>CM044326.1:265000-9880000 GCA_024291935.2 Okapia johnstoni
TTTAACTTTAAACTGTTACGGTAAAGGGTTAACTTTTAGGGTTAACTTTAACTTTAACTTAACTTTAACCTTAACTTTAACTTTTACCCTTAAAGTTTAACCTTAACTTTAAAAGTTAACGGTTAACTTTAACGTTAACGTTAACTTTAACCTTAACGTTAACCCTAAAGTTAACCCTAACTTTAACTTAAGGTACTTTAACTTTAACTTTAACTTTAACTTTAACTTTAACCCTAACTTAAACTTTAACTTTAACTTTAAACTTAACCCTAAACTTTAACTTTAAACTTAGGGTAACTGTAAAAGTTTAACTTTAACTTTAACCCTTAACCTTAACCTTTAACGGTTACCCTTAAAGTTAAAGTTAACTTTAACTTTAACTTAAACCTAACTTTTAACTTTACCCCTAACCCTAACCCTTTACGTTTAACTTTAACTTTAACCCTAACCGTTAACTTTAACCCTTAACTTTAACCCTAACTTTAACTTAACCCTAACCTTTTACCTAACTTTAACTTTAACTTTAACTTAACCCTAACCTTAACTTTAACTTTAACCCTAACCCTTAACCTTTTAAACTTTAACCCTAACCCTTTAACTAACCCTAACCCCTTAACCCTTAAACCCTAACCCTAACCCTACCCTTTAACTTTAACCTAACCCTAACCCTAAACTTTACCCTAACCCTAACCCTAACTTTAACTTAACCCTAACTTTAACCCTTAACCCTAACCTTTAACTTTAACCCTAACTTTAACCCTAAACTTTAACTTTAAACCCTAACCCTAACCCTAACCCTAACCCTAACCCTAACCTAACCCTAACCTTAACCCTAACCCTAACCCTAACTTTAAACCTAAACCTAAACCTAACCTTTAACTTTACTCTTAACTAACCCTAACCCTAACCCTAAACTTAACTTTAACCCTAACCTAACCCTAACCTTAACCCTAACTCTAACCCTAACCCTTAACCCTAACCTTAACCCTAACCCTAACCCTAACCCTAAACCTAAACCTAACCCTAACCCTAACCCTAACCCTAACTTTAACCTAACTAAAAACTAACCCTAACTTTAACCCTAACCCTAAACCCTAACCCTAACCCTAACCCTAACCCTAACCCTAACCCTAAACCCTAACTTTAACCCTAAACCCTAAACCTAACCCTAACCCTAAACCCTAACCCCTAAACTTTAACCCTAACCCTAAACCTAACACTTAACACTAACCTAACTAACCCTAACCCTAACCCTAAACCTAACCCTAAACTAACCTTAACTTTAACTTTAACCCTTTAACCCTAACCCTAAACCCTAACCTTAAACTTTAACCCTAACCCTAACCCTTAACCCTAACCCTAAACTTAAACCCTAAACTTTAACCTAACCCTAACCCTAACCCTAACCCTTTAAACCCTAAACCCTAACCCTTAACCCTAACCCTAAACTTAACCTTAACTCTAACTAACCCTAACCCTAACCCTAAATCTTAACCCTAACCCTAACCCTAACCCTAACCCTTAACCTTAACCCTTAACCCTAAAACCTTTACACTTACCCTAACCCTAACCCTAAACCCTAAAACTTTAAAACCCTAACCCTTAACTAAACCTAACCAACACCTAACCCATACTTTTAACCCTTAAACTTTAACTATTAAACACTAACCCTAAACCTAACCCTAACCCTAACACTAAACTCTAACCTAACTTTAACTTTAAACCCTAACCCTAACCCTAACTCCCTAACTCCTAAACCTAACCCTAACCCTAAACCCTTTAACTTAACCTAAACTTAACACCTAAACCTTAACCTTAACCCTAACCTTTAACTTTAACCCCCTAAACCCTAAACCCTAACCCTAACCCCCAACCCTAACCCTAACCCAAACATTAACCCTAACCATAATCCTAACTCATACCTAACCCTAATTCAAAACTTAACACTAAACGTAACTCTAACCCTAAACCCTATCCCTTCAGTTCAGTTTCAGTCACTCCACTACAACCAACTCTTTGTGAACCCATGAACTGCAACCCCCCGCCAACTTTAACCTCCTGTCACCCACTTTAACCTTTAACCTTTAACTTTAACCAAAAAACCATCAAAGTCAGTGATGCCACCCACTTATAACCTTCCTCTATAACTTCCCCTTTCTCTTTCCCCTTAACATCTATAACATCATTAGGGTTAACCTTCCCTTTGAGTCAACTCTTCTCATGAGGTGGCTTTAAGTATTTAACTTTCAGCTTCAACATCAGTCCTAACCCCCCAACTTTAACCCAACTTGATCACCTTACCTCCTTAACTTTGGATTGTAACCAATCTCCTTGAACTCCAAGGGAACTTCAAGAGTCTTCTCCAACACCACAGTTCAAAAACATTAATTCTGCAACTTTCACCTTTTCAAACCATCCCAACTCTCACATCCATACATGACCACTGGAAAAACCATAACCTTGACTACCCACCCCACTTTTGTTGGCAAAGTAACCTAACTCTGCTTTTAAATAACCTAACTAGGTTAACCATAACGTTCCATCCAACTTTAACTTTCCTTTAATTTCATGGCTGCCTTAACCATAACCCAACTTGATTTTTAACTTTAAAAAGAATAAAGTCTGACACTGTTTGCACTCTTTCCCCAACTCTACCCACCCATGAACTTTAACCAGACCTTAACTGATCTAAGTCTCCTGAAACATTGAACTTCAACCCAACCTTTAACCTCTCCTGTTTTCACTTTCATAAAGAGGCTCTTTAACCCTTCTTCTTCACTTTCTGCCATAAACTTGGTGTCATCTAACATAACTGAGGTTATTGATATTTCTCTCAGCAAACTTGACCTTTAACTTTAACCACCTTCCCAGCTTTAGCTTTTCTCATGATGTACTCTGCACCCTATAAGTTAAATAAACTTGACAATATACACAAAATTTGAACTTACTCCCTTTTCCTCTTTGGAACCAGTCTGTTGTTCCATGTCCAGTTCTAACTGTAACTTTACTTCCTAACCTTAACCCCAACCCTTCTCAAGAGATACCCCAACCCTAACCTGCTATTCCCATCTCTTTAACTTTACACAACACACCTTTAACCCTAACCCACCCCACAGTCAAACCAAAACCTTTAACTTACTCAATAAAAGCAGAAACCTATGTTTTTTTGGAACTCTCTTGCTTTTTTTAATGATCCAACCAAACTATACGCAATTTGATCTCTGCTACCTCCACCCTTTTCTAAAACCAACTTGAACATCTTTAAGTTCACGGTAACGTATTTCTGAACTTTAATGGAGAATTTTGAGCATTACTTTACTAGCACTGTAACTTTAAACCCCCAACGATAGTTTTAGCAACTTTACCCATTGCTGTTCTTTGTGATTGGAACAAAAACTGACTTTTTCCACCCTAACCCACTTCTAACCCAACCCCAAATTTCCTTTGGCATATCGAGTGTGGCACTTTCACAGAATCATCTTTCAGGATTTGAAATAACTCAACTGGAATTCAACCCACCCTCCACTAACTTTGTTCGTAGTGAACTTTCCAAGGCCCACTTGACTTCACAACCAGGATAACTGGCTCTAGGTGACCCTAACACACCATCCCATTATCTGGGTCCCTGAAGATCTTTTTGCCAGTTTACAACCCCCTGTTAACTAAACCTGCCACCTAACCCCCCATATCTTCTGCTTCTGTTAGTTACCCCCACACCATTTCCCTAACCCTACAAGCCTACCTTTAACCCAAATGTTCCTTTGGTATCTCCAAAAACGATACAATGATCTCTAACGTTTCCAACCCAAACCATTCAATATCACAGTAATCCAACCCTATGACCCTAACCCCTAACTAACCGAGGAACCTGAACCCCCCCAACCCCCTGTGAAAACCCACACCCCACACCTTCTAGAACGAACCCACCAAAAAAAACAACATTTTCCCCCCCATAGGGGACCCCACCCTAACAAAAAATCTAGGAAACCCTAACCCTAACCAACCCCACAACTTTGACCTTAACCCCACACCCAACCCCCACAAGGCAAAGGCTAATAACCCTTTCCCAAACCGCAACTGGTCACCCCCTAACAACCTTAACTTTAACAACCACCCCAGACCCTAACTCTAACCCACACACTACCCCTAACCCTCAACACCCCCCACAGATTAATTATATTACCCCCCCCAAAGATGGAGAAGCTCTATACAGTCAGCAAAAACAAAACTGGGAACCCTAACCCTAACTCAGATCATGAACCCTAACCCAACCCCCCCCCCAAACTTAAACTTGAACCCTACCCCTAAAACCACTAACCCCAACCCCAACCCCCCCCTAACCCAAACCCAACCCCCTACCCTTACAGTGGAACCCCAAACCTAACTTTAACCCTTACCCCTACCCTAACCCCACACCTGATGAACTATAAACTTAACCCCCCAAACATTGTACAGGAACAGGGATCAAAAAATAACCCTAAAAGAAATAACCCCTAACCCTAACCCCAAAAATGGTTGTAACCCTAAACCTAACCCCTAACCCCAACCCAAAACCTAACCCTAACCCTAAAAAGGAAAGACTAACCCTAACCCTACCACCAACCCCTAACCCTAACGAATAACCCTAACCCAAACCCTAACCTTCCCCAACCCTTCAACCCTAACCCAAACCCTAAACCCTAACCCTACCCCCTAAAGACCAACCCCTACCCTAACCCTAAATTAAAACCCATAAAGGTAACCCTAACCCTACCCTAACCCTAAACCTAACCCTAACCCTAACCCTAAACCCTACCCTAACCCTAACCCTATAACCCCTAAAACTACCCCCAACCCAAACTTTAACCCCTAACCCTAACCCTAACTTTAAACCCTAACCCTAACCCTAACCCCCACCCTAACCCTAACCCAAACCCTAACCCTAACCCTAACTTTAACCCTTAACCCCCCTAACCCTAACCCTACTAACTAACCCTAACCCAAACCCTAACCCTAACCCCTACCCACCAACCCTCCCACTAAACCCCACTAACCCTAACCCTAACCCTAACCTAACCCTAACCTAACTAACCCTAACCCTAACCCCCCCCTAACCCTACCCTAACCCCCCTAACCCCCCCCCCTCCCCCTAACCTAACCCCTACCCCCCCACCCTAACCCCTACACCCTAACCCCCAACCCTAACTAACCCTAACCCCCTAACCCTAACCCCCTAAACCCTAACAACAACACCCCCCCCCACCCACCCCCCCCCCCCCCCCCCCCCCCCCCCCCCCCCCCCCCAAACCCCCCCCCAAACCCCCCCCAAAACCCCCACAACCCCCCCCCCCAACCCCCCCCCAACCACACCCCCCCCCACCCCCCCCCCCCACCCAAACCACCACCAAAAAACCCCCCACCCCCCCACCACAAAACAAATACAAAAACACCCCCCCCCCCCCACCACCCACCCCCACCACCCCCCCCCCCCAACCCCCCCCCCCCCCCCCCCCCCCCCCCCCCCCCCCCCCCCCCCACCCCAACCCCCCCCCCCACACCCACCCCAAAACCCCCCCCACCCCCCCCAACCCCCCCCCCCCCCCCCCCCCCCCCCCCCCCCCCCCCCAAACCCCCCCCCCCACCCCCACCCCCCCCCCCCCCCCCCCCCCCCCCCCCCCCCCCCCCCCCCCCCCCCCCCCCCCCCCCCCCCCCCCCCCCCCCCCCCCACCCCCCCCCCCCCCCCCCAACCCCACCCACCCAACACCCACCCCCCCCCCCCCCCCCCCCCCCACCCCCACCCCCCACACCCCCCCCCCCCCCCCCCCCCCCCCCCAAAAAACCCCCCCCCACACCCCCCCCCCCCACCCCCCCCCCCCCCAACCACCCCACCCCCCCCCCCCCAACCACCCCCCCCCCACCCCCCCAAAAAAAAAAAAAACCAACCCCCCCCACCCCCCCAACCCCCAACACAACCCCCCCCCCCACCCCAACCCCAACCACCACCCAACCCACAAAACCAACACCCCCCACCCCCCCCCCAAAAACCCCCCCCCCCAAAAAAACCACCCCCCACACACCAACCCCCCCACCAAAACCCCAACCCCACACAAAACAACCCACCCAAAAAAACCCCCAAAACACACAAAACCCCACCCAACCAACAACCCCAACAAAAACCAAACAAACCCCACCCCCCCAAACCAACCCAAAACACCCAAACCACACAAACCCCCACACACCACCACACACCCCCACACCCCCACCCCAACCCACAAACACAAAACCCCACCCCAAAAAAAACAAACCAAACACCCAACCCCCACACCCCAAAACCACAACCACACACACAAACACACCAACCCCCCCAAAAAACCAAACCCCCACCACCAAACCCACCCCAACACCAAAAACCACCAAACCCCAACCCCACACCCCACAAAAAACCTCACAACCAAAACCAAAAAACACCCCACAAAAAACAAACAAACCCACACCAAACACCAAAACCCAACCCCACCACCCCCAAACCACAAAACCAAAAACACACCCCCAACCCAAAACACACCCCCCAAAACCCCCCCCCCCCCAAACCACAACCCCCCCAAAAAACCAACCAAACCAAAACCCAAAAACCCCAAACCCACCAAACCCCCCCCCCCCCACCCACAACACCAACAACCAAAACACCACACAACACAAATTTAAACCCCCCACCCCCCCCCCCCCCCCCACACCCAACAACCCCCCCAAAACCCCCCCCCCCCACCAAACCAAACCAAAACCCCCCACCCCCAAACAACACAAACCCACAACCCCAAAACCCCAACCCACCCCCCCAAAACCCCCCCCCCCCCTAACAACACCCCACACACCCACACCAAAAAACCCCACCCCAACACAAAAACCCCACCA
The DNA here is from genome assembly GCA_024291935.2 of Okapia johnstoni. NCBI lineage: Eukaryota > Metazoa > Chordata > Mammalia > Artiodactyla > Giraffidae > Okapia > Okapia johnstoni. The sequence goes on from CM044326.1 coordinate 271,892, forward strand.
ACCCCCCCCCCCCCCCAAAACCCCCCACCCCCACCCACCCAACCAACAAACACCAAACCCCCCAAACCAAACCAAAACCCACCCCCCACCAAACACCAAAACCAAAACCACAAACAAAAAACACCACCCAAACCACCCCACAACCCCCCCAACCAACAAACCACCCCACAACCCCCCCCCCAACACCACACCAAAAAACCAAAACACCCAACACCACACCCCCCCCCCCCCAACCCCCCCCCCACCCCCCCAAACACATACCACCCCCCCCCCAAAAAAACCCCCAACCCACACACCCCCAACAACACACACCACCCCCACACCAACCCCCCCCCCCCCCCCAACCCCAAACAACCCACACCCCCCACCCCCACCCAAAAACCCCCCACCAACCCAAAACAACAACCCCCCCCCAAACAACCAACCAAACAAACAACCCACAACACACAAAACCCAACCACACAACACAACAACCAACCCAAACCCCCCCACACACAAACCCCAAAACAACCCCCCCACCAACAAACCCACCCCAACCACCCCAACAAACCCCCAACCCAAACCCCACAACCCCAAAAAAAACCCCACCCCCAACCCCCCCCACCAACAACAACCCAAAACCAACACCCCCCAACACAAAAACCACACACACACAACCCCCCACCCCCCCCCCCACACACCACCAAAACCACCCCCCACCCCCCCCCAAACAACAAAAACCACCACCCACCCCACACACACACAAAAACCCCCCACCAACCCCCCCACCCCCCCCAAAAAAAAAACACCCCAACCCCCCCAACCCCCACCCCCCCCCACCACCCCACACCCCCCCCCAAAACCCACCCCCAACCCACACCCACCCCAACAACCCACCCCCAAAAAAACCCCACCCACACACAAACACCCCCACACAAACCCCCAAACCCCACAAACCCCCCCCCAAACACCACAATCCCACACACACCCCCCCAAAAACCCCCACCCAACAAACCCAAAAACACCCAACCCCCCCCCCAACCCCCCCCCCAAAACACACCACAAAAACAACCCCAAAACCCCCCCCCCCCAAACCCCAACAACCCCCCCCCCCCCACCCAAACCACAAAACCCAAAAACCCAAACACCCCAAACAAAACACACCCCACACCCCAAAAACCAACCCCCCCCCCCCCCCCCACACACACACCCCCCCCCCAAACCCAAACCCCCCAACCCCCCCAACCACCCCACCCCCCACCACACCCCAAACCCAAAAAAAAAAACCACAACCACCACCCACCAAAACCCCCCAAACCACCCCAACCCACCCCCCAACCCAAACCCCAACAAACCCCAAACCCAAAACACCAACCACCAAACCCCACCCCCAAAAAACCAAACCCCCCCCCCCCCCCAAACAAACCCCCCCACCCCCCCCCCAAAAAAAACACACCCCCCCCCCCCACCACACACCCAAAACCCACACAAAAAAACCACCCAACAACCCCCCCCACCCCCCCCCCCACCCCCCAAAACCAACCCCACAACAACCAAAAAACCACACACACAACAAAACCCAACAACCCCCCAACACACCCACCACCCCACAACCCCAACCCCCCCCCCCCCACCAAACCCAAACAACCCCCCACCACAAACCCCCCCACCCCACACCCCCCCCAAAAAACCCCCCCCCCAACCCACCCCCCCAAACAACACCAACCCAAACACCCCACAACCAAAACCCACAAAAAACAAACCACAACACCAACCCCACACCACAAAAACACCCACACACCCCCACACACCCACACCCACCCACCCCCCCCCACAACCCACACACAACCACAAAAACACCCCCCCACCACCCCCCCCCCCACCCCACAACCCAAAACCAACAAACCCCCCACAACAACAAAAACAACACAAAAACCCCCCACCCCCCCCCCCCCCCCCCCAAAAAACCACCCACCCAACAAACCAAAACCCCAAACACACACCAACCACCAAAAACAAAACCCCCCCCCCCCCACAACAAAACCCCCCCACACAAAAAAAAAAACCCCCACAAAAAACCCAAAACACCACAACCCCCCCCCCCCCCAAACCCCCCCCCCAAACCCCCAAAAAAAACCCCCCAAAACCACCAACACCCAACACACCCCCAAACCCCCCCCAAAACCAACCACCCCCCACCACCCCCCCCCCAACCCAACAACCACACACACAACACCCAACCCCACCCCCAACCAAAACCAACCAAAACCCCACCACCCCACCCCCAACACCACAACCACCCAAAAAACACACCCACCAACCCCCCCCCAAAACCCAACCCACCCCCAAAAAACCCCCACCCCCCACACCACACCAACCCAAAACCACCCCACCAAAACCACCCCCCCCCCCCCCCAAAACAAAACACCAACCCAACCCCAAACACCACAAACCCCAAACCCACAAAAAACCCCACCCCCCCCCAACCAAAACCAAACCCCCACACACAAACCACAACAAAAAACCCCAACCCAACAACCCCAAAACAACAACAACAAAAACCCAACCAACAAAAAACCACAAACCCCCACACCACACAACAAACAAACAAAAACCACAAACCCCCCCCCAAAACACCAAACAACCAACCAAAACCCCACCAAAAACAAAACCCCCCCAACCCAAACCCAACCACCCAAAACACACACACCCCCACCCAAACAAACCCACCCAACCCCCCCAACCCCCCACCCCCCCCAAACACCAAAACCCCCCCCCCCCCAAACCAAACCCCAAACCACAACACACACACACACACAACCCAAACACCACCAAACAAACACAAAAAAAAAACCCAACCACCACACACCAACCCCCAAACACACCCCCCCCCACACAAACCCACCCCCCACCACAAACAACAAAACACCCACCCCCCCCCACCCCAAAAACACAAAAACCATCCCAAACCCAAAAAAACCCAACCCCCCAAACAAAAACAAAACCAACACACAAACAAAAAACAAAAAACCAAAACCACCAACCAAAACAACCCCCAAACCACAACAAACCCAACCCCACCAACCCCCCAAAAACCACACAACAAACACCCCACCCCCAACCAAACACCCCAACCACCCAACCCACCAAAACACCCCCAACCAACAAACAAAACCCCAACAACAACCACCACAAAAAAAAAACCCAAAAACACAAACCCCCAACACACACAAACAACCCACCACCCAACAACCCCCACACCCCCCCCCCCAACAAAACACACACCCCAAACAAACCAAACCCCAACCCAAACCCACACCACAAAACACCCCCCACACCCCACCCCACACAAAACCCCCCCCAAACCAAAAAAAACAACACACAAAAAAACAACAAACAAAAAACCAAAACAACCAAACCAAACCCCCCCAAACCACCCACACAACACCACCCCAAACAACCCCAAAAAACAAAACAACCACCAAAAACACCCAACACAAACAACACCACACACAAACCAACCCCACAAACCCACCAAAAAAAAAAACAAAAAAAAACCCCCCCAAACAAAACCCCCAAACCCACCAAACAACACCCCACCACCACCACCACACCAACACAACACACCAAAAAACACAAAACAAAAAACAAAAAAACAAAAAAAAAAACAAAAACACCAAAACCCAAACACAACCCAACCAAACCACACCAACAAAAAAACCAAAAAAAAAACAACACCCCCCACAACCCCAAAAACCAAAACCCACCAAAACCAACACACACCCCCAACACCAACAACCACACCACCAAAAACCAACACCAACCCACCAAACCCAAAAAAAAACAAAACAAACACAAAACCACACAAACAAAACAAACAAAAACACAAAAACCCCCACCACCCCCCACCACAAACAAAACCAACAAACCACCAAAACACACCAAAACCAAAAACAACAAAACCACACACAAACCCAACAAAACCACCACCCCCCAACAAAAAAAAAAAACAACACACCCAACCCCAACCAAACACAACACAACCCCACCACCAAAACAAAAACCAAAAAAAACCCCCAAACCCCCACACCCAACCCCAAAAAAAAAAAAAACACACAACACAACCCACACAAAACCCCCAACCAAAACAAAACACCACCACCACCACCCCAACCCCCAACCAAAACACACACCCACCCCCAACCACAACAACCACCCCCACACCACCACACAACACAAACCAACCCCAAACCCAAACAACCAAACAAAAAACAACATACCAACAACCCCCACCCAAAAAAACACAACCCAACCACCACCAAAAACCCAAACACCAAACCCCACAAACCACAACAACCCACCACAACCACCAAAACCCCACCCACCAACCCCCCCACCCCAACCAAACCAAAACCCCCCCAACCAAAACAACAAAACACAACAACCCACAAAACACAAAAAACCACCAAAAACCACAAAACCAAAACAAACACACCCACCAAAAACCAACAAAACAACCCCCACCCCAAAAAAAAACCAAACAAACCCACCACAACCACAAAAACAACCAAACCCAACCACCACCCCAAAAACAACCCAAAACCAACCCCAAACAACAAAAAAAACACCAAACCAAACCCCACCACAAAACCCCCCAACAAACCCCACAAAACAACCAACAAACAACAACACAACAACACCCAACCCACCCACAAACAAAAAAAAAAAACACCAACCAAACAACCACACAACCCAAAAACAAAACCCAACAAAAACCCCAACACAAACAAACCACCACTACAAAACCAAAACCACAACCCCCCACCAACAAAAACAAACAAAAAACCCAACAACACCAAACACAAAACCCAACCAAACAACCCCACACCAAACCAACAACCCAACCAAACAAAAAAACACACAACCAAACCACCACCAACCCCAAAACAAAACCCCACACCAACCCCCAAAACCAAAACACAAAAAAAAACCCCCAAAAAAAACCCAAAAAACACCCAAAACCACAACAAACAAAACACACAAACCCCAACAACACCACAAAAAAAAACACACAACCAAAAAAACCCACCCCCCACACCCCACAACACACCAAACACAACCAAACCCACCACCAAAAAAACAAACCCCCAACAACAACCACAAAACCCCACAAACCATTCCCCAAACACAAAAAAAAACCCCACCACACCCAAAAAAAACAACAAAACACACACACAAAACAAAAAAAACCAAAAAAACAAAAACCCACCACCACACCAACACCAAAACACCACACAACCAAACCCAACCCACCACAAACACAATCCCAAAAACCCACAAACAACCACCCCACAAAACCCCCACAACCCACAAAAACACCAACAATACACCCAAACCAAACACAACCCCAACCAAAAAACAAACCCCAACCAACCAAAACCAAACCAAACAAAACCCAAAACACCAACCCCACACAAAACAAACCCCCACACAACACACAACCCCAAAAAAAAAAAAAACAAACAAAACAAACAACACAACCCCCAAACCACCCCCCACAACCCCCCAACAACCAAACCCATAAACAAACAACAAAAAAACACAAACCAAAAACAAAACCCCCCACCAACCCCCCCCCCCCACCACCAACCCCCCACCCAAAACACAACCAACAACAACAACCACAAAACCAAAACAAACCAAACAAAAAAAACAATACACAAAAACACAAACAAACAAAACACCCCACAAACAAACCAAAAACACAAAACCAAAACACAAAAAAAACACCAAAACCAAACAACACCACCCACCCACACCCAAACAAACAAACAAAAAAACCCCCCCCCACCACCACCAACAACCCCCCCCAACCCCACACCAAAACAAAAAACAAACACAACACCAACCACCACCAAACACAACACCAAACAAAACAAAACCCCCCCCCCCACAAAAACCACCCAAAACCACCAAACAACCACCACCCCCACCAACAACCCACCAAAACCAAAAACAAACAAAAACAAACAACCCCAAAACCCAACAACAAACCCCCAAAACACAAAAAAAAAAAACAAACCCAAATTACCAACCCCCCCCACAAAAAAAACAACACAAAACACAACCAAAACCCCCCAAAACACCCCCCCCCCACCACACACAAAAACCACAACACCCTACACAAAAACCCCCCAAACAACCACAACCCACCAAACAACCACACAACAACCCACACAAACCAAAAAAACCCCACCCAAAAACCCAACAAAAACCACCACACACCCAAAAAAACACAAACACCAACCCACACACCAAACCACACACCAAACCAACACCAAACCCCAAACCAACAAAACCACCCCCAAAACCACACAAAACCCACCAACACCCCACACACAAACCAACCCCACCCCCACACCAACACAACCCAACACCCAACCCCACACCCCCACAAACACACACACCACCCCCCCCCCACAACAAAAACCCCAAAACCCCACACCCCCAACACACACCCACACCACCAAACACAACCACCCACAACCACCAAAAACCACCCCCCCCCCCCACCCCCCCCCACCAAACCAAAAAACAAAAAAACCAACCACACACCAAACAACCCCAACAAACCAACAACCCCAACATCCAACCACCCCCCCCACACACCCACACACCAAAAAAAAACCACACAAAACAACCACAAAAAAACCCCACAAAAAAAAACAAAAAACCAAAAAAAAAACCCCACCAACAAAAAACAACACACAAAACAAAAAACAAAAAACCCAACCACAAAACAACCCACACCCCACCCCCACAAAAAAAACACCAAACACACACAAAAACCACCAAAACAACAAAAACAACCACACAACCCACCCACCAAACACAAACCAAAAAAAACACACCACCACACCCCCCCCCACCACCCCACCCCAACAACCACACCAAACCACCAACACAACAAAAAACCCCCCACAAAACACACACACACCCCAAAAACACCCCCACAAACCCCCAACAAAAACCAAACCCCAACACACAAAACACCCAACCACCCCCACACAAAACACCACACACAAAACACAACACACCAAAAACCACCCACACACCCACACCCCCCAACACCCCCCCCACCAACACACCAAACAAACCCCAACCACACCCCACCACACACCAACCACACAACCAATAACAACCCAAAAACCCACACACCCCCCCCCCCCCACCCAACAACCACCCCAAAAAACCACACAAAACCAACAAACCACCCACCAAAAAACACACACAAAAAAACCCCAAACCACCAAAACCACCAAAAAACCCCACACACCACCCCACACACCAAACCCCCCCAACCCCCCCCCCAACCACCCCCCACCCCCACACACACAACACACCCCCCCACACCCCCCCCACCCAAAAACAAAAACCACACACCAACCACCCACCCCAACACCAAAACACCAACACACCACAACCCCCACCAACCCCCCACAACCAAAAAAAAACCCAAACCCACCACCACCACACACACCCCCCACAAACCCCACCCAACACCAACCACCCCCACCCAAACACCAACCAACAACAACCACACACACCCAAAACCACACCCCCCACAAACACCCCCCAAACAAAAAAACCAAAACACAACAAACCCCAAAACCAACACACACCCACAAACCCAAAACCACCCCAACCACACACACACCCCCACATCACAAAAAACCACACAACCACCACCCACAAAAACAACCAAAACCACACACACACCCCCCCCACACCAAACAAACCACCCCAAAAAAAAAAAAAACACAACAAACCCCCACCACCACACCCCCCAAACCCCCACAAAACCCAACCAAACCACAAAACAAACCCCAAACCAACACAACCACCCCCAAACAAACACCACCCCCACCCAACACCCCCCACAAAACCAAAAAAAACACAAAACAAAAACACCAAAAAACCCAACCAAACCAAACACCCCCACCCCACACAAACACAACAAAAACAAACCAAACAACCACACCCCAAACCCCCCCAAAACCCCCCCCCCAAACAACAACACAACACAAACCCCCACAAACCACACCAAACCACAACACCAAAAAACAACCCCCCCCCCACACAACCACAACCCACCCCAACAAAACCACCCCAAACCCCCCAAACCCACAACCAACAACCAACCCAACCCCCACAAACCCCACCCCACAACACCACACAAAACCCCCCACAAAAACCCACCCCCCCAAAACCCCAACCCCAAAACAAAACCCCCCCACACCCACAAACCAAACCCACAACCCAAAACAAAACCCCAAAAAAAACCCACACCACAAACCAAACCAACACACCCCCCCCCAACCCCCCAAACAACACACCCCCACACAAAAACACCACCCCAAAACCCCCCCAACCCAAACCCCAACCACCCCCCCCCACCCACAACAAAACCCCCCCCAACCCACACCCAACCCCACAACCCCCAAACCCCCCAAACCCAAAAACACCACCCCAAAAAACACCCCCAAAACACACCCACCAACCACACCCACCCCACCCACCAACCACCCAACACAACACAAACCCAACCAACCAAACCCCCAACCACCCCACACCAAACCACAAAAACAACCCCACACCAAAACAAAAACCCAACAAACCCCCCACCCACAAAACCCAACACCACACACCCCATCACACCCCACCCCCACCCCCCACACACCCCCAACACACCACCACACACCCCCACACCCAACCACAACCCCCACCAAAACCCCCAACCAAACACACCAACAACCCCAACAACACAAAACCCCAAAACACCAACAAACCAAAAAAAACCCACCCCCCACCACAAACAAACCAAAACAAACAAAACCAACCCCCAACACACAAACCAACCCCCCACACAAACCCCCACAACAACAAACAACCCCACAAACACAACCCCCAAACACAAAAACCACCCCAACAAACACCCCCACCCCCCAACCCCACCCCCCCCCCACACCCCCACCAACCAAACCAAAACCCAAAAACCAACACCCCACAAAAACACAACAACCACCCAAACACACCACCCCCCCCCCCAACACACAACCCCCACAAAAACACAAACACACAAACCCACAACCCAACCACAAACCACAACCCAACCCCACACCCAAACCCCACCACCCCAACCCCACCACCCCCCCAACCACCAAACACACCCACCAACACCAAAAAAACCCCCACACCCCCCACCAACCACCCACCCCCCCCAAAACCCACCCAACCCCCAAAACCCCCCCACCCAAACCACACCACCACAACCCAAAAAACCCCCACCCCCAAACACCCACCACCCCCAACCCCCCAAACCCCCCCCCCCCCACCCACACCCACACAAAACACACCACCCCACAACCCCAAACACACCCCCCCCACACACACCACCCCAACCCCAAACAACAACCACCCCCCCCCACCCACCCCCCACCCCCCCACCCCCCCACCCCAAACAACCCCAAACCCCCCCCCCCCCACCCCACCCACAACCCCACCCCCCCCCCAACAAAACACCAAACCCCCCACACACAAACACACCCCAAAACACACCCCCAAAACCCCCCCCCACCCAACACCACCCCCCCCCCCCCCCCCAACCCCCCCACCCCCACCCACCCCCCCCCCCACCAAACAAACCACCCCCCCAACCACAACCCCCCCCCCCCAAACCCCCCACACCAAACCCCCAACCCACCCAAACACCAAACCCCCCACCCCCACCACCCCAACCCACAAAAACCAACCCCCCCCCCAACCCCCCCCCCCCCCCACCCCCCCCCCCACCCCCAAAACCCCCCAAACCCCCCCCCACCCACCAAAAAAAACACCACCCCAACACCCACAACACCCCAACACCCCCCCCCCCAAACCACACCCCCCCCCCCCCCCCCAAACACCCCCCAACAAAACAACCCCCAAAAAAACCCCACAACACACCCCCACCCCCCCACCCACACCCCCCCCCCAAAACCCCCACCCCCCCCCCAACCCAAAACCCAACACCCCCCCCCCCCCCAACACCACACAACCCCCACCAACCAACCCCCCCCCCCCCCCCCCCCCCCCCCCAACCCCACCCCCCCACACCACCCCAACCAAAACAACACCCCCCCCCACCCACACCAAACCACCAAACCACCCCCCACCCCCCCCCCCCACCCCAACCCCCAAAACACACCCCACCCCACCCCCCCACCACAACAAAAACACAAAACAACACACCCCCCCCCCCCACCACAACCCCACCACACCCCCAAACACACACCCCCAAAACCAAAACCCCCCAAACAAAACCCCCCCCCAAAAAACAACACCCACCCAACACACCCCCCACCACCCCCCCCCCACCAACCCCCAACCCCCCCACCCCCCCAACCCACCACAACCAAAACCCCCAAACCCCCCCCCCCCCAAACCCCCACCCAACACCAAACCCCAACACAACAACCCCAACACACAAACCCCCCACCACCCAAACCACCCCCCCCACCCCCCCCCCCCCCCACAAACAACCCCAAACCACCCCCACCCCAACCCCCCCCCCCCCACAAACCCCCCCCCACCCCCCCCACACCCCCACCCCCCCACCCCCCCACCCAACACACCCAACCCACCCCCAACACCCCCCAACCCCCCCCAACCCCCCCCCCACCCCAAACCCAACACAAAAAACCCACCACAAAAACACAAACACAAAACCACACACCCACCCCCAACAACCAAACAACCCCACCACCCCCCAAACCCCACCCCCCCACCCCCCCCCAACCCCACCCCACACCCACAACCTACACCTACCCCCCTACCCACCCCCCCCCCCCCACACCACCCAAAACCCCCCCCCCCAACCAAAACCCATACCCACACCACCCAAAACCCCCACCCCCCTACCCCAACCACACCCAAAACCCCACCAACCCCCCCCCCCACAACCCCCCCCCACCAACCCCCCACCCCCCCCCAACAAAAAAACCCCCCCCCCCCACCCCCCCCCCACCACCAAAACCCCCAAAAACCAAAACCCCCCAACCCCACCCCCAACACCCCCCAACCCACAACCACCCCCCACACCCAACAACCAACCACACCCACACAACCCACCCCCCCCCCCCCCAAACCCCCCCCACACAACAAAACCCACCCACCCCACCCCCCCACCCCAACCCCCCCCCAATACACCCCCCCCCCCCCCCCCCCCCCCCCCCCCCAACCCCCCCCCACCCCCACACACCAACCCCACCCCCCCCCCCACCCATTACCCCCACCCAACCCACCAAACCCAACACACAAAACCACCACCACACCCCCACCCCCCCACCACCCCCCCCCACCCCACCCCCCAAAACAAAAACCCCCCCCCACACCCCCACCCCCCACCCCCACCCCCCCCCCCCACCCCAAACCCACCAAACCCATAAAAAAAACACCAACCCCACCCCACCCCCCCACCCCACAACCCCCACCCCCAAAACCCCCCCCCCAAACCCCCCCCCCCCCCCCCCCACAAAACCCTACCACCCCCCCCCCCCCACCCCCCCCCCCACCCAACCCCCCCACCAAACCCCCCCCCCACCCCACCCCCCCCCACCCCCCCAACCCAACCCCCCCCCCCCCCCAAAACCCCCCCCCCCAAAAACAAACCCCAACCCCCCCCCCACCCCCCCACCCCCCAACCAACCAACCCCCCCCCCAAAACCACCCCACAAAACCAAACCCCCCAAACCCCACCCCCCCCCCCCCAACCACACCACCACCAAACCCCCAACCCCACAATACAACCCCCCCCCCCCCCCCAAACCCCCCCCACACCCCACCCCCCCACACCCACCACCAACCCCCCCCCACCCCACCAACCCCCCCCACCCCCCCCACCACCCCCAAACCCCATACCCCAACCCCCCCCCAACCCAAACCCCACAACCCCCACACACCCCCCCCCCCCCCCAATACCCCAAACACCCCACCCCAAACCCACCAAACAATTACAAACCCCCCCCCCCCCCCCCAACCCCCACCCCCACCCCCCCCCACCCCACCCCAACCCCCAACCCAACAAAAAAAAACCAAACCCCACCACCCCCCCCCAACACCCCACCCCCCCCCCCCACCCCCCAAACCACCACACCCCCACCCCCCCCCCCCCCCCCCCCCCAAACACCCCAAACAACACCCCCCCCCCCACCCCCCCCCCACCCCCACCCAACCCCACCCAACCCCAAAACCCCCCCCCCCCCCCCCCACCCCCAAAACACCCCAACCCCACCCCACCCCCACCCCCCAAACAACACAAAAAAAACACCAATAACACCCAAAACCCCAAACCCCCCCAACCCACCACACACCCCCCCCCCCCCCCCCACCCACCCCCCACCCCCCCCCCACCCACCCCCAACCCCCCCCCCCCCCAAAAAAAAAAAACACCCCCCCCCACCCCAACCCCCCCCCAACACCCAACAACCCCCCCCCCCCACATCCCCACCCCCCCAACAAACCCCCCCCCACACCCACCCCAACCCCACACCCCCCCCCCACCCCACCCCCCAAACCCCCAAAAACACCCCCCCCCAAAAACCCCACCCACCCCCCCCCAACCCCCCAACCCCCCCCCCCCCCCCCCAACACCCACAACCCCCCCCCACCAACACAAACCCCCCACACCCAAAACCCACACCCACACCCCCCCAACCCCCCCCCCCCCCCCCAACAAACCCCCACAACACCCCCCCCAAACCATAAACCCCCCCCCCCCCCCCAACCCCCCCCCCCCCCCCCCCACCCCCCCCCACCCAAAACCCCCCCCCCCCCCCCCCCAACCACCCCCACACCACCCCAACCCCCCAAAAAACCCCCCCACCCCCCCACCCCCCGCCCCCCAACCCCCCAAACCCCCCAACCCACCCAAAAACACCCCACAACCCCAAACCACCCCCCCCACCCACCCCCCCCACCCCCCCCCCCCAACCAAAAAAAACCCCCAAACCAACCCCCACCCCCCCCCCCCCCCCCACCCACACCCCCCCCCCCCCCCCCAAACCCCCCAACCCCCACCCCCCCCAACCCAACAAAACCCCCCCAAAAACAAAAACACCCAACAAACCCCCCCCCAACCCCCCCCCCCCCCCCCCCCCCCCCCCCCCAAAACCCAACCCCCAACCCCCCTTACCAAAAACCCCCCAAAACACCAACCCCACCCCCCCCCACAAACCCCCCCCCAAAACCAACCCCCCCCCCAACCCCCCCCACAACCCTCACACCCCCCCCCCCCCCAAACCCCCCCCCCCCCCACCCCCCCCCACAAAAAAACCCCACCCCCACCCCCACCCCCCCCCCCCACCCCCCCCCCAAATCAAAACACCCCCCCCCCCCCACCCCCCCCCCAACCAAAACCCCCAACCCCCCCCCCCCCACCAAAAAAACCCCAAAAAACCCCCCCCCAAATCTACCCCCCCACACCCCCCAACCCCACACCCCCCCAACAACCCCCCAAACCCCCCCAACCACACCCCAACCCCCCCACCTACCACACAAACCAACAAACAAACCAACCCCCCCCCCCAAAAACAACCCCCACCCCACCACCCCCAACCCCCACAAACCCCCCCCCAACCACAACACAAAAAACCCCCACCCCCCACCACAACCCCCCCAACCCCACAAACCCCCAAAAAACACCCCCCCCAAAAAAACCCCAAACCCCCCACCCCCAAACCACCCCACCACCCACCCCACACCACACCCCCCACCCCCCCCCCCCCCCCACCTCCAACCAAACCCCTCCCCCCCCAAAACAAAACCTCCACAAAACAACAAACCCCCACCATTATCAAAAACCAATCCCCAAAAAACCCAAATAACCCAAACTGAAAACAAAACACAAAAAACAACCCCCAAAAAAAATAAAAAAAAAACACCCACAACCCCCACCCAACCACAAACACCACAAACCAAACCCCAAACACAACCAACACCCCCATCAAACCCCCAAAAAACCCCCACCCCCCACACCCAACCCAAACCCCCCCACCCCAACCCCCCCCAACCACCCCCCCACCCCCCCCCAACCCAAACAAACCCCCACCACACAAACCCAAAAAAAACAACACCTAACACAACAACACACCAAACCCCAACCAAAACACAACCACCACAAAACACAAACACACCCAACCCCCACAACCCAACCCACCCACCCACAACCAACCCCCCCCCACACCCCCCCCCCAACACAACAACAAAAAAACACAACCCCACCACACCCCAAAAAAACACCCACCCCCACAAAACAAAACCAAACAAAAAAACCCAACACACAACCCCCCCCCCCCCAACCAAACCCAAACACACAACACCCCCAAACCACCACCACACACCCACCCAAACACCAACCCCCCCCCCCCCCAACCCCAAAACCCCCCCACCAACAAAACCACCACCCACCAAACACCCCCCAAAAACCCCAAAACCCCCACACCAAACCCCCAAACACCCAACCCCACCAACACCACACACCACACCCAAACACCACACAACCAAACCACCCCCACCCCAAAAACAACACACCAAAACAACAACTACCAAACCCCCCCCCACCCCCAACCACAAACCCCCAACACACCACAACCCACCCACACCCCACAAACCCCCCCCAAACAAACACACACCCCCCACACCAACCCCCCCCCCCAAACAACCCCAACACCAACCACCCCACACCACCCACCAACAACCCAACCCACACACAACAACACCCACCCCCCAACCCCCAAACACCCAACAACAAAAACAAACCCACCACCTACCCCAACCCAAACAAAAACAACCACAACCAACCACCCCCAAACACAACCCAACACCAACAACACCCAACCCCCCACACCCACCCAAAAAAAACACACAAAAAAACCACCCAAAACAAACAAAACCACAACCACCACACCCCCCCAAAACCCACAACCCCCCAACACAACAACCCACCCCAAAACCCACCCCCACAAACCCCACAAAAACACCACAACCCCACCAACACCAACACCAACCCCCCACCCCCAACACAACCACTACACCAACCCACAACACCACAACCCAACCCACACAACCCAAAAAAACCCCCCAAACCAACAAACACATCCAACAACCACCCAACCACCCCAAAAACCCCCCCAACACCCCCCCAACAAACCCCCCACCAACACCCCCCCCCCCACCCCAACCCCACCACACCAACACCAACAAAACCACCCCTAACCCACCCCACCACCCCCCCACACCAAACCCCAAAACCCAAACCAACCCAAACCCCAAACACCCCCCAAAAACCCACCCAACAAAAACCAAAAACCCCCACCCAAAAAAACCCAATCCCCAAAAAAAAAAACCCCACCCAAACCCCCCCCCACAACCCCCAACCACCAACCAAACACCCAAACCCCAAACCCCCCCCAAACACACACACCCAACCCAAAAACACCCAACCCAACCCCCAAACCCCAAACCAACACCAACCCACACACCAAACAACCCAACCCCCCCCCCCCAACCAAACACACACCCCCCCCCCCCCCAAAACCCAACCCCCACCCCCACACCCCCCCAACCCAAACCCCACCCACCCCCCAACAACCCCCCCCAACAAAACCCCAAACCAACAACAAAAAACCACCCAACCACCCCCCACCACCCACCCTAACCCCCCCCCCCAAACCCCCCCCCAACCCCCCAACCAAACCAAACCCCCCCCCCCCCCAACCACCAACAAACCCAACCCCCCCCAAAACACAACCCCCCAAAACAACAAAACCCACCAACACCAAAACCAAACCCAAACCCCAACACCCCAAACAACCCAACAAAACCACCCCCCCCAACCAAAACCAAAAACCACCCCCCCCCCCCCAACCCCACCCACACCACCAAAACCACCCCCCCCCCAAAAAACAAACACAACCCAAAAACAACACCCCCCACCCCAACCACCCCCCCAACCCACCCAACCCAAAAACCCAACACAACACCCAAAACAACCAAAACCACCCCCCACACAACACCCCCCCCCCACAAAAAACAAAAAAAACACAACAACCCCACACCCCCAAAACCAACACACCACCACCCCCCCCACACCCCCACAACCCCAAACCCCCACCACCCACAAAACACACCCAAAACACCAAAACCCCACAACCCAACACCAAAACCAAAACACCCAACACACCCCACCACCACCAAACACCCCCACAACCCCAACCCAACAAACCAAACCCCAACACCACAAAACAAAACAAACAAAAACCCCACCCCCCAACCCCCCCCAACAAAAAACACACACACAACCACCAAACAAAAACCCCACAACACACAACACCAACCACACCCACCCCCACCCAACACAAATCCCCAACCCCCAAAAACCCCCCCCCCCCCCCAAAAACCACCCCCCCCCCCCCCCCAACCCCACCCCCCCCCACACCCCCCAACCACCCAACACACCCCACCCCACACAAAACCCCCACAAACCCCAAACCCCACCCCCACCCCCACCCCCCCAACCCCCAAACCCAAAACCACAAAACCCCACCCACCAAACCACCCCCAACACAACCCACACCCCCCACACCCAAAAAAACCCCCAACCCCACAACCCCCCCCCCCCCCCCCCCCAACACCCCCCCACCCCACCAACCCACCCCCACAACACCACCAACCCCCCCCCCCCCCCCAACCAACCCACCCCCCCCACACCCCCCAAACCCAAACCCCCCCACCCAAAAAACCCAACCCCCCCCCAAACCCCAAACACCCCCACCACACA
This sequence comes from Okapia johnstoni, assembly GCA_024291935.2. Lineage (NCBI taxonomy): Eukaryota > Metazoa > Chordata > Mammalia > Artiodactyla > Giraffidae > Okapia > Okapia johnstoni. Next base: position 288,747 of record CM044326.1, read on the forward strand.
CCAACCAAACAACCCCCCCACCAACCCACAACAAAACAAAAAACCCACCACCCCCCCCCAACAAAAACACAAACACCCACCCCACACCCCCCCCCCCCCCCCACCAACCCCACCCCCCACCCAAAAACCCCAACCCACAAACCCCCACAAAACCCAAACCCCCCCAAAAAAAAACCCCCACCCCCAACCCACAACCCCACCCACACCCCCAAAACCAAACCCACAAACCCCCAACACACCCCCCCCCCCCCCCAACCCCCCCCCCACAAACCCAACCCCCAACCCACAAACCCCCCCAACAAACACCCCCCCCCCAAACCCACCCCCCACACCCCCCAAAACCAAACCCAAACAAAACCCCCCCCCCCCCCCCCAACACAACAAAAAACCCCCCCCCCCCCCCCCCACCCCCCACAAACCCCCCAAACAACAACACAAACACCCCCCCAACCACCAACCACCCCCAAAACCCCCCAAAACCCCACAACCCCAACCCCAACCCAAAAACCCCAAACACAAACACCCACACCACACACCCAACAAAAACCACCCCCACACCCCACCAACCCAACACCCCCCCAAAACCCCACAAAACACAAACAAACCCCACACAACACACCCCCCCCCACCCCCACAAAACCCCCACCAAAAAAAAACCCCCCCCCAAACAAACCACCCCACCCCCCCACACAAAAAAAACCACCACCCCCCCACCCACAAACCCCCAACAACAAAACCCCACCACAACCCCCCAAACCCCCCCAACCAAACAACACACCCCAACCACCCCCCCCCCACCCCCCCCCCCCCACCCACACACCCCCAACCCCCACCACACCACCCACCAACACCCCCCCCACCAAAACCCCCCAACCCCACAAAAACCCCCCCAACCCCCACAACCCCCCCCCCAAAAAAAAAAAAAAAAACCCACCCCCCCACCACCAACCCACAACCCCAAACCCCAACCCCCCCCACAAAAACAAAACCCACAACCAACAACCACCCCCCACCCACCCACACCCACACACACACAAACCACAAACCACCCCCCCACCACCCCACCACCCCCCCCAACCAACCCACACCAACCCCCCCCACCAAACACCCCCCCCCCCCCACACAACCCCCCAAAAAAAACAACAAAACCACCCCCCCCCCCCCCCACCCCCCACACCCCCCCCAACACCACCCCCCCCCCCCCAACAACCCCCACCCCCCCCCCCCCCACCCCCCCCCAACCCCCACCCCCAACCCCACACACACACAACCCAAAAAAAACACACACACCCCCCCCCAACCCCACAAAACCCAACCCCCCCCCCCCCCCCCAACCCCACCCCCCCCCAACCAAACCCCAACCCCACACCCCCCCCCCCCCAACCCCACCCACAACCCCAACACCCCCACAACCCCCCCCCCCCCCCCCCAAAAAACCACCCCCAAACCCACCACAACACACCCCCCCCACCCCCCAACCAAACCCCCCCCACCCAAACCACACCCCCCCCCCCCCACCAACCCCAACAACAAACACCCCCCAAACCCACCCCACCACACAAACACAACCAACCCACACCCATCACAAACCACCACCCACAACCCCCCCCCCCCCCCCACCCCCACCACAAACACACCCCCCCCCCCCCCCCCCCAACCCCCACACAAAACCACACCACACCACCACACCCAAAAACCCAACCCCCAAACCCCCCCCAACACCACCACACCCCAAAACCCACCCCCCCAACCCAAACCCAAAAACCCCCAAAAACCCCCCCCCCCCCCCCCCCCCCCCAAACCCCAACCCCCCCCCCCCCCCCCCCAACACCACCAAACCCCCCCCCCCCCCCCCCACAACACACACAAACACCAACCCAACAAACAAACCCACCAAACACCCCCCCCCCAAACCCCCAACACCACACCACACAACACCAAAAACACAACACCCCCCCCCCCAACCCACAAAAAACAACACCCCAAAAAAACCACAACACCCCCCCCCCCAAACAAACAACCCCCCCCCCACCCCCCCCCCCCCCCCCCCACACCCAACCCCACACACACCCCAAAAAACCCCAACACCCCCACCCACACACCCACCCCCCACCCCCCACCCCCCCCCCACCCAAACCCAAACACAAAACACCAACCCACCCCCCCCCCAAAAAACCCCCCCCAACCCCCACACAAACCCCCCCCCCCAAACCCACACAAAACCACACACCCAAAAAAACCCCCCCCCCCCCCCCCCCAAACCAAACCCCCCCCCCCAACCACCCCCCCAAACCCCCCACACCCCCCCCCCCACCCACCCAAACAAACACCCCCCCCCCCCCCCCCCCCCCCAAAACCCCCCCCACCCCCCCCAACAACACCACACCCCCACCCCAACCCCAACACCCCCCCCCCCCCCCCCCAAAACCCCCAAAAAAAACCCACCCCCCAAAACCCCCCCCCCCCCCACCCCCCCCACCCCCCAACACCAAAACCAACCACAACCCCCACCCCCACCCACCCCCAAACCCACACCAACCACCCCCCCAAACCCCCCCCCCCCAAAACCACAACACAACCCCACCCCAAACAAAACCCCCCCCCCATACAACAAACCCAAAACCCACCCCCCCAACCCCCCCACCACCCCCCCACCCCCAACCCAACCCCCCAAAACAACCCCCACCACAAACAAAACAAAAAACAACCCCCCAACCACCCCACACAACCCCCCCCCCCCCCCCACACCAACCCAACCCACCCCCCACAAAAAAACAACCCCCCCCACCCCCAACACCACCCAACCAAACAACCAACCAAACCCCACCCCCACCCCCACCCCCCCCCCCCCCACACACACCCCCCACAACCAAACACACACACCCCCCACCCCCCCCCCCAAACCAACCCAAAACCAAAACAAAAACCACCCCCAACCCCCCCCCCCCCCCACACCCCCCCCAACCCCCCCCCCCACCACCCCACAAAACCACACAACCACACCAAACCCCCAACCCCCAACCACACAACCCAACCCCCCCCACAAACCCACACACCCCCCAACCCCCAACCCACAACCCCCCAACCAACACAAACCCCCCCACCCCACACCCACCCACCCCCCCCCACACCCAAACCAACCACACCCCCCCAACCACACACACCCCCAACCCAAACACCCCCACACAAACAACACACCCCACACCACCACCCCCACCCCAACACAACACCACACAACAAAAAACACCAACACACCACACCCAACCCCACCCCCCCCCCAACAACCCCCCCCCAACACCAAAAAAAACCCAAACCCCCCCCCACACAAAAACCCCCAAAAAAACCCCAACCAAACAAAACCCACACCACCCCCCACACCCAACCCCCACACAAAAACCCCCCCCCCCCAACAACCCAACCCCCCCCCCAAACCCAAACACACCCACCCCACAACCCAAACACCAACACAAACACACACCCCCCCCCCCCCCCCCACCCCCCCCCCCACCCCCCCACCCCACACCCCCCACACCCAACCCCCCCAAAAAAAAAAAACAAACAAAACAAAACACCCCCCACCCCCCAAACACACCCCCAAAAAACACCAACAACCCCCCCCAACACCAAAAAACCACACCAAACACCAACAAAAACCACAAAACCCCCACCACCAAAACAAAAACCAACCCCCACCCCCACACCACAACCACAACACCCAAAACCACAACACCAACCCCACCACAACACACCCCCACAACACACCCCACCACCACCCCCCCCCCAAACCCAACCCCCCCCCCACCACCCCCCCAAAAACCCCACAACCCACACCCAAACCCCAAACCACACAAACCCCCCCCCCCCCCCCCCAAAAAAAAAACACCCCACACAACAACCCCCCAACCCCCCACCCCCCCCACAACACCACACACCAACCACACAACCCCAACCCTCACACACACAACCCACCCCACACCCCCACCACCACCCCCCCCCCCCCCACCCCAACAAAAAACCCCCAACCCCCCACCCCCAAAACCCAACCCAACCACCCCCCCCAACCCCCAAACACCCCCCACCCAACAACCCCCCAAACACAACCCACCCCAACCCCCCCACACCACCCCCCCACCCCCCCCCAAAAACACCCCACACACCCAAAAACAAAAAACCCCCCCCCCCCCCCCCCAAACCCCCACAAACCCCCCCCCCCCCACCCACCCCCACAAAAAACCAAAACAAACAACCCAACAAACCCCCACCACAAAAATCACCACCCCACACCCCAACCCCCCCCACCAACAAACCAACACCCCAAAAACACACCCCCACCCCAACCCACAAACCAAAAAAACAAACCCCCCCCCCCCCCCCCCCCAAAACCCAAAAACCCAACCCACACCCCCCCCACCCAAACCCCACCCCACCCCACCACCCCCACCCCAACCAACAACCAAACCAAACCCCCCCCAAAAAAAAAACCAACACCCCCCCCCCCCCACCCACACAACCCCACCACACCCACACAAAAAAACAACACACACCCCCACAACCCCCCCAAAAAACAAACCAACAACCACCAAAACCAAAAAAACCCCACCCACACACACACCCAAACCCCAACCCAAACAAAAAACCAAACCCCCCCCAAACCACCCACAACCCCCCACACCCCACAACCCACAAAACCACCACCCACTACCACACCCAAAAAACCCCCCCCCAAAAAACAAAAACCCCCCCACAACACCCACCCACCCACACAAACACCAAACCCCCACCCCCCACCACCCAAAAACCCCCCCCAACACCCCCCCCCCCAAACAAACAAAAAAAAACCAAACCCCACACAAAACAAAACAACACCCCCCCCCCCCAAACACCCCCAAACAAACACCCCCCCCCCCCCACCCACACACCCCAAAAAAACCCCAACCCCAAAACCACAACCCCCAAACCCCCCAACCAAAAAACCACAAAAAAACCAACCCCCCCACCACACCCACAACCCCACACCCCCCCCCCCCCCACCCCCCCCCCCCCCCCCCACCCCCCAACACCCCCCACCCCCCACCCCCACACCCCACACACAAACACCACCCCCCAACACCCACAACCCCCCCCCCCCCCCCCCCCCCACCCCAAACCACCCCCCCACCCCCCCCAAACCAACACCCCCACCACAACCACACCAACCCACCCCCCCCCCACACCCCCCACAAAAACCCCAAAACAAACCCAAACCCACACCCAACCACCACCCCACCCCCCCAAAACCCCCCCACCCCCCACAACACCCCCCCCCCCCACAACCCCCCCCCCCCACACCAAAAACAACCAACCCCACCCCACACCCCAACCACCACCCCCCACACCCCACAAAAACCAACACAACCCAACAAAAACACACACCCACCCCCCAAAACCCCCCCCCCCCAAACCCAAACCCAACCCCAAACCACACCCCCCCAACAAAACACCCCCCCCCCCCCCCACCCCAACCCCCACCCCCCCCACACACCCACCCCCACCCCCCCCAACCCACCACCCCAAAAAACCCCCAAAAACAACCCCCACACACAAAACCCACCACCCCCCACCCACAAACAACCCCCCCCACCAACCAACCAAACCCACCCCCCACCCCCCCCCCCCCCCACCCCCCAACACCCCCCCCCCCCCCACCAAACCCCAAAAACCCAACCCACCCCACAAACCACCCCCCACCCACACCCACCCCCCCCCCCCCAAAAACCCCCCCCAAAAACCAACCAAAACCACCAAAACAAACCCCCCCAACCAACCCCCCCCACAACACCCCCCAACAACAAAACCCACAACCCAACACCCCCCCCCCCCCAACCACCCACCCCAACCCCCCCCACCCACCACACCCACACCCCCACCCACCATCCCAACCACAAACCCCCCCCCCCCCCCCCCCCCCAACACAACCAACCCCCACCCAAACCCCCCCCCCCCCCCAAACAACAAACCCCAAACCAAACCCACAACACCCCCCCCACACCCACCCCCCCCCACCACACAAACAAACCAAAAACCCCCACAACAACCCAACCCCCACACCCCAAACACCCCCAAAATCAAATCCACCACCCACCCACACACCCCCCCCCACCAACCCCCACCACCCCCCCCCAACCCACCACCCACCCCAAACACCATACACCCACATACCCCCACCAACCACCCCCCCCCACAAACCACACCCCCCCCCCCCCCCCCCCCCACCCCCAACCACCAACCCCCCACCACCCCACCCCCCAACCAACCCCCCCACCCCCATAACCAAACCCACCACACCCACCCCCCCACCCCAACACAAACCCCCCACCCAAACAACACCCACAACACCAACCCACCACCTAACACCCACCCAACAACACCCCCCCCAACCCCCCCACAACACCCCACCACCCCAACCCACCACCCAACAAAAAAAAACCACACCACCCCAACCACAACAACCAAACACAAACCCCAACCCCCCCCAACACAACACAACCCCAACCCCAAACCCCCAAAAAATCCCCAACCCCAAAAAACACCACACCCACCCCCAACAAACCACCCACCCCCACACCCACTACCCCCCCCCCCCCAACCTAACCACCCAACCCCACCAAAACAAAAACCCCACTAACCCACACCACCCCCCAACAAAAACAAACCCAAACCCCACCCCATACACACAACCACCTACCAAACCAACCTACCAAACACACAAAACACCCCCCACCCTAACCCCCAAACCCAACCACCAAACCCACCCCACCCAAACCCCCACAAACACCCAACCACCCACCCTCCATCCCCCCCCCCACCCACCTAACCCCAACCATACCACCCTCCACCCCCACCACCCAACCCTAACCCCAACAATAAACCTAACCCCTAACCCCTACCAACCCAAACCTAACCCTCTCCCCCCCCCAAACCAAACCAACACCCCCAACCAATAACACACCAACCCAAAACCTAACCCCCACCCACCAAAAAAAACTAATCACCCAACCCCCCCCACCAAACCCACAATCCACTAACCAACCCAACCTCCTGAGCCCAACAACCCTATACCCAACCACAATTCCAACACCAACCCTAACCCTTAAACCAACCCCCCTTCCCACACCCATCCCTAATCCTAACACACCCCCACCACACTACCCCAAACCCACCCCCACCCCCCCCACAACAACAACCACTAAAACCCTTAAACTTAAACCTAACCCTAACCCTTACCACCCAAAAACACCCTCCACCCCCCCCTAACCCTAAATCCCACCCAACCCCCCCACCCACCCCTGTAAACCTCCACCACCCACCAAACACCCCCCACTAAACCTCACCCTAACACTAACACCTACCCCTAACCCCCCACCCCTAAACCCAAAAACCACCCTAACCCTACCACCAAACTCTACCCCACCACCTTAAACAACTCAACCCACTACCCCCTAACCCCTACCTCTACTCCGAATCTTAAACATACACTTAACCATCACCATAACCTAAACAAACACCTTAACCCCCCAACAACCCCCCCCTACACCCTAACAATACAACCCCAAACCAACCCTAACCAACTAAACCCCCCAACACTAATCCCCAGCCCGAACCCCAACACCATCAACTCAACAACCCGAATCCCAAAATAACCCTAACCCCTACACCTCTCCTAACCAACCACAAAACCCTAACCCATACTTATCACATCCACCCACCAAACCCCAACCTAAACCCCATCCCTACCCCCCACCAACCTAACCTAAGCCTAACCCTAAGCCTAAGCCTAGCCCTAAACCAACACTAACCCTAACTACTCCCCACCCCTTACCCACCCCCCCACAAACCCCCCACCCCCTCAACAACAACACAAAACCCAAAACCCTATCATAAACACAACCTTTATACCCAAAACCACCCCCTAAAAACAACACTCCAAACTAAACCCTCACCCCTTAACCCTTATCCTAAACCCCAATCCTACAAACCTAACAACCCTACCACCCATACCAAACCCCCACAATACCCCCCCCCCTAACTCCCAACCAAATCCAACCCTAACCCAAACCACCCCCCACCACCCAAACCTAACCTCAACACTAACACTAAACACAACCCCAACCACAACACAAACCCTAACGCTTACCCTAACCCTAACCATAACCCTCACTCAATCCCAACCCTAACACTAACACTAAACCTAACCCTAGCGCTAGCCCTAACTGTAACCCAACCCTAACCCTAAACCTAACCATAATCCAACCCTAACCCTAATCCTGACCCCAACCCTATAACCAACCCCAACCCCAAAACTAACACTTAACGCAACCCTAATCCAAACCCTAATGCCAACACTAACCCTAACCCCAACCACAAATTCAACCCTAATCCTAACCCTAACCCCAACACCTACCCTCTCCCCCCCCCCCCCACCACCCAAACCCCCCCACTAAACCCCCTACACCTAACACCCAAACTAAACCCCCCCAACCCCCCTATCTTCACCACCCCCCATTCTAACCCTAACCTTAAAACCTAACCCCCCCCTCCAACACTCACCCTAAACGCACCCCTTACACTACCTCTATCCCTACCCATAAGCCTATCCCTAACCACAACAATTATTGTAAACCCAAACTCAACCACAACCCTAAACCTTAAACTAACTCTCATCCTAACCCTAATACTAAACCTAAATCCTAACCCTTAACTTAACACTAAAGCCATACCCAAACCCAACACCAACCCTAACCCTAACCCTAACCCCAAGCCTAACCCTAACCCTAACCCAAATCCAACGCTAACCTTAACACCTAACACTAGCCCTAAACCTAACCCCAACACTAACACTAAACCTAACCCCAACCACAACACAAACCTTAACCCTTACCCTAACCCTAACCATAACTCTCACCCAACTCCAACCCTAACCCTACCCTAACCCTAGCCATAACTCTAACACTAACTCTAACCCAAACCTAACACTAACCCTAATGCTTAACTGTAAACCTATCTCTAACACATACCCTAACACTAACCCTACCCTAACCCTAAACCTAATGCTAACTCACAACCCTAACCCTAAACCTAACCGTAACCCTTACCTGCCAGAGTCCCGCTCTAGCTGGTCCAGGGGTCCCCAAGGGATGAACGACATTGGCGAAAGGAAAAGAAGGAGACAGAGAGTTTTTTGATGGCCCAAGGACCATAATCTTAATTGCTTTAGTCTCTATTTATATAGCACATGATCTTCTACGTAATGATTCTTACAATATGTTTCCATTCAGATCAACATCCTCTGATTCTAAGATGTGTTAAAAGTTTTTTTCCTAGTCTATTGTCACATTTTGGTTACATGTTTACCCCAAAACCTATTTTTAATTTACTAGAACATAGTCTATGAATCATATCATTCCAAATACTTTTTCTGTACAGCCTGCTACTTCAGCGAATACAGCATTTTTCTTCAGTGAGTAAGTACTATAGTTGTGGCTAAGGGTAAAAGGTTTTCATAGTACAGCCATTGTCAGTGGTGGCTTATTTACCATCTACCCACATAAGACTATTTCTGGCAGGGGCAAGTCTTTTGCAGTTTACCTAGAAACTATTTACAATACAATTCATATATTTCTTTTCTGGTTATGCTTAGAGTCTGAGGGGAAAAGGCAATTGGCTTAGTTTCTGTAATTTTCCCTGATACATGACCCAAGTTTTCCAGTCATCAATAACAATCTCCTCATGAGGTCAGGTCACAATAGGCTTAGGGATTGTTTTCCAAATGATTATGGCCTTATTCCCTGGCTGAGTGTTAGGTACCCACCAGCCAGGGTCCTCAGTAGGTTTAATCATTTTTGGAATGTTTCTCTGGGCAAGAGATTATTTTTCTTTTTCCTGTACTCTCATGACCTCATCATGGAAGCCCCTACAACTCCAGCCGTAATGAAACAGTTAGCCACAACAAAAGCATAGAAACAGGAAGGAGGGAAGTTTCCGATCCAGGAGAGAAACCACTTTGCAGTTTCTTCTTGAATGGTGCCATGACTTTGTCATCCGGCAGTAGTTCCAGAATGGCTCCCAAAACTTACCAAAACACTAACCTTAATGATTAACCCTAACCCTATCTCTAACACTTATCCTAACCCTAACCCTACCCCGTCCCTAATCCTAACCCTAACCATAACTCTAACACTTACCCTAACCCTAACCCTAAATTTAATCCTAACACTAACATTAACCGTAACACTAACTTCTAACCCTAACAACTAACTGTAAACCTAATGGTAACCCAAAACCCTAACCCTAACCCTAATCCTAACACTTACCAAAGCCCTAACCCTAACCCTTAACCCTTACCATAACTTTAACACTTACCCTAACCCTACCCTAAACCTAACTGTAAACGCTAACACTCACCCTAGCCCTATTACTAAAGAATAACTTTAATGTGATCCCTAAAGCATAACCCTAACTCTAACCCTAACACTAACCTTAAACCTAACCTTAACCCTATCTCTAACCCTATCACTAACCCTAACCCTAACCTTGAATGCCCGAGTCAGAGTAGTGTGTTTCTCTGCACTCTGCAAGGATTTCAATCACATTCCTATGTCAGCGTGGTCCTGCCAATGGGGATGGAGGCTGTGCAGTGTGTTTGATGGGGTCGAGTGCCATGCTACGGTCTCATTCTGAAGGGTACCTGGCACCTCCCATGGGCCCTACCCTAAACCTAACCCTAAACTAAACCCTAAATATTACCCTATTGCTAATCCTAACACTAACACTATCCTAACCCCTAACCCTAACCCTAACCCTAACCCTAACCCTAACCCTAACCCTAACCCTAACCCCCTAACCCTAACCCTAACCCTAAAACTAACACTAACTGTAACCCTAACTTCTAACCCTAACACTGTCCATAAACCTAATGCTAACGCAAAACCCTAACCCTGAATCTAAACCTAACCCTAACACTTACCAAAACAGTAAACCTAACCCTTAACCTTAACCCTAACTCTAACACTTACCTAACCCTAACCCTAACGCTAACCTTAACCCTAACCTATAACCCTATCTCTTCCATAACCCTAAACACAACACTAACCCTAACTCTATCTCCTAACCCTAACCTCTAAACCTAACCCTAACCCTAACCTCTAACCCTAAACCTAACAATAACCCAAACCTTAGTCTTACCCTAACCCTAACACTATCCTAACGTTAACTTTAAACATAACCCTAACCCTAACCCTAACAAATTTCTAGGTTAGCACAGTCCTGCACATGGGGAAGGAGGCTGCAAAGTGCATATCAGCGGGCCAGGTGACATGTTGGGGTCACCTGGCCGAGGACACGTTGGACCTCTTATGGGAACCTACACTAAACCTAACCCTAACCTTAACCCTAACTGCTAACCCTAACCGTAATGCTAACCCAAAACACTAACCCTAACCCTAAACTTAAACCTAAAACTTTCCAAAACCCTAACAATAACCATTAACTCTGACACTTACTCTGAGCTACCCTAACACTCATGCTAAACACTAACACTAACCCTATCCCTATCCCTAAAGCATAACCCTAACCCTATTCCTAAATCATAACCCTAACCATAACACTAACCCTAAAACTAACCATAAACCTAACGCTAAACCTATCACCTAACCCTAATGCTAACCAAAATCCTAATCCTAACCCTAACCCTATCCCTTCCCTAACCCTAACCCAAACCTTAGTCTAATCCTAACCCTTAACCTAACCCTAACAATACCCTAAAGTTAACTCTAAACCTAACCCTAAACCTAACCCTAACAAATACCTAGGCTAGCATACTCATACCCGGCGGGAAAGAGGCTGAAAAGTGCATCTGAGTGGGCCTGGTGTCAAGATGGTGTCACCAGGCCGAGGGCACATGGAACATCCCATAGGCACTTACCCTAAACCTAAACTTATCCCTAACCCTAACCGCTAACACTAACCCTACCCTAAACTTAACCCTAACCCTAACTCTAAATGCTATCTCTAAAACTTACCCTAACCCTAACCCTAAGCCTAAGCCTAACCCAAACGTTAGTCTTAACATAACCCTTACCCTAACCCTAACACTAACCTAACATTAACTCTAACCCTAACCCTAAACCTAAACCTAACACATTCCTAGGTTAATGCAGTCCTGCGCATGGGGAAGGAGACTGCAAACTGCATCTGAGCGGGCCAGGTCTCATGCCGGGGTCACCTGGCCGAGGGCACATGGAACCTCCCATTGGCCCGTATCCTAAACCTAACCCTATCCCTAACCCTAATGGCTAACCCTAATTCTAACCCCAACTTTTACCCTAACAATAACACTAACCATAACACTAACTTTTTAGCCTAACCCTAACCATAACCCTAATGCTAACCCAAAACCCTAACCCTAACCCTAAACCTAACCCTAACCCAAACCTTAGTATAAGCCTAACTCTTATCCTAATCCTAACGCTACCATAACGTTAACTCTAAACCTAACTCTAACATATTCCTAGTTTAGCACAGTCCTGCCCATGGGGTAGGAGGCTACAAAGTTCATCAGAGCAGGCCGAGTGACATGCTGGGGTCACCTGGCCAAGGGCACATGGAACCTCCCATGGGCACCTACACTAAAAATAACCATAACTTTAACCCTAAGCCTAACCCAAACCTTAACTGCTAACCCTAACCCTAATGCTAACTCAAAACACTAACCCTAACCCTAAACCGAAAGCTTTCCAAAACCCTAACAGTAAGCATTAACCTTAACCCTAACTCTAACACTTACCCTAAGCTACTCTAAACCTAACCCTAAAGCTATACCTATCCCTAAATCATAACCTTAACCCTATCTCTGCAGCATAACCCTAACCCTAACCCTAACCCAACACTAAACCTAATCCTAAACCCTAACCCTAGGCCTAACCCTAACCCTATCCCTAAAGCATAACCCTAACCCGCTCCCAGAGAGGTCTGAGAGAATGTGGTCCACTGGAGAAGGGCATGGCAAACCACTTCAGTATTCTTGCCTTGAGAATCCCATGATCAGTATGAAAAGACAAAAAGATAGGACACTGAAAGATGAGCTCCCCAGGTTGGTAGGTGCCCAATATGCTACTGGAGACGAGTAGAGAAATAACTCCAGAAAGAATGATGGGATGGAGCCAAAGAAAAACAATACCTAACTGTGGATGTGAGTGGTGATAGAAGCAAAGTCCGATGCTGTAAAGAGCAATATTGCATAGGAACCTGGAATGTTAGGTGCATGCATCAAGGCAAATTGGAAGTGGTCAAACAGGAAATGGCAAGAGTGAACATTGACATTCTAGGAATCAGCGAACTAAGATAGACTGGAATGGGTGCATTTAACTCAGATGACCATTATAGCTACTACTGTGGGCAGGAAACCCTTAGAATAAATGGAGTAGACATGATGGTCAACAAAAGAGTCTGAAATGCAGTACTTGGATGCAATCTCAAAAAAGACAGAATGATATGTTTGTTTCTAAAGCAACATTCAATATCACGGTAATCCAAGAAAACGCCCCAAACAGTAACGCTGAAGAAGCTGAACTTGAACAGTTCTATGAAGATATACAAGACTTTTAAGAACTAACACTCAAAAAAGATGTCATTTTCATTATAGGGGACTAGAATGCAAAAGTAGGAAGTCAGGAAACACCTGGTGTAACAGGCAAATTTGGCCTTGGAGTACAGAATGAAGCAGGACAAAGGCTAATAGAGTTTTGCCAAGAGAACACACTGGTCATAGCAAACACCCTCTTCCAACAACATAACAGAAGACTCTACACATGGACATCACCAGATGGTCAACACCGAAATCAGATTGATTATATTATTTGCAGCCAAAAATGGAGAAGCTCTATACAGTCAACAAAAAAAAAGACCGGGAGCAGACTGTGGCTTAGATCATGAACTCATTATTGCCAAATTCAGATTTAAATTGAAGAAAGTATGGAAAACCATTAGACCTTTCAGGTGTGACCTAAATCAAATCCCTTATGATTATACAGTGGAAGTGAGAAATAGATTTAAGAGACTTGATGTGATAGACAGAATGCCTGATGAACTATGGACAGAGGTTCGTGACATTATACAGGAGACAGGGATCAAGACCATCCCCATGGAAAAGAAATGCAAAAAAGCAAAATGGTTGTATGTTTTATGCAAAGATGAACTCGATAAAGGACAGAAATGGTATGGACATAACAGAAGCAGAAGATATTAAGAAAAGGTGGCAAGAATACACAGAAGAACTGTACAAAAAAGATCTTCACGACCCAGATAATCATGATGGTGTGATCACTCACCTAGAGCCAGACATCCTGGAATGTGAAGTCAAGTGGGCCTTAGAAAGCATCACTACGAACAAAGCTAGTGGAGGTGATGGAATTCCAGTTGAGCTATTTCAAATCCTCAAAGGTGATGCTGTGAAAGTGCTGCACTAAATGCACCAGAAAATTTGGAAAACTCATCAGTGGCCACAGGACTGCAAAAGGTCAGTTTTCCTTACAATCCCAAAGAAAGGAAATGCCAAAGAGTGTTCAAACTACTACACAATTTCACTCATCTTACATACTAGTAAAGTAATGCTCAAAATTCTCCAAGCCAGGCTTCAGCAATACGTGAACCATGAACATCCAGATGTTCAAGCTGGTTTTAGGAAAGGCAGAGGAACCAGAGATCAAATTGCCAACATCTGCTGGATCATCAAAAAAGCAAGAGAGTTCCAGAAAAACATCCATTTCTGCTTTATTAACTATGCCAAAGCCTTTGACTGTGCGGATCACAACGAATTGTGTAAAATTCTGAAAGGGAAGGAAGTACCAGACCATCTGACCTGTCTTTTGAGAAACCTGTATGCAGGTCAGGAAGCAACAGTTAGAACTGGACATGGAACAACAGACTGGTTCCAACTAGAAAAAGGAGTCCATCAAGGCTGTATATTGTCATCCTGCTTATTTAACTTCTATGCAGAGTACATCATGAGAAACGCTGGGCTGGAAGAAACACAAGCTGGAATCAAGATTGCTGGGAGAAATATCAATAACCTCAGATATGCAGATAACACCACCCTTATGGCAGAAAGTGAAGAAGAACTAAAGAGCCTCTTGATGAAAGTGAAAGAGGAGAGTGAAAAAGTTGGCTCAGAAAACTAAGATCATGGCATCTGGTCCCATCACTTCATGGGAAGTAGATGGGGAAAAAGTAGAAACAGTGTCAGACTTTATTTCTTGGGGCTCCAAAATCACTGCTGATGGTGATGGCAGCCATGAAATTAAAAGACGCTTCCTCCTTGGAAGGACGGTTATGGGCAACCTAGATAGCATATTTAAAAGCAGAGACATTACTTTGCCAACAAAATTCCGTCTAGTCAAGGCTCTGGTTTTTCCAGTGATCATATGGATGTGAGAGTTGGACAGTGAAGAAAGCTGAGAGCCAAAGAATTGATGGTTTTGAAATGTGGTGTTGGAGAAGACTCTTCAGAGTTCCTTGGACTTCAAGAAGATCCATCCAGTCCATCCTAAAGAAGATCAGTCCTGGGTGTTCATTGGAAGGACTGATGTTGAAGCTGAAACTCCAATACTTCAGCCACCTCATGCGAAGAGTTGACTCATTGGAAAAGACCCTGATGCTGGGAAGGATTGTGGGCGGGAGGAGAATGGGATGACAGAGGATGAGATGGTTGGATGGCATCACCGACTTGATGGACATGGGTTTGGGTAAACTCCGGGTGTTAGTGATGGACAGGGAGGCCTGGTGTGCTGTGATTCATGGGGTCACAACAAGTTGCACACGACTGAGCGACTGAACTGAACTGAAGTGAACCCGATCCCTAAAGCATAACCCTAACCCTAACCCTATACCCGTACCTAACCCTAACCTTAAGGCTAACCCTATCACCTAACCCTAAGCTTAACCCTAATACTAACTCTTCCCCAACCCTAACCCTAATCCTAACCCATACCCTAACCCTAACACTACCCTAACGTTAACTCTAAACATAACCCTAAACATAACCCTAAAAATTTCCTAGGTTAGCGTAGTCATGACCACGGGGATGGGGGCTGCAAAGTTCATCTGAGCCAGCTGGGTGAAATGCTGGATGTTACCAGGCCAAGGGAACGTGGAACCTCCTATGGGCCCCTACCCTAAATCTAACCCTACAACTAACCCTAACCACTAACCCATCCCTAGCCTAACTTTAACACTAACACTAACCATAACTCTAAATTCTAGCCGTAACACTAACCATAACCCAAATGCTAACCCGAAACCCTAACCTTAACCCTAAACCTAACCCTAAACCTTAGAAAAATTCTAACCCTTAACTCTAACCATAACTCTAACACTTAACCCAACCCTAACTCTACTCTAACCCTAACCCCAATACCTAATGCTAACTCTAATCCTATCCTTAAAGCATAACCTTGACACGATCCCTAAAGCATAACTGTAACCCTAACCCTAACACTAATCCTAAACTTAATCCTAACCCTAAACCTTAATCTTAAACCTAACCCTATCCCTAAAGCATAAACCTAACCCTAACACTAACCTTAAACCTGACCCTAACCCTATTGCTAACCCTATCACTAACACCAACCCTAAACCTAACCTCTCACTCTAACCCTGACCTTGAATTCCCGAGTAAGATTAGTGTGTTTCTCTGCACTCTGCAAGGCTTGCAATCTCATTCCTATGTCACTGTGGTCCTGCCAATGCAGATGGAGGCTGTGCATTGCGTCTGAGGGGGTTGGTGCCATGCCACGGCCTCCTTGTGAAGGACACCTGGCAACTCCTATGGGGCCTAACCTAAACCTAAACCTAACCCAAACCCTAGTTCAGTTCAGTTCAGTTCAGTTCAGTCGCTCAGTCGTGTCCGACTCTTTGCGACCCCATGAATTGCAGCACGCCAGGCCTCTCTGTCCATCACCAACCCCCAGAGTCTACCCAAACCCATGTCCATCGAGTCAGTGATGCCATCCAACCATCTCATCCTCTGTCATCCCCTTCTCCTCCCGCCCCCAGTCCTACCCAGCATCAGGGTCTTTTCCAATGAGTCAACCCTTTGCATGAGGTGGCCAAAGTATTGGAGTTTCAGCTTCAACATCAGACCTTCCAATGAACACCCAGGATTGATCTCCTTTAGGATGGATTGACTGGATCTCCTTGCAGTCCAAGGGACTCTCAAGAGTCTTCTCCAACACCACAGTTCAAAAGCATCAATTCTTCGGCACTCAGTTTTCTTCACCATCCAACTCTCACATCCATACATGACCACTGGGAAAACCATAGCCTTGACTAGATGGACTTTTGTTGGCAAAGTAATGTCTCTGCTTTTAAATATGCTATCTAGGTTGGCCATAACCTTCCTTCCAAGGAGTAAGCGTCTTTTAATTTCATGGCTGCAATCACCATCAGCAGTGATTCTGGAGCCCCAAAAAATAAAGTCTTACACTGTTTCCACTGTTTCCCCATCTATTTCCCATGAAGTGATGGGAATAGATGCCAGGATCTTAGTTTTCTGAACATTGAACTTTAAGCCAACTTTTTCACTCTCCTCTTTCATCTTCATCAAGAGGCTCTTTAGTTCTTCTTCACTTTCTGCCATAAGGGTGGTGTCATCTGCATATCTGAGGTTATTGATATTTCTCCCAGCAATCTTGATTCCACCCAAACCCTAACCGTAACCCTATTGCTAATCCTAACACTAACCCTATCCTAACCATAACCCTAACCCTAAACCTAATCTGAACCCTAACCCCTAAGCCTAAGCCTAATCCCTAACCCTAAACCTAACCCGAAACCAAATCCCTAACAGTATCCCCAACTCTAACCCTAAAATGTACAACCTAACCCTAACCTGTAACCCTAAACCTAACCTAAACACAAAGCCTAGTCTAACCCTAGCACTTACCCTAACTCTAACCCTAACCCTAACCTTAACACATTCCTAGGTTAATGCAGTCCTGCCCATGGGGAAGGAGGCTGAAAAGTACATCTGAGCAGGCCAGATCACATGAAGATGTCACCTGGCTGAGGGCACGTTGAACCTCCCATGGGCCCTTACCCTAAACTGAACACTATCCCTAATCCTGACCGCTAACCCTAACCCTAACCTTAACCCTAACACTAACACTGACTGTAACCATAGCTTCTAACCCTAACACTGTCAGTAACCCTAATGCTAACCCCAAACCCTAACCCTAAACCTAAACCTAACCCTAACCCTTACCAAAACACTAACACTAACCTTAACCCTCACCCTAACTCTAAGACTTGCCTAAGCCAAACCTTAACACTATCCTAACCCTAACCTCTAACCCTAACCCTAACCCTTCCCGAACCCTAAACTTAACCCTAAACCTAACACTAACCCAAAACTTAGTCTACACAAAACCCTTACCCTAACCCTAATGCTATCCTAACGTTCACTCTAAACCTAACATAATCCTAACAAATCCCTAGGTTAGCACAGTCTTGCCCATGAGGAATGAGGCTGCAAAGTGCATCTGAGTGGGCCGGGTGACACGCTGGTGTCACCTGGCCAAGGGAACGTGGAACCTCCCATGAGTACCTACAATAAACCTAACCCTAACCCTAACCGCTAACCCTAACACTAATGCTAACCCAAAACACTAACCCTAACCTCAACCTTAACCCTAACTCTAACCCTAAGCTACCCTAACCCTATCCCTAAAACATAACCCTAACACTATCCCTAAAGCATAACGTTAATCCTAACCCTAACCCTAAACCTAAACCTAACTCTAACCCTAACGCTAACCCTATCACCTAATCCTAACCCTAACCCTAATGCTAACTCAAAACCCTAACCCTAATCAAAAAACCTAACCCTAACACTTATCAAAACACTAACCCTAAACCTTAATCCTAACACTAACTCTAACACTTACCCTAACCCTACCATAGCCCTAACTCTAACCCTAACCCTAGCCCTTCCCTAACCCTAACCCTTAGCAAAACCCTTACCGTAACCATTACCAAAACCCTAACCTTAACCCTACCCTAACCCTAACCCCTAAACCTTACCCTTACCCTATTCTTAAAGCATAACCCTAACCCTGACCCTAGCCCTAATCTTAACCCTAACCCTAACTAACTTCTAACCCTAACCCTAACACTAACCATAAACCTAATGCTAACCCAAAACCCTAACCCTAATGCTAACCCTAAACCTCACAGTAACCCTTACTAAAACCCTAACCCTAACCCTTAACCCTAACCATAACTCTAACACTTACCCTAAACCTAAACCCTAAACCTAACCCTATCCTTAAAGCATAACTTTAACCCGATCCCTAAAGCATAACACTAACCCTAACCCTAACCCTTACACTATCCCTAAACCTAACCCTAACCCTAATCTTAACCTGATCCCTAAAGCATAACCCTAACCCTAACACTAACGTTAACCCTATCACCTAACCCTAGCCCTAACCATAACAGTAATCCTAACCAAGGACCCTAACCCTAACCCTAACCAAAACACTAACCCTAACTTTTAACCCTAACCCTAACCTTTACACTACCCCTAACACTACCTTAACCCTAACCCTAACACTAACCTCTAAACCTAACCCTAACACTTCCCTACCCCTAACCCTAATCTTAATCCTAACCGTAACCCAAATCTTAGTCTAATCCTTACCCTAAAATTAACCCAAACACATTCCTAGGTTAACACAGTCCTGCCCATGGGGAAGGAGGCTGAAAAGAGCATCTGAGTGGGCCGGGTAACATGCCGGGGTCACCTGGCCAAGGGTATGTGAAACCTCCCATGGTCCCCTACCCTAAACCTAACACTATGCCTAACCGTTAACCCTAACCCTAACCCTAACTTTAATCCTAACACTAACACTAACCATAAAACTAACTTCTAACCCTAACCCTAACCTTAATGCTAACCCAAAACCCTAACCCTAACCCTAAATCTAACCCTAACCCTTACCAAAATCCTAAGCCTAACCCTTAACCCTAACCATAACTCTAACATTTACCTTAACCCTAACCTTACCCTAACCCTAACCTCTAACCCTAACCCTAACCCTATGCCTAAAGCATCACCCTACCCAATCTCTAAAGCACAACCCTAACCTTAACCCTAACAGTAACCCTAAACCTAACCCTAACCCTATCTTTAACACTATCACCTAACCCTAACCCTCACCCTTACCTCTAACCCTAACCCTAACCTTGAATGCCCAAGTCAGAGTAGTGTGTTTCTCTCCACCTTTCAAGGCTGGCAATCTCATTCCTATGTCAGCGTGGTCCTGCCAATGGGGACAGAGGCTGTGCATCACATCTGATGTGGTCGGGTGCCATGCCACGGTCTCCTTGTGAATGGCACCTGGCACCTCCCATGGGCCCTAGCCTAAACGTAACCCTAACCCTACCCTAACCGTAAACCTAACCCTAAACCTAATCCAAACCCTAACCCCTAAGCCTAACCCTAAACCAAATCCCTAACCTGAAACATAATCCCTAAGTGTACCCATAACCCTAACCATAAAATGTAAATCCTAACCCGAACCTGTAACCCTAAACCTAACCTAAACACAATCTCTAGTCTAACCCTAGCACTAACACTAACCCTAACCCCAACACTAACCATAACAAATTCCTATGTTAACACAGTCCTGCCCATGCAGAAGGAGGCTGCAAATTGCATGAGATCAGGCCGGATCACATGATGGTGTCATCTGGCTGAGGGCAAGTAGAACCTCCCATGGGCCCTTAACCTAATCCTATGTCTATTCCTAACCCTGACTGCTAACCCTAACCCTAACTTTAACCCTGACACTAACACTAACTGTAACCTTAACTTCTAACCCTAACGCTGTCTGTAACCCTAATGCTAACTCAAAACCCTAACCCTAAACCTAACCCTAACCCAAACCCTTACCAAAACACTAACCCTAACCCTTAAGCCTAACCCTAAGACTTGCCTAACCCTAATTTTAACACTACCCAAACCCTAACCCTAACCCTTCCCGAACCCTAACCCTAAACCTAATCCTAACCCGAACCTTAGTCTAAACCTAACCCTTACCCTAACCCTAATGCTACCCTAAAGTTCACACAAAACCTAACCCTAAATATTACCCTAACAAAATCCTAGGTTAGCACAGTCCTGCCCATGGGGAAGGAGGCTTCAAAGTGCACCTGAGTGGGCCGAGTGAAATGCCGGGGTCATCTGGCCGAGGGCGCGTGGAACCTCCCATGGGCCCCTACTCTAAACCTCACCCTATCCCTAACCACTAACCCTAACCCTAACTTTAATCCTAACGCTAACGCTAACACAAAACACTAACCCTAACTTTAACCCTAACCCTAAGCTTCCCTAACTCTAACCTTAAACCCTACCCTATCCTTATCCCTAAAGCATAACCGTAACACTATACCTAAAGAATAACCCTAACCCTAACCCTAACACTAACCCTAAACCTAACGCTAACCCTATGACCTAACCCTAACTCTAATTCTAACCAAAATTCTAATTCTAACCCTAACCAAAAAATCTAACCCTAACACTTACCAAAACACTAACCCTAAACCTTAATCCGAACTCTAACACTTACCCTAACGCTACCCTAACCCTAACCCTAACCTCTAACCCTAGCCCTAATCCTTCTCTAACCCTAACCCTAATCCTTCCCTAACCCTAATCCTAATGCTTACCAAAACCTTTACCCTAACCCTTACCAAAACCCTACCCTAACCCTACGCTAAACCTAACCCTAAACCCTAACCCTATCCCTAAAGCATAACCTTAACTTGATCCTTAAAGCATAACCCTAACACTAACACTAACCCTATCCTCTAACCCTAAACCTAACACTTCCCTACCCCTAACCCTAACTTTAAACCTAACCTTAACCCAAGCCTTAGTCTAATACTAACCCTAAACCTAACCCAAACACATTCCTAGATTAACTCAGTCCTGCCCATGGGGAAGGAGGTTGCAAAGAGCATCTGAGTCAGCCGGGTCACATGACAGGGTCACCTGGCCGAGGGTACGTGGAACCTCCCATGGGCCCCTACCCTAAACCTAACCCTATCCCTAACCACTAACCCTAACCCTAACTTTAATCCTAACACTAACACTACCATAACACTAACTTCTAACCCTAACCCTACCCTAACCCTAATGCTAAACCAAAACCCTAACCCTAATCCTAACCCTAAACCTAACCCTAACACTTACCAAAGCCTAAACCTAGCCCTTAACCCTAACCATAACTCTAACACTTACCTTAACCCTAACCCTAAACGCTAACCCTATCCCTAAAACATAACCCTAAACTTAACCCTAACCCTGTCCCTAAAGCATAACCCTAACCCTATCCCTAACGCACAACCCTAACCATAACCCTAACACTAACACTAAACCTAACCCTAACGCTAACCCTATAAACTAACCCTAACACTAACCCAACACCATAACCCTAAACCTAACCCTAACCCTTACCAAAAGCCTCACACTAACCCTTAACCCTAACCATACCTCTAACACTTAGCTTAACCCTAACCCTAACACTAAACCCTATCCCTAACCCTCTCCCTAAAGCATAACCCTAACACTAACTCTAAAACTAACCCTATCACCTAACCCTAACTCCTTACCCCAAGCCTAACTCTCATTCCCGAGTCAGGGTAGTGAGTTTCTCTCCACTCTGTGAGGCTTGCAATCACTTTCCTATTTCAGTGTGGTCCTGCCAGTGGGGATGGAGACTGTGCAGTACATTTGATGGTGTTGGGTGCCATGCCACGGTCTCCTTGTGGAGGATATCTGGCACCTCCCTTGGGCCCTACCCTAAACCTATCCCTAACCCAAACCCTAATGATAACCCTATTGCTAATCCTAACACTAAACCTACCCTAACCATAACAGTAACCCTAATCCTAACCCGAACCCTAACCCCTAACCCTAACCCTAAACCTAACCCAAACCCTAACCCCTAACCCTAACCCTAAACCTAACCCGAAACATAATCCCTAAAAGTATCACCAACCCTAACCCTAAAACTTAAACCCTAACCTTAACGGTAAACTGTAACCCTAAACCTAACCTAAACCCAAACCCTGGTCTAACCCTAGCACTAACCCTAACCCAAACGCTAACCTCTAACCCTAACCCTAACCCTTCCTTAACCCTAACCCTAACCCTAACCCAAACCTTAGTCTAATCCTAAACCTTACGCTAACCCTAACAAATGCCTAGGTTAGCGCAGTCATGACCATGGGGAAGGAGGCTGCCAGATGCATCTGAGCAGCCTGGGTGCCATCTGGCCAAGGGCATGTGAAACCTCCCATGGGCCGCTAGCCTAACCCTAACCCTAAACCTAACACTAACTCTAACACTAACCACTAAACGTAACCCTAACTTTAACTCTAACACTAAGAGTAAGTATAACTTTTAACCAGAAACTAACTGTAACCCTAATGCTAACCCCAACCCCTAACACTAACCCTTAAACCTAACCATAACTCTAAAAATTACTCTAAAACTAACCGTAACCCTAACCCTACCCTAATCCTAATCGTAAACCTAACTTTAACCCTAAACTTAAACCCTAAAACTAACCCTAACCTAACCTTAACCCGTACCAAAACTGTAACTCTAGCCCTTAACCCTAACCCTAACTCTAACTCTAACACTTACCCTAAACCTAACCCTATCCCTAACCCTACCCTAACCCTAACCCTAACTTTAACCCTAACCCTAAACCCTAACCCTAACCCCTAACCCTAAATCTATCACTAGATATAACCCTAACCCTCACCCTAACCATAACTCTGACACTAACCCCAGGGGCCATTACATCAGCAAAATGAACTCACAGGAAGCAATTCCCTGCCTGGGGTGACTCTTAGCCTACAGGTGACTTTGCCATCGTCTTTGGAGGCAGGAAAGGCAGCCCCTGAGAGTGGGTTTCCAGGCTTTCATTGGGTAGCTAGTGTGTGGCTCCTCAGACGCCAGAACTCTGGGCCTGTTCCCAGAGCCTCAATAGCAGAGTCAGGGCCGTGTGTCTGTCTGCACTCTGCAAGCCTTGCAAACAGATTCCTAGGTCAGCGAGGTCATGTCCATGAAGAAGGCGGCTGTGGATTGTGTCCGATGGGGCCGGGTGCCATGATGGGGTCACGTTAAGGAGAGATCCTGGCTCATTCCATTGGCCCTAACCCTAATCCTAAAGCTAATCATGACCCTAACCCTAATCCTACCCAAACCCTAACCTCTACGCCTAAACTACACTAACACTAATGCTAACCCGAACCCTAACCATAAACCCTAAACCTAATGGTAAGCCTAACATATAACCCTAACCCTATCCTATACCAAACTTTAATCCTAACACTAACACATTTCTAGGTCAATTCGGTCTTGCACATGGGGAAGGAGGCTTCAATCTGCATATAAGGGAGCTGAGAGCCATGCCAGGGTCGCCTGGCCAAGGGCACAGGCCAACTCCCATGGGCCACTACATTAACGCTATCCCTAACCCTAACCCATCCCGAAACCTAAGCCTAACGCTAACGGCTAAACCTAAACCTAAACACTAACCTTAACACTAACTCTAACCATAACTCTAAGCCCTAAACATAAACCTAACCCTAACCCCAAACACTAAACCTAACAGTAACCCTAACCCTAACCTAACACATTCCGAGGTCAGCATAGTACTGCCGATGGAGAAGGAGGCGTGGAGTGCTTCTGAGGGGGCCAGGTGTCATGCCGGAGTCACCTGGCTGAGGGAACCTAAAATCTCCCAAGGGCCCCTACCCTAAACATAAAGTCATCCCTAACCCTAACCCTGACATTAACCCTAACACTAACACTAAACGTAACTCTAACTTCTAGCCCTAAAACAAACCATAACCCTAATGCTAACCCAAAACCCTAACCATAACCCTGACACTTACCAAAATCCTATCTCTAACGCTTAACCCTAACCCTAACTCTAACACTTACCCTGAACCTAACCCTAACCCTAACGCTACCCTAAGCCTAAACCTAAACCTAAACCTAATTTTCACCCTAACCCTAAACCCTAACTTTAACCCTAACCCTAACCTTAGTCTAATCCTAACCCTTACCCTACCCCTAACACTACTCTAAGGTCAACTCTAAATGTAACCCTAATCCAAACCCTAACAAATTCCTAGGTTAGTGCAGTCCTGCCCATGGGGAAGGATGCAGCAAAGTGCATCTGAACGGGCTGGATGACATTCTGGAGTCACCTGGCCGAGGGCACGTGGCACCTCCAATGGGCCCCTACCCTATACCTAACCGTAACCCTAACTGTAACCCTAACCCTAACTTTAATGCAAACAATAACACTTATCATAACTCTTACTTTTAACCCTAAAACTAATCGTAACCCTAATGTTAACCCTACCCCTAGCCCTTACCAAAATCCCAACCCTAACACTTAAACTTAACCCTATTTCTAGCACCTACAATTAACCTAACCCAAACCCTAACCCTATCATAACCCTAACCCTAACCCTAAACTTAACATTAACCCTAAACCCTAACCCTAACCCTTACCAAAACCCTAACCTTAACCCTTAACCCTAACCGAATCTCTAACAGTTACCCTAAACCTAACCCTAACCCTACCCTAACCCTAAACCTAACTTTAACCCTAACCCTAAAGTCTAACCCTAACCTCTAAACCTAAACCTATCCCTACACATAACCCTAACCCTCACCCTAACCATAACTCTTACACTAACCCCAGGGGCCATTGCATCAGCAAAAGGACCTCAGGCAGCACTTCTCTGCCTGGGGTGACTCTTAGCTGGCAGGAGCCTGGGGGTGCTATCGTCGTTGGAGGCAGGAAAGGCAACCCCAGAGAATGTGTTTTCAGGCCTCCATTGCATAGCCAGTATGTGGCTCCTCAGACGCCAGAACTCCAGGCCTGCTCCCAGGGCTTCAATATCAGAGTCAGGGCCGTGTGTCTGTCTGCACTCTGCAAGGCTTGCAAACACATTCCTAGGTCAGTGTGGTCATGCCCATCGGGAAGAAGGCTGTGGAGTGCGTCTGAGGGGGCCGGGTGCCATGCCAGGGTCACCTCACGGAGGGAACCGGGCACATCCCATGGGCCC
This sequence comes from Okapia johnstoni, assembly GCA_024291935.2. Taxonomy (NCBI): domain Eukaryota; kingdom Metazoa; phylum Chordata; class Mammalia; order Artiodactyla; family Giraffidae; genus Okapia; species Okapia johnstoni. The sequence continues at coordinate 314,937 of CM044326.1, forward strand.
TAACTCTAACCCTAAAGCAAACAATAACTCTAACCCTAATCCTACCCAAAGCCTAACCCCTAAGCCAAAACTTAACCTTAACTCTAAACACTAACCCTAACGCTAACCTGAACCCTAACCCTAACGCTAACACATTTCTAGATCAGCGTGGTCTTGCACATGGGGAAGGAAGCTTCAAAGAGCATCTGACGAGGCCGGGTGCCATACCAGGGTCACCTGGCTGAGGGCACCGGGCACCTACCATGGGCCAGTACCCTAAGCCTAAACCTAAACCAACCCTAACCTAATCATAACCCTAAACCCTAACCGTAAACCTAACCATAACCCAAATCCTAGTATAATCCTAACCCTAACCCAAACCCTAAACCCTAGCCCTAACAGTAACCCTAAACCTAACCCTTACCCTAAACCCTAACCCTAACGCTAACCCTAAACCTTAACACTAAACCTAACCCTAACCCAAACCCTAGTCTAACCTTAACCCTAACCCTAACCCTAACACTACCCTAACGTTAACTCTAAACCTAACCCTAACAAATTCCTAGGTTAGCGCAGTCATGACCATGGGGAAGGAGGCTGCAAAAGGCATCTGAGCGGGCAGGGTGTCATGCCGGGGTCAACTAGCTGAGGGCACGTGGATCCTGCCATGGCCGCTAGCCTAAACCTAACCCTAACCCTAACCGCTAAACATAACCCTACCTTTAACCCTAACACTAACATTAAGCGTAAGTCTAACTTGCAACCCTAAAGCTAACTGTAACCCTAATGCGAACTCCAAACCCTAACCCTAACCCTTAAACCTAACCATAACTCTAACACTAACCCTAAAACTAAACGTAACCCTAACCCTAATCCTAAACCTAACTTTAACCCTAAACCTAAAACTAACCCTAACTTAACCCTAACCTTACTAAAACCCTTAACACTAACCCTAACTTTAACACTTACCCTAAACCTAATCCTAACCCTACCATAATCCTAAACCTAAACCAAGCTTTAACCCTAAACCTAAACGCGAACCCTAAACCTAACCCTTACCAAAACCCTAACCTTAACCCTTAACCCTAACCGTAACTCTACCACTTAACGTAAACCTAACCCTAACCCTACCCCAACACTAACTCTAACCCTAAAACTAACTTTATCCCTAACCATAAACTCTAACCCTAACCCCTAACCCTAACCCTTAACCCTAACCATAACTCTAACACTTACCCTAAAACTAAACGTAACCCTAACCCTAAACCTATGCTAATTCTAATACTAAACCTAAATCCTAAAACTAACCATAACCTAACCCTAACCATTAATAAAACCCTAACACTAACCCTTAACCCTAACCCTAACTTTAACACTTACCCTAACCCTAACCCTAACCCTAACCCTTAACAAAACCCTAACCCTAACCCTTAACCCTAACCGTAACTCTACCACTTACCGTAAACCTAACCCTAACCCTACCGTAACCCTAACCCTAAATTTAAACCTAACTTTAACTCTAACCCTAAACCCTAACCATAACCCCTAATCCTAAACCTATCCCTACACATAACCCTAAACTTCACCCTAACCATAACTCTTAACACTAACCCCAGGGGCCATTGCATCTGCAAAATGAACTCACAGGCAGCACTTCCCTGCGTGGGGTGACTCTTAGCCGACAGGGAGGCAGGAAAGGCAGCCCCAGAACATGTGTTTTCAGGCCTCCATTGCGTAGCCAGTGTGTGGCTTCTCAGACGCCTCAACTCCATGCCTGCTCCCAAGGCATCAATACCAGAGTCAGGGCCTTGTGTCTGTCTGCACTCTGCAAGCCTTGCAAACACATTCCTAGGTCAGTGTGATCATGCCAATGGGGAAGAAGGCTGTGGAGTGCGTCTGAGGGGGCCAGGTGCCATGCTGGGGTTGCCTTGCAGAGGGATCCTGGCACATCGCATGGGACCTAACCCTAAACATAAAGCTAGCCATAATCCTAACCCTAATCCTACCCAAACCCTTAACTCTAAGCTTAAACTTAAACCTAACTCTAAACACTAACCATAATGATAGGCCAGGCCGGGGGCCACGGCTGATAGGGGCTAGGCAAGGCCGGGGCCAGGGGTGGTGGCCGACAGGGGATAGGCCAGGCAGGGGGCCGGAAGCAGCAGCAAGAGGAGTTACCCCAGGCCCAAGGAGCAGGGGCTGAGTGGGCACAGGAGGGCCGAGAGGAGTTACTTCACATTCAAGATCAGGAGGGGCCCCTTGCCCAAGGTAAGGAGCAGTGGCTGCACTTTGCTGGAACAGCCGTGAAGAAATGCCCCACGTCCAAGGTAAGAGAAACCCAAGTAGGACGGTAGGTGTTGCGAGAGGGCATCATAGGGCAGACACACTGAAACTAAAATTACAGAAAACTAGCTAATCTGATCACACGGACCACAGCCTTGTCTATCTCAATAAAACTAAGCCATTCTGTGTGGGGCCATCCAAGACAAACGGGTCATGGTGGAGAGGTCTGACAGAATGTGGTCCACTGGAGAAGGGCATGGCAAACCACTTCAGTATTCTTGCCTTGAGAACCCCATGAACAGTATGAAAAGACAAAAAGATAGGACACTGAAAGATGAATTCCCCAGGTCAGTAAGTGCCCAATATGCTACTGGAGATGAGTGGAGAAATAACTCCAGAAAGAATGATGGGATGGAGCCAAAGCAAAAACGATACCCAGCTGTGGATGTGACTGGTGATAGATGCAAAGTCCAATGCTGTAAAGAGCAATATTGCATAGGAACCTGGAATGTTAGGTCCATGAATCAAGGCAAATTGGAAGTGGTCGAACAGGAGATGGCAAGAGTGAATGTCAACATTCTAGGAATCAGCAAGCTAAGATGGACTGGAATGGGTGAATTTAACTCAGATGACCATTATATCTACTACTGTGGGCAAGAATCCCTTAGAAGAAATGGAGTAGCCATCATGGTCAACAAAAGAGTCCGAAAGGCAGTACTTGGATGCAATCTTGAAAACGATAGAATAATCTCTGTTCATTTCCAAGGCAAACCATTCAATATCACAGTAATCCAAGATTATGCCCTGATCAGTAATGCTGAAGAAGCTGAAGTTTAACGGTTCTATGAAGACCTACAAGACCTTCTAGAACTAACACCCAAAAAAGATGTCCTTTTCATTATAGGGGACTGGAATGCAAAAGCAGGAAGCCAAGAAACACCTGGCGTAACAGGCAAGTTTGGCCTTGGAGTACAGAATGAAGCAGGGCAAAGGCTAATAGAGTTTGCCAAGAGAATGCACTGGTCATAGTAAACATCCTCTTCCAACAACACAAGAGAAGACTCCACACGTGGACATCACCAGATGGTCAATATCGAAATCAGATTGATTATATTCTTTGCAGCCAAAGATGGAGAAGCTCTATATAGTCAGCAAAAACAAGACTGGGAGCAGACTTTGGCTCAGATCGTGAACTGCTTATTGCCAAATTCAGACTTAAATTGAAGAAAGTAGGGAAAACCCGTAGTCCATTCAGGTATGACCTAGATCAAATCCCTTACCTAACAGAAGCACAAGATATTAAGAAGAGGTGGCAAGAATACACAGAACAACTGTACAAAAAAGATCTTCACGACCCAGATAATCACGATGGTGTGATCACTCACCTAGAGCCATACATCCTGGAATGTGAAGTCAAGTGGGCGTTAGAAACATCACTATGAACAAAGCTAGTGGAGGTAATGAAATTCCAGTTGAGCTATTTCAAATCCTGAAAGATGATGCTGTGTGAAAGTGCTGCACTCGATATGCGAGCAAATTTGGAAAACTCAGCAGTGGCCACAGGACTGGAAAAGGTCAGTTTTTGTTCCAATCCCAAAGAAAGGCAATGCCAAAGAATGCTCAAACTACCGCACAATTGCACTCATCTCACATGCTAGTAAAGTAATGCTGAAAATTCTCCAAGCCAGGCTTTAGCAATACATGAACTGTTAAATTCCAGATGTTCAAGCTGGTTTTAGAAAAGGCAGAGGAACCAGAGATCAAATTGCCAATATCCTCTGATTCATCGAAAAAGCAAGAGAGTTCCAGAAAAAACATCTATTTTTGCTTTATTGAGTAGTGCCAAGGCCTTTGACTGTGTGGATCACAATAAACTGTGGAAAATTCTGAAAGAGATGGGAATACCAGACCATCTGACTTGTCTCTTGAGAAACCTGTATGCAGGTCAGGAAGCAAGAGTTAGAACTGGACATGGAACAACAGACTGGTTCCAAATAGGAAAAGGAGTACGTCAAGGCTGTATATTGTCACCCTGCTTCTTTAACTTCTATGCAGAGTACATCATGAGAAATGCTGGGCTGGAAGAAACACAAGCTGGAATCAAGATTGCCTGGGGAAATATAAATAACCTCAGATATGCAGATGACACCACCCTTATGGCAGAAAGTGAACAAGAACTAAGGAGACTCTTGATGAAAGTAAAAGAGGAGAGTGAAAAAGTTGACTTAAAGCTCAACGTTCAGAAGACTAAGGTCATGGCATCTGGTCCAACACTTCATGGGAAATAGATGGAGAAACAGTGGAAACAGTGTCAGACTTTATTTTGGGGGGGCTCCAAATTCACTGCTGATGGTGATTACAGCCATGAAATTAAAAGATGCTTACTCCTTGGAAGGAAGGTTATGGCCAACCTAGATAGCATATTTGAAAGCAGAGACACTACTTTGCCAACAAATGTTCATCTAGTCAAGGCTATGGTTTTTCCATTGTCATGCATGGATGTGACAGTTGGACGGTGAAGAAAGCTGAGCGCCGAAGAATTCATGCTTTTGAACTGTGGTGTCAGAGAAGACTCTTGAGAGTCCCTTGCACTGCAAGAAGATCCAATCAATCCATCCCAAAGGAGATCAATCCTGGGTGTTCATTGGAAGGACTGATGTTGAGGCTGAAACTCCAATACTTTGGCCACCTCATGCGAAGAGTTGACTCATTGGAAAAGACCCTAATGCTGGGTAGGATTGGGGGCAGAAGGAGAAGGGGACGACAGAGGATGAGATGGTTGGATGGCATCACTGACTCGGTGGACATGGGTTTGGATAGACTCTGGGAGTTGGTGATGGACAGAGAGGCCTGGCGTGCTTCAATTCATGGGGTTGCAAAGAGTCGGACACAACTGAGCGACTGAACTGAACTGAATGCTAACCTAAACCCTAACCCTAAGCCTAACATATTTCTAGATCAGCATGGTCTTGCACATGGGGAAGGAGGCTTCAAAGTGCACCTGATGGGGCCGGGTGCCATGCTGGGTTCACCTCTCCATGAACTCCGGGCACCTATCACAGGCCACTACACTAACCCTAAGTCTAAACCAAACCTAACCCTAAAACTAACACTAACCCCTAACCATAACCCTAACCATAACCCTAACACCTAACTGTAAAACTAAGCCTAACCAAAAGCCTAGTCTAATCTTAATCCTAACCCAAACCTAACACTAAGCCTAGCCCAAGCCCTAAACCCGAACCCTAACAGTAACCCTAAACCCTATCCCTAATGCTAACCCTAAACCTTATCATTAAACCTAACCCTAACCCTAACCCTACGCTAACTTTAACTCTAACCCTAACCCTAACCCTAACATATTCATAGGTCAGCATGATCCTGCCCATGGGGAAGGAGGCTGTGGAGTGCATCTGATGGGGCCGGGTGCCATGCCGGGGTCACCATACGGATGGAACCTGACACTGCCATGGGCCCTAACCCTAACATGAACCCTAACCCTTAAGCAAACCCTAACCCTAACCCTAACACTCAATTCCCGAGTTAGAGCGGTGTGTTTTTCTGCAATCTGTGAGCCTTGAAATCACATTCCCAGGTCACTGCAGTCCTGCCCATGAGGATGGAGGCTGTGGAATGCATTTGTGAGTATCGGGTGCCGTGCCGGGGTCACCTTATGGAGGGCAACTGGCACCGCCCATGGGCCCTAATGCTAACCCTAACTCTAACCCAAACCCTAACCGTAACCCTAATGCTAACCCTAATATTAACCCTACTCCTAACAGTAACCCTAACTATAATCCTCCCCAAACCCTAACCCCTAAGCCTAAATTGAACCCAATCTCTAAACACTAAAGCTAATGCTAAGCCTAACCATAACCCTGAACCCTAAACCTAACCGTAAGCCTAACACATAACCCTAACCCTATCCTAAACAAAACTCTAACCCTAACCTTAACACATTTCTAGGTTATCACGGTCTTGTGCATGGGGAAGGACGCTTCAATGTGCATATCAGGGAGCCGAGAGCCATGCCAGGGTCGCCTGGTCGAGGGCAAAGGGCAACTCCCATGGGCCACTACCCTAACCTTAACCCTAACCCTAACCAATCCCAAACCCTAACCCTAACCCTAAACCCTAAACCTAACAGTAACCCTAACCCTAACCCCACCTTAACTCTACCGTAAACCTAACTCTAACCCTAACCTAACACATTCCTAGGTCATCGTGGTCCTGCCCATGGAGAAGAAGGCTGTGGAGTGCTTCTGAGGGGGATGGATGTCATTCCGGGGTCACCTGGCCGAGGGCACCTGAAATCTCCCAAGGGCCCCTACCCTGAACTTAACCCCATTCCTAACCCTAACCACTAACTCTAACCCTGACTTTAACCCAAACACTAACACTAACTGTAACTCTAACTTCTAGCCCTAAAACTAACCTAATGCTGACCCTAATGCTGACCCCAAACCCTAACCATAACCCTAACCCTTTCCAAAACCCTATCTTTAATGCTTAACCCTAACCCAAACTCTAACACTTACCCTAAACCTAACCCGAACCCAAATGCTACCCTAAGCCTAAGCCTAACCCTAAACCTAATTTTCACCCTAACCCTAAAACCTAACCCTAAACTTAGTCTAATCCTAATCCTTACCCAAAACCTAACACTACTCTAAGGTTAACTTTAAAACTAACCCTAAAAAATTCTTAGAGTAGAGCAGTCCTGCCCATGGGGAAGGATGCTGCAAAGTGCACCTGAGCGGGCCGGGTGACATACTGGGATCACCAGGCCAAGGGCACATGGCACCTCCAAGGGGCCCCTACCCTAAACCTAACCGTAAACCTAATCCTAACTTTAACCTGAGCACTAACACTAACCATAACTGTTACTTCTAACCCTAAAACTAACTGTAACCCTAATGCTAACCCTAACCCTAATGCTTACCAAAACCCTAACCCTAACACTTAACCCTATTTCTAACACTTACCCTAAACCTAACCCTACCCCTAACCCTACGCTAACCCTAACCCTTATCCTAAACCTAACTTTAACCCTAACACTCAACCCTAACCCTTACAAAACCCTAACCCTAACCCTTAACCCTAACTGTAACTCTAACATTTACCCTAAAACTAACCCTAACGCTACTGTAACCCTAACCCTAAACCTAACTTTAACCCTAACCCTAAACCCTAACCCCAACCCCTAACCCTAAACCTATCCCTACACATAACCCTAACCCTCACCCTAACCATAACTCTTAACACTAACCCCAGGGGCCATTGCATCAGCAAAATGACCTCACAGGCAGTGCTTCCCTGCCTGAGGTGACTCTTAGCCGACAGGAGCCTGGGGATGCTATTGTCATTGGAGGCAGGAAAGGCAGCCCCAGAGAGAGGGTTTTCAGGCCTCCATTGCATAGCCAGTATGTGGCTCCTCAGACGCCAGAACTCCGGGCCTGCTCCCAGGGCCTCAATACCAGAGTCAGGGCCCTGTGTCTCTCTGCACTCTGTAAGGCTTGCAAACACATTCCTAGATCAGCGTGGTCATGCCCACGGAGAAGGCGGCTGTGGAGTTCGTCTGAGGGGGCCGGGTGCCGCGCCGGGGTCACCTTGCAGAGGAGAACCAGGTACATCCCATGAGTCCTAACCCTAACCCTAAAGCTAACCATAACCCTAACCCTAATCCTACTCAAACCCTAACCTCTAAGCTTAAACTTAAACCTAACTCTAAACACTAACCCTAATGCTAACACGAACCCTAACCCTAACCCTAACCCTAACCCTAACCCTAACTTTAACCTGAACACTAACACTAACTGTAACTCTTACTTCTAACCCTAAACCTAACCGTAACCCTAATGCTAACCCTAACCCTTAACAAAACTCAAACCGTAACACTTAACCCTAACCCTATTTCTAACACTTACCCTAAACCTAACCCTACCCCTAACCTTACCTTAACTCTAAACCTAATCCTAAACCTAACTTTAATCCTAACCCTAAACCATAAACCTATCCCTAACCTTAACATTTACCAAAACCCTAACCCTAACCCTTAACCCTAACCATAACTCTAAACTTACCCTAAATCTAACCCTAACCTAACCCTAACTCTAAACCTAACTTTAACCCTAATCCTAAACCCTAACCCTAAGCCGTAACCCTAACCCTTCCCTACATATAACCCTAATCCTCATCCTAACCATAACTCTACCACTAACCCCAGGGGCCATTGCATCTGCAAAATGACCTCATAGGCAGCACTTCCCTGCCTGAGGTGACTCTTAGCTGACAGGCACCTGGGGATGCTATCATCTTTGGTGTCAGGAAAGGCAGCCCCAGAGAGAGGGTTTTCAGGCCTCCATTGCATAGCCAGTATGTGGCTCCTCAGACGCCGGAACTCCAGGCCTGCTCCCAGGGCCTCAATACCAGAGTCAGGGCCGTGTGTCTGTCTGCACTCTGCAAGGCTTGCAAACACATTCCTAGGTCAGCGTGGTCATGCCCACGGAGAAGGCGGCTGTGGAGTTCGTCTGAGGGGGCCGGGTGCCACGCCGGGGTCACCTTGCAGAGGAGAACCAGGTACATCCCATGAGTCCTAACCCTAACCCTAAAGCTAACCATAACCCTAACCCTAATCCTACTCAAACCCTAACCTCTAAGCTTAAACTTAAACCTAACTCTAAACACTAACCCTAATGCTAACACGAACCCTAACCCTAACCCTAACCCTAACATATTTCTAGATCAGTGCAGTCTTGCACATGGGGAAGGAGGTTTCAAAGTGCATCTGATGGGGCCTGGTGCCATGCCGAGGGTCACCTGTCCGAGGGCACCGGGCACCTACCATGGGCCACACCCTAAGCCTAAACCAACCATAACCATAAACGTAACCCTAAACCCTAACTGTAAACCTAACCGTAACCCAAAGCCTAGTCTAAGCTTAACCCTAACCCAAACCCTAAACCCTAACCCTTACCCTAAACCCTAACCCTAATGCTAACCCTAAACCTTAACACTAAACATAACCCTAACCAAAACCCTAGTCTAACCCTAACCCTAACCCTAACGCTACGATAACTTTAACTCTAACCCTAACCCAAACACTAAGATATTCATAGGACAGTGTGGTCCTGGCCATGGGGAATTAGGTTACGGAGTGCATCTGAGAAGGCCATGTGCCATGCTGGGGTCAACATGCAAACAAGACCTGGCACTGCCATGGGCCTTAAAGCTAACATTAATCCTAACCCTCAACCAAACCCTAACCCTAACCGTAATGCTACCTTAACCCTAAACCTTACCTTAACCTCTAACCCTAACCCTAATCCTAACCCAAACCTTAACCCTAACCCTAGGCTCTAACCTTAACTCTAAACCTTCCCTCACCCTAACCCTAACCCAAACCTTAGTCTAATCCTTACCCTTACCCTAGACCTAACACTACCTTAATGTTAACTCTAAACATAACCCTAAACCTAACCCTAACAAATTTCTAGGTAGCGCAGTCATGACCATGGGGAAGGAGGCTGCAAAGTGCATCTGAGCGGGCCAGGTGACATGCTGGGGTCACCTCGCAGAGGGCGCATAGAAGCTCTTATGGGCCCCTACCCTAAAGCTAACCCTGTCCCTAACCCTAACCGCTAACCTTAACCCTAGCCTACCTTTAACACTAACACTAACAGTAACTTTAAATTCTAGCCCTAACACTAACCGTAACCCTAATGCTAATCCAAAACCCTAACCCTAAACCTAACCTGAAACCTAACCCTAAATCTTACCAAAACCATAACCATAACCCTAACTCTTAACACTTACCCTAAGCTACTCTAACCCTAACCCTAAAGTCTAACCCTAACCCTATTCCTAACAAATATACCTAACACTATCCCTAAGGCATAACCCTAATCCTCACCGTAACACTAACCCTAAATCTAACCCTAACCCTAACATTAACACTATCACCTAACCGTAACACTAACCCAAACCCTAATGCTAATCCAAAATCCTAACCCAAAATCCTAAACCTAACCCTAATCCTAAATCTAAACCTAACCCTTACCAAAATCCTAACCAAAACCCTTAAGTGTAACCTTAACTCTAACACTTACCCCATCCCTACTCTAACCCTAATCCTAAATCCTAACCCTAACCCTATCCCTAAAGCATAACCCTAACCCAAGCCATAAACCTATACCTAACTCTAACCCTAACACTAACCCTATTAACTAAACCTAACCCTAAACCTAAACTGAACCCTAACCCTAACCCTAATCCTACTGTGACCCTAACCCTAACCCTAAACCTAACTTTAACCCTAACCCAAAACCCTAACAGTAACCCCTAATCCTAAACCTATCCCTACACATAACCCCAATACTCAACCCTAACAATAACTCTTAATACTAACCCCAGTGGCCATTGCATCTGCAAAATGACCTCACAGGCAGCACTTCCCTGCCTGGGGTGACTCTAAGCCAACAGGCGCCTTTGCTATCGTCTTTGGAGGCAGGAAAGGCAGCCCCAGAGAGTGGGTTTTCAGGCATCCATTGTGTAGCCAGTGTGTGGCTCCTCAGATGCCAGAACTCCGTGCCTGCTCCCAGGGCCTCAATACCAGAGTCAGGGCCGTGTGTCTGTCTGCACTCTGCAAGGCTTGCAAATACATTCCTAGATAAGCACGGTCTTGCACATGGGGAAGGAGGCTTCAAAGTGCACCTGATGGGGCCGGGTGCCATGCCAGGTTCACCTGTCTGAGGGCACCGGGCACCTATCATGGGCCACTACACTAACCCTAAACCTAAACAAACCCTAACCCTAACCCTTAACCATAACCCTAACTATAACCCTAACTCCTAACCGTAAACCTAACCCTATCCCAAAGCCTAGTCTAATCCTAACCCTAACCCAAACCTAACACTAACCCTAACACAAGCCCTAAACCCGAACCCTAACAGTAACCCTAACCCTAACCCTAAACCCTATCCTTAAAGCTAACCCTAAACCTTAACACTAAACCTAACCCTAACCCAAACTTTAGTTTAACCTTAACCCTAACCCTAAAACTATGCTAAATTTAACTCTAACCCTAACCCTAACCCATTCATATGTCAGTGCGGTCCTGCCTATGGGAAAGGAGGCTATGGAGTGCGTCTGAGGGGGCCGGGTGCCATGTCGGGGTCAACATGAGGACAGAACCTGGCACTCGCATGGACCATAACCCTAACACTAACCCTAACCTTTAACCAAAAACTAACCCTAACCCTAACCCTCAATTCCCGAGTCAGGGCGGTGTGTTTGTCTGAGCTCTGCAAGCCTTGCAATCACATTCCTAGGTCACCACGGTCCTGCCCATGAAGATGGCGGCTGTGGAATGTGTCTGAGGGTGTCGGGTGCCATGCTGGTGTCACCTTACAGAGAACACCTGGCACCTCCCATGGGACCTAATCCTAACCCTAACCCTAACCAAACCCAAACCATAACCCTAACGCTAATCCTAAACCTAACCCTACTCCTAACTGTAACCCTAACCTTAATCCTACCCAAATCCTAACCCCTAAGCCTAAATTGAACCCAATCCCTAAACACTAAACCTAACGCTAACCCTAACCCTACACCTAAACCCTAAACCTAACCATAAGCCTAACCCATAACCCTAAATCTAACCCTAGCCCAAATACTAGTTTAACTCTAACACTAACCCTAACCTTAACCTAACCCTAACCCTATCCTTAACCAAACTCTAACCCTCACCCTAACCTTAACCCTAACCCTAGCACATTTCTAGGTCATCCCGGTCTTGCACATGGGGAAGGAGGCTTCAAAGTGCATTTCAAGGAGCCGAGAGCCATGCCGGGGTCACCTGGATGAGGGCACAGGGCAACTCCCATGGGCCACTACCCTAATCCTAAACTTAACCCAACCCAAACCCTAAGCCTAACCCTAACTGCTAACCCTAAACCTAAACCTAAACCCTAACCAGAACCCTAACTCTAACTATAACCCTAAGCCCTAATCACAAACCTTTCCCTAACCTAAACCCTAGTCTAATGCTAACCCTAACCCAAACCTAACCCTTACACTAACCCAAGCCCTAAACCCTAAACCTAGCAGTAACCCTAACCCTACTCTAACTTTGCCCTTAACCTAACTCTAACCCTAACCATAACCCTAACACATCCCTAGGTCAGCGTGTCCTGCCCATGGAGAAGGAGGCTGTGGAGTGCTTCTAAGGGGCCAGGTGTCATGCCAGGGTCACCTGGCAGAGGGCACCTGAAATCTCCCATGGGCCCCTGCCCTAAACATAATCCCATCCCTAACACTAACACTAACACTAACTGTAACTCTAACTTCTAACCCTAAAACAAACCGTAACCCTAATGCTAACCCAAAACCCTAACTATAAACCTAACCCTTACCAAAACCCTATCCCTAACCCTTAACCCTAACTCTAACACTTACCCTAACCCTAAACCTAACGCTGCCCTAAGACTAACCCTAAACCTAATTTTCATCCTAACCCTAAACCCTAACCCTTACCCTAATCTTAGTCTAATCCTAACCCTTACCCTAACCCTAACAGTACTCTAAGGTTAACTCTAAATCAAACTCTAAACCTAACCCTAACAAATTCCTAGGTTAGCGCAGTCCTGACCATGGGGAAGAATGCTGCAAAGTGCATCTGAGCAGGCAGGGTGACATGCTGGGGTCATCTGCCTGAGGGCACGTGGCACCTCCAATGTGCCCCTACCCTAAACCTAACCCTAACCCTAACTTTAACCTGAACACTAACACTAACTGTAACTCTTACTTCTAACCCTAAAACTAACCATAACCCTAATGCTAACCCTAACCCTTAACAAAACTCAAACCGTAACACTTAACCCTAACCCTATTTCTAACACTTACCCAAAACCTAACCCTAACCCCTAACCTTACCTTAACTAATCCTAACCTAACTTTAATCCTAAACCTAAAACTTCCCTAACCTTAATCCTAACCAAAAAACCCTAAACCTAACCCTTAACCTAACCCCCTAACCTTAAACAACCCTAACCTAAAAACCCTAACCCTAACCCTTACTTTAACCCTAACCCTAAAACTCCTAAGCCGTAACCTACCCTAAAAGATCTAACCCTAAACCTAATCCTAACCTCTAAAACCTAACTTTAACCCTAATCCTAAACCCTAACCCTAAGCCGTAACTGGCCTGATTCAAGGTGAAGTAGGTTTCAAAGTGAATTACATTGGGCCAGGTGCCATGCCGGGGTCACCTGGCCGAGGGGACTGGGCACCTTCTATGGGACACTACCCTAACCCTTACCCTAAACCAACCCTAACACTAAACTTAACCCTAACCCCTAACCCTAACCCTAAAAGTAACCCTAACACCTAACCATAAACCTAATCCTAACCCAAAGCCTCGTCTAATCCTAACCCTAACCCAAACCCTAAACCCTAACCCTAACCTTAAACCCTAACCTTAACGCTTACCCTAAACCTTCACATTAAACCTAACACTAACCCAAACCCTAGTCTAACCCTAATGCTAACACTATGCTAACTTTAACTCTAACTCTAACCCTAAACCTAACACATTTATAGGACAGCATGGTCCTGCCCATGGGGAAGGAGGTTATGGAGTGCATGTGAGGGGACTGGGTGCCATGCCGGAGTCAAGATGCGGACGGAAGCTGGCACTCCCATGGGCCCTAAAGTTAACACTAACCCTAACCCTTAACCAAACATTAAAACTAACCCTACCCTAACCCTCAACCTTACCCTAACCTTTAACACTAACCCTAAACCTTCCTTCGCCCTAACCCTAACCCTAACCCAAACCTTAGTCTAATCCTTACCCTTACCCTAACTCTAACACTACCCTAACATTAACTCTAAACATAACCCTAAACATAACCCTAACAAATTCCTAGGTAGCGCAGTCATGACCATGGGGAAGGAGGCTGCAAAGTGCATCTGAGTGGGCCGGGTGACATGCCGGTGTCACCTGGCCTAGGGCACTTGGAAACTCCTATGGGCCCCTTCCCTAAACCTAACCCTATCTCTAACGCTAACTGCCCACCCTAACCATAGCCTACCTTTAACACTAACACTAACACTAACCATAACTCTAACATCTAGTCATAACACTAACTGTAACCCTAATGCTAACCCAAAACCCTAACTCTAACCCTAACCTGAAACCTAACCCTATATCTTACCAAAACCAGAACCCTAACCTTAACTCTAACACTTACCTTAAGCTACCCTAACCCTAACCTTAAAATCTAACCCTAACCCTATCCCTAACGCATAAACCTAACGCTATTCCTAAGGCATAACCCTAATCCTAACAGTTACACTAACCCTAACCCTAATGCTAATCCAAAATCCTAACCCAAAATCCTGACCCTAACCCTAATCCTAACCCTAAGCCTAACCCTATCCCTAAGGCATAACCCTAACCTGATTGATAAAGCATAACCCTCAGTTAAGTTCAATTGCTCAGTCATGTCCGACTCTTTGCAACCCCATGAATTGCAGCACGCCAGGCTTCCCTGTCCATCACCAACTCCCGGAGCTTACCCAAACTCATGACCATCGAGTCAGTGATGCCATCCAACCATCTCATCCTCTGTAGTCCCCTTCTCCTCCTACCCTTAATCCTATCCAGCATTAGGGTCTTTTCCAATGAGAGAACTCTTCGCATGAGGTGGCCAAAGAATTGGAGTTTCAGCTTCAACATCAGTCCTTCCAATGAATACACAGGATTGATCTCCTTTAGGATGGATTGATTGGATCTCCTTGCAGGCCAAGGGACTCTCAAGAATCTTCTCCAAAACCACAGTTCAAAAGCATCAATTCTTCAGCGCTCAGCTTTCTTCCCTGTCCAACTCTCACATCCATACATGACAACTGGAAAAACCATAGCTTGACGAGACGGACTTTTGTTGGCAAAGTAATGTCTCTGTTTTTAAATATGGCCTCTAGGTTGGCCATAACCTTCCTTCCAAGGAGTAAGCATCTTTTAATTTCATGGCTGTAATCACCATCAGCAGTGAATTTGAATCACCAAAAAATAAAGTCTGACACTGTTTCCCCTGTTTCCCCATCTATTTCCCATGAAGTGATGGGACCAGATGCCACAATCTTAGTTTTCTGAACGTTGAGCATTAAGCCAACTTTTCACTCCTCTTTCACTTTCATCAAGAGGCTCTCTAGTTCTTCTTCACTTTCTATCATAAGGGTGGTGTCATCTGCATATCTGAGGTTATTGATATTTCTCTGGGCAATTTTGATTCCAGCTTGTGTTTCTTCCAGCCCAGCACTTCTCATGATGTACTCTGCATACAAGTTAAAGAAGCAGGGTGACAACATACAGCCTTGACGTACTCCTTTTCCTATTTGGAACCAGTCTGTTGTTCCATGTCCAGTTCTAACTGTTGCTTCCTGATCTGCATACAGGTTTCTCAAGAGACAGGTCAGATGGTCTGGTATTTCCATCTCTTTCAGAATTTTCCACAGTTTATTGCGGTCCACATAGTCAAAGGCTTTGGCATAGTCAATAAAGCAGAAATAGATGTTTTCTGGAACTCTCTTGCTTTTTCGATGATCCAGCGGATATTGACAATTTCATCTCTGGTTCTTTTGACTTTTCCAAAACCAGCTTGAACATCTGGAAGTTCACGGTTCACATATTGCTGAAGCCTGGCTTGGAGAATTTTCAGCATTACTTTACTAGCATGTGAGATGAGAGCAATTGTGCGGTAGTTTGAGAATTCTTTGGCATTGCCTTTCTTTGGGATTGGAACAAAAACTGACCTTTTCCAGTACTGTTGCCACTGATGAGTTTTCCAAAGTTGCTGGCATATTGAGTACAGCACTTTCACAGAATCATCTTTCAAGATTTGAAATAGCTCAACTGGAATTCCATCACCTCCATTAGCATTGTTCGTAGTGATGCTTTATAAGGCCCACTTGACTTCACATTCCAGGGTGTTTGGCTCTAGGTGAGTGATCACACCATCTTGATTATCTGGGTCGTGAAGATCTTTTTTGTACAGTTCTTCTGTGTATTCTTGCCACCTTTTCTTAATATCTTCTGCTTCTGTTAGGTCCATATCATTTCTGTCCTTTATCGAGCCTATCTTTGCATGAAATGTTCCTTTGGTATCTCTAATTTTCTTGAAGAGTTCTCTAGTCTTTCCCAATCTGCTGTTTTCCTCTATTTCTTTGTAATGATTGCTGAGGAAAGCTTTCTTATCTCTCCTTGCTATTCTTTGGAAGTCTGCATTCAGATGGGAATATATTTCCTTTTCTCCTCTGCTTTTCACTTCTCTTCATTTCCCAGCTATCTGTAAGGCCTCCTCAGACAGCCATTTTGCTTTTTTTGCATTTCTTTTCCATGGGTATGGTCTTGATCCCTGTCTCCTGCACAATATCATGAACCTCTGTCTATAGCTTATCAGGCACTCTGTCTATCAGATCTAGTCCCCTTAACCTATTTGTCACTTCCACGGTATTCTCATAAGGGTTTTGATCTAGGTCATACCTGAATGGACTAGTGATTTTCCCTACTTTCTTCACTTTAAGTCTGAATTTGGCAATAAGCAGTTCATGATCTAAGCCACAGTCTGCTCCCGGTCTTGTTTTTGCTGACTATATAGAGCTTCTCCATCTTTGGCTGCAAAGAATATAATCAATCTGATTTTGGTGTTGACCATCTGGTGAAGTCCACGTGTAGAATCTTCTCTTGTGTTGTTGGAACAGGGTGTTTGCTATGACCAGTGAGTTTTCTTGGCAAACCTCTATTAGCCTTTGCCCTGCTTCGTTCTGTACTCCAAGGCCAAATTTGCCCGTTATGCCAGGTGTTTCCTGACTTCCTACTTTTGCATTCCAGTCCCCTATAATGAAAAGGACATATTTTTGGGGTGTTAGCTCTTGAAGGTCTTGTAGGTAATCATAGAACTGTTCAAATTCAGATTATTTGGCATTACTGATCTGGGCATATACTTGGATCACTGTGATATTGAATGGTTTGCCTTGGAAATGAACAGAGATCATTCTATCTTTTTTTGAGATTGCATCCAAGTACTGCATTTCAGACATTTTTGTTGACCATGGTGGCTACTCAATTTCTTCTAAGGGATTCCTGCCCACAGTAGTGGATATAATGGTCATCTGAGTTAAATGCACCCTTTCCAATCCATCTTATCTCGCTGATTCCTAGAATGTCGACATTCACTCTTGCCATCTCCTGCTTGACCACTTCCAATTTGCCTTGATTCAAGGACCTAACATTCCAGGTTCCTATGCAATATTGCTCTTTACAGCATTGAAGTTTGCTTGTATCACCAGTCATATCCACAGCTGGGTATTGTTTTTGCTTTGGCTCCATCCCATCATTCTTTCTGGAGTTATTTCTCCACTCATCTCCAGTAGCATATTTGCACCTACCGATCTGGAGAGTTCATCTTTCAGTGTCCTATCTGTTTGCCTTTTCATACTGTTCATGGGGTTCTCAAGGCAAGAATACTGAAGTGGTTTGCCATGCCCTTCTCCAGTGGACCACATTCTGTCAGACCTCTCCACCATGACCCATCCATCTTGGGTGGCCCCACACGGCATGGCTTAGTTTCATTGAGATATACAATGCTGTGGTCCGTGTGATCAGATTAGCTAGTTTTCTGTAATTTTAGTTTCAGTGTGTCTGCCCTCTGTTGCCCTCTCGCAACACCTACCGTTCTACGCCGCCTTGCTTCTTCCACCTGTAAGTATAACCTGTAAGTATAATATGTAAGCATAACCCTAGTATTAACCATAAACCTATACCTAATTCTAACCCTAAAGCTAATCCTATCAACAAAATCTAACCCTAAACCTAACACTAACCCTAACCTATCCCTACCATAACCCTAATCCTAACCCAAACCTAACTTTAACCCTAACCCTAAACCCTAACCATAACCCCTAACCCTACACCTATCCCTACACATAACCCTAACCCCACCCTAACCATAACTATTAACACTAACCCCAGGGGCCATTGCATCTGCAAAATGATCTCACAGGCAGCACTTCCCTGCTTGGGGTGACTCTTAGTTGACAGGTGCCTTTGCTATCATCTTTGGAGGCAGGAAAGGCAGCCCCAGAGAGTGGGTTTTCATACCTCCATTGTGTAGCCAGTGGGTGGCTCCTCAGACGCCAGGTCTCTGGGCCTATTCCCAGGGCCTCAATACCAGAGTCAGGGCTGTGTGTCTCTCTGCACTCTGCAAGGCTTGCAAACACATTCCTAGGTCAGCGTGGTGATGCCCATGGGGAAGAAGGCTGTGGAGTGCGTCTGAGGGGGCGGGGTGCCATACCAGGGTTGCCTTGCACATCCCATGGGCCCTAACCCAAACCCTAAAGCTAACCATAACCCTAACCCTAATCCTACCCAATCCCTAACTTCTAAGCCTAAACTTCACCCTAACTCTAAACATTAACCCTAATGCTAACCCGAACCCTAACCCTAAACCTAAACCTAACTTTAACCCTAGCCCTAACACATTCCTACGTTAGCACAGTCATCCCCATGGGAAAGGAGGCTGCAAAGTATATCTGAGGGGGCTGGGTGTTTGCTGGGGTCAACTAGCCGAGGGTTCCTGGCACCTCCCATGGGTCCCTACCCTAAACCTAACCCTAACCTCTAACCCTAACACTACCCTAAACCTAACTGTAAACCTAAAACTAACCCTAAACCTAACCCTAACATTAACCCTACCCTAGCCCTAAACCTACCCCTAACATTAACCCTACCCTAACCCCTATCCCTTACCCTAACCCTAACCCGAAACCTTAACCCTAACCCTAAAATAACTCTAACTCTAAACATAACCCCGGGTCCATTGCCACTGCAAAATGACCTCGCAGCTAGCAGTTTCCAGCTGGGGGTGACACTTTCGTTTTGGGAGGCAGGAAAGGCAGCCCCAGAGATTAGGTTTTCACGTCTATCCCGTAGCCATTTGTGGCTCCTCAAATGCTACCTCTGGGCCTGCTTCAAGGGCCTCAATCCCTGAGCCAGGGTCATGTCTCTGCCTGCACTCTGTGAGCCTTGCAAACACATTCAATGGTCAGCGTGGTCCTGCCCATGGAGAAAGAGGCTGCAGATTGTGACTGAGGGGGCCAGGTGCCATGCTGGGGTCATCTGGCCGAGGGCATCTTGCACTTCCCATGGGCTCCAACCCTAACCCTAACCCTAACACTAACCCTAATCCCACCATTAACTCTAAACACTAACCCTAACCCTACACCTAATTCTAACCCTAAACATAAACCCTAACCCTACTCCTGTCACTAAGTGTAACCCTAACTTTAAACCTAACCCTAACTCTAACCATAAACCTTAAACCTAAACCTAACCCTAACCCAAATACTGGTTTAACCCTAACCCTAATACTAACCCTAACCCTAACCTAACCATAACCCTAACCTTAACCTCTAAACCTAACCCTAACCCTAATGCCTAACCCTAACCCTACCTTAACCTTAAACCTAACCCTAAACCAAACCCTAGCCCTAATCCTAACCCTAAACCTAACTCTAACACTTACCAAAACACGTTCCCTAACCCTTAAGCCTAACCTTAACTCTAACACTTACCCTAATCCTAACCCTACTCTAACCATAACCCTAAACTTAACCTCCAACCATAACCCTAACCCTTCCATAAACCTAACCCTAACACAAACCTTAGTCTAATTCTAACCCTTACCCTAACCCTAACACTACCCTAACGTTAACCCTAAACCTAACCCTAAACCTATCCCTAACATATTCCTAGGTTAGCTCACTCATGCCCATGGGGAAGGAGGCTGCAAAGTGCATCTGAGCAGACCAGGTGACGTGCCTGGGTCACCTGGCCAAGGGTATGTGGAACCTCCCATGGACACCTACCCTAAACCTGATCCTATCCCTAAACCTAACCGCTAACTCTAGCCCTACCCTAAATTTAACCCTAACATTAACCGTAACCCTAACTTCTAACTCTAACATTAACCGTAACCGTAATACTAACACAAAACCCAAACCCTAACCCTAACCTTAACCTTAACCCTGAACTTTACCAAAACCCTAACCCTAACCATTAACAAGAACCCTAACTCTAACACTTACCCTAAGCTACCCTAACCCTAATCCCAAACCCTAAGCCTAACCTTAACCCTATCCCTAAAGCATAAACTTAATGATATCCCTAAAGCATAACCCTAACCCTAACCCTAACTCTAAACCTACTACTAACCCAAAACCCTAACCCTAACCCTGACTCTAAACCTAACCCTAAACCTTAGCAAAATACTAATGCTAACACTTACCTTAACCCTAACCCTACCCTAAACCTAACCCTAATTTTAACCCTAACCCTAATGCTAACCCAAAATCCTAACTGTAAACCTAAACCTAACCCCAACCCTAACCCTTACCAAAACACTAACTCTAACGCTTAATCCTAATGTTATCTCTAACACTTACTCCAACCCTAACCCTAAAACGTAAACCCTAACCATAACCCTAACCCATAACCCTAAACCTAACCTAAACCCAAACCCTAGTCTAAGCCTAGCACTAACTCTAACCCTAACCCCAACCCTAACCCTAATGCTACCCTAACATTAACTCTAAACCTAATCCTAAACAATTCCTAGGTTAGCACAGTCCTGCCCATGGGGAAAGAGGCTGCAAAGTGCATCTGAGTGGGCCAGGTGACATATTGGGGTCACCTGGATGAGGGCACATGCAACCTCCCATGGGCCCTTGCCCTAAACCTAAACCTATCCCTAACCTTGACAGCTAACACTAACCCTAACCTTAACCCTAACACTAACACTAACTGTAACTCTAAATTCTAACCCTAACACTGTCCGTAACACTAATGCTAACCCAAAACCCAAACCCTAAACCTAAACCTAACCTTAAACCTTACCAAAACCCTAACACTAACCATTAACCAGAACCCTAACTCTAACACTTACCCTAAGCTACCCTAACCCTAAACTCTAACCCTAACCCTATCCCTAAAGCATAAACCTAACCATATCCCTAAAGCATAATCCTAATGCTAACCCTAACCCTAATCTCTAACCCTTCTGTAACCCTAAACCTAACCATAATTCTAACACTTAACCTAACCCTAACCCTAAATTTAATCCTAACACTAACACTAACAGTAACACTAACTTCTAACCCTAACACTAACTGTAACCCTAATGCTAATCCAAAACCCTAACCCTAACAATTACCAAAACCCTAACCCTAACCCTTAGCCCTAACCATAACTCTAGCATATACTCTAACGCTACCCTAACCCTAACACTAAACCCTAAACCTAACCCGATCCCTAAAGCATAACCCTAACCCTACCATAACACTAACCCTAATCCTAACACTAACCCAATAGCTAACCCTATCACCTAATCCCAACACTAACCCTAACTTCTATCCCTAACCCTAACCTTGAATTCCCAAGTCAGAGTAGTGTGTTTCTCTGCACTCTGAAAGGCTTACAATCACATTCCTATGTCAGTGTGGTCCTGCCAATGGGGATGGAGGCTGTGCAGTGCATCTGATGGGGTCGGGTTCCATGCCACGGTCTCCTTGTGAAGGGCACCTGGCACCTCCCATGGGCCCTACCCTAAACCTAACCCTAACCAAAACCCTAACTGTAAACTTATTGCTAATCCTAACACTAACCCTACCCTAACCATAACCTTAACCCTAAACCTTATCTGAACCATAACCCCTAAGCCTAACCCTAAACCTAATCCCTAAATCTAAACCTAACCCAAAACCTAATTCCTAACCATATCCCCAACCCTAATCCTAAAACGTAAACTCTAACCATAACCATAACCCATAATCCTAAACCTAATCTAAACCCAAACCTTAGTCTAAGCCTAGCACTAACCCTAATCCTAATGCTACCCTAGCATTAACTCTAAACCTAACCCTAAAAAATTTCTAGGTTAGCACAGTCCTGCCCATGGGGAAAGAGGCTGCAAAGTGCATCTGAGCGGGCCGGGTGACATATTGGGGTCACCTGGCAGAGGGCATGTGCAACCTCCCATGGGCCCTTGCCCTAAACCTAAACCTAAACCTATCCCTAACCCTGACAGCTAACCCTAACCTTAACCCTAACACTAACTGTAACTCTAAATTCTAACCCTAACACTGTCCGTAACACTAATGCTAACCCAAAACCCTAACCCTAACCCTAAACCTAACTCTAACACTTGCCAAAATACTAACCCTAAACTTTAACCCTAACCTTAACTCTAACACTTACCTAACCCTAAACTTAACCCTACCCTAACCCTAACCCGAACCTCCAACCCTAACCATAACCCTTCCCTAACCCTAACCCTAAACCTAACCCTTACCTTATCCCTAATGCTATCCTAATGTTAACTCTAAATTTAACCCTAAACCTAACCCTAATAAATTCCTAGGTTAGCACAGTCCTGCCCATGGGGAAGGAGACTGTAAAGTGAATCTGAGAGGGCCAGGTGACATGCTGGAGTCACCTGGCTAAGGGCACGTGGATCCTCCCATGGCACTTACACTAAACCTAACCCCAAACCTAACCCTAACCCTAAAACAAACACTAACCCTAACCACTAACCCTAACCCTAATGCTAACCCAAAACACTAACCCTAAGCCTAACCCTAACCTTAAACCTAACCTTTCCAAAATCCTAACCCTAATCATTAACCCTAACCCAAATTCTAACCCTTACCCTAAACTACCCTAATCCAAACCCTAAACCCTATCCCTAATCCAATCCCTATCCCTAAATCATAACCCTAACCCTATCACTAAAGAATAACCCTAACCTTAACCTTAACACTAAACCTAAACCTAAGCCTAAC
Organism: Okapia johnstoni; assembly: GCA_024291935.2. Lineage (NCBI taxonomy): Eukaryota > Metazoa > Chordata > Mammalia > Artiodactyla > Giraffidae > Okapia > Okapia johnstoni. The sequence goes on from CM044326.1 coordinate 338,097, forward strand.
CCTATCACCTAATCCTAACCCTAAGCTAACCCAGAACCCTAAACTTAACCCCAAACTTAATCCTAATCCTTACCCAAACACTAATGCTAACCCTTAATCCTAAACCTATCTCTAACACTTACCCTAACCCTAACCCTACCCTAATCCAAACCCTAACCTCTAACCCTAACCCTTCCCTAATCCTAAGCCTAACCCTAAACTTAACCCTAACCCAAACGTTAGTTTTACCCTAACCCTAACACTACCCTAACATTAACTCTATCCATAACACTAAACGTAACCCTAACACATCGCTAGGTTAACACAGTCTTGCCCATGGAAAAGGAGGCTGTAAAGTGCATCTGAGCGGGCCAAGTGACATGTCTGGGTCACCTGGCCGAGGGTAAGTGGAACCTCCAATGGGTTCCTGCCCTAAACATAACCCTATCCCTAACCCTAACCCTAACTTTAACCCAAACACTAACACTAAATGTAACACTAACTTCTAACCCTAACACTATCTGTAACACTAATGCAAACCAAAAACCCTAAACCTAACCCTAACCCCAACCCTAACAATTAACCAGAACCCTAACTCTAATACTTACCTTAAACTACCCTAACCCAAACCCTAAACACTAACACTAACCCTAAAACAATCCCTAAAGCATAACCCTAACCCTAACACTAAACCTAAACCTAACCCTACCCTAATCCTAACCCTAATACTAACCCAAAACACAAACCCTAAACCTAATGCTAACCCTTACCAAAACACTATCCCTAACCCTATCTCTAACACTTATCCTAACCCTAATTCTACCCTAACTCTATCCTCTAACCCTAACCCTTACCTAAACCTAACCCTAACCTTAGTCTTACCGTAACCCTTACTCTAACCCTAACACTACCCTAACATTAACTCTAACCCTAACCCTAAATCTAACACATTCCTAGGTCAACGCAGTCCTGCCCATGGGGAAGGAGGCTACAGAGTGCATCTGAGTGGGCTGGGTGACATGCAGGGATCACCTGGCTGAGGGCATGTGGAACCTCCCATGGGCCCTTGCCCTAAACCTAACACTATCCCTAACCCTGACCGCTAACCCTAACCCTAACCTTAACCCTAACACTAACGGTAACTGTAACCCTAACTTCTAACCCTAACGCTGTCCATAACACTAATGCTAACCCAAAAACCTAACCCTAACCCTTACAAAAACACTAACCCTAACCCTTAACCATAACCATAAGTCTAACATTTACCTAACCCTAACCTTAACCTGACACTAACCCTAAACTCTAACCCTAACCCAAAACTTTGTCTAAACCTAACCCTTACCCTAACCCTAACACTACCCTAACGTTAACCCTAACCCTAACCTTAAACCTAATCCTAACAGATTCCTAGATTAATGCAGTCCTGCCCATGGGGAAGGAGAGAGAAAAGTGAATCTGAGCGGGCCGTGTGACATGCCAGGGTTATCTGGGCGAAGGTATGTGGAACAGCCCATGGGCCCATATCTTAAACCTAACCCTATCCTTAACCCAAACTGCTAAACCTAACTGTAACCCTAACTTTAACCTGAACACTAACACTAACCGTAACACTAACTTCTAACCGTAAGCCTAATCCTAACCCTAATGCTAACCCCAAATCCTAGCCCTAACCCTAAACCTAATCCTTACCAAATATCTAACTGCAACCTGTAACCATAACCATAACGCTAACACTTACCCAAAACCTAATTCTACCCTAACCTTAACCCTAAACCCTAACTCTAACCCTAACCCTATCCCTAAAGCATAACTAACCCGATCCCTAAAGCATAACCCTAATCCTAACACTAACAATAATCCTAAACCTAACCCTAACCCTATTGCTAACCCTAACCTTGAATTCCCAAGTCAGATTAGTGTGTTTCTCTGCACTCTGCAAAGCTTGAAATCACATTCCTATGTCAGTGTGGTCCTGCCAATGGAGATGGAGGCTGTGCAGTGCCTCTGATTGGATCAGGTGCCAGGCCACAGTCTCCTTGTGAAGTGCACCTGCCACCTTCCATGGGCCCTACCCTAAACCTAACCCTAACCCAAACTGTAACCTTAACCCTATTGCTAATCCTAACACTAACCCTACACTAACCGAAACCCTAACCCTAAACCTAACCCAAAACATAATGCCTAAATGTATCCCCAACCTTAACACTAAAACGTAAACCCTAACCTTAACCTTAACCAGCAAACCTAAACCTAATCTAAACACAAACCCTAGTCTAACCCTAGCACTTACCCTAACCCTAACTCTAACCCTAACCCTAACACATTCCTAGGTTAATCCAGCCCTACCCATGGGGAAGGAGGCTGCAGAGTGCATCTGAGTGGGCCGGGTGACATGCAGGGGTCATCTGGCCGAGGGCACGTGGAACCTCCCATAGGCCCTTATCCTAAACCTAACCCTATCCCTAACCCTGACCACTACCCTAACCCTAAACTTAACACTAACACTAATAGTAAATGTAACCTTAACTTCTAACCCTAACACTGTCCGTAACCCTAATTCTAATCCAAAAATCTAAACCTAACTCTAACCCTTACCAAAACACTAACCCTAACCCTTAACCTAATCACCAACTCTAACATTAGAAATGAGGCGGCTGCGATGGTCTGCCCAGAAGCATGGCTGAGAGGAGCTACCCAATGGCTGAGGCCAAGGGTGGTGGTCGAGAGGAGCTACAGTGGGCAGTAGGCCGGGGGGTGGAAGCCGAGAGGAGCTACCGTGGGCCAGAGGCCCAGGGCGACGGCTGAGAGGAGCTACCCCGGGCCAGAGGCCAGGGGCAGCAGTGAGAGGAGTTACCTCAGGTCCAAGGAGTGGCAGCTGAGTGGGCACAGGAGGGCCGAGAGGAGTTACTCCACATTCGAGTTCAGGAGGAGCTGTCATGAGTAGATACCCCTTGTCCAAGGTAAGGAGCAATGGCTTCACTTTGCTGGAGCAGCCGTGAAGAGATAGCCCAGGTCCAAGGTAAGAGAAACCCAAGTAGGACGGCAGGTGTTGCGAGAGGGCATCAGAGGGCAGATACACTGAAACTAAAATTACAGAAAACTAGCTAATCTGATCACATGGACCACAGCCTTGTCTATCTCAATGAAACTAAGCCATGCCGTGTGGAGCCACCCAAGATGGATGGGTCACGGTGGAGAGGTCTGACAGAATGTGGTCCACTGGAGAAGAGCATGGCAAACCACTTCAGTATTCTTGCCTTGAGAACCCCATGAACAGTATGAAAAGGCAAACAGATAGGACACTGAAAGATGAACTCCCCAGGTCAGTAGGTGCCCAATATGCTACTGGAGATGAGTGGAGAAATAACTGCAGAAAGAAAGATGGGATGGAGCTGAAGAAAGAACAATACCCAGCTGTTGATATGACTGGTGATAGAAGCAAAGTCCGATGCTGTAAAGAGCAATATTGCATAGGAACCTGGAATGTTAGGTCCATGAATCAAGGCAAATTGGAAGTGGTCAAGCAGGAGATGGCAAGAGTGAGCATTGACATTGTAGGAATCAGCGAACTAAGATGGAGTGGAATGGGTTTATTTAACTCAGATGACCATTATATCTACTACTGTGGGCAGGAATCCCTTAGAAGAAATGGAGTAGACATCATGGTCAACAAAAGAGTCTGAAATGCAGTACTTGGATGCAATCTCAAAAATGAAAGAATGATTTCTGTTCGTTTCCAAGGCAAGCCATTCAATATCACGGTAATCCAAGTCTATGTCCAGAGCAGTAACACTGTAGAAGCTGAACTTGAATGGTTCTATGAAGACCTACAAGACCTTCTAGAACTAACACCCAAAAAAGATGTCATTTTCATTATACGGGACTAGAATGCAAAAGCAGGAAGTCAGGAAACACCTGGAGTAACAGGCAAACTTGGCCTTGGAGTACAGAATGAAGCAGGGCAAAGGCTAATAGAGTTTTGCCAAGAGAATGCACTGGTATAGCAAACACCCTCCTCCAACAACACAAGAGAAGATTCTACACATGGACATCACCAGATGGTCAACACCAAAATCAGACTGATTATATTCTTTGCAGCCAAAGATGGAGAAGCTCTATACAGTCAGCGAAAACAAGACCAGGAGCAGACTGTGGCTCAGATTATGAACTCCTTATTACCAAATTCAGACTTAAATTGAAGAAAGTAGGGAAAACCACTAGACCATTCAGGTATAACCTAAATCAAATCCCTTATGATTATACAGTGTAAGTGACAAATAGTTTTAAGGGACTCGATCTGAGAGACAGAGTGCCTGATGAACTATGGACAGAGGTTAGTGACGTTATACAGGAGACAGGGATCAAGACCATCCCCATGGAAAAGAAATGCAAAGAAAGCAAAATGGCTGTCTGAGGAGGCCTTACAGATAGCTGGGAAAAGAAGAGAAGCAAAAAGTAAAGGAGGAAAGGAAAGATACTCCCATCTGAATGCAGAGTTCCAAAGAATAGCAAGGAGAGATAAGAAAGCCTTCCTCAGTGATCAATGCAAAGAAATAGAGGAAAACAACAGAATGGGAAAGACTAGAGATCTCTTCAAGAAAATTAGAGATACCAAGGGAATATTTCATGCAAAGATGTGCTCGATAAAGGACAAAAGTGGTATGGACCTAACAGAAGCAGAAGATATTAAGAAGAGGTGGCGAGAATACACAGAAGTGTACAAAAAAGATTTTCATGACTCAGATAATCACGATGGTGTGTTCAGTCACCTAGAGCCAGACATCCCAGAATGCGAAGTCAAGTGGGCCTTAGAAAGCATCACTACGAACAAAGCTAGTGGAGGTGATGGAATTCCAGTTGAGCTGTTTCAAGTCCTCAAGGATTATGTTGTGCAAGTGCTTCACTCTACAATCCAGCAAATCTGGAATACTCAGCAGTGGTCACAGGACTGGAAAAGTTCAGTTTTCATTCCAATCCCTAAGAAAGGCAATGCCAAAGAATGCTCAAACTACCGCACAATTGCTCTCATCTCACACGCTTGTTAAGTAATGCCCAAAATTCTCCAAGCCAGGCTTCAGCAATACGTGAACTGTGAACTTTAAGATCGTCAAGCTGGTTTTAGAAAAGGCAGAGGATCCAGGGACCAAATTGCCAACATTCGCTGGATCATTGCAAAAGCAAGAGTTCCAGAAAAACATCTATCTCTGCTTCATTGAGTATTCCAAAGCTTTTGACTGTGTGGATCACAATAAACTGTGGAAAATTTTGAAAGAGATGGGAATAGCAGACCATCTGACCTGTCTCTTGAGAAACCTGTATGCAGGTCAGAAGCAAGTTAGAACTGGACATGGAACAACAGACTGGTTCCAAAGAGGAAAAGGAGTACGTCAAGGCTGTATATTGTCACCCTGCTTCTTTAACTTCTATTCAGAGTACATCATGAGAAACGCTGGGCTGGAAGAAACACAAGCTGGAATCAAGATTGCTGGGAGAAATGTCAATAACCTCAGATATGCAGATGACACCACCCTTATGGCAGAAAGTGAAGAAGAACTAAAGAGCAACTTGATGAAAGTAAAAGAAGAAAGCGAAAATGTTGGCTTAAAGTTCAACGTTCAGAAAACTAAGATCATGTCATCCGCTCCCAGGTCCCATCACTTCATGGGAAATAGATGGGGAAACAGTGGAAACAGTGTCAGACTTTATTTCTTGGGGCTCCAAAATCACTGCTGACGGTGATTGCAGCCATGAAATTAAAAGACGCTTACTCCTTGGTAAGAAGGTTATGACCAACCTAAATAGCATATTGAAAAGCAGAGACATTACTTTGCCAACAAAGGCCCATCTGGTCAAGGCTATGGTTTTTCTGGTGGTCATGTATGGATGTGAGAGTTGGACGGTGAAGAAAGCTGAGTGCCGCAGAATTGATGCTTTTGAACTGTGGTGTTGGAGAAGACTCTTGGGAGTCCCTTGGACTGCAAGAAGATCCAACTAGTCTATTCTAAAGGAGATCAATCCTGGGTGTTCTTTGGAAGGTCTGATGTTGAAGCTGAAACTCCAATACTTTGGCCACCTCATGTGAAGAGTTGACTCATTGGAAAAGACCCTAATGTTGGGAAGGATTGGGGGCAGGAGGAGAAGGGGACGACAGAGGATGTGATGGCTGGATGGCATCACCGACTCGATCGACATGGGTTTGGGTAAACTCCAGGAGTTGATGATGGACAGGGAGGCATGGCGTGCTGTGATTCATGGGGTGGCGAAGAGTTGGACACGACCTAGTGACTGAATTGAACTGAACACACCACAACTGCAGATTGGCCACCCATAATTAGAGAGGGCAAACTCCACCAAAATTTCTGAGGAATTCCTTGTGCCAAAGGTAGAGAGAAACTCCCAGTGCAGCCACGCACACCCCAACCAGAGAGGACACAGCCCCATAAATCAAAAGGAGCCCTCGGCCACAACTTGAGAGGAGCCCGCTGGACATCACCGATAGTGAGGAGACCCTGTACCCCTGAGATGAGCTTAGAGCTCACTGCTACGAATAGAAAGGATCAACCCTCCACAACAAGAGAGGAGTCTGCACACCACAACTAGAGAGGAGCCCACCAGACATAATTAAGTGTTGACCCCCCACACCAACTAGAGAGGAGCCCCATGCTGCACGTTGTGTAGTCACCCACACATTACAACTAAACAAAAGCCACTCTGCATCTTGCTACTAGAGAGGAGCTGCCACACTACAGTTCTAGAGGAGGACCCACCTCAGCTCAAGAGCAGCACCGGGGCACCCGACAACTCCAGGAGAGTCCCTCACCATGACGAGAGAGGAGCACACACACTACAACAAGAGAGGAGCCCACCTGGACACCACATGTAGAAAGGAAGACCCACACCACACAACTAGAGAGGAGCAATATTGCACACCACACCTAGAGAAGAGGCTCCACACCAATCCTAGAGTGTAGCCCCTCTAACCTCAATAGAGATGAGCCAGCAAAATGCACCTAGAAAAGAGCCACACAGCATAATGCAGCAAGATAGGAATTAAAACTCCTCAACTAGCCAGGACTCCCCAGGCACAGCACAACTAGGGAGAAGCCCAACCACCAAAACTAGAGAGTTGAATACATGCCACGGCTATATAGTTGCCCCTGAAGTGCAACTAGTGAGGAGCACACTGCTGCAACTAAAGAGGTGCCTCCCCCACACACATCACATCTCGAGCCTAGAACTGCTGACACAACTAGACTGGACACCCCTGCCACAGGTAGAAAGGAGCCTGCCCCACACATCACAATTAGAGAAAAGTGCCAATACACATCACAACTAGAGTGGAACTCCCACACAGATCATAACGAAAGAGGAGGACAACACCACAACTAGACAGGAGATCACTGCTGCAATTAGAGATAACATCACTATTAGACGGAGGCATACCCATATATCACAATTAGAGAGAAACCCCCTGCCACGAGTAGAGAGGAGCCCACCATACTACAACTAAAGAGGACTCCCACAGCCACAACTAGAGAGTAGGCCCTGTGCTTCACAACTAGAAAAAGCACCCCTTCTCATCACAACCAGAGAGGAGCCACCCGCATCACAATTTGGGAAGAACACTCTACCACAACTAGAGTGGAGCCCAACTACAACAACTAAAGAGGAGTCACCCTGCCCGAACTAGAGAGGAGTCTGAAAATGACAACTAGAGGGAGCCAACCACCACAAATAAAGAGTGGAATCCCACTGCAACTAGAGTGGAAACCCATGCTGCAACTAGAGATTAGCCTTGTGCACATTGCAGCTAGACAGGAGACAGCCTCCACATCATCACTACAGAGGCTCTGCCCCACTGCAGCTAGATAGGAGGTTCCAGCACAACTCTAAAAAGACCCTGAGTCACCTGCTGCAACTCAAATGGAACCCTGAGTTCCCCGTTGCAATTTGATATGAGCCATATGCTGTAACAAGACAAGACACCTTGGCCAAATGACAGAGGAACCCCTCTGCCATCACTGAAGTGGATTCACCTGGCACAACTAGAGTGGATACCCCAGAATAGCACACCTAGAGAGAAGCCCCTCTGCTGCACATAGAGATGAGCTCCCTGAAGTAATTCGAGAGGAGCCCCTCACAACAAGAGAGAAGCAACCCCACTAATATTAGTGAGGAACCCCCAGTGCTAAAAGTAGAGAATACCTTCCCTGTGGATCCACCCACACCCCAATCAGAGAAGACACAGCCCACAACTTGAGAGTTGTACTCCATCACAATTCGAGAGGAGCCTGCTGGATATCACACACAGAGAGGAGCCCCACTGCTGTTAATAGAAATGAATCTCACAATACAACTAGAGAAGAGCTTGCACACCACAACTGGGGAGAATTGAACCCACCACAACCACAGAATTGACCCCGACCACAATTAAAGAAAATCCCATGTGAAAACTAGTAAGTAGTCGCCCACACATTGCAACAAGAGAGGAGCCAGCCTGCACAACTGTGCTAGAGATGAGTCGTCCCAAGGCAACACGAGAGGAGGCCCTACCACAAATTGAGAAAAAATCCTGAGTAATTCCCAATCTGAGAATAACACCGAGTTCCCTGCCACAGCTTGAGTGGAACCCAGAATCCTTTGCTGAAAATCGAGAGGAACACTGACTTCCCATCACAATGTGAGAGGAGTTCTGAGTCCCCTGCTGCAACTCGAGAGGAACCCCGAGTTTCCCACTGCAAATCGAGAAGAACCCCAAGTTACCAGCCACAAATCGAATGGAGCCCAAAATCCCCTTCTGCAACTGTAGAGGAACCCTGAGTTTCCTGCATCAAACAGAGTGGAGGCCCGGCTTCCCTGCTGCAACTCAAAACAAACTCTGAGTTCCCTGTTGCAGCTGGAGACCAGCCCAAAGTCCCCTGATGCAACTCGAGAGGAACTCCGAGTTGTGCATTGTACTTGAGAGGACCAACGAGTACCCACTGCAACTCGAGAGGAGCCCCTAGTCCACTGATGCAACTCTAAAGGAAACCCATGTTCCCTGCCTCAACTCGAAAGGACCATGAGCCCCAGGCTGCAACTCGAGAGGAGGAACCACCAGAACTCGAGAAGAGCTCTGAGTAGCATATCTCAACTCAAGAGGAGCTCCATGGCAAGTCAAGATAAGGTTTCAGCACAACTAGAGAGGGGCCCAGGCACACCTCACCATAAGAGAGGAGCACTCATGGCACAATTAGAGAAGTGTAGCTCCCTACAAGTAGAGAGGAGCCTGCACACTGCATCTGAAGAACAGTCCCCTGCATACCACAATGACTGAGGAATACCACTGCCCAACGCAACTATAGAGGAACCATTGAGTTGTTTGCTCCAATGAGAGGAGCTACTGGCCACAATGACAGAGGATCCCCCAACCAAAGCTGTACAGGATTCCCTGTGCACAATTAGAGAGAAGTCCACCAAGACATGACACATAGAGAGAAAACACTCTGCCAAAATAGAGACAAGCCCCATGAAGTAACTTGAAAGGAGGACATCACAAATAGAGAGGAGCAACCACTCTGAAATTTGTGAGGAACCTAGTTCCAAAAGAAAAGAGGACTTTCCTGCAGAGCCACCCATCACAACCTAAGAGCAGGGACCACTGAAACTCGAGAGGAACCTCAAGTCCACTGCCACAACTCAAGAGGAGGACTCTGCCTATACTCGAAGAAGCCACCGGCCACAATGCAAGAGGATGTGCCCAGACATCGGATCTAGAGATGAGTCACTCTGCGGCAAATATAGATGAGCTCCCCAACCACAACAAGAAAGGTGGCCCGTGAAAATTGCAGTGGGAGAGGACTCCCCTCAGATATTGCAACTAAAGAGACCCTCATCATGACTAGAAATTATCCCGCACACCATAACTAGAGAGTAGCCCATCAGCATACCACAACTTGAAAGGAGAAGACACAAAACAGGTGGAGAAAATCCCCCACCACAATTAGAGGGGAGCACTCACTGATACTTGAGAGGAGCTCACCAGAACACCACAACTAGAAAGGAAACAGCCAAACCACAGCTGGAGAAAATCCCCAAACACAACTAGAGAGGAGCCCGCCACCAAAATTAGAGAAGAGCTCCCTGCTGCATCTTGACAGGATCCACTGCCTCCTTTTAGAGGAGCCCTAAGCCCCCACGGCAAATGAATATGCACCTCTTGGGACAAATAAAGAGGCCCCCACCACAACTGGAGAGCCCCATGAACACCACAACTAGCTTGGAAACCTTTGCCACAATAAGAAAGTTGTACCCTGCCACTACTAGAGAGGATCCCACACATCAAAACTAGAGAGAAGCCCCCCACAACTAGACAGGAGGCCCTGGGATTTGACTTAGAGAGAAGCCTGCTGGCACAACAATAAAGATGCCCATAACAACTCCAGAGAAGCCTGAATTCCTCATGTGGGGAAGAGCCACATACACACCACAACTATTGAGGAAAAGCCTTGCCCAATGCAACTAAAGAGGCACTCACTCCCCACAACTAGAGAGTTGACCACCCATCACGACTAGAGAGGGTGAACCCCACAAAAATTCCTGAGGAACCCCTAGCGCTAAATGTAGAGAAGTCCCCTTACCCTGGAGCCCCCCCCCCCCGACATGACAAAGGCTAGAGGAGGCACAACTGCAACTCAAAAAGAGACTCGAGTACCTGTGGCAACTCTAGAGGAGCCCTGCACTGCAACTCGAAAGAAGCCACTATCCACAACGAGAGAGGAACCCTTCAGACATCACATCTAGAGAGGAGTCCAATCCCTGCAAACAGAGACAAGCCCCACACAACAACTATAGAGGTTACACCTGCACATTGCCATGAGAGAGCAGTCCCCTCAGACATCACAACTAAAGAAGAGGAACTCACCACAATTAGGGTGGAGCCTGTACACTGCAACTGGAAAGAGGCCCCCATATTACCGCTATAGAGCAGTCTACCACCACACCTAGAGTGAATCTGCCCACTGAAACTTAAGAGGAGATCACAAGCACACCAAAACTAGAAAGGTGGCCCACGGCACAGCTAGGTAGGAGTCCATCACCACAATTACAGAGGATCCCCACACCAAATTTGAGAGGTGCCCCCTGCAGCAACTCAAGAGGTGCCTCCCACTACAAATAGAAAAGGGCCCCAGCCACAAGGTGAGAACACTGTGCACACTGCAACTAGATTAGAGCACACTGTCACAACTAGAAAGGATCAACACTCCACAACTAGAGAAGACCCTGCACTCCACAAACAGAGAGGAGCCGACCGGACATAACTAAGAGTTGGCCCCCCACACCAACTAGAGAGGAGCCACATGCCACGGGTTGTGTAGCTACCTACACATTGCAACTAAACAGAAGTCACTCTGAACATTGCTATCAGAGAGGAGCTACCCCATCACAACTCGAGTGGAGGTCCCATCTCAGCTTTATAGTAACACCCAAGGCCCCCGAAGCAACTTCAGATGAGTCTTCAGTCACAATGAGAGGAGCCCACATACTACAACAAGAGAGGAGCTCACACAGACACCACATGTAGATAGGAGGACCTGCACCCCATCCCTATAGAGAAGCAATCTCACATACCACATCTAGAGAGGAGGCTCCACAACAGTACTAGAAAGTAGCCCCTCAAACCGCAAATAGAGATGAGCCAGCAAACTCCACCTACAGAAGAGCCACACATCATAATGAACAAGACAGGAGTTACAACTCCACAAGTAGAGAGGACTCCCCTAGGCACAGCACAAATAGGGAGGAGCACCTCGGAACAGCGCATCTAGAGAGAAGCCCAACTCCCAAAATTATAGAGTTGAATACACAACATAACTAGATAGTTGACCCTCAGGTGTAACTAGTGAGGAGCACACCGCCACAACTAGAGAAGTGCCCCCTCCTCCCGTACATCGCATTTAGAGTGGAGAACCACCACCTTAACTACAGTGGACACCCCTGCCACAGGTAGATAGGAGCCCGCCCCCCACATCTCAGTTAGAGAAAAGTGCCCATCACATTACAACTAGAGTGAAACTTCCACACTGATCAAAATGAAAGAGGAGGCCAACAGCACAACTAGAGAGGAGAACCCTACCACAACTAGAGATAAGCTTCCCTGATCATCGCCATTAGAGAGGTGCATAACCACACATCACAATTAGACAGAAGCCACGTACCACAATTAGAGAGGAGCCCACCATGCCACAACTAAACAGGGCTCCCACTGCCACAGCTAGAGTGTAGGCTCCTGCACATCACAGCTAGAAAAAACGCCCCTTCACATCACAACCAGAGAAGCCAACCCCATCACAATTGAGAAGAACACACTACCACAATTAGAGAGGAGCCACACTGCCACAACTAGAGAGGAGTCTGTAAACAACAACTAGAGTGGAGCAGATCTACCAAAAATAAAGAGTGGACCCACACTGCAACTACAGTGGAGCCCCATGCTGCCTCTTGAGAGTATCCTCCTGTACACTGCAACTAGACAGTATCCAGCCTACACAGGGCTGGATACAGCCTACAGAGGATCTTCCCACTGCAGCTTGAGAGCACCCACACTGCAACTATAGTGGAGCCCCATGCTGTCTCTTGAGTGTAACCTCCCATACTCTGCAACTAGATAGTATCCAGCCTACACAGGGCTGGATACAGCCTACAGAGGATCTGCCCCACTGCAGCTTTAGAGGAGGCTCCAGCATAACTCTAAAGGAACATCAAGTCACCTGCTGCAACTCAAGTAGAACCCCAAGTTCCCCACTGCAACTCGAATGGATCCTGAGCCCCCTGATGCAACTCGAGAGGAGGCATCAACAGAACTTGAGAGGAGCTCTGAGTCCCCTGCCTCAAGTGGAGCTTTCCACAGCAACTCGAGAGGAAATCTGAGTTGTGCACTGTACTCGAGAAGAACACCAGACACCCACAGCAACTTAAGAGGAGCCCAGAGTCCACTGAGGCAACTCGATAGGAAACCCGAGTTCCCCGCTGCAACCCAAAAGGACCCTGATCCCCAGGCTGCAACTAGAGAGGAGGCACCACCAGAACTCGAGAGGAGCTCTGAGTCCCCTGCCACAACTCAAGAGGAGTTCTCACAGCAAATCGAAATAAGACCTCAGCACAATTAGAGAGAAGCACCACACCACCACAAGAGAGGAGTCCAAAAACACAGTACTACAAGAGAAGATCACCCATGGCACAATTAGAGAAGTGCAGCTCACCACAACTAAAGAGGAGCAAACACATCGCATCTGGAGAAGAGCCCAACCTCACATTGCAAATTTTGAGGAAAACCCCTGCCCGATGCTGCTAGAAAGGAGACCCCCAACAAAACTAGAAACTTGACCACTCACCACAACTACAGAGATGACCGCCACTGCAACTAGAGAGGAGCCTTCTGGATAAAACTAGATTGGAAACCCTATGGAAACTAGAGAGTAGCCCCTTTCCTACAGCAACTAGAGTAACAACTGCATCAACTCAAAGGAGCCACCACAACTAGAGAGAAACACCTAGTATAGTTCAACTAGAAAGATCCCTTGACCACAACTAGTGTGTTGACCACATACCACAATGGGAGAAGAGCCTGCACACCACATCTGGGGAAGAGTCTCCCGCATACTGCAATGACTGAGGAACACCACTCCCTAATGCAACTACCGGGGAAGCACCTAGTCCTTTGCTGCAACACGAGAGGAGCTACTGGCCACAATGACAGAGGAGTCCCCCACCAAAACTTGAGAGGAGACCCCTGCTTCATCAAGACAGGATAGGAGCCCTGAGCCCCCACAGCAAATTGATATGTGCCTCCTGAGACAAATATAGAGGAGCCCAACACCACAAGCACAGAGTAGCCCTCAACAAAACACAAGAGCCCTGTGAACACCACACTGCAACTAGCTTTGTGTCCCCTGCCAAATCAAGAAAGTTGCACCCTGCCACAAATAGAGAGGAGCCCACACATTACAACTTGAGAGAAGCACCCCCACATCTAGACAGGAGCCCCTAGAAATTGACTTAGAAAATAGCCCGACGACACAATACACAAGCCTCCCAACAAAACTCCAAAGGAGCCTGCATTCCTCATGTGGAGGACAGCCCCATGAACACTGCAACTACTGAGGAAAAGCTCAGGCCAACACAACTAGAGAGGAGCTCCCTCACCACAACTAGAGAGTTGACCACCCATCAAGACTAGAGAGGGTGAATCAATGAAAATTTCTAAGGAACCCCTAGCGCCAAATGTAAAGAGGATCTGCTCCCTGGAGCCACCCACACCATAATCAGAGAGGACACAGCCCTGCAACTCGAGAGGAACCCGCTGGACATCACACATAGAAAGGAGCCCCACTGCTGCTAATCGAGACGAACCTCACACCACAGCTAGAAAAGAGCTTGCACACCACAACTAGAGAGAATTAAACCCACCACAACTACACAGTTGACCCAGACCACTACTAGAGTAAAGACCCATGCCATAACTAGTGAGTAGCCATTTGCACATTGCAACAAGACAGGAGCCACCCTGAACATCCCTGCTATAGATGAGTCGCACAAAGACAACTCAAGAGGAGGCCTCACTGCATCTCCAGAGGAACCCTGAGTACCCCCCCCAACTCTAGAGGAACCCTGAGTTCACCTACACAGCTTGTTGGAACACTGAGCCCCGTGCTGCATCTCCAGAGGAATCTTGAGTTCCTTCTGCAACTCGAGAGGAGATCTGAGTTCCCTGTTGCAAATCGAGAGGAACCCCGACTTTCCCACTGCATCTATAGAGGAACACCGAGTTCCCAGCCGAATCTCGAGTGGAGCCCCAAGTTCCCTGCCTCAATTCGAGACAAGCCCCAAGTCACCTGATACAACTCAAAAGAAATCCTAAGTTCCCAGTCTCAACTCGAGTGAAGCCCCAAGTCCGCTGTTGCGACTAAAGAGAAATCCCGAGTTTCCTGCCACAACTCAAGAGGAACCCCAAGTTCCCAGCTGCATTTCGAGTGGAGCCCCAAGTCTCCTGTTGTAACTCAAGGGGTGCACAAGTTCCTGCCTCAACTCAAGAGGAAGCCCAACTCCCTTCCTTCAACTCGAGAGGATGCCCTAGCTCCCCATTGCAACTTGAGACAAGCTCCAAGCCCCCTGATGCAACTCAAGAGGATTCCCAAGACCACCACAGAAACTCAAGAAGAACCATGAGAATCCGCATGAATTCAAGAAGAGTCCTGTTCCACATCATGAGAAGTGTTGTCAGCAACAAAGACATAGGAACTCCCCCATCAGAGCTGGAGATGATCTCACCAAACCAGAGAGGAACACCTAGGACATTGACCTAAAAAGGAGTTACTCTGCCATAAAAAGAGTTGAGTACACCCACTGAAGTAACTCAAGAGGAGACCCTCAAAATTAGAGAGGAGCAATCCCACGAAAAACTAGTAAGGAGATCCCACTGACAAAAGTAGAGATGACTCTCCATTCCACGGAGACAATCCACCACATCTCGAGAGAAAGTATCACCACAACGCAAGAGAAGCTCTGAGTCCCCTGGTTCAACTCAAGAGGGACCTTCCATGGCAACTCAAGAGGAACACCGAGTACCCACCACAATTTGAAAGGAGCCCTGAGTCAACTAATGAAAGTCAAAAGGAACCCTGACTTCCCTGCTGCAAGTAGAAATGACCATGAGCCCCCTGCTTCAACTTGAGAGGAGGCACCAACAGAACTCTAGAGGAGTTCTGAGTCCCCTTCCTCAACTCAGGAGGAGTTGTCACTAAAAATTGAGTTAAGACCTCAGAACAACTAGAGAGGAGAACCACGCCACCACAAGAGAGGAGCCCAGGTACACATCACTACAAGAGAGGAGCAGCCAGGGCACAATTAGAGAAGTGCAACTCACCACAACTAGAGAGGAGCCCACACACCACATATGGAGAAGAGCCCCACTGCACATTGCAACTATTTAGGAAAACTCCTGTAAAATGCAACTAGAGAGGAGACCCCCACCACAACTAGAGTGTTGACCCCAACTGCAACTAGAGAGGAGCCTTCTGGATAAAACTAGATTGAAAATCCCACCTCAATTAGAGAGTAGTACCTTGTCCACAGCAACTAGAGTAATGACTGCAACAACCCAAAGGAGCCACCACACCACCACTAGAGAGATACCCTTAGTACAGTGCAACTAGAGAGAGACCCTGGCCACAAATAGTGTGTTGATCACGTGCCGCAATGAGAACGAGCCTGCACATTGAATCTGGATAAAAGTCCCCTGCATACCACAATGATTGAGGAACATCACTGACCAAAGCAAGTAGAGATATACCACCGAGTCCTTTGCTGCAACCTGAGAGAAACCACGGGCCACAATGACAGAGGAGACCCCCCCACACCAAAACTGGAGAGGTTTCCCCTGCCACAAGTATATAGACCACAAAAACATCACACATAGAGAGGAGTCTCTCTGTCACAAATAGAGATAAACCCCTTGAAGTAAATTCAGAGGAGGCCCTCAGAAGTAGAGAGGAGAAACCACCCCAAAATTTGTGAGGAATTCATAGTGTCAGAAGAAGAGAGAACCCACCTACAGATCCCTCCATGACAACCTGAGAGGAGGGACCACTGCAACTTGAAATGTGTCCCGAGTCCTTTACCACAGTTCAAGAGGAGCACTCTGCCACTACTCGAGAGAAGCCACCATCCACAACAGGAGACGGACCCTCCAGACATCACATCTAGAGGGAAGCCCATTCACTTCAAAGAGAGACAGGCCCTAAACCACAGCTAGAGATGAGACCCTGCACATTGCAATAAGAGAGGTGTCTCCTCAGACACCACAACTAAGGAAAAGCACCTCACCACAACTAGAGAGGAGCCTATACACTGCCACTAGAAAGAGGCCCCCATATTACAGCTATAGATGAGTCCACCACCACACCTACAGAGAAGCTGCCCACTGAAACTTAAGAGGAGCTCACCAGCACACCACAACTAAAAAGGAGGCCCCATTCCACAGCTAGAGAGGAGTCCTCCACCACAATTACTTAACACAACTCAAGAGGATCCTGACACCAAACTAGAGAGGAGCCCACCTGACACAACTAAGAATTGACCCCACACACCAACTAGAGAGGAGCCCCATGCCACAGGTAGGTTAGCCACCCACACGTTGGGGTGGCTAACTAAACTAAACTAAACAGAAGCCACTCTGCATATTGCTACTAGAGAGGAGTCCCCCACCACAACTCAAGTGGAGGCACCACCTCAACTAAAGAGGAACAACATCCCCCAAAGCAACTCGAGTGGGGTCCCCCACTACAACTAGAGAGGAGCCCACACACTGCAACAAGAGAGGAGCCCAACTGGACATTGTATGTAGAAAGGAGGCCCTACACTCTTCCCCTATAGAGACACAACCCCTCACATCACATCTAGAGAGGAGGATCCACTCCAATACTTGAGAGTAGCCCCTCAAACCACAAATACAGATGAGCTAGCAAACTGCACCTAGAGAGGAGCAGCAGAGCATAATGCAACAAGACAGAAGTTCCCACTCTATAACTAGAGAGGACTTCTCCAGGAAGAGTACAACTAGGAAGGAGCACCCCAGCACATCACAACTAGAGTGAAGCCCAACTGCCAAAACTATAGAGTTGAATACATGCCACAACTAGATAGTTGATATTGAGGTATAACTAGTAAGGAGCATCGGAGAAGGCAACGGCAATCCACTCCAGTACTCTTGCCTGGAAAATCCCATGAACAGAAGAGCCTGGTAGGCTGCAGTCCATGGGGTCGCGGAGAGTCGGACATGACTGAGCGACTTCACTTTCACTTTTCCCTTTCATGCATTGGAGAAGGAAATGGCAACCCACTCCAGTGTTCTTGCCTGGAGAATCCCAGGGATGGGAGAGCCTGGTAGGCTGCCGTCTATGGGGTCACACAGAGTCAGACACGACTGAAGCAACTTAGCAGCAGCAGCAGCAGCAGTAAGGAGCATATCGCCTTACATACAGAGGTCCCATTCCCGCTTTAAATTGCAACTAGAGTGGAGAACTACTGCCATAACTACAATGGACAACTTTTGCACAGATAGATAGGAACCTGGCCAACACATCATAATTATAGAAAAGTGCCCATGCACATCACAATTAGAGTGGGACTCCCACACGGATGATAACGAAAGAGGAGACTGACACTGCAACTAGAGAGGAAACCCCTGCCACAACTAGAGATAAGCCCCTCTGAACAACACCATTAGAGAGGAGTATACTCGCACATCACAATTAGACAGAAGTCCCCTGCCATGAGAAGAGAGGAGCCCACCATGCTACAGCTAAAGAGGACTCCCACTGTCACAACTAGAGTGTAAGCTCCTGCACATCACAACTAGAAAAAGCGCCCCTTCATATCACAACCAGAGAGGAGCCACCTCCATCACGATTGAGAAGAGCACACTACCACAACTAGAGAGGAGCCACACTGCCACAACTAGAGAGAAGTCTATAAATGACAACTAGAGTGGAGCAGACCCACAAAAAATAGAGTGGACCCACACTGCAACTACAGTGGAACCCCATGCCACCTCCTGAGAGTAGCCTCCTGTACACTGCAACTAGACAGTATCCAGCCTACACAGGGCTACTACAGAGGATCTTCCCCACTGCAGTTCGAAGTGAGTCTCCACCACAACTCTAAAGGAATCCCGAGTCCCCTGCTGCAACTCAGGAGGAACACCGAGTTCCCTGCTGCAATTCAGCAGGAGCCCCAGGCTTTAACAAGAAAGGATAACCTGGCCACAATGACAGAGTAACCCCCCTACCAAAACTGAATTGGATTCCCCATGCACAAATAGAGAGGAGTCCCCCAGGACATCTCACCTAGAAAGAAGTCCCAATATTGCAAAAAGAGACGAGCTCCATGAAGTAAATTGAGTGGAGTGCCTAACAACTACAGAGAGGCAAGCCCACTAATATTAGTTTGGAACCCCTAGCAACAAAAGTAGAAGGGCCCAGCCCAGCAATGCGAGAGGAGCCCCCCACCACAACTCGAGAGGAGCCTGTTGGATATCACACATAGATGAGCCCCTCTGCTGATAATAGAGACGAACCTCACAACACAACTAGAGAGAAGCTTGCAGACCACAACTAGCGAGAATCGAACCCACCACAACTACACAGTTGACCCAGACCCTAACCAGAAAGAAGTCCCATGCAAAAGCTAGTGAGGAGCCACCCATACATTGTGACAAGAAAGAAGCCAAACCACACTTCCCTGCTAGAGACGAGCCACCCCAGGAAAACTCTAGAGGAGGTCCCATGGCAAAATGAGACTAACCTTGAGTAACACCCCAACTCGAGAGGAAAATCGAGTTCCCTGCCATGGCTTGAGTGGAACCCTGAGTTCCTTGCTGCAACTCAAGAGGAAAACTGAGTTCCTGATGCAACTTGAGAGGAGCTCTGAGTACCCTGCTATAGCTCAAGAGGAACACAGTTTTCCCAGCTGCAAATCTAGTGGAGACCCAAGTCCACTGTTGAAACTCAAGAGGAAACCCAAGTTCCCCTCACAAATCGAGAGGAGGCCTAACTCCCCTGTTGCAACTGTAGAGGAACACCAAATTCCCAGCCTCAACTCGAGAGGAAGACTGACTCCCCTACTGCGACCTGAGAGGAACCCTGAGTTCTCTGTCACAAACCGAGATGAGCCCCAAGCCCCCAGTGCAACTCAAGGGGATTCCCAAGAGGAGCAACCCACCCCCACCATGATTCGAGAGGAACCGTCTACCACAAGAGAGGAAGCTCCTTACCACAGTTAAGGAGAAGGCTCCCCCCTGTCACAATTACAGAGGAGTCTGCAAATTACAACTGGAGAGGAATGGAAACAAAATCGTCATGTGACCTCACTGCAACTAGAGTGGAGCCTCATGCCATAACATCTATTCAGTAGCCTACCTCACATCACAACTAGACAAGAGCCATCTTGCTAATCACTACTAGAGATGAGCTACCACACACAGCTTGAGAGGAGACTCCACCACAACTCTAAAGGAATCCCGTCACCTGTCCCAACTTGAGAGGAACCCTGAGTCCCCCACTGCAACTCGACAGGAGGAAGGAGCCCCAGCGAGAAACGGAGGTGCACCACCAAAACTGGAGAGGATTCCTCTGCCAAAACTAGAGAGGAGACACCGGCACATTGCACCTTGAGAGGAGCCCCTTTGCCGCAAACAGAGACAAGGCCCATGAAGTAACTCGAGATGAACTTCTCACAACTAGAGCAGAGCAACCCCGTGAAAACTAGTGAGGAGCACCTAATGCGGCAAGTAGAGAAAACACCCGCCCCACAGAGAACACCCAGAGGAGGCACCACCACAACTAGAGTGGACACGTAGACATGAGCCTGGCAAACACATCATAATTATAGAAAAGTGCCCATGCACATCACAATTAGAGTGGGACTCCCACACGGATGATAACGAAAGAGGAGACCAACACTGTAACTAGAGAGGAAACCCCTGCCACAACTAGGGATAAGCCCCTGTGAACAACACCATTAGAGAGGAGTATACCCACACATCACAATTAGACAGAAGTCCCCTGCCATGAGTAGAGAGGAGCCCACCATGCTACAACTATAGAGGACTCCAACTGCCACAACCAGAGTATAACCTCCTCCACATCACAACTAGAAAAAGTGCCCCTTCTCATCACAACCATAGAGGAACTACCCACATCACAATTTGAGAAGAACCCTCTACTGCAACTACATAGGAGCCTAACTACCACAAATAAAGAGGAGCCCCCTGCCACAACTAGAGAGGAGTCTGCAAATGACAACTAGAGTGTAGCCTCTCCACCAGAAATAAAGAGTGGACCCCCACTGAAACTAGAGTGGAGCCCCATGCCACAAATAGAGAATAACCTCCTGTACATTGTAACCAGACAGGGATGCACATTGCTACTTGAGAGGATCTGCTCTACTGCAGCTCTAGAGGAGGTTCCACCAGTAGTCTAAAGGATTCACGTGTCACCTGCTGTAGCCCGAGGCACCCCGAGTTCCCTGCTGCAATTTAGCAGGAGCCCTAGGCTGTAACAAGAAAAGGGGTCACTGGCCAAAATGATAGAGGGGCGCCCCTGCCAAAACTGAAGTGGATTCCCCCAGAAAAGCTAGAGTGGAGTCCCTCAGGACATCACACATAGAGAGAAGCCTTTTTGCCACAAATTGAGATGAACCTCACACCTCAACTAGAGAGGAGCTTTCACACCACTATTAGAGAGAATCAAACCCACCACAACTACAGAGTTGACCCCAATCACAACTAGAGAGAAGTACCATGCCAAAACTAGTGAGTAGCCACCCACACGTTGCAAGAAGACAGAAGCCACACTGCACATCCCTGCTATATACAAATCATCCCAAGAAAACTTAAGAGGAAGCCCCACTTCAAGTCAAGAGGAACCCCAATTTCCCCACCATGTTTCTAGTAGAACCCTGAGTCCCATGCTGAAACTCAAGAGGAACCCTGAGTATCCCATCGCAACTCGAGAGGAACCCCGAGTTCACCACAACTTGAAAGGATCTTGAGATGCCTGATGAAACTTGAGAGGAGGCACCAACAGAACTAGAAAGGAGCTCTGAGTACCCTGCCTCAACTCAGGGGAGCTCGCACAGCAAATCAAGGTAAGACCTCACAATAACTAGAGAGGAGCACTACATCATGACAAGAAAGGATCCCAAGCACAGATCACAAGAGAAGAGCATCCACAGCACAATTAGTGTAGTGCAGCTCGCCACAACTAGAGAGGAACCCACACAGCACATTTGGAGAAGAGCCCCACCACACATTTTAGCTAATGAGGAAAAGCCCAACCCAATGCAAATAGAGGGGAGACCCCCACCACAAATAGAATTTTTACCAGCCACTGCAACTTGGGAGTTGAACCCCGCTGCAACTAGAGAGGAGCCTTTTGGATAAAATTAGATTGGAAAACCCACCACAACTAGAGAGTAGTCCCTTGCCCACAGCAACTAGAGTAATGGCTGCACCAACTTGAAAGAGCCACCACAGCACAACTAGAGAGAAACACCTAGTGCAGTGCAACTAGAGAGAGCCCCTGGCCACAACTTGTGTATTAACCACGCAACACAATAGGAGAGGAGCATGCACACTGGATCTGTAGATGACTTACCCACATACTGCAATGATTGAGGAACACCACTGCCCAATGCAGCTAGAGAGGAACCACCAAGTTTTTTGCTGCAACACGATAGGAGCCACTGGCCACAAAGACAGAGGAATTCCCACCAAAACTGCTGAGGTTTCCCCCACCACAAGTGTAGAGGAGACCACCAAGACATCACAAAGCGAGTGGAGCCTCTTTGCCACAAAAAAAAAGATATGAGCTTGATGAAATAACTGTAGAGGAGGCCCTCACAAGTAGACAGGATCATCCACGCTAAAATCTGTCAGGAACACCTAATGTCAAAATAAGAGAGGAACCCTCTTCAGAGTCCCCCATCACAACCTAAGAGGAGGGACCACTGAAACTCTAGAGGAACCACAACCACAACTGAAGAGAAGGACTCTGCTGCTATTCAAGAGAAGCCACCAGCCACAAGATGAAAGCATGTCCCCAGACATCATACCTAGAGAGGAGTCACTCTGTGGGAAATATAGATGAGTCCCCCAACCACAACAAGAATGGAGGCCCCTGCACATTGCAATGACATATTGCAAGTAAAGAGCCCCTCACCATAACTAGAAAGGAACCCACACACCACAACTAGAATAGCCCACCAGCACACCACAAGTAGAAAAGAGCAGCCACACCACAGCTAGAGATAATCCCTAACCACAACTAAAGAGGAGCTTGCAAACCACAATTAGAGAGAATCAAACCCACCACAACTATAGAATCGACCCCGACCACAACTAGAGTAAAGACCCATGTCAAAACAAGTGAGTAGACACCGGCAAATTGCAACAAGACAGGAGCCACCCTGTACATCCCTGCTAGAGAAGAGTCGACCGAAGACAACACGTCTTCCCAAATCAAGAGGAACCCTGAGTAACCCCCAACTAGAGAGTAATCCCGAGTTCCCTGCCATGGTTCGAGTGGAACACTTAGACTTGTGTTGCAACTCGAGAGGAACCCTGAGTTCTGCTGCAACTTGAGAGGAGATGTGAGTCCCCTGCTACAACTGGAGGACACTGAGTTTCTCTCCGCAACTCAAGATGAACCCCGGGTTCCCAGACGCAACTCGAGTGGAGCCCCAAGTCCCTTGCTGCCATTTGAGAGGAACCTTGAGTTCCCCACTACAAGTTTAGAGGAACCCCAAGTTGCCCGCCTCAACTCGAGAGGAGGCCTGGCTCCCCAGGTGCAATTCAAGAGCAGCCTCAAGTTAGCCCGCTGCACCTCTAAAGGACCCCATGCACCCTGTTTCAATTCGACAGGAGGCACAACGAGAACATGAGAAGTGTTCTTAGTTTCCTGCCTCAACTCAAGAGGAGCAGTCAAAGCAAATTGAGAGAAGACATCAGCAAAACTTGAGAAGCACCATTTCACTACAAGAAAGGAGTTCAGGCACACATTACTCAAGAGAGGATCACCCATGGCACAATTAGAGAAGTGCAGCTCACCACAACTTGAGAGGAACCCACACACCTCATCTGGAGACAAGACCCAACACACATTGCAACTATTGAGGAAAACCCATGCCCAATGCAACTGGAGAGGAGACCCCTACCACAACTACAAATTTGACCACCCACCACAACTCAAGAGTTGAACCCCACTGAAACTGGAGAGGAGCCTTTTGGATAAAACTAGATTGGGAACCCCACCACAACTAGAGAGTAGCCCCTTGCCCACATCAAATAGAATAATGACTGCAACAACTCGAAGGAGCCACCAAACCACAACCAGAGAGAAACCCTTAGGACAACGTAATTAGAGAGAGGCCCAGGCCACAACTAGTGTATTGAACATGCTCCAAAACAAGAGAGGACCCTGCACCCACATCTGGAGACGAGTCCCCCACAAACAGCAACGACTGAGGAACACCACTCCTCAACACAACTAGAGATGAACCACTGAGTCCTTTGTTGGAACACGAGAGGAAACACTGGCCACAATGACAGAAGACACACCCAAAAAAACTAGAGAGGTTTCCCCTGCCACAGGCAGACAGGTGGCCACAGAAACATCACATATATAGAGGATCCCCTCTGCCACAAATAGAGAGGAGCATCCTAAAGTAACTTGAGAGGGGGCCCTCATAAGTTGAGAGGAGCAACCATGATAAAAAATTGTGAAGAATATCTAGTGCCCAAAGCATAGAGGAACCCTCTGCAGAGCACCCTCCTCACAACCTAAGAGGAGGGACCACTGCAAATTGATAGGAGCTCAGAGTCCACAGCCACAACTCTGGAGGAGGACTTCGCCACTTCTCAAGAAGCCACCAGCCAAAATGTGAGATTATGCCCAGAGATATCATACCTAGAGGGGAGTCAATGTGCAGTAAATATAGATGAGAAAACCCCAACTCGAGAGGAACCACAAATTCCTCACCACAGCTCAAGTGGAAACCTGAGTCCCCTGCTGCAACTCGAGAGTAAACCGGAGATCCCCGTCGCAACTCAAGATGAACAATGGGTTTCATGCCTCAACTCGAGATGAGGCCCGATACCCCTGCAGTGACTCGAGAGGAAACGTGAGTTCCCCATTGCAACTTGAGACGACCCACAAGCCCCCAGATGCAACTCCAGAGGATTCCCAAGCGGAGCCTACCCCACCACAATTTGAGATGAACACACTATCGCAACAAGAGAGGAGTCCCATACCACAGCTAAAGAGGCCACCCTTGCCACAACTGAGAGTAGTCTCCTGCACATCACAACTAGAAAAGTAACCATTCACATCACAACCAGAGAGGAGTCACCCACCTCACAATTTGAGAAGACCACACTACTACAACTAGAGAGGAGCCTAACTACCACATCTAAAGAAGAGCCACCCTGCCACAACTAGAGAGGAGTCTGGAAATGACAACTAGACAGGAGCCAATGACTCAATGCAATTAGAGTGGAGCCCCAAGCCTCAACCAGAGAGTAGCCTCTTGTACATCACAACTAGACAGGGGTCAGCCTGCACATCGCTACAAGAGAGAATTGCCACACTGTAGCTCGAGAGGAGGCTCGACCACAATTATAAAGGAACCCTGAGTCACTTGCTGCAACTGAAGAGGCACCCAGAGTTCCCCAGTGAAATTTGACAGGAGCCCTAAGCTGTAACAAGAAAGGGGGCCACTGGCCAAAATGATGGAGGGGGTCCCCGACAAATACTGAAGCAGATTTCCCCGGCACAGCTAGAGAGGACTCCCCCAGGATATCACATCTAGAGAGAAGCCCCTCTGCCAAAAATAGACATGAGCTTCCAGTAAGTCCAGTGGAGCCCCACACAACTAGAGAGAAGCAACCCTGCTAATATTAGCAAGGAACACTTAGCCCCCAAATTAGAGAGCACCTCCCCTGTGGAGTCATCCATGTCCCAACCAGAGAGGACACAGCCCTGCACTTGGAGAGGAGCCTTCAACCACAACTCGAGAGGATCCCGCTGGACATCATACACAGAGAGGAGCCCCTCTGCTCCCAATAGAGATGAATCTTACACCACAAGTAGAGAGGAGATTGCACAAAATCACTAGAGATAATCGAACCAACCAGAACTACAGAATTGACCACGACCACAACGATACAGTAGTCCCATGCCAAAATTAGTGAGCAGCCACTAGACATTGCAGCAAGACAGGAGCCACTTTGCACAACTCTGCTAGAGATGAGTCGCCTGAAGAAAACCGAGAGGAGGCCCTACTGCAAGTTGAGAGAAAACCTGATTACCCCCATCAACTTGAGAAGAACCCTGAGTTCACCACCACAGTTCGAGTGGAACCCTTAGTCCTGCCCTGCAACTCAAGAGGAACACGCTGTTCATGCTGCAACTCGAGAGGAGCTCTGAGTCCCCTACTGCAACTTGAGAGGAAACCACAGTTACCTGAAGCAACTTGAGAGGATCCCCGAGTTCCCTGCTGCAACTCCAGATGAGGCCCACCTCACATGCTACAACTCGAGAGGACCCCGAGTTCCCCCCTCACAACTCAAGAGGAATCCCTACTCCCCTGTTGCAACTCCAGAGGAAACCTGAGTTCCCCACCTCTACTCAATGAGAGCCCTGACTCCTATGTTGCAATTCAAGAGGAACCCTGAGATCCCTGACGCAACTCAAGAGGAACCCCAGGTTTCCCACTGCAACTAGAGAAGAACCCCAAGTTCCCCGCCTCAACTCGAGATGAGGCCTGTTTCTCCTGCAGCAACTTGTAAGGAACCTTGAGTTTCCCGTCACAAATCTAGAGAAGGACTGACTCCCCTGTTGCAACTCCAGAGGATCCCCAAGACTCCCAACAATACTTGAGAGAAACCCGGGTTTCCCGCCGC
This sequence comes from Okapia johnstoni, assembly GCA_024291935.2. Classification (NCBI taxonomy): domain Eukaryota; kingdom Metazoa; phylum Chordata; class Mammalia; order Artiodactyla; family Giraffidae; genus Okapia; species Okapia johnstoni. The sequence goes on from CM044326.1 coordinate 364,573, forward strand.
AACTGGAGAAAACCCCCTAGTTCCCCACCTCTACTCAAGTGGAGGCACAATTTCCCTGCAATGACCCTAGAGGAACCCCAAGTTGCCCTCCACAACTCGAGAGGAACCACTACTTACCCATTGCAACTCAAGAGGAGGCCCAACTCCCCTACTGCAACTGGAAAGGAACACAAAGTTCCCCCTCACATCTTGAGTGGAGACCTGACTCCCCTCTTGCAACCTGAGAGGAGGCCCGAGTTCCCGCCTCTACACGAGAGGAGGCCTGACTCCACTTCTGCAACTGAGGAGGAACCCCAAGATCCCCTTGCAACATGAAAGGAACCCCGAGTTTCCCACCAAAACTCAAGAACCCCAAGTTCTCCACCTCAACTCAAGATGAGGCCCAATTTCCATGCAGTGACTCGAGAGGAACTCCGAGATTTCCACTGCAACTCTAGATGAACCCTGAGTTTCCTGCCCTAAAGTGCAACCCCAAGTTTCCTTCCCCAACTCAAGAGGAACCCCCAGTTTCCCAATACAATTTGAGAGGAACCACACATTTTATGCCCCAACTTGAGACTAACTCCGAGTTTCCTGTCCCAACTCGAGAGGAACCCCAAATATCCCACCAAACTTTAGAAAAAAACGGGAGTTCCCTAACTCATCTCAAGATGAGGCCCAATTTCCATGCAGTGACTCGAGAGGAACCACAAGTTCCCCGCCGCAACTCGAGAGGAGGCATGACACCCCTTCTGCAACTCAAAAGGAACACTGAGTTCCCCTTCACAACTCCAGAGGGGGCCCAAGTCTCCTGTTGCAACTCCAGAGGAAACACGTGTTCCCCACCTCAACTCGAAAGGAGGCCAGACTCCCCTGTTGCAACTTGAGAAGAACCTCGAGTTCCCCTTTCATCTCGAGAGGAGGCCCAACTCTGAAGCTTCAACTCAAGAGGGATCCCGAGTTCCCCCTTACAAGAGGAGGCCCAACTCCCTTGTTTCAACTCGAGAGGAATTCCGAGCTTGCTGCTGCAAATCAAGAAAACCAGTTTCACACTGCACCTCAAGGGGAACCCCAAATTTCCCCTTGCAACTTGAGAGGAGGCCAAATCCCCTGTTGCATCTCAGAGGAAACCCGACTTTCTCAGCTTAACTCGAGAGGAGGCCTGACATGAATCCCCAGCTGCAATACGAGAGGAACCCAGAGATGGCTGTTGCAACTCGAGAGGAACCCCGAGTTTCCCGCCACAACTTGAGGAACCTCAAGTTCCTGCTGCAACTAGAGAGGAGGCCTGATTCTCCAGCTGCAACTCGAAAGGAAACCCGAGTTTCCCAGTTCAACTCAAGAGAAGGACTGAATTCCCAGTTTCAACTCTACAGGACCCCAAGATCACTGCCACAACTCGAATGGAACCCTGAATTTCCCACCGGAATGCGAGAAGAACACCAAGTTCTCCATATTAACCCGATATGAGGCTCGATTTCACTGCAGTGACTTGAGAGGAACCCTGAGTTCCCTGTAGCAACTCGAGATGAGCCCCAAGTCCCCTGATGCAATTCCAGTGGATTCACAAGAGGAGCCTACCCCACCCCAATTCTAGAAGACCCCTCTACCACAACCAGAAAGGAAGCATCATACCACAACTAAGCAGGAGGCCCGCCCTGACACAAATAGCCAGCAGCTTCCTGCATTTAACAACTAGAAAAATCATCACTTCTCATCACAACCAGAGAGGAATCAGCTACCTCACAATTTGAAAAGAGCACTCTAGCTCAACTGGAGAGGAGCACAACTACCACAAATAAAGAACCCCTCCTCCATCACAACTAGAAAGGAGCCAGCAAACAACAACTCAGAGGAGCCGACCTACCACAAATAAAGAGTGGACACTCACTACCATGAGAGTGGAGCCCCACTAGAGCATCTAGAGAGTAGCCTCCCACAGAATGTAAATACACAGGGGCCAGACTGCGCATTGCTACTAGAGAGGGTCTTCCCCTCTGCATCTCAAGAGGAGGCTCCACCACAACTCTAAAGGAACCCAGAGTCACCTGCTGTAACTCAAGAGGCACCCCGAGTTCCCCATTGCAATTTGACAGGAGCTGTAGGCTTTAACAAGAAAAGTTGCCACTGGCCAAACTGGCTGAGGAGCTCCCTGGCCAAACCTGAAGCAGATTCCTCTGGCACAATTGGAGTGGAGTCTCCAAGGATATCATACCTAGAGAGAAGCCCTTCTGTTACAAATAGAGATGAGCACCCTAAAGTATGTCTAGTGGAGTCACTCACAACTAGAGAAGCAATCCCACTAATGTTAGTGAGGAACCCCGAGCACCAAAAGTAGAGAGGACCTCCCCCGTGAAGCCACCCATACCCCAACCAGAGAGGGCACAGCTCTTCACCTTGGGAGGAGCCCTCCACCACAACTTGAGAGGAACCTGCTGGACATCACACATAGAGTGAATCCCCTGTGCTTCTAAAGAGATGAAGTAGAGAGGAGCTTGTACACCACAGATAGAGAGAATAAAGCTCATGAAAACTACAGACTTAACATGGACCACAAAGATAGAGAAGTCCCCTGCCAAAATTAGTTAGTAGCCACCCGACACTGCAGTAAGAGGAGAGCCACATAGTACATACCTACTAGAGACGAGTCAACCCATGACAACTCGAGAGGAGGAACCACTACAAGTCTAGAGGAACCCTGAGTATCCCCCCTATTTGAGAGGAAATCCGAATTTCCTGTCATGGCTGGAGGGGAAGCCTGGGTCTCACGCTGCAAGTTGAGAGGAACACTGATTTCCCGATGCAACTCTAGAAGAGCTCTGAGTTCCCTGCTGTAACTCGAGAGGAAGCCCTAGTTTCCTGGCAGAACTTGATTGGAAGTCCGAGTTCTCCACTGCAATTTGACAAGATCCCTAGGCTGTAACAAGAAAAGGGGTCATTGGCCAAAATAAAGGAGGTGCTCCCGAGCTAAAACTGAAGCAGAATCCCTCGTCACAACTAGAGTGGAGTCCTGCAGGATATCACACCTAGAGAGAAGTACTTCTGCCACAATTAGAGACGAGTGTCCTGATATAAGTCGAGTGGAGGCCCCCACAACTAGAGAGAAGCAACCCCACTAATATTAGTGAGGAATCCCTAGAGCCAAAAGTAGAGAGGGCCTCCCCCGTGGAGACACACACACCCCAACTAGAGAGGATAAAGCCACAAACTCGAGAGGAGACCTCCACCACAACTCGAGAGGAGCCCACTGGACATCACACATAGAGAAGAGCCCCTCGGCTACTAATAGAGACGAACCTCATGCCACAAGTACAAAGAAGCTTGCACATGACAGCTACGAATCCACCACAACTACAGAGTTGACCCGAACCACAACGATAGAGAAGTCCCATGCCAAACCTAGTGAGTAGCCACCCAACATTCCAACAAGATAGGAGCCACCATGCACATCTCTTCTAGAGGCAAGTCACTCAAAGACAACTTGAAAGGAGGCCCCGCCGCAAATTGAGAGGAACCCAGAGTACCCTTCCAACTTGAGACGAACCCCTGTTCCCCACCACAGATGGAGAGAAACGGTGAGTCCCATGCTGCAACTCGAGAGGAACACTGACTTCCCACTGCAACTCGAGAGGAGCTCTGAGTTCCCTGTTGCAACTCAAGAGGAACACGGAATCCCCCCTCACAACTCGCTAGGAGGCCAGACTCCACTGCTGCAATTCGAGAGAGAACCTGAGTTCCTCACCTCAACTCGAGGAGTCCTGATTCCCCTGTTGGAACTTGAAATGAACCCCGAGGTCACTGTCACAACTCGAGAGTAACCCCAAATTTCCCATTGAAACTCGAGAAGAATACCACATTCCCCACCTCAACTCGAGATGAGGCCCGACTCCCCTGCTGCAACTTGAGAGAAATACAGTATTCCCTGTCGCAATTCGAAAGGAGTGACTCGCCTGTTGCAACTTGAGAGGAAACCGAGTTCCCCGCCTCAACTCGAGAGGAGGCCTGACTCCCCTGTTGCAACTTGAGAAGAACCTCAGGATTCCTGATGGAACATGAGAGGAACCCCAAGTTCCCTGCCCCGTTTTGAGTGGAGTCCTGAGTCCTAAGCTGCAACTCGAGGAGAACACTGAGTTCCTGTTGCAACTCTAAAGGAGCTCTGAGTCCCCTGCTGCAACTCGAGAGGAATCCTGAGATCGCTGTGACAACTCGAGAAAACCCCAGTTTCATGCTGCACCTTGAGAGGAGGTCCAACTTCCTTGCTGTAACTCGAGAGGAGCCCCGAATTCCCCCTGGCAACTCTAGAGGAGGCCAAAATCCCCTGTTGCATCTCAAGAGGAAACTCGAGTTCCCTGGTTCAACTTAAGATGAGGCCTGACCTGAATCCCCAGCTGCAACATGAGAGGAACTCAGAGATGACTGTCGCGACTTGAGAGGAACCCCGAGTTCCCACTGCAACTAGAGAGGAGGCCCGATTCCCAAGCTGCAACTCAAGAGGAACCCCGAGTCCCCCCTCCCAAAGTGAGAAGAGGAAAGAGTCCCCTGTTGCAACTAGAGAAGAAACCTGATTTCCCTACCACAACACAAGAGGAGGCCTGACTCATCTGTTGCAACTCGACAGGTCCCTGAAATCAAAATTACAACTTGAGAGGAGCCCCGAATTTCCCACTACAACTCAAGAAGAACCCCGAGTTACCCACCTCCACTTGAGATGGTGCTCAATTCCCCTGCAGTGATTCAACAGGAACCTGAGTTCCCCGTAAAAACTCGAGATGAGCCCCAAGCCCCCTGATGCAACTCCAGAGGATTCCCAAGAGTAGCCTATCCCACCACAATTTGAGAGAACTCTACCATAACAAGAGAGGAAGCCCCATACCACAATTAAAGAGGAGGACCCTTGCCACTACTGGAGAGTAGCCTCCTGCACATCGCAACAAAAAAAAGGTCCCCTTCTCATTATAACCAGATGAGAAGAATGAGCAATGAGAGGAATGATTCCCGAGAGGAATAAGACCTCTCATAATGAGAAGAGCACTCTACTGCAACTAGAGAGGAGTCCATCTACCACAACTAAAGAGGAGCCTCCCTGCCACAGCTAGAAAGAAGGTAGCAAATAACAACTAGAGAGGAACTGACACACTCCACATTAGGAGTGGACCCTCATTGCAATTAGAGTGGAGCCCCATGCCACATCTAGATAGTAGCCTCTTGCACATTTCAAATAGATACTGGCCAGACTGCACATCGCTACTAGAGAGGATCTGCCCCACTGCAGCTCGAGAGGAGGCTCCACCACAACTCTAAATGAACCCCAAGTCACCTGCTGCAACTCAAGAGGCACCCCATGTTCCCTGTTGCATTTTGACAGCAGCTCTAGACTGTCACAAGAAAAGGGGCCACTAGACAAAATCATGGAGGGGCTCCCTGGCTAAAACTGATGAAAATTCCCCCAGCACAACTAGAGAGGATTCCCCCAGGATATCAAACCTAGGAAGAAGCCCTTCTGCCACAAATAGAGACGAGCTCCTTGAAATAAGTGAAGTGGAGTTCCCAACAACTAGAGAGGAGCAATCCCACAATATTAGTGAGGAACCCCTAGTGCCAAAAGTAGAGAGGACCTCCACCGTGGAGCCTTCCACTCCCCAACCATAGAGGACACAGCCCCACACCTCGAGAAGATCCCTACATGACAACTCTAGAGGAGCTCGCTGGACATCACACATAAAAAGGAGCCCCTCCGTGCCTGATAGAGACGAACCTCACACCAAAATAGAGAGGAGCCTGCAGGCCACAATTAGAGAGATTCAAACCCACCACAACAACAGAGTTGACCCCGGCCATAACGATAGAGAAGTCCCATGCCAAAACTAGTGAGTAGCCACCCCACATTGCAACAAGAGAGGAGCCATCCTGCGCAACTGATAGAGATGAATCACCCCAAGACAACTTGAGAGGAGGCCTTTCTGCAAGTTGAGAGGAACCCTGAGCACTCCCACAACTCGAGAGGAACACTGAGTTTCACACCACAGCTCGATTTGAACCTTGAGTCCCACGCTGCTAATCAAGAGAAACACTGAGTTCCCACTGAAACTCAGGAGGAGCTCTGAGTCCCCTGCTTCAACTTGAGAGGATCCTCTAGTTTCAGGCCACAACTTTGGAGGAACCCTGAGTTCTCTGCAACTTGAGAGGAGGCCCAACTCCTCTGTTGCAACTCGAAAGGAACCCCATGTTTTGCACTGTACCTAGAGAAGAACCCCGAGTTCCTCACCGCAAATCAGGATGAGGCCTGATTGCCCTGCACCCATTCGAAAGGAACCCCGAGTACCCTGTTGCAATTCAAGATGAGCCCCAAGACCCCTGGAGCAACTCCAGAGGGTTCCCAAGAGGAGCCTACCTCACCACAATTCGAGAGGAGCACCAACTCCGGGAGTTTACTCAAATTCATGTTTATTGAGTCAGTGATGCCATCCAACCATTTCATCCTATGCTCTCTCCTTCTCCTCCCACCTTCAATCTTTCCCAGAATCAGGGTCTTTTCAAATGAGTCAGCTCTTCGCATCAGGTGGCCAAAGTATTAGGGTTTCAGCTTCAGAATCAGTCCTTGCAATGAATATTCAGGACAGATTTCCTTTAGGACGGACTGGCTGGGTCTTCTTGCAGTCCAAGGGGCTCTAAAGTGTCTTCTCCAACACCATAGTTCAAAAACATCAATTCTTCCGTGCTCAGCTTTCTTTATAGTCCAACTCTCACATCCATACATGACTACTGGAAAAAGCCATAGTCTTGACAAGATGGACCTTTGTTGGCAAAGTGATGTCTCTGCTTTTTAATGTGCTGTATAGGTTGGTCATAACTTCTTCCAGGTAGTAAGTGTGTTTTAATTTTATGGCTGCAGTCACCATCTGCAGTGATTCTGTAGGCCTCCAAAAATAAAGTCTGCCACTGTTTCCACTGGTTCCCCATCTATCTGCCATGAAGTGATGGGACCGGATACCATGATCTTAGTTTTTTGAATGTTGAGCTTTAAGCCAACTTTTTCACTCTCCTCTTTCACGTTCATCAAGAGGTTCTTTATTTTTTCTTTGCTTTCTGCCATAATGGTGATTTCCTTTACATATCTGAGGTCATTAATATTTCTCCCAGAATTCTTGATTCCAGCTTATATTTCATCCAGCCAAGAGTTTCACATGATGTACTCTGCATATAAGTTAAATAAGCCAGATGAAAACATACAGTCTTGAAGTACTCCTTTTCCTATTTGGAACCAGTCTGTTGTTCCATGTCCAGTTCTAATTGTTGCCTCCTGACTAGCATACTGATTTCTCAAGAGGTAGGGCAGGTGGTCTGCTATTCCCATCTCTTTCAGAATTTTCCACAGTTTGTGGTGATCCACACATTCAAAAGCTTTGGCATAGTCAATAAAGCAGAAAGAGGAGCCAGCCCCCTCACAATTAGAGAAGAGCACTCCACCATAACTAGAGAGGAGCCCAACTACCACATTTAAAGAAGTGCCCCAATGTCACAACTAGAGAGGGTTCTGCAACCGATAACTAGAGAGGAGCCAACTCACCACAAATAAAGAGTGGACCCTCACTGCAATTAGAGTAGAGTCCAATGCTGCAACTACAGAGTAACCTCCTGCACATTCCAACTAGACAGGGGCCATGTTCCATATTGATACTACAGAGGATTTGTCCCACTGCAGCTCGAGAGGAGGACCTACCATAACTTTAAAGGAACCCTCAGCCACTTGCTGCAACTCAAAAGCATCCTGAATTCCCCACAGCAATTTGACAGGATCCCGAGGCTGTAACAAGAAAATGGGCCAGTTGCCAAAATGATAGAAGGGCTCCCCGGCCAAAATTGAAACAGATTCCCCTGGCGAACCTAGAGTGAATTCCCCCAGGATACAACACCTAGAGAGAAGTCTTTCTGCTGCAAATAGAGACAAGCTCCCTGTAATAAGTCGAGTGGAGTCCCCAACAACTAGAGAGAAACAATCCCACTTATATTAGTGGGGAACCCCTAGTGCCAAAAGTAGAGAGGACCTCTCCCGTGGAGTAACCCACACTCCAATCAGAGAGAACACAAGCTCGCACCTCAAGAGGAGCCCTCCACCATAAGTCGAGGGGAGCCCGCTGGACATCACCCATAGAGAGGAGCCCCTCTGCTGCTACTAGAGATGAACCTCACACCTCAAGTAGAGAGGAGCCTGCACACCACCACTAGAGAGAATCAAACCCACCACAACTACAGAGTTGACTCTGACCACAACAATAAAGAAGTCCCATGCCAAAATTAGTGAACAGCTACACGTCACTGCAACAAGACAGGGTTCATCCTGCACTTCCCTGCTAGAGATGAGTTGCCCCAAGACAACTCAAGAGGAGGGCCCACCACAAGTCGAGAAGAACCCTGAGCATTGCCCCAATTTGAGAAGAACTCCGAGTTTCCCACCACAGCTCGAGTAGAACCATGAGTTCCATGCTGCAACTCGAGAGGAACACTGAGTTCCCACTGCAACTTGAGAGGAGCACTAAACCCCCTGCTGCAACTTGAAAGGAACCCTGAATTTCCCACCATAACTTGAGAGGAGGCCTGACTCCCCTGTTTCAACTTGAGAGGAAATCGTGTTCTTTGTCTCAACTGGAGAGGAGGCCTGAATCTCCAGGTGCAATTCTAGAGGAACCTTGAATTCCCTGATCCAACTCAAGAGGAGGTCCGACTACCCTGCTGGAACTCGAGAGGAAACCCCAGTTCCCTGCATCAACATGAACCTTGAGTCACATGTCCACAATACCCAGTGTGTCCCCCTTCCTGAACCACAGGTCACACATCTGCAGATTCCAGGGTGAAACCCCTCCCAGACCCTGCACCAGCGTTTACATGTGCACTGTCTCAAGGGTGACACCAACACACCAGAACATGTACCTGAGGTTACCTGTCCACAGTTATAGGGTGACTCCACCTCACCACACCTTTTATCTCAGGTCACATGTCCACAGTCTCCAGGGTGAGTCCCCCCACCAAGACCCTGCTTCTGGGGTACACATACATAGTCTCCAGGATGACACTGTGCAGATCCTGTACTAGGGTTCACATGTCCACAGTCTCCAGGTTGATCCTACCCTCAAGACACTTTATGTGGTTTCACACGTCCACAGTCTCCAGGGTGACCCCCCCATCTACTCTTGTACCTGGGGTCACATGTCCACAGTCTCAAAGGGGACAGCCCTCCCCACATCCTCTACCTGTGATCACATGTCCACAGTCTCCAGGGTGAACCCACCCACAAGACACTGTACCTGGCCTCACACATCCACACTACTGGGTAACACCATCTCCCAGACTCTGCACCTAGGCTTACACGTCCAGTCTCCATGTCGACCCCACCTCCCAGACACCATACCTGGGGTCACACGTCCACAGTCTCCAGAGTGACCTCACCTCCTAGACCCTATATTGGGGTCACATATCCACAGTCTCAAAAACATCTATTTCTGCTTTATTGACTATGCAAAAGCCTTTCACTGTGTGGATCACAATAAACTGTGGAAAATTCTGAAAGAGATGGGACTACCAGACCACCTGACCTGTCTCTTGAGAAACCTGTATGCAGGTCAGGAAGCAACAGTTAGAACTGGACATGGAACAACAGACTGGTTCCAAATAGGAAAAGGAGTACGTCAAGGCTGTATATTGTCACCCTGCTTATTTAACTTATATGCAGAGTACATCGTGAGAAACGCTGGGCTGGAAGAAACACAAGCTGGAATCAAGATTGCTGGGAGAAATATCAATAACCTCAGATATGCAGATGACACCACCCTTATGGCAGAAAGTGAAGAAGAACTAAAGAGCCTCTTGATGAAGGTGAAAGAGGAGAGTGAAAAAGTTGACTTAAAGCTCAACATTCAGAAAACTAAGATCATGGCATCTGGTCCCATCACTTCATGGGAAATAGATGGGGAAACAGTTGAAACAGTGTCAGACTTTATTTTTGGCGGCTCCAAAATCACTGCTGATGGAGATTGCAGCCATGAAATTAAACGATGCTTACTCCTTGGAAGGAAGGTTATGGCCAACCTAGGTAGCATATTTAAAAGCAGAGACATTACTTTGCCAACAAAAGTCCATCTAGTCAAGGCTATGGTTTTTCCAGTGGTCATGTATGGATGTGAGAGTTGGACTGTGAAGAAAGCTGAGCGCCACAGAATTGATGCTTTTAAACTGTGGTGTTGGAGAAGACTCTTTAGAGTCCCTTGGACTGCAAGGAGATCCAATCAATCCATCCTAAAGGAGACCAATTCTGGGTGTTCATTGGAAGGACTGATGTTGAAGCTGAAACTCCAATACTTTGACCACCTCATGCGAAGAGTTGACTCATTGGAAAAGACCCTAATGCTGGGTAGGATTGGGAGCAGGAGAAGGGGACGACAGAGAATGGGAAGGTTGGATGGTATCACCGACTCGATTGACATGGGTTTGGGTAGACTCTGGGAGTTGGTGATGGACAGAGAGGCCTGGTGTGCTAAAATTCATGGTGTCGCAAAGAGTCGGACACGACTGAGCGACTGAACTAACTAATCCACAGTCTCCAGGGTAATGTCACCCTTAAAACCCTTTATGTTTGTTCACACATCTACAGTCTCCGTGGTGACTGAATCACCCAGACCCTGCACCAAGGGTCACATGTTCACAGTCTCCAGGCTGACCCCACCTCCCATACCCTGTACCAGGGTTCACTTGTGCAGTTTCCAAAGTGACTCCATCTGAAATATCCTACACCTGGGGTCAAATGTCCGAATCTCCAGGATGACCTCACTTCCTAGATTCTGTGCCAGTGGTCACACCTCCACAGTCTCCAGGTTGACCCCACCACACCAGATCATGCACCTGGAGTCACATGTCCACAGTCTGCAGGGTGAAACTCTCCCAGACCCTATACCTAGGGTCACATATCTAGAGTTCCCTGGGTGACCCCTCCCAGACACTGTACCTGGAGTTAGACATCCACATTCTCCAAGGTGACCCCTTCCCAAGCCCTGCAACTAGGCTCAAAAGTCCACCGTCTCCAGGGTGACCCCCCTCCCCAGACCCTGAAACTAGGGGCACATGTCCATGGTTTCCTGGGTGATGACCTCTCCCTGTGGCTACACCTAGGGTCAAAATTTTATAGTCTACAGGTTAACATCCCTCCCAGACCCTGTACTGGGGACACACATCCACAGTCTCCAGGGTGACCCCATCCTCAAGACCCTGTACCTGGGGTCACACGTCCACAGTTTCCAGGGTGACCCCATGCTCCAGACCTGTAACTGGGGTCACAGGTCTACTGTCTTAATGGTGAAACTGCTCCCTACACCCTGCAACTGGGATCACACATCCACAGTCTCTAGGGTGACCCCACCACCAAGATCCTGCACCCAGGGCCTCATGCCCACAGTCTCCAGGGTGACACCCCTCCCAGACTCTGAACCTGGGGTCACACGTCCTCAGTCTCCAGGGTAACAACCCCTCACAGTGCCTCCACCTGATGTCAAATTTCCAGTCTCCAGGGTGACTCCTACAAGACCCTGTACCTGCAGACATACTTCCACAGTCTCCAGGGCGACCCCACACTCCAGACCCTTGCCCTGGGGTCACACACCCACAGTCTTGTGGCGACATTCCTCCCCAGACCCTGTACCTGGGGTCACACGTCCACAGTCTCCAGGGTGACCCGACCCTCCAGACCTGTACTTGGGTTGCACATCCACAGTCTCAAAGGTGACACCCCTCCCCACATCCTGTACCTGTGGTCACACGTCCACAGTCTCCAGAGTGATCCCACCCTCAAGACCCTGTTCCTGGCTTCACAAGTCCACACTCCCTAGTGACCCCAGACTCTGCATCTAGGCTCACACATCCACAGTCTCCATGTTGAACCCACCTCCCAGACCTTGCACCTGGGTAGAGGTTATGACAATGCAGAAATACAAGGGATTATAGTAGACTATTATGAACAACTCTATGGCAATAAAGTTGATAAATGGAAGAAATGGACAGATTTTTAGAAAAGTTCAATTATTCAAGACTGTATCCAAATTTGATGAAGATTAAAACACACACCTGGCCAAAGAATATAAACAGATTTTAAGTAAGCAAACAAGAGTATACTCAAGATGCTGATGAAATGCATGTACAGTCAACTTTGGAAGACAATTTGGCACTTTTCTCCAAATCTAAAGAGTCTCACCTTAAGATCCAAGAAGTGTACCTCTTGTATTTAGACAACTCCTTTGGAAAACTGAAATAAAAAATAGCATCAAGTAATGCACAAGAGTTCTATTCATAATTCATAATAATTAAAAACTTAAAAATATCAGGATAGCCTTCCATAGATGTGCATTCATAAGTAAATTAAGGCACAGACATGTCAAGGGGAGCACAAAACAGCACACCCAAAATATGGCCATTTGACAAAAGGATTATTTTGGACTGATTAATTTTAAAAAATAGCAGCCCCAGGAGAATCTTTGAAAACCAAGTAGAAATACCATTTTATGAAGTAGATTTACAGTTATTAAGGATATCTCCATCTTTGGATGGAGACTAAATTGGATGATGACTAAATATCAAGAAAAACTTGTCAATGGAATGGACCTGGATGTTAATCTGCATAACCACCATACCCTTGTTTGCTGTGCTTCACCAAATAATCTCCCTTAAATGTTTTTTTCCATTCCCTAACCTTCTTTCATTCTTAGCTGACGATAGCATTTAAGGTAAAGTCTTACACCATTTCAGGGAGTGATTCAGTTTTCCCAGGTATCTTTCAAGTATACAGGAGGTATGCAAGGCATATAATAAACTTCTGATTGTTTTTCCCCAGTTCATCTCCCTTTCATTATGAGGATCTCAACGAAGAACATTGAGGGTAGAGGGAAAATTATCTTTCCTCTCATAATGCAATACAATAGTATAATAGTATTCAGAGATATAAAGGAATGAACCACCGACCCATTTATTAAAAAAAAAAAACATGAATCTAGCACTTACATTACTAAGTGAAGGAATCCAGCCTCAAGTGCTACACACTGTATGACCTTATAAGACATTCTAGAAAAGGTAAAACAGACATGATAAACAGTTTATGGAATATGTGGCTGAAATATTTCCCATGGTATTTTAGTGATGAATACCTGCCACTATGCATTTTTCTAAACACATAGATTTTTGTTATCAGAACCCAAAAAGTAAATTATTACCTATTCACATTTATTTATTTGTGATATGGGAGTGTCAAAGACTGGAATGCAGAATTTAACAAAGAATCTAACAGATTGAGAAACATATGAAAAGCTTCAGACTTCCCTGGTGGTCCAGTGGTTGAGACTCCACGTTGCCAATGCAGGAGAGGTGAGTTCAATTCCTGGTCAAGGACTTAAAATCTCACATGCCATATAGCACAGCCAAGAGATTAAAAAAGAAGAGGAAGAAATTTAAAAAAAAAAGCCACTCTTAGTGTTAGGACAAAATGAGCTGACTTAAATTCACTGTGGAAATGAATGGAATCTGCAGGCCAAAGGCAAAATGTACCACACATAAACAATGGACTCTGTATGTTCTTTCCCATGGGGATTTGTATCTAACAGGACTGAAACTACAGCATCAGTCATTGAGTGGAACAAGCACTGAATTCTATAATGACAAGTAGTGGAAGCCAGGTTTATTACCACTGGAGTGGGAAGTTACAGGCAGACAAAGGGAGAAGGTTACAATACCTGCATCAGAAACATCATTATAAACTATCTTTAGCCTAATACAGGAAAACATAGCTCCACGTGAAAATCTCCATAACCATGTGTATGTATAATCTGGGATAAATGTATATGTATTTCCATGAATTGTCTGCTGAGAATATTAAGTTCCCAAATACAAGTTTTTATTAGAATTCTCTAATACAAAGGAACAAGGGTTTTTTTTAATTATGTAGCTGATACTAAAACTGAGACAGTAAATATGCAAAGCAGCATAATCTAAAAATATGAGAAAGAAGTACCAAAAATCCCCATGAAAGCTGAATTATGTAAAATAAAAAGAGGAGAGCATGGAAAAAGCTCTCAATAGCCAAAGCAAGAATGAACTAAGCAGTCTAATTGGCTGGATTATAGCCAAAAGAAAGTGAAAGTGAAGTCGCTCAGTCGTGTGTGACTCTTTGAGACCCCATAGACTGTAGTCTACAAGGCTCCTCCATCCATGAATATTTTCAGGCAAAAGTACTGGAGTGGGTTGCCATTTCATTCTCCAGGGGATCTTCCCCACCCAGGGATCGAAGCTGGGTATTCTGCATTGCAAACAGAAGCTTTTACATTCTGAGCCACCAGGGAAGCTCCCAAAAGTTTAAAATATTTTCAGGTGTCCAAACTGGTAAAAAAAAAATTATATAGGTTTTATGAGTAGTGTTTAACAAAAATCTCTATGCAGAAATATTCTGAACAATTGATAATACTTTCAGCTGCCTATCAAGTATGTGAAGCTAACTCCCCTCTCCTCAAGTGTGGGTCCTGGATTATGACTTCCTCCTTAATAAGGCACACAGGATGGACGTGAGGAAAATCAACAATAAAGACAAATGACAAATCTTAGAAAAAATGTAAGGAAGTTGAAACTCAAATTTTACTTGTGGAGATGTAAAATGGTGCAATCAATGTGTACAAAACCAGCATTTTCTCAAAAACATAAAAATGTAATTATCATATCACTCAGCAGTGGCCACAGGGCTGGAAAAGTTCAGTTTTCATTCCAATACCAAAGAAAGGCAATTCCGAAGAATGTTCAAACTAACACACAGTTGCATTCATCTCACATGTTAGCAAAGTAACACTCAAAGTGCTCCAAGCCAGGCTTCAACAGTACATGAACAGTGAAATTCCAGAAGTTCAAGCTGGATTTAGAAAAGGCAGAGAAACCAGAGATCAAATTGCCAACATCCATTGGATCACTGAAAAAGCAAGAGAGAAAAACATCTACTTCTGCTTTACTGACTATGCCAAAATCTTTTACTGTGCTGACCACCACAAACAGTGGAAAATTCTTTTTTTTAATTTATTTATTTTAGTTGGAGACTAATTACTTTACAATATTGCACTGGTTTTTGCCATACATTGACATGAATCAGCCATGGGTTTACATGTGTTTCCCATCCTGAACCTCCCTCCCACATCCCTCCCCAACCCATCCCTGTGGAAAATTCTTAGAGATGGGAATACCAGACCACCTGATCTGCCTCCTGAGAAATCTGTATGCAGGTCAAGAAGCAACAGTTACAACTAGACATGGAACAACAGAATGGTTCCAAATCGGGAAAGGAATACATCAAGGCTGTATATTGTCACCCTGCTTATTTATCTTATATGCAGGGTACATCATGTGAAATGCTGGGGCTGAATGAAGCACAAGTTGGAATCAAGACTGCCAGGAGAAATATCAATAACCTCAGATACGCACATGATACCACCCTTATGGCAGAGAGCAAAGAAGAACTAAAGAGCCTCTTGATGAAAGTGAAAGATGAGAGTGAATAAGTTGGCTTAAAACTCAACATTCAGAAAACTAAGATTATGGTTTCCAGTCCCATCACTTCATGACAGATTGGGAAACAATAGAAACAATCAGAGAATTTATTTTGTGGGGCTCCAAAATCACTGCAGATGTTGGTTGCAGCCATGAAATTAAAAGACACTTGCTCTTTGAAAGAAAAGCTATGACTAATCTAGACAGCATATTAAAAAGCAGAGACATTACTTTACCAAAAAAGTTCTGTGTAGTCAAAGCTATGTTTTTTTTTCCAGTAGTCATGTATGGATGTGAGAGTTGGATTACAAACAAACCTGAGCACCAAAGAATTGATGCTTTTGAACTAGGGTGTTGGAAAGACTCTTGAGAGTCCCTTGGACTGAAAGGAGATCCAACCAGTCAATCATAAGGGAAATCAGCCTTGAATATTCATTGGAAGGACTGATACTGAAGCTGAAACTCCAATACTTTGACCATCTGATGCAAAGAACTCATTCTGATGCTGGGTAAGATTGAAGGCAGGAGCAGAAGGGGATAACAGAGGAAGAGATGGTTGGATGGCATCACTGACTCAATGGATATGAGTTTGAGCAAGTGCAAGGAGTTGGTGATGGACAGGGAAGCATGGTGTACTGCAGTCCAGGTGGTCACAAAGAGTTGGACGTGACTGAGTGACTAAACGGAATCATCATATGTTTTGGCAATTCCATTCCTAGATATATATCCAAAGAATTTAAAACGGGTGTTCAAATATCAACTTGTACACCAATATTCACAGCAGCAGTGTTCTCGAGAGCCCAACGTAAAAGAAATGAAAGTGTCCACCAACAGGTGAATGGAAGAGCAAAATAGGGTGGATCTGGAGACCTAAGTTTGATTCCTGGGTGGGGAAGATCCCCCGGAGAAGGAAATGGCAACCCACTCCAGTATTCTTGCCTGGAAAATCCCATGGACAGAGGAGCCTGGTGGGCTACAGTCCATGGGGTCGCAAAGAGTCGGACACGACTGAGCGACTTCACTTCACATCCATAAGATG
Source organism: Okapia johnstoni (assembly GCA_024291935.2). Taxonomy (NCBI): domain Eukaryota; kingdom Metazoa; phylum Chordata; class Mammalia; order Artiodactyla; family Giraffidae; genus Okapia; species Okapia johnstoni. The sequence goes on from CM044326.1 coordinate 381,146, forward strand.
CATTACTCTGCCATATAAAGGAATATAGTAAAATAGAGCTGCAGCTGCAGAAAACAGTAGGGGGCTTCTCAAAAACTTAAACACAGAGTTAACATAGAATCCATAAATTCCGGTCCAGGGTATACACCCAACATATTTAAAACCAAGAACTGGAACAGATATTTGAACCCCGTATTCATAGCAGCATTATTCGCAGCAGCCAAAAGGTGGAAGCAACACAAGCGTTCAACAGATGACTGGATAAGCACAATGCAGTATATACACACAGGAAAGGCAATGACACCCATTCCAGTACTCTTGCCTGGAGAATCCCATGGACGGAGGAGCCTGGTCGGCTGCAGTCCATGGGATCTCTAAGAGTCGGACACGACTGAGTGACTTCACTTTCACTTTTCACTCTCATGCATTGGAGAAGGAAATAGCAACCCACTCCACTGTTCTTGCCTGGAGAATCCCAAGGACGGGGGTGCCTGGTGGGCCGCTGTCTATGGGGTAGCACAGAGTCAGACATGACTGAAGCAGCTTAGCAGCAGCAGCAGCAGCAGCAGCAGCAGCAGTATATACACAATGAAATATGACTCAACTTTTAAAAACAAGATAACTCTCACACATGCTATAATGTGGATGAAACTTCAAGTCATTATGTGAAATGAAACAAGCCCAACACAAAAGGGAAAATGTTATTTGACTCCACTAGTATGAGATGTCCATATAAGACAATTCCAAGTGAATAAGATGGCCAGGAATTGAGGGTGGTGAGTGTTTAATCATTACAGTGTCACTTCGGGAAAAGGAAAAGATTCTGGACATGAATGGTGGGGATATTTTTACAACAATGTGAGTGCAGTTAATGCTATAGAAGTGCATACTTAACATGACTCAAGTGATAAATGTTGTTATATGTTTGTAAGCACATTGTAAAAAATGACACAGGCCACAACATGGAAAAGCTCTGAAAACATCCTCAGTGAAATAAGCCACACAGAAAAAGCCACCCAGATCATAGTCATCTTGTCACTTTAAATCCATGAAGATTTATAATATGAGGAAAAGCCCCAGTGATGGTTCCAGAAAAATAAAACTGCATTAGAATGGAGAAAGACATTTGCACAAAGATTGGACAGCTGATGAAAGTGGATAGGGTTGTAATGTGGAAATCATAATTATCTCCCATTTTGGGGTTATGGGCTAGTTCCCCAGGAAAGTGACGCTGTTTTGGGTAAAACACATTCAGTATCTGGTGTGAATGTAGAAAACTTTGTATCACTATTTAAAGCTGAAACATTTTAAATTATACTAGAAAGTAAATTACTTTTCAATACAACCATGTAAGTCACATGCCAGGAAATCAGAGATGACATCGAACATTGCAATAGAGGCCAAGATTTAACCAAAACAAATTTAACTTAGGTAGTGATTCTAATTTCCTTGTAGTAATCCACATGGTATTAAAAGGCACTGTAGGAAGAGTATATTAGTAGACACTATGCATTGTGTGCTATGGATGACCCAGATCGAACTGAAATTATGAGATGTCTTCATTCTGGTTTTCCACATAACACTACACCAAAGCAGCTGTCAAAACTTAGAAGTGAATTCAGGGACTTGCCTGGCAGTCCAGTGGTTAAGACTCTGCACTTCCACTGCAGGGGGTACAGGCTTGATCCTTGGTCAGGGAACTAAGAGCCAACATGATGAGCTGCAGGGCCAAAAAAAAAAAGTCAGTAGAACTGCAAGATCATTTGTGGTTCTCTACACTAATAATGAACTATCAGAAAGAGAAATTAAGAAAATAATATATTCTACAATTGCATCCCCCCCCAAATTAGAAATGTAACCAAGGGTTTGAAAGACATGCAAGCTAAAAGCTACAAGACAATGATCAAAGAAACTGAATAGAAACAAATAAAAATATATCCCATGCTTATGGGTGAAAATATCATTAAAATATCCATTCTAACCAAAGCAATGTACACTTGCATGCAACCACTGCTAACATTTCAATGACATTTTTCACAGAAACAAAAGGAACCTTCACATCTGTGTGGAGCCACAAAGGACTCAGAAGAGCCAAAGGGAGCCTGAGAAATCAGAACTGGCTGATAGCATCTCCGTCTCTGCCTTCAATCTAGAGTATGCACCTAAAGTCACCACAAGATGTGTGGAATTGGCACAGAAATAGGCACAGAGACAAGAGAGCTCAGAAGTAAACCTACAGGTACATGGTAATTAATTTACAAGAAAGGAACTAAGAACATACACCCAGGAAAGGACAGTCCCCCCACCCCCCTGCAATAAACTAGGCTGGGAAAAATGGACACCACACACCAAGGAACAATACGGGACACCATCTTATACCACAGACAAAAACTGACTAAAACCCCACAACTTTCCACATTAAGCCCTAACAGGCCTGGGTCCTCTTTAGACAGACTTCCAGCAACAGCCACACACAGAAAGCTTCTTCCCAATTTTCCTCACCTTTTCCTTCAGCAGCACCACCTCCTTCCAGGTCTTGACGAAACCAGACTCCCATCAGACTCAACTGAACCCCACAATGTCCCAAGCTGAAGCCCTAGCGGACTCGGAGGAGGTCAGAGTCCTGTCAGCCTGAACTGAACTCCACAGTGTCCCAAAACTGAGCCTCAGTGGGTCCTAAGGGACCAGACTCCCATCAGCCTCAACTGAACCCCACAATGCCTCCAAACTGAAGCCCAAGTGGGTCCTGAGGAGGCAAAACTTCCATATGCCTGAGCTGAACCTCACAATGACCCAAAACTGAAGCCCCAGTGGATCCTGAGGAGACCAGATTCCATCAACCTGAACTGAACCCCACAATGCCCCAAAGCTGAAGCCCCAGCATGTCCTGAGGAGACCAGAGTCCTGTCAGTGGCCACCCACAACCATGTGCTCCAGCAGAGCGGGAAGTTCCCCTTGGGGTTGGGGGAGTGTCAGGGAGGCGGGCTCTGCATTATCACGGACAGGCATGATCAAGCAGGTTTGCAGGGGCCAGGACGATGGAGAGGGAGACAAGCTCCAGCTCCAAATATTGTAAGTCACCACTTTCTGAGACTGTGTGACCTATGTGATCCAGACTCTGCAAGGAGCAAGCTGAGTTACAGAGGCAGAAGGAGCAGAAGGTGATGTAAAAATTTTAATGTTTCCTCTTCAGGTTCAGGAACATGGAGGCCTCCCAGGTTCCAAGATCCTTGTGCCCCAGTACTGTGGGCTCCTCCTCCAGGGCATATAGCCAACCCCCACACTAAGTCCCCTCGACACCCATGTCCCTGGCCCAAGCCTAACCCCTCCATCAGGCCCTGACAAAGCTCCCTGCCCCCACGGTGCATCTCACATCCCACCCAAAAGTGCTCTTTTTGAAGCCTGAACAAGACCATACCCTGTGAACAAGACCTCCCTGTGATTCCCTTTACCTGATGAAGCCAGGCCTTCATCCGTTCCAGGGACTCCAAGGTCCTCATTCTCTCCAGACTCCACCTGTGTGGTCACTGTCTGTGCCTGTCTATATGGGCCTGTGGTGGTCTTCTAAAATGAGGGTTATTTTATACACAGAGAATGGGGTGAATTGTGGCCACCAAAGATGTCTCCCCGCAGAACATGGGAACAGGGCCATATCTGGGAAAAGGGCCTTTGTAGATTTAGTTAAGCATATCAAAGTAAGGTCATCTAGGGTTAGGGAGACATTCAATCCAACTGACATAGTCCTTAGAAGAGACGAAAGAGGACACAGAGGAGAAGACTCATAAAAGCAGAGGCAGAGATGGAAGGGAGGAGGCCACAAGCCCAGGGACCCTTGGAAACCCTGGAGCTGGAAAAGGCAGGAAGGATCATATCCTGGAGCCTCTGGAGGAACCTCATCCCTGCACCACCTTGATCTCGGGTGTCTGGTCTCCAGGACTGGGGGAGGATGAACTCCTGTTGTTTTAAACCACCCAGCTTGTGATCATTTGTTATAGAAGCCATAGAGCAGTCACAGAGACCCTGCTCTGTAGGATCCTAGAAGTGTGGGTCTCATTAAAGGCAGATGGAAGCTGGATTACAGAACCCTTAGAGTCAGCACTGGGCCTTAAGAAATGCTAAAGCAGTGGCTGGACTCCAGAACGTTAAGGGGTCAAGTCTGAAGCCTGTCCCTAGGGGTACTGGCTTCACATGCCTCACCAGGTTCTTACACCTGCACATGTGGTGTAACATCTTAGTCCTGACTGAGGACATTTAATATCACTGTTTACATTGTTAATTAAGAAGCCACTAGTTACACAGGCGAAAACCCAATTAGGAAGTTTGCTCCAGGGATGAGCAATTCTGAAGATGGTTAAGGATGGGGTTTTATTCATGTGCAGTCAGCAGCCCTTCCACCCTACCCACCACCTCCCCTCCCAACGGTAGTCCTCAGTGGGAAGCTGGGAGACCCCACGAAGGCATCTCTAAGTAAATGCTGGATAACCCCCTAAGCTAGCCACTCCTGAACCTCATCCACCTTTCCCAGGTAAAACAAGAATACATGGAAAGACCTCACATGCTGGAGAAAAGTGCTTGGAGCCACTCCAGCGACAGCATGCTTACCAAGGTGGCCCCTGTAGGTCAGGCAGGATGGCCCTGGCATGGGCGATCTTCTGTAAGCTTTCCATTTCCCTACCTGTGTTACTCCTCCTGTCCTGCTCCCACTGCCTGTTTTCTTACTTCCTCACCTCTGCCTGAGAAGATTTCCAACAGTAGAACAGGTGCCACAGCCTCTTCCTTAGCAAGTGACAGACTAGCACCTCCTGCAGAAGGTCCAGCAGAGCCCCACACAGACTGGATCCTCTGAAACGTCTTGGCCCCTCACTCTCTCTCACCCGGCCAGTCCTGAAATGTCTGAGTAGAGAAGACAGCATCAAGTACAGCTGCAGGCACTTGAGGGGGTTTATATAGACCTCAACCCAGGCACATGTGCAAAGGGAAGGCCAGCCAGGTCAGCCAATTGTTGCCCATCTAGGTTTGTGGTTTCAGAAAATGGGCCTCGTTGTGCTGGCCAAGTTTCCAGGAACAGGTGTGGGTCCTGTCAGTCAGGATGGATATGGGGCTGCAGCTCTCACTTGTTTTCTAATCATTTTATTTGTCCCACAAGTGGGAAAGAGTTTTAGGAAGGCTTTCTAATGAGAGGGAACAAGGGGTCAGGGAGAAGAGGGGTGGTGGGTGGAGACAGGCTCAGTGCCCAGGTGCTATGGAAGCCTCTGGAAAACCTGCTGGAAGGAGGCCACATACAGTGAAGCCCAGGGTCACAGACCTGTCCAGAAGCTGCTGTTTGTTACCTCAGGTCCTCCTCTGAGGGGCCCAAGGTCAGATCTGTCCAACAGAGGGGTTGGGGGTGCTCTGCAATGAGGGCTCTGTGCATAGTTCCTGGGTGCTGAGCCCTGTGGGATATGTGCCCAAGTGAGCTCCACATCCTGGGAGGCGTCTGCCCATAAGAACCCCATGCTTCTGGGAGGGGCGAGTAAACAAGTATTCTGTCTGTGCAGCCATCACAGAGTAGCTTAGTGACTCTTGCATGGGCACTGCTGGGCTGAGATGAGAACAAGGAAATGCTGGGGGTGGGGTCCCCAGAAATACACCCAGACCCATCCAGAGTGAAGAGGTCTGTAGGTGGGTACTGGTTGCTGTTCTGCTGTGAGAGGCCTCATGGGTACCTCTTGTTTCTTCCATCTGACACTGCAGAGGCCTACCCATGACACAGAAGACAGCCTGCTCAGGGATGGTGGGAGCTCCTGGTGACCATGTATCGGATGTGAGAGGGAAGAACCAGGCTGAGGTGGTCTTTCTGCTCTGAACTTGGAGTGGACAAGCAAGTGGTGATTGTGACCTTGGAAAGTGGTCCTGGTGATCTGAGACTTATTGAAGCCATCTGAGCGTGAGTTGGAAAAGAATTTCCAGACATAGAGCATTTCAGAATGGAATGAGTTTTTATTTTCATTTTTTTAAGAACAAAGAGCAGAGATACAGTGGGCACTGTGAGCACAGCAGGCCAACCTCCTGACAGACTAGGGAAACCCAAACAGTTTTCGTGGGCTAAGAGCCATTTTTTTATAGCTTCAAGACAAAGAAAATTCCTGCTGGAAGGTTAATGTTAGGTGATTGGTTGGGGCACCATAGGGTGTCTACTGGAGTGGGCATATTTGCCTGGTAGGGAGTCAGGAAGCTTGTTAGTGATGATCAGGGGCTTTTGGCAACAGTTGCAAAGGGGGCTAAGTCAGATTCACAGACGACCTTGGTTCTGGGCTCCACCTCAGTGGCCTTGGTGTGAGGTCTTGCAGTTGTGGCCTTGGGGAAGGACTCATGTCAACAAGACTGACCCTGATTCAGAGTAAAAGTTCCATCAAGTTTTCTCTGTAGGAGAGATCCACTGACCCTAGGTCTGTTTGGAAAATTCTTGGAACTGCAGGAACACATACTGAGTGTGAACCTGGATATTGAACCTTGTTGGCAAAATTAGCATTTTTTCTTTGTTGGACCTATTAGGGTGTGCGCTAGCAGACCTGATAATCCGTCCAATTGATGTTTTCCTACTTATGATATCAACAGGTTTGGTCAAACCTTTTGTATTTCTGACACAAGCAGGGGGCTCACAACCTCTTGGGGCAGGATCATTTCCATTAAAGTGTCAACAAATCTAGGTAACAACAGTATGGCTCTCAGCACTCTTAGACAATTTTACAGCCTATTTCCTCAGGGTCAGACTCAATATGAGCCAGGAATGGGTTCACAAGGCCCTGAAAGTGCAGTGAAACATACTGGCTATGATTTTGGAAGTTATGGCCTCTGTGCAAACCTGGAATTCTCACATCTTAGAATCTAGACAGTTCCTGATAGACAGATGCCTGAAAAACACCCTCTTTTATGCCTTTCATGCATTGAAGGAACACAGCTTTTCCAGCATTCTGTGTGCTGTGAGTAATACATTGATTGAAAATGCTTGCTGGAAGGTAATTTTTCAGTAACAATTTCCCATGACTGTGTTACCATAGGGAGGCCCCGAAACTCACAGGGGAAAGGAAACAAACATCCAAACGTCTATTCAATCAAGTTTTCTCTGGAGGAGAGATCCAGTGATCCTTGGTCTGTCTGGAAAATTCTTGGATACTGCAGGGACACATATTGAATGAACCTGGATTCTTGACCTTGTGGGCAAAATTAGCATTTTCTTCGGTTGGCCCTAAAAGAGTGTGGCCTACCAACTGCCTGAAATTCCATCCAATTGCTCTTTTTCTTAATAATGACAGTGATAACTTTGATCAAACATTTGGGGTTTCTGAAGCAAGCAGGCAGCTCCCCACTCCTAGCCACTGGCCCAATTCCAGTGGACTGTCACCTCATCTAGGTAAGCACAGTTTGGCACCCAGCAATCTCAGACACCCTACTGCAGCCTCTTTCCTCAGGGGCAGTTCTAGTATGACCTAAGAATGTATTCCCAAGCCTTGGAAAGTGAAAGGAACACTGTGGCCTAACTCTGGAAGTTAAGACCCTGGGAAAGACTGGAAGTCTCACATCTTAGGTTCTAGACAGTTCTTGATAGTTAGAGACCTGAAAACGCATTCTCTGTTGATGCCTTTCCTTCGCTGAAGGAGCATACCTTTCCCAGAATACAGTGTGCAGAGAGTCACACACTGCTTGAAAAGTTGCTTAGAGGTCATTTTTCAGCAGCAATTTCCCCTGATGGCATGATGGTAGGGAAGGTCCCCATCCTCACAAAGAAAGGCAGAGCAACATCAAAACATCTGTTCCATCACATTTTCTCTGTAGGAGTGATCCCCTGAGACTAGGTCTGTCTGAAAAATTTGTGGATACTGCGAGGACACATGCTGAGTGTGAACCTGTATACTGGACCTCAGTGACAATATTCACATCTTTCTTTTTGTTGACCCTAATATTGTGTAGCCCAGCAACTGCTTGAAAATCCATCCAATTGCTATTGTCTTACCTCTGACAGTAATAGCTTTGGTCCACATGCTGGGATTTCTGAAGCAAGCAGTCATCTCGCCATTCTTAGCTGCTGCCCCATTTCCAGTGGAATGTCACCTCAACTAGGTAAGCACACTATCGCACCAATCACTCTCAGACACACTCCCACCGTCTGTTTCCTCATGGGCAATCCCAGTATGACCTAGAAATGTGTTGACAAGGCTCAGCAGGTACAGGGAAATACACTGTCCTGACTGAAAGTTCCTCCTCTGGGCAAGACTGGAGGTCTCACGTCTTAGAGTCTAGACAGTTTCTGATAGGTAGAGGCCTGTAAACACTCTCTGGTGATGCATTTCCATACTCAAAGGAGCATAGCTTTTGCAGCATTCTGTGTGCTGAGAGCCACACACTCAAACCCTTTCTTGGAGGTCATTTTTCAGTAGCAATTTCCCATGATGGTGTGACCGTAGGGAAGGCCCCATAATCACAGGAAAACAAAAACCAATATCCAAATGTCTGTCTCTTGGTGGTTCATAAAACGGTGTGATCTAGAAACTGCTTGAAAATCCATCCGGTTGCTGTATTCTTACTTCTGACAGTGACAGCTTTGGAACCTCTTTGGGATTTCTGAAGCAAGCAGGTGGCTCTCCACTCTGAGACACTGGCCCACTTCCAGGGGAATGTCACCTCATCTAGGTAAGCACAGAATGGCACTCAGCACTCTCAGACACACTCCTTCAGCCTGCTTCCTCATGGGCAGTCCCAATATGACCTAGGAATGTGTTTACAAGCCTTGGAAAGTGCAGAGAAACAAACTTCCCTGACTTTGGACGTTAGGTCTTCCGGGCAATCCTGGAGGTCTCATGTCTCAGAATCTAAACAGTTCCTGATAGAGTCCTGAAAACACAGTCTCTGTTGATGTCTTTTCTTCCTTGTAGGAACATAGCTTTTCCAACATTCTGTGTGCTATGAGTCACACGCAGCTTGAAAACACTTGCTTGGAGGTCATTTTTCAGGAGCAATGTCCCCTGAAAGTGTGATGGTAGGGAAGGCTCCAACACTCACAGAGAAAGGCAAGCCAACATTGAAACGTCTGTTCCATCACGTTTTCTCTGTAGGAGAGATCCACTGTGCCTAAGTCTGTCTGGAAGATTCGTGGAAACTGCGGGTCACATAATGAGTGTGAACTTGGATATAGCACCTTGTGGGCAAATTTTGCATTTTTATTTTTGTTGATCCTAAAACAGTGCAGTGTGACAACTATTTGAAAATCCATCCAATTGTTGTTTTCTTACCTCTGACAGCGATAGCTTTGATCCACCCTTTGGGATTTCTGAAGCAAGCAGGCAGGTCCCCACTCCAAGCCGCTGGCCAATTTCTAGTGTAATGTCACCTCATTGACATAAGCACAGTATGGCACTCAACCCTCTCAAACACATTTGTGCAGCCTGTTTCCTCATGGGCATTCCCGGTATGACCTGGAAACGTTTTTTTACAATCCTTGGAAAGTTCAAGGAAACTCAGTGCCCTGACTCTGAAAGTTAGGTCCTCTAGGCAAGCCTGGACATCTATTATCTCAGTATCTAGACAGTTCCTGATATATAGAGGCCTGAAAACACATTCTCTGTCAACTCCTTTCCTTCCTCGAAGGAACAGTACTTTCCAAGTATTTTCTGTGGTGAGAGTCATGCACCCCTTGAAAATGCTTGCTTGGAGGTAATTTGTAAGTAGCAATGTCCCCTGACTTTGTGAAGGTAGGGAGGGTTCCCACACTCACAGAGAAAGGCAAAGCAACCTCCAAACATCTGTTCCATCACATTTTCTATGTAGGACTGATCTACTGACCCAAGATCTGTGTGAAAAATTTGTGGATACTGCGGGAACACATGCTGAGTGTAAACCTGTATACTGGAACTCGGTGGCAAAATTCAGATTTTTCTTTGGTCGACCCTAATACTGTGCAGCCCAGCAACTGCTTGAAAATCTATCCAATTGCTGCTTTCTTACCTGTGACAGTGATAGCTTTGGTCCACCCTTTGGGATGTCTGCAGTGATCAGGCAGCTCACCACTCTTATCCACTGCCCCATTTTCGCTGGAATGTCACCTAAACTAGGTAGGCACATTATGGCACCCAGCACTCTCAGACACACTCCTGCAGCCCGTTTCTTCATAGGTAGTCCCGCTAAGATCTAGGAATGTGTTTACAAGATTTGGAAAGTGCAGGGAAACACAGCCCCCATATTCTGTATGTTAGGGCCCCTATGCAAGACTGTGGGTCTCACATCTTAGTTTCTATACAGTTCCTGATAGATGGAGGCCTTAAAACACACTCTCTGTTGATCCCTTTCCTTCCCCTATAGAACATTGTTTTCCCAACATTCTGTGTGCTGAGAGTCACACACTGCTTGAAAACACTTGCTTGGAGGTCATTTTTCAGTAGCAATTTCCTCTGACAGTGTGAGCATAGGGAAGCCCCCAGATTCACTAGGAAAGGCGAACAAGCATCCAAATGTCTGTTCCATCACATTTTCTCAGTAGGAGCAATCCACAGTGCCTTGTTTGTTCTGAAAAAAATGTGGATACAGTGGGGAGACATCCTGAGTCTGAACATAGATACCAGAACTTTTGGGCAAAAATAGCATTTTTCTCTCAGTTGGTCCTAAAGTGCTGTGGCCTAGGAAGTGCTAGAATATCCATCCAATTGCTGTTTTCTTACTTCTGACAGTAATAGTTTTGTTCTGCCCTTTGGGATTTCTGAAGCAAGCAATCGGCTTTCCACACTTAGTCATTGGCCCATTTCCAGGGCAATGTTAGTGCAATTTGGCACCCAGCACTCTCAGACACACTTCCACACCCTGTTTTCCCATGGGTAGGCCGGGTATGACCTATGAAAATGTTTAAAAACCTCAAAAAGTACAAGGAAACACACTTTATTGACTCTGGATGTTCGATCCTCTGGGCAAGCATGGAGGGCTCCCGTCTTATAATCAAGACAGTTCCTGATAGATAGAGGACTGAAAACACCCTCCCCATTGATGACTTTCCTTCCTTGTAGTAACATAGCATTCCCAGCATTCTGTGTGCTGAGTGTCACACACTTCTTGAAAACGCTTTCTTGGAATTCATTTTTTAGTAGCAAATTCCCCTGATGGTGTGACCATAAGAAAGCCCCAGACTCACATGGAAAGACAAACTGACATCCAAACGTCTGTTCTATTACTTTTTTGCTGTAGAAGAGACCAGTGAGCGTAGGTTTGTCTGGAAATTCCGTGGATGTGGTGGGTATACATTCTGAGTGTGAAACTGTATACAGGACCTCAGTGGCAAAATTCACATTTTTCTTTCGTTGACCCTAATATTCTACGGACCAGCAAGTACTTGAAAATCCATCCAATTGCTGCTTTCTTACCTATGACATTGATAGCTTTGGTCCACCCATTGGGATATCTGAAATGAGCAGGCAGCTCGCCACTCTTATCCACTGCCCCATTTCCAGTGGAATGTCACCTAAACTAGGCAAACACAGTATAGCACCCAGCACTCTCAGAGACACTACTGCAGCCTGTTTCTTCATGGGCAGTCCCAGTAAGATCAGGAATGTGTTTACAAGCCTTGGAAAGTGCAGGGAAACACAGTGCTCATATTCTGTATGTTAGGTTCACTGTGCAAACCCGGGGGTCTCAGGTCTTAGATTCTAGACATTTCCTAATAGATAGAGGCCTTAAAACACACTATATGTTGATACCTTTCCTTCCTCAAAGGAACATAGCTTCCGCAGCATTCTGTGTGCCACACACTCTTTGAAAATGCTGGTTTGGAGGTCATTTTTCAGTATCAATTTCCTCTGACACTGTGACCATAGGGAAGGCCCCCACACTCTCTGGGAAAAGCAAACAAACATCCAAACATCTGTTCCATCATATTTTGTCTTTAGGAGTGATCCAGTGAACCTAGGTCTGTTTTGGAAAATTCGTGGATACTCAGGAACACATGCTGGATGTGACCCTGGATACTGGGCCTCAGTGGCAAAATTTGCATTTTTATCTTGGTTGGTCCTAGAATATTGAAGCCTAGCAACTATTTGTAAACCCATCCAATTGGTGTCTTCTTACTTCTGACAGCAATAGCTTTGGTTGACCCTTTGGGATTTCTGAAGCAAGCAGGCAGCTCTCCACTCCTAGCTGTTGACCCATTTCCAGGGGGAATGTCACCTCATCTATATAAGCACACTATGGCACCCAGTACTCTCAGACACACTCCTGCAGCCTGTTTCCTCATGGGCATTCCCAGTATGACTTAGGAATGTATTTGAAAGGCTCAGAAAGTGCAGTAGAACACACTGCCCTCTGAAATTTGGGTCCTCTGGGAAAGCCTGGAGGACTCAGGTCTTATAATCAAGACAGTTGCTGACAGATAGAGGCCTGAAAACACACTCTCTGTTGATGTCTTTCCTTCCTCCTAGGAACACATTTCCAGCATTCTGTGTGCTGAGAGTCACATATTTCTTGAAAATGCTTACTTGGAATTCATTTCTGAGTAGCAAATTCCCCTGATGGTTTGACCGTGGGAAAGTCCCCACACTCACAGAGAAAGACAAAGCAACATCCAAACATCTGTTCCATCACGTTCTCTCTGTAGGAGTGATCTAGTGAGCCTAGGTTTCTCTGGAAAATTCGTGGATGCTGCTGGAACACATCATGAGTGTGAACTTGGATACATGACTTGGTGGCAAAATTTGCATTTTTATCTCAGTTGGTCCTAAAATGGTGCAGCATAACAACTACTTGAAAATCCATGCAACTGCTGTTTTTTTACTTTTGAGAATGATAGCTTTGGTCCACTCTTTGAAATTTCTGAAGCAAGCAGGTTGCTCAACACTCCAGCCACTGGTCAGTTTCCATCATAATTCCACCTCATCGAAGTAAGCACAGTATGGCACCCAACGCTCTCAGACACACTCTCACAGTCTGTGTCCTCATGGTCAGTCCCAGTATATACTTGGGATGTGTTTATAAACCTCAGAAAGTGTGTGGAAACACCCTGTCCTGACTTTGCACAAGACTGGAGGTCTCACATCTTAGAATTTGGACAGTTCCTGAGAGATAGAGGCCTGAAAACACACTCTCTGTTGATGCCTTTCCTTTCTCAAAGGAACATAATTTCCCCAGTGTTCTATGTTCAGAGAGACATACACATCTTGAATACACTTGCATCAATATCATTTTTCAGTAGCACTTTACCCTGATAGTGTGACCGTGGTAACACCCCCACCCCCACTCACAGAGAAAGACAAACTAACATCCAAACGTCTGTTCCATCACGCTTTCTCAGTAGGAATGATCCACTGAGACTAGTTCTTTCTGGAAAATTGGTAGATACTACGGGGAGACATCCTGAGTCTGAACACAGATACCAGAACTTTTTGGCAAAAATAGCATTTTTCTCTCAGTTGGTTAAAATACTGCAGCCTAGCAACTCCATTAAAATCCATCCAGTTGTTGTTTTCTTACTTCTGACAACAATAGCTTTGGTTCACCCTTTTGAATTTCTGAATCAAGCAGGCGGCTCGCAACTCCTAGTCTCTGGCCCATTTCCAGGGGGATGTCACCACATCCAGGTAAGCAGAGTATGGCACCCTGTACTCAGACACTCTCCTGCAGCCTGTTTCCTCATGCACAGTTCCAGTAGGAACTAGGAATGTTTTTACAAGCCTTGGAAATTACAATAAAACACAGTGCCCTGATTCTGGTCGTTAGGTCACCTGGGTAAGCCTAGCGGCCTCATGTCTTAGATTCTAGACAGTTACTGACCTGTCTCTTGAGCAACCTGTATGCAGGTCAGGAAGTAACAATTATAACTGGACATAGAACAACAGACTGGTTCCAAATAGGAAAAGGAGTACGTCAAGGATTCTTCAATATATATAAATAAATCAATGTGATACATTACACTAACAAACTGAAAAATAAAACCATATGATAATCTCGTAGGGCATAAAAAGTCTTTGACAAAATTCAGCACACATTTATGATGAAAATGTCAAAAAATGGACATAGAAGGAACCTACCTTTACATAGTAAAGGCCATATGTGATCAAACAACAGCAAGCATTGTTCTCAATGTTGAAAAACTGAAAGCATCCCCTCTAAAATCAGGAGCAAGATAAGGGTGGCCATCTCACCACTATTCTTAACCATAGTTTTGGAAGTCTAGCTATGACAATCAGAGAAGAAAAAGAAATAAAAGTAATCCAGAAGAAGCAAAACTCTCATTGTTTGCAGATGACATGATACTATACTTGGAAAACCCTAAAGACATTATCAGAAAATTTCTAGAGCTAATCAGTCAATTTAGCAAAGTCACAGGATACAAAATCAATACACAGAAATCGTTTGCATTGTTATATACTAACAGTGATAAATCAGAAAGAGAAATTAAGCAATCAATCCCATTCACCATTGCAAAAAAAAAAAAAAATAAAATATCTAGGAATAAACCTACCTAAGGAGTCAAAAGAACTGTACACAGAAAATACTAAGACTCTGCAGTCTATGGCTTAGATCATGGACTCCTCATTGCAAAATTCACATTTAAATTGAAGAAAGTGGGGGAAACCGCTAGACCATTCAGGTATGACCTAAATCAAATCGCTTACAATTAAACAGTGGAAGTGACAAATAGATTCAAGGGATTAGATCTGATAGACAGAGTGCCTGAAGAACTATGGACAGAGGTTTGTGACATTGTACAGGAGGCAGGGATCAAGACCATCCCCAAGAAAATGAAATGAAAAAAAGCAAAAAGGTAATCTGTGGGGGCCTTAAAAATAGCTGTGAATAGAAGAGAAGCAAAAAAAAAAGGATAAAGGGAAAGATATACCCATATAAATGCATAGTTCCAAAGAATAACAAGGAGAGATAAGAAAGCTTTCCTCCATGATCAATGCAAAGAAATAGAGGAAAATGATAGAATGGGAAAGACTAGAGATCTCTTCAAGAAAATGAGGAATATCAAGGGAACATTTCATGCAAAGATGGGCACAATAAAGGACAGAAATATTATGGACCTAACAAAAGCAGAAGATATTAAGAAGAGATGGCAACAACGCATAGAAGAGCTATACACAAATATCTTCACGACCTAGATAATCACGATGGTATGATCACTCACCTGGAACAAGACATCCCTGAATGCCAAGGCAAGTGTACCTTAGGAAGCATCACTATGAAAAAAGCTAGTGGAGGTGATGGAATTCCACTTGAGCTATTCCAAATCCTAAAAGATGATGCTGTGAAAGTGATGCACTCAATATGTCAGTAAATTTGGAAAACTCAGCAGTGGCCACAGGACTGGAAAAAGTCAGGTTTCATTCCAATCCCAAAAGAAGGCAATGCCAAAGAATGCTCAAACTAACACAAACTGCACTCATCTCCCACACTACTAAAAGTAATGCTCAAAATTCTCCAAGGCAGGCTTCAACAGTACATGAACCATGAGCTTCCAGATGTTCAAGCTGGATGTAGAAAAGATAGAGGAACCAGAAATCAAATTGCCAACATCCACTGGATCATCGAAAAAGCAAGAGAGTTCCAGAAAAACATTTATTTCCACTTTATTGATTATGTCAAAGCCTTTGATTGTGTGGACAAAAGCAAACTCTGGAAAATTCTTTAAGAGAAGGGAATATCAGACCACCTGACCTGCCTCTTGAGAAATCTCTATGCAGGTCAGGAAGCAACAGTTAGAACTGGACATGGAACAACAGACTGGTTCCAAATAGGAAAATAAGTACATCAAGGCTGTATATTATCACCCTGCTAATTTAACTTATATGCAGAGTACATCATGAGAAACGCCATGCTGGAGGAAGCACAAGCTGGAATCAAGATTGCCGGGAGAAATATCAATAACCTCAGATATGCAGATGACATCACCCTTATGACAGAAAAGGAAGAAGAACTAAAGAGCCTCTTGATGAAAGTGAAAAAGGCTTAAAGCTCAACATTCAGAAAACTAAGATCACTACATCTGGTCCAATCACTTCATGGCAAATAGATGGAGAAACAGTGGAAACAGTGAGAAACTTTATTTGGGAGGGTGGCTCCAAAATCACTACAGATGGTGAGTGCAGCCATGAAATTAAAAGACACGTACTCCTTGGAGAAAAGTTATGACCAACCTAGACAGCATATTAAAAAGCAGAGACATTACTTTGCCAACAAAGTTTCATGTAGGAAAAGCTATGTTTTTTCCAGCAGTCATGCATGGATGGGAGAATTGGACTATAAAGAAAGCTGAGTGCCGAAGATTTGATGGTTTTGAATTGTGGTATTGGAGAAGACTCTTGAGAGCCCCTTGGACTGCAAACAGATCCAACCAGTACATCCTAAAGGAAATCAGTCCTGAATATTCATTGGAAGGACCAATGCTGTAGTTGAAACTCCAGTATTTTGGCCATCTGATGGGAAGAGCTGACACATTTGAAAAGACCATGATGCTGGGAAAAATTGAAGGCAGGAGGAGAAGGGGCCAACAGAATATGAGATGGTTGGATGGCATCACCGACTCTATGGACATGAGTTTGAGTAAACTCCGTGAGTTGGCAATGGACAGGAATGCCTGGCATGCTGCAGTCCATGGGGTCACAAAAAGTTGAACACGACTGAGCAACTGAACTGAACTGAGCTTGCTTGCTATATTCCCCTGGTATCTTTAATTTTCTTGAAGAGATCTCTAGTCTTTCCCATTTTATTATTTTCCTTTATTTCTTTTTTTTCTTTTTTTCTTTTAATTGGAGGCTAATTACGTTACAAAATTATGGTTGTTTTTGCCATACTTTGCATTGTTCACTAAGGAAGGCTTTCTTCTTTCTCCTTGCTATTCTTTGAAACTCTGCATTCAGATGAATATATCTTTCCTTTTCTCCTTTTCCTCTCAGTTCTGTTCAGTTCAGTTCAGTCGCTCAGTCATGTCCAACTCTTTGCAGCCCCATGAATCGCAGCATGCCAGGCCTCCCTGTCCATCACCAACTCCTGGAGTTTGCCCAAACTCATGTCCATCGAGTCGGTGATGCCATCCAGCCATCTGATCCTCTGTCATCCTGTTATCCTCCTGTCCCCAATCCTTCCCAGCATCAGGATCTTTTCCAATGAGTCAACTTTTCGCATGAGGTGGACAAAGTATTGCAGTTTCAGCTTCAACATCAGCCCTTCCAATGAACACCCAGGGCTGATCTCCTTTAGCATGGATTGATTGGATCTCCTTGCAGTCCAAGGGACTCTCAAGAGTCTTCTCCAACACCACAGTTCAAAAGCATCAATTATTCGGCACTCATCATTCTTTATAGCCCAACTCTCACATCCATACTTGACTACTGGAAAAACCGTAGCCTTTACTAGACAGACCTTTGTTGTCAAAGTAATGTCTCTGCTTTAAAATATGCTATCTAGGTTGGCAATAACCTTCCTTCCAAGGAGTAAGTGTCTTTTAATTTCATGGCTACAATCACCATCTGCAGTCATTTTGGAGCCCCCAAAGTCTGACGATGTTTCCACTGTTTCCCCACCTATTTCCCATGAAGTGATGGGACTGGATGCCCTGATCTTAGTTTTCTGAATGACGAGCTTTAAGCCAACTTTTTCACTCTCCTCTTTCACCTTCATCAAGAGGCTTTTTAGTTCTTCTTCACTTTCTGCCATAATGGTGGTGTCATCTGCATATCTGAGGTTATTGATATTTCTCCCGGCAATCTTGATTCCAGCTTGTGCTTCCTCCAGCCCAGCGTTTCTCACGATGTACTCTGCATATAAGTTAAATAAGCAGGGTGACAGTATACAGCCTTGATGTACTCCTTTTCCTATTTGGAACCAGTCTGTTGTTCCATGTCCAGTTCTAACTGTTGCATCCTGACCTGCATACAGGTTTCTCAAGAGGCAGGTCAGGTGTTCTGGTATTCCCATCTCTTTCAGAATTTTCCACAGTTTATTGTGATCCTCAGATTCAAAGGCTTTGGCATAGTCAATAAACAGAAATCATTGTTTTTCTGGAATTCTCTTGCTTTTTAGATGATCCAGCAGATGTTGGCAATTTTATCTCTAGTTCCTCTGCCTTTCCTAAAGCCACCTTGAAAATCTGGAAGTTCACGGTTCACATATTGCTGAATCCTGCCTTGGAGAATTTTGTGCGTTGCTTTACTAGTATATAAGATGAGTGAAATTGTGTAGTAGTTTGAGCATTCTTTGGCATTGCCTTCCTTTGGGATTTGGATGAAAACTGACCTTTTCCTGTCTTGTGGCCACTGCTGTGTTTTCCAAATTTGCTGACATATTGAGTGCAGCACTTTCACAGCATCATCTTTCAGGATTTGTAATAGCTCAACTGGGATTCCATCACCTCCACTAGCTTTGTCCATAGTGATGCTTTCTAAGGCCCACTTAACTTCACATTCCAGGACGTCTGGCTCTAGGTGAGTGATCACACCATCGTGATTATCTGGGTCATGAAGATCTTTTTTGTACAGTTCTTCTGTCTGTGTATTCTTGCCACCTCTTCTTAATATCATCTGCTTCTGCTAGGTCCATACCATTTCTGTCCTTTATTGAGTCCATCTTTGCATGAAATGTTCCCTTGGTATCTCTAATTTTCTTGAACAGATCTCTAGTCTTTTCCATTCTGTTGTTTTCCTCTATTTATTTGCACTGATCACTGAGGAAGGCTTTCTTTTCTTACCTTGCTATTCTTTTGAACTCTGCATTCAAATGGGAATATCTTTCCTTTTCTCCTTTGTTTTTCGCTTCTCTTCTTTTCACAGCTATTTTCCAGGCCTCCTCAGACAGCCATTGTGTTGTGGGGTTTTTTGGCTTTTTTTTTTTTTTTTTTTTTGCATTTCCTTTCCATGGGGATGGTCTTGATACCTGTTTCCTATAGAATGTCACGAACCTTCGTCCTTAGTTCATCAGGCAAGTCTATCAGATCTAGTCTCTTAAATCTATTTCTCACTTCCACTGTATAATCATAAGGGATTTGATTTAGGTCATACCTAAATGGTCCAGCAGTTTTCCTTCTTTCTTCAATTGAAGTCTGAATTTGGTAATAAGGAGTTGATGATCTGAGCCATAGTCAGATCCCGGTCTTGTTTTTGCTGACTGTATAGAGCTTCTCCATCTTTGGCTGCAAAGAATATAATAATCTGCTTCTCTCTCAAAGAATATAATCAATCTTTGCCTCTTACTTCTCTTCTATTCTCAGCCATTTGTAAGGCTCCTCAGACAACCATTTTGCCTTTTTGCATTTCTATTCCTTGGGGATGGTTTTGATCACCACCTCTTGCACAATGTTATAAATCTCTGCCCATAGTTTTTCAAGTATTCTGTTTATCATATGTCATCTCTTGAATATATTTGTTATTTACACTGTATAATCATAAGGGATTTGACTTAGGTCATACTTCATTGCAGTGTAGTCGTTTTCTCTACTTTCCTCATTTAAGTCTGAATTTTGAAATTATGAGTTGAAGATCTGAGCTACAGTCAGCTCCTAGTTTTGTTTTTCCTGACTGTATAGAGCTACTCTTTTTCAACTGCAAATAAAATAATCAATCTGGTTTTGATATTGATTATCTGGTGATTTCCATGTGTAGAGTTGTCCTGTGTTGTTGGAAAGGGTGTTTCCTCTATCCCGTGTGTCTCATGGCAAAACTCTTTTAGCTTTTTGACTACTATACCGGTTTCACTTTTGACTACTATACAAGTTTCATTTTTCTGTTTGTTACAACAACAGTTTTGGGTAAGTTCTTGAATTTCTGAAAGAAATAGGCTGCTTGCCATTTCTGCTGGGAAGTCATCTCCCTGCACAGTTTTACTTAATCAGATTAAAAACATTTATAGCAGTCAACAATCATAGAACAATCTCCAGTGACATCTTTTCCCATGGAATTGTACAGTGTGTCCTAGGTGTGTTTTTATATAACTCTGAACAAACCAGAAAACATGGTTTTGTGATTGTAGGAATCAGCCCTTATGGTGAAAGCTATATTTTCCAGGTGGATAATTGAAGCCTCAAAGCTGCCATGAAAACACACTGATTCATTTTCCTTTTCATTAAAGCAACAGCTTTGGTCTAGTCAATGAATTTTCTAAAGAAACAGGCTGCATGCCACTTCTTTCTCATAAGTCACCAAATTATAGTTTTACCTAATCTGGGAAACAACAGTTATGACAGTCAGCTCTCACAGAACACTCTCCCCTGACATCTTTTCTCATGCGATAGTATAGTGTTTCCTAGCTGTGTCTTAACAAAGCTCTGAAATGCAGGAAAACAAGTTTGTGTTAACCTGGGAACTTAGGACTGATGGCTAAAGAAGTATTTTTCAATGTCAAGAGCTCAATAATTGTGAAAGGTTGTTGCTGAAACATGAAAGACTCTGGGATTCTTGGCCTCCAGAAGAGAAGAATTCAGTCCAGGGCCAGAGATGAGGCTTGATCGCTCAGAGCTTTTGTGTAATAGAGTTTTATTAAAGTATAAAAGGGATAGAAAAAGCTTCTGACATAGACATCAGAAGGAGGAAGAAAGAGTACCCCCTCACTAATGTTAGCAAGGGAGTTATATACATTTTAATTACTTATTACAGTGAATCAAAAGAATGTCTGGAAGTTGTAAAGACCTTACTTACTAGATCCACTCCCATAATTTACATTTTAAGATAACAAGAGTAGCCAGAAGGTTTTCTTCCAGAGTCGTTCCTTAAGAAGGATACATTATTGTTATATAATCCTAAGGAATATTGAGGAAAATAATGTTTGTCCTTTCTTCCTCCTTGAGAATTCCAGACCACTCTCTCATATCAACCTGCCTAGGAATTGATTCTCTCATTCCCCCCTTCTCTTTTAGCAGAATTATGTTGCCAAGGGAAAGGGGCATCATTTTCATTCCATAACTACTTCCTACTGTTTAGGGGTGTGGTCCCTAAGTTGTTAAGGCAACATATTTTCCTAACCCTCATATTGAGGGTCTCTGATCCAGGGGCCCCAAGTAATAGCTGGAGCAGGCTGTGGCACTCCTAGGAGCTTGGACAACCATTTGTACCTTAAAAGCTTTCAGATGGTTAGAAACAAATCCAGCTACACAACTATACATGCAGGGAGCAAACAGCAAAAACAGAACAATCAGAATTACTGTAATTAAGATGGTTTTCCACCATGGGGAACTAGTTTATGTCTCCCAAAGTGAGACAATTGAGGCTTCAGGAGTATTCCTAGCCTCAATCATCTTGTTCATGTGTTTAGTAAAATGAGTCACATTAGTGCTCATATCAGGTATATGTGTACAGCACTGGGTATGAATAATAGCAAAAGTTCCTCCTTGTGCAGCTGTCAGAATATCTAAGGCCAATCTATTTTGTAAAGCCACCTGTCTAATTTGTCGTTGCTCGGCATTAAGAACTGAAATAGCTTTTTGAGAATCTTGTAATGCCTGTTGAGTAAAATTAGTCAAAGCATCCACTCATAGCATAACATCTGTAGTTCCCAGAGAGGGAACAAATATTGTAGCCAAATAATCAGTGGAATACAGACCTTGCCCACTGAGTTTTAAGGTGTGGGAAATTAGCACGCTTTTCTGGAAGCTCTGAAAGTATGAAGCCATGAGTAAAGGCTAGACCTAGGGTGCATCTTCCTACCTAGCAGGGAGAAAGCCATGCCCATAAGTAAGAGCCACATATCTAGTAGGTGCCGTTTGGAGCAAGCCAGCATGACAGAAATATCCAGTTCCAGTCAGTGCTTGGCCAGGCAAAGGGAGGACCTGAAGTGGGGTTGGAAAACATGGGAATGATTACTTCGCATATTTCCTGAGGCAAAAATCCCAATTGTTTCTAATCATTATAATTAAGTTGCTGGCTAACTTCTGGGGATGCTCTGTTTGTTCCCAGAATATAGGAGCAGTAGATGTTACACGTCTTTTCTCAGGAGTTAGCCATATAACCTCATCCCATATTTGATAAACGTCAGGTAAAAAACCGTTAGATCTAGACCCATTTACCTTATGTGTAGCGAAATAGTCATTAAGCCGAGACAAAGTATAATCAAAATTAAAAGTCACATCACGTCCATACCTAAAGTACAAAGTGTTGCACCAGTCCGTCTTAGGGTTGTTAGATGGCATCAGTTTAAGAAGAGGCATCACATATGATTGTTGTTGAAGGTATTCACAGACTTTCAGAAAGTTTTTTCCTTGAAGTGAAGATGTCCATTATGGGAAGCCTTCCACTGATGAAGAGGGAAGTGCTCCGCACACCCAGCAGTTAGACTGGTTGTGGAATGCAGCGTAGGAATGAGCCCAGATAGAAAGGCGTTGTCTTGAGGGTTGAATGGCGGACTCAGGACTTTTGGAATCAGCAGAAGTAGGCTCACATAGATTATCAGGCCCATCTGAAAAGTACAAAGTCAGAGCATAGAAAGTAAAAACATAAAATGATGTCACTTAGTTCTGGTCAGGGTGCCACCTCTTAACTCGAGTGTGATGGACCCAGGAATCAATTCCTGGCACTTTGACAGCTGTGGGAGAAGAAAGAATAACCTGGTAAGGGCCTTCCCAGAGGGGCTTGAGGGTTTTGCCCCCAGATCCCAATGCTTTTAACAGAACCTCGGTTCCTGGCTCAAATAGAGGCCTGCTTGACTCAGAGGCTGGGTCAGGAGTCACCTCCTGGAGTTCCATTAATGCCTGTTGAAAAGCTGAGAGCTGAGTTACATAATTAGCTAATTCTAGGGCTTCAGGAAAACTTTTCCATTGTGCATTTTCAGGAATTATTAATCGTCCATCCATGGACTGTAACCATCCTTTATCAGTAAACTTTGCTCCTCTTTTCTCATATCTTTCTAATTCTTCCTCAGTATATTGTGGTTTTTCCTGTTCCACAGGACTTGTCCAGATCAAGGGCATCTGTAGTGAAGGGGTTCCCTAAAGTGCCGCCTTTCTGGCTTGACAGTCAGCCAGCTGCTTACCCTCGGCTACTTTACTTCCATCCCTGCTGTGCCCTTTGCAATGCTCAACAGTTACTTCTTTAGGACAATATATAGCATTAAAAGTCTCTGAATCTCTCTGAAATGCTTAATAGGTTCTCTGATCTCTGTTTTAAACTGTTTTTTTTTTCCATATTGCAGCATGAGCATATAAAGTCAAATAAGCATACTTATAATCAGTGTCAATATTTACTCGCTGTCCTTTGCTTAATTCTAGAGCTTGGGTCAGAGCCACAAGCTCCGCTAACTGAGCACTGGTTCCCTGGGGGGGGGGGGCGAGATTTTGCTTCTAAAACCTGTTCAGATGTCACCACGGCATAACCTGTTTTACACTTCCCCTCCTGAACAAAAGAACTGCCATCTGTAAATATTTCCATGTCAGGATTGTCTAATGGGGTATCCATTAGATTTTCCTGAGCTGCATAGTTTAAAGTTAGAAATTGGGAACAATAGTGATCAGGTGTTTCATTTTCTTTCTCAAGAAGGAAAGTGGCAGGATTTAAATTTCCACAAACTTTAAGCTTAGTTGTTGGTCCTTCTAACAACAATGACTGACGTTTAAATAGCCTAATGTCTGTCATCCAAGTATTAACCTTAGAATTTAAGATTTCATTCACAGCATGAGAAGTCAGTACAGTAAGATTTTGACCATTAATTATTTATAAGGCCTCAGGTATTAATAAAGCCATTGCCCCAATTACTCTTAGACAGTATGGCCACCCATGTGAAATTACATCTAATTCTCTACTTAGACAAGCAATAGGTTGCTGGTGAGGCCCTCAGGGTTGTGTCAAAACTCCCAAAGCCATACATTTTCTTTCAGTGACAAACAAATTAAATTCTGACCCTGTGGGCAGGCTCAGAGTGGGAGCTTGAAGGAGAGCAGCCTGAAGAGACTTAAAAGCCCTTTGAGTATCTAGATACCAAATCAGTTTGTCAGTTTAGGCCTTCTGGGTCTCAGTTATAAGTTTATATTAAGGCTGGGCAAGTTCCCCATAACCCAGAATCCAAATTCGGTGGTAGCCTGTGATTCCTAAAAATCTTCTCAGTTGTCTTAAAGTCATAGGTAGGGGATGATTTAGTATAGGTTTAGTTCTCTCGGGACCTATGGCCCTAGTCCCTTCTGATATGATTAGGCCCAGATACCTAACAGATTGTTGAAAAAGCTGAGCTTTTTCCCTTGATGCCTTGTAACTGCAACCTGCCAGAAAGTTTAAGAAATCTTCTGAGGCTCGTGAACAAGCTTCCTCTGTCTCAGCACAGAGCAGAATATCATCTACATATTGTAGTACCACTGCTTCAGAGCTGTTAAAGTTTTGTAGATCCCGTGACAAACTTTGCCCAAATAGGTGAGGGCTGTCATGAAATCCCTGGGGCAAAACTATCTAGGTTAACCGAGAAGCTGGCTGTAGATTCATGTCAATGTATAGCAAAACAAATACAATATTGTAAAGTTAAAAAATAGATAAATAAACTAATTTAAGATAAAAACATTAAAAAAAAGGCAAATAGAAATTGACTTTCCTCTACCAAAGGCACTGAATAGAAGGCATCTTTCAAATCAGTTACTGAGAAATATTAGGCTCGTTCAGGAATTTCAGACAACAGAGTATAAGGATTAGGCACCACGGGGTGTAAAGGAACTACAGCCTTATTCATTATTCATAAATCCTGAACTAGTCTCCATTTATCATTTCATTTCTTAATACCCAAAATAGGAGTGTTTCATGGACTGTTACAGGGAATTAGTAGCCCCTATTCCTTTAAATTTTCCATGATGGGTTTTAACCCTTCCTTAACCTCAGGATACTGAAGCTTCAGTGGATACTGCTTCTTATGTGGAAATAAGTGTGAGTCTTTGAGCTTGACAACTACAGGAATAGCATTTTGTGCTCAACTCACAGATTTTCCATCGGCCCACACTCTAGAAATTCACCTTTTGTTCAATTAAAGGGAGAGAAAGTGAGGGCTCCATATTCATGAAAACAGAGGCATGGACCTTGCTCGGAATATCCCTCCCCAAAAGGGGTGAGGGAGACTCTGGCATGATCAGAAACTCATGTGAAAATAGCACACAGTCCCAGTTACAACTTAAAGAACAACAGAAGTAATACCTTTTGGCTCATCCAGACTGTCCCACTATGGAAGTGGATCAGGAAGAAAGTGGGCCAGGGTCTTCAGTAAGCACAGAGAAAGTTTCCCCAGCATCTAAAAGGAAATTAATGGATTGCCCACACACACACACACACACACAGTTATTAATACCATGGGTTCCTCAGATGTAATTAGGACAGGATCTTGTGGGGGGGCTCCTGGGCACCTTCAGTATTGAGTGTCTTGAGAGTCTGACCCCTGAAATCTACGCCTCTGGGGGCAGTCTCTCTTCCAGTGTGGTCCCTTGCAGACTGGACGTGGAGCCAAGGACAGCCTAGATGCCTGAGGGCAATCCCATTTGAGGTGCCCTCTTTTCCACAGTAATAGCAAGACCATCCCTTTTCACCCGTGTCCCTCTGGGCATTTTTCTCAGGCTGTTTAAGAACAGTTCTGACAGCCATTACAAAGGGCTTCTGCCTGTTTTTTTGTCTTTTTCTGCCTTTCTTTCTTTACTTCATGTTCCCTACTGTAATAAACTGATCCAGTTGCAACAGATTATCTAAAGACTGATTTGGTCCATACACCTGTTTTAATAGCTTACAGCAGATATCTGGAGCCGATTGAGTGAGAAATCTATCTTTTAAGATAACTCTTCCCTCTTCACTTTCAGGATCAATCTCAGTGAATCTGCGAAGGGCTTCTCTCAGTCTATCTAGCAAATTACCAGGAGCTTCCTTCTCCTCCTGTTCTGTGTTTGACAATTTGGCAGAGTTTAAAGTCTTAGCACATGCTTGTCTGAACCCTTCAAGAATACATCTGACAAAATGACTCTGATCCCATCTTCCTTTAGCCATGTTATAGTCCCAGTCTTGTTCCATATTCAGGGCCACATGATTCCCAGTGGAGAGGGTGGCTATCTCGTCCTCCCTCTTCCCTACTGATTCATTACCAAGCCATTCACCTCCATAAGCAACTGCTTTCCCTGAAACTCGATTTTTTGAGTTGGGAATCAGCGATTGTCCCAAGATATACATCACATCCTTCCAATTAAAGTCATAAAGCAGAGTAACACCTTTAAAAGCTCTAATATAATTTTTCTGGGTCCTCGAAATAGTCTCCCAGATTATCCTTGATTCTTTGTATTTCTTCATAAGAAAGGGGCTTATTAACTCTCATAAACTGATTATTTCTCCCAGTGGGTGCTTCATGCAGAGGCAACAGCTTGTATGACTATTCTTCAATCTCTCTGGCTGTTCTGTGCATACGATCCCAGTGATAGATTGGAGAAACCTGCTTCTCTCTGTTTCCTGTCCTCCATCTCACCCTGTATTTAACCCTTAATTTTTGCTGTTTGAGCTTCTCTTACTTTGACGGTCTGAGTTTCTATTGAAACCAGAGTAGTCTGAAGTCGTACTGAAAAAGGAGTTGCTTGGATCTCTACTTGGGAAGTTTGAATCTCAGTTTGGGTTTTTACTGAGACCAAGGCAACCCTTCTTGGAGGGGGGAGTTCTCTGACTTCCACTTTGCTCAGTTTGGAGCCCCGGGTACAGGGGCAAAGTAGGACAGGAGGGAGCTGAAGGTTTTACACCCAAATCTATAACCTTAAGTCATAAGTCTGGCATATTTCGCAGAGAGAAAAAAGGTAACACATACGCTACTTCTACCCATTTCCCCTGTTTTCTACAGAACCGGTCTAATTGTAAAACAATATTATAATGAAGAGACCCTCAACAGGTCAGCATTCCCCGTCTACTAAAGGATATTGTGCCCATTCAATATCACAGAAGAAGATCAGAAGTGTTTTCTTTAAGCTCTGGAGATCAAATCTATCCCACTTTTTCAGGATACAGTTCAAAGGAGTAAGGCTGGAATTGTTAGCTCCCATCTGTAAGATAGAAAAAAGGTGACCAGCTTCGTCTTTCTACCAGTGGCTTTCCTCCCTGCTCTAGATGGGTTTATAGACAGACTTTACACCAAAGCTTTCCCTCCCTGGTCAGACTTAGTCTGTCCCTTACTGACGCAGATGCTGTACTCGTTCCTCCCAGATCTACCACCGAGATGGGGTGGAGATGCACCGGGGGTAGACCTGATGGCATCCCTGACTGATGTCCAGTTCCTCACCATTAAAACCTTGCTTGCCTCTGATGCCACCTGGGGTGCAATCAGAGTAACCTCCCAGAATGCCTCCCAAGCTAAGACCACTGGGGGAAACATTCATCACCTGAGTGCCTGTGCATGACCCTGAGTATATTCCTGACCACAGTAAGACCGGTACGAACATCAAACTGAGATGTTCCTTCCAAGCGTCACCACACCAATATAAGTCCTCTGGTCCACTAAGAGCTAGCATTAACAAAGGGGAAAAGAAAAAAAAAAACATTACACTTCCAATCTGAGTAACCTTTAACCTCAGAGATGCTCTTGGAGCTACCATCTAGCTTCTGAACTCTCAATTCCTAGCGAGTCTAGGCCCTTCCTGACTATCAATCCAAGTTTGGGGCCTAAGTAACAGTACACAGTAACAGCATAGATCACAAGTCCTTTGAAAGTCTATGATCCAACAGATAGGTTAGTAGTTCTAATTCCCAAGAAGTTATGACATGATAAAAGAGACTGGAAAGTTTGACTGAGAAAGGAGAGTTCAGTCCACACGTTTTGTCCATTTCTGGTTGGTCCCCAAAGGAGAGGTTGTGTGCCTTTTGGCATTGGCAGGTCGGTATAACCCCCCAACAGGTTTCTGCCATAAGCCATGTGAGGTCACCGCCAAACTGCTGAATAGGGCTCCTCACTTGCTTCATGCAGGGCGTGTCATCCATTCACACAAGCACACCATAGAGTTAGTGAAGTACAGCAGAAAACGTGTTCTCTAGTAGAACAAAGAACTAGAGCTCCAAGCATCCTTACCTTGTCCTGAGGAATCCAGGATGAGTCCCCAAGATGAAAGGTTGTTTCTAAACCACGAAAGACACCAGGATTCTTGGCCTCCAGAGGAGAAGAATTCAATTCAGGGCCAGAGACGAGGCTTGATCGCTCAGAGCTTTTGTGTAGTAGAGTTTTATTAAAGTATAAAAGGGATAGAGAAAGCTTCTGACATAGGCATCAGAAGGGGGCAGAAAGAGTACCCCCTTACTAGTGTTAACAATGGAGTTATATACTTTTTAATTACTTATTTCAGTGAATCAAAAGAATTTCTGGAGGTTGTAAAGACCTTACTGTATCCATTCCCATAAGTTACAGTTTAAGATAACAGGATTAGCCAGGTTTTTTCCAGAGACTGTCCTCAAGCAGGATACATTGTTGTTATATAACCCTAAGGAATGTAGAGGGAAAAAATGCTTATCCTTTCTTCCTCCTTGAGAATTCCAGACCCCTCTCTCCTTGGGGACCCCTGGACTTCTTATCAACCTGCCTAGGAATTGACTCTCTCAGTTGCAGTTTCAAAGCTACAAGAAAATCCTACTGGATCATTTCTCTCTTCCTTAAAACAGCAGCCTTGGTTAGGTTTTTTAGTTTTCTGAAAAAAAAAAGTCTACTTTCCATTTCTTCTTGTGAAGTTGTGTAATAGTACAGATTCACCTAATCAGGGTAACAAAAAGTATGGCAGTCAACACTCACAGAATACTTTACTCTGAACTTTTTTTCTCACAGAATGGTATATTGTGTCCCATGAGTCTCCTTAAACAGCTCTGAAACTCCAGGGGAACATGCGTGAACCAGGGAATTGGAGCCTAATGGAAAAATAAGTATTTCCTCCCGGTGAAACCTGGATAGTCCAGTCTTAAACTTGCCAGAAAAACACATCAGTTCGTTATTCTCTTCATTACAACAACAGCTTTGGTTATGATTTTGAGTTTTCTGAAATAAAAAGGATGATTTCAACTTCTGGCTTGGAAGTGATCTGACAGTACAGTTTCACTTAATCAAAGTAACAACTGGTATGCAGTGAACACTCACAGAACACTCTACCCTGACGTTATTTCTCATGGAATAGTACTTTGTGTTTTAGGTGTGTATTTACACAAATCTGAAACACAATAAACATGCTTTGGTGAACCTGGGTTGTGGGTCCTTATGACAAAAGCTATATTTTCCACTGTTGGAAGCTCGATAATTGCAGCTTCAAACTTTCCAGAAAAACCCAGTGGTTCATTTTCTCTGCATTATCACAACAGCTCTGATCATGATTTTGAGCTTTCTGAAATAAAAGTGAGGCTTCCAACTTCTGGTTGGGAAGTATTCTGACAGTACAGTTTCACCTAATCAGATTATCAAGAGGCATGACAACAAAAGTAACAGAACACTTTCTGCTGACATCTTTTCTCATTAAATAGTACAGTGTTTCCTGGCTGTGTCTTAACAAAACTCTGAAAATGCAATAAGTTGTGTTTTCATGTACCTGCCTGGCAATTGGGTCCTAATGGCTAGAGAAGTATTTTCCAACTGTGAGAGCTTGGTAGTTCCACCCTCAAAACTTCCAGAAAAAAAAAAGTGGTTCCTTTCTCTCTTCATTGAAACAACTATTTTGATCAAGTTTTTAGTTTTCTGAATGAAACAGGCTGATGGTCACTTCTTCCTGGGATATCATTGACGGTACAGAATCACCTAATCATAGTAGCAACAAGTGTGGCAGTCAAAATTCACAGAACACTCTCCCCTGACATCTTTCTCATGCAATGGTATGGAGTGTTCCAAGTGTGTCTTTGTAAAAGTCTGAAACAGCCAAAAACATGCTTGTGTGAACCTGGGAATTCAGTGCTTATGAAAGGTTGCTGCTACAAGCCGTGAATGACGCCAGGATTCTTGGCCTCTGGAAGAGAGGAATTTGATCTGGGGCCAGTGATACAGCTTCGTCACTCAGAGCTTTTTGTAACAAAGTTTTATTAAAGTATAAAAGAGATAAAGCTTCTTACATAGACATCAGAAGGGGGCAGAAAGAGTGTCCCATGCTAGTTTTTTAGCAAGAAGTTATATACCTGTTAGCAAGCTACTAATTAAAGAAAGGAAATGCCTCAAAACTCAGAGAGTGGCACCAGGCCCTCACCCACAACATGAATTTTGAGGTAGCATTGGCACAAGATGAGTCATCTCGTGCCATAAAACAATTGATGTGAATCTTGAAGAAAGGAAGATTTCCAAGTAAGTCCATAGTTCCACTAACATAGCTTAAGAGAACACTTCTGTGAGTAAAACATACTGGTTAGGTTGAGCCATTATTGGTTCTGAGTCTTAGGCTGAACCAACATTGAAGAAAGAGAGAGTTTAAGGTAAAGGCATAGTTCCTTAACATAGCTTTAGAAAAGCATTTCCATAAGAAAAATGCATTGGTTAGCTCAAGGTTTGAGAAAAGTTTAGTTAAGGTGGAACCAGGTGTCATAATGACAACACAGAATTTTAAAAGAAACCTTTTAATTTTGTATAGAGAAGGGTAAATTTTTCTGACACTTGTGGTTTGTTTCTTCCTGCCAATTAAGAGATAGAGAAAAAACAGTTAACACAGCCTATTTCCTCCACTTGGGGACCTCTAGCATTCCTGCCTGTTATTCTCTCATTCCCCACTTTGCCTAGGGAAGGGGTGTTGTTCTCATTCTGTAACTGCTTCTGAGCTGATAAGGGGCATCATCCATAAATTTGAGAGGCAACATATTCTCCTAACCCTCGTGTTGAGGGTCTCTGATCCATGGGCCCCGAGTAGTAGTTCGAGGAAGCTGCCACAGTCACAGGTGTTGAGCAACCAATTGTAACTTAAAAGCCTTCAAGAGGTTAGAAACAAATCCAGCTACACAGTTACAGATGCAGGGAGCAAAGAGCAAAAACAAAGCAATCAGAATTATTGCAATTTGGATAGTTTTCCACCATGGGGAACTAGTTAATATCTCCCAAAGGGAGGCAACTGAGGCTTCAGGGATATCCATAGCCTCAATCATCTTGTTCATGTGTTTAGTAAAGTCAGTAACATTAGTGCTAATATCTGGTATATATGTACAGCACTGGGTATGAGTAAAGACACACATTACTCCTCATGAAGCTGTTAGAATATCTAAGGCCAATCTGTTTTGTAAAACCACCTTTCTAATTTGTATTTGTTCAGCATTTAGGGCTGAAACAGCTTTTGAGAATCGTGTAAAGCCTATTGAGTAAATTTAGTCAGAGCATCCACTCATAGCATAATGTCTGTAGTTATCAGAGAGGGAAAAAACATCGCAGCCAGATAATCAAACCAGTGATATACAGACCTGGTCCAACGAGTTCTAAGGTGTGGAAAATTAGCAGGTTTTTCTGGAAGCTCTGAAAATATGAAGCCATGAGTAAAAGCTAGACTTAGAGTGCATCTCCCTATCCAGCCAGGGGGAAGCCACGTCCATAGGTAAGAGCCGCATATCCAGTAGGTCTCGTTTGGAGAAAGCCAGTGTGACTGAGGTATCCAGTCCCAATCAATCCCTGCCCAGGCAAAGGGAAGACCTGAACTGGGATTGGAAAACATGGGAAAGATTACACTGCATATTTCCTGAGGCAAAAATCCCATTTGTTTCTAATCATTATAATTAAGTTGTTGGTTAACTTCTGGGGATGGCTCTATTTGTTCCTAGCATATGGGGGCACGAGATGTTAGGTGTCCCTTTTCAGGAGTTAAGCATATAAGCTGATCCAATATTTGATAAATGTCAAGTAAAAAGCCACTATATCTAGACCTATTTATCTTCTTATGTGCATCAAAGTAGTGATTAAACTAAGATAATGTATAATCAAAGTTAAAAGTCACATTATGTCCATAGTTAAGGTAAAAAGTGTTGCACCAGTCCATCTTTGGATTGTTAGATATCATCAGATTAAAAAGAGGCATCACATATGTTTGTTGTAGTCGAAGGTATTCTCAGGCTTGGAGAAAGCCCTTTCATTAAGTGGAGACATCCACCATGGGAAGCTTTCCACTGATGAAGAGGGGAGTGCTCCTAAGACACAGCAATTAGACTGATTGTGTAATGTGGCATAGGAGTGAGCTCAGGACAGGAAGACACTGTCTTGAGGGTCAAAGACTTCCCTGGTGGCTCATTCGGTAAAACGTCTGCCTACAATGCGGGACACCAGGGTTCAATCCCTGGGTTGGGAAGATCTCCTGGAGAAGGAAATGGCAACCCACTCTAGTATTCTTGCCTGGAAAATCTCATGGATAGAGGTGACTGGTAGACCATGGGTAGTCCATGGTAGTCCGTAGGCTTGCAGAGTCGGACACAACTGAGGGACTTCAATTTCACTTTCACTTTTGAGGGTCAAATGGCAGATTTGGGATTTTTTTGGTGTCAGCAGAAGTAGGCTTACATAGATTATCAGGCCCATTTGAAAAGAAAAAAAGAGCATAGAGAATAAAGACATAAAATGACATCACTTAGTTCTGGTCAGGGTGCCACTTCTTAACTCGAGTGTGGTGCACCCACGAATAAATTCCTGGCACTTTGACAGCTGAAGGAGAAGAAAGAATAACCTGAAAGGGCCTTCCCAGAGGGGCTCAAGGGATCACACCCCAGAACCCAAAGTATTTTTCAGGACCTTGTTTCTTGGCTCAAACAGCAGATTGCTTGGCTCAAAGACATGGTCAGGAGCCACTTCCCGGAGTTCTTTTAATGCTTGTTGAAAAGCTGAGAGCAGAGTTGCATAGTTAGTCAATTTCAAGGCTTCAGGGTCTATAACAATGTCTGTGTCTAAGAAGGGTCTTCCATAAGTACATTCAAAGGAGGACAGTCCCTCCTTTTGGGAGGGCAGTTTGAGCCATGAAATAAAAAGATGCTGGCCCCTTGAAAGAAAAGCTATGGCCAAACTGGACAGCATATTAAAAAGCATTGACATTACTTTGTGAATATGGTCTGCTGCCGGAGTCCAGCTCCAGCTGGTCCAGGGGTTCCCTCAGGATGGATGGCGTTGGCGATGCGAATGAGAAGACACAGCAAGTCTTGGTGTTTACAAGTGTCTCCCAACTTTATTGTTTTTAAGACAGCTTTTATATTTTTAGTGGTGCATATAAACAAATGTAAAGTATAGAGTCATACCAATTCAGCTTAGTGGGCATACCAATTTAGCTTAATGGGCATATGAATTCAGCTTAATGGGCCTGTCAATTCAGCTTAACGGGCCAGCAGTTTTGACCCTCATCGAAACCGTTTGCATGTCTTTAGTTACAAAAGCCTTATTTTGTTTACATCATCTTCTGGCCTGGGGGCCTGCTAACATGTTGTGACTCTCCATTTATAAGGGTTGATCAGTCAGAACACTTTTGTATCAGGCACATCAGGAAAGAATTTATCAATAGAAAGTTTTAAGGTAAAACCTGTTTTTGGTAATTTACTCTATGCCTTGAGCTTAACAGAAAGGAATGTGGTTCCATAAAGTCATAGTACAGCAAGCTGAATGTCAGCTCTAACTAAGAATCATCAGTTAAATCAACAAATGTCTTATTATTTGTATTAAAGCTAAACTTTTATTTATATAAAATTTTAACTATTATGCTTTCATTATATAGGTGAAATACATCAAGAAAAGTACATTAACAGTACTCAATACATTAAGAGTAAAAACATAGTAAATATACACTAAGTAACAGTTTCATAAAGCAATATTTCTTATATTTTCTAACAAGCCTTTTTTCCTACAAAGGGTTCTGTGCCCATTGGGGCTTTCTGTGCAGAGGCTCTCAATGCTGTTTTATTATTAAGGAGCAGACATGCACATTAGCTCCAAAGGCACAGGCTTATTTGTTAAACAAACTAATATGCTAGCAAGAGGAGTTTAGATTAAAATACCTATATCATAGACAATCTTATAGGGTGCCACCGTCCAAGGGCCCTGTCGATTGAGTTTTCAGATTGATCTATTTTAGAAGAGAATCAGGAAAAGCCTTTTGTCTAAGTCACAGAAAATAAGAAGAGATTTATTGTAGCAAACATCAGAAAGACAGATATCATCTTTAAGGTGAGTGCTGAGGCAGCCTTCCAAGAATCTCTGAGGCCTGAGAAGCCATGCTCTGTCATGGGTGGGATCTCGTGAGCTGGCTCCCAGCAGTCTGCCTAGTCAAAGATATGGTTTTTCCAGTAGTCATATATGGATGTGAGAGTTGGACCATAAAGAAAGCTGAGTGCCAAAGAATTAATGCTCTTGAATTGTGGTGTTGGAGAAGACTCTTGAGAGTCCCTTGGACTGCAAGGAGATAAAAACCGGTCAGTCCTAAGAAAATAAGTCCTGAGTGTTCATTGGAAGGACTTATATTGAAGCTGAAGCTCCAATATTTTGGTCACCTGATGTGAAGAACTGACTCACTGGAAAATACCTTTATGCTGGGCAAGATTGAAGGCAGGAGGAGAAGGGGGTGACAGAGAATGAGATGGTTGGATGGCATCATTGACTCAAAGGACATGAGTTTGAGTAAACTCCAGGAGTTTGTGATGGAGAGTGAAGCCTTGTGTGTTGCAGTCCACGGAGTTGCAAAGAGTCAGACACGACTGAATGACTGAACTGAACTGAGTCCCATCATAAAGCAGAGTAACACCCTTAAAGGATCTAATATATTTCTATGGGTCCTCCAAATAGTCTCCCAGATCCTCCTTGATGCTTTGTATATCTTGACAGAAAAGGGCTTATTATCTCTCAGTTAAGTTCAGTTGCTCAGTCGTGTCCGAGTCTTTGTGACCTCATGGATTGAACCATGCCAGGTCTCCCCGTTGATCACCAATTTCTGGAGCTTACTCAAACTCATGTCCATTGAGTCGATGTTGCCATCCAAACATCTTATCTTCTGTCGTCCCCTTCTCCTCCTGCCTTCAATCTTTCCCAGTATCAGCGTCTTCTCAAATGAGTCAGCGCTTCGCATCAGGTGGCCAAATTATTGGAGTTTCAGCTTCAACATCAGTCCTTCCAATGAATATTCAGGACTGATTTCCTTTAGGATGGACTGGTTGGATCTCCTTGCAGTCCAAGGGAATTCAAGAGTCTTCTCCAACACCATAGTTCAAATGCATCAATTCTTCGGTGCTCAACTTTCTTTATAGTCCAACTCTCACATCCCTACATGACTACTGGACAAAGCATAGTCTTGACAGGATGGACCTTTGTTTGCAAACTAACGTCTCTACTTTTTATTTTTTTTAATTTATTTATTTTAATTGGAGGCTAATTAGAGTATTGTAGTGCTTTTTGCCGTACATTGACATGAATCAGTCATGGGTGTACATGTGTTCCCCATCCTGAACGTGCCTCCCACCTCCCTCCCCATCACATCCCTCTGGGTCATCCCAGTGAACCAGCCCTGAGCACCCTGTCTCACGCATCAAACTTGGACATGTGATCGGTTTTACATATGATAATATACATGTTTAAATGCTATTCTCTCAAGTCATCCCACCTTCGCCTTCTCCCACAGAGTCCAAAAGACTGTTCTATAAGTCTGTGTCTCTTTTGCTGTC
Organism: Okapia johnstoni; assembly: GCA_024291935.2. Taxonomy (NCBI): domain Eukaryota; kingdom Metazoa; phylum Chordata; class Mammalia; order Artiodactyla; family Giraffidae; genus Okapia; species Okapia johnstoni. The sequence continues at coordinate 416,656 of CM044326.1, forward strand.
TCACATATAGGGTTATTGTTACCATCTTTCTAAATTCCACATATATGCATTAGTATACTGTATTTGTGTTTTTCTTTCTGACTTACATCACTCTGTATAATAGTCTCCAGTTTCATCCACCTCATTAGAACTGATTCAAATGTATTCTTTTTAATAGCTGAGTAATATTCAATTGTGTATACATACCACAGCTTTCTTATCCATTCATCTGCTGATGGACATCTAGGTTGCTTCCATGTCCTAGCTATTATAAACAATGTTGCAATGAACATTGGAGTACATGTGTCTCTTTCAATTCTGGTTTCCTCGGTGTGTATGCCCAGCAGTGGGATTGCTGGGTCATATGGCAGTTCTATTTCCAGTTTTTCTAAGGAATCTCCACACTGTTCTCCATAGTAGCTGTATTAGTTTGCATTCCCACCAACAGTGTAAGAGGGTTCCCTTTTCTCCACACCCTCCTAGCATTTACTGCTTGTAGACTTTTGGAAAGCAGCAAATTTGACTGGCATGAGATGGTACTTAATTGTGGTTTTGCTTTACAGTTCTCTGATAGTGATGTTGAGGATCTTTGCATGTGTTTGTTAGCCATCTGTATGTCTTCTTTGGAGGAATGTATGTTTAGGTCTTTGGCCTATTTTTCGATTGGGTCATTTATTTTTCTGGAATTGAGCTGCAGGAGTTACTTGTATATTTTTGCTATTAATTCTTTGCCATTTGCTTCGTTTGCCATAATTTTCTCCCATTCTGAAGGCTGTCTTTTCAACTTGCTTATGGTTTCCTTTGTTGTTTATTTTTGCTTTTATTTCCATTACTCTGGGAGGTGGGTCATAGAGGATCCTGCTGTGATTTATGCCAGAGAGTGTTTTGCCTATATTTTCCTCTAGGAGTTATATAGTTTCTGGTCTTACATGTAGATCTTTAATCCATTTTGAGTTTATGTTTGTGCATGGTGTTAGAAAGTGTTCTAGTTTCATTCTTTTGCAGGTGGTTGACCAGTTTTCCCAGCACCACTTGTTAAAGACATTGTCTTTTCTCCATTGTGTATTCTTATCTCCTTTGTCAAAAAGATAAGGTGTCCATAGGTGCATATATTTATCTCTAGGCTTTCTATTTTGTTCCATTGATCTATATTTCTATCTTTGTGCCAGTACCATACTGTCTTGATGACTGTAGCTTTGTAGTGTAGTCTGAAGCCAGGCAGGTTGATCCTCCAGTTCCATTCTTCATTCTCAAAATTGCTTTGGCTATTCGAAGCTTTTTGTATTTCCATACAAATTGTGAAATTATTTGTTCTAGTTCTCTGAAGAATACCGTTGGTAGATTGATAGGGATTGCATTGAATCTATAGATTGCTTTGGGGAGTATACTAATTTTCACTATCTTGATTCTTCCATTCCATGAACACGGTATATTTCTCCATCTATTTGTGTCCTCTTTGATTTCTTTCACCAGTGTTTTATAGTTTTCTATATATAGTCCTATTGTTTCTTTATGTAGATATATTCCTAAGTATTTTATTCTTTTCGTTGAAGTGGTGAATGGTCTTGTTTCCTTAAGTTATCTTTCTATTTTCTCATTGTTAGTCTATAGGAATGCAAGGGATTTCTATGTGTTAATTTTACATCCTGCAACATTATTATGTTCATTGATTAGCTCTAGTAATTTTCTGGTGGAGTCTTTAGGGTTTTCTGTGTAGAGGATCATGTCATCTGCAAACAGTGAGAGTTTTACTTCTTATTTTAAAATCTGGATTCCTTTTATTTCTTTTTCTGCTCTTATTGCTGTGGCTAAAACTTCCAAAACTATGTTGAATAATAATGGTGAGAGTGGGCACCCTTGTATTGTTCGTGACTGTAGAGGAAATGCTTTCAACATTTCACCATTGAGCATAATGTTCACTGTGGGTTTATAATATATAGCTTTTATTATGTTGAAGTATGTTCCTTCTATTCCTACTTTCTGGAGGGTTTTTATCATAAATGGATGTTGAATTTTGTCAAAGGCTTTCTCTGCATCTATTGAGATAATCGTATGATTTTTATCTTTCAATTTGTTAATGTGGTGTATTACATTGCTTGATTTTTGGATATTAAAGAATCCTTCCATCCCTGGGATAAATCCCACTTGGTCATGATGTATGATATTTTTCATATGTTGTTGGATTCTGTTTGCTAAAATTTTGTTAAGGATATTTGCATCTATGTTCATCAGTGATATTGGCTTGTAGTTTTATTTTCTGTGGCATCTTTGTCTGGTTTTGGTATTAGGATGATGGTGGCCTCATGGAATGAGATTGGAAGTGTACCTTCCTCTGCCACTTTCTGGAAGAGTTTGAGAAGGATAGGTGTTAGCTCTTCTCTTAATTTTTGGTAGAATTCAGCTGTGAAGCCGTCTCATCCTGGACTTTTGTTTGGTGGAAGATTTCTGATTACAGTTTCGATTTCCATGCTTGTGATGGGGTTTAGAAAAGGCAGAGGAACCAGAGATCAAATTGTGAATATCCGCCTTGTCATCAAAAAAGCAAGCGAGTTCCAGAAAAACATCTATTTCCACTTTATTGACTATGCCAAAGCGTTGGACTGTGTGGATCACAATAAACTGTGGAAAATTCTTAAATAGATGGGAATACCAGATCACCTGAGCTGCTTTTTGATAAATATCTATGTAGGTCAAGAAGCAACAGTTAGAACTGGACATGGAACAACAGACTGGTTCCAAATAGGAAAAGGAGTATGTCAAGGCTTTATATTGTCACCCTACTTATTAAATTAATATGGATAGTACATCATGAGAAATGCTTGGCTGGAGGAAGCACAAGATGGAATCAAGATTGCCGGGAGAAATATCAATAACCTCAGATATGCAGATGACACCACCCTTATGGCAGAAAAGGAAGAAGACCTAAAGAGCCTCTTGATGAAAGTGAAAGAGGAGAGTGAAAAAGTTGACTTAAAGCTCAACATTCAGACAACTAAGATCATGGCATCTGGTGCCATCACTTCATGGCAAGTAGATGGGGAAAAAGTGGCTGACTTTATTTTTCTGGGCTCCAAAATTACTGCAGATGGTGATTATAGCCATGAAAGTAAAAGACACTTACTCCTTGGAAGGAAAGTTATGAACAACCTAGATGGCATATTAAAAAGCAGAGACATTACTTGCTGACAAAGGTCCATCTAGTCAAGGCTATGGTTTTTCCAGTGGTCATGTATGGATGTGAGAGTTGGACGGTGAAAAAAACTGAGCACCGCAGAATTGATGCTTTTGAACTGTGGTGTTGGAGAAGACTCTTGAGAGTCCCTTGGACTGCAAGTAGATCCAATTAATCCATCCTAAAAGAGATCAATCCTGGGTGTTCATTAGAAGGACTGATGTTGAAGCTGAAACTCCAATACATTGGCCACCTGATGCAAAGAGCTCACTCATTGGAAAAGACCCTGATGCTGGGAAAGATTGAGGGCAGGAAGAGAAGGGGACGACAGAGGATGAGATGGTTGGATGGCATCTCCAACTCGATGGACATGGGTTTGGGTGGACTCCGGGAAATGTGATGGACAGGAAGACCTGGTGTACTGCAGTTCATGGGGTCGCAAAGAGTCAGACATGACTGAGCAACTGAACTGAACTAATGAGTATGTTATTTTTTTTTATTTCTTCCTGGTTCAGTTTTGAAAATTTATATATTTCTAAGAATTTGTCCATTTCTTCCAAGTTGTCCATTTTATTGGCATATAGTTGCTGATAATAGTCTCTTTGTATTTCTGTGTTGTTTGTTGTGATTTCTCCATTTTCCTTTCTAATTTTGTTGATTTTATTCTTCTCCCTTTGTTTCTTGATGAGTCTGGCTAATGGCTTGTCAATTTTATTCATCTTCTCACGAACCAGCTTTTAGCTTTATTGATTTTGTTATGGTATTCTTTGTTTCTTTTTCATTTATTTATGCCCTAATTTTTTAACATTTGTCCTTGTACTAACCCTGGGGTTCTTCATTTCTTCCTTTTCTAATTGCTTTAAGTGTAGAGTTAGGTTATTTATTTGACTTTTTTCTTGTTTCTTGAAGTAAGCCTGTATTGCTCTGAACCTTCCCCTTAGCACTGCTTTTACAGTGCCCCATAGGTTTTGGGTTGTTATGTTTTCATTTTGGTTCATTTCTATGCATATTTTGATTTATGTTTTTATTTCTTCTGTGATTTGTTGGTTATTCCGCAGTGTGTTTTTCAGCCTTCATATGTTGGAATTTTCAATATTTTTATCCTGTAATTGACATCTAATATTACTGCATTGTGGTCAGAAAAGATGCTTGGAATGATTTTTTTTAATTTACCAAGGCTAGATTTATGGCCAAGGATATGATCTATCCTGGAGAAGGTTCCATGTACACTTGAGAAAAAGGTGAAATTCATTGTTTTGGGGTGAAATGACCTATAGATATCAATTAGGTCTGACTAATCCATTGTATCATTTAAAGTTTGTGTTTCCATGTTAATTTTCTGTTTAGTTGCTCTATCCATAGGTGTGAGTGGGGTATTAAAATCTCCCACTATTATTGTGTTACTGTTAAATTCCCCTTTTATACTTGTTAGCATTTGCCTTACATATTGCGGTGCTCCTATGTTGAGTGCATTTATATTTATAATTGTTATATCTTCTTCTTGGATTGATCCTTTGACAATTATGTAGTGTCCTTCTTTGTCTCTTTTCACAGCCTTTATTTTAGTTTAGTTTACCTGATATGAGTATTGCTACTCCTGCTTTCTTTTGGTCTCTATTTGTGTAGAATATCTTTTCCCAGCCCTTCACTTTCAGTCAGTATGTGTCCCTTGTTTTGAGGTGGGTCTCTTGTAGACAGCATATATAGGGGTCTTGTTTTTGCATCCATTCAGCCAGTCTTTGTCTTTTGGTTGGGGCATTCAACACATTTACATTTAAGGTAATTATTGATAAGTATGATCCCGTTGCCATTTACTTTGTTGTTTTGGGTTCAAGTTTATACACCCTTTCTGTGTTTCCTGTCTAGAGAAGATCATTTAGCATTGTTGAAGAGCTGGTTTGGTGGTGCTGAATTCTCTCAGCTTTTGCTTGTCTGTAAGTTCTCCTTCATATTTGAATGATATCCTTGCTGGGTACAGTAACCTGGGTTGTAGGTTTTTCTCTTTCATCACTTTAAGTATGTCCTGCCTTTCCCTTCCGGCCTGAAGTGTTTCTATTGAAAGATCAGTTATTATCCTTATGTGAATCCCCTTGTATGTTATTTGTTGTTTTTCCCTTGCTGCTTTTAATATTTGTTCTTTGTGTTTGATCTTTCTTAATTTGATTAATATGTGTCTTGGGGTGTTTCACCTTGGTTTTATCTTGTTTGGGACTCTCTGTGTTTCCGGGACATGGGTGACTCTTTCCTCCCCCATTTTAGGGAAGTTTTCAACTATTATCTCCTCAAGTATTTTCTCATGGCCTTTCTTTTTGTCTTCTTCTTCTGGGACACCTATGATTCGAATGTCCCAGAGTTCTCTGAAGTTGTTCTCACTTCTTTTAATTCATTTTTTTCTCTCTGCTTCATTTATTTCTACCATTCTGTCTTCTACCTCACTTATCCTATCTTCTGCCTCCGTTATTCTACTCTTGGTTCCCTCCAGAGTGTTTCTTATCTCATTTATTGCATTATTCATTTTTGATTGACATTTTTTTATTTCTTCTAAGTCCTTGTTAAACATTTCTTGCATCTTCTCAATCCTTGTCTCCAGGCTATTTATCTCTAACTCCGTTTTTTTGTCAAGATTTTGGATCATTTTTACTGTCATTATTCTGAATTCTTTTTCAGATAGACTTCCTATCTCCTCCTCTTTTGTTTGGTTTGGTGGGCATTGATCATGTTCCTTTACCAACTGAGTATTTCTCTGCCTTTTTACCTTGTTTAGATTGTGTGCTTGGGGTGGACTTTCCATATGCTGGCAGTTTGTGGTTCCTCTTTATTGTCAAGTTTCCTCCCCGTGGATGGTGTTGAACGAGTGGCTTGTCAAGTCTTCCTGCTTAGGGAAGCTTGTATCGGTGTTCTGGTAGGCAGAGCTGGATTTCTTCTCTCTGGAGTGAAATGAAGTGTCCAGTAGTACGTTTTGGGATGTCTATGGGTTTGGTGTGACTTTGGGCAGCCTGTATATTGAAATTCAGAGCTACGTTCCTGTGTTGCTGGAGAATTTGCATGGTTTGTCTTGCTCTGGAACTTCTTGGCTCTTTGGTGATGCTTGGCTTCAGTGTAGATATGGAGGCTTTTGGATGAGCTCTTATCAATTAATGTTCCCTAGAGTCAGGAGTTCTCTGGTGTTCTCAAGTTTTGGACTTAAGCCTCTTGCCTCTGGTTTTCAGTCTTATTCTTACAGTAGCCTCAATACCTCTCCATTCATACAGCACTAATGATAAAACATCTCTGCTTTTTAATATGCTGTCTAGGTTGGTCATAATTTTTCTCCCAAGGAGTAAGCGTCTTTTAATTTCATGGATGCAGTTACCATCTCAGTGATTTTGGAACCCAGAAAAATAAAGTCTGTCACATCCACAACTAGGTATTGTTTTTGCTTTGGCTCTCTCTCTTCATTCTTTCTGGAGTTATTTCTCCGCTGTCCTCCAGTAGCATATTGGGCACCTACCAACTTGGGGAGTTCATCTTTCAGTGCCCTATCTTTTTGCCTTTTCATAATATTCATGGGGCTCTCAAGGCAAGAATACTGAAGTGGTTTGCCATTTCCTTCTCCAGTGGACCACATTTTGTCAGAACTCTCCACCATGACCCATCCATCTTGGGTGGCCCTACACAGCATGACTCATAGTTGCATTGACTTATACAAGTCTGTGGTCCTTGTGATTAGATTGGTTAGTTTCCTGTGATTGTGGTTTCTGTCTGTCTGCCCTCTGATATAGAAGGATAAGAGGCTTATGGAAGGTTTCTGGTGGGAGAGACTGACTCAGCCTCTGTGGGGTCCCTGGGTCCTGGTGTGCACAAGGTGTGTTTGAACCCTCTGAGCATCTCTGGCGGGAATGGGGTTTGATTCTAAACATGAATTTTCCCCTCCTACCATCTTGCTGGGGGCTTCTCCTTTGCCCTTGGGCATGAGGTATCTCCTTTCAGCTGCTCCAGCGCCTACTGTCTTGTCTTACTGGGGTTTCTCTGACCTTGGACATGGGGTATCTCCATACAGCCAGTCCAACGAAGCATAGCTGCTGCTCCTGACATTGGACGTGGGGTATCTCCTCATGGCCACTGCTCTTGACCTTGGACGTGGGGTATCTCTTCTTGGCCGCTCGCCACTCCAGCACCAGGCAGCCACCACTCACCACTCCAGTGCTGGGCAGAGAGCTCACAGCTCTCTCTCTATTAACTCTCATGGACTGATTATTTCTCCTGGTGAATGCTGCATGAAGAGGCAACAGCTTGTGTGGCTGTTCCTCAGCCTCTCATTGCCCTTCGCATATGATCCCAGGATAGATTGGAGAAACCTGTTTTTCTTTAACTCTTTGTCTCCTGTCCTCCATTTCATCCTGTATTTCCCCCCCCCCCTTAGTTTTTGTTGTCTGAACTTCTCTTACTTCAATTGTCTGAGTTTCTATTGAAACCAGAGTAGTCTGAGGTCATATAGAAACAGGGTATTTTTGGATCTATACTTGGGCATTTTGAATCCCAGTTTGGGGTTTTCCCAGTACCAAGGAAACCTTAATTTCTGTTTGAGTTTCTACCAAGACCAAGGCAACACTTCCTGGGCGGTGGAGCCGGGGGGGGAGTTGTCCCTGATTTTCGGTTTGCTCAGTTTGGAGCCCCAGTTATGGGAGTCAAGTAGGACAGGAGGGAGTTGATGGTTTCATACCCACATCTATACCCTTAGGATATAAATCTGGCATTTTTTCTCAGGGAGAAAAAGGGCAACACATATGCTACTTCTAACCAATTTCCCTTGTTTTCTACAGAACCTGTCTAATTGTAAAACAGTATTATACTTAAGATACCCTCCAACTGGCCACTGTTCATCATCTTCCAATGGATATCGTGGCCATGCCCTATCACATAGGAAGATCAGGCATGTCTTCTTTAAGCTCTGGGGGTAAAATCTATCCCAGTTTTTCAGGATAAAATTCAAAAGAGTGAGGCTAGAATTGTTAGCTCCTATCTGTTAGAGAGTAAAAAATCAGTGACTAGCACCAGTTTTCTCCCAGAGGCATCTCTCCTGCTCTAGATGAGGGTGGTGACAGGTCTTCCACCTAAGCTTCCTATCCTGGATGGAGTTAACCATCTCTTATCGATGCAAGTATCCCACTACTATCCTTACCCATCCTACCATCAGGGTGGATGGAGATGCATCAGGAATAGATTTGATGACACCCCAGATTCCTCTCCATTCAAACTTTTGCCTGCCTCTGATGCCATCCAAGGTGCAATCAGTGTAACCTTCTAGAATGCTTCTAAGCTAAGACCCTAGGGAAAACTTTCATCTCCTGGGGGCCTGTCCACAACCCTGATTATATTCCTGACCACAATAAGACCAGTAAATCATAAAAGGATGAATATAAAGCCAAGATGTTCCTTCTGAATATCACCACACCAGTATAAGTATTACCAAAAGAGATGGTGAAGGGCTGGCCAGTGAGGAAAAAGTGATATCTGTCCTCGAATTATTAGGGGCAGTCCTTCCAGTACATTCTCACAAATTTCACAGAAAAAATATCTGAGAAGTTGGGACAAAAGCCTCTGGAGAGCCTCTTTTGGTCCACTAAGAGCTAATATTCCCAAAGGAAGAAGCTCACTGTACTTCCTTTCTGAGTAACCAAAAACCTAAGAGATGCTCTTGAAGCCAGAGCTCCACCTATCTTCCAAATATGCTCCTATTTTAACTTTTGACTCCTAGTGAGGCTAGGTGCTTCTTGACTACCAATCCAAGTTTGGTAGCAGTAACAGTATACAGTAACAGCATAGATCACAAGTCCCTTGAGAGTCTATAATCTGACAGATTAGATTAGTTGTTCTAATTACAAGGCAGTCATGAAATGGTCAAAGAGACTGGAAAGTTTGACCAAGAAAGGAAATTTAGGTCTCCACCCTTCATCCATCTCTGGACACTCCTCTGGAGAAGACATTGGGTGTCTCTTGACATTCGCAGTTTGATATAATCCCCTGATAGTGTTTCTTCCATAAGCCATATGAGGTCACCATGGGACTGCAGATTAAGACACAGCTCTTGTTTTGCACTTACAAGTCTCTTTCAGTTAATCACACACACAACCACACCGTAGAACTAGTAAAGTACAGCATAAAATGTGTTTGCTAGGAGAGCAAAGAACTAGAGCTCCAAGTGTCCTTACCTTGTCCTGAAGAATCTCAGACAAGCTCCCAAGATGAAAGGTTGCTGCTACGAGCCATGGATTCTTATCCTCCAGAAAGGAAGAATTCAGTCTGGGGCAAGTGACAAGACTTGATCACTCAGAGCTTTTGTGTGATAGTTTTATTAAAGTATAAAAGACATAGAGAAAATTTCTGACATAAACATCAGAAGTGGGCAGAAAGAGTGCCCCCTTGGTAGATTCATTGACATGAATCCTGAAGAAAGGCATATTTCCAAGTAAATTCATAGTTCCAGTAACATAACTTAAGTAAAACAAATTGGTTTGTTGAGCCATTATCGGTACTGAGTCTTAGGCAGAACAAACTCTGAAGAAAGACAGAGCTTAAGCTAAATACATATTTCATTAACATAGCTTAAGAAAAAAAATTGAAAAACTCAGCAGTGGCCACAGGACAAGAAAAGGTCAGTTTTCATTCCAATCCCAAAGAAAGTCAATGTCAAAGAATGCTCAAACTACCACACACTTGCACTCATCTCACATGTTAGCAAAGTAATGCTCAAAATTCTCCAAGCAAGGGTTCAATAGTATATGAACAGAGAACTTCCAGGTGTTCAAGCTGGATTTAGAAAAGGCAGAGGAACCAGAGACCAAATTGCCAACATCCACTGAATAGTAGAAAAAGCATGAGAATTAAAAAACAACAACAACAAAAAAAACCTCTTTCTGCTTTATTGATTATACCAAACCTTTGACTGTGTAGATAAAAAACTGTGGAAAATTATTCAAGAGATGAGAATATCAGACCACTTTGCCTGCCTCCTGAGAAATCTGTATGTTGATCAAGAAGCAACAATTAAAGTTGGACATGGAAAAACAGACTGGTTCCAAATCGGGAAAGGAGTATGTCAAGGCTGTATATAATCACCCTGATTATCAACTTTTATGCAGAGTACATCACACAAAATGCCAGGCTGGATGAAGCACAAGCCGGAATCAAGGTTGCCAGGAGAAATATCAATAAACTCAGATACACAGATGATACTACCCTTATGGCAGAAAGTGAAGAGGAACTAAAGAGCCTCTTGATGAAAGTGAAAGAGGAGAGTAAAACAGCTGGCTTAAAACTCAACATTCAAAAAAATAAGATCATGGCATCTGGTTCCATCACTTCATGGCAAATAGATGGGGAAACAATGGAAATACAGATAGGTTTCATTTTATTGGTTTCCAAAATCCACTGCAGATAGTGACTGTAGCCTTGAAATTAATAAATGCTTGCTGCTCAGAAAAAAAAGCTATGGCCAACCTTGACAGCATATTATAACGAAGAGACAGTACTTAGCGAACAAATGTTCATCTAACCAAATCTATGGTTTTTCCAGCAGTCCTGTATGGATGTGAGAGTTGGGCTATAAAGAAAGCTGAGTGACAAAGAATTGATGTTTTTGAACTGTGGTGTTGAAGAAGCCTCTATAGAATCCTTTGGACTGCAAGAAAATCAAACCAGTCGCTCCTAAAGAAATCAGTCCTGAATTGGAAGGACTGATGCTGAAGCTGAAACTCCAGCACTTCGGCCACCTATGCAAATAACTGACTCGTTAGAAAGACTCTGATGCTGGGAAAGATTGAAAGCAGGAAGCGAAGGGGACTACAGAGGATGAGATGGATGGATGGCATCACTGACTTGATGGACATGAGGTTGAGCAAAAGCTCTGGGAGTTAATGATGGACAGGGAAGTCTGGCGTGCTTCAGTCCACGGGACTGCAAGGAATAGGACACAACTGAGTGACTGAACTGAAGTGAACTGAAGAAAAACATTTCCATAAGAAAAATGCATTGATTAGCTCAATGTTTGAGAAAAGTTAAATTCAGATAGAACCAGATGTCATCACGGCAACACAGTATTTTAAGAGAAATTTCCTTTTAATTTTGTATAGAGAAGGGGAAAAAAATCTGACACTTGTGGTTTGTTTCCTCCTGACGATTAAGAGAGAGAGAGAGAGAGAGAGAGAGAGAGAGAGAGAGAGAGAGAGAGAGAGTGAGAGAGTGAGAGAGAGAGAGAGAGAGAAACACATCTGACACTTGCAACCTATTTCCTCTGCTTGGGGACCCCTAGTCTTCCTGCCTGTTACCCTCTCCTATGGTAAAAGCAATATTTTGCACCAGTGGTAGCTGAATAATGAAAGCCAGAAACTTGCCAGAAAAACACACTGGTTCTTTTTCTCTTGATTACAGCAACACCTTTGGTCAAGGTTTTTTTTTTTTTTTTTTTTAGCTTTCTGAAAGAAGCAGGGTGCTTGCCACTTCTTTTTGAGAAGTCCTCTGGTAGTACAGTATCATCTAATCAGAGTAAAAATCAGTATGGCAGTCAGCACTCACAGAACACTCTCCCTTGATTTCTTTTCTCATAAAATGGTATAGATTTTGTCAAGTTTTTGAGTTTTCTGAAATAATCATCATGTTTGTCACTTCTTGCTGGAATTCACCTGGCAGTACCATTTCACCTAATCAGGGTAACAACAGATATGGTATTCAACACTCAAAGAACACTCTCCCCTTAATCTTCTGTCATGGAATGGTCTGTTGTGTCCTAGGTGAAACAGCCAGGAGACAATATTTTGTGAAACTGGGAATCGGGCCCTTAATGTATAAGATTATCTTCTATCTGTGAATCCTGGATAATTGCAGCCTCGAATCTGCCAGAATACCATGCTGGTTCATTTTTCTCTTCGTTACAACAGCTTTAGTCAGGTTTTTCAGTTTTTTGAAAGAAACATGCTGTTTGCCACTTCTTGCTGGGAAATCATGTGACATTACTGATTCACCTAATCAGGGTAAAAACAGGTATGGCAGTCAACACTCACAGAACACTTTCCTCTGACTTCGTTTCCCTCAACATGGTACATTGTGTTCAGGAGTGTGTTTACAAGCTCTTAAACTCAGGGGAACATGTTATTGTGAATCAGGAATAGGGGCCTGATGGCAAAAGAAGTATTTTCCCATAGTGAAACCTGGATGGTCACAGCCTTAAACTTGACAGAAAAACTCACTGGTTCATTTTTCTCTTCATTACAACAACCTGTTTGGAAGTCATCTGGCAATCCAGTTTCACCTAATTAGGGCAAGTAGAGGTGTGGCAGTCAACACTCATAGAGCATTCTCACCTTACACCTTTCCTAATTGAATGGTACAGTCTGTCATACATGTGTCATCACACAACTCTGGAAACCAAAGAAACATTCTTTGTGAAGGTAGTAACTGGGCACTTATGGTAAAAGCTGTACTTTCCCCCTTTGGAAGTTGGATAATTGAAGCCTCAAAGCTACCAAAAAACCCACTGATTTATTTTTCCCTGTATTACAGCAACAATATTTGTCATGATTCTGAAAGTTATGAAATAAAAAGCTTCATACTTCTGGCTAGGAAGTGATCTGACAGCACAGTTTCATCTAATCAGGTTAACAGGCATGGCAGTCAACATTCACAGAACATCCTTTCTGACATCTCTTCACATGGAATTGTACAGTGTTTCCTACAGTGTCTTAACAAAGCTCTGGAAATAAGGAATACTTGTTTTAGTGAACCTGGGAGTTGGGGTCTGATGGATTAAGAAATATTTTTCACCTGCAAGAGCTTAATAGTTGCATCCTCAAACAGAACAGAAAAAACACAATGGTTCATTTCTCTATTCATTATAACAACAGTTTTCATCAAGTTTTTGAGTTTTCTGAAAGAAACAGGCTGCTTGCAACTTCTTGCTGATAAGTAATCTGACAGTCCAATTTCACCTAATCAGGGTAACTATAAGTATGGCAGTCAACATTCACAGAACACTCTACCCTGGTTTCTTTTCTCATTAAGTGGTAGAGTGTGCCCTAGGGGTGTCTTTACACAACTCTTAGACAGCTAGGAAACATGATGTTGTGGACTTGGGAATTGAGCTCTTATTGTACAGACAGTATTTTCTACCCGTGGAATCTGAATCATTGTAGCCTCAAACCTGCCAGAAAAACACACCGTTTCATTTCTTCTTCATTACAAAAACAGTTTTGGTCAAGTTTTTGAGTGCTTTGGAAATAAAAACAGGGTGCTTGACAATTCTTCCTGGGAAGTCAACTTACAGTACAGATTCACTTAATCAGGTTAGCAACAGGTATGGCAGTCAACATTCACACAACAGTCTCTCCTGACTTCTTTTCTCATAAAATGGTACAGTGTGTCCTAAGTGTGTCTTTACACAACTGTGAGAGAGACAGTGAATATGACTTGTGAACCTTAGAATTGGGCCCTTATGGTAAAAGCAGTATTTTCACCTGTAAAAGCTGGATATTTGCAGTCTCAAACCTGCCAGAAAAAACACAATCGTTCATTTTCTCTTCATTACAGCAACAGCTTTGGTCAAGTTTTTGAGTTTTCTGAAAGAGCATGCTGCTTTCCACTTCTTAGTGGAAAGTAATCTGACAGTACAGATTCACCTAATCAGGTTAACAACAGGTGTGAAGGTCTACAATCACAGACACTATCCCCTGATAGTTCAGTTGCTCAGTTGTGTCTAGCTCTTTGTGACCCCATGGACTACATCATGTCAGGCTTCCCTGTCCATCACCAACTCCTGGAGCTTGCTCAAACTCATGCCCATCGAGTCGGTGATGCCATATAACCATCTCATCCTCTGTCATCCCCTTTTCCATCTGCCTTCAATCTTTCCCAGCATCAGGGTCTTTTCCAATGAGGCAGTTCTTCCCATCAGGTGGCCAAAGTATAGGAGCTTCAGCTTCAGCATCAGTCCTTTCAATGAATATTCAGGACTGATTTCCTTTAAGATTGACTGGTTTGATTTCCTTGAAGTCCAAGGGACTCTATAGAGTCTTCTTCAACACCACAGTTCAAAGGCATCAATTCTTCAGCACTCAGTTTTCTTTGTATGTTAAAATCTATATAATCCATCTTTGGAAGCTGTATAATTGCAGCCTCAAACTTGTCAGAAAAACACACTGGTTCTTTTTTCTCTTCATTACAGCAGCAACTTTGGTCAAGCTTTTGCATTTACTGAAACAAAGCAGGTGGCTTGCCACTTATTGCTGGGAAATCACCTGACAGCATTCTTTTACCTAATCAGAGTAACGTCAGGTATGTCGGTCAATACTCAAAAAACACTCTCCCCCGACCTCTTTTCTCATGGAATGGTACAGTGTTTCCTAGATGTGTCTTTATAAAACTCTGAAAATGCAAGAAAAACTGTTTTTGTGAACCTGGTAAATTGTGCCTGATGGCAAAAGGAGTATTTTCCCCCTGTGAAAGCTGTATAACTGCAGTCTTAATTCAGCCAGAGAAGCACACAGGTTAATTGTTCTCTTCATGGCAACAACAGCTTTGTTGCAGTTTTTGAGTTTTCTGAAAGAAACAGGCTGCTTGCCTGTTTTTGTAGGAAGTTAGCACACAGTACCGTTTCACCTAATCAGGGTGACAACAGGTATGGCAGTCAATTCTCAAAGAATACTCTCCCCGACCTCTTTTCTAATGAAATTGTACACTGTGTCCTAAGAGTGTCTTTTCAGAACTCTAAAACTGCAGGGAAATATGTTTTTGTAAGCCTGGTAATTGGATCCTGATGGCAAAAGAAGTATTTTTGTCCCATTAAAGCTGGATAGTTGAAGCCTTACAAAAAATCACACTGATTCATTTTTTTACTTCAATACAATCCCAACGTTGGTCATGATTTTGAGTTTTCTGAAATAAAAAGGATGTTTCCATATTCTGACTGGGAAGTCATCGGACTCTACTGTTTCACCTAATCAGAATAACAACAGATATGGAGTCAACACTCACAGAACACTCTCTTCTGACAGTATTCCTCATGGAATGATACAGTGTGTCCTAGGTGTGTCTTTACACAACTCTGAAATAGGCAGAGAACGT
This sequence comes from Okapia johnstoni, assembly GCA_024291935.2. Lineage (NCBI taxonomy): Eukaryota > Metazoa > Chordata > Mammalia > Artiodactyla > Giraffidae > Okapia > Okapia johnstoni. The sequence continues at coordinate 431,900 of CM044326.1, forward strand.
GCTCACGTGAAACTGGCAATTGGGCCTTTATGGTAAAAGCTAGATTTTCCACCTGTAGATGCTGGATAATAACAGCCCCAAACTTCCAGACAAACACACTGGTTTAGTTTTCTCTTCATTTCAACAAAATTTTGGTCAAGTTTTTGAGTTTTCTGAAGTAAACAAGCTGCTTGCTACTTCTTGCTGGGAACTCACCTCACAATACCATTTCATCTAACCAGGGTAATAACAGATATGGCAGTCAGCACTCAAAGAGCACTCTGCCCTGACCTCTTTTCTCATGGAAGATTATAACATTTACTATGTGTGTCTTTACTAAGCTGTGATGATATTAAGAAGAGGTGGAAAGAATACACAGAAGAATTGTACAAAAAAGATCCTTACAGCCCAGATAATCACAATGGTGTGATCACTCACCTAGACCAGATATCCTGGAATGTGAAGTCAAGTGGGCCTTAGAAAGCATCACTACGAACAAAGCTAGTGGAGGTGATGGAATTCCAGTTGAGCTATTTCAAATCCTCAAAGATGATGCTGTGAAAGTGTTGCACTCTATATGCCAGCAAATCTGGAAAACTCAGCAGTGGCCACAGGACTGGAAAAGGTGTTTTCTTTCCAACCCCAAAGAAAGGCAATGCCAAAGAATACTCAAACTACTGCACAGTTTCACTCATCTCACATGCTAGTAAAGTAATGCTCAAAGTTCTCTAAGCCAGGCTTCAGCATGGGGTCACAAAGAGTCGGACACAACTGAGCGACTGAACTGAACTGAACTGATAATGCAGGGAAACATCTTTTTGTTTATTTGAACCTGGGAATTTGAGCCTGATGACAAAACAAATGTTTTCCACTGTGAAAGTTGGATAGTAGCAACCTCAAACTTGCAGAAAGCACACTGTTTCACTTTTGTATTCATTATAGAAACAGCCCTGGTCTAATTTTTGAATATTTTGAAAGAAACAGGCTGCTTGCCATTTATTGCTGGGATATCATCTGACAGTAGTTTCACCTAAGCAGGATAACAACTGTATGGCAGTCAACACTAACAGAGCTCTACAATTACATTTTTTTTTCTTATGGGTTGGTACATTGTGTCCTAGGGGGGTCTTTACACAGCTCTGAAACTGCAGGGAAAACATGTTTTTGTTAATCTCAGAATTTTCCCCTCATGGCAAAAAAAAAAAGGATTATCCCCCAGAGAAACCTGGTAATAGTGGCCTTACACTTGCCAGAAAAGCACACTGATTCATTTTTCTCTTCATTGCAACAGCAGCTTTGGTCATTATTTTGAGTTTTCTGAAACAAAAGTGATGCCTCTGACTTCTTGCTGTGAATTCATCCGATAGTACATTTTCGACTAATCAAGATAAAAACAGGTTATGGCAGTCAGCACTCAAAGAACACTCTAGCCTGAAGTTTTTCTCATAGAATGGTAAAGTGTGTCCAAGGTGGGTCTTTACACAGCTCTGAACAGCAGGAAACATGCTCTTGTGAACCTGAGAATTGCGGTTTCAAGGCTAAAGAAGAATGTTCCCACTGTTAAAACTGGATAGTTGCAGTCTTAAACTTTCAAGAATATCACACTGGTTTATTGTTCTCTTCATTAAAATAACAGCTTTGGTCATGTTTTAGAGTTTCTGAAATAAAAATGATGCTATTTCTAAGTCATCTGAAAATACAGTTTCACCTAGTCAGAGTAGCAACAGGTATGGAAGTCAAAACACAGAACATTCTCCCCTGACATTTTTTTTTCTCATGGAATGATACAATGTGTCTTAGGAGTGTCTTTATACAACTCTGAAAAACCAGGAAATATGCTTTTGTGAACCTAGAACTGGACCCTTATCATGGTACAATATATTTTAGGAGTGTCTTTACACAGCTCTGAAAATGCAGGGAAACATGTTTTTTTGAACCTGGAAATTGGGGCCTGAGGGCAAAAGAGTTATTTTTCCCCAGTGAAACCTGGAGAATCGCAGTCTTTTAAACTTGCCAGAAAAACACATGGTTGATGTTTCATTTCATTACAGCAAAAGCTTTGTTCATGATATTTGCTTTTCTGAAATAAAAAGGATGCTTCCAAATTTTTGCTGGCAAGACATCTGAAAGGACAGTTTAATGTAATCAGAGTAGCTACATGTATGTCAGTCAACACTTATAGAACACTCTCCCCCACCACTTTTTTCATGAAATGGTAGATTGTGTCCTACCAGTGTCTATACATAGCTTGGACTGCAGGGAAAATCTTTTGTGAACCCTGTAACTGGGGCCTGATGGTAAAAAAAAGTGTTTTCCCACTATGAAAGGTGCATTGTTGAAGTCAAAACTGTCAAATAAACACACTGTAATGATCTCTTCATTACAACAGTTTGTTCAAGATTTTGCATTTTCTGCAATAAAAAGGATGCTTGCAAATTCTAGCTGGGATGTCAGCTGAAAGTTCAGATTCACTTAATCAGAGTAACAACAGGTATGGCAGTCAACACTCACAGAGCACTCTCCATTGACCTTTACTCTCTTGGACTGGTACAATGTTTCCTAGGTGTGTCTTTACATGGCTCTTAAACAACCAGATAACATGCCTTTGTGATCTTGGGAACTGGGCTTTTTTGGTAAAAGCATTGTTTTCCACCAATAAAAGCTGGATGATTGCAGCCTAAAAATCTGCCAAAGAAACAAATAGATTTATGTTTCTCTTCATTGCATAACAGTTTGACATGGTTTTTAGTTTTCTGAAAGAATCAGGCTGTTTGCAACTTATTCCTTGGAAGTCATCTGACAGGACAGTTTCACCTAACATGGGTAATTAGAGGTATGACGGTCAACACTCACGGAACATTCTCCTTTGACATATTTTAACATGAACTGGTATTGTATGTCCTAGGAATATCCTTACACAGTTGGGAAACTACTGGGAAACATATTTTTTGTGAAACTGAGAATTGGGACCTGATGGCAATTAGTATTTTCCTCCAGTGAAAGCTGGATAGATGTAGCCTTAAACATGCCAGAAAAAAACACTGACTCATTTTTTTCTTCACTGCAACAACTTGGTCATGATTTTGAGTTTTCAAATGAAAAGGATGCTTCTGTATTCTCTGGGAAGTCATCTGACAGTACAGCTTCACCTCTGCAGTGTACCTAGAGGTATGGCAGTCAACATTCACAGGACACTCTAGTCTGACATCTTTTCTTATGGAATGGTACAGTGTGCCTGGTTGTGTCTTAACTCTGAAAAACCAGGAATCCTGCTTTTGTGAACCTATGAATTGGGCCTTTATGGTAAAGTTATATTTTCCACCTTGAAAGAATTGCAGCCTCAAAGCTGCCAGAAAAATCCACTGGTCCATTTTTCTCCTCATAAAAACAATAGATATGGTCAAGATTTCAGTTTTCTCAAAGCAATATGCTTAATTGCAAACAACAGATTTAGTCAAGTTTTTTGAGTTTTCTGAAAGAAACAGGCTGCTTGCCACTTCTCGCTTGGAAGTCAGCTGACAGTGCTGTTTGACCTAATCAGGGTGAAATATGCCAATCAACACTCAGAGAGCACTCTCTCCTGGCATATTTTCTCATGGAATGGGACAGTGTGCACTAGATGTGTTGACACAGCTCCTAATCATCCAGGAAAATGCTTTTCTGAACATAGGAACTGGGCCCTTATGGTCTAAGCAATAGCTGCCACCTGTGGAAGCTGGATAATTGCAGCCTCAAACGTGCCAGAAAACACACTTATTCTTTTTGTCTTCATTACAAAATCTTCGATCAGGTTTTTGAGTTTTCTGAAAGAAACAGGTTGTTTGTCACTTCTTGCAGGGAAGTCATCTAACAGTACAATTTCGTCTAATAAGTAACTTGAGGTATGGCAGTCAACACTCACATAACATTCTCTCCTGATTTCCTTTCTCTTAAAATGGCACAGTTTGTCCTAGGTGTGTTTTACACAACTCTGAGACAGTCATGAAACATGCTTCTGTGAACCTGGGAACTGGGTCCTGATGGTAAAAGCTATAATTTCCATATTTGACAGAATGATAATTGTAGCCTCAAACATGACAGAAAAACACACTGTTTCATTTTTCTCTTCATTTACAACAGCAGTTTTGTTCAAGTATGTTTTTAGTTTTCTGAAAGAAACATGGTGCTTGCCACTTTCTGCTGGGAAGTTATCTGACAGTACAGTTTCATCTAATCAGGGTAACAACAGGAATGGCAGTGACCACTCACAGAACATTCTCTCCTGGCAACTTTTCTCATGGGGTGGTACAGTGTGTCCTAGGTATGTCTTTACACAAATCTGGAACAACTAGGAAAAAATCTTTTGTGTACATGGAAATTGGGCCTTTATGGAATAAGCAATATTTCTGCCTGTGGAGTGTGGATAATTGCAGCCTGAAATCAGCCAGAAGAACACTGCTGCATTTTTGTCATCATTACAGCAACAGTTTGCATCAAGTTTTTGAGTTTTCTGAAAGAAACAGGCTGCTTGCCACACCTTGTTGGGAAGTCATCTGACAGTACTGTTTCACCTAATCAGGGTAATGACAGGTATGTCATTTTACACATAAAGAACACTCTTCCCTGACATCTTTCTCATGTAATGCTTCACTGTGTCCTAGCTGTGTATTTACACAGATCTGAAACTTCAATGAAACGTATTTTTGTGAACCTGGGAACTGGGGCTGATGGCAAATATATATATTTCTCCCTAGTGAGAAGCTGAATATTTGCAATCATAAACTTGCCAGAAAAACACATTGATTCATGTTTCTTTGAATTAGAACATCAACTTTGGTCATGATTTTGATTTTCTGAAATAAAAAGGATGCTCTGAATTCTTGCTTGGAAGTCATCTAAAATAGAGTTTCACCTAATCAGAGTAACTATAGGTATGGCAGTCAGCACTCACAAAACACTCTCCCCTGACATCTTTTCTCATGATATGCTAGTGTGCCATAGGTGTGTCTTTACACAACTCTGAAGCTCTCAGGAAACCTGGTTTTGTGAACATAAGAATTGGGCCCTTGTGGTAAAAATTATATTTTCCACCTTGGGAAGATGAATAATTGCAGCATCAAACCTGCCAGAAAAACCCAGTGGTTCATTTTTTCTCTTCATTACAAGAACAGCTTTGGTCAAGTTTTTTAGTTTTCCGAAAGCTAAAGGCTACTTGCCACTTCTTTCTGTGAAGTCACCTGACAGTAAAGTTTCGCCTAATCAGAGTAGCAACTGGTATGGTAGAAAACATCACAGAACACTCACTTGACATCTTTTCTCAGAGAATGGTATAAGTTCTATTAGTGTCTTTACAGAGTTCTGAAATTGCAGGAAAACATTTTTGTAAACCTAGGAATTGGGGCCTGATGACAAGACAAGTATTTTTCCCAGTGAAAGCTATATAATTTCAGTCTTAAACTTGCCAGAAAAACACACAGGTTCATTTCTTTTTCATTATAGCAACAACTGTGGTCATGATTTTGAGTTTTCTGAAATCAAAAGGGTGCTTCCAATTCTGTGCTGGGCAGTCATCTGGCAGTACAGTTTCACCTAATTAGGGTAATGACAGCCATGTCAGTCAGCACTCAAAGAACTCTCTCCACTGGCATTTTTTCTCATGTAATGATGCAGTGTGTCCTAGGTGTGCCTTTTCACAAATCCAAAACATCCAGAAACATGCTTTTATGAACCTGAGACTTGGTACCTCATGTTAAAAGCTGTATTTATCATTTCTGCAATTTGGATAATTGCAGCCTCAAACCTACCAGAAAAACCCACTTTTCTCTTCATTACAACAACAGCCTCAGTCAAATTTCTGAGTTTTCTGAAGGAAGTAGCTGCTTACATTGCAACTTCTTGCTGGGAAGACACCTAAGAGTACTGCTTCATCTAATCACGTTAACAACAAGTACGGCAGTCAACAAAGAACACTCTCCCATGACATGTTTTCTCATGGAATGGTGCAATGTATCCTAGGAGTATCTTTAAATAACGCTGAAACTGCAGATAAACATGTTTAAGTGAACTAGAGTACTGGGGCCTGATGGCAAAAGAAGTATTTTCCCCTGGTGAACACTGGGTAGTTGTAGCAATCATGTCAGAAAAACACAGTGGTTCATTTTTGTCTCCATTGCAACAGCAGCTTTGGCCATGATTTTTTTCTGGTATGAAAAGGATGCTTCTGAATTTTCTCTGGGAAGTCATCTGGCAGTAAAATTGCACATAATCAAAGTAATAACAGATACAGCAATTGTTTTCTAACTTTGGAAGCTGTAAAATTGTTGTCCCAAAACTTCCAGAAAAGCATGCTGCTTCGTTTTTCTCTTTATCACATCAACAGCTTTGGTCACATTTTTTAGTTTCCTGAAAGAAAGAGGATGCATTCCTATCCTTGCTAGGAAGTCAGCTGACAGTACTGTTTCATCTAATCATGGTAACAAAACTCAAAGAACGTTCTCGTTTAAACTCTTTTCACATAAAATGGTAAAAGTGTTTCCTAGGTATGTCTTTACAATGCTCTGAAAATGCAGGGAAATATGTTATTGTGAACCAGAGAATTGGGCCTTATTGGCAAATGAAGGGTTTTCCCCCTGTGATAGTTGCATAGTTGAGGCTCAAACCTCCCCAAAACCCACACTAGTTCATTTTTCTCTTCATTACAGCAAGAACTTTGGTCTGGTTTTGGAGTCTTCTGAAAATAAACAGGTCGTTTGCCAATTCTTGTGGGAAGTACAGTTTCACCTAATCAGGGTAACAACAGTTATGGCCGTCCACACTCACAGAACACTCTCCCCTGACAACTTTTCTTATGTTTTGGTAGAGTCTATCATAAATGTGTCTTTATGCAACTGTGAAATAGTCAGGAAATATGTTTTTTGAACCTGGGAATTGGGATCTTAGGTAAAATCTATACTTTCCATCTTCGGAAGTTGGATATTTGCAGCCTCAAACCTTCCAGAAAACACCTGGTTCTTTTTTCTCTTCATTATAGCAACAGCTTTGGTCAAGTTTTCAAGCATTCTGAAAGCAACAGTCTGCTTGCCATTTCTTTCTGGGATGTCATCTGTCAGTATGCACCTAAACAGAGTAACAACTGGTATGTTAGTCCATACTCATAGAACATTCCTACCTGACATTTTTTCTCATAGAATGGTAAAGTGTGCTAAGGAGTGTCTTTACACTGCTCTGAAACTACAGGAAAAAGTACTTTTGTGAACCTTGGAATTGGAGTCAGATGGGAGAAGAAATATTTTCCTCAGTGACAGCTGGATATTTTCAGGAATGCACCAGACAGAAAAACACACTGGCTCATTTTTCTCTTCATTAAAACAACAGCTATGGTCATGATTTTGAGTTTACTCATATATAAAGGATGCTTCTGACTTCCTGCTGTGAAGTGATCTGACAGTACATTTTCACCTAATCAGAGTAACATTAGGTAAGGAATTCAAAACTCATAGACTCTCCCCTGGCATCTTTTCTCATGTATCCTAGGATACAGTGCATCCTAGATGTGTCTTTAATCAGCTCTTAGGCAGCCAGGAAACATGATTTTGTGAATCTGGGAATTGAACGCTCATGGTAAAAGCAATATTTTCAACATGGATGCTGGGTAATTAAAGCCTCAGACCTGCCATAAAAACACACTGCTTCATTTTGCTCTTCATCACAACAACAGCTTTGGTGTAGCTTTTGAGTTTTCTGAAAGAAACATGCTGCTTGCCACTTCTGGATTGGAGGTCACCTGACAGTACAGTTTCACCAAATCAGGGTAACGATAAGTATGGCAGTCAACACTCAAAGAACACTCTTCCCTGACCTCTTTTGTCATGAAATGATTCAAGGTTTCCTAGGAGTTTCTTTACAAATCTCTAAAATGCAGGGAAACATGTTTTGTGAACCTGGGAATTGGGGCCTGCTGGCAAAAAGTATTTTCCTACTGTGAAAGCTGTATAGTTTTACCTGCAAAGCTGCCAGACAAACACACTGGTTGATTATTCTTTTCATCACAACAACAGTTTTGATCTAGTTTATGGTTTTCTGAAAGAATCTGGGTGCCTATCACTTCTTGCTTGGAAGTCATCTGACAGTGCAGCTTCACCTAATCAGGGTAACAACAGCTATGGTAGTCAATACTCACAGAACACTCTCACCTGACATCTTTTCTCATAGAATGGTACAATGTGGCCTAGGAGTGTCTTTACACAGCTCTGAGACTACAGAGAAATATGCTTTTGGGAACCTGGTAATTAGGGCCTGATGTGAAAAGTATTTTCCCCAAGTGAAACCTGGATAGTTGTAGCCTTAAAGTTGACAGAAAAACACGCTTCCATGCCATTCTCCCATATCATCCCACCCTCGCCCTCTCCCATAGAGTCCATAATACTGTTCTATTTATCTGTGTCTCTTTTGATGTCTCGCATACAGGGTTATCTTTACCGATTGACTAAATAACATATATATGTGTTAGTATACTGTATTGGTGTTTTTCTTTCTGGCTTACTTCACTCTGTATAATAGGCTCCAGTTTCATCCACCTCACGCTGGTTCATTTTACACTTCATTAAACAACAATTTTGTTCCTGATTTTGAATTTTCTGAAATAGAAAGGATGCTTCCAACTTCTGGCTGGGAATTAATTTGACAGTACAGTTTCACCTAATCAGGATAACAACATGTAGGGCCGTCACCATTCAGAGCTCTCCCCTTATGTCTTTTATCATGGGATGGTACATTGTGTCCTAGGAGTGTCTATACACAACTCCAAAACTGCAAGTAACCATACTTTTTGTAAATCACAATATTGGGGTCTAATGGCCAAAGAAGTATTTTCCCCCAGAGAAACCTGGATAGTGGCAGCCTGAAACTTGCCTGAGAAACACACAGGTTCATGCTTCTCTTCACTACAACAGCAGCTTTGGGCATGATGTTGAGTTTTCTGAAAGGAAAACAATGCTTTTGACTTGTTGCTGGGAATTCATCTGACAGTATAATTTCAACTAATCAGAGTAACAAAAGGTAAGGCAGTCCATAATCACACAACACTATCCCCTGATATCTTTTCTCATGGAATGGTGCAGTGTGTCCTAGGAGTGTCTTTGCACAATTCTGAACAACAGGAAATATTTTTTTGTGGACCTGGGAACTGAGGTCTGATGACAAATAATTATGTTTCCACTGTGAAAGCTGTATAGTTTCAGCATCAAATCTGCCAATAAAACACACTGGTTCATTTCTCTCTTCATTAAAACAACAGCTTTTGTTTAGTTTTAAGTTTTCTGAAAGAAACAGGCTGCTTGCCACTTATTGCTGGGAAATCACCTGTCAGTACAAATTCACCTAATCAGGTTAACAAATGTATGGCAGTCAGCATTCACAGAACACCCTCTCCTGAAATATTTTCTCATGGAATGGTACAGTGTCCCCTAGGTGTGTCTTTACACAACTCTGAAACACCCAAGAAACATGATTTTGTGAACTTATGAATTTGGTCCTTATGATAAAAGCAATATTTTCAGCCTGTGGAGGCAGGATATTTTCAGCCTCAAGCCTTCCATGAAAACAAACTGATTCATTTTTCACTTCATTAGAACAACAGCTCTGGTCAAGCTTTTGAGTATTCTGAAAGAAACAGGCTGCTTGCCACTTCTTGCTTGGAAGTCATCTGACAGTACTGTTTCACCTAATCTGTGTAACAATAGGCATGGCATTCAACACTCAAATAACACTCCCCATTGTCCTGTTTTCTCATGGAATGGTATAGTGTTTCCTAGGTGTGTCTTTACAAAGCTCTGAAAATCTAAGGAAACATTTCTTTTGTGATCCTGGAAATTGGGGCCTGAAGGCAAAAGAAGTATTTCCCCACAGTGAAGGCTGGATAGTTGCAGTCTTAATCTCTCCATAAAAAACAAAAAACAAACAAACAAAAAACCCAAAACTGGTTAATTTTTCTCTGCATTACAATAGCTTGGTCACAATTTTGATTTTTTTGAAAGAAATATGCTGCTTGCCACTTCTTCCCTGGAAAGTCACCTGACAGTACCATTTCACTTAATCAGGGTAACAGCAAATTGACAGTGTTAACAGCCTCAGTAGGGAGGCCAGAGGCCTCCAAGCAGCAGAGGAAATAAACTGCATCAGCAGATTTTTTCCCTCCTCTGTTGATGAAACCAGCTCTGCCTAAGGCTAACATTTTTCTTTTTTCTTTTCTCAAACCTTGGGCTCATAATGGCTCAACAAACCAGTATTCATGTCAATTGTTTTATGTCATTCCCAGGATTTGGGGATGACAAATCTTGTGCCATTTTATCTCAAAAATGAATATTATGGGAGAGAGACCTGGTGAAACACCCTCAGCATTGAGGTGTCTCTCTTATCTGATTAGCAGCTCGCCAGAGACATAAAATATCTTGCCAAAAACTAGCAAGGAGGCATTCTTTCTGCCCCCTTCTGATGTCTATGTTGGAAGCTTTATCCCTCTTACACTTTAATAAAATTCTGCTACACAAAAAGCTTCAGTGGTCAAGGCTGGTCTCTGGCCCCATGTTGAACTCCATCTGAACCCTCCAGTCACCTTTTCCTGGTCTCTTTGACCATTAGGAAATGGATGTTTCCCGTAGCAGTCTTAGCCTGGGAGGCATTCCAGAAGGCTAGTCTGTTGCACCTCAGGTGGCATAAGAGGAGCAGCAGAAATCAGGCAAGGGTTTAATGGTGAGGAACTGGACTACAATCTGGGATCCCACTAGGTCTATCCCTGGTGCATCTCCACATCACCTCAGTGGTAGAACAAGGAGAGATGGTAGTGGAACACCATGAATCAGTAAGGAACAGCCTAATTCCAGCCCAGGAAGGAAGCTTAGGTGGAAGACCTGTCACCACCCCCATCTAGAGCAGGGAGGGTGCCTCTGGTAGAAAAGGGTGTTGGGCACTGTTTTTTCTCTCTTACTGGTAGAAGCTAAAAATTCCAATCTCACTCCTTTGAATTCATCCTAAAAACATTGGGATAGACTAAATCCCCAGAACTTAAAGAAGACATGCCTGATCTTCCTATGTGACACTGCATGGCCACAGTATCCTTTGGAGGATGGAGAACAGTGGCCAGTTGGGGGGGTCTCTTAATTATAATACTGTTTTATAATTAGACTGATTCTGTAGAAAAGAAGGGAAATGGGTAGAAGTAGCATATGTGTTCCCTGCAAGACATTTTTTTTTCTCTGCAAGACATGCCAGACCTATGCCCTAAGGGTATAGATGTGGGCGTGAAACCTTCAGCTCCCTCCTGTCCTACTTAGCCTCCATACCTGGGGCTCCAACTAAGCAATCTGAAAGTGAGTGCACCCATCAAGGGAGGGGTGACTCGGTCTCAGGAGAAGCTCAAACTGAAATTCAAACTGCTCCAGTATCAGTAGAGGTTCAAACTCCTCTCTCAGTACGACTTCAGACTACTCTGGTTTCAATTGAAACTCAGACAATCAAAGTAAGAGAAGCTCAGACAGCTAAAACTAAGGGTGAAATACAGGATGAGATGGAGGACAGGAGACAAAGAAGTAAGCAAAAGCAGGTTTCTCCGATCTAGCCCTGGGATTGTTGTAGCCACGCGTTTTGGGAAACAAACTCACTCAGAAGGACAATGCAGGTAGTGGAGTGCAGTTTATTACACCAGCGGGCCCAAGGCAGAGTCTTCTCTTAGCCAAGGACCCCGACCACCATTTGTGAAAATCTTTTATACCCCATGTGTACGTGTCCGAACTCACCACCCCAAATTACTTGAGACTTACATAAAAAAGGAAGGGAAAATACAATCACAATAATCTCATCATTTATGTGTTATGTGCTCAAACAGTTAAACAATTGGCCAATAATCAATAAGCCCGAGGTTACACTCCGATAGGTACAGAAAAATTTATGGCCTGTCCAGAGACAGGGCTGATTAGTGTATGTTTTCTCTTAGGCAATGAGTAACCTGGAATTGATCTTCAAGGTTCCCCTGTCTGGCGGGGGTCTTATCCTTTTATTGTCATTTCCATAGGCACTAAGCACAGAGTTTAGAGTCCATTAGAGAGGTGGCCAAGCATGATCAGCATAAACAGGCCTAAGATGCAGTCCAGGTCCTATGAATTCCCTCTTCATTCCCCCCTCTTGATCTCCTAGTTCCCATAATGAGCATCATTTATTGAAATATATTGTACCCTAGCCCTCTGGCCACCCACATGAGAGAACGCTATCAACCTCTGGGTTACAAAATTCACAAGACATTGTAAGGAGCAGGGCCCACAAAGCAGTATGATTAGAACTATTATGACAACAGTAACAGTAGTTTTCCACCAGTCTCCCTTTACCCAGGACAGGACCGAAGCCCAAAAGGGAATATTTTCATCAGACACAGCTTTCACTTGATTTTGCATATTCTCTAAGGCAGTAGATACATTTTCAGACGGGTCAGGGATGTATACACAACATTTGATTTTAATTATGGCACAAGTCCCCCCCCTGGGCTGCTGTGAGTATGTCTATGCCATCTTATTTTGAATTACCGCTTTTGTTACTTTTATGAAACCGATGTTTACATAATATGTAACTCCATGACCCAAGTCTATTGACTGTAGGTCTGTCTTACATTAAGAGAGCAGGGATAGTTATGATTGTGTCCCAGAAAAGAGTAGAGTGGTTTACAATCTCTTTGGTGGAGCGATGACAGCCACCAGGGAAATCCATCCATCACAGACAGAGGCATAGCCCCACATACCCAGCAGTTGGTGGTATTGTGGAAGTTGGTGTATCATGTGGCTTCATCTTGAAGGGGCTCACCCGGGATCTTCTTTTTAAGGATGGTCTTAGTCTCTCAAGGGTCAGAGGGGTCCCTCTGTGTAGTCCACTCAGCATTTTCTGGGTCTGTGTGGTATGTTCTCTTCACCCTCATATGATGGATCCAAGGGGCAATACCTGTAACTTCAACTGCAGTAAGGGTAGTTAGAATCATATAAGGGCCCTTCTACCAAGGGGCTAGTAAATCATGTTTCCAATCTTTGACCCATACTTGGTCACCAAGCATAAACTTATGAATCTGTTCCCCAAGGGGGAACGGCGCCCTTTCTTGTACAAATTTAGTTACCTGATTTATTACCTTACCTAGTTCCATCTGCTGTGAAATCCTATCTCCCCTTACCTGAGGCAAATTTGTTGGCACCTGTTTTATTATGGGAGGGGGCCTCCCATGCACAATTTCATATGGAGAGTAGCCTTGGGACCGTGGGGTCATCCTGAGTCTGAACAGAGCTGTCGGAAGCAAGTCCACCCAGGAGCAGTCAGTCTCTATGATCCACTTGGAGAGTCTCTGTAAGTGTCTGGTTGGTTCATTTCACCATCTCAGAACTCTGGGCCTATATGTAGTGTGCACTTTCTATTTGATGTTTAAAGTTTTGTTTACTTGTTGTACTAAGTCAGCTACCAAGGCCAGGCCCTTGTCTGATCCAATGCTGGTAGGAAATCCAAATCTGGGAACTATTTTTCTAAGCAGGCACTGGGATACTTCTGATGCTCTTTCAGTCCACGTAGGAAAATCTTCTACCCATCTCGAGAATGTATACACCATGACCAGCAGGTAACGGTAGTGTCAGTGAGGTTTCATTTCAGTGAAGTCCACTCCCAGGTGTTCAAAGGGCATTGTGCCTTTCAGCTGAATCCCCAGAGGTTTTTGTCTGTGCCGAGAGGCAGCATTAACCTGTGAGCAGGCTGCATGGCCTAGGTGGGTCGCTTGGTGTGTTTGACTTACCAGAGTGTGTGCCAGCTCTTCTGGTAACAATAGTTTGCCACTTGACAACTCCCACCATTCCTTTTTAGTCTTGATGGCCCCTTACACTTTGGCTAACCTGACAGCCATTGTCTTTGTTTTATCAGGCTAGCATCATCAGTATACAGGACCCAATTAGGGTCTGGAACCTTGTGCCCTTTTTTAAAACAAACCCCAGATACCTTACTCCCTCCTCGCAGATCTGTGCCTTCTCCTTTGACACCCAGTAACCTGATTCCATCAGCAGCTGGAGTAGTGCTTTTATCCCTTCCCAGCATTTTTCCTTGGTCTCAGCAGCCAGCAGCAGGTCATCCGTGTATTGTAGGAGCCAATATCCGTACTTGTCCGGCTGGAATGAGTTCAGGTCAAAAGCCAAGGCTTCCCCAAAGATGGTTGGGGAATTCTTAAACCCTTGTGGGGGAGCCCAGGTGAGGTTGTTTGGTGCCCCCGACTAGATCTTCCCATCCAAAGGCAAAGACGGGCTGTGATGCTGGGGCAAGGCATATGCAGAAGAAGGCATCCTTGAGATCTAGGCAAGTATAAACTTTAGTCCTTAGCGGGAGGAGTCTAAGTCAGGTATAGGGGTTTGGAACAGTGGGGTGTAAAATCACAGTAGCCTGGTTGACTAGCCTGAGGTCTTGTACAGGCCTATAGTCCTGTCTTCCTTTCTTTTTGGCTGGCAGGATTGGCATATTCCAAGCTGACTGGCACTCTACCAGAATGTCCACTTGTTTCAATCTATTGATGTGGGGTAGTATGCCGGCCCGGGCCTCTGTTGGTAGTGGGTACTAGCGGTTTCTAACTGGGATGATGTCTGGCTTGAGTTCTATTATCACTGGGGCTTGATGTTTAGCCAGCCTGGGGTTGGGAGGGGGGGCGGCGGTTGTCTTCCACCCAGACCTCAGGGAATAGAGTTAGCTCTCTCTCATGTTCTTCCAGCCCACCTAGTTCTTCCTTTGGAGGCTCATCAACCTCCACTCATCTTGGGGCGGGTATTGAGAGAGAGAACAAATAAGTCATAGTCCCATCGGGAAGATGGGCCTCTCCGGAGGAGAAAGTCACTTGTGCTCCTAGCTTGGAGAGCAAGTCTCTTCCCAACAGGGGTACTGAGCACTCAAGAATGTTTGATCCCCCACTTTTAAGGTTAAAAAGGGCTCTCAGGGACCTAATATCTCTGAGCCCTTACAGCCCTATTTAATTTCCAAGTCAGCAAGCCCCACAACTGCAGGAGCTTCCTCTTCCTTCCTTGCCTTAGGGCATTCATTTTTCCAGAGACCAAAACTTCGGCACCAGGCACACTGGTTTGGCTGTAACGGGGCCCGGGGCCTCTGTTGGGACCGATTGAAGGACTGTCCTGTCCCTGGGGCAGAGGAGGTTTTCTGGAGGGCTCGAGATAGACTTTCCCAGAGCAGCAGCAAGCATTGCAAACCTCTTGTCTGTTCTTTCATTCCCTCCGGCTCTCTGGCAGAGCACAGTCTCTGCTTAATTCCAACGTCTCCCTCCCCTTCTTGTCAGTACTCACCAGGAGAGACCGGTATAGCTTGGGCGGTTCAGCTGGAGCCAGATCCCAGAAGTGTTGGCCAGAGGCTTCTGCCACCAGGATCAGAGTCTGCCGAGGTGGTGGCTCTATGACCTCCGGGAGAGCTGGCAGAGGAGCCGTGGCTGCTGCAAGAACTTCACCTAGCCCTGGATTGGGCACTAAGGCGGCCTCCGGTCCTGGTGGAGCACTGGGCTGCAGGCACATCATCATCCAGTATGGGGGAGGGTCAGGTCATTCTCGTCCAAATCTTGCCAGATCCCAGAGAGAGAAGGAGGATCGGCGTGTGTTCACCTGCTGGTCAGCTCGGCCGAACCAGAACACCACGTGGTCCAAGACTGTTTCTTCATGAAAGTCTGTTCTGCCTTGGTGGGCTTGATCAGGTACAGATGAACATACAAATGGGTTAATATCCCATGTCCCAGGCAGTCTCTGGAAAAGCCAATTCATATTTACTTATGTATCCTCCTCCTTCTAGCCTGACAATTCCGAGGGGGTCAAGAATTTTACAGCAGAGGGGACACCTCCTAGGGGAGGGCAAAATACGAGCATACAAGGACCAGTTTTCTATCCTAAAAATCCCCTGGTGATCGCTTAGTAATAATTTCCCCTGAGAGGGCGTGGACACACCTCTTAAATGACCTTCACAAATTCCGTTCCTAAGCCCTTACACGCTCATCAACCTGTGTACCAAACAATCGCTGCCTGCCTATTCCAGGCTCCTGTAGGTCCGTGCCCCTTTTAATCCCTCCCAGGGGGGTGATCAGGCCCCCTCTTCCACCCTGCTGGGCGTGTTCCTCCTCACCTGAGCACTCTGTTCCCCTGCTGCCATCCACTACCTGCTAATGTGAAAGGTCCGGGCGTTGAGAAGCAGAATCCTTCTAGAAGAACAAGGCGCCTTCCACCCTCTAGAAGATTCAAGCCGCAAGGCCTCAGAGTAGTCCCAAATGGGACTTGTATCCTCAAAGTGAGGAGTTTCCCAGCCCATGCACCAAATGTTGTAGCCACGCGTTTTGGGAAACAAACTCACTCAGAAGGACAATGCAGGTAGTGGAGTGCAGTTTATTACACCGGTGGGCCCAAGGCAGAGTCTTCTCTTAGCCAAGGACCCCGACCACCATTTGTGAAAATCTTTTATACCCCATGTGTACGTGTCCGAACTCACCACCCCAAATTCCTTGAGGCTTACATAAACAAAGGAAGAGTAAATACAATCACAATAATCTCATCATTTATGTGTTATGTGCTCAAACAGTTAAACAATTGGCCAATAATCAATAAGCCCGAGGTTACACTCCGATAGGTACAGAAAAATTTATGGCCTGTCCAGAGACAGGGCTGATTAGTGTATGTTTTCTCTTAGGCAATGAGTAACCTGGAATTGATCTTCAAGGTTCCCCTGTCTGGCGGGGGTCTTATCCTTTTATTGTCATTTCCATAGGCACTAAGCACAGAGTTTAGAGTCCATTAGAGAGGTGGCCAAGCATGATCAGCATAAACAGGCCTAAGATGCAGTCCAGGTCCTATGAACTCCCTCTTCAGGATAATATGCAAAGAGCAGCCATAGAGGCTGAGGAACACAAGCTGTCACCTCTCCATGAAGCACCCACTGGGAAAAATAATCAATCTATGAGAGTTAATAAGCCTTTTTCTTATCAAGAAATAAAAGCAATCAAGGAAGATCTGGGATACTATTTGGAGGACCCAGAAAAAATATATCAGAGCCTTTGACCTAGCTTTATGATCTTACTTGGAAGGATGTTATGTATATCCTGGGGCAGATGTTAACTCCTGACTCAAAGACTCTAGTTTTGGAGCAAGCTATTGCCTATGTAGATAAGTGGCTTGGTAATGAATCAACAGAAAGAGGGAGGATGGGATAGCCACCCTCCTCATTGGTAGTAAGGCAGTCCCAACTATAGAACCAGATTGCTACTATAACACGTGTAAGGAAGGTGGGATCAGAGTCATTTTGTCAGTTGTATTCTTGAAGGACTCAGGCAATTGGTGGGTGTCTCCATTTCCAGGAGAAGACTTTTCTCCACGTTTGAAATTACCTTGGCCAACAACAATCGCATATGATGCTTCTGCTTAATTTGATAATATCTAACAATCCTAAAATGTACTGGTGTAACACTTTGTACCTTAACTATGTACATAATGTATCTTTTAACTCTGATGATTGTTCTGTTTTTCTGTTTGCTCCCTACATTTGTAATGTGTAGCTAGATTTGTTTCTAATACAGGAAGGCTTTTAAGGTATTCATGTCAATTGTTTTATGGCCGGGCAGGACACACCTTGTGCCATTCTATCTAAAAAATTCATATTGGGGAGAGTCATGAATTCCTGGCATAGCACACGGCCTGCAGCGATCTTTCAAGGTATGGCAGTCAACACTCAAGGTCACCATCTTTTGACCTCTGTTCTCATGAAATTGTACAGTGTTCCCTAGGAGTGTCTTTATACAACTCTGAAACTGCACAAAAACATGTTTTAGTGAACCTGGGACTTGGGGGCTAATAGCAAAAGAAGTACTTTCCTGCAGTAAAAGTTGGAGAGTTGCAGCCTCAAACTTGCCAGAAAAACACACTTGTTCAATTTTATTTTCATTACAACAAGAACTTTGGTTATAATTTTGAGTTTTCTGAAATAAAATGGATGCTTCTGACTTCTTGCTGGGAAGTCACTTGACAGTACTGTTACACCTAATAAGGGTAACAATAAGTATGGCAGTCAGCCCTCACAGAACACTCTCCCTTGACCTCTTCTCTCAAGGAATGGTACAGTGTTTCCTAGGTATGCCTTTACAGAACTCTGAAACAGCCAGGAAACCTGCTTTTGTGAACCTGGGAATAGGGACCTTATTGTAAAAGCTATGTTTTTCACCAATGAAAACTGGATAACTGCAACCACAAGCCTA
This sequence comes from Okapia johnstoni, assembly GCA_024291935.2. Classification (NCBI taxonomy): domain Eukaryota; kingdom Metazoa; phylum Chordata; class Mammalia; order Artiodactyla; family Giraffidae; genus Okapia; species Okapia johnstoni. Next base: position 450,144 of record CM044326.1, read on the forward strand.
CCAAAAAAAACCCACTGGTTCATTTTTCTTTTCATTGCAACAACAGCTTTGGTAAACTTTTTAAATATTCTCAAATAAACAAGTTGCTTGCAACTTCTTGCTGGGGAGTCAGGAACAGTACCTTTTCACCTAATGAGGGTAACAGCATGTAAGACAATCAATATTCAAAAGCAATCTCGTCTGACATCTTTCTCATGGAACAGTACTGTGTGTCCTAGGTGTGTCTACTCTGAAACAGCCAGGAAATATGACTTTGTGAACCTGGGAACTGGGCCCTTTTGGTAAAAGCAGTATTTTTCACCAGTGGAAGTTCAATAATTGCAACCTCAAATCTGCCATAAAGACACACAGGTTTAATTTTTACTTCATTACAACAACAGATCTGGTTTCTCTTTTGAGTTTACTGAAAAAAAAACAAGCTGGTTGCTGTTTCTTGCTGGGAAGACATCTGATAGTACATTTTCACCTAATTAGAGTAACAACCTATATGGTAGTTAATATTCATAGAAAAATCTCCCCTGATATACTTCTCATGGCATGGCACTGTGAGTCTGAGGAGTTGCTTTCACAGATATGAAACTGCTGGGAAACATGTTTTTGTGAACTTGGGAATTGGAGCCTGATGACAAAGAAGTATTTTCCCCAAGGGAAAGCTGGATAGTTGCAGCCTTAACCTTGTCAGAAATCCACAGTGGTTCACCTTTTTTCTTCATTACAACAACTTTGGTCATGATTTTGACTTTTCTGAAATAAAAAAATACTTCTGACTTCTTACTGGGAAGTCAACTGACAGTACAGTTTCACCTAATCAGACTAACAGCAGCTATGGCAGTCAACACTGCCCCTAAAAGAACAGTCTCCCCTGATAGCTTTTCTCATATAATGGTACAATGTGTCCTAAATGTATCTGTACACAACTCAGAAAAAGAAGGAAATGTGCTTGTGTGAACCTGGGAATGGGGCCCTTATGGTGAAAGCTATATTTTCCACCTTTGGAAGTCAGATAATTGAAGCCTCAGACTCGCCAGAAGAAACACACTTGTTTATTTTTCTCTTCTTTACAACATTAGCTTTAGTTAATTTTTTGTTTTCTGAAAGAAACAGGCTGCTTGCCACTCCTTGCTTAGCAGTAAGCTTACAGTACCATTTCACCAAATCAGGGTAACAAGAAGTATGGCAGTCCACACTCAAAGAATACTCTCCCTTGACATCTTCTCTCATGGAATAGTACAATGCATCCTAAGTGTGTTTTTAAACAGTTCTGAAACTGCAGGGGAAAATGTTTTTGAAAACATGGGAATTGGAGCCTAATGGCAAAAGAACTATTTCCTCTCTGTGAAAGCTGCATAGTTTCAACCTCAAACCAGCCAGATAAACCCAAGAGTTAATTTTTCTCTTCATTACAACAACAGCTTTGGTCAAGTTTTTAGTCTTCTGCGAGCAACAGACTACTTGCCACTTCTTGATAGGAAGTCATCTGTCAGTACAGTTTCACCTACTCAGAATAACAGCAGGTATGGCATTCAACACACAAAGAACACTCTCCCCTGACATCTTTTCTAATAAAATGGTACATTGTATCTTAGGTATATCTTTACAAAACTCTGAACCAGCCAGGAAACATGTCTTTGTGAACCTGGGAATTGCTCCCTTTTGGTAAAAAGCTTCCTTCTGAGGAAGCTGGATAATTGCAGCCTCAAACCTGTCTGAGAAACACACTGGTTCATTTTTCTCTTCATTATATCAACATTTTTGGTCAAATAAATATTGTCCAAAGGTACCTACCAGGGGTTTTCTCAGGCACACTGGTTCTTTTTTGCCCACATCAGCATTACAACAAATGATTTGGTCTTGCTATTGAGTTTTCAGAAATAAAAAAGGATGCCTTTAACTTCCGGCTGGGAAGTCATCTGGCAGTACAATTTCACCTAATCATGGTAACAATATGTATAGCAATCAACAATCACAGAACACTCTACCCTGACAACCTTTCTCATGGAATGGTAGGGTGTATCCTAAATGTGTCTTTACACAACTTTGAAACAGCCAGGAAACGCATTTGTGAACCTGGGAATTGGGCCATTTTGTAAAAGCTATATTTTCCACCTGTGAAAGTAAGATAATTACAGCCTCAACTCTGCCAGAAAAACCCACTGTTTCATTTTTATCTTCATTACAACAACAGCTTTTGTCACGTTTTTGAGTTTTATGAAAAACACAGATTCTTACCACTATTTTCATTGAATTCACCTGAAACTATCACTTCACATAATTAGGGTTACAACAGGTATGGCATTCAACACTCAAAAAACACTCTCTCCTGACCTCTTTTCTCATGGAATGACACAGTGCTTCCTAGCACTGTCTTAACAAATCTCAGCAACAGGAGGAAACCATGTTTCTTGAACCCAGAAATTGGGACCTGATGGCAAAAGTAGTATTAATTCTAGAGAAACCTGGATATCCACAGCTTTAAATTTGCCACAAAAACACACTGGTTAATTTTTCTTTGCATTGCAACAATAGATTTGGTCACAATTTGAGTTTTCTGAAATAAAAAGAATGCTTCCTACTTCTGGTTGAAAAGGGATCTGACAATACAGTTTTACCTAATCAGAGGAACAATAGGTATGGCAGTGAACACTCAAAGAACACTAGCCCGACCCCTTTCTCATGGAATGGTGCAGTGTTTACTAGATGTGTGTTTATGAAACTCCAACAATGCAGGTAAACTTGTTTTTAAGAACTTGAAAAATGAGGTCTGATGGCAAAAGAAGTATTTTTCCACTGTGAAAGCAGAGTAGTTGCAGCCTCAAACCTTCCAGAAAAGCACACTGGTTCATTTCCCCCTCATTACAACAACAGCTGTGATCTAATTTTTGAGTATTCTGAAAGGAACATGCTGCTTGCCATTCCATGCTAGGATGTCATGAGACACACAGTTTCACCTACTCAGAGTAAAAACTGGTATGGGAATGAATACTCAAAGAACACTCTCCCCTGACATATTTTCTCATGGAATGGTACAATGTGTCCTAGGAGGGTCTATACACATCTCCTAGAATGCTGGGAAACATGTTTTTATATACCCAGGAATTTGGGGGTCATGGCACAAAAAAAGTATTTTCCCCCATTGAAACCTGGATATTTTCAGTTAAACCTTCCAGAAAAACACAGTGGTTCACTTTTCTCTTCATTACAGCAAACATTTTGGTGATGATTCTGAGTTTTCTGAAATAAAAAGGAAACGTGTGAAACAACTGTGAAAAACCATGAAACATGTTTTCATGAACTTGAGAATTGGACACTTATGGTAAATGTTACATGTTTCACCTGTGGAAGCTGGATAACTGTAGCTCCAAACCTGCCAGAAAAATACACCAGTTCATTTTGCTCCTCATTACAACGACATCTTTGGTCAAGTTTTTGAGTTTTCTGAAAAAAGCAGGCTGCTTGCCACTTCTTGTTGGTAAGTCATCCGAAAGTACAGATTAACCTATTCAAGGAAGCAACAGGAATGGCAGTGATCACTCATATAGCACTCCCCACCCTGACCTCTTTTCTCATGTAATGGTACATTGTGTCCTAGGAGTATCTTTACACGGCTCTAAAACTGAAGAGAAACATATTTTTACGAACCTGGTATCTGGGGCCTGATGTAAAAAGAATTTTTCGCAAGTGAAAACTGAATAGTTGCAGCCATGAGCTTGCAACAAAAACACACTGGATCATTCCTCTCTTCATTACAACAACAGATTTGGCCAATTTTTTTAGTTTTTCTAAATAAACAGACTAATTTCCATTTTTTGCTGGGAAGTTATCTGAGAGTACGGATTCAGGTAGTGAAACATAAGGCAGCCAACACTCACAGAACACTCTCCCATGATCTCTTTTCTCATGGAATGGTACTTTGTCTCTCAGGAGTGTCTTTATACAGGTCTGAATAACCAGAGAATCATGTTTTTTTGTGAAGCTAGGAACTGGGGTGGCCTGGTTGCAAAACAACAAACTGATACCAAATCAGGAAAGGAATACATCAAGGCTGTATATTGTCACCCTGCTTATTTAATTTTATGCAGAGTACATCATGAGAAATGCTGGACTGGATGAAGCACAAGCTGGAATCAAAATTGCAGGGAAAAACATAAGTAACCTCAGATATTTACATGATACCACCCTTATGGCAGAAAGAGAAGAACTAAGGAACCTCTTGATAAAAGTGAAAGAGGAGAGTGAAAAAGTTGGCTTAAAACTCAACATTCAGAAAACTAAGGTCATGGCATGTGGCCCCATCATTTCATGGAAAATAGATGGAGAAACAGTGGAAACAGTAAGAGACTTTATTTTGGGGGCCTTCAAAATCACTGTATATGGGGACTGCAGCCATGAAATTAAAAGACATTTGCTCCTTGGAAGAAAAGCTATGACCAACCTAGACAGCATATTAAAAAGCAGAGACATTACTTTGCCAACAAAGTCCATCTAGTCAAAACTATGGTTTTTCCAGTAGTCATGTATCAATGTGAGTTGGACTATAAAGAAAGCTGAGCACTGAAGAACTGATGCTTTTGGACTGTGGTGTTGGAAAAGACTCTTGAGAGTCCCTTGGATTGCAAGGAGATCCAACCAGTCCATCCTAAAGGAAATCAGTCCTGAATATTCATTGGAAGGACTGATGCTGAAACTGAAATACTTTGACCACCTGACGCAAAGAATTGACTCAGTTGAAAAGACCCTAATGCTGGGAAAGATTGAGGGTGGGAAGAGAAAGGGATGACAGAGGAAGAGATGGTTGGATGGCATCACTGACTCAATGGACGTGAGTTTGTGTAAACTCTGGGGGTTGGTGATGGACAGGGAGGCCTGGCTTGTTGCAGTCCATGGGGTCACAAAGAGTTGGACACGACTGAGTGACTGAAATGACTGACTGATGGCAAAAGAAGTAATTCCCCCAGTGAAACCTGAATATTTATAGTCTTAAACTTGCCAGAAAAGCCCACTGGTTCATTTTTCACTACATTAAAGCAATAGTTTTGGTTACTATTTGAGTTTTTTGAAATAAAATGATGCTTCCTATTTCTGGCTGGGAAGTGATTTAGCAGTACAGTTTCATCTAATTGGAGTATCAACAGATATGGCCGTGAACACTCACCAAACACTCTCCCCTGATATATTTTCTCATGGAATGGAATATTGTGTCCTAGGTGAGTCTTTATACAATTCTGTAACAACTAGTAATTGTGCTTTTGTGAATCTGGAAAGTGGACTCTTATGGTAAATTCTGTATTTTGCACCTTTTGAAGTGGTATAGTTGCAGCACCACACCTGCCAGGAAAACACAATTGTCTTTTCATTACAACAAGTGTTTCAGTTTTCTGAAAGCAAGAGGTTGCTTGCCACTTGTTGCTGGGAAGTTACGTGACAGTACATTTCACCTAATCATAGTATAAATCAGTATGGTATCCAACACTCACAGAAGACTCTCACCTGTCCTCTTTTCTCATATAACGGTACATTGTGTCCAAGGAATGCCTTCAAACAGTTCTGAAACTGCAGGAAAACATGATTTAATGAACCTGGGAATTGGGGTCTGATGGCAAAAGCAATATTTCCCCCTAGTGAAATCTGGATAGTTACAGCTTTACACTTACTGGAAAAACACGCTGGTTCACTTTTTGCATTATAACAATGTTCATGATATTCAGCCTTCTTAAATAAAGAGAATATCATCTTCAGGCCAGGAAGTCATCTGGAAGTACACTTTCACCTAATCGTAATAACAACAGGTATGGCAGTCAGCACTTATATAAAGCACTCCTCTGACTTCTTTTCTCATAAAATGATACAGTGTGTCCTAGGTTTGTCTTTACACAACACTGAGACTGCCAGTAAACTTGCTTTTGTGAACCTGGAAATTTGGCCCTTATGGTAAAAGCAATATTTTCCACCTATGGAAACTGGATAATTGCAGCCTCAACCCTGATTGATAAATAAACACTGGCTAATTTTCTCTTCATTACAACCACAGCTTTCATGAACCTTCTGAGTTTTCCAAAAGAAACAGGCAGCTTGCCAATTCATGCTGGGAAGTCATCTGACAGTACCAACTCACCTAATCAAGTTAACAACAGGTATGGTACTCAGCTCTCCCCTGACCTCTTTTCTCATGGTATGGTACATTGTGTCCCAGGAATGTCTTTACATAGCTCTGAAACTACAGGGCAACATGTTTTTGAGAACCTGGGAACTGGGACATTATGGCAAATAAGTATCTTCCCCCAGTGAGCGCTAGATAGTTGCAGCATTAAACTTGCCAGAAAAACACACTTGTTAATTTTCCCCTGCATTACAAAAGCACCTTTGATCACGACTTTGAGTTTTCTGAAACAAAAATGATTCTACTAACTTCTTGCTGTGAATTGATCTGCCAGTACAGTTTCACCTAATCTGAGTAACAACAGTTATGTCAGTTGCAGGTCTTGCTTGCAAGTCATCTGACAATTCAGTTTAACCTGATCAGAGCAACAATAGATATGGCAGCCAACACTCAAAGAACACTCTCCCCTGACCTCTATTCACATGTAATGGTACAGTGTGTCCTAGGTATGTCTTAATACTAGTCTGAAACAGCCAACCTGGGAATTGGGGCCAGGTTACAAAAGAATTATTTTCCCCCATGAAAGCTGAATAGTTGCAGGCTTAAACTTGCTAGAAAAACACACTGGTTAATTTTTCTCTTCATCACAAAAACAACTTTGGTCAAGTTTTTGAGTTTTTTGATAAAAACAAGCTGTTTCCCACTTCTTGCTGGGAAGTTGATAGTTTATGGTGAATGGTGACATTGGGTTCATAGTCTCCAAAGGAGGAGATTTAACTCCAGGACCATAGACAGTCTCAGTTACTCGAGCTTTGTGTAGATTTTATTTAAAGTGAAAGCGACAGTAAAATTATAAGTAAGAACTTCGGTGAAGAACTTCCATTAGGTATAGTCCAGTGACATCTCCAGGTCATCTGACTTAATTTGTTAAATGGCTATAGCCTGATGTTAATCTCCTTGTTGTAGATCCTGGAGCATCTGATCTTTATTCAAAGACTGCTTACTGGGATAAGATTTAGAAACAAACTCAGAGAGTCCTTTTTGATAACTCAATTAAACCTCTTATCAATGTAGCATAACCACAAAGAACCATCTCAGAAGTGAGTCTTAATAAATACAGACCTTAATTAACATAAATAGAACTTAATATTTAGTGAAACGTAATAGATGCCATAGGTCTGCCATAAGTTGGGCGGGTTTTTCTTTTAGGGCTCCCCAGTATACTTTGAGATTTCTGTATATGTCAGGAGACAGTCTTTTTTACCTTGATGAGGCTGTTCAGAAACCAAGTGTCTCCAATTTCTGGAGGGATGAGGCAGAGAGAAAAGAAAAATGTTTTAATTTTACCCATAGTTGCAAATCACTAAATTGTTTTAAGCCATCAGTAACTTAAGGATAAGAGCTTCTTTATATCTGAAAACAAAGATTAGAAGCCAGCAATATGTCAGACAGAAAGTTTTAGACGTATTTAGCTGTCTATTCAACCTTATGCAACCAATCCCTTTGTTCTGCTGTCCCTGTCTGATGAATGAGGACGTCAGTGAAAATAAGAGTCTCCAAGGAGAAAAGGGAGCACTCTTACACTGTTGGTGAGACTGCAAACTAGTGCAGCTACTATGGAGAACAGTGTGGAGATTACTTAGAAAAACTGGAAATAGAACTGCCATATGACCCAGCAATTCCACTGCTGGGCATACACACTGAGGAAACCAGAATTGAAAGAGACATGTGTACCCAAGTGTTCATCACAACACTGTTTATAATAGCCAGGACATGGAAGCAACCTAGACGTCCATCAGCAGATGAATGGATAAGAAAGCTGTGGTACATATACACAATGGAATATTACTCAGCCATTAAAAAGAATACATTTGAATCAGTTCTAATGAGGTGGATGAAACTGGAGCCTATTATACAGAGTGAAGCAAGTCAGAAAGAAAAACATGAATACAGTATACTAACACATATATGTGGAATTTAGAAAGATGGTAACAATGACTCTATATGCAAGACAGCAAAAGAGACACAGATGTATAGAACAGTCTTTTGGACTCTGTCGGAGAAGGCAAGGGTGAGATGATTTGAGAGAATAGCATTGAAATATGCATATTATCATATGTGAAACAGATCACCAGTCCAGGTTCGATGCATGAGATAGGGTGTTCAGGGCTGGTGCACTGGGATGACCCTGAGGGATGGGATGGAGAGGGAGGTGGGAGGGGCGTTCAGGATGGGGAACACATGTACACCCATGGCTAATTCATGTCAATGTATGGCAAAAAAAAACCACTACAATATTGTAAAGTAATTAGCCTCCAATTAAAATAAATAAATAAATAAATAAATAAATAAAAGTGTTTCCAAGGAGCTAGCTAAGTTTTTTGCCAATGTCTGTATGACCTGTCCAGCAAAGTGGGTGCCCCAATCACTGGACATTTTAGAAAATACATTTTTTCCATTGTGAGATTTTAACCCTGAACCCAGGAAACGCTTTAACTTATCAAAAAAAACCCAAGGTTTGTCAGGGAACCAGGAAAAGCCAAGCAGGCATCTCGGACTTCCCACAGCCCTGACTGGTTTACAGCCATTGTTTATCCATTTTAAATTCCCTAATGAGGGGTTAATTTTTGTACAAGCAAAATTAATTTTGTCTATGTGTGCCATAGTCTGTTATCAAAAGCCACGTTCCAAGAAAACTTTGTTCTTCTAACAAAGAGAAAACCAAATTCCAGATTGGTACCTGCTTATGTTCACTGTGAAACAATATTTATTCACTTAGTCAAAGTAACAATAAAAGATTTCAAAGACAGTTTAATATCCTAAGAATCTTGTACCATGCACAAATGTCTTCTTTTACTTGCCACAAACCTTTTTTACGCTTTCTGTATTTATCACTTCATTTGCCCATTTAGAGAACAGCCTTTTTCCTTATTAGAATATAATTCCATTACTTATAACTTTTTATTGAAGACACACATCCTACTTTCCTTCAGCAACCATGAACTGACTTTATATCATCATTGTGTAGATTGGTAAGCATAAATCACCCAAAGCTACGTTACTTGTAAAAATATCTTCATAATGTCTAGAAAGCTTGTTGTTTTAGTTATTTTAGTGATTTTTTAAACAAAATTTGAATGAGGCTTGAAACTTCTAATCCAATTCTGCTTTAATAAAGAAATAGGATGTTGTAAAACAAAAACAGGAAGCTAACGTGTAATACAGTATTGTTAACTAAGTACAGACTTTGTTCAAATTTCACAAAATTTTATGTGTGTTCATTATTTGTTTTCATAACTTATTAAAGATTCCACATTGTGTTTAGTTGCACTGAGCAGCTTCAGCTGCATGCACCAAACTCCAGTGATTTCTCTTTTCATTTTTATTCTGTTATAAATATATATTTTTTAATTTTCCTTGTAATGGTTTTTAGCAGTAAGTCTTAATTTTGTCACTATTTTAGTTATGTTCATAATTACAACTTGAGTTATTGATAAAACATTAAATTACATTCACAATTCAATGTTTTATGGTAAATCTCCAATGCCTTTGAGATAGGGTTGCATCCAAAATATTTAAATAGAATGAAAATCTTGGGGTTTGAGTAAACAAAATTTCTCTGGGAACTAAAATCAGCTACTCAGTGACACCTTTCAGAGCTCAAAAGAGGTAAGGTATTAAATTAATTTGTGGTTAATAAAAATTAAGATTACAAGAAAAAAAGAGCAAGCCTTTTTTTGTTTCCTCTTCACTACTACCTATGCCTGGAATATATAGAGATTCAAAAAAAATTCTCTAAAACTTAGATTTAATAGAAAGTGTGGGTGGGCAGTTTTTTTAGGTTGCACTTATTTCTAGTTCATGAAAACTACATGCCAACTCAGTTGGACACATATTTTCTCTAATGTAGGCTATATTCCTCTACAGTAATTTATAAATACTGTATAACTGTCAATACTGATGTGGTAAAATTGTTAAAAATAAAATGGAAATTTAATTTTCAAATACAAAGGGTTTTTAAAGTATCTCTTATATTAATTTATCATTTTATATTAATTTTTCATTTAAATGCTTTCTTCTCTGCAATCACTCTGTGTTTTTTTTCAGCCTTTTAACTTTATTGAGTCTTTCAATGACAAAGTCAAAGATCTTTCTTGGAAAATTTCACATTTCATTTGAAAATATGAGGGCTATTTTCAAATATCTTTTGATATTGATTCCTAAGTCCACAGTTATAAGGGAACAGACTCTGTTTGATTTCAAATCTTTTAGACTATGTAATTTTTGCTTCTTGTTTTATGTCCCTGATTATATTTCAGGCTCTCCTGGTTTATGATCTATGGGAACTTGAATAGAATTTGTATCCTGTTTATGTAAAATATGTATAAATCTTAATTATGTTGAATTGGTTCATAGTGCTTTTCAGGTTTATGATACCCTTCTACTTTTCTGTCTATTCACTGTATTAATTTTTGAGAACTTGATGTGAAACTCCAACTAAACATCTCAACTTATCTACTTAAAAATAATTGTATTATACAGTGGAACGATATATAATTTTCTTCTGTATTTTCCACGTCTCTTGTAAATGTGTTATCATACTTTCATAATTTAAAAAACAATAAAAAAGAAGTGAGTCTGAGATGAAGATTCCCATGTTTTTAGATTGAATTTCTTACCTCCTCCAAAGTAAGGAACACGTAGGCTTTGCTTCCATCTTGCCAAGTTATGAGGCAGAAATAGAAGGAGGAATTTGATTACAAACTGTCAACAGCCAAATAGCAAAAACAAACAAACAAACAAACAAAAAACACCACCACCAACAACAACAACAAAAAAGGTGTTTAATAGACTAGACACATAGCTTGAACCACAGAATTTGGCTAGAGTGTGTTGGAATACAAACAGCTACCTTTAGTCCAAAACTGAATATTATCTCTCTCTTAATGTATTTCAGACTCATAGAAACTACAACTAACTATCATAGCCTTCTACAATTTTTTCATCTGCACTCCCACCCAAAATAGTTGAGAGATAGAGAAAATGGGGTTGTATAACGGGAAGCAGCGTTTTCTGGAAGATAAGTTTTTAAAGCCTTAATACACTTTTCAAATTTCATTCGTCACTATATTTATGCAAATATAATGTGTCCAGAATAAATATTATATACTTATAGTTGTGATCATTACTGTTTTATCCTTGTTGAGTGTTTAGCTAAGCCATTGTGAAAAATTATTAGGCACCTGCATTGAATAGAGCTTGGAGACCAGAAGAGGGAGCTCTCACACTCTAAAACAGTAGTAGAGCCCAGCAAGAGGAAAAGAGGGGAAAAAAAAAAAGATCCCTTTTCTTCGTGTGAGGATCCCAGACAATGAGAAGCCATGGTCTCTTTGTTTACAACAGTCCTCCCAACTTCTGTTTCCCCTCTATAAAGGAATTATCCTTCCCTTGATACACAGGAACATGCAGGTGGCTCTCCAAGGTTCTGGATCCCAAAATGCAATTCTCTGCTGATGTTAAATAATCCCATATTTGCTGGAGAAATATATGCAATCTGTTCATCTTAGGCCAGTACACTCCACAGTTATTGCTACCTAGGGCTCATTTTTTAAGGGGATTTTATTTATTATTATTATTAATTATTATTATTATTATTATTATTATCATATATTTTTTAAATTTGTTTTGCCATACATTGATATGACCTGCAGGGACCTTAGCTGACATTAGCCCCTCATGCAAACACATTTTCTAGACAGCAGCCCAAATTCACAAATGAATGCAAGTTCCTAATATGATTCTCCCAACAGTCCTTGAGATCAACAGTCCCCCTGGCCTCCTAAGCTCTTCCCTTTTGGGGACCCTTAGATAAGATACCCAGGGAGGTCACCAAACCCTAATTCTTTTAGTCAGTTATTTTGGATTGAATTGACAAATCCAGCCTTGTCCCATTAACTTCAAAGCACCCCATCCATGACCTTTATAAAGGCATGTATCCCAGATCCTCTCTCTCTCTCTTCCTCTCTCTCTCTCTCCCTCTCTCTCTCTCTCCCTCTCTCTCTCTCTCTCTCTCTCTCTTTCTCTCTCTCTCTGCACTCACTTCGGTGTCCCCTTTGGTCCTTCCAGGTATACTGCAACAAGTCTTTGAGTGCTTAACTTCTCTATTTCAATTTCTCTTGTGGTCTGTTGCTGAAATGCAATTCACCAGCCATCCAGCCCCTGTACCCCACTTAACAAATGTTAATTTAACAAAGGCATAACAATTGGATTCAGAAGCATGAAGGTGGGATTGCCCCCTTCTCTCTCCTGAATGGGTAATTCTGTCTGGGAGAGGCTCACCACTTGCTGGCATTTGTGCTGCAGCAAACCACCCACAAAGTTGTCTTCCATCCCATAGTGCAAAGTCAGAAGGGGACAACCAGAACTTTCCCAAACCTCAGAGCAATGTTCACCAGAGCAGAGTTGAGATGCTGTGGATATATCTTTTACATATCAGTGTCCCACAGAGGGTAAGCTCACCCAGTGGGTGTTAGACTTATGGTATAACCATTAGGAAAGTTGGCTAAGATCGTCATTAGTTAAAGACTGGAACAAACAGATGACAACTCCTGCCCAAGTGTGTATTACCAAATAAAGGTCCAGGCAGTGCCCTCAGGAAAAGGAGGAGACTCCCATTCCTGATTACTGAATTTTCAGGACTCCTGGACTTAACTACTATATTTGAAGCAACCTGACTCCAGAAAGCATGGACCCTCAGGAAGGCAGGTACAGTTGAGAGCTCTGATATCTCTGTCACTGCAAACATTGCTGCTATTGCACCTCCTCCCACAACACTGTAGGATATTGTGGACCACATCCAACATATTATGGCAAAAGATGTAATGGTCCTACATAAGCAGCATGAACACCTATGCCTTCCTTGCCTAAAACACCCAAGAAGTTAGCAAGCTCCTCAATAACTATAAAATACCCACAGACACAGCCTGAACATAGCCCTGGTGAACTACGATGACAAAGCACTGGTTCCCTGCTCTCAGAGTGTAGGGCCCAGTCCCACTGATCCTGCCATCATCACATGTATGAGGGCAAACCCCATACCTTTGAGGTTGATTGGGACATCCTGGAGAGGAAAGCAGTACCTATGAGTGCAGCCTCATTATGGAGGTTCTTTAACCCTAAAAATATTACTACCCATATGACCACGCAGTCCCTCTACTGGGCATATACCCTAAGGAAACCATAATTCAAAAAGACACATAAATACATGTTCACTGCAGCACTATTTACAATAGCCAGGACATGGAAACAAACTAAATGTCCATTGACAGATGAATGGATAGAGAAGATTTGGAACAGTAATAATTAGTAACTTGGTACAGTAATTTCCAGTGATAACACATAAGGTCAAATCAGTGGGGGATTTGAAACTAAAAGTCAAAATTTCATGCATCTTGGGATTCAAAATGTTTTAAAGATTTTCTACATCAGGAGGAATAAAATGGGAACAACCAGCTATTAAGAGTGTTTAGTAATTCTGTATCCTACTGTTCAACACCACAGAAATAAGACAACTAGTTGGGATTACCAAAGGCTTGAAAATGCCTAATATTTTTATTGGAGTATAATTGCTTTGCAATGTTGTGTTAGGTTCTACTAAATTCAACAAAGTGAATCAACTATAAGTGTATATAAAATTCCCTCTCTTTTGAGCTCCCTCTCATACCCCCATCCAGCCCCTCTAGGACATCTCAGAGCACCAAGCTGAGCTCCCTGTGCTATACAGCAGCTTCCCCATAGATATCTATTTTAAACATGGTAATGTATATATGTCCCCTCCCACATGCTCTAGCGGGTAGGAATCCTGGTTTCACCCAGGCAGTCTGGGTTCAACTCCTGGGCCACCTTCATGACCACTTCATGACCCAGATAACCATGATGGTGTGATCACTCACCTGGAGCTAGACATCATTAGGAAGTATCACTAAGAGCAAAGCTAGTGGAGATGATGGGATTCCAGATGAGCTATTTTAAATACTAAAAGATGATGCTGTTAAAGTGCTGCACTCAATATGCCAGCAAATTTGGAATATTCAGCAGTGGCCACAGGACTGGAAAAGGTCAGTTTTCATTCCAATCCCAAAGAAAGGGAATGCCAAAGAATGTTCACACCATCACACAATTGCACTCATCCCACACACTAGCAAACTAATGCTCAAAATTCTCTAAGTCAGGCTTCAACAGTACATGAACCATGAACTTCCAGATGTTCAAGCTGGATTTAGAAAAGGCAGAGGAACAAGAGATCAAATTGCCAACATCTGTTGGATAATCGAAAAAGCAAGAAAGTTTCAGAAAAAACATCTACTTCTGCCTTATTGACTATTCCAAAGCCCTTGACTGCATAGATCACAACAAACTCTCTTCAAGAGATGGGAATACCAGACCACCTTGCATGCCTCCTGAGAAATCTGTATGCAGGTCAAGAAGCAACAGTTAAAACCGAACACGGAACAACAGACTGGTTCCAAATCAGGAAAGGAGTACATCAACGCTGTATATTGTGACCCTGCTTATTTAACTTATATGCAGTGTACATCGTGTGAAATGCCGGGCTGGATGAAGTGCAGGCTGGAATCAAGATTGCAGGAAGAAATATCAATAACCTCAGATATGCAGATGACACCACCTTTGTGGCAGAAAGCGAAGGCTTAAAAAGTCTCTTGATGAAAGTGAAAGAGGAGAGTGAAAAAGTTGGCTTATAACTCAACATTCAGAAAAGATCATGGTATCCAGTCCCAACACTTCATGGCAAATGGATGGGGAAACAATGGAAACAGTAACAGACTTTATTTTGGGGGGTAGGGAGGTTCCAAAATCACTGCAGATGGTGACTGCAGCCATGAAATTAAAAGATGCTTCCTCCTTGGAAGAAAAGCTCTGACGAACTTAGACAGCATATTAAAAGCAGAGACATTACTTTTCAACAAAGGTTTGTCTAGTCAAAGCTATGATTTTTCCAGCAGTCATGTATGGATGTGAGAGTTGGACTATAAAGAAAGCTGCGCACTGAAGAACTGATGCTTTTGAACTGTGGTGTTGGAAAAGACTCTTGAAAGTCCCTTGGACTGCAAGGAGATTGAGCCAGTCAATTCTAAAGGAAATCAGTCCTGGATATTCATTGGAAGGACTGATGCTGAAGCTGAAACTCCAATACTTTGGCCACCTGATGTGAAGAACTGACTCATATGAAAAGACCTTGACGCTGGGAAAGACTGAAGGCAGAAGTAGAAGGGGATGGTTGGTAGTAGAAGATGATTGGATGGCAGCACTGACTCGATGGACATGAGTTTGAGTAAACTCCGCAAGTTGGTGCTGGACAGGGAAGCCTGGCGTGCTGCAGTCCATGGGGTTGCAAAGAGTAGGACACTACTGAGAGACTGAACTGAGCTGATGAATGTATGTATGTCAATCCTAATCTCTCAATTTATCCTCTCCTTTCTCCCATAAGTTCACATGTCCATTCACTACACTTGTGTCTCTATCCATGCCCTGCAAATAGGTTTATCTGTAAATTTTTTCTAGATACTGCATAATGCATAATATATATGCATAATACCTAATATTTATTTTTCTCTTCCTGATTTCCTTCACTCTGTATGACAGACCCTAGGTCATCCTTGTCACTACAAATGACCCAATTTCACTCCTTTTAAGGGCTGAGTAATATTACTTTGTGTGTGTGTGTGTGTGTGTGTGTGTGTGTGTGTGTGTGTGTGTATATATATATATATATATATATATATATATATATATATATATATATACCATTTGTTTTTTATCCATTCATCTGTCGGTAGACATTTAGTTGTTTCCATGGCCTGACTATTGTAAATAGTGCTTCAGTGGACATTTGGATGTCTTTTTGAGTTATGGTTTTCTCAGGGTTTATGCCCAGTAGTGGGATTTCTGGGTCATCTACTGTTCTCCTACTGTAGCGGCTGTATCGATTTACATTGCCACCAAGAGCAAATAACTTTTTAAAAGAACTCTAGGATCTAGCAGCCAAAAATTGCAGCTAAAGCCTAGCTCCTACCCAACCTGAGATGGAGAAGTAAAGACCATGTGATCCAAAGCAAGGACATTCTGCCTTGTTCAGTATCCATATTGTTTACCTTAAAGGAAGCCATGCAAGCTCCTTAAGTGCAAATATTGTCCACCATTGTAGCTATTGATCTTTATGTATAAGAGGACTGATCACAGAATCTGCAGGTCTAACACTGCCCCGGGAGGAAAAGAAAACAGCCACATTCATAGTGTACCAGAGAATAGCTAAGGCCCAGCTGTGGATAGGTCCTGTTAAAAGGGTTTTGTCTTTTGTGTCAATAGGCATGAATTCTGATGCAAAGGTAACCTTCCTCTACAAAAACTAGTGCCAAAGGAAGTGATGTTTAAGTCAGTTACTCTCTTTTTATACCACACCTGAAACTGTATCCCAAGCAGAATGGCCCTCCTAATGTAGCCAAATCAGATGGATCTGGATGGCAGGCTAGAGCTCTTAATGATCTTACTATAGGTCTACTAGGATGATCTCGGTGTAAAGGTGCCTACAAATTAGTCTATCAGTGTGCCCAGATCTACCTGCATCGTAACTCAAGTCCTACAAATCTAAGACATAGACATATTATGGTGCTTTGCAAGGGGTATCTGAATGATTTGACGGAGATCTGCCTAACCAGCCATAGATCCCATATTGTGATTCCATGCTGAGCCAGGCCCTATCACATATACTAAGATTTACCACCAGTCAGTTTCTCATCTCCTTCCCTGCTCTCACCTATCCCACCAAAGAACAGATCAATTGCACAGATGAAATCACTTCAGGCTGATGGTGCCCAGTGCTCACCTCAATATGCACCTCAATGACATTGTTTATTTTGAATTAAAGTTACTGAACAAACAGCCAATGCAAGAGGAACACTCTGATTCTCCTTTTGTCATTCTGAATTCAGGAAATACATCTCTCTTGTGAAAGGTGCTCTCCCTGAATCTTGAGGTAAGTGGACAGACACCCTTATATCCAGAGGTGAGGAATTTCAGGTCATGAGGCCTATACACACAAACTTTATTAATTCTTTAATTTACTGCTCCTATCCAAAACTTTGTTTAGATTCCTTACTAACTGAGTATGCTAAATCTAAGTCTCTTTGTCCTGTGAACTGCTAACAAATTTTTTATTTATTTGTCTAAAAGTACAAAGGCTGCCTGCTTTGGCCACTTCTTAGGGTTCCATTTTTGTGAGACCTCCAGGTACGTTAATTTATATGTGCCTCTTTTTTCTCCTTTTAATGTTGTGTGTCAATTTGATTACTCAGACCTAAGAACTCAAGTGGGATGGAGGATGTTTCCCCTCCCCTTCCCTGGTGGCTCAGAGGGTAAAGTGTCTGCCTACAACGTGGGAGACCTGGGTTTGATCCCTGGGTCAGGAAGATCCCCTAGAGAAGGAAATGACAACCCACTCCAGCATTCTTGCCTGGTAAATCCCACGGATGGAGGAGCCTAGTAGGCTACAGTCCATGGGGTCATAAAGAGTCGAACACAACTGAGCAACTTCACTTTCACTTTCAGCAATGAAGGTGGCTGGATCTGCTTCCCATTCTGAGGCTGCTGCAGCTAAGAGATTCTGAGACATGTGACCAAGGCCAGCAGAAGGCCTTAACATATCAGTCTCCCTATCTCAGACCCCAAGGTCTTTTGCAAAGGGAAGTGATAAACCTTTTCCTCTCTCTCTCTGTCACTCAATTTTAATTTCTAAAGTTTTCTCTCAATTTACATTAGCAAGATAAAATATTTTGGAACTAAATTCCTTGGACTTAGCAAAACTTGATGAGTCTTCTCTCAGAGTTTGCTATGTGTATATGTCTATTTGTCTATGTTTTATGCTCTTTCTCCTGTGCATGCATGATAAGTCACTTCAGTCATGTCTGAATGTTTGTGGCCCCAAGGACTGTAGCCTAGCAGGCTCCTCTGATCATGGAATTCTCCAGGCAAGAATACGGGAGTGAGTTGCCATGTCCTCCTCCAGGGGATCTTCCCAACCCAAGGATTGAGCCCAGGTATCCCGCATTGCAGCTGGATTCTTTACCACCTGATCCACGAGGGAAGCCTGCTGCTTGTCATAAGGAGGAAGAAACACAGGGAAGGAAGCAGGCAGAGTCACTGTCAGCCTGCTGTCTGAGCCAACCTCACAGGCTGGTGAGTTAAGCATTGTCACCAGACCAGTATGTTTAGTCAAACTCAGCTGTGGATCCTCTACGTAAAATAGGATGAGTTTTCTTTTCTTCCATCTTTCTCTATGTCTTGTGAACTTGGCTTTGTGTCCAGTGAGAATATTCTCTGTGGTATCTGCCAGCTGCAAGGTGTATTTACTTGAGTTTCACTCAAGTTAAATAGACTGGGGTCCTGAGACACACAATCATAAGCAGCTGGCTGTGCCAGCTTCCAGGGGAGTTTGTACTAAGGGATCCCAGTCTGCTTCATATCACCCTTTTTTGGTTGGTTATTGCTGGAAAATCCCATTCTGGTAGCATCTTCCCAGTGCATTGATTAACATTTTTATAGCTGAAGGTGTCCCACATTTTTGTGGAACACTGCAGATACCGTTTTCACTACACCATTCTTACTGCTAGTAGCAAGGATGGCTTTTTACCTTTTCAGACTAAATCTGAGAGTAAACTTTCTTGGTTGTGTGAGGGTTAAAATCTCTTGTGAGATGCCTCTTATGTCTTTGATTAAGCAAAAAAAAATGCTAATTGGTTTGAGTCAACATTTTAATTGAAAATAAGATCATACTTACTAATAGTCAGATAATAGACACTTTAAATTGGCTGCCTTTAAAAGGAAAAAATAGGGAGCCTTCATCATAAGCAACTGTCATATTGGTGCCTACAGAAGAATCAAATTGAAAGGAAAACAATTATAGTTATGAGCGTTAAGGAGCCTCTTATGAAGATCACCTTAAAAATCACTCTTTCTTTTCAGCAGTTCCCCAGGTCCTCTTACAAATAACCAGTAAATAAATCAGCTGGAGTAGTATTTAGGGGCTTAAAAAACAACTCTCTTAGTCTTGAAAATTCCTACCAAACCAAAAGTTACAACTCTAGAAACAAGTCAAGGCCCACCTATCTTTACCATCATAAAACCTTACCTATTCCTCTCAAAATGTTTGTAGTTATTATAAAAGATCAGGATATTGGAGAAAATTTGTCTTGTACTTCAAAAACATGTTAATAACAATTACCCAAAGACTTATGATAGTAGACAAATATACTCCAAACTCCCAGGAGAGAACTACATTTTTATTTCTCTGTTCTTTAAGTTATGAACCTTATCATGCCCCAGAGAGATCCAGATGGCAGAGCAGATGGATATGGAACTCAACTTCCAGCCACAAGCATGTCAACATTCATGTACATATGGAATTCTCACAGAAAACTAACTGGAAACTAGCAGAAAACCTCTTATACCAACAAAAGTGCAAGAAAGATTCCCACGCAGTCAGGTAGCCGCTGCTGCTGCCGCCAAGTCGCTTCAGTCGTGTCCGACTCGGTGCGACCCCGTAGACGGCAGCCCACAAGGCTGCGCCATCCCTGGGATTCTCCAGGCAAGAATACTGGAGTGGGTTGCCATTTCCTTCTCCAGTGCATGAAAGGGAAAACTGAAAGTGAAGTCGCTCAGTCGTGTTCGACTCTTAGCAACCCCATGGACAGTAGCCTACCAGGCTCCTCCATCCACGGGATTTTCCAGGCAAGAGTACTGGAGTGGAGTGCCATTGCCTTCTCCGAGTCAGGTAGAATGTGGGATAAATAAAGATCAGAATGGGTCTGGTGCCCTGGGAAGGATCTATGAAGGAGGGAAGGCCTACATGTGCAAGTCTTCACCCTGAGGATTCCACTTGCATGCTAGGAGACCCACTAGGAAAGAGAGAGAGAGACTGGAGGGGCTTGGACTCTGCTCTCAAGGAGGACAAATGGGCAGGCTTGCTGTTGATCAGAGCAGAAGGAAACCTATGCTGATGGCGGCCATCTCACCACACTTTTCATCACAAACCTGCACCAGGTAGGGCTACGAGAATGAGCAGTACTAGGTGCTGATTCTTGAGGAGATGGGCCCTGGAGAAGACTTGGTCTAGCTCCACAGAGACAGCCCATAAGGACTAGGGCATGGTCTGGGCTGAAACTTAGAGCCCACTGTCAGTGCATGCATGGTAGTGGTGGGTCTGACAGGGGTGGACGTTGTCAGTGTGTACAGCACGTGTCACTGTATAAATGCATCCATTGGGTAGATAGACCCTGGGGAGGAGTATGCAGTGGTTCATTTCCCAGTGGAAGCTCTCTCATTCCACCCACCCTTCACCACAGAGTGGAGCTAGACCTGGGGTGAATAGGTTCTGGAAAGGTCCTGCAACAGATGCAGCACAGGTCCCAGGGAGTAACAGCAGCACCACCTCAATTTATGCACCCAGAGCACCCCAGCCCCAAGCATCAGCCTAGAACTAGATCTGGGGCAAACACAACAGAGAAAGGGACATGACCTCAGCCTTTTTCTAGGTAGAATGTGGATTCCTGCACAAGTAACACATAGGTCTTCTTGACCACTTGGGTCTCATTTGCTTCAGCAATCACCTTCTTAGAGATGGAGCACACACTTAAGGACAATGGAGCCTTATAAAATTTGACACTTGGGGCATCTACTCAAAAAACTCGGGAGCAGAATCTGCTCCCAAAGAGCTGTGACAGCCATGGAGGAAAGAAATGGCCCCACTTAACATCTTAAGGTCTTCCCTGGTGACTCAGATGGTAAAGAATCTGCCTGCAATGCAGGAGACCCAGTTGAATCCCTGGGTTGGAAAGATCCCCTGGAGAAGGGAACAGTGACTCGCTGTAGTATTATTACCTGGAGAATTCCATGGACAGAAGAGCCTGGTGGGCTATAGTCCATGGGGTTGCAAAGAGTCAGACACAACTGAGCATCTAACACTGTTACTTTCACTTAACATCCACAGTGGAGTCTCTTGATATCACAACATTAACCCCCTATCAAGGGTGTTGAGAAAAATGTGGCTGCCATCCATACCAATAAAGCTCTCACATCAAAGATACTGGATGCATACAGTCTGCATAGGGATGTTCCCACATACGCACACCCCTTCAAGACCACAATAGATAACTATTTCTCCTAAATTTAGAGAGACAGAAAAAGTTAAGTAAATGAAAAAGCAAAGGAAGGACTTCCAATCAAAAGGGTAAGATAAATCCCCAGAAAGAACAAATAATGAAACAGACCTCACCAGTCTACTAGACTCCAAGTTGAAAAAGGATGTAATAAAAATGCTAAAGGAATAAAGAAAAATTACCAACAGAAATACAGATCCCTTTAACAAGTAACTGGAAACTATGAAGAAGAAGAATAAAAATTAGACAACTAAATTGCCAAGATAAAAACTAACCTAGAAGCAATGAATAGCAGACTAAAAAAATGCAGAAGAACAAATAAGAGATCTAGAAGAGACAATAATGGAAATCACCCAATCAGAACAGCAGGCAGAAAGACAAAAAAAAAAAAAGCTGCATAAGAGTTCTATGGGATGACATAAAACATGCCAACCTACATATAATAGAGGTTCCAGAAAAAGACATAGATGAGATAAAAATGTTCTGGCTGAAAAATGTATAAACCTAAAGAAAATAAACACAGCTATCAAGTTTCAGGAAGCACAGAGGGTCTCAAATAAGAAACCAAACAGACCTACCCCCAAGACATCATAATTAAAATGGTAAAAATTTAAGATAAAAAGAGGATTCTATAGACAGTGAGAGAAAACAGATTCAGTTACAAGGGACCCCCTATAAGGCTGCCAGCTGATTTTTCTACAGATATATTGCAGAACAGAAGGGAGTGCCATGATATAATCAAAGTTCTAAAAGGGGAAAACCCACAACCTATGATACTTTACCCAGCAAGATTATCATTTAGGATAAAAAAAATTGATAAAGATATAAAGAATTTCTCAGACAAGCAAAAATATAATGTATAGCAATATTAAACATAATCTAAAGGAAATACTGAAAGCCTTCTCTAAACAGAAAAGAAGCAGGAATTTATAAGAAAGGAAAAGTCACAATAGGAAAGATAAATATATAAAAGGATTGAAAAGCAATTAAAAATTAGTTCATGGTTTAAAAATTGTAAAAGTGATTATACTGCAATTAATAGTGAAAGGATAAACTGAAGCTAAAAATTACAAAAATAATGTGTGGTAGGTAAGTAAAAAATCCTTAAGAATGTGTTTGAACTTCTAAGACTGTCAGTCTAAAGCAAATGTGTACAGTTATGGATTAGGATACTTGAAAACCAGGGTAATCACAAATCAAAAACCTTCAATGGATTCACAAAAAACAAACCAAGAAAAAATGAACTCAAACATAATACAACAGAAAACCACCAAATTACAAAAGGAAAAAAGAAAAACAAAGAAGTACAAAATCAACTGGAAAACAAGATTTAATATGGTAACAAGTACCCACCCATTAATTACTTTAAATGTCAATGGACTAAATGCTGTGATAAAAGACATAGAGTGACAGATTGGATAAAGAAAACAAGAGCCTACAATGCACTGCCTAGAAGAGCTCACTTCAGAATAAAAGGCACAGTCATATTGACAGTAGGTGGACAGAAAAAATGCATTTCCCACAAATGGAAATGTGAAGAAAGCAGGGAAAGCAATACTCAGAAAACAAGCTATAAAACAAAATGAATAAAAGAAAGACAACAAACGACATTATATAATGATTGAAGGATGTGTACAAGAAAGGGGCTATTACACTTGTTAAAATATATGCACTCTTAAACATAGGCAGACCACTCTTTTACATAAATCGTAGTAATATCTTTTTTGATATGCCTCCCAGAATAATGGAAATAAAAACAAAAATAAACAAATGGAACCTGCTTGAACTCAAATGTTTTACTCAGCAAAGGAAACAATGAAAAATCAGAAAAGACAACTCAGACTGAGAGAATATATTTGCAAATGATATGACCAACAAGAGATTAGTCTCTAAAATTTACAAACAGTTCATGTGTCTCAATATCAATCAAACAAACAAGCCAACCCCCCCCCCAAAAAAAATGTGCAGAAGACCTAAAGAGACTTTTCTCCCAAAAAGGCATACAGATGGTCAAGAGGCACATGAAAATATGTTCAACGCCACTAATTATTAGAGAAATGCAAATAAAAACTACAATGAAATATCACCTCACAGCAGTCAAAATTACTATAATCAAAAAATCCACAAACAATAAATGCTGGAGAGGGTATGGAGAGAAGAGAACCCTCCTACACTGTTGGCAGAGAAGTAAATTGATATAGCCACTATGGACAACAGTATGGAGGGTTCTTAAAAAACTAAACACATAGCTACTCTATGACCCTGAAATTCAACTCCTGGATATATGCCCAGAGAAAAACATGGTCTGAAAGGATATATGCACCCCAATGTTCATTGCAGCATTGTCTACAATAGCTAAGACATGGAAGCAAATGTCCACCAACAGAGAAACAGATAACGAAGATGTGGTACATATATGCAGTAGAATATTACTCAGCCATTAAACGAATGGAATAATCCTATTTGCAATAACATGGATGGACCTAGAGATTGTCATACTGAGTAAAGTAAGTCAGATAGAGAAGAAGAAATATCATATCATACCTTATATGTGAAATCTAAAATGAAATAATACAAATGAATCTATTTACAAAACAGAAAAAGACTCACAGACATAGAGAATGAACTTATGGTTGCAGGGGGAAGAATGGGGGGAAGAGATAGACAATTTGGGATCAACATATACACACTACTATGTTTAAAATGGATAACCAACAAGGTATCACTGTATGCATAGCATAGAGAACTCTGATCAACCTTATGTGGCAGCTTAGATAGGAAGGGAGTTTGGAGGAGAATGGATACATGTATATGTATGGCTGAGTCACTTTCCTGTCCACCTGAAACTATCACAAAAATTTTAATTGGCTGTTCAGTTCAGTTCAGTCGCTCAGTTGTGTCCAACTCTTTGCAACCTTATGAACCACAGCACACCAGGCCTCCCTGTCCATCACCAACTCTCGGAGTTCACCCAAACTCATTAGCTGGCTATACTCCAATACAAAAAAAAAAAAAGTTTTAATAAAAGCGTATATGCACCCAACATAGAAGAACCTAAATATATAAAACAAATACTAACAGACATAAAGGGATAAATTGATAGGAATACAGCAATACTAAGAGACTTTAACACACCAATGGTGTTATTGGACACATCTTCCACTTGGAAAATCAGTAAGACAATAGAAATCCTAAACAACACAACTGACAGTTGAAATTAATTGATATCTACAGGACACTACATGAAAAGATTAAAAAAAAAGCAGAAATACACATTATTTTCAAGCACACATGGAACAATCTCTAAAAGATACCACATACTAGGTCACAGAACATGCCTCAACAAATTTAAGGGGATAGAATTCTTTCAACCATCTGTTTTGACCACAATGGTATGTATGAAAAAGGAAATTAACCACAGAAAGAAATTTTTGTGAAAAAATGAACAAATGGAGATGAAATAGCATGCTACTTAAAAAAATGAATCAATACTGAGATCAAAGAGGACATCAGGAGATACCTCAAGAAAAATAACAATGAAAACACAGCCTTAAAAAATCCATAAGATGCAGTTCTAAGAAGGAAGTTTGTTGATACAGGCCTTCCTCAAGAAACAAGAAAAATCTCATATAAACAACCTAAGGTACCACCTTAAAAAATAGAAAACAAAACAAATAGAACCCAAGTCAGCAGAAGGACCAAATAAAAATCAGAGAAGAAATAGATAGATTAGATAAAAACAATAGAGAAGATCAATGAAACCAAGAACTATTTTTTTTTTGCCAGTAAACAACTTAGTCTTTTATTTTCCCAAGGCCAGCTGTTACAGGCACTGAGGCCCCAAGACTTCCAGAAGAGATGGTGGGTGCGAGTCATCCTTCCTCCCAGGTGCTGCCTGCCCTATACTGCTTCCTGCAGGAGATGAGAGAGTAGATAAAGTATACCCTTGTGCCATCAAGTATCTCAGTTTTTTTTTTGTGTGTGTGTGTGTGTATGTGTGTGTGAGTCACTCAGTCATGTCCTACTCTGCAACCCCATGGACGTTAGCCCACCAGGCTCCTCTGTCCAAGGGAATCTCCAGGCAAGAGTACTGGAGTGGGTTGCCATTTCCTTCTCTTGAAGTATTTTTTTTTGAGAAAATAAACAGCACTTACAAACCTCTAGCCAGTCTCACCAAGAAGAAAAGAGAGAGGATCCAAATAAACAAAATAAGTCAGAAAGAGGAGAAATAGCAACAAATTCCACAGAAATTCAATAGAAATATAAGAGAAACCCATGAACAGTTATACGCCAACAAACTGAACAACTTCAAAGAAATGGACACTTCTAGAAACATACAGTCTGCCACAGTTGAGTCAAGAAAAAACAGATAATTTGAACAGACTGATCACTAGAAGTGAAATAAAATCTGATTTAAAAACAATAACAATCACCTTCCTGAAAACAAAAGTCCAGAACCCTGTATCTTAATTGGGAATTTCTATAAAACATACACAAATACTTATATCTACTCTTCTCAAACTCTTCCAAAAGACTGAAGAGGAGGGAACCCTTCCAAAGTAACTCTATGAAGCCCCTATCACCCTGATAACAAAACCAGATAGTGACAGTACCAAAAATAAGAAAATTATGGGACAATAGCTTTAAGGAGTATATATATCCAATGTGACTGTATTTGAAGATACAATATGTAAGGAAATAATTAAAGTTAAATGATGTCATAGGGTGGGACTCTGATCCAGTAGGATTAATATCCTTGAAGAGGAGACACCAGACAGCTCACTGTGTCTCTCTCTGGCACATGAAGACAGCACAAAGGCAATTGTCTGCAAGTAAGGATGACACTCTCACCAGAAACCAAAACAACAAGTATCTTGATCTTAAACTTTCCATCTTCCAGAACTATGAGACTTAATGTTTATTGTTTAAGCTATTCTATGGTATTTTGCTATAGTGCCCAAGCAAATAATACAGTAACAAAATAATAGCTCATCTCCATTTAGTTTGTAAGGATATAAACAATATGACAATAGTACAACCCTACATATGAGAATCTCATGTTCATATTTAAAGCCAGAAAGTGAGAATATTATTATTTCTTGGGGTAAAGTTAGTTTTCTCCTAATATCTTTATTGTTTTATATTTCAGGTTCCTATCTATATTTCTTATGAGATAACATTGCCATTCTTAGTTGCTCAGTCGTGTCTGACTCTGTGCAACTCCATGGACTATAGCCCACCAGGCTCCTTTGTCCATGGGGATTCTCCAGGCAGGAATACTAAAGAGAGTTACCATGTCCTCCTCTAGCGGATCTTCCCAGCCTAGGGAGTGAACCAAGGTCTACCTAAATGTAGGCAGATTCTTTTCCATCTGAGCCACCAAGGAACATTGCTTGCATGCAAAGAGATAGAAATCAAATTTCTGTTTTTAAATTATTTATTCAATTGTCTTAATACCATTTCTTGAAAAAAGCTATCTTCATTACTCTGAAGTTCCATACTTGTTAAGAATTAAACATCCTTGTGCAGGGGGCTATTTCTGAACTTTCTTTTTTATTCAGTTTTCTCTCTATGATTGTAACAATGTTCAGTATTTTAATTAGTTAGCCTTGAAATGCATTTTGATATCTGGTAAAAGTAATTATCTTTTCCCCTTCATTGTCTAATTATATTTGGTTCTTAGCATTTACATATGCATTTTACTCTGACCCTAGCCAGTCATACACTCATTTTCATTGCGTTCCTAAATAATCCATGGATCAAATTTCCAGATATTAATCTCCTTAAAATATTACATCTTTACCTCTTTATACGACATCTTAAATTTCTCTCAATTATAGTTTATATATCTCTATGCAAGTATCTTTATCCCTAAAATATTAAAAATGCATCTTTAGTTCTATAGTTCTAAAATTTTGTTTCTAACTGTTCACTATAGACATGCAAATATACAATTGGTTTTTATATATTTATTTTTCTCAATGGCTTTGCTAAATTTATTACTTCAAATAGTTCAACTATAGATTATTCTCTATTTTCAACTGTCCCCTTGTTGATAGCTCTTTTGCAATTGTAATATGCTATATTTATTTTCTTTCCTTATTACAGTAGATAAGACTTTAAGTAAAAATTTAAATATAAATGTTGGTTAATGACACTGTGCCTCATTCTTGGTGTCAGAGGATAATCTTTGTACATTTCAACATTTATATTAATCAGTAAGACATTTATCTAAGAGTTCTTAAAGATAATTTCTTTATTCAGTTAGGGAAATTCATTTCTGTTCCTGTTGCCCCAATAATTTTATCAGAAATGCATATTGCTTAAACATAAAAATGTGGATTTTTGAGTTTATTATTTTTTCTCCTTAATATTTTAATGTGGTTATTTATACTAGTTGATTTTGTTTCCTTTCATCATTCCTAGAAACATCTTTATCTCAAGTGATCTTAAATACTTCTCTGCATGCATTACAGATGTATATAACTTCCACTCATTGGTATGGTGCTGTTCTCAATGCAGCTTGCAAGTAGCATCTTAGAACTGCCTTAATTACAAGTATTCTCAAACACTTCTCTGCATGCATTTCAGAATGGGTGTAACTTCCTTTCACTGATATAACATTGTTCTCAATGGGCTTGCAAACAGCATTTTAAATGCATCTTGAAGTTAGTGTTCTTAGGAACATCTTTGTGTGCACGTATTGTGTGCATGCATATGAATCAGCTCTTTTATTTATTTCTTATTGATATATGCATAACTTAAGCCATTATATTAGTTTCAGGTATACAATAAAACAATTTGATATTTGTTTATATTGTGAAATGATCACAACAATAAGTCTAGTTATAACATCCATCACCACACATAGTTATAATGTATTTTTCTTATGATGAAAATTTTGAGATCTACTTTCTAAGCAACTTTCAGTTCACAATGTATTATTATTAACTACAGTCATCATTACACCTTCAGGACTTATTTATTGTATAACAGGAAGTTTGTTCCTTTTGGCTACCTTCACTCTTTTCACCCAGCCCCATCCCTGGGTATGGAAACTGCTCATCTGTTTTCTATATGCATAAATGTGTTATTTTTTCCAATTGATTTTTAAATATTGACATCATGAGAAGTAACTCTTCTTTGATTTGTGTTAACTATTTTATAGATCACTGGGCTTCATATTTCAATTTTCCTGAAATTTTCATCAAAGTTGATAAGCAACATGGGTCTGTAATGATCCTTATTACATACTTAATAGAATTTATTGTGAATTTCTCTGGGCCTGGAGTTTTCATTTTATTAAGGTTTTTAATTATAATTAATT
Organism: Okapia johnstoni; assembly: GCA_024291935.2. Taxonomy (NCBI): domain Eukaryota; kingdom Metazoa; phylum Chordata; class Mammalia; order Artiodactyla; family Giraffidae; genus Okapia; species Okapia johnstoni. The sequence goes on from CM044326.1 coordinate 478,798, forward strand.
TTAAAAGTTAGAAGGCTATTCATACTTTCCTTTTACTTCCACTTTAGTTAATGATAATTTATTTACCAGGAAGCTTAAAATTTGAACTACATTTTTATTTTGAATGGCCTAATGTTCATGATACAATCTTATGATCTTTTTAAGTATGTATGAACAATAGAGATATCACTGTTTTTCATGCTTGATATTGGTTAGTTGAGAAATCTCCATTTTATCTGTTCAGTGAAGCATACTAGAGGTTTATCTGAATTATTTAACCTATTAAAGAACAAGCCTCTGGCTATTCTCCTTGTTACATGTTTGCTTTCTTTAATTAATTTCTGTTCTTTTTTTGTCTCTGCTTGTTATTTTTATTTTTTTATTTTTTTAATATAAATTTGTTTATTTTAGTTGGGAGCTAATTACTTTACAATATTGTAATGGTTTTGTTTCTGTTCTTATTTTTGTCACTTCTTTACATATGTATTCTTTCTGCTATACTTGTTGTCAATTTTGTAACATAATGTACATTTGTAAGGGCTTCTCAAGTGGCTCAGTGGAAAAGAATCTCCCTGCCAATGCAGAACAAGCGAGTTTGATTCCTGAGTCAGGAAGATGCTCTGGAGGAGGAAATGGCAACCCACTCCAGTATTCTTGCCTGGAGAATTCCATGGACAGATGAGTCTGGTGGGCTCAGACAGTCGGACATGACTGAGTAACTAAGCACACACATTCATTTGTAATTATCTAAATTTAGTGACTGTATCAGAAATAATGACTTTCTCATTTTCTAATATAATTATTTCAATCTATAAAATTTTCTTCAAGTATTGCTTTTCACCCAGAATACAAACTTTCATATAACACTTCATTATTAATCAAATAATAAAATTTTCTGATTTCTTTTGTGATTTTTTTCATTGACAAGTGGGTGATTTAGAAATATATTTATTAATATCCTGACATATAAATGATTTTTCTAGCTGTATTTTGTCGTTGATTTCTGATTCAACTTCAGTGTGGGCTTAGAGAATATATTCTGAATTATTTCAAACCTTTGAAATTGTTGAGACATCTTTAAGGCCAAATATGTAAACTTTAATAACTCTTTGATGTGTAATTTTCACTGACAAGATTTTGTCAGCAGTATTAATATTGTATAAAAACCTATCAACTTGCTGTTTTGTTTTGTTTTGTTTCCTCCCCCTCAGCTTATTCAATCAATTACATCCTCATCCTCTAGTGGCCAGAAATATTCACTTTCTTATGTTTCTTGTGGGAAATGAACATTGTCTGATCAGCTGGGCATGATTGCTTGTAATTCTCCTTAATAACAGCATAAAATTTTTGAAGGATGAAGAAACAGAGCAAAGAACATATGAAACTATATAAGCATTTTTATGTTTTAAAATATAAAAACCACTCCTTCTTCAAGAAACAAAGATTCAGATTAATTCTGTTTCCCCCCTACTCCCCACGGTGGCAGCATGCAGGTCCAAGTGCACACCTGGTATAACATCTATGTCCCCCTCTAAAGAGGAGAAGGCAGCACTACTCCAATATCATTATATGACATTCCTGCCCTATCTCTGCATTCTTGTTCTTTTCCCTACCACTTGGAAACAAAGTTTCATCTTTCCTTATGAAGGTATTTAAGGCTAAATGTTGTACTTCAATGCATGGCTGTAGGTGCATTCTAAGTGTTTATTCCTGTCATATTTTGAATACTTTCAGTTGAAAAATTTTCTGTTTTTGTGTGAGTTCTTCTATAGCTCATAGGTGATTCAGGTTCTTTAATGCTCTCTCTCAAATTTTATCCTTTGAATTCTCACCATATTAGCTATTTTCTAAGTCTTTCAAGCAGTTACTTCTTATACTTAACTAGTTTCTATCATTGTTCTAGATGTAAATATCAGCTTTATTGAAAGTGTTTAATATAGGTTATGACTAGAAATTAAAATTTAAGTATCTTTTAGGCCTGTAAAATAAATGAATATGAATAAATTCTGCTAACCACACTACAATATACACATAGCAGAATTCTTGGCACTTGCAGAAGGACATTTTGAGTTTTTCTTGAAAATTTCAGTGTTTGATTACAATACAGATAGTTCCATGTAATTTTCATAATCAGAGAAGTTTTGTGATACTGTATTTGCATGGCTTTAAAATAATTAATACCTTTTAAGTCTGTATTAAAATATGGAAATAGAAAGAGATCTTTGAGTAACTTTTGTGTTTCTGGTTACTTGTTATCTAGTGGTAACTCATGGTGATTAGACTCTTCATAACAGCCCACCCTCACTCAGGATGAGTGAGAGAAAGCCTGTCCCAAGCAGACTCCCATACAATTATTAATACAAGTGATTTTGGAATAAAACATGCAGCACAAAGGTACCTACAACTGAAATTCCCTTTTTGATAATATATTTAATTATGCTCGGCTTTAAAGTTCAACTTATTTTACAGCTTTCTTAAGGTGTAAGTGTGTACAAAAAAAAAACCCTGCACATAATTAATGTATGCAATTTGGTGAGTTGTAGAAAATTGTCTTTGTAAATTTCAAAATAAAAATCAGTTTTTCCATCAGTATAAGAAAATAAATACTTATCCCCTAGCTCTTCTGTACCAGGAACCTGCAGGGATTATTCCAGTTTCCAGACAGCAGAAAATGGAGACTGACACAGTTGCTCCAGTCACAGTATCCTTTGGGTGATTCTAAATTATCAAATAATTTTACCTCAAAAATTATTCTTGTAAACACTGTTCCAATAATTTTATAATAATTATTTCATTTAATACTCACAACAAACCTGGGAGCTGATTTCTCTTATTATTATGATAGCTGTTGTTTACCAGATGAGATAAAACAGTGTTTAATTTACCCAAGATAAATTCTTAGAGAGCAGTGCATTTCAGATTTGAACTCCTAATGGCTTATTTTTAATCTTTCTTCCCTGCACCCTACAGTAGTGCCAAAACATTGGACCTGAAGTAGCTGTGTGTGCTGGAGGAAACTGCTTGGAAATAATGCATGTCCTTTAAATATGGACATATAAGCCATGTGGGGCTGGGCCCAGCAGGCCTGGGATGTTTAAAATAAAAGACTGTGGGAGTCTCCAGTTCTCTTCTGTTCATGGCCACATTCCACTTCATAACTAGTCTCTTGCCTGTCAGGCTTTTGTTACACTGCCTGGAATGTGCCTCAGCACTGTAGTGCTGTCAGCAACCTCCCCTTTATCAATTTGCTCCCTGGTGACTGGGTGCTCAGCACAGCCTGCTTAGGTGGAAGGCTACTTCCCTTCATTCCATTTGAACACCTCAATGCTCATCACCCAGGAGATATCCTGCTGCCCTGCACATTGCTGTGTGCACAAATTGGTCTCAGTCAGGTTCTAGACCTGCATGCCCTCAATAGTGATTTGAGGAAAGAGGGATCAGCTGAGCCAAATAATTGGAGACAGGATCAGATATGTATTTTCAGAGACTATGTGAAAGCAACATCAGTGCTCACATTACAAAAATCAGGCTAAGTTTTTGAAATATGATGGTTAGATAAAATTCTCTGATAAGAGAGATTTGACTGGTATGAAAACATTAGATTATTTCTCTCAACACACACTGCCTAGTATTTGTAGCCATTCAGTCTTAGATAACATTTAAACTCATGGATTACAACAATTTTAGTTTCTAAAAGTGCATAAGGAATATCTCATTATAAAACAAGAAAATGTGGTTCATGATGAGAAGACAAGACACAAACACATTTGAGAGTCACACAGGTGGGGATCTGAAAGCAGACACTGTCCCATTCCAGCTGTACAGCTGGACAGGTTAGAAGATACTGCTTTTTCTCCATTTCCTTATGTTTGAGGAGAAGGATTTGACCAAATACCATCTAGAACTGATTTACCAATCACCTGAATTTCAGGTGCTTAAGAGCCCTATGCATTAATGTTTACCATACAGAATAACACATATGAAGTCATCATAAAACACTGCATTGAGTAGTGCTAATCTATAAAAAGTAAAACAGTCAAATAAATATAATTTAGACATGGTGCTGAGAACATACTACCATTAAACATGTAATAGGTTTATATTCAGGATTTTTACATTTGTGAATTTGTGGACAGCCTGGTATTAAAGCCCAATAGCTGTGTTTCAAGTCATTTTCTGTGAAAACTTTGGGGGTTGTCAAAGGAATAGTCAATATCCAACACATTTATAGAGAAAAAGAGTGAAAGTGAGCCAAACTTTGAAAGAATTTTCGTCCTAAACACAAAATTCAACATAAAGGAGAAAAATACAAATTCATCAGATTTCCTAGATTCGCAATGGAAAAGTAGCATCATTCTCACATAATTTATCAAGTGAGGAAAAGTTTTACCTTCTGAAATTATTGAGCCTTCTACTGCATGATCAGAATATTCTTCAATTTCTTTATGTTTTAATGAATAAAATGATTTTAATTTTAGTACTTTAATTCCTAGGATAATTAGCTTTGAGTGTTATAAATATTATTAATTCTAAATATATAAGTATCATTGATTATATGCATGTATATATATATAATATACATATAAATACAAATTCAAATTATTTTGTTTTATTGAACTTTTATTCATTGTTCTTGCCAAATCCTCTTATGTATAATAGTATATCAGTAAATTAGTCTTAATTTTCTGCTGTCCATGAATAATTTCTTCGCAATTCTAACATTTATTATTTCTTTGTTTACCTTACTGTAGTGGACGAGACTTGTAATAATAGCACATATAGACTTTTTGCTTTTCTGTAGATGGAAACTTCAAAAGATTTCATTTATGGAGTTATTTTAAATTAAATATTTAATTTATCTAACAGATCAATATTTATATTCCTTATTTCTGGTCCTGTCATTTTTGTTAATAAATGTGTTTTTAGAAATATGACCATTTCACATACATTTTAAAATTTAATGCCTAACCTTTTTTCTGATATCCTCATATAATTTTTAATACCTGTTATTAATGTACTGATACCACTTTTTATATCTCTGATCTTGGTTATTTGAGCCTCCTTCACTTCAGGTTCAAGAATCTTTTCAAAGGATTTTGATTAATTTCCCGTACTTCATATTTGTTTTACTTTAATTAATTTATCATGTTTATAATATACTTCAATCTAATTTCTGTGCTATATTCATATTTTCTCAAATTTTAAAATATAAATTTGGACTATAAAATTTCCTCTGAGAAACTTGTTTTAGCAAACAAAATCCAATACTAGGTAAAATGATAATCATACCACAAAATGTTCATTCTTGGGAAAAAAAGAGTAAGTTAAACATGGAAAAATCTATCAGTGTAAATAATCACAATAACATAAAAAAGAGAAAAATAACATGATCTCTTTAAAAGTACAGAAACCTACATGATAAAATTCAGTAAACATCAACACTTTATATTTAGGACTACTTTGTTTACTAATCTAATAAGATGCATCTGCAAAATGACAGCTCAGATGAAATTAAAAACCATCACATAAGTAGAAGGGAAGAGGATTTACCGTGAAAGGCTGGCGCAGCACAATACCGTACAAAACTGGATGTAATAAAGAAACAGAAACAAAGAGCCACTGTGAATTAAATCAGAAAGAGCAAAAAAAAAAAAAAAGGCAGGGTCACAATGGGGACAGAGGCTTATTAAGCCAGCATCAGGACCAACAAGGTCTGAGGCTTCTGCACAAAGGGAGGGAAAGGCTGGAAACCACAATAACCTAACACAGCTGAAAGGCACTAATGCAGCCTCAGACCAGAGGTCTGCTCATGCCTCACTGGCGAAAAGCCTTTCCAACCTAAGCCTGTAAGAATTTCCAGAAACAAAGAGCAGAAGAAATAAGCTCTTGTCAATACAACATGAATAAAGCTTCCAGACGCAACAGTTAAGGTACTCAGAATGAAAAATAATTAAAACAAAAAAAGAACCACATAGACATAAAATGAAGTGGACAAAGCATTTATAAAATTCATGTGTAATATGGTTCAGAAACGAGATGATCTTTACACAGTGGGAAATTTTAAAAAGCATGAGGATTGCGATGCTTTCAATAAACATGTATGAAAAACAAACGAAATCAATGCGTCCGAAGGAACACTGGAAGGGATTGCATTAAAACCTCAAAGGGCTGTGATTTCTTCCCTCGGAGGAGCCGCAGGAGGGCGAGGGGCTGCACGCAGCAGAGCAGAGGCGGCGGAGCGGAAGCGCTGCCGGATGTGAGCGAAAGAGGATGCCGGTCACAGTTTCAAACGGACCGACCGTGCACCGACCCAGTGGAGGACTGACGTTGCCGCCACAGGAAGTGTCGGCTGCGCCTGCTCAGAGGAGGAAGTAGGAACACAGGCACAGGAAGCAGAGACTGGGGGAGAGGGAAAACAGATGCACAGCTCCAAGGGAGGAGTCCCGGAGCTGGCTGGTGGCCTCCGGGCCTCATGCCCTAAAGGAAGACACACCGGGGAAGTTCCGGTACCGTTTGGGGGAGCAAAAGCTGCCATGGAAGAGCCTGCAGCTCCCAAAGAACCCCACGAGGCAGCTGGGGCCTCTAGGGGTGCCGAGGCAGCAGGGGAGGGCGTCCCACGGCCCACCCTCCCGGTGCGCCCTGTCTCCCGGTGGTCCTCGGCTCCAGGCCCGTCCCCGTTCCGCCCGTCACGTCTGAGGCCTGCCCAAGCCTCATGGGGAGGGGCCGGGCCCAGCTGGCTGCAGAGCCGGAGCACTGGCAGCTGGACAAAGCAAGTCGTCTGCAGGTATTATCTGCATGGGCTGTGCAAGGAGGGGGAGAACTGCCGATACTCCCACGACCTCTCAGGCCGGCAGGTGGCCGGGGAGGGCCCTGGCTCGCAGCCCCAGGCCTCTGCAGACAGCGGCCCTAGCACGGCTGCGCACATGGAGCCCCTGCCTCAGCAAGTGGCGGAAGCCCCCGCTGCTGCTTCCTCACGCTCCTTGCCTGTGATTGGCTCGGCTGCTGAAAGGGGTTTGTTTGAAGCCAAGACAGACAATGCAGGCCTTGAAGCTGCCGGAGGAGCAGGTGTAGAAGGCTGGGAGAATGCCATTGAATTTGTTCCCGGGCAACCCTACCGGGGCCGCATGGTCCCTTCTGTCTCTGAGGCTCCTCTGCAGAGCTCGGTGACTGAGAGGGGGCAGATTGTCTTGGGCATGAGGAGGCAGCTTTGCCGTGATGCTATTGCAGGGCAGTGCTTTCGTGGGCAGAGCTGTATCTATCTCCATGGAGATATATGTGATATGTGTGGGCTGCCAGTCTTGCACCCCTTGGATGGTGCCCAGAGGGCAGACCATGTAAAGGCCTGCATTGAAGCACACGAAAAGAATATGGAGCTCTCGTTTGCCGTGCAGCGCAGTGCGGACAAAGTGTGTGGCATCTGCATGGAGGTTGTCTATGAGAAAGCCAACCGGAATGATTGCCGCTTTGGCATCCTCTCCAGCTGCAACCACACCTACTGTCTTAAGTGTATCCGCAGGTGGAGGAGTGCCAGACAGTTTGGGAGCAGGGTTATCAAGTCCTGCCCTCAGTGCAGAGTCATGTCCACCTTTGTCATTCCCAGTGAGTTCTGGGTGGAGGAGGAAGAAGAGAAGCAGAAACTTATTCAGCAGTACTTGGAGGCTTTGCGTCACAAGACCTGCAGGTATTTCGCTCGAGGCAGGGTCTGCTCGTTTGGAGAGAACTGTTTTTACAGACATGCATATCCTGAGGGCCAGGGAGAGGAGCCTCAGCAGCAGGGTGCTGAGGCGTCTGGTACTTGCCATTGGGAACCTTTGGAGCCTCTGCAGGTGGGAGAGGGCAACATGCCCTTTAAAAGCAGTAGAAAAGAGCTTGTCATGCTTTGGCTGGCCAATCTGTTGTGTAAGTGTTTTCGCCAGGAGCTTATGCGCTCCCTTTCACAGAGGTCCGGTGGGACTTGCTTCATTGTGAGCTGGAAGAATATTTCACTTTGAATTTGTGGCATTCTGCTGTGGCATGTTGTCTGGTGTGCTGAGGCTCTGTCATCTGCTCTTGCCTGTGTTTTGTTTATAGACACATCTGTCACTTCCAGGGGCTGCTGAAACCATTCGTATAGAAACATCCATCTGTTTTCTTGACCATTCTCATTTCTGGCCCCCCAGGATTATGGTGTTTCACTGTGCTAAAAAGTAACAGAACATCCTTAAAGCTATTGTTTGGTGAAATTAATATGACTGTCAGTTTATGGTTTATTTTGTCATCTGTTTTTAACAGGATTGACTCAGTTCTAGTCTAGTGTTTACAGAATTTCCACACTAATTTTGAAGCCCCTCAAGAATAAATGTGACAGGGAGAAGTCTAAACTGAACCAGGAGCTTTTTGCTGCTTCAGTCTTAAGAAATGGACCCTCGTGGGGCTTTATGGTGCAGCTTCATCATCTCTGTTGTTTACACGTCTATTCCCTCCCCCCATTCCCCTTCAAGTTCACTCTTAACTGTTGTTACCTTGTGGTTTTATGTTTTACTTGACCAGAACCAGCTGCATATGTTTACATGTTTTTATCCTGTTTGACTTGATGTGAAATCATTTACATTTGGAAGTATATATGTACGAATTATATATACATGCATATTAATGTGTATGAAAGTTATGTGTTTGAAAATATATATTTAAGGTGTATACTATAATATAATATTTATTTAATAAAATAAATACTGAACTGGAAGCTAAATGTGAAAGGCTGATAGGATTGCTGCTGTGTGAGTGTGAGGTATGTAAATTATTTTTTGTCCCTTTCACAGGCTTCAGTAATTAGCATCTAATGAAAACAGCTATTTTAGTGGCTCTATCTAAATGTAGCAGACACAGATCTTAAAGAATTTACAGAATATGATACTGGTAATTACTGTGATGCCATTAATAGCTCACTGCTATGTGAGTTCCCATGCAGTTTAGCCACTGTATCATTATTATTTATAACAACAGAGTCTTGGACTCAGATACACAGTTCTTTGTGTTCAGTATTGTGTGTCATCCACAGACATACCAGAGAAGGGGCTTTTGACAGAAGTTTTTGGCATAAAAGTGATAAGATTATAAAAAGTAAGATAGAATAATAAACATTTTCAAATAAGTCAAAATGCAATAATGGAAAGACAATAAATGAAATATAGAAAGTAATGAAAACTAAATAAATAGTAAGTTGAAAAGTTAATAATGCCAATACACCATAATTATATTAAGTGGAAATATTTTAAAATCTGGAGATTAGCAGACATAATTAAAATGAAAATGAAACGATATACAGTTTAACTATGTACTACATACAGTAGAAGAATACAGAAACATTATAAGTAAAGGATGAAAAACTAATCAGAGGTGTTACAACTTTTGAGCATAGAGTTCATTATTAAGGATTAACACACAACTGGAGATACATATAGTATATAAGCATGAAATTATAATTTACCAGGAAGATAAAACTATTCCAATTTTCTGTTTAGTATCATAGTATTAGATAAGCAAATAAAGTATTGATAAGCAAGCTACAAAATCTTGGTAGACGATTTGAATACTTCTCAAAACTGAACAAGCAAAGAAAGAAACAGTGTAGATTGAATAGCACAATTTTAACAGTTTACATAGTTGACATGTATAAAATGTTGTATATCAACTGCAAAAAGCTCTCCTCCTGCCTAACATAGCTGAAAGTATCCTGGGGACCTGAGTCACGGGAGTGGTGGAATTCCCTGACTGTCTAACAAAGACAGGACACATTTACAGAGTTTATACTCTTCGAACCAGTAATTTAATTCTCAGAACCACCTTATCAGGTACTGACTATAATTTTTATCACCATCATGATAAGATGAATAAGAGAGAGAGAGAGGTGTTAAATTACTTGCCTATATAGTTCTGACCTGTAGGCATAAGTAAGTGGAACAGCAGCGAATGAACCTCAGGTAGTATATTTCCAGAGCACAGGCACCATGCTGCCTCTTGTCCCACATTTATGACTGAGAGCATGTGGACCCACTTAATGTAGCTACTGGAAACACATGTGCAATATTTATGTGTGGAGTTTCAGCCCCGTGGGACAGAGGTGAGCAGAAGTGAGCTACAGAATGTCAGAGTTCTGGGGCTTTATCTGTGGGCTGCCAGACCCAGTATTTATTAGTTCACCACCCAGAATGTGCCTCAGCTGCCTGTATTTATAAACTGACTCTTTCTTATTACATGATTCCTGATTCTGTGGGTGAATATCTCAGCCTATTTCACTGAGATCTTTGCCATATTACTTCCTTCTTGATCCTTGTTATCCAAATAATTCCTCAGTCAAGAGGCCCTTGAAGCCTGGTTATTACCAGCATGTAGGCTGAATGATTCCAAATTGGAAATCCAAATATATTTCCACCCTCTAGACTGCCCTAGTCATGCAGGGGAAAGGGGACTTAGATGACCAAGCAACCAAAGAATAGGACCAAATGGGGCAGTCTCAAAGACTGCACTAACCCTAGAGGCTCAAAACATGAGCTGTATGTGATGACTGTGCTGTCAAGGAGGACACTTTAAACCAAGCACAAAAAGCTTTGAAAAGTTTGTCCTAATATGAACTATCTAATGTTGTGAAATATCACATTTTTTCAAAGATTTTGACCCAAACAATTATATGAAGGTCAGGGTATAGCATGTGAGAAAGGTCCATAGAACATATGGTTTGGGAGGCAAAGGATGACTGTAATCCTGACTGCATCTTACCATCCCTGCAGTCAGGAGCAAGTTATTTAAACTTCCTATACCTCAGTTTCTTTATATGAGAAATGGGTACAACACCATCTATTTTTCAGGATTGTTGTGAATGTCAAGTGTAATCTGGACAATGCTTAGGGCATAGGTGGTATTTTTAAAATAGCATATATAAAAGTGGTATTTGTGCACTTGTGAACCTGAGAAAAGCTTGCACAAGAATCAAAACTCCACCAACTTTTTCTCTTTGGTAATCTTTGGAATTTGTCTTAAGGTAACATTATTTTAAAATGATTTTCTTAGGAAAATGGTACATTAACTTTATATTCATAATTTCAAAAAGACCAAGTAGTTTTTTAAGCAAATGCCACTCAGCTGAAGCCAAAAATGTGCTATTCAGTTCCTGAAAATATAACAAACAAAAATAGTGTTGTTTCTGACTGATACCTACATGAGGAAAATAAGAAATGAGATATTTTTTAAAAAACGGGACTCCCTGTTCCTCATCAGCTCATTCAGGAAGAGATCAAATAACAGGGATATCACCAGGACTGAAGCTGGATGAAGTGTCCTGAGGGCCTGCCCATAAGGACAAATGAGCCACCCCTGCTGCAGTCAGGAACAAAGGAGCCATTTGCTATACAAAGGTTTTCTCTGTGAGTGATTCAGAGTGTATGCTGCTCCCTCCTCCGGGAGATTCATGGATTCAGCTTCTGGGGCTTGTAGCGTACAGAGTGTCATTCTGACCACACAAAGAAAGCCTGGGTGAAGCAGATCTGATTTTCTTACGCTTCATTTGTTTAAATTTGGTGGATGTAAAGATTTAACGAATATGCTAAAAATTTACCTCATACTCCTTCACTAAGTCCATTTACTGGATCTCAGTGACTTAAAGGGAAAGATTTCTAATTCATATTTGATGCCTATATGATGTTCCGTTTTTCACTTTTGCAAATATCTCCGGGGTGTGATTTCTGTTTCCACAGCAAATGCTAAACTACAACCTAAGTGTCAAATGAAGTTGAGGTGGGGTTGAAAAAAGGGGTACTTGAAAATAACCCAAAACTGGTACAAAGAAATAAATTAACACATGATAGAATTTTTGCCATGAAAAATATTGCGTATCACATTTTCTATAGTTGATCGCTAACAAAAATAATTGACTATTAGATCACAATGAAACTGTCAATTAAATTGAAAAATTAGTAGTACAGGCAATGTTGTCTGAATCAAGACAAGAAAATAAACCACTACTATATAGCGATTTTTAAAATACCTCTCTCAAAAATAATTTGATGAAAGAGTAAATTCAAAATCATTTAGAATGACAGAATAAGATAAGGAAAATTTATGCATACTGTAATCTATGGAATAGTGCTGAATCTGCACTCAGAGTAAAACTAATGTTAAATATTAATATACAATGTCGATAAATACGGTTTACATAATTGATTAGATAGCAAAATCTATAAGTTTTAAGGAAACTGCAACATTCAGACGGACACACACACACTGGTAAGCAGAAAGAATTAAGAAAGATTAAAGCAAAAATTAGTGGATCATAAAATGTAAATATATAAGCTGTTTTTTGAGGAAAATCAATAAACAGATAAACCATTAATATAATAAAAAATAAAGGAGGCAGTGCAATTAAACAAAATAGAAAACTATGAACACGACATACTCAGAGAAAAGCATACACCAAAGAAATAGGAGATAAACCCTTGTTACACTGAGACAGATTCACTTGGAAATGTGATAACACTTTAAAATTTTCAACATGATTTTTTCAAACAACAATCTAAGAAACAAATCAAACCAAAACAATTATTAATGAAAAGTTAAAGTTTCAGGAATATGCGCATGCCCTTGACTGCCCCAAAAGACATTTGTCCCAGAAATTTACTAAAACCTTTAAATAGATTGCAATGCTATATACATCACTCCAGAGATGAGAAGAAAGAGGACATTTAGTTAGCATATGATTGACACCTAACACTGATATCAGAATGTTTCTAATACAGTAAAACACAGAGTTAACTAGAGCCCAGTCTCATTTGCATTTGTGAATATTGATGCCAAAATAATCTCAAATGAAAAACTGACAAGCAAAACTAGCACTGTAGAAAAAGAGTATATCAGGAAAGAGTAGGTTATTTTCCAAGTAGAAAGGATGGTAAAATATGAGAAATATTTTATCTTAATGTAGCAAAATAAATAATTATTTGGACATCTTGTATCTGAAAAAACACTAAATTCAGGATTTATATAATTTTATATAGATGTCTGAGATGTGTTATCCATATATGTATATATGCACATGTATATAGTATACATCTATATATACATCTATAAAAATTTTAATGCACAGTCACAAAACACATGACTAAAGAAAACAAAGGAGGTAAAAGTAGTAAATAATGGAGGGAATTAATATATTAAATATTATGATTGATTTGATTTACTTAAAATTTGTAAAATAGATACACCATTATCTAACTTAAGAAAGTGAGGGGAAAACAGCAACAAAATGAAGATATGGAGTTGGACACACACTCAATTCATAGGAATTCACCACAAAGAGAGGCTCTATTAAACATACAAAAGAACGTTACTCAATCAGATATCAATTAATTGCAGAACTTGAAAGAAGTTGATAATCTTTAGGCTCATGTAATTAATTACATATTGCCTACACAAAATATAACCTAATATTTAACATGAGTAAATTATTTCACAGAATGCAGTTTTACAAAAAAAAATAATAAGGATTTTTATAAAACCTTTAAAGAACAAATATTTCAGTACTATTTTACACAATTTGGAAATTATTATCAAATGGGAAATGGAAAATAGGACCACTTATATGGTTTTATTTTATTTTGTTATTTTTTTCAGCTTTTCTTAGATATAACTGAGATAAAATTGTGTAGATTTAATATGTAAAATATATGATTTGATATATGTATATGTTGCAAAATGATTGCCACAATAAGTTTAGTTAACATCTATCACCTCACATAGTTAACAATTTTTGTGTGTATGTGATGAGAACTTTTTAAACCTACTGTTTCAATGACTTTAAAATATACAGTACCTTAAATATTAACTTGTCATCATGCTGTACATTAAATCCCCAGAACCTGTCTTATAACTAGAAATGTGTACTCTGACCACCTTCACCGATTTCCCCCATTTTACTTCCCTACCCTGATCTGCTTCCTGTTTCTCTGAGTTCATTTTTTTTTAATTCTAGCTATAAATGATATAGCATTTGTCTTATCTGTCTGATTTATTTCACATAGCATAATATCTCAAGGATCATCCACATTGTAGCAAATGTAGGATTTATTCACTGTTTATGGCTGTATGATATTCCATTGTATGATGCATAATTTATGCCAAAGTATAATCATGATACTGTGTAAAAACACAAATTTACACACAAATGATTAAATGATTTATTGAAATATTGTTTATTTATGAAAATTATGTACATGATGTAAAGTGTAAATATATTGGCAATAGCCAGAATAAATGTATTTCAGCATTTTCATTCTTTTAACAAGGAAAGTAATCATAAAATTGTCTCCTGTGATCAAGCAAAAACAAGCAGATCCCCTGTCTGTACTGCCAGTTAATATTATTTTGAGAATCAGTACAATTGAATGCAAAATAATACAAATGAGTCATATAAAATTTCAAAGAAGGATGTAAATTTATCTTTCTGAGATAATATAATGTTTCATGTTGAAAATCCAAAACTATCTGGAAAACTTCAAAAAAAACCTCAGTAGGAGGCTAAGAAAAATTAATGGAAGTTTCATATATAAAATATAGAAAATTTAATGGAGACTTTTTTATGGAGACAATAAAGTGCATAGAAATAAACAAAAATAAGTCTGGAAAAGCTGCAAAATTAAGCACTTTGATAAGATAATTATTCTTAAAGAATACTTGAAGAAATGGAAATGTATACCATGGAATTTGATAGGGAAGTTCAACATATTATTGTGTCAGTTCTTTAAGTTCCTTTACGTACTTGACAAAATCCTAATAAATTACTCCTTTGAACTTACTTCTTGCCCACTCCATTCGTATGCTGAACCTCTAATCCTCAACATGGTGGTATTTGGAGGTGTTGGCTTTCAGAAGTAATTTGGTGTTGAGGGTGGAGCCCTCATGAATGGGATCTGTGATTTAATAAGAGACATAAGAGAGATGGTTTCTCTCTCTCCACCACATGAAGATACAGCTAGAAGGTGGCCATCTGCAAAAAAGGAAAAGGGCCTCACTAAGAACCCGACCATGCTGGCAGCTTGACTTCAGCCTCCAGAACTGTGAGAATTAAAGGTTGTTTTTATGCCACCCAGTCTGTGGCATTCTTTTTTTGTTTGTTTTGAGCTTCCCTTTTCTCATTTTATTTTATTTTTTTAATAAATGTATTTATTTTAGTTGGGGGCTAATTATTTTACAATACTGTAGTAGTTTTTGCCATACATTAACATGAATCAGCCATGGGTTTACATGTGTTCCCCATCCTGAACCCCCCTCCCACCTCCCTCCCCATCCCATCCCTCTGGGTCATCCCATTGCCCCAGCCCTGAGCATTTGTCTCATGCATCGAACATGGAATGGTGTTCTGTTTCACATATGATAATATACATGTTTCAATGCTATTGTCCCAGAACGTCCCACCCTCACCTTCTCCCTCAGAGTCCATAAGACTGTTCTATGCATCTGTGTCTCTTACTCTGTCTCGCATATAGGGTTATCGTTACCATCTTTCCAATTCTGCTATAGTAGCCTGAACTGAAAAGGACAGAAATGAGTAATGAGAGGTAGACACTTCTCTAATATCTACCTTAAAATGTGGAAGTGGTTTTGGAACTGGTAATAGGTAGAGGCTGTCGACTTCACTTTCAGTTTCACTTTCCACTTTCATGCATTGGAGAAGGAAATGCCAACCCACTCCAATGTTCTTGCCTGGAGAATCCTAGGGACGGCGGAGCCTGGTGGGCTGCCGTCTATGGGGTCGCACAGAGTCAGACATGACTGAAGCGACTTAGCAGAAGCAGAGGCTGGAAGAGTCATGAGGTGCCTGCTAGAAAGACTGATATTGCTATGGAGTCTTTTATTAATAAAAGTAACTGGTGAAGGCTCAGAAAGGAAGAAAGGAAGGTGGAGAGATGTAGGGAATTGCTGTTGTTCATTCACTAAGTCGTGTCTAGCTCTTTGCGACTCTATGGACTTCAGCACACCAGACTTCCCTGTCCTTCACTATCTCCTGGAGTTTTCTCAAATTCATATCCATTGAGTTGGTGATGCTATCTAACCATCTCATCCTCTGCCATCCTCTTCTCCTTTTGCCTTCAATTTTTCCCAGCCTTTTCCAATGAGTTGGCTCTTGGCCTCAGGTGACCAGATTATTCAAGCTTCAACTTCAGTATCAGTCCTCCCACACACATGTACAAAATGATATACAGAATATTGGTAGAAATTAGGATGGTAATAGGCATTCTGATAAGGTTTCAGGCATAAATAAGGAATATGATTGGACAACATAGAAAATGTGACCCTTGTTGCAAAATGGCAAAAAAAGCTTGTGAGCAGTGAAATGGAAAATGGACATTTAGGTGGAGAGATTTATTACCAAGGTGTTTAAGAAGCAACTTGGTTCTTCATAACCGTTTGGGCAGAGAGAAGTGAAGACAAAATTGATAGGAAAGGGAAGTAGAACATAAAGATTTGGGAAATTCTCTGTTCATATAATAATAATAATAATAATAATAATAATAATAATAATAATAATAATAATGAAGTGTGTTTAGAAGAGCAAATTCATGGTGTGGCAACCCAACTTGTTGATGAGATTAATGCAGGTATGAACTGTGGCCCTAACCAGCCACCCCAGCAGGAACCCTCTCAGTTTGAACTTAAGGGGGCAGAAATGAGACAGAATGAAGGCTGTCAGACTTCTTGGATTTGAGAGGTCAAGACCATAAGAGCTGTTTGGCTCTGAACATGCTCTGTTTTTCAAGATAGGAGAAGATGATTCCAAAGGCTGTTTAGAAATCATCAAGGCCACTTCAATTCCAGCAGGCCCAAACAGATTAGGACAAGTAAAAATAGATCAGGTATAGCTTAAGTAAGTAAATACATACATACATAAGTCTACTGTGAAGGTTCATATGAAGGAAAAAAATGATAGGGCTTGGATATTTTAGAACTGAAAAATAAGCACTCATAGTTATGCCATCAGTGTGAAAAGTGAGGTTGGCACTTAAATTGTGAGATCAAAAATGTATATTAAAAAGGTCCAGAAATGGACACAGATACATATGGGAATTGAATTTATGAAAAAAGTTTAAAAGAAAAATGAGTTATTCAATAAAAGTTGTTGGATAAACTCAGGAGTCATCTTGAAAACTGATACATGGATTCCAAATACCATACTTTACATACAGTATAAATTCTACTTCCATCAAAGCTTCAAATATAAGCTTGAAACCAAAAATTTACAGAAACGACATAGGATTTTTTTCTTTTAAAGTCCTGGAGTCCAAAATGCCTTTCTATGACATGACTGACAGAAGCCTTAAAGGAAATTTTGGCAATAGCTGTAGCAAATGTGAGGAGCTTATTATGTTCCAGTTTCTTTTCTAAGATATTTTATATCCAAAGATGTAAGTCCTAGTATTATCCCCTTGTAGGGAGGTTGAAAAATATGCCTATGTGATTTGTGGCTCCAAGGCTTATCCTCTCACCATTGCACTTCCTCACAATGTGACCACTTTTAAATGAGCCTTACAAGTATCATATGAGTTAAACAAGAAGAAGTTATCAACATACCCCCCCCCAAAAAAAAAAACCAAAACAAAATCACAAAACAGGGCAGGAGCTTATTCCCATACATTATAAAGTGATCCAATAAAACAAAAGGCACACAATATAATGAAGAAATTAATAAAAGTATGATGAAATCTTGCACAGAAAAAAAAGTGCAAATAGATTTAAAGATAGTGAAAGATGTCAAACATCGCTAATAATAATGCTTCTTAGAACTGCACGGAGTTTCAGTTTTTTCCTTTCAATGTGTCAAATAACCAGACGTCTAAAAGCACACTCAGATGGTAACTGGGGAAGCAGGTATCTCCCCAAATATTGTTTTGGAATGTATTTGGTACACTTTCCATCGAGGAATGCGTGATACTATCGAATCATAAACTCACATGTGCATGCTTCTTGACCAGTCATTCTATTGGTATTTATTTAAATGAGACTTACATGTACAGTATACATGTATAAAATAATTAAAAAACCAGGTTGTTAATGCAGGCTTTGTTAGAATAGTATAAGATTAGAAATACCTAGAAAAATCCAACAGTAGGCAACTGATTAAAGATAGCTGAGACATACAGTGGAACATTATAAAGTCACATTTAAAAAGTGAAGAAACAAAAAACAGAAGGAAATTTACATGGGCTGACATGGAAACATATAGTGGTAAGTAGGAATTAAATGTGCAGAAGTTTATGAAATATATCATTTGTTTGTAAAGGCAGTAATAATTATATATACTGTCTTATAGTTATATTTGGTGTCTTTGCTTATGTGCAGAAAAGCCTCCTGACAAGTCATTTTTTTAATGAAAAAATATATGTCTTTTCTTTGAAAAAATGATTGTATCTGTAGATGTACATACATATACATGCATGCATGTTCAATATATATAATAAGTAAATATGCATACAGGAGAAAATTCATATATGTGTGTATGTGTGTGTGTGTGTGTGTGTGTGTGTAAAATGTAGATCTGAAAATTGAATCAGTGGTTAGTACATTTGGTTCATTTATGAGTATGGGGTGTGTGAAGAAAAGCTGCAAATATATAAAGATTGATTAGACTCCATGAGAAAAATCATTTACAAACCTTCAGCCAAATACAGCATACTGCCACTGTAACGACCCATGAGTCGCTATTATCATTAGTCACTGTGGAAATAGAGCTGATTCCTGAGATCCCACAGATGTAGTCACACATTCATGGTAGGGCTTGGTAGTGGTGCTTTTGTCATGTGACAATTCAAATTGTGACCCAGAGGCACAGGTCTTTATACTCAATATTCTCCTGTGGTTGTTCAGTCACTAAGTCATGTCCGACTCTTTAAGATCCCATGAACTGCAGCACGCCAGGCTTCTCTGCCCTTCACTATCTCCCTGAGTTTGGTCAAACTCGTGTCCATTGAATCAGTGATGCCATCCAACCATCTCATCCTCTGTCACTCCCTTCTCCTCTCGCCCTCAATCTTTCCTAGCATCAGGGTCTTTTCCAATGAGTCCATTCTTCACATCAGGTAGCCAGTGTATTGGAGCTTCAGCTTCAGCATCAGTCCTTCCAATGAATATTTGGGATTAATTTCTTTTATGTTTGACTGCTTTGATCTCCTTGCTGTCCAAGGGAGTCTCAAGAGTCTTCTCTAGCACCACAGTTTGAAAGAATCTCTGTCTTCATTATGGTCCAACTCTCACATCCATAGATGGCTACTGGAAAACCATAGCAAAATGATGTCTTTGCTTTTTACCATGATCTTAGTTTTTTGAATGTTGAATTTTAAGCCAGTTTTTCATCAAGAGGCTTTTTAGATCCTCTTCACTTTCTGCCACTAGAGTGGTGTCATCTGCATATCTGAGGTTATTGATATTTCTCCTGGCACTCTTGATTCCAGCTTGTGCCTCATCCAGCCCAGCACTTTGCAGGCTGTGCTCTGCATATAAGTTAAATAAGCAGAGTGGCAATATACAGCCTTGATGCACTCCTTTCCCAATTTGGAACCAGTCTGCTGTTCCATGTCTGGTTCTAACTGTTGCTTCTTGACCTATATACAGGTTTCTCAGGAGGCAGGTAAGGTGATCTGGTATTCCCATCTCTTGATGAATTTTCCACAGCTTGTTGTGCTCCACACTGTCAATGGCTTTAGTGTAGTCAGTGAAGCAGAAATAGATGTTCTTCTGGAATCCTCTTGCTTTTTCTATCATCCAGTAGATGTTGGCAATTTGATTATGGTTTCTTTACCTTTCCTAAATCCAGCTTGTACGTCTGGAAGTTCTCCATTCACATATTGTTGACCTTAACTTGAAGGATTTTGAGCATTACCTTGCTAGCATGTGAAAAGAGGGCAACTGTGTGGTAGTTTGAACTTTCTTTGTCATTGCCCTTCTTTGGGATGAAAACTGACATTTTCTATTCCGGTGGCCACTGCTGAGTTTTCCAAATTTGCTGGCATATTGAGTGCAGCACTTTAACAGTATCATCTTTTAGGATTAGAAATAGCTGGAGTCCCATCACCTTCACTAGCTTTGTTCGTAGTAATGTTTCCTAAGGCCCATGTGACTTCACACTCCAGAAAACTAACCAAAATGATCACATGGATCACAACTTTGTGTAACTCAATGAAACTATGAACCATGCCATGTAGAGCCACCCAAGATGGATGGTTCATGGTGGAGAGTTCTGTCATAATATGGTCCACTGAACAAGGGAATGGAAAACCACTTCAGCATTCTTGCCTTGAGAACTGGGTGAGCTGTATGAAAAGGCAAGATATGGCATGGAAAAAGAAGAAAACAAATAATATATTTATAAGAAGATAAGAAAAAAGAGAAAATTGGCATAAAATAAGGAAAAAAAATAGAAAGTAAACAGAAATATTGTAAATCAACTAATACAAAAGAAAGATTTTCTAGATTTATATAAAAATTTTGGCATAAAATAAGCAAAAAATAGAAAGTAAACAGAAATATTGGAAATTAACTAATGCAAAAGAAAGATTTTCTAGATTTATATAAAAATTAATTTTAAGGCAAAGGTGTTAGTAGAATAGGTGATAAAATTTCAGTGCATCATGAAGTTAAAAGAAGATAAAATTTGTTTTCATGTGATTACATAGCCTCAGAAAATGCAAAGACAAAAGAAAGAATAGGGGAAACCCAGGAATCCACGAGCTTAGTAGAATTTTTAATACATCCTAATCAGTCCTTATTTAAAAAGAAGTAAGGTTAAACTAGATTTACATAACGCTATGAACGCTGTATACTTGTCAGGTTTAGGATCCTGCAGTCATAAAAATTTCTTGTGGTATGGATAGCAGATAAAAAAGAAAGATGCCTGGCCAGATGCCTTGATCTAGAAACCTTTGCACAATCTGTCTCTCTTATAAAAATATATACCACGAATAAGTTTTTACCATATTGTAGGCAAAGTGCAAATGGATCTGTAAGTGTGATCTAATTCTTATAACAACATCCAGAGTAGTGTGCTAATCCTCTTTCTGATATCTAGAGAATATAATGCTAGTTATGCTGCTGCTGCTAAGTCGCTTCAGTCGTGTCTGACTCTGTGCGACCCCATAGATGGCAGCCCACCAGGCTCCCCCGTCCCTGGGATTCTCCAGGCAAGAACACTGGAGTGGGTTGCCATTTCCTTCTCCAATGCATGCAAGTAAAAAGTGAAAGTGAAGTCGCTCAGTCGTGTCCGACTCTTAGCGTCCCCCTGGACTGCAGCCCACCAGGCCCCTCTGTCCATGGGATTTTCCAGGCAAGAGTACTGGAGTGGGGTGCCAATGCCTTCTCCGAATGGGGAAGTTAAATAATTTGCCCATTGTCAGGACCACATCCATAAAGTTGTGAAGAAAGGATTTGAACCTGGATTGTCTGTTTCCAATTGGCCTCTCCCATTCTGTCTACCTATTGATCTGGAATGAGTGTGTGTGTATGCAGGTGAGAGTGGCTCCTAAATAAAACTAATTGGAGAAAAGCACATATCATTTCACTGTAAATGGACAAGCCTCAAAGGTACGGGCAAGCATCCCTGAATTGCTGGGAATAAAAAGAACTCCAGATCTTATCTTTCCATCTCATCTGCCTCTGAACAAGGGGCTAGTTCTTCCACTATTTGGGTTCTGTCTAGTTTTGTGGATTTTGTGTTCTCTTTGCTGTGCTTCTTTGTTTCCTGGCACAGTGGTTCAGACTCCTCAACTGTGGCTTTCTGTATTTCTTCCAACATCACACCTTCCAAAATGATATCACCCAAATAGTTAACAAGGAATGGTAATTTGGGTACTTTGAGAAGCAGGTACCAAAACAAAATTAAGTGTGCACAGATTTTATTTGGGGTAAATTCTCATGAGAAAAGTTAGAGAGAGGTATAGAAAGGTGGGGACAAGTTCTGGCTGCAGGTGACAAAGAGAGAGAAGGATGGTAGGATGGAAGCATCCTGATCTGATGTGCAGTCTAGTGGAGTCTCAATATGCCCATCCAGGAGTCCTTAAGCCATAGCCAGCCATCACCAGAGTCCCCTATCTCTCCGAAATTGGCCTTGTCACATTCCCTTACTAACTGGGAGCCAATGGGAAACGTGGTTTTGACATAAACACAGTCATGGATTTCAGAGCACAGATTTTGGGGCCCTTGGTTGGTTAAACTCCCTGTAGTTGGAAGGATTTCCAAGTACCTGTTGAAGGAGCCCGAAAATCTTTAACTGTCCGCCTGTGCTTCAATACCTGATGGTGGACATACAATGAGATCTGAACCATGACCCTTCCTTTGAGATGCTCATTATTGTTATATCAATAAATACTTTTTAATTGAAGTGCTGTTGATTTCCAATGTTATGTTAGTTTCGGGTGTATAAGAACATGATTCACTTATGTTTTTTATATTCTTTTCTATTGTAGGTTGTTAAGAGATATTGAGTATAGCTCATTGTGTATGTCCTTGTTGTTTACCTATTTTATATATACTAGTGTATATATGTTAACTCCAAACTCCTAATCTATTTCCCCATCCCTCCCGACCCCCACTATCCCCTTTGGTAACTGTAACTTTGTTTTCTGTGTCTGAGAAAGGCACTCTTTCTTTTTTTCATTTTTGCGTATTTTTAAATTAATTTATTTATTTTGGTAAGAGGCTAATTATTTAACAATATTGTACTGTTTTTTTCCATACATTGAATCAGCCATGGGTGTACATGTGTTCCCCATCCTGAACCCCCCGCCCACCTCCCTCCCCATCCCATCCCTCAGGGTCATCCCAGTGCACTGGCTTTGAGTGTCCTGTTTCATACATCGTACTTGGACTGCCGATCTATTTCACATCTGGTAATATATGTTTTTCAATGCTGTTCTTTCAAATCATCCCACCCTCGCCTTCTCCCACAAAGTCCAAAAATCTGTTCTTTACATCTGTGTCTCTTTTGCTGTCTCACATGTAGAGTCATCATTACCATCTTTCTAAATTCCATATATATGCATTAGTATACTGTATTGGTGTTTTTCTTTCTGGCTTACTTCACTCTGTATAATAGGCTCCAGTTTCATCCACCTCATTAGAACTGATTCAAATATGTTATTTTTAATAGCTGAGTAATATTCCATTGTGTATATGTATCACAGCATTCTTATCCATTCATCTGCCAATGGACATCTAGGTTGCTTACATGTCCTAGCTATTGTAAACAGTGCTGCAATGAACATTGGGGTATATGTGTCTCTTTCAGCTCTGGTTTCCTTGGTGTGTATGCCCAGCAGTGGGATTGCTGGGTCACATGGCAGTTCTATTTCCATTATTTTAAGGAATCTCCACACTGTTCTCCATAGTGACTGTACTAGTTTGCATTCCCACCAACAGTGCAAGATGGTTCCCTTTTCTCCAACCCTCTCCAGCATTTATTGTTTGTAGAGTTTTTGATAGCAACCATTCTGACCGGCATGAGATGGTAACTCATTGTGATTTTGATTTGCATTTCTATGGTAATAAGTGATGCTGAACATCTTTTCATTTGTTTGTTAGCCATCTGTATGTCTTCTTTGGAGAAACGTCTGTTTATTCTATTTAGTTCTTTGGCCCATTTTTTTGTTAGGTTGTTTATCTTTCTGGTTTTGAGCTGCTTGTATATTTTTGAGATTAATTCTTTGTCAATATGGGATACCTGGAATAGATCCCTGGGTCAGGAAGATCCTATGGAGAAGGAAATGGCAACCCACTCCAGTACTCTTGCCTGGGAAATCCCGTGGACAAAGGAGCCTGGTAAGCAACAGTCCATGGGGTCGCAGGGTCAGACACGACTGAACAACTAAACTTAAAAACTTTGTCAGTTGCTTTGTTTGCGATTATCTTCTCCCATTCTGAAGACTGTCTTTTCATCTTGCTTATAGTTCTCTCCATTGTGCAAAAGCTTTTAAGTTTAATTAGGTCCCATTTGCTTATTTTTGCTTTTATTTCCACTACTCTGGGAGGTGGGTCATAGAGGATCTGCTGTGATTTATGTCAGAGAGTGTTTTGCCTATGTTTTCCTCTAGGAGTTTTATAGTTTCTGGTCTTACGTTTAGATCTTTAATCCATTTTGAGTTTATTACTGTGTGTGCTGTTAGAAAGCGTTCTAGTTTCATTCTTTTACAAGTGATTGATCAGTTTTCCCAGCACCACTTGTTAAAGAGATTGTCTTTTCTCCATTGTATATCCTTGCTTCCTTTGTCAAAGATAAGGTGTCCATAGGTGTGTCGATTTATCTCTGGGTTTTCTATTTTGTTCCATTGATCTACATTTCTGTCTTTGTGCCAGTACCATACTGTCTTGGTGAATGCAGCTTTGTAGCATAGTCTGAAGTCAGGCAGGTTGACTCCTCCAGTTCCATTCTTCTTTCCCAAGATTGCTTTGGCTGTTCGAGGTTTTTTTTATTTCCATACAAATTGTGAAATTATTTGTTCTAGTTCTCTCAAGAATACCATTGATAGCTTGATAGGGATTGCATTGAATCTATAGATTGCTTTGGGTAGTATACTCATTTTCACTATATTCATTCTTCCGATCCATAAACATGGTATATTTCTCCATCTGTTTCTATCACCTTTGATTTCTTTCATCAGTGTTTTATCGTTTTCTATATATAGGTCTTTTTTTTTCTTTAGGTAGATTTATTCCTAAGTATTTTATTCTTTTCATCGCAATGATGAATGAAATTGTTTCCTTAATTTCTCTTTCTGTTCTCTCATTGTTAGTGCATAGGAATGCAAGGGGTATCTGTGTATTAATTTTATATCCTACAACTTTACTATATTCATTGATTAGCTCTAGTAATTTTCTTGTGGAAGACACTCATTCTTAGTAGAGTTTCATTTTTGAGGGCTTCAATCAGTCAAAGTACCAAACAACTAGAGAATCTGAGACTCTATAATAACGAAAGCAGATGCTACAAAAAATAAAGGCAGAATAGCCAACTAAGGTAGTTGGGGTAGATCTAAACAAAAGGCATTGAGTCTGGTCTTGGGCACTTTGCAGATTTTCTCCTAAGCTACTTTCCTCATCACAGAGTTGTCGTATTTTCTCTTCCTAATTCTCTCTCTTTCTCTCTCTCCTCTCTGCTATCTCAACATATATTATATAATGGTGCCATTATCCAGACTGTCACATAAAAGGCAGAGGAAACACTAGACTATGCTTACAGAATGGGCAAGGTTTTTGAAGACTAGATACATGCCAGGTTGGACGTTAACACCATCCCTTTGTTTTAGTAGCTTGAGCAACTTAATAAAGTGTCCTATACCTCAGTTTACTCATCTGAGAGAAAAAGGTAATAACAGTATCTCATTTGTACTATTAATATGAAATCTGGATGAAAAGAATCAAATGGAATCTAGATACTACAAATAAGGAACTCTTGGGTATCTTGGAACCTAGGATGTGCATTATGGTTGTACTCAAGGATCTGGGCTCTACCAATATTTTTAAGGCAGGATCTATAGAGCTTATTATTCCCACATGAATAATGATTTAGGCAGGAGGCATATTAACCCAGTACTCCCAACTTTTAAAGATAGTGGAATATTTTAAAATGTATTTTTATAAGAGCAAAAATTTTAAAACTCTGATACTGGAAATCTTGCAATATTAATTTTTATTTTCTAACAAACAGAAAAAAAAACCAAAGTATGCTTTTGGAGACACAACTATTTAAGAAAATAGCAAAATTAAGAAATGATGAAGTAGTATTTCAATATTATCATCCGGATATTTAAGAAAACATATTGGTTATTAGTAATTGATTTACAAAAAATTAAAGAAAATTAAAATGAAACTCATTATGATGTAAATCAGAAAGTTAGTGACTTAGAGGGATAGAGAGTGTCTGGAAAGGGCCATGGAAAACATGCTTAAATGATGGAAATGTTCTGTATCTCATATGGCCTTTGGCTGCACAGGTCTAATCACATGTCAGAGTGGCACTAAAGGCCCAAAAGAGGCAAGTGCACATACCCTCCCAACTCCACATTCAGTATTGTGACATTTTTGGCTTGAAATTGGGTAAGGTGAGAGGAGATGACACCACCTTTATGGCAGAAAGCAAAGAGAAACTAAAGAGCCTCTTGATGAATGTGACAGAGGAGAGTGGAAAAGCTGGCTTAAAACTCAACATTCAAAAACTAAGATCATGGCATCCTGCCCCATCACTTTCTGGCAAATAGATGGGGAAACAGTGACAGACTTTATTTTCTTGGACTGCAAAATCACTGCAGATGGTGAATACAGCTATGAAGTTGAAAGACCCTTGCTCCTTGGAATAAAAGCTATGAAAAACCTAGACAGCATATTAAAATGTAGAGACATTACTTTGCTGAGAAAAGTTCATATAGTAAATGCCATGGTTTTTCCAGTTTTCATGTATGGATGTTAAAGTTGGACCATAAAGAAGTCTGAGCGCTGAAGAAATGATACTTTTGAACTCTTGAGAGTCCCTTGGTCAGCAAGGAGATCAAACCAGTCAATCCTAATGGATATCAATCCTGGATATTCATTGGAAGGAATAATGCTGAGGCTGAAGCACTAATACTTTGGCCATATGATGCAAAGAGCTGACTCACTGGAAAAGACCCTGATGCTGGGAAAGATTGAAGGCAGGAGAAGAAGAGGATAGCAGAGGATGAGATGGTTAGATGGCATCATCGACTCAATGGACATGAGTTTGAGCAAACTCTGGGAGATGGTGAAGGACAGGGAAGTCTGGCATGCTGCAGTCCATGTGGTTGTAAAGATTTGGACATGACTGAGCAACTGAGCAACAACAAATTTACACCATAAATATTGACAAAGAGCACATCAGAAATTGTTTGTCTAGAGAGCTAGTTAACCACCGCATGGTTGTACAGATCTATATATTTGTCATAAGTAATTACATTTATATGGTTTAAAATTTTGGACACTTCAATTTACATGTATTTTAACTTAATACAAATAATAACAGAAAGTTTTATTCCACTTCAATTACAGCCTTTTTGGACCTTTTAGACACCAGGACTCAAGTCATTGCCATTCCAGACAGTGTCTTTAAATTCATAAAAGGGAAACACATTTTCCTACAGGGCATGCAGGTAAAACAATCTACAAATCCATTTGGATGTAATCAGTGGGACATTTATCTCAAACTGATTCTCCTCCTGGTGGCCCCTGGGCTTTTTCTTTCATGGCTGTGGTGACATTGTCCCATGCCATGTGGAACAAATTCTTAGCCTTCCTGATAGGTACCAGTAACTCTTCCTCCTCAGTCAAGATGGTAAATGCCCTCTAGTACCAACTTAAATAAGGCACTGAAGGTCAACACTCTTGTCATTAACAATGTGCTTGAGACTGGAGATATTAAGCCAAAAACCTTCCCTTTCAAAAGCCCCTTTCAGCCAAAACCTAAGCCAACTACTAATGAATGGCACCTCACCATTGACTATCAGAAACTCAATACTCTGATTCCCCCTGATTAAGACTCCAATTCCTGATACTGCAGAATTATTTGAGGCTATAACAGTGGTTCAAGAAATGACCTTAACCTAGTTAACACGTTCTGTTCCCATTATGGGAAAAATTCAAGTCCACTTTGCTTTCACTCTGGACAAAGCTTGATACACATTTACACAGCTTCTGGTGGGTATTGAAACAGTTCTGTAATTATAGAACTCTGATGCCAGTATTTACATCCATTACAAGTGGGAAATGCCATTTTTGGTGTCATGTTGATCCTGAGGGTCCCTACGAGGAAGCAGGATGGATGGATGTGCATAACCTCACGTATTACCTACACCTGTACAGCTCACAGTATCTGAGACCCAGCATTGTCGGTCAAGCTTCTGTCCATGATCTGGTCCTCTGTGAGCTGGAAAATTCCCCAGTGGGAAATCTGTGACTCACCATTAAATAAGTTACAGACAGGGACAGGACAGCACATCCCAGGTCATTTCATGTTCTAGAGGCAACACATCCATCACTGTCACTAATTTCTCACTGTAGATATATAAGCCTTCCACCTGCACCCTGGGCAAAGCCATAACAGTGTGATTTGGAAACCATCCCACAGGAAGGTTCCCAAGATTTGCCTGTAGTTCCACCTGACTCCACACTCCAAATCGGATCCTTGGCCACCCCTGACCATAACTCCTGGGGTCTTTGGACCAAATGTTACTGGTTTCCAGTGGATCCTTTGCCCTGAGTTGCAAACACCAATCAAATGAAACCAGGTTCTGGATACCAGATCAGAAAGTTTGATCACTGACAAAGTAAAAGGGAAAATAGAGTTTGTTCTTTAAGAACACCTCCTTTCCAGGAGGTGTGAGTAAGAAATTTAAGAAATAGGAGGCAGGTGTGTCATCAGGGCTCTAGGAAAGTAATGGGTTGTTTCTCGGGGCAGCTTGGGCACACCCAGTTTCCCACACCTCTTTGAACAATCATGAGTTGTTCCTAGCAGATTACAAATCCTGCCCAGGGTAGAGACTTTAGCCTGGTAATGAAGCAAAGGGAACTCTCAGACACCTCCAGTTCTCATCTGTTCAGGTGCTTTCCTGTGGTCAAGTCAGAGCTCTTTAAGGCAGTTGATCACTGTATATCTCTTAAATCACAGCTACAAAACATCTCTGTCAAATACTGGGTGTTAAATGTACAGATAACTCAAGGTAGGTATGGGTGATACAAACATGGGCTTATGCGTTTTAGACGAAGTCCCAGAAGCAGGCCAATATACTCTCCTTGGGCACCAACTTTTTATCTTATTGGGCTTTTTTAGAAACCAGGTAACAACTACCCCTACCTGGTACTCTATCTACCCTAGTTCCTATAATGCATGGGTTAGAGATGCCTCCAAATAAAAGCCAGCATGACCACGGATGCTTTGTTGGTAGAAAGGAACTGGTACCACCAAGAGAGGTCTAAAGCTGACATCAAAGGCCTTTCCAGATTACAGAAGGATATGGCTTCGTCCATGCTCAGACCCTTTCCCCAGAGCCTTGATAAAGTGACAGTAGTACCCCTGATCTTGGGGGCCACTGGATGTGGTAGCTTGAAGCTGATCTTAGTTCCCTGACCAGGAATCAAACCTGGGCCTTAGTGATGAAAGCAGTGGACCCTAAACACTAGACCATGAAGGCCAGCAGGCTTGAAGCAAGACCTCAGTCCTTGTCTTCTTTGAAGAAAAAAATTCAGTGACAAGACAAGATTACAGCACATGTAACATTTATTAGAAGCACATTATGTGTGAAAGAACACATGGGCAGGCTCAGAGAGACAGAGAGAGAGAGAGAGTTATGCATTTTTTGGGTGGCTAAACTGCTTATTTGGTCTGACTCAGGGCCCTCTCTAATGTGTGCACATCTTTTAGCCAAGATGGATTCCATGTGAGGGGTTTTTAGCAGGTAGGCAGGACATATTATGGGCTGGCACACCCTCCCTTTTCTGTGCATGTGTAGTCGGGGAGTTCTCTTTGAACTCAAGAAGGAGAAATATGCAGCTTCTTTGTTTTACCCAAGCAAGATTCTGCTCCTCTCTGTCCCTGTCATTATCTTTATCTTGAAGTGTCTACAGGAGACAAATTCCAGCTGCTCAGCCTGGGGCCCAACCTCACCCCTCCTTCCTCCTCCTCTGGTTAATTGGGAGGGCCCTTGAGACAACCTGTCTAAGATGGATAGGATATCAGTGTTCCTCACCAATGGCACTACCACAGTTGAGGACAATGCAGCCTGCTCGAGGGCTCTGGCATTGTACCCAGCCTCAACACCCAGCCCTCTAGTAAAAGGGTCATCCCCGCTTCCAACCCCAACCGCTGGTTCAGTCAATTAGAAAAATTGTAACTATTCACCTCTCCCTTAAGGAGGCCATGTAAAGGGGCTTTTGCAATTCAGATTTTTAAGGACTAGGCATCTGTTGTTAATGGCTTCATTTGTCTGGTCAATGGCTAAGGGAAAATTTGCTCATACAAGGCAAACCCATCTGGGGTGCCCAAGCATGGCAAGATATGGTGGGAATTAGCAGAGTCCCCAGTTCCTTTCTGTTAAAAAAATTAGTTTATTTATCTATTTTTTAACTTTACAATATTGTATTGGTTTTCCCATACATTGACATGAATCCACCATGGGTGTACATGTGTTCACCCATGGTGGCTGTACTAGTTTGCATTCCCACCAACAGTGTAAGAGGGTTCCCTTTTCTCCATGCCCTCTCCAGCATTTATCTTTGGGATAGCGGCCATTCTGATGGACGTGAAATGGTACCTCATTGTGGTTTTAATTTGCATTTCTCTGATAATGAGTGATGTTGAGCATCTTTTCATGTGTTTGTTAATCATCTGTATGTCTCCTTTGGAGAAATCTCTGTTTAGTTCTTTAGCCCACTTTCTGATTGGGTCGTTTATTTTTCTGGAATTGAGCTGCAGGAGTTGCCTGTATATTTTTGAGATTAATTCTTTGTCCGTTGCTTCATTTGCTATTATTTTCTCCCATTCTGAAGGCTGTTTTTCCACCTTGCTTATAGTTTCCTTTGTTGTGCGAAAGCTTTTAATTTTAATTAGGTCCCATTTGTTTATTTTTGCTTTTACTTCCAATGTTCTGGGAGGTGGGTCATAGAGGATCCTGATGTGGTTTATGCTGGAGAGTGTTTTGCCTATGTTTTCCTCTAGGAGTTTTAGAGTTTCTGGTCTTACGTTTAGATCTTTAATCCATTTTGAGTTTATTCTTGTGTATGGTGTTAGAAAATGTTTTAGTTTCATTCTTTTACAAGTGGTTGACCAGTTTTCCCAGCACCACTTGTTAAAGAGATTGTCTTTTCTCCACTGTATAGTCTTGCCTCCTTTGTCAAAAATAAGGTGTCCATAGGTGCGTGGGTTTATCTCTGGGCTTTCTATTTTGTTCCATTGATCTATATTTCTGTCCTTGTGCCAGTACCATACTGTCTTGATGACTGTGGCTTTGTAGGTGAGCCTGAGGTCAGGCAGGTTGATTCCTCCAGTTCCATTCTTCTTTCTCAAGATTGCTTTGGCTATTTGAGGTTTTTTGTATTTCCATACAAATTGTGAAATTATTTGTTCTAGTTCTCTGAAGAATGCCGTTGGTAGCTTGATAGGGATTGCATTGAATCTATAGATTGCTTTGGGGAGTATAATCATTTTCACTATATTGATTCTTCCAATCCACGAACACGGTATATTTCTCCATCTATTTGTGTCCTCTTTGATTTCTTTCACCAGTGTTTTATAGTTTTCTGTATATAGGTTTTTTTGTTTCTTTAGGTAGATATATTACTAAGTATTTTATTATTTTTGTTGCGATGGTTCATGGAACTGTTTCCTTAAATTCCCTGTTTTCTCATTGTTAGAGTATAGGAATGCAAGTTATTTCTGTGTATTAATTTCATGTCCTGCAACTTTACTATATTCATTGATTAGCTCTAGTAATTTTCTGGTGGAGTCTTTAGGGTTTTCTATGTAGAGAATCATGGCATCTGCAAACAGTGAGAGTTTTATTTCTTCTTTTTCAATCTGGATTCCTTTTATTTCTTCTTCTGCTCTGATTGCTTTTGCCAAAACTTCCAAAACTATGTTGAAGAGTAGTGGTGAGAGTGGGCACCCTTGTCTTGTTCCTGACTTTAGGGGAAATGCTTTCAGTTTTTCACCATTTAGGATAATGTTTGCTGTGGGTTTGTCATATATAGCTTTTATTTATTTATTTATTTTAGCTTTTATTTTTATGATATTGAGGTATGTTCCTTCTATTCATGCTTTTTGGAGGGCTTTTATCATAAATGAATGTTGAATTTTGTTAAAGGCTTTCTCTGCATCTATTGAAATAATCATGTTTTTTATTTTTCAATTTGTTAATGTCGTGTATTACATTGATTGATTTGCAGATATTGAAGAATTCTTGCATCCTTGGGATAAAACCCACTTGGTCACGATGTATGATTTTTTAATATGTTGTTGGATTCTGTTTGCTAGGATTTTGTTAAGGATTTTTGCATCTATGTCCATCAGTGATATTGGCCTGTAGTTTTCTTTCTTTCTTTTTTTTTTTTTTTGTGGCATCTTTGTCAGGTTTTGGTCTTCGGGTGATGTTGGCTTCATAGAGTGAGTTTCGAAGTTTACCTTCCTCTGCAATTTTCTGGAAGAGTTTGAGTAGGATAGGTGTTAGCTCTTCTCTAAATTTTTGGTAGAATTCAGCTGTGAAGCCATCTGGTCCTGGGCTTTTGTTTGGTGGAAGATTTCCTTCTTTCTTTCTTTTCTTTTTTTTTTTTTTTTACTGCTGGAAGATTTCTGATTACAGTTTCAATTTCTGTGCTTGTGATGGGTCTGTTGAGATTTTCTATTTCTTCCTGGTTCAGTTTTGGAAAGTCATACTTTTCTAAGAATTTATCCATTTCTTCCAAGCTATCCATTTTATTTGTATATAGTTGATGATAATAGTCTCTTATGATCCTTTGTATTTCTGTGTTGTCTGCTGTGATCTCTCTGTTTTCATTTCTAAATTTAGAAATTTAGATTATTCTCCCTTTTCTCTTGATGAGTCTGGCTAATGGCTTGTCAATTTTATTTATCTTCTCAAAGAACCAGCATTTGGCTTTGTTGATTTTTGCTATGGTCTCTTTTATTTCTTTTGCATTTATTTCTGCCCTAGTTTTAAAGATTTATTTCCTTCGACTAATCCTGGGGTTCTTCATTTCTTCCTTTTCTAGTTGCTTTAGGTGTAGAGTAAGGTTGTTTGTTTGGCTTTTTTCTTATTTCTTGCAGTGAGCCTGTATTGTTATGAATCTTCCCCTTAGCATTGCTTTTACAGTGTCCCAGAGGTTTTGCATTGTTGTGTTTTCATTTTCATTCATTTCTATGAATATTTTGATTTCTTTTTTGATTTCTTCTGTGATTTGTTGGTTATTCAGCAGCGTGTTGTTCAGCCTCCATATGTTGGAATTTTTAATAGTTTTTATCCTGTAATTGACATCTAATCTTACTGCATTGTGGTCAGAAAAGATTCTTGGAATGATTTCATTTTTTTTTTTTTTGAATTTACCAAGACTAGATTTATGGCGCAGGATGTGATCTATTCTGGAGAAGATTCCGTGTGCACTTGAGAAAAAGGTGAAATTCATTGTTTGGGGGTGAAATGTCCTATATATATCAATTATGTCTACCTGATCCATTGTATTATTTAAAGTTTGTGTTTCCTTGCTAATTTTCTGTTTAGTTGATCTGTCCATAGATGTGAGTGGGGTATTAAAATCTCCCACTATTATTGTGTTACCACACTCTGAGGGAACCAACAGTAGAATAATGGAGGCAGAAGATAGGATGAGTGAGGTAGAAGATAGAATGGTAGAAATAAATGAAACAGAGAGGAAAAAAGAAAAAAGAATTAAAAGAAATGAGGACAACCTCAGATACCTCTGGGACAATGTTAAGTGCCCCAACATTCAAATCATAGGGGTCCCAGAAGAAGAAGACAATGTGAAAGACCATGAGAAAATACTCGAGAAGATAATAGTTGAAAAATTCCCTAAAGTGGGGAAGGAAATAATCACCCAAGTCCAAGAAACCCAGAGAGTCCCAAACAGGATAAACACAAGGCGAAACACCCCAAGACACATAGCAATCAAATTAACAAAGATCAAACACAAAGAACAAATATTAAAAGCAGCAAGGGAAAAACAACAAATAACACACAAGGGGATTCCCATACGGATAATAACTGATCTTTCAATAGAAACACTTCAGGCCAGAAGGGAATGGCAAGACATACTTAAAGTGATGAAAGAAAATAATCTACAGCCCAGATTACTGTATCCAGCAAGGATTTAATTCAAATACAAAGGAGAAATCAAAAGCTTTACAGGCAAGCAAAAGCTGAGAGAATTCAGCACCATCAAACCAGCTCTCCAACAAATGCTAAAGGATCTTCTCTAGACAGGAAACACAGAAAGGGTGTATAATCTCGAACCCAAAACAATAAAGTAAATGGCAATGGAATCATACTTATCAATAATTACCTTAAATGTAAATGGGTTGAATACCCCAACCAAAAGACAAAGACTGGCTGAATGGACACAAAAACAAGACCCTTATATATGTTGTCTACAAGAGACCCACCTTGAAATAAAGGACACATACAGACTGAAAGTGAAGGGCTGGAAAAAGATATTCCACACAAATTGAGACCAAAAGAAAGCAGGAGTAGCAATACTCATACCAGATAAAATAGACTTTAAAACAAAAGCTGTGAAAAGAGACAAAGATGGACAGTACATAATGAGCAAAGGATCAATCCAAGAAGAAGATATAACAATTATAAATATATATACACCCAACATAGGAGCACCGCAATATGAAAGGCAAATGCTAACAAGTATGAAAGGGGAAATTAAACAATAACACAATAATAGTAGGAAACTTTAATACCCCACTCACACATATGGACAGATCAACTAAACAGAAAATTAACAAGGAAGCACACACTTTAAATGATACAATAGACCGGTTAGACCCAGTTCCTTTCATTCACACTAACCACTCTACACAAGAAGCCATTCTCAGTGATATCATAGACTCCCACACTAAGGCCCCACATTCTTTCAGTGCAGACTCCTCAGGGTACCACCTTCCCTCCACTTGTGAAGTGGGCACACACAACCTGGAGGCAGGTGTGATTTCATGCCATAATACTTGGGCTCATGGAGGTGATAGACTAGAGCATCCTATTCTCTCAAATCAAAAGTGGAGACTATCCAGATGGGAACATAAGCCCTGGAGAGATGGACCATACTCCCCCTGGAAGAGTGATTCCACTGGTTGTCCTTCTGATAGGGCTTCTATATATACTGTCACAATCACTGATATGAGACTGTTCTTGATGACCCTCACCTGGACTTCCTCTTCAAAAAGAGTAATCTCCTTCCTTACTAACCTTATTCTTGTTCCCTTTGAATCACTAGACATTGATTCTGACCCAGGTACCCCCTTTGCCACTTGGGAGACTCAACAGTATGCTCTCCAACATAATAGTTTTGGAAATTCCATCTAGGCTGCTGTCCTCAGGTAGCTGACCTCAATGGGCATCTTAAGGGCCTCCTTAAAGAAGATCTCCTTAAATGACTGTCAGGCATGTGGCCTTAAAATAGGTGGAATTCTAGTTTCAAGTCCTCATCTTACTTAACTCTCACCCACTGGGCCTTTATATCCAACATACCAATTATGATTCTCCCCCTAAATTCTTCTTTCTAGCAAGCCTCAAGATTTTGCCGTGTAAGACAACATCATTTTCATTATTTTCTTCTGACTCCACTTCCTTCTTTTAATGTTTTTGCAGTCATCTCACCATCTGCTACACTCTGGTGACACGATCAAGGGCAGATTGTCCAACTGACCTCCTTCCTCACTGAGTCCCATCCTGTCCCAAAATATGCAAAGTTGGTGTGAAGTCATTCTTTGAAAACCCTGACATTGATGAAGACTCTTCGAAAAGAACCCCCTTCTTGCTGGCCTCTCTTCCCAAATATAGAGGATACAAGGGCTGGCTAATTTTAAATGAATTCCATAGTAGTTTAAGGGAGGGGAAATCATTGTTTCAGGACCAATGAGAGACACAGTTTGGGTGTCTGAAAGAGTAAAAGAAACTTTGCTTGGTAGATGCAAGCCTTATTTGGAGATGAAAGCTATCAGTCATGGCCGTACTCCATGCCTGAGGAAGAAACCCACGACTTTCTCACAAAGAGAAATTTCACTGAGCCATTAATCAATAAACAAATAATTCAGCCATAAGCAACTCAACACTGGCTCATGAAATATCATCACTCTATATGGCTATCACTAGTCTTACTGCTTTATGAGGCCTGGGTGACACAGCTACTGATAGATCCCTCAGGGGTAATCATCACACACAATGCTAGATCAGTCCTGCTCCAGCCTGCAATTGTACCACAGGTTCAAAATTGGAGAGTGTTGGAGAGCCCCCATGGAAGGGCTCATTCCAGTAGGGCGCCAAGTCTTCTGCCAAAGAGATTGAATTCCTTTAGAGGCAATGGCCCTCTGGAGGTGATATGTAAATAATGCTCTTCCCCTGATTTCTGTACATCAAATGTTGCTACAAGCTAACTGGATCTGTGATGATCATATGTAAAACCCATCTGGTTACAGGATGGAATAACAAAGAATGCTGGAGAGTCTTGTTGGAAAGGCTAAGGTCAGCATGCCACTGAGTATGGGCAGTGAAGAGTGAAGAGATTGAATCCTTTGCAGAAACTGGTCTTCCAGAAGTGATGTCTAAATGGCACTTGACCTCCTCTTGATTTCTGTACTTCAAATACTGCTACTAGCTGGATCTCTAAGTGTCCATATGTGAAATCACCTGGTTATGGGGACTGTGATCCCATTATTTGCCAATTGCTCTCACAGGCCAGTCCCAGGTATGTCTAAATAGCATCTGTAAGATCCTCCTTAGCAAGAGAACTGTGGACTGTGTCCACAGTCTTTACATACTATGGATGAGCTGGTTGGAGAATAAAAGGGCAGCTGTTCATTCCTGTCCTAACTGTGCCCTGGATGTCCTCAGAGAATTTCTTAAGACTGTGTTACATTAGCAGCAGGTCCCAGATACGTACCTCAGTGTTCAGGGTAGGTAGTGCTCAGTCATTCCAATTGTAAGGAAAATACTTCATACTGTCCAGAAGGGCATGGTGGGTGTAGTCTAGTACCACATGATGGCCTCAGAGCAGGATCTGTTCTCCCAATTAGAGACACAAGTGATTCCTCACATTTCTTCTTCAAACCAAATGTAAGCCTCCTGCCTTCAGTCTTTCCCAGCATCAGGGTCTTTTTCAGTGAGTCAACTCTTCACAGCAAGAGGCCAAAGTATTGAAGTTTCAGCTTCAGTATCAGTCCTTCCAATGAATATTCAGGGCTGATTTCCACTAGGGTTGACTGGTTTGATCTCCTTGCAGTCCAAGGAACTCTCAGGAGTCTTCTCTAACACCGCAGTTCAAAAGCATCAATTCTTCAGTGCACAGCTTTCTTTATATTCCAACTCTCGCATCCACACATGACTACTGGAAAAGCCATAGCATTGACTAGACAGACTTTTGTTAGCAAAGTAATGTCTCTGCTTTTTAATATGCTTTCTAGGTTTGCCATAGCTTTGCCTCCAAGGAGCAAGTGTCTTTTAATTTCATAGCTGCAGTCAGAATCTGCAGTGATTTTGGAGCCCAAGAAAACAAAATCTCTCAATGTTTCCTTTGTTTCCCCATCTATTTCCCATGAAGTGATGGGACTGAATGCCATGATCTTAGTTTACTGAATATTGAGTTTTAAGCCAACTTTTTTACTTACCTCTTTCATTTTCATCAAGAGGCTCTTTAGTTCTTTGTTTTCTGCCATAGGGTGGTGTTTTCTGCATATCTGAGGTTATTGATATATCTCCTTGAGGCCTTGATTCCAGTTTGTGCTTTATCCAGCCTGGCATTTCACATGATGTACTCTGTATAGAAGTTAAATAAGGAGGTCACGATATACAGCCTTAACGTACTCCTTTCCTGACTTGGAACCAGTCTGTTGTTCCATGTCCAGTTCTAACTGTTGCTTCTTGACCTGCATACAGATTTCTCAGGAGGCAGGTCAGGTGGTCTGGTATTCCCATCTCTTGCAGAATTTTCCACAGTTTGTTGTGATCCACATAGTCAAAGGCTTTGGCCTAGTAAATAAAGCAGAAATAGATGTTTTTCTGGAACTCTCGTGCATTTTTGATGATCCAATGATGTCAACAAGTGGATCTCTTGTTCCTCTTCCTTTTCTAAAGCCAGCTTGAACATCTGGAATTTCACAGTTCACGTACTGTTGAAGCCTGCCTTAGAGAATTTTGAGCATTGCTTTGCTAGCATTGCTTTGCTAGTGTGAGGTGAGTGCAATTCTGTGGTAGTTTGAACTTTCTTTGGCATTGACTTTCTTTGAGATTGTAATGAAAACTGACCTTTTCCATTCCTGTGGCCATAATTGAGTTTTCCAAGTTTGCTGGCATATTGAGTGCAGCACTTTAACACCATCATCTTTTATTATTTGAAATAGCTCAATTGGAATTCCATCACCTCCACTAGAATTGTTTGTAGAGATGCCTCCTAAGACCCACTCGACTTCACACTCCAGGATATCTGGCTCTAGATGTGTGATTACATCATTGTGGTTACCTGGGTCATTAAGTTGTTTTTTGCTTAGTTCTTCTGTGTATTCTTGCCACCTTTTCTTAATATCTTCAGCTTCTCTTAGGTCCATACCATTTCCGTCCTTTACTGTGCCCATCTTTACATGAAATAGTCCCTTTGTATCGCTAATTTAAATTTAGATTTAAATTTATTTAAAAATTTGAATAAAGCAAAAAATTAAAAAAAAAAATCTAAAAAAAATGTTTTTTAAGGAAACCTTGAAGAAGTCAAGAAAGTCGGAACTGAAATCCCACAGCTTTGTGACCCCAGCTAGCTCTGTTTCAGGGAAGAGTCTGCATCAACCAGAGAGCACACAGGAAGGCTACAGGTATAGGAAATGCTTCTGTGATTATTGCTGGTTGATGGGACAACCTGAATCCCTTTGGTAACCCTCTAAGACACTCAAGTTGAAGTTAATCTGAAGAAGTGAGGGCAGAGAAAGCCAGTCTATCTGGGAGATTGATTGACAGCTTGCAGAGTGAAGTCATTTGCACTGAGAAGGCAGCTTTCTGGGACCCCAGGAGGACTCCTGCAGTGCCACCCAGTTAAATAGGAGAAAACTGAGAATGAAGGAGTCTCCCCATATAGGCTTTGTCTTTTAAAACAGAAAGGATCCAGTATAAATTTCAGAATTGAAAAGGATTAGGGGATTGGCCCAGTGGGATAGCAGTGTTATAAATCTCTCCATGGGGTTCACAGCAAGATTCTTTGAACAATTTAAAAGAAGGACATTGCCCATATGGGGAGACTCCTTCATTCTCAGTTTTATCCTATTTCTCTCGGTGACCCTGCAGGAAAGGAAACCGAGAGATCCATCTTTACCGAACAAACCGCAATGGATTGCTAGGTTTCCTTTCCCAGAGATTCTCTTCAGAGAAGCCAGACCTGCTCTCCTGCCTGCCTTTCTTGTGCTCACAGGACTTTGGGGGTTGGGGATAAAAGAAAACAGGTAATCTGTAATCTAAATGACAGTCTCTCTCTTTTAAAATTGTTATTTTGTATTGGCATATAGTTGATTAACAATGTTGTGTTAGTTTCAGGTGTATTGTTGTTCAGTAGCTGCTAAATCATGTCCGAGTCTTTGAGGACAAACTCATGTCCACTGAGTCTATAATGCTATCCAACCATCTCATCCTCTGTCAGTCCCTTCTCCTGCCTTCAGTCTTTCCCAGTATCAGGGTCTTTTCCAATGAGTTGGCTCTTTACATCAGGTCATTGTTGCCATTTTTTCCTCATCTATTTGCCATGGGCACAGATGCCATGATCCTAGTTTTTGAGTGTTCAGTTTTAAGTGAGCTTTTTCACTCTCCTCTTTCACCATCATCAAGAGACTCTTTAGTTCCTCTTTGCTTTCTGCCATTAAGGTGTATAGCAAAATGATTCAGTTATACATATACATGTATCTATCCTTTTTCAAATTATTTTCCAATTTAGGTTGTTAGAGAGTATTGAACAGAGTTCCCTGTGCTATACAGTAGGAATTCTCTTTAAGACTCATCCTTTTTGTCACTCCTGGATGTTCCCTATAGAATCCTAGGAGTTCCTCCAACTCTCCAGTAGAGGGACCCCTGGCCTCATTTGTAAATCCAATTTAGGCTAACCCACCTCTAACCTTATGCCCTTTGACACTCAGGATGAGGAAAATAAGCAGCGTCTAACTCTAAGATAAACTAAAAGCCATCACGGGCTTTACACAGAGTGAAACACTGTGCTCCGTGCAGCCAACACAGCAGTTTGTGTGAGAGGTAATATTGAAGGTAGGAGCCATATCAAAGGCAACAGCCCAGTGACCAAATGTTGGGGAGCTGCACTCATGTTAGGCTCTGGTTAGACACAGACATGTCGGGAATGAGCCTCTGTCCTTTAGATGAGATGATACTGCACATTGTGGATGGTGACAATGTTGCTTTATGTACTGCTTTGACAGGAAATTTGTCTTTGTCTCTACGGCTCTCATGAGGAACGACTTGCAGTAATAGTATTCTGAATTTCTGATCATTTCTAAGTCAACATCCTAAGATATTACCTTGCTTACAACTTAACATCCTGTACAGCAATGCACTTGATACGATCCCTCTGGGAAATATTCATATTTATTTATTTATTTATTATATTTTTGGCTGCACTGGGTCTTTGCTGCTTTGTGCAAGCTTTCTCAAGTTGCAGCAAGAAGAGAGCTACTCTTCTTCATGGTGCACGGGCTTCTCATTGCAGTGAGTTCTCTTGTTGCAGAGTACAGGTTCTAGGCATAGGCTTCAGTAGTTGTGGCATGCAGTCTGGCTCAGAAGTTTCAGCTTGCGAGCTCTAAGGCATAGGCTCAGCAGTTGCAGCACTCAGGCTTAGTTGCTCCACGGCATTTGGGATCTTCCTGGAACAGGGATAAAACCCATGTTCCCTGCTCTGGCAGGCAGATTCCTATCCGCTATGCATCAGGGAAGTCCCACTTTGCAAAATACTTTAAATTTCTCTTCTCAAGGAGTCTACAGCTTAATCTAAAAGGTTGATATCATTCCATGGCTTTCATGGGAGCCTGCTAGCACCCACTTTCAAATTTTTCAGGCAAAGACTGTTATGTCTCTGTTCTGCTGCACATAATTTTGTGCTGGAGCAAATTGCAAGTGGTTTTCTGAGGATGCATTTGGCAGCAGGACCACCTTGATGCTAGTAGGCTTGTATGAGCTGTGTGTGCATATCATCAGTCTCCTCCACTTCGCTGAGCAGCTCTCTTTGTGGAAAAGCTTTTGCCCCATGTAAGTTATTTCCATTCAAAACATTCCCATACTAGGAATTTCTAGCTAGTGTTACTATTTTTAAATCTCTTGGAGATGCAGTTGACTGAATTTATTTCAGGGCAATTTGCAATAATTTAAACTTTTATCACCAGTATATAAGGGTACCAGTTTTATAATAACTCTATTTTTGCTGGACATTCTATGAGCTTTCATTTTATTCTATGCCACTTTAATAAATGAAAGGTAGAATGCTGACCTAATACTTATAATGGGTAATGTCCTTATCTATTAGTGAGGTGAAACATTTCCAATGTCATTTTCCATTTGTGTTTCTTTTTGTGTTTATCACTTGATAGCTTTTGCCCATTTAATTTACAGAAGTTTTAGTTTTTCTTCATTTTGTAATAAAAGTCTTCATACTAAAAATCTTCCTACTAAATTTATCTACATTTTAGAACTTTGAAATAATTTTGAATTTTCTCTCATTGCCTCCTACCCTGTAGCTTCCCATTTTCCTGGATTTTGTTTTCTTCTCTCTGATTTTATAATGTCAACTGTTCTTTCTTAAACATTTCAGTTGAATATTTTGCTAATTTATTTTGCGTGTACTTAAAAAAAACTGTAATGTTATTGCCACTTATATCTCATTACATTTTAATTCTATTCGGGTCTTAAGTCCTTGGCATTGCTTAAATGAGATCGTTTGCTTTATATCAGATGATAGGATAAATGAGATGAAGTTGCTCAAGTCACCCATGAGTGGATGATTTGGAGGAAACTATAAAAATAATAAATAAGCTATAAAGAAATAAAAAGTCCTAAACCCGCGTGCCAATTTTGAGGCTCAGCAAAGCCTCTTTGGGGGACAGGTCTCAGCTGCAACAGTGCTGTTACATTCAACAGTGCTGTGGTCATCTAAATACCTGAAGATTGGCACAGAAGCCCAGTACTCTCTGACCCAAGGAGTTTACAGGAATCTCTTTCCGAATCTCTGGAAAACCTAGCCACGTGGATAATGTGCCAAAGATCTCCTGTAGCCAGGATGGTCCTGGGGTGGGGGCTGTCATCCCAGAAAATACAGCTCAGTGCTGGGGGCGGGGAATGGACTTATGAGTTCATCTCCTCTTCTAGAATTTCATCTTCTCAAATGAGACTGAATTGGACCTGAAGAGGAGGTTTCACCTAGCCCTATGACATAAAAGAAAAGAAGAGTCACTTGAGCCCAAATGCAGGTAAAATTATGGGCAAGGGTTATGAGGCAAGTTCCAGTCTAAACCCAGGTATTTGAGGTGTGAGATTCTTGACCTTGGTTGGGGCTGAGCCACTGCAGGAGCGACAGAAGCATAACAGGTCGCTAGGTGGCAGATGAATACCACTTTTGCCGTGTACCACACTGCCGCGCTTCATCCACCAAGAGAAGGGGGGGCGGGATTTGGGGGCCCTGGATCCTTCCAGAACAATAGAGATGGAGCAACGCTGATGGTCCCCATCCCTGAGAGGATAGTGGTACCTTCAGGAACGTCCTTTTGCACACTCCAGCAGGATCAGTTGCTCATGAATATCTTCTTCAAAAACGCTTTGGTCCCCTCCCTCCCACACCAGATCCTGCACCCAAGGACTGACTACAGGTTATTTAGTACATCAGCCAGCTGCCAACTGACTTCCCTTGTATGTTATCACTGATGCTTCCTCCAAGAAACTTCCGTTAGACCCCAGTGTTATCCCCCGTCTTCCCCTTGACCCACTGCGACCTGCTTGATCTCAGTTCAATGAAGCCTGGTATTTCCTTTTCCCTGTTATATTTTGCAGGGAGCATGTTTCAATGCCCATGTCAATGTGTTGATTAAACTCACAGTTCCTTTAGCTGTTGGACACCAGCCACCCACCAGAACTGACTGAGACCCCTTTGTTCTCCCCATGGCTAACAAACCTGGTACTTTGATTTGCAGGCAGATAGACGGTCCTGGCTTCCCACATAACCTTAAGAAAAATTTCTGCTTCAAATTACAACCTTATTGTCTTGGCACTGACACGTCCCACTTAATTGATCTTCTTGAGCCTTAGACACTCACCTACAAAATGGGAATAATGCCTACTTTGAAAGACTATTGTGAGGAATCAAGAGGATTAAAAACCTCTTGATCCACCATCATTGATGTGTGAAGTTTTACTCTTGCTTGAATCTTACATTCCAACTGCCACTGCAATTGCTGCATAATTATAATGCATGTAGCACTGTTTTGAAAAACAGTTCTGTCACCGTGGTATCTACTATTACTGGAAGTTGTCTTGATGTTCAGCTGTATTTGGAAAGTATGGTACAACTTGGCTCCCAGTACCTAGAATAAAAATTAGAATAAAGACAAACACTTCCATATTATGCTGAAATTATATTTATATATAGATATAGATATTT
The DNA here is from genome assembly GCA_024291935.2 of Okapia johnstoni. Taxonomy (NCBI): domain Eukaryota; kingdom Metazoa; phylum Chordata; class Mammalia; order Artiodactyla; family Giraffidae; genus Okapia; species Okapia johnstoni. The sequence continues at coordinate 522,202 of CM044326.1, forward strand.
ACTTTTCTGTAGACAGCTTTTACTGATGAGTCATTTTAACGTTTAAAGAACAGCCTATTTTGATGCTACATAATCTGTACCAGAATGAGATGGATAGCTTCTCAATTCATTTCACAAAGCCAGCACAACTCTGATACCAAAACATAACAAATATAACACAGGACAGAGAATCACAGATCTCAGTTAAAAATACAGATGCCAAAATACCAAATAGAACAATAGCTAGTTGAAATCAACACCACATGAAAATGTACAAAGCTTTGGCAGATACAAAAGCAAATTGAAATCCAAACTTACACACACAGAACTTGAACAGAAACACCAGAAACAAAACGTCCCCCCCACCCCACCCTGTCAGTGGCCTTAGGCCGGGGACCCAAAGGAACGATGAGATATCTGCTAAACAACATTAATTAATAGGGAGGGGGGCTGCTGGTGGGGTCGTCGGTTTTATCATCGGGGCCAGACTCATCCTCATCCAGATCTTCAGACTCACACTCTGCCAGTGCTTCATAGTACTGGTATGGCCAGCACCGTGGATCTTTCTTATACAGCCTGGCCAAAAACTTCAGGACAATCATCTTGCTGGTTTCAAGGAATGCTCGGGGGCCCCAGAGGAACTCATGCTCTTCTGGCTCAGTAAAGGGGATCCGCCTGTACTCCAGGTACTTCTCCCTTACAAACACTTCGGTGATGAGCTTCTTTGTATTTCCGAAGAGACCATGTGTCTCCTGGATATTCAGCCCTAATTTACACAGAAAAGTAAAGATCAGGTCCTCCCTGACACAATTGCCTTTCATAAAGATGAGGCTCAGAACCACCATCAGGAGGCCTAACTTGGGCCTGTCCAAATAGGATGCACCTGTGTCACCCTTCCGACCCTTGTTGATGAGAATATAAGAGTGGTTTTTGGGATCAATTTCCTTCAACTGATAACCAAAAACACACTCTAGCTTGTGGCTGGCACGGCTGATGATTTCTAAGCACTCATCTTTATATTCACGAATGATGAATTTCACCATCTCTGAGCGCTTAATGGGCACCTTGGCTTGGTCCTTAACCAAGAGGAACTGCACCAGTGCATTTGCTCGCTCATCCAAGGGAGACAGTGGTTGAGCCTCCAGCTTGGGATCATATTGAGTGGCGCCAAATCCCTGAGCAAGAGTAGGGAGCTCAGAGAAGATCAAGGACGGAGGGCTAACTGGGCTTTCCCAGAGACCTAGGGCCCTTGAGGTGCTTGGACCCTCCCAGGCACTCAGGGCCCAAGAAGTGCTGGGCCCCTCCCAGCCACTCAGGATCTGGGAGGTACTCGGGCCCTCCCAGCCACTCAGGATTCGGGAGGTGCTTGGGCCCTCCCAGTCACACAAGAATTGGACTGGGGTTTGCACCTCCCAGACGTTCAAGTCTGGACTTTCCCAGTGCCTGGGAGCCTGCCAGTGACACATGTTCAGCATCTTGCCACTGCTATCCCCCTCTTCTGTATTCAGATGCTTCTTCTTCCGGGTGGCCTTGCCCGAGCGACGTGGCGGCTCAGCGGAGGTCTTTGAGGCCTCTTGAGTGATGGCCATCACCTGGGGGGCAGCTGCTGTTGCCATCAGAATACTGGGTCCTGCCTTGGACGCCTTTGAGGAATTCACATTGGGCTGTGGAACCCATGGGATTGCAGGCAGGGCCTCAATGCAGGCAAATGGATCCTGCAGAGTAAATGGCAGTGACTTTGGGGCCTCTGAAGTGGCAGATGGGCCCTTGAAGGCATTAGAAGAGGCAGGCTGGAACTGGGAGGTAGATGGAAAGACCCTTGGGATGGCATTAAAGGTCTCAGATGTGGCAGGCAGGTTTTTCCAGGGAGTCGGCAGGTGTGCTCCAGCAGTTGGCATTGCCCTGGGGGCACAGAAAGTGCCACCAAAGATCATCCGGTCCTTTAGAGGAGCCTTGCGTTCCTTTGAAGAGGTCCTACGATCTTTGGAAGAGGTCCTTCGGTCTATAGAAGAAGCCCTAGATTCTCCTGATGGAGTCATCAATGATTTAGCAGAGCCCATGGGAAAATTTGCCCCTGCTAAGGGGGCTCCAGGCTGGGCCTGCAGGGCTGCAGGAGGGCCCTGCCAGGAGGGCTGGAGTTGCATGGATGGCAGCTCTGCCTGCGAGCCCGAGAGCTGGGCCTGCTGGGTGGGTAGCTGTATTTGCAGAGCCTTTTGGGAGGCGGGGCCCCCCTGAAAGGGCTGCTCCAGCTGAACCAGTGGTGGGCCCTGCCTCTGGGCCTCCTGGGTGGGCAGGGACTGCCAGAATTGCCCCGGGGCCTTCGGAGCCTGCCAGGCCAGGCTGGCCTGGGCTTGCTGCACTTCCTGGAACTCCATGGACGTTGGCATCTCCTGCGGCACCGGAGGTTGGCCTTTCGGGGCCTGCCAGATGATGGGTGGGCAGTGCACAGCCTGAGGGGCCGACAGTGGGACCGGTAGAGGGGCCGGCATCACGGTCGGGGGCGCCTGCGGGACAGCAGGAGGTGCGGTCGGCATCTGCGGTGCTGGAGGGGCTGTTGGCACCTGGGGGGCCGCCCGAATTGGCGGGGCCGCCCTCAACTGCGGGGTAGGCAGTCGAGTTTGCGGGGCCTGCCGCAGCGGTGGTGGGGGCGGCAGGGCCTGCCAGAGAGGCGGTGGGGTGGCCAGGACCTGTGGGGCAGGGCGAATGGGTGGCGGTGCCTGGCGGATCAGTGGCGGTGCCTGGCGTATTGGGGGTGGGGCCTGGCGAATGGGCGGTGGGCCCGGGCGGATGGGCGGTGGGCCAGGGCGGATGGGTGGTGGCCCAGGGCGCACAGGTAGAGGTGCCTGCCAAGTGATCGTTGGACCAGGCCAGGTGACCTGTGTGGTCGACCAGCCCAGGGGTGTGGCCGGCCAGCCTTGTGGTGGGGCCTGCCATCCCGGCGAGGTGGCCTGCCAGCCCGGGGGAGTGGCCAGCTGCGCCGAAGGGGCCTGTGGGCCCTGGGGAACCGGCGGAGGAGCCCTTATAACCTGTGACTGGATCTGCAGGATCAGAGGCTGAGCCTGTGGGGCCCAGGAAGCCATAGGCTGCGCAGGTGGGGCCGGCGCTGGTGGCTGAACTATCGCGGCTCCTGTCGCTGGAGGCTGGGTGATCGGAGGTCTCGAGCCTGCAGGATGGATCATCAGGACTCCAGGACCTGGAGGCTTGGCCATCGGGGCTCCTAGAGGAGGAGGCTGGGACATCAGGGGTGCCGGAGGTGGAGGCTGGGCTATCGGAGCTCCCGGAGCAGGAGGCTGAACCATCAGGACTCCCGGAGTCAGAGGCTGGGGAATCAGGACTCCCGGAGCTGGAGGCTGCGCCATCGGGGTCCCCGGAGGGGGAGGATGGACCATTGGGGTCGCCGGTGGAGGAGGAGGATGCGCCATCGGGGTCCCCGGAGGAGGAGGGTGCGCCATTGGAGTCCCCGGAGGAGGAGGGTGCACCATCGGGGTCCCAGGAGGAGGAGGATGGGCCATCGGGGTCCCCGGAGGGGGAGGATGTGCCATCGGGGTCCCCGGAGGGGGAGGATGTGCCATGGGGGCTCCGGGAGCCGAAGGATGCATCATCAGGACCCCCGGAGTCGGAGGCTGGGCCAGCGGGGCTCCCGGAGGGGGAGGATGGATCATCAAGACTCCCGGAGTTGGGGGCTTGCCCATCGGGCCCCCCAGAGGGGGAGCCTGGACCATCGGGCCCCCTAGGGACGGAGGCTGGGACATGGGCGCCACAGGGGCAGGCGGCTGGCCCTGCGGAGCCTCCCAAGCAGGCTGCGGTGCCTGCCAAGCGGCCAGTGAAGCCTGCAAATCAATCGGAGGTGGGTCCCAAGGGACTGGAGGGGCCCGCGAGGAGGCGGGCGGTGCCCGCATCAGAACCGTAGGGCGGCTATAGACCGCGGGCTTAGGGGCCTCCTCCGGGGGACTCGGATCTCCCAGATTCTTACTTAGCTGCGACATGTCCTTTTGCTCTGACAGCTGGTGAGCCTTTTCCTCCGACAGCTGCTGGGCCTTTTCCTCCAGAGAGAAGAGAATGCCTACGTGGCTGCTGAGAGGAGTCCTCCCTGCTGACTGGTGAATAGGAAGTGAGTGCCCTTAGCTCTGCAGCTTTCCGCAGTAAGGAGGAGGGGGGAAGGGGGCTCAATCCCGCCCCTTCCCCGCCCCCGACCACCACAAGTGGATAGTGCAGAGGGGCGTCTACCAGAAACCCTAGCTGACACAAGATCCCTCCTCACTCTGCTCAGTCCCCAAATGCAGCCTGGTCAGATTCCCCATGGGTGAGTTTTCACAGGGGAGTGACAGGGACAGATTTACGTTTTAGAAATCCCTGTACTGCAGTATAGAGTTGGGAACAGACCACTGGGAACATGGAAGGTATCCATGAGGGGGAAGATGGTGTGGTCTGAGCTCAGATACAGGAAAACGGGAGCCAGAGGGAAGAAAAGAAAACACACACACACACACACACACACACACACACACACACACACAAGCGTGCATATACATCTCAAGACTCACGGTAGACAGCTATTATATTTTAATGTAAATGTGAAAGAAGAGAAGTCCTGGGAAAGTGGATAAATTGCTAGGGTAGGTGATTCTCACAGGGACACACTGGAGGCTCCTAAGAAAGAGAAATTGATGAGAATTGGGTGGGACACAGCCATTTACAGTGCTGTGGACATGCCAAAGACACTTCTGTATAAAAGCTTGGGATTCAGAAGAAAACTGAATTGGGATCCAGATACTCTTCATGGAAATAGAGCTGCTGCAGGGATCGTGGTGCAGAAGAAGAGTGAGATTTAGAGTGAAATTACTGAGGTAGGTCTTGGAGCTTGCAGGCATTTTCAGATACAGGTGGAAAAAGGAGAGCCAAGAATACAGAGATAAGGAAAGAGATCCTGGAAGTTGAGATGTTCCAGACATCCATGAGAGATAGCATTTTTAGTATGGGGGAAATTCCTGTGGAGTAACTGGAATGAAAGAACAAGGTAGGTTTCCTGCTACTTATTTTTCAGTTGAAGAGCAAGAAAGAAATTGTAACAATGACAGCCAAAAAATGCACTAGAAAATAATAAAATAGGGGAATGAATAGACCCACAGTTCATATATAGGGAAAACAGATAAACAGCAACACACAGAATTGTGTGTGTGTGTGTGTGTGTGTGTGTGTGGAAATTTAGCTAAAAAATTAAACAAGCAATGTATTAACAGAGAAAGTAGAAGGCATCAAATGCATTGAGTAACACTATACTATTTCATGCCAAAAGGAAATGACCGTCAGCCCCTTTTAGTTAGTTTCCTGGAAATACACAAAATACTAAATATCAAGGATGTTTAGTTTAGCAGAGGCTATTTGCAGCAAGAGTCTGGAGTGACAAAAAAAAAAGTGTAAAAGATACCACAAGGGGGCAGATGAGAATGATGAAGGCTAGACCCCACTCCTCCTGCAGTACTGTTAGCTAGTAGTCCTCAAATGTAGTAATTTATGAATCCCAATGAAAGCATAAACACATGCCCAAGTTTATTACTGTCTTAAATAATGAAATGATAATTTGAGAGTGAGGTTTCAGTAGTTTTTCTGGCAGTTGAATGAATGAAAAATCAGAATTTGTATACCCTAGGAGCATCTTCTGAAACAGTAGTTCTTTCCCGGTGCCTGATGATGAGTCATGCCTCCATACTCACAGAAAGATGCTTCTGAAGAATGGACACACCATATCTCATGGTTTTGGGTCCCTCTCATGGGTTGATATAGTCCATAAAATAGTAATCAGTTTGATGAGGTTAAGAACTGACGACATCACTGGGGCTATCTCTCAACTGTCACCCTCATGTTTCCCTATTACCAACCTTGTCACATACCAGTTTCTGGCTGTGGATGGCTTTAGGAAAATCAGTTTATTTTTCAACCAGTGACATTTCCACCCTCACTGAAGCACACTTCTTCCTCTAATTCTGATATATAAATTCATCAGAGATTAAGTTCTCCCACTAACCATTTGTTTTTCAGGATTACGGTGGATTTAACCTTTGGTCCATCATGCTGTGGGTCATCCCACAGAGTAAATGATTGCCAACAGGGCCCAATTGTTCTCACAGAGGCTGGGGCTTAATGAATAGCACTGGCCACACAATGTCAGCTCCCACCAAATCCTTTATGTCAAAATCCTTTACCCCCACTTTATACTTGGGGCCGATATGGAAGCTTAAAAAATTTTCAGGAATTATGTGGGGAAATGTAGATGCCATTATAATAGAAAGTAGTTAAAATAGCACCTTTGCAACTCTTTGGTAATGTTACTGAACTACCTGAGAAAAATTAAGGCGTAAGTACCCAGTGATTCTAGTGGGTCAAGTAATGATAAGTAAACTGGGTTTTTTCTTCCCTGGAAAATAATATGCTTATTTTAGACAGTCACTAATCTCAGACCCAGACCACTTGACAACCTAGCTACCCCAAAATTTCCTACTTCCAGTATCAGTCACACCTGAAGAATTAAATGAAATATTGACTCTTTTGAGGGTTGACTGTTTTCATAGAAGCATTCCCAATAGTGTCCTCAGTCTAATGGATGTGAACTACAAGCCTTAAATGGGTCTCCAAAGCCCCCCTCTTCTCCTTGTGGAATCTTCTAGCTTCCTGAAGTTCCCACAACCCTTTTGTGTGTATGCTCTCCCATCTCCATACCTCTGACCCAAGTGTTGTCAAATTCCAGTCCTTTCTTCTCATGAAACAGCTTAAAAATTGAAGGTGCATCAGAAAGAAAAGACATATCCACAAAACATTAATGGAATGTAGATGTCTGTCTGCTTCCTAATCAGAAAGAACTTTCAGTGTTTTCTAAGTGTAAAACAGAAGGGTAACAAAAGTAATGGAAAAGATTGGGGTAGGAGAAATGAGGAGGCACAAATAGGAGTGGGAAATTACTGGCCAGATGAATGAAGTTTCTGTACATTTCTTTATTGTCTGGATCACAGCAAGCATAGTATCTCCTTTCAGATTCGAGTCTTTTTTGTTCACTCTTGTATTCCCAGCCTATTCTGAGTGTTCAGTAAGGAGCTAGTGGATGAAAGTGTAAGATTAGCACTAGAAGTGCCCATCTTTCATTCTGTGATAGCTTTAGACTTGGTGTAAATATGGATGCCAGTAAAATAATGTTATGATTTTCATAAAGTCTAAAATTATTTAGTTATGAAATGTCTTTTATTAAGGATTTAGTATGTACTTGACATGGTGCTGTGTCCAGAGAAAAATCTGACATCAGATCTTACAGATACAGAGGGATATGAATATGCTATTTTTAGTGCAATAAAGTAGTTTTCACTGTTTAAAACTCATATTGATTATAGTCGATGCAAATAACTGAGTACTCACTTCTGTTTGCTGTGTGGGGGTAGGGTTGTGATTCTGGCAGTAGCAATGAAAAGAAAAAAAAACAAGAAAAAAAATTCAAAGCTGTAGCAAATTCATTCATGTTCTCCAGATAGATGGAACACTAAGAGAAAAAAAGAACAGGGTATGTCAGAAGTACAGGCATTTGAAAGAATAATTGCAAGGGGTTCATAAAAATAGTGTAGCTGCTGTTTATTGAATTGCTATTATTTGACCAAATACCATCTTACAAGCTTTCTACACATTGCATATTTCTCACAAAATCCACAAGTGTTTGGCCCCATTTTACACATCAAGAAATTGAGGCTTCAGATGGTAATTAACTGTGGCAGATCCAGCAATCTACAGTAGAATCTGGAACTGAAACCTGATCTATTTTTTGCCAAAAGAGAGCATTCTTGGCCATTACACTCGGTGCTGCCAAAACTTTTTTTTTAAATAAATTTATTTATTTTAGCTGGGGGCTAATTACTTTACAATATTGTAATGGTTTTTGCCATACATTGACATGAATCAGCCATGGGTTTACATGTGTTCCCCATCCTGAACCCCCCTCCCACCTGCCTCCCATCCCATCCCTCTGGGTCATCCCATTGCCCCAGCCCTGAGCATTTGTCTCATGCATCGAACATGGAATGGTGCTTTGTTTCACATATGATAATATACATGTTTCAATGCTATTCTCCCAGAACATCCCACCGTCACCTTCTCCCTCAGAGTCCATAAGACTGTTCTATGCATCTATGTCTCTTATTCTGTCTCGCATATAGGGTTATCATTACCATCTTTCAAACTCCATATATATGCATTAGTATACCGTATTGGTGTTTTTCTTTCTGGCTTAATTCACTCTGTATAATGGGCTCCAGTTTCATCCATCTCAATAGAGCTGATTCAAATGTATTCTTATTAATGGCTGAGTCATATTCCATTGTGTGTATGTACCACAGCTTCCTTATCCATTGGTCTGCTGATGGACATCTAGGTTGCTTCCATGTCCTGGCTATTGTAAACAGTGCTGCGATGAACATTGCGGTACACGTGTCTCTTTCAATTCTGGTTTCCTCGGTGTGTATGCCCAGCAGTGGGATTGCTGGGTCATATGGCAGTTCTATCCACAGTTTTTTAAGGAATCTCCGCACTGTTCTCCATAGTGGCTGTACTAGTTTGCATTCCCACCAACAGTGTAAGAGAGTTCCCTTTTCTCCACACCCTCTCCAGCATTTATTGCTTGTAGACTTTTGGATAGCAGCCATTCTGACTGGTGTGAAATGGTACCTCATTGTGGCTTTGATTTGCATTTCTCTAATGATGAGTGATGTTGAGCATCTTTTCATGTGTTTATTAGCCATCTGTATGTATTCTTTGGAGAAATGTCTGTTTAGTTCTTTGGCCCATTTCTTGATTGGGTCGTTTATTTTTCTGGAATTCAGCTGCAGGAGTTGCTTGTATATTTTTGAGATTAATTGTTTGTCTGTTGCTTCGTTTGCTATTATTTTCTCCCATTCTGAAGGCTGTCTTTTCACCTTGCTTAATTAACATACCATCTTGTTGTTGTTTATTTGCTAAGTTATGTCCAGCTCTTTCGTGACCCCATGGACTGTAGCCCATCAAGCTCCTCTGTTCATGAAATTCCCCGTACAAGAATACTGGAATAGGTTGCCATTTACTTCTCTGGGTGATCCTCCTGACCCAAGGGTCAAACCGATTTTTTCTGCATTAGCAAACAAATTATTTACTACTGAGCCACCTGGGAAGCCCCAGCATACAGTTAGATACCTAGATATACAGCCTTCTGTTAAATGAGCTTTGTTACCAAGTAATCATCTGTCAAAACAAGATGAAGGTCTTATCAAATAAAGGTCCACTCAATTCCTTCTCCTCCAAAGGAAGCCACTCTTTTTTTCCAGATCATTTCCCATTATGGGTTATAAGATATTCAATATATTTCCCTGAACGAAACAGTAAATTCTTCCTGCTCACTCATTTTATGCAGAGTATTCTGTATTTGTTAACCCTGTACTCCCCTCTCAATGACTCTCTCCCTTTTGGTAGCCATAAGTTTGCTTCTTATATCTGTGAGTTTGTTTCTGTTTTGTATATAGAATAATTTGTATTATTTTTTTGAGATTTCACATAAAAGTTATATCATATCTTTCTCTGTCTGACTTACTTTAATTTACTTGGTATAATAATCTCTAGTACATCCATGTCACTGCAAGTTTGGTTCATTTTTATGGTATAGTAATATTCCATTGTGTTCCACACCTTCTTTATTTATCTGTTGATGAACACAGGTATTGTTTCTATGTCCTAGCTATTGTATATAGTGCTGCTCTAAAGATTAGGGTTGGGCTTCCCAGGTGGTTCTGTTGTAAAGAATCTGCCTGCCAAGCAGGAGATGAGATTCATTCTCTGAATCAAGAATATCCCATGGAGAACGAAATGACAATCTACTCCAGTATACTTGCCCAGAAAATCCCATGAGCAGAGAAGCCTGGTGGGCTATAGTCCACAGGATTTCAAAAGAGTTTGATATGACTTAGCAACTAAACAACAACAACAAAACTTGGGGATACATGTTTCTTTTCAAATTAGAGTTTTCTCCAGATTTATGCCTAGGAGTGGAATCACTGGATCACATGCAAACTGTTTTTAGTGGGATACATGTTTCTTTTCAAATTGGAGTTTTCTCCAGATTTATGCCTATGAGTGGAATAACTGGATCACATGCAAACTGTTTTTAGTTTTTTAAACATTTATTGGGGTATAGTTGCTTCATGATATTGTGTTAGTTTCTACTGTGCAACAAAGTGATTCAAGTGTACATGTATCCCTTCCCTCTTGGATCTCCCTCCCTTGACATTACACCCATCTAGCTCACCACTGAGCACTAAGCTGAGCTCCTATGCTAAACAGCAGGTTCCCACAAGCTATCTCCATATATGTTTTCCGCAGTGCCTACACCAACCCACTAACAGTGTAGGTGAGTTTCCTTTTCTCCACACCTTCTCCAGCATTTGTTACTGTAGACTTTTTGATGGTGCTCATTCTGACTGATGTGAGGTTATATGTCACTGTAGTTTTCTTTTACATTTCTCTAATAATTAGTGATGTTTAACATCTTTTCATGTACAAAAAAAACCACTTACTGATTTATTTCACCAAATATCAGCTCTATCTGTTATTGAATTTCATATAAATCCAATCAGTATAGTGCATATTCTTTTTAAAGTGTCTGGATTTAACGTTTTTAGAATTAAACATATTACTTATATTAGAAGTTTGCTACTTTCTATGGCCAACTACAATTCCTACATGAACTGCACAGTTTGTTTACCTATTACCTGTTGACATTGAGATATCTATATTTTGGGGACAGTATAAAAATATTGTTTGAAAATTCTTCATTTTCATGTATCTTTAGCAAATGTCAGACTATGACTGGGTAATAGAGTAGGGGTGTGTGTGTGTGTGTGTGTGTGTGTGTGTGTGTGTGTGTGTGTTTATAAGGAACTGTGACAGTTATCCATAATTGGGTTAGAACGCTTTATGTACATTATTCCAGAATGCATGAGAATTCCAGGTGCTTGGCAGCCTCTCAAGATTTTGAATTGTCAGTCTTTTTTTAAATTTATTTTGGTCATTCTGCAATTGTGCTCAGTTGCTTTAGTCATGTCTGACTCTTTGCAGTCCCGTGGACTGTACCCATCAGGCTCCTCTCTCCATTGGATTCTCCAGGCAAAAATACTGGAGTGGGTTGCCATGCCCTCCTTCAGGGTATCTTCCTGACCCAGGAATTGAACCTGTGTGTCTTGTATCTCCTGCACTCCCCGTGGGTTCTTTTCCCACTGAGCCATCAGGGAAGTCCTTTGGTCATTTTAGCAGATTTGAAACTGTGATTGTATAATTGTGTGCTCCTCTGAGCAATGTATAAGTGTTCCATTTCCTCCTCATCCTTGCAGAAAATGGATGTGATTGGCCACTTTGGTTTTAGGCGTTCTATTAATACTGGGTAAGAAATGGTGTATCAATGTTTCTTTGCCTGTATGTTTGTTTATTAATAGATCATTTTTAAGCAGTTGTAGATTCACCAAAAATTGAGGGGAAATTTGGGGTTCCCATATAATCTTTGACCATTCCACACAGAAACACAACTTCTCCCAATATCAACATCCTGTACAAGAGGGTACATTTGTTATGATCATGAACCTATATAGAAATGGGCTTCCCTTGTGGCTCAGCTGGTAAAAAATCCACCTGATATGCTGGAGACCTGGGTTGGGAAGATCCCCTGAAGAAGGGAAAGGCTACCTACTCCAGTATTCTGGCCTGGAGAATTCCATGAACTGTATAGTCCATGGGATTGCAAACAGTCAGACACAACTGAGTAACTTTCACTTTACATAGAAACATCATTGTCATCCAAAGTCTGTAGTTTATGTTAAGTTTCCTTCTTGGAGTTCTGTGGGTTTTGACAACATATGATGACATGTGTCCACCTTTATGACACACAAGAACAATTTCACCATCCTAAAAATCCTCTGTGCTCTGATATTCACTGTGTGTGTGTGTGTGTGTGTGTGTGTGTGTCTGTGTATTCAGTCACTCAGTTGTGCTCAACTGTTTGTAAGCCCATGGACTGTAGCCCACCAGACTCCTCTGTCCATGGGATTTTCCAGGTATGAATACAAGAGTGGGTTGCCATTTCCTACTCCAAGGCGTCTTCCTGACTCATAGATGGAACCCACATCTCCTGTATCGCCCTCATTGTGCCGCCTGGAAAGCACCCTTCCTACTCCCTATCCCCTGGAAAATACTGACATTTTTAATATGTCTCCATCGATTTGCCTTTTCCACAATATCATATACTTGGAATCATACATAAACTTTTCAAGTTGGCTTTTTTCTCCTACTAATATGCAATTAAGATTCTTCCAAGCTCTCGTGGCTTGTGAGACTGCTTCATTTTTATCAGTGAATAATATTCCATTGCCTGGATATATCACCATTTACCTATTCACCTATGAAAGGACACCTCGGTTGCTTCCAAATTTTGACAAATGTGAATAAAGCTGCCATAACTTCCATGTGTAAGTGACTCATTTCTTTTCATCTTGGTATAATATTCTACTGTGTGGAGGTGCCATAGTTTATTAGCATTCACTTATTGTAGTCATGTTAGTAGCTTCAAAGTTTGGACAATTATGAATAAAACTGTTACAAACATTTGCATGAAGATTTCTGTGCTAGCATACATTTCAAGTCATTTACATGAATTCCAGGGAGAAAATTGCTGAATTGTATATTTAATTTCATAAGAAACTGCCAAAACTGACTTCCAAAGTTGCTGTACTTGGAGACTATTCCTATTGAGTTGGCCAAAAATTCATTCAGATTTTTCTAATAGATGTTACAGAAAAACCTGAGCAGACTTTTTGGCCAACACAATGTATCTTCTTTGTGTATTTCATTCTGTTTCTAATCTTTCAGCTGTGTTGACGTTTTACTGCTGATTTTTGTTTTGTTTTGTTTTGTTTTGCTAGACCATATCTTGGACTTTTATTGATGTGACAATAGCACAGGGATTTTAAGCTTCTAGATGCATGATCATCTTAGAAATTACGTTATTCAGATTTTTGATTTTCTCATTTGACAGTTTGGGTAATTTTTATTTCTAGAGTTTTTTTTCTGTTTCATCTAAGTTGTCAACTTAAAGGTATTAATCTGCCTTTATCAACATTTAACAATTTGCTAATTGTTAAACAGTTTTAAGTTAATCATTTCCTTTATTAAATGAAGATCAAAATCAACAAAATGTCCCTTTATTATCCTTTTAATGCCTGTAAAATATTCAGTATTGTCTCTCATTCCTGTCATAAGTGATTTGTTCTCTCTCTTTTGCTTTCTTTCTCCTTTTATTAGTATTTCTAAAGGTTACTCATTTTCACACTCTTTTCACATAATAACTGAGGTGTAATTGTCTCCATTTTTGATCTGTTTTCTTTTTCATTTATTTCAGGTCTTATTTCTATTCTATTCATTCTTCTACTTTAATTTTGATTTATTATTTTTCTATATTGGTAACACGCAACCTTAGGTAATTTATTTTACATAGTTCCCTTTTTGTAGTGTGTGCATGCCTGTTAAATTGCTTCAATCATGTCCAACTGTTTGCAGCCCTATGGACTGTGGCCCCACCAGACTCCTCTGTCAATGAGGATTCTTCAGGCAAGAATACTGGAGTGAGCTGCCATGCCCTCCTCCAGCGGATCTTCCCCACCCAGGGATCTAACTCAAGTCTCTTAAGTCTTCTGCATTGGCAGGCAGGTTCTTTACCACTAACGCCACCTGGGAATCACCTTCTTTTGTAGTGTTGTGCTGTGCTCAGTCTCTTCAGTCATGTCCAACTCTTTGTGACTCCTGTGGACTGTAGCCTGTCAGGTTCCTCTGTTAATGGGGATTCTCCAGGCAAGAATACTGGAGTGGGTTGCTGTGCCCTCCTCCAGGGGATCTTCCCAACCCAGGAACTGAACCCATATCTCCAGTGTCTCCTGCATTGCAGGCAGATATTTTACCCACTGAATCACCTGTGAAGCTCCTCTTTTGTAGTATAGGTAATTAAAACTACAAATATCTCTTTCAGCCTAACTTTAGAAGTATATTACAAATTTTGATATGTTTTAATTATCATTCATTTCAAAATATTTTATGCTTTTCTTTGTTTTGTTTGATTTATATGTTATTTGGAAATATGTTGTTTAATATCCAAACTTTGTATATATTATGCATATTTTCTTAACATTAATTTCATTCCATTGTAATCTTTGATCAGAGAATATTGTTAATATTATTTCAGTTATTGTAAATGTATTAAGGCTTGAATTTAGTGCTCAACATAAGGTATACTTTGAAAAATGTCCTATGTATAAGAAACCATGTTCTGCCATTGTTTGATTATGTATTTGTCACTTAGGTCAATTAGATTGAGCATAGTGTTCACATCTTCTGTATCATAGATGATTTTTTTTATCTGTTTGTTGTATCAATTAATCAGAAAGTGTTAGAAAGAATCTAATACTTGGTGGATTTGTTTGGTGTTGAATTTGTTTATTTCTTCCCTTACTTAAAAATTTAATCTAATGTATTACAAGATCTTTTGTTGTAACATACATTGTGAGTGTGATTATGTATTTTTGATAAAGTTACACTTTTCTGTTACTCTCCCATGGGAAATATATGTGTGTGTGGGTGTGTGTGTGTGTATATATACATATACATATATATATATACATATATATATGTAATTTATGGTTTATTATAGAGATATTATTATCATGTGATTATGGAGGCTGACAAGTCCAAAGATCTGCAGGGTCACTCATCAGGCTGAGACGTAGAGGATCAAGTTATTTAATTCCAGTCTGAATTAGAAGGACTGAGAACCAGCAGAGCTAAGAGTGTAATTCCAATCTGAGGGCCATCAGGTTTGAAACCCAGTCAGAGCTGTTGTTGCAGCTCAAGTCCAAAGAGAGGCAAAAAAAAACAAAACAACAACAACAACAACAAAAAAAAAACAGTGTCCCAGTTCCAAGGCCATTAGACAGAAATAATTCTCTCTTACTTGGGGAGAGGGTCAACTTTTTTGTCTGTTTAGTCATTCAACTGATTAGATAAGGCTTATGCACATTATGGAGGACAATATTCTGTACAGGTTACACTGACCACCTGATGCAAAGAACTGACTCACTTGAAAAGACCCTAATGCTGGGAAAGATTGAAGGCGGGAGGAGAAGGGGATGACAGAGGATGAGATGGTTGGATGGCATCACCGACTCAATGGACATGAGTTTGAGTAAATTCCAGGAGTTGGTGATGGAGAGGGAGGCCTGG
The DNA here is from genome assembly GCA_024291935.2 of Okapia johnstoni. Taxonomy (NCBI): domain Eukaryota; kingdom Metazoa; phylum Chordata; class Mammalia; order Artiodactyla; family Giraffidae; genus Okapia; species Okapia johnstoni. Next base: position 537,496 of record CM044326.1, read on the forward strand.
CGTACCGCAGTCCATGGGGTCGCAGAGTTGGACACAGCTGAATGACTGAACTGAGTCTACTGAACTAAATGCTAATCATATATAAAATAACTTTACAGAAACACCCTGAATAATGTTTGACCAAATCTGGCCACCATGTCAAGTTTACACATAAAATTAACAGTCACACTTAAGTTGTGATTTATTAATCCTGTCTGCTAATTTCGGCCCTTTTCATGGAGTAGTTGGTCACTCAAGATTTACTATAATTAATGATAGAATAGGATGCAAGCTGACTATAGTGGTGTTTATTTTCTATGTCTGCGTCTATTTTTTGTTTCCCATTTAGGATTAATCAAATATTTTAGCATTCAATTTTATCTCCTGTATTGGCTTTTAATTTATACCTCCCTCATGTTCTTATAGTGCTCTACAGATTACAATATGCACCTTTAATTTAGCCACATTTAGGTCAAATATCTTACTTACTTCATGTGAAATATAAGAGCTTGTCAACAATATAATTCCATTTAGACTCTTCATAGCTCTGGGTTCTTGTTGCCATTTATTTTGCCTCTATACATGCTACAAACCCCACAATACATGGCTATTTATTTTGATTTAAATGGTCAGTTGCATTTTTAAAATGATGTATGATATATAGAAAAAACACGTTGGTGGTTGCCAGAGATAGCAGTAAAGGGTGGGTAAAATGGATGAAGGTCATCCAAAAATACATATATATATATATATATATATATATATTTATATATATATATATATATTTATATATGCAATATATACATTACAGTTCTTACTATGCACAAAACCATATTAACTGAATCCTGTGCACACTGGAAATGTGTACTCATTTTTTACAGGTATCTGGTAGCTGAACAAATGGGAATGCTGTTCTGATACACACAAGTTTGAGTCAACACAATATTGTACAAATCATAGACTGCATATACTATATATATATGTGTGTGTATACAATTGTAAATGTATGATATTTTACTATATTATTATGCATTATATTAAATATTACATGTTAAACTGTTGTAAACATTGTACATATAACATATAGCAGAATAGTTTTTAAAGTCCTTTTATGTTTTATATTGCATTACATTTATAAAATATATATACACACATATAAATATATATGTACTTTCTATTTCATTCATTCCTTCCTGCATATCAAGATTTCTTCTAGTATTAATTCCCTTCAGCCTGAGAAAATCTCCTTAATATTACTTATTGTGAATATTTGCAACAAACAAATTTTCTCAGCTATTGCCTATCTGAAAATGTTATTTTACACTCATTACCTTCATTATTTTTTGAGGAGGCCACCTTTACACATCTTGCCCACTCCTCACCCCACTTCTGGAAACACCAGTCTTTTTTCTGTAACTATGAATGCAGTTTCTTTTATAAGAGAGATCATACAGTATTTGTCTTTCTCTGCCCAAATTATCTCATTTAGCATAATGCCCTATGGTCCATCCGTGTATAGCAAATGGTAGAATGTTTTTCATGGCTGAATATTCCATTATGTACACACACACACCACTCACATCTCATTCTCTTTATAGATCCACTGATCTACACTCATTTTTATTTTGTGTCTTGACTACTGTAAACATGCTGCAATGAACATGTGAACATGGAGGCACATATATACTTTCCAGGTAATGATTTTGTCTCCTTTGAATATATACCCAGAAATGAGATTTCTGGATCATATGGCAATTCTATATTTTAAATTTAAAGGAAACTTCACACTCTTTTCCATAGTGACTAAATCAGTTTACATTCTTACCAATAGTTCATAAAGGGTTCTTTCTTTCTTCATATATATATATATATATATATATATATATATATATATATATATATATATATATATTTTTGCCGACACTTCTTATCTATTGTGTTTTTAATAATAGCTATTCTAACAAGTATGAGGTGATATCTCACTGTAGTTTTGACTTGCATTTCCCTAATGATTAGAAATGATGAGCACCTTTTAATGTACCTTTTGACCATTTGTATGTCTTCTTTGGAAAAATGCCTAATTCCTCTGAGCGTTTTTTAATTGGCTTTTGTTTTGCTAATGAGTTGTATGCATTTTGTATATATATTGGAGGCTAACTACTTATTAGATAAATAATTTGCAAACATTTTCTACCATTCTGCAGATGCCCTTTTTATTTTGTTGATGGTTTCCTTTGCTGTTCAGAAGCCTTTTTGTTTCATGCACTTCCACTTGTTTATTTTGTCTTTGCTTTTGGAATCAAATCTCCCCACCCCTGAAAAAAATATGCTAAGATCAATGTCAAGGGGCTTTATTGCTCTGTTTACTTCTATTTTTATGTTTTCAGGTCTTTTACATTCAAATCTTTAATCTTTTTTGAGTTGGTTTTTGTGTATGTCTGTCCAGTTTAATTGTTTTGCATGAGCTGTCCAATATTCCCCAAACCTTTCATTGAAAAGACTATCCTTTCTTCATTGTATATTCTCTATCAACTTTGTGCTTGAAAGTTTTTTTTATTTCCTGCTAGATAAAGAAATTTCAACTATACTGAGACTCAGTTTCCGAAGATAATGACTTTACATATTTTGAGGGTTAGAGTAAGACATTCTTTTCAGCAGAGATTTGAATCTAAGGTCAATGAGAATTCACATATGTATCTATTAGGTCCAGTTGCTTGTTGTAAGACTATAGGAAATAAATTGCTATTTTACTTTCTGCCTGCCCCGCATCTCCCCCTCCCCTTGCCCACACCCAAGTTTCCCTTTTCTTCTGATTCTCTTCCTTTAAACCCGCATGACAGCTTTGGGGTTCAATAGGGGATTTTCTTTACTATCTAGCTCTGCTCCTGCATCTTCAAGCTTCTGGAAGTCTTTCTTATCCTTCATTCCCTGCCTCAGTCTTTATTAGGCCACTGTGCACTCAATGATTTTTCTCTGCCCACAGCGTCCTACATGCTACTGCTTTACACTCAGGAAAGATCTGTACCTTGGAGGGTCTCAGTTCCTTGTTCCACATTAGCATCCTCCTCTTGGTCATTATCTTGCACTTAAGGAAGAATTCATGGTTCTGTCTCATCTACCCTGCTCTGTTCTCAGTCATTGGTGTGATACTCACAGGCAACCAATGAGATCCTTGAAAGAGGTTTGACAGTAAGATGTGGAGTTCTTTCAGACTCCTCAGAATTTGAATCTGTCACATCATAAATACATAGTCAATAAAAATTTGTTAACAGTTTGTTTTCTCTTTTCACCCATCTTTGGGGACTTTTTTCTGTACCTCTGAATTCCCCACAGAGATGAAAGTACCAAAGAGCCCCTTGTTATCTCTAAAATTTAATTCATTCAGGTTTCTCTGTGTCTTCAGTGCGCTGTTGTGTTTTGTAATTTATCTATGTGGCTCTCATGATTAGGGTGGAACTTTTAGTTTCCAACCCAGAAGATGAAATCCTTTCCAAAACTTTTAGCCAAAGAATACCTATAAAATATTTGATTCATCATTGTGTGACAGAACTGAAAATACTACTATAACAGCCCTCCTTCAACCTGAAATTTATTTGAAATTGCATGATTTATACTAAAAAATTCATCCAAAGTGTACATTAATCTTCATAGTAGAACAGGATCAAAGAATAACTGTGCCAATGACTTGACCAAGAGGCATTAAGTTTCCTTGCTTGTTTCAGTCTAAAATGACACTTTGAGTAACTACCATGGTTTGAAAACAGCCTTGGAATTAATTTTTGTGTTTTAAGTTGGGCAGCACTTAGCACAGCACAGAATGGGAAGTGTATGATAAATAGCACTGCCGTTACTGCCAACACAGGGAAATACAAAGGATGTTCAGGGCATGCATCTATGAAGTAGAGAGGGAGAGGTTGAAAATATACCAAGGTGAACTGAAGGAGAATTGCTGTCTCATAAGATATGGATCTACTTCTGCTTCATTGACTATGTTAAAGTCTTTGACAGTGTGGATCACAACAAACTGTGGAGAATAATTAAGAGACAGGAATACCAGAGCACCTTGGCTGCCTCCTGAGAAACCTGTATGCATGTCAAGAAGCAACAGTTAGAATTGGGCACAGAACAACAGACTGGTTCCAAATCGGGAAAGGAGTACGTCAAGGCTGTATATTGTTACCCTGCTTATTTAACTTATATGCAGAGTACATCATGAGAAATGCTGGGCTGGATGAAGCACAAGCTGGAATCAATGTTTCAGGGAGAAATATCAATAACCTCAGATATGTAGATGACACCTTTCTTATGACATAAGGTGAAAGAAGAGAGTGAAAAATCTGGCTTAAAACTCAACATTCAAAAAACAAAATCATGACATCTGGTATCATCATTTCATGGCAAATGGGGAGACGATGGCAACAGTGACAGACTTTATTTTTTTGGGCTCCAAAATCACTACAGATGGTGACTGCAGCCATGAAATTGGAAAAAAATCCTTGCCCTTTGGAAGAAAAGCTATGACAACCTAGACAGTGTATTAAAAAGCAGAGATATTACTTTGCAAACAAAGGTCTGTCTAGTCAAAGCTTTGGTTTTTCCAGTAGTCGTATATGGATGTGAGAGTTGAACCTTAATGAAGGCTGAGTGGTAAAGAATTGATGCTTTTGAACTGTGGTGTTGGAGAAGACTCTTGAGAGTCATTTGGACTACAAGGTGATCAAGCCAATCAATCAAAGGAAATCAACCCTGAATATACATTGGAAAGACTGAGGCTGAAGCTGAAGCTGCAATACTTTGGCTACCTGATGTGAAAAGCCATCTCATTGGAAAAGACTCTGATGCTGGGAAATATAGAAGGCAGAAAGAGAAGGGCGTGACAGAGGTTGAGATAGTTGAGTGGTATCACAACTCAATGGACATGAGTTTGAGCAAGCTGCAGGAAATGGTGAAGGACAGGGAAGCCTGTCATCCTGTCATTCTTGGTGTTGCAAAGTCAGACTTGTCTGAGTGACTGAACAACAGCAATGAGAGATGGGACGTGGTCATTGGAACATAATATTTGCTTAAACAAAACAACAAAAACAAACAAAGAACAGAGAGACTGGACCTAGGCATCCATCCTAAACATAACAAGGTCCAACTATTGATGGAGTTCTTGAATGACAGCCTAGATTTCCTCACCATAGGAGAACAGAGTGGGCTTGAGGAGAGTGAGGCTAGGTGGTAGGGCCTCCTTATTGGGAAAGGGGGAGGCAGTGGCCTATAGACAGGCAGACACCTCTCCTAACAACAGAGGATTCAGTTTCAGGTGGGCGTGTAGAGAAAGGAGATATTGGATTCATTGGAACCTGAGTATCTGTCATAAAGAAGAAGTAGACTATTAAATGGAGTTCCAATGAGATACCTGCCATTCAGACCCTCCATTCTTCTTTCCCACACCTAAGCTTGCATATTTGCTTTCTCTACTTCTCAGGTGCCCATAAAATACATGGTCTCCAAGGCCTTTTCTTTCTAGTCCATTGTCAATTTCATTAGCAAGTATAACCTTTGACTTAGGCTTAGCTCTGTGTTGAAAAAATCCTTTGTGGATTCTGCTCCCTGTGTCCTTAGATCTGTCAAGAGCCTCTCCTGAAAATTAATGTTTCTAGAGAAGCATTCATCTAATGGTAAAGGATAAATGAAATCAATCACAAGGTGGCAGAAGAGTTCAGCCACACCCTTTAGGAAGTATCTTGAGAGGCCTATTTCTTATTGAACTGGTGGGAGAGTTTGGGGGTTGAAGTTATATTTGATCTGCTGGGACTTCAGACAAAGGGGCCTCAGGATTGGCTCTAGCTCCATGGAATCCCTCAAGGCCAGATTAAGAGGAAGCCCTTTGGAAGTGCCCTTGAGGACACATATTCTGCATAATCCTAAGGGAATTTCCCATCAAAAAGTGGGAAAGGAGTGAGCAGAGCATATCACCTCCACATCGTCTTCTGTCTGGATTGAAAAATACTGCATACTTTAAAACAGACAACAACAATTAAAGAAAATAAAAACGTTAGGTAGTGGTTGTTTAAAGAGATTTTTGAATGAGCTGTGCAATCTGGGGAGCAGGACATGATCCTGGCCACATCTCTTCCTTATTCCATTTTCTTAGTCCAATTCCATCCACAAGACTTCCCTGGAGACCTTGGATTCAATCCCAGCACCTGAGAGGTTGCAAGTGCCATGCCCTCTGCTCAGGATGCTCTACTGCTTCTCCAAGAAATCCCCATGGCTCACACCCTCACTTTCTTTAGATCTTTGCTCCAGTTATCTCTTCAGAGTGGCCTTTACTGCCAACCTCCTGTTATCTGAATATCTTATTCTACTTTAGGACTTATCACTTGATATTTTCTTATATTTTTCTCATGTATATTGTCTCTCCCCCATTAGACTAAGTGGTCCATGTAGCAAGAATATGCTGCATTTGCTGTAGTCCATGTCCCCAGTACAAGAACTGTCACATCTTACATGTTCAGTTAATATTTCAGTTATTTATAAATCAATAAATGAATAAATTAAAGGACATATATCAAAAAGAGATTACATCAAAATGTCGACAGTAGGTATTTTCATATATTGTGATTATGTCCTTTTTTCCTTTCAGAATTTCAGAATATAATGTAAATTTTTCTGTACTCTCTACAGATTCTAGGTTCAGACCACCTTGAGTGAAAGTTCCACTGAGGTCATGAAGTCAAGGGTATATGAATTAATATCTATGCATCTGAGTTTCCTCATCTGCAAAATGATGGTAGATGCATGCTCTCAGTTTGTTCTAAAAATTGCACATCAAGGGCTTTGTAAACATTAGCCATTATGCTAATATCATCATTCCTATGTTATATCATGTGAGCATTGATAACTACACAGCCTTTCTAGAAATTCTTTTATCCTTCTAATCTGATTTTTGTTAAAATGTTAGATTTTTAGTTTCCTCACATTATGAGGCACACTGGTAATCTGAAGGATAGATGTCATACTTTTTTGTTTGTTTAATCTACCTATTAATTTGTTCATTTGGCTGCATGGGGTCTTAGTTGCAGCATTCAGGATCTAGTTCCCTGACCAGGTATTGAACCCAGGGTCCCTGCACTGGGACTATGGATTCTTAACCACTGGACCACCAGGGAAGTCCCTGCCATATTTTTCTTAAGCATTCTAAAAATATCCTGTCTATGTACCATTATTAGCATTCAATTATTTAACTATTTTAAGCTTACCTAGAAGTTATAAAAATAATACAGAAAATTTCAGTATCCCTTCATCCATCTTCCCCTAATGATATCAACTTATACAACCAAAGTAGAATGATCAAAATTATGAAATTAACATTGGTAGAAATAAGCTACAAACTTTATTTGTGTTTCATTAATCCTGAAATGCATTCATTTTTTTGAGAATGTGTATAGTTCTGTGAAATTGTATTACAAATATAGGTTTGTGTAGCCATCAACATGTTCAGATACAGAATTGTTTCATCACCACAAATAAATTCGCATTTGTTACTCCTTTATAATCACACCATTCCACTAACCCTAGTGACTACTTATCTAACATTATTCTATAATTTTGTTTTTAATGTTATAAAATTGGAATCATACAGTATATAATGCTCTGAGGCTGGCTTTTTGCACTTAAGATTTTTGCATAAGTGTGACTATAACCCCCTTACAGTCCATCCAAGTTGGTGTATGTAACAAGATTCAGTTCCCTTTTATTGTTGAGTGATATTTATTTGTATTAATATACAATGATTTATACATTCACTGTTGAAGAACATGTGGACTGTTTCCAGTTGTGGGCTATTGCAAAATCAAGCTGGTGTAATAATTAGTGTATCCATTTTTTAATACATCTAACAGTCATTTCTATAAATACTCAGGAGAAGAAAAATTAGGTCTTGTAATAAGTGTATGTTTAATTTCGTAAGAAACTGCCAAACCATCTAGCAGAATGGCTGTCAGTCAGTTCAGTTGCTCAGTCATGTCTGACTGTTTGTGACCTCATGCGTTGCAGCACGCCAGGCCTCCCTGTCCATCAACAATTCCCGAAGTTGCTCACTTCTCATGTCCATCAAGTTGGTGATGCCATCCAACCATCTCATCCTCTGTCATTTCCTTCTCTTCTTGCCTTCAATCTTTCTCAGCATCAGGGTCTTTTCCAATGAGTCAGTTCTTCACATCAGATGGCCAAAAAATTAGAGCTTCAGCTGCAACATCAGTCCTTCCAATGAATATTCAGGACTTATTTCTTTAGAATTGGCTGGTTTGATCTCCTTGCAGTCCAACGTACTCACAAGAGTCTTCTCCAACACCACAGTTCAAAAGCATCAATTCTTCAGCACTCAGCTTCCTTTTTTATTTTTTTTATTAAATTAGTTTATTTATCTATTTTTTACATTAAAATATTGTATTTGTTTTGCCGTACATTGACATGAATCTACCATGGGTGTACCTGTGTTCCCCTTCCAGAACCTCCCTCCCACCTCCCTCCCAATCCCATCCACAGGGTGCTCAGGGCTGGTGCACCGGGATGGCACTCAGCTTTCTTTATGGTCTGACTCTCACATCCATACATAACTATTGGAAAAACCTATGTTTGCCTATACACACTTTTGCTAGCAAAGTAATGTCTCTGCTTTTTAATATGCTGTCTAGGTTGTCATAGCTTCTCTTCCAAGGAGCAAGTGTCTTTTAATTTCATGGCTGCAGTCACCACCTGCAGTGATTTTGGAGCTCAAGAAAATAAACTCTGCCACTGTTGCCATTGTTTCCCCATCTAATTGCCATGAAGTGATGGGACCGGATGCCATGATCTCTCCTTTTTGAATGTTGCATTTTAAGCGAGCTTTTCCACTCTCCTCTTTCACATTCATCAAGAGGCTCTCTAGTTCCTCCTCACTTTCTGCCATAAGAGTTGTATCATCTGCATATCTTGAGTTACAGATATTTCTCCCTGCAATCTTCATTCCATCTTGTGCTTCATCCAGTCCAGCATTCTTCATGCGATTTAGGTATTGACCATCTGGTTATGTGGAGAAAGACATGGCAACCCACTCCAGTATTCTTGCCTGGAGAATCCCAGGGATGGAGGAGCCTGGCGGGCTGCTGTCTATGGGGTCGCACAGAGCCAGGCACGACTGAAGCGACTTAGCATCAGCAGAAGCAGTAGCATCTGGTTATGATGAGAGAGTCATTTCCTAGGCAGGTTGATAAAAAGTCTAAGGGTCCCCAAGGAGAGAGGGTTTTTTACCTCTACATTCCTTAGGACTGTATAACAATAATGTATCCTGCTTGAGTCTCTGGAAAAAAACCTTCTGGCTAATCCTGTTATCTTAAATTGTAAATTATGGGAGTAGGTCTGGTGAGGTCTTTACAACCTCCAGACATTCTTTTGATTCACTGTAATAACTAATTTGACAGTATATAATTCCACTGCTAACACTAGCAAGGGGGTACACTTTCTGCCCCCTTCTGATGTCTATGTCAGAAGCTTTCTCTATCCCTTTTATACTTTAATAAACTCTGTTGCACAAAAGCTCTGAGTGATCAAGCCTCGTCTCTGGCCCCGGATTGAATTCTTCTCCTCCAGAGGCCAAGAATCCCGGCATTTTTGTGGGTTCAGCAACAACATTTCAATGGCCATGGGTAGAGTCGTCTCTTGTGTTGTTGGAAGTGGGTGTTTGCTATGACCAGTGCATTCTATTGGCAAAACTATGTTATCCTTTTCCCTGCTTCATTTTGTACTCCAAGGCCAAAGTTGCCTGTTATTCCAGCTATCTCTTGAATCCCTAGTTTTACATTCCAGTCCCTTATTATGAAAAGGACATCTTTTCTTGATGGAAAAAAAAGGGACATCTTTTATGATTAAAAGGACCGTCTTCTATCTTCTAGAAGGTCCTGTAGGTCGTCACAGAACCTTTCAACTTCAGCTTCTGTGGCATTAGTGATTGGGGCATAGACTTGGATTACTGTGATATTGAATGGTTCGCTTTGGAAACGAACAGAAATCATTCTGTTGTTTTATAGATTGTACCCAAGTACTGCATTTTGGCTTCTTTTGTTGACTATGAGGGCTACTCCATTTCTTCTAAGGGATTCTTGCCCACAGTAGTAGATATAATGGTCGTCTGAATTAAATTTGTCCATTCTGGTCCATTTTAGTTAACTGATTCCTAAAATGCTGATGTTCACTCTTGCCATCTCCTGTTTGACCTCTTCTGACTTACCTTGATTCATGGACCTAACATTCCAGGTTGCTATGCAATATTGTTCTTTACAGCAACAGACTTTACTTCCATTACCAGTCACATTCACAACTATCCATTATTTTTGGTTTGGCTCAGCCTCCTCATTCTTTCTGTATCTATTTCTCCACTCTTCTCCAGTTGCATATTGGGCATCTACCGACCTGGAGAGTTCATCTTTCAATGTCATATCTTTTTGTCTTTTGAAGATGGGAATATCAGACAACCTGACTGCCTCTTGAGAAACCTGTATGCAGGTCAGGAAACAACAGTTAGAACTGGACATGGAACAACAGACTGGTTTCAAATAGGAAAAGGAGTACGTCAAGACTGTATATTGTCACCCTGCTTATTTAACTTATATGCAGAGTACATCATGAGAAATACTGGGCTGGAGGAAGCACAAGCTGGAATCAAGATTGCTGGGAGAAATATCAATAACCTCAGATATGCAGATGACACCACCTTTATAGCAGAAAGTGAAGAAAAACTAAAGAGCCTCTTGATGAAAGTGAAAGAGGAGAGTGAAAAAGTTGGCTTAAAGCTCAACATTCAGAAAACTAAGATCATGGCATCAGTCCCATCACTTCATGGCAAATATATGGGGAAACAGTGGAAACAGTGGCTGACTTAATTTTGGGGGCTCTAAAATCACTGCAGATGGTGACTGCAGCCATGAAATTAAAAGACACTTACTCCTTGGAAGGAAAGTTAAGACCAATCTAAATAGCATATTAAAAAGCAGAGACATTACTTTGCCAACAAAGTCCGTCTAGTCAAGGCTATGGTTTTTCCAGTGGTCATGTATGGATATGAGAGTTGGACTATAAAGAAAGCTGAGCACTGAAGAACTGATGCTTTTGAACTGTGGTGTTGGAGAAGACTCTTGAGAGTCCCTTGGACTGCAAGGAGATCCAACCAGTCCATCCTAAAGGAGATCAGTCCTGGTTATTCATTGAAAGGTCTGATGTTGAAGCTGAAACTCCAAAACTTTGGCCACCTGATGCAAAGAGCTGACTCATTGGAAAAGACCCTGATGCTGGGAAGGATTGGGGGCAGGAGGAGAAAGGGACGTCAGGGGATGAGATGGTTGGATGGCATCACCGACTCAATGGACATGGGTTTGGGTGGACTCCGGGAGTTGGTGATGGACAGGGATGCCTGGCGTGTTGTGGTTCATGGGGTTTCAAAGAGTCGGACACGACTGAGAGATTGAACTGAACTGAAACAGTTTAAAGGGAAAAAAAAAACATATACATTTCTGTTTTAGTGTTTTCTTTTCTTATCCTCAATGTATTTCCAAATTAGACAAGGACATTCTTCTTCCCTCATATATTGAAAACATAATTTAAAGGCAACCCAACATTTTGATAATCCTTCTTATGTCTTAACGATGAGAGCCAACTTGTAGGCAGGTGCCTGTAGAGGCTATCTCCTCTTTCTATAAAGTTACCACTATCCTTAGTGTTTCTACAGGTTTTCAAAAAACTGAAAAGTGACCAAAAACATTGTGAAAGATTCAAAATCACAGGTGAGCATACGAAGCCCTGTTTTAATGGTGCTATGTAAAATATACATGGGACATTTAGCACGTAAGATCTTTTCATTTCATTTTCTTTGGCTAGGAGTTCATAGACTGAATGAATTTGCCAAATTTATGTCAGCAGTGGATGCTCTGATATGAGCAAAATTTAGTTTGGGTTTGGACGAGATATCAATAATCTTCTTTTCTATGTTTGCTGTAGTTCCGTTACAATTTTCATAGAAACCAAAAAGATAATTTCAAACTTCATTTTTCAAATCAAAATGCTTGAAATCTGGGGATATATTTTTGTTGTTGCTTTGATTTGACACACAAATTGATACACTATAGAAAGCATGATAGTGATTAGACCTGGTGGAATCAGCTCTACAAGGTAAGCATTTGTTACATTCCTAATCAGAATATCCTCTTTTATCTGCCCAAAGGACATTTTAGTTGCAAATCACGAACTTTTGTTAGTTTCAAAGAGTAATGAAAATGATGGAAAGGAAATGAAATGATGGCGCATATTTGATGGGCATTATACCCACACCAATTCGGTGGCTGCTATTTTCAGCTGAGCACTTAATTCTTTTTAGGAGAACAAAAATCGAGAGAAATTTCCTGGCATAGATGCCCACTGACAGATGAATGTATAAAGAAGTTGTGGTACATATAAATAATGGAACATTACTCATCCATAGAACAGAATGAAGTTGAGTCAATTGAAGTGGTGTGGATAAACCTAGAGCCTGTTATACAGAGTAAAGTAAGTCATAAAGAGAAAAGCAAATGTTGTATATTAACCCATATATACAGAATCTAGAAAAAATGGTATGATGAACCTATTTGCAGGGTAGGAATAGAGAGGCAGATGTGGAGAATAGACCTGTGGACACCATGGGGGAAGGAGAGGATGGGACAAGTTGAAAGAGTACTGTAGACATATGTACACTACCATATGTAAAATAGATAGTTAATGGGAAGTTGCTGTATAACACAAGAAGTTCAGCCCAGTGGTCTTTGAAGACCTACAGGGGTAAGATTGGGGAGGAGGTAGAAGTGAGGTTCAAGAGACAGGGGATATATATGTACTTATGGCTAATTGACGTTGTTGTTTGGCAGAAACCAACAGTACATTTTAAAGCACCTATCCTCCTATTAAAAATACGTTTAAAATGAAAGAGAGAAGCCTTCACTCCTTTTAGGGGTATTGTCTGTTTGCCCCAAATTGTGAATTCAGTTTCCACACAAAGGGAAGGCAATGTGAAGACATGGGAAAGATAGCCATCTACAAAGACTGGGAAATTTTTTCCTTTTCCAATACTCAGAAGGAACCCACCCTGCTGACTCCTTGATCTCAGATCTCCAAACTCCAGAGCTACGAGAAAATAAATTTCTGTTGTTTAAGCCACTAACTATAACACTTTGTTTCACTCGCCCCAGAAAATTAGTGTAGATCATCTCACCTTCTCTATTATACCTAATCCCAAATTATTTTTGGTATATTGTTAAATCTGTTGTTGTATTCATTTACCTCTCTAACCCATTGGTGTATAAAACAACACAGTCATTTAGCCTTTCCAGTGAAGGCTGGGACATGCTAGCTTAGGTATTGCAATTGTCCTCATTTTTACTATGTGAATTCCTAGAAAACCTGGTCACAATATTTATAAAGGTAAAAACTGTACAAGTACTAAATAGATACAAAGTAAAACCATTAATCCACAGGCAAAGTAAAATATGAACTAAAACTCATGATTCCAGCATGCTTCCAGCATGAAATACATTTAAATCACAACACTTAAAGTGTTGGAATAGTAGATGGTCCATTACTGTGGACTGTAAATCGTAGTCACCAGTATAACTGATCAGGGAAAAACAAAACAAAAGAAAACAACAACAACAAAAACATTGGCAGGAATATGAAAAGCAGTTAATACATACTGTTTCTATTTGACACTAAAAGGCATGTAGCCTCCATGTTATGGCCACCAAGTGACCCTGCATTCTTTTCTCCAGTTTTTGTGCAGGAGACCCCGGTTCAATTCCTAGGTTGGGAAGATATGCTGGAGAAGGGATAGACTACCGACTCCAGTATTCTTGGGTTTCCCTTTTGGTTCAGCCGGTAAAGAATCCACCTGCAATGCGGGAGACCTGGGTTCGATCCCTGGGTTGGGAAGATCCCCTGGAGAAGGGAACAGCTAGCCACTCCAGTATTCTGGCCTGGAGAATTCCACGGACTGTATAGTCCATGGGGTGGCAGAGTCGGACACGACTGAGCGACTTTCACTTTCACTTTCTCACTCCTGTCAAATCTCAGTTATATCACATTCCACATAGGAGTTTCTTAGGAAGTTGAGCTACCAGTGCTCAAACCAGGACGTGCCTGTGTGAATGTCCTACATATGTAGGCCTTTGTTGCCTTTCCTTTGTTTGCTTTATTGAACTGGTCAGGACATTTACTACCAGGGTGAAAAGGAGTGGTCAGAGAACCTACTGTTCCCTGTCTTCAGGGGCAGTGTTCAGTCTTCCACCATTAAATGTTGTGTAATGGTAACTGTAGCCTGACTTTTCATTTTTTTTTTTATGGTCTTTATCAGGTGGATTTTTTTCTACACCTAGTTTGCTAAGAAATTTTTATCATGAATGTGAGTTGAATTTTGTCAAATATTTTTCTGCATGAATTGATACAAAAATGTGATTTTTCTTCTAAGACTGAATATGGTAAATCAAGGTATTCAATTTTTGAATACTGAAGCAACTTTGCATTCCTGGAATAAATTAGAAACTTGGTGTTGGACTATTATTCTTTCTTCATATTGATACATTGAATTTTCTGATATCTGCTGGAATCAGCCATGAACAGCTGCTCCTAGAAAGATCTTAGTCTTCTCCATCTGTAGGACACTTCCAGGACTATCTTTCTCTCTTTTCACTTCCCTCTCCATCTTAAAGTTTTGCTTCCCTTGCCACTCCTCTGAGAAAGTAGAGCACCACCAACTTCCTGTCACATACATAAGCAAGCATACAACTTATCAGTCATGTTTACCCCTCTGTCTTGTCCCTGCAGAGAATGGATAACTGATTTTGTTCAAGGTGTCATCTCACCACACCCTCAACATTGGTTTCCTTCCAACAGCAGAGGGATATGTTTGAGCTGTTCATCCTAGCATACTCAATTCCTTTTTTTAATTCAATTTTTAACATTGAACAATAGCTTATTTACAATAGTTGATTTCTGCTATACAGAAAAATGATTCAGTTATGTGTGTGTGTGTGTGTGTACATTCATTTTAAAATATTCTTTCACATTATGGTTTATCATAAGATATTGAATATCTTTCTCTGTGCTTTGTTTGTTTTGGCTGTGCTGGGTCTTTGTTGCTTTTTGTGTGGGCTTTCTTTCTCTAATTGCAGTGAGCAGGGGCTACTCTTTATCGTGGTTCACAGGCTTCTCATTGTGGTGTCTTGTCTTCTTGTGGAGCACAGGCTTAGGTACACAGGCTTCAGTAGTTGAAGCACATGGGCTCAAATGTTGAGGCTCACGGGCTCTAGAAGGTAGAATGTAGTTGTGGTGCAGGCGCTTGTTTGCTCTGAGGCGTATGGAATCTTCCTAGACCAGAAATCAAACCCATATTCCCTGTACTGGGTGGTGGATTCTTATCCACTATGCCACCAGGAAATTCCAGGATCTTCTTGTTTATCCATTCTATATATAAAAGCTTACATCTGATAGCCCTGAATTCTTACCCTGCCCTTCCTCCAAACCCCTCCTCATTGGCAACTACAGTCTATTTCTATATGTCCATCATTATGTTTCATATATAGGTTCATATGTGTCATATTTTACATTCTACATATATGTGGTGGTATCATACATGTGTCTCCTGATTTACTTCATTTAGTATGGCAATCTGTAGTTGCATCCATGTTGCTGCAGATGGCTTTATTCTTTATTTCATTCTTTTTTTGGTTGAGTTTTTTTTTTATATACTTTACAATATTGCATTGGTTTTGCCATACATTGACGTGAATCTGCCATGGGTGTACATGTGCCCCTCTTCCAGAGCCCCCCTCCCACCTCCCTCCCCATCCCATCCCTCCGGATCATCCCGAACCTGGACTGGTGATATGTGTGTGTGTGTGTGTGTGTGTGTGTGTGTGTGTGTGTGTGTGTGTGTGTGTGTGTGTGTGTATTTCAGGGATCTCATCTTCTTTATCCATGCATCTGCCAATGGACTTATAGGTTGTTTCCATGTCTTGGTTATTGTAAATATTGCTATTTTGAACATGGGAGTGCATGTATCACTTTAAATTATAACTTTGTCTGGATATGTGCCCAGGTGTGCGATTACTGGGTCATATGGTAATGATATTTCTAGCTTTCTGAAAACCTGCCTACTGTTTTCCACAGTGGCTGTACCAATTTACATTGCTACAAACAATGTAGAAGGGTTCTCTTTTCTCCATACTCCCTTGGCATCTCTAGGTTTTGTTTTATCCCTGATCTGTGTCCACTGTTTATTTTTAGTCTTTGAGAGTTCTGTCTCTTCTTGTCCAGTTGATATTTGTTGTCTGCAATGATCCATCCTGCACCTCTCCACCATCATTCTTCAAGGTTCCCAAACTCCTGTGCTTCTAGGAATTTGAATAGTACAGAAGCCTGAGGATGTCTAGTGCTCATGTCTGAGTGACCTGAACAGTGGATGTCCTATGCTGACTGCTTGGACAAAGCACAGACAAACTTTCCAAGTATGTGTATTCTCCCCAAGCAGTATCATTCCCTCCCATTCATGGGTTCACGAAATCTTAATCTACATCTTCATTTTCTCTCTTAGAAATTTCTCCTCAGTCAAGTGGATGTCCCTGCATAGATGCCTCACATTTACATCAAACTCAACATGTTTAAAGTTGAATTCAGCATGTTTCCACATAAACCTGTTTTTTCTTCGCTCCCAAACCCGATAGTAGACATTACTCAAACAGAAACTTGGTCATACTCCTTAGTCTTTCCTGTCCGTATGTTTAATCAGTCACTGATTCATGTCAACTTTATCTCCAAATATTGACTTTTATTTCCCATTAATCTTCATCATTCATTCCCTTGGTAAGGTCAACATCACCTCTCACCTGAGGTAATGCTTACCGCACTATATGCCTCTGAACTTAACCCTCATTATCTTATCTCTAATTATCATTGATCCTACTGATGTAACACCCTTCCTACACACACACACACTTTTGATATCTCAACAGCATTTGACATCACTGGCTAATTCCTCCTGTTCAGAAGGCCATTATTTTAACTTATATGATCAAACATTCTCTTGGTTTATTTTTCTGTCTCTCACCTAATTACTCCTTGGAATCACTTCACCAAGTCTTCCTTCTAGACATGGAAATATTTCAGTTTCCCAGAATACAATCATGGACACACTCTTTATTTTACACTTTCTCTCTGGATAAATATACTGCTTCAATGCAGGGCTGCGATTCATTCACTTAAGTTACACATCTTTATTAACTGTCTACAAGTTTTCATAAGATATGTCCTAGAATCCTCTTATGACTTTTTCCCCAAACCTGTTCTCCCCCCTCTTCCTTATCTCATTAAATCACAATACTCTCAAAAAGGTATCTGCAACCCCATGTCCAAAACAGAAACACACTCTATCTTTTTCTACATCATCCTCATCTCTTAATGTAGTCCCAATTTTGACTCTAACTCTTCTAAAGTTATTCTGAATACAATAGCTAGAGTATTATTTTAAAAAATATAATTTCAAATCAGTCCCAAATCCTTTGTAATTTCTATTTATTCTTCCTCTCTGTTTTTATTTATTTATTTATTTTGACTGTGCTGGATCTTCACTGTGGCATGAAGGGGTTTCCCTGTGGCGTGCAGGCTTCTCTAGTTGTGGTATGCAGGCTTCTTTAGTCGTGGCACATGGTGCTTAGTTGCCCCGTAGCATGTGGGATCTTAGTTTTCTGATGCATGTCTCCTGCATTGGAAGGTGAATTCTTAATCACTGGACAAGGGAGTCCCCTCTGTGTGTGTGTGTGTGTGTTAAGTCACTTCAGTTATGTCTGACTCTTTGTGACCATAAGGACTGCAGACCACCAGGCCCCTCTGTCCATGGGATTCTCCAGGCAAGAATACTAGAGTGAGTTGTCAGGCCTTCCTGCAGGGGATATTCCGCACCCAGGGATTGAACCCACATCTTTTATGTTTCCTGCATTGGCAGGTGGGTTCTTATTCACTAGCACAACCATTTACTCTTTAATACAATTTGCTAATCTATCATTGCCTGTAAGTGTTGGGCTATAGCCATATTCTGTCCTAATTATCTGCCCTTTTTTTTAACCCCTAGAATGCATTACCATTATTAGCATGATTTTTAATAAAATGGCAACACTGACTTAAAAAAATAAGCTGACTTTAATAATTAAATATACCACACATTCTTTATCTATTAATAAACAAACATATATATGTGTGTGTGTGTGTGTGTGTGTGTGTGTGCGCGCGCGCGTGCGTGCACGCATGCACACACTCAGTCACTTAGTTGTGTCTGATTCTTTGTGATCCCATGGACTGCCGCCCTTCAGGCTCCTCTGTCCATGGAATTTTCCAGGCGAGGATATTAGACTGTGTTGCCATTTCTTTCTCTAAGGGATCTTCCTGACCCAGAAATCAAACTCAACTCTTGCATCTCCTACATTAGCAGGTGGTTTGTTCACCACTAGCACCACCTGGGAAGCCACATTCCAAAAAGTGGAATATACAGTCATGATAAGGAAGGGAATTCTGCTATTTGCAACAGCATGGATGAAATCAGACGGCATACACTGAGTGAAATAAGTCAGGTAGAGCAATATAAATATTGTACAATCTGACTTACATGTAGAATCGAATGAAGAGACAAAGTCACAGAGACAGAGTAGTGTGGAGGTTATCAGGGGCAGGGGTGAAAGTGAGGGTGATGAGATGCTGCTGCTCAAAGTGTACAGACTTCCAAATATAAGATGAATAAATTCTGGCGGTCTAATACACAGGATGTTCTCATCACAAAAAATATGATAATTGTGTGACATGCTGGAATTGCAAGGTAACATTTTGGTAGTGATCATTTTGCAATCTTCCCAGGTGGCACTAGTGGTAAAGAACTTGCTGCCAGTACAGGAGACCTAAGAGACATGGGTTCAATCCCTGGGTCAGGAAGATTTCCTTCCCTGGAGAAGGACATGGCAACTCACTCCAGTATTCTTGCCTAGAGAAGCCCATGGACAGAGGAGCCTGGCAGCCTACAGTCCATAGGGTTGCAAAGAGTCAGATACAAGTGAAGTGACTTAGCAGACATTTTGCAGTCTATAAATGTAACAAATCAACACATTATACACCTTAAACTTACACAATGCTAGGTCAATTATATCTTGGTAAATCTGGGGAAAAACAAAATACAAAGATAATTAGGTGACTGTTGATAATTTCTGATGGTGATTGCAGCCATGAAATTAAAAGATGCTTACTCCTTGGAAGGAAGGTTATGGCCAACCTAGATAGCATATTTAAAAGCAGAGACATTACTTTGCCAACAAAAGTCCGTCTAGTCAAGGCTATGGTTTTTCCAGTGGTCATGTATGGATGTGAGAGTTGGATGGTGAAGAAAGCTGAGCGCCGCAGAATTGATACTTTTGAACTGTAGTGTTGGAGAAGACTCTTGAGAGTCCCTTGGACTGCAAGGAGATCCAACCAGTCCATCCTAAAGGAGATCAGTCCTGGGTGTTCATTGGAAGGACTGATGTTGAAGCTGAAACTCCAATACTTTGGCCACCTCATGCGAAGAGTTGACTCATTGGAAAAGACCCTAATGCTGGGTAGGATTGGGTGCAGGAGGAGAAGGGGACGTCAGAGGATGAGATGGTTGGATGGCATCACCGACTTGATGGACATGGGTTTGGGTAGACTCCGGGAGTTGGTGATGGACAGAGAGGCCTGGCATGCTGCAATTCATGGGGTCACAAAGAGTCGGACACGACTGAGCGACTGAACTGAACTGAACTGATAATTGTTCAGTGACTTGAAGACATCAAGCTTAACATCACTGTGATTTGCCTCTTTTAATTCTCATCATCACAGGAGCTGCAATAGCTCCTGATATTCCTTCTCTGTTCTTAGAAAGAGTAAATGGATGTGGGAAGGGAAAACTTAGGTATTTCTTCTATGTTGACTACAGCAGCACCAGCAGGCTGAGAATCACATATTCAGCTTGTGCTGCCTCTGTTGCAGAGACAAACCAGAAGAGTGTTGTGGGTTGCATGTTGCCTCACTCATCTGTAATGTGTATGGCAGTAAAGCAAACCAGAAAATTCACTTAATTAACTCTGGGCCTTCACATATGGTTATTTTCTCTGCCTAGATTCACATTACCTCTGCTCTTTGCTAGATAGCTCCTAATCCTTCAAAAATTCTGTGAAGTGTCACCTTTTCAGAAAACTCTTTCCTATGAATTTTATCTTAGCTGATCTCCCCCACCATTCTTTATCATTATGACCAAGTCATTTATCTCATTATCTTATCCAAATATGTGATCTGTATTTAATGGTTCATTTGCTTGTTTACCTTTTTATTGTGCTCTATCTGCACTGTGAGCCTCAGTAAAATCATTAAGACCAGGGATCCTTTTTGTCTAATTCACTAATGTGTATTCATAATACAGCACTATGTAGACTTATAGTTGAAGTTCAACAACAACAAGGACTACACATGTACAGTTAATAAGGGAACACATGATACTCTTTAGACATTGAAATATGAATAATATAGCTATAGTAAGAGTTCCTGGCAGGTGAAAGAAATAATAATAAGGTAAATTAAGAGATAAAAAGGGATGTTTTAGACCCTTGAATAACAATCAGGAAACAAAGGAAGATACTTACTCAAAAGAAGGCCTTCTTTCAGCACAATTCTTTCTAAGACTGTTCAGCTGTCAAAGGATTAAAATGACTCACATCTTCAGGGCATAAAATACATCATCAGCACAATATTTTCCTTCTCCTTATCCAATGTTTATCTTCCAGCCCATTCAGACATTTATTTCCTGTCTTCTTCTTAGTAGATTTTCAGAAACTTCATAGTCTTACATGCTTGTGTGTGTGTTCACACAACGTTCTTTCTCACAAATCTATCCTTGACTACCCTTCCCAAACCACTTTTATGTGGCTAATTCTTGCTTATCTTATACATATGTATTTACATGTCACTCCTTGAGGAAAGTCAGAGTTGGATGCACCGTTTTCATCCTTCCAAGCCTCCATACTTCTTCTGGAGTGGCACTCACTGTCCTAAAGTGTAATTCTTATTATTCATCTGCTTTTTTCAATGCACTGAAAGCTAACACTGCAAATGCAATGTATTAAGTGTTCAACACACACTACAAATTAGTACATAAATTACGAATGCATGTACAGTTCAGTAAAACAGCACATGTTTGAGCTGAGTGGGTCCATTTACAGGCAGATTTTTTTTTTAATCAGTAAGTGCTTACTACAGGATCTGTGGTTGGCTGACTGCACACAGGGGGAATTGGAGATATGAAGGTTGACTGTAAATTTATTCTCCAATGGACTGTAACTGGGTCAACACACCACATGCCCTAATGTAACCCCCAAGTTGTTCAGGGGTCAACAATAGTTATTCTCATAGCTCTAGCAGGGGATCAGAATGCTAATTTTTAATCACAGTTGGTAGTACAGGATGGTGGCTTTCATCTATTTTTCAAAATTTATTTATCTATTTAAATTGGAGGCTAATTATTTTACAATATTGTGGTGGCTTTTGCCATACATTGACATGAGCCACCCATGGGTGGACATGTGCCTCACCATCCTGAACCCCCCTCCCACCTCCCTCCCCACCCCATCCCTCACAGAGTGAAGTAAGCCAGAAAGATAAACACTAATACAGTATATTAACGCATATATATGGAATTTAGAAAGACGGTGATGATGACCCTATATGCAAGACAGCAAAAGAGACACAGATGTAAAGAACAGACATTTGGACTATGTGGGAGAAGGTGAGGGTGGGATGATAAGAGAGAATGGCATTGAAACATATATATTAACATTACATCTTTGATCAATTAGCACACAAAAAAGTATCTGGGTTTAACAACGTGTGTTTTGATATTATTTTTATCATTTTTTCACTTGCTATTTGTGTCACATTTGGAGCACTAAACCGTGTCATTGGTTCATTTACCTAGTAAAAATTATTTACTTACTTTTTTTCCTTAAAAACAAATACAACTTTGTACTGAATAAGTCTTAGGGATGTAATGTGTATATGATGTCTATAGTTAACAATGCTGTATTGTATATTTGAAAGTTGCAAAGAGTAGATTTTAAAAGTTCTCATCATGAGACAAAAAAAAATTGTAACAATGTGCAATGGTGTATCCTCACTAAACTTACTGCTGCAATCATTGCAGTATAAATCTATATATCAAATCATTACATTGCATATCTAAAACCAGTACAATGGTATATGTAATACAAATAAATAAATAAAAGCCTGATAGATATTTGGCCATTTTCTGGGTGTATTTACAGAACTAACCTGAAAAAATATATTTATACAATTTTTCTGTATTTTAAAATTTCATTAATTTCAACTTTTCCATGTTTCCTCTCCTTTACAGTGGTCATTATTTGCTATGTTTCCTTTTGTCTTTACCACGTGGTGGAGTATGTCTTTTATTATATTTTGAGTTTCTTAACTCATATAACAAATATTTATCAAGTATGTGCATATATGAATGTGTACTCAGTCCCCGCCATGAACTGCAGCCCGCCAGGCTCCTCTGTCCATGGAATTTTTCAGGCAAGAATACTGGAGTGGGTTGCTATTTCATACTCCAGTGAATCTTCCTGGCCCAGGGATCATATCTTTGTCTCCTGAGC
This sequence comes from Okapia johnstoni, assembly GCA_024291935.2. Lineage (NCBI taxonomy): Eukaryota > Metazoa > Chordata > Mammalia > Artiodactyla > Giraffidae > Okapia > Okapia johnstoni. The sequence goes on from CM044326.1 coordinate 560,241, forward strand.
TGCCGTAGTTGCAGGCAGATCTATACCACACCACTTGGGAAACCTTCATGTGTGTATTTTCACGGGTATGCTAAGTCACTTCAGTCATATCAGACTCTTTGCAACTCAATGAACTGTAACCCACCAGGCTTCTCTGTCCATGGGATTCTCTAGGCAAGAATACTGGAGTGGGTTGTTACGCCCTCCTCCAGGGTATCTTTTCCACCCAGGGATCAAACCTGTATTTCTTGCATCTCCTGCATTGGGAGGTGGGTTCTTTACCACTAGGACCACCTGGGAAGCCTGCATGTACCTAGGACACCCCCTAAATTAGGCATCAAGGAAATGGTGAAAATGAGAGATGCAGTTTGGCATTTTGAAGAGGAACTTAAGAACCTATTGATGAGGGTGAAGGAGGAGAATGAAAAATCTGGTTATAACAAAATATTAAAAAAAAAACAACTAAGATCATGGCATACAGTCCCATTACTTCATGGCAAATAGAAGGGGAAAATATGGAAGCATTTCCTCTTCTTTGGCTCTAAAATCACTGTGGATGGTGACTGCAGTCATGAAATCAGAAGATGACTGCTTTTTGGCAGGAGAGCTATGACAAACCTAGACAGTGTGTTGAAAACCAGAGACATCACTCTGCAACAGAGGTTCGTATAGTCAAGGCTATGGTCTTCCCAGTGGTCATGTACAGTTATGAGAGCTGGACCATAAAGAAGGTGAGCAAGAAAGAATTGATGTCTTTAAACTTTGGTGTTGGAGAAGACTCCTGAAAGTCCCTTGGATAGCAAGATCAAACCAGTCAATCTTAAAGGAAATAAACCCTGAATATTCATTGGAAGGACTGATGCTGAAGCTGAAACTCCAGTATTTTGGTCATCTGATGTGAACAGCCGACTCATTGGAAAAGACCCTGATGCTTGGAAAGACTGAGGACAGAAGGAGAAGATGGCATCACTGATGCAATGAACATGAACTTGGGAAAACCCCAGGAGATGGTGAGAGACAGGGAGGCCTGGTGTGCTGCAGTCTGTGGGGTCACAGAGAGTTGGACACGACTGGGCAACTGAACAAGAACAACATCTTACATCCCAGGAAAGAAAAAGAAAACTTACTTATAAACAGTTTGAATGAACAGTTTAGGATGCTATTGGAGGTAATACTAGGAGAACATGACTGTGCTTTCAAGGCCAGACCGTACTCTCACTGGAAATGATGCTCATGAGATGCTCAGGTAAAACTCAAGTGGAGGGGGCTATAGATGACTTTTCAAGTAGAGGAAATTCATAACTGCATAAGAAGTTCATTTAAAACATATCTTTTCTTTTTTTATAATGATACTACAAAAGTCATTTATTTTGCTCTCAAAATACCTTATATGAGGCTGCATTATATTTTACATTCATTTTACACAGGTCCTTTTTGCCCTCCACGACTTTAATTAAATGAAGTTAATTATAGTGAAATATGCATGTGGGTGTCTGTAAAGAAGTGAGGTTCTTGTTGGCAAAACAGAGTGATAAAGCATCAGATGCTACGGGGAATTAGAAACTCTTTCCCAGCAGCAGCAGCCTGGACTTCACCACACTGTCATCTCGGCTGGAACATCCAGGGTCTTCAGACTCCATTTGGAATGAGTTCTCCCAGCAACTTGTAGATTAGCCTCTGGAAAATACCTGACCAACTCCCCAACTTTCGATTGAGCCCAGCATGAAAATCCAAGAGAGATACTGGATGTTCCTTCCCTGTTTCCCAAGCTGCTCTCCATGCAGGACCTGGTGTCATGAATTAGCTCTATCCCATACCTGGGAAGCCTCTCTCTCAGGGTCTGGCTGTAAGCTTGCATAGGAGCTGAGAAGCCCTGCTCACATGGGGTCAGTTTGCTGGAGTCAGCTTCTCTTGTATCATGATCCTGTCCTTCTCTCAAGATTTGGTCCTCTACAGCACAGGTGATGTGCCTGTTTCAGGAAGCTTGGGAGAAGCTCTGGGGGGCTTCTCCCAGTCTCTCCTGGCAGAAAGGAAAGCAAATACAAACACTGGGAAGTAAAAGGACTGCGTGGCCAGTGACTTCTGGGTTTGATGAAAGAAGTGCTCAGGAGTTAAACAGTTGCTTCAAGCAGAATTAGGGCATTAGAGAAAGTGTCCAGCACCCCGCCTTGGCAGGGGAGACAGCTATGGCCCTGCTTCAGAAATGAGAAATGAGTCATAATTTTACATTTAAAGGGACAGATTTGTTTTGATTCTGCAGGAAGTTTTGGGTTGAGAGAGAGGTAGTTTTTGGGTTTTTTTTTAACAGTTTTAAAATGTCTGAATTCACTTTGGCTCAGAGTTAAGAGGTGGCATCAAAGCCAGGGCACACCTGCCTAAGTTATTGCAGAAATGCCCACTACTCCCCACAGGAGACTTCCCAGGACATCTACTAAAAGGGATAAACTTCATCTCAGGACATGGAAGGCTTCTTCAGCACATTAGCACCAGTTAATAATGTTAAGTAATGTTATTTAAGCACTGGGAATCCTAGTTCCCAATTCAGATTGTAATTCTCTCACACAAATACAACTCCCAGATTACTTCTTTTTGGGGTGATGTCACCTATGTGTTCCCCTCATTTTCCATCTTCCACAGAAAAGGGTCTGGCTTTAACCAAATGATCTTTTTCATTGTTCTTATGTTTGAAGGACTTTTGGTCTTATTAAATCCTATTTCTCTCTCTCCCCCTTGAAGGATTGAGCTTTATAATGAGATTTATCCTCAGGGACTGCCCCTCCCTCACCCCATCCTACCCTGAGTGTTTGCTTAGTGGCCCATGGAAATTTTGGAGCTGGGCAACCTTCCCACCCCAACCCCACATCCCTCTCCATGGTGTCCCATGTGTGTTCCTCCAGGCCACTGGTCAGGCAGCTCCATCATCACAGTCCTTCAGAGAAAACCAAGCTTCAAATCTTGGGTTCACTGCTAAGTAGGAACATGACTTTAATCTCTCCAAAATGAAGTTTCTTGATTTGTACAGAATATGACTTAATTGCCCTAAAAAATTTATGTTGAGGATTCATTATGAATAATCCTCAGTCGTGTGTGTGTTGAGAGTAGGGATCTAAAAGTACAGGCTATAACATGAAAACTACAGACGCTAACATGGAACTTTTTAAACGCATAATCTAAAAGGCAGGAGTGGGGGAGGGGCAGCTGGAGGGAGGTGGGTAAAAGTATGGGCTCTGGGCTCATTCAGTGTGGGTCCAAACCCTAAAACCAAGCCTCTCCTCCCAGGAACCCTTTATGATCCAGCAAAAGTTAATTACCTGCTTTGTTCCTGTATTTCCTCCATGGTGCAGATGTATTAAGAGCCTGCTTCACAAGGCTGTTGTGAGGATTAAGGAGAGAAAATATATGTAAAGGGTTTAGTACAATGCTTCTCTTAGTGCCCACAAAAGACAGCTATTATTTTTTATAAAATGTGGAAAATGTAAGAGGGAATTACTCTAAATATCAACATGTTATTTCTATGTGATATGATTATGACCCTTTGTTGGTTTTTGCACTTTTCTCTAGTTGTCAAAGCTTTGATATGAACTTGTGAATTCCTTTCTGAAAATAAAACTATGCACTTCACACATTTACAAGCCATGATGAGTACTGACATCCCCGCCCTATTAGATGAAAGTTATATCCGTATATTTTGTAATTCCCATTCCCAACCCATAATATTCTGTTAAGAAGATAAAAGTACACTTTTTCCACGAATGACTGTATCACAAGAATCTTTAATGTTTAAAGTTTACTAATGGTTGAGGTTGTATCTGTGTTTAGTAAAGTGTGCCCACATTGAGTCTGTTTCAGTCCACATCACCAAACTCCACAGGGATGTTTCCTGTGCCCAGGCAGAGCACAAAGACAGGGGTCGACTTTTCTCTTGGTTAGGCCAGCTTTTCTGGGGAGTTTTTCCAAACTCTCCATGACCAATCTACCCCAATACACAGCCTCCATCACACAGAAAAGAATATGGAAAATGTCTCAGTGTATTTCATAAGTTTAGCACATCTCTGGTACAAAAATTCAAGAAAGGTAGCACAAAAGCGAAAGCACCAACTGAGCTTACTTACAAACAACCATGCATGAATACTACACACTAATATTACCAAAATGAACACAACATTGCATTAAGAGGTATAAAAGCACTGTACGGAAAACTTAAAAGTTACACGTGAAATACTGAACTGTAGATCCTGAATAGTCTAATGTCCCACACCCCCACCCCTCCTCCACCCTGGTGAGGGGCAGAAAACATCCATCTGCCTCCAGACCTTGCTAGTCCTCGGAGACACTGTTGCGGGGGCAGTGGGCAGTGGGGTGGGCCTCCCGCAGGGCTCTAGCCTCTTCCAGAGCTTCCCTGTAGCGGGAAGGCCAGGCCTGGGGTTTTTTCTTAAAGACCCTGGCCAGGAATTCCATGATCTGCATCTTGGTGATTTCGCGGCTGGCACGGGAGCCCCAGAAGAACTCGTACTCAGGGGGCTCGACATGGGGGACGCGCTGGTACTTCAGGTAGTTCTGCTGGACGAACTCCTCGGTGATAAGCTTTCTCACGTCTCCGAAGGTGGAGTGTTTCTTCCAAGGCCTCAGCCCCAAGATGCGCAGCACGTTCCAGACTGCACTCTCTCGAGCTCCGCGACCCTTCACATAAATGAGGCTCAGGATCATCAGCAGGAGGCCTGTCATCGGCATGCGGTTGCTCAGAGCGACCCTGTCCAACTCCTCTGGCTCCAGAGCTTTGACCAGCGAAAACTCCATGGTGTGCAGGCTGGTCAGCCTCAGGTGCAGCCCGAACACGCGTGCGAGGATGAGGCTGGTGCGCCGAAGGATGCTTCTGCACCACTTCTTGTAACTGCCGATGACATCCTTCACCATGTCTGGGAACCAGATGATCATTCTCTTCTGGTCCTTGACCAGCACGTACCACATGAGCTCGTGTGCCTTCTGCACCAGCTGGGCTGGGGCCGGGGCCGCCGGGCTGAGCTGAGTTGTGCTCGGGGCCTGGTGGGGACGACCTCCCTCAGCGGCCTGCTGCAGGGCCTTCGGGTCTCCCTCTTCGCCTGGAGCCTGGGGAGGCAGCGAGACCAGAGGGGCATCAGGCGGGCTTAAGGGAGGGCTCTCCGGCTCAGTGAGGGTCGCGGCCTCAGACCCCGGAGGAGAGGGCCCCCCGGGAATGCCGGGGCTGCTGTCGACCTCGGAGTTGGAGGCCTCGGCTGCAAAGTTGGGGTCGCAAACATCCTTACTTTGTTCGGACATATCTGTTCGGTCTCGCAAGAGCAGGGCCGCCGCGTCCAAGAGCTCTTCGAGTCTGCTTTCCCTCCGCGGACTCCTGGAGAGGAAGTGCGCATTGCTGCGCGCAGCGCCTTCCGCCGAGGCCAGGCAGGGCGGGGCGGCGGCGGGGCGGCGGAGGGGCGGGCCAATGCGCCTGCGCGTCCGCGCGCCTGGGGCCCGGCCGGCGCGTTTGGAGAGCCGGGCTCCGGGAGGGGGCTAGGAGGCCCCCAGTAAGGATAGAGGGTCCGCTAGAATATGTGCCTCAATGATCACTCCCCCTCCCCAGGCGTCCTGTTGGGGCTAAGGAGGAGTTCTTGAGGAGGAGGGGAGGGAGATGGATGAGCACTGGACAAAGAGTGAGTTTAAGGGACAGATGGCAATTTAAAGCTTCTGAAATGCTGAAGCTGACTTTCTTAGGAAGCATTTCATTAGGTATATCCAAAATCAAGTTAGAGATTAATCCGAGAGCAAGACCTAGGCTTGTGTGTCAGCTAGGTTTCAGATCAGTGTGAGAATTTAAACTGAGAAAAGAGTCAGGATTGCCCAACAAAACGTGTCAGCTCTGAAAAAGAGAAGTCACTTAGTCGTGTCCGACTCTTTGGGAACCCATGGGCTGTAGCCTACTAGGTTCCTAGGGCTGTAGCCTACTAGGTTCCTATGGAACATGGGATTTTCCAGGCAAGAATACTGGAGCGGGTTGCCATTTCCTTCTCCAAGGGATCTTTCTGACCCAGGAATCGAACCCAGGTCTCCCGCGTTGCAGATAGATGCTTTACCATCTGAGCCAGCAGGAGGACTAATTGGGAAAATTGGAATTCTGAGGAATAACAACAAAAATTAATTGATTCCGTACCACATGCAAGAGTTATAAACAATAAATGCAGAATGTAGTCAATCCGAGTGTGATTGAAATTTTCTTGAAGGCAATATACTAATGACTTTGTTAGTATTTTAATGATCATCGATTTTGGTTTTTCAATTCCATTGAGTAATTTTGATGTAAATTTTGTTCCATTAGAATCCCCTCACACAGAGATTATATTAGCATAGACTCATATGATGTCTTTCCACCTGTGGAAGACACACCTGCCACAGCTCACTCCACATCTCTCTTCTATTGGGAGGGTTGTTTAATACTATCCTAGAGTCTGTGGACTGGAACCACTATGAGGGATTATACTCAGAGGGTTTAAAGCTTTGGAACTGATGCCAAATTTGAAACCAAGTACATGGTAAAACCCTAGTGCTGCTTACCCTTGGAGCCCAACTGTACACCTGGTAACAGGATATTTTCTTCCAAGAATAGTCCTGTGGTAAAAGTTCCATTTTCCAACAAAAAGAAGATCCATGGAGAAGGGGTTGGAAAAAGTAAAGCTTGAAATATCCTGTAAGTAGAGAGAGTGCACCTGTAGTTATGTCATGGCAGAGGTCAGTAGCTTGACAGCTTGAAAGTAGCAACATGATAAGATGTCTCCTCATAACTCAGAGATGCAGACCTGCAGAACAATAAGATAAAAAGGCAGGTGACAACTGTGAATAGAAAAGGAAGTCAGTACTCATGCTGCTGCTGCTGCTGCTAAGTCACTTCAGTCGTGTCCGAGTCTGTGTGACCCCATGGACAGCAGCCCACCAGGCTCTCCCGTCCCTGGGATTCTCCAGGCAAGAACACTGGAGTGGGTTGCCATTTCCTTCTCCAATGCATGAAAGTGAAAAGTGAAAGTGAAGTCGCTCAGTTGTGTCCGACTCTTTGCAACCCCACGGACTGCAGCCTACCAGGCTCCCCCGTCTATGGGATTTTCCAGGCAAGAGTACTGGAGTGGGTTGCCATTGCCTTCTCCAGTACTCATGAGAGATCAACAACTTCTTTAATTTAGGCGTCAAGATTTGGGTCTGGAGTTCCAGTGATGCCATGCCAATAAAGACTAAATTAGGATCACTGAGTATCTCCAGGGCTGGCCCAGTTCGATGTGAGCAATGAGTTCTCTCAGGTCCAGCAGCTTAGAAGCAAAAAGCCTGAAGACTGCAAAATATCTCCCCCCATAAGACTCATGAAGGGTCACTCTTTAAATCAGGATTATGTAAATAGAAGTTCCATGGGTGCAAGAAGTATGTGGGAAAGTTATAACCTAAAATATTCTGATGTGGACAGTTCTGCTGGTGGGTTGCTTCAAACTCTGTAATGTGGAACAGATTACACAGCTGTGGAATAGGCTGTTCTTGGCAGACTCAGGAATAGGAGGAGAGGCCTGTCCTGGCACTGGTTTCCATAGTGAATGGAGGAAGGGGGGTCACCCAGAGCCTCTAGTGGACATATGCTCACAACGCAGGGGCCCAGAGGCCCCAGATGAAATGCGAATACTTCAGGCTCTTTCCTGTCCACATAGCAATAACCTCCACCTTGGAGGCCCCAATGGGGCCCCAAATGCCTTGCAGGCCAAGGAAATGAGACAGAGAACTTGTGTTAATGTGTTCAGCAAATATTGAGCAACATCTATCATGTGCCTGAAAGATTTACATTTTAGAAAAGTAGCTCAGTCTGTGGGAGTAAACTAATTACATTGGGACTGTTAGGCTGCCCCCTCTTTTTTTTTTTTTTTTAGTAAAGAACAAGTGAGGACAGGCAGTCCTGCTGTACACAGCTGGGAGGGTTAGGGAGCAGGCAAAATCCTGGCCCCTTACACCTCAAGTCTCCCTACTGCACATGTTTGTCCAGCTGAGGCCCAAAGTCACTCCTATAATCGGAGATCTTCCAGTCCTATCCAGACCCACATTGTAGCTGGCCAGCACTCAAGGATTAACAGGGTCAGGGGTGTCATTTGAAAAATCAACTGGAATCACAGTTAAGTCTGGAGTTGGGGCAGGTAGATAGGGAGAAGCAGAGAGACCAATTAGGAGACTTTGCACAGGAATCCATTTTAAAAATGGATAATGGCTTGTATTTCATGCTCAAACTACTGCACAATTGCACTCATCTCACACTCTAGCAAAGTAATTACCAAAATTCTCCAAGCCAGGTTTCAGCAATACGTGAACCGTGAAATTCCAGATGTTCAAGCTGGTTTCAGAAAAGGCAGGGGAACCAGAGATCAAATTGCCAACATTTGCTGGATAATCAATAAAACAAGAGAGCTTCAGAAAAACATCCATTTCTGCTTTATTAAATATGCCAAAGCCTTTGACAGCATGGATCACAATAAACTGTGGAAAATTCTGAAAGAGATGAAATACCAGACCACCTGACCTTCCTCTTCAGAAATTTGTATGCAGATCAGGGAGCAACAGTTAGAACTGGACATGGAACAACAGAGTGGTTCCAAATAGGAAAAGGAGTGTGTCAAGGCTGTATATTGTAACTGTGTTTATTTAACTGATTTGCAGAGTACATCATGAGAAACGCTGAGCTCGATGAAGCACAAGCAGGAATCAATATTGCTGGGAGAAACATCAATAACCTCAGATATGCAGATGACACCACCCTTATGGAAGAAAGGGAAGAACTAAAAAAGCCTCTTGATGAAGATGAAAGAGGAGAGTGAGAAAGTTGGCATAAAGCTCAACATTCAGAAAACAAAGATCATGGCATCCAATCCCATCACTTCATGGCAAATAGATGGGGAAACGGTGGAAACAGTGCCTGACTTTATTTTGGGGGGCTCCAAAATCACTGCACATAGTGACTGCAGCCATGAAATTAAAAGACACTTACTCCTTGGAAGGAAAGTTATGACCAACCTAGACAGCATATTAAAAATCAGAGACATTACTTTTCCAACAAAGGTCCATTTAGTCAGGAGCAGACTGTGGCTCAGATCATGAACTGCTTATTGCCAAATTCAGACTTAAATTGAAGAAAGTAGGGAAAACCACTAGTCCATTCAGGTATGACCTAGATCAAATCCCTTATGAGTATACAGTGTAAGTAACAAATAGGTTTAAGGGACTAGATGTGATAGACAGAGTGCCGGATGAACTATGGACAGAGGTTCGTGACATTGTAGAGGAGACAGGGATCAAGAAAATCCCCATGGAAAAGAAATGCAAAAAAGCAAAATGGCTGTCTGAGGAGGCCGTACAGGTAGCTGGGAAGAGAAGAGAAGCGAAAAGCAAAGGAGAAAAGGAAAGATATTCCCATCTGAATGCAGAGTTCCAAAGAATAGCAAGGAGAGATAAGAAAGCCTTCCTCAGTGATCAGTGCAAAGAAATAGAGGAAAACAACAGATTGGGAAAGACTAGAGATCTCTTCAAGAAAATTAGAGATACCAAAGGAACATTTCATGCAAAGATAGGCTCGATAAAGGACAGAAATGGTATGGACCTGACAGAAGAAGAAGATATTAAGAAGAGGTGGTGAGAATACACAGAAGAATTGTACAAAAAAGATCTTCACGACCCAGACAATCACGACAGTGTGATCACTCACCTAAAGCCAGACATCCTGGAATGTGAAGTCAAGTGGGCCTTAGAAAGCATCACTACGAACAAAGCTGGTGGAGGTGATGGAATTCCAGTTGAGCTGTTTCAAATCCTCAAAGGTGATGCTGTGAAAGTGCTGCACTCGATATGCCAGCAAATTTGGAAAACTCAGCAGTGGCCACAGGACTGGAAAAGGTCAGTTTTCGTTCCAATCCCAAAGAAAGGCAATGCCAAAGAATGCTCAAACTACCGCACACTTGCACTCATCTCACATGCTAGTAAAGTAATGCTCAAAATTCTCCAAGCCAGGCTTCAGCAATACGTGAACCATGAACTTCCAGATGTTCAAGCTGGTTTTAGAAAAGGCAGAGGAACCAGAGATCAAATTGCCAATATCCGCTGGATCATCTAAAAAGCAAGAGAGTTCCAGAAAAACATCTATTTCTGCTTTATTGACTATGCCAAAGCCTTTGACTGTCTGGATCACAATAAACTGTGGAAAATTCTTAAAGAGATGGGAATAGCAGACCACCTGACCTGTCTCTTGAGAAACCTGTATGCAGGTCAGGAAGCAACAGTTAGAACTGGACATGGAACAACAGACTGGTTCCAAATAGGAAAAGGAGTCCGTCAAGGCTGTATATTGTCACCCTGCTTATTTAACTTATATGCAGAGTACATCATGAGAAATGCTGGGCTGGAAGAAACACAAGCTGGAATCAAGATTGCCAGGAGAAATATCAATAACCTCAGATATGCAGATGACACCACCCTTATGGCAGAAAGTGAAGAAGGACTAAAGAGCCTCTTGATGAAGGTGAAAGAGGAGAGTGAAAAAGTTGGCTTAAAGCTCAACGTTCAGAAAACTAAGATCACAGCATCTGGTCCCATCACTTCATGGGAAATAGATGGGGAAACAGTGGAAACAGTGTCAGCCTTTATTTTTGGGGGCTCCAGAATCACTGCTGATGGTGATTACAGCCATGAAATTAAAAGACGCTTACTCCTTGGAAGGAAGGTTATGGCCAACCTAGATAGCATATTTAAAGGCAGAGACATTACTTTGCCAACAAAGGTCCGTCTAGTCAAGGCTATGGTTTTTCCAGTGGTCATGTATGGATGTGAGAGTTGGACGGTGAAGAAAGCTGAGCGCTGCAGAATTGATACTTTTGAACTGTAGTGTTGGAGAAGACTCTTGAGAGTCTCAATGGGCATGAGTTTGGGTAAACTCCAGGAGTTGGTGATGGACAGGGAGGGCTGGCATGCTGCAATTCACGGGGTCATAAAGAGTCAGACACGACTGAATGACTGAACCGAACTGATGTAACTATTTATTAAACACTGCCTATCAGTCATAACACCTGGGGAAAGAAATGAGGAGAAACACCATCACTATAATCCACAATGAAGAGAAATAGTGGACCAAAAAGGCCATAGACAAACAAGCAAGATAATAATTAAATAAGCACAATTCCTCTTTATGTTGCAGTGCATAGCTCACCAGCCACCATGCTGTCTCAGAGAGTAGAACAGAAGCAGTGCATACTCAGTTCAGTTCAGTTCAGTCACTCAGCCGTGTCTGACTTTTTGTGACCCCATGGACTTCAGCATGCCAGGCCTACCTGTCCATCACCAACTACCGGAGTATACTCAAACTCATGTCCATTGAGTCGATGATGCCATCCAACCATCTCATCCTCTGGTATACCCTTCTCCTCCAACCTTTAATCTTTCCCAGCATCATGGTCTTTTCACATGATTCAGTTCTTTACATCTGGTGAACAAAGTACTGGAGTTTCAGCTTCAACATCCGTCCTTCCAATGAACACCCATAACCGATCTCCTTTAGGATGGACTGGTTGGATCTCCTTGCAGTCCAAGGGACTCCCAAGAGGCTTCTCCAACACCACAGTTCAAAAGCATCAATTCTTTGGTGCTCAGCTTTCTTTATAGTCCAACTCTCACATCCATACATGACTACTGGAAAACCATAGACTTGACTAGACAGACCTTTGTTGGCAAAGTAATGTCTCTGCTTTTTAATATGCTGCCTCGGTTGGTCATAACTTTCCTTCCTAGGTGTAAGCGTCTTTTAATCTGCAGTTACCATCTGCAGTGATTTTGGAGCCGCCCAAAATAAAGTCTGACACTTTTGCCATGAAGTGATGGGACCAGATTCCATGAACTTAGTTCTCTGAATGTTGAGCTTTAAGCCAGTTTTTCCCTCTCCTCTTTCACTTTCATCAAGAAGCTCTTTAGTTCTTCTTCCCTTTCTGCCATAAGGGTAGTGTCATCTGCATATCTGAAGTTATTGATATTTCTCCCTGCAATCTTGATTCCAGCTTGTGCTTCATCGAGCTCAGCGTTTCTCATTATGTACTCTGCATGTATATTAAATAAGCATGGTGAAAATATACAGCCTTGACATACTCCTTTCCGATTAGGAACCAGTCTGTTGTTCCATGTCCAGTTCTAACTGTTGCTTCCTGACCTGCATACAGGTTTCTCAAGAGGCATTAAGGTAGTCTGGTATTTCCATCTCTTTAAGAATTTTCCAGTTTGTTGTGATCCACACCGTCAAAGGCTATGGCATATTCAATAAAGCCAAAGTAGATATTTTTCTCGGAGAAAGCAATGGCACACCACTCCAGTACTCTTGCCTGGAAAATCCCATGGATGGAGGAGCCTGTTAGGCTATGGTCCATGGGGTCGCTAAGAGTCAGACACAACTGAGCGACTTCACTTTCACTTTTCCCTTTCATTCACTGGAAGAAGGAAATGGCAACCCACTCCAGTATTCTTGCCTGGAGAATCCCAGGGACGGTGGAGGCTGGTGGGCTGCCATCTGTGGGGTCGCACAGAGTCAGACATGACTGAAGCGAATTAGCAGCAGCAGCAGATATTTTTCTGGAACTCTCTTGCTTTTTCAATGATCCAATGGATGTCGGCAATTTAATCTTTGGTTCCTCTGCCTTTTCTAAATGCTACTTGAATATATCAAAGTTCATGATTCACATACTGTTGAAGCCTGGTTTGGGGAATTTTGAGCTTTAATTTTTAAGCATGTGAGATGAGTGCAACTGTGTGGTATGCTCAGTGGTTTTGTAAATACTAATGACAGGTGAAGGCAGATGGTGAACACCAAGGACCACTGGGATTCTGTCTCAGGGATTGAGCAGTATTGTGTAGCTGGGATATGGATACACTACTTCCTGAGACTGTTCAGAAAGAGACAGACCTAGGTAGAGGGAGAGGACATGTCCAGCAGGTACCTGGATGTGTATGTCTCAGGAAAGATGCCTGGGCTGACAATAGAAGTCTGGGAGATCAACACAGTAAATAGCACCGCCTTGCAAGAGGACAGTCCTGACGTGAGGATGGGACAGTTTTCATTGTATGAGACCATAATGCATACCACACAGGTACCAACATGTAAACACATCTCTCCCTTTCAACGCATGTGTAAGTGCCTTTGAGATATGGGGAAAACAAAAAAAGAATTGTAGGAAAAGAAAAGACACCTTCCCCCTATGCAGGCAGATGCCCTGTTATGGGCAGTCTGGTCTCTAGTTGGGAACCACTGAAAATTACAAGCAGAAAGTTGGGAGGAAAGACAGCTGACTAAGAAGTCAGGTCACATAAGCTTCTTTCCAGACGATATATGCTTTTCCTCACTGGACCTGTAAAAATAGATTGCTTCATCTTCAACATCTCCTTGAAAATAAATCCTGTTCATGCAGACTATGGGTATAAGTTTATAGTGCATAAATATTTTTATATGTTCCTGAATTAACTTGGCAATATTTTGTTGGGGATTTTTATGTATTTATTAGAGATACTGGCTTAGATTTTTCTCTTTTTGTACTACCTTTATCTGGATTTGATATCAGAAACTCTTAAAATGACCTAGAGAAAGTTTCCTACTCTTCAATTTTATGGAAGAAAATGCATAGAATTGTCTTTATTTTATTTAAAATACTTAGTAGAATTTTTCTCAATGGCATCACCAGTATCTAGAGATTTCCTTTTCACATGGCTCATAACTACCTATTTAACATTCTAAATTGATTGTTTTAGAAAAGGCAGAGGAACCAGAGATCAAATTGCCAACATCTGCTGGATCATAGAAAAAGCAAGCGAGTTCCATAAAAACATCTATTTCTGCTTTATTGACTATGCCAAAGCCTTTGAATGTGGGGATCACAATAAACTGTGGAAAATTCTTAAAGAGATGGGAATACCAGACCATCTTACCTGTCTCTTGAGAAACCTGTATGCAGGTCAGGAAGGAACAGTTAGAATTGGACATGGAACAGCAGACTGGTTCCATATAGGAAAAGGAGTACATCAAGGCTGTATATTGTCACCCTGCTTATTTAACTTATATGCAGAGTACATCATGAGAAACCCTGGGCCGGAAGAAGCACAAGCTGGAATCAAGATTGCCGGGAGAAATATCAATAACCTCAGATATGCAGATGACACCACCCTTATGGTAGAAAGCGAAGAAGAACTAAAGAGCCTCTTGATGACAGTGAAAGAGGAGAGTGAAAACGTTGTCTTAAAGCTCAACATTCAGAAAACTAAGATCATGGCATCTGGTCCCATCACTTCATGGGAAATAGATGGGGAAATAGTGCCAGACTTTATTTTTCTGGGCTCCAAAATCACTGCTGATGGTGATTACAGCCATGAAATTAAAAGACGCTTACCCCTTGGAAGGAAGGTTATGGCCACCCTAGAGAGCATATTGAAAAGCAGAGACATTTGAAAAGCAGAGACATTACTTTGCCAGCAAAAGTCTGTCTAGTCAAGGCTATGGTTTTTCCAGTAGTCATGTATGGATGTGAGAGTTGGACGATGAAGAAAGCTGAGCACCAAAGAATTGATTCTTTTGAACTGTGGTGTTGGAGAAGACTCCTGAGAGTCCCTTAGACTGCAAGGAGATCCAACCAGTCCATCTTAAAGGAGATCAGTCCTGGGTGTTCATTGGAAGAACTGATGCTGAAGCTGAAACTCCAATATTTTGGCCACCTCATGCGAAGAGTTGACTCATTGAAAAAGACCCTGATGCTGGGAAGGATTGGGGGCAGGAGGAGAAGGTGACGACAGCGGATGCGATGGCTGGATGACATCACTGACTCGATTGACATGGGTTTAGCTAAACTCCAGGAGTTGGTGATGGACAGGGAGACCTGGTGTTCTGCGATTCATGGGGTTGCAAAGAGTCGGACACGACTGAGCGACTGAACTGAACTGAACTTAAATTGATTGTAGGTCCATCAGGTTATCTTTTTCATGCTGGGTGAATTTCACGGTATGTGGTTTTTAAGGAATTGGTATATTTCATCTAAGTGGCCAATTTTGTGTGTGTCCTGGTGTGTTTATTACTTATTACCCTTTATTTAAAGTGTATTTTTAATTGGAGGAAAAATGCTTTGCAATGTTGTGTTGGTTTCTGTTGTACAACAGTGTGAATCAGTCATAAGTACATGTATATCGCCTCCCTCTTGAACTTCATCCTATTTCCCCACACCACTGGTCTAGGTTGTCAGAGAGCACTGGGTTGAACTCTCTGTGGGACAGCAAATTCCCACTAGCTATCTATTTTACATATATTAATGTATATGTTTCAATGCTACCCTCTCAATTAATCTTACACTCTCCTTCCCCTGCTAGAACACAAGTCTGTTCTCTGTTTCTGTGTCTCTATTCCTGCCCTGCAATAGGTTCATCAGTACCATTATTCTAGGTTCCATATATATGCACCAATATGTATATTGTTTTTCTCTTTCTGACTTACTTCACTCTGTATAACAGACTCTAGGTTAATCCACCTCACTTCAGTTGACTCAAATTTGTTCCTTTTTATGGTTAATAGTCCATTGTATGTGTGTACCAGAACTTCTTTACCCGTTTATCTCTCGATGGACATCTAGATTGCTTTGATGTTCTGGAAATTGTAAATAGATGCAATGAACACTGAGGTATATATGTGGTTGAATTATGGTTTTCTCAGGGTATTATCCAGTAGTAGGACTGCTGTGTTTGTATTTCCACCAACGGGGCATGAGGGTTCCTTTTCCTCCGCATTCTCTCCAGCACACATTATTTGTAGATTATTCAATGATGGCCATTCCAACCAGTTTTAGAAAAGGCAGAGGAACCAAATATCAGATTGCCAACATCCGCTGGGTCATCAAAAAAGCAAGAGAGTTCCAGAAAAAATCCATTTCTGCTTTATTGACTATGCCAAAGCCTTTGATAGTGTGGATCACAATAAATTGTGGAAAATTCTTCAAGAGATGGGAATACCAGACCACCTGACTTGCCTCTTGAGACCTGTCCTCTGTATGCAGGACAGGAAGCAGCAGTTAGAACTGGACATGGAACAACAGACTGGTTCCAAATAGAAAAAGGAGTGTGTCAAGGCTGTGTATTGCCACCATGCTTATTTAACTTACAAGCAGAGTACATCATGAAAAACACTGGGCTCAATGAAGCACAAACTGAAATCAAGATTGCTTGATTTTGAGAAATATTAATTACCTCAGATATGCAGATGACACCACCCTTATGGCAGAAAGGGAAGAAGAACAAAAGAGCCTCTTGATGAAAGTGAAAGAGGAAGGGAAATATTGGCTTAACAATCAATATTCAGAAAACAAAGATCATGGCATCCGGTCCCATCACTTCACGGCAAGTAGATGGAGAAACAGTGGAAACCATGTCAGACTTTATTTTTTTTAATTAGTTTATTTATCTATTTTTTCTTTTACAATATTGTATTTGTTTTGCCATACATTTACATGAATCCACCATGGGTGTACATGTGTTCCCTTTCTAGAACCCCCCTCCCACCCTCTCTCCCCATCCCATCCCTTGGGCTCCAAAATCACTGGAGATGGTGACTGCAGCCATGAAATTAAAAGACACTTACTCCTTGGAAGGAAAGTTATGAACAACCTAGACAGCATATTAAAAAGCAGAGACATTACTTTGCCAACAAAGGTCATTCTAGTCAAGGCTATGGTTTTTCCAGTAGTCATGTATGAATGTGAGAGTTGGACTATAAAGAAAGCTGAGTGCAGACTTTGGTGACCTGATGTGAAGTGCTGACTCATTTGAAAAGACCCTGATGCTGGCAAAGATTGAAGGCGGGAGGAGAAGGGGACAACAGAGAATGAGACGGTGGGATGGCATCACCGACTCAACGGACGTGAGTTTGAGTAAACTATGGGAGTTAGTGATGGACAGGTAGGCCTGGCCTGCTGCAGCCCATGGGGTCACAAAGAGTCAGACACGACTGAGCAACTGAACTGATTGATTCCAACCAGGGTGGGGTGACACCTTATTGTAGTTTTGATTTGAATTTCTCTAATAATGAGTGATGTTGAAAATCTTCTCATGTACTTGCTGGCCATCCATACATCTTAACTGGAGAAATGTCTGTTTAGATCTTCTGCCCAATTTTTGACTAGTTTTATATATATATATATATATATATATATATATATATATATATATATAGAGAGAGAGAGAGAGAGAGAGAGAGAGAGAGCTGCATGATTTGCTTGTTTGTTCTGAAGATTTATCTTTTGTCAGTTTCTTCAACTCCAGTTAAATTTTTTTTCCCTTTCTAAAGGTCGTTTTTTATGTTGTTTATGATTTCTTTTACTGTGCAAAAGTTCTAAGTTTAATTTGATACTATTTGTTTATTTTTGTCTTTATTTCCATTTTCTAGATGAGGAGCTAGCAGGGATCTTGCTGTGATTTATGTCAAAGTATGTTCTGCTTATATTTTTCACTAAGAGTTTTAAAGTTTATGACATTGCGTTTAGGTCTTTAATCCATTTTTAGTTTACTTTTGCATATAGTATGCTCACTTTCACTACTATTATTCAACATAGTTTAAGAATTTCTAGTCATGGCAAACAGAGAAGGAAAATAAATAAAAGGAATCCAGATTAGAAAAGAAGAAATAAAATTCTCAATGTTTGCAAAAACATGATTCTGTATGTAGAAAATCCTAAAGATACTATCAGAATATTACTAGTGATAATCAACGAATTTAGCAAAGTCACAGGATACAAAATCAATATACAGAAATCCCTTGTATCCCTTATTCCTATACACTAGCAATGAAAAAGCAGAAAGATAAATGAATGAAACAATCCTATTCACCATCGCCACAAAAAGAATAAAATACCTAGGAATAAACATACGTAAGGAGATAAAATAACTGTATGCAGAAAATATGAGTCACTGATGAAAGAGAAAGCCGACACAAAGAAATGGAGAGATGTATCATGTTCTTGGATTAGAAGAATCAATACTGTTCAAAAGACTATACTACCCAGAGCAATCTACAGATTTAGTGGAATCTTATCCCTATTAGATAGCCAATAACATTTTCCACAAAACTAGAACATTTTTTTTTCAATTAGTATGGAACACAAAAGACCCAAATAGTCAAAGCAGGTTGATTATATTCTTTGAAGCTGAAGATGGAGAAGCTCTACACATTCAACAAAAACAACACTGGAAGCTGACTGTGGCTAAGAACATGAATTCCTTATTTCAAAATTCAGACTTAAATTGAAGAAAGTAGGGAAAACCACTATATCATTCAGGTATGACCTAAATCAAATCCCTTATGATTATACAGTGGAAGTGATGAATAGATTCAATAAATTAGATCTGATAGAATGCTTAAAGAACTATGGACAGAGGTTTGTAATATTGTACAGGAGGTTGTGTGATCAAAACCATCCCCAAGGAAAAGAAACGCAAAAAGGCAAAATGGTTATCTGCAGAGGCCTTACAAATAGCTGAGAAAAGGCAAAGGAGAAAAGGAAAGATATACCCGTCTCAATGCAGAGTTCCAAAGAATAGCAAAGAGAGATAAGAAAGCCTTCTTAAATGAACAATGCAAATAGAGGAAAACAATGGAATGGGAAAGACTAGAGATCTCCTCAAGAAAATTAGAGATACCAAGGGAACATTTCACGCAAAGATGGATACAGTAAGTGACAGAAATGGTATGAACCTAAAAGAAGCAGAAGATATTAAGAAGAGGTGGCAAGAACACACGGAAGGACAGTACAAAAAAGATTTTAATGACTCAGATAACCACGATGGTGTGATCACCCACCTAGAGCCATTCATACTGGAGTGTGAAGGCAAGTAGAACTTTAGGAAGCATCACTACAAACAAAGTTGTTGGTGGTAATGGAATTCCATTTGAGCTATTTGAAATCCTAAAAGTTGATGCTGTGAAAGTGCTGCACTCAATATGCCAGCAAATTTGGAAAACTCAGCAGTGGTCACAAGACTGGAAAAGGTCAGTTTTCACTCCAAACCCAAAGAAAAGCATTGTCAAAGAATGTTCAAAGTGCTGCACAATTGCACTCATCTCACACATTAGCAAAGTCATGATCAAAATTTTCCAAGCTAGGCTGCAACATTACATGAACTGTGAACTTCCAGATGTTCAAACTGGATTTAGAAAAGGCAGAGGAACCAGAGGTCAAATTGCCAACATCTGCTGGGTCATAGAAAAAGCAAGAGAGTTCCAGAAAAAACATATACTTCTGCTTCATTGACTACACTAAAGTCTTTGACTTTGTGGATCACAACAAACTGGAAAATTCTTCAAGAGATGGAAATACCAGACCATCTCACCTGCATCCTGAGAAACCTGTATGCAGGTCAAGAAGCAACAGTCAGAACCCAACACAGAACAACAGACTGGTTCCAAATTGGGAAAGGAGTATATCAAAGCTGTATATTGTCACCCTGCTTATTTAATTTATATGCAGAGTGCATCATGCAAAATGCCAAACTGGATGAAGCACAAGCTAGAAAGGAGTGTATCAAAGCTGTATATTGTCACCCTGCTTATTTAATTTATATGCAGATTGCATGATGAAAAATGGAAAACTGGATGAAGCACAAGCTAGAATCAAGATTGCCAGGAAAAATACCAATAACTTCAGATCCGCAGATGAGACCACCCTTATGGCAGAAAGTAAAGAGAAAATAAAGGGCCTCATTTTTTCCAGAATTGTAAATGGATTTTGTTTCATTGAAGGATGATTTCTTTACTGAATTTTGTGGCTTTCTATCATACATCAACAAGAATCAGCCATAGGTACACCCATGTCCCCTCCCTCCTGAACTTCTCTCCCATTCTTCCCTCCTAGATTTTCAGAATCCCTGTTTGAGTTCCATGCTTGTTTCATGTACCAAATTATCATTGCTAAAGAATCTCTTGATGAAGATGAAAGAAAAGAGTTAAAAAGCGGACTTAAAATTCAGCATTCAAAAAAATGAAGATCATGGAATCTGGTCCTATTACTTCATGGCAAATAGGTAGGGAAACAATGGAAACAGTGAAAGACTTTATTTTGGGGGGCTCCAAAATCACTGCAGGTGGTGACTGAAGCCATGAAATTAAATGACACTCCTTGGAAGAAAAACTATGACAAACCTAGACAGAGTGTTAAAAAGCAGAGATATTACCTTGCCAACAAAGATCCATATAGTCAAAGTTATGGTTTTTCCAGCAGTCATGTATGGATGTGAGAGTTGGACAATAAAGAAGCCTGAGCGCCTAAGAATTGATGCTTTTGAACTGTGGTGTTGCAGAAGACTCCTGAGAGTCCTTTGGCTGCAAGGAGATCAATCCAGTCAGTCCTAAAGGAAATCAGCCATGACCATTCATTGGAAGGACTGATGCTGAAGCGAAAAGCTTCATTACTTTGGCCACCTGATGGGAAGAGCTGACTCATTGGAAAGACCCTGATGCTGGGAAAGATTGAAGGCAGGAGGCAAAGGGGATGACAGAGGATGAGATGGTTAAATGGAATCAGCAACTCAATGGACACGAGATTGAGCAAGCTTCTGGAGATTGTGAAAGACAGGGAATCCTGGCGTGCTGCAGTCCATGGAGTCACAAAGAGTTGGACATGACTCAGTGACTGAACAACAACAACAAATTTGGCCAATACCATGATCTTAGTTGTTTATCTGTTTGTTTGTTTTAATATTTAGCTTTAAGTTGGCTCTTTCACTCTCCTCCTTCACTTTCATCAAGAGGCTCTTTAGTTCATCTTTGCTTTCTGCCATAAGAGTGGTATCATCTGCATATCAGGTTCTTGGTGTTTCTCCTGCCTATCATGATTCCAGCTTGTAATTCTTTCATCCTGGCATTCATCACGATGTGCTCAGTGTATATATTAAACAGACCGGGTGACAGCACACAGCCTTATTGTATTCCTTTCTCAACCTTGAACCAAATAGTTGTTCCATACAGGGTTCTAAGTGTTGCTTCTTGACCTGCATACACGTTCCTCAGGAGACAGGTGAGATTATCTGGTATTCCAATCTCTTAAGAGCTTTCCACAGTTTATCATGATCCACACAGTTAAATACTTTGGAATAGTCTATGAAACAGAGGTAGATTGTTTTCTGGAATTCGCTGTAGCTTTCTCTATGATCCAGTGAATGTTGGCAATTTGATCTGTACTTCCTCTTCCTTTTCTAAGCCCAACTTGGATATTGGAAGTTCTTGGTCCACATAATGCTGAAGCCTAACATGCAACTTTTAAAAGATGACCTTACTAGCATGGGAGATGAGTGCAATGCTCCAATGGTTAGCACATTCTTTAGTACTATGCTTCTTGGGGATTGGGATGAAGATTGACTTTTCCAGTGGCCACTGCTGGGTCTTCCAGATTTGCTGACATATGGAATGCAACACCTTAATGACATCACCCTTTAGAGTTTCTGAATAGTTCTACAGAAATTTCATCTCATCCACTAGCTTTATTAACAGCAGTACTTCCTAAGGCCCTCTTGACTTCACTCTCCAGAATATCTAGCTCTGGGTGGCTGACCACACCATTGAATTAATGGTTCACTGAGATTTTCTTTGTACAGTTCTTCCATGTATTCTTTCCATCTCTTCTTGGTCTCTTCGACATCTACTAGGTATCTACCATTTCTGTGCTTTATTCTGCCCATCTTTGGAGAAAATATTCCCTTGTCTCTCCAATTTTCCTGAAGAGATCATTAGTCTTTCCCCTTCTGTTGTTTTCTTTTAGTTTTACAATCCCACTTATCCACTGATAAGTTAGGATATTATATTCAGGTACTAACTTTTGGAATAAAAAAGGCTCTTCATTTCATTAATTTCATTGCATCTGAATCATTAGCTATTAGAATGGCTGCTTCTACTTGCTCACATTGATTGTTGTCAGGGACTATTTTTTATGATTATATAATAATATAAAATTAGGTAAAATAAATCTTATAATGCTGGCATTAGATTCACCTGTTTCCATTAATCTGGATAAATAAGTGATTCACATTTTTATCTATGTTTATTATGTTGTTTGTACTCTTTCAACCTCAACTGCATGCACTAAAATTAAGAGTATGGTTCTCGATAAGACTGTCCTTATTTTAATACCAGATACAATTCAGGGGTCCCAAGTTTACCCACAATTCTGATCAAGTAGTCATAAACTCGAGGGATCCCCATGACTCTTTCAGAGGCTTCCCTGGTTGCTCGAATGGTAAAGAATCTGCTTGCAACGTGGGAGACCTGGGTTCAATCCCTGGGTCAGGAAGATTCCCTGGAGAAGGTAATGACAACCAACTCCAGTATTCTTGCCTGGAGAATCCCATAGACAGAGGAACCTGGAAGGTTCCACGTGATCACAAAGAGTGAGACATGAGAGCGACTACTTTTTCATAACTGTTTTGGGGTTTCCGGGTGGCTCAGATGGTAAAGAATCCACCTGTAATGTCTGAGACCCGAGTTTGATACCTGGGTTGGTAAGATCCCCTGGAGAAGGGAATATCTACCCACTCCAGTATTCTTGCCTGGAGAATCCCATGGACAGAGGAGGATGACAGGCCACAGTCCATGGAGTCACAAAGAGTCATACACGATTGAGAGACTAGGCACACAAGAACAGCTCTTTTAAGTTCCACAATTCACTGGAAAGACTTACAGAACTCACTAAGAATTCTATATATAGAATTATGACTTAATGTGATGGATATACATAAGACGAGCTCTGGGAGATTTCCCAGGGTAAATTTCCCATGTTCTCTCCTTGTGGGTCAGGGTGTGTCACCCTTTTAGGATATTACTGTGTTCACTACTGAGCTTTAGTTTCAGAGATTTTAGTGGGGTTTCATTATGTATACATGAGTGTTTCAATCACTGGCCATGTGATTGAACTCAGTTTTCAGTCACCCCTCTCTGCCCTCATAGTCTGGAAGCTTACAGCCCCAAACTTTTAGTCATGATGGATATTTATGATAAACAGACCCAGCTTGGAAGTAAATCACTGGTCCCCATAACCAGTGGCTATTAGCATAGAGAGGACACTCTTGTCATTCAGGAAATTACAAATATTTTTTAATCTGAGCCAGGAACATGGAACAAAGACCAGACAAATTCTTAATTATACCACAACCTGTGATGACAACTTAAATACATTCTCATCCCCTTCTTTGTCTCTAACTTCTATTCTATGCCTATTTCCATCCTATTTAGACTGAACTCTCTACTCTCTAATTTTCTGGAAAATCTGAGAGAAGGCATTTTTTTTCTTTTTTTCATAGAAGGCAGGAGTGTAGAAAATTAAGTTTTCCACCAAGACAGTTATTTTCTGCACATTCATTATGTGGTAGGGGGAAAATTAACACAGATAAAATTTTAATATCCCCTTCAAGGATCAGAGACTTGTCATGTTGATGAGGCTTGCATAACTCAATGAAACTATGAGTCATGGGCAACCCAAGACAGATGGGTCATAGTGAAGAGTTCTGACAAAATGTGGTCCACTGGAGAAAGGAATGGCAATCTACTCCAGTATTCTTGGCTGGAAAACCCAATAGACAGTATGACAAAGCAAAAAGATATGACACCAGAAGATGAGCCCCCAGGCCAATAGGTGTCCAATAGGCTACTAGGGAAGAGTGGAGGGCAATTACTTACTGCTCCAGAAAGAATGAAGCAGTTGGCCAAAGCAGAAACAATGCTGCATTGTGGATGTGTCTGGTAGTGAAAATAAGTCCCATCCTGTAAAGAACAAAACTGCATAAGAACTTGGAATGTCAGGTCCATAATCAGAGTAAATCAGATATGGTCAAGCAGGAGGTGGAAAGGGTGAATATCAGCATCTAAGGAATCAGTGAACTAAAATGCAAAAACTGTGAGAGTTTAATCCAGATTACCATAATTATATGTACTACCATGGGCAAGAATCCCTTAGAAGAAATGGAGTAGCCCTAATAGTCAACAAAAGAGACTGAAATACAGTACTTGAGTGCAATCTGAAATATGACAGAATGATCTTGGCCCATTTCCAAAGCAAATCATTCAACATCAAAGAAATCCAAGTTTATGCTCCAACCTCTGATGCCAAAAAAGCAGAAATTGACCAGTACTATAAAGTAATTAGCCTCCAATTAAAATAAATAAATTAATTTAAAAAAGACCTATAACAAATTCTAGAATTATCAGCAGAAAAGATGTCCTTTTCATCATAAGGGATCAGGATGAAAAAGTAGGAAGTCAAGAGATACTTGGAGTAACAGGCAAGTTTGTCCTTGGAGTACAACATGAAGCAGGGCAAAGTCTAACAGTTTTACCAAGAGAACACACTGGCCATAAAAAACATCATTTTCTAACAATCCAACAGACAGCTCTACACATGGGCATCACCAGATGGTCAATACTAAAATCAGATTGATTATGTTCTTTGCAGCCAAAGATGGAAAAGTTCTATATAGTCAGCCAAAACAAGACCTGGCACTGACTGTGGCTCATATCATGAGCTTCTTATTACAAAATGCAGGATTAAATTGAAGAAAGTAGGGGAAACCATTAGAAAATTCAATTATGACCTAAACCAAACCCCTTAAGATTATATAGTGGAAGTGACAAATAGATTCAAAGCATTACATCCGGTAGACAGTGTGCCTGTTATGGATGTTTGCAGCACTGCTCAGGAGGGAGAGACTAAAACCATGGCAAAGAAAAGGAAAGGCAAGAATACAAAGTGATTCTGAGTTGGCTTTCCAAATATCTGAGGAAAGAAGAGAAGAAAAAGGCCAGGGAGAAAGGGAAAGATATATCCAACTGAATGCAGAGTTCTGTAGAATAGTAAGGAGAGATAAAAAGGTCTTATTAAATGAGCAATGCAAAGAAATTGAGGAAAACAATAGAATTGGAGAGATTAGAGATCTCTTTAACAAAATTGGAGACATCAAGGGAAAATATCATGCAAGGATGGACATGAAAATGGACAGAAACAATAAGGACCTAACAGAAGCAGAAGAGATTAAGAAGAGGTAGCAAGAATACACAGAAAAATTATACAAAAAAAAAGGTTTTAATGACCCTGATAACCAAGATGGTGCAGTCACTCACGTAAAGCCAGACATACTGATGTGTAAAGTCAAGTGGGCCTTAGAAAGTATTACTGCAAACAAATCTAGTGGAAGTGGTTGGATCCCAGGTGAATTATTAATATTCAAAATCCTAAAAGATTATGTTGTTAAAGTGCCACACTCAATACATCAGCAAATATGGAAAACACACCATGGTAACAGGACTGGAAAAAGTGTTTTCTTTCTAATCTCAAAGAAGGGCAATGCCTAAGAATGTTTAAACTAACATATGATTGCACTCATTTCACACGCTAGCCAGTTTTTTTTTTTTTCTGAAAATCCTTCAAGCTAGGCTTCAGCAGTACATGAACTAAGAACTTCCAGAGGTACAAACTGGATTTCATAGAGGCAGAGGAATAAGAGATCAAATCACAACATTTGTTGGAACATGGATGAAGGAAGGAAGTTTCAAAAAAAAATCTACTTCTGCTTAATTGGCTATGCTAAATCTCCTGACTATGTGGACCAACATACTATGGGAAATTCTTTAAAACATGGGGGTATCAGACTACTCTACCCATCTCCTGAGAAACCTGTATGTGGGTCAAAAAGCAACAGTTAGAACTGCACATGAAACAATAGATTGTTCTAAAATTGGGATAGGAGTATGACAAAGCTACATCTTGCCATCCTATTTAATGCATATGCAGAGTACATCATGTAAAATGATGGGCTGGATGAATCACAAGCTGGAATCAAGATTGCCAGGAGAAATATCAACAATGTCAGATATGCAGATGATGGCAGAAAGTGAAGGGAAACTAAAGAGCCCCTTGTAATGCATATATATGGAATTTGAAAGATGGTAACGATGGTAACCCTATATGCAAGACAGAATAAGAGACACAGATGCATAGAACGGTCTTATGGACTCTGAGGGAGAAGGTGAGGGTGGGGTGTTCTGGGACAATAGCATTGAAACATGTATATTATCATATGTGAAACAGAACACCATTCCATGTTCGATGCATGAGACAAATGCTCAGGGCTGGGGCAATGGGATGACCTAGAGGGATAGGATGGGGAGGGAGGTGGGAGGGGGGTTCAGGATGGGGAACACATGTAAACCCATGGCTGATTCATGTTAATGTATGGCAAAAACTACTACAATATTGTAAAGTAATTAGCCCCCAACTAAAATAAATAAATTTATTAAAAAAAAGAAAAAAAAAAAGAAGAAGCTTTCCCCTTGGAATGAAAGCTATGACAAACATAGGCAATGCATTAAGATGCAGAGACATAATTTTGCCAATAAAAGTCTTTTGCCAACAAGAACTTTGGTTTGTGCAATAGTCATGTACAAGTGTGAGAGTTGTATCACAAGGAGACTGAACATTTAAGAATTGATGCTTTTGATTATGATTCCAGAGAAGAGTCTTGAGAGTCCCCTGGATACAAGGAGATCAAACCTGCAAAATCTAAAGAAAATCAACTCAGAATATTCATCGGCAGGTCTGTTTCTGATGGTGAAGCTCCAATAGTTTTCCCTCCTGATGCAAAGAGCCTATTCATTGGAAAAGATCCTGATGATGGAAAAATTAAAAGCAAATGGAGAAGAGAGTGGCAGAGGATGGTCAATGAACATGAATTTGACTGAACTCCCAGAGACAGTATAGGAGAGAGGATCCTGGTGTCATACGGTCCATGGGGTCACAAGGAGTAGGACACGACTTAGCCATTGAACAATAACAACAAAAACAACTGTATAATACGTGGCTTTGAAAATCGTAGCTTTACTTTATCTCAATTATCCACTACTAATTTCACAGATGATTCTTATATTTTATTTTTAATGAGTTTATTGAGGTATAAATGATGTGTGATACACTGCATATATTTAGAGTATATGCTGACAAATAAATACTCATGGATATATGACCCCAATCAGGATAGTAACCATCACTCTCAAAAGTTTTCTCACATGCCTGTAATTGCATTTGAGGTCACTTTTACCTTCGGGTAACCAATGATCTGCTCTATGTCACAATAGTCTGCATTTTCTATAATTTTATGTAAACAGAATCATTCTGCATATATTTTCTATTTGGCTTCTTTACTCAGCATGGTTATTTTAAGATTCATCTGTTATACCATATATCAGAAGCAACAGTTAGAACTGTACATGGAACAACAGACTGGCTTCAAATCAAAAAAGGAGCATGTCCAAGCTGTATATTGTCATCCTGCTTATTTAACTTATATGTGTATGCAGTTCAGTTCAGTTCAGTTCGGTAGCTCAGTGATAACCAACTCTTTGCGACTCCATGGACTGCAGCACGCCAGGTATCCCTGTCCATCATCAACTCCCGGAGCTTACACAAACTCATGTACATTGAGTCAGTGATGCATTCCAAAAATCTCAATCTCTGTCATTTCCTTCTCCTCCCATCTTCAGTCTTTCCCAGCATCAGGGATTCACTTTTCAAGTGAGTCAGTTTTTCACATAAGGATGCCAAAATATTTGAGTTTCAGCTTCAGCATCAGTCCTTCCAATGAATATTCAGGACTGGTTTACATTAGGATGGACTGGTTGAATCTCCAGCTGTGCAAGGGATTCTCAAGAATCTTTCCAACACCACAGTTCAAAAGCATCAATTCTTCAGTGCTCAGCTTTCCTTATAGTTCAACTCTCACATCCATACATGAATACTGGAAAAATCATAGACCTTTCTTGACAAAGTAATGTCTCTGCTTTTTAATAAGCTTTCTAGGTTTGTCATAACTTTTCTTCCAAGGAGCAAGTGTCTTTTAATTTCATGGCTGAAGTCACCATCTGCACTGATTTTGGAGCTCCAAAACATAGTCTGTCACTGTTGACATTGTTTCCCCGTCTATCTGTCATGAAGTGATGGGGCCAGATTCCATGATCTTAGTTTTCTGAATGTTGAGTTTCAAGCCAACATGTTCACTCTCCTCTTTCACTTTCATCAAGAGGCTCTTTAGTTCCTCTTTGCTTTCTGCTATGAGAGTGATCTCATCTGCATATCTGAGGTTATTGATATTTCTCCCAGCAATCTTGATTCCAGCTTGTGCTTCATCCAGCCCAGTGTTTCTCATGATGTACTCTGCATAGAAGTTAAATAAGTGGGGTGACAATATACAGCCTTGACATACTCCTTTTCCTATTTGGAACCAGTCTGTTGTTCCATGTCCAGTTCTAACCGTTACTTCTTGACCTGCATACAGATTTCTCAAGAGGCAGGTCAGGTGATCTGGTATTCCTATCTCTTGAAGAATTCTCCACAGTTTATTGTGATCCACAAAGTCAAAGACTTTAGTAGAGTCAATGAAGCAGAAGTAGATGTTTTTTGGAACTCTGTTGCTTTTTCGATGATCCAACAGATGCTGGCAACTTGATCTCTGGTTCCTCTGCCTTTTCTAATTCCAGCTTGAACATTTGGAAGTTCACAGTTCATGTACTGTTGAAGCCTGGCTTGGAGATTTTTGAGCATTACTTTGCTAGCATGTGAGATGAATGCAATTGTTTAGCAGTTTGAGCATTCTTTGGCATTGCCTTTCTTTGGAATTGGGGCACTGGAGTGACTGTGAGGAGATACCCCATGTCTGTTGCTCAGCAGTGGAGCGATGGCTGCATGGCACTTTAGCAACTGTGAGGAGATATCCCATGTCCAAGGGCAAAGAAGCTCCAGCAAGACGGTAGGTGCCAGAGTGGCAGCTGCATGGTGCTGAAGTGTCTTTGAGAAGATATCCTGCTTCCAAGAGCAAAGAAGAAGCCCCAGCAAGATGGTAGGAGGGTGAAATAGAATTTAGAATCAAACCCCAAACCTGCCAAGATGTTCAGAGGGCTCAAACAAACCTTGTGCCCAGCAGGAGACCCCACAGGGAGGGAGACAGAACTGTTTGTTTGTCTCCTGAGAAGGTACAGGTCAGCAGTGTACTGATGCAGGGGCAGGGGCTCTGAGTGCTGTAGACCTGGGTATGGCATAAGCCCTCTTTGAAGAGGTCGCCATTAACCAACCATAGACCCACCAAAATTTACACAGGACTGGGGATACAGACTCTTGAAGGGCACAAACAAAACCCTGATCACACAAAGACCCCAGGAGAAAGGAGCAGTGACCCCACAAGAAACTGACCTAGACTTGCCATGTGTATCCAGGAGTCTCAGGCAGAGGCGTGGGTCAGCGGTGGCTTGCTGCAGGTTTGGTGGCACTGAGTGTAGCAGTGTTTGCATGGGATATTTTGAAGCAGGTCACCATTATCTTCATTACCTCCACCATAGTTTGGCCTCAGATCAAATAACGGGGAGGGTACACACTGCCCTTCAACAGACAATTTAATTAAAGATTTACTGAGCATGGCCCTGCCCATCAAAACAAGACCCAGTTTCCCCACAGTCAGTCTTTTCCATCAGGAATCTTCCATAAGCTTCTTATCCTTCTCCATCAGAGGGCAAACAGAGTGACAACAACAATCACAGAAAACTGACCAATCTGATCACATGGACCACAGCCTTATCTAACTCAATAAAACTATGAGTCATGCCCTAAAGGGCCACCCAAGATGGATGGGTCATGGTGGAGAATTGTGACAAAATGTGGTCCACTGGAGAAGTGAATGGCAAACTAGTTCAGTATTCTTGCCTTGAGAACCCCATGAACAGTATGAAAAGAGAAAAAGATAGGACACTGAAAGATGAACTCTCCAGGTCGGTAGGTGTCCAATATGCTAGTGGAAATCAGTGGAGAACTAATTCCAGAAAGACTGAAGAGATGGAGCCAAAGCAAAGACAACACCCAGTTGTGGATGTGACTGGTGATGGAACTAAATTCCAATGCTGTATAGAGCAATATTTCATAGGAACCTGGAATGTTAGGTCCATGTTAGAATGGACCTAACATGTTAGAATCAAGGCAAATTGGAAGTAGTCAAACAGGAGATGGCAAGAGTGAACATCGACATTTTAGGAATCAGGGAAATAAAATGGACTCCAATGGGTTAATTTAACTCAGATGACCATTATATCCACTACTGTGGGCAAGAATCCCTTAGAAGAAATGTAATATCCATCATAGTAAAAAAAAGAGTCCAGAGGAGAACAAGATTGTGGAGTAGTAGGTGAACATGGAGTACATCTTTCTCCACAGATACATCAGGAATACCCCTTCAGACACAGAAGTGCATGCAGAACACCAGTTGAGAGCGGACAGGAGGACCTGACCAGTGGAAACAAATATATAGAACTATGCAAAACTCAGTAGGATGAAGGAAATAGGGGGAAACACAGGAGTGTTGTAGAACTGGACCTGCCCTCAGTGGGTGGGAGGACTGAAGCAGCAGTCAGATCTCCACATTGGGGCAATTGCCTAATTCAGAGGAGAAACATTTAAGGCTGAGAGTGAAACAGCTGATCTATGGCAGTGTAAATTGAATGAGAATCAGACAATCCTTGCTGCAGCCATACATATGCCAGGCAGGAACGTGGGTCTCCTGGAAGGGACAGCGACTGGGAGCTGGATTTCAGGGATTATGGAGCAATCCCAGGGCAAGGGTTGCTGTTGACTGTGGAGAGATGGATTAAGGGAATGTGAGGGAGGAGATCATGTTGGGAAATGCCTGTGGAGGAAAGTCAGGCAGCCGTGGAAGCAAGATGATACTGTTGAATCACATGTAGTGGTTAAAGCAATCACCATAGTCTCTCTCTCCCCACACGCCAGCATAAGCAGCTGAACAATAGAGAGGCTGGCCCATCAAGCGCCTGAGGCACTGAACTACAGAGTAGGGCCCCACCCAGGGTGCCCATTTAAATGCCTGATGCACTTATCTACAGAGTAGGACCCCAGTCAGGTGGGCCCCTATATGTGCCTGAAGCGCTGAACAACAGAGAAGGACCCAAAGCAAGGGAGCCCTCCAAGTGCCTGAACGGGTGGAGCTACAGAGAAAAACAGGCCAGTGCGGCCTTCTGATGGTCAGCTACAAGAGGCTCGAAAAAAGACTCTTACAGAGCAATAATTCCTGCCATGGAAGCAGTCTGTGTTCCTGAGCCATAGGCGCCCCCAGGGTCCCCGCAAGCCAAGCAGCTGCACCACCTTTACGCTTAACTGTCACTGGGGCAGAGCTGCCACAGGCAAGAAAAAACCAAAAAAACAAAAAAAAAACCCTCTTGTGCTTATGCGTGCAGGGTCACTTCAGGTCCTGTCTGACTCTTTGTGACCCTGTAGACTGGGGCCTTCCAGGTATTCTCCAGGCAAGAATACTGGGGTATATTGGCCAATACTGGTCGCCATACCCTTCTAGAGCACTATATTTCCTACTACTCTATCTGCCAACCCCTCTGAGTACCTGGTGCTGCCATAACCCCTGCGACCCAAGCAGTTGCACCACCATCACACCTGGCCCTCACAGGGGCAGACCCAAGTCCCCCAGGGCAGCCTCAGGAGCTAAACCCCAGTGGACGACCACATGTAGAGGTGGAAATAAAACCACAATTGAAACCCAGGGGCCGTATGGCTGAGGAAGAAGATCCAAACCCTTCCCACCAGCTGTACAAGCTGCAGTTTAAACCCACATGAACAATTAAGCAGACTCTGTGTCTATGGAACATATAAAAGGCAACTGAGAACTCCCTCAAAAGAAAATGCACTAGCTCTAATAGCTGTGAATATCGGAGGCAAGAACACACAGGAGTAGGACCAGATTAGAATCTTAGCAGCCCTCACAACAGGTCCAGAGATCAGTACAGTGTTCGAGGGCATCCTAGGGAAGTAAGGTGGACATGATTCCCAGCGCTGGAAAGGACTCTGACAGCCATGACTCAAAAAAAATATTTAATGTTCTTATGTTTTGACTTGTTCTGTAGATGCTTTTGGATTTTTTTTCTGTTTTTTCCCCCTTTTGCTCCCCCTCTGTTGTAGCTGTTGCTTTTATTGGCACTAAGAAATCCAATTAAATTTTTGAGCTCTTTTTCCTTTTTTTCTCAGTCACATTTTTTATTTTTGTCATAAACCTCTGCCTCTACATTAAGCTTTTGCAGTTCTACGGAATTTTCCTTTCTCTCTCTCTCTCTTTTTTTTAATTTTAATTTTTTCAACCTATTGTTATTTTTTCTACATTTGTTACTTTGTTAGCTTTTCCTACCGTTCTTTTCCTTTTGCAGTTAATCTTTAATGTATATAAATCTTCTTCATCTACCTCTATTTAACTTTGCATATCTACTCTTTCTTTTATTTCTCTCCTTTCCTCTCAACATATTTGTTAGTTTTGTTTTCATTGTTATGTTCCCCACTTGGCACCTTGCTTTAGTTTTGTTCTTAACTGGTAAATGTAATTTTTGATTTCCTTTGTTTGCCAGATCAATCTACTGTACTTTTTTTTTGTTAGACTGTTCTCACTTTTCTCATGGGTATATATGTACATGTGCATATTACATTATTTTAATTATTATTTGCCTGTTTTTATAACTGTCATTTGTCTGGGATGCATCTTTTACTTCTCGTTTTTTGACATTTGTTTTATTCTCCCTTAATGCTGTAACAAACCAACTGTGGAATCTTCTTTCCTGACCAGAGATCAAACCCTGAGCCTTTGGAGTGGGAACACTGACTCCAAGACCCTAGACTACCAGACAACTAACACTAGGGAGTATCAAATAGTGAGAACTCACACAAAGGAAACCACTTGAATACAAGACCCAGGATCACCCAACTATCAGTATCACCCTGTGAAGGACGCCTCATCTAAACAACAAACAAAACAAAAATACAAACCTGATCATCAGCAGACAGAAGTACCACCTCTATCAGCCTTGCCCATCAGAGGAAAAACAAGCAAACAAACAGAAACTCAGCACAAGTCTCACCTTATACGAAGTTCACACAAACCATTGGACCAACATTAGGAGGGCAGAAACAAAAAGGAAGAAAGAAATCAACCTTCTTCAAGGAAAGAATTCAGTTTTCCTTGAAGCCTGGGAAAAGGAGACCTCAAATACAATAACTCAAAAAAAAAATAAGAAGGCAGAGAAATACTGCACAAATGAAGGAACAAACTAGAAACACAGAAATCCAAATAAATGAAGAGGAAATAGGAAAATTACCAGAAAAAGAATGCAGAATAATGATAGTAACGATGATCAAAACCCTTGAAAACAAAATGGAGAAAATGCAAGAATCAAATAACAAAGGCCTAGGGCTTCCCCCATAGCTCAGTTGGTAAAGAATCTGCCTGCAAGGCAGGAGACCTGGGTTCAATTCCTGGGTCTGGAAGATCCCCTGGAGAAGGAAATGGCAACCACTCCAGTATTCTTGCATGGAAAATCCCATGGACAGAGGAGCTTGGCAGGCTACGTGTCCATGAGGTTGCAAGATTCAGACACGACTTAGCAACTAAGCCACCACCACAGAAGAGTTAGTGAATAAGCATAAAGAGACAAACAACACAATTACTGAAATTAAAAATACTCTAGAAGAAATCAATAGCAGAATATCTGAAGCAGAAGAACGAATCAGTGAGCTGGAAGATAAAATGGTGGAAATAACTTCTGAAGAGCAGAATAAAGTAAAAATGAAAAAAAGCTGAGGACAGTCTCAGAGACCTCTGGGACCATATCCAATGCACTAACATTTCAATTATAGGGGTCCCAGAAGAAGAAGAGGAAAAGAAAGGGTATGAGAACATTTTTGAAGAGATTATAGTTGAAAATTCCCCCAATATGGAAAAGTAACTAAACAATCAAGTCTAAGAGGCACAATGAGTCCCATAAAGGAAAAATCCAAGGAGAAACATACCAAGACACAGATTAATCAAACTAACAAAGATTAACATGAAGAAAGAATATTAAAAGCAGCATGGGAGAAGCAACAAGTAACATACAAGGGAAACCCCATATGCTTAACAGCTGAACTTTCAGCAGAAACTCTGCAGGCCAGAAGGGAATTGCAGGACATATTTAAAGTACTGAAAGGGAAAAAAAATCTACAATCAAGATTACTGTACCCAGAAAGGATCTCATTCAAAATTGATGGAGAAATAAAAAGCTTTTCAGACAAGCAAAAGTTAAGAGAATTCAGCACCACCAAACCAGCTTTACAACGAATGTTAAATGGACTTATATAGCCAAGAAGTACAACAGAAAGAGAAAGACCTGCAGAATCAACCCTGAACAATTAGAAAATGGCAATATGAGGGTATATATCAATAATTACTTGAAATGTAAATGAATCAAATGCTCCAACCAAAAGAAAAGACACAGACTAGCTGAACTGATACAAAAACAAGACCCATATATATGCTTTCTACAAGAAACCCACTTCAAACCTCAAGACACATATAGACTGAAAGTGAGAGGGTGGAAAAATATATTCCATGTAAATGGGAAGCAAAAGAAAGCTGGAGTAGCAATCCTCATATCAGACAAAATAGACCTTAAAATAAAGAAGATTACAAGAGATAAGGACACTACATAATGATCAATGGATCAATCCAAGAGGAAGACATAACTAATTGTCCTGAGCAACTCAATACATAAGACAAACATTAACAGACATAAAAGGAGATATTGACAGTAACACAATAATAGTAGGAGATTTTAACGCCCTCCACACACCAATGGACAGATCATCAAAAAAGAAAATTAGTAAGGAAATACAAGTCTTAAATGATGCATTAGATGAGATGAGTCTCACTGGAATCTTCAGGACATTCCATCCAAATGCAGAAGAATGCACCTTCTTTTCAAGTGCACATGGAACTTTCTCCAGGATACACCACATTTGGGTCACAATCAAACCTTAATAAATTTAAGAAAATTGAAATTGTATCAAGCATCTTCTCTGACCACAACTCTATGAGACTATATATCAATTACAAGAAAAAAACTGTAAGAAACACAAACACATGGAGGTTAAACAATACGTTTCTAAATAATCAACAGGTTATTGAAAAACTATAAAAGGAACTCAAAAAAATTCTAGAAACAAATGACAATGAAAACACAACTTAAAGTCTATGGGATGCAGCAAAAGCAGTTCTAAGAGGGAAGTTTAGAGCAATACTATCCTACCTCACGAAATAAGAAATAATTGAATAGACAACCTAACTTTACACCTAAAGAAACTGGAAAAAGTAGAAGAAAAAAATACAAAATTAGTAGAAGGAAAGAAATCATAAAGTTCCAAGCAGAAATAAATGAAAAAGAAATTAAAAAATGGCAAAGATTAATAAAACTAAAAGCTGGTTCTTCGAGAGATAAACAAAATTGACAAACCCTTAGCCCAGACTCAGTGAGAAAAAAAGAGAGAAGAA
Organism: Okapia johnstoni; assembly: GCA_024291935.2. NCBI lineage: Eukaryota > Metazoa > Chordata > Mammalia > Artiodactyla > Giraffidae > Okapia > Okapia johnstoni. The sequence continues at coordinate 595,680 of CM044326.1, forward strand.
TCAAATCAACAAAATTAGAAGTGAAAAAGGAGCAGTTACAACAGATAATGCAGAAATACAAAGGATTATAAGAGACTGTTATGAACAAATATATGGCAATAAAATGGATAACCTGGAAGAAATGGACAGATTCTTAGAAAAGTTCAATCTTCCAAGATTAAACTAGGAAGAAATATAAATTATGCACAACCCAATTACAAGCACTGAAACTGAAGTTGTGATAAAAAAAAATCTCCTGAAAAACAAGAGCCTAGGACCAGACGGCTTCACAGGAGAATTCTAGCAAACATTTAGAGAAGAGCTAATGCCTATCCTTCTAAAACTCTTTCAAAAAATTTCAGAGGAAGAAACATTTCCAAATTCGTTCTATGAGACCACAATTACCCTGATACCCAAACCAGACAAAAACAACACACACAGAAAAGGAAAACTACATATCAATATCACTGATGAACATAGATGAAAAAATCCTCAACAAAATTTTAGCAAACAGAATTCAGCAACACATCAAAAAGCTCATATACCATGATCAATTTGGGTTTATTCCAGGGATGCAAGGATTCTTCAATGTATGGAAATCAAATAATGTGATACACCATATTAACAAATTGAAAGAAAAAAAAACCATATGATTATCTCAATAGATGCAGAAAAAGCCTTTGTCAGAATTCAGCACCTATTTATGATGAAAACTTTTCAAAAAATGGGCATAGATGGAATCTACCTCAACGTAGTGAAGGCCATATATGACAAGCCTACAGCAAACATTATTCTCAATAGTGAAAAACTGAAAGCATTCCCCCTAAGATCAGAAACAAGACAAGGGTTTCCACTGTTGCATCTATCATTTAACATAGTTCTGGAAGTCCTAGCTACAGCAATCAGAGAAGACAAAGAAATTAAAGAAATCCAGATCAGAAAATAAGAAGCAAAGCTCTCGCTGATTGCAGATGATGTGATAGTGTACATAGAAAATCCTAAAGGTAGTATCAGAAAAATTACTAGAGCTAATCAGTTAATTTAGCAACTCAGTGAATTTTCAGGATACAAAATCAGTACACAAAAAGCACCTGCATTTCTATATAATAATAATAACAAATCATAAAGAGCAATTAAGATGTCAATCCCATTCAGCATTGCAACAAAAAGAATAAAATATTTAGGAATAAACTTACCTAAGGAGACAAAAGAACTGTACACAGAAAATTATAAGACACTAATGAAAGAAACTGAAGACGACATAAACAGATGGAGAGATATTCCATGTTCCTGGGTAGGAAGAATCAATATTGTGAAAATGACTATACTACCAAATGCAATTCCTATCAAATTACCAATGGCGTTTTTCACAGAATGAGAACAACAAATTTTACAATTCATATGAAAACACAAAAGACCCTGAATAGCCAAAGCAGTCTTGAGAAAGAAGAATGGAGCTGGAGAAATCAACCTTCCTGATGTTAGTTTATACTACAAAGCTACAGTCATCAAGACAGTATGGTACTGGTACAAAAACAGAAATACAAAAAAAAAATGGAACATGATAGATAGCCCAGAAATAAACCCATGCACCTACAGGTATCTTATTTTTGACAAGGGAGGCAAGAATATACAATGAGGCAAAGTCATACTCTTCAATAAATGGTGCAGGGAAAACTGGACCGCTACATGTACAAAAAATGAAATTTGAACTCTTCCTGACTTCACTTTCACTTTTCCCTTTCATGCACTGGAGAAAGAAATGGCAACCAACTCCAGTATTCTTGCCTGGAGAATCCCAGGGAGGGCGGAGCCTGGTGGGCTGCCGTCTATGGGGTCGCACAGAGTCAGACATGACTGAAGCGACTTAGCAGTAGCAGCAGCAGCAACACCATACAAAAAGATAAACTAAAAAATGGATTAAAGACCTAAATGTAAGACCAGAAACTATAAAACTCTTAGAGGAAAACATAGGCAGAACACTTGATGACATAAATCAAAGCAAAATCCTCTGTGACCCACCTCCTAGAGTAATGGAAATAAAAACAAAAGTAAACAAGTGGGACTTGATTAAACCTAAAAGCTTTTGTGTAGCAAAGGAAACTATAAGCAAGGTGAAAAGAAAACCCTCAGAATGGGAGAAAATAACGTAATGAAACAACTGACAAAGGATTAATTTCCAAAACATACAAGCAGCTCATACAGCTCAAAAACAGAAATACAAACAACCTAATCAAAAAGTGGGAAAAAGACCTAAACAGACATTTCTCCAAAGAAGATATACAGATGGCTAACAAACACATGAAAAGATGCTCAACATTGCTCATTATTAGAAAAGTGCAAATCAAAACTACAATGAGATATCACTTCATACCAGTCAGAATGGCCCTCATCAAAAAAGTCTACAAACAAAAATGCTCATAAGGGTGTGGAGAAAATGGAACACTCTTGCATTGTTGGTGGGAATGTAAACTGATACAGCCACCATGGAAGACGGTAAGGAGATTCCTTAAAAAACTAGGAATAAAACCAGCATATAACTCAACAATCCCACTCCTAGGCATATACCCTGAGGAAACCAAAATTGAAGGAGACACAAGTATCCTATTATTCATTGCAGCACAATTTACAACAGCTAGAACATGGAAGCAACCTAGCTGTCCATAGACAGATGAATGGATAAAGAAGTTATGGTGTATATACACATTGAAATGTTACTCAGCCATAAAAAGGAATGTGTTTGAGTCAATTCTAATGAGGTGGATGAACCTAGAACCTATTATACAGAGTGAAGAGAATCAGAAAGAGAAAGATAAATACCATATTCTAACACATACATATGGAATCTAGAAAAATGGTACTGAAGAATTTATTTACAGGGCAAAATGGAGAAACAGACATAGAAGATAGACTTATGGAAGTGGGGAGAGAGGAAGAGAGGCTGAAATATATGGAAAGAGTAACATGGAAACTTACGTTACCATATGTAAAATAGATAGCCAACTGGAATTTGCTGTATGGTTCAGGAAACTCAAGCAGGGGCTCTGTATCAACCTAGAGGGGTGGGAAGGAGAAGAAGACAGGGGAGATTTTCCAAAGGGAGGAGACATATGTATACCTATGGCTGATTCATGTTGAGGTTTTTCAGAAAACAGCAAAATTCTGTAAAGCAATTATCATTCAATAAAAAATAGATAAATAAAAAAGAGTCTGTAGTAGAGCTTGAAGTCAGGCAGGTTGATTCCTCTAGTTCCATTCTTCTTTCTCTAGATTGCTTTGGCTATTTGAGGTTTCTTATATTTCCATACGAATTGTGAAATTATTTGTTCTAGTTCTGTGAAAAATATCATTTGTAGCTTGATAGGGATTGCATTGAATCTATAGATTGCTTTGGGTAGTATAGTCATTTTCACTATATTAATTCTTCCAATCCATGAACACGGTATATTTTCTCCATCTGTTTGTGTCCTCTTTGATTTCTTTCATCAGTGTTTTACAGTTTTCTATATATAAGTCTTTTGTTTCTTTAGGTAGAAATATTCCTAAGTATTTTATTCTTTTTGTTGCAGTGGTGAATGGTATTGTTTCCTTAATTTCTCTTTCTGTTTTCTCATTATTGGTGTATAGGAATGCAAGGGATTTCTGTGTGTTAATTTTGTACCCTGAAACTTTACTATATTCATTGATTAGCTCTAGTAGTTTTCTGGTAGAATCTTTAGGGTTTTCTATGTAGAGGATCGTGTCATCTGCAAACAGTGAGAGTTTTACTTCTTCTTTTCCTATCTGTATTCCTTTTATTTCTTTTTCCTCTCTGAGTGCTGTGGCCAAAACTTCCAAAACTATGTTGAATAGTAGTGGTGAAAGTGGGCACCCTTGCCTTGTTTCTGACTTTAGGGGAAATGCTTTCAATTTTTCACCACTGAGGATAATGTTTGCTGTGGGTTTGTCATATATAGTTTTTATTATGTTGAGGTATGTTCCTTCTATTCCTGCTTTCTGGAGAGTTTTTATCATAAATGGATGTTGAATTTTGTCAAAGGCTTTTTCTGCATCTATTGAGATAATCATATGGTTGTTATCTTTCAATTTGTTAACGTGGTGAATTACATTGATTGATTTGCGGATGTTAAAGAAACCTTGCATTCCTGGAATAAAGCCCACTTGGTCATGATGTATGATCTTTTTAATATGATGTTGGATTCAGTTTGCTAGAATTTTATTAAGGATTTTTGCATCTATGTTCATCAGTGATATTGGCCTGTAGTTTTCTTTTTTTGTGACATCTTTGTCTGGTTTTGGAATTAGGGTGATGGTGGCCTCATAGAATGAGTTTGGCAGTTTACCATCTTCTGCAATTTTCTGGAAGAGTTTGAGTAGGATAGGTGTTAGCTCTTCTCTAAATATTTGGTAGAATTCCGCTGTGAAGCCTTCTGGTCCTGGGCTTTTGTTTGCTGGAAGATTTCTGATTACAGTTTCGATTTCCATGCTTGTGATGGGTCTGTTAAGATCTTCTATTTCTTCCTGGTTCAGTTTTGGAAAGTTATACTTTTCTAAGAATTTGTCCATTTCTTCCAAGTTGTCCATTATATTAGCATATAGCTGTTGGTAGTAGTCTCTTATGATCCTTTGTATTTCTGTGTAGTCTGTTGTGACCTCTCCACTTTCATTTCTAATTTTGTTGATCTGATTCTTCTCCCTTTGTTTTGTTTCTTGATGAGTCTGGCTAACGGCTTGTCAATTTTGTTTATCTTCTCGAAAAACTATAAAACTCCTAGAGGAAAACATAGGCAAAACACTCTCCGACATAAATCACAGCAGGATCCTCCATGACCCACCTCCAAGAATATTGGAAATAAAGGCAAAAATAAACAAATGGGACGTAATTAAAATTAAAAGCTTTTGCACAGCAAAGGAAACTATGAGAAAGGTGAAAAGACAGGCTTCAGAATGGGAGAAAATAATAGCAAACGAAGCAACAGACAAACAATTAATCTCAAAAATATACAAGCAACTCCTGCAGCTGAATTCCAGAAAAATAAACGACCCAATCAAAAAATGGGCCAAAGAACTAAACAGACATTTCTCCAAAGAAGACATACAGATGGCTAACAAACACATGAAAAGATACTCAACATCACTCATTATTAGAGAAATGCAAATCAAAACCACAATGAGGTACCATTACACACCAGTCAGAATGGCTGCTATCCAAAAGTCTACAAGCAATAAATGCTGGAGAGGGTGTGGAGAAAAGGGAACCCTCTTACACTGTTGGTGGGAATGCAAACTAGTACAGCCACTATGGAGAACAGTGTGGAGATTCCTTAAAAAACTGGGAATAGAACTGCCATATGACCCAGCAATCCCACTGCTGGGCATACACACTGAGGAAACCAGAATTGAAAGAGTCGCTTGTACCCCAGTGTTCATCACAGCACTGTTTACAATAGCCAGGACATGGAAGCAACCTAGATATCCATCAGCAGACGAATGGATAAGGAAGCTGTGGTACATATACACAATGGAATATTACTCAGCCATTAAAAAAATACATTTGAATCGGTTCTATTGAGATGGATGAAACTGGAGCCCATTATACAGAGTGAAGTAAGCCAGAAAGAAAAGCACCAATACGGTATACTAATGCATATATATGGAATTTGAAAGATGGTAACGGTAACCCTATATGCGAGGCAGAATAAGAGACACAGATGCATAGAACAGTCCTGTGGACTCTGAGTAATAAGGTGAGGGTGGGACGTTCTGGGACAATAACACTGAAACATGTATATTGTCATATGTGAAGTGGAACACCATTCCATGTTCTATGCATGGGAGGGATGCTCAGGGATGGAGCATTGGGACGACCCAGAGGGATGGGATGGGGAGGGAGGTGGGAGGAGGGTTCGGGGGGGGGGGAGCACATGTGAACCCATGGCTGATTCATGTCAATGTATGGCAAAAACTACTACAATATTGTAAAGTAATTTGCTCCCAACTAAAATAAATAAATTTATTTAAAAAATAAAATAAATTGAAAAAAAAAAAAGAGTCTGAAATGCAGAACTTGGATGCAATTTCAAACATGACAGAATGATCTCTGTCTCTTTCCAAGGCAAATCATTCAATATCACTGTAATTCAAGTCTATTTCCCAACCAATAATGCTGAAGAAGCTGAAGTTGAATGGTCCTATGAAGACCTACAAGACCTTCTAGAACTAATACCCCCCAAAAGATGCCCTTTTCATTACAAAGGATTGGAATGCAAAAGGAGGAATTCAAGAAACACCTGGAGTAACAGGCAAATTTAGCCTTGGAGTACAGAATGAATCAGAGCAAAGGCTAACAGAGTTTTTTCAAGAGAATGCACTGGTCATAGCAAACACCCTCTTCCAACAACACAAGAAGGACTCTACAAATGGATGTCACCAGATGGTCAATACCAAAATCATATTGATGATTTTCTTTGCAGCCAAAAATGGAGAAGCTCTATACAGTCAGCAAAATCAAGACCGGGAGCTGACTGTGGTTCAGATCATGAACTCTTTTTTGCCAAATTCGGACTTAAATTGAAGAAAGTATGGAAAACCACTAGACCTTCCAGGTATAACCTAAATCAAATCCCTTATGACTATACAGTGGAAGTGACAAATAGATTCAAGGGACTACATCTGATAGACAGAATGCCTGATAGGCAGAAGTTCATGACACGGTACAGGAGACAGGGATCAAGACCATCCCAAAGAAAAAGAAATTCAAAAAAAAAAAAGCAAAATGACTGTCTGAGGAGGCCTTACAAATAGCTGTGAAAAGAAGAGAAGAGGAAAGGAAAGATATTCCCATCTGAATGCAGAGTTCCAAAGAATAGCAAGGAGAGATAAGAAAGCCTTCCTCAGTGATCAATGCAAAGAAATAGAGGAAAACAACAGATTGGGAAAGACTAGAGATCTCTTCAAGAAAATTAGAGATACCAAGGGAACATTTCATGCAATGATGGGCTCAATAAAAGACAGAAATGATATGGACCTAACAGAAGCAGAAGATATTAAGAAGAGGTGGCAAGAATACACAGAAGAACTGTACAAAAAAATCTTCGTGACCCAGATAATCACGGGTGTGATCACTCACCTAGAGCCAGACATCCTGGAATGTGAAGTCAAGTGGGCCTTAGGAAGCATCACTACGAACAAAGCTAGTGGATGTGATGGAATTCCAGTTGAGCTATGTCAAATCCTGAAAGATGAGGTTGTGAAAGTGCTGCACTCAATATGCCAGCAAATCTGGAAAACTCAGCAGTGGCCACAGGACTGGAAAAGGTCAGTTTTCGTTCCAATCCCAAAGAAAGGCAATGCCAAAGAATATGCAGAGTATATCATGCGAAATGCCAGGCTGGATGAAGCACAAGCTGGAATCAAAATTGCCGGGAGAAATATCAATGACCTCAGATATGTAGATGACACCACCCTTATGGCAGAAAGTAAAGAACTAAAGAGCCTCTTTATGAAAGTAAAAGAGGAGAGTGAATAAGTAGGCTTAAAGTCAACATTCAGAAAACTAAAATCATGGCATCCAGTCCCATCACTTCATGGCAAATAGATGGGGAAACAATGGAAACAGTGACAGATTTTATTTTTTTTTGAGGGGAGGGGTCCAAAATCACGGCAGATTGTGACTTCAGCCATGAAATTAAAAGAAGTTTGCTCCTTGGAAGAAAAGTTATGACCAATCTAGACAGCATATTAAAAAGCAGAGATATTACTCTGCCAACAAAATTTTGTCTAGTCAAAGATATGGTTTTTCCAGTAGTCATGTATGAATGTGAGAGTTGGACTATAAAGAAAGCTGAACACGAAAGAATTGATGTTTTGAACTGTGGTGTTGGAGATGACTCTCGAGAGTCCTTTGGATTGCAAGGAGATCCAACCACTCCATCCTAAAGGAAGTCAGTCCTGAGTATTCACTGGAAGGACTGATGCTGAAGCCAATGCTCTAATAATTTGGCCACTTGATGCAAAGTACTGACTCATTGGAAAAGACCCTTATGCTGGGAAAGATTGAAGACAGGAGGAGAAAGGGATGATAGAGCATGGGATGGTTGGATGACATCACCAACTCGATGGACATGAGTTTGAGCAAGTTCTGAGAGTTGATGATGGACAGTGAAACCTGGTGTCTGTAGTCCATGGGGTCACAAAGAGTCCAACATGACTAAGCCACTGAACTGAACTGACTGAAGACTTCATTCATTTTGATGCTGAATAGTATTCTAATATAAGAATAAACCACAAATTGTGTTTTTTAATCCATTTGGTTTAACCATTTTATCACTCTGTTTCACTCTGTTGGTAACATTTTAACTGTTTCCAGCTTAGAGTTATTAGAAATAAAATTGTTATGAACATTAATGTAAAATACTTTGTATGCACATATACCTTCATCTCTTTCCTTGGAAATGACTTGGCTAGATCATATGGTATTCAATGTTTAACTTTTAAAGAAATTTCCAGAATATATTTTTCCAAAGTTATTGTAGGTTTTCATATTCCCACTAATACTACATGAGCATACTAGTTGGGCTTCCCTTTTGGCTCAGCTGGTTAGGAATCTGCCTGTAATGTGGGAGACCTGTGCTTGATCCTTGGGTTGGGAAGAGCCCCTGGAAAAGGGGATGGCTACCCACTCCAGTATTCTGGCCTGGAGAATTCCATGACTATATAGTCCATGGGGTCGCAAAGAGTCAGACACGACTGAGCGACTTTCAATCACACCAGGTCCTCCAAATTCTCACAAACACTAGGTACACTCATTTTAATTTAGGGCCATTCTATTAAGTGTGCAGTGTTATCACACTGTAGTTTTAATTGTACTTACCTAACGATTAATTATAGTGAGCACTTAGTCATGTGCTTATCATCAACCACATACCATCTTCTATGAAATGTGCTTTGCAAATATTTTGTTACAGTTAATATTTTTATTATCTTAACAGATTTTTTAAGAGCAGGTAAGTGTTTGTAACCATTTTTTCATCTGTTCTCTAAGGGATTTTGCATGCTGTTACCATAGCTAAGGAATTCTCCTATACCAAGGTATCAAATAATTTCTCCAAAATTTCTTTATAGAAGTGTTATGGTTTTAGTTTTAATTTGTGGTATGCTTACTATTCAAGTAGCATATTTTATAGTTATCAAATTTGACTCAATTTTATAGATATAAGTTATATTCTATTCTGTTCCATTGATCTATTTGAAACAAATAGCACACTGTCTTGATTAATTTTGGTTTATCATAATTGTAAAAATAAGACATTCTTAGTATTTAATCTTCGTTCTTCTTTTGAAAGGTTGTATTCACTACTCTAGATTTTTAAATTACAATAGGATTTCTATAATTAATTTGTCAATTTCTACCAAAGCATCTGCTAGGATTTTGATTGGAATTGTATAGAATATATAAACAGCTTAGAAAGCAATTACACTCTTTAATCTTCTGACCTATGGATCTGGTTCAGTTCAGTTCAGTTCAGTCATGTCTGACTCTATGCGACCCCATGGACTGCAGCACACCAGGTATCCCTGTCCATCACCAACTCCCAGAGTTTACTCAAACTCATGTCCATTGAGTTAGTAATGCCATCCAACCATCTCATCCTCTGTCATCCCCTTCTCCTCCCACCTTCAATCTTTCCCAGCATTACAATCTTTTCAAATGAGTCAGCACTTCGCATCAGGTGGCCAAAGTATTGGAGTTTCAGCTTCAACATCACTCTTTCCAATGAACATTCAGGACTGATTTCCTTTAGGATGGACTGGTTGGATCTCCAGCTGTGCAACGGACTCTCAAGAGTCTTCTCCAACACCACAGTTCAAAAGCATCAATTCTTCAGCACTCAGCTGTCTTTATAGTCCATCTCTCACATCCATACATGACTACTGGAAAAGTCATAGCCTTGACTAGATGGACCTTTGTTAGCAAAGTAATGTCTCTGCTTTTTAACATGCTGTCTAGGTTGGTCATAAGCTTTCTTCCAAGGAATAAGTGTCTTTTTATGAATCTGGTAGATCTCTCCATTTACTTAGGTCGTCCTTAATTTCTTCCAGCAATGTTTCATAATTTTCAGAGTACAGGTCTTTTATGACTTTGATCAGATTCAATCCTATTTACTCCATAGTTTTAATGCTGCGTATTTTCTAAATGCTGTATTCTGGAAGACTTCATAGATTTAGTGACTGTACAACCTGCCATAATTTTGTACAATATCAAAATTCTTATAAGTAAATTAAAATATAAACAAATTTTTAGTACTTTTCAATCTTGAAATTTCTCCTCCTCAGTAAGAACCTATTTTCTATTATGTCTTATCCTTTCTTGATATAGAACTTTGTGTGTTTAGATCATTTGTAAGTTTCACCCTAACAGTGGGAAATAAGCATTTGAATTAGGGTATACATGTACATGGGCTTCCCAGGTGGCTCTAGTAGTAAAGAATCACCTACCATTGCAGGAGACATAGAAGACATGAGATCCCGGGGTCAGGAAGATCCCTTGGAGAAGGGAATGGCAACCCACTCCAGTATTCTTACCTGGAAAATTCCAGAGGAGTTTGGCAGGACAGAGGAATCTGGCAAGCTACGGTTCATGAGTTGCAAAGAGTTGGTCATGACTGAGTAATTGAGCATACACACATACATGTACAAGCCTTCCCAAGTCACACGAGTGGTAAAGAACCCGTCTGCCCATGCAAGAGATGTAAGAGATGCAGGTTCTATCTGTGGGTCAGGAAGATCACCCTGGAGGAGTGTATGGGAATCTATTCCAGGGTTCTTGCCTGGAGAAAACTATGGACAGATTAGCCTGGTGAGCTAAGTCCATAAGGTCACAAAGAGTCAGACACAACTGAAGCAACTTAGCTTGCACACATGCATGTGCAAGCATGCATGTGCATTTGTTTGAGTAAGGTGACACGATAAATATGTTTTGTATTGAATTCCCCAAACGTCCTTTTATGTCTTTGTGATTTGATGCATGCTACTTCCTTGCCTGAATTCCTTCCCTCCTATTGCTGTCCCATCTGATATATTCTTGCATAATCGTCATAGTCAGTGCCCACTCCTTGAAGCCATTCACCATGGCCCTGGCAGTTCATTTGTGTCCCCAGATCATTTTGTCACTTTTGCAGTACTTAAAATAGTAGTTCTCAACTGTGGCTGGAAAGTAGAAACACTGGGGTTGCTTTGCAGTTTTCCCCACTCCACTTATTGAAGATGTCTTTTCTCTATTTTATAATCTTGCTTCTTTTTTCAAAGATATGATACTATTATAAATAGTATTTCTCTAATAATAAGTGACATTGAGCATCATTTTATGTGTTTGTTGGCCATCTGTATGTCTCCTTTCGAGAAATGCCTGTTTAGGTCTTCTGCTCATCTTTGGATTGGGTCATTTATTTCTCTGATATTGAGCTGCATGAGCTACTTGCATATTTTGAAGATTAAATCTTTGTCAGTTGCTTCATTTGCAATTATTTTCTCTCATTCTGAGGGTTGTCTTTTCACCTTATTTATAGTTCCCTTTGGTGTGCAAAATATTTTACATTTCATTAAGTAGCATTTGTTTAGTGTTTAATTTTTATTTCCATTATTCTAGGAGGTGAATCAAAGGATCTTGCTGTGATTTGTGTCGAAGAGCATTTTGCCTATATTTTCCTCTAAGAATTTTATGGTTTCTGGCTTTACATTCAGGTCTTTATTCTATTTTGAGCTTTTTGTGTGTGCATGTGTATGATGTTAGGAGGTGTTCTAAATACATGCTTCTACATGTATCTGTCCAGTTTTCCCCTCACCACTTATTGAAGACATTGTCTTTAGTGTATAATCTTGCCTTTTTTTTTGTTAAAGATATGATACTATTATAAATCTTTTTATTTCAGTGTCTAATTTGTTGCTAATGCATTCATATGAAATTGACATTTTCATGATTGTGTATCCTGCCACCTTACTAATCCAATGTATTAAATATAATATGTGATAGGGGTGTGTGTGTGTCTTTGTGTGTATAGATTTCTTCAGCTATACTACATTGATGATGCTATACTTTGAGAAGAAAAAATTATTTGCCTATTTACGTTCAGTTCACATGTCTTATTTTTCTTGATTTGTTGCACTGGCTAGAACCTCCTTGTGCTATTCCTAATCTTACCAGGATATGATGCATTATTACATCATTGAGCATGGTATTTTTCTACTCTATTGAGATAATATGTTTCGTCTTTACATTTTGTACTATTGTGGGTTACATTAATCAATTTTCAAGTACTAGACAAAACTTACATTGTTTCTCTTTAAAAATCCTCTGAGTTTCTAAGTGTTTTGTTAGAAATATTTTTAGTCAAATTCCACTTATACAATATATAATAGAAATATTTAGATTATATGTTTATTGGATGAAGTTTGACAGTTTGTTTCATTCAAGGAATTTGTCCATCTCCAGTTTGTGGAATATGTTAATATAAAGCTTTTCATTACATTCCATTAGTGTTCCTTTAATACATTTTTAAATTTTAGTGTTGTTGCTTCATTTATTATTGATATTGGTGATTTCTGCCCCTTCTATTTTGATCCTGAGCAGTTTGTCTAGAGAATTATCAATTTTCTTGATTTTTTTAATAATTATTTTTTTCATTGATAGCCTCTATTATTGCCCTTCTTTCTGCTTCTTAATATTTGTAAATTCCTTTCTTCTACGTACTCAGGTTATATTTTGCTCTTTTTTTTTCTCATAAAATAGAAGCAGAAGTCATTGATTTGAGATCTTTCTTATTTATACCATACACATTTAATTCTATAAATTTTCTCCTAAGTATTTCTTCAACAATACCCAACATATTTTTGTGTGTTTCTCCATTTGATTTTTCTCCCCCTTGGTCTAATGAGTTGTTTAAAAGTATGTTAATTTGTTTTTAATATATGGAGACATTGTAGAAATCATTACATTATTGATTCCGAAATGAATTTCTTTATAGTCAGAGAATAACAAATGTGTATGTGTGTGTGTGTGTGTTTACTTTTGGCTATGCTGGTACTTTGTGCTGTGTGGGTTTTTCTCTAGTTGTGGCAAGTAGGGGCTACTCTCTAGTTGTTGTGCATAGGCTTCTCATTGCAATGACTTCTCTTGTGGAGCATGGACTCTAGGGTGTGTGGTCTTCAGTAGTTGCAGTACATGGACTCAATAGTTGTGACTCTCAAGCTTTAGAACACAGGCTACATAGTTGTGGCTCATGTGTCTAGCTGCTCTGAAGCATGTGGGATCTTCTCAGATCAACGATCAAACCCGAGTGTCCTGCCTTGGCAAGTGGGTTCTTTACCACTAAGGCACCAGGGAATTCTCTCTTTCTTTCTTTACATAGATTACAGTTTCTAAATAAACAATTTTATTTACCCCTGAAGAATTATTTAGAAGGTTTTAGAAGGTAGGTTTTCTGGTGAATAATTGTTTTGTTTTGTTTTTGGTCTGCACATTTCTTCATTCTCCTTCACTTTTGAAGAATAATTTTGCTGGTTTTAGATTTTATAGGATATAGAATTATTCAAGTATCAGTAGTTGTGTATATGTTTTCAGTTTGGGTTGTTATATACTGAGGAATGTAATTTCTGGATCATATTCCACGGGCCATTCTAGGCTTGTGCTGTGTGCTCACGTACTGTCATGTCCAGATCTTTGAAACACCATGGACTATAGCCCATCAAGGTCCTATGTCCATGGAATTTTCCAGGCAAGAATACTGGAGAAGGTTGTCATTTCCTACTCTGGGGAATCTTCCTGACCCAGGATTGAACCTGCTTCTCTTGGGTCTCCTGCATGAACAGGTGGATTCTTTATCACTGCACACCCTGGGGAACCCAATGCTTACCTTTTAATAACTTTTTTCTCTCAATTTTTATAGGGCATAATTGAAAATAAAATTTATACATTTAAAGAGTAAAATATGATGATTTGACATATATAATTAAGTTAATTAGCATTTACATTTATGAGGAACTGCCAGTCTATTTGGTTGTCATCAATTTATAAGGGTTACACTTTATCTACATACTTGCAACTTTTGTTATAGTCTTCGATTCTTTTTATCTATTTTTTATTTTTTTTAAAAAAAATATTGGAGTACAGTTGATTTACAATGTTGTATTATCTTCAGATGTACAACAAAGTGGATTAGTTACACATATATTCATTATTTTGCAAATTATTTCCCCATACAGATTATTACAGAATATAGAATAAAGATTCCTGTGATATACAGTAGGTCCTTATCAGTTATCTATTTTACATGTAGTAGTGTGTATATGTTAATCACAGTCTCATAATTCATCACTTCTCCCTACATTTCCACTTTGGTAAATGTTTTATTTCAAGATCTGTGAGTCTGTTTCTTTTTGGAAATAAGTTCCTTTATGCCATGTTTTTATTAGATTCTACGTAAAAGTGGAAGTTCTATGAAGACCTACAAGATCTTCTAGAACTAACACCCAAAAAAGATGTCCTTTTCATTATAGGGTACTGTAATGCAAAAGTAGGAAGTCAAGAGATACCTGGAGTAACAGGCAAATTTGGCCTTGGAGTACAAAACAAAGCAGGTCAAAGGCTAACAGAGTTTTGCCAAGAGAATGCACTGGTCACAGTAAATACCCTCTTCCAACAATACAAGAGAAGACTCTACACATGGATATCACCATGTGGTCAATACCAAAATCAGACTGATTATATTCTTTGCAGCCAAAAAGGGAGAAGCTCTATACAGTCAGCAAAAACAAGACTGGGATCTGACTGTGGCTCAGATCATAAACTCCTTATTGCCAAATTCAGACTTAAATTGAAGAAAATAGGGAAAACCACTAGACCATTCAGTTATGACCTAAATCAAATCCCTTATGATAATACAGTGGAAGTGACAGAGTCAAGGGATTAGATCTGATAGACAGATTGCCTGAAGAACTATGGACAGAGGTTCATGACATTGTACAGGAGGCAGTGATCAAGACAATCCTCAAGGAAAAGAAATGCAAAAAGACAAAATGGTTGTCTGAGGAGGCAGACATTTGTACTATTTTTTAGATTGCACATATAAGTGACATCATTTAAGTTTGTCTTTCTTTATCTGACTTATTTCACTTAATATGATACTTTCTAGGTCCATACATGTTGCTGGAAGTGGAATTATTTCACTCTTTTATTATATTCCTTTGTATACAAATACCATATCTTTATCAATTAATCTGCCAGTGGACATTTATGTTGCTTCCCTGTCTTGGCTACTGTAATTGGTCTTGATGAAAACATCAGGCTGCATGTATCTTTTCAAATTAGAGTTTTCTCTAGATACATGCCGAAGAGTGGAATTACAGGATCTCTATTTTTATTTTTTAAAGAACCTCTATACTGTTTTCCATAGTGGTTTCACCGATTTACATTCTCACCAACATTATTAGAGGGTTCCCTTTTCTCCATACCACTTACAACATTTATTTTTTATAGATTTTTGATAATGATCATTCTGACTGGTGTGAGCTTATAATCTCATTGTCATTTTAATTAGATTTTTCTAATAATGGTGAAGTGTCTGCCTGCAATGTGGGAGACCTGGGTTCAATAACTGGGTTGGGAAGATCCCCTGGAGAAGGAAATGGCAACCCACTCCAGTACTCTTGCCTGAAAAATTCCATGGATGGAGGAGCCTGGTAGGCTACAGTCCATGGAATCGCAAAGAGTTGGGCACGACTGAGCAACTGCACTGGCTTGAGTGACATTGAGCATCTTTTCATGTGCATGTTGGCCATGCACATGAATACATACAGATGTATGTATTCTTTGGAGAAATATTTGTTAGATTAGGTCTTATGACCATTTTTTGATATGGAGTTATATGAGGTATTTATATTTTTGAACATTCACTCACTGTTCTCATGATTTGAAAATATTTTCTCCAATTCTGTAGTTGTCTTTTAGAACTTTCATATTTACTTAGGTCTTATTTGTTTATTTTTGTTTTTATTTCCATTACTCTATGGTGGTGGTGGTTTAGTCACAAAGTCATGTCCTACTCTTGCAATCCAATGGACTGTGCCCTCCAGGCTCCTCTGTCCATGGGATTCTCCAGACAAGAATACTGGAATGGGTTGTCATTTGTTTCTCCATGGGATCTTTCCGGCCCAGGAATCAAGCCCAGGTCTCCTGCATTGCAGACAGATGATTTACCAACTGAGCTATGAGGGAAGCCCATAGCTTCTGTTACTCTATGGGACAGATCCAAAAATTGCTGTAATTTATTTAAAAGATTTTTCTGCCTATGTTTTCTCTAGGATTTTTATAATAACCTGTTTTATCTTTAGATCTTTAATCTATGTTGAGTCTATTTTTCTATATGGTGCTAGAGAATGTTCTAATTTAATTCTTTTCATGTAGCTGTCCAGTCTTCACAGCACCACTTACTGGAGAGAATGTCTTTTCTAAATTGTATATTCTTGCCTCCTTTGTTGTAGATGAGTTGACCATAATATCATGTGTTTATTTATGGGATTTTTATCCTTTTCCATTGATCTATATGTCTGTTTTTGTGTCAGGACCATACTCTTTCGGTGATCATAGCTTTATATTATCATCTGAAGTCAGGGAGCCTGATCCCTCCTTTAGCCACTTTTTTTGTGTGTTGAGAATAATCATATGTTCTGTATACTAGACACTTATTTGATGTGAGATTTGAAAATATTTTCTCCCAGAAGGTTGGGAGTAGTCAAGATTATGGAATAGGAAGATATGGAATTCATCTTTCCTCACAAGTACATCAAGAACATATCCACAAATTGAACAAATCTCACAGAACACCTGCTGAACACTAGTGGAAGAACTTGGACACCTAAAAAGGACAGGAAAAATCCCCATGCAAATGGCTAGGATGAAAGAAAGAAGAAAAAATATTACAGGAAATGGGAAGGGACATGCACCTATGGTGGGGAGTTGAAGGTGAAGAGGATTTCTCATTCAAAGAAACCCACGCATGGTGGAGAAATCAGCTGGGACAAAGAAGGAACTTCAGAATAAATTTAAAATGATGAAAGGGGAAAGCATACAAGCAAGATTACTCTACCCAGCAAGGATCTCATTCAGATGCAATGAAGAAATCAAAGCTTTAAGGGCAAGGAGAAGCCAAGAGAATTCAGCAGCTCAAACCAGCTTTAGAATAAATGCTAAAGGAAATTCTCTAGGCAAGAAACACAATGGAAGAAAAAGAACTACAAAAGAAACACAAAATTATTAAGAAAATAACAATAGGATAATGCATATCCATAATTATCCTAAATATAAATGGATTAATGCCCCAAATAAAAGACACAGATGGTGAATTGATAAAAAAAAAACAACAAGGCCCATGTATGTGCTGCCCAATAGAAACCCAGTTCAGACCTAAGGACACATACAGATTGAAAGTGATGTCATGAAAAGAGATATTCTAAGCAAATGGAAATCAAAAGAAACTGGAGTAGCAATACCCATATAAGATAAAATAGGCTTTATGTAAAGACTATTACAAAAGACAAAGAAGGACACTACATAATGACAAAGGGATCAATCCAAGAAGAAAAGATAACAATTGTAAATAATTATGCACCCAACCTAGGGGTACTTCAGTACATAAGTCAAATACTAAAAGCCATGAAAGGGCAAATTTACAGTAAAAAGTAATAGTATTGGATTTTAACTTACTTCCAGACAGAAAATTAGTAAGGAAGTGCAAGTCTTATATAACGCATTAGAACAGATAGACTTAGTTGATATTTACAGGCAAACTATATCTGCAAGCAGCAGGATATATTTTCTTCTCAAACACACACAGAACATTCTCCAGGACAGGTCCCATCTCAGGTCACAAATCAAGCCTCAGTAAATTTTAAAAAGTTGAAATTGTAGCAAGCATCTATTCTGCTCACAATGCTATGAGATTGTAAATCAATTACAGGAAAAAAAACTGTAAAAAAACAAACACATGGAGGTTAAACAATATGCTGCTAAATAACCAATGGCTCACTGAAGAAATAAAAGATGAAATAAAACAAATAGAGACAAACAGCAATAAAAAATGCAATGACAGAAAACCTATGGGATGAAGCAAAAGCAGTTTGAAGAGGGAAGTTGATCAATGCAAAGAAATAGACGAAAACAACAGATTTGGAAAAAATAGAGATCTCTTCAAGAAAATTAGAGATACCAACGGAAAAATTCATGCAAAGATGGGCTCGATAAAGGACAGAAATGATATGGACCTAACAGAAGCAGAAGATATTAAGAAGAGGTGACAAGAATACAGAGAAGAACTGTACAAAAAAGATTTTCACCACCCAGATAATCACTGCCGTGTGATCACTCACCTATAGCCAGACATCCTGGAATGTGAAATCAAGTGGGCCTTAGGAAGCATCGCTATGAACAAAGTTAGTGGAGGTGATGGAATTCCAGTTGAGCTATTTCAAATCCTGAAAGATGATGCTGTGAAAGTGCTGCACTCGATACGCCAGCATATTTGGAAAACTCAGCAGTGGCCACGGGACTGGAAAATGTCAGTTTTCATCCCAATCCCAAAGAAAGGCAATGCCAAAGAATGCTCAAACTACGGCACAATTGCCCTCATCTCACACGCTAGAAAAGTAATGCTCAAAATTCTCCAAGCCAGGCTTCAGCAATACGTAAACCATTAATTTCCAAATGTTCAAGCTGGTTTTAGAAAAGGCAGAGGAACCAGAGATCAAATTGCCAATATCCGCTGGATCACCAAAAAAGCAAGAGAGTTCCAGAAAAACATCTATTTCTGCTTTATTGACTATGCCAAAGCCTTTGACTGTGTAGATCACAATAAACTGTGGAAAATTCTTAAAGAGATGGGAATACCAGATCATCTGACCTGTCTCTTGAGAAACCTGTATGCAGGTCAGGAAGTAACATTAGAACTGGACATGGAACAACATACTGGTTCCAAATAGGAAAAGGAGTACGTCAAGGCTGTATATTGTAACCCTGCTTATTTAACTTATATGCAGAGTACATCATGAGAAACGCTGGGCTGGAAGAAACACAAGCTGGAATCAAGATTGCTGGGAGAAATATCAATAACCTCAGGTATTCAGATGACACCACCCTTATGGCAGAAAGTGAAGAAGACCTAAAGAGCCTCTTGATGAAAGTGAAAGAAGAGAGTGAAAAAGTTAGCTTAAAGCTCAACGTTCAGAAAACTAAGATCATGGCATCTGGTCCCATCACTTCATGGGAAATATATGGGGAAACAGTGGAAACAGTGTCAGACTTTATCTTTTTGGGCTCCAAAATCACTGCTGATGGTGATTGCAGCCATGAAATTAAAAGACACTTACTCCTTGGAAGGAAGGCTATGTCCAACCTAGATAGTATATTTAAAGGCAGAGACATTACCTTGCCAACAAAAGTCCATCTAGTCAAGGCTATGGTTTTTCCAGTGGTCATGTATGGATGTGAGAGTTGGATGGTGAAGAAAGCTGAGCACAGTAGAATTGATGCTTTTGAATTGTGGTGTTGGAGAAGACTCTTGAGAGTCCCTTGGACTGCAAGGAGATCCAATCAATCCATCCTAAAGGAGACCAGTCCTGTGTGTTCATTGGAAGGACTGATGTTGAAGCTGAAACTCCAATACTTTGGCCACCTCATGCGAAGAGTTGACTCCCTGGAAAAGACCCTAATGCTGGGAAGGATTGGGGGCAGGAGGAGAAGGGGAGGACAGAGGATGAGATGGTTGGATGGCATCACTGACTCGATGGACATGGGTTTGGGTAAACTCCAGGAGTTGGTGATGGACAGGGAGTTTTGGCATGCTGAAATTCATGGGATCGCAAAGAGTCGGACACGACTGAGCGACTGAACTGAACTCATTCAATGTAGTCATACCTTACGAAACAAGGAAATATCAAACAATCTAACGTCACACTTCAGTTCAGTTCAGTCTTTCAGGTGTGCCAACTCTTTGTGACCCCATGGACTGCAGCACATCAGGCTTCCCTGTCCGTCACCAACTCCTGGAGATTACTCAAGCTCATGTCCATTCAGTCAGTGATGCCATCCAATTATCTCACACTCTGTCGTCCTCTTCTCATCCCGCCTTCAATCTTTCCCAGCATCAGAGTTTTTTTTCAAATGAGTCACACTTAACAACTAGATAAAGAAGAACTAAGAAGATCCAATTATTAGAAGCAAAGAAATCATGGAGATCGAACAAGAACCAAATGAAAAAAGAATAAAACCATAACAAAGCTGTTTTTTTGAGAACATAAACAAAATTGATAAACCTTTAGCCAGATTCATTAATAACAAAAAGGGAGAGGACTCAAATCAATAAATTACAAATGAAAAAGGAGAATTAACATCTGATACCACCAAAATACAAAGGATAATAAGAGAAAAGTAAATATACTCCAATAAAGTAAAAGACCTGGAAGAAATAAACAAATTCATAGAAAGGTTGCTGTTGCTGCTGCTAAGTCGCTTCAGTCACCTCTGACTCTGTGCAATGTCATAGATGGCAGCCCACCAAGCTCCTCTGTCCCTGGGGTTCTCCAGGCAAGAATACTGGAGTGGGTTGCCATTTGCTCTCTAATGCATGCATGCATGCTAAGACACTTCAGTCATGTCCAACTCTGTGCAACCCCATGGACAGCACCCCACCAGGTTCCTCTGTCCACGGGATTTTCTAGGCAAGAATACTGGAGTGGGTTTCCATTTCCTTCTCCATCATAGAAAGATAGGAACTTCCAAGACTGATTCAAGAAGAAATAGAAAACAGAACTGCCATACGACCCAGAAATCCCACTGCTGGGCATCCACACTGAGGAAACCAGAATTCAAGGAGTCACATGTACCCCAATATTCATGGCAGCACTGTTTACAATAACTAGGACATGGAAGCAACCTAGACGTCCATGGGCAAATGAATGGATAAAGAAGTTGTGGTACATATATGTAATAGAATGTTACTCAGCTATTAAAAAGAACACATTTGAATCAGTTCTAATGAGGTGGGTGTAACTGGAGCCTGTATACACCAATACAATATATTAACACACATATATATGGAATTTAGAAAGATGGTAATGATGACACTATATGTGAGACAGAAAAAGAGACACAGAGATAAAGAACAGACTTTTGGACTGGGTGGGATGATTTGAGAGAATAGCACTGAAACATGTATATTACCATATGTGAAAGAGATCATCAGTCCAAGCTCGATGCATGAAACAGCAGACTCAAAGCCGGCTCACTGGGACAACCCTGAGGGATGGGATGGGAAGGGAGGTGGGAGAGGGGTTCAGGATGGTGGACACATGTACACCCATAGCTGATCAATGTTAATATATGGAAAAAAACACTACAATATTGTAAAGTAATTAGCCTCCGATTAAAATAAATTAATTAATTTTTAAAAAGAAAATATGAACACAACAATCACAAATAATGAAATTGAAACAGTGATTAAAAATCTGCCAAAAGAAAAAGTCCAGTACAAGATGACTTCACAGGCAAATTCTATCAATAGTTTAGATAAAACACCCAAGCTTCTGAAATTATTCCATAAAATTGCAAAGGGAGAAGCACTCCCAAGCTCATTCTAAGAGGCCAAAATCATTCTGATATGAAAACAAGACAATGATATCACTAGAAAATTTATAAACCAATACCACTGATGAATATAAATGCAAAAATCCTCCAATAGTAGCAACAAAATCCAATAACACATTAAAGGATCATAAAGCATAATCAAGTGGGGTTTATCCCAGAGATGCAAGAATTTTTCAATTTATGCAAGTCAGTGTGATATGCCATATTAACAAATTGAAAAATGAAAACCATATGATAACCTCAATATGTGCAGAAAAAGCTTTTGCCAAAATTCATCACCCATTTATGATTAAACCTCTCTAGAAAGTGGGCTTGGATGGAGGCTACTTCAACATAATGAAGGCAATATACAATAAACCCACAGCAAACAACATTCTCAATAGGGAAAAACTGAAAGCATTTCCTCTATAATCAGGAACAAGACACAATTATCCAACATAGCTTTTGAAACTCTAACCATAACACTCAGAAAAGAAAAAAGCAATAAAAGGAATCCAAATTTGAAATGAAGAAGTAAAACTGTTGCTGTTTGGAGATCACTTGATACTGTAGATAAAAAATCCTAAAGAAGCACCAGAAATCTACTACAGTTAATCAATGAATTTGGTACAGTTGCAGGACACAAAATTAATACTCAGAAATCTCTTGCATTCCTCTACACTAACAATGAAATATCAGAAATAGAAATCAAAGAAACAATCCCATATTGCTCAGATGTTGGAGAAAGGAATGGCAACCCACTACAGTATTCTTGCCTGGAGAACCCCATGGACAGAGGAGCCTGACAGACTACAGTCCATGAGGTTGCAGAGTTAGACACTACTGAGTGACTAACATTTTCATCATTTCAACAGGAACAAAAAATACCTAGGAATAAATCCACCTAAGAAAGCAAAAGACCTGTACTCAGAAAAGCATGTGACACTGATGAAAGAAATCAAAGGCAACACAAATGGAGAGATATACCACGTTCTTGAATTAGAATAATCAATATTGTGAAAATGACTGTACAACCCAAAGTAATTTATAGATCCAGTGCAACCCCTACCAAATTGAGAATGACATTTTTTCAGAGTTCAGCTCCACAAAATCCACTTTACAATGAATGCTAAAGGAACTTCTCTAGACAAGAAATGCAAGAGAAAAAAAAAGACCCACAAAACAAAACCAAAACAATTGATAAATGATAAGAAGAAGGTGGCAGAAGAAGAGGAAATGGTTGAATGGACTCAATGGACATGAGTTTGAGAAAACTCTTGGAGATAGTGAAGGCCAGGGAAGCCGAGTGTGCTGCAGTCCTTGGGGTTGCAAGGCATTAGACATGACTTAGGACTCAGCGACTAAACAACATCAACAAATCAGAACCTACATATCAATAATTACTTTAAATGTAAATGGATTAAGTGCCAAACTGAAAGACGAAGTCTGGCTAATGGATACAAAAATAAGACATATGTATATGCTGCCTACAAGAGACCTACTTTGGACCTAGGGACACATAACAACTGAAAATCATAAGATGGAAAGAGATAATCTAAGTAAATGGAATATTTTTAAAAAGCTGGAATAGCAATGCTCATATAGGATAAAATAGACTTTAAAATAAAGGTTATTACAAGAGACAAAGAAGACACTACATAATAGGCTCCAGTTTCATCCACCTCATTAGAACTGATTCGAATGTATTCTTCTTAATGGCTGAGAAATATTCCATTGTGTAAATGTGCCACAGCTTCCTTATGCATTCGTCTGCTGATGGGCATCTAGGCTGCTTCCATGTCCTAGCCAGAAAGAAAAACACCAATACAGTATACTAACACATATATATGGTATTTAGTTAATCAGTAAAGATACCCCTGCATGTGAGACATCAAAAGAGACACAGATAAATAGAACAGTATTATGGACTCTATGGGAGAGGGCGAGGGCAGGAGGATATTGGAGAATGGCATTGAAGCATGTAAATTATCATATGTGAAACGAATCACCAGTCCAGGTTTGATGCATGATACAGGGTGCTCGGGGCTGGTGCACCAAGATGACGCAGAGGAATGGGATAGGGAGGGAGGTGGGAGAAGGGTTCTGGAAGGGGAAAACATGTACACCCATGGTGGATTCATGTCAATGTATGGCAAAATAATATTGTAAAGTTAAAGAAAAAAGAAGACACTACAAAATGATTAAGGGATCAATCCAAAAAGATATAACAATTATAAATATATATGTACTCAACATAGGAGAATATCAATACTGAAGGCAAATTCTAACAGCCATAGAATGGGGAAATCAACACTAACACAATAAGAGTGACTATACCAAAGAACAGAGCATCCATACAGAAAATAAATATAAGAACACAAGCTTTAAATGATACAGTAGATCAGATAGTCTTAATTGGTATTTAGAGGACTTTCTAGAGGGCTTACCTGGTAGCGCAGACAGTAAAGAATCCACCTGCAATGTGGGAGACCTGGGCTTGACCCCTGGGTTGGGAAGATCCCCTGGAGAAGGAAATGGCAACTCAGTCCAGTATTCTTGCCTGCAGAATCCCATGGACAGAGAAGCTTTGTGGGCCATGGTCCATGGTATCACAAAGAGTCAGACATGACTGAGCGGCTAAGCACAGCACACAGCACTAGAGGATTTTCTACCAGAAAGTGGAAGAATACACTTTCTTCTCAAGTGCACATGAAACATTTTCCAGGACAGACCAAATATTTGGTAGGCAAAAATCAAACCTCAGAAAATGTATGAAAATTGAAATCATATCAAATATCTTTTCCAACTACAATGCTATGATATTAGAAATCAAATGCAGGGGTAAAAGCTGCAAAAATACACACACACACACACACACACACACACACACACAGGCTTAACTGTGTTCTGCTAAATAACCAAGAATTCACTAAAGAAAATAAGGAGTAAATAAAGAAAATACATAGAAACAAATGACAATGAAAACACAATGACACAAACACTATGGGACACAGCAAAAGCAGTTTTAAGAGGGAAGTTTGTATCAACTCAATATCACTTCAAAAACCAAGAAAAGTCTCAAA
Source organism: Okapia johnstoni (assembly GCA_024291935.2). Lineage (NCBI taxonomy): Eukaryota > Metazoa > Chordata > Mammalia > Artiodactyla > Giraffidae > Okapia > Okapia johnstoni. The sequence goes on from CM044326.1 coordinate 620,412, forward strand.
TAAATGATCTAACCTTACCCATACAGCAGCTAGAGAAAGAAGAACAAAGAAAACCCAAAGGCAGTGGAAGGAAATAAATTATAAGTATCACAGCAGAAATAAATGGCATAAAAATGAAGAAAACAATAGCAAACATCAATAGAAGCTTGCTCATTGAGAAGATAAAAAAAATTGATAAACTTTTGCTAAATTTATTATGAAAATAAGGGAGATGACTTAAATTAATAAAATTGAAAAAGAAAGAGGAGAAATTTCAACTGATACCATAGAAATATGAAAGATTATAAGAGATTACAACAGTCAACAATACACCAATAAAATGGGCAAGCTAGAAGAAATAAATAAATTATGGGAAATGTAAAACTTTCCAAGACTTAACCAGAAAGAATTAGAAAATATAAATAGATCAATCACAAATAATAAAATTGAAACTGCAACTAAAAAAGTTAAGGACCAGATAGCTTCACAGGCGAATTTTATTAAACATAGAGAAGGGTTAACACCTATCTTCTTAAATTCTTCCAAAAAAATTGCAGAGGGAAGAAACTTCCAAATCATTCTATAAGACCACCATCACACTGATACCAATATTAGACAAAGATAATAGAAAAGATTAAAAAAGAAAATTGTAGGCCAATATCAATGATGAACATAGATACAAAAATCCTCAACAAAATACTGGTAAAAAAGTCAATGTTCATCGCAGCACTGTTTATAATAGCCAGGACATGGAAGCAACCTAGATGTCCATCAACAGACGAATGGATAAGGAAGCTGTGGTACATATACACAATGGAATATTACTCAGCCATTAAAAAGAATACATTTGAAGCAGTTCTATTGAGATGGATGTAACTGGAGCCCATTATACAGAGTGAAGTAAGCCAGAAAGAAAAACACCAATACAGTATACTAATGTATATATATGGAATTTGAAAGATGGTAATGATAACCCTATATGCGAGACAGAATAAGAGACACAGATGCATAGAACAGTCTTATGGACTCTGAGGGAGAAGGTGAGGGTGGGACGTTCCGAGAGAATAGCATTGAAACATGTATATTATCATATGTGAAACAGAACAGAATTCCAGGTTCGATGCATGAGACAAATGCTCAGGGCTGGGGCAATGGGATGACCCAGAGGGATGGGATGGGGAGGGAGGTGGGAGGGGGTTTCAGGATGGGGAACACATGTAAACCCATGACTGATTCATGTCAATGTATGGCAAAAACCACTACAATACTGTAAAGTAATTAGCCCCCAACTAAAATAAATAAATTTATTAAAAAAAAAAGAGAGAGAGAACATAATTTCCCTTAGAAATACCAGTTATCTGGCTATGCTTTGGTGTCAGTTTATTGCTGTAACATATTCCCTTCCTGCAGAACTGGGAGCTGCTCATGGCCCATTTCCCATGTTAAACCTCCCAGAGTTTATAGGTTCCATTAAAGAGAAAGAAGACTGTATTTGGAAACATGTTTTAGGATGAGCTGGTGGCTGTTCCAAATATGTGAGCATCATATATGTAACAATAAACTAAACAGATATTAACAGCAAGTTGGGCTTTCCTGGTGGCTCAACTGGTAAAGAGTCTGCTTGCAATGCGGGAGACCTGGGTTCGGTCTCTGAGTTGGGAAGATACCCTGGAGAAGGGAATGGCAACTCACTCCAGTATTCTTGCCTGGAAAACACCATGGATGTGGACAAAGGAGCCTGGAAGGCTACAGTCCATGGGGTCACAAAGAGTTGAACATGACTGAGCAACTAACCCAAGTACCAGAAACAAGTTAAATCATTGGAATAATTAAATAGTAACACCAGACTCAAGATACAGAAAAGAATTGCAATCACAGCCCACCTACTTCTCTTTTTTCAGTCTTCAGCCATCTAGTTGTTGCCTTACACAACTCTAGAAACTTCAGGCACTGTCCTTGCCCCTAAATATCTTGAAAAATGAGTTGACATTGTTTGTCTGACTGCTTCCTGTATACTTCTCTTGCCTTTTAGATAGCTAAACGTTTTAAACAGTGCAAGGATCTTAATGATATCAGCAGATAATACACAACTGAAGGCTGCTTCTAAAAGTCCTTCATTTCACATATTTTTAAGTCACCTTCTATTTATGAGTGCAAAATCCAGCATCATCAGTATCCTGGATCAGTCCAAATTTATAAACTCTTGCTTCTTTTAATAAAAATTCAACTAACTGTTCACATCTCTGTAACTATGCCAAGACATATCAAACTATTTATAAGAGAAAATGTTTGTCTCTCAAATATCACAGATATGACAGATTCAGTTGGTTGTTAATCCCTGGACATCTTGAGAGTTGAAGGCAAAGGAGACTATGTTTGCACAAGCTTGTATGTGGACTTCTGGTCACTCTTACTCATGGACCTACACTCACCTTACCGGCAGTTCTGAGATGACACTGATTTATCTGATCATTTCATTTCTAACATGTTGCCGAGACTTTCCTTTGAAAGTCTCCTTTGTGCTCCTTTGAAAGGTATTTGCTACTCCAAGATCTGGGGAAATATAAGGAACTCTATCTAGTTTGGATAGTCATGATATTCAAACTTTCCCAGACTATGTGAAAATTTCTGTCAGTTAAAAATTCAGTGTTTGTTTTATGTGCCAAACAAGAAACCAAGTGAATAAACATGAGTCCTAAGTGAATTAAGGTTTAAATTCACTTATGAATCTTTTATGTAATCTTCTGGCAAAAGTCCTGAAATATGCAGCCATGGGGACAGTGTCCTTAGAGAACTAAAGATTCCACAATGACATTCAACACAGAACTTTTACATGAAATAAAAATAAAATAATAAAAGGCAAACATATCTTTTCTTCCTCTTATTCAATAATATCTATATCTGCTACTAGCTGCTCACAGAATAAAATTACATCTTACTCCTAAAAAAAAAAATTCAACAAACAAAAATAAACAAATGGGACCTAATTAAACTTAAAAGCTTTTGCACAATGAAGGGAACCATAAGCAATGGGAAAAGTCAGCCATCAGAATAGGAGAAAGTAATAGCAAATGAAACAACTGAGAAATAATTAATTTCCAAAATACACAAGCAGCTCATGCAGCTCGATACTAGAAAAATGAACAGCATAATCAGAAACTGAGCCAAAACACTGAACAGACATTTCTCCAAGGAAGACATACAGATGGCTAATAAACACATGAAAAGATGCTCGACATCACTCATTATTCAGTTCAGTTCATTTCAATCACTCAGTCATGTCGGACTCTTTGTGACCCCATGGACTGCAATATGCCAGGCTTCCCTGTCCATCACCAACTTCCAGAGCTTACTCAAACTCATGTCCATTAAGTCAGTGATGCCATCCAACCATCTCATCTTCTGTTGTCCCCTTCTCCTCCCAACTTCAGTCTTTCCCAGCATCAGGGTATTTGCAAATGAGTTAGCTCTTCACATCAGGTGACCAAAGTATTGGAGTTTCAGCTTCAGGATCAGTCCGTCCAATGAATAATCGGGACTGATTTCCTTTACGATGAACTAGTTTGATCTCCTTGCTGTCCAAGGGACTCTCAAGAGTCTTCTCCAACACCAGAGTTCAAAAGCATCAGTTCTTCCATGCAAACTTTTTATAGTCCAGTTCTCACATCCATACAGGACTGCTTGAAAACCCAAAGCTTTAGTTATTAGAGAAATACAAATCTAAACAAATACAACATTGTAAAGTTAAAAAATAGATAAATAAACTAATTTAAAATAAAAAAAAAAACACACAATGAGGTATCATCTCAGGCTGGTCAGAATGGTCATCACCAAAAAGTCTACAAACAATAAATGCTGTAGAAGGTGTGGGGAAAAGGAAAACTTCTTACACTGTTTGTGGGAATGAAAACTGGCACAGCCACTATGGAGAACAGTGTGAAGATTCCTTACAAAACTGGAAATAGAACTGGCATCTGACCCAGCAATCCCACTGCTGGGCATAAACACAGAGGAAATCAGAAGTGAAAGAGACACATGTACCCCAATGTTCGTGGCAGCACCATTTACAATAGCTAGGATGTGGAAGCAACCTAGATGTCCATCAGCAGATGAATGGATAAATAAGTAGTGGTACATATACAAAATGTAATGTTACTCAGCTATAAAAAAAGAAAGTATTTGAGCCAGTGTTATGAGGTCAATGAAACTGGAGTCTATTATACAAAGTGAAGTAAGTCAGAGAAACACCAATACGGTATATTAACACATATATATAAATATATATATATGGAATTTAGAAAGATGGTAACGATTATTCTATATATAAGGCAGCAAAACAGACACAAATGTAAAGAACAGACTTTTGGACTATGTAGGAAAAGGCGAGTATGGGGTGATTTGAGAGGATAGCATTGAAACATGTATATTACCATATGTAAAATAGATGACGAGTGCAAGTTAATTGCATGAAGCAGGACACTAAAAGCTGGTGCTCTGGGACAACACAGAGGGATGGGATGAGGAGAGAGGTGGGAGAGAGGCTCAGGATGCGGGAACACATGTGTACTTGTGGCTGATTCCTGTCAATGTATGGCGAAAACCACCACAATATTGTAAAGTAACTATCCTCCTATTAAAATAAATTAATTTTTAAGAAAGGATCATATGCTATCATTGAGTGGGATTTCACCCAGGAGTGCAAAGATTATTTGATGTACACAAATAAATAAGTCTGATACACAATATTAACAAATTGAAAAATAAAAACCATATGATCCTATAAACCTAGTCTTCAAGAACATATTGTACTGGAAAAAAAAACAGAGATACAGATCAAATTGAACAAGAAAGAATGCTCAAAGATAAACTCACACACGTGTGGACACCTTATCTTTGACACAGTAAGCAAGAATGTGCAATGGGGCAAAGAGGGTCTCTTCAATAAGTGGTGATGGGGAAAGTGGACAGCTATGTATAAAAGAATGAAATTAGAAGTCTTTCTAACACCATACATAAAGACAAACTCAAAATTGATTAAAAACCTACCTGTAAGGCCAGAACCTATAAAACTCTTAATAGACAGAACATTATATGATATAAATCATAGCAAAATGCTCTATGACTCACCTCCTAGAGTGAAAGTGAAAGTCGTTCAGTCATGTCCGACTCTTTGTGACCCCATGGATTCTGTGGAATTCTCCAGGCCAGAATACTGAACTGAGTAGCCTTTCCCTTCTCCAAAGGATCTTCCCAACCCCAGGGATCGAACCCAGGTCTCCTGAATTTCAGGCAGATTCTTTACCAGCTGAGCCACAAGGGAAGCCCACCTCCTAGAGTAATGAAAATAAAAACAAAAATAAACAAGTGGGGTCTAATTAAACTTAAAGGATTTTGCACAGCAAAGGAAACTATAAACAGAAGAAAAGACAACCCTCAGAATGGGAGAAAATAATAGCCAATTGACAATTGACAATTGAAAAAGGATTAATTTCCAAATATATAAGTAACTCATTTTTTAAATTTATTTATTTTAATTGAAGGTTGATTACTTTACAATATTGTAGTGGTTTTTGCCATACATTGACAAGAAGCAGCCATGAATGTACATGTGTTCCCCATCCTGAACCCCCCCCCCCACGTCCCTTCCCATCCCATCCTTCTGGGTCATCCCAGTGCCCCAGCGCTGAGCACCCTGTCTCATGCATCAAAACTGGACTGGAGATCTGTTTCACATATGATAATACACGTGTTTCAATGCTATTTTCTCAAATCATCCCACCCTCGCCTTCTCCCACAGAGTCCAAAAGACTGTTCTATACATCTGAGTCTCTATTGCTGTCTCGCATATAGGGTCGTCGTTACCATCTTTCTAAATTCCATATATATGCATTAATATACTGTATTGGTGTTTTTCTTTCTGACTTACTTCACTCTGTATAATAGGCTCCAGTTTTATCCACCTCATTAGAACTGATTCAAATGAATTTTTTTTAAATGGCTGAGTAATATTCCATTGTGTATATGTACCAATACTAGAAAAACAAACAACCCAATCAAAAAGTTGGCAAAAGACCTAAACAGACATTTCTCCAAAGAAGATATACAGATGGTTAATAAACACATGAAAAGACGCTAGGTATCACACATTATTAGAGAAATATGACTCAAAACTGCAATGGGATATTAGCTCACACCAGTCACAATGGCCACCATCAAAAAATCTGCAAATAATACATACCTGGAGAGGATGTGGAGAAAAGGGAACCCTCTTTCACTGTTCGTGAAAATGTAAATTGATACAGCCACTATGGAAGACAATATGGATATTCCTTAAAAGACTAGGAATAAAACTACCATTTGACCCAACAATCTCACTACTGGGCATATACACTGAGAAAGCCATAATTAATAAAGAAACATGTATCCCAGTGTTAATTGCAGCACTATTTACAATAGCTAGGACATGGAAGTAAGCAAGATGCCCATGGACAGGTGAATGGAAAAAGAAGTTGTGGTGAAAGTGAAAGTTGCTCAATTGTGTCTGACTCTTTGTGACCCCATGGATTATACAGTTCATGGAATTCTCTAGGCCAGAATACTGGGGTGGGTAGCCTTTCCCTTTTCCATGGGATCTTCCCCACCCAAGGATCGAACCCAGGTGTCTCACATTGCAGGCATATTCTTAACCAGCTGAGCCACAAGGGAAGTCCAAGAATACTGGAGTGTGTAGCCTATCCCTTCTCCAGAGGACCTTCTGACCCAAGAATTGAACCAGGATCTCCTGCATTGCAGGCAGACTCTTTACCAACTAAGATACTAGGAAAGTTGTGTACATAATACAATGGAATATTGGTCATGTAAAGGAACACATTTGAGTCAGCGTTAGTGAGGTGGAAGAACATAAAACCTATTATACAAAGTGAATTAAGTCAGAAAGGGAAAAGCAAATATCATATATTAATGCATATGTTCATGGGGTTCTCAAGGCAAGAATACTGAAGTGGTTTGCCATTTCCTTCTTCAGTGGATGACATTTTGTAAAAACCTCTCCACCATGACCCGTCCATCTTGGGTGGCCCCATATGGCATGGCTTAGTTTCATTGAGTTAGACAAGGCTGTGGTCCATGTGATCAGATTAGCTACTTGTCCGTGACTGCAGTTTCAATCTGTCTGCTCCCTGATCCCCTCTCTCAGTGCCGACCATCTTACCTGGGTTTCTCTTCCCTTGGATGTGGGGGCTCTCTTCACGGCCGCTCCAACAAAGCACAGAGACAGCCCCTGACCTTGGGCGTGGGGTAGCTCCTCTCAGCCGCTGCCCCTGACCACTGGCATGGGGTAGCTCCTCTCGGCCGCACTTGTGTGCTGTCGCAGCCACTGCACTCATAAGAAAATTAAAGATACCAAGGGAACATTTCATGAAGATGGGCTCGGTAAAGGACAGAAATGGTAGGCACCTAACAGAAGTAAAAGATATTAAGAAGAGGTGGCAAGAATATATAGAAAAACTGTACAAAAAATCTTCACGACCCAGATAATCATGACCGTGTGATCACTCAGCTAGAGCCAGACATCGTGGAATGTGAAGTCAAGTGGGCAGTAGGAAGCATCACTACAAACAAAGCTAACGGGGGTGATGGAATTCCAGTTGAGCTATTTCAAATTCCAAAAGATGACGCTGTGAAAGTGCTGCACTCAATATGCCAGCAAATCTGGAAAACTCAGTAGTGGCCACAGGACTGGAAAAGGTCAGTTTTCATTCCAATTCCAAAGAAAGGCAATGCCAAAGAATGCTCAAACTACCGCACAATTGCACTCATCTCACACGCTAGTAAAGTAATGCTTAAAATTCTCCAAGCCAGGCTTCAGCAGTATGTGAACCGTGTACTTCCAGATGTTCAAGCTGGATTTAGAAAAGGCAGAGGAATCAGAGATCAAATTGCCAACAACCAATGGATCATTGAAAAAGCAAGAGAGTTCCAGAAAAACATCTATTTCTGCTTTATTGACTATGTCGAAGCCTTTGACTGTGTGGATCACAATAAACTGAGGAAAATTCTTCAAGAGATGGGCACAACAGACCACATGACCTGCCTCTTGAGAAACCTGTATGCAGGTCAGGAAGCAACAGTTAGAACTGGACATGGAACAACAGACTGGTTCCAAATAGGAAAAGGAGTACATCAAGGCTGTATATTGTCACCCTGCTTATTTAATTTATATACAAAGTACATCATGAGAAACGCTGGGCTGGAGGAAGCACAAGCTGGAATCATAATTGCTGGGAGAAATATCAATAATTTCAGATATACAGATGACACCACCCTTATGACAGAAAGGGAAGAAGACCTAAATAGCCTCTTGATGAAAGTGAAAGAGGAGAGTGAAAAAGTTGGCTTAAAGCTCAACATTCAGAAAACTAAAACCATGGCATTTGGTCCCATCACTTCATGGCAGATAGATGGGGAAACAGCAGCTGACTTTATTTTTCTGGGCTCCAAAATCACTGCAGATGTTAATTGCAGCCATGAAATTAAAAGACACTTACTCCTTGGAAGAAAATTTATGACCAACCTAGACAGCATATTAAAAAGCAGAGACATTACTTGCTGACAAAGTCAGTCTAATCAAGGCTATGGTTTTCACAGTGGTCATGTATGGATGTAAGAGTTGGACTATAAAGAAAGCTGAGTGCAGAAAAATTGATGCTTTTGAAATGTGGTGTTGGAGAAGACTCCTTAGAGTCCCTTGGACTGCAAGGAGATCCAACCAGTCCATCCTAAAGGAGATCAGTTCTTGGTGTTCATTGGAAAGACTGATGTTGAAGCTGAAACTCCAGTACTTTGGCCACCTGATGAGAAGAGCTGACTCATTGGAAAAGACCCTGATGCTGGGAAAGATTGAGGGCAGGAGGAGAAGGGGAGGACAGAGGATGAGATGATTGGATGGCATCACCGACTCAATGGGCATGGGTTTGGGTAAACTCCGGGAGTTGGTGATGGAGAGGGAGGCGTGGTGTGCTGCAGTTCATGGGATCACAAACAGTCAGACACGACTGAACAACTGCACTAAACTGAACTGAATGCATATATATGAAATCTAGAATGATGGTACTGATGAACCTATTTTCAGGAAGCAATGGAGATGCAGACATAGAGAACAGATTTATGGACACAGGAGGGTGGGAGGGATGAGGGGGGTGGGATGAATTGAGAGAGTCGCATGGAAACATATACACTACCATCTGTAAATAGATAGCTAGGGAGAATTTGTTGTATCACTCAAGGAACCCAAACCAGGGCTCGGTGACAACCTAGAGGGGTGGGAATATAATGGAAAATGGAAGAGAGTTTCAAGAGGGAGGGAACATATGCATACCTATGGCTGACTCATGTTGATGTATGGCAGAAACCAACTTAATACTGTAAAGCAATTATGCTTCAATTAAAAATAAACATAGGTTTATTTTTAAAGTCTAATTTTAAAATCTATTTTCAAACTACATTTAAAAAAGCATATGATCATCTAAAATGTTTTGGTAAACTTCGACACTCATTTATGATTAAAACAAACAAACAAACAAACTCTCCCTCTCCAGAAAATGGACATACAGGAAATCTATTGCAGCATAATAAAGGTCATATATAACAAATCCACTGCAAACATCATTCTCAATGGTGAAAAACAGAAAACATTTCCTTATGAACCTCGGGTGGAAGGAAGGAGGAGTTAGGACGAATAGAGAGAGTAGTATGGAAACATATACATATCTTATTCCTAAGATCAGGAACAAGACAAGGATGTCCACTCTTACCACTCTTACTCAACATATTTTTGAAAGGCCTAGCCAGGGCCCTCAGAGAAGAAAAAAATTAAAAGGATACAAATTGGAAAGGAAGAGGCAAACTGTCACTCTTCAGAGATGACAGTATACTAAAGATAGAAAATCCTAAAAATGCCACCAGAAAATTATTGGAGCTAATCAAAGAATTTGGTAAAGTTGCAGGACACAAAACTGATCACAGAAATCTCTTGCATTCTTATACACTAACAATGAAAAAACAGAAAAAAGAAATTAAAGAAACAATCTAATTTACCATTGAACATAAAAGAATAAAATACTTAGGAATAAAAGGTAACAATCTAATTCTAAATCCCCAGTACCTGCTTTTCCCAGGGGGCAAAAGAAAAGGGTGGAACATACAGAGATTAGCTTGGCTGCTGCACAAGGATGACATGCAAATTTGTGAAGCATTCCATATTTTTACACATGTGAAATCTAGAAAAGTGGTACAGATGAACCTATTTACAAAGCAGAAATAGAGACACAGATGTAGAAAATAAATGTATGAAGACCAAATGGGGAAACAGAGGGTGGCATGAACTGGGAGACTGGAATTGACATACAATATTCAAACTATATATAAAACAGATAACTAATGAGACCTACTGGATAGCACAGGGAACTCAATGCTCTGCGATGAACTAAATGGGAAGGAAATCCAAAAAAGAGGGGATATATGTATATGTGTGACTGAGTCACTTTTCTGTACAGCAGAAGCTAACACCATATTGCAAAGCAACTAAACTCCAATAAAAAATAAACTTAAACATGTTAAAAAATACTTAGGAATAAAAATACCTAAGGAGACAAAAGACCTGTACTCAGAAAACTATAAAACACTGATGAACAAAATCAAAGATTTGATACCAACAGATGGAGAAATAAACCATGTTTTTGACTGGAAGTATCAATATTGTGAAAATGAGCATACTACCTAAAGCAATCTACAGAGTCAATGCAATTCTTATCAAATGAATAAGCTATTCTTCACAGAATTAGAACAAATTTTTTGCAATTTGTATAGAAACACAAAGATCCTGAACTGCTAAAGTAATCAGAGAAAGAAAAACAGCTGGAGGAATCACTTTCCCAAACTTCAAACTATACTACAAATCTACAGTAATCAAGGTAGTATGTTACTGGCACAAAAACAGAAATATACAGTGATGGAAAAATATAAGAAAGCCCAGAGATAAATCCATGCACCTATGGTCAACTAATCTATGACAAAGGAAGCAAGAATCTATAACAGAGAAAAGACAGCCTCTTCAATAAGTAGTGCTGACAAATCTGTACAGCTACATGTAAAAAACTGAAATTGGAACACTACCTAACACCATACACAAAAATAAACTCAAAATGGATTAAAGACCTAACATTCAGTTCAGTCGCTCAATCATGTCCGACTCTTTGCGACCCCATCGACTGCAGCATGCCAGATCTAACATTAGGCTGAACATCATAAAACTCTTAGAGGAAAAAGTAAGGAAAGCACTCTTTGACATAACCACAGCAAGATCTTTATTTTGAACCACCTCCTAGAGTAATGAAAATAAAAATAAAAAATAAATAAATGGAACCTAATTAAATTTAAAAGTTTTTGCACACCAAAAGAAGCCATAAACAAGACAATGCTCAGGATGGGAGAAAATATTTGCCAGTGAAGCATCAAATAAAGCATTAATCTCCAAAATATAAACAGCTCGTGGAGCTCAATGTTTAAAACAAACAAACAAACAAGAAAATGCACTCAACAAATAGGTGGAAGAACTAAACAGACACCTCTCTAAAGAAGACATACAGATTGCCAAGAGGCACACGGAAAAAATCCTAAACATCACTAATTGTTTGAAGAATACAAGTCAAAACAATAATGATGTAACTCCACATACCAGTCAGAAATGGCTATCTTCAAAGAAACTACAAACAATTAATGGTGGAGAGGGTGAAGAGGAAAAGGAACCCTTCTGCACTGTTGATGGGAATGTAAATTGACACAGCCATTGTGGAGAAGAGTATGGAGGTTCCTTAAAAACTACCATATGACCCAGCAATCTCACTCCTGGCATCAGTTCAATTCAGTTCAGTCACTCAGTAGTGTCCGACTCGTTGCGACTCCATGGACTGCAGCACGCCAGGCATCCCTGTCCATCGCCAACACCCAGAGCTTGCTCAAACTCATGTTCATTGAGTCGGTGATGCCATCCAACCAACTTATCCTCTGCCATACCCTTCTCCTCCTGCCTTCAATCTTTTCTAGCATCAGGGTCTTTTCCTATGGGTCAGTTCTTCGCATCATGTGGCCAAAGTATTGGAGCTTCAGCATCAGTCCTTCCAATGAATATTCAGGACTGACTTCCTTTAGGATAAACTGGTTTGATCTCTTTCCTGTCCAAGGGACTCTCAAGAGTCTTCTCCAACACCACAGTTCAAAAGCATCAATTCTTTGGCACTCAGCTTTCTTTATGGTCCAAACCTCACATCCATACATGACTGCTGGGAAATGCATAACTTTGACTAGACGGACTTTTGCCAGCTAAGTAATGTCTTTGCTTTTTAATATGCTGTCTAGGTTGATCATAGCTTTTCTTCTAAGTAGCAAGTTTCCTTTAATTTCATGGCTGCATTCACGATCTGCAGTGGTTTTGGAGCCAAAGGAAACAAAGTCTGTCACTGTTTCCATTGTTCCCCATCTATTTGCCACGAAGTGAAGGGACCAGATGCCATGATCTTAGTTTTTTGAATGTTGAGTTTTAAGTCAACTTTTTCACTCTTCTCTTTCACTTTCATCAAGAGTTTCTCTTCCCTTTCTGCCATAAAGGTGGTGTCATCTGCATTTGTGAGGTTATTGATATTTCTTCCAGCAAACTTGATTCCAGCTTGTGCTTCATCCAGCCTGGAATTTTGCATGATGTACTCCATCGATAAGTTAAATAAGCAGGGTGACAATATACAGCCTTGACATACTCCTTTCCCAAATTGGAACCAGTCTGTTGTTCCATGTACAGTTCCATGTCTGGTTCTTCTTGGCATGTATCCTGAGAATATCTTAATTCAAAAGACACATGTACCCCAATATTCATTGCAGCACTATTTAAAATAGACAGGACATGGAAACAACCTAACCGTCCAAAGAGAGATGAATGGATAAGGAATGTATGGTACGCATATACAATGGAATAATACACAGCCACTAAAAGGAATTAATAGGTCTTTTCTCTAGAGACGTGGATGTACCTGGAGTCTGTCATTTAGAGTAAAGTAAGTAAGAAAAAGAAAGCTAAATTCTGTATACTGAGGAAAACATGTGGAATCTAGGAAAATTGTATAGATGAGCCTATATCCAAGGCAGGAATAGAGACAAGACTCAGAGAGTAGACATGTGAACACAGAGGGGTAAAGGGAAGTGGTATGAACTGAGAGACTAGGGTTGACATAAATACACTTTCACATGTAAGATAGATGGCTAATGGGAACCTGGTATAAAGTGCAGGAAGCTCAGATTGATGCTCTTTGGTGACCTAGATGGGTGGGATGGGGGGTGGGGTGGGAAGCACGTTCATGAGGGAAGGGATATGTATATAACTAATTCACTTCATTGTACAGTAGAAATTAACACAACATTGTGAAGCAATTATATTTCAATGTTTTTTTTTTAAATCTACAAACAATAAATGCAAGGGATGTATAGAAAAAAGGGAAACTTCCTATACTCTTAGTGGGAATGTAAACTGATACACCCACTGGGGAAAACAGTATGGAAGTTCCTTAAAAAATTAAAAATAGAATTATCATAATCTAACAACCTACCCTGGGCATATACCCTGAAAAAAGAAAACATAATTCAAAAATACACATGTACCCCAATGTTAATTGAAGCACTATATACAATAGCCAGGGCATGGAAATGTTAGTAGGGAGTTAGGCAGGAGCAACAAGGGGTGGCCTTGCTGAAAAGGATACAAGCTGATCTCTAAATTCCACCCCAAACATTCCCAAGAGAGCTCACAGATATGCTATAAAAACAGCCAGAGACTTTTCCAACTCCTGCACATGTGCCCTAGACACACAGTGGATACAAATTAACCACAGGGACTTCTCAATGCTCAACTGTGTCCCAAGTAACCTAGGAGCCCATTAGGGTTCATAAATTCTATACATACATGCATCTAATTATAACAGACTAAATTATGGGAAAGACATGCAACAAATCTTGTTATATAATCTGCAACAGTCAATAGGCCTTGAACATACAGCCATTTGAATTCCCTTTTCTGACTGGTGGTGGGTACAAAGCCCTATTTTGTCCAAGGCAGAACCAAGAGGAGGAGACAGGGAGTATACAAAGAGAAGCCAAGAGAGATCATTGCCTCTCCTTTGGAGCTGGCTTACTCCCACATGTCAGGAGTGTACTATCCTCTGTCTGTTCAATAAAAAATCTGCTGCTTGAGCTGCTAACTGAACTGTAACCAGTCTGTTGTTTCAAACCCTTGCTATGAAAAGGCAAGAGCTGAGAAATCCAGCCTGAGCTGTAATTAGTTTGTCATTTCAAATCTTTGTTATGACAAGAAACAAGGGAGAGAAATAAACCAACATGAGAGAATCAACCTCAATTTCCATCAACAGAAGAATGGATAAGGATGTGGTACATATATGCAAAGAAATACTATTCAGCCATAAAAAGTTGTGCCATTTGCAGAGATGTGGATTAACCTAGAGACTATCATACAGAGTGAAGTAAATCTGAAAGAGAAAAACAAATATCATATAATATTGCTTATTTGTGGAATCTACAAAGATGAACATATTTGCAAAGCAGAATTAGAATATATGTAAAGTACAAACCTATAGATATTAAAGAGAGAGGGGAGGGTGTGAAAAATTGGGAGATTATGACTGACGTATATACTAATGTGTATAAAACAGGTTACTGATGAAAACCTATTGTATAGCACTGGGAAATCTACTCAATGTTCTGTGGTGATATAAATGGGAAGGGAATCAAAAAAGAGTCAGATATTCTGGGATTCATTTAAGTTACAAATTATCCTTCACTTAGATTAGGGTTGTGTCAATAAACTCATCTTAAATTAAATATATCTTATATTGATAATGCATTCAGTACACCCAGACTACCAAACGTTATAGCTAACCAAGCTTACATTAAAAGTGCTCATACCACTTAAATTAGCCTACAGTTGGACAAAAATCATCTAGCAACAAAATGTATTTTATAATAAAGTTTTAAGTATCTCATGTGATTTACTAAAACCATACTTAAAATGAAAAACAGAATGGTTGTATGGGTACACAGAATGGTGGTGAGTGTATCAATTATTTACCTTTGTAAAGCACATGACTGCCCAACATCATGAACAAATTCTGTGCCAAGTATTGCTAGCCCAGGAAAAGATCATTCAAAATTCAAAGTATTGTTTCTACTCAATGTATGTTCCTTTTGCACCATTGTAAAGTCAAAACATTTTATGTCTAATCATCGTAAGTCAGGGATTGTCTCTACTTAATTTTACTTATTTATTAGATTTTTAAGGGTTTGTTAGGGTAGATCAGATCAGCACACTCAGTCTAGATCTAATTGACCCCTACAACTGAAGAAAAATTTTCCATGCATTCTGCCCAATGCTCCATGAATTGTGGTAGCATTATTCTCATTTCATGCTAGGTTTTATACTCTGCTAATTCTAATATTTTCAGATGATGCTCCCTGAGTAGTTAGTTTCTGAACATGGATTTGCAGCTTGAGACATAAAATTTTTGTTTTTTCGTTTATCAGTTAAACATTTTCAGTTCATTTATAAGCTGAAACCCCACAGAAAACCTATGTTTTATCTACTTCTATCCCATTATTTTTGTCAAAATGAAGAAGCAATGTTAATAAATTTGCTATCATTTTTGATTCTTGAAAATCCTTGAGGGCTTCTGAAAAGGCAAATGCCCTGTTGTTCTTTATCTGGGTTTATTTTCCAGCTGGAATGCAAATCGAGGGGCTTTAGATCACAATGTGTTTTAGAATTAAATGCTAATCAAAGAATTGTACCATTCACTTATCAGTACTGCTCCCTCTCATGACATGTTTTATTCAGAGAAGCTGGATTTTTCAACAATCTTTTCTACATTTGATTCTGCTTAGTGTGTAAGTCATTGTATGGACTTTAGGTCAGAATCAATCAAACAAAGTCTGGAAATTCCACTATCTCATGTAACCTGGAGAGGGAAATGGCAACCCACTCCAGTGTTCTTGCCTGAAGAATCCCCTGGATGGAGGAGCCTGGCGGGACCATGGGGTCGCAGAGAGTCGGACACGACTGAGTGACTTTACTTACTTTACTTCATGTAACTTACCACTAGCCTCCTGTGGATTACTGACACTCAGAAACCAAATGATGAATGAAGACCTCAGAGGTAACTTTGTTTGGGGAATAGTTAGCTTGTTTTTTGTTTGCCTTTTTAATATAAATACAGTAATTTTATGGACAAATAGTAGTTATATATGATTTTACTTTAAACTCTTTAGTTCTGAAATAGTGCTATCAGTGGGCAGTAGTTGAATCTTTCTCCTCTTTCTGAAGTGAGGTTTCCAAATGCCATTTATTTCCTCTGATGTCTCTGAAATGTCTTATTTTGTATGTAATACTAATGTCTACTTTAGGGTTTATGTGACTGGAAGGGACATAGGTTAACCCATCTTTCTGAATCATAGAGCAAGGGGTTCTTGAGTAAGTTGTTTATGTTAGAAAAGAATCTTGACTCCATGTAAACCTTAAAGTAGCAATAATGAAGTTGACTCTTTCTATCTTGCCTACTCTGTCATTCCAACAGATGTTGTTCACTATGTCTTGTTTAATACACTACATTCTAATGCTGTCTAGATTGATAGACTTTAGTGACTCAAAACACTTTCTGAAAGCATCACTTAACATTATTTTACAATATACTGTTTATTGACTGATTGTTAATATTTTTTAAAGTAGTAAGCAATACATTGATAAACATTTTTGTTAAAAATTGTTGTCTAAAATCATTGTTTTCTTCATACTGATTGTGAAATTTCTCAGGAAAAGAAGGTATGGGATGTTTAATGTAATTTCTAGGATTTGCTTAATTGATTCTGAGATGTAAAATATATGTTGTCTTATCAACTTTTCAGTACATTTAAAAAATCTTGACTGTTGCATATGTGGAAATGGTTGTCACTTTGAGATGCTGAATTTGTTTAATTCTCTGAAAGGTCAAACATTTTTCTTATATTTATTGTTTGTATTTTGGTTGTGAATTGTTTCTGTGTTTTCTCATTTTAAGTGTTTATTTTTCATGCATCGAACCTGGACTGGCGATTCGTTTCACATATGATAATTTACATGCATCAATGCCATTCTCCCATATCCCACCCTTGCCCTCTCCCATAGAGTCCATAATACTGTTCTATTTAAGTTAAAAATAAAAAAAATAAATTGAAAAAAAGTAAAAATAAAAATATGTGTTTATTTTTCTTTATTCAAAGAAAAATATTGAATTACACTTATGAATTTAAAGGTATTAATTTAAAGTAGATATAATTAAGACAACACAGAAGCATGTACATAGAAAATACTCCAGTAAATCCATTTCTTTTTATAACCATGAATGAATGAGTGGAAGTTGCTCAGTCATGTCTGACTCTTTTTGAGTCCATGGACAATACAGTTTATGGAATTCTCCAGGCCAGAATACTTCTCCAGGGGATCTTCCCAACCCAGGAATTGAACCAGGGTCTCCTGCATTGCAAGCAGATGCTTAACCAACTGAGCTATCAGGAAAGCCCATTTATAACCATAATTTAGTTTATATATTTCTCACAGTACTTCACATGTGTATATTGGGAAAATACTGAGATAATATATTTATGTATCTCATACCACTTTTTATACTGAAAGTGTATCTCCATATTAATAACTCATACACTGTTAACTAGGCATCATTTATTTAAAACATTCCTTATGTATAACTATTAAGGATATTTTTTAATTTCTTCTACTATTAATTGCCACAAATATGCATTCTTATTTTAGAATGATTAATCTATGTATTACCATAAATGGAATTGGTATATAAAGAATATTATATTACATTTGTCACATATTTCTAAATAAGCGTATTTTACAGCTAGTCAGGCTGACAATCTGATAATTTATAAAATCTCTCTGAATTATTTTTGTCTCTCTGCATTACTTTTAAAAAGGGTGTTTCTTCCCTTTGTTTCTCTTTTGCTTATTGATAGGGTTGAGATGGTAACCACATGTTGAACATTTATGGGCTCAATAGCCCCTCATGGAGAAGGAAATGGCAACCCACTCCAGTGTTCTTGCTTGGAGAATCCCAGGGACGGTGGAGCCCAGTGGGTTACACAGAGTTGGAGACGACTGAAGTGACTTAGCAGCAGCAGCAGCAGTCCCTCATTTAAAAATTTTGCCTGTTAACTTTATCACTATTTCTTACAAAAAACACAATTTATAAATTGTCAACCTTTTGTAATTTATTCTACTGCTTCATGCATAATTGCCCTTTTCTAGGCTCCAATGGGGTTCCCTGGTGCCTCAGATGGTGACTTCTTCAGTGCAGAAGACCTGGGTTCAATCCTTGGGTTGAGAAGATCCCCTGGAGAAGGAAATGGCAACCCACTCCAGTATTCTTGCCTGGAGGATTCCATGGACAGAGGAGTCTGACTAGCTACAATTCATGGGGTTGCAGAGCCAGACACAACTAAGTGACTAACACACACACACACACACACACACACACAGGCTGCATTGTCAGCTTGGATATAGAGTTCAGGCAGTTATGTACACTTTGAACAGTATGACAACCTTAAAGGTCATCACCATAGGAAAGGACCCTGGTTAGTGTCACATGAGTGTCAGAGGAAAGGGGCCTGTTAATGTCATATATACTCAAAAGATTCAAAAACAAACACCTGCAGTGATCAAAGTGACAAGATGATCAGTTCTAGGAAAGAGGTGAGGTTCTGGGTGCATGTAGAGACCAATTATCAGTTCAGTTCAGTCACTCAGTTGCATCTGACTCTTTGTAACCCCATTTGACTGCAGCACACCAGGCCTCCCTGTCCATCACCAACTCCCAGAGCTTGCTCAAACTCATGTCCATTGAGTCAGTGATGCCATCCAACAATCTCATCCCCTGTTATCCCCTTCTCCTACTGACTTCAATCTTCCCCAGCATCAAGGTCTTTTCAAATGAGTCAGTTCTTTGCATCAGGTGGCCAAAGTATTGGATTTTCAGCTTCTGCATCAATGCTTTCAATGAGTATTCAGGACTGATTTCCTTTAGGATTGACTGGTAGGATCGCCTTACAGTCCAAGGGACTCTCAAGAGTCTTCTCCAACACCACAGTACAAAAGCATCGACTCTTCAGCGCTCAGCTTTCTTTATAGTCCAACTCTCACATCCATACATGACTACTAGAAAAACCATAGAGACTTTTGTTGGCAAAGTAATGTTCCCGATTTTTAGTAAGCTGTCTAGGTTGGTTATAACTTTTCTTCCAAGGAGCAAGCCTCTTTTAATTTCATGGCTTCAGTCACCATTTTCAGTGATTTTGGAACCCAAGAAAATAAAGTCTGTCACTGTTTCCATTGTTTCATCGTCTATTTGTCATGAAATGATGGGTCCGGGTGCCATGATCTTAGTTTTTTTAATGCTGAGTTTTAAGCCAGCTTTTTCACTCTCCTCTTTCACCTCAAGGGGTTCTTTAATTCCTCTTCACTTTCTGCCATAAGGGTGATGTCATCTTGGTGGAGACCAAGATAGTGCTATTGAGTTTGTCATTGTGTGGGAGAACCCACACAATGGAGCAAATCAGCTCACTTGGTTTCAGTTCATCTTTATACAAATATTATATACTTTTATTTATTTATAACTCTGAATAGTATTGGGAAATAAATCGGGAAAGGAGTATGTCAAGGCTGTATATTGTCACCCTGCTTATTTAACTTATATGCAGAGTACATCATGGGAAATTGAAAGGTTGTTGCCAAACCACGAAAAGACGCCAGGATTCTTGGCCTCCAGAGGAGAAGAATTCAATCCAGGGCCAGAGAGGAGGCTTGATCGCTCAGAGCTTTTGTGTAATAAAGGTTTATTAAAGTATAAAGGAGATAGAGAAAGCTTCTGACATAGGCATCAGAAGGGGCAAGAAAGAATACCCCTTTGCTAGTGTTAGCAGTGGAGTTATATACTCTCCAATGAATGAAAAGAAAGTCTGGAGGTTGTAAAGACCTCACCAGACCTACTCCCATAATTTACATTTTAAGATAACAGGATTAGCCAGAAGGCTTAATCCAGAGACTGTCCTCAGGCAGGATACGTTATTGTTATATAATCATAAGGAACGTAGAGCGAAAAATAAAAAATATGTCCTTTCTTCCTCCTTGAGAATTTCAGACCCCTCTCTCCTTGGGGACCCCTAGACTTCTTATCAACCAGCCTAGGAAATGACTCTCTCAAAATGCTGGGTTGGATGAAGCACAAGCTGGAATCAAGTTTCCTGGGAGAAATATCAATAACCTCAGACATGCAGTGGAGAAGGCAATGGAAACCCGCTCCAGTACTCTTGCCTGGAAAATCCCATGGATGGAGGAGCCTGGTGGGCTTCAGTCCATGGGGTCGCAAAGAGTCAGACATGGCTGAGCAACTTAACTTTCACTTTTCACTTTCATGCATTAGAGAAAGAAATGGCAACCCACTCCAGTGTTCTTGCCTGGAGAATCCCAGGGACGGCAGAGCCTGGTGGGCTGCCATCTATGGGGTCACACACAACTGAAGCGACTTAGCAGCAGCAGCAGACATGCAGATGACACCACCCTTATGGCAGAAAGTGAAGAAGAACTAAAGAGCCTCTTGATGAAAGTGAAAGAGGAGAGTGAAAATGTTGGCTTAAAACTCAACATCAGAAAACTAGGATCATGGCATCTGGTCTCATCTCTTCATAGCAAATAGATGGCGAAACAGTGACAGACTTTTTTTTTTATGGGGGCTACAGTACATGGGGTCACAAAGACTCGGTCATGATTAAGGGCACACATGCACACACGCACACACACATTACCTCCTCCCACTTCTCAGCTCTCCTCACCCATCCTCAACAAAAACTTGAAGGCTGAAAACCTGGCCTCCATTCTCTTTTTCACTTTAACTGGGAGGCAACTCAGAAGGCTTCATCTTTGAATGCCTGTTAGCTGTTCACCTTCCACAGAGAGAGAAGTGCTGTAGACCCCAATCTCCAAAATATATAGCTTGAAGGAGGTGAAGGATTCTAGAAATTCAATTACACAAAAGAAGGAAAGAAAGAGATTCATAGAGAGAAAGAGTGAGTTTCAGGATTTGCCCAGGTCTGTATATCCTTCTACCCATTGTTCAGGCACTAGGAATGGAGTTTAGCATCTAAGTTTGGGTCTGATATGTGGTAGGAATTCTAGGGATCCCATTCACAGGCAATGTGATATTAGAAAATCTTCCCTATCTTAGTCATCTCCTCTTCAAAATCAGGATACTGATAGAAACAACCACATAAAATGACATAAAAAGGGGACAAAAGTTAATTTCCTGGCACATATTAATAAGTAACTGACAAACTATACTATATTTTCAACATATTTTAGTAGAAGACACATGCAACAATTTTTTTGGAAGGAAAAAATCTCCTTTCTGATATGCTTTTTTTTTTCCTTTAAAAAATAATAACGTCAATATTTCCTTTTCATTTATCCCCTCAGCCTTGGTTTAGAATTTCATCAACTCTCATTTAAGCGTTTTCAGGATCCTGGTAACCGGTCTCCTTGGCAACAGTTTCCACTCTACTCGTTGCCTAAAGACTGATTTTCTTTCCTCTCTTCCCAATCCCTCCTATTATTCTATCTTTCCCCATCAAGTGAATTTCAAAGCCACACTCATAGTACACTATAATATTATTTGTGTGCCTGATTAGTCCTCTTTGCATATGAATAAATGTTTCTTGAATAGTTGAAATGATAACTCTGTATAATTTATATTCTGATTTTCACCTAGCAATGATTTAACAAGCCCTTTCCCAACTGCTTACAGTGTCCTAAGGCCCTATCCACGCGTTTAGACCACGTGTGGATCCATGTGGGTAAAAAAGAACATTTTTCAATTAATTACTTACCTTGTTGTTAGTAATGGAGGCTGCTTCCAACTCTTCAGGTTTATTTTAAAAGATGTTACGTTGAAAGTCTGAGTATGAATTTGATATTTTCCTCAGTTTTGACTGATTTCACTTTAAGATGAACTCTATGAGGTAGCATCAGTGAGAAGGAGTGAAAAGATGTTTATGGCACTTAATTATGATAACAGCTGATTTCCAATTGGAATGGCTAAGTCTCCACCAACCTATGTTGTGCATTATTGGATCATGTTGCTACAAGACATAAGAATCATACATTATCACATAAACTAATTTTGCTTTGAAAGAATAAACAGTTTTAATTAACGTAAGGCTTGTAATTTGGAATCTTTGCTTTAGTTTAATGACTAACAAGTTTAATATTATTCACATTTCACTCTGTGTGTGCACATGCATATGCATTTGAAGCTTAAATATTCATATAATTTGATTATTCATTAATTTTTATTGCTATACTCATTAAGAACAATTAGTTAATGAATAAAGCAGTAATATCTCTTTAATATTTATTACAATGACTCTTTTTGTTTTTGTTGTTTTATTTTTGGTGGTGATAGAGGGGAAAAAAAAGAAAAGAAAAGCTTAGTCATGTCTGACTCTTTGCAAGCCCATGGAATTATCCAGGCAAGAATACTGGAGTTAGTAGCCTTTCCGCTCTCCAGGGGATCTTCCTAACCCAGGAATCAAACTCAGGCCTCCCACATTGCAGGTGGATTCTTTACCATCTGAGCCACAAGGGAACACCAAGAAAACTGAAGTGGGTAGCCTATCCCTTCTCCAGTGGATCTCCCGACACAGGAATCGAACTGGGGTCTCCTGCATTGCAGGTGGATTCTTTACCAACTGAGCTATCAGGGAAGCCCTTAGGGTAGTAGAGGTAGTTCTTTCTTTCCCCTCATAGGAAATTTGATGTAATTTAGTGTTTTCAGAAACTTGTGTTATTTTCCTTGTTCATTCCACAGTGGTATAGTGGAAAAGAACACACCTACCAATGCAGGAGATACAAAATATGTGAGCTTAATCCCTGGGTCAGAAAGATCTATTGCAGCATTCTTTCCTAGAAAATTCCATGGACAGAGGAGGCTGGAGGGCTACAGTCCATGAGGTCATAAACAGTTGGACACAGAAGAGCGTGCACACACACACATAATATTTCATTGTGTGTATATACCACATTTTATTTATTCCTTTATCTGTCAATTGACCTTTGGGTTGTTTCCATATCTTGGCTATTGTGAATAGCACTGTGATAAAGTTGGGAATGCACACATCTCTTTCAGATACTGATTTCAATTATTTTGAATATAAATCCAGAAGTGAGATTGTTGGGTCATATAGTAATCCTATATGCTAACAATGAACTATCTGAAAAAGAAAATAAGAAAGCAATACAATTTACAATAACATCAAAAAATATTTAGAAATAGGCCTAAGCAAGAGAGTGAAAGACTTGTACACCTAAAACTGTAAGATATTGATGAACTAAATTAAATAAAATTCATATACACAGAAAAACATACTATATTTATAGGTAAGAATGATTAATATTGTTAAAATGTACATACCACTGAAAGACAAATTAATCAATACCATACTACAAATTTGATGCAGTCAGCAATCTCTATCAAAATTCCAGACATTTTTATGGAAACAAATAACCCACAAAATTCACATAGAAAAACAAAAAATCCTGAAAAACCAAGCAACCTTGAAATAAATAGCAATGTTACAGTTATCACACTTTCTAATTTTGAAATTTATTGCAAAACCTCAGTAGTTAAAACAGCATGGTACTTGCATAAAGACAGAGAGATAGACCAGTGGAAAAGAATAGAAAAACTAGAATAAACCTAAACATATTGATTTTCAATAAGGACATCAAGGACACACAAAGGGAGAAAGGATATACTCTTAACAAATGATGTTGGGAGTACTAGATATCCACATGCAAAGAATGAAATACATCATATACATAAAAGAACTCAAAATGGATTAAAGATTTAAAACTTAAAAACTGAAATTGTAAAAATTCTCAAAAAAAGGAGGAGAGAAACATCTTAGCGTCATCCTTGGCAATTTATTTTTTTGGATTTGATGCTGAATACACATGAAAAAAATCCAAAAAAAGACAAGTGAGACTACACCAGGCTTAAAAGCTTCTATACAACAAAGAAAGTGATCAATAAAGTGAAAAACTGTGGAATGGGAGAAAATACGTGCAAACCATCTATCTGATAAGAGGATAATATCCAAAGTATAGAAAAATCTCCTACAACCCAGTAGCAAAAATAAAAATGAATTTAAAATTATCTAATTAAAAATGAGCAAAGGACTTAAATAAGAATTTCTCAAAAATAAATAAATAAAAGCAAAAGAATGCCGCCAAGTATATGAAAAGTTGCTCAACATCACTAATCATGTAGATCAAAACTACAATTGGGTATCACCTCATATCTATTAGGATGATTATTATTAAAAACAAACAAACAAAAAAGATAACAAGTGTTGGTGAAGATGTAAACAAATTAGAACTCATACATTATTGGTGGAAATGTAGAATGGTGCATTGGACTCCTGAAAACTGTGTGGAGGTTATTCTCTAGCATCTTTTGGGTTCATTGGGAAACAAGCAAAAAAGCAATAATGGAGATGAAGAAGAGTATCATGGGCCTGGTCAGATGTGCTTCTTCTGTATTGACTCTACACTGCACAGGGAGGACTCTTGAGAGTCCCTTGAACTGCAAGAAGATCAATCAGTCAATCCTAAAGGAAATCAATCTTGAATATTCATTGGAAGGACTGATGCTGAAGCTGAAACTCCAATACTTTGGCCACCTGATGGGAAGAGCTGACTCTTTAGAAAAGACCCTGATGCTGGGGAAGATTGAAGGCAGGAGGAGAAGGGGATGGCAGAGGATGAGATGGTTGGATGTCATCACCAACTCAATGGACATGAGTTTGAGCAAGCTCCAGGACATCCTTCCAGATGGTGAAGGACAGGGAAGCCTGGCGTGTTGCAGCCCGTGGGGTTACAAAGAGTCAGACATGACTTGGCAACTGAACAACAAATGTGGCCAATGCCATGATCTTAGTTTTTTTTTTTAATATTTAGTTTTAAGTTGGCTCTTTCAGTCTCCTCCTTCACTTTCATCAAGAGGCTCTTTAGTTCAACTTTGCTTTCTGCCGTTAGAGTGCTTTCATCTGCATATCTGAGGTTATTAATATTTCTCCATGAAACCTTGATTCCAGCTTATGATTCATCCCGCTCAGCATTGTGCATGATGTTGTAGCACAGTCTGTAAAGCATCTGCCTGCAATGCAGGAGATCTGGGTTCAATTCCTGGGTCAGGAAGATCCCCTGGAGAAAGAAATGGCAACCCACCCCAGTATTCTGGCCTGGACAATCCCATGGACACAGGAGCCTGGCAGGTTACAGTCTATTGGGTCGCAAGAGTCGGACACAACTGAGCGTCTTAGCACACAGCACACACTCTGTATATAAGTTGAATAAACAGGATGGCAATGTCATCATTGTCATACTCCTTTTCCAATTTTGAACCAATCATTGTTTCATGTAAGGTTCTAACTGTTTCTTCTTGACCCACATGCAGGTTTCTCAGGAGACAGGTAAGGTGTTCTGATATTCCTACCTCTTTAAGAATTTTCCATCGTTTGTTGTGATCCACACAGTCAAAGGCTTTGGCATAGTCAGTGAAGCAGAAGTAGATGTTTTGTTTTGTTTTGTTTTGTTTTATGGAATTTCCTTGCCTCCTCTATGATTCAACAAATGTTGGCAATTTGATTTCTTGTTCCTATACTTAGGTTTCCTCTTTGAAACCCAGCTTGTACATTTGGAAGTTCTCAGTTCAAGTATTGCTGAACCCTAGTTTCAAGGATTTTGAGCATAACCTTACTTATTTGCAAAATAAGCACAATTGTCCGGTAGTTTGAACAGTCTTTGTCACTGCCCTTCTTTGGGGTTGGAATGGAAACTGATATTTTCTGGTTTTGTGGCCACTGCTAAGTTTTCATAATTTGCTGGTACATTGAGTGCAACACTTAACAGCATCATCTTTTCGGATTTTAAATAGCTTGGCTGGAATTCCATCACCTCCACTAGCTTTCTGTAGTAATGATAAGTGAAATAACATCACTGAACATATCAAGCTACTCTGAGATTCCTTGAATAAATGGGATACACAAAGCCAGAGATAGCTTCCAGTGGGCAATAGGCACCACTTGTAGAATTTATTTTTTCTTTCCTGCCTAAATTCCACATAAGCTTCCTGGGATAGATATGCATCAGTCATATTGTGATTTTTTGGTCTTCTTGAATTAATGCATCCCTAATAGTGTAAACAACCAGAGGATAGAGAAGATACTTTGTTTTTGTTTTTCTATCATTCATGACTCAGAAAAGGATATATAAACTTTATGCTGAATGGAAGGATAGAAATTCATGCTCAGAGGTGTGATGATTTTAGAAGATTAAAGCCAGCAGGGATGGTATTTCCAAATAAAGGCAGGGCTATAAGTTTTAGAATGTGCTCTAATATCCTTAAAGTGAGATGCTAGTGAGAGAAAAAAGCAATGCCAGTTGAAAAGGAGCCTAGTAATGTGTGAAAGAGAGTAAGTTACAAGGAGCAAGCTACATAAAGATAGATCCTCTGAAGAATCATCCTGATTTCAGACATATTAGTTCTACTTTCTTCCTGTGACATCCAGAAGACTGACAGTCTGACAAAGATCTACCTTTGGGCCAGAGTTTGAATTGTCAGTGTGCTGGCCTTGCCTATGTTTTATTATATTTATCCTAAAGTTTTTCATATTTTGGGATGCCATTGTAAATTATATATTTTTTCATTTTATTTTCATTATTAGTATATAGAAATACAAATAATTTTTAAATTGTAGAAATAATTGTATATTTGCAAGCATTTATAAGAATCTTCAGATTTCTTTCATATGCTTTACCCAGTTTCTCCTAATGACACCATTTTACACAGTTATAAAACAATAACAGAACCAGGATATTCACATTGACACTGTCAAGATACAGAACATTTCCATTATAAACAATCCCTCGTACCTTCCTTTAACAACTAACCACGACCTCCTGACTCACAAAGAGTTGGACACGACTGAACAACTGAACTGAACTGAACTGAATCTCCTGACTTGCCCACCCCCATTCTTAACCACTAATAGCAGCTACTCTCTTCTTCATTCATGTAATTTTGAATTTCAAGACTTTTAATAGAGAATTATAGAATTCTTAACCTTCTTGGTCTGCCTTTTTTACTGAGCATAATCATCTGATGATTCTCCAGGTTGCTGCATTTATCAATAGTTCACCCTTGGAAACGGATAAACATCTCTTACTGTTGTGATTATATAAATACTAGTGACTTAATACCGTTGTATCATGATAGGTAAACAGAAAAAATAATAGAATCCTACATCACCAAAGTTACCATTTAATAGAAAAGCCTGTAATAACTTTTTAAAATACAGATGCATATTAAAATTATCTTGATTTTTTTTTAAAAAAATACAAATACCCAAGTATTGTTTTTTTTCTCCAAGGCTCCATGTATGTTTTTAATGAGCAGTCATGTTTAAAAACAACTGGACTATAAGATGATCTTTTACTTTTATCAAGTTTTTTAACTTTCTATATTTCACTTTCAGTGCACCTATGTCATTTAGTTTATGTTCTCAAATTTTCCCATCTCTTCTTGTTTTTATCTTCTTTTGCAAGCTTATATGAAGTGTAGTAGAAAGGCATGTGTGTGTGTGTGTGTCTGTATATGCGTGTGTGTGTGTGTGTGTGTGTGTGTGTGTATGGTAAAATATATGTATTTTACAAAACTTACAAAACTTTGCTTAACTAAAAGGTTTATGGCATTGTCATTCCACTTGTTTGACTTAGTAAGAAGTGAATGGTAAATTTCTTTTTATTTTTACTATTTTAAATTCGTTTATTTATCTATTTTTTAGCTTTACAATATTGTATTTGTTTTGCCATACATAGACATGAATCCACCTTGGGTGTACATGTTTTCCTCTTCCAGAACCCCCCTCCCACCTCCCTCTCCATCCCATCTCTCTGGGTCATCCCAGTGCACCAGCCCCGTGCACTCTGTATCATGCATCGAACCTGGACTGGCGATTCGTTTCACATATGATAATTTACATTCTTCAGTGCCATTCTCCAATATCATCCCTCCTTCGCCCTCTCCCATAGAGTCCATAATACTGTTCTATTTATCTGTGTCTGTTTTGATGCCTCGCATACAGGGTTATCTTTACCAATTAACTAAATACCATATATATGTGTTAGTGTACTGTATTGGTGTTTTTCTTTCTGGCTTACTCCACTCTGTATGATAGGCTCCAGTTTCATCCGCCTCATTAGAACTGATTTGAATCTATTCTTTTTAATGGCTGAGTAATATTCCATTGTGTTTATGTACCACAGCTTCCTTATCCATTCGTCTGCTGATGGGCATCTAAGCTGCTTCCATGTCCTGGCTATTATAAACAGTGCTGTGATGAACATTTGGGTACACGTGCCTGTTTCAATTCTGGTTTCCTCAGTGTGTATGCCCAGCAGTGGGATTGCTGGGTCATATGGCAGTTCTATTTCCAGTTTCTTGAGGAATCTCCACACTGATTTCCATAGTGGCTGTACTATTTTTCATTCCCACCAAGCGTGTGAAAGGGTTCCCTTTTCTCCACACCCTCTCCAGCATTTATTGCTTGCAGACTTTTGGATAGCAGCCATTCTGACGGGAGTGGAATGGTATCTCATTGTGGTTTTGATATGCATTTCTCTGATAATGAGTGATTTTGAGCATATTTTCATGTGTTTGTTAGCCATCTGTATGTCTTCTTTGGAGAAATGTCTGTTTAGTTCTTTGGCACACTTTTTGATTGGGTTGTTTATCTTTCTGGAATTGAGCTGAAGGAGTTTCTTGTATATTTTTGAGATTAATTGTTTGTCCATTGCTTCAATTGCTATTATTTTCTCCCATTCTGAAGGCTGTCTTTTCACCTTGCTTATAGTTTCTTTTGTTATGCAAAAGCTTTTAATTTTAATTAGGTTTCGTTTGTTTATTTTTGCTTTTATTTCCAATATTCTGGGAGGTGGGTAATAGAGGATCCTGCTGTGGTTTATGTCAGAGGGTGTTTTGCCTATGTTTTCTTCTAGGAGTTTTATAGTTTCTGGTCTTAGGTTTAGATCTTTAATCCATTTTGAGTTTATTTGTGTGTATGGTGTTAGGAAGTGTTCTAGTTTCATTCTTTTACAAGTGGTTGACCAGTTTTCTCAGCATCACTTCTTAAAGAGATTGTCTTTTCTCCATTGTATATTCTTGCCTCCTTTGTCGAAGATAAGGTGTCCATAGGTGCGTGGATTTATCTCTGGGCTTTCTATTTTGTTCCATTGATCTATATTTCTGTCCTTGTGCCAGTACCATACTGTCTTGATGACTGTGGCTTTGTAGTAGAGCCTGAAGTCGGACAGGTTGATTCCTCCAGTTGCATTCTTCTTTCTCAAGATTGCTTTGGCTATTCGAGGTTTTTTGTATTTCCATACAAATTGTGAAATTATTTGTTCTAGTTCTCTGAAGAATACCGTTGGTAGCTTGATAGGGATTGCATTGAATCTATAGGTTGCTTTGGGTAGTATACTAATTTTCACTATATTAATTCTCCCGATCCATGAACACGGTATATTTCTCCATTTATTTGTGTCCTCTTTGATTTCTTTCACCAGTGTTTTATAGTTTTCTACATATAGGTCTTTTGTTTCTTTAGGTAGATATATTCCTAAGTATTTTGTTTTTTTCATTGCGATGGTGAATGGAATTGTTTCCTCAATTTCTCTTTCTGTTTTGTCATTGTTAGTGTATAGGAATGCAAGAGATTTCTGTGTGTTAATTTTATATCCTGCAACTTTACTATATTCATTGATTAGCTCTAGTAATTTTCTGGTGGAGTCTTTAGGGTTTTCTATACAGAGGATCCTGTCATTTGCAAACAGTGAGAGTTTTACTTCTTCTTTTCCAATCTGGATTCCGTTTATTTCTTTTTCTGCTCTGATTGCTTTGGCCAAAACTTCCAAAACTTTGTTGAATAGTAGTGGTGAGAGTGGGCATCCTTGTCTTGTTCTTGAATTTAGGGGAAATGCTTTCAGTTTTTCACAATTTAGAATAATGTTTGCTGTGGGTTTGTCATATATAGCTTTTATTTTTATTTTTTAGCTTTTATTTTTATTATGTTGAGGTATGTTCCTTCTATTCCTGCTTTTTGGAGGGTTTTTTTAAATCACAAATTGTTGTCGAATTTTGTCAAAGTCTTTCTCTGCATCTATTGAAATAATCATATGGTTTTTATTTTTCAATTTGTTTATGTGGTGTATTATATTGATTGATTTGTGGATATTGAAGAATCCTTGCATCCCTTGGATAAAGCCCACTTGGTCATGATGTATGATCTTTTTAATATGTTGTTGGATTCTGTTTGCTAGAATTTTATTAAGGATTTTTGCATCTATGTTCATCAGTGATATTGGCCTATAGTCTTCTATTTTTGTGGCATCTTTGTCAGGTTTTGGTATTAGGGTAATGGGGGGCTCATAGAATGAGTTTGGTAGTTTATCTTCCTCTGCAATTTTCTGGAAGAGTTTGAGTAGGATAGGTGTTAGCTCTGGCCTAAATTTTTGGTAGAATGCAGCTGTGAACCCATCTGGTCCTGGGTTTTTGTTTGTTGGAAGATTTCTGATTACAGTTTCAGTTTCCATGCTTGTGATGGGTCTGTTGAGATTTTCTATTTCTTCTTGGTTCAGTTTTGGAAAGTCATACTTTTCTAAGAATTTATCCATTTCTTCCAAGTTGTCCATTTTATTTGCATATATTTGCTGATAATAGTCTCTTATGATCCTTTGTATTTCTGTGTTGTCTGTTTTGATCTCTCCATTTTCATTTCTAATTTTGTTTATTTGATTCTTCTCCCTTTGTTTCTTAATGAGTCTGGCTAATAGCTTGTCAATTTTATTTATCTTCTCAAAGAACCAGCTTTTGGCTTTGTTGATTTTTGCTCTGGTCTCTTTTGTTTCTTTTGCATTTATTTCTGCCCTAATTTGTAAGATTTCTTTCCTTCTCCTAACCCCGGGGCTCTTCATTTCTTCCTTGTCTAGTTGCTTTAGATGTAGAGTAAGTTTATTTATTTGTTTTTTTTCTTGTTTCTTGAGGTGAGCCTGTATTGCTATGAATCTTCCCCTTAGCACTTCTTTTACAGTGTCCCATAGGTTTGGGGTTGTTGTGTTTTCATTTTCGTTAGTTTCTATCCTTATTTTTATTTCATTTTGAATTCTTCTGTGATTTATTGCTTATTCAGCTGTGTGTTGTTCAGTCCCCATATGTTAGAGTTTTTAATAGTTTTTCTTCTGTAAGTGACATCTAATCTTACTGCATTGTGGTCAGAAAAGATGCTTGGAATAATTTCATTTTTTTTTAATTTGCCAAGACTAGATTTATGGCCCAGGATGTGATATATTCTGGAGAAGTTCTGTGTGAGCTTGAGAAAAAAGGTGAAATTCATTGTTTTGGGGTGAAATGACCTATAGATATCAATTATGCCTAACTGGTCTATTGTATCATTTAAAATTTGTGTTTTCTTGTTAATTTTCTGTTTAGTTGATCTGTCCAAAGGTGTGAGTGGGGTATTAAAGTCTCCCACTATTATTGTGTTATTGTTAATTTCCCCTTTCACACTTGTTAGCATTTTCCTTACATACCACAGTGATCCTATGTTGGGTGCATATATATTTATAATTGTTATATCTTCTTCTTGGATTGATCCTTTGATCATTACATAGTATCCATCTTTGTCTCTTTTCACTGCCTTTATTTTAAAGTCTATTTTATCTGATATGAGTATTGCTACTCCTGCTTTCTTTTGGTCTCTATTTGCATGAAATATCTTTTTGCAGCCCTTCACTTTCAGTCTTTATGTGTCCCTTTTTTCGAGGTGGGTCTCTTGTAGACAACATATATAGGGGTCTTGTTTTTGTATCCATTCAGCCAGTCTTTGTCTTTTGGTTGGAGTATTCAACCTATTTACATTTAAGGTAATTATTGATAAGTATGATCCTGTTGCCATTTACTTTATTGTTTTGGGTTCGAGATTATACACTCTTTCTGTGTTCCCTGTCTAGAGAAGGTCCTTTAGCATTTGTTGGAGAGCTGGGTTGGTGGTGCTGAATTCTCTCAGCTTTTGCTTGTCTGTAAAGCTTTTGATTTCTCCTTCGTATTTGAATGAGATTCTTGCAGGGTACAGTAATCTGTAACTCCAGTTTGTTTTCCAGATTTTGGATCATTTTCACTATCATTATTCAGAATTCTTTATCAGGTAGATTCCTTATCTCTACCTCTTTTGTTTGGTTTGGAGGGCATTTATCCTGTTCCTTTACCTGCTGGGTATTTCTCTGCCTTTTCATCTTGTTTATATTGCTGTGTTTGGGGTGGCCTTTCTGTTTTCTGGCAGTTTGTGGTTCCCCTTTATTGTGGAGGATGCTCACTGTGGGTGGGGTTAGATGGATGGCTTGTCAAGTTTCCTGGTTGGGGAAGCTTGTGTCTGTGTTCTGGTAGGTGGAGCTTGATTTCTTCTCTCTGGAGTGCAATTAAGTGTCCAATAATGAGTTTTGAGATGTCAATGTGTTTGGTATGACTTTGGACAGCCTGTATATTGAAGCTCAGGGCTATGTTCCTGTGTTGCTGGAGAATTTGTGTGCTATATCTTACTCTGGAACTTGTTGGCCCTTGAACAGCTCTTGGTTTCAGTGTAAGTATGGAGGCATTTGATGAACTCCTATAGTTTAATGCTTCCTGGATTCAAGAGTTCTCTTTTGTTCTCAAGATTTGGACTTAAGCCTCCTGTCTCTGGTTTTCAGTCTTATTCTTACAGTAGCCTCAAGACTTCTCCATCTATACAGCACCGATGATAAAACATCTAAGTTAATGATGAAAAGTTTCTCCACAGTGAGGGACACCCGGAGAGGTTCACAGAGTTAAGGAGAAGGAGGAGGGAGATAGAGGTGGCCAGGAGGAGAAGAGGGGAATCAAAACGGGAGAGAGCAAGCTAGCCAGTAATCACTTCCCTATATGCTCTCCACCGTCTGGATCTCTCAGAGATGTTCATGGAGTTACACAGGGAAGAGAAAAGGGAGGAAGGAGACAGAGGTGATCAGGAGGAGAAAAGGGGGAATCAAAAGGGGAGAGACAAATCCAGCCAGTGATCAGTTCCCTAAGCATTCTTCACATCCCGGAATACACAAAGAGATTCATAGAGTTAGGTTGAGAACAAAAGGGGGAGTGGGAAGATGGAGGCAACCTGGTGGAGAAAAAGGAAAGTTAAAAGGGGAAGAGAGCAATCAAGCCAGTGATCTCACTCCCAAGTAAAATTAGATGCTCTAGATTGGGTTCTTGAAGACACAAAGTTGATAACAAATACTAAAAAGCAAAGATTAAAAACCTAGAGTAGAGGTTAGGTTCTCAAAAATACAATATTAAAAAAAGAGGAAAAAAAAGAACTAAAAAAAAGAAAAAAACAGAGTCAAAAAAATTATAAAATATATATATATATATATATATATATATATATGTGAAGTTTGCTTTAAACATAAGGTCTTAAAAAATAAATTAATTAAAAAAATACAGATAAAAATAGGGTCTTTTTTTTTTGCAAGGTAATAGTAGGTTATAAAAATAAAAATTGAAGGAGTAATAGGGGACTTAAAAATAAAAAAATAAAATAAGAAAATAAAATAAAATTTAAAAAAATTAAAAAAATAATAGAAGTTTTAAAAATTGAAAAAAAATGATAATAGTAAAAATATATCTAGGACTTTCTCTGGAGCTGTTATGGGCAGTGTGGAGTCAGTTCATTTTCAGATAGTTCCTTGGCCCAGCTTGTACTTCTCAAAGTCTCTAGGCCCTTTCCTATGTAGTCGGTGCTAACTACAGGGTTTTAATCTGTTGCATCTGTCACTTCCAAATTGGTTCCCTCTGTTTCTTTTAGCTTTTTCTGTCTGTTGGTTTCTTCAGTGTTTAATTTCCGCCCTGACACAAGGGGGGTGGTGGTGGTCACTTTTTTTTTTAGTCTCACTTGTTCAGTCGTGGTGTGGGGAGGGAGGAACACTGCAAACAAATCTCACTGGCATGTGCTCACAATGTTATCACCCACAATGGGTTTGCCCCACTCACGGCGTGTGTGCTTTCCCAGTCTGCACTACTCAGGCTCTAGGTTGCACTGCCAGGAACTGTCTGAAGCGGCCCCTGGGGATGCCTGTACTTCCTAGGTCTAAGCCACTCAGGTTCTGGTTCCTGGGTACTTCACAAAGATGCAGACCTTGTTGAGCCTGGGTTTTGTGCTGTTCCCAGGTCCGGGCAGCTCCAGTGACCGGGTTTTTGGCTAGTGCGGTCGGGGGATGCAACTTTTTCCCTTCCCCCATCCCAGCCACTTGGTTTTCTGGGTGTACAACGGGTGCAGCTTCCCAGGTGTGCCATGCTCTCCCCTGGGGAGCTGATCTCTGGCTGTGACCCTCTCGGTGGGTGTGACCCTCCAGAGTCCCAGGAAGTCCTGGTTAGGAGCGAGGTCTGTTGGCAGTTTGGTATAGAATGCCTCTCTGGTGTCGTGATTCCATCCTTCCTTCTCTGGCTCCCCTCGCTTGTCTGTCTCCTGTGGGTATGGGCCAGTTCACAGCAGGCTTGCTCTGCTCAGTCCTTTGTTCTGTGAGCGGGCCTGGTGATGTCTCAGGTTAAGGCTTTTTGCCAGAAAGCTATCCCCAGGTCTAGGTTGCTGTCTCAATCTAGTTCCCTCAGATTGCCCTCGGGGCATTCAGGCCCAGTCCTTACCCAAAGCAATGCAGCCCGCCCCTCCCTGCCCAGCCCCCGCTTGCTAGTTGGGGATGTGTGCGTCTGCACTGCGTTCCCACTGGGAGTTACTGTTAGGTACGTAAACAGCGGGTTTTAATTATTTATTTATTTTTCCTCCCAGTTATTTTGCCCTCTGTGATTCCAAGGATTGCCACAGACCCGCCAGAGAGAATGTTTCCTGGTGTTTGGAAACTTCTCTCTTTTTTAAGATTCCCTTCCTGGGACCGATCTCCGTCCCTACCTCTTTTGCCTCTCTTTTTATCTTTTATATTTTGTCCTACCTCCTTTCGAAGATTATGGGCTGCCTTTCTGTGTGTCTGATGTCCTCTGCCAGCATTCAGAATTTGTTTTGTGGCATTTTCTTGACATCTAAATGTTCTTTCGGTGAATTTGTGGGAGAGAAAGTCGTCTCCCCATCCTATTCCTCCACCATCTTAGGACCGCCCCCGGTAAATTTCTAATTTAAAAAATAGATGTGCAACAAGCATCAAAGGTTTACTATATAGCACAGGGAATTATAGACAATATGTTATAATAGGCTATAATAGAAAATAATCTGAAGAATCATATATGTGTATATGTGTAACTAAATCACTTTGCAGTGCACCTGAAACATTGTAAGTCAACCATACTTCAATAAGATAGAAATATTAAACAACAACAACAAAAAAACAGGCAAATGACCTATACGTGAAAACAGTAAGAAACTGATGAAAGAAACTGAAGATGACACAGATGGATGGAAAGGTGTTATTGGATTAGAGGAATCAATATTGTTAAAATTACCATACTACATAAGGTAATCTGCATATTCAATGAATCCCTAGCAAATTGACAATGGTATTTTTCAGAGAGCTAAAGGAATTTTTTTTTTAATTTATAGAAACAAGAAAAGATCCTAAATAGCCACAGCAATCTTAAGAAAGAAAAATGGGGCTGGAGTAATCAGGCTCCCTGACTTCAGATTATACTACAAACCTAAGATAATCAAAGAAGTATAGTACTGGGTCAAAAACAGACACGCAGATGAATGATACAGTATAGAAACCCCATAAATAAGCTCACACATCTATGGTCAATTAATCCACAACAGTAAAGACAGTCCCTTCAGTAAATGATGCTTGGAAAACTAGCTAGCTTGTAAAGAATAAATGTAAAATTAATAATTTTACATGTAAAAAATAAAGTTAGAACACTCTTTAATACCATAAAAAATAAACATACCATATATATAATGCAAATTATCATATGTGAAACGAATCGCCAGTCCACATTCGACGCATGATACAGGGTGCTCTTGGCTGGGGTAGCAGGATGACCCAGAGAGATGGGAAGGGGAGGGAGGTGCGAGGGGTGTTCTGGAAGGGGAAAACATGTACACCCATGGTGGATTCAAGTCAATATATGGCAAAACAAATACAATATTGTAAAGTTAAAAGATAGATAATAAACTAATTGAAAAATAAACATAAAACAAATTAAAGATATAAATGTAAGCCAGGATTCCATAAAACTCCTAGATGAAAACATAGGCAGAACACTCTTTGACATAAATTGAAGCAATATGTTTTGAAATTCACCTCATAGAGTAATGGAAATAAAAACAAAAAATAAACAAATATGGCTTAGTTGAACTTAAAACCTTTCCAAAGCAAAGGAAACAATAAACAAAACAAAAAGACAACTTACAGAATGGGGAAAAAATTTTCAAATTGTGCGACTGAAAAATGATTGATTTCCAAAATATACAAGCAGCTCCTATAGCTTAATATAGGGGAAAATAATCCAGTCAAAAAATGGGTAGAATATATAAATAGATGCTTCTCTAAAGAAGACATAATGATGGCCAAAAGGTACATGAAAACATGCTTAATATTGCAAAAGAAAACTACAATAAGGTATTACCTTAAACCAGTCAGAATGGCCATCATTAAAAAGTCTATACATAATAAATGCTGGAGAGGGGGTGAAGAAAAGAACACCCTCCTATGTTGTTGATAGGAATGCAAATTGATATAGCCACTATAGAGAACAGTATGGAGCTTCCTTAAAAACTATAAATAGAGCTACCATAGAGACCTGTATTCCTAGCCATAGGCATATATTCAAAGAAAAACATAATTTGAAAGGACAAATACACCCCACTGTTCATAGAGGCACTATTTGTAATGGCCAATGCATGGAATTGATCTAAATATCCATTGACAGATGAATGGATAAGTAAGAAAGTCAAAAAAAGACAGATACCGTATATTGTTTATATGTGGCATCTAAAAATAATAATACAAAAAACCCACAAAACTTATGTACAAAACAGAAATAAACACACAGATATAGAATACAAACTTATGGTTACCAAAGGGAAAAAAAAGATAGGGATAGAATAGGAGTTTGTGGTTAACAATACACACTGCTATATATTGAATATGTATAGCACAAGGAATGATACTCAATGCTGCTGCTGCTACTGCTAAGTCACTTCAGTCGTGTCTGACTCTGTGCGAACCCATAGATGGAAGCCCACCAGGCTCCCCCGTCCCTGGGATTCTCCAGGCAAGAATACTGGATTGGGTTGCCATTTCCTTCTCCAATGCATGAAAGTGAAAAGTGAAAGTGAAGTCGCTCAGTCGTGTCTGACTCTTAGCGACCCCATGGACTGCAGCCTACCAGGTTCCTCCATCCATGGGATTTTTCAGGCAAGAGTACTGGAGTGGGGTGCCATTGCCTTCTCCGTGATACTCAATAGTTTGCAATAAATATAAGCAAAAAGAATCTAAAAAAGTATATATGTGCATATATATCTGTAAAATAGTTAAATCACTTTTCTGTACATATGAAACTAACACAACATTGTAAATCAACTATAATTCAATAAGAAATAAAAATAAAGAGGAAAATGCAAAATATGTATTTATCAACAGTAAGGTAACATTGTAAAATAGATGAAAAAAGAGAGAGAAATATTGCTAGTTAAAGTAATTGGCCTCCAATTAAAATAAAAGAAAAAAAAAAGAGCTTCACAGTTTCCAATAACATCCAAATATTTTAAATTATTCTCAAAGTATAGATTTATAATTTTTGACTATCTGGGAAACTGAACCTAAATTTTTAGAATCAAAATTAGCAGAGTAGACAGGTTTCCTGGTGGCTGATTGGTAAATAATCAGCCTGCCAATGCTGTAGACACAGATTCCATCCCTGGATTAGGAAGATCGCTTGGAGAAAGAAATGGCAACCCACTCCAATAGTCTTGCCTTGGAAATCTCATGGCAGAGGAACCTGGCATGCTATAGTCCATGGGTTGCAAAAGAGTTGGACCACTACTTCAGTCAGTCAGTTCAGTCACTCAGTCATATCCCACTCTGTGACCCCACAGACTGCAGCATGCCAGGCTTCCCTGTCCTTCACCAACTCCTGGAGCTTGCTCAAATTCTTGTCCATCGAATCGCTGATGCCATCAATACTTTGGCTATCTGATACAAATAACTAATTCATTGGAAAAGACCCTAATGCTGGAAACAATTGAAAGCAGGAGGAAAAGGGGATGACAGAGCATGAAATGGTTGGATGAATGGACCTAATTTAGTTATTAAACAACAAAATTATCAGAGTAAAAACATGTAAACACTGTAAAAATATAATTTACTCCTTTTCATTTCTGAGTAATATCCCATGCAATGGATGTACCAGGCTTGTTGAATCAGGAATCAACTGAAGGACAGGCTTCCCTGGTACCTCAACAATAAAGAATATGACTGCAATGCCAGAAACCAAGATTTGATCCCTGGGTTGGGAAGATTCCCTGGAGAAGGGAATGGCTACCCATTACAGTATTCTTGTCTGGACAAACCCATGGACAGAAGAACCTGGTGGGCTAAAATCCATGGGGTTGCAAAGAGCCAGACATGACTTAACAAACTGTGGAAAATTCTTCAAGTGTTAGGAATACCAGATCACCTACTGTGAAACCTGTACGCAGGTCAAGAAGCAACAGTTAGAACTGAACATGGAACCATGGTCTGGTTCCAAAATGGGAAAGGAGTATGTCATGGCTGTATATTGCCACCCAACTTATTTAACTTATATGTAGGGTCCATCCTTCGAAATGCTGGAATGGATAAAACACAGGCTGGAATCAAGATTCATGGGAGAAATATCAGTGACCTCAGATATGCAGCTGACACCACCCTTATGGCAGAAATCAAAAAAGAACTAAAGAGCCTCTAGATGAAGATGCAAGAGGAGAGTGAAAAAGCTGACTCAAAACTCAACGTTCATAAAAGTAAGATCGTGGCATCCAGTCCCATCACTTCATGGCAAATAGATGGGGAAAAAATGGAAACACTAACAGACTTGATTTTCTTGGGCTCCAAAATCACTGTGGACAGTGACTGCAGCCATGAAATTAAGACACTTGTTCTTTGGAAGGAAAGCTATGACAAACCTAGACAGCATATTAAAAATCAGAGACATTACTTTGCCGACAAATGTCCATCTAGTCAAAGCTATGGTTTTTCTAGTAGTCATGTATGGATATGCAAGTTGGGTGATAAAGAAGACTGATCACTGAAGAACTGATGCTTTTGAACTGTGGCATTGGGGAAGACTCTTGGGTGTCCCTTGGGCAGCAAGGAGATCAAGCTAGTCAATTCTAAAGGAAATCAACCCTGAATATTCATTGGAAGGGCTGATGCTGAAGCTGCTCCAATACTGTTGCCACCTGATGTGAAGAGCCAACTCATTAGAAAAT
This sequence comes from Okapia johnstoni, assembly GCA_024291935.2. Classification (NCBI taxonomy): domain Eukaryota; kingdom Metazoa; phylum Chordata; class Mammalia; order Artiodactyla; family Giraffidae; genus Okapia; species Okapia johnstoni. Next base: position 660,141 of record CM044326.1, read on the forward strand.
ACCCTGTTGCTGGGAAAGATAGAGGGCATGAGGAGAAGGGGATAACAGAAGACAAGATAGTTGGATGGCATTGCCAACTCAATGGACATGAATTTGAGCAAGTTCTGGGAATGGTGAAGGACAAGGAAAACTGCTACAGTCCACGGGGTCGCAAAAAGTTGGACATAACTGAGAGGATGAGCAACAATAAACTGAAGAAACTCTGTGTTGTTTCCAGTTTGGGCCTAATTATAAACAAAATATTATAAATATTCATAAATAGATTTTATGTAAGCATAATTTTCCATCTCTCTGGAATAATTGCCAAGGAGTACAATGTTTGAATAATATATTATTTGAACATTTGAAATGTAAACAAACTACCCATCAGCATGGCTTAAAACCAACAAAAAAAGGAAAATAGTAAATGCTGACTAGAAGAGAAACTGGATCATTCACATTGATGATGAAAATTCATATTGGTACAACCACTATAGGAAACAGGTAGTTTCTTTACATCTCAAGTGTTCAAACATTACATTTCAAATGTTCAATTTCTTTAGACTATTTGTTAAAAAGACTATCATTTATTCATTGAATTAGTTTTGCTCCTTTGCCAAAAATCAAGAGGTTATGCTCGTGAGGAGGGGTTGTTTCTAAGTTCTATATTCTGTGCTATCAATCAATACGTCTGTTCCTTTGCCATATAAATCCCTCTTGTTTATTGAAATGTAACTCACACTTCATAAAATTTACCACTTTAAAGTGCATAGTTCAGTGATTTTTATTATACAGTTGACCCTTGAAGAATGCACAGGGATTGGAGAGGGAGTTAGAGGTGTCAAATTTCCCAGCTGTAAAAAATCTGCCTGCAACTTTACAAGCACCTTCTATTCCTGCAGGTTCCACACATGTGGGTGCAACCAACTGGGAATCTTACAGTGTGCTGTATTTACCATTGAAAAAAAAATGTTGTCTAAGTGGACTTGCACAGCTCAAAGCCATGCTGTTCAAGGATCAACTTGATTCACAAAGCTTTGCAACCAATACAAGTATCTAATTCCAGTACATTTTCGTTACCCCCCAAAGAAACCACATGTCTATTCAGTCACTACTTATTCCTGCCTCCATTGCAAACCCTGGAAATTACTGATTTATCTTCTATCTCTGGGAATTTGACTCCTCTGTTCACTTCATATAAACTGAGTATTAGAAATATCTGTTTTACATCTTGAGTTTTGTGTCTACCTCCTTTTACTTAGCATAATGGTTTCAAGATTTAATCATGTTGTAGCATGTATCCACATTTAATTCTCCTTTGTTTTTATCCTGATGTAAGATAGTCCAGTGTTGGTTGTACCCTACCACACCAAAAAACATTCCTCAGTTGGTGTACATTGGGTTGTTTGCACCTTTTGGCTATTACAAATACTGGTACTATGAACATTCATGTACAGGTATTTGTTTCAGTATCTGTTTTAAAATTTGGGGGAAATATACTAAAAGGGGAAGTGCTAGTTCATTTGGTAACTTTAGGCTTAATAGTTTTAGGTACTGTCAGATTGTCTTCCAAAGTGGCAGCACCATTTTCCATGCCCATCAGCCATTTACGAGGATTCTAAATTCACCATTGTGAACATTTAGTTTAGTTTTGTTTGTTTGTTTTACTGCAGCCATCCTAATGAGGGTTAAGTGGTATTTCATTGTGGTTTTGATGTATGTTTTTCTGATGACTAATAATATTGAACATGTTTTCATGTACATACTGGCCTTGTGTATACATTCTTTATCTACTCAAATCTTTTTACCATTTTTAATGAGGTTGTTTGTCTTTTATTTTTGAGTTGTAAAAATTCTTTTTAATTTTACTTAATAGACACAATGTATTACTTTCTGTTGTCATTGTTCTTCAGTTCCTAAGTAGCGTCTGACTCTTTGTGATCCAATGGACTATCACACACCAGGTTCCTTTGTCCTCTACTGTCACCTGGAGTTTTCTCAAATTCATGTCCATCAAGACAGTAATGCTAACCATCTCACTCTCTGCCACTGGCTTCTCCTTTTACCTTCAAGTTTTCCCAGCATCATCCAGTTGGTCTTTTGCAATAAGTGGGTTCTTTGCATCAGGTGGCCAAAGTATTGGAGCTTCAGCCTCAGCATCAGTCTTTCCAATGAATATTCAGTATTGATTTCCTTTAGGATAGAATAATTTGATATCCTTGCTGTCCAAGGGACTCACAAGAGTCTTATCCAGGACCACAATTCAAACACATCAGTTCTTGGGCTCTCAGACTTCTTTATGGACCAACACTTTTATCCATACATGACTACCGGAAAAAGCATAGATTTGACTATATAGATCTTTGTTAGTGATGTGATGTCTCTGAGTTTGAATATGTTGTCTAGAATTATAATAACTTTCTATCCAAGGATCAAGTGTCTTTTAATTTCATGGCTGCAGTCACCATCCACAGATAAAATCTATCACTGCTTTCACTTTTTCCATGTTTATTTGCTATGAAGTGACAGGACCAGATGCCATTATCTTAGGCATTTTAATGTTGATTTTCAAGCTTTTTTGCTCTCCTCTTTCACCTTCATCTTCCCTGATAGCTCAGTTGGTAAAGAATCTGCCTGCAATGCAGGAGACCCTGGTTCTATTCCTCAATTGGGAAGATCTGCTGGAGAAGGGATAGGCTTCCCAATCCAGTCTTGCTGGGCTTCTCTTGTGGCTCAGCTGGTAAAGAATTCACATGCAATGTAAGAGGCCTTGATTCAATCCCTGGTTTGGGAAGATACCCTGGAGAAGGTAAAGGCTTCCAGTATTCTGACCTGGAGAATTCCATGGACTGTAGTCTATGGGGTCACAAAGAGTCTGACACAACTGAGTAACTTTCACTTTCACTTTCATCAAGAGGCTCTTTCATTCCTCTTCACATTCTGTCATTTGAGTGGTTATCATCTGCATATCTGAGGCTGTGGATATTTCTCCCAGCAATCTTGATTCCAGCTTGTGATATATCCAGTCCATCATTTCATATGATGTACTCTGTATATATGCTGTTAAAAATCAAGGTGACAATATACAGTGCTGTTCTCATTTCCCAGTTTTGAACCAATCAGTTGTTTCATTTATGGTCTTAATTGTTGCTTCTTGACCTTCATTCAGGTTTCTCAGGAGACAGTTAAGGTGATCTGGTTCTCGCCTGTCTAAGAATTTTCCACAACTTGTTGTGATCCACACAGTCAAAGACTTTTGTGTAGTCAATGAAGCAGAAGTAGATTTTTTTTTGAAACTCTTGTGCTTTCTCTGTGATGCAACAAATGTTAACAATTTGATCTCTGTTTCTTTTGCTTTTTGAATCCCAGCATGCACATCCAGAAGTTTTCAGCTTGAAGTATTTTGAGCATAAGCTTGCTAGCATGTGAAATGAGCACAATTTTATGGTAGTTCGACTATTCTTTGGTATTGATATTCTTTGGGATTGTAATGAACATTGACTTTTCTAGTTTTGTGGTCACTGCTGAGTCTTCCAAATTTGCTGGCATTTTGAGGGCAGCACTTTAACTGGATCGTATTTTAGGATTTTAGATAACTCACCTGGAATTCCATCACCTCACTAGCATTGTTTGTAGTAATGCTTCTCAAGGCCCACTTCCTAAGGCCTAAGGAAGTAATGCTTCCTAAGACACCACTCCAGGGTGTCTAGTTCTAGGTGAACGACCACACTATCATGGTTATCTGTGTCATTAAGACTTCTTTTTGTACGCTCTGTGAATTCTTTTCACTTCTTAACCTCTTCTGATTCTGTTAGGTATTTGCAATTTCTGTCCTTTATTGTGCCAATTATTGCATGAAATGTTTTCTTGGTATTCTAAATTTTTTTGAAGAGATCTCTAGTATTTCCTATTCTATTGTCTTCATCTATTTCTTTGTGTTGTTCACTTAAGAAGGTTTTCTTATCTCACCTTGCTATTCTCTGGAACTCTGTGGTTGAGTATATATTTTCCTTTCTCCTTTACCTTTTACTTCTCTTCTTTTCTCAGGTATTTTTAAGGCCTCCTCAGACAACCATTTTGCCTTCCTGCACTTCTTTTTCTTTGGAATGGTTTTGGCCACCACCTCCTGAAGAGTGTTATAAACCTTTATCCATAGTTTTTCAGGCAGTCTTTCTACTGGATCTACTCCCTTGAATCTATTTGTCACCTCCACTGTATAATCATAAGGGATTTGATCTAGGTCATAACTGAATGGTCTATTGTTTTCCCCTACTTTCTACAATTAAAGCCTGAATTTTGCAATAAGAAGCTCATGATCTGAGCCACAGTCAGCCCCATGTCTTGTTTTTGCTGACTGTATAGAGCTTCTCCTTCTTTGGCTGCAAACAACATAATCAATCTGATTTCGTTACTGACCATCTGGTGATGTCCATGCATAGGGTCATGTCTTGTGTTGTAGGAAAAGTGTATTTGCTATGACCCTTTTGGAAAAAGGCAAAACTCTGTTAGCATTTGTCCTGCTTCATTTTGTACACCAAGGCCAAATTTACCTTGGTTACTCTGGGTGTCTCTTGACTTCCTACTTTTGCATTCCAATTCCCTATGATTAAATGGACACTTTTTTGGTGTCAGTTCTAGAAGGTCTTGTAGGTCTTCATAGAACCATTCAATTTCACCTTCTTTGGCATTAGTGGTTGGAGTATAGACTTGGATTACTATGATGTTGAAAGGTTTGCCTTATAAATGAACAGAGATCATACTGTTTTTTTTTGATATTGCACTGAGATACTGAATTTCAAAATTTTTGTTGACTATGAGAGGTACTTCATTTCTTTTAAGGGATTCTTGCCCACAGTAGTGGATATAATCATCATCCAAATTAAATTCACTCATCCCCATCAATTTTAGTTCATTTATTCCTAAAATATCACTGTTCACTCTTGCCATCTCCTGCTTGACCACGTCCAATTTACCTTGATTCATGAACCTACCATTCCAGATTTTTATGCAATATTGTTCTTTACAACATCAGACTTTAATTTCACTACCTGGTACATCCACTACTGTCCACTGTTTCCACCATGGCCCAGCCTCTTCTTCTTTCTGGAGCTATTTCTCCAATCTTCCCCTGTAGCATATGGGACATCTTCTAGTGTCACATATTTTAGCATTTTCATACTTTTCATGGGGTTCTCAAGGCAAGAATGAAGAAGTGGTTTGCCATTCCCTTCTCCAGTGGATCACACTTTGTCAGAACTCTCCACCATGACCCATCTTGGGTTACCCTGCTTGGCATGACTGTTAGCTTCATTGAATTGCACAAGGCTGTTATCCATGTGATCATTTTGGTTAGATTTCTATGATTGTGGTTTTCATTATGGAGGTGTGAAATTATAGCTCTTTATTCTTCTGTCTGTCCTCTGATGGATGAAAATAAGATGCTTGTGCAAGCTTCCTGAAGGGAGGGACTGGCTGTGAGGAAATCCGGGTCTTTCACTGGTGGGCAGAGCCGTTCTCTGTAAATCTTTAATCCAATTGTCTACTGATGTGTGGGGCTGTTCTCTCTCTGTGTAAGTTGTTTGGCCTGAGCTGACCCAGTCCTGGGGTCTGCAGGCTCTATGGTAGAGCTATCTGTGAACTACAAAAAAGGCTTACATCAAGACACGCCTCCCAGTACTGCTACTACTAGCACCCCTCTCCCTGGGGCAGGCCACTGCCAACCCATGCCTCCATAGAAGAACCTCAAACAGTCACAGGAAGGTCTGGTTCAGTCTCTCTTGGGGTCACTGCTCCTTTCCCCTGGGTTCTTGTTTGAATAAGATTGTGTTTGTGCCTTCCAAGAGTCTTTGTTTCCTCTAGTCCTGTGGGAGTTCTGTAACCAAATCCCACTGTCTTCTGAAGTCAGATTCGCTGGGCACTCTGAGCCCCTTTGACAGATCCCCATGTTGGGAATTCTGATATGGGGCTTAGAACCTCACAACTGTGCAATAATTTATTTGTTATTATTGTTCTCCAGTTTGTGGGTTGCCCACTTTGGCAAGCATGGGAATCAATTTTATTGTGATTGTGCCCCTCTTATCTTCTTGTGTGGTTTCTTCTGTGTCCTTGGATGTGGAGTATCTTTTTTCGATGGGTTCCAACATCTTCCTGCCAATAGCTAGTGCAAAAACTAGTTGTGATTTTGGTGTTCTCATAGGAGAAGATGAGTGGATGAACTTCTAGTACATCATCATTTAGACCTCCTCAATACAGGGTTTCTCTTGGGAATGGGGGGAAATGTTACATTCTTCTCAGCATCAAACAAACCTATTTAATCACTTTGTGTCCTTGGGCACATGACTTAACCTCTCTGTTTTCTCAGTTGTAAAACGGATTTACTCCAAAGCGTAAGGGATGCAGTAAAAGTAGTTCTATGAGGGAGGTTTATAGCAGTAAAAGCCTACCTCAAGAAATAAGAAAAAACATCAAATAGATAACCTAATCTTATACCTAAAGCAACCAGAAAAAAAAAAAGACCAGAAAACCCTCAAACTTGGTAGAAGGAAAGAAATAATGCAGAGATAAATGATAAATAAATGAAATATATAATAGGAAAGATCAATAAAACTAAAAGTTGGTTCTTTGAGATGATGAACAAAATTGACAAAACATTAGTCAGACTCAACAAGAAAAGAGGAAAAGACTCAAATCAACAAAATTAGAGATGAAAAAGGAAAGGTTATGACAGACAATGTAGAATTACAAAGGATCATAAGAAGTCACACTCATCAAAAAAAGGGGGGGCTCAAGTCACAAAACTAGAAATGAAAAAAGAATGGTTGCAACAGACAATGTAGAAATGCAAAGGATCGTAAGAGACTACTCCAAGGAACAATATGCCAGTAACATGGACAACCTGGAAGAAATGGACAAATTCTTAGATAAGTACAATATTCCATGCCTTAACCAAGAAGAAATAGAAAATAAAAACAGACAAAACACAATCAATGAAATTGAAACTGTGATAAAAATTCTCACAAAAAACAAAACTCCAAGACCAGATATCTTCACATACGATTCTATCAAATGCTTTTAGAAGAGCTAACACCTACCTGCTCAAGATCTTCCAAAAATTTGCAGAGGGAAGAACACTACCAAACTCATTCTATGAGGACACCATTGCCTTGATACCAAAACCAGAAAAAATATATCAAAAAAGAAAGAAAGAAAACTACAGGCCAATATCATTGCTAGAGATGCAAAATTCCTAAACAAAATACTAGCAAACAAAATATAACAACACATTATAAAAGATCATATATCATGATCAACTCCAATTCATCCCAGGGATGCAAGGATTCTTCATTATACACAAATTAAACAAAGTGATACACCATATTAACAAATTGAAAGATAAAAAATTGTATGATAATCTCAATAGATACAGAAAAACTTTGACAAAATCAGCATCTACTTATGATTAAAAAAATAAATAACTATTTAGAAAATGAGTATAGAAGGAACCTTCGTCAATATAATTAAGGTCATATATGACAAACCCATAGAAAACATTATTCTCAATGGTGAAAAACTGAAGGCATTTCCTCTAAGATCTGGAACAAGACAAGGGTGGCCCCTCTCACAACTAGTATCCAATATAGTTGCGGAAGTTTTATCCACAGCAATCAGAGAAGAAAAATAAATAAAAGGAATCCAGACTGGAAAAAAGGAAGGAAAATTCTTATTGTATGCAGATTACATGATAATATTTATCAGTCAGTTCTGTTACTTGGTCATGTCTGACTGTTTCCAATCCCATGGACTGCAGCACGATAGGCTTCCCTGTCCATCACCAACTCCTGGAGCTTTCTCAAGCTCATGTCCATAGAATTGGTGATGCTATCCTACCAACCCATCCTCTGTAGTCCCCTTCTCCTGCCTTCAATCTTTCCTAGCATCAAGGTCTTTTCCAATGGTTCCAATTTGGAACCAGTCTGTTGTTTCATGTCCATTTCTAACTATTGCTTCTAGACCAGCATACAGATTTCTCAAGAGGCAGGTAAGGTGGTCTAGTATTCCATTTCTTGAAGAATTTTCCACAGTTTTTGTGATCCACACAGTCAAAGGCTTTGGAATAGTCAATAAAGCACAAGTAGATATTTTTCTAGAACTCTCTTGCTTTTTTGATGATCCAACGGATGTTAGAAATTTGATCTCTGGTTCCTCTGCCTTTTCTAAATCCAGTTTGAACGTCTAGAAGTTCTCGGTTCTCATACTGTTGAAACCTACCTTGGAGAATTTTGAGCATTGCTTTGCTAGTGCGTGAGGTGAGCACAATTGTGTGGTAGTTTGAACATTCTTTGGCATTGCCTTTCTTAGAGATTGGAATGAAAACTGATCTTTTCTAGGCTTGTGTGTGGCCACTGATGAGATTTCCAAATTTGCTGGCATATTGAGTGCAACACTTTCACAGAATTGTTTTTTAGGACTGGCAATAGCTCAACTGAAATCCCATCACTTCCTCTAGCTTTGTTCATAATGATGCTTCCTAGGGCCCACCTTGACTTCACAACCCAGGATGTCTGGCTTTAGGTGAATGACCACACCATCGTGGTTATCTGGATCATGAAGATCTTTTTCTGCAGAGTTCTTTTATGTATTCTCACCACCTCTTTTTTAGTATCTTCTGCTTATGTTATGTCCATACTGTTTATGCCCTTTATTGTGGCCATCTTTGAGTGAAATGTTCCCTTAGTATCTCTAATTTTCTTGAAGAGATCTCCCGTCTTTCCCATTATTTTGTTTTCATCTATTTCTTTTCACTGATCATTGAGGAAGGGTATCTTATATCTCCTTGCTATTCTTTGGAACTCTGCATTCAAATGGGTATATATGTCCTTCCTTTGCCTTTAGCTTCTCTTTTTTTCTCAGCTTATTGTAAGGCCTCCTCTGACAACCATTTTTCCTATTTGCATTTCTTTTTCTTGATCACTCTCTTCTGTACAATGTCATGAGCCTCAGTCCATAGTTATTCAGGCACTTTGTCTATCAGATCTAATCCCTTGAATCTATTTGTCACTTCCACTGTATAATCATAAGGGATTTGATTTAGGTCACACCTGAATGGTCTAATTGGATTTCCCTATTTTCTTCAATTTAAGTCTGAATTTTGCAATAAGAAGTTCATGATCTGAGCCACAGTCAGCTCCCATCCTTGTTTTTGCTGACTGTAAAGAGCTTCTCCATCCTTGGCTGCAAAGAATATTATCAATCTGATTTTGGTATTGATCATCTGGTGATGTTCATGTGTAGAGTCATCTCTTGTGTTGTTGGAGGAGGGTGTTTGCTATGACCAGTGCATTCTCTTGGCAAAACTCTGTTAGCATTTTTCCTGCTCCATTAGGTACTCCAAGGCCAAATTTGCCTGTTACTCCAGGTATCTCTTGACTTCCTACTTTTGCAGTCCAGTCCCATATGATGAAAGGGACGTCTTTTTCGGTTGTTAGTTCTAGAAGGTCTTGTAGGTCTTCATAGAACCTTTCAACTTCAGCTTCTTCAGAATTACTGGTTGGGGCATAGACTTGGATTACTGTGATATTGAATATTTTTTCTTGTAAATGAACAGAGATCGTTCTGTCATTTTTGAGTTTCCACCCATGTGCTGCTTTTTTGTTGAGTGTATCCTCACAAAATGATGGAGTAGAAGGACGTGTGCTCATCTTCTCCTGTGAGTACTCCAAAATTACAACTTGCTGCTGAACCATCAACAAGATAATGTTGGATCCTACCAAAAAAAAGATACCCCATGTCCAAGGGCAAAGGAGAAGCAAGATGATAGGAGGGGTGAAATCAGGTTTAGAATCAAACCCCATACCTTCCAGAGATACTTGGAGGGCTCAAACAAAGAGATCCCACAGAGACTAAGCTAGACCTGCTTTTGAGTGTTTGAGTGTCTCCTGCAGAGGTATGGGTCAGAAGTGGCCTGCTGCAGAGTCAGGGGCTCTGGGTGTAGCAGACCTGGGTCACACAGTGTGTGGCATAAGCCCTCTTGGAGGAAGTCACCATTCACCCCCACCATAGAGCCACCGAGCAGACAAACTCCAGAACAGTTATACCAAAAAATTCTGCACTTTAAGAACGTTCTAGGGCCCCTAACAGGTTTCCCAACCTAGGGATCTGACAAAGGGACTGAGAACCCCCGGGGAATTTTATTTTGGAGGCCAGTGGCATTTGATTACAGAACTTACACAGGACTGGGGAAACAGACTCTTGGAAGGAACAAAAAAAACTTGGAGAAAGGAACCTGTTATACAGAATGAAGTAAGTCAGAAAGATAAAAACAAATATCATATATTAAAGTACATGTATACAATCTAGATGAGAAGGCAATGGCAACCCACTCCAGTACTCTTGCCTGGAAAATCCCATGAACGGAGGAGCCTGGTGGGCTGCAGTCCATGGGGTTGCTACAAGTCAGACACGACTGAGCGACTTCACTTTCACTTTTCACTTTCATGCATTGGAGAAGGAAATGGCGGCCCACTCCAGTGTTCTTGCCTGGAGAATCCCAGGGACGGGGGAGCCTGGTGAGCTGCCATCTCTGGGGTCGCACAGAGTCAGACACAACTGAAGCGACTTAGCAGCAGCAGAAGCATGCAATCTAGAAAAATGGTACTGATTAACCTATTTGCAAGGCAGGAAAAGAGACACAGACATAGAGTACATACTAGCAGAACACAGCAAAGGAATGAGAGGGTGGGAGGAACTGAGAGAGAATATTTGAACCATTTGCATTACCATAGCTTAATTTCTTGCTTCTAATTTATATATATTTTTCTTTGTCTGACCATATTGCACTGCCAAGAATCTCTAGTATAATACCAAATGAAAAGGGTAAAAGTGGTCATCCTTGTCTTCTTTCTAAAATTAGGAAGAAAGCACTCAATCTTTTATCATTAATTATGATTTTGGTTGTAGGTTTGTCTTATATGCCTTCTATCAGTTTTAGGACATTATTTCCTACTCCTCATTTGATGAGAATCTGTACTATACATTGAAGTTAATTTTTTAAAACAGTCATGAAGATTTATTTCTTCAGAAAGCATTTAATTTACAGCACTGTCATATACACTTTCCAAGCCAGTGGTTGGGGAAAGTGTGCAGTCCTAGGGTCCTTCAGATGCCCAATGACATGAGTGTAAAACACTACTGCTGGTGCTGCTACAAATTCACAAAGTAAGGGGTGGAGCCAAGACAGTGGTGAGGAAAGACACAGAGTCTGTGTCTTCCCACGCCTGTTACCTATCAGGCACTAGTGGGGGACCTCTTGTGGACAGGAAGACAGGATGAGCCCTGGGGGCAACCAGGTACTGGGTTGGGGGGAGTGGGAGACGGTCTAGAACAGATGACCAGTGACCGAGGGGTAGCTGGGTGGGGGAAGCAGTTTGGGCGCTGGGAACCTTTTGGGAGCCACGAGTGGTTTGGCTACTCTGGGATGCTCGGAGCAGCATGCCTGCTGGGAGGGGGACAGGCCCCTGAGGAAACTGTAGGTTTCATCACGGAAGCCCCATGTGGTTCCCCTTTCACACGGCCACAGGGGGACTTCTGGGGCCTGGGTGCTGGAGCCTCTTTCCTCTGGGGCCCTTTCTGACCTACAGGGCCTGCTCTACCCTCCAATCGAACCTTCTGACCTCTGCCCTCCAGGACACCCTCTGCTCTTCAGGGACCCCTTCCCTAGGTGGTTCATTTGGACATAAGAGACAGTGGTAAGGCTCCTGAGGGGTTCCAGAAATAGGAAACTGGCTGGTATTTCCCCACCCACTCAACCCTGGGGAACCTCCTAAGGCCCCAGGCTGAGTCCTCTGCACTTCCAGGCCACCTCTGCCCTCCTGGCGGCATCCACCCTCCGCTCTCCCCCTCCATTGCTCAATCTCTGTCTCAGGCTCCCCTCTACTCTCTTCTTTCCAGATTCTTTCTTCCTCTGGAGACCCCTCATCCCTGTAGGGATCTTCATCTGTCCCCTGGACTGGGCCCTCTGCTCTCCACGGTTTCCCTCTGCTCTCTAGGGCTCTCTCCTTTCTTTTGGAGTCCACAAAGTCCCCTCCACCTTCCAGGGTCCCGTTCTATTCTCTGGATTCCTCCTCCTCCCTCAAAGCTCCCTGTTTTCCGTGTGCTCCCTCACTCCTCCAGGGGCCCTGTCTGACCTCTGGACTTGGCTCTCTGCATCTGGGACCAATTTTTTACCGCCTGGCTCCTTTCTCCTTCTGGGCCAGCACTCCGCCATCCTCTAGGGCCCCCCTCCCTCCAGACACTCTTCACCTTCCAGGTTGAACCCTCTGCCCTCTGGTACCACTCTATCTTCCAAGGCCACCTTCAAGGGCACCCTCTGCCCACCTAAGTTCTGCAGATGCAGGAGGAAGGAGAAACTGAGCAGAGCTAGCTGGGAGGGGTCCCTCTGGTTTTGGAGAAGCAGGGAATCCATCTGATGTTCCCCGCACCATGGCATGGGGAGCCTCCTGAGGACCTAGGCCTTATCCTTTACACCCCAATGCAGGAGGCACCTCAGAGGTCTCTTTGGCTACTTGGAGCCTGTGGTATCCCCCGCCCCCACTCCAGGCTTGTTCTGAAAGCTTGGATCCTGAATCAGAACCCCAGCTTCACCTAAATCTCATTTCCACCTAAACACTTCCACAGCCTAAGACCCACACTTCACAGCAAAACTTTTTTTTTCTTCTTTTTTTTTTTGCTTTGATTTTTTTTCTTTTTTCTTTCTTTTTTTTTTTTTTACTATTTGCTAGTTGAGTTTGATTTTACCCTCCAGTGGTTGTTTCATATATATTCTTATTTTTCCTACTAATTCTGTTAATTTTCTAAGTTTATTCTATTATTTTGTAATCTTTGTTATTATTCTGCTCCCTCTTATGTTTATTTTTCTTTTATTTTCTTCTCTCATTTTGCTACTGGATTTTGGTTTTAACCTTCAGGGATTGCTAGCTTTTATTCTTTGTTATTGTTCTGCTTTTTTCTCTCTCATTTTCTGTATTTCTTATTTCTCTTTCTTCCTTTTGGCTTTCTTTTGCCCCACACCTCATGTCTCATGGGATCTCTGTTCATGAGCCAGAGACCAGGCCTGAATCCCTGAGGTGAGAGCACTGAGTCTGAATTGCTGGAGGGATAGAAAACCACAGGCACCAAGGAATACTGATTGGAACGAGGTCACCCAGAGGTCCATATCTCAATACCAAGACCTGGTTCTACCCAAATGCTTGCAACTTCCACAGCTGGGAACCTCAGGCAAGATAATTAGTAATATAGGAACACAGTCTTACCCATCGAAAAATAAAGGAAATGACAAAAAATATGTTATAGATGAAGACACAAGGTAAAAAATCACAAGGTCTAATAAATGAAAAGTAAATAGGGAACCTATATTTAGAGTAATGATAGTAAAGAATTTTCAAAATATTGAAAACAGAATGAATAAAATGCAGGAAACTTTTAACAAATTAACAAAGGCCTAGAAGGAATAAAGAATAAACAAACAGTAATGAACAAAGCAATCAATGAAATTAAAACTGCCCTAGAAGGAATCAATAGCAGAATAAATGATACAAAAGAATGGAAAAAGGAACTGGAAGACAGAATGATAAAAATAACTGCCAAGGAGCAGAATAAAGGAAAATGAATGAAAAGCATTTTGGACAATCTCAGAGATCTCTGGGCCAATGTTAAATGTATCAACATTTGGATTATCAGGGTCCCAAAAGAAGAAGAGAAAAAGGAAGTGTATGAGAAAACATTTAAGGAGATTAAAGTCAAAAACTCCCCCAAAACGGGAAAATAAAAAGTCACCCAAGTCCAGGAAGCCCAGAAAATCTCATGCAGAATAAACTAAAAGAGAAATATATCAAGACACATGTAAATCAAACTAACAAAAATTAAACACAAAGAAAAAACATTAAAAGCTACAAGGGAAAACCATATTAAACATACAAAGGGATCCTCATAAGGCTACCAGCTATTTTTTCAACAGAAATTCTGCAGGCAGGAAGGCAATGGCAAGTTATATTTCAAGTGATGAAAGAGAAAAAAACCTACAACCAAGATTACTCTACCCAACAAGGATTTCATTCAGATTCGACAGTAAAATCAAAAGCTGAGAAAATTCAGCAGCACAAAACCAGCCTTATAACAAATGCTAAAGGAAATGCTCTAGCAGTAAACGTGAGAGAACAAAAAGAACCACAAAAACAACCCCTAAATAATTAATAAAATGGCAATAGGAACATACACATCAAAGTACCTTATATGTATAAATGGATAAATGCCCCAACTGAAAGACACACAGGCTTAATAGATACAGAAACAAGACCCATGTATATGCTGCCTACAAGACACCTACTTCAGACCTAAAGACACATAAAGACTGAAAGTCAGCTGATGGAAAAAATATCCATGCAAATGGAAATCAAAAGAAAGCAGGGGTTGCAATACTCATATCAGATAAAATAGTCTTTAAAATAAAAAAAAATAATTATGAGAGATAAGGAAGGACACTACATAATGATCAAGGGATCAATCCAAGAAGAAAATAAAATAGTTGTAAATATTTATGCATCTAACATAAGAGAACTTCAATGCATAAGGTAAATGCTAGCAGCCATAAAATGGGAAATTGGCAGTAAGAGAATGATAGTGGGGACTTTAACACCCCACTTACACCAGTGGACAGATCATCTGGGCAGAAAATTAATAAGGAAACACAAGCTTTAAATCACACATTAGATCAGAAGGACCTAATGAGTTATTCAAGGCATTCCATCCCCAAGGAGCAGAATACACTTTTTTTTTTTAATCACGTACACGTGGAACATTCTCTGGGACAGATCACATCTTGAGTCACAAATCAAGCTTCAGTAAATTTAAGAAAATTGAACTCTTTTTAAGCGTCTTTTCTGAACACAATACTGTGAGACTAGATATCAATTACAGGATTTTCCTTAATGTAAAAAACACAGACATATGAAGGATAAACAACACACTGATAAACCAACACTGAAGATGTGAGAAAAGAAATTTAAAAAATATCTAGAAACAAATGACAATGAAAACATGATGACCAAAAATCTATGGGATATAGCAAAAGCAGTTCTAGAGGGAAGTTTATACCAATAAAAGCTTACCTCAAGAAAAGAGAAAAACATCAAATAAACACCTTAGCCTCACATCTAAAGCAATTAGGAAGAGAAGATTTAAAAAAAAATTAGTAGAGAAAAGAAATCATAAAGATTAACTCAGACATAAATGAAAAAGAAATTAAGAAAACAATAAGATCAAGAAAAATAAAAGCCAGTTCAATAAGATAAACAAAACTGACAAACCATTAGCCAGACTCATCAAGAAAGGGAAAAGAGTCAATAAAATTAGAAATGAAAAAGAAGTCACAACAGACAATGCAGAAATACAAAGAATCGTAAGAGACTACCAGAGCAACTATATGCCAATAAGCTGGACAACCTGGAAGAAATGAATATGTTCTTAGAAAAGTGTAACCTTCCAAAGCTGAGCCAGAAAGAAACAGAAAGCATGAACATACCAGTCACAAGCACCAAAATTAAAACTGTAATCCAAAATCTTCCAACAAACAAAAACCCAGGGCAAGATGTCCTCACAGGTAAATTCTACCAAAAGTTTAGAGACAAGGAAACACCTATGCTGCTCAAACTCTTACCGAAAATTAAAGGGGAAGGAAAATTCTCAAACTCTTTTTACCACAAAAAAAAAGAGAGAGAGAAAATTATAGGCCATTATCAATGATGAACATAGATACAATCATCCTCACCAAAATGCTAGCAAATAGAATACAACAACACACTAAAAGGATCATATACCACGATCAAGTGCAATTTGTCCCAGGGATGCTAGGATTACTAAATATACACAAATTATTCACTACATGCAATGTGATACACCATATCAACAAAATAAAAAAAATGAAAATGAAAATCTCAATAGATGCAAGGAAAGCTTTTGACAAAATTCAACAACAATTTATGATAAAAAAATACTTTTCAGAAAGTAATCATAGAAGGAATGTACCTCGACATAGTAAAGGCCATACACTATAAACTCACAGTAAACGTTATTCTCAATGGTGAAAAACTTAAAGCATTTTCTCTAAAATAAGGATCAAGACAAGGGTGCACCCTCTTGCCACCAGTATTCAACATAGCTTTGGAAGTCCTCGCCACAGCAATCAGAGAAGAAAAAGAAACAAAAATAACACATATGGGAAAAGAAGAAGTAAAACTCTCACTTTTTGCAGATGACATGATACTATACATGAAAAACTAAAGATGCCAAGAGAAAATTACTAGAGCTAATCAATGAATTTAGTAAAGTCACCAGTTATAAACTTAACACAGAGAAACCCCTTGAATTCCTATATACTAACAATGAAAAAATCAGAAAAAGAAGTTAAGGAAACAATTACATTCATCACTGCAACAACAACAACAACAACAAAAATACCTAGGGATAGACCTACCTAGAGAGACAAAAGACTTATGTGCAGAAAAGTATAAGAAACTGGTGGAAGGAATCAAAGATGGCAAAAACAGATAGAGAAATATACCATGTTCTTGGACTGAAAGAATCAATATTGTGAAAATGACGATACTACCCAACGATATCTACAGATATAATGCAATCCATTTCAAACTACCAATGTTATTTTTCTCAGAACTAGAAAAATGTTAACAATTTGTATGGAAACACAAGAAACTCTGAATAGTCAAAGCAATCCTGAAAAACAAGAATGGAACTAGAGGAGTCAACCTTCCTGACTTCAGACTATACTACAAAGCTACAGTCATCAAGACAATATGGTATTGGCACAGAAACAGAACTATAGATCCATGGAACAAGATAAAAACCCAGAGATAAACACATGCACCTATGGAAAACTTATCTTTGAAAAAGGAAGAAAGAATATACAATGGAAAAAAGACAGTCCCTTCAAAAAGTGATGCTGGGAAAACTAGACAGCTACATGTAAAATAATGAAAGTAGAACACTTCCCAATACCAAACACAAAGATAAACATGAAGCCAGAAAGTATAAAGCTTTTAGAGGAAAACATAGGTGGTACACTCTTTGACATACATCACAGCAAGGTCCTCTTTGACCCATCTCCTAGAATAATGGAAATAAAAGCAAAAGTAAACAGATAGGACTTAATAAAACTTAAAAGTTTTTACACAGCAAAGAAACAATAAATAAGATTAAAAGACAACCCTCAGAATGAGAGAAAATAATTGCAAATGAAGCAAGTGACAAATAATTAATCACCATAATATACAAGCATCTCATACCTACTCAATACCATAAAAGCAAACAACACAATCAAAAAATGGGCAGAAGACCTAAACAAACATTTTTCTAAAGAAGATATACAGATGGCCAACAAACACATGAAAATATGCTCAATATTATTCATTACTAGAGAAATGCAAATCAAAACTATAATGAGGTATCACTTCACACCCGTCAGAATGGCCATTATTAAAAATTCTACAAACAACAAATGCTGGAGAGAATGTGGAGGAAACGTAATATTCTTGCACTCTTGGTGGGAATGCAAATCAATACAGCCACTGTGGAGACAAGTATGGAGATTCCTGAAAAAAAGAAAAAAAAAAGGAATAGAACTACCTTGAAAGTGAAGTCATTCAGCTGTGTCGGAGTCTTTGCAACCCCAAGGACTTTAGAGTCAATGGACTTCTCTAGGCAAGAATACTGGAGTGGCAGCCATTAAAAAAAATACATATGAATCGGTTCTATTGAGAATTTCAAAAATCCTGAAAATATGATGCTGTGAAAAGTGCTGCACTCAATATGCCAGCAAATATGGAAAACTCAGCAGTGGCCACAGGACTGGAAAAAGTCAGTTTTCATTCCAATCCTATAGAAAGGCAATGCCAAAGAATGCTCAAACTACTGCACAATTGCACTCATCTCACACGCTAGTAAAGTAATGCTTAAAATTCTCCAAGCCAGGCTTCAGCAATACGTGAACTTCCATATGTTCAACCTGGATATAGAAAATGCAGAGGAACCAGAGATAAAACTGCCAACATCCGATGGATCATCGAAATAGCAAGAGAGATCCAGAAAAACATCTATTTCTGCTTTGTTGACTGCATGGATCACAATAAACTGTGGAGAATTCTTCAAGAGATGGGCATACCAAACCACCTGACCTGCTTCTTGAGAAATCTGTATGTAGGTCAGGAAGCAACAGTTAGAACTGGACATGGAACAACAGCCTGGTTCCAAATAGGTAAAGGAGTACATCAAGGCTGTATACTGTCACTCTGCTTATTTAACTTATATGCAGAGTACATCATGAGAAATGCTGGGCTGGAGGAAACACAAGCTGGAATCTAAATTGCCAGGAGAAATATCAATAACCTCAGATATGCAGATGGCACTACCCTTACGGCAGAAAGTGAAGAAGAACTAAAGAGCCTCTTGATGAAAGTGAAAGAGGAGAGTGAAAAAGCTGGCTTAAAGCTCAACATTCAGAAAACTAAGATCATGGCATCCTGTCCCATCATTTCATGGCAGGTAGATGGGGGAAACAGTGGATAAGTTTATTTTCCTGGACTCCAAAATCACTGCAGATGGTAATTGTAGCAATGAAATTAAAAGACGCTTACTCCTTGGAAGGAAGGTTATGGCCAACCTAGACAGCATATTAAAAAGCAGAGACATTACTTTGCCAACAAAGGTCCCTCTAGTCAAGGCTATTGTTTTTCCAGTGGTCATATATGGATGTGAGATTTGGACTATAAAGAAAGCTGAGTGCAGAAGAATTGATGATTTTGAACTGTGGTGTTGGAGAAGACTCTTGAGAGTCCCTTAGACTGCAAGGAGATCCAACCAGTCCATCCTAAAGGATATCAGTCCTGGGTGTGCATTGGAAGGACTAATGTTGAAGCTGAAACTCCAATACTTTAGCCACCTGATTCGAAGAGCTGACCCATTTGTGAAGATCCTGATTCTGGGAAAGATTGAGAGTAGGAGGAGAAGGGGGCGATAGAGCATGAGATGGCTGGATGATATCGACTCAATGGCCATGGGTTTGGGTGGACTCCGGGAGTTGGTGATGGATAGGAAGGCCTGGTGAGCTGGGGTTTATGGGGTCGCAAAGAGTTGGACACAACTGAGCAACTGAACTGAACTGATGAGGTGGATGAACCTATAACCTATTATACAGAGTGAACTAAGTCAGAAATAGAAAGACAAATATTATACATTAACACATCAATTTGGAGTCTAGAAAGATCATACTGATTGACTTATTTGCAGGGCAGCAATGGAGATGCAGACATAGAGAACAGACATGTGTACACAGTGGGGAAAGGAAAAGATAGGAATAATTGAGAGTATAGCATGTAAACATATATATTACCATATATAAAATAGATAGCAAATGGAAATTTGTTGTGTTTCACAGGAAGCTCAATACAGGGCTCTGTGACAATCCGGAAGGTTGGGATGGGGGAGGAGATGGGAAGGGGCTCAGGAGGGAGCAAGTCATATGTATACTCTTTGCTTATCCATGTTGATGTATGGCATAAATTAGCACAAGATTATAAAGCAATTACCTTCCAAGAAAAAAATTCACAAAGTAGCACTCAGAGGCACAAGGAAGTCCCTGCTGTGTTTGGATTCAGAGCCTGCTTAACATGCTTGTTGAATGCTACCAAAGTATCTCTTTATTTCTTGAGATGATTGTACAATATTTTACCAGTTATGCTACAGAGGAAACGTTTCCTTGTTCTTAATGGGAACAATTTTAAATATGTGTCATAAAGAAATAACTATAAAATTAATAAATTTACATCTAAGAGCATCAATAAATAGAAGAAACACCTGAAAACAACAAAAAGTATAATACAGGAATATTTTGAAAACCTTTAGTGCAGTAAATTTGACAACTTTAGATGAAGTGGACAAAGTCCTTGTGGTATCACCATCAGTAGGGTGATAGTGCAGCTAACAAGTTCAGTAGCTTAGCAACTTTTCTACTCAGGGCAAAATGCCAAAATTCCCTCGTAAACTTAGTCCAGGTCACTACTGCCTTTCTTAGGGCATTGCTTCTGGAAAGAAATCTACTCCCTTGCCATTCTTGAAGAGAGGCGATGGTACAGAACAGCCTAGATTTGCAGTGCCCTCTGAAGGTGCATGGGCTTCCCACGTAGCACTAGTGGTAAAGAACCAGCCTGCCAGTACATGAGACATAAAAGACACAGGTTGGGTCCCTGGGTTAAGAAGATCCCCTGGAGGAGGGCATGGCAACCCACCCAGTGTTCCTGCCTGGAGAATCCATGAGGCAGTGGAGACTGGTTGGCTAGAGTTCATAGGGCCACAAAGAGTCAGACACAACTGAGGCAACCTAGAATGCAGACATGATGAATGGGTACTTCTTTTCTCCCTCTCTGACTCTCAAACTGATGGGTGGATGTGCATATTGAAGTGCTAGGAAATCGTGTCTCTCCATTCCCTGAGTGACGTGAGAGTTAACAATAATTGTTGCCTGAAATATAACGTGGGTCACCTAGACTGTTGTGTCTTCAATTTTGTTTCTTAAAAGATTCCTGAACAACAGAGGAAAAGAAAAATCTTATTTTTCATACAACTCCACCCTATCTGACATGATTTAAGACACAGAATGAAAGGAGTTTGAAATTTGGCATTGCTAAGAACATTTTACAAAATGAGATTTCAGGAAAGTTGTATGTATATGTTGTGGGTATTAATTTCCTAGAACTGCCATAGCAAATCACCACAAACAACATAAATTTATTCCTTAATAGTTCTGGAGGGCAAAAAGTCCAAAATTAAGGTGTCAGTAGGATTGACTTTTCTTGGAGTCTCTGGAATAGAACCCTCCCCATACCCTTCTCTTAGCTTTTAGATGTTGTCACCAACACTTGTCTTTCCTGGGCTAATAGCTGTGGTACTCCAATCTCTGTCACCATCTTATTGTCTTTTTTCTGTGTAAAACCTCATTCATTTTTCTCATGTAAGTACACCAATACAGGCATACCTCGGAGATATTGCAGGTTTGGTTTCAAACCACTGTGATAAAGCAAATAACAGAGTAAAGGCAGTACTATTTTTGTGTGTGTGTAAAGCATATAAAAACTTTGTGTTTATACTGTACTGCCACTGGTGGCTCATATGGTAAAGAATCTGCCTGCAATGCAGGAGACATGGGTTCTATCCCTGGGTAGGGAAGATACCCTGGAGAAAGGAAATGGCAACCCACTCCAGGATTCTTGCCTGGAGAATTTCAAGGACAGAGGAGCCTGGAGGGCTACAGTCTATGGGCTCTCAAAGAGTCAAACATGATTGAGCAACTAACACTTTCACATTCACTGTAGTGTATTTAGTGCACAGTGGTATTATGTCTAAAAACAATGTGAAAGTGAAAGCAAAGTCGCTCAGTCATGTCCGTATATAAAAACCAATGTATATACATTAAATTTAAAATACTTCATTGTTAAAAAATGCTAAACATCATCCAAACTTTCAGTGAGTTGTAATGTTTTTGCTGGTGGAGTGTATTACCTCTTTGATGATGGCTGTGCACTGATCAGGGTGGTGGCAGCCAAAGAATGGGATGATTGTGGAGCTTCTTCAAAAATAAGATAATGATTTGTAAATAGATTGATTTGTCCTTTAAGTAATGTTATTTCTATAGCATGCAACACTTTTTGATAGCATTTTATCCATGGTGGGACTTCTTTCAAAATTGGAATGAAATTGCTACTACTTTATCAACCACGTTTATGTAAGTCTTTTGTTGTCATTTAAACAAGTAAGTTCTCCATGTTATAAAGATGTGACCTACAATACCACAGAATAAATACAATAGTAACATTAAAAATCACTAATCATAGATCACTATAACAAATGCAGTACTTGGATGCAATCTCAAAAATGACAGAATGATCTTGGTTCGTTTCCAAGGCAAACCATTCAATATCACGGTAATCCAAGTCTATGCCCCAATCAGTAACGCTGAGGAAGCTGAAGTTGAACATGCTATGAAGATCTACAAAACCTTTTAGAACTAATATCCAAAATAGATATCCTTTTCATTATAGGAGACTGGAGTGCAAAAGTAGAAAGTCAGGAAACAGCTAGAGTAACAGGCAAATTTGGCCTTGGAGTACAGAATGAAGTAGGGCAAAGGCTAATAGAGTTTGCCAAGAGAACGCACTGGTCATAGCAAACACCCTCTTCCAACCACACAAGAGAAGACTCCAACATGGACATCACCAGACGGCCAACACTGAAATCAGACTGATTATATATTCTTTGCAGCCAAAGATGGAGGGGCTCTATACAGTGAGCAAAAAGAAGACCGGGAGCTGACTGTGGCTCAGATCATGAATTCCTTATTGCCAAATACAGACTTAAATTGAAGAAAGTAGGGAAAACCAATAAACCATTCTGTTCAGTTCAGTTCAGTTCAGTCGCTCAGTCATGTCCGACTCTTTGCGACCCCATGAATTGCAGCACGACAGGCCTCTCTGTCCAACACCAACTCCCAGAGTCTACCCAAACCCATGTCCATCGAGTTGGTGATGCCATCCAACCATCTCATCCTCTGTCATCCCTTTCTCCTCCTGCCCCAAATACCACCCAGCATCAGGGTCTTTTCCAATGAGTCAACTCTTCACATGAGGTGGCCAAAGTTTTGGAGTTTCAGCTTCAACATCAGTCCTTCCAATGAACACCCAGGATTGATCTCTTTTAGGATGGATTGATTGGATTTCCTTGCAGTCCAAGGGATTCTCAAGAGTCTTCTCCAACACCACAGCTCAAAAGCATCAATTCTGTGGTGCTCAGCTTTCTTCACCGTCCAACTCTCACATCCATACATGACCACTGGAAAAAGCATAGCCTTGACTAGACGGATTTTGTTGGCAAAGTAATGTCTCTGCTTTTAAATATGCTATCTAGGTTGGCCATAACCTTCCTTCCGAGGAGTAAGCGTCTTTTAGTTTCATGACTGCAATCGCCATCAGTAGTGATTTTGGAGCCCAAAAAAGTAAAGTCTGACACTGTTTCCACTGTTTCCCCACCTATTTCCTATGAAGTGATGGGACCAGATGCCATGAACTTAGTTTTCTGAACGATGAGCTTTAAGCCAACTTTTTCACTCTCCTCTTTCACTTTCATTAAGAGGCTCTTTAGTTCTTCTTCACTTTCTGCCATAAGGGTGGTGTTATCCGCATATCTGAGGTTATTGATATTTCTCCCATTTAGGTATGACCTAAATCAAATCCCTTATGATTATACAGTGGAAGTGACAAACAGATTTAAGGGACTAGATCTCATAGACAGAGTGCCTGATGAACTATGGACAGAGGTTTGTGACATTGTACAGGAGATAGGGATCAAGACCATCCCCAGGAAAAAGAAATGCAAAAAAGCAACATGGCTATCTAAAGACGCCTTACAAATAGCTGTGAATAGAAGAGAAGTGAAAAGCACAGCAGAAAAGGAAAGATATGCCCATTTGAATGCACAGTTCCAAAGAATAGCAAGGAGAGATAAGAAAGCCTTTACCAGCGATGAGTGCAAAGAAATAGAGGAAAACAATAGAATGGGAAAGACTAGAGATCTCTTCAAGAAAATTAAAGATACCAAGGCAACATTGCATGCAAAGGTGGGCTCGATAAAGGACAGAAATGTTATGGACCTTACAGAAGCAGAAGATATTTAGAAGAAGTGGCAAAAATACACAGAAGAACTGTGCTAAAAAGATCCTCACAACCCAGTTAATCATGATGCTGTGATCACTCACCTAGAGCCAGACATCCTGGAATGGGAAGTCAAGTGGGCCTTAGGAAGCATCACTACAAACAAAGCTAGTGGAGGTGATGGAATTCCAGTTGAGCTATTTCAAATTCTAAAAGATGATGCTGTTAGGGTGCTGCACTCAATATGTCAGCAAATTTGGAAAACTCAGCAGTGGTCACAGGACTGGTCAGATTTTATTACAATCCCAAAGAAAGAAAATGCCAAAGAAGGCTCAAACTACCCCACAATTGCACTCGTCTCACACGCTAGTAAATTAATGCTTAAAATTCTCCAAGCCAGGCTTCAGCAATATGTGAACTGTGAACTTCCAGATGTTCAAGTTAGTTTTAGAAAAGGCAGAGGAACCAGAGATCAAATTGCCAACATCTGCTGGATCATAAAAAAAGCAAGAGAGTTCCAGAAAAACATCTATTTCTGCTTCATTGACTATGCCAAAGCATTTGACTGTGTGGATCACAATAAACTGTGGAAAATTCTTCAAAAAATGGGCATTCCAGACAACCTTACCTGCCTCTTGAGAAGTCTGTATGCAGGTCAGGAAGAAACAGTTAGAACTGGACATGGAACAACAGACTAATTCCAAATAGGAAAAGGAGGACGTCAAGGCTCTATATTGTCACCCTGCTTATTTAACTTATATGCAGAGTACATCATGAGAAAAACTGGTCTGGAGGAAGCACAAGCTGGAATCATAATTTCTGGGAGAAATATCAATAACCTCAGATATGCAGATGACACTACTCTTATGGTAGAAAGTGAAGAGGACCTAAGGAGCCTCTTTATGAAAGTGAAAGAGGACAGTGAAAAAGTTGGCTTAAAGCTCAACATTCAGAAAACTAAGATCATGGCATCCTGTCCCATCACTTCATGGCAAATGAATGGGGAAACACACCGGAAACAGTGGCTGACTTTATTTTTTTAGGGCTCCAAAATCAATGCAGATGGTGATTGCATCCATGAAATTAAAAGATGCTTACTCCTTCGAAGGAAGGTTATGGCCAACCTAGACAGCATATTAAAAAGCAGAGACATTACTTTGTCAACAAAGTTCCGTCTAGTCAAGGCTATGGTTTTTCCAGTGGTCATGTATGGATGTGAGAGTTGGACGGTGAAGAAAGCTGAGTGCTGAAGAATTGATGCTTTTGAACTGTAGTGTTGAAGAAGACTCTTGAGAGTACCTTGGACTGCAAGGAGATCCAACCAGTCCATCCTAAAAGAGATCAATCCTGGGTGTTCATTGGAAGGACTCATGTTGAAGCTTAAACTCCAATACTTTGGCCACCTGATGCGAAGAGCTGACTCATTTGTAAAGACCCTGATGCTGGGAAAGATTGAGGGTAGGAGGAGAAGGGGATGTCAGAGGATGAGATGGTTGAATGGCATCACCAACTCATGGACATGAGTTTGGAGGGGGGCTCCGCAAGTTGGTGTTGGACAGGGAGGCCTGGCCTGCTGTAGTTCATGGGGTCGCAAAGAGTCGGACACAACTGAGCAACTGAACTGAACTGAATGGATAACAAATATAATAACAATGAAAAGTTTGGAGTATAATGATAATTACCAAAATGTGATGCAGAGGCATGAGATGAGCAAACGTTGTTGGGAAAATGGCACCCATAGTCTTGCTTGAGCCAACTTTGCCACAAAACTTTATTTTGTCAAAAGTTAATATCTGTGAATGGCAATCACTGAAAGCAAAATAAAACGAAATGTGACTGCATTTGGATTTGGCACCCACCCTAAATCTAGGATTATCTCATACCATGATCTTTAATCTTTAATTCAAAAGTCATGTCTCCAAATAAGGGCACATTCATGGGTATCTGAGGGTCAAGATTTAGACATACCTGTTGGGAGACAGTATTCAGTTTAAAACTGAGGGTCTCTCAAGAAATCTGGTATTGAAGCTCATCTGTGAAGATTTTATTTCTGGGGCTAAAGTGGGCCAAGGCTGATGGAATGTGAGAAGCACTTTTTGCAGAAAATCTGTAAGCTCTATGCATGCATGGCCTGTGAGCTGTGGACCACTCCCCCCCCACCCCCGCTCTGAATTTGATTTTCTGGTGGACGTGGGGAGTAAAGTATTGTTTTGTACTATTCTTTTCCTACCTGTTGATTTATTTTTTTGACTTTTCAATTATTAATGTTGTTTCCTACATTTAAGGAGAAGATTTATTTTAAGTCACTTGTGTATGATGTGAGAAAAAAGTTTGAGATTTATTTGTTTCTATTTTTACATCACCACTTGTTGAAAGGATGATCCTTACCTTGGTTTGGAAGATCCACTGGTGAAGGGATAGGCTGCACACTCCAGTATTCTTGGGTTTCCCTGGTGGCTCAGACTATAAAGAATCTGCCTGCCATGCAGGAGACTTGGGTTTGATCCCTGGGTTGGGAAGAGCCCCTAGAGAAGGGAATGGCTACCCACTCCAGTATTCTGAACTGGAGAATCCCATGGACAGAGGAGCATGACAAGCTACAGTCCATGGAGTTGCAAAGAGTCAGACACAACTTTCTTGATCATCTTTTGCTTTACTCTATTTAGTTTACCTGGCATGCATGACAACATGCTAAGTCACTTTAGTCCTGTCTGACTCTGTGTGACCCTATCGACTGTAGCTTGCCAATCTCCTCTGTCCATGGGATTCTCCAGGCAAGGAGACTGGAGTGGGTTGTTATGTCCTCTTCCAGAAGATCTTGCTGACCCAGGGATCAAACACGCATCTCTTGTGTCTTCTGCATTGTCAGGTGGGTTCTTTACCACTAGCATCACATGGGGAGCCCAGGTTAACCTGGCCCTTTGTCAAAAATTAATTGATCACATATGTGTGAGTCCAATGCTAGACTTAGTTTTCTAATACATCAATCTATATATCTATCTTTAGATAAGTAATAAAATCTCTCAATCACTATAGCTTTATAGTATATCTATTCTACACATGATAGTGTATATATGTCTGTGCTACTCTCTCCATTCAGCCCACTCTCTCCCTCTCTCACTGCGTCTACAAAGTCCATTCTCTACATCTCCATCTCCATTTCTTTCCTGTAATAAGTTCACCAATGCCGTTTTTTTCTAAATTATAAATATATATATGTGTGTGTGTGTGTGTGTATGTGTGTGTGTGCGTTTGTGTTAATATATGATATTTGTTTTTCTCCTTCTGACTTACTTCACTCTATATAATAGGCTTTAGGCTCATCCACTTCATTAGAACTGACTCAAACTCTTTATTTTTATTGCTAAGCAATATTCCATTGTATATATGTACATCTTCTTTATTCATTCATCTGTTGATGAACATAGGTTGATTCATGTCCTGGCTGTTGTAAAAAGGGTTCAATGAACTTTGGGGTACATGTGTCATTTTCAATTATGGTTTTCTCAGGATATATGCCCAGTGGGAGAAGACAATGGCACCCCACTCCAGTACTCTTGCCTGGTAAATCCCATGGATGGAGGAGCCTGGTAGGCTGCAGTCCATGGGGTCACTAAGAGTCGGACACGACTGAGCAACTTCTCTTTCACTTTTCACTTCCATGCATTGGAGAAGGAAATGGCAACCCACTCCAGTGTTCTTGCCTGGAGAATCCCAGGGACGGCGGAGCCTGCTGGGCTGCCATCTATGGGGTCGCACAGAGTCGGACACGACTGAGGTGACTTAGCGTTAGCAGTTGGGTTGCTGGGTCATATGGTAGTTTTAGTCCTAGTCTTTTTAAAAAGAATCTCCATATTGTTCTTCATAGTGGCTGTATCAACTTATATTCTCATAAACAATGCAAGGGGGGTCCCTTTACTCAACATGTTTTCCAGCATTAATTGTATGTAGATTTTTTGATGATGGCCATTCTTACTGGTGTGAGGTGATACCTCATGGTAGTTTTGATTTTCATTTCTCATAGAAAGATCCTCTTTGACCCACATCCTATAATAATGGAAATAAAACCAAAAATATACAAATGGAACTTAATGAAACTTAAAACTTTTGTACAGCAAAGAAAACAATAAACAATATTAAAGGAGAACCCTCAGAATGGGTGAAAATAATGGCAAATGAAACAACTGTCAAAGGATTAATCTCTGATATAAATAAGCAGCTCATACAACTCAATATCAGAAAAACAAACAACTCCATCCAAAGGTGGGAAGAAGACCTAAACAGATATTTCTCAAAAGAAGATTTACAGATGGCCAACAAACACATGAAAATCTCTCACAAACTTGATGATTTATTAAAAAAAAATCTGCTGAATTTTCTTTTGGAGTAGACTGAAACTATAGATCATTTTCAAACAATTCATGTCTTGGTAAAGCTGAGTCTTCCAATCCATGAATTTATTTAGGTTACCATTAATTTACTCCAGTGATGAGTCATAAGTTTCAATGTAGAGGTCTTTCACATGTCTTATTACATTTATTACAAAGGTTTTTGAGAAAAAAAAACAATGCCATTCTAAATACAATTTCAAATATATATTGCAATTTTTCAAAGACAGTATTCTGGAAGAAATTTGACTTGTATATTTGTTGGGAATGTGAACCTGTTAAACTCACTAATTCCAGTAGGTTTTGTAGATTCTTTGGAGGAACAATCTCCACAGAGATAAATTTCATCTATTGATATATATCAAGGCAATTTTACCTTTTACATTCAAATACATATGGATTTTATTTTTCTTTCTTGATTACAGTGACTAGGACCTAGAATTAACACCAAAAATATTTTTTTTTCATCATAGGGGACTGGAATGCAAAAGTAGAAAGTGAAGAAACACCTTCAGTAACAGGCAAGTTTGGCCTTGGAATACAAAATGAAGCAGGGCAAAGGCTAACAGAGTTTTGCCAAGAGAATGCACTGGTCATAGCAAACACCCTCTTCCAATAAAACAAGAGATGTCACCAGATTATCAATACTGAAATCAGATTGATTATATTCTTTGCAGCCAAATATGAATAAAATCTATACAGTCAGCAAAAAAAAAAAAAAGACCAGGAACTGACTGTGGCTCAGATCGTGAACTTCTTATTGCCGAATTCAGACTTAAATTGAAGAAAGTAGGGAAACCACTAGACCATTTAGGTATGAACTAAATCAAATCCTTTACAATTACAGAGTGGAAACGAACAGATTCAAGGGATTAGATTTGATAGACAGTGTGCCTGAAGAACTATGGACAGAGATTCATGACATTGTACAGGAAGCAGTGGTCAGATCATCCCGAAAGAAAAGAAATTCAAAAAGGTGAAATGGTTGCCTGAGGAGGCCTTAAGAATAGCTGAGAAAAGAAGAGAAGTGAAAGGCAAATGAAAAGAGGAAAGATATACTCATTTCAATGCAGAGTTCCAAAGAATAGCAAGGAGAGATAAGAAAGCCTTCCTCGGGGATCAGTACAAAGAAATAGAGGAAAACAATAGAATGAGAAATACTGGAGATCTCTTCAAGAAAATTAGAGATACCAAAGGAATATTTCATGCAAACATGGGCTCAATAAAGGACAGAAATGGTGTAACCCT
Organism: Okapia johnstoni; assembly: GCA_024291935.2. Classification (NCBI taxonomy): domain Eukaryota; kingdom Metazoa; phylum Chordata; class Mammalia; order Artiodactyla; family Giraffidae; genus Okapia; species Okapia johnstoni. Next base: position 689,518 of record CM044326.1, read on the forward strand.
AAGAGAAGAAGAAGATATTAAGAAGAGGTGGTAAGAATACACAGAAGTTAACCATGATGGTGTGATCACTCACCTAGAGCCAGGCATCCTGGAATGTGACGTCAAGTGGGCCTTAGGAAGCATCACTACAAACAAGGCTAGTGAAGGTGATGGAATTCCATCACCTATTTCAAGTCCTAAAAGATGATGCTGTGAAAGTGCTGCACTCAATATGCCAGCAAATTTGGAAAACTCAGCAGTGGCCACAGGACTGGGAAAGATCAGTTTTCATCCCAATCCCAAAGGATGGCAATGCCAAAGATTGTTCAAACTACCTCACAATTACCCTCATCACACACGCTAGCACAGTAATGCTCAAAATTCTGAAAACCAGGCTTCAGGAAGAGAACCGAGAACTTCTAGATGTTAAAACTGGATTTAGAAAAGGCAGGGGAACCAGAGATCAAATCGTCAACATCCGTTGGATCATTGAAAAAACAATAGAGTTCCAGAAAAATATTTATTTCTGCTTTATTGACTATGCCAAAGCTTTTGACTGTGTGGATCACAACAAACTGGAAAATTCTTCAAGAGATGGAATACTAGACCACCTTATCTGCCTCTTGAGAAATCTGTATGCAGGTCAAGAAGCAACAGTTAGACTTGCAAATTGGGAAAGGAGTATGTTAAGGCTGTATTCTGTGATCCTGCTTATTTAACACATATGCAAAGTACATCATGTAAAATGTTTGGCTGGATGAAGCACAAGCTGGAATCAAGATTGCCAAGAGAAATATCAATAACCTCAGATATGCAGATGACACCACCCTTATGGCAGAAAGCAAAGAGGAACTGAAGAGCCTCTTGATGAAAGTGAAAGAGGAGAGTGAAAAAGTTGGCTTAAAGCTCAACATTCAGAAAACTAAGTTCATGGCATCTGGTCCCATCACTTCATAGCAAATAGATAGAAAACAATGGAAACAGTGACAGACTTTATTTTTGGGAGATTACAAAATCACTGCCGATGGTGGCTGCAGCCATGAAATTAAAAGACACTTGCTCCTTGGAATAAAACTTGTGACCAACTAGACTGCATATTAAAAAGCAGAGACAGTACTTTGCTGACAATTAATTGTCTGTCTAGTCAAAGCTGTGGTTTTTCCAGTAGTCATATCTGAGCACTGAAGAACTGATTCTTTTGAACTGGTGTTGCAGAAGACTCTTGAGAGTCTCTTGGGCTGCGAGAGGATCAAACCAGTCCATCCTAAAGGAAATCAGTTCTGAATATTCATTGGAAGGACTGATGTTGAAGCTGAAACCCCAATACTCTGTCCACCTGATGCAAAGAACTTACTCATTGAAAAAGACCCTGATGCTAGGAAAGATTGAAGGCAGGAGGAGAAGGGGATGACAGAGAATGAGATGGTTGGATGGCATCATCAATTCAATGGACATGAGTTTGAACAAGCTCCAGGAGTTAGTGATGGACAGGGAAGCCTGGGGTGGGTGGGGGCCAATCTCTAGTTGTGGTGCTTGGGCTTCTCACTGAGGTAGCTTCTCTTGTTGCAGAGCCCAGGCTCCAGGGTATCTGGGCTTCAGTCGTTGTAGCAGGTGGACTCAGTAGTGACAACTCACAGGCTCTAGGGTGCAGGCTTAGTATTTGTGGCGCATGTGCCCAGTTGCCCCACAGTACATTGAATCCTCCTGGGTCAGGGGTCAAACCCACGTTTCCCACATTGACTCCCAACCACTGGGCTATCAGGAAATTCCTGTAGGTTTGTAGATTTTTTATAAATGTTTTTTTTGTAGGTCAAGGAAGTCATAGCAATTCCTATATTATTGATGTTATATCATAAATGATCTTGTCATATGAACTTTCTGCATCAACTGAGATGATTTTATGATTTTTCTCATTTACTATATGAATATAATAAATTACATAATTTGATGTTTCATGTACAATTAAGCTTACGTATCAGATATAAATCCCATTTAGTTCTTGTGCATTAGATATTTTAATATTTCTGGATTCAATTTACTAATCTGTTGTTAAATCTTTTTACTTCCAGTTTTATGAGGAAATTTTCTTTGATTTTATCTCTATACTGAAAAACACCACACACTTGTTATCATACATTGTTGCTGTGATACTTACACACATCTATCTGACTTCATTGGGAGAAGACAATTGAGTGCTTGCACCTGGTTTCTTCCTGGACTTTGCCCCATTCACCTTCTGATTTTAATATTCCTTTTCACTGTGATACATTACACTGTGATATAGTGGTTTTCTGAGTCCAGTGAGTCCTTCCAGTGAATCACAGTCTGAGTGTTGTCTCAGGAACCAGTTTCTCAAGTTGGTGTTAGTTAGTCATCCACACAAAATTCTCTGATTTACTGAAACTTTGTGGAAAAAAAATTTTGAAAGAATCAAAAAGGACAACAGAACAGAAGATGACAAACTTTAGATGCATGAATGGCTATTAAGTTACCCATGGTAAGTGACAACAATACATTGTGACCAATGACTGAAGGCAATATATACCACTTGGGCTTAGAAACCATAAATCCAACTATTTTAAGTGTTTCAGTTTAGTTTAGTCGCTCAATTGTGTCCAACCCTTCGAGACCCCATGGACTGCAGCATGCCAGGCCTCCCTGTCCATCACCAACTCCCAGAGCTTGTTCAAACTCATGTCCATTGAGTCGGTGATGCCGTTCAACCATCTCATCCTCTGTTGTTCCCTTCTCCTCCTGCGTTCAATCGTTCCCAGCATAAGGGTCTTTTCAAATGAGTCAGCTTTTCACATGAGGCGGCCAAAGTATTGGAGTTTCAGCTTCAACATCAGTCCTTCCAATGAACGCGCAGGACTGATCTCCTTTAGGATGGACTGGTTGGATCTCCTTGAAGTCCAAGGGACTCTCAAGAGTCTTCTCTAACACCACAGTTCAAAAGCATCAATTATTCAGCGCTCAGCTTTCTTTATAGTCCAACACTCACATCCATACATGATTACTGGAAAAACCATAGCCTTGACTAGATGGGACTTTGTTGGCAAAGTAATGTCTCTGCTTTTTAATATGCTCTCTAGGTTGGTCGTAACTTTTCTTCCAAGGGGTAAGTGTCTTTTAATTTCATGGCTGCAGTCACCATCTGCAGTGATTTTGGAATCCCCCCAAAATAAAGTCTGTCACTGTTTCCAGTGCTTCCCCATCTAATTGTCATGAAGTGATGGAACCAGATACCATGACTTTAGTTTTTTGAATGTTGAGCTTTAAGCCAACTTTTTCACTCCCCTCTTTCACATTCATCAAGAGGCTCTTTAGTTCTTCTTCCCTTTCTGCCATAAGGGTGGTGTCACCTGCATATCTGAGGTTATTGATATTTCTCCCAGCAATCTTGATTCCAGCTTGTGCTTCACCGAGCTCAGCGTTTCTCATGATGTACTCTGCAAATCAGTTAAATAAGCACAGTGACAGTATACAGCCTTGACACGCTCCTTTTCCTATTTGGAACCAGTCTGTTGTTGCATGTCCAGTTCTAACTGTTGCTTCCTGACCTGCATACAGATTTCTTAAGAGGCAGGTCAAGTGATCTTATATTGCCATCTCTTCCAGAATTTTCCACAGTTTATTGTTATCCACACAGTCAAAACTTTGACATAGTCAACAAAGCAGAAATAGATGCTTTCTGGAACTCCCTTGCTTTTTTGATGATTCAGCGGATGTTGGCAACTTGATCTATGGTTCCTCTGCCTTTTCTAAAACCAACTTAAACATCTTTAAGTGTTTGCTCAGGAACTAAAACTAACAGTTTGCTAATGAAATGCAAAATAATGAGAAAAGAAGCTAAATATATAATCCCTTTATTGATTTTATCTGTAATAACTAAAACTAAGTAAGGGAAATTGTTAAGGAAGAATCTGGATTGCACTAAGCTTGAATTTTGGCCAGTCCTAGGCATAGCTACTAGCCTCAAGGTTGCCAACAAAAGGGCAGTTATTCTCGAAGAACAGATACCACTTCTATGACCTCTCATCACCAAGAAGGCAATCCTGGTGGCAGGGAGGGTGCAAAACTAAGAAACTACCAGAATGAAGGGAGGAACTTATCTCATTTGTGAATCAATATCATCAGTTTTCTGAAGAACACTTGTTTAAATGAATAAATAACTAAATGGATACATGTAACTCAGGAGTGGTGTCCTTGGCTTTTAATGCTATGAGATACAGGCACACTTGAGGTTGATGCAGAACTTGCAGATAACAGTTGAACAACCACAGATGGCTATGTATCATGCAAACACATAGCAAGCTAACACAAAGGAGACAGTTAGTCTGGTGGCCTGATATGAGCAAAGTTTGTTTACATTGAGAAGGGGAACTTTCCTGTCTCCCTTTAAATACTAAGTGCTGTAGAATTTCCCATATTAAATGGCTGATATGATGTATATGCAAGCCACAGTGGTTTAGATTTATGATGATAGATATGTTTGTTCATTTAATAAACCCCTTACTCAGGGAATGGTAGATTTTATTATCAAGGAACCTTTTTTCACATGGGCACCTTATGTAAACTTACTGCTGAGAAATCAAGCAGTAGTCAGAGATGCTGTATCAAATTTGTTGTCTCAGCTTCCTCTTTTGAGTCTTGCATATTCTAAAAAATTTAGAGTGATCCACAAGAGAATGGGAGACTATGAAGGCAATAGTCTTGGGACTTGTCCCAGTGGAGTGAAAGCCTTTAAGTGGTCGTTAAGGAATGGAATAAATAAAGTAGGCATCAATAGTCTAGGGATTTGTCCCAGTGGAGTGAAAGCCTTTAAGTGGTCGTTAAGGAATGGAATAAATAAAGTAGGCATCAATGGAGTCAACAAAAAGGTCTTATCACAGTGCTATCAAGGTTAAGTGGACACACAGGTTGACCTACTGGACCCAATATTGAAGGGCTCTAAACAAACCTATTCTGTTTACTTGAGTTTGCAGAAATTTTTAAGCTGGAAAGCAAACATTGACAGTGAGAAACCTGGCTCCGGATATCCAGGAAGTCTAATCTTGTAAATTAATCAGGATGAGGATTCAAAAAAGATTCATGGTCTCTTGACCCAAACCCCAGCCTGAAACTCAAGGACATATAAAAAAATGTAGGTAAGATTACAGGAAGGTAGAAAAGAAACTTTTCTGGAACTCTTTGACATCAGAGCCCAAGGCATTGTGATTCCAAAATCCATTGGCAAAGCACTAAGAGGGACTAAAATCACATTGGGAAGATATGGGGAATGCAGCAGTTGCTGTGTTAAGATAAATGAATAAAAACTGGAATGTTTGCAGAGGCTCTATGTAGAATGCTTTTGTCTTTTTTTTTTTTACCTAAATCTATTACTAGAATTAATATTATGTTTGGGGAAAACACTCTATCTAGTATTCTAATACCAGATATTTCATTGTGGTTTTAATTTGCATTTCCCTGATTATAAGTGAGGTTGGGCACATTTCATGTGCCAGTTGGCCTTTTGAATATCTGTCTTGGAAAATTGTCTATTTAGATCTTTACCCATTTAATTAGATTATTTTTACTATTAAGTTGTATGAATACGCTATATATTTTGAATATTAATATTTAATTGAGTAGATGTTTTGCCAATGTTTCCCCCACTCTGTATGTTAACTTTTCAACCATCATCTCGTGAAATCTCCATTCTTTTCACTTCTCTTTACATCTCTATTCCTGTGTTTGGATAGTTTTTATTGTAATATCTTCAATGTCTCTTGTCATTTCTCTGAAACACTTAATCTACAGACTGCCCAGTGAAATTTTTTACCTCATTTATTGTAGGACTTCCCTTGTGGCTCAGTAATGAAGAATCCACCTGCCATGCAGGAGACTCACAATCTCTGGCTCAGGAAGATAGCCTGAGGAAGGAAATGGCAACCTATTCCAGTATTCTTGCCTGGGGAATCCCATAGACAGAGGAGTCTGGTAGGCTACAGTCCATGGGTCTCAAAGAGTTGGACACAACTGAGCAACTAAACAACAAAAAAACGGCACTGTATTTTCCAGCTCTACAAGTTCCATTTTTTCTTTTTATGTATTTTATGTGGTTCTTATTATGTTCAAATTTCCTTTAAATCTTTGCGTATATGTGTTTTAATTTAACACAATGTGTTTTAACTTATTTGCTAATTCCACCACCCCTGTCATTTCTGAGACTGTTCATTTTAACTGAATTTTCTCCTGGTTATTGTTCTCATATTTCTACTTCTTTGAGTATCTACAGTTTTCTTATGCATACTGTATATTGTGATTTTACATTGTTGTCACATATTTTTTTGTCTTCTTGTAAAGTGGATTGAAGCTGTTTGGACAATTGTTTTAAACAATTAAAACATCTATGAAACAGTAAGATTCTTTTTTTTTCTTCTTTTTTTTAAATTAGTTTATTTTCTATTTTTTAACTTTATAACATTTTATTTGTTTTGCCATACGTTGACATGAATCCACCATGGGTGTACATGTTTTCCCCTTCCAGAATCAGGACATGGAAGCAGCCTAGATGCCCATCAGCAGATGAATGGATAAGGAAACAGTGGTACATATACACAATGAAATATTACTCAGCCATTAAAAAGAATACATTCGAATCAGTACTAATGAGGTGGATGAAACTGGAGCCTATTATACAGAGTGAAGTAAGCCAGAAAGAAACAGTAAGATTCTTTTGAGGATTTTTAAAGTTTTGCTGTGGCAGACCTAGCGTACCTTTCACTCTGTTAGTGGTGTTGTTCACTTGTCAAGTTGCGTCTGCCTCTTTGCAACTCCAGGGACTGCAGCACGCCAGGCTTCCCTATCCTTCACACCTCCAAAAGTTTACCCAAGTTCATGTCCATTGAATCGATGATGCCATCCAACCATCTCATCCTCTGTCACTCTCTTTTCCTTCTGCCTTTGATCTATCTCAGCTTCAGGGCCTTTTCCAATTAGTCACCTCTTTGCATCAGATAGCAAAAGTAGTGGAGCTTCAACCTGTGGCAAGTATATTAGAGTAGTTTGCCATTCCCTCCTCCAGCAAATCATGTCAGAACTCTCCACTATGACCTGTCCATCTTGAGTGGCCCTGCACCGCATGGCTCATAGCACCTTTCACTCTATGGGTAGTTTATTACTCTAATTAAGGTATGCCTCTTCTGATATGTTTACTTAACATCCTAGGTGCTCAAGAAAGACTCTTTACTCTGTCTGGTCCTAACTCAAATGTCTCTCAGCCCTCTCCCAACTCAAAGAATTGATCAGGATATAGCTCTCCATCATTTATTTGTACCTTCTTATGGAATCTCACCCCGTGCAAATGCATCTTAGTATTCAGCAACAGCAACTTCTGGGTCAACGTCTTTGCATAGCTCACCCCTCTCTGTTTCTCTTCCCCACACTTCCCAGATGTCTCTGCCTTCCTGAACTTTCATCTCCTTTTCCTCCACTGATAGTGCCACATGAGATTCCCCTCCTGGTGCTACTGTTATGAATGTGCCTCTAAGCAAACAGCCTAGATGAGAGAGGGGTTTACCTACTATGATTTCTTGTATGAAATTCTATGCTGCCTGTTTTTCAATGTCTGAGAAGCATTGTTTCATATGTTTTAATCAGTTTCCTAGTTTTTACAGTGGGTGGACATGTCCTGAATCATTTACCATATCCTGGACTCAGAGAAGTCTGTGATTAAATTTTATAAGTGAAGTAAAAAACACAGTTAAACATCACTAATCATTGGGGACATGCAAATGAAGACTATAATGAGATAACATTTCAGGTCCATTAGAATGGCTATTATCAAAAAAGAACAGAACATACCTGATGATGAGAATGTGGAGAATAGAACATTTATTTACCATTGGTAGGAATATAAAAAGAATGGTGCAGTCACTGTGGGAAAAAGGTAATGTCTCAACAAGTTAAAAATAAAATTACCATACGACCCAGCAATCCTCTGGACATATAACCAAAAAAATTACAAAAAAGAATCTTGAATAAATATTTATACACTCATATTCATAGCAGGATTATTCACAATAGCTAAAACATGGAAGTAGCAAATGTGTTCATTGATAGATGAATGGTAAACAAAATGCGATCCATCCATACAATGGAATATTATGCAGCTTTTTTAAAGCAGAAGATTCTGATGTATGGTACAACATAGATGGATGTTGAGGACTTTAGGCTAAGTGAATAAACTAGCTGGAAAATGACAAATACTGGTTCCACTTATATGAAGTACCTAAGTATTCAAAATTATAGAAACACAAAGGTGAATGGTGGTTGCCAGTAGCTGAGAGGAGGGGACAATGGACAATTATTGTTAGTGGGGACAGAGTTTCAGTTTTACAAGTTGCAAAGAGTTGAGGAAATTAATGATGGGAATGATTGTACAACAATGTAAATGTACCTAATGCCAATGAGCTGTACGCTTAAAACTGTTATGATGGTAAATATCATGTTATGTATACTTTGCATTTTTTTAATTTTGTAAACTAAAAACAAAGCAAAACCATAGTTTAATATTTTTCTTCAGACATGTCTCTGGTTGTTGGGATGGATAGGAATTGAACAAGTAGGGGAGATGTGGTGGTGTATGGATGTATTGGGCTAAGGGATGTGAATGAGGTAGGAGAGGTAAGGCTGGGTAAAAGTGAACAGATAGTAAAACATAGGAGGTCAAAGAATTGGAATTTCATGGACTACATACACAGATTTTTCTAGGGACTCTGAACAGAAACTGGGAGCTGAATATTTGAATATTGAACTTTTTGGAGATATATGGTTATTGCCTAGGAATCAAATATAAGTATGACATCAGATTAATGTCCCTGGTGTACTTCATGGTTTGTCTATCCATAGGCAACCACATAGGGCTGAATCTATGGTGAACTTGGCGGACCCTGAAAGGGTCCACTTGGTGGACCTTGAAAGCTGCCCACTTGTTGCCTCTGTGCAGTGAAGTAGGTTTCATGGTATTTCAACATGCCTCCCTCAGTACTTGTCTCCTGCATGTTGTTTTCACCAGACTCTGGGGTTGCATCAGCGAAGTAAGTTGATGAATCTTGCCCTCCTCCTCCTCCACTTGCCTGCCATTTCTTTTCTCTGAACTGCCTGTATTTGATGAGTCACTTATCTGTGTCTTACTGAGGAGATCAGCCTAAGCTTTACTCATAAATAATGACTTAATCTGACATCTCAGTAATCTTCTTACATGTAATTGAAAGTCCTTGTGATTTGAAACAATCAACCAGATCTGTGATGTATCTGTAGAGGGAAAAATGAAGCCATCATATTCTGTGGGTGTGTGTGGGGGAGTCATGTGTGTGAGTGGGCATGTGTACGTGTTTGACACAGCATGAAAAGCCTGTAGGAGTTTGACAAGGAGTGGGTTAAGAGCTTGACAGAGTAGGAAGGCATCACAAAGGCTGAAGGAAGAAAACAGGTAGCATTGCCTTACCCTCCTAAATTCATGCTTCAGTCTCCTTGATGCATTCATTATTCCCAGAAGTCAGGGAAAGGATGCAGAACTAACATTGAATCATGGGGTCACATGCAAAAAAAAATGTTTGAAATTGGGGCTATTTTAGGGAAGTTCAGTATAATAACACATTTTGTACTATTTCTGAAGACAAAGCCACCAGTGGAAGAGAGCTGAGTCTAGGGTAGAGAAGGGGGACAGAAGGGGACCCTCTGCCCTCAGGAGAGCCTTCCAAGACCACTTTGCCTCCTTTGTCTCTTATCAGCACCCTGAAAAATGGGGGTGAGACAAAGAGGGACAAAGAGCTGTGTTTTCTGTACGAAGTACATCTACCTGTCTCTCTCCATCACTCTGAGTTTGTGTGTGATGTGTCTCTACAGAGCAGCATGATTCTGGACTCACATGATTGACCCCCTTGGTTTCTCTGGTTGATAAATTCAGATACTTGTAGCTGCTGAGTTTCAAGGTGGATTTTTGGGTAAACATTCTAGAGATCATGTAAAACTGGAAATGGAAAAGATGTTTTAATTGAACAAACTGTGTAGCTAATGGCTCAGAGAGCTGAAACAGTATCAAAACAGGATAACTGTGCCTTTAGAAAAGTTGCTTCCTTTTCAGAATTATCCACTGTTTTCCTAATAGCTTTAGTTCACAATTTTAGGTAAAATGATTCTGTAGGATTCGGAGAACACCCTATGCGAATAAAGATATTGCAGAATGCTTGAAATTAAGGGACTTCAGACAATGCAGTGTGGAAGCTGTATTGTGAAAAGGTTGTATGTGAGAGCCAGCTGCTGGTAGGCATGGGGTAGAGCCTGCAGAAAGGAGACAAGGGGAGGTCCTCTTTGTGCATCATGGGTCTCCACACTAGACTTTTATTCCAAGGGGTCCTCTTTGTGCTTGGGCTCTTTTATCCTTTCATAAGAGACACAAGAGGGAGGTGGGAGGGGGGTTCAGAATGGGGAACTCATGTAAACCCATGGCTGATTCGTGTCAATGTATGGCAAAAACCACTACAATATTGTAAAGTAATTAGCCCCCAACTAAAATAAATAAATTTATTTAAAAAAAAAGAAACTTGGAAATCCAAGGCAAAAAAAAAAGTGACACAAACTGCTGGGGGAGGGGTGTTTGGGGATCGGAGATGCTGACCGTGCTGTTTCTCCATTCTAACTCTCACTGCCTATTCTTCTCCGCATGCTCAACCACCCTAATCATCTATTATATATTCTGTAACGGTTCCTATTTAAATTGCCTCCACTTAAGCTGCCTTTAATTTGCTGATCAGCTACAGTAAGATCTAAAGGGATCTCTGAGTTCCTATGTGGAATGAAAGGTTACAAAAACCTGGAGTGTCCCTGGCTTCGGTGAATCAATTAACACTAGGACTGGACAATGTGAATTAAGAGTGTGAAGGAAAAAGGAGTCTCAGTGAAGACTGAGTGAATAAATTGGAAAAGCTTCATGTAATGAAATACTGACAGCCACTTTCATCATCCCACATCTCCCAAATCCAACATTGTATGGCCGCTAACAAGCAAGGATGTACTTCACATGTGAGATTCCCTGCTATTTGACAAGACTCTGAGAAATGTTTGAAGTTGGGGGTATTCTTGGGAAAACTGGTGTGTGGCTTTGTTTCTGAGAACAAATGTGTGGACAGACAGCTGGGAGGGGGCGGGTTTGGGAGGGAGGGGCAAGCGGTGAGCCCTCCCGTTGCGAGGAGGGGGCTTCCGGCCTTGCACTCTCTTCTTTGATGCCTGGCAAGTTCTTCATTGTGCTCGTGTCTCTTTTAGGGTCACAGAAGCAAGGGTGGAAATCGTAGGGAGATACAGAGAGCTAAATCTCTGTCTATTTTTCTACACTGCCATTCCTTCCTTTGGTCTGACAGCCGTTCATCAGCCATTTTCTATTCTATTCTTCTGAAAACCTCCTTTAGTGGCTACAAATAAATTGCCTGTCTTCCCATCTGCTCCCCATCTAAATGCAACTGTGAATGTGGACATTTGGGATGGAATATTGGGGGTCTTCGATTCAGGTGTGGATGGATGGACAAGTCCTGATCATCTGTGGTTTAAGATGTGGAATTAAAAGGCAGATGGAATTCGACAAGAGGTGAGTTAAGAACTTCATAAAGCCAAGGGAAACACCAAGAACAACTCAAAAAAAAAAAAAAAAAAGAAAGAGAAAAGGGAGATAGAGAGAGGAAGAGAAAAAGCCCATAGTCGTAGAAGACTCTAATATCAGAAATGTAAATTGAGCTCACTGAAAGCCTTTCCCTCACTTTAATTCTCTAATGCCCAGAAGCATGCCTAGCTCAGGACTGGTACAGGATGCTGTAGAAATTCTACATGGTTATCCTAGAGGCCACAGTAGGTGTAGTTTGAGTCAGTCCATAGTCATATTTGCGCAAGTTTTTTTTTTTCCTGGCCTTTTGATGACAAAAGTAATTAGTCCACTGGAAGGGATTTTGTTGTTTTTCTAACTTTAGTGTAGTGAAGCTTGGATGTTTGAATCTGGGACCCTTGATAAAAGCTGATTTCAGGCCCATCAGTAAAAATCTGTGTTTCTGAAAACAAAGCTCCTGAGGAACCACTTGTGTTTGCAACAGCTGTGGGGGAGGGGAGGGGACCTGTGTGTCTCAGTGCAGGGAGGAGTATTCTGGGAGCTTGTGCCACTGCTCCACTGCATTGCAGGGTATCATCTGCTCCTGCGCGGGTGATAGGTTCCTGCTGGAGGTGGTTTGGACAGAAGGGGGTGGGGGAGGATGTGCATGTGTCATTGTCTCCCTGCTCTCCCTCCTTCTCCTTCCTCCGTCTCAGTGGCATCACTAATATTAATAAACCTTTTCTCACTTATCTCTACAGATGTAAACTTCACCAGAATTGCACAGTTCTTGCACGTGCTGTCCAATGCACATAATAGGTGTGCTGGGGTTTGCAATTAGCTATAAGTACCTTATATTTAGGCATAATTTAAGTTAAAAATGCCCTGACTATCAGGAATTATAATGTAGAATAAAAGTATGACTGATATTTCACAAAAATATAATTAGAGGTTTGAGGGGTGAGAAGGAGATTGAACATTACTTCCTGTTGACCCTCTCCTCAGTTTAACCCTCTTATCCACAGTGGCTCTCTCAGCCTATAGAAATCTGGCTGTTTACATGGAGACTCTTTAAGGAAAATCTGTGCATTTCTTTTTTTATTATTATTTATTTATTTATTTATTTATTTTAGTTGGGGGCTAATTACTTTACAATATTGTAGTAGTTTTTGCCATACATTGACATGAATCAGCCATGGGTTCACATGTGCTCCCCCTCCCGAACACTCCTCCCACCTCCCTCCCCATCCCATCCCTCTGGGTCGTCCCAACGCTCCATCCCTGAGCATCCGTCCCATGCATAGAACACGGAATGGTGTTCCACTTCACATATGACAATATACATGTTTCAATGTTATTGTCCCAGAACGTCCCACCCTCACCTTCTCCCTCAGAGTCCACAGGACTGTTGTATGTATCCGTGTTTCTTATTTGAGAGATAAAGGCAGTGGCAGCTCAGTGGAGGGGTTTGGAGTACAGAGTGTGGGCATATGAATGTGAACTGTCTGGGGAGTAATATTCCTCAAATAAAACGTGAACATAGGGATGGGTGTTTTCTGCACTTACCGCATTTGACTATGAGTGATAAGTGTTGGGAAGGCTGTATTGTACATGATGTGGGTTTTGATAAATGCAAAATGTATGTTTCCACTATTGCAATGTTATGCAGAATAGTTTCACTGCCCTAAAACTATCCTCTGCTTCACCTAGTCAGTCCTCGAACATCTTGAACCCCTGGCATCATGAATCTATTTGTTATATAAATGAAATTATACAGTGTGTAGCCTTTTCAGACTAGCTTCTTTCACATGGCAATGTTTAAGTTTCCTCCATTTTTTTTTGTGTGTGTGTGTGGAGCTTGGTGACTGATTTTTTTTTTCTGTATAATATTCTACTATAGAGGGGTTTCCTGGGTGGCTCAGTGGTAAAGAATCCACTTGTCAATGCAGGAGATGTAGGTTCAATCTCTGGGTCAGGAAGATCCCCTGGAGAAAGAAATGGCAACCCATTCCAGTATTCTTGCCTGGGAGATCTCATGGACAGAGGATCCTGGCAGGTTACAGTCCATGGGGTCGCAAAAGAGTTGCACATGACCTAGTGACTAAACAACAGTAATTCCACTATATGAATATACCACAGTTCATTTATCAGTTCACCTGAGGGCATCTTTATTGCTTCCAATCTGTACTGATTATGAGAAAAAGTTATGCAAACTGTGTTCAGGAATTGTGTGAATATGAGTTTTATATTGAAATTGATTGAATGAATATGTAGCTATGCCAACTGTATGGTAATGCAGGATTATATGCTTATATTATGGCTAGCTCTGGATTGTATAATAATGCTGGATTGTATGGTAATACTTTGGCTAAATTTGTGAAGTGCCAAATAATCTTCCACAGTGTCTGTGCTATTTTGCTTCCTTGCCAGCAGTGAATGAGAGTTTCTGTTGCTCTGCATCTTCAACAGTGATTGTGCCAGTTGTTTGGAATTTGGCCGTTCCAATAGACATAATAGGATGCCATTGATGTTTTAGTTTTCATTGTCCTAATGAAAAATGATGTTGAGTATTTTTCATAGGCTAATTGTACACCTGCATATCTTCTTTGATGAAATAACCTTTTAATTTTGCCTTTTTAAAAGTTGGGTTGATTACCTCTTACTGAATTTTAAGTCATCTTTGCATATTTGGAATATAAGTACTATATCTGATGTATGATTTGCATATTTTCTACCAGTATGTAACTTGACTTATTCTTTTAACAGTGTATTTCACAAAGCAGTTTTTTCCCCCAAACTTTAAGCTTTATATTTTATATCAGGTTATAACCAATTAAGGGCTTCTCAGGTGGTACTAGTTGTAAAGAATCTATCTGCAAGTGCAGGAAACAAAATAAGATGTTAGTTTGGCCCTTGGATCGGGAAGATCCCCTCGGGGTCATGGCAACCTACTCTAGTATTCTTACCTGCAGAATCTCTTGGACAGAGAAGCCTGGCGAGCTACAATCCATAGGATTGTAAAGGGTCAGACACAACTGAAGTGACATAGCACTCACGCTCACATAACCAATTAACAATGTTGTGGGAGTTTCAAGTGAACAGTGAAGGGACTCAGCCATATATATACATGTATCCATTCTCTCCCAGGCTGGCACATAAAACAGAGCAGAGAGGAATGGATAGAGAAGATGTGGTACATATCTACAATGGAATATTACTCAGCCATTCAAAAGAATGAAACAATACCATTTGCAGCAACATGGATGGACTTAAGGAATATTGTACAGAGTGAAGTTAGCCAGACAAAAAATGAGAAATATAGTATGAAATCCCTTATATGTGGAATGTAAAAAGAAATAATCCAAATGAACTTACTTACAAAATAGAAAAAGACTCAGACTTAAAAAATGAACTTATGGTTGTGGGGAGGAAGGGAGAGTGTAGGACTGTGGGAAATTCATGCATACACTGCTGTATGTAAAATTGATAACCAACAGGGACCTGTTGTATAGCACATAGAACAATACAGTTATTAACTATAATAAATTAATCATTATAAATTATAATAGATTAATTATAATTTGTTATAATTATTAATTATAATAAAATAATTGTTATATTGATAATCTATTTATTTCATGAAGTATGATTTCGCTGTTGTGTTTAAAAACTCATCACAAAATTGTCACATAGATTTTCTCCTATATATTATTTTAGAATTTTTAGATTTTCAATAGATATATTGTCCATTTTAAATTAATTTTTCATAAAGTGTAAGGCATGTGTCTATCTTTTAGAACACTGATGTTCAATTAGCCCAACACCATTTATTGAAAGATTTTATTTTGCTGATTGGAGCTTCCCTGTGTTGACTATACTTGAGTGGGTCACTTCCTGGGATCTATATTTTGTTCAGTCAATCTCAGTTCTGTTTAGTTGCTCAGTCGTGTCTGACTCTTTGCAACCCCATGGACGCCAGGCCTCCCTGTCCATCAACAACTCCTAGAGTTTACTCAGACTCAAGTCCATTGAGTCGGTGATGCCATCCAATCATCGCATCCTCTGTCATACCCTTCTACCGCCTTCAATATTTCCTAGCATCAGGGTCTTTTCCAATGAGGCAGTTCTCCCCTAAGTATTGGAGTTTCAACTTCAGCACCAGTCCTTTCAATGAATATTTAGGACTAATTTCCTTTAGGATAGACTGGTTGGATCTCCTTGCAGTCCAAGGGACTCTCAAGAGTCTTTTCCATCACCACAGTTCAAAGAATCAATTCTTCAGCACTCATGTTTATTTACAGTCCAACTCTCTCATCTATACATGACCACTGGAAAAACCATAGCTTTGACTAGATGGACTGTTGTTGGCAAAGTAATGTCTCTGCATTTTAATATGCTGTCTAGATTGATTATAACTTTTCTTCCAAGGAGCAAGCGTCTTTAAATTTCATGGCTGCAGTCACCATCTGCAGTGATTTTGAAACCCCCTCCCAAATTTCTGTCACTGTTTCCATTGTTTCCCCATATATTTGCCATGAAGTGATGGGACCAGATGCCATGATCTTAGATTTCTGAATGTTGAATCTTAAGCCAACTTTTCACTATCCTCTTTCACCTTCATCAAGAGGCTCTTTAGTTCTTCTTCACTTTCTGCCATAAGAGAGGTATCATCTGCATATCTGAGGTTATTGATATTTCTCCCAGCAGTCTTGTTTCCAGCTTATGCTTCGTCCAGCCCAGCGTTTCTTATGATGTACTCTGTATATAAGTTAAATAAACAAGGTGACAATATACAGCCTTGTCATACTCCTTTCCCAATTTGGAACCTGTCTGTTGTTCCATGTCCAGTTCTAACTGTTGCTTCCTGACCTGCACACAGGTTTCTCAGGAGGCAGGTGAGATGGTCTGGTATTCCCATCTCTTTAAGAATTTTCCACAGTTTATTGTGACCCACACAGTCAAAGGCTTTGGCATAGTCAATAAAACAGACGTAGTTTTTTTTTTTTCTGGAACTCTCTTGCTTTTTCGATGATCCAACAGATGTTGGCAGTTTGATCTCTGGTTCCTCTGCCTTTTCTAAATCCAGCTTGAACATCTGGAAGCTCATGGTTCACATACTATTGAAGCCTGGCCTGGAGAATTTTGAGCATTTGCTAGCGTGTGAGATGAGTGCAATTGTGTGGTAGTTTGAGCATTGCTTGGCATTGCCTTTCTTTGGGATTGGAATGAAATATGACCTTTTCCAGTCCTGTGGCCACTGCTGAGTTTTCCAAATTTGCTGACATATTGAGTGCAGCACTTTCACAGCATCATCTTTTAGGATTTGACATAGCTCATTTGGAATTCCATCACCTCCATCTGCTTTGTTCCTTGTCATGCTTCCTAAGGACCATTTGACTTCATATTCCAAGATGTTTGGCTCTAGGTGAGTGATCTCACCATTGTGATTCTGAGTCATGAAGATCTTTTTTGTATAGTACTTCTGTGCATTCTTGCCACCTCTTCTTAATATCTTCTGCTTCTGCTAGGTCCATACCATTTCTGTCCTTTATTGAGCCCATCTTTGCATGAAATGTTCCCTTGGTATCTCTAATTTTCTTGAAGAGATCTCTGGTATTTCCCATTCTATTGTTTTCCTCTATTTCTTTGCATTGGTCACTGAGGAGGGCTTTCTAATCTCTCCTTGCTATCCTTTGGAATTCTGCTTTCAAATGAGTATATCTTTCCTTTTCTCCTTTGCTTTTTACTTCTCTTCTTTTCACAGCTATTTGTAAGGACTCCTCAGACAACCAATTTGCCATTTTGCATGTATTTTTCTTGGGAATGGTCTTGATCACTGCCTCTTGTACAATGTTATGAACCTCTGTCCATAGTTCTTCAGAAACTCTATCAGATCTAATCCCATGAATCTATTTGTCACTCCCACTGTATAATTGTAAGGGATTTGATTTAGGTCATACCTGAAAGGTCTAGTGGTTCTCCCTAATTTCTTCAATTTACGTTTGAATTTGGTAATAAGGAGTTGATCTATGGATATTTTTTCCCTGTTTGCCAGTATTACACTGTCTTGATTTCTATAACTCTGTATATGTGTTTAATCTGGTAATGTGAGTTCTCCAACTTTGTTCTTCCTCTTCACTTTTGTTTTGGCTCTTCTTAGTGGTTCCATGTGTTTTCACAGGCATTACGAATCATTCAATTGATACTCACACATTGGTTTCCTGAGATTTTCACTTGGATATCATCAAGCCTATAGATCAATTTAGGAATAATTTAGCATTTTAGAAATACTAAACCTTCCAGATCGTGGCTAGTGGATACCTCTTGGTTGATTTATTTCATGACTCTATGCATAAACATCCTAATCCTGTTTATACCTAAGTACTTCATTTTTTGGTGCTATTGTAGACAACATTAGTTTCAATTTTAACTTCTACTAGTGAATTTTTATATATAGTAAAGAAATTGTATCCTGTAACATTTTTATGCTTGTCTATTACTTCTGGAAGCATTCTTGTAAATTCTTTGTTAATTTCTACATAATCTTGTGATCTGTAAGTAAAAACTTCTCTATTTCTTCCTTTCTGACTTTATCTTTAATTTGTTTATGGTTTATTTTTTTTTCTTCTTAAACTTACTAGAATGCCCAGAACAATTTTGAATAAGAGTGATAAGAGAGGACATCCTTGCCTTGCTTCTGATCATAAAAGGAAATCATTCAGTCTCTCACCATTATGATGTTTGATTTAGATTTATATTTTAAATGTAGATTTTATACATATATGCTTTATTAGGCTGGGGAATCACCTTCTATTCTCAGATCTTTAAGAGTTTTATTATGATGGGTGTCATGCTGGGCTTTCTTTGGCTATGCTGGGTCTGGTTGTGAGGCATGGGCTCTGTGTTGAGGCACATGGGCTCTCTCGATGTGTGGAGCTCAGAGAGCCTCTCCAGTTGCAATGCATGGGCTTCTTTTGTTGCAGAACTCAGACTCTAGAAGATGCAGACTCGATAGGTGCAGCACATGGGCTCTAGAGTGCACGATTCAGTATTTGTGGCATGCAGACTCTGTAGTTGTGGTGGGTGGGCTCTCTAGTTATGATGTATAAGCTTAGTTGCCTTGCAGCATATGGGATCTTAGTTCACCAAGCAGAGATCAAACTTGTATTCCCTCCAGTGTATTGGAAGGCAGATTCTTAATTACTGAGCTACCAGAGATTATTATAGGAATTGTGTGTGTGAGTGTGTGCATGCTAAGTCACTTCAGTTGTGTCTGACTCTTTGCAACTCAATGGACCATAGCCCACCAGGCACCCCTGTCGACAAGATTATCCAGGCAAGAATATTGGAGTGGGTTGCCATGCCTTCCACCAGGGGATCTTCCTGGCCCAGGGATTGAACCCACATCTCTTGTGTCTCCTGCATCAGCAGGCAAGTTCTTTACTACTAGTGCTACCTGGGAAGCCCATCTATTAGTGGTACCATGGAATAATATGCAGTAATGAAAAATTAAAGTAAAACCATAGAGAACTGTAATAATAGGACTAATATCATCTACAAAATGTTGAATGAAAAGGACCACATATTGCATGATTCCATTTAAGGAAAGCTAAAAAAAATATTCAAAGCAATCTTATAGTGTCAGAGGTCAGAATAATGCTTGTCATGAGAAGGATAGTAGCTAGACACATAGGGACCTTCTGGGATAATGTGAAATGCTTTATATCTTGATCTAGGTTATGGTTATACTATGCTTGTCAATTCAGTTCAGTCACTCAGTTGTGTCCGACTCTTTGCGACCCCATGGACGGCAGCATGCCGGGTTTCCCTGTCCATCACCAACTCCCAGAGTTTACTCAAACTCATGTCCATCAAGTTGGTGATGCCATTCAACCATCTCATCCTCTGTTGTCCCCTTCTCCTCCTGACTTCAATCTTTCCTAGCATCAGGGTCCTATGTACTATGCATGTACACTTGGCTAAAACTTCATCAGGCTGTATACTTAATGTATGTGTGTTTAGTACATAAACATGTATTTCTGTTTAAAAAATAATAAAAAGTAACCTTTGAGATTGGGGTTCCTGAGGTTGTAAGCCCATCTCTGTGAAAATGAAACTGTGTACTAATATGTGGGGGAAAGCCAACAAATTGGCTCTTTGGTCTGAGAGTCTTGGTGAAAGTCTTTTCTATAAACTTTATGTACTGAGGACTTCTCTCTTCCCCATTCTCTGCATATACATTGAAAGTCATAGACCCAGTTGCTTGCCAAGACCTACCTGCTCTCTGTCTCTGATCCGATGGGTGTTAGTACTAAATGTTTTAGGTGTCACTGAAGAGAGAATCTTAAATGTTAGTTTCCACAAGAAATCTTCTGCCAGAAAGAAAGTGTAGCTCTGGAATAGCATAGTACTATACAGTAGTATAGTATGAAAGCTCACATGAGCTTTATGGGCTTTAATTTGGGGATAGAATAAATACTTTAAGCCTTGGTGTTTTGTGAATGTAATTAGAATGAATGGAAGTTATTGAAATTTAAGAAGTGGCCCTTAAGATCTGTTGGGAAAGTAGGGAACTTTGATTAAAGAGAAAAACAGTGATTAAAGAAACAGGGTAAGAAATCTAAGTTCTGCTCATCATTGACCTCATTTCTCATTTTCATTCTCTGATGCCCATTTCTAAATGTAACACTCAGGATATCATTTACAAATTCATTGAATATATACCAAAATGTTTGATTTAGGCATATCTTAGGAACAGGAGTCATGCCCTGCTGTGAGATGTGGCAGCTCTGAACTGGCAGCTCTGAAGCATCGTGACTCTTTATGTGCTGGAGGGCTTTTGTGGCACTGCATCTTCCTATTAACTCTGCATATAGACATAACAGAAGTTGTGGAGAGTAGAATTGGTGGAGAAGTAGAAAAATGATGGCTGCTGTTACAGAACAGTCAGAAGGATAATAGCACTGCCTTTTCATTTTGTGTGGTTCTTGTTGATACACTGTCACTGTAGATGTAGACAAAGCAGGGCTTCCCTGTTTTGATCTTCAGGCCAAGCAGGGCTCCCCTGTTTTGATCCTCAGTATGTCTACCTTCCACCCTGTCCTGTGGGAGAACCATGGGGGCACCTCACACAAGGAGCAAGCAAATGACCGAGCAAATCCAGATAATGTGATAATGACATGTTCTGAAAGGTGATTGGTTGATAAGTGGACAAGAGATAAATTTGAGGAGTGTAACTGAAGAAGAGCAGCTTTGATCTCCCAAATGGGAAAGGTACCCACGTCCTTTCATATTTTGCACTGAATTTGGCTAGGTACCAGATGGTTTCTCTGTGTACAGGGCAGAGACTCCAGATGGAGAGAGTAAATATGAGTTATTCAATGTGTTAGAATGTTTCAACTGGATTAAGCAGATTATGAACAAATGTTGGCATCAGAATTGTCAGGGAACCAACTGCGTGTTTGAGATAAACGTGGAGAGGGTTGGTTGAAAATTTGGGGGGATGCATGGAGAGAGGAGGGTTTGGTGTAGGTACATGAGGCCTCTCCCTTTGACTCGAGGGCAAAGAGGAGAGAGACAATGCCTGTTCATTTGTCTCCTTTCTTTGTCTGAGCCCTCCTTTAAAAAATATTGTTGGAGAATTTGGTTTATAATTTTGTGTTAATTTCTGTTATATAGCAAAGTGATTCAATTACACATAAACATACATGTATATGTTTTCATATTCTTTTCCATTATGATTTATCACAGCATATTGAATATAGTTACCTGTGCTATAAAGTGGGGCTGTGTTTTTATCCATTTTCTGTGTAATAGTTTGCATCTGCTAACCCTAAATTCCCAATCCATTCCTCCCCACAAGCTTAACAACCACAAGTCTATCCTCTATGTCTGTGAGTGCTTGTGTTTTATAAATAAGTTTATTTGTGTCATATTTTAGATACCACATATAAGTGATACTATATACCACTTGTCCTTTTCTTTCTGACTTTGGTTATTATAATCTCTAGGTCCATCCATGTTGCTGAAAATAGCAATATTTCATCTTTTTTTTTAATGACCGAGTAACACACAAACACACACACACACACACACACACACACACACACATGCACACACAAGTTCTTTATCCATTCATCTGTTGGTGGGCATTTAAGTTGTTTCCATGTCTTGGCTACTTTTAATTGTGCTGCTATGAATTTAGAGCCTACTTCTTCCTTTTTGAGCTTGTATTTATCAGTGGACCAGTGGTACTTAAAAAAAAAACTAGTCCTTGTAGATAGTGCCCTAAGTGTGACAATGTGACTTCAGACTAATTTATGCTGTAATCCCTTAACTTTCCATTTTCACATGAAGCTGTAGGTGTCCAAGTTTCTCTGGAGCTGCTTCAGAGACAAAGGATAACATTATTCACCTTGACAGTCTATGAAAAATGATGTTGAATGGTGAGACAACTATACTTTCATAAAGGTTGTTTTAATGTGCATGTGAATAAAAATGCAGGAGGACTGAATGGAGCTATAAAGCCCACCTAAAATATGTATGCTGTGTTGCTCAATGACTCTGGTCAGCATTCTGGCCTACTGTGTCTAGATATTTCCTCTAAGCAGAAGCAGAGATGAGAGGCTGAGACAGTGTGTGTGACTCATCCTAGCCAAAGGCAATGTGTCTGAAATTGAATTCACAGTGTTATAAATTGTTATTGACAAGAGCTAGTCTTTTCAGTCATCCCTGACTGGGTAAATGTGTATTTGTGTTGGTATCAGGAAGCCATTCTATAGCCTGGGCTAAGGAAGTCCAACTGTCAACCAGCAAGGCCGGGTCTGGATCTGACTTGCTGTTCTTGCTGTCAGTTCCAGAATCACTACCTGGCAGAGGGAAGAGGGTGCAGTGCTGACAACAGACTATGTACGTCAGGCCACAACAGAGGCAATTTGCAATTGGCGTCCTTTTATAAAAACATTATTTTCAGGTAAAACTATGTAGAGTTAGGATTCTAAAAGCCTTTGATGGACAACGTGTATGTATAGGAATCAAGTGGGTTTTGCCCTGGGCTAGGACGGGTCTCCTTCATGCTTGGCAACTCAGTTTGGTGCAGTATAGAGCCTTTTTCCTGCCTTTGCCTCCTTACAGTAGGGTGAAGTGAAAAGAGGTGTCTTCCTATGTTGTAGGGTTTCCCAGGAGCACCTCTCCTTGCTGTATTGTGTCCAACTTGACTCAATGAATGGGAAAAGAGAGAAAGTGACTATTAGTTTGTTTTAAAAAAGAAAAGTTGCAAAGATAGTACTGAGTTCCTGTATACAGCACAGCCACTTTCCCCTATGACTAATACATTGAATTAGTTTGGAAGCTTTGTCATAGCTAATGCATCAGTTCTGATACATTACTGATGACTAATGTTTATTGATGTTACCTCAGGTGTTTTTTATTGTACAACAGATTATCTTTATATTAAATTTTCTGTGTTTTTCTCCCCTAGTTGCTGGATAAAATCCATACAAATGAAATAGTGACTCACTCAGTAAATAATAATGAAAAGGTAAATTCATTTTACAGAGAAGCTGGTGCATATAAGACATCAACTTGAAGATATTTCCTTAGTTTTTACCTAAATGTCCTGTTCTTGTTCCAGGATCCCATGCAGGACACTACACAATAGTTAGTAAGATGTGCCTTAGGTTCTTCTTGGCTGTGATATTTTCTCAACATTTTGTGACCTTGACAGTTTTAATGGTACTGATCAGGTATTTTGCAGAATATCTCTATATTGAAATTTAACTGCTGCTTTCCTCATGATTAGGTGATTATGAGTTTGGGGAAGAAGACCATAGAGTGAATGTGCCATCTCCACCCTATCACATATCAAAGGCACATGTGATTTATCATTGTTGATATTGACCTTGATCACCTGGCCCAAGTAGTGTTTGTCAAGCTTCCCCACTCTTAGTTACTCTTTTAATCACCTTGGATACTGTAATCTTGATGAGAAAGAAAAAATACAGAGAGAGGCCATGATGTCTGAGATTTGAGCTGTATGACAAAATGAGGAATTTAGGACCCCTTTTACCAGACTTTGTTCCTGAAAACAAAGCTGAAGGACTGAAATGTATGGCATTTATATTAGCTTTCACTAGGGCATATTGTTATTACATTATCAAAGACTCCTGAAATTTCACTGATTTACAATCAAAACATTTATTTCTTCCTGATGTATATATCAACAGAGGTCAATCAAAGCTTTGCTTTATGTATCTTCTGATGTCCAGGCAGAAAACACATCACATTAAAAAAATATTAAAGTATAGTTGACTTGACACATCACATTCTTATAGCAGAAAGAAAAGCAACACTATATCATTGGATGGGTCTTCAAGTGTCTGGTTGGATGTGGCATTTACCACTTCAACTCACATTCTAAAAGCAGTACAATAGCCAAACCTAATGTCTGTTGCAAACAGAATATATTCTATTTTGCATGGAGGTGGCAAAGGAACAATTGGGAACTACAGTGGAATCTTGCCACAATCCAAAGTTTGTTACAAAAATTATTTCCTTCCTTTAAGTATGCAGAATTCACTCCTTCCTCTAAGTGAAATCTCGACAGTAATATCTCATCATATTATCAGACTCAACAACTCCAGAATCTCATGATAGCACTCTATACTATGTTAGTTCTTCATTAATTATACAGAGGTATAAAAAATAAACTGTCTACTCCACATACAATCAACAATACTGGTACAACGTCATCTCAATAGCATTCTTCTTCAGAAAGGAGGAGATTTGGATACACTCAGCTTAAATTTCAGGAATTCTGAAATCCTTTTGATGGACATTAGGTCTCCCCCTGCCCCTATGCCACTTCCGGCTAATCTGTAGACAATCTGACTAGTTCCAGTGTCTGTTCTCCTGGAGCAGGTATCCAGCATCTGTGGTTCTTGGCCCCACCCTCTGAGAGTCCATAATTCTCCACCACTATCCTTGGCCACAATGGAATATGGCATTAAAGAATATTCCCTCTTTGGGGGTGAACAGAAAATTAGGGGCACAATCATTTTAAGTCTCAAACATCCACAGGCTATTTTAATTTAGGCTGGTGGCTCTTTGACAATACAACTCTCTCAAAACATCGCTGGCTTTTATTTTGTGTGATCCCTATGTGTCATGCTCACGATTCTCTCCAATACATGCTTCAGTTGTAGCTTAGAGTAATCTGGAGTAAATTGATGTAACCTGAGGCAATCAAGCTTCTAAGAAAGACTAACACTTTTAGTATTTTTTGTTCTTTGGGACATTTTGTACAACTAAAATTGTTGACTGAATGTCACCTTAATCAATTCAGTAGTTGTAAAAGAGTGTGTGGCCAAGCCTTTGATTTGGTCTTTACTATAATGTTGAATTTTGATCTTTGTTTTCAATTTCACCTTTCATTGTTTGCAGATGATCACAAATATCATCTTTCAATTTTGCTATCAAATCCACATGTTATCTTCTGAAATTTTCTTTTTCTTAGAATATCTATTCTCTAACAGCCAAGTCATGGAAGTTACCTTCATGTTCCCAATCTGATTGCCTAAGCCTACATGCTTATTCCATCACACACACACCAATTTTAACAAGTGTTTTATCAGTAAAAACCTGGGCCACTCTATTTTGTAGACATCAATAAGAGCTTTGTAACTGACTCTTGTCTGGGTCTGATAAAATATTTTAATTTTTTGTTCTGGTGGCACCTTATAACTGGTGTGAATAATTTATTCATTTAGTTTTAACTAAGTTATCATTATAGTAAGAAATATATCTCAACTAATCATGATTGTTAGGAGAAATATCAATAACCTCAGATATGGAAAAGACAACACGCTTATGGCAGAAAATGAAGGAGAACTAAAGAGGCTCTTGATGAAAGTGAAAGAGGAAAGTGAAAAAGTTGGCTTAAAGCTCAACATTCAGAAAACTAAGATCATGGTATCTGGTCCCATCACTTCATGGCAAATAGATGTGGAAACAGTGGAAACAGTGGCAGAATTTATTTTGGGGGACTCCAAAATCACCGCAGATTGTAACTGCAGCCATGAAATTAAAAGATGCTTGCTCCTTGGAAGAAAAGTTATGACCAACCTAGACAGCATATTAAAACAGAGACATTACTTTGCCAACAAAGGTCCATCTAGTCAAAGCTATGGGTTTTCCAGTAGTCATGTATGCATGTGAGAGTTGGCCTATAAAGAAAGCTGAGCGCCAAAGAATTCATGCTTTTGAGCTGTGGTGTTGGAGAAGACTCTTGAGAGTTCCTTGGACTGAAAGGAGGTCCAACCAATCCATCCTAAAGGAAATCAGTCCTGAATATTCATTGGGAGGACTGATGTTGAAGCTGAAACTCCAATACTTTGGCCACCTGATGTGAAGAAATGACTCATTGGAAAAGATCCTGATGCTGGGAAAGATTGAAGGTGGGAGGAGAAGGGGATGACAGAGGATGAGATGGTTGTATGGCATCACCAACTCAATGGACACGAGTTTGAGTAAACTCCAGGAATTAGTGATGGCCAGGGAGGCCTGGCATGCTGCAGTCCATGGGGTCACACAGAGTCAGATATGACTGAGTGAGTGAACTGAAGTAAACTGATGGAATATTACTCAACCATAAAAAAGAGTGAAATTGGTTCATTTGTAAAGACCTGGTCAGACCTAGAGCCTGTCATACAGAGTGAAGTTAGTTAGAAAGAAAAAAAAGTAAATATTGTATATTAATGCATATATGTGGAATCTAGGGAAATGGTAAATGTGATCTCATTTACAAAGCAGAAATACAGACACAGACATAGAAAACAAACGTATGGATACCAAAGGGGGAAAGTTGGGGTGGGAGGAATTGAGAGATTGGGATTGACACATACACTATTGATGCATGCATACTAACTTGCTTTGGTCATGTCCCACTCTTGGAGACACTGTGGATCATAGGCCAACAGGTTCCTCTGTCCATAGGATTTTAGAGGCAAGAATAATGGTGTGGATTGCCATGCCCTCCTCCTGGGAATCTTCCTGACCCAGGGATCAAAACTGCATCTCTGACATCTCCAGCATTGGTAGGCAGGTTCTTTACCATTAGGGCCACCTGGGAAGCCCACACTATTGATATTATATATAAAATAGTTGGGGCTTCCCAGGTGGCTCAGTTGTAAAGAATCCGCCAGTCAATATAGGAGGCACAGATTCAATCCATGGGTCAGGAAGATCTCATGGAGGAGGAAATGGCAGCCCACTTCAATATTGTTGCCTGGGAAATCCCATGGGCAAAGGAACCTGGTGGGCTACAGTCCATGGAGTCACAAAGAATCAGACACAATTTAGCAACTTAACACACATACATAAAATAAATAACTAACAAGAATATACTGTATAGCACTGGGAACTCTATCTAATGCATTATGGTGACCTGAATGGGTAGGAAGTCCAAAAGGGAGTGTATACATGAATATGTATGACTGATTGATTTTGCTGTACAGCAGAAGCTAACACAACATTGTGAAATAATTATACTCCAATAAAATTAATTAAAAATAAGCATAATAATTTTAAATGTATTGGACTATAGTTGTTTTACAATGTTGTGTTAGTTTCTGCTGTACAGCAAAGTGAGTTGGTTATACATATACATGTATCCACTCTTTCTTAGATTAATTTCCCATAAATCATTATACACTATTGCGAAGAGTTCCCTGTGTTATACAGTTGTTGTTCAGTTGCCCAGTCTTGTCCAACTCTTTGTGACCCATGGACTGTAGCACGCTAGGCCTCCCTGTCCCTCGCAATCTCCCAGAGTTTGTCTAAGTTTATGTCCATTGCATTGGAGATGCCACCCAGCCTTCTCATCCTCTGATGCCCTCTTCTCCTTCTCCCCTCAATCTTTCCCAGCATTAGGGACTTTTCCAATGAGATGGTTCTCATCAGATGACCAAAATACTGGGGTTTCAGCTTCAGCATCATTCCTTCCAATGAGTATTCAGGGTTGATTTCCCTCAGGATTGACTGGTTTGATCTCCTTGCTGTTCAAGGGACTCTCAGGAGTCCTTCTCCAGGACCACAGTTTGAAGGCATCAATTGATCGGCACTCTGCCTTCTTTATGGTTCAGCTCTCACAAATGAATGTGACCACTGGGAACACCATAGCCTTGACAATGCAGACTTTTGTCAGCAGAGTAACATCTCTACTTTTCAACACACTGTGTAGGTTTGTTTTCTGTCAAGAAGCAATCGTCTTATTTCATGGCAGCAGTCACCATCCGCAGTGATTTTAGAGCTCAAGAAGAGGAAATCTGTCACTACCTCCACTTTTTCCCCTTTTATTTGCCGTGAAGTGATGGGCCTGGATGCCATGATCTTAGTTTGTTTGTTTGTTTGTTTGTTTAATATTTAGTTTTAAGCCAGCTGTTTCACTCCCTCCCTTCACTTTCATTAAGAGGGTCTTTAGTTCCTCTTCACTTCTGCCATTTAGAGTGGTATCATCCGCATATCTGAGGTTGTTGATGTTTCTCCTGCCTATCTTTTTTTTTCATTTATTATTATTATTTTTAATTAGTTTATTTATCTATTTTTTAACTTTACAACATTGTATTTGTTTTGTCATACATTGACATGAATCCACCATGGGTGTACATGTGTTCCCCTTCCAGAATCCCCCTCCTGCCTATCTTGATTTCAGCTTGTAACTCATCTAGCCCAGCATTTCTCACGATGTGCTCAGTGTATATATTAAACACACCGTGTGACAGCAGACAGGCCTCTTGTACTCCTTTCTCAATCTTGAACCAAGATTCAGTATGGAATCATTTGTTCCATACAGGGTTCTAACTGTAGCTTCTTGACCCACATACGTGTTTCTCAGGAGACAGATAAAATGGTCTGGTATTCCTATCTCTTTAAGAGCTTTCCACAGTTTATGATCCACACAGTCAAAGGCTTTGGCATAGACAATGAAACAGTGGTAGATATTTTTCTGGAATTCCCTAGCTTTCTCTATGATCCAGCAAATGTTGGCAATTTGATCTCCTGTTCCTTGTCCTTTCCTAAACTCAGCTTGGGCATCTGGAATTTCTTGGTTTGCATAATGCTGAAGCCTAGCATGCAAGATAGACAAGCGTAATTGGCCAACGGTTAGCACATTCTTTAGCATTACCCTTCTTGGGAGTTGGAAGGAGGATTGACGTTTTCCAGTCCTGTGGTCACTGCTGGGTCTTCCAGACTTGCTGACATATTGAACACAACACTTTGATATACAGTAGGTCCTTGTTAGATATCTATTTTATATATAGTAGTGTGTATATGTTGATCCAATCTCCCACTTTATCCCTACCGCTGCTGCACTTTCCCCTCTGACAAACATTATTTTCTTGTTCACATAAATAGTGATTTTGAGTCTGGTGGACCTCAACTGCAGTTCCCTGCATACCTTCTTTATTCTGGATCCAGGTGGAAGGATGAACCTCTTCTCATGAAAGGGGAACAAAAGCAATCACAGGAGCCCACGATAGCTCCCAGACTGGTGCTTGGATGTGACATCCATCACCCATCACTTCTGTTCACATTCTAAGAGTATGCCACATGTCTACACATAGGATAGAGCGATAAAATATTCTGATAGGAAAGCGGAAGTCAGTAACTGGTACCAATAATACATCTGCTGCCATGAGAGAGGAACACAAGTAGGAAGTGCCTGATTGTGAGATATCTCCACAGAGCCTACATGATATTATTTGTGTGATAAATAAATTTATTTGAATTTATACTCCCCACTTTTATTTTTCTATAAGAAAAAGGGAGAAATGAGTCTAGGGACACATGGAAAAAAAGAAGGAGCATCTCATTCCTTTCCCTCCTTACCATTTCTGTCATGTTGCTATGGAGATAAAACCTTTACCACCCGTTTCCCTGTCAACATGTACTATAGTCCCCGGATTTTGAAGTGGATTAAGTTGATCCCTGATAAAGATGCCTCTAGTGCACACAAATGCACTCTGAAAATCAGTGGTTTAAAGTAATTAATGAAATATGGAATTGTATA
Organism: Okapia johnstoni; assembly: GCA_024291935.2. Classification (NCBI taxonomy): domain Eukaryota; kingdom Metazoa; phylum Chordata; class Mammalia; order Artiodactyla; family Giraffidae; genus Okapia; species Okapia johnstoni. The sequence goes on from CM044326.1 coordinate 719,181, forward strand.
AAGAGTAATCAAATAGTTGTGAAAAACAAAGATACACTAGCAAATTCTCATGAATGAAACAGCTATGCCTAATGAAGAGTACTGGACCCACAGTGTCGCAATTCCATGTGCTCATTCCTAGAAGCATTTTCTGGCTTCAGGATGGGATAGCTGTTGAGGACATGTTATGTGATTCACACTTTTACAAGACAAAGTATGTGAAAGTGGGAAAAGTGAGGCCAGTTTTTTTTTTTTTTTTCCTAAAGTGGTCCTTTCATGCAAAACAATGTACAGGTCTATTTTTCCGTATTTGGCTACAAAGTGTGGAAACAGATACACGGAGGCATGTAAGGGTAAATGGGCAAAGGAGAGCTCCTAATTCTATTCGAAGTCCACACAGCTTTTTGTTTGTACTGTGAACATTCTTTCTGCCCACAGACAGCCTTGCCTATCTCCAGAAAAGCAAGTGGGATTGTCTCCAGGAATGTGCTATCTGAGACTGCAGTTTCATAAAGTGTATTTTAATCTGCCAGTTTGGAGAAAACATTAATATCTTGAATTAACCAATTTGGATACCCTGTTTAAATTTTTTTCTAAACACAAAAAATTACATCAGCATATTATTATTTTTTAATTATTTGTTTTAATTGGAGGCTAATTAGATTAAAATATTGTAGTGGATTTTGCCATACATTGACATGAATCAGCCATGGGTATACATGTGTACCCCATCCTGAACTCCCCTTCCATCTCCCTCCCTCTGCATCCCACCCCTCAGGGTTGTCCCAGTGCACTGGCTTTGAGTGCCTTGTTTAGCATATTATTCTTGATGTGTAATCAAAAAAATATAGTCCATTTCTTAACCATATCTGTCTCAAACACCATTCTTTGATATTTTATATGTGAAAATGCTACTTGTCATTTTTCTTTTTTTTTTTTTTTTAGTAAACTTATTTATTTTAGTTGGGAGCTAACTACTTTACAATATTGTAGTGGTTTTTGTCATACACTGACATGAATCAGCCATGGGTCTACATGTGTTCCCCATCCTGAACCCCCCTCCCACCTCCCTCCCCATCCCATCCCTCTGGGTCATCCCATTGCCCCAGCCCTGGGCATTTGTCTCATGCATCGAAACTGGAATAGTGTTCTGTTTCACATATGATAATATACATGTTTCAATGCTATTCTCTCAGAACGTATGAAAACTGTACTTTATTTATTTATGTATACACAATTTTAGGGTTATTTTCCATGTACATTTTTGTAAAATATTGGCTATATTCCTTGTGTTGTACAATATATCATTGAGACTATCTTACTATGGCTCTACTTTTTGAAATGTACTTATACAGCTATATCTTTTAAATAACTGACACCTTAAATGGACATTATTTTAAGCTGTGAAATTTTTTCTACAGCTGTTGAAGAATGTGGCAAGTTAATATTTTCAATTCAGATTTTTATGCTTATGAAAATATGGTGAATCTGATATGAGACGAAAATATGAGTTTTCAAAGGTAAAGAATACATAAAATACTCAAATAAAATTAGAGAAATAGAAGATGCAATAGCTAAAATTAAGAACTCCATGTATAGTATAAGAGCTTATGTGACAGAATAAGAAATAGGAAGATGGACCAACAGCAAATATACACAGATAATCACAAAGAATAAATAATTCATAAATTGCATTTGAGACATCAAGAACACAGTGAAAATATCTAACACGCTTTTAATTATAATCTAGAAACGGAGAAAGAGAAAAATGGGGGCCAAAGTAATATTTGAAGAGGTAATACTTGATAATTTTCCAAACTTAATGAAAATATCAACCAACAAATTTAAAAACTCCAGTGAAAATCAAGCAGGATAGATACAAAGCAAACCATGTTTATGGCACATGTAGCAAAAACACTGAATCCCAATTTAATGAGGAAAATTTTGAAGGACGCCAGAGAAAAGCAGGCACATTATGTGTAAATGAGCAAAAATAAAGCAGTCAGATTTCCAAACAGAAATAATTGAAGCCAGAAAACAATGGAATGTCTTCTCATAAATAAAAATGAACTAGCTTCAAAGAATTCTATATAGAATCCAGTGGAAACATCTTTTAAAATTAAGGTAAATTGATATTTTTGGAGAAATTTTGCCTACATACCTGCCCTAAAGGAAAAATCAAAATAACTTTTTCTATCAGAATAATCCCTAAGAGAAACACTAGAAATAGAAGAAGATGACAAAGATAAAAGCCAGGCTACATAAGTGATTAAATAAAAGTGGATATTGGTGTACAAAATAATTATAATAAGGTCTTATAATATTCAAAATATAAGTAGAATTAAAATGCAAGGCAATGATAATTCAAAGGGGAGAAAGTAGAGTTAAGTACTCCATGTTTTTATCATCACCAGGATGACAACAAAAGTAGCAACTCATATCAGGCTTTATTAATCTAAAAAAGATTATTGTAGTCCATTAGATGAACAATAATGATAATAAAATAATAAATGACCTAGATGTCCATTCACAGATGAATGGATAAAGAAGTTGTAGTATATACACACAATGGAATATTACTCAGCCATAAAAGGAACACATTTGAGTCAGTTCTAATGAGGTGGATGAACCTAGAACCTATTATACAGAATGAAGTGAGTCAGAAAGAGAAAGATAAATACCGTATTCTAATACATATATGCAGAATCTAGAAAAATGGCACTGAAGAATTTATTTACAGGTCAACAATGAAGAAACATACATAGAGAATAGAATTATGGACACTGGGGAGAGGGAAGGAGAGGGTGAGATGTATGGAAACAGTAACATGGAAACTCACATTACCATATGTAAAATAGATAACCAATGGGAATTTGCTGTATGGCTCAGGAAACTCAAACAGGGGCTCTGTATCAACCCAAAGGGGTGGGATGGGGAGGGAGATAGGAGGGAGTTTCAAGAGGGAGTGGACACATGTATACCTGTGGCTGATTCACGTTGAGGTTTGGCAGAAAACAGCAAAATTCTGTAAAGCAATAATCCTTCAATAAAAAATAGATAAATATTTAAAAAATGAATGACTAAATATTTTATTGATTTTAAAGCAAAGATTCAGTAAAAGGGAGAAAAATAAACTAAGTGAAATCCTAATATAATGGTAATTATATAAAGTATAAATAGACTAATTACTCAAAAATACAAAGATTGCATAGAACTTATATAACTCCCACCCTTAAAGTAAAAAAGGGAGCTTGATTAAGTCAGAATCATGATTTTTTGGAATTCATTGGAGTGTAAGGTTGGAAAGCAAACTAGTCAAAAATCTAAGAAGAAACAGTCCATACCAGGATCTGTGTGTGTGTGTGTGTGTGTGTGTGTGTGTGTGTGTGTTTGTGTGCGCACGTGCAAGAGTACTCAGTCATGTATGACTCTTTGCAACCCTATGGACTGTGACCCACAGGGCCCTCTGTCCACGGGATTTTCCAGGCAAGAATATTGGACTGGGTTGCCTTGTTCTCCTCCAAGGGAACTTCCTGACCCAGGAATCGAACCCGCTTCTGTTAGGTCTTCTGCGTCTGTTAGGTCTCCTGTGTCTCCTGCACTGCAGGCAGATTCTAAACCAGCAGAGCTACCAGCAATGTAAGAAAAGAGTTCCATTTTCTTTATATCCCCTCCAGTATTGTTTGTTGACTTTCTGATGATGGCCTTTCTGATTGGTGTAAGGTGGTATCTCATTACAGTTTTGATTTGCATTTCTCTAATAATGAGTGATGTTGGGCATTTTTCATGTGTCTGTTAGCCATCTGTATGTCTTCTTTGGATAAATGTCTGTTTAGGTCTTTTTCCTACGTTTTGATAGGGTTGTTTTTCTGGTATTGAGTTGTATGAGCTGCTTATATATCTTGGAAATTAATCCTTTGTCAGTTGTTTCATTTGACATTATTTTCTCCCAATCTGCGAGTTATCTTTACACCTTGTTTTTAATTTCCTTTGCTGTACAAAAGCTTGTAAGTTTAATTAGATCCCACTTATTTATTTTCGTTTTTATTTCCATTACTCCAGGAGGTGGGACATAGACGATCTTGCTTTCATTTATGTCATCGAGTGTTCTGCCTATGTTTCCTCTAAGATTTTTACAGTTTCTGGTCTTACATTTAGGTATTTGTTCAATTTTGAGTTTATCTTTGCATATGACAATAGGAAGTGTTCTAATTTCATTATTTTCCACTTAGCTGGCCAGTTTTCCAAGCACCACGTATTGAAGAAGCCATCTTTGCCCCCATTGTATATTCTTGTGTCCCTTGCCAAAAATAAGGTACCTGTAGGTGTGTGGGTTTATCTCTGGGCTCTCTATCTTGTTCCATTGGTTTATATTTCTGTTTTTGTTCTAGTACTATATTGTCTTGATGACTGTAGCTTTGTAGTATAGTGTGAAGTCAGGAAGACTGATTCCTCCAGCTCCATTCTTCTTTCTCAAGACTGCTTTGTCTGTTCTGGGTATTTTGTGTTTTTATATGAGTTGTGAAATTTTTTTGTCCTAGTTCTGCAAAAAATACCATTGGTAATTTGATAGGGAATCGAATCTGTAGGTTGCACTTGGTAGTGTAGTCATTTTCAAAATATGGATTCTTCTTACCCAGGAACATAGAATATCTCTCCATCTGTTTATGTTGTATGATCATCTCAATAGGTGCAGAAAAGGCCTATGAGAAAATTCAGCACACATTTATGATAAAATCACTTCCAAAAATGGACATAGAAGAAACATACCCCAACATAGTAAAGACCGTATATGATAAACCCACAGCAAACATTATTATCAATGGTGAAAAACTGAAAGTATTTCCTCTAATATCAGGAACAAGGTAAGGGTGTCCACTCCCATCACTATTATTCAAAATAGTTTTGGAAATCCTATCTACAGTAATTAGAGGAAAAAAAAGAGAAATAAAAGGAATCCAGATTAGGAAAGAAGTAAAACGCTCACTGTTTGCAGATGACATAATACTATATATAGAATACCCAAAAGAAAATATAAGAGAATTACTAGGGCTTATCAATGAATTTAGCAAAGTCAAAGGATACAAGCTAAATATACAGAACTAACTTGCATCCCTATATACTAACAATGAAAAATCAGAAAGAGAAATTAAAGAATCAATCCTATTCACCATTGAAACAAAAAGAGTAAAATATCTAGTCGTAAACCTAACTAAGGAGACAAAAGAACTGTATACAGAAAATTGTAAGACACTGGTGAATGTTGAATTTTTTAAAATTTCTTTATAAATTAATTTATTTATTTTAATTGGAGGCTAATTACTTTACAATATTGTAGTGGTTGTTGCCATATATTCACATGAATCAACCATGGGTGTACATGTGTCCCCCATCCTGAGCCCCCTCCTACCTCCTTCCCCATCCCATCCCTCAGAGTTGTCCTGGTGCACTGGCCCTGAGCGCCCTGTCTCATGCATCAAACCTGGACTGGCGATCTACTTCACATATGGTAATATACGTGTTTCAATACCATTCTCTCAAATCATCCCACCCTCGTCTTCTCCCACAGAGTCCAAAAGTATGTTCTTTACATCTGTGTCTTTTTGCTGTCTCACATACAAGGCCATCATTACCATCTTTCTAAATTCCATATTGTGCACTATTATACTGCATTGGTGTTTTTCTTTCTGACTTACTTCACTCTGTATAACAGGCTCCAGTTTCATCCACCTCATTAGAACTGATTCAAATGAATTCTTTTTAATAGCTGAGTGATATTCCATTGTGTATATGTACCACAGCTCTCTTATCCACTCATCTGCCAATGGTCATCTAGGTTGCTTCCATGCCCTAGCTATTGTACACAGTGCTTCAATGAACATTGGGGTACATGTGTCTCTTTTAATTCTGGTTTCCTCGGTGTGTATGCTCAGCAGTGGAATTGCTGGATCGTATGGCAGTTCTATTTCCAGCTTTTTAAAGAATCTCCACACTGTTCTCCATAGTAGCTGTACTAGCTTGCATTCCCACCAACAGTGTAAGAGGCTTCCCTTTTCTCCACACCATCTCCAGCATTTATTGTTTGTAGACTTTTTGATAGCAGCCATTCTGACTGTTATGAGATGGTACTTCATTGTGGTTTTGATTTGCATTTTTCTGATAATGAGTGATGTTGAGCATCTTTTCATGTGTTTGTGAGCCATCTGTATGTCTTCTTTGGAGAATGTTGAATTTTAAGCCAGCTTTTTCACTCTTCTCTTTCACCTTCATCAAGAGGATATTTAGTTCCTCTTTGCTTTCTGCCATGAGGGCTATGTCATCTGCATTTCTGAAGTTATTGATGTTTCTCCCAGCAATCTTTTGATTCCACCTTATGCTTCATCCAGCCTGGCATTTCTCATGATGTACTCTGCATATGAAAGTGAAAGTCGCTCAGTCATGTCTGACTCTTTGCGACCCCATGGACTGTATACTCCATGGAATTCTCCAGACCAGATTACTGCAGTGGGTAGCCTTTCCCTTCTCCAAGGGATCTTCTCAAGCCAGGAATCAAACCCAGGTCTCCCACATTGCAGGCTGATTCTTTACCAGCTGAACCACAAGGGAAGCCCAAGAATACTGGATTGAGTAGCCTATCCTTTCTCCAGAGGATCTTTCTGACTCAGGAATCGAACTGGGGTCTCCTGCATTGCAGGCAGATTCTTTACCAACTGAGCTATGAGGGAAGCCCCACTCTAAGTTAATACAAATAAGATAGTTTGGATGTAGGAATGGATAATTGATAGATATTTACTAGAGCAGCTATAGTAAAATTAGTTGTAGAAACTAGATGTTTATACATAATTCTTTCAACATTTGGTTTGAAATTTTTCATAATTAAATGGGGAAAAAAAGCAAGCAAATACTAGAAAACTAAATACTTAAGCTTCAGATAATGATTACATTTAACTCTTTTTTTTGTAACTTGTTCTTTGGACAGTTGCAACATGTGGAAATACTTTCGTTTATCCTGCTTTAGTTGGATAAGTTTATACTCTGTACTGCCATGGAATAAAATTGAAAAATCTTATGATTTTACCACACCTATATTTGGTTATACAGTCAAAACAATTATGAATGAAGACAACTTATTTGTTATGTGTGTGTGTGTGTGTGTGTGTGTGTGTATGAAAGTGACTGTGAGGCACAAAAGATAGTACCTTTGCAAATAATGGGATCAAAATAATTAGCATTTCAATACAGGAAGTGCAATTGTAAATATACTTACAGTTTTTCCCTTTCTGTTTGGTAAGTTACTTAGTTAGGGACACAGGTAGATGTCAGACAATAACAAGCAGTGGTGTAGGGGTAGGGGTAGACAATGCTCTGGGACATGAGAGATCTTAATGAAAACAGAATAATGTTACAGGTTAGCAAAGCAGTCTTTACTGTATCTGTGATCCCAGAGATACTCATGCCATATGAGAGTTTTGTAGGTGAAAGCATTATGGAACCATGAGTGAGGGGCTGGAAGTGCCCTCTGTCAGTTTCATTCCCCAAAATACTTTATCTCCATCTTTTCATCTTTCTAAGCACACTCTGCTCTTTGCAACTAAAGGTGTTCTTGGGAGCTAGGGTTTAGAACGAACTTTGAGGTTGTTGCTTGGAGAAGCTACTAACCAAACTCTGACAATTTATGACTTAAGCACTGGCCTGCAGTTTCACATTTGTGACAACTTACACGAAAGGCCAGATCTTCAAAATATATGTTTGCCCACCCCTGGGAAAATGTTCTATCCCTTCTAGTTGGCATCTTCTGGTCCTCAGTGTCTTACTCTTGGGTCTGAACACATTAACTTGCAGCATCAGGCTTCCTCCCTGTCCTGTACTAGGCAGCCCTGGGATTTTGGAGAGATCAGTAAGTAATGACAAGTTCTAGTAGATGCCTGGCACTTCCATAGCAGTTCTCAGGTGCATGGTGTATTCTCATACAATTAACTCATCGAAACATCTTTAGAACCTTATGGTATCCCAGTGGTATTATTACTTTCCCCCTTTATATTGAGGTCATGGTAAAGAGATGTTAAATGATTTACACAGAGTCACACAGCTAACAAGAGTAAGAATCAGGTTTTGATTCTAGCTCTGTTCTCATCCAGCTTGCTCTGCCATTCTTCAGAGTGTCTAAAGTAACAATTAGAATGACGTTGGCAATGGGTTAAGCAACACGGGCAATAAAATGACAAGAACAGCTGCACATGATCTATTTAAGACAAGACATGGAAAATCCTGTGAAAGTTGACCAGGGCTGAGGTAAGAGCTCAGGGAGCCAGAATGGTTCCTGGTAGCCAAATGTCCACAACAGCAGCACCTAAGGAATGACCTTCCTGATCTCAGAAACATGAGCTGTGCTCTCACCAGCTGCTTTCCTCACCCCATGTCCAACCCTCAGTTAGAACTGAAGTGGGGGAGGCCATGCTGCCTAAGGTGGTTGTGTTTGAGCTGTTGTCTTGTCTTAGGAGATGTGGTGCCCAGTGTTTACAGGTTGGGGCCCTGATGGAATAGAGCATTATGTGCACTCATTACTACTAGGGTGTAACTGCTTCTAGGTCCTACAGAACAGAAGGGAATACAAAGTATGCTTATACTTTACTCAGTTTTATACTAGAAAATGCTAGTCCCACTAAACTCTTAGCTTTCCTTCATGAGATTCCATTCATTTGATTGTTCTGTATCTTAAACTACAGACTAAGAGAGTTTAATAACCCCTTCACATCATAACCAGAGATAGCAATATTATACTTTGAACTCCTCATGGTTACATAAAGTTAGACTAAGAAGCAGAATTGTATAACTCTCACAAATATGAGAATGTTGTGGCAAAAAAAAAAATCGTAGTTGATTCAAGAGGGATGAAGTGTCTGGCAGATCCCCCAGCTATGTCAGCTCACCCCCCTCAAACTTCCCCACATATATTGTGGGCTATGAAAACTGCATAGCTGTAATTAAGACCCATTGCACAGGGCATGAAATACAGTGTGGGGACTCCAGGGAAATCTTAGCTTATCATTTTTTTTTCTTGCCTTCTCTATGTCTTTGTTTCTGTGTACAGGGGCTACTCTTCATTGTGATGCCTGAGCTTCTCATTGTGGTGACTTCTCTTATTGCAGAGCATGGACGCTAGAGGCACAGGATTAATGGTTGTGGCACCTGGGCTTAGTTGCTCCATGGCATGTGGAATCTTCCCAGACCAGGGGCCAAACCAGTGTTCCCTGAATTGGCAGGCAGATTCTTAACCACTAGACCACCAGGGAACTCTTTGGTTTGTTATGCTTTTCTCTCACCTCATAATCCCAGAGGAGATCGTGATAACCCCACTATGATTCTTTGGGACAAAACGGGAAAAACGGGATGCAAATCCTAAATGTCTCTAGACAGAAAATATTTGCAATATTTGGGCTTTTCCACATATATGGCACACAGTGTGTCTTCACCATTTCATTCATGTTTTTTAGTTCCAAAGTTTTTTGGGACTTGAAGGTCAAGAGGGAGGGATTTTAGTAGCACAGGAGATAGAGTACTTTCTGAAATTTCTCAGGCAATGTTATTTTCTTTGCTCAGTGACCCTGATGTGCAAATCCCACACCTTCAATCTACACCTCTGAAGTTACAGTTACTGTCCATTTCAGAGTTCACATTCTAGAATATCATGGAGTCTGTGCACTTTGGACTTACATCTGGGATACAGAGAGCCCCACCCAAAGTCCTAAACCAAGAAGACTGATGTCATTAGGAAAGCAGATATAAGACTGTTACTATAAATAGGTGGACCAACTTCAGCAAGCATACGCACAGTAGAGAAAAATCAGAAACCATGGACTTTGCTTGTGCATGGAGGGGAGGGCCTAACTAAGGTAAGGAAGAAAAAAAGAAAAATAACCTTACTCATCACCCCTCCCATATTCTGATCTGTGACAAAGGCATGGGTTTAATGAAAAAGCTGGAGGGATAGAAAAGAATCTGCTGATGTAAGAAGTTTTCAGCTAGCAGAAAAGCCTGCCTCCCCTACCACATGCCTTCATTTGATTGGACATCACCATCTCAATCCCATCAGAGCTCTAATTTGCTTAAGTTTACACTGGACACCACATCTCCCAAGACATCAGCTCAAACACAACCACCTCAGGCAGCATGGCCTCCCCCACTATTCTGTAATAAAGAAACCAAGGCTTTGGGTGATTCTCAGGCTGGGGCAGCAAAAATATAGAGTGAACTTAAAGGATCACATAATGGTAGAAAATAAGAAAATGAAAACAAAATCCAACACAGTGCATGTCACAGGGACACAGAAATAGACTGAAAAAGTTCCCAATAGCTTAAAAAAATGAGCTTGAACAATTTGAACAACAAAATAATAGTTTTGGAAAATAATAATATAAATACATATGAATCCATACCAATATTTTATAATAAATGATTGCATAAACAAACAGTAGAGAAATTCTTTACAAAACGATTTCAAAATATAGATGTAGGTATTCCTTCCTCTAGGAGGTATAGCTTAATTATCCTCCCTTGAGTGTGGGCTTAGTAACTTGCTTCAAAGGCATATGGAAAGGGAATAATAGTAACGCTACAGTGGAGAACAATAACAGACACCACTTTCACCAATTGATCAAGGTTGATGTCACCAGAAACAGGTCATGTGGAAATCTTGTATTCTCAGATCTTATTGATGAGTAGGGAGCTTCACTTATGTGGTGTTTGCCTCCAAAACCTGTAACCATAGTTTAATAATAAGAAAATATATAAGTTCACCTTGAAGGACAGTCCACAAAACACATTACTCATTCTCTTTAAAAGTGGCAAAGTCATGAAAAACAAAGGAAAACTGAGAAAGAGACACAGATTGGAGGAGGCTAAATGACATGATGGCCAAACACAACGTGATATATGGGAACAGTACATCCTGTTTCTATATTCTGTTCCCATATATCAAGTTGTGTTTGGCACAGGACAAAAATGACATTAAAGGAAAAAACTTGTCTGGATTAAAACCGGCTTAACTATTTTGTATATTTTGTAAAGGACTTCCCAGGTGTCACTAGTGGTAAAGAATCCAGCTGCCAGCCTACCTCAAGAAACAAGAGAAACATCAAATACGTTACACCTAAAGCAACTAGAAAAAGAACAACAACAACAACAAAAATAACCCTCAAAGTTAGTAGAAGGAAAGAAATCATAAAAATCAGGGCAGAAATAAATGAACAAAAAATGAAGGAAACTATAGCAAAAATAGATAAAACTAAAAGCTGATTCTTTGAGAAGGTAAAAAAAATAGACAAACCATTAGCCAGATACATCAAGAAAAAAAGGGACATATACAGAATGGAATATTATTCAGCCATTAAAAAAATACATTTGAATCGGTGCTATTGAGATGGATGAAACTGGAGCCCATTATACAGAGTGAAGTAAGCCAGAAAGAAAAACACCAACACAGTATACTAATGCATATATATGGAATTTGAAAGATGGTAACGGTAACCCTATATGCAAGACAGAATAAGAGACACAGATGCATAGAACAGTCTTGTGGACTCTGAGGAAGAAGGTGAGGGTGGGACATTCTGGGACAATAGCATTGAAACATGTATATTATCATATGTGAAGCGGAACACCATTCCATGTTCTATGCATGAGACAAATGCTCAGGGCTGGGGCATTGGGATGACCCAGAGGGATGGGATGGGGAGGGAGGTGGGAGGAGGGTTCAGGATGGGGAACACATGTAAACCCATGGCTGATTCATGTCAATGTATGGCAAAAACTACTACAATATTGTAAAGTAATTAGCCCCCAACTAAAATAAATAAATTTATTTAAAAAAATAAAATAAAATAAAATAAAAAGAAAGAAAAAAGGGAGAAAAATCAATAAAATTAGAAATAAAAATGGAGAAATTGAAATAGATAACACAATACAAATGGTCATAAGAGACTACTATAAGCAGCCATATGCCAATAAAATGGACAACTTAGAAAAAATGGACAAATTCATAAAAAAGTATAACCTTCCAAAATTGAACCAAGAATAAATAGAAAAATTAAATAGACAAACCACAAGCACACAAATTCAAACTGTAATAAAAATATCCCAACAAACAAAAGTCCAAGACCAGATGGCTTCACAGGTGAATTCTACCAAAAATTTAGACAACAGCTAACACTTACCCTATTCAAACTCTTCTAGAAAATTGCAGAGTAAGGGAAATCCCCAAACTCATTCTATGAGGTCACCATCACCCTGACACTAAAACCAAATAAAGATGTCACAAAAAAAGAAAACTACTGGCCAATATCACTGATTAACATAGATGCAAAATTCCTCAACAAAATTCTAGCAAACAGAATCCAACAAAATATTAGAAAGATCATACATCATGACCAAGTGGGTTTTATCCTAGGGACGCAAGGATTTTTCAATATTCACAAATCAATCAATGTGATACACCATATTAACAAATTTAAAGACTAAAAACCATATAATTATTTCAATAGATGCAGAGAAAGGCTTTGACAAAATTCAGCACCTATTTATGACAAAATCTCCAGAAAGTAGGCATAGAAGAAACCTACCTCAACATAATAAAAGCTATATATGACAAACCCACAGAAAACATTATCCTCAATAGTGAAAAACTGAAAGTATTTCCTCTAAAATCAGGACAAGACAAAGATTCCCATTCTCACTACTATATTCAAAAAAGTTTTGGAAGTCTGGCCACAGCAATCATAGAAGAAAAAGAAATAAAAGGAATCCAGATTAGAAAAGAAGTAAAATTAGCACTGTTTGCAGATGACATGATCCTCTACATAGAAAACCCTAAATATACTACCAGAAAATTACTAGACCTAATCAATGAATATAGTAAGGTTTCAGGAAATAAAATTAATACACAGAAATCCGTTTCATTCCTATACAGTAACAGTGAAAAATTAGAATGAAAAATTAAGATGACAATCTCATTCTCAATTGTAATGAAAGGAATAAAATACTCAGAAATAAATTTACCTAAAAAAACGAAAGACCTGCATACAGAAAACTATAAAAAATTGAAGAAACAAATCAAAGATGACACAATTAGATGGAGAAATATATCATGTTCTTCGATGAGAAGAATCAGAATAGTGAAGATGAGTTTACTATCCAAAGCAGGAATTTATAAGAAAAATGAAAAGACAGCCTTTAGAATGGGAGAAAATAATAGCAAATGAAGCAATGGACAAAGAGTTAATATCAAAAATATACAAGCAACTCCTGCAGCTGAATTCCAGAAAAATAAATGACCCAATCATAAAATGGGCCAAAGAACTAAACAGACATTTCTCCAAAGAAGACATACAGATGGCTAACAAACACATGAAAAGATGCTCAACATCACTCATTATCAGAGAAATGCAAATCAAAACCACAATGAGGTACCATCTCAAGCCAGTCAGAATGGCTTCTATCCAAAAATCTACAAGCAATAAATGCTGGAGAGGGTGTGGAGAAAAGGAAACCCTATTACACTGTTGGTGGGAATGCAAACTAGTACAGCCACTATGGAGAACATTGTGGAAATTCCTTAAAAACCTGGAAATAGAACTGCCGTATAATCCATCAATCCCACTGCTGGGCATACACACTGAGGAAACCAGAATTGAAAGAGACACGTGTACCCCAATGTTCATTGCAGCACTGTTTATAATAGCCAGGACATGGAAGCAACCTAGATGCCCATCAGCAGACAAATGGATAGGGAAGCTGTGGTACATATACACAATGGAATATTACTCAGCTATTAAAAAGAATGCATTTGAATTAGTTCTAATGAGGTGGATGAAACTAGAATCTATTATACAGAGTGAAGTAAGCCAGAAAGAAAAACACCAATACAGTATTCAGTTCTCTTCAGTTCAGTCACTCAGTCATGTCTGACTCTTTGCAACCCCATGAATCGCAGCACCCCAGGCCTCCCTGTCCATCACCAACTCCTGGGGTCCACCCAAACCTATGTCCATTGAGTCGGCGATGGCATCCAGCCATCTCATCCTCTGTCATCCCCTTCTCATCCTGCCCCCAATCCTTCCCAGCACCAGGGTCTTTTCCAATTAGTCAACTCTTCGCATGAGGTGGCCAAAGTATTGGAGTTTCAGCTTCAACATTAGTCCTTCCAATGAACACCCAGGACTGATCTCCTTTAGGATGGACTGGTTGGATTTCCTTGCAGTCCAAGGGTCTCTCAAGAGTCTTCTCCAACACCACAGTTCAAAAGCATCCATTCTTCAGTGCTCATCTTTCTTCACCGTCCAACTCTCACATCCATACATCACCACTGGAAAACCATAGCCTTGACTAGACGGACCTTTGTTGGCAAAGTAATGTCTCTGCTTTTTAATATGCTGTCTAGGTTGGTCATAACTTTCTTTCCAAGGAGTAAGTGTCTTTTAATTTCATGGCTGCTTTCGCCATCTGCAGTGATTTTGGAGCCCCCCTAAAAATAAAGTCTGACACTGTTTCCACTGTTTCCCCATCTATTTCCCATGAAGTGATGGGACCAGATGCCATGAACTTAGTTTTCTGAACGTTGAGCTTTAAGCCAACTTTTTCACTCTCCTATCTCACTTTCATCAAGAGGCTTTTAATTTCTCTTCACTTTCTGCAGTAAGGGTGGTGTCATCTGCATATCTAAGGTTATTGACATTTCTCCCAGCAATCTTGATTCCTGCTTGTGCTTCTTCCAGCCCAGCGTTTCTCATGATACACTCTGCATATAAGTTAAATAAGCAGGGTGACAATATACAGCCTTGACGTACTCCTTTTTCTATTCGGAACCAGTCTGTTGTTCCATGTCCAGTTCTAACTGTTGCTTCCTGACCTGCATACAGGTTTCTCAAGAAGCAGGTCAGGTGGTCTGATATTCCCATCTCTTTCAGGATTTTCCACAGTTTATTGTGATCCACACACATACTTTGGCATAGTCAATAAAGCAGAAATCGATGCTTTTCTGAAACTCTCTTGCTTTTTGATGATCCAGCAGATGCTGGCAATTATACTAACATATATATAGGAAATTTAGAAAGATGGTAATGATAAGCCCATATGCAAGACTGCAAAATAGACACAAATTTATAGAACAGTCTTTTGAACTCTGTGGGAGAAGGCGAGGGTGGGATGATCTGAAAGAATAGTATTGGAACACGTGTATTATCATAGGTGAAACAGATTGCCAGTCCAGGTTCGATGCCTGAGACTTGGTGCTCAGGGCTGGTGCACTGGGATGACCTTGAGGGATGGGATGGGGAGGGAGGTGGGATGGGGATTCAGGATGGGTAACACATGTAAACCCACGGATGATTCATGTCAATGTATGGCAAAAACCACTACAATATTGTATAGTAATTAACTCCAATTAATATAAATAAATTAAAAAATAATTTTCAAAAGGTCACATACAGTTAGTAAGTGATGGAGCCAAGTTTCAGGCCCAGGAATCTGATGCAAGCTGTCGTAATCTTCTGCCCCTCTTTGTTTCAAAGGATGAAAATTCTTTATCAGGTTTCTGCATTACAAATACCTTCCTCCAGACTGAAGCTTATCTTTTCAATTCATCCACTGTTCAGAAATACACACACATGCACACATAGGTATATACATGTATGCATGTATGTATATCCACATACAATACATATGTTTTATATGTGTCAAATCATGCTTTTTATGTCCACCTTAGGAGACATTTCTAAACCTCAAAGTCACAAAGATATTGTCAAACAACTTCTTTCAAACTTTTTGAGAATTTTCAATTTCTGTGTATGAAATAAAAGATTTCTTTTTTTAAAATTAGTTTATTTATCCATTTTTTTAAACTTTACAACATTGTATTTGTTCTGCCATACATGGACATGAATCCACCATGGGTACACATGATTTCCCCCTCTAGAACCCCCCTTCCACCTCCCCCCCATCCCACCCCCTCCAGGCCATGCCGGTGTACCAGCCCCGAGCATCCTGTACCATGCATCGAACCTGGACTGGCGATTCGCCTCACACATGATAATTTACATGCTTCCATGCCATTCTCCCATATCATCCCGCCCTCGCCCTCTCCCATAGAGTACATAATACTGTTCTATTTATCTGTGTCTCTTTTGATGTCTCACATGTTTATCTATTCTTTAACTTTACAATATTGTATTTGTTTTGCCATACATTGACATGAATCCACCATGGGTGTACATGTTTTCCCCTTCCAGAACCCCCCTCCCACTTCCCTCCCCATCCCATCCCTCCAGATAAAAGATTTAATTTTACTTTTTACAATGCAGAAAACCATTTGTCCCAGGCATCTTTATCTGAATATTTCCTCAATGATTTGAAATATGAATTCCATCAAATGTCAAGTAACTATCTATGTGTCAGTCTGTTCTGAGTTCTCTATTCTATTCTATTGATCTATTTGTTCCAGTACCAATATCATACTGACTTATTACTGTAGTTTATAGTAATTCATGATATTCGATAGGCCAGGGCTTCCCTGTGACTGAGACATAAAGCATCTGCTGCAGTGCAAGAGACCATCTACAATGCATGAGATGCAGATTCAATCCCTGGGCTGGGAAGATTCCCCAAAGAAGGAAATGGCAACCCACTCCAGTATTCTTACCTGGGAAATCCCATGGACAGAGGAGCCTGGCAGGCTACAGTCCATGAGATTACAAGAGTCAGACATGACTTGGTGACTAAACCATTTACCATCAACACTCTGCATTATTCTCTTTTTTTAAATCATCTTTAACAGATGTAGGAGCACATTATCAAGTTTCATCAAAAATCCTGACAGAATTTTCATTATAATAGCTTTCAATTGATAGATTCATAATAATTTTAGATCTTTATCAAGCCTTCCCACCTTGGAACATAGTATGATTCTATGTTCAAATAGAGTGTTTTATTTCTATGTCTTATTTCTATGTTCAAATTCAAGTGTTTTAATTATGTCTGGTAAAATTCTTCTTAAAAGCTATTTATGTTTATTTGTATATACTTACATTTGATTCTTAATTCACTTATGTTGTTGCTTTTGTGACTAGGAGCTTTTTCTTATTATACTCTGTAATTGGTACTACTATTTGGCGACTTCTATAATAAAAGACTTCTGACAGTTTAAAAATAAAAAAAAAAGCAATCCCTATCAAATTACCAACAGTATTTTTCACAGAACTAGAACAATTTCAAAATTTGTATGGAAACACTGCTGCTGTTAAGTCGCTTCATTCATGTCTGACTCTGTGCGACCCCATAGACGGCAGCCCACCAGGCTCCACTGTTCCTGGGATTCTCCAGGCAAGAACACTGGAGTGGGTTGCCATTTCTTTCTCCAATGCATGAAAGTGAAAACTGAAAATGAAGTCGCTCAGTCATATCCGACTCTTTGCGACCCCATGGACTGCAGCCTAACAAGCTGCTCTGTTCAAGGGATTTTCCAGGCAAGAGTACTGGAGTGGGTTGCCATTGCCTTCTCTGGTATGGAAACACAAAAGACCCCAAATAACCAAAGCAATTTTTTTTTTATTTTAATCGGGGGCTAATTACTTTACAATATTGTAGTGGTTTTTGCCATACATTGACATGAACCAGCCCTGGGTTTACATGTGTTTCCCATCCTGGACCCCCCTCCCACCTCCCTTCCCATCCCATCCCTCTGGGTCATCCCATTGCCCCAACCCCTGAACATTTGTCTCATGCATCAAACCTGGAATGGTGTTCTGTTTTGCATATGATAATATACATGTTTCAATGCTATTCTCTCAGAACATCCCACCCTCACCTTCTCCCTCAGAGTCTATAAGAATGTTCTATGCATACAATCCAGCAATCCCACTGCTAGGCATACACAACGAGGAAACCAGAATTGAACAAGACACGTGTATCCCAATGTTCATCACAGCACTGTTTACAATAGCCAGGACATGGAAGCAACCTAAATGTCCATCAGCAGACGAATGGATAGGAAGCTGTGGTACATATACACAATGGAATATTACTCAGCCATTAAAAAGAATACATTTGAATCAGTTCTATTGAGATGGATGAAACTGGAGCCCATTATACAGAGTGAAGTAACCAGAAAGAAAAACACCAATACAGTATACAAATGAATATATATGGAATTTGAAAGATGGTAACGATAACCCTATATGCAAGACAGAATAAGAGACACAGATGCATAGAACAGTCTTATGGACTCTGAGGGAGAAGGTGAGGGTGGGACGTTCTGAGAGAATAGCACTGAAGCATGTACATTATCATACGTGAAACAGAACACCATTCCAGGTTCGATGCATGAGACAAATGCTCAGGGCTGGGGAAATGGGATGACCCAGAGGGATGGGATGGGGAGGGAGGTGGGAGGGGTGTTCAGGATGGGGAACACATGTAAACCCAAGGCTGATTCATGTCAATGTATGGCAAAAACCACGACAATATTGTGAAGTAATTAGCCCCCAACTAAAATAAGTAAATTTATTACAAAAAAAAAGAGAGAGAGAGACAGCAAAAAAAAAAAAAAATGTTCTATGCATCTGTGTCTCTTATTCTGTCCGCATATAGGGTTATCGTTACCATCTTTCAAATTCCATATATATGCATTAGTATACTGTATTGGTGTTTTTCTTTCTGGCTTACTTCACTCTGTATAATGGGCTCCAATTTCAACCATCTCAATAGAACTGATTCAAATGTATTCTTTTTAATGGCTGAGTAATATTCCATTGTGTATATGTACCACAGCTTCCTTATCCGTTCATCTGATGATGGACATCTAGGTTGCTTCCATTTCCTGGCTATTATAAACAGTGCTGCAATGAACATTGGGGTACACGTGTCTCTTTCAATTCTGGTTTCCTCAGTGTGTATGCCCAGCAGTGGGATTGATGGGTCATATGGCAGTTCTATTTCCAGTTTTTTAAGGAATCTCCACACTGTTCTCCATGGTGGCTCTACTAGTTTGCATTCCCACCAACAGTGTAATAGGGTTTCCTTTTCTCCACACCCTCTCCAGCATTTATTGCTTGTAGACTTTTGGATAGCAGCCATTCTGACTGGCATGAGACAGTACCTCATTGTGGTTTTGATTGGCATTTTTTTTGATAATGAGTGATGTTGAGCATCTTTTCGTGTGTTTGCAGCCGTATGTATGTCTTCTTTGGAGAGGTGTCTGTATAGTTCTTTGGCCCATTTTTTGATTGGGTTGTTTATTTTTCTGGAATTGAGCTGCAGGAGTTGCTTGTATATTTTTGAGATTAACTCTTTGTCCGTTGCTTCATTTGCTATTATTTTCTCCCATTCTGAAGGCTGTCTTTCCACCTTCCTTATAGTTTCTTTTGTTGTGCAAAAGCGTTTAATTTTAATTAGGTCCCATTTGTTTATTTTTGCTTTTATTTCCAATATTCTGGGAGGTGGGTCATAGAGGATCCTTCCGTGATTTATGTCGGAGAGTGTTTTGCCTATGTTTTCCTCTAGGTGTTTTAGAATTTCTGGTCTTACATTTAGATCTTTAATCCATTTTGAGTTTATTTTTGTGTATGGTGTTAGAAAGTGCTCTAGTTTCATTCTTTTACAAGTGCTTGACCAGTTTTCCCAGCACCACTTTTTAAAGAGATTGTCTTTTCTCCATTGTATATTCTTGCCCCCTTTGTTGAAGATAAGGTGTCCATAGGTGCGTGGATTTATCTCTGGGCTTTCTATTTTGTTCCATTGATCTATATTTCTGTCTTTGTGCCAGTACCATACTGTCTTGATGACTGTGGCTTTGTAGTAGAGCCTTAAGTCAGGAAGGTTGATTCCTCCAGTTCCATTCTTCTTTCTCAAGTTTGCTTTGTCTATTCGAAGCAATCTTGAAAAAGAAGAATGGAACTAGAGGAATAAACCTTCCTGACTTTGGACTATATTACAAAGCTACAGTCATCAAGACAGTATTACTGACACAAAGACAGAAATATATATCAATGGAAAAAAACAGAAAGTCCAGAGATAGATCCATGCACCTACTGACAGCTTATCTTTGACAAATGACACAAAAATATGCAGTGGAGAAAATACAATCTCTTCAACAAACGTTGTTAGGAAAACTGGTCAACTACATGTAAAAGAATGAAACTAGAACACTTTCTAACACCATGTGGTTTAGTCGCTAAGTCATGTCCGACTCCTTCGACCCCGTGGACTGTAGCCCACCAGGCTCCTTTGTCCACGGGATTTTCCAGGCAAGAATATTGGAGTGGATTGCCATTTCCTTCTTCAGGGGATCTTCCCAACCTGGGAATTGAACCCAGGTCTCCTGCATTGCAGCAGATTCTTTACTGACCGAGCTGTGAGGGAAACTCATTCTAACACCACACACAAACATAAATGCAGAAATGGATTTAATACCTAAATATAAGACAAGAAACTATAAAACTCTTAGAGGAAAACATAGGCAGAACACTCTATGACATAAATCACAGTAAGATTCTCTATGACCCACCTCCCAGAGTAATGGAAATAAAAACAAAAATAAATGGGACCTAATTAAACTTAAAACTTTTGCACAATGAAGGAAACTGTAAGTAAGGTGAAAAGACAGCCTTCAGAATAGGAGAAAATAATAGCAAATGAAACAACTGACAAAGAATTAATTTCTGTTAGTTTTCATTAATTCTTTGACAAAAAATTAATCCAAAATATACAAGCAGCTCATGCAGCTCTGAATCAGAAAAATGAACAACCCAATCAAATAGTGGCCAAAATACCTAAATAGATAGTTCTCCAAAGAAGACATACAGATTGCTAATAAACATATGAAAGATGCTCAACTTCATTCATTATTAGAGAAATGCAGATCAAAACCAAAATGAGATATCATCTCATACCATTCAGAGCCATCATCAAAAAGTTTATAAAACAGTAAATTCTGGAGAGTGTGTGGAGAAAAGAGAACCCTCTTTGCAGTGTTGGTGGGAAGGAAAACTGGTATAGCCACTATGGAAAACAAAATGGAGATTCCATAAAAAAAATGGGAATAAAACTGCTGTATGACCCAGCAATCCCACTGCTGGGCATGCACCCTGAGGAATCCAGAACTGAAAGAGACACATGTGCTCTAATGTTCATTGCAGCACTATTTAAAATAACTAGGACAGGGAAGCAACCTAGATGTCCATTGACAGATGAATGGATAAGGAAATTGTGGTATATATACACTATGGAATATTACTCAGCTATAAAAAGGAACACATTTGAGTCAGTTCTAATGAAGTGGAATAAACTGGAGCCTGTTATACAGAATGAAGTAAGTCAGAAAGAGAAAGACAAATACTGTATATTAACACACATATATTATATATGAAATTTAGAAAGATGGCACCAATGATCCTACATGCAGGGCAGCAATGGAGACACAGATGTAAAGAACAGACTTTTGGACTCAGTGGGAAAAGGCAAGGGTGGGATTATTTGAGAGAGTAACATTTAACATGTACATTACCATATGTAAAATAGATGACCAGTGTAAGTACTATGCATGAATCAGGGCACCCAAAGCTGGTGCTCTGAGACAACCTAGAGGGATATGTTAGGGAGGGAGGTAGGAAGGGGTACAGGGGCCGGGGAGATACCTGAGGTCAATTCATGTTGATGTATGGCAAAAAACCATCAAAATATTGTAAAGTAATTATCCTTCAATTAAAATAAATAAATTAATACTTAAAAAAAAAAGAATTCAACTGCCAATGCAAGAGACAGTTTCAGTCTCTGGGTCAGGAAAATAATGTTTTGCATAAATGCAAATGTTTTGATTGTTTCCCAGCTTTATTGAGCTATAATTTACAAATAAAAATCTATATTTTAGCATGTGCAATATAATATTTTAATACAGAATACATTGTGAAATGATTATGACAATCAAGAAAATTAACATATCCATCCCCTCACACAGTTACTCTCTTAGTAAATTTCAATTGGTATAAGACAATATTATTGGCGCTTCCCTGATGGTCCACTGGCCAAGACTTCGTGCTCCCAATGCAAGGGGCCTGGGTTCAGTCTCTGGTCAGGAACTAGATCTCACATGTCACAACTAAGAGTTTGCATGCTTATAAATAAAGAAGCTTCATGCCACAACAAAGACTGAAGATCCCACATGCCTCCACTTAGACCTGGCACAACCAAATATTTTTTTTAAATACAGTATTATTAACCATAGTTGCCATGCTAGTCACTAAGATCTGAAGAACTTATCCTTCATAACTAAAACTTTATACCTTTAACCAATATTTCCCATTTCCCTCATACACCATTTCTTGGCAACCACCACTTTGCTCCTTGTTTTTATGAGTTTGACTTTTTTAGATTCAATATGTAAGTGAGAGAATACAGCATGTGTCTTTTTGTTTCTGGCTTATTTCACTTAGCTTAATGTTTTCTAGGTTTCTCTATGTTGTCACATATAGGAGATGTCCTTATTTTTGAAGTATTCCATTGTATACACACAACTACACACACACACACGCACACACACATAGATAAATAAATGCACACACCATGGAATACTATTCAGCCTTTAAAAAGAAGGAAATCCTGACATTTGTGACAACTTGGATGAACTAATTTAAGTGTGTCAATCAAGGTGTCTGTCAATCAAACTGGGTGTCAAGACAAGCAATCTAAGTGTCTTAAATGGTTTACATATCTCGGCTATGACTAATACTGTAAAGAAAATGGGAGTTCAGATATATCTTTAAGATACTGGTTTCATTTTGCTTGCAAACATACTGAGAATTGGGATGGTTGGATCATATTATAGTTTCATTTTTAACTTTTAAAGGAACCTCCATACTGGGTTCCATAAAGGCTGTACCAATTTATATCCTTATCAACAGTGCAGTAGGGTTCCCTTTTCTCCATATCCTCAAAATTACCCTTTGTCTCTTGTCTTTTTGATACTATCCCATTCTAGAAGGTATGTGGTGATATCTCATTTTGGTTTTCATCTGCATTGATCTGATGATAAGTGATGTTGAGCATATACCAGTTGGCCCCTGTATGTTTCTTTGAGGAAACAGTTAACACAGTGAATAAGCAACCTATAGAATGGTAGCAAATATTTGCAAACTATATGTCTGATTAGAAATAATATCTAAAACATATAAAGAACTCAAATAACTCAATAGAAAAATGATTAAATAATTGGCAAAGGATCTAATAATTTAGTTTCGAAAAATGGTCTATGATATATATGATGTTAAACTTAGGGAAAACTAGAGAAAAGAGACACAGAAAATCTTTGGAATTGTTCCAAGAATATCAAATCAGTTTCAACTGAGGATGAGATGAATGGAGAGAGGAGCATGGAAGCATATACACTACCAAAAGTAAAATGGATAACCAATGGAAATTGCTGTTTGACTCAGGGAACTCAAACTGGGCTCTGTAACAACCTAGAGGGGTGGGAAAGGGTGGGAGGTGGGAGGGATGTTCAAGAGAGAGGGGACATATGTACACCTATGGCTAGTTCTTGTTTATGTATTGCAGAAATCAGACTAATATTCTAATCAATTATCCTTCAATTAAAAATAACTAAATTAAAAAAATTAGGAGACAGTGGAATACTATAAAGTGACAAAAAGGACCAAAGGAACAACCTATTGACATATACAGCATTATAGAAGAATCTCAAAGTCATTATTCTAAGCTAAAATGACAGACTAAAAAAAGCACACATGTATACAAGATTCCAAAAAGTGAAATTTAATCTATAGTGAAAGAAAGCACATCAGTGGTTACCTTTTGAAGAAATTGGAGGGAAGAACATGAGATTACAAAGGGCTACAGATATTTTAGAGAGCAATAAAGTGTTATTTTGATTATGGTGATGGTTTCATAAGTTAAAAATGTGAATGGGGCTTCTCAGGTGGTGCTAGTGGTGAAAGAGCCTGCCTGCAATGCAGGAGGCATGAGAAATGCAGGTTCCATTCCTGGGTTAGGAAGATCCCCTGTGCGAGGAAATGGCAACCCACTCCAGTATCCTTGCCTGGATAATCCCATGGACAGAGGAGCCTGGTGGGCTACAGACCATAAGGTCACAAAGAGTCAGACAGCACTAAAGAAACTTAGCACACACACATGTGAATACTCATCAAGCTATACACTTTAAATATATACAGCTTTTAAATTTTATATAAATAAATATATAGAATAGTGGAGAAAGAGATAGGTAGATGACAGAGAGACAGATTAAATAACTAGAGAGGAGCTCTTCTTTCTTTTGCTAATAACTACAGAAGGAGTGGTAAAAGTAGAAAATTAGCATTTTCTAATCCCCAGTGTAATAGGTGTTTCAGGCAGGTAATTTGTCAAGGCTACAATCATCATATGAATATCTCTTAAGTATCAGAGTAGCCATGTGGTCTCAAAGCATTACCCTACAGATAACTTTTCCAGCCCAAGGGGGAAAAATGTTCCCGTACAATGTGCAGTAATCAAATCCAGTGTCCTCGATGGTGTGGCAACTCAACTGAATCTAATCTTGAGGGAACAAACTAAGACAAATCCATAATATAGAACATTCTACAAGACAACTGCCCTGGACTCTTGAAAAGAAATGTCATTAAAAAAATAAATTAAAAGACATGAATGTGCTTTAGTGGATAGGAGGAGATCATGTTAATTTTAAAAAGACAGAACAAGTAAATACAATGCATGGACTTTGCTTGCATTCTGGAGCCAAAACATTTTTTTAAAAAGCTATAAAAGATATGGAAACAAACTGAACAATTTTAAACAGACTACATATAAATATTATTGAATAGGTCTTAATTTTCTTAGATGTGATAATATCATTATAATAATGTATCTATATTTCCATGGAATTTTCCAAGCAAAAATACTGTAGCAGGTTGCCATTTCCAAACCCAGGAATTGAATCCATGTTTCTTGCATCTCCAGGACTAGCAGGCAGATTTTTTCCACTGCACCATCTGGGAAGCCCAGTATGATAGATAGGTAGGTAGATAGACAGACGCATAGATACATAAACACATAGATTAGATAGATAATATAGACAGACAGGTAGGTAACTCCTAACGCACCGAGTGGCTAACAATTGGTGAAGTTTGGTGAAGTTATTAGAGAGATTTACTTTACTATCCTTTCAACTTTCCTGTGGGTTTAATTTTGTTTTCAAAATATTTAATTGGGGGAAAGGGAGAGGAATAGCATAAAGAAAGGACAGCATTGCTCTCTTTTCAGCTGCCCTGCCTCTGTCCTGTTTTTTGTACATTCTCATTGTCCAGGTTGCTGACCCTCAGAAATCAATCAGTGCCCAGTCAGGCATTGGGATTGGTGTTGTGAAGTGACCATCTTGTCACCGTATTGTTTGAAGCGGAGGGATTTTGCAAGAAAGGTGGTGAATCCAGCCTGGTGAGGGAAGATAGGATGGAGGGAGGGCAGTCGTCATGGAGCCCTGAAGGGCCCTCTCCACTCGGGCTTAATGCTTGTTTATGTTCCAAAGAGCTGATGGGGGCGGAAAAAAGGAGGAAGGAAGGATGAGGGCTTAACTCAGCTCTCACTGGTTCGCCCGCCCACGGGGCTTATTATCCTTGATTGCCTGTTTTCTACTTTCTGTTGCCATGGAGATGGGGCTAAAACGTGACTCTCCTCAGATTTACGCACTTTGTTCGCTGATGCCTTGTCCCCGTGTACCTGCTGCGTCTCTGCCTACTGAATGCGTCTGTGCGAGGGCGGGTGATTAACTAGGTGGCTGTTGTGAGCCCATGTTGGGGGCGGTGAAGCATCATTAGGGAATTTATGAGAACAGAGTTACTGACAGCCTCATTACCCAGGGCAGGCTGTTAACTCTTGGAAATGTTTTCCAGGCAGAGGGTTGGTAGCATCACGCTATACTAACGAGGACATGTTGTGTGGTGATGCAGCCTTGTCCAACCAAGCACGGTTCAGAAATGTATTACTGAGACCCCTGGGTGGAAACATTTTGCGATTCATAAACACAGATTTGGTCGCTAAGAACAAAACAGGTTAGAGCAACAACACCTTTGTAAAGGGTACATCAGACAAGTCTGTGCCAAAGGGTTTGGGGCTTCACCAAGAATACTGAAGTTTTCCTTAACATGAGGAAGGCCCTTGAGAAAACAAATATTTTTAAGTTCTGAGAATAGAGACAGTGTCAAACTTCCTCAGGGGTTGGGCAAGAGGGTGGGAAAAGGTACATAGGGTGTCCTGGGAAGCAAACCAAATTTGGACAGGAGTTTTCTGGGAGCCTTGTGTCATATGAAGAGGTTACAGGGATTTCCTGGTGTTGTGCCCCACTCCTGGTGCAAGGAACACATGGGGGATTTGCAGGTGTGGGAGAGCAGGAAAGAGAAGCTTCTCCATCATTCTTCTGTCTGCATATTTCTGGGAACAATTCCATGCGGGCTTGTTTACCATTTGGGGCTTCGACAAACACTTTTTGACATAAGGTAGATTTCTGAGATTTCTAAAGGCTGGAAGGGTACCTCTTTTTTGACATAGGTGCTACTCTAAGAGTCAGTAGCCAAAGAACTTGAATGGAATGTTGAGGAAGGGGCTGGTTTTCTAGTTATACAAATACAGGAAGCCAAATCTTAGGAACTTTCTCCCAGATCTAAAAAATATGAGCAGTGTTCCCGCCTAGACACATTTTTTCCAGCTTTACTTTTTACTTTCTTTATTTTTCTCTGCATTAGGTCTTTGTTGCTGCCCGCGGGTTTTATCTAGTTGTGGCAAGCCAGGGCTACTCTTCATTGCTGTGTGCGGCTTTTAATTGCAGTCTTCTCTTATTGTGGAGGATGGCTCTAGGCACAGAGGCTTAAGTACTTGCCACACAAGGGTTCAGTAAATGTGCCTCACAGGCTCCAGAACACCATCTGAGTTGTGGTGAATAAGCTTAGCTGCTCCACTGCATGTGTAATCTTCCTCGACCAGGGATCTAACCCATGTCTCCTGCATTGGCAGGCTAATTTCTACCCACTGTGCCACCAGGGAATCTTTCTAGCCTTACTAAGATATATTTGATATAAAACATTTAAGTTTAAGGTGTACAATATGATGATTTCATACACATATAGTTGTGAAATGATTACAACAATGCACTTAGCTAACACTTCCATCACACATTCAATTATAATTTTTGGTGTGGTGAGAGCACTTAAGATTGATTCTCTTCACAACTTTCAAGTATATGGTGCAGTAATGTTAACTATAGTCACTATTCCCTTTGGAACATCTCCAGAACTTGTTCATCTTGTAACTGGATGTTTGACACAAGTTGTTTTTTTTTTTTTCATTGCTATCATGACTAATGCTACAATAAACACAGGAGCGAAGATATATGTTCAAGATACTGATGTCACTTCCTTCAGCTACATACACAGGAGTGGGGTTGTTAGATCATATTCTAGTTTTATTTTTAATTTTTAGAGGAAACTCCATACTGATTTCTATCATGGTTGAATCAATTTAAATTCCTACAAACAGTGTATTAGAAGTTCCCTTTTCTCCACATTCTCGTTGTCACTTATCTCTTGTCTCTTTTTACAATACCCATTCTAAAAGGTGTCTGGTGGCATCTCACTGTGTTTTTGATCTGCATTTACCTAATGGTTAGTGATGTTGTGCACCATTTCGTATACCTGGTGGTCACATATGTCTTCTTTAGAAAAATGCTTATTCAGATCATCTGAACATTTTTAAATTGGATTATTTGAGGGGTTTTAGCTATTGATTGTATGAATTTTGTATATTTTGCATAGCAACCTCCCCCTTTTTGTCAGTGTTGCACACTGCAGGATTTCATTTCCCTGACCAGGTATTCAGACAGACCACGGCAGCTAAAGCACTGGACTGCCACGGAACTCCCACATTTTGCATATTAACCCCTTATCAGATAGATGGGTTGCAAGATATTTTCTCCCATTTTATATGATTTGTTGTTGTCGATTTTTTTTTCTGTGCAGACAGTTTTAGTTTGATATAGTCCCACTTGATGATTTTTGCTTTGGATGGCATATCCATAAAATCACCACCATGACTGAAGTCATGGAGCTTTTTCTCTATGTATTCTCCTAGGAGTTTTACAGTTTCAGGTTATACATGCTCTTAGCAATTTGTCAGGTCCATCTTTTATCCTCTGATTTCCAGCCACAGACTGAATTAACTGTATCTCCCTGTAGAACATTGCTTTGGTGCTCCTTGAATTGAACATAGATATTTATTGATCTATCACTTCTGACAAAATGTTGTCCACTGGAGAAGGGAGTGGCAAACCACTTCAGTGTTCTTGCCTTGAGAACCCCATGAACAGTATGAAAAGGCAAAAAGATATGACACTAAAAGATGAACTCTCCACGTCTGTAGGTGCCCAATGTGCTACTGGACAAGAGTGGAGAAATAGCTCCAGAAAAAATGAAAGGCTGAGCCAAAGATAAAACAACACCCAGTTGTGGATGTCACTGCTGATGGAAGAAAAGTCTGATAAAAGCTGTAAACAGCATTATTGCATAGGAACCCTGAATGTTAGGACCATAAATCAAGGTAAATTGGAAGCGGTCAAACAGGAGACCGGCAAGAGTATACATCAGTATTTTAGGAATCAGTGAACTAAAATGGACTGGAATGTGTGAATTCAATTCAGATGACTGTTATATCTACAACTGTGGCAAGAATCCCCTAGATGAAATGGAGTAGCCCTTGTATTCAACAAAAGAGTCTGAAATGCAGTACTTAGGTGCAATCTCAAAAACAACAGAATGATATCTGTTCATTTCCAAGGCAAACCATTCAATATCACAGTAATCTTAGTCTGTGCCCCAACCACTAATGCTAAAGATGATGACGTTGAATGCTTCTATGAAGACCTGCAAGACCTTCTAGAACTAACAACAAAAAATGTGTACTTTTCATCATAGGAGACAGGAATGCTGAAGTAGGAAGTCAAGAGATACCTAGAGTAACAGGAAAGCTGGGCTTTGGAAAACAAAATAAAGCAGGGCAAAGGCTGACAGAGTTTTGCCAAGAAACACACTGATCATAGAAAACACCCTCTTGCAACAACACAAGAGATGACTCTACACAGGGACATCACCAGATGGTCAATACCAAAACCAGATTGATTATATTCTTTGCAGCCAAAGATGGAGAAGCTCTATACAGTCAGAAAAAACAAGACCAGAAGCTGACTTGGCTCAGATCATGAACTTCTTATTGGCAAATTCAGACTGAAATTGAAGAAAGTAGGGAAAACCCTAGACCTTTAAGATATGACATAAGTTAAATCCCTTTTGATTACACAGTGAAATTGACAAAAAGATTCAAGGGATTAGATCTGATAGATAAATTGCATGAAAAACTATGGATGGAAGTTCATAACACTGTACAGGAGGCAGTGATCAAAAATGATCCCCAAGAAGAAAAAAGGCAAAATGGTTGTCTGAGGAGTCCTTACAGATAGATGAGAAAAGAAGAGAAGCAAGTGGCAAAGGAGATAAGGAAAGTTGTATCCATCTGAATGCAGAGTTCCCATTAATAGCAAGGAGAGATAAGAAAGCCTTCCTCAGTGACCAATGCAAAGAAATATAGGAAAACAATAAAATGGGAAAGACTAGAGAACTCTTCAAGAAAATTAGAGATACCAAGGGAACATTTCATACAAAGATGGGCACAATAAAGGACAGAATGGTATGAACCTAACAGAAGCAGAATGGATTAAGAAAAGGTGGCAAGAATACACAGAAGACCTCTGCAAAAAAGATCTTCATGACCCCGATAACCACGATGGTGTGATCACTCATCTAGAGCCAGATATCCTGGAGTGCAAGATCAAGTGGGCCTTGGGAAAAATTGCTACAAAGCTAGTGGAGGTGATGGAATTCCAGCTGAGCTATTCCAAATCCTAAAAGCTGATGCTGTGAAAGTACTGCACTCAATATGCCAGCAAATTTGGAAAATTCAGCAGTGGCCACAGGACTGGAAAAGATCAGTTTTCATTCTAATCCCAAAGAAAAGCAATACCAATGAATGCTCAAACTACTGTACAACTGTGTTCATCTCACATTCTAGCAAATTAATGCACAAAGTTCTCCAGGTGAGGCTTCAATAGTACATGAATGAAGAGCTTCCAGATATTCAAGGTAGATTTAGAAAAGGAGCACCAGAGATCAAATTGCCAACATCTGACACATCATAGAAAAAGGAAATCGATTCCAAAAAATATCTACTTCTGCTTCTTTGACTATACTAAAGGCTTTGACTGTGTGGATCACAACACATTGTGGGAAATCCTTAAAGATATGGGAATACCAGGCCACCTGACCTGCCTCCTGACAAATCTGTTTGCAGGTCAAGAAGCAACAGTCAGAACCGGACATAGAACAAGGCTGTATATTGCCTCCTTGCTTATTTCACTTATATGCCAAGTACATCATGCTAAATGCTAGGCTGGATGAAGCACAAGCTGGAATCAAGATTGCTGGGAGGAATAACAATAACCTCAGATATGCAGAAGATACCACCCTTATGGCAGAAAGTGAACAAGAACTAAAGAGCCTCGTGGTGAAAGTGTATGAGGAGAGTGAAAAAGCTTGCTTAAAACTCAACATTCAAAAAGTAAAGATGGTGGCATCTGGTCCTATCACTTCATAGCAAATAGATGGGGAAACATTATTTTCTTCGGATCCAAAATCACTGCAGATGGTGACTGCAGCCATGAAATTAAAAGATGCTTACTCCTTATATGAAAATGTATGACAAACCTAGACATCATATTAAAAAGCATTACTTTACAGACAAAGGTCAATTTAGTCAAAGCTATGGTTTTTCATGTAGTCATGTATGGATGTGAGACCGTAAAGAAATCTGAGCACTGAATAATTAATTCGTTTGAACTGTGGTGTTGGAGAAGACTCTTGAGAGTCCCTTGGACTGCAAGGAGATCCATCCTAAAGGAAATCAGTCCTGAATATTCTTTGGAAGGACTGATGCTGAAGCTGAAGCTCCAGTACTTTGGCCACCTGATGGGAAGAACTGCCTCGTTGGAAAAGCCCCTGATGCTGGGAAAGATTGAATGCAGGAGGAGAAGGAGACAACAGAGACAACAGATGGTTGAATGGCATCACCGACTTAATGGGGCATGAGTTTGAGTAAGCTCTTGGAGTTGGTGATGGACAGGGATTCCTGGCATGCTTCACTTCATAGGTTGCAAACAGTCTTACATGACTGCCTGAACTCAACTGAAGACTTCAGCAATACTCTCTAAGCTTTAAAAGTGTTAGCTATATCCAACTCTGGAGTGTTAGTGTTTAAAAATAAGATATGGGCTACACATTACAAACGCTTAGTAAATAAGAAATATGGAATTATTTGAATCATTTCTATTTAATAATTTGGATGAACCTGTGCCAGAATTTTCACATGAGACTGCCCATCATGGAAGTCTTCATGAGTAGGAAGAACTAACAATCTGGATACAGAAATATGAGCTGTATGCCTGATCAGCTACATTCTTCCTTTCAGGCTTCTAATCCTCAGAATCCTTTTGTTGCTTCAGGGTGGGAATGTGACCTTGAAATCTGGCTTCGGATGTTGATATAATGCAAGAGTGCATGTTTTAAATGGCTTTCTTTTGAGATGTGTTGTCTAGGCCAGTATTGCCATATGCTGGCAAAAAGTGGATTAGGGAAATATGGGTAACTGGGCACTCCTCCTTCCTCTAGAATCCCCATGGCACTGTTGGTTTCATTTGGATTTTGGTGTGCAGTGAAACTTAGGGGTTTGTGCTTTTGTATCAACACAATGCTCAGATAACTTCCTCCTGTTTTAAGAACAGTCCCCTGATCTCATTCTATGTTCTTTTGCCCTTCTGTCCAGAGACCCTTTGGTCAAATTTCAGCGTGGCTTTACTATGCATCATCCCTTCTACCAACTCCTACCTCTTCCATTATGACTATGATTCAGAAAATTTTTCTAGAGCTCCTAGAGTGATGCCATCCCCAATTTGGGCACTGAATAAATAGAAACAAGAGAGAAAATAAGAACAGGATTTGACTACTAGTTAAGCCTGAAGTTAAAACAAATTATTGTAATTTAGGTCTCAGTTCAGTTCAGTTCAGTTCACTCAGTCATGTCTGACTCTTTGCAACTCCATGGTCACAAAATGTCTAATTCAGGTCTACTGAATGAGAAAATCTGGAGGTGGGCTCAGAAATTTGTTCCCCCATGTTCACCAGATGCTTCTGATGAGTTGTCCAGTGCACCGAGATGGGCTATAGATGGATCCAAACCTGAGAAAGAAGCAAATGAAAAATGTAACTCTCTTAGGCTCAGTCATGATGTCCTCTTACTCAGTGTGGGCAGGGAGTCTTCCTGCTCTCTGTTTTCAATGTAAAGCTAGATTTTGCCCTCTGTAAATTTCCTTGGTGACTGTGCCTATGCTCATAGCATCAGGGAAGTTTAGGGAAATGGAGAGAAGCTAGTTTTTTGTTGTTGTTGTTATTTTCTCTCTATTTGACCATTCATCTCTCAATTAATATAGATGATTAGCTAATTTATATATTCTCACTTGTTTTTCCAACATATATAAGTCACCAAACTTCACTGAACTCTTAAACCATTTTATTACCCAAGAAAGTATAGGCTGTACTTTGAGTAAGTCCCCATACAAATTGGCTTTTCAGAAAATAATAATAAAATCTTGAATCATAACTCAAGACATGGGTTAAAAAGTAAAAGTGTTTAACCAAGATTCTGGTGTGGGCAACACATTTCCTAATCCCTGAATGAGAAAGGACCTTGCTGGCACATCTATCTTTGCGAATCTCACACACTAGCAATGCAATGTCCAAAATTCTCCAAGCGAGGCTTCGACAGTACTTGAACCAAGAAATTTCAGATGTTCAAGCTGGATTTAGAGAAGGTAGAAGAACCATAGATCAAGTTTCCAACATCCATTGGATCATTGAAAAATCAAGAGAATTCCAGAAAGACATCTACTTCTGCCTCATTGATTATGCTAAAGCCTTTGATTTCTGAAGAGAACAACTGTGCCTGTGTTCAGGCTCTAATCTTCATAATCTCTCTCCATCTAGAAGGCTGCTGTGGGGGTGAAGTCTTGCTGTGGAATGGCTTCTAACAGGGAAATCTCTTGCAGACTCATAATCCTATTGATATATTTTTCCATGGGGGAAAAGGTGCTAGTATAAGGCAAAGGGGAGGGGCATAGGAGAGCATGGATTAAAGTGTGAAGTCAAATGGGCCTTAGGAGGCATCACTATGAACAAAGCTAGTGGAGGTGATGGAATTCCAGCTGAGCTATTGAAAATCTGAAAAGGTGATGCTGTGAAACTCCTTCACTGAATACGCCAGCAAATTTGGAAAACTCAGCAATGGCCACAGGGCTGGAAAAAAAGCAGTTTTCATTCCAACCCTAAAGAAAGGCAATGCCAAAGAATATTCAAACTACTGCACAATTGCACTCATCTCACATGTTAGCAAAGTAATGCACAAAATTTTCTAGGGTAAGCTTTAACATTAAATGAGCTGAGAAATTCCAGATGTCCCAGCTGGATTTAGAAAAGGCAAAGGAACCAGAGATCAAATTGCCAACTTCTATTGGATCATAAAAAAAATCAAGAGAATTTCATAAAAACATCTACTTCTGACTCTGGCTAAAGCCTTTCACTGTGTGGATCACAACAGGCTGATGAGAATTCTCAAAGAAGTGGGAATAATGGACCACCTTACCTGCCTCCTGAGAAACCTGTATGCAGGTCAAGAAGCAACAGTTAGAAATGGACATGTATCAACAGACCGGTTCCAAATTGGAAAAGGAGTGTGTCAGGATGTATACTGTCACCCTGCTTATTTAACTTATAGGCAGAGCTCAGTTCAGTTCAGTTCAGTTTCTCAGTCATGTCCGACTCCATGGACTGTAGCACGCCAGGCTTCCCTGTCCATCGCCAAACTCCTGGAGTTTACTCAGACTCATGTCCACCAAGTTGGTGATGCCATCCAAACATCTCATCCACTGACGTCCCCTTCTCTTCCTGCCTTCAATCTTTCACAGCATCAGGGTCTTTTCAAATGAGTCAGTTCTTAGCATCAGGTGGCCAAAGTGTTGGAGTTTCAGCTTCAGCATCAGTCCTTCCACTGAATATTCAGGACTGATTCCTTTAGGATGGATTGGTTGGATCTCCTTGTTGTCCAAAGGACTCTCAAGAGTCCTCTCAAACAACACAGTTCAAAAGCACCAATTCTTTGGTGTTCAGCTTTCTAAACAGTCCAACTCTCACATCCATGCACAACTACTGAAAAAAAAACATAACTTTGACTAGATAGATCTTTGTTGGCAAAATAATGTCTCTGTTTTTTAATATGCTGTCTAGGTTGATCATAGCTTTCCTCCCAAGCAGAAAGCATCTTTTCATTTCATGGCTGCAGTCACCATCTGCAGTGATTTTGGTGCCCCCAAAAATAAACCTCTGACTTTTTTCATTGTTTCTCCATCTATTTACCATGAAGTAATCTGATTGGATGCCATGATCTTATTTTTCTGAATGTTGAGTTTTAAGCCAACTTTTACACTGTTCTCTTTCACCTTCATCAAGAGGCTCTCTAGTTATTCTTTGCTTTCTGCCATAAATATGGTGCCATTTGCATATCTGAGGTTATTGATATTTCTCCCCTCAATCTTGATTACAACTTGTGCTTCATCAAGTCCAGCATTTCTCATGGTATACTCGTATAAGTTAAATAAGCAGGGTAACAATATACAGTTTTGACGTACTCTTTGCCCAACTTGGAAGCAGTCAGTTGTTCCATGTCCAGTTCTAACTGTTGCTCCTTGATCTGAATACAGATTTCTCAGGAGGCTGGTCAGGTTGTTTGATATTCCCATCTCTTTAAATTTTCTACAGTTTGTTGTGATACACATAGTCAAAGGCTTTGGCATAGTCAGTAAAGCAGAAATAGATGTTTTCTAGAACTCTCTTGCTTTTTCGATGATCTGACGGGTGTTGACAATTTGATCTCTGGTTCTGCTGCCTTTTTTAAATCCAGCTTGAACATATGGAAGTTCACAGATGACGTACTGTTGAAGCCTGGCTTACAGAATTTTGAGCATTATTTTCCTAGCATGTGAGATAAGTGCAATTGTGCTGTAGTTTGAGCATTCTTTGGCATTGCCTTTCTTTGGGATTGGAATGAAATTTGATCTTTTCCAGTCCTGTGGCCACTGCTGAGTTTTCCAGATTTGCTGGCATATTGAGTGCAGCACTTTCACAGCATCATCTTTTAGGATTTGAAATAACTCAACTGGAATTCCATCACCTCCACTAGCTTTGTTCATAGTGATGCTTGCTAATGCCCACTCGGGTTCACATTCCAGGATGTCTGGCTCTAGGTGAGTGATCACACCATCGTGGTTATCTGGGTCATGAAAATCCTTTTTCTATAATTCTTCTGTGTATTCTTGCCACCTCTTTTTACTATCTTCTGCTTCTTTTAGGTCCATACCATTTCTGTCCTTTATTTGTGCCTATCTTTTCATGAAATATTCCCTTGGTATCTCTAATTTTCTTGAAGAGATCTCTAGTCTTTCCCATTTTATTTTCCTCTATTTCTTTGCATGGATCACTGAGGAAGGCTTTTTTATCTGTCCTTGCTATTCTTTGGAACCTTGCATTCAAATAAGTGTATCTTTCCTTTTCTCCTTTGCCTTTCACTTCTCTTCTTTTCACAGCTATTTGTAAGGCCTCCTCAGACAACCATTTTGCCTGTTAGCATTCTTTTTTCTTGGGGATGGTCTTGATCACTGCCTCCTGTACAATGTCATCATGCAAAATGCTTGGCTAGATGAAGCACACGCTGGAATCAAGATTACTGGAAGAAGTATCAATAATCCCAGATATGCAGATGACACCACGTTTATGGCAGAAAGTGAAGAGGAACTAAAAAGCTTCTTGATGAAAGTAAAAGAGGAGAGTGAAAAAGCTGGCTTGAAACTAAACATGCAGAAAACTAAGATCATGGCATCTGGTCCCATCACTTCATGGCAAAGAGATGGGGAAACAATGAAAAAAGTGACAGACTTTACTTTGGGGGGCTCCAAAATCACTGCAGATGGTTACTGCAGCCATGAAATTAAAAGATGCTTGCTCCTTGGAAGGAAAGCTATGATCAACCTAAACAGCATATTAAAAGGCAAAGACATTGCTTTGCCAACAAAGATCCGTCTAGTCAAAGCCATGGTTTTTCCAGTAGTCATGTATGGATGTAAGAGCTGGAAGTTTAGAAAGCTGAACACCGAAGAATTGGTGCTTTTGAACTGTGGTGTTGGAAAAGACTCATGAGAGTCCTTTGGACTGCAAGGAGATCCAACCAATCCATCCTAAAGGAATCAGTCCTGAATATTTATTGGAGGACTGATGCTGAAGCTGAAACTCCAATACTTTGGCCACCTGATGCTAAGAACTGACTCATTTGAAAAGACCCTGATGCTGTGAAAGATTGAAGGCAGGAAGAGAAGGGGACGTCAGTGGATGAGATGTTTGGATGGCATCACCCACTCAATGGATATGAGTTTGAGCAAGCTCTTGGAGTTGGTGATGGACAGGGAAGCATGGCGTGCTGCAGTCCATGGGGTCACAAAGTGTTGGACATGACTAAGCAACTGAACTGAATTGAATATAGATAGATGGATAGATAGATAGATAGATAGATAGATCTCAGATTCACTTTGTGTTCATCTGAAATGAACACAACTTTGTAAACCAAATATACTCCAGTAAAACTTTGTAAATCAAATATGCACCAATAAAATTCTTAAAATGAAATAAAAATAATGTAATGCAGTATCTATTACCTACTTTAGGAAAATAAATTCACGACATTGTGGGGTGGGGTGTGGCTCATAAACTAGATTCAGAAAGTATTTTCTGAAAGAAAAGAACTTTCAGTATAGTTGTTGACAATCTCAAGACAGAAAGTGTCATGCTCAAGATTCTTCTATTCACTTCTTGCAGTAATTTAGCTCAGATTCAGAACCGAAACTTTGGTATGCTTTTAGTATCTACCTTTTGAGATGGAAGGATTAAGTAAACTCATGACACACATAAAACGTGTGGGCTAATATCAGATCTGCCGTATCCACTAAGTCATACTGGACTAATACTGACAGCTTTTTGTAGGTAATTACAAAATTACTATGACTGAAGTATGCAGCATTATTGTGTATGTCCCAAGGAAAGAAAATCACTGAAAACTTTGGCACATATATCTCTTGTCACCTAGAATTTTACATTATAATTATTGAAAACACTTTTTAAAGGAGCTGTATTGAGGTAAAGACATATGATAAATTACACTTAAACAATTTAGTAAGTTCTACAGTATGTATACACTTGAGAAACCATCATCATCCTCAAGATAATGACATATCTGTCACCCCCCAAATGTCCTTAGATCCTGGTGCTCTTTCCACCTTCTAGAAAACCAACCATCTGCTCTGTTACATAGATTAGTCTGCCTTTCCTAGAGTTTTAAATAAAAGAATCATACAGCTTGTATTCTTTTTTGCCTCACTTTTTTTCAGCCTAATTATTTCATCCACGTTATTATGTGTACCAATAGTTTATGCCTTGTTTATTGTTGACAGCATTGCATTTTTTTAATGTATTGCTACTACAATGTTTATCCATTCACCTGTTGATGGAAGTTTTGGTGATTTCTAGTTTCTGGTTGTTACCAATAAAACTGTTTTGAAAAGTTTTCTACAGGTCCTTGTATAGACGTATACTTTCATTTTCTCCTGGGTAAATACCTAGGGTGGAAATGTTGGGTCATATGGCCAGTGTATGTTTAACTTTTTATTTAATTTATTTTAATTAGAGGCTAATTACTTTACAATATTGAGGTGGGTTTTGCCATACATTGATATGAATCAGCCATGGGTGTACATGTGTTCCCCATCCTGAACACCCCCTTCCACCTCCCTCCCCATCCCATCCCTCAGGGTGATCCCAGTGCACCAGCCCTGAGCACCTTGTCTCATGCATCAAACCTGGACTGGCAATCTGTTTCACATATGATAATATACATGTTTCAATGCTATTCTCTCTAATAATCCCACCCTTGCCTTCTCCCACAGAGTCCAAGAGACTGTTGTATACATCTGTGTCTCTTTTCTGTCTCGCATATAGGGTCATCATTACCATCTTTCTAAATTCCATGTATACGCATTAGTATACTGTATTGGTGTTTTTCGTTCTGACTTACTTCACTCTGTATAATAGGTTCCAGTTTCATCCACCTCATTAGAACTGATTCAAATGTATTCTTTTTAATGGCTGAGTAATAATATTCCATTGTGTATATGTACCACAGCTTTCTTATCCATATATCTGCCGATGGACATCTAGGTTGCTTCCATGCCCTGGCTATTATAAACAGTGCTGGAAAACACTTTTTAAAACTGGTATAAATGTGAACATTTGTCTTCTGTCACACTCATGATCACAAGATGGAAAATAGTGGGTTTTCCAAAAGGTTCAGTTTTTCTATAATATCTTACAGAAAAAATCCAAACAAACTTTTTGGCCAACACAACATAAGCACCATGACCTGATAAAGTTACTATTCCTAACATTTTTTCCCATTCAGAGATGAACTCCTCTGAATATTTTCTTCAATTCATCTCGACCATAATTTTACCCACATTAGTATCATCTGTGCTAAACAGGAACTTTAAGAATGTCAGATTTTTGAGAGAATCCAGTACTTCTCTCTGGAAATTATCTTCTGACTTACTGACATACCCCTATGCAAGTTTTGATGCATATATTACCAGGAAGTGTCTACAGAAGACGTTAGATCAAGTTCACACATGTACACACAGGAATGACCTATTGTGATCGACTTCTGAACAATAGTGTTTGTATATTATCAATTCTAAGATGAACCTATATTTGAAAAATGCGGAAATTCTAGCATCAGTGGAATTCATTATTTTTGTGTGTGTGTGACCGCCCTATTGGTTAGTGTAAAATTATAGTGGCTCGTCTGTTGTATTCTGTTCAATTACTGAGGAAACATGTTTAAATGTAGTTTCATATAAGTTTACCAAATATATTTACTTTCTACCTGACTATTAGAGATATTAGAGATTGAAGGAACCACTGGAATTCTTAGATTATATCAGTAGATGTAATTTTATTAACTATGCCTCAAGAAATACACAGATAAGGAAGATAGAAATGATTTAATGGAAAGTTTGAACTGGACCAGGAGCTTTCTAAAGACTTAGAAGAAGCTGTATCTAGCAAATTTCTGCCCTAATCTTAGAAATATAACCAATATCCTCTGTGTCATTCCAAATTCAATACTTCAGTCCATCACAATTGTATATCTATCTTTTTCTTCTTCCCCTTTCTTCTAATCAAATGATGGTGATAATACAAATCGTTTTACAGTTTGTAATGCATAATATATTCAGTATAAGCTACATAAATTGTTTTTCTCTGCCTACATGCTACTGTGACCAATTCTACTTTTAAAATTGTAATGGGCTTTGGTGTCACTCGGTGAATGTATTAAGAGAATAAGGAACTTATATAATTCATAATTTAGAATGTTGACTGTAATTGTACCTAGAGTTTCAAGCTCCAGAAAGGCTAAATGAAGTGAATAGCCAATTTTGATCTCAAATATGTGAGTCATACGTCTGCTGGGCTTCATCCTCTATTCAGGCTTGAGTACAAGACAGAGTGAAGGGTTCTTGTCCCATGGTATGATCTGAGACTTAGGGATGTTTACAATAACATCTTTCATAGAATTCTAATGGCTAGGCCAGCTTCTGTGAAATCTCAGTACAGGTGGTTCAGAAGGTTGTATAAAATCGTATCATCCCTGCTATCAGAGAGCAGTGTGTGAGGGCTCAGAGCTTAGCACTGTGTCCTCTGTGCCTGCAACATTGTGTTATACCATGCCCTCTATGTCTCTGACTTCGTGTCATACTCTGCCCTCTGTGCCTGTGACATCGTGTCATACTCTGCCCTCTGTCCCTGTGAAATTGTGTCATACTGTGTCCCCTGTGTCTGTGACTTCGTGTCTTACTGTGTCCTCTGTGCCTGTGGCATCATATCATACTGTGTCTTCTGTGCCTGTGACATCATGTCATACTGTGTCCTCTGTGCCTGAGGCATCGTGTTGTACTGTGTCTATCTCCTGTCTTCTCTTAACCCTAAGCACTCAACGCTGTTTGGTTGGTTCTTTTATTTACCTTTAGAGTTTAGGTCACTCCTTGTCTAATGCTGATCTGTTTAAGGTCTGCCACTCTGGCTTTTGTTCTTGTTCTCATTGCTATTTGTCGTTTTGTTTGGTAAAAAGGTTAGTGAGGAATGACATTCACAGTATAAATCATAATGTATTTTAATGTCTGCATTGACATGAAGAGAGATAGCGATGTGACAAGTCATTTAACTGTTATGAGAACTCCAAATAAAATAAAATGAGTAGAATAACCCTCTCTGCTTTAAGATGTGGAGTTTAAAATAGGCCATCCTTTCTTAAGGAGTGAATTTTGGTCTTGGAAGAGTGAGAAGTTTTCTTGAGTTACACTAATGTCCAAAACAATAACACCTAGGTAAA
Source organism: Okapia johnstoni (assembly GCA_024291935.2). Lineage (NCBI taxonomy): Eukaryota > Metazoa > Chordata > Mammalia > Artiodactyla > Giraffidae > Okapia > Okapia johnstoni. The sequence continues at coordinate 759,894 of CM044326.1, forward strand.
TGCTATCTAGATCCTGGCAGTGAGAAATGTGTTCCAGGTCAGCTGTGTCTCTTATTCCAGGTCTCCAGGACTCAGGAATTATCTTTCTCATAGAAGGCATGAAAGTAACATGGAGAATATACCCTATGGTTATGGAACATAAAAGCAAGGCCTTGCTTTTGTAGATATCCATGGGAGTACAGTATGAAGTTTTATGGCTTTGTAGACAGAGCTCCTAGAAACTGCCTTGGTGCTATCTGACAGGACTGCTGTGGCTGTGAAAAGTATCTATGTGAGGAAGGAGCGTGTGGTCCTCTATTCTGGGAGGAGGATATTGGTTTAGCCAACACAGGTACAATCATCATTCAACTGTGTCCTCTCTTAGACACAGTATGGAGTGTTGGTGTATGTTGTATTGTATTTGTTCTTTCTTTTTTCTTCCAGGCTTTCTTCACCCATGCACAACACATCCTGAATTATTCACTGTCTTCATTTTTCAAAAGTATGGTATATAAAGGTTCACTAACAGATGTGTATAAACAGGGACTGGCCTAAAACGCACACACAAAAAATTGTACACAGCTCACCTGCTGCTATGCCCATTTTTATCCTGCGGATTTCAGGCTTGGCAGTGGGTTATACAATTCAAAATGTGAGTGTCAAGAGAATAAATGGACCCAGTGAACCGATGATGGAGTCTGTCAAATGGAAAGAAGTTAGACAAGGATTCCCTCAAGAGCTAGCCAGTCTGTGGAAAGTTTGAAGACAAAAACAAACAAAAAAAGAACCAAAAAAATAAACCTCTCCTGAAGGCAGAAATGTGATTCATATTCTCTATTACCTGCATGTATAAATCCTGTCTTCTAATATCCAGAAGCCATGTCTTTCAAAAAAGCTCTACTGGGATCATGCAGATGTGCCAGGAGATGTGGAGCTACCATATGACCCACCAATTTCGCAGCTGGTCACATAGCCAGAGAAAAACATGATTTGAAAGGATGCATGCACCCCATTGTTCATTGCAGCACTGTTATGGAAGCAACCTAAATGTCCATCAAGAGATGAATTGATAAAGAAGATGTGGTACATATATAAAATGAAATATTACTCTGCCATTAAAAAGAATGAAATAATATCATTTGCAGGAGGAATGATGCACTTGGAGATTATCAAACTAAGCAAAATAAGTCAGAAAGTCAAAAATTTATTGATTTTAATTGAAAGCTAATTACTTTATAATATTGTAGTGTTTTTTGCCGTACATTGACATGAATCAGCCATGGATGTACATGTGATCACCATCCTGAACCCCCCTCCCACCTCCCTCCCCATCCCATCCCTCAGGGCCATCCCAGTGCACCAGCCCTGAGCACCCTGTCTCATGCATCGAATCTTGACTGGCGATCTGTTTCACATATGATAATATACATGTTTCAATGCTATTCTCTCAAATCATCCCATCCTCGCCTTCTCCCACAGAGTCCAAAAGACTGTTCCATACATCTGCATCTCTTTTGCTGTCTTACATATAAGGTCATCCTTACCATCTTTCTACTAGTCAAGCATTTGCAAAAGAATGAAACTAGAACACTTTCTAACACCATACACAAAAATAAACTCAAAATGGATTAAAGATATAAATGTAAGACCAGAAACTATAAAACTCCTAGAGGATAACATAGGCAAAACACTCTCTGACATAAACCACAGCAGGATCCTCTATGACCCACCCCCACCCCCCAGAGTAATGGAAATAAAAGCAAAAATAAACAAATGGGACATAATTAAACTTAAAAACTTTTGCACAACGAAGGAAAATATAAGCAAGGTGAAAAGACACCCTTCATAATGGGAGAAAATAATAGCAAATGAAGCAACTGACAAAAAATTAATCTCAAAAATATAAAAGTAGCTCCTGCAGCTCAATTCCAGAAAAATAAACGACCCAATCAAAAAATGGGCCAAAGAACTAAACAGACATTTCTCCAAAGAAGACATACAGATGAACAAACACATGAAAAGATGCTCAACATCACTCATTATCAGAGAAATGCAAATCAAAACCACAATGAGGTACCATCTCACACCGGTCAGAATGGCTGCTATCCAAACGTCCTCTATTTCTTTGCATTGTTCACTTAAGAAAGCCTTCTTATTTCTGTTCTATATTCGTTGGAACTCTACATTCATTTCGGTATATCTTTCACTTTCTCCTTTGCCTTTTACTTCTCTTCTCTCCTCATTTATATGTAAAGCCTCCACAGACAACCTGGAGAAGGAAAAGGCAACCCACTCCAGTATTCTTGCCTGGAGAATCCCAGAGGAGCCTGGTGGGCTGCTGTCTGTGGGGTCACACAGAGTCGGACATGACTGATGCAACTTAGCAGCAGCAGCAGCCACAGACAACTATTTTGCCTTCTTGCCTTTCTTTTTGTTCGGCATGGTTTCGGTCACTGCCACCTGTACAATGTTATGAACCTTCTTCCATAGTTCTTCAGACATTTTGTCTACCAGATCTAATCCCTTTAATCTATTCATCACCTCTACTGTATAATCATAAGGGATTTGATTTAGGTCATACCTGAATGGCCTAGTGGTTTTGCCTACTTTCTTCAATTTAACCTTAATTTTGCAGTGAGAAGCTCTTGTGTGCCACAGTTAGCTCCAGGCTTTGTTTTAACTTACTGTATAGAGATTGTCCATCTATGGCTGCAAAGAGAATAATCAATCTGATTCTGGTATTGACCATTTTGTGATATTCATGTGTAGAGTTGTCTCTTGGTTCATTGGAAAAGGGTGTTTGCTAAGATCAGCTTGTTCACTTGACAAAACTCTGTTAGGTTTTGCCTTGCTTCATTTTGTACTACAATGCAAAACTTTCCTGTTATTCTGGGTGTCTTTTGATTTTGCTTCCTACTTTTGCATTCAATCTCATATGATGAAAATTATAGCTTTTTCATTTAGTTTTACATGATGGTTTAGGTCTTCATAGAACTGGTCAGTTTCTGTTTGTTCAACCTCAGAGGTGCAGTATAGACTTGGATTACTGTGATATTGAATGGTTTGCTTTGGAAACAAACTGAGATCATTCTGGTGTTTTTGAGATTGCATGCAAGTACTGCATTTTGGACTCTTTTGTTGAGTATGAGAGCTATTCCATTTCTTCTCAGGGATTCTTGCCCATAGTAGTGGATATAATGGTCATATGAATTATATTCTCCCATTCGTGTCCATTTTAATTCACAGATTCCTAAGATGTCAGTGTCCAATCTTGCCATTTCCTGATTGAACATGCCCTATTTACCTTGATTCACAGACTTAACATTCCAGGTTCCTATGCCATATTGTTCTTTAGAGCATTGGATTTTCACCACAAGACACACCCACATCTGAGCATCATTTCCGCATTGGCCCAGCACCCTCATTCTTTCTGGAGCTATTAGTAATTGTCCTCTGCTCTTCCCCAGTAGCATATTGGACATCTTCTTCTCTGGAGGTGGCTAATCTTCCTGTGTCATATCCTTTTGCCTTTTCATAAAGTCCATGGAGTTTTCCAGGCAAGAATACTAGAGTGTATTGCCATTTCTTTCTCCAGTTGACCACATCTTGTCAGAACTCCTCACTATGACCCATCTGTCTAGGTGTTTTGGCATGGCACGGATCAAAATAAGTTCATTGAGTTATGCAAGCCCCTTGGCCATGACAAAGTTGTGTTCCATAAAGGGGAGGTGCAGGCACAGACACATATTTTTAGAGAAGTGTTTATTGAGACACAAACTGATGACAGAATAATGGGGAGAATGAAGAGGGAAAAGAAAGGTGGAGAGTCCCTGAAGCTTGAGAGGGTCTTCCTGAAGAAAGTGCATCTGTATTTGGAACAGTGGATAGATTAGGGATACTGCTTTGCCCTTCTATTTTACCCTCTGAGCCCAAGACTTTCTTTTGTTTGTTTGTTTATGTTTTTGAGAGATTTTTATATGAAAGTAATACTTTAAAATATTTTTGGAAACAATTTGCAGAAAATAGCATAGGTAGTACAGAGATTTTCTTATACCATCAGCTTCCTGTAATATTAACAATCTTATATCACCATAGTGTATTTATAAAAACTGAGAAATTGACGGTGGTATAAATCTATTAAATGGATTTGATTTTCTTGATATTTTACTAGGATGTTTTCCAACTAATGTCATTTTTCTTTTCCAATATTCAATGCAGGATACATTACATTTATTTGCCATATATATTACTTTTTTTGCTAATAATAAATTATCACATAATTTAGCACAACAAAATCCACACATATTGTACCAAAGTTTGTGTGAGTGAAGAGTCCAGATGTAGGTAATGGCCAAGGATAAAGTCTCAACAGAATGTTCAGCCAGGAAAGAATCCCCTTCCAAGCTCACATGATTGTCATGATTGTTAGAATTCAATTGTCTGAAGTCTCTTGGGCCAAGTGCTTCTGTTCCTTACTGGCCATTGCCTATAATTTGCATTCAATGCATTCAATTCTTTGTCATGTGAGCAGGTCACAGTTCCTGCCTATACTCATGAGAAGGGGCTTAGAACACAAGACAGTATGTCAAGAGATGGAGAATCACCAGGTACCATCTTAGGGTCTACTGGCCACATCAGTTATTCTCCAACAGTTTCTCAATCTTATTTTTCATGAACTTAACCCTTTTGAAAAGTTCAGTTCAGCTCAGTCTCTCAGTCGTGTCTGACTTTTTGCAACCCCAGGGACTGCAGCACGTCAGGCTTCCTGTCCATCACCAACTCCTGGTTTATTCAAACTCATGTCCATTGAATTAGTGAAGCCATCCAACCACCTCATCTTCTGTCGTCCCCTTCTCCTCCTGCCTTCAATCTTTTCCAGCATCAGGGTCTTTTCCCAAGAATCAGCTGTTCACATCAGATGACCAAAATACTGGAATTTCAGCTTCAGCATCAGTCCTTCCAATGAATATTCAGGACTGATTTCCTTTAGGACGGACTGGTTGGATCTCCTTGTAGTCCAAAGGACTCTCAAGAGTCTTCTCCAACACCACAGTTCAAAAGCATCAGTTCTTTGTCACTCAGCTTTCTTTATACTCCAACTCTCACATCCATACATGACTACTAAAAAAGCATAGCTTTGGATAGATGGACCTTTGTTGGCAAAGTAATGTCTCTGCTTCTTAATAAGCTGTCTAGATTGGTCATAACTTTTTTCCCCCAAGGAGCAAGTGTCTTTAAATTTCATGGATGCAATCACCATCTGCAGTGATTTTGGAGTCCCCCAAAATAAAATATCTTACTATTTCCACTGTGTCTCCACCTATTTGCCATGAAGTGATGGGACTGGATGCCATGGTCTTCGTTTTCTGAATGTTGACTTTAAAGCCAACCTTTCCACTCTTCTCTTTCACTTTCATCAAGAGGCTCTTTAGTTCTTCTATACTTTCTGCTGTAAGGGTGATGTCATCTGTATATCTGAGGTTATTGATATTTCTCCCAGCAACCTTGATTGTAGCTTGTGCTTCATCCAGTCCAGCATTTCTCATGATGTACTCTGCATATAAGTTAAATAAACAGGGTGACAATATGTACAGGACATGTGACAACAGATTGTCTCCAAATTTGGAAAGGAGTACATCAAGGCTGTAAATTGTCACCTTGCTTATTGTGAAAAGTATTTGTCCAATATATTGTATAATGTCCCAAAATATGGATTTATCTTGTGTTTTCTCATCATTAGGCTACTGATATAGGTTAATTCATACAGATATTTATCTGAGTTAGTGGTGCAGTTGATTAAGAATCCGCCTGCCAATGCAAGAGATGCAAGAGACAAAGGTTCGATCCCTGGCTTGTAGAGATCCCAAAAGAAAGAAATGGCAACCCTCTCTAATATTTTTGCCTGGAAAATCTCATGGAGAGAGGAGCTTGGGGGGCTATAATCCATGAGGCTGTAAAGAGTCTGACACTACTGAGCACGCACTTTAAACACAACAATTTGAGTTAGAAGTTGAGCAATGTTGAACAACATGTTATTCTAAAATACAAACATAGGAAGAGCACCAGTTTTGAGCTCCCTTTGTCATATAGCAAATTCCTACCTGCTATTTAGTTTACAGGGCATCCCTGGTGGCTCAAATGGTAAAAAATCTGCCTGCAATGCAGGAGACCCGGGTTCAATCCCTGGGTAGGGAAGATACCCTGGAGAAAGGAATGGAAACTCACTCCAATATTCTTGCCTGAAGAATTCCATGGAAATTGCTGGCAGGCTACAGTCCCCGGGGTTACAAAGACTCAGACATGACTCAGTGACTTCCACACCATACCACATTTATTTTGCATATGGTAATGTATATATTTCTGCACTACTCTCTCAATTTGTCCTACTCTTTCATTCCCCTACTATGTCTACATGTCTGTTCTGTATTTCTGCATCTCTATTGCTATTTTGCTAAGTTGCTTCAGTTGTGTCTGACTTGGTGTGACCCTATGGACTGTAGCTTGCCAGACTACACTGTCCATGTCATTCTCAGGCAAGAATACTGGGTGGGTTGCCATGTCCTCCTCCAGGGGATATCTTTTTGACCCAGGGATCAAACCTGCATCTCTTACATCTCCTGTAAGGTTCTTTACTACTAGTGCCATCTGGGCATCTCCATTGCTGCCCTGAAAATATGTTCATCAACACCAACTTTCTAGATTCCATGTATATGTGTTAATATACAATTTTTGGCTTTCTCTTTCTGACTTTACTCTTTATAATAGGCTCTAGCTGCATCCACCTCATTCAAACTGACTCAAATGTGTTCCTTTTTATTGCTTAGTAATATTTAATTGTATATATGCACCACATCTTCTTCATCCATTCCTCTGTTGATGGACACTTAGGTTACTTCCACGTCTTGGCTATTGTGAAAAGCGCTGCAATGAACATTAGGGTGCATGGATCCTTTCAGACTAGGTTTTTCTCCAGTTATATGTCCAAGAATGTGATTGCAGGGTCATATGTTAGGGTTATTTTTAGTTTTTTTAAGGAAACTCTATAATGCTATCCTTGGTGACTATACAAATTTACATTCCCATCAACAGTGTAGGAGTGTTCCCTTCTCTCCAAAACCTCTTCATCATTTATTGTTTGTGAATTAAGATCATCTCAATAGTTTCAGGAAAAGTTTTTGACAAAATTCAACAGCAATTTATAATAATAAAAAAAAAATCTCATCAGAAAATGGGTATAGATGGAACATTTGTTGTTTTTTAGTCACTAAGGTGTATCCAACTTTTTGCAACCCCATGGACTGTGTATCAACATAATAAAGGTTATCTCAAATTATTGTCTATTTTTTAAATTTTTAAACTTTTTTCAGTTTTATTGAGATATAATTGACATATAAGATTGTTTAATCTTAAATTGTGCAACACAATGATGTGATACATGTATATGTTGTTACAAAATAATTGCCACAATAAGGTTAGAATTTCTTGTTATTTCTTCCTTGACCTACTGATTATCTAGGAATGTGTGATTTAATTTCCACACGTCTATAAATATTTATGTGTAACTGGATTCTAACTTTATTTCATTATGGTTAGGTGAAATCCTCTTTTAAACACGTCTGTATTTATACATTTACTAATACATATTTTATAGATTAAAATATGGTCTATCTTGTACAAAGTTCCATGTGTGTTTGACCAGGATATGTTTTCTGCTGTTATTATGTAGAATGTTCTATGGATATCTGTCAGATTCAGTTGAAATACTGTGCTGTTCAAGTCTCCTATTTTTTGTTGATCTTCTTAGTCATTATGATCCATTATGGAAAGTGGGGCATTAAAGTGCAAATATTACTGTTTTGTTTGTCTCATAAATTTTTTCAGTTTTGTTTGCTGTGTGTTTTGAGTTTTATTGTTAGATGTATATCAGTTTAAAATAGTGTCTTCTTGATGAATCAGCATTTTCATTATTATAAAAAGTATTTATTTTTAGTAACATTTTTTCTTGAAATCTATATTTGTCTAATAAGTATATATCTTCTCAGTTATTTGGATAATGTTTACAAGGATATATTTTTTATAATTTAACTTATAATCTGTTATGTCTTTGTTTCTAAAGTGTTTCCTTTTTATTTTATTTATTTAGTTTTGACTATGCTGGGGCTCCTTTGCTCATGTGGACTTTCTCTAGTTATAGTGAGCAGGGGCTAGGTGCAAGGTTTTCTCAGTGTGGTGGCTTCTCTTGTTGTGGAGCACGGGCTCCAGGCATGCAGGCTTCAATAGTTGCAGCACGTGGGCTAAGTGGTTGTAGGACACAGGCTTAGTTGCCCCTCTGCATGTGGTACCTTCCCATTCCAGAGATGGAACTTGTGTGTCCTGAATTGGTGCATTGGCAGGTAGATTGTTAACCAACTGAACCACCAGGAAAGTCCTAGTGTTTCCTTTTAGAAACATGTATTTCGATAATTTTTCATTTCAATTTTGACAATGTTTGCCTTCTGATAGGATCTTTCCTCCTATATTTTTAATGTAATTACTGTTACTGGAGGATTTATTTTCAATTAATTAATTTATTTTAATAGGAGGCCAATTACTTTACAATATTGTAGTTGTTTTTGCCATACATCGATAGGAATCACCCATGGGTGCACATATGTTTCCCAACCAGAACCTCCCTCCCACCTCCTTCCCCATCCCAACCCCAGGGTCATCCCAATACACCAGCCCTGAGCACCCTGTCTCATGCATCAAACCTGGACCCGCGATCCACATCACATATGATACTACACACGTTTCAACGCTACCCTCGCAAATCATCCCACCCTCACCTTCTCGACAGAGTCGAAAAGACTGTCCTTTACATCTGTATCTCTTTTGCTGTCCTGCATATAAGGTCATTGTTATGATTTTCTAAAATCCATATATATGTGTTAGTATACTGTATTGGTGTTTTTCGTTCTGATTTACTTCATTCTGTATAATAGGCTACAGTTTCATCCACCTCATTAGAACTGATTCAAATGTATTCTTTTTAATAGCTGAGTAATATTCCATTGTGTATATGTACCACAGATTTTTATCCATTCATCTGCCAATGGGTATCTAGGTTGCTTCCATGTCCTGGCTATTGTAAACAGCGTTGCAATGAACGTTGTGGCACACATGTCTCTTTCAATTCTGTATTCCTCAATATGTATACCCAGCAGTGGGATTGCTGGATCGTGTGGCAGTTCTATTTCCAGTTTTTTGAGGAATCTCCACACTGTTCTCCATAGTGGTTGTACTAGTTTGCATTCCCACCAACAGTGTAAGAGGGTTCCTTTTTGACACACCCTCTCCAGCATTTAATGTTTGTAGACTTTTTGATAGCAGCCATTCTGACTGGCATGAGATGGTACCTCACTGTGGTTTTGGTTGGCATTTTTCTGATAATGAGTGATGTTGAGCATCTTTTCATGTGTTTGTTAGCCATCTGTATGTCTTATTTGGAGAAATTTCTGTTTAGTTCTTTGGCCCATTTTTTGATTGGGTCTTTTATATTTCTAGAATTGAGTTGCAGGAGCTACTTGTATATTTTTGAGATTAATTCTTTGTCAGTTGTTCCATTTTCTATTATTCTCTCCCATTCTGAAGGGTGTTTTTTCACCTTGCTTATAGTTTCCTTCATTGTGCAAAAGCTGTTAAGTTTAATTTGGTCCCATTTGTTTATTTTTGATTTTATTTCTATTAGTCTGGGAGGTGGGACATGAGGATCTTGCTGTGATTTATGTCAGAGAGTGTTTTGCCTTTGTTTTCCTCTAGGAATTTTATAGTTTCTGGTCTTACCTTTAGATCTTTAATCCATTTTGAGTTTATTTTTGTGTATGATGTTAGAAAGTGTTCTAGTTTCATTCTTTTATAAGTGGTTGACCAGTTTTCCCAGCAGCACCACTTGTTAAAGAGATTGTCTTTTTCCATTGTATATTCTTACCTCCTTTGTCAAAGATAAGGTATCCGTAGGTGCATGGATTTATCTCTGGGCTCTCTATTTTGTTCCATTGATCCATATTTCTGTCTTTGTGCCAATACCATACAGTCTTGATGACTGTAGCTTTGTAGTATAGTTTGAAGTCAGGCAGGTTGATTCCTCCAGTTCCATTCTTCTTCCTCAAGATTGCTTTGGGTATTCAAGGTTTTTTGTATTTCCATACAAACTGTGAAATCATTTGTTCTAGTTCTGTGAAAAATACCATTGGTAGCTTGATAGGGATTGCATTCAATCTATAGATTGCTTTGGGTAGTATACTCATTTTCACTATATTGATTCTTCCAATCCATGAACATGGCATATTTTTCCATCTATTTGTGTTATCTTTGATTTCTTTCATCAATGTTTTATAGTTTTCTATATATAAGTCTTTTGTTTCTTTAGGTAGATTTATTCCTAACTATTTTCTTCTTTTTGTTGCAATGGTGAATGGACTTGTTTCCTTAATTTCTCTTTCTGTTTTGTTACAGTTAATTTATAGAAATGCAAGGGATTTCTGTGCGTCAACTTTATATACTTTACTATATTCATTGATTAGCTCTAGTAATTTTCTGATGGAGTCTTTAGGGTTTTCTACGTAGGGGATTATGTCATCTGCAAACAGTGAGAGTTTTACTTATTCTTTTCCAATCTGAATTCCTTTTATTTATTTTTCTTCTCTGATTGCTGTGGCTAAAACTTCCAAAACTATGTTGACTAGTAGTAGTGAGAGTGGGCACGCTTGTTTTCTTCCTGACTTTAGGTGAAATGTTTTCAATTTTTCACCATTGAGGATAATGTTTGCTGTGGGTTTATCATATATGGCTTTTATTATGTTGAGGTATGTTCCTTCAATTCCTGCTTTCTGGAGGGTTATTATCATAAATCGATGTTGAATTTTGTCAAAGGCTTTCTCTGCATCTATTGAGATAATAATATGGTTTTTATCTTTCAATTTGTTAATGTGGTGTATCACATTGATTGATTTGTGGATATTAAATGACCCAGAGGGATGGGATAGGGAGGGAGGTGGGAGGGGGCCTCAGGATGAGGAACACATGTACACCCATGGCTGACTCATGTTAATGTATGGCAAAAACCACTACAATCAGTTCAGTTCAGTTCAGTCGCTCAGTCGTGTCCGAATCTTTGCGACCCCATGAATTGCCACAGGCCAGGCCTCTCTGTCCATCACCAACTCCCGGAGTCTACCCAAACCCATGTCCATCGAGATGGTGATGCCATCCAACCATCTCATCCTCTGTCGTCCCCTCTTCCTCCCACCCCCAATCCTACCAAGCATTAGAGTCTTTTCCAATGAGTCAACTCTTCGCATGAGGTGGCCAAAGTATTGGAGTTTCAGCTTCAACATCAGTCTTTCCAATGAACACCCAGGACTGATCTCCTTTAGGATGGACTGGTTGGATCTCCTTGCAGTCCAAGGGACTCTCAGGAGTCTTCTCCAACACCACAGTACAAAAGCATCAATTCTTCGGCGCTCAGCTTTCTTCACCGTCCAACTCTCACATCCATACATGACCACTGGAAAAATCATAACCTTGACTAGATGGACTTTTGTTGGTAAAGTAATGTCTCTGCTTTTAAATATGCTATCTAGGTTGGCCATAACCTTCCTTCCAAGGAGTAAGCTTCCTTTAATTTCATGGCTGCAATCACCATCTGCAGTGATTTTGTAGCCCCCCAAAATAAAGTCTGACACTGTTTCTACTGTTTCCCCATCTATTTCCCATGAAGTGATGGGAACAGATGCCATGATCTTAGTTTTCTGAACGTTGAGCTTTAAGCCAACTTTTTCACTCTCTTCTTTCACCTTCATCAAGAGGCTCTTTAGGTCTTCTTCACTTTCTGCCATAAGGGTGGTGTCATCCGCATATCTGAGGTTATTGATAATTATCCTGGCAATTTTGATTCCAGCTTGTGTTTCTTCCAGCCCAACGTTTCTCATGATGTACTCTGCATATAAGGTAAATAAGCAGGGTGACAATATACAGCCTTGATGTACTCCTTTTCCTATTTGGAGCCAGACTGTTGTTCCATGTCCAGTTCTAACTGTTGCTTCCTGACCTGCATACAGGTTTCTCAAGAGACAGGTCAGATGGTCTGGTATTCCCATCTCTTTCAGAATTTTCCACAGTTTATTGTGATCCACACAGTCAAAGGCTTTGGCATAGTTAATAAAGCAGAAAGAGATGTTTTTCTGGAACTCTCTTGCTTTTTCGATGATCCAGCAGATGTTGGCAATTTGATCTCTGGTACCTCTGCCTTTTCTAAAGCCAGCTTGAACATCTGGAAGTTCACGGTTCACGTAATGCTGAAGCCTGGCTTGGAGAATTTTGAGCATTACTTTACTAGCGTGTGAGATGAGTGCAATTGTGCAGTAGTTTGAGCATTCTTTGGCATTGCCTTTCTTTGGGATTGGAACGAAAACTGACCTTTTCCAGTCCTGTGGCCACTGCTGAGTTTTCCAAATTTGCTGGCATATCGAGTGCAGCACTTTCACAGCATCATCTTTGAGGACTTGAAATAGCTCAACTGGAATTCCATCACCTCCCTAGCTTTGTTCGTAGTTATGCTTTCTAAGGCCCACTTGACTTCATATTCCAGGATGTACAATATTGTAAAGTAATTAGCCTCCAGTTAAAATAAATTAATTAAAAAATAAATAAACAATCCTTGCATCCCTGGAATAAAGCCCACTTGGTCATGATGTATGATCTCTCAATACCTTGTTGGATTCCATTTACTAGAATTTTGTTAAGGATTTTTGCATCTATGTTCATCAGATATTGGCCTGTAGTTTTCTTTTTTTGTGGCATCTTTGTCTGGTTTTGGTGTTAGGGTGATGGTGGCCTCATACAATGAGTTTGGAAGTATACCTTCCTCTGCAATTTTCTGGAAGAGTTTGAATAGGATAGGTGTTAGCTCTTCTCTAAATATTTAGTAGCATTCACCTGTGAAGCTGTCTGTTCCTGGACTTTTGTTTGCTGGAAGATTTCTGATTACAGTTTCCATTTCCATGCTTGTGATGGTTCTATTAATATTTTCTGTTTCTTCCTGGTTCAATTTTGGAACGTTATATTTTTCTAAGAGTTTGTCCATTTCTTCCAAGTTGTTCATTTTATTGGCATATAGTTTCTAATAGTAGTCTCTTATGATCCTTTGTATTTCTGTGTTGTCTGCTGTGACTTCTCCATTTTCGTTTCTAATTTTGTTGATTTTATTCTTCTTCCTTTTTTTATTGATGAGTCTGGCTAATGATTTGTCTATTTTATTTATCTTCTCAAAGAACCAGCTTTTAGCTTTGTTGATTTTGGCTATGGTCTCCTTAGTTTCTTTTTCATTTATCTCTGCCCAAATTTTTATGATTTCTTTCCTTCTACTAACTGTGGAGTTATTCATTTCTTGCTTTTCTAATTGCTTTAGGTGTAGAGTTAGGTTATTTATTTGAATTTTCTCTTGTTTCTTGAGGTAACCTTGTATTGCTATGAACCTTCCCCTTAGCACTGCTTTTACTGAGTCCCATAGGTTTTGGGTTGTTGTGTTTTCATTTTCATTCATTTCTATGCATATTTTGATTTCTTTTTTGATTTCTTCTGTGATTTTTTGGTTATTCTGCAGTGTGTTGTTTAGCCTCCATATGTTGGAATTTTTCATAGTTTTTCTCTTGTAATTGACATCTAATCTTAATGCATTGTGGTCAGAAAAGATGATTGTAATAATTTCAATTTTTTGAATTTACCAAGGCTAGATTTATGTGCCAGGATGTGATCTATCCTGGAGAAGGTTCTGTGTGATTGAGAAAAAGGTGAAATTCATTGTTTTCGGGTGAAACTCCTATAGATATCAATTAGGTCTTCCTGCCCCATTGTATTATTTAAAGTTTGTGTTTCCTTGTTAATTTTCTGTTTAGTTTATCTGTCCATAGCTGTGAGTGGTATATTAAAGTCTCCCACTATTATTGTGTTAATGTTAATTTCCCCTTTCATACTCGTTAGCATTTGCCTTATATATTCCGGTGCTCCTATGTTGGGTGTGCATATATTTATAAATGTTATGTTTTTTTCTTGGGTTGATCCTTTGATCATTATGTAGTGTCCTTCTTTGTCTCTTTTCACAGCCTTTATTTCAAAGTCTATTTTTATCTCATATGAGTATTGCTACTCCTGCTTTCTTTTGGTCTTCATTTGCATGAAATATCTTTTTCCAGCCCTTCACTTTCAGTCTGTAAGTGTCCCTTATTTTCAGGTGGGTCTCTTGTAGACAGCATATTTGGGGGCTTGTTTTTGTATCTATTCAGCCAGTCTTTGTCTTTTGGATGAGCCATTCAACTCATTTACATTTAAGGTAATTATTGGTGAGTATGATCCCATTGCCATTTATTTTGTTGTTTTGGGTTTGAGTTTATACACCCTTTCTGTGTCTACTGTCTAGAGAAGATTCTTTAGCATTTGTTGAAGAGCTGGTTTCTGGTGCTGAATTCTCTCAGCTTTTGCTTGTCTGTAAAGCTTTTGATTTCTCCTTCGTATTTGAATGAGATCCTTGCTGAGTACAGTAATCAGGGTTGTAGGTTTTTCTCTTTCATCACTTTAAGTATGTCATGCCATTCCCTTCTGGCCTGAAGAGTTTCTATTGAAAGATTGGCTGTTATCCTTATGGGAATCCCTTTGTGGGTTATTTGTTGTTTTTCGCTTGGTGCTTTTAATATTTGTTCTTTGTGTTTGATCTTTCTTAATTTGATTAATATGTGTCTTTGGGTGTTTCACCTTAGGCTTATCCTGTTTGGGGCTCTCTGGGTTTCTTGGACTTGGGTGAATATTTCCTTCCCCATTTTAGGGAAGTTTTCAACTATTATCTCCTCAAGTTTTTTTCATGGTCTTTATTTTTGTCTTCTTCTTCTAGGACTCCTATGATTCAAATGTTGGGGCATTCACATTGTCCCAGAGGTCTCTGAGGTTGTCCTTATTTCTTTTTAATTCTTTTTTCCTCTCTGCTTCATTTATTTCCACCATTCTATCTTCCACCTCACTTATACTATCTTCTGCCTCAGTTTTTCTACTGTTAGTTCCCTCCACAATGTTTTGTATCTCAGTTATTGCATTATTCATTATTTATTGCCTCTTTTTTTATTTCTTCTAGATCCTTGTTAAACGTTTCTTGCATCTTCTCAGTCTTTGTCTCCAGACTATTTATATGTAACTCCATTTTGTTTTCAAGATTTTGGATCATTTTTACTATCATTATTCTGAATTCTTTTTTCAGGTAGACTCCCTATCTCCTCCTCTTTTGTTTCGTTTGGTAGGAATTTATCATGTCCCTTTACCTGCTGAATATTTCTCTGCCTTTTTGTCTTGTTTAGATTGCTGTGTTTGGGGTGGTCTTTCTGTATGCTGGAAGTTTGTGGTTCTTCTTTATGGTGGAGGTTCCTCCCTGTGGTTGGGGTTGTACAAGAATCTTGCGTCAGTGTTCTGGTGGGTGGAGCTGGATCTCTTCTCTTTGGAGTGCAATGAAGTTTCCAGTAGTGAGTTTTGAGTTTTCTATGGGTTTGGTGTGACTTTGAGCAGCCTATATATTAATGCTCAGGTCTATGTTCCAGTGTTGCTGGAGAATTAGTGTGGTATCTCTTGTTCTGGAACTTGTTGGCTCTTGGATGGATCTTGGTTTCAGTGTACGTATGGAGGCTTTTTGATGAGCTCTTGTTGATAGATGTTGCTTGGAGTCAGTTTTCTGGTGTTCTCAAGTTTTGGACTTAAGCCTCCTGCCTCTGGTTTTTAGTCTTATTCTCACAGTAGCCTCAAGATTTCTCCATCCATACTGCACTGATGATAAAACATCTAAGTTAATGGAGGAAAGATTCTCCACAGTGAGGAACACCAGAGAGGTTCCTAGAGTTACACGGAGAAGAGAAGAGGGAGGAGGGAGATAGAGGTGACCAGTAGGAGAAGAGGGGGAATCAAAAGGGGAGAGCGCAATCTAGCCGGTAATCAATTCCCTATGTGCTCGCCACAGCCTGGAACACCCAGAGAGGTTCACAGAGTTACATTAAGAAGAAAAGAGGGAGGAAAGAGATAGAAGTGACCAGGGGGAGAAGAGGGGGAGTCAAAAGGAGAGAAACAGATCTAGTCACTAATCAGTTCCCTAAGTGTTCTTCACAGCCTGGAATACCCGAAGAGATTCACAGAATTGTGTGGAGAAGAGACAGGAGAGGGAGGAGATAGAGGTGACCTGAGGGAAAAAAAGAAGAGTCAAACGGGGGAGAGGGCACTCAAGCCAGTAATCACCCTCCTAAGTAAAAATGGGTATTGAAGAATGGATTCTTATATGTACAAAATTGATAACAAATACAAAAAAGCAAAGATTAAAAATCTAGAGCAGAGGTTGACTCTCAAAAATACAAGATTAAAAAAAAACCAAAATCGCAAAAATTATAAAAATATATATGAAATTTGCTTTAAAAATAGGGTCTTTTTTTGCAAGGTAATAGCAGGTTATGAAAATGAAAATTAAAGGAGTAATAAGGGACTTAAATTTTTTTAAAAAATTAAAAATTATAATAGTAAAATATATCTAGGAATTTCTCTGGAGCTGTTGAGGGCAGTGTGGGGCCAGTTCAGTCTCAGATAGTTCGTTGTTCCAGCTTATACTTCTTCTTGAGGTCTATAGGTCCCTTCCATTGTAGCTGGTGCTAACTATAGGGTTTCAATCTGTTGCACCTGTCACTTCCAAAGAGGTTCCCTCTGTTTATTTTGGCTTCTTCTGTTTGCAAGTCTCTTCAGTGTCTGATTTATATCTTGACACAAGGGAGCGGAAGTGGTCGCTTATTTAGGCTCAGTTGTTCAGTTGTGCTGTGGGGAGGGAGAAACACTGCAAACAAATAACATTGGCATGTGGGCAGAGTGCTCGCAGTGTCTGGGCAACACTGGGTTTGCCCCCGCTCATGGAGTGTGTGATTTCCCAGTCTACACTGCTCAAGCTCCAGGTTGGTCTCCAGGGGAACTGTCTAAAGTGGGCCCTGAGTTGCGTTGCGTGCACTTCCCAGGTCTAAGCCACTCAGGTTAAGGTTCTCAGGTACTCCACAAAGGCAGACTCGATTGGGCCTACATTTTGTGCCCTTCCCAGGTCCGAGCAGCTCAGGCAACCAGGTGCTTGGTGAGTGCACTCTCCCTAGGTGGGTGATGCATCTTATCACCTCCCCCGTCCCAGCCGCTTGGTTTCCTGGGTGCGCAGCGGGAGTGCCGTCTCAGGTGTGCCATGTGTCTCCTCTGGGGAGCTAATCTCTGGCTGCGACCCTCCTGGTGGATGTCAACCATCCAGGATCACAGGAAGACTTGGTTAGCTGCTGGGAGCCAGCTCGCAGTTTGGTAGAGCATGCCATCTCTGGGCCGAGATTGCCCCTCGCCTTCCAGCTCTGGCTGTCACCTGCCTGCCTCTCTGCCTCTAGTGGGGGATAGGCCAGTCCACAGCTGGCTAGTTCTCCTCTGGTATTCGCTCAGTCCTTTGTTCTGTGAGTGGCTGGCAGTGCCTTAGGTTAGAGCTTTTCCAGGAAAGTTCTCTCTCTCTCTTTTCTTCTCTCTCTCTCTCTCTCTCTCTCTCTCTCTCTCTCTCTCTCTCTCTCTCTCTCTCTCTCTCTCTCTCTCTCTCTCTGGCTATCCCACAGTTTGGGTTGCTATCTCACATTAGCTCCCTCAGATTGTCCTCAGGGCATTCAGGCCCAGTCCTTATCCTAAACAGTGTAGCTCATGCCTCCCTGTTCAGCCCCCTCTTGATGGTGGCAGACGCGAGTGTCTGGACTACTTCTCTGAGAGTTGTGGTTAGGTGCATAATCTGTGGGTTTTATTTATTCATTTTTTCCTCTCAGTTATGTTGCCCTCTGAGATCCCAAAACTCCCCACAGACCTGCTGGTGGGAGGGTTTCCTGGTGTTTGGAATCTTCTCCTCTTTCATGACTCCCTCCCCACAGCAGGTCTCCATTCCTAACTCTTTTGTCTTGCTTTTTATCTTTTATATTGTGTCCTACCTCCTTTCAAAGACAATGGCCTGCCTTTCTGGGTGCCTGGTGTCCTCCACCAGTGTTCAGAAGTTGTTTTGTGGAATTTTCTCAGCGTTCGAATGATCTTTCGATGATTTGTAGGGGAGAAGGTGGTCTCCCCATTCTACTCCTCTGCCATCTTAGGACCTCCCTACTGAAGGATTTATATCTTCCACTTTACAATTTGTTTTTGGTAAGTTTTAACTCATTTTTGTTCCACACTTAGCCATCATTGCTTCCTTCTGTTTTTTTTATTGTATACTTTGCATACCCTTGCTGTTTCTTTAGCTGATTTTTCTTTCAGCGTTTTGAATATTTCACCTACTGCACTCTGAACTCATGATTTCTGATTATAAATCAACTCTTAATAATTAAATTATCCCTTGTATCAACATCCCTATTCAAGCCACTTTCCCCAAGGTTTAAATATTTTATGTCTATGGCTTTTGATAACATGACTATGCTATATCTTGGTGTGGGTCTCTAAGTTCATCCTATTTGGATTTTTTCTGACTTTTCCACGTGTAATGGTTTTCATTATATTTGGGAAATTTTTAACTATTATTTCTCTAAATATTTCTGCTACTTTATCTCCTCTCATTCAAGGCATCCTATTTTACATATGTTTGTATATTTGACAGTGTCCCAAAGATGTCTAAAGCTCTGTTCAATTTTCTCTATTCTTTTTTTTTCTTTTGGCTGTACAATATTGATCTCAGTAGTCCTTTATTCAACTTTGTTGGTTGTTTTTTCCCCCATTTAAATAGGCTGTTAACCTCTCAAATGAATTACTCATTTCAGTTATTATATTTTGAAGCTCTGTAATTTTCAATTTTAAAACAATACTTTTTATTGATATTTTCCAATTGACATATCTTTCTCACACTTTACTTCAACATTGTTTCCTTTGATTCTTTGAAATAGCTGTAATAGCTGATTTTATAACTCTGTCCTTTAAGTCCAAGTTCTAAGCTTGCTGAGGGAGATACACTGTTTATTGACTGCTTGACATTCGATGCACAGTGCATATTTTCCTTTTTAGTTATGTGTATCATATTTTTTTGTTGAAAACTAGACATTTTGAATAAGCTGTGACATCTCTGGAAACCCTTCTTACTGTTGTTAATATAGGTTGCTGTTTGTTTTTTTTTTAGTGACTTCCCTGAACTAAATCCATAAAGTTTGTATTATTAGTCATCTGTGGCTACTGTGTTTTCTGTCATTTATCTAAGTCTCCAGTTAATGACCGGACAGAAATTTTCTTAAATGACTTGAACCAGTAAGTTTCCCAGTCTTTTCCAAGGGGCTTTGTGTAGGGGTTGGGACACAGCTTCATTCTTCAACTGTTTACAACTCTACTTGTGTCTTTCACTTCCTGATTGTGTGGAATATCAGGTAAGAGTGGTTAAAGCCACAGGTGAGAGATTAAGACTTCCAAAGTTGGTTTTGAACCTGCATGCAGCTCTGCACATGTGTATATATTTCTAGGTCACTAATAATATGTTGGTCCTTTCAAAAGTGTCTTATAGACACCTTGTCTCCCAGGTTTTTATGGAGTTGAAGACTCTTGAGTATACCGTGGATGACAAGAAGACCAATTCAGTTGATCCTAAATAAAATCAACTCTGAAAATACATTGGAAGGACTGATGCTAAAACTGAAGCTCCAATATTTTGGCTACCTGATGTGAAGAGCCAACTCAGTGTGAAAGACCCTTATGCTGGGGAATATAGAAGGGAAAAGGAGAAAGGGGCAACAGAGGATGAGATGGTTAGATAACATCACCAACTCAATGGACATGAATGTGTCCAACCTCTGGGAGATAGTGAAGGACAGGGAAGCCTGTCATGTTGCAGTCCATGGGGTCAAAAATAATCGGACAGTACTTAGCAATTAAATATACCACATCAGCTATTCACAATGTCAAACAAATGCTGCTTATCATTTCTGGCGAAAACACAGAATAGGATATCTTTATCAATCAAGCTCTTAGAAACATCAAATGAAAACAAGCCTTATGGATGCATATTTTCCAGGGAACTGTCCAATAAAAGAGTAACAACTGTCTAGCAATGGAGTTTGGGGAGAAGTTCAAAACCCATTCTTCCCTCATACAATGGCTTTTAGGACACTGATTTTCACAGTTAAAGTGGTTGCAGAGTTGATAGACTTCAAAATTACTGTAGGGCTCAGGAGGGGAAAATGGGAATAGGGCAAATTAAAATGACACAAAATTACTGTTATTATAGAAATTATTTCATTTTTTAAAAATACACAGTCCTTCAATTTTTGGAAGCCTTTTAGTTGATTTCCAGAGTTCTGAAAAGGGTCATTTTGATACTTTTCACTGTGCTCTTATTGCTATTATGAAGGAGCAAATTTTCAGAGGTCTGTAATTATGGAATATTTTTCCTCTCCTTCACTTTTGATGGATGATTTAGCTGCATATGGAATTATAGATCTATGATTTTTTCTTCCTTTTGGCACTTAAAATATCTTCATTTCTTGTGAACATTGTTTCTAAAGACAAGTACATTATAATTCTTACCTTTATTTTTCTACAAGTAAAGTTTGTTTTCTCAGGTTTAGATTATAATTAATTCTTTTGTCTTTAGTTTCCTGCAACTTCAGTGTGAAACGTATAGATGTCTTTTTCTTTTGTTTTGCTGTTTATATTCTTTGGTTTTCCATTTCTATTATCTTCTTTAGTTTTCTATGTTCTTCCTTTTGGTTTGCTGTTTATCTTGGTTTGGTGTTTCTCAGGAATTTTGGACATTCTTGGTCATTATTGCTTCAAATCTTTACTCTGCCCCATTCCTTCTTTCTTCTACTTTTCCAGCAATAAGTATGTTTTATCTTTTGGTATTGCCACAGAGTTCTTGAATGTTCTTTTCTTCCTATTTAATTTCACTCTTTATCCTGTTTCTATTTCAGCTGGGAAGTTATTATTTACTTAACTTGAGTCATCTGATTCTTTCGTCAACCATATCAAGTCAAGTAAACAATTTAATTCACTCTTCATTTCTTTTCCTCTTTTTTAAAAAAGAAACTTCTCATATTTCATTTTGGTTATTTGAGATTTCATCTCTGTTTTAGCTATTTGTTGTTGCATATTGTCTATTTTCTTTCATTCCTCTCTTAATGTATTAATTATAGTAATGTTAAATTCCCTCTCTACTCATTTCAACATCAGTGTCATATCTTAGTCTTCTGATGATTATTTTGTCTCTCTAGTCTGTTTTTTCTTACTGTTTTTCATGGAATTTTGCTGTTTGTGTTGAAAGTTGGACATAATATACCTTCCAATAGGAACTGAGATAAATAGAACTTTAAAGACTTTATGTTAATCCAGCTAGGAGTTGGACTGTGTTTATTATTTGTGGTAGCTGTACCAGAGGCTTCAAATTTCATTAGGTCCTCTTGCCCCCTTCCCTCTTAGCTTTGGAATTCTGTATGAGCTACAATTTAGAAATAGTTTGTGTCTCGCTCTGGTTTCACCTCTGATCCAATTTGTAATACTGAAACTGTTTTGATGTGATGATAGGTCTGAAGGATATGGAATATTATACAACATTCCAAGTTAATCTCAATTTTTAAATTTATATGCATCTTTAGTCTGTGATATTTACAATGTTTTGTAAGGGGATGACAAAAGATGAGATGGTTGGATGGCATCACCGACTCAATGGACATGAGTTTGAATAAACTCTGGGAGTTGGTGATGGACGAGAGGCCTGGCATGCTGCAGTCCATAGGGTTGCAAAGAGTCAGACACGACTGAGCTACTGAACTGAACTAAACTGTCCTTCTTTCCGTTGTGAGAGTAAGATACTTCCACCCCTTTCCTCCAACCAGTTCCCTATTCCATTCAGTTTCTGCAGCTTTCCAAATACTTTATCTTAAGTCTCTGTATCCCTCTGAGCTTACACTCCTTAAGTGAGATAGGAAGGGTAATGGTTGGGGAAAAGTCCTCTCCAGATCCTTGGGTCAGGGTTTAAAAATTGTACTCTGGCAAAATTTATCCCCCAAAACTGATTTGTTTGTTTTGTTGCTTTGAGAGAAGGATCTGGATGGTTTTTACAATGGCTACTCTTTTTTATCTCCTGCCAGGGCCACCAGGGTCCAGGCTAAGCATTAGAGCCTGAGAGGGTTTCTGGAGGGAAAGTCCATGAAATTGTAAGGTCTTTCTAAGACTGTGTCATTCAGGAGGCTCCCACCCTCACCTTAGTCTACGCTCAGCATTTATCAATTCATCAAATCATCATTTAACACTTCTACTCATTTATGATTCTATCACTTTCTGCTCCTGGTAAGAAGATCTTGGTTGATACATGTCTGTGACTATGTATGTTTCTCCATAGTTTAGAGTGCAGAATTGCTCTGTGACCTCAATTCTCTGCAGAACATCCAAGGTAAGTAGTTGATTTTCGATTTGTCCACAGATTTCTTTGTAAAAAATGGGGATGACAAACTTCAAATTATTTCCATGCCACCGCTGAAATCAAGAGTTTGGGATGTGGGTGTTTAGGAAGAGTAACACCGAGGTAAAACACCTTTCTCATTGCCCCATGTCAGGGATATGTCATGACCACGTAATATTTACTGGTGTTGCTGAAGTTGTTCATTTGGTTTAAATGGTGCCTGCTAGATTAATCTGAAATCAGATTGATTATATTCTTTGCAGCCAAAGATGGAGAAGCTCTATACAGTCAGCAAAAACAAGACCGGAAGCAGACTGTGGCTCAGATCATGAACTGCTTATTGCCAAATTCAGACTAAAATTGAAAAAAGTAGGGAAAACCACTAGTCCATTCAGGTATGACCGAGATCAAATCCTTTATGAGTATACAGTGGAAGTGACAAATAGACTTAAGGGACTAGACCTGATAGACAGAGTGACGGATGAACTATGGACAGAGGTTCGTGACATTGTACAGCAGACAGGGATCAAGACAATCCCCATGGAAAAGAAATGCAAAAGAAAAAAAAAAGCAAAATGGCTGTCTGAGGTGGCGTTACAGATAGCTGGAAAGAGAAGAGAATCGAAAAGCAAAGGAGAAAAGGAAAGATATTCCCATCTGAATGCAGAGTTCCAAAGAATAGCAAGGAGAGATAAGAAAGCCTTCCTCAGCGATCAGTGCAAAGAAATAGAGGGAAACAACAGATTGGGAAAGACTAGAGATCTCTTCAAGAAGATTAGAGATACCAAAGGAACATTTCATGCAAAGATGGGCTCAATAAAGGACAGAAATGGTATGGACCTAACAGAAGCAGAAGATATTAAGAAGAGGTGGCAAGAATACACAGAAGAACTGTACAAAAAAGATCTTCACGACCCAGATAATCACGATGGTGTGATCACTTACCTAGAGCCAGACATCCTGAAATGTGAAGTCAAGTGGGCCTTAGAAAGCATCACTACGAACAAAGCTAGTGGAGGTGATGAAATTCCAGTTGAGCTATTTCAAATCCTCAAAGGTGATGCTGTGAAAGTGCTGCACTCCATATGCTAGCAAATTTGGAAAACTCAGCAGTGGCCACGGGACTGGAAAATGTCAGTTTTCGTTCCAATCCCAAAGAAAGGCAATGCCAAAGAATGCTCAAACTACCGCACAATTGCACTCATCTCACATGCTAGTAAAGTAATGCTCAAAATTCTCCAAGCCAGGCTTCAGCAATACGTGAACCGTGAACTTCCAGATGTTCAAGCTGGGTTTAGAAAAGGCAGAGGAACCAGAGATCAATTTGCCAATATCCTCTGTATCATCAAAAAAGCAAGAGAGTTCCAGAAAAACATCTCTTTCTGCTTTATTGACTATGCCAAAGCCTTTGACTGTGTGGATCACAATAAACTGTGGAAAATTCTGAAAGAGATGGGAATACCAGACCATCTGACCTATCTCTTGAGAAACCTGTATGCAGGTCAGGAAGCAACAGTTAGAACTGGACATGGAAAAACAGACTGGTTCCAAATAGGAAAAGGAGTCCGTCAAGGCTGTATATTGTCACCCTGCTTATTTAACTTATATGCAGAGTACATCATGAGAAACGCTGGGCTGGAAGAAACACAAGCTGGAATCAAGATTGCCAGGAGAAATATCAATAACCTCAGATATGCGGATGGCACCACCCTTATGGCAGAAAGTGAAGAAGAACTAAAGAGCCTCTTGATGAAAGTGAAAGAGGAGGGTGAAAAAGTTGGCTTAAAGCTCAACGTTCGGAAAACTAAGATCATGGCATCTGGTCCCATCACTTCATGGGAATAGATGGGGAAACAGTAGAAACAGTGTCAGACTTTATTTTGGGGGGCTCCAAAATCACTGCTGATGGTGATTGCAGCCATGAAATTAAAGGAAGCTTACTCCTTGGAAGGAATGTTATGGCCAACCTAGATAGCATATTTAAAAGCAGAGACATTACTTTGCCAACAAAAGTCCGTCTAGTCAAGGCTATGGTTTTTCCAGTGGTCATGTATGGATATAAGAGTTGGATGGTGAAGAAAGCTGAGCGCCGCAGAATTGATGCTTTTGAACTGTGGTGTTGGAGAAGACTCTTGAGAGTCCCTTGGACTGCAAGGAGATCCAATCAATCCATTCTAAAAGTGATCAATCCTGGGTGTTCACTGGAAGGTCTGATGTTGAAGCTGAAACTCCTATACTTTGGCCACCTCATGAGAAGGGTTGACTCATTGGAAAGGACCCTAATACTGGGTAGGATTGGGGGCAGGAGGAAAAGGGGACGACAGAGGATGAGATGGTTGGATGGCATCACCGACTCGATGGACATGGGTTTGGGTAGACTCCGGGAGTTGGTGATGGACAGAGAGGCCTGGCGTGCTGCAATTCATGGGGTCGCAAGGAGTCGGACATGACTGAGCGACTGAACTGAACTGAACTGAACTGCCAGATCTTTTCCCTGTAAAATTACTGATTTTTCTCTTCCATCATTTATGTATTGGAAGCAATTCTCTGAGTCTCTCCAATAGCCAATAGAAGGAGTGAATTACCAAGGAATAAATTTATGTTAAAACCACCACAAGAATTAAAAATGTTTTGGAAAAGATAATTTATCTTGTTTCATGGTAATGTTGCACAAACTAATTTTAGTACTCAGTGAATCTTGTTTGCAGTAACTATTCTTATGATGTTTTAAGATGATACACTTTATTCTTTTTTGTGTTTATTTCAAATTCTTCTGTAAACATTTATTTATATCAATATAGACTTATTTATTTTTCCAAATTTATTTAAATATAATTAATATATGATGTTGCATAAGTTCAAAGTGTATAACGTAATGATCTGATAAAGCTATATATTGCAAAATGCTTATCACAATGGCATTAGCTACAGTCTGCATCACATCAGTTATTTAATATTTCTTTTTTGAGCTGTGCTGATAATATTCAGAATTTACATTGGACCCAGGTCTCCTGCAATGTAGGCAGATTCTTTGCTGTCTGAGACATCAGGAAATAATATAGCACTTTTTAAATTTAATTTTATAAAGTACTTGCTCCAGATTCTTTTTGTATTTTTCCTGTCTTAACCATAAGTTCAAACATTTCTTCAAGAAGTTTCACTTTCTTTTTGTTGTTCCTGCTGGAGAATTGTATTTCAAAATTAGTTGTATTTGTTAATACTGAAGTGTCACTGCTTGTAGGCCTTTTCAGCAAACTGAGAGCTAAGAATATATGTATGTACTCATTGTACACCCACATTTCTGTGTTTATTTTTGTATCTATTTTGTTAAGTCTTTGTAAATATATAGATATATTAAAATATGGGATTCATTCTAAACTTCCTTGTTGGTTATTGATACCTATTTATTTATTTTCTTCCTTTTTAACTGAAGTATAGTTAACTTACAATATTATATTATCTTCATAAGTGAAGAATTGTGATTTAATATTGTTGTAGGTTATATTACATATAAATTATTACAAAATATTGGCTATATTCCCTGTGCTGTACATTACATTCTTACATCTTATTTATTTTATAGCCAGTAGTTTATATCTCTTAATCCCCTTCCCTTTTCTTGCCCCTCCCTCCACCCTCTCCTCAGTGATAACAGTTGGTCTGTTCTTTGTATCTCTGAGTCTGTTTCTATTTTATTATATTTTTTTATTAGATTCCACATATGAGTGAAAATATATAGTACTTGTCTTCTTTGTTTCATTTATTTCACTAAGCAAAATTCCCTCCAGATCCATCTCTATTTTCACAAATGGCATAAGTTCATTCTTTCTATGGCTGCTTAGTATATATATATATTTCACATATTCCTTATCTGTCCATCTGTTGATTAACACTTAGATTGGTCCCATACCTTGGCTATTGTAAATAGCACTGCTTTGAACATTGGGATGCATGTGTTTTTACTAGTTAGTGCTTTTATTTTATTTGTATATATATTCAGAAGTGGAATTTTTGGATCATAACTTCTTTCTTTGACCTGAGGTATCTTTTTTTGGTGGGATCCATCATTCTCTTGTTGATGCTTGTTCAGCATCGAGTTGCAATTTTGGTGTTCTTGCAGGTGAAGATGAACCCACGTCCTTCTACTCTGCCATCTTAAATATTCTTTCTCAGGGACAAAAGTTTCCCTGAGCCTGAAATTCTTAACTATTCTATTTTCCATTACATATACACAGATTGACTTAAATCCATCTTTCTTTATCTTGTGCTGGTGTTTAGATCTCAGCCATTATGACTTAGGTTGGGATCATTGGTTTCCGGAAAAAGTGATAGAAAATGTTGGTCTTGATCATCTATGTTTATAGATATGAAATTAAAAGCAGATTGGAATTTGGCAACGAGTGAGCCAAGAGCTTAGTGAAATGAACATGTCACAAAAATCTTAAAATATGTGAGCAATAGAATTAGGGCTATTTGGTCTCTTCTAAGGTATGCTTGTGGTGACCTCCTTGGTTTGCCCCTTTGTCTCCCAGAAATACTTTTTGGGCAGGCCTGAGAGATAGATGCCAATACATGCACATTATTG
Organism: Okapia johnstoni; assembly: GCA_024291935.2. NCBI lineage: Eukaryota > Metazoa > Chordata > Mammalia > Artiodactyla > Giraffidae > Okapia > Okapia johnstoni. The sequence continues at coordinate 786,929 of CM044326.1, forward strand.
TGACACCTAATTCATAAGATGTTAAAAAGAGCTTCTGGTAACCTGTGATCTTAAGTACACTAACTATATTGATTTCCTTTCTAGGGACAAAACTGAAAACAGTCATCTGGAGGGGCTGAACCCTGAGGAAGATGTTGTGGAGCCTGAGTGCCCTCATGGTATGCATGCCCTCAAACTTATCATGACAGAAAACTGACCCACAAGCTTTCCCACAAAAGTTATGTTTCCTTGTAGACTATTTTTACCTCATTGCCTTGAAAAAGAACTAAATATGACCCAGCACAAAACCATGAGTTCTGTCTACATTATCCTGTTTTCATGTGTTCTTTTTGGCTTCAGCACGCTGAGATTCTCTATAGAAGTGACAGTGGCCTGAGAAAGCACAGTCTGATAATAAATGACCTCACTTGTACCCTGATATGGATATTACAGGAGCAGCAGGACCAGGAAATGTCGTGAACAGGACTGCTGGAGCACGTATAGAGCTGTTCAGGGCCCAGGGGTCTGAGTTTCACTCTCCATGATAAGCTACTGTTTCCTAGATGCCTCTTTATGTGAAAGGAGAAGGCAGGTTGCTGAAGACATGCTATATGATTTATACTACATAGCAGAATTTTCAGGATATGAATAGTATTCAAAGGAATATGTGTCTCTGGTGAAAACAAGGTAGTTGGTAGATGATAGCATGTCAGAGGTGAGGAGGATAAGACAGGAAACTGCTGTCTGAACTGGGAAAGGTCTGCATGGATGCTGCATGTATTTTGAGGGTAACTAAGCAGTCCTCTTTGTGCCTACAGAAATCAGGGTTAATAAGGAGGAGAGCTGTGATCAAGCTTTCTTCCTCTGCCTGCCCTTCCATCAGCCTTACTCCTAGGCCCTCTTTCTTTTAACTTTTTATTTCTGTGACAGCTTTCTTATAGGTAATTCACATAACATGAGATTTACCCACTTAATATGTACAATTCACTGTGTTTTAGTATATTAATAGAAGAGTGAAATCATCACAATCAACTTAGAATAAAACTTAAAGCAAACATAGAACATTTACAACCAAGGAAACACTGTGCCTTTTGGCTTTTACCCCTTAGTCTCCATTCTCCTCAGCCCTAAGCAACCACTGATATAATTCCTATCTCTAGGGATTTCTTATTCTGAACATTTTATATAAATGAATTAATAAAATACATGAGCTTTTGTGACGACTTCCTTTCACTTATCAAAACGTTTTCAAAGTTCATTCATGTAACATGTTATCAGTACTTCCTCACTTTTTTATGGCTACATAATATTCCATTGCATGTGCATACCACATTTATCTAATCATTTAATTTATGGACATTTGGGTTATTTCCACCTTTTGGCTATTGAATAATACTGGTGTATATATTTGTGTATGTTTTTTTGTGGTATATATTTTCATTTCTCTTGGGTATATTTGTAAGAGTGGAATTTCTGGGTCAAATGATAACTCTATGTTTAACTTTTTGAGGAACTTTCAAACTATCTTCCAAAGTGGTTGCACCATTTTATATCCCACCAGTAATGTATGAGGATTTTGTTTTCTTCACCTTTTCCTCAACAGCTGTTATTATCTAACCTCACACCTTTCTATGTGAAATCTATCCTCTTCTGCCTTTGCTTATTTTTTACCTACTTACTCTACCCTCCCCCCCCCAACACACACACTTTTCTCAGCATGTCTGCAGTTTTTGAGATGTTGGTGCTTTTACTGCCCCCGTAGCATGCTATTTTTTCCTAACTTGATATCTTTGCTCATGCTGTTCCCACCAGATTTTTTAACTGAACTTTAAAGATTGTAGTAAAATACACTTAACATAAATATTATTAATCATTTTAGTTGCATAGTTCTGTAGCACTAACCACATTCACATTCTTGTGTAATCATCACCAATATTCACCTTTAGAATTCTTTTCATCCTACAAAATTGAAACTTTAGACTCATTAAACAGTAACTCCTCATTTCCCCCATCCCCTTCCCCTAGAAACCACCATTTTACTTCCTGTCTCTATGAGTTTGAATATTCTAGATACCTCATATAAGTGAAATCAATAGTATGCATCTATTGTGACTGGTTTATTTCACATAGCATAATGTCCTTAATGTCCTTAAGGTTCATCCATGTTGGAATATGTTTTAAATGTTCTGCCTTTCTTAAGACTGGATAATATTGTGTTGTCTGTAAACACATTTTCCTTACCCACTCATCCATCAATGGACACTTGCATAGCCATCTTGTGGCTGCCGTCAATAATGCTGCTATGGACATGGGTATACAGATATCTGTTCAGCACTCTGCTTTGTATTCCTTTGAGTACATATGCAGAAGTGATAGCAAAGCATCATATAATTTTATTTTTGATTCCTTCATGAATCTCCACACTCTTTTCCATAGTGGCTACACCATTTTACACTTTCACCAACAGTGTGCAAGTGTTCCAATTTCTTCACATCTTTACCAACACTTGTTATTTTCTGTAAAAGGTATGAAATGTTTTCTCATTATACTTCTGGTTTGCCTTTCTCTAGTGATTAGTGATGTATGGCTGTGTTCTGGGGCCATTTCTGTATTTTATTTAAAGAAATATATATATTCAAACCACTGACCCATGATGTTTTGGATTTTACTGTTGTCCTATGACTCTTAAAGGATTGTTCGCATGACGCTCATTGCGGAGAATTATTCAAGAAACTTTCAAAGAAGTGTTTCTTCAGTAACCCCCCATATATATATGAGTTCCATTACAGGGTGAGTAAATATACATTGAGTAAGAAGATAGTATTTGTGACCAGAGAATGTGAGCTTTGCTATCTGGCAGGCACATTCTTCTTTTAAATATATTTGGAGGAAAAGATGGGAACCAAGTCTGTTCAAGCACATTTGAATGCTCAAAGTCAGAATCTTCAGGTATGTGCTTGGTTGGAAATCTCTCTCCAGGCTCCTAGTTGTGCATATCTCAGTCTGATACCAGATCAAAGCTGACCGTAGGCAAATACAGAGAGGTTCAGACTGTGAACTCAGACCAACCTTTCCGTTTGAAATGCCTCTGCAAAGTATGGACGGTATTCCCTGAGCACTGCAGTTCTTTTTCCAGGGTCTGTCTCTCCATAACCCAGATCTCCTTTAAGAAGTTGGGGTATGAGTGGTACAGTGTTCAGATTTAGAGAATAAGGGAGAATTTTCCCATACCACCTTCTTCATGCTGACACTTTTCTTCACTTAACTACACCAGACATCATCATACTTATTGATGTAGTGACCAATGTAAACATTGCTCCATCCACAAGCTGCCTGTCAGAAATAAGTAGGTAGGCTTGGGTTTCTGTTTGGCTAATTTAACTTAAATTAGGAAGGAAAACCTCATATTTTAATATCTAAAAGTAATATAAATCTGAATTTTTAAGAAGTGAACTAAAAGCCTAGAGGATATAAGCATCCTGAAAACCTAAAGTAAGAAAAAGTTGCATCTTAGGAAGATCTTCCATGGCCTGAGAAAAATCAGCAATTTCCTCTATATCCCATATTACATTAGAGTTTTCTCTCTTTACCTTCCTAGGCCATTTGCAGAAGGATCTTTCATACATAAAATATCCTGGTCATCCCCAGGACACCTTGCCCATATGTAACAATGAAGTATGAAATGTGGTACCATTGTTCACTGCTTTGTTACAAACCATCCCAGAATTAGTAGCATTAAAGAACAACTATTTTGTTATATTCATGGAATCTATGGTATAGTAGTGTAGACTTTTCTTTGCTTTATAATGTCTGGGGTCTGAAACAGCAAAATGTAAATAAGTAGAGAGTGATTAAAAATACTGGTGACTGGAATAATCCAGCAGATTCTTCACTCACACATGTGTTACTGGTCAGAAACAACCCAAATGCTGTGATCAGCTAGGACTATCAACAGGGGTTCTTCATGTGGCTTGGACTCCTCACAGCCTGGAAACCTAGTTAGGAATAGTACACAGTGGATTAAATTTAAACGATCAGATTTCCAGTGTGCAAAACAAAGTAGCATTCCTTTTGTGATCCTGGGTCAGAGATCACAGAACATCAATGTCATACTCTGTTAGTGGAATCACTTTCAACTCCATGCAGTTTCAAGGGGAGAGAAATTAATCTCTGCCTTTTGATGGACTTAATACAAATTATTTTTCAGGTTCTTTTTCCTTATAGGCTATTACAAAATATTGAGTATAGTTCCCTGTGCTATATAGTAGGTCCTTGTTGTTCACCTATTTTAAATATGTGTTGTGCTAAGTCACTCAATCGTGTCCAACTCTTTGCAATTCCATGGACTGTAGCCCATCAGGTTCTTTTGTCCATGAGGATTCTCCAGGCAAGAATACTGTTGTGGGTTGCCATGCCCTCCTCCAGGAGATCTTCCAAACCCAGGGATTGAAACCAGGTGTCCTGCATTGCAGGCAGGTTCTTTACCATCTGAGCCACCAGTGAAGCCCCATTTTACATATAATAGTGTGTAAACATTAATCCCAAACTTCTAATTTATTCCTCCCACTTCTTTCCCCTTTGGTGACTATAAGTTTATTTTCTATGACTGTGGGGGAACTATTTGTATTTTGTAAATAAGTTCATTTGTATATTATTTTTAGATTCTACTTATAAGCAATATGTCTGGCTAATTTCACTTAATATGATAATCTCTAGGTCCACCTATGTTGCTGAAAATGGCATCATTTCATTCTTTTTAACAACTGGGTAAGATTCCACTCTATGCATATTCATATATATTCATATATACATACATACATGAGAGTACATAAGATAGAAGCACCAGACCATCTTACCTGTCTCCTGAGAAACCTGTGTGTGGGTCAAGAAGCAACAGTTACAACTTGGCATGGAATAACTGGTTTGTTCAAAACAGAGAAAGGAGTACAACAAGGCTGTATATTGTCACCCTGATTATTCAACTAATATGCAGAGTATATCATGAAAAATGTCAGACTGGATGAATCACAAGCTAAAACCAAGATTTTCAGGAGAAATATCAACAACTTCAGATATGCAGATGATACCACTCTAATGGAAGAAAGTGAAAAGGAACCATAGAGCCTCTTGATGAGGGGAAAAGAGGAGAGTAAAAGAGTTGGCTTGAAACTCAACTTTAAAAGCTAACATACTAGAACACTTTCTAACACCATACACAAAAATAAACTCAAAATGGATTAAAGATCTAAACGTAAGACCATAAACTATAAAACTCCTAGAGGAAAACATAGGCAAAAAACTCTTCAACATAAACCACAGCAGGATCCTCTATGACCCACCTCCCAGAATATTGGAAATAGAAGCAAAAATAAACAAAAGAGACCTAATTAAAATTAAAAGCTTTTGCACAACAAAGGAAACTATAAGCAAGGTAAAAAGACAGCCTTCGGAATGGGAGAAAATAATAGCAAACGAAGCAACAGACAAAGAATTAATCTCAAAAATATGCAAGCAACTCCTGCAGCTCAATTCCAGAAAAATAAATGACCCAATCAAAAAGTGGGCCAAAGAACTAAACAGACATTTCTCCAAAGAAGACATACAGATGGCTAACAAACACATGGAAAGATGCTCAAGATCACTCATTATTAGAGAAATGCAAATCAAAACCACAATGAGGTACCATTTCACGCCCGTCAGAATGGCTGCTATCCAAAAGTCTACAAGCAATAAATGCTGGAGAGGGTGTGGAGAAAAGGCAACCCTCTTATACTGTTGGTGGGAATGCAAACTAGTACAGACACTATGGAGAACAGTATGGAGATTCCTCAAAAAAACTGGAAAAAGAACTGCCATATGACCCAGGAATCCCACTGCTGGGCATACACACTGAGGAAACCAGAATTGAAAGAGACACGTGTACCTCAGTGTTCATTGCAGCACTGTTTACAATAGCCAGAACATGGAAGCAGCCTAGATGCCCATCAGCAGACGAATGGATAAGGAAGCTGTGGTACATATACACAATGGAATATTACTCAGCCATTAAAAAGAATACATTCAAATCAGTTCTGATGAGGTGGATGAAACTGGAGCCTATTATACAGAGCGAAGTAAGCCAGAAAGAAAAACACCAATACAATATACTAACACATATATATGGAATTTAGTAAATCGGTAAAGATAATCCTGTATGCGAGACAGCAAAAGAGACACAGATATATAGAACATTATGGACTCTGTGGGAGAGGGCGAGGGCGAGAGCAGGATGATATGGGAGAATGGCACTGAAGCATGTAAATTATCATATGTGAAACGAATCGCCAGTCCAGGTTCGATGCATGATACAGGATGCTCGAGGCTGGTGCAACAGGATGACCCAGAGGGATGGGATGGGGAAGGAGGTGGGAAGGGGTTTCTGAAAGGGGAACCACGTGTACACCCATAGTGGATTCATGCCAAAGTATGGCAGAACAAATACAATGTTATAAAGTTTAAAAAATATATAAAAATAAAAAATAAAATAAAATAAAAATAAAAACTAACATCATGGCAACAGGTCTCACCATTTCATGGCAAATAGAAGGGGTAAAGTGGAAGGAGTGACAGCTTTTATTTTGGGGGGCTCCAAAATCACTGTGAATGGTGGCTGCATCCATGAAATTAAAAGGCACTTGTTCCTTGGAAGGAAAGCTGTAACAAACCTATACAGCATATTAGAAAGCAGAGACATCACTTTGTTTACAAAGGTCTGTACAGTCAAGCCTATGGTTTTTTCAGTAGTTAAGTATCAATGTGAGAGTTGGATCATAAATAAAGCTGAGTGCCAAAGAACTGATGCTTTTGAATTGTGGTGCTGGAGAATTCCCTTGACAGTCCTTGGACAGCAAGGAGATCAAACCAATTAGTCCTAAAGGAATTCAGTCTTGAATATTCATTGGAAGGACTGTTGCTGAAGCTGAAGCTCCAATACTTTGGCCACCTGATGTAAGGAGCCAGCTCACTGTAAAAGATGCTGATGTTGGGAAAGATTGAAGACAAAAGGAGAAGGAGGAGGCAGAGGATGAGATGGTTACATAGCATCACTGACTCAATGTACATGAATTTGAGCAAACTCGGGGAGATAGTGAAGGACAGGAAAGCCTGGAATCTACAGCCCATGAGATTATAAACAGCCAGACACAACTTAGTGACTGAACAACAACAATATAAACATGTACATACATATATGTCACATATTCTTTCTCCATTCATCTGTTGATGGTTACTTAGGTTGCTTCCATGGTTCGCCTATTGCAAATAGTGCTGCTATGAACATTGGGGTACATTTATCTTTTTTTTTTAATTTAAATTAGTTTATTTTCTATTTTTTAACTTTACAACATTGTATTTGTTTTGCCATACATTGACATGAATCCACCATGGGTGTACATGTTTTCCCCTTCCAGAACCCCCCTTGCACCTCCCCATCCCATCTCTCTGGGTCATCCCGGTGCACCAGCCCCGAGCACCCTGTATCATGCATTGAACCTGGACTAGCGATTCGTTTCACATATGATAATTTACATGTTTCAATGCCATTCTCCCATATCATCCCACCCTCGCCCTCTCCCATAGAGTCCATAACACTGTTCTATTTATCTGTGTCTCTTTTGATGTCTTGCATACAGGGTTATCTTTACCAATTGACTAAATACCATATATATGTGTTAGTATACTGTATTGGTGTTTTTCTTTCTGGCTTACTTCACTTTCTCCAAAGATATACCTAAGAATGGGATTGCTGGATAATATGGTAGCTCTAGTTTTAGTTTTTTTTAAGAACCTCCTTGTGTGTGTGTGTGTGTGTGTGTGTGTGTGTGTGTGTGTGTGTGTGTGTGTGTTAGTTGCTCAGTCATGTTTGACTCTGTGTGACCCCATGAACTGTAGGCTTCCAGGTTCCTCTGTCCATGGGGCTCTCCAGGCAAGAATATTGGAATGGGTCTTCATGCTTTTCTCCAGGAGATTTTCCCAACCCAGGGATCAAACCTGTATATCCTGCATCACAAGTGGATTCTTTACCATCTGAACCCCCTGGGAAGCCCAAGAACCTCCATACCGTTCTCCATAGTGGCTACACCAGTTTACATTTCTACCAAAAGTGTAGGAGTATTCATGTTTCTTCACATCCTCTCAAACTTGTATTAGGGAAATTTTACATTCAGCACAAGAGCACAAGTTTGGGAAAAGCTGCATGTTTCTCTAGTTAAAACACTAAATGAAGGAAACGTTGATAATCCACAATTTAAGATACCATGTCTGATTGTGGAAATATTTTCAAGATATTTAAATAAGTTCTTGGAATAAGGGGGAAGATTATAGGAGGCTAAAATGAATATTTCAGTGCATTTTCCTGATTTGGGTGTTATCAGTTGCACTTCTTTATTTGTTCATTTGATCACCACAAGACATTTCTTGTGGAAGATAGAAACAAGAGCTAGGATTACTGGTCCCTGATTTTGGCCCATAAAAATGTAAGGGTGTTTACAATTTTAGGATTTGTTTGTTGTTTCTTCTGAAAATGCTGTAGTTCAGGACAGTGTCTCTGTAAGCATATTAAACTTGGTCATGCATGCTCAGCAAGGTAGCCCTATTGTCTATACTGCATGCACAGTGCACTGTGTGATTTCTGTGATTGGGCCCCCACTTGTCATCAGTTTACTGGAATAGCTTATTGGCTCTTGATATGAAGGATTCTGAGCTCACTAACCTTAGTCTCCATTTTTTTGTGTTGTAGTTTCTACAAATGATGGTTTTAAACACACGCCCCTTCTGTTTTACTGTTTATCTGCCCATGGTCTGAAATAAATTTTGGACTGGATTTGATTTGTTATTTAAAAAAATAAAGTAGCCCATTTGTTGACCAGAGCTTCAAGTAGAATGATGTGGTGTAGGGGGATATATCCTCCCATATGAGGCTCCATATTGACAATATGTGAGGTAAGAGCCCAAGGAAACAACAAAAGTCTGCATGAAGTGATTGTTCTAGAAGCCTTGGTCCCTGAGAGACTCTGTGGAGGAGAGCCGCCTACCCATCTCTGTGATATGTAAACAAACTAATTTTGTGTTAAGCCACAGGTTCTTTGGGTTTAGTTTTTACCACAATACAACCTAGCTTAATGCACTGTAGCAATCCTTAGAGAGTCAGCATTCTAAAATAACTTGAAAACCAAAACATGCAGTTTTAAATTAGCAAGCAGTATAGAAATTGATATCTGAGCCTAGAAAGATGATCATCTATCTTTGGTGGTGGCAAAATTGTGGGGTTACTCTGTGGTCTTTACTAAGTTGAGAGGTGAAGCACAAGCTTCCTGATCCAGCAGCTTGTGGGGAAGACTCTGGGAAATAAAATCTTACTTCTGAAGTTGGAAGCTATTGCCTACAGTGGGTGAAATATTATAAGTAAAGAAAAGAAGAGATCAGGTTGAAAGCCAGAAGATAATGTGGGGATACAAGTTATATTTTAACGGTTGTTTTGAGAAAATAACCAGTAAAATACATAAATGTGTTAACATACCTTGTCAAAAATATCAAAAGATTATAATTGTCCTCCTTTGTGTTGCTAGCAGGTTAAATGTACACCTTCCTCTACTTTTAGGTTGGAAGAGAAATTTGTGGAAATAAAAACACAAGGAAATGGCTAATTGACAAGTTCTCAAAAGTAATTGTAGGTATGAATATTGGCACAGCGACCTGATTAGAAACACATACATGGAAACCTTATGGAGTTTTTAATATAATTAAGAATAGATTTCTTTAAGAACTGAAACCATCACTGAGTGCAGTATTTTTTGAAAACTGTCAGTTTTTTTTCTATAAAATTAGATATATACTGACAATAGGAATTTGCAATCCAATTTCTAGTTATTTATCCAATAGAATGAAAATACATCTGTAGAAAGATTTGTTCACAAATAGTCAAGGTAGCCTTGTTATAAGAGCCCAAATCAGGGGCTGTGATTCTACTTGTGTAAAACTGGAAAAGAAAAGCTCAGATTAATGACAGAAATACTGTTAGGGAGCCATGGAGTCATGTGATTTATTTGAGAAACCCCTATTCTTATATAAAGGTTCAGATGGGCTAGGGAAGGAAAATGGTAGACATTAATAGAGTGAGGACTCAGCCTCTGACAGGAGGATGTCTCTTCACAGTACTCTACAGAGAATTTACTCTGCCTAGCCTTCCTCTGAAGTCAGTGCGTGGGAAGTCTTTTTTTTTTTATTAGTTTACTTTCTATGTTTTAATTTTACAATATCGTATCTGTTTTGCCATACATTGACATGAATCCACCATGAGTGTACATATTTTCCCCTTCCAGAACCTCCCTTCCACCTCCCGCCCCATCCCATCTCTCCAGGTCATCATGGTGCACCAGCCCCAGGCACCCTGTATCATGCATTTCTCTTTTCCTATTGGGTCCTTTAAGCCACCAATTGCTATATTTTCCTCATATATATTTGCCTCATTAAACACCAAAAATTACATATGCACACAAACCTGGACGCACTTGTTTCTAAAGGACTAATTTGGGGGATTTTACACACACACACACACACACACACACACACACACACACACACACACACACACTGTGAAAATTGTCTCACAAAGCCTGCCTATGCTCAATGCTCATGTCACATCTAGGGAGTTAAAGTTTAAGTTCTGTACTCTGGTACTGGCCCTTGAAGACCCATTTTTTTACATATATTTTGAACAGCTTCATTGAGATCACGTACCATTTGTTGTTGTTATTGTTCAGTCACTGAGTCATGTCCAGCTCTTTACAACCCCATGGACTGCAGCACACCAGGCTTCCCTGTCTTTCACTATCTCCCAGAACTTGCTTAAACTCATGTCCATTGTGTAGATGATGCTATCCAACCGTCTCATCCTCTGGCATCCCCTTCTCCTCCTTCCCTCAGTCCTTCCAAGAATCAGGGACTTTCCCAATGAGTCGTCTCTTCACATCAGGTGGCCAAAGTATCAGAGCTTCAGCTTCTGAATCAGTACCATGTAATTCACTCATTTAAAATGTACAATGCCATGATTTTTAGAATAGTCATAGATATGATAAGACATGACCAGAGTTGAGTTATATATTTTTCATCACCACAAAATCAATGTATGTTTTCACTATCACTCCCAACCCTAAGCAACCACTAATCTACTTTCATTATCTATAAATTGACCTATTCTGAACAATTCATATAAATGGAACCATATAATACAGGATGTTTTGTGACTGACTTCTTTCTCTTAGCATGTTTTTGAAGCTTATCTTTTTATAGCATGTATCATTTCATTCATTTATATAGCCAAATAATATTATCTTATTATCAATATCAATAACCTCAGATGTGCAGATGAAACCACCCTTATAGCAGAAAGTGAAGAAGAACTAAAGAGCCTCTTGATGAAAGTGAAAAAGGAGGGTGAAAAAGTTGGCTTAAAGCTCAAATTTCAGAAAACTAAGAGCATGGCATCCGGTCCTATCACTTCATGGCAAATAGATGGGGAAACAGTGGAAACAGTGGCTGCTGCTGCTGCTGCTGCTGCTGCTGCTGCTAAGTCGCTTCAATCGTGTCTGACTCTGTGCGACCCCATAGATTGCAGCCCATCAGTTTCCCCTGTCCCTGGGATTCTCCAGGCAAGAACACTGGAGTTAGTTGTCATTTCCTTCTCCAGTGCAGGAAAGTGAAAAGTGATAGTGAAGTCGCTCAGTCGTGCCTGACTCTTAGTGACCCCATGGACTGCAGCCCACCAGGCTCCTCTGACCGTGAGATTTTCCAGGCAAGAGTACTGGAGTGGGTTGCCCTGACTTTATTTATCTGGGCTCCAAAATCACTGCAGATGGTGACTGCAGCCATGAAAATAAAAGGTGCTTACTTTTTGGAAGGAAAGTTATGACCAAACTAGACAGCATATTAAAAAGCAGAGACATTACTTTGCCAACAAAGGTCCATCTAGTCAAGGCTATGGTTTTTCCAGTAGTCATGTATGGATGTGAGAGTTGAACTATAAAGAAAGCAGAGCGCTGAAGAATTGATGCTTTTGAACTGTGGTGTTGGAGAAGACTGTTGAGAGTCCCTTGGACTGCAAGGAGATCCAACCAGTCCATCCTAAAGGATATTAGTCCTGAGTGTTCATTGGAAGGACTGATGTTGAAGCTTAAACTCTAATACTTTGGCTACCTGATGTGAAGAGCTGACTCATTGGAAAAGACTCTGATGCTAGGAAACATTGAAGGCAGAAGGAGAAGGGGATGACAGAGGATGAGATGGTTGGATGACGTCACCAACTCGATGGACATGAGCTTGGGTAAACTCCGGGAGTTGGTGATGGACAGGGAGGCCTGGCATTCTGCGGTCCATGGGGTCATGAAGTGTCAGACTCGACTGAGTGAACTGAACTGAACTGAATGTTATCCTGTATGGATATACCACGTTTTGTTGATCTCATTATGTTGTTTTTGAAAGGACAGAATGTTTCAGTCTGCATGGGCTTATGGAGGGCTTTGAAAATCAGAAATATCGAAGGGAACTATGTGTAAACTATCACTACTTGGAGTAGGAATGCATGACCTGTACTCTATGCTACCTATACTTCTCATTCTAGGCTGGTAAGAAGCTATAAAAAAAATAGATGTTCAGAACATGCTGAGTGATACAAGAGAGAACTCGGAATGTTAAAATTAGAACTTAATAAGAGATTCTGTTCTTAAATTGGTAAAGGCATGAAATGGGTGCCGTTGCAAGAAATAGTATCACCTGCTTGCCTTGGAAACACCATGGACGGAGGAGCCTGGTAGGCTGCAGCCCATGGGGTAGTGAAGAGTCAGACACGACTGAGCAACTTCACGTTCACTTTTCACTTCCATGCACTGGAGAAGGAAATGGCAACCCACTCCAATATTCTTGCCTGGAGAATCCCAGAGATGAAGGAGCCTGGTGGGCTGCCTTCTATGGGGTCGCACAGAGTCGGACACGACTGAAGCGACTTAGCAGTAGCAGCTTAGCTTATAGGGGTCTTCCCGGATTCCAGATTTTGCACTGTGTGTTTAGTGTATAGCAAGTGCCCTCATTATTACTCAGGTAGATTTAAGGGAATTAGTAGGATGATTGGATCTCTATTTCTAGCCACTAAGCCAAAGCTTGGGCTGGACTTACTTTCCTGTCATAAAAAATGGAAAAGTGGAAAAAATGTGAAACAATTATTTTCACACAATGAAAATAGGCAGTATAAAATATTATCCCATAGAGAAGAAAAAAGACAGCTGCTCCACTTTCTGCCTGGAAGTATTTTCCCACTGCAATGGAAAGAGGGACATCCCAACTAACAGTACTCTGGTAAGAGGAAGCAGAGGTCAACATTCAGAGGATGGGATGGCTTGTATTTATGGGACCTAGTAATGAAAAAAAAAAACTCCCTAAAACTGCATAGCAGTACCACTGAGTCTGCTACTATTCCATGAACAGGTGGACAAAGAACAACCACAGAACTGCAAACTGAACAATTCCTAGATATGAAGCAGAGCTGGAGAGTATTCCAGTATAGACAGGTAACACAGAATAAATTCATTTAATGACAAAATATTCCGCGGTGACCCAAAAAGGTCCATCCATTATTAATAGGGCCAAACCCTCCCTACAGTGCAAGTAAATCCAGACTTGCCCTAAAAATGTCTTGAAACAAGTCTCAGAATGATTGAGATGATTTGCAAGTTACTTACCTGCCTGTCAGAACAAAGGCCAACAGAATCCAGGCAATCAACACTGAAACATTCACAATAATCACCATTCACTCAAAACTTACTAAATATGATGAGAAGCAGGAAAATATGAGCCATAACAAGTAGAAAAAGAATGCCAGATAAAACACATTCATAAACAATAATATTTTTAAAATTAATATTATAAATACTGTTAATAACTTTTATTCACAGATGACATAATAAGGTATATGTCAATTCCAAAAGAATCTATAAATATACAAAGTAGTCAGTGAATTTAGCAAGGTTTCAGGGCATAGGTTAAAAATAAAAAATTAATTGTATATCTATTAAGTACCAGAAAGTAGTTTGAAAATAAACCTCGAAGTAATACCATTTATAATAGCAAAAACACATATGAAATCACCATATATCTTAACAAAGTATTTGCAAGATATTTGTGATCCACACAGACAAAGGCTTTGGCATAGGCAATAAAGCAGAAATAGATGTCTTTTTCTGGAACTCTCTTGCTTTTTCGATGATCCAGCAGATGTTGGCAATTTGATCTCTGGTTCCTCTGCCTTTTCTAAAACCAGCTTGAACATCTGGAAGTTCACGGTTCACGTATTGCTGAAGCCTGGCTTGGAGAATTTTGAGCATTACTTTACTAGCGTGTGAGATGAGTGCAAGTGTGCAGTAGTTTGAACATTCTTTGGCATTGCCTTTCTTTGGGATTGGAATGAAAACTGACCTTTTCCATTCCTGTGGCCACTGCTGAGTTTTCCATATTTGCTGTCATATTGAGTGCAGCACTTTCACAGCATCATCTTTCAGGATTTGAAGTAGCTCAACTGGGATTCCATCACCTCCACTAGCTTTGTTCATAGTGATGCTTTCTAAGGCCCACTAGACTTCACATTCCAAGATGTCTGGCTCTAGGTGAGTGATCACACTATCGTGATTATCTGGGTCGTGAAGATCTTTTTTGTACAGTTCTTCTGTGTGTTCTTGCCACCTCTTCTTAATATCTTCTGCTTCTTTTAGGTCCATACAGTTTCTGTCCTTTATCGAGCCCATCATTACATGAAATGTTCCCTAGATATCTCTAATTTTCTTGAAAAGATCTCTAGTCTTTCCCATTCTATTGTTTTCCTCTATTTCTTTGTATTGATCGCTGAGGAAGGATTTCTTATCTCTTCTTGCTCTTCTTTGGAAGTCAGCATTCAAATGGGTATATCTTTCCTTTTCTCCTTTGCTTTTTTCTTCTCTTCTTTTCACAGCTATTTGTAAGGCCTCCTCAGACAGCCATTTTGCTTTTTTGCATTTGTTTTTCTTGGGGATGATCTTGAATCCTGTCTCCTGTACAATGTCACGACCCTCCATCCATAGTTCATCAGGCATTTAGCCATTAAAAAGAATGCATTTGAATCAATTCTAATGAGGTGGATGAAACTGTACTCTATAATACAGAGTGAAGTAAGTCAGGAAGAAAAACACCAATACAGTATAATAGTGTACATATATGGAATTTATAAAAATGGTAACGATGACCCTATATTCGAGACAGCAAAAGAGACACAGATGTAAAGAAGTCTTTTGGACTCTGTAAGAGAAGGAAAGGGTGGGATGATTTGAGACGGTAGCATTGAAACATGTATATTATCATATGTGAAGCAGATTGCTGGTCCAGGTTCGATGCATGAGACAGGGTGCTCAGGGCCCGTCCACTGGGATGACCCTGGGGGATGGGATGGGGAGGGACGTGGGAAGGGGGTTCTGGATGGGGAACACATGTGTGCCTGTGGCTGATTCATATCTATGTTTGGCAAAAAGTCACTATAATATTGTAAAGTAGTTAGCCTCCAATTAAAATAAATAGTTTAATTAAAAAATTATTTCATCATGTGAAAATTATACAATACAAAAAAATAAAACTTATGCTCTTTGAAATACATCTTTGATGAAATGAGAAGCGAAGACCATGCAAATGTTTACATTTAACATATGTAGCAAAAGTTTTATATCTAGATTTTATAATGAAATCTTAAACCTCAGTAATAAGGTAAACAATTCAATAAAAGTGAGGAAAAGCTTTAATAAGACTCTTTACCTAGGAAGATACATGAATGGTCAACTAACCATGCAAAGATGCTTAACATCACTAATAATGAGCGAAATACAAAGTAAAACCACAGGGAAATATCACCACATACTTACTAGATTGGGTAAAATCTAAAAGTCTGACAACACCAACTGTTGACATAGCTGTTGAACAACTGAAATACTTATAAGTTACCTTGGGGGCCATAAAAACCTAGGGCAGTTTGGAATAGAGTTTGGTTATCTCTTATAGAGGCAAACATGCAGTTACGATATGGACCAGCAACCTAGTCCTAGATATTTACCAAAAAGGAATTAAAACATATTTCTACACAATGAATTTTAAGGAAATGTGCATAGCAGTGTCGAAAGAAAAAAAAAGGTGTACAACTTGAGAGTTGTGAGTTAAGTTTTTATTTGGGGCAAAATGGGGACTGCAGCCAGGGAGGCAGCATTTCAGATAGCTCTGAGAGATGCTCCAAAGTGGTAGTGGGGGAAAGTCAATATATAAGGTTTTGGTGAAGGGGGAGTTCAATGCCATGAAGCACTCATTTTACAAAAGGTTTTTGTTAGTCATGAGGATCTGATGTCACCATGAAGGGATTCAGTGCTTCTCTAGATATGAGGAGATGCAAGGATTGAGATCATTGCATGATACCTCATGTTCAAGGTCAGAGAAACCCCAATAAGACAGTAGGTGCTGGAGCAGCTGTGAGGAGATACCGCAAGTACAAGGGCAAAGGAGCAGCCCCAGCAAGACGGTAGGAGGGATGAATTCATGTTTAGAATCAAACCCCATTCTCGCTAGAGACATTAAGAGGGCTCAAACAAACCTTGTGCGTACCAGGACCCAGGGACCCCACAAAGACTGAGATAGAACTGGGTTTGAGCATCTCCTGTGGAGGTACAGATCAGCAGTGGACTGCCACAGAGACAGGGGCTCTGGGTACAGCAGACTTGGGTATGGCATAAGCCGTCTTGGAGGAGGTCACCATTAACCCCACCACAGAGCTGCCAGAACTTATACAGGACTGGGAAATAGACTCTTAGAGTGCACAAACAGAACCTTGTGAACCAAGACTCAGGAGAAAGGAGCAGTGACCCAACAAGAGACTGACCCATACGTGCCTGTGAGTGTCCAGCGTGGGCTGGTGGTGGCCTGCTGCAGGGTTGGGGACACTGAGTGTAGCAGTACATGCATGGGATTTTTTGAAGGAGGTCACCATTATCTTCATTACCTCCACCATAGTTTGGCCCCAGCAGGGAGGGAACACAGCTCCACCCATCAACAGAAAATTATATTAAAAATTTACTGAGCATGGCTCTGCCCATCAAAACAAGACCCAGTTATCCCCTCAGTCAGTATCTCCCATTAGGAAGATTCCATAAACCTCTTATCCTTCTCTATGAGAGTTCATACACACTGAAAGCCATAATCACAGAAAACTAACCAATCTAATCACATGGACCACAGCAATGTCTAACTCAATGAAACTATGAGCCATGCCGAGTAGGGCCACCCAAGACAGACGGGTCATGGTGGAGAGTACTGACAAAATGTGGTCCACTGGAGAAGGGAACGGCAAACCACTTCAGTATTCTGGCCTTGAGAACCCCATGAACAGTATGAAATATCAGAAAGATATGACACTGAAAGATGAAATTCCCAGGTCAGTACGTGTGCACTATGCTACTGGAGATCAGTGGAGAAATAACTCAAGAAAGAATGAAGAGATGGAGCCAAAGCAAAAACAACACCAAGTTGTGGATGTGACAGGTGATAGAAGCAAGGTACAATGCTGTAAAGAGCAATATTCATAGGAACCTGGAATTTTAGGTCCATGAATCAAGGCAAATTTGAAGTGGTCAAACAGGAGATGGCAAGAGTTAACATTGACATTTTCGGAATTAGCGACCTAAAATGGACTGGAATGGGTGAATTTAACACAGATGACCATTATATCTACTATTGTGGGCAAGAATCCCTTAGAAGAAATGGAGTAGACATCATGGTCAACCAAGAGTCCAAAATGCAGTACTTGGATGGAATTTCAAAAACGACAGAATGATCTCTGTTTGATTCCAAGGCAAACTATTCAATAACACAGTAACCCAAGTCTATGTCCCGAACAGTAATGCTGAAGAAGCTGAAGTTGAACGTTTCTATGAAGACCTACAAAACCTTTTAGAACTAACACCCCCCCCAAAAAAGATGTCCTTTTCATTATAGAGGACTGGAATGCATAATTAGGAAGTCAGGAAACACCTGGAGTAACAGGCAAATTTGGCCTTGGAGTACAGAATGAAGAAAGGCAAAGGATAACACAGTTTTACCAACAGAATGCACTGGTCATAGCAAACACCCTCTTCCAACAACACAAGAGAAGACTCTACATATGTACATCACCAGATGGACAATATTGAAATCAGATTGATTATATTATTTGCATCCATAGATGGAGATGCTCTATACAGTCAGAAAAGACAAGACTGGGAGCTAACTGTGGCTCAGATCATGAACTTATTGCCAAATTTAGACTGAAATTGAAGAAAGGAGGGGAAACCACTAGACCATTCAGGTGTGGCCTATATCAAATCCCTTACGATTATACAGTGGAAGTGAGGAATAGATTTAAGGGACTAGATCTGATAGACAGAATGCCTGATAACTATGATCGGAGGTTCGTGACATTGTACAGGAGACAGGAATCAAGACCACCCTCAAGAAAAAGAAATGTAAAAAAGCAAAATGGCTGTATGAGGAGAAGTTAAAAAAATAGCTGTGAAGTAAGCCAGAAAGAAAAACACCAATACAGTATACTAACACATATATATGGTATTTAGTCAATTGGTAAAGATAACCCTGTATGCGAGACATCAAAAGAGGCACAGATAAATACAACAGTATTATGGACTCTATGGGAGAGGGCGAGGGTGGGATGATTTGGGAGAATGGCACTGAAGCATGTAAATTATCGTATGTGAAACAAACCGCCAGACCAGGTTCAATGCATGATACAGGGTGCTCAGGACTGGTGCACCGGGATGACTCGGAGGGATGGGGTGGGGAGGGAGGTGGGAGGGGGGTTCTGGAATGGCAAAACATGTACACCCATGGTGGATTCATGTCAATGTATGGCAAAACAAATACAATATTGTAAAGTTTAAAAAAATAGAAAATAAACTAATTTAAAAAAATACCTGTGAAAAGATGAGAAGCAAAAGACAAAGGAGAAAAGGAAACATACACCATTTGAATGCAGAGTTCCAAAAAATAGCAAGGGGAAATACGAAAGCTTTCCTCAGTGATCAGTGCAAAGAAAGAGAGGGAAAAAAATAGGATGGGAAACATTAGAGATATCTTCAAGGAAATTAGAGATACCAAGGGAACATTTCATGCAAATATGGGCTCAATAAAAGACAGAAATGGTATGGACCTTACCGAAGCTGAAGATACTAAGATGATGTGGCAAGATTACACAGAAGAACTGTAGAAAAAAGATCTTCATGACCCAGATAATCATGATGCTGTGAACAGTCACCTAGCACCAGACATCCTGGATTGTGAAGTCAAATGGGCCTTAGGAAACATCACTATGAATAAAGCTAGTGGAAGTGATGGAATTCCAGTTAACTTATTTCAAATCCTAAAAGATGATGCTGTGAAAGTGCTGCACTCAATATGCCAACAAATTTGGAAAAGTCAGCAGTGGCCACAGGACTGGAAAATGTAAGTTTTCATTCCAATGTTTCAGAAAGGCAAAGCCAAAGAATGCTCAAACTACTGCACAATTGCACTCACTTCACACACTAGCAAAGTAATGCTCAAAATTCTCTAAGCCGAGCTTCAGTAATACATGAACTGTGAATTTCCAGATGTTCAAGCTGGTTTTAGAAAAGTCAGAGGTACCAGAGATCAAAATGTCAACATCCACTGGATCATCAGAAAAACCAAGAGAGTTCCAGAAAAACATCTATTTCCGCTTTACTGACTATGCCAAAGCCTTTGACTGTGTGGATCACAATAAACTGGAAAATTCTGAAACAGATGGGAATACTAGACCACCTGACCTGCCTCTTGAGAAATCTGCATGCAGGTCAGGAAGCAACAGTTAGAACTGGACATGCAACAACAGACTTGTTCCAGGTAGGAAAAGATGTATGTCAAGACTCCATATTGTCGCCCTGCTTATTTAACTTATATGCAGTGTACATAATGAGAAACTCTGGGCTGGATGAATCACAAGCTAGAATCCAGATTTCCGGGAAAAATATCAATAACCTCAGATATGCAGATGACACCACCCTTATGGCAGAAAATGAAGAAAAACTAAAGAGCCTCTTGATGAAAGTGAAAGAGGAGAATGAAAAAGTTGGCTTAAAGCTCAACATTTAGAAAATTAAGATCATGGCATCCAGTCCCGTCACTTCATGGCAAACAGATAGGGAAACAGTGGCTGAGTTTATTTATTTGGGCTCTAAAATCACTGAAGATGGTGTTTGTAGCCATGAAATTAAAGGACGCTTACTCCTTTGAAGGAAAGTTATGACCAACCTAGACAACATATTAAAAAGCAGAGACATTACTTTGCCAACAAAGGTCCGTCTTGTCAAGGCTATTTTTTTTTTTATTAATTAGTTTCTTCATCTATTTTTTAATTTTACAATATTGTATTTGTTTTGCCATACATTGACATGAATCCACCATGGGTGTACATGTTTTCCCCTTCCAAGGCTATTTTCCAGTAGTCATGTATGGATGTGAGAGTTGGACCTTAAAAAAAACTGCGCACCAAAGAATTGATGCTTTCGAACTGTGCTGTTGGAGAAGACTCTTGAGAGGCCCTTGGACTGCAAAGAGATCCATCCAGTCAATCTTAAAGGAGATGAGTCCTGAATATTCATTGAAATATTGAAGCTGAAACTCCAATACTTTGGCCACGTGATGCGACAAACTGACTCTTTGAAAAAGACTCTGATGTTGGAAAAGTATGAAGGTGGGAGGAGAAGGGAACAACAGAGGATGAGATGGTTGGATGGCATCACTGACATCAGTTTGAGTAAGCTCTGGAAGCTGGTGATAGACAGGGTAGCGTGGCACGCTGCAGTCCATGGGGGTCACAGAGAGTTGGACATGACTGAGCCACTGAACTAAACCCAGTCATCTATAAAGGTGGACAAGCCAAAGTGATAAGCTATTGATAAACTGATAAACACAACCACATCAATGAATCTTAAAAAATAGGCATACTCTGACCCAAGAGTATATACCACCTGATCAGTTCATAGCAAGTTCTGAAACAAATCTTTTGTGGCAAAAATCATATCAGTATTTGCCTCAGGCTCTGGAATAGGGGAGGATTGAATGCAAGGGAGAAGAGGAAATTTTCTGGGGTGATGAATAATTTATATTTTGATTGCTATGGTGGTTACTGTATTGCTGGATGAAATACCAGTTCATCCAGCCTGGCATTTCTCATGATGTACTCTGCATAGAAGTTAAACAAGCAGGGTGACAATATACAGCCTTGACGTACTCCTTTCCCAATTTGGAACCAGTCCACTGGTCCACGACCAGTTCTAACTGTTGCTTCTAGACCTGCATACAGACTTCTCAGGAGGCAGGTAAGGATGTGTGGTATTTCCATCTCTTTAAGAATTTTCTTCAGTTAACTTATGTGCAGAGTACATGATGTGAAATGCTGGGCTGGAAAACTCACAAACTGGAATCAAGACTGCTGGGGAAAATATCAATAACCTGAGATATGCAGATGACATCACCCTTATGGAAAAAAATCAGAGAGGAACTAAAGAGCCTCTTGATTAAAGTGAAAGAAGAGAGTGAAAAAGTTGGCTTAAAATTCAACATTCAAGAAACAAAGATCATGGCATCCAGTCCCATCACTTCCTGACAAATACAAGGGGAAGCAATGGAAACTGTAACAGGCTTTCTTTTCTTGGGCTCCAAAATGACTACAGATGATGACTGCAGTCGTGATATTAAAAGACACTTGCTCCTTGGAAGAAAAGCTATGAGCAACCCAGACAGCATATTAAAAAGCAGAGACATTGCCAACAAAGGTCCATCTAATTAAAGCTATGATTTTTCCAGTAGACCTGTATGTATGTAAGAGTTGGACCATAAAGAAAGCCGAGTGCTGGATAACTGATACTTTTAACCGTGGAATTAGAGAAGACTCTTGAAAGTCCCTTGACCTACAAGGAGATCACATCAGTCAAGCCTAAAGGAAATCAGTCTTGAATATTCATTGGAAAGACTGATGCTGAAGCTGAAGCTCCAATACTTAGGCCACCTGATACGAAGAACTGACTCATTGGAAGAGACCCTGATGCTGCAGAAGATTGTAGGCAGGAGGAGAAGGGGACGACAGAGGATGAGCTGGTTGGTGGCATCACCGACTCGTACATGAGCTTGAACAAGTTCCGGAAGTTGGTGATGGACAGGGAAGCATGTTGTTCTGCAGTCCATGGTGCTTCAAAGAGTAAGACATGACTGAACAACTGAAATGAACTGAAATGAATACATCAAAGGCTTTAGCATAGTCAGTGAAGCAGAAGTAGATGTTTTTCTTCTGGAATTCTCTTGCTTTTTCTATGATCCAAAGGATGTTGACAATTTGATCTCTGTTTCTTCTGCCTTTTCTAAATCCTGCTTGAAAAACTGAGAGTTCTCAGTTCACATAGTGCCGAAGCTTATCTTGAGAATTTTAAACATTACTTTGCTAGCTTGTGAGATGGGTGCAATTGTGCAGTACTTTGAACATTCTTTTGCATTGTCTTTCTTTGGAATTGGCATGAAAATGAACCTTTCCAATCCTGTGGTCACTGCTGAGTTTTTATTAATTGCTGGCATATTTAGGGCAGCACTTTCACAGCATCATCTTTTAGGATTGGAATAGCTCAGCTGGAATTCCATTACCTCTACTAGCTTTGTTCGTAGTGATGCTTCCTAAGGCCCACTTGACTTTCCACTCCAGGATTTCTGGCTCTAGGTGAGTTATAACACCTCCATGGTTATCTAGGTCATTAGAGATTTTTTTGTTTAGTTTTTCTGTGTTTTTTCCACCTCTTCTTAATATCTTCTGCTTCTGTTAGGTCCATACCCTTTCTGTCCTTTATTGTGCCCATCTTCACATTAAATGCTCCCTTGATATCTCTAATTTTCTTGAAGAGATCTCTAGTCTTTCCCATTCTATTGTTTTCCTATATTTCTTTGCATTGATCACTTTAGGACACCTTTCTTATCTCTCTTTGTTATTCTTTGGAACTCTGCATTGAGATGTATATATCTATATATATCTGTATAGCTATATCTATATATATTTCCTTTCCTCCTTTCTCTATAGCTTCTCTTCATTTATCATTTATCTCTTCATTTATCAACTATTTGTAAGGCCTCCTCAGAAAACCTCTTTACCTTTTTGCATTTCTTCATCTTAGGGATGATTTTAATCACTGCCTCCTGTACAATGTTATGAACCTCCATCCATAGATCTTCGGGTACTCTATCTATTAGACCTAATCCCTTGAATCTATTTGTCAATTCCACTGTATAATTGTAAGGGATTTGATTTAGGTCATACCTGAATGGTCTAGATGTTTTCCCTACTTCATTCAATTTTAGGGTGTGCAAAGATATGCTTTATTCCTGGCAACAAAGCTTTTATCAGTTATTTACAGGTTAAGGACAAGAAGAAAAGTGGTAGACTACTTGAAAAATATCTACCAGGATCAAATGAATTTTCACAGAGCAATCTGTGTGCACTGTCAGCACTTGCACCTCTTTATTGATAGAAGCTGTGTTGGGAGTAAGAAAAGAGATGAATTGAGAGGTATGGAGGATTTCTACCACCAATCCTTCCTACCTGCTCTTCTCTCCATTCATACTGATTATGACTGATTAGCTAACTACCTTTTGTAAAAGTACAAGATTAAATTCATTACAACTTCATTTATATGACCCATTTTCCACACTGATTACCTACACAGATTTAATTATGTGGCAGTGCTATTTTATTGAGTTACTACTTGGAGACTATTATTTTTTTTATTGGGATACAGATTTCCTTGGTTCGGTTCTTGAGCTGACCTCAGTACTTTTATGGCTTAAAAAGTGTTGGGGGAGCCTAGAATTCAGCTAAAAATGAGTTAAGACCTTGGAGGTGAGTAATGCCTTCATAAAGACAGAATTAAGCAAACAGATGTATCTTACAAAGCTTTTCCCAGATCTGAGAAATATCGCTAATGCTCCCTGTCAGCTGCTTTTCTCCTGATCTAAGTCCTGACACTAGGAACTGAGTTAACAGGGTTCATAGAGTTCATCTTACACAACAACCAGCAGTTTTGGCTACATAAAATGTGGGGAGTGTTAATGTTGGATACCAGTGTTGGCAGATCCTGAAGTAGGTATTGAGTGACCGTCTCATGATAAAACTTTGAGCTGAGATGACACTTCAAGTTTCACATGATTTCAGGAAGATTTCTGAGGCAGAAAAATATTCCATTTCTAAGGGTTGTGTATACTGCCAGCTATTTTTCTCTATTCAGGCTTCTAGAACTAGAGAATATTTATTATTAATGGGCAATATCAATTAATGATCTGATCCTCAAATGTGAATTCATGATTTGATGTCAAAAAATTGAGCAGATTTTAAGTTGCAATTTGGGAGAAATTATTACAATGTTACAACGTGGCTTTAAAATATATCAGACATAAGGGGTTCCAGTATGTTCCTAGGATGTTTCTAGAGGTTTCACACAAGGCCAGTTGTTATTCTAAAATATTCATGATGACCATTTTGGGACCACTCCTGTACACTCAAGACATAGAATTCACCCTCAGTCTCCACCTGTCTAATAGCTCCTCATCAAATACGAGCATGGCTTCACATCAAGCTTTGTCCCTTACCTATCCTTATGTGTGAACTAGTTATAGAGGCCACCTATGCAGATAGCATCCTTAGGGAAGCTGCCAGTTGAATGGAAAACACTTAGCATATTATGATGAAAGATGTTTAATGAAAAAGGAAACAAGACATCACAAGAGCTAAGGTATTGTGGAAAGAAAATTCATAACAAATGAAAACAAAGTTTTCCATGATTTAGCCTTGAATAGAATTGATGTTGCACTTTCCTGAGGGATGAGGTCAGCACTTGGAGAGACTAGATGCTTTATGAAGGCTAAATGCAAAAAAGAACAAAACCATGATTCCTGTCTATAGCCTTCCTCATTCCAGGTCCCCAGCTTCCTGAAGAGATTCCTGCCCAAAGCTGAGAATACACTTTGGAGGATGTGTTCTATTGTATTTTTTTATTGAAGCAAAGGAAAATATAGTTTGTTCTTGACAAGTGTGGACAGTCATGTATGTCTGCAGGTTCATTCCTCAGACCACAGGGATGAAAGAGAAGGTATGAGTGGGGAAGGTGAGTAGACACCCTCTGTGTGGGAGGATGCTCTGAATCCGCACATTCTTCATGTTCCTCTCCAGATTATTCATTTATCCTATCTTCTTCTTCTAGTTGGCTGTACCAGGGGCACTACTTTGGTTTTATAAGCCTTTGTGCCTCCTCACCAGTCTTTCTGTCCCTTGTCCTCATATACCACACCAAAACTCATGCAATTGTTTGGGATCTTTATGTAGAATGCACTGACATGTATTCACAGAAATATTTTTTGTCTGACTGACCTGAACAAATATAACTCTGGAGTTTGTAGCAGTTCATGAGCTTTTGCTGTCACGTTCGAAGTACACCGATTTGACATTCTGTTTCAGGACGTGGCCAAGTATCTCCAGATGGACCAAGTATTCTGCAGACAGCGAAAACTAAACAAACCTAGTTAAATATTTAAATATAAATATATACACAAATATTTAAAGCTCATATCAATTATAAATTAACATATATTAATACAAATAGTGTTATGTTGATGATATAGTGTTATGCATATTATATTAATCAGTTCCGTCACTCAGTCGTGTCCAACTCTTTGCAACCCCATGGACTGCAGCACACCAGGCTTCCCTGTCCATCACCAACTGCCAGAGCTTGGTCAAACTCATATCCATCAAATCAGTGATGTCATCCAACCATCTCACCCTCTGTTGTCCCCTTCTCCTCCTGCCTTCAATCGTATTATATTAATAATAATTATTATATTTGTTGTTGTTCAATAGCTATGTCACGTCAAACTCTTTCTGATCCCCATTAACTGCAGCACACAAGGCTTCTCATGTCCATTGAGTCAGTGACGCCATCCAACCATCTCATCTCTGTCATCTTCTTCTCTTCTTGCCTTCAATCTTTCCCAGCATCAGGGTCATTTCCAATGAGTCAGCTCCTCACATCAGTTGGCCAAAGTATTGGAGCTTCAGCTTCATCGGCAGTCCTTCCAATGAATAGTCAGGGTTGATTTCCTTTAGGATTGACTTGTTTGATCTCTTTGCTGTCCATGAAACTCTCAGGAGTCTTCTGAAGCACCACAGTTTGAAAGCATCAATTCTTAACAGTGCTCAGCCATCTTTATGGCTCTAATGTCCGTACATGACTACTGGAAAAACCACACACTTTACTGTATGGACATTTGTTGGCAAAGTAATGTGTCTGCTTTTTAATATGCTGTCTAGGTTTGTCACAGCTTTCTTCCAAGGAGCAAATGTCTTTAATTTCACTGTTGCAGTCATCATCCGCACTGATTTTGGAGCCCAAGAAAATAAAGTCTATCACTGTTTCCACTTTTTCCCCTTGTATTTGCCATGAAGTGTTGGGAATGCAGGCCATGATATTTATTTTTTTGAATGTTGAAATTTTTAATTTATGTTTTATTAAAGGATAATTGTTTTACAGAATTTTGCTGTTTTCTGTCAAACCTCAACGTGAATCAGCCATAGGTATACATATATCCTCTCTTGAAGCTCCCTCCCATCTCTCTTCCCATCCCACACCTCTAGGTTGATACAGAGACACCGTTTGAGTTTCCTGAGCCATACAGAAAATTTCCCTTGGCTACCTATTTTACTTATGGTAATGTAAGTTTCTACATTACTCTCTCCATATATCTCACCGTCTCCTCCCCTCTCCCCATGTCCATAAGCCTATTCTCTATGTCTACTTCTCCATTGCAGCCCTGCAAATAAATTCTTCAGCATCATTTTTCTAGATTCTGTATATATGCATTAGTATAAAATATTTATCTTTCTCTTTCTGACTTGCTTCATATAATAATAATAGGTTCTAGGTTCATCCACCTCATTAGAACTGATTCAAATGTGTTCCTTTTATGGCTTAGTAATACTCCATTGTGTATATGTACCACTACTTCTTTATCCATTCATCTGTCGATGGACATCTAGGTTGCTTCCATATTCTAGCTATTGTAAATAGCACTGCAATGAACAATGGGATACATGTGTCTCTTTCAATTTTTGTTTACTCAAGTATATGCCTAGGAGTGGGATTGCTGGGTCATATGGTGGTTTTATTCCTAGTTTTTTAAGGAATCTCCATACCATCTTCCATAGTAGCTGTATCAATTTACATTTGCACCAACAGTGCAAAAGCGTTCCCTTTCCTCTACATTCTCTCCAGCATTTATTGTTTGTAGACGTTTGATGATGGCCATCCTGACCAGTGTGAGGTGATATCTCACTGTAGTTTTGATTTGAATTTCTCTAATAATGAGCCATGTTGAGCATTTTTTCATGTGTTTTTTAGCCATCCATATGTCTTCTTTGGAGAAAGGTCTCTTTAAGTCTTTTTCCCACTTTTTGATTGGGTTGTTTGTTTTTCTGGTATTGAGTTGTATGAGCCGATTATATATTTTAGAAATTGATTCTTTGAAGTTGCTTCCTTTGCTATTATTTTCTCACATTCCGAGGGTTGTTTTTTCACCTTGTTTATAGTTTTCTTTGCTGTGCAAAAGCTTTTAAGTTTAATCAGGTCCCACTTATTTACTTTTGTTTTTATTTCCATTACATTAGGAGGTGGATCATAGAGGACTTTGCTTTGCTTAATGTCATTGAGTGTTCTGCCTATGTTTTCCTTTAAGAGTTTCATTCTTTTACATGTAGCTGTCAAGTTTTCCTAGCACCGTTTATTGCAGAGACTGTCTTTTCCCCATTGTATATTCTTGCCTCCTTTGTTAAAAATAAGGTGCCCATAGGCACATGAGTTTATCTCTGGGCTTTCTATCTTGTTCCATTGGTCTATATGTCTATTTTTGTGCCAGTGCCATACTGTCTTGATGACTGTAGCTTTGTAATATAATCTGAAGTTGGGACGGTTGATTCCTTCAGCTCCATTCTTCTTTCTCAAGACTGCTTTGGCTCTTCGGGGTCTTTTGTGTTTCCATGTGAATTGTGAATTTGTTTGTTCTAGTTCTGAGAAAAATGTCATTGGTAATTTGATAGGGGTTACTTTGAATCTGTAGATTACATTTGGTAGTATAGTCATTTTCACAATATTGATTCTTCCTACCCAGGAAGATGGAATATCTTTCCATCTATTTATACCATCTTTGATTTCTTTAATCAGTGTCTTATAATAGTCTGTGTACAGTTATTTTGTCTCCTTATGTAAGTTTATTCCTAGATATTTTATTATTTTTGTTGCAATGGTAAATAGGATTGATTCCTCAATTTCCTTGATTTTTTACTTTTGGTATATAGACATGCAAGTGATTTCTGTGTATTGATTTTGTATCCTGCAACTTTGCTAAATTCACTGATTAGCTCTAGTAATTTTCTGATAGTATCTTTAGGATTTTCTATGTACAATATCATGTCATCTGCAAACAGTGAGAGCTTTACTTCTTCTTTTTATTTATTTTTCTTCTCTGATCTCTGTAGGTAGGACTTCCAGAACTAGGTCGAATAATAGTGGTGAAAGTGGACATCCTTGTCTTGTTCCTGAACTAAGGGGAATGCTTTCAGTTTTTCACCATGGAGAATAATGTTTGCTGTAGACTTATCATATATGGCCTTTACTATGTTGAGGTAGGTTCCTTCTATGCCCCTTTTTTTGAAGAGTTTTAGTCATAAATGGGTGCTGAACTTTGTCAAAGGCTTTTTCTGCATCTATTGAGATTATCATATTTTTTTATCTTTCAATTTGTTAATATGGTGTATCACATTGATGGATTTGCATATACTGAAATATCCTTGCATCCCTGGAATAGTTGATCATGGTGTATGAGCTGTATAATCTGTTGTTGAATTCTGTTTGCTAAAATTTTGTTGAGGATTTTTGCATCTATGTTCATCAGTGATATTGGCCTGTAGTTTTCTTTTTTTGTGTGTTGTCTTTGTCTGGTATTTGGTATCAGGATGACGGTGGCCTCATAGAATGAGTTTGGGAGTGTTCTCTCCTCTGCAATTTTTTGAAAGAGTTTTAGAAGGCTAGGCATTGGCTCTTCTCTAAATGTTTGATAGAATTCTCCTGTGAAGCCATCTGGTCCTGGGCTTCTGTTTTTAGGGAGGTTTTTGATCATAGCTTCAATTTCAGTGCTTGTAATTGTGTTGTTCATCATTTCTATTTCTTTCTGGTTCAGTCTTGGAAGGTTTAACTTTTCTAAGAATCTGTCCATTTCTTCCAGGTTATCTATTTTATGGCCATATAGTTGTTCATAATTGTCTCTTATAATCCTTTGCATTTATGCCTTGTCGGTTGTACCCTCTCCTTTTTCCTTTCCAATTCTGTTGCTTTATTCTTCTCTCTTTTTTTCTTGATGAGTCTGGCTAAAGTTTTGCCAATTATTTTAATCTTTTCAAAGAAACAGCTTTTAGTTTTATTAATCTTTATTACTGTTTCTTTCAATTCTTTTTCATTTATATCTGCTCTGAGCTTTATGATTTCTTTCCTTCTGCTAATTTTGCTGGGTTTTTTGTTCTTCTTTTCCCAGTTGTTTTAGGTGTAAAATTAGGTTGTCTATTTGATGTGTTTCTTGTTTCTTGAGGCAGCATTGTATTACTTTAAACTTTCCTCTTAGAACTGCTTTTGCTGCATCCCATAGGTTTTTTTTTAATAAATTTATTTATTTTAGTTGGGGGCTAATTAATTTACAATATTGTAGTAGTTTTTGCCATACATTAACATGAATCAGCCCCATAGGTTTTGAGTTGTCATGTTTTCCTTGTCCTTAGTTTCTAGGAATTTTTTGATTTCCCTTTGGATTTCTTCAGTAGCCTGTTGGCTATTTAGAAACATATTGTTTAATCTCCATGTGTTTATGTTTTTACAGCTTTTTTTTCTTGTAATTGATATCTAGTCTCATAGTGTTGTGGTCAGAAAAGATTCTTGATATGATTTCAACTTTTTAATATTTACTGAGGTTTGATTTGTGACCCAAGATGCAGTCTGTTCTGGAGAATGTTCCATGTGCACTTGAGAAGAAGGTGTATTCTTCTGCATTTGTAGGGAATGTCTGGAAGATATCAGTGAGATTCATCACATCTAATATTTCATTTAAGACTTGTGTTTCCTTGTTTTTTGTTTGTTTGTTTGTTTGTTTTGATGATCTGTCCACTGGTGTGAGTGAGGTGCTAAAGTCTCGTACTATTATTGTGTTACTGACAATATCTCCTTTTATGTCTGTTAATGTTTGTCTTATGTATTGAGGTGTCTTATGTATTGGATGCATAGATATTCACAATTGTTGTGTCTCCCTCTTGGATTGATCCCTTGATCATTATGTAGTGTCCTTCCTTATCTCTTGTAATCTTTATTTTAAGGTCTATTTTGTCTGATATGAGAATTGTTACTCCAGCTTTCTTTTGCTTTTCATATGCATGGAATATATTTTTCCATCCTCTCACTTTCAGTCTGTATGTGTGTTGAGGTCTGAAGCGGGTTTCTTGTAGACAGCATATATATGGGTCTTGTTTTTGTATCCATTCAGCCAGTCTGTGTCTTTTTGATGGAGCATTTAATCCATTTACATTTAAAGTAGTTACTGATATATATGTTCCTATTGCCATTTTCTGAATTGTTTTGGGTTTGATTTTGTAGATCTTTTTCTCTTTTTGTATTTCTGGACTATATCCTTTAACATTTGTTGTAAAGCTGGTTTGGTGGTACTGAGTTCTCTTAACTTTTGCTTGTCTGAAAAGCTTTTTATTTCTCTATCAGTTTTAAATGAGATCCTTGCTGGGCACAGTAATCTTAGTTGTAGATTTTTTTCCATTTCAGTATTTTAAATATATCTTGCCATTCCCTTCTGGCCTGCAGAGGTCCTGCTGAAAGACCAGCTTTTAAACATGTGGGGTTTCCCTTGTATGTTACATGTTGCTTTTTCTTTGCTGCTTTTAATATTATTTCCTTGTGTTTAATCTCTGTTAGCTTTATTAGTATGTGTCTTGGCGTGTTTCTCCTTGGGTTTATCCTCTATGGGACTATTTACACCTCTTGGACTTGATTTACCATTTCCTTTTCCATGTTGGGGAAATTTTCAACTATATCGCTTCAAAAATTTTCTCATACCCTTTCTTTTTCTCTTCATCTTCTGGGACCCCTGTAATTCGAATGTTAGTGTGTTTGATATTGTCCCAGAGGTCTCTGAGACTATCCTCAGTTCTTTTCATTCTTTTTACCTTATTCTGCTCTTCAGAAGTTATTTTCACCATTTTATCTTCCAGCTCACTGATTCTTCTGCTTCGGACAGTCTGCTATTGATTCCTTCTAGAGTATTTTTAATTTCAGTAGTTGTGTTGTTTTTCTCTGTATGTTTATTCTTTAATTCTTCCAGGTCTCTGTTAATTGGTTCTAGCATTTTCTCCATTCTGCTGTCAAAGTTTTGATCATCTTTTCTATCATTATTCTGAATTCTTTTTCAGGTAGTTTGCCTATTCCCTCTTCATTTATTTGGGCTTCTGTGTTTCTAGTTTATTCCTTCATTTGGGCAGTGTTTCTCGGCCTTTTCACTATTTTTTTAACTCATTCTGTTGGATGTCTCCTTTTTCCAGGCTTCAAGGTTGAATTTTTTCTTTCTTTTTGTTTCTGCCCTCCTGAGGTTGGTGCAGTGGTTTGTGTAAGCTTCATATAGGGTGAGATTTTGCTGAGTTTGCTTGTTTGACCTCTGATGGGCAAGGCTGAGTGAGGTTGTAATCCTGTTTGCTGATGATTGGGTTTGTATTTTTATTTTGTTTGTAGTTTGGATGAGGCATCCTGCACAGGGTGCTACTGGTGGTTGGGGGATGCTGGGTCTTGTATTCAAGTTGTTTCCTTTGTGTGAGTTCTCACTCTTTGATACTCCCTAGGGTTAGTTACTAACTAACTAACTAGTTAGTTAGATAGTCCCTGGGGTCTTGGAGTCAGTGCTCCCACTCCAAAGCCTCAGGGCTTGATCTCGAGTTTTTGTGTGGTTCTATATATGCTTTTCTACCCATCAGGTACTCCTGTCCACTCTCAGCTGGTGTGCTGCATGCACTTCTGTGTCTGAAGGTGTATTCCTGATGCATCCATGGAGAGATGTACTCCACATCCAAAAACTCATCCGCCATCTTGTTCTCCTCTGTGAAGAAGTTTTAAGTTTAAAAATCTCCTGGAAAGCACTGTGAGGAGATTAAAAATAATGATAACAAATAAATGAGAAACATTTTATTCCCCTTACCTGCAGGTAGTTCAAGTGGGTCGCAAACAAGTTGTTGATATTGGAACATTTATTCCAGTTTCCAGTTGGAAAGGAATATTTCTAATCAGTTATAATGTCACATAACTTTCAAAATCTATGGCACATTCCTCCTATTCAACAATAGAGATTGAGATGCATTTTCTTCTATTGTAGAATAGTTTCATGCACACCCTCACCGATCAACTCTTGACTAAATATTTTACAATTGTGAGTTTGAGAATTATGTTATCATTAGCTGTCCATGGTTCTCTGGAGTCTCCGTACTACCCTGACATAGAGTTATCTACTTCAGGGCCTTGCTTTTTAGACTCCCAGCTGGACCTATCCCTTGATGAAGCCCACCTTTGGCCCCAGCCAAGGCAGAAATATAGTCTGAGGTTGTATGTCTTTTAAAGCCACCAAAGTGCATTGGAGGTTATTGATGTGCTCCCTTGGCATCACTGATAGTTAGCAGAGAATGCATGCTGGGGATCACAAGTTTCTTTGAGGAATTTGATTTGGAAATTATATTCTTGGGTGCCCTCAAGGGTGGGGGGTACCGAGAGGAGAGAGAAAGAGTCCCTCCATATGGTCTTGGGTTGCTCACTTTCCAGTTTTTTCTAAGGGATTTTTGTTTTTATCCCTCCTCCCAAAGATTTTTGCAAAAGCTTCCATTACTTTCATGTTTGTTTTTAATTACTTTATTTTTAATTGGAAGGTAATTGTTTTACAATGTTGTATTAATTTGTGTCATACACCAACATGAATCAGTCATAGGTGTACTTATGTCTCCTCCCTCTTGAATCTCCCTCCAACATCCCACCACATCCCATCCTTCTAGGTTGTCACAGAGCACCAGGTTGAGCTCCCGGCATCATACAGCAAATTCCCACTGGATGTCTATTTTACATATAGTAATGTGCATGTTACAATTCTACTCTCTCAATTCATGCCACCCTCTTTCCTTCGCTGTGTCCACAATTCTGTTCTCTGTATCTGTTTTTTTATTGCTGTCCTGCAAATAGTTTCATCAGTATTGTTTTTCTAGATTCTGTATATGTGCATTAATACATGATATTTATTTTTCCCTTTCTGACCTATTTTTCTCTGTATGACATACACTAGATTCGTAAACTTCAACAGAACTGACTCAAGTGCACTCATTTTTTATAGCTGAGTAATATCCCATTGTGTATATGTACTACGACTTCTTTATCCATTCATCCATCAACAGACATCTAGATGCTTGCATGTCCTGGCTATTGTAAATAGTGCTTCAATAAACACTGGGGTACATGTGTCTTTTATTTTATTATTTTTTTTATCTTTTTTTAACATAAATTTATTTATTTTAGTTGGGGGCTAATTACTTTACAATATTGTAGTGGTTTTTGCCATACATTGACATGAATCAGCCATGGGTTTACATGTGTTCCCCACCCTGAACCCCCCTCCAACCTCCCTCCCCATCCCATTCCTCTGGGTCATCCCATTGCCCCAGCCCTGAACATTTGTCTCATGCATCGAACCTGGAATGGTGTTCTGTTTCACATATGATAATATACATGTTTCAATACTATTCTCTCAGAACGTCCCACCCTCACCTTCTCCTGTAAATAGCGCTTCAACAAACACTGGGATACATGTGTCTTTTAGAATTGTGGTTTTCTTAGGGTATTTGCCCAGTAGTTGGATTGCTGGGTCATATGGTAGTTTTCTTCCTAAGTTTTTAAAATAAATCTCCATACTGTTCTCCATAGTGGTTGTATCAATTTACATCCCCACCAAGAGTGGGTTCCCTTTCCTCCACACCCTCTCCAGCATTTAATGTTTATAGATAGTGCCGTTTTTTTTAGCCTAAGGAGTTTATGTCACTGCTCACAGAACTTGACTGTGCGGTAGCCCCACCCACCCAGGAGCCTAATCCTCTCCTACTCACCCTCTTGCAGGCTCCTGGTCTTTCAGACCTTTCTGACCAGGCCTTTTTCACTCTTTTTTTCTTCGCTTTTCATGGCTCTGCTGTTTTTAAAATTTTGTCCTTTATTCCCCTCTGGGCTCACCATCCACCACTTGGAAGACCCTAGCTTCTTTTTCTTTTCTCCCTGGTAAACCTTCAGCTGAGTTCCCTTCTAAGCAAATGTGAAAGCCCTAATTCGGTTAAATCCAGTCAGGCTTCTGATGAGCATACTGGTGTTAATTACTATAGGATCCACATTTTGTCTGATGACAGCAAGAACCAGAAAATAAATTAGCCACCATGAGCTCAAAGGAGGGGTAGAAGGCAGGCAGGGGAAAAAACAGCAGATGCAACATTCCACCTCTGGACCCACCCCCCTGCTCCCTCCCCACCATCCTGGAGCAGGCGCAGGGGGTACACATGCATTGCATCATGGAAACTGTGGGCGGGGGACTGGTATCCTCTGCTCTCCCTGGCAACACATTTTCCAGAAACCTGATATGAGTTTTGCTGAAGGGGTAGGGAACATGCAGAACTATGACTCTAAAAGCCAGATTTCCTCAGACAGTCGCAATTAAAACCTCCTGGATTATACCAGACTGAGTTTGACACCCACCTGCCATCCTTCCCATCCCCGTCCTGTCCATGTCCCAGTTAATTTGGCCCTCTGGTCAGAGAGGAATGGAAATGACCAGTTATGCTTCTGTTGTTAAGTTAATTCAACCTTCCAGAATCTTCTAATCATGAATTCATTTTATGAAAGAGGCAGCTGCCCTTGCTTCCCATTATCTTAGGGATCCAAGATTTTCTACCCTCTGTTACTACAATATCCCTCCTATTTGGGGATGAGATGGTCAGGGTGTCCACCGAATGATGACAGGGCAATTCCTCTCCAGCTGTGACAGGGTATATCTTCGCTTGTGGTACATTAAAAACACTATGGAAGGAGAGTAGCACGACAGGGAGAGGCTGTAGGGAGCTTCTAAGAGATACTATTAATGTTGTTTTTCTGGATCTGGGTGCTGGATACACAGGTATGTTGTTCACCTTGTGAAATAATTACTGAACTTACACTTATAGCGTATAGTTTTCTGCGGTTTTCTTAAAACCAAAAGCAAGTGCACCATCACTACTACCAACAACAAAAAGCAAACTAAAACAGAAGGCAGACAAATAAAAACTTACTTAGGAGCCATGAATTTAAGCCAAAGGGATGGGCCAGCAAACACACACACACACACACACACACACACACACAGATATGTATGTGCATGCATGCGAGCTTCATCATCTTCTACTGCCTTGCCCCCAGACATCAGAAAGGAACCCCATCAAAGGTGCAAGTAAGATCCTCAATGCTGTATAAAGAAAATGAATACTTGACTAAGACCCCTCCCAGCATAGAGAGCTCCCTTCTTTATTTCCCTCAACCCACCCAATAACCACACACTTAGCCCCCATTTTATCACCAGATACTGGACTGGACACTCATTTTTTTCAGACAGTGTCAATTTCAAAAATTTTACCTTCTATCCAGATGCTTCCCACAGTATTGTGTGCTAGTCACTTCAGTCATGTCTGACTCTTTGCAACCCTATGGACAGTAGCCTGCTAGGCTCCCCTGTCTTTGAGATTCTCCAGACAAGAATACTGGAGTGGGTTGCCATGTCCTCCTCCAGGGGATCTTCCCAACCTGGGATGGAACCTGCATCTCTTATGTCTCCTGCATTGGCAGGCAGGTTCTTTACCACTAGTACCACCTGAGAAGCACCATGCATTATTATGTCTTATTTATTCCATCAGATCCCCCAGCTTGGCTAGGCTTCCGGAAGTCAAGAGCCCTGAATGAGAAGTGGGGCTTATAATAGCAAAGGTGATGTTACAACAGCAAAGCTTTGTGGAAATGTGGAAACTTACATTACCATATGTAAAATAGGTAGCCAACGGAAATTTGCTGTATGGCTCAGGAAACTCAAACAGGGGCTCTGTATCAAACTACAGGAGTAGGATGGGGAGCAAGATTCAAAAACCTATGGATGATTCATGTTTCATGTTTGACAGAAAACAACAAAATTCTGTAAAGCAATTGAAACATAATTTTTTAAAAAAGAAAAAATGATGGAGGGGACATATGTACACCTATGGCTAACTGAAGTAGATGTAAGCTTTGTGGAAATGTGGAAACTTACATTACCATATGTAAAATAGGTAGCCAATAGAAATTTGCTGTATGGCTCAGGAAACTCAAACAGGGGCTCTGTTTAAACCTAGAGGGGTGGGATGCAGAGGGTGATAGGAGGGAGGTTCAAAAGGGAGGGGATATATGTGTACCTATGTTAGATTCATGTTTAGGTTTGACAGAAAACAGCAAAATTCTGTAAAGCAATTATCCTTCAATGAAAAAATAATTAATTTGAAAAAAAAGGTTAAGATAGAAAAATTTTAAATTAATGTTAGTAAAGAAAATTCAAATATGTTAAAGATGACAAATAAATGAAGATGAGCCAAACTTTCTAATTAGGAAAAAAAAAACTTCAAAATCACACAAAATAATGAAATATTTAGAAAATAAAATTATTTGCTTATGCTTTGTTATCATTATTTGCTTCCAGAATTTCAACTTATCTGTGACCTGACCCCTGGCAAATATTCACTGTTGACTTCAAGGCAGACATTTATGTTTGGGTACATTATCTTAGAATAGCAATGTAGGGGAAAAAACAGCCAATAAATACACTTAATTCTATTCCATGTTGCTGTGATTTGAATTTTCTTGTAATTTTCCTCTTTCCCACTGCCTTTTCAGTCTTTTCTCTTACTTATAGAGGTCTTTTTAATTATCTGTTTCGGAAAGTTGCACATATCTCCTCTGAGGCTGTCGTTTATCTTTTCACCTTTTTTTACACTACCTTCCACTGGTTTCAGACCACTAGGACTTTTTTTCATAAACTGTTTAAGATATTCGTTTAGCTACATTTTTCCCCAAACGTATGAAGCCCAAATGTTGTAACAAAATATTTTTAATGTTTCAGTTTTATCCAGTTTTCTATGTTCTAATTAGTTTGAATATGTTTCTCTGTACACTTAAACACAAATTTAAACTGTTTTCCTGTTAATCATTATTTGTATTTATTGTTTTTCCAGAAGTAATTAACTAGAAAAATTCTAAACTGAAGCCTTTACAGGTACCAGCAGTCAAGAGTTCTTCCCCAAAACCGCTTATGGCAGATTTTTCCCGTATATAGAAATAGCAAAATCCAGGATAATTAAAATTGGAGGGGACATTTTTCTAATTCATCAATCATTCTTGTCCTTTACAATCTATTACATTAAGAGAGTTTTTGTTTTTTATTTTATTACTTGTTTTTTTTATGGAGGGGTTGTTTGTGTATTTGTTTTTTGAAGGAAAATTTGTCAGCAAACCACTCCTAGGCTTACCCTTTGGGCTATTTCTGTAGATTCTAACCTACCAGGTCCCCAAGTGTGCATTTGATGGATAAGATCCTATGCCTGGCAGACTTTTTTCAGCCCCCAAAGGGTGCCCAATCCTCCGCCTCACCAGAATCTTTAAAAATCTGCCTGTGAGCAGGGGCACCACCATCCTTCCCATGAAGGAGAGGGGTGAAAACCAAACATCTCTGAATTTGCTGCTCTAAAATGATCCTCATTCCCATTTGAGTTATCTTTGCTTGGGATAGACTTCACCAACCAGTTTACAGCGCCATCTGGCATTCAAAACTGGGTAAGAGTCAAAATGCTTTCTAAAAACACACAAGAACTGCAGAAGGGGAAACAACAAAAGCAAAAAACAGTGCTCACCTGAGGGGAGAGTGTCAGAAGATTCATAAAGGGTACTGAGAGAAGGGACTGAGGAGACAAAGATGAAGGAGGTCAATGGGGCAGGAATTAAAAAAAAAAAACAATTAACAATTGCTGCAAGAATTCTAACAATCTAGAACTACCAATGCCCAAGTCCCCTGCCTCATTTAATGTAATAAATGTAACCACTGTTAAAAACTAACATCTACAAAGTGGTCAATGCCTATACAAATACATTCAAAAAATGCCTGAATAATTACAAATGCTGCTTTCAATTTTTTTTAAATTGTTCTGGTTTTGCAACTATCAGATCTTTTTTCCATATTTACATATATAATACACTTCCATCCTTTTTATCAGTTGTATAATGTACAATATCAAATGGGCCTTATTTTGTTATCAACCATCTATTTATAGATAATTAGATCATTGTTAATTTTTTCCACTACCACACAATGGATATTCTTGTACTTTTTTATTTTTAATCTTTTCATAGGAAAAATAATATAGTTATATTTAAACGTAGGTATATTCTACATTTTGCAAAATACTAAAAAAAAAAAAAAAAAAAACCTGCCCCAGAAGATGCTTCCCTGAGGTCAGATGGGTGGAACAGACGCTCCAGGGTAGCCAGGCCCTGATCTCAAACAGGAAATGATGACGGCTGCCAGTCTCCTAGCTTATTCTCCATAGCTAATTTCTCGAAACTCTCCCTGGCTGTGGGACAAGACTGAACTTCTGAAGACAAACTATGTGATTGAGACTCATAGAGACCAAAATATTCAAAGTTAGGTACTCATTGTGAAACTGAGGCCTTTCAGGGAAAACAAGTTTCATGCCCAAGTGTGTACACATTTTGTTTCAGGGAAGCAAGTATGGTGAGAATCGTGTGGGATGGCTTACTGGCCCAGGAAGACAAGCTGTAAGAGTACACCTCCCTGTTCTGGAGCTGTCTTTCTGGTGCATGGATGTGCTTCTTGCTTCCTTATAAGGCTTCATTGCTTTGGCATTATCCTCTCTGCTCACAACTCAAAAAACGGCTTGAGAAGTCTGTTTATGACCCTAAGAATTTTTCTATGCCACTTTTTTTTTTTCCGTCTTGCTACTTACTCATTTCTCCCACTCAACTCATGGTTCCTAAATTGTCATTTCATTTTTTGTCTTACTCCTGACACCGAAATGTTTATTTAATAAATATTTTGGACACTACTGTATATTGAGTACTATCCTAGGGTCTTCAAATACTCTAGTGCACAAAAGAAAATACTCATTTTATAAGCTTAGACAAATAATTTACATTACATATTTATAATTAATATCTATTAAATTATCTAGTGGGTAAGGGGAGAAGGCAATGGCACCCCACTCCAGTACTCTTGCCTGGAAAATCCCATGGACAGAGGAGCCTGTTAGGCTGCAGTCCATGGGGTCGCTAAGAGTTGGACACGACTGAGCGACTTCACTTTCACTTTTCACTTTCATACTTTGGAGAAGGAAATGGCAACCCACTCCAGTGTTCTTGCCTGGAGAATCCCAGGGATGGCGGAGCCTGGTAGGCTGCTGTCTATGGGGTCGCACAGAGTCGGACACGACTGAAGCGACTTAGCAGCAGCAGCAGCAGTGGGTAAGGAGAAGATAGTGGGCAAAAAAGACAAATATATCATGGTGACTAGAGAGGGGTTGTTTGGGGGAGGGCAGTTTTCAGAAGTGCATAGGGTTGTTGGGTAAGGATTCGGCTGTTAGTTTTAAGCGAAGGGCAGAAGGAAAGGAAACAGTTAATTCAGCAGGAGCAGAATGGGGGTTATTCAAGTTAGAGAACAAAGGCCCTACCAGAGAGCTCATTTGTCAGTGGAATGGCAAGCGGGGCAGTGTGGCCAATGTGCAGCCGAAGGCAAGCAGTCATCACAGCCATTTACGTAGTTCAGTGCATGCTGAGGACTCGGGTTCCAAACACTGCAGTAAACAGCCATTTCAGGGGTTTGAAAAGACGCGAGTCACACAGTCTGACTCATTCTGCACGACTGTGTGCAGTACTATTGGCGAGGCGAGGGACAAGAAGAGAAACAGAAGAACAAGTTCAGAGACTACGACAGTCACCTAAGTGAGCGATGAATGGATTCTAACCAGGTTTCACCTACACATCACGTTCTATCCTCCTGCTATTGTGTCAGATATAACAGGAGGTTATGTGAGACCCTGGTAGAGTTGAAGGGATCATCTTCGGAGGGTTTCTGAAATTAGTCAGAAAAAATGCTTTGCCTTAGAAATTGTTGAACTAGTGTAAGAAACCACTTTGCTGTGCTAGCCCAGACCTCTGCCGCCCAAAGAAATCTTATTTAGCTGGGACTCTGTGGCAGGATGCTGATGGTCTATAATCTGGACAGTATGAAACCAGAAAGTTTAAACATGAGCCTATTGGGGAAATGTGGTTCTTAGCCTGAAAACAAAAGGCAAGGTGAAAAGCGGAGGGCAGACATGGGGTGAGGGGTTCTCTTTACCTTTCCTTTACCTGATCCAGATCTCTGGTTCCAAGCTGACTCTTCCCTCCTCAACAGGACCACAGAGTAGCTAGGTCCTATGTTCTACTACTATCCTGACTTCCTGTACCTGTGACATAGTGAAATTTAGAAGCTCTGGGCCTCATTGGTGTAGGTGTGTAGAGGTTAAAAATACTGACAACGATGATGACTTATGAAGATGAAGTAAGAAGGCTCCTAACAGGCCGTCTGAAGGGTGCAAAGGTGAATAATTTTGAAGAAGCCAGAATGAACTGAACATTGCAGTCTCAGAGCACTCTGATTTTGTTAATCTAACCTCAGCCCACCGTTAGCTCGCTTCTCCATTCTAAACTCTGTCTGTTCAGGGGCAGCGTCAGGTTTTCAGGTTATGCTGCAGTAACATACAACGTTTGTGGCGCATCTGTATTTGGAACCGGTCTCCTAGGACCACCATTCTGCGGCCCTTCATCTCTTAGGCCACATCTAGTGTCAATCACCTGAAGGGGAGGTGGGAAGGGATGGGTGGAGATCAGCTAGCAGTCCGGTGAGGGAGGGGTCCTCCCAGTGCCTGCGCACTCTTTTCACTGCACTGCAGGGGTCTGGGCTTACAGGAAAGGGGGTCTCAGGCGCATGCGCACTCTTGATGCACTGCAGGGACGGTTTCCATGGGGAGGGGGCTGCCTGGCGCTTGCGCACTCCTCTTAACAGCATTGCGGAGCCTGCTGTGCGGCTGCGCCAGTTTGGCACCTTC
This sequence comes from Okapia johnstoni, assembly GCA_024291935.2. NCBI lineage: Eukaryota > Metazoa > Chordata > Mammalia > Artiodactyla > Giraffidae > Okapia > Okapia johnstoni. Next base: position 828,408 of record CM044326.1, read on the forward strand.
CAGAAAGCTCGAGAGCTGGGCGGGGGAATTGTGAGGGATTGTTGGTCGTCATTCTCTCTTCCTGCTCCTCCCCTCTGCTGGAGCTCACAGCCCCCAAGTGTTCGTTTTGTGACATTGTACTGCATCGGTAGATCGCAGCTGAACTGTGCAAGCACTATGCCTTTCTGTTCTCTGACAACCTATAATTGCGGTTTTTGGACTGGGAGATTAGCTGTGTGGGTCACTAGAGTAGGATTAGAGTCAGATAACAAGCCTTAATTTTGGAAATAGAGCAGCTGCATGAAGGCAATTTAGGCAGATTGACAAACTGGAGGTGATGAGGTCCAAGTAATTTTCACCTCAACATCTGAACCCAGCTTCCTATGAGCCAAACTCTCACTTCGGCCATTGCTAATTGCATGGAGCTCACCAAAGTGTTTTATGCAGAACAGCATCACAATTGCTGCAAACTTGTTAGAAACCCAGATTCTCAGGGCACCTCAGTCGATCAAGCTGAAACTACAGGAGTGGGTACACAGATATTGTAAAGTAATTAGCCTCCAACTAAAATAAATAAATTATTTTTTAAAAAAGGCCTCCTCCTGATTTTAATACATGTCCTAAGGTAAAATCTGGGTCAGGGTGCTGTGAGCTTGTCATGGAAACAGCCCAAGGATAATCAGGAAATTTTAATTGCATCTAAAACTGGTTTTTCAGAATCTAACCTGGAAAAGCCTCCATTCCCTGCCTACTGGAATTAAACTGTTGTCTGCCGATTCTAGTATGAAAAGGGGAAGAGAGAGGGGAGAGGCTAACAAATCCTGAACAAAAATGGATCTTCCTGATGCCTGCCTAATGTGTGCAGTATAGCCCCCTCACTGAACCCTGTGTCCTTTATGGCTGTGTCATAAGTGAGAATTTGAGGGGGAAGCTTTTAAGGAGAAATGATGTTTATTTTTTAAGGTCACTTACAGACCACTAATTTCTCCCAACAAACTACTAATGGTGATCACCCATTTTCTGGTCATTTAGCTAAGAAGTGGGCTTAAATTCAGAATCACACATTTTTGTCTGAATTTTCCTATCAGTTGCCCTGTCCAAACTTTATGGTTGGGTGGAGGCAGATCTATGGTTAAAAATGGAAATAAGCAATGATGTGACAAGGGTTGAGTTATGAGGTTGAGAGGCTATAATAACTTCTTTCGCACTGAATTTGTGTGAAAGAAGTGATGTAAAAAGTCATATTTCTCAAACTGGACCTCAAAGCTTTTGTATACTCTTCTTGCATGTAGGCAAGAATGAGAACTTGAGGTTTTTTCTTCCCCAGAGAATAAAACAGTTACTTGTGTTGTCTTGGGAACGCTTTTGTTCTGATTTATCTGTATGTAAGTTGTTGCCAATGGGTATCTGTAGGTGATAAGAAATGCAGTGGTCCTATGTGCTCAGAGGGGTCTTCCAAAGCATGGGGTTGTGTTTGTGCTGTTGTGCTTCTTCGTTTTGCTTCCATGCCTGTGCCCTCATGTTAGCATGATTTTGAGACAGCCTCTTTTTTGCGCATCAGGGCACACATCAATACGAAAGATCATCATGATGAAGACATGCTCCTTTCTTACATGGGCCTTGAATCTGATTGCACTCTTCCCTGAGGTTCTCAACTCCACTCATTAGAATCTCTCCATAATATGCGGTCCACTCTCTGATGAATAGACAGGACAGTGAGCCCAAGTACCTTCTGGGTTTCTGGGGTGATGTTTTCATCTCCCATTCATCTTTAGTTTATTCATTTATTTTGTGGGGTTTTTGTTTGTTTGGTTTGTATTAAATGAATGAAATACTATCATATTTATCTTTATCCATCTGGCAATTCATGTAATATGATACCCTACAGATCCGTCCATATTGTCACATATGGCAAGATTTCATCTTTTTTATGACTGAGTAGTATTCCACTGCATATATATATATATATATATATATATATATATATATATATATATATATCATATATCACATCTATCACATCTTCATTCATCATTTCTTGAGTACTTGGGTTGTTTCCTTGTTTGCACATCTTGGCTATAAATGATGACGATGAATGCAGTGTATGTGTCTTTTCAAATTAGTGTTTTCATATTCTTGAATTTCCATTCAGAAGTAGAATAGCTGGATCATATGATAGCTCTATTCTGAATTTTTTGGCTGTATCAATTTACATTTCCACCAACATTGCACGTGTTCTCTTTTCTCTACATCATCTGCAGTACTTTCTTGCATTTTTGACAATAGCCATTCTGACAGGTGAGAGGTGATATCTCTTAGCAGTTTTGATTTGCACTTCTCTAATAATTAGTGATGTTGAACATCTTTTCATTTGTCTATTGGCTACCTTTATATCATTTTCGGAAAAAATGTTCTTCAGCTTATCCATCTTTTAACCAGGTTGTTTGGCTTTTTTGGCCAGGTGCTTTATATTTTAGTTTATAGCATCACCACACTTCTAAATATCTATTTATGTATCAGATAACTTTAGTGTGTAGCAAAATATCCCCCCAAATTTGAGGCTTTAAAGAACAATATTTATTATTTCTAATGAGAGAGAGAGTGTGGAGAGAGAGAGAGAAAGAGAGCTTCATGGTTCTGATCTGAGTCAGCTCAGCTGAGGTTGGATGTTCTAGGATGGCCTCACTTACATATGTAAAGGTTGATTTGGTGGCAGGTTAGGTGACAGTTATGATTTAGTGATCTGTCTTTCATCATTGATCAGTCTTCCTCATAGTTATGGGATATTTAAGAGTGCAAGAGAATTGCAGATCTGTGTACAAATACTTTTTCTGCATCTGTGAATTTCCTGTCAGATAGAAACTGCTCGTTTTCCCCCATTTTGTGGATGTGCCTAATCTTCATCATTTTGGAAAACATTTATACATTCTAGAGGCCAAATTTTTGTCAATAACACTTGCTACAAATAATTCTTTCTGGTTTATAGATATCCTAAACTGATTTTAGGTAGTAATTTTATGTTAATTTAAACAACTGTGAGAGACGACATAATAAATTGTACCAAGCTATTTTGATAACTTTTTATTTATGCTGTAATTATATACTTAAAGAAAGTTGCAAGAATAGGACAAGGGACTCCTATGTTAACTAACCAGATTCATCATATGTTTGTTTACATTTTGCCACTATTTGATTTATCATTCTCATCACTCACTGTATAGACATGGCCAGATTTAGACATACCCATGCACCACACACATATGCACAGACACCTACAATTTATTTCAAAACCAGTTGAAAATAAGTTAGATACAGCAAACAGTTATACTTTGGAGTGCATTTCCAATAGCACTGACTTTTTTATATAACCAAAATTCAGGAAAATTAAGATTGATTGAATGCTATTATCTAGTCTACAATCCATTTTTATTATTGAAGTTGATATACAAAATGAGAATCTACATTTGATTTTTATGTTTTTAGTTATCATCTTATTTAGAGTAATTCCTCAATGTTTCTTTGAGATTCTTGATTTTTATGCTTTTGAAGTGTATGGGTCTCAACTGTTTTGTAAAATACCATTTAATTTGTGTTGTTTGATGTTTCCCTGTGGTTCAATATATATTATGCATTTTTAGAAAGATGTTACTGAATGGATATTGGATCCTTCTCAAAGCTTTATTTCAGGAGATATATAATGTTGATACTTACCAATATTGTTGATGAAAACTTTGATCACTATAGTTCAAATGGATAGTTTGGTTTCTCCATGATTAGCAATTGATCTTTTTAATTAATAAGAAACTATGAGACAATGTAAACAGTCTGTTCCTAATAATACTTTTACTCACTGTTTCAGCACAAATTGATGATTTTCTAATTTCTTCTTATCATTCCTTTTTTACCTATTAGTATCCTAATTCCAGGAAGAGTTTTCCTTTCACCTTCAATCAGTCATTCAGTTTTTATCAGTATGGATTCATGGATTCTCCTTTTACTCATTGGGTTCAAATCCATTATTACCGTTATTTCTTTTAAAAAACAGTTCTAAGTTTACAGAAAAACTGTGAGGATAGTACAGAGAATGCCTCCATTCTTATTCAGAGCTCCTATAGAGAGTCTGACACCCAGTTCACCTAAATTTAACATTTTGCATAAGTATATTTATTATAATTCATATACCAATATTGTTATGTTAATTAAAAGTCATACTATACTCAGGCCTTAATGTTTACCTAATGTGTGTTACCTTTCCCAGGAAACCACATTACCACATTACTTACCAAGTCCCCTTAGGCTCCTCTAGACTGTGAAAGTTTCTCAACAACGTCCTTGTTTTTAATGATTTTCACACTTCTGAGGACTGCCAGGCAAGTATTTTGTGCAGTGTCCTTCAATTGTGCTTTATTTGATGTTTTTCTCATGATTAGATATGTCATTAGGTTTGGGGGAGAAGAATCACAGAGGAAAAGCATCATTTCCATTACATCAATTCTATCATCATTCTCTCAACCTGACAGCACTTGAACACCTGAGATAATGTTTGTCAACTTTTCCCACAATGAAGTTATTCCTTTACCTCCTTTTTATATTTCACTTTTTTGAAGTACTTCACTGTGAGCTGCCCACACTTAAGAAGTGAGGAGGTATGCTCTATTAGGCTTGTGGGGAAGGGGGCAGATATCTACATAAATGATTCAGGGTTATTCCACATGAAATATGTGTCTTATTTACTCTTGTGTTAATTTATTAAGTTATTTATGTATGTAAGTCTGGACTCATGGATTTTTATTATTTTTAGCCACACTGAAAGGCATTGAATTCATGGCTTTTTATGTTATGTTAAGGGATATAATTGAATGCTGCTTTATTTATTTTGATGTACATATTTTTCCATATCTGCCTCATTCAAGCTGACTTCTGTACCCTTTGATATGCTCCCATTTTTTTCCAAGCATTTCCTTACTCCAACATTATTTTTCTTCAAAAACAGACTCTTTAGTTCTTGCTTCTTTGATTTGAAATATCCTATTTATAATGCATTAATTTTTCATATATAAATAGGTCAGATTCAACTTTATGATTTTTTTATCATTCTTTTTCCCCAGCTCTTGTGGGTCATCCAGAAGTGAGAAATGCATTAGTAAAATCACGAGGCTGAGGCTTCTATAAACCCATAACTCTGGAAAGATTCTAAAATTAAGTAGCTTATGCAAGATTTTTTCATAGTTTAAAAATTGTGAGGCTAAGGATATTTTCTCAGAATCCAAATTTTTTTTTTCACTAATGATTGATCGTTTCATTTCAAGTCTTTACTTTAAAATGTATGCTTTCTGTTTTTGTCTTATTACTATTCACAATTTTCTAGTACATTTTCTAATGCTTTGTGTGACATTTTTCTGCAAATTTTGACCAAGCTGTCCCACAAAAACTTTTTCCCCGAGACTCACTCTTTATTTATGTTCTTGAGTCTTTGGAGTTCTCGAGAACTGCTGAGCCAAGAAAAAAAAATGTTGGGTTATAAGGAGAACACCTCTTTGGAGACTTTGTTTTGTGACCTTTTCTCAACACATAGAGATTGCCCTATACTATTCTTTTGCTAAAACCCTTTAAATCTAACTGAAAATTTACATCAGTATCCCATCCTCAAGGGAAATCTGTGAGCCCCAAGAACAACTCCATTGTCCTCCTTAAAATTCAACTCATTCATGTGTGGGGTGTCAGTGTTAACAATTATCAGCGATCCAAGTTGTAGCGCCATCTGTCATCCAGAAATGGAAGTACGGAGAACAGAATAAAATTAAATTGCTAAGAACCCAGGCTCCCAGCAGCAGCTGAAGATGTTAATGATTATTCTGAAGATAGAGATCAGAGTCCTGGAAAGAGCAGACTCCAAGGAACCACTGGTAAAGGACTTCAATGAAGAGAGTAGTATAATACCTTTTAAATTATAGAATAGATAGTCAACATAAACATAAAAATTACAGATGCTTACAAGTTAAAAAAAAACTTTAATTATACACAGTAATTTTCTATTTCATTATATACTACATTTTAAACTTGTGTACACATTCAGATTTTAGGGGAAATTTACAACATATTATATTCTTTATCTGTATCTTCTTGTTCTTTAGTCGTTAAGTCGTGTCCAACTCTTTTGTGTGACCTGCCAGGCTCCTCTGTCCATGCGATTTATCAGGCAAGAATACTGGAGTGGGTTGCCATTTCCTTCTCCAGGTGATCTTCTCAAACCAGTGGATTACTTACCACTGAGTCATCAGAGAAGCCCTATCTATATCTACCCATATTTAATTTGTCTATGCCCCAATAAATTTCACACTTTCAGTAAATGTATTAATAGAAGAAACAGGTAAAAAAAAAAGCTGTCTTAAGCTGTATAAATGCCAAATAAGCAGTTCTCAAACGTGAATATTAACACTTCATTTTTTTCTCCAGTCAAGTTAACATGGCTCCTGTTGTTAGGTTACTTTAGTTTTGCAGAGGATACAATTTTGTGCTGTTTTATTTATTTAACTTGTCTTCTCTTCTAAAAACAACCTGTTTATATAACTTAATACATGTTTAAAGTTGTGTTTCCTCTTATTAATTTTAGGCCAATCTGTGCTTTGAGTATTACACTGAATACTACCCTAACATGTCGCAAATATTTTCCAAATGTTTGTCTATTTGTAATCTTACCATATTATACATATTATTACTAGTTTTTAAAGAAAAATGTAAACCTTTTCTGATTATTCTTCGATTTCATGTGAACATCTATATTAGCAAAACATTTTACTATTTTTTCTTTCAAAAATACATTTATGACACTTTTGGATTATTTATATATATTGCCAAAGAATCTACTGTTATTTAATGAATGAATGCTAAAATCTTTGAATTATCTATCCACTGTAAGTTTGCCGCTTTTAAATAAAAAATCATTTTTAGATGAACAACACATAACTGATAAACAACAAGGATATACAATTAGTTCGTTGTATGGTACGAACTAATATTTTGTAATAATCTATAATGGAAAATTGCGTGTATAACTGAACTGCTTTACATCTGAAAATAACACCACATTGTAAATCAAATATACTTCAATACAAATACACATTTAAAGTTCATTTTTATTAAACCAAGTTATATATAAAAAATATATATTCAGTGAAAGCTGGGAACCGGAATACTCTGAAAAGTGTGAAAGTGTTTTTTGGTTGAGTTTTTTTTTCTAACATTTTAGAGTATTTTTTACTGTGCTTTTGTTGATTCCGTACATTTGCCTAAGTATCTTAAGGCATGTGCTACTTTGTTACCCGTTCTCTCAATATTTTAAACTCAGCTTTTCAGTCAGCCTGTAGAATGCAGCTACAGAGTCTATCAGCTGTAAAATTTTCTTTACAAAACGACCTGAAGTGCGTTGTCCTGTAAGCAATGGTAAAAGGAGTTTATTTTACGATACTTCACACTTGTTGTATGGAGCCTGCAGGGCTACAGTCGGTGGGGTCGTTAAGAGTTGGACACGACTGAGCGACTGAGCACGCACGCAGACATGCTTATTGTATACTATGCTGAAAAACAGCGAGGACGTGGGAATTGAAAGTGGGGGCCTTCCGGGAAAAAAACCATTGCGGAAATTTTTCCCCTCTTTTATGAGGAGAGCAAAGTGAACACTACACGACCCTCCGGGTCTCTGGACACTGGCCCCCTCCCGGCCGGGATACCCACTGTCAGCGAGCCCCAAACTGCGGCCACCAAAGAGCTTGGATCAGGAAGGCCGTCCTGATGGGCGCAGCGGGGAGGTCACGTGACTGAACCGGAGGATGGCGACCCGCAAGGGCTAATTCTAATTGCGTCTGTTCTGTAGTGTCAGATGAGACTAAGTGAAGTGTTTTGTCCCCTGCTGGCACCCGTCACTTGGCCCTCTGCCGGTCCGTCCACGCTTTAGGCGCTCGCAGCGAATTTCCCATGGGTCTTTTGCACCGCGGAACCCGAGTACAATACGCGCTAGTAGATATGGCTAGTTAACCGGACAGGTAGTTTCTTCTGGGGAGTTTGGAGCCCTAGATTTTGACACCTGATTTTCAGCATATACAGGATCTGGCTTTTTCAGGAAAATGTGAAAGTGTGCTTTTAACATCCATCGCTTGTTATATTTATGTGAAGTCGGTAAATAGTTATTTATGATATTCCTTTTAAATGTTAGTGCTTTCTCAAAAATGTTTATAGCAGCTTTAGCCATTCATCTGTAACATTTGGATGTGACCAAGACATCCTTTAGTAGGGAATGGATAAACATACTGTAGTACATCCATACAGTGAAATATTAGTAACAAAAGGAAATGATCCATCAATCCGTGAAAAGACACAGGAGAAATTTTAACGCATATTACTAAGTGAAAGAAACCAGCCTTAAAAGCATGAGAAATGTAAGAGTCTAGCTACATGATGTCCTAGAAAAACCAACAGTGTGGAGCTACTAAAATGATGAGTGGCTGCCAGTGTTTGGATGGGAAGAGAAATGAATAGGAGCATGAAGGATTTTTTTTAGAGCAGTAAAACTATTCTTACAATAATGTAACACTGCTGCTGCTGCTGCTGCTGCTGCTGCTGCTGCTGCTGCTGCTGCTGCTGCTGCGTCGCTCAGTCGTGTCCGACTCTGTGCGACCCTATAGGTGGCAGCCCACCAGGCTCCCCTGTCCCTGGGATTCTCCAGGCAAGAGTACTTGAGTGGGTTGCCATTTCCTTCTCCAATGCGTGAAAGTGGAAGGTGAAAGTCAAGTCGCTCAGTCATGTCCGACTCCTAGCGACCCCATGGACTGCAGCCTACAAGGCTCCTCCATCCATGGGATTTTCCAAGCAAGAGTACTGGAGTGGGTTGCCTTTGCCATCTCCGAATGTAGCACCGGATACATGAAATTATACATTTGTTCCACAGAACGTACAACAATAAGAATAAGCCATAAAGTATGGACTTGGGGAGATTATCACATGTTAGTGTAAGTCCATCAGTTATAAAAAATGTACTACTCTGAGAAGGACTCTAATGGGGCTAAGCATGTGTGAGGGAAGGGGCTATTTGGGAAATCTCTGTACTTTCTGTTCAGTTTTACATAAGCCTAAAATTTCTCTAAATAATAAAGTGGTTTTTTTAAAGAAAAAAAAATGTTAGTGCTTTCTACTTTTACTTTAGTTTAAGTAGTCGGGATTTCTCCAAAAATTTAGATTTGGATACTGATTACTTTAGTGTTTTGCAGACTTTTTCATCCACCCCAATAGCTCTGGAGATTGGGGGTGGGGGCGTTGGGAAGCTTGGAGGCTTTTACAGTATTTTACAGTTTCACACATCTTAAGAATTCTCTGATTATTGCAAATTTTGCTTTGCTTCCAATTTTAAACTTTTGTGATTTTACTCCCAGCCTTTTAAATTCAATTTAATTTAACTTTTAATAATTTAATGATGCACAGCTTGCCAATGTAGGAGACACAAGAGACAGGGGTTTGATCCCTGGGGTGGGAAGATCCACTGGAGGAGGAAATGGCAGCAAGATCCAGTATACTTTTCTGGAAAATTCCATGGACAGGAGAGCCTGGTGGGCTACAGGCCATGGAGTCAAAAAGAGTCGGACACAACTGAGTGACTAAACACACACACACACATAACAATTTGCATTTTGTTGTATTAATTTCAAAACAGCTCTCAGACTTTCTGTTTGAACCTCTTCCATATACAACTCCTCTTACCCAATATCTTTTAATCTCACCTTGGACCTACTCAATTTAGGAATTTTGGGAATTTAATGAGGTCCAGTGGTTAGGACTCCACGTTTTCACTGCTAATGGCACAAGTTCGTCCTTGGTGGGGGAATTTTGTTGCACATACACCCCACCCTTGTTCCATTTGTGATATATCCTAGCTCAAGTTTTTGCATCTCAGTTTCAGAAATCACTTCTACAGTGCACCACACAAAAGAGTAGGTCTCTTTTCCTTCCTGTGCATTGCAAATTACTCGGAATTTACCTCTTTGGTCTTCTGTAGTCTAAAAATTATTACAGAATGACATGTAAAAAGATAAAGGAGAAATGGGGGAAAACCCAATAACAGGAAATTCTTAATAGGAGAGCTGGTATTAATGTTCAACCCTTGTTTTGATAGCTCTATACTTTTCCTATATGGAATATTCTTAACTGTATACATAATTATTTTTCTGTCTTAACTTTCTACTTTTTGAAGGAAGAACTTTTGTTGATAAAAGTTCAAATTATGCCTGGACAAAAGTTACATAATGAAGGACCTTCATCTACCTTATGAGTCCTCCAATTTGTAACCACCAACATCCATATTTTGATGTCTCTTTTCTTTCAAACCTAGGCTTACAAAATACATATGCATGCATTTATTTCTCTGTATGTTTTCACATGTAAACTTATGTAGAGAGCACACAACGATATTTTTTTATTTCCACTCTATATACCATGTCCTCATATTACCACAAATTGAAATTAGCATTCTTTTATTTGATTAGAACATTGTCACTCATTAAAAATGCAGGTATGTGTTATACCCACTGCATATATGAATACACTAGGGATGGAGTAGGTAGTGTAAGTGGTGAACGGTTATATAGGTACTGAATATTAAGTAATGTAATCAGAACACTATCACCTTTGTTCTCTACACCGCCATCCTCTTTACCCCTGTGTAGGCGTTAACTCTTCTCATTGTCCTGTTGCCCTTTACTGTACATGTGTCAACATTATTGATTTACCTCAGATGTTTGCATAGTAATCTCCTCATAAAGATGTGCCATAATTTGTTTACTCAATCATCCCATTAGTCTTTTATGGCTATGTACAGAATTTAGTTTGTTTCCATTTTTTCATTTATATTTTAATGTTTTGCCCAAATAAGCAATTGTGGATTATGCATACCCTGTACATTTATCTGTGTTAAAGTTCTTATATATATATATATATATATATATATATATATATATATATATATATATATATATACACACACACACACATATATATACATATTAAATATATTTGTAGAATTTTAAATTCCAGATCAAAGTGTGCATCTCTGCAGTCTTACTGCATAATAGCTACTTATTCTCCACGTTGTATCATGTCTTACTATATTATTCATCATCTTGTAGAGCTATGTTATATAATGTAATATGAGAAATATTTTTATATTGAAGAAATATCATCTCATTCACAAATCAGAGTATGTAAGTCTTTCATTTTCTTTTAGCAGCTATTTCAATACTGTCTATTGCCTCTAGCTAACCTTTTACAGTACTTTGACAAAATTTGCTTGAGAATGACATGATTGGTAGGCTGATCAAAGAGTAACAATAAATCAGAAACGAGAACAGAGAAAAAGCAAAGCATAAAAGTGCCATTTAGGAAGAACAACAGCCAAGGCTTTCTGGAAGACTTTTGTGTTGGTTTCTGGTGTAAGTTCTGCCCAAGGTAACGCAAGCTAGCTGAACTTAAGAAATCTGGTATTAAGGGAAAAACAAAACTAGTCTCTTAGAGACTTAATGAAGATTTATTTTTATTGCATCAAAAATTCAAGTCATGGGACGCCCCTGGTGGCGAGGTGAATAAGAATCTGCCTGCCAAAGCATGGGACACGGGTTCAATTCCTGATCCAGGAAGATTCCACATGCTGCTGAGAAAATAGGCCCCTGCATTACAATCAATGACCCTGTGTGTTGCAGCTACTGGAGCACATGTGCCTTGAGCCTGTGCTTTGCAACAAGAGAAGCCACCACAGTGAGAAGCCAGTGTACCACAATGAAGAGTAGCTCCCACTTGTCACAACTAGAGAAAGCCTACACAAAGCATTGAAGAACCAGCAGAGTCATAAGTTAAAAAATAAAAGTTCAAAAACTGGTAAGCAAACCTGGAGTATTACGGAAGCTCAAGAGTGTCCTGATAGTCACAACCTACTGTGTTTTCCCCACCATCCTTAATATGTAAACCTTCATATTCCTGCAATCTGGGAAAAGAAATGAAGGAGGCAAAGGAGATCACCATCGCCTGTCTTGACAGATGGCATGTATGTGTATCACATGTGCTTACCTCACTTACATGCTTGCCAGTTGTGGGTTTAATACAGGAACGTAGAGCTTTTTAGTGGGGCGAATCATTTTATATTGAATCAGAGGTGTAAAATGTACTATTTATGGCATGATATGACTCATGAAAAAGTCTTTGAACAGTTTTTGAAACATAGAATTAATTTAGTTACTATTTAGCCATTATCTTAATAGTCACTTGCATTTATACATCTTGTCTTAAAGATAAAAGCACAATATATGAGCATTCCAGAAAACCAATTTAAGAGATGCAATCAGATAAGTGCAGCTTAAGACAACATTGTGATGCCACTACAAACAGAATGGCCAAGTCTGGAATCCTGACAATAGTAAATGCTCGTAAGGATGTAAAGCAATCAGAACTCTCATATCATCACCTCATGCCTCTTGGTATTTATACAAAGGAATTGAAAATTCATGTTCACACATCCACCTTCACAAAGATGGCATGGCAACTTTATTTATAATTGCCAAAACTTGGAAGCAACTAAGATGTCCTTTCATTGTTAGGTAAATGGATAAACAAATTCTGTTACTTCAGACAATGGAATATTATCTAGCACTAAAAACAAATGAACCATCAAACCTAGAAAAAAACATGTGGAAGAGGTATAAATGCATATATCTAAGTGGAAGATGACAATCTGAAAAAGATAAATACTATATGATTCCAAGTATATTCCATTTTAGAAAAAGTAAAATTAAAAAGGAAGAAAGCCAGAGGTTGGGGAAAAGGGGAAGTGTTGAATATGTGGAGCACAGAGGATTTTCAAGACAGTGATAATACTCTCTATGATATTATGATGGATATATGTCATTATATTGTCCAAACTCACTGAATGGACAATATCAAGAGCAAACCCTAATGTAAACTCTACACTTTAGATGACTAAATTTCAATGAAGTTTCATCAGTTGTAGCAAATCACCACTCTGGGGAGTGATAAGAATGATGGGAGAGGCTGTACACATATAGGGCAGGGGATTTGTGGGAAATCTCTGTATCTCAGTCTCAATTTTGTTATGAACCCAAAACTGTCAAAAATATTCTTAGGGGGAAAAAGGTGGAAAAAAGAGAGAGGTGCAAGACTAATATTGAGAGCATAGTTTTTAAAGTCACCCTTTTTTGTGGTATTAGCATGACCAATATAATCTAGCCAAAGTCAATTTTGAGATTTAAAGAGTAACATTGTGAAGCATTTTGCATAAATTCTTTATGTACCTTGCTGTCCTGTGTTTCTCATTGCATCATTTTCCTTCACACAAAGATTCATTTTTGGGGTACTACATTAAAGCTTTGCCTTTACTGTTGACTTTTGCACTGGCCATGTCAAAAAGACACATCTCAGTTGCTCCTGCCTGGGAAAATCCATAAGCATGTTCATAAATTGGGAGAGGAAGCCTGAAAAATTAGTTAACTCACAATATCTTGTCTGTGGAGTTGCAAAGGTCTCAAGAGTAAAACAAGACATCTCTGTTTTGCCAAACCAAAGATTCAAAATGTTGTATCAAAGACCATTTTGCTAGTTGAAATCTTAAAATGAAAAACTATCCTGTTTAATGTATATTTTCAGTTACTAGGCATTTAAATTAAGTTATTAAGAAATTGAAGAGCACACCAGAAACATGTTCGTTCTTGCTGGGAACCTGCTTAGCAAAACAGAACTGTAAGTTGTCTTGAGAGATCTTAAAAAATAATGTTAATAAAGTTTTCCTGGCCCCTTCATCTTGGCTCCCAATAATAACATCTTATATAACTAGAGTACAGTTATTAAAGCCAAAAAATTGACCTTGAAACAATACTATTAACAAAACTACACAGATTTTTTGGATTACACTCATTTTAATATGCATGAAGATGGTGTTAGTTGCTCAGTCCTGTCACTCTTTGTGATCCCATGAACTGTAGCCCACCAGGCTCCTCTGTCCATGGAATTCTCCAGGCAAGAATACTGGGGTGTGTTGCCGTTTCCTTTTCCAGGGGATCTTCCTGAGCCAGGGATCAAACCCAGGTCTGCTGCATTGCACGCAGATTCTTTACCATCTGAGCCACCAGGAAAGCTCCTTAATATGCATAATTTGTTGTATATAATTTTATAAAATTTTGTCATATTTACAGATTTGTGAAATGACCATCACATTCAGCACACAGACTTTTTCGATCACCACTCCTGAAAAATATTTCACATGCTGTGCTGTGATATTAATAATAACATCCTCTCCTACCCCTAGCCCTTCTCCACCACTGACCTGGTCTCCATAACTACATTTTTATAATTTCAAGGATGTTATGTAAATTAAATCCTATGAGATGTAATTTTTGAGATTGATTCCTTTTCACTCAAGCTAATGTTTTGAAATACATCCAAACCGCACATGTATCAATAGTACACTCCTTTATATTGCTGAATAGTATTCCATTGTATGGATATAGCATTGCTGGATTTCCCATTCATCCAATGAAATACATTTGAATTATTTCCTGTTTGTGGACATTATAGGAAAAGCTGCTCTGAATGTTCTTGTACAGATTTTTGTGTGAAAATTTATATCATTTATCTAGGGTATATTACCACTGGTGACATTGATAGGTCATATGGTAAGTGTATTTTTAACCTTATAAGAAACTGCAAAACTGTTTACAAGAGTGGATGTACCATTGCATATTCCCACGTCACTTGTTTTTGTTTTCCTTTTTAAAATATTTAACCATTTTAGTAGGTACAGTAATATCTCATAGTGGCTTAAATTTGAATTTCCCTAATAGTTAAGTATGTTGAATATATGTCATGTGCTTGTTTGCTACATGTATCTTCTCTTTTGCAAAATGTCTGTTCAAGACTTTTCCATTATTTAGAGTTTTTTTTTTTAATTTATTTTAGACATTTCTTTACATATTCTGGATATGAGCCCTTTGTCAGATATATGATTTTCAAATATTGTCACTCATTCTGAGCTTGACTTTCTCAGTTTTTTAATCTTATCTTTCACAGAAAAAAAAGTTATTAATTTAGAAATCCAAAAGTTGATATTTTTGATATTTTTCTATGCCTCTGAAGTCAGATCAAATATCTTATCTCCTAACCATAAGTCAGTTAATTTTATCCTATTTGCCTGTAAAAGTTATACAGTTTAGCATTTTAAATTTAAATGGTTGATTTGGGTTTATTTTTGCATAAGGTATGAGGTGTGAATTGAGATTCATTTTGCATGTGTTTGTTCAACACACAACCAACACCATCTATTTGAAAAAGTGTTTCTCCACTGAATTCCTTTTATATATTATGTTTTGGCTATAAAATTACTGCAAACAAAGTTAGTGGAGGTGATGGAATTCCATCTGAGCTATTTAAAATCCTGAAAGATGATGCTGTTAAAGTGCTGCACTAAATATATCAGGAAATTTACAGAACTCAGCAGTGGCCACAAGAATGGAAAAGGTCAGTTTTCACTGAAATCCCAAAGAAAGGCAATGCCAAAGAATATTCAAACTACCATACAATTGCATTCATTTCAAATGCTGGCAAGATTATGCTCAAAAATCTTCAAGTGAGACTTCAACAGTACATGAACTGAGAACTTCCAGATGTACAAGCTGGGTTTCAAAGAGGCAGAGGAACAAGAGATCAAATTGCCAACATTCGTTGGGCCTTATAGAAAGCAAGGCAATTCCAGAAAAACGTACTTCTGCTTCCTTGACTCCTCTAAAGACTTCGACTGTGTGAATCATGACAAACTGTGGGAAATTCCTAAAGAGATGGTAATATCACACCACCTTTCCTGTCTCCTGAGAAACCTGTATGCAAGTCAAGAAGCAACAATTAGAACTAGATATGGGACAACTGATTGGTTCAAAACTGATAAAAGTGTACAACAAGGCTGCATATCATCATCTTGCCTATTTAACTTATATGCAGGCTACATCACACCAAATATCATGCTGGATGAATCACAGGTTGGAATCAAGATTGCTGGGAGAAATATCAACAACCTCAGATATGCAGATGATGCCACTCTAATGGCAGAAAGTGAAGAAGACCTAAAGAGGCACATGACGAGGGTGAAAGAAGGGAGTGGAAAAACTGGTTTAAAACTCAACATTAAAAAAGATGAAGATCATGACATCTTGTCATGGCAAATAGAAGGGAAAAAATGTGGAAGCAATGACAAATTTTATTTTCTTGGGCTCCAAAATCACTGTGGACAGTGACTGCAGGCATTAAATTAAATGGCTCTTGCTCCCTGGAAGGAAAGCTATGACAAACCTAGACATCATGTATTAAAAAGTAGATACATCACTTAGCTGGCAAAGACTGTGTAGTCAAAGGTATGATGTTTCCAGTAGTTATGTACAGATGTGAGAGTTGGTCCATAAAGAAGGCTGAGCGCTAAAGAATTGATGCTTTCCAGATGTGGTGCTGGAGAAGACTTTTGAGAGTCTTTTGGACTGCAAGGAGATGAAACCAGTCAGTCTTATAGGAAATTAACCCTGAATGTTCAATAGAAGGACTTATGCTGAAGCTGAATCTTTGACCACCTGATGTGAAGAGCTGATTCATTGGAAAAGACCCTGATGCTGGGAAAGACTGAGGCAAAAGGAGAAGGGGGTTGCAGAGGATGAAATGGTTAGATCACTGACTCAATGGACATGAATTTGAGCAAACTTTGGGTGATAGTGGAGGACAGAGAAACCTGACATGCAACTGTCCATGGGGTCCCAAAGAGTAGGACATGACTTATATACTGAACAACAAGTTATAAACTCTTTTCTGTTCGATTGATATATGTCTCTATTTCCACCAAAGCTTACAGCACCTTGATTATTGTAGCTACACAGTCTCAAAATCAAGTAATGTGATTCCTCCAATTTTATCATTTTCTCTTTCAAAATTGTTTCAGCTACTTTAGTTAATTTGACTTTCCATGTAAATTCTATAATATAGAACATCATATCATAATATAGAATATCATATCTGCAAAAATGTTTTCTGGGATTTTCATAGAAATGTCTTTACCTATAAATCAGTTTGTATAGAACTGTTTATTTGCTAAGCTGAACCTTCCATTCTCTGAACAAGATATATCTTTTCACTTATTTTTGTCTTGGTTGATTTTTTTCATAGAATGTTACTAGAGGTAGAAAAAGAAGAAGTAACTGTTTTTAAATTAGTATCCTGTAAATTTCAATATAAATATTTGGTATATGTTTCATTTTATTACTATTCTTTGGTATTATTTATAGTGTTTTTTGTTTGTTTCTTTTTAACTGTGCCACACAGCCTGTAGAATCTTAGTTCCCCGACCAGGGATTAAACCTGTGCCCCTTGAAGTGGAAACACATTTCCTTTCTTTTTTCCCTTATTGAATTAGCTAAAGAATCTGGTTAAAAAAAAAAAAAAAAGCTTAAGTATCTACATAAAAAAAAAAAAAAAAAGTGTGGTGAGAGTGGCCATCTTTACCTTGTCTCAATCCTAAAAACAGAACATCAATTCTTTAACATTATGTATTTTATCAGCTGTAGGTTTTCTAAATGTTCTTTATCGGTTTTAGGAAAATCCCATCTTTTACCTTTGGGCTATTGCTACTCCTCTGATAGATTTGATCCAGAATGGATGCTAGAGTTTGTATGCCTTGAATATCTCTAAATTTATAAGCCTAGAATATGATCTACCACACAAAAAATGAAGACAAAATAGAAATTATTATTTAAATGGATTTACAAATACCTTGACACTCTGTTTCTAAATGTTCTGAATAGGATTTTGATCCAGAGTTATGAATATTTTATCCTTACCCTCTGTATCATAAAGAGTGATGGCCAAGAAAGATGCAAAATTGTATGTATGATTTCCACCTTTCCTGTTGACACTCATTCTGCAAGTTTTCACATAGGTGATTGTGCCAGCATGTGAAAATAGAAAATCCCTAGCCAAGTTCATGCATGTGCAGAAAATGAAAGTCTTGTCATGCATACCGCCAGACTAAGAGCAGTTTTGATAAAATTTGAAAAAAATACTAAAATTGGTAAGCTATAGTAACCAATGGGCTTCTCTGGTGGCTCAGCGGTAAAGAATCAACCTGCCAATGCAGGAGATGCAGGTTCAAGTCCTGGGTCAGGAAGATCCCCTGAAGGAGGAAATGGCCACCCACTCCAGTATTCTTGCCTGAGAAATCCCATAACAGAGAAGCCTGATGGGCTACAGTCCAACGGGTCGCAAGAGTCGGACATGACTTAGTAACCAAACAACAACAACAATAGTGGCTAATAAGGAGTCGGAAATATTGATCAAAGGAGGTACTATAATAAAACTGACTCTTGTGACTAAGATTGTACTTGATCTAAGAGCGAAAAACTGCCCAGAATGAAAGAAGAGATGCAGATGAGATAAGAAGCAGCATTGTTCTTTAGGCAGTCTTAAATAGTGGTGTGAGAATAAGGAGGCCATAAAAGAGAATGAGATGGAAGTCAGGGACTCATATCCTGCCATGAGATCAGAAGGTAACAACTGAAACAAGTTAATCTTCAAGTTTGAATCCTCTTCAAACTGGTTCACAACCACACACAAAAGGGACTCCCTACAAAATGATCCATTTTACATAAAGTTGGGAAACATGGAAGGGAATTACATAGTTATTACAATATATGTGTTCTCTTACCATTTTAGTGTGTAATTTAGTGTATGAGAGACAACTTCTTTATTGAATTTTTTTTCAATGTAAGTTTATAATGAAAAAGGAAATTTTCTTAAGAAAAACAAAAGCAATAGTAAAATGAACAGGTATATCCATGCATCTAGATTCAAAATTATTACCACATTATTACTGCAACTCATCTAAATACATATGAAGGAGTCGATTGTAAATAAGAACATCACTGCCTACATTTTCACAAAATGAGGATGTTCTTCTATATACACATACCTAGACCACTTTACACAAAAATGAGGCAGATATTTCTCTAAGTTCATGATCTCTGTTTCATGTTAAAATTTCTCCCAAAGCCTTTACAGCTGATACCCAACCCCCTCCCACCCCTGCCCCCACATCTGCCCTCAACTAGGATGTGATAGAAGATTCTTTATTGCTGTTGTTTTTGTCTTTAAAGTCTTTGTGAATTTAGGCAATCTCTCAACATGTCTCCCTTTTATTTTTTTAGTATGATACATTCTCAGTAACTTATTCCATGGCACATCTCCTCTTTTTCCTTCCCTGATTTCTGGAACCTCTGGGAATTTCCACTCTTTGCTCCAGCAACAGCCAGTAGCAGCCAGAGAAGCCAGCCCAAAGTGCTCCCTGCTCACGCGCAGCTGACTCTCCAAGCACTGTTGGTATTTTCTCCCTTCAAGGGCCTCATCAGGGTTAGTGGAGCTGGGGGCCTCTTTGCAGGGTCTGCTACACAGGCAAGGCCAGATGCTCCCTGCTCTCCCTCTGGGGCCAATTGGAGAGTTTGTATAAAGAATGTTTGTTCAGAAATCATACTGCTTGCTTTGTGTTACCTTGTAGTGTTTGTTCCTGCGTTTTTCTTTCTGGTATGGAAATTTATTTAACATGTGTATGCATTCTCATTATTTTAACTCACATAAACATCTACAGCCAGATTTGCATTTTATATCTTGGATACTTATCACTGCTGCTTTTTTTCCTCTTAACATACTTCTGGTGAAAAAAAAAAGAGAGAGAGAGACAGGAGCCACAAAGTAAAATGTGCTCAGAAACTCATGCTTTAAAAGTACTATGAATATTGTGTTATATGACTTGATTTATTTTAATTGTGAAAGATTCACAAAAACACTCGTTTATGTAAATGGGAAACTAAGACTCCCACTCTGAATGCAAAGACCAGACACTTTTTATTGTGCTAGTATGAATTTTCTTCTACCATTTGCTTTTACCCTTACCCAAGAGCTTTATCCTTACTACAACATTCGTTGGAGTCTGTGATTACTTCCACCTCATTTTGTAAATGTCTGTATGATGTTATTTGTACAGACAGCCTATTATATACATATATATGTATATATACATACACACACACATATATAAAATGTTCTTACTTTTTGAGTGAGTAGCAAAATTGTTTTCAATTAAATAAAAAGTGCTATTCAAATTATGTGTTCATGCATCTGTTACAGGTAACACATATTTTTGTAATATGATTATGTAGAAATAGAATTTTAGTCTTTTATCTACTTCTCTTTGACAATTTCCATAAGATTAAAAAAGTTTTATGCTTGTGACATTTTAGGATTATCATTTTTGTTGAATTAGTCAATTATTTGTCCATCTTTCTATGATTTAGCTGATTCATCAATGCCCAACATTTTAGTCTGAAGCTTTGACACCTCTCTGTCATAGTTTGTTGTGAATAGGCTGCCAAGTGTCCTAGAGAGTGTAGATGGGATTCTTCAGCATGGAATGAACAGGATTTCCTCATCAGAAACCACTAAGAGATACAAAAGCAAGAAGAGGAGAGAAAAGATATCCAAGCCTCCAACAAGGATACTAGGGTTTATTTGAGGGCATTCAGTGCGAATGATATGAATGCCAGGAGGACTGTGCTGAAAGGAACACACTACTCCTCACAGCGTGCATCTCTGAGATTCAATAACATATGTCTGCTCTGCAAGTAATGACATCCTTGACCTAATGACCTAAAAAGTAATCTGGGGGGAATATTTGACTCCAGTTTATAAGTTGTGAGCAACCAACAGAGCAAAAGTATTGATGTTTTATGGATATTTTTTACTACAAAGTGTATGGCTGCATTCGGGGCACTGAGGGTCAATACTCTAAATAGAGATTTCAAAGGTCAGATCTTAGTCAAAAATTGCCCTTCACCATCACAATGTTGGAGCCTGTCACCATTAATTTTCCTGTTTGTGATAGCAACCTTATGTTTCATGCAAACTACATAGAATGTGGCATTTATGTACCAAAGGACAGAGATCGTTCCCCAATTTAAAGAAAACTGGAGGCTTTTTTTTTTGGAAACAAAAGCATAAGTCTTACTGATGTCTCTCTTTTTTATATAATTTTATTTATTTTTGTCTATGTTGAGTCTTCAGTGCTTTGCACAGGTTTTCTCAAGTTGTGGCAAATAGAGGCTGCTCTTTATTATGGTGCAGGCAGTTCTCAATGTTGTGACTTCTCTTGTTGCAGAACACAGGCTCTAGGCATGGGGGCTTCAGTAACTGCAGTACGCGGGATTGGTAGTTGCAGTTTATCAGCTCTAGAGCAAGGGCTCAATAGTTGTGGTTTACGGGCTTAGTTGTTCCATGTCATGTGGAATTCTCCTGAACCAGGGGGTCAAATCTGTCGCCTGAGTTGACAGGCAGATTCTTATCCACTGCAGTACAGGGAAGTCCTGATTTCTCTTTAAAAGAGAAAAAAGATAATAATGTTGGCTTTTATAGATAGAAAACTCTTCTTGAATTATTTTGTAACTTTATCAGCCACATATAATATGAAATACTTAAAAAGGCAGATTAAGGTCCCTATGAGAGTCTCAACCCACTTATGCATATTGTTTTCTTCATCTCTATTGAGTGGTCTTTCACCCTTGGACTTGTTGCAAGATGGCCATGACATGAAAACCTCTGTTTTTTTTTGCAATCAGAAAATATTAAAGGGTTGAGAGTCAAGTTTGAGTGACTTTTCCTGTGTCTTTTCTTTTTTTTCCCCCTGAACTATTCCTGTTGTTCTGTGATCTACATCCCAGTGGAACAGTGATACACATAGCAACCCTATCTGCATGGAGAGGGCACTGGACTTGGGAACAGATTGATGAGGTGAACTGAAATAGGTCTTATGGGAATCAGTGTGCAGTGTCTCTCATAGTTTCCTCTTCTGCATCTGGGAAATATTCCAGATAGTGCCATATTTCATGTTCATTTTTCATCTTAATGTGAGCCTAAAATGTGACCAGTGATAAAAAAAGAAAGAAATCTTGGGATTGACTGTGAGGCAATTTTACCAGTGTTAGATTAAAGACTACCAGGCAGTTATTGAATATCTGATGTCATTATATGTCCCAATGCAATAACAGCAATGGCCACCTCATTGAGATTTGTGGGAATTAAATATGTTAATAACAGTAGCTAGCACTCCAATATATTCAGTGAATATGTATTATTATTTTCTGAGGGGAACTATGTCTTAAGTTGGTGAGCAGCAGTACAAAAAGAAAAAACCACACAGAACAATGTGCTTTCTTTGTTCATCTCCCATTTCGCTAAAAGTTACTGCTTGATTCTGGATGTAGAGTCAGGAGGGAATTTTGAATAGTCATCTAGACAGATGGGCATAGGAAATTGATTTATGGCTGCCCACACAGAAAATTCGTATGCCAAGGTGTAGTTGTGGTGTTATTACTACCTCCCAGAGA
This sequence comes from Okapia johnstoni, assembly GCA_024291935.2. NCBI lineage: Eukaryota > Metazoa > Chordata > Mammalia > Artiodactyla > Giraffidae > Okapia > Okapia johnstoni. Next base: position 850,892 of record CM044326.1, read on the forward strand.
CGGAACCTGTGCTAAGACCTAGTCCTCACACTCAGGAGCTCCACAGTGAGAACATTCACAGCTCCTAGAAACATGCTTGATAAAACAGATATATTACATAGGATATTAAATATAGTATTAATACCAATAGATTATCACCTCTGAATTTCAAAATATCATATTGGAACTCTCATTGCTATTGTACAGATCAGAAATCAGAGGCACAGGCAAGTTAAGAAACTTTCCCAAAGCCACACAGAAAATTGCAAGATTGGGAAATCAGTCCAGGCAGCAGTATTTCATAGGTCTTATTCCTCCATATTAAAACCCACTGGCATCAGCATGTAAATAGCAACAAAAAGAAAGAAAGAAAGAAAGAAAGAAGAAAATGAAATTTTAAATCTTTTTTATCCACCCGTCTTTAACTAAGGCTCTTGGTTTCATTCTCCTGTTCTTCAGGGAACATTCTTTGAACACCACAATGAAAACTGCCCTGCTATAGACAATACACCTCTCAAAATAACCGCTATACAGAAGATGGCCTCAAGCTGTGACCAATAATAGCAAGAGGCAGCCTGCAACCTCAAATAACCTAACATATGGTATTTACTGGAATGCCAAGATTTCAAAAGTAAAATATGAGATATAAGTGTTTCCCCCATCAAAAAATACAAAGTAGCTGTAAAGAGATTTTAATCAATAATATACTATTGCAATAAGGAAGGAGGTCCACTGTGAACTGAACTCAGCTTCTATTTGTGCAGAAGTGAACAGGCATTTTAAAGAGAGAATGGGGTAAAGAGAGGAAAGTGGGTAAGGGCTCAGTAGAATTAGGGATGGGAACAAACAACAAAGGATTGGTTTCTGTAAATGTGATTAGGTCAGCTGTGGCTGCAAGCTGACAGTTATTGAAGCTGAGATGTTATCCTCCCACAGAGACTTGTAGATGGAAGCCTTATCCTTTATAATTTAATTTCAAAGGAACGGTTTTCAGGTCCTTGAGAAAGATTCCCAAGAGTAGAAAGAGACGCATATACATCTCAAAGGGACAGACAAAAGAACCAAAATTGTAAGCTCTTCTTAGTAAATACTCTAAGAAAATGGGATCAATTATGAGCTACAACATACAGTAAATTTTTGGCAACCTTGAGTCACCCTAGGGATTGAGCTGTTAGAAACTGTGACAATATTTGTTTAAGTCTTTTAATGTGTGTGTGCATGGGCGGGGGTGGAGAGACAAAGTCATTTGTATGGAAAGTCTGTAGTTTTCATAGGCCAAGATGAAGTCTAGTTGAGAAGGCTCAGAGGAACCTGGCTAAGGTTTGGTCTGAGAACTTTCATCAGTATAAAAAAATAGCATTATATTCTATAATTCATATGGAATTTCAACAGATCCCAAATAGTCAAAATGATCTCAAAAAAAAACTATAAACTACTTGAAGAAAACACAGGGAAAAATCCTAATGATGTTTTATTTGGCAATGATTTATTGGATATGATACCAAAAGCACATACAACAAAAATAAAAATAGATAAACTAGATTACAGCAAAATTAAAAACCCTGTGCATTAAAGGCACAATCCATAGACTGAAAAGACAACCTATGGAAGGGTAATGTGCAAATCATATCTGATAAGACATTAGTCTAGAATACTAATAGTCCCTGCAATATCAAAACAAGTAACCTGATTAAGAAATATGCAAAGGACTTGAAAATTTATCCAAATAAGATATTCAAATGTCAAACAAGCACATGAAAATATGTTAAACATAATTAATCATTAGGGAGATGCAAATCCAAACCACAGTGAGATGCCACCTCATAGCCATAGGAATGGCTACTATAAATCAAGCAAACACACATACAGAAAATGACGTGTTGGTGATATGTGGAGAAATGAGAATCCTTGTGCAGTCATAGTGGGAATATAAAGTGGTACAATTGTTATAAAAGTAAAGTAGTCATTTACTCAAAAAAGTTTAATATAGAATTATTATATAATCCCATAATTCTGTTCTGTATATACCTAAAACAATTGAAATCAAGCCCTTGAAGAGATCTCTCGCAATGCATGTTTATTGTAATATTATTCCCAATAGCCAAAACAGGAGAGCAGCAAAAGTGTCTACCAACAAATGAGAGGATAAATAAAATGTAGTTTACACAATCAAGGGAGCATTATTCAGCCTTTAAAGAGAGGCAATTTTGATACATGCTACAAAATGGGTGAACCTTGAGGACACTAGGCTAAGTGAAATAAACAAAAAGGTAAATACTGTATGAATCTGATTATACAAAGTAACCATTAAATTCATAAAGAAAAATCCCTGGTAGTTTTCAGGGGCTGGAAGGAGGGAGAAATGGAGAATTGTTGTTCAATATGCATAGAGATTAAAATAATTTTAGAGATTGATTGTACAAAACTGTGAATATACTTAAGTAAACTTAAGTGAACTTTAAGTGAACTTAAAGAGAGTTAAGATGGTAGAGTTTATACTATGTGCAGTTTACCACAATTATGATTTTTACAATTTAATTTTAAGATAATATTGCCACCTATTGAAATGGATAGATAGGCAGATAGATCTCAGCAACTAAGTGTCTATGTTCAGTATTCAAACTTGGTGGAGCAACCTGGCTGTTAGATGAAAAAGATACATGGAACATGCAGATTTTGGCAACAGATGAGTAACAAGAAAAACTCAAAACATAACAAAAGCCAAAACATATATAATGTGGATGATTCCTGATTGTTGACACCACTGTGATGTTAAGTGGTCACAGAGCAGCCTCTTGAAAGCTTATTTCCATATACCTTGTTAACAGTAGATGCCAGTTGGGTGCGGAGCACCGTTTTCATGAGTTCTGTACTTGTAGCACCTGGAAAACAAGACCTAAAATGTAAGGCCCTTGGAGATACTGAATTCTATTTGACCTTTCACTTATATACCCACAGAACCTAGAATATTTCCTCTGACCTCACAGGTGAAAACACCTAGATGTTGAATTACATAGAGGAAATATACTGATTTGAGTTTGAAAAATACAGCTTATAGCATAGACAGAAAATTCATTATTAATAGCTGCAATTTTCACTTTAATCTTGGTTGCCACATATGCAGTGTGAAAATAAGTTATTTATATTGAAATTAAAATTCAGTTCACTTTAAAATTGGATTTAAATATAAATAACCTATTTATTTGACTTAAATTTAAATTTAATTCAACAGTTCCAAGGAACAGCAAGGAGAGATAAGAAAGCCTTCCTCAGCGATCAATGTAAAGAAATAGAGGAAAACAATAGAATGGGAAAGACTAGAGATCTTTTCAAGCAAATTAGAGATAACAAGGGAACATTTCATGCAAAGATGGACTCAATAAAGGACAGAAATTGTAGGGACCTAACAGAAGCTGAAGATATTAAGAAGAGGTGGCAAGAATACACAGAAGAATTGTATAAAAAAAGTTCTTCATGACCCAGACAATCGCAATGGTGTGATCACTCACCTAGAACCAGACATCCTGGAATGTGAAGTCAAGTGGGCCTTAGAAAGTATCACTACGAACAAAGCTAGTGGAGGTGATGGAATTCCAGTTGAGCTATTTCAAATCCTGAAAGATGATGCTGTGAAAGTGCTGCACTCGATATGCCAGCAAATCTGGAAAACTCAGCAGTGGCCACAGGACTGGAAAAGGTCAGTTTTCATTCCAATCTCAAAGAAAGGCAATGCCAAAGAATGCCCAAACTACTGCACAATTGCACTCATCTCACATGCTAGTAAAGTGATGCTCAAAATTCTCCAAGCCAGGCTTCATCAATATGTGAACCATGAACTTCCAGATGTTCAAGCTGGTTTTAGAAAAGGCAGAGAAACCAGACATCAAATTGCCAACATCATCGAAAAATCAAGAGAGTTCCAGAAAAGCATCTATTTCTGCTTTATTGACTATGCCAAAGCCTTTGACTGTGTGGATCACAATAAACTGTGGACAATTCTGAAAGAGATGGGAATACCAGACCACCTGACCTGCCTCCTGAGAAAGCTGTATGCAGGTAAGGAAGCAACAGTTAGAACTGAACATGGAACAACAGACTGGTTCCAAAGAAGAAAAGGAGTACTTCAAGGCTGTATATTGTCACCCTGCTTATTTAACTTATATGAAGAGTACATCATGAGAAATGCTGGGCTGGAGGAAGCACAAGCTGGAATCAAGATTGCCGGGAGAAGTATCAATAACCTCAGATATGCAGATGACACCACCCTTATGGCAGAAAGTGAAGAAGACCTAAAGAGCCTCTTAGTGAAAGTGAAAGTGGAGAGTGAAAAATTAGCTTAAAGCTCAACATTCTGAAAACTAAGGTCATTGTATCCAGTCCCATCACTTCATGGCAGATAGGTGTGGAAACAGTGGCTGACTTTATTATTTCTGGGCTCCAAAATCACTGCAGATGGTGACTGCAGCCATGAAATTAAAGGACACTTGCTCCTTGGAAGGAAAGTTATGATCAACCTAGATAGCATATTAAAAAGCAGAGACATTACTTTGTCAACAGAGGTCCATATAGTCAAGGCTATGGTTTTTCCAGTGGTCATGTATGAATTTGAGAGTTGGACTATAAAGAAAGCTGAGTGCCGAAGAACTGATGCTTTTGAACTGTGGTGTTGGAGAAGACTCTTGATAGTCCCTTGCACTGCAAGGAGATCCAATTAGTCCATCCTAAAGGATATCAGTCCTGGGAGTTCATTGGAAGGACTGATGTTGAAGCTGAAACTGCAATACTTTGGCCACCTGATGCGAAGAGTTGACTCATTTGAAAAAACCCTGATGTTGGGAAAGATTGAGGGCAGGAGGAGAAGGGGCAAACAGAGGATGAGATGGCTGGATGGCATCATCGACTTGACGGACATGGGTTTGGGTGGACTCCGAGAGTTGGTAATAGACAGGGAGTCCTGGTGTGCTGGGATTCATGGGGTTGCAAAGAGTCAGACACGACTGAGCGACTGAACTGAACTGAAAATTCTGTTTCAATTTCCTTATAAATATCACAAGTAGCATGCATAAGTATGCTATTCTTCTTATATATAAATGTATTAATTTAGGCTTTCCCCAATAGCATTGTTAGTTCTAGGATTCCCATATTTCCCTCAAACTTTTAACAAAATTAAAAATAAAAATGTTAAATGACTTTATTTTCATAGAAGCAAAATGGACCTTTTTATTTTTAATGTCTTACTTACAAGTTGAATATTATCCTTGTCAGTGTTCTTTCTGGCCTTCTTGCGGTCAAGTTGCCCTCCACTGGAACCTATCTCCATAGGAGCACTCTAATATGTTTAGAGATTCCCAAAGATTTAAATCGCAGCCTATTTGAGTTGTCTATTTTTTCTTTCTCCATCACAAACTTGTGTCATATCTATGACTGTTTATACACTTCCTGCCTATTTGCTCATCACTGACTTTTAAAATGAAGACTGTCAAATGGGAGTAGAACCACTGAGAAATATTTAAAATTAAAAAGTCGTAATGGGGAATAGTAAAGCCGAACCTAAGCAGAGATAATTTTACCAATCCAAGAGAAAAGTATTTAAGAATGATCTAAGTTATCAGGAAGTAAGTTTCTTAAGTGAGACATTGACTGAGTTATTAATAGCTATTCAGTACAATTCAGTGTCTCAGTCGTGTCCAACTTTTTTCGACCCCATGGACTACAGCAGGCCAGGCTTCCCTGTCCATCACCAACTCTTGGAGCCTACTCAAACTCATGTCCATCGCGTTGGTGATGCCATCCAACCATCTCATCCTCTGCCATCCCTTTCTCCTCCTGCCTTCAATCTTTCCCAGCATCAGGGTCTTTTCCAATAAGTTGGTTTTTCGCATCAGGTGGCCAAAGTATTGTAGTTTCAGCTTTATCATCAGTCTTTGCAATGAGTATTCAGGACTGATTTCCTTTAGGATTGACTGGTAGGATCTCCTTGCAGGCCAAGGGACTCTCAAAAGTCTAATTCAATACCACAGTTCAAAAGCATCAATTATTTGGCACTCAGCTTTCTTTATAGTCCAACTCTCACATCCATTCATGACTACTGGAAAAACAATAGCTTTCACCAGACGTACCTTTGTTGGTAAAGTAATGTCTCTGCTTTTTAATATGCTGTCTAGGTTGGTCATAGCTTGTCTTCCAAGGAGCAAGCATCCTTTAATTTCATGGCTTCAGTCACCATCTGCAGTGATTTTGGAGCCCCCCAAAATAAAGTCTGTCACTGTTTCCATTGTTTCCCCATCTATTTCCCCTGAAATCGTGGGACTGGATGCCATGATCTTAGTTTTCTGAATGCTGTTTTAAGCCAATAATTAACAATATAATTAATAATAATTAATATTTATTAAAGTGTTATATTAATTTGCAAGAGATATAACAAACAAATCAGTTATATAAATTTGCAAGAGATATAACAAAAAAATCAGTAGAAATTAATTTTCTTACAGTTCTGGAGGCTAGAAGGCCAATATCAAGATATTAAGAAATTTGGGTTCTTCTGAGGTCTCTTCATTGACCTGCCTTCTTGCGGTGACCTCATCTGGTCTTATTCCTTTGTGTATTTAAATGTCCTCTTTCCTGTGTATGTTAGCATTCCTGATATTGCTTTTCACATCCAAATGTTCTTTACTTATAAGGACCAGTAAAATTGGATTAGAGCATACCCTAATGGTCTTAGTTTTACCTAATCACTTTTTAAAGGCGCTCAAATGCATTCACATTCTGAGATGCCAGGGTTAGATCTTCAGCATATGAATTTGAGGGAGACACAATTCAGCTCATAACAAGTACAAACACAGATTTTAAGGCTACACAAATAAGGGAAGACCTACCCAGAGGTAAATATGTTCAAGGGTATGGTAAGAATAAGAAGGATGGCCTGTTTATAAAACTATCAGTGGGCACAGGGACAAGAGATAAGTCTAATACTATATGCTGGACTCTTACCATTTCATGTCTATGAAGGAGACATAAACGGAAAGATCTACTGTGAAAAAGAGATAATTATATTTTAGCATTTGAAGGGGAGGCTACAAATTTAAAGAAGGAAATACTGAAAATAAGGAGATTGATGCAATAACCGACCTATTTTTAAGCTGGGCTTATTAAGGTGAAATCCATCTTTTTCCAGTAGACAGTTTAATGTATTTCAAAAATTACATGAACTCATGCAACCACATACAATTAAGATTATAATTAAGAACAGTTTTCATTACTTCCTGAGTTTCGGTCGTGCTCTTTTGTAGTAATCCTATACAGAGTCTTGGAATTTATTAATCATATCTAACTTGACTGCTTAGCCTTTTTCAAGTTTTATAAATGAAACCATTTCATATGCAATATTTTCTGTCTAGTTTTTCCCACTTATAATAATGTTTTTGAGATTCATTCATATTTTTGCGCATGTCAGTAGTTTGTTACTTTTAAATTCTGCATTGTATTTTTTTGAGTAAATGTACTAGAATTTATTCACCTTTTTTAACCACTTCATGGGTAATGAGGTCATTTCCAGGTCTGGATTATTAGAAACACAGTTTCTATATGCACTTAGATACAGCATTTTGTGGACATATAGCTTCAGTTTTCTTGAGAATATGTCTAATTGCAAGGTTGCTGGATCATATAATAAATGTATGATGTGCTTCACAAGAAACTGCCAAACTCTTTCCCCAAGTTGCTGTACCATTTCACATTTTCGAACAAACTCTGAAAATTCTATTGCTCCACAGCTTCCCTGGCATTTATTTACAGTATATTTTTAAACTTTTTCAAACTTATTCCAGCAGATATGCAGTGGTATCTCATGGTGGTGAGGTTCACATCTTTTGAAGACAATGTGCTCATTTACTCAGTAGTGTCTAACTCCTTGTGACCCTATGGACTGTAGATCACCAGGCTCCTTTGCTCGTGAGGTTTTCCTGGCAAGAATACTTAAGTAGGTTCCCATTTCCTCCTCTGGGGATCTTCCATATGTTTAATGACATTAACATATCATTGAGCATATTCATGTGGGCATATTTCATGTGTTTATCTGCAACTCTTCTTTGGTTCAGTATCACTTTTTCTACTTTAAAAATATGTTTCTTATTTTATTATTATTTAAATTATATATGTAAAATTATTGATGTAAGATTTGTTTCAGCTTTTGTATTGAAAATATGTTCTCCAAGCCTATTGAATCTTGTCAATTTTCTTAACAGTGTCTTTCAAAGAGCAGAATTTATTTTTAATATTTATTAAGAACAATTTATCCACTTTTTCTCATTTTGTGACTTATAATATTTATTTCTTATATATGAAATCTTTGATTATCCCAAGGTCATGAAGACCATTTTCTGTCTTCTTTAGATGTTTTATAAGACTTTATTTTTATGATAAATCCTGGGTTAATTTTTGTATACAGCACAAAATAAAGATGGAAACTTTGGTTTTGGTGGGGGGGGGGTGGTGTATAGTTGCCCAACTGTTGTAGTCTTCTTTGTTGCAAATACTATCTTTCTCCATTGAATTTCCTTATTGTATTAGTAAAAAATCCACTGACCATATATGTGTAGATTTATTTCTAAATGATATGCTGTTCCATTTATCTAAATATATATCTCTACATCAATACTTCACTGTCTTGATTACTGGGACTTTATATTAAAGCCTTGAAATGAGTTTTGAGAGTCTTATGATATCGATCCTTGTTTTCTAATCTGGCTTGAGTATTCTAAATCCTTTACTTTCTTACATAAAGATTATAATCCACTTGTTAACTTCTACAAAAAGCCATAATGAGGTATTGATTGTAGACCGTGCAAAAGCTATAGATAAATTTGTGAGAATTGAAAGCTTAAAAATATTTGAAATATTTTAAAGCTTAAAAATAATTGAAATAATTATTTCAATAATTATGAAATAATTATTAAAAAAATAATTGAAAGCTTAAAAATATATATACACCAATTTCAGTCCCTGAAATTGGTGTATCTCTACATCTATTTAAATATACTTTAGTTAACTTCATCAGTATTTTTAACATTCAGATTATAATTTTGGCACCTATTTTGCCACATTTATCCTTTAGTAGATCACGTTTTTTATGCTGTTATAAAATATATTTAACTTCAATATCCAATTATCCCTTATTGGTATATAGGGAGACAACTGATTTTTGACCTATTCATTTTTGAAAACTAAGAAAATTGAGTAGAAACCACGTGATGTGTACCTTGTTACTTGTGAGGAATGGACAAATGAACAACAAAGATAAAGTTTGTCCTTTATTTGAGTTATCAGTCAAGCAGGAATTTGAATAGGCAATGTAAATTCAGATTAGCTGTGCCATAGTGGGTACTGTGCATTATTCTGTTGCAATCCACAAGATGTTTTAGCATGCAACTTGAATTTAAATCGGCATGGAAAGTTTCCTAAAGGAAATTATGGTTGAATACATAAAGAATAAGTAGCAGAAAGTGTTGTCGATTAGAGCTAGTGAAGACAAAAAAGGGATTGTATTCAGGTAGGAACAAGGGTATATTTGGAAGTCAAGGTTCGAAGTATCCATGGAATGTAGCAATTTTAGTACGTTTGACAAACGATGGAATAATATGCCTGTGCTAGATATTTGAGGGATTTTATTTTGTGTTAATGTGCGGATTTTGTAGTTTTTTCGTGTTTCATTAGGCTACCATGGGTCTACTTACCAGGAACAGAGCTGGTTTAACTGCAAAATGGGAATTGGGGAATCTCGTAAATTTGAAGGAAAAAAATATGGGTTTTAGACTCAGACTCTGTAATAGGTAAGGGAAAATTATGGGGTGGGGAAAATGAGAGTCAGCCTAAGGTCCAAATAAAAGTGGGGTGGCACAGAAAAGTTTAGTATTTTCAGGGAAAAACTTTCTTACCGCTGAGTTACAGACTTTCACGTTAAAGGCACAGTCACATCACGACCGCCCATCTGGAGGTAATTCAGTCCCAACACAAGTTACACTCAAGCCTTAAACTAACCTTCTCATATTTCAGAAGTACAACTTGTTTGGGGGAATCAGGGACCCCTAGGCTCACAGCGCCATCTAGCATCAACAGAAATGGGAGACCAATGGCAAGCTAAATGAAAAGGTTTATAAAAATTGGGCGGGGGAGGAGATCAAGGAATCGGAAATACCTGTGTTCCTTTGAGCAGGAATTTTAAAATATAGATATCAAATTTAAAAATAAGGCATGATTTCGAGATGGGAAGGAAATTTATAATTATTTCCGGTAAAGAAACAGGGAGCCCTGGCCAATATCCACTTCACCTTTTCTACGTGTAACTTAAGTGGTAAACGTTGATGTGAATCCTAATAGACTGACTTCATTTACAAACATGGATATAAAGGAATTTGTTGCCGTGGACACATAGTGCTTATTGGGTTATAAAACCGATTCAGTTGACATTGCATTGCGTCACGTTCATCCCAGCGGAACTCTGTACGTGTGTGTTTAAAAACACTTCCTTTTCCGGTTCAGTTTTCCCAGTGCAGGAGTGTAATTTCATAGGATAAAGGTTTAATAGGTCATTATCGTTGAAAACGTTTCTCAATCTCACAGAGAGGTCTGACGTATTTAGTTGGGGCCCGCACCGCGGCCGCATCCCTGACTACCCACTGATCGGACTCAAGCAACACCGGCGGCCACCAGGGCTTCCGGCCTAACACAGCGACCTGAAGGAAATGCGTCATTGTACGGCGCCGCCGTCTCGTTCGCAATGCTTTGTGGGAAGGTCCTGTGGCTGCTCCGCTAGCCCGCGGCACCGGGAGCCGATCGGGTACGCGGCTGCGCAGCGTGGGCGGGGCGGAATCGGGTGCAGTGCCGCTTCCACTCCGGGTTTCCCTTTCCTCTCTCTCCTCCCGTTCCGTCAGCTTTAAGGCGCCCGCTGGGAGTTTTCCATCCGTCGTTTGCACCGCAAGGAGTAACAAAGTGTAGGAGTTACTTTCCCATAATAGTTCTCCACTCTAGGTTTAGTTTCATTATTTTGGATTTTCCTCTTTAACTTTGTACCAGTCTCTGTTTTGTTTTGTTTCTCCAGGAAAAATAGGTACTGTGGTGTTTCAACATCCATCTTTCCTTTGTTTAGTCAAATAAACGTTGCCTAAAGCCATGTGTTTATACCTTTACTTTTAAAATATGAATCCGTTTGTTTTGTTTATTGCATTCATCTGAGAATTTAATTTTTTTCAGTAAGTTTCGTGATGATCTTTTTAATGGAATAATTTAATAATCTCTGTTAATATATTGTCCCTAAGATTCTCTATTGCCTTTAATTTTTCCCCTAATTTTCCAATAAAATACCCTTAATATGAAAGAATATTTAAGGGCTTCAAAGTCAAATTTTCTCTCAAAGTCACAATAAAGTCCTTTAATGTTATTTAAAACATTTTTGTGCAAAGTTGAAAAAGTTTCACAAATTTTGAAACAGCTACTGGATTTTGTTTTTCTGTGTATCATGTCTTACTCCATTATCCTAGCTCTCACTTGATAACTGATCATTTCCCAGATTGTTTTTCAATTGATAGTACCTGTTTCACCTATGTTATTCTCTCAGTGGTGACTTTTCTTAGAAAATATTCCTCAAACCGTGTAATTCAGAGGTCAACTTTCTTTCTTCTTACCCCTCTAAAGGTCCAGATATTAAGTATTCTAAGCTTGGAGGACCATATGATCTCCATGACAGTTACTTGCTTCTGTGGTTGTAGCATGAAAGCATCCATAGACCAATATGAATGAATTATCATGGTTGTATTTCAGCATAGATTTATTTACAAATGTTTGATTAGACCAAGAGGGGTAGTTTCTGACCTTATAGCTTAATTAGCACCTTGCTCATGGTAAACATAGTAAACTGTAGCTTATGCAACCTTACAAGTCATGTAAATTTTATTTCCGTTGTTAATTATTTTGATTCACCTTTCTCGTGCTTTATGATGGAATGTTAAGTTTTAGAGGAGTTTAGGGAAAGAGAGGCAATCCCAACACAAAGACACTAGGGTCTACTATATTTTATTAGTTGATTGTATTATTCTATAAGCTTTATTCTTTATTGCTATGGTGACTTCCTGTTGATTTTTTGAAAGAGAAATTCATGCTGATGGTAATATAAGAGAAAAAATATTCAATGACATTTGTTAAAGGTGGTAAGGCAGACTTTCATTATGATATGTAAAGGTGCTACTGCAATGGGATTTTACAATAGGGAAGAGAGGGTAGACTCAACTCTTAATGTGTCATAGCCAGGTGAGAATTTATAGACAAGGAGTGGGATAAGAGATCAGTGGATAAAAATTACTAGGAAGAATTGTTAGGGGTAAAAGTGGTTCTGGCTAAATCAGCCTAAGAATATAGGCCATGCTCATTAGACACAAACTAGGGCTTCCCTGTTGTTTCAGAGGGTAAAGAATCTGTGTGCAATGTAGGAGACATGAGTTCCATCCCTGGATTGGGAAGGTCCCCTGGAGAGCAAATAACCTATTCCAGTATCCTTTCCTAGAGAATTCCATGGACAGAGGAGCCTTGTGGGCTATAGTCCATGGGGTCACAAAGAGTTTGACATGATTCAGCGACTAACATATATTCAGTAGGGATGATGAGGGCTTCCCAAGTGGTGCTAGTGGTAAAGAACATGTCTGCCAATGCAGGAGAGGTAAGACGTGAGGGTTTAGTCCCTAGGGTTGGAAAATATCCTGATGGAGGGCATGGCAACCCACTCCAATATTCTTGCCTGAAGAATCCCATGGACAGAGGAGATTGGTGGGTTACAGTTCCTATGGTCACAAAGAGTTGGATGCTACTGAAGTGACTTAGCATACATGAAGGGGATGATGAAGGGTACAGAATCTGATTAGATCCTGAGGATGATCAAATATCGAAGGTGAGGGGTACTAGCTAAAGTAACTTGGCAGGGCTCTTTACTGACAAATTTTAGAAGCAAGTGCACAAATGGGCCTAGGAGAAGATTCAGCAGCCTGGATTTGGTCAAAGAATTTTTGTCAGTGGCAAAAACTGAAGCGTAAAGGAAGAATTTTTACAATTATGAAAACTCTCTAACTTATACCCCTGATTCCAGAATTTGAATTTGGTAGTGCATTGAAGTGTCCTACCACTAATAAGACTTTAATGTACTTTTTAAAACATATGTTTATAAAATACATTAAAGTGTATCACATTTCTTTCTATGATTTTGCATATATTATACACAATATATATAATATTTTAAGCTAATTGCTATTCAGAGATGATTTTGTGTGAGACTCTATTCTGAAATTAATGCTGAGAAATATAGGTGGAGTTTGATCTATGAATTTAATCTTTGAGAAAACAAAGGTAGAATGTATTTTCAATTTCAAAGCAGCAATTAGTGTTGGAGTGAGAATACCAAACCATTTTTCTGTCTGCAGAGACCATGTCACCCACCCTTGTTTGGGATGAACACTGTCACATATTTCTGTTGACTTATGGCCAAAAAACTGTAAGTTGTTTTTGTAGATAAAATTTTATTGAAACAGCTATATCCATTAATGAAATTGTGTATGGCTACCTTAATTCTTCAATGTCAAAATTCAGTCATTTTTGAGAGAAAATATTGAGGCCAAAAATATTTACTATCTGGCTCTTACATTATGCAGAGTTCAGTTCTAAGCTAGCAGTTCATTCTTTGGATGCTAATTAGCATGAGATCCATACTAGAGCAGTTAGATGGGGGCAGTGAGCCTATAAATTCTTAAAGGGCTTCAAGGAGTCCCTTTCTCAAGCCCCCTTCTCTCCCCACAAACTCCCCTTACATTTCCCTTCTTGCTGATTCCCGTTTAGGTCCTCTGGCCATGATTTTGACAATGAGTTTGAGGTGAAGTGGTCAAAGGCCAGAGAAAGAAAAAAAATATATACCGATGGCCTCACAGTCTTGGAACTGCAGCTTCTCCCAGAGTGAAGAAAAGTCCCCCAGACTTGGTTTTTGTTATTATGAGCTCACTTTTTATTGCCACTGTCACCATGACAACAGCATAGCCTCAGGGTCTGAGAAAGAGAGATTGGAGGAAAACAAAAGGGGAAGGGCAGAACTCTCTGAGTATTAGGATTTCCCTTTCCCTGGTGGCTCAGACTGTAAAGCGTCTGCTTACAATGCAGGAGACCCAGGTTCAATCCCTGGGTCGGGAAGATCTCCTGGAAAAGGAAATGGCAACCCACTCCAGTATCCTTGTCTGGAAAATCCCATGGACAGAGGAGCCTGTTAGGCTACAGTCCATGGGGTTGCAAAGAGTCGGACATGACTGAGCTACTTCACTTTCACTTTCACTTTAATTCCTCAGACTAAAACTAGAAAGTTTCTCTGGCAGTTCTATGTCTGCACCACACTGCTCAAATCTGGGTTTCTGAACGTGTTAAGTTCAGGTCAGGAGACAACACGAGGGGAAAAAAAAAAGAAAAGACAACTCCTCATCGATTTAGTAATGCTTCACATTCCAGTATTCTTCCTTTATTCCCCGTTACTATTTACTTTAGGAATAATCAAAGAGCTGTTCCATACATTTTACTAAATTTTTATAACCACATTCAATGGGGGAGACTGAGTGGAGAGTGTTTGCTCCTTCTGCTTAGGAAAGGAACCCTAAAGGCAGCTTATTTCACATTTTTAATTTAGATCAAAAGAATATTTAACTTAGGTTTATAGATTCATACTTATGCTCATGAAACATTATGTGAAACCCAAGTTCTTCATTTTAGTATTTATGCCTTTCAATTCTGTTTAAATCTATTTGTATACTTTATAAAATTTCAAATAGTTATCAATTAAATAGTGTTGATTATTATGTTTTTATTATTTAAATTAGAGTGCCACTTTTAATATGAGAAACAGACTTCAGTAAATGTTTGCTGTTTTAAGATTTCTATAATTTTTCACTATAATACACCAAGTAGGTATCAAGATGGGCAGGAAACTGCTCTGAGTCTCATATTATCAATATGTCTTAAATTTCCAAGAAGTTTATATGATATGGCTTTCTTTATTCTAATTTTAAATGTGTTGTTTGAACCAAACAGATTTTGAAATAAATAAAATGGATGTGTTTAAACCAATTGTAAAATGGAACTTTTGCACTACCAGATGAGTTTTCTTGGAGCTAAATTTAAGATTCAGTACTTCCTGCACATATATTTGTGCCAAAATTGGCTATGTCCACACTAGTCAATTGGTTGGCAAAGTGTAACAATTTCTCATTGTATCCCTTATATGTTCTCCTTACCTGTTTTCCTTCTCCCCTAGACGAACAGTGACAACTAGGTATTCTATTCCTCCACCTGCCTTTGGAGTTGTTCCTAATTTGGGAGCCTGGCACAGACTCCACTCTTAAGGCTATAAGTCTCCTCACTAAGTTACCCCTAAAGCCTCTTCATCAACACCTTATAAATTTGAAAGTTACTGTAATTAATATATGGTCTTCAAGAATGTAATTCTCTTCTCTCTAATCAGTTTCCCAAGATCATACAAGATTTAATATATGTTTTCTTTCATTGTTTTCAGAAGTTAGCTGGAATTCGTTAAATTTTTGTAATAGTGTAGAAACGAAGGTAAAGTTCAGTTCAGTCACTTAGTCGTGTCCAACTGTTTGAGACCCCATGGAATGCAGCATGCCAAGTTTCCCTGTCCATCACAAACACCTGGGGCTTGCTCAAACTCATGTCTATCGAGTAGATGATGCCATTGAAACATCTCATCTCCTGTCATCCCCTTCTCCTCCTACCTTCAATCTTTCCCAGCATCAGGGACTTTTCCGATGAGTCAGTTCTTCACACCAGGTGGCCAAAGTAATGGAGTTTCAGCTTCAGGGTCAGTCCTTCCAATGAATATTCAGGACTGATTTCCATTAGGATTGACTGGTACGATATCCTTGCATCCAAGGGACTCTCAAGAGTCTTCTCCAACATCATAGTTCAAAAGCAATAATTCTTCAGCACTCAGTTTTCATTATAGCCCAACTTTCACATCCATACACAACTACTGGAAAAAACATAGCTTTGACTAGATATACCATTGTTGGCAGAGTAATGTCTCTGCTTTGTGATATGCTGTCTAGGTTGGTCATAGCTTTTCTTTCAAGGAGCAAGCATCTTTTAATTTCATGGCTGCAGTCACCATCTGCAGTGATTTTGGAGCCTCTCAAAAATAAAGTCTCTCACCATTTCCACTGTTTCTCCATCTATTTGCCAGGAGGTGATGGGACCAGATACCATGATCTTAGTCTTCTGAATGTTGAGTTTTGAGCCAGCTTTTTCACTCTCCTCTTTCATGTTCATCAAGAGGCTCTTTAGTTCTTAGTTTTCTGTCACAATGGTGGTGTCATCTGCATATCTGAGGTTATTGACATTTCTCCCAGCAATGTTGATTCCACCTTGTGCTTCATCCAGCCCGGTGTTTCGCATGATGTACTCTACATATAAGTTAAATAAGCAGGGTGACAATATACAGCTTTGACATAATCCTTTCCGGAATTGGAAACATTCTGTTGTTCCATTCCCAGTTCTAACTGTTGCTTTTTGACCTGCCTACAGATTTCTTAGGAGGCAGGTAAAGTGGTCTGGTATTCCCAGGTGTGTAAGAACTTTCCGCAGTCTATTGTGATCCACACAGTCAAAGGCTTTGGCATAGTCAAAAAGCAGAAGTAGATGTTTTCCTGAAACTTGCTCCCTTTTTCGATGATCCAACGGATGTTGGCAATTTGATCTCTGGTTCCTCTGCCTTTTCTAAATCCAGCTTTAACATCTGGAAGTTCATGGTTCATGTACTACTGAAGTCTGGCTTGGAGAATTTTGAGCATTACTTTGCTACCATGTAAGATGTGTGCAATTGTGCAGTAGCTTGAACATTCTTTGGCATTGCCTTTCTTTGGGATTGGAATGAAAACTAACCTTTCCCAGTCCTGTGGCCACTGCTGAGTTTTCCAAATTTTCTGGCATATTGAGTGCAGCATTTTCACAGCATCATCTTTTAGAATTTGAAATTGCTCAACTGGAATTCTGTCACCTCCAATAGCTTTGTTCATAGTGATGCTTTCTAAGGCCCACTTGACTTTGCACTCCAGGATGCCTGGTAGGTGGGTGATCACACCATCGTGGTTATCTGAATCATGAAGATCTTTTTTGTAAAGTTCTTCTGTGTATTCTTCCCACCTTTTCTTAATCCCTTCTGCTTCTGTTAGGTCCATACAATTTCTGTCCTTTATTGTGACCATCTTTGCATGAAATTTTCCCTTGGTATCTTTAATTTTCTTGAAGAGATCTCTAGTCTTTCCCATTCTATTGTTTTCCTCTAATTCTTTGCACTGAGGAAGACTTTCTTATCTCTCCTTCCTATTTTTTCAAACTCTGCATTCAAGTGGGTATATCTTTCCTTTTCTCCTTTTCCTTTAGCTTCTCTTCTTTTCTCAGCTTTTTGCAAAACCTCCTCAGACAACCGTTTTGACTTTTTGCGTTTCTTTTTCTTGGGGATGTTCTTAATCACTGCCTCTTGTACAATGTCATGAACCTCCGTTCATAGTTCTTCAGTCAATCTATCAGATCTAATCCCTTGAGTCTACTTGCCACTTCCACCATATAATCATAAGAAATTTGATTTAGGTCATACCAGAATGGTCTAGTGGTTTTCTCTACTTTCTTCAAGTTAGGTCTGAATTTTGCAATAAGGAGCTCATGATCTGAGCCACAGTCAGTTCCTGGTCTTATTTTTTCTGACTGTATAGAGCTTCTCCATTTTGGCTGCAAAGAATATAATAAATCTGATTTTGATGTTGACCATCTGGTGATGTCTATGTGTAGTCTTCTCTTGTGTTGCTGGAAGAGGGTGTTTGCTGTGACAAGTATATTCTCTTGTCAAAACTCTGTTAGCCTTAGCCCTGCTTCATTTTGTACTCCAAGGCCAAATTTGACTGCTACTCCAGGTATCTCTTGACTTCCTACTTTTGCATTCCAGTCTCCTATAATGAAAAGGACATCTTTTTTGGGTGTTAGTTCTAGAAATCCCTGTAAGTCTTCATAGAACCGTTCAACTTCAGCTTCTTCAGCATTACTGGTTAGGGCATAGACTAGGATTACTGTGATTTTGAATGATTTGCCTTGGAAACAAACAGAGATCATTCTGTCATTTTTGAGATGACACCCAAACACAGCATTTCAGATTCTTTTATTGACTATGAGGGCATCTCCACTTCTTAAAGGAATTATTTCCCACAGTAGTAGATATAATGGTCATCTGAGTTAAATTCACCCATTCCAGTCCATTTCAGTTCACTGATACCTAAAATATCAATGTTCACTCTTGCTATCTCCTGTCTGACCACTTCCAATTTACCTTGATTCATGGACCTAAATTTCCAGGTTCCTATGCAATATTACTCCTTACAGCATCGGACTTTACTTCCATCACCAGTCACATCCACAACTGGGCATTGTTTTTGCTTTGGCTCCATCTGTTCATTCTTTCTGGAGTTAGTTTTCTTTCACTGTTTTTAGAAGTTATTTGGAGTTCCTTGTATCTTTTAATAGTGTAGAAAAGAAAAAACAAGTACAGTGTAGTCAGAAAAACATACAATATTAGGAATAATATTTAGAAATATTTTATAATTTACTTCTATAATAGTTAAAAATTTAATAACTTTCTCATAGATACATGAATGCATGTTTTTTCCTTGGTTTTCATTTCATTTCATGAATATAGAAGTCTCAATTGTAGACAGTGTAAATGTGTATATATTTCATATCTCCTCAGATTTCACTTTTCTATGGTGACCAATATCAAAGTTGTGATGTGTTTCTTTTATAAAAATATACTCTGTTTTAGAAAAGTATGTGAATTCTTCATCTGAGGGTATATCTATACGTGTTTGTGTGTGTGTGTGTGTGTGTTTGCTTGTGTTTATATTTATGTAAATACACACATAACCAGAATAGTGATAGTGGCAATGATTGCAGATAGAACTCTGATGGAATAGTTTGTGTCAGAAATCTACTTTTAGTGCTTTTGTTTTAAGTACACACACACAATTTTACATCATGAACAATTATTTTGACCATTAAACAAGTGACGTCATTAAGGATATAGTTCTTAGAATAACTAGTACAGGCTCATAAAGACCTTAAGAGGTCTGAAACCCATCCTTCTAAATGCAGAGCAACCCTACGCACCATGGTGATGGATACTTTTTAAATCTGTGCATTGTTCTGATACCCAGTAGCATGATGGGTCTATTGTTGCTATTTGTTGGAGTTCATAAGCTGTTCTCCTATGTTATTCTCTCTCCTTCATGCAAGGGCCTAGAAACAAGCACATATTCAGAACACAGCTCCATACCTGAGAGTCACAGTAAAGGGAAGAATTTTAGGTCTGTATTATTTATCTGAGTGTTTTATCCCAGTGTACTGCATGGTTATTAAGCATGATAAAGAGATGAGGGCTTAGACCCAGGGTCTTCTCCACACGCACAATCCTTGCTTCCAGGGAAGACCTGGATTTCATAGAATTTACCCAGTAGGTACACCTATCCTGGATTCTGGCTATTGCACAAATTTGTAGTCAGGTCAATTCATAGTCTGTAATTATCTTGGCTTCATGTTAAAACAAAGCAAAACACCATAAAATGCTGAACTTCACAAATTTGAGTCCTAAAGTTTTTCATCAACAATGTAGAAAGTCTGCAGAAAAAGATTAGAAAGATAGTGTTAATTTATTTTTCACGTTAATGAAGCAAACTACTGGCTTCATATGTGCTTAGCCACTCAGTTGTGTCTGACTCTTTGCAACCCCGTGGACTGTAATCCATCAGACTCCTCTGTCCATGGGAATTCTGCAGGCAAGAATACTGATGTGGGTTTCCCTGCCCTCCTCCAGAATATCTTCCCAACCCAGGGGTTGAAGCCAGCCCTCCCACGTTGCAGACAGAAGTATTGGTTATTTTCCTGTGACCTCCTATTTTT
Source organism: Okapia johnstoni (assembly GCA_024291935.2). Lineage (NCBI taxonomy): Eukaryota > Metazoa > Chordata > Mammalia > Artiodactyla > Giraffidae > Okapia > Okapia johnstoni. The sequence goes on from CM044326.1 coordinate 870,899, forward strand.
CTATCTAGAGTGATGAGTAGGCTAAGAAATAAAAAAAGCCAACCACATACAAGGCAATATGCATGCTACTAATCATCAATAAACACTTGATTCTGGATGTTCAGTATAGGCAAGGAAATTGGGATTTCCTTAAAATTCTTTGACCACTTACACAAAGGCCCACGTAACCAAGGTGACAAGGAATCACATATACTGGTGAATTACAAAGAAGTTGTATGTCATATCCACGGGTTTGTGAGTACAATAAACAAAGAGATAGGGATAAATCAATAGGCAGGGTATCTGAATCAGGATACTACTAAAGAATTTTAATCTACAAAAAAAAATCATGTTTTGTGTACTTGTGTCTTTTTTAAAATTTATCTATTTTTTTGAAGGATAATTGCGTTACAGACTTTTGATGTTTTCTCTCAAACCTCAACAAGAATCAGCCATAGGTATATATATATCCTCTCCCTTTTGAAACTCTCTCCAATTTCCTTCCCCATCCCACCCCTCTAGGTTAATACAGAGTACCTGTTTGAGTTTCCTGAGCCATTCAGTAGAGTTCAGTTGCTCAGTCGTGTCTGACTCTTTGCGACCCCATGAACTGCAGCACGCCAGGCCTCCCTGTCCATTACCAACTCCCGGAGTCCACGCAAACCCATGTCCATCAAGTCGATGATGCCATCCAGACATCTCATCCTCCGTCATCGCCTTCTCCTCCTGCCCTCAATCTTTCCCAGCATCAGGGTCTTTTCAAATGAGTCAGCCCTTCGCATCAGGTGGCCAAAGTATTGCAGTTTCAGCTTCAACATCAATCCTTCCAATGTACACCCAGGACCGATCTCCTTTAGGATGGACTGGTTGGATCTCCTTGCAGTCCAAGGGACTCTCAAGAGTCTTCTCGAACACCAGAGTTCAAAAGTATCAATTCTTCAGTGCTCAGCTTTCTTTATAGTAAAACTCTCACATCCATACATGACCACTGGAAAAACCATAGCCTTGACTAGACGGACCTTTGTTGGCAAAGTAATGTCTCTGCTTTTTATTTATTTAATTTATATTTTTAAAATCTATTTGTTTATCTGTTTTTTACTTTACAATATTGTATTACTTTTGCCATTCATTGACATGAATCCACCATGGGTGTACATGTGTTCCCCTTCCAGAACCCCCCTCCCACCTCCCTCCCCATCCCATTCCTCTAGGTCATCCCAGTGCAGCATCCCCGAGCACCCTGTATAATGCATCGAACCTAGACTGGCGATTTGTTTCACACATGATAATTTACATGCTTCAATACCATTCTGTCATATCATCGCACCCTTGCCCTCTCCCATAGAGTCCAAAATACAGTTCTGTACATCTGTGTTTCTTTTGCTGTCTCGCATACAAGGTTATCTTTACCGATTTACTAAATTCTATATATATGCATTAGTATACTGTATTGGTGTTTTTCTTTTTGGCTTACTTCACTCTGTATAAGAGGCTCCAGATGCATCCACCTTATTAGAACTGATTCGAATGTATTCTTCTTAATGGCTGAGTAATATTCCATTGTGTATATGTACCACAGCTTTCTTATCCATTTGTCTGCTAATGGACATCTAGGTTGCTTCCATGTCCTGGCTATTATAAACAGTGCTGCGATGAACATTGGGGTACACGTGTCTCTTTCAATTCTTGTTTGCTCGGTGTGTACGCCCAGAAGTGGGATTGCTGGGTCATATGGAAGTTCTATTTCCAGTTTTTTGAGAAATCTCCACACTGTTCTCCATAGTCGCTGTACTCGTTTGCATTCCCACCAACAGTGTAAGAGGGTTTCCTTTTCTCCACACCCTCTCCAGCATTTATTGCTTGTAGACTTTTGGATAGCATCTGCTCTGACTGGAGTGAAATGGTACCTCATTGTGGTTTTGATTTGCATTTCTCTGATAATAAGTGATGTTGAGCATCTTTTCAGGTGTTTGTTAGCCATCTGTATGTCTTCTTTGGAGAAATGTCTGTTTATTTATTTGGCCCACTTTTTGACTGGGCCGTTTATATTTGTGGATTGAGCTTCAGGAGTTGTTTGTATGTTTTTGAGATTAATTCTTTGTCCGTTGCTTCATTTTCTATTATTTTCTCCCATTCTGAAGGCTGCCTTTTCACCTTGCTTATAGTTCCCTTGGTTGTGCAGAAGCTTTTAATTTTAATTAGGTCTCATTTGATTATTTTTGCTTTTATTTCCAATATTCTGGGAGGTGGGTCGTATAGGATCCTGCTGTGCTTTATGTCAGAAAGTGTTTTGCCTATGTTTTTCTCTAGGAGTTTTATAGTTTCTTGGTTACGTTTAGATCTGTAATCCATTTTGAGTTGATTATTGTGTATGGTGTTAGAAAGTGTTCTAGTTTCATTCTTTTACAAGTGGATGACCAGTTTTCCCAGCACCACTTGTTAAAGAGATTGTCTTTTCTCCATTGTATATTCTTGCCTTCTTTGTCAAAAATAAGGTGTCCATAGGTGCATGGATTTATCTCTGGGATTTCTATTTTGTTCCATTGATCTATATTTCTGTCTTTGTGCCAGTACCATACTTTCTGGATGACTGTGGCTTTGTAGTCGAGCCATAAGTCAGACAGGTTGATTCCTCCAGTTCCATTCTTCGTTCTCACGATTGCTTTGGCTATTTGAGTTTTGGGGTTGTTTTTTTTTTTTTTTTTTTTTTTTTTTTTTTTATGTATTTCCATACAAATTGTGAAATTATTTGTTCTAGTTCTCTGAAAAATACCGTTGGTAGCTTGATAGGGATTGCATCGAACCTATAGATTGCTTTGGGCAGTATACTCATTTTCACTATATTGTTTCTTGCAATCCATGAACACGGTATATTCCTTCAACTATTTGTGTCCTCTATGATTTCTTTGACCAGTGTTTTATAGTTTTCTATATATAGGTCTTTTGTTTCTTTAGGTAGATATATTCCTAAGTATTTTATTCTTTTTGTTGTGATGGTGAATGGAATTGTTTCCTTAATTTCTCTTTCTGTTTTCTCATTGTTAGTGTATAGGAATGCAAGGGATGTATCCTGAAACTTTACTGTATTCACTGATTAGCTCCAGTAATTTTCCGGCAGAGTCTTTAGGGTTTTCTAGGTAGAGGATCATGTCACCTGCAAACAGTGAGAGTTTTACTTCTTTTCCAATCTGGATTCCTTTTATTTCTTTTTCTGCTCTGATTGTTGTGGCCAAAACTTCCAAAACTATGTTGAATAGTAGTGTGAGAGTGGGCACCCTTGTCTTGTTCCTGACTTTAGGGGAAATGCTTTCCATTTTTCGCCATTGAGGATAATGTTTACTGTGGGTTTGTCATATATAGCTTTTATTATGTTGAGATATGTTCCTTCTATTCCTGCTTTTTGGAGGGTTTTTATCATAAATGGATGTTGAGTTTTGTCAAAGGCTTTCTCTGCATCTATTGAGATAATCATATGGTTTTTATTTTTCAATTTTTTTTTTTCGATTTCTTTTTTTTTTTTTATTTTAGTTGGGGGCTAATTACTTTACAATATTGTAGTAGTTTTTGCCATACATCGACATGAATCAGCCATTTTCAATTTTTTAATGTGGTGTATTACATTGTTTGATTTGCAGATATTTAAGAATCCTTGCATCCCTGGGATAAAGCCCACTTGGTCACAATGTATGATCTTTTTAATATGTTGTTGGATTCTGTTTGCTAGGATTTTGTTAAGGATATTTGCATCTATGTTCATCAGTGATATTGGCCTGTCGATTTTTTGTAGCATCTTTGTCAGGTTTTGGTATTAGGGTGATGGTGGCCTCATAGAATGAATTTGGAAGTTTACCTTCCTCTGCAATTTTCTGGAAGAGTTTGAGTAGGATAGGTGTTAACTCCTCTCTGAATTTTTGGTAGAATTTAGCTGGGAAGCCGTCTGGTCCTGGGCTTTTGTTTGTTGGAAGATTTCTGATTACAGTTTCAACTTCCGTTCTTGTGATACATCTGTTAAGATTTTCTATTTCTTCCTGGTTCAGTTTTGGAAAGTTGTACTTTTCTAAGAATTTGTCCATTTCTTCCAAGTTGTCCATTTTATTTGCATATAGTTCCTGATAACAGTCTCTTATGATCCTTTGTATTTCTGTGTTGTCTGTTGTGATCTCTCCATTTTCATTTCTAATTTAGTTTATTTGATTTTTCTCCCTTTGTTTCTTGATGAGTCTGGCTAATGGCTTGTCAATTTTATTTATCTTCTCAAAGAACCAGCTTTTGGCTTTGTTGATTTCTGCTATGGTCTCTTGTGTTTCTTTTGCATTTATTTCTGTCCTAATTTTTAAGATTTGCTTCCTTCTACTAACCGTGGAGTTCTTCATTTCTTCCTTCTCTAGTTGCTTTAGTTGCTTCAGGTGTAGTGTTAGGTTATTTATTTCACTTTTTTCTTGTTTCTTGAGGTAAGCCTGTATTGCTATGAATCTTCCCCTTAGCCCTGCTTTTAAAATGTCCCATAGGTTTTGGGTTGTTGTGGTTTCATTTCCATTCGTTTCTATGCATATTTTGATTTCTTCCGTGATTTGTTGGTTATTCAGCAGCGTGTTCTTCAGCCTCCATATGTTGGAATTTTTAATAGTTTTTCTCCTGTAATTGACATCTAATCTTACTGCATTGTGGTCAGAAAAGATGTTTGGAATGATTTCAATGTTTTTTATTTTTAATTTACCAAGGCTAGATTTATGGCCCAGGATGTGATCTATTCTGGAGAAGGTTCCATGTGCGCTTGAGAACAAGGTGAAATTCATTGTTTTGGAGTGAAATGTCCTATAGATATCAATTAGGCCCATCTGTATATTGTATCATTTAAAGTTTGTGTTTCCTTGTTAATTTTCTGTTCAGTTGATCTATCCATAGGTGTGAGTGAGGTATTAAAGTCTCCCACTATTATTGTGTTATTGTTAATTTCCCATTTCATACTTGTTAGTATTTGTCTTACATATCGTGGTGCACCTATGTTGGGTGCATATATGCTGTCTGAGTTGGTCATAACTTTCCTTCCAAGGAGTAAGCGTCTTTTAATTTCATGGCTGCAGTCACCATCTGCAGTGATTTTGGAGCCCCAAAAGATAAAGTCAGCCACTGTTTCCACTGTTTCCCCATCTATCTGCCATGAAGTGATGGGACTGGATGACATGATCTTAGTTTTCTGAATGTTGAGCTTTAAGCCAACTTTTTCTCTCTCCTCTTTCACTTTTATTAAGAGGCTCTTTAGGTCTTCTTCACTTTCTGCCATAAAGGTGGTGCCATCTGCATATCTGAGGTTATTGATATTTCTCCTGGCAATCTTAATTCCTCCTGTGCTTCCTCTAGCCCAGAATTTCTCATAATTTACTCTGCATATAAGTTAAATATGCAGGGTGACATTATACAGCCTTGATGTTCTCTTTTTCCTATTTGGAACCAGTCTGTTGTTCCCTGTCCAGTTCTAACTGTTGCTTCCTGACCTGCATACAAGTTTCTCAAGAGGCAGGTGAGGTGGTCTGGTATTCCCATCTTTCAGGATTTTCCAGTTTATTGTGATCCACACATCAAAGGCTTTGGCATATTCAGTAAAGCAGAAATAGATGTTTTTCTGGAACTCACTTGCTTTTTCGATGATCCATCGGATGTTGGCAATTTGATCTCTGGTTTCTCTGCCTTTTCTAAAATCAGCTTGAACATCTGGAAGTTTATGGTTCACGTATTGCTGAAGCCTGGCTTGGAGAATTTTAATTATTACTTTACTAGCGTGTGAGATGAGTGCTATTGTGCGGTAGTTTGAGCATTCTTTGGCATTTCCTTTCTTTGGGATTGGAATGAAAACTGACCTTTTCCAGTCCTGTGGCCACTGTGGAGTTTTCCATATTTGCTGGCATATTGAGTGCAGCACTTTCACAGCATCATCTTTCAGGATTTGAAATAGCTCAACTGGAATTTCATCACCTCCACTAGCTTTGTTCGTAGTGATGCTTTCTAAGGCCCACTGACTTCACATTTCAGGATGTCTGGCTCTACGTGATTGATCACAGCATCGTGGTTATCTGGGTCATGAAGATCTTTTTTGTAGAATTCTTCTGTGTATTCTTGCCACCTCTTCTTAACATCTTCTGCTTCCGTTAGGTCCCTATCATTTCTGTCCTTTATTGAGCCCATCTGCATGAAATGTTCCCTTGTTATCTCTAATTTTCTTGAGGAGATCTCTATTCTTTCCCATTCTGTTGTTTTCCTCTATTTCTTTGCATTGATCACTGAGGAAGGCTTTCTTATGTCTCCTTGCTATTCTTTGAAACTCTGTATTCAAATGGGTATATCTTTTCTTTTCTCCTTTGCTTTTCACTTCCCGTCTTTTCACAGGTATTTGTAAGGCCTCTTCAGTCAGCCATTTTGATTTTTTGCATTTTTTTTCTTGCGGATGGTTTTGATTCCTGTCTCTTGGACAATCTCACGAACCTCCATCCATAGTTCATCAGGCATTCTTTCTATCAGATCTAGTCTTTTATATCTATTTCTCACTTTCACTGAGTAATCGTTAGGGATTTGATTTAGGTCATACCTGAATGGTGTAGTGGTTTTCTCCACTTTCTTCAATTTCAGTCTGAGTTTGGCAATAAGGAGTTCATGATCTGAGCCACAGTCAGCTCCTGGTCTTGTTTCTGCTGACTGTATAGAGCTTCTCCATCTTTGGCTGCAAAGAATATAATCAATCTGATTTTGGTGTAGACCATCTCGTGCCGTCCATGCATAGAGTCTTATCTTGTGTTGTCAGAAGAGGATGTTTGCTATGACCAGTGTGTTCTCTTGGCAGAGCTCTATTAGCCCTTGCCCTGCTTCATTCTATACTTCAAGGCCAAATTTGCCTGTTACTCCAGGTGTTTCTTGACTTCCTACTTTTTCATTCCAGTCCCCTATAATGAAAAGGACATCTTTTGGGGGTGTTAGTTCTAGAGCAAATTCCCGTTGACTATCTATTTTATATATGGTAATGTAATTTCTCATGTTACTCTTTCCATACATCTCACCCTCTCCTCCCCTCTCCCCATGACCATAAATCCATTCTGTATGTCTATTTCTCCATAGTTGCCCTGTAAATAAATTCTTCAGAATTTAATATTATTTAAATAAATAATTTTTTCTGGATTCAGTATATATGTATTAGAATATGGTATTTATCCTTCTCTTTCTAGTTCACTTCATTCTGTATAATAGGTTCTAGTTTCATCCACCTCATTAGGACGGACTCAGATGTGTTTCATTTTATGGCTGAGTAATATCCCATCGTGTATATGTACTGCAACTTCTTTATCCATTCTGTCGATAGACACCTAGGTTGCTTCCATGTTCTAGCTATTGTAAACAGTGCTGCAATGAACAATGGGATACATGTGTCTCTTTAAATTTTGGTTTACTCAGGGTATATGCCTAGGAGTGGGATTCCTGGGTCATATGTTAGTTTTATTCCTAGTTTTTAAGGAATCTCCATACCGTCTTCCATAGTGGTTGTATCAATTTACATTCCTACCAACAATGCAAGATGGTTCCCTTCTCTCCACACCCTCTCCAGCATTTATTGTTTGTAGACTTTTTGATATTGTCCACTCTAACGTTGTGAGGTGATATCTCACTGTAGTTTTGATTTGCATTTCTCCAATAATGAGCAATGTTGAGCATCTTTTCATATATTTTTTAGCCATCTATATGTCTTCTTTGGAGAAATGTCTGTTTAGTTCTTTTTTCCACTTTTTGATTGGGTTGTTTGTTTTTCTGGTATTGAGTTGTGTGAACTGCTTTTATATTTTGGAAATTAATCCTTTGTCAGTTGTTTCCTTTGCTATTATTTTCTCCCATTCTGAGGGTTGTCTTTTCACCTTGTTTATAGTTTCCTTTGTTATGCAAAAGCTTTTGAGTTTAATCAGGTCCACTTGTTTACTTTTGTTTTTCTTTCCATTACTCTAGGCGGTGGGTCATAGAGGATCTTGCTTTGATTTATGTCATCGAGTGCTCTGCCTATGTTTTCCCCTAAGAGTTTTATAGCTTCTGTTTTTACATTAGGTCTTTAATCCATTTTGCGTTTATCTTTGTGTATGGTGTTAGGAGGTGTTCTAATTTCATTATTTTACATGCAGCTGTCCAGTTTTCACAGCACCATTTTTTTGCAGAGGCTGTCTTTGCCCCATTGTGTATTCTTGCCTCTTTTGTGAAAAACAAGGTACCCATAGGAGCATGGGTTTATTTCTGGGCTTTCTACCTTGTTCCATTGGTCTATATTTCTGTTTTTGTTCCAGTACCATAGTGTCTTGATGACTGTAGCTTTGTAGTATAATCTTAAGTTGGGAAGGTTTATTCCTCCATCTCTATTCTTCTTTCTCAGGACTGCTTTGGCTATTTGGTGTCTTTTGTGTTTCCATATGAATTGTGAATTTTTTTGTTCTAGTTCTGTGAAAAATGTCATTGGCAATTTGATAGGGATCACATTAAATCTGTACATTGCGTTTGGTAGTATAGTCATTTTCACAATATTGATTCTACCTATCCAGGAACATGGAATATCTCTCCATCTGTTCATGCCATCTTCGATTTCTTTCATTAGTGTCTTATAATTTTCTGTATACAGTTCTTTTGTCTCCTGAGGTAAGTTTATTTCTATATATTTAATTCTTTTTGTTGCAATGGTGAATGGGACTGATTCTTTAATTTCTCTTTCTGATTTTTCACTGTTAGTATATAAAATGCAAGTGATTTCTATGTATTGATTTTGTATCCTGCAACTTTGTTAAATTCACTGATTAGCTCTAGTAACTTTCTGATAGTATCTTTAGGGTTTTCTATTTACAGTGCCATGTCATTTGCAAAAAGTGAGAGATTTACTTCTCCTTTTCTGATCTGGATTCTTTTCATTTCTTTTTCTTCTGTGATTGCTATAGCTAGGACTTCCAGAACTATGTTGAATAATAGTTGCAAAAGTGGACACCCTTGTCTTGTTCCTGAACTTAAGGGGAATGCTTTCAGCTTTTCACCATTGAGAATAATGTTTTCTGTAGGCTTATCATATATGGCATTTCCTGTATTGAGGTATGTTCCTTCTATGCCCATTTTTTGAAGAGGTTTTTGGGCTCCAGAATCACTGCTGATGGTGGCTGCAGCCATGAAATTAAAAGACGCTTGCTCCTTGGAAGGAAGATTATGACCAACCTGGATAACATGTTTAAAAGCAGAGACATTACTCTGCCAACAAAAGTCTGTCTAGTCAAGGCTATGGTTTTTCCAGTGGTCATGTATGGATGTGAGAGTTGGACGGTGAAGAAGGCTGAGCGCCGAAGAATTGATGCTTTTGAACTGTGGTGTTGGAGAAGACTCTTGAGAGCCCCTTGGACTGAAAGGAGATCCAATCAATCCATCCTAAAAGAGATCAATCCTGCGTGTTCATTGGAAGGTCTGATGTTGAAGCTGAAACTCCAATACTTTGGCCACCTCATGTGAAGTGTTGACTCATTGGAAAAGACCCTAATTCTGGGTAGGATTGGGGGCGGGAGGAGAAGGGGATGACAGAGGATGAGATGGTTGGATGGCATCACCGACTCGATGGACATGGGTTTGTGTAGACTCCGGGAGTTGGTGATGGACAGGGAGGCCTGGCATGCTGCAGTTCATGGGGTCGCAAAGAGTCGGACACGACTGAGCGACTGAACTGAACTGAACTGAATCATAAATAGGTTCTAAACTTTGTCAAAGGTGTTTTCTGCATCCGTTGAGATTATCATATGGTTTTTATCTTTCAGTTTGTTAATATGGCGTATCACAATGATTGATTTCTGTATATTGAAGAATCCTTGCATCCCTAGAATAAACCCAACTTGATCATGGTGTATGAGCTTTTTGATGTGTTGGTGAATTGTTTGCTCAAATTCTGTTGAGGATTTTTGCATCTATGTTCATCAGTGATACTGGCCTGAAGTTTTCTTTTCTGTGATGTCTTTGTCTGGTTTTGGTATCAGGGTGATGGTGGCCTTCTAGAACGAATTTGGAAATGTTCCTTCATCTGTATTTTTTTTTTTGAAATTGTTTTAGAAGGATAGGCATTGGCTTTTCTCTAAATGTTTGATAGAATTCTCCTGTGAAGCCATCTGGTCCTGGGCTTTTGTTTCTTGGGAGATTTTTGATCACAGCTTCAACTTCAGTGCTTGTAATTGGATTCTTCATAATTTCTATTTCTTCCTGGTTCAGTCTTGGAAGATTGAACATTTCTAAGAGTATGTCCATTTCTTCCAGGTTATCTATTTTATGGCCACATAGTTGTTTATAATAGTCTTTTATAATCCTTTGCATTTATGCCTTGTCCGTTGTAGCCTCTTATTTTTCCTTTCCAATTCTGTTGACTTGATTCTTCTCTCCCTTTTTTTTTCTTGATGAATCTGTCCAAAGGCCTGTCAATTTTGTTTATCTTCTCAAGGAACAAGCTCCTAGTTTCATCAATCCCTACTATTGTTCCTTTTATTTCTTTTTCATTTATTTCTGCTCTGGTCTTTATGATATCTTTCCTTCTACTAATTTTGGGGCTTTTTTGTTCCTCTTTTCCCAGTTGTTTTCGGTGCAAAGTTTGGCTGTCTGCATGATGTTTTTCTTGTTTCTTGAGGTAGGATTGTATTGCTATAACATCCCTCTTAGAACCACCCCTACTGCATCCCACAGGTTTTGAGTTGTCGTGTTTTCACTGTCATTTGTTTCTAGAATTTTTTTTATTTCCCTTTTGATTTTTTCAGTAATGTGTTGTCTATTTAGACATGTGTTGTTTAACCACCATGTGTCTGTGTTTCATACACTTTTTTTGGTAATTGATACCTAATCTCATAGCATTGTGATCAGAGAAGATGCTTGATATGATTTCAGTTTTCTTTCTTTTTTTATTGCCTATAACTCTTTTTTTTAATTTATTTATTTTAATTGGAGGCTAATTACTTTACAATATTGTAGTGGTTTTTGTGATACATTGATATGAATCAGCCATGGGTGTACATGTGTTACCCATCCTGAGCCCCTCTCCCACCTCTCTCCCCATCCCATCCCTCTGGGTCATCCCAGTGCTTAGATTTACTGAGGTTTAATTTGTGACCCAAGATGCAGTCTGTCCTGGAGAATGTTCCATGTGCACTGGAGAAAAAGATGTATTCTTCTGCATTTGGAGGGAATGTCTGGAATATATCAGTGAGATTCATCACATCTAATGTTTCATTTAAGACTTATGTTTCCTTGTTAATTTTCTGTTTTGATGATCTTTCCATTTGTGTGAGTGGGATATTAAAGTCTCCTACTATTATTGTGTTACTGTCAATTTCTCCTTTTACATCTGTTAGTGTTTGTCTTATGTATTGAGATGCTCCTATGTTTGGTGCATAGATATTTACAATTGTTATGTCTTCTTCTCGGATCGATCCCTTGATCATTATGTAGTGTCCATCCTTATCTCTTGCAATAATCTTTATTTTAAGGTCTATTTTGTCTGATATGAGGATTGCTACTACAAATTTTTTTTTTACTTCACATTTTCATGGAATATATTTTTCCATCCTCTCACTTTCAGTCTGTATGTGTCTTGAGGTCTGAAGCGGTTTTCTTGTAGAAAATGTATATATGGGTCTTGTTTTTGTATCCATTCAGCCAGTCTGTGTCTTTTTATTGGAGCATTTAATTCATATACATTTAAAGTAGTTATTGATATATATGTTCCTGTTACCAGTTTCTTAATTGTTTGGGTTTCACTTTGCAGATCTTTTTTCTTCTATTGTATTTATTGACTATATAAATCCCTTTAACATTTGTTGTAAAGCTGGTTTGGCGGTACTGAATTCTCTTAACTTTTGCTCGTTTGAACTGCTTTTTTTTTCCCCCCCATCAATTTTGAATGAGATCCTTGCTGGGTACAGTAATCTTGGTTGTAGATTTTTCTGTTTCAGTACTTTAAATATATCCTGCCATTCCCTTCTGGCCTGCAGAATTTCTGCTGAAAGATCAGCTGTCAAGCCTATGAGGTTTCCCTTGTGTGTTACTTATTGCTTCTCCCTTGCCTCTTTTAATATTCTTTTTTTGTATTTAGTCTTTGTTAATTTGATTAGTATGTGTCTTGGCATGTTTCTCCTTGGGTTTATCCTCTATTGGACTCTATGTGCCGCTTGGACTTGATTCACTATTTCCTTTTCCATGTTGCGGAAATTTTCAACTCTAATCTCTTCAAAAAATTTCTCATATCCTTTCTTTTTCTCTTCTTCTTCTGAGATCCTTATAATTCAAGTGTTATTGTATTTGATACGGTCTCAGACGTCCCTGAGACTATCCTCAGCTCTTTTCATTCTTTTACTTTATTCTGCTCTTCAGAAGTTATTTCCACCATTTTATCTTCCAGTTCACTGATTCGTTCTGCTTCAGATATTCTGCTATTGATTCCTTCTAGAGTATTTTCAATTTCAGTCATTGTGTTGTTTGTCTCTGTATGTTTATTCTTTAATTCTTCTAGATCTTTGTTAATTGATTCTTACATTTTCTCCATTTTGTTTTCAAGGTTTTTGATCATCTTTACTATCATTATTCTGAATTCTTTTCAGGTAGTTTGCCTGTTTACTCTTCATTTATTTGGACTTCTGTGTTTCTAGTTTGTTCCTTCATTTGTGCAGTATTTCTCTGCCTTTTCATTATTTTTTTAACTTATTCTGTTTGAGGTATCCTTTTCTCAGGCTTCAAAGAAAGTTGAATTCTTTCCTTGAAGAAGGTTGAATTCTTTCTTCCTTTTGGTTTCTGCCCTCCTAAGGCTTGCCAGTGGTTTGTGTAAGATTCATATAGGGTGAGATTTGTGCTGAGTTTTTGTTGGTTTGTTTTTCCTCTGATGGGCAAGGCTGAGTGGGGTTGTAATCCTGTCTGCTAATGACTATGTTTGTATTTTTGTTTTGTTTGTTATTTAGATGAAGCTTCCTGCACAAGGTGCTAATGGTTGTTGAGTGATGCTAGGGCTTGTATTCAAGTGTTTTCCTTTGTGTGAGTTGTCACTATTTGATACTCACTAGGGTTACTTCTCTGGTAGTCTAGGGTCTTGGAGTCAGTGCTCCCACTCCAAAGGCTCAGGGCTTGATCTCAGTTCCCTCGGGACCTACTTGTGTCTTTAATTTGAGTAAGAAAAGGGAAGTTGATGCAGCAACTCATTCACTTTTGCAAATTGAAATACTGAGCCACCCACATGGCATCTGTTCTGTTCTGTGGGCGATATACAGGTGTTGTGAGCAGGAGATCCTAGTGCCTCAAATTCAGTAGTCAAGAAGTGATTTCCATTGTCTTGCAAAGGATGTATTATAAAATATCATAGTAACTTCTCACCAACTATCAATTTTTACACGATAGTGTATATATGTTGATGCCACATACTGCATTCATTCCACTCACTCCCTCCCTCACTGTGTCCACAAGTCCATTCTCTACATCTAGATCTCAGCTCCTTCCAATCAAATAGGTTCATCCATGCCATTTTTCTAGATTCCACAGGGAGACCAGTCTGGTGCTCTGTGACAACTTAAAGGGTTGGAAATTGGGGGAAGGGAGGGAGGCTGAAGAGCGAGGGAATATATGTATAATTATGACTGATTCATGTGGTATCACAGAAACCAATACCACATTGTAAAAAATAAAAAACAAAATGAAAATCATAGTAAAGTATACTGTTACACACTGAATAACGTGCCCACCACATATGTTGAAGCCCTGCCCTTCAGTGTAATAGTAGATGGAGGTGGAATATTTGGGAAGTAAGAAGGTTAAGATTAGGTCTTGATTATGAGTCCCTCATGATGGAATAGTATATCCTTTATATGAAGAGGAAGATGTATATCTCTGAGATACAGACACACACACAAATATACGCACACGAATACATATATATTCATATGTACCTATGAACGTATAATGCTAGTATATGTCAAGAATTTTGTATATTCCAGGTACTGACTATAACTGTCTTTTTTATTTAATTAATATTCATGGTAAATGTGTATATTTCACAAAAACAATGTGTACAAAAAGGAAAGGAAGAACTGGTACAAATTCCTAGAAACAAGAAGCCCTAAAATCATGACACTAAGTAGATCTTTCCTCTACAAAGATTATATTTCTCACCACTGTCTGGGATATACGTTTCATGAGGTTCTATAGCCCCTAATTGTGATGGATAGGTTTTAGATGCTTTTAAGTTTTGTTCTCTTAAATGTTTCCATATTTTATTGATGAAACACAGTGACTTTCCAGTTTACTATTTTTCCTTGATATTTCAATATTTATTTTATTCTTTGTTTACTGTTGTTTTGCATTTTGATGAAAGAAACACCATTGAAATAAACATCCCGAGACACATAACTAAACACATGTATATATTTTTGTAGATGAGATTCATAGGTTCAGAAGATATTCTTTAAAATATTACCAGATACAACCAAAATTGCTTTTTAAACCTTTTCATAAAATGGAATAAGCATCTTTGACTCATTTTACTAGATAAACTCAGAAACAATTTCATAATTAGCAGATATTGTATACCGATTTAATTTTATTTTACCATTTTGCTTTTATTAGGTATTTTATTGTCCTGTTTTTCTTACCTGAACTTCTTTCACCTGTCTGCAACATTGGGTCAGCTCCCCACCTAAACCAGAGGGGAACAAATAACCAGAGGAGAGAACCTATGCTGAGAAGAGGAGACACTGATGGGGGAAAACTTTGAGGCTACTTCTTGTGGATTATTGTGTTAAGAGAATTGCCCAGGCATTGCATGGTTATGCTTTAAATTTCAAGGTATAGAATAATGCCTTACCACAACTGCATACAAAAGCAATGGGTTTATTTTTCTCATGCATTGTAAAATCCCAGATCAAGAGGCCAGGACTTTCAGAAAGCTTAAGAATATACTCATGGGCCCCACAACCATCTGATTTCCATTTCTGCCTCCTCATTGGGTAGCGTGTCTCCTCCTCCTCCAGGTCTGGAGAGTGTTTTGAGGAAAGGAATCGGGATAGCAATAAAATGGACACACAGATTTAAATTATGTGGAGCACTTATTAAGGGAAGAATTTTCCCTGCTCCACTTTCATTCCTGAAAGTTGAATTGTGGCTTTCATGCAGAGGTTTACTGTTTTCCTCAAGAGAGATCTGGCAATGTTTAGTCAAAGCCATAACACACATTAATTGTACCCTGATTCAGTTTATAATAGCTTTGAACAAGGTTGCACAAAGGAACTCAGTGAATATTAGCAATAATTTTAGCTATTTCTCATTTGCATTTATTTTCATCCTTGAAAAGTTGCAATAGTGCATTTATTTTCCACATGATAGAGATGATTAAACTGAGACTACATGTGACTACATCTCTTCCTAGGTATTCTGTCATAACTTGCAGGACAGAAATATGAAGGGACACAATCAAACCTTCAAAGTCAATTTTAAGCAATAAATATCATCAGCATCCCAAACCACTTGAGATGGCTACTGGCCCTTAAAAAGTCTTTCCTATCTTTTGCATTCTCCTTTGCTTCCTAAATGATCTTCCCATCCTAGAGCAAGGCATTCCATGGGCCCATACTGAGGTTTTACATTAACTCTAAATTTTACTCTGACCCTTATAGTCAATTCACATACTATAATAGGTCCTGTAATTAGAGCTAGCATATAACTGTCTGACTCTTTGCAACCCCATGAACTGTAGCCTCCCACGGTCCTCCATCCATGGAATTTTCCAGGCAAGAGTACTAGAGTGGGTTGCCATTTCCTTCTCTACGGGATCTTCCCAACCCAGGGATCGAACCCGGGTCTTCCACATGGCAGGCAGACACTTTACCATCTGAGCCACCAGGAAAGCCCTTTGGTAGACTCTAAATACAAAGAATATCCTATATGGTTCTTACTGGGAGGCCAGAATCCTCTAAGAAAAAAATGAGACATTGGCTTATCAAGGAAAAAGTTCAAGATTTTGATACCAGAAACAGTGTTGCCACCCACCAACTTGAATCAAGGCAATATATACCTCATAAAGGCTGTGCTCCATTCCATTGGGAGGATGAATGGACTAAGTAGGTTTAAATGGCCCACAGAACTCTGGGTTCATCCTCAGTCAAACTGAAAGAGGACAAACAGAAGCAATTAAAAAACTCCTGCAGGTCTGCTTAGAGTCCTGTTTGGTGGCAGGAAGCAAGGATGATATGCCTGCAGTTTGGTCACTGATCTCAACTGACTGCGACTTTAAGGGGCACAAGTGTGACTTTTGCAAATTTATTTCCAAATGGTTGGGAGAAAGTCAATTTTCAATTGCTATATAATCAAAATATCACATTATATAAGCTTAAATTGTACAGTGATTCTATACATTTATAGACTGCAATATAAAATCACTGTAGTTTTAGTTAACTCCCCCATCATATCACATAATTATCACTTTTTTTTGCTGTGAGAACATTTAAAATCTAGTTTTATAGCAACTTTTAAGTATACAACACAGTACTGTTAAGTATAGTCAATATGTTGCATATTGTATCCTAAGGACTTATTCATCTCCTTACTATAAATTTGTGTCCTTTGTCCAACATCTGTCTATACCCCCCAGCCCCCAGCCCCTGGAAACCACTATTCTACTCTGTTTCTGAGTTCTGGCTTTTTTTCAGATTTCACACACAAGTGGTATCATTTGTATTTGTCATTCTCTGTCTTACTTATCTCTGAATGGACACCTTCTCCAACTGAAACACCAAGAGAAGAGGATTCACACAACTATGCAGAAGCACCTGGAAAGACAGTAGATACTGAATAGGTATTAGAATAGAGTTGACTACAGATAATTACTTACAATTTTGTTGCTATGTCCTACAGCAGATTCTGGAACAATTTTAGCATACACACATATATAGTGATTAGATTATGCAACATTTTTTTTTAATGTGAGTACAGCTGGTATGATAGCTCAGATTCAACAATGTATGGATTCAAGCTTTATATCATTTTAATCACCAAGTTTGTGGCACAAGAATAAGCTATTGTTATCTGAAGCATTACTAGAATAATTATCATTCACTCTCTCATAAAAGGCTAAAAGGATGGCATTGAATCTATAGATTGCTTTGGAGAAGGTGTGGAGAAAAGGGAACTCTCTTACACTGCTGGTGGGAATGCAAACTAGTACAGCCACTCTGGAGAACAGTGTGGAGATTCCTTAAAAAACTGGGAATAGAACTGCCATATGACCCAGCAATCCCACTGCTGGGCATACACACTGAGGAAACCAGAATTGAAAGAGACACGTGTACCCCAATGTTCATCGCAGCACTGTTTATAATAGCCAGGACATGGAAGCAACCTAAATGCCCATCAGCAGACGAATGGATAAGGAAGCTGTGGTACATGTACACAATGGAATATTACTCAGCCATTAAAAAGAATTCATTTGAATCAGTTCTATTGAGATGGATGAAACTGGAGCCCATTATACAGAGTGAAGTAAGCCAGAAAGAAAAACGCCAATATAGTATACTAATGTATATATATGGAGCTTGAAAGATGGTAACGATAACCCTATATGCGAGACAGAAAAAGAGACACAGATGCATAGAACAGTCTTATGGATTCTGTGGGAGAAGGTGAGGGTGGGACGATCTGAGAGAATAGCATTGAAACATGTATATTATCATATGTGAAACAGAATGCCAGTCCAGGGTTGATGCATGAGACAAGTGCTCATGGCTGGTACAATGGGATGACCCAGAGGGGTGGGATGGGGAGGGAGGTGGGAAGGAGGTTCAGGATGGGGAACACATGTAAACCCATGGCTGATTCATGTCAATGTATGGCAAAAACCACTACAATATTGTAATTAGCCTCCAAGAAAAATAAATAAATAAGGCTAAAAGGACAATTATAAATTGTAACCATTTCCTACTTTTAAATTATTTAAATTTATGAAACATTAAATTATGGTATCACCATAATGTGTCCCAACTTCACCTGATCTAGTCAAAATTGGTATTGATATGTTGTTCAGTCACTAAGTTGTGTCTGATTCTTTGTGACCCCAACTACTGCAGCACACCAGGCTTCCCTGTCCTTCACTATCTCCTGCAGTTTGCTCAAACTCATGTCTGTCAAGTCGGTGATGCCATCCAACCATCTCACCTTCTCTCATCCCCTTCTCCTCATGTCTTCAATCTTTCCCAGCATCAAAGTCTTTTCCACTGAGTCAACTCTTTGCATCAGGTGGCCAAAGTATTGGAACTCTAGCTTCAGTCTTTCCAATGAATATTCAGGCTTGATTTCCCTTAGGATTCACTGATTTGAGCTCCTTGCTGACCAAGGGACCCTCAAGAGTCTTCTCCAGCACCACAGTTTGAATGCATCAATTTTTTGGTTCACCACCTTCTTTATAGTTCAAATCTCACATCCATATTGATATGTTAAACAGTTTTTCCTGGGATTCCAATTTAACATTTTCCAGTACTTAGAAGTTATAGGATTCATTCCCCTTTGTTATTTCACTTCATGAAGTGCTTCATTGCTTCATGGTCATGTTCTTTCCACTGCACTGAGTACTCAAGGGCACAGTCACCCAAAACATGCTAATGTATTCCAACATTTCAGATAGAAGCTTCTTAGAATTTTCTGTATTTTTAAAATTCATTGCTCAACAATTTCCTGATTCTTCTGCAAACTTTGACTGAAAAGATTTCTATGCACCAACTTTAGATTTTTGATTCATAGTATTTAGGTAAAAGGATAATTCAAATAAATTCTACAAAATAAGACAGGCAAAACACCTGGCAGTTGTAATACAAAGAGAAATGTCAAAATTAGAATTTTCACTGTTCTGCTTTGAGTGAAAAAGGGTGGGACTTAGCATATGTCATTAAATTAAAGAATGATTAATTTAAGACGTTTTTAATGAAAGAAAAGTGCTCAACTGCAATATAGCCTAATGCTTATAATCCTTGATGGTGGTGGTTGTTTAGTCGCTAAGTCCTTAGTTTGTACTTATTGTAAGAATCCTTTCCAAATTATACAGAAATAAGTCCTGTATACTTAGTTATGTATGCAATATATAAATATCCTATTACACACACACACACACACACACACAGTTTATTGTTGTTTAGTCACCAAGTTATGACTGACTCTTTGCAACCCCATGGACTGTAGCCTACCAGGCTCCTCTGTCTATGGGATCTCCCAGGCAAGAATACTGGAGTGAGTTGCCATTTCCTCAAGTATCTTCAAAATATGTATCTAAATCTTCAGAATCAAGTTCAGACTCAGAACCATCGATATCCACGATGTTCTATGTAATATTGTTACCTGAAATGGTAACATGGTATTTCTTAATGAAAAGCATGCCTTCTTTGTCCCTGAGACTTCCCTCCAAGACACTGGCACCAGTTCTGCTAAATATCATGGTGGTAAACTCACATGAAAATGTCAACAGAGGGTCTCAAACAAGTGTATGTGTGCATATGCAATGACAACATACTCTGTGAGATGCCATTAACTATATGAGGTTTATTTTTTCCTCTAGGATAGAAAATGTGCACATCAAAATGGATGAAACAAAATTGATGTTTGAAATAGTTTCTAAAAGGAGCACACATTTCTGAGCTGATTCTTGGAGAATTCATAGCTAGCTTGGATCCAGCAAGGTAAGATTCCCCACTCAGAAGGAAAGAGTGGGTGTGAAGGAGATGAAAAGAAGCCCTGGGTGTCACAGTGGTTTATAATATTAACAGGGTGATGGTTTGGGAAGGAGTAGGAGCCTCACCCTATAGTGCTGACTCCCTCGAGGAGCATAATAAAATTCGGATCCTGTTAATAATTGCAGAATTTGGGGCTATGTTCTACAGAATGCAGCAAGATTAGAGGCGACAGACATGACAGACGGAAATACTCTTATTTGGTTTAGAATTTCAATGATAAGAGACTTTTCTCTGTCACTTTGTGTCCATGCCATGTGTGGGGATCCTGGGGGATTAAAACACAGATCAAGCTCCCCATTTTCTGAGATTTCAATCCAATGGGGATTCAGAAAACTAAGCTTCTGGGTGAGCTTGGGAACTCCAAGGATAGGAATCAGACCTGGAATGGGATGCCCAGGAAGACCTCTTGGAGAAGAACATCTGAGGAGTGCTTGCATGAGGAGCAGTGAGGGAAGCCAAGACTAGAAGGGGAGAGAGAGGGGGGAAAAAGTGTCTTTTACTCAGGCAAAGGCGGCTGAGGAAGCCAATGCATCTGAGGGCCCACTGGGCACAGTGACTTGTGAAGATGTCAAGGGCATGAAGGGAAGACCTTGGTGGGACTGGACAGATGAAAGAGGGAAGGTCAGGAAGTGAGCCAGGTGAAGCCCACAGAGGAATGCCTGTGTGTTGAGGAATTTAGAAAGTCTGGGTCTTGTCCCTTGTCAGTTATTCCAGGCCCATGAGGTCTGCCTGTCAGAGAAGACAATCATAACAAACAAGGACGGCCCCTGTCCACTCAGAAAGTCCCTGGATGTTACAAGGAGGGGGTTCTGGGCCGGAGGGGGAGCAAAATTGAAGGAGACAGAGTAGGTTCTCAGTTTCACGGTCCGGCAAGGACCTTGAGTGCCCAGTTCACCTGCCATCTCACCCTCAAGCCCTCCCCGCCCCACCTGAATGTAGATTGCCGTTCCCTTGGTCATTTTTCACCAGTATGTGGATAGATGCATTGGTCCCCGCTTTCAGATCGGCTCGCTCACAGCGCCATCTGGCGTCCACATGCGGGAGCTGAGAGCAGCCATAACAGGAAACTGAACAAAGCTGGTCCACAGCCCCGCACAAGAGGGACCACACTGGGTGCAAGACAGGTGAGATTGGCAACTGGCGCCTCAGTCCGGCGGTGGGCAGGGTTTTATGGGTCCCATCTCACTGGCTGCAGGATCCCATTGTGTACGTGTTCTCTTAGAGACTCTTTGATTTCCTGACACAATCCTTGCCCGATTTTCTTCATTGTCTCAATGCTAAGAGGTTCCCTACTGCAATCCCTTCCTCAGCTTTTTGTTGGGGGTTTTCTTCAAATCTATAATAATTGTTGGTAGATTATTAATACTTTGTCTATCAAGGATAAATAGTATTTCCTTTAGCTTATTTTAATCATTCTCAGCTTCAGGGTTTTTTTTTTCCTTCCTTCCTCCCGCCCTTTCTCTGTCTCTCCCACACCCTTCTTTGTTTGCACATTGCCTCTAACAAATGTTCTGTCTGAAAAAACTCTAGCCAGGCCCCTCTGAGCCCTCCTCCGGACTAAGCCTCAACTTCAGCCTATAAAGACAACAACAACAACAACAAAAACCAGTTTCTAAGAGCCCATGCTGCCTCCCTAGGTTAACCCTGGACCCTCCCTACTCCCATTAAAGTGTTAGCCTGAGAAAACTCAGGCAAAGGAATTTTCTGTTTATTCTACTCCTGGAGATAAGCTCCTGTGTCTGTGGGAGCCAATTTGATAAATTCTGGCTGACAAACCCAGAAGGGTTACAGGGACAGCCCTCCTTTCCCACTTCCTGTAACTTTCCCCTTTCCTGACCCTCCCGAGCACCTCCTCGATGCTCTCCTTCCTGCTGTTCCCTAGTTCTCCCATGAAAATGCTCAGTCACCTCAGAGCAAACAGAAGTGGAGTTTGGTTCACACTGGCCCCTTTTCCTATGACAGCAGTGTGTTTCTGATGAGAATCTATGTTTATCCTTTTAACTGCAGTCACTTTTGTCTATCTTTGACAGTTAACCTGGCTCCATGGCTGGGGCCTGGATCAGAAGCACCACTGGACCCTTGGACAAGACAGACCTCTCAGCTGCAAAGAGACCTTTATCTAATCTCCCTTTTTCTTACCCATTGTGGTATCTGCTGGTAAGGACAGCTCTTGACCCAGTGCTCCAGACAAATGTATGTTGAAGTGTGATGAGGAGTAATTTTGGTTCTTACAATTCTGAGTACACTATCTGGGGTGAGGTTAGAGTCTCAGACTTCTTGTGTGTGCAGGAATGGAGATCCTTGCCTGTCCCTTGTTTTGTTATTGTTGTTCAGTCAGAGTCATGTCCAACTCTTTTCGACCCCATGGACTGCAGCATACCAGGTTTCCCTGTACCTCACCATCTCCCGGAGCTTGCTCAAACTCATGTCCATTGAGTCAGTGATGCCATCCAACCATCTCATCCTTTGTTGTCCCCTGCTCCTCCTGCCTTCAATCTTTCCCAGCATCAGTCTTTTCTAATGAGTCAGCTCTTTGCATCACATGTCCAGAGTATTAGAGCTTCAGCTTCAGCATCAGTCAAGAGTAGGCTTCATTTCTGGGATCCTGGGCTACAACAAAAAAATTCTTTGGATCTTTTTAAAATTGAGATATAATTGGCATATACTGTTGTATTATTTTTTAGTGTACAACATAAAGTAAAGTCACTCAGTCGTGTCTGACTCTTTGAGACCCCATGGACTGTAGCCTACAAGGTTCCTCTGTCCATGGGATTTTCCAGGCAAGAATACTGGAGTGAGTTGCCATTTCCTTCTCCATAAAAGAAACATATATACCATC
Organism: Okapia johnstoni; assembly: GCA_024291935.2. Lineage (NCBI taxonomy): Eukaryota > Metazoa > Chordata > Mammalia > Artiodactyla > Giraffidae > Okapia > Okapia johnstoni. The sequence continues at coordinate 893,492 of CM044326.1, forward strand.
AAACAGTTTGTTAGCATCCATCACCACAAATAGTTACAATTTTTTTTATTGTGGCGAGAACTTTTAAGGTTTACCCTCTTAGTAACTTTCAGGTATTCAATGCAGTATTGTTAACTGTAGTCATCATGCTGTACCTTATATTGCCAGGACTTATAATTGGAAGTTTGTGCATTTTGACTTCTTTCACTCATTTTACCCATCCTCATCTCCACTTCTGACAACTGCCGATGTTTTCACTTGACCCAAGTCCCTGTGTTTTCTTTTATATTCCACATGTGTGTGTGTGTGAGTGCTAAGTTGTTTCAGTCATGACTGACACTTTGTGACTCCATGGACTGTAGCGTGCCAGGCTTCTCTCTCCCTAGAAATCCCCAGGCAAGAATCCTGGAGTGAGTTTCCAGCCCTTCACCAAGAGATCTTCCTGACTGAGGGATCAAACCCTCATCTCTTATGTCTCCTGCATTGACTAGTGTGTTCCTTACCACTAGTGCCATCTTGGAAAACTATTCCATATATAAGTAAGTATATGTATAAGTATTTGTCCTTCTCTGACTTATTCAACTTGGCATAATGTCCTCAAGATCAATTCATGTTGTGGCAAAGGGTAGAATTTCCTCTTTTTTTTTCAAATTTAAATTTATTTATTTTTAATTTTAGAATATTTGCTTGGCAATATTGTGTTGGTTTCTGCCATATATCAATATGAATCAGCCATAGGTACATGTATGTCTCCTCTTTCTTGATACTTCTGCCCATGTGTCACCCCATCCCACTGCTTTAGCTTGTCACTAAGCACCAGATTTGAGCTCCTTGTGTCATACAGCAAATTTCCACTGGCTATCTGATTTTACATATGGTAATGAAAGTAAAGAAGAACTAAAGAGCCTCTTGATGAAAGTGAAAGAGGAGAGTGAAAAAATTGGCTTAAAGCTCAACATTCAGAAAACTAAGATCATGGCATTCGGTCCCATCACTTCATGGCAAATGGATGGGGAAACAGTGGCTGACTTTAATTTTTTGGGTTCCAAAATTACTGCAGATGGTGATTGCAGCCATGGAATTGAAAGACGCTTACTCCTTGGAAGGAAAGTTATGATCAACCTAGATAGCATATTAAAAAGCAGAGACATTACTTTGCCAACAAAGGTCTGTCTAGTCAAGGCTATGGTTTTTCCAGTGGTCATGTATGAATGGGAGAGTTGGACTATAAAGATAGCTGAGCGCCGAAGAACTGATGCTTTTGAACTGTGTTGTTGGAGAAGACTCTTGAGAGTTCCTTGGACTGCAAGGTGATCCATCCAGTCCATCCTAAAGGAGATCAGTCCTGGGTGTTCATTGGAAGGACTGATGTTGAAGCTGAAACAGCAATACTTTGGCCACCTGATGCGAAGACCTGACTCATTTGAAAAGACCCTGATGCTGGGAAATATTGAGGGCAGGAGGAGAAGAGGACGATAGAGGATGGATGATTGGATGGCATCACCAACTCAATGGACATAGGTTTGGGTAGACTCCAGGAGCTGGTGATATACAGGTAGGCCTGGCGTGCTGCAGTTCATGGGGTTGCAAAGAGTCAGACACGACTGAGCGACTGAACTGAACTGAATGTACATGTTCCAATGCTACTCTCTCGATTCGCCCCACCCTCTCCTTCTCCCACTGTGTCCACAAGTCTGTTCCGTATATCTGCATCTGTATTGCTGCCTTGCAGATAGGATCTTTGGTAGCATCAGGTATGTATGTAGCACCATATATGTATGAATATATGTGTACATATATGTATGTATTTACGATATTTGTTTTTATCTTTCTGATTTACTTCATTCTGTATAACAGGCTCTAGTTTCCTCCACTTTATGAGAACTGAGTCAAATGCATTTTTTATAGCTGAATAATATTCCATTGTGTATATGTACCACAACTTCTTTATCCATTTATCTGTTCTTGGACATCTATATTGCTTCCATTTCCTAGCTATTGTAAATGATGCTGAAATGAACACTAGGATATATGTGTCTTTTTCAATTATATGTTCCTCAGAGTCGTGGGTTCTTAAGTCATACGGTAGTTTCCTTCCTAGTTTTTAAAGAATCTCCATAATGTTCTCCATAGCGGCTGTATCAACTTGCATCCCCATCAATAATGCAAGAAGGTTTCCTTTTTCTCTATACCCTCTCCATTATTTATTGTTTATAGATTTATTTTGATAGTGACCATTCTGACCTGTGTGAAATGATACCTCATTGTAGTTTCGATTTGCATTTCTCTAATAATGAGAGATGCTGAGCATCTTTTTCATGTGTTTATTAGCCATCTATATGTCTTCTTTTGATAAATGGCTGTTTAGGTTGTCTGCCCACTTTTTGATTGGTTCTTTGCTTTTCTGGTATTGAACAGCTTGTTCATTCTAGAGATTAATGCTTTGTCAGTTGTTTTGTTTCCTATTATTCTGACCTTTCTGAGCATCGTCTTCTCACCTTGCTTTTAGTTTCTTTCACTGTGAAAAAGCTTTTAAGTTTAATTAGATCTCATTTATTTTGGTTTTATTTCCATTGCTCTAGGATATGGGTCATAGAGGATCTTGCTGTGATTTATGTCAAAGAGTGTTCTGCCTATGTTTTCCTCTAATAGTTTTATACTTTCTGCTCTTACATTTAGGTCTTTAACCCATTTTTACTTTATTTTTGTGTATTGTTTTAGAAAGCGTTCTAATTTAATTCTTTTACATGTCACTATCCAATTTTTCTGGCAACACTTATTGAAGACACTGCCTTCTCCTTTTTGTATATTTTTGCCTCCTTTGTCAAAGATAAGGTTCCTATAGATATGTGAGTTTATCTCTGGGCTTTCTATGTTGTTCAGTTAGTCTATATTTCTGTTTTGTTCGAGTACCATACTTTTGTGATGACTGTAGATTTATAGTATAGTCAGGCAGGTTGATTCATCAAACTCCATTATTCTTTCTCAAGATTGCTTTGGATATTTGGGATCTTTTTTATTTCCATACAAACTGTGAAATGTTTTGTTCTGGTTCTGTGAAGAATACCATGAGTAGTTTGATAGAGATTGCATTGAATCCATAGATTACTTTGTGTAGTATAGTCATTTTTACAATATTGATTATTCCAATCCAGGAACATGGCATATCGTTCCTTCTTTTTGTGTCATTTTGATTTCTCCCTTCAGTGTCTTATAGTTTTCTGCATGTAGGTATTTTGTCTCTTCAGGTAGATATATTCCTAGGTATTTTATTGTTTTGTTGCAATGGTGAATGGAATTGCTTCCTTAATTTAACTTTATGATTTTCATTGTTAGTGTGTAAGAATGCAAGGGGTTTCTGTGTATTAATTTTATACCCTGTGACTTTTCTATATCCATTGATTAGCTCTAGTCATTTTCTGGTGGCCTCTTTAGGGTTTTCTATGTAGAGAATCATGTCATCTGCAAACTGTGAGAGTTTTGCTTCTTTTTTTTCCAATCTGGATTCCTTTATGGGCTTCCCTGATAGCTCAGTTGATAGAGAATCCTCCTGCAATGCAGGAGACACCGGTTTGATTCCTGGAGAAGGAATAGGCTACCCACTCCAGTATTCTTGGGCTTCCCATGTGGCTCAGCTGATAAAGAATCTGCCTGCAATGTGGGAGACCTGGGTCCAACCCCTGGCTTGGGAAGACCTCGTGGAAAAGGGAAAGGCTACCCACTCCGGTATTCTGACTTGGAGAATTCCATGGACTGTATAGTCCATGGGGTCACAGAGATGGACATGACTGAGCAACTTTCACTTTCAAGGATTCCTATTATTTCTTTTTTCATCTCTGATTGCTGTAGCTAGGACTTCCAAAACTATGTTGGATAATAGTGATGAGAATGTTCGCCTTTGTCTTGTTTCTGATCTTAGAGGAAATGCTCTCAGTTTTTCAGTGTTGATAATGTTTGCTGTGGGTTTGTGATATATATGGCCTTGATTTTGCTGAGGTATATTCCTTCTATGTGTACTTTCTGGAGGGTTTTTAATCCTAAATGGGTGTTGAATTTTGCAAAATGCTTTCTCTGCATCTATTGTAATTATCATGTGATTTTTTCATCTTTCAATTTGGTAATATGGTGTATCACATTGGCTGATTTGCATATATTGAAGAAAACTTGTGTCATTATGATAAAGCCCATTTGATCATGATGTATGATCCTTTTCATGTGTTGCTGGATTCTGTTTGCTACAATTTTGTTTAGGATTTTTGCATCTGTGTTCATCAGTGATATTGGCCTGTAGTTTTCCTTGTGTGTGTGTGTGGCAATTTTGTCTGGTTTTGGTATCAAGGTAATGGTGGCCTCATTGAATGAGTTTGGGAGTTTTCATCCTCTGAAATTTTCTGAAAGAATCTGAGGAAGATAGGTGTTAGCTCCTCTTTGAGCCTTTGGTAGAACGCCTGTGAAGGTATCTGGCTCTGGGCTTTTGTTTGTTGGAAGATTTTTTATTACAGTTTTGATTTCTTGTGCTTGTGATTGGTCTGTTTATATTTTCTATTTCTGCCTTGTTCAATTTTGGAAGGTTGAGCTTCTCTAAGAATGTGTCCATTTCTTCTATGTTGTCCATTTTATTGGCATACACTAGCTCATAGTAGACTTTTGGGATCCTTTGTATTTCTGTGTTCTATGTTGTATATTCTTTCTCATTTCTATTTTTTTATTTGAGTCTTCTTCCTTTTTTTGGCTTGCGTCTGGCTAATGGTTTGTCAATTTTGTTTATCTTCTCAAAAAGATTCTTTAATTGATCTTTGCTATTGTCTCCTTCATTTCTTTTTCATTTATTTCTACTCTGGTCTATATGATTTTTTTTGCTTCTACTAACTTTAGATTGTTTCCTGCTGTTCTTCTTTTTCTAGTTGCTTTAGGTATAAGGTTAGGTTGTTTGTTTGATGTTTCTCTTGCTTCTTGAAGTAGGCTTGAGAATATTTCTATAAACTTCCCTCTTAGCACTGCTTTTACTGCATCTCATGGGTTTTACATTGTTATGTTTTCATTGTCATTTGTTTCTAGGCATATTTTTATTTCCTTTTCTATTTCTTCAGTGATCTGTTGGCTATTCAGAAGGGTATTGCTTAGCCTCCATATGTTTGTGTTTTTTTAATTATTTTTTCCTGTACTTGATATCTAATCTTATAGTATTGTGGTCAGAAAAAATTGCTTGACATGATTTCAATTTTAAAAAATTTACCGAGACTTGATTTGTGACCTAAGATGTGATATCTTCTGCAGAATGTTACATGTGCACTTGAGAAAAAAATGAAATCTATTGTTTTTTTGATTAAATGGCCTGTAGATATGAAATACAGAGAAGGCAATGGCACCCCACTCCAGTACTCTTGCCTGGAAAATCCCATGGATGGAGGAGCCTGGTAGGCTGCAGTCCGTGGGGTCGCTAAGAGTCGGACACGACAGAGGGCCTTCACATTCACTTTTCACTTTCATGCATTGGAGAAGGAAATGGCAACCCACTCCAGTGTTCTTGCCTAGAGAATCCCAGGGATGGCGGAACCTGGTGGGCTGCCATCTATGGGGTTTCACAGAGTCAGACACGACTGAGGTGACTTAGCAGTAGCAGTAGCAGATATGAAATAGGTCCAATTGGCCCAATGCATTGTTTAAAGCTTGTGTTTCCTAATTAATTTTCTGTCTGGATGATCTGTCCATTGCTGTGAGTAGGGTATTAAAATTCTCCATTATGATCATGTTACTGTCAATTTTCTCTTTCACAGTCATTAGCATATGCCTTATGTATTGAGGTGCCCCTCTGGTGGGTGCATATATATTTGTAACTGCTATATATTCTTCTTGGATTGATCCCTTGATCATTGTGTAATGTCCTTCCTTGTCTTTTGTAATGGTCTTTATTTTAAAATCTATTTTATTTCATATGAGTGTTGCTACTTCCACTTTCTTTTGATCTACCATTTACATGGAATATTCATCCCTCACTTTCAGTCTGTGTGCCCTAGGTCTGAGGTGGATCTCTTGTTATTATTGTTGTTTAGTCACTCAGTCATTTTTGACTCTTTGCAACCCTGTGAACTGCACCACACCAGGCTTCCCTGTCTTTTACCATCTCCTGGAGTTTGCTCATTTAGTTTTCTCCTTTCCTTTAGGACCAAATGGTTGGTCTCCTTGCAGTCCGAGACTCTCAAAAGTCTTCTCCAGTACCACATTTTGAAAGCATCAGTTCTTTAGCACTCACCTTTCTTTATGGTCCAACTCTCACATCTGTAGATAACTACTGGAAAAACCATAACTTGGACTATACAGACTTTGTCAGCAAAGTGTTGTCTTTGATTTTTAATATGCTGTCTAGGTTTGTCATAGCTTTCCTTCCAAGGACCAAGAGTCATTTAATTTCATGGTCGCAGCTACCATCCACAGTGATTTTGAAGCCCAAGGAAATAAACTGCGTCACTGCTTTCCCCTTTCGTTTACTGTGAAATGATGGGACCAGATGCCTTGATCTTATTTTTCTGAATGTTGAGTTTAAAGGCAACTTTTTCTCTCTCCACTAACCCTCATCAAAAGGCTCTTTAGTTCCTCTTCACTTTCTGCCATTAAAGTGGTATCATATGCATATCTGAGGTTGTTGATAATTCTCCAAGCTATCTTAATTCCGGCCTGTGATTCATCCAGCCCAGCATTTTGCATGATGTACCCTGCATATAAATTAGATAAGCAAGTTGACAATATACAGCCTTGCTGTACTCCTATCCCAATTTTGAAACAAACAGCTGTTCCGTGTCTGTTTCTAACTTTGCTTCTTGATCTGCATATAGGCTTCTCAGGAGACAGGTAATGTGGTCTGGAACCTCCATCTGTTTAAGAATTTTCCACAGTTTATTGTGACCCACACAGTCCAAGGCTTGAGCATGTTCAACAAAGCAGAGGTAGATATTTTTCTGGAATTCTGTTGCTTCTCCATGATCCAACAAATGTTGGCAATTTGGTCTCTTGTTTCTCTGCTTCTTCTAAACCCAGTTTGTACATCTGGAAATACTTGGTTCACGTACTGCTGAAGCCTATCTTGAAGGATTTTGAGCTTAACTTTGCTAGCTATCACGTGAAATGAGCACAATTGTATGGTAGCTTGAACATTTTTTGGCATTGCCCTTCTTTGGAAATGGAATGTAAATTGACCTTTTCCAATCCTGTTGCCACAGCTGTTTTCCAAATTTGCTGATATATTGAGTGCAACACTTTAACAACATCATCTTTTAGGATTTTAAATAGCTTAGCTGGAATTCCATAACCTCCACTAGCTTTGTTCGTAGTAATGCTTCCTGAGGTCCTCATTGTAAAATTATAAATACAATTTGAGTATTAAATGTAAAATAAAAATGAATTGCATGATGCATATCAAACAGTAGGAATTTTTTTTTAACATAAAGTCACAAGAGCCATATGTTTACCTTTTTGTGTTTTTAACCTTGTGATTTTTTTGGATAGTTACCTAATTTGTGGGCAAGGAAAATAACTCAGGATGATGACTATATTTGTTTGTTTACCTCATGAAATTTTCATGATCAATTCACACATTATTGTTCAGCACAATTGGACTAAATAGATATAGGTGTGATAAAATACATAAATAAATATTTCAACAATTATGTTTTATAGTATATCTACTTAAAATAGTATTACAAACCTTTCTTTTGTAACTTGAAACCATAAAACTAATCTAAATTAAGGTAAGCATTACATATTTATTAACATCTAGATCATTTACAGATAGAATAAAATATAGAAACATTAATTGCTGAACAAAACTTTGTTGACTTTTGGCACATTTTAATATATAGTATAGAGAAGCTAAATATATTTGGAGTCCATTTTCTTTTTTTTAAATAAATTTATTTATTTTAGTTGTGGGCTAATTACTTTACAATACTATAGTGGTTTTTGCCATACATTGACATGAATCAGCCATGGGTTTACATGTGCTCCCCATCCTGAACCCCCCTCCCACCTCCCTCCCCATCCCATCCCTCTGGGTCATCCCATTGCCCCAGCCCTGAGCATTTGTCTCATGCATTGAACCTGGAATGGTGTTCTGTTTCACATATGATGGAGTCCATTTTCAAACATGAGAAAAAGCACATGCATCTAGAAATTTATGTAATCATTTATTCATAAATTTTCTGCAGAATGATCGCATGTGCCAGACAGTTAATAATTACTTCCTAGTTTTCTCTGTAAAACAAAGGTGTCTGATGGTTAAAAAGTTTATTCAAGATTTATAAATGATACTACCAGGTATAATAAGGTAAAAAAAATAGCAAGGAAAATAATACATGTATTTTTTAATTGAGGTATATCTGATTTATAATATTGTTCTAATTTTAGACATACAGCAAAGTGATTTAGCTGTATGTGCATGTGTGTGTGCTTATATATGATTTTTAAAATTCTTTTTCATTATGGAGTATTACAGGGTATTGCATATAGTTTCCTGTGAGAAACAGTAAATCATTGCTATTTATATATTTTATATTTGGTAGTGTATGTCTATTAATCCTATACTCCTAATTTATCCCTTCTCCCACTTCTGCTTTGATAACTGTGTTTTTTCTCTATGTAAGACATGTTTATGACTGTGAAAGATAAGAAGGATATGTTTTCATTAAGGTTAAAGGAGAGTAATTTTTCTGGAAAGAGAATGATTTGTTGTTTCAAAATGATATATAGAAGGGCAAGACAAAATTAAATGGATTATTTTTAATTTGTAGATGGTTTATGGGAAAGGAATTTTTGAAAATTAATCATCTTGTGTGGTCAGAACTGACTACGATTGGAAGAATCTTACAAGGTTTATAAAACTCTTAGAATTAATAATACAATGATGCAAAACTAGATTTTGGTTCTCTTTCTCTCCTAAAACAAACAAACAAAAAATATTACTTAGATTAGTAGTATGAATTCTTAGAAAAGTCTGTGCCTTACCTATTAATTTTTTGCCAAGGAAACCAATATTTTGTATATGAAAATAATTTTACAAGCTTCAGATTGTCTTTACCGCATCTTTGGTTACTTAATAAAACTGAGTTCTCATTACCAAAAGAGATTTTTTACAGATATAGAATTTTATATATTTTGCTGTGAAAGATTTTAATTGTCACTAGGAATAAACTTATTGTTTCACAATGACTGATGATCCTATTTAGCGAAGTTTTCAACGTTTTGACATTTTTTTAATAATTTCCCAAAATCAAATTTTAAATGGAGTCTTTTTGACCTCAGAATAACTTTGAGAATGTACAAAAAGACCCCTGGAAAATCTTAAAGTATTTATATCTTATCTTGTAAAAGATGCCAAAGTAATTTGGTTCATTTTTTGTATGTTAAATTATGTAGACTACATTGTCAAATCAGAAATTATAAACTTTTCAATATTCTTTTTGTCAGAATACTATGTTACAATGTTTCATGCCACAGCAATAGCTAATATCCCTTATCAAGTAAACTATATCAGAACTTTAACCATGGGCATTCTTTTTGAAACTTTGCTTTTTAAAAAATATGTATTTTCTGAACTGAAAGAAATTTCTCTCAAGCTATTCTTAAAGGTATAGCAATTTGGTAAAATATCCTTGTGTGATATGCAGTTGTTTTTTATCTCTATCCCTCCAGATTCTGATTCTTGTATTTATGGCACTGCTGTAATTTGCATATGTTCAATAAAAATACCTTTTAATTGCAACAGGACATAGTTGGAAACATTGGTTATATTAAAAGACTTTGGAGTTTTATATTTGAGAATGATATGCATTAAATCAGATACGGCTTGAGAGCTTTAAGGAACAAAGATTGACTTTAAGAATGTAGTAGTTGAAAGTCCCCCTTTGAACCCTTTTATTTAGCCTGGGAAGAAGAAAAATATAGGGAAGAATGTCAGTTGATGATTGTAAGGTTAAGATAGTGATTCAGATGCTGTACCAGATGTAGTTTTATTGATATAGCAAATTCACACATACTCTGATACCCAGTACATAGCTATTGGCCTGATAAATGCTCACCTCACCATACTGTCCACTAGGAGCAGTTTCCTTGGATGTGGCAAGGTCAGAAATACACCTTCACTGTCCTAACTTAGGAATGTATCAACTCTCTAGTCTTGTGTCACAGTTTGCAGAGATGTTCATCACTTCTCCCTTCCACAAGATGTCACAATTCCACTGATGCGTGACATTATGACATTATGCTGATTGGACCTAGAAAGAGGAATAGCAATACATTTGCATATCAGAGGATGGAGAATAAATTCAACTAAAATTCAGGAAGCAACTTCAGTGACATTTCTAGGAATCCAAAAGTGTGGGGCATGTCCATAAATCCCTTTTAAGGTGAAGGGTCAGTTGTATCTGGTCCACCCCAACACTAGGAGGCACAGCACCCAGTGGGAGTTTAGTGTTTTGGAGGCAACATGTTTCTTTTGTGAGAGTGTTAGTCTGTCCCATGTATCACGTGACCAGAAAGATACTAGTTTTGAGTGGGACTCAGACAAGAGAATTTGAACAAACTCTGGGAGATAGTGGAGGACAGGGGACCGTGGCATGCTGCAGTCCACGGGGTCGCAAAACGGTGGACGTGACCTAGTGACTGAACAACAAACAGAAGTCTCTCTTCACAGGCCCGGTATCCTGTCCAGACCACCCTGCCACTTTGACCACGTAATCCAGCAGCGCCAATGCTTCTTAAAGTTTCATTTTTTTCACAGGGATGCTATATGAAGTCATTGGCAGCCCCCAGAGGTATATCTCAGAACAGGTCTTTAGGATTTTAAAGCAAGGTCCTGCTCTCATTATCCAACTAATAATTTGCGATTTTTCAAGGACTGCCAGAATATGCAAGATAGAATTCACAAGTGCATATTATAGTTTTCCATTGAAACATAACTTTTACCTCTGTTGTCACCACCTCTTCTGTGAGAGAGAATCATAGACTAATTTGTTTGCAGAATGAAGTCCAGTCTTATTAAAAATGGTCGATTGTTTGCATAAGTACAGAAAGATTAGTGATTGACCACAAAGCGTCTTGAGTTTGCTGTAACTTTTCATAAAGGAATCTCAGACTGGACTTTTAAAAGCCTGTGGAGACTGTGAAGCCAATCCAAGAATTTGCCACTAGATTTTAACCTGTAATACTTAATAGATTTAGGTGAATTTCTTTATTCTATACATTACGCCAAATATTCTGAGGCCGCGGGCCTGCCATAAAGTGAACTTTTTTAATGACATATAAGTTAGGGAACCCCATAAGCCAAGTACAGGTCAGATTTTCCAAGGGGGACTTTCTAAAAATTGTCCTTAAAGTCAACCTTAGTTCTTTAAAGCCCTCAGGTGATATCTGATTTGATGTACATTATATTCAAAGCCTTAGTATTATAACCAGTGTTTCCAAATGTGTCCTATTGCAACAAGAAATTGTTGTTGAACTTATGCAAATAACTATATTACCATAAATATAAGAATACTCATTGAGATTTTAGAATTTTGGAAATAGAAATAAAAAGTAAGTATTCTATCTTTGTACACAAAGCTATAATTTACCAAATTGCAGACAGTTACACGTGATTAAAAAATTGTTGGGGGCTGAAGAGGAAAAAGGATATTTTGTTCAATCCTAAAAAACAAAACTTTAAAGAAACTATGGAAGTTTTCCCCCCAAATGTCTAAAACATTATAATTTTCCTTGTCAGTTCATCCCAAGTTTTTTTTTATGGAATTATGGAATCATATTTTGTGTGATTTTCTCGGTGGTTTGCACTTTTTAGTAGCCATTTAATGACTTCATGCTTTCTGGATATTATTACTCAGTCCAGTGGCGGTGCATTCAAAATTTTGTCAACATTAGGTCCAACATGGTGGATTCTTGCCTGCCAGTTCAGTTCTCGTCGCTCAGAAGTCAGGTCCGACTCTTTGCGACCCATGAACTGCAGCACCGCCAGGCTTCTCTGTCCATCACCAACTCCCGAGGGTTTACTCAAACCCATGACCATCGAGTCTGGTGATGCATTCCAACCATCTCATACCTCTGTCATCCCCTTCTCTCCTCCCGCCCAATCATAACCAGCATTTTAGTAGGGTCTTTTCCCAATGAGTCAAAACTCTTTCGCATTGAGGTGGCCAAAGTATTGGAGGTTTCAGCTTTAACATCAGACCTTCATATGAACACAAAGGAATGGATCTCTTTTAGGATGTATTGATTGTGAATATCCTTGCAGTCAAAATGAGATTCTGAGATGAGTCTTATCTCCAAACACCACAGTTCAAAAAGCATCATTTCTAAGGCGCTCAACTTTCTTTCACTGTCCAACTTTCACATCCATACATGACCACTGGAAAAACCATAGCCTTGACTAGAGAAGACTTTGGTTGGCTAAGAGTATTGTCTCTGCTTTTAAATATGCTATCTAGGTTGGCCAATAACACTCCTTCCAAGGAGTAAGCGTCCTTTAATTTCATGGCTGCATATCTCCCTATCTGCAGTGATTTCTGGGAGCAAACATAAACTTTAATGTCTGGACACTGTTTCCCCAATCTACTTCCCATTGAAGTAAATGGGACCAGATAGCATGAACTTTAGTTTTCTGAACGTTGGAGCTTTAAGCCAACTTTTTCACTCTCCTATTTCACCTTCATCAAGAGGCTCTCGTAGTTCTTCTTTCACTTTCTGCCATTAATGTGTGGTGTCATCCACATCATCTGAGGTTAATTGATATTTCTCCAGCAATCTTGATTGCAGCTTGTGGTTTCTTGCCTGCCCTGCATTTCTCATGATGTACTCTGCATTATAAGTTAAATAAGCAGGTGGGTGGACATTACACAGCCTTGACATACTTCCTTTTCTATTTGGAACCAGTATGCTTGTCCCATGTCCAGTTTCTATCTGTTGCTTTCCTGACATGCATACAGGTTTCTCAAGAGTCAGGTAGATGGTTTGGTACTTCCCATCTCTTTTCAGAGATTGTCCACAGATTATTGTGGTCAACACAGTCACAAGGCTTTTTTGGCATAGTCAATAAAGCAGAATTAGATGTTTTTTATCTGGAATTTCTCTTGCTTATATGGATGGATCCAGAGGATATTGGCATATTTGATCTCTGGTTCCTCTGACCTTTTCTAAAAACCAGCTTGTAATATCTGGAAGTTCACTGTTCAACGTATTGCTGAAGGCCTGGCTTGGAGAAATTTTGAGCATTACTGTTACTAGCATGTGAGATGAGTGCAATTGGTGTGGTAGTTTGAAGCATTCTTTGGCATTGCCTTTCTTTGGAATTGGAAACAAAAACTGACCTTTTTCCGTCCTGTGGCCACTGCTGAGTTTTCACCAAATTTGGCTGGCATATCGGACGTGCAGCACTTTACACAGCATCATATATTGAGGTTTTTGAAAATGCTCAACTGGTAATTCCAATCACCTCCACTAGCTTTGTTCGTAGTGATGCTTTCCTAAGGCCCACTTGGACTTCACATTCCAGGATGTTGGTCTCTAGTGGTGAGGTGATCACACATCGTGGATTATCTGGCAGTTAAACCTTAATAACTTTTTACAAAAGAATCAAAGCAAAACATTGACTATCTTCTGACCGTTAAGTGATTTTAAAATTTGCCTGATTAAATTTTTTTTGAGAGTCATTGTGTAACGAAATTAGTTTTTTTGTGGCTTTTGAGGTTTTTAAAATTTAACTGAACAATGGGGGTTTTTGAAGATTTCTTGAAATTTCATACAATTTTTTGGAATTTCGTGTGTCAGAAAAAATTTATCCACCTCATATAACTTAAGAAAATTTATTTTCTCTATTATTTTATAGCTTTCCCACACATTTAAATTTAAAAATACTGGGGGTAACCCCAAATTTTTTTTAGCATTCCCTTTTACAAAGTAAGAAAAAAAATCCTTTGAGACTTTTTAAATGGCAATTGGGGAATTGTCGCCCTAGTTTGAAGTTAAAAAGTTCCCTTTTAATTTTTTGATTTTGGAAATTGTCAATTTAAAATCAACGGGTTTGAAAAAACTTCATTAAAAAAGTTTACAGGAAAAATGTGAAAGCAACTTTGTTATGGGATTTAACCAAAAAAGACCCAAATTTAAACCCGAAAGGAAAAAAGGGGGAAAAAAGGCTTAGCTGGGAAAAAAACTGTTGTCTCCCAAATTTTTAGGGAAAACCTTTTATTTTTTAAGCAATCAAAAAGGAAAAGATAAAGACAAAATGAGGGAGGGCAAAATAAATTTTAAAAACCCCAAAAATTGGGTTTGCCCGGGCCGAATACATTTTAAAAGGGAAAAGGGAAAAATTTTTTTTAAATTTTTCTTAATGTTGACCTGAAAAAGTAAAAGAAAAAATTCATTTCTTTTTAACAGAACTAATTTGGTTTCACATCAATGTGATTTTCTTAAGGCAAAATTTAAGAAAAATTAAAAAAAATCCATTATCAGCTTGATTTTTTTCCTTTGGTTTTAAAATCCTTTTCAGGGGTTTTTCCCACAGTCTTTCCCACAACATTTTAAAAAAAACCCCCCCCTTTTTTAAACTTCTGGGGGTTTGTCTTTATATTCTGGAATATTAATAGCCATTTTGGTTTTGGATTTAAAAATTTCTCATTGTTTTCCCTTTTTTGGAAAAAAATTCCTTCATCCTCTTCTTGTTTTAAAACAAAAATTGCTTTCCCCTGCATAAAAAGTAAATTTGGTTTTTTTTTTTCCATATTAGTTTCCCATAGTTTCATTTTTTATATGTTGAGACTTTCTCAAAACTGGTATTTTTCTTTTTCTTTGAGAGCCCGGAAGTTAAAAAAAGTTTTTAAACTTTGGGCCCAAAATTTGTATCATTCTGTAGAAAAATTTTTTTTCATTTTTATAATTTTTTAGAGGCTTTTGCTCTTTTTAATGTAATTAATTCTTGATTTTTTAAAAATTTGGGTTATACATTCAGGAAATCATCACTGCCCTCAAGGGCAATGGGCTTTGGTATTTTAATTTCTTTTCCCCTGGGAAAGTTTCCCCTGTGGGCCCCTTTACAAACCCTCCTCTTTCCCAAATTTTTCTGACATTTTCATCCCCCCGTAAAACCCCCGAATTCTTTCCCTTCCCCTGTTCAGTTTAGCCAGGGCGCTCAGTCGTTTTCCGGGCTCTTTGCGACCCCCCTGAATCGCCCGGGATGCCAGGCCCCCCGGGGCCATCACCAAAAATCCCCGGGGTTTACCGAAACCAATGTCCAATTCCGGGGGTCGGTGATGCCATCCAAACCATCTATCTTTTGTAGTTTCCCCCTTTTCCTCCTGCCCCATCCTACCCCGCCTTTGGGGGGGTTTTCCCCAAAGAGTCAACTTTTTTTGCATAGGTGGCCAAAGATTGGGTTTAAGCTTTTTTAAAAATCAGGCCTTCCAATGAAAACCCAGGTCCCGATTTTCCCCTTTTTTGGGGGCTGGTTGGATTCCTTGCGTCCAAAAGGGGCTCTCAAAAGTCTTTTTCCAAAAACTACGTTCCCAAAAGCAAATTTTCGGCACTCAGCTTTTTTCACCGTTTCCAATCCTCAATCCATACATGGCCACTGGAAAAAACCAAAAGCCTTGACTAGAGGAACCCTTTTTTTGGACAAGTAAGTCTCTGCTTTTTAAGTGCTACAAGCGTTGGTCACAAACCTTCTTTCCAAGGTGTAAAGCGTCTTTTAAATTTCATGGGATGCATCTCCTTCAGCAGTGATCTGGAGCCCAAAAAACTAAAGTCTGACACTGTTGCCCCCATCTATTTCCCAATGAAGTGATGGGGGGGGGGGAGACCAGATGCCATGATCTTGGTATTTGAACTTTGAGGCTCTTAAGCCAACTTTTTCACTCTCCTCTTTCACTGGGGGTGGTATTGTGGGGTTGTTTGTCTTGTTTTTCTGCCATAAGTGTGGTGTGATTTATAACAGTGTTATTTTTAATTGGTTTTGCGGTGATCTTGAGTGAAGCTTGTGCTTTTCCTTGCCAGTGTTTTCATGGCTGTACTCTGCTTGTTTTTAAAAATAAGCTTTGGGGGGGTGTGAGTGGCGATACACTAGCCTTGACGTACTCATGTTACTAGTGGGAACCAGTGTTGTTGAGGGTTGTATTGTTCTGGGGGTTGTTTAGTGTGGAGGGTCATAGGGGCTGGGGCAATGAAAACAGATCAGTGGGACCTGGTATTGTGGTTCTGTCAGAATTTTTCCACAGTTGTGTGTGAATCCACACAAAGGCTTTGATGTAGTCAATAAAGCAGAAATAGATCTTCTTCTGAGATGTCTGAGTGGGTAGATAAATGATCCAACAGATGGGTTGTATATTTGGTCTCTGGCTCTTGTGTTTCTAAAACCAGCTTGGGGTACATATGGAAGTTCACGGGTTCATGTATTGCTGAAGGCCTATATTTTTATTATTTATATGGGATTACTTGGAGGGTGTGCGTGTGTTTTTTGGGTTTGTGTTGGTTATGTGGTAGTTTTATTTTTTTATTTGTGGCATTGCTCGGTACTTTTTGATTGTTTGTGATACTGACCTTTTGTTAGTCCTGTGCACTGCAGATTTTTGGTGGAGGGGGCTGGAAGGGGGGGTGTAGGGGGAACTTAGAGGGGGGGGGAGGGAGGTGAGAAGGGTAGGTAAACAGAAGAGGGCGGGGGGGTTCTAGTAAAGGATTTAGCTTTGCTCAAATGAAAATAGCTGGCAGTGGAGTGACTTCAATTACAGGATGTCTGGCTCTAGGTGAGTGAAGTACACCATAAGGAGAACGGGATGAATTAGACAATAGGATCTCATAGTGGTGTAAAAACCAGTGTTAATGATAGAGTAAATTGAAAGCTTTCAGGTGATCAATGTAGAATTCGAGGTACTTGCAGAAGGGGATGTGGATGGGAGAAAAGGGACAAGGCTTGATCGTTCAAGTGCTGTCGTGTGGCGAGGTCTTATTAAAGTAAGAAAACGGAAGAGTGGAGCTCTGACACAGACATCAGATGGGTGACAGGTTGTGCCCCTCTTGGGGTGTTAGCAAGGGGGTTATATAATTTTTTGTAATGGGTTATTACAAAAATACAAAAGACTGTCTCAAGGCTGTAAAGACTTTACTAGCTTGGTCATAGTTACATGTTACAGGATTAGCCAGATGGTTTTTATGAAGGAGCCAACTGTATTGGCAATGTTGATCTGGGGTGTGTTTGTTCCTTAGGACAGAGTTTGAAAACTGGGTTGTCACAGGTTGTGTGTCATCAGTTCTGAGTGCTTGGAGAAAATGTTGAGTTTTACTTGACTAGTGTGTGAGGGGATGTAGTGGGTGGTTTGATTTTAATAGTTGTTTGATCCTTTGCCTGGTTCTTATCGTATTGAGTCGAATTTGAGGCCTTTCTAGTCCTGTGGGTAGGGTCTTGACTTTTGCTAGATTTGCTGGCATTCTCGAGTGCAGCAACTTTTCACAGCATCATATTTGAGGAATTGAAACAGCTCAGCTGGAATTCTAATCACCTCCACTAGCTTTGCTCATAGTGATCCTTTCTAAGGCCCACTTGACTTCACATTCCAGGATGTTCTGGCTCTAGGTGAGTGATCACACCATGCATTTTCTAGAATTATATCAATAGGATCACATACTGTGTACTTTTTTGTGTTCTTGATACATAGCATTGATAGCTTTCAGTGAACAATGTTGGATTCGTGATCTCCGAAGAAGATTTAGCTTCAGGACTAGGGACCAGGCTTGATCATTCAAGAGCTTTTGTGTGGCCGAGTTTTATTAAAGTAAGAAAAGGGACAGAGAGAGCTCTGACACAGACATCAGATGGGGGACAGAGAGTGCCCCTCTTGCTAGTGTTAGCAAGGGAGTTATATAATTTTTTTAAAAAGTTATTACAAAAATCAAAAGACTGTCTCAAGGCTGTAAAGATCTTACTAGACTCACTCCCATCGTTTACATGATAACAGGATTAGCCAGAAGGTTTTCAGGAAGGAGAAACTGTCCTCAAGCAGGATACATTGTTGTTATATAATCCTTAGTACAGAGTTTAAACTGAGTTGTTTGATGTGTAATCATCAGTTCTGGGCTTAAAGAAAAAAAAGTTTTATGTGACTAAGACTAGGAATGTAGAGGAAAAAAAAAAAAGATGTTTGTCCTTTCCTCTTCCTTGAGAATTTCAGGCCCCTTTCTCCTCCTTGCCTAGGGCATAACCATTCTGAGATTTTCCATCATCCTGCAAATGATTTTCAGTAGGTTAACCAGCAAACTGTAAATATACAAATTAAAGCTCATAGGCCATCTCTACTTATAGGGTCAGTAGTGGGATTACTGATTCACATGGTAGTCCTTCTACTGGCTGTACTGTTGTTTAGTTACTAACTCTTGTCTGACTCTTTTGTGATGCCATAGACTGTAGCCTGCCAGGCTACTCTGTCTACGGGATTGCTTAGGCAAGAATATTGGAGTAGGTGGCCATTTCCTTCTCCAGGCGATCTTCCCAGACCAGGAAACCTTCATCTTCTGCATCACAGGCAGATTCTTCACCACTGAGCCACCTGGGAAGCCATGAAAAGAAAAGCATATTTCAAAAAGAAACATCACCCCAATATTTCCCATCGATTTTTCTTGTTTCTTGAGGTAGGACTGTGTTGCTATAAATGTCCCTCTTATAACTACTTTTGTTATGTCCATAGGCTTTGGATCATTGTGTTTTCATTCTCATTTTTTTCTAGATTTTTTAAAAATTCCTTTGAATTTCTTGATTATTTAGTAGCATATTGTTTAGCCTCCATGTGTTTGTGAGTTTTATAGTGTTTTTTTCCCTTGCAATTGATTTCTGATCTCATAGAGTAGTGGTCAAAAGAGATTTGTTTGATAAAATTTACATTTTATTAAATTTACTGTGGCTTGTTTTGTGACCCAAGTTGTGCTCTATACTGGAGAATGTTCCACATGCATTTGAGAAGAAAATGTATCATGCTGCTTTTAGATGGCATGTTCTACAAATATCAGTTAAGTTTCTCTGGTCTATTGTGTTTAATACCTCCATTTACATATTAATTTTCTGTCTGAATGATCTGTCCATTGGTGTAAGTGGGAAATTGAAGTCTCCTACTCTTATTGTATTACTGTCCATTTACCCCTTTTATGGATGTTAGTATTTGCCTTATGTATTGAGGTGCTCTTATGTTGGGTGCATATATGTTTACAGTTGTTATATCTTCTTGGATTGATCTTTGGTTCATTATGCAGTTTCTTTCCTTGTCTTTTATGAGAATCTTTATTTTGAAGTCTATTTGTCTGATATGATTATTGCTACTCCAGCTTTCTTTTGATTTCCATTTGTATGGAATATCTTTTTCCATCCCATCAGTTTCAGTCTGTGTGCATTGCTAGGTCTGAAGTGTGTCTCTTGTAAACAGCATATACATGGGTATTGTTTTTGTAATCATTCACCCAGTCTGTCTTTTGGTTGAAGCATTTAATCCATTCACATTTGATTAAATTATCAATATCTATGTTTCTATAGCAATTTTCTTAGCTGTTTTTGTTTCCCTTGTAGGTGTCTTTCTTCTTTTGTTTTTCCTGCATAGAGAAGTTATTTTAGCATTGTAACGCTCAAAATTCTCTAAGTCAGGCCTCAACAGTACATGAACCAAGAACTTCCAGATGTTCAAGCTGGCTTTAGAAAAGGCAGAAGAACCAGAGATCAGATTGCCAACATCTGCTGGATTATTGAAAAAGCAAGAGATGTCCAGAAAAACATCTACTTCTGCTTTATTGCCTACAGCAAAGCCTTTGACTACGTGGATCACAACAAATTGTTGAAAATTCTTCAAGAGATGGGAATACCAGACCACCTGACCTGCCTCTTGATATATCTGCCTGCAGGTCAAAAAGTGACAGTTAGAACTGGACATGGAACAACAGACTGGTTCCAAATTGGGAACGGAGTACATCAAGGCTGTATATTGTCACCTTGCTTATTTAACTTATATGCAGAGTACATCATGAGAAATTCTGGGCTGGATGAAGCACAAGCTGGAATCAAGACTGCCAGGAGATATATAATAATTTAAGATACTCAGATGGCACCACCCTTATGGCAGAAAGCGAAGAAGAACTTGATGAAAGTGAAAGAGGAGAGTGAAAATGTTGGCTTAAAGCTCAACATTCAGAAAGCTAAGATCATGGCATCTGATCCCATCACTTCATGACAAATAGATGGGGAAACAATGGAAACAGTGAGAGGCTTTATTTTGGAGGGCTCCAAAATCACTGCAGATGGTGACTGCAGCCATGAAATTAAAAGATGCTTGCTCCTTGAAAGAAAAGCTATGACCCACCTAGACAGCTTGTTAAAAAGCAGAGACATTACTATACCAACAAAGGCCCATCTAGTCAAAGCTATGGTTTTTGCAGTAGCCATGTATAGATGTGAGAATTGGACTATAAAGAAATCTGAGCACTGAAAAATTGATGCTTTTGAACTGTGGTGTTGGAGAAGACTTTTGAGAGTCCCTTGAACTGCAAAGAGATTCAACCAGTCAATTCCTAAAGGAAACCAGTCCTGAATATTCACTGGAAGGACTGATGCTGAAGCTGAAACTCCAATACTTTGGCCACCTGATGCAAAGAACTGACTCAGTGAAAAAGACCCTGTTGCTAGGAAAGATTGAAAGCGGGAGGAGAAATGGACCACAGAGAATGAGGTGGTTGGATGGCATCACCAACGTGAGGCAAATGAGTTTAAGTAGGCTCTGGGAGTTGGTGATGGACAGAGAGGCCTGGCCTGCAGCAATCCATGGGGTTGCAAGGGGTCGGACACAACTGAGTGACTGAGCTGAACTGATAAAAGCTGACTTGGTGGTGGTGGTTTAGTCCCAAAGTCATGTCCGACTCTTGCGATCCCATGGACTGTAGCCCCCCAGGCTATTCTGTCCATGGGATTCTCCAGGCAAGAATACTGGAGTGAGTTGCCATTTGCTTCTCCAGGGGATCTTCCTGACCCCAGAATCGAGCCCAGGTCTCCTGGATTGCAGGCAGATGATTTACCAACTGATCTATGAGGGAATCTCTTATCTGGTGGTGCTCAATTCTCTTAGCATTACTTGTCTGCTCAGCTTTTGATTTCTCTGTTGAATCTGAATGAGAGCCTTGCTGGGAAGAGTAATATTGGTTTTAGGTTTTTTGCTTTCATTACTTTAAATATATCCTGCCTCTTCTTTCTGGACTGCAGAGTTTCTGC
Source organism: Okapia johnstoni (assembly GCA_024291935.2). NCBI lineage: Eukaryota > Metazoa > Chordata > Mammalia > Artiodactyla > Giraffidae > Okapia > Okapia johnstoni. Next base: position 914,736 of record CM044326.1, read on the forward strand.
TGAAAAATCAACTGATAAATTTATGAGGATTCTTTTTATGTTATTTATTTTCCCTTGTGGTTTTTATTTATTTTTATTTTTTAAATTGTTTTATTATTTTTTTTTTTATTTTTTAGCCATACATTGACATGAATCCACAATAGGTGTACATGTTTTCCCCTTCCAGAACCCGCCTTCTACCTCGCTCCCTATCCCATCCCTCCACGTCATCCCGGTGCACCAGCCCCGAGCACCCTGTATCATGCATTGAACCTAGACTGGTGATTCGTTTCACATATGATAATTTACATGCTTCCATGCCATTTTCCCATATCATCCCGCCCTCCCCCTCTCCCATAGAGTCCATAATACTGTTCTATTTATCTATGTCTCTTTTGATGTCTCGCATACAAGGTTATCTTTACCGATTGACTAAATACCATATATATGTGTCAGTATACTGTATTGGTGTATTTCTTTCTGGCTTACTTCACTCTGTATAATAGGTTCCAGTTTCATCCACATCATTAGAACTGATTTGAATGTATTCTTTTTAATGGCTGAGTAATATTCCATTGTGTATATGTACCACAGCTTTCTTATCCATTCGTCTGCTGATGAGCATCTAGGCTGCTTCCAGGTCCTGGCTATTGTAAACAGTGCTGCAATGAACATTGGGGTACACGTGTCTCTTTCAATTCTGGTTTCCTCGGTGTGTATGCCCAGCAGTGGGATTGCTGGATCATATGGCAGTTCTATTTCCAGTTTTCTGAGGAATCTCCACACTGTTCTCCATGGTGGCTGTACTAGTTTGCATTCCCACAACAGTGTAAGAGGGTTCCCTTTTCTCCACACCCTCTCCAGCATTTATTGCTTGTAGTCTTTTTGATAGCAGCCATTCTGATGGGCATGAAATGGTACCTCATTGTGGTTTTGATTTGCATTTCTCTGATAATGAGTGTCTGTCTAATCAAGGCTATAGTTTTTCCAGTGGTCATGTATGGATATGAGAGTTGGACGGTGAAGAAAGCTGAGCGCCGAAGAATTGATGCTTTTGAACTGTGGTGTTGGAGAAGACTCTTGAGAGTCCCTTGGACTGCAAGGAGATCCAATCAATCCATCCTAAAAGAGATCAATCCCGGGTGTTCATTGGAAGGACTGATGTTGAAGCTGAAACTCCAATACTTTGGCCACCTCATATGAAGTGTTGACTCATTGGAAGAGACCCTAATGCTGGGTAGGATTGGGGGCTGGAGGAGAAGAGGACCACAGAGGATGAGATGGTTGGATGGCATCACGGACTCGATGGACATGGGTTTGGGTAGACTCCGGGAGTTGGTGATGGACAGAGAGGGCTGGCGTGCTGCAGTTCATGGGGTCTCAAAGAGTCGGACACGACTGAGCGACTGAACTGAACTGAACCGAACTGATAATGAGTGATGTTGAGCATCTTTTCACGTGTTTGTTAGCCATCTGTATGTCTTCTTTGGAGAGGTGTCTGTTTAGTTCTTTGGCCCACTTTTTGATTGCGTCATTTATTTTTCTGGAATTGACCTGCAGGAGTTGCTTGTATATTTTTGAGATTACTTTTTTGTCCGTTGCTTCGTTTGCTATTATTTTCTCCCATTCTGAAGGCTGTCTTTTCACCTTGCTTATAGTTTCCTTTGTTGTGCAAAAGTTTTAAGTTTAATTAGTTCCCATTTGTTTATTTTTGCTTTTATTTCCATTATTCTTGGAGGTGGGTCATAGAGGATCCTGCTGTGGTTTATGTCGGAGAGTGTTTTGCCTATGTTTTCCTCTAGGAGTTTTATAGCTTCCAGTGTTGCGTTTAAATCTTTAATCCATTTTGAGTTTATTTTTATGTATGGTGTTAGAAAGTGTTCTAGTTTCATGCTTTTACAAGTGGTTGACCTGTTTTCCCAGCACCACTTGTTAAAGAGATTGTCTTTTCTCCATTGTATATTCTTGCCTCCTTTGTCAAAGATAGGTGTCCATAAGTGGGTAGATTTATCTCTGGGTTTTCTATTTTGTTCCATTGATCTATATTTCTGTCCTTGTGCCAATAACATACTGTCCTGATGACTGTGGCTTTGTAGTAGAGCCTGAAATCAGGAAGGTTGATTCCTCCAGTTCCATTCTTCTTTCTCAAGATTGCTTTGGCTATTCGAGGTTTTTTTATTTCCATACAAATTGTGAAATTATTTCTTCTAGTTCTCTGAAGAATACCGTTGGAACCTTGATAGGGATTGCATTGAATCTATAGATTGCTTTGGGTAGTATACTCATTTTCACTATATTGATTCTTCTGATCCATGAACACGGTATATTTCTCCATCTATTAGTGTCCTCTTTAATTTCATTCACTAGTGTTTTATAGTTTTGTATATATAGGTCTTTTGTTTCTTTAGGTAGATATATTCCCAAGTATTTTTTTCTTTTCATTGTGATGGTGAATGGAATTGTCTCCTTAATTTCTCTTTCTGTTTTCTCGTTGTTAGTGTATAGGAATGCAAGGGATTTCTGTGTGTTAATTTTATATCCCGCAACTTTACTATATTCGTTGTTTAGCTCTAGTAATTTTCTGGTGGAGTCTTTAGGGTTTTCTATGTAGAGGATCATGTCATCTGCAAACAGTGAGAGTTTTACTTCTTTTCCAATCTGGATTCATTTTATTTTTTTTTCTGCTCTAATTGCTGTGGCCAAAACTTCCAAAACTATGTTGAATAGTAGTGGTGAGAGTGGGAACACTTGTCTTGTTCCTGATTTTAGGGGAAATGCTTTCAGTTTTTCACCATTTAGGATAATGTTTGCTGTGGGTTTGTCATATATAGCTTTTATTATTTTGAGGCATGTTCCTTCTATTCCTGCTTTTTGGAGGGTTTTTATCATAAATGGATGTTGAGTTTTGTCAAAGTCTTTCTCTGCATCTATTGAAATAATCATATGATTTTTATTTTTCAATTTGTTTATGTGGTGTATTACATTGATTGATTTGTGGATATTGAAGAATCTTTACTGGGATAGAGCCTACTTGGTCATGATGTATGATCTTTTTAATATGTTGTTGGATTCTGTTTGCTAGGATTTTGTTAAGGATTTTTGCATCTATGATCATCAGTGATATCGTCCTGTAGTTTTCTTTTTTTGTAGCATCTTTGTCAGGTTTTGGTATTAGGTTGATGGTGGCCTCATAGAATGAATTTGGAAGTTTACCTTCCTCTGCAATTGTCTGGAAGAGTTTGAGTAGGATAGGTGTTAGCTCGTCTCTAAATTTTTGGTAGAATTCAGCTGTGAATCCATTTGGTCCTGGGCTTTCGTTTGCTGGAAGATTTCTGATTACAGTTTCAGTTTCCGTGCTTGTGATGGGTCTGTTGAGATTTTCTATTTCTTCCTGGTTCAGTTTTGGGAAGTCGTACTTTTCTAAGAATTTATCCATTTCTTCCAAGTTGTCCAATTTATTTGCATATAGTTGCTGATAATAGTCTCTTATGATCCTTTGTATTTCTTTGTTGCCTGTTGTGATTTCTCTGTTTTCATTTCTAATTTTGTTAATTTGACCCTTCTCCCTTTGTTTCTTGATGAGTCTGGATAATGGCTTGTCAATTTTATTTATCTTTTCAAAGAACAAGCTTTTGGCTTTGTTGATTTTTGCTATGGTCTCTTTTGTTTCTTTTGCATTTATTTCTGCCCAATTTTTTAAGATTTCTTTTCTCTTACTAACCCTGGGGTTCTTCATTTCTTCCTTTTCTAGTTGCTTTAGGTGTAGATTTAGGTTATTTATTTGACTTTTTCCTTGTTTCTTGAGGTGAGCCTGTATTTCTATGAGTCTTCCCCCTTAGCACTGCTTTTATAGTGTCCCATAGGTTTGGGGTTGTTGTGTTTTCATTTTCGTTCGTTTCTATGCATATTTTGATTTATTTTTTGATTTCTTCTGTGATTTGTTGGTCATTCAGGAGTGTGTTGTTCAGCCTCCATATGTTGGAGTTTTAATTGTTTTTCTCCTGTAATTGACATCTAATGTTACTGAATTGTGGTCAGAAAAGATGCTTGGAATGATTTCAATTTTTTTGATTTACCAAGACTGGATTTATGGCCCAGGATGTGATCTATTCTGGAGAGGGTTCCGTGTGCGCTTGAGAAAAAGGTGAAATTCATTGTTTTGGGGTGAAATGACCTGTAGATATCAATTAGGTCTAACTGTCTATTGTATCATTTAAAGTGTGTGTTTCCTTGTTAATTTTCTGTTTAGTTGATCTGTCCATAGGTGTGAGTGGGGTATTAAATTCTCCCACTTTTATTGTGTTATTGTTAATTTCCCCTTTCATACTTGTTAGCATTTGCCTTACATATTGCGGTGCTCCTATGTTGGGTGCATATATATTTACAATTGTTATATCTTCTTCTTGGATTGATCCTTTGATCATTATGTAGTATCCATCTTTGTCTCTTTTCACCGCCTTTGTTTTAAAGTCTATTTTATCTGATATGAGTATTGCTACTCCTGCTTTCTTTTGGTCTCTATTTGCATGAAATATCTTTTTCCATCCCTTCACTTTCAGTCTGTATGTGTCCCTTGTTTTGAGGTGGGTCTCTTGTAGACAACATATATAGGGGTCTTGTTTTTGTATCCATTCAGCCAGTCTTTGTGTTTTGGTTGGGCATTCAACCCATTTACATTTAAAGTAATTATTGATAAGTATGATTCCATTGCCATTTACTTTATTGTTTTGGGTTCGAGATTATACACCCTTTCTGTGTTTCCTGCCTAGAGAAGATCCTTTAGCATTTGTTGGAGAGCTGGTTTGTTGGTGCTGAATTCTCTGAGCTTTTGCTTATCTGTAAAGCTTTTTATTTCTCCTTCGTATTTGAATGAGATTCTTGCAAGATAGAGTAATCTGGGCTGTAGATTATTTTCTTTCATCATTTTGAGTATGTCCTGCCATTCCCTTCTGGCCTGAAGAGTTTCTATTGAAAGATCAGCTGTCATCCTTATGGGAATCCCCTTGTGTGTTATTTGTTGTTTTCCCCTTGCTGCTTTTAATATTTTCTTTGTATTTATTTTAGTTCTATTAATATGTGATTAATTTTCCAGAGCCAGAAATTCTCTGGAGTTCCAGTGTCCTGATCTCAGTGACATTCCCACCCCAGAGGTTCAGGCCTTACCCCCACCTGGAAATCAAGACCCTGCCTGCTACACTGCTCTGAAAAAAAAAAGGTGAATAAAACAAATGAAAACAAACAGACAAACGAAACCCAAGACAAATAGCAATGAAAAAAAACAAGCAAACTGCAACAGCAACAATTAAAAACAGACAAAACCCCAAACAATTGGTAAGCAAAACCAAACAAACAAAAAACAAACACACGTGGAAAATAAGAAACAAAAACAGTGAAAACAAAAGCAACAGAACAACAAGACAAACAAAAGAATTCCAGAAAGCAGTCAATTAAAAGCAAAACTAACAAAAAAGAAAAATAAAAAGCAAAACAAAAGCAGCATGTAAACAGAAGGAAAAGGCAAAAAAACAAAATAAACACACTAAAATCGTAGGAAGAAAAAAAGAAAGAAAAGATAAGACCAAATAGAACAAAGGATGAAAAAAAAATGGAACAAAAGGAAGAGGAAAAAATTAAAAAACAAGGAAAAACACAGAACAATAAAAAGTAATGTAGAAATAGAAATATAAAAAATATTTTGAAATAATTTTAAAAGTAAATAAAAATAAAAACAAATAATAATATACAACAGAACAAACAAAACATACAAATAGTAATAATTATATTTTTCTGGGATCTCAACTTGTTACAGGAAAAGCCAATTTTGACTCCATGTTGAATCTGTTTCTTTAACTTTTGATTTTTATTTTTTTCGTTATATACATCATGGCCTGCTTCAGAGAACCCTTCTGCATGACTGATAAAGTGCCTTCATTCTGCTCACAGAGAGGCAATCCGGCCCTTCTCCCTTTTGAATGGCTACAGAAAAGCAGAAATTAACACATCATCTCCCTGAAGTTGATGATTCCAAGAGATATTTGCAAGACTTATGACCCTTTTACTTTACTTCCTCACTTCTTCCCCCTCTCTGTTCTATAAAAGAAACTGAGATCCAGACCCTGATAATACAGTTATTTTGAGACACTAGTCTGACATCTTCTCAGTCTGCCGGATTTCTGAATAAAGTTGAGATGACACCTTGTCTCTCATTTAACTGCCCTGTCATGAAATGAGCAGAGGGAACTTGGATTCAGTAACAAGCTGTGTACTTGCCCCCACCATGAGTCATGCCAACTTCTGCCTCCCCAGGAGGCCCTCCAAAGCCTCTAGGTAGGTCTTTAGTCACCATGGGCACTGTGGGAGAAGCTCAGACTCTTATCTGGCCCTACTCTCATGTGTACTAATCCCCAAAGCCCACAGCTGCTAGAGCTAGATCAGTTTCATTTGTGGGAACACTGGCTGTCCCTCAGATATTCCATAGTTTCTGGGTTTACCAAGCTGATTGTGGGGATTTAATCTGCAGTTCATGCAGATGCATCGAAAGGTTTTTGTTCCTCTTCCTTGTTGCCCCACCCCTGGGGCTCAGCTGTGGTTTTAGTCCCACCTCTGTGTGTGGACCGCCTGTATAAATCTGCTCCTGAGGCTTCCCTGGAGTACTTGAGTCTGCCTTCACTAGACAGTAAGGCAGGGCTCAGAGTTGGCATGTCTGCCTGGGTTTGGGGGCCCTAGTGATGACAGGTGCAAAGGAAAGATAGCAGCTGTGGGTGCAAGAAATTGGGCCCTAGTGGGAGCCCTTCCTAGCACCTGGCAGCCAGTGTGAGAAGGCCAGACCTGGTAGGGGCTTTTCCTAACACCTAATGGGTCAAGGGGTTAACATGTGGTTAAAGAGTGGCTGCAATGATGGCTTTTCCCCCTGTGTGTCACTCAACAGTGGCTTCTTGCTTCTGTGGCAGTCTGGACTTCTTCCACAAGCATTCCTATTTGCAGATATCCTTCCTTCCATCCCCTCAGGCTGTCTCCTCACAGCCAAAAGAAGTCCTCCCCCCTGGGTTTGTTCTTAGTCCCCATGCTCCAACTCTCTATCCCTATGTGCACCAGTGGATACATGTCCCAGCCTGAGGCAAACAAGGCTGTGGCATGGACCATCTATGTAAAGTACACTATAGAAGCCATTTCACTGTCCTCCAACAGCCTTAGATGCTTCCTTTCTGTACCAACTGATTTCCCCATCGGTCAGGGGGCTTCTCCAGAAGCAGGAACCTCTACTCTGCTTCAGCTCCCCTCAAGAAGTGCAAGCACAGATCCCATCTTGCTTCCTCTCCTCTATTTTTCCCCTTATTTCTTTCATTCTCCCCAGTTATGCAAGCATCTTTCTTGTCCTTTCTGGTGTCCAAGATCTTCTGCTAATGTTCATCTTGTGTTCAGTGAGAATTGTTCCATCTTTAGATATATTATTGTTGCATTTGCGAAGAGAGATGAACTCCACATCCTCCCGCTCCACCATCTTGTTTCCCCTATCCATTCCTCTGTTGATGGATATTTAGTTTTCCTGGCTATTGCAAATAATGTTGGAATGAACACTGGGGTACATTTATCTCTTCCAAGTATACGTCTGATGTTTATTAATAGACCTAAAAGTATTTATATTTTCTAACCCTTATGAAAACAAGATGCCAAGGAGATAAAATTATGTACAGCAGGTAAATTTCCATATATTATTTTATTTGGAAATGATATAGATATTCAGAGAATATCCATTTTTTTTACCTAGAATCACATAGCTTTAAAGTCCAAGTTGCCAAATAAGTTTGTGAAATGATTTTCACGTGGACATTTATGAGCATAATTGTTATAAAACATAAGTATGAAAAATATGATTATTATACATGTTATATCATATGAAACATGAAACACATGTAGTATAATGATCATTTATGCATTTTAGGTGATTGCATCTATTTAATTCTCTTCTGGTTAACAATCATGTTTGATTTTATAATAAAAATTTCATGAACTTAGCAATAATCTAGCATTATCCTAAATTTTGAGGTGGTTACATATTATGCAAGTAACAAATATCAAAAACAATTAATGTAAATATTTATTCGTATTGTCTTTCCTTTTATTATCTTTTTTCTGCCCACTGTTTTTGCTGTGCATCAAGCAATTCATTTTTGATATACATTTTGTCTTAGGATCGGTTTATAGTTGTATTGTATAATCCTAAACATCTAGTGAACATAATTTATGCTTAACTAGTAAAAGTAGTAGAGAAAATAGAGTGTTTGTTAACAGTGACAACTTGGAAGTTATGCCTGTTTTACTTTACCAACAATTTTGAAATCTAGCTTTACCTGCCAAAGAGTATCCCAGGTCATGGGAACTTTTAAAAACTGAATGTGTTCCTGTAGTTCATATAGTTTTAGGAATGCCTAATTTATATAATAGCTCACTTATCTCAAATGTATTTAAATATAATTCCTTTATTGGATTTTATAAATTAATTTAGTAATAATGTCCATATGTAGAAAAATGCCATTATATATTGACATGCATGTGTGCATACATACATAAACATATATAGACATATAGGCAAGCCAACAGAAATCTTACAGTTTTCATTGTAAATTCTAGCCGTGGGTCAGTAAAACATAGTGATAAAACCAAACTGGTTTATCTCTACTTAGTATTTTCATCTGAATTGTTATGGAGACTACTTTGAAAATGTTCTTTTTCTCTGCTTGATATATAGTCTGATGGCAGCTTTGAACTCAGTTTAACATCACTGACTGATGAGACATCTGACAGCTCACTGGATGTCTCCAGATCCCATCTGAATGAGTAAAACATTTAGTTCTGTTTTCAAATAACCTTTCGTTCTCTATTCAATCTCAGATGGTTTCTTAAGGGGATCCCTTAGTCCCTTGAGAACCTTTCATAGAGGGTGAGGTGGGGGAGTAAAGTTCAAGTGACTGCAGGAAGCGGAGGGGCTGAGGTGGAATGAGTCTCTCAATGTGGACAGGAAGATGGAGGAGGTAGTAGTTGTTTGAAGGAGAACATGTCAAAGGACCAAGGGAACTGGAGGGAAGATCCAAAGCAATAAAAGAAGGAAGCAGTCGCAGCCCTGATGAGAAGGGGCAGGTTTTAGAGAAGCCAGTAGGTGAAGAACCTTAAATTTCCTAAAAAGGCCACTAAAATTTCAAGTTATCCTTAGTAAAATCATGCCAACAGGAAAGAAAACACAGAGGTGGCAGAACACAATTTCAGGAGGAGTTCAAGAAGAAGGTTTTCAGTCCAAGGAGAAGCTCCCATGTTCTTAACTAATGGTACTTTGATAGTTTTGAACAGATAACTTTGATCTCCAACCCAACTTGTACCTCCCTGTGTTCTAGAAACAGATAAACCCAGCACTATACACCAGCTTCTCTTTATATGGAACTCTAAACTACTTTCTAAAGTGCACTTCACTCTTAAGAACCAACATCTGTTCCTACTAGCTACAGGGAGCATTTAGAAGTTGAACTCACTAATAGATCCCTGATCATCAGGCAGGAGTGAAGATCAAGTCTTCAAAAGTGTGCACTTAGAATCCTGCATGAGTAGTCTGGACTCCAGTGATTGAGAGTCCAGATTGATTGTATCAAAGCTGCAGTCCTGTAGCTGTCAAAGGAAAATCGTAGATAGATATTAAAGTGTTCAAAACAGATGTTATTCAAGACTGTTGAAATAGGGAAAAAGAGAGCTCAGTATAGAGCCAGTTCAATTCCAAATATGACAGTGGAAAGTGGAAACTGATAGCCAGGGATCCATGTGAGAGTCAGTGAGTGGAAAATAACTAAGAAGAAACATTAATTGGTATAGGAACTTCTGGATAATTAATAGAATTTTTGCTGAAAATTATAATCCAGCTGATGGATGTGGAGGGTTGTCAGACGTGGAAGGTAAGGGGCTCTTGGTTGGCTGACTTAACTGTATTCTTGCTAAGGATTTTGCAAGAAGTGCACAAATGGGCCTAAATGAACACCCAACTTCTTTGCTACAAGCCAGTCTTCAGTTTTTGGAGTTCTTGAAGCACTTCAGTGTCCTTCACTCAGCACAATGACCTCCCATGCAAAAAGGAGTTGACTTGGACACCAGCACACAAACAAGTGGAAAGGGCTGTTGGGAATAAAGCCCTCACCATTGTTGTCTACAGCCTTCATGGGCAAAGGTATTTAATTACTGTGAGCAGCACTTACCCTAACGTTTCTGTTGGGGTCATCAGTGATTGAGAAAACCCCAAATAAATGACCCAAGAAATTGTTTCAAAGAAAAGTGAAATCTTACCTAAGCTGTCCAAGACCAGGCCAAGGTGCAGAGACTTTGGGCCATGGGAACTTCTCCTTGGCCTCGACCTAGAGAAGGTAATGAAGAGTAAGCAGGTACCTGCCTGGGTCTGATGCAAGCTCGGGAACAATCCTTGGAGAAACCAAGAGAAAAGCACCTTCCCACACCCCATGATTTTTCATCCAGGTGACCCTGCAAAGGCCCTATTTTTGCACTAATCACCTAAACTTGTATTTCTCTGGTAAAGATTGTTTCCTCTGGATAATTTTTTGCTATTTTCACAGGTATCTGCTCCCTACTGCCTGCTCCATAGCTGTCAGGTTACCCAGCATAGGGAAGTGTTAAAACATTACCAGCTGCCTTGGAGACCAAGCCCAGCAAGCTCCACCCTGGTTCCCTTAACTGCCTGTCTGTATGAGGTACTGATCTTTTTCTTTTTCACATAATGTACCATTATATTTTGCATTTATATATTGGTATTACACTCTTTTATAGGCTTGATGTTTTACTAATGATGTATAATAGCTTTGCTGTGTTCTCCCTTCTGCTTTTTCTTCATGTAGATTTTATTTCTATGATCTGTGTTTTTTGAATCCACATCTCTCCTTCATAGTGTTTCTTAAATGTTTACATTAAGAGAAAAAAAGTGGTGGGGACTGTCTAAAGAGAATACTAAAGTCTGGTGAAGCAAATAATCTGTGTCACTATAAAATGAAAAGTGGACAACTACTCAGCAATGGAACTTGGGAGTAATATGTCTGGAGCTCAGAATATACCTTAAGGTTTCTCTTAGAGTTACTATATCTTGGGATTAATGTCAATAATAAAGGATAAAAACTCAATATAAACAGGACTAGTAGTGACCCGAGACCTTTAGGAATGAAAGTTTGGGTCACCCTCAGTTTAAGAGTAATTCAGGTGCTTACTGAGACAAAGAGAATACAGAATTTACAGTGGAAGAGGTAGTGTAAATACTGGCTTTGATCTAATACTTGTTATTGAAAGGGGGATTATAATTATCATGAATAGTTCTTCCTTATTGTGTTAAGATGCCTCTCTGTGTGTATATGGTGGCTATAGTGGTAAAGAACCCACCTGCCAATCCAGGAGATGGAAGAGATGCAGGTTAGATCCCTGGGGGGGTAAAGATCTCCTGGAGAAGGGCATGGCAACCCAGTCCAGTATTCTTGCCTGGAGAATCCTATGGACAGAGAAGCCTGGTGGGCTACAGTCCAGAGGGTCACAAAGAGTTGGACACAACTGAAGAGGTTTAACATGCATGCACACTTACATATATTAAATATATACATTTGTTTTCTATCTTCATGTATCCCCTTATCATTCAACATGAGATGTTCTAACATTGTATCATAGTATTTAAGTATCGTTAATTTTATGACATACTGTTTTTATGCAATATCATGGAGAATAGTAGGTGTCATTTAAGGACATACTTCCTCTTCTGGGGACGAGGTGACTGGTTTTGGTTATACATAGGATGTTTTATCTTGTTATGCAGAATCATGATGTCATTGCTGTCTTTATTTGATGATTTAAGTATAGTTGAAGACATTGAGTATAGGGGTCAAGTTGGGAATGGGTGGACTTGTGATAGTTAACTTGATTGGGCTAAGGAAGTAAGGTATGTGGTAAAAGCATTTCTGAGTGTGTCTGTAAGAGTGTTTCTGTGGATAGTAGCTTCTGTTTCAGTATTCTTTGTAAAGACATTCACTCTCTTCAGTGAGGGCAGGCTTCACCCAATCCAGACGGAGGTGACCAATGGAACAACAACAACAACAACAACAACAACAAAATACCAATGAGAGATGTATTTTCTCTCCTCTATTAGAGCTAAGGTGTCCCGTTTTTCCTGCACTTGGACATGTGTTTCTGGTCTGTGCCTTTAAACTCTGGAAATTATACCAGCTGCTCACTGCTTCTGAGGTCTTTGATTTGGAAGTAGGAATTACACTATCAACTCCCCTCCTTCTTAGGCCTATATACTTTGCTAAATTATTCCATAGGCATTCCTGGTTCTCCAAAATGTAGATGAAAAAATTGGGGGTTACTCAAACTTTATAAACATCTGAGATAATTCTTTTTTTTTTAATTAGTTTATTTTCTATTTTTTAACTTTACAATATTGTATTTGTTTTGCCATATATTGACATGAATCCACAAATATCACTCATTATCAGGGAAATGAAAAGCAAAACCACAATGAGGTACCATTTCACGCCCATCAGAATGGCTGCTATCCAAAAGACTACAAGCAATAAATGCTGGAGAGGGTGTGGACAAAAGAGAATCCTCTTACACTGTTGGTGGGAATACAAACTAGTACAGCCACTATGGAGAACAGTGTGGAGATTCCTCAAAAACTGGAAATAGAACTGCCATATGACCCTGCAATCCCACTGCTGGACATACACACTGAGGAAACCAGACTTGAAAGAGACACGTGTACCCCAATGTTCATCACAGCACTGTTTATAATAGCCAGGACATGGAAACAGCCTAGATGCCCATCAGCAGACGAATGGATAAGGAAGCTGTGATACATACACACAATGGAATATTACTCAGCCATTAAAAAGAATACATTCAAATCAGTTCTAATGAGATGGATGAAACTGGAGCCTATTATACAGAGCGAAGTAAGCCAGAAAGAAAAACACCAATACAGTATACTAACACATATATATGGTATTTAGTCAATCGGTAAAGATAACCCTGTATGCGAGACATCAAATGAGATAATTCTTATGATAAATATCCTATTAGATCTGTCTATCTGTCTATTATTATCATCATCTCCTATTGGTTCGGGTTTGCTGGAGAATTCTGGCAAATATAGATTTTGGTTCCAAGAGTGGTCCCTGAGGAACCTTGAGAATTTTAAGGATGATTTTTCTGATTGTTTCTGGGATTTCTGGGATCTACTCTCTAATCTGATTAGATTTAAAGATGATAATTACTCTTTCCAGTGGTAAGCAGAGCACTGATAGACAAAGGTGTGCACTGATTATGAAAATAAACCAATTTCCTTGTATCACGGTTATTACAACGGATCCCTCTTTCATGGAAACTGCAGCATTTTTTTTCCTTACTGGAATAGACATTTGCCTTACCTGTTTTTTTAAAGCTCTGCCAAAAAAGTCATTCGTGGCCTTGAAGAATGTCTCGCCCACTGTTATACCATATTTCACAACACTGTTTCTAATAAGTGAACTCACTTCATAGCAAAAGAAGTGTCATAATGGACCCATGCACTTGACATTCGCTGGTAATATCACATTTCCCACCATCTGAAGCAGACTGTTTTATAGAATAGTAGAAGGGACTTTAGAAGGCCCATTTACAGAGCCAGATGAGAGTACATTTGTTGCAGGGCTTTAACAAGATTTTCCAGTAGGCTATGGATGTTCTGAATGAGCATCCAGTATGGTGCTGTTTCCTTCTATCCAGGATTCATGCATCTAAAAGCCAAGGGGTGGAAAGAGAAAGGTGTTATTTTTGCCTCTTGTTCTCTTATATTTATGCTCTGTTGACCTTGAAGTCTTAGATACCGAAGAAAGTCTGCTTTCCCTAGGAGACAAAACAGTGGTTCCCCCGGATGGATGTTAAGACTGTCACCTAGTCACACTGGGCTCCTACTGCCTAAGAATCAACATGCACAGCAGGGAGTTTGGGTGCTGCCTAGGGTGATTGATTGTGACTACTGTTGCAGAGAACCCATAGTTACACAATTGTTAAAATGATAAAAAACAGAGTTATTGAGGACAATTGGAATAGGGTAAAAGAGCCCTCAGGGTTGAACCAGGGTCAAATCTGATGTCCATCCATTCTTTGTTCAAAAGGATGAAGAGACATTCTTCTTTCCTTAGAACAATGTAGTTTGTTTCTTCTCAGTCACCTTTATTCATTCAGTTGAGTTCAGTTCAGTTCAGTCCCTCAGACGTGTCCGACTCTTTGTGGCCCCATGAACTGCAGCATGCCAGGCCTCCCTGTCCATCACCAACTCCCGGAGTCTACACAAACCCATGTTCATCGAGTCAGTGATGTCATCCAGCCATCTCATTCTTTGTCGTCCCCTTCTCCTCCTGCCCCCAATCCTTCCCAGCATTAGGGTCTTTTCCAATGAGTCAACTCTTCGTATGAGGTGGCCAAAGAATTGGAGTTTCAGCTTCAACATCAGTACTTCCAATGAACACCAAGGATTGATCTCCTTTAGGATGGATTGAGTGGATCTCCTTGCAGTCCAAGGGACTCTCAAGAGTCTTCAACATCACAGTTCAAAAGCATCAATTCTGCGACGCTCAGCTTTCTTCACTATCCAACTCTCACATCCGTACATGACCACTGGAAAAACCATAGCCTTGACTAGATGGACTTTTGTTGGCAATGTCTCTACTTTTAAATATGCTATCTAGGTTGGCCATAACCTTTCTTCCAAGGAGTAAGCGTCTTTTAATTTCATGGCTACAATCACCAGCAGCAGTGATTTTGGAGCCCAAAGAAATAAAGCCTGACACTGTTTCCACTGTTTCCCCATCTATTTCCCATGAAGTGATGGAACCAGATGCCATGATCTTAGTTTTCTGAGTGTGGAGCTTTAAGCCAACTTTTTCACTCTCCTCTTTCACTTTCATCAAGAGGCTCTTTAGTTCTTCTTCACTTTCTGCCATAAGGATGCTGTCATCTGCATATCTGAGGTTATTAATATTTCTCCCAGCAATCTTGATTCCAGCTTGTGTTTCTTCCAGCCCAGCATTTCTCATGATGTATTCTACATGTAAGTAAACTAAGCAGGGTGACAATATACAGCCTTGACGTACTCCTTTTCCTATTTGGAACCAGTCTGTTGTCCCATGTCCAGTTCTAACTGTTGCTTCCTGACCTACATACAGTGTTCTCAAGAGACAGGTCAGATGGTCTGGTATTCCCATCTCTTTCAGAATTGTCCACAGTTTATTGTGATCCACACAGTCAAAGGCTTTGGCCTAGTCAATAAAGCAGAAATAGATGTTTTTCTGGAACTCTCTTGCTTTTTTGATGACCCAGCGGATGTTGGCAATTTGATCTCTGGTTCCTCTGCCTTTTATAAAAGCATCTTGAACCTCTGGAAGTTCACAGTTCACGTACTGCTGAAGCCTGGCTTGGAGAATTTTGAGCATTACTTTACTGGCATGTGAGATGAGTACAATTGTGCGGTAGTTTGAGCATTCTTTGGCATTGCCTTTCTTTGGGATTGAAACGAAAACTGACCCTTTCCAGTCCTGTGGCCACTGCTGAGTTTTCCAAATTTTCTGCCATATCGAGTGCAGCACTTTCACAGCATCATCTTTCAGGATTTGAAATAGCTCAACTGGAATTCCATCACCTCCGCTAGCTTTGTTCGTAGTGATGCTTTCTAAGGCCCACTTGACTTCACATTCCAGGATGTCTGGCTCTAGGTGAGTGGTCACATCCTCGTGATTATCTGGGTCGTGAAGATCTTTTTTGTTTAGTTCTTCTGTGTATTCTTGCCACCTCTTCTTAATATCTTCTGCTTCTGTTTGGTCCATACCATTTCTGTCTTTATCGAGCCCATCTTTGCATGAAATGTTCCCTTGGTATCTCTAATTTTCTTGAGGAGATCTCTAGTCTTTACCAATTTGTTGTTTTCCTCTATTTCTTTGCATTGATTGTTGAGGAAGGCTTTCTTATCTGTCCTTGCTATTCTTTGGAACTCTTCATTCAGATGGGAATATCTTTCTTTTTCTCCTTTGCTTTTCGATTCTCTTCTCTTCCCAGCTATCTGTAAGGCCTCCTCAGACAGCCATTTTGCTTTTTTGCATTTTTTGCATTTCTTTCCCATGGGGATGGTCTTGATCCCTGTCTCCTGTACAATGTCACGGACCTCTATCCATAGTTCATCAGGCACTCTGTCTATCAGATCTAGTCCCTTAAATCTATTTGTCACTTCTACTGTATACTCATAAGGGATTTGATTTAAGACTAGTGGTTTTCCCTACTTTCTTCAATTTAAGTCTGAATTTGGCAATAAGGAGTTCATGATCTGAGCCACAGTCTGCTCCTGGTCTTGTTTTTGCTGACTGTATAAAGCTTCTCCATCTTTGGCTGCAAAGAATATAATCAATCTGATTTCGGTGTTGACCATCTGGTGATGTTCATATGTAGAGTCTTTTCTTGTGTTGTTGGAAGAGACCTGATAAATTATCTGTTGATACTTCATAATGAATATGCTTTAAGATGCTGTCCATGAAACATTTAATGAAGTGGGTTTCTATGAAAATAACAGAAAACAAACATTAATATAAAACCCCATTTTCCAATTCTATAAGGAAGACTGTTGAGAAGAATTCTTTATGTTGCCCTCAAAGCATATTTAGGTGATGAGTACCGACAGCAGTGATAATCCAGTGAATTTCCTCATTTGTAGTTTGAGTGCCTACAGTGATGACTTTTACTTTCTGTTGAACTTTCTATGTGACACACATAGCAGTAGACATGAGGTTTGCCCATACATGATCATTTGTGGTGATTTACTTGAAGTTTATAACTAGACCTGCAGCTTCAACTTACAGAGATTCAGGAAAAGGGAAGTTCCACTTCTCTAGGATTTCAAGTCAGATGGGGGAAAGATTGTAAACATTAATTTGAAAAGTTATAGGCAGATTGGAATGCAAAAGTAGGAAGTCAAGAGACACCTGGAGTAACGGGCAAATTTGGCCTTGGAGTACAAAATGAATTATGGCAAAGGTTAACAGAATTCCACCAAGAAAACACACTGGTAATAGCAAACACATTTTTCAACAACCCAAGAGACGACTTTACACATGGACATCACCAAATGGTCAATACTGTAATCAGATTGATTACATTCTTTGTAGCCGATGATGGAGAAGCTGTATACAGTCAGCAAAAATAAGACCTGGAGCTGACTGTGTCTCAGATCATCAGCTCCTCCTAGCAAAATTCAGGCTTAAACAAAAGAAAGTGGGGAAAAACACTAGGCCAGTCAGGTATTACTTAAATCAAATCTCCTGTGAATATACAGTGAAGGTGACGAATAGATTCAAGGGTTTAGATTTTGTAAACATAGTGCCTGAAGAACTATGGAGAGAGGTCTCTAATATTGTACAGGAGACAGTGAACAAAATCATCCCAAAGAACAAGAAAAGCAAGAAGGCAAAGTTGTTGTCTGATAAGGCTTCACAAATATCTGAGGAAAGAAGAGAAGTGAAAAGAAAAGGAGAAAGAGAAAGGTACACCCAACTAAATGCAGAGCTCCAAGGAGGAGCAAAGAAAGAAAAGAAGGCCTTCTTCAATGAACAATGCAAAGAAATAGAGGATAACAACAGGAAAGATAAGGTAGATATCACTTTAAGAAAATTGGAAGTATCAAAGGAACATTTCATCCAAAAAGGGGGAAAATAAATGACAGAAATGGTAAAGACCTAGTAGAAGCAGAAGAGATCAAGAGGAGATGGAAATAATACATAGAACTGTAAAATAAAATCCTAATGACCTGGATAACCATGATGATACCATCCAGAGCCAGACATCCTGGAGTGTGAAGTCAAGTGGGCCTTAGGAAACACTGCTGCCATTTAAACTAGTGGAGGCAATGGAATTCCAGCAGAGCTATTTAAAATCCTAAAAGATGATGCTATTAAAGTTCTGCATCAATATGTCAGCAAATTTGTTAAACCCAGCAGTGGCCACAGGACTGGAAAAGGTCAATCCTCATCCCAGTCCCAAGAAGGACAGTACTGAAGAATGTTCAAGCCACCAGAGAATTGCCCTCATTTCACATGCTAGGTATGCTCAAAATCCTCCAAGCTACACTTCAGCGTATGTGAACTGAGAACTTCCAGATCTTCAATCCAGATTTAGAAAAGGCAGATGAACCAGAGATCAAATTGCCAACATTCACTGAATCATAGAAAAAGCAAGGGAATTCCAGAATATTTGCCTCTGTTTCATTGACTATGCTAAAGACTTTACCTGTGTGAATCATAACGAACTGTGGAAAACTCTTAAAGATATGGGAATACCATACCATCTTACCTGTCTCCTGAGAAACCTATTTGTGGGTCAAGAAGCAAAAGTTAGAGCCCTGTGTGGAAAAACTGACTGGTTCAGGATTGAGAAACGAGTTTATTGTTACCCTGTTTATTTAACTTACACTCAAAGCACATCATGGGAAATACCAGGCTGGATGAGTTACAAGCTGGAATCAAGATTGCTAGGAGAAATATAAGTAATATCAAATATGCAGATGATATCACTATATTGGCAGAAAGTGAAGAGGAAGTAAAGAACCTCTTGATAAGGTTGAAGGAAGAGAGTGAAAAAGAGTCTAAAACTCAGTAAAAAAAAAACAACACGAAGATCATGGCATCTGATCCCATCACTTCATAGCAAATAGAAGTGGAAAGGGTGGAAACAGTGACAGATTTCCTCTTTTGAGGGTCTAAAATCACTTTGGATGGAACTGCATTTATGAAATTAGAAGATGATTACTTCTTGACAGGAAAGTTATCACAAACCTATACAGTGTGTTAAAAAGCAAAGACATTCCTTTGCTAACAAATGTCTATATAATCAAGGCTATGGTCTTTTCAGTAATCATGCATGGATGTGAGAACTGGACCATAAAGAAGGTAAAGAGCCAAAGAGTTAATGCTTTGAACTGAAGAGCCTCTTGATGAATATGAGAGAGGAGAGTGAAAAAGCTGGTTCAAAACTCAGCATCCCAAAAATGAAATCATGCCATCTGGTCCCATCACTTCATGGCAAACAAATGCGGAAGAAGTGGAAATAGTAACAGATTTATTTTCTTGGCCTCCAAAATTACTGTGAACCGTGAATGCAGCCAAGAAAATAAAAGGCACTTGCTCCTTGGAAGAAAAGCTATGACAAACCTAGACAGTGTATTAAAAAGCAGACATATATTTTCCAGCAAAGGTTCATATAGTCAAAGCTGTGGTTTTCCCAGTAGTCAAGTACGGATGTGAAAGTTGGACCATTAAGAAGGCTGAGCACTGAAGAGTTGATGATTTTGAACTGTGTTGCTGAAGAAGACTCTAGAGAATCTCTTGGAAAGCAAGGAGATCAAACTAGTCAATCTTAAATTAACTCAACCCCTGAATACTCTTTGGATGCTGAAGCTGAAGCTCCAGTACTTTGGCCACCTGATGAGAACAGCTGACTCGCTGGAGAAGACCCTGATGCTGGGAAAGATTGAAGGCAGAAGGAAAAGAGGGCGACAGAGGATGAAATGGGTGGATGGCATCAATGACTAGATGGACATGAGTTTTAGCAAACTCTGAGAGACAGTGAAATACAGGAATCCTGGTGTGCAGCGGTTCATGGGGTTGGGAAGAGTTGGACATGACTTGGTGATTGTACAACAACAACAACAGGCAGATAATGGAGGAAACTAGAATTCCAGCTTTTGCATTGACTGGCAAAATGTGCAAGATGAAATCCAAAAGAGAAGATTGTAGTTTTCCATCGGAACAATTTTTTTTTAATCCTTAAGGTAACCAACATTCAACCAGAAACAAATTAAGATGAATTTGTTGGCAGATAATCTCATTTCATTGTACTTTGATTCTTTACATAAATACATAGGCATTTCTGTCTACTGCTGATTATAAACACCCTCGGGGAACAATGTGAAACAGTATTGTAGTGGTTTTTGCCCTACATTGACATGAATCAGCCATGGGTTTGCATGTGTTCCATACAACGTTTTAACATAAAAAACAAACAGCAAGAATGGACCAATTTGGTTGAACTTCATACAATATCCTTTCCCACAAACATTCTTCAACTTAACTTTAAAGTTTCAACATAATAAACAGGTTTTTGGACCAATCTTTAAGTAGACATATTATAAAGCATAATAGTTGTTGACAAGTTAATTTAAAAAATTTTAATACCACTTATATCTAATTTCCTTGTTCCTAATAATTATGCTATGCTCTAATTGATCACAAAATTTTGAAATAAACAAAGAAATGTACCCATCATTGTAAATTATTTTCTTATTCACACATTATGTAAGTTTTCAAAAAAAAAAAAAACAAGCAAAGAACCTAAAATGTTAAATAAACAGTTGTTTGTTTTTTCCTCTTTTTTCTTTTTAATTTACTATTATGCTTGACATGCATGAAGCAACTGATTTTAATGAACATTTTTCCTTATTTTAGTTGTATAGCTTTATAATCTCAGACATCTAGTAGAGTTAACATAAGATTAAATACTATACCTAGACAGAAAAATGCATTTTTTCATTATATTTAATGCTGAAAACTCTGAAGTTATTATTGCTTTAATTTTACCAATAATTTTTTAAAAGCTTTATGAATCAAAGATATCCCAGCTAAAGGGAATTTTAATAAATGGATTGATTTATATGTTTCTGAAAGTTGTAGAAATGTCATTGAAGTGTTCATTTATATCAAAACCAATTAGATTAGATACCATTTAAGGGATTTTGTAAGTTAATTTAGTAGTATCACTCAGAGATATAAAATGCCATATATCCACATCATACATATGGCATATAGAAACATGCATAAAAACTCACACAGCTGGAAAATTAAATCTTATAGCTTTTAGTCTAAAACCGTAGCCCTGACCCAGTAAAACGATCTCACAAATTTATCACCTGTTTATATTTTTAACTGAATTGTGTTTCTGGAAAATGGTCAAGTTGGGATTAACTATCCACCAATATTTGTGAGAAAACTGTTAAGATTTCCCTTACCCTGCCAAGCAATTTGATGGAGACTGTAGCCCATATTTTAAACCAGTGATGGAGGAGATATCTAGTCTGGATGCCTCCAAACCCTAATGAGTGGTTAAAATATGCAATTATTTTTCCAATCATTCTTTATCCTAATACCTTCAGTGACAAGTAGCAAGTTCTTTGTACTTAGCCCCTTGGGAGCCACTGATGTAGGGTAGGGGGCCAGAATTTAAAGTGATTCTAGGGAGCTGAGGAGCTAATTTTGGAAGGGAAAATTCTGGCTTGTGGACAGAAAGATAGAGGAGATATGAGTTTGAAGGAAGACATACTGTAGGGTTCAAAGGAACTGGAGGGAAGATTAAAAGAACTAAAAGGAGGAAGAACACTTGGGTTTAGAAGAGAGTGGTTTTAGGGAGTCGGTTTGGGAAGATTTTATGATTCCCAAAAAGAACATCGAGTTTACCTTCCTCTACAATTTTCTGGAAGAGTTTGAGAGAATAGGTGTTAGCTCGTCTCTAAATTGTTGGTAGAATTCACCTGTGAAGCCAGTTTGTCCTTGAATTTTGTTTATTGGAAGATTTTTTCTTATAGTTTTGATTTCCTGGCTTGTGATATGTCTTTTAAAAATTTCTATTTCTTCCTGGTTCAGTTTTCGAAGGCTATACTTTTGTAAGAATTTGTCCATTTCTTCCAAGCTGTCCATTTTATTGGCATATAATTGCTCAGAGTAGCATCTTATGATTTTTGTATGTCTGTGTTGTCTGTTTTGATTTCTCCATTTTCATTTTTATTTTATTGACCTGATGCTTCTCCCTTTTTTTCTTGATGAGTCTGGCGAACTGTTTGTCTATTTTACATATCTTCTCAGAGAACCAGCTTTTACTTTTCTGGATTTTTCCCTAGTTTCCTTAATTTCCTTTTCATTTATTTCTGCTCTTATTTTTATAATAATATAAATAAAGTCCTTCTACTAAAATTGATGTTCTTCTGTTTTTTTTCTAGTTGCTTTAGGTGTAAAGTTGGGGGGGGTGATGTTTCTATTGTTTCTTGAGGTAGGCTTGTGTTGCTATGAACCTCCCTCTTAGCACTGCTTTTACTGAATCCCATATGTTTGGGGTTGTCGTGTTTTCATTTTCATCTGTTTCTATGCAAAATCTTATTTCCTTTTTTATTTCATTCGTGATCTGTTGGTTATGCAGAAGTGTGCTATTTGGCCTCCATATGTTTGCATTTTAATAGTTTTTTCCCCATAGTTGATATCTAATCTTACTGCATTCTGATCAGAAAAGATGCTTTAAATGATTTCAATTATTTTTTTAATTCATCAAAGCTAGATGAAAACTCACACAGCTGGAAAATTAAATCTTATAGCTTTTAGTCTAAAACCGTAGCCCTGACCCAGTAAAACGATCTCACAAATTTATCACCTGTTTATATTTTTAACTGAATTGTGTTAAATTCAGGCCTGGGATGTCATCTATCCTGGAAACTGTTTCATCTGCACTTGAAAAAAATGGTGAATGCCATAATTTGGAGTGAAATGCCCTATAGATATCAACTATGTCTGACTGTGGCTCACATCATGAACTTCTTATTGCCAAATTCAGACTTAAACAAAAGAAGGTAGGGAAAACCACTAGACCATTCAGGTATGACCTAAATCAAATCCTTACAGTATACACTGGAAGTGAGAAATAGATTCAAGGGATTAGATCTGATATACAGAGTGCCTGAAGAACTATGGATGGAGGTCCGTGACATTGTATTGGAGGCAGGGATCAAGACTATCCCAAGAAAAAGAAATGGAAAATGGCAAAATGGTTGCCTGAGGAAGCCTTACAAATAGCTGTGAAAAGAAAAGAAGCTAAAAGCAAAGGAGAAAAGGAAAGATATTCCCATTTGAATACAGAGTCCCAAAGAATAGCAAGGAGAGATAAAAAAGTGTTCCTCAGTGATCAATGCAAAGAAATAGAGGAAAACAAAGAAATAAGAAAATTAGAGATACCAAGGGAAAATTTCATGTAAAGATGGGCATAATAAAGGACAGAAATGGTATGGACTTAACAGAAACAAAAGATATTAAGAAGAGGTGGCAAGAATGCACAGAAGGACTATACAAAAAAGATCTTCACGACCCACATAATCATGATGGTGTGATCACTTATCTAGAGCTAGACATCCAAGAATGAGAAGTCAAGTTGGCCTTAGGAAGCATCACTGTGAACAAAGCTAGGGGAGGTGATGGAATTCCAGTTGAGCTATTTCAAATGCTAAAAGATGATGCTGTGAAAGTGCTATGCTCAATATGCCAGCAAACTTGGAGAACTCAGTAGTGGCCACAGGACTGGAAAAGTTCAGTTTTCATTCCAATCCCAAAGAGAGGCAATGCCAAAGAATGTTCAAACTACTACACAATTACACTCATCTCACATAAGCAATGCTCAAAATTCTCCAAGCGAGGCTTCAACAGGACATGAACGAAGAACTTCCAGATGTTCAAGCTGGGCTTAGAAATGGCAGAGGAACCGAGATCAGATTGCCAACATCCATTTGATAATTGAAAAAGGGAGAGAGTTCCAGAAAAACATCTACTTATCCTTTATTGACTATGCCAAAGCCTTTGACTGTGTGGACCACAATAAATTCTGGAAAATTCTTCAAGAGGTGTTAATAGCAGACCACCCACCCTGCCTCTTGAGAAATCAGCATGCAGGCCAGGAAGCAACACCCTCCTCCAGCAACACAAGAGAAGACTCTACACGTGGACATCACCAGATGGTCAACACTGAAATCAGATTGATTATATTCTTTGCAGCCAAAGATGGAGAAGCTCTATACAGTCAGCAAAAACAAGTCCAGGAGCAGATTGTGGTTCAGATCACGAGCTGCTTATTGCCAAATTCAGACTTATATTGAAGGAAGTAGGGAAAACCACTATCCATTCAGGTATGACCTAGATCAAATCCCTTATGAGTATACAGTAGAAGTGACAAATAGATTTAAGGGACTAGATCTGATAGACAGAGTGCCTGATGAACTATGGACAGAGGTTTGTGACATTGTACAGGAGACAGGGATCAAGACAATCCCCATGGAAAAGAAATGCAAAAAAGCAAAATGGCTGTCTGAGGAGGCCTTACAGATAGCTGGGAAGAGAAGAGAAGTGAAAAGCAAAGGAGAAAAGGAAAGATATTCCCATCTGAATGCAGAGTTCCAAAGAATAGCAAGGAGAGATAAGACAGCCTTCCTCAGTGATCAATGCAAAGAAATAGAGGAAAACGACAGATTGGGAAAGACTAGAGATCTCTTCAAGAAAATTAGAGATACAAAGGGAACATTTCATGCAAAGATGGGCTCCATAAAGGACTGAAATGATATGGACCTAACAGAAGCAGAAGATATTAAGAAGGTGGAAAGAATACACAGAAGAACTGTACATAAAAGATCTTCACGACCCAGATAATCATGATGGTGTGATCACTCACCTAGAGGCAGACATTCTGAAATGTGAAGTCAAGTGGGCCTTAGAAAGCATCACTATGAACAAAGCTAGTGGAGGTGATGGAATTCCAGTGGAGCTATTTCAAATCCTGAAAAATGATTCTGTGAAAGTGCTGCACTCAATATGCCAGAAAATTTTGAAAACTCAGCAGTGGCCATAAGACTGAAAAAGGTCAGTTTTCTTTCCAATCCCAAAGAAAGAAAATGCTAAAGAATTCTCAAACTACTGCAAAATTGCACTCATCTCACTCTTACGCTAGTAAAGTAATGCTCAAAATTCTCCAAACCAGGCTTCAGCAATATGTGAACCGTGAACTTCCAGATGTTCAACCTTGGTTTACAAAAGGCAGAGGAACCAGAGATCAAATTGCCAACATCTGATGGATCATCGAAAAAACAAGAGAGTTCCAAAAAAACATCTATTTCTGCTTTATTGACTATGCCAAAGCCTTTGACTGTGTGGATCACAAAAAAAACTGTGGAAAATTCTGAAAGAGATGGAATACCAGACCACCTGACTTGTCTCCTGAGAAACCTGTATGCAGGTCAGGAAGCAACAGTTAGAACTGGACATGGGACAGCAGACTGGTTCCAAATAGTAAAAGGAGTACGTCAAGGCTGTATGTTGTCACCCTGCTTATTTAACTTATATGCAGAGTACATCATGACAACTGCTGGGTTGGAGGAAGCACAAGCTGGAATCAAGATTGCCGGGAGAAATCAAGATATGTAGATGACACCACCCTTATGGCAGAAAGTGCAGAAGAACTAAAAAGCTTCTTGACGAAAGTGAGAGAGAAGAGTGAAAAAGTTGGCTTAAAGCCCAACATTCAGAAAACTAAGATATTGGCATCTGGATCCACCACTTCATGAGAAATAGATGGGGAAACAGTGGAAACAGTGTCAGACTTTATTTTAGGGGGCTCCAAAATTACTGCAGATGGTGATTGCAGTCATGAAATTAAAAGATGCTTACTCCTTTGAAGGAAAGTATGACCAACCTAGATAGCGTATTCTACTGTTTTTCGTGTATTCTACTGTTTTTTGAATGAAGTTTCTTATCAGCTCAGTTCAGTCACTCAGTTGTGTCCAACTCTTCACAACCCCATCGACTGTACCATGCCAGGTTTCTCTGTCCATTACCAACTCTTGGAGTTTACACAAACTCACGTCCATTGACTTGGTGATGCCATCCAACCACCTCATCCTCTGTCGTACACCTTTCCTCCTGCCTTCCATCTTTTCCATCATCAAGATCTTCTCCAATGAGTCAGTTCTTCGCATAAGGTGGCCAAAGTATTGGAGTTTCAGCTTTAGCATCAGTCCTTCCAATGAATATTCAGGACTGATTTCCTTTAGAATTGACTAATTTGATCTCCTTGCAGTCCAAGGGACTCTCAAGAGTCTTCTCTAACACCACAGTTAAAAAGCATCCATTCTTCAGTGCTCAGCTTTCGTTATGGTCCAACTCTCACATCCATACATAACTACTGGAAAAACCATAACTTTGACTAGATGGACCTTTGTCTGCGAAGTAATGTCTCTGCTTTTTAATATGCTGCCTAGGTTGGTCATAGCTTTTATTCCAAGGAGCAAGCGTCTTTTAATTTCATGTTTGCAGTCACCATCCACAGTGATTTTGGAGCCCCCCCCCCAAATAAAATCTCTCACTGTTTCCATTGTTTCTCTATCTATTTGCCATGAAGTTTGTGACCAGACGCCATGATCTTCCTTTTTTGAGTGTTGAGGTTTAAGTCAACTTTTTCACTCTCCTCTTTCACTTTCATCAAGAGGATCTTTAGTTCCTCTTCACTTTCTGCCATAATGGTGGTGTCATCTGCATATCTGAAGTTATTGATATTTCTCCCGAAAATCTTGATTTCAGCTTGTGCTCCATCCAGCCAAGCATTTCGTATGGTGTACTCTGACTAGATGGGGAAACAGTAGAAACAGTGGCAGATTTTATCTTTGGGGGGCTCCAAAATCACTGCTGATGGAGATTGCAGCCATGAAATTGAAAGACACTTACTCCTTGGAAGGAAGGTTATGACCAAACTGGATAGCATATTCAATAGCAGAGACATTACTTTGCCAACAAAGGTCCGTCTAGTCAAGGCTATGGTTTTTCCAGTGATCATGTATGGATGTGAGAGTTGGACGGTGAAGAAAGCTGAGCACCGAAGAATTGATGCTTTTGAACTGTGGTGTTGGAGAAGACTCTTGAGAGTCCCTTGGACTGCAAGAAGATCCAACCAGTCCATCCTAAAGGAGATCAATCATGGCTGTTCATTGGAAGGACTGATGTTGAATCTGAAACTCCAATACTTTGGCCACCTCATGCAAATAGTTGACTCATTGGAAAAGACCCTGATGCTGGGAAGGATTGGGGGCAGGAGGAGAAGGGGACGACAGAGGGTGAGATGGCTGGATGGCATCACCGACTCGATGAACATGAGTTTGGGTAATCTCCAGGAGTTGGTGATGGACAGGGAGGCCTGGCGTGTTTCGATTCATGGGGTCGCAAAAGTCGGACACGACTGAGAGACTGAACTGAACTCTGAATATAAGTTAAATAATCAGAGTGACAATATACAGCCTTGATATACTCCTTTCCCAATTTGGAAACAGTTTGTTTTTCCATGTCCAGTTCTAACTGTTGCTTCTTGGCCCACATACAGATTTCTCAGGAGGCAGGTCAGGTAGTCTGATATTCCTATCTCTTGAAGAATTTTCCACAGTTTGTTGTGATCCACACAGTCAAAGTCTTTGGCAAAATCAGTAATGGAGAAATAGATGTTTTTCTGGAATTTTCTTGTTTTTTTCTATGATCCAACAGATGCTGGCAATTTGCTCTCTGGTTCCTCTGCCTTTTCTAAATCCAGCTTGAACATCTGGAAGTTTATGATTCATGTACTGTTGAAGCCTGGCTTGGAAAATTTTGAACATTACTTTGCTAGCATGTGAAATGAGTGCAATTGTGCAGTAATTTGAGCATTCTTTGCCATTGCTTTTCTTATAGATATCTATTAAGTTTCTTATAGTTGCCTATTATGTTCAACTGTTTAGTGTGTCATTTAAGACCATTATTTCCATATGGATTTTCTGTCTGGGTGATCTGCCTCTTGGTATAAATGGGGTGTTAAAATCTTTTACTATTATTGTATCATTATCAATTTTATACTTTATGCCTGTTAATATTTATGTATTTAGGTGCCCCTGTATTAAGTCCATGCAAGTGTTCAGTTCAGTTCAGTAGCTCAGCCGTGTCCGACTCTTTGTGACCCCAAGAACCACAGCACACCAGGTCTCCCTGTCCATCACCAACACCCGGAGTCCACCCAAACCCATGTCCATTGAGTCGGTGATGCCATCCAACCATCTCATCCTCTGTCATCCCCTTCTCCTCCTGCCCTCAATCTTTCCCAGCATCAGGGTCTTTTCAAATGAGTCAGCTCTTCGCATCAGGTGGCCAAAGTATTGGAGTTTCAGCTTCAACATCAGTCCTTCCAATGAACACCCAGAACTAATCTCCTTTAGGATGGACTGGTTGGATCTCCTTGCAGTCCAGGGGACTCTCAAGAGTCTTCCCCAACACCACATATAAGTGTGGTGAATATTATATTCTAGTTTTGCAATGAGCCCTTTATCATTATGCAATGATTGTTTTGCCTTTTACTCTAAACTATGTTATTACATCTGTTTTGTCTGATATGGATATTGTTACCATAGTTTTTTCATTTCCATTTGCATGTAGTATATTTTTCAATTCTCTCATTTTCAGTCTATGCATGTCTTTATCTCTGAAGTGAATCTCTTGTCAAAAGCATATAGATGGATCTTGCTGTTTTTGTTTTTGTTTTTGGTTTTATTTGGATTTTGTTTTTTTTAATTTATTTATTTTAATTGTTTTTTAATACAACCAGCCACTCTATGTATTTTTTTAAATTGCAGTATAATTGTTTTACAATATTGTGTTAGTTACTGCTGTACAGCAAACTGTGTGAGGTATATGTAAACATATATCACCTCCCTCTTGTACTTATCTCTCATCCCCCTCCACTGCATGCATCTAGACCTGAGTTCCCTGTGCTACACCATATTTTACACATGGTGTGTATTTCTGTGAAACTCCATCTCACAATTCATCCCACCCTTCCCTCCCTCCCTGTGTCCAAACATTGGTTCTCTATGACTGCATCTCTAGTCTAGCCCTAGAACTAGATTCATCTGTACCATTTTACTAGATTTCCACATACAAGTATTAATATATGATATTTGTTTTTCTCTTTCTTACTCACTTCACTCTGCATGGCACTCCTTAGGTCTGTCATCTCTATATGACACAGTTCCATTAATTTTATGACTAAGTAGTATACCATTGTATGTATGTACAACATCTTTATCCATTCATCTGTTATTAGATTCGTAGGTTGTTTCCATGCTGTGGCTGCTATAAATTTGTTGCAATGAGTATGGGAATGCATGTAACTTTTTTCTTCTTCAATTATTTCTTTTTAATTTATTTATTTTTAGCTGAAGGATAATTGCTTTACAATATTGTATTGCTTTCTACCAAATATCAACATGAATCAGCCATAGGTTTACCTATGTCCTCTCCCACTTGAACATCCTTCCCACCTCCCTCCCCATCCAACCCCTCTAGTTTGTTACCCAAGTTTGAGTTCCCTGAGTCATACAGCAAATTACCATTGCCTATCTATTTTACATATGGCAATGTTTGTTTCCATGTTACCCTCTCCATATATCCCAGACTCTATTTCCTCCCCCTCAAGCAGTGTCCATAAGTCTGTTCTTTATGTCTGTGTTTCCATTGCTCCTCTGCAAATAGGTTCATCAGTACCATCTTTGTAGATTCCATATATATGCATTAGTGTATGATATTTTTTTTCTCTTTCTGGCTTACTTCACTCTGTATAATAGGCTCCAGGCTCATCTACCTCATTAGGACTGACTCAAATGCATTCCTTTTAATGGTTAATATTCCATTGTATATATTTACCACAGCTTCTTTATCAATTCATCTGTTGATGGACATCTGAGTTGCTTCTATGTCCTGACTACTGTAAATAGTGCTTCAATGAACATTGGGGCATATGTGTCTTTTTCGAATTATGGTTTTCTCAGGGTGTGTTCCCAGTAGTGGAACTGCTCTGTCATAGTGTTATTCACAGTTTTTTTAAACAATCTTCCTGGTGGCTCAGCAGTAAAGATTCTGCATGTGATGCAGGAGCTCCAGGAGATGCTTGTTCAATCCTTCGGTTGGGAAGATCCCCTAGAGGACATGGCAATCCACTTCAGTATTCTTGCATGGAGAATTTCACAGGCAGGAGAGACTGGTAGGCTACAGTCCACGTTGTCACAAAGAATTGGACACAATTGAAGTGATAGAAAAAAAAATACTCTTCTCAATATTGGCTATATCAATTTACATTCTCACCAACAGTGCACGAGGGTTTCCTTTTCACCACATGCTCTCCAGCATTTATTGTTTATATTTTTTTGAGGATGACCACTCTGACCAGTTTGAGGTGATATCTCATTGTATTTCATTTGCATTTCTCCAATAATGTGCGACTTTTAGTGTCCTTCCATGCTATTTTTTTTTTGGCCATGTGTATGGTTTTTCCAGTGGTCATGTATGGATGAGAGAGTTGGATGGTGAAGAAAGCTGAGCACAGCAGAATTGATGTTTTTGAACTGTGGTGTTGGAGAAGACTCTTGAGAGTCCCCTGGACTGCAAGGAGATCCAATCAATCCATCCTAAAGGAGATCAGTCCTGGGTGTTCATTGGAAGGACTGATGTTGAAGCTGAAACTCCAATACTTTGGCCACCTCATGCCAAGGGTTGACTCATTGGAAAAGACCCTAATGCTAGGAAGGATTGTGGGCAGGAGGAGAAGGGGACGACAGAGGATGAGATGGTTGGATGGCATCACTGACTCGATGGACATGGGTTTGGGTAAACTCCGGGAGTTGGTGATGGACAGGGAGGCCTGGCGTGCTGCAATTCATGGGGTCACAAAGAGTTGGACACGACTGAGCGACTGAGCTGAACTGATGTGTTTTTTGGAGAAATGTCTATTTAGGTATTCTGCCCATTTATTGATTGGGTTGTGTTTTTGTGTGTTGTTGTTGTTGTTTGATTTTGAGCTCCTTACATGTTTTGGAGATTAATCCTTTGTGAATTAATTCATTTGCAATCATTTTCTACCATTCTGAGAGTTGTATTTTCTTCTTGTTTATTGTATCCTTTGCAGTA
Organism: Okapia johnstoni; assembly: GCA_024291935.2. NCBI lineage: Eukaryota > Metazoa > Chordata > Mammalia > Artiodactyla > Giraffidae > Okapia > Okapia johnstoni. Next base: position 945,587 of record CM044326.1, read on the forward strand.
GAGAAGCTTTTAAGTTTAATCAAATCCCATTTAGTTTATTTTGTTTGTTTTTATTTCCACTACTCTAACAGATGGGTTAATGAGTACCTTGTTGCCTATATATGCCTATGTCTTCCTCTAAGACTTTTATAGTTTCCAGTCTTAGATTTAAGTCTTCAATCAATGTTGAGTTTACTTTTGTGTATGGCGTTAGGAAGTGTTCTAATTTCATTCTTTTACACATAGCTGTCCAATTTCTCCAGAACCGCCTTTTGAAGAAGCTTTCTTTTCTCCATTGTATAATCTCATCTCTTTTGTCAAAGATAAGGTATTCATAGGTGCAGGGGTTTATCTCTGGGCTTTCTAGCTTTTTTCATTGGTCTATATTTCTGTTTTTATGCCAGTACCATACTTTCTTGATTACTGAAGCTTTGTAGTGTATAGCAAAGTTAATTTCTACAGTTGCATATTTCAATCTCAAGATTGCTTTGGCTCTTTGGGGTCTATTGTTTTGCCATACAAATTGTAAAGTATTTTGCTGCAGTTTTGTGAAAAAAGATACTGATAATTTTATCGGGATTGTATTGAATCTGTAGATTTCTTTGAGTATTATAGTCATTTTCAAAATATTGGTTCCTCCAATCCAAAGACATGGCATATCTCTCCATCTGTTTATGTCATCTTTGATTTTTTTCATCAGTCTCTCATAAGTTTCTTCATACAGGTCTTTTGTCTCTCTAGGTATGTTAATTTTTAGGTATTTTAACCTTTTAGTTGTGGTGGTAAATGAAATTATGTCCTTGACTTAACTTTCTGACCTTTCATTATTAGTGTGTAGGAATACAAGGGGTTTCTGTGTAGTAATTTTGTATTCTGTGACTTTACTAAATTTGTTGATTAGCTGTAACAATTTTATGGAGGCAAATTTAAGGTTTTATATGTAAAGTTGGTGTGTGTCCTCTTGGAAGATGTCACAATTACCCCTACCATTGAGCCTTTAGTCTGCCATAGACCATTCAGAATCTAGGGGTAGGCCACCTCAGGCTAAACCCACCAGCAGAAAATTGTATTAAAGTTTTATGAACATGGCCCTGCCTACCAGAGCAAGACCCAATTTTCCGGACAGGCAGTTCCTCCCACCAGGAAACTTACACAAGCCTCTTATCCACATCCATCAGAGAGCAGACAGAAGGAAAATGACAATCACAGAAAACTATCCAAAATAATCACATGGACCACAGCCTTGTGTAACTCAGTGAAACTATGAACCATGCCATATAGGGCCACTCAAGATGGATGGCTCATGGTGGAGAGTTCTGGCAAAACATGGTCCACTGGAGAAGGAAATGGCAAACCACTTCAGCATTCTTGCCTTGAGAACCCCATGAACACTATGAAAAGGCAAAAACATATGACACTGAAAAATGAAACCCCCAGGTCAGTAGGTGCCCAATATGCTACTGGAGAAGGGGGAGAATTAGCTCCAGGAGTAATGAAGAGGCTGAGCCAAAGCAGAAACAACACGCAGTTCTGGATATGTCTGGTGGTGAAAGTAAATTCTGAGGCTATAAAAAAACAATATTGCATAGGAACCTGGAATGTTAGGTCCATGAATCAAAGTAAATTGGAAGTGATCAAACCGGAAGTGGCAAGAGTGAACATAGACATTTAAGGAAATGGTGAACTTAAATGGACGAGAATGGGCAATTTTAATTTAGATGATTTTATATACTACTGTGGGCAAGAATACCATAGAAGAAATGGAGCAGCCCTCATGGTCAATAAAAGTTGGAAATGCAGTACTTGGATGCAGTTGCAAAAACAACAGAATGATATCTGCTCGTTTCCAAAGCAAACCATTCAACATCACAATAATCCAAGTATATGCCCTAACCACTAATTCCAGATAAGATGGAGCTGAATAATTCTAGAAAGACCTACAAGACCTTCTAGAACTAACACCAAAAAAAGATGTCCCTTTTATTATAGGAATCTGGAATCCAAAAATATGGCATCAAGAGATACCTGGAGTAACAAGCAAGTTTGGCCTTGGAGTACAAACTGAAATAGTTCAAATACTAACAGTGTTTTGCCCAGAGAACCCACTAATCATAGGAAACACCCGCTTCCAACAACAGAGATGACTCTACACATGGATGTCACCAGGTGGTCAATTCCGAAATCTGATTATATTTCATTTTATTTTTCACAACCGAAGATGAAGAATTTCTTTACAGTCAGCAGAAACAAGACCTGGATCTGACCGTAGCCCAGATCATGAGATCCTTATTGCAAAATTCAGACTTAAATTGAAGAAAATACAGAAAACCACTAGCCCATTCAGTTATGACCTAAATCAAACCTATTATGATTATACAGTGAAAGTAACAAATAGATTCAAGGGATTATATTTGATAGACAGAGGGCCTGAAGAACTATGGACAGAAGTTTGTAACACTGTACAGAAGGCAGTGAACAAAGCCATCCCACAAAAAAAGAAATGAAAGGCAAATGATTGTCTGAGGAGGCTGGAAAAATAGTTGAGAAAAGAAGTGAAAAGCAAAGAAGAAAGGGAAAGATACCCATCTGAATGCAGAGTTCCAAAGAATAGCATGGAGAGATAAGAAAGCATTCTTAAGCAAACAATGCAAAAAAATAAAGAACAATGCAAATAACAATAAAGAAATAAAAGGAAAACAATAGAATGGGAAAGACTAGAGTTCTCTTCAAGAAAATTACAGATATCAAGGGAACATTTCATGCAAATTTGGGCACAATAAAGGTATGGACCTAACAGAAGCAGAAGATATTAAGAAAGCATGAAAGAATACACAAAAGACTTGTAAGAAAAACAAAAACGAAAACAACTCTTAATGACCTGGATAACTACAAGGGTATGATCACTCACCTAGAGCCAGACATCCTTGAGTGTGAAGTCAAATGGGCCTTAAGGAAGCATTACTCTGAACAAAGCTAGTGGAGTGAAGGAATTCAAGCCAAGCTATTTCAAATCCTAAAAGATGATGCTGTTAAAGTGCAGCACTCAATATGCCAGCAAATTTGGAAAACTCAGCAGTGGCAACAGGACTGGAAAATGTCAGTTTTCATTCCAACTCTAAAGAAAGGCAATGCCAAAAAATATTCAAAGCATCATAAATTGTGCTCTTTTCACATGTTAGCAAGATAATGCTCAAAATACTTCAAGCTAGGCTTCAACAGTATGTGAAGCAAGAAATTCCACATGTACAAGCTAGATTTAGAAAAGACAGAGTAACCAGAAATTAAATTAACAACATTGGCTGTATCATAGAAAAAGCATGGGGATTCCAGAAAAAAAAAATTACTTCTGCTTCACTGACTATTCTAAAGTTTTTGTGTAAATCATAGAAAACTGTGTAAAATTATTAAAGAGATGGGAATACCAGACCACATTACCTGCCTCCTGAGGAATCTGTATGCAAGTCAAGTAGCCTCATTTAGAACTGGACATGGAACAACACACTGTTTCAAAATTGAAAAAAGCATATGTGAAGGCTGTATGTTGTCATACTGCTTATTTAATTATGTGCAGAGTACATCATGCGAAATACTGGGCTGGATGAAGCACAGGCTAGTGTCAAGTTTGCCAGGAAAAAATATCAATAACATCACATATTCAGATGACACAAACCAAATGCCAGAAAGTGAAGAAGAACTGAAGAGCCTCTTGATGAACATGAAAGAGGAGAGTGAAAAAGGTGGTTCAAAACTCAGCATCCCAAAAATGAAATCATGGCATCTGGTCCCATCACTTCATGGCAAATAAATGGGAAAGAAGTGGAAATAGTAACAGATTTTATTTTCTTGGCCTCCAAAATTACTGTGGACTGGGGCAGTCCTAAGATGGCGGAGGAATAGGATGGGGAGACCACTTTCTCCACCACAAATCCATAGAAAAAACATTTGAACACTCAGAAAATTCCACAAAACCACTTCTGAATGCTGGCAGAGGACATCAGGCACCCAGAAAGACAGCCCATTGTCTTCGAAAGGAGGTAGGACAAAATATAAAAGATAAAAAGAGAGACAAAAGAGGTAGGGATGGATATCTGTCCCAGGAAGGGAGTCTTAAAAAAGTGAGAAGTTTCCAAACACCAGGAAACACTCTCACCGGCGGGTTTGTGGCAAGCCTCGGAATCTCACAGGGCAACATAACCAGGAGGAAAAATAAATAAATAAGTAATTAAAACCTACAGATTACGTACCTAACGGCAACCCCCAGCAAAGAAGCAGCGCAGATGATCGCATCCACCACTAGCAAGAGGGGACTGGACAGGGGGGTATGGGCTGTATTGCTTAGGGTAAGGACAGGGTCTGAATGCCCCGAGGGCAATCTGAGGGAACTAACTTGAGATAGCAACACAGACTGTGGGATAGCTATCCCACAAAAAGCCCTAACCCAAGACACTGCCAGGACCGCTCACAGAACAAAGGACTGAGCAGAGCTAGCCGGCTGCAGACTGGCCCATTCCCCACAGGAGACAGGCAGGCAAGGGCAGCCAGAGCTGGAAGGGGGCAATCACGGCCCCAAAGAGAACTCCTCTACCAAACTGTAAGCATGCTTCATTGCTAACCAAGACTTCTTGTGATTCTGGGTGGTTGACATCCGCCAGGAGGGTCACAGCCAGAGATCAGCTCCCCAGAAGAGACACATGACACACCTGAGAAGGTGTGCCCGTTGTACACCCAGAAAACCGAGCGGCTGAGACGGGGGAGGCGATAAGTTGCAGCCTCCAACTGGGGGCGACTGGTCACCTGAGCTGCTTGGACCTGGGAAGGGCAAAAACGCAGGCCCAACCAAGTCTGCCCCTTTGTGGAGTACCCGAGAACCGGAACCTGAGTGACTTAGACCTAGGAAGTGCATGCAACCCACGGCCTGCCTCAGACAGTTCCTGGCAGAGCAACCTAGAGCCTGAGCAGTGTAGACTGGGAAAGGACACACGCTGTGAGTCAGGGCAAACCCAATACGGCTGAGACACTACGAGCACTCCCCAGAAAATTACTAGAGCTAATCAATGAATATAGTAAAGTTGCAGGATACAAAAATAACACACAGAAATCTCTTGCATTCCTATACACTAACAATGAGAAAACAGAAAGAGAAATTAAGGAAACAATTCCATTCACCATTGCAACAAAAAGAATAAAATGCTTAGGAATTATCTACCTAAAGAAACAAAAGACCTATATATAGAAACCTGTAAAACACTGGTTAAAGAAATCAAAGAGGACACAAATAGATGGAGAAATATTCCACGTTCATGGATCAGAAGAATCAATATAGTGAAAGTGAGTATTCTACCCAAAGCAATCTATAGATTCAATGCAATCCCTATCAAAGTACTAACGATATTTTTCACAAAACTAGAACAAATAATTTCACAATTTGTATGGAAATACAAAAAACCTCGAATAGCCAAAGCAATCTTGAGAACAAAGAATGGAACTGGAGGAATCAACCTGCCTGACTTCAGGCTCTACTATAAAGCCACAGTCATCAAGACAGTATGGTACTGGCACAAGGACAGAAATATAGATCAATGACACAAAACAGAAAGCTCCAAGATAAATCCAGGTACCTACGAACACCTTATCTTTGACAAAGGAAGCAAGAATATACAATAGAGAAAAGACAATCTCTTTAACATGTGGTGCTGGGAAAACTGATCAATCACTTGAGAAAGAATGAAACTAGAACACTTTCTAACACCACACACAAAAATAAACTCAAAATGGATTAAAGATCTAAATGTAAGACCAGAAACTATAAAACTTCTAGAGGAAAACATAGACAAAACACTCTCCAACATAAACCACAGCAGGATCCTCTATGACCCACCTCCCAGAATATTGGAAATAAAAGCAAAAGTAAACAAATGGGACCTAATTAAAATTAAAAGCTTTTGCACAACAAAGGAAACTATAATCAAGGTAAAAAGACAGCCTTCAGAATGGGAGAAAATAATAGCAAACGAAACAACTGACAAAGAATCTCAAAAATATACAAGCAACTCCTGCAGCTGAATTCCAGAAAAATAAACGACCCAATCAAAAAATGGGCCAAAGAACTAAACAGACATTTCTCCAAAGAAGACACAGATGGCTAACAAACACATGAAAAGATGCTCAACATCACTCATTATCAGAGAAATGCAAATCAAAACCACAATGAAGTACCATTTCACACCAGTCAGAATGGCTGCTATCCAAAAGTCTACAAGCAATAAATGCTGGAGAGGGTGTGAAGAAAAGGGAACCCTCTTACACTGTTGGTGGGAATGCAAACTAGTACAGCCACTATGGAGAACAGTGTGGAGATTCCTCAAAAAACTGGAAATAGAACTGCCGTATGACCCAGCAATCCCACTGCTGGGCATACACACCGAGGAAACCAGAATTGAAAGAGGCACGTGTACCCCAATGTTCATCGCAGCACTGTTTATAATAACCAGGACATGGAAGCAACCTAGATGTCCATCAGCAGATGAATGGATAAGGAAGCTGTGGTACATATACACATTGAAATATTAATCAGCCATTAAAAAGAATACATTCGAATCAGTTCTAATGAGGTGGATGAAACTGGAGCCTATTATACAGAGTGAAGTAAGCCAGAAAAACACCAATACAGTATACTAACACATATACATGGAATTTAGAAAGATGGTAATGATAACCCTATTTGTGAGACAGCAAAAGAGACACAGATGTATAGAACAGTCTTTTGGACTTTGTGGGAGAGGGCAAGGGTGGGATGATTTGGGAGAATGGCATTGAAACATGTATTTTATCATATGTGAAATGAATCTCCAGTCCAGATTCCATGCATGAGACAGGGTGCTCGGGGCTAGTGCACTGGGATGACCCAGAGGGATGGGATGGGGAGGGAGGTGGGAGGGGTTTCAGGATGGGGAACACATGTACACCCATGGGGGATTTATGTCAATGTATGGCAAAATGACTACAATATTGTTAAGTAATTAGCCTCCAATTAAAATAAAGAAATTTATATAAAAAAATACTGTGAACGGTGACTATAGCCACAAAAATAAAAAACACTTGCTCCTTGGAAGAAAAGCTATGACAAACCTAGACAGTGTTTTAAAGAGCAGACATCTCTTTGCCAGCAAAGGTTCATATAGTCAAAGCTGTGGTTTTCCCAGTAGTCATGTATGGGTTTGAAAGCTGCACCATAAAGAAGGCTGAGCACTGAAGAGTTCATGCTTTTGAACTGTGGGCCTGGAGAAGACTCTTAAGAGTCCCTTGGAAAGCAAGGAGATCAAACAAATCAAACCCAAAGAAAGTCAACCCTGGATATTCATTGGAAGGACTGATGGTGAAGCTAAAGCTCCAGTACTTTGACCACCTGATGCAAAGAGTCGACTCAGAAAAGACCTTAATGCTGGGAAAGATTGAGGGCAGGAGGAGAAGGGGTTGACAGAGAATGAGACGGTTGAATGGCGTCATCAGCTTAATGGACATGAGTTTGAGCAAGCTCCAGGAGATAGTTAAGAACAGAGATGCCTGCTGTCCTGCAGTCCATGGAGTCATTTATAGTCAGACTTTACTGAGAGACTGAAACAGACAACAATGTATCATATAATGTCATCTGCAAAAAGTGAGAGTTTTATTTCTTCTTTTTCAATCTGTATTCATCTTTTTCTTCTGTTTTGCTGTGCTGAGTACTTCCACAAATATATTGAATAATAGTGGCAAGAATGTTTACCCTTGTCTTGTTTATGACCTTAGAGAAAATTCTTTCACTTTTTCACCATTGAGAATAATGTTTGCAGTGGGTTTATTGTGTATGTCTTTTATGATACTGAGTTAGGGTCCTTCTATATCCATTTTTGGATAGCTTTTTATTTTAAATGGGCCTTGAGACTGTTGAAAGCTTTTTCTCCATCTATTTCGCTATTCATATGATTTTTATCTTTCAATTTGCTAATGAGGTGTATCACAATGATTGATTTGTATGTATTATAAATGCTTCACCCCTGAGATAAGCCCCACTTGATCACAGTGCATGATCATTTTTATGTGTTGTGGATTCTGTTTAGTAGAATTTTGGAGGGAATTTCATCTATATTCATCAGTGATTTTAGCCTGTCATTTCTTTGTTGTGTGATATCTTTGTCTGGTTTTGGTATCAGGGTGATGGTAGCCTAGTGGAATCTGTTTGGGAGTGATCCCATCCTCTGGAATTTTTCAGAAAAAGTTTGAGAAGGATAGGTGTTAGATCTAAATGTTTGATAGAATTTGCTTGTGAAGCCATGTATCACTGGCCTTTATTTTTGGAAGATTTTTGCAACAGTTTGTTTCAATTTCAGTATTTGTGGTTTTCTGTTCACATGCTCTATTTCTTTCTGGTTCATTATTGGAAGGTTGTAGTTTTCCAAGAATTTTTCTACTTCTTCCAAGGTTGTCCATTTTATTGGCATGTAATTCCGTGCAGTAAGCAACTATTTGCCACACTTATGATTCTTTGTATTGTTGTTTCAATTTCTCTTTTTTCATTTCTAATTTTGTTGATTTTAGCTTTTGTCTTTTCCTTGCTGAGTCTGGCTAATGATCTGTCAATTTTGTTTATTTTCTCAAAGATCCACCTTTCAGTTTTATTGATTTTGCTATTGATTTCATTTCTTTTTAATTTGTTTCTGTCCTCATCATTATCACTTTCTTTGTAACTTTGTTTTCTTTTTTCTAGTTGCTTTAGGTGTAATATTACACCTAAATGCTTAATAGATTATTTGATGTTTTTCTCTTTTCTGGAGGTAGGCTTTTACTGCTATAAACTTTCCTCTTAGCACTGCTTTGATGCACTCCATGTTTTCTGTTGTCCTGTTTCTGTTGTCATTTATTTTTAGTTTTGTTTTAATTTCTTCTTTGAGTTATTCAGTGACCTCTTGGTTATTTAGAAACATTTCATTTAGCCTCCATATTTTTGTATTTTTTACAGTTTTTGCCCTGTGATTAATATCTAATCTCATAATGTTTTGGTCAGAAATGATGTTTAATACCATTTCAATTTTCTTAAATTTACCAAGGCTTGATTTGTGACCTGAGCTGTGATCTATCTTGGAGATTCATCAATGTCCACTTTAGGAAAAAAGAGTGTATTCTGCTGCTTTTTGTTGGAAATGCCCTCTATGTATCAATAAGGTCCATCTGGTCTAAGTGCCATGTAAGACTTTCAATTCCTTATTATTTTTCTGTCTTGATTATCTGTCCATTCATATGAGTGGGGTGTTAAAGTCCCCCACTATTATTGTGTTACTGACAGTTTTCCCTTTTATTGCTGGTAGCATTTGCCTTGTGTATTGAGGTGCTTTTATATTGGGTACATATTTATTCATTTATTCTACTTTGTTTCCCTCTAGTGCATTTTTAATTTCAGTTATTGTGTTGTTCATCACGGATTGCCTGTTCATTCAATCTTCTATGTCCTTGTTAAACATTTACTGTATCTTCTTGATCCATGCCTCCATTCTATTTATATGCCTCCATTGTATTTCTGAGATTTTGGATCATCTTTCCTATCATTACTCTGAATACTTTTTCACGTAGACTGCCTACTTTTTCTTCATTTGTTTGTTTGTGTGGGTTTTTACCTTGCTCCTTCACTGTTGTGTGTTTCTCTGTCTTTCCATTTCATCTTACTTACTGTGCTTGAGTTCTGATTTTCACAGACTGCAGAGTCATAGCTCCTCTTACGAACGGAGTCTGCTCCCAGTGGATGGCATTGGACTAGTGCTTTGGCTAGCCTTCCTGTCTGTGGGAACTTGTTCCTGTTTTCTAGTACCAGAGCTTGCTGGCCATTGGTTGGATCCAAACAAAAATGGGCAGACAAAACCCTAAGACAAATGGTAAAAGTTGTCTTAAAACTAAACAGACAAAAACACAAAATGAAACTCACACACTCACATTCATGAAGAGAAAGAAAATAGAGAAAACAATAAAGAAGAGAGCAAACCAATAATCCCTAAATAAAAACAAACACTACAAACTAAAGTAGCAAAAAACAAAACCAAAAGAAAATCAAACACAGAAAGTAAACTGTAAAAGGCAAAGAAAGCATATAACAAGCAGACAAATGTGATCATAGAAAAGTATAAAAACAAAAGACAGATGAAAACAAAAGGAAAAACACAAAACAGCAAAGAAGTAAAGAAAAAAGAGAAATGTAAAATATAATTTAAGAAGATAAAGCAAAACAAAGGACAAAAAAAACAAGGAAAATGCAGTAAATTAAAAAGTACAACAGAAATAGGAAAACATAAAATTAAAACATATTTAAAGTAAAAGAATAAAAAGCTGAATAAAAATTAAATGAGTAACAAAAAGTGAACAACAATAGAATCAAACAAAAAAGTATATGTATATTTTTGAGAGAGAGGGAGAGAGTTGTAGTAGAAAGAAAATTTTCCTGTGGCCTCATGTGTCACTCTCTTTGCCCCCACAGTGAATTCCAGCCAATCTGCCTATCTAGGAAATCCTCCAGTATTTCTAGGAAGGTCTCTGGACCTGCTGTTGACATTGTGGGGCCAGCTCAAATTCTGACCTGGACTTACTCTAGCTTGTACTTGTATCCAAAGTCCACAGTTGCCCCCAAAGTTCACAGCCTCAAATGTGGGAACACTTGTTGTCTGTTCAGATATTCCACAGATGCAGGGTTTACCAAGCCAAATGTGGGGATTTAATCTTTTGCTCTTCCAGCTGCACATGAGAATTCCCTTCCTCTTCGGTCACATAGCCCCTGGTCACATAGCTTTGATTTTGGACTCTCACATCCCTTTGTATGCTGCCTTCCTGAACCTGTTCCCTGTCCAGACAGGAGGTGGTGAAAGCATAGGCTGAGCTTGCTCACTCAGCCTGGGGAGAGATAGGGATGTCTGAGGAGTTTCTCACACAATTGGAATGTGTAAGGAGTTCCTGCAGCAGCAGAGGCTGGAAAGGAAGTTGCTACAGCCTGAGGCAACTGTGTATTTTCCCAGAGGAGTTGGCCCTAGATTTCAGTGCCAGGCTGCACAGATTCCCTGGAAGCCATGGACAATGACCTGCACTTGCTCATAGCTTGGTGGCAATGGTAGCAGCCATATCACCTGCCTCTGTGATTGGAGATAGCAGCTAAGACTTGCACCACCTCTGGAGCTCACATAGGCAGTGACTTGTCAGCTGTGAGCACATGGTGTTAGAAGCTCCTTTCCTGGCCTGTGCCTCCCCTCACCACCCTGCAGCAAGGATCTCTTGTCTCTCTGACAAGTCCAGGGTTCTTCCTGGACTGATTCAGCTCTGTCCCCTCAAACCATCTTCATAGATGGTTCTCCAAAGCTTGAGCCTCAGCACCCATCCCACACCTAGGCCAGTGGGCATGCAGACAAGTGTCATAGTCTGGGAGCTGCTGGTCTCTATGCATAATTCTCTCTGCTTTGTCCTCTGCACACCAGTTGCTGTGCTCGCCTCTGGGACTCTGATGGTCCTTCCTGTTCCCACCATTGAGTGGGGTTTTCTAGTGTTCAGAAACTTTTTCTCCCTCGCAGCTCCCGCCCAGATGCACAGGTCTTGTTCCAATTCTTTTGTCTCTTTTTTTTTCTTATTTATACTGGAAATCAGCTTGCCCTTTTGGAAGCCTGAGGTCTTCTACCAGCATTCAGTAGGTATTGTTCCACATGTAGATATATTTTGTTGTATTTGTGTGGTGGAAGGTAATCACCACAACTTGAGGTCCCTTTAAGGATTGTTTCCTTAATTTCTCTTTCTGACATATCATTGTTATTGTATAGGAATGCAGTATATTTCTGTGTATTGAGTTTATATCCAGAAACTTTACCAATTCATTGATGAGCTCTTATAATTTTTTGATAGCCTCTTAGGATCTTTTTTAATGTGCAGTATCATGTCTTCTGCAAGCAGTGACAGTTTTACTTTTTCTTTTCCAATTGAGATTTCTTTTATTTCTTTTTCTTCTCTAATTGCTGCAGCTAAGACTTCCAAAACTACATTGAATAAAAGTGGCAAGAGTAGATATCTTTGTTTTTATTGTTCCTAATCTCAGAGGAAATCCTTTCAGTTTTTCACTTTTGAAAATGATGTTTGCAGTGAGTTTGTCATATATAGTCTTTATTATTTTGAGGTAGATTTATGCTCTCTTTCTGAAGATTTTTTGTCGTAAATGGGTGCTGAATTTTTTCAAAAGCTTTTTCTGTATCTATTGAGAAAATCATACGGTTTTTATTCTCAATTTGTTGATGAGAATAACCTCACATTGATTGATTTGCAGATATTGAAAAATTCTTGCATCGCTGGGATAAATTCCACTTTATCATGGCACATGAACTCTTTAGTGTGTTGGTAGATTCAGTTTGCTAGTATTGTTTTTTAGAATACTGGGGTCTATGTTCATCAGTGATATTGGCCTATAATCTTTTTTGTGTTATCTTTGTCTGTTTTGGGTGTCAGGGTGATATTGTCCTTGAAAAAATGACCTTGGGGTTGTCTTTTCCTCTGCATGTTTTTGGGAGTTTCAAAACTAAGTTTTACCTGTCAGTAAACATTTGGTAGAATTCATTGTTGAAGTCATCTAGTCCTGGACTTTTGTCTGTTGAGAGTTTTTGAATCACAGTTTCAACTTCAGTACTTAACAATTAGTCTATTCACATTTTCTGTTCCCTCCTGGTTCAGTCTTGGAAGATTGTATTTTTCTAAGAATTTGTCCATTTCTTCCAGGTTGTCCATTTTATTGGTGTGTAGTTTCATGTAGTAGTCTCTTATGATCCTTTCGATTTCTGTGGCATGTGTTTTTTTCTGTTTTTTCATTTCTAATTTTAATGATTTGAGTCTTCTCCTTTGTTTGTTTGTTTTTTTTTTTTCTTGTTGAGTCTGGCTAAAGTTTACCAATTTGTTTATCTTTTCAGGGAACAAGCTTTTAGTTTCATTGGTCTTTGGTATTATTTTCTTCATCTCTATTTCATTTATATCTGCTCTGATTTTTTTTAATAAATTTATTTATTTTAGTTGGGGGCTAATTACTTTACAATATTGTAGTGGTTTTTGCCATACATTGACATGAATCAGCCATGGCTGTACATGTGTTCCCCATCCTGAACTTTATGATATCTTTCCTTCTACTAACTTTGGGTTTTGTTTGTTCTTTTTCTAATTGCTTTAGGTATAATTTTAGGTTGTTTATTTGATTTTTTTAGTTTATTTTTTCATTAGTTTATTTATCTATTTTTTAACTTTACAATATTGTATTTGTTTCGCCATACATTGACATTAAGGTAAGAATTTACTGTTAAAAACTTCCCTCTTAGAACTGTTTTTGCTGCACCCCATAGGCTTTGTATCATTGTGTTTTTCTTGTCATTTGTCTCAAGGTATTTTTAAATTTCCTCTTTTATTTCTTCAGTAATCCATTGGTTATTTAATAACATATTGTTTAACCTCCATGTGTTTGTGTTTTTTATAGTTTTTCTCTTGTAAATGATTTCTAATCTTATAGCACTGTGGTCAAAAAAGATGGTCAGTATGATTCCAGTTTTCTTAAATTTGTGACCCAGAGTGTGATCCATCCTGAAGAATGTTCCATGTGCAGTTAAGAAAGTGTATTCTGCTGCTTTCATATGGAATGTCGTATAAATATCAATTAAGGCTATCTGGCCTAATATGTCATTTAAGGTTTGTGTTTCCTTATTAATTTTCTATTTGGATGATCTGTTCATTGGTGTAAGTGAGTGTTAAAACTCCCAAGTATTATGATGTTATGGTGGATTTCCCCTTTTATGGCTGGCAGTGTTTACCTTATATATTGAGGTGTTCATATATATATATATATATATATATATAAAATTGTTATAAATTCTTGGATTGATACCTTGATCACTATATAATGGCATTCCTTGTCTCTTATAACAGTCTTTATTTTAAAACTTATTCTGTCAAATATGAATATTGCTGCTCTAGTGTTACTTTGATTTCCATTTGCATGGAATATCTTTTTTCGTCCCCTCACTTTCAGTCATCATGTGTCCTTAGGTCAGAAGTAGGTCTCTTTTTGGCAGCATATATACAATCTTATTTTTGTATCCATTCAGCCAACCTGTATCTTTTACTTGCAGCACTTAATCTACTTTTATTTAAGATAGTTATTGGCTTGTATCTTCCTACTGCCATTTTCTTGATGGTTTGGTTTTAATTTTGTAGGCCTTTTTTCTTACGTTTCTCTTTTATTTTCTTCTCTTGTGGTTTGATGACCATCATTAGTGTTATGTTTCTATAGCTGTTTCTTTTCTGTGTTTCTGTCTGTTGTAGTTTCTTGTTTGTTTGTTTGTATTTCTCATTTCCCCAGCCTAGAGCATTTCTTTAGCATTTGTTGTAATGTTGGTTTTGTGGTGCTGAATTCTTTTAGCTTTTGCCTCTCTGTACGATTTTGTTTTCTCTTTTAGATCTGAATGAGACTCTTTCTGGGTAGATTATTCTTGCTTGTACATTTTCCCCTTTCATCACTTTAAATATATTATGCCATTCCCTTCTGGCCTGCAGGAATTCTGCTGAAAGATCAGCTGATAAACTTATGGGGACTCACTTGTATGTTATTTATTGCTTTTCCCTTGTTGCTTTTATTTTTTCCCTATGTTTAAGTTTTGTTAGTTTGATTAATACATGCACTGATATGTTCCTCTTTGGGTTTATCCTGGAATAGACTCTTGGGCTTTCTGGACTTGGGTGACTATTTCCTTTCACATGTTATGGAAGTTATCAAACATAATCTCTTCAAATATTTTCTCAGGCCCTTTTTCTATTTTTATTCTTCTGGGACCCCTATAATTTGAATGTTGATGAATTTAATGCTGTCCCAGTGGTCTCTTAAATTGTCCTCATTTCTTTTCTTTTTTTTCTTTATTTCATTTCACAGCAGCAGTCACCACCATCTTGGCCTCAAGGTCATTTATCAGTTTTTCTGCCTCAGTTATTCTGCTATTGATCCCTTCTAGTGTATTTTGCATTTCAGTTATTGTAGTGTTCATCACAGTTTGTTCCTAAGTTCATCTAATTCTTTGTTATGCATTTCTTGCATCTTCTCTATTTGTGCCTCTGTTCTTTTTTCTGAGATCTTGGTTCGTCTTTACTATTATTACTTTGAATTCCTTTTCAGGTAGACTGTCTATCTTCTCTTCATTTAGTTGCACTTGTCGGTTTTTATCTTGCTCCTTCATCTGCAACATATCTCTCTGTCATCCCATTTTGTCTTACTTTCTGTTGTCTCCTATCTGCTGACTGCAGGACTTTAGTTCCTCTTGTTTTTGGTTTCTGCTCCCTGCTGGATAGATTTTGTCGGGAGGCTTGTGGTGTTATCGCCTCTTTAGGAGGCTTGACTGATGTTGTGATGAGCAGAGCTTGCCTAAGATTTTGAGTGGAGCCTCCACTTTGCTCTGTGGTTTTCACTGCCTTGTCAAGGGTAGGATCGGCTCCCTCAGTGATGGAGTACAAGTCCCCAGTTCTGTTTTCTTATCCTTTTTTCTGATCTGCAGTGCAAGGAAGGATTGAAGCACTCCCTCTGGGAGAGAAGCCACGAAGTATATATCCTCAGGGGCTATTCATCTGTGAATGTGCTCTGTTATGTCCCTTTTTGCCAGTTCTGCATCCTCACAAAGTATATAGCTGTTTGGACTTCTGTCTTGGCTCCACCTTAACTGTGAGTATGCTGAAAGTTTACCCCGTGAATTTCTGGCATTGTCTTCATCAGGCCACCAGCAAAGACCCACTGAGGTCGTGTTCCAGTACTTCAGTAGTTGTACACCTGGATATGCTGTAGAATTAGGGAGGCAGCTCGTTCTTTGGCCCAGGCCCCACCACAAAACTCACTGCTGCTAAAGCCAGACCTGTCCCAGCTCTAGCAGCACTTGTTGTTCTTTTGGATGTTTAGAAGACACTGAATTAAGGAAGCCATCAGCAGAGGGCTAACTCTGAAGTTTGTGCAGCTATGAGGAGGTATTTTAGCTCTTTTTCCTTAGTCACATGGCCTCGGGGGCCCACTTCTCTGTGTGGCCCTCCCACCAGAGTCTGCTCCAGACATTCCTGGAACACACAAGCCTGTTAGGCAAGAAAGAGGAGAGGCGGTGATAAGGGCAAGTGGGCCGCTCAGGTGGTGTGGGGGCTGGACAGTGGTGATGATGGTGAGGGTGTGCGTGCGGAGTCCAGTGGGAGCCCTCGTGTGCCTGTCGTGGCAGAAACTGGTCCATGTGCAGAAGTTGCAACGGCAGCCCTGCCCTTTGTGTGTCACCCAACAATGGCACTTGGCTTCTGTGACAGCCTGGGCTTCCTCTCTGAATACTCCTGATTGCAGAACTCCTTACTCCCATCCCCTCAGGCTGTCTCCTCACAGCCAACTGCAGTCCCCTTCATGGTCCTGCTCTCCAGTCTCCACGTTCCAGCCCCCACCCCCCATGTGCACAAGTGGACGCCTGTCTCAAGCTGGGACTTGCAGGGCTGTGGCATGGACCATTTGTGTAGTTCTTACTCTGTCCTGCCTGCCTGCACAAGACTGGTTGCTGTGTTCTCCTCTAGGTCCCCAAAGTTCCCCTTCTGTCCCAACTAATCTCCCTGCCATTGAGGGAAGGGGTTTCTCCCATTTCTCTTGTTGCTATTAATTTTTTTTCTTTGTCCTTTATATTTGATAATTTAATTATAATGTGTCTCAGGGTAGCCTTGTTTGAGATCCTTTGAGCCTCGTGAGTCTGGATATTCATTTATCTCTCCAGTTTGGGGGAAATTTCAGCTGATGCTGCATTAAATATGCTTTTTCTGTCCCTTTGTCTTCTCTTTCTATAATTCCCAAAGCGCAAATACCGCTTCCTTTCATCATGATCCATAATTTCTGTAGGCCTTTATCTTTCATTTTTATTCTTTTTTTTTGTTTTTATTTTTCTGGCTAGATAATTTCCAGTGTCCTACCCTCCAGTCTGCTTTTGAAACTCTTTATTGAATTCTTCAGTTATTACATTTGTAATTCTAGGATTTGTATTGTTTTCTTTTTTTAATTTATTTATTTATCTATTTTTTTACTTTACAAAACTGTATTGGTTTTGCCATACATTGACATGAATCCGCCATGGGTGTGTATGTGTTCCCCTTCCAGAACCCCCCTCCCTCTTCCCTCCCCATCCCATCCCTCTGGGTCATCCTGGTGCACCAGCCCCAAGCACCCTGTATCATGCATCGAACCTGGACTGGTGATTCGTTTCACATATGATAATTTCTTTTGATGGTTGCTGTTTCTTTGTTGGACTTCTCATTTTGTTCATTATTTCTTTTCCTAATTGCGTTTAGTTTTCTGTGTTTTCTTATAGTTCACTAAGCTTCCTTAAGAAGGTTATTCTGAATTATTTGTCTAGCAGTTTATATTTTCCATTTCCTTATGGTTAGTTATTAGAGCTTTGCTAGTTTCCCTTGGTATGTCATATTTATCTGATACTTCATGATTCTTGACTTCTTACATTTTATCTGTGCATTTGAGTAATCAGGGTCCTCTTCCAGGTCTTACAGATTTGCTTTGACAGAGACATTGCTTCACCAGTCAGCTCAGTCTGTATTTCTATATGTGTCTGTTGGTAGTGACATGGGCTTGTGGGTCTTGCAATTATGGCATATTTGAGGATGAAGCAAAGCTCTAAGGATGGGGATGAAGATGTGTCACTGAATGAGAACAGTTGGATATGATTGGCCAGCTTGGTTCTGTACCCAAGTCAGGCTGTAGGATAGATCTTCATTTGCCGGATTCTTTGGTAAGGCTTACTGGTCAGGACTTGATACTATATTTAGTAGTGAAGCAGGTTACAAATTAGCTTCCCTGCTCTGGCAGGACAGCAGGACAAAACCCAGGCCCTGTACAGATCGTTATTTGGGGACTCAAGTCAGACCAGAGTGTGCACTGAATGTCTTGGTGAGGTGAGGCTGACGGTTTTGCTCTGCAGAGTGGGGAAGTCCATGGGGTATGCTCTGTTCAAATAACACCATGTGGAAGGATGTTGAATAGGCTAGGCAGCTTCCCTTGTTCTCTGTTTAAATTCTCTCATCAGAGAGGCTGAAGGCTGTATTCTAAAATGAGTGGGGCTATGAATTAGAGTCACTCTCTGGCCACGGGGAGAAGCAGCTCCAAATCCAGGCTCTATGTTATCTTAACTAAAGCAATCTTGCTCTCCAAGTTTCCTGATCAAACAGGAACAGTGGTTTTTCTCTGTAAACTCTAGACCCCACCTGCTCTTCTCTTTGCTTGAGAGCCACTAGGTTGCACAGCTTTCAAGGCTTGTTACCAGCCCTGTTGGTCATATGGGGCAAAAAGACACTCTCCACCGGCTATGTCACAGCTTCCTTGCCTGCACAGAAGGAGGAAAGGCTGTTTTATGCTACTCTCATTTTCCCAATTAGGCTATCTAGTTGGGAGAAACTGGAAGTTACCCTCAGCCTTGGCTATGAATTCATCCCACTACCTATTTCAAGTTTTATACTCATTACTGGCTTTGCTCTGGGGACAGTCAACCCTGCCCACCCATCTCTTGACCTGAGCACCATGGAGCCATATTACTCCCAGGAGTTATCACTAGCCCTTCTTGTTAGATGAGGCTAGAAAATAACCTCCAACAGCAGTTGGGCTGTGATTCAGCCCCTTTCCTGGACATGTGCAAGTGAAGCTCTAGGGCTTGTAAAATTTCTAATTTGATCTGAATAAGGTGGATCTGCACACTGCTAAGTTCTCTGGTCAGAGTATGCCCCTGATTTGCTTCTGCAGATGAACAAAGCCACAAATTGGGATTACTACTTGGACATGGAAGGTGTGAACTCAGTCTGACAACAACTGTGTGCTGACTGTTTCAATTCCTTACCCTCTTCTACATCACAGTCAGATTTCCAATAGTTGAGCCCCATGGATCCCCCTGCAATCCCTATGTTGCAAGATCAGAGTAGAGGATCCCATAAGGTGACCCACAATGCTGGGGAGGTTTGATTGTTCCTTGGGATTCTCTTTTCTTAACAGAGAAACTGGAGGTTCAGTAGAAACCTCCTCTTGTGCTGTGCTGGGATGGGGTATGGGCAGAATGGTCATTGTGTAGACCAAGACATAGGTAGAGTCTGTCTTCGTTTCTGTGGAGCAGAAGAGTGCCTCAGATTTATCACTATATTAAAGTCTCCTAGTGATATCTTGTTCTTAAATAGTTGTTATCCTTCTTCTTACTTCCCAGGTGGCTTAGGGATTAAAGTGTCTGTCTGCCAATGCAAGAACCTCAGGAGACATGGGTTCAGTCCCTGGGTTGGGAAGATCCCCTGGAAAAGGAAATGGCAACCCACTCCAGTACTCTTGCCTGGAGAATCCCCATGGATTTGGGAACCTGGCAGGCTACAGTCCATGGGGTCACAAAGAGTTGGACACAACTGAGCATGCACACACAATTTCTTCTGAGGTGTAACAAAGTGAGGAACAACCTTTGTCACTATTGTTACAGAATTAAACTTGGGCCATTCATTCATGTGCCAAAACACACACACACACACACACACACACAATCTACTGACATTGGATTGTAGTAAAGAAAAAGTACAGAATTTATTGTAAGGTACCCAATGTGAGGCTGAGAAAGGAAAATGGTCAGCTCATGCTCAAAATACATGAACTCCCCCATGGCTTTCAGGGAATTGCTAAAAAATCAAAATGAGGGAGAAGACTGCAGGATTTGTGATCAGCTCATGGACATTCTTCTGATTGGTTGGTGGTGAGGTAACTAGGTGATATTTCCAGAGTCAGCATCATCAACCTTCTGATTCCAACCAATCCGGAGCCTACCTGCTTGTGGTCAGCATGCAATTAACTTCATCTGCATGATGAAGGTTTTAATATAAGCAAAACACCTCAAGGATATGGCTCAGGACATTATCTGTAAACCTTTAGGAGGAACTAAAGATCTTTGATTTTGTTTTGTGGCTAAAGTATTATTATTTTGCCTTGCTTGGCTGTTTTCCTTTCTTTCTTCATTTTCTCACCCCTCTGATTAAATTTGCTCTTTGGAACTCAGGGAAGGCCTAGGAGGTTAAAGCATTTCTAGAGGCAAGAGACAGGATACACAGGAGTTCTACCCCCAGCAAAGCCCAACAGTGCCCTGCTCAATTTCACCATTTTCCAATTGATTATTGAAATCCTTCTCTCCAGAAGTCACTCTTTAGTGACCATTCACATAGACACAAATATCTTTAGATTATTTTTTCAACTAAGAGTAATCTATCCATAACCCTCTTCCCCCAATTTTATTGTCACCAATTTTACAACCAAGGTTCTTTCAAGATCCTATCAAGACATACCGTTGGCCATAGCCCATGAATCCATATATAATTGAATGTATGGGCATTTCTATATCCAAGCAAAAATAATGATCAGGTGTCCTGCCTATATTTCTCCTCTAGGAAGACTTCCTTTTACTGATGTTCTTCATGATGTCCCAGAAATGGACCTAGGTGCTACAGCTCTCCACTTTTAGGTGCTGTCTACATGTGATACAGGACTATCTGTAGACCTGATGCATGTCTTTTCACTCTCTGTCAACTGATCAGTTACCCTCCATTATGAGACAGGTATAAACTAGGAGAGATAAAATGATGTGTAGCCAGATTAAGAACTTTAAGCACTTAGTCCATTTCCTGGAATTACTTGTGTTCTCAATACATACCCTGACTTGACCATGTGTACCATATGTTTTATGTGATGTATGATTTTAGTGTGCTCCCAACTTAATGACTTGGTCACTCATATAACACTCAGTTCATGATGGGGAGCTCTAGTTACATGGTAATTTGCTCATGGTCCAGCATTCAATTCCTGGTAGGCCCAGTAACAGTTTATGGATTGTTTATCTCTGTTCAACATGCCTAATTATTAGAGAAATGAAAATCAAAATTAAAATGATGTATCACTACATGCCAGTCAGAATGACCATCATTAAAATCTATAAACAATAAATGCTTGAGAGAGTTGGAGAAAAGAGAACCCTCCTACAGAGTTGTTTGGAATATAAATTGGTATAGCCACTATGGAAGAACAGTATGGAGATTCCTTTAAAAACTAAAAATAGATCTGCCATATGATTCAGCAATCCCAATCCTGGGTATATATCTGGACAAAACTATAATTCAAAAGATATATGCATCCCTAGGTTCATAGCAGGATTATTATAATAGCCAGGACATGGAAGCAACATAAATGTCCATCAACAAATGAATGGATAAATAAAATGTGGCATATAAATATATACAAACACATGATGGAATAATACTCAGCCATAAAAAAGAATTAAATAATGCCATTTGCAGTAACCTAGAGACTGCCATGTTAAGTGAAGTAAGTCACAAATGAACAAATACCATATGATGTCACTTATATGTGGAATCTAAAATATGACACAAATATCCTTATTTTTGAAACAGAAATGGACACAATGGTATAAATAAGAGACATGTGGTTGCCATGGGGGAAACAAGATAGTGTAGGCATGGATTAGGTCTTGGAGATTAGCAGATGTAAACATTTTTAAATAAAATGGATAAACAATGACATTGTGTAACATAAGGAATTATATATAAATATCTTATAATTAACCTAGGCAGAACATTAAAATGCAGAATCATCACTTTACCAACAAAGGTCCATATAGTCAAAGCTATGATTTTTCCAGTAGTCATGTACAAATGTGAAAGTTAGACCATAAAGAAGGCTGAGCACCAAAGAACTGATGCTTTTGAATTGTGGTACTGGAGAAGACTCTTGAGAGTCCCTTGGACATAAAGGAAATCAAAGCAGTCAATTCTAGAGGAAATCAACCCTGGATATTCACTGAAAGAATTAATGCTGGAGTTGAAGCTTCAATACTTTGGTCACCTGATTCAAAGAGCCAACTCATTGGAAAAACCCTGATTCTGGGAAAGATTGACGGCAAGAGGAGAAGAGGATAACAGAAGATAGGGTAATTGGGTGGCATTTCACCAACTCAACGGACATTGAGTTTGAGCAAGCTCAGAGAGAGAGTGAAGGACAGGGAAGCCTGGTGTGCTGTACTTCATGGGGTCACAAAGAGCTGGACATGACTTAGTGACTGAAGAACAGCAACAACAATAAACCATAATGGACAAGAATATAAAGAAAGAAAAAAAAGGTATTTCTCTTAATTAGGGTAAATATTTGTAGATGAGATCAATGTCTTCTCCAAAACCTAAAACATATACGGAGTAAAAAAGCTCTAAAAAAGTCTGTCGATGAAACTTCTAGAACCATTTGGCCTGCTGAAATAAATGACCTGTATGACAGAATAGCTTGCATCCCATGCTGGGCCTTCTGCTGAGTTTTCTCTTGTTCTAGCCCCCAGTTAAAACTAGCAACCTTTCAGGTCTCTGTCACTTATAACAATCTTCTACTACAGATTCTATATTCCTTTTACCTTGGAAAGAATCTCAGTCATAGTTATTTATCTGGTAGTGTGATACAAAGCTTAACTTCTGAGTGCTGTGGTTCATTACTAGTCCTGCTAGGAGAGAGTTAGAGCTTCAGTTCAGTTCAGTTCAGTTCAGTCGCGCAGTCGTGTCTGACTCTTTGCGACCCCATGAACCGCAGCATGCCAAGCCTCCCTGTCCATCACCAACTCCCGGAGTACACCCAAACCCATGTCCATCGAGTCGGTGATGCCATCCAACCATCTCATCCTCTGTCGTCCCCTTCTCCTCCTGCCCTCAATCTTTTCCAGCATCAGGGTCTTTTCCAATGAGTCAGATCTTCACATCAGGTGGCCAAAGTATTGGAGTTTCAGCTTCAACATCAGTCCTTCCAATGAACATTCAGGACTGATCTCCTTTAGGATGGACTGGATGGATCTCCTTGCAGTCCAAGGAACTCTCAAGAGTCTTCTCCAACAACACAGTTCAAAAGCATCAATTCTTCGGCGCTCAGCTTTCTTTACAGTCCAACTCTCACATCCATACATGACCACTGGAAAAACCATAGCCTTGATTAGATGGACCTTTATTGGCAAAGTAATGTCTCTGCATTTTAATATGCTGTTTAAGTTTGTCATAGCTTTTCTTCCAAGGAGCAAGCATCTTTTGATTTTATGGCTGCAGTCACCATCTGCAGTGATTTTGGAGCCCAAGAAAATAAAGTCTGTCATTGTTTCGATTGTTTCTCCATCTATTTGCCACAAAGTGATGGGACTGGATGCCATGATCTTAGTTTTTTGAATGTGCCTAGAGTATTAATGAGCCTAGAGCAGTTGCTATTGCTGCTTACCAGGTCCAAAGAGCATAATGTCATAAATATAATGTGTAATGAGTCAGTGTGATATCTTGTAGAAGGGAAAGAAATCAAGATTACTGCAAATGAAATTGTGGCATAGGACTTGGTAGTTGAAATACTCACATAGTAGGAAAATAAAAGTGTATTTCTCACCTTGCCAGCTGAGAAAAAAAAATACTTAAGGTGGCCATATGGACAGGTATTAAGATTTGCTAAAACAATATTTGCATACTGGGTACCAGAGGATATGTAAATTTGCCCAAGCAATGCAGTTAGAGTCATCACTAGGTTAGCTTGAGATAATCCACTGTCACTTCCCAAGATATTTCATTCTTCTGCATAGACCAAATAGAAAAGAGATGATAGGGATGTGATGGGAATCATCACACTGCATCTTTCAAGTCCTTAGTGGTGCTATGAATTTTTCAGTTCCATCAGGAATAAAGCATTGCCTTTGAATGACTATTTTCATAGATAGAAGGAGTTTTAACAGATTCTATTTTGCCTTTTTCCATCACAGTAGCCCTAGTCCACAGGTCATGGGACCAATGAGGGAATTACATGGGTGCCAAGCTTCTCTCTTCCAGTTGTGCATTCTAGAATTAGTGAAATGCAACCGAATGGGTCCAGAAAACACTGAAAAAGCTGTGAGACTGACTTGAGCTAAAAAACACAGATACTGGCTCCTATTCTGGTCCCTGTTCTGACTGGAGGTATACAGTGACATTTGGGGTATCCTAGAAAAAATATGAGTTCAATATTCCTTGAAAGTTCTAATGTTTCCTTCCTCCGATTCTTGGTGTTAAAGAGCATTAAAATTTCCTTTTGTGGAAGGCTGAGAGAAAGACTAAAAATATATGCTTTTATTCATGTGCTAGATTATTTCTCAAGAGAACGTGATCTCCCTTTATTTAGAGGGTCTGTGCATGTGTGCTCAGTTGCTCTGTTGTGCCTGACTTTGTGGCCCCATGAACTGTAGCTTGCTAGGCTCCTCTGTCTATGGAATTTTTCCAGACAAGAATGATGGAGTGAGTTGCCATATCCTTCTCCAGGGGATCTTCCTGACCCAACAATCAAGCCTGCATCTCCTGGATTGGCAGACAGATTCTTTACCACAAAACCACCTGGGAAGCCCATTGTCTCAACTCCAGGAATTGAAGGTCTGTGGCTTTCTATCTGTATGGTTGAAGATAGACTTTTGTTCAGTTGTCCTTGAAATTTACCTCTTATATATATCAAGTAAGAATTTAGTGGTCTTCTTATATCTTTCACTGCTAGGGGCACAAACTAGCCTAAGCCATAGGTGTGTGCTGGTCAGACAATTAAGAATGCTTTGCACTGAAATTGAAACTGTGATTTTAAAAACTCCCAACAAAGAAAAAGTCCAGGACCTGATGGCTTCACAGGCAAGTTCTATTAAACATTTAGAGAAGAGATAACACCTATTTTTCTGAACCTGTTCCTAAAAATGCAGAGAAAAGAAAGCTTCCAAACTCATTCTATGAGGCCATCATCATCCTAGTACCAAAACCAGACAAAAATACCACAAAAAAGGAAAATTACTGGCCAATATCACTGATTAACATATATGGAATTAGCCTCAATAAAATATACTAGCATTCTGAATCCAACAGTACATTAAAAAGATCATATACCATGATCAAGTAGGATTCATCCCAAAGATGCAAGAATTTTTCAAAATCCACAAATCAATGTGATATACCACATCAACAAACTGAAGACTAAAACTACTTGATAATCTAGATATATGCAAACATCTTTTGACAAAATGTTGCACCAATTTTTGATTAAAAAAATCTCCAGAAACACGGCATAGAGGGAACATAACTCAACATAATAAACGTCATATACAACAAATCTACTATTAATATTATAATGAATACTGAAAAGCTGAAAGCATTTCCTTTAGGATCATCAACAAGACAAATATGTGCCTTCTTGCTACTTTTATTAGACACAGTTTTAGAAGTCCTAGCTACAACAATCAGAGAAGAAAAAGAAGTCAAGAGAATCCAAGTTGGAAAAGAAGTTAAATCATCACTGTTTGTAAAAGACATGATACTATACATAGAAGATCCTAAACATGCTACCAACACTACTAGAGCTCAGAAATGAACTTGATAGAGTTGCAGATTATAAAATTAGTACACAGAAATCTGTTGCAATTCTATACATTATCAACAAAATATCAAGAAGAGAAATTCAAGAAACAGTCCCATTTACCATCATATCAAAGAAAATAAAATACTAGGAATTTTGTCTTCCTAAGGAGACAAAAGACCTGTACTTCAAAAACTATAAAAAAAAAGTTGATGAAATAAATCAAATAAGTTACAAACAGATGAGAAAAAAATAAACCACATCCATGGATTGGGAGAATCGGTAATGTCAAAATTACTGTACTACCCAAGGAACTCTACAGATTCCATGTAAGCTCTACAAAACTACCAATCACATTTGCCACAGAACTAGACCAAAAACAATCTTGAAATTTGTGTGACAGCACAAAAGACCCCAAATAGCTAAATCAATCTTGATGAAGAAAAACAGAGCAGGAGAAATCAGTATCCCTGACTTCAGACTGCACTACAAAGCTACAATCATCAAAGCAATATGATAGTGGCAGCTCAATGAAACAGGATAAAAAATTCAGAAATAAACCCATGCACCTCTGGTCAAAGAATCTTCGACAAAGAAGGCAAGACTACACAATGTTGGAAAGACAGTTTCTTCAACAAATGGTACTGGGAAAATTAGACAGCTACATGCAAAAAAAATGAAATTAGATTACTATTTTAAATCATACACAAAAATAAGCTCAAAATGGATTAAAGACCTAACTGTGAGACTAGACACTATACAACTCCTAAGTAGATCACTCTTTGACTTAAATCTCAGGGATATCTTTTATGATCTGTCTCCTAAAATAATGGAAATAAAAAGAAAAACATAGGTAAAACACTCTCTGACATAAATCACACCAGGATTCTCTATGATCTACCTTCCAGAGTAATGGAAATAAAAGCAAAAATAAACAAATGGGACCTAGTTAAACTTAAAAGCTTTTGCACAACAAAGGAAACTATAAGCAAAATGAAAAGACAGCCTTCAGAAAGGGAGAAAATAATAGCAAATGAAGCAACTGACAAAGAATTAATCTCAAAAATATGCAAGCAGCTCATGCAGCTCAATTCCAGAAAAATAAACGACCCAATCAAAAAATGGGCCAAAGAACTAAACAGAGATTTCTCCAAAGAAGACATACAGATGGCTAACAAACACATGAAAAGATGCTCAACATCACTCATTATCAGAGAAATGCAAATCAAAACCACAATGAGGTACCACCTCATGCCAGTCAGAATGGCTGCTATCCAAAAGTCTACAAAAAATTAATGCTGGGAAAAGGGTGGAGAAAAGGGAATCCTCTTAAACTGTTGGTGGGAATGCAAACTAGTACAGCCACTCTGGAGAACGGTGTGGAGATTTTTTTAAAAACTGGAAATAGAACTGCCATATGACCTAACAATCCCACTGCTGGGCATACACACCGAGGAATCCAGAATTGAAAGAGACATGTGTACCCCAATGTTCACTGCAGCACTGTTTACAATAGACAGGACATGGAAGCAACCTAGATGTCCATCGGTAGGCAAATGGATAAGAAAGTTGTGGTACATAAACACAATGGAATATACACAATCAGCTATTAAAAAGAATTCATTTGAATCATTTCTAATGAGGTGGATGAAACTGGAGCCTATTATACAGAGTGAAGTAAGTCAGAAAGAAATACACCAATACAATATATTAATGTTTATATATGGAATTTGGAAAGACAGTAACTATGACCATATATGCAAGACAGAAAAAGAGACACAGAGGTAAAGAACAGACTTTTGGACTCTTTGGGAGAAGGCGAGGGTGGGATGATTTGAGAGAATATCACTGAAACATGTATATTACCATATGTGAAACAGAACGCCAGTCCAGAGTCAACGCATGAGACAGGGTGCTCAGGGGTGGTGCACTGAGATGACCCAGAGGGATGAGATGGGAAGGGAGGTGGAAGGGGTTTCAGGATGGGGGACACATGTACACCCATGGCTGATTCATGTCAATGTATGGCAAAAACCACTACAATATGGTAAAATAATTAACCTCCAATTAAAATTTAAAAATTAATTGAAAAAAAGGATTCCAAAAAAAAAAAGTGAGACCAACTTAAACTCAAAAGCTTTTTCTCAGCTAAGGAAGCAAAAACCAAAACAAAAAGACAACCCACAGATTGAGAGAAAATATTTGCCAAAGATATAACTGACAAAATGTTAGTCTCCAAAATTTACAAACAGCTCATGATGCTTAAGAGCATCAAAGCAAATAACCCAATCAAAAAACAGACGGAAGACCTAAATAGACATTTTTCCAAAGAAGACATAAGGATGGGCAAGACGCATATGAAAAGATGTTCAACATCCCTAATTATTGTTGTTGTTCAGTCGCTCAGTCATGTCCGAATCTTTGAACTCATGAACTGCAGCACGCCAGGGTTTCCTGTCCTTCACTACCTCCTGGAGCATGCTCAAACTCATGTCCATTGAGTCGAGGAAACCATCCAACCATCTTGTCCTCTGTTGTCCCTTTCTCCCCCTGCCCTCAATCTTTCCCAGCATCAGGGTCTTTTCCAAAGAGTCAGATCTTTGCATGAGGTGACCAAAGAGTAAGAACTTCAGTTTAAGCATCAATCCTTATAATGAATATTTGGGATAGATCTCTTTTAGGATTGAAAGGCTATACAAAAAAGATTTTCATGAACCAGATAATAACGAAGGTTTGATCACAACCTAGAGCCAGACATCCTGGAATATGAAGCCAAATGGGCCTTAGGAAGCATCACTATAAACAAAGCTAGTGGAGGCAATGCAATTCCCGGTGAGCTATTTCAAATCCTAAAAGATGATGCTGTGAAAGTGCTGCACTCAATATGCCAGCAAAGTTGGAAAACTCAGCAGTGGCCACAAGACTGGAAAAGGTCAGGTTTCATTTCAATCCCAAAGAAAGGCAGTGCCAAAGAATGCTCAAACTACCACATAATTGCACTCACCCACACACTAGTAAAGTAATGTTCAAAATTCTCCAAGCCAGGCTTCAACAGTACGTGAATTGTGAACGTCCAGATGTTCAAGCTGGATTTAGAAAAGGCAGAGGAACCAGAGATCAAATTGCCAACATCTGTTGGATCATCGAAAAACCAAGAGAGTTCCAGAAAATTATCTACTTCTGCTTTATTGACTATGCCAAAGCCTTTGACTTTATGGACCACAACAAACTCTGGAAAATTCTTCAAGAGATAGAACTACCAGACCACCTGACCTGCCTCTTGAGAAATCTTCATGCAGGTCAGGAAGCAAGGTAGAACTGGACATGGAACAACAGATTGGTTCCAAATTGGGAAAGGAGTACTTCAAGACTGTATAGTGTCACCCTGCTTATATAACTTATATGCAGAGTACATCATGAGAAACGCTGGGCTGGATGAATCACAAACTGGAATCAAGATTGCTGTGAGAAATACCAATAACCTCAGATATGCAGATGACACCACCCTTATGGCAGAAAGTGAAGAAGAACTAAAGAGCTTCTTGATGAAAGTGAAAGAGGAGAGTGAAAATGTTGGCTTAAAACTCAATATTCAGAAAACTAAGATCATGGCATCTGGTCCCATCACTTCATGGGAAATAGATGGGGAAACAGTGAGACACTTTACTTTTTGGCTCCAAAATCACTGCAGATGGTGACTACAGCTATGAAATTAAAAGACACTTACTCCTTGGAAGAAAAGTTATGACCAACCTAGACAGCATATTAAAAAGCAGAGACATGACTTTGCCAACAAAGATCTGTCTAGTCAAAGCTATGGTTTTGCCAGTTGTCATGTATGGATGTAAGAGTTGGACTGTTTAGAAAGCTGAACACTGAAGAATTGATGCTTTTGAACTGTGGTATTGGAGAAGACTCTTGAGAGTCCCTTGGACAGCAAGGAGATCCAACCAGTCCATCCTAAAGGAAATTAGTCCTAAATATGCATTGGAAGGACTGATGCTGAAACTGAAACTCTAATACTTTGGCCACCTGATGCGAGGAACTAACTCACTTGAAAAGACTCTGATGCTGGGAAAGATTGAAGTCAGGAGGAGAAGGAGATGACAGAGGATGAGATGGCTGGATGGCATCACCGACTCAGCGGACATGAGTTTGAGTAAACTCTTGGAGTTGGTGATGGACAGGGAGGCCTGATGTGCTGTAAGCCATTGGTTCGCAAAGAGTCGGACACGACTGAGCGACTGAACTGAGGATGGACTGATTTGATCTCCTTGCATTCCGAAAGATTCCCAAGAGTATTCTCCAACACTACAGTTCAAAAGTATCAGTTTTTCAATCCTTAATCTTCTTTATGGTCCAACTCTCACATCCATACATGACCCACTGAAAAAACCATAGCTTTGAGTATTCAGACTTTTGTAGGCAAAATAATGTTTCTGCTTTTTAACACACTGTCTAGTTTTGTCATAACTTTTCTTCCAAGGAGCAAGTATCCTTTAATTACCACTAATTGTTAGGGAAATAAAAATCAAAACTACAATGAGATATCACCTCATGTCAGCCAGAAAGTCTATCATCCCAAAATCCACAAACAGTAAGTTCTGGTGAGCATGGAAAAAAAGGAATACTCCTACACTCTTACTGGGAATATTAATCAGTACAGCCACAATGGAGAACAGTATGGAAGTTCCTTAGAAAACTAAAAATAGAGTTACCTTATGACCCTGCAATCTTACTCCTTGGCATATATCCAGAGATAAACATGATACAAAAGGATACATGTAACCCAATGTTCATTCCAGTACTGTTTACAGTAAACAAGACATGGAAGCAACAAAAATGTCCATCAAAGGAGGGATGGATGAAGAAGAAGTGGTACATATATACAGTGGAATATCACTCAGTCATGAAAAAGAATGAAATGCCACTTGCAGCAATACAGATGGACCTATGAAAGTGAAAGAAAGTGTTAGTCACTCAGTCATGTCCAACTCTTTGCAACCCCAAGGACTGTATCCCACCAGGCTCCTCTGTCCATAGGATTCTCCAGGCCAGAATGCTGAAGTGGGTTGCCATTTTCTCCTCCAGGGGATCTTCCTGACCCAGGGATTGAACCTGGGTCTTCTGCATTGCAGGCAGAATCATTGTAAATGCATTGCATTTACAATCTGAGCCACCAGGGAAGCCCTACTGAATGAAGTTCACTGTTCACCTGAAACTATCACAAAATTGTTAATCACCTATACCCCAATACAAAATAAAAAGTTTAAAGTTAAAAAAAAAGAACTGGGGGTTTTAGGTGTAAATTTCTTTGTCAAAATATAGGTGAATGTTGTGTCTTTTGGTTTCTACCAGTGTGAGGGATTAGACCTGAAATGACAAATTCAGCTTCAAATTCCCTTTTCTACATTAAATCAAGAGGGATCAGGCATATCCATTTTACTTATAGTTGGCCATTCTTTGGTCTATATTTCAGCCAACCAACCCAACAAACTGTTAGAGTCTTTTCTGTTTTCCTGTGTTGTAACAATAACTGCAGAATTTCTACCTTGTTGGCCTCTTATAAATAAATTAGGCCTGAGAATGTGTCATCCACCTTCCACCTGTGCCCTTAGAAAGCCCACATACTGAGTGACACGTGTGGATGCCCTGGTGAGTGCGTGTGTGTGCTAAGTCACTTCAGTCATGTCCAACTCTTTGCAACCCTATGGACTTTAGCCTGCCAGACTCCTCTGTCCATGGGATTCTCCAGGCAAGAATACTGGAGTGGGTTACCTTGACCTCTTCCAGGGGATTTTCCTGACCCAAGGATCTCTCTTATTTTCTGAATTGGAATGTGGATTCTTTACCACAAACGTCACCTGGGAAGAGTGTCTAAGGCCAAAGGGAAAAGTTATACTTCATGATGCTTCATTTCTTCTGTTCTGCCTTTTCCATTTATTTTCCCACTAGGTTGTAAATGAAGTTAGCCTGGTTATTTTTACAAGTAGAACATGGTATATCAATAAAGTTCTTACTCAACTAATAGATATTCTTAACAAATATCTAATAGGTTGATGTAGAGGAAAGAGAAAAAATAGTAGAGTAGAAGGACCTTGAGTTTATCTGCATTAATGAGCACACCCAAATCACAGCTAACTGCTGAAAAATCAAGAAAAAGTCTAGACTGTATTAAAAACATGAGATACATGAAAAGACATAAAGACGATCCAAGTAGGAGATGGTAAACAGATGCACCCATGATATAATCAAACCCTTCCCCCTAAGTGAGTGATCAAAAAGCCGGAGACTATATTGCAGACATTCCTCTACAGGAGAGAGAGTTTTGAGCCCCTCATCAGACTCCCAGGACTGGGGTTCTGGCATCAGTAGGAGGAACCATAGAGCATTTGACTTTGAAGGCTAGCAGGGCTTGATTGCAGGAGCTCCACAGGAATGGGGGAAAGAGAGACTCCACTTTTTGAGGGTACACATAAGGTCTGCACACATCAAGACCCAGAACAAAAGCAGCGACTGCACAGGAACCAGATCCAGACTTACATAATGGTCTTGGAGGGTCTCCTGGAGGGATGAGGGGTGGCTGTGGTTGACTCTGGTTTCAAGGACACTGGTGGCAGTGGTATCTGTGAGTATTCATTGGGATGAACTCTCCTAGACGCTTACATTTTGGAATCAACTAGGCCCTGCATAACTGCATGTAGGTTGCAGGGCTGGTGTGCCACATGCCAAACATCCAACGAGGTGGGAACAGAGTCATGTCTATCCAAAGACAGGATGCTTACAGATTTCCTGGGTCCACAGTAACCTCTGAATATGCCTCTTGGCAGCGCCATGCCCACCAGAGAGTCCCAGTTCCACCCACCAGTGGGAGGGCACCAGTTCTGAGGCAGGAGATAGTTGTGATCCAGGCTAGACATTTACAGCTAGCCCCCTGTTCACACATCTCATGAAGGGAAAATGATGGGCTCCAGACTGGACACTCACCACCAACCCCATGTTTACATTTCTTGAGGAAAGGGACAAATGGGCTCCAGTCCACATATTGATGCTTGGACTCCTGACTACATTTTGAGATCTACACTTGGATATAAGCAACAATAACAGGAATCCAGACATTGGATACTTTATGGTAAAAACAGAAGGGCTAACCCCGTTAAGAGATCAAGAGGTCATACATTTCCCACCCTCGGGGCAAGGGTAATGCTACACATACACAAAATGTTTCTCAGGGTCAGAAAGGAGGGGACCCCAGACGTAATAAGCCTTTCTATCCCCTCCCATATGCCTCTGTGATGAAATCCATCTTGACTGAGAGGTGAGAGCACATCCAGAGGAGGTCCTGAGACACATTAACCAGGAGGGTCAGAGCAAGACAATTGGTTGAGAATACTGTTCCCTTATACAGAATTTAAAGTTCCCAAAGGCACAACTTTAGCAACTCTTTAGCTGAGTTTACCCACATATCTTTCTATATATACTCTGCTTTTCTAATAAATACTTTACTTTCTTCTATTCTATCTCCTTGTCTGATTTTTCCTTACAAGGTAGACAAGAACTAGAGACTTAGATCCTAACTATTGGCCACTGTGGCCTAGAAGTTAGGACTCCTGGTTGCCAACAAGATGACCGGTATTTGATTCCCAGTCAGATAACTGAGGTCTTGCTTCCAGTTGCTGCTTACTGCAAGCCATTACTCACTGATGCACGTGTCCAAAAGCAGCCCCTCCCATGAGGAAGATGCACCAGCCTCCAGATCAGTCATATACACCAGGGGGCAGACAACAGAAACAGGAAAACTACAATGCTGAAACTTGAAGAACTGAATTCACAAACAAAGAAACTACCTTGGAACCAGCAGGTTCTGACCCTTGGGTGATAAGAGCGGAGTGTACTTCTGGGACACTCAGGAAAGGCCCCACAGAGGGCAACTTCTCCAAGATCTAAAAACATACATTTTCACATAGGTAAAAAAAAAAAAAAAAAAAAAAGCTAAGAATAAAATTAACATATGACCCAACAACCACACTACTGGGCATATACACTGAGGAAACCATAATTGAAGAAAGATACATGTGCACCAATGTCCACTACAGCACTATTTACAAAAGCTCAGTTCTGTTCAGTTGCTCAGTGTTGTCTGACCCTTTGACACCTCATAGACTGCAACCCACCAGTCTTCCCTGTCCTTCACCATGTCCCAACAATTGCTCAAACTCATGTCCATTGAGTCAATGATGCCATCAAACCATCTCATCCTCTGTCAACCTCCTTTCCCTCCTTCCCTCAATCTTTCCTAGCATCAGGGTCTTTTACAATGAGTCAGTTCTTTGCATCAGGTGGCCAAATATTGGCGCTTCAGCTTCAGCATCAGTACTCCCAATGAATATTCAGGGTTGTTATCAGTTGTTCAAAGCTCAGATTTCTTTATGTTACAACTCTCACATTTATACATCACTACTGGAAAAACCATAGCTTTGACTATTCAGACCTTTGTCGGCAAAGTAATGTCTCTGCTTCTTAATATGCTGTCTAGGTTCTGCATAGTTTTTCTTCCATGGAGCAAGTGTCTTTTAACTTCATGGGTGCAGTCACTGTCTGCAGTGATTTTGGAGCCCAAGAAAATAAAGTCTGTCACTGTTTGCATTGTTTCCCCATGTATTTGCCATGAAGTGATGGGACCAGATGCCATAATCTTGGTTGTTTGAATGTTGAGTGTTAAGCCAGCTTTTTCACTATCCTCTTTCACCTTCATCAAGATGCTCTTTAGTTTCTCTTTGCTTTCTTCCATAAGCGTGGTATCATCTGCATACATGAGGTTATTGATTTCTCCTGGCAATCTTGATTCCAGCTTGTAATTCATGCAGCATGGAATTTCACATGATGTACTCTTCATACAACTTAAATAAGTAGGGTGACAATATACAGCCTTGACATAATCCTTTCCCAATTTTGAACCAGTCTATTGTTCCATGTCTGGTTCTAACTGGTGCTTCTTTTTTTTTTTTCTTCTGATGTCTGATCTTATTTATTTGTTACTCTTAGAACATCTCATTTTTGACTGGACTCAGACTTAGAAGTAGAAGCTCTCAAAGAGGACAGCCTCCGTCTCTTGGCAATCTGTTCCTGCCGTTTTTCTTTGGCCTCCTTCATTCTCTTGGCCAAAAGTTTAGCATATTCTGCAGCATCTTCTTTATTTTTCTTAGTACGCTGTTTCTTCAGAGCAATACGCCAGCGTTTGTGTTGCAGAACTCGTGGAGTCACGAGACGCCGAATCTTGGGTGCTTTAATCCTAGGTTACTTGCCGTCTTTGTTTAGGGGCTTTCGCACAACATACTGGCAGACATCATCTTCTTTAGAGAGATTGAAAAGTTTGCGGATTCTGCTAGCTCTTTAGGGACCAAGGCGACGAGGCACTGTAGTATCAGTGAGTCCAGGAACCTCCTTCTCCCCTTTTTTCAAGATGACCAAATTGAGAACACTCAGATTGGCATCCACAATGCAACCCTATACAGATTTGCATTTTCTGTCTCCAGTCCTCCTTGGTCTGTAACAGGAATGCCCCTTACTCTGTAGCAGGAGAACTCGGCCATAGGTCAAGACACGCTGCTTCATGGGGAAACCTTGCTTATCATTCCCGCAACTGATTCGAACCACATAACCCTTCCATTCTTCACCCAGAGCGTCAGCAGCAACTTATGTGGCCATACGCTTCTCGTAGAAGGTTCGAAGTTTTCATTCATCGTCCACTTCAATGAGCTTCTGGCAGCCAGTAGCCGGGAAAGAGATGTTCAGCTTCATTCTGAAGCAGCCGACAGCCTCCGTGGCGCCACGAAAAAGTGTAACTGGTGCTTCTTGATCTGCATCAGATTTCTCAGGAGACAGGTAAGGTGGTCTGGCATTCCCATCTCCTTAAGAATTTCCCGGTTTGATGTGATCCACATTTGATCCCTGGGTTGGAAAGATCCCTGGGAGGAGGGCATGGCAACCCACTCCAGTATTCTAACGTGGAGAATACCCATGGACAGAGGAGCCTGGAAGATTACAGTCCATGGATTCACAAAGAGTTGGACACAACTAAGCAACTGAAAACACCACAGAACACATAGTCAAAGCCTTTAGCATAGACAATGAAGTTAGATGTTATTTTGGAATTCTCTTATTTTTTCTATGATCCAATGAATGTTGGCAATTTGATCTCTTGTTCCTCTGACTTTTCTAAATCCAGCTTATACATCTGGAAGTTCTCATTTCACGTACTGTTGAAGCCAGACTTGGAGAATTTTGAGCATTACCTTACTAGCATGTGAAATGAGTTTAATTGTGTGGTAGTTTGAACATTCTTTGGCATTGCCTTTCTTTGGGATTGGAATGAAAACTGACCTTTTTCAGTCCTATGTCCACTGCTGGGTTTTCCAAATTTGCTGGCATGTTGAGTGAAGCACTTTCATAGCATGATCTTTTAGGATTTGAAATAGCTCAACTGGAATTCCATGACCTCCAACAGCTTTGTTCGTAGTGATGCTTCCTAAAGCCCACTTGACTTACACCTCAGGATATCTGTCTCTAGATGAGTAATCACACCATCGTGGTTACCCAGGTCATTAAGATCTTTTCTTGCATCAGTTCAGTTCAGTCGCTCAATCGTGTCCGACTCTTTGCGACCCCATGAATTGCAGCACGCCAGGCCCCTCTGTCCATCACCAACTCCCAGAGTCTACCCAAACCTATGTCCATCGAGTCGGTGATGCCATCCAACTATCTCATCCTCTGTCATCCCCTTCTCCTCCCGCCCCCAATCCTACCCAGCATTAGGGTCTTTTCCAATGAGTCAACTCTTCGCATGAGGTGGCCAAAGTATTGGAGTTTCAGCTTCAACATCAGTCCTTCCAATGAACACCCAGGACTGATCTCCTTTAGGATGGACTGGTTGGATCTTCTTGCAGTCCAAGGGACTCTCAAGAGTCTTCTTCAACACCACAGTTCAAAAGCATCAATTCTTCAGTGCTCAGCTTTCTTCACCGTCCAACTCTCACATCCATACATGACCACTGGAAACACCATAGCCTTGACTAGATGGACTTTTGTTGGCAAAGTGATGTCTCTGCTTTTAAATATGCTATCTAGGTTGGCCATAACCTTCCTTCCAAGGAGCAAGCATCTTTTAATTTCATGGCTGCAATCATCATCTGCAGTGATTTTGGAGCCCCAAAAAATAAAGTCTGACACTGTTTCCACTGTTTCCCCATCTATTTCCCATGAAGTGATGGGACCAGATGCCATGATCTTAGTTTTCCGAACGTTGAGTTTTAAGCCAACTTTTTCACTCTCCTCTTTCACCTTCATCAAGAGGCTCTTTAGCTCTTCTTCACTTTCTGCCATAAGGGTGGTGTCATCTGCATATCTGAGGTTATTGATATTTCTCCCAGCAATCTTGATTCCAGCTTGTGTTTCTTCCAGCCCAGCATTTCTCGTGATGTACTCTGCATATAATTTTTCTTAACACCTCTTCTTAATATCTTCTGCTTCTGTTGGGTTCATAACATTTCTGTCCTTTATTTTGCCCATGTTTGCATGAAATGTTCCCTTGGCATCTCTAATTCTCTTGAAGAGATCTCCAGTCTTTCCATTCTACTGTTTTCCTCTTTCTCTGCATTGTTCACTTAAGAAGGCTTTCTTATCTCTTCTTGCTATTCTTTGGAATTCTACATTCAGATGCATGTATCTTTCCTTTTTCCTTTGCCTTTCACTTCTTTTCTCAGGTAATTGTAAGGCCTCTGCACACAACTATTTTGCTTTTTGCATTTCTTTATCTTGGGGATGGTTTTGATCATGGCCTCCTGTACAATATTATGAATCTCCATTCATAGTTCTTCAGACACTCTATCAGATCTAATCCCTTGAATCTATTTGTCACTTCACTGTATAATCCTAAGGGATTTAGTTTAGGTCATACCTGAATGGCCTAGTGGTTTTCCCTACTTTCTTCAGTTTAAGTCTGAATTTGGAAATAAGGAATTCATGATCTGAGCCACAGTCAGATCCAGGTCTTTTTTTTGCTGACTGTATAGAACTTCTCCATCTTCAGCTGCAAAGAATATAATGAATCTGATTTCAGTATTAACCATCTGGTGATGTCCATGTGTAGTGTTGTCTCTTATGCTGTTGGAAGCAAGTGTTTTCTATGACCAGTGCATTTCTCTTGGCAAACACTACTGGCCTTTGGCCCATTTCATTTTGTACTGCAAGGAGAAGCTTGCCTCTAACTCCGGGTATCTTTTGACTTCTTACCTTTGCACTCCAGTCCCCCATGATGAAAAGGACATCTTTTTTATTATTATTATTATTGGCGCTAGTTCTAAAAGGCCTTGTAGGTCTTCATAGAACTGATCAGCTTCAGCTTCTTCAAAATTAGTGTTTGGGGCATAGACTTGGATTATTGTGATATTAAATGGCTTGCCTTGGAAATGAACCAAGATCATTTAGTTGTTTTTGAGACTGCACCCAAGTACTACATTTTGAACTCTTTTATTGACTCTGAGGGCTACTTCATTTCTTCTAAGGGATTCTTACCAACAGTAGTAGATATAATAGTCAACTGAATTAAAATCATCCATTCTCATCTATTTTAGTTCACTGATTCCTAAAATGTCGATATCCACTCTTGCAATCTCTTGTTTGACCACTTCCAATCTACCTTGATTCATGGACCTAACGTTCCAGGTTCCTATGCAATATTGTTCTTTACAGTATTGGACTTTACTTAAACCACCAGATACATCCACAACTGGACATTGTTTCTGCTTTGGATCAGCCTCTTTATTCCTTCTGGAGCTGTTTCTCCACTGTTCTCCTATAGCATACTGGGCACCTACCAACCTAGGGGATCCCACTTTCAGTGTCATTTCATTTTGCCTTTTCATACTGTTCATGGGGTTCTCAAGGCAAGGATATTGCAGTGGTTTGTCATTTTCTTCTCCAGGAGACCACGTTTTGTCAGAACTTTCCACCATAGCCTGCCTGTCCATCTTGGGTGACTCATAGTTTCATTGAGTTAGACAAGGCTGTGATCCATGTGATCAGTTTGGTTACTTTTTTGTGATTGTGGTTTTCATTCTGTCTGCCTCTGATAGATGAGGATAAGAGGCTTGTAGAAGCTTCCTTGTAGGAGAAGCTGGCTGTCAGGAAAACTGAGCCTTACTCTGGTGGGCAGAGCAGTGCTCAGTAATTTTTCATCCAATTTTCTGCTGATGGGTGTGGCTGTGTTCCCTCCCTGTATTTTGGCCTGAGGCCACACTATGGTAGGGATATGGCCACCTCCTCCAAAAGGACTTATCCTAGCATGCCACACCTCCCAGGACTGCTACAGTCAGTAGCCCTGACCCTACAGTAAGCCACTGTTGCCCCACCCTTCTACTGAAGACTGCCAAATATTCACCGGCAAGTCTGACTCAGTGTCTTATGGGGTCTCTGATCCTTTCTCCTGGATCCTAATGTGCACCAGGTTTTACTTGTGTCCTCCAAGAGTCTCTGTTTCCCTGTCCTGTGGAAGTTCAGTAATCAAATCCCACTGACATCAAAGTCAAATTTCCTGGGGGTTCTCAGTCCCTTTGCCAGATCTCCAGGTTAGGAAATCTGTTGTGGGCCCTAGAACTTTCACAACAGTGTGAAAAATTCTTTGGTATAATTATTTTCCAGTTTGTGGGTTGCCTGCTCAGCAACACCTTAGAGAGGCTAGTGGCAACCTCCTCCAAGAGGACTTATGCCTTATACCACACATCCCAGGACTGCTGCTGCCAGAGCCTCTGTCCCTGCTGCAGGCCACTGCTGACTCATGCCTCCGCAGGAGACACTCAAACACTCAAAACCAGCTCTGGCTCAGACTCTTGTGGAGGTCATGTTCCTTTCTCTGGTTCTTGGTGAACACAAGGTTATTTCCAGGTCCATCTAGTCAAAGCTATGGTTTTACTAGTAGTCATGTAAGGATGTGGGAGTTGGACTATAAAGAAAGACAAGCACTGAAGAATTGATGCTTTTGAGCTGTGGTGTTGGAGAATACTCTTGAGAGTCCCTTGGACTGCAAAGAGTTCCAACCAGTCCATCCTAAAGGAAATCAGTCCTGAATATGCATTTGGAAGGACTGATGTTGAAGTTGAAACTCCAATACTTTGGCTACTTGATACGAAGAACTGACTCATTGTAAAAGACCCTGATGCTGGTTAAGATTGAAGGTGGAGGAGAAGGGGACAACAGAGGATCAGATGGTTGGATGGCATCACTGACTCAATGGACGTGGGTCTGAGTAAACTCCAGGAGTTGGTGACGGACAGGGAAGCCTGGTGTGATGCAGTCCATGGGGTCCCAAAGAGTCAGACACAACTGAGAGACTGAACTGAACTGAATGGCAGAAAGCAAAGAGGAAGTAAAAAGCCTCTTGATGAAGGTGAAATTGAAGAGTGAAAAAGCTGGCTTAAAACACAACATTCAAAGAACTAAGATCATGGCATCCAGTTCCATAACTTCACGGCAAATAGATGTGGAAACAATGGAAACAGTAACATACTTTACATTCTTGGGCACCAAAATCACCACGGATGGTGACTGCAGCCATGAAATTAAAAGACGCTTGCCCCTTGGAAGAAAAGCTATGCCAAACCTAGACAGTGTATTAAAAAGCACAGATATTACTTTGCCAACAAAGGTCCATATACCCAAACCTATGGTTTTTCCAGTAGTTGTGTACAGATATGAGTGTTGGACCATAAGGAATGCTGAGCACCGAAGAATTGATCCTTTTCAACTGTGGTGCTGGATAAGACTCTTGAGAGTCCCTTGGACACCAAGAAGATCAAATCAGTCTATCCTAAATAAAATTGACCCTGAATATTCATTGAAAGGTCTGATGCTGAAGCTAAAGTTCCAATATTTTGGCCACCTGATGCGAAGAGCCAGTTCATTGGAAAAGACCCTAATGCTAGGAAAAATTGAGGGCAGGAGAAAAAGGAGGTGATAGAGGAGGAGATTGTTCGATGGCATCATCGACTCAATGGACATGAGTTGAGCAAACTCTGGGACATAGTGAAGGACAGGGAAGCCTGGGGTGCTTCAGTCCATGGGGTCAGAGTATTGGACATGGCTTAGTGACTAAATAATAATAACAACAGAACATGGAACCAATCAAGATATCCATCAATGAATGAATAGATAAATAAATTGTGGTACATATATACAATGAAATATTACTCCATCATAAAAAGGAACACATTTGAGTCAGTTCTAATCAGGTGTATGTACCTAGAGCCTATTATACAGAATGAAGTATGTCAGAAAGAGATAGGCATATATGATATATTAATGCACATATATGGAATCTAGAAAGATGTTACTGGTGAGCCTATTTGCAGTAAAGCAATGAAGCCACAGAGAGAACAGACTTGTGGATATGGTAGTGGGGAGGAGAGGGTGGAATGAATTGAGAGCCAATAAATAAATAAATTAATGAAAACCACACTAGAAGAAATCAATATCAGAATAAATGAGGCTGAAGAACAGATACATGAGTTGGAAGACAGAATGATGGAAATCACTGTCAATGAACAGAAAAGAAAGAAAAAATGAAAAGAAATAAGGACCATTTACAAGACTTCTGGGATAGCAAATGCATCAACATTTTCATTATAGAGATTGTAAAAGGAGAAGAGAGAGAGAAAGGGTCTGAGAAAATATTTGAAGCAATAATAACTCAGAATTTCCCTAATAGGGCAAAGGAAACCATCACCCAAGCCAAGGAAGCACAGATTCCTTTTCAGGATTAGTCCAAAGAGAAACAAGCTGAGGCACAGAGTGATTAAGTTGGAAAAAATTAAAGATAAATATAAAACATTAAAAGCAACAAAGGAAAGGCATTAAATAACATACCAGGGAATCCCCATTAGGTTATCAGCTAATTTTTCAGCAGAAACTCTGCAGATCAGAAGGCAGTGACATGATAAACTTTAAAAGATGAAAGGGGAAACCTACAACCAAGAATACTCTACCCAACAAGACTCTCATTCAGATTTGATAGAGAAATCAAAACGTTTACAGATAAAAAACAGCTAAAAGAATTCATCACCACAAAACTAAGTTTACAAGATGCTAAAGGAACTCCCTTAGGTAGAAAAGACCATAACTAGAAAGAATATCATTTAAAAATTGGAAAGCTCACTGCAAATGGCAAATATATGGTAAAGGTGGGAAATAATTCACACAAAAATATTATATGCAAACCAGTAATTAGAATGGGAGAAGAGTACAAATGTTGCATATTCAAAATGGATTTCAAATTAAGAGATACTTAAGATAAATTGCTTTAAGCTACTTAATTATAAATATAAATACACACCTACTCTGCTACTATTGAAACCTCATGGCAACAGAAAATATATATATATTTGCTAGTACATGGGCTTCCCTGGCAGCTCAGTTGGTAAAGAATCTGCTTTCAATGCAGGAGACTCTGGTTCAATTCCTGGGTCAGGAAAATCCCCTGTAGAAGGGTAGGCTACCCACTCCAGTATTCTTGGGCTTTCCTGGAGGCTCAGATGGTAAAGAATTAGCCTGAAATGCAGGAGACCTGGGTTCGATCCCTGGTTTGGGAAGATTTCCTGGAGGAGGGCATGGCAACCCACTCCCCAGCATTCTTGCCTGAGAATCCCCATGGGGTGGTGGTGGTGGTGGAAAGACTGCAGTCCATGGGGTTGCAAAGAGTCAGACATCATTGAGCAAGGAAGCACAGCACATAATAGATATACACAGGCAAAAAAGAAAAGAAATCCAAAACATAACACCAAAGAGAGCCATTAAATCAAAGTTAAGAGAACAAAAGAGGAAAGAATAAGAAAAGACCTACATAATTAAAAACAATAATAAATAAAATGTCAATAAGAATATATATATATATATATATATATATATATATATATATATCTCAGTAGTTACGTTATATATAAATATAAATGGATGAAATGCTTCAAACAAAAGAAACAGAATGACTGAATGGGTACAGAAACAAGACCCATATATATGCTATCTATAAGAGACACTTCAGATCTAGACACACATACAACTGCGTGAAAGGATATGGAAAGATACACCATGAAACTGGAAATCAAAATAAAGATGGAGTTACAATACTTATGCTAGACAAAGTAGGCTTTAAAATAAAGATTGCTGTAAGAGACAAAGAAGGGCACTATGTAATGACCAAGGGAGCAATCCAAGAAGAAGATATAGCAAATGTAAATATATATGCACACAACACAGGAACACCTCAATATAAATGGCAAATGCTAACAGACATAAAAGGAGAAATTGGCAGTAATACAAAAATAGTGGAGAATTTTAACACTAGACTTCCATAAATAGACAGATCATCCAGATAGAAAATCAATAAGGAAGTATAAGACCCTAATGACACATTAGATTGAATGGACTTAAGTAATATTTATAAAGCATTCATCCAAAAGCAGTAGAATACACATCCTTTTTATATGTACATGGAACATTCTCCATAATAGATCACAAGCTGGCCACAAAGCAAGTTTTGGTAAATTTTTAAAAATTGAATTCATATCAAGCATATTTTCTGAAAACAATACTTTGAGATTAAAAATGAACTACAAGAAAAAAACTGTAAAACATTCAAACTCAAGAAGGCTAAACAATATGTTACTAAACAACGTATCACTGAAAAAGTCAAAGAGAGAATGAAAATATACCTAGAAACACATGAAAACCAAACATGACAATCCGAAATAATGGGATACATTAAAGCAGTCCTAAGAGTGAAGGTTATAGCTCTTACCTCAGGAAACAAGAAAAATGTTAAATAAACAATGCAATTTTACAGCTAGAGAAAGAACAAACAAAACTCAAAGTTAGAAGGAAAAAAATCATAATGAAATAGACTAAGGCAACAACAGAAAAGATCAATGAAACTAAAAACTGATTCTTTGAAAAGACAAACTAAATTAACAAAACTTAAGCCAGGCTAATTAAGAAAGAAAGGAGGGAAATAAATCAGTAAAATTAGATAAGAAAAAGAAGTTAATGACACCAGAGAAATGCAAAGGACCAAAAAACAATATTACCAGAAAATACA
This sequence comes from Okapia johnstoni, assembly GCA_024291935.2. Classification (NCBI taxonomy): domain Eukaryota; kingdom Metazoa; phylum Chordata; class Mammalia; order Artiodactyla; family Giraffidae; genus Okapia; species Okapia johnstoni. The sequence continues at coordinate 989,191 of CM044326.1, forward strand.
TGCCAATAAAGTGGACAAGGTAGAAGAAATGGACAAAATTTAGGAAGGTGAAATCTAAGATTGAACTACAAAAAAATAGAAAAATGACCAGACCAATTATAAGTACTACCATTGAATTTGGGATTTTAAAACTTCCAACAAACAAAAGTCCAGTATCAAATGGCTTCACAGGCGATCTACCAAACATTTAGAGAAGAGTTAATACCTATCCTTGTGAAATTATTTTTAAAAATTTAAAGGGAAGGAACATTTCCAAATTGACTCTATGAGGCCACAATCACTCTGATACCAAAACCAGACCAAGATACCACAAATATGATATTACAGGCCAATATAAATGATAAACATAGACACAAAAATCTTCAACAAAATACTAGCAACATGGATCCACCAATACATTAAAAGAATTGTACATAGTTGCACTCATTTCACATGCTAGGCAGCAAATGTTAAAAAATCCTTCAAGGTAGGCTTCAACAGCATGTGAGCCGAGAAGCTCCAGGTGCACAAGCTGGATTTTAAAAGGCAAAGGAACCAGAGATCAAATTTCCTACATGTGTTAGATCTTAGAAAAAGCAAAGGGATTCCAGAAAAAAACATCTACTTCTGCTTCATTGATTACACTAAAGATTTTGACTGTGTTGATCACAACAAACTGTGGAAAATTTTTCAAGAGATAGGAATACCAGACAACCTTACCTGCCTCCTGCAAAACCTGTATGGAAGTCAAGAAGCAACATTTAGAACCGGACATGAAACAGCTGACTGGTTCAAAACTGAGAAATGAGTACATCAAGGCTGTATATTGTCACCCTGCTTATTTAACTTAAATGCAGAGTACTTCATGAGAAATGCCAAGCTGGATGATCACAAGCTGCGATCAAGATTGCCAGGAGAACTATCAATAACCTCAGACATGCAGAAGACACCACGTAATGGCAGAAAATGGAGAGGAACTAAAGAACCTTCTGATGAAGGTGAAATAGGAGAGTAAAAAAGCTGACTTAAAACTCAATATTCAAAAAACTTAGATCAAGGTATTTGGTCCCATCATTTCATGGCAAATAGATGGGGAAACAGTGGAAACAGTGAGAGACTTTATTTTCTTGGGTTCCAAATCACTGAAGATGGTGACTGCAGCCATGAAATTAAAAAGTACTTGCTCCTTAGAAGAAAAGCTATGACAACTGTAGCCGATGTATTAAACAGCAGAGACATCACTTTGTCAACAAAAGCCTATACTGTCAAAGTTATGGCTTTTCCAGTAGTCACATACAGATGTGAGAGGTGGACCATAAAGAATGCTGAGCACCGAAGAATTGATGCTTTTGAACTATGGTGTTGCATAAGACTCTTGAGAGTCCTTTGGACAGCAAGGAGATCGAACTAGTCAATCCTAAAGGAAATTAACTCTGAATATTCATTGGAACAATGGATGCTGAAAGCGAAGCTCCAATACTTTGGCCACCTGATGTGAGAGCTGGCTTATTGGAAAAGACCATGATTCTGGGAAAGACTGAAGGCAGGAGGAAAAGGGGGTGACAGAGAATGAGATGGTTGAATGGCATCATCAACACAATGGACATAAGTTTGAGCAAACTCCAGGAGATAGTGAAGGACAGATCAACCACGCATGTTGAAGTCCATGGGGTCACAAAGAGCCAAACATGATTGAATGCCTGAATACCAACACATTGTGATCAAGTGGAATTTATCCTAGGGAGGCAAGGAGTTTTTAATATCAATAGGTGTGATTCATCATATCAACAATTTGAAGAATAAAAGCCAATGATCATCAAAATAGATTCAGAAAATGCTTTGGATAGCATTCAATATCCATTTATGATTTAAAAAATATCTCAACAAAGTGGTCATACAGGGAACGTATCTCAACATAATAAAGGCCATAAATTATAAACTCACAGCTCATATCATTCTCGATGGTGAAAAGTTGAAAACATTTCCTCTAACATGAGGAACAAGACATGGATGTTCACTCTTGCCACTTTAATTCAGCATAGCTTTGTTAGTCCTAGCCACAGGAATCCAAACTGGAAAAGAAGAAGTAAAACTGTCACTGAAGATTACATGATACTACATACAAAATGATTTGGCATAAGATGGTGGAGTAGAAGGACATGCATTCATCTTCTCCTGTGAGAACTCCAAAACTAATACAACTCGTTGCTGAACAACTGTAGACTGGAGAATGTTGGATCCCACCAAAATGAGATACCCATGTCCAAGGGCAAGGAGAAACCCCAGCAGGATGGTCAGTTCAGTTCAGTTCAGTCGCTCAGTCATGTTCGAGTCTTGGCCACCCCATGAACTGCAGCATGCCAGGCCTCTCTGTCCATCACCAACTCCCGCAGTCTACCCAAACCCATGTCCATCGAGTCAGTGATGCCATCCAACCATCTCATCCTCGGTCGTCCCCTTCTCCTCCTGCCCCCAATCCTACCAGCATCAGGGTCTTTTCCAATGAGTTAACTCTTCGCATGAGGTGGCCAAAGTATTGGAGTTTCAGCTTCAACATCAGTCCTTCCAATGAATACCCAGGATTGATCTCCTTTAGGATGGATTGATGGGATCTTCTTGCAGTCCAAGGGACTCTCAAGAGTCTTCTTCAACACCACAGTTCAAAAGCATCAATTCTTTGGCACTCAGCTTTCTTCACCTCAACTCTCACATCCATACATGACCACTGGAATAACCATAGCTTTGACTAGACGGACTTTTGTTGGCAAAGTAATGTCTCTGCTTTTAAATATGCTATCTAGGTTGGCCATAACCTTCCTTCCAAGGAGTAAGCGTCTTTTAATTTCATGGCTGCAATCACCATCAGCAGTGATTTTGGAGCCCAGAAAAATAAAGTCTGACACTGTTTCTACTGTTTCCCCATCTATCTCCCAAGAAGTGATGGGACAAGATGCCATGATCTTAGTTTTCCGAACGTTGAGCTTTAAGCCAACTTTTTCACTCTCCTCTTTCACTTTCATCAAGAGGCTGTTTAGTTCTTCTTCACTTTCTGCCATAAGGGTGGTGTCATCTGCATATCTGAGGTTATTGATATTTCTCCCGGCAATCCTAATTCCAGCTTGTGTTTCTTCCAGCCCAGCGTTTCTCATGATGTATTCTGCATATAAGTTAAATAAGCAGGGTGACAATATACAGCCTTGATGTACTCCTTTTCCTATTTGGAACCAGTCTGTTGTAACATGTCCAGTTCTAACTGTTGCTTCCTGACCTGCATACAGGTTTCTCAAGAGACAGGTCAAATGGTCTGTTATGCCCATCTCTTTCAGAATTCTCCACAGTTTATTGTGATCCACACAATCAAAGGCTTTGGCATAGTCAATAAAGCAGAAAGAGATGTTTTTCTGGAGCTCTCTTGCTTTTTCGATGATCCAGAAGATATTGGCAATTTGATCTCTGGTTCCTCTGCCTTTTCTCAAACCAGCTTGAACATCTGGAATTTCACCATTCACGTATTGCTGAAGCCTGGCTTGGAGAATTTTGAGCATTACTTTACTAGCATGTGAGATGAGTGCAATTGTGCGGTAGTTTGAGCATTCTTTGGCATTGCCTTTCTTTGGGATTGGAACGAAAACTGACCTTTTCCAGTCCTGTGGCCACTGCTGAGTTTTCCAAATTTGCTGGCATATCGAGTGCAGCACTTTCACAGCATCATCTTTGAGGATTTGAAATAGTTCAATTGGAATTTCATCACCTCCACTAGCTTTGTTCGTAGTGATGCTTTCTAAGGCCCACTTGACTTCACATTCCAGGATGTCTGGCTCTAGGTGAGTGATCACACCATCGTGATTATCTGGGTCGTGAAGATCTTTTTTGTACAGTTCTTCTATGTATTCTTGCCACCTCTTCTTAATATCTTCTGCTTCTGTTAAGTCCATACCATTTCTGTCCTTTATCGAGCCCATCTTTGCATGAAATGTTCCTTTGGTATCTCTAATTTTCTTGAAGAGATCTCTAGTCTTTCCCAATCTGTTGTTTTCCTCTATTTCTTTGCATTGATCACTGAGGAAGGCTTTCTTATCTGTCCTTGCTGTTCTTTGGAACTCTGCATTCAGATGGGGATATCTTTCCTTTTCTCCTTTGCTTTTCGCTTCTCTTCTCTTCCCAGCTATCCTCCTCAGACAGCCATTTTGCTTTTTTGCATTTCTTTTCCATGGGGATGGTCTTGATCCCCGTCTCCTGTATGATGTCACGAACCTCTGTCCATAGTTCATCAGGCACTCTATCTATCAGATCTAGTCCCTTAAATCTATTTGTCACTTCTACTGTATACTCATAAGGGATTTGATCTAGGTCATACCTGAATGAACTAGTGATTTTCCCTACCTTCAGGAGCAAAATCATGTTTAGAATCAAACCCCTTACCTGCCAGAGATGCTCATAGGGCTCAAACAAACCTTGTGTGCACCAGGACCCAGGGACCCCACAGAGATTGAGCCAGAACTGTGTTTGAGTGCCTCCTGTGAAGGTATGGGTCAGCAATGAGCTGTCACAGGGGCAGAGGCTCTGGGTGCAGCACATCTGGGTTTGGCATAAGCCCTCTTGTAGGAGGTTGCCATTAATCTCACCATAGAGCCACCACAACTTACACAGGACTGGAGAAACAGACTCTGGAAGGGCACAAACAAAACTTTGTATGCACCAGAACCCAGGAGAAAGGAACTGTGACCCCACAAGAGACAGACTCAGACTTTCCCATGAGTGTCCAAGAGTCTCTGGTGGAGGCGTGTGTCAGCAATGGCCTGCTGCAGGGCTGGGGCACTGAGTGCAGCAGTGCCTGCATGGGACCTTTTGAAGGAGGTTGCCATTATCTTCATTAGCTCCACCATAGTTTGGCCTCAAGTCAAACAACAGAGAAGGAACACAGCCTGGCCCATCAAAAGAAAATTTGATTAAAGATTTACTGAGCATGGCCCTGCCCATCAGAACAAGACCCATTTTCCCCCCTCATTCAATCTCTCCCTTCAGATAGCTTCAATAATGCTCTTATCCTTATTCATCAGAGAGCAGACAGAATGAAATCCACAATCACAGAAAACTAACCAAACTGATCACATGGACCACAGCCTTGTCTAACTCAATGCAACTATGAGCCATGCCATGTAGGGCCATGCAAGATGGACAGGTCATGGTGGAGAGTTCTGACAAATCATGGTCCACTGGAGAAGGGAATGGCAAACCACTTCAATATTCTTGCCCTGAGAACCCCATGAACAGTATTGAAAGGGTGTTGCTGAACCCACGAAAAGACTCCAGGATTCTTGGCCTCCGGAGGAGAAGAATTCAATCCGGGGCCAGAGACTAGGCTTGATAGCTCATAGCTTTTGTGTAATAAAGTTTTATTAAAGTATAAAGGAGATAGAGAAAGCTTCTGACATAGGCATCAGAAGGGGGCAGAAAGAGTACCCACTTGCTAGTGTTAACAATGGAATTATATACTCAAATTAGTTATTACAGTGAATCAAAAGAATGTCTGGAGGTTGTAAAGACCTCACCAGACCTGCTCCCATAATTTACACTTTAAGCTAACAGAATTAGCCAGAAGGTTTTTTTCCAGACTGTCCTCAAGCAGGGTATATTTTTGTTATATAATCCTAAAGAATGTAGAAGAAAAAAAGTTTGTCCTTTCTTCCTCCTTGAGAATTCCAGACCCCTCTCTCCTTGGGGACCCCTAGACTTCCTATCAACCTGCCTAGGAATTGACTCTGTTAGTGTAAAACCGGCAAAAAATATAGGACACTGAAAGATGAACTCCCCATGTCAGTAGGTGCTCAATATGGTACAGGAGATCAGTGAAGAAATAACTCCAGAAAGAATGAAGAGATGGAGCCAAAGCAAATACAATACCCAGTTGCGGATGTGACTGGTGATGGAACTAAAGTCCAATGCTGTAAAGAGCAATATTACATGTTAGGTCCATAAATCATGGCAAACTGGAAGTGGTCAAACAGGAGATGGCAAGAGTGAACATGAAAATTTTTGGAATCAGTGAACTAAAATGGACAGAAATGGGTGAATTTAACTCAGATGACCATTATATCTACTACTGTGGGTAAGAATCCCTTAGAAGAAATGGAATAGCCATCATAGTAAACAAAAGAGTCTGCAATGAAGTCTTTGGATACAATCTCAAAAATGACAGAATGATCTCTGTTCATTTCCACTGCAAACCATTCAAAATCACAGTAATCCAAGTCTATTCCCCGACCAGTAATGCTTAAGAAGCTGAAGTTGAACAGTTCTATGAAGACCTACAAGACCTTCTAGAGCTAACATCCAAAAAAAGATGTCCTCTTCATTATAGGGGACTGGAATGCAGAAGTAGGAAGTCAAGAGATACCTGGAGGAACAGACAGATTTGACCTTGCAGTACAAAACAAAGGAAGTCAAAGGCTAACAGAGTTTTGCTAAGATAACACACTGGTCATAGCAAACACAAGAGACGATTCTACACATGGGCATCACCAGATGGTCAATACCAAAATCAAATTGACTATATTCTTTGCAGCTAAAGATGGAGAAACCCTATACAGTCAGCAAAAATAAGACTGGGAATTGACTGTGACTCAGATCCTGAATTCCTTACTGCCAAATTCAGACTTAAATTGAAGAAAGAAGGGAAAACCACTAGATCATTGCAGTACGATCTAAATAAAATCCTTTACGATTATACAGTGGAAGTGACAAATAGACTCAAGGGATTAGATCTGATAGATAGAGTGCCTGAAGAACCATGGATGGAGGTTCATGACGTTGTACAAGAGGCAGTAATCAAGACCATTCCCAAGAAAAAGAAATGCAAAAAGGCAAAATGGTTGTCTGAAGAGGCCTGACAAATAGCTGAGAAAAGAGAAGCCTCCTGCCTCCTTGAAATCTGGATGATGGTCAAGAAGCCACAATTAGAACTGGACAAGGAGAAACAGACTGGTTCCAAATCAGGAAAGGAGTATGTCAAGGCTGTATATTGTCACCCTGTTTATTTAACTTATATGCAGAGTACATCACATGAAATGCTAAACTGGATGAAGCACAAGTTGGAAGCAAGATTGCTGGGAGAAATATCAATAACCTCAGATACTCAGATGACACCACCCTTATGGCAGAAAGTGAAGAACTAAAGAGCTTCTTGATGAAAGTGAAAAGAGAGTGAAAAAGTTGGCTTAAAGCTTAACATTCATAAAACTAAGATCATGGCATCCAGCCCCATCACTTCATGGCAAATAGATGGGGAAATTCCAAATTATGAGATGCAAGGGGAAACAATGGATGCAGTGACAGACTTTATTTTCTTGGGCTCCAAAATCACAGCAGGTGGCAAATTCAGACATGAAATTAAAAGACATTTACTCCTTGGAAGAAAGGCTTTGACCAACCTAGACAGTATATTAAAAAGCAGAGCCATCACTTTGCCATCATAGGTCCATCTAGTTAAAATATGGTTTTTCCAGTAGTCATGTACGGATGTAGAGTTGGACTATAAAGAAAGCTGAGTGCCAAAGAATTGTTGCTTTTGATCTGTTATGTTGGAGAAGACTCTTGAGTCTTTTGGCCGGCAAGGAGATCCAACCAGTCAATCCTAAAGGAAATCAGTCCTGAATATTCATTGGAAGGACTGATGCTGAAGCTGAAACTCCAATACTTTGGCTGCCTGATGCAAAGAACTGACTCATTGGAAAAGACCCTGATTCTGGGAAAGATTGAAGGCAGGAGGAGAAGGGGACAACAGAGGATGAGATGGTTGGATGGCATCACTGACTTGATGGACATGAGTCTGCGTAATCTCTGTGAGTTGGTGATGGACAGTGAGCCTGGCGTGCTGCAGTCCATGGAGTCAAAAAGAGTCAGACATGACTGAATGACTCAACTGAACTTAACCGAACATACAAAATCCTAAAGAGGCTACCCGAAAATTCCTAGAGCTCAAAATGAATTTGGTAAAGTTTCAGGATACCAAATTAATACAAAAATAGTGTTGCATTTGTATACTAACATCAAAAGATCAGAAAGAGAAATTAAGGAAGCAATCCCATTTGGCATCACATCCAAAATAATAAAATACATATAAATAAACCTCCCTAGAAGACAAAAGATCTGTATGCAGAAAACTCTAAGATGCTGAAGAAATAAAACAAAGATGGTACAAACAGATGAAAATCTATAACACGTTCTTAGATTAGAAGTATCAGTATTTTTTAAATCACGATACCAAAGCAGTCTACATATTCAATCCATCTTTTATCAAATTGACAATGGCATTTTTCACAGAACTGGAACAAAAAAATTAAATTTGTGTGGAAAACAAAAGACTCACAAGCTAAAATCATCTTGAGAATGAAAAACAGAGCTAGAGGAATCAGGTTCCTTGAGTTTAAATTATACTATAAAGCCACAGTAATTAATACAGTATGGCAGTGGCACTAAAACTGAAATATAGATCAGTGGAGAACAATAGAAAGCCCAGAAGTAAACCCATGTACCTACAATCAATTAATCTACGGCAAAGGAAAAAGAATGGAGAAAACATAGCCTCTTCAATAAGTGTTGCTGAACAAATTGGGGAACTAGGTGAAAAAGAATGAATTTATAACAGTGTCTAACAGCATACCAGAAAAAAAACTCAAAATGAATTAAAGACCTAAATGTAAGATCATATACTATAAAACTTGCAGAAGAAAACATGGGCAGAACTTTCTTTGACATATATCACAGCAAAATCTTTTGGAATCCATCCCCTAGAATAATGGAAATAAAAACAAAAATAAATAAATAGAATCTACTTAACCTTAAAATTTTTTGCACAGCAAAGGAAACCATAAACAAAAAAAGCCAATCTATAAACTGAACTGAGAAAAAATATTTGCAAATGAAGTAAACAGAGAAGGGATTAATCTTAAAATATACAAACAGCTCATTCAACTCAATTTAAAAAAAAACTATTTAAAAGTGGGCAGCAGACTTAAATAGGCATTTCTCCAATGTTGACATACAGGATGGCCAAAAGACATATGAAAAGATGCTAAACATCACTAATTATCAGAGAAATGCAAATCGAAAATGCAATGATGTGTGAGCTCCCACTAGTCAGAATGGGCATTATCAAATTCTGATTTTTTGGGCCCACTCTGGGTACCCAAAATTATGTTAGTCACTATTCTCCTGAAAAGGTTAACTAATATGATAGATATATAAATACATACACATGTACATATATACACATGTATGCATATATATATATATGAAAAAAAATTGTTGTAAGATTTGGCTTAAGCAGTTATTGAGGTTTCAAAATCCCACTATCTGCTATCAGAATACTGGAGAACCAGGTAAGCTGTGGATATAATACATTTAAAATCTAAAGGACAGTTTCCTCCACCTCATTAGAACCGATTCGAATGCATCCTTTTTAATGGCTGAGTAATATTCCATTGTGTATATGTACCACAGCTTTCTTATCCATTCTTCTGCTGGTGGGCATCTAGGCTGCTTCCATGTCCTGGCTATTATAAACAGTTCTGTGATGAACATTGGGATACATGTGTCTCTTTCCATGGTGGATTCATATCAAAATATGGCAAAACAAATACAATATTGTAAAGTTAAAAAATAGATGAATAGACTAATTTAAAAAAATAAAAAATAAAATTATGTAAATAAAGACCTATAGTAGATGAAAGAAAAAATCTAAAGGACAGATAATAGGGAAATTGGTGGTGTACTTGTACTTCCAGGAATAAGGCCTAAGAACAAAGGGATACTGGTTTAAATCCCAGGGTCCAAAGCTCTAAGAACCGTAACAACTGATGTATTAAGGTAAGTATAGACATCTAGCTCAGGAAAGAGAGAAATTTGCACTTTCTTTGCATTTCTGTTTTATTAATGCTTTCTATTCAAACCATATGACGCTTACCTGCATTAGTAACAAATGACTACTGAATCAAATGCTAATCCCTTGCAGACATTCTCACAAACACACACAGAAAAATTCACTGCCAGCTAGTTGAACTTCCCTTACCCCAGTTAAGTTGACACACAAAATTAACCATCACAAGTTAACCCCTTGTGACACATAGTATTTAATATACATATATTTATCACATTAAATATACGTATATAGCATTATATAATGTTAATCTCCAAATAAAAACAATATTGAGGCTGCAATTCCACATAACATGATACATCTATGCTAAATATAACTAAAATAAAACTAACTCCTACCCCAGAAGAGGAAAGACAATTGTAAAGTAGGGCTTACTTTTCTTCTTTATATCTCTAACAAATGTATAATGGAGATTAAATTATAATATTAAATACATGATATTAAGTCAATATACCTATGTTGTAATATAAGGGAATACCAGAGAATATAAACATATATGCCTAATATATATGTGCATATACACAAATATTAATAACAAAGTAAGGAGAAAATATTCATGAAAACTACAGTTCTTATTTTCCGTATCTAGTCACAAGGTTGAATCTGGTATCATATTACCCCATTCTACCCCCATTCTGTATTTCTTTTGCATCAGCAACAGCTTCATCTGGTTGCAGGACTTTATCTAATTGGTGAACCTAAACCCTTATTCTTGAAGGGTCTGGTGAGAGTCTGGTGTCATTACTAGTGCTGCTTGCTTTGGATTACTGTTGTTTCCATCTGGCATGGTGATACTAAAAGAAATCCTTTTTTTATGTTCTAGGCAAACTCTTGTTTACCTTCATTGTAGTAGTTGTCTAATTTCCCTTTGGTGGTGACAAAATTCTTGATTTTAAAAACAGCCAGGCTCCTGAGCCTTTTCCAAGAAATCTGTGCACTTCTTTATAAAATCCTTAGAGGGGAGAAAAAAAAACAAAACTAAACCCTTTAATAGAAACAGTTTAACATGAGTCTGTCATCCTCCATGTCTGATAATTATCAATACACAGTCAGGCTTTTCATCCACCATCATCCAGCAGGTGAGTTTGATTATTTAGGCTTGTTTTCAGCAATATTCAACTTAAGTCAGTTTAGCATGAGTCTGTCATCCTCCATGTCTGATAATTATCAATACACAGTCAGGCTTTTCATCCACCATCATCCAGCAGGTGAGTTTGATTATTTAGGCTTGTTTTCAGCAATATTCAACTTAAGTCAGTTTAGCCATTACACCTTATCCTTGATGTTTTCTCGTAGTGACTTTTCATCTATTGATCCCCAGCAGAATCCTTGGCTAATTGTCCATGCTCTATTTCTTTTGCATCAGCAACAACTTCATCTGGTTGAAGAACTTAATCTAAGTGGTGAGCTTAAACGCTTATTCTTGAAGGATCTGGTGTCATTACTAGTGCTGCTTGCATTTCATCAGTGATTTCCCTATAATTAGGTCAACAGCTTCCATCAAATTACATATTAGGACCAAAAAATGTTAACATTCATCTTTACAAACATTTGTAAACAAACAGATAACACTGCCAGAAACAAAATAGCCATAAAAATATAAAGTTGTTATGAACAATTATAAACATATTTTACTATATCTTACTGAGTCAGGGCCAAAATTTTAGAATGAAAGCTCTAAGATACTTATTTTCATCTGTGTATAAATTTAAGTATGTTTAAGTGTGTATGTATGTATGTATGCTATGTATGTGTGACATTTTCTACTATGAATGGCATTACTAAACTAATTAATAAAATCCCTTAAAAGAGTTATATTCAAAGGCAGAGTTGAATGAGTGGTCCTGTAATTTAGGTATGCTGAAAACCCTCAGAAAAACAAACAATTTTAAGTACTCTTAACTGGGATAGCCTTTTAAAAATAAAGCCAGCTTTAAAAATTGTTGATAAATAACTATAAACAAAAATGAACTCAAAATAGATTAAAGGCCTAAATGTAAGACCAGATACTATAAAATTTTTAGAGGAAATATAGACAGAACACTCTTTGACATGTCACAGCAAGATCTTTTTTTGATCCACCTCCAAGAATAATGAAAATAAAAACAAAAAAGAACAAATAGAATCTAAGCAATGAGTTTTGCACAGGAAGGAAAACCATAACTCAAATAAAAAGACAACATTCAGAATAGTAAAAAATATTTCCAAGCAAAGCAATTGACAAGAGGCTAATTTCCAAAATATACAAACAGCCTGTGCAGCTCAATATCAAAACAAAACAACCCAATAAAAATGGATGAAACAAAATAAACCCAAACAATTAAGAAAATGGTAATAGGATCATACATATCAATAATTATGTTAAATGTAAATGCATTAAATGCCCCAATCAAAAGATGTAGACGAGCTGGGTGGATGAAATCATGTGCATGTGTGCACCTTCAACTCACCATATCACTTTAATTAACTCCAAAATTTGTATGTAATTATTTTACATTGTTAGGTTAATCATGTTTCCATTATATCATGTAATTGTAATTATCTTTTTTTCCTTTTTGGTCTGGCTATTGATTGGAAAAACTGATAAATATCTTTTACTATTGTGATTATATAACTATTATTCTTTGCAAATGTATCATGATTGGTCAATACAATAAAGCCACCATTTAATAAAAAATATTTGTAATCACTTTTTAAAATCCGGAAGCATATCAGAATTATCTTACAATTTTTTGAAAAATATAAGTACCTAGGTATTCTTTTTCTTCTCCAAAGCTCCAGATGTGTTTGTCATGAGCTACCATGTTTAAAAACAACTAGACTATGTAATAATCTTTTATTTTTATCTAGTTTGTTTCACTTTTTCTATTTTATATTCAATGCTCACATATCATTTGGTTTATATTTTCCTATTTCTCTCTTTTGTTTTTATGTTCTTTCTCAAGTCTTTATCAAGTGTACTAGAAAAGATTTTGTATACTTATATACATATACATATATATGTACATATATTCCAATTGTTTAACTTAGTATGAATAGAATACTAGATTTCTAACATATTTACTCAAAATTTTGATATAAATCCCTGTATTTTGACATCTAGTATTATTACTAAAATTCTAAGAAGCTTTTTTTGTAATTTCCCCTTTTTCTCTTCCTTTTACATTTTTAAATTATGAAAATATGATAACACATTTTCAAGAGACTTGGAAAATACAGAAAAAATTTACATATAGTTCTATTGCATATAGCAATTATTTTTAAGTAGTAAATTAAAATTTTAAGTTGGGGTTTCAATACCATACACCCAAAAATTATTAGAATGAATATACAGAGAATTAGAAGGATATAGTAGACCTGAAAAGAACCATCAACCAATTTAACATAATTAAGATTTGTACAATTTTCACACAACAGTAGGATATAAATTCTTTTTTTAATATGTCATCATTTTTTATAGTTTTTAAATGTGTATGTTTTTAATAATTTATTTATTTTAATTGGAGGCTGATTACAATATTGTGGTGGTGTGTGCCATACATTGACAAGAATCAGCCATGGGTGTACATGTGCCCCCCCATTCTGAGCCCTGCTTCCACCTCCCTTCCAACCACATCCCTCTGGGTTGTACCAGAGCACTGGCTTTGAGTGCCCTGCTTCATGCATCAAACTTGCACTGGTCATCTGTTTTATATATGGTAATATACATGTTCCAGTGATATTCTCTCAAATCATCCCACCCTCACCTTCTCCCTCATAGTTCAAAAGTCTGTTCTTTACATCTGTGTCTCTTTTGCTGTCTTGCATATAGGTCATCATTACCATCTTTCTAAATGCCATATATATATATACATTAATATACTGTATTGTTTTTCTTTCTGACTTACTTCATTTTGTATAATAGGCTCCAGGTTTATCCACCTCATTAGAACTGACTCAACTGACTCAAATGCCTTCTTTCTTACAACTGAGTAACATTCTATTGTGTATATGTACCAAAACTTCCTTATCCAGTCGTCTGCCAATGTACATCTAGGTTGCTTCTATGTCCTAGCTATTGTAAACAGTGCTGCCATGAACATTGTGGTACACGTGTCTCTTTCAATTCTGGTTTCCTTGGTGTGTATGCCCAGAAGTGGTATTGCTGGGTCATATGGGAGTTCTATTCCAAGTTTTTTAATGAATCTCCACGGTGTTCCCCAGAGTGGCTGTACTAGTTTGCACTCCCACCAACAGTGTAAGAGGGTCCCCTTTTCTTCACACCCTCTCCAGCATATATTGTTTGTAGACTCTTTGATGGTATCCATTCTGACTGACATAAGATGGTACCTCATTCTGGCTTTGATTTGCATTTCTCTGATAATGAGTGATGTAGAGCATCTTTTCTTGTGTTTATTAACCATCTGTAAATCTTCTCTGGAGAAATGTCTGTTTAGTTCTTTGGCTCACTTTTTGATTGGGTCATTTATTTTTCTGGTATTGAACTGCGTGAGCTACTTGTATATTTTTGAGATTAATTATTTGTCAGTTGTTTCATTTCCTATTATTTTCTCCCATTCTGAAGACTGCTTTTTCACCTTGCTTATAGTTTCCTTCTTTTTGCAAAAGGTTTTAAGTTTAATTAGGCCCCATTTGTTTATTTTTGTTTTTATTTCCATTACTCTGGGAGGTGAGTCATAGAACATACTGCTGTGATTTATGTCAGAGAGTGTCCTACCTGAATTTTCCTCTAGAAGTTTTATACTTTCTGGTCTTACATTTAAATCTTTAATCCATTTTGAGTTTATTTTTGTGTATGATGTTAGAAAGTATTCTAGTTTCATTCATTTACAGGTGGTTGACCAGTTTTGCCAGCACCACTTGTTAAAGAGATTGTCTTTTTTCCATTGTATATTTTTATCTCCTTTGTCAAAGATAAGGTGCCCATAGGTATGGGGATTTATCTCTGGGCTTTCTATTTTGTTCCATTGATCTATATTTCTGTCTTTGTGCCAATACCATACTGTTTTGATGACTGTACCTTTTTACTATAGTCTGAAGTCAGGAAGGTTGATTCCTCCAGTTCCATTCTTCTTTCTAAAGGTTGCTTTGGCTATTTGAGGTTTTTGGTATTTCCATACAAATTGTGAAATTATTTGTTCTAGTTCTGTGAAAAATACCATTGGTAGCTTGATAGGTATTGCACTGAATCTATAGATTGCTTTGGGTAATATACTCATTTTCACTACATTGATTTTTCCGATCCATGAACGAGGTATATTTCTCCAACAATTTGTGTCAACTTTGATTTTTTTTCTTCGGTGTTTTACAGTTTTCTACATATAGGTCTTTTGTTTCTTTAGGTAAATTTATTCCTAAGTATTTTATTCTTCTCATTGTAATCATGAATGGGATTGTCTCTTTAATTTCTCTTTCTGTTTCCTCATCGTTAGTGTATAGAAATGCAAGAGATTTCTGTATATTAATTTTATATCATGCAACTTTACTATTTTCATTGACTAGCTCTATCAATTTTCTGGTGGTGTCTTTAGGGTTTTCTGTGTAGAGGATCACGTTATCTGTAAACAGTGAGAGTTTTACTTCTTCTTTTCCAATCTGGATTCCTTTTATTTCTTTTTCTTCTCTGATTACTGTGACTAGGACTTCCAAAACTATGTTTAATAGTAGTAGTGAGAGTGGGCACCCTTGTATTTTTCCTGATTTTAGAGGAAATGCTTTCAATATTTCATCATTGAGGATAATGTTTGCTGTGAGTTTGTCGTATATGGCTTTTATTATGTTGTGGTATGTTCCTTCTATGCCTGCATTGTGGAGAGTTTTTATCTTAAATTGGTGTTGAATTTCGTCAAAGGCTTTCTCTGCATTTGCTGAGATAACCATACGGTTTTATCTTTCAATTTCTTAACATGGTGTATCACACAGATTGATTTGCAAATATTGAAGAATTCTTGCATCCTTGGGATAAAGCCCACTTGGTCATGATGTATCATCTTTTTAATATGCTGTTAGGTTCTGTTTGCTAGAATTTTGTTGAAGATTTTTGCATCTATGTCCCATCAGTTATATTGGCCTGTAGTTTTCTTTTTTTTGTGGTATGTTTGTCTGGTTTTGGTATTAGGGTGATGGTGCTCTCATGGAAGAAGTTTGGGAGTTTATCTTCCTCTGCAATTTTCTGAAAGAGCTTCAGTAGGATAGGTGTTAAGTTAGCTCTTCTCTAAATTTTTGGTAGAATTCACCCATGAAGACATATTGTCCTGGGCTTTTGATTATTGGAAGATTTTTGATTACAGTTTCCATTTCCATGCTTGTGATGGCTGTGAAGATTTTCTATTTCTTCTTGGTTCAGTTTTGGAAGGTTATACTTTTCTAAGAATTTGTCCATTTCTTCCAAGTAGTCCATCTTATTGGCATATAGTGGCTGATAGTAGTCTCTTATGACCCTTTGAATTTCTGTGTTGTCTGTTGTGATTTCTCCAATTTTATTTCTAATTTTATTGATTTGATTCTTCTCTCTTTTTTTATTACGTCTGGCTAATGGTTTGTCTATTTTATTTATCTTCTCGAAGAACCAGCTTTTAATTTTGTTGATTTTTGCTATAGTTTACTTTTCATTTATCTCTGCTCTGATTTTCATGATTTCTTTCCTTTTATAACTTTGGGGTTCTTCTTTTTTCTAGTCGCCTTAGGTGTAAAGTTAGGTAGTTTATTTGATGTTTCTCTTGTTTCTTGAGGTAAGCTTGTATTGCTATGAGACTCCCTTTTAGCACGACTTTTACTAAATCCCATAGGTTTTGGGTTGTTGTGTTTTCATTTTCATTTGTTTCTATGCATATTTTGATTTCCAGTTTGATTTCTTCCATGAACTGTAGGTTAATTAGAACCACGTTGCTTAGCCTCTGTATTTTTGTATATTTAATAGTTTTTCTTCTTACAGTTGACATCTAATCTTTTGATCAGAAATGATGCTTGAAATGATCTCTATTTTTTTAAATTTACCAAGGCTAGGTTTATAGCCCAGGATGTGATCTATCCTGGAAAACGTTCCATGAGCACTTGAGAAAAAGATGAATTCCTTTGTTTTGGGGTGAAACGCCCTATAGATATCAATTAGTTCTAATTGTTCCATTGTATCATTTACAGCTTATGTTTTCTTGCTAACTTTTTATTTGATTGATCTATCCATAGGTGTGAGTGGGGTATTAAACTCCCCCACTATTATTGTTTTACCCTTTCATACTTGTTAGCATTTCCCTTATATATTGAGGTGTTCCAATGTTGGGTGCATATATATCTATAATTGTTATATCTTCTTCTTGGATTGATCCTTTGACTTTGATCATAATGTAGTGTCTTTGTCTCTTACTTCAGTCTTTATTTCAAAATCTCTTTTATCTGATATGAGTATTGCTACTCTTACTCCTGCTCTCTTTTGGTCTCTATTTGCATGAAATATCTTTTTTCAGCCCTTCACTTTCAGTCTGTATGTGTCCCTGGTTTTGAGATGGGTCTCTTGTAGACAGCATATATAAGAGTCTTGTCTTTTTTATGCATTTGGCCAGTCTTTGTCTTTTGATGGACCACTTAAACCATTTACATGTGAGATAATTATTGATAAGTATGATCCTGTTACCATTTACTTTGCTGTTTTGGGTTCATTTTTATAAACATTTTCTGTATTTCCTGTCTAGAGAAGATCCTTTAGCATTTGTTGAAGAACTGGTTTGGTGGTGCTGAATTCTCTCAGCTTTTGCTTGTCTGTAAAGCTTTTGATTTCTCCTTCATATCTGAATGAGATCCTTGCTGGGTATAGTAATCTTGGTTGTAGGTTTTTCTCTTTCATCACTTTAAGTATGTTCTGCCATTCCCTTCTAGCCTGAAGAGTTTCTATTGAAAGATCAGCTGCTATCCTTACGGGAATCCCCTTGGGTGTTATTTGTCGCTTTTCCCTTGCTGACTTTAATATTTGCTGGTTGTGTTTGATCTTTGTTAGCTTGATTAATATATATCTTGGGGTGTTTCACCTTGCATTTATCCTGTTTGAAACTCTCTGGGTTTCTTGGATTGGGTGGTTATTCCCTTCCCCATTTTAGGGAAATTTTCAACTATTATCTTCTCAAAAATTTTTTCATGCCCTTTCTTTTTGTCTTCTTCTTCTGGGACTCCTATGATTCAAATTTTTGGTGTTTAACATTGTCCCAGAGGTCTCTGAGTTGTCCTCATTTCTTTTAATTCTTTTTTTCTTTTTTCCTCTCGGCTTCATTTATTTTCACCATTCTATCTTCCACCTCACTGATTCTCTCTTCTGTTTCAGTTATCCTATTGTTGGTTTCCTCCAGACTGATTTTAATCTCAGCTATTGCATTGTTCATTATTGATTGGCTCTTCTTATTTCTTCCAGATCCTTGTTAAATATTTCTTGCATCTTCTCAATTCTTGTATCTAGTCTATTTTTATGTAACTCCATTTTGTTTTCAAGATTTTGGATTATCTTTACTATCATTATTCCGCCTTTTTTTTTCAGGTAGACTCCCTGTATCCTCCCTTTTGTTTGGTTTGGTGGGCTTTTACCATGTTCCTTAACTTGCTGAATATTTCTCTGACTTCATTTTGTTTAGATTTCTGTGTTTGGGGTGGCCTTTCTGGAAGCTGGAAGTTTGTGCTTCCTCTTGCTTATGGAGCCTGCTCCCTGTGGGTGGAGTTGGGCTAGTGGCTTGTCAAGGTTTCCTGGTTGGGATAATCATCCCTGTTTTCTGGTGGGTGGTGCTGGATCTCTTCTCCCTTGAGTGTAATGCAGCGTCCAATAGTGAGTTTTTGTGTGTCCATGAGTTTGGCAAGGCTCTGGCCAGCCCTTCTTTTAATATTCAGGGTTGTGTTCCTGTTTTGCTAGAGATTAGCGTGATGTGTCTTGCACTGGAATTGTTGGGCTCTTGTGTGGAACTTGGCATCGGTGTAGGTATGGAGATTTTTGGGTGACCTCTTGTCTATTAATATTCTCTGGAGTCAAGAGTTATCTGATGTTCTAAATTTCTAGAGTTAAGACTACTGCCTCTGGCTTTTGTTCTTTCTCTTACAGTAACCTCAAAGCTTCTCCATTCGTACATTACAGAAGATAAAAACCCTAGGTTAATGGTGAAACAATTCACAACAGCCAGGATCACCCAGAGAGAAATCATAGGGTTATATGAGAATAGAAGAGGAAGGAGGGAGATAGCAGTGACCAGGAGGAGAAAATGGGGAGTCATAAGGGGAGAAAGAATTCAAAGCATAATCAAATCCCTAAGTGAAAATTGATAACAAATTAGATTCTTAAAGCACAAAATTGATAACAAATATTAAAAGCAAAGATTAAAAACCTATAATATGCTTAATTCCAAAACACAATTTTAAAAATACAAAGCTAAATATATATATATATATATATATATATATATATATACATATATACATATATATATGTACATTTTTCAATTGTTTTGTGGGTTTTCTTGTTGAATTCTATGAGCTGTCACTATGTTTTGGAAATTAAGCCCTTATCATTCACATCCCGGTCTGTTTTCTTTTCATTTTGATTATGGTTTCCTTTACCATGCAAACCTTGTAAGTTTGATTAGGTCCCACTTGCTTATTTTTGCTTTCATTTCTATTGCCTTGGAATAATAACCTAAGAAAACATTGGTGCAATTTATGTCAGAGACTGTTTTGCCCATGTTCTCTTCTAAGAATTTTATGGGGGTCATATCTTAGAATTAAGCCTTTAAGTTGAGTTTATTTTTTTGTATGGTGTGAGAGTGCGTTCTAACTTCATTAATTTACATGCAGCTGCCCAGCTTTCCCAACTTTTCCTTTGTTGAATATTAATTCACCTTAGATGTGTGGGTTAATTTCTATATTCTCTATTCTGTTGCACTGATCTGTATGCTTGTTTCTGTGTCAATACGGTGCAAGAGTTCTTCTATTTAACTTTATTTTTAATTGGAGGATAATTGCTTTACTATATTGGATTGGTTTCTGCCACATTTCTTCATGAATTAGTCATGTGTGCATGCTAAGTCGCCTCAGTTATTTCAGTCTTCTCCAACTCTTTGTAAACTTATGGGCTGTGGCTGGCCAGGCACCTCTGTCCATAGGATTCTCCAGGCAAGAATACTGGAGTAGGTTGCCATGCCTTTGAGAGAGTCATTTCGTAGTCACGTTGATAAGAAGTCCAGGGGTCCCCAAGAAGAGAGGGGTCTGGAATTCTCAAGGAGGAAGAAAAGACAAACTTTTTTTCCCCTCTACATTCCTTAGGATTATATAACAATAATGTATCCTGCTTGAGGACAGTCTCTGGAAAAAACCTTAGTCTCTGGCTAATCCTGTTATCTTAAAATGTAAATTATGGGAGTAGGTCTTTTGAGGTCTTTACAACCTCCAGACATTCTTTTAATTCATTGTAATAACTAATTGGAGAGTATATAACTCCATTGCTAACACTAGCAATGGTGTACTCTTTCTTCCCCCTTCTGATGTCTACGTCAGAAGGTTTCTCTATCCCTTTTATACTTTAATAAAACTCTATTGCACAAAAGCTTTGAGTGATTAAGCCTCGTCTCTGGCCCTGGATTGAATTCTTCTCCTCCGGAGGCCAAAAATACTAGCGTCTTTTCGTGGTTCAGCAACAACCTTTCACCTTCCCTGAGGGATCTTTCAGACACAGGGATAGAACTTGTGTATCTTACATCTTCTGCATTGGCAGTCAGGTTCTTTACCACTGGCATCACCTGGGAAAGGTATATGTTTGTGTCCTCACTCTTGAACCTGCCTCCCACCTCCCACCCCATGACACACCTTTATGTTGTCACAGGGTATGGGATTTGAGCTTCATGAGGCATAGAGCAAATTTCCAACTGTCTATCTAAGATTACAAGCAGGGGAATTTTAGAAAAACATCCATCACTGTTTCTTTGACTATGCTAAAGCCTTTGACTGTGTGGATCATGACAAACTGTGGAAAGCTCTTAGAGAGATGGGAATACCAAACCATCTTATCTGTCTCCTGAAAAATCTGCAAGTGGGTCAAGAAGCAACAGTTAGAACCCTGTATGGAACATCTGATTGGTTCAATATTGAAAAAGGAGTACAACAGGGCTGTCTGCTGTTACCCTGCTTGTTTCATTTATATGCTGAGCACATCATGAGAAATCCTGGGCTGGATGAGTTACAAGCTGGGATCAAGATAGGTGGGAGAAGGAACAACAACCTCAGATATGTGGATGATACCACTCTAATGGCAGAAAGTGAAGAGAAACTAAAGAACCTTTAGATGAGGGTGAAGAAGGAGAGTGAAAGAGCCAGCTTAAGACTAAATATCAAGAAAACTAAGATCATGGCATCCAGCCCCTTTACTGGAATGGCAAATAGAAGGGGAAAACTTGGAAGTAGTGACAGATTTCCTTTTCTTGGGCTCCAAAATCATGATGGACAGGGACTTCAGACATGAAATCAAAAGACAATTTCTTCTTGACAGGAAACTTATGACAAACCTAGACAGTATGTTGAAAAGCAGGGACATTACTCTGCCCACAAAGGTCCATATAGTCAAGGCTACAGTCTTCCCAGTGGTCGCATAAGGTTGTGAGAGCTTGACTATAAAGAAAGCAGAATGCCAAAGCATTGATACCTTCCAACTGTGATGCTGGAGAAGACTCCTGAAAGTCTCTTGGACAGCAAGGAGATCAAACCAGTCAATCTTAAGGGAGACAAAACCTGAATACTCACTGGAAGGACTGACTGATACTGAAGCCGAAGCTCCAATATTTTGCAATTAATCTCACCCTCTCCGTCCCTCCCTGTGTCCACAACTCTTTTCTCTATGTCTGGTTCTCCACTGCTGCCCTGAAGATAGGCTCATCAGTGCCATCTTTCTAGATTCCATACATAGGCATTAATATACTATATTTGCTTTTCTCATTATGACTCCCTTCACTCTGTATAATAGGCTCTAGGTTCACCTGCCTGATTAGAACTGACTCACCTGCATCCCTTTTTAGAGCTGAGTAATATTACATTGTGTGTGTGTACTGCAGCTTCTTTACCCATTCATCTGTCAAAGGACATCTAGGTTGCTTCCAAGTCTTAATTATTATAAATAGTGTTGCAATGAATATTAGGTTCAGTCAGTCAGTTCGGTCGCTCAGTCATATTCAACTCTTTGCAATCCCATGGACTTCAGTACGCCAGGCTTCCCTGTCTATCACCAACTCCTGGAGCATTCAAAAACTCGTGTCCATTGAGTCAGTGATGCCATTCAACCATCTCATCCTCTGTCGTCCCCTTCTCCACCCACCTTCAATCTTTCCCAACATCAGGGTCTTTTCCAATGAATCAGTTCATTGCATCAAGTAGCCAAAGTATTGGAGTTTCAGCTTCAGCATCAGTCCTTCCAATGAATATTCAGGGCTGATTTCCTTTAGGATGGACTGGTTTGATCTCCTTACAGTCCAAGGGACTCTCAAGAGTCTTCTCCAACACCACAATTCAAAAGCATCAATTCTGGCACTGTCCTAAGATGGCAGAGGAATAGGACAGGGAGACGACTTTCTTTCACACAAATTCACCGAAAGAACATTTAGACAACAAGAAAATTCCACAAAACAACTTCTGAATGCTGGCAGAGAACATCAGACACACAGAAAGGCAGCGCATAGTCTTCGAAAGGAAGTAGGACAAAATATAAAAGATAAAAAGAGAGGCAAAAGAAGTAGGGATGAAGATCTGTCCCGGGAAGGAAGCCTTAAAAAAGAGAGAAGTTTCCAAACACCAGGAAACACTTTCTCCAGCAGGTCTGTGGCGAGCTTTGGAATTGCAGAGGGAAAAATAACTGGGAGGGAAAATAAATAAATAATTAAAACCCACGGTTTACGTACCTAACAGCAAATCCAAGCGGGTGCACAGCCCAGACGTGCACATCCCCAACTAGCAAGTGGGGGCTGGGCAGGGAGGGGCGGGCTGCATTGTTTTGGGTAAGGACTAGGCCTGAATGCCCCAAGGGCAACCTGAGAGAACTAGATTGAGACAGCAACCTAGACTGTGGGATAGCTTTCCCACGAAAAGCCTTAACCTAAGACACCGCCAGGCCCGCTCACAGAACAAAGGACTTAGCAGAGCAAGCCTGCTGTGGATCAGCCCATCCCCCACAGGAGACAGGCAGGCAAGGGCAGCCAGAGACGGAAGGGTGGAATCGCTGCCCCAGAGAGGCATCATATACCAAACTGCAAACAGACCTCGCTGCTAACCAGGACTGCTTGGGACTCTGGAGGGTCAACACCTGCCGAGAGGGTTGCAGCCAGGGATCAGCTCCCCAGGGGAGAGCACGGCACACTTGGGAAGCTGCGCCCATTGTACACCCAGAAAACCAAGCGGCTGGGACGGGGGAAGGGAAAAAGGCGCAGCCCCCAACCGTGCTAGCCAAAAACCTGGTCACTGGAGATGCTCGGACCTGGGTAGGGCACAAAACCCAGGCTCAACCAAGTCTGCGCCTTTGTGAAGTACCCGGGAACCAGAACCTGAGGGGCTTAGACCTGAAAAGTACAGGCAACCCCAGGGGTCGCTTCAGACAGTTCCCAGCAGTGCAACCTAGACCCTGAGCAATGGAGACTGGGAAAGCACACACACCATGAGTGAGGCAAACCCAGTGTGGCTGAAACATTGTGAGCACACGCCAGTGAGATTTGTTTGCAGTGTTCCTCCCTCCCCACAGCACGACTGAACAGGTGAGACACCAAAAAAAAAAAAAAAGTGACCACCACCGCCTCCCTTGTGTCAGGGCGGAAATTAGACACTGAAGAGACCAGCAAACAGAAGAAGCTAAAAGAAACAGAGGGAACCACTTTGGAAGTGACAGATGCAACAGATTAAAACCCTGTAGTTAGCACTGACTACATAGGAAGGGGCCTAGATACCATGAGAAGTACAAGCTGGACCAAGGAACTATCTGAAAATGACTGACCCCACACTGTCCGTAACAGCTCCAGACAAAGTCCTAGATATATTTTTACTATTATCATTTTTTTTTAATTTTTAAAACTTTTTTACTTTTTAAATTTTTTAAATTTAATTTTATTTTTAAGTCCCCTATTACTCCTTTAATTTTCATTTTTATAACCTACTATTACCTTGCAAAAAAAAAAAGACCCTACTTTTATTTGTAAATTTTTTTATTATTTAAGACCTTATTTTTAAAGCAAACTTCATATATATATATCTCCGTGAACATCTCTGAGAGATCCAGACAGTGGAGAGCACATAGGGAAGTGATTACTGGCTAGCTTTCTCTCTTCCCTTTTGATTCCCCTCTTCTCCTCCTGGCAACCTCTATCTCCCTCCTCCCTCTTTTCTTCTCCATGTAACTCTGTGAACCTCTTCAGGTGTCCCTCACTGTGTAGAAACTTTTCATCATTAACCTAGATGTTTTATCATCAGTGCTGTATAGATGGAGAAGTCTTGAGGCTACTGTAAGAATAAGAATGAAAACTAGAGGCAGGAGGCTTAAGTCCAAATCTTGAGAACACCAGAGAACTCCTGAATCCAGGAAGCATTAAACGATAGCAGCTCATCAAACGCCTCCATACCTACACTGAAACCAAGCACTACCCAAGGGCCAACAAGCTCCAGAGTAAGATATACCATGCAAATTCCCCAGCAACACAGAAACATAGACCTGAGCTTCAATATACAGGTTGCTCAAAGTCACACCAAACCCATTGGCATCTCAAATCTCGTTACTGGACACTTCGATGCATTCCAGAGGGAAGAAATCAAGCTCCACCCACTGGAACACCGACACAAGCGTCCCCAACCAGGAAACCTTGACAAGCCACCCGTCTAACCCCACCCACAGCGAGGAACTTCCACAATAAAGAGGAACCACAAACTGCCAGAAAACAGAAAGACCACCCCTAACATAGCAATATAAACAAGATGAAAAGGCAGAGAAATACCAAGCAGGTAAAGGAACAGGATAAATGCCCTCCAAATCAAGCAAAAGAGGAAGAGATAGGGAATCTACCTGATAAAGAATTCTGAATAATGATAGTGAAAATGATCCAAAATCTGGAAAACATATTGGAGTTACAGATAAATAACCTGGAGACAAGGATCGAGAAGATGCAAGAAAGGTTTAACAAGGACTTAGAAGAAATAAAAAAGAGTCAATATGTAATGAAAAATGCAATAAATGAGATCAAAAACACTTGGGAGGGAACCAACAGTAGAATAATGGAGGCAGAAGATAAGATAAGTGAGGTAGAAGATAGATGATAGAAATAAATGAAACAGAGAGGAAAAAAGAAAAAATAATCAAAAGAAATGAGGACAACCTCAGAGACATCTGGGACAATGTTAAATGCACCAAAACATAGGCAAAACACTCTCTGCCATAAACCACAGCAGGATCCTCTATGACCCACCTCCCAGAATATTGGAAATAAAAGCAAAAATAAACAAATGGGACCTAATTAAAATTAAATGCTTTTGCACAACAAAGGAAACTATAAGCAAGGTGAAAAGACAGCTTCAGAATGGGAGAAAATAATAGCAAATGAAGCAACCGACAAACAATTAATCTCAAAAATATACAAGCAACTCCTGCAGCTCGATTCCAGAAAAAAAAGTAGGCCAAGTAACTAAACAAACACTACTCCAAAGAAGACATACAGATGGCTAACAAACATATGAAAAGATGCTCAACATCACTCATTATCAGAGAAATGCAGATCAAAACCACAATGAGGTACCATTTCACGCCCGTCAGACTGCCTGCCATCCAAGACTACTAGCAGTAAATGCTGGAGAGGGTGTGGAAAAAAGGGAACCCTCTTACACTGTTGGTGGGAATGCAAACTCGTACAGCCACTATGGAGAACAGTGTGGAGATTCCTCGAAAACTGGAAATAGAACTGCCATATGACTCTGCAATCCCACTGCTGGGCATACACACTGAGGAAACCAGACTTGAAAGAGACACGTGTACCCCAATGTTCATCGCAGCACTGTTTATAATAGCCAGGACATGGAAGCAGCCTAGATGCCCATCAGTAGACAAATGGATAAGGAAGCTGTGGTACATATACACAATGGAATATTACTCACCCATTAAAAAGAATACATTTTAATCAGTTCTAATGAGGTGGATGAAACTGGAGCCTATTATACAGAGTGAAATACGCCAGAAAGAAAAACACCAATACAGTATACTAACACATACATACGGTATTTAGTTAATTGGTAAAGATAACCTTGTATGCAACACATCAAAAGAAACACAGATAAATAGAACAGTATTATGGAGCCTATGGGAGAGGGTGAGGGTGGGATGATATGGGAGAATGGCACTGAAGCATGTAAATTATCATATGTGAAACGAATAGCCAGTCCAGGTTCGATGCATGATACAGGGCCCTCGGGACTGGTGCACCAGGATGACCTGGAAGGATGGGATGAGGAGGGAGGTGGAAGGAGAGATCTGGAAGGGGAAAACATGTACACCCATGATGGATACATATCAACGTATGGCAAAAACAAATACAATATTTTAAAGTTTAAAAATAGATAAATAAACTAATTTAAAAGAAAAAAGAAACATTGATCAAAAAACAAACAAACAAACAAACAAAAGCATCAATTCGTCAGGGCTCAGCTTCCTTTATAGTACACTCTAACATAATAAACATTACAACTAGGAAAACCATAGCCTTGACTAGATGAGCCTTTGCTGGCAAAAGGGCAACATCTCCACTATTAATATGTGCTTATGTTGATCATAGCTTTTCTTTCAAGGAGCAAGCGTCTTTTAATTTCATGGCTGCAGCCATCTGCAGTGATTTTGGAGCCCAAGAAAATAAAGTCTGTCACTGTTTCCATTGTTTCCCCATCTATTTCCCATGAAGTGATGGGACCAGATGCCATTGATCTTAGTTTTTGAATGTAAGCTTTAGCTACTTTTCACTTTACTCTTTCAATTTCATCAAGAGGCTCTTTAGTTCTTCTTTGCTTTCTGCCATAAGGGTGGTTATCATCTGCATATCTGAGGTTATTGATATTTCTCCTGGCAATCTTGATTCCAGCTTGTGCTCATCCAGCCGACATTTCTATAATGTATTCTGCAATCTCATAATGTATTCTGCATATAAGTTTATAAGCAAGTGGTGACAATATACAGCCTTTATGTACTCTTTCTGATTGGGAAAAAGGTCAGTTGTTCCATGTCCAGTTCTAACTGTTGCTTCTTGAGCTGCATACAGATTTCTCAGGAGGCAGGTAAGGTGGTCTGGTATTCCCATCTCTTTAAGCACTCTCCACAGTTTGTTGTAATCCACACAATCAAAGGCTTTGGCGTAATCAGTAAAGCAGAAGTAGATGTATTTGAACTGTGATGTTGGAGAAGTTTCTTGAGAGTCCCTTGGACTGCAAGGGAGATCCAACCAGTCATCTAAAGGAAATCAGTCCATCGATTTCTGATATTCCTTGGAAGGACTGCTGCTGAAGCTGAAACTCCATACTCTGGCCAACCTGATACAAAGAAACTGACTTTATTTGAAAAGACCTTTGATGCTGGGAAAGGTTGATGGTGGGAGAAGAATGGGACGACAGAGGATGAGACGGTTGGATGGCATCACTGACTCAATGAACATGAGTTTGAGTAAACTCCAGAAGTTGGTAATGGACAGGGAGGCCTGGCGTGCTGCAGTCCATGGAGTTGCAAAGAATCGGACATGGCTGAGCAACTGAATTAACCAGTTGTGTGTTTTCTGGAGCTCTCTTGCTTTTGTCGATGATTGATATATGCTGGCAATTTGATCTATGGTTCTCTTAGCTTTTCTAAATACAGCTTGTAATACCTGGAAGTTCATGGTTCCGCACATAATGTTGAAGCCTGGCTTGGAGAATTTTGAGCATTACTTTGCTAGCGTGTGAGATGAGTGCAATTGTGTGGTGGGTTTTGTACATTCTTTGGCATTGCCTTTCTTTAGGATTGGAATGAAAACTGACAAATATTAGAATACATGTATCTTTTCAATTATGGTTTCCTCGTGTTTAATCCCAAGTAGAGGTTGTTGTTGTGTCATATATAAGTTTGAATTCGAATTTTTTTAAGGAATATCCATATTGTACTCATATCTGGTGATTTATCCAATTTTTCATACCTCCAATAGTACAAGAGAATTCTCCTTTCTCCACAAAGTCTCCGCATTATTTATTTGATGATGCCATCTTATCAGTGTGAGATTATACCTCATTGTAGTTTTGATTTGCATTTCTCTAATGATTAGCAATGTTGAGCATCTCTTCATGTGCTGACTTGGCCATGTCTCCATGTCTTCTTTGGAGAAATGTCTGTTTATGTCTTCAGTCCAACTTTTTGATTGGATTTGTTTGCTTTTTCTCAGTATTGAGCAGAAGAGATGCTGTGTGATATTGGAGATTAATCTCCTTGCTTATTTGGAGATTAATTCTTTGTAGTTGTTTTTTGTTTGATATTATTTTTTCCCATTCTTAGTATTGTCTTTTCACTTGTTTATAGTTTTCCTTAATGTACAAAATCTTTCAGTTTTGATTAAGTCCCACTAGGTTTTTTATTTTGTTTCCTTTCCTTCTCGCTACTCTAGGAGGTGGGTCAAAGAGGATCTGTGATTTTGCTAAACAGTGTTTGTCTATGGTTTCTTCTAAAGAGCATTTATAGTTTCTTGTCCTCCTTACATTTAAGACTTTTAATTCATTTCATGTTGTTTTAATAAATTTATTTATTTTAGTTGGGGGCTAATTACTTTACAATATTGTAGTGGTTTTTGCCATACATTGACATGAATCCGCCATGGGTGTACATGTTTCCCCATCCAGAACCCCCCTCCCACCTCCCTCCCCATCCCATCCCTCCGGGTCATCCCATTGCCCCAGCCCTGAGCATTTGTCTCATGCATCGAACCTGGAATGGTGTTCTGTTTCACAAATGATACATACAACCTTTCAATGCTATTCTCCAGAAGTCCCACCCTCACTTCTCCCTCAGAGGTCCATAATACTGTTCTATGTATCTGTGTCTCTTTTGATGTCTCGCATATAGGGTTATCTTTACCATCTTTCTAAATTCCATATATATGCGTTAGTATACTGTATTGGTGTTTTTCTTTCTGGCTTACTTCACTCTGTATAATAGGCTCCAGTTTCATCCACCTCATTAGAACTGATTCAAATGTATTCTTTTTAATGGCTGAGTAATATTCCATTGTGTATATGTACCACAGCTTCCTTATCCATTCGTCTGCTGATGGACATCTAGGTTGCTTCCATGTCCTGGCTATTGTAAACAGTGCTGCGATGAACATTGGGGTACACGCGTCTCTTTCAATTCTGGTTTCCTCGGTGTGTATGCCCAGCAGTGGGATTGCTGGGTCATATGGCAGTTCTATTCCCAGTTTTTTAAGGAATCTCCACACTGTTCTCCATAGTGGCTGTACTAGTTTGCATTCCCACCAACAGTGTAAGAGGGTTCCCTTTTCTCCACACCCTCTCCAGCATTTATTGCTTGTAGACTTTTGGATAGCAGCCATTCTGACTGGTGTGAAATGGTACCTCATTGTGGTTTTGATTTGCATTTCTCTAATAATGAGTGATGTTGAGCATCTTTTCATGTGTTTGTTAGCCATCTGTATGTCTTCTTTGGAGAAATGTCTGTTTAGTTCTTTGGCCCATTTTTTGATTGGGTCATTTATTTTTCTGGAATTCAGCTGCAGGAGTTGCTTGTATATTTTTGAGATTAATTGTTTGTCTGTTGCTTCGTTTGCTATTATTTTCTCCCATTCTGAAGGCTGTCTTTTCACCTTGCTTATAGTTTCCTTTGTTGTGCAAAAGCTTTTAATTTTAATTAGGTCCCATTTGTTTATTTTTGCTTTTATTTCCAATATTCTGGGAGGTGGGTCATGGAGGATCCTGCTGTGATTTATGTCAGAGAGTGTTTTGCCTATGTTTTCCTCTAGGAGTTTTATAGTTTCTGGTCTTACATTTAGATCTTTAATCCATTTTGAGTTTATTTTTGTGTATGGTGTTAGGAAGTGTTCTAGTTTCATTCTTTTACAAGTGGTTGACCAGTTTTCCCAGCACCACTTGTTAAAGAGATTGTCTTTTCTCCATTGTATATTCTTGCCTCCTTTGTCGAAGATAAGGTGTCCATAGGTGCATGGATTTATCTCTGGGCTTTCTATTTTGTTCCATTGATCTATATTTCTATCTTTGTGCCAGTACCATACTGTCTTGATGACTGTGGCTTTGTAGTAGAGCCTGAAGTCAGGCAGGTTGATTCCTCCAGTTCCATTCTTCTTTCTCAAGATTGCTTTGGCTATTCGAGGTTTCTTATATTTCCATACAAATTGTGAAATGATTTGTTCTAGTTCTGTGAAAAATACCATTGGTAGCTTGATAGGGATTGCATTGAATCTATAGATTGCTTTGGGTAGTATACTCATTTTCACTATATTAATTCTTCCAATCCATGAACACGGTATATTTCTCCATCTGTTTGTGTCCTCTTTGATTTCTTTCATCAGTGTTTTATAGTTTTCTATACATAAGTCTTTTGTTTCTTTAGGTAGATATATTCCTAAGTATTTTATTCTTTTTGTTGCAATGGTGAATGATATTGTTTCATTAATTTCTCTTTCTGTTTTCTCATTAAGTGGCGCAAGGGAATTCTGTGTGTTAAATTTATCTCCTGCAATTTTACTATGTTCATTGTATTAGCTCCTAGTAATTTTTTCTGGTGAATCTTTAGGGTTTTCTATGTAGAGGATATGTCATCTACAAATAGTGAGAGTTTTAAATCTTCATTTCCTATCTGTATTCCTTTTATTTCTTTTTCAGCTCTGATTGCTGTGGCCAAAACTTCCAAAACTATGTTGAATAGTAGTGGTGAAAGTGGGCATCCTTGCCTTGTTCCTGACTTTAGGGGAAATGCTTTCAATTTTTCACCATTGAGGATAATGTTTGCTGTGGGTTTGTCATATATAGCTTTTATTATGTTGAGGTATGTTCCTTCTATTCCTGCTTTCTGGAGGGTTTTTATCATAAATGGCTGCAGAATTTTGTCAAAGGGCTTTTTCGTGCAGCTATTGAGTAATCATATGGTTTTTATCTTTCAATTTGTTAATGTGGTGTAACACATTGATTTGATTTGCGTGATGTTAAAGAACCTTGATTTTCCTGGGATAAAGCCCACATGGTCATGATGTATGATCTTTTTAATATGATGTTGATTCTGTTTGCTAGAATTTTATTAAGGATTTTTGCATCTATGTTCATCAGTGATATTGGCCTGTAGTTTTCTTTTTTTGTGGCATCTTTGTCTGGTTTTGGAATTAGGGTGATGGTGGCCTCATTGAATGAGTTTGGAAGTTTACATCTTCTGCAATTTTCTGGGAAGAGTTTGAGTAGGATAGGTGTTAGATCTTCTCTAAAATTTTTGGTAGAATTTCAGCTGTTGAAAGCCGTTGGTATGGCTTTTGTTTGCTGGGAAGATTTTGATTACTGTTTCGATTTCCGCTGCTTGTGATGCATCTGTTAAGATCTTCTTATTTCTGCCGGTTCGTTTTGGAATGTTATACTTTTCTTAAGAATTTGTCCATTTCTTCCAAGTGTCCATTTTATTGGCATATAGCTGTTGTAGTAGTCTCTTTATGATCCTTTATATTCTGTGTAGTCTGTTGTGATCTCTCCATTTTCCATTTCTAATTTCGTTGATCTGATTCCTTTCTCCTTTGTTTATTGATGAGTCTGGCTAATGGATTTTGACAATTTTGGTTTATCTTCTCGGAAAAAAACCGCCTTTATTTTTTTTTTTTTTGATTTTTGCTTTGGTCTCTTTTGTTTTCTTTTGCCATTTATATTCTGCCCTAATTTTTAAGAGTTCTTTCCTTCTACTTCCCCTGGGGTTCTTCATTTCTTCCTTCTCTAGTTGCTTAGGTGTAGAGTAGAGTTAGGTTATTTATTTGATTTTTTTTCTTATTTCTTGAGGTACGCTGTATTTGCTATGAACCTTCCCCTGTAGCCATTGTTTTACAGTTGTCCCATGGTTTTGCGGGTTGTTGGTGTTTTCATTTTCATTCATTTCTATGCCATATTTTGATTTCTTTTTTTATTTCTTTTGTCGATTTTTGGTTATTCAGAATGCGTGTTGTTTAGCCTTCCATACGTTGGAATCTTTTAATAGTTTTTTTTCCTGTAAATGAGGTCTAATCTTACTGCATTGTGGTCAGAGAAGATGACTGGGATGATTTCAGTTTTTTGAATTTACCAAGACTAGATTTATGGCCCGGATGTGAATCTATCCTGGATAAAGTTCCCTGTTGCACTTGAGAAGGAGAAAAAGGTGAAATTTGAATGTTTTGGGGTGGAAAGTCCTGTAAATATCAATTAAATCTAAACTTGTCTATTGTATCATTTAAAGTTTGTGTTTCCTTGGTACTTTTCTGTTTAGTTGATCTAACCAATGTGTGAGTGGAGTATTAAGGTCTCCCACTCCATATTGTTTTTATTGTTAACTTCCCCTTTCATTACTTGTTAGTATTTGCCTTACATTATTGCTTGGTACTCCTACTGTTGGGGCATATATATTTATAAAAATGTTATATCTTCTTCTTGGCTTGATCCTTTGATATTATGTAGTGTCCTTATTTGTCTCTTTTCACAGCTTTATTTTAAAGTCTATTTTATCTGAAAATGAGTATTGCGACTCCTGCTTTTCTTTTGGTCTCCGTTTGCATGCAAATATGTTTTCCATCCCTTCACTTTCAGTCTGTATGTGTCCCTAAGTTTTGAGTGGGTCTCTTGTAGACGCAATATATAGGGGTCTTGTTTTGTATCTATTGAGCCAGTCTTTGTCTTTGGTTGGGACATTTCAAACCGTTTACATTTAACGGTAATTATGTAAGGATGTTTCCCGTTGCCATTTACTTGTTGTTTTTGAGTTCGTGTTTAAACATCTTTCTGTGTTTCCTGCTTAGAGAAGATCTTTAGAATTTGTTGGAGAGCTGTGTTTGGTGGTGCTGAATTACCTCAGCTATTGCTTGTCTGTAAAGCTTTTTAATTCTCATTCATATCTGAATGAGATCCTTGTGGGTACAGTAATTGGGTTGTAGATTATTCTTTTTCATTACTTTAAGTATGTCCTACCATTCCCTTCTTGCATGAAGTAGTTTCTATAAAATTTTTTTTTCCTCCCTTTTTTTTAGCTTAGTTCCCTGTTTTGAGGTGGTCTTTTAGACAGCAATTAGGGGTCTTGTTTTTTGTATCATTAGCCATCTTTGTCTTTTTTTGGGGACATTAAACCCCTTTAATTAAGGTAATTATTGAAAAGAAAGGCCCCCTTTCCATTTATTTTTGTTGTTTTGAGTTCGTTTTTTAAACACCTTTCGTTTTCCCTGTTAGAAAAGACCCTTTAGTTTTGTTGGAGAGGGTTTGGGGGGTCGAATTCCTCACTTTTGCTTGTCTGTAAAGTTTTTTAATTTCCCTTCATATCTGAATGAATCCTTGCGGGGTACAGAATCGGGGGTTGTAGTTTATTCTTTTTATTATTTAAGTATGTCTCCTTTTCCCTTCTACCCTGAAGAGTTTCTATTAAAGATAGCTGTTATCCTTATGGGCCCCTTGGTGATTTTTGTTGTTTTTCCCTTGCCTTTTTATATTTTTTTTTTTTGTGTTTTCTAGGTCCTTGATAAACATTTCTTGCATCTTCTCAATCCTTGTCTCCAGGCTATTTATCTGTATCTCTGTTTTGTTTTCAAGATTTTGGATCATTTATATTATCATTATTCTAAATTCTTTTTCAGATAGATTCCCTATCTCCTCCTCTTTTGTTTGGTTTGGTGGGCATTTCTCATTTTCCTTTATTTGCTGAGTATTTCTCTGCCATTTCATCTTGTTTAGATTGCTGTGTTTGGCTTGGCCTTTCTGTATTCTGGTAGTTTGAAGTTCCTCTTTATTGTGGAGGTTCCTCACTGTGCGTGGGGTTGGACAGGTGGCTTGTCAAGGTTTCCTGGTTGGGAGAGCTTGTGTCGGTGTTCTGGTGGGTGGAGCTGGATTTCTTCTCTCTAGATTGCAATGGAGTGTCCAGTATTGAGTTTTGAGATGTCTATGGATTTGGTGTGCCTCTGGACAGCCTGTATATTGATGCTCAGGGCTATGTTCCTGCGTTGCTGGAGAATTTGCGTGGTATGTCTTGCTCTGGAACTTATTGGCTCTTGGGTGGACCTTGGTTTCAGTGTATATGTGGAGGCTTTTGAATGATTTCTTATTAATTAATGTTTCCTCTGGCTTTCAGTCTTATTCTTGCAGTAGCCTCAAGACTTCTCCATCCATACAGCATCGATAATAAAACTTTTAGGTTAATGGTGAAAAGATTCTCCACAGTGGGGGATACCCAGAGAGGTTCACTGAGTTACATGGATAGGTGAAGGGGGGGGGGATTTGAGGTGACCATGAGGAGAAGAGAAGGACTCAAACGTGGAGAGAGCAGTCTAGCCAGTAAGCACTTCCCTCTGTGCTATCCACAGTCTGGAACCCTCAGAGAGGTTCACAGAGATACATAGAGAGGGGGGAGGAAGGTAATAGAGGTGAGCATGAGTAGAAAGGGAGAAATCAAGAGGGGAGAGAGAGATCTGGGCAGTATTCTGTTCCCGAAGTGTTCTCCAGTTCCCAGAACACCCTCAGAGATTCACAGAATTGGGTTGAGAAGAGAAGGAGGAGGGTGGGAGATAGAGGTTCCCTGGGGGAGAAGAAAGAGCGTCAATAGGGGGAGAGAGTAATCAAGCCAGTAATCACACTCCTGAGTAAAAATGGGTACTAAAGATTGGGTTCTTAAATGTACAAAATTGATATCAAATATGTAAAACAAAGATTAAAAATATAGAGTAGAGGTTAGACTCAAAAAAATACAATATAAAAAAAAGAAAAAAGAAAACAAAATCACAAAAAGTATAAGATATATGTATGCAGTTTGCTTTAAAAATAGGGTTTTTTTTTGTAAGGTAATAGTGGGTTACAAAAATGAAAATTAAAAGTGTAATAGAGGACTTAAATAAAAAAGAAAAAATTTTTTTTTAAAAAGTGATAATAGTAAAAATATATCCAGGACTTTCTCTGGAGCTGTTATGAGCAGTGTGGGTTCTGTTCAGTTTCAGATAGATTCTTGTACCTGCTTATACTTTTCAAGATCTATAGGCCCCTTTCAATGTAGTTGGTACAGGGATTTTAATCTGTTGGCCTGTCACTTCCAAAGCGCTTCCCTCTGTTTATTTGGCTTCTGTTTGCAGGTCTCTTCAGTGTCTAATTTCCGCCCTGCCCCAAAGGGGCGGAGGTGGTCTCTTTAGGTTCGCTTGTTCAGTCGTGCTATGGAGAGGGAGGAACACTGCAAACCAATATCACTGGCGTGTGTGTGGAGAGCTCACAGTGTCTCAGCAGCACTGGGTTTGCCCCTGCTCACGGCGTGTGTGCTTTCCCAGTCTGCCCTGCTCAGGCTTTAGGTTACTCTGCCAGGGAGTGGGCCCTGAGATGCGTGCACTTCCTAGGTCTAAGCCACTCAGGTTCAGGTTCCTGGGTACTCCACAAAGGTGCAGACTCGGTTGGACCCGCGGTTTTTTCCGAACCCCGGTCAGAGCAGCTCAGGCAGCCAAGAGTTTGGTGAGCGCACTCTTGCCTGTTGGGGCAATTTGACTTATCACCTCCCTGGTCCCCGCCTCAGTTTACGGGCACACCGAGCTCCGGTGTGCTTTGTGTCAGTTCTGGGGAGCTGGTTTCTGGCTGTGATTCTCCCAGTGGCTTTCGACACTCCGGGATCTCAGGCAGTCTTTGCTTAGAAACTGGAAGCCTGTTTGCAGTTTGGTAGGGTGTGCCCTCTCTGGGGCCAAGTTTGCCCCTTTCCGACTCTGGCTGGCCCCGCCTGCCCACTGAGTCCGGCAGGGGGTGGGGAGGTCCGCAGCCAGATAGCTCTCCTCTGGTATTGCTCAGTCCTTCGTTCTGTGAGCGGGCCGGCAGTGCCTTAG
This sequence comes from Okapia johnstoni, assembly GCA_024291935.2. Lineage (NCBI taxonomy): Eukaryota > Metazoa > Chordata > Mammalia > Artiodactyla > Giraffidae > Okapia > Okapia johnstoni. Next base: position 1,025,173 of record CM044326.1, read on the forward strand.
ATTTGGGCTTTTCTCAGGGTAGTTCTCTCTCTTTGGCTTTCCCACAGTTTAGGTTGCTATCTCACATTAGCTCCCTCAGTTTTCCATCAGGGCATTTGGCCCGGTCCTTACCCTAAGCAGTGCCGCCCCCTCCTCTCCATTCAGCCCCCATTTGCTGGTGGCGGATGCAAACACCTGGGGTTCTTTGCTGGGAGTTGCCTTTAGGCACGTAATGTGTGGGTTTTATTAAATTTTTCTCCCGGTTATGTTGCCCTCTGAGATTTGAAATCTTCCCCCAAACCCGCCGGTGAGAGGGTTTCCTGGTGTTTGGAAACTTCTCCTCTTTCACGACTCCCTCCCCGAGACGGGTCTCTGTCCCTAACTCTTTTGTCTCTCTTTTTATCTTTTATAGTTTGTCCTACCTACTTTTGAAGATAATGGTCTGTTTTTCTCGATACCTGATGTCCTCTGCCAGCGTTCAGAAGTTGTTTTGTGAAGTTTGCTCAGCGTTCAGATGTTCCTTTGATAAATTTGTGGGGGAGAGAGTGGTCTCCCCGTCCTATTGCCCCGCCATCTTAGCCCCCCCAATTCATTTCATTTTTATGATCTTAGGAAGTATTCTAATTTTATTATTTTACATGTAGCTGATCAGTGTTTCCAGCACCAGTTTTTTCCTTTCTTTTTAATTTATTAATTTTTAATTGAAGGACAATTGTTTTACAGTGTTGCTTTGTTTTTTTTAATTAGTTTATGTATCTATTTTTTAACTTTACAATATTGCATTTGTATTTCCATCAAACATCAGCATGAATCAGTCAGCACCACTTTTTGAAGAGACTATCTTTTCTCTATTGTATGTTCTTGCCTTTTTGTCAAAGGTAAGGTGCCATAAGTGTGTTAGTTTACCTCAGGGCTTTCTATTTTGATCCATTATCATGGTTTTTGCCAGTGTCATACTGTCTAGATGACTGTAACTTTGTAGTATAGTCTGTAGTATAGTAACTTTGTAGTATAGTCTGAAGTCAGGAAGGTTGATTCTTCCATCCTTCTTTCCCAAGTGTGCTTTGGTTATTTGTGGGTTTTGTGGTTCCATAAAAAGTGTGAATTTTATTGTTCTAGTTCAATGAAAACTACCATTGGTAGTTTCATAGGGATTGCATTGAATCTGTAGATTGCTTTGAACTGTGTAGTCATTTTCACAATATTGATTTGTCCAATCAGGAACATGGTATATCTCTCCATATGTTTGTGTCATCTTTGATTTCTTTCATCAATGTCTTACAGTTTTCTACATAAAGTTATATCACTCTTTAGGTAAGTTTATTCCTAAGTATGTTATTTAATTTATTTTTTGCAATGATGAATGGGAATATTTCTTAGATTTCTCCTTCAGATTTTTCACTGTTAGTGTATAAGAATGTAAGGAATTTCTGTATGTTTTTTTATATCCTGATACTTTGCTATATTCATTAATTAGCCCTAGTAATTTCCTGTTGGCCTCTAGGCTTTTCTATGTATAACATCATGTCATCTGCAAACAGTGAAAATTTTACTTATTCTTTTCCAGTCTGGACCCATTGTATTTATTTTTCTTCTCTGATTGCTGTAGCAAGGTGTTCCATATCTATGCTGAATAATAGTGGTAAATGTGGCCACTCTTGTTTTATTCCTGATCTTAGGGGAAATATTTCAGTTTTTCACCATTGAGAATAATTCTTGCTGTGGGCTTTTCATATATGGCCTTTATTATGTTGAGATGTGTTCTTTCTATGTCTACTTTCTGGAGAGATTTTGTCAAAAATGGGTGCTAAATTTTGTCAAAATTTCACTGCATCTATTGAGATGTCATATGACTTTTATCATTAAATTTATTAATATGCCATATCAAATTGATTTATTTGCATATATTGAAGAATACTTGCACCCCTGGGATAAAGCACAGTTGATCATGATGTATGATCCTTTCAATGTGTTTTTGGATTCTGTTTGCTAGAATTTTGTTGAGGATTTTTGCATCTATATTCATCAGTGATATTGGCCTGTAATTTTACTTTTTTCTGACATACTTTGAGTTTGGTATCAGGGTGATGGTGGTTTCATGAAATGATTTAGGAGTTTTCATCCTCTGCAGTTTTTAGAAATAGTTTGAGCAGAATAGGTGTTAGCTTTTCTCTAAACTTTTGGTAGAATTTGTCTGTGAAGCCATCTGGATCTAGGCTTTTGTTTATCGGAAAAAATTTTATTATTTATTTCTGTGTTTGTGATTCATCTGTTCACATTTTTTCTTTCTTCCTGGTTCAGTTTTGAAAGGTTATGCTCTTCCAAGAATTTGCTGATTTCTTTCAAGTTGTCCATTTTATTGGTATATGTGACCCCATGGACTATACAGTCCATGGAATTCTCCAAGCCAGAATACTGGAGTGGGTAGCCTTTCCCTTCTCCAGGGGATCTTCCCAACCCAAGGATAGAACCCAGATCTCCTGAATTGCAGGTGGATTATTTACCATCGGAGCCACAAGGAAGTCGTTATTGGCATATAGTTACTTGTAATAGTCACATATGATCATTTGTATTTGTGTTGTGTGTTGTAACTTTTCTTTTTTCATTTCTAATTGTATTGATTTGGGATTCCTTTTTTTGATGAATCTGGTTAATGGTTTGTCAATTTTTTAATCTTCTCAAGGGATCAGCTTTTAATTTTATTGATCTTTGCTATTGTCTCCTTTCTTTCTTTTTTTTTAATCTCTTTTCTTATATTTGTGATTTCTTTCCTTCTACTAACTTTGGGACATTTTTGTTGTTCTTCTTTTTCTAGTTGCTTAAAGTGTAAGATTATATTGCCTATTTGATGTTTCTCTTGCTTCTTGAAGCAGGCTTGTATTGCTGGAAACTTCCCTCTTAGCAATGGTTTTATTGCATCCTGTAGTTTTTGAGTTGTTGTGTTTTCAGTGTTTTCATTTGTTTCTAGGTATTTTTTCTTTTCTCTTTTATTTCTTCACTGATCTTTTGGTTACTCAGAAATGTATTGGTTAGCCTTCATTTATTTGTGTTATCTGTAGGGTTTTTTTCTCCTATAGTTAATATCTAATCTTATAGCATTATTGTCAGAAAACATGCTTGAAATGATTTCAATTTTTTTTTTAATTTACCAAGGCTTGATTTGTGACCCACAACGTGATCTGTCCTGGAGAATGTTCCATATGAACTTGAGAAAAAGTGAAATCTACTCTTTTTGAATGGAATGCCCTGTAGATGTCAATTAGGTCCAAGTGGTCCATGTATGATTTAAAGCTTCTGTTTCCTTATAATTTTTGTCTGGAAGTTTTATCCATTGGTGTGAGTGAGATATTAAAGTCCCCCAGTATTGTGATGTTACTGTCAATTTCTTCTTTAATAGTTCCTAACATTTGTCTTGTGTATTGAGGTACTCCTAAGTTGGATAAATATATATTTATAATTGTTAAAACTTCTGGATTGATGCTTTGATCATTGTATACTGTCCTTGCTTGTCTCTTCTAACAGTCTTTATTTTAAAGTTTACTTTATCTTATATGAGTGTCGCTACTTCTGCTTTCTTTTGATTTCTGTTTGCATAATATCTTTTATAGCCCACATGTTCAGTCTGTGAGAATCCCTGGATCTGAGGTGCATCTCCTGTAGACAGCACATATAGGGGTCATGTTTCTTATCCATTCAGCCAATCTATTTCTTTTAGTTGAAGCATTTAGTCCATTTACAGAGAAGGACACGGCAACTCACTCCAGCATCATTTTCTGGAGAATTCCATGGACAGAGGAGCCTGGTGGGTTGCGTCCATGGGGTCAAAAAGTCAGACATGACTGAGTGACTAACACAACACAATTATTGATATGTATGATCCTATTGGGGCTTCCCTGGGGTCTCAGCATTAAAGAGTCTACTACAAAGCAGGAGACCCAGGTTCAATTCCTGGGTCAGGAAGATCCTTGGAGGAGGGCATGGCAACCCATCCTAGTACTCTTGCCCAGAGAATCCCATGGACAGAGGAGCCTGGAAGGCTGAAATTCGTAGGGTCACACAGAGTCAGACACAATTGAAGCAACTAAACAGCAGCAGCAGCATGATCCTATTGGGAGCTTCTCACATGATTCAGTGGTAAAGAATCTGCCTGCCAAGCAGAAGGCTTGGGTACAATCCCTGGGTTGGGAAAATCCCCTGAAGAAGAAAATGGCAACTAATTCCAATATTCTTGTCTAGGAAATCCTATGGACAGAGGAGCCTGGTGAGTCGCAGTCCATGAAGCAGCAAATGTGTTGGACACAACTTAGTGGCTCAACAGCAGTATGAATTTCTTACCATTTACTTTATTGTTTGGGGTTTGTTTTTGTAGACCTTTACTTGTTCTTGTGTTTCCTGTCTAAAGAAGTTCCTTTAGCATTTGTTGAAGAGCCAGTTTGTGGTACTGAATTTTCTTAAATTTGGCTTTTCTGCAAAGCTCTTGATTTCTCCCTTTGAATCTCAAGGAGCTCCTTGCTGGATAGAGTAATCTTTGTTGCAGGTTTTTCTCTTTCATCACTTCAATTGTATACTGCCATTTCCTTTGCCTGCAGAGTTTTTGCTGAAAAATAAGTTATTTACTTTAGGGGATCTCTTTGTATGTTATCTGTTGTTTTTCCCTTGTTGCTTTTAATATTTTTCCTTTGTGTTTAATTTTCATTTGCTTGATTAACATGTTTCTTGGCATGTTTCTACTTGGGTTTATCTTTGCCGGGAGAAATATCAATAACCTCGGAAATGCAGATGACACCACGCTTATGGCAGAAAGTGAAGAACTAAAGAGCCTCTTGATGAAAGTGAAAGAGGAGAGTGAAAAAGTTGGCTTGAAGCTCAACATTCAGAAAACTAAGATCATGGCATCTGGTCCCATCACTTCATGGGAAATAGATGGGGAAACAGTGCAAACAATGTCAGACTTTATTTTGGGGGGCTCCAATATCATTGCTGATGGTTTTTGCAGCCATGAAATTAAAAGACGCTTACTCCTTGGAAGGAAGTTTATGGCCAACCTAGATAGCATATTTAAGAGCAGAGACATTATTTTATCAACAAAAGTCCATCTAGTCAAGGCTATGGTTTTTCCAGTGGTCATGCATGGATGTGAGAGTTGGGTGATGAAGAAAGCTGAGCGCCGCAGAATTAATGCTTTTGAACTGTGGTGTTGGAGAAGACTCTTGAGAGTCACTTGGACTGAAAGGAGATCCAATCAATCCATCCTAAAGGAGATCAATCCTGGGTGTTCATTGGAAGGACTGATGTTGAAGCTGAAACTCCAATACTTTGGCCACCTCATGCGAAGAGTTGACTCATTGGAAAAGACCCTGATGCTGGGTAGGACGACAGAGGATGAGATGGTTGGATGGCATCACTGACTCGATGGACATGGGTTTGGGTAGACTCCGTGAGTTGGTGATTGACAGGGAAGCCTGGCGTGCTGCAATTCATGGGGTCGCAAAGAGTCGGACACGACTGATCGACTGAACTGAACTGAATTCTTTTAGGTCACTACCAAACATTTCTTGCATCTTCTCTATCCATACCTCTGTTCTATTTCTCTGTGCGTCAATTTTTTTCCCAAGATTTTGGACCATGTTTACTATCATTATTCTGAATTCTTTTTCAGGTAGATTGTTCATTTCCTCTTTTTTTTTTAATTAGTTTATTTTCTATTTTTTAACTTTTCAATACTGTATTTGTTTTGCTATACATTGACATGAATCCACTATGGGTGTACATGTTTTCCCCTTCCAGAACCCCCCTTCCACCTCCCTCCCCATCCCATCCCTCCGGGTCATCCCAGTGCACCAGTCCTGAGCACCCTGTATCATGCATTGAACCTGGACTGGCAGTTCGTTTCACATATGATAATTTACATGCTTCCATGCCATTCTCCCATATCATCCCACCCCCGCCCTCTCCCATAGAGTCCATAATACTGTTCTATTTATCTGTGTCTATTTTGATGTCTCGCAAACAGGGTTATCTTTACCGATTGACTAAATACCATATATATGTGTTAGTATACTGTATTGGTGTTTTTCTTTCTGGCTTACTTCACTCTGTATAATAGGCTCCAGTTTCATCCACCTCATTAGAATTGATTTGAATGTATTCTTTTTAATGGCTGAGTAATATTCCATTGTGTATATGTACCACAGCTTCCTTATCCATTCATCTGCTGATGGGCACCTAGGCTGCTTCCATGTCCTGGCTATTTTAAACAGAAGACTACAAGAAACAAATGCTGGAGAGGGTGTGGAGAAAAGGGAACCCTCTTACACTGTTGGTGGGAATGCAAACTAGTACAGCCACTATGGAGAACAGTGTGGAGATTCCTCAAAAAACTGGAAATAGAACTGCCATATGACCCAGCAATCCCACTGCTGGGCATACACACTGAGGAAACCAGACTTGAAAGAGACACGTGTACCCCAATGTTCATTGCAACACTGTTCATTTCCTCTTCATTCGTGTTTCATCTTGTGGATTTTTACCATATTCCTTCATCTGCTGCACATTTCTCTGTCTTTTCATTTTGTTTAACTTACTGTGCTTGGGATCTCCTTCCTGCAGTGTGGAGGGCCATGGTTCCACTTAAATGTGGAGTCTGCCCCCCAATGTTTGAGTTGGACCAGTGCGTTGTGAAGGCTTCCTGGTTGGGAGGACTTGAGCCTGTAGTCTGGAGGATAGAGTTGGATCTTGTCTCACTGAAGTTCGGTTCAGTCACTCAGTAATGTCCAACTCTTTGCGAACCCATGAACTGCAACAGGTCAGGCCTCCCTGTCCACTACTAACTCCCTAAGTACACCCAAATTCATGTCCATCAAGTCGGTGATGCCATCCAGCCATCTCATCCTCTGTCATCCCCTTCCCTTTCTGCCATCAATCTTTCCCAGCATCAGGGTCTTTTCCAATGAGTCAGCTCTTAGCATCAGGTGACCAAAGTATTGGAGCTTCAGCCTCAACATCAGTCCTTCCAATGAACACCCAGGACTGATCTCCTTTAGGGTGGAATGGTTTGATCTCCTTGCAGTCCAAGGGACTCTCAAGAGTCTTCTCCAACACCACAGTTCAAAAGCATCAATTCTTCGGCACTCAGCTTTCTTTATAGTCCAACTCTCACATCCATACATGACCACTGGAAAAACAATAGCCTTGACTAGACGGACCTTTGTTGACAAAGTAATGTCTCTGCTTTTTAATATGCTGCCTAGGTTGTTCATAACTTTCCTTCCAAGGAGTAAGCATCTTTTAACTTCATGACTGCAATCACTATCTGCTGTGATTTTGGAACCCAGAAAAGTAAAGTCAGTCACTGTTTCCAATGTTTCCCCATCTATCTGCCATGAAGGGATTGGATTGGATGCCATGACCTTAGTTTTCTGAATGTTCAGCTTTAAGGCAACTTTTTCACTCTCTACTCTCACTTTCATCAAGAGGCTCTTTAGTTCTTCTTCACTTTCCGCCATAGGGGTGGTGTCATCTGCATATCTGAGGTTATTGATATTTCTCCCAGCAATCATGATTGCAGCTTGTGCTTCTTCCAGCCCAGTGTTTCTCATGATGTACTCTGCATATAAGTTAAATAACCAGGGTGACAATATACAGCCTTGACATACTCCTTTTCCTATTTGGAACCAGTCTGTTGCTCCATGTCCAATTCTACCTGTTGCTTCCTCACCTGCATACAGGTTTCTCAGGAGGCAGGTCAGGTGGTCTGGTATTCCCATCTCTTTCAGAATTTTCCACAGTTTATTGTGATTCACACATTCAAAGGCTTTGGCATAGACAATGAAGCAGTATTAGACATTAATCTGGTACTCTCTTGCTTTTTTGATGATCCATCGGATGTTGGCAATTTGATCGCTGGTTCCTCTGCCTTTCCTAAAACCAGCTTGAACATCTGGAAGTTCACAGTTCACGTATTGCTGAAGCCTGGCTTGGAAAATTTTAAGCATTATTTTACTAGCATGTGCGATGAGTGCAATTGTGCGGTAGTTTGAGCATTCTTTGGCATTGCCTTTCTTTGGGATTGGAATGAAAACTGACCTTTTCCAGTCCTGTGGCCACTGCTGAGTTTTCCAGATTTGCTGGTGTATTGACTGCAGCACTTTCACAGCATCATCTTTTAGTATTTGAAATAGCTCAACTGGAATTCCATCACCTCCACTAGCTTTGTTCTTAGTGATGCTTCCTAAGGCCAACTTGACATCACATTCCAGGATGTCTGGCTCTAGGTGAGTGATCACAAGATTGTGATCGTCTGGGTCATGAAGAACTTTTTTGTACAATTCTTCTGTGTATTCTTACGACCTCTTCTTAATATCTTCTGCTTCTGTTGGATCCCGACCATGTCTGTCCTTTATTGAGCCCATTTTTGCATGAAATGTTCTCTTGCTATCTATAATTTTCTTGAAAATCTCTCTAGTCTTCCCCATTCTATTGTTTTCCTTTATTTCTTTGCATTGAATGTTGAGGAAAGCTTTCTTATCTCTCCTTCTTATTCTTTGGAACTCTGCATTCAAATGGGTATATCTTTCTTTTTCTCCTTTGCTTTTCACTTCCCGTCTTTTCACAGCTATTTGTATGGCCTCCTCAGACAGCCATTTTGCTTTTGTGCATTTCTTTTTCTTGGGGATGGTCTTGATTCCTGTCTCCTGTAAAATGTCACGAACCCTCGTCCATAGTTCATCAGGTATTCTGTCTATCAGATCTAGTCCTTTAAATCTATTTCTAACTTCTACTGTATAGTCATAAGGGATTTGATTTAGGGCATACCTGAATGATCTATGGTTTTCTCCACTTTCTTCAATTTCAGTCTGAATTTGGCAATAAAGAGTTCATGATCTGAGCCACAGTCAGCTCCTGGTCTTGTTTTTGCTGACTGTATAGAGCTTCTCCATCTTTGGCTGCAAAGAATATAATCAACCTGATTTCTGTGTTGACCATCTGGTGATGTCCAAGTGTAGAGTCTTCTCTTGTGTTGTTGGAAGTGGGTGTTTGCTATGACCAGTACATTCTCTTGACAAAACTCTATTAGCCTTTGCCCTGCTTCATTCTGTACTCCAAGACCAAATTTGCTTGTTATGCCAGGTGTTTCATGACTTCCTACTTTTGCATTCCAGTTCCATATAATGAAAAGGACATCTTTTTTGGGTGTTAGTTCTAGAAGGTCTTGTAGGTCTTCATAGAACTGTTCAACTTCAGCTTTTTTGGCGTTACTGGTCAGGTCATAGACTTGAATTACCATGATATTGAATGGTTTGCCTTGAAAATGAACAGAGATCATTCTGTCATTTTTGAGATTGCATCCAAGTACTTCATTTCGGACTCTTTTGTTGACTATGATGGCTTCTCCATTTCTTCTAAGGGATTCCTGCCCACAGTAGTAGATATAATGGTCTTCTGAGTTAAATTCACCCATTCCAGTCCATCTTAGTTCACTGATTCCTAGAATGTCGATGTTCACTCTTGTCATCTCCTGTTTGACCACTTCCAATTTGCCTTGATTCATGGACTTAACATTCCAGGTTCCTATGCAATATTGCTCTTTACAGCATCGAATCTTGTTTCTATCACCAGTCCCATTCACAACTGGGTGTTGTTTTTGCTTTGGCTCCATCCCTTCATTCTTTCTGTAGTTATTTCTCCACTGATCTCCAGTAGCATAGTGGGCACCTACTGATCTGGGGAGTTCATCTTTCAGTGTCTTATCTTTTTGCCTTTTCATACTGTTCATGGTGTTCTCAAGGCAAGAATACTGAAGTGGTTTGCGATTACCTTCTCCAGTGGACCACATTCTGTCAGACCTCTCCAGCGTGTCCCTTCCGTCTTGGGTGGCCCTACACAGCATGGCTTAGTTTCACTGAGTTAGACAAGGCTGTGGTCCATGTGATCAGTTTGGCTAGTTGAATGTGACTGTAGTTTCAGCCTGTCTGCCTCCTGATCCCCTCTCTCAGTGTCCACCCTCTTACCTGGGTTTCTCTTACCTTGGACGCGGGTTCTCTCTTCACGGCTACTCCAACAAAATGCAGCCAACCCCCTTTACCTCAGGTGCTGGGTAGCTCCTCTTGGCCGCCACCCCTGACCTCCAGCCTGGGGTAGCTCCTCTCGGCCGTGCTCAGTGCACTGCCACGCTCACTGAAGGGTGGTGTCATTTCCAGTAATGTGTTTTGGGATGTCTGTGGGCTTGGTGTGCCTTTGGTAAGCCCTTCTGCTAATGGATAGCTATGTGTTTCTATTTTGACAATGATTTGGTGTGAGGTGTCTGGCATTGGAACTTTCTGGCCTTTGAGTGAGTCTTGGCCTTAATGTTGAGATGGAGCTTTTTGAGAAATCTCACACAAGTCTCCATATGTTCTAGTTTTCCAGTAAGAAACAAAAGGGGAATCCTTCCAAAGCTAATTTAACACCTGTGAATTCCCATCCATTGTAACTAGAGAAAATTCTCTATTTGATTATGTGATTGCCTTAAATTTCAAAGATACTAAGTTCAATGTTGGGCTTCCCTTGTGTCTCAGCCATAAAGAATCCACTTGCAATGTAGGAGATACGGGTTCTATCCTTCAGTCAGGAAGATCCCCTGGAGAAGGAAATAGCAGTCCACCCCAGTATTATTTCCTGGAAAATCCTGTGGACAGAGGAACCTGACAGGCTACAGTCTATAGCATATCAAGAGTTGGACATGACTTAGCTACTAAACCACAACCACATCAATTATTGTTCCATGGGGTCAGGAGTTCTCTAGTGGCCCAAACTCCTGGACTCATATCTCCCACTTCAGTGGTTCAGGCTCAACCCCTTACTGTGGCATAAAGACTTTACAGGTCTCATAGCACAGAAGACAAAATACCAAGGCTAATAGTGAAAACAACACTCAATAGCCAAGGCCACCCATAGAAACTCACTCACTTAAACAAAAAAGAATCATGAAAAAAGAAAAAATTATAAAAATAGCAGTCAAAAAAAAAGAGGGGGCAGGGGTAATAATCAAGGCAATAAACAAATCCCTAATTGAAAATGAATACTAAAATCTAGCAAAAATACAAAATCAAAAACATGGATAAAACTGCAATACAACTAAGTTCTATAAAAATAGGGAAATATGAAATGCATTTATTTAGAAATAAGATGTTTTAAAATGAGAAAAGTAGGTTATAATAAGTAAAAATCAAAGGAATAATAAAGAAAGTACATGAAAACAATATGAGAAAGGAAAGAAAAAGGGTAAAAACGTGGAAAGGGAAAGTGTTAGTCACTCAGTCATGTCCAACTCTTTGTGACCCCATGGATTGTAGACCACCAGACTCCTCTGTCCATGGAATTATCCAGTAAAGAATACTAGAGTGTGCTGTCATGCCCTTCTCCAGGGGATCTTCTCAACACGGGGATTAAACCTGGGTCTCCCACATGGCAGGCAGACTCTTTACCATCTGTGTCAACAGTAAAAGTGAAAGATGCTCAGTCGTGTACTACTCTTTGCAGCCCCACAGACTATAGAGTCCATGGAATTCTCCAGGCCAGAATACTAGAGTGGGTATTCTTTCCCTTCTCCATGGAATCTTCCCAATCCAGGGATCAAACCCAAGTGTCCTGCATTGCAGGCGGATTCTTTACCAGGTGAGCCACAAGAGGAACCCTGAAAAGTCAGTGTGAGGGAGAAGAATAATGCATATAGAGTAGTAGTTTCACCTCCACCTCCCTAGGAAGCTCTCCAGTACTGGACTGTTCTGAGGGACCTGCTGTGGGGAGAGCTCAGACTCTAATCTGGCCCTACTCCTGTGTGTATGTGTGTACTTGCCTCCAGTATCCATGGTTGCCAGAGCTAGGGTTTTTTGTCTGTGTGAACACTCATTGTCCTTTTATATATTCCATAAACACATAGTCTACCTAGTTGATCATGTGGATTTAATCTACAGCTTATACAGCACTACCGCTTGCGGAAAGGATTTTGATCCTCTTCCTTAGCCACTCTGACCCTAGAGTTCAATTGTGGTTTTATCCCCACATCTGCATGAGGGTCGTCCACAAGAATTTGTTCCTGAGTCTTCCCTGGAGGACTTGGGTCTGTCCCAGTGAGGACCAGGTGTGGAGTTGATGCAGCTGCTTGTACCATGGGGACATTTGGAGCACCAGATACTCAGGACAACCAGAAGCCAGGGGCATAAGAAATATGCTGCTATTTGGGTTTTTTCTATACTATGGCAGCTCTGCTCCAGTGAAGATCAAGCATGGAGGTGGCACAGCTACTTGGTTTATGGGAAGCCTGTTGGTACCAGGTGTACAGGGATGCTGGTGGCTACTGGCTCATGAGTTTTTGGTGTTATTAGGGTTTTTTTTTGTAACCTCTGGTAGTTCTGCCCCTGGAAGGTTCAGGCCTGGAAGTGGTGCAGCTGCTTGGATCTCAGGGACCCATGTGGAACCATGTGTGCAGGGCACCATGTGGCCATGGGAAAGTTCACATAAGTTGATGTGAATTTTTAGGGGGAAAAAATGTGTCCAACAATCTTTGTTCATGAATGAGAAAGAGACAAAGAGTAAGACAAAAGTTGAATGGAATTCAGTTCAGTTCAGTCGCTCAGTCGTGTCTGACTCTTTGTGACCCCATGAACTGCTATACTCCAGACTTCCCTGTCCATTACCAACTCCCTGAGTTTACTCAAATTCATGCCCATTCAGTCGGTGATGAATCCAAGCATCTCATCCTCTGTCATCCCCTTCTCCTCCCGCCTTCAATCTTTCCCAACATCAGGGTCTTTTCAAACGAGTCAGCTCTTCGCATCAGGTGGCCAAAGTATTGGAGTCTCAGCTTCAACATCAGTCCTTCCGATGAATATTCAGGACTGATTTTCTTTAGGATGGAATCGTTGGATATCCTTGCAGTCCAAGGGACTCTCAAGAGTCTTCTCCAATACCACAGTTCAAAAGCATCAATTCTTTGGCACTTAGCATTCTTTATAGCCCAACTCTCACATCCATACGTGGCGCTGGAGCAGCTGAGAGGAGATACCCCAGGTCCAAGGTTAGGAGCGGTGGCCATGAGGAGATACTCTATGTCCAAGGTCAGGAGCAGCAGCTAGGCTTTGCTGGAGCAGCTGTGAAGAGATACCCCATATCCAAGGTCAGAGAAACCCCACTTAAGACAGTATGCACAGGAGCAGCTGCGAGGAGATACCCCACACCCAAGGGCAAAGGAGAAGCCCAAGCAAGATGGTAGTAGCATGGAGGTGGCAAATTCACATTTAAAATCAAACTTCTTTCCCACCATAGACGCTCAGAGGACTCAAACAAACCTTGTGTGAACCAGGACCCAGGGACCCCACAGAGACTGAGACAGCACTGTATTTGAGCATCCCCTGTGGAGGTATCGGTTGGTGGTGATCTACCGCAGGGACAGGGGCTCTTGGTGCAGCAGACTTGGGTATGGCATAAGCCCTCTTGGAGGAGGTCGCCATTAACCCCACCATAGAGCTGCCAGAACTTACACAGGACTGTGAAATAGATTCTTGGAGGGCACAAACAGAACCTTGTGCACCAGGATCCAGGAGAAAAGAGAGTGACCCCACAGGAGACTGTCCCGGACTTGCCTGTGGGTGTCTGGGAGTCTCCGGTGGAGGCGTGGGTCAGTGGAGGCCCACTGCCGGGCTGGAGGCACTGAGTGTAGCAGTACATGCATGGGATCTTTTGAGGGAGGTCACAATTATTTTCATTACCTCCACCATAGTTTGGCCCCAGGTAAATAGGGAATACAGCTCCACCCATCAACAGAAAATTGGATTAAAGGTTTACTGAGCATGGCCCCGCCCATCAGAACAAGACTCAGATGTCCCCTTAGTCTCTCCCATCAGGAAGCTTCCATAAGCCTCTTATCCTTCTCCATCAAAGGGCAAACAGACTGAAAACGACAGTCACAGAAAACTAACCAATCTAATCACATGGACCACAGCCTTGTCTAACTCAATGAAACTATGAGCTATGACATTTAAGGCCGCACAAGACAGACGGGTCATGGCAGAGAGTTCTGACAAAATGTGGTCCACTGGAGAAGGGAATGGCAAACCACTTCAGTATTCTTGCCTTGAGAACCCCATAAACAGTATGAAAAAGGCCTGAAGATAGGACGCTAGATGAACTTCCCAGGTCAATAGGTGCCCAATATGCTACTGGAGAAGACTGGAGAAGTAACTTCAGAAAGAATGAAGAGATGAACACAAAGCAAAAACAGTGCACAGTTGTGGATGTGATCGGTGATGGAAGTAAAGTCCGATTATATAAAGAGCAATATTGCATAGGAACCTGGAATGTTAAGTCCATGAATCAAGGTTTAAGTTAGAAGTGGTCAAAAGGGAGATGGTAAGACTGAACATTGACATTTTAGAATCAGTGAACTAAAATGGACTTGAATGTGCAAATTTAATTCAGATGACTGTCATATCTACTACAGTAGGCAAGAATCCCTTAGAAGAAATGGAGTAGCCCTCATAGTCAACAAAAGAGTCTGAAATTCAGTGCTTGGATGCAATCTCAAAAAGGACACAATAATCTCTGTTTCCAGGGGAAACCATTCAACATCACAGTAATCCAAGTCTTGGCCCCAACCAGTAATGCTGAAGAAGCTGAATTTGAACAGTTCCTTAAGATCTACAAGGCCTCCTAGAACTAACACCTTTAAAAGATGTCCTTTTCATCATAGGGGACAGGAAAGCAAAAGTAGGAAGTCAAGAAACACCTGGAGTAACAGGAAAATTTGGTCTTGGAGTACAGAATGAAGCAGGGCAAAAGCTAACAGAGTTTTGTCCAGAGAATGCACTGGTCATAGCAAACAACCTCTGCAAACAACAGAAGAGAAGACTCTACACATGGACATCACCAGATGGTCAATACTGAAATCAGATTGATTATATTCATAGCAGCCAAAGATGGAGAAGCTCTACAGTCAGCAAAAATATACCAGGAGCTGACTGTGGTTCAGATCATGAACTCCTTATTGCTAAATTCAGACTTCAATTGAAGAAAGTAGGGAAAACCACCAGACCATTAAGGCATGACCTAAATCAAATCCCTAACGATTACAGTGGAAGTGAGAAATAGATTTAAGTGACTTGATCTCATAGACAGAGTGTCAATGAACTATGGACGGAGGTTCATGACATTGTACAGAGACAAGGATCAAGACCATCCCCAAGAAAAAGAAATCCAAAAAGCAAAATGGCTGTCTGAGGAGGCCTTACAAATAGCTTAGAAAAGAAGAGAAGCAAAAAAACAGAGGAGAAAAGGAAAGATACACCCATTTGAATGCAGAGTTCCAAAGAATAACAAGAAGAGATAAGAAAGCCTTCCTCGGTGATCAATGCAAAGAAATAGAGGAAAACATGGGAAAGACTAGACATCTCTTCAAGAAAATTAGAGATACCAAGGGAACATTTCATGCAAAGATGGGCACAATAAAGGACAAAAATGATATGGACCTAACGGAAGCAGAAGATATTAAGAAGAGGTGGCAAGAATACACAGAATAACTATACAAAAAAGATTTTCATGACCCAGATAATCACAATGGTGTGATAACACACCTAGAGCAAGACATCCTGGAATGAGAAATCAAGTGGGCTTTAGGAAGCATCACTATGAACAAAGCTAGTGGAGGTGATGGAATTCCAGGTGAGCTATTTCAAATCCTAAAAGATAATGCTGTGAAAGTGCTGCACTCAATATGCCAGCAAATTTGGAAAACAGCAGTGGCCACAAGAGGACAGTAAAAGGTGAGTTTTCATTCCAATCCCAAAGAAAGGCAATGCCAAAGAATGCTCAAACTAGCATACGATTGCACTCATCTCACATGCTAATAAAATAATGCTCAAAATTCTCCAAGCCACGCTTCAGCAATATGTGAACCATGAACTTCCAGATGTTCAAGCTGGCTTTAGAAAAGGCAGAGGAACCAGAAATCAAATTGCCAATATCCACTGGATCACCAAAAAACAAGAGAGTTCCATAAAAACATCTACTTCTGCTTTATTGAGTATGCCAAAGCCTTTGACTGTGTGGATCACAATAAACTGTGGAAAATTCTGAAAGAGATGGGAATACTAGACAACCTGACTTGTCTCTTGAGAAATCTGTATGCAGGTCAGGAAGCAACAGTCAGAACTGGACATGGAATAACAGACCGGTTTCTAAAAGGAAAAGGAGTACGTCAAGGCTGTATATTGTCACCATTCTTATTTAACATATATGCAGAGTACATCTTGAGAAATGCTGGGCTGGATGAATCACAAGCTGCAATCAAGATTGCCGGGAGAAATATCAATAACCTCAGATATGCAGATGACATCACCCTTATGGCAGAAAGTGAAGAAGAACTAAAGAGCCTCTTGATGAAAGTGAAAGAGGAGAGTGAAAATGTTGGCCAAAAGCTCAACATTCAGAAAACAAAGATCATGTTCTCCGTTACCATCACTTCATGGCAAATAGATGGAGAAACAGTGGAAACAGTGGCAGACTTTATTGTTTAGGCTCCAAAAGCACTGCAGATGGTGACTGCAGCCATGAAATTAAAAGATGCTTACTCCTTGGAAGATAAGTTATGACCAACCTAGATAGCATATTAAAAATCAAAGACATTACTTCGGCAACAAAGGTCCTTCCAGTCAAAGCCATGGTTTTTCCAGTAATCATGTATGTATGGATGTATGGATGAATGGAATTTCCTGAAAGTAAACTTCAGAGGAAATGTGTGAAAGGTATATTGGAAAAGGAATTTTATATTGTGTGCTTATACTTGGTTAAAATTGGGATGGGTTTATTTATAAGAAATTTAGACTTAGTATTAAAGTACAGTGATATAACACCCAAGTTACCTTCTGTCTGTTACAAAAAAAAAAGTTTTCATAGACTAATTGTCTGTCTTTAATAATAAACTGCAGAAAAAGTTTTCTAGTGTTCAGCATTCTGCCTGGGAAACAAAAGTTTTTCATCTTAAAATAATTTCCTGTTCTTCATGATACCTTTATCAAGTCATAATGACTTGATGAAGAAAGGAAACACCAAATGTTCTCAGTATAAGAAAAGGTATGCTTTTACCATTGTGGAAACAGAGATCAAATGGCCAACATCTACTGTGTCATCGAAAAAGCAAAAGAGTTCCACAAAGACATCTACTTTTGCTTTATTGACTACACTGAAGCCTTTGAATGTGTGGATCACGACAAACTGTGGAAAACTCTTAAAGAGATGGGAATACCAGACTACATGACCTGCCTCCTGAGAAACCTGTATGCAGGTCAAGAAGCACCAAGAAATGGACATGAAATAACAGACTGGTTCCAAATTGGGAAAGGAGTACATCAAGGCTGTTTATTGTCACCCTGCTTATTTAACTTATATGCAGAGTACATCATGAAAAATGCTGGGCTGGAAGATGCACAAGCTGGAATCAAGATTGCCAGGAGAAATATCAATAACTTCAGATACACAGATGACACCACCCTTATGGCAGAAAGCAAAGAAGAACTAAAGAGTCCTTTTATGAAAGTGAAAGAGGAGAGTGAAAAAGTTGGCTTAAGGCTTACATTCAGAAAACTAAGATCATGGCATCCGGTCCCATCACTTCATGGCAAATATATGGGGAAACAATGGAAACAGTGAAAGAATTTATTTTATGGGGCTCCAAAATCACTGCAGATGGTGACTGCAACCATGAAATTAAAAGACGCTTGCTCCTTGAAAGAAAAGCTATGACCAACCTAAGCAACATGTTAAAAAGCAGAGACATTACTTTACCAACAAAGATCTGCCTAGTCAAAGCTATGGTTTTTGCAGTAGTCATGAATGGATGTGAGAGTTGGACTATAAAGAAAGCTGAGTGCCGAAGAATTGATGCTTCTGAACTGTGATGTTGGAGAAGACCCTTGAGAGTCCCTTGGACACCAAGGAGATCCAACCAGTCAATGCTAAAGGAAATCAGTCCTGAATATTCATTGGAAGGACTGATGCTAAAGCTGAAACTCCAATACTTTGGCCACCTTATGTGAAGAACTCACTCATTAGAAAAGACCCTGATGCTGCGAAAGATTGAAGGCGGGAGGAGAAGGGGACAACAGAGGATGAGATGGTTGGATGGCATCACTCACTGACTCAATGGACACGAGTTTGAGAAGGCTTCAGGAGTTGGTCATGGACAGGGAAGCCTGGCATGCTGCTGTCCATGGTGTCGCAAAGAGTCGGAAACAACTGAGCAACTAAACTGAACTGAACTGAACTTTCTGTATTCACCTTTGAAATCTTTTAATTGTTAATTTGGTTAAATGGGTAACTAAGTATAATTTCAGTGACTTATGATCTTACTTGGTAAAGTGTTCCAAACTTTTGACATTTTTGGCAACTTATCAAAGTCAAACTGTAAACTGAATTTCTTTCATCTCAAATTTACTCTGATATTTCCTCAAGTGCCTCTGGAAAATCTAAAAAATTTTTCTATCCCCTTATAAAAGGTAAATGGTAAACAGATTAGGTTTATTCATTACATTAACTACATGAGGTGTGTGCTGTGCTTAGTCATTCAGTCATGTCCAACTCTTTGCTACCCCATGGATTGCAGCCCATTAGGCTCCACTGTCCATGGGGATTCTCCAGGCAAGTATATTGGAGTGGGTTGCCACGCCCTCCTCCAGGGGATCTTCTCAACCCAGGGATCGAACCCTGGTCTGTAGCATTGCAGGTGGATTCTTTACCCACTGAGTCAGCAGGGAAGCCCAAATTACATGAGTATCATTGTCAAATAAGAAGTAATGATAAACTTTCTGAGGTTATATGTATGTGGATATAATACACTTAATAAAAATTATATGAAATATATAAAAGTTTATCAATGCTCTCATTGTCCAGTTATGGTTAGATTGTATGCCATAGAAACAAGTAATTTTCCTCATCAAATGAACTTTCATTAGAACTTTAATCATGGCATTTAAACTCACATATTACTCACTGACAGTTATTGCTTTGCCTTTTTTTTTTATTTTAGTTGGGGGCTAATTACTTTACAATATTGTAGTAGTTTTTGCCATACATTGACATGAATCAGCCATGGGTTCACATGTGCTCCCCCTCCCGAACCCTCCTCCCACCTCCCTCCCCTTCCCATCCCTCTGTGTCATCCCAACACTCCATCCCTGAGCATCCGTCCCATGCATAGAACATGGAATGGTGTTCTGCTTCACATATGACAATATACATGTTTCAATGTTATTGTCCCAGAACGTCCCACCCTCACCTTCTCCCTCAGAGTCCACTGGACTGTTCTATGCATCTGTGTCTCTTATTCTGTCTCACATATAGGGTTACCATTACCATCTTTCAAATTCCATATACATGCATTAGTATACTGTATTGCTTTGCTTTGATTCCTCTCTGAAAGTATTTTCAAACACCTAAGGCTATAATGCCCCATAATTTTAACACTTGAATAACTTTTAGACCATGCCTCTGGGCTAATTCACAGCATGATGACTACAGTTACTTATACTGTACTTCATGTCAGAAAGTTGATAAGAGAGAGGTGTGGCCAAGATAGCAGAGTAGGAAGAAACCAAGCTTACATCCCCCCATGGGTACACCAAAATTGCAACTATTTATACAGCAACTATAACAGTAAACAGAAGGCTAGTAGATAATATTTTCCACAACTAAAGATATAAAGAAGAAACCACACTGAGACGGGTAGAATGTGTGGAGACACTATGGTCAAAACTCACAATCCTAGGTAGGAAGTGCACAAATGGGGAGATAATCACAACTGTAAAATTTCTCCTCAAGAAGTGTGGTTTCCAGGACGTATACTGAGCTCCCCAGCTGAAGGGTCCTGCACTTGGAAGACAAACCCCCAGAAAAAGTAAAGTTAGAGAGGTATATATAGTAAAGTTAGAGAGGTATAAGAATCAAAATCAGCACATACACAATCCTTATGCTCCAAGTTCTAGTACAAAAACAGTATTTTGAAAAGAACCTGGGTCAGGCCCACTTGCTGACCTGGGAGAGTTTCCCAGAGAGACAGGAGGTAACTGAGGTGCCTTTGGGGGTATGGAAATTGGTGGCAGCTATTTTGGGGAACTCATTCTACCATGAGGATGCTAATATTAGCAAGCAATATTTTGGAATCTTCCCTCTAGCCTATTAGTGCCAAGGGTTTACACACCCACGAGAGGGAGAATACCAGCTCTGGATAATCTAGTCCTCTACAGACAGCCATGCCAGCACCTTGTCTCACCTAACCATAGACTGGTAGGATCTGGTCCAGCCCCAGGATACCCAAAGCCATGGAACCAGTCATGCTGGGCGTCAGCCCTGCCTACCAGCATGTTGGCAGCCAACATGGGAGCTGGAACTTGGCAGGCAACTAAGCTATGAGCAAGCTCTGCCTACCAACCCACAGTAAAAGGCCCTAGGACAATAGAAGAACTCATGAAGCCCACATATACTCACCCCAAGAGCATATAGCTCTAGTGACCAGAGGGAAGAGAGCTCCTGGGACCCATAGGACGTCTCTTACATTTTTCAACCTTGGGACAAATGACAAACTGGCTTAGTACATAGAAACATGAACTTAGAATTAGGCAAAATAAAGAGACAAAATAAGGAGGCAGTTGTCTGAGAAGGCCTTACAAATAGCTGAGAAAAGAAGAGAAGCTAAAGGCAAAGAAGGAAAAGAAGGTTATACCCATTTGAATGCAGAGTTCAAAAGACTAGCAAAGAGAGATAAGAAAGCCTTCCTCAGTGATCACTGCAAGGAAATAGAGGAAAACAGTAGAATGGGAAATACTAGAGATCTCTTCAAGAAAATTAGAGATACCAAGGGAATATTTCATGCAAAGATGGGCACAATAAAGGACAGAAATGGTATCGCCCTAACAAAAGCAGAAGGTATTAAGAAGAGGTGGCAAGAACACACAGAAGAACTATGCAAAAAAATCTTCATAACCCAGATAATCACAATGGCGTGATCACTCACTTAGAGCCAGACATCCTAGAATGAGAAGTCAAGTGGGCCTTAGGAAGCATCACTATGAACAAAACTAGTTGAGGTGATGGAATTCCAGGTTAACTATGTCAAATCCTAAAAGATAATGCTGTGAAAATGCTGCACTCAATATGCCAGCAAATTTGGAAAACTCAGCAGTGGCCACAAGACTGGAATACATCAGTTTTCATTCCAATCTCAAAGAAAGACAATGCCAAATAATGTTCAAACTACCGCACAATTGCACTCTTTTCACATGCTAGCAAAGTAATGCTCAAAATTCTCCAATCTAGGCTTCAACAGTATATGAATCATGAAATTCCAGATGTACAAGCTGGATTTAGAAAAGGTAGAGGAACCAGAGATCAAAATGCCAACAGCCATTGGATCATAGAAGGAGCAGGAGAGTTTCAGAGTTTTTTCTGCTTCATTGACTATGCCAAAGCCTTTGATTGTGTGGATCACAATAAACTGTGGACAATTCTGAAAGAGATGGGAATACCAGACCATCAGACCTGTCTCTTGAGAAATTTGTATGCAGGTCAGGAAGCAACAGTTAGAACTGGACATGGAACAACAGGCTGGTTCCAAACAGGAAAAGGAGTATGTCAAGGCTGTATATTGTCACCCTGCTTATTTAACTTATATGCAGAGTACATCATGAGAAACACTGGGCTGGAGGAAGCACAAGCTTGAATTAAGATTGCCAGGAGAAATATCAATAACCTCAGATATGCAGATGACACCACCCTTATGGCAGAAAGTGAAGAAGAACTAAAGAGCCTCTTGATAAAAGTGAAAGAGCAGAGCGAAAAAGCTAGCTTAAAATTCAACATTCAGTAAACTAAGATCATGGCATCCGGTCCCATCACTTCATGGCAAATAGACGGGGAAACAGTGGAAACAGTGATAAACTTTACTTTGGGGGCTACAAAATCACTGCAAATGGTGTTTGAAGCCATGAAATTAAAAGACATTTGCTCCTTTGAAGAAAAGCTATGACCAACCTAGACAACATATTAAAAAACAGAGACATTACAACAAAGGTCCGTCTAATCAAAGCTATGGTTTTTCCAGTAGTCATGTATAGATGTGAGAGTTGGACTATAAAGAAAGTTGAGCACTGAAGAATTAATGCTTTTCAACTGTGGTGTTGGAGAAGACTCTTGAGAATCCCTTGGACAGCAAGGAGATTAAACCAGTCAATGCTAAAGGAAATCAGTCCTGAATTTTCTTGGAAGGGCTGATGCTGAAGCTGAAACTCCAATACTTTGGCCACTTGATGCAAAGTACTGACTCAATGATAAAGACCCTGATAACAGGAAAGATTGAAGGCAGGAGAAGAAGGGGACAACAGAGGATGAGATGGTTGGATGGCATTACCAACTTGATGAACATGAGTTTGACCAAGCTCTGGGAGTTGGTAATGGAAAGCGAGGCCTGGTGTGCTGCAGTCCATGGGGTTGCAAAGAGTTGAACTTGACTGAGTGACTGAACTGAACTGAAGGAGACAGAAAATGTTTTCCAAATAGTGGAATAAGACAAAACCTCAGGAAAAGAGTTAAAATACTTGAAAATAAGCAATTTACCCAAGGAAGTGTTCAAGATAATGATCATAAAGTGGATCAATGAACTCAGAAGAAGGATGACTGAACACAGTAAGAATTAAAAAGAATTTTTTAAATATTTTTTTAAATTTTTAAAGAATTAGAAATTATAAGAAATGATAAAACATAATTGAAAAACATAGTAACTGATAAAATACATTAGAAGAAATAAGTAGTAGATACAGAGGAGTGGATGAGCAAAATGGAAAATAGTAGTGGAAATCACCCATCCTGAAGATGGGTGAGGGGAAGAGATTTTGAAATAATGAGGATAATTTAGGAGCTCTCTGGGACAACATCAAAAGTACTAACACTTACCTTATACTTGTCCCAGAAAGAGAAGAAAGAGAGAAAAGGGTAGATTATTAATTTGAAGAAAAAATGGCTGTAAATTTTCCTAACCTGGGGGATGGATCAGACATCCAGGGCAGGAAAACCCAGAGACTTCCAAATGGGATGAACCCAAAGAGGTTCACACCAACACGTGTAAGCAAAGTGGCAAAAATTAAAGATAAAAAGAGAATCTTAAAAGAAGCAAGAAGAAAGCAGCTAGTTATAATCAAGAGAATCCCCTAGGACTAGCAACTTGCATTTCAGTAGTAACCTTGTGGGCCAGAAGGGACAGGTACAATACAATCAAAGGTTTTTAAGGAAAATATCTTTTATTTTCTTTGGGCTCCAAAATCACTGAGGATGGTGACTGCAGCCAGGAAATTAAAAGATGCCTGCTCCTTGAAAGGAAAGCTATGACAAACCTAGAAAGCATATTAAAAAGCAGAGGCATCACTTTGCTTACAAACGTCTGTATACTCAAAGCTATAGTTTTTCCAGTAGTCATGTACGGATGTGAGAGTTGGACCATAAAGAAGGCTGAGTGGTGAAGAACTGATGCTTTCAAACTGTGGTGCTGGAGAAGACTCTTCCACAGCAAAGAGATTAAACCAGTCAGTCCTAAAGGAAATCTAACTCTGAATATTCATTGGAAGGACTGATGCTGAAACTCCAATAGTTTGACCACCTGATGCAAAGAGCCAGCCATTGGGAAAGAACCTGATGTTGGGAAAGATTGAAGGCAAAAGGAGAAGAGGCCCATAGAAGATAAGATGGTTAGATAGCATTACTGACTCAACGGACATGAGTTTGAGCAGATCCTGGAAGGACATGGTAACCCACTTCGGTATTCTTGCCTGAAGAATCCCCATGGACAGAGGAGCCTGGTGGGCTACAGTCCTTGAGGTCACAAAGAGTCAGACACATGTTATTGATTGAACAAAAACAAATTTAAGGAAAACACCTACAACCAAGAATGTTCTGCCTGGCAAGACTGAGAATCAGATTGGCATATGAACACTATGAACCAGTGTTTTGTTCTGTTTTGTTTTGTTTTTTCAGACAAGTAAAAGTTTAAATACTTTAACACCACTAAACCACCTTTACAAGTCTTCTCTCAAGGGAGTAAAAAGAACACAACTAGACATATAAATATCATGAGAGATAAAAACTCAATGGTAAAGGCAAATATACAGAAAATAGTAGATATACCACTTATCAATCTTGTAGGAAGGTTAAAAGAGGTGGAAAGAGAACCAGTGCTGATGGTTGCCACCTTGTTGCACTTCAAAGTCCAAAAGACATGCCAGGCAAGGCTGCTAGTACACACCATGCCTAAGTGCTGAATCTTGGGTAGTCAGTGCCTGGAATAAGACATAGTCTAGATCCCTGGAGACATTTCAAGGGCCTGGGATATAGTCCTTTCTGAACCTTGAAGCCCATTTTTGATGAATGCACGTAGGGTGCATGTTCAGCATCAGAGCCTATTGTCCCCCTTGCATGGTGGATCTAGGTCCAGCATTAGTGCCCAATGTCAGTGCTTGCACTGCAGGGGAAGGTTCAGCCACAGAAGGCTTTGTGAGTATGCACACAGCAGGGATAGATGTGGCCTCTGAGCCTATTTATAATACCTGCACAATGGGGGCAGTTCTAGCAGCTGTGAGCTTTTTTGGCCCACACACCAAATACTGTCACAGAAATGAACATCTTAGGTGGACTGATGCTGAGAAGGAGTACACAACATGTGCTGATGGAAGCACTCCAGTTCGGCCCACCCTACACTGCACCACGGAGCCAGATCTGGAGCAGCCAGTTCCTGGGAGAGACTTGTGAGAGCATCAGTGTAGGTCCCAGGCTGCAGCACAACCACCTCAATTCCTGCAACCAGAGCACCTCAGCCTGCAGCACCAGTACACTCCACCACACAGCCTACCAATAGGTCTGAGACAAACAATGGAGAAAGGTACATAACCTTGAGCTGCTTCTGGGCAGATGCCTACACAGATGGTGCATAGGTTCACTATGACCTCATGAGCCTCACTTGATTCAATAGGGCTCACTTCCTATTGTACAAAGCACACACTCAAGGGCAATAGAGCTTTATCAAACCCAACCTTCAGTTCTTCTACTCAAACAACTGGGAAGCAGGGCTGCGTTAGCCACAGAGCTATGAGGAGCCCTCACCTCACATTCAGTGCAGGCTCTGGTGACCAACACGATCACGTCCCCTCTCAAGGAAAGAATGACCAATACATGCTGAGGGACAATGTGGCTGGCATCCATACCAAAAACAATTCTCACACCAAAAATATTGGACTCACACCATTTAAACAGGGACAATCTCATAAAAAAACAACATTTCAAGACCAAAACAGATAACTGTTACTCCTAAATTCTTAAAGACAGAGAAAGTTAAGTAAGATGAAAAAGTAGAGGACCTACTCCCAATTAAAAGAACAAGATAAATCCCCTGAAAGAACAAATCATGAAACAGACATCCCCAGTCTAATGGATTTTTAGTTCAAAAAGGAGGTAATAAAAATGTAAAGGAATTAAGAAAGATTATCAGTAGAAATGCATATCACCAATAAAGGAACTAGGAACACAATGAGGAACCAAAATTAGACAACTAACTCACGGAGATTAAAAACCAATCTAGAAGAAATGAAAAGCAAACAATAACACAGAAGAATGAAAAACTAGTCTGGAAGATAGAAAAATGGAAATCACCCAATCAGAACAGCAGACTGAAACACAAGTGAAAAAAATAAAAGTAACATACAAAATATATGAAATAATATAGAGCATGCTAACCTATGTTATAATAGGGGTTCCAAAAGAAAATAGAGAAGGACATCAAAAAGGTTTTTGAAGAAATTATGTCTGAAAACACGAAACCAAAAGAAGAAAACAGATATCCATGTACAAAAAGGACAGTGGGTCTCAAATAAGATAAACCCAAACAAACCCATACTAAGACATATGATTAAAATGGTAAAGTTAAAGAGAGTATTCGAAAGACTGCAAGAAAAAAAAACAAGTATTAATTAAAAGGGAACACATATAAGACTATAAGATGGTTTATCTAAATACATTTTGCAGGCCAAAGGCAGTGACATAATATATTCTAAGTCCAGAAAGGGAAAATCCTGATATATATAATAATATACCCAGCAAGAATATCATTTAGAATAGGAGAGATAATTTCCCAGACAACCAAAAATTAAAAGCAAACAGCAATACTAAACCTCCCTAAAATAAATATTCAAAGGTTTCTCTGCATAGAAAACAAGCAAGAATCTGCAGAAAAGAAAAATTACAATAGGAAATTCAAATATATAAAAGGATTGAAGTACACTTAAATAAGCCAGTAAATATGTTTGAAAAAAACAAAAATAAGTTTATAAAAGAAGTTATATCTACAATTGATGGTGAAAGAATAAACATGAAGAACTGAACAAAGAACTTATTTTTTCCAAAAATCAATGGAAAAGAAAGTTTTAAATTGCAATGAAAACATATTTATCAATAATTACTTTACATGTCAATGGACTAAATGCTCCAGTCAACAAATGGATTTAAAAAACAGAGACTGAATATGCTGCCTACAAGAGACCCACGTTTGGGCAAATGTCACACAGATTGAAAGTAAGGGGATAGAAAAAGATATTTCATGCAAACAGAAAAGACGAGAAAATGGGAATAGCAATACTAATATCAGACAACATAGACTTTAAAACAAAGGCCATGAAGAAGGATAAAGAAGGACTCTGTATAATAATAAAAGGATCAATATGAGGAGAGGATACTACACTTGTTAACATTTATGAACCCAACTTAGAAGCATCTTAACATGTAAAATAAATACATAAAGGGAGAAACTGACTCTAATACAATAATGGGAAAATTTAACACCCCACTGATATATATATGAACAGATCATCTATACATAAAACCAATACTGTAAGGGAACAGAGGTTCAAAATGATATAAAATATTAGTTGTATTTAATTTTTGTTTATATTATACTACATCCAAAAAACTAGATACACATTTCTTTCCAAGCACGCAAGAAATATTTTCTGGATAGACCACATATTAGGTCAGGAAACAAGCCTCAAAAATTGAACAAATAGAAATCACTTCAAGCATTTTTTTCTGACTCCAAATAGTATAAAACTAGAATCAGTCTTAGAAAAGAAGGGGAAAGAGTGAACACATGAACACTAAAAAAAAAAAAAAATTACTAAAAACAAAAAAAAATTGGATTAACAATGAAACCAGAGGAAATTTAAAATACCTTGACACAAAGAACAATGGAAACACAGCCATAACAAATATATGGGGCACAGCTAAAGCACTTCTTAGAGGGAAGTTCATGTTGAACTTCCTCGAAAGATAAGAAAATTCTAAAATACATATCCTAACCTACAACTTAAAAAAAATTAGGAAAAAGAAGAGCAAACAAAACCTAAAGTCAACACTTCAGTTCAGTTTAGTTGCTCAGTCATGTCTGACTCTTTGCGACCCCATGAATTGCAGCATGCCAGGCCTCCCTGTCCATCACCAACTCCCGGAGTCTATCCAAACCCATGTTCATCGAGTCGGTGATGCCATCCAGCTATCTCTTCCTCTGTCGTCCCCTTCTCCTCCTGCCCACAATCCTTCCCAGCATTAGGGTCTTTTCCAATGAGTCAACTCTTCGCATGAGGTGGCCAAAATATTGGAGTTTCAGCTTCAACATCAGTCCTTCCAATGAACACCCAGGACTGATCTCCTTTAGGATGGACTGGTTGGATCTCCTTGCAGTCCAAGGGACTCTCAAGAGTCTTCTCCAACACCACAGTTGAAAAGCATCAATTCTTCGGCACTCAGCTTTCTTCACCGCCCGACTCTCACATCCATACATGACCACTGGAAAAACCATAGCCTTGACTAGACGGACTTTTGTTGGCAAAGTAATGTCTCTGCTTTTCAATATGCTATCGAGGTTGGCCATAACCCTCCTTCCAAGGAGTAAGCGTCTTTTAATTTCATGGCTGCAATCACCATCAGCAGTGATTTTGGAGCCCAAAAAAATAGTCTCACACTGTTTACACTGTTTCCCCATCCATTCCCCATGAAGTGAAGGGACCAGATGCCATGATCTTAGTTTACTGAATGTTGAGCTTTAAGCCAACTTTTTCACTCTCCTCTTTCACTTTCATCAAGAGGCTCTTTAGTTCTTCACTTTCTGCCATAAGGGTGGTGTCATCTGCATATCCGAGGTTATTGATATTTCTCCCAGCAATCTTGATTCCAGCTTGTGCTTCTTCCAGCCCAGTGTTTCTCATGAGGTACTCTGCATATAAGTTAAATAAGTAGGGTGACAACATACAGCCTTGACAGACTCCTTTTCCTATTTGGAACCAGTCTGTTGCTCCATGTCCAGTTCTAACTGTTGCTTCCTGACCTGCATACAGGTTTCTCAACAGACAGGTCAGATGGTCTGGTATTCCCATCTCTTTCAGAATTGTCCACAGTTTATTGTGATCCACACAGTCAAAGGCTTTGGCATAGTCAATAAAGCAGAAATAGATGTTTTTCTGGAACTCTCTTGCTTTTTCGATGATCCAGCAGATGTTGGCAATTTGATCTCTGGTTCCTCTGGCTTTTCTAAAGCCAGCTTGAACATCTGGAAGTTAATGATTCACGTATTGCTGAAGGCTGGCTTGGAGAATTTTAAGCATTCCTTTACTAGCGTGTGAGATGAGTGCAATTGTGCGGTAGTTTGAGTATTCTTTGGCATTGCCTTTCTTTGGGATTGGAATGAAAGAATGATGTGATGGAGCCAAAGCAAAAGCTGTATCCAGCTGTGGATGTGACTGGTGATAGAACAAAAGTCCGATGTTGTAAAGAGCAATATTGCATAGGAACTTGGTATGTTAGGTCCATGAATCAAGGCAAATTGGAAGTGGTCAAACAGGAAATAGCAAGAGTGAACGTCGACATTCCAGGAATCAGCGAACTAAGATGGACTCGAATGGGTGAATTTAACTCAGATGACCATTATATCTACTACTGTCAGCAGGAATCCCTTAGAAGAAATGGAATAGCCATCATGGTCAACAAAAGAGTCCGAAATGCAGTACTTGGATGCAATCTCAAAAACAACAGAATGATCTCTGTTCGTTTCCAAGGCAAACCATTCAATATCACGGTAATCCAAATCTATGTCCCGACCAGTAATGCTGAAGAAGCTGAACTTGAACGGTTCTATGAAGACCTACAAGACCTTTTAGAACTAACACCCAAAAAAGATGTCCTTTTCATTATAGGGGACTGGAATGCAAGAGTAGGAAGTCAGGAAACACCTGGCATAACAGGCAAATTTGGCCTTGGAGTACAGAATGAAGCAGGGCAAAGGCTAATAGAGTTTTGCCAAGAGAATGCACTTGTCATAGTAAACACCCTGTTCCAACAACACAAGAGAAGACTCTACATATGGACGTCACCAGATGGTCAACTTGGAAATCAGATTGATTATATTCTTTGCAGCCAAAGATGGAGAAGCTCTATACAGTCAGCAAAAATAAGCCCGGGAGCGGACTGTGGCTCAGATCTTGAACTCTTTATTGCCAAATTCAGACTTATATTGAAGAAAGTAGGGAAAACCACCAGACCATTCAGGTATGACCTAAATAAAATCCCTTATGATTATACAGTGGAAGTGACAAATAGATTTAAGGGACTAGATCTGATAGACCCAGTGCCTGATGAACTATGGACAGAGGTTCGAGGCAGTGTACAGGAGACAGGGATCAAGACCATCCTCATGGAAAAGAAATGCAAAAAAGCAAAATGGCTGTCTAGGAAGGCCTTACAAATAGCTGGGGAAAGAAGAGAAGTGAAAAGCAAATGAGAAAAGGAAAGATATTCTCATCTGAATGCAGAGTTCCAAAGAATAGCAAGGAGAGGTAAGAAAGCTTTCCTCAGCGATCAATGCAAAGAAATAGAGGAAAATAACAGATTGGGAAAGACTAGAGATCTCTTCAAGAATATTAGAGATACCAAGGGAACATTTCATGCAAAGATGGGCTCGATAAAGGACAGAAATGGTATGGAACTAACAGAAGCAGAAGATATTAAGAAGAGGTGGCAAGAATACACAGAAGAACTGTACAAAAAAGATCTTCACGACCCAGATAATCACGATGGTGTGATCACTCACCTCGAGCCAGACATCCTGGAATGTGAAGTCAAGTGGGCCTTAGAAAGCATCACTACAAACAAAACTAGTGGAGGTGATGGAATTCCAGTTGAGCTATTTCAAATCCTCAAAGATGATGCTGTGAAAGTGCTGCACTAGATATGCCAGCAAATCTGGAAAACTCAGCAGTAGCCACAGGACTGGAAAAGGTCAGTTTTTATTCCAATCCCAAAGAAAGGCAATGCCAAAAAAAACCCCATACAACTCAATAACAAAAAATAAAACAACCCTATTGAAAAATGTCAGAAGATCTAAATAGACATTCCTCCAAAAAAAATGTACAGATAACCAGTAGGCATATGATAAGATACTCAGCCCTGCTAATTATTAGAGAAATGCAAATCAAAACCACAATGAGGTATTACCTCACACCTGTCATAATGGCCATCATTAAAAAGTCTACAAATAACATAACAAATGCTGTAGAGGGTGGGGAGAAGAGAGAAGCCTTCTACACTGTTGGTGGCATTTTAAATTGGTGCAGCCATAATGGAAAACAGTATGGAGGTTCCTAAAGAATTATAGAGTTACTATATGATCTTCCAATCTCTCTCAGAAGCATATATCCAAAGAAAACTCTAGTTTGGAACCATAAATGCACCCCAATATTTATATCAGCACTATTTGCAATATTCAAGACATACAAGCAACATATATGCCCACTGACAGATGAATGGATAATGAAAATCT
Source organism: Okapia johnstoni (assembly GCA_024291935.2). Taxonomy (NCBI): domain Eukaryota; kingdom Metazoa; phylum Chordata; class Mammalia; order Artiodactyla; family Giraffidae; genus Okapia; species Okapia johnstoni. Next base: position 1,056,077 of record CM044326.1, read on the forward strand.
GGTGTATATGTATTGGAATACTACTCAGCCATTGTTTAGTTGCTAAGTCGTGTCTGGCTCTTTTTACAACCCCATGAACTGTAGCCTACCAGGCCCCTCTGTCCATGGGATTTCACAGGCAAGAATACTGGAGTGGGTTGCCATTTTCTTCTCCAGAATGTCTTTCCAACCCAGGGATCAAACCCACATCTCTTTCACTGGCAGACAAATGTTTTACCACTGAGCTACTAGGGAAGTATATGTATATAAATACTACTTAGCCATAAAAGAGAATAAAACAATGACATTTGTAGCAATATGGATAGATCTAGAGATTATCATACTCAGTGAAGTAAGTCACAAAGAGAAAAACAAATAGGATGTGATATTACTTATGTGATTTGATTTAGGTCATACCTGAATGGTCTAGTGGTTTTCCCTGATTTCTTCAATTTATGTCTGAATATGGCAATAAGCAGTTCATGATCTGAGCCACAGTCAGCTCCCAGTCTTGTTTTTGCTGACTGCATAGAGCTTCTCCATTTTTGGCTGCAAAGAATATAATCAATCTGATTCCAGTGTTGACCATCTGGTGACAGAAATGGTATGGACCTAACAGAAGCAGAAGATATTAAGAAGAGGAGGCAAGAATACACAGAATTGTACAAAAAGATCTTCATGACCCAGATAAGCACAATGGTGTGATCACTCACCTAGAGCCAGACATCTGGAATGTGAAGTCAAGTGGGCTTTAGGAAGCATCACTACGAAAAAAACTAGTGGAGGTGATGGAATTCCAGTTGAGCTATTTAAAATCCTCAAAGATGATGCTGTGGAAGTGCTGCACTCGATATGCCATCAAATTTGGAAAACTCAGCAGTGGCCGCAGGACTGGAGAAGGTCAGTTTTCATTCCAGTACCAAAGAAAGGCAATGCCCAAGAATGCTCAAACTACCGCACAATTGCACTCATCTCACACACTAGTAAAGTAATGTTCAAAATTCTCCAAGCCAGGCTTCAACAATACATGAACCATGAACTTCCAGATGTTCAAGCTGGATTTAGAAAAGGCAGAGGAACCAGAGATCAAACTGCCAATATCTGTTGGATCATCGAAAAAGCAAGAGCGTTCCAGAAAAACATCTGTTTCTGCTTTATTGACTATGACAAAGCCTTTGACTGAGTGGATCACAATGAACTGTGAAAAATTCTGAAAGAGATGGAGATCCCAAACCACCTGACTTGCCTCTTGAGAAATCTGCATGCAGGTCAAGAAGCAACAGTTAGAACTGGACGTGGAACAACAGACTGGTTCCAAATAGGAAAAGGAGTATGTCAAGGCTGTATAATCACCCTGCTTATTTAACTTATATGCAGAGTACATCATGAGAAATGCTGGGCTAGATGAAGCACAAGCTGGAATCAAGATTGCTGGGAGAAATATCAATAACCTCAGATATACAGATGACACCACCCTTATGGCAGAAATTGAAGAAGAACTAAAGGGCCACTTGATGAAAGTGAAAGAAGAGAGTGAAAAAGTTGGCTTAAAGCTCAACATTCAGAAAACTCCTAGACAGCATATTAAAAAGCATAGACATTGCTTTGCAGACAATTGTCTGTCTAGTCAAAGTTATGGTTTTTCCAGTAGTCTTGTATGGATATGAGAGTTGGACTATAAAGAAAGCTGAGTGCTGAAGAATTTATTCTTTTGGGCTGTGGTGTTGGAGAAGATTCTTGAGAGTCCCTTGGACTGCAAGGAGATCCAACCAGTCCATCCTAAAGAAAATCCGTCCTGAACATTCATTGGAAGTACTGATGCTGAAGCTGAAACTCCAAATACTTTGGCCACCTGATGGGAACAACCGACTCATGGGAAACGACACTGATGCTTGGAAAGATTGAAGGTGGGAGGAGAAAGGGACGACAGAGGATGAGATGCTTGGATGCCATCACCAACTCAAAGGACGTGAGTTTGAGTAAACTCCAGGAGTTGGTGATGGACAGGGAGGCCTGACATGCTATAGTCCACTGGGTCACAAAGAGTTGGACACTACTGAGTGATTGAATTGAACTGAACCAAGGGGAAATGTGAGAGGGCTCAAATAAAAAAAATCAGAAGAGAAAAAGGAGAAATTACAAACAACACATGTGCTCCACTGAAGAATGGAATGGCAAACCACTTCATCATTCTTTCACTGAGAACACCATTAACTGAATGAAAAAGCAAAAATATATGACACTGCTACTGGAGAAGAGCAGATAAATAGCTCCAGAAGGAATAAAGAGATAGAGCCAAAGCAGAAGCGATATCCAGTTGTGGATGTGTGTCTGATGGTGAAGGTAAAGACCAATCCTGTAAAGAACAATATTGCATAGGAACCTGGAATGTAGGTCCATGAATCAAGGAAAACTGGAAGTGGTCAGGCAGGGGATGTCAAGAGTGAAGATCAACATTTTAAGAATCAGTGAACTAAAATGGACCAGAATGGGTGAATTTAATTCAGATGACCATTATATCTATTAATGTGGGGAATAATTCATTAAAAGAATGGAGCCCCCAGTATTCATCGCAGCACTGTTTACAGTAGCTAGGACACGGAAGCAACCTAGATGTCCATGGCAGACAAATGGATAAGAAAGCTGTAGTACATATAAACAATGGAATATTACTCAGCTACCAAAAAGAATGCATTTGAATTAGTTCTAATGAGGAGGATGAAACTGGAACCTATTATACAGAATAAAGTAAGTCAGAAAGAAAAACACCAATACAGTATGTTAATGCATATATGTGGAATTTAGAAAGATGGTAATGATGACCCTATATGCGAGACAGCAAAAGAGACACAAAGATAAAGAATAGTCTTTTGGACTCTGTGGGAGAAGGCAAGGGTGGGATGATTTGAGAGAATAGCATTGAAACATGTATATTATCATATGTGAAATAGATCACCAGTCCAAGTTCAATGCATGAGACAGGGCACTCAAGGCCGGTACACTGGGATGACCCTGAGGGATGGGACAGGGAGGGAGATGGGAGGGGAGTTCAGGATGGGGGACACATGTACACCTATGGCTGATTCAAGTAATTAGCCTCCAATTAAAATAAATTAATTAATTTAAAAAAGAAAAGAAATGCAGCAACCCTCATAGTCAACAAAAGAGTCTGAAATGCAGTACTTGTGTGCAATCTCAAAAAGGACACAATGATCTTGGTTTGTTTCCAAGGCAAACCATTAATACACAGTAATCCAAGTCTATGCCCCAACCACTAATGCTGAAGAAGCTGAAGTTGAACAGTTCTATGAAGGCCTACAAGGCCTCCTAGAACTAACACCAAAAGCAGACGTCCTTTTCATTATATGGGACTGAAATGCAAAAATAGGAAGTCAAGAGATACCTGGAGTAACAAGCAAGTTTGATCTTGGAGTACAAAATGAAGTAAGGCAAAGGCTAACAGAGTTTTGCCAATAGAATGCACTAATCATAGCAAACACCCTCTTCCAACAACACAAGAGATGATTCTACACATGGACATCACCAGACAGTAAATACTAAAATCAGATTGATTATCTTCTTAGCAGCCAAAGATGGAGCTCTATATAGTCAGCAAAAACAAGACTGGGAGATGACTGTGGCTCAGATCGTGAACTCATCACTGCAAAATTCAGACTTAAATTGAAGAAAGTAGGGAAACCACTAGACCATTCAGGCATGATCGAAATCAAATCCCTTGTGATTATATAGTGGAAGTAATAAATAGATTCAAGGGATTAGATCTGATAGAGCGCCTGAAGAACTATGGACAGAGGTTCATAACATAATACAGGAGGCAGTGATCAAAACCGTGTCCAAGAAAAGAAATGCAAAAGGACAAAATGGTTGTCTGAGGAGGCCTTAAAAATAGCTGAGAAGACAGAAGTGAAAGGCAAAGGAGAAAAGGAAAGATATACCCATCTGAATGCAGAGCTCCAAAGAATAGCAAGGAGAGGTAAAATAGCCTTAAGTGAACAAAGCAAAACAATAGAGGAAAATGACAGAATGGGAAAGAGTAGAGATCTCTTCAAGAAAATTAAAGATACCAAGGAAATATTTCATGCAAACATGGGCACAATAAAATATAGAAATGGTATGGATCTAACAGAAGCAGAAGATATTAAGAGGATTTTAAGAAGAGACATGAATATATAGAAGAATATCTAACAGAAGCAGAAGATATTAAAAAGAGGCAAGAATATACAGAAGAACTATACAAAAAAAGATTTTAATTACTTGGACAACCACAATGGTGTGGTTACTCACGTAGAGCCAGACATCCTGGAGTGTGAAGTCAAATGGGCCTTAGGAAGCATTACTACAACACAGCTAGTGGGAGTGATGGAATTTCAGCTGAGCTATTTCAATCCTAAAAGATGATGCTGTGAAAGTGCTGCACTCAGTATGCCAGCAAATTTGGAAAACTCAGCAGTGGACTCAGGACTGCAGAAGGTAAGTTTTCATTCCAATCCCAAAGAAGAGCAATGCCAAAAAAGATTCACGACACTGCACAATTGCACTCATTTCATATGCAAGCAAAGTAGTGCTCAAAATCCTTCAAGATAGACTTCAACAGTATGTGAACTGAGAACTTCCAAATTTCAAACTAGTTAAAAAGGGCAGAGGAACCATAGATCAAATTACCAACATCTGTTGGATCATAGAAAAAGCAAGAGAATTCCAGAAAAAAACCTACTTCTGCTTCACTGACTATACTAAAGCCTTTGACTGTGTGGAGCAAAAAATAACTGTGGAAAATTCCTAAAGAGTTGGGAATACCAGACTACCTTACATGCCTCTTGTGAAACCTGTATGCAGCTCAAGAAGCAACAGTTAGAACTGGACACGAAACAACAGAGTGGTTCCAAATTGGAAAAGGAGTACGTCAAGGCTGTATAATGTCACCCTGATTATTTAACTTATATGCAGAGTACATCATGCAAAATCCCTGACTGGTTGACTCACAAGCCGGAATAAAGATTGCCAGAACAAAATCAGCAACATCATATATGCTGATGATAGAACCCTAATGGCAGAAAGTGAAGAAATAAAGAGCTTCTGACGAGGGTGAAAGAGGAGAGTGAAAGTGCTGGCTTAAAATTCAACATTCAAAAAACTGAGATCATGACATCTTGTCCAATTACTTAATGTCAAATAGATAGGGAAAATGTGGAAGCAGTGACATATTTTATTTTCTTGGGCCCCGAAATCACTGCAGACAGTGACTACAGCCATGAAATTAAAAGACACTTGCTCCTTGGAAGGAAAGCTATGGCAAAACTAGACAGTGTATTAAAAAGTAGAGACATCACTTGGCCACCAAAGGTCTGTATAGTCAAAGCTATTGTTTTTTCAGTAGTCGTGTACAGATGTGAGAGTTGGACCATAAAGGCTGCTGAGTGCCAAAAAATTGACACTTTGGAACTGTGGTGCTGGAGGAGACTCCTGATAGTCCCTTGGACACCATAGAGACCAAATCAGTCAATCCTAAAGGAAATCACCCCTGGAGAAGGGAATGACAACCTAATCCATTATTCCTGCCTGGAGAATTCCATGGACAGAGAGCCTGGCAGGCTACAGTTCATGGGGTCACAAAGAGTAGGACATGACTGAGTGACTAACACTTTCACTTTCAAAGGAAATCAATCCTGAATATTCATTGGAAGGACCGATGCTGAAGCTCCAATACTTTGTCCACCTGATGCAAAGAACTGACTCATTGGAAAAGACCCTGATGCTGGGAAAGATTGAAGACAGGAGGAGAAGGGGATGACAGAGGATGAGATGGTTGGAGGGCATCACTGACTAGGTGGACATGAGTTTGAGCAAGCTCTGGGAGTTGGTGGTGGACAGGGAAGCCTCGTGTGCTGCAGTCCATAGGGTCCCAAAGAGTTGTACATGACTGAGGAACTGAACTGAGACAATTGCTAGACATCTCCCCCATCACTGGGCTAAAACAAGTCTAGAGCCTCCACTAGATTACATATCAAGATAAAAGAAAATCTTAAAAGTCTCCTTCAGAAATATTGATAAATATTTAACCTTAAATTATCCCATTTTCCAGAATCACAATTCAGATAAAACTATAAAGCAGTCATAAGCCAGGGAATTATATGACTATTTTTACTGTTGTTGTTGTTCAGTCCCTAAGTCATGTTCAACTCTTTTGCAAACCCCATAGCTAAAAATTTTAGGTTAAAAGCTGTAAGACATTGTTTTCATGTGTCTGATGTTCATGACTTAGCAACTAAAGAGAGAGACATTTTAGTAACTTGAAACTAAATCTGTACTGGTTGTGGTTTAGTCACTAAGTTGTGTCTTATTCTTGCAAGCCCAAGGACTGGAGCCTGCTAGGCTCCTCTATCTATGGGATTTCTCAGATAAGCATACTAGAGTGGGTTGCCATTTCCAGCTCCAGGGGATCTTCCTGACCCAGGGATTGAACTCAGGTCTCCTGAATTGCAGGTAGATTCTTTACCAACTGAGTCACCAGGGAAGCCTTTAAATCTGTCCTAAACTAAGGTAAATAATAAACATTCAATGACTATCTAGATCATTCTCAAAAATATTGAAACACAAATTGCGGAACAGTACTTTAATGTGCTTTCAGCATCACTTTTTACACCATATAGAGAAGGTAAAAATACCAATTCAGTTAGGTTGCTCAGTTGTGTCCGACTCTGCAACCCCATGGATTGCAGCACACCAGGCTTCTCTGTCCATCACCAGTTCCAGGGGCTTGTTCAAACTCATGTCCATCTAGTGAGTCAGTGATGCAGTATTTGTGATCTGCTTATAAACAGGTCAAATATATCTGACCTGTTTATAAACATGAGAAAGTATATTAACAAAATGCATATACAGAATAAATCTCCAACAAAATATTAATAAACCAAATCTAACAATACATTGAAAAGTTCATACAAGGCAATCAAGTTGAATTTATACCAGAGTCGCAATAATAACTCAACATATGCAAGTTAATCAATGTGTCAATATCACAGTCAATGCCACATCAACAAAACAAGACAAAAAAAAAAACCTACTTGATCATCTCAATAGATGCAGAAAAAGCATCTGACAAAATTCAGCATTGACTCATGATTAAAAAATAAGTAGGAAACTGAGTGTAGAGGGAGCATATTTCAATACAATAAAATCTATTTATAACAAACCCACGGCCAATATAACACTCAACAGTGAAAAGCTGAAAGACTTCCCATAAAAATCTGAAACAAGAAAAGATGTCCACTGCCATCACTTGTATTCAATATCATATTGAATGTCATAGCCATAGCAATCAAGATAAAGAAATTAAAAACAAGGAAATAAAAGATATTCAGCTCAGTTCAGTTCAGTCACTCAGTCGTGTCCGACTCTTTGTGACCCCATGAATTGCAGCACACCATGCCTCTCTGTCCATCACCAACTCCCGGAGTCTACCCAAACCCACATCCATCGAGTCAGTGATGCCATCCAACCATCTCATCCTCTGTCATCCCCTTCTCCTTCCACCCTCAATCCTACCCAGCATTAGGGTCTTTTCCAATGAGTCAACCCTTCGCATGAGGTGACCAAAGTATTGGAGTTTCAGCTTCAACATCAGTCCTCCCAATGAACACCCAGGATTGATCTCTTTTAGGATGGACTGGTTGGATCTCCTTGCAGTCCAAGGGACTCTCAAAAGTCTTCTCCAACACCACAGTTCAAAAGCATCAATTCTTCGGCACTCAGCTTTCTTCACCACCCGACTCTCACATCCATACATGACCACTGGAAAAACCATAGCCTTGACTAGACGGACCTTTGTTGGCAAAGTAATGTCTCTGCTTTTAAATATGCTATCTAGGTTGGCCATAACCTTCCTTCCAAGGAGTAAGCGTCTTTAATTTCATGGCTGCAATCACCATCTGCAGTGATTTTGGAGCCCAAAAAAATAAAGTCTGCCACTGTTTCCACTGTTTCCCCATCTATTTCCCATGAAGTGATGGGACCAGATGCCATGATCTTAGTTTTCTGAACGTTGAGCTTTAAGCCAACTTTTTCACTCTCCTCTTTCACCTTCATCAAGAGGCTCTTTAGTTCTTCTTCACTTTCTGCCATAAGGGTGGTGTCATCCGCATATCTGAGGTTATTGATATTTCTCCCAGCAATCTTGATTCCAGCTTGTGTTTCTTCCAGCCCAGCGTTTCTCATGATGTACTCTGCATATAAGTTAAATAAGCAGGGTGACAACATACAGCCTTGACGGACTCCTTTTCCTATTTGGAACCAGTCTGTTGTTCCATGTCCAGTTCTAACTGTTGCTTCCTGACCTGCATACAGATTTTTCAAGAGACAGGTCAGATGGTCTGGTATTCCCATCTCTTTCAGAATTGTCCACAGTTTATTGTGATCCACACAGTCAAAGGCTTTGGCATGGTCAATAAAGCAGAAATAGATGTTTTTCTGGAACTCTCTTGCTTTTTCGATGATCCAGTGGATGTTGGCAATTTGATCTCTGGTTCCTCTGCCTTTTCTAAAACCAGCATGAACATCTGGACGTTAACGGTTCACGTATTGCTGAAGCCTGGCTTGGAGAATTTTGAGCATTACTTTACTAGCATGTGAGATGAGTGCAATTGTGCGGTAGTTTGAGCATTCTTTGGCATTGCCTTTCTTTGGGATTGGAACGAAAACTGACCTTTTCCAGTCCTGTGGCCACTGCTGGGTTTTCCAAATTTGCTGGCATCAATTCAAATTCAATAAGATAAAGAAATAAAATATATTCAAATTGAAGAGAAGTAAAATTGTCATTTTATGCAGATGACATGATATCATATGTGAAAACCCTAAAACAACTAGAACTGATAAATTTAACAAGATGTCAGGATACAAGATTAGCATTCAAAAATCTGATTCATTTCTGTACAGCAACAAGGGAATGTTAGAAAGAGAAAGGTTTTAAAAATCACTTCTAAAACCGAATCAAAAAGAATAAAACATTTAGGAATAAACCTGACCAAGGGTATGAAAGACTTATTTGCTGAGAACTAAAATACATTGATAAAGGGAATTAAAGAGAATTCAAAATAAAGCTATCCCATGCTCTTGGATTGTAAGGATTAATATTGTTCAGATGGCCAAAACAATGTACAGACTTGATGCAATCTCTATCAAATTACCCACAATATTTCTTACAGAACTACAACAAATAAATCCAAAAATTTATATGGAATCATAAAAGTTTAAGAATTGCCAAAGCAATCCTGAAGGGGGAAAAAAGACCAAGCAGGAGGTAGAACCCTCTCAGACTTCAGACAGAACTACCAAGGTACAGTAGTTAAAACATGTGGTATTGGCTCAAAAACAGACACACTGATCAACAGAACAGAATAGAGAGCCCAGAAATAAATCCACACAGCTACATCAATTAATGTTTGACAAAGGATGCAAGAATATACAATAGAGAAAAGACAGTCTCTTCAGCAAGTATTGTTGGGAAAGGTGAACAGCTGCACATAAATCAATGAAGATAGAACACTCATTCATACCATACACAAAAATGAACTCAAAATCCTTTAAAGATTTAAATATAAGATATGGCACCATAAAAATCATGTAGGAGAAAAAAGGCAAAACGTTCTCTGACATAAATTGCACCAATGTAAACTTATATCAGTCTTCCAGTGCAATAGGAATAAAAGCAAAATTAAACAAATGGAACCTAATCAAACTTAAAAGCTTTTGCAGAGCATGAAAGTGAAAGTGGTTCAGTCATGTCCAACTCTTTGCAACCCCATGGACTACAGTCCATCAAATTCTCCAGGCCACAATACTGGAGTGAGTAGCCTTTCCCTTCTCCAAGGGACCTTCCTAACCCAGGGATCAAACCCAGGTCTCCCGCATTGCAGGTAGATTCTTTACCAGTTGAGCCACAGGGAGGCCCAAGAATACTGGAGTGGGTAGTCTATCCCTTCTCCAGCGGATCTTCCTGACACAGGAATTGAACTGGGGTCTCCTGCATTGAGAGCGGATTCTTTACCAACTGAGCTATCAGGGAAGCCATAGGAAACCATGAACAAAATGAAAAGACAACCTGTGGACTGGGAGAAGGTATTTGCAAATGATGATATCAACAAAGGCTTAACTACCAAAATATGCAAACCACCCATACCACTCAATGACAAAAATTCAAATAACCCAATTGAAAAATGGGCAGAAGACCTAACTAGACATTTCTCCAAAGAAGACATATCAATAAGCACATGAAAAGATGCTCAACAGCACTAATAGTTAGAGAAATACATATCAAAACTACAATGAAGTATCATAACACACCAATCAGAATGGCTGTCATTAAAGAGCCTGCAAATAATAAATGATGGAGATGGAGGGGAGAAAAAGGAACCCCCCTACACTGTTACTGGGATTGTTAATAGGTGCAGCATTATGGAAAAATGTATATACTTTCCTTAAAAAATAAAAATAGAGTTACCATGTGGTCAAAAAGTCTCCCTCCTAGGCATTTATATAGGGAAAACTCTAGTTCAAAAATATCTATGCACTCCAATGTTCATAGCAGCCTATTCACGATATCAAACACATGGAAGCAACTTAAATGTCCATCAACAGAAGAAAGGATAAAGAAGATCTATCTGTCTATACATTCACATATTGTTGTTCAGTTGCTAAGTCCTGTCTGACTTTTGTGACCCTATGAACTGCAGCACACCAGGCTTCCCTGTTCTTCACTATCTCCTTGAGTTGGCTCAAACTCATGTCCAGTAATGCCATCCAACCATCTCATCCTCTGTTGTCCCCTTTGCCTCTTGCCCTCCCTCTTTCTCAGCATCAGGATCTTTTCCAATGAGTCAGTTATTTCCATCAGGTGGCCAAAGTACTTGACCTTCAGCTTTAGCATTGGTTTTTCCAATGAATAGTCAGGGTTGATTTCCTTTAGGATTGACTGGTATGATCTCTTTGTTGTCCTGGGCACTCTAGAGAGTCTTCTCCAGCACCACAGCTCAAAAGCATCAACTCTTTGGCGCTCAGGTTTCTTTATAGTCCAACTTTCACATCCATACATGACTACTGGAAAAACCATAGCTTTGACTAGACGGACCTTTGTTGGCAAAGTAATGTCTCTCCTTTTTAATAAGCTGTCTAGGGTGGTCATAACTTTCCTTCCAAGGAGCAAGCATCTTTTAATTTCATGACTATAGTTACCATTTGCAGTGATTTTGGAGCCCAGAAAAATAGTCTCACACTGTTTACACTGTTTCCCCATTTATTTGTCATGAAGTCATGGCACCAGATGCCATGATCTTAGTTTTCTGAATGTTGAGGGGTTTTTTTTTATTAGTTTATTTTCTATCGTTTAACTTTACAATATTGTATTTGTTTTGCCATACATTGACATGAATCCACCATGGGTGTACATGTTTTCCCTTCCAGAACCCCCCTTCCACCTCCCTCCCCATCCCATCCCTCCGGGTCATACCGGTGCACCAGCCCCAAGCACCCTGTATCATTAAGCCAGCTTTTTCACTCTCCTCTTTCACCTTTATCAAGAGACTTTTTAGTTCCTCTTCATTTTCTGCCATTAGGGCGGCAGTATCTGCATCTGAGGTTGTTGATATTTCTCCCAACAATCTTGATTCCAGCTTGTGAGTCATCCAGTCCTGCATTTCACATGATTTACTCTCCATATAAGTTAAATAAGCAAGGTGACAATACACATCCTTGATGTACTCCTTTCCCAATTTTGAACTAGTCCATATTTGCTTCTAAGTGTTGCTTCTTTTCCTGAATACAGGTTTCTCAGGAGACAGGTAAGGTGGTCTGATATTCCCATCTCTTTAAGAATTTTCCAGTTTGTTGTGATCCACACAGTCAAAGACTTTAGCGTAGTCAATGAAACAGAAGTACATGTTTTTTGACGTTTCCCTTGCTTTTTCTACAATCCAGCAGACGTTGGTAATTTGATCTATGGTTCCTTTGCCTTTTCTGAAGCCAGCTGGTGCATCTGGAAGTTCTCAGTTCACATACTGCTGAAACATATCTTAAGAATTTTGAGCATAGTCTTCCTAGCATTGTAAATGTATAGTGCAAATGTATAGTAATTTGAACGTTCTTTGGCATTGTCTGTCTTCAGAACTGGAATGAAAACTGACCTTTTCCAGTCCCTTGGCTACTGCTGAGTTTTCCATGTTTTGGCATACTGAGTGCAGCATTTTAACAGCACAATTTGGTAGGATGTTAAATAGCTTAGCTGGAATTCTGTCACCTCCACTAGCTTTGTTGTAGTAATGTTTCCTAGTGCCCTCTTGACTGCACACTCCTGGATGTCTGGCTCTAGTTGAGTGATCACACCATCATGGTTATCTGGGTCATTAAGAACTTTTTTGTACAGATCTTTTGTGTATTCTTACCCCCTCTTCTTAATCTCTTCTGATTCTGTTAGATCCTTGCTGTTTCTGTCCTTTACTGTGCCCATCTTTTTATATGCATAGAAGATAGAATATCACTCAGCCATAAAAAAATAATGAAACAGTGCCATTTGCAGCAACATGGATGGACCTAGAGATTATCACACTAAGCAAAGTTAACCAGAAAAAGAAAGACAAATACGGTGTAATATTATATGTGGAATCTAAAACATGACACAAACCAACTTAGCTACACAACAGAAATAGACTCTCAGGCATAGAGAATAGATTTATGATTGTGAAGGTGAAGAGGGCTAGGGAAGGTAAAGATTGGAACTTTGGGATTAGCAGATGCAAACGAGTGTGTACTGTACTATGCTAAGCTGCTTCAGTCATGTCCAACTTGTGATACTATGGATTGTAGCCCATCAGACTCCTCTGTCCGTGGGATTCTCCAGGCAAAAATACTGCAGTGGGTTGCAATGCCCTCTTCCAGAGTATCTTCCCGATGTAGGGATTGAACTAGTGTATCATTTCTCCTGCATTGGCAGGTGGGTTCTTTACCACTCGTGTTACCTGGGAATATATAAGATGAAAAAAACAGCAAGGTCTTACTGTACAGCACAGGGAACTATATTCAATATCCTGTGATAAACCATAATTGTAAATGAATATAAAAAAGAATATATATGTATAACTGATTAATTTTGCTATACAGCAGAAATGAATAGAACATTTTAAGTCTACTATACTTCAATGATTTTTAAAAGGTGAATACACATCTTAAGTGTACAGAACAAAAAAAGGAAAGAACATCCAGACAGAAAAGAAAATTTGCAAGTATAATGAGGCCAAGAGGAGCATGGCACACAGACAAATTCCAAAGGGATCAAATTGTCTTGTTCATAGAGTTGTAAATGAAGGTTTGGGAGGAGGAGATGAGATCAAACAGGTAGGGTAGACTGATGTCATTTTACCTCCATTTAATTAGGAAAAACTAAGGAATCATAATGTAGGAAAAGGTCTAATAATATTTTTCACCTTTAGGGTGGTACTACTTATATGCTAAATTGTGCCTAATTTTGGAAAGGGAAGCTGGCTAATAGGAAATATTTGCATGTGTACAAGCAAAATTTAAATGGCAACCATGTGGCACGCCCTTTGTTACATTTAGTGGATGAACAGGTGAAGGGAAAATATGGCTTTCCTGTCATCAATGGAGATCAGATAAATGAATAGGCAATTAAATTTGAGACAGTGACAGGGTTCACGACACATAACTCCAAAATACAGTAAGTACCCCTGGCATATTGAATATCTTAAGCTGAAGTAATTTGAGAAAGGAAAGAGGACTTTCTGACCTTCTTCCCCAAAAGAGGTGATAAGAGGGCTCCAGTGAGAGTTTCCCTCCCTATACTTAGAGGAAAGAAACATTCTTATCTCTGAAGACAGAGAGACACCAAGTGGAATGAATAGGCCTTGCTAAGTTTCCTTTGGTTTACTATGCTTAGCTCATATCCTTTTGTCCTATGATATTTTTCCATGACATTCCATTCTTCTTCAAACCTCCTGTAAAAACACTCAGGTTTAACCATTTACATTCATTTCCTTATGAAGACTCCTGTATCATGTAAAACATAAATAAATTTGTATAATTTTCTCTTGCTAATCAGTCTTGTGTTACAGAGCCCCTGTGGAGAACCTAGAAGGGTAGAAAAAAAATCCTTTCCTCCTCTCCTGCAGTAGAAATGCTGTAATTCAGATTGTGCACAGCATTGGAGGATTTCAGAGAGTATAAGGACATGCAGTCTAGATTTAAGTGGTATGGGCAGGGTTCCTGGAGGAAGCAAACTGTGACTAGAGACATGAAGGATAGTTTGTAGAAACCTAAAGAAGGTGAGCAGGGAAGACAAAAAGTGCGATTCTTGTTCAAGATAGTAACAGGTTATGAACAAAGGACAACATATTTGAGGTACTATAGGTAGAGAATATTTCATCTACTTGACAATTTGAAAACATATGCTGGGGCTAAATTTTGAGGGTTCAGTTCGGTCACTCAGGGGTGTCCAGTAAATTGCATCTCAGTTACCTGAATTTTTAATTTTATTTTTAATTGGAGAATAATTGCTTTACAATATTGTGTTGGTTTCTGCCATACAACAACATGAATTGACTTTATGTTTTCCTTTTCTAATGCATCCATTAGCTACATCTGACATCTTCCTGTTGTGACTGTAAATTGAAATATTTTAGTTTCTTGTTGTCTCAAAAGTTGTTAAAGCAAACCCTTGGTTTTAGAAAAAGAGTCTGTGCAGGTAAAAAGGCAGAGGGTTTGACAGAGTGAAAAAAAAATCCTATGGCCTAAGGGATAAGTCACAAGGAATTATGGTTTATAGTTTGAAGCATTTTCTTCATTCACTTAGATTTTCCTGTGCAGGATCCCAAATCACTTTGTGACTGTTCTATGTACAAGTTACTTCTGGGCTTTTATCACTTCAGAAATGGAAACTTAACTTGGTTTATACAATTCGGGGTTGTTGCAGCACCAACTGGCAGCCAGAAAATGAGAGGCCGAAATCAGCCTCATTGAAAAGCTCACAGATGGTTATCAGTAGCTGCTGGGGATAACTCCAAGTCAGGATGGAAAGAATAAAGTCTCAGAAGGATGAAAGAAGAAAAAATCAGAACAAGGAAAAGAGGGGTACAAGAACCAAAAATAACTGTGTTCATTTGAGCAATAATTTTTTTAATCTTTATTTCAAACTGGAAATGTAATGCTACGATCTGTTTCTGAAGAAAAAATACATCTAAGAATTAACCCCAGTAAAAATTCAGGGAAGCCTGGCTCCATATCTACTTATCAAGGCCACTTTTTATTGTTAAGGTTAGTGTGAACCCTATTAGGCTGACTGATTTCATTTACAAACATGGACATACACTAGCGTGCTTCCACAGGTACATATACATAGTTCATATTTTTTATAAAACCTGTGCAGTTGTGTTTGTCCTATGTTAAATTCATCCTTTCATAAGTGTATATATGTATATATGCATGTCATTGTCCTCAAGAATTGCAAGATGGTTCATAAGATGAATACAATTTCATAGTCTAAATCCTTTGTAGATTGTTTTTTAAAAAGGTTATGTATATGTATGGCTGAGTCCCTTCAATGTTCACCTGGAACTATCACAACATTGTTAACTGGCTGTAGCCAATACAAAATGTTTTTGGTGTTAAAAATAGAAGGAAAAAAAAAGTTTACAACGTGACTGACCAAAAAAAACACAAAATCACCATTTATTTTCAACATGTTGGAGGTTCTCTAAATGAATTATGTTCTTGTGACTGTTTTTCTTCTTCTGTTAATTTTTCATTTGAAGGGGTCTAGTTACTAAATTTGAATTCTTCTACTCATCTAACAACTAAAGTTTTGTTAGCATTTTATATTCCCAGACTTTTCTTTATCCACATTTTCTCTATAGCTCTTTGAAAGCTTTGTGATAGAGTCAAAACTATCAGAGAACTCAGGTCTGAAATTAAAATACTTTGTATTTAAACTGTACCATTTTATTTAACTTTGCTATTTCATGCTCTTAGGAATAAGTCTTAAGTATTTTCCCCCAAGCCAAGAAATTAGGTTTAGTATGCTGAAATTTAGTTGTGATTTTAATTAAAATCTGTTCATTTTAAGTCAATTTACACAGCATTAAAAAAAAGGAGGACAAAACCTTGAAGTCTGTGATTTTCTTTCAGCATATTGGTACACATTGAATTTTAATTTAGAATTCTTTTTCGAGAGAGTCAATTTTATGGTACTTCAATTTTTAATTTAATGTTAATTTGAAATTATTTCTGAACAATATACAGGATGTCGGATAGTGAGAAACCAGAGACTATGTGGTTTCCCTGTCCTGAAGCCAAAAGGGCAGAAACTGTGGTCACAGGTTCCAACAGCACGCCAAACTTGGCATTGCCCACCATGAGTGCAAGCTCCACTTGTCTACAAGCTGGGTCACTGGGTGCCTGAGACGGTCCAGGGATCAGCCGAGGACTGCGGCCCGCACGTTACCATCCCAGGAATGAACTGGAGCTGGGGGTCAGAGCGAGATCCCACCTCCTTCTAGCTCAGGGCCTCTTTTTTCCAAGCTTCTGTGGGATTCTTCAGTTTGGGGAATTTCCATCAGTAGTTTACTCCACGGGAGACCAGGACCACCAACAGTGAACCCCTAACTCTTCTACTGATTCTCTTCTGGGAAGACGGAGGGAGGTGGAATTCTTGTGCTGTGATTCAAGAATTTTAGCATATGATCAGCCTTTACTTTAAGAAGTGAAATGCTATTTCTATTTCCATATGCTTTGTATTTTATAATTATTGTCTGTAAAAAGTCACTTATAAACATTTATGTTTTTATTTCTATTATCTAATTTCGTTGGTCTGAATTTTCAATGGGAATTCTGTTTTAATAAAGTTAAATTTTAGATTTTGTCTTGCATTCTTTGGTTTTTGCCTTTAAAAAAAATTCTTTAAACTAAACAACGTTTGCTTGGATAGTAAAAAATTTCACCGAAATTTCAAGATTATCTGAAAAATAACTGTGAATTTTGTTAATTAAAAATGTTCTTACCTTGACATGTTTTTGTGTGTTTTGTAAACTTCTGAAATAAATAAGTCAGAATTCTTTTCCAAGTAACTACTGAACTTTGTATACCTTCACCCCTACTGTATGCATCACCACTCCCTTTCCTTCCTCTCACCAGATTGCAGTGGAGTTCAGTTTGCTGCCTCAATATCATTGTCCAAGGGACCCGTTTCCCCAGGGCTGTCTCCTCCTTCCAGTTCTCTTGTTATTTCACCAAAAGAATAGCAGAAACTTTTATCTGTTGCATCCCGCAACATAAATAATACTCCAAACTACTTCAAAAATAATGAATTCCTCATTTCCTTGTTAATTATTTGAAGGTTGACTTTAAAATTTTTTTAAGTAATGGAAAGTATTAGGACTACTGGAAGTGTTAAGGAGAAAGCAGGGAATAATTTCAATAGAAAACTATTATTTTCACATTTAGGAATGATCTTGAAATAATTTGTCTGTTTTAAAATTAATCAGACATTGGAAACATAAAAAAAGAAAAACTATGCATTTCTTCATCACGTAGACTTTATTTTTTAAGGAGTGCTAATGTTACAAATTTAAAGAGTAACCCATTCAAAAATTAGGAAGTGATTCTGAGTTGTGCAAGTTGCACCTTGCAAAATCTGAATTTTGGTCTCTTTCTATTCAGCCTACACTTAAGAGATGCATTCATTTAATGTCTTTATTCTTCACCGCATACGCGTGTTTTTGTATTATATAGATCAAAATAGATCATACAATTGCAAGTGTTAAATTTTAGTCAGTGAGCAGCATGTATTTGTTCAGGATGCCAAGTTCGTAACTAAACAGAAGAAAATTTCCTCAGCAATATATGTTACCTTTTTTTTTTTTTTTTTTGGTCAATGATCAATTTCTTACGAATCAAAACCTCTTTAAAAGGGACATGTTTCACGGTGGTGTTAAAACTTCTATTTTTGGACTCTTCTTTCGGAGGAGATGAACTTAAGTAATGAGTAATTCCGAATTTTCTTTCTTTGTTGCCTATGTAGCAAGTTTAGAAAACTAAAACTATTAGAACAAACTTTCACTCGGAGACGTGCGCTTACGTAGCCCTTCGCGTCCCAGCCTTTAATAACGAGCCCACTCGGCCCCACAGCCCGGAGGAAGTACGTCATCACCCGGTGCGGCTGGCCCGTCCGCGGGGCACTCTGGGAAGGTGAGGTACCTGACCGTGACGGACGGCCCGTGGGCGGGCCGTGTCTGCGCCTCCGGGGCGGTGCGCTGCGCCGCTGTAGCCTGCGGCGCTGCGCTTCTTTGTGTATCCACCACCGCTTCCTAAGGAAACGGATACGTTTCGTAATTGGGCTTTTTTGTTCTGTCGTTATTATGTTCAGAATTTAGTTTTTTTAAAATATGAATTCGCATCTACACGCTTATAAATGTACCCTAAATAATACCGACTTTAAAAGAGCTCATTTCCTCTCTTTATCTCTTACTTTTTTCCTTTAGTTCTGCATTACAAATGTGGCTAAACGGAAGCTTTGGATTTTATACAGAACGATATGGAAATATTCTGCATTGTTTCTATGGCTACCGAGACGATCTGTGAGCATATTTAGGTGGCTTCCTTTTAAAATATTATTTTGTATTATTTTAATATATTTGCCAAAATGTTTTCTGTATTTCGGTAAGTTTGATGAGTAGATTCTTCTTCTTTCTTTTTTTAATGAGACTCCCTTTTATTTTTTTTAAAAAGTGTTGAGAGTTTTCTTCTCTAAGAAAGTGTTCCTGCTCATATGTCAGAGACAAGGACTTCTTAAAGCAAACTGCCACAGTGCCATTTGCTTTATCTTAAAAGATCATATAGGTTTTGCACATCAGTATATGTTAATAGTTTGTTTCACTTTCCTGTGGGGATGGGGGGGGTATGAGATAAAAAGTGAGAAAATGGAGAAAATTGAACTTTATAAAGTTTCCTCTCCCCTGTCTGTATCCCCCCTTTCCAATGAATGCAAAGCACAATTTTGCATACTTTCAGATTTATACACTTGTATTTTGAAAAACCTGGTACATTGATTTTTCTCTTTGTAATGCTCAACTTCAGCAAAATGAACCCGAATTTCCCCCGGAGGTTTTGCTACCCCTTTTTCCAGTCACAGTGGTGCTTTCTCCTATGTAAGTAGAAATCTTACATATCCCTAGCCTTTCACTGTTTACACTCCACTTCCCTTCATCCTCTGTCTAGTCCACCACCTCCTCTTTCTGTTATGGATGCTTAGAAAACGTCTCTTAATCTTAGAAACATTTTTCATATTGCTAAAGCCATTATTTCAATTAAAGTGTAATTACACAGTTTAGCCTTTTACTCATTTTTGGATATTTGCTTTTGTATTTTAAACCAGTGGTTATGCTTGACTCTCATGTATCTCTCTGGCAAGGCAATGGTTTACCCACTTGAGTGTGCATCAGCATCACCTGAGAGCTTGTTAAAACAGCATGCAAACACTCACCCAGATTTTTCTAATTTACTCTGGTTTGGGGACCTGGGGATTTGTATTTCTAATAATTGCCAGGGTTTATCTGAGGACCACACATTAAGAGAAGTAACAGTCCAACCAATGAGACTGTGTTTCACTACCTTGGGGTATACAAAATTACTAAACTGCACCAAATCTGAGAGTGTGGAGCTGAAGCCCAGTTTAATATTGGACTCAGCATGTGAGCCAATTTCTTTTTGCTTGTCCTTATATTTTGAATTGGTGAAAGTGAAAAAGTAGGCTTAAAACTCAACATTCAGAAAACTAAGATCATGGCATCCGGTCCCATCACTTCATGGCAAATAGATGGGGAAAAAATGGAAACAGTGAGAGACTTTATTTTGGGGGGCTCCAAAGTCACTGCAGATGGTGACTGCAGCTATGAAATTAAAAGATGCTTCCTCCTTGTAAGAAAAGCTATGACAAACCTAGACAGCATATTAGAAAGCAGAGACATTACTTTGCAGACAAAGGTCTGTCTAGTCAAAGCTATTCCAGTAGTCATGTACAGTTGTGAGAGTTGGATTATAAAGAAAGCTGAGCCCCAAAGAATTGATGCTTTTGAACTATGCTGTTGGAGAAGACTCTTGAGAGTCCCTTGGGCTGCAGGGAGATCAAACCGGTCAATCCTAAACAAAATCAGTCCTGAATATTCATTGGAAGGACTGATGCTGAAGGTGAAACTCCAGTTCTTTGGCCACCTAATGCAAAGAACTGATTCATTGGAAAAGACCCTGATGCTAGGAAAGATTGAAGACAAGAGGAGAAGGGGAAGATAGAGATGGTTGGGTGGCATCATTGACTCGATGGACATGAGTTTGAGCAAGCTCTGAGAGTTGAGAAGCCTGGCGTGCTGCAATCCATGGGGTCACAAAGAGTTGGATACTAATGAGAGACTGAACTGATATTTTGAATTAACTTTTCATACTTGACATTCCTACCAATATTACTCTTCATTACAGTGCATAGGTGTGAAAATATACCCTATCTATTTTTATATAGGGGATCTGCCTTTACAAACATCAGTGTCTACTCCTAAAAGATCTAAATACCACACAACATTTGTGGTTGAGTACTGTAATAGCCTGTAAATATATTCTAAGATCCTAAGCAGGTTTGCTCTCAGCACTAATGTAAAGCACCAGTGTTTGTTTGTTTTTCACTGTCCACGGTTGTATGTTTGCTGATTATTTATCATCTGAAATATATTTCTTCCTCTTAGAAAGCATGTTTTATGTAAAGATGCATTTTTATACTAAAGAATAAATTATGGCATTTCTATTGAAAAAAATGAGTATGCTTTACATAGTCAAATTTCCTCAATGCAAGTGGAGGAGGAATTTTAGTCATAAACTCAACTCCAGAGGGCAAGGAGTTGTTCAAGATCCCACAGCATTTTAGTTAAAATTAGGAGTCTGTCCATATCTGTCTCCCTGGCAAACAAGTGCCTATGAAGTATGCTGGACCTTTGTTACTCAAAGGGAGGTTTGTGAATCAACAACATTGACATCACCTGGGACCTTGTTAGACTGGCAGATCTCAGCTCCCACCCCAGGCCTGCTACTGAATCACAATCCAAAGGGTAGCAAGCTGTCTTGTGCTCAACAGTGTTAAACTACCTCCCAGATCTCAAGTCCCAAAAGCCGAGTTCAGCCAAGAAAGATACGGATGGCTAATGTTTTGTAGTTATGTTCTAAGTAAGCAGCTGTTTAAGATTTGTTTTGGAGAGTTACCTAGGTGTGGGACCCTTCCAAGTAGACAAGGATTTAAAGGGCATGACGTAGAGATATACTATCTTTCCTTTCTACCTCAGGACAGCTTCTGACCAAGCAGAGACATCCCATGATTTGCCTTTTGGGAACACTCACAAGTTCTAGGAGTGGCATATATCCAAAGATGGTTACAGTAACCCAGCTGCACAAGGCTCTTTGACAGGATCACCTTCATACACAACTAGATCTGACCCAAAACAAATGGAACCAGAAGTAACACTGCAGGTTTGGCTTTGTAAAGGATCCTGAAACAGCCAGGTTGAAGAAAATTGACATTAAGCAGGTGAAAAGAGTTTGCCCTGAGGCTTACTCAGGAATCATAAGAAAACAGGTGCATGCTTTTATGTGCTTGAAAACCAGGAGTCTGGAGGAGTTGTAGACCCGCGCAGAGATTTTGCTTCAGAGTAAATTGGGAAAATTTTTCTGTTTGCACTCAAGAAGAGTCTTCTTATATTAGTCTAAGGACAACCCAACTGATTATTCAGGTAAAAGAAACTATGATGAAGAATTCTAAAGCATGGGGTTTAATTGTAATACAGACAGGCAAGATCAGTTTCTCCAAGTCATCTTGTAGCTAAGGGGCTCCAGATGGAGAGATGAGCTAAACTCCAAGGAAAGTTGGAGGACTTGGTAAACAACATGTTTGTTCAGCCCTGGGCCTGTGATTATGTCAGAACTGAGACTCGGAACCTGCTTCCATTTTCCAGTCCAGCGACCAAGGCTTATAAGAAGGTGGGTACAGTCATCCAGACCAACTCACAGTGGTCCTTTTTGACCTATTAAAACCATTGCACTTTTTAGCAGAAACTAGGATTTCTTTGATTTGAGTACAACATAGGATGTGAATGCAACCAGAATTAGCCAGCATCTACTGAGTACTTGTTCTGTATTGGTCACTGTTGTTCCTGCTCTCCATGGAATATTCCGTCTTACAGATAATGAAATGTCATACAAAGGAATTACCTGGTGGTCCGTTGGTTGGGATTTGTGTCCAAGTTGCAGGGGAACAAGGTTTGATCCCTAGTTAGCAAATTAAGATCCCACAAGCCATGTAGCATGGCCAAAAAATAAAAAGTCATATAAAGAGGCTAAGTGCCTTTCACAGGCTTTTATTTAAGTGAAGAAGTAACTTGGCTCTCTTAAACGTGCTGGATATCCTTTCCAAATCATGACGTCCACTTCTAACCGAGATGAATCTTCCATGCTGTTCTTTACAATTTTATCCCTTGTGATTACATATTTAAGCTATAGGAAAGCAGTTGACATAGTTTTGCCTGCTCTTAACTGTATATATTTTGTTTTTTTCACTTAATATTATGTTTTCATCTCAAGATAATATTCTATCATTATCCCTCTATATCTATCACACTATATCTGTATCTAATATCACTATGTATGTATGTGTGTATAAATACATATCCACTTATGCATAGTTGTGCATATAGTAATATTAAATATATGCATTAATGTATATGTATAAATAATACCATTGTATCTATATGCCACAATAGATGTGCCTCTTCTACATCTGATGATTGTTTAAAATGTGTAGTCTTAAGTTTTCACCAGCACTGCTGCCATGAGCATCTAAGTAGGGGTATCCTTAGACCTTAGCACTGAAATGTTAAGAGTAGACCAGACTCACTCACTTAGCTAAACGAGTGAAAACTGACAAATGCCCATCATTAGTAGGTATCTACATGTTCAGCAAGAGGTTTTAGTGGAGCTTGAAGCCCCTGGTTTAGCAGTGGTGGTTTTCTGGCTACTTCAATACAAATTCTATTTTTCTCTTTATTAGTCTGTGAACACAGGACAAAATCCATAAGATTATTTTCTTTGGTGACTTAAATATAATCGTGTATGAAAGCTTATACTGGAGTTATTCAGGATTGAAGCAGGAAAAGCTAAAATTTCAACCTCTAGTTTTTTTCTTTTCACCTATTCCTCTAGGCGTATGGTATACATGTTAGTTATTTGTTTATAAAGGGCTCTTGGGAGAAAGAAGGTTTCCAGTGTTCTATGTAAATCACAGAAAACTCATCTGTATGCCTACAGGTTTTGTAATTCTTTAATTCTCAAAATTAGATTGCTAACTCCCCTGTGTACCCTCCATACTTCACTACTTCCATCATTACTCTATGAAGTTTTCCATATTGTACTCTTCGAGTCTTCCTTTCTGTATTAATTATTTCCAAATAACTTAGAAGGATGTTTGAGAGAGGAGACAGGGCTAGAAACTGTAATCTAGGTGAAAGTGATGGTGCCTCAGAATATGATAAAGCAAATGTGGCAAAATATTTAAACTTAGTTAATCTGGGTTAAGCAGAAGTAGATGTTTTTCTGGAACTTCTTTGCTTTTTCAATGATCCAGTGAATGTTGGCAATTTGATCTCTGGTTCCTCTGCCTTTTCTAAAGCCAGCTAGAACATCTGGAAGTTCACAGTTCACATATTCTTGAAGCCTGCCTTGGAGAATTTTGAGCATTTCTTTGCTAGCCTGTGAGATGAGTGCAATTGTACTGAAGTTTCAGCATTCTTTGGCATTGCCTTTCTTTGGAATTGGAAGGAAAACTGATGTCTTCCAGTTCTGTGGCCGCTGATGACTTTTCCAAATTTGCTGGCATATTGAGTGCAGCACTTTCACAGCATCATCTTTTAGCATTTGAAATAGCTCAGCTGGAATTCCATCACCTCCACTAGCTTTGTTTGTAGTGATGCTTCCTAAGGCCCACTTGACTTCACATTCCAGGATGTCTGGCTCTAGGTGAGTGATCACACCATCGTGATTATCCGGGTCATGAAGATCTTTTTTGTACAGTTCTTCTCTGTATTCTTGCCAACTCTTCTTAATATCTTCTGCTTCTGTTAGGTCCATACCATTTCTGTCCTTTATCGAGCCCATCTTTGCATGAAATGTTCCCTTGGTATCTCTAATTTCAGTCTTGAAGAGATCTCTAGTCTTTCCCATTCTATTGTTTTTGTCTATTTCTTTGCATTGATCACTGAGGAAAGCTTTCTTATCTCTTCTTGCTATTCTTTGGAACTCTGCATTCAAATGGGTATATCTTTCCTTTTCTTCTTTGCCTTTCACTTCTCTTCTTTTCATAGCTGTTTGCAAGGTCTCCTCAGACAACCATTTTGCCTTTTTGCATTTCTTTTTCTTGAGGGTGATCTTGATCACTGCCTCCTGTACAATGTCACGAACCTCCATCCATAGTTCTTCAGGCACTCTATCAGATCTAATCCCTTTAATTCTATTTGTCACTTCCACTGTATAGTCATAAGGGATTTGATTTAGGGCATGCCTGAATGGTCTAGTAGTTTTCCCTACTTTCTTCAATTTAAGTCTGAATTTGGCAATAAGGAATTCATGATCTGAGTCACAGTCAGCTCTGGGTCTTGTTTTTACTGACTGTATAGAGCTTCTCCATCTTTGGCTGCAAAGAATATAATCAGTCTGATTTTGGTATTGACCATCTGGTGATATCCAGGTGTAGAGTCTTCTCTTGTGTTGTTGGAAGAGGGTGGTTTCTATGACCAGTGCATTCTCTTGGCAAAATTGTTAGCCTTTGCCCTGATTTATTCTGTACTACAAGGCCAAATTTTCCCATTACTCTAGGTATTTCTTGACTTCCTACTTTTGCATTCCAGTTATCTATAATGAAAACATATCTTTTTGGGGTGTTAGTTCTAAAAGGTCTTGTAGGTCTTTGTAGAACCATTCAACTTCAGCTCCTTCAGCATTACTGGTTGGGGCATAGACTTGGGTTACTGTCATATTGAATGGTTTGCATTGGAAAAGAACAGAGATCATACTGTCATTTTTGACATTGCACCCAAGTACTGCATTTCAGATTCTTTTATTGACTATGAGGGCTACTCCATTTCTTCTAAGGGATTCTTGCCCACGGTAGTAGATATAATGGTCATCTGAATTAAATTCACCCATTCCAGTCCATTTTAGTTTAGCAATGCCTAAAATGTCGATGTTCACTCTTGCCATCTCTTCTGTGACCCTATACAGTTTACCTTGATTCATGGACCTAACATACCAGGTTCCTATGCCATATTGTTCTTTACAGCATCAGACTACTTCCATCACTAGTCACATCCACAACTGGGTGTTGTTTTCACTTTGGCTCTGCCTCTTCATTCTTTCTGGAGTTATTTCTCTACTCTTCCCCAGTAGCATATTGGGTCCCTACTGACCTGGAGATTTCGTCTTTCAGTGTCATATATTTTTGTCTTTTCATACTGTCCATGAGGTTCTCAAGGCAAGAATATGGAGCTGGTTTGCTATTCCCTTCTCCAGTGGACCACATTTTTTCAGCACTCTCTGCCATGACCCATCCATCTTGGGTGACCCAACATGACATGGCTCATAATTTCATTGAGTTAGACAGTGTTGTGGTCCATGCAATCAGTTTGATTAGTTTTCTGTGATTATCGTTTTCATTTTGTCTGCCCTCTGATGAATAAGGATAAGAGACTTATGGAGACTTCCTGATGGGAGAGACTGACTGAATGGAAACTGGGTCTTGTTCTGATGGGCAGAGCCATGCACAGTTCAGTTCAGTCACTCAGTCGTATCTGACTCTTTATGACCCCATGGACTACAGGACGCCAGGCCTCCCTGTCCATCACCAGTGCCCGGAGTTTACTCAAACTCATGTCCATTGAGTCAGTGATGGCATCCAACCATCTCATCCTCTGTCATCCCCTTCTCCTCCCACCTTCAGTCTTTCCCAGCATCAGGGTCTTTTGCAGTGAGTCAGTTCTTTGCATCAGGTGGCCAAAGTATTGGAGTTTCAGCTTCAGCATCAGTCCTTCCAAAGAATATTCAGGACTGATTTCCTTTAGGATGAACTGGTTGGATCTCCTTGCTGTCCAAGGGACTCTAATGAGTCTTCTCCAACACCACAGTTCAAAAGCATCAATTCTTTGGCGCTCAGCTTTCTTTATAGTCCAACTCTCACATCCATACATGACTACTGGAAAAACCATAGCTTTGAGTAGATGGACCTTTGTTGGCAAAATAATGTCTCTGTTTTTTACTAAGCTGTCTAGGTTAGTCATAGCTTTCCTTCCAAGGAGCAAGTGTCTTTAATTTCATGGCTGCAGTCACCATCTGCAGTGATTTGGGAGTCCCAAAAAATAAAGTCCATCATTGTTTCCACTGTTGGGCCATGCTCAGTAAATTTTTAATCCAATATTCTGTTGATGGGCGGGACTGTATTCTCTCCCTGTTGTTTGGCCTGAGGCCACACCTCCACGGGAGACCCCTGGGCACTCACAATGAATTGACTCCATCTCTTGTGGGGACACTGCTCCTTTCTCCTGGTTCCTGGTGTGCACAAGGGTTTGTTTGTGTCCTCCAAGAGTCCATTTCCCCAGTCCTGTGGAAGTTCTGTAATCAAATCCCACTGGCCTCTAAAGTCAAATTCCCTGGGTGTTCTCAGTCCCTTTGCCAGATCCACAGATTGGGAAATCTGTTGTGGGTCATAGACCTTTCTTAAAAGTGCAAGAATTTCTTTGATATGGTTGTTCTGCAGTTTGTAGGCCATCTGCTCAGGAGCTGTATGGTTGGTCACACTGGGTGACCCAGTTCTGCTGCAGAAAGAGCCCCTGTCCCTGTGGCAGGCCACTGCTGATCCATGCCTCTAGAGGAGATGCTCAAACACTCAAAGGTGGGTCTAGCTCAGTCTCTGTGGGGCTTCTGGATCCTGAAGCACCCAAGGTTTTGTTTGAGCACCCCCTCAGAGTCCCTGGCAGTTATGGGATTTTATTCTAAACGTGATTTTGCCCCTCCTATCGTCTTTTGGGACTTCTCCTTTGCCCTTGGATGTGGAGTATCATTTTTTGGTGGGATCCAACATTCTCCTGTTGATAGTTGTTCAACCATGAGTTGCAATTTTGGAGTTCTTACAGGAGAAGATGAGTGTACATCCTTCTACTCCGCCATCTTGTGAGTTTGGCTCACAGTCTGTGGTTGCAAAGAGTCGGACATGACTGAGCACTTGTGTATTGCATTGGCCTTTTCCACTATGTGTAAATATTTTTGTTTCTTCTGACCAATCTGAGAGACGGTTGCAAACATCACACCATGTATACTTCCTAAGAACAGGATGCACATTTAGGTAGTGATAATACAGTTAATTCAGGAAATTTAACATTTATGCAATTCTTTAATCTACAGTCTGTATTCCAATTTCTTTAGTGGTCTCAATAATTTCCTTTATAGTTTTTGTTTTTTCTTGTTACAGATCTAATTCAGGACTATAGATCCAATGAAGCTGCCATGCTTGCCATGATTACCAGGACCTTCACAATTAGTTTTGCTTCCACTTTGTTGCTTGGTTTTGTTGTTGGTTTGGTTGTTTATTTTTTCATTTATTTATTTGGCTGTGCTGCATGGTTTACAGGATCTTCTCTGACTGGGGATCAAACCCAGTCCCCTGCAGTAAAAGCCCTGAGTCTTAACCACTGTGCCACCAGGGAAGTCCCTGTTTTTGTTCTTACTCATTAATTGATTTGGCTGTGCCAGATGTTAGTTGTGGCATGTGGGCTCTTCCTTGCTGCATGTGGGCTCTTAGTTGTGGTATATGGGATCTAGCTCCCCCACCAGGGATCACACCTGGCCCCCTGCGTTAAGAGCTGGAAGTTTTAACCACTGGACCACCAGGGAAGTCTCTGTTTTTCTTTTTAAATTAGAGAGATTTATTTACAGAAAAGTCACAGAAGATTAATACAATTTTATGTACATATGAAATTAAAAAGACGCTTACTCCTTGGAAGGAAAGTTATGACCAACCTAGACAGCATATTAAAAAGCAGAGACATTACTTTGTCAACAAAGGTCCCTCTAGTCAAGGCTATGGTTTTTCCAGTAGTCATGTATGGATGTGAGAGTTGGACTATAAAGAAAGCTGAGTGCTGAAGAATTGATGCTTTTGAACTGTGGTGTTGGAGAAGAGTCTTGTGAGTCCCTTGGACTGCAAGGAGATCCAACCAGTCCATCCTCAAGGAGATCAGTTCTGGGTGTTCGTTGGAAGGACTGATGTTGAAGCTGAAACTCCAATACTTTGGCCACCTGATGTGAAGAGCTGACTCATTGGAAAAGATCCTGATGCTGGGAAGGATTGAGGGCAGGAGAAGAAGGGGACGACAGGGGATGAGATGGTTGGATGGCATCACCGACTCAATGGACATGCGCTTGGGTAGACTCCAGCAGTTTGTGATGGACAGGGAGGCCTGGCATGCTGCGGTTCATGGGGTCACAAAGAGTCGGACACGACTGAACGACTGAACTGAACTATGAACACAGTTTTGTTGATAATAATGAACAGAATCAGAGTAGTTTAATATATAATGCCACTTGATATATAATACACATTAACATAGTTTTAGTTTTCATCCTAAATTTATCCATAGTTTTCATGCTAACTTTATCCTTTAGTGTTTTATATTCTATTTTTTTAACATCTTAATATAAGGCAGTATACATGAAATATATTTGACAAATATTTTAAAATTTTGCTATCTTTAACATCAGATATTACTTTAATTTTAGAGCCATCTTCAAATAAAATGGTCTCTCCATTATAATTCCTATAGAAATGACCTAGGCATCAAATGGAATTAAAATATTTAAAATAAACTGTCATAAATTTTAAATGGATAATATTGCATTAGCAATATCATAAAGCAACAAAGAATTTTAAAAGAATATTGCATGAAGTGAGGTACATTCAAAGTTTTTCAACGATTAAGTCTAGAACATTTTAATTTTCATTTTTGTTCATACAGTTTAAAATAACAAAGCACTGAATTGAAAGAACCATATTAAAATTAATTGGGTTGCAGCATATATCATTTTAAGATTAATAAAAGATGGACTAAGTGCTTTGATTTCATGTTCTTTATTCAAGTAGTCCTCAGTGTTTCTATTATTTTTTCATAACGATTCTTTAAGTACTATGTGAATAAAGGCCATCTTTTTACTGATGGAAGAATTCTAATTTTATTTGGATTGAATCTTCTAGATGTCTTAGCTTGTTATAAGGTGGCCAAAGGTAATCACTAATTTTGACATATGGATCATGTGGGACATCTAATAATCTATTTATATGAATTGCCAACATTTCACGTTAGTGCTATCAATTATGCCATTGATTTTGTAATTTTTTTCTCTATTTTTTATTCAAGTACCTGGTGGCTCAGATGGTAAAGAGTCTGCGTGCAATGCAGGAGACCTGGGTTCAGTCCCTGGGTTGGGAAGATCCCCTGCAAAAGGGTATGGCTACCTATTCCAGTATTCATGCCTGGAGAATTCCATGGACAGAGGAGCCTGGTGGGTTACAGTCCACGGTGTTGCAAAGAGTCAGACAGGACTGAGTGACTTTCACTTCATTTTACTTCATAGTTGCCATATAATACAGCAACAGTATAATATATGTTACAGGTATACAATATAGTGATAAACAATTTTTAAAGGTTATGCTTTATTTATGGTTTTAAACTTTGGCCATGTCCCCTGTGTTATGCAATATACCCTTATATGTTATACATGATAGTTTGTGCCTCTTAATCCCATACCCCTACATTACCCCTCTCCCCTTCACTCTGCTCACTGGCAACCACTGATTGTTTTATATATCTGTGGGTCTGCTGCTTTAAAAAATATTTACTTGACTGCATTTCTTCTTAGTTTTGACACATGGGATTTTCTTCGCAGCTTTCAGCTTCTCTAGTTGTGGTGTGTGGGCTTAGTTGCCCCATGGTATGTGGGATATCAGTTTGCCACTTTTTTTGTTGTTGCTATATTCACTAGTTTGTTGTATTTTTAGATTGCACATATAAGTGATAACACACAGTATTTGTCTTTCTCTGCCTGATTTGTTTCGCGTAGCATAATATCCTCTAAGTCTATCCATAGTGCTGCATATGGCAGAATTTTATTCTTTTTGTGACTGAGTAATATTCCATTGTGTGTGTTTGTATATGTATACACTCACACACATATATACTACACGTCTTCATACATTCATTTATTGATGGACACTTAGATTGCTTCCGTATCTTGACTGTTATAAGTAATCCTGCCATGAGCATCAGGGTGTGTGTATCTTTTAGAATTAATGTTTTTGTTTTCTATGGATGTATACTTAGAAGTGGAATTGCTGGAGCATATGTTAGCACTATTTTTAGTTTTTGGTTTTTATTTTTAACAATCTCCAAATTGTTTTCCATAATGACTGCATCAATTTGCTTTCTCACTGGCAGTGTATGAGGGTTTTCTTTTTCAACATCCTGGCTAAGATTTGTTAGTTGTATTATTTTTGATGATAGCCATTTTGACAGGTGTGAAGTGATACCTCATTGTATTTTTGACTTGTGTTTCCCTAATGGTAAGCCCTGTTGAGCATCTTTTCATGTGCCCCATTGGCCATCTTCATGTCCTCTTTGGGAAAATATCTATTTGGGTTTTCCACCCGTTTTTAATCAGATAGAGAAACCGAAGAAATAATCCTTTTACCATCAAGAAGAATAAAATGCTTAAGAATAAGTTTACCTAAGGGGTCAAAAATCCTTTACTTGGAAAACTATAAGACACTGATGAAGGAAATTGAAGAGAACACAAATAAATGGAAATATATATATTCTTGGACTAGAAGAATCAATATTGTTCAAATGACCATATTACCCAAGGAAATCTACAGATTTAATGAAATCTCTATCAAAATACCATGAATATGTTTCACAAAACTGGAACAAATAATTTTAAAATATTTGTAGAAACACAAAGGACCCCAAGTAGCCAAAACAATATTGAGAAAGAACAGAGCTGGAGAAATCAAGTTCCCTGACTTCATCCTATACTATGAAGCTACAGTAATCAAAACAGTGTGGTACTAGCACAAAAACCTATGCATAGGTCAATGGAACAGAATAGAGAGCCCAGAAATAAACCCAGGCACTTATGGTCAATTAATACATGACAAAGGAGGCATGAATGGACAATGTTTTTCTTTTTCAATTTTTTAAATTTATTTGTTTTAATTGGAGGCTAATTACTGTATACTATTGTAGTGGTTTTGCCAAACATTGATATGAATCAGCCACGGGTGTACATGTGTCCCCCATCCTGAACCCCCCCCCACCTCCCTCCCCATCCCATCCCTCAGGGTCATCCCAGTGCACTGGCCCTGAGCGCCTTGTCTCATGCATTGAACCTCGACTGGCACTCTATTTCACATATGGTAATATACATGTTTCAATGCTATTCTCTCAAATTATCCCATCCTCGCTTTCTCCCACAGAGTCCAAAAGTCTGTTCTTTACATCTGTGTCTCTTTTGCTATCTCGTATATAGGGTCATTGTTACCATCTTTCTAAATTCCACATAAATGCGTTAATATACTGTATTGGTGTTTTTCTTTCTGACTTACTTCACTCTGTATAATAGGCTCCAGTTTCATCCACCTCATTAGGACTGATTCAAATGCATTCTTTTGAAGAGCTGAGTAATAGTCCATTGTGTATATGTACCACAATTTCCTTATCCATTTGCTGCTAATGGGCATCTGGGTTGCTTCCATGTCCTAGTTATTGTAAATAGTGCTGCAATAAACATTGGGGTACACGTGTCTCTTTCAATTCTGGTTTCCTCAGTGTGTATGCCCAGCAGTGGGATTGCTGGGTCATATGAGAGTTCTATTTCCAGTTTTTTAAGGAATCTCCACACTGTTCTCCATGGTGGCTGTACTAGTTTGCATTCCCACCAACAGTCTAAGAGGGTTCCCTTTTCTCCACACCCTCTCCAGCATTTATTGCTTGTAGACTTTTTGAAAGCAACCATTCTGACTGGCGTGAGATGGTACCTCATTGTGGTTTTGATTTTAATTTCTCTGATAATAAGTGATGTTGAGCATCTTTTCATGTGTTTGTTAACCACCTGTGTGTCTTCTTTGGAGAAATGTCTGTTTAGTTCTTTGGCCCATTTTTTGATTGGGTTATTTATTTTTCTGGAATTGAACTTCAGAAGCTGCTTGTATATTTTTGAGATTAATTCTTTGTCAGTTGCTTGGTTTGCTATTATTTTCTCCCATTCTGAAAGCTGTCTTTTCACCCTGCATATAGTTTCCTTCATTGTGCAAGAGCTTTTAAGTTTAATTAGGTCCCATTTGTTTATTTTTTCTTTTATTTCCATTCCTCTGGGAGGTGGGTCATAGAGGATCCTGCTGTGATTTATGTTAGAGAGTGTTTTGCCTATGTTTTCCTCTAGGAGTTTTATAGTTTCTGTTCTTACACTTAGATCTTTAAACCATTTTGAGTTTATTTTTGTGTATGGTGTTAGAAAGTGTTCTACTTTCATTCTTTTACACATGGTTTTCCCAGCACCACTTGTTAAAGAGATTGTCTTTTCTCCATTGTATATTCTTGTCTCCCTTGTCAAAGATAAGGTGTCCAAAGATGTGTGGATTTATCTCTGGGCTTTCTATTTTGTTCCATTGATCTATATTTCTGTCTTTGTGCCAGTACCATACTGTCTTAATGAGTAGCTTTGAAGTATAGTCTGAAGTCAGGCAGGTTGATTTCTCCAGTTCCATTCTTCTTTCTCAAGATTGCTTTGGCTATTCGAGGTTTTTTGTATTTCCATACAGATTGTGAAATTATTTGTTCTAGTTCTGTGAAAAATACCATTGGTAGCTTGATAGGGATTGTATTGAATCTGTGGATTGCTTTGGGTAGTATACTCATTTTCACTATATGATTCTTCCGATCCATGAACATGGTGTATTTCTCCATCTATTTGTGTCATCTTTGATTTCTTTCACCAATGTTTTATAGTTTTCTATATATACGTCTTTTTTTCTTTAGGTAGATTTATTCCTAAGTATTTTCTTCTTTTTGTCGCAGTGATGAATGGTATTGTTTCCTTAATTTCTCTTTCTGTCTTCTCATTGTCAGTGTATAGGAATGTAAGGGATTTCTGTATATTAATTTTATATCCTGCAACTTTACTATATTCATTGATAAGCTCTAGTAATTTTCTGATGGAGTCTTTAAGGTTTTCTATGTAGAGGATCATGTCATCTGCAAACAGTGATAGTTTTACTTCTTCTTTTCCAATCTGGATTCCTTTAATTTTTTTCTTCTCTGATTGCTGTGGCTAAAACTTCCAAAACTATGTTGAATAGTAGTGGTGAGAGTTGGCATCCTTGTCTTGTTCCTGACTTTAGGAGAAATACTTTCAATTTTTCACCATTGAGGATAATATTTACTGTGGGTTTATCATATAAGGCTTTTATTCTGTTGAGGTATGTTCCTTCTATTCCTGCTTTCTGGAGGGTTTTTTTTATAGTAAATGGATGTTGAATTTTGTCAAAGGCTTTTTCTGCATCTATTGAGATAATCATATGATTTTTATCCTTCAGTTTGTTAATGTGGTGTATCACATTGATTGATTTGTGGATACTGAGGAATCCTTGCATCCCTGGAATAAAGCCCACTTGGTCATGATCTTTTTAATATGTTGTTTGGATTCTGTTTGTTAGAATTTTGTTAAGGATTTTTGCATTTTTGTTCATCAGTGATATTGGCCTGTAGTATTCTTTTTTTTGTGGCAACTTTTGTCTGGTTTTGGTATTAGGGTGATGGTGGCCTCATAGAATGAGTTTGGCACTTTACCTTCCTCTGAAATTTTCTGTAAGAGTTTGAGTAGGATAGGTGTTAGCTCTTCTCTAAATTTTTGGTAGAATTCACCTGTGAAGCCATCTGGTCCTGGGCTTTTGTTTGCTGGAAGATTTTTGATTACAGTTTTGATTTCTGTGTTTGTGATGGGTCTATTAAGATTTTCTATTTCTTCCTGGTTCAGTTTTGGAAAGTTATAATGTTCTAAGAATTCATCCATTTCTTCCAAGTTGTGCATTTTATTTGCATATAGTTGTTGATAATAGTCTCTTATGACCCTTTGTATTTCTGTGTTGTCTGTGATTTCTCTATTTTCATTTTCTAATTCTGTTGATTTGATTCTTCTGCCTTTTTTTCTTGATGAGTCGGGCTAATGGTTTGTCTATTTTCTTTATCCTCTCAAAGATCCAGCTTTTAGTTTTGTTGATTTTTGCTATAGTCTCCTTTGTTTCTTTTTCATTTATTTATGCCCAAATTTTTATTATTTCTTTCCTTCTACTAACCCTGGAGTTCTTCATTTCTTCTTTTTCTAGTTGCTTGAGGTGTAAAGTTAGGTTATTTATTTGATTTTTCTCGTGTCTTTTTCAATCTTCTATCAATTATAAGAAAATGATCTTCTAGAAACTCACGCAAGGTAATTAAGAGTTTTTCTTTATATTGTTTTATATTAAATATTGTTTTCAGCTTATTAAAGTTTCTCAACTCAGAAAAATGCCACTATGTGATGTTTCATAGTTGAGTTAATTAAGAGATTCCAGTATCTGTTGCTATATATCCAATTACTGTTTTTCCTTTTATCTTTTCATTCTTTGAATATTAGACAGTACCACTGCTAAATCAAGCCTTAATATTTGGATTTCTTCCTAATATTACCAGGCAGGACAGCTTCATTCATTGGAATAAATTTAGTAGTTTCTTTCTGCCATTGATTAAATCCAGCAGTGGTGAAACATTTCACTTACATAATTTGTAATAACTGAGCATTTGAATTAGTGAATGTCTCAGTTCCAACAAGTGATAGTATATTCTGACATTTTTCCATATTATTTATTTCTTCACATTCTTTAATAAGTTCTTCAGCATCTGTAGTATCTTCCACATCTATGTGCTTAGTCATTCAGTCGTATCTGACTTTTTGAAACCCCATGACTCCTGTCTCTGGGATCCTCAGTCAAGGATACTCGAGTGGGCAACCTACTCCACATCTATAGTACTGTCCATATCTATATCTTGTTGAGTCAGTGACTTGTGCTTGTGATTTTCTTAACCTTATAATAATTTTTAAAAGGTCTGAGATGGTAACAATAACCCTATATGCCAGACAGAATAAGAGACACAGATGCATAGAACAGTCTTATGGACTCTGAGGGAGAAGGTGAGGGTGGGACGTTCTGGGAGAATAGCATTGAAACATGTATGTTATCATATGTGAAACAGAACACTATTCCAGTTTCGATGCATGAGACGGGTGCTCAGTGCTGGGGCAATGGGATGGCCCGGAGGGATGGGATGGGGGGAAGGTAGGAGGGGGGTTCAGGATGGGGAACACATGTAGACCCATGGCTGATTCATGTCAGTGTGTGGCGAAAACCACTACAATATTGTAAAGTAATTGGCCCCCAACTAAAATAAATAAATTTATTTAAAAAAAAAAAGTCATTCTTGGACCTCCAAGTTAAAAAAAAAAAAAAAGGTCTGAGACCTTGGGCAAGTCCTTCAAGTATCTGAGCATCAGTTTTGTTATCACTCTATTCAGAGAATGTACTAGAGAATAAATGGTACACGAAGGGAAGCCTTCAAGTTAATTGGTTTCCTCAGTTCCCCTCCCCTTTGTCTTGACCTCCCAACCTGTGGGTTTCTGGAGGTGTCATTGATGAAGGAGCTATATAAGAATGGCACTTGGGAAAAAAAAAAAGAATGGCACTTGAGGCCTGGCTGGACTTTGAGTATTAAGGTTTGTATATGAAATTCCAACATGTGGGAAATTTTCCCCTACAACCACCAAGCAATTATCTGACACCAGAGAGCAATTGTCTGACACCAGATACTGAAATTAAATTCAAATCTGACATTATCTAACCAGAGATAGTATCAGATTTCACAGGTTAAGGGCTCAGCCCCTCCTGCTTCAGATACCAATTGTAAGTTCAGATTATCTCCTGTGTCTCTGACCAACTGGCTAAAAATTAGAGCTTCCTATGACCACTTGGATTCAATCAATTTGTTAGAATGGCTCACAGGACTTAGAAAACCAATTTACTCACTATATTACCAGTTTATTACAAAGCACATTAAAAGTTAGGAAACAGCACTACAGGAACAGATACCGAGTGCAAGGTCCTGAGCAAAGGGAATCTGTCCCTGTGGAGAGTGGGCCCAGCACTGTGGTATATGAAATTTTTCTAGTTTGCAAACCTGGAAGTTCTCCAAACCCCATCCTTTTATTTTTAATGGAATCTTCATTTTCCTAGGTACGGTTGATTAAATCACTGGCCACTGAAGACTGATTCCATTTTCAGCCCTCTCTCCTCCTCAGAGGTCTGGGGATGGGATTGAAAGTGCCACCTCTCTTATCACTTGCTTATCTTGGCAACCAAGCCAGCCCTCATCCTTCCCTAGCTTCTAAAATCACCTTATTAGCACAACAAAAGATACCATTTTTACTCTCAGCACAAGAAATTGCAAGGGTTTTAGGAGCTCTGTGCCAGAAAAAGGGAGATATATATATCTTATTCCAAGCTGCAATATCACAAGTATCCAGTTCCCTAGTGTTGCAGGAAAGAGAGTAGGACTAGAGAGCATGATCACATCCCAGGTTATGTCTGAGTCCCTGGGACAGCCACCAAATGTGGGTTCTGGGCTTCTTACAGGAAAGAATTCAAGAGTGAGCCACAGTAGGGGGAAAGAAGATTTATTCAGGGAGATAAACACTCCATAGACAGAGTGTGGACAATCTTCGAAGGCAAGAGTCACCAGGGTATGGTGTTATGGGGCTATTAGTTTTTATAGGGTTGGGTAATTTTATAGGCTAATGAGTAGGAGGATTATTCTAATTATTTGGGGGAAGGGATGAGGATTTCTAGAAATTGGGGCACTATCCACTTTTTGGCCTTTTATAGTGTTGACTAAAAAAGATGCACAATGTGAGAGTTGCAAGTTCTGTTTAATATTTATTTTTAATTGATTGATTGCTTTACAATGTTGCTTTGATTTCTGTCCTACATCAATATGAATCAACCATAGGTGTATATATGTCCCCTCCCTCTTGAATCTCCTTCCCACCTCGCGCACATTCCCACTCCTCTAGGTTACTATAGAGTCCCAGTTTGAGTTCTCTGAGTCATACAGCAAATTCCCATTGGCTATCTATTTACATATGTTAGTGTATATGTATCCATGCTATTCTCTCCATTTGTTTCACCCTCTCCCTCATTTCCCCCATGCTCGTCCATAAGTTTGTTCTCTATGTTTGTGTCTCCATTGCTGCTCTCTGAAAAGCTTTGTCAGTAACGTCCATCTGGATGCCAAATACATGCATTAATATATGATACTTGTTTTCTCTTTCTGACTTCACTCTGTATAATAGGCTCTATGTTCATCCACCTCATTATAACTGACTCAAATGTGTTCATTTTTATGGCTGAGTGCTATTTCATTGTATATATGTACCACATCTTCTTTATCCATTCATCTTCCAGGCCTTGGCTATTCTAAATAGTGTTGCAGTGAACATTGGGGTACATGTATCTTTTTCAGTTTTGGTTTCTTCAGGGTATATGCCTAGAAGTGGAATTTTGGGTCATATGGTTTTATTTCTAGTTTTTTAAGGAATCTGCATACTGCCTTCCATAGTGACTGTATCAATTTACATTCCCACCAGCAGTGTAGGAGGGTTCCCTTTTCTCCACACCCTCTCCAGCACTTGTTGTTTGTGGATTTTTTGGTTATGGCCATTCTGCCTGGTGCGACGATTCTTTAATCAATGTGATACACCATATTAACAAATTGAAAGATAAAACCATACGATAATTTCAATAGATGCAGAAAAAGCTTTTGAAAAAATTCAGCACCCGTTTATGATAAAAGCTCTTCAAAAAATGGGCATAGAAGCAATCTACTTTAACATAATAAAAGCCATATACAACAAGCCCAGAGCAAACATTACTCTAAATGGTGAAAAACTGAAAACATTCCCTCTAAGATCAGGAATAAGACAAGGGTACCCACTCTCACCACTATTATTCAATATAGTTTTGGAAGTCCTAGCTGTGGCAATTAGAGAAGAGAAAGAAATAAAAGGAATCCAGATTGAAAAGGAAGAAGTAAAACTCTCACTATTTGCAGATGACATGATATTTTACTTAGAAAACTGTACAGATACTATCAGAAAATTGTGTTAAGTTTTGTTTGGGCCAAAATGAGGACTACAGCCTAGGAGGCAACACCTCAGATAGCTCTGAGAGACTGCTCCAAAGAGGCAGTGGAAAGAAGTCAATATATAAGGTATTTGGTGAAGATGGAATTATACAATTAAGGGCTCATTTTACAAAAGTTTTTCTGCTATTCTCTAGAATCTGATGTCACCCTAAAGAGATTTAGTGCTTTTCTAGATATCACTCAGTTCAGTTGCACAGTTGTGTCTGACTCTTTGTGACCCCATGGACTGCAGCATGCCAGGTTTCCTTGTGCATCACCAACTCCCGGAGCTTGCTCAAACTCATGTCCATTGAGTCAGTGATGCTATCCAACCATCTTATCCTCTGTCATCCCCTTCTCCTCCTGCCTTCAATGTTTTCCAGCATCAGGGTCTTTTCCAGTGAGTCACTTCTTTGCATCAGGTGGCCAAATTATTGAAGTTTCAGCTTCAGCATCAGTACTTCCAATGAATAATCAGACTGATTTCCATTAGGATTGACTGGTTGGATCTCCTTGCAATTCAAGGGACTCTCAGGAGTCTTCTCCAATACCATAGTTCAGAAGCATCAATTCTTCGGCACTCAGCTTTCTTTATAGTTCAACTCTCACATCCATACATGACTACTGGAAAAACCAAAGCTTTGACTAGACGAAACTTTGTTGGTAGAGTGATGTCTCTGCTTTTTAATATGCTGTCTAGGTCGGTCATAGCTTTTCTTCCAAGGAGCAAGCATCTTTTGATTTCACAGCTGCAGTCACCACCTGCAAAGATTTTGGAGCCAAAAAAATAAAGTCTGTCACTGTTTCCATTGTTTCCCCATCTATTTGTCATAAAGAGATGGGGCCAGATGCCATGATCTTAGTTTTTTGAACGTTGAGTTTTAAGCCAATTTTTTCACTCTCTCCTTTCAGTTTCATCAATAGGCTCTTCAGTTCCTCTTTGCTTTCTGCCACAAGGGTGGTGTCATCTGTATATGTGAAGGTATTGATATTTCTCCTGGCAATCTTGATTCCAGCTTGCACTTCATCCAACCTGGCATTTCTCATGATGTACTCTGCATATAAGTTAAATAAGCAGGGTGACAATATACAGCCTTGACATACTCCTTTCCCAATTTGGAATGAGTCTGTTTTTCCATGTCCGGTTATAACTGTTGCTTCTTGACCTGCATACAGATTTCTCAAGAGACAGGTCAGGTGGTCTGGTATTCCAATCTCTTTCAGAATTTTCCAGAATTTGTTGTGATCCACATAGTCAAAGACTTTGACATAGTTAATAAAGCAGAAGTAGATGTTTTCCTGGAACTCTCTTGGTTTTTCTATGATCCAACGGATGTTGGCAATTTGATCTCTGGTTCAGTGCAATGTTATCTGAAAATTTGCCCTCAAATAAGGTTAGGTATTAGAAAGCTCATTTTGCTTTTGAGAAAAGTATGCTATGGGTATTCACTCTTTCGGACTAAGGCAAAGATATATTATAAATTGTGTGGCTTATATTCTTTCTCTCTTTTGCACTCTTCCTGCTCTTTCCCACTCAAGATTCTCATCAGTGGCCTCTAAGTTGTGTAATTAATGAACCTCTTGCTGAAAGATACATTTACTTATATTCTATGATTTTGTGTAAAACGTCTCTAGGAATCAGGTACAGCTTAATATGCCTTTTGACATCAAGATCCGGGAGGTCAAGTTTGGTGCCTTATAAACTAGACCCCTGGAGGAAGGGATGGACGCCCACTCGAGTACTCTTGCCTGAAGAATCCCATTGACAGAGGAACCTGGCAGGCTATGGTCCACAGGATCGCAGAGAGTCAGACATGACTGAAGTTACTTAGCACAGCCCAGCACAAACTTTCAGGAACTCTGACTCTTGATATCTGGTAAGAATGTGGTGCTGAAAATGTGAAGGTGTTGAGAATCAGTGTCTCAATGGATGGGAGACAAATTTGCTGACAGTGGAAGTTTGGACCAATGGAGTAATGATGGTTGGTGCCCTAGTAGTAGAGACCAAAGAAATATTTTACTTAGTTAAATTATCAACAGAATTCATTGTTAATGTAAAAATTATTTAAATCTATTTTTCAAATAACTTATAAAGCAATTAACAGAACCAAAACAATTTCCCTGGAAAACTATAATATATAGACATTTTTGGTATTTTTTAAAAGATTTGCATCTGGGCTTTCTTTTCAAGAATTAGATAATTTGCTTACTCATCATAGTGCTTTGTACTATTTTTTTAACTGTGGTAAAATTCACATTAAATAAAATTTACCATTTTAAATGTGCAGCTCAGTGGCATTGTGTGTCACACTGTTCTGCAACCATCAACCATACATCTCCAGAACTCATTTCATTTTGAATAACTGAAACAGTACCCACTAAACAACAGTTCCCCATTTCTCCCTATTCCCAGCCCCTAGCAATGACCATTCTACTTTATGTCTCTATGAATCTGACTACTTCAGGTATCTCATGTAAGTAGAATTATATAATATTTGTCCTTTGCTGTCTGCCATACTTCATTCACATAATGCCCTGAAATTTCATCCATGTTGTTGCTATATGTCAGCATGATGGTTTTATTTACATATATTTTAAAAGGAAGATTGTTAATCACACTGTTCTGACTAGAAATCCCTGACAACTTTTGTGATAAAAGTGACTAAGATAGAGATCAGCAAACTTTTTCTCTAAAGGGCCAGTTTGTTGGACAAATAGAGATTTATTTTTAGAAATTGACTCATGTGAGTCAATGGCAAATCCAAAATCTGCAGGGTAAGCCAGCAGGTTGGGAACCCAGGGAAGTGTTGAATGTACAGCTTGAGTCCAAAGGCCATCTGCTGACAGAGTTATATCTTTCTTCCGGGACCTCAGTCTGCTTTTGCTTAAGACCTTCAACTGATTGAATGAGACTTACCTACATTATGGGAGTAATCTGCTTTGCTCTAAGTCTACTGATTTAAATGTTAATCCCATCTGAAGAAT
This sequence comes from Okapia johnstoni, assembly GCA_024291935.2. Lineage (NCBI taxonomy): Eukaryota > Metazoa > Chordata > Mammalia > Artiodactyla > Giraffidae > Okapia > Okapia johnstoni. Next base: position 1,097,503 of record CM044326.1, read on the forward strand.
ATCTCCACAGCAACAAACAGATGATGTTTGACCAAATATCTGAGTACTATGTCCTAGTGAATTTGACACATAAAATTACCATCACAGTCAGATAGTAAATATTTTTGGCTTTGTGGACCAAATAGTTTCTGCTGTTTAGTGCAGGAAAAAGCTCTTCTCAACCCTCTCCTGTCAGGGTTTGAAAATTAAACTAACAAAGACAAACAAATTTATTTATGACTTTTTTTCTTTTGCCAGCTCTGGGTGGCTGGTGGGGTCCTAGTTTCCCAACCAAGGATCACACCCAGGATCCTCAGCGGTAAACACATGGAGTCCTAACCACTGGACCACTGAGGAATGCCCCATGCAAATTTATTTAATGTGAGTGTGTGTGACATAGGAGCCTTCATTCCTAAGGAAAATTAGTATAGAATTACTAAATTCTATATTTAGAATTCTAAATTCTGTAGAATTCTAAATTCCTACAGAAACAGACCTTGAGTACTTTTATGCCAAGTTTGCATAGAAATGTCAGAGAGGATAAGGTTAGTGAAGAAAACTGGATGAAATTTATTAAAACTTGTTTTTCTTATTCTTCTTGGCATCCTTTTGTCTTTGGAAATAAGAATGATCCTTCTCCCTGGGTATAGGACGGGCACCTCTCACAGGAGACTTTTATGACTTATCTCAGAGGAGGGTTGGGAGAAGATCGCAGTGACCTTCCTGCTGCTTCTCTTTTCTCCAACACCTTCAGCTTAAACTATTCCATGAGGCACATGTTGGGGTGCATGCATGAGTGCGTGCTGGTGTGCTCAGTCCTGTCTGACTCCTTTGTGACCTCATGGGCTGTAGCTTGCCAGGCTCCTGTGTCCATGAAATTCTCAGGCAAGAATACTGGAGCAGTTTGCCATTTTCTTCTCCAGGGGATCTTCCTGAGTTAGGGATGGAACCCACATCTCTTGAGTCTCCTGCATTGGTAGGGGAGTTCTTCACCACCTGAGTCACTGCAGAAGCCCTTATGTTGGGGATATGTGTGTTAGTCCCTCAGTAGTGTGTGACTCTTTACGACCTGATGGACTGTAGCCCACCAGGCACCTCTGTCCTTGGGATTTCCAGGCAAGAATACTGGAATGAGTCACCATTCCCTTCTCCAAGGGATCATCCCAACCTAGGGATTGAACCCAGGCATCCTACCTTGCAGGCATATTTTTTACCATCTGAGCCACCAGAGGCAGTATGCCTTTAACCCCATCAGTTGTAACTACTCAGCTCTGCAGTTGTAACCATAGATAATAAGTAAGCAAATGTACAAAGCTATTGTGAGATAACAGAAAAAAAAATTATATGCCAGTCTCTGCTCCCAGTTCCTGGCACAGAGCTCCTAAAATCTTATAAATTCCTAAGTAATAAGAACACTTGTCTTAAAACTCAACATTCAAAAACTAAGATCATGGGCATCCAGTCCCATCACTTCATGGCAAATAGACAGGGAAATAGTGGAGACAGTGACAGACTTTATTCTCTTGGGATCCAAAATCACTGCAGATGGTGACTGCAGCCATGAAATTAAAACATGCTTCCTCATTGGAAGAAAAGCTTTGACCAACCTAGACAGCATATTAAAAAGCAGAGGCATTACTTTGCCAACAAAAGTCCGTCTAGTCAAAGGTTTTGTTTTTCCATGAGTCATGTATGGATGTGAGAGTTGAACTATAAAGAAGGCTGAGTGCTGAGGAATTGACACTTTTGAACTGTGGCATTGGAGAAGACTCTTGAGCGTCCCTTGGACTGCAAGGAGACCAAACCAGTCAATCCTAAAGGAAATCAACCCTGAATATTCACCAGAAGGACTAATGCTGAAGCTGAAGCTCCAATACTTTGGCCACCTTATGTGAAGAACTCACTCATTGGAAAAGACCCTGATCTGGGGGAAAGATTGAAGGCAGGAGGAGAAGGAGACGACAGAGGATGAGATGGTTGGATAGCATCATGAACTCGATGGACAGGAGTTTGAGTAAGCTCCAGGAGATGGTGAATAGGGAAGGCTGGCATGCTGCAGTCCATGGGGTCTCAAAGAGTTGAACACAACTGAGTGACTGAACAATAAGAACACTAGGGGCATCTCTGGTTCTAATATTTGTCTTTGACCTCATCCTTGACACAGGGCTCCTAAATCTTTTGTAAGTTGCTAAGTGAGAAGAATATTTGGAGCGTCTTCTGTTCTAATGAGGTGACTGGGTGGGCTACTGGGTGACTCTTAAACATCAGACAGACCAAGCCATGCTTAGAAGCCTGGAATTTTTCAGTCCCACCTCTCACTTCTCTAGAGAGGAGAGAGGGGCTGTAAATGGAGTTAATAATTGAACATGCCTATATGAGGAAGGCCCCACAAACATTCCCAAAGTATTGACGTTTGGAAAAATTGTAGGTTGGTGAACTATCTGTGTACTGGGAGGATATTGATACACCACAGGTTCACAGGACAAAACCTCCTATGCTTATTCATAGGACAACCCTCCCAGACCTCACCCTAAGTATCTCTTCAGGCTGTTCAGCTGTATCATTTATCATATCCTTTAATAAACTAGGAAATGTAGGTAAAGTTTTCCCTAAATTCTGTGAGTTGCTCTAGCAAATAAATTGAGGAGATCATAGGAGCCTCCAAACCACAGAGAAGTGTTGACTGGGGGAAAAAAAGCACAGCCTAAAAGTTGATAATTCAGTTTTATTTGGCAGAGTTTCTGAGGACTGAAGCCCATAAGATAGCCCCTCAGTCCTGAGGGACTGTTTCCCAGAAGTAAAGGAGGAGCCAAGATATTTAGGAGCTTTTGCAAAAAACAACCAACCAACCCCCCACCCCACAGCCAGGTGGTGGGAACATTAAAAGTCTACGGTTAATTAAAGACAAACCAGATATCTCAAGTTAATGAACTTAAAATTTTTTCTCTGTTTGGGAAGATGTACGAGTCTGGGCTCACTGAAATCATTCCTTTGATGTGCGCTGTAACCATATAGGGTCAACATCCTGCTTCTCTCCATCCTGAATCCCCTCAGGGTGCATAGCTGGGGGTGGCTGCAGAGGTTGATGGCTTGATGGTGGCAACATCCTTTGTTTACTGCTATGGCAGGCTACATTCTTTGTCCCAGAAGTTATGGATAACCTGGGGAGTATTCCTTGCACTTGGCATCTGATGCGGGGTAGGAGTAGTCTTGTAGAACTGAGCTGTGGGCTCTGACCTGTGTTATCTGACACTATATCCAGGTAGATAATATTAGAATTGAGTTAAATTGTAAGACATCCAGCTGGTGTAATGCATAATTGCTTGGTTTAGAGAAAACCCAACACATGTTTGGTGTCGGAAATGTCAGAAACGAAATATTCTTTGTGAGTGTGATAATTGTGTAGGGCTAAAGAAGAAACACACAGCAGTTTGGGACCTGGATTTTTCCTTACTTGGGAAAAGTCTGAGTTTTTCTATTCAGCTATGTTCTGCATGCACTTTATTCCTGGATACTGAAATTTGAACTTCATATAATTTTTGTATCACAAAATATTCTTTCGATTCCTTCCCAACCATTAAAAAATGCATAAGTTGTAGGTGGGATGTGATGTGGTCATTTGACCGTCTAGAGAATTCTTGCCCCCAAATCTGGAGACATAGTGAGAATGTATATAGAATCTGTGGGTGGAAGAGTATCTTTTTATTGTGTGTGTTTCATTTCTAAACAAGTAGGTACTTTCTTCCCCTGATCAACCTCTTCCTGAGTTGGTCCTGGGACTTTCCAAGAAGGCTGCTAATAGGAGAATCTCCCTCCTGCTGTTCCCAAGGTGGGGGAGGAGGCTTGAAGCAAAGATTTCTCTCTCCTGTTGAGCTTCTTGTGAACCAATTGTGCCTGTAGTGAAAGACTGCCACCCAGTGCCTTCAGTTCAGTTCGGTCGCTCAGTCCTGTCCGATTCTTTGTGACCCCATGGACTGCAGCACACCAGGCTTTCCTGTCCATCACCAACTTCTGGATCCTACTCAAACTCATGTCCATCCCATCAGTGATGCCATCCAACCATTTCATTCTCTGTCGACCCCTTCAGTTCAGTTCAGTTCAGTTGCTCAGTCATGTCCGACTCTGCGACCACATGGACTGCAGCACGCCAGGCCTCCGTCCCAGTGCCTTAAGTAAGGAGAATGAGGGGGCAGTTTTGGGTTTTTGTGTTGTTTTCTCTTTTCACCCAGGTTTCTGCTTGGGCTTAAGGTTCTCATATGTGGATTTGTGCACATCGGTTGTGGAATTAAAATTATAACGAACAGAACCATTACCTGTACAAGATGGTTAGGCCATTACAGATAGTTAAGAGTAGTGGTTAAGAGCAGGGATATTGGAGCCAGGGTGCTGGGCTTGAATCGGAGCTCAACCACTTATGAGCTGTGTGACTTTGAGTGTGGATTTTTACTGCTCTGTGTCTCAATTTCCTAACCTGTAAAAGAGATGGAGATTCAAAATAACTCATTTGGTTGATATTTGAACTACTGTTAAAGTATCTGGAAGACATTTCATAATGAGTGGGCATCCTTGCACTTTTTTCTTTGAGGTTCCCTTTTCCTTATTGATTTCTATAAGTTCTGGCTGTAATGATAATTAATGACAACTAATGATTCATTAATGATACAGAATTAATGATAATTCATTCTCTAGGTATATAGCAAATGAGTTCTCTTGTGTTTTTCCTTTTAAATTTATTGCCTTCTGCCAGACAAGTTTCCTTGAACAACTTTTTCTGTTCCCTTTACTTTTTACTTCATAAAGTTCATAAATTCAAGTTACAGAAAAAAATCTTTCAAATTAGAGAGGTTGTTTTTTTTCAGTAGGAAGTCCCCCTTCTTCCCTTGTATGTGAGCCTTCTTCTCCTTTATAGGTGACCATGTTAGAACATTTTTGCATAACTTTTTCTGATCAGGTTTATTCCCTTAACCAACTTTAACTTCAGAATACTTTTATATTTACATAATTATTCTGAAGGTAGTACAGAGAGTTCCCCTATATCTCATACATATATTCCCCTATTATCAATGTTACATTTGTATGGTACATTCATTACAATGATGAACCAATATTGGTACATTATTATTAACAGAAGTTTCTGGTTTATTCAGATGTCCTCAGTTTCTCCATAATGTCCAAGATCTCATTCAGGATGATATATTACATTTAGTACTCCTGTCTCAAGGCTCTTCTTGGTTACGACAAGACTCAGAAAGTTTCTCAGCCTTTGTTTTTGATGCTCTTGATAGTTTTGGCGATTGCCAGTCAGGGATTTTGTAGAATGTCCCTCAATTGAGATTAAAAAGAAATTAACTTATAATGCACATACAAGAAAATCTTACAATTTAAAAAATTGTACAATTCAGTGCTTTTTAATATATTCACAATGTTTTACAACCCTCCCAACTATCCAAATCCAGAACATTTCATCATTCTGTAAAGAAATACTTTAACCATTAGCAGTCCATCTCCATTTTTTCTTTCTTTCATTTCCTGACAATCACTAATCAGTTTTCCAACTCTATGGATTTGCCTATTTTGAACAATTCATTTAGTGAACACATAAAAGAATACATCCTTCCACTTAACATATTCAGGGTTCATCCATATTGTAGCATGAATCAATACTTCATTCCATTTAATGACCAAATGCTATTCTGTTGTACAGTTACATCATACTATGTATTTTGCTTATCCATTCATCAGTTGATAGACATTTGGGTTGTTTCCACTTCTGACTATTATAGCAGGGTTGCTATGAAAATTCATGTACAACTTTTTGCAGATGTGTGTTTTCATTTATTTTGAGTTACTTACTTAGGAATAGAACTCTAGGAGGGAACTTAGAGTAAATTTATGGTTAAATTTTTAGGTACTCCCAAACTCTTCCTAAATGACTGCACTATTTTACATGTCAGAAGGTTCCAATTTCTCCACATCCTCCTTAACACTTGTTATTGTCTTTCTGATTACAGCCCTCCTAGTGAGTGTGAATTCTATTTCATTGAGCCATTCATTTGCATTTCGCTAAGAATTAATGATGCTGAGCATCCTTTCATGTGGTGATTGGCCATTTGTTTGCCAGTTTTGAGTGAATTATCAAATTCAAATCCTTTGCCCATTAAATATTTCTTTTGTCTTCTTAGTTTTGAATTGTAAGTCTTCCTTTATCAGATAGCATTATGATTTGCATTTTTTTTTTTTTACTATTAGGCTGGCTCTCTTTTCATTTTTTTAACAGTGATCTTTCAAGAAAAAACTTTACTTGTGATGAAGTCCAATTTATTTATTTATTTATTTTCATTTGGTGTATCTAAGAAACTATTCCTTCAGTCAGAATCACACAGATTTACGTCTTCGTTTCCTCCTAAGAGATTTGCATTTTACTCTTATAAGTGAACTTTCATCCATATCCCTTTTGAGTTAATTTTTGTATATTGTGTGATGTAGGAGCTCTGATCACTTTGTACAGACTCCAGTTTCAGTCGCATAGAGAATAACTCTAGTCTAGATTTGATATCTTTTAGGTGGCTCAGATGGTAAAGCGTCTGCCTACAATGTGGGAGACCCGGGTCCGAGTGTTTGAATTGTGACGTCTACACTTAAGAAAAAAAAAAAAAAAAGGAATGGCTGGGCGACATCATTTTGCTGGGAAGTCTCCTTTTCTATATATTTACTTGCTAACTGCAGGATATGCTCACCCCTACAAACTGATTTTAAATATTCTCTTTCAATAAATGAGTGAGCCAAAATGGCCACTCTCTGCTGCTGCTGCTGCTAATTCGCTTCAGTCGTGTCCGACTCTGTGCGACCCCATAGCCGGCAGCCCCCCAGGCTCCTCTGTTCCTGGGATTCAACAGGCAAGAATACTGGAGTGGGTTGCCATTTCCTTCTTCAATGCATGCATGCATGCTAAGTCGCTGAGTCACTTGTAATGTCGGGATCCTATCATGCCTTTCCCGCCATCCAAAGCCAGGTTCTTAACTATAGTGCTTAGTTGCTCAGTCATGTCCAACTCTTTGTGACCCCCACGGACTGTATCCCACTAGGCTCTCTGTCCATGGGATTCTCCAGGAAAGAATACTGGAGCAGGTTGTATGCCCTCCTCCAGGGGAACCTCCCAACTCAGGAACTGAACCCAGGTCTCCAGCATTGCAGGCCGATTCTTTACCGTCTTAGCCACCATGGAATATTGAGCAGCCACAAAATTAGGAGTCTGGGCAGGCTGGCGGAAAGAGCAGGCTAGAAAAGGGTGAAGATGGGTCAAGGAAATTGACAGCAAGTACATTAGAGCTTAGAATTAAGTTTAATTTTATCTTAATAATACTTTAATTCTGAAAGTAATCATCACTGTAAAAATACAAACATGGTAAAAATTTTTAAATAAATTAAAATATAAAGTGCAACAGTAAATAAGAGTTTAATGAAATCATGATTTTCTTTATATGTGTATATGAAACACATAAATATAACATAAAATCTGTGTTACCTTGCAACAGGATAAGGTCACCAGTGGAAAACCTGAGGAAACCTGAGTAAGGTATGGACTTTACAAATGGTCACAAAAAGGAAATACCCAATCCCCACTTCACTTGGAGGTATCACGCCTCTGGGTCGAAGTACTACAGTTAACATTTGGTGCGTTTCTAAGAGTCATTAACTGCCTGCTCGTGGTGGTCCCTAGAGCTCCCCCACCCCAAAGGCCACAGGACTTTGACCACTAGGGTGGGGTAGACACCATCCCCCCCCCGTTTCCCAGCTTAGGGGAGCAGCATCGCCTGCAGTGCCGCAGCACCTCGCCACTGCGGCAAACAGACTGCGCAGGCGCGGCCGACTCCGGCCGCGGGGAGCGGGGCGGCTTGCCGCGCACGCGCAGGCGGAGTCCGCGGAGTGGTGCTGTGGCCGCGGAGGAGCGCAGCGCTGTCTGCCAGCTGGAGATGCGTGACGTTCTGTTCTGAGGAGCGGCCAGCAGCGCAATGGAGCGGGCCAGGTCAGCCGTGTGGTGGGCAACATTTTTTTTTTGATCATCCTGAGCTTCCAGAACTAGAAGTATTTTGGTATTTACTAGGGATCTGGGCCCTCAAGTTCTTTGTCTGGTGGCTGGATGGAACAACTTCTGGAGGCTTGAGTGACTTTCCCGACCGTGTCTTGCTAGGTCTTGGGGGCATCTGCACCGTCATATCGCGCCCCCTCAGATTCTCTGGGGTGGCCCTTTGTTCCTGTGGTCTGAGGCTGCGGCTGCGGGTGGCCACAATACGACAGTCAGGGGAGGGCGGGGTCAGCGGTTTCCACAGTGAAATCTGCCAGGGGCCGTGTCCATGAAGGCGCTGATGTGTGGCAGCAGTGGGAGGGAGTGGTTGCGGTGGTCTCCGTGTCAGTGATGAGGAGGGGGCGACAGGGTGGCCGCATATTGAGGGGGCGGCTGAGAGACCGTGCTGGCTGTGGGGGGTGACAGGGGCGGCCGAGAAACCCCGATGAATGTGGGGGATGATGGAGGCGGGCGGCCGAGAGACCGCGATGCCCGTGGCGGGTGATGGAGGCCGGCGGCCGAGAGACTGCGCTGCCCGTCGGGGGTGATGTAGGTGGGCGGCCGAGAAACCCCGCTGTCCGTGGGGGATGATGGAGGCCGGCGGCCGAGAGACCGCGCTGCCCGTGGTGGGGGGGAGGTGATGAGGGCAGCCGAGAAACCCTGCTGAATGTGGGGGTGATGGAGGCGGGCGGCCGAGAGACCGAGCTGCCCGTGCGGGGTGGGGTGATGGCGGCCGAGAAGCCCCGCTGAATGTGGGGGTGATGGAGGCGGGCGGCCGAGAGACCACGCTGGCTGTGGGGGGGGTGACGGCGGCGGCCGAGAAGCCCCGCTGAATGTGGGGGATGATGGAGGCGGGCGGCCGAGAGACCGCGCTGCCCGTGGGGGGTGGGGTGATGGCGGCCGAGAAGCCCCGCTGAATGTGGGGGTGATGGAGGTGGGCGGCCGAGAGACAGCGCTGCCTGTGAGGGGGGGGGGGGTGATGGGGGCGGCCAAGAAGCCCCGCTGAATATGGGGGTGATGGAGGCGGGCGGCCGAGAGACTGCGCTGCCCGTGGGGGGGTGTGATGGGCGCCGCGGGAGCGTGGTGGGGGCCCTCTGTGCCTCGGTATATGGGGGTGGTGGAGTGCCGCCCACGGTGGGGCCGCAGAGAGGCGGTGGGGGTGCGACAAAGCAGTCTTGGCGGCGTGGCCGTCTGGACACGGGCAGAGAGGGTGAGCGGGTGGGGGCATGCGAGTGGAGGAGGCTCTCTGTTTGAAGAAAGAGAACTGTTCAGTGTTCTCATGGCCGGCAGTGCTCTTACAGTTTGAATAGTGCGGCAAAACTACCCTTTCCCTAAATTGAAGGGGTGGCTGCAAAAATGTCTTATATACTTGATTCCTTTAAGTATCATGTTTGTGAGCTTGGTGTAAGAGGGATGTGGTATTCACAGACGATCTAATGCAGCTTGTAGGGGACCTGCCAGGTTCTGGGATGTGACAGCCAGAGGCGTTTCTCTTTCACATGCGTTTTCCCTGCGTTTGCAATGAGAGTTTTGAAGGCCAGCTAGGGAGCGTGGGGGTCGGTTTCGCGTCACAACCTTTGTGCTGCTCCACGAAGATGGCGGCCGCCGCAGCTGTGCGCTTCTGCGCAGGCGTGGAGTGGGGGCGCGGCCCTCCCCTTGCTGCTGCAGTGGGGGAGGGGCGGTCCTGCCGCCTCCAGGCGGGAAGTCGGCCGCGCCCTCCCGAGAGCCGTTTGCAAAGGGGGAGAGGCGGACCCGGGCGGCTGCCGCACCCTGGTGCTACAGTAGGGAAGGTGTGGGCTCAGAGTGCGCAGGGGCGTCAGTGATGACACCACCTCTGCTGTGCACTGGGGGAGGGGATTTGTGCAACTTCCGCTGTGCAGGGCAGCCCGCCATTCCCTATACCTACGTGCCGGTCCCTGCCCCTTCCCTGCTCTGCTGGAGTGGGCTTGGGGGAGGAAGGACACAAGTTTGCGCAGCCTCTGTCTGGCAGTCATCCCTTACCTGCAGTGCCATGGTGGAGTGGAACAAGTAGGCCAGAGAGTTGCACGATTTTTCCATCCTGTGCCTGCCTGAAATGTCAGGGCAGCTGCACTGTGCCCCTGGCTTTCTGTTACCTTTTAAGGGAGAGGTGAGGGCTTGGAGGCCAAGAGAGGTGAGTGCATTCCGGGATTCACTACGCTACTTAAAAGACAGCCTCCGTCACTGGTGCAGGAGCTTTTTCAGTGTTGTTCATTTGCCTTAAGTGGTACTGGGAGCAGTCTTAATTGTTCGCTGTATTAAGTGGATTCAGTTAACCATTTAGACATCTCTCATTCCTTTAATCCCTGATTTCAGTTTTCCGGATTATATAATTCCATAGCTGCATTTCCCTTACCTGACTGTCCTACTATTTCTTGATTGCTGGGTAATCCATTGATGATATTACCTTTATAATTTCCTTAAATCAGGGGATCAAGGCTCCTCTAGGACTCTTAGGAACTGAGGTCTATGAGTTGTTTGTTCAAGGAGAACAGCAGAGAAAAATGTAGAATGTGAGTCCTAGGTGTATCTGGGATTAGTGAATTCTTGCCCGTAATTGGACTTTTTAAAAAATTTGGAACATATTTGCTTTTCAATATTGTGTTAGTTTCTGCTGTACAGCAACTTCACAGTTGCTAATGTTCAGCTATCCCCTTCCTCTTGATTTTTTAATTATTAATTTTGTTCCATCATTTTTGAAATTGGAGCTGCTATGAATATTTTCTGAGAAGGGGTAATTAACAAAGTAACTATTCCTGTATCATGATTATTGTATTACTATTACCATATTTTGATTTGGGGGGACACTCTTAGGATTTTCCTTGCAGAATTTTGATGTGCTTGCCTTTTTTACTCATTTATCACAAACAGTACGCCTGCTTGTGTGCCCAGTTAGAATGTAATTAAGGGAAATGCAAATTAAACTTTGGAAGCTTTGTTCTGGAATTGTTTATTTTCTAGTAGCTCGAAAAATAGCAGGACTCTGGTATTTTGTGATACTTATGATTTGCATCTTTTTTTTTTTCTGCTTGTAGGAAGATACTGCTTCAAATGTGAACATCTGATCATTTGGCCCTTTGCGAGATGAGAGTGCATCATCCTGGTCCGCCATTTTGTAGTCTTGCCCTCTGACTTAGGACCTCAATATGGCGGACCCTGTGGAAAGACCTGAAGTTTGAAGGTCTCTGTCCTGCCTTGTGAATATTTGGCATAGTACCACAGCTTTTTGAGAATGGGAAAGGAATGTGAGCCCTATCTGAAGTTAGAGCAAGGACTATGTGTTGCTTTCTAAGGCAAGGTACTTTGAACAAGAGTTGTTGATGGTTAAGGCATCATCCTTCACTAATAAGGGTGGGCAAAGAAGTTTATTTTCTGGTTCCTGGGTGCTGGCTGGCTCAGAATTTCTTTGATTCTAAAAGTTTTGTTTTTGGAGGCACTGATTTTCATGTTCGTGGGGAGATCACACCCTGGGATTACTTCACATTATCTTTGTGTTTTTTAACTTTTATTTCTCATTCTTGAGGTCATTGAGTTATTACTTTTTTGGGGGGGGGGTGTAAGGAATCGTGAATATTTGATAGAATATTAGACTGGAAAAAACCCTGTCATATCATCATCTTTTGCTTTTTCAGTATGTTTTCAAATTTGTTGTTGTTTTAGTTGCTAACTCGTGTTTTGACATTTTTGGGACTCCAGAGGCTCCTCTGTCCATGGGGTTTATTAGGCAAGAATACTGGAGTGGGTTGTCATTTTGTTCTGGGGATCTTCTCAGGGATTGAACCGGACTCTCCTGCTGGCATGTGGCTTCTTTACCATGGAGCCATCTGAGAAGCCCATATTTCCAGATTAGTATTAATTTTTTAATGAAAGGGATTTTGGAGTAAAAAGTTAGCATTGTGTACATGTAACATCTTTTCTCATGTTGGCAGTGCAGTTAGGGACATTACAAATGTACATATGTGTGTTTAGAACAAAATTCAAAATAAAGCTGCTCATCATTGATTTTGCATGTAGCCTTAAAAATCTTCGAAAATTGAAAAAAAAAAACAAAACCTCTATATACTGATTTTTTTTCTCAATTGAACACAGACCTTCAGGTTACATAAAGGAACTGAAAATTTTTTCTGAGGGGTGGGATGGATAATGGGGTATTGTCAGTTAAACTGCGATTAATCATAATGGGTGGTCTGTGACAAAGCAGAGGTTTATAATTCCTTTTACTGTATTAACGTATTAGTAAGTATGTTTGAAACTGCCATCTTGTGTATCAGTATTTCATCGTTTTTAATGACTGAATGATCCGTTGTATGGATATACCATACCACACCGTATTTTGTTTATGCATTCATCATTTATACTTTGGGTTATTTCTATTTTTGGCTATTGACAACTAACACTGCTAGGAACTTTCATGTTCAAGTTTGAGTTTTTATTTCACTACAAGCTTGGAGTGGAAATACTGGGTCACATGTTAATACACTCAACATTTTTAAGAAGTGCCAGAGTTGTGTCATTTTTCACTTTTCCAAGCAGTTTCTCCACATCCTAGTCCTGTGGTGTGAAGTGGTTGTGGTTTTGATTTGTGTTTTCCTAATGACCCTCATACTGAGCATTTTTTCTTGTGTTAAGGAAAATTGTTACGCTTTTGGAAAGTGATCTGTTTGAATCCTTTACTCATTTTATTTTTTGTAATTCATTTATTTATTTCATAGGTGTGCTGGCTCTTCATTGTTGCACAGGCTTTTCTCTAGTTGTGGTGAGCTGGGGCTGTTCTCTTAAGCTGCAGTGCAAGGTCTTCTCATTTCCGTGGCTTCTCTTGTTTTGGAGCCCGGCTTTAGGGCATGTGGGCTTCAGTTGTTTCTGTTCCTGGGCTCTAAAGCACAGGCTCAAAAGATGTGGTGTAGGGACTTAGCAGCTTCATGGTCTGTATGTGGGATCTTCCCATACCAAATATGGAACTTGTGTCTACTGCATTGGCAGGTGGATTCTTTACCACTGAGCCATCAGGGAAGCCCCCTTTTCTCATTTTAAAATTGAGTTTTGTTACTATATTATTGAGTTGTAAGAGTTCCTTGTATCTCTCTAAAGAATTCTTTGTATCTGGAGGAGGAAATGGCGACCCACTCCAGTATTTTTGCCTAGAGAGTGCCATGGACAGAGTAGCCTGGCAGGCTACAGTCCATGGGGTTGCAAAAAATTGGACACAACTGAGCGACTAATACTAATACTTTATAAATTCTGGATAAAAGACTTTCATCCCATATATAATTTGCATATATTTTTTCCCATGCTTGTAATTGTTTTTCTAAGTGTCATTTGAAGCAAAGACTTTTCACTTTTGGTGAAATCCTATGGATTCCTTTCTCCATTAGGTACTTTAGGTGTCATAATCTGAGAAAGCATTACCTAATCAAAGGTCCAAAGGTCAAGGAGATTAGCAAAGGTATTTTTTTTAAATGATCTTTTCTACTGCTTGATTAGAACATTAAAGTTTTTGAAGCCAATCCGGGGTTATTGGGAAACTGTTTTGTTTATTTTGCATAATCTAATATGAAACCTAAAATAGCATGGGTTCAGGAAATTATCTTTTGGAATGTGTCCTTTGAAATCTGCCTGTGAAATATTACATGACTTGTGTAAAATGCCTTTCCTTATCTCTTTTTTGACTTGACATTTTAAAATTTCAGTTCCTGTAGTTTCTAGTCTGTGACCCAAGTGCTGAACAGATTGCCTGTTCAGATCCCTTGAACAGCCATTTTGTGAGCTATTCTGCAGATTATACTGTCAGTGGCTATGTATTTTTTTTCTTAAGCATTTTTAAAATTTCTTATTTCTCAAATCCTAAGAAGCAAGCATTCACACAAGAGATTGCTTAAATAGACATTTTGTAATTTAAATTTTATACTTTATTCCACTATACAGAAGGATCTATCATAATAAAATATTTTTAAATCATTTCTGGAATCATTTTTGCTGTTTTTTCAGGGGTATGTGCATTTATTTGTACATAAATATATCTGTAAATATATAGTGTTATATCTGTATATGTGAGTATATATAGGAATACACAGTTTTGCTTAATTTTTTGATATTTTTCATTTGAAGTTTTCTGATGTCAAGGAGGATCTAAAGGGAGAAAGTAGTTTTAGGCTAGATTCTGACCACTGATGGATAAAGATCTTCTAATATTTAATTCTACTTTTGTCAGTTTTATTGGTTTGTAATTGGCATATATCACCATACCTTGCATTAATTAGATTAGATGGAGTTTAAAAACTCCATTTTACTAGATATATGTATAATCTTTAAATAAGTGGATATTTCAGAAACTGATGAAGTCTGTAAAACAAATCCTCTTTCTACCTCAGGGACCGTTTACACTTGAGACGGACTACAGAACAGCACGTACCAGAAGTGGAAGTCCAAGTCAAACGCAGAAGGACAGCCTCACTGAGCAACCAGGAGTGAGTACAGTCAGGCCCTGAGAGCCATTTTAGGGCATTTTTAAATTGGAACAAAGTATCCTGCCACGGGGAATTTAAATGAATTTAATTAATGAAAGAAGCTTGTGCATGTTATATTGATACAGTAAAAAAGCAGTTAAATCATCCATAACTATGTTGTCCTAACTTAACTTTTGCTAAAATTTTAGTAACATGTATTTCTTTTTTTCTATACATGTGTAGGTAACATAATATGTTCATAAAGTTCTATCTCCTTCAACATATTTATATTAAAATATTTCTGCTTTATTATTTGTTACACTTTTGTTGTGCTTGCCAAATGTTCTGTGCACTGAAGAGATGTAAATTTGTTATTCGTGTTTGCAGTCTTTAGAATTTTCGTTTTAGTTAGTGCATTTGAAATGTATACATTTTTCTCAATTTAGGATATGAATGTGCTTCTAGAAGGAGCATTTCAATTAAAAATATATTAACATTTCTAAAGGGTCACAACGTAGCAGCTAAAACAATAACAACAACATGATACATACTGAATCTGCATTGGGTCTTGTGCATTTTGTTATTACCACAAATGTTGATAGTTATCAGTGGTAACATTGTTTTTCTTTCCTAAAGCTGTTATTTTTCAAATTGTATTGCTGTGACTAATACATGAAGATAATTTTCTCATAAAACATGTAATTTTGAGATACACAGTGAGTATCAAATATCACTAGTCCATTTCCCTCCCTGTGTTTCCCCAGAGATAAATCCTCAGGTACTTTGATCTCTTATCATTTCAGACCTTTTAATATGCATTCATGTATACACATATGGGGAGAAGGAAATGGCAACCCACTCCAGTTTTCTTGCCTGGAAAATCCCAGGGACAGAGGAGCCTGGTGGGCTGCCGTCTGTGGGGTTGCACAGAGTTGGACATAACTGAAGCAGCTTAGCAGCAGCAGCAGCATACACCTATGGAGTGTGTGTGTGGGGGGAGGCATGTTTGTTTACATACATAAGATTTATTCTGTAACAATATGCCTTGGGAGTCTTTCCATGTTGGGGGTTCTATAATACCATTTATCATTATCTTAATAATGGATATTTAGGTTGTTTGCATTTCTTAGTTATTGCAGTGAAAAAAGGAGCAGTCAGTCTGAAAATTAATATTACAGTTGTCTCTTGAACAATGAAGGAGTTGGGGTGCAATCCCCCACATGGGCAAAAATCCCCATGTATCTTTTGAGTCCCCCCAAATTGAACTGTGAATGGCCTATTGTTGACTAGAAGCCTTACTGATAATAATTGTAATGTTGACTGACAACAAGTTTATGTTAAATGTATATCTACATATATTTTAGGTGTTCATGACATAGCTAACTTTCTTCTTTTGATGTTTCTAGGCTCTGGTTTGTCTGCAAGTTTTTCCAAATTGTCAAAAATCTAAAAAAAAAAAAAAAATTCCGAATTCATTTATTGGGGAACAAAACACGTATAAGTAGACCCACATAATTAAAACTCTTGTTTAAGGGACAATTGTTATCAATATTTATTTGTATTTTATTTCACTTTTTCAAATATGAAGTTTTTACAGAAATTATTATACAATGTGGGTAGCATTTTGTATCTTGTTGTATTGTTATTTGCTCGTTTAATATGTGGAAAAATTTCAGTATTTTGAATATTTAAAGTTATTGGCTTCTGGTGGCTCAGACGGTAAAGCGTCTGTCTACAATGCGGGAGACCCGGGTTCGATCCCTCGGTTGGGAAGATCCCCTGGAGAAGGAAATGGCAACCCACTCCAGTACTATTGCCTGGAAAATCCCATGGATGGAGGTGCCTGGTAGGCTACAGTCCATGGGATTGCAGTCGGATACGACTGAGCAACTTCACTTCACTTCAAAGTTATTGGCAAGGCAAAAGATTTCTCCATTTTCCCATGTCTGTTTTACTTTGAGTGAATATTTTATATAATTTATCATTTATGATAGGCGTTTGCCTGTTTTCTTTTATATGGTAATGCCATTTTTTTCCTCCCCAGAATCTCTAGAAATAACTTGAGATAGATTAGAGATTGTGGCAGAGGTATGGGTGGAGGAGATTTCTTGGGAGAGGATCTTTGTTAGTGAGTGAAAGTTCTGTTACATTTGTTATATTTTATTAGAGCCTTTATCCAGTGTAACATCAGGGTGAATCATCAGTATAACAAGTGGTCATATGCTAATCTTCTAAAAGCCTGCTTTAGGTTTCATTAATTTGTCCATATCTATGGAAATGTTTTTACTGCTTTTGAAGAAGAGACAACTTCATTTTCCTGATGTCTGTTATATACGTTATGTATAAATACTAGGAGGTGCTGAACTAGAATCTGAGGGTAATTTTGAGTTGGAAAAATAATATAATTTCCCCAACCACCTTTGTCCACTTTGATAATAGGTGGATTATAGGAACAGGTAAGCAGCATAAATATTCTGTTTTCTAAGGCCAGCTTTTAATCTGAGCCATCTAGTTAGCTTTAATTCGGGTGTGATCCCAGAGGCCCACCATGAATAACAAAGACACTCCTATCACTTGTTAGGCTCAAAGGATTAGAGATTACCTCTTAGGAACCATGGACAAAGTCCAGCCTAATTCTTTATGTTGTTGTTCAGTCACTTAGTCATGTCCCACTCTTTGCGACCCCATGAACTGCAGTTAAAAATCTTTATTTTAAAAGTATAGAAATAGTGGAAAACCATTTATCACAGTCCCATTTTCAATTCTAGCTGTTACTGAATATTTTCATACATAATGTACTTATCAACTGCCTGCTAGGGCAGGAAGTAACAGAAGTGGGTTCCATCCCTGGGAAGATCCCTTGGAGGAGGACACGGCAACCCACTTCAGTATTCTTGGCTGGAGAATCCCATGAACAGAGAAGCCTGGCAGGCTAAGGTCCACAGGGTCACAAAGAGTTGGACACAACTAAAGTGACTTAGCATGCAAACACATACTTAGCAGTGAGGGTAGTTTGTTGGCTGGTGATTTATTTATGCTTGTCAGCAACCTGTGTAATTTCTTGTATCTCTTATCCTCAGGATCAGATTCACAGCCAGATAAGAGTCCTACTCATAGGTAGGAATATGTTGAATATTTTTCCAGAATTCCCTGATAACTAAAGGATGGTAGATTCACATAGTCTGAGAGCCTAAGTAGCTTGGAAGTTCTTTGTTTCGGTTAGTAACTTCTTGTCAGCATAAATAACTGTCTTAAAATGTCTCACTGGAAATGCCTTAACCAATACCCTCCCTCCCTAGGGGTTAAAGAATTGTTTCCAGATTAGAAATGGTTATTATAATGTTGGTTCTTTTATAGGGCATTTTAAACCAAAAGAGCTCTTTTTTTTTTTCCTAAGTTCTTTGGTAATATCACCAAAGAGGGTAAGTATCCACCAGTTCTTGTACTTTCCTATGTGCAGAGTCACCTCTCTCATGATTTGTTCATGTATGTGTTCTGTGCTCTCATCCTAGGTGTCACCTGTACCTGAGGCGATCTCAGCAGCAGCAAGGACCTGCGGTGGATTTCCAGGCAGAGCTGAGACAGGCGTTCTTAGCTGAGACACCACGAGGTGGTTAAAGCAGGATTGGAACACCAAGGTAGCTGATTTCAAGAGAAAAACAGAACAACAAAAACAGGTTATAGCTGATGAAATCACGATCAGGATTAAAGAACTAATTAAAGGGTAGAATGTTTGGAGGTCATTTAATTATTTGGGATATATTCAATTTTTTTCCTTGAAGGCTTCATATAAATATAAACACATAGCAGAAAGTTTAAAAAAGTAAAAGCAGTACCTTAATGCTCTCACCCTGAAACGCTTTTGTCATGAGTTACTTTCTAGACAATGTAGTCTTTGCTTTTTAGATAGTTTTATTTATATTTAACTTGTACTGCTTTTCACCTTAACATAAGAAAAATATTTCTTTATAAATAGTTGCGGAATATGCTGCTAATATGTTTTATAATTCCTTTCTGTGAGAACTTCATTTTTTCTGCTGGAAGTTTGAAATGAAGCTTCAGTGAATTGCTTTTTGTAAAACATTAGATAGGATGATTTCCTTGGATATGCAGATGTAAAAATAAATCAAGGAGTTTGAAATGAAGGTTTATGTTCTAAATTATATTATGAATTATTAGTCTTTATTGCCATGAGAAAGTATAGTGCCAGGTACACTTTCTTCTGTACTGATTGTGTCAATTACATATAATTTGTTTCTATTAAATTAGAAATACACATCACATCCATTAGCAGATGAGAAGCTAAATATTTTTCCAGGCTTACTTACTAGTTATTTTTTGTTTTCTTTTCTCATATTTTTTTTACCCATTTGTTTGAATCATCTGACAATGTAGCAAAACTGTTAACCCATGATTTGTCAGTGTTACGTAGATTTATTTCCAGTATCTTCTTGTGTTAGTTGCTTAGATTTTTAGGAAATTGCAGTTAATTTTGATTAAATACTTTATTTTTCCTTTCTTTTTTTTTTTAAGTTTAAGATTTGAATGACCTAAATTCAAAGGGTTTAATATGTACTTTTCAGAAACTAAGAGAGGAAAGAAGTTTATAGATGAGTTTTCTTTTAGATTTTCTTTATTTCTATTTCAAAGTATAATCCCGCAACTCAAATTAATTAGGCTTGTTTATGGCCATCATTTCAAAAGGAAAAATCCTCCCCTACTGAATTCTTTACCCAGCATTCTACAGTAATTGCCTGGACTTGATTGCAAGACAGTAGAATTGATTTCAGACAATGGAATCTGGTAATTGTCCTCAGCTGTCCTCCAGAGTAAGAACATTTTTACATGAATAAGTGTGCATAATTGATTTTTTTAACCAAGAATTTTTTGGCCCTTTAGTCTAGTTTAGAAACTCTTGCAAGTTACTGTATAAAATCATAATATGATCTGCAAGTAGAGTAATCTAATTTTCTAAGCTTTAAGTGCTAGTTTCATCTAAATAGTACTAGTTACTAGAATTATTTTATAGCAGGAGTTGGTAAAGTATCTGATTTATTGCCTGTTTTTATAAATAAAATTTTGTTAGCACACAGCCATATCCATTTGTTTACATACTGCCTGTGGATATTATTGACAATACAGTGGCAGATGGGAGTATTCATGACAGATTGAATGGCAGGCAAGGCCTACAATATTTATTATCTTGCCCTTTAAAAGAAAAAGTCTGCTAGTCTCTTAGATAACCACTTTCAAAGATTAAAACATAAGGGAGAGCCAGTAGGGGAGTGGTGGCACTATAGAACGTGGTAAAGGGAAAGGGGTTAAAGGGGGAGGATACGAAGTAAACATTATGGAGTAGAGCATCAGATGAATTTTGGTGATAAGGGTCTTGTTAAAGTCTGCTATACATGTGAATGGGTAAAGACATTTAAACAACTGATATGTTTTCTTTTTCATTATAAACATTGAAAGCATATGAGTGATAGCCAAGGAAAATGGAAAGGTAAACCACAGATTTTAAATAGCCATGTTTCAACCATAATGGCATTTTTTTTAATTTTCTTTTGTTTTACCCATTTGCTTTTCTTTTGAAAACATAGTTAGTTGTAATCATGCTTTTAAACTATTCTACTTATGTATATCATTAATGTTCCTTCATTTTATTACATAATCCTCAATATCATTTGTAATGAATAAATGATGGTCCCTTCATGATTTACTTTTCCTTTGTACTTGTGTTTTTTTTTTACCTTAGTTTGCTATGCTATTATGAATATTCTGTATTTTTAAGATATTGTACATTAGGTATTTTAAATTTATTAGGATGAGGATTGAGTTGGCGTATACAGGGTATAAAAATTAGTAAGTTCTTAGATGTTTTGTTACATTGCTTTCTAATAACATCATAAGCAGTATTGATTACCATCAAGAATAATTCAGTTCATTTCAGTCGCTCAGTCATGTCTGACTCTTTGCGACCCCGTGGACTACAGCACGGCAGGCTTACCTGTCCATCACCAACTCCTGGAGCTTACTCAAACTCATGGCCATTGAGTCGGTGATGCCGTCCAACCATCTCGTCCTCTGTTGTCCTCTTCTCCTCCTCCCTTCAATCTTTCCCAGCATCAGGGTCTTTTCCAATAAGTCAGTTCTTCGCATCAGGTGGCCAAAGTATTGGAGTTTCAGCTTTAGCATCAGTCCTTCCAATGAATATTCAGGACTGATATCCTTTAGGATTTACTGGTTGGATCCCCTTGCAGTCCAAGGGACTCTCAAGACTCTTGTCCAATACCACAGTTCAAAAGTTTAAGAATAATTACTACAGTGATAATTTCTTGGTACCACCTTTGATGTCTTTTTCCCCCTTTGATAAATAAACACTTTCCAAAATGGAAAAATTGTTTTCTTCTGGTTTAACTTGGATTGCTTTGTGGATTAATACTTTCCACTTACTTGTGTTTCTCATGTTAGACTTTTTGCACATTTTTTTTTCTGTGAAGGGTCTATTTTACCAGGTGAATGGAAACTAATACTATACCATTATTCTGTGACTTCTCGTTTTTGTATGTTATTTGGCCAAGTCTCACCATCAGATCTTTTGATTTAAGGAAGCTTTACATATTTACGTAGTTGAATCATTTCAAAGTCCACCCTTTTCAAAAGTTTGAGAACTTTTCTTCCTCTGAGGAGTCCCAGGATGTAGTCAGGCCCCCTGGACCATTTATTTGTTTATGTCCGCTTTCATCAGGAAATTTATTATAACTGCTAATTCATTAGTGCAGTGTAATATTGGTGCTCTTGTTTTTTTCCTCTTAAAGCATTTTGTTCTTCTTTGCTGTGGAGATAACATTTGATCATTCTACAAAGTGATATACCTCCTTTCCCTCACAAGGATTCATGATTATAGTATGCTGAATTTAGAAATGAGAGATAGCTCTCTAAATTTCAAGTCCATCTCATTAAGAGAAGCCCATTCTTAACCTCTCCAATTAGTCACCCTCTATTCTGAGTGAAATGTGATCTCCTATTTATATGGATTATTTTATACATATTACATACTTATGTCCCCAGTTCTGTAGGTCTCCAGTTCTTTAGTCTGTGACTCAAATCCCCAGATGCATTTTTATACATGGTAACAACATAGTGGGTGTGGGAGGAGTTTGGAACCTCATACAGGTTAGAAAGACAGATACTGGCCTGACTGGCTTCCTTTTGTGTTCTGATCCACTATACCAGGAAATCTTTGTTTGCATTTGTTGATCTCTTAATAGCTAAGCTGTATGAAACTGGTTTGGTATGTGTTCACTGAAATGCCAAGCAGGATAAAACATTTGGAATGGGTCTAACTGGGAAATCTGGACTCTGAAATCTTTTGGCACTTGAAGGTAAAATCCCTGTCTCTGAATTTTAAAGTTTCATTGGAGAGGTTGACTGACTACACATTTCCACCTTATATGCACATTTGATACTGGTTCCCACTGAAAAGTGAAAGTGTTGGTCGCTCAGTCATGTCTGACTCTCTGACCCCATGGACTATAGCCCATCGGGCTGCTATATCCATGGAATTCTTCAGGCAAGAATACTGGAATGGGTAGCAGTTCCCTTCTCCAGGTGATCTTCCTGATGGAGGGATCGAACTCAGGCCTCCTGCATTGCAGGCAGATTCTTTACTGTCTGAGCCACCAGGGAAGCCTATTATATTAATCTTTCTTTCAGAAACCTTTCTGTAATTACATTTCTTTCCTTTAGGTGAAATTTTGAAAAGCCATGTTCAACCCTGTTTTTTTCCCCTGATAATCACTGTCTGTGGCTCATTGTATAGTAGCATGTCTCCATTTGGTAATAAGCGCCAGGAATAGTGTCTTACTGAATGTTCAGCTGCTTTTGTTCTTTGGGGGCACTAGTGGCAGTATTAAATGTAATCTTAGGAACTTTGAAGATTATTTGATGGTTCACACAGTTTAATTTTTAAGAACAGCTTTATTGATGTATGTTTTATATACCATAGAATTTGCCCAGTTATAAGCAGATTGCTGTTACAGCCATTGCCACACATCCTTTTAGGGTTTTCTGTTGCCCAAGTAAGATCCCTTTGTGCCATTTAATTCATTCCCTAACTCCACCTCCTATTTCAGATAACCGCTTAACTTACTTTCTGTCTCCATGGACGGCTGAAGATCTTAAATCTTAGATATACTATCAAAAATGGAAATTGCTAGAGGTTCAAACATATACCAAGTTTTCCTAAATTTACAGACTGCTCGTTTATAGAGAATCCTGTCAGAATTCAGAACATTTAAATTATAGGCCTGAAACTTTTCACATGAATTTGGATTAAAACTACATTTATTTGGGAGTTTTCCTTCTTCAATTTTCTGGAAGAGTTTGAGCAAAATCAGTTCAGTTCAGTCGCTCAGTTGTGTCTGACTATTTGCGACCCCATGAACTGCAGCACGCCAGGCCTCCCTGTCCATCACCAACTCCCTGAGTCCACCCAAACCCATGTCCACTGAGTCGGTGATGCCATCCAACCATCTCATCCTCTGTCGTCCCCTTCTCCAACCCTCAGCCTTTCCCAGCATCTTGAGCAGGATAGGTGTCCTCTGAACTTTTGATAGAATTTGCCTGTGAAGCCATCGGGCCTTGGGCTTTTGTTTGTTGGAAGATTTTTTTATTAGTTTCAATTTCCATGCTTGTGGTTGGCCTGTTCATATTTTCTGTTTCTTCTTGGTTCAGTTTTGGAAGTTTATACTTTTCCAAGAATTTGTTCATTTCTTCCAAGTTGTCCATTTTATTGGCATGTAATTGCTCATACTATTCTCTTATGATCCTTTGTATTTCTGTGTTGTCTGTTGTAACTTCTTTTTCATTTTTAATTTTATTGGTTTGAGTGTTCTCCCTTTTGTTCTTGATGGGATCATCAATTTTATCTTCTCACAGAACCAGCTTTGCAATGAATTTTACTATAGTCTCCATTTCTTTTTCATTTGTTTCTGCTCTGATCTTTGTGATTTCTTTTCCTTCTGATAGCTTTGGGTGTTTTTTTGTCGTTCTTTTTCTAGTTGACTTTAGGTGTAACATTAAATTGTTTATTTGATGTTTATTTGTAGATATACAATAAATTTATATATCTATAAATTTCCCTCAGCACTTTTATTGCATCCAATAGATTTTGAGTTGTGCTTTCATTGTCATTTGTTTCTAGACGTATTTTGATTTCTTTAGTGATCTGTTGGTTATTCAGAAGCATGTTGTTTAACCTCCATGTGTTTGTGTTTTTTATAGTACTTTTCATGTGGTTGATACCTAATCTTACAGCCTTATCAGAAAAGATGCTTGAAATGATTTCAACTTTTTAAAATTTACCAAGGGTTTGATTTCTGGCCCAGGATGTGATCTATTCTGGAGAATGTTCCATGTGCACTTGAGAAAAAAGTGAAATCTACTTTTTTCGGAATAAATGCCCTGTAGATATCAATCAGGTCCAACTGATCCATTGTATCAGTTAAAGCTTGTGTTTCCTTATTGATTTTCTGTCTGGATGATCTGTCCATTGTTGTGAGTAGGATATTTTAAGTCCCCTACCATCACCCTGTTACCAAAATCAGACAAAGATGCCACAAAAAAGGAAATTTCAGGCCAATTACTGATGAACATAGATGAAAAAATCCTCAACTAAATGCTAGCAAACAGAATCCACCAGTGGGCTTTATCCAGGGATGCAAGGATTCTTCAGTATACACAAATCAGTCAATATGATTCACCATATTAACAAATTGAAAGATAAAAATCACATGATCATCTCAGTAGATAACAGAGAAAGCCTTTTACAAAATTAAACACTCATTTATGATAAAAACTCACCAGAGAGTGGGCATAGAAGGAACATACCTCAACATAATAAAGGCCATATATGACCAACTCAACAGCAAACGTTATCCTCAGTGGTGAAAAACTGAAAGCATTTCCTTTAAATTCAGGAATAAGATGAGTCCACTCTCACAACTCTTATCACTATTATTCAACATGGTTTTGAAAGTCCTAGCCATAACAGTCCGAGAAGAAAGAAAGAAAAGGAATCCAGATTGGAAAAGAAGAAACAACATTTATTGAGGGTAGGATTGACTTACAGAAAAAGCTGCACAAAGGATGCATGGCAGTTTGCATGTGAAGAACAAAGCTTGGGAGAGAGATTCTGAGTAATGGTCAGTTTATTTTTTTAGAAAACCTAATACCCTCCAAATTCTTTTTAAAATGTATTGAACTGACACCAAATTTTGCTAATTGTAGACAAATACTGCCTCTACATTTTACCATCCTTACTGAATTATTTCTATAATTTCATTAAACTCTCTTCTAATCTATTATAGTTTTACACACTGTTCTTTTCTTGATGATGCCATAGATCTTAACCACTATTTAAATGATTGTATTTTCACATAAGAAAAGAGATGATTATAAATTTCTTAACCAGCTTACTGTTTGTAAATCTTCTCTATTGAAAACAATGGAGACAATCTTATTTGAAATGTTTGCATTGTTGAAAGTACAATTATACTAGATTTTGTTTATGATACTGAGTTATTTTTATTTGTAAAACCAAATTCCCATTCATAAAGAACATAATGTGTGTGTTTGCTTTTTAAATATAATTAGCAGTTTGAGACCACTTACTAGTTTTGGCTAGGTTTGGTTCATACTTAGTAGAATCATTTACTTAAGTATATCAGGGGGAAATGATAGTATTCTAATGCTTGTTTCTTTGATTACTAAGAAAGTTGACTGTACATGCATGTAAGCATTCAGTAGTTGCATGTTCCCTTTTAACAAAGGACATCTTAAGCAGGTAAGTGATAATACATTAGGTTCTTGGTGAAGAGAAATTTCCTAGCATTATTGTAAAGGGACTTTGGCTTGGTGCGGGCAGGTAACATTGAGGTTGAAAGCATTTAGGTAGTTTAGCCAAAGAGCAAAATCTGGGCTAACTCGGGAGGAATTCAAATGGTGAAACTTATGAATACCAAAATGTTGAAGTTGAGATTACTTGGTATTAATTTGTGACCAGAGAATCAAACACCTTAAAATAAGGGTGGAAAAAGGATACTACGTTTTGTGAATATTAATAGAAGATTAAGCTTATTTTTGAAACTTTTAAGAATTTGTGTGTAAAATTATGTTCAACAAACTGGTAACTTATAGGTGTGCAAAAAATGGGAGATAAGGTGATCAAATAGTGAAATTTGGTGTTTAATTGGTGGGTATAAGGGGGTGATTTTGAGAATCTCAAATAGTACTTTTCATGCAAGATTTTCTGCCTGTTTTAAACCATGGTAGATGTGGTGCAGCTTGATCATGCTTTCCTCTGCAGGCTCCATCTACTATTTGAAGCTTCTGCCTCAGCTTGCATTGTTTGTAAGAGAACCTGCGTCATACCTTTGTCTGTAGCCTTCCCTTAGGTCTTAAGGATCCTGAAACTTTCCTGTGGACATTGAATTTGGTGGAACAGCAATCATGGTAAGATGTTTATTAGGGTAGGGGAAGAGAAGCTACTCTCTCAATATATTGGATTTCTAGAGTGGGGGGTGTTTCGGGGTTCTTAATAAGGAATTACTCTATAGTGATGATACCTCATTGCATTGAATAAAAACTAGAGAAAACCTGTGTATGTTGTCCTGTTATAGAGATCTTGCATTGTGAAGAAAAGCAGAAGAGAATTTTTGGTCATATTTACAGTGGTAAGGGATCACCTGTAGATGGGAGACTCAAGAGGTCAGGTTTCAATAGATTGAAAAGTCTACTTTGAGAATGGATGGTCCAGCAAGACCACAGCTGAGGAACAGGCTTGGAATCAGTGGGGAAGAAAAATGGAGGTCTTTGAGGCTTTATTGGTACAAAGGAAAGCAGTCTAGAGAGATACAGCATCCTGATCCATTTTGTGGTTCTGTTTAAGTTTAGGTAACCAAGAACATACATTCTTAATGGGAAGGATACCAAAGGGACTGAAAATTAGTTTTTGAGGAATGAGAAGAATCTTAGATTTTTACAGTGGTTTGGGGTCTTCCAAAGGTCCATAGTATGTAAATAGTATTTCTGCATATTAAGGTTTCAGTGGAGTGGTCACTTGGGATGAAAGTCTTTTTAAAAGGTGCCTTAGCAGGACAAAAATAAAAGTTTGAGGAACACTGATTAAAGTTCTGAATGATATAAGAGGTGGGATATAAACTAGGATAGAGGCCCTTAAAAGAGAACTGAATAATACATTGTGTTTACATTGGGTTGATGGAAGCTACAAAGTTTTTGGTGGAGATAGGAATTTCCCACCAATCGTCACCTAGTGTCTAGTGGGAAAAGAAGTAGTCCTCAGGATCAAGTACTCTGTAGGAGAGTGAGATTTGGGATTCGAATTGGGAAAGGACAGGGATTAGAATGATGGTATGCTAAAAGGGAGAAATGGGTTTGGGAATCTATTGGGGATGTCATATATTTAGGGCAGTGGAAAACTACATGGGGATTCTGAAAAGTAAGACTGTTCCATAGGGGAGTATAAGTGGTCCGGGGTCCAAATTGAATGCCCTGAAGGTAAGGTAAGAAAAGATTGACTGCATGATGTGTTTGTTAAGGAAGCCAAATTTGGATTGGTATAGGAGTGGAGAAGAAACAGGAAAGGGTTAGAAAGTAGCTGCAGACAAAGTGATGGCTAACTCTCATCTTACTCCTTCCAGACTGTGGGAAAGAGTAGCAAGATGCTGCAGCACATTGACTATAGGATGAGATGTATCCTGCAAGATGGTCGTATCTTCATTGGCACCTTTAAGGCTTTTGACAAGCATATGAACTTGATCCTCTGTGATTGTGATGAATTCAGGAAGATCAAGTAAGGCCACTTTGGATTTGGGCAGTGGGATCCCGAGGGAGAGGCAGAACAGTTTGAGGGTAAAGGAGGATAAAGTAAGTAGTTAGGGTACCTGCTGAAGGAGGCAGGAAAATGGCAGTCCTGTCCTGGTCTCATCCATGAATTGGATGAATCTCCCAGTATTAGAGTCACTGTATCCACACTACTATTTTAATTTTGAAGCTACAATTATGAACTAAAACTGAGAAAACTGTATGCTACTATCAAAATAACGCTTTATATTTATTTAGAAAATTGAGATCAAAGGACTTGTAAGAGTCACAATTACCCTTCATGGTTGAGTTGAAATGAGAATAGAATAGTTCAGGGCTGGTCTAGCAGTTGTTCAGCCAGCCTGTTTGCCTGCCCCTTGTTGTGTCTGAGCTCACGTGCTCAGTCGGGCATCAGCCTCTAACCTCCCTTGCTTATTTGTTTTGGGGGTTTGTCCATGCTCTTTCTTCAGAAATAACTTCTACATGCTTGTGCCTTACCTACGACACTACCCTCTTTACACCTGTGTTTGAGGAACTTCCTTTAGCAGTAAGAACGTGGCACTTGGGAGATCCCAGAGGCATTATACTTCCATTCAGTTGACTTTTCATTCAGAGTATTTGGGTCAGTGCTTGTTATATCTCTAGATGGTCAAAATGGTTTTGTTTCAGGCTGTTATCTAGGGGCAGAATTTACATTGACCATTGGCTTGATTTCTTCTGTTCCCACAGTTGATACATTGTCCAAAAATTTAATTTGACCACTTTACTTAGAATTTTCTTTATGAAGAAAAAGGTGATGATGAGCTTTGCCTGCCTCCTATACACATCTGTTCTTCTCAAATCTTAATAGAATCCATAACATATTCCTTGTCCTTTTGTTTTTATTTATTCTTAATTTTCTTCCTGCATATGAAGTTGGATCATTTCAAAAATTCTAGGTGATGAATGCTAAGTTAATGATCAATGTTAAGGTTTTGTTTAAATAATCTACATTTTTACTGAAAAGGATTTAAAAAAATAACAACTTTGATAAATACTAAAGGCAATTGATGAGTGATTTAGATATATCCTTAATTTATGTCTCATTCTTCAGAAAGTTTTAGGGATAATTTCACCTAAATAAGGCACTTATCTATATTATATGGTAGAAGCTGTATGCATATATAATTTTTGCTGCTGACACATGAAGAAATTAGAATCACAGAGGTTCAAAAAGATTTCCCCTGGTTATATGTGTGCATACTCAGTCACTTTGATTGTGTCTGACTCTTTACCACCTCATGGACTGTAGCCTGCAAGGCTGCTCTGTCTATGAGATTCTCCTGGAAGAACACTCGAGTGTGTTGCCATCTTCCAGGACTCAGACCAACGTCTCTTAAGTCTCCTGCATTGACAGATGGGTTCTTTATCACTAGCACCACCTGGGAAGCTGCTTCCCATGGTTATATAGTATTTGGTAAGTCTAGGAATAAGCAGATGTCTGTTATTAGGCTGTCATTGCCTATTGCTATTCTCATCCCTTATTTCAGTTGTCTGTCATCAATATTTACGTATTTAGTTAAAAATGATTTAAATCCCATCTTAACATGAAAACTTGAAGTTTCATTGTTGCCTGTCTTCAGAGTCTTAGCCAGTGTTGATCACTATAATGATCTCTTTATAATAGAAATAATTGAATTACTGTGTAGTGCATTAGAAAATAATGTAGTGTTGTAGGTCAATTATACTTCAAAAACAAACTCAGAAAAAGAGATCAAATTTGTGGCTACCAGAGGCAGGAGGTGGTGGGATAAATTGGATGAAACTGGTTAAAAATTACGAACTTCCATTTTTAAGATAATTAGGTACAAGGGATGTAATGCACAGCATGAGAAATGAGATTAACAGTGCTGTATGTTATATATGAAAATTGTTAAAAGAGTTTTCATCACAAGGAAAAACATGTTTTTCTTTTGTATCTGTAAGACATGTTGGAGGTCCACTAAAATTATTGTGGTAGTCATTTCATGAAGTAAGTAAGTCATTATGCTGTACACCTTAAACTTAACACAGTATGTTTTGTCAATTATATGTCAGTAAAACTGGAAGGAAAAAGGTAAAATTCCAAATTTTGCTATCAGTAAAGACCCTGATGCTGGAAAAGATTGAGGACAGGAGGAGAACGGGGTGACAGAGGATGAGATGATTGGATGGTATCACTGACTCAAGGGACACGAGTTTGAACAAACTCAGGGAGGCAGTGAAAGATAGGAAAGCATGTTGTGCTGTAGTTCCTGGGGTCGCAGAGTTGGACATGACTTAACCAGCTGAACAATAGCAATAACTATTAAAAGAATCTTAGCAATGTTATTTGCATCTGGGTTTCACAAAGAAGAATTTAGTTTTGCTATAGTATAATATTGAGGAAATATTCTGGAGTTTGAAGTATGATAGGAAAAAAACTCACCTTTGTATATCGAATCTAGTTTTCTTTATTTTTGTCACAACTCGTTGACTGAGCATGAGCATCTGGGCATGAATTAGTGTCTTGATACATAATTATCTATAAAAATGTTAGTGAGTCGATCCATAACTTATCATACTGAAATTGTCTTCCTATTTATAGGCCAAAGAATGCTAAACAACCAGAGCGTGAAGAAAAGCGAGTTTTGGGTCTGGTGTTGTTGCGTGGGGAGAACTTGGTTTCCATGACTGTGGAGGGACCACCCCCCAAAGATGTAAGAAAGATGTAGGATAGGACAGAACATTAATGTGGGAAGGAATCACATTATTTGAATTATTTGCTAAATGAGCGTACAACAGAGACAAAGTACACCATACCTTTGTCAAAATGTGCCTAGCACTTGATACAAGTTCTTGTTTGTCTATAATGGGAGATTAAGCATATTCTAGTGAGTTATTCTATGTGCTGACTACAACCTAGTTAAGGGTAGGAGTTGCTGATTTATTTTCTCTCAGTAGTGTACATCTAATCTGTAGGATGCTTCTCTTGATGCTATTTTCAATATAGAACCTCATGTGAGATAGGTTATATGGGGAAATGTTGGAAAAGGGTAATTATTTAGGAATGATTATTGATAGATAGCTTTCATAAATTTGATTTCAAGCTATATATGTATTTTTTTGTTTCAGACTGGCATTGCTCGGGTACCACTTGCTGGAGCTGCAGGGGGCCCTGGGGTTGGCAGGGCAGCTGGCAGAGGCGTTCCAGCTGGTGTTCCAATTCCCCAGGCTCCTGCTGGATTAGCAGGCCCTGTCCGAGGGGTAGGGGGGCCATCTCAACAGGTAAGGAACCAGGAGAAGTTTTTGTTATTGAGAGAAAGTACCTGGAATCTGATATTGAGGAGATTGAAAAAACTGAGTGAACATCCTGTGCTGTGTAAAGCAATATATGCTGTAGAGGGAAGAGAGGTTCAAATATACATTAGGAAGCCACCATGAGAGCAGTAACTCAGCACTGCTGATGAGCGAAGAGGATGGGTGGACCATGTGGATGGACAAACCAGAGCTGAGAATGCAGAGGGCTGATGAGGTTAAAAGCGGGCATGTTCATTTTAAAGGAAAGTGTGATAGTGGTGCTAGTGTGCCAAGATGTTTTTAAATGAGAAAAATGGGAAAAGTGCAGAATCGCTATAGTTACTTTGTGTTTAATAAATAGTGTATGGTCAGCCTTTTATTTTCTGTATTTGAATGATGTGAGGAAGTGTTTACATTTACTGCCTGTCTGTGCGTTCTTTCTCAGGTAATGACCCCACAGGGAAGAGGCACTGTAGCAGCTGCTGCCGTTGCTGCTACTGCCAGCATTGCTGGAGCCCCAACTCAGTATCCACCGGGACGGGGAACTGCACCTACTCCTGTTGGCCGAGCAACCCCACCTCCAGGTAAGGAATCGATGGAGAATTTGGTTCCAGAAAGAATTCTAAAAGAATTTGGTTCTTAGATACAGATGTGGATCTGTGAAAAAAAAATGATGACCAAAACACTCTTTAAGAAGATACTGAATTAAGGCCCAGCCTAACTACCTAACTAGGAACTTGGAATATGTTTTCACTTTTGGCCATTGATTTTTAATGAAAAGCTATGGACTCTTGAATTGGAATGGTCTGCCGTGGCAATGGTCAAGGAGACATTTGTTCAACTCTTTACTTAGTACCTGGCTTATTTCTTTAACTATTATCTTGTGCTTTATGCTACCATCTTAGCGGATTTATGCGGCTTTTTTTTCCTGCCATTTTTCATTCTAGGAATTATGGCTCCTCCACCTGGTATGAGACCACCCATGGGCCCACCAATTGGGCTTCCTCCTACTCGTGGGACGCCAATAGGCATGCCCCCTCCAGGAATGAGACCCCCGCCACCAGGGATAAGAGGTGAGTGAGTATTAATATTCTCAGTGGCACTAGCCAGGTCCCTGAATATTTATGTTTGTCTGTTTTTTTATGATCTCATGGAATTTTGCTTTTTCTTTTCAAGGTCCACCTCCCCCAGGAATGCGTCCACCAAGACCCTAGGATACTGTTGATCCTTCTTAGTCACTTTTTGTCCTGCAATGCAGCTTGTGAAATGTGTGAAATGTTTGTGAGCTTTTTTCCCCTCTGCTCCATTAATATTAGCTAATAAATGCATAGAGCAATTAAACTGTGAGGTACTGTGGTACATTTTTTGCCTTTTGATGTTTTTTAGAGGTCAGAGTTAAGATTGGGATTTTTCTGGTCTTGAAGGTATTATGGATGAGGTAAATCCTGTTAACTCATTTAAATAATTTTGTCTTTATGTTTTATGGTAAAACGGTTGTGATACTTGTTTTAGTTTCACAACTTTGACTGTGTGCACTTACAATAAACTTTGTACTGACCCCTCTACTTTACCATGCCATACATACTTGAAGGAAAGTAGGGATGTGATGCCTTGTAAGGCCATCTATAGAAGGAAACTGATACTGAATTAGATTTTGTTTCTTCAGTCAAAGCATTTGAAATAGGAAGGTTCTACCTTCCTTGCAAGCTTACTTCAGTTGATGAGCTTTTTGGACATAGTGCCTTTGTGCCTGCTTGGTCAGAGAGACGACATGATCCTGGAGTAATCATCATTCCCTTCCAGTGAGTAAGTATTTACAAATGTTTAAATGAGTGGTAGAGTATGGGTCCTGGGGACTGGGGAGATTGAATATTTGAGACAAGTTGTGTTACTTAAGATATGACTGACACTTCCTTTAGATTTTTCCTTTTGGCTGTACTGTGCAGCATGTAGTATCTGAGTTCCCTGACCAGGGACCAGAGGCACACCCCCTGCATTGGAAGCATGGTGTCTTAATCACTGGACTACCAGGGAAGAACCTAGTTGACTCTGTTAAATACCAGGTACAGTCATATCCAGCTGCCTCATTTAGTGATGCATGGGAAGTGTTCAGAGAAGTAGACAGTATCTTCCAGTTAAATAATTAACGAATGCCCAAATATCTAGGTCTAGTTAGAGTTGATATGGGACAGTGAAATCTCTTTAAAGGAAGAGGTTGGAGGTTTTAGGTTTTATGGCTAAGGTTTCAACTAGACAATAAATGAGTCCTTATTGATTGTAGATATTAGCTTGTAAAACACCACCGTTCAAGACTGGTAATAACTCCTTAATAATTTAAGACTTGAAGACTAATTTGTCTTCAGCTTTGATTTTATCAGCAGAGTTGTATCTGTGTCACCTTGTCCAGCTTTTAAATCATGGTTTTTCAAGTAACAGTTTCCTGAAGAAGAGGGGCATTCAAAATGACCACAGGTGCTGGCCCCAACTTTATATGGTCTATCCCAAAGTAATTTTTAAGATTAATGGCCACTTTCAGGTAAGGAACAAAAGCAGCCAAGCCTTCCTTGGTTTAGGAGATTTTATAATCCATGTGATACTTTTTTCAGAGTTTGTGAATGTTGCAAAGGAACTTTGTGATTACCAGAGCCCCAGGCATTTGGATGACTGTAGGCAAAACCATTCTCTTAGGAGAAAATTGACCCTGATATATATGACAGATATACAACCCTCATTTTTTAGAGAAAAAGTATGTAAAGAGTCTTATTTTCTGAGAAGCCTGCTCTCTGGATCAGCTTTAAATAATTTGTGGTACTTTTTTATGTCTTTGGAAAGAACATATTCATCCCTGTATAGATCTGCTCGTGTGCATAGCCTTTAGATATGCATATTTGAAGATGACTTGTTCTCTGATATTAACTAAAGATGGCCTCTTTTGCAAGTTAGAGGTGAATGGCAAGAACCCTAGATTATGCAAAAAGCTTACTTCCATTATTTTTGCTTGGTGATAATAGTATTTTTCTCTGCTTAGAACTTGAATTTTTTTTTTTGAGAACTCTTCATTGTAGAATACATACTAAGAAAACTTAGGTGTAAAAGAAGTATGGGTATTTTGTTGTGGATTACTAGTTCTGCTTCTACAGAGTTCTTTTGTGGACACATACTAATACCAACATAGTTTTCAGACACTCATGGAGGTAAATACTTGGTGTCCCTAAGAGTTTCTCCTACACACCTGCATTTGAATGAATGGATGTTTCACCTAAAACATAGTTGGACAACAACTTCCTGGTTTCCTGTTCACATTTACTGTAATTTAATGTAATTTACTGTAATGTTCACATTACATTCACTGTGGCTCCGTAAAGATATACATATTGTATAGCAATATATATTTTTATTGTGGTTTACAGTTTTCAGTAGAATTCTGGGACTTTTAAAAATTGAAGTAAGAATTTGGTATATAATAATTATACTACCTTTCTGGTTTTGAGCTGTTTGTGGTATTCTGTGCTTATGTGATAGGTAAACTGGACTTGGTATAAAAGCATGTCAGATGTGACATAGTTCCCTGCTTCCATAGACTCATTGGTACTCAATCATGTAATCATGTCTAATTTTAGAAGTCTTGTAATTTTTCCCAACTTCATTGATATGTTAGTAATAAGTAGCATTGTATAATTTTGAAGTACACAGCATGATGTCTTGTAATATGTATATATTGTGAGAAGATTACCACAGTATGTTAGCACATCTATTGCCTTACGGAGTTATTTTTTTGGTAGTAAGAACATTTAAGATCTATATGTAAAATTTGTCATAGCAGATTTTAAGTGTACCATATATTAACTGTAGTCACCATGCTGCACATTAGATCCCTAGAATTTATTTATCATATAATTGAAAGTTTATTACCTTTGATCAGCATCTCCCCATTTCTTCTACCCCCTAAGCCCCAGACAACAATCACCATTCTAGTCTTCAGATTTTTTAGATTCTACATTTAAGTGAGATAAAAAAATTTTAACTTTTGTAAACAAAACTCTTGTTTTGTATAGGCCTTTACTTATAGGAGTAATTTATGGGATTATTTGAAAATGGTAGAATTTTCAAAATTCTGCGAACATCAGAAAAAAACACTTTATTGTGTTAATTTCAAATAAGACTTACTACTCATTTCAGCAAGTAGTCAGTTACAAACCTCTATTGTATTCTGAAATGTTCAGATACGTGTTATTGAGTTCATAATACATTGCCAGATTCTGTTTTATTCGTCTTTGCATTCTAACTCCCTTGGGATGGGCCATAAATATAAAAATGTCCAGAATTTGAGTTTTCTTAGATAAATCAAATCATCTTATCATGGCTTTTTTTTTGTCTTGAAACTTTTTCATTCATATGCAGTGCCTTTTTGCCCACATAACTGATGACTCTGAAAGGAAGAGAGAATTTGGTTACTGAATTTTCTGATGTGTCAGTGTGGATCCTACCCAGTAATGTTGCAACAAGGCTGAAAATCTTACTTAACTACATTTAGGACAGAAAGAAACCACACCAGGTAAAATAACCTTTGTTTAAAAAAAAAAGATCATATTGCAGAGGCCTTGGCTAGGTTTATGATGACGTAGGACCTTGTCTGAACATGATGATTTCAAAATTTGAGCTTAAAAGGACACTCTGAAATCTAGTCAATGTGCCTCAATAGACTTTTCAGAGAACATTATTTTGGCAGAAAATGTTGTCTTGACACGTGAAAGCTGAATAGCTGGAATTGGCAGGTGTAGTAGTACACTTTGTGCCGGTTCTTCAGACATCCCTTGTTTTCTTTTCATAGATTTTTGTAATTATTTTCTTTTTTTCTTCCTTTTTTATATGTGCACATATATGTGTGTGTGTGTGTATACCGCACACACACGGTTCAAAGCAAAAATGGAAGCTCATCTTTGGATCTCAGAAGGCACATGTGTGACAAGGGGAAACAAAGACAGAAACAAGATGGAAACCAAGGGAACTACCACATCTTGGATCAAACATTGGAGACCAGTTCTAGGTGTCTAAGTGATGTCCAGAAAGAATGTTTATGGAACGTATTTGATGAAATGCAGTGAGTGTGGTAAGTGCTGTCACATGGATGTTGGTGTTTAAGGACAGTTTATTTTATTTCTCTTCAGTTGTCTGCAGTTGATCAGTGAGATCAGAGCCTATCAGAGTAAATGCTTAAGAGAGATGGCCATTACTGATTTTTTTAAATTTTATTAGATACTTATATTAGTGAACATTAACTTGTATTAGTGACATATCAGATTAGAATCTAGGGCTATCTGATATCTAATTTTATACTCTTAATACTCAGTAGTCAGTAAGCTTGGCTCCTCTCTGGGAATAGTTGTTTAGTAAATATCACGATTTATTGTAGAGAAGCTAAGTACTTTGTCATGAAGTTTACAGGGTATTCATAGGTATACATTTTAGTCATTTTTTGTCAAAAGTGGACATAAGTGCAATTTGAGTTCATAGGAGTGAGCATACTTTTGTTGCTTAGTAAAGTGATGAAGTTCTACTAGAAGAGCAGTATTTGACATCTAGTTTTGCTTGTTCTAGATTTGAATGTTGTTAAGTAGCATCAGGTATTAACACAGCCAGTATCTCTTCGCAAACAGTGCATAGGGGCAGTTAGTACAAGGGAGCTGCTGGTTTATTGCTACAGGATACTTAGTTCAACTTCTTAAATGGTAGGTAAAGAAGTCTTGTTTCTGTGACTTCTGCCCTTCAGTCATAACAATGAGTAATAAATAAAAATTTCAAAGAAATAGTAGGTGTTTTAAGAAATAATTCTAAGAATAGAAATGATCTTAGTGAGTAGTATGTTTTCTTAGACATGGTAATTTCTGCCTACTACTTAACATATTTAGGGTAAGGTTTACCCTGTCTGGTGAAGTTGGCTGGACACTGGCTTTCAATTTTAAATAGACAGAGCGGTTTTTTTTGACCAAGACAGTGAATTGTGGCCCTAAGTGATGTCAAAGTAACAATACAAATATTCCATCCCCCAAAATTGCTGAAGTCACAAAAACGAAACTTATGAAAGGCTTGTTACAGAATATTGTCTTTGTTGTCTAAGATTATAACATGGCAGGTTTGGGAAAGATGGTTTTCTAATATTGAAAATATTTCTAATATTGGAAAGATAGATTTTTCTAATATTCCTCCTTTAATAGAATGAAACATTAATGGCTCACTGGAGGCCTTGGTGTCATTATGACTTTTCTTTCACCAAAGCCTATAATAAAAATTGGCATCTAATAAGTTTTTGATAGTAATTTTTGTTACACTCTTGTCTTAATTATTGGTAAGTACAATTTGGCTTTCAAAATTTGGCTTTCAGTTTAACATTTATTTTCTGATTTTTTTTTTGTAAGGATTGAGTCAAGAAGTAAAATTTATTGTGCCAGCCAGAATCTAAGATCAGGGAACTGTGTAGTACAGTTCCCCCTGCCCCTGGCTGCACCTTGTAGCTTATGGGATCTTAGTTCCCAGACCAGAGATTGAGCCCAGGCCCTCAGAAGTGAAAGTGTGGACTCCCAATCGCAGGACTGCTAGGGAATTCCCTGGGTGATACTATACTATCTTAAACTCACTTATGTGAGAGTTCCAAATTTTGATTTGGGGCTTTGGTGAAGAGAAAAATGTGTATCTCTTACTGAATGCCTTTACCTGTATCAGTCTAGCTCACTGGAGAATAAAACTTCTGTGTTTAAACAAAAAAAGGCATTTTTTTAAGATCTTATTTATGGCTGCACTGGGTCTTTGGTGCTGTGTGTGGGCTTTCTCCAGTTGTGGCGAGTGGGGGCTGCTCTCGTTGGGGTTCTTGGGCTTCTCGCTGCAGGGGTTTCCCTTGTTGCAGAGCACAGGCTTTAGGTGTGTGGAGGCTGTAATTGCAGCTCATGAGCTCTAGAACACTGTCTCAGAAGCTGTGGTACACAGGCTTAGTTGTCCCTCAGCATGTTGGATCTTCCTGGACCAGAGATTGAACCTGTGTCTCCTCCTGCATTGGCTGGTGGATTCTTTACTGCTGAGTCAACAGATAATTTATTCTTAGAGCAAATCTTAAAAATCAAGAGAGCATACTTTTTGAGGCATATACAACAGAGTTTACTTATTAGTGGCTAACAGAGTAACTTGAACACATAAAAATATGTAAAAATGCATCTGTTATATTTAGGTTAGAAAAATATATTGATTATTCTCTTGGTTTTTGTAATGTGCCATAAACATCATCCTACAACTCATTGTAAAAGAAAAGACTTTGAATAGTTGTTTTTAAAATTGCAAGCACATGTACAGATAATTCAAATAAGATAGTGGCAAACCAGCAGGAAATAATTCATAAACATCCTTTTAAAATCATTGTATAATATATATTTGACTATCAATTTTACAGAGATTTGAAACATGATGTCAACTTGAAGGTGATTGGCTGTCGTTCATGGACATGAATGGAGCCTAAGAAAATGGACAAGGATTTCATCCAGAAACTTAGAATCTTTTTAGCACAGTAGCTACTGTGTTATATAGATGGCTGTTTTGGAGCTGCTTTCCATACTGAAACTTCTAACTGGTCCCCTACTTCAGCTTCATATTCTCTAATTTATCTGTTGGCCAGAACAATCTTTGAGAAAGATGATGAAACCACATCATGTTCTTCATAAATCTTCAAATGACATGTTTCAGAAGTGTTAGAAATAAGCAATAATGGGAGAAGAGGACAAAGGTTATAGAAACTGATAATATTTTGAGTATTTTTTGCCACTGTGAAAATTGGAAATTTTCCAGTTCTAGTTACTGAACATTCGGATTCATAAATTTCAAACTCGCTTTCCTCTTATCCTTTGGTCCACAAGAGTCTCAAGATACTTTGCACAGCAAGATACAATCTGAAACTCAGGATGGTTTTAGGGTAGTTGTGCAAACCGTTTTTTCTGTTAACATAGATGAGCGATTTTTCTGGAGTATCCTGATCAGTTTTACTTATTGACTGATACGGAATTCTACACCTCTTGCCAATTTAAAGCATCTTTGGCGAGGGCGCTTCTATATAGACACTTTCTAGATCTTTAACTCTGTGTTGATTTACCTGATCCAACAGCATCAGGACAGCAACTCTCGTTCCAGATTTCTCTCCAAGATGCAAGTATGTGAAGGGTATCTACTGAATTGAAAATTATTTCAACTGGGTAAAACTTCAAGTATTGGCTAGTCTGGACCATCTCAAGTACACATAAGCTAACCCTATAGAAATATGTGGCTAGGAAGGGAAGGGCAGTGCTTCTTGATTTCAGTTAGAAGCTTCACCAGCTACAGAATTATAGACAAAAAAAGAGTTTAATACTGGCCTGAACTTCGTCTTGGTTCTCAAATATTTATATTTTATTAGCAGTCTTTGGATTGGTGAGGAAGAATAATTTCCTTGCTGTGGATTATCACAGTTACCAATGAAAGCCCTATATATATGGCATTTGTGTACATTTATGATAAACAAATCTTACTTGCATTTTAAAACAACTCTAAATCTAATCCCATTAATTAATTTGACATTTGTAGCTTATGAATGTATTTAAATACTTAGGAAAATTGTATTTCGGTAATGGTATTGAGATATAAAATACTCTGAATGATGAATTGTTCATTGAATGTTAGGAGATGAGAATGAAATTCAGCATGTAAGAGTTTATTGTATTCTTTCTTTGCTTAATTTTCTGGAGTCTGATACTCAAGTACATAGGTCTACATTTATAATCATCAATATATTATTTTTATATAAGATAATACAGCTTGTTTCCTAAGGAAGTTTCTAAAAATATGTTTGGTAAAATTGTCTACTGGAAAAGAGTTTTAGAAAGGGATTCTGAGGACATTTTGTAAGCTGTACAGAATTCTGTATTGTTTATGGCTGGCAAAAAGAGAAGGACTTGGAAATGTCTAACATTAATATATCATAAAAGCAAAGGAAGGCACTGTTATTGTTTATATGCATTTTAAAAATACTGTGTATGAAATAACCAAATATAATTGCTTTGTGACATTTCTCAGTTTGTTGCAAATATTAACAGTTTGTTAATATATATATATAGAAGAATTATTTTTAATACATGATTATAGAAATAAGGATTGTTAGAATACCTCTGAATGATGTATACATTTGAAATCATTTGATTGGATTATTGCAATGGCTTTTTGGGGTAAGAGATTGTTCTGTATTCAACTGTCACCTAAGAAATTCTGTTAAGGGTGCTCTATCTGGATGTAGACGTTATCTTGTAAAGGGCTTTTATGTTAACAGTTTTTTATGGTATGAGATTGCCTTATCATGATGGAATTTTTGCACAAGAGAAGAGCCTCTCAATGCTTACATAATCAGGGTTGAGTGGGGTTTTTTATTGCTTTGTACATAATAGAAAATGTACTGTGCTTTACCATCCTATCATGCGTAGAGATGGCTGACATTTTGGGCATTTCAATTACTAGACTATAATGTTGGTTACTGAGGAATTTCTAGATCACTTTGTGTTAGGCAAATAAAAACTGAGTTTAGGAGACAGAATAGGGAGTTTTGGAAGATTGTGTATGTATATGCATATGTATGAAGAGCGTTCTTAAACAGCATCCAGACTTTGCTCCATGATCAGACGTTGGGAATCTAAACATATTTGATAAATATTCTAATTGCCAATCAATATTAATTTGTTAAACAGTTTGTTTATAAGAAGTTGTTTAAACAGTTTGTTGTAAATACATATCAACCTAATAGGATAAAAGTAAATAATTGGGCAGTTAAGGGATTTTTTTTAGATGGTGGTTAAAATAGAGTATGTAGTCCTTTGCTCTAAACATTTAGCCCACGATTTGCAGGGATGTTTTTACATACATATCTATGTATACATATAAACACATATGAATACATGCACATATGTGTGTATAAAACTAGTGATACTAAAAGTCATAGAATGGAAATATTTTGGGGGCCAGTTATCATTTGGCTTTAGTCTTAGGTTCTTTGGGTTGTTTGAGGGCAGATGATGTAGGAAGCTTTAGCTTTTGAGCTTTATTTATTGCTGGAGAATATTGTGAGGCTGCTAGATATGTGGTAGACAAATGTTAGTTTTATAAAATGACATCTACATATGATTTGCCTGGTAGGCATGTATTTTGTGTAACTTCCCTGGTGGCTCAGATGGTAAAGCGTCTGCCTACAATGTGGGAGACCCGGGTTCAAACCCTGGGTCGGGAAGATCTCCTGGAGAAGGAAATGGCAACCCACTCCAATATTCTTGCCTGGAAAATCCCATGGTCAGAGAAGCCTGTTGGGCTACAGTCCATGGGGTCGCAGTCGGACACGACTAAGCGACTTCACTTTACTTTCATGTATTTTGTGAGTACCAAACTGATAGACAAAAGTGAAAACACTATTTTGACAAACTGAATTGCTAAAGTACTTGTATTTTGGATATATTTGGTTGCTAGGGATTGATTTGTTACTTTGCTTTCTATATTGAAAATACATGGTATTTCATAGAATATTTTTAATTTCTGTCAATAATTTTAGAATACCTTTTCATTGAAACGTTAAAGCTACGGTCATTGTTTGATCTTAGATATAGTATAGTGAGCATCTTCATGAATTAGGCTTGAATGTTGATGGTTTTTTGTTTATTATTGTGTTCTTTTTTTATATATAAATGATATATTTTTTTTAATTTTAGTTGGGGGCTAATTACAATATTGTGGTGGTTTTTTCCATACATTGACATGAATCAGCCATGGGTTTACATGTGTTCCCCATCCCGAACCCCCCTCCCACTTCCCTACCCATCCCATCCCTCTGGGTCATCCCCATTGCCCCAGCCCTGAGCATTTGTCTGATGCATTGAACCTGGAATGGTGTTCTGTTTCACATATGATAATATAGCATTGAAACATGTATATTATTCTGTTCTTGAGGTTTTTTTCATTAGACATTATTTGTTAGAGTGTAGAAATCGTCATTCATATTTTTAAATACATAGACTTGTATATTTTCTCTTTCCATCTAAATTTTGAGTTTTAAATATTAGAACAGAGTAAGGACACATTCCACACTTGTCTAACAGGCCAGCTCTTCTTTAACAAGTTCCCAGGTGTTCTGAAACTGCACGCGTGCACACATAAGGAATCAGTATATTAATGTTAAACTAATGGTGAAAAATATATATTATGAATAGAAGTGTTGCGTGACCATTATATGTTTATACTTAGTCTGTATGGGGGGGCAGTATTATTAGGTGGTTGTGTGTCTGTGATCAGATTTTTGTTTTTTATACCATGTAACGCTAGATGTTCAGAAATTTCTGTCATAGTTTTGAATATATATTTACCTAAAATTCATAGCATATAAGCTTTATGCTTGTAGAAATGAAATGGTACTTTAAGTCTCACTATTCTTGAGTGACTTTTAGAATGCTGTGTATGCAGTTAGAAACATGTATTCTTTCTAGATACAGGCATTTCTTATATAATTTTACCTCTAATTGTGGGACATGTAGGTGTAACTTATTTTCCCAAATGTGCTAAGGTTCATGATGCCATTCATTTTCCTAAAGAACATTTTATAGAAATGTTTGTGTTCACTTGCTAACATGGCAATAGCCAAAACAATTTTGTAAATAAGGAGCAAAGGTAATATTTAGTTTTAAACATGTAATATTTCTGAATGTACTGATAATCTAAGAAGTTTAATTTTGTAACTATTTCATTGTAAATGTGTTAGTACTATTGTCTTTTAAAATCAACATAGCAATGAAGTTGACAAACAGGCCCTTGGAGCTATGCAAAATTTATCATATATTAATTTGGTTGTTAAGTGGAAGCACTGACAAGATGACACATTTACCCTGTTCTCATATAGAAGGAGAATTGGCCATTGTATCAAGTATGTATATTTAAAATTTACACCATGTAAATTCTTTTGGCATATCTAATTCAAACCAAGATCCCTGCTACATTTCATTTATATTATTTTTACTAAGAGCAGTTTGAGGTTCACAGAAAAATTGAGAGGAAGGCACAGAGATTTCCCATGTACCCTCTGCCTGAACACTTGCATAATCCCCCCCATTATAAACGCAGCACATGTAGGAAAGCCCAGCTCCACTGTCAGACCCCCGTGAGAGCTGTGCGTCTGTGAGGACTGACGAGCCCACATCCACACAGTCACTCAGTGTTGGTAAGTTATACACATTGTGGTTATCTCTTGCTCTGGTACATTCTGTGGGTCTGGAAAAATGTATAATGACATGTATTAATCATCATCATATTGTAGTGGACCTAAAAAGCCTCTGTGCTCTAACTGTTC
This sequence comes from Okapia johnstoni, assembly GCA_024291935.2. Classification (NCBI taxonomy): domain Eukaryota; kingdom Metazoa; phylum Chordata; class Mammalia; order Artiodactyla; family Giraffidae; genus Okapia; species Okapia johnstoni. Next base: position 1,140,575 of record CM044326.1, read on the forward strand.
ACCCTCCTTATACTTTTTATCTTGAATGTTTTTCCTCTTAACATTCAAATTAATAAATGACTTTGTCAAAGAGATTTTATACTACCTCTTGGAACTATACACAGTTCTGTATGTGTTCCCTCGGTTGCATGACAGTATTCAAGACAACTTTGTAAATAGGCAGATATAAGGTTTTAATTTTTATCATCTAGACTTTCTAGATGTATAGAGTCTCACAAAGTATAATTTTGTAAATAATTCATTGTAAAGTTCCATTATTTTCTCCAGAAATCTCAGCAGTGAAATTGATGCTGTTGTGGATTTCTTGAGCTATATCCCTGTTTAGAGATCTACTTTCTGAGTTAACGGAAAAGCAAGAGTTAAAATGGTACTTTTTCATTTTTGTATTCTCCTCTAAAAGAAAGTTTTATATTTTAATCATTGTTTAGTGCTTAGATTTTTGTACATTAAAAAAGTCAAGTCATAATTTGTAGTTGTACTGCTGATAGGGCATTATATATTTTAATCAGAGGATATGTGTCTTACAAGATTTTATTGTCTTTGAATTATACAGTGTTGTGTTTAATTGGAATGCATGACAACATTCAAGACAACATTGTAAATAGCAGTAAAAGAATCATTAAAAAATCTAGTTTTTCTAGATGCATGGAATTTCACTAAGTATAAATTTGTAAATATCTCGTAGAATATCATGAGGTGGCTTCTATGAATGTATTAGCAATGTAATAACTCATAATTGGCTTTTAAGACTGTGTAATATTTTGGTGTTCAGTTCAGTCGCTCAGTTCATGTCCGACTCTTTGTGACCCATGGACTGCAGCACACCAGGCCTTCCTGTCCATCACCAATTCTGCAGCTTACTCAAACTCATGTCCATTGAGTCTGTGATGCCATGCAACAGTCTCATCCTCGATCGTCCCCTGCTCCTCCCGCCTTCAATCTTCCCCAGCATCAGAGTCTTTTTCAATGAGTCAGTTCTTTGCATCAGGTGGCCAAAGTATTGGAGTTTCAGCTTCAGCATCTGTCCTTCCAATGAACATTCAGGACTGATTTCCTTTAGGATGGACTGGTTGGATCTCTTCGGAGTCCAAGGGACTTTTCAAGAATCTCCTCCAACACCACAGTACTAAAGAATCAAAACTTCGGCACTCAGCTTTCTTTATATTCCAACTCTCACATCTGTACATGACTACTGGAAAAACCATAGCATTGACTAGAAAGGACTGTTGTTGGCAAAGTAATATCTCTGCTTTTTAATATGCTGTTTTGGTTGGTCATAACTTTTCTTCCCAGGAGCAAGCATCTTTTAATTTTATGGCTGCAGTCACCATCTGCAGTAATTTTGGAGCCTGAAAAAGTAAAGTCTCTCATTGTTTCCATTGTCTCCCCCTCTATGCCATGAAGTGATGGGACCAGATGCCATGATTGTAGTTTTCTGAATGTTCAGTTTGAAGCCAACTTTTCACTCTCCTCTTTCACTTTCATCAAGAGGCTCTTTAGTTCTTCATTGCTTTCTGCCATAAAGGTGGTGTCATCTGCATATCTGAGGTTATTGATATTTCTCCTGGCAATCTTGATTCCAGCTTGTGCTTCATTCAACCTGGCATTTCTCATGATGTACTCTGCATCTAAGTTAAATAAGGAGAATGACAATATACTGCTTTGACGTACTCCTTTGCCAATTTGGAACCAGTCTGTTGTTCCATGCCCAGTTCTAACTGTTGCTTCTTGACCTGCATACAAATTTCTCAAGAGGCATGTCAGGTGGTCTGGTATTCCCATCTCTTTCAGAATTTTCCATAGTTTGTTGTGATCCACATAGTCAAAGGCTTTGGCATAGTCATCAATAAAGCAGAAGTAGATGTTTTTCTGGAACTCTCTTGCTTTTTCAATGATCCAGCGGATGTCAGTAATTTGATCTCTGGTTCCTCTGCCTTTTCTAAATCCAGCTTGAACATCTGGAACCTCACGGTTCACATAATGTTGAAGCCTGGCCTGGAAAATTTTGAGCATTACTTGGCTAGCGTGTGGGATGAATGCAATTCTGTGGTACGTTGAAAAATCTTTGGATTTTCCTTCTTTGGGATTGGAATGAAAACTGATTTTTCCAGTCTGTGGCAACTGCTCAGTTTTCCAAATTTGCTGGCATATTGGATGCAGCACTTTAATAGCCTCATTTTTAAGGATTTGATGTAGCTCAACTGGAATTCCATCACCACCACTAGCTTTGTTCCAAGCGATGCTTCCTAAGGCCCACTTGACTTTGCATTCCAGGATGTCTGGCTCTAGGTAGATGAGTTACCTGAGTCATGAAGATCTTTGATGTATAGTTCTTCTGTGTATTGTTGCCACCTCATGTAAATATCTTCTGCTTCTGTTAGGTCCATACCGTTTCTGTTCTTTATTGTGCCCATCTTTGCACGAAATGTATCCTTGGTATCTCTAGTTTTCTTGAAGAGATCTTTAGTCTTTGCCAATCTATTGTTTTCCTCTGTTTTATTGCGTTGATCACTGAGGAATGCTTTCTTATCTCTCCTTGCTATTCTTTGGAACCCTGCATTCAGATGGGTATATCTTTTTTGCCTTTGCCTTTTGCTTCTCTCATCTATTTGTAAGACCTCTTCAGATAACCATTTTGCCATTTTGCATTTCTTTTTCTTTGGGATGGTCTCGATCACTGCCTCTTGTACAATGTCATGAACCTCCGTCCATAGTTCTTCAGGCACTCTGTGTATCAGATCTAATCCCTTTAATCTATTTGTTGCTTCTACTGTATAATCATAAGGGATTTGATTTAGGTCATAACTGAATGGTCCGGTGGTTTTCCCCACTTTCTTCAATTTAAGTATGAATTTTGCAATAAGGAGTTCATGATTTGAGCCACAGTCAGCTCCGGGTCTTGTTTTTGCTGACTATGTAGAGCTTCTCCATCTTTGGCTGCAAAGAATATAATCAATCTGATTTCAGTATTGACCATCTGGTGATGTTCATGTGTCGAGTCTCTTCGCTTGTGTTGTTGGAAGAGGGTATTTGCTATGACTAGTGTGTTTTCTTGCCAAAACTCTTGTTATCCTTTGCCCTGCTTCATTTTGCACTCCCAAGGCCAAATTTGCCTGTTAAGCTAGGTGTCTCTTTGCTTCCTACTTTTGCATTCCAGTCCCCTATAATGAAAAGGACATCTTTATTTGGTGTTAGTTCTGAAAGGTCTTGTAGGTCTTCATAGAACCATTTAACTTCAGCTTCTTCAGCATTACTGGTCGGGGCATAGAGTTAGGTTAGTGTGATATTGAATGGTTTGCCTTGGAAATGAACAGAGATCATTCTGTTGTTTTTGAGATTACACCCAAGTACTGCATTTCTGATTCTTTTATTAACTATGAGGGCTACTCCCATTTCTTTTAAGGGATTCTTGCCGACAGTAGTAGATATAGTGGTCATTTGAATTAAATTGCCATTCCAGTCCATTTTAGTTCACTGATTGCTAAAATGTCCACATTCACTCTTGCCATCTCCTGTTTGACCACTTCCAATTTGCCTTGACTCATGGACCTAACATTCTAGGTTCCTATGCAATATTGCTCTTTACAGCATCAGACTCTACTTCTATCACCAGTCACATCCACAACTGTGTTTGGATGGTGGTGTTTTTGCTTTGACTCCATCTCTTCATTCTTTTTTGAGTTATTTCTCCACTGATCTCTATTAGCATATTAGGGACCTACCGACCTAGGGAATTCATCTTTGAGTGTCCTGTCTTTTTGCCTTTTCATACTTTTTTGGGGTCCTCAAGGCAAAAATACTGAAGTGGTTTGCCATTTCCTTCTCCAGTGGAGCACGTTTTTCCATAACTCTCCACCATGACCAGTCCATCTTGGGTGTCCCTAAACAGCATGGCTCGTAGTTTCATTGAGTTAGACAAGGCTGTGTTCCATGTGATTAGTTTTCTGTGATTGTGGATTTCATTCTGTTTACTCTCTGATGGAGAAGGATAAAAGGCTTACGGAAGCTTCCTGATGGGAGAGACTGACTGAGGGGGAAACTAGGTCTTGTTCTGATGGGGTGGGCCATACCCAGTACGTCTTTAATCCAATTTTCTGTTGATGGGTGGAGCTGCGTTACCTCTCTTTTGTTTGATCTGAGGCCAAACTATGGTGGAGGTAATGAAGATAATGGTGACCTCCTTCAAAAGGTCCTGTGCGCACACTGCTTTACTCAGTGCCCCGACCCTGTAGCAGGCCACCGCCGACCCAGGTGTCCTCCACAGACTCCTGGACACTCACCAGCAAGTCTGAGTCAGTCTCTCGTGGGGTCACTGCTCATTTTTCTTGGGTCCCGGTGCACACAAGGTTTTGTTTGTGCCCTCCAACAGTCTATTTCCCCAGTCCTGTGTAAGTTTTGGTGGCACTCTTGTGGGGTTAATGGTGACCTCCTCCAGGAGTGCGTATGCTATAACCAGGTCTGCTGCATCCAGAGCCCCTGCCCCAGCGGCAGGCCACTGCTGATCCATACCTCCACAGGAGACACTCACACTCAAAGGCAGGTCTGGCTCAGACTCGGGAATCCCTTGGTGAGCCCAAGGTTTTGTTTGAGCCCTTCGAGCGTCTTGGGGGAGTATCTGGTTTGATTCTAAACACGATTTCGCCCCTCCAGCCGTCTTACTGGGGCTTCTCCTTTGCCCTTGGTTGTTAAATATCCTTTTTTGGTGGGATCCTTCATTCTCCTGTCACCGGTTGTCCAGCAGCGAGTTGTAATTTTGGAGTTAAGAGGAGAAGATGAGCGCCTGACCTTCTACTCTGCCATCTTGGGTCTGTCATTACAGTTGGTGTTTATACAGTGAGTTTTGGGGCATAGAGATACATAGATTGTCTCCATGTCTTCAGATTGTTAGGTTCTCATAGGAAAAGATTAGATTGTATACTTTTAACAAAGAATGCCCAAAGGATTTTATTTTTATCTTTAGGAAGAAAGGAAGATATCAAAAGGGAATTGTCATCTAAAAGTCATAGCTATTTTCATAGCTAACATAAAGTAATGGTTATTTTGCTATACTATATAAACGTACTGGTTTAAAATTTATATGCATATACAAACATACTGTAAATGTATATACACATATGTATGTAAAATTAGTTTTAGGGATATAGATAGGATAATTTCGTTTTAAACATCTATTCTCTGCTTTACTTTTTTTCTTTTTGAAAAAAAATGGAAATGGAATTTCAGTTATAAGCTTAAATGTGTAGAAACCTGCTTCATTTATATCTAAATGAATGTTAATTTTCATATAAAATGTTTAAGTGGCTGTATTTTTTTAATGTTTCCTTATATACTTCTGTGAGAACAGAATTTCTGTGATTTTGAGTATTTTTTTTTCTGAGAGCTTTTGAAAATTTTCTGGTGGGTAGTTAAATTTGTATAGTATAATCAGTAACCAATGTCAGGAGTATTCTCAGTTGCCTATAATGTAAATAATGAAAATTTGTTACAAATATCATTAGTGTATCTAATTTTGTGTAGCAGTTTGGCAATGACAATCAAAATTTGAAAATATAAAACTTTTAAAATGATAAAACTTGCTGATGGGGTTTTACCTACTTCTGTTCTCAAATTCATGAAGAAGAAAATATGTTAGAGATTGTAACATAATTTGAATGTCTGAAATATACATCATTAAAAGAAGAATTGTAATGTAGCTTATTTGTATGACTGTCATTCAGACACTGAAAAAATATTTTGATATTGAAGAATGTTTTAAGTTGATTCTTTTAATTGTCATTTATGAACAGATAACAACTAAATGTGTATGTTGAGGTGTGTCCATATGCCTCTGTTTTTTCTATTTGAAATATTAATGGTTACTATTGCTAAAGAATGGGTTTATTCTGACATGATAATAGAGTTAAATAATGCTTACTCAGTAGTGTTAACTGTAATGGTGATTATTTTAGCATTCTTTTTGAAACTTTTGCACATGTGCTGAGTTCAGTACTAAAACATTGCTACATGACAATGTAAAAATGCAGATATGAATTATGGAATAGAAAGTTGTCTGGAAAATCATAGCAAAAATTTAACATTACTATATAAACATATCAGGAAAAAAAGGACAGTTGCTATTTACTACCTTTAAAATTTTAAATGTATTTCAAAAGCAACATTTAACAACCGAAGGAACTTTAAAGATACAGTCAATTTGTGCTTGTCTTCCTCGTTACCTGTTGACATTTGGGACTGTTGGGCTGTTGTATCCAGCTTTGTATTCCCAGCGACTGTTACACATAGTTTTTTGAGTGATCATGAAGAGCGTGTGACTTAGATGCTAGTGCGGCTGCTGCTGCTGCTGCTGCTAAGTCGCTTCAGTCATGTCCGACTCTGTGCGACCCCATAGACGGCAGCCCACCAGGCTCCGCTGTCCCTGGGATTGTCCAGGCAAGAGTACTGGAATGGGGTGACATTGCCTTCTCCGACTAGTGCGGCAGAGAGTTTTAAACAGTGAAACAGAGTATTTGATTACGCTCGGAAAGAAGGGAGAAGATGGGATTTGAGGTAGGTGCTATACAATTATATTTGGGTTGACAAACACATGAATGATAAAAGTAGTCACTGAGAGTTTCTGTAAAGGGTAATTTTGTAAGACAGTGCCATATTTGTGGCATATTGTTGAAGGAAAGTCTCTTGGAATAGTTTTGGAATTACTCTTAATTAATGGGCCTAATTGGAGAATGGATTATTTTCTTTTACAGTAGTTTGAGTCTGTCAAATGGATTGATGACAGTTTTTTATGGCTTTTTAGATTATTCAGAATTGGTATGAAAAATTTCAGTACTCTCAACATTCATGCTGAAAGTACTCTGAGAAGGTGTAAAGTAAAAACAAAAAATTCTGTTTGGGCTAGTCATATTTGCTAGTTTTTTAATTTGCATTCACTATTCCTGTCACTTCTAAAATTATCATAATTAGTGTCTCTGGAGTTTTATTTGTATCTGACGTTTATTGTATACTTGCTTCTCAGGTAAATATGGTGAAAGAAAAACATAACATGCAGATAACCTGAGGATATCTGACATCATCAGGAAGATTCTTCCTATGGAGTTCCTTAATTTATAAATCTCAACTATAAACCACAAGTAAGAAGGTTCTGGATCAAGAAATGCTGTATTAGGACAAGATTTTGGCTAGGCTCAGGAAAATAACACTGGTGCAGACTTTGTTCTTGTGCACCTTGGAATTACCAGATATTCCAGAGAATCAGTAGGTAAGCCAGTTACTTAAAAATATAATTTTATTAAAGATGGAGTCCATGAATAGTGTAGGCGATGGCCTGCCTTCAGTTAATTTACTTAACACCAAACACGATAACATAACTAATATTGCAAAACAAGTGATGATCAATATTTTACTAATTACAAATTAGGGAATAGACCAGCAATTTTTGCATGTGTAGTTTGGTGGTATGATGATGGTAGAGGTTCATGGCAGCCTAAGAAAAGTGCTGATGTAGAATAATAGTAGTAGTAAAGTCATGCTGAAGTTGGAGAGATGAATCAGCTACAGGATTGATTAATGAGGAGCTGTTTCTAAGTGTTAACATTAGTTTCTAAGTGGAGTCAACATTAGCCTCCACTTACCTGCTGCTTCAGTGTTTGGTCAGAATGCTATGTGTTTTACCTTATTTTTCTTCTTTTTCCCTGTAGGGAGGCAGTAGTTCAAAAGATACTTTTGCCATCTTTGCTTTAATGTCAATAATTGTTACCACCAGCCCTCTTGCATTATTGCTCATTCCAGGTTTTCTTCGCCCCCATCTCTGGGCTCAGGAAAACCCCTTGGTGATAATGAGTGTAATGGCAGTCTGAGTGCTCTTTTGATTCAGGGCAGGGCACTTTGGTTAGACAGGAGCTGATATTCTTCTTTTCTTAAGTTTGATGGAATTTTGGTGGCAGCTAGTGTTTATTGTTCAGATAACATATAGGTAACAAATTATCCTAAACTTAGTAATATATAATACATTATTGTGCCAATTCTACAGATTGTGTGGGTGAAGATTTCTGAGAGTACCAGAATGTATGTGGAATCAACTGGGAAGACCCAGTCCAGTGGTTGCTGCTGCTGCTACTGCTAAGTCGCTTCAGTCGTGTCTGACTCTGTGCGACCCCGTAGACGGCAGCCCACCAGGCTCCGCCGTCCCTGGGATTCTCCAGGCAAGAATACTAGAGTGGGTGGCCATTTCCTTCTCCAGTGGATGAAATGGAAAAGTGAAAGTGAAGTCGCTCAGCCGTGTCCGACTCTTAGCGACCCCATGGACTGTAGCCTACCAGGCTCCTCCGTCCATGGGATTTTCCAGGCAAGAGTACTGGAGTGGGGTGCCATTGCCTTCTCCGTCCAATGGTTGAGAGTGATTCAAACCACAAGAGTCTTCTGGATACTTCACTCACATCTGGCACTTGTTTTAAATGACTGGAAAGGTTGGGCTTAGCTAAAAGGCTTTTAACCATCACACAGTCACGTTCTTACTTGAATCATAAAAATAAGTGTTTGAAGTGGCGTGGCCTTTTTTGACCTACTTTCAGAGGTCATGTAGCATCATTTCTGCCGTATTCTGTTGGCTAACATTGTCATATGGCCAACCAAAATTTCATAGCGTAGTGGGATAGTGCCAAGGTAACTGCAGGCACAGATAGCTTGCAAGACCAGGTGGAAGACAGTACAATAGGTTAAGAGCTACAGATGTGGAGCTTCAGTAGTTTTTTGTTTTCTTTTGGAGGGGTCCTTGATTTTCAGAATTCCACTTTTCTCACACTCAGAATCTCTTGTAGATAATCTTTGGCAACTATCTTACTCATTGCCTGACATAAAGTCATACTGAATTGTTTTGTGATTTGGGGAGTTAATTAGGCAAAAGATTAGAAATTAGGAAAAAAATACATGATTTTTGGATTAAGTCACTTGGGAAATGCAAAGTGGAAAAGATTGAGGTCTGTTATGTAGATACCGAAATGTAGTCTTAGAGCTCCTAAAGCTGTGGAACTATAGGAGGAATGAGAGGGGACAGCTGTTGATGAAGTCAGTAATGTAACATGCTTGACACCCTGTGAGCTCTTCCTTCATTTCCCACGCTACCATGCTGTAGGACTACTTCATGGGATGTGCTGGCAAGAACTGAATACTGACAAATTCCTTAAACATTCTTTCTCATAGAGCCTTAATGCCCACCTGCTGTCCATGGGATAACCTTGAAAGTAAAGGTTTTAATCAGGAGATGTTTCCTTTTTCTCAGGGATAAATCATAACTAAAGAGAAGATTACAGGCTTCCCTCAAAGCTCAGTTGGTAAAGAATCTGCCTGCAGTGCAGGAGATCTGAGTTTGATACCTGGGTTGGGAAGATCCTCGGGAGAAGGGATAGGCCACTCACTCAAGTATTCTTGGGCTTTCCTTGTGGCTCAGCTGGTAAAGAATCAGCCTGCAATGTGGGAGACCTGGATTCAATCTCTGGGTTGGGAAGATCCCCTGGAGAGAGGCCACCCACTCCAGTATTCTGGCCTGGAGAATTCCATGGACTGTAAAATCCATGGGGTCACAAAGAGTCAGACAGGACTGAGCCACTGTCACTTTCACTTTCTTTCACTTTTTCAGAGAAGATTAATGGTTTTTTGAGAGGTACCTGCTCAGCAATTTTATGGGGCCTAGAATAAAGGATTAGGGACTAAATGTTTTCCTAAGTTCCATTGTAGCCTCCATATCTTTAATATAGTTACTATTTTTCTTGTCAAGTGGACTAAGCTTCTTTGTTATTTTCACTGCAATATTTAGGTATTGTTATGTTTCTTACACAGAAAGCCATGTAGATTGCATGATACCATGAGTGAGTGATCTGGAGATAAAGAGTAATAAAAAGGAGACACAGACAATATGAGGAGAAAGTTCAAAGGATCAGTCCATAAGATATAAGAAGCAAGATATAAGACTACCAATACCTGGCTTTCTCATTGTTAAAAAGTTCCAAAGCAAATTTTGATTCACCTGTTGTTTTTTCATATTAGAATAGCTACTTTCTGCATTTCATTTTATGTAATGAAATAAAGTGTGCTACTAACCTTTGCCCATCTTTTTTTCTCCAGTGTGTCCTCTCAAGTGATGACTACATAGGAAAACTGATGCCGTTGATTCTGACACCATCTTCCATAACACCAAAAAATAGTCTTTCATAATGTATGGCAATTCCTCATTATTGTATTGCAACAGACACTCCCTCTAGATCAGAAAAACAGGCTGAGAAGGCTCAAATTTGAAAGTGACCTAAAGGGTGATATTGGAGAGAATTGTAACCAGGCATGTCGACTGTTTTCATTGTTGCTATTGGACGGAATCTCAGGAGCTTGAATGATGGAGACATTGTTACACAAAGATGCTCAGGACCTTGTAATGTCAAAGCTTCATTTCAATGCTCCCAAAAGTATTAGTGCATATGTTTAAATTTTTCATTTATCACAGGGAAATTTAAAATTGATTCATAAAAAAATCACAGTTTTCAAGATTTCAAAGGATATGGAAAATTTAAAGTGTAACATTTTACTTCTTAAATGCTGTTTTGCCTCCTCTGATTCTGCCACCTCTGTCTATGTTATCTACTATTAATGAAATTTTGTGCACATCCTGTTGGGTTTATAGATCAATTAATACTCAAGGCATTTTGGGAGATCTGTAACCAGCCACAGATTTTTTCTGTGCAGTAAACATTGTTTATATATAAATTGTAAATTTATCCAACTAATTTGTTGAAATAATTCCAATGAAACTGTGAAGACTTAAGGATACCCAAAATTTATAGTTTCAAGTCCGAAGTAAAATAGAGTTTCCTCTATTGTATAGACAGAATTTCATCAGTCTTATCTACAAGTGTTTATGTGGATATATTTCCTAAAACTGTATAAATATTACATTTTTTTCCGTTGGCAATATGATGTTACAAAGAAATTGACTTTTTTTCTGTTATTGTTCAGTTCTGTCATCTTCATATATGCTTAGTCCTTACCAGTCTCTTGCGTTATTTCATTTTGCTCTGGTTTTTTTTTTCCTTTTATTTTCCTTGGTATATCAATGTCTTAGTGTAGTGCAAATGAAATACCGTATTTTATTGCTTCCAGTTTACTGTGGTGTTTTGTATTTTGGTTGTATATTAAAATATAATCATACGATGTTTTATGCCTTTTGAGTTTTGTGTTTTTCTTTAAAACACGTTTGTATTAGTATCATTTCTTCATCTGTGTTTTTTTCATCAGCTGTTTTGCCATTTTATTTCTCTTTCCATTTATCCTTACTGTAGTTTTAAAGCATTACATATTCAAATTATTTACCTTAACTTAGGTGGTTACCACTCATTCAGTTCTACCATAATCATAGAAATTCTGACATATAATTGATTGAATTTCTATTTATTTGTCTGCCTTACTTTCTATTGTTACTTTAAAATTACTGATGAGTCTTTTCTATTCCATTTAGCTCTATCTCATTTCTCTTCTTTTTCAGAATATTCCCTGTCTACACTTGCATTTTTTCTCTCAATTGATGCTTACAATTACTTTGCAAGTTGGAAAAAATAATGCAGTTTTTATTTCGTTTGCAACAATTTAATAGATTAATTAGGAGAGACTAGATCTCTTTAAAATTGAGTCTTCCTATCAAGCAACAAGGTATGTCTTTCTATTTTTATAATCAGATTGTTATGTTGGAATACTGCTAGTTTAGCTTTCTTTTTAAAATTCATTCCCAGGCATTTCATAGTTTTGTTAATATAGTGATGGGGATTGACTACCTAATTTTTTTTCATATTGATATACATAAACCAGCTTTTATATTTTTTAAATGCAATTTCATTGAAACTCAAATTATGATTTTCTTTAATTTTTAAGTAACAATGGATCATCTTAGGAATTTTTCTCCTTTTAAGAATTTTTCATCAAATTTGGTGACAGGTTTAATAAAATGTCTTTTGTTTTCAAGTTGATCATATTTGCCATTTTAACTATTGATTAAGATAAAATAACTGAATTTTTCTAAAAATGAAAATTTTTGTGTTTAATGAATGTGTGAACTACAATTTGTTTCTTTTTATGTTATCTCTCCCCTATTATAGCAATCATTATTTTATTGACACTTTCTGAGAAGATAATCCTAAACACAGAACTTTATTTTGTGTTTGCTTTACTAGCTCTATCAAACTGTTTTGAGTGTTTTTTCATGTAGACTGGAAACAGGAAAAAGTAGCCTTATTTCATTTTTAATTCTATATTGATACATGACTTTGTACCTCCGCAAATGTTGGAAGGTACTACATAGGCTTTTGTTGTTCATTTGTGTTTTTAATATTGTTTTCCAACTACTTATGTAAACATCTTTCATTTGCAGTATACAGTTATATAAAACAGGAAATGTCTATTGATGTGGTATTATCAACTGATAGTTTTATACATCTAAAGTGGTATCCAACATTGCATGTAGTTGTCAAATTCTGCTTAATCTCTTATTTGGGATGGCTGTTCACTTTGCTTTGATTTTCTTGGTTTTTAACACTTGGAGAATCTACAAAATACCTGAGCCATGCACGTCTCTCTGTATGGGTTTGTGTGCTTTTTTTTTTTTTCCTTTGAGTTTGAAATATACACTTTTGGCAAAAATACTACAGAAGTGATGTAATTCTCGGTTCATCACTAGGGATCACATAATGTTGACAGTGGGCTTCCCTAGTGGCTCAGTGGTAAAGAATCTGCCTGCCAAGCCGGAGACTTGGGTTGAATTCCTGGGTCTGAAAGACCCCCTGGAAGAGGTCATGGCACCTCACTCCAGTATTCTTGCTAAGGAAATCCAATGGACAGGAGCCTGGCAGGCTACAGTCCATAGAGTCACAAGAGAGTCAGGCGTTCTAACCAACAACAAATGTTGATAGTGCCTTATGACTAGTGATATAGCTTTGCTTACTTAGTGTTGTAATTAATAAGCATCTTTTGGGAAAGATAATGGCAGTACTCATCATACTTTGATATGCTAATTTTAGTGTGTATTGAAGTTTCTTGTCAAATCATAATTTTAAGAAAATCTGTCAAGCCTACATTTTATTTTTATTTTTTAATTAATTAATTTTAATTGCAGGCTAATAACTTTACAATATTGTAGTGGTTTTTGCCATACATTGCCGTGAATCAGCCATGGGTATACATGTGTCCCCCATCCTGAACATCCCTCCCACCTCCCTCCCCATCCCATCCCTCAGGTTCATCCCATTGCACCAGCCCTGAGCACCTCGTCTCATGCATCGACCCTGGACTGGCGATCCGCTTCAAATATGATAATATATATGTTTCAATGCTACCCTCTCAAATCATCCCACCCTTGCCTTCTCCCACAGAGTCCAAAAGACTGTTCTTTACATCTGTGTCTTTTGCTTTCTTGCATATAGGGTCATCATTACCATCTTTCTAAATTCTGTATATATGCGTTAATATAGTGTATTGGTGCTTTTCTTTCTGACTTACTTCACTCTGTATAATAGGCTCCAGTTTCACCCACCTCATTATAACTGATTCAAATGCATTCTTTTTTAATAGCTGAGTAATATTCTATTGTGTATGTGTACCACAACTGTCTTATCCATTCGTCTGCCGATGGACATCTAGGTTGCGTCCATGTCCTGGCTATTGTAAACAGTGCTGCGATGAACATTGGAATACACGTGTCTCCTTCAATTCTGTTTTCCTTGGTGCCTACATTTTATTATTTGAAGTTGTCCAATTGGGAGTTGTCCATTCTCCCCCATTCAGTTTTTCCATTATTCATTTCAGTGTAGACTCATGGATATTTTCTTTAGCCTGTATATAAAGATGGATATCCACTACTCTTTTTTTCTGAATTATCCCACATTTGGCCTCTGGCTTTTCAATATGTCCCTATCCTTTCTCAAGTAACAGTATCCAGGTTCATTTTGTTCTTATCTTAACTCCAGTGTGAAACCCACCATTTCTCCTAAGATCCCTGGTTCCTTAAGGGAAATAAGATTTGAAAAGCAAGATATGTATCAGAACTTCATTTTTCTTTTTATGGCTTTCTATGTGTAAACCACATTTTTTCTGTTGATGAACACTTGGGTGTTTCCACTCTTTTACATTGAATAATAAGGCTAGTGACTATCCACATTGAACAATGATTCTGTGAACACTGGTATAGAAATGTCTGAGTCTCTGTTTTCATATCTTTTGGGTAGACACTTAGAAGTAAAATTGCTAGGAGTCATGGTAATTCCCTGTGTAGCTTTTTGAGAACTATCCAGTTTTTGTTATGAAGAATTTCAAAGACAGATGAGAGCATAATAAACTTTCACATATTTAGCAACTAGAACTAATAGTTATCAGAACTTGGCCATATTTTGAAAATTAGAAATAGAGTGATACTTTGGGCTTACATTTGTTTGTGTACAGATCACATTTTTCAATAACTACAATTTCATATCCCTAGTATTAACTAGAATCCCTTAATATATCTTAAAATAAATCCTCATGTAAATTTGTTAGTTGTTCCAAAGATATCTATGATAGTTGGAAGAAATCTGAATCCAAGCTGGGAATGCATTTTTATCTAGGCTACTTTTATCTTAGTTTGGCAGATTTAGTAATTTATTTATCAGTGTTCAATTTATTAATTTATTTTAATATAGGATATTTCCCTTTTTATGTGTATGTTAAATACTTTTAATATTTGATATTTTTAAATTTATTTCATTTTGGAGGAATTTGATTCTTTTATTTGTTACATTCTTAATGATTTTACTCATTAGCTTTTGGGCTTTGCAGGTGGTGCTAGTGACAAAGAATCTGCCTGTCAGTGCAGGAGACATAAGAAACACAGGTTCAGTCCCTGGGTTGGGAAAATCCCCTGGAGGAGGAAATGGCAACCCACTCCAATATACTTGCCTGGACAATCCCATGGACAGAGAAGCGTGTTGGGGTACAGTCCATAGGGTCACAAAGAATTGAGTATGACTGAAGCGACTTAGCACACAAGCATCCATGCACTAGTTTTTAGTGTATTGAATGCATTGTGGTGAGTTAATTGGTTTAGATTATTTCTACCTTGAGATTTTCTATTGTCTCTATCTCATATATTCTCTTTCCCATTTTATATATATATGTGTGTGTGTATATATAGACTATATAAATACCTTTATGAATAATATATGATTTATGTTATATAGGTTATTTAAAAAGTACTGTTCATATTTGTAACTGTTAGTGTTGCTAGGAAAGATGCGTATTGTCCAGTGTAGAATTCTAAGTAGCTGTGTAAGCTTGTAAGAGATCTATATCTCTATCATTCTGTTAGGCATCACTTTAGTTTTACTAAATTGACGTGCTGTTGATTTGTTGCTGACCTTTATTCTCTCTTTTTTTTACTTCATGTAGAAAGTTTGACCATGTTTTCAGTTTTCTATGAGCTCCTGGCTAATGGAATGACTTAAAATATGCCCCAAATGAGACTCTGATAATGCATCTTCCATTTTTCCATCTTCTCATTCAAGAAATAACATCTGAGATCTAGTTTTATTTTTTCTGAATGTATTTTGTTACCTCAAGATTTGGGGACACCAACCTTTTTCAGATATACCATCATACTACCTCTAGAAAAATATAAAATGTAATCATTCCTTTTATCATAATGGGATACCTAGTCCCACCTATGAAATATTTCTTGATAAAATTTCTTATTTAAACTTATTTTATGTTTTTAAAATCATTGTATTTTCAACTCCACAGTTGAAGAATTATGCCTTTTGTTTCTTTTGGTTTGTTAATCATGGTTCTGCAGCAACCATTGATTTTTAAGATTTTCATGTCATTTCTCTTTGGAGGCAGTCAGGCCATTTTCCCTTCAAACTTTTGAACTTTTGTCTTCTTGACATGGTGCCTATGGTGGTATTTGCTATTTTCTTCATTTTTCTGTGGCATTTAGATTTCAAATACCTTATCAGACTGGTTTTACTCATTCCTTAATGATGTATTTTAGGAATGTTTCCAATTGCAACACATCACAGTTCATTATGAGGACACTATTACATCATAGTGTTTGTATATCTTTCTATAATGTAAAGAATCTTTAGGTATTTAATTTTGACATCAGCTACTCAAAAAATCCTGGCCTTATTCATTATTTCATTAATAGTTGCACATTGCTCTAAGCTAAAAGGAATTTCTTGATTTAAATAGGAACTTTCTACAACTATGTTGACTTTTTTTTTCTATTTTGACTCTTAATTCAAGTGAAAATGGAAGTTGAATTCTTAATTGTTTCCATTTAATTATCAGTTGTAAAATAACTATCAAGTCTCCAAAGAATCACCTTTGGAGTGTAAATTCATGTACTGTAGTCTAAAGATAGAAAGAACTGCAAATAAACTTGAGTATTTAACAGTTGTATTGCTAATATTATATTGCTGATACTGTTAGGAATTCTGTGTACACGTAAAGATGTAAGATATTTCTGAGTATTCAAATGCATATTCATTTTACAGAATTCACTTGTATAGCTTATAATTAGTATATTTTTTCTTCACCTTCATAAAATTCATTTTTATTCTGTTTAGATTTGTATAGCAAATAATGCTTGGTTTTTATTTACCTTTTAAATGCTTTATTTACCTTTTTGTGTTTCCTTCCCACTTTACAAATTGTTTCATTATGTTTCCACTTGTTACATTATTTTCACTATCTAATTTTGGAATGATGCACAGTATTGTCCTCATCTAGCTCATATAAAATAGTCTAAATATATGTTTATTGTTCAAATAATTTATGAGTATGTTACTTTTGACACTTTTTTTTCTTGGAGGTTGAATGTAATTAAATGTTCTGTCTTACTGCACAGAAAAACAAGGAGGTGACTTGGCAGCAGTCCTGTAAAGGACAACTATGTGAGGTTTCCATTTTAGCCTACTGTTGGCCCAGAGATGAACTTAAGTTTATCAGTAACTTGCTTCCAAATGTACAGTTACAGACCGAGGACAAGGCAACTGCAATAAGAACTACAAAATGCAAAGTGTTGAATTTGAGACACGTAGCAATCATTGTTCTTTAGAAATTTTAAAATTGCACTGGGAAGATACTGTGAGCACCCTTAGTCTTGGGCAGGTAAAGCATGTTTAAGTCTTAAGAGATATTCACTTGTTCTTTCTGGTCCTATCTTGGTCTCTGGCACACTGTTCCACTACTGTTATCCTGCTTATTTATTTCTGTGATAGGCAATGTGAGAAATACTGTACAGCTTTCTCTACTCTGAGAGAAAGTTTCTTGGATAGTATGACTCACTCTAATATGTAGCATGCCAGTGTTGCTTATTTTCCAAGTGTTTACATATTTTTTCTGTTGTCTTTCTGTATTGATTTCTCATTTGAATCCACTATCAGAGAACATACCTTTTTTGGTTTCTTTTATTTTAAATTTGTTTACATTTGCTTGTTTTATGGCTTGAGCTGTGGTCTATCTTGGTAGATGTTCCTTGGGGAAATCTATGTTTTCATGGAGCTCTCTATGGATGTGTACTATATCCTATTTGTTGATTATGTTGTTCAGTTTTGTATATTCTAGCTGATTTTTAGCATAGTAGCATATTAGTTGCTTAAAGTGGGCCATGTAAGTCTCCCAACTATAATTGTGTGGACATACATGAGCATTTCTGTACTAGTTTGTTTCAAGAAGTGGTTCATATTACACATAGGCGGCATCATGATCTTCTCCAGCAATACCTCGTGAAAATCTCTTCCAGTCAATCATAATAAAACTCTAACTTTTTAGAGAAAAAGCAGCATACCTGAAATGTGTCATGGGTAGAAGACTTTAGTAGGTTGCATGCAATTCTCCTTCATCTCTTACCTGTACTGATCATAGAATCAAGTGTTAAAGCAGAGCTGCCACAAAAGGAAAATATCCTAGAAGAATAAATTGTAGCATGAAAAGTAATTGTTTTGTTAAGCCTGTGAGGCTTTGAAATTTCTTTGAGTTTGACTAATATAGATGGAAAAATTGCGGAAAAGAATTCAAGACTTGGTGCATAGAATGCTGCTGCTGCTGCTGCTGCTGCTAAGTCGCTTCAGTCATGGCGGACTCTATGCAACCCCATAGATGGAAGACCACCAGGCTCCCCCGTCCCTGGGATTCTCCAGGCAAGGACACTGGAGTGGGTTGCCATTTCCTTCTCTAAGGCATGAAAGTGAAAAGCGAAAATGAGGTCGCTCAGTCGTGTCCGAGTCTCAGCGACCCCATGGACTGCAGCCTACCAGGCTCCTCCATCCATGGGATTTTCCAGGCAAGAGTACTGGAGTGGGGTGCCATTGCCTTCTCCGGGTGCATAGAATGGTATTCAAGAATTGGTGCATGAGTGCATAGAATGGAGAGTTGGATTGATGGTTTAAAACTTGGTTGTATGAGTGGATAAGTGGAAAGAAGGATGTAGTAATGAGATTTTATACATAATCAAGCTTATGTGGATTTAAGAATTAGGTGAAAAAATGCAAGATTTGAAAGAAAGGAGTGGGAGAGATGGATGCAATAATCTTGCTTTATGGAATTTAGGGTACAATAATGGATAAATGAATGCAAATTTGACTGAAGGTAAGACTGGATGGAACCTAGAATATATATGGGTGGATGGCTGGATGTAAGAATCAATGTTTTAGAAACAAGCGGATGTATATATGGATTGATGGACTCAATATTCAGTGAAAGTGTAGACAGATACCTAGACACTAGAATTTGATTAGATTCCAGAATGGAATGTTAGATGCAGAAATCATATGGGCGTTTAAATTGTTAGATGCAGATACATCTGGCTAGAATAATGGATGAATGTAGGAATCAATGCATATAGATGGACTGATTGCCTGAGTGGGTAGCAGCATCACTGATGGTTTCAGGGTGGCCTGCTGAATGGATTGATGCATGGATAGATTGGTTTAAGAAGGGATGGTAAAAGGATTTTTACCATTGGGATAATAGACAGTAATAAAATAACATATTTGAAATTGAATGAATAGGTAGATGTACTATTGAGGAATATAGGCTAATTCATTCTTTATAAAATTAGAAAACTTTAGTGATTGAATGCAGACAAGTTGTTGTGATAGTAAATAAGAAAAAAAGTAAAAGAAACCAAAATCCAACTGTAGTGAGTTTCCAAGAATATTTTTGTCTAATGGTGAATTTGTATATTATAGTAAGTTGAAGACTTACTACAAGTGCCAACTTTGCCTTCTGTATTTTGTGTTGGTATGGTATATATCACAATTTTCCCATATTTCCCAATTTGCCTTTTAGTTGGGTCACTACCTGACATTTCTATGATCAGTGAAAATATTTGTATTTGTTTATAATTGCTATGAATTTAATTCTTCAACAGTGCTAGTAATAATTGGTAATGCAGGTGTATTCTTCATTGTTTGATCAGTTTAAAGTGAAATCTATTTGTAGTATTTTTAAATTCTAAAATATATGAATTCTATAAACCAGGATAATATCTTCAGATTGTGGAGTTGCCAGTTAGATGCAACAGAAGAGATGAAAAGGCTCTTGAATTTTGATACAGTATTGGTTCATAGATCTTAGGGTTTTGATTTACTACTCTTATCACCTCTTACCTTAGAATTTATATTTAGACAAAGGCTATAGTCTCTGTACCCTCAATAATTTTTACATTTGTTTAAGTACTAAATGTTTTGGAATAAATACGTTAATGGTAGCTGTATAGAGGGAAGGAAGGGTGCCAAGCAGGTGAGAAAAAGTGAAACGGTTATAAAGAGACAACACAAAGCGAAGTTATTAGAAAGTAGAATTTGCTGCAGATAATGTGGATCTTAATAATAGCAAGAGGTTGAATTTCTATTCCTAGATGTATGATTTACAGTATTACTGACATTATCAGTGGGTAGGTACGGTGGATAGACAGGAGCAGTGAAGGAATGTTACAGTATCAGTGTGATGCAAGGAGGCTCTAACACCCTCTCACTTGCGGAGTGAATGGAGATTCTTCACATGTTTTCAAGCTTCTCTTTTTTTCCCTCTTTCTTTTCTTCCTTTCCTTTTCTTTCTTTCACAAGCATCTTTCATAATCACAGGACCAAAGAAATTTGGGCTGTAGGTAAGAGCATTAAGGGCTATATCCTTATCCAAAAGAGAGTCTTTTGTTGTTTCTTTTCATCAAATGTTATGTGGTCTTTGTGATTATTTGAGTTTAACCTCAGATTTTTGAGTTGTCTCTTATGAGTGAAAAACACTTAATGAAGTCACTATTTTTTCTTGCAGTTATGACCATCAGAAATTACACCAGCAGGGAGAATGTAGATATTACGATAATGGGTTTTGATTTTGGAGAGATTTCCATGAAATACTAAGGAATTCATAGAGCACATTATTACGTTTTGGTTGTGCCATTATCTTTTTATTTTATTTTTAACTCTGAACTGGTCTATAAATTAGCAGTAAGAAGTTACATTGGAAATGATATTTCAAAGAATGCATGTGTGGTTGAATGGCATGGAAATAATTTTGAATACAAAATGGGTACCAGGGTCTCAGTAAATGAGCTGAAGAAAGAAAATTACAGTTTCATCATTTTTGTTCTTATACCTGATGTTTGTAGCCAGGAGATAGATTTTTGTAGTCAGGATGATGGGAGTTGTTTTCCATGGAGTACCAGTTAAATCTTGACATAAAGATGATACCCATCTGTCATGAGGCCTGGCTGTATGATAACCTGATGTTTATTTTCATTTGCAGTCTTTCCCTCTGTACTCTCCCAGGTGGTGAACATATGGACAAGAGGATCATAGATATCTTCTGCAGTGGTTCCATCCACAGCACTCAAATGTTGTCATTATTTCCCCCTTTCGGACATTATTGCATCTTTGTATCCCAAAGGGTACATACAGCTTTTAATTATGTATACTCAGGAATAGAATTGGCATGCTTTTGAAAAGTAATTGCCTGAAATGTTGTCTCTTCTCTGTGCTCTGAATATATCTTTTCTTTTTATTTATTGTTGTATTTACCTCATTGCATTTTTTTTTAGTTTTTTGTTTTCTTTTTCTTTTTTTTTAATTTATTTTTTTACTTTACAATATTATATTGGTTTTGCCATACATTGACATGAATCTGCCATGGGTGTACATGTGTTCCCCATCTATCCATGTTTTACAAATGTGAGATTTGTGTCTGATAAATGTAATTAATGCAACCCTATGGACACCTTAGTCTTGCCCCAGGTAATAGCCAGGCTTTTTCACGAGCTCAGTCCCTCCCATGTGCCAGTTTTGGTATCGTTTATAAGATACTTTGTTCCTCATTTGAATCAGGAGCTCACAGTTTTTAGAGGGGTCCCAAACAAGATCTTGTTAAAATATTTGTGTTATCTGCAACAGACCTCTCCAGTTTTCCTCTTTATTGAGTTTACTAGGTCTCATCTAGAACAGGATCTGATTCTTGATTATAGTTGTCATCTTTTCCATATGTGAATTTAAGATCTTGATTCCATCACAATTCTGGTTGTGTAAGACGGAGGAGCCTGATAGGCTGCAGTCCATGGGGTCGCTAAGAGTCGGACACGACTGAGTGACTTCACTTTCACTTTTCCCTTTAATGCATTGGAGAAGGAAATGGCAGCCCACTCCAGTATTCTTGCCTGGAGAATCCCGGGGATGGCGGAGCCTGGTGGGCTGCCATCTATGGGGTCGCACAGAGTCGGACATGACTGAAGCGACTTAGCAGCAGCAGCAGCAGCAAGGAGAGCCAGATCCTTCTGTTAACATTTTGAGCCATGATGATGCAATTTTGTAGAAAAATAGTTCCATAATTTTCTTGGCTATACTGGCATTTTCTTCTTTGGGATTGGAATAGAAAAAAACACGTGAGGTTTTCAAGTCCACATTACTCTGATGT
This sequence comes from Okapia johnstoni, assembly GCA_024291935.2. NCBI lineage: Eukaryota > Metazoa > Chordata > Mammalia > Artiodactyla > Giraffidae > Okapia > Okapia johnstoni. The sequence goes on from CM044326.1 coordinate 1,162,541, forward strand.
TCACCTAAGTGGGCTTAATATAGATGGTTGTGTTTACTGAAAGTTTTTTCTACTTCTGGAACATCAGATGCACTGTCTTATGTTTAAGTTTATGTTGACTTTTTTTACATACTGAAAGTTTTTTCTACTTCTGGAGCATCAGATGCACTGTCTTATGTTTAAGTTTATGTTGACTTTTTTTACAAGTATACCATCATTAGATATTTGTTGTTTTAAAACTTTATTTTTTTCTTTAATATTTTGCAGAAATTTTCCAAACCAATAGGTAGAGCTTATCTACAGAGTTTCCATTGGCTATATAAGTACATATTGTAATTAATTTTCCATTTCTTTATTTGGAAATGCAGGTTAACTTTGTTTTTATTGTTGCATATAATTTTGTCATGTATATAATTTTATATATAAAAATTGGTCTAATTCTGTGATAGATTTTTAGATGTAGAATTGTTGGACCATCACTTCTGCATATTTTAGTTTTAGTAGATATTGTAAATTTGCTCCTGAAATGTTTTCTAGGACAGCAAACATAAATGGAGAAATGGTAGTGCTAATTTTCATGAAAATTGTACATGATGGATATTATCAGTCCTTTAACATTTTAGCCAATCTAACAGGTGAAAATAGTATTTTTAACTTAAATGTAAATAGTAAGTGGCCATGAATAAAAAAACCAAATAGCGACAATTCTATTCACAAGAGTTGTCAGAGGTAGAAACCGTTGACCTCTTGTAAATGTAGTGCTTCGTGAGGGTTAACAAACTTCTAAGTATATCTTATACTAGTGTTTATTTTTTCTGAATTTATTTTTGAAATAATTTTATATTTAGAGTTGCAGAGATCTATAAAGAACCTGCATGTACACTTCACCCTGATTTTTTCTACATTGTTTTGTTCTTTTTCTAATTTTTCCTCCCTTCCTCCTCATCTTTCCTTCCCTATTTCTTTAACTTTCTACCTGCCCAATTATTGTTCTTATTTTAAGAATTACTTATGAGTAAGTTCCAGATATGTCTGAATAACCCCAAATACTTCAGCATTCACTTTGTAAGATCCTGGGCATCCTTTTAAATTAACCTTGGTACATTTTTCAAAATCATGAAATTAATCAGTAGTACAAATATATTACACTAATACACAGTCTATATTCAGATTTCACCAGTTGTTCTAAAATGTTTCTTTCTGTAATTTCTCCACCTTCGAAGACCTAGGAAAGAATCCTGTGTTACATTCAAGATGTTCACCTGTTTTCTTGAACTGACTGAGAAGTCCAGGTTCATATTTGCTAGAGATCAATATTCCATATAGATGGTACATCCCCAGTGTTCCTTCTTACTTTTGTTTGCTTTTTCAGGCTTCCATAACCAAATCTAGGGTCTGAGCCTGATGCCAAGTGAACTCCAGTCCTCTGTGGTACTGTGTATAGATGTGTATAGATGCTACAGTGATTATGTTGGCTAAAATCTGTATGTCACTAAATTTTATGTTCTCTGTAAGTAACCAGGGAACTGTAAGCGATCTACCAGTCATAATTCCAAATTTTTATGCCAGAATAAAGATATTCTGAGTTTTGAAAAGTGGCCTGGTTGAATTGATGAAATGTTCTGAATCATCCTGAATATGATGAGTTTCAAAATCTGACTCTTTGGTGCTGAGGCACGAGTCAGGAATGGAAATGTCATACTGATTTATAAATTGTAAACCAATGCCGTATATTTACAGAGGTATCATGACCTAAGGCATTGGTTAAAATGGTGACGTGAGTATTCCCTGCTCTGTGTTTCTAACTTTGTCCTTAGTCTCTGAAGACAGTCTTGTAGCGGAGGCTCAGTAAATGCCCTTACCTGCTTTAAGGGGAATATGGAAGTGAAGCCAAATTACGGATTGTAAACGAATGGAGTGTGAACTAAAAGAATGTGCAAGTAAACAGGCAGGTGATTTACTGTTAAAGAAATGTCATCTAATGAAGGAGAAACAATTGAAGACAGTCCAGGGACTAAGGGAAGTTTGTCATCATTTTAATATAAATATGGGGCTTTTAAACCTATAATAAGAGTATCTTGGAAAATTTGAAATCTGCCATCCTATTCCATTGTTTGTTTTTTTGTTTGTTTTTTGCTTTTACCAAATTCATAGATTCAGCTTCAATCTAGCAAAACCTTAAAATTTCCATAGAATGAAGGAAGTTTTTAAAAATTAAATAGGAAATGATAACAGGAAAGCATTTTACTATTTAATTATTCTCCGGGAAGTTAGCTGTGCTACCAAACACTTTTTAATACATGAAGAAATGAAGAGTAGTCTCAGAGAGTTCAGTCTCTCTGATTTAAACTTAAATTCAATGTCCTTACCTTGGAGAAGAGGGCAGGGATGCAACATGGCTGGACCTTTTTTATGAGGAAAGGTACTTTTCAAGGTAGCTGCTTGAAAACATGGAACGAAGATAAAAAGAAGAGTAAACACATGGGTGACCATAGCACACAGAGACTCCTCCTTAAAAAGAGGCCCAGCATTTACTTGAGTCTCCAGTCACAGTGGAGCCTCTTCCTCCCATGGGAGCAGAATGAGTTAGTCCTAGGAAAAGTTCAAGGACTATCGTAACCTCTTGTTTCTCTCCATATCTCTTGGCTTTTACTACTCTCTGATAAATCATTTATGCAGAATTCCATGACTGTGATTCTTGGGGTATTTGGTTTAACAGACAGGACACTAAGTTAATTTCAAGGCAAACTATATAATTGGTTGAAGATACTGCCTCCACATTTATTTGGCCATTTATATTAAAAAATATATCCTTGGGAATTCATCATATAGGATTATAAAACAAATCCTGTTGTCTTTAAAATTTTTCCATAATCCTAAAATTAATGTTTACTTTCAAGAATTATAGACTAAAAATTTCTTCCTTCCCATAATGCCTCATTTAGCATTTTTCAAGATAGAATGTTCTCACATAGTCCTTGAGGCAAGAGTCATTGCATGGTTCAGTAGCTGTATTTTATTAATAATCAATACCAACTGTTTTTGTTTTTAAAACTTTTCAAATTCTGACTTCTACAGTCCTGAAGTTTTCTGTATTTTTGTATATTCAAGCAAGGTTGGTAGGATGAAGATCACTGTGGTAAAAAAAATGGAAATAATAAGGCAAATTACATGGTTATTTCAGTAATCACATGAAAGATGGTGTGCTAGGTTTGTTGACATGGAAGTGTTGAGAAGTACTGAGATTTAGGATGTGTTTTGAAAGTGTTGATAAAATGTTGAATGATTCTGGGTGGGCTCAGAAGAGAATTCAAATAGGAGAAATAAGATCAGGGCCTTAGCACCTGAGTGAATACCATTTACTATTCTAGAGAATATTGGGTTTCTTAGGATGCATGATAAGAAAGAGATACATTTTGCCAGCCTTATATCACAGATTAAGGTATTGGTTTTTATGGTAGAAATAGTACTCTGGGGCTTAGGGGGGAAATTGGGGATTGAGATATTACTTTGGATTAATCAATACAGGATTGTTACTTATGGCCACAGGGAAGGAGGAGATCTAGGCATGAAGTATATGTAGGAATAGGAATGTATTCACTTGAAAACTGTGCCTTATATGTGCTAGCATTTAAGTTAATGAGGGCGATCCAATAAAGGAGATTGTCAACAGTGGCTGTAGTCATTGACTGAAGACCAAAAGATTGTATTGTCCATGAAGAGAAACAAAGATTGAATTTGTAAAAGGAATACCAGGGATAGCAGTTAGCTTTGCATGGCACTGAAAGGCACAATTAAGTTTGGAAATGAAAAGAGAAGGTCACTGACTTTTAATAAAAGTGCTATATGGAAAGGGAGAGGTAAATAGTACTTTTAATATTGTCAAGGCCAATTCAAAGGATCCCCCTGAGTCAACAATTTGCCCTGTAGTATCAGTGTCAGTCTGGTATAGACACATGCTGATATCTTGTGAATTGGTTGCTTGAATCATGATAAAGTAAGGATGTATCTCAGTTGTACAGGCTGAGATCCCTTCAGAATTCCACATTCTATACATAGAGAACTGATGGTCTTCATTACAAGCCATCAGCATTAGCATAATACCCTTCATGCAACTGTGTGCTTGCAGCTCCACTGGTGTCTGTCTGTTCCTGTATCCATTGGCCATGGAAGAATATCTCATCAAGGCAAGGTTGTGCAGTAATTTCAGAGATTTTGGCTTTTGTGAGATACTGAGAAAAGACAGTTGGAAAAAGGAATAATGGGTGAGGGGCCAAGTGCTAGGAATCAAGGAAGCCAAGTCAGATGGCATGTAGAGAAGGTAGAATTTTGAAGGATAAAGTTACAAGGGCAAGGTTAAAGTGTCCTGAGCCCACATTTTAGATAATAGTTCTAGAGCAGCAGTCCCCAGCCTTTTTGGCACCAGGGACCTATTCACAGCAGACAGTTTTTCCATGGACCAGGGTTGGAGGGATGGTTTCAGAATGGTTCAAGTGCTTTACATTTATTGTATACTTTATTTCTAATCTAATGTTGATGCCAGTCTGACAGGAAGTACTAGTCCGTGGCCCAGAGGTTGGGGACTCCTGTTCAAGAGGATAGTAAATGTTAGTAACATTATTAACGTCAAGGAGAAGACAGGACTATGGATGATGATCTTTCCCAATAGAGTCTGGAATATTTCCAGAAATTTATTGTATTACTAACTAGTGGTTTGGAAATGAGTCTGAAATTTTTTGGCCCAAACTGTCTAAATTGCTACCATTTAATACACAGCATGCTTTATTGTGTCTCTTAACATTTCAGTTACTAGATTTTGTTTTATTGTTGTGCCTGCTTAAATAGACTAGAAATTATGAGCTCCTTTTGACAGGGATGCTTTCCTATTAGTTTACTTTCCTTTTATTATCTCATAGAGTCTACCATAGAACAGGTGTATAATTGTAACTGGGGTGTTTAAAGTACTTTTATGCTTGGATGAATGAAAGTTTGATGATTTAGCCAGTCACTGAAAGCCAGGGAAAGTAAGAGTTTATAGAGACCCCACATGAGGCAGCTCTTTGAGAATGTTTTTGGGAGTATGATAGTGATGGATGAGGAAATCGTAGATATTGTATCTTACACTGAGTTGGAATGCACAAATACAGATTTAATATTGGGGAATCGAGCATCTGCTGGATTAGATTTTATGATGAAAATAGCAGGTTGAGTTATAAATCCCCGTTCATTGTTGTGGAGTAGTATAATGCAGCCTTTTGGTTTTTTTCTTTTCTGCTTCTATAGCATGTACCAAGAGGTATCCTGTTTTTTTCCTACCATGTTATTTCAAACAAAAACAATCCAAATCTTCCAAAGAGGAACCTTTATAGATAGTAGACTTTTTCCTCTGGATAGGATCAACATATTTTGTAATATTGCTCCTTTTAAGCAGTATGTAATATCCCTAAAAATATTCACTTTCTCTGTAATATAAACTTTTCTAGTTTTAAAGTTTCCCTGAAAGTGAGAAGCTGGTCTTGAGGAGGGACTGTGAACAGATCACTACTAAGACATTAAATTGTAACGTAGTCTGTTATTGATCAGAAGGAACAACACAGTACAGTCTCTATGGCTGATTTCACTGAGAAATTTTAATATTTATATTTATGTCTTTGAACTTCCTAAGTTTAAAAAACCCTTCCCTTTTGTATCTGTATGCCATGAAGTATTATGGGTGTTTTCTCCACGTATGATAGTTATATTCATCTTTGTGACCCAGTTCATTTGTTTAGTGCTGAAACTTGAGGAGTGCTGAACAAATGTATACAGACTATTGATAGGCAGGGAAGAAAAATCTTTTTCTTAAATAAGAGACCAAGAAAGATAATAAAAGAAAATGGGGATTGTATGTGTGCTTTTTGCCACATTGCTGTTAGGTTCACAGAGTCCAAAAGAATAAGAAAATTCACCTTTATGGTGATTGTGAAGATGGGGAAAATGCTGTGTCAGCAGCGATCTGACCAAGTTGTCAGAGACTGTTGATTTCTAGAAGGACACCAAAACAGATTTCCCTCCTCCTTTTACTTTCCTTTTGACTTAATCAGCTGTTCTGAGTAAGTTTAAGAATTCTTCTGACCTTATTACCTTGAGAAAAAGTATTGCTGTTGATTCACTTTGGAATAGCAATAGTAGTGATAGCTTCAGTAAGAGTCCTGTTAAATTGTCTAGTTGATGCATGGTTACTGACATTCATAATGTGAATTTAGAATTTCCACTCACATCCCCTTCTCTTAGTGGATAAAATGCTTGTTTGGAGAGAGTATCAGAATGGATCATGATAAAATGGTGAGTTGGGCATGAGAATGCTGTTAAATGGCACTCAGATCTGAAGTATCTCAGGATTGTTCAGTGTGCCTTAATGTAAATAGCTGCATGTATTGAGTCCTATTTGCTTTAGCTCCCCAATTTACTCTTAAATTTGTAATTGTATCCTTATCAATACACGTACCAGTTTTGATTTATTTTATGTCTTATGCTGTCTCTTTTTCCTGAAATGTATATAACGAGCTCCTACTTGACAGGGATTTTTTTCTATCACCTTGTCTTATCCTGCAATGTTGGAAAATAAGAATTTCATTGAAGTTTGTGAAATAGACACATTTATGAAGGAATGAGTGAGAGAGGCCATAAAAATGAGAATATAACAATAAAGAAGTGATAGTGTTGTCTTAGACATGTGATACTATTTGAGTTATTTGGAAATCTCTTGTGTTTGACAGTGTTGAAAGAAAAGAACATAGAACTTCATGTTTTTTTTGAGATATAGACATACAGATGATAACTCTTTCAGTCTATTTTAAAATAAGTAATAGCAAAAACCATTAAAATAGCCAAATTGGGGAAATTAGAAAAGGATAACTCTCTGGATCCTCCCTCCTATGTTGGTTCCATGTGAATGTTGTATAAATTTTGGTTAACCATGACTTCCACTTTGTTAACCCTTTTGAGTTTGAGTAGGAAAGGACAGAGGAGCAGCACTGATAGTGGTTAAGTCTGTCTTCAGGCTTATTGATATGTAGGGAAATGAACTCAGTGGACCAGGAAATGCTCTCTGTTGCCTGTAGAATCATAAGGGCTTAGTTGTTGTGCTAGTTGCTACTACTTTTGTTTGATACTGTTTAAGAAATCTATATTCCTGAAGTTTTTCCCAGCGTTATTGACTTGTAATTGCCTTGAAATGATAAGTGATATTTAATATGATTTGATATATGTATACAACATAAAAGTATTCCCCCCATTGAGTTAATTAGAATACCATTACCTAACATACTTACTTTTTGTATTTGTATGTGAGAGAATTTAAATTTTACTCTCTTCATGAATTTTAATTGTACAACGTGGTGTTGCCTGCTATAATCACCATCTTATACATTAACTTCTCAGACTTTATTGTTCTAATTGGAAGTTTGTACATTTTACCAACTTCTCACTATTTCTCCTACCCCTGAGTCCCCAACAACCACTGTATTCTGTTTCTATGAGTTTATTATTTTTCAGATTTCATATATAAATAAACCATGATTGATTTGGCTTTCTGTCTGGCTTATATCACTTATATAACTTAGTCCTCCAGGTTCATACATGTTGTAACAAATGACAAGAATTTCTTCTTTCATAAGGGTCAGTAATATTGCATCAAATATGTGTGTATATATACACACATATACATACATACACACCCTGTATTTACTTTATCCATTCATGTCATTGAACATTGAGGTTGTTTGCATACCTTGGCTATTGTGAGTAATACTATATATATATGTGTGTGTGTGTGTGTGTGTGTGTGTGTGTGTGTGTGTATCAGAGAAGGCAATGGCACCCCACTCCAGTACTCTTGCCTGGAAAATCCCATGGACGGAGGAGCCTGGTAGGCTACAGTCCATGGGGTCGCTAAGAGTCAGACACGAATGAGTGACTTCACTTTCACTTTCACTTCATATATATGTGTGTGTGTGTGTGTGTGTGTGTGTGTGTGCTATAAACATAGTATAGATAACTCTTTGAGATGATACTTTGTGAAATTTTATGTGAATTTTTTCCTTTGGCTATATACCCAAAAGTGGGATTATTAGGTGATAATGACAGTTACATTTTGAATTTCTTGAGGAACCTCCATATTATTTTCCATGCTGGTTCTACCAATTTACATGCCTACCAGTAGTATCAATACAAGTATTCCCTTTTTTCTACATCCTTGCCCACATTTTGTTATTTCTTGTCTTTTTGATAATAGATGTAAGTCCTAACAGGTGTGGGATTATATCTCATTGTGCTTTTGATTGTGCATTTTCCTCATGATTAAAGATGTTGAACACCTTTTTATATACCCATTGGCTATTTTTATTATGTTTTCTTTGAAAGAAATGTCTACTTAACATCCTTCATTTTTTTCCCCATTTTGATGACATTTTTACTTTATTTATTTACTTATTTATTTGTTATTAATGCATTTATTTTAGTTGGAGGCTAATTACTTTACAATATTGTAGTGGTTTTTGCCATACATTGATATGAATCAGTCATGGGTTTACATGTGTTCCCCATCCTGAACCTCCCTCCCACCTCCCTCCCCATCCCATCTCTCTGGGTCATCCCATTGCACCAGCCCTGAGCACTTGTCTCATGCATTGAACCTGGACTGGCATTATGTTTCACATATGATGATATACATGTTTCAATGCTATTCTCTCAGATCATCCCACCCTCACCTCCCACAGAGTCCAAAAGACTGTTCTTTGCATCTGTGTCTCTTTTTCTGTCTCGCATAGCCACTATGGAGAACAGTGTGGAGATTCCTTAAAAAACTGGAAATAGAACTGCCATATGACCCAGCAATCTCACTGCTGTGCATACACACCGAGGTAACCAGAATTGAAAAAGTCATGTGTACCCCAATGTTCATCGCAGCACTGTTTATAATAGCCAGGACATGGAAGCAACCTTGATGTCCATCAACAGACAAATGGATAAAAAAGCTGTGGTACATATACACAATGAAATATTACTCAGCTATTAAAAAGAATACATTTGAATCAGTTCTAATGAGGTAGATGAAACGAGTTCATTTTAAATTGTTATTATATGTTTGCTCTTCAGTTCTATGAGTTCAATGTATATTTGGATATGTGGTTTTCAAATATTTTCTCTCATTTTATAGGTTGCCTTTTCACATTGTTGATTTTTTTCGTTGTTGAGCAGAAACTTTTAGTTAGATGCAGTTTCATGTGTTCTGTTTATTTTTGCTTTTGTTGTGTTTGCTTTTGGTGTCAAATAAGAATATTACTGCCAAGGAGTCTACCTTCTATGTTTTCTTCTAGGAGAATTATGATTTCATATCTTATATTCAGGTCTTTAATCCATCTAGAATTGATATTTGTATATTACCTGTGACTGTCCAGTATTTCCAATTTACTGACATGACTGTCCTTTACACAATGTGTATTCTTGGCTCATTATGAAAAAAATTCAACAGTGGGCATCCTTGCGTTATTCCTGATCTTAGAAGAAAAACCCTTAGCATTTCAGTGTTAGATATGATGTTTCCTGTGGACTTCTCTTTTATGGCCTTTATTATATTGAAGTACATTCCCTTTGTACCTTGAGGTGTAGTGTTAGTTTGTTTGAGATCTCTTTTTCCCTTAATTGTAGGTGTTTATCACAATAAGTGTCCTTCTTAGAACTACTTTTGCTACATTCCATAAGCTTTGGTATATTATGTTTATATTTTGTTTGTGTCAAGATAATTTTTGATGTCTCTTGAATTGTTCACAGTTGTTCAGGAGCACATGAATTAATCAACATATATTTTAAGAAATTTTCAATTTCAGTTTTGTAGTTTCATATCATTGTCAGAAAAGATGCTTGAAATGATTTAATTTTTAATTATTAAGACTTATTTTGTGGCCTTGCATATGATTTATCCTAGATAATTTTCTTTGGATTCTTGAGAAGAATGTTTATTTTAGTACTGTTAAAAGGAATGTTCTGTAAATATCTACCAAAGTTCATCTGATCTAATGTGTTGTTCAGTTTTTAACTCCTGCCTGACTCTTTGCAACCCAATGAACTGCAGCACACCAGGGTTCCCTGTCCTTCACTATCTCCCAGAGTTCGCTCAAATTCATGTGCATTGAGTCAGTGATGTCATCCAACCATCTCGTCCTCTGTTGTCCCCTTCTTCTCTTGCCCTCAGTCTTTCCCAGCATCAGGGTCTTTTCTAATGGTTTGCTCTTTGCATCAGGTGGCCAAAGTATTGGAGCTTCAGTATCAGTCCTTCCAAGGAATATTCAGGGTTGATTTCCTTTAGGATTGACTGGTTTGATATCCTTGCACTCCAAGGGACTCTTAAGAGTCTTCTCCAGTGCCATAATTCAAAAGCATCAATTCCTCAGTGTGCAGCCTTCTTTATGGTCCAACTCTCATATCCATACATGACTTCTGGAAAAACCATAGGTTTGACTATGCAAACCTTGGTCAGCAAAGAGATGTCTCTGCTTTTTAATACACTGTCTAGGTTTGTCATGTCTTTTCTTCTAAGGAGCAAGCGTCTCTTAATTGCATGGCTGCAGTCACCATCTGAAGTGATTTTGGGTCCCAAGAAAATAAGTCGGTCACTGTTTCCACTTTTCCCCCCACCTATTTGGCATGAAGTGATGGGACCAGATGCCGTGATCTTAGCATTTTGAATGTTGAATTTTAAGCTAACTTTTTCACTCCTCTTTCACCTTCATCAAGAGGCTCTTCAGTTCCTCTTCACTTTCTACCATTAGAGTGGTATCATCTGCCTATCTGAGGTTGTTGATGTTGCTCCCCGTCATCTTGATTACAGCTTGTGGTTCATGCAACCTGTCATTTTGCATGAAATTCTCTGCATATAAGTTAAATAAGCAGGGTGACAGTGTACAGCCTTGACATACTCCTTTGCCAATTTTGAACCAGTCCCAAAGCTCCATATTTGATTCTAAGTGTTTCTTCTTGACCTGCATAGAGGTAAGATGGTCTGCTATTCCCGTTTGTTGTGATCCACATAGTCACAGGTTTTAGCAAAGTCAATGAAGCAGAAGTAGATAATGTTTTTAGAATCTGCTTGCTTTCTCTATTATCCAGTGGATGTTGGCAGTTGGATCTCTGGTTCCTCTGCCTTTTCTAAATTCAGCTTGTACACCTGGAAGTTCTTGTTTCACATACTGTTGAAGCCTAGCTTGAAGGATTTTTGAGCATTACCTTGCTAGCATGTAAATGAGCACAATTGTGCGGTAGTTTGAACATTCTTTGGTATTGCCTTTCTTTGAAATTGGAATGCAAATTGCTCTTCCAATCTTGTGTGAGGTCTAATATATAAGGTCTAGTATAAGTCTAATGTTCTTTTTTAGTGATTATTCCCATCTAGATGATCTATCCATTGTTGAGAGTGGGATATTGGAGTTCATTGTTATTATTGTATTGATGTGTAATTTTCCCTTCAAATTTGTTATTATTAGCTTTATGTACTTACGTGCTTTCCAGGTGGTGCTAGTGGTAAAAAAAACCCATAGTGCAAGAGACACCGGAGATGCGAGTTCGATCCCCTGGAGGAGGAAATGGCAACCCACTCCAGTATTTTTGCCTGGAAAATCATGGACAAAGGAGTCTGATAGTTCTTATAGTTCACGGGGTTGCAAAGAGTTGGACACAACTGAGCAATTGAGCATGTACTGACACGCTTAGGTGTGCCTATGTTGGGGTCGAAATATTTGCAATTGTTATATCCTCTTGGTGCATTGACCTTGTACGTAGTGACCTTAGTTTTCTCTTCTTATAGCTTTTGGCTTAAAGTCTGTTTTGTATGATATGAGTACAGCTATTCTTTGTTAGGTTTTTTTTGTATAAAATATATTTTTCTAACCCTTTGTTTTCATTCTATGGAAGTTCTTTAAAGCTTAAGTGAGTCTCCTGTAGGCAATATGTAGTTGGGTGTTTTTTTAAATCCGTCTAGCCAGTTTTTCATGGCAGCCACCTGAGGGACAGACCCCAGTAACACCTAGGTCTTTACTTTTGGCCACGCCTTGAGGCATGTGGGATCTTAGTTCCCCAACCAGGGATTGAGCCTATGTCCCATACACTGGAAGCATAGAGTCTTAACCATGGACTGCCAGGAATGTCCCCTCCCCTAGCTTTTGATTGGAAAATTTAGTCTATTTACATTGAAAATAATTGTTCATAAGTTTGGACTTATTATTGCCATTTTGTTAATTGTTTTCAGGCTGTTTTGTAGTTCCTTTGTTCCTTTCCCCCTGTCTTGGTCTGTTTCTTTGTGATTTGATAATTTTTTGTAGTATAGTATTCTTTGATTTCTTTCTGTTTATCTTTTGTGTGTTTAATATAGTCTTTTGTTTTGTGGTAACCATGAAGTTTATATAAAATATCTTTTACGTATAACAGTTTAAGTTGATAATGTCTTCAAATGCCTACCCCTTCATGTTATGTCTTTGATGTCACAGTTTGCATCTTTTTGCATTGCGAATCCAATAACAAATTATTTTATTATAGTTACTTCAATGTTCTGTTCTTTAATCTTTATTCTAAAGTTAAAAGTGATTTACCCATTACCATTGCAACATTAGAGTAATCTGATTTTCACTGAATATTTATCTTTACTGGTGAGCTTTATACTTTCGTATGTCTTCCTTCTTCTAATTAACATTCTTTCATTACAGCTTGAAGAACACCCTTTAACATTTCTTATAAGATTGATCTAGTAGTGATGAACTCATTTAGCTTTTGTTTGCCTGGAAAACTCCTTATTTCCCATTTAATTCTGAGGAAGTAATTTGCTGAATAGAGTATTCTTGGTGGTTTTTTCCTTTCCTCAGTGGGATGTATCACTCCATACCCTTCTGCCTTTCAAGTTTTCTGCTGAAATATTTCCTGATGGTGATATGGGGTTTCTCTTGTACATAACTTGTTTTCTCATGCTGCTTTTGAGATTCTCACCTAATCTTTAGCATTTGACAATTTCATTATGTGTCTTGGTGTGATCTCTTTGAATTCTCATTTTTTCTTTCTTTTTTGGGGTGGAGGTTATTTTCTGGATTCCTGAATCTGGATGTGTCTTTTTTCCCCTAGCTGAGGCAAGTTTTCAGCCATTGTTTCTTTGAATAGCACTTGTTCTCCTTTCTCTCGATATTCTTCAGGGACCTCTGTGCATGCCAAGTCGACCCTATGGACCATAGACCCCCCAGGCTCCTTTGTCCATGGGATTCTCCAGGCAAGAATACTGGAGTAGGTTGCCATTTCCTTCTCCAGGGGATCTTCCTGACCCATGGATTCAGGCTGCAGTGGGCAGGTTCTTTACCACTAGTGTCACCTGAGACCTCAGTAACACATACAGTTTGCTAGTGTCCCGTAAGTCCTTAATGCTATTTTCACTTTTTAATTCTTTCTTTTGACTTATCTGAGTGGGTGAATTCTACTTCACTGTCTTTTTCAGTTTTCCTGATTCTTCCTTTCATTTGATCTAGTCTACTGTTGAACTCTTCTATTGCATTTTTTAGTTTGGTTGCATTCTTTAGCTCTGTGATTTCTGTGTGGTACTTGTAAAAATTTTCCTGTGTATTAGTTACAATTCTTATTTTGTTCATACATTTATCTCTTATTTTTGGTAAGCATCTTTATAATCGTTGTTTTGAACTCTCTGTCAGGAAAATCACTTATCTTCATTTTTAGTAAGATCTGTTTCTAGTTTATATTGTTCTTTTATTTCAAATATCTTCTTGTGTCTCTTCTTTTTTCTTGGCTCTCTATGTTGTTTCTATGCCACACTCCAGTACTCTTGCCTGGAGAACCCCATGGGCAGAGGAGCCTGAAGGGCTGCAGTCCATGGGGTCTCAGAGTCAGACATGACTGAGTGAATTAATCACCACCACCATGTTGTTTTGACTTCTTGGGTTTTTTTTTTTCATATAAGTTTTAAAAGTATTTGTTGTAGTTCTACAAAAAGATTCCATTGATATTTAGATAGGAATTGCTTTATATCTGCAGATTGCCTTGAGTACTATGGTCATTTTAACAATATTAATTCTTCTAATCCAAGAATGCAGTGTATCTTTCTATCTGTAATAGTATGCAGATAAAACCCTTTCAGAGAAAGGTTGGGAAATGAGTGACTTTGCTTACTGCTTTTGCACTGAGCCTAGGGGAAAGCCAGCTAGGAATTGCCCCTTTGTTTTCTACAGTCTGTGGAATTTGTGAATGGAACCCCCTTTATCTATAGGACTGATAGTCTGGAGTCCCATTTCTTGAGTAGAAACTAGAAAATCTTGGGTATAGGTATGTGTATAAGGTCTTTCCAGGGAGATACCAGGAACTTAGAGCCCTGTGGAGTGGGGAGGAGTGGTGTCCACTTGCCCATTCTCTGAGAGGATCACAGCCAGCCCCTATTACCTGCTAAGTTAGAAGACAAACCTTCAGGCAGCAGCTTTTAAATTAAGTGTTATTGTTAGTCACTCAGTCATGCCCGGCTCTTTGTGACCCCATGTACTGCAGCCTACCAGGCTCTTCTGTCCATGGGATTTTCCAGGCAAGATCCCCTGGAGAAGAAAATGGCAACCCACTCTTTAAAGCAAGCAGATACTCTTTCAGGGGAAAACTGAAATGTGCAATTTTGTTTGTTCCCTCTGTGCTGATTGCTGTGATGATAGCCTTGGTGAGTGCTTGCATGCTTGTTAAGAACTGTTTCTTTGTTTGCTATACTGTTTTTTCTCATGTACACAAGCTCCATTGGTTTTTACAGCAAGGGATTTTGTGAATCTGTCCCTTTTGTGAGTCTTAACTCACAAGACTGATATCCTTTAGGATGGACTGGTTGGATCTTCTTGCAGTCCAAGGGACTCTCAAGAACCTTCTCCAACACCACTGTTGCTACATCAGCCCTTTGGTTTTCAGGGAGAAGCTAGAAGTTGGGACTTCTCTCCTGATGGTAAGGCACTATGCTGAGGGTGGGGTTGATGCCAAGAATGTGGAAAGAAATAGCCTTTCCTACCTGTTTTGATGTATTTTCTCATTTGTCCTATTTCTGAAAGTTTCTGAGTCTCTTTCAGAGTAAATTGTTCTGTGTGTAGCTGTACATTTTGTGTGTCTGTATGAGGAGGGGAGCTCAGGTACCTCCTTTGTCACCATCTTGTTGCTTCTGAATTTCTAAAGTTTTGGATCTTTTCAGTCAAAAATTTTGCCTTTGCTTTAATATTGTTTTTGAAGTGTGATGTACTTAATAATAATTTAATCTTAGCCTTGGATAAGCAGTTCAGTTGCTCAGTCATGTTCGACTCTTTGCAACCCCATGGACTGCAGCATGCCAGCCTTCCTTGTCCATCACCAACTCCCAGAGCTTGCTCACACTCATGTCCATTGAGTCAGTGATGCCATCCAACCATCTCATCCTCTGTCGTCCCCTTCTCCTCCTGCCTTCAAACATTTCTGCATCAAGGTCTTTTCCAATGAATCAGTTCTTTGCATCAGGTGGCCAAAGTATTGGAGTTTCAGCTTCAGCATCAGTACTTAAAATGAACATTCAGGACTGATTTCCTTTTGGATGGGCTCGTTTGATCTCTTTGCAGTCCAAAGGATTCTCAAGAGTCTTCTCCAACACCGCAGTTGAAAAGCATTAATTCTTCGGTGCTCAGCTTTCATTATAGTCCAACTCTCACATCCATACATGACTACTGGAAAAACCATAGCTTTGACTAGATGGACCTTTGCTGGCAAAGTAATGTCTCTGTTTTCTAATATGCTGTCTGGGTTTGTCATAGCTTTTCTTCCAGGGAGCAAGTGTCTTTTAATTTCATGGCTGCAGTCATCATCGACAGTGATTTCGGAGCCCAAAAAAAATAGTCTCTCACTATTTTAGTTGTTTCCCCATCATTTGCCATGAAGTTATGGGACCAGATGCCATGATCTTAGTTTTTTGAATGTTGAGTTTTAAGCCAACTTTTTCACTCATCTTGGGTAAGATGTCCGTCCCATAGTAATGATGGTAAAAATATTTTTTTCTGCCAAACTTTTTCCGTGGTGTTGAAACAGTATTCTAGGTTTGCATTTAAAACTTGTGCTGACTTTTGCAAATTAGGATTCGTAACTCTAAAAGTGAACTTAGTTAAGATTGTACATTGTGAAAAATCAGAGAAACTTTTATTAGCTACACAAATTTCATTATCTATACTAATATGTGTAGCTGTTTCCTTTTATTCTTCAAAGATATTTTATTGTATGGATTTCTAATTTTCATTATGATCAGTTAATATATTCTAATATCAGCTGAGTTATTTTAAATATCTTTGGCCTGATAGATGGTTTATCTTGGTGAATATACCATAGACACTTTTAAAAAGTGCATTTATTCTGAAGTTGTTGGCTGTAGTGCTTTATAAATATCCATTGATTTAAGTGGTTTATAGTATTGTTCATATCATCTATGATTGATATTGTGCTTTATTCAGTAAATTGCTGAAAAGGTAGAGTTTAAAGTCACTAACTATGATTGGATTTGTCTGTTACTCCCTTTTATTTTTGTCAGTTTCATTTCATGTAGTTTGTAACGTTATTAGGCATGTAATCTTTTGTGATTATTATGTCTTCTTATAAATTGACCCTCTTATATTTTGAAATGTGTCTATCTTTGGTAATAAACTGCTCTGATGTTTACATTATTGAAAATTAATATACTGCTCTAGCTTTCTTTTGCTTTCTGTTAGGATGGTGTTATCTTTTAATCTTTTAAGCCTATAACTTTAGTATAAAATAGTGTCATTCAGTTCAGTTCCATCGCTCAGTCGTGTCCGACTCTTTGAGACCCCATGAATTGCAGCACGCCAGGCCTCTCTGTCCATCACCAACTCCTAGAGTCCACCCAAACCCATGTCCATCGAGTCGGTGATGCCATCCAACCATCTCATCCTCTGTCGTCCCCTTCTCCTCCCGCCCCCAATCCTGCCCAGCATTAGGGTCTTTTCCAATGAGTCAACCCCTCGCATGAGGTGGCCAAAGTATTGGAGTTTCAGCTTCAACATCAGACCTTCCAATGAACACCCAGAATTGATCTCTTTTAGGATGGATTGATTGGATCTCCTTGCAGTCCAAGGTACTCTCAAGAGTCTTCTCCAACACCACAGTTCAAAAGCATCAATACTTCGGTGCTCAGCCTTCTTCACCGTCCAACTCTCACATCCATACATGACCACTGGAAAAACCATAGCCTTGACTAGACGGACTTTTGTTGGCAAAGTAATGTCTCTGCTTTTAAATATGCTATCTAGGTTGGTCATAACCTTCCTTCCAAGCAGTAAGCGTCTTAATTTCATGGCTGCAGTCACCATCAGCAGTGATTCTGGAGCCCAAAAAAATAAAGTCTGACACTATTTGCACTGTTTCCCCATATATTTCTCATGAAGTGATGGGACCAGATGCCATAATCTTAGTTTTCTGAACTTTGAGCTTTAAGCCAACTTTTTCACTCTCCTCTCTCACTTTCATCAAGAGGCTCTTTAGTTCTTCTTCACTTTCTGCCATAAGGGTGGTGTCATCCGCATATCTGAGGTTATTGATATTTCTCCCAGCAATCTTGATTCCAGCTTGTGTTTCTTCCAGCCCAGTGTTTCTCATGATGTACTCTGCATATAAGTTAAATAAGCAGGGTGACAATATACAGCCTTGTACTCCTTTTCCTATTTGGAACCAGTGTGTTGTTCCATGTCCAGTTCTAACTGTTGCTTCCTGACCTGCATACAGGTTTCTCAAGAGACAGGTCAGATGGTCTGGTATTCCCATCTCTTTAAGAATTTTCCACAGTTCATTGTGATCCACAGAGTCAAAGGCTTTGGCGTAGTCTATAAAGCAGAAATAGATGTTCTTCTGGAAGTCGCTCGCTTTTTCGATGATCCAGCAGATATTGGCAATTTGATCTCTGGTTCCTCTGTCTTTCCTAAAACCAACTTGAACATCTGGAAGTTCACGGTTCATGTATTGTTGAAGCCTGGCTTGGAGAATTTTGAGCATTACTTTACTAGCGTGTGAGATGAGTGCAATTGTGCGGTAGTTTGAGCATTCTTTGGCATTGCCTTTCTTTGGGATTGGAATGAAAACTGACCTTTTCCAGTCCTGTGGCCACTACTGAGTTTTCCAGATTTGCTGGCATATCGAGTGCAGTGCTTTAACAGCATCATCTTTCAGGATTTGAAATAGCTCAACTGGAATTCCATCACCTCCACTAGCTTTGTTCGTAGTGATGCTTTCTAAGGCCCACTTGACTTCACATTCCAGGATGTCTGGCTCGAGGTGAGTGATCACACCATCGTGATTATCTGGGTCGTGAAGATCTTTTTTGTACAGTTCTTCTGTGTATTCTTGCCACCTCTTCTTAGTATCTTCTGCTTCTGTTAGGTCCATACCATTTCTGTCCTTTATCGAGCCTATCTTTGCATGAAATGTTCCCTTGGTATCTCTAATTTTCTTGAAGAGATCGCTAGTCTTTCCCATTCTATTGTTTTCCTCTATTTCTTTGCATTGATCTCTGAGGAAGGCTTTCTTATCTCTCCTTGCTGTTCTCTGGAACTCTGCATTCAGATGGGAATATCTTTCATTTTCTCCTTTGCTTTTCGCTTCTCTTCTTTTCACAGCTATTTGTAAGTCCTCCTCAGACAGACATTTTGCTTTTTTGCATTTCTTTTCCATGAGGATGGTCTTGATCCCTGTCTCCTGTACAGTGTCATGAACCTCTGTCCATAGTACATCAGGCACTCTGTCAATCAGATCTAGTCCCTTAAATCTATTTGTCACTTCCACTGTATAATCATAAGTGATTTGATTTATGTCATACCTGAATGGTCTAGTGGTTTTCCCTATTGTCTTCAGTTTAAATCTGAATTTGGCAACAACGAGTTCATGATCTGAGCCACAGTCCGCTCCCAGGCTTGTTTTTGCTGACTGTTTAGAGCTTCTCCATCTTTGGCTGCAAAGAATATAATCAATCTGATTTCTGTGTTGACCATCTGGTGATGTCCACGTGTAGAGTCTTCTCTTGTGTTGTTGGAAGAGGGTGTTTGTTATGACCAGTGAGTTTGCTTGGCAAAATTCTATTAGCCTTTGCCCTGCTTCATTCTGTACTCCAAGGCCAAATTTACCTGTTATGCCAGGTGTTTCTTGACTTCCTACTTTTGCATTCCAGTCCCCTATAATGAAAAGGACATCTTTGTTGGGTGTTAGTTCTAATAGGTCTTGTAGGCCTTCATAGAATCATTCAAGTTCAGCTTCTTCAGCTTTACTGGTTGGGGCATAGACTTAGATTACCGTGATATTGAATGGTTTGCCTTGGAAATGAACAGAGATCATTCTATGGTTTTTGAGATTGCATCCAAGTACTGCATTTCGGACTCTTTTGTTGACCATGATGACTACTCCATTTCTTCTAAGGGATTCCTGCCCACAGTAGTAGATATAATGGTCATCTGAGTTAAATTCACCCATTCCAGTCCATTTTAGTTAGCTGATTCCTAGAATGTCAATGTTCACTCTTGCTATCTCCTGTTTGACCACTTCCAATTTGCCTTCATTCATGGACCTAACATTCCAGGTTCCTATGCAATGTTGCTCTTTACAGCATCAGACTTTGCTTCTATCACCAGTCACATCCATAGCTGGGTATTGTTTTTGCTTTGGCTCCATCCCATCATTCTTTCTGAAGTTATTTCTCCACTGATCTCCAGTAGCATATTGGGCACCTACTGACCTGGGGAGTTCATCTGTCAGTGTCCTATCTTTTTGCCTTTTCATACTGTTCATGGGGTTCTCAAGGCAAGAATACTGAAGTGGTTTGCCATTCCCTTCTCCAGTGGGCCACATTCTGTCAGACCTCTCCACCATAACCCGTCCGTCTTGGGTGGCCCCACACAGCATGGCTTAGTTTCATCGAGATAGACAAGGCTGTGGTCCGTGTGATCAGATTGGCTAGTTTTCTGTGATTATAGTTCCAGTGTGTCTTCCCTCCGATGCCCTCTCACAACACCTACCGTCTTACCTGGGTTTCTCTTACCTTGGACGTGGGGTATATCTTCACGGCTGCTCCTGCAAAGTGCAGCCGCTGCTCCTTACCTTGGACAAGGGTATCTACTCACGGTGGCCCCTCCTGACATTGAATGTGGAGTAACTCCTCTCAGCCTGTGCCTACGCAGCCGCTGCTCCTTGGACGTGGGGTATCTCCTCACGTCTGCTTGGGGCAGCTCCTCTCGGCTACCCCACAGCCGAGGCCGGGGGCAGCGGCTGAGAGGAGCTGCTCTGGGCCGGAGGTCAGGGTGCAGGGGGGTAGGCGGCGGCCGAGAGGAGCTCATGATATTTACAATAAAGTAAGTTAGAGAGTAAATGAATGACTTTGTTAGAAAAAGCAGAAGTAAAAAGATTGGAGTATATTGATGTTAGAAATATTTCATTTGATTAATTTATAATATTACCATTGGTAAAGACACAGAAGTATGGAAAATTTTGTGAATTTTGTTGTGTTATAAACATTTGATATGAGTTCTCTTAACACAGAATTGATTCGTCTCTTGAAATAGCATCTCTTTATTGAAGACAAATGGGAAATACACCTTAGAACCTCCGAATTTAGGGAATATGAAGTTAACTTTCCAAATATTTGTGTTTGATTTGAATGGAATATTTTTTCACTTTTACGTAATTGTCTCATGTCAACTCCCATGACAGTCATACACGAGAGAGGAAACTGTTATAGTTTTTGCATTGTTTCTAAAACATACTACATCCTTGATCTTATGAGAAATTTAGAAATAATATTCAATAGACACGGAAGATAAATAAGTTTCTGTATGCTCAGTTTTGAGAAACACTTTAGTGTTGTAATGTCTTATGTTAGTGATTCTCAAGTTCTGCCCCATTTTACTCTATCATAAATCTGTCATCTGTCTGTAGATCTATCATCTATCACTTCTTTTCCATAATTTATCTGTGTGTCTCTATCATCTGTCTAGCTTATTAATATATAAGTTATCATTCAAATTCCATCACTCATCATCTTTCTTTTGTGTATCATCCACCCATCCATCCTGCTATTAGATATAATAGGAAGAAGAGCATGGCAATGGAAAAACAAGGGCGTTACCTCCCATGTGAAAGGACAGTGATGACAGTGGTCTCTGAGGTGATGACATATAAGGAGAAAACAAGAGAGCATGAGGACGGAGGGCCATTAAATTCAGGGACTCGTCTAGCCTAGCAGGAACTCAACTTATTACTATGCTCAAATTTGAAAAATCAGAGTAGAGCTGCCTCCATGCTGTACCAGCGTTCATGAGAAAATTTAGTCTAAATATGGTAACTGCCTTCTCAGTCCACTTATGCTCCAATATTTTAAAACTAAGTTTTAATTTTATGAAGTTATGACCTCAGTCTACATTAAAGTAGACCATGGATTGGTAAACCTTTTCTGTAAAGGGTGAAATAACAAGCAATTTCAGTTTTGTAGGAATTATGATCTCTGTTGCAGCTGATCTGCCCTACTCTTGAAGTGTAAAAGCAGCCAAACACAGTGTGTAATTGAATGAGTGTGGCTGTGTTTCAATAAAACCTTGTTTACAACAGCAGGCTTTGGGCTTCAGTACCACATCCTGAACTTGAGCATTGGCTAAACCAGAACCTGGAAAATAATCAGATTAACCCCAGTACATGGTAAACGTATCTGAAAATTATTTTTCCATTTTATTTTCATGAAAATTATTATTAATAACTCTGCTAAATCTCAGAGAGTGCTCTAAGTGAATATACATGCCATCATAACCTAAGCAATGTAAAACCAATGTAAGTGACTGGAGTGGTATGAACGCCTTTCCAGTTATAACCAATAAATTATATTTTAAATTTAACATTTTTCCCACAAGTTCCCTGCCTTCTTTTCCCCTTCAGTACATTTCAGGTCAAAATATTGTCTCTCAGTTCCTTGGTGGTATCCAGTCTCCTTAGGCTTTGACTTCAGTCTACTTTGACTTCACCTGAGCAGCTTTTGTAATTGTTTCAACATCCCAGAATAGGATTTGTATGTTCCAAAGCTGTCATGTAATCTAGTTTATAAAAATGTGAAAGATTCAACAATATAAATAACTAATAAACACAATCTTTAATACAATTAAAGTGTTTTCCAAATTTTCTCCATGTTGTCTACATTGGAGGGTTTAGAGGAGAGAAGGAATATCTAACCTGCTATCTTAAATTTGAGTTATTACTTTTTCTGCAGTCAGTTGAAAATGTACCTTTATGTGTACTTGAAACTTACATTACCAGGTTAGTGTTAATATTCTATTAAAGGCTCACCTAAATCAATTAGAAAAAGACAAGTATTCCGGTACAAAAGTAGGAATACATATAAATGAACAAATCAGAGAAGGAAAGTACTGTGAATGGCCAAGAACACAAAGAATACACTCAGCCAGGCTGCCGCACAAGCCCTCTGCAATGGCCCACACTCGGTGGAGTGTGTTTGTTTCTGGATAAATGCACTTCTTACCTAAAAAAAATAATATGCAACTGTATCAATCTTGTAGTGAAATAACTAAAATATACACTAAATAATTATCAATTGTTATAAATATATAATGAAATTAATATTTGTGTGTGTCTTTCAACATAGTCACAAACACAAATAAATCAGCAATTACTTTTTTCACCTATTAGATTAATAGTACATTTATTAGCATGGAGAATTTGGAGCTCCT
This sequence comes from Okapia johnstoni, assembly GCA_024291935.2. Taxonomy (NCBI): domain Eukaryota; kingdom Metazoa; phylum Chordata; class Mammalia; order Artiodactyla; family Giraffidae; genus Okapia; species Okapia johnstoni. Next base: position 1,185,310 of record CM044326.1, read on the forward strand.
TGTGTGTTAGTCTGTCCAAAAGACAGTGAAAAATATCTATTAGATGGAAATTAGCACATTTTGACCAACAATTTTATATTTAGCAATTTACTTACAGGATATAATAGGGAGTGTTCAAATGCATATGTAAACTCAAGGGTACTCATAAAAGCCTTAATTATACTTGTAAAATTATAAGTAGTCTGTCTATCAAATCATAATGCTAGGGGAATTAATAATCCACTTATCCAATTTAATTGTATTTAGTATATTGAAATTAATTGACATGAAAATCTAGGTTTTTCAAAAGTTTGGCCATTAGTTCCTGAGTATCAACTATGTTTGAAGCATTAATATTGTATTTAATTCTCATAAAATGAAATATGTATGTGCTTATTTGGATATGAGTAAACTAATTTTATAGGAAGATTTTTCAAAAATTTTTCATGGTGAGTTTGGATCATTATTTTACTATTGTGTATGTGTGTATGTGAGATATGGGGTAGTAGAGAGTCGGACACAACTGAAGCGACTTAGCAGCAGTAGCAGCAGTGCTTAGGAGATGAGGCAATGTTCCTTGGGAAACTATTTCATGGAGACTGGGATGTCATGGGGGGCACAAATCGAAGTCCAAAAAGAAATGGCCAATAAGAAGAGTAATACTAAATGGAAGAAATCAACTTTGACGCAGAATTGATGACAGGTAACACCGAGAAAAATACTATAAATAGCAGGGAAAGAACCAATGAGGATCTTGGAGTTGAAGGTACAATCCCTAACTGCTATAGATTCAAGTGTCATAATGTTCTAATGGAATATTTTTCAAATTGTACTTTATGACCATGTGTAGATTATAAACTATCTACTTCATATGAATACTTTTGTTCCATAATCAATTCACTTTTCTCCAGTTATCTGTATTCATTCTAACACTTTTCTAAAGACAGTAGCTTGTGTCTTAAAAGTACCGTTCATTAGTAATTCTGAGCTAGTAGCTAAAATGTTGCCAGAATGGTAAGCAGAGTTAACTGTGACATAAGTTTTGCCTGACTGTGCCATAGCAGTGGCTAAAGTACATTTAAAAAGTTGGATGGTTTATAGCAAGAAATGTGTGTTATGCTATTCTAAACTTTGCCTTCTTATTTTCTGGTATCTTGAGGGGAAATGAACCTGTATAAGATATTCACAGTTGGGGCCCTGGAACAGAGAATACTGAAGGAAAAAGCAGTCATAGTTAAGTAAGGCTGCGTCTGTCATGGAGGACTGCTGGACACAGAGCTGCTCAGCCTCTGGTTTTGACTGATGCAATTTGGGGATGTTTGAATATGGTAAATCTCTTTACGGATAATAAAATTGATGATGGTAAAGTGTTTATAATATTATTAAACTAATATGTGAATGAGTGAATGAATTAATAGGGTCAAAAGTAAAATACTACAGGAAGCTGTGATAAACGTTTAAGAATGACAGGATATAAAAACATTTGGCAATAATCACAATCATTGTTTCAACCAGGAAAATCAAAAGATGCTAAAACTTACTGGAGAAAGTTTGAGGAGAAATGATACATTTTTAAATATTTAAAATGTTTATATTATTGAAGTATAGTTGATGTACAACTATAAGACTTTTAAGTCTGAAGTTTGATCAAAATGACAGTATAAAAGAGTATGTAGGGGAGAATATCTTGAAGCACATGGTTTCGGGTGTCCATGCTCAGGAAATATGAAAGTATGGAATAAGAGCATGAATACTGTGATATCAGTGGGTCTTATCTGTATCTGCATTTGAACCATTTGTAATAGAACGTGTTTTTACTCACAGTTCCTTCACTTAGAATGATTTTTCAAAGTTCAGCCATGTTATAGCATGGATTGGAACTCCATTTCTTTTTATGGGTGAGTAATACCCCATTTATAGATCACGTTTTGCTTGCTTATTCATTCATCAATTTATGGCTTTCTACTAAGTGTTATTTCTGTTCTTTGGCTGTTTTGAATAATCTTGCTATAAATATTTATGTGGAGATTTTTGTGTATATGTATATTTTTAGTTCTTTTAGGGATAAGAATATGAGAAGTTGTCTGACCAGGATTTTAAGATTGTTCTTGCTTCATTTGAAGGTGTACAAGTCTGCACAGTCAACATTTGGTTGAATATTGATGGAAAGTCTTATTGTAGAAATAAGTAAATTAAAAAAACCAAAATAAACACAGTTGAAGCCCATTGCCTCATACCTGGTTCATTCAATTTGAATATATTTAGTTTTTATTATTGTGCATCTTTGCTTTTGTGTTCTTGTTTTAAATATTATGGAATCAATGTTCGTTTGCATACAAAGCATTTCATTGTCTTACAACATTAATTATGATGGAGAAAGGGCATCTTGAATAAGTGAATTAAATATTATTCAATGATAGTAGGATCATTCAAATAGGTAGAATTCTGCCACAGAAATAAATTGATTTTACTCATGATATTCATGAAGAACTGAAATGAAAAACTTTCTCTCATTGGTTTAATAGCTGGTGTAGCCTCCCTTACTCATTTTCATCTCCAGTTTTCACATGTAAATTAAGTGGCTTAGTATGTTTCTAGGATTATGGATGCCTGTGTTATTTCTTGGATATTTTCAGGATTTGTCCTTTCTCACAGGTGAACAGCAAAAGGTGTCTTTTTAAATGAATGTGTCTGGATCATGTATTTATACATTGTGAAAAATCTGAAGAAAATGAGAAACAAAATCACTGTTGTTGAACAGTACTATATTTCTATTCTAAGCAAGTAAGGGAAGACTTTAACTTACTCATTTTTAGTATTATTCACAGTTTGGGTAGCTTTGAATGCCACCAGTTCTGCATGTATTCAACATTTGATATCTGAGTATCTGATTTCTTACTAAATGGTATTCTTTTGAGTGTGTGCCTACTAACACATATATAGACTCAAAGCATGAGAGTGTGGAGAGGATACGTCAACACTGGCCCAGTGTTCTGTGCCAGCATTTTTTCAATATTATATTTGTACCTCTTACATAATTTTAATTTTATGTACTTTAAAATACACCGTTTATCATGTGTACTTCTGTGGGTTTTGGCAAAGGTATAGAATAGTCTATCTAGCACCACAGTCATGATGTGTGTGTGTCGGGGGTGCATTACCCCTAAAGTCCCCTTGTGTTTCTCCTTTATAGTCAATCCTTCCTTCTGCTCTGCAGTCTCTTGTAATCACTGTTTCTGTAGTTCTGCCTTTTGTTTTTGTTGTTCAGTCACTTAAGTCATATCCAGCTCTTGCGACCCCATGGACTATAGCATTTCTGGCTCTTCTGTTCTCCATTATCTCCCGGAGTTTTCTTTAATTTGTATCCATTGTGTCAGTGATGCTATCTAACCATCATATCCTCTGCTGCCCCCTTCTCCTTTTGCCTTCAGTCTTTCCCAGCCTCAAGGTCTTTTTTAATCAGTCATCTCTTTGTACCAGGTGGCCAAAGTATTGGAGCTTCAGCTTTATCAACAGTGCTGCCAATGAATATTCAGGACTGATCTCCTTTAGGATGGACTGGTTGGATCTCCTTGCAGTCAAAAGGACTCTCAAGAGTCTTATCCAACACCACAGTTCAAAAGCATCAGTTCTTCAGGTACTAGAATTCTTTATAGTATAACTTTCACATCCATACATGACTACTGGAAAAACCATAGCTTTGACTATACAAACCTTTGTTGGCAAAGTAATGTCCCTGCTTTTTAATATGCTGTCTAGGTTTGTAATAGTTTTCATTCCAAGGAGCAAGCATCTTTTAATGTCAGGGCTGCACTCACTATCTGCAGTGATTTTGGATCCCAAGAAAATAAAATCTGTCACTGTTTCTAATTTTTCCCCATGAAATGATGAGCCTGGATGCCATAATCTTAGTTTTATTAATGTGGAGTTTCAAGGAAGCTTTTTCACCCTTCTCTTTCACACTCATTAGGAGGCTCTTCAGTTCCTCTTCACTTTCTGCCATTAAAGTGGTATCATCTGCATATCTGAGGTTGTTGATATTTCTCCCAGCAATCTTGATTACAGCTTGTGCTTTATCCAGCCCAGCATTTTGCATGATGTTCTCTGCATAGAAGTTAAATAAGCAGTGTGACAATATACAGCCTTGAGGTACTCCTTTCCTGATTTGGAATCAGTTAGTTGTTCCATGTCCAGTACAGGTTTCTCAGGAGACAAGTAAGGTGGTCTTGTACTTCCATTTCTTTAAGAATTTTCCACAGATTATTGTGATCCACACAGTCAAAGGCAATAGCATAGTCAATGAAGTGAAAGTAGATGCTTTTCTGTAATTGCCTTGCTTTCTCCATGATCCAATGAATGTTGGCAGTTTGATCTCTGATTCCTCTGTCTCTTCAAAACCTAGCTTGTACATCTGGAAATTTTTGGTTCATGTACTGCTGAAGCCTAGCTTGAAGGATTTTGAGCATTACCTTGCTGGCATGTGAAATGAACATAATTGTATGGTAATTTAAACCTTCTTTGGCATTGCCCTTCTTTGAGATTGGAATGAAAACTGACCTTTTCCAGTCCTGTGGCCACTGCTGAGTTTTCCAAATTTGCTGACATATTGAGTGCAGCATTTTCACAGCATCATCTTTTAGGATTTTAAATAGCTCAGCTTGAATTCTATCACCTCCACTAGCTTTGTAGTGATACTTCCCAAGGTCCACTTGACATCACACTCCAGGTTGTCCAGTTATAGGTGAGTGACCACACCATCATGGTTTTCTGAATCATTAACATTTTTCTTGTATAGTTCTTCTGTGTATTCTTATCACCTTTTCTTAATCTCTTCTGCTTCTGTTAGGTCTTTACTGTTTCTGTCCTTTATCATGTCTATTCTTACATGAAATGTTCCCTTCATGTCTCCAACAGGTATTTTCTTGAAAAGATCTATGGTCCTTTCCATTCTATTGTTTTCCTGTATTCTTTGCATTGTTTATTTAAGATGGTCTTCTTATCTCTCCTTGCTATTCTCTGAACTCTGCATTCAGAGGGTATGTCTTTCCCTTTCTCCCTTGCCATTCACTTCTCTTATTTCCTTAGCTATTTGTAAAGCCTCCTCAGGCACTTTGCCTTCTTGCATCTTTTTCTTTGGGACAGCTTTAGTCACTGCCTCCTGTGCGATGTTATGAACCTGCATGCATAGTTCTTCAGGAGCTCTGTCTACCAGATCTAATCCCTTGAATCTATTCACCACCTCCACTGTATAATCATAATGTATTTGATTTAGGTCATACTTGAATGGCCTTGTGGTTTTCCCTACTTTCTTCCAATTTAAGCCTGAATTTTGCAATAAGGAGCTCATGATCTGAACCACAGTCAGCTCCAGGTCTTGTTTTTACTGACTGTATAGAGCTTTTTCATCTCTGACTGCAAAGAACATAATTAGTCTGATTTCAGTATTGACTATCTGGTGATGTTCATGTACAGAGTCATCTCTTGTGTTGCTGGAGAAAGGTGTGTGCTTTGAGGGCTACTCCATTTCTTCTAAGGAATTCTTGCCCACAGCAGTAGATTTAATGGTCATCTGAATTAAATTTGCCCATTCCCATCCATTTTAATTCACTAATTCCTAAAGATATCAATGTTTAATCTTGTCATCTTCTGCTTGACCATGTCCAATTTACCTTGATCCGTGGATCTAACTTTTCAGTTTCCTATGCAGTAATGCGTACAGCATCAGATTTTACTTTCACCACAAGATAAATCCACAACTGAGCATTGTTTCTGCTTTCACCCAATTACTTCATTATTTCTGGAGTTATTAGTAATTGCCCTCTGCTCTTCCCCAGTAGCGTATTGGACACCTTCCGACTTGAGGGGCTCATCTTCTGGCATCATATCTTTTTCATACTGTCCATGGGGGTTTTCAGGCAAGAATAAAGGTGTGGGTTGCCATTTCCTTCTCCAGGGGACCAAGTTTTGTCTTTTACAGAATGCCATTTAAATGGAATCAAACATTACATAGTATCTAGGGTCTAGTTCCTTTTACCTTGCAATTTGAGTTCTCCAGTTTACTTGTAAGCGTTTATCCTTCAGAGACCTCTGTTCAGTTATTGATGTACTCCTCCTAGGATTCTTAATTGCATTCCATGTTGAGAAAAGACAGGCCAATCTTACTCCATCTTAATTCCACTTATGTCTTACCCCTCTCTAAAGTCTTTTTCCATTTGATTCTTTATGTAAATAATTCCCATTTATCTTATGAAGTGTCTCACCTACTTTTCTATTCTTGCCATTGGTCCATTCGTTTCAACATGTTTGTAATAGATTTTCAGAGTTCTTATCTCTTATTTCCAGAATATGGTTCTCACAACAAACATCCTTTCTATTTGACCCATCACAAAGCATTTCACAAAATCTTTATTTGATGCAACATAACTTGAGAATTTCTCAGTTTAAAAGATAACTGCTGTGTTACTAATTTACATAGAGTGGTAGAGAGGATTATTGACTATTTGCAGAGTGAAGAATTCAGAGAGGAAATAAATGAAAAAATGAAGTGACAAAGATGATAAAGGAGCAAGGGATTTTGATCTGTTTGATGAGGACTAGATATGTGAGGATGCCTGTACAATAAATAATTATTGTCGAACCAATTGTTCTATTGATTTTTAAAATAATTTCATGTATTTTTCTGATCTGATTTGTATCCTATGTGATGTTTTGCTGCAGGTCAAAGGCTAGAACAAGTTATCATACTTCAGGGAGGAAAGGTGAGCAGCTACTCTGGTGCTGTTGAAATTTCGGTCTGTGTTCTGGCCAGTGATGTCACAAATTCAAGTTTTGTGAGCTAATTTTTTCAGATGCCCAGCGAGCATATTTTTAGGATAAATTTTACCCCATAGGTGTATCTACTTTGTTAATAGAATCTTCATTATTTTTCCCTTTATTAAAGAAAATAACTTGGTTAACATTTAAGAATCATTGATAGATTTCCTTTTTATACCATTTCACTATGTGTGAAAATAACCTTTTAGTGAAATTTAAATGTGCCAAAATATTTATCTTTTTGTTACTAGCATTTCAGAATTTAGATATTTCTACTAATATTTCCACTATAATCAAACCTTATTTGCTACTTCATTTACAAATGCTACCCCACTATAGCTCAGATGACAAAGAACCTGCCTGCTATGCAGGAAATGCAGATTTGAGCCCTGAGTCTGGAAGATCCCCTGGAGAAGGGAAGGACTACCCGCTGCAGTATTCCTGCTTAGAGAATTCTGGGAACAGAGGAGCCTAGCGGGCTACAGTCCATGGGGTGTCAGAGTCAGACTCCACTGGGAGAGTAACACTTTCACCTCACTAATCCTTGAAATTTTGGTTGACTTAGTTGTTTTGGATATTTTCAATAGATTTTAATTTTATACAGAGAAATCCATGGTTGTGTGCCTTTTGTGCTATGAGGGTTCTATTGTTCAAATATTAAACAAATTGTGTTCTGTATATGTGTTGATATTTGTTAACAACACAGCAGGTAAGCCTGAAGAAAATAAGCCTGGCTATAGAAATGCTTATTTGTTGGGAGGGTGCTTGTCTGGATCAATGATGAGAAAAATTGTCTGAGGATGCTGAGGGACTCATTCCAGATGTCAATCTGAGGTCCAGATGAATGCACCTCTAATCGGACAAATAAGAACCTCATAGCCTGGGTTTGACTGCATAACACTGCTGTGAGCATGCCTTTTCTTTCTTCCAGAGCAAGTCATCCTATTCTACATAGTCATGCCTCTTATGAGGCATGCAAATATGCTAAATGACCCAAGACTTGCTTCATTTTGGCCATTTTGAACACAGTTGTAGATAGAACTTTTTAAAGGAATTGTTCTTGAGTAATAAATGAGGGGGAAAAAATGTTGAACTAAGAAGGGGTTGAGCAACTGTAATGGGTACTGAAAGCATCATTTGTGGTTGGGCTGGAAGAAGGGAACATTGCATGACTATAATAAATTTTGACAATGAATTTTGACAGTATTAGTGCTTTGTTATTTTTACTGTTGAATATTTTTGAGACTATGTCTTTTTTTTCTGTTTGTTTTTGTTTTTTTTCTGCCACGCTTTTCTGAGGTAGGACTGAAATGAGGGCCTCTACTTCAGAGAATAGGGGTGAGTAACTGTACCAGGATCCTTTAAAATTCATATGTCTTGTGCACTGTGCCACACCCTGAAGTCTCAGTGTTCATCTGTTCAGTGGCTTACTGGATAATATCTTCGTGATGTGTCCTTGTCTTTAGTGATTGCCTCTAGCCTCATTTCCAGATTTTAAGTTTTATTTTTTCCGAGTTTTGGGTGAACTGACAGATACAGAATCTTGGGAAATTGTTGTTTTATACATTTTCCTGTTGCAGTGAAATATCCTTTGGTGAAATTAAACTGTGCTTGGGAGTTTTCTTAATATATTATGGTTTCAGAATGTTGACCCCATGATTGAGACCATCATTGTTAGATCATTTTGGTCAGATCCGTAAGATCATTATGGGTCATTATTGCTATTCATCTAAATGTTGAAAGTGAAAGGCACTCAATTGTGTCCGATTCTTTGTGACCCCATGGACTATACAGTCCATAGAATTCTCCAGGCCAGAATACTAGAGTGGGTAGCCTTCCCCTTCTCTAGGGGATCTTCCCAACCCAGGGATCAAACCCAGGTCTCCCACATTGCAGGCAGATTCTTTACCAGCTGAGCCACACTTGACTTTAATTAGGATTTTTCCTTTTTCGATCTGAAAAATTATACTTTATACCTTCTGAACTCTTTTTCTAAGGCCATGAAGATTTTAAATGATAAAAAACTTCATTTTTCTGTAACAAAAAATTTCAACTTTCCATATTGCATTAATCTCACAAAATATACTAGGTTGGGTTAATCAAGTGTAGTAAAATTTCATATATTAAATAATTAATCATTATTAAAATTAAAACGTTAAAATTAAAATGTCCATCAGTCAAGAAAAATAGTCTGTATATTCCTTGGCATGATTACACAGGTTTTGTGTTACCTAGGGCCTGATGTTTAATACTTTAGAAATGAGTGAACTCTGGTTTTCTCTTGACAAAGATCTTGTCACAAATTCTTTAAAGTAATAGTTGTTTTGTTATTTTTATATTTATTTATTTATTTATGTGTTGTAATTTATATATTCACTTCTCTAGAAACCAGCAAGGTCATTCATTTCCTCTGGTCAGTTTACCTAAAACATTCTGAATTTTGTTGAATTTTTCAAGGAATTGGATTTTGGTTTCATTGATTGTTATTTTTTATTCAGTTGCTTGTTTGAATCTTTAATCTTTATCATTTTTATACTAATCTTTCTTTTCTTTCTTGCTTGCTTTATTTCATTTTCTTTTCTTTTTCTAGCTTCTTAAGGTAGATTACTGATTTGAAATCTTTCTTTTTTAAATGTAGATCTCAACAGCTATAAAATTTTCTCAAGTACTGCTTTTGGCATCTCATAAATTTTGGAATGTTGTGTGTTCATTTTCATTCATCTCAAATAATTTAGTAAGTTTCCTTGAGAATGTCATCATTGATTCGTTTTTATTAGGAACTTGTTTCTTAATTTCCACTTATGTGTGAAATCATCTAAATTTCTTTCTGTTACTGATTTCTAGTTTAGTTTAATTCCATTGTGATCAGTGAACATACTCTGTACAATTTCAGTGTTTTAAAATTTATTTAAACTTATTTTTGGTGTTATATTTGATCTATTATGGAGTATGTTTCTTATAGACTTGAGAAAAATGTATAATCATTTGCTTTTAGGTAGAGTGTTCTGTGTAAGTCTGCTCACTGTAGTTGGTTTATGGTTGTTCAAGTATTCTATTTCCATAATGATCGTCCTTCTAATTCTTTTATTGGTTATTAAAAGCAAAACATTAAAAGTATCCAAATATTGTAGAGTTGTCTGTTTCTTCAGTTCTGTGCAATTTTGCTTCATATATTTTGGGACTTTGTTGTTAGGTGTGTAAATGTTTATCATTGCTTTATCTTCTCAATGGATTTGACTCTTTCATCAATATTTAATTGACCCATGTAACAATTTTTGTTTGAAGACAAATTTTTTCTGATATTGGTATAGTTAGTCTAGCTGTCTTTTGGTTACATGTTATGTGAAATATTTATTTCATGCTTTAATTTTGAACCAATCTGTGTCTTTGAATCTGAAGTATGTCTCTTGCAGATAACATATAGTTGGATCATGTTTTTAATCCATTTTGCCAATCTCTGCCTTTCACTTACAAATTTTAAACCATCTCTGTTTAAAATAATTACTGATAAAGGAGGACAACCACTATTTTGCTGTTCATTTTTTCTGTAATTTTTGTTTTTTTGGTCTTCAATATTGCATATTTTGTGTGAAATAGATATTATTGGGAGTACCATTTCAAATTCTTTATTTCCTTGTTTTTACTGTATGTCTTTAAATTATTTTTCTTAGTGGTTGCCCTGGGGATGACAATTAACTTCTTAATTTGTAATAAAGTAGTTATGATTAATAACAATTTCAGTAATGCATAAAATTTTTGTTGCCACATTGCTCCATTTCCCCTATATGTTGTCATTGTCACAAATTATGTTTTCATACTTATGAACTCATCACCACAGGCTGATGATTTTTGTTTTATGCCTTTATTTAAACACCATATAGGAAAAGAATTACAAAGATATATTAATACTGGCTTTTATATTTGCCTGTGTAGTTACCTTTACTGATGTTATTTATTTCTTGATGCAGATTTAAGTTATTGTATGTTGTACATTCATTTAAGATTGATTCCCTTAGACATTTCTTGTAGGGCAAATTTACTGTCAAAGATCATTCTCAGTCTTTGTTAATCTGAAAATGTCTTAATTTCTCCTTCATTTGTATAGGGTATTATTGTCAGATGAAGAATTCCCAGTTGAATAACTTTTTGTTTCAGAACTTTGAAAGTACCATCCTACTACCTTCTGAAACCATATTGTATGATGAGAAATCACTTTTGTTTTGTTGAAGATCACTTCTGTGTCTCTTTATTTCTGGTTTGTCTTTCTATTTGTACAGTTTCATAATGATGTGTTGTAGTATGAATCTGTTTGAATTTATCCTATGTGGACTTCTTAAGTTTGTGATTTTTCATCAACTTTGGGCAGTTTTGTCTATTATTTCTTTCTTTTTTTTTTTTTTAAATATTTTGGCTGCATTGCACAACATGTGGGAGCTAGTTTCGTGACCAGGGATTGAACTCATGTCTCCTTCAGTAGAAGCTCGGAGTTTTAACCACTGGACTGCCAGGGAAGTCCCCTATTATTTCTTGAAATATAGCTTCTGCTCATTCGTTTCTTTTTCTCTGACTCTTGCTATGTGTATGTTAGTACTCTGGATGGTAGCCTCATATTACTTTTAGGCTGTATCTATTAAAAAATAAATTTTCTCTTCCTATAACTGGATAATTTGAATGATTTATATTTTTTAGTTTTTTTTTTGTCAGTTCAAATTTGTCATGGAGGCCTTTTTGTGAGTTTTTTAATACTTGCAATTATGCTTTCAACTCCAGAATTTCTACTTCATTTTGTTTGAAAATTTTCTGTTCCCTGATTTATATACTTATTTCATGAGATAGTGTTTGTGGGAATCATCTGGTTCTTAAAACTACTTTCCATTACCTTTTGCAGCATGTTTAAAGTAACTGATTTAAGATATTCCTCTGTTGAGTCCAGTGTCTTGACTTTGAGTTTCTATTGCTTGTTCTTAATTTTTCCTTCTGTGTGAGGGACATGCATGTTTCTTTGAATGTCCAGTATTCTGGTACTTTTATGTTGAAAATTGGACATTATGCATATCATAATTTGGCAACTTTGGAAGTCAGACAATCCATTTTCTTTGTTTGTTGTCCTTGTTGATGAAGTTGTTTGTGGTAGTGTTCATTGAAGATTTTTTTCATTAGATTCGGTTCAGTTCAGTCACTCAGTTGTGTCTCATTCTTGGCGACCCCATGGACTGCAGCATGCCAGGCTTCCCTGTACATCACCAACTCCCGGAGCTTACTCAAACTCATGTCCATAGAGTCAGTTATGCCTTCCAACCATATCATCCTCTGTCGTCCCCTTCTCCACCTGCCTTCAGTTTTTCCCAGCATCAGGGTCTTTTCCAACGAGTCAGTTCTTCACATCAGGTGGCCAAAGTATTGGAGTTTCAGCATCAGTTCTTCCAGTGAATATTCAGGACTGATTTCCTTTAGGATTGACTGGTTTAGTCTCCTTGCAGTCCAAGGGACTCACAAGAGTTTTCTCCAACACCACAATTCAAAAGCATCAATTCTGTCCATAATTCTTCAGGCACTCTGTCTATCAGATCTAATCCCTTGAATCTATTTGTCGCTTCCATTGTATAATCATGAGATACTTGATTTAGGTCATACCTGAATGGACTAGTGGTTTTCTCTGCTTTCTTCAGTTAAGTCTGAAGTTTGCAGTGAGTTAATTTTCTGTGTCACAGTCAGTTCCTGGTCTTGTTTTTGCTGACTGTCTAGAGCTTCTCCAGCTTCGCCTGCAAAGAATGAAATAATCTTATTTCAGATTTGACCCTCTGGTGTTGGCATGTGGAGAGTCTTCTCTTGTGTTATTGGAAGAGGGTGTTTTCCATGAGCATTGCATTCTCTTGGCAAAACTATGTTAGCCTTTGCCCTGCTTCATTTTGTACTAAAAGACCAAACTTGCCTATTATTCCAGGTGTCTGTTGACTTCCTTCTTTTGCATTCCAGTCCCCTATGATGAAAAGAACCTTTTTTTTTGGTGTCCTTTTAGTTCTAGAAGGTGTTGTAAGTCTTCATAGAACCATTCAACTTCATCTTCCTTGGATTTGTGATTGAGACATAGACTTGGATTAGTGTTATATTGAATGGTTTGCCTTAGAAATGAACTGAGATCATTCTGTTGTTTTTGAGATTGCACCCACTTACTGCATTTTGAATTCTTTTATTGACCATGAGGGCTATTCCATTTCTTCTAAGGGATTCTTCCCCAGAGTAGTAGATAAAATGGTCATCTGTATTATTCACCCATTCCCATCCATTTTAGTTCACTGATTCCTAAAATGTCTATGTTCATTCTTACTATTTCCTGTTTGACCAATTCCAATTTACTTTGATTTGTGGACCTAACATTCCAGGTTCCTTTGCAATATTGTTCTTTACAGCATCAGACTTTACTTTCACCACAAGACACATCCACAATTAGATATTTTTTTCATTGTAGGCCAGCCTCTTCATTCCTTCTGGAGCTATTTCTCCACTCTACTACAGTAGCATATTGGGCACCTAACGACTTGGGGAGTTCATCTTTCAGTGTCATATCTTTTCCCCTTTTCATATTGTTCACTGGATTCTAAACACAAGAAGCCAATGTGGTTTATCATTTTTTTCTCCAGTGGGCCACATTTTGTCAGAACTGGCCACAGTGACCCATCCATCTTGGGTGGCCCTACAAGGCATGGCTCATAGTTTCACAGAATTAGACAAGGCTGTGATACATGTGATAAATTTAGTTAGTTTTATGTGATTATGGTTTTCTTTCTATCTGTTCTATGATGGATGAGGATAAGCAGCTTGTGGAAGCTTCCTGATGGGTGGGACTAGCTATGGGGAAAACTGGGTCTAGCTCTGGTAGGCAAGACCATGCACAGTAAAACAGTGACGGACTTCACTTTCTTGGGCTCCAAATCACTGTGGCTGGTGACTGAAGCCATGAGATTACAAGGTGCTTGCTTCTTGGAAGAAAAGCTATGACAAAATTAGACAGCATACTAATGATTAGAGACATCATTTTGCTGACAAAGGTCCATATACTCAAAGAGATAGTTTTTCCAGTAGTCACCTATGGATGTGAGATTAGGACCATAAAGAAGACTGAGCAGTGAAGATTTGATGCTTTCGTACCGTGGTATCAGAAAATGCTCGTGAGAGTCCCTCAGACTGCAAGGAAAAAACCAGTGAATCCTAAGGGAAATCAATCCTGAATATTCACTGGAAGGTCTGATGCTGAAGCTGAAGCTCCAGTAATTTGGACACCTGATGAGAAAAGCCAACACAATGGAATAGACCATGTCCTGGGAAACATTGAAGGCAGGAGGAGAAAGGGACAAAAGATGATGAGAAGGTTGGATGGCATCACTAACTCAATGAACAAGGATTTGATAAAACTTCAGGAGATGATGAAGGACAGAGAAACCTAGCAAACAGCATTTCATGGGGTCACAAAGAGTCAGACATGACTGAGTGACTGGAGAGGAGGCCAGCGTGGTTGCAGGTAGTAGGAGTCAGAATAGATCCCAGCCACACAGGGGGGGATCTGGTTTGGGTAGGTGTATTTTTGATGCGGTTCCTGCTCTGAGTGCCAAAGTTGGGGCTGTGCTGATGTTGAGGCCGAAGTGAGGAAGCTTCTGTGGTTTCTAGTTGTAGCCCCAGGCCCTATCTGAGGACCCCACCATTGTAGCCCTTTGATTTGGTGAGATTCCTGAGTGCCTGGTGGGTTGCAGTGGTTGTGGAGGCCTGGTGGACTGAAGCCAGGGGACAACAGCAATAGGACTCCATGGAGATGGCACACGTGTTCAGACACCAGGGCCTTTGCATGGGGACTCTGAGACACAGAGATACCCAGAAGGAGTTCCAGAGGACACTCAGCCCCACATCAAATCCCCCACCACCCATGCATGCTCAGTCAAGACAGACACCCACAGGCACTTGAACCTAATTTGCTGCACTCTATTGACAGATGTGTATCCAGTTGTACATAAGGGATCTGTGTAGTTGGGTAGCAGATATAGGCCGTCCCCCCATGAAGCAAGCACATTGATGTTGCCCAGTGAGAGACCAGGTACACGTCCAGGTCACTGGCTCCTCCTGGGAATGGCCCTGCCTGCCCTGTGGAGGTGGGCAGCGAGCCAGCACATGCTCGGATCGATGATGACACCCTCACATGCATTCCTTGGAAAATCTGAACAAAATGAGTGAGAACTCACTACCGTCTCCTCATCGACACTGAGGTCCAGCATGTTTCTGCCCCTGGGGATACAGGAGGGGCTAGTTAGCCGTGAGGGCCAGCTACATCTGTGTCACACACATACAGCACCCCGGTCACCACAGTTTGTGAGGCTCCCATCTGAGGGTGGGCTGTGGACAGGCATTTGAGTGGACTTCAGAGTGCTAGGTCCTTGGTAATGACTGTGAGGGGCAGAGGAGGCTGCCAGCTTGGCAACTGGTGGTAGGAGTCACAGTGATCCTGGCCTAGGCCCATTGAGCTCTTGGCTTGAACAGGTGTGTTTCATCCCAGTTCCTGCTGCAAGTGCAGTAGTTGGGGCTGTGCTGATGTGGAAGCCAAAGCAAGGAAGCTACAGTGGTTTCTGATTGCAGCCCCAGGCCAGATCTGAGGACTTCACCATTGCAGCCCTTTAGGTTGGTAAGATTTTTGAGGGCATGGTAGGATTCTTGAGGGTGTGGTTGGCTGCAGTAGTTGCAGCGACTTGGTGGACCAGTGGCATTGACAAAAGGCAATTGGCTTCATTTCTGCAGTTGGCAACTCCTATGTTGCAACTCTTGGCACAGTGCTTGATCTGTGGAGGCCACCGTGGACTGTGGTGAGGTCCCAGCTCTTCATTCCTCCTGTGGGTTAGCCAGAGTACCTCGGAAAAGTGTAGAGCAGGTGAGGAAAGTTGCAGTGTGATTTACTGGGATGAACTGTCGCCCTGAGGCTGCAGGCACTGTCTTTGTGTTTCCAAGGATACCTTGGTCCCCTTGAAGGTGCCTTTGGCTCCCTGCAAAAGAGAGGGCCTGCTAGTCCTCGGGAGACTTTTGTGGCCTTGGTGGCCTGATACCTGAAGAGGCATACTCAAGGGTATCTTGCAGGAGCCTTAAAGAGTTCCATGTACTGAGGCCTGCCTGCCAGCAAGTCTGGGTAGAACTGAGGTCTGTGCACATGCCTGTTGGTCCTTTTGGCTCTTGGGCTTGGAATTTGCAAGATGTAAGACTTCCTAAGGGATGGGGCAAGACGGCCAGCCCAGGTGGGACTCAGGTGTTTTCCACCCTGCAGAGAAGTATCATCCACCGAGGCAGTGGTTGTGGTAAAGGTTGGGCCTTGGTTGGCATGCCAAGCCTGCCTCCATGGCATATCCAGTGGCTGCCCTACTACGGTTCTGGGAAGCTTACACAGCAAAGCTCTCCTCTTGACATTTCTCACGTCTTCCTGGAAGCAGCCTTGGTGTCCTAGGTGGACTTGGTAGTTTTGCTGTGGCAGAGAAGAGGTGCTGGGCAGAATGGCGTGGGTCAACTAATCAAGGCCTTCTTACCTCTGTGGGTCTTTCTGGGTGCTGATTTTCCCTTGGGAGAGTAGGGCACCTTGAGGCTTCTGATGGGATTGGCAAGCCCTGGGGTCAGGAGCAGTTCAATCTGGATCAGGCCCTGGACTAGGGGAGCTTTTCCTCGGGTGTGGTTGGTACCCAGGGCCCTGTGGGCTGTGGATCTGAGCATAATATAACTGCTAAAGGGCCCCAGTTTCTGTGGGAGTGACCCCGGGACCCTAGTACCTGAGGATGACCACCTCCCATCTTCACTTTCCAGCGGAGCACTGGAGAGTGATTGGACACAGTCAGCCAGATGAGTTGCTTGCCCTGAGTTATTTTAGCCTTTTGAGAGTGTGGTGGGCCTTTTCTGCTCCGAGGCCAAGTTCACGGAATCATCTGCCTTCTCAGGAAATGTCACTTGTACCTTGAGGAGGTGGGACTTGTGAGAAAGGACAACTGCTTGTAGTAGCACTGCCGTGGCCTCAGGATACATGGCAGCTCCACAGAGGCTCCGCTTGCCGGCTTTGAGCACTCAGGTTCCTGTGCTTTGCTCAGAGGGCATGGATTTTGGAAATCAGGAGCCCATGCCTTATGTGAACAGCTCCTCGGAGTGAAAGTTTGCATGGGGCATGTGGAAGGTGTCAGGCGTGATCTGCCATATTGTGGGAAGGCTAGACGTCAGGGCTCTGTGGAGAAGGCATACCTTTTCAGGCAATGAGGCGTTTACAAAGGGGCTCAGCCTGTACAAGGGGACAACCAGGAGTTCCAGATGCACACCCAGAATCCTGGAAGCTCATCTTTGTTTGTACACTGGAACACACACACTCAGCCCAACATCAAGCCCCTCACCACAGACACTCAGCCAGACAGACACACACAGATAATATATCCTAACTTCTACAGTCTGCTGACGCATATGTATCCACTGGTATGTAAGGGATTGAGGCAGTTAGAAAGCAGATGAAGGCCTTCAACCAGGGAGCTGTCAGCGTGGATGTTATTCAGAGAGAATGGGATGCACATCTGAAGCGTGCCTGTGCTTTTCAGTTTTCGGGAACAATTGCCAGGTATGACTGTCCGTCACCCAGGAAAAGAGGCCATGTGTGTTATGCATTGACTCGAGGTGCAAGGGAGTCTTGTCAGAAGTGTGGTGGGCCCAAGTTGCTGCCACAGCTTTTTAGATCACTGTGGAGGGTACACCTTCCCCCTTTTGGATTAAGGGTCCCATGGGTTCCATGGGATTGCCTGAGTAGCTGTAAGTGTGGATGGACCGATCCTCTTACCAAGAAGCCTGGGGGCTCTGAATTGCCTAGCTGCTAGAGGACTCCCGGGCTCACTGGCTCCTCCTGGGAGCAGTGCTGCCTGCCCTGCTGAGATGTACAACGAGCCACCTAGGCCTCTCGGGAAAAGTACCCTTGTTCCTGAAGGAAGGGGGACTTGTGGGAGAGGACACCTGAACTGTAGTAGAAGCTGGCATGGTCTCAGGGTAGGTGGCAGTCACACAGTTGCTCTGCGAGGCGATCTTGGGCGGTCAGGTCCATGTGCTTTGATAAGAGGGTGGGTGTGATGGGGATCAGGAGCCCAGAGCCTATTTCAACAGGCCCTCTGGATGAATATTGCATGGGGCTTGTGGAAGGTGGCATGCTTCATCCACCATTTTGTGTGATGGCAGGAAGTCAGGGCTCTGTGGAGAAGTCATGCCTATTCAGGCTCCAAGGCCTTTGCAAAGGGGCTCTGACACACAGAGACACCCAGGAGTTCCAGAGGCACACCCAGAATCCTGAGATGTATCTTCATTGGTAGACCAGACACACACACTCAGCCCCACATTGAATCCCCTGGCCACACACAGCTTTCAGAGAGAAAGACACCCACAGGCACTTGAAACTAGTATCCTACACTCCTGGTGACAAATAGGTATCCAGTCGTATGTCAGGGATCGAGGCAGTTGGGGCTCAGATTCAGAACTTCCCCCAGAGAACCATGGGCATCAGTATTGTTCAGTGAGAACGAGGGAACACATCTGAAGCCTGCCTGTGCTTTTTGTCCACTTGTCAGGTGATGTTGCCAGGTATGACTGCCCATCACCCAGGATACAAAGCCCCACCCGTGAGGTGGTGATTCAAGGTGCAAGGGAGTCCAACAAGTGTGGCGGGCCCAGGTTGCTACCACTACTTTTTGGATCACTGACCATGAAATGCCTTTAGCTGCCCCAAGATGTGTCATGGATTTATGGTTTCCTGGGACTGCCTGAGTAGCTGTAAGTTTAGATGGGCTGTTCTAGCCGATAAGCATAGGAGCTCTGAGCTCCCCCAGCTGCTGGAGGACTCCCAGGTCACTTGCTCCTCCTGAGGGTTGCCCTCCCTTCCTGGCTAAAGTGTACAGCGAACCAGCAGATGCTCGGATGGATGATGGCACCCTCACATGCGTTCCCTGGAAAATCTGAACAAAATGAGTGAGAAATTGATACCATGTCCTCATCGAAACGAGGTCTAGCACATTGTCTCCTCTGGGGCTAAGGGCAGGACTAGTTAGGAGTGAGGCAGCTTCAACTGTGTCACACACATGCATAGAGCACTGGGGTCACCACCACTTGTGAGGCTTCTGTCCGAGGGTGGTCGTGTACAGATGTTTGAGCGGTCTTCTTGAAATGCGAGCTGCATGGTGAATGCCACTGAGGAGCAGAAGAGGCTTGTCCAATGGTGATAGGAGTCGCAGTAGATCCTGGCCTAGGCCTATTGAACTCTTGACTTGAAAAGGCACATTTCATCCCAGTTCCTGCTATGAGTGCACTAGTTGGGGCTGTGCTGATGTGGAAGCTGAAGCAAGGAAGCTTCTGTGGTTTCTGATTGGAGCCTCAGGTCAGATCTGAGGCCCTCGCCATTGCAGCCCTTTGGGTTGGTGAGATTCCCGAGTGCCCTGTGTACTGTAGCGGTTGCAGAGACCTAGTGGAACGTTGGCAGGGGCGAAAGGAAATAGGCCTAGTTTCTGTTCTAGGCAGTTCCTGTATTGCGACTCCTGTCACAGTGTTGAACCTTGCAGGACACTGTGGACTGTGAGGTGGTCCTAGCCATACATTCATCCTGTGGGTTGGCCAGAGGCCTAGAGCAGAATGGTTGTGTGCTGGAGTCCTGCTCCAGTGGATCCAGGAGTACCCAAGAGATGAACGGTGTCGGCAAGAGGAAAGAATCACACGGAGTCTCTTGAAGGTCCAGTGACAATCTCTCTCTTTATTGCTCTAAGTTTCTACTTATACAGCACATGTTTTGGGTCAGTAACCTTCGTAATGATTCTTGCAATATTTTCCTATTCAGATGAATTATCTCCTGATTCTAAGATGTACTAAAGGTTCTTTCCTGGTCCTTTGTTACATTTTGGTTACATTTTTTACCCAGAAACCTATTCTTATTTTACTAAAAACATGATCTATGATGTCATAAATCATATTGTTTTGTCTACTTACTTTGTACAGTCTGCTACGTCAGTGAATACAGCTTCTTGCTTCAGCGAATAAGCACTATAGTGATATCTAAGGCCAAAAATTTCTCATAGTACAGCCATTGTCAATGGTGGTCTGTTTACCATCTACCCATATACCACAAGACTATTTCTGGCAGGAACAAGTCTTTTACAGTCTACCCTGAAACCACCATTGGCTCCCCTGACATGATGGTGGGAAACCTGGCAAATCCAAGGTCTTCCCCTGCCTGTTTTTCTGGAATCTTCCTGGAAGCAGCCTTAGTGATCTGTGAACACTTGGTGGTCTTACGTGGTGGAGACGAGGTGCCAGGTGGAATGGCATGGTGTTGCATAATCAAAGCCACCTTCTTCCTGTGGGTCTTGCTGGGTGCTGGTTGTCCCTGTGTGAGCAGAGCCCCTGGAGACTTCTGATGTGGGTGAGTCACCCTGGGGGGCAGGAGGAGTTCAATTTGGACCAAGTCTTGCTTTATGAGAGCTTTCCCTAGGGTGTGGTTGGTACCCAGGGCCCTGCAGGCTGTGGATCTGAGCATAATCTGGCCAGGAAAGGGGCCCATTTCTGTGGGAGTGACTCCTGGATCCTGGTACCTGGGAATGACCACCTCTTGTCTTGCACTTTCCAGCATAGCCCCAGAGAGTGACTGGACTAATTGGACAGGAGGAGGTGCATTCCCTGTATTCTTTTGCTCTGAGAGGGTGTGGTGAGCTGTATCTGGCCTGAGGCCAAGTTAGCCATACTTTAGGCCTTCTCCAGAAAGTTTCCTTGTTAGGGGAGGAGGTGGGACTTGCGGCAAGGACACCTGAGTTCTAATAGTAGCTGGGGATTCTCAGGATAAGGCACATTCACACAGATGCTCTGCAAGGCAACCTTGGGTTGTCAGGTTCCTGTGTTTTGGTCAGACAGCATGGGTCATGTAGATCGGGAGCCCAGAACCTACATCAACAGCCCCTCAGTGAAATTTTGCATGGGGCTGGAGGAAGGTGCCAGGCGTCATCCCCCATTTTGTGGGAGGGCAGGATGTCAGGGCTCCGTGGAGAAGATGTGTGTGTTCAGACACCAAGGCCTTTGCACAGGGGCTCTGAGACACGAAAATACATGGAAAGAGTTCCAGAGGCACACCCGGAACCCTGAGAGCACATCCTTGTTGGTACGCTAGAACACACGTACTTAGCCCCACATCAAGTCCCCCGACACCCTTGCACACCCAGTCAGACAGACATCCACAGTCACATGAACCTAACTTTCTGCACTCATGCCAACACATAGGTATCCAGTCGTACATAAGGGATACTACAGTTGGGAAGCAGAAAAGGCCTTCACTCAGGGAACCATGGGCATTGATATTGCTTAGCGAGAAGCTGGGTACACATCTGAAGCCTGCCTGTGCTTTCTGTCCACTTGCCAGGTGAAGTTGCCTAGTATGACTGCATCACACAGGAGACGAAGCCCCACCCACGAGGAGGTGACTCAAGGTGCAGAGGAGTCCGGTGAGAAGTGTGGCGGGCCCAAGTTTCTGCCAGTTCTTTTTGGATCACAGAACGGTACGCTTTCCCCTGCCCCAAGATGTGTCGTGGATTTTGGCTTTCCTGGGACTGCCTGAGTGACTGTCCATACGGGGGAACCATTCCTCTTGCTGAGAAGCCTGGGGGCTCTGAGTTCCCCTGGCTGCTGGAGGACTCCCAGGTCACTGGCGTCTCCTGGGAGCAGCCCTGCCTGCCCTGCAGAGGTGGGCAGCGAGCCAGCACGTGCTCGGATCGATGATGACACCCTCACATGCATTCCTTGGAAAATCTGAACAAAATGAGTGAGAACTCACTACCGTCTCCTCATCGAAACTGAGGTCCAGCACGTTGCCTCCCTTGGGGTTAAGGGCGGGGCTGGTTAGCAGTGAGGGCATCTCCGACTGTGTCACATACACCCATAGAGGAGCCAGGTCAGCACCATATGTGAGGCTCCCGTCTGAGGGTGGGCCATGTACAGATGTTTGAGTTGCTCTTGGAATGCGAGGTCCATGGTGAAAGGCACTGAGGAGCAGAAGAGGCAATTGGCTTGTCCAGAGGTGGTAGCTGTTGCAGTAGATCCTGGCCTCAGACAGATGAGCTCTTCACTCGAAAAGGTGCGTTTCCTCCAAGTTCATGCTGCGAGTGCACTAGTTGGGGCAGTGGTGTATGAAAGCTGAAGCAAGGAAGCTTCTGTGGTTTGTGATTGGAGATCCAGGTGACATCTGAGGCCCTCACCTTTGCGGCCCTTTGGGTTGGTGAGATTCCTGAGTGCCCTGTGGGCTGCAGTGGTCGCAGGGACCTACAGGAATGGTAGTGGGGCAAAAGGTAATAGGCCTCGTTTCTGCCCTTGGCATTTCCTGTATTGCAACTCCTGTCACAGTGCTTGAGTCTTGAAGGCTTCCATGGCCTGTGCTGTGGTTCTAGACCTGCAGTTCTCCTGGGTTTTGCCTGAGGCTTAGAACAGAATGGTTGTGCAGGTGAGGAAAGGTGCAGTGTGATTTCCTGGGACATTTTCTCCCCTGAGGCTTCAGGCACTGTCGTTTTTTTCAATGATACATACTGTGGTCCTTTTGGAGCTGCCCTTGGCTGGGTACAGAGGAGAGGGCATTGCTGGTGCCTGGGAGGCTCGGTGATAGGTGACCTCTGTGGCCGTGGTGGCCCACTGCCAGAAGAAAGACTCTCCAAGTGTATCTTTGGTGCCTTGAAGAATTGCAGTAACAGAGGCCAAGGAACCAGCCCTGTGGGCAATAATGAGGTGTGAGCACATGCCCCTTGGCCCTCCTATGGCCCTTGGGTCTGTAATTTGCCAAGTGTATGAGTTCCTAGGATGGAGCCAGCCACACAGCCGAGATGGCACTCATGTGTTAACCACCCTGGCAGTGAAGTGGCAGCCCTTGAGCCCTGTGGTTGTGGTAAATATTGCCACTGATTGACATACCAAGGCTGCTTCAGTCTAGTAGCCGGGTCTCCCCTGGCTCTGTGGTGCTGAAATGCTGTTGCTGAGTCATGAGAGACACCAGGATTCTTGGCCTTCCGGAGAAGAGGAATTAAATCCAGGCCAGATGATGAAGCTTAATCGCTCAGAGTTTTTCTGTGATAAAGTTTTATTAAAGTATAAATGAGATAGACAAAGCTTCTGACATAGGCATCAGAATTGAGTAGAAAGAGTGCCCCCCTTCTAGTCTTTAGCAGGAAATTATATAACTAATACCAGGCTGCTAATTAGAGAAAGGAAATAGCTCAAAACTCAGAGTGCATCACCAGGCCCCTCACCTACAACATGCACCTTAAAGGAACCTTGGCACAATGTGAGTCAGCCTGGGCCATAAAAGGATTGACATGAATTTTGAAGAAAGGCAGGTTTCCAAGGAAATACATAGCCTTATTAACGTAGATTGCATGCATGCATGCATGCAGCAGCCCACCAGGCTCCTCTGTCCACATGATTCTCTAGGCAAGAATACTGGAGTGGGTTGCCATTTCTTTCTCCTAATGTAGATTAGGAGAACAATTGTATGAGTAAAACATACTCATTTGTTGAGCCATTACAGGTTCTGAATCTTAGGAGGAACTGACTTGAAGGAAGACAGTTCAGTTCGCTTCAGTTCAGTCTCTCAGGTGTGTCCAATTCTTTGCGACCCAATGGACTGGAGCATGCCAGGCCTCCCTGTCCATGACCAACTCCCTGAGTTAACTCAAACTCATGTCCATCGAGTCAGTGATGCCATCCAACCATTTCATCCTCTGTCCTCCCCTTCTTCTCATACCTTCAATCTTTCCCAGCTTCAGGGTCTTATCAAATAAGTCAGTTCTTTGCTTCAGGTGGCCAAAGTATTGGAGTTTCAGCTTCAGCATCAGTCCTTCCAATGAATATTCAGGGCTGATTTCCTTTAGGATGGACTGATTTGATCTCCTTACTATCCAAGGGACTCTCAAGAGTCTTCTCCAACAACACAGTTTAAAAGCATCAATTTGGTGCTCAGCTTTCTTTATAGTCCAACTCTAACATCCATACATGACTATTGGAAAAAACATAGCTTTGACTAGACGGACTTTGTCAGCAAAGTAATATCTCTGCTTTTTAATAGGCTATCTAGTTTGGTCATAACTTTTCTTCCAAGGAGCAAGTGTCTTTTAATTTCATGGCTGCAGTCACCATCTGCAGTGATTTTTCAGCCCTCCAAAAAAAGTCTCTCACTGTTTCCCCATCTATTTGCCATGAAGTGTTGGGACCAGATGCCATAGTCTTAGTTTTTTGAATGTTGAGTTTGAAGCCAACTTTTTCACTCTCTTCTTTCACTTTCATCAAGAGGCTCTTTAGGTCTTCTTCACTTTCTGCCATCAGGGTGGTGTCGTCTGCATATCTGAGATTATTGATATTTCTCCTGGCAATCTTGACTGAAGCTTGTGCTTCATCCAGTTCAGCATTTCTCATGATGTACTCTGCATGTAAGTTAAATAAGCAGGGTGACAATACGCAGCCTTGACATAATCTTTTCCTGATTTGGAACCTGTCTGTTGTTCCATGTCCAATTCTAACTGTTGCTTCTTGACCTGCATACAGATTTCTCAGGAGGCAGGTCAGGTGGTCTGGTATTCCCATCTCTTGAAGAGTTTTCCAGAGTTTGTTGGGATCCACACAGTAAAGGGCTTTAACATTGTCAAAAAAGCAGAAATAGATGTGTTTTTGGAACTCTCTTGCTTTTTTGATGATCGAATGAATGTTGCCAATTTGATCTCTGGTTCCTATGCCTTTTCTAAATGCAGCTTAAGTTCACAGTTCTCATACTGTTGAAGCCTGGCTTGGAGAATTTTGAGCATTACTTTGCTAGCTGTAAGATGAGTGCAATTGTTCGGTAGTTTGAGCATTCTTTGGCATTGCCTTTCTTTGGGATTGGGATGACAACTGACCTTTTCCAGTCTTGTGGCCACTGCTGAGTTCTCCAGATTTCCTGGCATATTGAGTGCAGCACTTTCACAGCATCATCTTTTAACCTTTGGAATAGCTCAACTGGAATTCCATCACATCCACTAGCTTTGTTCATAGTGATGCTTCCTAAAGCCCATTTGATTTCACATTCCAGAATGACTTGCTCTAGGCTGGTGATCACACCATCGTGATTATCTGGGCCATGAAGATCTTTCTTGTATAGTTCTTCTGTGTATTCTTGCCACCTCTTTTTAATATCTTCTGCTTCTGGTAGGTCCATACCATTTCTGTCCTTTATTGTGCCCATCTTTGCATGAAATGTTCCCTTGGTATCTCTGATTTTCTTGAAGAGATCTCTAGTCTTTCCCATTCTCTAGTCTTTCCCATTCTCTAGTCTTTCCCATTCTATTGTTTTCCTCTATTTCTTTGCACTGACCACTGAAGAAGGCTTTCTTATCTCTCCTTGCTATTCTTTGGAACTCTGCATCCAAATGAGTATATCTTTCCTTTACTCCTTTGCCTTTCACTTCTTCTCTTTTTTCAGCTATTTGTAAGGCCTTCTCGGACAACAGTTTTGCCTTTTTGCATTTCTTTTTCTTCAGGGTGATCTTGATCGCTGCCTCCTGTACAATGAAATGAACCTCTGTCCATAGTTCTTCAGGCACTCTGTCTATCAGATTTAATCCCTTGAATCTATTTGTTACTTCCACTGTAAGTTGTAAGGGGTTTTATTTAGGTCATACCCAAATGGTCTAGTGGTTTTCCCTACTTTATTCAGTTTAAGTCTGAATTTGGCAATTAGGAGTTCATGATCTGAGCCACAATCAGCTCTCCCTCTTGATTTTGCTGACTATATAGAGATTCTCCATCTTTGGCTGCAAAGAATATAATCAATCTGATTTCAGTATTGACCATCTGGTGATGTCCACGTGAAGAAAGACAGAGTGGAGTATAAATAGATAGTTCATTAACATAGCTTAAGAAAAATATTTCCATAAGTAATACATTTTAGTTAGCTCAAAGTTTAAAGAAACTTAAGTTCAGGTTCAAAAACGGCAGAATGATCTCTGTTCGTTTCCAAGGCAAACCATTCAATATCATGGTAATCCAAGCCTATGCTTCAACCACTAACGCTGAAGAAGCTGAAGGTTCTCTGAAGACCTACAAGACCTATTAGAACTAAGACCCAAAAAAGATGTCCTTTTCATTATAGGGGACTTGAATGCAAAAGTAGGAAGTCAAGAAACACCTGGCGTAACAGGCAAGTTTGGCCTTGGAGTACAGAATGAAGCAGGGCAAAGGCTAATAGAGTTTTGCCACGAGAACGCACTGGTAATAGCAAACACCCTATTCCAACAACACAAGAGAAGACTCTACACGTGGACGTCACCAGATGGTCAACACAAAATCAGATTGATTATATTCTTTGCAGCCAAAGATGGAGAAGCTCTATACAGTCAGCAAACACAAGACCGGGAGCTGACTGTGGTTCAGATCATGAACTCCTTATTGCCAAATTCAGACTTAAATTGAAGAAAGTAGGGAAAACCACTACACATTTCAGGTATGACATAAATCAAATCCCTTATATACACTTATATACAGTGGAAGTGAGAAATAGATTTAAGGGACTAGATCTGATAGAATGCCTGATAAACTATGGACAGAGATTCATTTCATTGTACGGGAGACAGGGATCAAGACCATCCCCATGGAAAAGAAATGCAAAAAGGCAAAATGGCTGTCTGAGGAGGCCTTACAAATAGCTGTGAAAAGAAGAGAAGTGAAAAGCAAAGGAGAAAAGGAAAGATATTCCCATTTGAATGCAGAGTTCCAGAGAATAGCAAGGAGAGATAAGAAAGCCTTCCTCCATGATCAATGCAAAGAAATAGAGGAAAACAATAGAATGGGAAAGACTAGTGATCTCTTCAAGAAAATTAGAGATACCAAGGGCACATTTCATGCAGAGATGGGCTCGATAAAGGACATAAATGGTATGGACCTACTAGAAGCAGAAGATATTAAGAAGAGGTGGCAAGAATACACAGAAGAACTGTACAAAAGAGATCTTCACAACCCAGATAATCATGATGGTGTGATCACTCACCTAGAGCCAGACATCCTGGAATGTGAAGTCAAGTGGGCCTTAGAAAGCATCACTAGGAACAAAGCTAGTGAAGGTGATGGAATTCCAGTTTAGCTATTTCAAATCCTTAAAGATGATGCTGTGAAAGTACTGCAGTCAATAGGCCAGCAAATTTGGAAATCTCAGCAATAGACACAAGACTAGAAAAGGTCAGTTTTTATCCCAATCCCAAAGAAAGGCAATGCCAAAGAATGCTCAAACTACCGCACAATTGTACTCATCTCACACGATAGTAAAGTAATGCTCAAAATTCTCCAAGCCAGGCTTCAGTAATATGTGAACCGTGAACTTCCAGATGTTCAAGTTGGTTTTAGGAAAGACAGAGGAATCAGAGATCAAATTGCCAACATTTGCTGGATCATTGAAAAAGCAAGAGAGTTCCAGAAAAACATCTATTTCTGCTTTATTGACCATGCCAAAGCCTTTGACTCTGTGGATCACAATAAACTGTGGAAAATTCTTCAAGAGATGGGAATATCAGACCACCTGACCTGCCTCTTGAGAAACCTGTATGCAGGTCAGGAAGCAACAGTTAGAACTGGACATAGAACAACAGACTGGTTCCAAAAAGGAAAAGGAATACGTCAAGGCTATGTATTGTCACCCTGCTTATTTAACTTATATGCAGAGTACATCATGCGAAACGCTGGGCTGGAAGAAACCCAAGCTGGAATCAAGATTGCTGGGTGAAATATCGATAACTTCAGGTATACAGATGACACCACCCTTATGGCAGAAAGTGAAGAAGAACTAAAAAGCTTCTTGATGAAAGTGAGAGAAGAGAGTGAAAAGGTTGGCTTAAAGCTCAACATTCAGAAAACTAAGATCATGGCATCAGGTCCCATCATTTCATGGGAAATAGATGAAGAGACAGTGGAAACAGTGTCAGACGTTATTTTTTAGGGCTCCAAAATCACTGCTGATGGTGATTGCAGCCATGAAATTAAAAGACGCTTACTCCTTGGAAGTAAAGTTATGGCCAACCTAGATGGCATATTAAAAAGCAGAGACATTACTCTGCCAACAAAGGTCCGTCTAGTTAAGGCTGTGGTTTTTCCAGTAGTCATGTATGGATGTGAGAGTTGGACAGTGAAGAAAGCTGAGCGCCGAAGCATTGATGCTTTTGAATTGTGTTGTTGGAGAAGACTCTCGAGAGTCCCTTGGACTGCAAGGAGATCCAACCAGTCCATCCTAAAGGAGATCAGCCCTGGGTGTTCATTGGAAGGACTGATGTTGAAACTGAAACTCCAATACTTTGGCCACCTCATGCGAAGAGTTGACTCATTGAAAAAGACCCTGATGCTGGAAAGGATTGTGGGCAGGAGGGGAAGGGGACGACAGAGGATGAGATGGCTGGATGACATCACCGACACAATGGACATGAGTTTGGGTAAACTCCGCGAGTTGGTGATGGACAGGAAGGCCTGGAGAGCTGCGATTCATGGGGTCGCAAAGAGTCGGACATTACTGAGTGACTGAACTGAACTGAAGTTCAGGTGGAACCAGTTATTGTCATGGCAACACAGAATTTTAAAAGAAACCTTTTAATGTTGTATAGAGAAGAGAAAAAAATATGACACGTGTAGTTTGTTTCCTCCTGGTACTTAATAGAGAGATAAAAAAATGTCTGACACTTGCTGCCTATTTCCTCCATTTGGGGACCCCCGGGAGGCCTGGTGTGCTGCAATTCATGGGGTCTCAGAGAGACAGACATGACTGAGTGACTGAACTGAACTGAAGTGAGCCTTCCTGTATTTTCTTTTCTTTTAAGAGAATTATCTTGCTTACGGAAAGGGGCGTCATCCTCATTACATAACTGCTTCCAAGCTGATAAGGGGCCTCATCCCTAAATTGGAGAGGCAACATATTCTGCTAACCCTCATACTGAGGGTCTGTGATCCAGGGGCCCCAAGTAGTAGTTGGAAGAAGCCACTACAGTTGCAGGAGTTTGAGCAACCATTTGTAACTTAAAAGCCTTCATGCAGCTAGAACAAATCCTGTTACACAGTTACAGATGCAGGGAGCAAACAGGAAAAAGAAAACAATCAGGAAAATTAAAAGTCATATTATGTCTGTAGATAAGGTACAAAGTGTTGCACCAGTCCATCTTATGATTGTTAGATGTCATCAGATTAAGAAGAGGCATCACATATGATTCTTGTCGAAGGTATTCACAAAGTTGGAGAAAGTCCTTTGCTTGAAGTGGAGATGCCTACCGTGAGAAGCCTGCCACTAAGGGAGCACTCTGCAGACCCAGCAGCTAGACCTATTGTGCAATGCAGTGTAGGAGTAAGCCCAGGGAAGGAAGGCATTATCTTGAGGATTAAATGCCAGACTCAGGACCTTTGAAGTCAGCATAAGCAGGCGCATATAGATTGTCAGGCCCATCTGAAGAGCACTAAGAAAGAGCATAGATAGTAAAGGCGTAAAATGACATCACTTAGTTCTGGTCAAGGTGCCACCTCTTAACTCTAGTGTGGTGTATCCACGAATCAATTCTTGGCACTTTGACAGCTGTGGGAGAAGAAAGAATAACCTGGTAAGGGCCTTCCCAGAGGGGCTTGAGGGATCCCCCTCAGATCCCAAAGGTTTTATCAGGACCTTGGTTCCTGGCTCAAACAATGGCATGCTTGACTCAGAGGCTGGGTCAGGAGTCACCTCCCAGTATGTCTTAAATGTCTGTTGAAAAGCTGAGAACTGAGTTACATAGTTGGTTAATTCCAAGGCTTTAGGAAAACTCTAGTGTAAACCCTTAAGAATTTTCCATTTAGCGTTTTTGGGAATTATTAATCATCCATCCTTGGACTGTAACCATCCTTTATCAATAATCTTTACTTCTCTTTTTTTATATCTTTCTAATTCTTTCTCAGAATATTGTAGTTTTTCCTATTCAACAGGGCATGTCCAGATCAAAGGCATCTGCAGGGGTTTCATAAAATGCCACTTTATGGCTTGACAGTCAGCCAGCTGATTACCCTCACAGGAGATCATATACTAGATCCTGTTCAGTAGAACAGGCCTAGGCCCATTCAGCCCAGTGAGCTCTTGGCTTGAAAAGGTGCATTTCATCTCAGTTTCAGCGGCAAATGGGCTAGTTGGGGTTGTGCTGATGTGGAAGCCGAAGCGTGGAAGATTCTGTGGTTTCTGATTGGATACCCAGGTCAGATATGAGGCCCTCGTTGTTGATGCCCTTTGTGTTAGTAAGATTCCTGAGTACCTGTGGGCTGTAGCAGTAGTGGGACCTAGTGGAACAGTGGCAGGGCAAAAAGCAATAGGCCTCCTTTCTGCCCTTGGCAGTTCCTGTATTGCAACTCCTGTCACAGTGCATGAGTCCTGAAGGCCACCGTTGTCTGTGCAGTGGCCCTAGCCATGTATTCCTCCTGCAGGATGGCCAGAGGCCTAGAGCAGAATGGTTGTGCAAGTGAGGAAAGGCGCAATGTGATTACCTGGGACGATCTGTCCACTGAGGCTGCAGGAGGCACTGTCATTGTGGTTCTAACAATACGTACTGTGGCCCTTTTGGAGCTTCCCTCAGCTGAGTACAGAGGAGAGGGCATTACTGGTGTTTGGCGGGCTCAGTCATAGGTAATACTTGAGGCCTTGGTGGCGCAATGTGAGAAGTAGGACTCTTCAAGCATATCGTTGGTGCCTTGAAGAGTTGCACCAACTGAGGCCAAGGAGCCAGCCCTGTGGGTGGCAATGCAGTGTGTGCACATGCTGCTTGGCCCCCATTTGGCCACTAGAGCTGAAATTTTCAAGATGTATGAGTCCCTAAATGATGGGGCCAAACAGACAGCCCACATGGCACCCAGGTGTTCGCCACACTCACAGTGAAATATCAACCTTGGAGGCCTGTGGCTGTGGTAGAGATTTGGAAATGGTTGGCATACAAGGCTGCCTCAGTGTAGTAGCCAGTGGCTCCCATCACACTAGGACGGAGGACCTGGAACATTCGAGGTCATCCCTTGGCTTTTATAAATCTTCCTGGAAGCCGCCTTGGTGATTTGTGAGCACTCAGTGATTTTACGTGGCGGAAAAGAGGTGCACAGCCGAATAGAGTGGTGTTGCCATAAATAAAGACCACCTTCTTCCTGTGGGCCTTCCTGGGTGCTGGTTGTCCCTGTGTGAGCAGAGCCGTGAAGGCTTCAGACGTGGGTGAGCCGCCCTTTGGGGCAGGAGGAGTTCAATTTGGACCAAGCCCTGCATTATCGGAGCTTTTCCCATAGGGTGTGTTCGGTACCCAGGGCCCTGCAGGCCGTGGATCTGAGGATAATCTGGCCAGGAAAGGGTCCCGTTTCTGTGAGAGTGAGTACTGGATCCTGGTCCTGAAGGACAACTAGCTCCCATCTTGCACTTTCCGGCGAAGGCCCAGATAGTGATTGTACTGACTGTGCAGGAAGAGATGCATGCCCTGAATTCTGCTCTTCTTTGGTGCGGTGGGCCATATCTGTGCCGGGGCCAACTTCACCATGCTGCTAAGTTGCTTCAGTCATGTCCGACTCTGTGCGACCCTATAGACGGCAACCCACCAGGCTCCGCCATCCCTGGGATTCTCCAGGGAAGAACACTGGAGTGGGTTGCCAT
Organism: Okapia johnstoni; assembly: GCA_024291935.2. NCBI lineage: Eukaryota > Metazoa > Chordata > Mammalia > Artiodactyla > Giraffidae > Okapia > Okapia johnstoni. Next base: position 1,216,790 of record CM044326.1, read on the forward strand.
TTCCTTCTCCGATGCATGAAGGTGAAAAGTGAAAGTGAAGTCGCTCAGTCATGTCCGACTCTTTGCGACCCGATGGACTGCAGCCTACCAGGCTCCTCCATCCATGGGATTTTCCAGGCAAGAGTACTGGAGTGGGTTGCCATTTCCTACTCCACAATACTGTGCAATTATCTGGGAAAGTTTTCTTGTTCAGGGAAGAGGTAAGGCTTGTGGCAAGGACACCTGAGCAGTAGTAGTAGCTGGGGAGTCTCAAGGTAGGTGGCACTCACACAGATGCTCTGCAAAGGGACCTTGGATGGTTAGGTCCCTGTGCTTTGGTCAGAAGGCATGGGGCATGGAGATTGGGAGCCCAGAACTTCTGTCAACAGCCCCTCGGTGAAATTTTGCATGGGGCTTGTGGAAGGTGCCAGACGTCATCCCCCATTTTGTGGGAGGGCGGGAGGTCAGGGCTCCATGGAGACGGAATGTGTGTTCAGACACCAAGGCCTTTCCACGTGGGCTCTGAGACATAGAAATATGCAAAATGAGTTCCACTGGCACACCCATAATGCTGAGAGCGCATACTCGTTGGTACGCTGGAACACAGGCACTCAGCCCCACATCATATGCCCTGCACCCTTGCAAGCTCAGGCAGAAAGACACCTACAGACACTTAAACCTAATAACTGCACTCTTTTCACAGATAGGTATACAGTCGTCTGTAAGGGAATGATACAGTTGGGTTGCAGATACAGGCCTTCCCTCAATGAAGCATGTGCATTGATCTCACTCAGTGAGAGACTGGGTACACATCTGAAGCCCGCCTGTGCTTTCTGTCCACTTGTCAGGTGAAGGTGCCCGATATGACTGTCCATCACCCAGGAGACGAAGCCCCGCCCGTGAGGCAGTGACTCGAAGTGCAGGGGAGTCTGGCGCGGAGTGTGGTGGCCCAGGTTGCTGCCAGCTCTTTTTGGATCACTGAGAATGGTACGGTTTCCCCTGCCCCAGGATGTGTCATAGATTTTGGCTTTCCTGGGACTGCCCGAGTGGCTGTCCGTATTCGGGTACCATTCCTCTTGCTGAGAAGCCTGGGGATTCTGAGTTCCCCCAGCTGCTGGAGGACTCCCATGTCACTGGCGCCTCCTGGGAGTGGCCCTGCCTGCCCTGCGGAGGTGGGCAGCGAGCCAGCACGTGCTCAGATCGATGATGACACCCTCACATGCATTCCTTGGAAAATCTGAACAAAATGAGTGAGAACTCACTACCGTCTCCTCATCGAAACTGAGGTCCAGCACGTTGCCTCCCTTGGGGTTAAGGGCGGGCTGATTAGTAGTGAGGGCATCTCCAACTGTGTCACACACACCCATAGAGGAGCCAGGTCAGCACCATTTGCAAGGCTCCCATCTGAGTTTGGGTCGTGTACAGATGTTCGAGCAGCTCGTGGAATGCGAGGTCCGTGGTGAAAGGCACCAAGGAGCAGAAGAGGCAATCGGCTTGTCCAGAGGTGATGGGTGTCCCAGTAGATCCTGGCCTCGGACAGATGAGCTCTTCACTCAAAAAGGTGCGTTTCCTCCCAATTCCTGCTGTGAGTGCACTAGTTGGGGCTGTGGTGTATGAAAGCTGAAGCAAGGAAGCTTCTGTGGTTTGTGATTGGAGCCCCAGGTGAGATCTGAGGCCCTCGCTGTTGCAGCCCTTTGGGTTGTGAGATTTCAGAGTGCCCTTGGGCTACAGCGGTTGCAGGGACCTACAGAAATGGTGGCAGGGGTGAAAGGTGATAGGGCTTGTTTCTGCCCTTGGAAGTACCTGAATTGCAACTCCTATCACATGCTTGAGTCTTGGAGGCCGCCATGGACTGTGAGGTGGTCCCAGGCCTGCATTTCTCCTACAGGTTGGCCAGAGGCCTAGAGCAGAATAGTTGTGCAGATGAGGAAATGTGCAGTGTGATTTCCTGGGATGATATGTCCGCTGAGGCTGCAGGCACTGTCATTTCTTCAGTGATACATACTGTGGTCCTTTTGGAGCTGCCCTCAGCTGGGTACAGAGAAGAGGGCATTGTTAGTGCTTGGGAGGCTCAGTGATATGTGACCTTTGTGGCCTTATTGGCCCAATTCCAGTAGAAGGACTCTCCAAGTGTATCTTTGGTGCCTTGAAGAATTGCAGTAACAGAGGCCAAGGAACCAGCCCCGTGGATGGTTAAGTGGTATGTGCACATGCCCCTTGGCCCCATTTGGCCCCTGAGCCTGCAATTATCAAATATTGTGAATTCCTAAAGGTTGGAGCCAGCCAGACGGCCCAGATGGAGCCCATATGTTCACCACCATGGCAATGACACATCAACCTTGGAGGCCTGTGGTTGTGGTAGAGATTGGTCATTGTGGCATACCAAGGCTGCTTCAATGTAGGAGCCAGCAGTTTCCAAGGCACTATGGTGGAGGCCTGGCACATCCAAGGTCTTCCCATGACAAATCTTCTGAAGTCTTTCTGGAGACATCCTTGGTGATCTGTGAGCCATCGGTGGTCTTGCCTGGCAGAGACAAGCTGGAATGGCATGATGGCGCCCTAGTCAAAGCCCACCTTCCTCCTGTGGGTCTTGCTGGGTGCTGGTTGTCCCTGTGTGAGCAGAACCCCTGGAGGCTTCTGATGTGGGTGAGTCATCCTTTGGAGCAGGAAGAGTTCAATCTAGACCAAGCCCTGCATTATGGGAGCTTTTCCAAAGGGTGTGGTCAGTACCCAGGGCCATGCACTCTGTGGATCTGAGAGTAATCTGTCTGGGAAAGGGGTACGTTTCTGTGGGAGTGACTCCTGGATCCTGGTACCTGATGAAGACCAGCTCCCATCTTGCACTTGCCAGCGGAGGCCAGACATTTATTGGACTGACTGTGCGTGAAGATATGCATGCCCTGAATTCCTTTGCATTCCGAGGGTGTGGTGGGCCATATCTCCATACTGGTGCCAAGTTCACCATACTCTGTGGTTCTCTGGGAAAGTTTTCTTGTTAGGATAGGAGGTGGGACTTGTGGCAAGGACCCCTGAGCTATAGTAGTAGCTGGCATAGTCTCAGGGTACGTGGTATTCACACAGATGCTCTGCAAGGTGACCTTGGACAGTCAGGTCCCTGTGCTTTGGTCAGAGGGCATGGAGCATGGAGATTGGGAGCCCAGAGCCTATGTCAACATCCCCTCAGTGAAATTTTGCATGGGGCTGGAGGAAGGTGCCTGGCATCATCCCCCATTTCGTGGGAGGGCAGGAGGTCAGGGTCTGGAAGAGACGGCACACGTGTTCAGACACTAAGGTCTTCGTACGCAGGCTCTGAGAAATGAAGATATCCGGAATGAGTTCCACAGGGGCACAAAATGCTGAGAGCGCATCCTTGTTGGTACACTGGAACACAGTCACTCAGCCCCCCGTCAAATGCCCCGCCAGCCTTGCACAGTCAGTCAGACAGACACCCACAGGCACTTGAACCAAATAACTGCACTATTTTGACAGACATGTATCCAGTCATCTGTACAGAATCGATACAGGTGAGATGTCAGGCCCTCGCCGTTGTGGTCTTTGGGTTGGTGAGATTCCTGAGGGCCCTTGGGCTGCATCGGTTGCAAGGACCTATGGGAAAGGTGGCAGGCACGAAAGGAAATAGGCCTCGTTTTTGCCCTTGGAAGTTCCTGAATTGCAACACCTGTCACAGTGCTTGAGTCTTGGAAGCTGCCGTGGACTGTGCTGCGGTCCTAGCCCTGCATTTTTCCTGAAGGTTGGCCACAGGCCTAGAGCAGAATAGTTGTGCAAGTGAGGAAATGTGCAGTGTGATTTCCTGGGAAGATAGGTCCCCTGAGGCTGCAGGCACTGTAGTTCTTTTTACAGGGATACATACTGTGGTCCTTTTGGAGCTGCCCTCAGCTAAGTACAGAGGAGAGAGCATTGCTGGTGCTTGGAAGGCTCAGTGATAGCTGACCTTTTGGCCTTGGTGGCCCGCTGCCAGTAGAAGCACTCTCCAAGCGTATCTTTGGTGCCTTGAAGAGTTGCAGCAACAGAAGCCAAGAAGCCAGCCCTGTGGGTGGTTATGAGATTTGAGACATGGCTCTTGGCTGCAATTTGGCGCCTGAGCCTGGAATTATCAAGGTGTGTGAGTTCCCTAAGGTTGGGGCCAGGCAGTTGGCCCTGATGGCACCCAGGTGTTTGCCACCCTGGCAATGAAGCATCAACCGTTGAGGCCTTTGGTTGTGGTACAGATTGATCATTGTGGCATACCAAGGTTGCCTCAGTGTGGGAGCCAGCGGCTCCCATGATACTATGGTGGAGGCCTGGCACATCCAAGGTCTTCCCCTGGCAGGTCTTCTGAAGTCTTCCTGAAAGCCGCCTTGGTGATCTGTGAGCCTTTGATCATGTTGCGTGGTGGAGACATGGCGGAATGGCATGATGTCACCCTAGTCAAAGCCCACGTTTTTGCTGTGGCTCTTGCTGGGTGCTGGTTGTCCCTGTGTGAGCAGAGCCCCTGGAGGCTTCTGATGTGGGTGAGTCATCCTTTGGGTCAGGAGGAGTTCAATTTAGACCAAGCCCTGCATTATGGGAGCTTTCTCTAGGATGTGGTCGATACCCAGGGCTCTGTAGGCTGTGGATCTGAGCATAATCTGGCCAGGAAAGGGGCCCTTTTCTGTGGGAGTGACCCATGGATCCTGGTACCTGAGGAAGAACAGCTCCCATCTTGCACTTTCTGGCAGAGGCCGGACAGTGATTGTACTGATGTGCAAGAAGAGATGCATGCTCTGAATTATTTTGCTCTTCATGGGTGTGGTGGGCCGTATCTGCCCCAGGGCCAAGTTCACCATACTGTGTGGTTTTCTGGGGAAGTTTCCTTGTTCAGGAAACAGGTGGGATTGTGGCAAGGACACCTGAGTGGTACTAGTAGCTGGGGAGTCTCAAGGTACGTGGCATTCACACAGATGCTCTGCAAAGGGACCTTGGATGGTCAGGTCCCTGTGCTTTGGACAGAGGGCATGGGGCATAGAGATTGGAGGCCAGAACTTCTGTCAACAACCCCTCGGTGAAATTTTGCATGGGGCTTGTGGAAGGCGCCAGGCGTCATCTCCCATTTTGTTGGAGGACGGGAGGTCAGGGCTCCGTGGAGACAGCATGTGTGTTCAGACACCAAGGCCTTTGCACGTGGGCTCTGAGACTCAGAGATACCCAGAAGGAGTTTCCGAGGTATACCTAAAATGCCGAGAGCGCATCGTTGTTGGTACACCAGAACACAGGTATGCAGCCCCACATCAATGCCCCGCCACCCTTGCACTCAGTCAGACAGACACCCACAGGCACTTGAACCTAAGAACTGCACTCTTTTGATCGACATATATGCAGTCGTCTGTACGGGATCAATATAGTTGGGTTGCAGATACAGGCCTTCCTCCATGAAGCATGCACACTGATCTCACTCAATGAGAGACCGGGTACACATCTGAAGCCTTCCTGTGCTTTCACTTGTCAGGTGAAGTTGCCTAGTATGACTGTCCATCACCCAGGAGACGAAGCCCGCCCATGAGGTGGGGACTCGAGGTGCAGGGTCTGTGACGAGAAGTGTGGTGGCCCAGGTTTCTGCCAGTTCTCTTTGGATCACCGAGAACGGTACGCTTTCCCCTGCCCCAAGACGTGTCATGGATTTTGGCTTTCCTGGGGCTGCCTGAGTGGCTGTCCATATGAGGGACTATTCCTCTTGCTGAGCAGCCTTGGAATTCTGAGTTCCCCCAGCTACTGGAGGACTCCCAGGTCACTGGCGCCTCGTGGGAGTGGCCCTGCCTGCCCTACAGAGGTGGGCAGCGAGCCAGCATGTGCTCAGATCGATGATGACACCCTCACATGCATTCCTTGGAAAATCTGAACAAAATGAGTGAGAACTCACTACCGTCTCCTCATCGAAACTGAGGTCCAGCACATTGCCTCCGTTGGGGTTAAGGGTGGGGCTGTCTAGCAGTGAGGGCATTTCTGACCATGTCACACACACGCATAGAGGAGCCAAGTCAGCACCATTAACGAGGCTCCTATCTGGTTTTGCGTTGTGTACAGATGTTCGAGCAGCCTTCTTGGAATGCGAGGTCCGTGGTGAAAGGCATTGAGGAGCAGAAGAGGCATCCGTCTTGTCCAGAGGTGGTAGGTGTCGCAGTAGATCCTGGCCTCGGACAGTTGAGCTCTTCGCTCGGTAAGGTGTATTTCGTCCTGGTTCCTGCTGCAAGCGCGCTAATTGGGGTTCTGGTGATGTCGATTCTGAAGCGAATAAGCTTCTGTGGTTTGTGATTGGAGCCCCAGGTCAAATCTGAGGCCTTCGCCAATGCGGCCCTTTGGGTTGGTTAGATACCTCAGTGCCCTGAGGGCTGCAGCGGCCTCAGAGACATAGAGGAACGGTGGCATTTGTGAAAGTTAATAGGCCTCATTACTGTCCGTGGCAGTTCTAAATTGCAACTGCTGTCACAGTGCTTGAGTCTTGGAGTTTGCCGTGGACTGTTTTGTGATCCTAGGCCTGCATTTCTCCTGCAGGTTGGCCAGAGGTCCAGGGAAGAATGGTTGTGCAGGTGAGGAAAAGGGCAGTGTGATTTCTTGGGACGATATGTCCACTAAGGCTGCAGGCACTGTCGTTCTTTTTTCAGGGATACATACTGTGGTCCTTTCGGAGCTGCCCTCAGCTGTGTACAGAGGAGAGAGCATTGCTGGTTCTTGGGAGGCTCAGTGATAGCTGACCTTTTGGCCTTGGTGGCCTGCTGTCAGTAGAAGCACTCTCTCCAAGCGTATCTTTGGTGCCTTGAAGAGTTTCAGTAACAGAAGCCAAGGAGCCAGCCCTGTGGGTGGTTATGTGATTTGAGACATGGCTCTTGGCTGCAATTTGGCGCCTGAGCCTGGAATTATCAAGGTGTGTGAGTTCCCTAAGGTTTGGGCCAGGCAGTTGGCCCTGATGGCACCCAGGTGTTTGCCACCCTAACAATGAAGCATCAACCTTTGAGGCCTGTGATTGTGGTAGAGATTGGTCATTGTGGCATACCAAGGTTGCCTCAATGTAGGAGCCAGCGGCTCCCATGACACTATGCGGAGGCCTGGCACATCCAAGATCTTCCCCTGGCAGGTCTTCTGAAGTCTTCCTGAAAGCCGCCTTGGTGATCTGTGAGCCTTCGATCATGTTGCGTGGTGGAGACATGGTGGAATGGCATGATGTCGCCCTAGTCAAAGCCCACATTTTTGCTGTGGGTCTTGCTGGGTGCTGGTTGTCCCTGTGTGAGCAGAGCCCCTGGAGGCTTCTGATGTGGGTGAGTCGTCCTTTGGGTCAGGAGGAGTTCAATTTAGACCAAGCCCTGCATTATGGGAGCTTTCTCTAGGGTGTGGTCGATACCCAGGGTTATGTAGGCTGTGGATCTGAGCATAATCTGGCCAGAAAAGGTGCCCTTTTCTGTGGGAGTGACCCATGGATCCTGGCACCTGAGGAAGACCAGCTCCCATCTTGCACTTTCTGGCAGAGGACGGACAGTGATTGTACTGATGTGCAAGAAGAGATGCATGCTCTGAATTATTTTGCTCTTCATGGGTGTGGTGGGCCGTATCTGCCCCTGGGCCAAGTTCACCATACTGTGTGGTTTTCTGGGGAAGTTTCCTTGTTCAGGAAACAGGTGGGATTGTGGCAAGGACACCTGAGTGGTACTAGTAGCTGGGGAGTCTCAAGGTATGTGGCATTCACACAGATGCTCCGCAAAGGGACCTTGGATGGTCAGGTCCCTGTGCTTTGGACAGAGGGCATGGGGCATAGAGATTGGAGGCCAGAACTTCTGTCAACAACCCCTCGGTGAAATTTTGCATGGGGCTTGTGGAAGGTTCCAGGCGTCATCTCCCATTTTGTGGGAGGGCGGGAGGTCAGGGCTCCGTGGAGACAGCATGTGTGTTCAGACACCAAGGCCTTTGCACGTGGGCTCTGAGACTCAGAGATACCCAGAAGAAGTTTCTGAGGTACACCTAAAATGCAGAGAGCGCATCCTTGTTGGTACGCCAGAACACAGGTACGCAGCCCCACATCAATGCCCCACCACCCTTGCACTCAGTCAGACAGACACCCACAGGCACTTGAACCTAAGAACTGCACTCTTTTGATCGACATATATGCAGTCGTCTGTACGGGATCAATATAGTTGGGTTGCAGATACAGGCCTTCCTCCATGAAGCATGCACATTGATCTCACTCAGTGAGAGACCGGGTACACATCTGAAGCCTTCCTGTGCTTTCACTTGTCAGGTGAAGTTGCCTAGTATGACTGTCCATCACCCAGGAGACGAAGCCCGCCCATGAGGCAGGGACTCGAGGTGCAGGGGCGTGTGACGAGAAGTGTGGTGGCCCAGGTTTCTGCCAGTTCTCTTTGGATCACCGAGAACGGTACGCTTTCCCCTGCCCCAAGGCGTGTCATGGATTTTGGCTTTCCTGGGGCTGCCTGAGTGGCTGTCCGTATGAGGGACTGTTCCTCTTGCTGAGCAGCCTTGGAATTCTGAGTTCCCCCAGTTACTGGAGGACTCCCAGGTCACTGGCGCCTCGTGGGAGTGGCCCTGCCTGCCCTGCAGAGGTGGGCAGCGAGCCAGCATGTGCTCGGATCGATGATGACACCCTCACATGCATTCCTTGGAAAATCTGAACAAAATGAGTGAGAACTCACTACCGTCTCCTCATCGAAACTGAGGTCCAGCACATTGCCTCCGTTGGGGTTAAGGGTGGGGCTGTCTAGCATTGAGGGCATCTCCGACCATGTCACACACACGCATGGAGGATCCAAGTCAGCACCATTAACGAGGCTCCCATCTGGTTTTGCGTTGTGTACAGATGTTCGAGCAGCCTTCTTGGAATGCGAGGTCCGTGGTGAAAGGCATTGAGGAGCAGAAGAGGCATCCGTCTTGTCCAGAGGTGGTAGGTGTCGCAGTAGATCCTGGCCTCGGACAGTTGAGCTCTTCGCTCGGTAAGGTGTATTTTGTCCTGGTTCCTGCTGCAAGCGCGCTAATTGGGGTTCTGGTGATGTCGATTCTGAAGCGAATAAGCTTCTGTGGTTTGTGATTGGAGCCCCAGGTCAAATCTGAGGCCTTCGCCAATGCGGCCCTTTGGGTTGGTTAGATACCTCAGTGCCCTGAGGGCTGCAGCGGCCTCAGAGACATAGAGGAATGGTGGCATTTGTGAAAGTTAATAGGCCTCATTACTGTCCTTGGCAGTTCTAAATTGCAACTGCTGTCACAGTGCTTGAGTCTTGGAGTTTGCCGTGGACTGTTTTGTGATCCTAGGCCTGCATTTCTCCTGCAGGTTGGCCAGAGGTCCAGGGAAGAATGGTTGTGCAGGTGAGGAAAAGGGCAGTGTGATTTCTTGGGACGATATGTCCACTAAGGCTGCAGGCACTGTCGTTCTTTTTTCAGGGATACATACTGTGGTCCTTTCGGAGCTGCCCTCAGCTGTGTACAGAGGAGAGAGCATTGCTGGTTCTTGGAAGGCTCAGTAATAGCTGACCTTTTGGCCTTGGTGGCCTGCTGTCAGTAGAAGCACTCTCCAAGCGTTTATCTTTGGTGCCTTGAAGAGTTTCAGTAACAGAAGCCAAGGAGCCAGCCCTGTGGGTGGTTATGTGATTTGAGACATGGCTCTTGGCTGCAATTTGGCGCCTGAGCCTGGAATTATCAAGGTGTGTGAGTTCCCTAAGGTTTGGGCCAGGCAGTTGGCCCTGATGGCACCCAGGTGTTTGCCACCCTAACAATGAAGCATCAACCTTTGAGGCTTGTGATTGTGGTAGAGATTGGTCATTGTGGCATACCAAGGTTGCCTCAATGTAGGAGCCAGCAGCTCCCATGACACTATGCGGAGGCCTGGCACATCCAAGATCTTCCCCTGGCAGGTCTTCTGAAGTCTTCCTGAAAGCCGCCTTGGTGATCTGTGAGCCTTCGATCATGTTGCATGGTGGAGACATGGTGGAATGGCATGATGTCGCCCTAGTCAAAGCCCACATTTTTGCTGTGGGTCTTGCTGGATGCTGGTTGTCCCTGTGTGAGCAGAGCCCCTGGAGGCTTCTGATGTGGGTGAGTCGTCCTTTGGGTCAGGAGGATTTCAATTTAGACCAAGCCCTGCATTATGGGAGCTTTCTCTAGGGTGTGGTCGATACCCAGGGCTCTGTAGGCTGTGGATCTGAGCATAATCTGGCCAGGAAAGGGGCCCTTTTCTGTGGGAGTGACCCCTGGATCCTGGTACCTGAGGAAGACCAGATCTTGCACTTTCCGGCAGAGGCCGGACAGTGACTGTACTCACTGTGAAAGAAGATATGCATGCCTTGAATTCTTTTGCTCTTCAAGGGTGCGGTGGGCCGTATCTGCCCCTGGGCCAAGTTCACCATACTGTGTGGTTTTCTGGGGAAGTTTCCTTGTTCAGGGAACAGATGGGATTGTGGCAAGGACACCTGAGTGGTAGTAGTAGCTAGAGAGTCTCAAGGTATGTGGCATTCACACAGATGCTCCGCAAAGGGCCTTGGATGGTCAGGTCCCTGTGCTTTGGACAGAGGGCATGGGGCATAGAGATTGGAGGCCAGAACTTCTGTCAACAACCCCTCGGTGAAATTTTGCATGGGGCTTGTGGAAGGTGCCAGGCGTCATTTCCCATTTTGTGGGAGGGCGGGAGGTCAGGGCTCCGTGGAGACAGCATGTGTGTTCAGACACCAAGGCCTTTGCATGCAGGCTCTGAGACTCGGAGATACCCAGAAGGAGTTTCCGGGGTACACCTAAAATGCAGAGAGCGCATCCTTGTTGGTACGCTGGAACACAGGCACGCAGCCCCAAATCAATACCCTGCCACCCTTGCACACTCAGTCAGACAGACACCCACAGGCACTTGAACCTAAGAACTGCACTCTTTTGTTTAACATATATCCAGTCGTCTGTACGGGATCAATATAGTTGGGTTGTAAGTTCAGGCTTTCCCCCCATGAAGCATGCACATTGATCTCACTGAGTGTTAGACCGGGTACACATCTGAAGCCTGCCTGTGCTTTCTGTCCACTTGTCAGGTGAAGTTGCCTAGTATTACTGTCCATCACCCAGAAGACGAAGCCCTGCCCATGAGGTGGTGAATCAAGGTGCAAGGGAGACCGGCGAAAAGTGTGGTGGCCCAGGTTGCTGCCAGTTCTTTTTGGATCACTGAGAACGGTACGCTTTCCCCTGCCCCATAACGTGTCGTGAATTTTGTCTTTCCTGGGACTGCCTGAGTGGCTTTCCATATGGGGGTACCGTTCCTATTGCTGAGAAGCCTTGGGATTCTGAGTTCCTCCGGCTGCTGGAGGACTCCCAGGTCACTGGCGCCTCCTGGGAGCGACCCTGCCTGCCCTGCGGAGGTGGACAGCGAGCCAGCACGTGCTCGGATCGATGATGACACCCTCACATGCATTCCTTGGAAAATCTGAACAAAATGAGTGAGAACTCACTACCGTCTCCTCATCGAAACTGAGGTCCAGCACGTTGCCTCGTTGGGGTTAAGGATGGGGCTGTTTAGCAGTGAGGGCATCTCCGACTATGTCACACACACGCATAGAGGAGCCAAGTCAGCACCATTAGCGAGGCTCCCATCTAATTTTGGGTCGTGTACAGATGTTCGAGTGGCCTTCTTGGAATGCGAGGTCCGTGGTGAAAGGCATTGAGGATCAGAAGAGGCATCCGTCTTGTCCAGTGGTGGTAAGTGTTGCAGTAGTTCCTGGCCTCGGACAGTTGAGCTCTTCGCTCGGTAAGGTGTATATCGTCCTGGTTTCTGCTTCAAGTGCACTAATTGGGGTTCTGGTGATGTCGATTCTGAAGCGAATAAGCTTCTGTGGTTTGTGATTGGAGTCCAAGGTCAGATCTGAGGCCCTCACCATTGCGGCCCTTTGGGTTGGTTAGATACCTCAGTGCCCTGAGGGCTGCAGTGGCCTCAGAGACATAGGGGAATGGTGGCGGTTGTGAAAGTTAGTAGGCCTCATTACTACCCTTGGCAGTTCTGAATTGCATCTCCTGTCACAGTGCTTGAGTCTTGGAGGTTGCCGTGGACTGTTTTGTGATCCTAGGCCTGCATTTCTCCTACAAGGTGGCTGAAGGCCTAGAGCAGAATGGTTGTGCAGGTGAGAAATATGGCAGTGTGATTTCCTGGGATGATTACTCCGCTGAGGCTGCAGGCACTGTCGTTCTTTTTTCAGGGATACATACTGTGGTCGTTCTGGAGGTGGGTACAGAGGAGAGAGCATTGCTGGTGCTTGGGTGGCTCAGTGATAGGTGACCTTTTGGCCTTGGTGGCCTGCTGCCAGTAGAAGGAGTCTCCAAGCGTATCTTTGGTGCCTTGAAGAGCTGCAGTAACATAAGCCAAGGAGCCAACCCTGTGGGTGGTTATGTGGTGTGCACACATGCCTCTTAGCTGCAATTTGGCCCCTGAGCCTGTAATTATCAAGGTGTGTGAGTTCCCCAAGGTTGGGGCCAGGCAGTTGGCCCTGATGGCAACCAGGTGTTCGCCACCCTGATAATGAAGCATCAACCTTTGAGGCCTGTGATTGTGGTAGAGATTGGTCATTGTGGCAAACCAATGCTGCCTCAATGTAGGAGCCAGTGGCTCCCATGGCATTATGGTGTAGGACTGGCATATCCAAGATCTCCCCCGCAGGTCTTCTTAAGTCTTCCTAAAAACCGCCTTGGTGATCTGTGAGCCTTCGGTCATGTTGCGTGATGGAGACACGGTGGAATAGCACGATGTCACCCTAGTCAAAGCCCACATTTTTGCTGTGGGTCTTGCTGGGTGCTGGTTGTCCCTGTGTGAGCAGAGCCCCTGGAGGCTTCTGATGTGGGTGAGTCATCCTTTGGGTCAGGAGGAGTTCAATTTAGACCAAGCCCTGCATTATGGGAGCTTTCTCTAGGGTGTGGTCGATACATAGGGCCCTGTAGGCTGTGGATCTGAGCATAATCTGGCCAGGAAAGGGGCCCATTTCTGTGGGAGTGATCCCTGGATCCTGGTACCTGAGGAAGAGCAGCTCCCATCTTTGTACTGACTGTGCAGGAAGAGATGCATGCCCTGAATTCTTTTGCTCTTCAAGGGTGCGGTGGGCCGTATCTGCCCCAGGGCCAAGTTCACCTTACTGTGTGGTTTTCTGGGGAAGTTCCCTTGTTCAGGGAACAGGTGGGGTTGTGGCAAGGACATCTGAGCAGTAGTAGTAGCCGGATAATCTCAAGGTACGTGGCATTCACACAGATGCTCCACAAAGGGCCTTGGATGGTCAGGTTCTGTGCTTTGGGGCATGTGGAATGCAGATTGGGTGCCCAGAACTTCTGCTAACAGTCCCTCGGTGAAATTTTGCATGGGGCTTGTGGAAGATGCCAGGCATCATCCCCCATTTTATGGGAAGGCGGGATGTCAGGACTCCATGGAGACAGCATGTGTGTTCAGACACCAAGGCCTTTGCACACGGGCTCTGAGACTCGAAGATACCCAGAAGGAGTTTCTGAGCTCCACCTAAAATGCTGAGAGCGCATCCTTGTTGGTACACCAGAACAAAGGCACACAGCCCCACATCAATGCCCCGCCACCCTTGCACTCAGTCAGACAGAGACCCACAGGCACTTGAACCTAAGAACTGCACTCTTTTGATCAACGTATATCCAATCGTCTGTACGGGATCAATAGAGCTGGGTTGCAGATACAGGCCTTCCCCCCATGAAGCATGTGCATTGATCTCACTCAGTGAGAGACCGGGTACACATCTGAAGCCTGCCTGTGCTTTCTGTCCACTTGTCAGATGAAGGTGCCTGGTATGACTGTCTATTACCCAGGAGACGAAGCCCCACCCACGAGGCGGTGACTCGAGGTGCAGAGTATCTGATGAGATGTGTGGTGGCCCAGGTTGCTGCCAGTTCTTTTTGGATCACTGAGAATGGTATGCTTTCCCCTGCCCCAAGACGTGTCGTAGATTTTCGCTTTCCTGGGAGTGGCCAAGTAGCTGTCTGTATGTGGGTACTGTTCCTCTTGCTGAGAAGCCTTGGGATTCTGAGCTCCCCCGGCTGCTGGAGGACTCCCAGGTCACTGGCGCCTCCTGGGAGTGGCCCTGCCTGCCCTGAGGAGGTGGGCAGTGAGCCAGCACGTGCTCGGATCGATGATGACACCCTCACATACATTCCTTGGAAAATCTGAACAAAATGAGTGAGAACTCACTACCATCTCCTCATCAAAGCTGAGGTCCAGCACATTGCCTCCATTGGGGTTAAGGGCGGGGCTGGTTAGCGGTGAGGGCATCTCCGATTGTGTTACACACACCCATAGAGGAGCCAGGTCAGCACCATTTGCAAGGCTCCCATCTGATTTTGCGTCGTGTACAGATGTTTGAGCAGCTTTCTTGGAATGCGAGGTCCGTGGTGAAAGACGTTGAGGAGCAGAAGACCCATCCGTCTTGGTCAATGGTGGTAGGTTCACAGTAGATCCTGGCCTAGGACAGTTGAGCTCTTCACTCGGAAAGATGCATTTCTTCCTGGTTCCTGCTGCAAGTGTGCTAATTGGGGCTCTGCTGATATCAATTCTGAGGCCAATAAGCTTCTGTTGTTGCTGATTGGAGCCTCAAGTCAGATCTGAAGCCTTCACCATTGCAGCCCTTTGGGTTGGTTGGATACCTCAGTGCCCTGTGGGCTGCAACAGCCTCAGAGACATAGGGGAACGGTGGCAGTTGTGAAGGTTAATAGGCCTCATTACTGCCTGTGGCAGTTCCTGAATTGCAACTCCTGTCACAGTGCTTGAGTCTTGGAGGCTGCTGTGGACTGTGCTGTGGTCCCAGGCCTGCATTTCTCCTGCAGGTTGGCTGGAGGCCTAGAGCAGAATGGTTGTGCAGGTGAGGAAAAGGGCAGTGTGATTTCCTGGGACGATTACTCTGCTGAGGCTGCAGGCACTGTCGTTCTTTTTTTCAGGGATACATACTGTGGTCCTTTTGGAGTTTCCCTCAGCTGGGTACCAAGGAGAGAGCATTGTTGGTGTTTGGGGAGGCTCGGTGATAGGTGACCTTTTGGCTTGGTGGCCCGCTGCCAATAGAAGCACTCTCCAAGCGTATCTTTGGTTCCTTGAAGGGTTGCAGTAACAGAAACCAAGGAGCCAGCCCTGTGAGTTGTTATGTGGTTTGCGCACATGCCCCTTGGCCACAATTTGGCCCCTGAGCCTGGAATTATCAAGGTGTGTGAGTTCCCCAAGGTTGGGGCCAGGTAGTCGGTCCTGATGGCACCCAAGTGTTTGCCACCCTGGCAATGATGATGAAGCATCAACCTTGGAGGCCCGTGGTGGTGGTAAAGATTTGTCATTGTGGCATACCAAGGCTGCGTCACTGTAGGAGCCAGCGGCTCCCATCGCACTATGGCAGAGGACTGGCACACCCAAGGTCTTCCCCTGGTAGGTCATCTGAAGTCTTCCTGAAAGCCACCTTATTGATTGAGCACTCGGTAGTGTTGCCCACCTTCTTCCTGTGGGTCTTGCTGGGTGCTGGTTGTCCCTGTGTGAGCCGGGGCCCTGGAGGCTTCAGATTTGGATCAGTCATCCTTTGGGTCAGGAGGAGTTCAATTTGGACCAAGCCCTGCATTATTGGAGCTTTCTCTAGGGTGTGGTCGGTACCCTGGGCCCTGCACGCTGTGGTCTGGAAGGATAATCTGGCCAGGAAAGGGGCCCCGTTTCTGTGGGAGTGATCCCTGGATCCTGGTACCTGAGGAAGACTAGGTCCTATCTTGCACTTTCTGGTGGATGCCGGACAGTGATTAGACTGACTAGCAGGAATAGTCATATACCCTTAATTCTTTTCCTAGTCGATGGTACAGTGGGCTGAATCTGCCCTAGTGCCAAGTTCACCTTAATGTGCAGTTCTCTGCAAAAGTTTTCTTATTAGGGTAGGAGGTGAGACTTGTGACAAGGACCCCTTAGCTGTAGTAGTAGCTGGCGTTGCCTCAGGGTACATGGCATTCACACAGATGGCCCACAAGGCGACCTTGGGTCATCAGTTCCCTGTGCTTTGGTCAGAGATCATGGGTCATGGAGATTGGGAGCTGAGAGCCTATGTCAACAGCCCCTTGGTGAAATTTTGCATGGGGCTGGAGGAAGGTGCCAGGCGTCATCCCCCATTTTGTGGGAGTGCAGGAGGTCAGCACTCAGTAGAGATGGGATGTGTGTTCAGACTGCAGGGCCTTTGCCTGCAGGCTCTGAGACTTGGATACCCCGACAGATTTCCAGATGTACACCCAAAATGCTGAGAGTGCATTCTTGTTGGTACAGTGGAACACAGGCAATCAGACCCACATCAAATCCCCTGCCACCCTTGCACGCTTAGTCAGGAAGACACCTACATGCACTTTAGCCTAATTTGCTGCACTCTTTTGAAAGATAGGTAACTGGTCGTCTGTGAGGGATCAACATAGTTGGATTGCAGATACAGGCCTTCCCCCAGTGAAACATGTGCACCAGTATTACTCTGTAAGAGACCAAGTACACATCTCAAGCATTCCTGTCCTTTCTGTCCACTTCTCAGGTGAAGTTGCCGGGTATGACTGTCCATCACACAGGAGACGAAGCCCCATCCACGAGGCGGTGACTCAAGGTGCAGGGGAGTCTGGCGAGAAGTGTGGTGGCCCAGGTTGCTGCCAGTTGTTTTTGGATCACTGAGAACGGTACGCTTTCCCCTGCCCCAAACAATGTCATGGATTTTGGCTTTCCTTGGACTGCCTGAGTTGCTGTCCGTATTGGGGGACCGTCCCTCTTGCTGAGAAGCCTGGGGGCTCTGAGTTCCCTTGGCTGCTGGAGGACTCCCAGGTCACTGGTTCCTCCTAGGAATGGCCCTGCCTGCCCTGTGGAGGTGGGCAGTGAGCCAGCACATGCTTGGATCGATGATGACACCCTCACATGCATTCCTTGGAAAATCTGAACAAAATGAGTGAGAACTCACTACCGTCTCCTCATCGAAACTGAGGTCCAGCACATTACCTCCCTGGTGGTTAAGGGTGGGGCTGGTTAGCAGTGAGGGCATCTCCGACTGTGTCACACACACACATAAAGGAGCCAGGTCAGCACCATTTGCGAGGCTCCCGTCTGAGGGTGGGCCGTGTACAGATGTTCGAACGGCTCTTGGAATGCAAGGTCTGTGGTGAAAGGCACTGAGGAGCAGGAGAGGCAATTGTCTTGTCCAGAGGTGGTAGGTGTTGCAGTAGATCCTGGCCTCGGACAGTTGAACTCTTGGCTTGAAAAGGTTCGTTTCATCCTGGTTCCTGCTGTGAGTGCACTTGTTGGGGCAGTGGCAATGTGGAATCTGAAACAGGGAAGCTTCTGTGGCTTTTGAATGGAGCCCCAGGTCAGATCTGAGACCCTTGCCATTGCGGCCTTTTGGGTTGGTGAGATTCCTGAGTGCCCTGTGGGCTAAAGTGGTTGCAGGGACCTAGGGGAACAGTGGCAGGGGTGAAAGGCAATAGGCCTCATCTGCCCTTGGCAGTTCCTGAATTGCAACTCCTGTCACGTGCTTGAGTCTTGGAGGCTGCCATGGATTGTGCGGTGGTCCCAGGCCTGCATTCCTCCTGCAGGTTGGCCAGAGGCCTAGAGCAGAATGGTTGTGCAGGTGAGGAAAAGGGCAGTGTGATTTCTGGGACGATCTGTCCCCTGAGGCTGCAGGCACTGTCATTGTGTTTTCAGTGTTGTGTACTGTGGTCCTTTTGGAGCTGCCCTCAGCTGGGTACAGAGGAGAGGGCATTGCTGGGACCTGGGAGGCTCGGTGATAGGTGACCTTTGTGTTTTTGGTGGTCCAATGCCAGAAGAAGGACTCTTCATTCGTATCTTTGGTGCCTTGAAAAGTTGCACTAAGCGAGTCTAAGGAGCCAGCCCTGTGGGTGGTAATGTGATGTGTGTACATGCCCCTTGGCCTCCATTTGGCCCCTTGGCATGGAATTTGCAAGGTGTGTGATTTCTTAAAATTTGGGGCCAGCTAGTCTTCCCCGATCCACCCAGGTGTTTTCCCCCCTAGCAGTGAATTATCAACTTTGAAGGCCCACGTTTGTGTTAGTGATTGGTCATTGATTGGCATACCAAGGCTGCCTCAATGTAGGAGCCAGCAGCTCCCCTGGCACTATGGCGGCAGACCTGGCACATCCAAGGTCTTCCCCTGGCAGGTCTTCTGATGTCTTCCTGGAAGCCACCTTAGTGATCTGTGAGCACTCGGTGGTCTTGCGTGGCAGACACAAGATGCTGGGGGGAATGACATGATGTCACCATAGTCAAAGCCCACCCACTGTTCTTGGGTGTTGGTTGTCTCTGTGTGAACAGAGCCCCTGGAGGCTTCCGATGTGGGTGAGTCGCCCTTTGGGGCAGGAGTGTTCAATATGGACCACGCCCTGCATTATGGGAGCTTTTCCCATAGGTGTGGTCAGTACCCAGGGGCCTGCAGGCTGTGGATCTTAACCTATTCTGGCCGGAGAAGGGGCCCCGTTTCTGTGGGAGTGACGCCTGGATGTTGGTACCTGAGGACGACCACCTCTTGTCTTTCACTTACCATTGGATCCCTGGGGAGTGATTGGACTCATCGGGCAGGAAGAGGCTTATGCCCTTAATTCTTTTGCTCTTCAAGGGTATGGTGGGTCATCAGCCCCAGGGCCAAGTTCATCATACATTTGTCATTCTACTGGAAAATTTCCTTGCTCTAAGTAGAGCTGGGACTAGTGTGCAAGGACACCTGAGCTGAAGTAGTTCCTGGTGTAGTCTCAAGCTCTGTGGCTTTGACAGAGTTGCTCTGCAACACGACCTTGCTTGGTCCGATTCCTATGCTTTGGTCAAAGGGAGTGGTCATGGAGATCAGGAACCCAGAGCCGATGTCAACAGCCCCTCGGTGAAATTTTGCATGGGGCTTGTGAAAGGTGCCTAGCATCTTCTCCATTTTGTGGGAGGGCAGGAGGTCCACACTCCATGTAGACGGCATGCATGTTCAGACACCGAGGCCTTTGCATGGGACTCTGAGACACGGAGATACCCGGAAGGAGTTCGAGGCCCACCCAAAATCCTGAGAGTGCATCCTTGTTGGTACGCCAGAACACATGCACTCAACCCCACGTCGCATACCCTGGCACCCATGCACGCTGTCAGATAGACACGCACTAGCTCTTGAACCTGCTTTGCTGTGCTCGTGCTCACATATTTATCCAATCCTAGGTAGGAGATCGATACGTTTGGCTAAGCAGATACAGGCCTTCCCCCAGGGAAGCATGGGCATCGACATTGTTCAGTGAGAACCCAGGTACACATCTGAAGCATTCCTTTGCTTTCTTTCCCCTTGTCAGGAGAAATTCTCGAGTATGACTCTGTCATCCAGGACACGAAGCCATGCACGTGAGACAGTACCTCAAGATGCAAGGGAGTCTGGCGAGAAGTTGACAGGCCCAGGTTCCTGCCATTGCTTTTTGGATCACTGAGGATGGTACCCTTCTCTTACCACAAGATGTTTCATGGAGTTAGGGTTTCCTGGGGCTGCCTGAGTAGTTGTATGTATGGAGGGACCATTCTGCAGAGAAGCCTTAGGGCTCTGAATTCCCCTGGCTGCTGAAGGACTCACAGGTTGCTGGCTCCTCCTAAGATTGTCCCTACCTGCCCTTCTGAGGTGGGCAGAGAGCCAGCGTGTGCTCGTATCTATGATGACACTCTCATATGCATTCCTTGGGAACATCTGAACAAAATGAGTCAGAATTCACTACTGTTTCCTCACTGACAGTGACTTCCAGCACGTTGCCTCTTCTGGGGCTAAGTGTGCACTAATTAACAGTAAGGGCTGCTTTTACTGTGTCACATACATGCATAGAGCACCAGGATCACCACCATTTGCAAGGCTCCCTTCTGAGTGTGGGCTTTGTAAGATGTTCATGTGATTTTCCTGGAGTGCAAGGTCTGAAGTCAATGCCACTGAAGTTCATGGGAAACGTCCAGCCTGACCAGTGATGCTAGGAATCAGAGTAGATCCTGGCCTAGGCCTATTGAGCTCTTGGCTTGAAAATGTGCATTTTGTCCCGGTTCCTGCTGCAAGTGCACTAGTTGGGGCTGTGCTGATGTGGAAGCCAAAGTGAGGAAGATTATGTAGTTTCTTATTGGAGCCTCAGGTCAGATCTGAGGTCCTAGCTGTTGCGGCCCTTTGGGTTGGTGAGATTTCTGAGTGCCCTGTGAGCTGTAGCATTTGCAGGGACCTAGTCAAATGGTGGCAGGGGTGAAAAGCAATAGGCCTCGTTTCTGCTCTTGGCAGTTCCTGTGTTGCATCTTCTGTCATAGTGCTTGTATCTTGGAGGCCACCGTGGACTGTGAGGTGGTCCCAGCCTTGCATTCCTACTGCAGGTTGGCCAGAGGCCTAGAGCAGAATGGTTGTGCAGGTGAGGAAAAGGGCAGTGTGATTTCCTGGGATGATCTGTCCACTGAGACTGCAGGCACTGTCTTTGTGTTTTCAGTGGTATGTACTGTGGTCCTTTTGGAGCTGCCCTCAGCTGGGTACAGAGAAGAGGGCATTTTGGTGCTTGGCAGGCTCGGTGATAGGTGACCTTTGTGGCCTTGGTGGCCCGCTGCCAGAAGGACTCACAAAGCGTATCTTTGGTGCCTTGAAGAATTCCACTTACTGAGGTCTTGCAACCAGCTAGTGTGGGCAGAAATGAGATCTTTGCACATGTCTGTTTTTCCCTTTGGCCTGGAATTTGCAAGGTGTATGTGTTCCTAAAGATGGGACCAGCTGGACCGCCCAGATGGCACCCAGCTGTTCGCCACTATGGCAGAGAAATATCAACCTTGGAGTCCTGTGATTTGTAGAGCTTTGTCTTTGGTTGGCATACCAAGGCTTCCTCCATGATGTAGCAAGTGACTCCCCTGGCACTGTTGTAGGAAACCTCACATAACGAAGGTCTTTCCCTGGCAGTTCTTCTCAAGTCTTCCTGGAAGCAGGCTTGGTGTTCTGTGAACACTTGATGGTTTTGCATAGCAAAGAAGGGATGCCAGGCCCAATGACGTGGTGTCACCGTAATCAAAGACTACCTTCTTCCTGTTGGTCTTCTGAGTGCTAAATGTCCCTTTGTGAGCAGAAGACCTGGTGGCTTCTGATGTAGGTGAGTCGCACTGGGGGTGGATGGAGGAGTTCAATTTGCAGGAATCTCTTTATTTTAGGAGTTTTTCCTGGGTGTGGTTGGTTCCCAGGGCCCTGCAGGCTGTGGATCTGAGCATTTTCTGGCTGGCAAAGGTGCCATGTTTCTGTGGAAGTAACCCCTGGATCCTGGTACCTGAGGAAGACCAGGTCCCATCTTGCACTTTCCAGTGGAGCCCCAGAGAGTGATTAGACTCACTGGGCAGGAAGAGGCTCATGCCCTGAATTATTTTTCCTTTTAGGGAATGGTGGGCCATATCTGCCCCAGAGTCATGTTCCCAATACTTTTGACCTTTTTGGGGAAAGTTTCCTTGATCCAGGAGGAGGTGGGTCTTGTGACCATGGACACCTGAGCTGTAATTTTAGCTGGCATGTCTTATGGTACATGGCATTCACACAGTTGCTCTGCAAGGCGACCTTGGGCAGTCAGGTTCATGTTCATTGTCAGAAGGCATGGGTAACAGAGATCACGAGCCCATGCCCTATTTCAACAGCCATTAAGAGTGAAATTTTGCATGGGGCTAGTCGACAGTGGCAGGTGTCATCTGCCATTTTGTTGGACAGCAGGAGGTCAGGGCTCTGTGGTGAAGGCATACATGTTAAGACACCGAGGCCTGTACAATGGGACTCTGAGTCCTGGAGACACCTGGAAGGAGTTTCAGAGGCACACCCAGAGTCTTGAGGCACATTCTTCTTGGTACACTGAAACATGCACACTCAGACCCACATCAAATCCCCTGCCATGCACACATATTCAGTCAGACAGACACTGATAGGAACTTTATGATAATTTCCTACCTTTGTGCTATAGATAGGTATCCAATCATACATGAGGGGTTGAGGCAGTTCAGAAGCAGATGCAGGCTTTCCCCCAGGGAACCATGAACACCGATATTGTTCACTGAGAACCCGGGTGCACATTTGAAGTATGCTTGTGCTTTCCTTTGACTTGTCAGGAGAAGTTTCCAGGTATGACTGTCGCTTAGAAGAATCCCTGCCTGTGATTCAGTGAATGGAGGTGCAAGAGAGTCCTGTGAGAAGAGTGGCAGGAACAGCTTGCAGTTTCTGCTTTTTGGATCACTAAGGACGGTATGCCTTCCCCTGCCCCAAGATGTGTCGTGGATTTAGGGTTTCCTGGGATTGCCTGAGTACCTGTAAGTGTGAATGGACGTTTCCTCTTGCCAAGAAGCCTGGGGGCTCTGAATTCTTCCAGCTCCTGAAGAACTCCCAGGTCACTGGCTTTTTCTTGGAGTGGCCCTGCCTGCCCTGCAGTGGTGGGCAGCGAAGCAGCACATGCTCGGATCGATGATGACACCCTCACATTCATTCCCTGGAAAATCTGAACAAGATGAGTGAGAAGTCACTACCGTCTCCTCATCGATACTGAGCTCTAGCACATTGCCTCCCATGAAGCTAGGGTTGGGGCTAGTTATCAATTAGGGCCAGCTTAGACTTGGTCACACACATACATACAGTACCTGGGTCACCTCCATTTGGTTTTCTTCTTTCTTTGGGTGGCCCTTATAAATGAGTTCAGTTTGTCTCTGGCTTCAATAATCTAGCCTGGGATGTTGTTCTTTGTTATGGTGTGTGTGCGGTTATCAGAGGTAATTGAAGCCATTTGAAGCATCTGAGCATCTGATCTGCCATTGAGTTTCACTGACCCCCTGCTACTCATTGCCTGGTGCTCTGGAGAAAAGCCAAGATTTTTCCCTTGTGATTCATACGACAATTTTGGCCTTAGCTGGCTTCAATGTAATTTTTTTTCTCCAGGAAGGCATGCCGCAGATTTTCTCCTGATATACGGAGGAGATCAGTGGTCAGAGCATCCAATAGGTGGGCCAAGCCGATGGCCCCTCTTTTGACCCTTTCTTTGGTTGTTGTCTGAATGGGCACTGGTGTTGGGAGACTGAGCCTGGAAGATGCCTTAGAGCATTTTCGAGGATGGAAATCCTGTGTCGACGGGAGGGACCTACACATTGCCCTGAAATGGAGGGGATGCTGGGGCAGAGCAAAGCTTGGGGAGTGTGAAATGCACCTCGAATGCTGGTGTAACCCATGGGTGGATGGGCAAGTGGACAGTTCAGTGACTCAGTGAGGTTCCCTGAAGTCTGTGTTACCTTCAGTTAAGGTTGGAGTGAGTGTGGGGAAGCACTGCGGTGGCAGGTTCATAGGTTCATGGGCCATCCAACAGTTGGCCTCTCCCGTGATAGGTCCTTTGCGGCAGACCTCTGGAGCTGGGAGTGGTTTCCAGTCTGGTGTCATAACTTGTCCTGGCCAGAGTGTCGAGTATGAGGAATAAGGGATATTTTCTGTCCATCCTGCCTCATTCTCCCCTTGTGTTTGGCGTGAAGTTGGGCCTCAGGATATCCCACTGTCATTTGTAAATCCAGCCCACCTATCTTGCCCAAGTTTAGGAGCTCTTCCCACAAATCAGGGAGCAGGATCCTGTGGAAAAAGGGGAGTTGGTGGCCCATGTGAGTGGGCAGTTGTAGGGGCAGGAGAGACTGTCTGGCGTGGGGCTCATTTTGTCATTTGGCCCACTGGTGCAGAGAGGCTGTGCTGTCCTATGTTCCTGGTCTTTGGCCAGAGGCATCATGTGGATTCATTCATTGTGCCTATTTGCTGTATTCTGTCATGGCATGGCTGATGGTGTCTGGATGGTCATGGGAAACCTGAGTCTCATGTTGTGTCCGGGTTCACAACAGTGATGTTACTGCCTTACAAAGAGAAAGTTGGCATACAAGTGGCCCAGTTGCTGTAAAGGGTGGAGCCCCAGCATCTTTGCCCTTCAGAATGTCTGCAATGGCCTGTAGCTCTTTGTGCTGTTCAAGGAAGGTCTTCTCGTGTGGCTGTCGACCAGGAAGCCTGCACCCTTATGTGTCAGCCAGGCTGAGTGCAGGTGTCCTTTGGGACCCCTTTGTTGCAGGGCTGAAAGAGCCTTGTTTCATGGATATGCAACCTGTCAGAAAAGGGACTTATCATCATGGAAGCCCTCAGGTACCTTTTATCCTTCCCTGTGCTGGCAAGTCCATTGTGAGCAGAATAGGTGCCAAGAGTGGATATGTTTCCCTGGAAGGGCAGTGGCTATTAGGCCAAGGGGGCTCCATTCCCCTGAGAATGTCTTCAGGGTTCTTGAGGGACATCCTTAAGCTTTCAGTGGGAGTGGCAAAAGAAGAGAAATTGCAGGGCCTGAGACCAGGGAGTTGGCAGATTGGTGCTATTTGTCCTGATGGCCCCTTGACTCTGGAGGTATCCATGTGCCAATGCATTTATATTTGGCTGCTGACACACAAGGATGAGGTGCAGCAATTGAATAGTAGATTCAAAATGAGGGCAATTCTCCTGGAGGCCTTGCCATTTCCCCCTGTACACCTGTTGCTCTTCCTCATGCATGCATGTGTTTTCTCACCTCAAGCCAGATTGAGTTGCCCAGGATGGAAGACCATTGTCAACAGGGAACCCGTCACATATTCTGTGAATCCTAGCCTGGTGAGACAAGGAGCATGAGCCCCCGGGGGCCACTTGACATGCAGCCCTTGGGTGTACATATGGAATATCCATGGAGGTAAGTGGAAACCTATTTGAGGAAACCTAGTGGTTTGGCCCCAGTGATCTGGGCCTGGGATCTATGCTCTCACCTTCTGGGGTTTCCCTAGGTATTAAAGTCCCAGGGCCCAAGGCTTGGCTGAAGTTCCTGCCCCATGGCTGCAATCTGTGCAGTCCCAAATGCTGACTTAATTGAGCTCGCTGGCCTTCCTGGGATAGAGGAGGCGACTTTGCTCATTCAGCTCCTGGGCACACGTGCTTGGATCGATGATGACTCCCACAAATGCATTCCTTGGAAATCTGAACAAAATGAGTGAGCCATCCCTACCGTCTCCTCATCAGAACTGAGGTCCAGCATGTGATTTCCAGTGGGATCGAAGGGCCAGGGTCACATTGCATTTGCTCCCTGGGGCGTCGACAGCCACAGTGTGCAAGCTGAGGGTGACGGCCTTGTGGTATGGAGGTGAGCCATGAGGAAGATGCCCTCACCTCCCAACCTCGGGATATGGCTAGGGACCACGAGTCGTCTCTGGTTGCACGAGGCTATCCAGGGCTTTTGTCTCCTGGTATGTATGATTCTATTGGTAGCAGAGAAGTGGAAGCCATTTGAGAGCATCTGGACTGCCACTGAGTTTGTCAGCCACACCACCTTTGCTTGATCCCCTTGGGGGAAATCAAAGTGTTTTCACTCATGGTCAGAAACGGAGTCATGGCTTCGGCCAAGTTTCTATGTCATGTTCTGGGGGACGGGATGCTGCACAGTTTTCTCCTGATAGTCAGAGGATCATTGGGCAGGGTGTCCAGGAGGTGGGCCAAGCTGATGGCCCCTCGTCTGATTGTTTCTTTGGTTGGTATGTAAGTGGGCACTAGTGTTGGGAGGCTGAGCCTTGCAGATGCATTAGGGCATTTCCAAGGATGAAAGTCCTGAGTCAATAGGAGGAACCTGCACATTTCCCTGAGGTGGGCAGTTGCAAGGAGAACAAAGCTTGGGGAGCGTGAAATACACCTCGAGTGGTGGTGGAACCCACAGATGGATGGGCAGGTGGATGGATCGGTGAGTCAGCAGGTTCCCTGAATTCTGGGTTGCCTTCAGGTTCGGTTGGAGTGAGTGTGGGGAAGGACTGAGGTGGCAGATTCATAGGTTCATGGACCATCCAACGGTTGGCCTCTCCCATGATTGATTTCCTTTGCTGCAGACCTCCAGAGCCATGAGTGGTTCCCCAGGTGGCGCCATACCTTGTCCTGGCCTGGGGGTCATATGAAGCAGAGGGGATGTTTTCTGTCCATCTTACCATGTTCTCCCTATGTGCAGGGAGTGAATTTGTGCCATCTTACCATGTTCTCCCTATGTTCAGGGAGTGAATTTGTGCCTCAGGACATCCCAGTTTCATTTCTATACCCAGCTCACCTATCCTTGCCCAAGTTTAGGAGATCTTCCCAGAAATTAGGGGGCAGGACCCTGTGGAAATAGGGGAGTCAGCTGGCCACATGAGTGGCTACAGTTTTAAGGGCAGGAGAAGCTCTCTGTCATGGTGCTTAGCAGCAAGGCTGTGCTCTCCTGCGAGCCTGTGGCCAGAGGAATCATGTGGGTTCAATCATTGTGGCTCTTTGCTGGGTTCTGTGGTATCATGACTAGTGTTTCATGATAGTCGTGGATGACCTGAGTTTCGTATTGTGTCCGGGCTCATGGCAGTGATGTTACTGGCTTAAAAAGAACAAGGTGGCATGACAAGTGACCCGGTTGCTCTAAAGGGTGGAACCCCAGCATCTTTGTGCTTTGGAATGGCTCCAGTGGCCTGTAGCTCTTCGTGTTGTTCAAGGAAGGGCTTCTAGCATGGCTGTTGACAAGGAAGCAAGCACGCTCATGTGTCAACCGGGCTGAGTATAGGTGTCCATTGGGGCCTCTTTGTCGTGGGGCTGAAAGAGCCATTTTTTGTGGATATGCTCCATATCAGAGAAGGGGCTTAATGTCATGGAGGCCCTCAGGTACCTTTTTTCCTTTCCCATGCTGGTAAGTCCATTTGAGCAGAGTATGTGCCAAGAGTGGGTGTGTTTCCCTGGAAGGTCAGTGGCTGTTAGGCAAAGGGGACCCCATTCACCTGAGGGGGTCTCGGGGCTCTTGGGGGACATTCTTAAATTGTGTTGGTGGGGATGGTACATGGAGTGGAATTGCAGGCCTGAGACCAGGCAGTTGGCAGATTGGCACTCTTTGTTCTGATGGCCCCTTGACTCTGAAGGTATCTGCATACCAACACATCCCTGTTTGGCTGCCTACACAGCACACCTTGTTGCAGCAATTGAATGATTGATGCCAGAATGATTGGCAGGGCTCCTGGAGGCCTTGCCTCTTTCCCCCGTACAGCTGGTTCTCTTCCTCACGCATGCATGTGTTTTCTCGCCCCAAGCCAGGTTGAGTGGCCCAAGATGGAAGACTGTTGGCAACAGGTTACACGTCGCATATTCCATGACAGCCAGCCTCTAGAGATGAGTCTCGCAAATCCCCAAGGGCAACTGGGCAAGTGGCCCTTGGGTGTACAGATGTAACAACCATGGCGGTAAGCGGCCTTTCTTCGAGGAAACCTAGTGGTTTGGCCACAGGGATCTGGGCATCGGATTCACACCCTCACCTTCTGGGCTTTCTCTGGGGCATGCAAGGTCCCAGGGCCCAAGGCTTGGCTGTAGTTCCTGCCCCATGGCTGCAATCTGTGCAGTCTTGAATACTGACATGATTGAGCTCCCTGGCCTTCCTGGGATGGAGGTGGCAACTTTGCTCAGCACCTAGAGCACACGTGCTTGGATCGATGATGACTCCCACAAATGCATTCCTTGGAAATCTGAACAAAATGAGTGAGCCATCCCTACCGTCTCCTCATCGGAACTGAGGTCCAGCACGTGGCTCCCAGAGGGATCAAAAGGCCAGGGTCACATTCATTTGCTCCCTGGGGCATCAACAGCCATAGTGTGCAAGCTGAGGGTGATGGCCTTGTGATGTGGAGGTGAGCCATGGGGGAAAGGGGCTGCATCTCCCATCCTGGAGTTATGACTGGGGACCACGAATCGTCTCTCATTGCACAAGCTATCCAGGTCTTTTGTCTCCTGGTGTGGATGAGAGTGAGGGTAGCAGAGGAAGCAGAAGCCATTAGAGAGCATCTGGGCTGCCACTGAGTTTGTCAGGCCTCCGTGTGCCCACTGCCTGGTCCCTGGCGGATAGCACAGAGTTTTCACTCAGGGTCAGAACAGGAGTCGCGGCCTCGGCCGGGCTTCTGTGTCATGTTCTTCTGGGGATGGATTGCTACATAGTTTTCTCCTGATACTGAGAGAAGATCAATGGGAAGAGTGTCCAGGAGGTGTGGGCCAAGCTGAGGGCCCCTCGTCTGATTGTTTCTTTGGTTGGTGTGCATGGACACTGGTGTTGGGAGGCTGAGCCTCGAAGATGCATTAGGATATTCCATGGATAATAATCCTATGTCAACAGGAAGACTGGCACATGGCCCTGAGGTGGGTGGATGCCAGGGGAGAGCAAAGTTCGGAGATCTTGAAATGCACCTCGAATGGTGGTGGAACCCATGAATGGATGGCTGGGTGGGTAGACCAGCTATTCAATCAGCTTCCCTGAAGTCTGGGTTGCCTTCCTGGGGTGAGTGTGGGGAAGGACCGCAGTGGCAGATTCATACATTCAAGGACCATCCAACAGTTGGCCTCTCCCATCATTGGTGGCTTCCCTTGTGACAGACTTCCGGAGCCAGTAGTAGTTCCCAACATGGCATTGTATCTTGTCCTAACCTGGGGGCCGACTATGAACTATCCATTCCATGGAATTCTCCAGGCCAGAACACTGGAGTGGGTAGCCTTTCCCTTCTTCAGGGGATCTTCCCAACCCAGGGATCGAACCCAGGTCTCCCATATTGCCAGCAGATTCTTTACCATCTGAGCCACCTGGGAATCCCAAGAATACTGTAGTGAGTAGCTTATCCATTCTCCAGCAGATCTTCCCAACCCAGGAATTAAATGACGGTCTCCTAAATTGCAGGCAGGTTCTTTACCAACTGAGCTATCAGGGAGGCCCAGTATGAGGTAGAGGGGATATTTTCTTTCCATCCTGCCACATTCTCCCCGTGTGCATGGAGCGATGCTGTGTCTCAGGACATCCCAGTGTCATTTCTATACCCAACCCACCTATCCTTGCACAAGTTTAGTAGCTCTTCCCCAAACTTGGGGTAGTACCCCATGGAAACGGGAGTCAGATGCTCCTGTGAGCGTCTGCAGCTTTAAGGGCAGGGAAATCTGTCTGGTGTGGGGCTCATTTTGTCATGCAGTCTGCTGGTTCAGCAAGGCTGTGCTCTGCTGCATGCCTGGCCTCTGGCCAGAGGTGTCATGTGGGTTCAGTCATCTCGCCTCTTTCCTGGTTTGTGTCATGACCTGGCTGGTGGTATCAGAATGGTCATGGACGACCTGAGTCTTGTGCTGTGTATGGGTTCACAGCAGTTATGTTACTGCCTTACAGAGAGCAAGGCAGCATGGCAAGTGACCCAGTTGCTGTAAAGGGTGGAGCCCCAACATCTTCGCACTTCAGGAAGTCTCTGATGGCCTGCATCTTTTCATGTTGCCTAAGGAAGGCCTTCTAGCATGGCTTTTGGCCAGGAAGCAAAGCACGATCGTGTGTCAACAAGGCTGAGCGTAGGTGTCCATCAGGGCCCCTTTGTTGCAGGGCTGAAAGAGCCATTTTTCATGGATCTGTTCCCTGTCAGGGAAAGGTCTTATTGTTGTGGAAGCCCTCAGGTACCTTCTATCCTTCCCTGTGCTGGGCAGTCCATTATGAACAGAGTATGTGCCAAGAACAGGTGTTTCCCTGGAAGGGCAGTGGCTGTTAGGCCAAGGGGCCCCAGTCCCCTGAGAGTGTCTCAGGGGTTCACAGAGGACATCCTTAGCTGTGTCAGCAGGGATGGCATGAGGAGCGGAATTGCAGAACAAAGATCAGGGAGTTGGCAGATGGGCAGTCTTTGTCCTGCAGGCCCCTTGACTCTGAAGGTATCCATGCACCAACACATCATGTTTGATGGTTGACACAGCAGACCGAGGTGCACCAATTGAATGGCATATGCAAGAATGAGGGCAGTGCTTCTGGAGGCTTTGCCTCTTTCCCCAGTATGGCTGGTGTTCTGCCGGGCTTCTGTGTCATGTTCTTCTGGGGATGGATTGCTACATAGTTTTCTCCTGATACTGAGAGAAGATCAATGGGAAGAGTGTCCAGGAGGTGTGGGCCAAGCTGAGGGCCCCTCGTCTGATTGTTTCTTTGGTTGGTGTGCATGGACACTGGTGTTGGGAGGCTGAGCCTCGAAGATGCATTAGGATATTCCATGGATAATAATCCTATGTCAACAGGAAGACTGGCACATGGCCCTGAGGTGGGTGGATGCCAGGGGAGAGCAAAGTTCGGAGATCTTGAAATGCACCTTGAATGGTGGTGGAAATCATGAATTGATGGGTGAGTGGGTAGACCAGCTATTCGATCAGCTTCCTTGAAGTCTGGGTTGCCTTCCTGGGGTGAGTGTGGGGAAGGACTGCAGTGGCAGATTCATACGTTCTTGGACCATTGAACACTTGGCCTCTCCCATGGTTGCTTTCCTTTGCAGCAGATGTCTGGAGCCTTCAGTTGTTGCCATCGTGACATTGTATCTTGTTTTTTCTTGGGGCCAATATGAGGCTCAGGGATATTTTCTGTCCACCTCGCCATGTTTTCACCATGTGCATGGTATAAAGGTGTGCCTCCTGACCTCCCAGCGTCATTTCTATACCCATCCCTCCTATTTTTTTTTCTGAATTAAGGAGCTCTTCCTGACAATCCATGGGCAGAACCCTGTGAAAACACAGGAGTCAGCTGTCCCCATGAGCAGCTGCAGTATTAAGGGGAGGAGAGGCTGTCTGACATGGGGCTCATTTTGTCATGTTACTTGCTGCTACAGCAATGCATTGCTCTCCTGCATGCTTGATCTCTGACCAGTGATGTCACGTGCACCCAGTTGTCACACCTGCTTGCTGAGTTCTGTCATATTGTGGCTGGTGGTGTCAGGATGGTCGTGGACAACCTAAGTCTTGTGTCCGGGTTCACAGCAGTGATGTTACTGGCTTACAAAGAGCAAGGCAGCACGGCAAGTGACCTAGTTGCTGTTAGTGGAGCCCTGGCATCTTTGTGTTCTGAAATGGTTCAAAGGCCTATAACTTTTCATGGTGTCCAAGGAAGAGCTTGTAGTATTGCTTTCAGCCAGGAAGCAAGTATGCTTGTGTGTCAGTTGGGCTGAGCACAGGTATTCAATGGGGCCCCTTTTTCATGGGACTTAAATTGCCATTTTTCATCAATAAGTTCCCTGTCGGAGAAGGGCCTTATTTTCTTGGAAACTCTCAGAAACTTTTTTCCTTCCCCACACTGGCATGCTCTTTGTGAGCAGACTAGGTGCCTAGAGTCGGTGTGTTCCTCTGGAACAGCAGTGACTGTTAGACCAAGGGGTCCCCGTTCCCCTGAGGGCATCTTGGGGATTCATGGAGGACATCCTTAAGCTGTGTTGGTGAGGATGGCATGGGGAGAGTAACTGCAGGGACCAAGGCCAGGGAGTTGGCAGATTGGTGCTCTTTGTCCTGATGGCCCCTTGAATCTGAAGCAATCCACATGCTAACACATTCATGTTTGGCTTCTGACATACCAGATTGAGGTGCAGCAGTTGAATGGTAGATGCAAGTATGAGGGCAATGCTCCTGGGGGCCTTGCCTCTTTCCCCCATATGCCTGTCTCTCTTCCTCATGCTTGCATGTATTTTCTTGCCTCAAGCCAGATTGAGTGGCCCGGGATGGAAGACCATTGGCATTGGGGGACCCGTCACATATTCCATGACTCTCAGCCTGGAAAGTCGAGGCCTATGAGCTGCCACAGGCCACTGGACACGCGGCCCATGGTGGTATAGGTGGAACACCAATGACTGTAAGTGGCCCTTCTTCCCATAAACCTGGTTGTTTGGCCATAGGGCTCTGGGTGTGGTGTCTTCTTTTTCACCTTTGTACTTTCCCTGGGGCACGCAAGGTCCCTGGGCCCACAGGCTTGGCTGTAGTTCCTGCCTCTTGGCTGGGATCTGTGCAGTTCCAACTGCTGATGTGATTGAGATTGCTGGCCTTGCTGGGGTAGAGGTCCCAACTTGCATCTGAGCACATGCACTCAGATGGATGATGATCCCCACAGAGGCAACCTTGAAAATCTAAACAAAATGACTTATCAATCCTTATCATGTCCTCCTAGGAACTAAGGTCCAGCATGTGGCTCCCAGAGGAATGGAATGGCCAGGGTCACATTGCCTTTGCTCCCTGGGGCATCAGCGGCAACAGCATGGAAGCTGAGAGTGACAAACTTGTGGTGTGTAGGTAAGCCATAGGGAGAAGGGCCTGCATCTCCCATCCTCAGGGGCCGACTAGAGACCATGTGTTGTCTCTGGTTGCACAAGACTAGCCAGAGATGTTGCCTTTTGCTGTGGGTGAAAGTGCCGTGGCAGAGAAAGTGAAAGCCATTTGAGGGCCTCTGGGCTGGCATTGAGTTCATCAGGCCTCTGCCTGCCCATTGCCTAGTCCCCTGGAGAAAACAAATTGTTTTTGTTCAGATTCAGAGCAGGAATTGTGGCCTCAGCCAGGCTTCTCTTTCATGTTTTCCTGGGGAACAGGATTCTGCATAGTTTTCTCCTGATATTTGAAGAAGTAAATGAGCATAGTGTCCAGGAGTTTGGGCAAGCTGATGGACCCTTCTTGTATTGTTTCTTCGTTTTGTGTGTGAATGTGCACTGGTGTTGGGAGGCTGAATCTGGAAGGTGCCTTAGTGCCTTTCCAAGGAAATCAGAATTGTATCTTGATGGGAAGGTCCAGCATGTTTCCCTGATGTAGGTGGATGGCAGGAAGTGAAGAAAGCTTGGACAGCAGGAAATATGCCTAGAATGGTGGTTGAACACATAGGTGAGTAAGCAGGTGGATGGATCAGTCAGGTTTCATGGACTCTTTGTGTTTCCTTCAGGTCCATTTGGGGTGAGTATTAGGAAGGACAATAGTGGCAGATTTATGGACCATCCAACAGTTTTCCTCTCCCATAATCGGTTTCATTTGTGGTGGAACTCCAGATCCACAACTGGTTGGCATCGTGTCCTGTCTTGTCCTGGTGGCCAATTATGAGGCAAAGGGGATGTTTTCTGTCCATCTTTCCATGTTCTCCCTGTGTGCATGGCATAAGATGTGCCTCAGAACATCCATGTGTCATTTCTATATCCAGCCCACCTATTCTTTCCCAAGTTTAGGAGTTTTTTTCTGGAATTCAGTGGGCCGGACCCAGTAAAAACAGAAGAGTCAGTTGCCCACATGAGTGGGTGCAGTCTTAAGGACAGTAGAGGCTTTCTGGCACAGGGGTCTTTTTGTTGTGACCTGCTGGTGCAGCAACACTGTGGTCTCTTGTGTTCCTAGCCTCAAGCCAAAGACATCATTGTGGCCTCAGCAGCCATGGCTGTTTCTGGATTCTGTCATGGCATGGCTTGTGCTGTGAGGATGATCATGGATCACCTGGATCTTGTGTTGTCTCCAGGGCCACTGTAGTGATGTTACTGCCTTAAAAAGTGCAATACATCACGATGAGTAACTTAAGTGCTGTAAAGGGTGGAGCCCCACATCTTTGCATTTAAAAATGGTTCCAATGGCCTGTAGCTTTTTGTGTTTTTAAAGCTATATGCTTGTAGCATGGCTGCAGTCCAGGAAGCAAGCACAGTCGTATGCCACCCAGATTGTGCACAGCTGTACTATGGAGCCCTTGTGTTGCACAGCCCAAGAACTAGTTTCATGGATAATCTCCCTGTCAAAGGAGGACCTTATTCTTGTGCAAGCTCTCAAATACCTTTGTTCCTTACCCATGGTGGTGAGACCATTGTGAGCAGAGTATGTGCCAAGAGTGTGTTTGTTTTCCTGGAGGGGCAGTGGTAGTTCAGACAAGGTGGCCTCCTTCCCCTGAGGGTGAGTTGGAGTTTCTTAGAGATTATCTTTAAATTGTGTTGTCAGTGATGGTAATAAGAGTGGATTTGCAGTCTGAGACCAGTGAGTTGACAGAACATCGGCACTTCGTCCTGCTGGCCCCTTGACACTGAATTTTTCCCTGTGGCAATGCATTCATTTTTGGCTTCTGCACACCAGACAGAGTTGCAGCAATTGAGTCATAGATGAAGTATGAATCTCAACTCTCCTGTGAGCATTGCCTTTGTCTGCTATGTGCCTGTTGCTATTCCTCAAGCCTGCAGATATTTTCTTGCCTCAAGTTAATTTGAGTCACCAACTTGGAATACCATTGGAACAGGTGACCCTTTGCATATTCTGTTACACTTGGTTTGTGGAGGTGAGACCAGGTGAAATTAGTGATCCCCCATATCTGAGTGGACATGCAGCCCGTGGGTTTACAGGTGGAACACCCATGGTTGTAAGTGGCAGTTCTTTCCCAAAACCTAGTAGTTTGTCTACAGGCCTCTGAGTGCCAGGGTTGCACCCTTACCTTCTGTGCTTACTCTCTGGCATTCAAGGTCCTATGGCCTGAGGCTTGACTACGATTCCTACCCTTGTCTTGGCTCTAGGTGGTCCCAAATGCTGATGTGATTGAGCTCGCCTACAGTCCTAAGGTAGAAGCCACAACTTTCCAAATCCAGTGTCTGAGCACATGATAGGATTGTGTTGACTCCCACAAATGCATTCCTTGGAAATCTAAACAAAATAAGTGAGCAGTCCCTATGGTCTCCTCATTGGAATTAAGTTCCAGCGTGTGGTTCCCACAGGGAAAATAGAGAGAAGGCCATGTTGCATTTGCTTCCTCGTACTTCAACAGCTTCACTGTGTAAGTTGAGGGTGACAGCCTTCTCATGGGAAGAGGAGCCACTGGGAAAGGAGCCTGGGACTCCCATCCTCCTCAGATGGCTACAGACAGCAGGTCTTGTCTGGGTTTATGAGCCCAGTCAGGATTGTGGTCTCCTGCTGCAGGTGAGAGTGAGATAGCAGAGGATGAAGGAGTTGTTTGAGAGCCTCTGGGCTTCCACTGTGTTCATGCCTCCACTCAGTTGTTGCCTTGTCTCTTAGAGGAAACCATAGTCTTTACACTCAGAGTCAGAACCGGAGTCCTTGCCTAGGTTGGTCTTCTATGTCATGTTCTACTGGAGAGAAAGGACACAGAGTAAGTTTCTCCTGATGATTGGAGGACATCAGTCACTGTCCCCAGCACGTTGTCCAAGCCTATGTCCCCTTTTTGGATTGTGCCCCCCTTGTATGTGAGTGAACATGAGTGTTGGGAGGGTGGGCCTGGAAAATGTTTTGAGATAATAAATATTCTGTGTTAATGGGAGAGTCTGGCACATTGGCTCTGAGGCAGGTGTATTTTGGGGCAATTGAAAGGTTAGAGGGTGGTTAATGTGTGTGGAATTGTTGGTGAACCCATGGCCAGATTGGTGAATGGAGGTATCTGTGAGTCTAGAGTGCTCCCTGAACTCTTTTGGTTGCCTTCAGTGCGTTTGTACTCAGTGTCTGGAAGGCCTGGAGAAACAAATTCAGGGACTATCCCCTATTTGGCCTCTCTTTGATTAACTTGCTTCACTTTATGTCTTCATGGCAGTGAGTGTTTGTCATTGTAGCATTGTATCATGTCTTGGCCTGGGTGCTGATTATGAGGCATGAGGTGTGTATTTTCTCCCTGTCTGGCTACATTTCTCTGTGCTGACATTGTGAAGTTGTTCCTTAGGCCATCCTAAATTTTTTTATACCCAGCCCTCCTAGCCTTCCTGGAGGTTGGAGTTCTTCCCAGAGGTCATTGGGCGGGACCTTGTAGGAACAGGGGAGTTGGCTGCTAAGGAGAAATTGCAGGTTTAGGGGCAGGAGAGGCTGTCTGGGGGATGGGTCATCTTGACATGCCACCAGCTGGTGCAGTGAGCTCATGGTCTCTGGCGTGCTTGGCCTCAGTCCAGAGAATCAGTGAGGATTGTGGTCACCACTGTTTTTTGGGTTTTCTCATGGCATGGCTGTGGGTGTCACATTGTTCCTGGAGGACCTGGGTCTCAGTATGTCTCTGAGTTCTGGCTGTGATATTCCTGGCTAAAGAAATTTCAAAGCCTCATGGTGAGTGTACCAGTTGATGTAAACTGTCTAGCTCTGTAACTTTGGGTTTTGGAGTAGCTTTGCATGTTTCCCAAGTTAAGGGCCTCTGCCTTGGCTGTAGGCCAGGAAGTAAGTGCATTCTTGAGTCTCGCAAAGTCAGTGTAGATGTGTCTCAAGGACTCTTCGTTGTGGGGCCCAAGGAGCCACTTTTCACTGTGGACCTCACTTTCAGACAAGTGTCATTTTCTTATGTAAGCTCCCAGTTTCCTTGTTGCCCTGTTGACAGGTCCATTGTAAGCAAAGTAGGTGCCAAGATTGAGTGTTTACCTGGAGTGTTAGTGGCTGTTAGGTTGGCAGGGTGGGCCCAGTTTTCCTGGGTGTGTCAAGAGGTTCAAGAATTACACTTTTAAGCTGTGTCAGCAGGCACGGTATTCAGGAGTGGAATTGGAGGGCCCCAAACCAGGGATGTGATGGACCCGTGGCTTTCTTTGGCATGATAGTTACCCACTCTGAAAATGTCCTTGCCCCAGTGCATTCACATTTGACTCCTGCCACACAGACAAGGGGCAGGATATGAAACAGAGGCAAGATAGAACCCAGTATTCCAGGTGGCATTGCCCCTTTTTCCTGTGCACCTATGCACGTTCTTCAAGTGTGTATGTAAATTCTAGCTTCAACTCAGGGGGAGTCCCCTGGGATCAAAACCATCAGTGTGGTATCCTTCCCATATTCCATGACATCAGGCCAGGTGAGGTCAGGCAAGAGAGCCCCTGGAGGCATATTGGCATATGGCCCATGGTGGTAAGTGGCACTTCTTCATGTGAACCTAGTGGTTTGGCCTGGACCTCTGTGAACTGGGGCTGCACCATCACATTCTGGGCTTTCCTTGAGACATGCGAGCTCCGATGGCCTGAGGCCTGACTGCACTACCTCCCCCATGACTGGGCTCTGATGGGTCCTGGATGCTGATGTGATTGAGTTCCCTGGCCATCTCAGGGTGGAGGCTGTAGGTCCAGAGTCTGAGCACATGCTTAAACTGATGATGACTCCAAAAAAAGGCATTCCTTGGAAATCTAAACAAAGTGAGTATGAAAAGCCTCTACTGTCTCCTCACCAGAACTGGGATCCTGAATGTGGCTCCCACAGGGAACGCAGACAGGGTGTCATATTGCATTTGCCCCCTTGGCCATCAGCAGCCACTTTGTGCAAGTTGAGGGTGGTGACTTTCTTGTGGGAAGAGGAGCCTTTGGGGAAAATGTCTTAGACTCCCATCCCTGGGGGATGGCTTGGGACAGTGTGTCATCCCTGGATGCATGAGGCTAGCCAGGGCGTGTTCCTCCACAAGTGAGAGTGCAGGTGGTAAAGGAAGTGGGAGCCTTTTAGGGCCTCTGGCCTGCCATTGAGTTCTGCAGGCCTCTGCCAGGTCATTGCTTTGTCCCTGGAGGATACCTAAGTCTTTACACACAGGGTCAGAGCAGGAGCCCTGCATAGGCTGGGCTTCTCTGTCATGTTCTGTGGGGAGATGGGATGAAGGTTAGAAGGTACCTGATGATCTTAGGCAATCAACAGACCACCATCCCTGGGATGTGGGCCAACCTGACAGCTCCTCCTCAGATCACATCCCCCTTGTTTGTGGGGGGTTGGGGGTGGCCACTGGGCTTGGGAGGTTGGGCCTGGAAAATGTCTAACAGAATTTTTGAGGAAATCAAAATTCTGTGTAGAGGAGAGGGTCTGGCACCTTGCCCTGAGGTGGACAGATACCAGGGACAAAGAATGGCAGGGAGAGTGAGAAATGCACTAGGAATTGTGCATGAACCTCTGGGTGAAATGTTTTGTGGATGAACTGGCAAGTCCGTAGGGCTCCTTGAACTCTTTGGGTTGCCTTCAGGTGCATTTTGAGCCAGTTTCAGGAAGCACTGAGAGTACAGGTTCATGTACCCATCCCTCCGTTGGCTTCTCCTTTGATTGACTTGCTTTGTGGTGGATCTTTGTGGCAGCAAGCGGTTGACATCAAGGCATTGTATCATGTCTTGGCATGGAGGCCAATTATGAGGCAGGGTTTTGTTTTATCCACGTCTGGCCAGGTTCTCCCTGTGTTGATGATGTAAAGATGTTCCTCAGGACATTACAGGGTAATTTCTGTACCCAGCCCACCTGCCTTCTCTGAGGTTTGGCGCTCTTCCTGGAGGTCATTACGCTGGATGCTATGGAAACAGGGGAGTCAGCTTCCAAGGAGAGGCTGTCTGGCACGGGGGTCATTTTGTCATGCCACCGGCTGGCACATCACACCTATGGTCCCTGGAAGGCCTGGCCTCAGGCCAGGGAAGTCATGGTGGGTTCAGAGCTTGCAGCTGTTTTCTGGGTTATGTTGTGGAATGGCTGTGATTGTCACATTGGCCCTTGAGGACCTGGGTCTCATGGTGTCTCTGGGGTTGGCAGTGATATCCCTGGTTTATGAATTTGCAAGGTTCTGTAGTTTTGGTGACTGTGGATATCACCATGGTCCTAGAAGAGCTCTTGGTTTGCTAAAGTATGGGCACTGATGGGACAGGCTTTCGAAAGTGCAAGGCTCCACATCAATTTACTCAGTTGTTTTAGGTGTCTCGCCTTACAACTTTGGGCATTGGATAGGCTCAGTTTCCTTTGTCTCTCTGTGTGGTCCAAGTGAAGGGCTTTTATCTTTGCCTTAGGCTCAGAAGCAATCTTGTTCTGAGTACTTACCTAGCTAATGTAGCCATCCCCAGGCTGTGTATAGACTTTCTATGGTATATCATTGTACATTTTCTTTTCTTTTTTTTTTATGTGGCTCATTGAGCATTTTTATTTTAGCTCTGTAAATCAGGATTATGAATTTTTTGTTATTTATTCATCTTTTTCTTTTCCTACTAGTTTTCTTCACTTTTTGTCATATATGTTATATTGTGATATAGTTGCCATTGTTTTTAGTCAAGGGCTTTATAAAAAATTTTCACAGTGCTCCTTTCTCATTTTTAATTGGTGTGCTGCAAGAATTTTAAAAATCTGTTTGTATCGATGTATCTTTTATTGACTCTTATTTGTGTTGTATGTGACCTTATAATATCACAGTTCATGTTTTTGCTTTTGTGCTTGTCTTTTTAGTTGTTTAATTGACCTTTTTAAACCAAGAATTTTTGCCAATTTAAATATTTTTTTTTAAATAATAAATTATACCTGAATGTTTCTTAGTCCTCTTGTCAGGTACATCTCTTTTGTTTTTTGCTTTCATATTTTTCCAAAATGTTATATAATTAAACATTTTTTTTTACATTCTGTTTCTAGATGTCTTTTTTAATTTCTGGATTTTTAACTGTAGAAATTTTTTAAATTGTAAATTCCTGTTTCATATGTTGGTACTACTAGTTTTGTATGTTTAACATTAATTGTACAATATTACAGACTCTTAAGAGTCCCTTGGACTGCAAGGGGATCCAACCAGTCAATCCTAAAGGAGATCAGTCCTGAATATTCATTGGAAGGACTGATGCTGAAGCTGAAACTCCAATACTTTGGCAACCCAATACAAAGAACTGACTCATTTGAAAAGACCCTGATGCTGGGAAAGATTGAAGGTGGGAGAAGGGGACAACAGAGGATGAGATGGCTGGATGGCATCATCGACTCAATGGACATGAACTTGAGTAAACTCCTGGATTTGGTGATGGACAGGGAGGCCTGTCATGCTGCAGTCAATGGGGTTGCAAAGAGTCGGACATGACTGAATGACTGAACTGAACTGATGTCCATGTGTAAAGTCATCTCTTGTGTTGCTAAAAAAGGGTATTTGGTATGACTAGTGCATTTTCTTGGCAGAATTCAGTTAGTCTTTGCCCTGCTTCGTTTTGTTCTGCAAGGCCAAACTTAGCTGTTACTACTCCAGGTGTCTCTTGACTTCCTACTTTTGCATTCCAATCCCTGATGATGAATAGAATATCTTTTTGAGTATTGGTTCTAGGAGGTCTTCTAGGTCTTCATAGAACTGGTCAACTTCAGCTTCTTCTGCATCCATGGTAGGGGTATAGACTTCGATTACTATAACGTTGACTGGTTTGCCTTGGAAATAAATCAAGATCATTCTGTCATTTTTGATATAGCACCCAAGTACTGTATTTTGGACTCGTTTGTTGATTATGTGGGCTACTCCATTTCTTTTATGGGATTCTTGCCCACAGTGGCAGATATAATGGTCATCTGAATTAAATTTGCCTATTCCCATCCATTTTAGTTCACTGATTCCTAAGATATTGATGTTTATTCTTACCATCTTCTGCTTGACCACATCCAATTTACCTTGATTCATGTGTCTAACATTTCAGGTCCCTATGCAATACTGTTCTTTGGAGCATCAAATTTTACTTTGATCACCAGACACACCCACAACTGAGCAGTGTATCCACTCTGGCCTGGCCGCTTCATTCATTCTGGGGCTGTTAGCAGTCCTCCTCCACTATTCCTCAGGAACATATTGGACACATTCAGACCTGAGGGACTCATATTTTGGTGTCATATCTTTTTGACCTTTTATACAGTTCATGAGGCAAGTATACTGGGGTGGTTTACCATTCCCTCCTCTCAGTGGTCATGTACGGTTGTGAGAGCTGGACTGTAAAGAAGGCAGAATGCCAATTGATGCCTTCAAACTTTTGTGCTAGAAAAGACTCCTGAAAGTCCCTTGGACAGCAAGGAGATCAAACCAGTCAATCTTAAGGAAGATCAACCCTGCATATTCACTGCAAAGACTGATACTCAAGCTGAAGCTCCAGTATTTTGGCCATCTGATGTGAACAGGCGACTCATTAGAAAAGTCCTTGATTTGGGGAAAGATTGAAGGCAGAAGGAGAAGAGAGCATCAGAAGATGAGATGACTGGATGGTGTCACCAATGCAATGAACATGAACTTGGGCAAACTCCGGAAGATGGTGAGGGACATGAAGGCCTGGTGTGCTACAGTCCATGGGGTTGAAAAGAGTTACATGACTGGGCAACTGAACAACAGCAGCAACCTTAATTGATTAGTATTCCTTTTAATGAGTTATTTAATATCAGTTCAGTTCAGTTCAGTCGCTCAGTCATGTCTGACTCTTTGCGACTCCATGAATCACAGCACGCCAGGCCTCCCTGTCCGTCACCAGCTCCCGGAGTTTACCCAAAACCATGTCCATCGAGTCGGTGATGCCATCCAACCATCTCATCCTCTGTCGTCCCCTTCTCCTCCTGCCCCCAATCCTTCCCAGCATTAGGATCTTTTCCAATGAGTCAACTCTTTGCATGAGGTAGCCAAAGTATTGGAGTTTCAGCTTCAACATCAGTCCTTCCAATGAACACCCAGGACTGATCTTCCCTAGAATTGACTGGCTGGATCTCTTGCAGTCCAAGGGACTCTCAAGAGTCTTCTCCAACACCACAGTTTAAAAGCATCCATTCTTTGGTGCTCAGCTTTCTTCACCGTCCAACTGTCACATCCATACATAACCACTGGAAAAACCATAGCCTTGACTAGACGGACCTTTGTTGGCAAAGTAATGTCTCTGCTTTTAAATATGCTATCTAGTTTGGCCATAACCTTCCTTCCAAGGAGTAAGCTTCTTTTAATTTCATGGCTGCAATCACCATCAGCAGTGATTTTGGAGCCCAAAAAAATAGAGTCTGACACTGTTTCCACTGTTTCCCCATCTATTTCCCATGAAGTGATGGGACCAGATGCCATGATCTTAGTACGTATCTTATTTTTTCACACAGATCCTTTGTGGGATTTGAGATCATTTTTTCTGGTTTAAAATTTTTTTAATCTTTTGATCCGCACTAATTTCACTTAATATCTTCCATGTTTTGTGCTCTCTAAAATAACAATCCTGTCTGGTGAACTTTTCTTACTTATTATACAATTCCATTTTTGTTTCATTTATTTAATTTATATTTTTGTTATTTACTGGAGATTTGTCTTCATTTTCACTTTTTAAAAATATTTTATATTCACACTCCAAGTTTTCATCAGTATTGTATTATTTATTCTGATAACTGCATTGTTTCATCTTTTGTTTCTTTCATTGATTTTCTATTCACATTCTTTTCATGATTACTTTTCTTGTGTAATGGGTCATCTTTTAATTTCTATCCAGAAGTTTCTTATTGTAGTATAGTTGATAAATAATATTGTGCCAATTTCTTTATATAGCAGAGTGACTCAGTTATACACATATATACATTTTTATACTCTTTTCCATTATGATTAATCACAGAATATTGAATACAGTTTCCTGTGTTATACATTTAGGACCTTGTCTATCCATTCTAAATATAATAGTTTGCATCTACCAACCCCAAACTCCAAGTTCATCCCCTTTCCTCCCCTTCTTCCCCTTGGCAGCCACAAGTTTGTTCTCTACATCTGTGCGTGTCTTTCTGTTTTGTAGATAGATTCATTTGTGCCTTATTTCAATTTCACATGTAGGTGATAGATTCTATTTGTCTATCTCTTTCTGACTTAACTTCGTTTAGTATGATAGTCTCTAGTTGTAGCTCTTTGGGCAGTTTTTATATTAAATTAGGGTACTTGACTTCTATTACAATTTTTATTTTAGTTCCTAAACCCTGTTTTGGTTTAATTCAATGTCTTACATCTTTCTAGTTTGTGGTTTTGTTTGCAGTCCAGTTGTCAGAGCTGATTTGTTGCTATTTTGGTAGGTTTCTTTAATTTTTCTCAGTCTTCATGTAGCTCCTACTAGTCATGCGTAAGGTTTTAGAAGGTTTTTTCTACACTGAATGCTCTCTCTGGAGTAAGAGAGACTCTACGTACAGAAATGAATAGTTTCTGTTAGTTCAGGCAGCTCAGTTTCATGGTGTGACCTGATCTGTGTCACCTGGCTTTTAGCCTTCTTAGGTACAGAGGGAGATTCTCTAGTCTAGAGGGAGATTCTCTAGTCTAGACATTTTCAAGACTGAGAATACCTGCAGTGTAGGGATTCCTAGGCCAGTTTATCAGTGAAATTGTTACCAAAATATTTCACTTTTGCTCTATTTTTATAGTGCAACTTAGAATCACACTTGATTTCTTATGAAAGAATTATGTTGGTTTCACCTTGAGAAGTGAAATGATGGAAAATATCTGACTAAATCTGCCATTCAAACCTCACAGTTCATTGGAGACTCTCACACTGGTAAGCATTTTGTCCTGAGAATACTGACATTAGAGTGTTGTAATATTCCAATGATAATAAAACTCTGGCCAAGCCAGTTAACTATGATACTAGATCATTGACTGTGATGACCTAGTCTCAATCATTTAAAACTGCTGATTGTTTTGTCTGAGGGTGTTGGAATCCCGAGTGCTCAGTCTCTGCTACATAACTTACTGTCCTACTACAAATGTACCTGTTTTGGTGATGAGTTCAAAGTGGATCTCAGAGGAATCTGAATAAAATGACTGACAAAATTACTTCTGTGAGGTGAGGTCCAGCACAAGGGACTATACTAGGCTATGGAGGGAGTTCAGTTGGTCAAGTAGTATCAATAGTGAGTATCGTGTTTAAAGTTAACAAATAACTTTGACAAATTTTACAGTTGCCTATAAACATCTGATTTGGTGGCAGAAAATACTGGACAGTATTTGCTCTGATGGAGGGTAGAGATTAACATAATGTTGTAATAACATCAGAAACATTTTAGGAGACAAATGCATTATTTTATTTCAAATGAGGGTACGTTTGTGAACTCTACCATTTTGTGTCTAGTAGACCAATGGACACATTTACCTCTTATCTTTCCACATTTTACTTTATTCTTTCATGTAACATGGATCTAGTACTGAGTTTCATATGAAGGAGAAGTGACGTAAAGAACAGGATTGAGATTAAGTTAGCCTTTTCATCTTTGAGGTTCATTCTCAAGCTGGTAAACATTTTGTCCTGAAAACACTCCATTCCTCTTAGAGGTAATATAATATTGAGGTCAATAGTAGAGGTCAATAACAGTAAGTCACTGACTATTCTGGTCAGCCTTGGAGCCTTGGGAAGTATATGTAATATATGGTCTCCAAGACTGAATATGGTAGGTCAGTGTGTCTATGGGTGATGAACTCCTGAATACTTGGTCTGTTAACTGAGGTTTGAAATACCCCCTTTAGTAATGTGCCTGGATTGATGACTATAATAATTGATCTCAGAAAATCTGAACAAAATGAGTGACCTAATCGATTCTGTGAAACTAAGGACCAGAGCCCACCTTGTGCAAAATATATGGAGGGAGAGTTGAGTTTTTTCATCTGTGAGGTATCAATAGGGACTTGTATTTGAAAGTTCACCAACGTGCATGTGTTTGATAAACTGAATTAGGCAGAGATCTGTACTTCTACAGTGTTGGGATAATATTGAAACTCTCTGAGTGCTCATGTGGCAGCATTAGACTCTA
This sequence comes from Okapia johnstoni, assembly GCA_024291935.2. Taxonomy (NCBI): domain Eukaryota; kingdom Metazoa; phylum Chordata; class Mammalia; order Artiodactyla; family Giraffidae; genus Okapia; species Okapia johnstoni. The sequence continues at coordinate 1,261,027 of CM044326.1, forward strand.
GAGAACCAGCACATGAGTGCTGAAAATGTGAGGTGCAGTTATGCCTACACATGTTTGTCTGAGCTGCTGGAATCTTCTGAGTGACAGTCTCTTTAGGGCAATTAGATGGTCAAAACTGAAAGAGATCATAGGTTTTTATTCTCCACTACTACATTAAGTGAAACAATTACATGGAAATTGAAGCACAGATACTGTATTTTGGAGTATCTTCATAGTATTTATTTATTTATTTATCTTTTTAACTTTACAATATTGTATTTGTTTTGCAATACATTGACATGAATCCACCATGGGTGTACATAGTATTTTTAATCTGCCTGCCAACTCGGTCTTAAGTTTTCAACTGTCATTTAGTTGCATCTCTCTTTTTTCTCCCATTATGTGAGGAAGCAGTTTCACATACATTTGATTGCTGCTTCAATTATATGCTGTATTAAACATTTTTAGATGTGAAACCATAATAAAATTCTTGCATTTTTATGTATATATAAATATCTTAACTTCTGCCCTCAATGTGCTTCATATATGTATAAGAGAGATTCTAGTTGTAATGCATGGCTCTGAGGCATGTGTACTGGGAGACTTTGAACTAATGGCTTGTAAAAACTTAATCTGTATACTACCATGTTCTGAAAAGTGAGTGTAACTGTTCTGGTGTCCAGTTGTCCAGTGACTATCTATGGTGAATATTGCATAAACTTTTATCATTATATTAAGATTTTCTTTCTCAATCTCCCGAATTTTTCCTTCTGCTTTATAGATTGGAAGTGATGTTGAATGGAAAGTACATTTTGTTGCTTGGAATTCTCACCAACACACCAAGGAAGTGCCATTTTGTTATTGGTAACAGCTTTTGCATCTGGGAATGGCAAAACAATGTGTTCCAGAAATACAACCCAATTTTCAATAAGATTTTTGCAAGATTGTTTTTATTATTGGTTTTAAGAAATCAGGAATTCACATGGCTTTATGAAGACTCTGTTAATTCAAATACTGTGAGGCATTAATAATATGGTGAGTTATTCATGTTTTCTGTCTCTTTTATTTCAATAATGTTTGCTCTTTCATTGCTTGAAATAAAACTTTAAAATACCCAAGTAAACCCCAGGAGATAAGCAAACTCTAGGAGATGGTAAAGGACAGGGAAGCCTGGCATGCTGCAGTCCATGGAGTCGCAAAGAATCAGACATGACTGAGCGACAAGTACACAGAGAACCATTCCATCTTTTGTTTGGTTGATAAATGGACATTATCACTTCCCATCTTTATATATATTTACTCTGTTTCTACAATTCAAGATGGACCAAGAGCTTGGTTTCATATGAATGAGTTTATTCCCTTGAGATCTGACATGAAGGAGAGCTTCAGGAACAGTTCTATCTCTCATCCTGAAGGGTTAGTGGGAATTTTTCATGCTGGTAAGCACTTTGTCCTGAAGATACTGACATTCCTCTTGGGGAGTATAATGGGAGTGTCATCCTCCAATGACAATGGGGCTCTGACTATGCTAGTCAGCCTTGGGGTCACCATTGATGCTGGTCTCTGTGTTTGAATATTGTGGACCAGTGTGTCCCAAGGAAGACAGAGTCCTAAGAGCTCAGTGTCTACTACATGTTTCATTCTAAAGTTTCCTTTTATAAGTGCACCTGGAAAAATGGTGACTTTTAAAATGAACCTCGTTGGAATCAGAGCAAAATGAGTGACAAAATCGCTTATGTGAGCTAAGGTCCAGTCCACAGGCCATGCTAGGCAAAAACGTGGAGGGATATTCAGTTTGCTCAGCAAGTGCTGTACCCCAAACAGGGACTATGGTATTGGGAGACTAAGATGCCGACATATGCTAGAGGAGCTGAATTGTACAGTGGTTGATTAACAACCAATTTGGGATGATATGATAACTCTGGTACTTGGCTGCCAGCATCTACAAACCTGTAGTAAAACTCTGGGTAATCACTACTTGAATAATGAGTTCCATGAGAAATCTTTGTAACTACACTTGAACCATTCACACATTTGTCTGAGCTTCCAAAATATTCTGAGTGATTATTGATGTGTTCAGTGTGCTTGGATTGTCAAAATTCAAGGTTACGAACTTCTACTTTTCATTTGCTATTAAGTAGAACAGTTATATGTAAATTGAAGAGTTTGCAACCCCATGAACTATAGCCCGCCAGGCTCCTCTATCTATGGGATTCTCCAGGCAAGAATACTGGAATGGGTAGCCATTCCCTTCTCCAGGGGATCTTCTTGACTCAGGGATTGAACTCAGGTCTCCTGCATTGTAGGTGAATTCCTTACCATCTGAGACAGGGAAGCCCAACTGAAAGTAGGTATATGGAATCTTCACAACATCTTTTAATTTGTTGCCAGCATAGTCACTAGAATTGGAACAGTTGTTTCTTTGTTTTTCATTTTTCCTATAAACTGAAAAAGCAATTTCGTATATTTTGAATGCTGGCTTCAACTACCTGCTGCATTAAACATTTTTAGATGTGAAAGGATTATACTTCAAATTCTTAGATTTTTTGCATGGATTTCATTAGCCACTTTCATATATTCTCATTGGGTTTCTAATGCGTTTAAAGAGATATCCTAGTTTTAATTAATGATTTTTCAGCAAATGTGCTGGGAAAATTTGGAGACAAATATCTTAGAAAAATTATGTCTTTTCTACTGTGATTAAAGTTGTGAACATAATTTTCTTGCCACCTTATGATCAAGGAATATCTATTATGAATTATTATAACTTCTTGTAGCTGAATATGCCATTAAAAAACTTTTTTTTGCAGCTTGTCTAATTTCATGTGTACTTTGTATATTGGGCATGACATTAGAATTCCATAAATATCATCACCACACCAATAAAGTACTGATTTTGTCACTTGTGCTAGCTCTCTTAACTGGGAAGTAACAAAACAATGCACTCCTAGGGTAATAGCCAATTTTAGTGAATTTGTTCTTTGTATTATTTATTATTTTTAAATAATAAAAATTGCATTGAGTTGATGAATAGTTAGTTAATACAACTTTATTAGCACTGATAATCCATTGAGGTATCTGAAACTTCAGTCTCCTTTATTTTTAAGATTTGATGCTTTTTCTTCTTTAACCAGAAACATCCTAGAGGAGTAATAAATTCGTATATTTTACATAAAGATACAAAGCAAATCTTCCTGTCTTATGCAGTTTTGACACATAGACATGTATACCTTTCATCTTTCCACATTTATACTTTCCCACAGGTTGATGTGGGCCAAAAACTAGGTTTTGTATGGATGAGCTTCTTCCTTCTTGATATATGCCATGAAGGAAAATATTGGGAATAATTCTGCTTTCCATCCTCAAGGGCCAATGGCCATTCTAATATCAGTAAGCATTTTAATTTTTAATCAGTAAGCTAAAAATTATTACATTTCCAATTATTGACTGAAATGTCAGTATCCTGAAAATACTGACATTGCTCTTAGGGAGTCATAAAACTCCAGTGACAGTGATACTCTTGGCTATGCTAATCAGCCAAGAGGCTGGGCCACTGACTATGACTAATGATCTCCATGACTGAATAGTATGGACCAGTGTGTCTCAAGGAGACGGGGTCCTGCGAGCTTAGTGTCTGCCACATATCTCAGGATCAATGTGCCTGGATCAGTGATGGCTTCCAAAGTGGATCTCACTGGAATCTGAGCCAGATGAGTGATGAAAGCACTTATGTGAACTGAGGTCTAGCACAAGAGACCATGCTAGGTAAAAACGTTGGGGTGGGGTTCAGTGTGGTCAGCTAGTGGTACTATAGTGTCCATAGTAACTGAATGCTATCCTGATTCCATAAAGGAAGAGAACTGAATTTCAAAGATGTCTATAAATAATCTGACTTAAGGATGACATGGCAACTCCTTGAATATTTGCTGGCAGTATCCATATAGTCATAGTAACCAGGTCCAGCACAGGAGGAGAGAGGCTAGTGGTAAATGGTTATGCTTACCCATGAGCCATTCACACATTTCTCTTGGGTGCCCAAATCTTCAGAATGTGGTCGATTAGGTATTCAAGGAAGAATATATGATTTTCACTTATTTATTTCTTAAAGTAAAAAAAATATATATGTAAAAATTGTAGTTTCTATTTGTCAAAAAGTTTTCCAGAACATTTTAATTTCCTTGCTGAACAAGTCATAAGAATTGGAAGAGAATTTTTTTTCCCTGTCACCCAAATAATTTTTTATACATTTGTGTTATGGATCCAAGTAGATGCTGTATTAAGCATTTTTGATTAAAAATTATTACATTTCCAATCATTGATATTCTAGGTAGATTTCATTGCCCAATATTTTTATTGTGTTAGTGGGTTTCATAATGTTGAAGGGGAGATCCTAGTATTAATACCTGATGCCAAGGGAGGGCTTTGGGGGAACTTTAAGACTGAAAGTCTTATGGCTTTCAGTGTTTTCCTGATCCAAGTAGTGAGCATTACTATTCTTCTTACATAGTCAAGTGAAATCTATGGTTTATTCCTTATAATATGTTATTAGTTTATAAACTTTCAATTATGATGGTTTTGTCAAACTCCCTAATTTCCCAATATATTCTATAGATTAGAGGTGACATTAGAGTTGGATGGAATTCCTACCAGTTATCCAAGTAACTGATGATTTTGCACTTGTATCAGCTCCCTTCTAAGGCAATTATCAGAACAGTGCACTCCAGAGGTAACATTGCAATTTTTAATAAATGTATTTTCTAAATTTTTCTAGTATGTGTTTTTAGCAAGCCAAATTATAGATGGATTTTGGAGTCTGCTAATCTAAACAATATGAAGCTTTTAAAAGTCTGGGTCATTTGAGGTTTCTGTGTACTTTCCCCCCAGGTTTTTAATGCTTCCTCCATTATGAATAACATCAGAAGATCCTACTAGAGAAATAGTACTTTTGTTTACTTCAGTTCATTTCTGTCACTCAGTCGTGTCTGACTCTGTGACCCTGTGGACTGCAGCATGCCAGGCTTCCCTGTCCATCAACAACTCCTGGAGCTTACTCAAACTCATGTCCATTGAGTCAGTAATGCCATCCAACCATCCCATCCTCTGTTGTCCCCTTCTCCTCCCGCCTTCAATCTTTCCCAGCATCATGGTCTTTTCCAGTGTAGTCACTTCTTTGAATCAGGTGGCCAAAGGATTGGAATTTCAGCTTCAGCATCAGTCCTTCCAATAAATATTCAGGACTGATCTCCTTTAGGATGGACTGGTTGGATCTCCTTGCAGTCCAAGGGACTCTCAAGAGCCTTCTCCAACACCACAGTTCAAAAGCATCAATTCTTTGGCAGTCAGCTTTCTTTCCAGTCCAACTCTCATATCTATAAATAAGAAAGAAAGAAAGTTGAAGTCACTCAGTCGTATCTGACTCTTTGCGATCCCATGGACCATAGCCTACCAGGCTTCTCAGCCATGGGCTTTTCCAGGCAAGAATACCAGAGTGGGTTGCCATTTCCTTCTCCAGGGGATCTTCCCAACCCAGGGACAGAACCTGGGTCTCCTGCATTGCAGGCAGATGCTTTACCTGTGAGCCACCAGGGAAGCTATACATGACTATATCTATAGTCATTATCTATACATGACTATAGGAAAAACCATAGCTTTGACTAGATGGACCTTTGTTGGCAAAATAATGTCTCTGCTTTTTAATATGCTATCTGGGTTGGTTGTAGCTTTTCTTCCAAGGAGCAAGCATTTTTTTTTTTAATTTCAGGGCTGCAGTCACCATCAGCAGTGATTTTGGAGCCCCCCAAAATAAAGTCTGTCACTGTTTCCACTGTTTCCTCATCTATTTGCCATGAAATGATGGGACCAGATGCCTTGATCTTAGTTTTCTGAATGTTGAATTTTAAGCCAGCTTTTTCACTCTCTCCTTTCACTTTCATCAAGAGGCTCTTTAGTTCTTCTTTGCTTTCTGACATAAGGGTGGTGTCATCTGCATATCTGAGGTTATTGATATTTCTCCTGGCAATCTTGATTCCAGCTTGTGCTTCATCCAGCCCGGCATTTTGCATGATGTATTCTGCCTGCAAGTTAAATAAGCAAGGTGACAATATACAGACTTGATGTACTTCTTGCCCAATTTGGAACCAGTCTGTTGTTCCATGTCCGGTTCTAATGTTGCTTCTTGACCTGCATACAGATATCTCAAGAGGCAGATCAGGTGGTCTGGTATTCCCATTTTTTGAAGAATTTTCCACAGTTTGTTGTGATCCACACAGTCAAATACTTTGGCATAGTCAATAAAACAGAAGTAGATGTTTTTCTGGAACTCTCCTTTTTCGATGATCCAACAGAGGTTGGCAATTTGATTTCTGGTTGCTCAGTTCATTTCAGTTCAGTCGCTCAGTTGTGTCCGACTCTTTGTGACCCCATGAATCGCAGCACGCCAGGCCTCCCTGTCCATCACTAACTCCCTGAGTCCACCCAAACCCATGTCCATCGAGTCGGTGATGCCATCCAGCTGTCTCATCTGGTTCCTCTGCCTTTTCTAAATCCAGCTTGAAGTTCATAGTTCACATACTGTTAAAGCCTGGCTTGGGGAATTTTGAGCATTACTTTGCTAGCCTGTGAGATGAGTGAAACTGTGCAATAGTTTGAACATTCTTTGGCATTGCCTTTCTTTGGGATTGGAATGAAAACTGACCTTTTCCAGTCCTGTGGCTGCTGCTGAGTTTTCCAAATTTGCTGGCATATTGAGTGCAGCACTTTGACAACATCATCTTTGAGGATTTGAAATAGCTCAACTAGAATTCCATCACCTGCACTAGCTTTGTTCATAGTGATGCTTCCTAAGGCCCCCTTGACTTTGTATTCCAGAATGTCTGGCTCTAGGTGGTTGATCACACAATTGTGATTGTCTGTGTCATGAAGATCTTTTTTGTATAGTTCTTCTGTGTATTCTTGCCACCTCTTCTTAATATCTTCTTCTGTTAAGTCCATACCATTTCTGTCCTTTTTTGAGCCCATCTTTGCATGAAATGTTCCCTTGATATCTCTAATTTTCTTGAAGAGGTCTCTAGTCTTTCATATTCTATTTTTTTCCTCTCTATTTCTTTGCATTGGCCACTGAAGAAGGCTTTCTTATCTCCCCTTGCTATTCTTTGAAACTCTTTGTTTACTTGGACATAGTAAATGTCTTATGTTATACATGGTTAGCAGATGGACATGTATACTTCTCATCATTCCATAATTTTACTCTATTCCAGCAGATCGACATGGACTAAGAACTCAGTTTCATATAAATGCTTTTATTCTTTTCCCTTGAGACATGAAATGAAAGAAAATATTGGGAATCATTCTGCCTCTCATCCTATGGGCCAGTGGGGATTTTCCTGCTGGTAAGTACTTTGTCCTAAAACTTTTAACATTATTCTCAGAGAGTGTAATCCTCCAATGGCAGTGAGACTCTGGCTATGCTAACCAGCCATCACTGGTGACCCATACAATCCAAACAATGTGATGGGTCACCATTGATGCTGGTCTCCATGGTTGAATAGTGTGAGCCAGTGTGTCGCAGGGAGATAGATAGCTCTCAGTGTGTCCCTGAGAGCTCAATGTCTGCAACATATCCCAGGAGCAAAGTCTCTTTCACAAATGTGCCTGGATTGATGACTTTAAAAATAGATCTCACTGGAATCTGAACAAAATGAGTGACAAAATCACTTATGTGAACTGAGGTCCGACATAAGAGACCACTCTAGACAGAAGTGTCAGAATGGGACTCAGTTTGGTCTGCTAGTGGTAACCCCCAGAAAAGGACTATAGTATTAGAAAACCAAGATGCTAGCATGTGCTAGAGGAAATGAATTGTACAGAAAGTATGAATAATCATTTTAAAATGAAAATTCTGAGTGTTGGCAGGCAAAACATAGTAAACAAACAGTGGAGAACCAGCACGTGAATGATAAACATTGCAAGAAATGTTTGTGCTTATCCTCGGGCATTCACACAGTTTCCTTAGATGTCTTTTGTGAGGATCAGCATGTTTGGGTCTATTAGATAGCCAATTAGAAATAAATTACTAGTTTTTGCTTGTCATTTATCTCTTAAGTAAAAGCAATATGGAAAATAGAAGAGTTGGTTCCATTTGTGACATTATCTTATGATATGTTTTAATTTGCTTATTAACCCATCAATTCAAAGAGTGGGATAAGTTTTTTTCCTTGTCACTCAGGGAGAAATTTTCTAGATATTTGATGATGGATTACATTAGATACTTCATTAAATGTTTTAAACACGAAATGATTAAATATCCAATTGGAATTTTATGTGGATATCATCAGCTAATATTCATATTCCTTCAGTGGGTTTACAAGTAATGCTCAGGGGGCATTATGGGTCAAATTTGAGACCAAGGTCTTAGAAAAATTGATTTTCTATACTACCCTTTTCCAAGGGACAAACATAATTTTTTCTCATTATATAGATGATCAAGTGATTACCTGTGGTTAACTCTTTATAATAATACTTTTTATCAATTGACATTCAATTGGGAATATTTTGTTTCACAACTTCCTTTATTTCCTCTGTGCTTTGAAAAATGAAAGTGACTTTGGAATTGCATGGAATCAGAAGGCAATGGCACCCCACTCCAGTACTCTTGCCTGGAGAATCCCAGGGATGGGGGAGCCTGGTGGGCTGCCATCTATGGGGTCGCACAGAGTCGGACATGACTGAAGCCACTTAGCAGTAGCAGTAGCAGTTCAGTTCAGTCCCTTAGTTCAGTCAGTTGCATGGAGTACTCACTACCATAAAGAAAGGCTAATTTTGGTAATTTCACCTTGTCCCTGTCTTTGGATGGAACAAAATAATGCACTCTAAAGGTAATAACCATTTTTAAACAAATTTTCTTTTTATGGCTTATTTTAATTACACTTTTATAATCAAGTAGATAATTGGTTTTGTGAAGTGTCTATTAACCCAAATAATGTGAGTATTATCTCAAATTATCTGGTGAGGTGTCCAATATTTTGTCTCCTTTATTTCCAAGATTTTTGTGCTTTCTCCCTTTGAATAATATCAGAAGCATTCTCGTAAAGTAATATGAGTATATTTGATATGAAGGTATATGATAAGCCCTCTTTGACAAATAGACATATATAATCTGATTTTTCCATATTTTTACTCTGTATAGACCATTAGTTGAGTTTCATTTGAAAGAGTTTGTCCCTTCTTCTTGAGAAGTGGCATGAAGGGAAGTATTGAAAATAATTTTACCATCTCATCCTCAAGAGCTGATGGGAATTGTAACATCATTAAGCATTTTGTCTGGAAAGTACTGACATTCCTTTTAAGACCCTGTAATACTCATATGACTATGAGAGTCTAGCTGTGCTAGTCAGTTATTGGGCTGTCATTGACTGTGATGAATGGTCTCCATCATTGAATACTGTGGGTCAGTGTGTCTGAGGGTGTCAGAACCCTGAGTGCTCAGAGTCTGCCATATATCTTAGGATCAAAGTCCCTTTCACTAATGTGACTGGATTAATGATGACTTCCTCATTGGAATATGAACAAACTGAGTGACAAAAGTCACTTGTCAGCTGAGATCCCTCCCAGGGACCATGCTATACAAAAAATGTGGAGGGAGCTCGGTCTAGTAGAAGCACCAACTAGGATGAAGTGTTTGAAAGCTCACCTGATAGTATATATTAAGGGAAATGAGCTGTACAGAGGTGTCTGGTTTAAGGAGAGATGGAAGCACTTGGAGTGCTTGACTGATAGCATCCATTCACTCAGAATTATTATACTCTGGGCATTTGATTGTTGTTGTTGTTGTTGTTCAGTTGCTCAGTCGTTTCTAACTCTTTGTGATGCCATGGACTGCAGCACAGCAGGCTTCCCTGTCTTGCACCATTTCCTGGAGCTTGCTCAAACTCAAGTCCATTGAGTCAATGATGCCGTCCAACCATCTTGTCCTCTATTGTCCCCTTCTCCTCCTGCCTTCAATTTTTCTCAGCATCAGGGTCTTTACTAATGAGTTGACTCACTAGATTTTTAGCTGTCACAAAAATTCGTACAGTTGTTTTTCTTCTCACCCAAATAGAATTTTTCTAAACATTTGAGTGATGGGGTCAAGTATATGCTACACTAAATACTTTTAATTGTGAGGTTATTGCATTTCCAATTCTTGACATTTTATAGGTTAATATTCATATTCCTTCAGTCTGTTTCATATGTGTTTTAAGAGAGATCCCAGTTTTAATGAGTGATTCTAAGGGTCGTTTGAAGAAACTTTGACCAGGTCTTAGAACAAATGACTTTCTATACTCTCCTCTTCCATGGAACAAAGTGTATTTTTATTCTTGTCACACAAGTGGCCAAAAAATGTATATAATTAAATCTCAGATCAATTAATATTCAGTTTGGAAGATTTTCTTTTTCAACTCCTCTAATTTCCTCTGGTTTGTAAGTTGAAAGTAATATTTCAATTGCATAGAATTTTTATCCCACCAAAGGAAACATGGTTTTGTGACTTCTCCCAGCTCCTTATCTAAGAAGAAATCCAATAATGCACTCTCAGTGTAACATCTAATCTTTTATAAATTCCTGTGTAATTATTATTTTTGAAGTAAAGAAAAATTTAATTGGTGTTGTGCAGTCTGTCAATTTAAACAGTTTGAGTACTTAATAATCTGGTGATTCTTTGAGGCTTCTTTTTGTACTTTTCCAGAAATTTTTTTATTTTTTCAGCCTTCCTGCTGATGCTTCATATAGAAATTAAGCATGGCAACAATGGCAAGGCTATTCCTCACCAGTTTGGCAGATAGAAATTGTTTATACTGAGGCATGTGCTTGCCCAAATATCACTGAATCCTCAGCAGTGTGGCCTGGTGAGCATCATTGTGATGATGGGATGGGAAGTATTTCATGGTGAGAGATCTCAGTGTCTAACTCTTCCTCTCTGCACACTCCCACCCTCTCAGTCACATGCCCATAACTATTGTGCCTGTGTGAGCCTTGCCTGTTTTGCTGTTACTGTACCATCAGGCGTAGTGTAACCCTGTGCATCCCCTGCAAATTGCCAGGTTCCTGAGCTCAAACAAGTGCTGTAAGTGATTTTTAGATACTGTTCTTTATTTCCCTATCATTGGCTTTTTCCAGGTTAGTCCTTTCCAATCCATTGGATCACCTTTGAGGATAAAATAATTCTGAGGTTTAGTTTACAGAGTATATATTCATTATGCATTATATGTGCATTGTTGTAACTGAATTATTCACCAAGCCAACATTTTCCTGAAACTTTAAGTATATTCAGACAGTCTTATTGCACATTTAATTTGTCTGGCAGAAAATGTTGGACAATATTTGCTCTAATGGAGACCAGAGCCTAACACAATTAATATTGATGGAATAATATGGGAAATATTCTAGCAGAGCAATGCTTATTTAATGGGCAGTTACATTATTGAACCCTACTCTCTTGTGACTGACAGACCAATGGACAGGTTCACTTCTAATCTTTCCACAGTTTTATTCTATTCCCACAAGGTAACAAGGATAGAGCTCAAGTTTCTTATGAAAATGTTTATTCCTTCCCCTTGAGATACAACATGAAGGAAAGACTCATCCTCAGGGGCCTGGATCACTGATGTGGGATCTAGTCTCCATAACTGAATAGGGTGGATAAGTGATAATCTTTGGACTTATACCTTCTGAGGCGAGCAGTGCCATATTTTAGAAACTCATGTGTATCAATAATTGCTATAATAATTGATCTCATTTAAAAATCTGAATAAAATGAGTTAGATAATCACTTCTGAGACACTGAGGTCTTACATAGATAGCCACCCTAAGAAAAATATTTACAAGGAGATCAGTGATTTCATTTGTATGGTACCAGGAAGAACTGTGATATTGCAAAGTTTAGCTTCTTGCATGCATTAGAGGGACGGAACTGTACAATTTCTCAGTTCAGTTCAGTTCAGTCACTCAGTTGGGTCCGACTCTTTGCGACCCCATGGACGGCAGCACGCCAGATATCCCTGTCCATCTCCAACTCCCAGAATTTACTCAAACTTATGTCCATTGGGTCGGTGATGCCATCCAACCATCTCATCCTCTGTCGTCCCCTTCTCCTCCTGCCTTCAACCTTTTCCAGCATCAGGGTTTTTTCCAGCGAGTCAGTTCTACACATCAGGTGGCCAAAGTATTGGAGCTTCAGCTTCAACATCAGTCCTTCCAATAAATATTCAGGACTGATTTCCTTTAGGATAGACTGGTTGGATCTGCTGGCAGTCCAAGGGACTCTCAAGAGTCTTCTCCAACACCACAGTTCAAAAGCATCAATTCTTCCACGCTCAGCTTTCTTTATAGTCAAATTCTCACATCTATACATGACTACTGGAAAAACCATAGCTTTGACTAGGTGGACCTTTGTTGGCAAAGTTATGTGCCTGCTTTTAATTTGAGGGTGAAATTGCAACTCTTTGAGTGTTTAGCTGATAGTATGAATACACTTGTAGTCAACAGACCCTGGAGAATTAGCACATGAACACTGAAAATTGTAGAAATGGTTGTACCTACACTTGAGCCATTCACATAGTTGTCTGAGCTTCTGGAGTCCTCTCTTAAGGGCTATTGTCAAAAATACAAACATAATGAATTTTTATTTTTCTTCAGTAACTGAAACAAACATATGGTAATTGAAAAGTAGTTACTGTATGTGAGACCTTCACAATATATTTTAATTTTCTTGCCAACCAGTCACTAGGATTGAATCATTGTTTCCTTGTTTCTTTTTTTTCCATCAACCAAGAGAGTTACACTTGAGTACTGGCTTCAGCTACATACTACATTAAACATTTTCAGATGTGAAATGATTAAATTTCCAGTTCTTGTTTTTAGGTTTTTTTTTAACATGGAATTCCTTAGCCACTTTTATGTACCCCAAGTGGAATTTCTAATATGCTTAAAGAAAGATCTAAGAAGACCAATGCCTTAGAAAAAATATTTCTAAACAAATATGTTCCAAAGAGTGAGCATTTATTGTTTTTGTCATGTTGACTACCCAATGAATATCTTTGATGTATTTCTTATAACAACTTGTTACTAGATATTCCATTAAGAACATTTTATTTCTCAACTCCCTGACTTCCTTTGTGCTTCGTAGACTGGAAGTGATGTTAGAGAGAAGGGATATTTTGCTGCTTGGAATTTCACTGCCACCCCCAAAGAAGTGCTATTTTCATCACTTGCACGAGCTCCTTTCTCTGGGAAAATTCACAGCAATGCTTTCTAGAGGTAATATCCAGTTGTAATAAATGTATGTTGCTAGATTATTTTTACTATGTTATTAAGCAATTTAGAATTTTATTGCTTTTATGAGGTGTCTGTTAATCCAAAGAGTGTGAAGCATTAATAATCTGGTGAGTCATACGAGGCACTTTTCCACCCCCAATTTTTTCAGTCTTTTGAGTAATATCAGAAATATCTCAGAAGAGTGATAATATGTATTACATGCATATACATAATGAATACTCCTGTCTTGTATATGCTAACAAATGAACTCATCCTACTTCTCATCTAGATGCACATTTATTCTTTCCCACAGACTGACATGTTCCAAAAACTAGGTTTCATATGGATGAGCTTATTCCTTCCCCTTGAGATAAGTGTTAGAAATAATTCTGCCTCCATCCTCAAAGGCCTGTGTGAATTCTCACAAAGGTAAGCATTTTGTCCTAAAGGATACTGATATTCTTTTAGGGAATTACAGTGAGAGTGAGAATCTGTCTGCATTAGTCAAACATGAAACTGGGTCACTGATTGTGTTTGCTGGTCTCCATGACTTATTAGCATGCCTGGTGGTGGGATCTTTAGTGTGTAGTGACACTCACATATCTCAGGCTCATAGTTGCTTTTATAAACATGCCAGGGCCAAAGACGGTTTCAGTCATTGATCTGTTGGAAAATCTGGACCAAACGAGTGATAGAATCATTTCTCTGAAACTAAGTTTAAGATAAATAAAAGGTTAGGTAACAAAATTAGTGTTACTCTGAAATAGATTGTGATAATTTAAGGTGCCTCTTATAAACCCTAGGGTCAATGTTAAACAAATAACTCAAAAATATTAAAAAAAAAAACCTACCAATTAATTAAAATAGTACAATAAGAAGTGTCTATTTAATACAAAAAGGAAGCTTATAATGAACAGAGAAACCAAGAATATATAAGACATCTAAAAAATGGATAGGAAAATGGTAGACACAAATCTAACCACATGACAATTATATTAAATTTAAAAGACAGAAACTGAAAGATTTCATTTAAAAAATTAAACAGGTGCACATTGTTTCTAAGAAATATACTTCAGAACAAAATACAAACTGTTTGAAAGTAAAAGGCTATTAATTATATCATGCAGAGAATATCCAAAGTAAATAATAAATTTTGAGCAAAGGTCAATGACATAATGGTAAAACCCAGCATAACTGTAGGGAAAACTCATGAAACCAAAAGCTAGATTTCTGCAGATTGATGAAATTGACAAGTCTTTAGTTAGACAGGGGACTTCCTTAGTAGCTGAGCTGGTGTAAAGAATCCACCTCAAAAAAAGACCATAAGGATTTCTACTCAACATCAAGACAATTTGGCATTCTTGGCAAGACAGGCTGAAAGGAATCACTCTAAATAGATAAAAAGTGGAGGCGTGCTAAGATGGCGGAGGACTATTGACGGAGAGATCACTCTCTCACCCCACAAACTTATCGAAAGAACATCTGAAAGCTGAGCAAAGATCACAAGACTAACTTCTGAATGGCTGGCAGAGGACGTCAGACTTTAATCAGTCAGCGCATTATCTCAGAAGGAGGTAGAGAAATTATAAAAGATAAAAAGAGAGACAAAAGAGTTCAGGGACGGAACCGTCCCGGGGAGGAGTCGTAAAAGAGGGGGGAAAAAAAGAAATTTCTAAGCACCAAGGAAACCTTCTCACCGGCGGGTTTGGGGAAGATTTTCGAATCTCGGAGGCAACATAACCGGGAAGAATCAATAAATAAAACCCACTGATTACGTGCCCTAAAGGCAACTTCCATAAAGAACCCCAAACTCCCGCATCCGCCACCAGCAAGTGGGGGCTGGTCGGAGAGGGTGCGGGCGCACTGGCTAGGTTAAGACCGGGCCGCATAACGTGAGATGAGTAACCTAAACTAGGGGACAGCCAGAGAGAGAGAACTATCCAGCGAAAAACCCAAAGCTAAGGCACTGCCGCCCGCTCACAAAACAAAAAAGGACTGAGCGATACAGGGGAAGAGCTAGCCGGCTGCGGACCGCCCCATACCCCGTCCGGACACAGCGGCAGGCTGGGACCAGCAGGAGCCGAAAGGTGTGAACTCGCTCCAGAGAGGCAACCCCCTACCAAACTGCAAACAGGCTCCCAGTTTCTAAGCAAAGACAGCCTGAGATCCTCCAGAGGGTCTTACAGCCGCCGGGAGGGTCCGCAGCCAAGACCAGCTCCCCAGAACTGACACCAAGCCACACAGGAGCCGTAGCCGTCGCGCCCGTAAAAACACGTAAACCGAGGCGGGGACTACAGGAGGGTGATAAGCCGCACCTTGTCGGTGCGCACCGCCAAACTCCTGGAGCCTGAGCTGCTCCGACCGGGACGGCGCAAAACCGCCGAGGACCAACCGAGTCCTGCGCCTTGTGGAGTACCCGGGAAGCGCGACCCGCGAACGAGGCGGGTACCAGGAGGTTGATAAGCCGCACCGCCCCGAATAGGGGAGAGTGCTCCTCAGCCAAAAAACTCCCGGCTGCCTGAGCTGCTCCGACCGGGGAACGGCGCAAACCCGCCGGCCCGAGTCCCTGCTCCTCCAGTGAGTACCCGGAAGCGCGCCCGCGAACCGAGGCGGGGACCAGGGAGGTGATAAGCCGCACCGCCCAAACAGGGAGTGAGCGCTCGGCCAAACTCCCGGCTGCCTGAGCTGCTCGGCGCGTGACCGGACGAGCGGTGTGCGCAAAACGCGCGACCCAACCGAGTCTTGCGCCTCGTGGAGTACCAGGGAAGACCGCACCGTAAACTTAGGCGGGGACCCAGGGAGGTGATAAGCCGCATCGTCGTCGCCCCAACAGGGGAGTGTGCGCTCACCAAACTCCCGGCTGCCTGAGCTGCTCGCGACCGGAACCGGGCGCAACCGCCCGGCCCACACCGTGTCTGCCTCTCATTGTGGAGTACCCGAACCTGAACCTGAGCATTTAAAACCTGGGAAGTGCCGCGCATAACCTGGGCCCATTTCCACCCCCTCGGCAGAGTTTTACCTGAAGCCTGAGCGGGGTAGACGGGGAAAGCACACACGCCGTGAGCGGGTTGAACCCGGGCCGGGATGTGGCCGAGACACTGTAAGTCTCTCCACACACACGCCAGTGATACTGGTTGCAAGTGGGTCCTCTCTCCCCACACAGGACTGAGCAAGTGAACCTAAAGAGACCACCTCCGCCCCTTTTGTGGCAGGGTGGAAATTAGACACTGAAGAACCTCCAAATCAAAAGCCAAATAATCAAAAATAGGGGAAGACGCTTGGAAGGGACAGGCCAACAGATTAAAATCCCTGTAGTTAACACGGACTGCATTGAAAGGAGGGGCCTATAGATCTTGAAAAGTATAGAGCACAGGAACAAAGGATTTACTGAAACTGAGAGACCCCACACGGCTCACAACGGCTCCAGAGAAAAGTCCGGAATATATTTTTTACTATTATCAATTATTTTAATTTTTTTTTATTATTATTTTGTATTTTTTTTTCTTTCTTTTTTCTTAAGACCTCTATTACACTTCTAATTTTCATTTACATAACCCACCACTACCTTGAAAAAAAAAAAAAAAAACACTATTTTTAAAACAAACTGCGTACATATATCTTATGCTTTTTGTTTTTGCGTTTTCTTTTTTTTATTTTATTTTATTATTATTTTTTTACTGTTTTTTCCTGTTTTTCTTTTTTTTTTACTGTTAAACTGTTTTACTGACTTTTTTCTTTTTATAACTGTTTTCTTTTTTCTTTTTATATATTGTAAGATTTATAAGAGTCTAAACCACTACTTCCAGATTTTTAATTTTTGTTTTTAACATATTTGATATCAATTTTTGCATTAACGAATACAATCTTTATACCCATTTTTACTCAAGAGTGTGGATTACTGGCCTTGAATTACTCTCTACCCTCTATTGACGCTCTTTCTCTCCCCAGGGAACCTCTATCTCAACCCCACCCCCCACACCTACCTAACCCCTAACCCCTCCCACCCTCCCACCCTCCTCCTTCTCTTCTCAACCAATTTGTGAATCTCTGAGGTGGTTTCTGGTACGCGAGACACTTCGGGAACAAATTTAAACCCCGCCCTAGACTCTCTCGTCCCATCTTGATTCCTCCCTTTCTACTCATACCTCACCTCTACGCCTTCCTCCCCCCTCACTATGTATCTCTGTGAAACCTCTCTGAGGCTCAGACTGTGGAGAGCACAGAGGGAAGTGCTTCTGGATAACTGCTCACCACACGTTGAGTCCCCTCCTCTCCTCCTGGTCACCTCAACCTCCCTCCCCTTCACCTCTCCATGTAACTCAGTGAACCTCTCTGGTAATCCCTTCACTGTGGAGAAAATTTTCAACCATTAACTATAAGTTTTATTAATAGGATGCTGTATGGGATGAGTAGTCTTGAGGCTACTGCAAAGAATAAGACTGAAAGCCAGAGGAAACATTAATTAATAAGAGATCTTCCAAAAGCCTCCACAAATACACTGAAACCAACCAAGCTCACCCAAGAGCCAATAAGTTCCAGAGCATGACATACCACGCAAACCCCAGCAACGCAGAACATAGCCTTCTGAGCATCAATATACAGCTGCCCAGAGGCACAACCAATCCATAGACATCTCAAAACTCAATACTGGACACTCCATTGCACGCTAAAGAGAAGAAATCCAGCTCCACCCACCAAACACCCGACACAAGCTCCTCCAACCAGGAAACCTTGACAAGCCACCCATATCCAACCCCCACCCACAGTGAGGAACCTCCACCAATAAAGAGGACTTCAAACTACCGCAAATACAGAAAGGCCACCCTAACACAGCAATCTAAACAAGGATGAAAAGCATAGAAATACTCAACAAGTAAAGAAAATGAGAAATCCCACCAAACCAAACAAAAGAGGAGGAAGATAGGGAATCTATCTGAAAAAGAATTTAGGATAATGATAGTAAAAATGATCCAAAATAATTGAAAAAAAATGGAGTTACAGATAAATTAGCCTGGAGACAAGGATTGAGAAGATGCAAGAAATGCGTTTACCGACCCAAGGACCCTAAAGAAATAAAAAGGAGTCATATAATGTTGTATAATGAAATAAAGGAGATAAAAGACACGCTGGAGGGAACCAACAGTAAGAATAACAGAGGCAGAAGATAGGATAAGTGAGGTAGAAGATAGAATGGTGGAAATAAACGAAACAGAGAGGAAAAAAGAAAAAAGAATAAAAAGAAATGAGGAAAACCTCAGGACCCTCTTAGGACCAATATTGATACCCCCAACATTCGAATCATAGGAGTCCAGAAAGAAGAAAGATAAAAGGCAAGGCCATGAAAAGATACCGAGGAGATAATAGTTGAAAATTTCCCTAAAATGAAGAAGGAAATAGTCACCAGAATCCAAGAAACCCAGAGAGCACCCAAAACAGGATAAACCCAAGCAAACACCCCAAGACACATATTAATCACATTAACAAAGATCAAACACAAAGAACAAATATTAAAAGCAGCAAGGGAAAAAACAACAAATAACACACAAGGGGAACCCCATAAGGATAACAGCTGATCTTTCAATAGAAACTCTTCAGCTAGAAGGGAATGGCAGGGAACATACTTAAAGTAATGAAAGAGAAAAATCTACAACCCAGATTACTGTACCCGCAAGGGATCTCATTCAGATATGAAGGAAATTCAAATAGCTTTACAGAACAAGCAAGAACTGAGGGAATTCACACCATCCAAAACAGCTCTTCAACAAAATGCTAAAGGATCTTCTCTAAACAGAAACACAGAAAGGAGGTTTAAACAGGAACTTAATACTACTAATAAATGGCAAACGGGACCTTACTTATCTAATAATTACCTTAAATGTAAATGGGTTGAATGCCCCAACCAAAAGACAAAGAGTGGCTGAGTGGATACAAAAACAAGACCCCTACATATGCTGTCTACAAGAGACCCACCTCAAAACTAGGGACACATACAGACTGAAAGTGAAGGGATGGAAAAATATATTTCATGCAAATGGATGACCAAAAGAAACAGGAAGTCGCAATACTTCGTCATATCAGATAAAATAGATCTTAAAATAAAGGCTGTGAAAAGGGACAAAGAAGGACACTACATAATGATCAAAGGGTCAATCCAAGAAGAAGATGTAACAATTATAAATATATATGCACCCAACATAGGAGCACCACAATATATAATGCAATACTAACAAAGTATAAGGGGAAGTTTAACAACACACGAAAATAGTGGGAGACTTTTAACACTCCACTCACACCTATGGATAGATCAACAAACAAAAATAAAACAAGGAAACACAAACTTTAAATGATACTATAGACAAATTAGATTTAATCGATATTTTCAGGACTTTCCACCCCAAAACAAGCAATTTTCACCTTTTTCTCAAGTGCACATGGAACTTTTCTCCAGGATAGATCACAATCCTGGGCCATAAATCTTAGCCTTGGTAAATTCAAAAAATTGAAATCATCCCAGCCATCTTCTCTGACCACAAGCAGTAAGATTAGACCTCATTACAAGGAAAAAAACTATTAACAAATTTCCACATATGGAGGCTAAACAACACGCTTCTGATAACCAACAAATCACAGAAGAATTCAAAAAAGAAATGCAAAATATGCATAGAAACGAAGAAATGAAAACACAACAACCCAATCCTATGGGACACTGTATAAAGCAAATGCTAAGGGGAAGGTTCAGTAGCAATACAGCGTAACCTCAAGAAACAAGAAAAAACTCAAATAAATAAACTAACTCTACACCTAAAGCAACTAGAGAAGTAAGAAATGAAGAACCCCAGGGTTAGCTAGGAAGGAAAGAAATCTTAAAAATTAGGGCAGAAAATAAAAATTCAAACGAAACAAAAGAGACCATAGCAAAAAATCAACAAAACTCAAAAGTTGTTTTCCGAGAAGATAATACAAAATTGACAAGCCATTAGCCAGACTCATCAGAAACAAAAGGGTGAAGAAATCAGAACACCAAAATTAGAAATGAATATGGAGAGATCACAACAGACTACACAGATACAAAGGATCATAAGAGACTACACCAACAGCTTATATGCCAATAAAATGGACAACTTGGAAGAAATGGACAAATTCCTTTAGAAAAGTATAACTGTTCCAAAATTGAACCAGGAAGAATATAAGATCTTAACAGAACCATCACAAGACACGGAAAATCGAAAAACTGTAATCAGAAAGCCTTCCACAAACAAAAGCCCAGGGAACAGACGGCTTCCACAGCGGAAAATTCTACCAAAAATTTAGAGAAGAGCTAAACACCTATCCTACTCAAACTCTTCCAGAGAATTGCAGAAGATGGTAAACTTCCAACTCCATTCTATGGAAGGCCACCATCACCCTAATCTCCAAAACCAGACAAAGCTGTCACAAAAAAAGAAAACACAGGCCAATTATCCACTGATAACATAAAAGCAAAAATCCTAATAAAATACTAGCAAACAGAAAACCAACATCATTATTATAAAAAAGATCATACATCATGACCAAGTGGGCTGTTATCCAGGAAGCCAAGGTTTTCTTTAACAAAACATCCGCAAATCAATCAATGTATTTCACCACATAAACAAATTGAAAGATAAGAACCCATATGATAACTTCAATAGATGCAGAAAAAAGCCTTTGAACAAATCAACATCCATTTAGGATAAAAACTCTACCAAAAGCAGGAATAGAAGGAACATACCTCAACATAATAAAGAGCTATAATGACAAACCCCACAGCAAACATTATCCTCAATTGCGAAAAACTGAAAGCATTTCCCTCTAAATCAGGAACAAGGCAAGGATGCCCACTATCACACCACTACTATCAACATAGTTTTCTGGAAGTTTTTGGCCCACAGAGCAAAAGCAATCAGAGCGGAAAAAGAAATAAAAAGGATACAATAGGAAAAGAAAAGAAGTAAAACTCTCACTTTTGCAGATGACATGATCCTCTAGCAGAGAAAACCCAAAGAATCCTACCAAAAAACTACTAGAGCTAATCAAGAAAATAGTAATGTTGCAGGATACAAAATAAACTCCAGCCCAAAATCCCTTGCATTCCTAATACAACCAATAATGAGAAAACAGAAAGAGAAATTAATGAAACAATACATTCACCATTGCAACAAAAAGAATAAAATACTAGGAATATTTCTAACCTAAAGAAACTAAAGACTTATATATAGAAAACTATAAAACACTGATAAAGAAATCAAAGAGGACACAAACAGATGGAGAAATATACCGTGTTCATGGATTGGAAGAATTAATATAGTGAAAATGAGTATACTACCCAAAGCAATCTACAGATTCAATGCAATCCCTATCAAACTACCAATGACATTTTATCACATAACTAGAACAAAATCAATCACAATTTAGTATGGAAGTAATAAGAGAAACCTCGAATAGCCAAAGCAATCTGAGAAAAAGATGGAACTGGAGGAATCAACCTCCTGACCTTCAAGCTCCTACTACAAAGCCACAGTCATCAAGGACAGTGTGGTACTGGCACAAGGATAGAAAATATATATCAAGGAACACAATAGAAAAGCCCAGAGATAAACCCACGCACCAATTGGCACCTATCTTTTATTTTTTTTCGACAAAGGAGGCAAGAGTATACAATGGAGAAAAGACATCTCTTTAACAAGTGTGCTGGGAAAACTGGTCAACCACTTGTAAAAGAAATGAAACTAAACACTTCCTAACAACATACACAAAAATAACTCAAAATGGATAAAATCTAAATGTAAGACCAGAAACTATAAACTCCTAGAGGAAAACATAGGCAAAACAACACTCTCCTGACATAAATCACAGCAGATCCTCTATATCCTCTATGACCCACCCCCCAGAATATTGGAAATAAAAGCAAAAATAAACAAATGGGACCTAATCAAAATTAAAAGCTTTTGCACAACAAAGGAAACTATAAGCAAGGTGAAAAGACAGCCTTCAGAATGGGAGAAAATAATAGCAAACGAAGCAACAGACAAACAATTAATCTCAAAAATATACAAGCAACTCCTGCAGCTGAATTCCAGAGAAAAATAAACGACCCAATCAAAAAATGGGGCCAAAGAACTAAACAGACATTTCTCCAAAGAAGACATACAGATGGCTAACAAACACATGAAAAGATGCTCAACATCACTCATTATTAGAGAAATGCAAATCAAAACCACAATGATTGGTACCATTACACACCAGTCAGAATGGCCGCTATCCAAAAGTCTATAAGCAATAAATGCTGGAGAGGGTGTGGAGAAAAGGGAACCCTCTTACACTGTTGGTGGGAATGCAAACTAGTACAGCCACTATGGAGAACAGGGTGGAGATTCCTTAAAAAACTGGGAATAGAACTGCCATATGACCCAGCAATCCCACTGCTAGGCATATACACCGAGGAAACCAGAATTGAAAGAGACGCGTGTACCCCAATGTTCATCGCAGCACTGTTTACAATAGCCAGGACATGGAAGCAACCTAGATGTCCATCGGCAGACGAATGGATAAGGAAGCTGTGGTACATATACACAATGGAATATTACTCAGCCATTAAAAAGAATACATTTGAATCCGTTCTATTGAGATGGATGAAACTGGAGCCCATTATACAGAGTGAAGTGAGCCAGAAAGAAAAGCACCAATACAGTATACTAATGCATGTATATGGAATTTGAAAGATGGTAATGGTAACCCTATATGTGAGACAGAATAAGAGACACAGATGCATAGAACAGTCCTGTGGACTCTGAGGGAGAAGGTGAGGGTTGGACGTTCTGGGACAATAACATTGAAACATGTATATTGTCATATGTGATGCAGAACACCATTCCATGTTCTATGCATGGGACGGATGCTCAGGGATGGAGCGTTGGGATGACACTGAGGGATGGGAGGGGGAGGGAGGTGGGAGGAGGGTTTGGGAGGGGGAGCACATGTGAATCCATGGCTGATTCATGTCGATGTATGGCAAAAACTACTACAATATTGTAAAGTAATTAGCCCCCAACTAAAATAAAAAATAAATAAATAAATAAATAAATTAAAAAAATAAATAAATAAAAAAAAAAAAAAAAAAAAGAATCCACCTGCAATGCAGGAGAGCCCAGTTCGAATCCTGGGTCGGAAAGATCTGCTGAGAAGGAATAGGCTACCCACTTAAGTATTCTTGGTCTTCCCTGGTGGTTCAGTTGGTAAAGAATCTGCCTGAAATGTGGGAGACCTGGGTTCGATCCCTGGGTTGGGAGGATCCCCAGAAGGGAACCGCTACCCACTCCAGTATTTTGGCCTGGAGAATTCCATGGACTACAGTCCATGGGTTTGCAAAGAGTCGGACACGACTGAGCGACTTTCACTTTCACTAGTTAGACAAGACATAAATCACTAAACTTAGAAATTAGACAGGAAGCATCACTACTGATTCTGTCGATTCCATGAGGAATGCTATTGTTTGTCTCATTTTGTTTTCTTGAGGGCTGGTGCCTGTAGTGCAAAGCAGCAATCTGGTTGCACTTTAAACTCAGCAACATGCTACTGATATTTAGACTCACATTGCTATCAGTGAATCTCCCTCTATAAGACCGTTTACTAAGTTACTTCTCAGGTTTTTCTTTTTTTGTATGATTGATTCACCAAATGGGGTTTTAATTTTAACGGCGTGATGCTTTTAAATTCATTTTTGTGACACAAGCTCCTAATGGGTTATCATAGAGTAGGCTCTTAACAAACTTTTATTGAGAATAGATATATGAGTAGACGATATAGAGTGATCTTATAAATAACCTGGCCGTCTAAGCAGAACAAATAATAAACGATAGAAAAGAAACATAATTTTCAGTGAGATCCAGGTAATTCAGTCAGTTTTGGAAAAGCACCAGAGAGAAAGGCTCTGATACAAGATGCTGATATTGAAATGTGTAGAGTTATGAGCAGCTAGCTGTAATTTCAGTGCTGTATAAGAGAACAGGAAGCAGCTTCCAAATGAAATCAGTATGGAAAAGGGGTGACTTCCCAGCTTCAGCTGAATCACCTTTTTCACTGGAAGTGGTGTTTCTCCCCCTCCACCCCTCAGAAGATGACTTCCTGGGAGCTCTTTTGGGCGTGAATGATACCAGTAAAGCCCTGGAGGAAGCCTCTTCAGACAGAGCCCTTTTGCCTCCCTCTCATCTTAGGGCTGCCCTCGAAGGTAAGGGTTTTGTCAGAATAGTCCTTGCTTTCTAGGAGCAACCACATCTGGGCAGAAAGTTAGGTATTAATTTTCTGAAGATTTATGTATTATGGCTACGTTCTATCTGAAAGGATAGATTGAGTAATGAGTTAAAAAATACAGCTTTTCTTACATACCTTCATAGTTTTTCTACATCTCGGTTAGTACATTTACGGTTAATATAAAATATTTCCTTAACTTTTCTTAGCTAATAAACTAAACTTCTCAGGCTTCCCTGGGGGCTCAGATGGTAAAGAATCTGCTTGCAATGCGGGAGACTGGATTCAATCCTTGGGTCAGAAAGATCCCCTGGAGAAGGGAATGGCAACCCTTTCCATTATTCTTGCCTAGAGAATTCCATGGACAGAGGAGGCTGATGAGCTACAGTCCATGGGTTTACAAAGAGTCAGACACGACTGAGCAACTAACACACACACACACAAACTAAACTTCTTCGCTGAATCTGTTGTGTTACCAGAGAATTATTATATTCATGAGATATAGTAATTCTCAGTAATTAGACTAAGGGTAGACAAGTAGTTTTGCCTGAAATAATTGATTCAATGAATGAATGACCTAGCACCTTAGTGAGTCAAATTCAGAGGGAAAGAGACAGATGAAAGTCTGAAATAGTTGGAGATTCCATTTGTTGGCCAAGCAAAGGAGAAAAAGTATCACCAGTGTTTGGCATCCTTGATTTTAAGAAATCTTAGTCATTTTTCTGGCTATAGCAGGTACCAAGCTTCTGAAAATGTGGCTTTCTCTGTGTATTCTGGGTAGATTTGTTCCAGAACACGTAGAAGAAGAGTGTACAAGGACTTCATAGCCCTTGGACAGGCTCCTGAGAAAATGTGTGCCTCACCTTTGCCAATTTTCCCCACTATGTCCTTGCAGGTGATGACCACAGAGACAAGGTGGATTTGTTACTGTAGGTGCCATTACTTCTGCCACCAGCTTCTCCAAATACAGTGACACAGTCTTCTTTGTGCATGGAAATTCTTCTCTTTCCTGTGTTGCAGTGGATACCTCCTGCAGATAAGAAATGGTTAACTGAGAAATGCTCATGTTGGGATATCATCGATGAGACTTTAATTTGGGCATGGTGACTGTTTCCCTTGCTTCCACTTGACTCAATCCCAGGAGCCTCAGTAGAGGAAATAATATTGCACAAGAAACTCAAAATGATGGAATTGCTCAGTACTCCCATAAATACACATTTATAATTTTCATTTGCCATGTAGTAAATTTAAAAAATAAGATCTATTAATTTTTTTTCAAAAATTCAAAGCATATCTAAACATCTAATACATAAATTAAGTGCCCTTTTCTCTACTAATCCTATCTCTGAGTTTTCCTCTATTAAGGGAGTTGTGTGCATTCTTTAAGGAGATAGATGCACACACACAGACGCAAGCTATTTTAGGGGGTTCTGGAAGTAGAGCTATATTGTATACATTATTCTGCAAATTTGCTTTCATTTAACAGTTTTTTCAATGCCCTTTTTTTCTGTTTCAGTAATACATATCTGTGTCATCTGTTGAATGACTGCATGATTGTTTTGTACATGAAATATAATTAAATGTTTCAAACATTTCTTATTCATAGACATTTATGTTAGTACCAAATTTCTGTGCAATGAACCTCCCTATATATCAATAATTTGCATTTGTCTATTATATCATAATAAATTACTTAGCAGTTAAAATACTGGGATTAAGTATATGCATATTTCAAATTTTGAAAATGATCGCAAGATTTCCTTAAATACATGGTAACAACTTGATCCTCAGATGACAATGAATGAGGTTGCCAACTTTCCCACAATCTCACAGATAATGAATTTTTTGAATATTTGAAATCTTTGCCAGTGTGATAGCCCAAACTATTGTCTTAAATTGTATTTCTTTTGTTTTTGAGTTTGATCATTTTTTTCATATGTTTATTAGCCATCTGTATTTTTTATTTTCTTTTTATGTCCAATTTTGCGACTGTGGGGAGGTTTTAGTCCTTCGCTGATTTCAAAGAGCTCATTTATTATTGGGAGAATAAGCTTTGGATTGTCCTGCATTACATATATTTTTTACACTTTTAAGCTTCATTTTTGTTATAAGAATGTATTTGATTGTTATATGTCCAGGTATAACCATGTTCACTTCTATGGCTTCTGAGTTCATGTCATTTTGGAAAGATATTTATACTGATCCCATAGAACTCTTCACCTATGTTAACTTCTAATTCTTTTGTGTTTTTTTAATTCAAGTTCTTAAATCACAGAAATTTTATTTGAAATCTTAAAGTTGCCAAGTTATTTGCCATTACCTGTGATTATTTGCCAATAATTGCCCATTTATCTGTAATGCCATCATGCACATATACTGTATTCTCATCTGTGACTGACTCCATTTTTGTTCTGTGGGTCTGTGTGTCTATTCTTCTGGCTCCTGTCTCCTGTCTTCTCATTAGAAGAAATTACAGTTTAGACTGCAATTTCATCAACTTTTAATAAATTAATTTAGGGGAGAATTGGTTTTTAATAATAGTCTTCCTATTTAAGGACAAGGTATGTCTTTCTTTTTATTCAACAATTTTAATTATTGTTAATATTCTCACTTTGTGGCAAGAGTAGCTTCTTTCAGTTTATTTTCTTACTTGATAATTTTTCTGTATCTGAAAAGCTTTGTGTTGTTTCAGGGGTAAGTGGTCTGCTTCCTCTTTCTCATGGAATTTCATTTTTTTTTCAAATTACATACTAAATCCTTTTTGAAAATACTGATAGTTGTGATTCTCCTCTCCCAGATTATCTGGATTTTAGTTATGTTGATAAGATTTACTGACTGGTAGTTTCAGAGCACTCCAACAATTGTGGAAATATCACCCACCCTTGCTTTAGTTAGGTTTTAATGGACCCTTCTTGGTTTGTTTCTGGTCTATTACGCAAAGACTGTCAGAGACAGCTATGAGCAAGCAAAGCTGAGTTTATTAAAACTACAGCAGAAAGGGAAAACAGCACTTTGACGAGGTTTAGTAATATTTCAAAAGCAGGAAATTAAGGCCATGAGGGATGGGATGATGGTTTAAGGTCGAATTTTCAAGGCAGAAAACTGTCTTGCTATTTAGTCACTTAAGTCATATCTGACTCTTTTGCAACCCCATGGCTCCTCTGTTTATGGGATTTCTCAGACAAGTATACTGGAGTGAGTTGCCATTTCCTTCTCCAGGGGATCTTCCCAACCCAGGGATTGAATCCACATCTCCTGCATTTGCAGGTGGTTTTCTTTACCACTGAGCCACCAGGGAAGCGAGGAACTGGTTAGGAGTGGGCAGAATTCATCCTGTGAGAGTTTAAATTTGGTGAAAGAGTAAGATGAAAACATTGATTGAATTTAGATAATCAAATTTTTGTCTGATGAATGAGCTATTTCCCTATGTGAATAATATGTTATCAGTGATAGAAGAACTGTTTGTGTAGATGAACAAACTGAGTGTATTTCTTGGTCTACAGTTCTGTCTTGTTTATTAGACCCTGCTGGGGTGGTATCAGGTCTTAGTTCCAATAGGTAAGTTATTTTGATGTAAATGGTCTCAGTCATCAAAATGCTAATTTTAAATTTGAGATTCTTATTTATTATGTTAGGTAAAGTCTCTTACCTTTTATATATTTCTTAAGGAATTTTAATCAAAACCAAGTAGTGGATGTAACCAAATGCTTTTTGCATAAACAATTATATTATTCTTTAAACTTTTATCATTGTGAAATAATCCATTTTTATTATTGAAAATTTTTTTATTCTTTTTATTGTTGATTCAACAAACTCCTTTTGGTTAAAAAAGTGTTGCTTTTTAAATTTACTATTGAATTATGAGTATCTTAGTTTGATTTGGAATTTTTGCAGGCATACTGCTAACTGAAATTGATCTGTAATTTTATTTTTTGTTCTATTTTTGTCATGTTTGTATATTAGATTTTCTGATTGTGTTTAAATAAGTTTAGGATTTTCTTTTTATTCTGTGCTCTAGAAGAGGTTGGAAAGCTTTAGCTTTCATCAACAGTTAAGCAAACACATCATTTAAATCATCTGAACTTTCCTTTGTTTTTGGTGTTTTGGAATAGAACCCTCCTTTGCTTTTAGTGGTTTTCACATTTTCTATGGTTATTGCTTATTTTTTGTTTTATACCTTACATTTAACTTGTTTCCTAGTAGAAAATCACAGTCAAGTGGATTTTTAAGCACAGTAGGATGAAGTAATACAACATGATCATTAATTTCTCTCATTTCAACTAATATCCATTTTCATCCAGTTTTGGTTATTTCTGCTATGTCTTTTTTAATGTAATGAGTTTGACTCATGGATTTTTAGTATCACTAATTGTCCATTCCACTGTTCCCCAGTCAGCTCTCTGGTATTACTTATCAGTGTATCTTTTTAATGTTTTAATTTATTTATTTTTTCTACATTCCCTTGTGCTTTTTTTCCTAATGATTTCTTAAACATGTGTAATTCATTGATTTTAAATTGTTCTTGGTAATGAAAGACTTTCTCCGTTCTGATTTTTATAAAAATTCATAATTAACACATTGTAAGCATACAGAGAATAAGGAGAAAAGAACTGTGACCTTGCAAATATCAGTAATCCAGGTTCTACCACATTTTGCCATATTCACTTCATGCTGCTTTTAAAGTATTTTTAAATAAGTTAGAGAATTCATAACACTGATTTCCTCCAGAAGCATTTTAAATTTTTATTTTCATTTTTAAAATCAAAATATATGTTACAAAATTCAAAATTTACAAAGGGATTTTCAGTGAAAGGTAATTTACCTTTTCAGTTCTATCTTCCATAGCCATCCAATTTCCCTTTCCTGGAGACAGCTAGTGTTATGGTTTCTTGTGTTTCTTTTCAAACATATATATACACACATCACATATACACATACATCCCAAAATGTGTGTGAGTATATACATAGATACATACACCCACACATACTTTTGTAATGTTCTGTATTTCCTTTTATTTTATATATATATGTAATATATAAATATTTTAAATTTTCCAACAGATATCTCATATCAGTAATGAGAACTTTCTTACTTTTTAATATTTATACTTTTATGCAGGTAAAATTTATATAGTTAAATGCATGCATCTTAATTGTGTAATT
The DNA here is from genome assembly GCA_024291935.2 of Okapia johnstoni. Lineage (NCBI taxonomy): Eukaryota > Metazoa > Chordata > Mammalia > Artiodactyla > Giraffidae > Okapia > Okapia johnstoni. Next base: position 1,290,724 of record CM044326.1, read on the forward strand.
CAATGAGTTTTCTTAAAAGTATATACCCATGTAGCTGTTACCTTACTCAGGAGGTGGAATGTTTTTATTACTTGAGAACTTCCTCTACTGCTTCCTTCCTCCTAAGCCTAATTCTCATAGGAGACAAAATTCTATCATCATAGGTTAGTTTTACCTGTTCTTGCAACTAATTAAATGGAATCACACAGTATATGTCTGATTTCTTCCACTCATCATAATGATATTGACATTTATACATATTATTCCCTGTACCAGTAGGTTTAAATTTTTTCTATTTAATTGTAGAGTAATATTCCATTGACCGGGACTATTACAGTTGATTATTCATTCTCCTGTTGATGGGCATGAGGGTTGTTTCCAGTTTTTAGCTATTTTGAATATGTTGGCATGTCTTTTATGCAGTTACCTAAAAATGGAATTTGCTTGATTGTAAGATATAGTTTGCTTAATTTTATAAGAAACTGTCAAAGAGTTTTCTAAATAGGTGGAAACTTTCCACACTCACCATCTGTGACATATGATATTTTCTACTATCCATCATCACCAACATTTGAGGTGGTCATTCTTTTACTCACTTGAGTAAGTGTGAGATGTTATCTTATTGTGAATTCAGTTTACAGTTCGGTCACTTAAGAAGATAAATTTTTGTAAGATTAGCTGCCAGTTATAAATCTTTGGTAAAGTTTCTGTTTATTTTTTCCCAAAATTTTTTTTATTATTTTGAAATAATTTTTAGACTTAAAGGAAATTTTCAAAAATAGTACAGTGAATACTTGTAATTCTTTATCCTGATTTTCTAATGTTAATATCTTATAAACCATTATTATAATATTAATACTTACAGCAATCTTTGAAATTTGTAAATACTATTGGTTAGTCTGAAGACCATAATTTTATTGTTTACCCCGTGGATGTTTTTCACATTGTTTTTTTAATTAATCAATTTATTTTAATTGGAAGCTAATTACTTTACAATATCGTGGTGGTTTCTGCCATACATCAACATCAATCAGCCATGGGTGCACATGTGTCCCTCCATCCTGAGTCCCGCTCCCATCTCCCTCCCCATCCCATCCCTCTGGATTGTCCCAAATCACCAGCTTTGGGTGCCCTGCTTCATGCATTGAACTTGCGATGATAGTCTATTTTACATATGGTAATACACATCTTTCAATGCTGTCCTCTTAAATCATCCCACTCTTGCCTTCTCCCACATAGTCCAAAAGTCTGTTCTTTACATCTGTCTCTTTTGCTGCCTTACATATAGGATTGTTTACCATCTTTCTAAATTCCATATATATGCATTAATATACTGTTAGTGTTTCTCTTTCTGACTTAACTTCACTCTGTATAATAGTCTTCAGTTTCATTCATCTCATTAGAACTGACTCAAATGTGTTCCTTTTCATAGCTGAGTAATAGTCCATTGTGTATATGGAACTCCCTTATCCACTCATCTGTAGATAAACATCTAGATTGCTTCCATGTGCTAGCTATTGTAAATAGTGCTGCAATGAACATTGGGGTACATGTGTCTCTCAATTCTGGTTTCTTTGGTGTGTATGCCCAGCAGTGAGATTGCTGGGTCGTACGGCAGTTCTATTTCCAGTTTTTTAAGGAATCTCCACTCTGTTCTCCATAGCAGCTGTTCAATTCAATTCAGTTGCTCAGTCGTGTCCAACTCTTTGCGACCTCATGGACTACAACACTCCAGGCTTCACTGTCCCTCAGCAACTCCTGGAGCTTGCTCAAACTCATGTCCATCGAGCCAGTAATGTCATCCAACTATCTGATGCTCTGTTGTTCCTTTCTCCTCCTGCCTTCAATCTTTCCCAGCATCAAAGTCTTTTCCAATGAGTTGGTTCCTCACATCAGGTGGCCCAAGTATTGGAGTTTCATCTTCAGCATCAGTCCTTCCAATAAATATTCAGGACTGATTTCCTTTAGGATGGACTGGTTGGATCTCCTTGAAGTCCAAGGGACTCTCAAGAGTCTTCTCCAACACCACAGTTCAAAAGCATCAATTCTTTGGTGCTCAGCTTTCTTTATAGTCAAATTCTCACATCCATACATGACTACTGGAAAAACTATAGCTTTGACTAGATAGACCTTTGTCTGCAAAGTAATGTCTCTGCTTTTTAATATGCTGTCTAGGTTGGTCATAGCTTTTCTTCCAAGAAGCAAGTGTCTTTTAATTTCATGGCTGCAGTCACCATCTGCAGTGATTTGGAGCCCAAAAAATAAAGTCTGTCATTGTCTCCCCATCTATTTTCCATGAAGTGATAGGACCAGATGCCATGATCTTGGTTTTCTGAATGTTGAGTTTTAAGCCTACTTTTTCACTCTCTTCTTTCACTTTTTTTTTTAACGAAAAGGGTGGAATTTAACCTTTATTTACAGGACACTGCAAGATATGAAATTCCACACAGAAATAAGAAACGCATTGAGAGGAGAAGCTTCATACAGTATGTACAGTTTGGAACTGTTCAAGTATAGTTCTCTTGTAAAAAGTGCTACAATAACAAACCACATTTAAAAAGAGTTCTTAGTAGAGAAACAGTAAGACAAACTTATACCAAACATAGTACACAACGAACAACTTCAAGCCTCAGATGTATATCTAAAAGTTGAAGGTCCCAGCAGAGCCATCCTGCACTTGGAATGTATAGCCTTCAGAGGTAGTTTCTGGCACAACATTTTGATCTTCCTCTCCCTCTACAGAGAAATACTTCTCAATCAAATTTAATGAAGCTTTGTACACAGACTCATTTTCATGGTTTTGTAAAGCTTCAATTTTGTCCAAACCTCCACATTCTTCAATTATTATACTAAGTTTCTCAGTTTCACATAGTTTCTCAGCAGCCTGAAAGATATTTGAAATGGCATCCAGAATAACCAGAACAACTTTGGTATCTTTTGCAGTTAGGAGGTTCATCAACGGCTCTATTATGCCACAATGAACAAGGTACACAATCTGCTCAAGAGTTCTGCCACTTGTATAGTTGTTCACAGCCCATGTGGCTTCCTTTTGTGACTTAAAGTCTGCCTTTGAGAGAAGGCCAACAAGGAATGGGACTAATCCATGATTCACAACTTGTTGTATCTGGTCCTGGCGGGCAGCTGTGATGTTTGACATTGTCCATGTAGCTTCCTTCTGAATATTTGTTTTGGAGTTTGTTAGCAGGCTGGGAAACACAGCAAGTGCTCCTGCATCTATTACAACCTGTGTTTGTTCATCTGTCCCAGTGACAATGTTTCCTATGGCTCTGAGTGCAGGAGTCACTATTGGCAATTCAGTAGCTCCTAAAAGTGTTTTCACAACCATTTCATCAAGAGACTCTTTTTCGTTCCTCTTCATTTTCTGCCATAAGGGTGATGTCATCTGCATAACTGAGGTTATTGATATTTCTCCCGGCAATCTTGAGTCCAGCTTGTGCTTCTTCCAGCCCAGCGTTTCTCATTTTGTACTCTGCATATAAGTTAAATAAGCAGGGTGACAATATACAGCCTTGATGTACTCCTTTCCCAATTTGAAACCAGTCTGTTGTTCCATGTCTGGGTCTAACTGTTGCTTCTTAACCTGCATACAGGTTTCTCAGAAGGCAGGTGAAGTGGTCTAGTATTCCCATCTCTAAAAATTTTCCAGTTTGTTGTCATACACCATCAATGGTTTAGTATAGTCAGTGAAGCAGAAGTAAATGTTTTTGTGGGATTCTCTTGCTGTTTCTATGATCCAGCAGATGTTGGCAATTGAATTTCTGGTTCCTCTGCCTTTTCTAAAGCCAGCTTGTAGGTCCATCTGGAAGTTCTCAGGTCATGTCCTGTTGAAGTCTAGCTTGAAGGATTTTGATCATTACCTTGATAGCATGTGAAATGACCATAATTGTGTTGTTGTTTGAACATTCTTTGTGATTGGAATGAAAGTGATCTTTTCCAGTCGTGTGTCCACTGCTGAGTTTTCTAAATTGGCTGGCATATTGACTGCAGCACTTTAACAGCATCATCTTTTAGGATTTTAATTGGCTCAGCTGGAATTCCATCACTGGATAAAATGCTTTAAAGCTTCTTTGTAGTTTTCTTTAAATCTCATGGATTTTGTGCAATTTTTGCTTTATAAAATCTGATACTATGGTATTTACCCTTAATGGAGTCAATTCAATTTTATCTTCCTATGGATTGCAATCATGTTATTTTTCTATTGAAAGCTCTTTTTAAATCTCTGGTATGTTATTTTGAAAAACATTTTGTTGCATTATATTTTTAAATTTAATATCACTTTTTAGATAAGATGTTATAATCTTATTCTCATTTATATGATAGGGCACTGCTGTTTTTATTTGCATATACCATTTTATAATCCTCTCTTGTTTTAAAGTGACTTATGATGTTTTATATGACTTTAATCTGTTTTTATGTAACTTATGTTTCCTCCATTTTACTAATTTAGAAGATATATTGCATGTGTGTTTTGCTTAGGTTACAAACATACCTTTAAATTATATGGTAAAGCAAACATTTTTTAATTTGATCAACTTAATAGAGGCTTTCTTTTTTGAAAGAAGAAAATATCACACATCCAGGGTGTCTTCTAATTATTATCTCCCAGCAATGGACAAGTATTTGGGATTCAGTGTCAGGTTGCCTATTTTAGGACAAGGGGAGTCTGGTCACTGTACTCTTCTTTCCCTTCCAACCCAACTTTGGGAACTCAAGGAACACCTAGTCCACCCTCTGTCCCTGTCCCCGATCCTCAAGAGCCCTGCTCATACACTACACTCCATGCTTAGTGGTCACAACTTTCCACTGGGAAGCAGCATTGATTGCTTTCCTGTGAATGATCCCATTATCTACTTGGTAATGCCTGTTCCCACCACCTCTATGCCACAGCATTGAACTGGGTTTAGGGCAGCCAAGAGTGGAGAAGAGACTTGTATGATACTGTATGATATCACTTAAGTGAAATTTAAAGACAATACAAATGAATGCACATGCGAAATAAAAACAAACTCACAGATTTAGGGGCTTCATTGGTGGCTCACTGATGAAGAACCTGCCTGCCAATGCAGGAGATGTGGGTTCAATCCTTGGGTCAGAATGATCCCCTGGAAGAGGAAATGGCAACCCACTTCAGTATTCTTGCCTGGAGAATCTCATGGACAGGGGAGCCTGACAGGCTATAGTCCATGGGGTCGCAAAGAGTCAGACACAACTTAGCAACTACACAGATGGATTCCTTATTCATGTGATAAAATAATTAATAACTATGGCAATAAATGTTTTTATTATTAAGTGCACAATTAAAGGTGGTAGATTGTGTGCTGAAATGTTTGTAAATCTTGAACTTTTAAAATTTTCCAGTTAACCCATATGTTTTAGAATATTACAAATTTGACATATAATATATGTAATATATTTTATATATGTGCCTAAATTGTGAACATACTCATACTGCCTTTCTCAAATTGCTCTTTTAAATAATAAATGTCTTCATAAATAGATAAAGCAGCTTGGAGTGAACAGATGCTGGGAACAGCAACAATAATGATAGTCATTATAGTAACTGATTGAGGCAAAATTTGAACCCAGATATATCTTGACTGCAGAACTATTTGCTTAACCATTTTACCTCGATTCTGTCCACATCCTTGCTTCATTTTGTTGGCATAATCTCAGATTTTAATCCCCTAGTTACATATTGCATTTGTATAACTATCTTTAATTTTAATATCCTTACAAATATGTTACACAAAGTCAAATTAGTGAATTTATTTCATCATTGGATTCTATTTTGCAGTTCCAGATATACTGTATAATCAATAATAATTACATATCAAAGAGAATTTGGTTGTCACATCTTGCTCCATGGTACTTCCTTCACATCACTTTTATCTTTTTTCCCCCATTGGAAGTAGTATATTCTTAAAAAGAACTGTTAAAGAAGCACTCTGGAGATAATATAATTCCGCAATCTTGATATTATTAACCACTCTTTGCATTTTCTCATAACTGTCTTTGTTAGTCATATCTCTTGGTTATAAGTGAAAGGTATCTTATAAGGGGAAAAGGAAATTCTTAAGCTTCAATAACCATGATGAGTTTAGTTTCAATCTCTGTGGAATCCAGGAGTCCAGGATCTAAAGAAGCATCTGACTTCTCATTTCTCATCTCTTGTTTATGTTTCTTGGCTTTAATTCTGCATCATTTTTATTTAGATGACTGGCAAAAAAAAAAATAAGTTCTAAAGTCAGTTTATCTATTTTGCAATTTGAGTAAAATGTGAAATTTTTTCTCCCCTTTTCTATGTAGAAGTCCAAGAGTGGAGGAGTGGGTCTGGCTTGAATCACTAACATGTTCACTGACTCAAAAAGAGGAACTATGAGTAGTCTGGTTATATCCCCAGTGGAGGTAGGGTACCTCATGATTATCAGCTCTTCCATTACCTCATAGTCTAGAAGAGAATGTCCTCTAAGAGAAAGGAAAAGGGAGTTAGTTGCAAAAATAGCCAGGCAGCTATAAAGTTTTAAGTGAGACTACCTGCCACCAGTGTGCCAAGTGCTCTAATGCAAGCCTTTGTGACCATGTATGTCAATAATTACCACTGGCTTACATTATCAAGCAATCCTACATATCACCAAATATGCATTATAACCTGATAGACAACAGGAAGGACTCCCTCCCTGCTAGAGTATATTCAGTGATCAAGAGTTCAGTTTTCTAGGGACTTTAAAAGGTATATGATGACAGTAGTGGGAGAGTTCCTTCTTTACGGACTATTACGGCTTAAAAATTCCTTCTATCAGGACTTCAAGGTTAGGCTTTAGATTTCATATTTGTGTATGCAGTTCTCTTGAAGCACACAGGCAATTCAGTTGAGGCGACGTCTTGAGATATGAAACATAATTGTGCACTATTACTTATCATGGTATTTAAATCAAGACTCTACCTTTAGAGAAAAAGTAGTTCTCTCTTTCTTGGCCTCAGGCTGCTGAAATGAGTAATAATGCATCACTTATTTCCTGAGGCAATAACCTCCTAAATGGACTCTTTTAAGGGTCAGTGATTCAGGAAATAAGTGTACATCTGGAGGTGTTGGTGAAGATTTCTTATCTCATTCTGACTTGGAAAGAATATGGCTATTGCAAATTTTCTACTTTCATGACCATTTTACCTTCAGATTCCTACATTTTATATGCAGAAAACACTCTACAAAGCTGTGTGCTATTCCCTGCTCTTAAAAGAGCAGCTTGGGATGGCACTTATTTCATTGTGACAGCACCATGTGGCTGACTACTGCACTTTTAACATTATTACATTTTTTGATAAAGATCCAAAGACTTCAGGTCATGAATATCCAAAAAGCTATGTTAATGCACTGCATTGGTATAATCTCAAAATTATTGGCAATTTTCCATTGGAAAGCCTAACCAGTTAGGCGTAGAATATATGAGTATGGTAGAACTTCCTCAAAGGAACTAGGGAGTAAAGAATGTAATATACATTATGCACACAAATTATTCTTTTTTGCTTTGATTCCTTTCCAGTGAGTTATGTGTGAGCTCCCAACCTCCACCCTGCCTCTCATCCTTCATCTCAGTGATGCTCTTTTCAGGCTATTGTAGAATTGAATGTATAAAATTAAATTAATATTTCTCTTCCTAACACTTATAAAATAAACAAAAGGAACAAACTTAAAAAAGAAATTGTCTCTAATATATTATAGAAATAGGACATTAGCCTGTACTACAAATGGACATATTTCATCCACCTAAATGAAAATATTACCAGATGAAGGGAAACACTGGAGAGTATTCATTTCTCTAATTGCAATCACAGAGTACCGATTTTTAAATTTTATTTGCAGACATATAAATGCAATATTAACAACTCTTAGAAGCAGCAGCTACTTTTGTTCTGAGTAGACCGTAGGGGAAGCAATACCAACTGCATGTTATATTTATACAATTTAAAATAGCAGGTCTCAGTATTTTCTGTCTCTGACCTCTGAGAATCCTGCTCTAAACAGAATGCTGCTGCTGCTGCTAAGTCGCTTCAGTCGTATCCGACTCTGTGTGACCCCACAGACGGCAGCCCACCAGGCTCCCCCGTCGCTGGGATTCTTCAGGCAAGAACACTGGCGTGGGTTGCCATTTCCTTCTCCAATGCATGAAAGTGAAAGTGAAGTCGCTCAATCGTGTCCGACTCTTTGCGACCCCATGGACTGCAGCCTACCAGGCTCCTCTGTCCATGGGATTTTCCAGGCAAGAGTACTGGAGTGGGGTGCCATTGCCTTCTCCTCTAGACAGCATAGCTGGTATCAGACCACAGGGAACCCTCTTCAGCATGTTTCAAACTCTTCTAGGTAATATTGACCTTCCTCTACCCAGGTTTAGAGGACAATTAGATTCATCATTAACAAAATTAGAGGCATAATTTTAGAAAAAATCAGAAAAAATATTATCTACATAAAACTTCAGGAAGAAGTTATGTCATCATTCTTAGACTTCTTTGTAATTTTGTTTAGTTATCAGTTTTATTTGAATTACTGTCAATGTTTCATCCTTGATAAACTGTAAGCTTGAGATTATCTTTTTCATATTAAGATACTAGTACTTCTCATACTTTTCTGGTCATGGTATGTGTTCAATAAATACAATGATTAAAGAAATGGGCAATTATATGTATTACATATTTAGTCATATATATGTATGTTATATATGCATGCATAAAAAGCTATATATAGATTCAGGAATATGCAACTGCATACATATACACACACATTATTCTTTCAATCTGATATGAGTTTCAGTGAGTATGAACAAATGTGTAAAGTTCAAAGGATATAATGAAGAAAGATAATTTGAGGTTAGTGTCAGAGATGCAGGTATGATATAGACAGGAGTGCATTAACAACTTCACATTGTCTGTCAGCACTATACTGAGTTCCATGAAATCAGCCAGAGGAAGGATTATACTCTTGTTATGTCTAGTACAGTACTGGGCATAGAGTACATGCTATAGCAGTGCTCATCTATTGAATAAATTACCAAAAAGGTGAATGACTGAGTGAATGGACAAAGAGGATTTGTTCCCTATCTGCGGTGGGAAGTTTCTTTTAGTTTTTCCATGAAAGAGACAGTTGTATCTGGAAAGAACCCATAGGTAAAATCATGATGAATTTCATTTTGGAGGTCATGATGGGTCTTTTCTTAGCCCATCTTATCGCCAGTCCAGGTTCAATGCATGATACAGGGTGCTCGGGGCTGGTGCACTGGGATGACCCAGAGGGATGGGATGGGGAGGGAGGTGAAAGGGGGGTTCTGGAAGGGGAAAACATGTACACCCATGGTGGATTCATGTCAATGTATGGCAAAACAAATACAATATTGTAAAGTTAAAAAATAGAAAATAAACTAATTTAAGCCCCAGGGGGAAAAAAAAAAGATTACAAACACAATGCTGTATGTACTTGAGCTGATACAGTTCCTTCCTTTGGAAGGGTTATTTGTTGTTTGACAACTATTATACATTGAATGAGCAAATAAATGCAGACGTAGATGTGATAAGGCTATCCTTTCATTACCACTTAATGAAATTTTGCTTCAGTTCAGTTCAGTTCAGTTGTTCAGTCATGTCCGACTCTTTGTGACCCCATGAATCGCAGCACGGCAGGCCTCCCTGTCCATCACCAACTCCCGGAGTCCGCCCAAACCCATGTCCATCGAGTCGATGATGCCATCCGGCCATCTCATCCTCTGCCGTCCCCTTCTCCTCCTGCCCTCAATCTTTCCCAGTATCAGGGTCTTTTCAAATGAGTCAGCTATTCGCATCAGGTGGCCAAAGTATTAGAGTTTCAGCTTCAACATCAGTCCTTCCAATGAACACCCAGGACCCATCTCCTTTGGGATGGACTGGTTGGATCTCCTTGCAGTCCAAGGGACTCTCAAGAGTCTTCTCCAATGCCAGAGTTCAAAAGCATCAATTCTTCGGCACTCAGCTTTCTTTATAATACAACTCTCACATCCATACATGACTATATGGACTTTTGTTGGCAAAGTAATGTGCTATTTTTTAATATGCTGTTTATGTTGGTCATAACTTTCCTTCCAAAGTAAGCGTCTTTTAATTTCATGGATGCAATAACCATCAGCAGTGATTTTGGAGCCCCCCAAAATAAAGTCAGCCACTGTTTCCACTGTTTCCCCATCTATCTGCCATGAAGTGATGGGACCGGATGCCGTTATGTTAGTTTTCTGAATGTTGAGCTTTAAGCCAATTTTTTCACTCTCCTCTTTCACTTTCATCAAGAGGCTCTTTAGTTCTTCGCTTTCTGCCATAAGGGTGGTGTCATCTACATATCTGAGGTTATTGATATTTCTCCCAGCAATCTTGATTCCAGCTTGTGCTTCCTCCAGCCCAGCGTTTCTCATGTTGTACTCTGCATATAAGTTAAATAAGCAGGAAGACAATATACAGCCTTTTCCTATTTGGAACCATTCTGTTGTTCCATGTCCAGTTCTAACTGTTGCTTCATGACCTGCATACAGGTTTCTCAAGAGGCAGGTCAGGTGGTCTGGTATGCCCATTTCTTTCAGAATTTTCCACAGTTTATTGTGATCCACACATTCAAAGGCTTTGGCATAGTCAATAAAGCAGAAATTGATGTTTTTCTGGAACTCTCTTGCTTTTTCCATGATCTAACGGATGTTGCCAATTTGATCTCTGGTTCCTCTGCCTTTTCTAAAACCAGCTTGAACATCTGGAAGTTCACGGTTCACGTATTGCTGAAGTCTGGCTTGGAGAATTTTAAGCATTACTTTACTAGCGTGTGAGATGAGTGCAATTGTGTGGTAGTTTGAGCATTCTTTGGCATTGCCTTTCTTTGGGATTGGAATGAAAACTGACCTTTTCCAGTCCTGTGGCCGCTGCTGAGTTTTCCATATTTGTTGGCATATTGAGTGCAACATTTTCACAGCATCATCTTTCAGGATTTGAAATACCTCAACTGGAATTCCATCACCTCCAATAACTTTGTTCGTAGTGATGGTTGACTTCACATTCCAGGATGCCTGGCTCTAGCTGAGTGATCATACGATCGTGATTATCTGGGTCGTGAAGATCTTTTTCATACAATTCTTCTGTGTAGCCTTGCAACTCTTCTTAATATCTTCTGCTTCTGTTAGGTCCCTACCATTTCTGTCCTTTATTGAGCCCATCTTACCTCATGCTTACCCTGTATCTATTGTCATCTTTCTTACATAATCCATGTATGTACATCTCGGTATGGCTTACATCCACTTAAAGAGAAACTCCAATGTTTAGAGCTCAAGGAATGTGTCTTGGGACATACATTGCCCTGGTGACAGAGCAGCTACCTCTATAGCAGCTGGATAGAATGCCTACCACAATAAAAATATAAGCTCACTCCCTCACATACTCCACCTACTTTTTCTCTGCCCTTTAAATCCCTGATTCTGGCTGAGATGTAATAGGCATTAAATGGTTATGTTCCACTTTCATGCCTTGTCTCCAGATAATCAGAAACCTCTAAAATTAAAAAATAAGAAAACTAAAACTATACAACAGTTTATTTTATATAGTTACTAAATAACCAGAAATAAGCTGAAGGGTAAGAAAGTAAGGGAGTATGTCACTTAATGAAATCATATGTAGGGAAGAAAAACACTGAGGGGGAGAAAACAATGTAAGAATCATCATCATAAACACTTTTTTTATTGAACCAATCTATTCTAGCCCCTGTGTGTTCAATCACTTAGTGGTGCTCGACTTTTTGAGGCCCCATGGGCTCCTTTGTCCTTGGAATTTTCTAGGCAAGAATACTGGAGTGGGTTGCCATTTCCTACTCCAGGGGTTCTTCCCGACCCAGGGATTGAACCTATGTCTCCTGCATCTTCTGCACTGGGTGGTGGATTTTTCACCACTAGGATCACCTGGAAAGCCCCTATGGTTGCTGCTTAATATAATCCTACCATGTCATCTTTAGAGCAAACCTAGATATTATTTTCTCCATCACAAAAAAAATATTTACCTTAAGGTAAATAATTACCAAGTAGCATATATATTAGTCTTAACTTTGAACTTCTGTATTCAAAGACCACATTCTAGGATCTCACTCTGTATACCAGCATAGAATATGTTTTAAATTCATCTATTCACCCTAAAAATATTTGTAGATCATGTAGTATGAAAAAGTTACTCTTCTAAGCAGTGGAGAAATAGCTGTGAGCAAAATAGTAAGGGTCCCTGCAACCATGGAAATAGAATATATTAGTAGGTACAATTGCATACTCATTGAGAAAATGAGTGCCAGAATAGATTTCCTGGATTCCAATTCCCATTCACCATGGTTTCCTCGTTGTCTCTGTAGTGAGAGGAAGTGAGATGTGCCAGGCATTACCAAAATTAAAAGAGATAATAACATCTGGTGCATTATGTGTTTAATAAAAATTGCTTGTGACTCTTTGAGAAAATACACATTTTAAAATAATTGATTACATTTCATAAAGCAAATGCTGGCTCCTGAAAAATATCACCAAAGCTTGTTCTTTTTATGACAGTAAGAGAGAGCCCACCTTGGCAGAGTCTCAGCTGCATATCATAGAGGGCAGTACACTCTGAAATTTCATTCAAGGTAGATCTTTTCATTGTGGGGACTTGAGAAAGTAAGCAATACAGAGTTCCCCTTGAGTGGTAAGGCCTGGATTCTAACATCAAGATCTAATTTTTTTTCTTCTAGAATTAAATTATCTGAGGATCTCTTCTTAGAGGAGAAACTGATGGGTCAAAATACAACCTGGGTGATGTCCAAAAATACACTGATGGCAGAACTTAGTTTATCAAGGTAGCAGATTCCTCCAGTGTGCAGGATGTTACCAAGAGACTTTTGCTTCACTAATCCAATACCAGTCTTACAGAACTACACAGTGATCTGTTTAAAGCCAAAATACCCCTGTGAGATTGTCAAATATTTTTGTAATGTCTCAGTGTTACTGATCAAGAATCTTTTAGTGCTAGACAATAAATATTGTAGTATCAATATTATTGGTAGATCTAAAGCAAAAATAGTGAATTTTATGAAATCTGAGAAAATTAGACACCTCCAAGTAGATATTGTTTGCTCTGTAGTTCTCATGAAATTCTGTTCCTGTGAAAGTTCAGTTACAAAACCTGACTTCCACCGAAGACCTGCCAGTATTGTTTTCATAGACATAGGAAACTCCTTTTCCAGGTATGACAGGATAGTAATTTTAGATTTCTTTCTATCTAGTATGTTGTTGTGTTTGCCTTGTCTTCGGTGACTGGGCCTCAGTTTCTGATTCATTTCAAAGAATTGAAACCAAGAGAAATTGGGTGGCTTACCATGTAAAATGTGTACAAATTCAGCAATCAGTTTTATTATATGCTGTAACCCTTCACACATAAATTGTGTGTTATGTGTTTTTATTAGACTTGTACTAAGGAGTGATTACATGCAAAATAAATAAAGTAATCTAAATAATAAATGCCTTATAAGTAACATAATTAAATGTAACCTAAACCTTAAACCAGGTAGATAAGAAAACAAACAATGAAGGAATACAAATTAAACCATAACAGTTTGTCATATTTTTTTTGTGGATCTTAAGGAGAAGCCATTTCTTTCCAAAGAATATCTGCTTCTAATGGGTTTCTAAGATTTCTTAGCTTGAGGTCTCCAGTAATGATTTAAGACGGTTTATGCCTCTTTGATTGAAAGACATCACTCTTAAGTATCAACCTCATGAAATTTTACTTCTGCACCAGCCTCAACAGTACTTGATAAGGCTTTTTTTCCCCCAGAGTTTGAAGGCTATTTTTCTCTCCCAAATTTTGACCAGACCTCTAGAATTTAACAGTTGTTTAAGAGAATATTAGGGCTTCCCTGGTGGCTCAGATGGTAAAGAATTTGCCTGCAATATGGGAGACCCAGGTTCGATCCCCGGGTTGGGAGGATCCCCTGGAGAAGGAACTAGCTTACCCAATCCAGTATTCCTGCCTGGAGAATTCCATGGGCAGAGGAGCCTGGTGAACTGCAGTCCACAGAGTCACAAAGTCACATAGGACTGAGAGACTAACACTTTCACTTTCTAGGAGATTATTGAGGAAAATCATTTGTGTCGTTTGATTGAAAGGAGACCCTAACCTAAAATCAAGATGGCATAAATTTCTACTTGTTTAACTGCTATGACTATTTATTGCAACAAGGTCAAGACAGATATGTGGTGGTCACTGAGGATTCCAATGAAGTTGAATCAGAACACCAAGTTTGTCCACATTACTCACATAGGAATTGGTAGAAAGTTTTATTATAAATACAACTGGATGAATTGCTGATGACTCACCGGAAATATTTGGCCAGGATTTCTTACAGTAGAGCAGAGTCCAGAAGTAGAGGTGATATTACTAGGCTTATCCTGTTACTAACTGTTCAATGAACCCCAAGAATTAAGCTCGTTGTCATTAAAGCAATCATTAGCCTGTGGGAGTTTGAATGAAGCTGAGAATGTTGCTAATTTGACCTTGAGATTTCTGTTTATTCTATCCTTCCTGAAGATTGGAGCAATGTGAACAGTAAGGTTACCGTGTGAATTCAAGTGATGGGCAAAACTTCAATTACAGCCTCAGTAAAATGGTCGTACCTAGTATCATCTCAGAAATAGTTTGGGAACACAAAATCATGTAATATATTGCTACTGGCAGAGCTGGAATTCAACAAGGCTTTAGTCCCCCCCCCAATAAGCAATTATGATATATATATTTAAAGCACATTCCAGAAAGTATGGATTCTATTTGGACATGCTTAAAGGAGCTCTGATGTTTGGGCTGTTATCCATACCCCACGTTTACAGTTTTATCCAGAACAAAAAATGAGACTTTCACCACAGACACCCTCAGTGACTTGGTAAAGTTTCTCCATCAGGCTGATTATATACAGTAGTCAATTTGTCTTTGCTGTGGTAGATAATTTCATGTTAAATGTTTGCAATTCTCCATTTGATGTTACCTGGTATGGCTAAGTATCCATAATGAGAGTGCTAGAGATTATTCTCATGTGATTTACCTGAGGATTTCTCCCAGTAACTCTGTGATAACTCTGGAGCCAATGTCTGGCATTACATAACAGGCTGTTTGAATCTCTCAAAAGATATAATCATGAGGGACAGGATGTTAGTGAGCGCTGCCTGTTGGGGCATTTATTTAGCTTTCATAGTATCCTCTCTTGATGGGTGTTTACTTTTATAACAGCCATCTGTTTAGAAAACTTCAGAGGACTCTAAAGTTACTTAATTTGCTGACCATTCTTTGTTGAGGCTCCTGCAGAGATCAAGAACCCTGTTTATTCTTAACGAATGCAAAAATAATGGAGTACACTCAAAGTATACTTATTATCACTCTATATCACTCTCTTATGAATCTGTTTATTCTTAAAGAATTCAAAAATCATGGACTACACTCAACGTATACTTATTATCACTCTGTATCACTCTCTTATGAACCTGTTTATTCTTAAAGAATTCAAAAATCATGGACTACACTCAAAGTATGCTTATTATTACTCTGTATCACTCTCTTACATCTGTCTAACTAGTCAGATCTGTGGAATGTAATGAGTTCTGCCTTGTGGATATAGTTTGCCTTGGGACATAGTCTAAATATGCTGTTGATTTTCCTGAGTGACAAATAAGTATAGACTATTTTGATCCAGAGTGACACTAACAAAAAACTAGATCACAAATCTACCACTATAAAGTATACTGCCTCTAGGAGTTACTGAAAATAAAATGGTATGGGTGTTGTACTATAGGGAAACAGGGAAAAACGATTCTATTTATGGCTCTGAGGTCCTAAACAAATCTTTCTCTGTCAAGTAGGTTTTTGGAATTGGAGGGTTAAGCTATTATAAGGACTGGTATAAGTTTTTGACTTCCGTTTTTAGTCCTCAGTTCCTGGTTTTAGAAGATACAGTGCAAGTTTGGATAGCAACTTAGATGGATAAATCTAAACTGTGTTTAGCCCAAACAATCCTACCTATGTAAGTAGAAATTCCTGTGCACAGGAATAGGTGCTTCCTTGAGATCTTCAGTTTGGGCTCAATTTAGATACAAAAAGAGCAGTATATCAGTATCCAAATTATCCACTTCTTTATGTGGAAGGGAGTCCTCAGGGACTTGAGGCCTAGACCATCCAGAGAATGTTTAGCTTGCAATTCCATTCGTACAGTGATTCTCTACCTGTCAAGAAAGTAGAGATGGTATGACAGTGGAAGAACAAGTGTAATTTAGATAAAGTCTGAGGGTTATTGGAGAAATCTACCACCTGAATACTTGTCATTTCTAAGGAACAAGTTGTGTAATAGTGGTAGTGTTTAAAAGTGATATTATAGCACCCATATTGATTTTTTAAATTGCAAGTTTCTCCTTTAATGTTAAGTTATACTTTTGACTTTAAGGGTAAAATATAGGTTATTAGTTGCCTGATATGCACTTAAAGCACCTTGATTGATTGCTTATTTCATTTTTTTTAAATTTTTTACTGTTTAGATTCTCAGCTAATGCAAGACAATTGTTTTCCCAAAGTACTTAATGTTTACAGGTGTCTGGGATGGGAAGATGTAGTTTGTCTCTAGTCTGATTTTGTTTTTATTATAAAACTCAATGTTTAGTGCAGTGCTGCAGATCTAATAATGTGAGTATTTCCCTTTCTAGTTTTTTTTTGTTTTCATATTAAATCTTCTATTTCTGGTTTAAGTTTATTTGTATCCTGTTCCATAATTTTTAATACTTATTATCTAATATAAAGTACCCTATTTAATATTTTTAATGAGTGTTTGCCTTCTTGCAATAGAATGTAAACATGTTGAGCATAGAGATTTTTGTGTCTCCTTTACTGTATTAATACCAATGCGCTGACTGTGAGAAACATAAAAATTAGCTTAAATTTTAAAACCAACTACTAAACTTACTTCTAATTATTGGTCTGGTAAGGGAGAAACTGCAAGAGAAATTTCAACATTTTGCTTCTTGAAGAAAAAAGAAAAATTACAGAGAATTTTGAGGATGAGTGAAATTTGACTAAATTTATAATAAGCAGCATTTGGGGTAGATCAAAGCAAAAATGAAGTTGACTGGATGGATTGACTTGATCAAAGTAAATAGAGATGATTGGAAGGATTGGAGAGTAGATCAGTTCTAGTAGTGTTTGCTAAATGTAAAGATTTAGTTAAAAAACAGATCTAACCACTTTTGCAGCCTCCTGAGCAGTGGGTAATTTTATCAGGAAAACTAGAATTTGCAGCATTTTTGTACATGTGGATGAGGTCCTTCCGGCAATGTAACATTTTTTAAAATCTCACCATCCAAACCTAAACGTGAGAACATAAAGTTCATTGTCATTTAAATACTCTTATTTGCCTTTGTAGATAATTTCAATTTTTCCTAAATTAAAATTTTAAATATCAGTAACATTTGAAAAGTAAATAATTTGCCAACCATTTAAAAAATATGTCTCAATGCATGAGGCAAATGCTCAGGGCTGGGGCAGTGGGATGACCCAGAAGGATGGGATGGGGAGGGAGGGGGGAGGAGGGTTCAGGATGGGGAACACATGTAAACCCATGGCTGATTCATGTCAATGTATGGCAAAAACCACTACAATATTGTAAAATAATTAGCCCCCAACTAAAATAAATAAATTTATTTAAAAAAATTAAAATAAATAAAATAAAAAATATAGTTGATCATTGAACAACATGAATTAGAGGTACAAATAAGTCTTCCCTCCCCAGTTGAAAATCTGTATATAACTTTATAGTCAGCACTCTGTATCTGTGGTTCTTCATCCAAGGATCCACATTCACAGTTTCAACCAGATCCTGTAGTACATGTTTGTAGAAAACAATTCGTATAATAAATGGATCTACACAGTTGAAATCATGTTGTTCAAGGGTCACCTGTATCAATGAAATGGAAAAAATTCCTTAAGAACACAGCTAATGAAAATAAATCACAAGAATAAATAGAAAGTATAAATTGTCCTATATCTGTTAAAGATACTGAATCCAAAGTGAAAATCCTTCCAAATGAGACTACTCCAGTCATGAATATTCTCACCAGTAGATTTTTACAAGAATTTAAGGAAAAAATATAGTATTAATTCCCATTTTCTCAGAATAGCTTAACTGATAACCTGATAACCTTAACCTGATAACACTGTTAAAAATGAATTTATAGAATATGACTACTATGAATATAGGTGCAAACATCCTAAATATAATAACAGTAAACCACATTCCATAAAATATGTCAAAACTAATGCATCAGAACCATTTGGGACTTATTTAATAAAAATTGCTTTTTTACATTAAAAAAATTAAGACTTCTGGTTTCAACTCTGAAATATGAAGGGAAAAGAAGTCATTATTTATGTACTTACAGCAAGATAAAGGTAGGAAAACTGAGAAAAGTCAATGATTTCCTTGGATCCGTCAGAGGCCTGAAGCATCAGGGAAAACTGCCACCTCAAAATCTGGAGAGAAAGACATCCATTGAGATACAGGTGAGATCTGCTTAGCTGAAACAGAAGCTACAAATTGGTAGGAAAATTTAACTGCAATTTAGATGAAGAGACGGGCTGAATGTAGAATAAAGTGAAAGGGAGAAACTCTGGAAACTCTTACACTTTTGTGGGCTTTACCTACAAGAACCTCACATGTTTCTTATGATAAGGATTTGAGAAAAAAAAAACAAAACACAAGATACCCTTGTGACTCTGGAACTGGGGTGGTGGAGGAGAGTGATCCTTGTGAAATAAACCTAAAGAATTTTCCATAACTGAGGCCTAATCTTCAGGGGAAAGACCTGGGAACTTGAGGGAAGGGCACTCCTATAACTCTGGCCTATTATAGCCATTCAGTCTTACCAATCAGAAAACACACACACACACACAATGGGCAATAGATGTCAGTGCTTCAAGGTAATAGATTCGGAACACTAGAGTCAGGGAAAAGGGTAGGGGACAAGGAGAAAAACAACTATGCTACTGAAGAAATACTTGTAAAGGCCACAATCCTAAGACATAGGCAAACAAAACCAGAGACTTATTCAAAAATGTTATGAATCACTCAACTCCCTCACAAGCTTACCTTCCCACCAACAAGCTTCACTATAATAACAGTGGATACAGTTGAAAGAGCTTCAAGACAACAGCTCTCTCAGAAGTACTTAGGGAAACCCAGAGTCAAGAGAGGAGACAAAAACGAACACACTAAAGTAATTTAACACTTCTGATACCTCTAGCAATACAAACATTAACTAGAACACAACTCCCAGTTAGATTGCCACAAATCTCACACCAAAGGCTTATTTACCTCAACTCCAAACACCAGATACAACTCAAAACACTATATGTTACAGAGCAAGAAAAAAGCAGTCTGAAGAGAGAAAACACTCAGCAAAACCAGACTCAGGACACAGATGTTGAAATTATCAAATGGGGAATTTAAAATAACTGTGATTCATATGTTAAGAGCTCTCAGGGAAAAAGAAGACATCATGCAAGAATAAATTATATAAGCAGAAAAATAAAAACTGTAAGAATCAGAAGGAAATGCTGCAAAAAGAAAAACTGTAAATGAAGAATCCCTTCAATAGACTCATGACTAGATTCAACACAATTGAGTAGGAAAACCGTGCTATTGAAAACAATCCAATAGAAATTTCACAAAATGAAATACAAAGAGAAAAAATAAAGGAAAAACCATCCAAGAACTGTCTAACAATTTTAAAAAGTGAAATACACATAACTGGAATCCCAGAATGAGAAGAGAGAGCAGAAGAAATTTTCAAAGTAATAATGGTCATGGATGTTTCAAAATGAATGACAAACATTAAAGCACAAGTGTGGGAATTTAGAGAACACAAAGCAGGAAAAAATGCAAAGCACACAAACACACACAAGCAGACAGCAGCAACATTGAAACCTAGGCATAACCTATTCAACTGAAAGGAAGTGAAAGTCGCTCACTCGTGTCTGACTCTTTGTGACCCCATTGACTATACAGTCCATGGGATTCTCCAGGCCAGAATACTGGAGTGGGTAGCCTCTCCCTTCTCCAGAGGATCTTCCCAACCCAGGGATCGAACCAGGTCTCCCACATGCAGGTGGATTCTTTACCAGCTGAACCACAAAGGAAACCCAAGAATACTGGAGTGGGTAGCCTATCCCTTCTCCAGTGGATCTTCCCAACTCAGGAATCCAACTGGGGTCTCCTGCATTGCAGGCAGATTCTTTACCAACTGAACTATCAGGGAAGCTCTCAACTGAAGGAAACTAAAGGGCAAAGAGAAAATTTTGAAAGAAGTTAGAAAAATACCCACAATGCATTAAGTATAGAGAATTACAGTGAATTACAGGGGACTTATCAGAAATAGAAAGTTAAGAGAGCATGATGTGAAATATTTAAAATGTTGCAGGAAAAAAATATCGACCTAGAACAAGATAATTCTTCAAAAATAAAGGAGATATAAATACTCTCAGACAAACAAAAATGAGGAAATTCTTGCCAACAGACCTAGTGTACAAGAAATGTTAGAAGTTCTTTAGGAAGAAGGAGAATTATACAGGTCAGAAACTTGGATTGCCATAAAGAAAAGAAGAGCATTGGAGAATAAATGAGGTAAAATAAAATTATTAGTGCCATTATTCTTAAATAATCTTAAAATGCCTAAAGTAATAATAGCTATAAAATGCTGGTTGATTATGGCATATGGATAGTGAAACAAATGACAGTAATGTCACAATAGATGGAAAGGAGAAATCGATAATACCCTGATCTAAGGAGCCTGGACTACACGTGGAGTGGTATGGTGTAGTTTGTAAAGTGAGTTTGGATGAGTGAAAATTTTTATTATAGGTTCTAGAAAAACCAATAAAAAATAAAAAGAATAATTGATATGCTAAAAGAGGAGATAAAATGAAATCATATAAAAATCAACTAAAAGCAGAGAATGCAGTAAAATAGGAAGAAACAGAATAATTCAATGACTAGAAAACTGTTACAAATTGGTAGATATTAATTGGTAGTATTTACAATTATTTTAAATGTGATGGTTTAAAATACAAGGATTGCCAGAATTAATTTTAAAAAAAAACAAGACTCAGCTAAATGTTGTCTACAAGAAACCTACTTTAAAATTAAAGATTTAGGTCAATAAAGGTATTGAGGAACCTTTCAGGAAAGGTGTTAAGAAACATATATCATGCAGAAACTAATCAAAAGATAGCCAAAGAAGCTGCATTGATTTCAGACAAAGCCAGCTTCAGAACAAGGAATATTATCAGACATTAAGATTATTTAATGTTAAAGGATTCATTCTTAGAGAAGACATAACAATCATGAATGTATGTGCCCCTAACAACAAAGTATCAAGATAGGTAAAAGTTGAAGGAACACAAAGTAGAAATACACAAGTCAGCTATTATAGTTGGAGACTTCAACAGCTCTCTGACAGTAACTGATCAAGCAGGCAAAACAGTAAGGATATAGATGATCAAAAGAGCACTATCAAATTTGTTTGCCTGATACTTACAGACTATTCCATCCATGAAGAAGAATACACATTCGTCTAAAGGTCATATGAAATAGTGACTGAAATAGGTCATATTATGTTCCATAAAATATACTTTAACAAATGTAAAAGATTAGAAACTATACAAAGCAACAATGAAATAAAACTGGTAGTTGATAAAGATATAGCTGGGAAATCCCCAAATATTTGAATTAGACATTTCAAAATAACAGATACATCAAGGAACATTAGAAATTTTTTTTTTATATTTTGAGCAAAGTAAAAATGAAAATATGACTTACCATAATTTATCAGATGCAGCTAAAATATCACTTACAGAAAGAAGTCAACATTACATTTATACATTAGAAAATTTAAAAGACCTAAACCAATAATTTAAGTTTTTACCTTAGAAAAATAAAGAACACTTTAAGCCTAAAGAAAATAGAAGAATATTAATAACAACAGAGCAGAACTCAGTAAAATTAAGAACAGAAAAACAATAGAGAAACAAGAGGTAGTTCTTTTAAAAGACCAATAAAATTGCTAAAATTCTACCCAGGCTAAGGAAAGGGGGGGAAAGTTACAAATGACCAATAATAGAAATAAAAGAACAATCAATTCTGATTCTACGGATAATGAAAGCATAATAACAGAATACTCTGAACTCTATGCTCCCAACTGGATAACTTCGATGAAATAGAACAGCTAATTACTCAAAAGACTAACTACCAAAACTCATACAAGGAAAAATACATATTCTAAATAGCCCTCCTAAGTCCATTAAAGCATTTAACAGTTAGCAGCTTCAAAAAAAGAAAACACCAAGCCCAGATAGTTTTGCTGGTTTATTTTGCCAAACATTTAAGGAAGAAGCAGTATCAACCCTCCACCACTGCCTCCAGAAAATGGAAGGGGTTGCATGTCGTCATCTCAGTCCTATCTGACTCTGTGAGACCCTGTGGACTGTAACCTGCTAAGCTCCCCTGTCTATGGATTCTCCAGGCAAGAACACTGGTGTGGGTGGCCATTTCCTCCTCCAGGGTATCTTCCAGACCCAGGGACTGAACTCTCATCTCTTATGTCTCCTGCATTGGCAGGCAGGTTCTGTACCACTATCACCACTTGGGAAGCACTAGAAAGAAGGGAGTCACTTACTAATTCACTGTGTTAAACCATTATTCCCCTAACACCATAACCAGATAAAGATATCACAAGAAATTGGACATTACAGACCAATATATGTCATGAGCATCCTCAAATATATTAACAAATTAAATCCAATAATATATGTGAAAAATTGTACACAGCCAAGTAAAATTTATTCCAGGTATTTCAACATTCAAAAATCAATCGATTGGGGGTATAGCTCAGTGGTAGAGCATTAGACTACAAAAATCAATTGATATAATCCATCACATCCGAAGGCTACAAAGAAAACTCATATGGTCACATGCCATAAAAATTTTTGACAAAATCCAATATTCTTTTAAGATAAAAACTCTCAGTAAATTAGTAATGCTGGGAACTTCTCTCAGTTTGATAAAGGACACCTACAAAAAGCCCTGTAGCTAACATTATATTTTTTGATGAGAGTCTTTATGCTAATTTCAGAAAAAAGACAAGGCTGTCCTCTTGCACCACTTCTATACATCATACTGGAAGTCTTAGCTAGTGCAGTAAGATAAAAAGTATTAGGAGGTGTATAGATTGAAAATGAGAAAAATAAAACTGTCTTTATTCAGAGATGACATGAGTATCTATGTAGAGAATCCTAAAGAACCTATAAAGCTAAACAAAACACTTCTGGAATTAAATGAGATAAATGTGCATAACAAGGATAAAGGATATAAGGTTAGTATAAAAAAGTCAATTGTTTATATATACCAGTTATGAAAAATTGGTGTTTGAAATAAATACTTTTTTAAAAAATCCATTTACATTTGCAATTTTAAAAAAATTAGGTATCCATTGCACATACTTTCATGTGATCTAAATGGGGAAAGTACAAAATTCTGATAAAAGATAACAAATAAGATGTAAATAATGGCTATACTGTTTTCATGGATTGGAAAACTCGGTATTAAGTCAGTTTTCCCCAGCTTTACCTATGGATACAATATAATCCTATTCAAAGCCCCAGCAAGTTATTCTGTAGATATCAGTGAACTGATTTTAAAGTTTATGTGAAAAGACAAAAGAACTAGAGTTAACCAATATACTGAAGAAAAACAAGTTTGGAGCACTCACACTACCTTATTTTAAGAGTCTTACTATAAGCTACCATAATCAAGATAGCATGGAATTGGCAAATAAATAGACATAGATCAATAGTATAGAGTAGAGGATCCAGAGGTAGATACACACTTATAACATCTATAATTACCTGATCTTTGACAGAAGCTTAAAGGCAATTTACTACATAAAAATAGTCTTTTCAATAAGTGATGCTAGAACATGGGATGTCCACATGCAAAAAGGGAACCTAGACACAGTCCTTATATGTTACTTTAAAATTAACTTGAAACCGTAGAACTAGATGTGAAATGTAAAACTATAAAACTTCTCAAAGCAAACATAGGAGAAAATCGATGTGATCTTGGGTTTTGTGATGAGTTTTTAGATATAACACCAAAAGCACAGAACCATGAAGAAACAAAGTAAGTTGAGCTTTATTTAAATTAAAAGCTCTGATCTGGCAAAAGACACTTAAGTTAATGAAAAGACAGGAGACATTGGGAGAGTACATTTTCAAAACACTTATCTGATAAAGGTCTTCAATCCAAATAGATTAAAAAAAAAAAACTCTTAAAATTCAGCAAAAAGAAAACAACCCATTTAAAATGGGCAAAAAATCTGAATAGACACCTCACTGGAGAAATATACAGATGACCATATGTAAAGGTGTCCTACACTATCTGTCATTAGGGAGATGCAAATTAAACAAACAAAAAATACTACTACACACCTAGGATAATGGCTAAAATTTAAAAAAACTGACAATGTCAATTGTTTGTGGAAAATGCAATCAACAGAAACTGTCATTCATTGGTGGCTAGAATGAAAAATGGTATAGCAATGTTGGAAAACAGTGTGGTTACAAAGCTAAGTGTTCTACATTTAGCCACTGTGCTACTCAAATGTGTTGAAAACTTAGGTCCACACAAAGACTAGCACATGAATATTTATAACAGCTTTATTCATAACTGCCAAAAACTGGCAGTAGGTAAGATATCCTCCAATAGGTTAATCCTTAAAAACACTGCAGTACATCCACTTTACCAAAAAAAAAAAGAGAGACAGAGACAGAGACACAGATGAACTTTGAATGCATTTTGCGAAGCGACAGAAGTCAGTCGAAAAGAATACGTACGGTGTGCTTCCACTTATATGATATTCTGGGAAAGGCAAACTAAAGATACAGTAAACATGTGGTAGTCAGTGGGAGGGCAAGGGCTGAATAGATAAAGCAAACAATCTATCTTGTATGATACTGTAATGGCATATACATAACATTATGCATTTGTCAAAACCCATAGAACTTTACAGCACAAAGAGTAAACCTTAATATATATGAATTTTAAAAACCATTTAGTAGTTGGGGGATCCCAGATTGGAATATAAAATGTAAAAAGAGAATCTACTGTATTACAAATGTATGAAACAACTTCACTTATGGGGTTGGAAAGAAAAGGTGCTAACAAGTGACTAGAGGAGTTAGTGCAATCTGCAAGACTAAAAGCAAAGCGACTATCTACAGTCCTGTACTTGATAAAGTTGTTTCTCATGAGTTTATGGATTAGCAACTCTGCAACCACTAAGCATACCTACTAGAGTTAAACAATTAAGTAAGTTGTTGGCAGATGGTGTAAGGGTTCTTGCTGTTGGAGTAGAAAGCTATAGACAAACAAGAAGAGGTTAGACTAATCCACGTAATAATGGGTTTGAATTGGAAGCATCACTATGAACTTATGTTCTGTATCATATATATGTATATGCATATGTAGTTACACATATAAATATTTATATACATACATATAGTTGCTTTACATGTATATCTTTCCTTAATCTGTCAGTTGAGAAAGCCTAGGAGCAATGGTAATCTAATAACAAAAGGCACACCTAAAACCCATAGCTTGGTTTCTAATACTAGTCTCCAAAAAAACAAGGGTTCCTTTCAAAAATGGTTGATTCTATGAAGTGAAGTGAAAGTCACTCAGTCACGTCTGACTCTTATGTGACCCCATGGACTATGCAGTCCATGGAATTCTCCAGGCCAGAATACCGGAGTGAGTAGCCTTTTCCTTCTCCAGGGGATCTTCCCAACCCAGGGATCAAACTCAGGTCTCCTGCATTGCAGGTGGATTCTTTACCAGCTGAACTACCAGAGCCACCAGGGAAGCCCAAGAATACTGGAGTGGGTAGTCTATCCCTTCTCCAGTGGATCTTCCCAACCTAGGAATCAAACCGAGGTCTCCTGCATTTCAGGCAGATTTTTTACCAGCTGAGCTACCAGGGAAGCCTGCTTCTACGAAGGGGCAGGGAATATTAAAGGTGAGCCTGGAGCATCCTAGAGGACCAGAAAGTAAGGAAGTGCTTGTCTCTCTTTCTAATTATCCATGAATTCACACTATATAAAAACATGAATAAATACTTTGGGAGAATAGACACAATTCTTATGTAAAATATTTCAAAACAAATTTTGTAGATACTTTGACTTCAAGGAGGTGCAACATGACTCCTCATTCCTCAAGTGTGGTCTGTGCATAGTGACTTCCTTGCAAAGAATACAGTGTGAAAGTGGCAGGTGGGAGGAAAAGTAAATTTATAGTGAAGAAACCTGACGAACACTATCTCAGCCAGGTAATCAAGGTTAATATAGTCGTACTGATAGAATGTAACCTTGATATGACAGGATGAGAACAGTACTTTATGATCTTTCCCAAAACCCATAATGCCAGTATAATCATGAGATAATAATTAGATAAATCCCATTTGAGAGACACTATACAAAGCAGTTAACTAGTTCTCAAATCAATTCTTGATGTGCCAAAGAATTGATGCTTTTGAACTGTGGTGTTGGAGAAGACTCTTGAGAGTTCCTTGGACTGCAAGGAGATCAAACCAGTCGACCCTAAAGGAAATAAGTCCTGAATATTCATCAGAAGAACTGATGCTGAAGCTGAAGCTCCAATACTTTGGCCACTTGATGCGAAGAACTGACTCATTGCAAAGACCCTGATGCTGGGAAAGATTTAGGGCAGGAGGAGAAGGGGATGGCAGAGGATGAAATGGATGGCATCACTGACTCAATGGGCGTGAGTTTGAGCAAGCTCTGGGAGCTGGTGATGGACAGGGAAGCCTGGTGTGCTGCAGTCCATGGGGTCCAGAGTCAGACACAACTGAGCGATTGAACTGAGTTCTTCTAAAAAATAAGAAGACTATCAAAACAGGGAAAATCTGAGAAATTGTCATGGTCAGGAGGATCCTAAGTAGACAGAACATCAAAATGCAGCATCCGGTATGGGATCATGAAATAGCAGTAGATCATTAGGCAAAAACATTGGAAATCTGTAAAAAGCATAGACTCACGACTGAAGTGACTTAGCAGCAGCAGCAGCAGCATATAGCTATATCCCCAAATGATTTGAAATAAACAATTAAAATTAGGAAGTTAATTTAGCAAAATTGTTGTATTTGTAAGCAAATAAATACTATGAAATGTGTTTATGCAAAGTACAAACAGATTTTTAAATCATTTCCAAGAACATCAGAAATAGCAATTACATAAGAAAAGATCAACATATATTATTACAAAACATTAGTGAAAAGAAGTAATACCCCACAAATGAAGAGATATATTCAGATTGGCAGATTTGATTATATTCAGATGTTAATTCTCCTCCAAATATTCATTTTAAATATTCAATGCATTCCAAATCCAAATCCCATTAGGAGTTTTGTAAATTGATGCCTGATTTTAAAAATTATGTATAATACAGGTGTGAGAGGTATATAATGCAAAGAGCCAAGAAAAGCCAAGGTTGTCCTGATCAAAATGAACAAAATTTCTTAAGTTATATGATAAAATTTCAAAGCATTTCAAGAGGCTACAGTAGTTAAGACTGTGCGTAGTGACAAAAACTAGCTTAATGGGAAAAAATAGATCAAGAAATGTATGGTTACTTGATTAATAATAAAGGTGCCACTGCTGCATAATGAGGAAAAGATGAAAAAACTTGAGTCCATTTTCCAATTTCTAGACATAATGTAGACATATATGAAAAACAAAACAATAAAGATTTTTGAACATAACTTAGGAGAGCAGTATCATGACCTTGGTGAATGCAAAAATTTATAATTGAATAACTAGCACTAACTATAAAGGAAAAATTGATAAATTGGTTTGCATAAAAATGAAAACTTCTGTTTATCTAAATTAAAACTTTTGTTTATCAAAATGTATATTCAATAAAAGATCATTATACATAAATAAACTTGTATATGTCAAGAAGTGAGAAAGAAGACATTTAAACAAGCACATCACAAAGGAGTAATACCCAAATGGCTAATAAACATGTGAAAAGGTGCTCGAGGTCATTAGCCATGAGAGAAAAGAATATTCAAGCAATAAATGTTCACCAGGATATAGAAAAATTTTAAAATCAAGCTATATGTCTATTTAGAATACTCTTAGACTGTGTCCATAAACATAATCCCAGGTATAAGAAAAATTTGTATACATATGCTCTAAAGTACAAACATGTGAGTACTTATAGTAGCACAATTTCTAACAGCAAAAACTGAAAGCAAAGTGCCCATCAAGAGTTGAAAGAATAAGTACACCCTGAAACATGCATGCCATTAAACAACAGACAGATTCTGGGGAAGTAAAAATGAAGAGGCTGACATGATAGAGGAGGGAAAGAGAGCCTCAGCAGAGGCTCATACATGGAACGACCACATTTGCTGGAGCTGGACTAATATATACAATGCTGCTTTACCAAAATCTGGGCTGCACAAGGCTGGATAATAAATATCTACACAGTGTGGAATAGCAAACTACAGAGCTAAGTCAAAATTTTCTTTAGCACAGGCAGAACTCATCTACAATTTTCAGAGACGGGTTGAAAAAAGAATCTACAGTAGCAACAGGTATGAAGTACAAGCAGGATGAGAATTACCAAAAATGAAAATTAATTTGGACCCTCCCTTTCTTCAGTGATTACAGAGAGATATAATTTCAAATATATCTGTGGACTAATAGAGAAAAACGTCTAAGATATTTGTGTTAGTTCTTTAAGGAACCATGGATTTTATTATGGCTAATTCTTTTCTATGAGTGACTCATATTGATGATATGATTCTCATGAGGAAAAACTTTAATTTCTACCTGAGCTTTGCTTTGATTAAATTTGAGAAGTCTTATCATTTACTAGTATTATTTCTTTGGTGCATCATCTGGTTACATCTAAAATCATATATAGACAAATTTTATCTGTTAGATTGTTTTGAGTTTGCTAAGGTGTTGTGATATATGTGGATCATAAATGAACTACTCACAATTGAAGGACCATTGCAACTGTAGCCAGAGGTTTGAAATCCAGGTATATGCTTTGCCCATGATAAGTGAGACAATAAAATCATAAGCACCCTGATACTGATATCTAGCTTCTTATTATCATGTGGCTTCATTGGATTTATTTTAAGTAGAAAATCCATGCTATTAATGGTATCATTGCTTTTCTGCTCTGGCTTCCTGGAAGAGACAGCCAAGAACTGGTTAGTAATAGGATTTTAAATCTGCATAAAGATTTCTGGCAGGTTTCTTGAGGCCAAAGTATATTATTTACATCAATTTGACTATGTATGATGAGTCACTGGCTATGTATAAAGGAATGTGCCCCCCTCCCTGTTTTAGTAATATCCTTCCTATATAAATCACCAAGGAACACGAGCAATGCAAACATGAAATACATGTTCTTTGACTACTGCCCTGTCTCTGTCCTCATACACAAAGATAAATGGGGAAGGAGACCCTTTAGCCCACTTCCCCTGGGTTACCCTGTTGTCCTACACTGAATCTCTCAGATCTCCAGTCTACTTGGGACCCAGAATTTAAGGACGCTATTCCTAGTAAGAAATTACAGAACAAAGAATGTGTCAGTGTGGATGGTGCCCTGGTTTTAGTGAATGAGGATGTTTTGTCTTTAGGAGATGTGGTTGCCTAAAAATCACGCTTAATGAAATTACTCTGGAGCCTAGCAGAGGTGAAAATCGTGGAAATGAGAGTGAGAGTTCTTAGCTCCACTGTTATTGTTGTTAAGTCACTCAGTCATGTCTGACTCTTTGCGACCCCGTGGACTGCAGCACACCAGGCTTCCCTGTTCTTCACCATCTCCTGGAGCTGGCTCAAACTCATGTCCATTGAGTCAGTGATGCCATCCAACCATCTCATCCTGTGTCGTCCCCTTCTCCTCCTGCCTTCAGTGTTTCCCAGCATCAGGGTCTTTTCTAATGAGTCAGCTCTTTGCATTAGGTTGCCAAAATATTGGAGCTTCAGCATCAGTCCTTCCAGTGAATAATCAGGGTTGATTTCCTTTAGGATTGACCGGCATGATCTCCTTGCAGTCCAAGGGACTCTCAAGAGTCTTCTCCAACACCGCAGTTCAAAAGCATCAGTTCTTCAGTGCTCAGCCTTCTTTATTTATGGTCCAACTCACATCCATACATGACTACTGGAAAAACCATACCTTTGACTATACAGAAGTTTGTCAGCAAAGTAATGTCTCTGCTTTTTAATATGCTGTCTAGGTTGGTCATAGCTTTTCTTTCAAGAAGCAAGTGTCCTAATTTCATGCGCAGTAACCATCTGCAGTGATTTTGGAGCCCAAGAAAATAAAGTCTGTCACTATTTCCATTGTTTCCCCATCTATTTGCCATAAAGTGATGGGACTGGATGCCATGATCTTAGTTTTCTGAATGTTGAGTTTTAAGTCAGCTTTTTCACTCTCCTCTTTCACCTTCATCAAGAGGCTCTTTAGTTCTTCTTCACTTTCTGCCATAAGATTTGTGTCATCTTCATATCTGAAGTTATTGATATTTCTCCCAGCAATCTTTATTCCAGCTTGTGCTTCTTCCTGCCTGATATTTCGCATGATGTACTCTGCATATAAGTTAAATAAGCAGGGTGACAATATAGATACAGCCTTGACATATTACTCCTTTTCCTATTTGGAACCAGCCTGTTGTTCCATGTCCCATTATAACTGTTGCTTCTTGACCTGCATACATGTTTCTCAAGAGGCAGATAAGATGGTATGGCATTCCAGACCTTCACTACAACTACACTGTAATAGGAACTCTATTCACAGGCTTCAGATAATAAAGCCCATGTGGGAAGCATGTTTCTTCCACTTCTTTCTGTCTCCTTCTGGCAAGCAATGGTTTCTTTTATATTAATCAGATTTGGGCCATTTATTCTCATATTTTTGAAATTATTCCTCAACTCTTTTTTTATATTGTGTGCACACTAGCTGAATTAAACTGCCTTTGGTAAATGCAAAGTGCAATGTATATATTATATAATGGGATCCTCATCACAAGAATTTCACTTTTCACTTGAGTGCTTTATTGGAATTTGTGGAAGTTTTATAATTCATCAAAATCATTTGTATGTTGCAATATTTGCTTTATTCTAAATATCCAACTAAATAAATTCAAGCCTGTTATATTATTTCAAGTTTTTAATGTGTGGTACTTGTTGATCATTTTTGAACTGTATCCATTCAACGATCCTGGCAATTGTGAATCTTTGTGATCCAGATATTTGTTTTCCTATTATGTAAAATCAATATAATTAGGAACTTCTTGATATCCTATTTACTTTTTAGGAATAATGCCCATGAAATACAGTTTTCCTTTGACTACTGTCCTACTGCTGTCCTCTTAGACAAAGATTATTGAGAAAGATGACTTTCTGTCCTGCTATAAGAGTGACATATGAAAGCTATACAGACTATCTACACTGAATGTACCCAAACCCCAGTCTACTTTGGCACAAGGATTTTAACAATACTAACTCTGGTTAGACTTTCCAGAATCAAGCATATATATAAGGAGAGCACCATGGCTTTTGTCATTATGCTAATCCCCAGCATAGGTACCATTCTTGGGAACAGATGTAGGAGTGTTATAGACTGTGCCAAATAAAGCTATGGAAGCAGATATGATGAAGAGAAAAGAGTAGGGAGTCCTTGAAAAGTTGTGTAAAAGACTGAGCCATAGAATGAAAGTATCAGGTTAGACAGTGGTCACCTAGTTACCTGGAAGAAAGGGAATAAGGCTGCTGGAAGGACTAAAAATGGTAAGGTTCCATATGCCCTCTTCCCTCGAGCTCTGGAGAGACCCACAGAATTTCCCAAGGCGCCCTGCACTGTGTTTTCAGTCTACAGTCTTATACCTGGGCTGCCACACAAATTGCTGCCTCTGGTTGACTTTCTTCAACGAATGAAACGGACACAATGAAGGCAAATTGGTAATCTCTATATCAGGGCGCTGAAGTCCTCAGGAATCCTGTACTCTTCCTTCAACAGCTTAGGCTATTCTGTTTTTTGTACCTTGGAAACTAAGACAAGGAACTACTGAAAAGATTCCTTGAAAACTTTCTGCAGAAGGTAAACTGGGAGAAGCTAAATGCTGTACTTAGAAGCTGAGTCTTTCACTGTTTTTCATCACAGTTGAGTGAGGCATTTTCTAAGTCTGCATATATAAATCTATGTAAATATCAGAATAGACATTGAGCCTCTCCATTTTTATGACACTTCTGTTGCTAGGAATTCAAATACAAGTAAGAAGAAAAAATAAGTTGATGGCAAGAATGAATAGTTTCTCAGATGCTGGTAGCTACAATCTGGCTTTGAGAAAGTATATAGAAAGGTAAGCCATAAAGAAACTTAGGAGTGCAGTTTAGCCGCCTAGTTATAATTATCTACAAAAGAACACAATGTTTTCTGGGGATCCCAACAAATGAGAAGGCACACCTGAGGAAAAAGTTACTAATTCCCTATTGAAAAGTCAAGATATTAGAAAAAGTAATGCTGGAAGAGACTGAGGAAGATGCAACGGATACAACCTACGTCTGAAACTTTACCACCTCCTCAAGAGGATCTTCTCTACTCCAAGAAATCAAACAGAAAAAAATTGGTAAATGATGCAAACTAATGGACAAAATTGGCATCATGTGAGAACCTTATAACTGGGATGAAATGAACTTGCATGTCCATTTTCCTCTTCTCTATCTCAAATGTTTCCAGTCCTTTCTTGTGGATACTGAAGCCATGAATTCTGCAGTTTTACTACCTTTCTTGTTTTACCCTAACCCAGAAAAAACATCCAAGATATAAGTGTTTCTGGATGACTTTATACTTATTCTTTCTCCTCTGAGGTTCCCATGCAAGCTGGTACTTCTGTAGTATATATCTTGTCTGTTGATGTGCTTGATAATATCAGAAAGGGACCTGATATGTAACTAATGGGTATGATAGTCTGTATTCTGGATAGAGTGTTTTTGGAGCACCTGGGACGCAAGACATCCAGGTTGATAAATATCTGCTTTCAGAAGCAAAAGGGGGCTATGGGAGAACAGCAGTCTCATCCAATGGTGAAAAAGTCCACCCAAATTATAGAAACTCTATATTTATGAGTAGAAAAATTCTAGCCATTTAATAAAAGGGATGAATCTCGTTGGTATAGTTTACAATAAAGAAAATATATGCCAATGTATAAAACATATTCTCTATTTTTTAGCTCAAACAAAATGGATAATACCAGTAGAGAAATATGAAAATGTAGCATAATAAAGAAAGGATATTTACCTTATAATTCTCTTATTTATTACTTATAAGGAAGAAAGGAAAATTTGACAAGGAGATCAATCTGTTTATAGAACTGTCCATGACCATGATCTGAGAGCAATAAATAAGTCATAATTGGTCTGATACCTGTACTATCCAATCTTGCTACTTTCTTAACCTCTGTGTCTGAGTTGGCTAATTATCTTTTTGTAGTCTATTTACTATGTTCAGCTTTCTTGTCTTTACCTTTAGATAAAGAGTTAATGTTCTTATTTGAGTTTACCTATGTAGGCTTTCAATACTTGTGGCAATTGATTCCACAGAAATTCAAAGATTCATTTACTGTATTCTCTAGGTATTTACATAAAAAACTTAAATAATTATCTCTGGCTTGAGGCTCCAAACTAATTCAACACTGGTTGATTTACTAATAGCTGCTTACATGCTAACAAAGAAGATACTTTAGCTTCACTAAATTTCTTAGTCTCCCAAGACACAACATCTTCCTGAACATGTCACAACATTATCAAACTGAAGTCAAATATTTGACATGTATATAGCTCCAATTGCATTGCATATATGCAATAGGCCAGCAGACTGAAGATAGTTGCATCCTGAACTCACCCTAATATACAAATGAAACAATGTCACACACATACACACCGCCATTGATTTTGAGAGTTGTTTGTGGATCCTTGCCTTTTATATAAAGCCTAAGCCTCTCATGGTATGTTATATGAAATAACAAAATTGTAGTATAAATACAATAAAGAAGCCTTTCACATTCTTAGAATAGATGTTTCTCTTTTTGTGTTAGTTTTTAACTTTAATAAGACCTTTTACATTTTCTGTGATAAGATTTAGGGTGCTTCTAATAGTGAGCTTATTAAAATTTAGGCCTTGATTTTAGGCATATTGCTTGCTGTTCTCTGTTATTGGATTTTGTTGCTCTGGGAATGCAAAGGTATTTACAAGGCATTATACCAAGAACTCCCTGATTAAAAGACTTAGGCTTTAACGTTAGAGCACTTAATTTTCTTATAAATAGCTCATGATGTTACTATTTAAAAAGTTTTTAAGATTCATTTCTCAATTTGCTGCCAGTCTAGGTATGAGCAAATCTTATTGTCTAATTCAAATATGATTCTTTGCAAGTGTGGCCTCATTAACCCAGCTACTATGTTGCCTTATCCTGACAAAACAGGTTGAATATGACTGTCTCACAGTCATTGATATAGATATTGGACCTTGGTCTGATTTACATAATATTCCTATTCCCAAAGCTGACTTAATATTTTTCACTGAACCATAGGGAACTATAATAGTATGTTATGCAGTAGTCAATCCTCTTGAGATTTTAGAGGTTTCTGTTCCCTCAAACAAAAAGTTAGTCCAAGCAGCAATGTCTGTTCATTCATTTATAATTTTATTTGTGTTTCTTATTTCCTTATGTAGTCTAGCTACAGGTTTGTCAATAGTATTTATCTTTTCCAAAAAACAACTTAAAAATATTTATATTGTTTTGTCTAGTCTCCATTTCATTTATTTCTTCTCTGATCTTTATTATTTCCTGACTTCAGATAACTTGGAGCTTAGTTTGTTCTTCTAGTTTTTTGAACTGTAAAGTTAGATTACTTGAGATCTCTCTTTTTTCTTAATATAGGCATTTATTGCTATTCAGTCTTTGAACAGCTGTTGCTTCACCTCATAAGTTTGGATATGTTGTGTTTCCATTTACATTTGCCTTGATTATTTTAATTTTATTTCTTTTATGACTTTTTATTTCATTTTTCACCCATTAGTTGTTCAAGAGTGTGTTGTTTAATTTCCACATATTTGTGAATTTTCCAACATTTCTTCTGTTGTTGATTTCTAGTTTCATACTACTGTGGTTGGAAAAGACACATGATAAACTTAATAAGCTCATTTTTTTGTTAAGACATGTTTTGTGGCCTAACATATAATCTATCCTGGAGAATATTTTATGTGTGCTTAAAAGAATGTATATTCTGAAGCTGTTGGATAGAATGTCCTGTATATATTTATTAGGTCTTTCTTGTCTATAATTTTAAGTCTGATGTTTTCTTAGACTTTTTGTCTGGATTATTTATCTATTTTGAAAATGGGTTATTAAAGTCAGCTATGTTGTTATTCAGTCACTAACTTGTATCCAACTCTTTATGACCCATGGACTGCAGCACACCAGGCTTCTCTCTCCTCCACTGTTTCCCAGAGTTTGCTCAAATTCATGTCCATTGAATTGGTGATGCTACCTAACCATCTCATCCTCTGCCACCCACTTCTCCTTCTGCTTTCAATCTTTCCCAACATCAGGGTCTTTTCCAATGAGTCAGCTTGTCAAATTAAGTGGCCAAAATATTGGAGCTTAGCTTCATCAACAGTCCTTCCAATGAAAATTCAAGGTTGATTTCCTTTAGGATTGATTGATTTGATCTCCTTGCACTCGAACGGACTCTCCAGAGTCTTCTTGAGCACCACAGTTCGAAAGTATCAATTTTTCGAAACTCAGCCTTCTTTATGGTCCAACTGTCACATCTGCACATGAATACTGGAAAAACCATAGCTTTGACTATAAGGACCTTTGTTGACAAAGTGATGTCTCTGCTTTTCAATACGTTGTCTAAGTATGCCATAGCTTTCCTTCCAAGGAGCAAGCATCTTTTAGTTTCATGACTGCAGTCACCATCTGCAGTGATTTTGGAACCCAAGAAAATAAAATCTGTCACTGCTTCCACTTTTTTCCCTTCTATTTGCCATAAGGTAATGGGACTGAATGCCATGATCTTAGTGTTTTTTTAATGTTGAGTTTCAAGTCAGTTTTTTTCACTTTCTTTCCCTAATCAAAAGGCTCTTTAGTACTTCTTGACTTTCTGCCATTAGAGTGATATCATCTGCATATCTGAGGTCAGTGATATTTCTCCCAGCAATCTTGACTATACCTCATGATTCATCCAGGCTGACATTTCACATGATGTACTCTGTAAGTTAAACGAGCAGGGTAGCAATATACAGCCCTATTATACTTCTTTCCCAATTTTCAACCAGTCATTTGGTCCATGTCTGACCCTAACTGTTGCTTCTTCAGCCATGTACAGGTTTCTCAGGAGGCAGGTAAGGTAAGGTGGTCTGGTACTCCCATCTCTTTAAGTATTTTCC
Organism: Okapia johnstoni; assembly: GCA_024291935.2. Taxonomy (NCBI): domain Eukaryota; kingdom Metazoa; phylum Chordata; class Mammalia; order Artiodactyla; family Giraffidae; genus Okapia; species Okapia johnstoni. The sequence continues at coordinate 1,327,358 of CM044326.1, forward strand.
ACAGTTTGTTGTAATCCACACAGTCAAATGCTTTAACATAGTCAATCATGCAGAAGTAGATGTTTTTCTGGAATTCCCTTGCTTTCTTCATGATCCAACAAATATTGGCAATTTGATCTCTGGTTCCTCTGCTCTTTGAAACCCAGCTTTTATATCTGGAAGTTCTCAGTTCATGTATTGCCAAAGCTAAATTGAAGGATTTTGAGCATAACCTTGCTAGCAAGTCAAAATGAGCACACTTGTATGGTAGTTGGAACATTCTTTGGCATTGCCCTTCTTTGGGATTGGAATGAAAAATAACCTTTTCTAGTCCTGTAACCACTGCTGATTTTTCCATGTTCACTGACATGTTGAGTGGAGTACTTTAACAGCATTATCTTTCAGGACTTTAAATAGATGAGTTGGAATTTCATCACCTCCTCTAGTTTTCTTCACCGTAATCCTTCCTAAGGCCCACTTGATTTCACACTTCAGGATGTCTGGCTCTAGGTTAGTGACCACACAATTGTGGTTATCCAAGTCATTAAGGCTTTTCTTGTATAATTCCTCTGTGTATTCTTGTCAACTCTTCTTAATCTCTTCTGCTTCTGTTAGGTCCTTACCATCCTTTAGCGTGCCCATCCTAACATGAAATGTTGCCTTGATATCTCCAACTTTCTTAAAGAGATCTTTAATCTTTCCCATTGTATTTTTTCCTCTATTTCTTTTCATTGTTCATTTAAAGCCTTCTTATTTCTCCTTGCTATTCTCTGGAACTCTGTTTTCATTTGGGTATATCTTTCCCTTTCTCGTTTGCCTTTCATGTCTCTTCTTTTCTCAGTTATTTGTAAAGCCTCTGCAGACAACCACTTTGGGTTCTTGTATTTCTTTTTGCTTGGAATGGTTTTGGTTTTGCTTCCTGTACAGTGTTATGAACTTCCATCCATAATTCATCAGACACTCTTTCTATCAGATCTAGTCCCTTGAATCTATTTGTCACGCCCACTGTATAATCATAAGGGATTTTATTTAAGTCACACTTGAATGGCCTAGTGGTTTTCCATACTTTCTTCAATTTAAGCCTGAATTTTTCAATGCATGATATGAGCCACAATCATCTCCTAGTGTTGTTTAGCTGACTGTATAGAGCTTCTCCATCTTTGGCTGCAAAGAATATAGTCAATTTGATTTCAGTATTGACAATCTGATGATGTCCATGTCTAGAATCATCTTTTAGGTTGTTGGAAAAGGGTATTTGCTATGACCAGTGTGTTCTCTTGACAAAACTCTTAGCCCTTACCCTGCTTCATTTTGTACTTCAAGGCCAGATGTGCCCGTTATGCTGGGTATCTCTTGACTTCCTACTTTTGCATTCTAATATATATACAATGACATCTTTTTTTGTGTTAGGTCTAGAAGGTATTGTAGGTTTCCATAGAGCTGGTAAATCTCAGCTTCTTCAGCATCAGTGGTTGGGTCATTACTGTGACATTGAATGGTTTGCCTTGGAAAGAAACTGAGATCATTCTGTCGTTTTTGAGATTGCACCCAAGTACTGCATTTCAGCAAAAAGGCAAAATGGTTGTCTGAGGAGGCCTTGCAAATAGCTGTGAATATAAGAGAAGCGAAAAGCAAAGGAGAAAAGGAAAGATATACCCATTTGAATGAAGAGTTCCAAAGAGTAACAAGAAGAGATAAGAAAGCCTTTGTCAGTGATCAATGCAAAGAAATAGAGGAAAACAATAGAATGGGAAAGACTAGAGATCTCTTCTAGAAAATTAGAGATACCAAGGGAACATTTCATGCAAAGATGGGCACAATAAAGGACAGAAATTGTATGGACCTACCAGAAGCAGAAGATATTAAAAAGAGGTGGCAAGAATACACAGAAGAACTATACAAAAAAGATCTTCATGGCCCAGATAATCATGATGATGTGATCACTCACCTAGAGCCAGATATCCTGGTATGTGAAATCAAATGGGCTTCAGGAAGCATCACTATGAACAAAGCTAGTGGAAGTGATGGAATTCCAGTTGAGCTATTTCAAATCCTAAAAGATTATGCTGTGTAAGTGCTGCACTCAATATACCAGCAAATTTGGAAAACTCAGCAGTGGCCACAGGACTGGAAAAAGTCAGTTTTCATTCCAATCCCAAAGAAAGGCAAGGCCAAAGAATGCTCAAACTACCACACAATTGCACTCGTCTTACAGGCTAGCAAAGTAATGCTCAAAATTCTCCAAGCCAGGCTTCAGCAATACGTGAACCGTGAACTTCCAGATGTTCAAGCTAGTTTTAGAAAAGGCAGAGGAACCAGAGATCAAATTGCCAACATCCGTTGGATCATTGAAAAAGCAAGAGAGTTCCAGAAAAATATCTACTTCTGCTTTATTGACTATGCCAAAGCCTTTGACTGTGTGGATCACAACAAACTCTGGAAAGTTCTTCAAGAGATGGGAGTACCAGACCACCTGACCTGCCTCCTGAGAAATCTGTATGCAGGTCACGAAGCAATAGTTAGAACTGGACATGGAACAACAGACTGGTTCCAAATAGGAAAAGTAGTACATCAAGGCTGTATATTGTCACCCTGCTAATTTAACTTATATGCAGAGCACATCATGAGAAACGCTGGGCTGGATGAAGCACCAGCTGGAATCAAGATTGCCAGGAGAAATATCAGTAACCTCAGATATGCAGATGACACCACCATTATGGCAGAAAGTGAAGAACTAAAGAGCCTCTTGATGAAAGTGAAAGAGAAGAGTGAAAAAGCTGGCTTCAAACTCAACATTCAGAAAACTAAGATCATGACACCTGGTCCCATCACTTCATGGAAAATAGATGGAGAAACAGTGGAAACAGTGACAGACTTTATTTGTGTGTGTGTGGGGGGGGGCTCCAAAATCACTGCAAATGGTGACTGCAGTCATGAAATTAAATAACGCTTGCTCCTTGGAAGAGAAGTTATGACTAACCTAGACAGCATAATAAAAGGCAGATACATTACTTTACCAACAGAGGTCAGTCTAGTCAAAGTAATTGTTTTTCCAGTCATGTATGGATGTGAGAGTTGGACTATAAAGAAACCTTAGCACCAAAGAAACGATGCTTTTGAACTGTGGTGCTGGAGGAGACCCTCGAGAATCCCTTGGACTGCAAGGAGATCCAGCCAGTCTATCCTAAAGGAAATCAGTCCTGAATATTCATTGGAAGGACTGATGCTGAAGTTGAAACTCCAATACTTTGGCCACCTGATGTGAAGAAATGACTCATTTGAAAAGACCCTGGTGCTGGGAAAGATTGAAGGTAGGAGGAGAAGGGGACAACAGAGGATGAGATGGTTGGATGGCATGACCGACTCAATGGACATGAGTTTGAGTAAACTCCGGGAGTTGGTGCTGGACAGAGAGGCCTGGCATGCTGCAGTCCGTGGGGGTCTCAAAGAGTCAGACAAGACTGAGCAACTGAAATGAACTGAACTGCATTTCAGACTCTTTTGCTGACTCTGAGGGCTACTCCATTTCTTCTAAGGCATTCATGCCCACAGTGATAGATATACTGTCTGTCTTATTTACATTCACCCATTCCCATCCATTTTAGTTCACTGATTCTTACGATGTTGATGTTCCGTCTTGCTATCTCCTGCTTGATGATGTACAATTTCCCTTATTCATGGACTTAAGATTCCAGTTTCCTATGCAATATTGTTCTTTACAGCATCAGACCTTAGTTTCACCACCAGACACATCCACAACCAAGCATCATTTCCACTTTGGCCCGGTCGCTTCATTTTCTCTGGAGCTATTAGTAATTGCCCTCCACTCTATGCCCAGTAGCATACTGGACACCTTCTGATCTCGTGGCTCATCTTCCAGTATCATATCTTTTTTCCTTTTCATACTGTCAATGGGATTCTCCAGGCAAGAATACTAGGATGGTTTTCCATTTCCTCCTCCAGTGGACCACATTTTGTCAGAACATTTTACTATGACCCGTCCATCCTGGGTGGTCCTGCATCGCATGGCTCATAGCTTCATTGGGTAACACAAACCCCTTTGTCACGATAAGGCTTTGATCCGTCAAGGGGTTATTAGTCAGTTATAATTATTTCAATGTTCCTATTTCACCCTCTACTTCCATCAAATCTCTTTAGTCTGCTAGGTGCTTTGATGTTCGGTGCATATATAATAATTGTTACATCTTCTTCTTGAATTGGCCTCTTAATCATTGTGTGATGACTTATTTGTCTGTTACAGATTTTTGTCTTAAAGTCTATTTTGTCTAATATAAGTATAGATATTCCTGCTCTTTTGTTGTCATTTGCATATCTTTTTTCATCTCTTCACTTTCAGCCTATGTATGCACAAAAATCTAAGATGAGTTTCTTGTACACAGCATATGATTAGGCCTTGTTATTTTATCCATTCAGTCACTCTATGTCTTTGAATCATGAGTTTGATTCATTTACTGAAAGTAATCATTGACAGGCAAAGACTTACTATTGTCATTCTGTTAATTGTTTTTTGCCTGATCTGCAGTTCTCTTGTCCTCCTGTTCTCTTGAGCCCATAATTCTTTTTGCAGTTATATTGTTTATTTTCTCTTCAACTTTTGTAGATATACCATAGGTTATTTCTTTTGTAGTTACCATAAGACTTGCGTTGAACCACTTAATTTGGAAAACTCAGCAGTGGCCACAGGACTGGAAAAGGTCAGTTTTCATTCCAATCCCAAAGAAAGGCAATGCCAAAGAATGCTCAAACTACCGCACAATTGCACTCATCTCACATGCTAGTAAAGTAATGCTCAAAATTCTCCAAGCCAGGCTTCAGCAATACGTGAACCGTGAACTTCCAGATGTTCAAGCTGGTTTTTGAAAAGGCAGAGGAACCAGAGATCAAATTGCCAATATCCGCTGGATCATCGAAAAAGCAAGAGAGTTCCAGAAAAACATCTATTTCTGCTTTATTGACTATGCCAAAGCCTTTGACTGTGTAGATCACAATAAACTGTGGAAAATTTTGAAAGAGATGGGAGTACCAGAACACCTGACCTGCCTCCTGAGAAACCTGTATGCAGGTCAGGAAGCAATAGGTAGAACTGGACATGGAACAACAGACTGGTTCCAAATAGGAAAAGGAGTATGTCAAGGCTGTATATTGTCACCCTGCTTATTTAACTTATATGCAGAGTACATCATGAGAAACGCTGGGCTGGAAGAAACACAAGCTGGAATCAAGATTGCTGGGAGAAATATCAATAACCTCAGATATGCAGATGACACCACCCTTATGGCAGAAAGTGAAGAAGAACTAAAGAGCCTCTTGATGAAGGTGAAAGAGGAGAGTGAAAAAGTTGGCTTAAAGCTCAACGTTCGGAAAACTAAGATCATGGCATCTGGTCCCATCACTTCATGGGAAATAGATGGGGAAACAGTGGAAACAGTGTCAGACTTTATTTTGGGGGGCTCCAGAATCACTGCAGATGGTGATTGCAGCCATGAAACTAAAAGACTCTTACTCCTTGGAAGGAAGGTTATGGCCAACCTAGATAACATATTTAAAAGCAGAGACATTACTTTGCCAACAAAAGTCCGTCTAGTCAAGGCTATGGTTTTTCCAGTGGTCATGTATGGATGTGAGAGTTGGACAGTGAAGAAGGCTGAGCACCGAAGAATTGATGCTTTTGAACTGTGGTGTTGGAGAAGACTCTTGAGAGTCCCTTGGACTGCAAGAGATCCAGCCAGTCCATTCTAGGGGAGATCAGTCCTGGGTGTTCATTGGAAGGCCTGATGTTGAAGCTGAAACTCCAATACTTTGGCCACCTCATGCGAAGAGTTGACTCATTGGAAAAGACCCTAATGCTGGCTAGGATTGGGGGCGGGAGGAGAAGGGGACGACAGAGGATGAGATGGTTGAATGGCATCACCGACTCGATGGACATGGGTTTGGGTAGACTCCGGGAGTTGGTGATGGACAGAGAGGCCTGGCGTGCTGCAATTCATGGGGTCGCAAAGAGTCGGACACGACTGAGTGACTGAACTGAACTGAATTTGAGGTTTAATCACAACTTAACTTCAAGTTCATAAAAAGCTCTACACTTTTGTTTCCCCCCATATGCACTCTTTATATTGTTGATGTCAGATTTTATTTTTATCTATAAATTGTGAATCTATTAAAAATTTCTTATGGTTAGAGGTATTCTTAGTAGTTTTTTTTTTAATTTTTACACTATGTAGTAGAGTTAAACTAATTTATGTGCCACCATACACTGTTTTGTCTTTGTCTATGTATTTACTTTTACAAGTGAGATTTGTACTTTTATATATTTTTGTGTTTCTTTTTAGTGTTTTTTTCATTTCAACTTGAAAAGCACCCTTAAGAATTTCTTGTAAGGTAGGTCTAGTGCTGACAAACTCTCTCAATTGTTTTAATTAACTGGGAAAGTCTTAATCTCATCTCTATTTTTAAAGGACACTTTAAACCAGTTTAATATTCTTGATTGGCAAGGTATTTTTCTTTTATAGTATTTTGAATATATCTTTTTTCTCTCCTAGGCTACAGGATACCAGCTGATAAATACACCTGTAGTCTTTTGTGAATTCCCATATATGTGAAGAGTCACTTATCTTTTGCTTATTTTATGGTTCTCACTTTGCCTTTGCCAATTTAATTATAGTGTGCCCTGGTTTAGACCTCTTTGGGTTCAATCTATTTGGTGACTCTTGAGCTTCATGAATTCCATTTCGCTCTGCAAATTTGGGAAGTTGTGCAACATTAATTTTTTAATTTAACTTTTAATTGGAGGATCATTCAGTTCAGTTCAGTTCAGTCACTCAGTCGTGTCCAGCTCTTTGCGACCCCATGGACTGCAGCATGCTAGGCCTCCCTGTCCATTGTCAACTCCTGGAGTTTACTCAAACCCATGTACATTGAGTCAGTGATGCCACCCAACCATCTCATCCTCTGTCGTCCCCTTCTTCTACCGCCTTCAATCTTTCCTAGCATCAGGGTCTTTTCAAATGAGTCAGTTCTTCGCATTAGGTGGCCAAACTATTGGAGTTTCAGCTTCAGCATCAGACCTTCCAGTGAATATTTGGGACTGATCGCCTCTAGAATGGACTGGCTGGATCTCCTTGCAGTCCAAGGGACTCTCAAGAGTCTTCTCCAACAACACAGTTCAAAAGCATTAATTCTTTGGTTCTCAGCTTTCTTTATAGTTCAACTCTCACATCCATACATGACTACTGGAAAAACCATAGCTTTGACTAGATGGACCTTTGTTGACAAAGTAATGTCTCTGCTTTTTAATAGGTTATCTAGGTTGGTCATAACTTTTCTTCCAAGGAGCAAGCGTCATTTAATTTCATGGCTGCAGTCACCATCTGCAATGATTTTGGAGCCCAGAAAAATAAAGTCTGTCACTGTTTCCACTGTTTCTCCATCTATTTGCCATGAAGTGATGGGATCGGAAGCCATGATCTTAGTTTTCTGAATGTTGAGCTTTAAGCCAACTTTTTCACTCTCTTTCAATTTCATCAAGAGGCTCTTAGTTCTTCTTCCCTTTCTGCCATAAGGGTGGTGTCATCTGCATATCTGAGGTTATTGATATTTCTCCCGGAAATCTTGATTCCAGGATGTGCTTCGTCCAGCCCAGTGTTTCTCATGATGTACTCTTCATTTAAGTTAAATAAGCATATAATATTATGATGGTCTTCCATATGTCAACATGAATCAGCCATAGGTATACATATGTCCCATTCCCTCTTAATCTCCCTCCCCCCTCCTCACCATCCCACCCCTCTAGGTTGTCATAGCACCCCAAGTTTGGGTTCCCTGTGTCATACAGCAAAATCTCACTGGTTATCTACTTTACATATGGCAATGTACATTTCAGTGCTACTCTCTCTCAAATCACTCCACCTTCTCTCTCCCCTATTTTGCCCAAAAGTCCATTCTCTATGTCTGCATTTCCATTGCTGCCCTGTAGATAGGTTTGTCAGTACCATCTTTCTAGATTCCATATATGCTGCTGCTGCTGCTGCTGCTAAGTCGCTTCAGTCATGTCCGACTCTGTTAGACCACATAGACGGCAGCCCACCGGGCTCCACTGTCCCTGGGATTCTCCAGGCAAGAGTACTGGAGTGGGTTGCCATTGCCTTCTCCAGATTCCATATGTACGCGTTAATATATATTAGTCTTTCTTTTTCTGACTTACTTCACTTTGTTTAATAGATTCTAGGTTTGTCCACCTCTTTAAAAGTGACTCAAATGCATTCCTTTTTATAAATGAGTAATATCCCATTGTGTGTATGTACCACAACTTCTCTATCCATTCATCTGTCAGTGGACATCTAGTTTGCTTCCATATCCTAGCTAAACAGTGCATCATCAAAAAGTCTGCAAACAATAAATACTGGGGAGGCTGTGAGAAAAGGAAACCCTCTTTTTATGTTGGTGGGAACTCAAATTGATACAGCAACTGTGGAGAACAGTGTGGAGACTCCTTAAAATCTAAAAATAAAACTACCATATGACCCAGGAATCCCACTACTAATCCCCTGAGTAAATCACAACCAAAAAAACCATATGTACCCCTTTGTTCATTTCAGCCATTATACTTTAAAACAATTTCTCTTTCTTTTTCCTTTCTCTTTCTAGAATTCCCAAAATGCAAACATTGTCCCATGTGATGATGTTCCATTATCCCATAGGCTTTCATCTTTAAATTTTTTTTTTCTTTTTTTATTCCTCTGACTGAATACTTTTAAGTGACTTATCGCCAAAGTCACCAATTCTTTCTTCTGTTTGACTGAGTGGACTGGTGAAGTTCCCTATTGAAACTTTTGGTGTAATAGTTGTATTCTTTAGCTCTAAAGTTTCTATTTGATTTTTTCTTGTTTTTATTTCTTTGTTGAACTTCATTTTGTTTATGTACTATTTTCGGTTTTTATTCAGTTGTTTATGCATCTTCTCTTTTAGTTTCCTGAGTTTCTTTAAAATATTTTGAGTTCTTTGTCAAATTATTGTTAGGGCTCCATTTCTTTAGGGTTAGTTATTATGACTTTGTTCATTTCGTTTGATAGGGTTCAATATCTCTGATTATTTGTGATCCTCATATCCTAGTATTGATATCCCCACATTTGAGGAAGTTGTCACTTCAAGTCATCAGAGGTTGGCTTGGAAGAAAAAGTCATTCATCAGCCATTTCAGCCTGGGATTATGGAAAGGCCAGCTCTTAGCATCCACGGACAGTTGAAGTAAACTGCCAATACTCTGATGTTGGGTGAGGACACTTGCTGGGCTCTGAGATAGGGGGACAGATGGGTTTGGCCTTATAGTTGGGCAAGGCTGCAGTCTGACCTCTCCGGCTGGATGAAACTCGTGAAGGGCTCCTTGTTCTAGCAATGCTCCTAGCAAGGCCCCTCAGTGGACAAGGTTGCTGTTAGGGGTACAGGACTTCTGTCAAGATTTGCAGCAACAGTGGCAGTGAGCCCATAACCATTTTCCTTGTTCCTACTATCCATGATTGATATATCAGTGACAGTTCCCTCAGTGTTCCATGTGGGATAAGAGAGAAGCATACCTTTCAAACAATGTCCTGAAACCCTGGTGAAGTGGAGGTGTCTCAGTGTCTGTTTCCTAAACTGGAGAAATCATGGCCAAAGAGATCCTTCTCAGCGTATTGCTGTTTCAGCTCAGGGAAGGGGTGAGAGTGTACGAAATGAAACGTTTACTCTAACCCTTTTTGATGTGTTTTTCTTGTTCTTTTGTGCCCCACCAGTGTACTATACCCTTGCACTTGAGGTGTCAGACTCTAGTTTCTTTTGTGTATAGTTGCTAAATTGTTCTTCTCTGATGGAACTAGGCCCAAGATGCCTCTTTTGCCATGTTGCCAATGTTGCCTTAGATTAGCCTTCCACCTTAAAATGAGTATCTATGCTGATGATAATTATGTTCTATTATGCCACCAGCCAACTTTGGAAAAATGGAGGCTTTCAAATATTGATAGGAACTGAAATATTACATGAGATATGAATTACCAGTGTATTACTACTACTACTACTAAGTTGCTTCAGACCAATGTATTAAAGTCATTGAAAATTCTCTAACAAATTTATATTACTCTTTATAAAACCCATATTGGGAAAAAGTTATATTAAAAAAGAAATTTCAGACCAAATTGTGAAAAGAGCTACAAAGTTTTGGACTAGAAAAATTAAATGCCTGTTACTTCTACCCAGAAACTCTGATTCATCATTTCAGAAATATCTAACTCTATAAGAATTTAAAAATTATAAATCAAGGGTAAATAAGAACAACATGGGCAAATGGAAATTACATGATGGGAATTTTTCCTTACAATTTTTCATTTGTATGATTGTGTGGCTTTTTCATTCCGCTGACCAAGTCCTTCAAACAGAAGTGAAGTGAAGTGAAGTGAAGTCGTTCAGTCGTGTCCAACTCTTTGCGACCCCACGGACTGACTATAGCCTACAAGGCTTCTCCGTCCATGGGATTTTCCAACAGAAGGAATATGCTAATTATTTTGGAATCTTGCAACACTTACATAGGGCTAAATAATTTAGGAGATGATACAAAGATATGTTGCTTGAAAAAATTCTTTACCACTAACTCCTAAGAAAGCCATCTATATCCAATGTTACCTGGAATATGGTGGAAAATGGACTTGATTAAGATAAGACCTTTAGAAGGTGCCAAATATTTTTAGTAATGCTGAGTATGATGTTTAGATGGCCAGACAAGTTTCCATAGGCTAAAACTGATACCCAAGTATATTATCTGTAACACTATATAAGATCTATATAGATCTATAACATCTAAAATGTATCATCTCAACTTTTGGAATTCCTAAATATCTAGAATCCAATAAATTGCTTCTATATTTTTTTTGTAATTTAGTAGCTTTGTAACATCCTTCAAATACTCAAAATTTGCCTACTTCTTACCATTTCCAGTTCCTAAAGAGTGGAATAAATGAACCATCCCCTAAAATTTATTTGGCTCAGTTACATCAAACCATTCATGGTGGCTCAAAGCCTTACCATTGGTTTCATTGAAGTTAGCTTAACTCCCTCTAGTAAGTATAGTATTTCTCAAATATCATTTAGAAGATGTTTGAATTTAGAGATTAAGCCTAATCCTAATTATCTGATGCAATAAAAAGTAGTCATGATCAAATATAATACTTAAAGATTTTGTGACCTTCCTGGACTTATTTTGCCATCACTGTAGCCAGATGCTATAAAAATTCCACTGAGAATGTGTGTCATCAATATTGAACAGGAGATCTGGTATATGTCAAATTGTTCCAATATCTCACCAGAGAGGTTTACTGATAATTCACCCTGCCATCAAGGTAAAGAAGAAACCCAAGTAGAGGCATATTTCTCTTGTGAGATCAACACCTATGGTTGAGTGGACCTCAATTGCCATTAAGAAAAATAAGAAAGTGAAAGTTGCTCAGTCATGTCCAACTCTTTGTGACCCCATGGACTATGCAGTCCATGGACTTCTCCAGGCCAGAATACTGGAGTGGATAGCTGTTCCCTTCTGCAGGGGATCTTCCCAACCCAGGGATATAACCCCTGGTCTCCTGCATTGCAGGCAGATCCTTTACTCTCTGAGCCACCAGGGAAGCCCATTAAGAACTTTAAGGTTAAATCCTCTAGATAGTAACTAAAAAGTTTCTCTGGTGGACAAACAGCAGGAGAGATAGATTGTTGTGTTACTTCTTAGTTATCTTGACCATTTATAATTTTGATATTTATCCTATTTCATATTAGCTGAGCTGAAGCTTATGGTGTTAGTCATTCTTCCTTTAAAACTGAATATATTAATCTCAAGGAATTTTAAATTGATTGCAAATGTTCTGAAAATGGAGTGGGAACTCTAGAAATATCTATTTTGTCATAACACTTCATATACTTCAATTGGATAGTTTAAATTTAGAAGAATGGAGAATGTCCAAGTCCCATCAACTATCAATATCACCCAAAGAAAGCAACCTTAAGTGTCACCCTTTGTGTTATTGAATATACCAATGAAGAATTTTTTAACCCATCAAACTAAATACAAATATATTCAAACTGAAAGTCTCTGAACAGTAACACAAAACTCCAACTGCTCTCTATCTTACATAGCCAATGGAGTCCAGTTTAACATAACTGAAATTAATGTCAATGAGAAATATCCCCAGCCCAAATTATAGAAGGTAGTTCCTTGAAAAGTCCCAAAATGTATCGTCCCATTAAAAATAAGCCTACCCTGTTTAGAACTTGACCATCTCCATTCCCCATACTTAAGGTTCCTAGGATCATCAAATGAATTATTTTTTTAATATTACTACTTCTTTTTTTTAAATAAATTTATTTATTTTAATTGGGGGCTAATTACTTTACAATATTATAGTGGTTTTTGCCATACATTGACATGAATCAGCCATGGGTTTACATGTGTTCCCCATCCTGAACCCCCCTCCCACTTCCCTCCCCATCCCATCCCTCTGGGTCATCCCATTGCCCCAGCCCTGAGCATTTGTCTCATGCATTGAACCTGGAATGGTATTCTGTTTCACATATGATAATATACATGTTTCATTGCTGTTCTCCCAGAACGTCCCACCCTCACCTTCTCTCTCAGAGTCCATAAGACTGTTCTATGCATCTGTGTCTCTTCTAATTTGAGTCAATTCAATTCTACTTTTATGCAATAGGCTTTATCATTTTGAAAAGTTTTTACATGAATATTAAAATGGTCAAACTAGATATCAAATGATCAAACTAAATAGATTTACTAAATACTATGTTTATAGATAAATAGAAGCTGAGGCCACAATTGCAAACTCTACTGATATAGAACTAGAGACAAACATACTTAGTGTCCTAGAACAATTGCAGAAAGATGTAACTCAAATGAAAACAGGGTGGAATCAAAACCTAATACAGAATACAGCAATAGAGAAAAGTGAAAATAGAATTGAGAAATACCTTGTAATGTAATTCGACACCTGGGAATGAAACCTCCTCGGAAAAAATAAAAAAATGTAGCCAAATATTTTTCACAAACCTTCGCTCATATAACGGAATAACAATTAGTTATTCAAGAACAATTAGTTATTCAATAGAACTGAAATAAAAAATTTCACCTATTTAGGACAATAGTTAGATTTGGGCATGTTACCATATATGAAGAGATTAAATAATATAAAAAGATTAATCATAGATAGAAGATCTGAAACTTAGCAATCGCAGATTGAAACGTCTGAAAACTACAAAAACTAACTTCACTACAAGATAAAAGTTTCCTCCTGTACGTATTTGAAACTAATATGTTAGGTGGGTACCTGTCCTTCAAGGAGATACATTTGTTTGTTTGTTTGTTTGAATATAAATTTATTTATTTTCATTGGAGGCTAATTACTTTACAATATTGTAGTGGTTTTGCCATACATTGATATGAATCAGCCATGGGTTTGCATGTGCTCCCCATCCTGAACCCCCTCCCACCTCCCTCCCCATCCCATCCCTCTGGGTCATCCCAGTGCACCAGCCCTGAGCACCCTGTCTGGTAAACAGGGTGCATCGAACCTGGACTGGTGATTCGTTTCACATATGATAATATACATGTTTCAATGCCATTCTCCCAAATCATCCCACCCCTGCCCTCTCCCACAGAGTCCAAAATACTGTTCTATACATCTGTGTCTCTTCTGCTGTCTCACATATAGGGTTATCGTTACCATCTTTCTAAATTCCATATATATGCGTTAATATACTGTGTTAGTGTTTTTCTTTCTGGCTTACTTCACTCTGTATAATAGGCTCCAGTTTCATTCACCTCATTAGAACTGATTCAAATGTATTCTTTTTAATGGCTGGGTAATATTCCATTGTGTATATGTACCACCACTTTTTTATCCACTCATCTGCTGATGGGCATCTAGGCTGCTTCCATGTCCTGGCTATTATAAACAGTGCTGTGATGAACATTGGGGTACACGTGTCTCTTTTAATTCTGGTTTCCTTGTTGAAGGAGATATGTTTGAATTGAGACAATAGAACCTAAGAAAAACATTTGTGTCTATGCCAATTTATGTGCTTATAAGTGAAAAAAATGTTCATCCATTAAGCTTTGTTTAATAATTATAATTCCTAATAGTGTTGCAAATTTGGGTTCTATCCTTGGCTTTTTTTCTCTCTCTCTCTCTCTTTACATATTACAGTAAGATATACTGCTAGGAATTACACCTTCACATTAAGTGGCAAGTGGCAGCCTTAGCCATAAATTCATTCCAAATGTATCACTGGCCAAAGCAGTTAGGTTCATTCTTTTAATCAGCCTGAATATTGATATGAAAGTGAAAGTCACTCAGCCATGTCTGTGCCACCCCATGGACTGTAGCCTTCCAGGCCTCCTCTGTCCATGGGGATTCTCCAAGCAAGAATACTGGAGTGGGTTGTCATGCCCTCTTTCAGGGGATCTTCCCAACCCAGGGATGGAACCCAGATCTCCCGCATTGCAGGTGGATTCTTTAACAGCTGAGCTACCAGGGAAGCCCGAATATTGATATGGGATAATCTTATCGATTGACTGATCTACTTGATGTCATCTTATCACAAAATTGTTGCTTACTATTTGAATTTCATATGAAAATTGTTAAGAAAATTTTTATTAACTGGTATATAGAGGAATGTTTACTACTCATCCAGGTCTCCATACGTGACTAAAACCAATATTTATATAATATTAAAGAAAGAAGTGAAAGTGAAGTCACTCAGTCTTGTCTGACTGTTTGCAACCCCATGGACTGTAACCTACCAGGCTCCTCCATCCATGGAATTTTCCAGGCAAGAGTATTGGAGTGGGTTGCCATTTCCTTCTCCAGGGAATCTTCCCGACCCGGGGATCGAACCTGGGTCTCCTGCATTGCAGGCAGACACTTTACCATCTGAGCCACCAGGGAAGCCCGCCCATATAATATTAAATGGGATCCTAATAGTGTCATGCTGCCTTAGGGTCATTGAAGAAATTTTAACAAATGAAAGACTCTGACACCATAAATTAAAATATGAGATTCAGTAATTTTCTATTCTTACTAAACCTAAAGTTGATTAATATATGATTAATATATTAATAAGTTAATATAAGTTGATATAAAGTTAATATAAGTTAACACATTAATAAGCTAATTACTATATGATTAATATAATCATATTAATGAGGAAACTCATATATAAATTTCAGTGCCTGTATATCATGTTAATGCATTATTTTCAGTATAATGATGTTTGTGCTATGAATGATGGAGGATGCTTGGAAAGGAATACTGTTTCTTGTAGCCTGATAATCAATTTGTTTCATGTCGCTTCATATGCATCATTTTAGGAGAGTTCATATTTGGCAGTAGACAATGCCAGATGTTACTGGTATGGCATCTTTTGATATTAGAGTGAGAAGAGGCAGCCCACTTCAGTATTCTTGCCTGGGAAACCCCATGGACAGAGGAGCTTGGTGGCCTACAGTCTATGCAGTCACAAAGAGTCGGACACAACTGAGTGACTGTATACACACATACATCTTTTGTTAAATAAATCAAGGATAATAGTTGAGATGCTCTTGTGTTCTCCTGACATCTTCTGAGTGGTTCTCCAAAGAAGCCTGTATTTTGTGTTATTCTTCTGTAGGATTATCAATAGTCTACAACTTCTACACTAGGTCATTTTCTGAGTATTGACCATATTGCTTCATTATTCAAGCATTCAGGAGTCATGTTTCACAAGACTTAGTTCTATATTTTAATACCCGTCTTACTCCTGTACCCTTAAATAATGAGTACAAAGGAAGAACATGATTTGGCTTGCAACCTTGGAAAATTAATGTGATTCAGGTGCCCACTACTGAATATATCAAAATGCCAGTGCAAATTGGAACCATAATTGGCTGGTATGTATATTCAGGTCCAAGTGTATGAATGTGTATCGAGTGCCAGGGCTTGGAACAATGATGAGAACTTGTAGTCTTAAAGTAAGATGAAGACTTTACTGATCATGAAAATCATGATAAATATAATTAAAATGAAGATAAACCTGGGTGACAATACAGGGAAATATGTTAATATAGGGAATCATTATTTCTTTTTTAGACGTTGTATTTGAGATTTGAGACAATGAAACCTTGAAAGAAACTCGTGTGAACCAATCCTGTCTATCTAGCTCAAAGATAAAAAAATATATTCATCCTATAAGCTTTTGTTTCAGAGATTTATTTTTTTTATAATAAAGTACATTCAGGACCTAGTCCACTGCTTATATCTCAATGTATCTTTGAATAAGACATTCAACCAAGAAATGCAACACTGCATGAATGATAGGTGTCCAGTTACCTTTGGTCATATTTATATTCCAAATAGAAAATTGACTGAGGAAGATGCACTCCTAAGCATAATAGGTTTAAGCAGAAGACAAACTGAATAGGGATATGGGATTTCCTTTTGAATGAGTGACTAACTTACTTGATATAAGCTCATAAATTTCACTTGAACATGAAATTAATAATACTGAAGCTGAGAAATTTTGTTTCACTGGTCCCCAGAATAGTGGTTAATCTAATTCAACAAACATGATGAAAATATTTTTATAATTTTACAGGATTCTATTTGAAGTACTAAAGAATGTCCCATACGGAAGGAAAATGACATTAAAAAGTTTAGAGATGCAGTAGTTGTACTGTCATAGAACCAAAATTCTTACCTGATATTTAGTATATACACTAAGAAACATAAAAAATTATAGATCCTAATGTGGACTGACTGTATAATATAAGAAAGAATATGCTATAAATGATGCCAAAAGATTCTCATTTACAACTGAACATGAGTCACCAAATTAGAAATAGTTTTTTTCTCAATGAACAACCAGATAATGTTAAGGAATTATCAAGGGCAAATCCAGTATTTTGGATGACACTGTACTGAAATAGTGTGAGATACTTTCTGAGCCATGTTTGCGACAAGTTGATGTAATTTATTTTTACCTAAATATATAAGAAGATACATTTACATGCAGTATGAAATGAGTTTCCTCTGTATCACGTTGTTGTTCAGTCTTTAAGTCATATCCAACTCTTTGTGACCCCATGACCTGCACCCCACCAGGCTTCCCTATCCTTCATTATCTCCCACAGTTTGCTCAGATTCATGTCTTCTGAATCTGCCCCCTCATCCTCTGTTGCCCCCTTCTCCTTTTGCTTTCAATCTTTCCCAGCATCAGCATCTTTTCCAACGAATCAGCTCTTCGTATCAGGTAGCCAAAGTGTTGGGGCTTCAGCTTTAGCATTAGTCCTTCCAGTATGTATTCAAGATTGATTTCCTTTAGGATTGACTGGTTTGATCTTCTTGCTGTATGAGGGATTTTCAAGAGTCCTCTCCAGCACCAGAATTTGAAGGCATCAATTCTTCAGAATTCAGCCTTCTTTATGGTCCAACTCTCACATCCATACATGCTGCTGCTGCTGCTGCTGCTAAGTCGCTTCAGTCGTGTCCTACTCTGTGCGACTCCATAGACGGCAGCCCACCAGGCTCCCCCGTCCCTGGGATTCTCCAGGCAAGAACACTGGAGTGGGTTGCCATTTCCTTCTCCATACATGACTACTGGAAAAACCATAGCTTCGACCATACTGACCTTTGTTGGCAAAGTGATATCTTTGCTTTTTAATATGTTGTCATGGGCTTCCCTGGTAGTTCAGCTGGTAAAGAATCCGCCTATAATGCAGGAGAACCCAGTTCGACCCCTAGGTTGGGAAGATCCCCTGGAGGAGGGCATGGCAACCCATTCCAGTGTTCTTGCCTAGAGAATCCCCATGGACAGAGAAGACTACAGTCCATGGGGTCACAAACAGTCAGACACGACTGAGCAACTAAGTACAGCAGGTTTGTCATAGCTTTCCTTCCAAGGGGCAAGCATTTTTTAATTTCATGGCTGCAGTCACCATCCGCAGAGATTTTGGAGCTCAAGGAAACAAAATCTGTCACTGCTTCCACTTTTCCCCCATTTATTTGCCATGAAGTGATGGGACCAGATGTCATGATCTTAGTTTTTTGAATGTTGAGTTCTAAGCCAGCCTTTTCACTCTGCTTGAGGGTGAACCCCTCAAGAGGCTGTATCAAGTTGGCAAGATACTAAAGAAAACAAATGACATAAATGGCTCAAAAAAGGCCATTAATTTCCAGCTAAAAAATCAAAATTAAAAATGCATGTATATTTAATTTGTAGTCAAAAGACACATGCGACTTCAAAATATTTGAAAAAGTTCTTATGCAATGAAAAAAACAGGTATCAATATAAATCATAACTGATAGAAGGTCATCAATGAAGTGATCTCATATATCATAATTAAACATAAAAAAGGTAACAAAATGTACAAACAGTCCATTTCTGTGGGAAATAATGGGGTTAACAAAACCATAACAATTACTTTTGAAAGAATATATAATTATCACTAAAAGCATATTTTCAACTATGACAATCCAAAAATTGAGAAAATAACAAGGAAAAAGCAACTATGCTTGGTAAAAAAAATTCCTAAAAATATTCCTAATGAATATCAAAAATATTATGGAGTTAATATTCACAAAATATTAATGTTAAACTTTTATACTAAACATGTTGAAGAAAGAGGAAAACAACACATGAAAATCAAAAAAATGACAGAAAATAAAACATTAACTCTTTTTAACTCTCCTGTTGAAAAGAAACGATGACCTAAAAATCATGTTCAATAGGATTACACTGAGGCCCAATGGAGGTGGCAGTCCAGGGGCAAGAGGTCGAGTGTGATTCTGTCACTTTTAGAGCCCTGGGATTTGGGTGTGGAGGCACCCAATCCTTCCAGGTAAGCCCTTGAGACTCCACGTTTTCCTAGGGGCTTCCACAAAGCCAAGGTGTGGTCCTGCCCTCAGCTTTCTTTCCTGATCACTACTTCCACCAACCACCCAGAGGCCATAGATGGGGCCTTTCCTTAACTCCTTCAAATTGTGCCTTTCCATCAGATATTCTGGTGAAAGTCTCACCAGAGACCAAATGAATACTTTTCAAAATTCATTAGAAACATTTTTAGAGGTATTTTTACTAAGTATAGTTGTTTTTTCCTTGTTTATTTTTTCAATTTAGGATTGTCATAGTTGTGTATGTTTTTTTTAAGTCTTGTTAAATACATGTTTTTTGTGCAATCATTATATACTCTTTCAAAACATTGACATGAATCAACCATGGGTGTGCATATGTTCCTCATCCTGAACACTCCTCCCACCTCCCTCCCCACCCCATCACTCTGGGATGTCCCAGTGCACCAGCCCTGAGCACCCTGTCTCATGCATCGAACCTGGACTGGCGATCTATTTCACATATGATAATATACATGTTTCAATGCTATTCTCTCAAATCATCCCCCCCTCGCCTTCTCCCACAGAGTCCAAAAGTCTGTTCCTTATATCTGTGTCTCTTTTCCTGTCTCGCGTATAGGGTTATCGTTACCATTTTTCTAAATTCCATATATATGCATTAATATACTGTATTGGTGTTTTTCTTTCTGACTTACTTCACTCTATATAATAGTTTCATACACCTCATTAGAACTGATTCAAATGTATTCTTTTTAATAGCTGAATAATATTCCATTGTGTATATGTTCCACAGCTTTCTTATCCATTCATCTGCTGATAGACATCTAGGTTGCTTCCATGTCCTGGCTATTATAAACAGTGCTGCAATGAACATTGGGGGTACATGTGTCTCTTTTAATTCTTGTTTCCTCAGTGTGTATGCCCAGCAGTGGGATTGCTGGGTCATATAGCAGTTCTATGTCCAGTTTTTTTAAGGAATCTCCACACTGTTCTCCATAGTGGTTGTACTAGTTTGCATTCCCACCAACAGTGTAAGAGGGTTCCCTTTTCTCCACACCCTCTCCAGCATTTATTGTTTGTAGTCTTCTTGATAGCAGCCATTATCAGGGTTTCCCTGATAGCTCAGTTGGTAAAGAATCCGCCTGCAATGCAGGAGACCCCAGTTTGACTCCTGGGTCGGGAAGATCCCCTGGAGAAGGAAATCACAACCCATTCCAGTATTCCTGCCTGGAAAATCCCATAGAAGAAGCAGAATGGTGGGCTACAGTCCATAGAGTCACAAAGAGTCAGGCACAACTGAATGACTTCACTTTCACTTTCATTCTGACCAAAAATGGCCAGGATCTTGCCATTCTATCTTGAATGATTTGAGGTCAATTGTTCTCTTTGGTTATGTACACCAGACACAGAGGATGTTGGACTATTGGGGAAGCCCTCCTCAATGCAGTCCAGAAGGGGGAGTCCTTTCAGGAACCTCAGTCTTCACAAAGGAAGGAATCTGGCTGTCACACCATCTTGCTAGGCTCCAAGCCCTTGGCCCTGAAAAGCCTTTCCTGAGGCCTGAATTCGAGTCAGATAGTACATGAAGGCAATGTTTGCTTCCCTGCTCCCTGGAGAACATTCACACATACGTGTCTCTATATACCTCCACACGCACACACTGAGCTACTGAGGGGACAATCACCTGCTGTGTGCTTTTCAGTCTCCCAAGAACCATTGGTAGGAAAATATTGTGCCCCTGGCCTGGCGACAGTGAGAGGCAGGCAGAAACCTGTCAACCAGTTCTTGGCAGGTAGATGTTATTGGCTGTTGAGAGAGCTGAAGTGTGGCCCCTGAGTTTCCATGAGGCTTGGCCAGATCACTTTCAGGCATGCCAGTGTCTGGGTGACACCAGTGGTTCCTGATGGACTGTTTGATGGACTTTGCTTTGATCGCCCACTGGCCCCTGGTTTCTCCTGGGGCATTCGTCCTCTCCAGGAGCCACAATCTTCAATGATAGCACCTGCAGAGGAGAAACCCTTTCCAAGCACTCCTTCCTAGAAAAATAGTTGAGAGCCCATAGGAGCCCTGGTATCATCTCCATAGTGAGGCCCTGACTACCTGAAGTAGGGGGGTGGCCCCATGATGTGGGCCAAGCAGGGAGGATTGCATTGCTTTGTTTGGGGGGCCTTGGGCAGGCATGGGAACAGACACCCCACCAGTTGACAATCGCTCTTGTCCTTGGTATGAACATTCCTATGCAGGGTGTTGCCTGTTGGCTGTTAAGAGAGCTGAAGGGCAGCCTCTGAGATTCCATGGGGCTAGGCAGGTCACTTTGGGGCATGACAGGGTCTCCGTATTGTTATTCATATACTCACTCAAACATTGATCCATTTGTCCACTTGTTTCTTCATGTTTGTCAGTATGTAGGGTGGGAGAGAAAGATGGAGAAAAGTGAGGAGTTAGGGAGGTAGCGAACCGGAGAGGACGGGAGGTCGGAACCTAGAGAGATAGGGAGGAAGGTCTATGGTAGACAAGCACTTCAGCCAGGGGTTTGAGTCTCTGCATATAGGTGCATTTCATTGCTTTCTTATGTTCCTGGACTTATTGCTGTAGGTAATGGCACCCCACTCCAGTACTCTTGCCTGGAAAATCCTATGGACAGAGGAGCATGGTAGGCTGCAGTCCATGGGGTCGCTAAGAGTCAGATACGACTGAGCGACTTCACTTTCACTTTTCACTTTCATGCATTGGAGAAGGAAATGGCAACCCACTCCAGTGTTCTTGCCTGGAGAATCCCAGAGACGGGGGAGCCTGGTGGGCTGCCATCTATGGGGTCGCACAGAGTCGGACACGACTGAAGTGACTTAGCTTAGCTTATGTCTTGTAGCAACATTTGCTACATCAAAGTGTAACACACATGACCACCAAAGCCTACAGGGACAGACTAGGAGCTCTCACAGGAGTCTTTCTGCTCTCTAGACAGACATCTGCAAAGGAAGGATTATCTGAGTGTGGCCTGCTGCTCCTGGTGCAATTGATGTCAGCCATGGTGCAGCAGCTGGGTAGACAGAAACTCAAGTCCTTTAGAGCTTCCTTATTTCCAGAAAGCTTTGGAGGTAAGACTGCTTAGGTTCCTGTGTGTAGATGCAGTTCATGGGACATGCCTCATTTAGGTTGATGAGAAGAATTCACATGGTTCTGAAGAGAGAGGATCACCTAAAAATCATGTTCAATAGAAGTATTCTGAGCCCCATCGGAGGCTGCAGTCCAGAATCTAGAGGTCGGGGACCTTTCTTTTTTCTCTGAAACCCTGGGATTTAGGTGTGGAGGCACCCTATCCCTTGAGGAAAGGCCTTGAGTCTCTACAGTATCTAGGGGCTTCCACAGGACGGAGGCCTGGTCCTGCCTTTAGCTTTCTTTCCTGATCCCTATTTCCACAGCCCACCAGGAGGCCATTAGGTGGGGCCTTACCATAATTCCTTCTCTTCAAATTGTTTCTTTTAGTCAGATGTGCTGGACAGATTCTTGCCACACTCTAAATAACTTGAGGTGAGTGGCTTTCTTTGGTCCTGCACATGGGCCCCGGAGGGAGGTGGACCATGGGGGAGGCACTCCTTTAGACAGTCCAGAGGTGGGAATCCTTTTGGGAACCTCAGTCATCACCATGGTAGAACTTATGCTGCAGTGGCATTTCCAGGGGCTAGGAACTCGGATACTGAAAAGCCTTTCATTAAACCTGAATTCTAATTAGATTAGACATAGAGGCAATGTTTGCATCCCTGGCAAACTGGGGTCATCCACACAAAGGTCTCTGCACACCTCCATGCTGATTGACTGAAAGAATGGTCAGCTGTGTTGTGTTCTTTTCAGTCTCCCAAGAACCATCAGCAGAGAAAGATGGTGCTCCAGGACCAATAATGGTGAGAGGCATGCAGGAACCAATCTGCTAGGTCTTGGCAGATAGACCCTGCTGGCTATTGAGAGAGCTGAAGGTCAGCCCATGAGATTTCATGGGGCATGGTCAGGTCACTTTCAGGCACGGTGAGTTCTCAATGTGGCCACTTGTTCCTGATGGACCCTATGGTGGGTTTTGTTTCATTCATTCAGTCGCTTGGGCCCCTTGTGTTTCATATGGTGTTATTCCTCTCTGGGGGCCATGGCCGCCAATGATACCACCTTCCAGAGAAGTTCCTACCACACTTACTTTCCTAGTAAGGTTGTTGAGAAACTTTCAGGGTCACAGTATCACCTCCATCGAGAGGCACCATTTGCCCAAAGTAGAGGATCAGTCCCATGATACGGGCCAAGCAAGAACTAGATGCATTGCTTCTGTTTGAGGGCCTTGGGAAAGCCATGGGAGGGGATGCTGAACCAGCCAGCAATGACTCCTGTCCTCATCCTGAAGGTTCCCATGCAGGGCACTGACGTGCTAACTGGTGCTGAGCCCTCAGGTCCCATCTCCAAATATCTGCATCCTCGAGCATCTATTTTGAGTGATTTCATGGCCTTGTTTTCTGCATGTTTGCAGTAAGTGGCCAGCCCCATGTCCCCTCTGCAATCCCTTGCTTGCAAAGACCAGGTTCAAGCATGGAGAAAGTCTCCATTCCCAAAACAGATCCATAGAATCTTGGAGGTTGAGAGGCCCTTGTGCCAGGCCTCTGCTGGGTGGAAAGTCCATGAGGCTCTGCCTTCTCTTGTAACTCCTCTTTGAATATGCCATTTCTGGCTGCTTGTACATGTTATTCTTATATTCACTCATGCCTTGACCACTTGTCCACTCACTTCCTCACGTTTGGCAGTAAGTATGGTTGGAAGGAAGGAGTGTTTGAAAAAAGTAAAGAGGTAAGGAACTAGAGAGGTAGGGACCTAGTAGGGAGGAAGGTTGGTGGTAGTTATGCATTTCAGCCAGGGATTTTTGTCTCTGCATACAGGTGTATTTAGTTACTTTCTAGTGTTCCTGGATGTGTCTCTATAGTTATGTCTTGCAGCATCATTCACTGCATGAAGGTGTAGCATGTGTGACCACTAAAGCCTGCAAGGATGTAGTAGGTATTCTCATAGCTGTTGTTCTCCTTTTAGACAGACAACACCCCCAGAGGAAGGAAGATCTGAGCGTGGCCTGCTGCCCCTAGGGCAATCGATATCAGCCTTGATCCCAGCCTTTGGTGTGGACAGAAATTCACATCCTCTGAGGCGTCTTCCTTTCCAGAAAGTATCAGAAGTAAGCCTATTCAGGTGCCTGTGCATGCATGCAATGCATGGGGCATGCCTCGTTTGGGTTGAAATGATGAGGACTCATATGGTCCTGGAGAGAGATGGTCATCTAAAATCATGCTCAATAGGATTAAGGTGAGGCTCAATGGAAGTGACATTCCAGGGCCCAGAGGTTGTGGTTTTTTCTGTCCTTTCTGGAGCCCTGGGATTTGAGTGTGGAGGCACCCTATCCCTGAGTCTCTACCACACCTCGGAGTTTCCATGTGACCAAAGCCTGATCCTGCCTTTGGCTTTCTTTCCTGATCCTTACTTCCACCACCCACCCAGAGGACATAGCCAGGACCTTTCCTTAGCTACTTCTCTTCAAATTGTGTCTTTCAGTCAGACGTTCTGGAGAAAGTCTCACTGCGACCTGAACAATTCGAGGTGAGTGACTCTCTTTGGTCCCTCACATGGGCCCCAGAGGACATTGGGCTATGGAGTAGGCCCACATAAAGGCAGTCAAGAGTGGGGAATTGTTTGTGGTCCACAGCCCTCTCAAAGGGGAACTTCTGCTGCAGTGCCTTCAAGACCATCTATGATCTTGGAAACTGAAATGCTTTCTGTTGGTCCTACATTCTAATCAGATTGATCATGGAGGCAGTGTTTGCTTCCTGGCTCCCTGAGAAATATCCACACACAGGTCTCTGCACACTTTCGTACAGAGCTTGCTGAACAACCAAGGGGATGGTCATCTGTTTGTGTGCTTTGCAGTCTCTGAAGAACAAGAGGGAGAGAAAGATTATACCCTAGACCTGGCAATGGTGAAAGGCAGGAACCTGTCCAGTGGGTCTTGGAAGTTAGATGGTGCTGGCTGTTAAGAGAGCTAAAGAGTAGCCCCTGAGATTCCATGGGGCATGGCTAATTAACTTACAGGCATGGCAGGGTCTTGGTGAGACCACTTGATCCTGATGGGCCCTTTGATGGGTTTTTCATTTTTCCACTTGGGCCCCAAGCATATCTTGAAGCATTCTCCCTCTCTGAGGGGCATGGCCTTCAATGATCACAACCCCAGAGAAGAAACCTTTTTGGAGTTTAACTTTCTAGTAAGGCTGTTGCAAGCCCTTCAGAGCCCTGGTATCATCTCCATTATGAGGCCATATTTGCCTGAAGTAGAACAATGGCCCCAAGACATGGTCAATCCAGGGACAATTGCGTTGTTTTTGTTTGGGGCCTTCAGTGGGCCATGGGAGAGGACCCGCACCAGGGGATGAGGCCTCCTGTTCCCAGCCTGAATGTTCCCATGCAGGGCATTTCCAGGTTGACTGGTTCTGAGCCTATGTGCCCTGTCACCAGATACCTGCTTCCTCAAGAATCCATCCTGTGGGACTTTGTGGACTGGTTTTCTGTGTGTTGGCTGCAAGTGGCCTAGCCCCATGTCTCCAGTTCCACCCCTTGCTTGCACAAACCAAGATTGAGCTGAGAGGTACATCTCTGTTCTCCAAGACACGTCTATAGAATTTTAGTGACCGAGAGGCCCTTGTGCTGGGCCTTCTTCTGGGTATAGAGCCCAGGAGGCTCTCCCTTCTCTTGGGGCACCTTTGTAGAGTTGCCATTTTTTCCTCTCTGGACACATTACTTATGTACTCACTCAAGCACTGATCCGCTAGTCACTTGTTTCCTCAGGTTTGGCAGTAGGTAGGTTGGAAGGGAAGGGTGGATGAAGAAAAGTAAGGAGGTAGATGACTAGAGATAGGGGACATAGAAAGCTAGAGAAGTAGCGAGGAAGGTTGGTGGTAGGAGCACATTTTACCCAAGGGTTTGTGTCGCTGTGTATGGATAGATGCATTTTGTTGCTTTCTTGGGTTCTTGGGTTTATCACTCTAGATGTGTCTTGTAGCATCATTCACTGCATGGAGGTGTAGCACACATGACTGCCAAAGCCTACAGGGACAAACTAGATATTGGCACAGCTGCTGTGCTCCTTTCTAGGAAGACAGTGCCCCAAAGGAAGGAAGATCTGACTCATACCTGCTGCCTCCAGGGCCATCGCTGTCAGCCTTGGTGCAGCACCTGGGGTAGACAGAAACTCACATGGTTTGGGGCTTCATCATTTCTAGAATGCATTGAAGGCAAGCCTACTCAGACTCTTGGCGTAGATGCAATGTATGGAGCATGCCTTGTTTGGGTTAATGATGAGAAGTCATATGGTCCTAAAGAGAGAAAATGACATAAAAATTATGCTCGATAGGATTATGCTGAGCTGAGTGGAAGTGGAAGTCCAAGGGCAAAAGGTCCTGATTCCTTCTGTCCCTTTTGGAGCATTAGAATTTGGGTGTGGAGGCAACTAATCCCACAAGGGGAGCCCCTGTGTCTCTACCTTGTCTAGGGTGTTTTACACAGGTTAATTCCTAGTCCTGCCTTTGACTTTCTTTCCTGATCCCTACTTCCACCGCCTACCTGAAGGTCATAGGCAAGGCCTTTCCTTAGCTCCTTCTCTTTGAATCTTGTCTTTCAGTAAGATGTTCTGGTGAGGGTCTCACCACGACCTGGGTGATTCAAAAGACAGGGGAAAAAAATCCTTTTTTCCTGGACGTGAGCACCAGAGGATGAAGAACTATGAGGGAGGCATGCCTCAAGGCAGTCCAAAGGGAGGAGTCCTTGCAGGAACCTCAGTCTTCACAAAGGGTGAACTTATTCTACAATGCCATCTAGACAGGCTAGGATCTCGGGCATTAAAAGGCCTTTCATTAAACATGAATTCTAGTCAGACTGGACATCAAGACAGTGTTTGCTTCCCTGGTCCCCTGGGGAACATCCATACAAATGTCTCTGCAAACTTGCATGTAGAGCATGTCTATCACCTGAGGGGATGGTCACCTATGGTGTGTGCTTTCCAATCTCTCAAGAATGGTTGGTAGGGAAGGATTGTGCCCCAGGCCTGGCAGTGGTGACAAGCAGGTAGTAACTGGTCCACTGGGTCTTGGCAAGTGGACGCTGCTGCTGTTGAGAGCTGAAGGGCAGACCCATGGGCTTGGCCAGATCACTTTCAGGCATAGTGAGTTCTGAGTGTGACCATTTGTTCCTGATGGGCCCTTTGATGTGTTTGTTTTGTTCACCTACTCAGGCACCTTGCATCTCCTGGGGTACTCTTCCACTCTGGGGCCACAGCCTTCAATGATAGCACCCCCCAGAAGAGAAACCCCTTCCAAGTATGCCTTTTTAGTAAGGCTGTTTAGAGCCCTTTAGAGCCACTGTATCAGCCCCAGCATGAGGCCCCACTTGCCTGAAGGAGAGCTGTGACACCGTGACGAGGGGCAGACGAGGAGTAGTTGCGTTGGTGTTGTTTGGGGCCTGTGGTGGGACACAGGAGGGGACACTGCTCCGGGTAACAGTGGCTCTGCTCCAATCTGAACATTCCCATGCAGGGTGTTGCCAGGTTGACTGGTGCTGGGTCTATGTGCCCTGTCACCAGATAGCTGCTTCCTTCAGAGTCAGTTCCACGGGATGCCGTGGTCTCATTCTCTGTGTGTTGGCAGCAAGTGACGAGGCCCAGTGTCCCCTCAGCCACCCCTTGCTTGAACAGACACGAATTGAGCTCGGAGGAATGTCTCCATTCCACAAGACACATCTGTAGAATCTTGGCAGCCAAGAGGTTCTGTCAGGTAGAGAACCCATGAGGGTCTGCCTTCTCTCTGGATTCCTTTATAGAATTCCCATTTCTTCCCTCCTTGTCATGTTGTTCATGTACTCATTAATGCACTTATCCACTCATTCACTCATTCCCTCATGTTTGGTCGTAGGCAGGGTGGGAGGGAAGGATGAATACAAGTAAGGAGGTGGGGAGGTAGAGAACTAAGAGGTAGGGAGGAAGATCGGTGGCAATCATGCATTTCAGCCAGAGATTTGTGTCTCTGTATGTAAGTGCATTTTGTCACTTTCTTGGATTCCTGTATGTCTTTTTCTAGGTATGTCTTGTTCTAGGTATGTCTTGTAGCATTATTCACTGCATGAAGATGTAGCACATGTGTCCATCAAATCCTGCAAGAAATAACAAGGAGTTCTCACAGGTATCTTTTTGCTCTATAGATAGACAATGTTCCCAGAGGAAGGAAGATCTGAGTGTGGCTTGCTGCCTCTGGGAAATAAATGTCAGCCTTGGTGCAGCAGTGGGGTAGCCAAAAACTCACAACCTTTGGGACATACTCATTTCCAGCAAGTTTCAGAGGTAAACCTACTCAGGTGCCTGTGCCTGAATGTGATGTGAGGGAAGTGCCTCAGTTGTGTCAATGTTTAGAATTCATATGGTTCTGAAGAAAGATGATGACCTAAAAATCATGCTCGAAAAGATTATGCTGACACCCAATGGACATGTCCGTGCAGGAGCAGGAGGTCTCTCTGTCCCTTCTGGAGCCCTGAGATTTGGCTATGGAGGCACCCTGTCCTGTGGAGAGTGCACTTAAGTAATCTCTACAGTGTCTAGGGGCTTCCATGTGGCCAAGGACTGGCCCTGCCTTTGGCTTTCTTTCCTAATCCCTGCTCTCACCACTCACCCAGAGGACATACACTGGGCCTTTCCTTAGCTCCTTCTTTTTGAATTGTGTCTTTCGGTCAGACATTCTGGTGAGGATCTTGCCACGGCCTGGATGATTCAAGGTTAATGGCTCTCTTTTGTCCTTGACACAGGCCCCAGAGGAAGACGGACTATGGGGGAGGTGAGCATCAAGGCAGTCCAGAGAGGGGCGTCCTTGCAGGAACCTCAGTTCTCACAAAAGGGGAACAACTGCTGTGGTACCATCACAACAGGCTAGGAACTCGGGCACTGAAAAGCCTTTCGTTAAACCTGAATTCTTGTCACATTGCACACAGAGGCAATGTTTGCTTCCCTTGCCCCCTGGGGAACATCCATCCATGCACAGATCTCTGCACACCTTTGTCCAGAGCACACTCATCTACTGAGGGGATGGTTATCTATGGTGTGTCCTTTTCAGTTTCCCGGTAATTTTTTGTAGGGAAGGATCCTGCCTCAGGCCTGGCAATGATGAGAGGCAGGCATGGACCTGTCTAGGCAGGTAGACACTGCTGGCTGTTGAGAGAGCTGAAGGGTGGCCCCTGAGATTCCATGGTGCTTGGCCAGCTCATTTTCGGGCATGGCAAGTTCTCATGAGACCAATTGTTCTGATGGGCCCTTTAACATGTTTTGTCCTGTTCATCCACTCAGGCCCCTTGAATCTCCTGCAGTGTTCTTCCTCTCTGGGGGCCATAGCCTTCAATGATAGCAACCCCAGAAGAGAAACCTTTCCAAACTTACCTTCTTAGTAAGGCTACTGAGAGCCCTTCAGAGCCCCAGTATCATGTTCATCGTGAGGCCCCATTTGCCTGAAATAGAGGAGTGGCTTCTTGATATGAACCAAACAGGGAGTAGTTGCATTGTTGTTGTTGCAGGACCTTTGGCAAGCCATTGGAGGTGAGGCTGCACCAGATGACAATGTCTTCTGTCCCCAGCCTGAATGCTCCTGTGTAGGGCATTGCCAGGTTGAATGGTGCTGAGCCCACAGGCCCCACATCCAGATATCTCTTCCTTGAGCATCATTTCATGCTTGTTGCTTCCTTTTTCTGTATGTTGGTGGCAAGTGGCCAAGCTCCATGTCTTTTCACCCACTGCTTGCTTGCAAAGGCCAGATTAGAACTCAGAGGAACATTTTGTCCCCCAAGACACAATCATAGAATCTTGGTAACCGAGAGGCCCTCTCTCCAGACCTTCTGCCAGGTGGAGAGCCCATGAAGCTCTGCTTTCTCTCAGTACTCCTTTATTGATTCACCATTTATTCCTCCCTGGACCAGTTTAGGAAGCTGGAGAGTAGCGAGGAAGGTTAGTGGTAGGTATGCATTTCAGCCAGGGATTTGTGTATAGATGAATTTTTTCACTTTCTCTTGTTCCTGGATATGTCACTGTAGGTGTGTCTTGTAGCATATTTGTTGCATGAAGGTGTAGACCATGTGACCACCAAATCCTACATGGACAGACTAGGTATTCTCACAGCTGTCATGCTCCTCTCTAGACAGACAGTGCCAGAGAGGAAGGAAGATCTGAGTGTGGCCTGCTGCCCCAAGGCCAATCGATGTGTCTTGGTCTATAACCTGGGGTAGGCAGACTCTCGTCCTGTGGGACATACTCATTTCCAGAAAGCCTCAGAGATAAGCCTACTCAAGTCCTTCTGCATAGATGCAATGAGTGGGAAGTGCATTGTTTGGCTTGATGTATAGAATGCATATGGTCCTGAAGAGAGATGATGACCCAAAAGTCATGCTCAGTACAATTACACTGAGACCCAATGGACACAGCAGTCCAGGGACAGGATGTCAGGGATCTTTCTGTCCCTTCTGGAGCCCTGAGATTTGACTGCAGAGGTACCCTATCCCTCAAGGAAAGCCCTTATGTCTCTACAGTGCCTAAGGGCTTCCATGTGGCCAAGGCCTGGTTCTGCCTTTGGCTTTCTTTCCTGTTCCTTACCTCCAGAGTTTTGCCAAGAGAATGCACTGGTCATAGAAAACGCACTCTTCCAGCAACACAAAAGAAGACTCTACACCTGGACATCACAAGGTGGCCAACACCAAAATCAGATTGATTATATTCTTTGCAGCCGAAGATGGAAAAGCTCTATATAGTCAGCAAAAACAGGACTGGGATCAGACTGTGGCTCAGATCATGAACTCCTTACTGCCAAATTCAGACTGAAATTGAAGAAAGTGGGGAACACCACTTGACCATTCAGGTATGACCTAAATCAAATTCCTTACAATTATTCAGTGGAAGTGAGAAATAGATTTAAGGGACTAGATCTGATAGACAGAGTGCCTGATGAACTATGGATGGAGGTTCATGACATTGTACAGGAGACAGGGATTAAGACCATCCCCAAGGGGAAAAAAATGCAATAAAGCAAAATGGCTGTCTGAGGAGGTCTTACAAATAGCTGTGGAAAGAAGAGAAGCAAAAATCAAAGGAGAAAAGGAAAGATATACCCATTTGAATGCAGAGTTCCAAAGAATAGCAAGGAGAGATAAGAAAGCCTTCCTCAGTGATCAGTGCAAAGAAATAGAAGAAAACAATAGAATGTTAAAGACTAGAGATCTCTTCAATAAAATTAGAGATACCAAGGAAACATTGCATCCAAAGATGGGCTCAATAAAAGACAGAAATGGTATGAACCTAATGGAAGCAGAAGATATTAAGAAGAGGTGGCAAGAATACACAGAAGAACTATACAAAAAGGATCTTCATGATTCAGATAACCACGATGGTGTGATCACTCACCTAGAGCCAGACATCCTGGAATGCAAAGTCAAGTGGGCTTTAGGAAGCATCAATATGAACAAAGCTAGTGGATATGATGGAATTCCAGTTGAGCTATTTCAAATCCTAAAAAATGATGCTGTGAAAGTGCTGCACTCAATATGCCAGCCAAATTGGAAAACTCAGCAGTGGCCACAAGACTGCAAAAGGTCAGTTTTCATTCCAATCTCAAAGAAAGGCAATGCCAAAGAATTCTCAAACTACTGCACAATTGCACTCACCTCGCATGATAGCAAAGTAATGCTCAAAATTATCCAAGCCAGGCTTCAGCAACACATGAACCGTGAACTTCCAGATGTTCAAGATGGATTTAGAAAAGGCAAAGGAACCAGAGATCAAATTGCCAACATCCGCTGGATCATCAAAAAATCAAGAGATTTCCAAAAAAGCCATCTAATTCTGCTTTATTGACTATGCTAAAGCCTTTGACTGTGTGGATCACAATAAACTGTGGAAAATTCTGAAAGTGATGGGAATACCTGACCTGCCTCTTGAGAAACCTGTATGCAGGTCAGGAAGCAACAGTTAGAACTGGACATGGAACAACAGACTGGTTCCAAATAGGAAAAGGAGTACATCAAGGCTGTATATTGTCACCCTGCTTTTTTAACTTATATGCAGAGTACATCATGAGAAACACTGGGCTGGAGGAAGCACAAGCTGGAATCAAGATTGCCAGGAGAAATATCAATAACCTCAGCTACACAGATGACACCACCCTTATGGCAGAAAGCAAAGAAAAACTAAAGAGCCTCTTGATGAAAGTGAAAGAAGAGAGTGAAAATTTTGGCTTAAAACTCAACATTCAGAAAACTAAGATCATGGCATCCAGTCCCATCACTTTGTGGCAAATAGATGGGGAAACAGTGGAAACAGTGGCTGACATTATTTTGGGGGGCTCCAAAATCACTTTAGATGGTGATTGCAGCCATGAAATTAAAAGACACTTGCTCCTTGGAGGGAAAGTTTTAACCAACCTAGACAGCATATTAAAAAGCAGAAACATTACTTTGCCAACAAAGGTCCGTCTAGTCAAGGTTATGGTTTTTCCAGTAGTCATGTGTGGATGTGAGAGTTGGACTATAAAGAAAACTGAGCACCGAAGAATTGATGTTCTTGAACTGTGGTGTTGGAGAAGACTCTTGAGAGTCCCTTGAACTGCAAGGAGATCCAGCCGGTCCATCCTAAAGGAGATCAGTCCTGAGTGTTCATTGGAAGGACTGATGTTGAGGCTGAAACTCCAGTACTTCGGCCACCTGATGCAAAGAACTGACTCATTTGAAAAGACCCTGATGCTGGAAAATATTGAAGGCAGTTGGAGAAGGGGATGACAGAGGTTGAGATGGCTGGATGGCATCACCGACTCAATGGACATGAATTTGGGTAAACTTCGGGAGTAGGTGATGGACAGGGAGGCCTGGCTTGCTATGGTCCATGGGGTTGCTAAGAGTCAGATACGACTGAGCAACTGAGCTGAATTGAACCTCCACTGCCCCACCCAGAGGATGTTGGTACACCTTTATTTAGCTCCTTCTCTCAAATTGTGTCTTTCTGTCAGATGTCTGGCGAGGATCTTGCAATGGCCTGAATGATTTAAGGTGAGTGGCTCTCTTTGGTCCTAGACACAGGCTCCACAAGTGTTGGACTGTGGAGGAGGCCTTCCTCAAGCAGTCCAGAGGGCTGAGTCTTGTTTGTAATCTCAGTCCTCACAAAGTAGGGCTTCTTGACTTCTGCCAAGATGGTGGCACCATCTTGATGGGTTAAGATCTTGAACACTGAAGAACGTTTTGTTAGGCTTGAATTCTAGTCATATGGGTCACGGAGGCAATGTTTGCTTCCCTAGTCCCTGGAGAACATCCACACACAGGTTTCTGCATACCTCCATGCAGAGCACGTGGATCCACTGGGGTTCAGTCACCTGTGGTGTGTGCTTTGCAGTCTCCCAAGAAGAGAGATCATCCCCAGGCCTGGCAATGTTAAGAGGCTGGCAGGAACCCATCCACCAGATCTTGGCAGGTAGATGCTGCTTGCTGTCGATAGATGAAGCACAGTCCCTGGGATACCATAAGACTTGACCAGGTCATGTTCAGGCATGACAAGGTCTCTGTGAGACCAGTTGTTTCTGATGGACCCTTTAATGGGTTTTGCTTCACTGGCCAACTCAGGCCTCTTGTGTCTCCTAGGGCATTCTTCCTCTCTGGGGGCCACGGCTTTTGAAGATGACTCCCCCTAGAGGAGAAACCCCTCTGAGAGTACCTTCCTAATAAGGCCTTTCAGAGCCATTTGGAGACCTGGTATCATCTGTAACATGAGGCCCTGTTTGCCCAAAGCAAAAGGTTGGCCCCATGACATGGACTGAGTAGGGAGTAGTTGCATTGCTGTTTGGGGAGTTTTGTCAGGTCGTTGGAGAGGACACTGCAACAGATAATGATGGCTCTTTTGCACAGCCTGAATGTTCCCATACAGGGAATTGCAAGGTTGACTAGTGCTAAGCCCATGGGCCTTTCTCCCTATATCTGATTTCTTGAGCATAAACTCATGTGGTCACATAACCACATTGTGTGTTTTTACTGAGAAAAATAGAAGCCTAGTGTCTTTCACAAGCTGGATTTCAAAGAGGTAGAGAAACCATAGATCAAATTGCCAGAATTCACTGGATCATGATGAAAGCAAGGTAGTTTCAGAAAAACATTTATTTCTGCTACATTGACTTCACTAAAGCCTTTGTGCTGATCGCAACAAACTGGAAAATTCTTAAAGATGGGAGTACCAGACCACCTTACCTCTCTCATGAGAAACCTGTATGTGGGTCAAGAAGCAATAATTAGAACCAGACATGGAACAATGGACAGGTTCAAATTTGGAAAGGAGTGCAGCAAGGATGTGTCTCATCACCCTGCTTATTTAACTTATTTGTAGAGTACATCATGCAAAATGCCGACCTGGATGAATCACATCTGAAATCAAGATTGCCAGGATAATTATCAACAACCTCAGATATGAAGATAGCACTTTAATGGTAGAAAATAAAGAGAAACTAGAGAGCCTCTTAATGAGGGTAAAAGAGGAAAGTGAAAAAGCTGGCTTGAAACCCAACTTTAAGAAAAACTAAGATTATGGCATCCAGTCCCATCACTGGATGGTAAATAAGAGGAAATAAAGCAGAAGTAATGGAAACTTTTATTTTCTTGGGCTCCAAAATCACTGTTGATGGTGACTAAAGACATCAAAATAAGGAAGGAAAGCTATGACAAACCTAGACAGCATATTAAAAAGCAGACACATTACTTTGCCAACAAGTCCATATAGTCAAAGCTATGGTTTTTCCAGTAGTCATGTATTTACATGAGAGTTGGGCTATAAAGAAGGCTAAGTGCAAGAGAATTGATGCTTTCAAACTGTTGTGCTGGGGAAGACTCTTCAGAGTGCCCTGGACTTCAAGGAGATGAAACCAATCATAAAGGAAATCAACCTTAAATATTCATTGGAAGGACTGTTTCTGAAGCTGAAGCTCCAATACTTTGGCCACCTGATGTGACGAGCCAACTCATTGGAAAAGACCTCAATGATGGGAAAGATTGAAGGCAAAAGGAGAAGGGGGAAGCAGAGGGTAAGATGGAAAGATAACATCACTGACTCAAAGGACATGAATCTGAGCAAACTCTGGGGGATAGTGGAGGACAGAGAGGCCTGCCATGCTATGGTCCATGGGGACTCTAAGAGTCAGACAGGACTAAGAGACTGAACAGCAACAGCAGCCGTGTCCTGTTTGTCTCTATAGTTTTAACAGACATTGAAGAACCAGTAGGAATTTCTTCTTTCTTTAATCATTCCATGTTGTGTGAATCAACTATTGCATAATAAATGGTGCTTTTGATTACATTCTGTATTTGTTTTTGATATAAAGACATGTCAAATAAATTATTTACCTTTAAAATTTTTATTTCTCATCATTGAATACTGTCCATTTTTTGTCCTTCATTATAGACTACTTAGTAAGATGACTTTTTGGTCATTTTTGACTGTACTTTTACCGTCATATCTTCCTGCATTCAATCTAGCCATTTGTACACTGAAATTCAAACTTTATTCCCGATAGGTGCTTTCTGGAACTGTTATGTATATTTGTGAATGTGTATATTTCCTAAATAAATTAGTTATTTGTTGAATGCCTTCTTAATATATGATCCTAATTGGCAGGAATTTTTCAACTATTTTAGTGCTCTTCAGTTTTTATTTTCCAAGCGTTCTGATACCAGTTTTTTTGGTACTTTTTATTCTCATTTTTTCTTTCTGCATGTCTGATTGATACGTGGTATACAAGTCTATGATTTTATGTGAGTGACAACGCCAGTGTGGCATGTGGTGACTCAAATAAAGCATTGGACTAGTGAAAACAGGGTTCTATTAAAGTTTCATTCAATTGGGAAACATGAAGATTATAATGGGTTTTCTTCTCATAAATGACTGGCATAATTTCCAAGATCTTTTTGAGAAACTTTCATCTATCTTCTGAATTTACTTTAATTGAAACTTCAGAAGTTTTATTATTCTATGGTGAATATTTATTATAACCTAAAAATGTTTAAACAATTCATTTTCATTGTATTTTTTAGGGTGGTTATAGTGTTGTGATACGTTTTAAGCATTCGTGGGCTACTCACAATTAAGAGACCTAGGCAACTGTGGCCTCATGTTTGAGATTCATGTATATGCTTTGCCTGTGATATGTGGTCTTGACTATAATATAGGCAAACTCATATATCTTCCAATGTTTCTGATATTTGCATTGCTTTACTTCTTTCCTTAGAAAAGAAGTGGGCTTCCCTGGTGACTCAGATGGTAAAGCGTCTGTCTGCAGTGAGGGAGACCTGGGTTCAATGCCTGGGTTGGGAAGATCCCCTGGAGAAGGAAATGGCAGCCCACTCCAGTATTCTTGCCTGGAAAATCCCATGGACGGAGGAGCCTGGTAGGCTACAGTCCATGGGTTCGCAAAGAGTCAGACACGACTGAGGGACTTCACTTTCACTTTCACTTTAGAAAGGAAGTACATAGTACAATTAATTATGCTTGTTCTTGATAGTGCATCCTTGATAATACACCTAAGGACTTGCTTGTTTATGTTCTTGATTGATAAACCTGTAGTCTACAACATAAGCATTTTGGATATTTTAGAGTAAGAATAATATTCCTTGTGTAGAAATTATAGAATAGTCCACGTGAACAATACATACATGAGAGATATAGTTTTCAATAATAATAATGAAAAATGAAACCTCAGTCTCCTAAACCACCAGATAGATCCCCAGAAATGTTGTAGTAAATGTTCCAGTTTACCCTTGAAAGGTTGTTTTGGTCTACAGGTTACGGTTCTTGCCTCAGGAGCGAGAGGTCCCAGGTTCAGATCCCAGTAGAGTCCCCAAGATGAAAGGTTGTTGCTGAGCCCTAAGAGACACCAGGATTCTTGGCCTCCAGAGGAGGGGAATTCAAATGATGAGACTTGATCACTCAGAGCTTTTGTATGATAAAGTTTTATTAAAGTACAAAAGAGATAGATAAAGCTTCTGACATAGCCATCAGAAGGGGACAGAAAGAGTGCCCCCCTGCTACCTTTAGCAGTATGTTACATATCTATCAGCAGGCTGATAATTAGAGAAAGGAAATGTCTCAAAACTCAGACTGGCACCCTCATCCATATTCATTTTGAGATAACGTTGGCACAAGGTGAGTTATCCCAGGCCATAAAACGGCTGACATGAATCTTGAAGAAAGGCAGGTTTCCAAGCAGATATATAGTTTTGTTAACATAGATTAGGAGAACAATTGTATGAGTAAAACATACTGGTTTGTTGAGCCCTTATTCGTTCTGAGTCTTAAGCTGAACGAACTGACTTGAAGAAAGATAGAGTCTAGGGTAAAAACATAGTTCATTAACAACACTTAAGAAAAACATTTCCGTAAGAAAAACGCATTGGTTAGCTCAAGATTTGAGAAAAGTTAACTTCAGGTGGAACCAGGTGTCATCATGGCAACACAGAATTTTAAGAGAAAACTTTCAGTTTTGTATAGAGAAGGGAAAAAGATCTGACACTTGCAGTTTGTTTCTTCCTGCCGCTTAAGAGAGAGAGAAAAACACCTAACATCTGCAGCCTATTTCCTCTGTTTGGAGACCCCTAGCCTTCCTCCCTGTTACCCTGTCACCCTGACATCAGGGTTTAAAGATACTATATCTGGTAAGAATTTTCAGGAAAAAACGATTAAATCTCTGGGTAGTTTTATAGTTCATCATCTTCATCGTCAATTAAAAATGGGCAAAAGACATGAATATATTTTTTCCAAAGAAGACAAATGGAAAGCAGCTTTATCATTTCATAGATGAGCTCTAGAATTTTACTGGTAGCATCGTTAGGATTTTCTATGTATAGTGTTATGTCATCTGCAAAGAGTCAGTTTTTCTTTTCCAATTTGGCTTCCTTTCATTTCTTTTTCTTCTCTGACTGCCATGGCTAGAACTTCCAAAACTATGTTGAATAAGGTGGTGAGAGTGGACACCCTGATCTTAGCTTTCAGATTTCACGAAAGGCTTTCAGATTTTCACCATTGAGTGTGATGTCATCTATGGTTTTGTCACATATGGCCTTTGTTAGGTTGCAGTAGGTTCCCTCTATGCCCATTTTCTGGAAAGTATCATAAATGGGTATTGAATTTTATTAAAATAATTTTCTGCTTCTATTGACATGATCATATGGTTCCTATTCTTCAGTTTGTTACTGTGATGCATCACAGTCATTTACAAATATTGAAAAATTCTTGAATCCCGCTTGATCATGGTGTATGTTCCTTTTAATGTATTTTAATGTATTGTTGGATTTGTTTTTCTAGAATTTTGTTAAGGATTTTTACATCTACATGCCTCAGTGCTATTGGCCTGTAATTTTCTTTTTTGTGATGTCTTTGTGTGGTTTTGATATCAAGGTGATGGGGACCTCTTGAATGAGTTTGGCGATGTTCCTTTCTCTGAAATTTTTTGGAAGAGTTTCAGAAGGATAGATGTTAACTCTTCTCCAAAAGTTTGATTGAATTCGCCTGTGAAGCCATCTGGTCCTAGATGTTTGTTTGCTGTGAGAGTTTTTTCCATCACAGTTTCAATTTCAGTACTTGTGGTTGGTCTGTTTATACTTTCTATTTCTTCTTGATTCATTCTTAGAAGGTTGTATCTTTCTAAGAATTTATTTCTCCTAGGTTGTTCAGTTTATTGGCATATAGTTCCTTGTGGTGGCCTCTCACAGTCCTTTGTATTTCTGTGATGCTAGTTGTAACTTCTCCTTTTTCGTTTCTAATTTTATTGATTTGAGCCCTCCCCCCCCTTTTTTTGATGAATCTGGCTAAAGATTAATCAATTTTGTTTAACTTCTCAAAGAACCATTTTAAGCTACATTGATCTTTGTTATTGTTATTGTTCAATTATTTCTGCTCTGGTCTTTATGATTTCTTTCCTTCTAATAACTTTGAGTTTTATTTGTCTCTCTAGTTGCTTTAGATGTAAGGTTACATTGTTTACTTGGGATTTTTCTTGTTTCCTGAGGTAAGATTGTATTGCTATAAATTGCTATATTAGAACTGCTTTTGCTGTGTCCCATAGGTTTTGGATCATCATGTTTTCTTTTACATTTGCCTCTATATATTTTTTGATTTCCTCTTTGGTTTCTTCAGTGATCCATTAGTTATTTAGTCAGTTCAGTCAGTCAGTTCAGTCACTCAGTCGGGTACGACTCTTTGCTACCCCATGGATCGCAGCACGCCAGGCCTCCCTGTCCATCACCAACTCCCAGAGTTTACCCAAACCCATGTCCATCGAGTCTGTGATGCCATCCAACCATCTCATCCTCTATCATTCCCTTCTCCTCCTGCCCCCAATCCTTCCCAGCAGCAGGGTCTTTTCCAATGAGTCAACTCTTCGCATGAGGTAGCCAAAGTATTGGAGTTTCAGTTTCAACATCAGTCCTTCCAATGAACACCCAGGACTGATCTCCTTTAGGATGGACTGGTTGGATCTCCTTGCAGTCCAAAGGACTCTCAAGAGTCTTCTCCAACACCGCAGTTCAAAAGCATCAATTCTACGGTGCTCAGCTTTCTTCACTGTCCAACTGTCACATCCATACATGACCACTGGAAAAACTGTAGCCTTGACTAGATGGAAATTTGTTGGCAAAGTAATGTCTCTGCTTTTAAATATGCTATCTAGGTTGGTCATAACCTTCCTTCCAAGGAGTAAGCGTCTTTTAATTTCATGGCTGCAATCACCATGAGCAGTGATTTTGGAGCCCCCAAAAATAAAGTCTGACACTGTTTCAACTTTTTCCCCATCTATTTCCCAGGAGGTGATGGGACCAGATGCCATGATCTTAGTTTTCTGAACATTGAGCTTTAAGCCAAATTTTTCACTCTCCTCTTTCACTTTCATCAAGAGGCTCTTTAGTTCTTCTTCACTTTCTGTCATAAGGGTGGTGTCATCTGCATATCTGAGTTTATTGATATTTCTCCCGGCAATCTTGATTCCAGCTTGTGTTTCTTCCAGCCCAGTTATTTAGTAGCATACCATTTAACCTCTGTATGTTTCTGGTTTTTATAGTTTGTGTTTTTTTTTTCTTTATAGTTGATTTCTAATCTCATAGTATTGTGGTCACAAAAGATGCCTAATATAATTTTAATTTTTAAAAATTTACTGAGGCTCACTTTCTGGCCCAAGATGTGATCTATCCTGGAAAATGTTCCACGTGCACTTGAAAAGAATGGGTATTCTGCTCCTTTTGGATGCAATGCTCTGTATATATATCAATTAAGTCTATCTGGTGTAATGTGTAATTTAATGCCTGTGTTTGCTTATTGATTTTCTTTCTGGATGATATGTTGTCCATTGATGTAAGGGGAATGTTAAAGTTCTCTACTGTTATTATGTTATTGTCAATTCCTCTTTTTATGGCTGTTAGTATTTGTCTTACATATTGAGGTGCTCCTATGTTGAGTGTATATATACATTTACAACTGTTATATCTTCTTATTGGGTAATCCCTTGATCATTATGTAGTGTCCTTCTTTGCATCTTGTAACAGCCTTTATTTTAAGGTCTATTTTGTCTGATACGCGTATTGATACTCTAGCTTTGTTTTGATTCCATTTGCATGAAATATCTTTTTCCATTCTCTTACTTGCGATCTGTCTGTGTCCCTAGATCTGAAGTGGGTCTTTTGTAGACAGCACCTATACAAGTCTTGTTCTTGTGTCCATTCAGTCACTCTGTGTCTTTTGATTGCAGCCTTTAATCCATTTACATTTAAGCAAATTACCAATGTTTGTGCTTAATGCCATTTTGTTCATTTTTCTGAATATTTTCTGTAGGTCTTTTTTCTGTCTCTTTTGTTCTCTTTTCTTGTGGTGTGATGTACAATTTTAGTGTTATGTTGGTGTTGCTTTTCCTTTTGTTTGTATGTATCTATCGTAGTTTTTTGGTTTGTGATTACCATGCAGTTTTGCTGTAGCAATCTATATAAATAGAAGATTGTTTTAAGTTGCTGGTCTCTTAATTTCCAATGCATTTCCAACATCTTACCTTTTTATACGCCTCACAATTGCTAGATTTGATGCTGTATTTGTGTGCAGATGATTTCCCACTTCTGTTTTACCTTTGCCTTTACCAGTGAGTGATCCCATTTGTACTTTTTGTTGTTGTTATTGTTTGTTTCTAGTTGTGGCGTTTTCTTTTCCACCTAGAGAAGTTCCTTTAGCATTTCTTGTAAAGTTAGTTTGGTGGTGCTGAATTATCTGGGTTTTTGCTTGTCTGTAAAACTTTTGATTTCTTTGTTGATTCTGAATGAGAGCCTTGGTGGGTATAGTATTCTTAGTTGTAGGTTTTTCCCTTTCATCACTTTAACTATATCATGCCACTCCCTTCTGGCCTGAAGAGTTTCTACTAAAAAATCAGCTGATAACCTTCTGGGGATTTCCTTATATATTATTTTTGCTTGTTGGTTTTAATATTTTTCTTATTTTTTTCCAGTTTTATCAGTATGTGTCTCTGCATGTTCCTTCTTGGGTTTATCCTGCCTGGGACTCTGCAATTCCTGGACTTGGGTGACTGTTTCCTTTTCTGTCTGGGAAATTTTGAGCTATTATCTCTTCAAATATTTTCTCAAGCCATTTCTCTCTCTCTTCTTCTGGGACATCTATAATGCTAATGTTGGTGCATTTAATGTTGTCCCGAGATCTCTCAAACTGTCCTCGTTCAGTTATGTTCTTTTTTCTTTATTTTGTTCTGCAGCAGTGATTTCCATCATTTTGTCTTCCAGCACATTTAGCTGTTCTTCTGCCTCATTTACTCTGCTACTGATTTCTTCTAGTGTGTTTTTAATTTCAGTAGTTGTATTGTTTATCTCTGCTTTTCCTTTATATCTTCTGGCTCTTTGTTAAACATTTCTTGTAT
Source organism: Okapia johnstoni (assembly GCA_024291935.2). Classification (NCBI taxonomy): domain Eukaryota; kingdom Metazoa; phylum Chordata; class Mammalia; order Artiodactyla; family Giraffidae; genus Okapia; species Okapia johnstoni. The sequence goes on from CM044326.1 coordinate 1,369,274, forward strand.
CTTTTTAGCCTGTTCCTCCATTCTTTTTCTAAGATCTTGGATCATCTTACTATCATTACTCTGAATTATTTTTCAAATACATTGTCTATTTCCACTTCACACAGTTTTCCTCTGGAGTTTTTCTTGTTCCTTCATGTGGAACATATTCCTCAGCCACCTTATTTTGTCTAAGTAATCCACAGGCTACAGGATCATAGTTTCTCTTGGTTCTGGTATCTGCCCCCTTGTGGGTGAGGCTGATCCAAGAGACTTGTTCAGGCTTCCTTGTGGGAAGTACTGGTGGCTGCCCATCGGTGGGTGAAGCTGGGTCCTGTCCCTCTGGTGGACAGGGCCATGTCGAGTGGTGTATTTAGTGGTAGCTGTGGGCTCAGAAAGACTTTAAGTGGCCTATATGCTGATGGGGGTGTGGTGTGTTTTGTCCCAGCCCTGTGGATTTTTTGGCCAGAGGCATCCTAGCCCTGGAGCCAAAGGGCTCCTGCGTGGGGCCAGATGTTGGCATCTAAATGGTGGCCTCTAGAACAGCTCATGCCAATGAGTACTCCCCAGTACCTCTACCACCAGTATTCTTGTCCCTGTAGTGAGTCCCTGTAGAGTTGCCCTCTGCCTCCTCAGGAGACCCTCTAAGTCCAGCAGGTAGGTCTGACCGAGGCTCCTATAAAGTCCCTCTTTTTTCCTCCTGTGTCCTGGTGCACACAAGACCTTGTGTGTACCCTCCAAGAGTGTGGTTTCTGTTTCCCAAAGCCCTATGGTGTCCCCGCAATCAAGCCCCACTAGCTCTTAAAGTCAAATGCTCTGAGGGGCTCCTGCACCTGATGCCTGGCCCCAAACAAGGGAGCCTTACTTGGAGCTCAGAACTCTCACATCTATGGGGGAATCTCTGTGGTATAATTATTTTCCAGTTTGTGGGTCTCCCACCTGGTGGCTATGGCATTTCATTGCATTGTGTATGTGCCACTTCTACCATCTTGTTGTAGCTTCTTCTTTGTCTTTGGAAGTGGAATATCTTTTTTGTAGGTTTGCCTTTTTTTTGTCAGTGGTTATTCAGCATATAGTTGTGAGTTTGGTGTTTTCATGAAAGTAGCTGAGATCAGGTCCTTCTGTTCCACCATCTGCCTTGCATCCAGGTTGCTAACTTAGGTCAGTTCAGCTCTCACAGCATGAGTCATCTGAAAAATTGAACTGGGACGCTTAAACCTTGAGTAGCCATTCCATTCCTGGGAAGATATTTTCTGAATATACATTCAGCAACCATACTAGCTTCAGAGCAATTGTCCCTCTGTGTCTGCAGGGGATTTGTTCCAGGAACCACAAGGATAATAGAATCCTAGAGTATTCAATTCCTTACATAAATTGGTGTCACTGTAGCTTTTAATGTATTAATATTTATTTTTATTGAAATGTAATTGATGTGCAATATTATGTTAGTATCAGGTGTGCTAACAGTCATTTGACACTATTACATACATTATGAAATAGTCACCACAATAAATCTAGTAACCATTTGTCTTCATATAAAGTCATTACAATGTTATTGACCATATTCCTTATGCTATATACTACATTCCCAAGGCTTATCTATTTTATAGCTTAAAACTCGTACCTCTTAATTCCTTTCACCTATTTTACCTATGCCCCCCCACCCCTATAGAAAACACCAACTTTTTTCTCTGTATTTATGAGTCTGTTTTGGTCTTTTGCTTGTATTGATAATTGATTCCACAGTTAAATGAGATCATATGGTATTTATTTTTATCTGTTTGACTTACTTCACTTACCATAATACTCCATAAGTCCATCCATGTTTTCATAAATGTCAAATTTTATTCTTTTTATGGATGAGTAATATTCAATTGCATATATATATCATATATTTTTATTCATTCATCTATCAATGGACACTTAAACTGTTTCCACATCTTGGCTATGTAAACAATGCTGTAATAAACATGGGAGTGAATATAGATTTTTTCAATTAGTATCTTTGTTTTATTTGTGTAAATACCCAGCAGTGAAACTGCTGGATTATATAGCAATTGTATTTTAAATATCTTGAGGAAGTTCTATACTGCTTTCCATAGCGGCTACACCAATTTGCAATCCCACCAACAATGAATAAGAGTGCACTTTTCACTACATCCTAAACAACACTTATTTGTTGTCTTTTTGATTATTTAATATAATTCTGAAAGGTGTAAGGTAGTGTTTTATATTGAACCACTCTTGCATTCCTAGGCTAAATCCTAGGAATTAGGAAGCCATCTAGTCCTTGACATTTTTGTTAGAAGTTTTAAAATTAATGATTCTTTTTTATTACTGCTAATTTGGAGTCTATACTGTCTGTTTTTTTTTTCTGATTCTATCTTGGCAGATTGTATATTTTTAGGAATTGATCCATTTCTTTATAGGTTTTCCATTTTATTGGTGTATATTGTTCATAGTCAGAGAAGACAATGGCATCCCATTCCAGTACTCTTGCCTGGGAAATCCCATGTATGGAGGAGCCTGGTAGGCTACAGTCCATGGGTTGCAAAGCGTTGGACACGACTGAGCGACTTCACTTTCACTTTTCACTTTCATGCATTGAAAGGAAATGGCAACCCACTCCAGTATTCTTGCCTGGAGAATTCCAGGGATGGCGGAGCCTGGTGGGCTGCCGTCTATGGGGTCGCACAGAGTTGGACACAACTGACACGACTTAGCAGCAGCAGCAGCATTGTCCATAGTAATCTCTTACGATATTTTGTATTTCTGTGGTGCTGATTGTAACTTTTTATTTTTATTACTGATTTTATTTGAACCTGCTCTCTTTCTTGAAAATTCTTGGAATCATTGAATTTTCTATTATTTCTTAGTCTCTATTCTTATTTCCACTTTTATCTTTATTATTTCTTTTCTTTTAATAACTTTTGGGTTTGTTCGCTCTTTTTTCTAATTCCTTTAGATGTAATTTTATATTGTTTGAGATGTGTTTGTTTTCTGAAGTATGTTTGTGTAACTATAAACTTTCCTCTTAGAACTGCTTTTGCGTCTAATATTTTGGAATGTTGTCTTTAGATTTTCATTTGTCTTCAGGTATATATTTTTTTAATTTATTTGTTTTAGTTGGAGGCTGATTACTTTACAATATTGTGGTGGTTTTTGCCAAACATTGACATGAATCAGCCATGGGTGTACATGGTTCCCCCCATCCCTAAGCCCTCTCCCACCTCCCTCCCCATCCCATCCATCAGGGTCATCCCAGGGAACCAACTTTGAGTGCCCTGTATCATGCATTGAACCTGGACTGGCGATCTATTTCACATATGGTAATACACATGTTTCAGTGCTATTCTCTCAAATCATCCCACCCTTACCTTCTCCCACAGAGTCCAAAATTCTGTTCTTTACATCTGTGTTTCTTTTGTTGTCTTGCATATAGGGTTGTTGTTTTTATTGACTCTTTGACCATTTAGTAGCATATTGTTTAGACTCCATGTTTTTGCATTCTGTGCCATTTTTCTTGTAATTGATTTCTAGTATATAATTGTGATTGGAAAAAATGCTTGATCTGACTTCAATTTTCTTAAATTTATTGAGACATCTTTTGTAGCCTAGCATGTGATCTATCCTGGAGAATGTTCCATGTGTATTTGAAAATAACATTTATTTTGCTGCTTTTGAATGGAATGTTCTACATATATCTATTAAGGCTACATGATCTAATGTTTCATTTAAGCCCAGTGTTTCCTCGTTGATTTTCTGTATGGATGATCTATCTGTCCATTGAGGTAATTGTGGTGTAAAGTCCTACGTGTGTGTTAGTCGCTCAGTCATGTCCAACTCTTTGCAACCCCATGAACTGTAGCCTGCCAGTTTCCTCTGTCCTTGGAATTGTCCGGGCAAGGATACTGAAGTGGGTAACCATTCCCTTCTCCAGGTGATCTTCCTGACCCAGAGATTGAACCCAGGTCTCCTGTGTTGCAGGTAGATTCTTTACCATCTGAGCCAGCAGGGAAGCCTAAAAGTTCTGTACTATTATTTTATTACTGTCAGTTTCTTTCTTTATGGTTGTCACTATTTGCTTTATGTTGTTAGATGATCCTATGTTGAGTGCATAGAAATTTTCTATTGTTATATCTTATTGCTAGGTTGATCACTTAATCATTATATAATATCCTTCTTTGTTTCTTATACAGTCTGTTTTAAGTCTATTTTGTCTGATGTAAGTATTGCTATTCAAGATTTCTTTTGTTTCCATTCACATGGAATACCTTTTTTATTCCTTATTTTCAGTCTGTATATATCTTTAAATCTGAAATGAGTTTATAGGTAGTATATAGTATATATATATATATATATATATCCTGTTTCTATATCTATTTAGCACCATTTTATGTCTTTTGAGTGGAACAGTCAGTCCATTACAACTAAAGTAATTATTGGTAATTATGTACTTATTTTCATTTTGTTGTTTCCTGTTTTTTGTAGGTTTTTTTTTTAAATAAAACCTATGTGTTAAAAAATGTATCCTATCCTATGTGTTTCAATATGAACACATGTCTTCTGTGGCTATGGAGTATAAATCTGTCAGACAGAAGAATGATCACATTGCATACTTTGCATACTTTAATAACCTTTTAGGTGATATAACCCAAGTTCACAGTTAACTACTGTTTCTTTAGTCCTGGGTTCGATTGTTTCTATTATACCACATATATAGATCAGCACTGAAAATCACCTCACTGCAATACCACTTCATGTATCTTTCTAGATAGAAGAATCTTGGGATGCTTCTGGAGTTGCCATTATAACCAAAGTTACTAAATTCAAGTCGAGTACCCACCTGTGCTGTTTCCCCTATAAGCTGGATGCAAGTGGTAAATTCTCAAGAGAATTAGTATGGTGTAAGGAATGCTTATTGATTGATAGTTGTCCTGTCTGGATCAAAGATGAGCATAAGTATTGGGGTTACTGAAGTCCAGCCAAGTGGCCTTAGACAAGTAACACTCCCAGAACTGTCTTAATTGATAACTTCCTCAAATATCTTTCAATACCCCTACCACATGCATTGCATTTTTTAATCACAGGATATTTTTATATCATAAGGTATTTATATAGTCTTTATCAAATACAACTTAAGAATTTTCCATTTCAGATAACTGCTCTGTCATTTGCATATTTCAGCAGAGAGGATTATAGGCTATTTGTAAAAAGTAAAAAACTCAGAGAGGGAACAAGTGGATAAGTGAAATAGGAAGGGTGACAGTGGATGAAGCAACTGTGATGTTTGTGGAAAGAAATGCCTATATGATTAATTAAAATGGAATCATGCATGGTTTGATCTGATCTATTTTCTTTGTGGTGTTTTGCTGCAGGTCAAAAACTGGAACAAATTACCATCCTTTCAAGTGAACAAGTTATTTTCAAGGAAAGAAAGTGAGCAGCTACACTGGTACAGTTGTAATTCTTATGTGTTTTATGACTAATGATGTCAATAGTCAATGTCTGTGAGGTCATTCTTTCAGAGACTCAAGGGAGAATACTTTTATGATAGATATATCTTTTCTTGTGAATATCTCTATATGGTTCAAGGAATCTGGTTATTGTTTCTTCCCTTTTTAGAACCTTTTTTATAAACAGTAACCTGAATAATTTTGGAGAGTCATTGTCAGATTTCCTTTCTTCGTCATTTTTTATTGAATGACAATAACCTTGCAATTAAATTCAAGTATGCTAAACATTGTTACTTTCAATTTTTATCTGGCACATTCAGAACACAGATGCTTCTACTTATATTTGTACTGTAACTATACTACATATAACTTTTCAACATTGTTTACTTTTCAAATTTTTAGTTAAATTTTCTTTATTTTCCCAATAGATTTTATCTAATTTCATTAGAACGATTCAAAGTCACAGTTTTCCTCATATATGTGTGTGTATGTGTGTGTGTGTGTGTGTGTGTGTGTGTGTGTGTGTGTGTGTGTATATATATATATATATATATATGAATTTCATTATTCACAATGCAGTAGATAAACCTGAAGGAAATGAGCCTGGCTATGGAAATGCTTATTTGTTGGGAGGGTGCTTGTCTGGATCGATGATGAGAAAAACTGTCTGAGGATGCTGAGGGACTCATTCCAGATGTCAATCTGAGGTCCAGATGAATGCACCTCTAACCGGACAAGTAAGACTCTCAGAGCCTGGCTCTATGTGGTGACCCCTCAGTGACAACATGCCAGTGTTAGCATGCTTTTTTTCTTTCTCAAAGAAAAGGGCATTAGTGTCCTATCCTGTAAGGCAGTGTATACCTTTATGATATAGTGATCAATTTTGCTTTTTTGCTCTCTTTGAACAAAGAGTCATAAACATGACTCTATATACATGTGTGGCTTTCCTGGTAGATCAGTGGTAAAGAACCCTCCTGCCAATGCAGGAGATGTGGATTTAATCCCTGGGTCAGGAAAATCCCCTAGAGAAGGAAATTGCAACCCACTCCAGTATTCTTGCCTGGGAAATCCCAGAGGGATGAGCCTGGTGGGCTACAGAGGAGCCAGGTGGGCTAGAGTCCATGGGGCTGCAAAAGAGTCGGATATGACTAAGGCACTTGAAAAACAACAAATATACTTGTATATAGGAAATAGTTCTTGAGTAATGAATGAGAAAATGAGAAGGGTTAAATTAAGATAGGTACTGAAAGTCTCATTAAGGTTGGACTTAAAGAAGGGAACACCACATGCATGCAGTAAACAATGGTAATAGAACCAAATTTTAATTCTTTGTTATTTCTGCTACTGAATATTTTCTAAGACTCTGCTTTCCTTTTTGTCATGTTTTGCTGAGACAGCAGGACTGGAATCAGGTCTTCCACTTCAGAGGATGGGGTGAGTAGCTATTTGAAATTCATTTATCATATGCTCTGTACCAGGTCCTGAGGTTTCTCTGTTTATCTTGAGAATATTTTGGTGATGTGTCCTTTTGCTCACTAAGGTCACTTACATTATTAAATCTTTATAACATCTTCTTTTGTTCTGACGTTTTTCTGCTTTGATGAGAAAATGTCAAATTTTAGAGAATTTTTGGCCGTTTCATAGTGGATCAAAAAGTTATTGTAGTAAAGATCTATATGTGCCAAAATATTTTGAGATTTTCCTCATTTTTTAGTTGTTGGGATTTCAGGATACCAACACAGTAATTCATAAGTATTTGTGATCTCAGTGCATTATATTTTTGTTTCTGCTTTAGCATAAATTAGTTGTCTCTCATATTTGCAACATGGAAAGTTGTACATGAACTTTTTAGATCTCTTCAAAACCATGAAGTTTTTATATGATAAATCTTGTTCCTTTTGAAACATAAAATAGTTCAATTTTCAATATTGTAATGTACTAGAAAAAGAGTATTATTTAGAGATATTAAATGGATAAATATGAAATATTAATATCATATATGGCATCATTATTTCTTCCTGAAACTTGAAATATGCCTCACCAAAAAGAGTAGTCCATATATTTCCTGGCAAGCTGTGTTGAAGATTATGTGTTACCTAGGACTTTGCCATTAATGCCCCAAGAATAAGTAAATGTTTTTCTTGACAAATCTCTGTCACAAATTCTATCAAGTAGTATTTATGCTTGTATTTATTATGTATTGTTTATTTATGTATATATTCTCTAGAACTATAGAATATAATTCTAAAGAGCTGATTAATAACTAAAAAATAGTCATAGATAAAAAAGGAAATTGGCTTAGCCAGATATTGAAATGAATTCTAGAATCTCAATCATTAACAAACTTTGAGCAAGCATCTGAGTAGTAGGAACAATGGAAAACATGTTTTTACTTTAAAAATACCTTCTCAAAAACCCTTATTTGTATATTTATTTCTGTTAGTAGATGCACGGTGCCATGAAGTCAGGGATGCTGTCTCAGTGCAAAGACAATTCCAATCCCCCAGTGGGTTTTAGGGAAGAATTTTTTTTGATTTATTTATTTCAATCGGAGGATAATTACAATGTTGTGATGGGTTTTGGCATACGTCAATATGAATCGACCACAGGCATATATTTGTTCCCTCCATCCTGTACCTCCCTCCCACATCCCTCCCCACCCAAAAGCAAGTGAGGGAGAGGAGTCACAAGGCGTGTGATCAGCTTGTGCAGAACCCTCTTACTGGCTGATGATGCGGTAACAGGGTGGTGCCACCAGGGTTAACGTTATCAGTCCTCAGGATTTAGTAGGTCTGTGGGCTACATGTTCATGGTCATCAAGTAGTTAACTTCTTCCACTTGATGGATGTCTTTGCATCTGTAAAACAACTCAGCAAATGTGCATCAGATACTGTTATTTAGGTACTTCAGAGAGAAACTAAAGAGTCTGTGACTGCCATACAACTGATTTACTTTTTAAATTGTTATGAATTCTCCTTGCCCAACTGCTACTTTGTCACTACATGTTCACATCCTTTCAGTCATTAATTCTTGATCCAGAGATTTGTGACTCAAGGGAGTCCTGAGAGACTGTCCCTTTTCTATAAACAAGAGGCAGACAGAGGATATGGAGAGAGGGTCTGTCCTGGGGTGGCCCCATAGAGTCCTGTTTAATTACAAAATAAAATGGAAAAATTTCTTGAAGGACACAAACTACAAAAATTCAATCATGAAGAGTAGACAATCTGAATAACCCTACTAATGAAATAATTAAGCTTGTGGTTAAAATCCTTTCCATAAAGAAAACTCTAGGCCCATAAAACTTCACATGAAATAAAAAAAAATATATCAAATCTACACAATTGTCTATAAAATTTGAAAGAAAGAAATACTTTTATACTCATTCTATGTGAACAGCTTTACCTTGATTTTTTTAAAAAGCATGCCATTTAAAAAATATTAAAAAATTCCTCATGAGTATAAATGGAAAATAATCTAATCAAAATTGTAGTAAATGAGATCTGACAATAAATAGAAATACTGTATGGCCAAGTGAGGCTTATCCAAGAACTGCAAGGTTGGTTAACATCTAAAAATCAATGAATGTAGGAAAAACACTTCTGGAAAGTCAAAATGAAAAACCTTCAGATAATTTGCTTCTCTATAAAATTAACAGGAACCCTGACAAAAATGGTCAAAATTAATTTTTCAGAACTTCAGAAATTACCAAAGATTTATAGAATTTCAAAGAACATTTATTCAAGAAAATTGGCTGACTTTCACCAAGGACAGCAAGCTTTGTAATATTTTTAACTTGCCAACTTCTAATACCTCTCTCCCTAGCACTATGGCAGGCTTGAAAATAGTAGGCCAGCAGCCATCAGTGGAAGAACAGGTTTGGAGATCCCCCAGAAGTCCTGTCCTCAGAAAATTATTACATTGACCTCTCTGGAAGCTCCCTGAAACAATCCTGTTTACAGAATTTGTATTTCTGTTGTGTGTGTCTGTAGCAGGGGGGAGGAGCTAACTCAGAGCTCTCTCAGTGGAGTAAGCCCTATTCCAGAACAGTAGCCAAAAGGAACCCATGGACATTTTTTAGTGTGACATGTCCTTAAAGTGTTGATAGCAACTGGGTTAAAGAATGTGGCCAAAAAACTAAGAAAAGAAATCTTGGAAATGAGATGTACAAAATATTATTTGAAAACTTCTGAAAATTCTTTTTGATCTAGAAAGATACATACTTGTTCAGAGTTGCTTGCCTGCACATGAAACACTTGAGTAGAACCTATTCAATTGCCTCTGGCTTTCTGTTAATTAATTAACTAACTTTTGGCTGTGCTGGGTATTTTTTGTGGTGCGTGAGTTTCTCACTGCCATGGCTTATCTTGTTGCAGAGCACAGGCTCTGGTACCTGGGCTTCATTAATTGCAGCTCACAGGCTCGAGAGTGTGGGCTCAGTGGTTGTGGTGCTTGGGCTTGGTTACCCCAAGGCATGTGGCAACTTCCTGGACCAGGGGTTGAACCTGTGTCCCCTTCATTGGCAGGCAAATTCTTAGCCACTGTATCACCAGGGAAGTCCTGCCTTTGACTTTCTTTGTGGATCTGTCCAATCAAAAGGTGAAGAAGGCTAAGGAAGTGTTGTGAACTACCTGGGCCTTAAATGTAAGCCCCAACACACACACACAAATACACCCTTAACAAAGGGTGAGAGATGTATTTTAGAGGCATTGAAGGTAATCTTGGTCTAATTAACAGCTGGCCACTAAGATAACCAAGCAGAAACTTCATTGTCCACCTACTGCTGGGAATAGAGACTTTACACAATTAGTCCATGAAGATCATTTTTAAGACAAACAGCAACAACAGCAAACAACTGCAACAGCAAACTTTTCGAATTGAGAAAAAGAAAAAATGAGTTGTCACATTATATATAAAACATTCAGTTTTCAACAACAACAACAAAAAATACAAGACATTCAAAGAAACAGAAAATTATGGCCCATACACCAGAAAGAAAATGTCAATAGAAAATTTCTCTGAGGCAGGTCAATGTTGGACTTAATGGACAAAGACATTAAATTAGCTAGTAAAAGTCTACTCAAAGAGCTGAAGTAAAGCATATCTAAAAAATGAAAAGGAAGTATAAGAATTATGTCTCACCAAATACACAGTACCAATAAATAGATAGAAATTAATAAAGGACCACAGGCAAATTCTGGACCTAAAAAATAAAATAACTAAAATTGAAATTACACAAGAGGAGTTATCACAGCAGAGCTGAGTGAATAGAAAAGTTAATGAACCTAAAGATAGCTCAGTTGAGATTATACAGTATGTAGAAGGAAAAAGAATAAAGAAAAATAAACTGAGCTACAGAAAACTGAGATATCATGAAATATACCAATAGACTTATAAATTAGAGCCCTAGAAGGAGAAGAAAGAGAAGTATTTGAAGACATAATAACTAAAATCTTTCAAAGCTTGATGAAAACGTTAATCTCCACATCCAAGAAGATCAGCAAATTTCAAGTAAGAATAAACTCTAAGAGATCCAGACCCATACACATCACAGTAAAACTGCTGAATGATAAAAACGAAGAGAAAAATAACTCAGTAAGTTAAAAATTGACTTCTAATAAGCCATGCAGACCAGAAGGCATGTGATGACATGCTCAAAATCATGGGGAAAATGTCTCAACCAAGAATTCTATATCTAAAAAAACCTATCATTTAAAAGGGGAGAAATTGACAATCACAGATGAAAAATTTAAAAAAAAAAAAGAATTTCTTGCTGTAAGAAGATATTTCTTCTGTCTGAAATAGAGATGCTGGAGAGTAACTGAAAGCCATATGACAAAATAAAGAGTAATTATCTTAGCTGAAACTACATATATAAATATAAAAATAAAATATAAATGTGTTTTTATTTCACACAACAGCAGGGTACAAATTCTATTCACGTTTCCATAGACATAAAACAGGAGACACTGGAACATATTCAAGGACATAAAACAAGGTGCAAAAAGTTTGTGTTCTAAAGGTATTGGAAATCATAGAGTCCGTTCTCTTATCACTGTAGGATTATGTTAGAAATCAGTATCAAAATATACTTAAAAATAACCCACATATTTTCAAGTGCAATGTGACATTTACCAACAGAGATCTTTAACTTAGCCATCAAAACCTCAGGAAGGTTAAAAGACTGAAAAGACTGATTGCAGAGAAGAAAGCATTTAAATGAGAAATTACATCAAAATGAGAAATTAATATCAAAGATACTTTTAATACCCTGTGTATTGGGGGACTAAATGTCCACTTTTGAATGAGGGATGAATCTTAAGAAGCCATAACAAGGAAAGTTAGAAAATATTTAAAACAGAATAAAAATGAAAAGAGAATTTATTAGAATTTATTGCATGAAGTTGAAGTTGCTCAAATACAATGTGAAATCTTGAATAAGGTATGAAAAAATGAATAATGGACATTAACTTAATTTCATGAAATTTAAACAAAATCTGTACTTTGGTTAATAATACTCTTCATGCCAAGTTGCTTCAGTGGCAGCTGACTTTTTGTGACCTTATGGACTGTAGTCTGCCAGGCCCCTCTGTCCATGGGATTGTCTAGGCAAGAACACTTGAGTGGGTTGTCATACTCTCCTCCAGGGGATCTTCCCAACCCCCGGAATCGAACCTGCATTTCTTATGCCTCATGCAATGACAGGCAGGTTCTTTAACGCTAGCGCCATCTGGGAAAATAATACTGCATCACATGTTAATTTACTGTTGTTTTCTTTTTAAGACATAATATTTCTTTATATTTTCAGAAGTGGATTAAAAGTGTCAAGCTTTATTAAATTTTTAAAAGTCACTAAAGTAATAAGTTTTCTAGACTTTTTTAAATTTTAATTGAAGGCTAATTACTTTAAATACTGTGGTGGTTTTTTTTGCCATACATTGACATGAATCAGCCATGGGTGTACATGTGTTCCCCATCCTGAACCCCCTCCCACCTCCCTCCCCATCCCATCCCCCAGGATCATCCAGGTTCACCAGCCCTGAGCACCCTGCCTCATGCATCGAACCTGGACTGGCAATGTATTTCACATATGATAATATACATGTTTCCGTGCTATTCTCTCAAATCATCCCACCCTCACCTTCTCCCACAGAGTCCAAAAGTCTGCTCTTTCCATCTGTGTCTCTTTTGCTGTCTCGCATACAGGGTCATTGTTATCATCTTTCTAAATTACATATATATGCATTAATATACTGTATTGGTGTTTTTCTTTCTGACTTACTTCACTCTGTATCATAGGCTCCAGTTTCATCCATCTCATTAGAACTGATTCAAATGCATTCTTTTTAATAGCTGAGTAATATTCCATGTGTATATGTACCACAGCTTTCTTATCCATTTGTCTGCTGATGGACATCTAGGTTGCTTCCATGTCCTGGCTATTGTAAACAGTGCTGTGATGAATATTGGGGTATACGTGTCTCCTTCAATTCTGGTTTACTCGGTGTGTATGCCCAACAGTGGGATTGCTGGGTCATATGGCAGTTCTATTCCCAGTTTTTTAAGGAATCTCCACACTGTTCTCCATAGTGGCTGTACTAGTTTGCATTACCACAAACAGTGTAAGAGGGTTCCCTTTTCTCCACACCCTCTACGGCATTTATTGTTTGTAGACTTTTGGATAGCAGCCGTTATGACCTGCATGAGATGGTACCTCATTGTGGTTTTGATTTGCATTTCTCTGATAATGAGTGATGTTGAGCATCTTTTCAGGTGTTGTTAGCCATCTGTATGTCTTCTTTGGAGAAAAGTCCGTTTAGTTCTTTTGCCCATTATTTGACTGGATTGCTTATTTTTCCGGAACTGAGCTGCAGGAGTTGCTTGTATATATTTGAGATTGATTCTTTTTCAGTTGCTTCATTTGCTATTATTTTATCCCATTCTGAAGGCTGTCTTTTCACCTTGCTTATAGTTTCATTCACTGTGCAAGAACTTTTAAGTTTAATTAGGTCCCATTTGTTTACTTTTGCTTTTATTTCCATTCCTCTGGGAGGTGGGTCATAGAGGATCCTGCTGTGGTTTATGTCGGAGTGTTTTGCCTATGTTTTCCTCTAGGAGTTTTATAGTTTCTGGTCTTACATTTAGATCTTTAATCCATTTTGAGTTTATTTTTGTGTATGGTGTTAGAAAGTGTTCTAGTTTCATTCTTTTACAAGTGGTTGACCAGTTTTCCCAGCACCACTTGTTAAAGAGATTGTCTTTTCTCCATTGTATATTCTTGTCTCCTTTGTCAAAGATAAGGTGTCCATAGGTGTTTGGATTTATCTCTGGGCTTTCTATTTTGTTCCATTGATCTATGTTTCTGTCTTTGTGCCAGTACCATACTGTCTTGATGACTGTGGCTTTGTAGTAGAGCCTGAAGTCAGGCAGGTTGATTCCTCCAGTTCCATTCTTCTTTCTCAAGATCACTTTGAGTATTTGAGGTTTTTTGTATTTCCATACAAATTGTGAAATTATTTGTTCTATTTCTCTGAAAAATACCATTGGTATCTTGATAGGGATTGCATTGAATCTATAGAATGCTTTGGGTAATATACTCATTTTCACCATATTGATTCTTCCGATCCATGAATGGTATATTTCTCCATCTATTTGTGTCATCTTTGATTTCTTTCATCAGTATTTTATAGTTTTCTATATATAGGTCTTTTGTTTCTTTAGATAGATATATTCCTAAGTATTTTCTTCTTTTCATTGCAAAGGTGAATGGAATTGTTTCCTTAATTTCTCATTCTGTTTTCTCATTGTTAGTATATAGGAAAGTAAAGGATTTCTGTGTGTTAATTATATATCCTGCAACTTTACTATATTCATTGAATAGCTCTAGTAATTTTCTGGTGGAGTCTTTAGGGTTTTCCACGTGGAGGATCATGTCATCTGCAAACAGTGAGAGTTTTACTTCTTCTTTTCCAATCTGGATTCCTTTTATTTCTGTTTCCGCTCTGATTGCTGTGGCTAAAACTTCCAAACCTGTGTTGAATAGTAGTGGTGAGAGTGGGCACCCTTGTCTTGTTCCTGACTTTAGGGGAAATGCTTTCAATTTTTCACCATTGAGGATAATGTTTGTTGTGTGTTTATCATACATGGCTTTTATTATGTTGTTGTATGTTCCTTCTATGCCTGCTTTCTAGAGGGTTTTTTATCATAAATGGATGTTGAATTTTGTCAAAGGCTTTCTCTGCATCTATTGAAGTAATCATATGGTTTTTATCTTTCAATGTGTTAACGTAGTGTATCACATTGATTGATTTGTGGATATTAAAGAATCCTTGTATCCTTGGAACAAAACTTACTTGGTTGTGATGTATGATGCTTTTAATATGTTGTTAGATTCTGTTTGCTAGAATTTTGTTAAGGATTTATGCATCTATGTTCATCAGTGATATTGACAGTAGTCTTCTTGTTTGTGGCATCTTTATCTGGTTTTGGTATTAGGGTGTTGGTGGTCTCATAGAATGAGTTTGGAAGTTTACCTTCCTCTGCAATTTTCTGGAAGAATTTGAGTAGGATAGGTGTTAGCTCTTCTCTAAATTTTTGGTAGAATTCAGCTGTGAAGCCATCTGGTCCTGGACTTTTGTTTGTTGGAAGATTTCTGATTACAGTTTCAATTTCCGTGCTTGTGATGGGTCTGTTAAGATTTTCTATTTCTTCCTGGTTCAATTTTGGAAATGTTATACTTTTCTAAGAATTTGTCCATTTCTTCCAAGTTGTCCATTTTATTGCCATATAGTTGCTGATAGTAGTCTCTTATGATCCTTTGTATTTCTGTGTTGTCTGTTGTGACTTCTCCATTTGCATTTCCAATTTTGTTGATTTGATTCTTCTCCCTTTTTTTCTTGAGTCTGGCTATTGGTCTGTCTCTTTTATTTATCTTCTTAAAGAACCAGCTTTTAGCTTTGTTGATTTTGGCTATGGTATCCTTTGTTTCTTTTGCATTTATTTCTGCCATAATTTTTATGATTTCTTTCCTTCTACTAACCCTGGGGTTCTTAATTTCTTCTTTTTCTAGTTGCTTTAGGTGTAGAGTTAGGTTATTTATTTGATTTCTCTCCTGTTTCCTGAGGTAGGCTTGTATTGCTATGCACCTTCCCCTTATCGCTGCTTGTACTGAATCTCATAGGTTTTGGGTTATTGTGTTTTCATTTTCATTCGTTTCTATGCATATTTTTATTTCTTTTTGTATTTCTTCTGTGATTTGTTAGTTATTCAGAAATGTGTTGTTTAGCTTCCATATGTTTGTGTTTTTAATTTTTTTTCCTGTAGTTGACATCTAATCTTACCACATTGTGATCAGAAAAGATGCTTGAGATGATTTCAACTTTTTTGAATTTACCAAGGCTAGGTTTATGGACCAGGATGTGATCTATCCTGGATAAGGTTCCTTGTGCCCTTGAGAAAAAGGTGAAATTCGTTGTTTTAGGGTGAAATGTCCTATAAATATCGATTAGGTCTAAGTGGTCCATTGTATCATATAAAGTTTGTTTTCCTGCTAATTTTCTGTTTAGTTGATCTATTCATAGGTGTTAGTGGAGTAGTAAAGTCTCCCACTATTATTGTGTTATTGTTAATTTCCCCTTTCATGCTTGTTACCATTTGCCTTACATATTGCAGTACTTCTATATTGGGTGCATATATATTTATAATTGTTATATCTTCTTCTTGGATTGTTCCTTTGATCATTATGTAGTGTCCTTCTTTGTCTCTTTTCATGGCCTTTATTTCAAAGTCTGTTTTATCTAGTATGAGTATTGCTACTCCTGCTTTCTTTTGATCTCCATTTGCGTGAAATAGCTTTTTCCAGCCCTTCACTTTCAGTCTGTATTTGTCCCTAGGTTTGAGGTGGGTCTCTTGTAGACAGCATATACAGGCGTCTTGTTTTTGTATCCATTCAGCCAGTCTTTGTCTTTTGATATGAGCATTCAACCTATTTACATTTAAGGTAATTATTGATAAGTATGATCCTATTGCCATTTTCTTTGTTGTTTTGAGTTCGAGTTTATAAACCTTTTCTGTGTTTCCTGTCTGGAGAAGATCCTTTAGCATTGTTGAAGAGCTGGTTTAGTGATGCTGAATTCTCTGAGCTTTTGCTTGTCTGTGAAGCTTTTGATTTCTCCTTCATATTTGAATGAGATCCTTGCTGGGTACAGTAATCTGGGTTGTATGTTTTTCTCTTTTATCATTTTAAGTATGTCCTGCCATTCCCTTCTGGCTTAAAGAGCTTCTATTGAAAGATCAGCTGTTATCTTTATGGGGATCCCTTTGTGGATTATTTTTTGTTTTTCCCTTGCTGCTTTTAATATTTGTTCTGTGTGTTTGATCTTCATTGATTTGATTAATATGTGTCTTGGTGTGTTTTGCCTTGGGTTTATCCTGTTTGGGACTCTCTGGGTTTCTTGGACTTGGGTGGCTATTTCCTTCCCCATGTTAGGGAAGTTTTCAACTATTATCTCCTTAAGTATTTTCTCATGGTCTTTCTTTTTGTCTTCTTCTTCTGGGACTCCTATGATTTGAATGTTGGAGCGCTTTACATTGTCCCAGAGGTCTATGTTTTTGTCCTCATTTATTTTATTTTTTTTCTTTTTTACTCTCTTCTTCATTTATTTCCACCATTCTATCTACCACCTCGCTTATGGTATCTTCTACCTCAGTTATTCCACAGTTGGTTCCCTCCAGAGTACTTTTGATCTCAGTTATTGCATTATTCATTATTGACTGACTCTTTTTTATTTCTTCTATGTCCTTGTTAAACTTTTCTTGCATCTTCTCAGTCCTTGTCTCCAAACTATTTATCTGTAACTCCATTTAGTTTTAAAAATTTTGGATTATTTTTACTATCATTATTCTGAAATCTTTTTCAGGTAGGCTCCCTATCTCCTCCTCTTTTGTTTGGCTTGGTGGGCTTTATCATGTTCCTTTACCTGCTGAATATTTCTCTGCATTTTCATCTGTTTAGGTTGCTGTGTTTGGGGTGGCCTTTCTGTATGGTGGAAGTTTGTGGTTCCTCTTTATTTTGGAGGTTCCTCCCTGTGGGTGGGGTTGGACGAGTGGCTTGTCAAGGATTCCTGGTTCAGGAAGCTTGTGTCGGTATTCTGGTGGGTGGAGCTGGATCTCCTCTCTCTGGAGTGCAATGAAGTGTCCAGTAGTGAGGTGGACACTAGTGGAGGTAGACACTACTTTGAGGTGTCTATGGATTTGATGTGACTTTTGGCCGCTTGTATTTTTGTGCTCAGGGTTATGTTCCTGCTTTGTTGGAAAATTAGCATGCTATATCTTGCTCTGAAACTTGTTGGCTTTTGAGTGGAGCTTCGTTTCAGTGTAGTTATTGAGGCTTTCGGATGAGCTCTTGTTGATTAATGTTCCCTGGAGTCAAGAGTTTTCTGGTGTTCTCAAGTTTTGGATTTAAGCCTCCTTTCTCTGGCTTTCAGTCTTATTCTTACAGTAGCTTCAAGATTTCTCCATCCATACAGCACCGATGATAAAACATCTAGGTTAATGGTGAAAAGATTCTCCATGGTGCGGGACACTGAGAGAGGTTCACAGAGTTACATGAAGAAGAGAAAAGGGAGAAGGGAAGTAGAGGTGACCAGGAGAAGAGGGGGAATCAAAAGGGGAGCTAGCAATCTAGCAAGTAATCAATTCCCTGTTTGCTCTCTGCAGTCTGAAACACTCGGAGAGGTTCATGGAGTTCCATAGAAAAGAGCAGAGGGAGGAAGGAGTTAGAAGTGACCAGGAGGAAACCAGGGGGAGTCAAAAGGAGAGAGATCAGTCTAGCCTGTGAACAGTTCCCTAAGTGTTCTCCACAGCCCTGAACACCCAAAGAGATTCAGATTTAAGTAGAGAAGAGAAGGGGGATGGAGGAGATAGAGGTGACCTGAGGGAGAAAAAGGAGAGTCAAAAGGGGAGAGAGAAATCAAGCCAGCAATCACACTCCTAAGTAAAAATGGGTACTGAAGATTGGATTCTTAAAGGCACAGAATTGATAAAAAATGCCAAAAATCTAAGATTAAAAATCTAGAGTAGATGTTAGACTATCAAAACTACAGTATTAAAAAAAGCAAAACAAAATTGCAAAAGTTATAAAAAATACGAGATTTACGTTAAAAATAAGGTCTGTTTTTTTCAAGGTAATAGTAGGTTTTAAAAATGAAAATTAAAGGAGCAATAAAAAACTTAAAAAATTAAAAATTAAAAAATGATAATAATAAAATATATCTAGGAATTTCTCTGGAGCTGTTGAGGGCAGTGTGTGGTCAGTTCAGTTTCAGATAGTTCCTTGTTCCAGCTTATACTTCTTCTCAAGGTCTACAGGTCCCTTCCAATGTAGCCAGTGCTAACTACAGGGTTTTAATCTGTTGCACCTGTTACTTCCAAAGCCCTTCCCTCTTCTTTATTTATTTTGGCTTTCTCTTTTTGCAAGTCTCTTCAGTATTTAACTTCTGCCCTGACACAAGGGGGCGAAGGTGGTCATTTATTTAGGCTCACTTGCTCAATTGTGCTGCAGGGAGGGAGGAACACTGCAAAAAAATATCACTGACTTGTGTGGGGACTGCTTGCAGTGTCTAGGCCACACTAGGTTTGACCCCAGTGTCTGCTTTCCTGGTCTACACTGCTCGGGCTCCAAGTTGCTCTGCTGGGGAACTGTCTAAGGAGGGCCCTTGGTTGCATGCACTTCCCAGGTCTACGTGGCTCAGGTTCAGGTTCTCGGGTACTCCACAAAGGCACAGACTCAGTTGGGCCTGCGTTTTGTGCCCTTCCCAGGTCTAAGCAGCTCAGGCAACCAGCTGCTTGGCCAGCGCACTCTCCCTAGGTTGGTGGTGGGGGGGGTGCGTCTTATCTCCTCCCCTGTCCCAACCGCTCAGTTTCCTGGGTGCGCAGCAGGCACACCATCTCAGGTGTGCTGTGTGTCTCTTCTGGGGAGCTGATCTCTGGCTGCCACCTTCCTGGCGGATGTCAACCATCCAGAATCCCAGGAAGACTTGGTTAGCAGCTGGGAGCCTGCTGGCAGCTTGGTAGCGGATGCCGACACTGGGCCTGAGATTGCCTCTCGCCCTCCAGCTCTGGCTGTTGCCTGTCTGCCTCCCTGCCTCTGGTGGAGGATGGGCCAGTCCACAGCCGGCTAGCTTTCCTCTGGAGATCGCTCAGTCCTTTGTTCTGTGAGTGGGCCCTGCAGTGTCTTAGGTTAGAGCTTTTCACAGAAAAGTTCTCTCTCTCTTTTTTTTTTTCTTTCTCTGGTATCCCACAGTTTGGGTTGCTATCTTATGTTAGCTCCCTCAGATTGTCCTCGGGGCATTCAGGCCCAGTCCCTACCCTAAGCAATGCAGCCCGCGCCTCCCTGTTCAGCCCCCACTTGCTGGTGGTGGACACGAGCGTCTGGGCTACTTCTCCACTGGGAGTTGCTGTTAGGCGTGTAATCTGTGGGTTTTATTTATTTATTTTTTCCTCCTGGTTATGTTGCCCTCTGAGATTCCAAAACTCCCCACAGACCCACTGGTGAGAGGGTTTCCTGGTGTATGGAAACTTCTCCTCTTTTACGACTCCCTCCCTGGGATGAGTCTCCATCCCTAACTCTTGTCTTTCTTTTTATCTTTTATATTTTGTCCTACCTCCTTTTGAAGACAATGGGCTGCCTTTCTGGGTGCCTGGTGTCCTCGACCAGTGTTCAGAAGTTTTTTTGTGGTATTTGCTCAATGTTCAAATGATCTTTCAATGAATTTGTGAGGGAGAAAGTGGTCTCCCCGTCCTATTCCTCCATCATCTTAGGACCGCTCCTGAGTTTTCTGGACTTTTAGCAGTAATACTAGATGTCCGAATAAATGAAATTATATCAAAATTTTGAGTGAATATAAATTAGATATCTAGCATTCTATTCATACTTAGTCAAACAAGTGGAACCAAACTGTTATAAATTTTTTAGGTAAGCCAAAATTAATGTTTTATAAAGTATATATATTATATTATACTATATATGTATGTATTTATACAAAAGTTTTTCTGCTACACTTGATAAAGGCTTGAGAAAGAACAACAAAAAAGGAGATGGAGAAATTGTAAACCATAGTCTAAATGAAGTGGGAGTGCTGAATATAAAATATAAAAAGTGAAACCAACTAGATAAAAGTAAAAGATCATCATATAATTCAGTTGTTTGTAAACATGGCTGCTCTTTAGAATCATATCTGATTAAAAACTCCAACATATGGAGGCTGAACAACACACTGCTGAATAACCAACACATCACAGAAGAAATCAAAAAGGAAATCAAAATGTGCATAGAAACCAACGAAAATGAAATCACAACAACTCAAAACCTATGGGACACTGTAAAAGCAGTGCTAAGGGGAAGATTTATAGCAATACAGGCTCACCTCAAGAAACAAGAAAAAAGCCAAATGAATAACCTAACTCTACACCTAAAGCAACTAGAAAAGGAAGAAATGAAGAACCCCAGAGTTAGTAGAAGGAAAGAAATCTTAAAAATTAGGACAGAAATAAATGCAAAAGAAACAAAAGGGACCATAGCAAAAATCAACAAAGCTAAAAGCTGGTTCTTTGAGAAGCTAAATAAAATTAACAAACCATTAGCCAGACTCATCAAGAAACAAAGGGAGAAGAATCAAATCAACAAAATTAGAAATGAAAACAGAGATCACAACAGACAACACAGAAATACAAAGGATCATAAAAGATTATTATCAGCAACTCTATGCAAATAAAATGGACAACTTGGAAGAAATGGACAAATTCTTAGAAAAGTACGACTTCCCAAAACTGAGCCAGGAAGAAATAGAAAATCTCAACAGACCCATCACAAGCACGGAAATTGAAACTGTAATCAGAAACCTTCCAGCAAACAAAAGCCCAGGACCAGATGGCTTCACAGCTGAATTCTACCAAAAATTTAGAGAAGCACTAACACCTATCCATCCTACTCAAACTCTTCCAGAAAATTGCATAGGAAGGTAAACTTCCAAACTCATTCTATGAGGCCACCATCACCCTAATACCAAAACCTGACAAAGATGCCACAAAAAAAGAAAACTACAGGCCAACATCACTGATGAACATAGATGCATAAATCCTTAACAAAATCCTAGCAAGCAGAATCCAACAACATATTAAAAAGATCATACATCATGACCAAGTGGGCTTTATCCCAGGGATGCAAGGATTCTTCAATATCCACAAATCAATCCACGTAATACACCACATAAACAAATTGAAAAATAAAAACCATATGATTATTTCAATAGATGCAGAGAAAGCCTTTGACGAAATTCAACATCCATTTATGATAAAAACCCTCCAAAAAGCAGGAATAGAAGGAACATACCTCAACATAATAAAACCTATATATAACAAACCCACAGCAAACATTATCCTAAATGGTGAAAAATGAAAGCATTTCCCCTAAAGTCAGTAACAAGACAAGGGTGCCCACTCTCACCACTACTATTCAACATAGTTTTGGAAGTTTTGGCCACAGCAATCAGAGCAGAAAAAGAAATAAAAGGAGTCCAGATTGGAAAAGAAGAAGTAAAACTCTCACTGTTTGCAGATGACATGATCCTCTACATAGAAAACCCTAAAGACTCCACCAGAAAATTACTAGAGCTATTCAATGAATATAGTAAAGTTGCAGGATATAAAATTAACACACAGAAATCCCTTGCATTCCTATGCACTAGCAATGAGAAAACAGAGAGAAATTAAGGAAACAATTCCATTCACCATTGCAATGAAAAAAATAAAATACTTGGGAATATATCTACCTATAGAAACAAGAGACCTATATCTAGAAAACTATAAAGCACTGGTGAAAGAAATCAAAGAGGACACAAATAGATGGAGAAATATACCATGTTCATGGATCGGAAGAATCAATGTAGTGAAAATGAGTATACTCCCCAAAGCAATCTATAGATTCAATGCAATCCTTATCAAGCTACCAACGGTATTCTTCAGAGAACTAGAACAAATAATTTCACAATTTGTATGGAAATACAAAAAACCTCGAATACTCAAAGTGATCTTGAGAAAGAAGAATGAAACTGGAGGAATCAACCTGCCTGACTTCAGGCTCTACTACAAAGCCACAGTCATCAAGACAATATGGTACTGGCACAAGGACAGAAATATAGGTCAATGGAACAAAATAGAAAGCCCGGAGACAAAGCCACGCACCTATGGACACCTTATCTTTGACAAAGGAGGCGAGAATATAACAATGGAGAAGAGACAATCTCTTTAACAAGTGGTGCTGGGAAAACTGGTCAACCACTTGTAAAAGAATGAAACTAGAACACTTTCTAACACCATACGCAAAAATAAACTCAAAATGGATTAAAGATCTAAATGTAAGACCAGAAACTGTAAAACTCCTAGAAGAAAACATAGGCAAAACACTCTCTGACATAAA
This sequence comes from Okapia johnstoni, assembly GCA_024291935.2. Classification (NCBI taxonomy): domain Eukaryota; kingdom Metazoa; phylum Chordata; class Mammalia; order Artiodactyla; family Giraffidae; genus Okapia; species Okapia johnstoni. Next base: position 1,392,179 of record CM044326.1, read on the forward strand.
CCACAGCAGGATCCTCTACAACCCACCTCCCAGAATATTGGAAATAAAAGCAAAAATAAACAAATAGGACCTGATTAAAGTTAAAAGCTTTTGCACAACAAAGGAAACTATAAGCAAGGTGAAAAGACAGCCTTCAGAATGGGAGAAAATAATAGCAAATGAAGCAATGGACAAACAATTAATCTCAAAAATATACAAGCAACTCCTGCAGCTCAATTCCAGAAAAATAAACGACCCAATCAAAAAGTGTGCCAAAGAACTAAACAGACCCTTTTCCAAAGAAGACATACAGAAGGCTACCAAACACATGAAAAGATGCTCAACATCACTCATTATCAGAGAAATACAAATCAAAACCACAATGAGGTACCATTTCACACCAGTCAGAATGGCTGCTATCCATAAGACTAAAAGCAGTAAATGCTGGAGAGGGTGTGGAGGAAAGGGAACCCTCTTACACTGTTGGTGGGAATGCAACCTAGTACAGCCACTACAGAGAACAGTGTGGAGATTCCTCAAAAAACTGGAAATAGAACTGCCATATGACCCAGCAATCCCACTGCTGGGCATACACACCAAGGAAACCAGAATTGAAAGAGACACATATACCCCAATGTTCATTGCAGCACTGTTTATAATAGCCAGGACACGGAACAGCCTAGATGCCCATCAGCAGATGAATGTATAAGGAAGCTGTGGTACATATACACAATGGAATGTTACTCAGCCATTAAAAAGAATACATTCGAATCAGTTCTAATGAGATGGATGAAACTGGAGCCTATTATACAGAGTGAAGTAAGCCAGAAAGAAAAACACCAATACAGTATACTAACACCTGGTATTTAGTTAATTGGTAAAGATAACCCTGTTTGCGAGACATCAAAAGAGACACAGATAAATAGAACAGTATTATGGACTCTATGGGAAAGGGCGAGGGCAGGATGATATGGGAGAATGGCATTGAAGCATGTAAATTATCATATGGGAAATGAGTCGCCAGTCCAGGTTCAATGCATGATACAGGGTGCTCGGGGCTGGTGCACAGGGATGACCTGGAGGGATAGGATGGAGAGGGATGTGGGAGGGGGGTTCTGGAAGGGGAAAACATGTACACCCATGGTGGATTCATGTCAATGTATAGCAAAACAAATACAATATGTAAAGTTAAAAAAAAAAAAAGAATCACATCTAGAGTTTTAGAGGAAAAAAAAAATACCTGGGCATTTATATTTTTCAAAATCTTCCAGGGTAATTCTAACGTGCATCTGGATTTTTAAAAGTAATTGCAAGTTTTTCTATTATATGGTGGTTTTAGTCTATTTAGAAGTCTGTATCAGACTTCTATTACTTTCTGTTGACAATCATGATACAATGGTATTAAAATGAATACTAGCTACATAATCACAATATAAAAGAGGTTTATCAGTTTTCACAATTAATAGCCAGACAAAACAATAAAAGATAACTATAATTGTAAGCAATAATGAAAACATGATTAACCTAACCATATAAAATAATTACATACAATTTGAGGGGTTAAGTACAGTGATGTGGTAAGTGAGTGTATGCATGCACATGTTTTCATCTATGCAGCCAGTCTATGTCTTTCAGTTGGTGGATTTAATCCATTTACATTTAAAGTAATTATTGATATATATGATCTTCTTATCATCTTTAAATTTAATTTTTTTAATTTATTTATTTTTAATTGGAGGATAATTCTGAAAGAGATGGGAATACCAGACCACCTGACCTGTCTCTTGAGAAACCTGTATGCAGATCAGGAAGCAACAGTTAGAACTGGACATGGAACAACAGACTGGTTCCAAATAGGAAAGGGAGTACGTCAAGGCTGTGTATTGTTACCCTGCTTATTTAACGTATATGCAGAGTACATCATGAGAAATGCTGGGCTGGAAGAAACACAAGCTGGAATCAAGATTGCCGGGAGAAATATCAATAATCTCAGATATGCAGATGACACCACCCTTATGGCAGAAAGTGAAGAAGAACTAAAGAGCCTCTTGATGAAGGTGAAAGAGGAGAGTGAAAAAGTTGGCTTAAAGCTCAACGTTCAGAAAACTAAGATCATGGCATCTGGTCCCATCACTTCATGGGAGATAGATGGGGAAACAGTGGAAACAGTGTCAGACTTTGTTTTTTTGTGCTCCAGAATCACTGCTGATGGTGACTGCAGCCATGAAATTAAAAGACGCTTACTCCTTGGAAGGAAGGTTATGGCCAACATAGATAGCATATTTAAAAGCAGAGACATTACTTTGCAACAAAAGTCCGTCTAGTCAAGGCTATGGTTTTTCCAGTGGTCATGTATGGATGTGAGAGTTGGATGGTGAAGAAGGCTGAGTGCTGCAGAATTGATGCTTTTGAACTGTGGTGTTGGAGAAGACTCCTGAGAGTCCCATGGATTGCAAGGAGATCCACTCAATCCATCCTAAAGGAGATCAATCCTGGGTGTTCATGGAAAGGTCTGATGTTGAAGCTGAAACTCCAATACTTTGGCCACCTCATGCGGAGGGTTGACTCATTGGAAAAAACCCTAATGCTGGGTAGGATTGGGGGCGGGAGGAGAAGGGGACGACAGAGGATGAGATGGTTGGATGGCATCACCGACTCGATGGACATGGGATTGGGTAGACTCCGGGAGTTGGTGATGGACAGGGCGGCCTGGCGTGCTGCAGTTCATGGGGTCGCAAAGAATCAGACACGACTGAGCGACTGAACTGAACTGAACTGAATTATTTTACAATATTATGTTTCTGTAGTACATCAGCATGAATCAGCCATAGGTACACATTTCCTCCCTTTGAACCTCTCTCCCACCTTCCACCCCTTCTGAACCCTCTAGGTTGTCACAGAGCACCAGATTTGGGTTCCCTGCATCATACAACAAATTCCCGCTGGATATCTATTTTACCTATGGTAACGTATATGTTTCAGTGCTACTCCCTCCAATCATCCTACCCTCTCTTTTATTGCCATTTTCTTAATCGTTTTGGGTTTATTCTTTATAGGTATCTTCCTTCTCTTGTGTTTTGTGCCTAAAGAAGTTTCTTTAGCATTTGGTATAAAGCTGGTTTGGTGGTGAATTCTCTTAACTTCTGCTTGTCTGGAAAGCTTTTGATTTCTCCATCAAATCTGAATGAGAGTCTTGCTGGGTAGAGCATTCTTGGCTGTAGATTCTTTCCTTTCATTGCTTTAGATATATCATGCTATTCCCTTCTGGCTTGTAGATTTTCTGTTGAGAAATCAGCTGATAATTTTATGGGAGTTCCCTTGTATGTTATTTATCATTTTCCCCTTATTCCTTTTAGTATTTTATCTTTGTCTTTAATTTTTGTCAGTTTGATTACTATGTGTCTTGTGTTCCTCCTTGGGCTTATCCTGCCTGGGACTCTCTGGGCTTTTTGGACTTGATTATTTCTTTTCCCATGTTAGGAAAGATTTTTAGCTATTATCTCTTCAAATGTTTTCTCAGGTCCTCTCTCTCTTCTCCTTCTGGGATCCATATAATATGAATGTTGGTGTGTCTCTTAGGCTGTCTTCATTTTTTTTTCACTCTTTTTTCTATATTCTATTTTGTAACAGTGATTCCCACCGTTCTTTCTTCCAGGTCACTCATCGATTCTTCCGCCTCAGTTATTCTGCTATTGATTTCTTTTAGTGTATTATTCATCTTTGTTTGTCCTTTAGTTCTTCTAGGTCTTTGGTAAACATTTCTAGCATCTTCTTCATTCTGTTTCCAAGATCCTGGATCATCTGCTCTATTATTTTTAATTCTTTTTCTGTAAGGTTGCCTATCTCCACTCCATTTAGTTGTTTTCCTGGGGGTTTGTTCTTTCATCTGGGAGTAATCCTCTGCCTTTTTATTTCAGTTAACATCCTGTGGCTGTGGTTTTTGTTCTGGAGGCTGCAGGGTTGCAGTTCTTGCTTCTTCTGTCTGCCCTCTGTTGAATGACGCTGATGGGAGGGACTGGCAGTGGGAAAAACTGGACCTTGCTCTGGTGGGCAGGGTCATGCTCAGTAACACTTTAATCTGCTGATGGGTGGGGCTGTGCTCCCTCCTAGTTAGTTGTTTGGCCTGAGGCGACCCAGCCCTGGAATCTACAGGCTCTATGGTAGAGTTCATGGTAACCTCCAAGAGGGCTCACTTGCCAAGAGGCACCTCCCTGGACTGCTGCTGCCAATGCCATTGTCCCCACAGGAAGTCATTGCTGACTCTCACCTCCACAGGAGACCCTCCAACTAGCAGGTGTCTGGTTCAGTATACTGTCGGGTCACTGCCCCTTTCCCCTGTGTCCTGGTACACACAAGATTTTGTTTGTGCCGTGTTTCTCCCAGTCCTGTGGAAGTCCTGCAAACAAATCCCACTGGCTTTCTAAGTCAGATTCCCTGAGGATTCTTAGTCACTTTGCTGGATCCCCAGGCTGGGAAGCCTGACAGCGGGCTCAGAACCTTCATAACAGTGAAAGAACTTCTTAGGTATTCTTGTTCTCCAATTTGTGGGTCACCCACCTGGTGGGTATGAGATTTTATTTTATTTTGACTGTGCCAATCCTACTGTATTGATGTGGCTTCTCCTTTGTCTTTAGACATGGGATATTATTTTCTGGTGGGTTCCAGTGTCCTCCTGTTGATGGTTGTTCGACAGCTAAGTTTTGATTTCAATGCTTTGACAGGAAGAGATGAGTGCATGTCCTTCTACTCCACCATCTTGATTTGATCTCCTAAAGGTTTTACTTATAACATTTTTGTTTTATAACATTTACGTTTATAACATTTATTTATAATGCTTCTATTTGATTAAAAACAATAATTTCAATTATAAATTTGTGCTGATGGTCTTGTAATTTATATAATGATATCTGTAACATGCAGACAATAATAACACAAAACAAAGGGAAGGAAATGAAGCTATATTGATGCCAGTAATTGTAATTACTAGAGCAATTCCTACTTATATATATGAATGTGCATGCTAAGTCACTTCAGTTGTGTCCAACTTTTTGTGACCCTATGGGCTGTAGCCCACCAGCCTCCTCTGTCTTGGGATTCTCCAGGCAAAAATACTGGAGTGAGTTGCCATGCACTCTTCCAGGGGAATCTTCCTGACCCTGGGATCTAACTTGCATCTCTTATGTCTTCTGCATTGACACACAGGTTCTTTACCACTGGTACCACTTGGAAGCCCATATATATGAATATATAATAACATTTAAGTGATACACTGGAAAATATCTATTTAATAAAAAGGAGAAATACAAAGGAAAAATACATAAGCCATATAGAAAATTAATAGAAAATCACTTGTCATAAATCCTACCTTATAAATAATTATAAGTAATTATATTAAATTTAAAAGGAATAAACATTTCAATCAAAAGGCAGAGGTTTCCAAATTGCGGCAAAAAGCATGGTCAACTATATGCTGTGTATGAGAGGTACACATTAGATTCAAAGCACAAATAAATTGAAAGTAAAGGGTAATAAAAAGATATATTGTAAAAACTGTAGCTAAAATAAAGCTGAAGCAGCTCAGACAAAATAGACTTAAACAAAAATTATTGTTAAAAACAAAGACTGTTTTAAAACAAGCAATGCATGACATAATTGTTAACATATATTGAATATAGTAAACAAAAAGCACAAAAATACACAAAACAAAACCTTCTAGAATTAAAAGTAAAAATAGATGATTCAACTATTAAAGTTAGAGATCTCAAAACCCAATTTTTGATGATTTTCGATAGATAGAACAAAGGAATGCCAGCAAGATGGCAGAATAGGAAGGCCCCTGCTTGTATCATCACTCAGGAATAGTAACTCAGCAGCTATTCACAGGCAAAAATGCCTCTTTGGGAGCTTTGGGACCAGGGTTGGATATTGTTAAACACCACTGTGGCTCACGAATAAGGAGGGTCATTTTGAGAAAGCAAGCTTATGCTCAATCAGGAGGCTGAATTGCCAACTATGGGCCCAGCTACAGAGCCCAGAACATCTCCATTCCTCAATCAGCTCAGCTATAGCCTCATTTTGTTTTGGTCCTGCTACAATAACCAAATATTAGAGGATGCAAGAAGAGCCTCCTGGAGGAGGAAATGGAAACCCACTCCAGTATTTTCTGCCTGGATAATGCCATGCGCAGAGGAACCTGGCAAGTTACAGTCCATGGGATATCAAAGAGTCGGACATGACTGAAGTGACTTAGCACAGCAGCACAGGAAGAGTCACACTTGCCTTTGCCTCAGGTAATAAGCCCACAGACCTTGGTCCTGCCTGTGGACCCTGAAGTGACACATGGCCCAGCTCTAGGCCCTGTCAACCATCATCAGCAGTACTGACAACCTAGGGATCTGGCAGGGGACATGCCCATGATTGTCCCCACAGCTACTAAAGAAGTCCTATAATTCAGCTCCAGTCCCTTCTAGCTGCAGTCAGTGAGATGTCCTGCTATACCAGGAAATAAACTGGAAACCTACCCACCTGTACTTTTGGAGAGGTGGAAACAGCCCTAAAATTCACTCCAGCTCTACCCCCAGCCACTGCCCCTGATCAATCCTACCTGCCCAGGGACTCACTGGAAGATACATCTGTCAGTGTCCTTGAAGGGAGGTAAGTGAACTTTGGTCAGCAGATCCAGAAACAGCCCTTTCTCAGAACCAGATCACATTCTCCAAGTAGTCCAACTTGCCCAGTGACCAACCAGAAGACATGCCAGTTAGTGCCCCTTGGAGGCAGGCCAACCAATCATGGTCCACAGCAATTTTTGAAACAACCTTGTGAATCAGCTCAAGCACCTCCCTGCCACAGTCCACAAGCAATCTTGTGCATGCAGAGATTCACCAGAAAACTAATCCATGACCTCGGAAGTAAGCCCGCTGTGGTCTGAAATGGCCCTGTAACTTGACTCCTATTCTTATCAGGTCAGGGAATAATCCTACCTTCCCAGGGACCTGGTAAGAGACACCTCATCTATGCCTCCAAGAATCAGGCATACAAACCTCAGTCCTAGATGTGGATGATGAAGCAGGCCCTCGGACTCAGTTCCAGTCCCTCTCAGGCAGGGTCCAGTGCCAATCCTGCTCACCCAAGGACTGACCCAGTTACATGGCCCTCCAAAGGACCTGGTGGGAACCACTCATGTCCAAATACTTTGATAGAAACTCATCATCTCTGGATCCAACTGTGAACCCTTTTCCCAGTTCCAGACCTTATGAAAAAGGACGTAGAGGTAATCCTATCTTCCAAGGGTCAGACAGGATCTATGCCTGCCAGAGCACCTGGGAAAAGACACATCAACTATTTACAAACACCATCGTAGACTCTGCTATACATGACCTATCTCTAACCCAATTTACCTGCAAGTCCCTGGGTAATCTCATAAATTCAAGGAATCTACAGAAGGGTTTCCCTAGCCATAAACACTCTGAACAAAACTGAAAAAATTGTTTTCTCTTTCAAATGCACACACCAATGCAGGTTACACAAACAATAAAGACTCAAACAAAGGAAACTAATAAAGCTCTGGTAACCAATAAATTTCCAGTAACAGACTCCAAAGAATTGGATATTTATGAGTTGCCTGACAAAGAATTCAAAATAATCATCTTAAAATGCTGAGTAAGTTTCCTTCGTTGTGCAAAAGCTTTTAAGTTTAATTAGGCCCATTTGTTTACTTTTGCTTTTATTTCCATTACTCTGGGAGGTGGGCCATAGAGGATCCTGCTGTGATTTATGTCAGAGAGTGTTTTGCCTATGTTTTCCTCTAGGAGATTTATAGTTTCTGGTCTTACGTTTAGATCTTTAATCTACTTTGAGCTTATTTTTGTGTATGGTGTTAGAAAGTGTTCTAGTTTCATTCTTTTACAAGTGGTTGACCAGTTTTCTCAGCACCACTTGTTAAAGAGATTGTCTTTTCTCCATTGTATATTGTTGCCTTTTTTGTCAAAGATAAGATGTCCATAGGTGCATGGATTTATCTCTGGGCTTTCTATTTTGTTCCATTGATCTATATTTCTGTCTTTGTGCCAGTACCTTACTGTCTTGATGACTGTGGCTTTGTAGTATAGCCTGAAGTCAGGCACGTTGATTCCTCCAGTTCCATTCTTCTTTCTCAAGATTGCTTTGAGTATTCGAGGTTTTTTGTATTTCCATACAAATTGTGAAGTTATTTGTTCTAGGTCTGTGAAAAATACCATTGGTAGCTTGATAGGGATTGCACTGAATAAAAGCTTTTTCACAGTGAAGGAAGCTATAAGCAATGTGAAAAGACAGCCTTCAGAATGGGAGAAAATAATAGCAAATGAAGCAACTGAAAAAGAATTAACCTCAAAAATATGCAAGCAGCTCATGCAGCTCAATTTTAGAAAAATAAGCGACCCAATCAAAAAATGGGTCAAAGAACTAAACAGACATTTCTCCAAAGAAGACGTACAGATGGCTAACAAACACATGAAAAGATGCTCAACATCACTCATTATCAGAGAAATGCAAATCAAAACCACAATGAGGTACCATCTCACGCCAGTCAGAATGGCTGCTATCCAATAGTCTAGAAACAATAAATGCTGGAGAGGGTGTAGAGAAAAGGGAACCCTGTTACACTGTTGGTGGGCATGCAAACTAGTACAGCCACTGTGGAGAACAGTGTGGAGATCCCTTAAAACACTGGAAATAGAACTGCCATATGACCCAGCAATCCCACTGCTGAGCATACACACCAAAGAAACCAGAATTGAAAGAGACACATGTACCCCAATGTTCATCGCAACACTATTTATAATAGCCAGGACATGGAAGCAACCTAGATGTCCATCAGCAGACAAATGGATAAGGAAGCTGTGGTACATATACACAATGGAATATTACTCAACTATTAAAAAGAATACATTTGAATCAGTTCTAATGAGGTGGATGAAACTGGAGCCTATTATAGAGAGTGAAGTAGGCCAGAAAGAAAAACACCAATATAGTATACTAACACATATGTATGGAATTTAGAAAGATGGTAGCGATAACCCTATATGAGAGACAGAAAAAGAGACACAGATACATAGAACAGTCTTTTGGACTCTGTGGGAGAAGGCGAGGCTGGGATGATTTGAGAGAATAGCATTGAAACATGTATATTATCATATGTGAAACAGATTGCCAGTCCAGGTTCGATGCATGAGACAGGGTGCTCAGGGCTGGTGCAGTGGGATGACCCAAAGGGATGGGATGGGGAGGGAGGTGGAAGGGGGGTTCAGGCTGGGGAACACATGTACACCCATGGCTGATTCATGTCAATGTATGGCAAAACCACTACAATATTGTAAAGTAATTAGCCTCCAATTAAAATAAATTCATAAAAAAAAGAAAAAGAAAAACAATACTCAGTAAGTTACAAGACGTCACAAATAGAAAACTCAAGACATCAAAACAATAATGTATGAAGTAGATGATAAGTTTAATAAACAAATAAAAATCACACAATTGTGGAGTAAAGAATACAATGATAGAACTGAAAAAGTCAACAGAGAGCTTCAGCAGAAATCTTGGTTAAACAAAACAAACCAGCAAAGTCAAAGACAGATCATTTGGAATTACTCAATCACAAATGCAAAAAGAACAAAAAAGGGAGTGAAGAAAGCCTACATGAATTATGGGACATCAACAAGCAAATATTTGCCTCATCAAAGTCCCCGAAGAAGAGAGAGAAATACATAGAAAGATTAAAGAAATAAAAGCTGAATACTTCCAAAATCTGGAATAGATATGGACATGAAGTTTTGTAAAACTCAAAGGAACCCAAGAAAAATGAACTCAAAGTAGATGAGTCTTATATATATTAAAACCAAATAGCTAAAAATAAAAAACAAAGAGAAAAGTTTGAAAGCAACAAAACTAAAGTGATTTATTATCTATAAAAGAACCCCTACAAGGTGATAAACTCATTTCTCAGCAGAAATGTTAGGAGAGAGTGGGGTGACATATTCACATTGCTTAAAAAAAAATAACTGGCAACCAAAAATGCTATACTCAGCAAAACTTTCCTTCAGAAGTGAAAAAGAGATGAATTTAATTCTTAACAACAACAAAAAAAAGCTGAGTTTATCACCTCTAGACTTGCCTGAAGAGAGATCTTCAAAGACACTAAGAAAAATGAAATTGAACAGACACTAAGAAACAGTGTAAATACATCCAAAAATATAAAACTGACTGGTAAATATAAATATGTGGTCAAATTCAGAATCCTCTAATGCTGTAATGTGAGAGAATCAATAAATTTTAATTCCAATATAAAAGTTAAAAAGCAATAGTATAAAAAATAACTGTAACTACAAAAATTTGTTAATGGATGAAAAGTTTTAAAAGATGCAAACTGTGACTTCAACAACATAAAATGGAAGAACTAAAAATACAGAATACTTGGTACACATAATTTGCATGCAATTGAAAGTAAGATGTTATCAGCTTAAAATAGATTGTTATAATTGTAAGAAGTTTTATATAAGCCTCATGGTAACTACAAGGAAAAGCTAGTAGATACACAGAAATAAGTAAAAGCACACCATCACACACAAACAAACAAGCAAAAAAAAAAAAAAATGGAAACACATACACACAGAAACAAACACCAAGTTCCAAAAGAAGACATAGTGAGAAAGAAAGGAACAAGAGAAAGGAAAAAAGGAAACCACAAAACAGAAAACAACAAAATGGTGAGACTAAGTTCTCACCTATCAATAACTAATTTAAATGCAAATAGTTTGAATTCTCCAATCAAAAGACAGAGTGGCTAAATTAATTTATTTAATCTGATAATACGTTGTCTGTAAAAAAGTCACTTTAAGGACACACATAAGCTGAACGTAAAAGGATGGAAAAGAAATTCCATCAAATAGTAAACAGAAGAGAGGAAGAGTGGCTACACTTGTAGCAGATAAAATAGACATTCAGTCAAAATTGCTCAGAGACAAAGGTCACTTTTTAATAAAAGGTCACTATGTAATAATAAAGGGCTAATTCATCAGGAGGATATAATAATTGTAAATATATACGCACCTAACTTTGGAACACCTAAACATTTAAACAAATATTAACAGAAAAATAGATAGCAATACAATAATAGAAAGGGGGCCTTAACACCCACTTTCAGCAGTAAATAGGTCATGTGTACAAAAAGGAGGAAACAGGACACTGAACAGGTGCCTGTGTGCTCAGTTGCTTCAGTCGTGTCTGACTCTTTGCCACCCTGTGGACTGTAGCCTGCCAGACTCCTCTGTCCATGGGATTTTCCAACCAAGAATACTGGAGTGGGTTGCCATGCCCTCTTCCAGGGAACCTCCTCAACTCAGGGATCAATCCTACATCTTCTGCATCTCCTGCATTGCAGGCAGATTCTTTACTGCTAAACCACAGGGGAAGCCCATACTTGAATACACTATAAGCCAAACACACAGCACGATTTCATCCAAGTGCACCAAAATATGCATTCTTCTTAAGTGCACATTGAACATCCTCTAGGATAGGTCATATGTTGTGCAATAAAGAAGTCTTAACAAATTTAAGATTAAGATCATAACAAGCTTCTTTTAAAGCTACAATGGCATGAAATTAGAAGTCGATAACCAGAGAAAATCTTAAAAATTTGCAAATGTGTGGAAATTAAATACACACTGCTAAACAACCAAATGATTAAAGATGATATCAAAAGGGAAATTTAAAATATCTTGAGACCAAAAAAAAAAAAAGGAAACTCAACAAATTAAAATTTATGGGATAAAGCAGAATCAGTTCTAGCAAATAAAAATTATATCAATAAAAATAAATATATAGATAAGCCACCTATAGGCATCCTTCAGATAAATAGAACATGAAGAATACCTAAGCCCAAAGTTAGCAGAAGAAAGGAAGTAATAAAGATTAGCACAGAATTTAAAAAAAATAAATATTAGAAAGACAATAAAAAATCAACAAACTTAGCAGTTGATTTTTTGAAAAGATAAAATATTTAAGAAGTGTTTAGCTAGACTAATCAAGAAGAAAGGACTCAAATAAAATCATAAATGAAAAAGGAGACATTACAATTAATGCCACAGAAATATAAAGCAATATGAGACCAATATGAACAATTACATGTCACATGCTGAATAAACTGGAAGAGATTAATAACTTCCCAGGAACATATAACCTATCAAGACAGAATCATGAAAAAAAGTAGAAAATGTGAACAGAACAATGATGAGTAAGGATATTAAATCAATAATCAAAAATCTCCTACAAAAGAACAAGGTAGAAGGTTTTATGAGTGAATCTCATCATTTAGAGAATAATCAATTCCAAATCTTCTCAAACTCTACCTAAAATAAAGAGGAGGGGGAAGATTTCCACACTCATCTTGTGAGGCCAGCATTATCCTTACGAGAAAGCCAGATAAGGACACTACAAGAAAAAAATGACTGACCAGTATCCCCGATAAATATAGATACAAAATCCTAAAAAAATGCTAGCAAATTGAACTGAAAAGCACATTAAAATTGTTATACACCATGATCAAGTGAAATTTATATCTAGGATGCAAGGATAGTTCAACATACACGAATCAATAAATGTAATATACCACATTAAAAAATGAAAGATAAAAATTAAAGGATCATCTCAATAGATCCATAAAAAACATTTGACAAAATTCAACATCTATTCCTGATAGTTACTGTAAAGAAATTAGGTATAGTCAACATGTACCTCAACATAATAAAAGTCATATATGACAGTTTCATAGCTAACATCATGTGGTGTCCTGTGCTTAGTAGCTCAGTTGTGTCTGAATCCATGGACTGTAGCCTGCTAGGCCCTTCTATCCATAGAATTCTCCAGACAAGAATCTGGAGTGGGTTGCCATGCCCTGCTCCGGGGGATCTTCCCAACCCAGGGATAGAAACCAGGTCTCCCGCTTTACAGGCAGGTTCTTTACCATCTGAGCCACCAGGGAAGCCCAAGAATACTGGAGTGGGTAGCCTATCCCTTCCCCAGGGGATCTTCCTGACCCAGGAATTGAACCGAAGTCTCTTGCATTGCAGGTGGATTCTTTGCCAGCTGAGCTACCAGGGAAGCCCAGCTAACACCATACTTGATGGTTCTGAACGTTTTCCCTCTTAGATTAGGAATAAGACAAGGATGCCAACTCTCACCACTTCTAGTCAACATAGAATTGGAAGTTCTGGCCAGAGCAAATAGACAGGAAAAATAAATAAAAGGTAATCAAATTAGAAAGAAATTAGATTGTCTATCTTGATGGGGAGGGAGGTGGGAGGGGGGTTCAGGATGGGGAACACATGTAAACCCATGGCTGACTCATGGCAATGTATGGCAAAAACCTCTACAATATTGTAAAGTAATTAGCCTCCAACTAAAATAAATTAATTAATTAAAAAATAAATTAATTAAATTAAATTTAAAAATAAAAAAAATCTTAGACTCCATCAAGAAATTGTTAAACTAATAAGCAAGTTCAGTAAAGTTGAAGAATACAACATTAACATACAAAATTAGTTGCATTTCTACACACTGACAATGAATTATTTGAAAAAGTAACATTTACAGAGTACAAATAGTGTATATATTGTCAATCCCCATCTCCCAATTCATCCCACTTCCCTCTTTCCCCCTTGGTATCTATACATTTGCTGTCTATGTCTGTGTCTCTGTTTATGCTTTGTAAATAAGATTGTCTATATCGATTTTTTCAGATTTCACATATAAGCACTAGTATTTGTTTTTCTGACTTACTTCACTCTCTATGACAGTCTTTAGGTCCATCCATGTCTCTACAAATGACTCAATTTCAATAGATAGCTGATGAGAACCTACTTAATAGCACAGGGAACTCCACTCAATGCTCTTGGTGACCTAACTGGTGAGGAAACCCCCCAAAGAGAGAATATATATGTGTATATTTGATTGTATATACATATATGTATATAGTTGATTCACTTTCCAATGTGGTAGAAACTAACACAACCCTGTAAAGCAACTATACTCCAATAAAAATTTTTTAAAAGAAAATAATGTTTACAATAGAAATCAACAATAAAATACTCAGAAAAAAAATTTATTCAAGAAGGATCTGTACAATAAAAAGCATGAAATATTGGTGAAAAATTTAAATAAGGTGCAAATAAATGGAAAAATATACATGCTCACAGATTGGAATAATTAATATTGTTAAAATGTATATTACTAATCAAAGCAATATGAAGATTCAATGCAATTCTTAACCAAAATTCCAGTAATATTTCTCACAGAAATAGAAACAGCAATCACAAAGTTTACATGGATCCACAAAAGACCACAAATAGCCAAAGTACATGATAAAGAGCAAGAAAAAGGGAAAATATCCCACTTCCTGGTATCAAATTATATTACAAAGCTGTAATAGTATGGCATTGGCATAAAAACAGGCACTATTGGGTCAGAATAGAGAGCCGAGAAATAAATTCACACATATATGACCAGCTAACCTATGACCAGAGCATGAAGACTAGACAATGAAAAAAGGATTGTCTCTTTAATAAACGGTGTTACAAAAACTAGATATCTATGTAAATAAAACAAGAAAATTGAATTCTTATACTGTATTAAAAAAAACACACTCAAAATGAACTAAAGACTGAAACACAAGGTTTCCATCCATGAAACTCCTAGAAGAAAACAGAAAAATGCCCTTTGACATTGGTCTTGGCAATGATTTCTTGGAAATGACTCCAAAAGCAAAAGACACAAGAGAAAAAGGTTTTAAGTGGGATTATATCAAACCAACATCTTCTGCACAGCACAGGAAACAAATAACAGAGTAAAAAGAACCTATAAAATGAAAGTAAATATTTGCAAGCCATCTATTTTTGTTGGTTTTTGTGTATTTGTTTGTTTTTTGGCAAGTTTTCATACATCCAAAATATCTAAGGAACTCATATAACTCAAAATGAAAATAATAATATGATTTTAAAATTAACAAAGGACTTGAGTAGACATTTTTTTCAAAGACATATATACACCTTTTATATACAAGTACATAAAATGATGCTCAACATCATGAATCGTCACAAAAATGCAAATTAAAACTGCAATGAAGGATTTCCCTGGTGGTCTAGTGGCTAAGACTCTGCACTCCCCAGGCAGGGGCCAGAGCTCAATCCCTGGTCAGGGAGCTAGGTCCTATATACCCCAACTAAGACCTGGGCACCCAAATAAGTAAAATAAAAACTGCACTGAGATATCACTGCGATATGTTTGGATGCCTTTCATAAAACAGACAAAATATATAATAAATTTGGTGATGTTGTGGGGGAAGTTATAATTCTTCTACTCTATTGGTATTAATGGAAATGTGAATTGGTATAGCCATTATGAAAATGGTGTGGAAGCTTCTAAACAAATTAAAATTAGAAGCATCATACAATTCAGCAATCCCACTACTTGGCGTATATCCAAAAGAACTGAAATCAGGGTTTCAAAATGATATCAGCACTCACATGTTCATTGTAGCATTATTCACAATAGCTAAGATATGGAAACAATCTAAATGTTCATCAGGTGAGCTGTTCATGAATAAAGAATATTATATATATGTATATGTTCAGCCATAGAAAGAAAGGACACCCTGTCATTTGTAACAACATGAATAAACCTTGAGGACATTATGTTACATGAAATAAGCCAGAAAGTGAAAAACAAAAATTGCATAATTTTACTTCTATGTGGACTCTAAAATGTCAAATTCATAGAACCAGAGAATGGTATTGGTGGTTACCCATGCTAATGGGTGGATAAAGTGGGAAAATGTCGTTCAAAGGGTACTCTCTTTAGTTATAAGATGAATAAGTTCTGGGAAACTAAGTCACAATGTGGTGACAGTTTATTGTACACTTGAAACTTGCCAGGAGAAGAGCTCTAAGTGTATTCACCACAGCAAAAACCAAAAGATAATATGAAGTTATGGATGCATTAATTGTAGTAATAATTTCACACTGTATACATATATGCAACCATCATGTTGGTTTCATATATAAAATATATTATTAACATATAAAGTTTTATATAAATTTTACAAGATTTATATAAAAATTTCATCAATTATACCTCCATAGATCAACTAGGCAAACTGAAGAAAAGATAAAAAACTTGACAACATCTAACAGACAGCTGCAGAATACATCACCCCAAAATACTACAATACACATTCTTCTCAAGTGCAAATCAAATATTCTTCAGAAAAACCATGTTAAGCCATATAAACCACCTCAATTAATGTTTAAAAATTGAAATCATACAACTCATAATCTATGACCACAAAGTTATATTACAAACCAATAACAGGAGGGAATGGGGAAAATCACAATGAAGTGAAAATTTAAAAAAAAAACACTTCTAAAAACCCAATGAAGTAAAGAACAAATCATACAAGAAATTAGAAATATCTTGAGATAAGTAAAATTAAAGAAACAACATGCCAAAATTTTGTGGATGTACTAAAACAGTACTTAAAAAGAAATTTACCTCATGCATTGAACCTGGAATGGTGTTCTTTTTCACATATGATAATATACATGTTTCATTGCTATTCTCCCAGAACGTCCCACCCTCACCTTCTCCCTCAGAGTCCATAAGACTGTTCTATGCATCTGTGTCTCTTATTCTGTCTCGCATATAGGGTTATCATTACCATCTTTCAAATTCCATATATATGCATTAGTATACTGTATTGGTGTTTTTCTTTCTGGCTTACTTCACTCTGTATAATGGGCTCCAGTTTCATCCATCTCAATAGAACCGATTCAAATGTATTTTTTTAATGGCTGAGTAATATTCCATTGTGTATATGTCCCACAGCTTCCTTATCCATTTGTCTGCTGATGGACATCTAGGTTGCTTCCATGTCCTGGCTATTGTAAACAGTGCTGCGATGAACATTGGGGTACATGCGTCTCTTTCAATTCTGGTTTCCTCAGTGTGTATGCCCAGCAGTGGGGGCTGGGGCAATGGGATGACCCAGAGGGATGGGATGGGGAGGGAGGGGGGAGGGGGGTTCAGGATGGGGAACACATGTAAACCCATGGCTGATTCATGTCAATGTATGGCAAAAACCACTACAATATTGTAAAGTAATTAGCCCTCAACTAAAATAAATAAATTTATTTAAAAAAAAAAAGTGGACTAAGGACCCCTCTTCAACGTCAGTTCTCTCTTGAGCTGGCCCGCTATTCTATTAGCGTCTCCCACTCTAATAAACTTTATTTCCCTCTCAAAAAAAAAAAAGAAAGAAAGAAATTTACAACAATAAATGCTTATATTTTGAATCAATACCCTAACTTTCCACCATAAGAAACAATAAAAGAACAAATTTAACCCAAAATAAGCAGAAGGAAGAAATAATAAAAATTAGCATGTTAATAAAGAAATAGTGAAAAGAAAAACAATGGAGAAAATTAGTAAAACCAAAGTTGATTCTTTGGAAATATCAAATTATTATACCATTAGCTAGACTGAACAAGAAAGAAAGATTAAAGATTCAAGTTACTAAAATCAGAAATAAAAGTAGAGACCTTACTAACTCACCTTACAGAAATAAAAATATATAGATGAACTCCACATTGTCCTACTTCTCAGCTGTCTTGACTCCCTAACAAGATAGCAGAGGAGTAGGAGGACATGGAGCTCATCTCTCCCCACAATGCATCAAAAATACATCTACAAATGGAAAAGTGCTCTCAGAGCACCTGCTGAATTCTAGCAGAGGACCTCAGATACGGAAGCAGCAAGACAGATTCCTGTGTAATCAGATAGGATGAAAGAAAAAAGAAAGGAAAAGGGAGAAGAGAGGAAGCAGAATGGGGCTGCATCCCTGGCGGAGAGTGAAAGTTAGAAGAGGGTCTTGCATCTGGGGAAGCCCCTCACTAGCAGGGCCATCAGCTGGGCCTGAAGGAAAGCTTGGGGGCTCGAGGGAGAGAGCAGTAGCCAGTCACGGGCGGGCAGGACAGAGGGACACCCACACAGATGGGCCAGGCCACAGCCCTGCGCACCCCAGCCTGAGATGGGTGTCCACCAGTGTGCGCAAGGGCAGGGTGAGGAAAGCGGGATTTGGAGAGCAGGTCCAGGAAGGAGACTGCTGTTGGCTGTGAGGAAACAGTCTGAGGGGATGGCAACGTGGGGCTCCGCAACCAGGAATACTCTTGGAGAAGCTCAGGTCACCGCAGAAGACAAGCACCACTGCTGAGTGATGTGCACTGCTCTTGGGCCACCGTCGCAGCCTCCCTCCTCACGCACTGGCCCCGGCCTCCACGGGCACTCAGGGAGACTCTGATGGACCCCACTCACACGCCCCTGCCACCGCTGCCTCTGCCCTCCCCCACCACCTTGGCGGCCGCTCACTCCAATTGCGTCTCTGCTCCTTCCTGCTTGAGGGGCTCACGTGCTCCAGCAACCTCTGGAATAGACCCTGGTGGGAGGAACACATACAAAAGTGGATCTAAAACTACAGCTGAGACCCAGAGTCCATGTGACTAATGAAAAGAGCCAAAACTTCTCCTCATGATTGTACAAACCACAGAGTTACACCTCAACTGATGGATTACTAAATTCAGTGCCTACAAAAAGATTCAAATCCAAGAGGACAAGAGCCTCTGCCCCTGGGACAGGTTTGGCTTTTGCAGCTTGAGCTTTGTGGGCAAATACATGTGGGGGCTGGGCCAGAGCACGAGCTTCCTCTATGGCTCCCATGCCAGGTCCAGTGCACAACTACGGCAGTGCTTGACCCTGACCTCAAGGGATCCATGACAGTGGCCTCGAGAAAGCGACACCTGAGAGTCACCAGACCAACAATACAACAGGTAAAAGGGACATATCAGCGCAACTCAGTGCAACTCACAGGTAAACAACTCCAGTGGAGGAATACTCAATGGTTTCTCTCCCAATGGGAGGGCTCCAGTTCTGCCTTACCCAAACTTAGATCAGAAACACAGCTAAGAAACAGGTCTGGGGGCCTCTACACCAACACCAAGGAACTAGACCCCACCCATGCCAAGGGAGGCAGTGACAGCCTCAGAGCAAGGTGAACGTCCCCATCAACATCCAGGGCAGGTGCTAGTCACCACAACACCAGTCAACCTCACCTGTGAGGGGGCAGAAACCAAAAGCAAGAAGAACTACAATTCTGCAGCCTGCAGAAAGGAGACCACACATGCAGAAATTCAAGCAAAATGAAATCACAGAGAAATATGTTGCAGATGAAGGAGCAAGATAAAAACCTATGAGGACAACTAAATGAGGAAAAGATAGGCAATCTACCTGAAAAATAATTCAGAGTAAAAATAATAAAGATGATGTAAGATCTTGGAAAAAAAGAACAAATGCATGGATTAAGAAGATATAAGAAATGTATAACAAAGATTTAGAAGAACTTAGGAACAAACAGAGGTGAACAATACAATAACTGAAATGAAAAATACACTAGAAGAAATCAATAGCAAGATAACTGAGGCAGAAGAATGGAAGACAGAATGATGGAAATCACTGCCATGGAATGGAATAAAGATAAAAGAATGAAAATAAATGAGGGCAGCTGAAGAGACCATTCGGACAACATTAAATGAAGCACATTCTAGGAATCAGCTAAAATGGACTGGAATGGGTGAATTAACTCAGATGACCATTTTATCTACTACTGTGGTCAGGAATCCCTTAGAAGAAATGGAGTAGCCATCATAGTCAACCGAAGAGTCCGAAATGCAGTACTTAGATGCAATCTCAAAAATGACAGAATGATCTCTGTTCATTTCCAAGGCAAACCATTCAATATCACGGTATCCAAGTCTATGCCCCGATCAGTAACGCTAAAGAAGCTGAAGTTGAATGGTTCTATGAAGACCTACAAGACCTTTTAGAACTAACATCCAAAAAAGATGTCCTTTTCATTATAGGGGACTGGAAAGCAAAAGTAGGAAGTCAGGAAACACCTGGAGTAACAGGCAAATTTGCAAAGGCTAATAGAGTTTTGACAAGAGAACACATTAATAATAGCAAACACCCTCTTCCAACAACACAAGAGAAGACTCTAAACATGGACATCACCAGATGGTCAACACTGAAATCAGATTGATTGTATTCTTTGCAGCCAAAGATGGAGAAGCTCTATACAGTTAGCAAAAACAAGACTGGGAGCTGACTGTGGTTCAGATCATGAACTCCCTATTGCCAAATTCAGACTTAAATTGAAGAAAGTGGGGGAAACTACTAAACCATTCAGGTATGACCTAAATCAAATCCCTTATGATTATACAGTGGAAGTGACAAATAGACTTAAGGGACTAGATCTGATAGACAGAGTGCCTGGTGAACTATAGACGGAGGTTCATGACATTGTACAGGAGACAGGGATCAAGACCATCTCCATGGAAAAGAAATGCAAAAAAGCAAAATGGCTGTCTGAGGAGGCCTTACAAATAGCTGGGAAAAGAAGAGAAGCGAAAAGCAAAGGAGAAAAGGAAAGATATACCCATTTGAATGCAGAGTTCCAAAGAATAGCAAGAAGAGATAAGAAAGCCTTCCTCAGCGATCAATGCAAAGAAATAGAGGAAAACAATAGAATGGGAAAGACTAAAGATCTCTTCAAAAAAATTAGAGATACCAAGGGAACATTTCAGCAAAGATGGGCTCAATAAAGGACGGAAATGGTATGGAGCTGACAGAAGCAGAAGATATTAAGAAGAGGTGGCAAATACAAACAAGAACTGTACAAAAAAGATCTTCACAAACCAGTTAATCACGATGGTGTGATCACTCATCTAGAGCCAGACATCCTGGAATGTGCAGTCAAGTGGGCCTTAGGAAGCATCACTACAAACAAAGCTAGTGGAGGTGATGAAATTCCAGTTGAGCTATTTCAAATCCTGAAAGATGACGCTGTGAAAGTACTGCACTCGATATGCCAGCAAATTTGGAAAACTCAGCAGTGGCCACAGGACTGGAAAAGGTCGGTTTTCATTCCAATCCCAAAGAAAGGCAATGCCAAAGAATGCTCAAACTACCGCGCAATTGCACTCATCTCACACGCTAGTAAAGTAATGTTCAAAATTCTCCAAGCCAGGCTTCAGCAATATGTGAACCGTGAACTTCCAGATGTTCAAGCTGGTTTTAGAAAAGGTAGAGGAACCAGAGATCAAATTGTCAATATCCACTGGATCATCGAAAAAGCAAGAGAGTTCCAGAAAAACATCTATTTCTGCTTCATTGACTATGCCAAAGCCTTTGACTGTGTGGATCACAATAAACTGTGGAAAATTCTTAAAGAGATGGGAATACCAGACCATTTGACCTGCCTCTTGAGAAACCTGTATGCAGGTCAGGAAGCAACAGTTAGAACTGGACATGGAACAACAGACTGGTTCCAGATAGGAAAAGGAGTACGTCCAGGCTGTATATTGTCGCCTGCTTATTTAACTTATATGCAGAGTACATCATGAGAAACACTGGGCTGGAGGAAGCACAAGCTGGAATCAAGATTGCCAGGAGAAATATCAATAACCTCAAATATGCAGATGACACCACCCTTATGGCAGAAAGTGAAGAAGAACTAATGAGCCTCTTGATGAAAGTGAAAGAGGAGAGTGAAAAAGTTGGCTTGAAGCTCAACATTCAGAAAACTAAGAAATGGCATCTGGTCCCATCACTTCATGGCAAATAGATGAGGAAACAGTGAGAGACTTTATTTTGGGGGGCTCCAGAATCACTGCAGATGGTGATTGCAGCCATGAAATTAAAAGATGCTTACTCCTTGGAAGGAAAGTTATGACCAACCTAGACAGCATATTAAAAAGCAGAGACATTACTTTGCCAACAAAGGTCCGTCTAGTCAAGGCTATGGTTTTTCCAGTAGTCATGTGTGGATGTGAGAGTTGGACTTTAAAGAAAGCTGACCGCCGAAGCATTGATGCTTTTGAACTGTGGTGTTGGAGAAGACTCTTGAGAGTCCCTTGGACAGCAAGAAGATACAACCAGTCCATCCTAAAGGAGATCAGTCCTGGGTGTTCATTGGAAGGCCTGATGTTGAAGCTGAAACTCCAATACTTTGGCCACCTGATGTGAAGAGATGACTCACTTGAAAAGACCCTGATACTGGGTAAGATTGAGGGCAGGAAGAGAAGGGGCGACAGAGGATGAGATGGTTGAATGGCATCACCGACTCAATGGACATGAGTTTGGATGGGCTCTGGGAGTTTGTGTTGGACAGGGAGGCCTGGCGTGCTGGGGTTCATGGGGTCACAAAGATTCAGACACGACTGAGTGACTGAACTGAACCATAAACCAAACAACTACAATAGATACAGACAAAAAAAGACAAAGCAACCAAACGCAACACTAAAGATGGAGATCACAGCACAAAAGAAGAGAACAAAAGAAGAAAAGAAGGAAAAAGACCTATGAAAACAAACTCAAAACAATTAAATGGCAATAGGAACATACATATCAATAATTACCTTAAATGTAAATGCACTGCAGGCAGATTCTTTACCATCTGAGCACCAGGGAAGTCCTGTTAGTCATTCAGTTGTGTCTGATTCTTTGCAAGTCCATGGCCTGTAGCCCGCCATGCTCCTCTGTCCATGGAATTCTTCAGGCAAGAATATTTGAGTGAGTAGCCATTCCTTTCTCCAGGGGATCATCCCAGTACAGGGATTGAACCTGCATCTCCTTCATTGCAGGCAGACTGTTTACTGCCTGAGCCACTGGGGATGGTTATCAGGAGGGAAAGGGGGAAACGAAAAATTGGGAGATTGGGATTAAAATATATACACTATGATACGTAAAAGAGGTAACTAATAAGGATCTACTGTATAGCACAAGGAACTCTATTCAATACTTTATAATATCCTACGTGGGAAAAAAATCTGAAAAAGAGTAGATAGATGTATATATATAACTGATTCATTTTGCTGTGCACCTGAAACTAACACAGCATTGTAAATCAACTATACTCCAATTAAAAAAATAAAGCATATAAGGATATTGGGGGCAAGTGAAAGTTTGGAAAATTAGATAATTTATAATAGGGACAAATTTCCTAAGAGACACACACTGCCAAAACTCAAGCAATAGATAAATCAGAATAGATAATTTACAACTCATGTGATTGGATTCTGTCAAACATTAAAAAAAAAAAAAAACCAAAAACTAATCCTTTACTCTTTCATGAAAAATAGAGGAGGAAGAAGTAATTCAGTTATGGTGCCCCTTCAGGGAGGACCAGAACCAGGGAAAGACACCAGAAGGAAAGAGAACTGCAGACTATGGTTTCTGTTCTGACATATAATGAGATTAGAAGTCATTGTTAGCACCTTCATGAGAAAAATGTGAACAAACTAAAATCAGTCACTATTTTAAACTAATCAGAAGATTGAGGTCAAGAAGCAAACCACCATGCAAAAGCTGAAGAGATAGGCAAATACAGAGAATCATAGCTTGCTGGGAGTAGAAACAGCTGAAGCCAGCAACTGATAGAAACTTTCAAGTGATAATTGAGAAATTGCTTGGAGTATGGACTAGTTATGGAATTAAAAACTACTGAAAGCCCAGTCTTAGAAGAGCTCAACATTTTTGTGAGCTTTTCCTGGAAATGCCTACAGAGATTCTTACAATGAGGGTGCAGAAAAATCCCCTCATCCTGGTTGTGTTTAAGTGTAAAGCAACCATGTGCCTCTGGGGAAAGCAGTCGTTTTTAAATACTTGATCTCAGGTGGCCTCGCCTGCAGTGGCTTGAAGCAGGATTTCCACCCTGGGCCAGACTGAAGTCAGGCCACGGCAGTGAGAGCACTGAATCATAGCCGCTAGACCACCAGGGATCAGCGGCCAGTGACAAGGCCTGGGCTTGTCAGCTGTATAGAAATGAATTTCCACATAGAGATAGAAAGTAGTAAAACAGGTAAAGTGTTTATTGGGAGGAAAAAGAGTACATGTGGATAGACACGCGAGCAGGCTCAGAGAGAGGGAGTCACACCCTTGTGGAAGTTGGAATCACTTTTCAGGGGCATTTCTTCCTCGTCCTCTCTTTCCAGTCATCCTGTTGTGCCTGGTTCTGAGCCCTTATTGGTATAGCTCAGGGTCCTCCCATGGGTGCGTATCTCTTAGCAAAAATGGATTCTAGTGAAGAGGCCTATAGGTAGGTTAGCACTACTTACTATGATGCGCCACCCCCTTTCTTTTGACCTCCAAGGAGCTTTTCTGTGAACTTATAATTGGGAAGTTCTCCTTGACTTTGAGAATGAGGGACATGTGGTCTTTTATCTCTTATCTGGACAGGGCTCAGCTCATCTCTCACTCCTGCTGTTTTGGAGTGTCTGTCCATAGAGGACAAACTCTGGCTCCTTAGCCTGGGGCCCATTTACTTCCCACCTCATATTTTCAGAACGGTCTGTTCCATATGGCAGCGGCCTGCCCTCTGGGGAAACTACTTCACCTGAGCCTTGTCTGAACTAGGGAAAGTGCAACTGGATGACATGAGCCCCTTCTGGTTCCCCATCTCCCATAAGGGAAGAAAAATATATTTAAAGTCACTTTTCTGAAAGTCACAGTCCAGAGGGACTTAATCATAAGGTTATAGAAAACTCATCCCTAATACTGTACCTTCACATTAATAGGTCTTTAGTATAACAACAGTGGATTACCATGAGAGGTATAAGACCCAGACTTGTATCTGAAAAAATGTCTAGGAAACCCCCCAAACAATGTGGGAGGCCAGAACAAAGACACTAGAGGAGACTGAAGCTTCTGACACCTACAGTTACAGCAAACATTAAACAGCATAACCCCTAATCAAATAAATAGAAAGCATTACACAAAGACCTATTATCTCAGATCCTATTATTCAATATATCATGTTTTGTTTCAACAAAAATTATAAGGCATGCTAAAGACAGGAAACAATACAGTCTAAAGAGACAAAGCAAGTATTAGAATGATACTCAGAAATGGTAGACATTAAAATGATCAGATCAAGAATTTTAAATGGAATGTGGGCTTCCCTGGTGGCTCAGATGGTAAAGAGTCTGCTTGCAATGCGGGAGACCCCCGTTTGATCCCTGGGTCGGAAAGATCCCGTGGAGGAGGGAAAAGCTACTTACTCCAATATTCTTGCCTGGAGAATCCCATGGAAGGAGGAGCCTGGTGGGCTACAGTCCATGGGGTTGTGAAGAGTCAGATATGACTAAGCAACTAACATTTCACGAAGTGAAGTCGCTGTCATGTCCAACTCTTCGCGACCCCGCGGACTGTAGCCCACCAGGCTCCTCCATCCATGGAATTTTCTAAGCAAGAGTACTGGAGTGGGTTGCTATTTCCTTCTCCAGGGGATCTTCCCGACCTAGGGATCGAACTCGGGTCTCTCGCATTGCGGGCAGGTGCTTTACCATCTGAGCCACCAGGGAATCTACTTATGATTACTATAACAAGTCTTTTAATAGAAAAAGTAGTCATTCTGTTGAAGCATGTTTTTTAATCCTCTCTGCCAATCTCTTTCTCTTATATTGAGGTGAAATTTACATAACATAAAAATCACCATTTTAAAGTGTACAATTCAGTGACATTCAGCATTAATAATACGCAAGTGTCATGTGTCATGCAGCATTAACTCTGCCTAATTCTTAAAGAGTTTCATCACTCCAAAAAGGAAACCTCACACCCATTAGTCTATTTCATTTTCTCCTTCCTCCAGCCTCTAACAACTACTAGTCTGCTTTCTGTCTTTATGGATTCACCTATTCTGAATATTTTATGCAAATGTAATCACACGATCTGAGCTTTGTGTTTGACTTTACTCACTTAGCATAATGTTTTTGATGTTCATTTATGTGGTAGCATTTGTCAATACTTTTATTTCTTTGTATGACTCAAAAATATGCCATTGAATGGCTGAATGATATTTTGTTTATCCATTTATCATTTCATGGGCTTTTGGGTTGTGTCCACCTACTGGTGGGTTTCCCAGGTGGCACTAGTGGTAAAGAACCCCCTGCCAGCACAGGAGACATAAAAGACAAGGGTTCAATCCCCGGCTCAGGGAAATCCCCTGGAGAAGGGCGTGGCAACCCACTCCAGTATTCTTGCCCAGAGAATCCCATGGACAGAGGGGCCTGATGGGCAGTCCATTGGGTCCCAAAGAGCTGGACAGGACTGAAGAGACTTAGCATTCACGCACACAAGCCACCTGTTGGGTGTTATGCATACTGCTGTTAAAAACTATTGTGTAGAAGTTATGTTTGAATACCTCTTTCTTTGGTGTATATCTATTAGTGTAATTTCCAGGTTATATAGTAATTCTGGGCTTCCCTCGTGGCTCAGACAGTAAAGAATCTGCCAGCAATGCAAAAGAGCCCTGGGTTCAACTCCTGGGGTCAGAAATATCCCCTGGAGAAGGGAATGGTTTTGATTTGCATTTCCCAGTGACAAATGATGTTGAACATCTTTTAATGTGCTTGTTGTTCATATGTATACATTATTTGGAGAAATGTCTATTCAGTCCTTTGCCCATATAAAAAGTTAGGTTGTTTGTCTTTTTGCATTGAACTTTAAAGGTTTTTTTTAATATATTCTGAAAACTAAACCATTACTAGATCTATAATTTGCATGTTATTTCTCCCATTCTATGAAATGTATTTTCACTTTTGTTATAGTGGCCTTTGATGCACAATTTTTAATTTTGATGAGTCAATTTCTTTTTTCCTTTTATTGCTTGTGCTTCTGCCCAAGTCAATGTCATGAAGAATTTTCCATATTTTCTTCTGAGAATTTTACAATTCTAGCTCATACATTTAGGTTGGTGATCCATTTTGAGTTAATTGTTGTGTATACTGTAAACTAAGGGGTTCACCTTTATTCTTTTACATGTGGCATCACTTCTTGAAGAGACTGTTTTTCTGAATTGAATGGTCTATCACATTTGTAAAAAATCAACTGACAATCTGTGTATGGGATTACCTCAGACTGTAAATTCCATTCTATCGATAATGTATCTATTTTTATTCCAGTACCACACTATTCTGATTACTGTAGCTTTATTGTAAGTTTTGAAAATGGGAAGTGAATATCCTCCAATTTTTTTTTCTAGGTTATTTTTCCTATTTGGGAGTCTTTTGTGATTTCATATGAATTGCAAGACTGGCATTTCAATTTATGCAAAAAAAAATTATAGTTGGGATTTTCAGAGCAATTACATTAAATCTGTAGGTCACTTTGGGTAGTACTGACACTTAAACAATATTAAGGCTCTCAATGCATGTCTTTATTTAGGTCTTCTATACTTTCTCTAAGCAATATTTAGCAATATTCAGTCTTGTACTTCCTGGATTAAATTTTGAGATATTTTATCCTATTTGGTGCTATTTAAATCAAATTGTCCCATTAATTTTACTTTCAGATTGTTCATTGCATGTTTATAAATACAACTGATACACTGTGTGTTGATCTACTTGTTTACAAATTTATTGAATTCATTTATTATCTCTAATAGGTTTTTAAAGATTATTTAAGATTTTCTACATATATTTATGCCATCTATGAATAGAGATACTTTTACTTCTTACTTTCCAATTTGGAGATTTTGATTTCTTTTCCTTGCCTAGAATTTCTAGTACAAAATGGAATAGAATTGGTAAAAGCAGCCATCCTTGTCTTTTTTTCTCATGTGAAGAGAATAACCTCCAGTCTTTCACCATTAAATATAATGTTGGCTGTGGGTTTTTGTTAAATATCCTTTTATATTTAAGTAAGTTTCCTTCTATTCCTAGGTTTTTTTTGTTTTTTTAGTTTTTTTACAGTTTTTACAAGAAAAAGGGATTGGATAGTGTGAGATTATTTTCTGTGTCAATTGAGATTATCATATATTTTCCTTTATTTTATTAATGTGCTTTATTATGTGATTGATTTTCATATGTTTATCCACCTTCACAAACCTGGGGTAAATTCCACTTGGTTATGACATACACAAGTCTCAGGCTCTGTTTATTTTTTTCACCCTCTTCTTTTTCTACCTCTCAGACCAGATAGTATCAAGTGATCTATTTTTTCAAGTTCACTTGTTCTTTCTTTTGGTACTCAAATCTGCTTGAATTCCTCTAGTGATTTTTTTATTTCATTTATTGGACATTTCAACTCCAGAATTACTATTTAGTTCCTTTCTATAATATCCATGTTTTATTGATTCTCTTTCTGGAGAGATTTAACTCTCTTGGTTTCCCTTAATTATTTGTGTGTAATTTTCTTTAATTCTGAGCATATTTAGGAGAGTTGATTAAAAATGTTTGTCTGCTAAGTCTAATGGCTGGGCTTCTTCAAAGATAATTTCTATTAAATTTTTCTGTGAATAGCCCATGTAATTCTTTTTGAAAACTGGACGATTTTTAGTATTGTAATATGTTTATTCTGGCAATCATATGATCCCCCCATCTTAGCACTTGCTACTTTTTGTGTATTGTTTGCTTATTTAGTGATTTTTCTGATCCATTTTTTGAAAATCTATATTATTTATCAATTGTGACCCTAGAATTCTGGGTTCTATTAATTCCATGGTGAGCTAGTGTCTTTTTTTATTTCCTCAAATTCTTTGTAGCAAAGAAGAAATTACATTTTAAAGGAATTAAAAAAAAAAAGGAGGAAAAAACCTTACAAAAACTTTCCCAGTTTTGGCTCTGTATGTGGTATTTTCTCCAACACTTAGCCAGGCCATTTACAACTCTGCCTTAGCCTTCACTTCGTACTTGTATGGTACTTGAAGGGGTAAAAGCTTAGCATTTTCTCAGGTCTTTTCTGAGCATGATTTTTCCCTTGGATATGTGCCTGGCTTTTTCAGTTCTTCAGTATAAGAAGGATCTTTTAAAAGTCTTCATTTTCCATGTGTCTCTTTTCCTAGTTTCTCCCTTTCAACCATATTCAGGCTGCCAATTGTTTGTCCCAACTGTTGTTACTTGCACCCAGGTTGCTGCAGCAAATACTATGTCTTCAAGTGTTTCCAGCAGAAACCACCTGGAAGCTTCCCCGGCCAAGGGTCTGCTCTGAGTTGGGTAAAACAAAGGCAAGTCCCTGCACTGAACTTTCAGGCTGTCACAAGACAAGTAAACTCACAACCACAATTCTTTGGAAATAAGGCGTGAATTGGTTTCTCTGGCCCTAATAACCTGTATTTGGAGAAGGCAATGGCAACCCACTCCAGTACTCTTGCGTGGAAAATCCCATGGACGGAGGAGCCTGATAGGCTGCACTCCATGGGGTCGCAAAGAGTCGGACACGATTGAGTGACTTCACTTTCACTTTTCCCTTTCATACATTGGAGAAGGAAATGGCAACCCACTCCAGTGTTCTTGCCTGGAGAATCCCAGGGATGGGAGAGCCTGGTGGGCTGCCGTCTACGGGGTCGCACAGAGTTGGACACGACTGAGGCGACTTAGCAGCAGCAGCAGCAGCAGCAATAACCTGTATTAGGAGATTGGGGCTGCCCTCCTCGTGACCACTTACACTAGTTTGCTAGAGTTGCATAACAAAATGCCACAGATCAGGGGGCTTAAATAGCAGGAGTTTATTTCCCACAATTCTGGTGGGTAGAAATAAAAAATCAAGATGTCAATCTGTTTGGTTTATCCTGAGGCCTCTTTGACTTTCAGATAGCCAGATTCTTTCTATGTCTTCAAACTCTCTTTTCTTTGTGTATGCGAATCCCCGGTGGGCCCAGATTTTATCTTCTTAGAGAGATAGCAGTCAGATTAGATTAGGCTCAACTCATATGACCTCATTTAACCTAATTATATCTTTAAAGACCTTATTTATAAATACAGTCACATTCTGAAATACTGGGGGTTAGAATTTCAGCATACTAATTTTGAGGGCACACAATTCGATCTATAACGTTCCACCATCTGTGCTATGTGCTTGGTTGCTCAGTTGTGTCCTACTCTTTGTGACCCCATGGATTTAGCCCGCCAGGATCTTCTGTCCATGGAATTCTCCAGGAAAGAATACTGGAGTAGGCTACCACTCCATTCTCCAGGGGATCCTCCTCAACCAGGGGTTGAACCCAGGTCTTCTGCACCGCAGGCAGATGCTTTACCATCTGAGCCTTCATCGGGAGCCCCTAAATTCATCTCCTTCTAACATGTAAATACCTTCATTCCATCCCAAACAGACTCAAAAGTTTTAACTCATTTCAGAATCAACTCTAATTTCCAAATCTGACCTAAATATCATCTAAATCAAGTATGAGTGAGACTTCAGATATAATTCATCCTGAGGCAAAATTTCTCTTGCAGCTGTATCCACGAATCTGTGAAACCAGACAAGTTATCTGCTTCCAAAATACAAAGACGGGATAGGAATAGAATAGGCATTTCCTTTCCCAAAGGGAGCTATCAGAAAGAAGGAATCACAAGTCCCAAGAAGTCCATGACCTAGCAGGGCAAATTCCATTATATTTTAAGACTCAAAAATTGTACTCCTTAGCTCAGTGCTCTGTCTTCCCGGACTATCAGGGTGATGGTCCTAGGTCCTTGAAGGCAGTCTTGTTTATCTCTGAATTAATTACCACCTTTTAGGTTGTTTTCCCCTTTTCTTGAGGGAAAAGGTATATTTACAGACAGAGAGCTCTACTGTCATATCCTGTAGAATCCAAAATCACTGCAGATGGTGGTTGCAGCCATGAAATTAAAAGATGCTTACTCCTTGGAAGGAAAGTTATGACCAACCTAGACAGCATATTAAAAAGCAGAGATATTACTTTGCCAACAAAGGTCCGTCTAGTCAAGGCTATTGTTTTTCCAGCAGTCATGTATGGATGTGAGAGTTGGACTATAAAGAAAGCTGAGTGCTGAAGAATTGATGCTTTTGAACTGTGGTGTTGGAGAAGACTCTTGAGAGTCCCTTGGACTGCAAGGAGATCCAACCAGTCCATCCTAAAGGAGGTCAGTCCTGAATGTTCATTGGAAGGACTGATGTTGAAGCTGAAACTCCAATACTTTGGCCACCTGATGCGAAGAGCTGACTCATTGGAAAAGACCCTGATGCTGGAAAAGATTGAGGGCAAGAGGAGAAGGGGACGACAGAGGATGAGATGGTTGGGTGGCATCACCGACTCGATGGACATGGGTTTGGGTGGACTCCGGGAGTTGATGGACAGGGAGGCCTGGCGGGCTGCGGTTCATGGGGTAGCAAAGAGTCGGACACGACTGAGTGACTGAACTGAACTGAATAGAATCTCAGAAGTCTAAAAGCTTTCCCTCTTGTTGCTCTATATTTATCCCCTTTAATCCAACCTGGAAGTGTTTCTGCTGCTGGAACCCATCTCAATTCTTGGCTTCAGTTGAGATGGCTGGTTAGTCAGTGAGTTGTACCTGTAGTCCCTTTGTGGGTTTTTTTTTTCCAGCCACACTTTGATGTTCTCTTTAAACTATGCTTTCTTGTATTTTGAAGTATGGATAGACTGATAATTTTCCAAATATTGAAGCTCTGGTTCCTTTTTGCTTAACTGTTCCTTCAATTTATCTCTCTTCTCACATTTTACTATAAACAAGAGAAATCGAGGCATAGCTTCAACATTTTGCTTAGAAATCTCCTCAGTTATGTGATGATCAAGATCATCATATAAAATTTCTACTTTCCTCAAGGAAATGGCAACCCACTCCAGTACTCTTGCCTGGAAAATCCCATGGACGGAAGAGCATGGTAGGCTACAGTCCATGGGGTTGCAAAGAGTCAAACACGACTGAGTGACTTCACCTTCACTTTCAAGACACTAGAACACAATGCAGTTAACTTCTTTGCCACTTTGTAGCAAATATCAACTTTCCCCTAGTAATCAATAACATGTTTTTCATTTCTATTTGAGATGTTACCAGAATCACATTTAACATTCATATTCCTACCAACAGTCCTTTCAAGACAATATCAGTTCAGTTCAGTTCAGTCGCTCAGTCATGTCCAACTCTTTGCGACCCCATGAACTGCAGCACGCCAGGCTTCCCTGTCCATCACCAACTCCCGGAGCCTACTCAAACTCATGTCCATCAAGTCAGTGATGCCATCCAACCATTTCATTTTCTGTCATCCCCTTCTCCTCCTGCCTTTGATCTTTCCCAGCATCAGGGTCTTTTCTAAGGAGTCAGCTCTTCACATCAGTTGGCCAAAGAATTGGAGCTTCAGCTTCAGCATCAGTCCTTCCAATGAATATTCAGGACTGATTTCCTTTAGGAGTGACTGGTTGGATCCCCTTGCAGTCCAAGGGACTCTCGAGTCTTCTCTAACACCGCAGTTCAAAAGCATCAATTCTTCAGCGCTAAGCCTTCTTAATAGTCCAACTCTCATATCCGTACACGACTACTGGAAAAACCATAGCGTTGACTAGATGGACCTTTGTTGGCAAAGTAATGTCTCTGCTTTTTAATATGTCATCTGGGTTGGTCATAACTTTCCTTCCAAGGAGCAAGAGTCTTTTAATTTCATGGCTGCAGTCACCATCTGCAGTGATTTTGGAGCCCAAACTATGTAGCTTAACAGAAATTTTTTTCTCACAATTCTGGAGGGTTGAAGTTCAAGTTCAAGGTGTTGGTAGGTTTGATTTCTTCTGAGAACTCTCCTTAATTGCAGGCTATCCCTTTACCGTGTTGTCATATAGCCATTTCTCTGTGCCTGGTGACTCTTTTTGTGTCCAAGTTTCCTCTTATTATAGGAATACCAGTCAGAATGGATTGGGCTTTCCTGGTGGATCAGCAGTGTGTCTGTCTGCCATGCAGAAGACATAAAGACATGGGTTCGATCCCTGGTTGGGAGGATCCCCTGGAGGATGGCATGGAAATCCACTCCAGTATTCTTGCTTGGGGAATCCCATGCCAGAGAATCCTGGTGGGCTACAGTCCTTGGGGTTCCTAAGAGTTGGACACGACTGAAGCAATTGATCACGCACGCACAGACTGGATTAGGAGCCACTCATATTACTTTATTTAGCTTTAATTACTTCATTAAAGGTTTTGTGCAAATAGAATCACATTCTGAGGAACAGAGAGGGCATCAACATATTTGAGAGGGACACAGTCTAGTCCTTAACATCACTACAGATCTGGTGGGGTGGTAGGCAGACAATTAAAAATTCCTCAATACGTTTACCCCAAAGCACTTGCTCCCCTATTCAACAAGTCTTCCCCTGGCTTTTGTAAGGTTTTAAGCTAAATTCAAGCATTCTAGTCAAGTTGATTGTGAACATTTTTAATTTAAAATTTTTATTTTTAGATTAGTTTTAGTTTCACAGAAAATCTAATTGGAAAGTACAGAGTTTTCTCATATATTCCCCTGTTCCCACACATGCACACTTTCCCCACTATCTGCATCTTTCACCAGAGTAGTACTTTTTTTTTTATAATCAGTAAACCTATGTTGACAGATCATTATTATTAAAGCACATAGTTTATATTAGGGTTCAGCCTTGGAGTTGTATATTCTATGGGCTTTGAAAAATGTATAATGACATGTATCCACCATTGTAGTATAATACAGAAAGACTTTACTGCCCTAAAAATTCTCTATTTTCTGCCTATTCATCACTTCCTCCCTACTAACATCTGCCAACTACTAGTCTTTTTTTTTTTTTAACTATATCCATAGCTTTGCCTTTTCCAGAATACCATACAGTTGGAATAAAACAGTAGATAGCCTTTTCACATTGCATTTAATTTTCCCCCCATGTCTTTTCATGGGTTGACAACCAATATCTTTTACTGCTGAACAATATTCCAATGTCTAGGGGCACCACAGTTTATAAATTCACCTACTGAAGGACATATTGGTTGCTCCAAATTTGGCAGTTATGAATAAAAATTCTATAAACATCCATGTGGAGAAAATTTCTCAGTTTATTTGGTTATATATCACAGAGTACAATACCTGGATTGTATGCTAAGAGCATGCTTAACTTTATTTTTAAAACTGCCAAGCTGTCTTCCAAAGTGGCTGTAGCATTTTGCATTGCACCCAGGAATCCATATCATCACCAGTACCACACAATATCTCATGTGGTATTGCCTGTGTTCTGGATTGTGCCCGTTCTAGTGAATGTGTAGTGGTATCTCACTGCTGTTTTAATTTGCAGTCACCTGATGTGGAACGTCTTTTCATATGTTTATTTGCCATGTGTATGTTTCTTTGGTGAGGTGATTTTTAAGGTCTGTGGTCCATTTTTAAAATCAGTTGCTTATTATTGTTGAGTTTTAAGAGCTCTTTGTATATTTTGGATAAGTTCTTAGCACAGGTGTGGTTTGGAATACTGCTTCCCACTCTGAATTGTCCTCTCATTCTTTTGACGTTGAATCTATAGATCAAGTTGGAAGAACTGACATTTTGACAATATTGAGTCTTCATATCAACGAACACGGAATATTTCTCCATTTATTTAATTCGTCTTTGATATCTTTCATCAGTTTCATATTTTTCTTTATATTTTGTTAGCTTTATACGTAAATATTCAATTTGGGAGAATGCTAATTTAAATAATAATATGCCCTTAATTTGGGCTTCCCTGGTAGCTCAGCTGGTAAAGAATCCTCCTGCAATTCAGGAGACCCTGGTTCAATTCCTGGGTCAGGAAGATCTGCTGGAGAAGGGATAGGCTTACCCACTCCAGTATTCTTGGGCTTCCCTGGAGGCTCAGCTGGTAAAGAATCTGCCTGCAATGCAAGAGACCTGGGTTCAATCCCTGAGTTGGAAAGATCCCCTGGAGAAGGGAATAGCTATCCAATCCAGTATTCTGGCCTGGAGAATTCCATGGACTATGTAGTCCATGGGGTCGAAAAGAGTTGTACACGACTGAGTGACTTTCACTTTCGTGTTCTTAATTTCAAATTCTACATGTCTATTGCTGGTATATTGGAAAGGACTGACTTTTGTATATTAATCTTGTATTCTATAATTTTCCTATAAACCAGGAAGATTTTTTTTCAATTCCTTCAGATTTTCTACAAAGACAATTATGTCACCTGTGAACAAAGACAGTTCTATTTCTTCCCTCACAATCTGTGCATAATCTCTTTTTCTTTTTTGTTGCATTATTTAGAACATTCTGTATGATGTTGAAGAGAAATGCTGAGAGGCCACATCCTGTTTGTACCTGATCTTAATGGGAAAGCTTTGAGTTTTTCATCAAGTATGATGCTAGCTATGATTTTTTTGTATATATTTTTTATAAAGTTGAGGAAGTACCCTCTACCCCTAGTTCATTGATAGTATTTTTTTTTAATCCTGAATGAGCATTGGATTTTTGTCAAATGTCTTTTATGCATCTATTGATATGACCATGAGACTTTTGTCTGTTGATTTGATGGATATATTAATCTTTGAATGTTAAAGTAGCCCTGCCATATATGGGAGAAATACCACTTGATTGTGATGTATAATTTCTTTTATATACTTTTGGATTTAACTTGTGAATATTTGGTTGAGGATTTTTTAATATATCTTCATGAGAGACATTCATCTGTAGTTTCCTTCTTTACAATGCCTTTGTCTGGCTTTGGTACTCAGGATAATGCTTTCCTCACAAAGTAAATTAGGAAGTATTACTTCTGCTTCTATCTTCCAAACAAAATTGTAGAGAACCCAGTGAATTCTACCAAGTATTTGTTGTTGTTGTTGTTTAGTCATTAAGTCATGTCTGACTTTTGCAACCACCTAGACTTTATCCCACCAGGTTCCTCTGTCCATGAGATTTTCCTTGGCAAGGGTACTGGAGTGGGTTGCCATTTCCTTCTCCAGGGGATCTTCCCGACCCCGGGATCTAACCTGTGTCTCTTGCATTGGCAAGTGGATTCTTTACCATTGAGCTACCTGGGAAACCCACCAAGCATTTAAGAAAGTGTTTATTTCTCCTTCAGTTTTGGAGGATAGTTTCCCAGGGTACAGAATTCTCACTTGGGATTATTTTCCTCAGTGCTTTAAATATTTCACTCTTTTCATATTTATGAGGTTTCTAAGGAAAAGTAGGCATGATTTTTATCTTTGCTTTTCATAGGTAAGGTATTTTTTCCTTTGATTTTCTTCAGGACTTTTTTTAAATTTTTTTTTTGTACTTTGAAAATGATATGTCTAGCTGTAGTGGTATTGTTGTTTACTGTTCGGTGTTCTCTAAGATTTCCAGATCTTTGGTTTTATGGGTGACATTAATTTGGGGATATTCTGAGTCTTTATTGTTTCAGTTTCTTTATGTGTTTATGTTCCTTTTCTCTCCTTCTTATTCAGGCAGTAGTCTGCCTTGTGGTTTTTCTTCTCTGATGGATCTAAGAATAGTTGTTGATTTTTCAGTTTGTTCAGCTTTTTACTTGTTGTTAAGAATGGTGGTTTCTATTTTTTAGTTAATTAATTTATTTTAATTAGAGGATAATTACTTTGCAATATTATGATGGTTTTGCTATATAGAAAAATGAATCAGCCACAGGTATACATGTGTCCCCCCAAGTCCTGAACCCACCTCCCACCTCCCTCCCCATCCTATCCCTGTGGGTTGTCCCAGAGCACTGGCTTTGGGTGCCCTGTTTCATGCATTAAACTTGCACTAGTTATCTGTTCTACATGTGGTAATGTACATGTTTCAATGCTATCCTCTAAAATCATCCCACCCTTGCCTTCTCCCACTGAGTCCAAAAGTTTCTTCTTTATATCTGTGTCTTCTTTGCTGCCCTGCATGTAGGATAGTCAGTATCATCTTTCTAAATTCCTTGTATATGCATTAATATACAGTATTTGTCTTTCTCTCTGACTCACTTCACTCTGTATAATAGACTCCAGGTTAATCCATCTCATTAGAACTGACTCAAATGCGTTTTTTTTATAGCTGAGTAATATTCCATTGTGTGTATGTACCTCAACTTCCTTATCCATTCATCTGCTGAAGGACATCTAGGTTGCTTCCATGTCCCAGCTATTGTAAATAGTTCTTCAGTGAATTTTGGGGTACATATGTCTCTTTTAAGTCTGGTTTCCTTAGGATGTATGCCCAGCAGTGGAATTGCTGGGTCACATGGCAGTTTTTCCTAGGCAAATTTTTGTAAGCTTATTGGTTGCTTCTTTGAAGAGATGAAGCTCTATCTTTCTCTACCTTGCAATTCTGGTGATGTTGCTCCTTTTTCTTTTAATTGATATTTGAAATCATTTACATTTGAGGAAATTATTGTTGCGTCAGCGCTTACATGTGCCACTTTGTTTTCTGTTTATTTTCTGCTTCCCTTTTCTAGCTTTCCTAGGGATCACGTGAACATATTTTTAAAGGACCAACCTGATTTATTTATGAGTGTTTTTGAGTTTTTATAAATGTTTTTTATAGTTCCCTCATCACTTCAGGCATAAGAGTATAAGTCTGTTATTATGTCCTTCACCTAATGGGAACAGATTTTTTTTGGTATATCTGTACTATTTGAAGTTCAAGTTGGAGGCTTGAAGCAGTGTCCTGCCTAGAATATATGAGAAATATTAAAGAAACACACTACAACCTCCTCAAGTCTCAAGGTTCCTAGGCAATCCACCTTCTTCCTTCCACACGGTAGCTGTTGGAGCCCTCTTATGCTTATTTATTACGTTATGCCTAGGGAGTTTTAATTGAATGGGTGAGAATCTGAGAATAATGAGGATGCTTGCTTCCTTTTGGCCTGAACCAGAAAACTCTCTTACTACTTTATCAGCTTAAAATTTATCTCCCTTCTAATATGCCAATTTCCTGAACTCAGAAAGTTACAATCACATATGGCTAAAATGATTCATTGTGATTAGCAAAAAGTTTTGAGGTTTTGTTTAAAATCCAACTGGACATCATTTTGGCTTTTCTGATCTAACTTCTTTCACTACTGTGACTCATTGACTTTCTGATTCAGATTTATAATAGGCTCATGGGTATTTTACAATCTTCCAACAAACTCAGACATCACCTCCAGTGATAGGTATCCATCAAAGCAGGGAACAACACAGTATGTTCCAATATCATGCTGCCGACCTCCCAGAGCTCCCAAAGTTCCCACAGACATATTCAATGGCACATCATATTGCATAGATTGAGAAGTTTTCAGTTCCAGAATTTTATTTTGGCAAACCTAAGCATTAGTTTTTGGTGATGAAGAGAGAAGCCTGGAGTGGTGCAGTCCATGGGGTCACAAAGAGTCGGACATGACTGAGCGACTGAACTGAACTGACTGCAGCATTATTTTTAAATCTTGATCTCCTTTCTCCAGCTAGACACTCTATTTATGTATTTAACTCTAGAATAGCAGCATATTTGCTTGAGGAAATTTCTCCAGCCTATGACTGTCTTTTTACTTCAAGTCAAGGTGAACTAATGGTCAGTTTCTCTGGCACAAAATTATCCAGCAGGACAGAAATTTCTGCCTTAAATAAATCCATTGCTCTAAAAACTTGGGCACAATTTAAGGTACTGTGGCTTCAGATAAAGTCAGTATGCCAGGTGAAACAAAATTATGCTCCCAAATAATTGTGCAAGGAAAGAAACACATCAAGATTAGTGCTCCTCATAGGTAAAGAGAATACATTTTCTTTTAGACAGAAAATGTTTCTTGAGTATTGAAGCTTTATTAGAATGACAATAGTTTAATAAAAAAAATCATACTGAATCCTTCCATCTCTTTGATGGTATATAGCTTTTCCAAAGTTGTGTGCACGTCCTCTTCACCATTTTCCGTTTTTGGTTCATCATATAATTGGGTAACGTGGAAATATGCAGAATTTTCACCTTATGTAGATCTTGAATGTTCCATTATTTCAAAATCTGTCATAGAGTACCTCTTCATATAGATATTGAAAATTTCCCCCTCATACCATTATGATTATATATAAAATATTGATTAATATTATATTTTTCTACAATGGCATAGTTGAGGTTGAAGATAATTCTATAATTTCTGGTTGATGGACGTGATTTTCTTGAGTTTTGACACTGAGGATTCAGTCCAGTGATGCTCAGTACAAGGATATATGTACATATATGCATTCCTGGCCATCTTTATTCATGTTCACTTTTAAGAAGCAAAAAGAAGCTACTTTTGAGAAGATTATCTAATATGTGACTCCTGTGCTCTAATCACGCTTCTTTTCACAAACACTGCATCTGCTACAAATGACAGTAAGAAGTACTCTTGTGTTGAGCACAAAATAAGAATTGAGATGATGTTCAAACATACTGTCAGATTCTTCTTAACCGACTCTAACAAGTAGAAAGTTCACATTTGATACAATTGTATTTCTGAGCTATTTCGCTCATGTAAAGCTCATAGCCACATCAGTTTTTTCCAAATGTCTAAAGAGGCCTTTCTCTCTTTAGCAAGAAAGTCTGATTCTGAGCTTCAATTCTTCTTGTTCTTGTTGCTGTTTTTGTCCGGGGTTTGGGGTGAATTTTTGTTGTTTGTTTACTCTTGGTGCACATACACTTCTTTCATCCAAGTTTCTTCTATTAGCAATAAGAAATACTTTTCAGAGAAACATATGATATTCAGATCATTTACAATTACGTTTGTTTAAATACTATTTTGACTCATTTTTCTCTAACTCACAATAAAGAGGAACTTCTGAGGACAATGGGCTTCCCTTGTGGCTCAGCTGGGAAAGAATCACCTGCAATGTGGGAGACCTGGGTTTGATCCCTGGGTTGGGAGGATCCCCTAAAAGGGAAATGCTACCCACTCCGGTATTCTGGTCTGGAGAATTCCATGGATTGTGTAGTCCATGGGGTCGCAAAGAATCAGACATGACTGAGCGACTTTCACTTTCACTTTTCTGAGGACAATGTACGATTCTGAGTTCATTTTAACAAATACCACTTAGATTCATTTTGATTTCTTCTTATAGTAAGAAAGCAAATGTTAGATTATTTTTAAAATTCAATTGCCAACATAAAACTTGTGAAAATATTTATAACTGCCAAGTATTAGAAGGAGTGGGAACAAAGGGGAGAAAGAAAAAAAAATCTTGGAGAATAGGCAAATAACAGAAGCAGAAAATAAAAGAGAAAGGGAAGAAATTCTGCAGCATTAGCATGTGTTAGATGAGGTAAGAGAGTAAAATCTTGAGGAATCAACCAGTGTCATAAGTGGAAGAGGAAGGAGAAAAAGAAGAAAAATTTCATTATTTCATAAGGGAGAACATAATGAAAATTGGCAGTGATTAGAAGACTAGGGAAGAGAGAGAAAATTATGGAGAATTTTCCACAGTGAGAATGAGAAAAGGGATGATAAAAGCTTATAACAGTGGCATGGAAAAGTAACAGCAGAAAATAAGAAGAAGTGGGAAGGAAAATTTGGAGATGATATTAAGAAAATGGGGGAAGACATTCTTGGAGAATTAGGTTGCTACTAGAGACAGTCATGTAAAATTGGCAGGCACAAAATACAACATCACACTGGTCCCAGCTTCCCCCACAGCCAGTCCCTCCCATCGGCAGTTTGCACAAGCCTCTTATTCTTAACCATCAGAGGGCAGACAGAATGAAAACCACAATCACAGAAAACTAGCCAAACTTAACACATAGATCACAACCTTGTCGAACTCAATGAACTTTGAGCCATGCTGTGCAGGGACACCCAAGATGGATGGGTCAAGCTGGACAGTTCTGACAAGACATGGTCCACTGGGGAAGGGAATGGCAAACGACTTCAGTATTCTTGCCTTGAGAATCCCATGAACAATATGAAAAGGCAAAAAGATATGACACTGAAAGATGAACTCCACGGGTCGGTAAGTAACCAATATTTTACTGGACAAGTGTGGAGACATAGTTCAAAAGAATGAAGAGGCTGAGCCAAAGCAAAAACAACACCCAGTCATGAATGGGACTGGTGATCGAAGTAAAGTCCAATGCAGTAAAGAGCAATATTGCATAGGAATCTAGAATTTTAGGTCTATGAATCAAGGTAAATTGGAAGTGGTCAAACAGGAGATGGCAAGAGTGAACATCGACATTTTAGGAATCAGTGAATTCAAATGGACTGGAATGGGTGAATTTAATTCAGATGACCATAATGATATCTACTACTGTGGGCAAGAATCCCTTAGAAGAAATGGAGTAGCCCTCATATTCAACAAGAGTCTGAAATTCAGTACTTGGGTGCAATCTCAAAAATGATAGCATGATCTCTGTTTGTTTCCAA
Source organism: Okapia johnstoni (assembly GCA_024291935.2). Classification (NCBI taxonomy): domain Eukaryota; kingdom Metazoa; phylum Chordata; class Mammalia; order Artiodactyla; family Giraffidae; genus Okapia; species Okapia johnstoni. The sequence continues at coordinate 1,433,395 of CM044326.1, forward strand.
GTAAAACCATTCAATATCACAGTAATCCAAGTCTATGCCTCACCCACTAATGCTGAGGAGCCTGAAGTTGAACAGCTCTAAGAAGACCTACAAGACCCTCTAGAACTAACAAAAACAACAAAAACAGATGTTCTTTCCATCATAGGGGACTGGAATACAAAAGTAGGAAGTCAACAGATACCCAGAGTAACAGGCATGTTTGGCCTTGGAGCACAAAATGAAGCAGGGCAAAGGCTAACAGAGTTTTGGCAGGAAAACACACTGGTCATAGCAAACACCCTCTTCCAACAACACAAGAGACGACTCTACACATGGACATCACCAGATGGTCAGTACCAAAATCAGATTGATTATATTCTTTGCAGTCAAAGATGGAGAAGGTCTATAGAGTCAAGTAAAAACAAGACCAGGAACTGACTGTGGCTCAGATCATGAACTCCTTATTGTAAAATTAAGATTTAAATTGAAGAAAGTAGGGAAAACCACTAGACCATTCAGGTATGACCTAAATCAAATAAATCCCTTATGATTATACAGTGGAACTGACAAATAGATTCAAGGGATTAGATCTGATAGACAGAGTTCCTGAAGAACTAGGGGTGGAGGTTCATAACACTGTACAGGAGGCAGTGAGTAAAACCAACCCCAAGAAGAAGAAATGCAAAGAGGCAAAATGGTTGTCTGAGGAGACCTTATGAATACCTGAGAAAAGAAGAGAAGCTAAAGGCAAAGGAGCAAAGGAAAGATATATTCATCTGAGTGCAGATTTCCAAAGAATAGCAAGGAGAGATAAGAATGTCTTCCTCAGTGATCAATGCAAAGAAATAGAGGAAAACAATAGAATGGGAAAGACTAGAGATCTCTTCAAGAAAATTAGAGATACCAAGGGAAAATTTCATGCAAAGATGGGCACAATAAAGGACAGAAATGCTATGGACCTAACAGAAGAAGAAGATATTAAGAAGAGGTTGCAAGAATACACAGAAGAACTAAGATCTTCACAAAAAATTCTTCATGACCCAGATAATCACAATGGTGTGATCACTCACCTAGAGCCAGACATCCTGGAATACGAAGTCAAGTGGGCCCTAGGAAGCATCACTATGAACAAAGCTAGTGGAAATGATGGAATTCCATCTGAGGTATTTCAAATCCTAAAAGATGATGCTGTTAAAGTGTTGCACCCAATATGCCAGCATATTTGGAAAATCAGCAGTGGCCACAATACTGGAAAATGTCAGTTTTCATTCCAGTCCCAAAGAAAAGTAATGCCAAAGAATGTTCAAACTGCCACACAACTGCACTCATCTCACAAGCTAGCAAAGTAATGCCCCAAATTCTCCAAGCTAGGCTCCAACAGTACATGAACCAAGAACTTCCAGATGTTCAAGCTGGATTTAGAAAAGGCAGAGAAACACAGAGTTCAAATTTTCAACATCCGTTGGATCAAAGAAAAGTAAGAGAATCCCATGAAAACATCTACTTCTGCTTCATTTACTATGCTAAAGCCTTTGACTGTGTGGATCACAGCAAACTGTGGAAAATTCTTGAAGAGACAGAAATACCAGACCACCTTCAGTTCAGTTCAGTTCATTCGCTCAGTCATGTCTGACTCTTTGTGACCCCATGGACAGAAGCACACCAGTCTTCCCTGTCCATCACCAACTCCCAGAGTTTACTCAAATTCATGTCCATTGAGTCAGTGATGCCATCCAACCATCTCATCGTCTGTCATCCCCTTCTCTTCCTACCTTCAATCTTTCCCAGCATCAGGGTCTTTTCTAAGGAGTCAGCTCTTCACATCAGGTGACTAAAGTATTGGAGTTTCAGCGTCAGCAACAGTCCTTCAACTGAATATTCAGGACTGATTCCCTTTAGGATTGACTGGTTGGATCTCCTTGCAGTCCAAGGGACTCTCAAGAGTGTTCTCCATGCCACAGTTCAAAAGCATCGATTCTTTGGCGCTCAGCTTTCTTTAAATGAAAGTTATGGGACCAGTGAAAAAGTTGACTTAAAGCTCAACATTCAGAAAATTAAGATCATGGCATCTGGTCCCATCACTTCATGGCAGATAGATGGGAAAACAGTGGAAATAGTGGCTGACTTTATTTTTCTGGGCTCCAAAATCACTGCAGATGGTGATTGCAGCCATGAAATTAAAAGACGCTTACTCCTTGGAAGGAAGGTTATGACCAACCTAGACAGCACATTTAAAAGCAGAGACATTACTTTGCCAACAAAGCTCCATCTAGTCAAGGCTATGTTTTTTCCAGTGGTCATGTGTGGATGTGAGAGTTGGACTATCAAGAAAGCTGAGTGCCAAAGAATTGATGCTTTTGAACTGTGGTGTTGGAGAAGACTCTTGAGAGTCCCTTGGACTGCAAGGAGATCCAACCAGTCCATCCTAAAGGAAATTAGTCCTGAATGTTCATTGGAAGGAGTGATGTTGAAGCTGAAACTCCAATATTTTGGCCACCTGATGCGAAGAGCTGACTCATTTGAAAACACCCTGATGCTGGGAAAGATTGAGGGCAGGAGGAGAAGGGGATGACAGAGGATAAGATGGTTGGATGGCATCATCGACTCGATGGACATGGGTTTGGGTGGACTCCAGGAGTTGGTGATGGACAGGGAGGCCTGGCGTGCTGCGGTTCATGGGGTCGCAAAGAGTCGGACACAACTGAGCGACTGAACTGAACTGAACTGAGGGGACCAGATGCCATGATCTTTGTTTTCTGAATGTTGAGTTTGAAGCCAATTTTATCACTCTCCTCTTTCACTTTCATCAAGAGGCTTTTTAGTTTTTCTTTGCTTTTTATGTGTGGAGTCATCTGCATATCTGAGGTTATTGATATTTCTCCCAGCAATCTTGATTCCAGCTTGTGCTTCATCTAGCTCAGAATTTCTCATAGTGTACTCTGCATATAAGTTAAATAATCAGGGTGACAATATACAGCCTTGATGTACTCCTTTCCCTATTTGGAACCAGTCTGTTGTTCCATGTCCAGTTCTAACTGTTGGTTCATCCATTGGATCATCTAAAAAAACATGAGTTTAAGAAAAACATCTACTTCTGCTTTATTGGCCAGACCACATTACCTGCCTCCTGAGAAACCTGTGTGAAGGTCAAGAAGCAACAGTTAGAAATGGACATGAAATAATGGGCTAGCCCCAAATTGAGAATGGAGTACGTCAAGGCTGTATATTGTCACCTTGCTTATTTAAGTTATATGCAGAGTATATCATGAGAAATGCCATATTGTATGATGCACAAGCTGGAATCAAGATTGCAGGGAAAAATATCAATAACCTCAGATATGCAGATGACACCACCCTTATGGCAGAAAGTGAAGAGGAACTAAAGAGCCTCTTGATGAAAATGAAACAGGAGAGTGAGAAAATTGGCTTGAAACTCAGTATTCAAAAAGTAAGGGTCATGGCATCTGGTCCCATCACTTCATGGCAAATAGAGGGGTAAACAAAAGCAACAGAGACAGACTTTTTATTTTCTTGGGCTCTAAAATCACTGCAGATGGTGACTGCAACCATAAAATTAAAACACACGTGCTCCTTGGAAGAAAAGCTATGACAAACCTAGACAGCATATTAAAAAGCAAAGACTACTTTACTGACAAAGGTCCATATAGTCAAACCTATGGTTTTTCCAGGAGTCATGTATGGATGTGAGAGTTGGACCATAAAGAAAGCTGAGCACTGAAGAATTGATGCTTTTGAACTGTGGTGTTGGAGAAGACTCTTGAGAGTCCCTCGGACAGCAAGGAGATCAAACCAGTCTATCCTAAAGGAAATTAGTCCTGAATATTCATTGGAAGAACTGATGCTGAAGCTGAAGCTCCAATACTTTGGCCACCAGATGCAAAGAGCCGACTCCTTTCAAAAGACCCTGATGCTGGGAAACATGAGGGCAGGGGGAGAAGGGGATGACAGAGGATGAGATGGTTGGATGGCATCATTGACTCAATGGACATGAGTTTGAGCAAGCTCCAGGATTCAGTGAAGTCCAGGGAAGCCTGGCATGTATGCTGCAATCCATGGGGCTGCAAAGACTCTGACATGACTGAGTGGCTGAACTTAACTGAAACAGGGAAGTGAAGTAGAGGGAAAGGAGGTAGTGAAAATTCTGGAGAATCACAGGTGTTAAGAAGTGGAAAGAAGCGGTGAGAATGTGAGAGAAAATGCTGATGCACTGACAGTTATCAGAATGGGGAATTGGGATGCAAAGGAAGAGAATAGCCAAGGTGCAGATGTCCAGATTCAGGTACAGTGTCTAGGTCCAAGGGCAGGACCAGGGCCAAGGTAAGAACCATGATGCAAATATAATGACAAGGTCCAGGTCTGAGATCCAGTTCCAACATCACTGTCTAGATTTGAGGTCCAAGAATAAAGTCTAAGTTTAAGGTCTAGTTCAAGTTCTGTTCTTGTATCTACTCTCTTTTATCTAATTAATCATTAGGATGAATTCATTCATGTATGCTAAACTGCTGGTTGCCTCCTAAAGCTTTACTTACATACTGCCAACATGCACATTTTTTTTTTTTTAGGGCAAAGCAACAATATAACTCCAGAGCACAGTCAATAAGACACTTATGTGAAGGACTGGACAGAAAACTCTCTGGTGATACAGTGTCATCTAAGGGTAAACAAGATACCAGTACAGCAACTGGACTGGGTGTCCTCCAAAAAATTCTCCTTAACTCTCATTTCCCAAAATGAGGCAAACACTAAATAATGTAATGCTGCTGGCAAAAGTAGTAGCAGTAGAAGAAGGAGGAGGAGGAGAAGGGAAGAAAAACAGCTCCTGCTTGCTGCTAATCAAGGGTGAACTTGTATGCTTCCCCATTCACTGAGGCAGAAGGTAAATTCAAGAAAATAGTTTCTCTTATAAAAAATTAAAAGGTTTAAATAGATGACCATGCAACAGAGGTGTAAGAATTAGTTTTCATTTTACATTCTCATAGAATTAAATTTATCTTTCCCTTAACTATTCTGAATGAATGAGATCGTTCAGTTGTGACACTATCTAACACTTATAGGATGCTCTTCAGTTCACAGAGCACATTTCTACCCTAGTGACATTACTCTGACATGACGGAGTGACTGAACTGACACTGCTTTGTCCCTCAGGTTCATCATCTCCCCCTGGGATTATTACATAAGCATTTTCTTTGGTCTCTTGTATGTAGTCCCATGGAGATTAACTGACAGGATCTGACGGAGTCTCTGGACACTCTCAGAAAATGGTGTTTATGCACATTGACAGGAACCTTTTAGAATTTCAATATTTTCCCCTCCTTCCTCTGCATCCCTGATTCCATCCCCATATTCCTGCTGCGTTCTTACATGTTCTTGCCAGGGTGGCCAATAAAACCCTCTGTGTTTGGTTTTTCTTTTTTTTTTTTTTGCTTTATAATGTTGTATTACTTTTTGCTGTACAGCAAAGTGAATCAGCTATATGTATACATATATCTCTTTTCTGGATTTCCTTCCAAAAAAGTCCCCACAGAGCATTGCATACAGTTCCTTTTGCTATATAGTAGGTTCTCATTATATATTTTCTACACAGTATATATATATATATATGTGTGTATATATGTCAATTGTTCTGTGATTTTTAATTGCTTCCAAGTAAAACTGAACCCTGCAGAATATATGAACCCTCATCTGCTTCTGCCTACCTTTCATATATCATACCTCCTGACATACACCATCCTTTCCAGGCCCTTGAACCAACTGCCCTTCCAAGATGGTCTGTGAGGATCTTTGCCTAGAGTAGAAGTGAAGTGAAGTGAAAGTCACTCAGTTGTGTCCACCTTTTTGCAACTCCACGGACTAAACAGTCCACGGAATTCTCCAGGCCAGAATACTGGAGAGGGTAGCCTTTCCCTTCTCAGGGGACCTTCCCAATCCAGGGATTGAACCCAGGTCTCCTGCATTGCAGGTGGATTCTTTACCAGCTGAGCCACAAGCGAAGCCCTTGCCTAGAGTAACTTTCTCCAACTCCTCCCTACTCTCAAAACTAGAGCAGACATTGCTTTCCCCTGGATATCCACTACCGGAGGCAGATCTGAACACCCCATTTATGTTTTCATTGCCTCATATAAGCACACTTGATGGGTCACTTTGCCACATTAAAGTGTGTAATTATAAACTGGCACATTTGTCCTCAGCTTCACTTTAGGCTCCTTGAAAGCAAATACAGTATTTATGTCCCCAGCATATAGTACAATGTGGCCATAGTAAGAGATTAATGAATATTTTCTTTCTTTTTTTAAAAATAAATTTATTTATTTTTGTTGGGGGCTAATTACTTTACGCTATTGTAGTAATTTTTGCCATACATTGACATGAATCAGCCATGGGTTTACATGTGTTCCCCATCCTGAACCCTCCTCCCACCTCCCTCCCCATCCCATCAATAGCATTGAAACATGTATATTATCATATGTGAAACAGAACACCATTCCATGTTCTACGCATGAGACAAATGCTCAGGGCTGGGGCATTGGGATGACTAATGAATATTTTCTAAAAATTTATTTGCTGAATAAAATGGATCTCAGGGATGATATATGTTAGGTTTTGAGAAGTTAAAGTAACTTTATAGAAGTCATGCCAATCTGAAGGGTAGATCTGGAATTAAAATGTATGTACAGTTCTTAACCCACAGCCCACACCCATATAATGTTCATGTGCTATTATCTTGCAAATGTTCTTCAGAGCCATACTGAAGATATACTCTTCAGGGTTAGGGCCTCCGGTTACACTGGAGAGAGGGGGAGCTGAGAAAAAGGATATCATTTCCAAGGAGAGCTGCCAGTTCTCTTCCCCTGCTTTCATACTTCCCACTGGCAAGAGAGATGCCATTGAAGGCCCCTGGAGGGGGGCTGACAATGTTCTCACTCACTTTGAGATACTGACCTTACCCCTCTCCCAGGTTCTGGGAGAACAGAATTCAGAGGAGATGGAGGTCAAGCTGAGTTCTGCGAATACTGAGGGATGTTAATCCCACCCACCCGCAAGCAAAAGATTAAGCATCTACTGCAAGAATTCTGATTGAGCAGACCTATTTATTTGCCTATTTATAGGAAAAACAACTCTCAGTTAAGACCCAGACCTCACTGTGTTGAGGACATAGATATAAAATTGCTAGGTGGAGTCAGTATCAGACAGCTTCCCTGATGGGAATGCAGACAATCTTTAATGGTGGCTTAATCAAAATCATTTATAACTGACTATAGCATGAACTTCTGGTACTTTTGGCTCATGAGATTATCTCAGTCTAGTACACCTTCAGGACTCAGTACTGGACCATAGTTCCTTTGTCAGGAAAAAATACCTAGAAAGAATCCACTCTTGATGCCAGGTGACAGCATGTCCACAGCTTCTGAATGAAATGAGTGTTATGAAGGGAAGACTGCCACCTATGCTATGTTCTGAGCCTCTTCATGATCCCCCAAAAACTTACTCTGTTGGATATAGGTGTGTACCAGGAGACAAGCGGACAAGTCACTTTCACAGCCTTACCCAGGGGAAGTGCGTAGGCTGTTGGGTCAGCTCCAGGGACTGGTGTAGGGGCAGGTTCACGACACAATGTAGAACACTTGGTGTCTTCGCTGGGATTTTTTTTTCTTCAAAAAAACCGTCAGGGAAGAAACCCTTTTTCTCCTGAGGTAAATCTTGGGCTGCTGGCAGTCCTACCTGCCATGTGGGAAAAAACCCTGAGTAATAAAGTTCTGAAGACCTTGGGAAAACCTTGCATGCAGCTGTGCCACAGGCCAAGAAACACTTCAACGTTTTAAGACATTGAGGCATAACTCAGTTCAGTTCAGTTCAGTCGTTCAGTTATGACTGACTCTTTGCGACCCCAAGGACTGCAGCACGCCAGGCCTCCCTGTCCATCACAAGTTCCCAGAGTTTACCCAAACTCATGTCCATTCAGTCAGTGATGCCATCCAGCCATCTCATCCTCTGTTGTCCCCTTCTCCTCCTGCCTTCAATCTTTCCCAGCATCAGGGTCTTATCCAATGAGTCGGCCCTTCACATCAGGTGGCCAAAGTATTGGAGCTTCAACTTCAGCCTCAGTCCTTCCAGTGGATATTCAGGGTTGATTTCCTTGAGGATTGACTGGTTTGATCTCCTTGCTGTCCAAGGGACTCTCAAGAGTCTTCTCTAACACCGCAGTTCAAAAGCACCAATTCTTTGGCACTCAGTTTTCTTTATGGTCCAACTCTCACATCCATACATGACTACTGGAAAAACTATAGCTTGACTATACAGACCTTTGTAGGTAAAGCAATGTCTCTGCTTTTTAATAAGCTGTCTAGTTTGGTCATAGCTTTTATTCGAATTGGCATCTCATAAACTACACATATTTAATACTGAACACATTCATCACTCTCTTATTTTCACAGCTTCATTTCTTCTATTAAATTTCCCTCCCAGGAAACCATTGTAACTTTCTGTCATTATATATTAAGTGAAGCACTTTATATAAGTGGGATCTAATAGTATGTACTTTTTGGTTTGACTTTTTTCACTCAGTATATTTGAGATTCAGCCATGTTGTTATGAGAATCAGCAGTTCAGTTCTTTTCATGTATAGATATACCACAATTTGTTTATTCATTCATCTGCTGATGGGCATCTGTGTTGTTTCAGTTTGGAGCTATACAAGTTAAGCTGCTGCGTACATTCATATTTTTTGTAAAGACATCTGATTTTACTTTTCTTAGGTAAATACCTAGGAGTGGGAATGGCTGGATTATATATATGGTAGTAGGTATATGAGTAAATTTTTTAAGATTCTGGTAAACTGTTTTCTGAAATTATATCATTTTACATTTCCACCAGCAGTGTAAGAGAGAACTAGTTTCTCTACGTCCTTGTCAATACTTGATATTGGTCAGTCTTTTTATTTTCAGTATTCAGATGGATGTGCAGTGGTTTTTCACTGTGACTTTATTGTGCATTTCCTGGATGATTAATAATGTTGAGGAGTTTAAATGTGCTTATTTGCCATTCATATATCTTCTTTGGTGAAGTGTTTTTTCATCTTTTGCCTATTTTTTAATTGGGTTGTTTGTTTTCCTATGGAGGACATTTAATAGTTTTTATATACTTTTGATAGAAACCTTTATTAGATATGTGATACACAAATATTTTCTTCTACTTTATGTCTTATCTTTTCATTCTCTTGGTGTATTATTCAAAGGCCAGAAGTTCTTAATTTTTATTAATTCCAATTTGTCCTTTTTTTTCTTTTATGCAATGGAGTTTTAGTGTTGTGTTTAAGTCTTTCCTTAGCCCCAGGTCATAAATATTTCTCCTTCCTTCTTTTAGCATATAGATATTCAAAAGTTCCAGTATAATTTGTTGAAAAGATTAACCTTTCTTCATTGAAGAGTCTGACTCTTTGTTAAAAATCAACTGTCCACATAAGTTTAGATCTGTATCTAGATTATCTATATTTGCTGTGCTTATGCTAAAAGCACATCCTTGATTACTGTAGCTTTATGTGAATGTGAAAGTTGCTCAGTCATGTCCAACTCTTTGTGACCCAGTGGACTATACAGTCTGTGTAATTCTCCAGGCCAGATTTCTGGACTGGGTAGCCATCCCCTTCTCCAGGGGCTCTTCCCTGTAGCTTTATAGTTAGTCTCAAAGCCAGTTTTAGTTAACTCACTTTGTTATTTTTAGCTATTTTGGCTATTCTAGGTCCATTGCACTTCTATATGAATTTTAGAATCACCTTATTAATATCTACAAAAAAAAACCTCCTAGCAATTTTGATTGGGATTTCATTGAATCTCTAGATCAGTTTGGGGAGAACTGACATTTTAACAATATTGAATCTTCCAACCCATAAACAAGGCATATCTCCCCATGTCCTATGTATTAGCTGTTCTTAAATTTCATTCAGTGGTGATTTTAGCTTTTAGTATACTTATTTTTCACAACTTTTGTCAAATTTATCAGTAAGTATTTCAGATTTTTGATGGTCTTATAAAAGGTAGCTTTTATTTCAATTTGTGATTGTTCATTGCTGGTATATAAAATATAATTTTTTATTATATTGATCTTGTATCCTGAAACCTTGCTAAACTCATTAGTTCTAATAGCAATTAGTACCTACAGAGATGATCATGTCATCTGTGAATAATGATATCATATTTCTTCCTTTCTTACCTAAATGGTTGATTTCTTTATTTGACTGGCCAGAACATCTGATACAAATGTTAAATCAAAGTTGAGAGAGTGGATGTATTTGCCTTATTCTCAATCTTAGAAATAATTCAATTTTTCATTTTTAAGTGTGATGTTAGCTGTGGATTTTTATAGGTTACCTTTATCAGTTTGAAGAAGTTCCATTCTATTCCTAGCTTACTGAGGACTGAAAGTTGGATTTTTGTTGAAATGCTTTTACTGTGTTTATTGAAATGAATATGTGGGTTCCTTTTTAGTTTATTAATGTGGTGAATAACATTGATTGACATTCAAATGGTAAAGTAAACTTGCTTGCCTGGGATAAACTTCACTTGGTTTTGTAATATTACTTTTTAAATATTTTGTTGGGTATGATTTGATATTACTTTGCTAAGAATTTTTGTATCTATGTTCATAAGGGTTATAGGTCTATAATTTTCTCTTTTAAAAAACATCTGTCTGCATTTTCTATCAGGGTAACACTGGACTCAGGATAATTTGGAAAGCATTCTACCCTCTTCAATTTTCTGGAAGATTTTGTGTAGAATTGGTACTACTTCTTCCTTAAATGTTGAGTAGAATTCAGCAAGGAAGTTATCTGTGTCTGAAGTTTTCTTTGTGGATAATTTTCCAGCTACATATTCAGTTACTTTAATAAACATAGGGCTCTTCAAGTTTATATATTTCTTCTTGAATGAGTTTGACCATTTCATCTAAGTTGTCAAACTCACTGACAAAATGTTCACAATATTCATTTGCTCTCCTTTCAGCATCAATAGAATCTGAAGTGAGATCAACACTTTCAGTCTTTAAAATGGTTATTTTGTGTCTTCTCCCTTTTTTGGTCCTGATCAATATGATTTTTATAATTTGTTGTGGTGGGAAGCTAATGCCATCCATTTGAGACCCTCCTTTTCTAATATAGATGCCTAGTGCTATAAATGTTGCTCTAATAATTGCCTGACTTTCAAAAGTTTTTATATACTGTATGTTCATTTTCATTTAATTCAAAATTTATCTTAATTTTGTTTTTGATTTTTGTGTATATAGGTGTTTGGTAACTAATTTCAAATATCCATGATTTTCCAGAGATTTTTCTCTTACCAATTTTTAATTTAACTCCATTGTGTCTTGGAAACATGCTTTGTATGCCTTCAGTATTAATTTTTATTACTGTGGTTAAAAGTCACATAAAATGAATCTCTTTTTGGCTGTGGGGCAGGGGCAGTGGGTGAGGGAGCGATGCATAGCTTGTGGGATCTTAGTTCCCTGAGCAGAGACTGAACTCAAGCCTTTGGCAGTGAGAGTGTAGAGTCTTAACCACTAGACTATCAGGGAATTCCCCACACAAACAATTTTAAAATGTGCAATTCACAATTCTGTGGCATTTAGTACATTCACAACTTTTTGCAACTATCACCTTTATCTAGTCACCAAATATTTTTATTACTCTAAAAGAAAACCCCATATAGCCATTAAGTAATTAATCTTCATTCCTCTTCCTCATAGCCCTTAACAACCAGTAATCTGTTTCCATAGATTTGCCAATTCATATAAATGATACCTAAAAAGTGGCCTTTTGCATATAACGTCTTTCATGTAGCATAACGTTTTTGAGGTTCTTCCATGTTGTAGCATGTATCCATACTTCATTCCTTTTTATGATGGAATAATATTATATTGTATGGATATACCATACTTTGTTTAACCAGTCATTAACTGATAAACATTTGGGATTTCCCCCACATTTTAAATATTGTGAATAGCGCTGCTATGAACATTGGTGTACAAGTTTTTAAAACTTCAATTAGTTTGGGCATTCTTATTAGAGGAATTGATGGTAATTTTATATCTAGTTTCTTTTGGAACTACCAAACAGTTCTCCTCAGTGGATGCATCATTTTATATTCCCACTTGCAATGGTGAGGGTTGCAATTTCTCCACAGTCTCACCAACATTTGTTAATTTTATTTCTTTTCTTTTCTTTTTTTTAATTATAGCCATCTTGTGGGTGTGAGGTGTTATCTCATGGTTTTGGTTTGTATTTCCCTACTGAATAATGATGGTGAACATTTATTCATGCATTTGGTGGCCATTTGCCTACACTATTTGGAAAAATGTCTATTTAAGTAGTTTATTCATTATGTAACTGAGTTATCCTCATTGTGGAATTGTTAAGAGTTCTTTAGATATTCTGAGTAGACACTTTTATATTTGTCCATGTATCTACTCTTACCAGAGATCTTTAGATTTTTATATGGCTTTGAATTATTTGCATCCTTTCATTTCAACCTGATGGACTGCCTTTAGTATTTCTTACAGAGCAAGTATCATGATAATGAATTCTTTCAGCTTTTGTTTATTTGCAAATGTCTTAATTTCTCCCTTTTTTGGAAGCACAGTTTTGCTGGGTATAGAAATCTTGGTTGACAGGCTTTCATTTTTTGTTTTCCCCTTCACTTTTTAAAATATATCAATCTATTGCTTTCTGGCCACCAAAATTACTGCTGAAATAATTAAACTGATAATTGTACTGAAGATGCCTGTACATGAGGACTTACTTCTCTCTTTATACTTTCAAAATTCTTTGTCTTTTGACAGATTATAATGTGTCTTGGCATAAGTCTCTTTGAACTTATCCTACAGAGACTGCCAGGATTATTAGATTTATAGAGTCATGTCTTTCAATAAATTTGGGTAGTTTTCAGCCATTATTTCTTCAAAATTTCCTCTCTTTTTCATATGAGATTCTTGTAATGCCTGTATTGGTTTGTTTGATGATGGCTCACAAGTGGTTTAGACTCTGTTCACTTTAATCTTTTTTCTTTCTGACAGATTTGATTCATTTTCATTGTCCCACCATTAAGTTTGTCAATTTCTTCTTTTGCCTTATTAAATCTGCTGTTGAGTTCATATGATAAATTTTTCAATTCAGATATTGTATTTTTCATATCCAGAATTTCTTTTTGATCTTTTTTTATAATTCTGTCTCTCTATTGGTATTCTCATTTTGTTCATATATAATTACCTATTTTTTAAAAAAAATTTTTGGTGTTTTCCTTTAGCTACTTAAGCATATTTAAGACAATTCCTTTAAAGTCTTTTCCTAGTAAGTCCAATGTCTGTGCTTCTTCAGAGGTGGCTTCCGCCAATTTATTTTCTTTTATTGAACTGGTCATGCTTCTTTGTACACCATTAAGTTCTCCTGGTTGAAAATTTGCATTTGTAAAAACATACAGCTTTCCCAGTCTTTGTAGACTGTTTTGGTGCCAGAGCAGTCTGCCACTGATTAGCTGGGCATGATCTGAATCTAGGAATCAGCTGAGATAAAAGCTTAAGATCTTCTTAGAGCATGCATCTTGCCTACACACTTTCTCAATTCTCCTGTCTTAATTTCTAAAGAGTCTCACCTCAGCTTCTCCCTGAGATTTTAAATGGTCTATTGTGTGTCTCCACACATAATCTCTTGCTCTGGAGGTCTGCACATCTGTAGTATCATTGCAAATTTCACCATCAATGACTGCCACTTTTCCCCATTTGAGATCTGTTGGGTGAGACAAAGACCAGTCCTTCAAGTAACCTCCAGGCAGGTTAGAAAGTTGCAAATAAGGACTGTTCTGCTCTCTCTAGTTCAAAGGTGGGAATTGAGAACTGAGTTTTCACCTTATCCAAAGCAAGAACACACCAAACCAGGAGCTGGTGGGGCATGTTGGAGTAAAACACCAATAAAGCTTTCTATAATACCATTTTGAATGTGTTTTCTTCCTTGACTGAGCATTTGCTTGGTTGCTATAGACTTTTGTATGCCTTCCAGAGTTCCTGCAAGCTTATTTTAGCCAGTTTTCTGCTTCTTTTCTTATGTCTCTATGGGAGAACAACAGTTCTGAGCTTCCTGGTTCACCATTTTGCTATTGATACTTAGTTTATGACCCAGAATATGGTCTACCTTGGTGAACATTCTTGAATGAATACACTTGAAAATTATGTGCATTCTGTTGCTATTGGGCAGAGTGTTCTAGAAATGTCATGAAGTCAAGGTGATTAATAGTAGTGGTCAAGTCTTCTATAACCTTGCTTTCTGTCTGTTTATTCCATCAATAATAGAAAGATACGTATTAAAATATCTGACTTTAATTGTGGATTTATCTATTTTTACTTGCATTTCTATCAACTTTTATTTCAAGTATTTTGAAGGCCTGTTATATCCTCTTATTAAATTGATTTCTTTATGATTATGAAGTAAAACTTTATTATCCCTGGTAATATATTTATTTGAGTCTTTTAAAAATATCCAATCTGATATTCTCTATCTTTTCATTGCAGTTTTTATATGCTTTACATTTAATATGATTATTGTTATGGCTAATATTAAGTCTATCATCTTATTTGATTTGCACTTGTCTTATCAGTTTTTTTTTCCCCCTTTTCTGCCTTCTTTTGGATTGAGTATTGTATTCATTTCCTAGGGCTACTATAGAAAGTACTACAAACCAGGTTACTTAATAGAATTTTTTTGGTCTCAGTTTTGGGGTATAGTCATCCAAAATCAAGGTATCAGCAGGGTCATGTTCTCTCTGAAACCTGTAGGAGAGAATCCTTGCATCTTCTACCTTCTGATATTTTTCAGAAATCCTTGGCTTTTAGATTCATTTCTCCAATCTCTGCCTCTATCATCACATGGTCATCTTCGCCCTGTGTGTCCTGTTCTTGCCCTCTAATAAGGACACCTGTAATACTGAATTAAGTCTCATCCTAATGATCTCAGCTTCAGTTGATTACATCTGTAAATATCCTTTTGGGGGACACAATTCAACCCATAAGAAGTATTTTATATGACTCTCTCTCCTTTGTTGGCTTATTGATTACAACTATGCTTTATTAATTTATTGGTTGCTTTAGGATTTATTGTATAACTCTTTATTACATTCTGCCTTCAAAAGCCTTATAATACTTTATAATGCTTATAAAACATTTATAATTAAAGGCAGTAGTGTATCAGGTACAGATGGATTCTCAGCTTCAACAGTTGTTTACAGCTGGCATCTATTCCAATTGGTTGGTGCTGCATTGTTAAATATTTGAAGATTATCCCTGGACGGGCTCTGTTGACTGTAAAATAAAATAGCACTTCTAACTTGTAGGGACTCAGGCTAGGGGAAACAACCCTGAAGGAGAAGGAAAAGACAGTCAATAAATGAATAACAGGGTAAATTTAGCCCCTTCACCAGTTGCAACAAACAATTCAACCACCCAAACCATTGTGGTGGCTGTTCTGCTATTTAATATCAGTGACATGAAAGAGGGACATCCCTGTACAGTGTGCCGTGGGTCATCATTCTCACAAAGCCATGTCCCCTTACAAAGGAGTGAAGGAAAGTTTTCTCATGTATTTAAGATGCTGTTAGCTGAAGACTTCTGGAATGACTTGATGAAACAGCTCAGCCATGTGACTTAAAATCTGGGTGTTTTCCCTCCACATAACTATCCAAGGGTCAGCAGCATCTCAAGGCTGCATGTGCATGGTGGTAGGGAGGCTGATGACAGGACCTGGAATCAACAGCACCTGGAAAAACATGCTTCCTTGTTCAGGTAGCCTGTTGCCTCTTAAAACTCACATAAGAGAAGCATGCTTTTTTTCCTCAAGCCATAGTAAACATTCTGTCATATCTCATAGGCCCTTAGTGGTTTTGGCCAGTCCCAACCCAAGCCAGTCACTGTGCAAGGCAGGTGGCGTTATCCTGACTGGCTTAGATGGATCCATCTACCCCTGTTGCTGGGCCTGGCCTCCAAACTGAATGATAGCCATCCAGCTGGAGAAGGATGGCCTGGATATTCGGGGGGAAACCTGAATTCATGAAAAGTCCTTTAGATTTATGTAGTATTTTCTCATTTAGAAATCATTTTATAGAATTTAATTTTACTAGTAAAAATAACACTTTTACCCTAAATGTAAGTAAAAGATAAGATCCAGGTAGGTGAGGAGTTATCAAAGCTATGTGCTTTTACACAGCAGAGTTTGGCAAAATAGTAAGTCTTTTACTCTTAAGGGATATAAACACAGAGGAAGTCTAAGATTTTGAGACAGTTTGGTGTGCTGAAGGAAGGCTCAGCACTATTTCAGGAATACAGTGTCTACATAAAAGAGGTTAGTGTCTGCTGCTCTTGCGGAGAGTTGAAGAAGGCTGGGAAGCTGGAGGAGGGGGGACAGGAGAAGAGGCAGGGGACAGATGATTTACACACTGTTTGGGCAACAGTCAATGTACCCTAAGGGGAGTTGTTAAAAAAAAAAGACATAGCAAGTAACATTCTGAGTTGCAAAGTGGCTGGGTCACTAACACACTACATTCTTGATTGAACAAATGCAGCAGTTTATTTGAAGGTGCTTGTGTAAATGGAACTGTGGTTTGAGGAATATCAGGGCGGTGGTTAGGAATCTGGGACTTCTGCAGGCTGCACCAGCACCTGCTAGCAGGCGCTGTAGCCCGCCCTGCTGTGACCTGTCTGAGGCTCTCTAGATAGAGGAGGCCTACAGTTAGGGCCACATTTGTTGAGCTCACAATCCAGGGACAGTCTGTCAACAACTAATGCACTCTCAGCAAAGGTGTCCTCATTTCTTATCTTCTCTTTTTCCCCGTTCTACCCCCCTTCTCCCAACAACCACCCTTTTAAAAAACTTTTGGGAAGTCTCATTTTTGAATAAAATTCTTATATAACATAGTTAAAGAACAGGCCCAACTTTAAACCAGTTGACCAACTCCATCCTTGAGAGGTTCATACAATAAAACTGTAAAAAGTATCTTTTCTCAACCACCTACATAAATGTTCTCCTACTAGATTATACTCCTAAATCTCATATCTGTTACTAATCTTATTAAATACTTCCCCATTACCACCCACCAGAGAGATAGAAGGAAGCAGATTTAAGAAATCGCCCGACGCTACAAATGATTGAAAAGTAATCACATGGACCTTTCATCCCTACCTTAGCTGATTCAGCTCCTATTACTGAGAGAGCGGGTGGATGACCTTCAAGCCTCTTTCCCCTTGGATTGGGGCCAGTTTCCACGTAGCAGCTGGGCCTGTGGTAAACAGGCCAGTGAAGAAGCCTCCCAGGACCTCAGTCTTTGATGACCCTCAGGGTTCTTAACAACAAACACTGGAGCCTGGAATAGAACCTTCCCGTCATAGTGCCCACACGTCACTAAGCACCCTCACAGGTCTGCTGATGGAACACAAGCTGCCAGGTCTCTGGTGGGCAGGGAAATGTCAGGTCCCCAGATCCAACTGGGCAGCTCCTGGAGAAGCCACCCACAGAGCGGCCGTCAGAGCTTACTGGGCAGCACCAAAAATAAGGGGAGCAGGTGCCATTCCATATTCGGAGAGAACATAAAGCTGACAGAAACAGAGAAGTCCTACTCAATTCTGTCCTTCAACTGGAAAGAAGAGAATTTGCTGAAAAAGAAACTAAGTTTTCTAGACTCCATGAAGAAATATGAAGCTAATGCCTGGCTAATGGAGCAGAAAGCCTTTTATAAACGATGCCACTCCAAGCTCCGAAAGTCAGAACTGGCGCATGCTCGGTTGCTAGGCAACAAGGACTTGGTCAAACGGCTCACCTCCAAGAATATGTTGTCCAACTACACCACCACCTTTGTGGATGAGAGCGAGGCAGCGGTGAAGGCGATAATCCAGAACAGAAGAGAGGGGAAGAAGAACAAAATGCCCTTCAGACTTAGCCTAGACAAGGACCGACTCTATCCATCCATAGCTTCCAGGGCAACCTTAAAGGCAGACTCCAAGGATGAAAGTGAGAGGACAACTGTAAATATAAGAGGGTCTCTATCCAGAGGGGAGGGGAAACCAGCTCTGGTTTTATCTTTAGAGTCTTCGGATAATCCAGAGCAGGCAGAAAAACAGAGAAAGCTCCCTGTTGACAGGAGGCCATCAGCTGGGGGAGAAGGGACAGTAAGAGACTTCCCTAGTAGGCCATCGAGCACCGGGCAGAGTCATCTCCAAGATCCAGCCATTGGCAGGAAATCGAAAGGCAAGTTTCTTAAATACATAATCTATGGAGACAGGAGTGGAGAGCACCCCAAGAAGAAAAGGTCAAGGCCCAGGAAGAACCCACCTGTCCCAGAGGGTGTGCAAATGGACCAGGCACTGCTGACCCAGGTTCAAATCAACCTAAGGCAGGAGTTTCTCACGAGTGAGAGAGCCAAGTATCTGGAAGCCAGAATCCAAAGTCTACCACAGCCCACATATTTTCAAGGTCACTCTCCTAACAGACCCTGGGAGAAAGGAACTGAAGGAGTAGTGCATGCTCCAGGAATCAGAACACAGGGTGCAGGAAGAGGGCCGAAAATCATTCCCGAAGAGATCGGAAAACGAACTGGAAGCAAGTCCATCACCAAGAACAAACGGCTTTTTTCCTAAGGCATCCTTCCCCTTTCCACCCCTCTGTCATTCAGCAACTTCTACTAATACTTACCAAGAAAACTCTTACCCCTGACCTCAAGACTGCTCAGGAACTCACGGAGAAAATGCTTCTCCTCTTCTATAAAACTGTGACAACCAAGGCAGGATCTAATAGTAAGAACGTGGACATGGGTCACGCCTCGCCCTGCAGCCCTTCACGCGGAGACACGAAGACGCGTGCGGCAGAGGAAGGGCAGGGGGCCGCGCTCGCGTCTGGAGCGCCCAGCGCGAGCCTTCAGGTCCGCGTGCAGGAGCAGAATCTAGGAGGAACATGCTGCTGGGAAACTTCCTGCCAGTAATGCTCTTACTGTAAGAAAAAAAAAAAAGTGAAAGACAATGATTTGCGGAACGTTAGCAAATCTGTTTCTTCAGTAGCTTGGGGAGGGAAAGGGAGTAGGAACCTTGGTCTAACTTTTGACCTTTTCAATAAAATCAAACCAGTGTAAATTAGTCGACTTGAAACTAGGAGAGATCTCTCTCTCTCTCTCCCTCGACGTCCCGTTCCCCAGCAGGCAGCCCCTACTGGGAGCCTCCCTACATTTAGTGAAGCAAAAAACGTTGAAACAAGAAAGAGGACTGATGGGGTGGTAAGAACACCAAGTGGGAGGCAGAGGTTCTGTTTTCTAGCTTCATGAGTTCATATGAACGCAGCGATCAGAGTAATCTTGGGCAAAACGCTTCACAGCTTGAGACCTAAGTTTCCTCTTCTATAACATGAGGGTTGGAGAAGATGACTTTTAGGTCATTTTACAATACAATAAATTACAATACAATTATTTGAACTTGTCACAAAAGCAGATGTTGGGTGGCTGCCCTTGAGCAAAATAAAACATATTCAGTCTTTTGTCCTTCCAGTGGTCAGCCCCATGGCTGGTTAACATTTCAAACTTTTTTCTGAGGTAATATAAGGAAGTTAAAGTCTTCATTATCAGTTAGATGGTCATGAGGCAAATGTATAGAGAAGTGGCACTTTTACATTTAAATGAATAACGGTAAATATTTTTAAAATATTTTTTCTCTGTATTTCATAAGTATTTAAGTCCCATTGTGACAGCAACCTAAGTAAGTGAAATTCATGTTGTAAAGCATGTGGCTAAATAATTGCAGGCTTAATGTCGCCTGAAATCAGATTTTCAGTCAGAGGGATCACTGCAGTGATTCACTGTCCCAAATGATTGCATCCACTTCATGTGGATTCAATATGAATTTTACCAACTTCCTCTGTGGGTTACTGGCATAGAAGTACTGAAAGCACATAGGTGGCTGTGATGAGAAACAAAAAGCCACCTTTATATGAATTATGAGATTATAAGTGTAATTTTAGAGTGGGGGCGGGGATGAGGACCTACAGTGGAGAGAAAGAGGCTCTCTTAAAACTAAAGGTACTTAGGAAAACGTGATTGTTTACTCACCACCTTCTTAGGGATACATGGCAAACTGGTTTCCTTCAATTGTTTTCCAAAACTAGTTCCATTCATAAGAGCAGTATAAGGTGGTACTGTTCCTGAACAGTGGGAAGGTGTGAGGAGTATCTGAATGCCAGAAAAGCTCTTCACATGCAGGAACAGCTCTTACACTACTTTTACTGGTAGCTTCTGTGGAGATCTGGAAGTCCAATTGATAAATCAGGCTCTTTGGTTTTATAAGCATAGTTTCATTCATACACTCATTTGAAAAAATATGTTCTGAACACCAGGGTGAGGAAAACAGATACATTTCTACTCTCATGGAATAGAATTTAAGGAATGAGTTAGGCAATAATGAAGTAAGCAAAATAATACCCTGTGAAAAGCATTTTGGAAGTATGACTATTTTGGAGACTACAGTTTAAATTTGAAAACTACTTCAGTCCTATTAACAATACATATTTAAGGCAAATGGTATTTTCTTTGGGTTTGGGTACAGATGCAAGCACACAGGGACAATTCTGAAATGCATTTTTAGGTAATGGGCTCACTTCCATTTGACAGGCCCAAGAACACACTTGTAGTTATGATGAGCCGGGATTCTCTTGCTCAGTCTCAGCTTGAAGCACTGGAGGTTATTTCCTGCCCTTGGTGATCATTTCCAGGGCAAGGCTGCCTTCTCAGTTGCCTCAGGAAACAGATCTGATCTCACTTACTGTGAACTTCTTGATTCACTGGTAAGGGGGCCAAACCCAGCAGTGCTAGGCACTGATTTGCAAGTTAATATATTGTCACATCTCAACAGTTTTGAAATATTTTCACTCAGCTGATATATCTTCCTGAGATGACAGTAAATAAACACATACACAATGTGGGCCCTTAAAAACTGTGGTAAGAATTAAGGTGGGGGAGGGTGTCAGCAAGGTGCAGAGGACAGCAGGGAAGAGGATGGGAAGGAGTTTCTGAGACACCCTGGTTTGTGGTGCAGCTTAATCAACTTCGTTTACATTCTGCTCTAGGTGCTAGGGGCACAGCCATGAGCAAGACTAAGTTCCTGCCCTCATCAGGCTTGGTTTCTAGTGAAGCACAGATAAAAATGAGCAAATAAGTGAACTGCTTTTCATTTTCCTTTGTTTAACTCTGAAATGCTAACACTTTCCAGGGATTCTGTCTATGTTCTTTCTTCCTCCCTTTAGTACCTTTCCCTGGTGACTACCTAAGGGTACATCTATGCTGAAAACCATACATTTTAATCTTCTTTGTAGGCTTTTCTTTAAATTTGTATTTTTTTAACTGCCTCTGTACAATACCCCCTGTATATTTCTCAGACACTTCAACTGAAACATGACCTAACAGTATTAATGATCCTTCCAAAACCTGCTTCTCTTCTCTGTAGATCCCATACCACCACGACCAACCCAGTCATGCAAATCAGAAATGGGGGTTATTTTTGACTCCTCTCTCTCCCTGAAATATCAAATCAGTCACCCAGATCCAGTCCCAAACATGTCTTAGAATGTCCCCTCCCTTCTATCCTCAGGCTTATATACCTGAGGATAAAACTAGAATTATGGCAATAATCTCCTAACTGGGTTTCCCTGGTGGCTCAGACGGTAAAGGATCCGCCTGCAATGCTGGAGACCTGGGTTCGATCCCTGGGTTGGGAAGATCTGCTGGAGAAGGGCATAGCAACCCACTTCAGTATTCTTGCCTGGGGAATCCCAAGGACAGAGGAGCCTGGCGGGCTACAGTCCATGGGGTCACAAGTTGGACACAACTGAACAACTTAGCAAAAATCTCCTAAGTACAAAGATTGCATGACACTAACGTTCCTCCAATTCCATGTTATAAAATACGATACAAAAAATGTAAAATGAATTATCTTTGTATTTCAGTATCTGCAAAACAAAGTTCAAAGTCCTTGGTATGGTCTATAAGGCCTTTCATGATCTGAGCTGCCTTCCATCCCAATCCAATCTTGATCCCTTTGAATCTGACACTCAGGCATACTAAACACCTTCTTGTCTGCCTATCAGCTAATCCTTCACCTCCTATTTAGACAATTTTTGGATCTGAATTCTCTGTCCAAATTGTATCTTTATGTATTTCTATAACCCTTAGTGGTTTCTATGTATATCTGGTCCACTAGATTCAGTCTCCCCATAAAAAGACTCCTTGATTGAACAAAGTGGCTGTGAAACCAACCTGAAACCTCCAGCAAACCTGCA
Source organism: Okapia johnstoni (assembly GCA_024291935.2). Taxonomy (NCBI): domain Eukaryota; kingdom Metazoa; phylum Chordata; class Mammalia; order Artiodactyla; family Giraffidae; genus Okapia; species Okapia johnstoni. The sequence goes on from CM044326.1 coordinate 1,455,728, forward strand.
ACATGATTAGCATTCAATTGGTATGTTCAGTTCAGTTCGGTTCAGTTGCTCAGTCGTGTCCGACTCTTTGTGACCCCATGGACTACAGCATGCCAGGCCTCCCTGTCCATCACCAACTCCCAGAGTTTACCCAAACTCACGTCCATCGAGTCGGTGATGCCATCCAACCATCTCATCCTCTGTCATCCCCTTCTCCTCCTGCCCTCAATCTTTCCCAGCATCAGGGTCTTTTCAAATGAGTCAGCTCTTCGCATCAGGTGGCCAAAGTATTGGAGTTTCAACTTCAACATCAGTCCTTTCAATGAACACTCGGGACTGCTTAGCATTCAATTTTTAATTGCTATTGAACTAGCATTCAATTTGTATTGAATTGTATTTACCTGGTAAATGTTAGTAAACAGAAAATCTTCACACTTCAGTTAGAATAGGACTAGAAGCAGGTTTGAGATCTCCCTTGGAGATCTTTCCTTAGTGCCATCCAAAGAGTACCTAAGTCCTTCCTATAGGTTTACTAAATTATTTAGTAATGAGATTTACTAAATAATAAGGCACATGTGTGACAGGAAGGCAGTGAGTAAGGGTGATGGTGCCGCTGAACACAACTTTTTCTTTTTGCTGGTCTGCTCTGGCTCTGGATTTGTTTTTCCAGGAATGAAACCTCAGGTATGTAGTTTTTCTGATCACTTTCAGATAATAAGCAAAGCATCTATTTTCTGGGTATTAGTGAAACATCAAAAATGCCACTCTCTCTCCTAATTGAAAATGAAGCTCTTGCTCAGAGCTGCTTCTGGGTGGGAGGCCTGAAGATAGGCTGTTCATCACATTACCTTCCTTCTCACTCAAAGGCTCTTTCTGGCCCTTTTGGAAGGGAGGAAATTAGAGAAAAATATCCTGCCTTATCCAGTCGGTGCAACTGTCATAAGATACTGAGCCTTCAGAGAGAGGTGAAAGTTAATGGCTTTCTTTCACAAAGTAAACTCTTCAGGGAACCCCAAATGAGAACCTCTGACTTGGCTGGTCACTTCCAGTTTCTACTCTTCTCATAGCTTCTATCTGAGGGTATTCAGATATTGGGTGTCTGGCTCCAGAGCAGGAAGCCCACTTGTGCAGGGTCAGATGGCCCATGACCTGTCTCTTACAGCGACCACATGTGGCCCTACGGGAAATATACACTTTAGCCTAATCACTGGTAGATGTGCCCTTTATTAGCAGTATTCTAAACAGAATTCTAGCAAACCAAACTCAGTAGCATATTAAAAGGTTTGTGTACCATGAACCTGCAGAACAACCCCAGGAATGGAGGGTTGGTACAACATACCAAAATCCATCGATATAACCCTACTAATAGAATAAAGGACAAAAACTCACAACCATCTTAATAGAGCAGATTAAGATCCTACATTGCAGGTGGATTCTTTACCAGCTGAGTCACCAGGGAAGCCCAAGAATACTGGAGTGGGTAGCCTATCCCTTCTCCAGGGGATCTTCCCAACCCAGGAATTAAACCAGGGCCTCCTGCATTGCAGACGGATTCTTTACCAACTGAGCTACCAGAGAAGCCCCAATAGAAGCAGAAGCATCTGACAAAATCCAATATCCTTTCCTGATAAAAACACTCAAACTAGGAATAGAAGGAAAATTTCCTCAACCTGAAGCATCTATGAAGAACTTACTGTTAGCATGACACTCAATGGTGAAAAAGTAAATGCCTTCCTTATAAATCAGTACTAAGAAAAAGATGTCTGTTCTTGCCACTTACATTCAATATTGTGCTAGAGGTGCTAGCCAGGGCACTTAGAAAAGAAAAATAAAAAGAATCCAGAGTGAAAGGGAAGAAGTAAAACTTTCTATTTGCAGATGCATGATCTTGTATATAGAAAATACAAAAGAATCAAAAGTAAAACACATTTAGTTAGGAAAAGCCACATAAGATCAATATAAACTTTTCATTGCATTTCTATATGGTAGCAATGAATAATCCAAAAAATGAAATGGAGAAAACAATTATGTTTATAATAGCATCAAAAAAGAATAAAATACTTGGGAAAATATTTAACCAAAGAAATCAAGACTTGTACACTGAAATCTAAAAAATAACAATAAAAAAATTAAAGACCTAAATAAATCCAAAGACATCCATGTTCATGAGTTGGAAAACTCTATATTGTCAAATTAGTGATATTCTCCAAATTTATTTATAGATTCAAACACAATGCCTGTCAAAATTCTAGATGCCTATTTTCAGTAAACTGATAAGCTGACTCTAATATTCCCATAGAACTGCAAGGGACCCTCAATAGCCAAAATGACCTTGAAAAAGAACAAAGTTGGAAGACTCAACATCCCTAATTCAAAAGCTGTATTTCAAAGGACACCATCAATAAAGTGAAAATACTACCCAAAGCATGGAATAAAATATTTGCAAATAACTTATCTGGTAAGGGATTTGTATCAGAATAAAGAATTGAATAGTAAAGACAAATAACTGAATCAAAAAATAGGGGACGTTTCTGAATAAATGTCTCGACCAAATGGCCAAAAGCACATGAAAAGATATTCAACATCATTAGTCATTAGGAAAATGCAAATCAAAACCATGAGATACCACTTCACTACCAATAGGAAGGCTAGACTCAAAACGTTGGCCAGGATGTGGAGAAATTAGAATTCACAAGATGCTTGCAAGGATGCATTAATAGTGCAATCACTTCAGAAAACAGTTCGCAGTTCCTTGAAAGGACTGGGCATATGACCCAGGAATTCACTATGTACATTACCAAAAGAAATGAAAGCTTATGTCCACATAAAAACCTGTACAGTGTTCTTGGTAGTAGTATTTATAATAGAAAGTGAAAACAACACAACCACCTATCAAATGAATAAAAATATGGTATATTGATACACTGAAATATTACTCATAAAATGAAGTACTGATACATGCTACAACACAGATGCACCTTGTGTATGATTCTGTTTATATGGACTGTCCAAAATAGGGAAATCTACAGACAAGTAAGGAGTTTAGTGGTTAGGTCTTGGAAGGTGGGGAAAAATAAATCACTTCTAATGGATACAAGCGTTTTTCTTTCTTTGCAGTGGTGAAGATGCTCTGGAATTATATAATGTGACACACAATTTTGTGACTATCCTAAAAGCCATTAATTGTACACTTTAAAGGAGTGAATTTTGTTATATGAATTATCCTAAAAAAAAAAAAAAAGCACCCCTCTTGCATTTTGAGGTAGATAAGGGGTCAAATCCTGCAAAAGAAATCATTACAAACATCCTCAACCTCTCAATGACTTCCTTCTTCTGTCTTGCAACAGGTAGCACCTGTGTCTCAACTTCACTGAGTCTTGATAACCATCAGTGACATACATAGGCTTCGCTGTGCTAATCCAAGCCAAAGGAAGGGCAGGGCCAGATAGAACTGAGACAGTCATCCAACTCTGAAGGTACCAACCCTGAGTCACTGTGCACTGTTCACTGACACATGCCCATCACATTTTCTGCAGTTTGCTGGAGACTGAAAGATAGCCAGGATAATTATTCCTGTTCTGTGGTCCTGTTCAGCTGAATCTAAGAACCCCAACTTAAGGGTTGATTTGTAGCAGTAATTACAAGGGTCTGGCAAAACAGGCATTCATCATGGTGAGTGCTTCCTTTAGTATAGAAAACACAGCCTTCAGCAAGGATAGCTCCTTGACATGTGAGGGTTTGGCAACAGCAGGATGACGTAAGACACCTGCTCCCATCTCCAGTGGGAGAGGAGTGTGGCCATAGAGGCTGACCGTGCAGAGGCTACAGGTTGCCAGAGCACATTCCAAAAAGTAGGACTGGGGAGGTCACATGGAAATCTTGCTTCCAAGGACTTGGTCCGTTTCATCTTTCCGTTTTAGTTATTTTCTTTTCACAGGCTGAAATGACAGAACCAGTTACTCACTTCCTCCAGGAACAAGTTCTTTAGCCACTGAATATTCAAATATTTTAAATAAAACCTTTTGGGGGTAGGATAAGGAGGAGACAGGAGACAGAGGCTATCTCTGGTGAAAACAGAGATGCTTCATTGAATGGCAAGCCACCATTTTCAATCATTCAGGTGGTGACTGACAAGGTACTGGAAAAAATAGCACTCGTCCTTTCAACAAAGTTATTAGGCAACTACTATATAGGACAGGAACAAAGATAAACAATCTTCCCCATGAACCTACCCACATGCCACGTAATGGTTATGGGGAAAATCAAAAATCCCAGTGACACCTCACTGTTCAACGTGCACCACAGCGCATGTACTACCATGGGAGCTGCCGGTAGGTTACAGAGATGTTCTGGAGGTTGATGAATTCTTCATGGGTGAGGGGCTTTTTGGGCTTCCCTGGTTGCTCAGATGGTAAAGCGTCTGCCTACAATACCCGGGGAGACCCGGGTACAATCCCCGGGTCAGGAAGATCCCCTGAAGAAGGAAATGGCAACCCACTCCATTATTCTCGCCTGGAAAATCCCATGGACAGAGGAGCCTGTTAGACTCCAGTCCATGGGGTCGCAAAGAGTTGGAGGGGCTTTTTAAAGTTTTGGCCTTTAAGGTTACTTGAGAAATATGAAATGATTAAGCACAGCATGATGATGTGGGTGGGGATGCAGGGAAACATGCCTGTAACTGACAGTAGAATTGCAAAAGTAGGTGGAGCTGAGCCTACGGAGGGCTGCAGATGCCAGGCTTGCAGATTTCCTCAAAGGGGAACAAGTTTTGAAGCAAAGGATATTCAAATTAACAAAACTGTTCTAGCAGAATGAGAAAGATTGGAGAATACTAACCAAAATGAGTAAGGGGATCAGAGGCCGAAAGGAAGTATGATGAAGGAGAGGGGAAAATAATTGATACAAGCTGTGACAATTGAAGGGTGAGGGATTCTGAAGACTGGGTCAAAAGGGATTTTTTAAGGAGCAAACAATAAATGATACATAGAGACAAAAGCTTCATTTTGAAGTGTATTGATTTTAAGATACCAGAAAGATATTCTGGGGATACAGCCTGAGCAGAAGACACGGATTTGGAGAACCACCTTTTTGACTGGTTGATGTTTACCAGACAGAACTGGGCAAGTACAGGTCAGAATTTTAGAATTACAGTAGTATCCACCCTACTGAAAAAGGAACAGGGTAGCTGCTGAACCAAGTTCAGGGTGCTGCCAAGGTTAAAGAGTTCTCACTGGCAACAGAGTTTCTCAAGAGGAGGCTCTAAGAATCTTTCAGGAGAGCTATTTTAGTGGCACAGCAAGTTTTAAGCAGCATTTCTCACAGGGGCACATCTGCACCAAAATCGTCCTGCAATTGGTTAACAAATGCCAACTATTGGATATGAACAGTAAAGAAGGAAAAGACTAAGACTCTGCCCTTGTAACACTCTCTAGACTCCCCAGAAGATTCTCCATACACTAACACTGTGGGTAAAAGAAGAGAGAGGAAGTAGAAGTTGCGTTTTGAATCCTCTATTGGATCAGGGAAGGGGCAGGAATATGAGAGATGGTCCTTAGTGGCTGGTGGAAGGTCAAAAAAGATACTTGAGGTAAACAGGTTAAGGGAATAATGACTACAGATGGAGTAGCTTTAGGAAGACTACCCTTCCTCTGAGTCTGCATGAAATTCTTGAGAAAACCCCTTGAAAGGGCCTGAAATCCCAGCATAGTCCTGTTCTTACGGGAACAGTGAGTGATCGTGCCAGGTTACCATCATCGTCCTTTCTAGTAAGATGGACGTGTACCGACAGGGAAATGAATACTATCAGCGAGTTTTGTTTGAAGTTTGATTTCATGTTATCTCCCTCCTTAGTTAGTATGTATCCCAAAAGTAAAGCTACAGAAACTGTCGTTGGATTTTATCACACAATTAAGCAGAGCCCAGTAAAACTGTATAAGGTAGGAAATACAATTCATTTGCTGAAGCTAACAAGCTCCAGAAAAAGTCTGGTCACAAGCCGTGCCTTTATTGTATGCTTGAGATATTCTATAACGATGATATGTAGGAGAAAGTGTGTCTTTAATCTGGAAAATCGATTAGTTTTTGGTTTTTTATTTCCTCCAGAGCTTCCTGGTGATCTGGGAGAAAGAGTACTTTATAACACGACATCTGGGTTAGAGGGAGTAACCACTATAGTCAAAATTTCTATTTGTTCCCTCCTGCTTAAGATATTGTTCAGTGAAATTTCTGTAGACAGTAGTGAAAAGGAGGCGATGAGAAAAGAAGTGGTAATATGCCCAGGACAAACAGATACTGAGCAAGTGAGAGCAATTCGTCTGGACAACCAATGAACTTTTCTCTTAAAATATTTTCAAGGGTAGGTTTATTTTCAACTGTTTGTTAAAAGTCTATTTGATATGAATTCTATACCTGATGATCTGTACTCAATGACCATTCAAAAACTTCACACAGATGTGATTACAATTGGATAACTTCAATACTGTAGTGATAATAAAACTTGAGAACTGAAGAACACAAATTTCTTCACGAATTTATTATACAAAAAGCCCCCAGAGTATTTGATTTCTCGTATTCTCACTTTCATTATACACAAGAAGCACAGGAATGAGAGGCCTTTTAAGGTGACTGTAGTAGCATTAGGGTCCCTTGAATCCACGTAGTGTACATACTTTTAACAGTGTTCTCAGGGCTGGCCCAGAAAAACCCCATGTTACCTTATCACAATATGGAAAGCAATGTTTTCTTTTTCCACTAAATTATGGTGAAAAATGTCACTGTTTTATTTAGCATTATGGTACATAACAGTTAAGTCTCAATTATTAAAAGAACTAAAATAATTCTGAAAGACATCCTCTTTCCCCTTCCGATGATTGAAAGCTGTATTTTTCCTGCCAGTTTCAAACAAATCAAACTCATCTGTCACGGTCAGTTAAAACAATCAAGGTACAAGCTCAGCACATTAGCTGTAACTTGCAGTAAAAGGATATATCAATATGTCTCTCCTCAGTTAAAAATACATGATCCTTTTATTTTATATTGCAATAAAAGAAATAAACATCACAGACACAGAAGACTGGAAAGGGGAAACTACTTACTTCTGAATGTCTAGTAATTTAAATCTACCTGTACTTTCCCACAGTACATGAAAGTAGTATTTAACACTTTTTGAAATAAACTTTAATCTTTGGGGACAGACAATGTAAATAGGACTTAAGAGTAACGGTTCCATTCATTTCCAGGTCTCTGCTTACTGTATGATTAGGTAAAACAAGGCACAATAGCCATTCTTTCCACTATGTTCCAACACTGATCATGTGCCTTGATAACATGGCTGATTGGATAAGATGATGGGGACAAAAAGGGAAGACTTTGGATTGTCTATTTAAAATGTGGTTAATAAGCAAGTAATAAGAAATTTAAGTGCACTTTCACATGCTTTACGCTTATAATAAACAACAAACTTCTTATCTTCCTTGCAAAGGGTTTGACTATCATTTCTTTTGGCCAAATGCACTTTTCCCCAATAAACTTAAAACAACAACAAATTCCTGTCCTTCCATATACTAAGAAGGAGGATTAGCTACTGAAACAGTTCATTGCAAGACACATGAAGACAACATACTGTGGCATGAGTTGTTTTTAATTTGTTGTGCTGTTACTAAAGTAAAGTTCTGAGGGCTGCAGTTAAACATTCCAAGTTCTCCCTTCCATCTTTATTGATTTTAAGATTTTTGCACAGAAAACTCTTTGGGGACTAGAACAGCAGCAATTGCATCACACTGTTTTCAAGACTTCAAGTTTCAAAAGCAAATTGTTTAAAAAAAATACAGCTCCTGATTTGAGTTAGATACAGGGACAAAAAAAAAATAGCACATACTTGAAGGTTACATGGTCTACAAATGGTGGCAATATTTTTCTTGGGAGGGTAGTTTGTTGGTATATATTTTTAAATATGCAAAAAGGCTCAACCTCAAGCAGTAATAAACACAAGCAAAAGTGATTTAACCCTTAAAATAAATATTCAGAAAAACCTCTCTGTACATACAAGTGAAAGAATAAGTAACACTTTCACGCAAAAAAAAAAATAATAATAATAAAGGATTTGTTCATATACGTAGCTGAAATCTGCTGTTCCAGCCCAATATCCCCAATAAAGAAGGGAGGCACAGACATAGGTGACTACTGTGGTTCACTATTTAACAGCCTTTTCGTACTGGGACGCTATCACCACCAATTTTATCCCTCTTGTTATATTTATTAAAATTTTAAATTTCTTTTCCTTTTTTCTTTTTCTTCCCATTTTTTGTTTTTTTTACAGCATGCCAAATCCTTTGGCATAAGTGATGGCCTTCAACAATCTCTCTTTAAGTTTTTCTTTGCTTGAATATTCCGGAAGCAAAAGGACATTAAAGCAAGTATGAGATGTAGGTAACCTATATAGAGAGAAAGGGGAAAAACAGGAAAATAAGTCATGGGAAATATGCTCAGTACTAAATGATCCTACTTTAGATGGTACATACGTTGAGATGGTTTGCAAAGCAAACTACACATTAATGCAAGCCATAAAGATAAACTTTATGATTTTGCCATACAACTACCAAACAGCAGTTTGTCTTTACCTCATAAATTACTCAGTGCTAACAATGATGATGGTTGACGATAACATACTGCATCCACAAAATTATTACCATATACCAGATAGATACTGTTTTAATAGATTCTTAACCCTGAGAGCTCATTTAACTAAATTTTCTCACAATAAACCTACAGACTGTCAGTTTCTGCACTGTAGAGTTGAAATCACTGAGCAGTAACATTAAGTGGAGAAAATATTCAAATCTCAGTTCTAAAATTTCGGTCTGGGCTCTTTAATGCTTATTTGAAATATTCCCATATGACTATGTAATTGATTTGTTAATAAATTTACATTAATATAAAATAATATAGATAATACTAAATAATATCAAATAATGTAGAAAACTAGAAGAAATGTTTCTATACATTTACATTATTAAATATACCACTGCTCATATACGGCCACTACACACCCAATGTTAACTTGCACCATAGAGGAAACAACGGTTAGCGTGAGGCCACTGAAACTGGTGGTTCCAGCACAATCTAGGGCTGAGCAACCTTGCGAACTTCAACGTGACTATTCTAAATAGATGACATGATGTGGCTTTCAATTGAAAAATTCTCAACCAAAACCTTTAAGAATTATACCAACTTGTAAAATTTCACATCAAGTGAACTCTATAATTTTTAACCTGCCCAGTGTTGAAAAATTTTCCTGAACATTAACAGCAAAGTACTTGCTAAACTAACATTTTATGTGATTTGGAAATTTCTATTAAAAACCTGCAAATGTGCTCAGAAGCTTCTGGAGAGATCACGCACGTGTAATAATATGGAAGCCAAGGTTTCAGTGTAGTCACGATTTAACAGTTACCTCTCTGTGTCTGGGCCGTTCTTGGCTATTATCATCTTCAGTTTTCCTAGTCCGCCCACAGGTGCCCTGTCTGTGCCTGTTGTAAACTGCAAGAAGAGTCTTTTCTGCTCATCTGTAAATGAATGAACAATTTCCCAGAACTCCCTAATGAGAAAAGATAAAATACCGATTTTAGTTTGGCATTCATTATTGCTAGCACTAATGTTAAGTTTGTGATTTGCATTAAAACCATAATAGGAGATAACTTGGAGGTCAATATCAAGAGCCTGAAGGTTCTTTTGTGGTGATCTAGGACTTAGGATTTCCACTCACGCATATTTAAGAAAACTATTTTCAAAAATATGAAAACTTTTGTTCATCGCTACATTATCTGCAACAGTAAAAACTGGCAAACTTAAGTGTGCAACAAAAGGCAACAATTACATCAACTGTAAATATATAGTCAGTAACAAAAGACAAAAGGCAAAACCAAAATCCTGTGAACTGAAGATGACAGCTATGTCCCTTTGTCTACTCATGCCTTACATAACTTCAAGGGGAGAAGATTAGATAGAGTAGGAACAAAAGAAAACACAAAAACTCTCATACCTAAAAATACTAATACAAAAGTATACAATTTTTATATAAACTAGAATACTGTTATCAATAGTATGTGTGCTGTGGAAGGGGAGTTGGGGGTTATTCTGATGTACGTATCATATGCAATTATACTGGGAATAATTTAATCCCTGGCATTCCTAAAACCTATGTGATAGAAGTCACATTATAATGATGCTTGTTAAACTCACTCTAAAAAGAAAATGGAAGTTCATTAAGAGCAATCTTGAAAAAGAGCAATTGAAATCTATACTTTCAATAATACAGTATCCATAAATTTAACATATACAGTTTCAGGTGTGCATATGCATGTATCCATCCTTTCTCAGATTCTTTTCTCATGATACTATAAAATACTTAATGGAATCCCCTGTGTCATATGGTAGGTCCCTGTTGATTCTCTCTTTAATACATAGTGTGTGTATGTTAACCCCAAATTCCTGAATTATCCCTTCCCCACCTTTCCCCTTTGGTAACCAGTAAGTTTCAGTTGGTATGTTTCTGTTTTGTAAATATGTTCATTTGTATCATTTTCTTTTGTAGATTGCATATATAAATGATATATGATGTATCTTTCTCTGATTTACTTCACTTAGTGTAATCATCTAGAGGTCCATCCATGTTGCTGCAAATGACATTATTTCATCCTTTTAATGGCTGAGTAATATTCTTGTGTGTGTGTGTGTATATGTATGTATGTATCATATCTTCTTTATCCATTTCTTCTCTCAATGGACATATACGTTGCTTCCATTTCTTGGCTATTGTAAATAGTGCTGCGAAGAACACTGTGGTGCACACATCCTTTTGAATTACGGTTATCTCTGGGTATATGCCCAGGAGTGTGATTGCTGGATCATATGGTAGCTCTACTTTTAGTTTTTTAAGGAACCTCCATACTGTCCTCCAAAGGGGCTGTAACGGTTTACATTCCTATTAATAGTGTAGGAGGGTTCCTTTTTCTCCACATACTCTCCTAGCATTTATCTTTTGTAGATTTTTTGATGATTGCCATTCTAATCTGTGTGATGTGATAACTCATTGTAGCTCCGATTTGCACTTCTCTAATAATCAGTGATGTTGACCATTTGTCATGTGATTTTTGTCCCTCTGTATGTCTTTTTTGGAGAAATGTCTATTCAGGTTCTGTCCATTTTCTGATTAGACTGTTTGCTTTTTTGATATTGAGCTGCATGAACTGTTTGGATATTTTGGAGATTAATCCTTTATTAGTCTTTTCTATTTGCAAATATTTTCTCCCATTATGTGGGCTGTCTTTTTGTTTTGCTTATGGCTTCCTTTGCTGAGGAAAGCTTTTTAGGTTTAATTAGGTCTCATTTGCTTCTTTTTGGTTTTATTTTCATTATCTCAAAAAGATACTGCTGAAAGTTATGTCAAAGAGTGTTCTGCTTATGTTTTCCTCTAACATTTTTTCAGTACATACCTTAAGTCTCTAATCCATTTTGAGTTTATTTTTGTGCATAGTTAGAGAATATTCTAACTTCATTCTTTTACATGTAGTGTCCAATCCTCCCAGCACCAGCTACTGAAGAGGCTGTCTTTGCTGCATTACACTCCTGCCTCCTTTGACACAGATTAACCTACCGCAAGCGTCTATCTCTGGGCTTTCTATCCTATTTCATTGATCTGTATTTCTGTTTCTGTCCCAATACCAACTGTTTTGATTACTAAAGCTTTGGAGTATAGTCTGAGATCAGGAAGCCTGATTCCTTCAGCTGCAGTTGTTTCTCAGGACTGCTTTGGCTATTCAGGGTCTCTGTGTTTCCATACGAAGTTAAAAATTTTTGTTCTAGTTCTGTGAAAAATGCCACTAGTAATTTGATAGGTAGGACTGCATCAAATCTGTAGATTACCTTGGGCAGTATAGTTATTTTGACAACACTGAATCTTTCAGTCTAAAAATGTAGTATTCCTACATGTTTGTGTCATCTTCAATTTCTTTCATCAGGATCTTACAGTTTTTAGAGTAATAGGTCTTTGTCTCCTTAGATAGGTTTAGTACTAGGCATATTACTCTTTCTGATGCAACAGTAAAAGTGATTATTTCATTAATTTGTCTTTCTTGTCTTTCATTGTTTATATATAAAAATGCAAAAGATTTCTGTATATTAATTTTGTATACTGCAACTTTACCAAATTCACTGATGAACTCTAGTAGTTTCCTGAGTAATGCATTTTAATATTTATTTGAAAGTGCTTTCCAGAATCTTGACAGAAAATGTCACACTTCCTACACACAGTTACAATTCTAGTTTTTGATACCCTAGTATTCCAGTATACAATTTCTCTTACCAAAATGTTGGTATTTCTGTTGGTGCAATGCCATTATTTCTAACATAGATTAGCAGCTTTAATAGCATTCGTGGCTCTCTCCAAAGTCTTGCCATTTCTCTTCCCTGACATTCTAATATTCTCCCCACCCTTCAGTTCTTAAAAACCTCCCACCCACCTAGAGAAAACAACTTAAAAAAAAAAACAAAAAAGAAAACCAGGAAACTGAACATGGAACATACAAGCACATCTGTCAGTTAGGGAGGAAACAAACCATACCACAGTTTAGGTTATTCCCTTTTGGGTGGCTGGCAAGGAAAAGCAAGTATGCAGTAACCCAGAGCCCTCTGTCAGGGCAGAAAAACCTCCTCACTCCTCAGGAGTATTCTAAAGCCTAAATGAATCAGCCACATCTGAAGAGGCAGACCAACAGGTGCCCTTGAATAGAGGAGGCAGATCCTAAAGAATAGCAGACCAGCAGTGGTTGTCGAGACAAATTCAGCTGTTCCTTTGGTTCTTTCTAAAAAATTAGAACTTAAAACATGAGGGTTACTATCAGTTTTTGTAATGAAAATACTGAGCAAAATTCTTCTCTTCCTATTGTTATGTTTTACATTAAAGCTGTTTATATACACCTGAGCTCACTCTAGCAGAGTCCAGGAAGAGCTATGTGGAAAAGTGGGGTATGCAGAACACATGGGCTGAGGGTCACCCCAAAAGGGCAGGTAAGAGCAGTGGCAACAGGACAGCACCTTGGAGCAAAAACGGCAATCTCACGAAGACATCATGCCTGAAAGGGGTAGGAGGCACCCTGGGAGACACAAGTATCCCTTGAAATTAGCTTCTGGCTGTAAAGGGATGAGAGCAGCTGACAAAAAATGGCCCGAGTTAAATATTCTGATAAATATTGCCAAATTCCCCGTAGAAATTGTGACATTTTCTATGTCACAGTGCCATTTCTCAACTAACAGGAAAACAGCTGAACTGAACAACACACTGGGTTGGGAAAATTGTAGGAAATGAGATGCATGTATACTACTGGTGGGAGTGCAAAATGTCACAATTTCTGTGGAGAATTTGGCAGTATTTAGTAAAATTACATACATATCTACCATTTAAGTTCAACAATCCCACTTTTAGCAGCAATTCCCAATTTGATGATGTTTGATGATACGTATGGAATAATCTGTTAGTGAAATAATCCACTGTGACTTCTAACAGCTAAGAGCTGGAAATGACTACTGTGTCTACACAACACGACAGTACTGACCCATACATTTTTTACTACTAAAGTAAAAGATGTAAATAGGACCTAGGGTCTCCTAATAAAATAGCCAAAATATCCAGCATACAATCCAAAATCACCTGTCAAGCCAAGAACTATGACAATCACATGAAAGAAAGAAAATCAACCAATGTCAAACACTGGGATGAATAACATACTGGAACTGACAAGGATTTTAATGAGGTCATCATAAAAATTATTCTACAAGCAATTTAAGTTCTAGTGTTTCAAAACTGAAACATCAGAAACTAAGTCTTAGCAAAATATTTAAGTACAATTAAAAAAAGAGCCAAATGCAAACTAGAGAACTGAAAAACACAGTAAGAGAAAAATACTAGACGGATTCAATAGTAGAGTCAAGATGACCAAGGATCAAAACCTGAGCAAAGAGAAAACAGACTGGAAACACTGGGAGCCTTAGGCACACACGGAACAGGGACAAACAGCTGAACACCGGTTTCATCAGAGGCACACAAAGGAGGGACAGAGAGAGGGACTGAACAAGCATTTCAAGAAATAATGGCTAAGAACACTCCAAGTTTGAAAAAAGACAGAAGCACACAGATTTAAGAAGTTATGAAACTTCAAACAGTGTAACAAAACTGTTCAAAAATAAGTAGAAATCATCCTCTGACAAAGGAAAACTAAAAGAATTAGTCATTAGCAGATCTGCCTTTGAATACTAACTAAAGGAAGTGATAAAAGATGGATTCTGAGGCAGACGGAACAGAAACAGCAGAAACGAAGGGACATACAACAGACTATAATTCTCCTCATGAACTGTATAAATCGGATTTGACGACTGATACAAAAATTACAATATCACTAATACTCAAGACAATTGTATTTAAATGTGGGGAAAGTCAGAGACTCAAATGGAAACAAGGTTTCCATACCTCACTGGAAGAAATGTTGATACCAACACCAACAGCAACCATGAAGAACACTATACTAAGCAACACACACACAAACAGAGCAAGAAAATCAAGAAGAAATCCTTAAAAATGTAACTAAGTAACTCACAGAAGGCAAAACACAAGGAGGAACCAGGGAGAGGGAAGAAACAGAAAACAAAACAGCAGACTTGAGTCCTAACCTACCAATAATTACCCTGAACACAAATGGTCTAAATACAACAATTAAAGGCAAAGACTGGCAGAGTAGATTAGAAAAACAGGACTCAGCTATTTGTAAGAAACTCATTTCAAATTCAGAACATTGATAGGTTGAAAGAAAAAAGAAAAAGATATATCATGCAAACAAAAAGCAAGGCAAAACAAATCAGGAATGGTTACATCATATCATATTCAGAGCAAAGAAAATCACAAGACATACGGCGAGACCTTATATAATGGTGGAGGGAGACAAGGGGAGCCAAATTAGGAGTGTGGGGTCAACTATAGCCAACCACACGTAAACCACATAAGCAGCAAGGACTTTCCGTACTGCACAGGGAATTACACCCGATCTTAAAATAACATATGATGAAATATAATCTGCAAACAAACAATATGCTGGATACCTGAAACTAATACAATATTGCAAATCAATTATAATTCAATAAAAAACATTTAAAAAACATTCACAAATGATGTTAATATATCAAGTAGGAAGTATGTTATTCTAAAAGAAATAAAATTAAGACCTTAACTTAAAAAGTAATTTCTCCATGAAGAGCAGCACAAGATACCTTCAACTATTCTCGGAGAAACATTAAGACACCACAAAGTCATAACTGTCTGTGATCAATAACATCACTAACAGAGGGTCCTGTGATAATACTGTGACTCACAAGTGAGGCTGCCCTTTGCTGTTGTTATCCGTGCTATTTCAACTCTTTTACGGGTCACCTTTGAACTTCAAGTACACAGCAGAATAGTAATTGCTAAAAGTAAAGAACTTCACCACTGTCACTAAGAATGACCAAAGGTATGCTAAACAGAGGAAATATTAATAACCTCACACAAACCAAAATGAAGAATAAATAATAAATAATAGAACATATTCATTTCTCAATACAACTGATATTCATTATAGACTTCGTATACTTGAGTCTTAGAGCTATAACCTTCAGAGACAACCTCCAGGAACGCTTTCTCACCTCACTCTACCAGTGACAGCCAAAAGGCAGCTTTGTCCCTTTTTACCCCATCTCAGCAGGAGAGGAAGAAGCCTGTGTCTTTCAGGACTGGACAGTGGCAAAGAGAAGCAGATGGTACACAGCAAGAGCAACTCCTTGAGAACAGTTAAGACTAGGAATCGCTCCTTCCTGTGAGAATTTGGAGTCAAGGTCTTCAAAATAAAATAAAAATTCTAGTATGTACCTTGCTATGTAATAAGGATTAAATCAAATAATATACCATTTCGCACAAAAGGTGCCTCATGTAGGAGTAGGTAAGTAACATTCCCCACAGTTCAAAAGAAAGGAGAACTATTCAGATAAGGTAGTTCTATCCTCATCATCACTAACTGGCACTAAGCACAGTGTAACCAGAATTACTAGGAATATTAGATACTTTACACCCCCAATGCAGAAGTAAACACGCCCCTTACATAAAACATTATTCAGGAAATAAATCACAAGATTAACAAGAGGAACTGGTGATTATATTACAAATATACTTTAATTTTATACATTGAGAATTTATGAGTTTGCTTATTTGGGAAATAAAATCTGGAAGCAAAGGTCTAAAGCATAAAGCCTACACCCCTTGGGTGAATTTTAATTCTTCCTTTTAAGAATTAAGAACCTCACCTAATCACAACAGAGTCCCTGGTATAGCCACCGTCATATTCTGTAGTTTCTTCTAGTGCTTGGAAATCTAGATTCTGCAAATTCAAGAAAACACGTCTTAACATCTACACCACACCATTACAAACAATACATCAACAGAAGGTATTTCTGGAAACCCTTGCTTTCTTACCCGGCTTCCACATATAAGCAATTCAATTTCCTCTGGTCTGAATAAGTACTTTAAAGGAGATTCATTGGTCACCATATGAAAACCTCTCCGAAAAGCCTTGAACTGTTTTTCTACCGATTTATTGAGAATGTAGTCAGAATACAGATTGACAAATTCCTGCAGAAAACATTAACCACAAGAATGTCTTATGATGCGTAACACAACAAAATACAAGTACTGGACTGCACAATGTTTTTATTTTCCCAAACAAAACACAATCAAGAATATTTTTAAAAATTCAAACTTCACACACACAAAGGAAAATACCTTTAACAATTTTACAGCTCTCTATGATAGACAATGTGTTAGTCACTCAGTCATGTTCAACTCTTCGTGATCTCATGGACTGTACCTGGCCAGGCTCCTCTGTCCATGGAATTCTCTAGGCAGGAATACTGGAGTGGGTCACCATTCCCTTCTCCAAGGGATCTTCCTGACCCAGGGACTGAACCCAGGTCTCCCACAATGCAGGCGATTCTTTACACTCTGAGCCACCAAAGAGGCCACGTACACGTTAAGTTTCAACTTCGATATTAAACAAAATTGAATATAAAACCTGGGCCTTGATACAATTTTAAAGTTCTCTCAATTAGGTTATGCAAATGCAAAAACACTGAAACCATTTAAACCATTTATACATCAATTTATAAAAGCTAACATTTTTAACCGAGTGCAATGTACTGGGTATGAGCACACAAGCAAGTCTTTCATGTTTCCTACTCCAGAATATTTGGAAAGCTGCCTACTGTTACCTGTTTCAACAAGAATATCAGTGTTTCACTTGGTGAGCAAGCTATTGTATCAAATAAAAAATGGTAGATACACTCTGTATCCCAACTTAATGAATATATTTTATCAAAAATTACATTAATATAAGCATTTTGTTTAAAGGTTTTATATATATCATAATTCCCCTGGGTTATATTTTGGCTTATTCCCCTGTTTACAGATGCATACTTTCTAGTCAACAGAAAACACAAAACTCATTTCTTTAAAACATTTATTCTTTGGTGCTTTTCAGATGTTTATTTAAGGCACGTGTATTTGTGTGTACATTAGAAGCAATTACTGACCATTTGGTTATAAGGACCTTCCCTATTTCCTACCCCTCTATAGCTTAATATGCACGACAGCCTTCTTCCTGCTTCACACCACAGCCACACTGGGCCATGCACTGTCTCCCCCTTGGGGCCTCCTTCTTTAAGAGGGGTTTAGTGCCCAACAATGTGCGCTCATGCCAGCCTTTAGTCAAGGCTTTAAAAACTACAGCTATTTCATTTATAAGAACTTAGTTACTTGATTTCTTTGTACAGATAACATTAGAAACTTCTTTAAAAACTACAAGCATATGTGCTTTCCCTGGAGGAGGGCATGGCAACCCACTCCAGTGTTCTGCCTGGAGAATCCCACGGACTGAGGAGCCTGGCGGGTTACAGTCCATGGGGTTGCACAGAGTGGGACACGACTGAAGCAATGCACGCACAAACGCACACATGTACGCTTTAAAATTCTGTTATTAAAGAGACAAAGACAAGGATGACACAAAAACATTTATTACCTTTCTGTTTTCATTGGTAATTGGAATTTTATCACCATTTTCCTTTAGATCATACATCATCGGATTACCAAAAAGATCTGTCTGAGATATCTGGAAAGTGATCATCATATCATCTTCCACATTCCCTTCATACTCCAGTAAGTCTTTCAAACTCTGATATAGAACCTACCAATTAGAAAAGGAAAAATTAAGGCTACCACAGAACTATAAAATACAACAATTTGTATCACTCTTCTTGGGAAACATTAAAAAAACAAACTAACAGTAAGAATTAAAGCACAAACAATACCCCTCTTCTAGTAGTTTGTATGCAGACATTAAAAAAAGACTGTCAGTCAGTGGTAACGTCTCCCTCTCTGCTGAGAAACCCCACACCAGCTGCTTAGCTATGGGTCTCACATTGTGCTCTAACGAGACACTTAGAGGCATCTCAAGGGTAAGGAGGGGCTGGCTGCAGCCACCAGAGCCCCTGACTAAGGGCAGCTCTGACTTAACCCAGCAATCTCATGATTCCATTAAAAAAAAAAAAAAAATTAGAAACACTTTTCTACAGAATCAACCTTGCAAAGCTGACTTGCTTGTAACAAGTGCTCCTTCAAGTTTTTAACTGTTTATGGCATTTCAGATAGATAATAAAACAAGTTTATCTTACTAGGTATAAATATTAACAAAGATTTCAAATCAAAGCTTTAAAAATTTTATATAAATTAAATTCTATATTTGCTTTTAAATAAAATCTAGAAGAATAAAAAATGACAAGACTTACAGGATGAGAGTCTCCCAAGTCAAGAAAAGTTCCTTTTTTCCCCATTAGCTTCCTGTAGACAACCATGGGAAAATGTACATCCAGTATACAGTTATTGTAAATAGCCAAACCCAGTACTATGCCAATCAGAGTGAACTGACCCTCAGTTTCAAAAGAGGATGGATTAAACCAAAACAACTTTGTAGATTCATCATATGTGAACATACCTGTAAGAAACGAGTTTTTAAAATGCATTACTTTCATATTAGACAGATGAACAAATAATTATACATATAAAATATAAAAATAAATATAAAATAATTACACATGTAAACTTATTTGCATTAGGGCTCTTTTCTGTCACATTAGGACTTGAGAAAACAAAGTTCAAATACATGTGAATGCTACAAATTGTGTAGCATATATTTAAAGTAATAAGCCATTCTGTTGGCATTTTCTAAGTTAGGAAAACTGTTCATTAAATTCAAGTTCTCTAATCTTCTATTAACATAAATGAGAAGTTAACTTGCATTCATATTTTCGCTACTGAATGGTTGAAAAATAGAAAAGAAAAAAACAATCATATTTTAAAAATGTTTCACTTATTAAAACATATTTAATCTATATGTACTGTTTTAAAAAACAATTTTGAACTTCATTAAGAAAAAATCTTTTTTTCTCCAAATTGCATAATGGTTCCATGAAGTTTTTCCAGCACCTTTTTAACAAAGATGCCAAGTATTTAGACTCAGGCAAACTTGATAAACGTAAGATTATGTCCAAAACCCAAAGCCATTTAATACATACATTAACCGTGAGCTAAAAAGTAAAACAAAACTAATTTGTCATCTTCTTTCAGTTTCACATGGTCTTCACTACTTATATCACTCATTTAAAAATAGAAATCTTAATAGCCATTACCATCTCCTTCCTTGTAAAGAAATATCTAAGATAAAGGTTAAATGATATTTTAGTTGAATTAATAATTTCATTTTACTATAAAATGTTTTTCAGTTGCTACTGTGAAACTAAATGAAAATATTTTAAGAATTAGATCTAGGAAACAGGGGGAAGTTCCAATAGAATAAACTTTAGAAATCAACATTTTTTTAAGAAATCAACCAGTTTTTAAGTTTTTTAAAAAGCTTTAAAAAGCTTTTAAAAGTTTTTTTAAAGCTTTAAAAAGCTTTAAAAAATTTTTTTCTTCATTTTCACATTTAATTGAAGTTAAATATAAAGGGAAATTTAAAGGGTCCCCCTGATCCTAAGAACATGAATTTAAGACATTTTTCTAATGCAACTTAATTTTCACAAAATAAAACTTTATAAATTACCTAATTCATACTTGAACCTCAGTTTATATCCAACTTTTTTTTACAGGCCGAAATTACAACATCCAGTGAAGTGCTAAAGACTTCATTTAATTATAAATATGGTATTAACTGGATCAGAACAGTTAAAATAATTATAATTAATAAATCTGAAGAAATATCACAAATGTATGTCCTTGGACTCAAAAGCTACAAACTATAAATTAATGAGAATGTAAATTACACAGGTCACCTCTCTCATCCTTGTGCTTGAAAGATAACAATCTTACAAGTCCAAGAGATCCCATTCGTGGTATATTTATCTTCAGGTCCCTGCGAGAAAAGCTCCATAAAGGGTGGCTCTTCCAAAATATTCCTTTTTGGTATTTCTATTGTCATCATTTTAACTGCTTTACTATGAAGCAGAATTGTTTAATGTATGTTTTTTCTTAAAAGTATTTCTGCATATAATGTAAACATACTTTATAGCTAATGTTTAACATTTTTAGATACGTAAAGACCTAGAGCTAAAGTTCACCAAAGGTATGAAGCTTTTAAATTAACTTTCTATCTCAAAAAAACCGTATTTTTAATGAAGCTTATACATTTTCTTTTCTATCTCAAAAATAGCACAGATTTATACATCTAAGTTTACTTTGAGCAAATTATATATAAATGACATAGTCTTCAGATTATTAAAAAACATTAGCTAAAATACTAAGTCTTACCTTAACTATGTTTATGTCATGAAGTCAAAATGTCTACTTCCATTTATAAGCAGACTAACAACAAATACAGAAAAGTCAATTCAGTGTACACACTGAGAATCAACAGGAAATGATGTGCATTATTCTATGCCACATTCTTCACAATTATGATGGTACCTTTAGAGGACTTCTTTTCCTCTAATTGTCATGCATTCGATTTTAAAAGTAAGCAACCCCAGTAACCAAGGTTTATACTGCAGAAATTAAATCAGATCAGAATTATCCAAAAGTATACTATCCAGGAAGCTGTTGTCTTTTTCCTGTTCTACTTTGCCAACTCTATTATTTGTCTATCAGTGAAACCCAAATTCCTCACTTCCAGACTGACATATTATAGATCACTCTCTCCCAAATCATGTTCAATGAAAACTCTTCTGGAAAGCAAAAGCTACTAGTTGTGGGATGGAAAAAGGGTTCTGGAGTTCAAGAAGTGTGGGAAAATATTATAATATTAAGCCCAAGAAATGCTGTAGGAAATAAACCAAATTAATTTGCTATCAATCAGTACATTCAAATTTTGAGCACAATACACTTGTGAGACATTCTCAACAGTCTTCAGACCATTATTCTATAAAACTCTTGTCTCAGAAATGCTATGGATGATGAGTATTTTAGACTGAAAAAGAGCAAAACATTTCTTCAACTGTTCTAATGTATCATTCTAAAATGTCTTCAATTTCTTTTACTTAAGAGATAATTTCCTATATTAAAATATTTTGCTAAGTAATTTAAATAAGAACTTGAATAAATGAGTGATGCAGAATCAATCCCCAAAACCCTCAAATTCAGTCATTATCTGTGATTCTAGTTAATTCATACCAAAATCTTCTGTTGATCTTATAACTGAAAGTATTTGTAAACCTAGGTAAATAAATTCTTAATTCAAAAAGATATGACACCATGATCACATCACTAGAATATTTACCAATATCTGGATTGAAGATTTCCTCCACAACCAGCTGAAAAAATTCTTTGGAAACACCTCCCTCATCAACTCCTTGTTCTCCTTCAAATTCCACATACAACTGTTTCTTCAAGTCTGCAGGATTTTCCATAGCGATCATCTCTAGCTAGTGAGTGGAAAAAGTGGAAAGAAGATGAAAGCCAGTATTAGGATGGAAACAAATAAAAATAAAGTGTAAGGGTAGGAGCAAATAAAAGACAATCCTTTTGATACATTTTAAATGGAAACAGGAAGCAAACTGGTAAAAAGCCAGTAAAGGCAAAGATTTAGTCTCACAGATAATGGAAAAATAGGATAGAAAAGAAACTGGCACAGAATTCTAAAAGGGTTACTTTCTAACTACTGATTTGATATGAAATTAGAATTAGATTTCCTGATATATAACAAACCTGGGTTGTAAGATTAGGACATGGGGAAAGAAGTGAAGATAGCAAAAAATGCCTCAGATTATTTCAGGAGAAACACAGGCATATAGAGGTTGACTTCAAAACTGTTGACTTGTAATTCTTTATTAGAATAGAAACTCAAGAATTAAGTCTATCTATTAAATCATAAATAAAATAATTTCAATCAAGAAAAATACATTTAGGGAAGCAGCTTATGGTCTCTTAATAATACTTTAGTACAAATTACCATTTTAATGGATTAGAAACATTTTATATTCACTTTTTTGAAAGCAAATGAGGCATATATTTGCTGATATCCTTACTCTTAACTTTTTACCAACAGTTATCAAATCCTAGTTTCAACACTTCTTCAACTATAAATCTTTACCAAATGCCTTTTGTATTTATCAAATAATAGTGATTGCTCTCAGTTGTTATGAAATTAATCACAAAATCAACACCATATTCTAATGTGAAACATTTACATTGCAATTTGTCTTATGTATCTGAAATTTACTAACAGCATGCCTGACTGATCATCCATCTTATCTGCCAAAGTAATTTTAAATTTTCCAAAATAGAATATATTTAAGGGTATTCAGGTTTTTGCAACTATTACAATGAGAATCTTTAAAATGGTTTTGAGCAATGCAAACATCATCAAAGTGTATTATAGTCACTCCTAAAGTAATTAGTTTAGATAACATCACTATTTTGGACATTGTAATGTGTCTATAAAAAATAAAATCTCGTAAGTTCAAGATTCAGGTCAGTTGCCCTAGGTCAATGTTTTTCAAGCTGCCAACTGCAATTCATTAGTGGGTAGTTCAATCCATTCAATGCAAACCAAATAAGCGAAAAAAATCAGAATGCATTACACAGTACTGGCATCTACTGTTCTGTGAAACTTCTGTTTCAATTATATGTACAGGCAAATACGCACAGGAGTAAAACGTATCTTAGGTGTCATGTGGAGGGAGGTGGGAGGAGGGTTCGGGAGGGGGAGCACATGTGAACCCATGGCTAATTCATGTCAATGTATGGCAAAAACTACTACAATATTGTAAAGTAATTAGCCCCCAACTAAAATAAATAAATTTATTAAAAAAAAAAAAAAACCCAAAAAAACATCTGAACAAAGGCCAAAATGATCTCCTGGAAATCTTCAACTGCAGGATTCTCATTCTGTCAATTTAGAATCTTTAAGGAATGTCTATTCTGTACACAATGGTCTGTAACACTTGCACAATCATTTTTATGCCAAGTTGCATTAAGGTAATTTATTTTTGAGACAGTGTTGTTGTGGAAAGATTAAGTTAAATACTCTGTATTTGTCCCAACTGTCACTTAATGTTAAGTTTTAATCTTTAAACTTTCACAAAGAACTCAGTTAAGCCTGTTTCCTCATCTGCAAAGAAGAAAAATAACAGGCCAGAACTATTCCTACTGCAAAGCTGTGAAGGCTTATTAAGAAACATGCATGGGAAAGATTTCTAGAGTGGGTGATATTTTTAAGATAATGCATCATGTTGTTAACTTTTTAAACAATTTTGCTCCTTTAACAAAAGAGTCTCAACTTGATTTTATAGCCCCAGTCTCAAATTTTGAAAATAACTTAGGGGAAAAAAATAGCTCCAGTTGGAAATCTGTTTCAAGTCACTGGCTATAAAGAATTCCAAGGACTAAGTTAGAATTATCATTTTACCTCAAATGTGGTTTACGCACTAGGCCAATATTCCATATTGCCATGAAATCCACTGCTCATCTCCTATGTGTTATAGAAATGTATTTCAATGTTTATGTACAACTTTACAACACAAAGACAAATGGGCTTCTATCAATTACATGGTATTTCAACGTGGAAAATAATAATTACCTGTTATTTAATTATGTGTCCTCTGTCTCTTCCTCACTAGCATTTGTGACCATCAATGTGACTTGACACTTTTTAACGGATTTGGTGTAGTTTCTAAGGATTCAGAGGGCCCTATTTTCCCGTCTTAGCTCTACCCAAGACACTTCATATAGACAAGTGAAGCAAATTAAACTTCACTCTTAATAACATATTACATGTCTCTCCATTTCCACCAATCTTCACTCTCCATCCCCCACCCCGAATGCCAAAACAATTTAATGCAATATGTCCTATTATTATGGTAATTGTAAAATAAGGTTAATTTATGTTTCAGTTTTATTTGTAAAAATAAGCATACAAATATACTAATAAGTAAACGTATATGAAACACTTAGATGAATTCCCTGCAAAATTATTCCTTTTATTTTATTAGTTCTCAATTTTTTTTTTTCAGGCTTGCTAAAAACTTAACAGCTCAGCCGTTAAAGAACAAAACTATTATGGCTTTAATAACAAAACTACATACAGCACTTAATATGTCAGGGCACTTTACATGTCAGGGCACTTTACATGTATCAACTTATTTAATTTTCACAAGAACCTTACCAAGTTGCTAGTTTTATTAACCCCATTTTACAGACGCATAGCCTGAAGAAATGAGATTCATAAACTTGCTCGTTAGTCAATAAGTGGTGGAACAGATTCTAGTTGAGGCAGCAAGCTCCTTACTATGCTCTACTGCCCCTCCTCAATGACTAGCAACAACTTTTTTAAAAATATTGAGTGATTTTGTCTTCCTTATGCGCTTCTGTGTTTCTCTTTACATTAAATATATATTACAATATATATTATGAATCGATATATTCAAATGCAAATATTCATAAAAAGGATTTGAAAAATAGATGGCAACTGAATTTAGTGGGTGAAAATTTCCTATTATTATTTAGATTATCAGATATATAACGTGGTTCTGTAAAATACGGTATCATTTACGACATGAGTAGTCTGTCTTTTACAAAAACTATGTTTGATTGTGGTAACAAACACTAAACATAAAATTTAGCAATAACTATTTTGACAAAGGTCATTAAGGGACTGCATTTATTTTTATTTCTCTTAAAACAAGCACTTCTAATTCATTATTGAATTACAAACGATTTAAGAACTAAATGGCAAAGGTAAATTACTTAATGTAGTAGACACATAGTATTAAAATTGAATTTTTAAAATCAAAAGCTATCTTGAAGGTAGGATATTTGGAAATTGGAACAATATGTCAATGAACATTCTGAAAAGGAGAATTTATAGGCATCCTTCATTTATTTTTATATACAGGTTTTCTTGTTGTTTAGTTACTAAGTTGTGCCCAACTCTTTTGCAACCCCATGAACTGTAGCCCACCTGGCTCCTCTGTCCATGGGATTTCCCAGGCAAGAATATTAGAGTGGGTAGCCATTTCCTTTTCTAGAGGATCTTTCCGACTCAGGGATCAAACCTGCGCCTCTTGCATTAGATTCTTTACCACATCAAATTATTGACTGGAATAAGATTTTCAGATTATCCAGACATATTTAGTTTTTTCATTTCTCTATAGAGAGATGAAGTTGCTTTATCTTAACTATAAATGTTTGGGTAAGAAACAAATATATAATCACATCTCCCCGTGAGACCAGGAACCGTTAGTTCTACTTAAAATTCTGCCATTAATTTCTGCAGGTCAGAATCTGAGTTTCATTTTCTTCACATGTAACACTAAGAGTTTGACAAGTTTCACTGCTTTAAACTGCTGTTTGGTGCTGAGAATCTAAGTAGATCTACCTCATTCTCTTGTTCTACTTAAAGGACATAAATCAAGCATAAAGTTCTTCAACTAGAATAAATCTTAAGAAACTATAATGGCCACTGCACTAAGCACCATATAGTGAATGCAGAAGATACAATTAAGCATACCGAAGGGCCACAGAGTAACCTTACTCCTAAAGCACTGTAGGTCAGTTGACAAGTAAAGAATCAAAGTTTTGTTTCAACAATAACTAAAGGTGTCTATCAAGGAAAATGCTGGGGACTAGATTAGATAGTAACAGCAAAGCCAAAAGAAAAAAAACAAAAAAAAATGGGTGAGTGATTTTTAGAAGAGATTGAGCATGATCTCTCGTCAGCCCAGTCATTTGTCCTCATCAACTTTAATCTTTTTTGGACTTTCCTATCCAATTCTACATCTCCTGTTCAGATGTGGTTTGGGGCACCTTACTGATGGTAATACTGTCTCCTACAATACTCATACCCTCATTCAATCTCCTAACATAAAAGGTCATTAAAAAAATTTTTTTTAACATCCTCTTCCCTTAGAGATGCTTTGTCTAACAAAAAATGACGAATTACCTAAAAGATAATTTAAAAGTCCCCACAAATAGGTAAATGTTATTATCAAAATACTGTAAATAACCTCATCACATTAGAACTGTTCTCATTCAAATTGAAAGCTGAGTTCTGAGACTATTTATCACTGTGCTGGGACTTCCCTGGTGGCCCAGTGGTAAAGAATCTGCCCGCAATGCAGGAGACGTTGGGTTCGATCATGGGTTGGGAAGATGCCCTGGAGAAGGAAATGACAACGCACTCCATTCTTGTCTGGGAAATCCCATGGACTGTGGAGCCTGGCAGGCTACAGTCCATGGGGTCCCAAAAGAGTTGGAAATGACTTGGCAACTAAATAACATCATCACTGTACTATTTCCTAAGGAACAACAAAAATAAAGTTCCAGGGAGAAATATTCCACTAATTTAAGGGTGTAGGGGTAGTTCTTAAACAATCCTGATATCTATTTGTGGAAAGACAACTGATACATTATCATATTTCACTGATTCTTAAAATCTGCTTTTTTGTTTTTACACTTTTATGTATCTGAAATCAGGATATAACATAAAATTGATAGCATCTCAAAACTAAACTGGCAGCATTTTTTCTTTTTAATGGTAATAACACTGTGCCCTACGAACAGTGAATAATATGTTAAATTTGATAAAAATACTGTAAACACTAATAATACCCCTACTGTCATCAAAAACACTCCTCCAAAAATTCCAACTAGGGAACAATCTGCTACTCTGCTTTGAATTACACAGTACATGAAACCACTGAATACTATTTTTCTTTTAAAATATAAAGTCTGTAATCAGTAAGTGAAGTTACTACCTCTCCCTTCAAGTCATTCAGTCTTACAATTAATAACTGACCAGTAAAATCCAATAGAAAACATACTAACGAGTGCCATATATGTAGTAACTAATTTCCAGGCCTCATTTATAAACTAATGAGTAGACAGGTTTTTAAGGCTTCTTTGAGCTCTTAAAGTCTAAGACCTTATAACCTTAATTATTTAATTATTAATATTGAACCCACCACAGAGTTTCTCATCTCTTCTTCTTTTCCTGGCCGTACTCTGTAGTTGAAAATTAGCAGGTCGTAAGAAAGTGGTTGGGCTCCCAAGGTGGTGATAGTAGTGGTAAGTGTCTCCTACCAACGCAGGAGACGTAAGAGACACGGGTTCGATTCCTGGGTCAGGAGGATCCCCCGGAGGGCATGGCAGCCCCCTCCAGTATTCTAGCCTGGAGAATCCCATGGACAGAGGAGCCTGGTGGGCCACAGTCCACAGGGTCACAAAGAGTCAGACACAACTGAAGCAACTTAGTATACATGCACACAAGAGAGTGGTCAATCGGTTTATTCTGCTTATCAAATTGTGATATAGAAAGATGAGGCTTGAAAAAGGCAAAGCAGACCTTGGGAAGGAGATGTTGAGAACCCGTCACTACTTTCTACAGTGCACCCTGAGAGGGTATGAATGTGCCCTCAAAACCTGCAGATTATCAATCTGACTTCCATGATCTATTTTAATGCTTTAAAAAAAAAATCTTTTCACACTGTTACAAAAGATGGAAAGAAGGGAGGGAGAGAAGTGAAGAGCGGAAGGAAACGAGACTACAGCCTGTTTAACGTGTGCCCTAAGCTCCTCAGCAGTCATGATTCATCTTTACATCTCTACTGCTGAGCAAAGTGCCTCACACAAAGGGTTTCTGAAGCGGTAATATTCAAGTACAGATGTTACCCAGTGAACACTAATTAGCTTTGATATGATAAGCCAAACATATGGAAAAAAAAAATTTGTTAGCATAATTTAAAAGCTCACAGTTAACTTTACCCTAACATTTGCTCAAAGGAAGTCCTTACAAACCAAAACAGTTATTTGCTCAAAATTCTGGAGGTTAATTTTTAAAATAGAATAAAATAATTACACAATTAGCACCTAAACTTTTGTGGTTTCTTAATCTTGCTTTACTGGGGTATCAGGGGAATGGGACAGGGGCAGAGGGAGATAGTAAGGCTCTCAGAGATTTCTGAGAAGGCAGATAATTTTTTAAAACTCTGGATTGAGTCTTACAGAGTTAATTTCATTGCTTTTAAAGGTCAGGTATAGCTTTTGCTGGAAACAGATGAAAGGATCCCAAACCCCAACAAGACAAAGATAAAATGTGTAATTTAGGGATTTGCTCTTCTGTTCTAACAATGGAAATTCACAGACAGACCTCAACATGCTTTCTATAAAACATCATCACATCCTTATACAATATCCTACCATTCTGCTAAACTATAGAAAATAAGTTACTGGCTGCCTGAAGATCAGTTATTAAGTATAGTACGTTATTAGTTATTCATATAGCTCAAAACTACTAAAATAAAATGAAAAGGACACCAGAAAGCAGCAATGGTAATTACTTCAAGCAACTACTGCCCTTTCCTGTCTCTGGTGAAAAAACACCTGAGTTTCTTAAATAATGTAGAATCTTCAACACTAGAAATATATTTGATGATAAACACACACACACACACACACACACACACACACACACACACACAGTAACAGAGAAGTTACAGAATTCCATAACTTTTAAATTTCCAAGATGTCCAACAACTTTCCCCACTGACTTAGTTTTATAAATTCTCAGTTTTAGGCAAATCTAATTCTAAAACTAAAGTACATTTTGAAATAAGTATCATTACTTTCTAGTTATCTGTGCCATGGGCTCTTTTCCTTTATTAGTATATAAGACTGACTATATCTTAATTTTAGTTGCCATTAAAGTTTACTTAAAGTTGATGAAATAGAACTAAAAATGCCAGGTATACCTAATATTATAAAAACAACAAAAGTCTGTGATAAAGAACCCTCTGACAAATGTAAATGTTGGTACATGTGATTGGCAACTGTATTCTGTCTTCTAGCCAGGCTTATATTCTTAAATGAGGACACTAAATTTTTACTTTCTGTGGAGGTAAAGAATGAACAAAAAGCAACGTTATCTGAAAGAGCATACATGTATTCTCAGTATTCTCCCAGTTTAATCTCCCAAGATTGGAATGATGATACAGGCACCATTAATTATAAGATTCCTGGAATAGTTGTTTTCCCACAAGTTCCAACCAACTCTAAGGCCCTGCATAGTCCGTAGGTATGCTGACGTGGGAGCAAACTCACAGCCCAGCAGGGACGCAGCAGGAACTCTCACTAGCAGCATGCTCCAACCTGCCTAGGTCACTTCATCTACCTCACAAGTTTTACACGATGGAATTTTTAGACACCACTTATATTTTGTGGTGTGGCATTATCCTACTTCTCCCCATTCACACTCATTATCGGGAATCTCCCAAGTCCCCCTGTTCTGTGCTCTAGAACACCCACTGCTCTTCTGAATGAAAAAACTTCGGGGGTTAGTTGTCAAGATTTAGAAAATTTATTCTTTTTCAAAGAGAGAGTTACCATGATACAAGACCATCAATATTTTGTGGAACATTTATAAACTTGGGACAGGGGCAACAACACAAGTATAGTACTTACAATAAAAAAAAAAAAGTCAATGCGTTCCTATACTATATGATATCATATACATTCACCCACCTCCCCAAAAAGTCACTTATAAAATGAATTCACTGAACTGTATCACAGCATGCCCATCATTAGGTACTGGATCTAGCACTAATTTTTAAACAGTAGCCCAACTTACCCGGACAAGTGCATCATCTATGATATGGTCACGTCTGACTTTGAGTCTCAAATATGGATTCAACTGCTGTCCTTGAACTAAGCTGTAGAGAACAGTAATTCTTCGTTCACTGTACATGCGAATTCTATTGTCATAATATAATCCCAAATTCTTTGTGACAGCATTCAGTATAAAGGGACATGTCATAAAAGAGAACTTGTTCTCTGTTTCTACTTTGAAAAAAGTATAATCTTTATCCATTTCTAGAACATCATTCAGTGGTTCATTAATAAACTCTTCAAAAGGGATAAGTGGTTTTCGACAATCCAGAGTTTTAACAGCAAGTTCAGTTTCCAGTGGGTCCACTCGAGGACCTTTCTTGTTCCTTCTTTCTTCTCCCAATAACTCCTGAAGTGTCAATTCACTGGACTCAGGAAGGGGCTCTTCATCATCTTCTTCATTATGATTTGTGTCTACTTCCCCTCCTACTACATTTGCATAGTAAACCATTTTCAAGCACTTGGAAGCAGCAACAATAGCATCATCATCGTTCACTAGATTTCGATTGTTAAAGTCAGTGCTTATGACTTTGTACGTAATAAGCTGCTGAAATGTTTCCATCATTCTCCGAATCTGGTCTGCACTGTATTTAGACCACAGTCTGACCAGTTTTCCTTGGGCTGCAAGGGGTAGCTTACTCATTGCTTTGCAAAATAGTGGCAAAGCCATTTCCAGATATTCAGGACTGTGGAGATTTCTATTCTCCATGACAATAATGAATAAATTCAGATAATTAGGATCTCTGGAGTATACATTGTGATACGTCAAGTCACATTCCACATTAGGTGACAAATACACAAGTGCATTGAGAAAAGCAGTTTCTATTTTTTCGTTAGAGAGCAATCTGGTGTAGACCCTTCTAATAGCCTCAATATCCACAGACACATCATCAGGGCCTAACTTTTGTAAGTTGTTATCTCCTTGTGAGCTATCACTTATCCTCGAGGAAGATGCTTCTGAATCCTCCTCCATAGCCGCTGCGGAACATGCAGCCTTTTCCTTTTCGTCTTCATCTTTATCTTCGTCCTTTCCTTGAAGAGATTTCAGTTCTTCCTTGGTGTGTTGTTTGACTTTCCGAAAGCTTTGTACCAATGCTTCAGCACTAGAAAAAACTCTTCCAATAACACGAATTAAAGGGGAATAATCCTCTCTCTCTCTACATAATTCAAGAATTTCATACACCATCTCTTCGGTTAGGTAAGTCACATCTAGAAAATCAGGAGAAGAGAGAACATTTATTTTTGTAACATACATGCACGTCTGCTTTAGAAAATTCTAGTGAAAAACAAAATAGCTAAACATTCTACGCTAAATACCACTTGTGATTTACAACTATTTTTAAAAAGTATCTTTGTTTCAACAAACAAAACACGCTTATCTTTTTTTCCAATGTACTAGTAACAGCAGTACAACCTTACTCATTCTTTTATATTCTATATACATTCTTATACACAGCTTTTAATGAGCTCAAACTCTCTTCACAATGATGGCATATATGAACATGTACCATTAACTGTAAATGTGAATCAAGGAGATCATGTGCTGACTCATCACACTCCTCACTGGAGACCAGAAACAACACTGTATTTCTGAGAGGTTTCTCACTGCACCACTGTTCTCAAGACTAGGACTGAGGCAATGTTTTCAGAAAGGTTTCTTTAGAGTCTTCTTTTGGAAACAGCCCATGTCCTAAAACCAAACCAGTTCCTTTCTGAGTCTTCCTAGTTTTTTTTTTTTTTTCCCCAGGGTGACCATTCTGTGGGTGACGGATAAGAATTAATACATCACTAACCATACACTCTGAAGTTGACAGATACTGCCATATGCAGCCAAGTAATAGGCTGGAATAAATCTAACATGGTAACAGGAAACAGTTACAGAGTAATAAAAAAATACAGTGGGAAGAAGGCAACTTACAAGCAGACAAAAGAAACACACCACCACCACTGCTGCTACTGCTAAGTCGCTTCAGTTGTGTCCGACTCTGTGTGACCCCATGGACAGCAAGCAGCCCACCAGGCTCCTCAGTCCACAGGATTCTCCAGGCAAGAACACTGAAGTGGTTTGCAATTTCCTTCTCCAAAACATACCACTAGTAGCCACCAAAATTTACTTCCTCTCCTTTCTGGGTACAGAGTTGGACACATTCTCCTTCTTTCCCAGCTTTCTGAGATAAGTTCTATTTTCAGGCAAGGCTTTTCTCTTTCTGGCTAATGAGATGACACTCCTAGGATGGTTCTGAAAATCGTGTTGAGGATAATAGTTGACAATAAAGCTCCTTCTTTGAATGACTGCATGAACCAGAACTCTGGCAATCAAGGATATTATGATTGTTGGACAAGCCAGAAATAAATTTCCACTGTTTGTAATAAGATAGCATTCTCTGTGGAGTCTACTTAATATTGCAGTCTAGCTGATCCTTACAAGTACAGAAGCCTTTCATTTCCCCCACCTTGACTTCAGAGTCTTTAAAATACAAGTAATGATCATCTCCCCTAAACGGATGTTACCACTGTTTTTTCAGCTTGTAATATTTAAATCCATGGGAGTTTATTAAGATTTTCTATTATATCCATTCTTCCCTATAAAGAAATAATATCCTAAGGCAAAAATGACAGGAGGTCATGAAAGGCCAGACTGAATTCAACTTACTACACATTTTCACAGTTACAGTAATGCTAACAAGGTGAAATTCTAGTGAAATCATAGAAGAAATAAAAAAGAGAACACTTCAAGGATTTTTTGAGATAAAAATATCGGGAGCAATGGATTGTTATAGACATGAAAAAGTTTGTTGCAGTTTGCTGGAATTCATTTTACTTCCCTCTCATATCTGTCTTTAAATATAGTGGTTTAAGGCCTACTTAGCAGCTTTTGCTATTAGACATTTTTATATCTGCCATTATCCTCTTTCAGAAAAACTGGACAACCCTATGACTCTCGTTATCCTTAATGACAAAATTTAAATCTGTATGTCTGTTCCCTTGAGAGGAGCAGAGTGAGTTTGGAGGTTATGGAATGCATGAGTATTTCAGAGGAGTGCCACTGCATGAGGTACATTGGAAAAAGAAACCCTCCAGGTGTTCCTTCTCTCACACTTTTCTTACTCAAGAAAAAAATACAAGCCCACATGCAAAAATGAACCTTAACACACTATTTTCTAAAACTCCGAGTTCTCATCTTACTCAAATGTTGATTTATTTTGTGAAACTTAATCTGAGCTTTTACAGTGTTTGACCTTTTCAAAGGTACTGAGTGGCTGAAGTGGAAAACAATGTAAAACATTCAAACTCAAAAAGTAGTAAACCCCAAAGCTTGGGAACATCATACAATACTCAATGTGTTGACTTAACACCTCATATAGCATAAAATTCTCATGAAATTTAACTAAGAAAAAAAAACTAACAATTTTAAAATTAAAATTGACTATAATGCACTCGTTCCATGATCAATTATCATCTAAAAAAAAAAAATCAGAAAAATCCATCCTATTATCTGAAATAAGCCTATATAATTACAAATTTTCACTACCAAAGCTGAGAAATATTGCTCAGTAACAGTACTTTTTCTGTTATGACCTGCATGAACATCAGATAGTATGTGCTCAGTCATGTCCGACTCTTTGCGACCCCATGGGCTGTAGGCCATCAGCCTCTGTTCATGGAATTTTCCAGGCAAGAAAACTGGAGTGGTTTGCCATTTCCTATTCCAGAAGTTCTCCCTGACCCAGGGATCGAACATCTCCTGCATTGGCAGGCAAGATTCTTTACTACCGTGCCACTGGGAAAGCCCCAAGGTATAAAAGAAAATGTTTTAACAGTCAACAATTTATTGTATATTATAAGTACTTCAATAAAATAAAACTTCAATAACAACAAATTATGGGATACAATAATAAAATGTATTTTAAATGAAAATACATAAGCAAAAGTGTTTCAACACTATGGTCTAATAACTACATTAAATAAAAGGAATGAGTGAAAACAGCCTTTACAACAGTAGAAAACCAAATTTCACTTTACACATCAATAGCAAAAAGAAGAATACATACTCTGGACAAAGATAATTAAAAAATCTGAAAGTTCCATGTATGTGTGTGTGTGTGTATTGTGATCCTTAATTATTTCTGGCATTACTGAAAGTACTCAAATGTTTGACAGGTAAGATTGACCAATTACTAAAAGGATATGAAGTATTTAATGACCAAACACAATATCTCATTCTAAACTAACAGAACAAGGTCTATGTTTAAACTGGCTAATATCCCAAGACTTTTGTGTCCTGAGCCATATCAATTTAGTTTGCATGGCTATATTAACTTACATTTTCTACTGTAATTACCTCTCACCTCCAAAGAAAGGACTAAAACCACTTCATATCTGAAATCTGATCCTCTGAAACTGCTCTCTTCCCCCCAGCTCTCTAATACATCTGGGCAGACACTTTATGCTAGCCAACTCCAAACTCATTCACCAATCTTCATCATGACATGCCATTATGAAAGAAACCAGCATCCCGATCCTCACTTGCACGTGGGGCGCCGATCTGTGAAACGGGTCTGCAGACCTAAGCGGGAGTCTATCGGCAGACTTCTGAGGGTTTGCCCTCCTGACAAATGAGGCAAACATGACTAATTCATATTTTGAGTAGAAAAAAAAAATCGCTTATTTTTTATTAGTAGATAAAATAAGCTAACTAGTATCACCATTTCAAATTATGAAAACAAAGACTATAAAAGTCTCTACACATCATAAAACTGTTCTTTAACCAATTAAAAAAAAAAGTGCTGTGCTCAGTCATGTCCAACTCTTTGAGATCCATGAACAGTAGCCCATCAGGCTCCTCTGTCCATGAAACTTTCCAGGCAAGAATACTGGAATGCATTGCCATTTCCTACTCCAGGGAATCTTCTGACCCAGGGATCCAACCCATGTCTCTTATGGCTTCTGCACTGGCAGGCAGATACTCTACCACTGCACCACCTGGGAACATTTCAAGACCACTTTTCATATTGGCTAGTAAAAATTATCAAACTGTGGAAGAAATAAAAATGGAGCAATCCAAATAGTTCTGTAATTTTGAATAAATTATTCAGATATGTTTATAGGAAAGAGAACAAGTGATATGTTTTGTCTATTAACTTTAAGAAGATATATAGGCAAAACAACGATATTGACAAAAATCTTAATCTATCCCTTTAAACAGCTTTGTCATCAAATACTTATGCAGAGGATAATTTTAGTCATGTAGATAATTATCGTCATTATGACAAATGGACCCTTGTACTGTACAACATATAAAATTTCTTAATATGATTCTTACCTCGACTTTTATATTTGCTTTAGAGTAAAAGACATTTTAAAATGCAAATGATTAGTGAATGAACAGCTTCCAAATGCTGAACCACCAAAATACCAGATTTTATCACACCACAAATCTAATCTTTGGTCCTTGATACCAGACTGGCAACACATTCTTTTACGGCCACAACTCTTTAAGAATAAATCCTTAGGTTTGTTCTATTAAAAACACAGAGCCATCTTCTTCTCAACTTGAATAATCTCTTTCTGGAAAGTGTGAAACTGCTAACTGGAGCGTATTTCCCATTATTTTAATGGGAAAAAAATTACAACATGTTCTTTTAAGATAATGCAAAAAAATTCTAATTTCTTAATAGGCAACCAACACATGGTAAGTAGCTATTATAAATAACTATCCAATTAGGACACAGGACACTGTGCTTCCTAATCATCAAATCATAAAGTTGTTAACACTTTGCATGCCGTAAACATGGCTTATGAACAGCAATGTTTTAGACCCACACACCCTTTTGCTGACATGTCACGCCATTCAGAACATCTTCAAGTGTTTCTGACATTCTACTAATTCTACATAAGAAGTACCAATATTTTATCCACACAGTATTTTGCTTAAAATGTTAAGCTGAATCTTTCAGACATAAATATAAATTAGCTAAAAAGACACTGCATTTTGAGATATAAACATTCATAACATTTGGGTATCAATAAAATGAGGCATTCTACTGAGAAAACAGTAATTGAGACATTTGTTTATGATATACGTGTATTTGAACAACACTCTTAATCTATACCATTTTATACTTAAATTCTCATGCAAAATCAGTTTAGGGCAGACTATTCAATACCCAAAACTGAAACTCAAGCCAGCAAATATAATTAACACTCAAAAGTACTAGTGGCGTTGATGCATTCATAATTCCTAGTAGAAACATATGATAGTAATTACAGATGTTGCTAGAAAAGGGGGGTGGGAAGAAGAGTGTTGCAGACTGGAAGAACAAACTGCTAAATTATACAGATTTGGGCTTAAACAGTACACGAAGACTGGAAATAATCACTCAGTAAGTACCTCTAAGATAAAGCACATAGCCAAAAGAAGATGGGAACAGCCATGCTGTAGTCTAAGCCCCAAATGGCTTGCTGCACTCAATTGTGACAGCACCCCCTACATTCAAAGTAACTGCTGTTCTTGTGGGACACACTGACTGGGAAAATGCACGTAATGTGGTGGTGGTTCCGACGCTCAGTCGTGTCCGACTCTTGCAGCCCCACAGACTGGAACCCTCCAGGCTCCTCTGTCCATGCACTTATCCAGGCAAGAATACTGGAGTGCGCAGCCATTTCCTTCTCCAGGGGATCTTCCCCACCCAGGAATCAAACCCGGGTCTCCCGCATTGCAAGCAGATTCTTTACTGACTAAGCTATGTGGGAAGCCCTACTTCTACATTATACATATTAACAACGTTCCCTTATTTATCTAAGGTGTGTGCCAATTCACAGAATAGAAATATTCACACAGTAAAGTTGTATAGTTATAAGAACTGCTTTACTGTGGAAATGAGTAGAAGCTATAACACAACTACATTTCACTAATTAATTTAAACTTGATTCAAATGACGTTACTGAAAACTTCATAGAGATTTAACTTATATACATCCTAACAAAAAGCTTCCTCTTTTAAAACAGAATTACCTCTGGGCAGGGCTGTCATTCATTCAGAAATTCAGTTAGCTTGCTTCTAATACTGATTTGCCTTCACTGGGAGAAAGAAAGCTTGGGTGATTAAAAGAAAAAAAAAAAATTAACAGTTTTGGAATACAGGATTATTTAGAAAGCTTGGGTGGAGTCTACCATTGTTAGGTAATGATTCTTGGCAGTATGAGTGTGCTAAATGCCTGGGAGAAGGTGAGCATGATACGGAAAGAATAAATTAGAAGGAAAAACATTATTCCTCAGGTAAATATTACAGCATTTGCTGTGTCTTCAGAGATAGAAATTCCTCTTTCTGCTCCTTCTGCTATATAGTGCTCAGGTTCCAAAACACATTCCAGATGCTTAGGCCAGCTATCCTAATAGCTAACTGACTTCATGGCCCAGTTTACGTGACTAACTACTACGGAATACATTTTTCCTAGCGGAAAACATTTAATATTTCTAATCAATCCATTAAGAAAGGAACTTTTGGGAATATAACCTGCTTCTAATTGGAAACGGTAAGAATAGTGAAAGAGTTAAATCATTAACTCAATTATTATTTAGTTCTGCCCTTTACCACAATAAAAATCAATTCCACTACAATCAAGTCCTAAGCAAACGACAACAGCAACACCTCACACATTTTGAAACTCTGATTTGGTTTTCAGTCAAAAATTCTCAATTAAAAATAGAACAACTTACCTTTAAAATCATCTCTTGCTCCTTGCCCATCCTTCTTGTTCATTTTTATGTCAGAGCAGTTGTTAGATGCACCTTTAGAGTTTTCAAGGTAAGCTGAGCTTGCTCCTTTCTTGGAGGGATGAGGATCACAGAGTTTTGCATTAATCTTATAAAGCTCGAGGGCTTTAATAGCTGCTGCATTGTTATCCATACGATGAAAAGTTGGACAGGAAGCACAAAACTCATTCGTGCAGGCTTCATTTCCACAGCCCTCAGTTAACTGGTGGTAGTAGCGTTCTATTAGATGTTTTGCAGCTGCTCGCTTCCTGTACCAGACATTCAAACGATAAGCACAGTGATTAGTACAGCTCTCAAATACAAAGCTCAACAGATCATCAGCAAGGCAAAAGTTAGTCAAGCACTGAAGTAATAAACTTGCATATTAAGATAAAGTATAGCAAATGGAGATGTGCTACTTACATAAAACCTTGACCTGGAGAAATATTTGATAGCTATTTCCTAAGACCTATTCATATCAATGCTTGTCAAAATCACTGTTTTCATAGAATGTGCTTTCTTTGGTATGGGGCGTGGGACTTGTTTGATGTGTTTTAATTGTTTAGCACAACATCTGGAAAGTTTTGTGGCTAAGAGTTTTAGTATTTTATCACTTTAAAATTAACACTAAGAAAATGAAGAGTCTAAAGTATCATTCCAGCTTTCTTTTATATAATGCCCATTTTGTTTCAAAAGTCTGTAAAGACCTGACTGATAGTTAACACAGAACTTCTATGTGGAACAAAAAAGGGTCCCCCCCCCCTTCACTATATGGAGAATTTAAAAAGATATTTATAAATAAAACATGCAAAGCTTGTATTATATTACAAGAAGGTGGCTCAAAACATACTACCCTGAACCCAAAAGGTGTCATTAAAC
The DNA here is from genome assembly GCA_024291935.2 of Okapia johnstoni. Lineage (NCBI taxonomy): Eukaryota > Metazoa > Chordata > Mammalia > Artiodactyla > Giraffidae > Okapia > Okapia johnstoni. The sequence continues at coordinate 1,494,615 of CM044326.1, forward strand.
CTTCCTCATTAATCCCATAGTACCATTAATACCATTAATACCTTATTAATACCATGCCATGGGAATATCAAATATTTTAAATTTTCTTTAGAGCAAAATCTTAAATCCCTCTTACTTTGTGAACTTAATGTATGTGAATTAATGTTTCATTATTGCTGTTCCAGAAGGCCTAGCAAGGTCAGTGAAAGTGAAAGTGTTAGTCCCTTAGTCATGTCCGACTCTTTGCAACTCAAAGACTGTAGCCTGACTCGTTGTAGGATGCAGAACCAACTCATTGGAAAAGACCCTGATGCTTGGAAAGATTGAAGGCAGGAGGAGAAAGGGACGACAGAGGATGAGATGGTTGGATGGCATCACCGACTCGACGGACATGAGTTTGAGCAGGTTCTGGGAACTGGTGACGGACAGGGAGGCCTGGCATGCTGCAGTCCATGGAGTCACCAAGAGCTGGACCCAACTGAGCAACTGAACTGAACTGAACTGAGACTGTAGCCCACCAGGCTCCTCTGTCCATGGAATTCTCCCGGCAAGAAAACTGGAGTGGGTTGCCATTTCCTTCTCTAGGGGATATTTCTGACCTAGGGATTTAACCCGGGTCTCCTGTGTTACAGGCAGACTCTTTATCGTTTGAGCCACCCGGGAAAGCCCAGCAAGAACACTGAAGAAGGGGTTATTTCATCAAGTAAGAAGCTAGACTAGATTTCTATCTTTACGGTTTATTCCAATTTTAAGATCTATGTACTTCTATTACTATTGATGTTATAAAATGACCATAACTTTGATAGTCTACTGGATTAAAAAAAACATAATTCATAGCTATCCCTTATGGTTCCAAATACACATGTAAGAATAAAAATATCAAATAATCATAACTAGAAAAAATAATTTACCTAATTTAATTCTTAAGATGTTCTTACAATTATCTCACAAACATGTAGGACTAAACGGCAAACAGCATTAGAGTTTACATCTTGTTAATCATGCGATATATCCTGTTAATCATGAGAAACGGAACAACTCACAAGAAGACAAAAAAGGGACACATTAGTAAGCTCAATTTTGTCTCAAAAGTAGGACTTTGTCTCTAAAGTATCAAGGTAAGTGACAAACAGTAATAAACACATTCAATTCATTCTGCCGCTCTGTTTTTCAGAGGTTCCATGCAAATTTACCACTCACTACATGCAAACAGAGGAAAAAAGAAAAATCCACAAAATGCTCTTAAAAACTGCATGAACACGACTTGAGATGTCTTATTATATGCAGTTATAAATAATTCCACTCCTGAAAATTGAAATATATTATTCCAAATATATCACTGTGCAAACATTAAAGTGGCAACATGTAAAGAGAAATAAAGGATCTATAAGATTTATGCCACACATTGCTGCTTCTTCAAAAATGCAATAGCTTTCCCTAGTGAGAATATAAATAAATATGCATTTTCTTTCTGGAAGAAAATTATTAACATGCATCAAAAGTCTTAAAAATGAATATGAGGATCAACCATATGAACCAAAGATCCCATTTTTGGTGAAAATAATAGGACAGTTTTGCAAAATATGATGTTTCTATAAAGCCTGGGAAAAAACTGACATACCATAAAACTAGGATTACTAAAAGGAACTGATAACCATATACACAATGGAATAAATAAAAACTATCAAGATCTGAATTTAGCATAGATCATTAATTGATCTTTTAATTGTAAAAGTCAGTTACAAAGTACTATCATAATTAGCCATTTTTATTTCAAAGTGTTAATAGCCATTTCTCTATGCGGTTTTCTGCCATTTCTGGATGCGGTTTTTAAAATTATTCTATCATTTTGCTTGTAAGTTATTTTTTCTATAACAGTACTTTATTAAAATTAATGAATATGAAAGGGGAAATGTTAGTGGTTTAACTTCATATATGTGATTTGAATGGCTTCCAGGTTTACTAAATTGTCAATATGATTTTTTAAAGATTAGTTTCAAAGTTCAAAATACCAAAAATAATTTAGCTATTTTTAATAAGAATGTCAGGTTTTGTCCTTTAAGAAAAAAAAGTCACATACATAATGCTTTTGAATGCAACGCATAAACAAGTGTGAACGCTAAGATCACAAGACTGAGAAACCAGAACACTGGTTTCAAGTCTCACAGTAGCTGTACTATCGGGCCTCAGTTTTCAGTCGTTAAGGCTCCTTTCAGTTCTGAATCTGTAACATGGAGGTGAGCAAAGTACTAGCCTTTATTGAATAGCTGGTAACATACTGGACACACTGCTAGGCACTATGACTCAGGTTATCTCATCTGAGTTCCATGACTCTGAGGATTATCATCAGTCTACAGCCAAAACGGGACACAGAGTCAAACCATGTATCCAAGGTCACACAAAGGTTAACTGCAGAACTTGGATAAAAACAGGTCCAGAGGCATTCCAGCTTCAGAGTCTAAGTCTACTATACTGTCTTACAGAAGGTGATACATTTCAATTTCAATTCTTAACAATAGGAGTACTAAAAAACTTTTATGGAAAAAAAAAAAATCCCATAAATAGTATGTAACTGAAAAAAGTAAAATGCATTCTGAAAAACCACAATTTGAATCTCATATTTATGGAACATCTGGCATCACACAAGAACACAAGCTTCTTGAGGAACAGGTAGCACTCTATTCGGCAAAGTAAATATATCTATTTTTTGAAGACCTACATGTTAGGCATTTTACAGATACTCTCACTTTGGAAGATAGTAAACCCTGTAAGTTAAAAGCTCACACTCAGGCCAGACTGTCCAAGTTCACATGCTGGCTCTGTCACTTAATAACTAGGTGACCCTGAATAAGTTTACTTAAGCCTCCTGTGGCTCAGTTTCCTCACTGTAAAAATGATGGTAAATAGAATTATTATGGCTGTGAGAGAACTGAATGAGTTACTATATATATAAAAAGTCCTTAGAACACTGCATAGGACACAGTAAGCACAATGTGTTAGCCACCATTATTGTTATAATTGTTACTATGCTCCTCAAAGTATATATTATGCTCAGAGGAATTTCATAACTAGTCACATATCTTATTAGAGATCTGAACCCAGGTTTGACTCCAAACCTTGGGCCTTTAATATCATTAAGAATAGATTTAAGAGTAAGCCCCTCTATCTGATATGCTTCTCGGCCCCAAGACTTAGAAATAGCAGCTAAACTGATGAGACAAGACCGAAAGGCCAAGCCAGAATCTCCATGTTATCAGTGGGATCAACCACACCAAGCATTTTTCTTCTTCCCTCACTTCACTGACACCTGGAATTACCTGTACACAATTCTGTATCCCCACCTAATTTAGAGCATATAAAAAGGTCTAGACATTGGGAAATGTGTACGCTAAGAATGACATTTTGGTAAATAACCTGTACAAGATTAATCCCTATACATTAAGAGTCACCAATTCAAAGATCATGGACCAAATCTGTCACCTGTTTTTTATAAGCTTTGTAGGCTAAGAACTGTTCTTAAATTTTAAATGGTTGAGAAAGCCAGTTAAAAAAATAAAATCTTGTGACATGTAAAAATTACATGAAATTCAAATTTTAGCATCCACAAAGTCTTACTTAGAACATAACCAAGCTCATTCATTTACATGTTGCCTACTGTTGTTTTCATACTAAAGCAGCACAGCTGAATAGTTTTCAGAGATTGTACAGTCTAGCCTGCAGAGCCTAAAATAAATACCGCCAGGCCTTGACAGAAAAAATTTTCCAACTCTTAATTTAGACTGTGCTCTCTGCCCTCCAGTGATGCTTCCATCCGATCACGTGGCCTCCTCACTCTTTTCAATCAGCAAATCAGTGCAATAAAATGTGTAACTCCCTCAAATGTGAAGAAAGAAGGGAGGGAGGAAAGGAAGGTAAAGAAGGGACAAGGAGAGAGAAAGAGGAGGAAGAAAATGAGAAAACAGGAAAGATATGAAGAAAGGTCTTGTCCCTACTGATTCCTTTAGTGACATCTTATGGGTCATTCAAAACTATCCCAAGATGGGTTCTGGCTTACTTTCTATAATTTCCTTACATCTTAATTTTATTCTATGCAAAAAACAAACCAAGTACTTTATAACATGCTGACTTTTTATAAAAGGTAGTTTTCCTCATCAAATCCTGTGAAACCATCTAGTGAGAGTGCTCTCAATGCTCCTGACTCTTGACATTACTTACACATTTAAAACAAACAGTACTTTCCATTGACTTACTTTATTTCTATGAATCAGTAAGACAGTCCTACAAGTAAATGTTCTATGGAATAAATCATATGTAGAGGGCAAGTTACTCTAGAAAACTTGGCAGAAATCTTTTTAAGAATGGTTTCACCTTCAGGGAAAGGGATGTCAGTGACTTTGAAATGTATGGGGATAAAAAAGGTGGACTGATGAATAGAGTAGAAGGGTGCATACGTGACAAAGCAATGTAAATAATAAAAGCAGAATCCAGATGACAAATGAGATGAACCAAGCTAGTGGAGGAGACAGGATTTCAGCTGAGTTACTTCGAATCCTAAAAGATGATGCTGTGAAAGTGCTGCACTCAATATGCCAGCCAACTTGGAAAGCTCAGCAGTGGCCACAGGACCAGAAAAGGTCAGTTTCCATTCCAACTGCAAAGAAAGGCAATGCCAAAGAATGCTCAACTGCACTCATCTCACATGCTAGCAAAGCAGTGCTCAAAATTCTCCAAGCAAGGCTTCAACAGTCCATGAACCAAGAACTTGCAGATATTCAAGCTGGATTTAGAAAAGCCAGAGGAACCAGAGATCCAATTGCCAACATCTGTTGGATCACAGAAAAAGCAAGAGTTCCAGAAAAACATCTACTTCTGCTTCACTGACTATGCTAAAGCCTTTGACTATGTGGATCACAGCAAACTGTGGAAAATTCTTCAAGAGATGGGAATACCAGACCACCTGACCTGCCTCCTGAGAAACCTGTACGCAGGTCAAGAAGCAACAGTTAGAACCAGACACAGAACAATGGATTGGTTACAAACAGGCAAAGATGTACGTCAAGACTGTATATTATTACCCTGTTTATTTAACTTATTTGCAGAGTACATCATGCGAAATGCTGGGCTAGATGAAGCACAAGCTGGAATCAAGATAGCCAGGAGAAATATCAATAACCTCAGATATTCAGATGACACCACCCTTAGGGCAGAAAGCAAAGAGAAACTAAAGAGCCTCCTGATGAAAATGAAAGAGGAGAGTGAAAAAGCTGGCTTAAAACTCAACATTCAAAAAACGAAGATCACGGCATCTGGTCCCATCACTTCATGGCACACAGATAGGGAAACAATGGCATCAGTGACATACTTTATTTTCTTGGGCTCCAAAATCACTGCAGATGGTGACTGTGGCCATGAAATTAAAAGACTCTTTGCTCCTTGGAAGGAAAGCTATGACCAACCTAGACAGCATATTAAAAAGCAGATACATTACTTTGCCAACAAAGGTCCATATGGTCAAAGCTATGGTTTTTCCAGTAGTCATGTATGGTTGTGAGAGTTAGATAATAAAGAAGGCTGAGTGATGAAAAATTAATGCTTCTGAATTGTGGTGTTGGAGAAGACTCTTGAGAGTCCCTTGGACTGCAAGGAGATCCAACCAGTCCATCCTAAAGGAAATCAGTCCTGAATATTCATTAGAAGGATTGAGGCTGAAGCTCCAATACTTTGGCTACCTGATTGGAAAAGACCCTGATGTTGGGAAAGATTGAAGGCAGGAGGAGAAGGTGACGACAGAGGATGAGATGGTTGGATGGCATCACTGACTCAATGGACATAAATTTGAGCCACCTCTGGGAAAGGGTGAAGGATAGGGAAGCCTGGCGTGCTGCAGTTCATGGGGTCACAAAGAGTCAGAAAAGACTGAGCAACAACAAAGATGACAGGCACATGGCATCAACTTATCTGCTTGTTTGTAAAGTTTTAAAATAAATCATGCGGGGAAAATACTGTTTCCATACTGCAACTTTTTTAGAGAGCAGATCAAATAAATGGCAGAGGGGATGGTTTCAGCTATCAGCGAAGGAAAAGGAAAACCATCATCATCAATGACACAAATACCACATTTGCTGATTCAGTTTTTAGAACAGTCTAGTACTTAACAGCAGAGAAGGCAATGGCACCCCACTCCAGTACTCTTGCCTGGAAAATCCCATGGATGGAGGAGCCTGGTGGGCTACAGTCCATGGGGTCGCAAAGAGTCGGACACGACTGAGAGACTTCACTTTCACTTTTCCCTTTCATGCACTGGAGAAGGAAATGGCAACCCACTCCAGTGTTCTTGCCTGGAGAATCCCAGGGACGGCGGAGCCTGGTGGGCTGCCGTCTGTGGGGTCGCACAGAGTCGGACACGACTGAAGCGACTTAGCAGTAGCAGTACTTAACAGAAACAAAAAAATCCAAAAAACCCGATAATAATAATGATAAATATAAGACTTATACTCTGATCACATTATGTACAACAACTTAATTTGTCTATCAAGAAAACAAATACGAGGAAAGTATGCTAATGTTCTTGTACCAACTGCAAACCACTGAAGTCAGAACCACTGAAACAACTGCCAACAATATAACATGGAAGCTGAGAACGATCCTAAACTGAACTGAATAGGAAGCTGGAAAATAAACAATGAACACAAGAACAAAGACAGTGAAATAAACGGCAACTAGGGGACTCCCTGGCAGGTGAGTGGTTAAGACCCCACACTCCCAGTGCAGGGGGCGTGCATGATCCGTGGTTGGGAACTAAGATTCAGCACGCTGCATGGTGTGACCAAAAAAAAAGCAACTGTCAGAAAGTGAAGACATATCAGTGAACAATGAACAAACAAGACTGGAATTAAAACTAAAAAGAACGACAGAACTTAAAAGAATCAGTAACTGTGACTGCAACATAAAAACTACTGGTGGGCAAAGTACAGAATAATGAAAGGAGATAAAAAGGCAAAGATCAAAAGAACATGTGAACGTTAAGCATAAGGACTTTAACTGAAAATAAAGTCAAATGATGATGTGAGGAATCAAGATGTCAGAGATAAAACACAAAGGGCCCGAGACTTGTATAATCAGTCTATAAAGCTAGTACCCACTGTTTACCAGCCTCAAAGTAAGCAGAATACCTCTGTTTCTTTTAGGATGTTACCTCTGTAAATGTGCCATCCCCTTTCCCAAAGTTTAACTTAACATAAAAAAATTTTAAGAATGACCAATGTTATCCTAGATATTATTAGGCCTTATATAAACAGATCCAATGAAAACACATCTGTGACACAGCTCCAGTGCATAATGTGATCAGCTTTAAGGTACTGTCTGTTACAATGGACCTGAAAGAATTATTAAATTATTTGAATTGTGAACTCATTATCACCATGATCAAAACAACAAACCATTAACTACAGAGTAAGATATAGTATCCACAAAAAAGTTTTTTTATTTAAATTGGTATATATTTTACTTTAGAAATATGTTTAACAATAACTCCTGAGTACTCTTTTATTGAGGTTTATAATCTCAGTGCCTAAACAGTTTCTTACACAGTATACACAACAACTGTAGAATAAACATTTATACAAAATTACTCATTTAAAAAAAACTTTTGGTTTTTTAAAACAGCGTAACATTTTAGAGTGAAGTATAATAAACAAACAATAAAATATATCCACCCATCTCTCTCCAATTAAGATCTGAAAGGGAAAGAAATACAAAGCACATGTTGGCATTACTGTAGAGCAACTACTAATGCTCTGTGATGATCATGAAATACGGTTTTTGATTTCTGTTTTTGATTCAAAGACAATAGAGACAAAACTTGTTCCATGACTAATTAATACACTTGAGGGTCTACCATGAATCAGGCAATATGCTGTAATTTCTGTGATAAAGATCTGGCTGGCTGACTATTTTGCAATTCTAGATAGCTGGATCAACTATAAAATAATCTTTTTGTTAGGGAGCTCAGAAAACCCTGGAGTGATTTAAAAACTTAATAGATTTAATATACACTGCTGAAAAAACACCTAGAGTTCTTTCAGCGTTAGGGTGAAAAAATTATTAAGACAGATCTTTTAATTTATATTAAAGATTATTTAATATATATCAAAGTTAATTTTGTATAGATGATAAATGAACCCACAGGTATATTCCTCCATCAATTACTAAATTACTAAATTATCTGAGAAAAGATAAAAAACTAACCAGCTAACCAGAACTGAGTCAGCAGGATAGACAAAAAGGAAGCACCAGACCGACTGTCCCACAGAAACTCTGACTTATATGTGATGCCAAAACTTTTTTAAGACCTGCAAAACCAGTTAGAAAGCTGCAGGTACCCCCAGCAAACTCAAAGACTAAACCAGCCAGAAATGTGTAAGAAAAGTTATTCCGTATCAATTGCCTCAACCTCTCCCCAAGTAGCCCAGTTCACAAGAGTGATGAAAAGCCTAACTTGCAGCATCACCCTTGGATAAGGGGGCAAAAGAGAGAGAACGAGAGAGTTATGTGCAACATTCCAGTCTTTCAAGGGGCTGCGCAAGGGGCTGGTTTCCGTCCAGCCTAACTCAGAGAACTGGCACCACCACACACTGGGTGCCGAGGAAAACAAGAGGCAGGTCTCTGGCTTGCTGTGGCCCCAGAGAACCTCAAGTGTGACAGAAAGACACAAGAGAGGGCAAAAGACTATACACTCCTGAAAAAAAAAAAACCATAATAAACCCTTTCAGTTGGGAAATTATAAGGACAAGTCCAGAGAAGATGCACCCCCTAAAAGATTTTAGAGGCACCAAGATTCTCTAGCTACGCTGAATAACGTGATCCTCCCCTCTATGAAGCCAGTCCATAAAGAATAGGAGAGAAGGTGTTTTCCAAATGCAAAATCCACAACCACAAGACACATAAAAAACAGAATCATGACCCAGTCAAATGAACAAAATAAAGTTCTAGAAAATGACCTTAAAGAAACGAGTTATATGAATTAAAATGACAAAAAAAGTTCAGTGTAATTGATTCAGTATAATTGCCATAAGGAAACAAAGTACAACAGAACATAAATAAAAAACTAGATGAAATCACGATGCATGAACAAAATGAGAACATCAACAAAAAGAAAATACAAAAAAGAACAATACAAAAATTCTAGAGCTGAAGAATGTAATAACTGAAGTGAAAAATTCACAAGAGGGGATCAATGGCAGATTTGCTCAAGAAGAAAAAAAAAAAATCAATAAAGTGGATGGGTGAGTCTTTGAAATTCTTGAGTCAGAAGGAAAAAAAGCAAAAAAAAAAAGAAGAAGAAAAGTGAAGAAAGTCAAAGGGACTTACAGAATGGAACATCATCAAGCTGACAACATATGCATTGGGGAATACCAGCTAAAGAAGAGAGAATGAAGCAGGCTAAATGAAAAACTAATAGCCAAATGCCTCCCAAATCTGAGGAAGAAAACATACATCTAATTTTAAGAGGCTCAAACGACTCCAATTAGGATGAACCCAAAGAAGCACATAGTAGGATGCAAAATAAAAAACAGAGAATCCTGAAAGCAACCAAACAGAAACAACTGGTCACACACAAGGAAGCTATCATAAGACTATAAATAGATTTATCAGCAGAAGTCTTGCAGGACAGAAAGGAGTAGGATGACATATTCACAGTGCTGGAAATAAGTAACTTCCAACCAAAAAAACTATTATTTGGCAAAACTGACTTTAAACGCAAAGGAGATATAAAGACCTCCTAGCATAAAAAAAAGCTGAGCTAGTTCGTCACCATTAAACCTGCCTTACAAGAAATGCAAAAGGATGCGTAACAAACAGCATCTGAAAATATAAAGCCTTCTGGTAAAGGTAAATTTACAGACAAACAGAGAATCCGGTAATACTGCAATGGTGATGAGTAAATCACTATATCCAGGTAGAGTTAAAACAGAACAATATTAAAAAAAAAAAAAGTTATCTATAAGGACTCCTCTGGCAGTCCAAAGGTTAGGAAACCACCTGACAGTAGAGAGGACGCAGGTTCAACGCTGGCTCGGAAACTAAGATTCCATCTGTTGCCAAGCAACCAAGTTCTTGTGCCGCAACTAACTAAGCCCGCGCATCCCAACTAGAAACCCAAGCAGAGAGTCCATGTGCCACAGCAGGAGATCCGGCACGGTGCTACAAAGGCTCTGAGTGTGCAGTGAGCACGCGACACAGCCAAATAAGTAAGTATTGTTTAAAAACTCAGCTATATGTTAACGGCTATGAAATACAAAAAGGTGTGATTTGTGTCATAACAAAAAGGAGAAACATGTAAAGTTTTTGTATGCAACTGAAATAATTATTTGTTTAAAATACATCACTACTACTGTAAGATTTTATGTAATCACCCTGGTAAACACAATGGTAAACACCAGCTTCCATAGTGACTCAGTGGTAAAGAAGCTGCCTGCAGTAGAAGCCACAGGAAACACAGCTTCAATCCCTGGGTTGGGAAGATCCCCTGGAAAAGGGAATGTCTACCCACTCCAGTCTTCTTGCCTGGAGAATTCCACGCACAGAGGAGGCTGGCGGTTTACAGTCCACAGGGTCACAAAGAGTCAGACACGACCGAAATGACTTAGCACACAAAGAAAATACTTACAAAAGACACACAAAGAAAGGAATCAAAGCATGTCACTATAAGGGAAAGAAAAAAAACAAAACAAAACACAAAGGAAGACATCTCACAGGAAAAAAGGGAAAAAAATAACTATAAGATATACAAAAAACAATTAGCAAGATGGCAATAGTAAATCCTTTCCTATCAGTGCTTGCTTTAAATATTAATGGATTAAACTCCTAATCAAAAGACACAGAATGGCTAAATGGGTTAACAAATTAAAAAAAAAAAGAAAAACCCAACTGTGGGGAGAGAGTGAATTAGCCAAGACAGTGAATTAGCCTCAGGCTCTCTCGCCTTAGGTTTTGTAAACAGTGAGCTTGTAGCAGCTGAGATCATTGGTAGCACTATGCATTCGAGCCATGAGGTGCCCCTTGGTCACAGGCTGCTCTGTGCTGTCGGCACGTCTGAGCTCCACCCAGAGAGCGGCGGCATTGCTGCTGCGTCACGGCTGTGCCCGTGGGGCCAGTCACAAGAGGAGAGGGTATCGCAGGTCTGCTGCTGTGGCTGCTGCGCCAGCCAGGCGAGAATAAAGAATAAACAGGTCTGCAATTCCTATGGCTCCTTGAGTTTTCTTCCAGCTTCCCCACTTGTGCCTCGTCTACCATGGGTCCAATGAGCAGTGTGCACAGTGAGATACAGTGAGACAATCGGCATCGTGAACAGGATCAGCAAGACACCAACTAAATGCTGTATACAAAAGAGTTACTTTACAGATACAAGGACATACATACACAAGTTGAAAGTGAAATAAAAAACATACTATGCAAGTGATAACCAAAAAAAGGCAGATAATATATGAGAAAATAAAGACCTGTAAGTTAAAAACTGTCATAAGAAACAAAGGACACACCAAATAATTTTTTAAAAATGGTCAAGCCACCAGAAAGATACAACTAAAAATATATGTGCAGAGCACTGAAATAAATTAAGGAAACATTGACAGAATCGAAGGAAGAAACAGACAGTAATAATTATAGTAGGACATTTTAGTACCTCACTTTCAATAGTATATATATCTACCTGACAAAATCATCTGGGACACAAAGGATCTGAACACTGTAATAGACCAAATGGACCTAACAATCAAATAAAAGACACTGCACAAAACAACAGTAGAACCTACATTTCCTCAGTTGCACATGAGACGATTTCCAGGAAAGAGCACATGCCATGCCACAAAACAAATCTTAGCAAAATTTCAGAAGATGGTGACCTTCCCAACTGCAACAGAATGAAATAAAAAGTCACAATTAAAAGGAAAACTTGAACAGCCACTATGGAAATTAAACAACATGGTCTTAACAGCCAATGGATCAAAGAAGAAATCAGAAAAAGAAAAAAAAAAATAGGGACTACCTTGAGAGAAACAACTATGAAATACAACATATCAAAATGTATGGGACGCAGCAGAAGCATGGCAAGTTCACAGTGGTAAACACCCACATTAAAAAAGAGAAAAGACCTCAAATCAACAACCTAATTTTAGACCTCAAGTAACCAAAAAAACAAACTAATTCAAAGTTAGAAGGAAGGAAACAATGAAGCTTACAAAGAAATGAAATAGAGCACAGACTAATAGAAAAACTAATCAATGACAGTTGTTTGAGGGGAATTTCAAGAAAATCATCAAATCATTTGCTAAACCAAGAAAAAACTCAAATTTTCAAAATCAGAAATGAAAGAAGATAAATTATAATAATGCTACAAAAATAGAAATTATCATAAGAGACCACTAACCACAAGATACACCAATGAGCTGAATAACCTTAAAAAAATGAGTATATATTTCTACAAAAGTCCAGGACAAGGTAGTTTCACTGGAGAATTCTACCAAAGATTTAAAGAATTAACACCAATCCTTCTCAAACTCGTCCCCAAAAATGAAGAGAAGGATAGATACCCTTCCAAATTTACCTATGAGGCCAGCACAATCCTGATGCTAAAATGAGAGACATATGAGACAAGAAAAATACACACCAATAACCCTGATGAATATGGATGCAAAAATCAATAAATTACTAGGAAGTGAAATCTGACAGCACTTTCAAGTTATACCCCATCACAGGTGGGATTTACTCCTGGAATGTTAAGGATGTTTCATCATATGAAAGTCAATCAATGTCATATACCAAACTGCCAAAATGAAGGACAAAAATAACACGATCACCTCAACTGATGCAGAAAAAGCATTTGACAAACACCCTTTCATAACAAAAAGTCGAACTAGACACAAAAGGAAAGCTACCTCAGCATAATAAAGGCCATATCAAAAGTCCAGTCAGTATCATGCCCAATGGTGAAAAACGGGCAGCCTTCCCTCTAAGATCCCGAACAAGGCAAGGATGCCTACTCTCATCACTTGTTTTCAACACAGCATTCCTGGCAATCCCAGTCAGAGCATCCAAATGGGAAAAGAAGAAACAAAACTATCTCTGTCCACAGGAAACCATACAGATTACACACACACACACACACTCTTAGAACTAATAAATGAATTTGGTAAAGCTGCAGGATGCAAAAATCAGTTTTGTTTCTAAAAATTAACAATGAACAATTTGAAAAGGAAATTAAGAGAATATTCCCCTCCATATCAGCATCAAAAATAAAATTCTCAGGGACAGACTTATTGAAGGAGGCAAAAGACTAGTGCACTGAAAGGGACACTACACCTGCGGGAAGAAACCAAAGACACAAACAGACGGAAAGATATCCCGTGTTCATCGGCTGCAAAACTGAAAAAGGTCCATACTACCCAAAGAAATCTACAGATTCAATTCAATCCCTATTAAAATCCCAATGACATTGTCTCAGAAATAGGAAAAAATCATCCTAAAATTCATATGGAATCTCAAAGGATGTCAAATAGCAAAAATAATCTTAAGAAAAAAAACAATGCCAGAGGCTTCATAATTCCTGATTTCAAAACATCTTTACAAAACTAATGTAACCACAACAGCATGGTACTGGTATAAAGACAAGACATACAGCCCAATGGAACATAACAGAGAATCCAGAAATAAACCCTTAAAACATAACAGTCAAATGATCCTCAACAAAGGTACCAAAGATACACAATGTGGAAAGAAGTCTCTTCAAGTGGTGCTAGGAAAACTGAATATCCCCACACAAAGAATGAAGCTGGACCCTTAGTTTATACAATATAAAAGTTAACTCAAAATGGATCAACCTAAATGTACAAGCTGAAACTACAAAACTCCTGGAAGAAAACATAAGGGAATAGTTTCAGGACATGAGATTTGGACAATGAATTCTTTGATATGACACCAAAAGCATAAGCAACAAAAGCAAAAAGAGCCAAACTGGGAATATATCAAACTTAAAACTGTGTATCAAATTTATGTAACCCTGCTAAGAAATGTAGGTCTTTTGGAATTTACTGACTATGGGCTTTCAGGACAGTATTTCCTGACTTCCTTTCTCTCTGGCTGTTCTTCAGATACTTCCCTTCCTAATGTAGAAATGCTTATACTCCCCAGGGACCAGCCATTAGACATTTTCTCTTTTGTATTTCTCTTTGGACACTTTCATCTTTCAAGGCTTTAGCAATAGCTGATGACTTCCAAATGTCTTCTTCAGTATATTTCAAACTCTGTCTGAGAAAACAGTACTATGGTCTTAGTACTCAGGTCTTATGGCTATTTTTTACGGGCTCTTTCTTCAGGGAACTGTTTAAGGGGTGGGGGTGAGGGGGAGAACCCAGAAGATTTTAACATCACAGGGACTCAGGAGGTATGGCAATATTGAGAGAGGCAGGTCACCAAGATGAACCGCAAAGATAACTGGGGAACATAGGACACAGAGGGTGGGAAGATCGTTTCAGATGAGAGAGAAATGCATGAGTGAGGGTAGAAGCGCCTGAGAACATGGTCTTAGTTCAGTAGCATAAAATTCAAGGAAGGACTCAAAGACTAAGCAAAGGCAGGGAGAGGCCAGATTATGGGAGAATTTTTAAGACATGATAAGGAATTCAGATTTTAGCCAGCAGAGGAGTAATCTTACAAAGGTCAGTAACTTTCTTCCCATAAAAATGCATATATACTTCATCTGGCAAGAAGTTTCAGAATATTCACATACTTTTCATAAACCACTAGATAAAAACATCTGCAGCAGGAGTCATTAAAGGGTTTTAAGTCGGTCAATGACTAAGTCAAATCTACCTTTATGATAATTCCATGTTTTAAACTAGGACCAAAATTGGCAAAACTGGAGGCAGGCAATCCAGTTAGGTAATGACTACTATTAGAGACCAGACAAAGAGTGAAGAAGTAGCAGGAAAGAAGAGGAAACTGATGCAAGAAACATTTAGAAGATGTATACGTAGGGGTAATGAACAGAAAAAGCTGAATACCTAGGTTTTCTGGGATGGGCACCTGAGTAGAAGGTAGTGTTACAAGCTGAAATAACAAAAACAATAAAGATTCATTAACATAGTGAGTGGGTTTTGCACATTATGGCCTTTAATCCTCACAAAGTATTCTAGGAGAAGGACTGTAAACTATTCCCACTAACAGTTCTTAAAATCTTTTACGGACATGTACAATATAATAAAAAAAACACACAAATGTGCACTGATCCTAAAAACTGCTTCGCTGGAGTACTTCAACAAAACAGCAGGGTTGTGCTCACTCTGCCTTCTGAGAAGACTCAGTCAGAGGCATTCATCCCTACCATGAACCAGAAGCGTGTTTCCTTCTATTTAAAGAGTCGGCTTAGTATCATTTCAGGATCATGACTGCTGCTCCCACAGTAACCTGTACCTATTTTCAGTACACTTTATAATAAGTGCCTATTAATTACATGGTAAGCTCCCTGAGACACATGATCTGACCATTTCTTTACAGTTACGTTCTCAGAACCTAGCAAATTTCAGAACCTCAGTGAAGATTCTTCAATTTCTCTCCTGATACTGTCTAGAAAGCAGTGTCAATTAACTATTTTTTTATAGTACTTAACCACGAAGGGAAACAGGTATCAGGATAGCTCCCAGTTCCTTAGGAGTATCAGAGGCACACAAAAGTATACGCAAAGGCTCAATCTGGAGAACAAGAACATGGTATCAGAACCCACAGGAGAGAATCCTGGAAACAGAAGAGCTATCTTTATTTTGTATCTTTTACTTCAGAATGTATTTCAAGACATTACTTAATCCAAAAACGTTTTTATACATATACAAGTATATTTAATTTGGAGTTGTATATAAATATTTTCTTCCACTCCACAGACGAAAGAGCATCTAAGCTACATCTCAACTTCTGATTCCTGGTTCCACAAGCTAAAAAGTAATTACTCCAATTCAGTTAACAAATAAAAAGATGAAGAGATGAAAGGACTCCACACAACTCTTCTTGGATTCCTAAATGAGGGAGGAGCATATGGCCAAATGTCCCTAACACCGAGACAGGCAAATACAGGGAGTCATAGTTTACTGAAGCAGAGATGCACAAGCAGGAACCTGTGACAGGAAAAAAAACCCTTCACTGTAACTGACAAACTCCTAGAGGCTCGGCTGAAAGTAAACCTGGAGGTAAAAACTCCAAGGGGAGGGGCCATCAGAGGGGAGCCCCAGGGTTTCTGTGCGAGTTGCCCCAAGGAGCTTGAGCTGCTCAGAGCCCGTCCTGAGGAGACTCCTCATGTTTCCAGCAGGGGGCAGAGAAAGGAGCCATGATGAGATATACCAGTGCCGGATCTTCTTATCAAGGCCCGTCCTCAGGCAAAAGTATTTCACCCTGATGGGATATTATCAAATGCTCCCTTTACATCTTACTATCACATTACTGATGGCCTATTACAGCAATTCCTTTTACTTGGGAAATCATGTCCAGCTATCAATAAAAAATTACAAACCATACTAAAAGGCAAAAAACACTATTTGCAACCAGAGCAAGCGTTTAAGAATTAGAAATTGCAGAGATGTTGGAATTATCATACCAGGAACTTAAACGAACTAGTTAATATATAATTTACTAAGCTTTAATGAATAAAGCAGGGCTTCTCTAGTGGCTCAGACAGTAAAGAATCTGCCTGCAATGCAGAATACCGAGCTTCAATCCCTGAGTGGGGAAGATCCCCTGGAGAAGGGAACGGCAATCCACTCGTGTTCTTGCCTGGAGAATTTCATGGACAGGAGCCTGGCAGACTACAACTCGTGGGAGTCACAAAGAATCAGACACAACTGAGTGAGTGATTTACATACAAGCTGGATTATCGCAGGACTGCAGGCTTGGTAATTCACCATATCAACAGACTAAAAAGGAAAAACCATATGATCCTTTCAGTGAATGAAGTAGACAGCATGTAAACGTAAGCAGAGATGGATATCCTAAGAAAGAACCAAAACAAACAAACCTACAGATCAAAAACACTGTAACAGAATTTTTAAATGTCTTTTGAGGGCTTAATAGTAGACTGGAAACAACTAAGAAAAGAATCTCTGAACTTAGATATTATCAACAGAACCTTCGAAAATTGAAAAGCAAGGAGAACAAAGACTAACAACTGTGGGACACTGTAAAAAGCGTAACACACACATAATGGGAATAACTAGAAAAAGAAGAAAGGACCATCAGAAATATCTGAAACGATCACTGAGAATGTCCCTAAATTAGTATCAGACACCAAGCTATAGATCCAGGAAGCTCAAAAAGCACCAACCAGGAAAAATGCCCACTCTAAAACCCTACACTTAAGGATATCATTTTCAAACTACAGATAATCAAAGATAAAGAAAAAGAATCTGAAAGAAGCCAGAGAAAGAAAACTCCTTACCTACAAAATATCAAAAATAGGAATTACATTTGACTTCTCCTCAGAAACCATGAGAGTGAAATGAAATATTTAAGTGCTAAGAGGGATGGTGGGAATGGAGAAAGAAAAAAAATACCAACCTAGAATTCTATACCCTTTGAAATTCTTCAAGTGTGAGGCAGAAATAAAGACTCAGACAAATAAAACTTGAGGGTATTTGCTGTTAGCACACCTGCCTTGCAAGAATGTTAGAAGAAATTCTCTAAAGAGAAGGAAAATGATACAGATTGGAACCTCAAATTTACATAAAGAAGGACAAGCACTGATAAATAAGTGAAAAGCAAAAGAAGACCTTTTATTTTCTTAATCTTAACTGATCTAAGACATACAGGTTGTTTAAAATAATATCAACCATGTATTTGGTTTATGAATACTTATGCACGTGTACATAAGTGTGTATCTACTCATGTATGTGTATATGTTGTTGTTGTTTAGTCACGAAGTTGTATCTGACCCTTTTGCAACCCCATGGACTGAAGTCTGCCAGGCTCCTTTGTCCATGGGATTTCCCAGGCAAGAATACTGGAAGGGGTTGCCATTTCCTTCTCTAGGGCATCTTCCTGACTAAGGGATCGAACCTACGTCTTCTGTACTGAAAGGCGGATTCTTTATCACTGATTGTCACAGTGGATCAAAAACAAGACCCAGTTATACATTATCTGTACTTTATATATAAAGACACATATAAATTAAATAGAAAAAATATTTACCATGCTAACAATAATCAAAAGAAAGCAAGAGTAGCTATATTAATTTCAGCCAGAGCAGACTCCAAAGCAAAGTTATCAGGGTCACACCTCCTAGAATAAAGAATAATGGAAATGAAAACAAAAATAAACAAATGGGACCTAGTTAAAAGTTTTGGCACAGCAAAGAAAACCACAAAGAAGATGAAAAGACAACCTTCAGAACGGGAGAAAATAACTGCAAATGAAACAACTGACAAAGGATTCATCTCCAGAATATACAAGCAGTTTATGTAGCTCAATAGCAGAAAGACAAATAACCCAATCAAAAAATGCACAGAAGATCTAAATAGACACTTCTTCAAAGGTGAACAGACGGCCAATAAACACATGAAAAAATGCTCAACATCACTCATTATTAGAGTAATGCAAATCAAAACTACAAGGAGGTATCACCGCACAGCGGTTGGTATGGCCATCTTCAAAAAATCTTCAATCAATGCTGGAGAAGCTGTGGAGAAAAGGGAACCCTCTTGCACAACTGGTAGGAATGTAGACTGATACAGCTACTATGAAGAATAGGATTTCTTAATAAACTAGTAATAAAATTACCATATGTTTCAGCAATCCCACTACTGCACATATACCCTGAGAAGATCAGAATTAAAAAAGATACATGTACGCCAATGTTCATTCCAACAGTATTTATAACAGGTAGTACATGGAAGAAATCTAGATGTCTGTCAACAGATGAATGGATAAAGAAGTCGTGGTACATATACAATAGAATTTTACTCAAATATGAAAAGGAACAAATTTCAGCCAGTTATAGTGAGGTGGATGAACCTAGAACCTGTTATACAGAGTAAAATAAGAGAAAAATAAATATCATATATTAACGCATATATACGGACTCTAGGAATATGTTATTAATGAACCTATTTGCAGGGCAGGAATGGAGATGCACATCTGTGGACACAGCAGGGGGAGAGGGTAGGACACATGGAAAGAGCAGCACTGAAACAGATATATTACCATAGGTGAAAGAGCGCGAGAGGGAAGCTGTTGTGTAACAGAGAGCTCAACTCAGCCTGCTCTGTGACAACTCAGAGGGGTGGGATGGGGTGGGGCTGGGGAGGTTCAAGAGGGAGGGGACTCACATATACTACGGCCAATTCCCTTGTATAGCAGAAACCAACACAACAATGTAAAGCAATTATCTTCCAATTAAAAATAAAACAAGTTATCAGGGCTAAAAGGGGGCATTACACAATGAGAAACGGGTCAGTTCTCCAAGATAATATCACAACCCTTAATGTGTAGGCACCGAACAACAGAGCACCAAATCACTTCAGGCAGAAAGTGAGAGAACTACAAGGAGAACCAGAGCAATCCATTACTGCAGTCAGAGACCTCAATACCTCTCTCTCAGCAATGGGCAGATGGAGCAGGCAGAAAAGCATTAAGAGCAATCCATTACTCTAGTCAGAGACCTCAATACCTCTTCTCAGCAATGGGCAGATGGAGCAGGCATCCATTACTTCAGTCAGAGACCTCAATACCTCTTCTCAGCAATGGGCAGATGGAGCAGGCATCCATTACTCCAGTCAGAGACCTCAATACCTCTCTCTCAGCAATGGGCAGATGGAGCAGGCAGAAAATTCATTAAGCACACAGCTGGACTCAAGAGCACCATCCATCAACTGGATACAGCTGACATCTCTGGACTATTTCATCCAACAACAGCAGATTACACATTCTTCTCAAACTCATATGGAACAGACCACATTCTGGGCCAAAAAACACACCAAAACACATTTAAAACAACATTAGATTTCCATGCTGGTATTAAATAAGCCAGAAAACAAAGAAATCAATATGAAACCAGTCAAATGACATTAGATCCCATGAAGATAAATATAGCATGGGAAGAGGAATAGGGAAGACAGGACATGACCACTCTTTGAAGAAAGTTGGTCAAGGAAGGTCTCTCCGATAAGGATCATTTGAGAGCTCTAAAGCAAATGAGAAAGGAAGCCATGTGGTTATCAGAGAGAAGGATCACAGAAAACTGGCACACATCTTAAGAACACCAAATCATTAAGGGCAAGAGCATAAAACAAGTGAGGATAAAAAAATGGGCAAAAGAAAATACAAAGGTCACAAAAGTGAAAGGAAGCAGAGAGCCTTGCAGATCCTCAGACTTTACTCTGAGAGAGAGACTTTGAAAGGTTCTGAGCATAAGTAACAGGCTTTAATAACTTTGATCTTTGACCCAGTAACAATTAGCTATTTCCATTTCCATTATGGCTGGTGTACTATGTGCTGAGTTGCTCAGTCATGTCCGACTCTTTGTGACGCCATAGACTGTAGCCCGCCAGGCTCCCCTGTCCATGGGGATTCTCCAAGCAAGAATACTGGAGGGGGTTGTCATGCCTCCTCCAGGGGAACTTCCCAATCCAGGTCTCCTATATTACAGGCAGATTCTTTACTGTCTGAGCCACCAGGGAAGCCCAAGAATACTGGAGTGGGTAGCCAATCCCTATTCCAGGGGAACTTCCTGACCCAAGAAATCAAACCAGGATCTTCTGAATTGCAGGTGGATTCTTCACCAGCTGAGCTCCCAGGGAAGCCCTATGAAGTTCTTACCTATAGAGAATAGATAATAATGGCCTGAGGACTATGGCCTGAGGACTACGGCCTAAGGACTAAGACCTTGGTCATGCCAACATTTAGGAAAAAAATAGGATTTCCAAACAATGAACCATAAATCACTTGATACATTTACCCTTGGTTCCCTTTACAGTCTTAATTATATATCAAGTGTTAGAGATAAGGTTGCAGAGTAACTACCAAAGACAAGAAATCTGAAGTTACTAGAATTGCTTTGAAATCATTAAGAAAATTAAAGAGTCTAAATTCATATGTGAAAAAAGCCTACTACACGGTATGTATGAATTTAAACAAAATCCAAGTACATTATACAACTGAATAAAAAGATCTGGGTTATTGTGTCAGTTCTATTTCGAGGCTAAACTATAAATTAGCATGCAGCTGTTAAAAACTGTTTTTCTGTGCTCTAGGAAAAGGGTAACACTAGGAATTTCTAAAAACACACATATTCTTTAATTTTATATAATTATTTAAAATGTACCCAAGGTGTTCCCTAAAGGATATCAAATGCAAATATATCTCAAAATTGTAAAAAAAAAAAAAAATCATGCTTTAATAAATAGAAGATGCTGCCATTAATAAAACACACTAGTTAATTCTTAGATAAAAACAAGAATCCTTCATGACCTATTTTGTAAATCAAGACCCATAAGCTTAAGGTGGAAGAAGTCTTACTAAACTACTGCCTAGTTACGGTTTCTAGTTACAGAAATTTGGGAAACTGTGGCAGACATGACAACTTAAGAGCTATGGTCTCACATCATGGCCAGAAGCTTAGACATCTTTGTCGAAACATCATGGTAGATCTAATTTCCAGTTACTCCACCTTATAATGCGCTAACAGCATGATCTCTTGCTAAGCTCAACCAGAACTTAACACCAGAGTTTCACCTGAAACCTCACGATAAACATCCTATCACACCTCACATTCTTGGCATACTACAAAACACAAGCCTCATCTTTCCTTTTCACTCTTTACTCTTGATGCATCCATCTAACCTCTTCCACCAAGATCTCCAGAAACACATTCATGATATCTTCAATTGCTTTCTATAATGTTTTCTCAATCTCCTCAGTTCAGTTCAGTCGCTCAGTCGTGTCCGACTCTTTGCGACCCCATGAATTGCAGCACGCCAGGCCTCTCTGTCCATCACCAACTCCCAGAGTTTACCCAAACGCATGTCCATCGAGTCAGTGATGCCATCCAACCATCTCATCCTCTGTCGTCCCCTTCTCCTCCTGCCCCCAATCCTACCCAGCATCAGGGTCTTTTCCAATGAGTCAATCTCTCAGCTTTCACTGAAACCTAACTTGCCTCCAAATGTATTTCTTATAATTCTTTTAAGTGAGGTTTCCACAGACAACTCAAATCCCTAAATGTACCGTTATCCTTCTTATTCACTGTATTAAAAATAATGCCCATTCCCCTCAAAAAAAAAAGCACAACACAAACACAACTTATACTTAGAAACTCTCTGGTAAATTGCACTCATATACTAAAGCCTCTATTTTGCCCCAGTTATATCACTGGCATTGTGACTTCAATGCTTGTATACGTGATCTACCCTAACCCTCGAGCCCCCAAAATACTTGACTTTCTTAACTTGAGGGTCCCTCATCTCCTCTCAGTTTCAGCCAATCACTACCTTAGGCTCTGATCATCATCATCATCTATGCTTCTAAGAGTTTCACTTAAACTGAAACTATCTTTTTGACCCATCAGGCGTTTTGTAACCAACCCAACATCTTCATCTGGCATCACAACCTTTCCAACAGTGGCCATCACCAATGACATGTAAATTCAGCTACTCCAATGTTAACACTCTACACACATGCCACTCCCATCTGCTCTAATAGCCAATGGTGAAATACCATGCATCTTCGTCTGGCTATTACAGAAAAGCCGTCAAACTATGCCTGCCAAGTATGGGTAAGTTAATCTTAGCTGGGTACTCTGTTAGCATGAGACTCTCAATATCTGGTCCACTTCACCCATTTTCCCCAAGAACTTTCCAAGTTTTCAGTCTTTTCATATCCCCTAACCAAACTGTTGAGTTCCACAAAAACTACTTTAAAATGTTTCTTAAAAAGTTACATGGTCACAAAACTACAAAGAGATATACCCTCGCTCCTATTAGGATGGCTTACAGTGAAGGAAAAAAATAACAAGTAATTACAAATGTTGAGAATGTATGGAATTATAACCTTTGTGCATTATGCAGTCAAAATGTTAAAGTGGTACAGCCACTCTAGAAAATAGTATGAAGGTTCCTTGCGCAAAAAAGTAAAAATAGGACTATCATATGAGCCAGCAATCCAACTCTGGGCATATACCCAAAGAAATAAAAGCAGGGTCTCGAAGAGGTATTCGTACATTGCAGCATTATTCACAATAGCTAAAACAAAAGCAACCGGTGTCCATCAGCAGATAAATGGATAAACAAAATGTCACATATATACAACAGATTATTCAGTTCCTAGAAGCAAAGAAAATTCTGATACACACTACAACATGGATGGACCTTGATATCATGCTATGTAAGTAAAATAAGCCAATCACAAAAAGACAAATACTGTGGGCACTCAGAGTATATGAGGTATTGTTGTCCAAATCAAAGACAGTAGAACGGTGATTGCCAGGGTCTGGGGAGAAGAGTAAACGGGGAGTGACTTTTTTTAACTGACAACAGTTTCAGTTCTGTAAGATGAAAAGAGTTACAGAGATGATGGTGGCAATCACTGGACTAAATTGGACATTTTGTAATGTGCATTTTACCACACACAAAAAATTTTAAGTTACATGGACATGTAAATTTGAAAAATACATTTTATAGTCCCTTCTTGGAGAGCACAATGTATATCATTTTAAAGGATTTTTCACAATTTTCAGGAAAGAAATCTGCTGTTTAAGTCTCTATGTCCCAAGCTTAATCAACAATTAAACCACTTCTTCAAGCAGCACACAGTGGTGTAGATGACATAATTTACTAAAATTGACAGTTCAGGCACAATGGCTTTGACTTCCCCATTCTTACCTACCAATACATTTAATATCACATATTCATCCTTACCTCCCTCTTCTAGTTTCATAAGGGTCTTTGCTCTTATTCAAGAAAAATCCCTATACCTATATTCTTCATTCCAACCCTTACTACCTTAAAGCCCTGCTTCAATAATCACCATCTCTTGTTATTTTAAACTTTTATTTTAAACTTCTTATATTCTCACAACTAATCACTTAAGTCTTACCTACTTCACTTTCTAAATACTTCTCTTTAAACCAGAAATCTTTATCTTGAATTCCTCATATACTACTGGCCTTATTTAGGCTTTCATTGACTAAAACTTGGTCATCCTACCATATGATTGCTCTTCAATCCTGTTTCCTTACTTAGCAAATTCTTTACTGACTCCCAAATACCTATGAGAGACAGGCCAAGGCCATTCACATAGCATGCAAGCACCCTAGTCCTTTTTATCCAGTCTCATCTTCTTTAATTTCCCACCTTTCGGTTAGTCTATAATCTAAAAATCTTCACCTACCTACTGTTTCCTACATGTACTACGTGGCTTTGTCAGCACTCATGCTTCTGCCTAGAACGTGCTAGCTGACTCCCAGTCCCGCTTCAAGACTCCACTCAGCCTTCCCTGGTGGCCCCTGTTTTCTGCCACCTGGATTGGGTCCCCACTGCATCAAGGGACCTGAGGACACTGGTGCTTCCTTATGTTCATGTTCCATCCTGGGATCCTTCTACCACCATGAAGCAAATGATGTGCTTCTGGGTCTTTCACACTGAACAGACTAAAACTTCTAGGGGAGTAAAAATATGTAAGAATCCAGGGGCATGAAATTATCTGTCTTAGAAGAGAAATCTAGTAATATGTTACCAAGATTTAGAGGTATTGATTTGGTAGGGAAAACTAGACATGTGTAATCCTATCTTACAATTTACTTTCTAAAGCATTACTCTTTAACCGGAAATTGTTTTCAAAAAACGTGATACCATTTAAAGCAATCTAGAGCAACTTAGACACCACAGCCTCAACCAAGTTACACTTACATTCGGCTAGCTTCAATGTCGTCAGATTGAGGTTCTCCTGATGATCTGTAAAATGCAATTGAGAAAAGTTAAGCAAAATATTCCATATTTCCAAAAAGGAGCAAACATTTTATTTTGGAAGACAAATTTGAAAACAAGATTTAATGGGTTAACAATTTTAAAAGTTCAACATGAGAAAAAAGTGATCAGATCAGATTGCCATATAACACATTTATCGTAAGGGCTAGGTTAATAAAAACTCAGTTCATTTTTTTAAGGAAAGGAAACTAAACACTATTTAAATACCAACGTACAAACCAATGTAACAAATTATAATTATTTACAAAGTCAAATATTTGTAATAAAAACACACAAATGTGAAACCATCTATAGCAAAGTATCAGTTATTCACAATATCAAAGGTATTCACTGGTATTCATGGTCCCAAACTTAAGATAAAGTATTAGCAAACTACTGCCTGGGATGACAAGCTAAGGCCTGGGTCAGCCGCCTATTTTTGTAAACATGTTCTGGCACAGAGGCATGCTCATTCATTTACATACTGTCTATGGCTGCTTTTATACTATAAAAGCAGAGCTGAGACACTTACAGACACGTGGCCCACAAAGCCTAAAATATTTATTACCTAGCCCTTTAAAAAAAGTCTGCCAATCTCTGCTGTAGATAATACAAATTTAAACCTAATAGCCTCATGAATTTTGAGACACTAAAGTCTGATTTGCCATTCTGACCATGATTACTTTATTTCAACAAAAGTAGCCTTCCCTGAAAATACACTGGCAGGATGTATACCTGTCAACTGTATTCTAGGGTATCAAAAATCTTGCTGTGGATAACTATGAATTGACTTCAATTATCAACAGTTGCCAGTTTTTTTTTTTCTACTTTTTCAATATACTGCTGCTATTTTAAGTAGAAATATTCAAAATTCTAAGACAGTAAGAAGTCTTTTATTTTCATTCTGGGGCATGAACCAATTCTGCTGACCCCACCCAACACGTTGAAAAAAATAAATTCCTATTATTCTATTCACTTTTATAACCAGTATCAGTCAATGTATATTAAGGTGACTCAACATAATACTGATTTCTAATACTTTCAGTTCACAGAATAGGCAAAATATTTTTTAGAGGTCAAAAGCTAAATTTTCAAACTAATATTACAAGGACTTGATTTGTAAATTTATCACTGACTTGAGACTTCAAATTCCAAACACTTTTTTTTTTCCCCAAACACATTTTAACAAAAGAATCTTTAACTCAGAGCCACCAGAAAAGAAAAAATCTGTTTCCCATATCGCAGTTTTAAAAAACACTTCTTTATCACTTTCAAAATTATCCCTCATTGCAGTGGTCCAAGGGAAAGAATACAAAAAATGTAAGAGTCCAGCAGCTCAAATATTTATTTTAGATCTTCTTTGCAGTCTATTCACATTTTCAATTTTGCACAAAATGATACTAGAACTAAAACCTGGGGCATGCTGGAGGTGGCAGTGACTCGGCAGTGACACAAATGCAAAAGTTTCACTCCGCCCTCTCCCCCAGGGAGCAAGCAAATCACCTTCGTGACACACCTGGTCTCCACCAGCCTTGTGGGAAAGTACCCCAAGATTGCTTCCAAACTTGTATCTCTCAGACAGAAGAGCTAAAAAGTGATGATAACCCCATGTACCAGCTGACTCATTTTTGAAAGTGCGACCCTCCAGCATCAGATGTCATACCGTAAGGAGGCAGAGCAGGCTTGCAAAACAAAAAATAAACCTGCTGGCTCTAAGGGAAGAGAGGCAGATTAGAAGCTTTTAAACACGTAGGCGGCAAAATTTTCAAAATTAACAGGGAAAGAGGGGGGAAAAATGAGGACACATTGACAGGGAAATTAAACTACTACTGCAAAAAGGTAAGATGCAAGCAAGAGGAAAAACAAATCCAAGTCTCAGAAGTACAATCTGTAATTACTGTAAAGTTTTGAGATTCTGAAATGGAATAGAGATTAAATACATCAAATGGTATCTACATTCTAATTTCCAAAGTCTGTTCCCTAAACAAGAGAATATGTAAACATTAGCATCATTTAATATTAACATATATTAATGTGAACTACCAAAATAACTTTAAAGTCAAACCAAGTAATTTAAACCAATTCAAGAAGAAAAAAAGAATAATAAAAATTGAAGATTATTACCTTAAAACAATCTACCCTAAGACTCCTAAACATAGTGCATTTGTTTTCCACTCAAAACAGAAACTGTTTTTTAATCAAGAAAAAGGTTATAAATATACACTGAACTAAAAGAAGCACTTTTTATCTTATAGTGAGTAATAAGTAATAGTACCTGCCTGTACAAATTTCTAGTCATTCTGCTTATTGTATTCTGTCTGTAATATTCTAAATAATTTAGCAAAGAGTATCCTAAAGTTAGGATCCAAACACTCAAAATTATAAAGTACATAAGATTTTGGGGGAGAACAGATATATGTGTATGTATGGCTAAGTCCTTTTGCTGTTAACCTGAAACTACCACCACATTGTTAACTGGCTACACCCAAATACAAAATAAATTTAAAGTTTGGAGGGAAAAAAAATTCCAAAACTCCAAAAAATAAATAAAATACCTAAGATCTAACAATGGTTTCCAAGCTTTAATTTAGCCCCTGAAAGTCTTTACTCTTTACTGTCAAATACTGGGAATTAAGGATCTGGTTGTTCAGCTGCTCAGTCGTGTCCAACTCTTTGCAACCCCATGGACTGCGTGCAGCACACCAGGCTTCCCTGTCCATCATCTCCTGGAGCTTGCTCAAGCTCACATCCATTGAGTCAGCTGTAATTTTACCAAATTGAGGACACAAACCAAACGGAAAAAAACCCAAAAAGTACTGACTTAGGTTAACCTAAAGTTTGTCAGAAAAACAAATCAGAAGAGAGATTTTTATGAGGTGCAGCTTCTCTGGACTGCAAGACCCTCCTTTAACTTCCACTGTAACTCTATGGGACAGAAAAGTATCCCAGTGTTATTAAAACTCTCACCACATGAAAAGCATACTTTAAAATGTATATTAAGACTTTTTTCATAGGTTTTTTTTAATCTTCATAATAAAATCTTTATTTAAAAACTTGGATTTTTTTAGAAATACTTTCCTATTTATTCATACAGATAGGTCTGGGGAAAAGGCACAAAGTATTTTAGGAAGGAGATTAAATGGAGAAGCGGGTCAACTCTTAGGTCCACTATTCTTAGCAGTCAGTATCCCTGCCAACTATACATTTTCTTCCTATTTTTTTTAACCGCATGTATTTTACAATGGCAGCCTTTTAAAGGCTGTAAAATAACATTCAAAATTACCTTTTACAAGCTGTGGCCATTCGGTGACATCAGGGTGATCACAGCTTTGAGTCACTGATTAAAAACAGGTTGTCACACCAGTCTAGCTGCTAACTTGATCTGAGCGTAGGTTTAATAATTCTAATAAATTAAACAAATCTTTAGTTAGAACACTTTATAAACTCAATTCATTGTTTAAAAAAAAATCTTCACAGGTTCGAATTAGGTACCAATGCAACATTCATCAGAAGAATAATTAGAGAAATGCTTTCCAGGACTATTTTTCAGCATTTTTTCCTTAAATTTTTTCTTCACTTGAGAAAACATGACAATAATCTTGTACTTTTATGAAGTGTCACAGTTTACAAAAGCACTTTGGTCAACAGTATCTTAAATCTCAAGACAACTTTGGCTCTAACCTACACTGAGTAGGTACAATAGGAAGAATTTTAAAAAAACAGAAGAAAAAGCAACTTTAGAGTGATTAATTGACTTGCCCAAGATTTTAGTAATAGTGTTGAAGCCAGGACTAGAACTAAAACCTAGGTATATTGACTTCCTAACCAGAGTTAGTATTTTGTGATTTCATTTAGTTCTGCTATAGAGTCTCATGATTTAAATATACGTAAGTAAGCAGAGATATAAAATATAAATTGAGAATCCACAATTACAATAGTTTAAATGGGGCTAATAGTAATAAAGATTTCCAGGTAGTCAAATGCTTAATGAAATAGTTATACACAAACATACACACACACACACACACATCAAGTCTATTCCTATGTATTCCATAGGATAATCTAACATTAGCAAGAACTCCTT
This sequence comes from Okapia johnstoni, assembly GCA_024291935.2. NCBI lineage: Eukaryota > Metazoa > Chordata > Mammalia > Artiodactyla > Giraffidae > Okapia > Okapia johnstoni. The sequence goes on from CM044326.1 coordinate 1,523,670, forward strand.
GGGTATCTCACAAATATTATATTCTCCTTATCAGCCATAAATCCATTAACATTCAATTTCATGAGAGAGAATGGCAAAATACAAAATCATTTTTTTCTCCCTCAACCTAGTATCTTCTGATCCCCTTACTTGGCCTTAGCTGAACTGTCCTAATTATCATGGTTCACGATTTATCAGGCATCCTAATCACACTGCAGTTGTGGCAAAGATACACATCTGGAATATCCCAGAATCAAGAGTTCACGTCCTGCAACTAGTTTTTCCTCCTGATGATTTCCCTACCAAACTATATATCCAGGCCAAATCTGAAAAGTGATCTAAGGAAAGATGAGAAAATTAGCAGACAGAAACAAAAGACCCTTGACATTTATAAAACAGAAAGCTACCTGAAAATACTAAGGGATGAAACATCAATGCTTGAACCCATAACTCTGCAGCTCATGAACATGGGCTTCGAATTCAGGTAAGGTAACAGCTGGCCAGAGAATACATTAAGTAACTTTCAGGGACTCCAATACAGACATACTTCATTTTATTGTGCTTCACCAATAATCTGTGTCGTCTCTGACAAACTAAAGGTTTGTGGCAGCCTGCCTCTAACAAGTCTACAGGTGCCATCTTTCCAACAGCATTTGCTCACTTCATGCCTCTGTGTCACATTTTGGTAATTCTTGCAATATTTCACACTTTTTCCTCATTATTATATTTGTCACGGTGATTTATGACCAGTAACTTTTGATATTACTATAACAACTTGCTGAAACCTCAGATGATGTTAGCACTTTCTTTACCAACAACGTATTTTTTAATTAAGGTATGTACACTATTTTTTAGACATAACATTATGGCAATTAATAGACTGTAGTACAGCATCTGTCAGTATAACTTTCACAAGCACTGGAAAGCCAGAAACTTCACACGATCAGCTTTATTTGCTTACTGCAGTAGTCTAGAACTGAACCTGAAATACCTCTGAGGTATGCCTAAATATGTGGGATTTATAATCCCTGGAAGATATCAAATTTCCTAGATTATCCTATCATGTTACATGCTTCCTAATAACAACCTCTGGAGAAGGAAATGGCAACCCACTCCAGTGTTCTTGCCTGGAGAATCCCAGGGACGGCGAAGCCTGATGGGCTGCCGTCTATGGGGTCGCACAGAGTCAGACACGACTGAAGCGACTTAGCAGCAGCAGCAGCAATAACAACCTAGAAAATTCCAGAGGTCATTTGGAAAAGAGGTAATGCGCCCCCTGAAATGAATACTATTTCCTCTGGGGTCTTCATAAGACTAACAGTGTATGTGGGTTTAAAAGATCCAAGTCTAACTTTCCAACCTGTAAAACATAAAAATGAAAAAGTCAAAATACCCTTTAATTGATTAAGTGAGTTGAATTAATTCATTAAAGAGCTACAAGTTCTGTGAAAAATATTGAGGCAAGTTTTCTCTTCTAGACTTCCTTTTTCATAGTCCAGCGCTCAACAGAGCAGCTCCCAGAGTCAGTCTGGACACAAGGCCTTGTTTGCTCCCTTACTCAATGCAAAATCTTGGGCAAGTTTCTTAACCTCTCCAAGCCCCTTACCCAATATATAGAACTAAGGTAACAGTAGTACCTATTTCAGAGGTCTGTCATGAGGAGGAACAAACATGTATTTTGTTCAAAACAGTGTATGGCACATAGAAAAAGTCCAATAAATGCAAGCTATTATTAAGTCATAGCCTAACAGCCAAACTCGCCCCCTCAATCTTCTTATGCAATTATTTTACCTCTCACAGCACACTAACCTCTTCTAAATTTCTTTCCGAATCCCACTTGGAGCCCCCACACAGTCTACCTGGCAGCATAGTGACTTAGCACCTAGCAGCATAATCCTTTAAAAATGGCCGTCACCCAAATCTGCTGAATACATCCGTCACTACTCTAATCATGACAGTAAGATATTCATGCAATTTTGACTTTCAAAAAATAAAACAGAAACATACCATATTTCGCCAAACTTCTGAGGAGCTGGTGAATTCTAAAATCAGGCTCTTACAGATTTTTAACCTAAAACATAAAACACCTCACTCAATTCTTGTTACATAGACAACTTTCAAAGGAAAAAAAATGCTCTAAAATTACAGAAGCAAACTCATTTGTAATATTTGTGAATATTCAAAACACATCAAGAGACAAACACCCCTAAATGCTACTGCCAGAATGTATGGACAGGTAGGTAGGCAGGACCTGTGGCCTGATGCTTCCAGCGGGCAGAACCGTGGTGCCCACTTTCAGCCACAGAGCTTACTGCTTTCCATTTCCTTACTCTCTCTCTCCAACAGGGCTGAAAATACATGACAATTGCTGAACTATGTGTCTTGAATTCCTTCAGATACCTATAGCAGTTAAGCTTTTAACTAAATTCTATATGCTGAGCATCTGCTATGTTAGGCACATATATGAGCATCTGCCCAACCACCTCCCAGAGTAGCAGCTTGGGAGTGGCCTGTAAGTCTTAGATGTCAGGTTGTTGTATTAGTGAAAATATTTTTAAAGTGCGTAAGACAATGTTGCCTGGAGCATAATAGGGCCTCAATGTACGGTAGCAATTATTATTTCTTAAATCAAACATTTAATCTACCATCAAAATTTCTCTTATCAAAAAACAAACTTTGAAGCCTTTAAGCTTTAGCATGGATCCAAATAATCACTGTAAATTCTCATCTCATTTGTACACAATCAGAGCACATCTCAGTTGAACAGAACTGAAGTTTTTTTTTTTTTTCAAATACATTTCCTTTTACTACATATGAAGAAACCAAGTCTCCCACGAAGTCAGGAAACCCACCCAGCATCCTAAAGGTTGCTGTCAGAAAATGAATATATTGCATATAATTGGAGAAGGAAATGGCAACCCACTCCAGTGTTCTTGCCTGGAGAATCCCAGGGACAAAGGAGTCTGGTGGGCTACAGTTCATGGGGTCGCACAGAGTCAGACACCACTGAAGAGACTTAGCAGCAGCAGCAGCAGCAGCAGCATATAATTACTGTTTTTAAAATTAATCAAAAGTTAAGATCTTAACAGACTGAGTCTCACACTCTCTTCTATAATAACAATCACCTAAGGAATCTGTAAAAAAAAAAAAAAATGCACATACTTACTTGATCTCAACCTCCAGAGACTGTGATTCAGTACATAAATTTGGGGTATAGGGATCTATATTTTAAACACACATTTCATGTGATATGCATACCCCAATTTGAGATACTTTGCCTTAGAAGATTAGGAACACATAATCATCGAAGAAATATACCAAATCTATGAAGATACAGGATAAGTAACAGAAACCGCAAGCACCAAAAATGCTAGCTGCACTCTGCAAATTAAACCATTAGCACTCTTACAACACACCTAGTGCCTTTATTTTGTTTATATTCAACAGAGGGCTCAGTATAAATCAAAGAATAAGAAATGCATCTAAAAATAAGAAATGTCAATACGAATCAATAGCCGCCTGTCCTGCTATCATTTTCATTTATCCTTAAACAGCCCATCTGCCTACTCTCACTTTTTCTCCCTCTACACAGGTGCATATGTATTATTAATACGCCTATCATGTCTTTTATCTCCTCTCCAATAGCCGATTTCCTTCACCTCCTTGTAACCCTAGGACAAACTTCACTTCCAGACTACTTTTTCTATCACTTTTTCATTATGTCCACTTAGCAATCCTGTTCTCATGTATGCCATGTTTACAGTCTCTTAAATTTATGGGAAAGTTACTTGTTGACAAACCCATTCAGCTTTGTACATTTGTAAATTCCTCAACAAAAGACTGCTCCCAGTAACTTTCCTGCATATATCTTCCTGCCTTTAGATTCTCCTCATTCTAGTTCACTCTGCAGTTAAGCTAAAATTTTTAAGTATTACTTTATTATTATAGTACTTCCAACATAGTTCCCTCAACTCCATTAACTCTTTACAGTACCATTACCTTCCTTTAACCACCAGAAAGACCATTAGCTCAGATGCTAACATACAAAACCTTTCACATACTGCAAGTTTTCTTACAAAAATCATCATCATTCTCGTATGTCCTAAATCTTATGACCTCTTAATCCTACTTTTTCTCTGCAGCATTTCACAGTGCTAACCATTCCTCACCCCTCCGGGCTTCCACAATGCTGTGCCTGTCAGTGTTCTACCTCTGACTGGAACTAAGGCTTCTGCTAGTTCATGTTCCTGCCCCCCAACCGTAGCCTCTAAGTTTCCATCAGTAGCCCTTTTCTTAACGTAAGAAAAGCGGCTATTTAATTCAGGTTAAATTAATTTTCTGAACAAGGTCAGCAGCTGTTCCTGCATCAGCTCTCTATATACTTAGGAACTCTCACATCTTTTAAGATCCCTCACAGCTTAAGAGCCCTTATATCTTTTAAGCCTTGATCTCTTGAGTCATAAGCCTGCTACTCTGTTACCAATGGAACACATGCACTTGGGATGTTTCATTAGCACATAAAGTCAAACTCAGTTATTAAAAAAAAAGCCTCACTCCATTTTGATGTGCCTACTCCTCCTACTCTTGTTGTCCTGCTAATTACAGATTATAAGAAAAATGGTTAAAAAAATGGTGAAAAGCAAGAAAAAATGGTGCCATTCTTTATTCCCCACCCCTCGTTTTTATTTAGCCCGACCACTGTACAGTTTGATACTAAAGATCATTCAAAGAACATCTACTACCTAAAACTAATACAACGTTATATGTCAATTATAGCTCGAATTTTAAAATATGTTTGAAGGTCTACAAGTGAACAAGACATACTGGTAAAGAAACTAGACATGCTCTTACACAGATATAAAGAACAGACTTTTGGACTCTGCGGGAGGAGGCGAGGGTGGGATGATTTGAGAGAACAGCATTGAAACATGTATATTACCATACATGAAATAGATCACCAGTCCAAGTTCGATGCATGAAGCAGGGCACTCAAAGCCGGTGCACTGGGACAAGCCTGAGGGATGGGGAGGGACGGGAAGTGGGAGGGGGGTTCAGGATGGGTGAGACATGTACACCCATGGCAGATTCATGTCAATGTATGGCAAAAACTACTACAATACTGTAAAGTAATTAGCCTTCAATTAAAATTAATTTAAAAAATTACATTCAAAATTCAGTCTATAAATAAAGTTTTAGTGACCCCCCCTCCCCAAAATTGGAAACTAGACTTGCTCTTATTCCCATGTAATGGGGGAAATGGGCACAAACAATAAAAACCACAATAAAGTAGGTAACTGCAATGCACAGTTAAGTGTTGTGAAGAAGAAACCACAATATTAAGTGCACTAAAATACTATTCTGACTTAGTCTGGGAAAAAAGGAAAGATGTTCTTTATAAAGCAACATATAAACTGAGCACTGAGACATGAATAATGTTTATCCCAGACATTCAGACATATTAAGAAAAATCAGGGGAAGTAATGATACCACCACCAGTCCAGTCATCCAAATTAGAAAACTGAGTCATATTCTAAAGAGAAGCCCTGTCCAGTACAACAAACTGCTCACCCACTACTGTCAATTCTATCTCAGAAATTCCCCCACACTCCAACAGTTCCCCCAATTATTCTGTTGTTGGTTTTGTTCCAGAGTAGCATTTCAGATGAAACTGTGCACAATTTGGCCAAAATCTGCCAGGCCAGCCTCTTCTCTCAGACTTTTAGACAACACACATATAATTCGTTTTTACACTTCCACTGCTTGAAAATATTCACAAAATATACTTCTCAGGATAAACATCTTACAAAAGAGGAACATTTCTTTTTAGGTGACTTGCTTTAGGTCACTTAACTAGTAAATATAAGGTTCAGACCAAGTTGTCTGATTCTAAAGACCATGTTTCTTCCTTCCATTGTTGATCAGTCACTAAGTCGTGTCCAACTCTGCGCCCCACCCATACGAGGCTTCCCTGTCCCTCATATCTCCTGGAGTTTGCTCAAACTCATGTCCATTGAGTAAGTGATGCCATCCAACCACCTCATCCTCTGTTGCCCCCTTGCCCTCAATCTTTCCCAGCATCAGGGTCCTCTCCGAAGTATTGGAGCTTTAGCTTCAGCACCAATGAATATTCAGGGCTGATTTCCTTTAGGATTGACTGTTCTGATCTCTTTGCAGTCCAAGGGACTCTCAAGAGTCTTCTCCAACACCACAGTTCAAAAGCATCAGTTCTTCAGAGCTCAGCCTTCTTTATAGTGCAACTCTCACATCCATACATGACTACTGGAAAAACCATAGCTTTGACAAGACAGACCTTTGTCTCTGCTTTTTAGTATGCTGTCTAGGTTGGGCATAACTTTTCTTCCAAGGAGTAAGCATCTTTTAATTTCATGGCTGAAGTCACCATCTGCAGTGATTTTGGAGCTCAAAAAAATAAAATCTGTCACTATCTCCCTTGTTTCTCCTTCTATTTGCCATGAAGTGATGGGACCAGATGCCATGATCTTAGTTTTCTATACGTCAAGCTTTAAGCCAACTTTTTCACTCTCCTCTTTCACTTTCATCAAGAGACTCTTTAGTTCTTCACTTTCTGCCATTGGGTGGTGTCATCTGCATATCTGAGGTTATTGATATTTCTCCCAGCAATCTTGACTCCAGCCTGTGCTTCATGCAGCCCAGCATTTCTCATGATGTAAGCGTTTCTCTGCGTGTAAGTTAAATAAGCAGGGTGACAATATACAGCCTTGACGTACTCCTTTTCCTATTTGGAACCAGTCAGTTGTTCCATGTCCAGTTCTAACTGTTGCTTACTAGCCATGTATTTCTGACTTCAATGCTTTTGTTTCTCACAACACTTAACCCCGAAATACTTCTCTATCTTCTGCTAACCGTTATGTTCCACTCACCTATTATGCCCTGTTAAAAAATACTCATTTTAAATACTGTACCACACAATTCTCTAATCTCTTCTGTAAATAATAATTTATTATATATTCCTAATGCTGTATTAATTTCTATCTTAAGTTTATTACTTTATATATTATAGCTATCTGCATACATTTCTCAGTGCTTCTAATTATAAGCTGGTTGAAGGGAGGGTGCATCTCCTTCATGTTTGCTTTCATCATATTGAGGATTGGTTTTTTGACTCCACACCTCCCCTCTACAAGGGGGAAAAAAAAAAAAGAGGGGGAAAAAAAAAGAGTAAAGCTCATGGCCTTGACAAAGGATTCTGAACTAGTTCCAAATGCAATTCACGGACGAATAAACAAGAGTATCCCTTAAATCCAAACTAACACAAATTTACCCCAAGTCAATTTAACGAAAGTATATTCTGAAGCTCAAAGATGTTAAGAATCACCAAGAAAATTTCATTTTCTAAAAGAAATGTCTCTCTTTCCAAAGAACTTGTTCTACCAGGGACTAAAGTGTAGGATATTACATAGTATAATTAAAATCGATACAACCCCTTCAAAAAAATTTGACAGTTATCTACTAAAACTAAATGTATACAAATCCTGTCACTTCCACTAGGTACATATCAAACAGAAATGAGAACACACGTTCACTAGAAGGCATTTAGTGGAAAATTGAGAGTAACAACAGTTTTAGTCACCCTAAACCAAAAATGACTAAAATGTCCATCAGCAGCAGAATGAAAAACAAAATATAGTTGATCCTTGAACAACCCAAGTTTGAACAATGCAGGTCCAATTAGATGTGGATTTTTCTTCAGAAAATACACTAATATAGTAACACTATTTACAGTTGGTTGAAGTCACAGAACTGCCAAGTCTGCAAGGCCTACTGTAAGGTTACACATGCAGATTTTTGACTATGCAGGGGATGGGCACCCCTAGCCCCACACCTTGCTCAAGGGTCAACTGTAGCATACAGAAATGATACGCAACCAGCGACAACCAACAGTGTGGATGAATCACACAAATGTGGTCTGTGAGATAAGTCAGACACAACTAGATGTGACTGTTTCTAATTACATAAAATATGAAAACAGGAAAATCTCATCTGTGCTGGCAGAAGTCAGGATACTGGTTACTCCTGGGGAAAGAGAATTAATGACAAAGAGAGCACAAAAGGCTTCAGGGGAACTGATCTTATGCCCTGATCTGAATGCAGGCTACATCTGTGTGCTCAGTGTGGGAAAGTTCAACAACCTATGTGCACACTCATATGCTTCTGTATGTGTATCATACTTGAATCAAAACTTTATTTTAAAAAGCACAGTATGGTACGAGCATTTGATAGATAAATGTAGATGCAACAGGAAGTAAGTCCAGAGAAAGATCCAAGAAGTACCTAACAGTTGCTTCTTATCAAAAACAAGAAAACTGGACAACGTACAGGAAAAAATATGTTTTCAGACCCTGGGTACAAGGCAGTGTAAGACTGTGATCCATGAGAATAAACAGAATTAAGGCAAACCCTTTGAATGCTTGAATTTCTGCCTACAGGCAACTTTCTGCTAGAGTCAATGGAGCAAAACCCAGACAGAGGACAGCAGTCTCACTGGGGTGTGAAGCAAGAGGTCAGAGTTGAGTAGGCTGAAATGGGTAGAATATTTAGTAAGACTGAGTGCCAGAGTGGGGAGCTAAGCAGAGAAAAGTCTCCATAAGCCTGCCACTTGAGGGTCCTTTCAAGTTTGTCACTATATACTAAACTGGGCATAAATAAAGTGAAAGACTCCATGAAGCTGAAGAAAGAGGAGCTGTGAGCTGAAATATTCCCAGTGCTCATACAGGACTGGGAGATCCCTAAGTTCCTCCCAATCAGAATGAAGAGAACATGCTGACACTTAGAACATTTCATAGACATTTACAGGACATTTAGTAGAAAACTAAGAAAGGCCGTGCCGTTCTAGTAGCTACTAGCCCAGAAGGAAAGCCTTCTCTAGACACACTCTAACAGAGCCTTGAAGGAATCAAGCTGAGCAACAATTCACTTCACTGGCTGCCAAAACAAAACTTAACGTTCGAAAAGACAACAAAATCCAGCCACTCAACAACAGACTACTACAATATTCACTATCCAGTAGTAAACTACTAAATTTACAAACAGGAAAACAAGACCCAAAACCAACAGAAAAACCAGTCAAAAGACCCTGAAGTGAAAAAACTTATGGCATCAGTAGATGAGAACTTTTAAAATAGATATTATAAATATGATCAAGGACCCAAAGGGATATATGAAAATGAAACTCCCAGAAATACAAAATAATGTATATAAATATATATAAATATATAATACTTACATAAATATATAAATCATCTCAAAGTATTTGACACTGCAGGGGGAAAAAACAGTAAAATACAAGACAAAGTAAGTGGAAGCTGCTGCTGCTGCTGCTGCTGCTAAGTCGCTTCAGTCGTGTCCAACCCTGTGCGACCCCATAGACGGCAGCCCACCAGGCTCCGCCGTTCCTGGGATTCTCCAGGCAAGAACACTGGAGTGGGCTGCCATTTCCTTCTCCAAGTGGAAGCAGAAACAGACAAAAAAAGAACTAAAAATGTTAATGATCTGAATCCAATTATCAAATAATCTAACAACATACATATAACCAGAGTCCCTGGAAAACAATGTAGAAGGAAGAGAAGTGACTTTTTTTTTTTTTTTGAGAAGTGACTTTAAAAAAGTACATGTGAAGAAATAATGACTTTTCCAAATTTGATGAAAGCATAAGCACATAGACCAAACCAAACCAAAACCAAAAAAAAAAACCCACCCAAAATCAGTGAATCCTAACTAAGCAGGATAAACAAAGAAAAATAGGGACAAAGAGAAAACCTTAACAGAGAAGCCAGGGGGGGAAGAGACTTTATGAACAGGAGAAGAAACCTAAGTATCACCACAGACTTCTTGTCAGAAACAAATGCTGCAAGAAAAGTATGTCAACCTAGAGTTACGTATCAAGTGATAAATATCCTTCAAAATATTAAAATAAACCACTATATATCGACTAGAATGGCTACGTCAAAAAGACTGATAGTCCCAAATGTTGACAAGAACGTAGACCAACGGGAAACTTGTAATTGTTGGTGAGACTATAAAACAAAACAATCAATGTGGGGAAGCCAAGACAAGCTATCCTGGCCAATCTCTGCCCAAAGTACAGCTTCATAAGCAAAGTAAATAACTGCAGACGTTTGGGGTACACTAAGCTTGGGGTGATCTGTTAGGTACCAACAGATAACCAGAAAAATAAACTAAATTTAGTTAAGTGCAGTACATGAAATTAATAATAATACACTTCATAAGTTTTAGTTAACTATATACGACGAAATTAAGGATGAGATATTCTAACATCTGCAACTTCCTGAGTTAGCCAAAAAGTTCACTTGGGAGTTTTCTATAAGATGTTACGGAAAATCCCAAACTTTTTGGCCAAAACAAAACTTTGAAAAGCATCAAAAAAAAAAAAAAGAAATAAAACAAGTTAACAGATAGATATGAGACATTAAATAAGATAAAATATTAATTGTAGAACTACATTCTGCAATTATTTCACACCTGTGTAAGTTTGAAAATTTTCCTAATAAAATTTTTACAAGTGAAATAAAAACATTTTCATACAAATAGAAGCTGAAAAGGTTTTTTTTGGGCCAACAGACTTAGTGGTCTAGAAATTTTTTTATTTTTTCAAGTAGAAGGAAAATAACATCAGATAGAAATTTGGGTTCATGAAAAAAATCTACACAAAAGAAATGAAATGAAATGAAATCATGAACAAAACATCAAAGAATATTGCTCCTGGTTTTTAAACTTCTTTATATAACAACTGACTATTTAAAGAAATAATCAGAAATTCTACTGTGGAATTTATAGCTTACATAAAAGCAAAACAGAAGACTAAAATGGCAAAAAAGGATGAAGAAAGGTAAACAAATTTATAATGTTCTAGAATTCCTGTACTCTAAGAGGTCTTATTTTAAAGGCAGACTGAGATAAACTAAGGTGCATACTGTAAATACTAGTGCAACCAACTGGGGAAAAGACAGAGATACAAGCTAATAGTGGAGATAAAACAGACTTCTAAATAATGCTTAATCCAAAAGAAAGCAGGAAGTGGAGGAGGGAAGTAGTATAAATATCACAACTAAAAAATAAACAGTAACCTGATACTCTTAAACTCAACCATATTGACAATTACAATAAATATAAATGGATCGAAAACTCAAAAAGCAGAGATTGTAAACAATCAAAAAGGATGCAACTACAAAGTATACAAGACGTATTAAATATAATAGCATATAAGTTGAAAGTAAAGCAACAGAAACATGTAAACACGAATCATAAGGAAGGAGGAGTAGCTGTATTAACACCAGACAAAGCAGACTTCAGGCCAAGGAACATTACCAACAGAAGAGACCCATTTCTTAGTGATAAAGAATCAATCCATCAAGGAGATATAACAGTCCTAAATGTGAATGCACTTAATAACAGAACTTGAAAATACATGAAACAAAAAGGAACAGAATTGAAAGAAAACATAGCAGGTTCACAATTATAGTTAAACATTTCAACACTACTCTCTTCTTAATTAGGGCTTCCCCGATAGCTCAGTTGGTAAAGAATCTGCCTGCAATGTAGGAGACCCCGGTTCAGTTGCTGGGTTGGGAATATCTGCTGGAGAAGCAACAGGCTACCCACTCCAGTATTCTTGGGCTTCTCTTGTGGCTCAGCTGGTAAAGAATCTGCCTGCAATGCAGGAGACCTGGGTTCAATGCCTGGGTTGGGAAGATCCCCTGGATAAGGGAACAGCTACCCACTCCAGTATTCTGGCCTGGAGAATTCCATGGACTACAGTCCATGGGGTCACAAAGAGTCGGACACGACTGAGCGACTTCATTTTCACTAATTTAATAAAATAAGTACCCTGCCCCCAAATAAGTAACAATACAGAACACATGCCTGTCTAAATAAGAACTTGTAGCCTGAAAAGAAAGAGAACAGTGGGATATTCACAAAAAGATACACACACTGCCAATAAATACATGAAAGCTTCAGTATCGTCAGTCACCAGGGAAATGCAAACTAAAATAACAATGACACTTCATACCCATTATATGACAATTACTTTTTAAAAATAACATACGCAAAGTATTAGCAAAGATGTGAAGAAATTGGAATCCTTGTGGGAAGGTAAAGCAGTACCACTGCTATGGAAAATGGTATATTGGCTTTTCAAAATAATTAAACATAGAATTACCATATGACACAGCAATTCCATTCCTAGGTATGTACACAAAAGAAATGAAAGCAGGACTTGGAAGAGATTTTTACACCCAATGTTTACAGTAGCACTACTGACAATAGCCAAAGGAAGGAAGGAAGGAATTCAAGTCTCAATGAATGAATGATTAAACAAAATGTGGTATATAGACACAATGGATATTATTCAGCTCATACTAAGTTGCTTCAGTCGTGTCCAATTCTTTGCGACCTTATAGATTGTAGCCTACCAGGCGCCTCTGTCCATGCGATTCCCCAGGCAAGAATACTGGAGTGGATTGCCATACCTCCTCCAGGGGATCTTCCCAACCCAGCTATCGAACCCACATCTCTTATGTCTCCTGCACTGGCAGGCAGGTTACCACCAGCACCACCTGGGAAGCACATGACCCAGTAATTCCAATTTAAGGCCTTTAACTTTGAGGAATGAAAACATGTTCACGTATCAAAAGACAGACCTGCAGAGAGGACCTTTATTCACAACAGCCTAAAACTCGAAAATATTCAAATGCTCACTAGATAACTAAACAGTAAATAAATAATTGCACTTTTGCATAGCCATATTGTATTTAACAACAACAAAAAAAAATCAGTGATAAAACACAAAGTAGAGAAATCTCAATTATCTGTAGTTATGTGGGTATGTGACAGCATACACAGATTTGATGCAATAATTAACAAGTACTGTTCAACTCCATTCTGTCAGTTGTTCTAGCCAAAACCTCAGTGTCATCTTTTACTTCTCCCTTTATTCCATACTTACATCTGACTGATCACCAAATCCTACAGACTATAACTTCAACACGTATCAGTGATTCAACCTCTTCTCACCAACCTCATCGGCCTCAGCCTGTCCAAGCCCCCATCATCACCTCTTACGTGTATTCCCGTAGGAGCCTACCAACTGGCCTCCTGATTCTGCCCTTCTCTTTCAATCTACACTAACCATGGCAGCCAGAGGGATCTTCTGACATAAGTCAGAACTTTCCACTCTGCTCAAAAACTTTCAAGGGCTTCCCATCCCACTCAGAAGTAAAATTCAAACCCCTCATTGTGACCAAATGCTATGTGCCCTACATTCCCCTTTCTGACTTGATCTCCATCATTTACTTTTCTAAAGCCACACCGGCCACTTCGCAGTTTCTCAAACAAACCAGGCACTCACCCACCTCACTGTCTCCTTATGCACTACCCCGTGTCTGAAATGCTCTTCCCTCGGTTATCCATCCCCTGCAGTTCTTCACTCAAGTCACCATCTCACTGAGGTTTTCTCTGGTCACACTAAAGTTTGCATTCACCCCCTGCACTCTCAAATATTTCATCTCCCACTCCGTTTTCTCCTTAGAAGTACAATATACTGCAACTGCATACAAACTGCAACATACAATATATTCTACATATCTTGTTTTTGCTGTTTATGATCTCTTTCCCTAATAAGCTCAAGTCCATCAAAACAGGAGCTTTGGTGGATTTTGTACACTGCTGTCTCTACTAGCATCTAGAAAAATGCCTATGACACAATAGGTGCTTAAAAAATATTTGCTAAATGAATGAGGTAGAGATGCACATGTAACCATTCACATGGAAAAGATTTCTATAATAAATTGCTAAGGGGGGGGGGAACCAAGTTGTACAGAAAACAAATACACAAGCAATGAACAATTTGAAAATAAAATTTTAGAACTTTCATTAGTAGTAATACCAAAAAGAATGAATCTTAGAAATATAAACAAAATACATTTCTTTCTGAACAGAAGTGCCAGATGTGTACAACAAAAACTATAAAACACAAAGAAATTAAAGACCTGAATAAACAGAGAGACACTCTATGTTCATGAATCGAAAAATATTAATGCAAGAAAACTCCTTAAAGAGATCAAGAGATTCAACACAAATTTTATCAAAATCCTGGCTCCCCTTTTAGCAGAAACTGACAAGCTGACTCTAAAATGCACACAGAAATTCAAAGAATGCAGATAGCCAAGAGAGGAGCCAAGTTTGAATATTCACATTTTTCAAGTTTAAAATTTACTACAAATCTACAGCAATCAAGAATGTATGTGAATGGCTGAAGAGCAGACATAATGGATGGAAGAGAATTCAGAGTCTAGAAATAAACGCTTACATTTATGGCCAACTGATTTTCAACAAGGGTGCCAAGACTGATTCAATGGGAAAGAACAGGCTTTTCAACAAATGGTTTTGGAACAACAGGATATCTACACGGAAAAAAATAAAGTTGGACCCTTACTTCATATAACACCATGCATAAAAATTAACTCAAAACACATGACAAACAAAAATGTAAGAGCCAACACGACAAAACTCTCAGAAGCAAATAGGTATAAATCTGCATGGCCTTGGTTAGGCAATGGTTTCTTAAATAACACCAAAGACAACAAAAGAAAAACAGTAAACTGGACTTATCTTGTATGCCTCAGAGGAAAAAAACCATGAAACTGAAAAAACAACTTTTGGGGGGTAAAATACTTAGAAATCATGTATCTGATAAGGGACGTTACATTCATCCAGAACATGTAAAAATGCTTAAAAGCTAAAAAGAAAAATGACCCAATTTTAAAATAGCAAAGGATCTAAACAGATCTTTAAAGATGGATAATCAGTACATATGTTAGTCATCTGCGTATGCATGCGTGCTAAGTCTCTTCAGTCATATCCAACTCTTTGTGACCCTATGGACCGTAGTCCACCAGGCTCCTCTGACATGGGGTTCTCCAGGCAAGAATACTGGAGTGGGTTGTCATGCCCCCCCTCCAGGTGGCGTTCCGATCCAGGGATTGAACCTGTCTTGTACATCTCTTGCATTGGCAGGCAGATCCTTTACTAAAAGCATCACTTGGTAGGCCCTGTTAGTCATTTAGCAAATGCAAATCAAAATCACAGATACCTTCACATCCACAAGACAACTGGTTTGGCAGGGAAGTAATTAGAAATGAACTCTCATGCACTACTAACACAACTGTAAAATAGTGCAGCCACTTTGGAAAAGAGTTTGGCAGTTCCTTGAAATGTTAAACACTCCTAGTTATGTACTCAAGAGAATGAATATATAGGTCCACATAAAAGTTTATATGTGAATGTTCATAACGTGATTCATAATAACCAAAAAATGGAAACAATCTAAAATTATCAACTGATGACTGAATAAACAGTATGTATATACTCATACAATGTAGTATTAATGAACCTTCAAAATATCATTTAAGTAAAGGAAGCCATACACAAACATACACATACTTTACAATTCCATTTATATGAAATATCCAGAACAGGGAACCCACACAGACAGACAGACAATTCGTGGTTGCCAGGGGCTGAAGGGAAGAATGGCGATTGATAGGAATGAAGGCAAGAATGGCGAGTAACAGGTATAGGGTTTCTCTTGGGGACGACTAAAATTTTTTAAAATTTATAGATAATGGTGATGGTCGCCAACTGAATATTCTAAAATCCACTATAAAGGGTAGATTTTATGGCACATGAATTATATCTCAAAAGTTGGAAATTATATAAGGTATATGGAATGACTTTTATAAACCGCTACAAATACCTGTACTTCCAGTTACATTTGTTTGGTATTCACCAGGTGTTGTGATGCTTTTCTACACTTAAATTTAACAACTGTTAAGTTTTGGAATTGGCTAATAAGAAAGGAAGAGGAAACTCACTTTTTTATACTTTAAAAAACACATATTACTTTTTGTATTTCCTTATTCTCAAAAATAATTCTATACACCAATATTTGAGGGGATGCACAACCAACCATGAAATATTAAAGAGCTCTCTGGAAATGTTAAAGTACTAGAATTTTTTATTTTTTTTAGTTATTTTTGTATTTTTTTACTTTACAATATTGTATTGGTTTTGCCATATGCTGACATGAATCCGAATAACCTACTATTTAGACTTGAGGCCATGCTGGCAAATCTAAGTTTTCTACAGTGACATTTATATACACAGGAGGAGAATTTCAGATCAAAATCACAGGACTGGAAGAGAATTGACCTCTCTAATGTGACCCCGACCCTCCCCTCCCTCTGGATTCTGTGAACATTTCCAAAAGTAAATAAACTATGCTTATTTACCTACCTGAAAAACTATAAAAGGTGAACAAAACTCATGATCTGCCAACATTAAAATGCCATTTCAGCCATGTTTACCTAAGGGTTTATTATGTGACTTATTAGCAGTGAGAGAATCTTATCTCAGTGTAGATCTCAAATGTCATTTACAGAGACCCTTTAGAAATTCCAAATTACCAAAACTATTTCAATTTCCTAGCTTTTAATCATAAATCACTTATTCCAGTCAAAAACTCCATGATTTGAAAACAGAAGCAAATGTGCCACACACATAGTACCAATGACTTATTATTTTGAAATTTTCATCTGCCCAACAGTTAAACTGAGTTCAATCTTACGTAGAACTTAATCTAAAATAAAACCAAAAATCACATTAGTATTCAGCAGACAGACAAAATATATTCATAATTATCATGAACACATATTTTCAGTTTAATTTATTACATTTCACCTATCAAATGTAGCAACTAAACTCCTAAAATCTGAATTAAGAACAACAAAAGACCATTAGCTTCTAATTTAATTTCAAAAATGCTTTTAAAATTTCACAAAATATAATTTTAAGTGAACTAGACTATATCTATTAAAAGACAGAAAATTGTATCTCTAAAGACCATCCCTACTTGAAGGACGTAAGATTAAACACTGAGCACATTTAATCGTCTATTAATGTAGGGTAAAATACTTCACTGTAGCCTAACTACAAATTTTCTTTTGAGCAGTTATCGTAATATTTCTCTAATTGGAGGGGAAAAAATGCAATTTTGATCAATCAGTATACGAACATTCATTCATCCAACACTCACAAATGCATGAATCTGAAATGAAAAAAACCACTGATTTTTCTCATTGAATCTTCAATTCAAAAGTAATTATTTAGTATCAGATGAGATAAGTACTTACTGAGGAAAAGCCAAATTCAATAACCGTACCATACAAGAAAGCCCTATACTAGTAAATACAAGATTCTCAAGGAAGGTTTCCCTGAGTAATATTTAAGCTGAGCACAAAAGGATAGATAAAAATTGCTAGCTAACTGTATATTCAGTTCAGTTCATTCACTCACTCAGTCGTGTCCAACTCTTGGCAACCCCAAGGACTGCAGCATGCCAGGCTTCCCTGTCCATCACCAACTCCCGGAGCTTGCTCAAACTCATTCCATCGAGTTGGTGATGCCATCGAGTCAGTGATGCCATCCAACCATCTCATGCTCTATCATCCCTTTCTCCTCCTGCCTTCAGTCTTTCCCAGCATCAGGGTCTTTGCCAATGAGTCAGTTCTTCGCATCAGGTAGACAAAGTATTGAAGCTTCAATTTCAGCATCAGTCCTTTCAATGAACATTCAGGACTAATTTCCTTTAGGATGGACTGGTTTGATCTCCTTGCTGTACAAGGGACTCTCCAGAGTCTTCTCTAACACTACAGTTAATAAGCATCAATTCTTCGGCACTCAAGTATCTTCATGGTCCAACTCTCACATCCACACATGACTACTGGAAAAACCACAGCTTATACGAACCTTTGTCGGTAAAGTAATGTCTGCTTTTTAATATGCTGTCTAGGTTGGTCACAGCTTTTCTTTCAAGGAGCAAGCATCTTTTAGTTTTATCACTGCAGTCACCATCTGCAGTGATTCTAGAGCCTAAGAAAATAAGTCTGTCACTTTTTCCCTTCTTTCCCATCTATGAGCCATGAAGTGATGGGACCAGATGCCATGATCTTCAGTTTTTGAACGCTGAGTTTTAAACCAGCTTTTTCACGGTCTTCTTTCATCAAGAGGCTCTTTAGTTCTTCTTCACTTTCTGCCATAGGGTGGTGTCATCTGCATATCTGAGGTTATTAATATTTCTCCCTGCAATCTTGATTCCAGCTTGTGCTTCATCCACCCCGACATTCCACATGATGTACTCTGCATATAAGTTAAATAAGCAGGGTGACAATATACAGCCTTGACGTACTCCTTTCCCAGTTTTTAGCCAGTCTGTTGTTCCACGTCCGGTTCTAACTGTTGCTTCTTCACCTGCATACAGGTTTCCTCAGGAAGCAGGTAAGATGGTGAGGTATTCCCATCTCTTGAAGTATTTTCCACAGTTTGCTGTGATCCATACAGTCAAAGGCTTTATCACAGTAAATGAAGCAGAAGTGGATGTTTTTCTGGAACTCTCTTGCTTTCTCAATGATCTAACTGATGTTGGCCAATTGGATACCTGGTTCCTCTGCCTTTTCTAAATCCAGCTTGAATATCTGGAAGTTCTCGGTTCACGTACTGTTGAAGCCTGGCTTGGAGAATTTTCAGCATTACTTTACTAGCGTGTGAAGTGAGTGCAACTGTTTGAACATTCTTTGGCATTGCCTTTCTTTGCGACTGGAACGAAAACTGACCTTTTCCAGTCCTGTGGCCACTGCTGAGTTTTCCAAATTGGCTGGCATATTGAGTGCAGCACTTTCACAGCATCATCTTAGAGGATTTGAAATAGCTCAGCTGGTATTCCATCACCTCCACTACCTTTGTTCGTAGTGATGCTTCCTAAGACCAACTTGACTTTGCACTCCAAGATGTCTGGCTCTAGGTAAGTGATCACACCATTGTGGTTATCTGGGTCATGAAGATTTTTTTTTGTATAGTTCTTCTGTGTATTCTTGCCATCTCTTCTTAATATCTCCTGCTTCTGTTAGATCCATAGCATTTCTGTCCTTTATTGACCCCACCTTTGCATGAAATGTTCCCTTGGTATCTCTAATTTCTCTTGAAGACATCTCTAGTCTTTCCCATTCTATTGTTTTCCTCTATTTCTTTGCACTGATCACTGAGGAAGGCTTTTTTATCTCTCCTTGCTATTCTTCGGATATCTGCATTCAGATGGGTATATCTTTCTCTCTTTTGCCTTTCGCTTCTCTTTTCTCAGCTATCTGTAAGGCCTCCTCAGACAACCATTTTGCTTTTTAGCATTTCTTCTTCTTGGGAATGGTTTTGATCACCACCTCCTGTACAACTCACTAACCTTTGTCCGTAGTTCTTCAGGCACTCTATCTATCAGATCTAATACCTTGAATCTATTTGTCACTTCCACTGTATGATCATAAAGGATCTGATTTAGGTCATACCTGAATTGTCTCGTGGTTTTCTCTACTTTCTTCAATTGAAATCTGAATTTTGCAATAAGGAGTTCATGATCTGAGCCACAGTCAGCTCCTCGTCTTGTTTTGCTGACTGTATAGAGCTGCTCCATCTCCAGCTGCAAAGAATATAATCAATCTGATTTCAGTATTATCCATCTGGTGATGTCCATGTGTAGAGCCTTCTCTTGTGTTGTTTGAAGACTGTTTGCTATGACCAACGCGTTCTCTTGGCAAAACTGTTAGCCTTTGCCCCGCTTCATTTTGTACTCCAAGGCCAAGCTTGCTTGTTACTCCAGGAATCTTTTGACTTATTTTTGCATTCCAGTTAGTTCTAGAAGGCCTTGTAGGTTTTCAAAGAACCATTCAACTTTAGCTTCTTTGGCATTAGTGGTTGGGGCATAGACTTGGATTACTATGAAACTGAATGAACAGAGACCATTCTGTCGTTTCTGAGACTGCACCCTAGCACTGCATTTCAGACTCTTTTGTCGACTATGAGAGCTACTCTACTTCTTCTAAGGATTCTTGTCCACAGTCTAGGCAGACGGAAACGCACTGGGCGAAAGGTTTGCAACAAGGAGGTTGGATAGCTCAAAAAACTGAACACCAGGCCAGTACTGTTAGATGGTTCTGAAAAGGAGAATGTGAGTCAAATCGAGGAAGCAGAGAATTCAGATCTCATGAGACCTTGTAGATCAATTAAGGATTCCCATTTTATTCTAAAAGCAACAGAAAGTCACAAAATAATTTTAATTTTAAACAGTGATAAAATAAGACTTGTATTTTTAAAAGCTCACTGGAGAAAGAATCAGTTGCTTACAATAATCTAAAAGAGTTACAAACTGTTAGTAGTGATGGGAGGTCCCCCAAGTTAATGGCTACAAAATCAACACCACCAATGATCAAATGTAATAGAAAAAAAATATCTAGGAATAAATTCAATAAAGTGTAAAAGGAATTTATGAAGAAAGCTATAAAATTCACAAGAATAAATAAATGGCAATGTATATACTATGTCAATTCTCAAGTTAATACTCAATGCAATTCCCAATAAGATCCCCAAAGAAACTTGATACACTGGTTTTTAAATTATTACGGAATATTTTATTCCATGTATATTCCATAATATATATTTGGAATATATATAATGGAATGTATATATTATGGAATAATATATATGAAATATATACTCCACATATATTATTCCATATATGTTATGGATTATGGAAGAATGAAAGTCTAATAAAAACAGACAGTTCTGAAAATAAAAGAGTTAAGTTTTGACTCACAGATTTCAAAACTTAATATAAAGTTATTTGAAATAAAGTAATGCAGTAACAGTGCTTAAAGAAAATAAAATAAAGAAATTAAAACCAAACCCAAGCATTTGGTAGCTGATACAGGTGATACTAACGAAAATTAATGAGGAAAGGATCCAATGGTTAATGCTGAGACTAGTTTTTCATACCAAAAAACCACCTGACTCCTAACCGCCTCCCAGATTGCTGCTGGGGCTGCTTTAGTCGCTTCAGTCGTAATCGACTCTGTGCGACCCCATAGGCGGCAGCGCACCAGGCTCCCCTGTCCCTGGGATTCTCCAGGCAAGAACACTGGAGTGGGTTGCCATTTCCTTCTCCAATGCATGAAAATGAAAAGTGAAAATGAAGTCGCTCAGTCGTGTCCGACACTTAGCGACCCCATGGACTGCAGCCCACCAGGCTCCTCCGTCCATGGGATTTTCCAGGCAAGAGTACTGGAGTGGGGTGCCATTGCCTTCTCTGAATCTAACCTGAGACAAGCCAAAACGACCGCCACAGACTTACCTAAATGTAAAAAGATATATAACAAAAATCTCCCAATGATTAGCAGACAGTATTAAAATTAAAATTTTAAATTAAATTAAAAAACTAAAATTCAATAAAAAACAGAAATCATAAGACTCATGAGCTTCAATTCAAAAACTGAAATATTATATCCCAGAAGAGAATACCACAATGGATATTAAGTAACCATTTTCTATGTTACTATTATTCTAATGACTCACCTTAACTTTCCTGGCTGCATTATAAATTAAGAATGCTGGATGAGATGATCTCCAAGATCCTTTATAACGTAAATGCTGTATAACAGTATCTTTTTTCCTTTTAAAACATTAATTCATGAGACATTTAAAACACAGAGTAATAAAATTCATATCCATATATGCAGCACCCAGAATTAATAAATCAAGCAAATGGAAATTAAAATGAGATATCATTTCACACCCATTAAGTTTGCAAAAATGTTAAAATCTGACAATTTCAAGTACAAGCTAGGACACTAGAAAAAGAAACGTCCATATACTGCTGATAAGCATATACTGACATTTTAGAGGAGAATTTAGCAATATCTAGTCAAGTTAAAGATAGCCACAATCTATTTCCCAGCAGTTTCACTTCCACGAATCTTTCTATAAAGTAATACATGCACAAAGAAATGTGTACAATACGACTTTGCAAAAATTTTAAAACCCAAAATCCAACACCACATATATCATTCACAGATACATGTACATATATACAGTAAAAGTATAAACACTGATATGAAATTCAAGAATGCTGGAATCATTATTATCTTGGGTAAAGAGAGAATGGAATAGGACTGGGGCATGAGGTGGCCACAAGTGAGTATGTAAGACTGCATTTGTTTTTCCAAGGATCAAAACTTGCATAATTTACACTTCTGAGTGGTGAGGAAATGAGTATTTGCTATATTATTTACTCCGTGTTTTAAATGTTTTTAATCAAAATATACATATATATTTTAAAAAGAAGAAAGTGAACATATAATATCCAAGCTGAAGATTACCCTGGAGATCACCTAATCCAACCTGTTTCCTTTGTAAAAGAACTAAGGAAAGATGTCAGAATAAGAACACAAAATAAATACTATTGTAAATTACTGTCACTTTAAACACAGTAGGTAGCTAAACAAGCACATACAGGAACTAGATCTTAATTGTTTGAAAGAAAACCTTAGTAGGCTGAAGAGTGATCAGCGCCAATTTCTCAAAATCCGGTGCGCACGTGCGCGCACATACAGCCTCCTAGAAATGCCTTGTCAATTCAGGGCAAGCACAGGCAGTGACGTGAGCCTCTGGCCCAAGCCCAGGCTGACCTCTAGCTCATCTTCACTTAAAATTATTTAAAGTTCTGAAGCCTAGAGTTCATTAGTCCCAAGAGCTATCTAAAAGTAGTCCTGAACTAACTAGAAAGTAGTTCATTTATCCAATACTTACAAATATCTAAACGAGTACATGAAGAAAAGAGAGACAGCAAGTATTTACTGTTCACGTAGAACTTTCAATCCGGAAGTAAATAAATCATTTCATTTCAGCTGAGATAAGTGACCTACCTATTTTCCAACTGAGAGCCATCTATTTCTAAATCCACCCCTCCCTACCTTTCATCTACCCAAAAGATCAAAGAGGAATTTTGAGAGGGAGGGAGTAGATTGACTCTTCACTGAGTTAAATGAAACCCTAAGGTTTTGCTTTTTCATTTTAAAGATAATTTGAAATATACTACACTGGGTAATAATTAAATTTAAAGAAATAGAAGACTTTAAATGCAGAAATCTAGTTTTATGTATATAGAAGTCTAACATCAGTTCAGCTTTTCTTTTACACTTAAGTGTTCTCAATTTCAATATTATATCAACTTTTAAGAAGCAGTTCCATTTTACCAAGCACAATATACCCCTATGTTAGCTACCAATTTTATCCATTTAATTTTCTATTTTCCTTTTCTATTCTTTAAACATGTTTAATATGTCCTACTCCATTTAGGCTGCTTATGTCACAAAATACCATAGACTGGGTAGTGTATAAACAACAGAAATTCGTTTCTCACAGTTCTGGAGCCAGGAAGTCCAAATTAAAGCAACAACAGATTTGATATCTGGCGAAAATCAGCCTCCTGCTTCATAGATGACGGTCTTCTGGCTTATCCTCACATGACAGAAAAAGGGAAGGGAGCTCTTGGGAGTTTTTCAAAGGGCACTAATTCCATCAGAAGGGCTCCATTCGGAAAACCTTATCACCTCCCAAAGGCTCCCACCACCTAACGCCATCACGATGGCAGCAGGGTGAGCAGGGTAGGAGGGGTGTTAGGATTTCAATTTTTGAATGGGGGGTGGGGGGCGGTACAGAAACTCACTGTCTTATAGCCACAGCAAAATGTGTAAAAACTTTAATATGAATGAAGCAGCTTAACTAATTAGGAAAGCTTCTCATTTCTAAAGAGCTCTACATTTGGATTATCTTTAACAGCATAGTTTTCCATCACCAACACAGAAAACAACTCATCTCAGAAAACTAGAAAAGAAAAATTTTATCTAATTATTCTTTGTGTGAAATAGGATTTATCAATCAGAATACATGTCAAACACAATAGCTGCTCAAAAGACACCTTTTGTTTTTAATTCTCAAAACAAAAACTTTACTTATTAGGAAAGGTAAATATTTAGTATCCTTACTCATGGCACACCATAAGGTTATGAATATTGACAAATACACACAAGGCACAATAAATAGAATTCCTAAGAAAAAATACTAAGGAAATAAGCTAGAAATTAACCTGTATTTCTCCCTGTGACCTATTAGCTCTATATAGAAAACACTGCTGAGAGTCTCATCCTTTCTCTTTCGAAGAACAGAATTATGCTTCACATATAAGAGATAAGAAAGTGTTTTTCGGAAAGTATGAAGAAATTCCTGTAGTGGTATCTGCATTGCTAGAGCAATCATCTGAGAAGGAAATAAAGAACACCACTTTTAGAAAGGGTGCTAGAGAGTACTAAGAAGTGACAAAATGTGACTCTTGTCCATACAGAGTGGTACACACATGGTCACTATATTATTCTCTGTACTGTCTGTATATTTAATTTGGAAGGAAAATTCAGGATTTACTCTGCATCACAAAGAATATAAAAATAAATGAGTTAGCATATTGGCTATATCTCACAAGGGCAATTTTTTTTAACTGAAGGATAACTGCTTTACAGTACTGCATTGGTTTCTATCAACATGAATTAGCCCTAGGTTGACCCATGCCCCTCCCACTTGAATATCTGTTTTAAAATAGGGTAAAAACTCATCTCTATGGGATAAATACATACACCTCCCCATTCCAGCCCTGTAGGTTGTTACAGAGCACCGTTTGAGTTCCCTGAGTCACACAGCAAATTCCCATTCGCTATTTACATATGGTAATATATGTTTCCACCTTAGTCTCTCTGCCATACTGCCCACCCTCTCCTTCCCCCCCGCCCCCGCCCCCACAGCCGCATCCATAAATCTGTTCTCAAAGTCTGCGTCTCCATTGCTGCTCTGCAAATAGGGTCATCAGTAACATCTTTCTCGATTCCAAATACATGCATTAGTACACAATGATTGTTTTTCTCTTTCTGATTTACTTCACTCTGTATAATAGGCTCTAGATTCATCCACCTCATTAGGACTGACTCAAATTCGTGCCTTTTTATGGCTGAGTAATACTCCATTGTATGTGTGCGCCACAGCTTCTTTATCCATTTACCTGTTGATGGCCATCTAGGTTGCTTCAACATCCTAGCTATCCTGAACAGGGCTGCAATGCACACTGGGTCACGTGTCTTTTTTCAATTTTAGTTTCCTCAGGGTATATGCCGAGCAGTGGGATTGCTGGGTCATATGGTTTTAGTCCCAGTTTTTTAAGGAATCTCCACACTGTTCCCCATAGTGGCTGTATCAATTTTCATTCCCACCAACAGTGCAAGAGTTTTCTCCACGCCCTCTCCAGCATTTACTGTTTATAGATTTTCTGATGATAGCCATTCTGATGGGTCACAAGGGCAATTCTAAGAGCATCTTCTCACATTCAAGACGGAGGCTGCTATCCATGTGCCACAACTACTGCGCCTGCACACTCCAGAGCCCACACACCATAACTAGAGAAGCCACACAACGATGAAGACCCAACACAACCAAACCAAAAACAAAAAAAAAAGAGGAAGGCTGCTGAGGTAGAAGTCTATTAGAAACGTGAAATGGATAACCTGTTCTTTTTGATACAAGGAGACAAAAGTTATCCAATGAAAAATTATGGGTAAAGTACTGGCAGCATCTTCATTCAGCCTCTAGCTACATAACTGGTGTGCAGCACTACTTTTCTTAAGTGTGAAATTTTGAATTACTCAAGCTATGTAAAAAGGGCACCTATTAAGAACTAAAAAAGAGCTACAAGCCTACACACCACAAAGAGGTGAAAAAAAGTTTCGTGTTTTATTTCTGTAACATAAAGGGATCTGTGCTTGACTAACCTCAACTGATACCAAAGGGGAAGATCAACTTCTGGAGCACAATGAGAGAAAGGTCACTACGGTGTTCTCCACACTGGCTGGCCAAGAGTTCCACCGAAGGGAGATTTGTGTCCTGCTTGTGGAAATGTTCAGAGCTCCTATACCACCACCTTTGTGCTTTATTTGCAGCACAGATGTTGACTTTAATTAATGAAGTCTTACACAGGATTCTCTTCTATTATCCACATCTGACAGATATCTGAGATTCCAGCAGATTTCCTAAAACTGAACTTCAGGAATAATCTTACCTAGTAAGATTCTAGTAAGATTGGAGTAGGAAATGGCAAGCCACTCTAGGATTCTTGCTTGGAAAATTCCATGGACAGAGGAACCTGGCAGGCTTCAGTCCAAAGGGTCACAGAGAGTGGGACAGAACAATTGAGCAAAGCACAGTAAGATTCTGTCTCCAAAACTTTTTCTTTCAGGTCAACCTTATAATTCACTTGCTATTTATCACGTTAACAGGAGAGGTCAAAAGTAAAGCAAATTACAGAATTGATTTGACTTTGGACTAACAATACTATTAAGATCTGCTGTTTATTTCTAATGTATTACCAAATATAAAATAAATGCACATACTAAGTACTTCCCCAAAAAATATGTCTATGGAAAGGTTAAAAATTTAAGTAGAGAAAACATGAAAATATACCAAGGTTCCAATCATCTGTCCATCACTAATCAACTTGTTTTCTTGGGCAAATCACTCACTCAGTTATAAGGTCACTTTGTAGTTATGAATCTACTTTTTTGAGAATGATCTCATTTGAAAATCATAACCCTCAGCAACAAAGCAAGTATCACCTTTACTTGACGGAGAGCCAAGGCTCTGAATGCTAAATGACTTGCTCATGCCCATCAGGAAATTGGAGAAGAATGAACCCACGATCTTCTGACACAAAGTCAGTGCTTCTTCCTCCACATTGATGGTTCTCCACGGCTGCCGTTCACAGAACCCGTGGAGGCTCTGAAGCACTTAGAATTTCATATAAAACTTTAGGATGTGCACGGTCACAAGACTTAGAATCAAGCAGTAGTAACTGCCAGCTAAATTTCATGTGCAAAATGTAGTAGTCAAAAAAAAAAAAAAAAAAAAAATACTAGCCTTATTTTTTTCAAATTAATGATCTTTTTTTAACTTCCCACCCATAATGTTATTTACATATTAAAGATAAGAGATAAGAGATAACTTAGATCAAAACACTGTAAGTGACATTTCTGAGATTAAATGAAAAGTTAGCAAAGAAATTTATCACGTATTTATTAACAAGTCATCTCATTAAAAATCTGTTTAAATAGAATCTTTAAGTATTTTAAACATCGCACATTTTGAACACAGGATATAGGCTTGTAGATTAACGCTACTTCCACTTACTATAATTTTGCTTTATTTCCTATATTAGAAGAAAAAGTCCCATTTCTTCCAGTAACTGCTATGGTCAGAAAAGGCATCTTGTTGAAGGTTGTTTTCTACTAATATCATGTGTGCGTGCTGTCATATTGTTGACCCCATGGACTGTAGACAGCCAGGCTCCTCTGTCCATGGAATTTTCCAGGCAAGAATACTGGAGTGGGTTGCCATTTCCTACTCCAGGGCATCTTCCCAACCCATCTCTTGGGTCTCCCGCATTGGCAGGCAGATTCTTTACCAATATGCCACCTGGGCAGTGATATTCTACTAATGGTATGATACCCTACTAATATCATAGAAAACATGTAATTGCAAAAAGGTGGGCGAGTATTCTCAAAGTAAAGTTTAACACCCCTCCCAACAAATAGGACAAAACAGTACAACTGTGTGCAGAGTCCTGAACTAGGGTCCAGAGGCTCAAAATGTGCCCTGGCTCTGCCACCTGGTGACTTTTAAGAAAATCATTTTAAAGGTGTGCAATTCAATTTCCTCATGTATGAAAAAGGAATAGCACCACTCACGGAGAAGGCAATGGCACCCCACTCCAGTACTCTTGCCTGGAAAATCCCACGGACGGAGGAGACTTGGTAGGCTGTAGTCCATGGGGTCGCGAAGAGTCAGAAAGGACTGAGCAACTTCACTTTCACTTTTCACTTTCTTGCATTGGAGAAGGAAATGGCAACCCACTCCAGTGTTCTTGCCTGGAGAATCCCAGGGACGGAGGAGCCTGGTGGGCTGCCGTCTATGGGGTCGCAGAGTCGGACACGACTGAAGCGATTTAGCAGCAGCAGCAGCCCCACTCAGGCCTACAACGGGCTTCCCCGATAGCTTAGTTGGTAAAGAATCCACCTGCAATGCAGGGGACCCCGGTTTGATTCCTGGGTCAGGAAGATCCCCTGGAGAAGGGATGGGCTACCCACTCCAGTATTCTTGGGCTTCCCTTGTGGCTCAGTTGGTAAAGAACCTGCCTGCAATGCGGGAGACCTGGGTTCGATCCCTGGGTTGGGAAGATCCCCTAGAGAAGGGAAAGGCTACTCACTCCAATATTCTGGCCTGGAAAATCCCATGGACTGTATAGTCCATGGGGTTGCAAAGAGTTGGACAAGACAGAGCGACTTTCACTTTCATGCCTACAACTCCTATGAATTTATAACCAGATGACAGAATGACAATCATCTCAGAAAAATACCACAGTATGTACAGGCAACTGCCAAAGTAAATTCATTTTCTTTATACATATATATATACACACACACACACACTCACACACTATGTGCCAGATATTGAGTGGAGGATTGGGACCGAAATATGAAGAATCTAACATGTGACAGACAGTATATAAAGGAAGGAGTGCAGCAATATTCTTTAGACTAAGAGCTGTGAGTGGGAGGCGTTGAGTCCACAGACCTGCCGAAGGACTAGAAGGGCACCAGGAGAATGGAGTTCCATTGTTTGACAGACTTTCACAAAACAGGGTGTTATGTGGAGGATGTCACTAGGACTGTGCACTTTCAAAAGTCAGAGACATAAGTCCTGTCTTTATAGTCCTTACACCCAGCTCAGCTCCGAGTAGCCACAATAGATGCCTAACAAATGTTAGCTGACTGTTTACTGATAACTAAGTCACCCATACTCTGGTAACACACTCTCTGGTAAACAGGAGTCCTTGCCCTTAAAGACTGAGTTCAAAACCAATGACCAAGGAAAACAATGTAGAGGATAATACGCTCGAGTCCACTATAGATAAGGTGATTTAACAACATTTAGAAAAACTGAGTAGGAAGACTTCAAAGGATAATACTTTGTGCCTACGTGATGGGCATTTCACATACTTTAATCCTCACAAATCTAAAGTTAGTTTCACCACCCCATTTTACAGATGACAAAACTTGCAGCTCAAAATTAAGTCACTTGTCAAGTGTCACACAACTAGGGAAAGCTACAATCAAACGTAGGATCTAATTCCAAAGCTATTTTCACTATACACACCATAAGGTCTTCGGTTTTTATACTTTACCTTTACATTTGTAGTGGAGAGAAAGCACAGACTGCCAAAATGAGCCAAAGCTTTGTTGTCCTGAATTATCATGAAAAGAGCATCTAAGACTTTACCCAAGCATTTTAACTTAAAAAAATCACTTCTGAAAATGTGTCTTCATAAAAATGAGAAAATTAATTTTTTAATAACTGCATATGTACTTAATGTCATGTTTCTACATTTTGACCTATACAAGTATAGGTCTAAACAAAAGGGCACAGCATGACTGAAGAACATGACAAGTAATCATTTAAGAAAACAGACACTTACTTGTAAGTACCATTTCAAGTGCTTGGGTTGAAAAATTTAGGTTTTGATCCAAAGTTTTGGATTATTCCACTGACTGCATATTGAGACAAACAACAAATTATTCCAAATATTTAAGGGGAGAGACAATTGTTTTTGGAGGGGAGAGTGGAGGAGTCATTTAGAAACTACAGTGTAGGGAATAAAACTGATTAAATGTTACATGTCAGAGACACCAGTTAGGTACCCAACAAATCCTGTTAAATGGACCGGGCAAGTGGGATGACAAAGTATCTTCCTTTCACTTCTGACTAACTACATGCTATTTTTTAAACCATGAAAAAAAAAAAAACCCTGCAAATTTAAGAAATATAAAAGAAAAGCAGCTCATAAAACTTACGAAAAGTAATTACAATACTGTAATTTGTATCTCTGTGTAAAGCTAAAACTCTTCAGTAACCCAGCAAGGTCAGAGGATGGTGTACATGCTACGAAGCACATTAAAGCTAGTTAGCAAATACTGACACAGCAAGAGTTTCATTGTTTACACTGAAATTTTATAAACAGACATCACTATTTCTTCAAGACTTCTTGTTTCTGTTCTGTCATGATTAACATGACAGCTTAACGGGGTTCTGGTCATTCTTAGGGCTTTATCAGCACCATCATTAATATTCATTTCATTAAAAATATGCTAAGTAGCTCAGATTTACAAGCAGGATCTAATTCTAAAGTTATTTCCACTTCTTTTCTATCTTCCTAAATTCTAAACTTTTCACGTGGTTTACAAAACAATCTCTTAGGTAAGGGTACTTACTAGTCAAGAGGTGTGAGATAAACACTTCCCTCCTTCGGGTCCAATTCATTTGACATGATTTACTGGGTACTTGAAGTGCATTTCACAGGTAACTTTTTAACAGTTGCACTTCTGAAGTTTAGGTCATTTCCATTTCAACCTCCCTTCTCTGCCCCCCCCACCCCGCCCCCGCCAAAAATCTGGAGTAATTTCCTTTTTTCAGTATTGCAGACAGTGGAATGATCCGAAATTATGGGTCATACCCGAATTCCCTTTTGATTGATGGAAAGTAACTTTGGACTGTAAATCCCATATGCCATTAGTTTACCTTTTCAGCAGCACCCTAGCCACTTAATAAATACAATACCAAACAGGCTTTGTAATTATTTTTTAACATGTCCACAGGATTTAAAAAAAAAATTCGGAAACTAAATTATCTTTCAAGGATCCTAAAACTAACCAAACAGCGTTCACATTAAAATTACTTTTAACAATTTTATGGACTAAAACGTCTGTCGCATTAACAGCAAAACCCTCCAACATAATTACGAGTCCCTTTTATTTTCACAACTGGAAAAAAAGCGGGCGCGGGGGGGGAGGGCAACTTGCAGGTTTGCATTTAATGTCTCCAGCAAACCCAGTAGCTAACGTTTAATTTCAGAATCGCGATGAGTTCTGTGGACACAATCCTTGGGCTTGATTCACCACTTCATTCGCCCTCCCTCCCCAAGAGTCCACCCCCCAAAATCCCCAACCCGCCAAAGCACACATCGAAACATTTCTTCACCCGTAAGGCCCAAACCCCGAAAACGGCGAGAGTCAGAGCTCCCCTAGGGCGGAGGCGGCCAGCCGGCCCGTAGCCCGGGGCCCGGGCCGGTGGGGCGAGCCCGCTCGGAGGAGGGCCACCTACCGACTGCCCGCACGCCCCGCCCCGGGCCCGCTCGCGTCCTCTCGGGCGACGAAGCCCTCCCTCCGGCGGCGCCCAGCCAGGACTGACAGTCACGGCGGCCGCCGCGGCGGGCAGAGGCCTAGTCCTGGCACCGGCCTCTCCAGACCGCGCGCCCCGCGCGCACCCGCCCCGAAGGCGGCAGGCGTCCCTGCCCTCGCCGGAGCCGACCCCGCAGGGCACTCGGGCGGCCGCGGGGACAAAGGGGGCGCCGCCGGCCCGGGCCCGTCCTCCCCGGCGCAGGCCGCCCTCGGCCACACTGACCTGTCGTCGCCCCCGCGCCTGGGCCGCGGCCCCCGCAGCAGCGGCCGCCTCGCTGGTCGTCGTCGCCCTCGCCCGCCGCCTCCGCCCGCCACCGCCTCGTTCCCTGTCGCTGCCGCCACCGCCGGCGCTCATGCGGGACCCGCGCTTCCTTCTCCGGAGTCCGAGACCGGGAAAGGGGGCGCAGCGGCCGCAGGAAGCCCCCGCGCCCGTCGCCCGCCGCCGCTCCGCCGCTGTCCGTCCGCGCCCGGGGGTCACAGGGCCCGCCTGCGGGTCTCGGAGCGAGCGCCGAGGGGCCCGGCCGTGGGGCTCGGAGGAGCCGAGGGAAGCGCCGCCGCCCGCGGGCTTCAGCGCCTGTCGGCAGAAGCGAAGCGCAAGTGGCGCGGCGGCGGATGGCGAGCGCCCGAGCCGGCGGAGGGCTACGCAGAGACGGGGTGCGCGAGCGAGCGGAGGGCGCTGTGTCGATGCTCCCGCGAAGGCGAGTCGGGCTCTATCGTCTCCTGCAGTCACCCCGAGCCGAGCGCCACCATCTTGGAAAAAAACGCGGATCTCACGGCCGCGGCGCAAGCCGGGAGGACTGGCTGGGCGGGCCGAGTATCCCGGCAGGCAGCGCGCACCGCCTGGCCGGACGAGGGCTCCCGGCCTGGACGCAGGGGCGCGGGGCGGGGCCGGGGCGCGCGCGGCAGGGCACCGCGCTCTGCTCCGTCCCCAGTCGTCGGCTCCGCCCCACTCCCGCTTGCCGTCGAAGGCAGCTGGGAAAGGGAAGTGGCTCGCTGGCTGCTCCTTGCAGTCCCACCACCAGGGCAGCGCAAAGGGGGGCGGTTAAGCTGGGAAAGGGAACTTGGGATCCCCCCCTGGAGCCCTCTGGAGTGTTGGCGAGCCCCGTGGGCTATCTAACCAGGGAACGTGCCTGAAGTTGGACGTTCCCGATTTTGTTGGGAAATTGCTTCCGAAATTTCGCCAAGCGGGTTTGGTAGCTGCCAACCTCGCAGTGGGACAGAGCCCTTCACATTCTAGGTCGCCGACCCGACCCCTTTGTGCTCTGAGCTGCTTTTGTAAACATTGCAGTAGTAGGCCGAGAGTGCGGACCAGCTTTCAAGGGACCAAGGTCATCTGCTTAGGACTTTTGCCTGCAAACGGTGTGTCACTAGTTTACCGGAAGGTAAAAGCTTGTCTCTTGCAATTTTGACATTCCGTAGATTGTCGATAAAGAGAAAGTGGCCCCTTGATTGACCTCAGCTGGATACAGGCTAATTCTGATGTTTGACTGAATCCATGTAAAGCCGTGCGTCTTAATTTAGGGCTCTGAAACACTTAACTAGCAAAGCTATAATGGGGTCACTAACAATTCAGTCTTAAGGTTTGCAGCTTTGCTGCTAAGTCCATAAAATACTGTATGACATCGTTTTCATCTAGTATTCAAACTTTGTGTATCAACAGCCATACATAGTAGTGAATTTAACTGTCATTCTTAGACCATCTGTTTTATGTAGTCACACACACACACACGCGCACACACACACACACACACACACTCTGCTTCCCAATGTGGAATTTTAAATTATTAACGGATAATTCTCCACCAAGGAAGCCCATTCTGGAACAACTAATGATAAATGACAATGTTAAGTCATGTCCAGTTTTAACTTCGTTCCTTATTCTTTTTTCGTTTCTTTCCATTACAGATCGCATTTGGAAACTTTCAGTTATGTTTTATGGGCGAGACTAGTTAAAATCAGTGTCAAGGATTTATCTTTGCATGTTATCAAAATCGGCAAGGCAAATGAAACATTTTAAAGATGTTATTAAAATGTTACTACAATATCTAGCATGTGAAGATTTCCTGTTAAGTAAAAAGAAATGAATGAAATGTAATTTTAAAAATAATAAGTATATCAAACATGGCAGAAAACCCTGAGTTCCAAGAAAATTAAAGATGAGAGAAATAAACCTGCTCTTAGTAAAATGTCTTAAATGCTGATTCTTTACTAAGACCAAAAAAGATCCCAATTCCTCCTTGGAATCTGGAGAAATATAGCCCTTTTAGCTTGTTAATATTAAATAGGCATTCTTACCTGTGTCAGACTTATTTCAAAAACCCACTGTGCTCTTTGTCTTGTTCATTTTCAAATTTCAAAAATTTTGCTGGTAGAAATCAGCAGCATGAACTTTGTCAGGAATCCTTAGAATCCTAATAGTGTTCCCATCTCCATATATATCAGTTTTTATGAATAAATTTTTTCCCAAGTGAGACCTATATTTTCCTTCAGGTATGTTTTCCCAGGAAAACAACTTATTACCTACTAAGTTAAGTAATAAATTTGTTTGACTATTCTATGCTAAATGAGACCCAGTAGTCTCTAAGTTTCCCATTTCCCATTTCAGTGTAAAGTTAAAGGAGCAGTTTAATTTTTTTTCACATAGTTCATTAGTTCCTTTAACAAACTTTGAACTTCTACTGTTTACTAAGATCTGTGCCAGGCTTTTGAAAACAGTAAAAGATCAACAATCCCTATCCTTGCCCTCAAGAACTCACAGTCCAAGAGGAAATCACACCAGTAAAATGACATTTTTTTCAAAATAACCCAACAGTTTTTATGAAACAGTTTGCTCTAGATTGCTGATGAAGGTTTTTTTTTTTTTAAATGGCTGTTTTGGTGCTCAGAATTTCTTTCTGATGTGAGTCACAATAGATGAGTCAAAATGCAAAAACAATTTTTTATTCCCTAGCATGCCTCTGGGATCAGGAGGAAGGTGAAAGAATAGAACAAAAAATGGTCAGATACAGTGGGATGAAAGTTAATGTTGCTATATTTAGGTTACATCAAAATGTTACTCAGGCAACTATAGAAAAAGACTAGGCTTTCAGTATATGAGTGGCTCTCACACTGTTGTAGCAAAATTCTGTGAAGAACATTGCCTGACAGGACAAATGCTCAGCAAATTGTAGTGCTTAGTACTAGCAGTAGTGATTGTTTATCATTACAGACTCCAGTCATAAACTCCTTCATGCCTTCACCTTTGTTGCTACAGATTACCCAAATTTGCACACCCCTTGATCTTCTGTCTTAAAGCAGGAGCCATCCTTCTTCCTTTCTAGAGCTAGTGTATATGGGAGTTATGTGCGTCTCAAGACTTAATCCCTCTCCTACTAATTCCTTCTCCTATTCATTAATTCTCCTCTTAACTTTGTTCGTTTTGGAAGAGCTATCAGATTGCCGTTTGCTTCCAAGTCTCTCTTCAACTACTGAAATGTAGTGTTTGCTCCCATTTTACTATATATATTGCTTGTATTTATGTCAGTAATTGCATAAAGACCAAATTTAAAAGTTGCTTTTCAATTTTCATGGTATCTGACCTCTTTGCAGCCTTCCACACTGCTAATCTACTGGAAACGGCCCCCTTGATTCCATCATGCTGAGATCTCCATCCTCTTCTCCTGTGTCTCAGATCACTCCTCCTCAAATCGTCTTTACAGAATGCTAGTCTTCTCTGCTTTTGATACTTTTGACCCACCATTTTTACACAGTCGCTCACAAAACTGTTTATGTATATTTTGTGTGTGTGTATGAGTGCTTGCTCGGTTGTGTCCAACTCTGTGCAATCGCATGGACTGTGGCCCACCAGACTCCTCTGTCCATGGGATTCTCCAGGCAAGAACACTGGAGTGGGTTGCCATTCCTTTCTCCAGGGATCTTCCTGACCCAGGGATCGAACCCAGGTCTTCTGCATTGCAGGCAGATTCTTTACTGAATGAGCCACCAGGGATCACTTACATAAGTCAGAAATCCGAGCCTGAATCTTGGACACCGACCTCACTCAAACTTCAGACATGTTACCTTCAACCCCTTATTGGAAATTTGTACTGAATGTCCTACATTCACCTCAAATTCATTCACATCTGAAATCAAACTGCTGACTGTGCCCCACTTTCCATCATTCACTGAGATGTGGATAATTGTGAAGGAAAGAGAGTTTTGGAAGAATAAGCAGGAATTGGTTTTTTAAAATGTTAAATTTGAGATGCCCGTATGTCTGAGTACAGAGTGATTGCTAGTTGGCCCCTAAAGTGCACTCTCCTCTTCATCCATGATAGTAGAACGCCTGGCCAGATCCATGGTTTCCTATAATAAACTCTCTAGGTGTAGCCGTGTCACTGCTCTGGCTAGTGGGGTGTGAGCAGAAATGATGTGAGCAACTTTGAGAGCATACTCTAAAAGAAATGCTATGCTCCTTTCCCTCTGTCCATTTCTGATGATTGGAGTGTGGTAGGGTTGTGAGCTCGAGCAATAGGATGGGCCCCAAGGACTTTCTGAGTCACAGCTTGTATACTAGTGTGAACTTTGGTGTGAGACAGTTCCTAACCCTGTAATAAGCCATGGTTACTCTAGATACCTTTCACTGCAGCTGACTTTGTATCCTTATATCCAAATGAAGAAATCAAGGAAGCAGCTGAATGTAGGCATCTGTAGTTAGGGTTGAATGAAACCAAATCATCCAACATTCCTTGACTTGATTGATGACGCCACCGTCTGTGGTAGTCCCCAATCATAACGTTAGTAATCCTAGACTACTTCTTCTTCCTCACTCTACAGGCAATTAGGAGGCAAAGTTATATGTGCCTCAATGCATTGGTTTTAGAGTTAGGTAGCATAGCAAAGTGGCTAAGAGCATAGGCTCACAATTTATTAGCAACTGCAAAAATGCTGACTAAAATCATAAACCCCTCTCTGATTTGGGCCTCTCATCTGTAAGATGGGGTTGTCATGAGGATTAAATATTAATATACATAAAAGCACCTAGAATGAGTGGGTACATAGTATAAGCTCAGTAAAGATGAGCTTTTTATTATCCCATGGAAATCCCAGTACTGCCACTTTTACCAAATATAAAGACTTTAGTTAAATATTCAATTAATCTGTTTCCTTATCAGTGAAGTAGGAAAAATGATAGTAGCCTCATCAGGCTACTGTGGAGAGTGAACAGGGACAGTACATGTAAAGTGTTTAGTGCCTAGCATATGGGAAGTGCTCAATAAATGGTAGTAGTCACTATTATTGTTATTCATTATTCATTCAATAATAATATCATTATTATTACAGCATCCATTTCCTTCCACTGCTGCTACCATTATTTAGACCCTTAGTGTTTCTTACCTTGAACCAGAATATAAGCTTCTGAAGGGTTAGAAGGGCAGAGACATATTATCTTATTATTATTGTAGCTCCAACACAATGCTGATACATTACTTTCCTGGGTGGGAAAAAAGCTCCTCATCATGGAATTTTTTTTAACTTTTATTTTATATTGAAGTATAGCCAATTAGCTATACATATCACACAATGCGTGATAGTTTCAGGTGGATAGCAAAGGGGCTCAGCCATACGTATACATGCAGATGGAGTGTTTTTTAAAGAAACGTAAATCTTACTGCTCCCTTGCTTGAATATCTAAGTGGCTCTTCATAGCCTTCTGAAAAGTGTTCAAACAAGGCCTACTGGAGGTGGGGCCTGCCTCCCAGCCCTATTTCCTTCCACTCCCCTCATGGATACTTCCTGAAGTGATACAAACTCAAGAGTCATTTGGAGCCCTTTTGCCTGCAGTTTGTTCTTGTAGACAAGTCCAAGCACCTCCTCTGAGAAGTCTCTCTAACCTTTTCCGGTGGATTGTTACTCACACCAGTTCTTCCTGTCATGTCGCTTTTCACATTTGTGCTGTGCTGTGCTTACAGTTCTATCTCTACTCAAGTTCCTTGAGAGAGGAGAGTGCCTTTGGCTTCCTTTTTGTTCCCAGTGTGTATCTCAGTAGCTGAAACTTGGCACGCCTTCAAAAAGTGTTTGAATGAATGAGCTAATGTAGGTAAAGCAGTGTATCTTTGCATATTTTACTTTTCAATTGTATTAAGCAGAGAAAGGTGCAGAGCTGTCCGCCTGTACAATTTAGTAGGGACAGAAAAATCAGGCAAATAAATTTATTGTAATTTAACTTGTGAACTGCAGCAACTAAGTAAGCAACATATATGTCTTCAAACTTTCAGGACCTTAGTATTATGTATAAAAATAAGACAGTGAACAAGATAACCTGCAAAATTCTTTTTTAAATTTATCTGACAGTGTCAGGTCTTACTTGCGGCTCTCAAATCTTCCATCTTTAGTTGCTGCATGCGGGGTCTCTGTGGCAGCACGTGAGTTCCCTGACCAGGGCAGTCTGCACTGGGAGCTCAGACTTCCAGCCACTAGACCACCAGGGACATCCCAACTTACACAATTCTCTTAAATCTGTAACTTATTCAACCACTAATTTTCCCTAACTGCAGATATATCTAAGACTACTTAGGAAGTCACGCAAGCAAGAATGTGGAAGTCATTAAATCATGCTTCGACTGTGGTCATTTCAGTCTTTTTGCCTGCCTCACCCAACTGGAGGGTAGGTGGAAAAGCGGAGTTTGATTGAATGGTGGTTGATGCATTCATGCTGAATTCACGTCTCTAATACCATTTTTTAAGATATATCATACTGATTCTTACAGGAGTTCCAATAATTTTTTATATCAAAGGAAACGCACTGGTTAAATAAAATCTTTACCATTAAAAATAGTGCAGAAAACTGTACTTACTGGTTTGAGGGGAAACCTCAACTAAAAATATCTAGCAAGGTAAGAATCATGAATATAGTTTGCAATTGATAAGCAATATTTTTTTATTCTTGCCTGACTCTAACAACAGAATACAAAATTACCAAAATGATAAAAATTTACTATTGGATTTTTTTTTTTTTTGGTATTGCTTGAAACGAAGCTTGCCTTCTTTGTCAACACTGAAAGTTTTGTTTTGTGACAGTAAACCATCCTTATAAAAAGACAAAAGTTTTTATAAGATAGTAATGTAGATATTATTCATGACATCAAATATTTTATATTGCTTCTTTTTTATTAGATTTTTTATTAGATTGGTGCAAATGTAATTGCAGTTTCAGACTGTAATTTAAATTATTGTAACTAGGCTCAAATGCCTAGTTGATTATTATATATTATAATAATATTATTATTATTATTATAATCAAAATAGGAACCATTGCAATCAAACACATTTTTGCCAACAAAAAATAAGCTTATTCCTGTATCATAAAAATCCATTCTTTGAGAGTCAATAAACTCTTGGAAAGCATTTTCTGCCTCCTATTGGTTGTGGAAGCATTTTCCCTGCCAAAAGTTGTCAAGATGCTTGAAGAACTAGTTGGAGAGAGATCAGGTGAATATAGAGGATGAGGCAAAACTTCATAGCCCGATTCATTCAGATTTTGAAATGTTGGTTGTGTGACATGTGGTCGGGCACTGGTTGTGCAGAATTGGGCCTTTTCTGTTGACCAGTGCTGGCTGCAGGCACTGCAGTTTTTGGTGCACTAATAATTTTCTGAGCATTCTCCTCAGACCTAATGGTTTCGCCAGGATTCAGAAACCTGTGGTTGATTAGACCAGCAGCAGACCACCAAGCAGTAACCATGACCATTTTGGGGTGCAAAAAACCCACATTTTTTGGCATTAGAAAGTGCTTTGGAGCTGCTTCTCACTCCAACTACTGAGCTGGTCATCACTGATTAAAATCCACCTTTCATCTCACGTCACAATCCAATCAAGAAACTCTCATTGTTGCATAGAATAAGAGAAGACCACACCTCAAAAGGATGATTTTTTTTTTGATTTGTGGTCAGCTCATGAGGCGCCTATTTATCAAGCTTTTTCACCTTTTCAATTTGCTTCAAATGCCGAATGACCTTCGAATGACTGACGTTGAGTTCTGCGGCAACTTCTCATGTAGTTGTAAGACGATCAGCTTCAATGATCCTCTCAACTGGTTGTTGTCAACTTCTGATGGCAGGCCACTGTGCTCCTCATCTTCGAGGGCCTTATCTACTTTGCAAAACTTCTTGAACCACCACTGCACTGTATGTTCATTAGCAGTTCCTGGGCCAAATGTGTTGTTGATGTTGCAAATTGTCTCTGCTGCTTTACAACCCATTTTGAACTCGAATGAGAAAATTGCTCAAATTTGCTTTTTGTCTAACAACAATTCCCAAGTCTAAAATATGTATATAATACACAACAAGTAATAAGTCATCAGCAAAAAAGCATAAAGCAAGACGTGCATTAAAATGATCTAAGTATAATCACATTTATTTAAGAATGTATTCCAATATCAAACAGCAAATTTCAACAAAGAATAACTGCAATTACTTTTGCACCAACCTAATAATTCCTGCTAAGCATGATACTGATTGCAACTGCTATTTCAGTACTTAATGCAAAGTTGCTGAAATGAATTTATTTTCACAAATTTTATTTGTGCACCCATTAAATGCTAGTTTCTTAAATAAATCATAATAATTCTGACAGTCTTTGATATTATACATTTCATGGATTAGGAAATTGAGTTTAAAATAAGTAACGTGTTGATGTTCCACACCTAAAACCTCATAGAGCTAGGGTGTAAATCCAGTTGTGTGTGTGTGTGTGTCTGCTGTCCCAGAAGACAAAGATAAATTTTTTGAATTTCAAAAATATGTTTCATTGAAATGTTTTCTCAATTTTCCAGTCATCACTTTTTATTCATTGCTTCCTAAAAGTATTGTAAGAAGAGTATTCATAAATTGTTACCTGAACAGAAAGCTCCTTGTCCCTCCTTTTCCATACTGTTCAGTTCAAACAGGGCTTCTGAAAGCCTCAGCTGGCCTGCTCTGCCCCCGTCCCCTTGCGGTACTCAGTCCTGGTTGTGTGATTTGGGGCCAATTGCTCATCTTCTTTAAACTTCAAGTTTTCATCTATAAAACTGATGATATTGTAATGATTTAAGATACAATGTGTTGCTAAGGACTTGGCTCAGTGCCTCGTGCTTGTGCTAGGTCGCTTCAGTTGCGTCCAACTCTTTGCAATCCTACGGACTGTAGCCCACCGGTTTCCTCTGTCCATGGGATTATCCAGGCAAGAATACTGGAATTGCCATGTCCTCCTCCAGAAGATTTTCCCAACCCCAGAAGCAATTCACCTGGGCAGCTCAGTACCTAGCACAATATAAATGCTCAATAAATGCTTATGAATGAGTGGGTGAATGGATGAAACTGTTTTAATTTGGGATTCTCTCAGAAACAAATCTTGACGAAATGATTTGGGTACAAGTAATTTCTTTGGGAACTGATTCCCAAAAAACAGTAGGGAAGTAAGGAAGTAAATTAGGGAAGGGAGACAATGAATAAAGTTGATAAACCTACTACCAATCAAACTTCCAGTATGGGCAACTAGCAAGTATATATTATAATTAATAAGTTATTTGGTGATATTTTGAAAATTAAATATTTCAATATTTTACCAACTAGTTTCAGCATCATTTCCTGAATGAATTTTACACTGATGGCTGTACAATGATAATTTTTCCTCCATTCCTTCTATGTATGTTAGAAGTTTTCTTCAGTAAAGAAGAACTTGTCCTCCTAACCACCACTTTTGTTTAGTATTAATGTGAATTCATAGCTTCTCTTTTTATACCATATGGTATAATACATTACATCATTATTCCTTTTGGTGCTCAGATTGTCCTAGATTTGGCCAGTCCAGACCCCTGAAGCCAGTTGTGTATACTTTTGACATGTCCTTATCAGTCTGACCATATCTTTGATTTCGGTACAATGGGTCACTTTTTCTGTCCCAGACCTGGACTCATTCATTTCTCAGAAACCTGGTTCCTGTTAGTAAAGTGGGCACTAGTCATTGCATCTCCCTTGTCATTTCTTCAATGCCTATACTTATGGAATATACATACATATATATATATATGCAGAATGATATTTCATATCCAACAATGCTGAGTTCTTTCACATCTTCTCTCGTTCTGTATTTATTTCTCTTTTCCCACAATGAGAACCTAATATATTTATCACATTCTCTATCTTACAGTACACACAAATGACCAATACCAGTATCAACAACAAATGTACTAAGTTCCAGATTTCTTTGCAATTCTTTTAGTCCTTAAACTAGATTTCCATAAAGATGTTCAGAGTGTTATGTTCGGAAGTTTCTTGAATTAATTCTTAACAGTGATTCATAGGTTTTTTTGGTTTGTTTCTGTTTATAGGAATTTTAGGGCTTGATTCTTTCATCTACATTAGTTTTAAATATGTAAAACATTTTAATGTTTCAAATATCAAAGCTACATAAAAGACATACTTGGAAATGTTTCACTCTAATTCCCACCCCTTCAGCCCCATTCCCAACCACTCTCTATAAGTAGCCACTCTTATTTTTTTAAGTGTGTCTTTCCTGAGTTTCCTTTTATAGAAATAAAGCTACAACACATATATTTATATGTATATGTAATATATATATGTATATCCTTATTATTGTTCCTTGTTTCTTTGTATTTGCTAAGTTTATTTCTTTAGGTATTTAAGAAATATAAATTGTGATAGCAAGGATATCAAACCAATCAATCCTAAAGGGAATCAGCCCTGAGTATTCATTGGAAGGACTGATGCTGAAGCTGAAACTGCAATACTCTGGCCCCTAATGCAAGGAACTAACTCATTGAAAAAGACCCTGATACTGGGAAAGATTGAAGGCAGGAGGAGAAGGGGACAACAGAGAATGAGATGGTTGGAAAGCATCATTGACTCAGTGAACATGAGTTTGAACAAGCTCCAGGAGATAGTGAAGGACAGGGAAGCCTGGTGTGCTGCAGTCCATGGGGTGCAGAGTCAGACACGACTGAGCAACTGAACAGCAACAACAACAAAAAATTATGATACAGAAAACTTTACACTGATACTATATATAATCTCTTTGGGATCCTTTATTGAGATTTCTACTATTTGATTCATCAGCTATGCAGTATCCTTTGAATTCTACCTATTGTCTATATTACAATAAATGAACATATTCTACTTTCCCTGTTCTCTCTTCCTTCTTATTCTAAAAATGGTGTTAGTTCTACTTTGTAATAACATTTTTACATACTATTCTTACATCTAGTCAGCAGTTTGTTTTAGGGTTAGAGCTAAAATTAAATACATTGAATCTCATTATCAGTCTTTTTACTGATGTTTCGTCAATTATATCTTGGTTTAGTAAAGGTTGTCCTTTAATAAATCCCTCAAGAAGAGATCAGGCATACAGTATTCCCTGAGTTTGCTCATGTTTAAAACTGTTTTCCTATAGCTTTATTTTATTTTATTTGTTTATTTATTTATTTATTTATTTTAGTTGGGGGCTAATTACTTTACAATATTGTAGTAGTTTTTGCCATACATTGACATGAATCAGCCATGGGTTCACATGTGCTCCCCCTCCCGAACCCTCCTCCCACCTCCCTCCCCTTCCCATCCCTCTGTGTCATCCCAATGCTCCATCCCTGAGCATCCGTCCCATGCATAAAACATGGAATGGTGTTCCGCTTCACATATGACAATATACATGTTTCAATGTTATTGTCCCAGAACGTCCCACCCTCACCTTCTTCCTCAGAGTCCACAGGACTGTTCTATGCATCTGTGTCTCTTATTCTGTCTCACACATAGGGTTACCATTACCATCTTTCAAATTCCATATACATGCATTAGTATACTGTATTGGTGCTTTTCTTTCTGGCTCACTTCACTCTGTATAATGGGCTCCAGTTTCATCCATCTCAATAGAACCGATTCAAATGTATTTTTTTTTAATGGCTGAGTAATATTCCATTGTGTATATGTACCACAGCTTCCTTATCCATTCATCTGCCGATGGACATCTAGGTTGCTTCCATGTCCTGGCTATCGTAAACAGTGCTGCAATGAACTTTGGGGTACACACATCTCTTTCAATTCTGGTTTCCTCGGTGTGTATGCCTAGCAGTGGGATTGCTGGGTCACATGGCAGTTCTATTCCCAGTTTTTTAAGGAATCTCCACACTGTTCTCCATAGTGGCTGTACTAGTTTGCATTCCCACCAACAGTGTAAGAGGGTTCCCTTTTCTCCACACCCTCTCCAGCATTTATTGCTTGTAGACTTTTGGATAGCAGCCATTCTGACTGGTGTGTACTGGTAGCTCATTGTGGTTTTGATTTGCATTTCTCTAATAATGAGTGATGTTGAGCATCTTTTCATGTGTTTGTTAGCCATCTGTATGTCTTCTTTGGAGAAATGTCTGTTTAGTTCTTTGGCCCATTTTTTGATTGGGTCGTTTATTTTTCTGGAATTGAGCTGCAGGAGTTGCTTGTATATTTTTGAGATTAATTGTTTGTCTGTTGCTTCGTTTGCTATTATTTTCTCCCATTCTGAAGGCTGTCTTTTCACCTTGCTCCTAGTTTCCTTTGTTGTGCAAAAGCTTTTAATTTTAATTAGGTCCCATTTGTTTATTTTTGCTTTTATTTCCAATATTCTGGGGGGTGGGTCATGGAGGATCCTGCTGTGATTTATGTCGGAGAGTGTTTTGCCTATGTTTTCCTCTAGGAGTTTTATAGTTTCTGGTCTTACATTTAGATCTTTAATCCATTTTGAGTTTATTTTTGTGTATGGTGTTAGGAAGTGTTCTAGTTTCATTCTTTTACAGGTGGTTGACCAGTTTTTTCCCAGCACCACTTGTTAAAGAGAT
The DNA here is from genome assembly GCA_024291935.2 of Okapia johnstoni. NCBI lineage: Eukaryota > Metazoa > Chordata > Mammalia > Artiodactyla > Giraffidae > Okapia > Okapia johnstoni. The sequence continues at coordinate 1,567,808 of CM044326.1, forward strand.
TGTCTTTTCTCCATTGTATACTCTTGCCTCCTTTGTCGAAGATAAGGTGCCCATAGGTGCGTGGGTTTATCTCTGGGCTTTCTATTTTGTTCCATTGATCTATATTTCTATCCTTGTGCCAGTACCACACTGTCTTGATGACTGTGGCTTTGTAGTAGAGCTTGAAGTCAGGCAGGTTGATTCCTCCAGTTCCATTCTCCTTTCTCAAGATTGCTTTGGCTATTCGAGGTTTCTTGTACTTCCATACAAATTGTGAAATGATTTGTTCTAGTTCTGTGAAAAATATCATTGGTAGCTTGATAGGGATTGCATTGAATCTATAGATTGCTTTGGGTAGTATACTCATTTTCACTATATTAATTCTTCCAATCCATGAACACGGTATATTTCTCCATCTGTTTGTGTCCTCTTTGATTTCTTTCATCAGTGTTTTATAGTTTTCTATATATAAGTCTTTTGTTTCTTTAGGTAGAAATATTCCTAAGTATTTTATTCTTTTTGTTGCAATGGTGAATGGTATTGTTTCCTTAATTTCTCTTTCTGTTTTCTCATTATTGGTGTATAGGAATGCAAGGGATTTCTGTGTGTTTAATTTTGTATCCTGCAACTTTACTATATTCATTGATTAGCTCTAGTAGTTTTCTGGTAGAATCTTTAGGGTTTTCTATGTAGAGCATCATGTCATCTGCAAACAGTCAGAGTTTTACTTCTTCTTTTCCTATCTGTATTCCTTTTATTTCTTTTTCCGCTCTGATTGCTGTGGCCAAAACTTCCAAAACTATGTTGAATAGTAGTGGTGAAAGTGGGCATCCTTGCCTTGTTCCTGACTTTAGGGGAAATGCTTTCAGTTTTTCACCATTGAGGATAATGTTTGCTGTGGGTTTGTCATATATAGCTTTTATTATGTTGAGGTATGTTCCTCCTATTCCTGCTTTCTGGAGAGTTTTTATCATAAATGGATGTTGAATTTTGTCAAAGGCTTTTTCTGCATCTATTGAGATAATCATATTGTTCTTATCTTTCAATTTGTTAATGTGGTGAATTACATTGATTGATTTGCGGATGTTAAAGAAACCTTGCATTCCTGGGATAAAGCCCACTTGGTCATGATTTATGATCTTTTTAATATGATGTTGGATTCTGTTTGCTAGAATTTTATTAAGGATTTTTGCATCTATGTTCATCAGTGATATTGGCCTGTAGTTTTCTTTTTTTGTGACATCTTTGTCTGGTTTTGGAATTAGGGTGATGGTGGCCTCATAGAATGAGTTTGGAAGTTTACCATCTTCTGCAATTCTCTGGAAGAGTTTGAGTAGGATAGGTGTTAGCTCTTCTCTAAATTTTTGGTAGAATTCCGCTGTGAAGCCGTCTGGTCCTGGGCTTTTCCGATAGCTTTATTTTAAAAGGACAACTTGATAGGCTCTAAAAAAGTTCCTTGGTTCACATTTTACTGTTTTTTTTTTTTAATTTTAAACTTTATTTTGGCTATTTATTTATGTGGCTGTGCCTGGTCTTAGTTGCAGAACAGGGGTCCTTGATGTGGCAGGTGGGATCTAGCTCCCTGCCCGGGGCTGGAACCTGGGGCCCCTGCACTGAGACCATGGAGCCTTAGCCACTGTGCCACCAGGGAAGTCCCCATGTTTTATATTTGATCTTCATGTAGGTGTTACTCCACTCTTTCTTTACTTTCATTGCTTTAGAGAAATCTCATGACAGCTGGATTTTCTGTCCTTTGTAAGAAGCTTTGTCTTTTAGCATGGAGTCCAGATTTTTCTTTATTTTTAATGTGTAAAAGTTTTACTAAGATAGGATTTGGAGGTGACCAGTTTTCCAAGTTCGGCAGAGTGAGGCCCTTTTCAACATACAGATTCCGATCTTCTTTTATTTCCATATTATCTTTTTGAAATACAGTCATAACATCAGCTAGGACTAGTATGAATTCATCCCAACAGTGAAAGTGATACATCCATAATCAGTCTGAAGCAGATCTAAACATCACAAATAAACTGAAAGAACATCTGTCTCTCATTCCTATGTTATTCACCGCTGTTGCACTGTCCCTGCTCCCTTAGCTCATACCTTTGACCTATTGGAGTATTTTGTATGACCAGCAAACAAGAAAATGATATGAACTTGATTCACAATGGGTCACCTCGTGATGTTCCTGTGATGAGAAAATGAAAACCAGTTTTGTAGGTCAGGGGAAAGCCTATCAATGGGTAGTGCTTTGAGTGGTACATCATTCATTTTTCATGGAGAGATAAGGTATGGATACGCCTGGACTCATGAGCAATAGCAAATAACTTAGCTGATTGGTCAAGAGGTGCAGACAAAATTGTTCTACATGGCAAGAGACTAAGAACATTCCCTTAATATCATGATTAAGACAAGGATTTTCACTCGCATTATTTCTATTCAATATTTTCTTAGAGGTCCTAGCCAGTGAAATAAGGCAAGATGAAAAAACAGCATACAAATTAGAAAGGAAAAAGTAAAACTATTATTATTCATAGATGACAAAATTATATACTTTGCTATAATAAAGAGAATCCAAGTGAATCTATAAGCCTACTTTTAGAATTAGTAAGGAATTTTGCAAGATTGTTTGAAACAAAGCCATCTTATAAAAATTAATTCTTTTTCTATATGTTAATAAGAAACTAGAAAATGAAAAAAATTAAACATTACTATATCATTGAAAAAGCAAAAAATACTTAGTAAGTATAATAAGAGATATACTACTCCTCAATAAAAAAAATTGCAAAACATTTCTTGGAGAAATTCAGTTCAGTTCAGTCGCTCAGTCGTGTCCGACTCTTTGCGACCCCATTAATCACAGCACGCCAGGCCTCCCTGTCCATCACCAGCTCCCAGAGTTTACCCAAACCCATGTCCATCGAGACGGTGATGCCATCCAACCATCTCATCCTCTGTCATCCCCTTCTCGTCCTGCCCCCAATCCTTCCCAGCATCAGGGTCTTTTCCATTGAGTCAACTCTTCTCATGAGGTGGCCAGAGTATTGCAGTTTCAGCTTCAACATCAGTCCTTCCAATGAACACCCAGGATTGATCTCCTTTAGGATGGACTGGTTGGATCTCCTCACTGTCCAAGGGGCTCTCAAGAGTCTTCTCCAACACCACAGTTAAAAAGCATCAATTCTTCGGCGCTCAGCTTTCTTCACCGTTCAACTCTCACATCCATACATGACCACTGGAAAAACCATAGCCTTGACTGGACGGACCTTTGTTGGCAAAGTAATGTCTCTGCTTTTAAATATGCTATCTAGGTTGGTCATAACCTTCCTTCCAAGGAGTAAGCATCTTTTAATTTCATGGCTGCAATCACCATGAGCAGTGATTTTGGAGCCCCCCAAAATAAAGTCTGACACTGTTTCCACTGTTTCCCCATCTATTTTCCATGAAGTGATGGGACCAGATGCCATGATCTTAGTTTTCTGAACGGTGAGCTTTAAGCCAACTTTTTCACTCTCCTCTTTCACTTTCATCAAGAGACTCTTTAGTTCTAAATTTAGAAATTAAAGTTCTAAATAAATAAAATTTATTGCATCTTTGTGTATTAGTTGACTCATTTTTAAGATGTAATTATCTTTAAATCAATGTACATATTCAATGTAATTGTGATTCATAAATACCAGCATTATTTTGTGGAAATTAGCAGACTGGTTTTAAAATTCACATAGAACAAAATATTTAAGATAAGTTTAACAAAAGGGGTGCAAGACATACACTGAAAACTACAAAGCATTGCTAAAAAAAAAAATTAAAATGAGAAATAAAGGGAGAGATATACCATATGCATAGATTGGGAGATTCAATCTTCTTAAGATTTCAAGTCTCTCTCAAGTGCATCTGTGGATGCAATGAAACTCTTTTTTTTTTTGTAGAAATAACAAAAGTATTCTAAAATTTATGTGAAATTAGTAGCCAAAATAATTTTTTGAAAAATGGTTCTTTTGTTTGTTCTTTTGTATACTACATGATTTTAAATTTCATGGTAAAGCTAAAGTAAATAAGACAGTTTAGTGTTAATATAAGAGTAGATTTAGAGACAGATGAATCAGGATGAGAGTCTCCAAATAAACTGACTTTTATGGTCAACTGATCTCCAACTAAGTGCTGCTGCTGCTGCTAAGTCACTTCAGTCGTGTCCGACTCTGTGCGACCCCATAGATGGCAGCCCACCAGGCTCTGCCATCCCTGGGATTCTCCAGGCAAGAGTACTGGAGTGGGGTGCCATTGCTTTCTCCAACCAAGTGCTAGAGCATGTCAATGCGGCAAAGCATAGTCTTCTAAACTAATGATTCTGGGACAACTGGATATTCATGAACTATACTCTTACCTTATAACACAGACAGAAATTACCTGAAAATGAATCATAGACCTAAACATAAGAGCTAAAATGATAAACTTTCTAGAAGAAAACATAGGAGAAAAATTTTTGTAAATATTCCTTTGCTATGACAACACCAAAGGCACAATCCATAAAAGAACACAATAAATTGAGTATCATAAAATGTTTTTCAAAATCTTATCAAAATACAAACAGTAAAATGAAAATCCACAGACTGGAGACAATATTTCCAAATTATATATCTAATAAAGGACATATTCAGAACATATAAACAACTCTTACGAATCAATACTAAGAGGATAGACAATCCAATTTGAAGTTAGCCAAATATTTGAATAGCCCTTTCACCAAATATGGTATTCAAATTATTAATTAACACAAGATATTGAACATAGTTAGTATGGAGTTTCAAATTAAAACCACGAAAAGATACCATGTCATGCCCACTAGGATGACTTTAGTCACAAAAGTTGATAATATCAAGCATTGGCCATGATGTGGAAAAATTTCTGGTGGGTATATAAACTGGCACAGCCAAGTTTGGAAAGTGGTCTGGAATTTTCTTGAAAGTTAATCGTGTGCTTATCATATAACTCAGCAATTCTACTCCTAGATTTCTTTTCTTCTATTTTTTTTTTTGAGAAACAAGGTTATTAGTAACGTGCACTGCACATATATGTGGGAGCACCAGTGATGGGTAACTCAAAGGGATGATTACAACTTCGGCTCTGCGGCATTTAACAAAAGAACGACACACGTTGAGAAGTGACAAAAAAAGGAAAAGGACTTTAAATTTCTATACCAGCAAATTGTGGGAAGGCAAATACAGAGTGGGAATCTATGAAAGATGAAGTCTTGTTAGTAAAATTTGTTAGGTAGACTCCTCTGGTGACATCTCCGAGCTGGTAAGGGTCTAGGGGTATTTCCCCTAGAAGTGATTGACTTCAGTCACTTCTGGTAGAGAGGGGTAAACGGACACCTTTCTGAACTTCGGTCCTACTTTTAGGTAAATACGGGGTGAACTGAGAGATTTTCATGTATCTGCTTCTCAACTGCCTGCAGTTCAAAATAATCCTTATGCCAACGTGGTATATTTTGGGGTGGCATATCTGCTTCTGCTAAGTCGCTTCAGTCGTGTCCGACTCTGTGCGACCCCATAGACGGCAGCCCACCAGGCTCCGCCGTCCCTGGGATTCTCCAGGCAAGAACACTGGAGTGGGTTGCCATTTCCTTCTCCAGTGCATGAAAGGGAAAAGTGAAAGTGAAGTCGCTCAGTCGTGTCCGAATCTTAGCGACCCCCTGGACTGTCTACTGCCCTTCATATATCTGGCACACAGAAGGAAACTGTGAAGTGCGGCATTTGCCCATCTTTCCTGAAATTTAAGTTGTTTGCACTAGCTTCGGCCCCTCATGTTTACTGGGCACCAATTCGGACACTCACAGTAGAGGGGCGCGTGATGGAACGGCCTGGGAGGACAGGAGCTGGGGACAACGCTGCATGGTGCAGAAAGCCCGCCAGTGTTGGCGGGCGAGGGACGGTGTCTCAGAGGTCCCGCACACCGAGGTCAGCAGGCTAAAGGGAAGCTGCCAGAAAGGCAAGCACACAGACCAGCGATGGCCTGGGGTGAACAGGGGCTCTAGCTGTGCAGACTTTCCGGGTTCTATTTGATGGGGCATTGATTCGAAAGCCAGCATCTAGGGAGAGGCCGCTGAGTGCCTGGCACCAGGTCAGTGAGGAGCATGAGGCCGACTAAGCCAGTCCCTGCTCTCAGGAGACTTGTCCTCTGAATCAACTCCTCCCCACACCACTGCGGAGATAGGAAGCAGGGGGTTGAAATACATACATAATTTGTATCTGACCTACGTCAGGAAACACCTGCTAGTCCGCAGAGGCGAGGGTGAAGGTCTGGGGTGCTCTATTTGGCTTCCCGACCCGGTGATGGTCTCTGACCCCAGAGGGAGTCAGCAGGCACGTGACTGGCCCCGTCCTACCTCCTCTGTCACCCTCAAGCGACAGCATTTCTGAGGTTCTGCTTCTTGAAAGCCAGTTGCCAGGAAACCTTCATGAGCGGCAGAAATCAGACTCCACCCCTGGGGGGTCAGCAGTGTCTCTCCCCAGCTGTCTCCGGCAGAATCCAATGGCCACCACGTCACACTGTCATACATGCCACCTTTCCAAGAAAACTTACACTGCCCTGTGAAACTGGGTCACCTCTCCGGGGCTGTGAGAAGGGCGTCACGCTCAGCGGCCTCCTGGTAACTGTTTAGCCGGGGCTGTCATCTCGGTGGGCGCCCAGCACGGGCAGCAGAGCTGGTGTCTGACCCGTAGCTGGTGCTGGCTGAGTGCGCACCGCGGGCAGCGCCTCGGTCCTGCGTTCCTGCATCCTGCGGACCGACCTGCCACGGCGTTTGCCCTGCTCTTGTGACGATGGCTTTGCCCCCATTACGGTGCGGTGACTCTAGGGCTGGTCTGTCAAACCCCACACGTGCTGCGGAAGACAGACTCCAGTCCAAGCTGCTTCCACCTGCCAGGGCTCAAGTGCAAAGGGAGGCCGCACTTCTCTGAAGAGCAAATAAAGGAGCCAATTGGGAAGGTGGGGAAAGGCTCTGGGGACGCCGCTGCTGGTTCTGGCAACTACCCCAGCAGCAGCCGGGCCTACTCTTAGATCTCCATCCACGAGGAAGAAAAACATACATCCCCACCAATAATTATATGTGAATGTCTATATAGCATTATTCATAACAGCAAAAACTGGAAGCAATCCAAGTATCCACCAACTGGTGTATCTGTACAACAGAATGCTAATCAACAATAAAAAAGGATCAAACTACTGATACATACAACATGGATAAATGTCAAAACATTGCGCTAAAGTGGAAGAAGCCAGAGAGAAAACACTGTATATTTTATAATTCCGTTTGTATAAAATTTCTAGAAAAAGGAAAACTGAAGAGACCGAAGATGACCAGAGGCTGCCTAGAGCTGGGACTGGGAGAAGGGATTAGCTGCAAATGGACATGAGAGAACTTCATGGAGTGATGCAATTGTTTTAAAATTACATTGTGATGATGTTTGCATAACTGTGTACATATACTAAAATTTTTTTTAACTATACACTTACAATGAGCCAATTTCATAATATGTAAATTATACTTTGGTAAAGAGACATGAAAACAAAAAATATTTTACAATTATTAGATTACTTTCATTGGTAGGCAGAGTCACTGAATGTTAGAAGTTGTTTCTCTCTCCTTTTCTCTCTCCTTTTCTCTCTCTCTCTGTGTATTGTTCCATTTGCCAGGGTATATACATTCACTTGGGAATCCTCTGGAGTCCCAGCCACCTCATTCTCAATATATGGTTGCTTTTACGCTTTCTTGCTTTTAGCCTGACCAAACTGGTCCCAGGAGTTTGAATATAAAGGACTAAGCTTCGTGCTTTGATATACTATTTGTTGGAATCTATACTGAGAGTTATTAGGAATATGTAGATATGTTAATAAAGACACACTATGATTCTTTTTTAGTTAGGATTTGACAGTTGATTAACACAGTAGGAGAGTAGTATTCAGGTAAGAGAGATTGGTAGGGCAGGACTTGGGCATGCCTGGGTTCCTAAGAGAAATACTTTGAGAAAGCATCATAATGTTCTTCCTCACCATAATGCTGGGCTGAGAAGATGTGTGCATAGGGACAGGCATTTGGAGACAAGTATTGGCTTCCCTGGTGGCTCAGATGGTAAAGAATCCACCTGCAGTGTGGGAGACCTGGGTTTGATCTCTGGGTTGGGAAGATCCCCTGGAGGTGGGCATGGCAACCCACTCCAGTTTTCTTGCCTGGAGAATCCCCATGGACAGAGAAGCCTGGCGGGCTATAGTCCATGGGGTCACAAAGAGTCATACACAACTGAGAAACTTTGCACAACAAAGCACCAGGAGGAGAAGTTGAGGCTGCAAGTGGCATCAGCAGTACTTAATTAGGGATAGGTTAGTAAGAAAGAATGTTCATTTTGAGTATAGAGTGGGACTGTATTCATACCTCAATTGCTCAGGTACTCAGCCTAGAACTATCTTTATCTGGATGTATATATCCATATCTACACATATTACATACATATATGTATTTCATATATATATGAAACTCTATCCATTTCTTTTCCATATATATCAATTCAGTTCAGTCGTTCAGTTGTGTCCGACTCATTGCAACCCCATGGACTGCAGCACGCCAGGCCTCCCTGTCCATCACCAACTCCCAGAGGTTACCCAAACTCATGTCCATTGAGTCAGTGATGCCATCCAGCCATCTCATCCGCTGTTGTCCCCTTTTCCTCCTGCCTTCAATCTTTCCCAGCATCAGAGTCTTTTCCAATGAGTCAGCTCTTCACATCAGGTGGACAAAATATTGGAGTTTCACTTTACATCAGTTCTTTCAATGAACACCCAGGACTGATCTCCTTTAGGATGGACTGGTTGGATCTCCTTGTAGTCCAAGAGACTGTCAAGAGTCTTCTCCAACACCACAGTTCAAAAGCATCAATTCTTCAGCACTCAGCTTTCTTTATAGTCCAATTCTCACATCGATACATGACTACTGGAAAAACCATAGCCTTGACTAGATGGAACATTTTTGGCAAAGTAATGTCTCTGCTTTTTAATATGCTATCTAGGTTGGTCATAGCTTTTCTTCCAAGGAGCAAGTGTTTTTTAATTTCATGGCTGCAGTCACCATCTGCAGTGATTTTGGAGCCCCCCAAAATGAAGTCTGTCACTGTTTCCACTATTTCCCCGTCTATTTGCCATGAAATGATGGGACCAGATGACATGATCTTAGTTTTCTGAATGTTGAGCTTTAAGCCAACGTTTTCACTCTCCTCTTTCACTTTCATCAAGAGGCTCTTTTGTTCTTCTTCACTTTCTGCCATTTGGTGGTGTCATCTGCATATCTGAGGTTGTTGATATTCTCCCAGAAATCTTGATTCCAGCTTGTGTTTCTTCCAGCCTAGTGTTTCTCATGATGTACTCTGCATATAAGCTAAATAAGCAGGGTGACAATATACAGCCTTGACGTACTCCTTTTCCAATTTGGAACCAGTCTGTTGTTCCATGTCCAGTTTTAACTGTTGCTTCCTGACCTGCATACAGATTTCTCAAGAGACAGGTCAGGTGGTCTGGTATTCCCATCTCTTTCATAATTTTCCAGAGTTTATTGTTATCCACACAGTCAAAGGCTTTGGCATAGTCAATAAAGCAGAAATAGATGTTTTTCTGGAACTCTCTTGCTTTTTTGATGATCCAGCAGATGTTGCCAATTTGATCTCTGGTTCCTCTGCCTTTTCTAAAACCCACTTGAACATCTGGAAGTTTACCGTTCACATATTGCTGAAGCCTGGCTTAGAGAATTTTGAGCCTTATTTACCAGTGTGTGAGATGAGTGCAATTGTGCGGTAGTTTGAATATTCTTTGGCATTGCCTTTCTTTGGGATTGGAATGAAAACTGATGTTTTCCAGTCCTGTGGCCACTGCTGAGTTTTCCAAATTTGCTGTCATATTGAGTGCAGCACTTTCATGCATCATCTTTTAGGACTTCAAATAGCTCACCTGGAATTCCATCACCTCCACTACCTTTGTTCGTAGTGATGCTTCCTAAGACCAACTTGACTTTGCATTCCAAGATGTCTGGCTCTAGGTGAGTGATCAGACCACTGTGGTTATCTGGGTCATGAAGATCTTTTTTGTATAGTTCTTCTGTGTATTTATCTTCTGCTTCTGTTAGGTCCATAGCATTTCTGTCCTTTTTTGAGCCCATCTTTGCATGAAATTTTCCCTTGGTATCTCTAATTTTCTTGAAGAGATCTCTAGCCTTTCCCATTCTATTGTTTTCCTCTATTTCTTTGCACTGATCACTGAGGAAAGCTTTCTTATCTCTCTTTGCTATTTTTTGGAACTCTTCATTCAAATGGTATATCTTTCCTTTTCTTTTCCATATATATATATATATATATATATATATATGGAAAACCAGTCAGCTGTTGATGGGTGCTTGGGTTGCTATTTGTTTTACATGTAGCTGTCCAATGTCCCCCAGAACCATTCACTGAAGACACTGTCTTTTCTCCATTGTATATTCTGGTCTCCTCTGTTATAGATTAGTTGGCAATAGGTGCATGAGTTTATTTCTGGGCTCTCTACTCTGTTCCATTGTTTGTGTGTGTGCGTGCGTGCATGTGTGTGTGTGTGTGTGTGTGTGTGTGTGTGAATGTCATACTGTTTTGATTACTGTAGCTTTTAGTATAGTCTGAAGTTTAGGAGAGGTTTTTTTTTCTCCTCAAGATTGCTATGGCAGGCAGTGCCACCTCTCCTGCTTGCTTGTATCCCTTACTGCTGCTGCTGCTAAGTCTCTTCAGTCATGTCTGACTCTGTATGACCACATAGACATCAGCCCACCAAGCTTCCCTGTCCCCTGGATTCTCCAGGCAAGAATACTGGATTGGGTTGCCATTTCCTTCTTCAGTATCCCTTACTAGTATCCTATATTCATAAATCTACTTCTTGCCTATCACTTTACCTCTCATTGAATTTCTTCTGTGCAAAAAAGTTGCTTTGGCAATTCAAGGTCTTTTGTGGTTCCAAATAAATTTTAGAATTATTTGTTCTAGTTTTGTGAAAACTGTCATTTTAATAGGGATTGCAGTAAATCTGTAGATCACTTGGGGTAGCATGTTCATTTTAACAATAATAATTTTTCCAGTCCAAGAGTGCCATATATCTCCATTTCTATTAGACCTTTTAAAATTGCCATTCATCTCTTTGAAACTCTATCCATTTGTTTTCCAATTTATTCCATCTCTCTTCTTCATTTAGATGATTTCTACTGATTTATCTTCAGGTTCACCGATTCTTTAATCTGTCACCTCCATTTTGCTATTAAACCCATGTAGTTAATTTACTTCAGATACTTTTCAGTTCTAAAGTTTTCTTTCTAAAGAAAAACTAATTAAATCTTTTTTTCATTCAATGCAAGTGTATTTTCCTTTGCTTCAGTGAGCAAAGGTATGATAGCGGGTTTTAAATTCTTACTGATAATATCTGAGTCATTTATGCTTGACATCAGTCAACTTCTTTTCCCCTGAGGCCAAGTCATATTTTCCTGGTACTTTGTGTATCAAATTGTTTTATATTATATCCTGGACATTAGGAAGACATGTTGTGGAGACTGGCTTATGTAATATTGTTCTGAATTATGCAGACATTTAACTCAGTCTGACTCAAACTGAAAACTGTCATACCTGATGTGGGGAGCGTGTGCACAATGTTTTCAGTTTGCTTCATCCATGTATGTTTCAGTGATCAGCAAGAAAGCTTGGCTGAGTTTAAAAATGGAATTTGGGATTCATCTTCTCTGATTTTATTATTCATGAGGATCCCCCTTATTCTCTGATGACCCTGATTAGTTTGGTCTCCTTTCATTGGTTCCTGTCCACAGAAGATAGCAAGCTTTCTGTCACATCTTACCTGCCTCACATTGCCATCTCCCTAACTGTGGCTGATCTCAGGGCAAAGTTGCAAAACATGGGAACTCTCTCCCTCAGGTCCCTTATTCCCAATTTCAGCTCTTTCCTCAAATCTACATGTGTTTGTTCAGTTTCCAGAGCCTTTAGGCATTTCAATGTTGTTGTTGTTATTGTTTAGAGTTCATAGCTATCATCTGCAGGAAGATTAATTTGTCAGGCTTCTGATTTTATATAATCTGTTTCCATTTTCTGATGGAGTGCAGCTGGGCATGGGCAACCTTATGACTTGGTAGATCAAATAATAGTCCACCATGGAAATTTCAGTTCATGAAGTCACTTGATGTCCCCTTATCAGGCATTTAGTCTTTTTCAGAGCCAAGTAGTTAAGATAATTGGAAAATTTCAGGCTAGGATAAATATTATTTGCTGTTTACTCAAGAGTCACCATGGCTTACAGTTTTTGACTGAGAACATACATCTTCCCTACGTGATAAATGTTAGGAAAGGTCTTTTTTTTTTCAAAAGAAATCTCATTTATCTATTCTACTATCTCTATGCCTTCCCTAGGCATCCTTGGTATCTGCCACTCCCAGTTTTCCAGTCTCTCTCAGTAAAATGTCATCAACGTAGCAGACAAGGATGATTTCCTGTAGAATGCTAAGATAAGCAAATACTTTGCAGATTGTTCTGGCAGAGTTGTAGAGGTTGTGTAGTCCTGAGGTAAGGGAATACAGAGTCTCACTGTTCTCACCAGACACAGTGAATTCATTCAGATGTTTTCTGGTCATTGAGACAGAAAAATTATCATCTTCCAAATTCATCATTTTGTACCAGCAACCAAGAACTGTATTTATTTGCTCTGGTTAGGAAAATATATCTGGGGCAGCAACTGTGATTGTAATCATTATTTGATTGACCTTATAGTAATATGCTGTCATTCTTTAAGGCCTATATAATCTCTGGAGATATGATATGAATCACAACTACTATATATTTCAAGCTTTTGAATGTGGTATAATCTTTGAAATTTCACAGGAATGTGTTTTTCTCTTTGTTAAAGAGGTAGCTCCATAGATTCCATTGGTCTTTCATCCAATAATATGCTTTGCTCCATTGATTAGGGAGCCAATTGAGGATTCTGACAATTGCTAAGGATGGTTAGTCCAATCATATGCTCAAGATATAGGAAAATAACTTTAGCTTGTGGCTTGTGTTTGTGAACCACTGACATAGGCTCAAAATCTTTTTTCTTTTTTACCCTTTGTGTTTCCTCCCTGTTTAGTGAACCACAGAATTAGTTCTAAGTGTTCACAGAAGACCTGGGTTTTTCTCATTCTCCAGCACATAACTGGACTTCTAACTGGCTATAACTCAGACTGGGAAATGTTAGGAAGAATAAATTCACTATTAGTACTCATGATATTATCAGAAACTGCTTCCTCAAGGGTCTCCATTTCATTCAAGGGTCTCTGGGTCTGTGAACTAACTACAACTTGGGACTTGGTAAAGGATTTTGAATCTTGCTGGTATTTGTTCCCCAGCTAAGAATTCCTTTTGCAATACAGCTTAAGTGAAATTGCTTCATGGAACTTCTGTGATTGTATAGTGGATAAGAATCTGCCTGCCAATGCAGAGGACACGGGTTTGATCCCTGGTCTGGGAAGATTCCACATGCCACAGAGCAACTAAGACCTATGTGCTACAACTACTGAGCCCATATGCTGCAACTCCTGAAGTCCATGTGCCTAGAGCTTATGCTCCGCAGCAAGAGAAGCCACCACAATGAGAAGTCTGTGCACTGCAACAAAGAGAAGCTCCCACTCACCGCAACTAGGTAAAGTTCATGAGCGACAACAAAGACCCAGTGCAACCAAAAGTAAATAAACTAATTAAACAAATTTTAAAAAATAAAAAAAAACTGCTTCATGGATTGCTCCTATATTTTCCTTTTATGTATCTTGTGATCTATTGGCCAGCACCAAAGTCCCCCTGGAGGGCAAGCCTTACTAATTATCATTCTGGCCTTGTTGCGTACTGTAGCTCCACACCCAGCCTATCTCTGGCAGTGAGTTGCTGCTGCTCTGCCTCTGCTTTATCATTTTGCTATAATAAGTATGTGAAAGAAAGCAGAGGATTTATGAAGTCAGAAATTCAAGCACTATAGTACTAAACTAACAAAGGGAGCTTACTAAAAATTTGGGAATGGGGGAGCTTTAACATCATAGATTGGGATTCAGCAGGTCTTAGTGGAGTAGTGGTAAAGAATTTCCCTGCCAATGCAGGATTTACAGGAGATGTGGTTTCAATCCCTGATCTGAGAAGATCCCCTGGGGTGGAGGTGGCAACCGCCTCCAGAATTCTTGCTTGGGAAATCCCACCGGCAGAGGAGCCTGGCAGCTACACTCCATGGGGTTGCATAGAGTCAAACTTGACTTAGCAATGAAGCATGCAAGTTAGTCTTAGATAATCTCAGGAATCTGAATTTTTACTAAATGCTTTAGGCGATTTCAATGGTAATTATCCAGACACACCCTCACCCTCGTCCCTTATGTTCCCCTGCAACCACAACCCACTGCAAAGAATATCTACTATTAATTATTAATGGCTGCCCCTAGTTCTTTTGAACACCCTGCCGTCACTTTTGATAGCTTCTCACATTTTGAATTCTACTTCCCCAAAGTGGAAGTGAAGCAGTCTTACATCTCTCAGGCTTTTGTCTTTCTGTGCAAGGGGACTTAGGCTCTACCTGTTCTATAGTGGTAACTTTCTATTTGTAACAAAAACACTCTTGTCTGGGACAGCATCTCATTAGCAGGACAGTTCTATGATATGGTTTTGAGAAATGTTAGCAGAAACACAACCTAGATAGAGGCTGGCCTTTCATCCCTTCTGATTTCACTGTGATCTTTGCAATATTTCTTTATAAACCTTTAATTATAGCATATTAAAAGGCAGAGACATTGCTGACAAAGGTCCATCTAGTCAAAGCTATGGTTTTCCTATAGTCATGTATGGATGTGAGAGTTGGACTATACAGAAATCTCAGCACCAAAGAAATGATGCTTTTAAACTGTGGTGTTGGAGAAGACTCTTGAGAGTCCCTTGGACTGCAAGGAGATCCAACCAGTTCATCCTAAAGGAGATCAGTCCTGAATATTCATTGGAAGGACTGATGCTGAAGCTGAAACTTCAATATTTTGGCCACCTGATGCGAAGAACTGACTTATTTGAAAAGACCCTAATGCTGGGAAAGATTGAATGCAGGAGCAGAAGGGGACGACAGAGGATGAGATGGTTGGATGGCATCAACGACTCAATGGAAATGAGTTTGAGTAAACTCTGGGAGTTGGCGATGGACAGGAAGGCCTGGCATGCTGCAGTCCATGGGGTCTCAAAGAGTTGGACACGACTGAGCAACTGAACTGAACCAAATTGCTGGCCAGGAATGGGTTTCCTCAACAGACCTGGGTTGTTCAAATCCTGCACATTCTAAAGAAAAGACTGTCTTCAAGCCTAGCCCTTCAGTGGAACCCTGGGAAGTACTCTCTGAGCCTTTGTAACACTCTGCTTTATAAGGCTTTACATGTCTACATGATGACCCCAAGTAAAAACTCTGAACGCCAACATTTGGATGAGTTTCTCTGGTTGGTAATATTTCACATGTGTTGTCACACGTCATTGCTGGAAGACTTTAGCACACCCGCATGTGAATGCACTGGAGAAGACATCTGGAAGCTTGTGTCTGGTTTCTCCTGGACTTTTTCCCATCTCCTTTTTTTCTTTGTTAATTGTAATCTGTATTCTTTTGCTATAATAAACTGTAGCCATGAGTATAACCACAGCTTTTCTGAAGTCCTGTGAGTCCTTTAGCAAATCACCGAGCCTGAGGGGAGTGGAGGGAAACTCTGACACACCTGCCTAAACTGGTTACAGTGTATTCTGTTGTCTCCAATTGAGAACTATTACTGACACAGAATTGATCCTAAAAGAACCTCAAAGAGACAGAAATTTGGGACTAGTGTCTGAAGTGATTGGTTTGAAGGCAGTTAGAATCTAAGCAGTGTTAGAAAATGGGACAGTAGTCCATGACAGCTAGTGACCGAGTAGTTACTTAAATGATGTCTTATAGTCAACTGGACGTAAGTGGTTATTGAAAGAAAGACTGTGATGAAATGAGAGATTCTTTGTCCATATCATTAAGAAGTCTCCAAGATGACATTTACAAAGTCTAACTTAAGAGAAGTCTTACATAAAAGAGCTAGAGTAGAAATCTGAATGGTTTGGTCTACATAGACATTTAGACACTTAACAGAGGTTAATTAGAAAGAAGATTCCCTTGGAGGAGGGCATGGCAACCCACTCTAGCATTCTTGCCTGGAGAATCCCATGGACAGAGCCTGGCAGGCTACAGTCCATAGGATGGCACAGAGTCAGACATGGCTGATGTGACTTAGCACACACACAGTTAGAAAGTACGAGGACTGAGACAAATGTGTGGTCCACTATGCTTTTTTGATCAGTACAACTCTAGTTCTGGTTAAACGAGGCTTGACTGATGGCCTATCAATAGAGACAACATACTTTCCAGAAAGACACCATGATGCCTCAATCAGAAGGGGGACTTGTGAGCACCAGCTGCATCATTTCTCAGTTGGTCCAGTAGGCCCACAAACTATCTTGAGATTAATTTTTCAGATTCTGAATGTCAGTTATAGTAGGCATGCTTGTTATCTGGCGGGATCCTCACATCAGCTCTCCGATCCATGATATGAGGTTCTATTAAGCTATGCACCTACCCTGTATTAAACACACAAACAAACAAATTAATACCATTCTACAATGGGAATGTTGGTGATTAGTGCTACCACCAAAAATCTGAAGGGTACAGAAAGTGTTGATTTCTATCCCATCTCCCATTTAACTTGCCCGTTTGTCCCGTGCAAAGTCAGATGGATATTAGAGAGTAACACTCAGATGGCGATTTCAATCGTAAGTTCTGTTCCTAGAACAGTTATCTGCCTCACCCCTTTCTCCCTCTTTCCTACCTCATTTTCCCCTCCATTCCTTCTCTTGCTTTTTAAAATTTGTATTTGTGGAATACGTCATACCTCAAGAGAGCATATAAAATCTATAAGCACTGTTTCATCACTGATAATAAAGAGTACCCTCATGTAAGTTCTACACAAGGTAATATGTGAACTAGTGCTGGACCTTTAGAAGTTTCACACATGCCCTTATCAAATGGTAAACCTTCCCTGTACCCTAGAGGGAATCACTATGCTGACTTTTTCCAGCTGGCATTAGTGGTAAAGAACCTGTTTGTCAATGCAGGAGACATAGGAGCCGCGGGTATGATCCCTGGGTCAGGAAGATCCCCTGGAGCTGGGCATGGAAACCCACTGCAGTCTTCTGGCCTGGAGAATCCCTTGGACAGAGGAGCCTGGCGGGCTACAGTCCACGTGGTTGCAGAGTCAGACACGACTGAAGCGACTTAGCACTAGCATGCAAATGACAATCATGCCTTTACTTTTCTTTATAGGTTTGTTATCCATATATGGCTTCCAGGAAATATACGTGGTATTTTGAACACTACATAAATAAAATCATACTATATATTTTGCTTTGTGATTTCTCTCTTCATCTTAGTGTATTAGTGTTCCATTGCGTTGTAACTAATTACCAGAAACTTAACGGCTTAAAAACACACATTTCTTATTGCATAGTTTCCATGGGTCAGACCTTCTGCATTAGTTGAGTCATCTGCTCAGGGTTTCACCAGGCTGGCACATGGGTGTCAATCAGGGCAGCAGCCTCATCTGAAACTCAGAATCCTCTTTCACGCTCACTGGTTACTAGCCAAATCTAGTTCCTTATAGTTATAAGACTGAGGTTCTCTCTTTTTTTTTTTTATGAGCTGCCAACTGGAGACAACTCTCAGTTTTTATATCACTGCTGTATGCATCACTCCATTCACAACTTGGCAGCTCATTTCTTCAGGGTCAGCAGGAGAATCTCTCACCAGTCTGTTGCAGTGGAATCATGTTACACACCATAATCGAGGGAGTGACTATCCCATCATATTCACAAGTCCCTTCAACACACTCAAGTGGTGGGGATTATTGTGTGTATACCAGGGATTTTGAATCTTGGGGCCATCTTAGAATTCTGCCTACTGCACTAAACATGATATCTATACTTCATTTATTTTAATTGTGTTATTCCAGTGTACTGTATTATTTACTTACCATTCTACTGTTGATTTACAATTGTGTTATTGTCTACATTTTTATTATAACAAGCTACCATGAACATTCTTATACATATACCTTGTTATAAACTTCTTTTTTAAAAAATTATTTTGGCTGCACTTGGTCTTTGTTGCAGTATGTAGGTGAATCTTCTTGCATGGGCCCTAAAGCGTTGCCCAGAAGCATCTAGAATCTCAGTTACCTGAGCAGGGACTGAACCTGTGACCCCTACACTGGAAGGCAGATATTTTACCATTGGGCCACCAGGGAAGCCCCTTCTTGTGCAAGAGTTTCTCTACGATGTGTAACCAGGGGTAGAATTGCTTATTCATAGGTTGTGTTATGTGTCCAATGTCACTAGGTGATGATGAACAGTTTTCAAAGTAATTTACCAATTTATAATCCCCACAGCATAGTGTGAAAATACTCATTTGTCTACAACCTTACCAATTTTTGTTTTTTTATACTTAAATTTTTTTGCCAAGTTGGCAGGGTAGTAGTTATATATCATTGTAACTTTGCATTCCTATGATTGCTAATGAGACTGAACATCTTTTCATATGTTTATTGATGAACTACTTTTTATGAAAATAGTCTCCTAACTGGAAATGCTAAGATGAAAGAGTGGTTGTTGGGCTTCTTTGGATTTTAGAGGCAACATATGCTGCATTTGGGCATGCCGTTACAAATTATTTACTGGGGAGTCTATTAGACTGCCAGCTCTTAGTGATCTTGAGCAAGAGAAGGCTCTCCAGCTGAAGCAAGCTTCAAGAAAGCATCTCTGCCATCTAGTCTATAAGAGCCAATGGGTCCAGTCAAACTTGAAGTGCCTGTAATTGACTAGATACTACAGGAGACCCTGGTTCAATTCCTGGGTCGGGAAGATCCACTGGAGAAGGGAAAGGCTACCCACTCCAGTATTCTGGCCTGGAGAATTCCACAGACTCTATGGGGTTGCAAAGAGTTGGACATGACTGAGAGACTTTCATTTCACTTACTACATGAAGTTTGTGGCAAGTCACAATTAGAAAATCATGGTAAAGACCCCAGGGTTTTGAAATAAAGCTAGGTCCTCTTTGGAAAATATTTCCCTTTCTCTTGTAATTGAGCTTAGATAGATAGGACATCAAATGTCCATGCATTCTGAGTAGCCTTCCTCTACTAGGTGTTATCTGGACCACTGAGCAATAAAGTTTCACCAAGTGGGTGGTGGCTCAGATGGTAAAAGAGTCTGCCTGCAATGGAGGAGACCCGAGTTTGATCCCTGGGTTGGGAAGATCCCCTTGAGAAGGAAATGGCAACCTACTCCAGTATTCTTGCCTGGAAAATCCCACAGGCTGCGGAGCCTGGGGGGGCTACAGTCCATAGTGTCACAAAGAGTCAGATACAACTGAGCAACTTCACTACTATTATTTGGGGTGTCTACAGGACAAACAGTTCAAGCAGGCCATGAAAGTTTGTTCAGTTGCTTATTAGCTGCCTCACACTTCCAGGAGGCCAATTCTTGATGCACTGCCATCTCTCACTCAACTTTCACCTGTGGGCTTATGGAGATTTTACCACTACCAGTTGATTTGAGCCTCACGCGCAGTTGGGGCTTCTCAGGTGGCTCAGAGTTAAAGAATCCAACTGCAATGCAGGAGACACAGATTTGATTCCTGGGTCAGGAAGATTTCCTGGAGAAGGAAATGGCAACCTACTTCCCTGGTAATGGATAAAATCTCCACTCCAGTATTCTTGCCCAGGAAATCACATGGGCAGAATGAGCTTGGTCCATGGGGCCGCAAAAGAGTTAGGTGCAACTTAGCAACCAAACAACAACAATACACAGTTGGTCTGCATGAGATACTCTCACCACCTAGAAATGATTGATCATTGCAGTGTTCTATCTCTACTTCAACGAGGCCTTGAAGACTAGTGGAGAATAAATCTTTCAGGTGAAAAGAAGCTTGAGTGGTTCATTGAGTTGTTCCTCTATTAGATTGCCGATCACAGTGGCTAAGGGATAGCTAGATGACTGGGGACTTATAAGAAACAACATGGATACATCAGTAACAAGATGGTTTGGTATGAGGGTAGAGCTCACACAATGTGTCTATATTGCAAGCATATCAAGGTCCCAGGTCAATGCCGCCAGAGATTTCTGATGTAGTGTGTCAGGCAGGGTCCAATCAAGGGAGAATATGTTTAATAATTGGAACACAGAAAGTTTAGTGTAAAGAACAATTAACTATATAGAGGGCTGATGTAATGAGAGATTGGCTAATTGGAGGTAAAAAGAAGACTATAGAATACAGGGATAGTGGATTCAGAGAAGATCTCCTTAACCTGGGCTGAGGAAGTCTGGGGGCTGAGATGCAGACCTTGTCAGAGATGTCATGACCATGCTTCCTTGGAGAGCAGAGAAGCTGCTATGGTGCTGTGACGATGGAAATTTCTACTCTTCAGGAAAGGTGTCTCACCATAGGCACAGCCTAATAGAGAGAGATGCTGATATTAGTTGCTAGGCTGCCCACCACAAAGGACTGGAGAGACTGGAGAGTGGAGAAGCTGCCCACAGGGCAGCAGCTTGCCAAGTCAGCACACGAGGACCCTGTCCTCCTGAAACATCTCTTCAGTACCCTTTTCTTTACTGACAAAGCTTGTCATGCACCAGAAGGAAAAAAGAAATTCTTTCTTAATAAAAAAAAAATAAAAGAAAGAGAAAGAAAGAAAATCTAAAGGGTCTAGATCCATTTTCATAGAGCACGCAAAAAAGAGTAACTTTGGAGCTGAGAGGTAGTAAATTGATAACTAGCCTGGGAGAAGCTGGCAACAACCTGGTGAGCACAGCAACCTGTTCTGCAGAAGTCAGTCTTCCTTTCTCCTCAGCCTCCTCAGTGCTTCCTCAGTGGACTCACGGACAATCAGCCAGTGTGGCAAGGGTGGTGGTTACGGACCCAGCAACATGAAATTATCCTCACCAGAGCACTCTGCCCTAATTAGTAACGAGTGCCTAACCTGTCAACAGCAAAGAACAACTGAACAACATTGAGCCCTGCAAGAAGACAAAAGTTACCCCATGGCAATACAATATATTTGTCCTTTTCCATCATGGAGAGGAAAATGAATACTGGATTAGACACCTACTTTTGAAAGGAAATCGGAAATCCTTTATTCGAGGTCCAGTTTGAAAAATCACAGAAAAATGTCCCTGATTATCCTAATTCAGGTCACAAATCCATATCCTAGTTTAACCCTTGGGGACTATAAAATACCATGATCAGCTTACATCATTTCTTGTGTCTGTGACGAACAGAATAGGATCTTTATGAAAATGGAAGCTGCCATTCAAACCACATGGATAGAATCACAGAAGATGTGTCCATTTTCTCTGGCTGCCATAACGAAGTACAGCAGAATGGCTGGCTTAAACAATAGAAATTTATTGTTTAAATTATTGTTTAAATCAGTCATAACAGATTAGTGCCTCATTTTAACTTAAACACCTCTTTAAAAAGACTCTATCATATGCACATGTGCTCAGTTGTATATGAAGGCGTATACAACTGACTCTTTGCAACCATTTGAATTGTAGCCCGTTCGGCTCCTCTGTCCATGGGATTTTCCAGGCAAGAATATTGGAGTGGACTTCCATTTCCTCCTCCAAGGGATCTTCCTGACCCAGGGATCGAATCTGTGTCCCCTGCATTACAGGTGGATTCTTTGCCACTGAGGCAGCAGGGAAGCCCTAATTAAAAGGCTCTATCACTTAAGTAAATTTACATTTTGAGGTTCTAGGTGTTAGGACTTCAACATATGAATGATGGGGATGGGGGGGGATGCAATTTAGCCCTTTAGCCCATAACAGAAAAGGAATGATTTCCCAAAGAGGGAAGATTGTTATAAATTGTTTGTAACCACTTGAACAATTATCTTGAACCAGGGTGGTAAGGGCACAACGTAGAAGCAAGGACAAGCAGAATCTGAAATTCAAATGCCATTGGATTCTGCCTCTTACCTACTTCTCTTGGTAGGCTGACTCAAAAATTTTCTACTAATACTTCATGTAGGTGTTGCATTTAAAAGGTGGGCAACTTTACTTTTATTTTTATCTCTCTCCATGCATTTTTGTTTATTTATTTTAATTTACTTAATTTATTTTAATTAGAGGCCAATTACATTACAGTATTGTGGTTGTTGCCATACATTGAAATGAATCAGCCATGGGTGTACACGTGTCCCCCATCCTGAACCCCCCCTCCCACCTCCTTCCCCATCCCATGCCTCAGGGTCATCTCAGTGCACTGCCTTTGAGTGCCCTGTTTCATGCATCAAACTTGGACTGGTCATCTATTTCACATATGATAATACACATGTTTCAATGCTATTCTCTCAAATCATCCCACTCTTGCCTTCTCTCACAGAGAGCAAAAGTCTGTTTTTACATCTGTGTCTCTTTTGCTGTCTCACATATAGGGTCATGGTTACCATCTTTCTAAATTCCATATATATACATTAATATACCATATTGGTGTTTTTATTTCTGACTTACTTCACTCAGTATAATAGGCTCTAGTTTCATCCACCTCATTAGAACTGATTCAAATGCATTCTTTTTAATAGCTGAGTAATCTTCCACTGTGTATATGTACCACAGCTTTCTTCTCCATTCGCCTGCTGATGGACTTCTAGGTTGCTTCCATGTCCTGGCTATTGTAAACAGTGCTGAGATGAACATTGGGGTACACGTGTCTCTTTCAGTTCTGGTTTCCTCGGTGTGTATGCCCAGCAGTGGGATTGCTGGGTCGTATGGCAGTTCTATTTTCAGTTTTTTAAGGAGTCTCCACACTGTTCTCCATAGTGGCTGTACTAGTTTACATTCCCAGCAACAGGGTAAGAGAGTTCTCTTTTCTCCACACCCTCTCCAGCATTTACTATTTGTAAACTTTTTGATAGCAGCCATTCTGACTGGCATGAGATGGTACCTCATTTTGGTTTTGATTTGCATACCTCTGATAATGAGTGATGTTGAGCATCTTTTCAGGTGTTTGTTAGCCATCTGTATGTCTTCTTTAGAGAAATGTCTGTTTAGTTCTTTAGCCCATTTTTTGATTGGGTCGTTTATTTTTCTGGTATTGAGCTCCATGTGCTGCTTGTATATTTTTGAGATTAATTCTTTGTCAGTTGCTTCTTTTGCTATTATTTTCTCCCATTCTGAAGGCTGTATTTTCACCTTGTTTATTGTTCCCTTCATCATGCAAAAGCTTTTATGTTTAATTAGGTACAATTTGTTTATTTTTGCTTTTATTTCCATTACTCTGGGAGGTGGGTCATTGAGGATCTTGCTGTGATTTATGTCAGAGAGTGTTTTGCCTCTGTTTTCCTCTAGGAGTTTTATAGTTTCTGGTCTTACATTTAGATCTTTAATCCACTTTGAGTTTATTTTTGTGTATGGTGTTAGAAAGTGTTCTAGTTTCATTCTTTTACAAGTGGTTGACCAGTTTTCCCAGCACCATTTGTTGAAGAGATTGTCTTTTATCCATTGTATATTCTTACTCCTTTGTCAAAGATAAGATGTCCATAGGTGCATGGATTTATCTCTGGGCTTTCTATTTTGTTCCACTGATCTATATTTCTGTCTCTGTTCCAGTACCGTACTATCTTGATGACTGTAGCTTTGTAGCGTAGTCTGAAGTCAGGCAGGTTGATTTCTCCAGCTCCATTCTTCTTTGTCAAGATTGCTTTGGCTATTCGAGGTGTTTTGTATTTCCATACAGATTGTGAGATTATTTGTTCTAGTTCTCCGAAAAATACCATTGGTAGCTTTATAGGGATTGCGTTGAATCTATAGATTTCTTTGGGTAGTTGTCAGGGGACGTCCAACTTTAAGGGATCCAATATGTTGCATTTTCCTTTGTGTGCCGTTTCTCAAGGACTCTCTGTTCCTTATGAGTTCCTGGAATACAGGAACGAGTGTAGCTGCATGCAGTTCTCAGGACTGACATCATAGAAGAGGGCACCTGCCTGGATTCCTTTCAGTGACTCCCTTTAGTGACTCTCTTAGTGACCTTGTTTGTATTAGACTATCTATCCATTTTGTTACAACTGGTGGAATTTCATTCTTTGTAACGGCTGAGTAATCATTTTACTGAAGCTATATAAGCATGCAGTTCTGCTAATAAACTACCCTTGTTCCACTAGAGACTTGGGTCCCCCACTTCCTTCTTTCTGTCTTTATTCTCTTCGGAGCGTGGAAGCCTACCGAGCTCACTTTCCTGCCCGGGCTTTCAAGACCTCCTAGAGAGGGCTCCCTGTGCCTTCATGAGCAATACAAGTCCTGTGCACGGGCTTTATTGGTTTTCCATGTAACCCGAGAGATACTGCTCTCTCTCTTTTTCTCTCTTTCTTTTCATAGACTCCGGTCCCCAGGTGCTGGTCTGTAAAAGACCCCAATACGTGGCGCTCGAACAGGGACCTGGCATTCACGGTGTTCAGGATGGAGTGACTGGGATCTACTGAGGTCAGTAAGTGTGGGGTTATGGGACAAACGGTTGGAAAGCCCCACCATTTTTCTACTTTACTTCATCATTTATTTAAGGTTCTAGGACAAAGTGACTCTGACGGTGACTCTTCTGAGGCTCTCTTTTACACTAAAGTTGAGAACTTCTAAACGCTATGACATCTTCTATTGAGAACTTTATTCCTTTTGATTGACAAGTTTTGATAAGAGCTCTCCTTAAACAAGGAAAATATCTTCAATGGACAATATGGTTTCAGGATGTGGCCCGAGATCATGTCAATTCTAATGCTCGAGCTAACGCTCCCCAAAACCAAATTACTTTTGAAATGTTAACCAATACAAAACAATTTGATACTATAGAAGCTCAAATACAAAGCCTTCCTTGGTGGAAAACTATCTTGACTATAACAATTGTAGTCATCTTGTTCTTGCTGTTTGCTTTTTATAACGAACTTTATATCTGAATGACTTAGGCATTTAAGTCACAAATGATTATTCATGCTCCTGCAGTTTCCACTGCCTCCTCTAACTATTACTCAGGGCCCCTAGATCAGAGACACTCAACATGAAGATAAGGACAATATATTGCCTCAACAATTTAAAGCCTATGCCCCTTCCCAACAGGAAGAGGTTACAAAATGATTTCTCAACCCCTTTCCCTGACAACATTCTCCTAAAAACAAGAAGAAATGAAAGAGTTAAAGCTTAAACAAACAGTCCACGGCCCTATAAAGAGAAAGCAAATATTCTTACTCATGCTTTCCTTAAGCTTTGTGCAAATGCATCTTGCCAGAGAACTGACCTTCTTTTAGGTCCAAAACTAATGATTACACAGCACAATGTCTTACTCATGGAAATGTTTTTCTTAGGCTCTATGTTAATGATTATAATTGTAACAAATCTTGCCTGAGAATCTATATCTCAAGACTTGTACCCCCGATTATACAACAGTATATCTTGCCCAGAGACATTATCTGGAACCTGTTCTCCCTGGCTAATCTTATGCCAAAGTAATCTCAAAATACATGTTTTGGGAAAGGGCCTAATGAAGACTGTGCTAATTTTTTAGCTAGGTTAAAAGTTTCTATTTCCCGTAATGTTATCAAAAAAGAGGCCAAAATGCAAAAAACTGCTTACTTATGAAAATACAAATCAGAAATGTCAAAGAGCTATTGCTTCAGTTCATGAGACTGGGACTATTGTTGATTATTTAAAGGCTTATCACCATTTAAGGTCAGAAACTCAAAAAATGCAAATGTTAACTGAAACAATGGCTACTGCTTTTAAAAAGGAAAATAAAAGATATTTTACATGTAGGGACAAAACCCATTTAAAAAGGGATTGCCCTAAAAGGCACATGCACACATACACACACAATATTAAAACTGTTATAAAACCTCCAGAAATCTGCCCTCATTGCCATAAAGAGATACATTGGGCCAGAAAATATCAACCTAAATATGATGTTAAAGAAAGACCTATTTCAAAAAACTCCAAGCTGGGGACTCCCCGGTCCCTATCAACAAAAACCAGGGGCAAACTCCATCTTTTCCCTCAAACCCTCAATATCCGGCAATGCTGCTGTCGATATACCAACCGTAAATGCTTTTATTCTTTTTCCTCAAGCAGTCCCTTCTAAAATACCTATCAGACTTTTTGGACCCCTACCTCCACAAACCTTTGGCCTTTTACTTGGCCAATCTAGCTTGACTTCTAAGAAAATTACTGTTCACCCTGGAATAATTGATTCAGATTATAAGGGAAAAATTCAAATTATGATATCATCTCAGATACTATGACAATTCAAGAAAGGAGACAAAATTGCCCAATTACTTCTTTTACATTTCTATTAACTCCTCTAATGATATACAGATCAAAAACAATCCTTATGGACATCATTGGTATCTAAATATACCCACCAAATATAAATATCAAAATTAATGATAAAAGATTTTCTGGTCTTCAGTACTAGATCTGATATCACTATTATTTCCAAACACTTATGGCCCAAATCTTGGCCTATACAAAAAATTTTTTGCCAAATTACAAGAGTTTCTCAAGCCAAAATACAAGAAGTCTATCAAAGTATTCAAATTTATCCTTATGGGAGACCAAAAGGCCAGCCTGCAACATTACAACCTTATGTGATAGATGCACCCCTTAATCTAATAAAAAGGGATTTACTTATGCAATGACAAACTCAGATATACATTCCACATTTTTTAGGGGCCACTGCTCATTTAAAAAACAATACAATTATTAGAATAACTTAGAAATATGGTGAGCCTATTTAGACAGAGCAGTGGCCCCTTACAAAAGAAAAATTACAAACTGCTAAAGAACTTATAGATACACAATTGAAATTAAAATATATTGAAAAATCTTATTCCTCTTAAAACCCTACCATTTTTGTTATAAAAAAAAATCTAACAGATAACATCTCTTAACAGACCTCAAAAAAAGTTAATGCATCTATAAAACCTATGGGTACCTTACAACCCAAAATCCCATCACCTACCATTATTCCTCAAAACTGACATATTATTATTATAGATTTACAGGATTGATTTTTTAATATACCTCCTCACCCTCTAGACCAAGAGAGATTTGCTTTCTCTCTTCCTTATCCTGATCACACTGGGCCTCATTAAACAGTATCAATGGACTGTACTGCCTCAAAGAATGATAAATTCTCCCACCATATTTCAATATTATGTAACAAAAACCCTTGAACCTATAAAAAAACAATTTCCTAACTTTCTTGTTATTCATTATATAGATGGCATGCTGCTGCTGCTGCTGCTAAGTCACTTCAGGCCTGTCTGACTCTGTGCGACCCCAGAGACGGCCGCCCACCAGGCTCCCCCATCCCTGGGATTCTCCAGGCAAGAGTACTGGAGTGGGTTGCCATTTCCTTCCCCAAGGCATGAGTGAAAAGTGAAAGTGAAGTTGCTCAGTCGTGTCCAACTCCTAGCGACCCCAAGGACTACAGCCTACCAGGCTCCTCCACCCATGGGATTTTCCAGGCAAGAGGACTGGAGTGGGTTGCCATTGCCTTCTCTGATATAGATGGCATATTGTTCATCTATTTTAAAAACTCAACACATGTTTAATATAGCTCAACAATGCTTAAAAGACCCTGGATTAATTATTGCCCCTGAAAAAATTCAAACTTTTACTCCTTACCATTACTTAAGATTTGTTATTAATAGACAACATATTACTCCCCAGCTAACACAAATGCATACTGATAAATTATCAACCTTAAATGATTTTCAAAAACTTTCAGATGATATCAATTGGATTAGATCTTCTTTAGACATTGCTAATTATCAACTAATCTATTTAATACTTTAAAAGGAGATCCCAATTTAAATAGCCCTCGTTCACTTTCACAAGAGACACACACACAAAAAAAACCACTCTATTTAAAACAAAATAAACTGCAAAAGCAATTTCTTACACATATTAGACTTAATTTACCTGTAACATTATTTATACTCTCCTCTATTCGATTCCCCCACAAAACTCTTGCCCAACAAGAACACCCAATAAAATGGATCCTATATCCATTTTAGAGGGACAAAATCACTTACACCCTATCTTGATTTAATCGCTCTAATCATTATCAATTTAAAAAAAACTAAGACTTTAATTGGCTCCGATCCTCATAAAATTGTAATGCCTATTAATAAATCTTAATTCAAAAACACATCACAAACTTCTACTGATTTCCAAATAGCTTTTCTAAAATATTTTGAAGAAATTTCATTTCATTATCCTTCTAACAAGCTCTGATCTCTCAAAAATATAAAGTCTTTTATACTAAATTTCATTCTGCTCAACAAAACAAATTATATGCTCTTATTCAAATTATTCACCTACCTCCTTACCCCATTAGTATAAGCTCTGATTCCTTATATTAAGTTTTTATATTATACAATATAAAAACCTCTACTATAAACTCCAATCAACCTATTATTCAACAACAACTTTTTCTCAAACTACGATCTCTTATTAAAAACTACACTCCCCCTATTTATATTACCCATATACAAACACATCACACAGTGAAACTACAAATAAAAAAAATTTAAAAAGGGGAAATACACAGGAACACTTCTATGTTCCTTATCCAGAGCAGACTTCACTATATTCCAAGGCAATATATTCTTTAATCCTATAACTATTGTTAATACAGCTTTATTTGTTTTACATTTTTTAAACTTACCACAAGGAGATACTTTGACAAAAGCAAAAGAACATTTTGAGACATTGAAGGATACCTCCCTTCCTCTGCCCATTTGTTATCAAGACGGGTTGACTAAACAATGAAAATCTGGAAAATTAATACTACAGAGAAAGAGGTATGCTTATATTTCTCCAGATGGATCCAACGAAGTCAGCTGGCAACTTCTTCAAAAGATCCACCCCCGGGAAACCACTGACGTTCAAGATAGAGAGGAAAAGGCAAAATCCCCGGAAAGAGGAAGTTCCAGTACAAACCATGGAGGCTTTAGAGATTTCCAAAAAACGCCACACTCAGTGTCATATACCTCATGATCTCCCTACTTGGGGGCAGATAAAAACCCTTACTAATCAAGCCAAAAATATGGTTTCTCAACAGGAAATTCCTCAAAATCCAGAAAAAAAAAAAATATATATATATATATATATTTATTTTTTAACTTTACAATATTCTATTTGTTTTGCCGTACATTGACATGAATCCACCATGCGTGGACATGTGTTCCCCTTCCAGAACCCCCCTTCCACCTCCCTCCCCATCCCATCCCTCCAGGTCATCCCAGTGCACCATCCCTGAGCACCCTGTATCATGCATCGAACCAGAAAATATTTTTGTTGCTATGCTTGCTTTGCTTGCTTTTGCTTTCCCTGCTCAAGCTGAATTAATTAATCATACTTACTGGGCTTATATACCTAACCCTCCTTTACTGCAGGTTGTAAAATGGACAGAAAAAGGACCAATCATATCCACCAATGACTCAATACATATGCCTCCTCCTTGGAGCTTGGAGGGGCCCTCACACCCTGAGGAAAAAGGGAGACTAATTAATATTTCTCTAGTTATGAAATCCTCCCTTTATGCATCAGTCCAACCGAATTATACATTAACGTTAGCTGACAAACTTGGGCTTTCGTCCTGCCTCCAAAGAAAAAAAAAAAAAAGGACTTTTGGACATTGCTTAGATTATTTACTGCCCTTTCTTTTTATGAGAACCATGTCATCACTACTGAAACTCTAGAACAAGGACAAAAAACATTATGCAAAGTGTTTACTTATAAGAACGTTATATATACTCCTGTTCGTTGGGACAGATGTCAAGCCAAATCAAGAAAATTAATGTTTGTGGCCAATTACACCATTGCTAATTGGGGACCCCATGGTACGTGGTTATCTGACTGTTCACATGATGTTAACAACACTGTATATGATTATGCTACTCAAGTAACATGGAAGATTACCAATACTACGATGGAGCACTACTATAACAAAGGACTTCTTGGCTGGCTTGATGATGAAATGGCACCCTCTCACCCTCGAATCATCCTCAATAAACGGATTGGGCCTGAAAAATGGGACATTTGGAAACTTGCCATGAGCACCAGAAATGCGCATACTGTGTGGACCACTCAGGATAAATGAAAATCCAAGATGAAATACAAGAAATAAAAATAGCCATCCAATGGGTCAGAGATCAATTAATAGATTTACAAAAACAAGCTATACTAAAATGTGATTGGAGTTCTACTCAATTTTGTATTACCCCTGTTCTATTCAACTATAGTGCCTACAACTGAAAACAAAACAAATTTCATTTACAAGACTTACATGATAATGCTTCCTTAAATGTACAATTATTACAAAAAAAAAAAATCTTTAAAGCCTTCTCTAAGAGTCTACCCTCTTCCAAGAATCTGAAACCTTAGCTAAACAGCTAGCTGATCAATTATCCGGGGTAGACGCTCAAAGATGGTTTAAAAACATTATACATAGTATTGGATCTGGAGCTATAACACTGATAATTATCCTGGCGGTTATATTTGTAGTATACCGATGCCTTTCAACTAAAATTGTTCAAATTAAACAAACTCATTTGGTCAGGACCTTTTTCACTAAAGTATCTACAGTCACCCTCAATTATGAAAAAATAAAAAAGGGGGAATTGTCAGGCCACGTCCAACTTTAAGGGATTCAATATGTTGCATTTTCCTTTGTGTGCCATTTCTCAAGGACTCTCTGTTCCTTATGAGTTCCTGGAATACAGGAATGAGTAGAGCTGCACGCAGTTCTCAGGACTGACATCATGGGAAAGGGCACCTGCCTGGATTCCTTTCAGTGACTCCCTTCAGTGACTCTCTTAGCGTCCTTGTAGGTATTAGATGATCCATTTTGTTACAACTCGTGGAATTTCATTCTTTGTAATGGCTGAGTAATCATTTTATTGAAGATATATAAGCATGCAGTTCTGCTAATAAACTACCCTTGTTCCACTAGAGACTTGGGTCCCCCCCGTCCTTCTTTCTGTCTTCATTCTCTTTGGAGTGTGGAAGCCTATCGAGCTCACTTTCTTGCCCAGGCTTTCAAGACCTCCTTGAGAGGACGCCCTGTGCCTTCGTGAGTGGTACAAGTCCTGTGCATGGGCTTTATTGGTTTTCCATGTAACCCGAGAAATATTGCTCTCTCTCTTTTTCTCTCTTTCTTTTTGTTGACTCCAGTCCCCAGGTGCCGGTCTGTAAAAGACTGCAACAGGTAGTATAATCATTTTCACTATATTGATTCTTCTGATCCATGAACATGGTATATTTCTCCATCTATTTGTGTCATCTTGGATTTCTTTCATCAGTGTTTTATAGTTTTCTATATATAGGTCTTTTTTTTTTTTAGGTAGATTTATTCCTAAGTATTTTATTCTTTTTGTCGCAATGGTGAATGGGATAGTTTTCTTTATTTCTCTTTCTGTTTTCTCATTGTTAGTGTATAGGAATGCAAGGGATTTCTGTGTGTTGATTTTATATCCTGCAACGTTGCTATATTCATTGATTAGCTCTAGTAATTTTCTGGTAGTGTCTTTAGGGTTTTCTGTGTAGAGGATCTTGTCATTTGCAAACAGTGCGAGTTTTACTTCTTCTTTTCCAATCTGAATTCCTTTTATTTCTTTTTCTTCTCTGATTGCTGTGGTTAAAACTTCCAAAACTATGTTGAATAGTAGTGGTGAGAGTGGGCACTCTTGTCTTGTTCCTGACTTTAGGGGAAATGCTTTCAATTTTTCACCTTTGAGGATAATGTTTGCTGTGGGTTTATCATATATGGCCTTTATTATGTTGCGGTATGTTCCTTCTATGCCTGTTTTCTGGAAGGTTTTTTAGCATAAATGGATGTTGAGTTTTGTCAAAGGCTTTCTCTTCATTTATTGAGATAATCATATGGTTTTTATCTTTCAATTTGTTAATGTGGTGTATCACATTGATCAATTTATGAATATTGAAGAATCCTTGCATCCCTGGGATAAAGCCCACTTGGTCATGATGTATGATCTCTTTAATATGTTTTTGGATTCTGTTTGCTAGAATTTTGTTAAGGATTTTTACATCTATGTTCATCAGTGACATTGGCCTGTAGCTTTCTTTTTTTTTTGTGGCATCTTTGTCTGGTTTTGTTATTAGGGTGATGGTGGCCTCACAGAATGAGTTTGGCAGTTTACCTTCCTCTGCAATTTTCTGGAAGTGTTTGAGTAGGATAGGTGTTAGATGTAGAGTTGTTTCTTTCCTTGTCCCTGGGTGAAATTTATGGAAGATTCAATGACTTCTTTGGGTTCTTATTAGATAAGAAGATATTCCTTAATCACTCTAGTTCCTCCAAAGCCTCAGTTTAAAACTTAAAATGTATGATTCAAGGCAGTAATCAGAAATGCCAAACTTTATCATTGTGGCATAATCTTGTCTTCTTCCTCCAGCTTAGGTTTATTGTAGTCTAACCGACTCTATTGGAAAAGGGGGTGTGGTTTCCATCGTCTGTCTTTATTGCCTTGAATTTCTACTGATCTTCCTTCTACTGTTCCTCATTCCCTCTCTCAAATATCAGTTTTCACTTCATTCAAAAAGAATGAGCAGGGAACTCTTACTTGACCAGTTATGATATGACATGAGTGCTTCTTGATAGATGTGGATTTTTTAACAGAGGTATCTCAGGGACGTTTTACTGGGTTGCCTTGAGACAACATCCACATCACTGAGGGTCTCGCACTTTTTGTTCCCCTGATATAGGCAAATACATATTTTGTGCTTGAGTTTTTTTTAGGTTCTGAGATTTTGCTCTGCTTTTGAGTTCCTACATATTGGTGGCTCTCTTGGGCAAGATCTAAGGTAGCTCCACACCTGCTCTTTCTCAGGTGTGACTCATCTCTAATCCCTGGTAAATGATTATCCATTCTCTTCCCTGAGAAATGTTGGCCTGAAGGTCATCCAATCCAGTCACACTTTTTTTGGCCACACAGAGTGGCTAGCCAACTAGTTTCCATTCAAAAATTTTTTGGTATGAATTGGTATATTAGCTTCTTAGGGTCACTATGAGAAAGTACCATAAGCTGAGTGGCTTAAAATAAAAATATTTTTTTCTCAGAATTCTGAAGGTTAGAAGTCTAAAATCAAGATATTGACTGGGCTATACTCTTTCTGAAGCCTCTAAAGGAAGACAGTTCCTTGAGTCTTTGGGCTTTTGGTGGCCCCAAGTGTTCCTTGGCCGGTGACAGCATAATTCAGTCTCTGCCTCTGTCTTCACATGACCTCTTCCTTTGTGTCTCTGCCTTCAGTTGGTCATCTTCTTATAAGGACAGCGGTCATATTGGATCAGAGGACCACTCTACTCCAGTAGCATGTCCTCTTAACAATCACATCTGAAATGATCCTATTTTCAAATAAGGTCACATACCAAGGTATTGGGTTTAGGGCTTCAACATTTCTTTCGGAGGGAACATAACTCAATGCATTACAATCAGCTACCAGGTCACACCGTGAGACTCTGAGGAGACACATTAAGCTTGTCTCTTGACTTATGGTGAAGTGGGAAGCAACACTCTGCAGCCCACCAGCAGCTCTCTCCCTAGCTTCCTCTGACAATCCCCAACACTTTTCAATGTCTCCCCAAATTCTTTTCCAATGGAGGAGTGTATTCTTGAAAGCATCAGAGTATTGAGAGTTATCTGGGAATAAATAGAAATCTAGAGAGGTAAAATTAGCATTTGGAACTTCTTATCAGGGAGCCTTTTATACCAGAAGAAGTGACTGAAAATAAGCATCATTTATTTTAAAGACTTGTGAGCCAGGAGACAAAAGTTAGAAGCTGGGGCCTATCATGGATGGAGTCACCATGCTTTAAGATGAGACCCTGAAGGTGGAACTTTACACATATAGGCAAAAATAAGTAAATCAAGATATTTCATAAAATTTTAAGCCTGAAATTTAACCGTGATGACTAGAATCCTTAGAAAGGATTTAAATAAATTGCAAGTGGCAAATCTAAATGGATGATGAATTAATAAAGAAATAACAAAATCTAGTAGGTTTAAAAATATGTATAGAAATAGAATACATGACAACAATATCTATAGGTGTGAAGAAGATTAATGGAGTTAAAGCATTCCACAATTACTGTGAAGCCCAGAAAAATGACAGAAACAAAAAAATAAGTTATAAGGCAAAGATGCAGGACTATTTCCATCATGACTACTTACCAAAGAGTAGAAAAAAGCTTTAAAATTTAGAGTAAAACATGAAATATAAAATAATCAATAGAATACAAGTAAAAAGAGAAAACAGAAGCAGAAAAGATAGAAAAAAAAAAGGTGGGAGAACAAAAGTAATTTCATTGGTGAATAAGTGAATGAAAATAGACCACATGTTTCAGAGAAGGGAAAAAAATGGTCACACTGAGTAAAATAAAATCTATTTTATTTAAGATAAGCTATTATCTTAAAGATAAAGTTATCACAAAAAAAATAAAGTAGAAGAAAGTTAAAGGATGGAAAAATCATACACACTAATGAAAAGAGAACTAATATCACCATACACTGGATAAGATAAATGTTAAGGCAAAATCCTAAATAGCGATAAAGAGGGATATATCATGATGATAAAATTTCAAGTTACCCAGAAGGCAGAGATGGTCTAAATAGTTCTGTATCTAATGATAGAGCTTCAAAATACATAAAGCAAAAACAAAGGTAAAAAATAAATGGACAAATAAATAAATAAAAATAATAAATAAATAAATAAATAAAATAATCAATCAATCAATCAATAAAAATAAATAAAATAATAAAATAAATAAATAATTAAATAAAAATAGTAAATAAATAATAAATAAATAACTAAAAATAAATAAATAAATTAAATAAGAGTGGAATATGCTAATACACTTGTCTCAGTAAGATGAAATAAGAAGACCAAAAACTGATAAGCATGTAGAAGGTTTGAATAACTCAATTAGCGAATCCAATGTAATTGACACATATATCAGTTTTACTCACAGGACAGTTGCTGATTTATGAGGCAAGGTATGCGGCTGGAAACTTGACCCTGAAAGGCAGAATGGAATCTCCCAATCTCCCATGGTCTCATGGTTTTATATTCCATTAGAGAGACCTTCAATAAACAGATGACTGGATTAGATTTTGAGCCTTATGACACTGGCCAGATTTTGTCTCTGCACAGGGCAAAATAATAGATAAGTTCAAAACCTACAAAGGGAAAAATTTCTAGGTTTGAGGAGATGGAAAATTTTTAGTCTCTGAAGAGGCTGGGAGGATAATCTATGATCAATATTTTTTAAGTAAGATGAAAAGACCAACATTCATGAAAATTGAAGATATTCAGAAGAGAATTGAAACTATAGAAGGAATAATTTCAACAGAGACCTGAAACTCAAATATGTGTGTGTGTGTGTGTGTGTATCTGTGTGTGTGTATGTGTGCTCAGTTGTGTCACTCTTTGTGACACCAAGGATGGTAGCCCACCAGGCTCTCTGTCAATAGAATTTTCCCGGCAAGAATACTGGAGTGGGTTGCCATTTCCTACTCCAGGGGATCTTCCCAATCCAGGAATTGAACCCACATCTCTTGTGCCTCCTGCATTGGCAGGCAGATTCTTTACCACTGTGACACCTGTATATATATGTATATATATATTTGGAAATGTATATTCTAGAAATGAAAAATACCATATCTAAAATTAAGAACTCATTGGATGGATTTAAGAGGAGATCAGACATAGCAGAAGACAAGAACAATGCAGTTGAAAATAGGTCAATAAATATATCCAAACTAAAGTGCAGAGAGGGACAGTCCTAAGATAGTGGAGGAATAGGAAGGGGAGACCACTTTCTCCTCTGCAATTTCATCGAAAGAACATTTGAACGCTGAGCAAAATGCACAAAACAACTTCTGAATGCTGGCAGAGGACATCAGGCACCCAGAAAGGCAGCCCATTGTCTTCGAAAGAAGGTAGGACAAAATATAAAAGATAAAAAGAGAGACAAAAGAGGTAGGGATGGAGATCCATCCTGGGAAGGAAGTCTTAAAAGAGAGAGAAGTTTCCAAACACCAGGAAACACTCTCTTTGGTGAGTCTGTAGTGAGCCTTGGAATCTCAGAGGGCAAAACAACCGGGAGGAAAAATAAATAAATAAATAATTAAAACCCACAGATTACGTGCCTAACAGCAACTCCCAGTGGAGCAGCAGCCCAGATGCTCACATCCCCCACTAGCAAGTGGGGGGCTGCACAGGGAGGCGCAGGGTGCATTGCTTAGGGACTGAACGCCCCGAGGGCAATCTGAGGGAACTAACTTGAGATAGCAACCCAAACTGTGGGATAGCTATCCCATGAAAAGCCCTAACCTAAGACACTGCCAGGCCCACTAAAAGAACAAAGAACTGAGCAGAGCTAGATGGCTATGGACTGGCACATCCCCCACCAGAGACAGGCAGGAGAGGGCAGCCAGAGCCAGAAGGGGGCAATTGTGTCCCCAGAGAGGCATCATCTACCAAACTGCAAGCAGACTTCATTGCTAACCAAGACTTCTTGGGATTCTGGATGGTCAACATCCTCCTGGAGGGTAGCAGCCAGAGATCAGCACCCCAGAAGAGACACAGGGCACACTCGAGAAGGCATGCCCATTGTACACCCAGAAAACCGAGCGGCCGGGACAGGGGAGGCGATAAGTCACAGCCTTCAACTGGGGGCGACTGTGCTCCCTGCGACCTGGTCACCTGAGCTGCTCGGACCTGGGAAGGGCACAAAACGCAGGCCCAACAAAGTCTGTGCCTTTGTAGAGTACCCGAGAACCTGAACCTGAGCGGCTTAGACCTGGGAAGTGCATGAAACCCAGGGCCTGCTACAGACAGTTCCTGGCAGGGCAACCTAGAGCCGGAGCAGTGTAGACTGGGAAAGCACACACGCCGTGAGTGGGGCAAACCCAGTGTGGCCGACACAATATGAGCACTCCCCACACAAGCCAGTGATATTGGTTTGCAGTGTTCCTCCCTCCCCACAGCACGACTGAACAAGTGAGCCTAAAAAAAGTGACCACCACCGCCCCCTTGTGTCAGGGAGGAAATTAGACACTGAAGAGAGCAGCAAACAGAAGAAGCTAAAATAAACAGAGGGAACTGCTTTGGAAGTGACAGGTGCAATAGATTAAAACACTGTTGTTAGCACTGACTACATAGGAAGGGGCCTATAGACCTTGAGAAGTATAAGCCAGATCAAGGAACTATCTGAAAATGAAATGACCTCTCACTGTCCACAACAGCTCCAGAGAAAGTCCTAGATATATTTTTACTATTATCATTTTTTAAGTTAAAATTTTTTTTTTAATTTTTAAGTCCTCTATTACTCCTTTAATTTTCATTTTAATAACCTACTATTACCTTGCAAAAAAAGACCCTATTTTTAAAGCAAACTTCATGTGTATATTTTATAATTTTTGTGACTTTTTTTTAATATTGTGTTTTTGAGAATCTAACTTCTACTCTAGATTTTTAACCTTTGCTTTTTGATATTTAGTATTTGTTATCTACTTTGCACCTTTAAGAACCCAATCTTCAGTACCATTTTTACTTGGTAAAAGATCGCTGGCTTGATTGCTCTCTCCCTCTTTTGACTCTCCTTTTTCTCCACCAGGTAGCCTCTATCTCCCCCCCTTCCCCTCTTCTTCTCTACCCAAATCTGTGCATCTCTTTGTGTGCTCTGGGCTGTGGAGAATGCTTAGGGAACTGATTACTGGCTGGATCTGTCTCCTTTTGATTCCCCCTTTTATCCTCCTGGACACCTCTGTCTTCTTCCTCCCTCTCCTCTTCTCTGTGTAACTCCGTGAACATCTCTGAGGGATCCAGACTGTGGACAGCACATAGGGAAGTGATTACTTGCTAGCGTGCTCTCACCCCTTTTGATTCCCCCTCTTATCCTCCTGGTCACCTCTATCTCCCTCCTCCCTCTTCTCTTTCCATCTAACTATGTGTACTGTGCAGGTGTCCGTCACTGTAGAGAAACTTTTCATCATTAACCTAGATGGTTTATTATTGGTGCTGTATAGATGAGGCTGTACATCTTGAGGCTATTGTAAGAATAAGCCTGAAAACCAGAGGCAGGGGGCTTAAGTTAAAATCGCGAGAACACCAGAGAACTCTTGAACCCAGGGAACGTTAATCGATAGGAGCTCATTAAACACCTCCATACCTACACTGAAATCAACAACAACCCAAGGGCCAACAAGTTCCAGAGCAAGACATACCGCACAAATTCTTCAGCAACACAGGAACATAGCCCTGAGCTTCAATATGCAGACTGCCCAAAGTCACACCAAACCCATTGACATCTCAAAAATCATTACTGGACACCTCACTGCACTCCAGAGAGAAGAAATCCAGCTCCAACCACCAGAACACCGACACAAGCTTCCCTAACCAGAAAATCTTGACAAGCCACCCGTCCAACCCCACCGACAGCAGGGAACCTCCACAATAAAGAGGAGCTACAAACTGCCAGAATACGGAAAGGCCACCCCAAACACAGCAATATAAACAAGACAAAAAGGCAGAAAAATACTCAGCAGGTAAAGGAACAGGATAAATGCCCACCGAGCCAAACAAAGGGGAAGAGATAGGGAATCTACCTGAAAAAGAATTCTGAATAATGATAGTGAAAATGATCCAAAATCTTGAAAACAAAATGGAATTACAGATAAATAGCCTGGAGACAAGGATCTAGAAGATGCAAGAAAGGTTTAACAAGGACTTAGAAGAAATGAAAAAGAGTCAATATATAATGAATAATGCAATAAATGAGATCAAAAACATTCTGGAGGGAACCAACAGTAGAATAATGCAGGCAGAAGATAGGATAAGTGAGATAGAAGATAGAATGGTAGAAATAAATGAAACAGGGAGGAAAAAAGAAAAAAGAATTAAAAGAAATGAGGGCAACCTCAGAGACCTCTGGGACACTGTTAAACACCCCAACATTCGAATCATAGGAGTCCCAGAAGAAGAAGACAAAAAGAAAAACTATGAGAAAAATCTTGAGGAGATAATAGTTGAAAATTTCCCTAAAATGGGGAAGGAAATAATCACCCAAGTCCAAGAAACCCAGAAAGTCCCAAACAGGATAAACCCAAGGTGAAACACCCCAAGACACATTTTAGTCAAATTAAAAATGATCAAACACAAAGAACAAACATTAAAAGCAGCAAGGGAAAAACAACAAATAACACACAAGGGGATTCACATAAGCATAACAGATGATCTTTCAATAGAAACTCTTCGGGCCAGAAGGGAATGGCAGGGCATCTTTAAAGTGATGAAAGAAAAAAACCTACATCCCAGATTACTATACTCAGCAAGGATCTCATTCAAATATGAAGGAGAAATCAAAAGCTTTACAGACAAGCAAAAGCTGAGAGAATTCAGCACCACCAAACCAGCTCTTCAACAAATGCTATAGGATCTTCTCTAGACAGGAAACACAGGAAAGGTGTATAAACTCGAACCCAAAACAATAAAGTAAATGGCAATGGGATCATACTCATCAATAATCACCTTAAATGTAAATGGGTTGAATGCCCCAACCAAAAGACAAAGACTGGCTCAATGGATACAAAAACAAGACCCCTATATATGTTGTCTGCAAGAGACCCAGCTCAAAACAAGGGACACATACAGATTGAAAGTGAAGGGTTAGAAAAAGCTATTCCATGCAAATAGAGACCAAAAGAAAGCAGGAGTAGCAATACTCATATCAGATAAAGTGAACTTTAAAACAAAGGCTTTGAAAAGAGAAAAAGAGGGACACTACATAATGATCAAAGGATCAATCCAAGAAGAAGATATAAAAATTATAAATATATACGCACCCAACATAGGAGCACCGCAATATGTAAGACAAATGCTAACAAGTATGAAAGGGGAAATTAACACAACAATATTGGGAGACTTTAATATCCCACTCACACCTATGGATAGATCAACTAAACAGAAAATTAACAAGGAAACACAAACTTTAAATGATACAATAGAACAGTTAGACCTAATTGATAACTATAGGACATTTCACCCCAAAACAATGAATTTCACCTTCTTCTCAAGCATGCACGGAACCTTCTCCAGGATAGATCACATCCCGGGCCACAAATCTAGTCTTGGTAAAGTCAAAAAAATTGAAATCATTCCAAGCATCTTTTCTGACCACAGTGCAGTAAGATTAGATGTCAATTACAGGAGAAAAACTATTAAAAATTCCAACATATGGAGGCAGAAAAACACACTGCTGAATAACCAACAAATCACAGAGGAAATCAAAAAAGAAATCAAAATATGCATAGAAATGTATGAAAATGAAAACACAACAGCTGAAAACCTATGGGACACTAAAAGCAGTGCTAAAGGGAAGGTTCATAGCAATACAGGCTTACCTCAAGAAACAAGAAAAAAGTCAAATAAATAACCTACCTCTACACCTAAAGCAACTAGAAAAGAAAGAAATTAAGAACCCCAGGGTTAGTAGAAGGAAAGAAATCTTAAAAATTAGGGCAGAAATAAATGCAAAAGAAACAAAAGAGACCACAGCAAAAATCAACAAAGCCAAAAGCTGGTTCTTTGAGAAGCTAAATAAAATTGACAAACCATTAGCCAGACTCTTCAAGAAACAAAGGGAGAAGAATCAAATCAACAAAATTAGAGATGAAAATGGAAAGATCAAAACAGACTACACAGAAATACAAAGGATCATAAGAGACTATTATCAACAACTATATGCCAATAAAATGGACAACTTGGAAGAAATGGACAAACTCTTAGAAACTTTCCAAAACTGAACCAGGAAGAAATAGAAAATCTTAACAGATCCATCACAAGCATGGAAATTGAAACTGTAATCAGAAATCTTCCAGCAAACAAAAGCTTGGGACCAGATGACTTCACAGGTGAATGCTACCAAAAATTTAGAGAAGAGCTAACACCTATGCTACTCAAACTCTTCCAGGAAATTGCAGAGGAAGGTAAACTTCCAAACTCATTCTATGAGGCCACCGTCACTCTAATACCAAAACCAGACGAAGATGCCACAAAAAAGAAAACTACAGGCCAATATCACTGATGAAAATAGATGCAAAAATCCTTAATAAAATTCTAGCAAACAGAATCCAAAAACATATTAAAGAGATCATACATCATGACCAAGTGGGCTTTATCCCAGAGATGCAAGGATTCTTCAATATCCGCAAATCACTCAATGTAATACACCACATAAACAAAGAATATACAATGGAGAAAAGACAATATCTTTGACAAGTGGTGCTGTGAAAACTGGTCAACCACTTGTAAAAGAATGAAACTAGAACACTTTCTAACACCATACACAAAAATAAATTCAAAATGGATTAAAGATCTAAACGTAAGATCAGAAACTATAAAACTCCTAGAGGAAAACATAGGCAAAACACTCTCCGACATAAATCACAGCCGGATCCTCTATGACCCACCTCCAGAATATTGGAAATAAAAGCAAAAATAAACAAATGGGACCTAATTAAAATTAAAAACTTCTGCACAACAAAGGAAACTATATGCAAGGTGAAAAGACAGCCTTCAGAATGGGAGAAAATAATAGCAAACAAAGCAACGGACAAACATTAATCTCAAAAAATATACAAGCAACTCCTGCAGCTCAATACCAGAAAAATAAATGACCCAATCAAAAAGGGGACCAAAGAACTAAACAGACATTTCTCCAAAAAAGACATACAGATGGCTAACAAACACATGAAAAGATGCTCAACATCACTCGTTATCCAAGAAATGCAAATGAAAACCACAATGAGATACCATTTCACGCCAGTCAGAATGGCTGCTATCCAAGAATCTAGAAACAATAAATGCTGGCGAGGGTGTGGAGAAAAGGGAACCCTCTTACACTGTTGGTGGGAATGCAAACTAGTACAGCCACTATGGAGAACAGTGTGGAGATTCCTTAAAAAACTGGAAATAGAACAGCCATATGACCCAGTAATCCCACTGCTGGGCATACACACCGAGGAAACCAGAATTGAAAGAGACACGTGTACCCTAATTTTCATCTCAGCACTGTTTATAATAACCAGGACATGGAAGCAACCTAGATGCCCATCAGCACACGAATGGATAAGAAAGCTGTGGTACATATACACAATGGAATATCACTCAGCCATTAATAAGAATGCATTTGAATCAGTTCTAATGAGGTGGATGAAACTGGAGCTTATTATACAGAATGAAGTAAGCCAGAAAGAAAAACACCAATACAGTATACTAACACATATATATGGAATTTAGAAAGGTGGTAACGATAACCCTATATGCGAGACAGCAAAAGAGACACAGATGTATAGAACAGT
Organism: Okapia johnstoni; assembly: GCA_024291935.2. Taxonomy (NCBI): domain Eukaryota; kingdom Metazoa; phylum Chordata; class Mammalia; order Artiodactyla; family Giraffidae; genus Okapia; species Okapia johnstoni. The sequence goes on from CM044326.1 coordinate 1,610,388, forward strand.
CTTTTGGACTCTGTCGGTGAGGGTGAGGTTGAGATGATTTCAGAGAATGGCATTGAAACATGTAAATTATCATGTGTGAAACGAATCTCCAGTCCAGGTTCAATGCATGATACAGGGTGCTCGGGGCTGGTGCACTGGGGTGACCCAGAGGGATGGGATAGGGAGGGAGGTGGGAGGGGTGTTCAGGATGGGGAACACATGTACACCCATGGCAGATTCATGTCAATACCAATACAATATTGTAAACTAGTTAGCCTCCAATTTAAATAAATAAATTTATCTTAAAAAAAAAGAAATGAACATCCAACGTCCTCAAGGAGAGGGGTGGTTTCAATGTTTGACCTAACTCTCTAGAGTCCACATTTAATTTGGCTTTTAATTTAAAATACTCTTACGTCTGTGCCAGGTAGTCAACATGTTTAAAAATTTGAATGTTTCGTCCAGCAAAAAAAATTAAAAAAAAAAAAAGTGCAGTGAGAAGAAGAATGGAAATAAAGAAGAGAGCATAAAATAAATGTGAAATAAGTAATCAAATAATTTAAACAGTCAACTAATTACTTTATGATTAATGTGAATTCCAGCCAAATTGAAAAAAGTGAAGCAGAATGAACATTCGAAAATAGAATAGCAATAATTTCTTCAAGCTGTTGAAAACTATCAACCCACAAATTGAAAAAGATTGGTGAACCTCATGCAGAATAAATAAAAATAAAGATATACGACAACAATAGCACAATAAATGAGAATATTAAATGGATTAAAAATGTTACAGAATTTTTATACTGTTCAGAAAGTGGTAAAAATAACTCCCTTAAGGTAAACTGAAGTAAATGAGGGATTCATATTGAATCTATAGGTAACTACTAAAATATTCAAGAATAGCAAATAGAGATGAATAATATAATAATAAATAAGTTTAATGCAAAAGAAGCCTGCTGAAAAGAAATATGAAACATATAACAGATAGTATTGATAGAAATAAATAGCAATACTGAAGACTTAGATCCATTTATTTTATTAGCTGAATCATATATGAATTACTATCATGTATGAATTACTAAACATTCCAGTTAAAGACTGAGATTGTCACACTGGATACAAAACCAAGACTTGAGTATGTGCTATTTACAAGGGTAGAAGTTTAAATTAAGGACACAGTTAAAGGGAAAGTAAAAGGATAGAAAAAATTATGTCATATAAACTGTAGCCAAGAGAAAGCTGATAATTTGTATGTAATATCTAATTAATGGACGTTAAGACAAAAATTCACACAAAAAGGAAGCAAACAGAAACATTTTATAATAAAAGCATCAACTAAAGAGGTAGGTATCCTAAAATTTTCTGCACTTAATGTTTCACCTATGTGTACCTAATAATTAAAGAATATATAATGCAAAATTTAACACAATTAGGAGAAGAAACTGATCTAAAATCATATAATAGCAGTTGGAGATTTCAATACTTGTCTCTCAGTATTACAACAGCAGTCAAAAAATCACCAAGGATATAAAACATTTGAGAAACCTAATTAATCAAATTAATGCAATTTATCTATGTAAAATACTGTACTTGACAGCTGCATATCAGTGTTTCTTTTTATGTGCACATGGAACAGTTACCAAGTATACTATGTGAAAGAAAGAAGAAAAAAGCATACTATATGCTGGTCCCTAAATTAAATCTCAAAAAGAAAAAATTCAAATAAATGAAAAATCAAGGTGTACTCTCTGACAACTTTGAATTTAAGCTGGAAATAAAAAACAGAAAGATAAATAGACAAATCCTTAATAGTTTAGCAATTAAACAACTCATGTCTAAATAAATGAGTAAAAGGATACATTATGGTGGTTTAGTTGCTAAGTCATGTCTACCCTTGTGACCCCATGGCCTGTAGCCTGCCAGGCTCTTCTGTCCATGGGGTTCTCCAGGCGAGAAGACTGGAGTGGGTTGCTGTTTCCTTCTTCAAAAGGATACGTTACAGTGAAATATTTAAAAAATAGTTTGAAATGAGTGGTAACATGTAGGTCATATCAAAGCCAGTTAAATGCAACTAAAGCAATGCTAAAAGGGTAATTAATGGCTTTAAATACAAAGGAATTGAAAATCAATGATCCAAGCTAGGAACAAACAAAGTTTTTCTGTAAAGGCCCAGATAGTAAATATTTCAGGCTTTTGCACCATCTGATCCCTGTCCCAATTATTTCTGCCATTGTAGAGTTAGAACATTCACAGACATTAAGGAAACAAGTTGTTGGCCCATGGGCCATAGTTTGAAGGCAAACATGTAAAATTACTGTCAATAAAGCATGCTTTTTAAATTTAGTGAAAATAAGCAGTTTGTCTGACCAACCTTACTTCAGTTCAGTTCAGTTCAGTTCAGCCGCTCAGTTGTGTCCGACTCTTTGCAACCCCATGAACTGCAGCACGCCAGGCCTCCCTGTCCATCACCAACTCCCGGAGTCTACCCAAACCCATGTCCATCGAGTCAGTAATACCATCCAACCATCTCATCCTCTGTTGTCCCCTTCTCCTCTTGCCCCCAATCCTACCCAGCATTAGGGTCTTTTCCAATGAGTCAACTCTTCTCATGAGGTGGCCAAAGTATTGGAGTTTCAGCTTCAACATTAGTCCTTCCAATGAACACCCAGGATTGATCTCCTTTAGAATGGATTGATTGGATCTCCTCGCAGTCCAAGGAACTCTCAAGAGTCTTCTCCAACACCACAGTTCAAAAGCATCAATTCTTCGGCGCTCAGCTTTCTTCACCGTCCAACTCTCACATCCATACATGACCACTGGAAAAACCATAGCCTTAACTAGACGGACTTTTGTTGGCAAAGTAATGTCTCTGCTTTTAAATATGCTATCTAGGTTGGCCATAACCCTCCTTCCAAGGAGTAAGCGTCTTTTAATTTCACGGCTGCAATCACCATCAGCAGTGATTCTGGAGCCCAAAAAAATAAAGTCTGACACTGTTTCCACTGTTTCCCCATCTATTTGCCATGAAGTGATGGGACCAGATGTCATGATCTTAGTTTTCTGAATGTTGAGCTTCAAGCCAACTTTTTCACTCTCCTCTTTCACTTTCATCAAGAGGCTTACTTACTAGGGTGAAAAAATGAGCAAATCACCTCATAGCGTATACAGGGAAATCATGGAAAACGTCTTTTGTTTCCTCAGAGAGACCTCCCTTGGCTTGTAAAAATCAAAATCATATTCCTCTCACGCACTTTTATTTCTACCTCTTTTCTCTGGTACATTTTTTCTAGTATAACTACTACTATAAGTTACATCCATAATTTCCATTATTTTATTTCCATTATATTTCCATTATTTCATTATTTGCCTTTTATCTTCCCATCTCAGTCGCAGGTTCTATGGAGGCTGAAACTTTGTCTCTTCCATGTGCTGTGTCTTTAGCACCCAGGAGACTGCCTGACATCAGGTGGATGCTCATAACTATCGATGGAGTCTGTGAAAAAATGATAAGGAAGAAACATTTAAGTTAAAAAGTCCTAAGCCCCAGAAGTGACATTAAGTTATATACACGAATGAAGAACAACTCATAGTCACTTTCAATCATTCTGTCAGAAACATCTGTATGGGAAGAGTAACATGGAAACTTACATTACCATGTGTAAAACAGATAGCCAATGGGAATTTTCTACATGGCTCAGGAAACTCAAACAGGGGCTCTGTATCAACCTGGTGGGGTGGGATGAGGAGGGAGATGGGAGGGAGGTTCAAAAGGGAGGGAATCTATATACACCTATGGCTGATTCATGTTGAGGTTTGACAGAAAACAACAAAATTCTGTAAAGCAATTATCCTTCATTAAAAAAATAAATTAAAAAAAATCTACTCAATGGGACAAAAGACAAAATTGGCAATGTGAAACAAGAATAAAAATGTCTGAAAATTAGCAGAAATATTAGTTATAAAAAATAATACTTACACTAAAGAATACATTAAATAGGATGTGTCTGAGGAAAGAGTTAATGAATGAGGAGACAGGTTGAGGAAATCTCTTCAAGAGAAAAACCAAAACAAGTTTTAAAAAAAATATATTGAGAAAGTAACATTGACATATATACATTACATATTTAAAACAGATAGCTGGTGGGAAGTTGCTATATAACACAGGAAGCTTAGCCTGGTACTCTGTGATGATCTAGAGGGGTGGGATGGGGGGTGGAGGTGGGAGGGACACTCAAGAGAGAGGGGATATATATATATACTTATGACTGACTCAAGCTGTTGTATGGCAGAAACCAACACAGAATTGTAAAGCAATTATCCTCCAATTAAGAAATATATATATATGTATACACACACACACACACACATACATGTATGGAGGAGAGAAATAGAAGTGCCAATGTCCAATTAATAGGAGTCTCAGAAAGAGAAAACATAAATGGAGATGAAGAAATATTTGAACGAATGATGGGAATTAAATTTTCCTAAATCAAATAAAGATGAAAGACCTTTGTTTCAAAGGCCTCATAGTGTGCCCTCGAAGAGGGGTAAAGAAAGCTTACATGTACATACATTATAGTAAAACATAAGCTATCAAAGGCAAAGAGAAATTAGAAGGCTTCACAGCCAAAAAGAAAAACACTCAGACAAGCCCAAGAATGAGATTGACATCATTTGTTTTTCACTATCAACTAGTTGCAAGAAGACACTGAAGAGGATATTCCCCATAGTGAAGGGAAACAACTTAGCACCTAAAAGTTTATATCCAAATAAATCATCATTCAGACTCAGAGATATGTTAAGATACTCTCTGACGCAGAAGGTCTTGGAAGGTTTGACAAAGATCTGCATTGGAAACAAGCATGAAATATTTGTATAAGTGGAAAGAAATGTCTAGGAGATGCTACAGGAGATTTATGAGGGAACAAATGATTTCATATCTTGGTAAAATTTATCATCCTTAAAAATAATATCAAAGAAAAAGAAAAAATATATCTTAATAACTATGAATTTTTAATCTGGATATTACCAACATAAGGAGTGAAGAGTCTGAAATATTTGAATATGTGCTAAAATTCTTCCAGGCTTCCCTGAGAGCTCAGTGGTAAAGAATCTGCCTGCAATGCAGGAGACCCCAGTTTGATTCCTGGGTCAGGAAGATCCCCTGGAGAAGGGTTAGGCTACCCACTCCAGGATTCTTGGGCTTCCCTTGCAGCTCAGCTGGGAAAGAATCCACCTGCAATGCAGGGCACCTGGGTTCAATCCCTGGGTTGGGAAGATCCCCTGGAGAAGGGAATGGCTACTCACTCCAGTATTCTGGCCTAGAGAATTCCATGGACTGTATAGTCTATGGGGTCACAGAGAGTTGGACATGATTGAGTGATTTCACTTTCTAAAAGAAAGAACAAAAAAAAAATTTTTTTTTGGGTGGTGGAGGAGATGTAAACATCAATACCCCCCCCAAAATGAGACATAAATTAAAATAATGAAAACTGTATAAGAGAAATAAAATAATACACAGGCTGTAAAAACAGGTTTTGTTAGATCAGATTCTCCCAAAGAACACTCTTATGAGAATGGATCTCTGCAGAACAAGGCATTTGTCTACTACATAGGTCCAAATTGACCAATAAAGTAAATGTCAGTGAAATAAATGACAGTGAAAAATACATGGATGTATAAATAAAAGTTTTCAATATAAGTTGAAACTATAAGAATGAAAATGACACATTGTATAGTGACCCTCTCCAATTCCACTAATACTTATAGTCTTAAACCCTATTTTTATATTATTAGATAGGAAAGGTCACTGCTGTGCTGTACTTAGTTGCTCAGTCCTGTCCGACTCTTTGTGACCCCATGGACTGTAGCCCACCAGGCTCCTCTGTCCATGGGGATTCTGCAGGCAAGAATACTGGAGTGGGTTGCCATACCCTCCTCCAGGGGATCTTCCCAACTCAGGGATCGAACCCAGGTCTCCTATATTGCCAGCAGATTCTTTACCATCTGAGCCACCTGGGAAGCCCAAGAATACTGGAGTGGGTAGCTTATCCTTCTCCAGCAGATCTTCCTGACCCAGGAATTGAACCAGGGTCTTTTGCATTGCAGGCGGATTCTTTACTAGGTGAACTACCAGGGAAGCCCGAAAGGTCGCTACATAATCGGAAAAATTTGAACATACCAGGTTGCTATCTCAGTTTTAAACATGTATGCACCTGATAAAACAGCTTCAAAATATCTCAGGCTGGATGATTCAATAATGAAGAATAGCATGTTAAGTAGTTAAGTTGAAAGACAAGCATAATATGCATACAATTTATACAGCATACTTATAGCAGAGCTTCTCCTGGTCCTTAAGTTATTTAAATCAGTAAAGGTATTGCAGAGAGGGCAGAATGATCTTTGCAAACAAAAAACGAAAAAAACAACTGTATGTGGTCCAAAATGATTGAATATTTAATTTTTTTCTTCATGATATGAAATTATTATGTAAATGCAAACGTTGGTAATTAAGAAGTCCAGACTGTTGAGTGGAGAAAAGGTGTGAGGAAAGTGGTGATAATCATGACAGATTAAAAGGAGAGTTTGGAGTCAGGACTATTCAGGGAACGATATGGAGCAAAGCGATGTGATTCCAAACTAGAGAGGCAGCCTGAGGCTGGAGGAAGAGCTACGAGAAGCATTTCTGATGGAAGAATTGCCGGTACGGGTGGCTGATGGCACACAGGGACACAGAGGCAGGAGAGAGCTCCAGACACACTCACAGCTCTGCGCTGACTGACAGCGTGAGCGCGGCAGTGGCAGAGGCCGCCGTCCGAGAGGCCCGGTGAGCACAGAGACCCCAGATGACAGTGTTGCAAAAACCAGTAACTGAGAAACCAAGCACACACTCGGAGAGCAGGAGCACTCGGGTTTATTACGCCGGCAGGCCCAGAGGAGTTAACTCTCCAAGCTCTGAGCCCTCAACAAAGGGGTTACAAAGCTTTATAGACTGTGCGTGACATCAGACTATAGTGGACAACACTAACTGTTAATGAGTTGGTTTAAACTAGGGGTTTCGTGCTCGTGTGCTGGAACAGCAGATAGGATGGGGTGCGGTGGGGAGGCGGGCTGCCTGACCTTTACACGGACAGGCTGGTTAAGCAGGATTACAGGGGCTAAGCAATTGCAAAAGCAGGCAAGTGTGAGTGAGATAAGCTTCAGTTCCTAGCATTGTTGAAAGTCTCCATTTTCCAAGACTACGTGAGCTACGTGATCCAGACTTTGCAAGGAGCAAGCTGAATCACAGAAGCAGAACAAGCAGGAAGTTATTGTAAATTTTAACTTTTCCTCTTCAATCCCCGCTCTTGATGCTTCTGTCACTCATTGTAGAAAGCATCACCTCACTTTTAGTAGGACATACTGAGCTCATCATTGTTTAGGGGTCTGTATTGAGCTGCTACCATTTGTAACTTTATGGATTCAATCCAAAAAGTTATGAACCAGGTAATTGCATTGAGAATGCAAGGACCGAACGAGTGCCGCAAGGAGCAGGAAGAGAGGGTCTGTTGAAGCGAGAAGCCACGATGCTCAATTCCCAGTATCGTTCCAATTGTTCCAGGAATCAGCTAGTTTTTGTCTCCTTTTTGTAATATGTTCCTTTAGCTGCTGGGCCATATCTCTAACTATTCCTGATCAGTTTACATACAAGCAGCATTTTTCATTCAAGAAGAGGCAGAGTCCACCCTTCTGAGCTGTCAGTAAGTCCAGCCCCCTCCTATTTTGTAATACCACGGCAGCCAGGGAGTCCAGTTGATCTGGCAAGGCCACTAATGATTTAGCTACTCTCTTAATATCATCTGTCAAGTCCCTGTATAATTTAAGGTAAAAGGTGGCCGATGAGGCAATTCCTCCTACCCCCATGCCTATTCCAGCCATTATCCCCAGACTGACCCACAGGGGTATGTACTGGATGGCTCTTTTCGATCGTGTCTGTGCTGCCAGAGGAACGGTGAGAGTCTGATTGTTGGGGACGATATTTATCTGCGGAGTGAGGAAAGCGAAAGTACAGATGCCCCTCCAATTGCCTGGTAGGCATAAGTAGGCATCTGCTCCACATATAAAGAAACGTCCTTAGTGGGGACGGCTCCATATTGTGCTTGTAGGAGGATGAGTGGGCCATTCATCTTTTAAGACTTGATTGCTATGGTCCTTAGTTAAATTGCCTGTGGGTACTGTCCCTCCATTATCTGTAAAACACTCAGGGGACTTTAGAGTTAGTACAACTGTCCTCAGGCGTGGTTTCAACATTTCTTCTGGTACAGATGAATTTGTTGGAGGTCCCACCTGTGTTACATTAGCTAATAGGACTGGTGTAGCTAAATAATGTGGGGCCTCCAAGGATAAGCAAAGACAACAATCCTGGCCAGCTGGGGGTTAGTATTATTAAGGATGTGGTGAGTTGTACTGAGAATCTGATACAGGAGTTGTACTGAGAATCTGATACAGGTTGGGGTCCAAACTGTAAGTGTCATTCGACTTTATTCTTGATAGTGGCCTGTAGTCTCGGTCAGTTTTCCAACAGGCAGGGCCTGGAACTCTGGGGCAAGTTTGGTCCAAGTAGCCCCATCGACACTGTTTTCCCTGTCCAGTAGATCGTCCCATCTTTTTGTCAGGCAAAAAGTTGTTCCAGGTCATAACATTTGCATGACATTTGGGGGTAGATAGAGGCACAGGGACATAAAGGCAATGCCATGGTGTTAGGAGGAGAAGGCATCCGGGCCGGAGCTGGGTTTTTAGGGGTAAAGGTAACAGGAGCAGGGACAGGCTCACCTGGGGGAAGAGCAGGATAGCAGATATAGCATTCTGGCTGCGTCCTTGGACATATGTTTGGTGGTTATGGAGACATTTTCCCTAACGCACGGATCTAATTGTTGGCTAAATGAGGACAGAAGGTATTGCCGACAGGTACATGGTGGGCAAGGAGTGTCACCATCTGTTACAGCAAGGAACACCAAAAGACTGCAAAGCAGCCCACACACAACAGATAACTGAGCACTAGCAAAAGTTTTCCTCCTGATCTTTGGGTTGCCATGGCCACAGCAACTGAACCTATTGTGAGGGGGCATATCAGCTATACCGGGAGCAGTTTGGTTAGTAGGAAGGATCGATTATAAGAGATACCTGATAAGAATGAGGCTTCCCACTATAGCAAGATAACAGACAGCTAACAGCAGCCTCTGACCCAAATTCCAGTCCTGGAGTGCAGCTGAAGCTGCTGCTGCTGCTGCTGCTAAGTCGCTTCAGTCGTGTTCGACTCTGTGCGACCCCATAGATGGCAGCCCATCAGGCTCCTCTGTCCCTGGGATTCTTTAGGCAAGAGTACTGGAGTGGGGTGCCATTGCCTTCTCCGGCAGCTGAAGCTAGTGCTGTAGCAAAGAAAACAGCAACAATACCGATTAGGGAAAGGGGCAGGGGTTGATAATGAAAGTCCGTTGGTATTTCGATAGCTGGATCCTCAAGCTTCACCATGCATTAACCAGCCGGCTGCCAGAGTGTGGCTGGAGCAAGGCTGAAGAATCCTCAAGCTTCTGTTGTGCACTGACTGGTCAGCTTCCAGAGTGACTAGTGTAAGGCTCAGTGTACTTCATGGGTGAGGGCCGTTGTCTTTGGAACCGGACCCTGAGGAGGTTTTCAGGGTCCTGAACTGCTTTCCAGGTGTTCTTGTCACAGGAAGCCATCTTGACTCTGGTGTGGTGGATCTAGGGGGTGACACCTGTAATTTTATCGGCAGTAAGGGTTGCCAGGACGACCGTGTGAGGGCCTGTCCAAACTGGCTGAAGTGGTTCCTTTTCCCAGTCTTTAACCTATAGCTCATCTCCTGGCTGATAGGGATGAACCCAATTGCCCAAAGGAATGGGTGTCCTTTTTAAGCTTTCTCGGGAGAAATGGTGGAAGACTTTTCCAGGGCCTGAAGGTGTCAGGACATCTCCAGGTCAGCTAGTTATTGGGAGTCTCCCTTGAGCTTTCCTATCACTGGGGATATTCTCCCATATGAGATCTCAAAGGGATAATAGGCCGAGGACCTCGGGGTGCATCAGACTTGGAGCAAGGCTAGGGGTAGCGTGTCAACCCAAGGTAACTGGGTGTCCTGACAGAGCTTAGCTAAAGCAGTCTTGAAGGTCCGATTCATGCACTCAACTTTCCCTGAGCTCTGTGGTCTGTAAGAGATGTGAAGCTTCCATTTGAATCCCAGTGTCTTGGACAAAGTCGGGATTATCTCAGACACAAAGCCTGGCCTGTTGTCAGACCCTGTGGAGAGAGGCAGCCCATATCTCGGGATTATGTCTCTTAGTAGGGCCTTGGCCACCTCTCGTGCCCATTCAATATGTGTGGGGTAGGCCTCAGCCCCTCCCGAGTAGGTCCAGACTACCATAAGTAAATACTTATAGCCCCTATAGGGCTTGACTTCAGTAAAGTCCACTTCTAAATCTTCAAAGGGCTGTGTCTCAACTGTCTACACTCCTGAGCTGTGTCTTGGTCCCCGGCTGGCGCTATTCTGCATGCAAGTCACATGTTTAGCAGTGATCTGGGCACACAGGTTGTCACTCTCTGGATCCACCACACCAGAGTCAAGACAGCTTCCTGTGACAAGAACACCTGGAAAGCAGTTCAGAACCCTGAAAACCTCCTCAGGGTCCGGTTCCAAAGACAACGGCCCTCACCCACGAAGTACGCTGAGCCTTGCTCTAGTCACTCTGAAAGCTGACCAGTCAACGCACAGCAGAACCTTGAGGATTCTTCAGCCTTGCTCCAGCCACACTCTGGCAGCCGGCTGGTTAACGCATGGCGAAGCTTGAGGATCCGGCTATGAAAATACCAATGGACTTTCATTATCAACCCCTGCCTCTTTCCCTAATCGGTATCATTGCTCTATTCTTTGCTACAGCACTAGGGCACACACCCTAACCCTGACCCTGACCCTGACCCTAACCCTTAGGAGCTTTGGAATGAAATAGTAGCAGCTCAGCAAACTTTCCAGCACATTTTTTCCTAAATGAGTTGTCTCATGATGTTGTTTCACCAGCTGGACTGCTATATTGCTGGGGACAGAGCTTCCACCACCCTCTTTTCCTTTTGTTCCTCCCTTGTCTAGAGCTTTGATCTTCTTCCTTGGTATATCTCAGGGTCAGAGGCAATTATGGTGCTGAGAGGACCTTAAAGTCTGACTCGGGGCACACTATAGGGCTCGGTTGGGTTGCCACCTCCTTGGCTGCCTGGTCAGCTGACCGATTGCCTTCTCTGACTGGATCAGTTCCTCTTTGATGGCCTTTGTAGTGGATAACTGCCACTTGGGAAGGCTTCCAGACTGCCTCTAACAGCTGAAGGATTTCCTCTTTGTTTTTAATCTCTTCCCCCCTCCCCACCCACCACTGTCAGTAGTCCCCTTTCTTTAAAAATGGCTCCATGAACATGTAAAGTAGCAAAGGCATACCTTGAGTGAGTATAGATGTTGACTCACTTTCCTTCGGCATGCTTTAGCACCTGGGTGAGTGCCCACAGCTCACCCCGTTGTGCTGACCACCCTTGTGGCAAGGCCTCAGGCTTCACTATCACATCAGTTATTGTTACGGCATAGCCTTCTGTGCACTGCCCATCCTGGATGAAACTGCTTCCGTCAGTAAACAGTTCCAGTTCTGGGTTCTGGAGGGGAATGTCCGTCATGTCTGGCCTGCTTGAGTAAATTTTATCTATAACCTCCTTGAAATGTGATCGGGGGTTTCCGCTACCATAGATAAGAAGGTGGTGGGGTTCAGCATCTGCACAGTCTCGAGTTGGACCTGTGGGTTTTTACAAAGCAGTTCTTGATAGTGAGTCATCCTGGTGTTGGTCAGCCACTTATGCCCATAGCTATTCATCAGCACAGCAACAGCATGGGGAACTTTTACATTTGTATTTTGTCCCAGAGTAAGCTTATCTGCTTCTCTGACCAGGAACACAGTGGCAGCTAATGCCCAGAGACACGGCAGCCATCCTGCGGCCACAGGGTCCAGCCATTTGGACAGGCATGCCGCCAGGCGCTGCCATGGCCCAGCTCTTTGTGTGAGGACCCCAGGGCAGTGTGATTTCTCTCCTGCATGAAAAGGTTAAAGTCTAGTGTCATGTCCAGCAGCCCCAGTGCTGGAGCACTGGTCAAGAGTCTCTTCATCTCCCTGAAGGCTTTTCCTGTTCAGGCCCCCACTCTAAGGGGTCCTTACTAGACCCTGCTATGGCTTCAAACAATGTCTTGGCAATCTCAGAGAAACCCAGGATCCATATCCAGCAGAATCTGGCTGCCCTGAGGAACTCACAGACTTATTTCTTAGTGCTTGGCCAAGGTATTGAGCAGATGGCTTGCTTCCTCTCATGTCTGAGCACCCGATGGATGCCCTTACGAGATGACAAATCCAAGGTACTTGACCTGCTGTCTGCAGATCTGAGCCTTTTTCCATGACACCTTGTATCCTGAGGTGGAGAGTGGAGCCAACAGGGCTTAGGTGCTTTTTCAGCAGTCCCCTTGGGTGGGATTGGCTAGCAACAGGTCATCTACATACTGGAGTAAGATGCTGTTCAAAGTTTATCCAGGAAAGGCAGAAAGATCCACAGCCAGGGCTTCACCAAACAGGGCAGGTGAGTTCTTGAAGCCTGAGGCAGTCAGGTCCAAGTCAGCTGTGTCTTTCTCCAGTGCGTGGGTCTTCCCACCCAAAGGCAAACAAGGGCTGACTGGCCAGTGATAGCCAGAGGCAGAAGAATGCATCTTTGAGATCTAGGCAGGTGAACCAGCTTGCTTGAGAGGGTAAGAGGCTCAGGAGAGTGTAGGGATTTGGGACCACTGGGTAGACGGTGATCACTGCACTGTTGATGGCATGGAGGTCCTGGACGGAGGGGTAGTTATTCCCTCCAGGCTTCTTGACTGGTAGGAGCAGAGTGTTCCAGGAAGGCTGACACTCGAGTAGGATTTCGACATCTCAGAGGTGCTGGATGTGGTCCCGAATTCCCAGACGTGCCTCCTGTGGTATTGGTATTGTCTCTGTCTGATAGGAATAGCTCCTGGCCTCAGGTCCACCACGATGGGCTCTTGGATTTTGGCAAAACCTGGGGACCCTTCTCTGCCCAGATAGCAGGGAATTCTTTTATCAGGCTGGTGGGATTTATTTGTTCCCTCCTTGAGGGATAGAGGTACATTCATCTTCCCTGGACACAGTTACAGCCATCATCAGAGCCAATTAGCTCCCTAGGGTGAGGCTCGCTGGCTTCCCAGGGACAAAGGTGCTCTGTGCCCCCAGCTTTGTCAGTAGTCTCTGCCCAGCAAGGGAATGGGGCATTCCAGTAAGTACAGAAATTCATGAGTCACTAGGTGGCCCCCTAGCTGGCATGAATGGGCTTTGTAAAATGAGTGCACAGCCATGTTCCCTGTGCCCCCAACAATAGTTGCTGTTTGGCTTGTGAGGGGAGCCATGGGTGTGGTTACCATGGACTGTTCAGCTCTGGTGTCCACCAAAAAAGTCATTGATTGGCCCCATACTTTCATCATGACCAGAGGCTCCCGGAGCCCAAGGATCAGGGAGCCCAGGCCTCTATAGCCCACTTCCGCTCTGGGCAGGTCGAAAAGGTCTTGGACAACTGACTCAGGCTAGTACCTTCCTTGTTGGGTTGACTGAACTTCTTCAACCCTTCAGACGTCCCTCTGCAATGGGGGCATTCATTCTTCTAGTGTCCAGCCTCTTTGCAATAGACACAATGGCATGGCATAGTGGTGGTCTCTTCTTGGCGTCCCCTTTCAGTGAGGGAACAGTATATTTCACTGGGCCTGGGTTCCCCAATGCTGCTGCTAGCAGGGCTGTTCTCTGTTTCATTCTTCTATATGCTTCTCCTTGAGCTTTGCGGTTCCAATTTACAAAGATCTTGTTTGCCTCCTCCAGGAGTTGTGTGGCATTCATCCCAGTGAAGCCTTACAGCTTTTGGAGCTTTCATCAAATGTCTGCACAGGAGTGAGCCACAGAGGCAGCGTTAATCATCTCTTGATTCTCGGGTGTCTCCAGGTCAAACTGGGTGTATGCTCAGAATGCTTCGCACAGACTTTCATAGAAATTGGTGGGGCTTTCATCTGGTTTTGGATTATCATTCTAGTTTTGGGCGTATTGCTGGGCTTTCTGGCTCCTGCTCAGAGTCCATGTAGAAGGGCATCATGATAGTTGCTCAGGGCTTCTTGTCCCTCTCTGGTAATTGAAATTCCATTCAGGTCTCGTCTCTGGCATCACTTCTTGCACCTGTCCTTCTACATCTAAGACCTCTGTGGGGGCCTGTCCTTGGAGCCGCTTTTGGGCTTCTGTTGAGATAGGCCGCCTTTCCTCAGTGGTGAAGAGAGTCATAAGGAGCTGGTGAAGGTTGTCCCATGTAGGTTGATGGCTGTGGAAAATGGACTCTAGGAGGTCCATCACAGCCTGTGGTTTATCAGAGTACGCTGGATCATGGTGCCTCCGGTTCAAGAGATCAGTAGTGCTGAAGGGCTGGTAATAGAGGATGGAGCGGCCAAGCTGGACTGAACTGTCCTCATTCACTTGTTGGGGACCTTGAGCATCCCATAGTGGCATCTGATGGTCTGTGGCCGACTGGTTAGATTGGTTGGCCAAACAGAGCCATCTCCCTAATGGTTCTGGGCTGGAGTCTTGCTCATGAGGTGGTGCGGGGGACACGGAGGGAGGTGGACTGTCCAGCAATGGATCTGGCGCTGGCTGTGCATGGGAACATATGGCAGGGGCAGCGGCGGATCTTCCACTGCATCTCCTTGGAATATAGGCTTTTCTTCTTCCTTCTGAGTGGTTGGGCCACAAATGCCTTACTCTGTCCCTTTCCATTCCTGCAAAATCTTGCCCATAGGTGCAGGGTCTGCATTATTAGGAGCCAGGAGTCTATGTACAGAAATTGATTTGGATGTCCTGGAGTCCCAGTGACTATCCAGTACCCTGCTTGGATGGTGGGCAGGTCGAGAGTGCCCTCTGGCGGCCATCCAACATCAAAGGATGGCCATTCTAGCTAGCATAAGTTACGGAGCTTCCTGGGAGTCATCTTGACTCCATAATCCCCAGCAAAGCCCTTTTTAAAGTTGTTTATCATGCAGTCTAAAACTGTTGGCTTAGAGGAACTTCCTCCCATGTTGACAAATGTAATCTACCTCTTTGACCAGAAAGGAGAAGGGCACGCATGGGAAGGGCCTTGTCTTAAGGTCTTATAACCTAGTTAGTGCTGATGCTGCCACTACTGGAAGGCCCAGTATTCCAGTTAGCACAATTACATGCTTCCTTGAAGATGGCCCTGATAGCTAGATGTCCCAGGGAGATGGGGCTAAAAGGAGGTGATCCCTCATAATGGGGTTCATGGAGGAATAACCAGGTGGGGCTCCGGAGGGAGTCTAGGGTGATTGACCCTCTTGAGGGCACTGAGCGGGTGGAGAGAGCAATATGCATACTCCTCACCTAGGTGAAGGGCCTAAAATCCTCCAGGAATCAGGGAATTATGAAGGAAAAGGTGACAGAGGAAGGCAGCTTCCTAATAAGACTCCAAAAGTATGCAAGAGCACGTCAGAGTGTGTCATTCCACAGGGGTTGGCTCAAGGGACCAAGAGAGAGGGAGGTACAGAGCCACCCGGCAAAAGTGGTAAGTTTTTTGAGGAAAATCAATTTCTCAGTAAGTCAGCTCGAGGAGTCACCTGATGGAAGGGGAGAGTGAGGCTTTAAAGTTTTAGGGAAATAATTTTGGCGGAGGGCCCTAGGGCAAAAAGGCCGCTTGGACACACACACCTTCCAAATCAAATCGTAACCAATTTTCCCCCTCCCTGTGTATCCCACCCTGTGTTGGTGGCACAAAGACAAACAAGGGTGGGTGCCCCCTCAAAAGAGGAGACCATTCAGGTGCCTGCTTGGCTGTGTCCCCGGGGGGGGAATTTAGGTGCCTCTTAGTTTCAGTGGGCCAGTATAAACCCCTGATCCAGCTCTGATTCACAGGGAGGGGTGGGGTCCCCCAGAGACAGACACCCCCTTGAACTGTATGAGGTTGCCACGGAACTACAAGTTAGGGCCCACTTGGACTCTGTAGCCTGAAGGCCATGGAGCCACACGATCGAACCTGAAGTGCAAGTGAATCAGGCTGCACACTTGTTTATATTCGCTTTTTGTCCACCTGGCTGCTCCCCCGAGGGAGATTTAAGATGCCTCTTAGCATTGACAGGTCAGTATAAACTCCTGACCTGGACCAGCCTCACAGGGAGGGATCAGATACCCCAGAGATTGGCACCATCTTTTAGCCTTATGAGGTCATCACGGAACCACAGGTTAGGACCCCCTTAGGCTCTGTAGTCCAAAGACGATGGAGCTCTCACTCGGTTCAATCAGCAATCATGCACTCACAGTCACTCAGAGGTTATCACAATTATTTCCTTCTCCCGGGTCCCCAGGTTTCCCTAACCATTGCTCCCTTCCTGGGAGCCCAAAGGAGGTCTCTTTGGTAGAAGAGTCTCTTCTTCTACCCATTGGGGTAGGACCTGACTAGGGACTGGCCTTGGGACCTTACCTTATCTCATGGCTGTTCCTGGTGAGTCGGTCCATCCCTCCAATGAGTATAGTTGGGGCTTGGCTGTCCAGAGAGTCACAATGCTGGTCCGAAAGAGAATCCAGAAAACCATCAGGTGGTGCACCTCCTTGTTCATCTTGGAGTTCCTCCACTCTGGCCTGGCCAAGCCACTGGTCTGGCAGCCCAAGGGGCTGGCGTGGTTGGAATCTCGATGGGGCCTCCAGAAATGCTGCGGAAACCAGTAATTGAGAAACCAAGCACCACACTCGGGGAATTGGAGAACTCAGGTTTATTATACTGGTGGGCCCAGAGGAGTTAACACTCCAAGGTCTGAGCCCTGAACAAAGGGGTTACAGAGTTTTTATAGACAGGGTATGACATCAGACTATAGTTGGCCTTGCTAACTGTTAACATGCTGGTTTAAACTAAGGGTTTTGCTCATATGGGAACAGTGGTTAGGATGGGGGTGGTGCCTGACCTTTACATGTACAGGCTGGTTAAGCAGGATTATAGGGGCTAGGCAAAAGCAGGGAAAGGGTGAGTGAGATAAGCTTCAGTTCCTAGCATTGTTGTAAGTCTCCATATTCTGAGACTATGTGACCTACGTGATTCAGATTTTGCAAGAAGCAAGCTGAGTTTCAGAAGCAGAGTGAGCAGGAAGTTATGTAAATTTTTTTTCCTCTTCAATAGCTTCATGGAGATGGTACCAGGGAGCCATGTGTTGATTATGAACCATGAATTATTATTCTTTGAACCACTGGAGCAATGGAGGAAGGAGGGGCTATCTCCACAGGGCATGGTACATGGTGGGACAGGTGCCAGGATCTTTGATAGGGTCATGAGGGGCAAAGGACAGTTGTGCCTACTCTCAGCAGGGACAGTTGCTTGCATGTAGAGGTGGAGAACTGGGAAAATGAGAATAAATGGGATGTGGGTTCCAGGAGACTGGTTTAATAAAGCCTAAACATTTTCTCCAATCTTAAATATCCCAATATGGGTAAAAAGTAAGCATAAAGTTTACATAATGTAAAATGTGAGCATTGTGCCAGTGTAAAAGGTCTTGAGAAAGTCAGTGAAGCTTATTGTCCAGATTAGTTTGGGGGTCCAAATTTTGGAGTACTGAATGTTAATTTATATTACTTTATATTGCCAGCTAAGCCCTGCGATGTTTTGTATTATGTGGAATGTCATTTTAACCATGGTCTAGAATCGGATCTTAGTCCCCTATTTTAGGAGGTAGCAGGTGAAGCCATCGAGTTTGGCACATTGCTGAAAGCAGAGCCCAGGGAATAAACCCTGTCATCACCCAGCCATCTTAGCTTACTAAGAATGAACCACACTTCCTTGATCCTCTGCCAAAGAACACACCCAACCTCTGGCACGGAAACCAGGGGAAATGGCTGAGTGTCTAATGTTCTCTCCACCCTCACAAATAATCCTAAAATAATTCCCCTGGACCCAGTGTGGGGCAGCTCACAAGGCAGACAGGACCAGCCTGTGGGAAGGGTGTGTCTGCTGGCACTTTCTCTGAGCTGTTATTTCAGCCCTGGCTGTGCTGGCTTGTATTGATGATTATAATTTTTCCTGTATGAGGAACAGGTGACAGCAGCTTGGCCACTGGAGGATTTTTAAATAGAGGTCAAGAGATTAGTGATATATTATGACTCACACTAAAATCTGGAGTGGAGCTGCCAGAAACAGAAGCCACTCTCCAGGGCCCCATCT
This sequence comes from Okapia johnstoni, assembly GCA_024291935.2. Taxonomy (NCBI): domain Eukaryota; kingdom Metazoa; phylum Chordata; class Mammalia; order Artiodactyla; family Giraffidae; genus Okapia; species Okapia johnstoni. Next base: position 1,628,679 of record CM044326.1, read on the forward strand.
CCCAGCGGAATACAGTGCCCGTGACTCGTGAAGCCCAGCACAGAGTACATGGTGTGTCTAAATCAGGGACAACATTTGGAATCAAGAAGAGAACTGAATCAAGGCAATAAGACTGAGCTCGCAGGCATCACTGCCCTGAAGGACACCATAGTGACTGCTCAGCAGTGTCACTCTTGCCTGAGGACCTCATGGAAGAGGCTGTGCCTGCCCGCCGCAGCTTTTGTAACACAGAGCAATTGGAGTTGTTTTTCATCAGCCTCCTGAAAGTCATCCTGGTGTCTGCTCTAGAGTCAGTGGATGAATCTATCAGGGCATGTTAGAAATTGTTGATAAAATTAAAAAATTATTTTAGCAATTCTAAGAAAGCCTTTAGCTAAGTTTAACAGAGAGCTCAGTTGTAAAGAATCCTCCTGCAATGCAGGAGACCCTGGTTTGATTCCTGGGTCGGGAAGATCCGCTGGAGAAGGGAGAGGATACCCACTCTGGTACTCTTGGGCTTCCCTTGTGGCTCAACTGGTAAAGGATCTGCCTGCAGTGTGGGAGACCTAGGTTCTATCTCTGGGTTGGGAAGATCTCCAGGAGAAGGGAAAGGCTACCCACTCCAGTATTCTGGCCTGGAGAATTCCATGGACTGTATAGTCCATGGGGTCACAAGAGTCTGACACGACTGAGAGACTTTTACTTCACTGAGTACACAAAATTCCCCAGCAACGTGCACCTTCTCAGAGCCCTCACTGAAAAGAACTGTCCAGGACATGACTTGAACATGTAATAAAAAGTGAAACAGTAGTGAGTAAAGATGTGTTCAAAGGAAAAAAAAATAACCTTTGGAACAAAGTTCTTAATCCTCAGTGAGGACTATCAGAAAAATTTTAGGTTGGAAAAGGTATGCATTTAGACTGTGTTGTGTAGTAATATTTAGTTATCGTAACATTGTTTTACATTCTATTTTTAGACTTTTACATTCTTATTTTTAGAAAAATATATGTTGAAGCAAAGTGTTAAAAATGCCACAAACCAGGAAATAATCATCAAATTTTAGAAGAAACTTTGTAAATGTTATAAATGGTTATAGTGATTGGTTAATTTTTTTAAATTTATTTTTAACTGATAATTGCTTTACAGTATTGTGCTGGTTTCTACCAAACATCAACATGAATCAGCCATAGGTTTACCCATGTCCCCTCCCACTTAAACCTCCCTCCCCATCCCACCCATCTAGGTTGTTACTGAGCCCCATTTGAGTTCCCTGAGTGTGACTGGGTTTTAAATTTTTATTATAAAAATAATTTATCTGATTAGAAAAGCAATAAAGGCTTGTGTTATTATGCTTTTCTGATTATTTCAGTAAGATAGTAATTCACTCTGAAGAAGGAAGAAAATGTCTTCAAAGAGATCTACACTGCTAATATAGAGAAAATAATGCACTTGAACGTTCACACATAAGACAGTTATTAACTGCTCGTTTATGCTAGATGTCTCTTAGATCTGGGATTAACTTTAAAAGATCTTTCACAAGTGTGCAGCCTACAGAGGATACAGACTGGAACTGGCCATGCTATAAGAGCAGAGAGGAAGATCAAAAGCTGGACTCAGTGCAAGCCTACCCCTAGGCAGGGTAGGCTTCTTGGGGCAGAGAGAATTTGAGATAAGTTATCAGTACAAAGAAGTGGTGTAGTGGAGAGGGGGCTCCGGGGAGAGGGAACAGCATGTAGAAAGATGTGGAGGTATAAGAGAATCCAGCAAGTACAAGCAGTCATTTTCTCTGGCTATAGGAGGGACACTAGCATTTGATAAGGCTGGCGAAGTGAATTGGGAGAGTCAGCTTGAAGGGTACTGTCTGCTCAAGAGCATGAATCCGATTTCAGATGTGAAAGAAATTTTCTGATGGATAGCTCAGACAGCACAGCCACCCTCCAACACAGGTAGGTTTTGCTCCTAAATCCCATTGACTAACCTGGGTTTTGTAATGTGTGAGTTGCGGTAGCCTCTGTGTCCAACTTAATTCAAGGCAGTACCATTGCCCCCTACGGTTAGTATCTTCCTACCAAAAGAAACCTTAGCACAGAAAACAAGCCAGACAAACATAGTCTCAGTGTTCAGCCTCAGACTGAACACCCAAGAAACTGTACATGTTCCACATGGAGAGATGATGATGCGAGAGGGGTGACTCAGAGTTTTAAAAAATAAAATGGTAACTAGTACTAGCACAGAAATGCCTGGATTCTCTCCAAACCTTAATCACTCTTTCAACCTTCCTCAAATCATGGGTCAGTTTTGTGGCTAATGATAACAGCTGATGTTTACTGGGCATTTTTCTGTGCACCAGGTGCTAGCCAAATTTTCATGATTCTCATCCTGCTTGAGCAGCTACTTGCCCCATCGTAACTCTACAAAAGATGATAAAAGGGACTCAGTGCAAGAGTAAGAACATTTCACTCTATTAATGTAAGGAAATTTAGGGAAATTAGTCAGGCATGCATGAAAACGGTCCCAGTGAAATGACACCTGCAGCGGATGGTGTGAGTCTAATTTTGTCTATATATGAAAGGCACATTGAAGCGAAAATTTGATCTCTGGGAGGTGGGAGTCAAGTAATGTTTATTCCTCCTTTAGACCTTTCTTCTAGGATGAATACAAACAATTTTTATCATAAAATTGTTATTTTCATAAGAAGACAATTTTATCTGGCTGAATTGGATCCAGAAGCTATGAATGAAAAAAGAATCTTCATATTTTTCTTACCGCCCCTTAAACTGTTGAACCATGAGTATTTATTTGTGTCTATTTCTATACACTAGAGATTTTGTTCTTTTATTAGAAGGGAGTTCTTGGTTGAGTCAGTGGGGCTGAGGCTGGGTTTGAATTTTTGCAGCTGAAGGAGAGACAGAAGGAGCAGAGAGAGTGACTTTCCATGGAGGATATGAGAGGGTGGAAGTAGACAGAAGCTGTGCTGTCTGAGGGAGAACTTTGGTTGACTCTGCTGTAGAAAGAACGATTTACAAGCCCAAGAGCTGAGGGTGGCACAACAGTGGGAGGAACCTATTCTCCCTCCGCAAGAGCCAAGAGAGTCCTGGTATCAGAGCCGCTGGGGAGTGCAGGCTTGGTGCTGGTGGATGGCAGGCAGGGCTGGGCTGAGAAGGCCAGAGTGAGGCCCCTTTGGGCAGGCGTCTGGGCAGGTGGGGGCTGCAGCTGAAGATCAGGGCAGGTGAGCTGCTGTGGGGTGAGCGTGAGGCCCCTCTCAGGACTCAGAATAAGGGGCAAACCTAGAGGCCAACTCGTTTCAGCTCCTCAAAGGCAGCCTTGTTTTGTGATCAAAGGCTGATGGAGGCTCAGTCAGAGGTTATGTTACTAGGACCTGAAAGATGATGCATTTATGACTGAGCAAGGAATTTCACAACCATTGGAACTCATCCCAAAGCTTGGCACAGTTTTTGGTTTGCTTCATGGTCCTGATGAGCACCACAGTCAGCACACAGCTGGTGGCTGCCGGGGCCCTTGTGAGACAAGGTGGCCAGCAGGCTGACTGCCTTCTCAGCCCAAGGAGACTTAAGGAGAGACAGGCTTGGAAGACGCTTCCCTGTTAAAGACAAGGACATGACTGACAGCCCATGTAAACCAAGGCACATTAAAGTGAAACAAAAATTGATTGACTGAAACATTTGGTTATGTGAATAAGAACTTCCTGATGTGACTGGAGAACTCTGACAGTACTTAAATGCAGACCAGGCCAGAGGTCAATGTGATGCCCATGGGGTTGATGGACCTCTGAAGGGTTACTAATCATCCTGGTGTGGCCATAGACAGCTTCCTCATAATTGACGCTAAAGTCATGACAGAATCAACAGGAGGGCCTCTTTCTCAGGCCCTCCGGAGAAACAGTTTATTTACTCAAAGAGTACTATTTGAAGAGGCCACCCACCCCCACCTCCAGTGCCTCACCCAGGACAGATTTAATAAAATTTCAGAAAGAATGAGTCCAACCAATGTTTAAACAACTAAATAGATTCAGTGGCCGTTACACTATTTCTGAGTTCAGGAAGAGAGTAAGGACTACAATTAAAACAATCTTTTAATCCTGACATTTCAGGGTATATTGGTGTGATATGTAGGTGAAATATAGTTACTGATTTGAAAAAAGAAAGAATTGCTTTCTCAGTGCAGGTAGATATCTTATGGGCCTGATACCACTAAGCTCCTCCCATAGACTAGTTGACCAGTAGCCCAGGTGTGAGGAAACCCTGTGGAAACCCTGGAGTTGTCCTTCAGTGTCTTCCAAATTGTGCTTTCCTCAGCAATAGCCCTTGGATTGCACCAGGGGTAGATTCTGTCAAGTAACAGTGACTGTAGCATTCGAAGCTCACTGGGACATTCACAGTGGGTCCTGAGAAGTCCTCGGGTATCTTTACATTTCTCCAAAGAAGACATGTAAGTGACCAGTAGGAACATGAAAAGATGCTCAGCATCACTAATTATTAGAGAAATGCAAATCAAAACTACATTGAGGTACCACCTCACACTGGCCAGAACGGGCATCATTAAAAAGTCTATAAATAACAAATGCTAGAGAGGATGTGGAGAAAAGGGAACCCTCCTACACTGTCGGTGGGAATGTAAATTGATAGAACAGTATGGAGGTGCCTCACGAAACTAAAAACAGAATTACCATATGATCCAACAATCTCACTCCTGGGAATATACCCAGGCAAAACTATAATTTAAAAAGATATTTGCACACCTATGTTCATAGTAGCACTGTTTACAATAGCCAAGACGTGGAAGCAACCTAAGCGTCCACCGACAGATGAATGGATAAAGAATATGTGATACATATATACAATGAAATCTACTCAGCCATGAAGAAGAACAAAATAATGCCATTTGCAGCAACATGGATGCAGCTAAAGATGATCATGTTAAGTGAAATAAGTCAGAAAGGGAAAGACAAATATCATATGATATCACTTATATGTGGAATCTAAAATATGGCACAAATGAACCTAACTACAAAACAGAAACAGATTCACAGACATAGAGAACTGACTTGTGGTTACCAAGGGTCGGGGGAGGGAGAGGGGCAGACTGGGAGTTTGGGGTTGGTAGATGCAAACCATTACATTTAGAATGGATTAACAACAAGGTCCTAATGTGTAGCACAGTAAACTATATTGAATATCCTGTGATAAATCATACTGGAAAAGAATATTAAAAATAATGTATGTATGTATGTAACTGGGTCACTTTGCTGTATAGCAGAGATTGGCACAACACTGTAAATCAACTATACTTCAATTTAAAAAGAGTGCTTTTTAATTAGTTCTGTTGGAAATGCACTAAGTTATTTGACTAGAGGTGTTTTGCTTTTTTTACTTCAAAACACCTCATAGCAGGGAACACTCTGTTTTCCGACGGAGACTTTAAGAAACCCTTTAGTATTGTGTTTTGGGGACACATTTCTCTCTGAAACTAAACACAAGCTGTAATTATTTCTCTTTCTGTCTTTTTGATGTGATTATTCATCTTCCAGGACAGAGATAAGGGCTGACTGATCATCATATTATCACAGCATCTTGTCCAAGGCTTGGCCAATAATTGCCACAACAGGAAGCCACCTCTGCAAGATCGAATGTGTACCTGCAAGACCATTTGGCTGGGGGAATGGGCTTAGCCAAGGAGATGGGACTTGCCCTTGGACTTCCTAAGGGTGGAGAAAGGCATTGTTCCTTCCAGCTGAAGGAACAAAGCTAAACTGTAAGATCTATGGCCAACAATAGCTACTACACAGTTTCCTGGTAGTTACGCTTTTTGAGACATTCATATGGGAGGATGGGATACCTCTGTCCTGAGAACCCACTGAGACAGTTATACATGGAGAATTGAGGTTCCTCTGGGCCTTGTGTTTCAGGGTTCAGTCTCCTGTTTTTGGTGGACAGGAATCGTGCTGGAAGGCAGTTCCCTGGAATGGAGGCAGCCAACATATCACTCTGTCTTTAATCAGCTAGATAAATTGAAAAAATGAAGAAAATTAATTTGCTTTCCTCTAAAGTTTTTTAATCTTCAACCGATCTTTTATTTTCAAATATTTTGGAATTTGATAAAACTTTTATTTTTAACTTAATTTTTAAAAACATTTTGAAATAACTGTAAATCACTGGAAACCTCAAAAAATAGTACAGAGAGATCCTCTCACACAATTTCCCCCACAGGTAAGTTCTTGTATGAATAGACACAATATCATGATCAAGGTAAGGTAATGATGTTCCCTACTTCATTCTGGAGGTGTGTAATTTGTATCTTCTTTCCTTTATCTCTGTTAGTCTTAACAGAAGCCTGTCATTTCTGTTGAAGTGTTCGAAGAACCAGGTTTTTGTTTTACTGATTTTCTCTATTGTTTCTCTGTTTTCATTGATTTCTGCTTTCATATTTCTTTTTTTTCCTGCTTGTATGCTCATTCGCTCATTTTCTAATTTCTTGAGGTAGGAGCTTATTATCGATTTGAGAACTATTTACCTCCATTCACTTAGTGTTATAAATTTCCCTCAGCATAGCTTAGCTGCGTTCAACAAATTTTGACATGTTGTACTTTTATTTTTGTTCAGTTCTATGTATTTTTAAAATTTCCTCTGAGTCTTCCACTTCCATCTATGGATTATTTAAGAGAGTGTTGTTTAATTTCCAAGTTTGGGGAGATTTTCCTCATATCTTTCTGTTACTGACTTCTAGTTTGATTTCTTTATGGTTGGAAGGTATACTCTGCATGATTTTGATTCTTTTAAATTTGTTGAGATTTTTTTTATGACCCAGGATATACATTCAGCCCTCCATTTCCTTAGGTTCTACATCTGGAAATTCAACCAACCATGGATCAAAAATATTTGAGAAAAAGAAAAAAATTCCAGAAAGTTCCAAAAAGTAAAATTTGAGTTTGCTACATGGGCTGACAACTATTTACAGAGAATATACATTGTGTTGGGTATTATAAATAACCTATAGATGAGTTACATTATATGGGAGGCTGTTCTAGGTTATATGCAAATACTTCACGATTTTATATAAGGGACTTGAGCATCCTTTGATACTGATATCTGTTGTGTGGGGGTGGGGGAATCCCAGAACCAATTCCCCAATTATAGACTATAGGCTACCTTGGTGGATGTGCCACCATGTTATATCCTGATAAACTCTTTGTAAGTTGAAAATGTCATAAGTGGAAAATGCATTTAATACATCTAATCTGCTGAACAACATACCTTGGCTTAGCCCAACTTAAATGTGCTCAGAATATTTACATTATCATACAGTCAGGCAAAATGATCTAACATAAATCCTGTTATATAGTAAAGGGTGAAATATCTCATGTAAGTTATTGAATACTATACCAAAAGTAAAAAACAGAATTAATGTTAAGTATAGGCTGTTACTCTCAGGAGTGTGTGGCTCACTGCCACCACCTAGTATCATGAGAGAGTGTCATAATGCACATCACTAGCCCAGGAAAAGATCGAAATTCAAAGTTTGAAGTACAGTTTCTACCAAATATGTATAGTTTCTGCACCATGGTAAAGTAAAAAAAAAAGAAAAGTAAGTCAGAGGAATTTTCCTGGGGATCTTGTGGTTAAGAATCTGTCTTGCAATGCAGGGGATGTGAGGGAAGTAAGATCCTGTATGCCATGTGCAACTGAGCCCTTGAGCTGCAACCACTGAGCCCATAAGCTACGACTAGAGAGTCCATGTGCCACAAGGAAAGATCCCTCACTCTGCAACTAAAACTTGAAGCAGACAAACAAATAGATAAATAAATATATTTTTAAATTGCAAGTCAAACTATTGTAAGTCAGGAGCCATCTGTATTCTGTCCATATTGATCATTATTTTATTATTTATCATCATATTTTGTAGATATCTATTGCATGCGTGCATCCTAATAAGTCACCTCAGTCATGTCTGTCTCTTTGAGACCCTATGGACTGTAGCCCACCAGGCTCCTCTGTCCATGCGAATTCTCCAGGCAAGAATACTGGGGTGGGTTGCCATGCCCTCCAGGGGATCTTCCCGACCCAGGGATGGAACCAGTGTCTCTTACTTCTCCTGCGTTGGCAGGCAGATTCCTTAGCACTAGCACCATCTGGGAAGCCCAGATATTTATTAGGTCCCATTGACAGATAGTGTTTTTTTTCTTAAGCATGTATTTATCTATTTGGCTGTGTCAGGTTTCAGTTACCACATGTGGGGTCTATTTCCCTGACCAGGGATTGAACCCGGGCTCCCTGCATTGGGAGCATGGAGTCGTAATCACTGGACCACCAGGGAAGTTGTTCAGTTTTTCATTATTCTTGAACATTTTCTGTCCGGTAGTTCTATTGTTAATGCTATAACCTCTGGCGGTCTTTCTTCTTTACAAATGCTCTTGATATTCCACTTAACTTGATTTTACCACATACACATTTTGTGTAGGGCTAGAGACGCCTATTAGAATTATCTGGGAGCTTTAAAAGATGCTGATGCCTGGGCCACGTTTCCAATCAATCAGAATCGCCAGGAATGAGTCCTGGGCATTAATCCTTTTAGAAAACTCTCCAGGTGACTCTATTGTCCGGCTATGGTTGAGGACCACCAGGTAAAGTTTCCACAGCATGATGCAACCGGAGCCTCCCGGGTGACTGACCTACGTGGAGACACACACTTAAAAGCGGTGTCTGCAGCGGCCCTGTCCAGTGAGCTGAGATGCTGGATATGGTCTGCTTCTGCAGTGTCTGATGGAGCAGCATGAGCCACCTATGGCTATTGAGGACTTGAAATGTGGTGAGTGAGACTGAATAACTGAAGCTTTAATTTTATTTCAAGTAGCTTAAATTTAATCAGCCACATGTGGCTAGTGGCAACCACATTGAATAGGTAGTTCTGGATTCATAAGACATTTTCTGTCTTGTTTTACCAGAAAAAGAAATGTGTTTTTACCCAAAATTTCTAATGATAAATGATTCTAAGTGAAAAATCTCAGTTAAAATGTATTTTTTTTCATAATGAATAGTACATTTATCAGCAAAACACATGAATTAATGTTTTTCCTGTCTGTGAAGGGAGACCTTAAGAAATAGTTCAAAGCACCTCTTTGATGACAAAGTTGTACTGCTGAAAAATATTTCTAAATGATGCTGCTAACAAATAACACTTGTACCAGAAAATAAACTTACATTTTCTTTCAAGTACTTATGTGTTATCTGTGGCTTTTAAAGCAGACTCCCAGTATGCCAGTGGTACTGCTAATCTCTCCACTTAGTAAGGCTTTTAGTTACCATGAGTGCAATTATAACAGTAAAAAGATTCAAATCCAAATGTGTTGGATCCAAAGGACACTTACAATTATGTACAAGCCGTAGTCAAGGTGGAGTAAAATGCACGCATCTTGGCTTCTCAGTGTTTGCAGCAAGATGGATGTATTTATAAAGTGAGCCAGCCCGTGAATTCTTCACCAGGGTGTAATTCCTCAGACAATGACTTATCATGCCTAGGCTGGGCAAAAGTGTCTTGATGATAAGTCTGAAATAGAGAATTTTACATACCAAATGTCAGGCAATGGGAAAACAGCATTCTCTTCATTCTGAAGCATTTATTCATCCTCTGGTTATTTTTAAATGCAATTTTTGGTAATGGAATAAAACTAGAAAGAGGAGGAGAGCTATCATAAGTTTATCTAGAAAAGGGGCTTCAAAGGTCAAGTTATGCAAAATTAGTAAGTTCTGGAAAACCATAATATAGCATTGTGCCTACAGCTAACAACACTATGTTGTACACTTAAACTCTGCTAAAAGAGTTGTCCTTAAGTGTTATTAATACAAAAACTTATAACGATATTAAAAAAACGAAAGAAGAAGTGATGGGTATGTTTATGGCCTTTATAGCCATAACCTGTAGCTATGGTTTCACAGGTATATCCTATCTCCAAATTCATCCAGTTGTATACAGTAAATATGTATAGTTTTTTATATGTCAATTATACTTCAGTAAAATGGTTTAAAAACAAAATAAAATTACAGGAAAAAAGGCTATAATGAAAATTATTGCTTTGATTCTTCTTTCTAAAAACATTTCTGAGAAACTGAAATAATAAATATAGTATGAAAACTGGATATAATGTTTCCATATTTTGTCACTTAATAGAAAATACACTGCCACATTAACAGTGCATTTAAATTTGGCAGAAAATGTTGGGGGAAAAAAGTCCTTGATGGAAAGATTATGAATTCCTCCTTTCCACGGACACTTCAGCTCTAGGAACTGAGACCTTTAATTTTCAGTCAGGCCCATTTAAGTCCTGAGAAGATCCTAACCAATCCTCAGTCTGTATAAACAGGCTCTTCATTAGTTGGTTAAATATGAAACCAGTATGCAGTCAAAAAAGTCTGATGCACGCATTGAGAGAAATACCCAGACGGGTGGGGAGAAGAGGTCTCCTGCACTAGCTAATTCCTAGTTTTCCTCCGTTTTGGTGGAACTTACCTTGTCCTCGCCAGCTCCCACCTCTCCTCCCACAACTGTGGCTGCACTTTTCCCTGCTCCTAAAGGTGCACAAATCCAGCTCCAAATTCTAAGCTGACCATAGAGCCCTGGTGCCGTCCCACTGGGGAGCTGGACAAAATCATGAAAAGCACTTGATTTTATGATAGCCAGCTAGATAACAAGGTGAAAATTATTTCTAAGTGAATGTTGTTAAATCACTAGGTTTTATCCGACGCTTTGCAACCCCTTGGACTGTAGCATGCTAGGCTTCTCCGTCCTCTACTATCTCCCGGAGTTTGTTCAAATTCATGTTCACTGAGTTGATAATGCTATTTAGCCATCTCATCCTCTGCCACCCCTTTCTCCTTTTGCCTCCAATCTTTCTCAGCAGCAAGGTCTTTTCTAGTGAGTAAGCTCTTCACATCACATGGCCAAAATATTGGGAAAGACTAAGAGTCTTCTCCAGTGCCATTTGGCTTTCCTGATAGCTCAGTTGGTAAAGAATCTGCCTGCAATGCAGGAGACCCCGGTTCAATTCCTGGGTCGGGAAGATCCCCTGGAGAAGGGATGGGCTACCCACTTCAGTATTCTTGGGCTTCCCTTGTGGCTCAGCTGGTAAAGAGTCTGCCTGCAATGCAAGACACTTGGGTTTGATCCCTGGGTTTGGAAGATCCCCTGGAGAAGGGAAAGGCTACCCACTCCAGCATTCTGGCCTGGAGAATTCCATGGACTGCATAGTCCATGGGGTTGCAAAGAGTCCCACACTACTGAGCGACTTTCACTTTCACTTTCAGCATACTTCGAAAGTCTCAATTCTTCAGCATTCAGCCTTCTTTATGGTCCTACTCTCACATCTACACATGACCACTGGAAAAACCATAGCTTTGACTAGATGGACCTTTGTAGGCAAAGTGAATATTCTAGGTGAATAGTCATATGATGTTTTCATCTCATTATTTTAAAGCTTTTAAGACATACTCTCTACTGTCTTCAATTACACTAAATCTGTAGCCCCAGCCCACATCTCTCTCTTAAGCTCCTGATACATATTCACAACTTGCATTCATGGTTCAAAGCTTGCTCAGTACATCCAAACCCAGATTCATGACACTTTCTGTTCAAACCTATTCCTGTCCCTTATACCCAGTGCTGATTACTGATTTCATCATTGATCCTGCCACTCAAACTGGGAATCTTAGAATTGTTTGTGACTTTTGTTTCTTAATCACTCTTATCAAATTTATTAGATGTTGGGCATTGCATGGGTATTTTTATTTTTAATGAGCACCTCAGGGATCCTCACACAGAGTTTGGGGCCTTCTTTGAGAAATCCTTTCTGCTCCCTGGAGAGGGAACCCATTCTGCATTCACTTTATTTTTACTGACTCATCCCTTGGTCTGTAAGTATCCTCAAATTTTCCTCACTAAAAAGAGAATCCTTGCTCAGCCTCTTTCCTCTGTATTCTTTTATAGCCAAGATCTCTTGAGAAAATAAGTCCATGTCGAGTCTATTTCTTCACCCTCATTCACTCTTTGGTTCTCTGAAATCCAGTATGTGTCCCCACCACTTCACACATACTTTTGTTTCCCTTAAAACAAGCAATGCAAACCCAAACCTAAACCCGCTAATGAAGGCCGCAGAGTCCTGCTTGACTTAGTCTGCTACCCCTCCTTGTACAGCTCTGTCCTGTTTCCCATCATTTATTGCCCTACAGTCCTGGGCTTTCTTACAGTTTCTTGACATTCAGAGCTCTGTCCTGCCTCAGGGCCTTTGCACTGCTGCTGTCTGGACCATGATGCCCTCTCCCTGCTTCCTCCTCCCAGCTTGTCACTTGGATATCAGAGCAAGACCTTCCTTGCCTGCCCGCTTGGTTCCCGGGGTCCTGGTAGAAGTGAAGAGTTCCTGGGTTTGAGGGCTTCGACTTGCAGCATCCCTGCATGTGCTGCCCTGGCTCCCAAGTGCAGTACTTATGAGATTCTCATTTTTGCTGCGTTTACCTTTCCTTCTTCAGGGATGTAAATCTACTAGCAATAAAAACATCCAACAGGGTAATAATGTATACAACATATATTATCAGTGTTCCTAACAATGTTAAATATCCATGGGACTTAACTTCTATTTTGAAGGGACCCTTTAAAAAGTCATTTTTTTTTTTAAAGCTCAGCCTGTCTAGATACCTAAAGTGCATACACACACACAGCCCACAACAAAAACTTTAACACATCATTAGATCTGCCCCTCAAGATGCTTTCTTAGCAGATGAGACACTCTGGGTGAGGCTGGGCACTTTGTTGTTTCATTATTCAGGACTGTTTTGAAATGTAATACAAATGAAACAGAAATAAGACATATTCAAAAGAGGAAAGTAAACAACTGCTATTGCTAAACAAGGCTAGAAAACCTATAAGAATCACCCCCTGAGACTATTTTAATAGATTGGTTGGATATGAAATAAAATAAGTATTAAAAAGCAGATAACATGGCTTACTTATTATATGCTTACAGTTATCATCCTATAATGCTGAAAAGATAGAGGAACTCAAGGCATACACAAGTCAATTCTTAGTAAGTCTTTGATACTTTTTGCAGTTTCCAGTACCACTACTAACTCAACCCAGGCCCTTCATACATTTTATCTGAATTACTGGTAATGAACTGTTTCCATTGCTAAGATCTAGTAGCTGATCAGATGAGGAGAAAGGATCGTTCATAAATGTACTGAACATCATTACTCTGTAATAAGCCTTGTGCTAGATACCTGGACTGGAGTGACAAAGACCTAGTGCTACCCCAAGAACACACAGAGAAAGAGGTGGGAAGATCTCAGATTTGCTGATGGGAATAGAAATAGGATTCATAGAGTAAGAAAGAGTTTGGGGGAAAGGTGGTGAGTTCAGACTTGGACACCAAGGACTTGCATTTCCAAAGAGCAATCCAGAGAGTGATGCCCAATAAACAATTGGGAGCAAGGGACTGGATCAGAGATACAGACCAGAATCTGAAATGGACTCAGAGCCAGGCCCAAAACTGTTACTGAAGTTCTGATAGTTGGTCCTAGTTCCCTAAGGAAATTCACACACGAAAGGGGGAAATTCTTGAGAACAGAAGTTGAATATGAGGTGGAATCTGTAGGAATAAATAAAAGAGTAGAGAAGAAGCCAAGGTCATCAGGAAACTTGTGAGAGCCAAGAACGTGCCCAGGAAACAGGGCCAGGGAGCCTCAGCAGCAGGTGAGGCAGCAAGGCCAGAGAACGCTTTGTGTTGTGATGAGAGATGCTGAGAACAGCTGTTCATCAGGGAGGAGGGGGACTCTCTGCTGAGGGCTCAGGAGTCATAGTTGGAGGAGTGGAGGCTGAAGGGCCCTGATCTGGAGGATGTTGGTGGCAGATGGAAGGGGAGGATGTGAGGGTGAGACTGATGATACTGGAAGATGGTGGCAGATTTCCACATGGGGGCTGGCCTGCAAAGGAAAGCAAGGAGAAAGACTGGGGAAGATGAGAATACACGGGATGAGACGGAGAGAAGAGAAGAGGGGGAAGGCTTCCCTTGGGTGTCTTCAATCATTTTACAAAACTGGGGGGACAGGCAATTTGATAAAAGTGGAAGGGGCAGAGGTGTCATTGGGGGCTTGAAGCACATGATTGGAGCAGTCGCTTTAGACAAGAAAAGATGAACAGAGCTGTGAAGGCCCTCCAAGGGTCAGATTATAGTTAGCACACATTTTGAAAATCAAAACAGCAGAGCCTTATGACTTCCTCCAGAAATTCTTAGACAAGAAAAGGGTGGTAGGCTGGAAAAGCAGCAGCTGTAGGATTTGAAAAGTCTGCTGATTTAAAATGACCTAGAGTGGGGACATAAGTGACAGCAAAAAAGGCAAGAAGAACCAGGGGAACAAGAAAGGTTTTAAGGACAGGAGACTAGGAGACAAAAATCTCTGTCTCTTTGGAAGGAGACTCGCCATTTCAAGGGCCAATGATGCTTCCCCTTCTCTCTTATCTGCTTGCCCATTCCTCCTCTTGGGTGCTGGTGGCAAGCAGGTTGCAGCTACAATCAGCTTAGAGAAGCCCATATTCCTGGGGGTGGTCTCCCTGGGATGCCTGGGTCTCTCTTGTTTTATATCAGTGTCTGTACTGCAAGAGAGCATACTGCCCTAATTAAGGAGTGGGGACTGAATAAACCATATCCATAATGACTGTCAATGTTATGATAATAAAATAATGAATGCATAAAAGCAATTAATAACAATCGAATCCTGCTAGGGATAGTCTTGTACCATAGTTACATATACACCAAGTCACTGATCTAACTTGTTTAACTCCTGGAGAGTTTAAGTGGCCTGAGGGGAAACATACCTTCTGCCTGTCCCGAAAGTTATATTTATCCTCCTGGAGCCTAGATGCCTGACAGTGGAGGGCAGGGACAATGAGAGAGGTGTGAATTCCCAAGAGGGAGACACCTTGTAAATAAGGAGGTCTTTATTGTTGGGAAGGGGAGTGGGAGTAGGGAGCAAGGAAGGGGTGGGGGTGGTGGGGATTCATAATTATAGGTTCACATGCAATTTATTATAAGAAATAGTACAGAGAGACTTCCATATACATTTTCCCAGTTTTCCTCAGTGAGAAGATTTTTGCAGTTATAGTATATCACAGCCAGGATATTGACACTGATAAAATCCACCATCTAGTTCAGATTCCCTGGCTTTACTTGTACTCATTGGTGTATATGTTTGGTGGTGGTGGTGGTGGTGCTTTAGTCTCTAGGTTGTGTCCGACTCTTTGTGACCCCATGGATTGTAGCCGGCCAGGCTCCTCTGTCCATGGAATTCTCCAGACAAGAATACTAGAGTGGGTTTGCCATTTCCTTCTCCAGGCAATCTTCTAGACTCTGGGGTTGAACCTGGGTCTCCTGCATTGGAGGTAGTTTCTTTACCACTGAGCCACCAGGGAAGCCTGTGTGTGTGTGAGTGTGTGTGTGTGTTTGGTTCTATGCACTTTAACCACTGTACATGTATAGGTTTGTGCATCCACCACGACAGCCAAGATACCGAATGCCTCATCATCACTAGAATCCCCTATGTTGCATGTTTATAATCACATTCTCCACCATCACCCCTGTTTCCCCACCTCTTTTGCCAGCCCTTAAGCCCTGGTAACCACTGCTGCTCTCCATTTCTAAAATTTTGTCATTTCAAAACAATTATGTAAATGGAATCATATGGTATGGGAAATAAGATATTGGTTTTTTTTTCATCGTGCATAATTCTCTTGAGATCCATTCAAGTCATTGTGAATATACATAATTTGCTCCTTTTAATTGCTGAAGAGTTATCCAGGGTATGGATAAACTAGTTTCTTTAATCATTCACCCTGGGTTATATATAATCATTCAAGATACCTGTGTTACATTTAAATGAGTCTCTTCAAGGCAACATATAAAGCGGTTATGCTGTTTTTATGTAGTCTGCCAACTTCTGTCTTTTTAATGCTGTATTTAAACCATTTACATTGAAGGTAAATATTTATATGTTGATGCCTGAGTCAGCCATTTTATTACTAGTTTTATGTTTGTTTCTCTGGTTCTTGTTCCTTTATTTCTTTTCTAGTCTTCCTAGCATTACTTGAACAATTTTTAAAAATTCTATCTTGATTTAATTACAGTGTTTTTGAGTATATTTCTCTGTATAGCTTTTCTTTTTTTTAAGTCGTTGCTCTGGGTATTACAATAGAAATATGTGACTTATCACAGTCCACTAGTATCAACATGGTACTTTGTGTTAACCATGGAGTTTCATGTCTCTTAACTTTCTCTTTTTTAAAATTTCATTGGCTTGAATATCAGGTGATGTTAACGTTTTTATTTCAACTATCAAACTTGCTTTACAAACCCATTATACAACCTACTTACAATGAACCCAAAATAGTTCACTGTACATACACATTTCTGCTATTTCTGTAGTCCCTTCTTTCCTGATGCTCCAAGATCCCCTCTTTCATCAGTGCCTTTCTGTTTGATTAATTACTTCAGCCAGCCTTAGAGGGTAGGTCTGCTCATCCACAAATCCTTTTTGCTGTCTTTCATCAGAGAATGTCTTTATTTTCTTTTCATTCCTGAAGGATAGTGTTCCTAGATATAATTTGTGGTCAAATTGTTTTCCTTTCAATGCTTGAAAAAGGTGCCACTTTCTTTTGGCTCATAGTTTCTCAATGAAACTATGAGCCATGCCTTGTAGGGCCACCCAATACACATGGGTCATGGTGGAGAGTTCTGACAAAACGTGCTCCACTGGAGAAGGAAATGGCAAACGACTTCAAAATTCTTGCCTTGAGAACGCCATGAACAGTATGAAAAAGCAAAAATATATGACACTTAAAGATGAACTCCCCAGGTCATTTTGTGCCTGTATGCTACTGGTGAAGAGTGGAGAAATAGCTCCAAAAATAATGAAGACACTGGGCCAAAGCAAAAACAATGCCCAGTTGTGAATGTGAACGGTGATCGAAGAAAAGTCTGATGCTACAAAGAGCAATATTGCATAGGAACCTGGAATGTTAGGTCCATGAATCAAGGTAAATTGAAAGTGGTCAAACAGGAGATGGCAAGAGTGACCATTGATGTATTTAGGAATTAGTGAACTAAAATGGACCCAGAATGGGCAAATTTAATTCAGATGACTATTATATCTACTACCGTGGGCAAGAATCCTTTAGAAGAAATGGATTACCCCTCATAGTCAACAAAAGAGTCTGAAGCTCAGTACTTGGATGAAATCTCAAAAATGACAGAATGATCTACTTTCTTTTGCAAGGCAATCCATTCAATATCACAGTAATCCTGTCTATGCCCACAACTAATGCCTAAGAAGCTGAAGTTGAATGGTTCTATGAAGACCTACAAGACCTTCTTCAGTTCAGTCGCTCAGTCGTGTCCGACTCTTTGCGACCCCATGAATCACAGCACGCCTGGCCTCCCTGTCCATCACCAACTCTCGCAGTTTGCCCAAACCCATGTCCATCGAGTTAGTGATGCCATCCAACCATCTCATCCTCTGTCGTCCCCTTCTCCTCCTGCCCCCAATCCTTCCCAGCATTAGGGTCTTTTCCGATGAGTCAACTCTTCGCATGAGGTGGCCAAAGTGTTGGAGTTTCAGCTTCAACATCAGTCCTTCCAATGAACACCCAGGACTGATCTTTAGGATGAACTGGTTGGATCTCCTTGAAGTCCAAGGGACTCTCAAAAGTCTTCTCCAACACCACGGTTCAAAAGCATCAATTCTTCGGCGCTCAGCTTTCTTCACCATCCAACTCTCACATCCATACATGACCACTGGAAAAAACAAAGCCTTGACTAGACGGACCTTTGTCGGTAAAGTAATGTCTCTGCTTTTAAATGTGCTATCTAGGTTGGTCATAACCTTCCTTCCAAGGAGTAAGCGTAGTTTAATTTCATGGCTGCAATCACCATCAGCAGTGATTTTGGAGCCCCCAAAATAAAGTCTGACACTGTTTCCACTGTTTCCCCATCTATTTCCCATGAAGTGATGGGACCAGATGCCATGATCTTAGTTTTCTGAAAGTTGAGCTTTAAGCCAACTTTTTCACGCTCCTCTTTCATTTTCATCAAGAGGCTCTTTAGTTCTTCTTCACTTTCTGCCATAAGGGTGGTGTCACCTGCATATCTGAGGTTATTGATATTTCTCCTGGCAATCTTGATTCCAGCTTGTGCTTCTTCCAGCCCAGCGTTTCTTATGATGTACTCTGCAAATACTGTACAAAAAAGATCTTCACGACCCAGATAATCACGATGGTGTGATCACTCACCCAGAGCCAGACATCCTGGACTGTGAAGTCAAGTGGGCCTTAGAAAGCATCACTACGAACAAAGCTAGTGGAGGTGATGGAATTCCAGTTGAGCTGTTTCAAATCCTCAAAGATGATGCTGTGAAAGTGCTGCACTCGATATGCCAGAAAATCTGGAAAACTCAGCAGTGGCCACAAGACTGGAAAAGGTCAGTTTTCATTCCAATCCCAAAGAAAGGCAATGCCAAGGAATGTTCAAACTACCACACAATTGCACTCATCTCACACGCTAGTAGAGTAGTGCTCAAAATTCTCCAAGCCAGGCTTCAGCAATACATGAAACATGAACTTCCAGATGTTCAAGCTGGTTTTAGAAAAGGCAGAGGAACCAGAGATCAAATTGTCAACATCTGCTGGATCATCGAAAAAGCAAGAGAGTTCCAGAAAAACATCTATTTCTGCTTTGTTGACTACGCCAAAGCCTTTGACTGTGTGGATCCCAATAGACTGTGGAAAATTCTTCAAGAGGTGGGAATACCAGACCATCTGATCTGTCTCTTGAGATACCTGTATTCAGGTCAGGAAGCAACAATTAGAACTGGACATGGACCAACAGACTGGTTCCAAATGGGAAAAGGAGTACGTCAAGGCTGTATATTGTCACCCTGCTTATTTAACTTATATGCAGAGTACATCATGAGAAAAAAGACTTTCTAGAAGAAACCAAAAAAAAAAAAAAAAAGAAATTCAAAAAAAGATGTCCTTTTCATTATAGGGGACTGGAATGCAAAAGTAGGAAGTCAAGGGATACCTGGAGTAACAGGCAAGTTTGGCCTTGGAATACAAAATAAAGTGGGGTAAAGGCTAAAAGAGTTTTGCCAAGAGAACACACTGGTCATAGCAACACCCACTTTCAACAACACAAGAGACGACTCTACACATGGACATCACCAGATGGTCAATAGTGAAATAAGATTGATTATATTCTTTGCAGCCAAAGATGGAAAAGCTCTATATAGTCAGCAAAAACAAGGCCAGGAGCTGACTTTGGCTAGATCATGAACTTATTGCAAAATTCAGACTTAAATTGAAGAAAGTAGGAAAAACCACTGGACCGTTCACGTACGACCTAAATCAAATCCTTTACAATTATTCAGTGAAATTGACAAACAGGTTCAAGGCATTAGATCTGATAGACAGAGTGCCTGAAGAACTATGGACAGAGGTTCGTGACATTGTGCAGGAGGTGGTGATCAAAACCATCCCAAAGAAGAAGAAATGAAAAAGGCGTCATGGTTGTCTGAGGAGGCCTTACAAATAGCTGAGAAAAGAAGAGAAGTGAAAGGCAAAGGAGAAAAGGAAAGATATAGTCATTTGAATGCAGAGTTCCAAAGAATAGCAAGGAGAGATAAGAAAGCCTTCCTCGGTGATCAGTGCAAAGAAATAGAGGAAAACAATAGAATGGGAAAGACTAGAGATCTCTTAAAGAAAATTAGAGATACTGAGGGAACATATCATGCAAAGATGAGGACAGAAATGATATGGACCTAACAGAAGAGGAAGATATTGAGAAGAGGTGGCAAGAATACACAGAAGAACCATACAAAAAAGATCTTAATGACCCAGAAAACCATGGTGGTGTGATCACTCACCTAGAGCCAGACATCCTGGAATGCGAAGTCAAGGGAGCCTCAGGAAGCATCACTACGAATAAAGCTAGTGGAGGTGATGGAATTCCAGTTAAGCTATTTCAAGTTGTAAAAGATGATGCTGTAAAAGTGCTGCACTCAATACGCCAGCAAATTTGGAAAACTCAGCAGTGGCCACAGGACTGGAAAATGTGTTTTCATTCCAATCCCAAAGAAAGGTAATGCCAAAGAATGTTCAAACTACCACACAATTGCACTCATCTCACATGGTAGCAAAGTAGTGTTCAAAATTCTCCAAGTGAGGCTTCAACAGTCTGTGAACCAAGAACTTCCAGATGTTCAAGCTGGATTTAGAAAAGACAGAGGAACCAGAGATCAAATTGTGAACATACGCTGGATCATAGCAAAAGCAAGAGAATTCCAGTAAAACTTCTACCTCTGCTTCATTGACTATGCCAAAGCTCTGACTGTGTGTATCACAACAAACTGTGGAAAATTCTTCAAGAGATGAGAATACCAGACCACCTGACCTGCCTCCTGAGAAACCTATGCAGGTCAAGAAGTAAAAGTTAGAACTAGACATGGAACAACAGACTGGTTCCAGATCAGGAAAGGAGTACATCAAGGCTGTATATTGTCACCCTGCTTATTTAACTTACATGCAGAGTACATCATGTGAAACAGCAGACTGGATGAAGCACAGGCTGGAATCAAGACTGCCAGGAGAAATATCAATAACCTCAAATATGCAGATGACACCACGCTTACGGCAGAAAGTGAAGAGGAACTAAACAGCCTCTTGATGAAAGTGAAAGAGGAGAGTGAAAAGGCTGGCTTAAAATTCAGCATTCTAAAAACAAAGATCATGGCATCTGGTCCCATCACTTCATGGCAAATAGGAGAAACAATGGAAACAGTGACAGAATTTATTTTCTTAGACTCCAAAATCACTGCAGACGGTGACTGCAGGTCCTGAAATTAAAAGACACTTGCTCTTTGGAAGAAAAGCTATGACCAACCTAGACAGCATATTAAAAAGCAGAGACATTACTTTACCAACAAAGTCCTTAAAGTCAAAGCTATGGTTTTTCCAGCAATCATTATGGATGTGAGAGTTGGACCATAAAGAAAGCTGCGCTCTGAAGAATTGATGCTTTTGAACAGTGGTGTTGGAGAAGACTCTTGAGAGTCCCTTGGACTGCCAGGAGATCCAACCAGTCCATCCTAAATGAAATCAGTCCTGAATATTCATTGGAAGGACTGATGCTGAAGCTGAAGCTCCAATACTTTGACTACCTGATTCGAAGAACTGACTTCTTGGAAAAGACCCTGATGCTGGGAAAGTTGGAAAGCAGGAGGAGAAGGGGATGACAGAGAATGAGATGATTTGATGGTATCACTGGCTCAATGGACATGAGTTTGAGCAAGCTCTGGGATTTGCTGATGGACAGGGAAGCCTGGTGTGCTGCAATCATTGAGGTTGCAAAGAGTCAGACATAACTGAGCAAATGAACTGAATTGAATTGAACTGATTTCAGGAGACTCAACTGTCCTTTGTATCATTTTCCCTCCAGGTAACAACACATCATTTCTCTTTAGCTTCTTTCAAGATACTTTTTTTCCTTTTTCTTCTACATGGGTTTCTTACCGATAATCCTGTTTGTAATCCACTGAGCTTCTTGATTTATTGACTATGCCAAAGCCTTTGACTGTGTAGATCACAATAAACTGTGGAAAATTCTTCAAGAGATGGGAATACCAGACCATCTGACCTGTCTCTTGAGAAACCTGTATGCAGTTCAGGAAGCAACAGTTAGAACTGGACATGGACCAACAGACTGGTTCCAAATAGGAAAAGGAGTACGTCAAGGCTGTATATTGTCACCCTGCTGATTTAACTTATATGCAGAGTACATCATGAGAAACGCTGGGCTGGAAGAAACACAAGCTGGAATCAAGATTGCCGGGAGAAATATCAATAACCTTCGATATGCAGATGACACCACCCTTATGGCAGAAAGTGAAGAAGAACTAAAGAGCCTCTTGGTGAAGGTGAAAGAGGAGATTGAAAAAGTTGGCTTAAAGCTCAACCTTCAGAAAACTAAGATCATGGCACCTGGTCCCATCACTTCATGAGAAATAGATGGGGAAATAGTGCAAACAGTGTCAGACTTTATTTTGGGGGGCTCCAGAATCACTGCTGATGGTGATTGCAGCCATGAAATTAAAAGACGCTTACTCCTTGGAAGGAAGGTTATGGCCAACCTAGATAGCATATTTAAAAGCAGAGACATTACTTTGCCAACAAAGGTCCATCTAGTCAAGGCTACGGTTTTTCCAGTGGTAATGTATGGATGTGAGAGTTGGACGGTGAAGAAAGCTGAGTGCCACAGAATTGATGCTTTTGAACTGTGGTGTTGGAGAAGACTCTTGAGAGTCCCTTGGACTGCAAGGAGATCCAATCAATCCATCCTAAAAGAGATCAATCCTGGGTGTTCATTGGAAGGACTGATGTTGAAGCTGAAACTCCAATACTTTGGCCACCTAATGCTGGGTAGGACTGGGGGCGGGAGGAGAAGGGGACGACGGAGGATGAGATGGTTGGATGGAATCACCGACTCGATGGACATGGGTTTGGGTAGACTCCGGGAGCTGGTGATGGACAGAGAGGCCTGGCGCGCTGCAATTCATGGGGTCGCAAAGAGTCGGACACGACTGAGCGACTGAACTGAAATGAACTGAACTGAGCTTCTTGAGTCTGTAAGTTGTTATGTGTCAGTAAATTTGGGAAATTTTTAGTTATTACTTCTTCATTTGCTCTTTCAACTCCACTCTCTTTCTCCTCTTTTTCTGGTACCCCAATCACAGAAGGGGCTTTCGATGAGGCGCAGTGATAAAGAATCCGCCTGCCAATGCTAGAGATGCAAGATATGTGGGTTCAGTCCCTGGGTCAGGAAGATCCCCTGGAATAGGAAATGGCTACCCACTCCAGTATTCTTGCCTGGAAAATCTCATGGACAGGGAATCTGGTGGGCTACAACCCATGACTCACAAAGAGTCAGACACGACCGAACACACACACACACACACTTTTTAAAAATTTTTCTGCTATTTTATTTTTCAGTTTTCCAATTTTTATTTGGTTCTGTTTTGTAATTCCTATTTATCTGCTGATTTTTGTAATTGCTTTTGTTATTGATTTTTGAAGCATTTTTATAACAACTATTTTAAAATCCTTCTTGGATGATTCCAACATCTTACTCATTTCAGTGTTAATGTCAGTTCATTGTCATTTGTCACTCAAGTTGTGATTTTCCTAGTTCTTGGCCTGACAGATGACTTTTTCTTATTGTACCTTGGACACTTTATCTATAGTGTTAGGAGACTCAGGGTCCTATTAAAAACTAATTTTAGTAGGAAGTCGCCCTGTCTAGGTTTAGCATTCAAGTTCTGGCTTACTTTTCCAACCTGTGGTTCCAAATCAGTTATATTTTAATCTCTCGTCTCTTGATGTATCTGCTGGTGCTGGGACTCCCGCTCCATCTTAGTGCTGTCTCAGGGAGTGGAATAGGACTCCCCAGCTTGGGCCACCAAGTGTCTCGGAGGAGAGGATGGCGCGCAGGCATATGAGAACAAAGGAGCTTCCTGGGCAGGGCCACTTGCGGTGATGGCAGCCCTCTTCTGGTTCTGCCCACTCACCAGGCTTGCGGGCAAGTCTGTGCAGAATGGGGTCTCTTGTTTGTATTTCCCTGGCTGTAAACCTGCGGGAAAAGCTACGTCTGGCTGTAGTTGTACAGCTGAAGCCCCACTGCATGTGGCACAGGACCGACTGTGTGACAGTGTGTGTGGTAGGCTGGCTGTATGTTGTTCGCAACATCCAGGGCCGCTTTGAGATTCAGCTTATCTCTGTGACTCACCTACTTAATGAGAAGCAAGCAGGAATGATGAATGTCACTTACAGGCGGAAGCTTTGAGAGCCAGGAGGAGCTCGCTTCGTACTCTTCCCTGTCGTGATCACTGATGATGTTTCAGATGGCAGCTGTTCCATCAGCCCACGTCCCAGAGTGGGGATGATGACAGCTCAGAGCAGAGCCCCCGCAGCGCTAGGAGGACATGTGATAGTGATGTAAATGAGCAGGAACCTTTGTGTGTGAACTGTGCAGATCTGGGGCATTGTTTGTCACCACCGCATCACCTGGCTTATTCTGCAGTGAATTTTGCTTAAACAAAAAGTTGAGAGAAGAGGAAGATCTTGATAGCCCTAGAGTGTACTAGAGGTGAATAAAACCATATCTCTTAAATATTACATAAATTAAACATTTTATTAATTTATCTTCTGTTCTTTAGTTTAAAATAAGAAATGAAGTTTTGCTCTAGATAAATAAGAATCCATAACTACATGGCAATGTCTGTATTAGAGTCCCTGAGAGGTCTATGAAGACATTTGCAATATAGTGTGCTTTCCAGTCTGAAAATGGAAGAGTGATGCTGTTTTCAAGGAAAGTTTTATTTCTGTCTCTACCTGGTATGGTCTAAATGTATTTCCCCCCCTGCCCCAATTTACATGTTAATTCCAAAAGCCCAATGAGATGGTATTAAGATGTGGGGACTTTGGAGAGGATATCAGGTCATGAAGGCTTTGCGTTAATTGTGACATTAATGCCCTTATAAAAAAGGCCCAAGGGAACTCCCTTCCTTTCTACCATGCGAGGACATAGTAAGAAACTGAAATCTGCAAGACCAGAACCAGACTGTGCGGGCACCCTGATCTTACATTTCTAGCCTCTGGAACTCCAGACATTTCCATTATTTATAAGCCATCCGATGACTGATATTTTGTTATAGTGACCTAAATGGACTAAGGTACTACTTCAGGGTGGCCTCCAGCCTTGACTCTGGCTTTGTGTTTATCCCCCAATTTTTTCCTCCCATAGCACTTGCATTTCTTTGTCAGGCTCCTGCAAAATTCTGTCTCCATCTTATAGTTTGTTTTGGGATCAGCACAGGTCAGTAATGGGATCACTTTAGCTTGTACCAGACCACAAGCACAGCCTCCAGGTATAAACAAGGCCATAGGTAGGGAAACTGGATACCATCCTAGAGGAGAGAAATCAAGTTTCCTCTACGAACACTTAGGTAAACCCACAGCATTGATGTTATTGTTAGGTGGTGTTTATTAGATTAAACTGGCCTCAAGACATTCTGTAATTGCTCCTAATGTAATTTGTACTGAGGAAAGGATAGCCTGGTCTTTTTATGATGATGATGATATACTTTCTGTCAAATTGTGACAACGGAAACACATCTTTTTACAGTGTTGAATTGGTGAAAGTGAAATCACTTCAAAATGAAATCAGATGACACATGGACCTCTAAATCAGAGAACCACAGGTACCTTGGCCTGTTAAACCCTGGAGCAAACCCCCCAACATGGCTGAAACCAAAGTGCTATTTTCTACATTATGTAGCTTCAAACCCATTATCTTTTCTCTCTTTCTATCTTTATTCTACAGCTGTTGCCACCCACTCTTTATTCTTGAGGTTTCTGTCTCCTCTAAGTCTAGCAATGAAATAAATCCTTTTTTCTGCACCTACTGGTTCTTTTCTGCTGTTCTGATCAAGGCATATTGTAGACTTTTTAATTTTAAGAATTTTATTATCCTCTAGATGGAAATAAAGAGAAATAAAGTGAAAAATTAAAAAAAAATGTGTGGAAAGTTCAATAGGAAAATTGACTACAGTGTCCCAAGAGAATAGTTTTTATTCTCTAGCTTGCACAAAATGGAGATAGAAGTGGACTTTTTAGTCCCTTTACTCCATTCCCTAGCCAGACTATTGCTCCTTTAGTCCTGAAGGAGAGGCCTTTCAGAACCTCCTCAGCTCATTTTTCTCCATCCATATGTCCATTTTATTTGTAAATGGTGAACATCTGAGAACATTATTCTGAGAGAAAGAGAGTTATTTCTTTCCCACATTTAAGTCTCTAGGACCTAACCCAGTGCCCAGCAAATACTAGCCACTCTATAGCAAACTTTCATTAACTAAAACACATACTCTTTGTGGGTCTATTCTCTTACAATTTAACAAATTAAAATTTTACTTCTGGAGTGGTAGAGTGAGGAGTTTTGCAAATGTATCTCTCCAAAGAAGCGATGAGCACACTTACAAAATTTGTCAAAATCAACCTTTAAAATAACTCTTGAAATTAACCAGAGTCTTGCATTAACCTGAGGAGTTTTATGCAGGAAAAACTGGTGAAAATGTGTAAGAGCAGCAGGGCTTTACATTTTGTGATGTAAGCTAAACCTATCTCCCACCACTTAGCTGGGCAGTAAGTGTGAAAACCAGCAGCCTTACAACCACAGTAGCTGTCAAAGCCAGAAACTTTGCAGCTACTGGAGGAGGGATACTAGGTTTGGAACTCCTTAAAAAAATCTCATCCTCAGAGTAGTATCACTGTATGGTTTGCCTCACAGTTCCCTGGAAAAGTTCCACTTTTCAGAGTATTATTGTTTTTTGACCTGACTTGGAGCTCTATTCCATAGGAAAGCCCTCTTCTCAGGGCATCTGTCAAAAACAAACAGCAGCAAGTATTTAACATTGCAGCTACCCAACACTGCAACACAAATTGGGACAAAAAGAACCTGGCCAAAACTTAAAAGGAAGATCAAGGTCAGGAAGATAAAGATGTCACAGGGGTCTTAAAAAACTCTCTTCTAGGGGATCCAAAAGGTGCACACATGTGAAAGCATGCGTGATGCTCAAGAAAGACCTTGAGATCTTTAAGTGAAGGCTAAGAAAGAGTTGTAAACTGCCAGACATTGAAACAAGACGTTCCCCAACACACACACATGCCTGCATACACGGTATTTTGCATACAATATTCCTTGCATACTATAAGGAATACAGAATTTGTAGAATTATTTCATGAAGTCACTAAATTAATGAAGAACCACAATAAACAGCAAAAATATTTAACTTGGCACATGAGAGGAGAGAATATGATTTTTAGAGTTACCACATTGTGTTATTTTAAATGATCAATTCAAAACAAAAAGTTTCAAAGTCATGCTGGGAAATAAGAAAATATGACCCATACATGACTAAAACAGTCAATAGAAACCACTCTGAGGAAGCCCCAATGCTGAACTTACTAAGCAAAATCTTTAAAGCAGCTATTACAGATATGCTCAAAAAAATGGAAGAAGCATGTTTGAAGAATGAAAGGAAAGTATGAGAACAATGTCTCACCAAATTTCTATCTTAATAAAGAAATATAAATTGTAAAACACAGGATTAAATTGAAGTTTTGTAGCTAAAAAATACATACACTTTTTAATTCATAAAAAGTTAAAATGGAACAATTCATTAGAGAAATTCAGATTCAGGTTTAAGATGACAGGAGAAAGAATCAATAAACTTGAAAAATAGGGCAACTAACGTTATCCAGTCTGAGTAAAAGAAAGATAAGACGATAGAAAAGAAAATGAACAGAGCTGTGGAGATCTGTAGGAACCGTGAAGGACTACCAACATGTCCACAATAGAAGTCCCAGATGGAAGGGAGCAAGAGAAAAAGATAGAAGAAATATCTGGAAAAGTGGTCAGAGACTTACAAAATTTTAATGAAAAGCACATAGGGATACACCCAAAACATCAAATTAGATAAATGGAAATAAATTGATACCTATACATATTGTAGTTAAGCTGTTAAAAGATAAAGAGAGAATTTTGAAGACAGAGAAAAATGATGCATCATATACAGTGCAGTTCAGTTCAGTCACTCAGTCATGTCCAACTCTTTGCAACCCCATGGACCGCAGCATGCCAAGGCTCTCTGTCCATCACCAACTCCCGGATTTTACCCAAACTCATGTCCACTGAGTCAGTGATGCTATCCAACCGTCTCATCCTCTGTCGTCCCCTTCTCCTTTTGCCCTCAATCTTTCCCAGCATTAGGGTCTTTTCAAATGAGTCAGCTCTTCTCATCAGGCGGCCAAAGTATTGGAGTTTTAGCTTCAACATCAGTCCTTCCAATGAACACTTCAGGACTGATCTTTCAACGTCCAAGGTAAGAGAAACCCCAGTAAGATGGTAGAAGTTGAGAGAGGGCATCAGAGGGCAGAGAGACTGAAATCACAATCACAGAAAACTAACCAATCTAATCACATGGAACCAGAGCCTTGTCTAACTCAAAGAAACTAAGCCATGCCATGTGGGGCCACCCAAGATGGACGGGTCATGGTGGAGAGGGCTGACAGAATGTGGTCCACTGGAGAAGGGCAAGGCAAACCACTTCAATATTCTTGCCTTGAGAACCCCATGAACAGTATGAAAAGGCAAAAAGATAGGACACTGGAAGATGAACTCCCCAGGTCAGTAGGTGCCCAATATGCTACTGGGGATCAGTGGAAAAATAACTCCAGAAAGAATGAAGAGACAGAGCTAAAGTGAAAACAATACCTAGTTGTGGATGTGACTGGTGATAGAAGCAAGGTCAGATGCTGTAAAGAATAATATTGCACAGGAACCTGGAATGTTAGTTCCATGAATCAAGGTAAATTGGAAGTGGTCAAACAGGGGATGGCAAGAGTGAACGTCAACACTTTAGGGATCAGCGAACTAAAATACACTGGAATGGGTGAATTTAACTCAGATGACCATTATATCTACTACTATGGGCAAGAATACCTTAGAAGAAATGAAGTAGCCATCATAGTCAACAAAAGAGTCCAAAATGCAGTATTTGGATGCAATCTCAAAAACGACAGAATGATCTCTGTTCATTTCCAAGGCAAACCATTCAATATCACGGTAACCCAAGTCTATTCCCCGATCAGTAACACTGAAGAAGCTGAAGTTGAATGGTTCTATGAAGACCTACAAGACCTTTTAGAACTAACACCCAAAAAAGATGTCCTTTTCATTATAGGGGACTGGAATGCAAAAGTAGGAAGTCAGGAAACACCTGGTGTAACAGACAAATTTGGCCTTGGAGTACAGAATGAAGCAGGGCAGAGGCTAATAGAGTTTTGCCAAGAGAATGCACTGGTCATAGCAAACACCCTCTTCCAACAACACAAGAGAAGACTCTACACATGGACATCACCAGATGGTCAACGTCAAAATCAGATTGATTATATTCTTTGCAGCCAAAGATGGAGAAGCTCTATACAGTCAGCAAAAACAGGACCGGGAGCAGACTGTGGCTCAGATCATGAACTGCTTATTGCCAAATTCAGACTTAAATTGAAGAAAGTAGGGAAAACCACTAGACCATTCAGGTATGACCTAAATCAAATCCATTATGATTATACAGTGGAAGTAACAAATAGATTTAAGGGACTAGATATGATAGAGAGTGCCTGATGAACTATGGACAGAGGTTTGTGACATTGTACAGGAGACAAGGATCAAGACCATTCCCATGGAAAAGAAATGCAGAAAAGCAAAATGGCTGTCTGAGGAGGCCTTACAAATAGCTGGGAGAAGAAGAGAAGCAAAAAGCAAAGGAGACAAGGAAAGGTATTCCCATCTGAATGCAGAGTTCCAAAGAATAGCAAGAAGAGATAATAAAGCCTTCCTCAGCGATCAATGCAATGACATAGAGGAAAAACAATAGAATGGGAAAGACTAGAGATCCCTTCAAGAAAATTAGAGATACCAAGGGAACATTTCATGCAAAGATGGGCTTGATAAAGGACAGAAATGGTATGGACCTAACAGAAGCAGAAGATATTAAGAAGAGGTGGTGAGAATACACAGAAGAACTGTACAAAAATGATCTTCACAATCCAGATAATCACGATGGTGTTATCACTCACCTACAGCCAGACATCCTGGAATGTGAAGTCAAGTGGGTCTTAGAAAGCATCACTACGAACAAAGCTAGTGGAGGTGATGGAATTCCAGTTGAGCTATTTCAAATCCTCAAGGGTGATGCTGTGAAAGTGCTGCACTCGATATGCCAGAAAATTTGGAAAACTCAGCAGTGGACACAGGACTGGAAAAGGTCAGTTTTCGTTTCAATCCCAAAGAAAGGCAATGCCAAAGAATGCTCAAACTACCGCACAATTGCAGTCATCTCACACGCTAACAAAGTAGTGCTCAAAATTCTCCAAGCCAGGCTTCAGCAATATGTGAACCATGAACTTCCAGATGTTCAAGCTGGTTTTAAGAAAGGCAGAGGAACCAGAGATCAAATTGCCAACATCCGCTGAATCATCGAAAAAGCAAGAGAGTTCCAGAAAAACATCTATTTCTGCTTTATTAACTATGCCAAGGCCTTTGACTGTGTGGATCACAATAAACTGTGGAAAATTCTAGAAGAGATGGGAATACCAGACCATCTGACCTGTCTCTTGAGAAACCTGTATGCAGGTCAGGAAGCAAGAGTTAGAACTGGACATGGACCAACAGACTGGTTCCAAATAGGAAAAGGAGTACTTCAAGGCTGTATATTGTCACCCTGCTTATTTAACTTATATGCAGAATACATCATGAGAAACGCTGGGCTGGAAGAAACACAAGCTGGAATCAAGATGCTGGGAGAAATATCAATAACCTCAGATATGGAGATGACACCACACTTATGGCAGAAAGTGAAGAAGAACTAAAGAACCTCTTGATGAAAGTGAAAGAGGAGAGTGAAAAAGTTGGCTTAAAGCTCAACGTTCAGAAAACTAAGATCATGGCATCTGGTCCCATCACTTCATGGGAAATAGATGGGGAAACAGTGGAAACAGTGTCAGACTTTATTTTGGGGGGCTCCAAAATCACTGCTCATGGTGATTGCAGCCATGAAATTAAAAGATGCTTACTCCTTTCAAGGAAGATTATGACCAACCGAGATAGCACATTTAAAAGCAGAGACATTACTTTGCCAACAAAGGTCCATCTAGTCAAGGCTATGGTTTTTCCAGTGGTCATGCATGGATGTGAGAGTTGGACAGTGAAGAAAGCTGAGTGCCGAAGAATTGATGCTTTTGAACTGTGCTGTTGGAGAAGACTTTTGAGAGTCCCTTGGACTTCAAGGAGATCCAACAAGCCCATCCTAAAGGAGATCAGTCCTGTGTGTTCATTGGAAGGACTGATGTTGCAGCTGAAACTCCAATACTTTGGCCACCTCATGCGAAGAGTTGACTCATTGGAAAAGACCCTAACGCTGGGAAGGATTGGGAGCAGGAGGAGAAGGGGACGACAGAGGATGAGATGGTTGGATGGCATCACTAACTCGATGGACATGGGTTTGGGCAAACTGCGAGAGTTGGTGATGGACAGGGAGGCCTGGCATGCTGCGATTAATGGGGTCGCAAAGAGTCGAACATGACTGAGTGACTGAACTGAACTGATTTACAATGCTGTTAGTTTTAAATGTACAGCAAAATGAATCAGTTATACATATACATGTATCTACTCTTTTTAAGATTATTTTCTTATATAGGCCTTTACCGTGTATTGTGTAGAGTTCCCTGTGCTATACAGCAGGTTCTTGTTAGTGATTTATTTTATATATGGTGGTTTAGTCACTAAATCCTGTCCAACTCTTGCAACCCCCTGGACTGTAACCTGCCAGGCTCCTCTGTCCATGGGATTCTCCAAGCAATACTGAAGTGGGTTGCTATTTCCTTCTCCAGGGGATCTTCCCGACCCAGGAATTGAACCTGCATTGCAGGTGGATTCTTTATCGACTGAGCTATGAGGGAAGTTCCTATTTTATATATAGTAGTACATATATGTCAGTTTCCATAGCAGCTTTATTTACAATTGTCAAGATATGGAAGCAACCTAGGTGTTCACCAACATATGAATGGATAAAGAAACTGTGGTATATATACACAATGGAATACTACTGAGCCATAAAAGATGAAATTTTTCCATTTGCAACAACATAGAAAGACTTGGAGAGTATTATACTAAGTGACATAAGGCAGACGGAGAAAGACAAATACTGTCCCAGTATTTGTGATATATTGAATTTAAAAAATACAACACACTAGTAAATATAATAAAAAAGAAGCAGATTCACAGATAGAGAGAACAAACTAGTGATTACCAGTGGGGTGAGGAAGTGGGGAGGGTCAATATAGGTCTAGGGGATTAAGAAATTCAAACTATTATGTATAAAATAAACCACAAGTATAAGCTGTACAATACAGAGAATACAGCCAATATTTTATAATGACCACAAATTGTGTGCAACCTTTAAAAATTGTAAATCACTATAATGTACACCTTTAATTTAAATAATATTGTATATCAGCTACATTTTAAGAAACGGCATGCAAAGTTATCTTGTAATTTAAAAACGAGAGGGAAATAAGTGTATCCAGAATATACAGGACTACGTAAAACAATTTCCATTCAAAGATGACATGGATAAATTCTAATTTAATTTGAACTGCATGAAAACAAAACTTTTATGTTTCGTGTTTCAAAGGATACCATCAAGAAGTGAAGAGATTACCCACAGAAGGAGAAAATATATTTGTAAATTGTATGTCTGTCAAGGATTTTGTGTCCAGAATACATAAAGAAATCTTACAATTTGCAGCAAGAAGCCAATCCATTTTTTTTAATGGATAAAGGATTTAAATAGACATTTATACAAAGAAGATATGTTGTTGTTGTTCAGTCACTAAGCCATGTCCAACACTTTGTGACCACATGGATGGTAGCTCACCAGACTTCTTTGTCCATGGGATTTCCCAGGCAAGAACACTGTAGTGGATTGCCATTTCCTTCTCCAGGGGATCTTCCCAAATCAGGGATCGAACCTGTGTCTCTTGCATTGACAGGTAGATTCTTTACCACTGAGCCACCGAGGAAGCCTAGAGAAGACATATGCATTGCCAATAAAAACATGAAACTATTCTCAACAACATTAATCATTATTCATTAGGGAAATGCAAATCAAATTCACAATGAGATTGTCCCATTAGGTTGCCTAAAATAAAAAAAGAAAACAATAGCAAGTATTGGCAAAGATGAGGAGAAACTGGAATCCAACATTGTTTTTTTTTTATTTTTTTATTTTATTATTATTATTATTTTTTAATAAATTTATTTATTTTAGTTGGGGGCCAATTACTCTACAACATTGTAGTAGCCCTTGCCATACATTGACACGAATCAGCCATGGGTTCACACGTGCCCCCCCTCCCGAACCCTCCTCCCACCTCCCTCCCCATCCCATTCCTCTGGGTCATCCCAATGCTCCATCCCTGAGCATCCGTCCCATGCATAGAACATGGAATGGTGTTCCGCTTCACATATGACAATATACATGTTTCAGTGTTTATTGTCCCAGAACGTCCCACCCTCACCTTCTCCCTCAGAGTCCACAGGACTGTTCTATGCATCTGTGTCTCTCATTCTGTCTCACATATAGGGCTACCATTATCTTTTGATTGGCAACATTGTTGCTGCAATTTAAAATAGTACAGAAAACAATTTGGTAATTCCTCAAAATGCTTATCATAGAGTTTCCATGTGACCTTCAAATTCTACTGTCAGATATGTACACAAGAAAAATGACAAGTGAAAAAAAAAAACATATGTCTACATAAAATGTTACATGAATGTTCAAAACAGCATTATTGATAGCAATCAAAAGTTGGAAACAACCCGCATGTATATCAAATGATGAATAGGTTTTAAAAAATGAGGTATATCCACACAATGGATATTATCCAGCATTAAAAAGGCATGAAGCCCTAATACGTGCTCTTTTCTGTGAGTCTACCACCCAGACACCAAGAGTGACCTACTCAGTGAGTGTGCAGCTCTCATGAAAATGAAAAGAGCCTTCCAGCATTTTTGATGACTAAGGGCCCCTCTGCCTGTTGAAATGGAGGGAGGAAATACTGCTAGGTGACCAAACACTAATGAATGTTTAAATTAAGTGTCTGCCCCTTGGGCTGAGGCTGGACGGGAGCAGACCCCACAGCCTGTATGGTGGTGTCACCATGTACTGACCTCTTCCTCATCCCCTTCCCTGGCTGATCACATCTGACCCAAGAGAGGAGAAACAGTGCCTAGAGCATTGGAATTGAGAGATTTTACTCTGTGTTCTCTTTGTATCCATATTTTTCTAAACCTTTGTTCTTCAAGATGCCTTAGGTGCCCTGTAGTTCACTAGAATTCTCTTCTTGCATGTGGCTTGCCATGATATATCTATTATTTCTGCAGATTCAGCAAAACCAAGGGCAACTGCACTCCCTTCCCCTCAGGATTACTCAGATCCCAATTGGCCAGAGCCCTCTGATTTCCTTCTGGAAATGATTTTTCTTCTGGGAAACAGTCTTCCTGCTTTCTCTCCAGAGCAGTTCATTTGATGGCCACACAATCTGTGTACACAACTCCCACTGTCCCATTGACTTAACAGAGTTGGTGCTCCTGGGGTTGTGTGTGTGGCTACCCTGGCTCATCTGGTCTTGGCAGCTGGCTCTTTCCCACTGTTTGGGGCTAGGGAAGACCCTGGACCTTGGAGCTATCCAGATGGTGGATGACTTTTCCACTAGCTTAGACAATATAGAAATGTGGTATTCGTGCCCACTTTAATTTGTGGACAGATTCAAACTCACTGAATTTGATTTCTTGGTTGTAAGAAACAAATTTTTTTTGGAGAAGCTGAGTAGAAAAGGTTAATCTGTTGTAGGGATGTAGAGCTGAGGATCAGGCTTGCACTGACCCAAGAACAGGAAAATCATCCTAAATCTATCTTGCATCTCTTTTTTTTTATTATTATTAATTCATTAAAAAATCACTGGAGATGAATTTTTGTTTTGACCCTTCACAAGGAGGTAGAGATAGGGGGAGAGTGACTTTCTCTGACTTAATCCCTAGGGTGGGGATTTTGACTCACTCAGTTTAGTTAGTGCCCACCCTTTGGGTTAGGCTGTCCAAGGACTATTTCTGCACATTTAGGAAGACAGAGATTTGTGAACTGAGTCAACCATCATTACATTGTTTTTATGAGAGAAAAACAGCATTTTAAAAACAGCATGGGACTTCTGTGTAAGGAGCTTAGAAGTCACCAATCTATTCTAACAACAAGGAATGTGTGTGTGCTCAGTTGCTTCAGTCATGTCCAACTATTAGTGATCCCATGGATGGTAGCCTGCCAGTCTCCTCCATCCATGGGATTTTCTTGGCAAGAATACTGGAGTGGGTTTCCATGCCCTCCTCCAGGGGATCGTCCTAATCCAGGGATCAAACCCAGGTCTCCTGTGTCTCGTGAATTGCAGGTGGATTTTTTTTTTTTTTTTTTTTTTTTTTTTACTGCTGAGCCACTAGGGAAGCCCAACCGTAAGGGAAGAGCTGAACAAATTTAAAAAGTTCAACAACTCTTTTCAGATCCATCAGAGAAGTGATGTCACCAATTCTGTACCCTGCAAAATTATCCTTCAAAAGTGCAGAACATGGAACAAAGGACTGATTCAAACTCAGGAAAGGAGTGTGACAGGCTGTATGTTGCCACCTTATTTATTTAACCTACATGCAGAGTACATCATACAGAACGCAAGGCCAGATGAATCACAAGCTGGAATCAAGATTGCTGGTAGAAATATCGACAACCTCAGATATGCAGGTGGTAGCATTCTAGTGGCAGAAAGTGAAGAGGAACTAAAGAGCGTCTTGCTGATGGTGAAAGAGGAGAGTGAAAAAGCTGGCTTAAAACTCAACATTCAGGGATGGTCCTAAGATGGTGGAGGAATAGGGCGGGGAGACCACTTTCTCCCCCACAAACTCATCAAAAAATCATTTGAACGCTGAGCAAATTCCACAAAACAACTTCTGAATGCTGGCAGAGGACACCAGGTACCCAGAAAGGCAGCCCATTCTCTTCAAAAGGAGTGCAGTATGGATGGAGAATTCTTGAGGCTCCTGTAAGAATAAGACTGAAAGCCAGGGGCAGAAGGCTTAAATCTAAAACTTGAGAACACCAGAAAACTCTTGACTCAAGGGAACATTAACTGACAAGAGCTCATCCAAAAGCCTCCATACCTACACTGAAACCAAGCTCCACCCAAGAGCCAACAAGTTTCAGAGCAAGACATACGAAGCTAATTCCCCAACAATGCAGGAACATAACCCTAAGCATTAAAATACAGGCGGACAAAAGTCACACCAAACCCACAGACACTTCAAAACTCACTACTGGACACTTCATTGCATTCCAGAGAGAAGAGATCCAGCTCCACCCACCAGAACACAGATGTAAGCTTCCCTAATCAGGAAACCTTGACAAGCCATTCGTCCAACCTCACCCACAGGGAGGAACCTCCAAAATAAGGAGGAACCACAAACTTCCAGAATACAGAAAGGCCACCCCAAACACAGCAATCTAAACAAGATGAAAAGGCAGAGAAACATTCAGCAGGTAAAGGAACATGATAAATGCCCACCAAACCAAACGAAAGAGGAGGAGATAGGGAGTCTACTTGAAAAAGAATTCAGAATAATGATAGTAAAAATGATCCAAAATCTTGAAGACAAAATGGAGTTACAGATAAATAGTCTGGAGACAAGGATTGAGAAGATGCAAGAAATGTTTAACAAGAATCTAGAAGAAATAAAAAAAGAGTCAATCAATAATGAATAATGCAATAACTGAGATCAAAAGTACTCTGGAGGGAACCAACAGTATAATAACTGAGGCAGAAGATAGGATAAATGAGGTGGAAGATAGAAGGGTGGAAATAAATGAAGTGGAGAGGAAAAAAGAAAAAAGAATTAAAAGAAATGAGGACAACCTCAGAGAACTCTGGGACAATGTCACATGCCACAACATTCAAATCATAGGAGTCCCAGAAGAAGAAGACAAAAAGAAAGGCCATGAGAAAATACTTGAGGCAATAATAGTTGAAAATTTCCCTAAAATGGGGAAGGAAACAGCCACCCAAGTCCAAGAAACCCAGAGAGCCCCAAATGGGATAAATCCAAGGTGAAACACCCCAAGACACATGTTAATCAAATTAACAAAGATGAAACACAAAGAACAAATATTAAAAGAGCAAGGGAAAAGCAACAAATAACACACAAGGGGATTCCCATAAGGATAACAGCTGATTTTTCAATACAAACTCTTCAGGCCAGAAGGAATGGCAGGACATCCTTAAAGTGATGAAAGAGAAAAACCTACAACCCAGATTACTGTACCCAGCAAGGATCTCATTCAAATATGAAGGAGAAGCAAAAGCTGAGAGAATTCAGCACCACCAAACCAGCTCTTCAACAAATGCTAAAGGATCTTCTCCAGACAGGAAACACAGAAAAGGTTTATAAACTCGAATTCAAAACAACAAAGTAAATGGCAATGGGATCATACTCATTAATAATTACCTTAAATGTAAATGGGTTGAATGGCCCAACCAAAAGACAAAGACTGGCTGAATGGATACAAAAAGAGGACCCCTATACATGCTGTCTACAGGAGACCCACCTCAAAATAAGGGGCACATACAGACTGAAAGTGAAGGGCTGGAAAAAGGTATTTCACGCAAATGGAGACCAAAAGAAAACAGGACTAACAATACTCATATCAGATAAAATAGACTTTGAAATAAAAGCTGTGAAAAGAGACAAAGAAGGACACTACACAATGATCAAAGGATCTATCCAAGAAGAAGATATAAAAATTATAAATATATATGCACCCAACATAGAAGCACCACAATACGTAAGGCAAAAGCTAAGAAGTATGAAAGGGGAAATTAACAGTAACACAATAATAGTGGGGGACTTTAATACCCCACTCATACCAATGGATAGATCAACTAAACAGAAAATTAGCAAGAAAACACAAACTTTAAATGATACAATGGACCAGTTAGACCTAATTGATATCTATAGGACATTTCACCCTAAAACAATGAATTTCAACTTTTTCTCAAGGGCACGTGGAACCTTCTCCAGAATAGATCACATCCTTGGCCATAAATCTAGCCTTGGTAATTTCAAAAAATTGAAATCATTCCAAGCATCTTTTCTGATCACAATGCAGTAAGATTAGATGTCAACTCCGGGGGGGGGGGGGGTGGAAACTATTAAAAATACAAACATATAGAGGCTAAAAAACACGCTTATGAATAACCAACAAATCACAGAAGAAATAAAAAAAAGAAATCAAAATATGCATAGAAATGAATGAAAATGAAAACACAACAATCCAAAACCTATAGGATTCAGTAAAAGCAGTGCTAAGGGGAAGGTGCATAGCAATACAAGCCTACCTCAAGAAACAGGAGAGAAATCAAATAAATAACCTAACTCTATACCTAAAGCAACTAGAAAAGGAAGAAATGAAGAACCTCAGGGTTAGTAGAAGGAAAGAAATCACAAAAATTATGGCAGAAATAAATGAAAAATAAGCAAAGGAGACCATAGCAAAAATCAACAAAGCTAAAAGCTGGTTCTTTGAGAAGATAAAAAAATAGACAAACCATTAGCCAGACCCATCAAGAAAAAAAGGGGAGAAGAATCAAATAAACAAAATTAGAAATGAAAATGGAGAAATCACAACAGACAACACAGAAATACAAAGGATAATAAGAGACTACTATCAGTAACTATATGCCAACAAAATAGACAACTTGGAAGAAATGGACAAGTTCTTAGAAAAATATAACCTTTCAAAACTGAACCAGGAAGAAATAAAAAAATCTTAACAGACCCATCACAAGCACAGAAATCAAAACTGTAATCAGAAATCTTCCAGCAAACAAAAGCCCAGGACCAGACAGCTTCATAGCTGAATTCTACCAAAAATTTAGAGGAAAGCTAACACCTATCCTACTCAAACT
The DNA here is from genome assembly GCA_024291935.2 of Okapia johnstoni. NCBI lineage: Eukaryota > Metazoa > Chordata > Mammalia > Artiodactyla > Giraffidae > Okapia > Okapia johnstoni. The sequence goes on from CM044326.1 coordinate 1,667,430, forward strand.
CTTTCAGAAAATTGCAGAGGAAGGTAAACTTCCAAATTCATTCTATGAGACCACCATCACCCTAATACCAAAACCAGACCAAGATGCCACAAAAAAGAAAGCTACAGGTCAATATTACTGATGAACATAGATGCAAAAATCCTTAACAAAATTCTAGCAAACAGAATCCAACAACATATTAAAAAGTTCATACATCCTGACCAAGTGGGCTTTATCTCGGGGATGCAAGCATTCTTCAACATTCACAAATCAATCAATGTGATACACCACATTAACAAATTGAAAGATAAAAACCATATGATTATCTCAATAGATGAAGAGAAAGCCTTGACAAAATTCAATATCCATTTATGATAAAAACCCTCCTGAAAGCAGGAATAGAAGGAACATACCTCAACATAATAAAAGCCATATATGATAAACCCACAGCAAACATTATCCTCAATGGTGGAAAATTGAAAGCATTTCCCCTAAAGTCAGGAACAAGACAAGGATGCCCACTCTCACCACTGCTGTTCAACATAATTTTGGAAGTTTTGGCCACAGCAATCAGAGAAGAAAAAGAAATAAAAGGTTCCAGATTGGAAAAGAAGAAGTAAAACTCTCACTGTTTGTAGATGACATGACCCTCTACATAGAAAACCCTGAAGACTCCACCAGAAAATAACTAGAGCTAATCAATGAATATAGTAACGTTGCAGGATATAAAATCAATACACAGAAATCCCTTGCATTCTTATATGCTAACATGGAAAAAACAGAAAGAGAAATTAAGGAAACAATTCCATTCACTATTGCAACGAAAAGAATAAAATATTTAGGAATAAATCTACCTAAAGAAACAAAAGACCTATACATAGAAAACTATAAAAAAATTGATTAAAGAAATAAAAAATGACACAAATAGATGGAGAAATATACCATGTTCATGGATCAGAAGAATCAATATAGTGAAAATGAGTATACTTCCCAAAGCAATCTATAGATTCAATGCAATCCCTATCAAGCTACCAACGGTATTTTTCACAGAACTAGAACAAATCATTTCACAATTTGTATGGAAATACAAAAATCCTCTAATAGCCAAAGCAATCTTGTGAAAGAAGGATGGAACTGGAGGAATCAACCTGCCTGACTTCAGACTATACTACAAAGCTACAGTCATCAAGATAGTATGGTACTGGCACAAAGACAGAAATATAGATCAATGGAACAAAATAGAAAGCCCAGAGATTAAATTCATGCATCTGTGGACACCTTATCTTTGACAAAGGAGGCAAGAATATACAATGAAGAAAAGACAATCTCTTCAACAAGTGGTGCTGGGAAAACTGATCAACCACTTGAAACTAGAACATTTTCTAACACTACAAACAAAAATAAACTCAAAATGGATTAAAGATCTAAATGTAAAACCAGAAACTATAAAACTCCTAGAGGAAAACATAGGCAAAACACTCTCTGCCATAAATCGCATCAGGATCCTCTATGACCCACCTCCCAGAGTAATGGAAATAAAAGCAAAAATTAACAAACGAGACCTAATTAAACTTAAAAGCTTTTGCACAATGAAGGAAACAATAAACAAGGTGAAAAGACAGCCTTCAGAATGGGAGAAAATAATAGCAAACGATGCAACTGACAAAGAATTAATCTCAAAAATATACAAGCAGCTCCTGTAGCTCAATTCCAAAATAGTAAATGACCCAATCAAAAAGTGGGCCAAAGAACTAAACAGACTATTTTCCAAAAAATACATACAGATGGCTAACAAACACCTGAAATGATGCTCAACATCACTCATTATCAGAGAAACGCAAATCAAAACCACAATGAGGTACCATCTCATGCCAGTCACAATGGCCATCATCAAAAAGACTACAAGCAATAAATGCGGGAGAGGGTGTGGAGAAAAGGGAACCCTCTTACACTGTTGGTGGGAATGCAAACTAGTACAGCCACTATGGAGAAGAGTGTGGAGATTCCTTAAAATCTGGAAATAGAACTGGTATACAACCCAGCAATCCCACTCCTGGGCATACACACTGAGGAAACCAGAATTGAAAGAGACTCATGTTCCCCAACGTTCACCACAGCACTGTTTACAATGGCCAGGACATGGAAGCAACCTAGATGTCCATCGGCAGACGAATGTATAAGAAAGTAGTGGTAATATACACAATGTAATATTACTCAGCCATTGAAAAGAATGCATTTGAATCAGTTCTAATTAGGTGGATGAAACTGGAGCGTATTATACAGAGTGAAGTAAGTCAGAACGAAAAACACCAATACAGTATACTAACGCATATATATGGAATTTAGAAAGATGGTAATGATGACGCTACATGCGAGACAGAAAAAGAGACACAGATGTAAAGAATAGTCTTTAGGACTCTGTGGGAGAAGGCGAGTGTGGGATGATTTGAGAGAATAGCATTGAAACACGTATATTATCATATGTGAATCAGATCACCAGTCAAGGTTTGATGCACGAGATAGGGTGCTCAGGGTTGGTACACTGGGATGACCCTGAGGGATGGGATGGGGAGGGAGGTGGGAGGGGTGTTCAGGGTGGGGAACACATGTACACCCATGGCTGATTCATGTCAATGTATGGCAAAAAAACCACTAGAATATTGTAAAGTAATTAGCTTCCAATTAAAATAAATAAATTTTAAAAAAAACCCTCAATATTCAAAAAACTAAGATCATGGCATATAGTCCCATCACTTCATGGCAAATAGATGGGGAAAAATTGAAAGCAGTGACAGATTTTATTTTCTTGGGCTCCAAAATCACTGCGGACAGTGACTGCAGCCATGAAGTTAAAAGACACTTGCTCTTTGGAAGAAAAGCTATGACAAAGTTAGATAGCATATTAAAAAGCAAAGATACCACTTTGTTGACAAAGGTCCATATAGTCAAAGCTATGGTTTTTCCAGTAGTCTTGTATGGATGTGACAGTTGAACCACAAAGATGGTTGAGCACTGAAGAATTGATACTTGTAAACTGTTGTGCTGGAGAAGACTCTTATAGTCCCTTGGACAGCATGGAGGAGATCAGATCTGTCAGTCCTAAAGAAAATCAATCCTTTTATTGGAAGGACTGATGCTGAAGCGGAAGCTCCAACACTTTGGCCACCTGACTCGAAGAGCTGACTCCTGAAAAAGACCCTGATGGTGGGAAAGATTGAAGGCAAAAAGAGAAGAGGGTGGCAGAGGATGAGATGGTTAGATAACATCACCAACTCGATGGACATGAATCTGAAGAAAATCCAGGCCTGGCATGCTGCAGTCCATGGGATTGCAAGGAGTCAGACACAACTTAGCAACTGAACAACAACAAAACCCAAAGGGAGAGAGAGAGAGACACTGTTTTTTAACAAACACTTTCTCAATCTGAAACTAGTAATGCTCATAGTATAAGAAACTACAAGAATCAGGTGATGCTTCAATAATAACCCCTTGTTAGCAACCAAGGGATTCCATTTTTTTTCCCTTTAAGAATGCCAGTGTGTGGAAAACTGAAACTATTTTTACCCATTCACTTAAGTCTAGCTAAATTCAACAGACAAGGGGAAGTAGGATTACCTCTAACTCTTCTAACAAAAGCAAAACACAAAAGCAACTGTTATTCATAATTTGTAATCAGTAACATTATTAACGGGGTTTGTTGATTTTATCTAGTAGTGGTTAGGTAGGTATGTTTTATTGCTGTTTTTCGTTTATTTTAATTCCATGTTACTTCAAGAAGGATGGTTGGAACTTGGTTTTTGATGAAGACAGAAAGATTTTACATCTCATTTTACTGGTAATTTTTTTCTTCTGAACTTTGGACTTCTACGTACTTATTTTAAAAATTTGTTGCTACTGCCATCTGTTGGATGAAATGTGAGACCTACTTAGATAACAGGGACATTTTAAATAACCAGTTATCTGTCCTTTCTTTTCAACTTCTGCTTGCCTCCCACTAGAAAGATTTTGCCTTTACTCTGTAGTTGTGAGGCAGGGTTGCTGACTGACTCCCAGCCCCATAACCTAATTTATTTTGGAAACATCTTCTGTTGTGGTGGAATGCTTTCTTTTCAGAAGTTTAAATTCTTTCTGCTGAAGAGAGAGTGTGAGGTTTTTATCTTCTCAATAAGACAAAGAGTAAGGAAGGTTTGTGGAGGAGCAGGGGTTGCTGTATGTGAGTGCATTCAGGAGCAAGCACATTTTTAGCAGAGGGTAATAGAACCTCCACTGGACTGATAGCAGAGAAGTCAAAGTTCTGTTGCTAGATTGCCCTCATTTTTAAAGCCAGTAATTTTACTTCTCTGACCTTCAGGATTTTTAGCCATAAGATAAGATGGCTTGATTAGATCTGAGAAAATCTTATAAGCTAAAGATCCATGTGGTTCTTTCTACGGCATCACACTCAAAGAATGGCAGTCTTGACAAAACATATAAATTTAAGAAGAAACTCCAATCTTCATCTCTTGAAAAGCATGCAAAAAAAAGTTACTCCACCAATCCACAGGAAGCCCACCTTACTCCCTCCCCCTTTTCTCTCCTCCTCAAATGTTATTTTCCACATGTTCTGATGGCCCACCCTTCCTCCATCATCACCTCTCCCTACACTTTCTCCGAAGGCGGCTGCTTCCTCTCTTCCTTTCGTTCTCACTCTTGTTCAGTTTTTCTCAGCCTTTTCCTTCTCATCCAGCCCCTCAGACACTATATTTCTCTTCCCATTCTCAGATTCTCAATTACAAAGTTCTAAGAACCAGTCTTGGAGAAATAGCCTCTTCTCTGAGGTGGGGTACAGGTGGAGAGGCAGAGTGAGGTAAAATGCGTTTCAGTTCATGCTGCTCGGGAGACAGCAGCAGCGGGAAAAGCACGCATGTCACCAACGCCCACCGTCAGGAGCCTTCACTCCTGGGCGTGACACGACTGCAGTGCCAACAGTGGGATTAGCTGGTCAAAAAGTGCACGACAGAATTTGCTTCCCTTGGATCGGAGACTTCTGAACATAAAGGCTATTTTATTCCTTCTTCTTGCCTTCCTAAAGAAAGAAAGATTGGGGTCATTATAGAACTCAGTTCTAATTTTCTTTCTTGAAACTTGGTGTCCACAAAACCAAAAGTTTATTCGCTTTCTCCTGCTCTCCTCCCTTCACTCAATTAGTCAGTTATTCCATTCATTTATACCAGATTAGGGAAGGGGACAATTTAGGAGGCATTTCTTTAAAGTTTCTTCTCTGAGGATGAAGTCTTGATTGTGCTGTCAAAGGGCACTGCCGGAGTGAGAGCCTGGGAGAGGGGCTGCGCTTCCCCAGGGTGAGCTCTCCAGCGGAGCAGCCTCGAGGTGTTCCCAGAACCTTCCCTGGGGTCTGCTGCGCTTCTCCAGGGTGAGCTCTCCAGCGGAGCAGCCTCGAGGTGTTCCCAGAACCTTCCCTGGGGTCTGCTGCGCTTCCCCAGCGTGAGCTCTCCAGCGGAGCAGCCTCGAGGTGTTCCCAGAACCTTCCATGGGGTAGGCTGGCTTCCGGGCCCCTTACCGCCTCGCGTCTGCTCTCTGCCCACCGTCCTCGTCTAGGTGTGCTGACATTTGCTCTGGAGGAAGGGAGTGCAGCCAGCCTGCCCTCACACTTCCATAGAAAGGACAGTTCCTCCTTCCAAAAGGTTGGGGAGCTACCTGGACTTGTCTCTTAGCAGTGCCGTTGGTGAAGGAGGGCCCAGAGGACGCTGGGCAGCAGGAAGGGAAGACACTGGGCAGCAGTGTGACCAGCATCAGGCCCACCCCAGAGGAAGTCTGCAGAGGAGAGATCCTGTTTATGATTGATGGAGATTAACAGACAATTCTACCCTCGGTGACGATGATTCATTTCCTCACTAGAGGTTTGGGAGGATTATAGCTGGAATTTGAAAAAGTCATTTCTATATCTGGCTACAAAGTGACTCTGAGCGATCAGCATGTACTGTTTTGTCATCTTTGGTAATATCACCAACGTCACTGTACTGAGAAAAATGTAAAATGGAGTGGTGACATTAAAAAAGAAATTAGCCAAAGAATACGCCAAACTATTATAACAAAGTTCTCTCCCCACCAACCTCTTTAGGTAAAGTCTACAGGCAATATATGTATACACACACACGTGTATGCTTATTTGTATGTATATGTATGTATGTCTGTCAGTATGTACGCATATGTCATATGAATTGGACCGTAAAGAAGGCTGAGTGCTGAAGAATCGATGCTTTTGAACTGTGGTGTTGTAGAAGACTTGAGGGTCCCTTGGACTGCAAGGAGATCAAACCAGTCCATCCTAAAGGAAATCAACCCTGAATATTCATTGGAAGGACTGATGCTGAAGCTGAAGCTCCAATACTTTGATCACCTGATATGAAGAGCCAACTCGTTGGAAGAAAACTCTGATGCTGGGAAAGATTGAAGGCAGGTGGAGAAGTAGGTGACAGAGAATGAGATGGATTGATAACACACCAACTTAATGGACATGAGTTTGAGCAAATTCCAGAGATAGTGAAGGACAGGGAAGCCTGGTGTGCTGCAGTCCATGGGGTCACAAAGAGTCAGACATGACTGAGTGACTGAACAACAACAGGTGTGAGGTGACATTTCACTTTGGTTTTGATTTGCATTTCCTTAATAATTAGTGATGTTTAGTGCTTTTTCATGTGTGTTTTGTCCATCTGTATGTCTTCTTTGGAAAAATATATACTCATATCTTCTCATTTTTAAATCGAATTTTTTTTTGCTATTTGAATTATATGCGTTATTATATATTTTAGATATTTATTCCGTATCGTATATGTAATATGCAAATGCTTTCTCTTATTCAGTAGATTTTCTTCACTTTGTTTTCTTTACTTTGCAGAATCTTTTTAGATTGATGTGGTTCCACTTGTTTATTTCAGCTTTTGTCACTTTTGCTTTTGATGTCAAGTCCAAAAACTCATCACCAAGATCGATGTCAAGGAGCTTACTGCCTGGTGTAAGTGGTCCGATTTCATTCTTTTGTATGTAGCTACCGAGCTTTTTCAGCCACTTATTGAGGAAACTGTCCTTTCCCCATTATATATTCCTGACCCTTTTATCATAAATTAACTGACCATATATATGTGTGTCTAGTTCTGGTTTTTCTATTGTACTTATGGAATCCTCTTTTAGATTAGACCTCATTGTAATATTTTTAAAACCGCAGTTAATTAGATTTCTCTATTAGAATTGCCTATAGGTTGACTTTTGAGTTTATCAGAAGTCCATGTTCTTCTACTTTGACAAGGCCTGGTGACCACTCTAAGACCATACAGTTACAGTCATCACCAGTAAGGTGGAAACTGAGACATGAATGACTGTCGCTGCAGGGATGTGACAGCTGCCACTCAGGGAGCCCTCCTATTTGTTGTGCAGGATGCATGTGGTTATCCCATTCATTCCCCAGTGCAGTTCATGGGACAGGAATTCCCATCTCTATTTTCAGAAAGAAAATTGAGATTAAGAGAGGCTTACATAGATGAACCAAGTTTGGGTTCTGGAGAGTTCTGCTTCTTCCTAGGGGTTCTAGCAAGCAGCTTGGGTTAGTAGATTAGATCTCCCTCTGTGATGAGCAAGAGCTCCCACTTTATGGTGATAAATCATTGACAGGCTCCTAATTTGTTCGGTAGATGTAGCTGTATCTAAATGTAGTCCCTGCCCTCATGAAATTTATAGACTTAGTCTAATGGTAGAGACAAAGCATTGATATCAAAATAATAATTAGTTAGTAATGATTTACTATTATTTCAAAACAATATTATTCTATTATACCATAATTGGTCTCTTTTATTTGTATGTCTGAAATCAAATAAATATATTTCCCTGAATCCTGAGAGATAATAACTTAAACAAATAGATACTTTCCTTATTAGCTTATCCACTATTCATTCATATATTGAGCAAATATTTGCTGATTTTGGCTTAGTTTCAAAAGTCCCTGATGCTGGGAAAGACTGAGGGCAGAAAGAGAAGAGGGCACCAGGGAATGAGATGGTTGGAGGGCATCACCGATGCGATGGACATGAACTTGGGCAAACGTCAGGAGACGGTGAGGGACAGGGAGGCTTGGAGTGCTGCAGTCCACGGGGTCACAAAGAGTTGGACACAACTGGGCAACTGAACAAAACCAACAACAAATACCTTTGCTAAAGATTAAAGGCCACACAGAGATATTAAAAATTAAGCATTGCTTCTTTTCCAAAGGTTCTCAGAGCCCAGCTGGGGGAGAACCTCTACACAAAGGATTACAATCGGCTCTCTGTATCTACATGTTCCTCATTCATGAATTCAACCAACCACAGGTCAAAACCGTCTGAAAAAAATTTCAGAAAGCAAAACGAATATGTCATATGCCAGCAACTATTTATATAGCATTTACATTGTGTTTACAACTATGCAGATTGCATTTACATTGTATAAGGTGTTATCAGTAATCTACAGGTGGTTTAAAATATGTAGGAGAGAATTCCCTGATGGTCCAGGGGTTAAGACTCCATGCTTCCACTGCAGGAGGCACAGGTTCAATCCCTGATCAAGGAACTAAGAATCAAGGAACTAAGATCCTGCATGCCAATGGGCAGCATGGCCTAAATAAATAAATAAAGTATTTGGGAGGGTGTGCTAGATTATTTGCAAATACTATGCTATTTTTTTTAATACTATGCTATTTGATACAAGGGATATGAACATCTGTGGATTTTGGTATGAATGAAAGCTCCTGGAACGAATCCCCCGGAGATATCAAGCAACAGTTATATAACATAAGGGAAAGTAAGCAAGTATTGTGAACGAGTTTGTAAAAGAGTGAACTCTCCTGGGGGAATCACAGAGGTCTCATTAAATATGCAAGGCTGATGATCTGGTGGCTAGGATATTCCAGATGAGCAAAGGAAGCCTGGACTTGTGTGGGACTTGAGGATGTTAGGGAAGGGGAAGAGCTGGAGCAAGGTTAAAGAAATAAGGTAAGCCCAGGTCACTGAGGGCTCAAGCACCAGGGTAGGTGGCTGGTCCATGAAAGGTTTTAGAGCAGGGGAAATCCATGACATGGGGTTACTGGGAAAAGCATGCTCTTTAGAGCAAGACACATCCAGGCTAGAATCTTGACTGTCTTTGTAGTGGTGCACACTGATAAGTTGTTCTCTGAGCCTCAGTTCTCATGTCTGTAACTTGAAGGAAACGGTGCCCACCTTGTGGTCTTGCTTGGAGGACTTAGTGCAATCATCTGGGCAGTGTGACCCATGAGGATGCTCTGCAGAGGGAACGTTGTAATGAGGGTAGGAGAGTGGCACCCTGCGAAACCTCTTTGCCAAGGTGGGGGTGGAGGTTGGCAGCCTGGGTATGAGAACTGCAGTGGTCCTGGAGCCCCCTGAGGCCTCAAGGAGTGGCATTAGAAACCAGCACAAGCAGGGACAGGTCTGAGAGACAAGGAAGGATGGATGGAAACTGTTTGGTGGGAGGTGTGGGTGTATGGTGAGGGAGCTGCAGAGGCACATGGGACCAAAAGGGGTTCTGGGGCTGCCTCCCTAGCAGCACTCCACCCAGGGAAGTCACAGAGGGCCGTGAGCCTACAACAGTCCTTCTGTGGAGCTGGACTTTTTCTTCCAAGCCAGAGCAAATTCCAGGAATTCCTATTTTCATACAAACTTTGATATCTGATAGCAGATGGATAGCTTGACATGGCAAAGGATTTTTGGTTTTCCTTAAGGCTCAAGCCGCCCAGGACTGTTTGGCCACGAGGCCAGGTTGGCCAAGAAAACTATCTTGTTTTGCTTCGAATGGAAGGCATGCTGCTTTGTGGCTCTTGACATTTACTTTACCTGGAAAGCAGAGCTTCATCTTGGCACACAGCACTGCTGGGGGCACTGTTGCAAAGACAGCCTTCAGCAGGCATATTTTCCACATTTGACTGTTAATCCTTAGCTTCAAACACTTTTATCTCTGCTGGCGCTTTTTAACAACCAGGTTTGAAAAACAATTAGGGGACAAAATTCACTCATGATGACTGAACTGTGAGGAGATGAGATGGGTGCTGTTAACAGCTTCCCTCAGGGAAACCAACTGGGCATCTACCACGTGAAAACTATCACATAGGGAGAGAACTAGAGGTTGAAACCAGGCTAATGAATCTGATAAAGGAAGAATTGTTTTAATTATTGGTGCATTCATTGTCTTAATTAAATTGTGTGATGTTCCAGAATAGCACCTCTATGGACATCAGGTATGCACCTCTATTCTGAGAGTCCTGGCGAAGAGAAGGCCATGGTGAAAAAACTCAGAAATTCATCTTTCTTAAATCCCAAAGATGGGCACAAAAAAGGACAGAAATGGCATGGACCTAACAGAAGCAGAAGGAGATATTAAGAAGAGGTGGCAAGAATACACAGAAGAACTATACAAAAAAGATCTTCATGACCCAGATAATCATGGTGGTGTGATCACTCACGTAGAGCCAAACATCCCGGAATGCGAAGTCAAGTGGGCCTTAGGAAGCATCACTACGAACAAAGCTAATAGAGGTGATGGAATTCCGGTTGAGCTATTTCAAATACTGAAAGATGATGCTGTGAAAGTGCTGCACTCAATATGACAGCAAATCTGGAAAACTCAGCAGTAGCCACAGGACTGGAAAAGGTCAGTTTTCATTCCAATCCCAAAGAAAGGCAATGCCAAAGAAGGTTCAAACTACCGCACTCATCTCACACGCTAGCAAAATAATGTTCAAAATTCTCCAAGCCAGGCTTCAACAGTACATGAACTGTGAACTTCCAGATGTTCAAGCTGAATTTAGAAAAGGCAGAGGAACCAGAGATCAAATTGCCAACATCCGCTGGATCATCAAAAAAGTGAGAGAGTTCCAGAAAAACATCTATTTCTGCTTTATTGACTATGCCAAAGCCTTTGACTGTGTGAATCACAACAAACTGTGAAAATTCTTCAAGAGATGGGAATACCAGACCACCTGACCTGCCTCTTGAGAAATCTGTATGCAGGTCAAGAAGCAACAGTGGAACGACAGACTGGCTCCAAATTGGGAAAGGAGCACATCAAGTATTTTCACCCTGCTTATTAACTTACATGCAGAGTACATCGTGAGAAATGTTGGGCTGGATGAAGCACAAGCTGGAATCAAGATTGCTGGGGGAAATATTAATAACCTCAGATATGCAGATGACACCACTCTTATGGCAGAAAACGAAGAAGAACTAAAAAGCTTCTTGATGAAAGTGAAAGAGGGGAGTAAAAAAGTTGGCTTAAAGCTGAACATTCAGAAAACCAAGATCGTGGCATCTGGTCCCATCACTTCATGACAAATAGATGGGGAAACAATGGAAACAGTGACAGACTTTATTTTCTTGAGCTCAAAAGTCACTGCAGATGGTGACTGCAGCCACAAAATTAAAAAACGCTTGCTCTTTGGAAGAAAAGTTATGACAAACCTAGACAGCATATTAAAAAGCAGAGACATTACTTTGCCAACAAAGGTCTGTCTAGTCAAAGCTTTGGTTTTTCCAGTAGTCATGCATGGATGTAAGAGTTGGACTATTAAGAAAGCTGAGCGCTGAAGAATTGATGCTTTTGAACTGTGGTGTTGGAGAATACTCTTGAGAGTCCCTTGGACTGCCAGGAGATCCAACCAGTCCATCCTAAAGAAAATCAGTCCTGAATATTCATTGGAAGGACTGATGCTGAAGCTGAGACTCCAATACTTTGGCCACCTGATGCAAAGAGCTGACTGGAAAAGACCCTGATGCTGGGAAAGATTGAAGGCAGGAGGAGAAGGGGACGACAGAGAATGAGCTGTCTGGGTGGCATCACCGACTCGATGGACATGAGTTTGAGTAGGCTCCGGGAGTTGGCGGTGGACAGGGAGGCCTGGCGTGCTGCAGTCCATGGGGTCGCAAAGAGTAGGACAAGACTGAGCAACTGAACTGAACTGAATTGGACTAAATCTCAATCGGCTTTGTTAACACTTCCATATTTTCACCACCAGATGTCACTGTTTATACATAAAATGGAAACAGCAGCAGGTACCAGAAAGGAAGTTAGGCGTAACACTGATAAGGACCTCAGAGAGGTGGAAGACCAGGTGCCACCAAAGGGCTGTTAGATGGATTAGAAGATCTTTCTCTGTTTGGGAAAACTTGACCTTACTCAAACTGGGTTGTTATTAGTCACCTACCTCCCTGGTTTGAATATCCCAAAGTGTTTAAATATTGCAAAGAGTCTGCAATGAATAACAGTCAAATTCCTTCCAACAATGAACTCCTTTGAATATTATCAAAGTGCTCTGAGGATAAAGACATCAGGGCTTTAAAGGGGACTCCATTAAGATGCTGGTTGCTTTATTGCCCAAACCTGAGGATATAGGATATGAGCCAGGATGGACAGAACGTTGGTCAAACATTGGTCCTGTTTGTAGGTTTCAGTAAAGGCGGCAGCAGCCAATATTTCAGAATCTTTCAGAGGATGACAGTTTGAGTTTTTCCCCTGGGTTCAGAAGCTATTTTTGCTGCTTGCTAGCTGACAGTGAGTGCTTATGTACTGGAAAGTGTAACACAAAGGAGGCTTCATGACCAAATGATGCCAAGAACCAAAATTACTTAGAGGGACAAGAATATCTATTGAACTTGGTATCCAGTAGGGAGAAAGAGAGAAAGCTAAAAAGAAGCTACTGGTTACCAGATCTTAAGTTAAAACTGATTGCAAAATCAAATGGGATGCCATTCATGAAAGTACCTTGTGTCCTGCTGCACATGTACTCTACTGAATAAGGCATAATTTAGCAGCTCTAAGTGAGACTCCAAAGTATCCATTAAGGCCTTCTTAATAAACGTACAAAGGGACTTCCCTGTGGTCCAGTGGTTAAGAATCCACCTTCCGATGCAGGGAACACAGGTCAATCCCTGGTTGGGGAAGTAAGACCCACATGCTGTGGGGCAACTAAGCCTGTGCACTGCAGCTGCTGAGCACACCTGTGCTCTCGAGCCCCTGCTTGGCAACAAGGGAAGCCAGCTCGCAGCAGCTAGAGAAAGTCCACCTGCCACAACGAAGACCCAGCATAGCCAATAAATAAATAAATAACAAAAAACAAACATACGAAATCCTTGGCAGCATCTGTGATGTGGCATATGTATCGTGGAGTAAACTGTACACTGTGAATCATGCAGGATTTATCTGCAAGACTCTCCTTGCCTTTTGATCGTGATGCTGCTGCTGATGATAATGGTGACTGTGACAACTGTTTCCTAGGTGCTTCACCTGCTGAGTCTCAGCAGCCCCTGCATGCTAAGAGCTGTCTTAGTTTGGGCCGTGTGGGTGCATGATGTGCCATTCCTTGTAGTGCATGAAACCTCAGCCATAAGCTCATCCCACCTCTCAGAATGCTGAGTCACACATCCAGCTGTTCTCGTCTGAGGGTTTTCTCTAACACCCCCATCAAACAGTAGGCATTGGCTGCATGAAACTTGCCCTACATAAGAAGTTGGGCATGCCAGTTCTCTTGCAGCTAGAACTGGAGGGTCTAGGGACACATAGTGTAGGAAAACAAATATTTAGGAAAGTGTCAATCCATTCTACCTGGCTCCAGTCCTTGCTAATATTAATATAGATAGGTAAACTTTATTGTTCAGGACAGGCCAGACACTGTGCTAAATGCTTTACACCGTTAATCTTTATTGTGAGATAGGCATTATTATCCCGCCCCCAATTATGCAGAAGGCTAAGACAGGGTAAACAACTTGCCTAATAGCACACATTAATAAGTGACAAAGCCAAGACTTGAAGGCAGATCATTTTGTTAGGGGAAGCACACTGATTGAAACCGCCCACCCTGGCCAGGCACCATAGTAACCATTTGCATGAGTTGTTTTATGACAGGAGGTTCTGCTAAGAAACACGGAACAATTAAGCCACCACCAACCGGGAGAGTTCAGGAAAGGTCAAAAGGAGACACCACATGTCCGACCACTTCCCAGAATCCTTCTTGCTGGCATCCATCTTGGCTGAACAAGGCGTGCACCACCAGGAGGGACTCTGAGTCAGAATGATTGGCTGAAGATAACCGGGAAACTAATCCCATCACCATAAAACCCGAGACTGTGAGCCATGTGTCAGAGCTGTTCTCCTGGGTTCCCTTACCCTGCTGCTCTTCTCCCAGGCGTCCTTTCCCAATAAAATCTCTTGCTTTGTCATTACATGTGTCTCCTCGGACAATTCATTTCCAAGTGTTAGACAAGAACCAGTTTTGGGGCCCTGGAAGGGGTCTCCCTTCCTGCAACAATTTGTCTCCAAAGACCTTATACTTAAGCCTTAACCATATACTAACAGTATAGGAACAGTTCATATTCATAATACAGCTTTGGATTATTATTCAGGCTTGCTGATTTTACCGAGGCTGTAGACTCCTCTCCCCAGCCAATATTTCCTGCCTACCTGCCATAAATTTACTGAACAAAGGCGTCCAGTTTTCACTGTTGAATGGGAGGCCCTTGATAAGTACTCAACAGATAATTGTTGAACGAATGCATGCCTACATGCTTTCTGTGAGTCACCAAAGAGTCATCACCCCATTGGAAGCTCCCAAGTAAGGCATGGTGACTCCTGATATGCAGATAGAACCCCAAGCAATACAGAATAGCACTTTGAAGCTCATTGCTCTCCATTGATTTAGAGTAACTAAGTTTCATGTCTTTAGGAGCCAGTTCATTTTATTAAATTGCACCCATAAACAAGGAATATTTAGGAAGAAAGATAACTAGAAATGCTGTTCTTCTACCCAGTGTGGTTTGTTATTTTTTCTTTTTATCATTGAAATATAGTTTATACACAGTATTATATTAGTTCAGGTGTACTGCACTGTTGTTGTTCAGTTGCTCAATCATGTCTGATTCTTTGTGGTCCCATGGACTGCAGCACACCAGGCTTCCCTGTTCTTCACTATATCTCCTGGAGTTTGCTCAAACTCATATCCATTGCGTCTGTGATGCCATCCAACCATCTCATCCTCTGTCGTCCCCTTCTCCTCCTGCTCTCAATCTTTCCCAGCATCAGGATCTTTTCCAATGAGTCAGCTCTTCGCATCAGATGGCCAAAGTATTGGAGTTTCAGCTTCAGCGTCAGTCCTTCCAATGAATATTCAGGGTTGATTTCCTTTAGGATTGACTGGTTTGATCGCCTTGCTGTCCAATAGTCTTCTCCAGCACCACAGTTCAAAAGCATCAGTTCTTCGGTACTCAGCTTTCTTTATGATCCAACTCTCACATCCGTACATGACTACTAGAAAAACCGTAACTTTGACTATATGGATCTTTGTTGGCAAAGTGATTTATTTGCTTTTTAATATGCTGTCTAGTGATGTTAGGAAGCATCACTATGAACAAAGTTAGTGAAGATGAGGGAATTCCAGTTGAGCTATTTCAAATCCTAAAAGATGATGCTGTGAGAGTGCTGCACTTAATGTGTCAGCAAATTTGGAAAACTCAGCAGTGGCCACAGGACTAGAAAAGGTCAGTTTTCATTCCAGTTCCAAAGAAAGGCAATGCCAAAGAATGCTCAAACTACCACACATTTGCACTCATCTCACACGCTAGCAAAGTAATGCTCAAAATTCTCCAAGCCAGGCTTCAACAATATGTGAACCATGAACCTCCAGATGTTCAAGCTGAATTTAGAAAAAGCAGAGGAACCAGAGATCAAGTTGCCAACATCCCCTGGATCATCAAAAAAGCAAGAGAGTTCCAGAAAAATATCTATTTCTGCTTTATTGACTATGCCAAAGCCTTTGACTGTGTGGATCACAGCAAACAGTGGAAAATTCTTCACGAGATGGGAATACCGGACCACCTGATCTACCTCTTGAGAAATCTGTATGCAGGTCAGGAAACAACAGTTAGAACTGGACATGGAACAACAGACTGGTTCCAAATATGAAGAAGGGTATATCAAGACTGTATATATTGTCACCCTGCTTATTTAACTTACATGCAGAGTACATCATGAGAAATGCTGGGCTGGATGAAGCACAAGCTGGAATCAAGATTGCTGGGAGAAATAACAATAACCTCAGATATGCAGATGACATCACCCTTATGGTAGAACGTGAAGAAGAACTAAAGAGCCTCTGAATGAAAGTGAAAGAGGAGAATGAAAAAGTTGGCTTAAAGCTCAACATTCAGAAAACTAAGATCATGGCATCCGGTCTCATCACTTCATGACAAATAGATGGGGAAACAGTGAAAACAGTGACAGACTTTATTTTAGGGGGCTCCAAAATAACTGCAGATGGTGACTGCAGCCCTGAAATGAAAAGATGCTTACTCCTTGGAAGGAAAGCTATGACCAACCTAGACAGCATATTAAAAAGCAGACACATTACTTTGCCAACAAAGGTCTGTCTAGTCAAAGCTATGGTTTTTCTAGCAGTCATGTGTGGCTGTGAGGGTTGGACTATAAAGAAAGCTGAGTGCTGAAGAATTGATGCTTTTGAACTGTGGTGTTGGAGAAGACTCTGAGAGTCCCTTGGAATCCAAGGATATCCAACCAGTCCATCCTAAAGGAAATCAGTCCTGAATATTAATTGGAAGGTCTGATGTTGAAGATGAAACTCCAATACTTTGGCCACCTGATGTGAAGAACTCAGTAGAAAACACCCTGATGCTGGGAAAGACTGAGGTGGGAGGAGAAGGGGAAGACAGAGGATGAGATGGTTGGATGGCATCACCAACTCAATGGACATGAGTTTGGGAGATTTCAGGAGTTGATGATGGACAGGGAACCCTGGGGTGCTGCAGTCCATGGGGTTGCAAAGAGTTGGACACGACTGAGTGGCTGAACTGAACTGAGGTTTATTACAGCTTTTCTTCCAGGGAGCAAGTGTCTTTTAATTTCAAGGCTGCAATCACTGTCCACAGTGATTTTGGAGCCCCCCAAAATAGTCTGTCACTGTTTCCACTTTTTCTCCATCCATTTGCTGTGAAGTGATGGGACCGGGTGCACAGTGATTTGATTTGACACTTGTATAAAATTTGAAATAATCACTGCCATATGTGTAATAACCATCTTTCCACATACAAAGTTATTACTTTGACCATATTCCTTATGCTGTGTATTACATCCCTGTGGCTTATTTTGTAACTAGATATTTGTACCTCTTAATCCCCTTCACTTATCTCACGCCTCCTTCAACTCAATTCCCCTTCTGGCAATCACCCATTTGTACTCTGTTCCTATAAGTCTGTTTTTGTTTTGATTCATTTGCTTGTTTGTTTTGTTCTTACAATTCACATATAAGTGAGACCATACAATATTTGCCTTTCTCCGTCTGACTTATTTCACTTAGCATAATACCCTCCCTAGATACATTCATGCTGACACTAATGGCAAGGTTTTATTTATTTATTTATTTTGATTCTGAGTAATATTTCATCGCACATATGTATCACATCTCCATTTGTTCATCTCTTGATTTAGGTTACTTCCATATCTTGGTTATTATAAATAATGCTCCTATTAACATAGAGGTGCATGTATATTTTAAAATTTGTTTGGATTTTGCTTTCTTTGGGTAAATACCCAGAAATGAAATTGCTGGGTCATATGTCAACTCTATTTTTAATATTCACACTATTTTCCATAATGGCTGTATCAACTTACATTCCCACCAACAGTGAACATGGGTTCTGTTTTCTCTACATCCTCATCAACATTTGCTCTTTCTCATCTTTTTGATGATAGCCTTTCTGACAGGTGTGAGGTAATATCTTATTGTGCTCTTGATTTGCACATCCCTGATGATTAGCATCTTTTCATGTGTCAGCCATCTGTAAGTCTTCTGTGGAAAAGTGTCTGTTTATGTCCTCTGCCAATTTTAAAATCCAGTTGTTTGCTTTTTGATGTTGAATTGCATGAGTTCTTTATATATTGTTTATATTAATTCTTTATTAGATGTATCTTTTGCAAATATGTTTCCTCATTCAGTAGGTGGCTTTTTCATTTTGCTAATAGATTCCTTCACTGTGCCAAAACTTTTTAGCTTGATGTAATTCCATTTGTTTATTTTTGCTTTTGTTTCCCTTGCCTAAAGAGACATACCTAAATTAATATTTCTAAAACTAATGCTGCCTATGTTTTCTTCTAGGAGTTTTAAGGTTTTTCATCTTACATTAAAGTCTTTGATGCATTTTTTTAGTTTATTTTTGTGTATGGTATTAGAAAGTAGTCCAGTTTGATTCTTTTGCATGTAACTGTGCAGTTTTCCCAACATCAATTATTGAAGAGGATGTCTTTTCCTCATTATATATTCTTGCCTCCTTTGTCATTGATTAATTGACCATACAAGTGTGAGTTCATTTCTGGGAGCTCTATTTTGTTCCTTTGATCTATGTGTCTGTTTTTGTGCCAGTACCGTAATATTTTGGGTTGTGTAACTTTATAGTATAGCTTGAAATCAGGAAGCATGATACTCCCAACTTTGGCCTTCTTTCTCAAGATGGCTATTCAGGGTTTTTTGTGTTTCCATAAAAATTTTAGAATAATTTGTTCTAGTGAAAAATGCCATTCATATTTTGATAGGGAATTGCATTGAATCTGTAGATTGTCTTGGGTAGTGTGGTCATTTTAATAGTATTAATTCTTCCAATCCATGAGTATGGTATATCTTTCCACTTGTTTGTGTTGTCTTCAATTTATTTCATTAGCATCTTATAATTTTTTGTTGTTTTTACCTCCTTGATTAGATTTTGATTCACTTTAAATGTCTGGTATATCTCACTTGTGAAACCATCTGATTCTGGACTTTTGTTTGTTGGGAGATTTTAAAATTACTGATCCAATTTCATTACTGGCAATTGTTCTGTTCATATTTTCTATTTTTTCTGGATTTAGTTTTGTCAAATCATATGTTTCTAGAAATATATCCATTTTTTTAAGTTGTCCATTTTATTGCTTTATAATTGCTTATAATAATCTCCTACGATCCTATGTATGTCTGTGGCATCTGTTTCATCTCCTTCATTTCTCATTTTATGTATTTGAGTCCTCTCCCTGATTTACTTGATAAGTCTGGCTAAAGTTTTATTAATTTTGTTTACCTTTTCAAAGAACTAGCTCTTAGTTTCATTGAATTTTCTATTGTCATTTAGTCTATATTTTATTTCTGCTCTTGTCTTTATTATTTCTTTCTTTCTACTAATTTTAGATTTTGTTTATTCTTTTTTTCCTAGTTGATATGATTTTAATTTTCTTAAATTTTTTGAGTTGTTTTGTGGCCTAACATGTGATCTATCCAGGAGAATGTTCCATGAACCTGAAAAGAATGTGTATTCTGTTGCTTATGGATGGCATGCTCTCTCTATATATTTGTTAATTCCATTTGATCTAATGTTCATTTAAGGCCTGTGCTTCCTTATTGATTTTCTGTCTGGACGATCTATTCATTCATGTATATGGAGTGTTAAATCCCTATTATATTACTATTAACTTTCCCTTTTATGTTTCTTAATATTAGCTTTATATATTTAGGTGTTCCTTTGTTAGGTGAACATATATTTACAATTGTTATATCTTTTTGTTTGATTGATTCATTTATCATTATGTAATGTTCATCTTTCTCTTGTTGCAGTCATTGTCTCACTTCTATTTTAAATTTTTAACTTTTTATTTTATATTGGAGTATAACCAATTCAAAATGTGGTGATAGTTTCAGGTGCACAGCAGAGCAACTCAGCCATAAATATATATGTATCCATTCTCCTCCAAACTTCCCCCATCCAGGCTGCCATGTAATAGTAAGCAGAATTCCTTGTGCTATGCAATAGGTTCTGGTTGGTTATTCATTTAAAATGTAGCAGTGTGTACATGGTGATCTCAAACTCCCTAGCTATTCCCTCCCCCAACCTTCCCCTGATAACCATAAGATCATTCTCTAAGTCTGTGAGTCCATTTCTGTTTTGTAAATAAGTTTATTTGTATAACTTATTTTTAGATTCTGCATATAAGGGATATTATATATTTCTCCTTCTCTGTCTGACTTACTTCACTCAGTATGACAATCTCTAGGTCCATCTATGTTGCTACAAATGATATTATTTAATTCTTCTTGATGACTGAGTAATATTCCATTGAGGGGCTTCCCTGGTGGCTCAGATGGTAAAGAATTTGCCTGCAATGTAGGAGACCTGAGATATGTACCATATTTCTTTACTCATTCTCTTGTCAATGAACGTTTAGGTTGCTTCCATGTCTTGGCTATTACAAAGAGCACTGCAATGAACACTGGGGTGCATGAATCCTTTTGGATCATATTTTTCTCTGGATATATGCCCAGGAATCAAGCAATAGGATCACAGACTCGTATATGGCTCTATTTTTAGTTTTTAAAGGAACTTCCATACTGTTTTCCATAGTGACTGTACCAGTTTAAATTTCCACCAACAGTGCAGGAAGGTTCCCTTCTCTCCACACCTTCTCCAGGATTTATTGTTTTTGGATTTTTTATGATAGCCATTTTGACTGGTGTGAGGTGATAGCTCAATGTAGTTTAGATTTGCATTTCTCTAATAATTAGTGATGTTGAACATTTTTCGTGTGCTTCTTGGTCATCTGTATGTCTTTGAGAAATGTCTATTTAGGTCTTCTGCCCATTTTTTGATTGAGTTATTGTTTTGATGACATTAAGCCTCATGAGCTGTTTGTAAATTTTGGAGACTAATCCCTTGGTTATATCATTTGAAAATGTTTTCTCCCAATTGGTGGGTTGTCTTTTCATTTGGTTTATGTCTTCCTTTGCTGTGTAAAAGCTTTTGAGTTTAATTTGGTTGCATTTGTTTATTTTTGTTTTTATTGCCATTATTCGTGGAGTTAGATCAAAAACGATCTTGCTGCAATTTATGAGAGTCAGATTCCCTGGGGATTCCTAGTCCCTTTGCAAGATCAGGAGAACTTCTTTTGTATTGTTCTCCAGTTTATGGGTCGCCCACCAGGTGGTATGGAATTTGATTTTAACATGATTGTGCCCCTCCTAACATCTTCTTATGGCTTCTCCTTTATCTTTGGACATGGGTTATCTATTTTTGGTGGATTCCAGCATCCTTCTATTAATGGTCATTTGATAGCTAGTTGTGATTTTGGTGTTCTCATAGGAGATGAGTGCATGTCCTACTCCAATCTTGATTGCTCCATCAAGATGGTCTTTGAAGACCAGTGGGATTTGATTGCAGAGCTTCCACAGGACTGGGAGAAACAGAGACTCTTCAAGGGCATAAACAAAATGTGTGACAATCTGGGGGGTGAGGGGAAGTGGGAAGTAGGTTTAAGAGGGAGGGGACTATGTATGCCTATGGCTGATTCATGTTGATGTATGGCAGAAACAAACACATATTGTAAAGCAATTATTTTTCAGTTAAAAATAAATAAATTTTAAAAAAACCAACCAAACAAACAAAAACCTTATGCACACCAGGACTCAGGGGAAAGGAGCAGTGACCCTACAGGAGACTGAGTCAGACCTGCCTGTGAGTGTCTGAGGGTCTCCTGCAGAGGTGTGGGTTGGCAGTGGCCTGATGTGGGGACAGAGACACTGGCAGCAGCAGTCCTGGGAGGTGAGTGTTGGCATAAGTCCTCTTTATAAAAAAAATTATTTATTTATTATTTTTGGCTATGCTGGGTCTTCATTGCTGTGAAGGTTTTTTGTTTTTTGTTTTTTGTTTTTAATTTGAAGGGTAATTGTTTTATAGAATTTTGTGGTTTTCTATCATACATCAACAAGAATCAGCTTGTGGCATGATTCTTTCTAGTTACTCCTCTCTAGTTGTGGTATGCAGGCTTCTCATTGCAGTGGCTTCTCTTGCTATGGAACACAGGCTCTGGGGCACAGGGGCCTCAGCAGTTGTGGGGCATGGGCTCAGTTACTCCACAGCATGTGGCATCTTCTGGATCAGGGATCAAACACGTGTCAGTTGCATTGGCAGGCGAATTCTTTACAACTGAGCCACCAGGAAGGCCCCACATAAGTCCTCTTTGAGGTTTTCATTAGCTCTACCATAGAGTCTATGGACTTCAGGACTGGGTTGCCTCAGGCCAAACAACTAACAGGGCGGGAGCACAGCCCCACTCATCAGCAGAAAATTGGACTAAAGTTTTACTGAGCTTGGCCCTGCTCAACAGCAAGATCAAGTTTCTTCCTTACAGCCAGTCCCTCCCATCAGGAATTTCCATAAGCCCCTTATACACATCCATCAGAAGAAGAGGCAAAAACTACAATTCAACAGCCTCCAGAACAAAAACCACAATTACAGAAAACTAACTAAAATGATCACATGGATCAGAGCCTTGTGTAACTTAATGAAACTGAGACATGTCATTCAGGGCACCCAAGAGGGATGGGTCATAATGGAGAGTTCTGACAAAACGTGGTCTACTAGAGAAGGGAATGGAAAACCACTCAAGTATTCTTGCCTTCAAAACCCCATGAATAGTATGAAAAGGGGAAAAGATATGACATTGGAAGATGAGCCCTCCAAGATCTGTAGGTGTCCAATATACTACTGGGGAAGAGTGGAGAAATGGCTCCTGAAAGAATGAAGAAGCAGGATCAAATCAGAAATGACACTCAGTTGTGGATGTCTCTGGTGGTAAAAGTAAAGTCTTATGGTATAAAAAACAACATTGTGTAGAAACCTGGAATGTTAGGTCCATGAATCAAGGTAAATTGGACGTGGTCAACAGGAGATGATAAGAGTGACAATCAACATTTTAGGATTCAGTGAACTAAAATAGGCAAGAATGGGCTAATTTAATTCAGATAACCATCATACCTACTAATTTTGGCAAGAATCCCTTAGAAGAAGTAGCAGTCCTCATAGTCAACAGAAGAGTTCAAAATACAATACTTTAGTGCAATCACAAAAGCAACAGATGATCTTGGATTTTTTTCCCAAAGGATACCATTCAACATCACGGTAATACAAGTCTATGCCCCAACCAGTACTGCTGAAGAAGCTGACATTGAACAGTTCTATGAAGACCTACAAGACCTTCTAGAACTAAAACCAAAAAAGATGTCCTTTTCATCATAGGGGACTGGAATGCAAAAGTAAAGAAATCAAGAGACACCTGGAGCAACAGGAAAGTTTGGCTTTGAAGTAAAAAATGAAGCAGGGCAAAGGCTAACAGAGTTTTGCCAAGAGAACATACTGGTCACAGCAAACACCCTCTTCCAACAAAACAAGGGATGACTCTACACATGGACATCACCAGGTGATCAATAATAAAATCAGGCTAATTATATTCTTTGCAGCTGAAGACAGAGAAATTCTATACAGTCAGCAAAAACAAGACCAGGGGCTGACTGTGGCTCAGATCATGAACTCCTTGTTGCAAAATTCAGGCTCAAATTGAAGAAAGTAGGGAAAATCACTAGACCTTTCAGGTATGACTGATTTAAATCCCTTATGAATATACAGTGAATGTGACAAACAGATTGAAGAGATTAGATCTGGAAGACAGAGTGCCTGAAGAACTATGAACAGAGGTTTGTAACATTGTACAAGAGGCAGTGGCCAAAATCACCAAGAAAGAGAAATACAAGAAGGCTAAATGATTGTCTGAGGAGGCCTTACAAATAGCTGAGAAAAGAAGACAAGTGAAAGGCAAAGGAAAAAGGGAAACATAATCCCTACTGAATGCAGAGTTCCAGAAAATAGCAAGGAGAGATAAGAAAGCCTTCTTAAGTGAACAATGTAAAGAAATAGAGGAAAACAATAGAATAGGAAGGACTAGAGATCTCTTCAAGAAAATTATAGATACCAAGGGAACATTTCATGCAAGAATGGGCATAATACAGGACAGAAATGGTAAGGACCTAACAGAAGCAGAAGATATTAAGAAGAGGTGGCAAGAATACACAGAAGAACTGTACAAAAAAGATCTTCATGATCCAGATAATAATGATGGTGTGATCACTAACCTAGAGCCAGACAACCTGGAATGTGAAGTCAAGTGGGCCTTAGGAAGCATTACTATGAACAAAGCTAGTGGAGGTGATGGAATTCCAGCTGAACTATTTCAAATCCTAAAAGATGATGCTGTGAAAGTGCTGCACTCAATATGTCAGCAAATCTGGAAAACTCAGCCATGGCCACAGGACTGGAAAAACTCAGTTTTCTTGCCAACCTCAAAGAAGAGCAATGCCAAAGAAATTTCAAACTACTTCAAGCTACCACACAATTGTACTCATTTCTCATGTTAGGAAGGTAATGCTCAAAATCTTTTAAGATAGGCTTCAGAAATATGTAAATTGTGAACTTCCAGATGTACAAGTGGGATTTAGAAAAGGCAGAGGAACCAGAGATCAAATTGTTAACATCCATTGGATCATGGAGAAAGCAAGGGAATTCCAGAGAAACATCTACTGCTTCATTGACTAAAACAAGCCTTTGACTATTGAACTGAACTGAACTGATGTCAACGTTGTATACTGTCACCCTCCTTATTTAGCTTGCATGCATAGTCCATGATGCAAAATGCTGGGATGGATGAATCACAAACTGGAATCAAGATTTCCAGGAGAAATATCAGCAACCTCAGAGGTATAGATGATACTAATCTAATGACAGAAATCAGAGAGGAAGTAAAGAGCCCTTTATGAGGGTAAAAGAGGAGAGTGAAAAAGCTGGCTTAAAACTGTACATTCAAAAATCTAAGATCATGGCATCTAGCTCCATCAGTTCAGTTCAGTTCAGTCTCTCAGTCGTGTCCAACTCTTTGTGACCCCATGAACCGCAGCCCACCAGGCCTCCCTGTCCCTCACCAACAGCTGGAGTCTACCCAAACCCATGTCCATTGAGTCAGTGATACCATCCAACCATCTCATCCTGTCGTCCCCGTCTCCTCCTGCCCTCAATTTTTCCTAGCATCAGGGTCTTTTCAAATGAGTCAGTGCTTCACATCAGGTGGCCGAAGTATTGGAGTTTCAGCTTCAACATCATCAGTCCTTCCAGTGAACACCCAGGACTGATCTCCCTTAGGATAGACTGGTTGGATCTCCTTGCAGTCCAAGGGACTCACAAGAATCTTCTCCAACACCACAGTTCAAAAGCATCAATTCTTCAGCACTCAGCTTTCTTTACAGTCCAACTCTCACATCCACACATGACTACTGGAAAAACCATAGCCTTGACTAGACGGACCTTTGTCTCTGCTTTCTAACATCCTGTCTCCGTCAGTTCATGGCAAATAGATAGGGAAAAAGTGGAAATAGTAACAGATTTTCTTCCCCCCTTGGCTTCCAAAATCACTGTGGACAGTGACTGCAGTCATGAAATTAAAACATGCTTGCTCCTTGGAAGGGAAGCTATGACTAACCTATATAGCATATTAAAAAACAGAAACATCACTTTGCCAACTCCTTGGTGGCTCAGACAGTAAAGAATCCGCCTGCAATGTGGAAGACCTAGGTTCGATCCCTGGGTTGGGAAGATCCCCTGAAGGAGTGCATAGCAACCCACTGCAGGATTCTTGCCTGGAGGATCCCCATGGACAGAGGAGCCTGGTGGGAGTTATAGTCCATGGAGTTGGAAAGAGTCAGATATGCACAAGCACACATGGTTTTTCCAGTAATCATGTATGGATGTGAGAGTTGTATCATAGAGAAGCTGAGTGCAGAGGGTTGATGGTTTCAAATTGTGGTGCTGGAGAAGACTTTTGAGAGTCCCTTGGACAGCAAGGAGATCCAATCAGTCCATCCTAAGGGAGATCAGTCCTGGGTGCTCATTGGAAGGACTGATGTTGAAGCTAAAACTCCAATACTTTGGCCACCTGATGTGAAGGGCTTACTCATTTGAGAAGACCCTGATGCTCTGAAAGATTGAGGGCAGGAGGAGAATGGGACGACAGAGGATGAGATGGTTGGATGGCATCACTGACTCAATGAACATGAGTTTGAGCAAACTCGGGAGATAGTGAAGGACAGGGAAACCTGGTGTGCTGCTCTTCATGGGATTGCAAAGAGTCAGACATGATTTCGTGACCGAACAACAAATGACAGAGACTATTCAGCCTCTTTTCCTCTAGGAATTTTATAGTGTCTGGCCTCACATTTAAGTCTTTAATCCATTTTGAGCTTGTTTTGGGGTATAGTGTTACAGAATTATCTAATTCCATTTTTTTCCATGTAACTGTCCAATTTTGCCAGTATTTGTTGAATAGACTACCTTTCCACTATTGTGTAGTTATGCTCCCTAAGTTATGTCATAGATTAATTGACTATAGGTGCATGAGTTTATTTCTGGGCTTTCTATCTTGTCTCATTGGTCTATATTTCTATTTTGGGGCCAGTACCATACCTTTTTGATGACTGTAACTTTGTAGTATAATCTGAATTCAAGGAGCCTCTTTACTCCAGATCTGTTTTTATTCCTCAAGAATGCTTTGGCTATTAAGGTCCTTTTGTGCCTATATTCAAATTTTGAAAGTTTTTTGTTCTAGTACCATGAAAAATACCATTGGCGATTTGATAGAGATTGCATTGAATCTGTAGATTGCCTTGGGTAGTATCATTATTTTGACAACATTGATTCTTCCAATCCATGAGCATGGCATATCTTTCTGTTTGTATCTTCTTTGATTTCTTTCAAAAGCTTCTTATAATTTTTGGAAAGTAGGTCTTTTGTCTCCTTTAGATAGTTTTACTCCTAGGTATTTTATTCTCTTAGATGTGATGGTGAACGAGATGAATATTTCTTGAATTTCTCTTTCTGGTCTTTTTTTTCTGCCATTTTATTTTTTAATTGAAGGATAATTGATCTACAGAATTTTCTTTTTTTCTGTTGAACATCAACAAGAATCAACCATAGATACATCCATGTCCCCTCCCTGTTGAGCTTTCCTTCCATCTACCTCCCCATCTCACCTTTATAGATTGTCACACAGCCCATGTTTGAGTTTCCTGAGTCATACAGCAAATTCCTATTGGCTATCTGTTTTCCACATGGTATTGTAATTTTCCATGTTACTCATCTATCTCATCCTCTCTCTCCTCCCCTCCCCACGTGTCCATAGGTCTGTTCTGTGTGTTTGTTTTTCCATTGCTGCCCTGTAGATAAGTTCATCAACACCATCTTTCTAGATTCCATATATATACATCAGTATATGTTATTTATATTTCTCTTTCTGACTTACTTCACTCTGTATAATGGGTTCTAGGTTTGTCCACCTCATTAGAACTGACTCAAAAGCGTTCCTTATATGGCTGAGTAATTGCATATATGTACTACAGCTTCTTTAACCATTCATCTGTCGATGGCTATCTAGGTTGCTTCCATGTTCTAGCTATTGTAAATAGTGTTGCCATGAATATTGGGATACATGTCTTTTTCACTTTTGGTTTCCTCAGGGTATATGCCTAGGAGTGGGTTTGCTGGGTCATATGGTGGATTTATTCCTAGTTTTTTAAGGAATCTCCATACCATCTTCCATAGTGGCTATATCAATCTACATTCCCACCTCTTTCTGGTCTTTTGTTGCTTGTGTGTAGAAATGCAACAGATTTTGTGTGTTAGCTTTGTAACCTTCAACTTTACATAATTCATTGATGAGTTCTAGTAGTTTCCTGGTAGTGTCTTTGTGATTTTCTATGTATAGTATCATGTCATCTACAAACAGTGACAGTTTAACTTCTTCTTTTCCAATTAGGATTCCTTTTGTTTCTGGCTCTGAAAAAGAAAGTAGCTAAGACTTCCAAGACTTTTCTTCTCTGAAAAAAAAGAAAATAGTTAAGACTTCCAAAATTATGTTGAAGAAAAGTGGCAAGAGTTATCCTTATCCTTGTATTGTTCTTGGTCTTAGAGGAAATGCTTTCAGTTCTTCACCATTGAGTATGATGCTAGCTGTAGGTTTGTCATATGTGGTCTTAATTATGTTGAGCTATGTTCCCTCTATGCCCACTTTCTGGGGAGTTTTAATCATAAATGAGTGCTGAATTTTGTCAAAAGCATTTTCTGCATCTATTGAGAAGATTATATGGTTTTTCATCTTCAATTTGTTGATGTGGCATCTCACACTGATTGATTTGCAGATATTGAAAAATCCTAGGATAAATCCCATTTGATCATGGCATATGACTCTTTTAATGTACTGTTAGATTCAGATTGCTAGTATTTTGTTGAGGATATTTGCATGTATGTTCACCCATGATATTGGCTTTTAATTTTCTTTTATTGTGGTATTTTTGTCTGGTTTTGGTATTAGGGTGATGATGGCCTCAGATAATGAGTTTGGGAGTTTTCCTTGCTCTGCAGTTTTTTGGAACCGTTTCAGAGGGATAAGTGTTAGCTCTTCTGTAAATGTTTGATCGAATTCACCTGAAAAGCCATCAGGTCTCGAACTTTTGCTTGTTGGGAGTTTTCAGATCATAGTTTCTTTTCCTATGCTTGTGATTGGTCTGTTCATATCTGTAAGACTGTACCTTTCTTAGAATTTGTCCATTTCTTCCAGGTTGTCCATTTTATTGACATACAGTTGCTTGCGGTAATCTTTTATGATCCTTTGTATTTATGTGGTGTCAGTTATAGCTTCTCCTTTTTCATTTCTAATTTTATTGATTTGAGTCCTCTCCCTTTTTCTGATGAGTCTGGATAAAGGTTTATCAATTTTCTTTGCCTTTTCAAAGAATCACCTTTTCACTTCATTGTTTTCTTTGTCTCTATTTCTTTTCTTTCTGTTCTGGTCTTTATGATTTCTTTCCTTCACTAACTTTAGGCTTTAGTTGTTCTTCTCTCTCTAGTTACTTTAGGTGTAAGGTTAGGTTGTTTATTTGATATTTTTCTTTTTTTCATGGGGTAAGATTGTGTAGCTATAAACTTCCCCATTAGGACTGCTTTTGCTGCATCCCGTAGGTTTGAATCATTGTGCTTTCATCTTCATGTGTCTCTCAGTATTTTTTAATTTCTCTTTGATTTTTCCAGTGATTCATTGCTTGTTTAGTAGCATATTGCTTAGCCTTCATGTGTTTGTGCTTTTACAGTTTTTTCTTATAGTTTATCTGTAATTTCATAGCATTGTGATCAGAAAAGATGCTTGATGACTTCCATTCTTGATAACTTCAGTTTTCTTAAATTTACCAAGACTCATCTTTTTGTCCAGCATGTGGTCAATCCTGGAGAATATTCTGTGTGTATTTGAGAAGAGTGTGTATTCTGGAGCTTTTGGCTGGATTGCTCTATAAATATCAACTAAGTTTATCTGGTCCAACGTGCCATCGAAGGCCTGTGTTTCCTTATTGATTTTCTGTCTGGATTGATCTGTCCATTAACAAAAGTGAAACGGTTAAGTCCACCACTGTAATTGTGTTACTGTTGATCTTTCCCTCTATGACTATTAGTATTTGCCTTATGTACTGAGGTACGGCTATGTTGGGAGCCTATATATTTATAACTGTTATATCTTCTTGGCTTGGTCCTTTGATCATTATGTAGTGCCCTTCTTAGTCTCCTGTAACAGTCTTTATTTTAAAATATATTTTGTCTGATATGAGTATTGCTATTCCAACTTTCTTTTGATTTCCATTTGCATGGAGTATGTTCTTTCATCCCCAGACTTTCAGTCTGTATGTGTCCCTAGGTTTGAGGTGGGTCTTTTGTAGACAGCATATATATGGGTTCTCCATCTACTCGTTCAGTCTATGTATTTTGGTTGACACATTTGATCTGCTTACATTTAAGGTATTATCAATATGTGTATTCCTTTTGCCATTTTCTTAATTGCTTTGGGTTTTGCTTTGTGGGTCTTTTTTCTTTATTTTCTCTTGTGGTTTGATGATCATCTTTAGTGTTGGATTTAGATTGATTTTTTCTTTTGTGTGTGTATCTATTGCAGTTTTTTTGGTTTGCTATTCCCACGAGGTTTTGACATAGTAGTCTATATATGTACAAATTTGTTGTTGTTTTTTTTTTTTTTTTTGAATTGCTAGTGGCTTCACCATTTAGAGGAGTTCCTTAAGCATTTGTTGTAAATTTGATCTGATGCTGCTGATTTCACTTCACTTTTGCTTGTTGTAAAGCTTTTGATTTCTCTGAGTGTTACTTCATCTGGGACATAATCTCTGCCTCTTCATTGTGTCTGATGTTTGGTGATTGGTGTTTTCATTCTGCAGGCTGCAGGATTCTAGCTCTTCTTATTTCTGTTGTCTTCCCTGTGGTGAATGAGACCATCTAAGAAGCTCATGCAAACTTCCTGACTGGAGGGACTGGTGGTGGTTAGAAGTAGATCATGCTCTGGTGGGTAAGGTTATGTTCAGTTAAACTTTAATCTGCTTGTCTGCTGATGGTTGAGGCTGTGTTCCCTCCCTGTTAGTTGTTTGGCCTAAGGTAACACAGCACTGGAGCCTACAGGCTAACTGCTTCTGGGAGGGCTTACACCAATGAGTACATCCCAGAACTCCTGCTTCCATTGCTCTTAGCTCCACAATGAGCCATAGTGACACACACACACACGCGCGCACACACACACACGCACACACACACACCCCTCTGCCTCTTCAGAAGATGCTCCAACACTAGCAGGTAGGTTTGGTTCAGTCTCCTATGTGGTCACTGCTCCTTTCCTCTGGGCTGCATGAAACTCTGTCTGTGCCCTCCAAGGTTGGAGTCTCTGTTTCTCCCAGTCTTATCAAAGCCCTGTAATCAAATCCTACTGGCTTTCAAAGTCAGATTCTCTGGGGATTCCTACTCTTGTTGCCAGGTGTTCAAGATGGGAAGCCTGATGTGGGGCTCAGAATGTTCTCTCCAGGGAGAACTTCTGTGGTGTAAATGTTCTCCAGTTTGTGGGTTGCCTATCCAGTGGTTATGGAATTTGATTTTAGTGTGATTGCACCTTTCCTATTGTCTCACTGTAGCTTCTCCTTTGTCTTTGGATGTGGGGTATCCTGTTTGGTGGGTTCCGGTGTCTTTCTGTTCGTGCTCGTTCAGCAGTTAATTGATTCTGGTGCTCTCATAAGAAGTGAGTGCACATCCTTCTACTCTGCCATTTTGAACCAATCATAGTCTTTGTTTTAAAGTCTATTTTGTCTGATATAAGTAACGCTACCTCAGTTTGTGTGTGTGTGTGTGTTTCCATTTGCATGGTATACCTTTTTCCATCCTTTCACTTTCAGTCTATACGTGTCTTTAGATCTAAAGTGAGTCTCATGTAGGCAGCACATATTTTAATCTTATTTTAAAAATACAATACACTATGTCTTTTGACTAGAGCATTTACCCCATTTACACTTGGATAAATTACCAACAAGTATGTACTTATTGCCATTTCATTAATTGTTTCCTAGTTGATGTAGTTACTTTTATTCCTTTCTTCTTTTGTTCTCTTGCCTTGTGATTCAATGACTTTCTGTAGTGTTATGTTTGGAGTCCTTTCTTTAATGTGTGTGTGTTTCTATTACAGGTGTTTGGTTTGTGGTTATCATGATGTTCATCTGTAACAGCCTACATATATATGTGATTATTTTAAGTTGATGATCTTTTAAGTTTGAAAGCATTCAACAGTTTTACTCCAATCCCCCTTTAACTTAGTTTTTAACACACTATTGTACATATTTTTGTTTTGTGGATATAGATTTTACTAGTACTGTCTGTTAGTCTTCTTTAGCTTTTAAAAACTATGTATTTGCCTTCTCCAATAAGATTTCTTTAATAATTTTTCACATTTCCAGATGTAAGCTTTTCTTTGCTGCTTAGAGAAGTCCTTTTTAACATTTCTTGTAGATTCAGGTTAGTGGTGGGGCTTCCCAAGTGGCACTAGTGGTAAAGAATCCTGCC
Organism: Okapia johnstoni; assembly: GCA_024291935.2. Taxonomy (NCBI): domain Eukaryota; kingdom Metazoa; phylum Chordata; class Mammalia; order Artiodactyla; family Giraffidae; genus Okapia; species Okapia johnstoni. The sequence continues at coordinate 1,699,268 of CM044326.1, forward strand.
AATGCAGGAGACAAAAGAGATGCCAGTTCAATCCCTGGATGGGGAAGATCCCCTGAAGTAGGAAATGGCAAACTATTCTAGTATTCTTGCTTGGAAATCCCATGGACATATTTGTAGTTGCAAGCTTTTCTTTTCTGCTTAGAGAAGTCCCTTTATCATTTCTTGTAGATTCAGTTTAGTGGTGCTGAACTTGTTTGGCTTTTGCTTATCTTTAGTTCTCTTTCAAATCTGAATGGTAACTTTGCTAGGTAGAGTATTCTTGGTTTTAGGTTTTTTCCTTTTATCACCTTGAATATATCATGCCACTCTCCTCTTGCCTGCAAAATTTATGCTGAGAAGTCATGTGATATTCTTAGGGGAGTTCCTTTGTATGTAACAAGTTGCTCTTCTCTTGCTGGTTTTGAGTTTCTCTCTTTATCTTTAATTTTAGCCATTTTACTTCTAATGTGTATTGATGTGAACATTTTTGGTTTATTTTTTTTTTTTGTGGACTCTCTGTGCTTCCTGGACTTAAATGTCTATTTTCTTCCCTGGGTTAGAAACGTTTTCAAGTATTATTTCTTCAAATAAGTTCTCAGTCTCTTTTTCTCTTCTCCTTCTAAGACCCCTGCAATGTGAATGTTAACATGCTTTATATTGTTCCAGAAGTCTTTTTTTCTGTTTACCTTGGGTGATTTCCACTACTCTGTCTTCCTGTTTGCTGATCTATTCTCCCTTATCATCTAATCTACTGTTGATCCCTTCCAGTGTATTTTTCTATCATTTATAATATTCTTCAGAACTGTTTGGGTCTTCTATTTTCTACCTTTTTGTTGAAATTCTCACTGTGTTCATCTGTTTTGTTTTCTTTTTTTCCTCCTGAGTTTATTGAGTATCTTTATGATCATTATCTTGAACCCTTAACAAGTAGATTTCTTATCTCTACTTCATTTAGTTCTTCTTTCTAAGGCTTTGTCTCCTGATTTTTCCCAGTTTTCTGTGTATACTCCTACATCTTAGGTTGGCAGGTTATGTTTCCCAATTTTTGATAAGTGGCTTATGTAGGAAACATGCTATGGGGCCTAGTAGCATGCTCCTCTCTGGTCACCAAAACTGTCCATTCTGAGGTGCTCCCTATGTGAGCTGCATGCCCCCCTCTGCTGTGGCAGGGCTGACTACTATGGGCACACTAGTAGATAGGGCTTGCTACCTGCCTGGTTGGCACTGAGGTTGTGTCTCATGTGGTGGAAGAGTGCAACAGACGTCCCATTTAGTTGGTTGTGTGGCCCAGGGCAGCAAGGGCATTTGCTGACCTGTGGCAAGCAAGGCAGTGTCTCCAAATGGCTGTCTGTTTGACCGGGGTGAGGGGCACAGGCTGGTGTGGCCCACTGGGGTGTGTGGCTGGGTTACCTGTGTGATCAGGGGGTTGTTGGGGCTGGTGCAGCCTGCTGGCTGGCAGCTAAGCCCTTGGCACTTGAGGGAAGATTCCCAAATGATACTTGCCAGTGATGGTATTATTGTGGAAGAATGAGCTCTTCCAAATGGCTGCTGCCAGCACCTCTACCCCCAGGAGGCTCTCCAAGATCAGCAAATGGGTCTGACTCAGGCTCCCTTCAAACTACTGTCTGTTTTGGGACTTGGTATGTGTTTGGGAATTTGCAGGTGCTCTTTAAGAGAAGAGTATATGTTTTGTATAGCCCTCTCACTAACATAAGCCCTAAACATAAGCCCAACTGTTTTTCAAAGCCAGATATCCTGGGTGCTCATCTTCCCAGTGCAGGACCCTTGAACTAGGGAGCCTGATATGGGGTTCAGACTCCTTGCTCTTTGGACAGGATCTCTATCACCATTGTGACATTTCTCCCATTTGTGGGTCACTGACCCAGGGGTGTAGGTCTTGATGATATGCATCACCACCTCTCTTTCTCATCTCAGTGTGGTTCCTTCTTTATATCTTTAGTTATAGAAAATCTTTTCTGCTAACCATCATGTTGTTCTCATGGATAGTTGCTTTGTACATAGTTGTAATTTTGGTGTGCCCATGGAGAGAAGGTAGTTCAGACTATTCCTACTCCATCTTTGAAAACAAGCTGGGATGTATTCTTAAGAGCAGAGGTTCCCTCCATCCCTTTATCTTTGCTGCACTTATAATGTGGAAATTCCCAGTCAGAAGCCTTCAGCTTGTACCCCTCTGCCTATTCCAGGCTTTCACCATGACTACCTGTAACCCCCAAACGTACTTCTATAAATCAAGTGCCCATTATACTTGCTCACCCCTTCAGATCTCTGGGAAAGTGACTTCTTATCCAATGTGGAAAGTCTTGCTCTTGATGTAATTCACTTCCAGGATCCTATGTGGAAGCATCTTTTCTTTTTAAAATTCCATTTCCTTGGAGATCACAGATATGTCTTTTCCTATTTGAATGTTAACAACATCCTACTCACAGGCAGGTAAAGAGAAGCCCGTAATCAGATTCTGTTTCAGAGAAGCAGCACTCAGCATGTGATCAGGGAGTAATGTGAGTGGATTGATGGCCACCTTTTGTTTCCATGGTTACCAGACCCTGCTGTTGAGAAAGGCTCACTGCTCCTCCACCCTATGGTACTTAATGCTTTATTAGTATAATCATCTCTCGATACATGCAGAGGATTGGTTTTAGGAACCCCCAAGGATACCAAACTCCATGAGTGCTCAAGTCAGTTACAGCTGGCCCTCCATATCTGTGGGTTATGGATCTGCAGATATGAGAAGGCTGACTGTATTTAATCAGTGTCAGCTAACACCTATAGGATGCAAATATTATGTCAACTTTCACCACAAAATGCTCATAATTCTCTAGTTATAGTATACCTCCAGAGTTTTGTTGGGAGTAGCCCTAAAGGACAATAAAGACTTCCTAAAATTATGCACTTGATGTTATAGTGATAATTATTCACTAAGTATTAGGCTTATTTTCTGTCTTGGAAGAAACATGTTCTTCCTTCTGTAAAGTGAGGTGATCAGTTTCCTCCACTCAAAGAGTGAGGAACAGGTTATTTGCTCTGGATCTTAGTTTCCTCATTCTTATTACAGAATGGAAATCTCATTGCCCGTGGGGTCTTGTGACCACTAATGATGGAGCAGTAGGTGTAATCATTGAGAAACAGAGCCTTCAAGTTAGAACTGAATTGAAATTTAGCTCCAACCCTACAGTTTCCACTGATTCACTCTCTGAACTTGACAACCTACTGAATAGATCTGCACCTTACTTTCCTTAACTGCAGAATGGGAAGAATAATACCTACCTCCCAAGGTGAAGTAAAGAATGAAACATATTGGGACTTCCCTTAGAGTCCAGTGGCTAAGACTCCATGCTCCCAATACAGGGGGCCTGGGTTCAATCCCTGGTCAGGGAACAATGATCCCACATGCCTCAACTAAGCCCCAGAACAGCCAAATAAATAAATATTAAAAAACAAACAAACAAACAAACAGTGAGACATGCCAAGCCCAGTGGAGTTGCATTGTTAGTAGTCATACACATTAGCATCAATTTCCTGCTTTTCACATCGGGTGGGTATGGGAAGGAGTGCAGAGTGCAAATGACGGGATCGCAGAGTAAATCTTCAGTTGGCATAATTAATGAAGATGCAAGTTAAATATTTGACCAGCGATAAGAAATTTATGGCCATGAATACTGCAGCTCTGATCCCATAGCCTATGTGTGTAGTAAGAGGAAGCATTTCTTTTGTTTAAAGCACTGTGTACCCAATTTGCATTCAGAGAAAGGTTGTGGAATCATCCAGGCCCACTGCAAATAAGAAATCCAGATACCAGCAAGGGCAATGTTTTTGTGAGAATGTTGGGCTATTAATCATAAATAAAATAACAGGGCACTTTTATTTATAGCAAACTGTTGCTAGGGAGATAATAAGACCCTGTTCAGCACTCTCATTTTTTTTTTCCCACGGAAGAGTACAGTGATTTTTCAGATGAAATAAAAATCCCATACTTACATGAGCCCCGAGTATTTGTGGCTTTTAGATCTTGGCATCAATCAGCCCCTGCAGAATGGGAGGGTGTGAAGGGAAGCCAGCGTGTAGCTGGCTCCCTTTAATAATGATGGTGTACATGAAGCCCCTTTAGGTTGGAAATGACTGACTAGCCCCAGAAAAACCAAGATGAGCTCTTGCACCTTCCTCTGCTGGATGACTGAAAAGTCCCTGGTCACCTTCTGTTGTGCTGGAATCAGGGGCAGTGGCCATCATCCAATCAGATGTCCTTTTCCTGGTCCCTCTAGAGTTAGAAGCTACCCCTTTCCAGGAAATTTGTGGAGGGATGCTAGTTTATGAAACTTTACGTGTGCTCAGTCCCTTCTGTGATGATCTCCAAACTCCTTGAAGTCCATAGTCTCAGTTTTTGTAGTTTCTGGATAGAGCAGCCATTTAAATATTTGTGGAAGTCATGAATGACTTTATGCACGCCTTTGGACCTGTCCTCTAGCAAACAGGAGATGTAGTAGGCCGAAAAATGGCTGCCCTCACCAAAGATATACACATCCTATTCCTTGTAACTGATACATAATTGGCTTTTTTGAAAAAAGGGTCTTTGGAGATGCAATCAAGAGATGAGAAAATTATCTTAGATTATGGAGTGGACCCTAAGTTCAGTTGCATATATTTTTAGAAGAGGGGAAACAGGGAGACTTAACTACAGACAGAAGAGGAGAAGGTGATGTGGAAATGGAGGCAGACATTGGAGTAATGCAGCACAAGCCAAGGATTGCCAACAGCCACCAGAAACTGGGGGAGAGTCTTCCCAGAGTCCCAGGAGGGAAGGTTACCTGCTGACAACTTGGTTTTATAATAGTGAAATAAATTATGTGTTTCTGGCCTCCCGGACTATGAGGAATAAACTTCTGCTACTGTAAGCCACCAAGTGTGCAGTAGTTTGTCAGAGTTGCCATGGAAAACAAATACAGAAGGCATAGCCATTTCTTCATCAACAACCAAAGTCTGCCTTGTCACAATGTCAGATAGGACCCTGTGTCCTACACAGATTCTACTGGGGTGATAACTACATTCTATTCACATACTATTCACTAATAAGAGAATCTTTAAAAATAGTTTCCCAAATTATTATAAAAGTAAAATACATTTATCATAGAAAAAGAAGTCAAAACAGCACAGTAAAGTATAAAGTAAATGTGACCTCTGCTCTTAGAGGTCATATCCCAGAGGGCAGTCTTCTAGCTGTATTTGTATTCCTCTTAAAATTATTATGAATAGAAGTATATTTACATCTACTCGTTTTAACACAAACTATGTCCTTCATTCACATCATCACATGGTTCCTTTTTGTTCATTGAAAATAAAATTTGGGAGGTCTTTCCATATGTTTGTACAGATATTTCCTCATTTTTTAAAACAATCGTGTAAACATTTTATTGTATGAAACTATCACAGTTGATTTAACTGGTCCAAAACCAGGAATTATTAAGGTAACTGAATATGCTTCTGTCTTGACAGACAGGATGACTTTAAACAATACTTACAAAAGCTTAGAATATCTTTGTTTTCCTAGACCATGGAAAACTATTGCGATTGTGTTCAAAAGGTAATATGGCTAATGAGGAGGTTTGGGTTCCTTGCAATAACTGTGGGCCTGGGGAGCAGCCTGGGATCCACCCTCTCTGTTTGACTCCTAAACTCTCGTGCAGTGGACAAACACCCCAGCAGTTTGTTCACCAATTCCTTCATTCAACCCGTGGGCTTCAGAGCCTTCTGTGTTCCCAGAGCTGTGCCAGCATTCTGCAGGAAAGAAAGGTGAGTAATACAAGACATCCTACCTTCAAGTAGCTTGTTGCCAAACGACAGGACCCCTGTGCATCCCACAAGTGTGGGATATGGGGTAATGGAGATGAGCTCAGGAAGACCAGGTGGGGCCAAGCAGAAATCAAATCACTGTGTCCCCTGCAGTGGAAGTGCAGAGTCCTAACCACTGGACCACCAGGGAAATCCCAGATACTGCTTTTTAAAGGGGCAAGGAATCAAGAGACAGGAGTGAGGCACTGAAAGGAAGACTTTCGGGATGAGGCATTGAATCGATGACCAGAAAGTGAGATGAAGAGGAGTTAGGAAGCCAGTTGTAGTAGCCACGAGGAACAGGCAAAAGGTAACAGGGGTCCCCAGGAATCACCAAACATGTGGGAAAAAGCCAGACATGAAGATTTTTTTAAATTGAAATATAGTTTAATTTACAGTATTATTTAGTTTCAGGTGTGCAACATAGTGAATGAATATATTAATAAATTACACTCAATGTTATTCTAAAATGTTGGCTATATTCCCTGTGCTGTTCAGTATATACTTGTAATTTATTAATTTTTTAAACACAGTAGTTTCCACAGGGGCTTGCCAGCAGGTGCTAGTGATAAAGAACTCACCTGCCAAGCAGTGGTCGTAATTGAGGCCGGTTAGACCTCTGGGTTGGGAAGATCCCCTGGAGGAGGGCAGGGCAATCCACTCCAGTATTCTCGCCTGGAGAATCCCATGGACAGAAGAGCCTGGCGTGCTACAGTCCATAGGGTCACAAAAAGCTGGACACAACTGAAGCGACCTAGCACAGACAACACAATAGTCTCTACACCTTAATCCCATACCGCCATCTTGCCCCTCGCCTCTTCTTTCTCCTCAGTGGAAACCACTGGTTTGTTCTCTATATCTTGAAACTATTTTAAAGTGTGTGTGTCTGGTGTGTGTGTGTGTGTGTGTGTGTGTGTGATTTTAATCAAAAGATTTTTAACCATGAGATCAAAGGTGGACCAGAGATAACTGATGAGACTGGCTTTCCTCAGCCCCAGGAGAACAGGGGCAAGTGGGCTCCCCGGGGTTGCAAATACAGGTTGGGGTGGGCCTGGAGTCCTCCCCCCTCCTAAGGGCACTGGGAACAACTTCCTCTTCAAGCCTGGCAGACATACGTCTCTGTACTCCTGGGCATTACCCTTGACCCTGAGAAGAGTTCTGAGCGAGCTCTGCCGCCCCCGAGGCAACCGAGCCCCCTCCGGAGCGCCTTCTCTGTGCTGCACCTGTGGGGCGGGCACAGCTGCAGTGGTAGCACCGTGGTTATTAGGGGAAGAATATGCTAATGAGCAGATGCCTGTGATTAACTCGCCTTTCCTGTTGCCTGTCAAACCCAAGCTGCACTTGGAAAAGATAATTAAATTGGAATCAAATGTCTGCAGTCAATATTGAGCCCTACCTAACAACAGAGGAAGTTGTGAGTCGAGCTGAAAATGCACCTTTCCTGGAGACCCAGCAGGGTTTCAGGGGTGGGATTTGCTGAAGTCTGTGCTCAAATAACTTTCTTGGTAATAGTCAAGGGTTTAGAGGTGCGGGTCATGCTTATGACCTTGTTAATGCTGGTGCACTAGGGTAGTGCTATTTGTTCCCCTAAGACAGGACAAAACCTGACTCAAAGTGTCGGATCCAGAGCAACTGTGTGTGTGTGTCAGTCGCTCAGTCATGTCTGACTCTGCGACATCAAGGACTGTAGCCCACCAGGCTCCTCTGTCTAGGGGACTCTCCAGGCAAGAGTACTGGAGTGGGTTGCCATTTCCTTCTCCCCAGAGCAACTAGGCCAGGCCAATACCCGGCCTGTCACAGGCACTGACCCTCCCCAGGTCTCCGGTTTTCTCACGCTTGGCTCAGGGGCCTCTGCACACGCGTTTCTGCCTCAGCTGTAGCTTCTCACCCTCTCTGGCCAGCGGCGGTTGTGATGGTGACCTGGGGGTAAGTGTCCATAACAAATCCTGCCAGATGACTTTTCCTCATGCAACATATTTGCCCCGAAGCATCTTGCAGTATGGGAAAGTGAAAAGTGAGTGGGTGGCAAGTGGCTAGTTCTTTGGGTTCCAAATGGTAGTTTTCTTTAAGGACTTTCTGTGAGGAAAAATTGTAGGGAGAAGCCAATGTGTCCTGCCACGCCTTGCTCCTAAAGGCCAGATGCTGCCACAATTCTCATGCCTGGGACCCTGGTGGGTATGGTAACTGGTCCAGTCCTTGTTTGTTAGCAATAGCCAAGGACACCCAGAGAGTGAAATATAGCACGAGGGAGCCCACTTGTGAAACCCAGAACCAGGACCTGCCCCTTCTACACTCCCCACCCCTCCAAACACATGAGAGTCAGCTTTCCTTAATGTCCCTAGGAGATGAGTCACTCCTGATCCATTTCATTTATAATTAGAAATGGGGAGAAGGGGCTTCTCCTGGCCACTCTCTTCTACACATCTCTCTGTTAAGTAAAGGATCAATGCCTTTATTGTATGTAGGATGGATAGTCTAAGCTTGCTCTGCTCGCCACACGAGAGGCCAGTGAGTCCGAGGGATGAGTTGTTGAGGCAAGTAATATGACTTTATTCAGAAAGCTGGCTGACTGAGAAGATGGCAGTCTAATATCTTAAAGTATCCATTTGTTGGGGTCTGGATGCCAGGGTCTCTTAAAGAGTCAGAGAGAGAGAAGCAGTGAGGAACTGAAGTCAGAAGGCAGAATAGAGAGGGAGAGGCAGTGAGGAAGTAAAAAGGGTCTTCAGTCTTGCAAAATATATCCAGGAAAGGCCAGCCTTTGGAAGGGTGTGTTAATCTCTTCTTTTTGTTGTAGCTATTAATAGGTGGCCCTGAGAAGTGGTCACATACAGTTGTGAGAGCTGGACCATAGTAAAGAAGACAGAGCTCCAAAGAATTGATGCCTTTGAACTGTGGTGCTGGAGAAGACTACTGAGAGTTTCTTGGAGAGCAAAGAGATCAAACCAGTCAAACGTAAAGGAAATCAACCCTGAATACTCACTGGAAGGACTAATGCTAAAGCTGAAGCTCCAGTATTTTTGTCACCTGATGTGAACAGGTGACTCACTGGAAAAGTCCCTGATGCTGGGAAAGATTGAGGGTGTAAGGAGAAGATGGTGTCAGAGGATGAGATGGCTGGATGGCATCAGTGATGCCATGAACATGAACTTGGGCAAACTCTGGGAGATGATGAGGGACAGGGAAACCTGGAGTGCTGCAGTCCACGGGGTCACAAAATGTCAGACATGACTGGATGACTGAAAAACAACATTAATAGGTGGGCAAGGTTAGATTATCTATGAGCTGAACAAAGACAGAGGGACAGGGTCTGCTGAGGCAGGCTATTATGTACGATTGTAATAACAAAAGCAACAAAAAGCAAGTCAAAGAAACAGTTTCCAACATGGAGTCAGAATTGGCTTCTCTGCAACAGTCATACTGTATAGCACAGGGAACTATATTCAACAACCTTTGCTTAGCTCACAGGGAGGTAATCTAACTCTGCCCACCTGTGAATGACTGTAAGAAAGAAGGAACTAACACACCCCCCTTCCAGAAGCTTGCCATTCTAGGAGATATATGCAAGAATTAAATGGTCTTCTTACTTTGTTTACACACCTCCCCCAATCTCTGATTCATATAAGAACCTGGCATCCAAACCCTGAGAAGTTGGTTATTTTGAGACATTAGTCTGCCATATTCTTGGTCCCCTGGCTTTCCAAATTAAGTCATATTCCTTGCCTCAACACCTCATCCCTCAGATTCATTGGCTTCTTGTACGGTTATCAGAGCTACCTTGAACTCAGTAAAAATATCATGTGTCAGGCCATCTTCTCAGTGTTGGGGACAAAGAGCTGAATAGGACAGGGTGAACAGCATGCACGCAGCTTTGCCTGGGGAAGGTATGCAGCCTCTGTGATCAATACAACTTGTGGTCATGTCCTAAGCTAATGGGGAGAGTCATAATGCCTTACTTCCCTGGGAAACTCAGTGACTTCTTTAGGTATCTTAAACATTTTACTGGAGAAATAGGTTTATCTCTTTCAAAGGTGTTCTCACAGCTGCAGCAAAGTCTATCATTCAAGAAGTAAGGAGCCAGGGACTGATTCCTTATTCATCAACCAGCCCACTGTCTCTGTCTGTCCTGACAAATACTTGTTTACAAAACATTTACTTTTCCATCTCCATGTCAACCGTCTGCCTCCCCTTTGAAGTTCCAAACATCTACCCCCACCCACTGCTGCCAAAATCTTTTGTTGTTTTTAATTGAAGATGGTATTTAAAGGGAGGGCTTCAGTCATTTGCTTGAGTTCCTCAGTTTTCCTGGGTCTGTCCCATGTATACATGTTATTCAACTTTTGTTTGATATTCTCCTGTCAATCTGACTCACATCAATTTAATTCTTAGGCCGAAGAACCTCAAAGGTACAGGACATTCAACCTATTCATGAGGGCTCCACCTTATGACCTGATAACCTAGCAAGGGACCTACCTCCTAATATCATCATATCAAGGGTTAGAATTTTAACATGTAAATTTGATAGATACAGAAACATTCAGTCCATAATAATGCTTTTCTTGTTCATCTCTGAAGCATTCAAATGTAACACAACTGGAATATTTTTCTGGATTGGTCTCTCTTGCTGTGAGTACTTCACTCTTCAATGTAAAGAGAACTTAAATCCCTTAAAAATGCTAGAATTAGAGTGGATGGTTAAGTGATATTGATTTCAATGAGGCAGCAGCAAGCAGTGGCGTGAAGTGAGATCTTAATTTCCTGCCCAGGAATTGAACCTGGGCCAGCAAGGGCTAGAAGCTAGAAGCTATTTTCCCCTGGATCTTTGCCCCCAGTGAAAAATGCATTTATCACAGAGGCAGAAACTGTAATTGCAGGTACAAAGTTTATTATTAGAGACATAGCACAACAATAAGTGGGAGTGCACAGAAAGAAGCAGTTCATTTAGTTAAGACAGAAGAAAGGCAGAGATGCACACTTTGAGAGAAAGATTGTGGGGAGTCTTGCAAAATATATCCAGGAAGGGCCCTAGAGAGGAGGAGCATGGTAAGGAGGCAGTTAAGTCATTTATATAGATCAGTTCTTCTAGGCCTTTGTCTTCCTTCAGGCCAATTATCTGATTTATTTTTTCACACCTGACCTAACCTGGGTCCCTCCCCTGGGTGCATATGTACCCCTCAGCCAAAATGGATCTCAAAGTGAAGGCTTCTGGGAGGAGCAAGACTCATTATGGCCAGGCATTCTCACTTGACTTGTGACCCACAAGGAGCCATTCTGTGCTTGTGTAGTACCTCCCTTGTCCCAAGAGTGGGGGAAAGGAGATCTCTTAATCCTTTACTCATACAGGTTTTTTTCCTCTTTGTCCTTGCCATGACTGTTACCTTAAGGTGTGTGTGTGTTTTAATTAATTTATTTTTTAGTTGAAGGGTAATTGCTTTACAGAACATTGTTGGTTTCTGCCAAACATCAACATGAATCAGCCATAGGTTTACATATGTCCCCTCCCTCTTAAACCTCCCTCCTATATCACTCCCCATCTCATCCCTCTGGGTTGTTATAGAGCACCTGTTTGAGTTTCCTGAGTCACACAACAAGTTCCCATTGGCTATCTATTTTATAAATGGTAATGTAAGTTTCCATGTTACTCTCTCCATACATCTCACCCTCTCTTTCCTCCCTGCCCTGCCATGTCCACATGTCTGTTCTCTATGTCTGTGTTTCTGCTGCTGCCCTGCATAAAATTTCATCAGTACCATCTTTCTATATTCCATATATATGTGTTAGTATATGATATTTACCATTCTTTTTCTGACTTACTTCACTCTGTATAATAGGCTCTATGTTCATCCACCTCAGTAGAACTGATTCAAATTCATTCCTTTTTACGGCTGAATAATATTCCATTGTACATATGTACTGCAGCTTCTTTATCCATTCATCTGTCAGTGGACATCTAGGTTGCTTCCATGTTCTAGCTATTGTAAATAGTGCTGCAATGAACAATGGGATACATGTGTCTTTTTAAATTTTGGTTTCCTCAGGGTATATGCCTAGTAGTGGAATTGCTGGGTCATATGGAGGTTTTATTCTTAGTTTTTAAAGAAATCTCCTTACTGTCTTCCACAGTGGCTGTATCAATTTATATTGCTGCCAACAGTGCAAGAGTGTTTCCTTTTCTTCACACCCTCTCCAGCATTTATTGTTTGTAGACTTTTAATGATGGCCATTCGGATCGGTGTGAAGTGATATCTCACTGTAGTTTTGATTTTCATTTCTCTAATAATGAGTGATGCTAAGCATCTTTTCATGTGTTTGTTAGCTATCTGTGTGTCTTCTTTGGGGAAATGTCTTTTTAGGTCTTTTTCCCACTTTTTGATTGGATTATTTGTTTTTCTGGTATTGAGATGTATGAGCTATTTGTATATTTTGGAAATTAATCCTTTGTCAGTTGTTTCCCTTGCTATTATTTTCTCCCATTCTGAGAGTTTTCTTTTCACCTTGTTTATAGTTTCCTTTGCTTTGCAAAAGCTTTTAAATTTAATTAGGTCCCACTTGTTTATTTTTGTTTTTATTTCCATTACCCTAGGTGGTGAGTCATAGAGGATCTTGTTTTGATTTGTGTCATCTGGTGTTCTGCCTTTGTTTTCCTCTAAGAGTTCTATAGTTTCTGGTCTTACATTTAGATCTTTAATGCATTTTGGCTGCAAAGAATATAATCAATCTGATTTCAGTGTTTACCATCTGGTGATGTCCCTGTGTAGAGTCTTTTCTGGTGTTGTTGGAAGAGGGTGTTTGCTATGATCAGTGCATTCTTTTGGCAAAACTCTATGACCGTTTGCCCTGCTTCAGTCTGTACTCCAAGGCCAAATTTGCCTGTTACTCCAGGTGTTTCTTAAGAGCCTCTTGATGAAAGTGAAAGAGGAGAGTGAAAATTTGGCTTAAAACTCAACATTGAGAAAACTAAGGTCATGGCATCCGGTCCCATCACTTCATGGAAAATAGATGGGGAAAAAGAGGAAACAGTGGCTGACTTTATTTTTTGAGGCTCCAAAGTCACTGCAGATGGTGACTGCAGCCATGAAATTAAAAGATTTTTAATCCTTGGAAGAAAAGTTATGACCAACCTAGACGGCATATTAAAAAGCAGAGACATTACTTTGCCAACAAAGGTCCATCTAATCAAGGCTATGGTTTTTCCAGTAGTCATATATGGATGTGAGAGTTGGACTATAAAGAAAGCTGAGCACTGAAGAATCAATGCTTTTGAACTGTGGTGTTGGAGAAGACTCTTGAGAGTCCCTTGGATTGCAAGGAGATCCAACCAGTCCATCCTAAAGAAGATCAGTCCTGAGTGTTCATTGGAAGGACTGATGCTGAAGCTGAAACTCCAATACTTTGGCCACCTGGTGTGAAGAACTGACTCATTGGAAAAGACCTTGATGCTGGTCAAGTTTGAAGGCAGGAGGAGAAGGGGATGACAGAGGATGAAATGGTTGGATGGCATCACTGACTCAATGGATGAGTTTGAGTAAATTCCGGGAGTTGATGAGGGACAGGGAGGCCAGGCGTTTTGCAGTCCATGGGGTCACAAAGAGTCAGACACAACTAAGCGACTGAACTGAATGCATTTTGAGTTTATCTTTGTGTATGGTATTAGGAAGTGTTCTAATTTCATTCTTTTACATAACTGTCCAGTTTTCCCAGCACCACTTATTGAAGAGACTGTCTTTTCTCCATTGTATATTATTGCCTCCTTTGTCAAAAATAAGGTACCCATAGGTGCGTGGGTTTATCTCTGAGATTTCTATCTTGTTCCCTTGTGCCAGTACCATACTGTCTTGATGACTGTAGCTTTGTAGTATAGTGTGAAGTCAGGAAGCTTGATTCATCCAGCTCCATTCTTCTTCCTCAAGATTGCTTTGGCTATTTGGGGTCTTTTTCCATATGAATTGTGAAATTTTTGTCCTAGTTCTGAGAAAAATGTCATTGGTAACTTAATAGGTATCACATGGAATCTGTAGATTGCATTTGGTAGTATAGTCATTTTCACAATATTGATTCTTCCAACCTAGGAACATGGAATATCTCTCCATCTGTTTATGTAATCTTTGTATACAGCTCTTTTGCCTCTTTAGGTAGGTTTATTCCTAGATATTTTATTCTTTTTCTTGCAATGGTGAATGAGATTGATTCCTTAATTTCTCTTTCTGATTTTTCATTGCTAGTATATAAGAATGCAAGTGATTTCTGTGTATTAATTTTGTATCCTGTGACTTTGCTAATTCACTGACTAGCTCTAATAATTTTCTGATAGTATCTTTAGGGTTTTCTACATATGACATTGATAGCTTATGGTGAACAATGTCAGATTTGTAATCTCCAAAGAAGAAGATTTAGCTTCAGGACCAGGGACCAGGTTTGATCACTCAAGAGCTTTTGTGTAGCAGAGTTTTATTAAAGTGAAAAGGGCCAGAGAAAGCTTCTGACACAGACATCAGAAGGGGGACAGAGTGCCCCTCTCACTAGTGTTATCAAGGCCTTATATACTTTTACCAGACCCATTCCCACAACTGAGGACTGAACTGAACTGAACTGAACTCCCACAACATACATCTTAAATTAACAAGATTAGAAGTAACAATAGAAAGATCTTACCAAACCCACTTCCATAATATACATTTTAAGATGACAGGATTAGTCAAAAGGTTCTCAAGAAGGAGAAACATGTCCCCAAGCAGGATACATTGTTGTTATATAATCATTGGTAGAGAGTTTAAGATGAGTTGCTTTGTTGTGTAATCATCAGCTCTGGGCTTAAAGAAAAAAATGTTTTATGTGATTAAGATGAAGGAATGTAGAATAAAAGCTTGTTCTTTTCTCCTTCTCGAGAGCCCCAGACCCCTTTCTCTTCCTCAAGGACCCTGGACTTCTTATCAGCCTAAGAATTTCTCTCTCAGTATCATGTCATCTGCAAACAGTGAGAGTTTTACTTCTTTTTCCTGATCTGGATTCCTTTTATTTCCTTTTCTTCAATTGCAGTAGCTAGGACTTCTAAAACTATATTGAGTAATAGTAGTAAGGGTGGGCACCCTTGTCTTTTTCCTGATCTTAGAGGGAATATTTTCAGTTTTTCACCATTGAGAATAATGTTTGTTGTGGGTTTATTATATATGGTCTTTACTATGTTGAGGTAGGTTCTTGCTATGCCCATTTTTAAAGATTTTTTTTTTTATCATAAATGGGTGCTGAATTTTGTCAAAGGCTTTTTCTGAATCTATTGAGATTATCATATGTTTTTTAACTTTCAATTTGTTAATATGGCATATCACATTGATTGATTTGTTTATGTTGAAGAATCCTTGTATCCCTGGGATAAACCCAACTTGATCATGTTGTATGAGCTTTTTAATGTGTTCTTTAATTCTGCTTGCTAGGATTTTGTTGAGGATTTTTGCATCTATGTCCATCAGTGATATTGGCCTGTAATTTTCTTTTTTCATATTTTCTTTGCCAGGTTTTGGTATGAAGGTGACTCTGGCCTCAGAAGGTGTTTGGAAGTGTTCCTTCCTCTGCAACTTTTTGGAAGAGTTTTAGAAGGATAGAAATTACTTTTTTCTAAATGTTTGATAGAATTCACCTGTGAAGCCATCTAGCCCTGGGCTTTTGTTTTTTCAGAAGGTTTTTTTGATCACAGTTTCAATTTCAGTGCTTGTAATTGGCTTGTTCATAATTTCTATTTCTTCCTGTTTCAGCCTTGGAAGATTGGATTCTTCTAGGAATCTGTCCGTTTCTTTCAGGCTGTCCATTTTATTGCCATATTAGTTCACTCACTCAATCATGTCCAACTCTTTGCAACCCCGTGGACTGCAGCATGCCAGGCTTTCCTGTCCATCACCAGCTCCCAGAGCTTGTTCAAACTCATGTACATTGAGTTGATGATGCCATCCAAACATCTCATCTTCTGTAGTCCCCTTCTCCTGTCTTCAATCTTTCCCAGAATTAGGGTATTTTCCAAGGAGTCAGTTCTTCGCATCAGGTGGCCAAAATATTGGAGCTTCAGCTTCAGCATCAGTCCTTCCAATGAATATTCAGGACTGATTTTCTTTGGGATTGACTGGTTTGTTCTCCTTGCAGTCCAAGGGACTTTCAAGAATCTTCTCCAACACCACAGTTAAAAAGCATCAATTCTTCAGCACTCAGCTTTCTTTATTGTCCAATTCTCACATCCATACATGACTACTGGAAAAACCATAGTTTTGACTGACAGACCTTTGTCTGCAAACTAATGTCTCTGCTTTTTAATATGCTGTCTCAGTTGATCATAGCTTTTCTTTCAAGGAGCAAGTGTCTTTTAATTTCATGGCTGTAGTCACCATCTGTTGCCTGGAGAATCCCAGGGATGGGGGAGCCTGGTGAGCTACCGTCTATGGGGTCGCATAGAGTCAGACACGACTGAAGCGACTTAGCAGCAGCAGCAGCAGTAGCAGCAGTCACCATCTGCACTGATCTTGGAGCCCAAGAAAATAAAGTCTGTCACTGTTTCCACTTTTTCCCCATCTATTTTCTGTGAAGTGATGTGACTGGGTTCCATGATCTTAGTTTTTTGAATGCTGAGTTTTAAGCCATCTTTTTCACTTAGTTGCTCATAATAGTCTCTTATAATCCTTTGTATTTCTACAATGTCTGTTGTAACCTCTCCTTTTTCATTTCTAATTTTATTGATTCTTCTCTCTTTTTTTCTTGATGAATCTGGCTAAAGGTTTGTAATTTTGTTTATCTTCTCAAAGAAGCAGCCTTTAGTTTTATTAATCTTGACTATTGTTTCTATCATTTCTTTTTCACTTATTTCTGCTCTGATCTTTATGACTTCTTTCCTTCTGCTAACTTTGGTTTTTTGTGGTTGTTGTAGTTGTCCTTCTTTTTCCAGGTGTTTTAGGTGTAAAGTGAGGATGTCTATTTGATGTTTTTCTTGTTTCTTGAGGTAGGATTGTATTGCTGCTAGCTTCCCTCTTAGAACTGCCTTTGCTGCATCTCATAGGTTTTCAGTTGTCGTGTTTTCATTGTCATTTGTTTCTAGAAATTTTTTAATTTCCCTTTTGATTTCCTCAGTAACCTGTTGGTTATTTTGAAATGCAATGTTTAATTTCATGTGTTTGTGTTTTTTACAGTTCTTTCCTTGTGGTTCATATCCAATCTCATAGTTTTGTAGTCAGAAAAGATGTTTGATATGATTTCAGTTTTCTTAAATTTTCCTGAGGTTTGATTCGTGACCCAAGATGTGGTCTATCCTGGAGAATTTCCATGTGCATATGAGAAGAAGATGTATTCTTCCGCATTGGGATGGAATGTCCTGAAAATATCAATGAGATCCATCGGGTATAACGTGTCATTTAAGGCTTGTGTTTCTTTATTAATTTTCTGTTTTGATGCTCTGTCCATTTGTGTAAGGGGGTGTTAAAGTCTCCTAATGTTATTGTGTTACTGTCAATTCCTCATTTTATGTCTGTTACTGTTTGTCTTATGTATTGAAGTGCTCCTATGTTGAGTGCATACATATTAACAATTGTTTGTCTTCCTCTTGTATTGAGCCCTTAATTATTATGTAGTATCCTTCCTTATCTCTTGTAATATTCTTTCTTTTAAGGTCTATTTTGTCTGATATGAGTGTTGTTGGTCCAACTTTCTTTTGATTTCCACTTGCATGGAATATATTTTTCTATCCTCTTACTTTCATTCTATAGGTGTGTTTAGGTCTGAAATGCTTCTCTAGATATGAAGAGAGGCAAAGATTGAGATCATAATATCTGTTCCTAAAAACATGCGACTATCTAAAGACCTGTCCCTCTAGATTCCCTGGACCACAGAGGGCCTCAGTCCACCCTGAACTCCCTCAGGGGTTGTTGAAGGTCAACAGCTCCAGCAGCATGGGGTTCAATCTCCATAAAGGCAGATGGCAAATGTCTTTGTTGTTCACTTATTGGCAATGCCCTTGGTAAGTGCCAATTTGTAGTTGACACCTTCCTATCTGTTACCCTCTCAGGACTCTGTGTTTCTTGGATTTGTTTAACTATTTCCTTTCCCATATTGGGGAAATTTTCAACTGTGTCTCTTCAAAAATTTTCTCATACACTTTCTTTTTTTCTTCTTCTTCTGGGGCCCCTGTAATTCAAATATTGGTGCATTTAATATTGTCCCAGAGATCTCTGAAACTATCCACAGTTCTTTTCTTTCTTTTTACTTTATTCTGCTCTTCAGCAATTATTTCCACCATTCTGTCTTCCAGCTCACATATCCATACTTCTGCCTCAGAAGAATTCTCCTGTTGATTCCTTCTAGAGTATTTTTAATTTCAGCAATTGTGTTGTTTGTCTCTGTTTGCTTATTCTTTATTTTTCCTAGGTCTTTGTTAATTGATTCTTGCATTTTCTCCATTCTATTTTTGAAGTTTTGGATCATCTTTACTATCATTATTCTGAACACTTTTTCAGTAGTTTGACTATTTCCTCTTCATTTACATGGACTTATGTGTTTCTAGGTTGGTCCTTAATTTGCACAGTATTTCTCTGCCTTTTCATCAGTTTTTTTTAACTTATTGTGTTTGAGGTCTTTTTTCAGGCTTTGAGTTTGAATTCTATCTTCCTTTTGGTTTCTGCCTTTGTAAGTTTGGTTCAGTGGTTTGTGTAAACTTCATGTTGGGTGTGACTTGTGCTTGTATTCTGGTGGGAGGAGGCGAGATTTTTTTTTTTTTTTCCTCTCATGGGCAGGGCTGTGTGAAGTTGTAATCCCGTTTGCTGATGATTGTGTTTCTATTTTTGTCTTGTTTGTGGTTTGAATGAGGTATTCTGCACAGGGTGCTGTTGGCAGTTATGTGCTACTGGGGGTTTGTATACAAGTGGTTGCCTTTGTGTAAGTTCTCACGAACTAATCCTCTCTAGGGTTAGGAGTTCTTTGTTAGTCTAGGGTCTTGGAGTCAGCGCTCCCACTCCAAAGGCTCAGGGCTTGATCTCTGGCTCGGGAGCAGAGATTCCACGGGTGGTTTGTTGTGGCATTGCTGCTGCTGCTGCTGCTGTTGCTAAGTCGCTTCAGTCGTGTCCGACTCTGTGCGACCCCATAGACGGCAGCCCACCAGGCTCCCCCGTCCCTGGGATTCTCCAGGCAAGAACACTGGAGTGGGTTGCCATTTCCTTCTCCAAGGTATGAAAGTGAAAAGTGAAAGGGAAGTTGCTCAGTCGTGTCTGACTCCTAGCGACCCCATGGACTGCAGCCCACTAGGCTCCTCCATCCATGGGATTTTCCAGGCAAGAGTACTGGAGTGGGGTGCCATTGCTTTCTCTGTTACGGCATTAAATGGGATTAAAACAAACACAAAAACAAGAAACAAAAGTCACACTCGAGGCAAATGGCAATTACAAAATCAGGCAAATAATAACTAAAATAATGAAATGTACACATGTACACTCATTAACAAAACCAGAACAGTCCAAAAAAATGATAATAATAAAGTACAATATATTGACCCAGTGAACAAAGGAAACCAAAAATGATATCCACCTGTTAAAAACAAAAATAACTAAACCCCAAATTGGAAAACAAAACTGAAGTAAAGTGCCAACTGGAGAAAAAAGCGATGAAAACAAAGCAAACTAACAAACATGTGATGAAAAGAAAGAAAGAATAAAAATGCAAAGTTAAATAGAGGTAGATAAATAAGATGTATATATATTCAATATTACAATGGGAAAACAACAGTAGGAAAAACAAACAAAAGAGTAAATGTAGAGAAAATAATAATAAATTTTAAAAATTTAAAAAGTGAAAAAAAAAAAAAAGGAGAAAACAAAAAAAAAAATAGGAAAACCCCACAGAACCACGAGGCGAAAGTATATAAAAGAAATTAAAAGTGTGATTTTAAAAAGCTTAAATAGATTTAATAGTACTAGTAAAATCAACAGCTGCACCAACGGGGCGGGAGAGGGGGGACTGAAAGGGAGAAAAGGAAAGAAAATGAAAAAAGAAAAAGCAAAAATAATCCAGAAGCAACAACAGAACAAGTCAAAATATAAAAACAATAAATGCTTTTCTTGAATCTTGGCTGTCAGAGTCCTTTCCCTCGCTGGGAGACACAGTCCACCTCGCCTCCCTAGGACTGGGCTGGTCTCTGGACCTGCTGTGGAGGCAGCTCAGACTCTAATCTGGTCCTACCCCCGTGTGGCCTTGTCTCCAGTGTCCACAGCTGTCAGAACCAGTGTGTTTTCTTTTGTGGAAACTCTCATTGTCCTTTAGTCTGCCTAGTTGATCATGTGGATTTAATCTGCAGCTTGTACAGCTGGTGGGAAGGTTTTGGGTCCTCTTCCTTAGCTACACTGCCCCTGGGTTTCAATTGTGGTTTTATCTCTACCTCTGCATATGAGTCATCCAGAGGGGTTGGCTCCTGAGGCCGCCCTGGGGGACCAGTGAGGGCCAGGTGTGGAGGTGGCACAGCTGAGCTGCTTAGGTCACAGGGGCCCTGGCATCACTGGGTAGTCAGCGTAGCAGGAGGCTAGGGCAACAGGAAATATGGTGCTCAAGAAGGGCATGGCAACCCACTCTAGTATTTTTGCCTGGAGAATCCCATGGATAAAGAAGCCCAGCAGGCCACAGTCCACAGAGTCACAAAGAGTCAGACATGACCAAAGCAACCCAGCATGCACGGACGCAGGGTTTTTTCTAGCCTCTGGCAGCTCTTTCCGAGTGAGGATCATGCATAGAGGTGGCACGGTTGTTTGGATTACGGGGACCCTGGCAATGCCTGCTATGCAGGAGTGCTGGTGGCTATTGTCACATGGGATATGCTGCTATCAGGGCTTTTTCTAGCCTGTGGCAGCTCTGCTCCAGTGAGGACTGAGCATGAAGGTGTCACAGCTACTTGGGTTGTGGGGACCCTGCGGTGCCAAGTGTGCAGGGACACTGACTGCCTCAGCCGTAGGAGCTGTGGTGTTACCAGAGTCTTTTTCTAGCTTCTGGCAGCTGGCAATCAGAAGGCCTATTTGGCTGGCCCTTCTCTGTTGCTCCGCCCATTCAGGCACTTGAAGGGGTCTCCTGGCTGGGGTCCTACTCTGCTGTTCCCTGTGGCAGGTTCTCTATTGTTCAGCTGCCCGGTGCTGGTGTGTGGGGATATAGAGGCTACAGTGATGGCTCCACCCTCTACACATGACTCAGCAGTATTATCTTGCCTCCATGGCTGCCTGGTTTTCCTCCACAAGCATTTCCCACCACACTCTCCTGTCCCCTTGGGCTGTCTCCCCACAGTCATCAGCAGACCTAACTCTGGATTCCTCCACAATCCCTACACTCCAGCTCCCAGCCATTGTGCCTTCTAGGGGGCCCACATTGCTCTCCGGAGTATGTATGGCTGTGGCAAAGATTGTCTGTTTGATTCTCTTCTATTTAGACTGTTACAGATCAGCTGCTTCTCTCTCAGCCTCAAATGTTTTTCCTCTGTCCCAAACAATTACCTTGATGGGGGGATCAGATCCCTGCTTCAGTTCCCCCACCTGCCAAGGGCAAGTCCAGTCCTACTTACTCTCCTCTTTTGCTCCCTACTTCCTTCATCCTATTGAGTTTTCCGTGGTTCTATATATTCTTTTCTGGTGTTCAGGTACTCCTGCTCGCTCTCAGCTGGTGTTCTGCAGGCGCTTCTGTGTCTGAAGGTGTATTCCTGATGTATTTGAGAAAAGAGATGTATTCCGCGTCCATCTATTGCTCGGTAATCGGGTATACATAAGAGACAAACACTGGCTATTTACCTTGTTTCTGTTGTTACTTCCATTTCAGAGGGCAAACAGGAGGCTGACTGTAAATGCCTCAGCTGGAGCCCATCTACCTCTTGTCTTAGGAAATGCAAGCAGGAGGCTGGTACATTTCTCAACTGGAGCCCACCTATCCATTGTCTCAGGAAATGCAAATAGGAGGCTAGTTGTAAATGTCTAATCTGGAGCCCATCTATCTCCTGCCTTCATGCATGCTAAGTCCCTTCAGTCCAAATCTTTGCGACTCTCTGGACTATAGCCTGTTGGGCTCCTCTGTCCATGGGATTCTCCAGGCAAGAATATCTGAATGGGTTGCCATTTCCTCCTCCAGGGGACCTTCCCAACCCAGGGATTGAACCTGCATTTGCAGGCAGGTTCTTTACCACATCTCCTATATTAATATTACTGCCTTTCAATCTTCTGAATTAGATCCTGTTAAGCACTGGAATATATCACTTTTGTTATTTGTCTGTTGTGAAATTCACTGACACTGAATCTGCTTCTCACATTAAATTTATAATTCATAAGAAAGAGCAAATTACTGGGTGAGAAACTGGGAACACGCTGTTTTGGTTTGGAAGGACTCATTCCACACCCAGCTAGATGAGTTTACTCTTAGAGATTATGATGAATGAGTGTCAACAAAGTTATCAGTTAAAGGGCAAATATCAATATTATTCACTACAGACAGGAACTGTGTCCCAGGCACATTATTTACAAGGTAGTGGCTGAACTTGGAATCAGAGATAATATAATCACACACAACAGACAAAATATTTTCCTAATTTTTTGTTCTGAAATCAGCCGACAGTATGAGAATGCCAGGCATCCATGCTCAACTGCATTGAGATTTTGAGGAGGTCTACTTTAGACTATGGATGTGAAACAATCCTGTGCAGGAATTACTGTTAAGAGGTGGATATAGCCCCAGCTAGCAAGGGACAGTTTAAGCTGCCAGTTTAATTTCCCAGGATAAAGCTGATAAATTTATCTGTGATTCTAACAGCTTTTCAGATTTCAGAAGATTAAATTCCTGATACTTGGGCAAGTAACAGCTTTAAAAACTCTCTGATCCTGAGTGGGTTCCTGGTTTATTTTTGGCTTTGATTTTGCTTTAGAAGTGTAGGCTTAAGTTTTTTTAAAAAATTGAATGTATAAAGAGGTGGGACTAGCTAACGAGAATTCAAAGCAGGGGGACTGATGGGAAATGAGTTTGGAGCAGAGATTTACCATTCATTCTTTTGCAGTTCAGACCTTAATGGTGTCCAGAGGATCACCTAGGAAAGACTGGAAGATGTTTCTAAAACTTTGACTTATAAAAATTGTTTCTCTTCCACCTTCAGATTTTTCATCTCTGTACAAGCAGAAATTTAGGGCATTGCACAGAAAAATACCAATGAGTTACCAAGATCTCAGTTCTTACAAAATCTAATGAAGATTCATTTTTTTTAAATTGCTCTCCAAATAAACAGTTTCTTTGTGATTCTTCCAACTTAGGATCCAGACAGAAGAAAGGTAAAAATAATTTTCCTAGGCTTTTATCAAAACAAAGCACTCAGTATCCAATCTAACCTCCCATTTACTTTTCTCCCCAAACTGGCACAATATTTTCTGCTTCTGTTAACTCTAGAGGGACAATATTTTCAACTGTTTATAGTTTTCTTACAGCAGAGAGTGGTAGAGATATAAAAGGATTATCTGTTCTCAGAATCAAGAGTTTTTATAACTTGAAAAGATACGTTTTTGAAGTCCTCTACTAACTTTTTGCATAACTACGTGAGCTGCTAGAGGAGAACCAGAAGCAGTCTTAGCCTCTACATTTTAGGAATCAGCTCTTTCACTGAAAGCAAAGGAAGCATGCAGAATACCGTCAGACAGATAAGATAAACTACTAGAGAGACCAAGGAGGATGCAGATGGGGGTCTGAAGGAGTCCACCAGATGGGAGCTCCTCAACTGGAGCCCAGTGACACAGGGACTAAATCCACTCTAACTATGAAAATATTTTAACAAGAAATTGTAGAAAACAGATCAAAGTAGATGTAAGAAAGGAATCACAAAGTACTTACCATTTAATGGGTTAGGCTAGGCAAATTACTTAAAAAGATTCAGTTTAATGGAGAAGACATGATTAAAGGGACAGTCTTCCAACTATACAGCTACTGGGGAGATTAAAAGAAAAATGGAAGAAAGAGGGGTGTTTTGGCACTTAAGCAATGAGAAGGAAAAGAAGTAAGAGGGAAAAAAAAAACACTTTGCTTGCAAAACGAAGACTAATCACCCCAAACTGGAAGTAATTCAATTGTCTTTCAACACCCACTGACTAAATAAACTGTAGCACATCCACACAATGGAAAACTACTCACCAATAAAAAGAAATTAACTGCTAATAGTTAGAATAATATGAATGAATTTTAAATTTTATTTCCTAAGTGAAAAAAATCATTTTCAAAATATTGCAAACTATATTATTCTATGTATACAGTATTCTAGAAAAGGAAAAAGAAACAAAGAAATATAAAATAGATCAGTAGTTTCCTGGGGTTAGAGGTAAGGTGAGGGTATAAATACAAAGCGATATCATGAGAAGATTCTTTGGAATCCGTATTCTGTCTGTGGCAGTGATTACAGGAATCCGTATATGTGTAGAAATTCATAGAACTGTAACCCCCCCAAAGTAAATTTTACTAATGTATGTCTAAGTTAGAAAAGGTATCACCATGATAGACCCAGGCAGACTCCAGTTGTTTCTGCTTTCCATGATTCAGCTATTTCTGTACCACCAGCATAGTTGCTTGCCCCATCTATGTACCACCTGATGTCTACCCATCATTACTTAATACTTTCATTTAAATCAATACCTTTAAATTCACTGGTTTGCTGTGCTAGTTATATTTCTTCAACAAACTTTAATGTAAATACATACCTATTTGAATAACAGTGAAAATATCCAGAAACGATGTTAAGAAGGAATGATAGATCACTGATTCTTCATAGATACCCCTGAAGATAATCTGGCCCAATTCAGTCATTATTTAAGTCATATGTATACAGACTGTACTATCTCAGTCCAAGCATTGCTAAAGAAGGTTGCTTCTCAATGATTCTGAGCCAACCATTCAGAGCAATGTGGTAGACATTCCAACTGGACCAAGAACTGGCAGCAATATAAGAAAAGAATGTTTTGTTTAGAAAAGAAAAAAGTCAAGGGAAATTGAATAAGCCCTCTGTGTCTCCATCTTTTGTACATAAAATTATTTTATCTCTTTAAATAAACGGTCTTAATTTTTTTAAGTGCTGATTTTACAGGAAAATAAGCTAGCCATTCATTTCTAATTAAAACAGACAAAATTGCATTGTAGCTTGGTGTGTGCATGGCTGGTGTGAAGAATTATTATAACAACTTAACTCATATACAGGTGCCTGGATGGACCTGTAATATGAAAGATGCAACTTCCTGGATGCAGGTTTTCTCTGCCAAGGGCTATAGGCCAGGGTCTACTTATCAGTCCAGAAGATTGGAGATGTTTTGGTTGAAGCTTTACTCAGCATATTCTTCTACTGAATAGTAACTTCTTTTCTTTATTTGAAAATGTATAATATGTACTACAGTGGTTTTATTATGGATGGATCCAAGTTTTTGGAATCCTGAAACTCACATTATTTTTGTAATCCTCATTAACAAAAAGAATAGAAAATTATAAATACAAAATTAGGCATAAAAGAGAATATTGATTTATAATGAGAAAATAAATTTAAACAAATTATACATTTAGAGAAGCTGGAAAAAGTATCAAAGTCCAGTAAAATATCATATTTTTATTAACTCCCTGTCATATCTCTATCATATTTGTTTCCTGCACTTTTGACTATAAGTTCTTTGATCAGTTTTGTAATGCCATTTGTATAGAGAGATTAAAATGATGATTCAGGCTTTCTTCTGATTGATTTGCATTTTTATTTATTATTGATAGTCAGGATGCATAAAACATGCAGCTCTATGTACAGATGTACCCTGTTTCCAGTACTGATTGAAAAAGAAATTCTCTTTTGTACAATTCCTTTCAAAAGAGAGAGAGAAAAAAAGATACCATCTGGTTTATGCTCCTTATCAAGTGTGTTTCTGAGAGAAGAGACATTCTATTTTGACTTTGCCTATGGTAATAGACTCTTATGTTCACTATGCTCAGAATTAGGTCTGAACATCTCACTGCCCACACGTTTCTCTTGCAGAGAACAGTTGAATGTGTTTCTGTTATGATATGTCCTCTGACCATACCTAGAACAGTTTCAATAATTAAAATGTCTAATCTTGTGTAGGAGTCAACTTTGCGAACTCCATCCAAGCTAGAGCTCATACCTGCTTGGGGCTTGGCAGTCTGCACAGTGGGCAGGGGCCTCATATTTTTGGTAAGATCTAGTTTCTGACCCCTCCAGGGTGGTGCCCCAGGGGGATAGGAAACACGCCACTTGCCTGGCTGCAGGGGTCACTTTGATGTTGGATCTTTTATGTATGCTTTGCTGACATGGGTGATTCTGTGGATTAACTAGGAGAACTCTCAGAGCATATTGTAATGTAGGATGTGCATCCACAAGGCAGTCACTTTCAGTGCTATGTTCTCCAGGCTTCTCAACCACCTCTACTACGATCCTCTTCGAGGTCACTTTACCCTTCCAGGTGTCCTTCTTGGGCAAAATGTCCTTCAGGTGGCTTCCTGTCAGTTGCCTCTGTGGAACCACGCTTAGTCCCTGGAGAGGGGCACATTGGATGAGTAAGCTGCTCCCACTGAAACCGCTGTCAGGGAATTGCCTGGTGGTCCCGGGGTTAGGACTCAGGTCACTCACTGCCATTGCCCCAAGTTCAATCCCTGGTCAGGGAACTAAGATCCTACAAGCAAGCCATGCAACTTGGCCAAATAAGCAAATGAGAAACCTCTTTCTCTCTTGCACTCATCTCAGGTTTTGGAACATACAGCCTCTTTCCTGTGTAAGTCCTTTTCTCCCAGACTCCAGAAGATATATGCTATCTATGATACCCTTGGTGCCAAGCACCTCTCACTTGACAAGAAATGGGGGAGATAAAACTTCTTTCTGCTACCATGCGCTATAGAGCAACACCCTAACATCCTCACAGGAACGCCCTCTTTTTCTCTTCTTTTATTTGTAGACATTCATAGCCAGTAGAAAGGTGAAGGATTCCAGCTAGCAGAACTGATTTTAAAACCACTTAGTAAGTTCAGTATTGGTGCTTTAGCACATCAGTCTAGGTTATAAGGGTATTTGCCACTTTATTTTATTTTCTTCAGCTGAAACTAAGACGAAAGAAATTCTAGCTTAACATCATATCACAGAAACATATGTATCTCTATCCATTTTTTCTTTCACTCAATCAAGATTATATCAAATATTACTGGCCTGTACTGCTGAAATTTACCTCTGGGAAGCCTCTAGTGAGTATTCCCTTCACCCCTAATTCAGTTGCTGTTTTTGTTGTCCTCATTTCTCAGGGCTGGGCTCTACCCATCTCTTGTCGTAGTTCCATCAATTTCTGACCTAGGACCGCATTGGTTGTTACACTCCTTCTTAACCAGGAGTGATAAAGATTTCTTATGTCATACAACTTACTGAATCTTGGTTTTTCTCTGCACTCACAAAGAATGAAACGTTTGGCTGGTGGTGACAGTAGAAGCACTAGTACTGGTGGTGGAGATGTTGGTGAAAGTGGTGGCATTTGAAGTGTTGGTGGTTGTAGAGGAAGGAGAGGTGGTCAAGATGGTGGTGATGTTGGTGGAAGTGGTGTAGAGGTGATGATGTAGGTGGAGATGGTAGAGGTAGAGGTGATGGTAGAGGTAGTGGAAGTGGTGGTGATGGGGGTGATGGGCTTGGCAGAGGTGGAGGTAAAGGTGGTGGTGTTGTTGAAGGCAGAGATGTAACCTGTTAGACTGCAGCAGAATGAACACAAAAGAATCCTGAAGGAATCCTCCGTGTTCCAGGGTGCACTGCCATAGAACACTGTCTCCACTGAGTATGCACTCACAATAAAGTAGTGACAAGCTGTAGTAGGAAATGAATTATATATGAGGGAGAGTCAGTGGATAACACAAATAGGAAAATTTGCATCCTAAGACTCAGATTTAAGATCTAAAAGAGACCTGGGAAGGAGAGAACTGAGATCATGGAAAGAGAGAATATTAAAAAAAAGAATGTACTTAGTCCTGAACAGAATGAATGAAAGCAAATCCCTACCTAGATATATTGTAGTGGAGTTTAAACTTTAAAAACAGAGAAAATCAGAAAAACCACTGAGATACATGACAGGTTGGTGAAAGGAGGCAGGTGAGTTTTCAAAGGGCTTTCAAGGTGTGGCTCTTAGATCAATAACTAGAAATTCAAGAAGAAAAATGGAATCAGACCATACAATTGCTGGGGCAAAACTAACTTCTGGGCACAAAAGGTATTTTCAGGCACAGAGATTCTTCAAGTGTGAATGCTAGACAAGGTCTCCATTTGAATATTAAGAAAAAAAAACAAAAACTATAGCTTGAACTGAACTTAAGCAAAAAAAGAAATTCATCTGAAAAGGAGACAGTGGAACACTGAAAACTATGATGAAGAAAGAACTCCATGAACATATTGGAAAATCCAAATATGTATTAAATAATAACATTAAAGACTGATCTGGATAGATTTTTAAAAGGTGGTAAATCTAAAATATTAGGGAGCAATCACTATAGAAGATGACAAGACTTTATAGGGAACCAAGTCTGAGAGTCTTATATTCTGTGGGACCAGAACTGAGATTTCTATTGTGTTAAATAATCATGTTAAGCAGTAAAAAATAATCTCTCAAAGAATACAAAGGGGATATATAGCTTCCAAACCAGTTGGAATAATATGAGAACAAAGAAAATTATGAATAAAATGAAAAATGAGCAAGGAGATGGGCAAGGAAGCCAAGATGTTGGTGAGTAAACATGTAACAGAGATGGTGGCAATCATGCCAGGTGGGCAACAGCACAGGCAGGTGTGGGATGGGGGAGGCTGTCTCCTATAGTACCTGGGTAAATCCAGGTTCAGTGTAACATGGTGGTCCTGGAGCCTCACGGAGGGGCAGAAAGGAAAGGCCCAGGTGACGCAGCAAAGTGCAGATTCATTGGCTCATCACATGAGTTTGACTCACATCCCCTCTCAATACAACCATCCTCTCTTCCAGCTCTTGTCCTTTTTTCCAACGAGCACGTTGTCTCTGAGCATCTCTGCCGACCCTTCGGGGTCCAGTCTATTATTGCTGGGTCCACAATCCGTTTAGATTGATAGATAATTAAGCCAGTCTGACCCAAAACAGCGTGGTATATTTTCCATTTTTCTGAGGAGATGAGCCACAGACAACATAAAGTGACTGTCTATTCTCTGTTCATCTCTGATTTCTGGGGGGCTGTACCACCCATGAAGTTTCAGAAATGTATGCCAAATGTGGACAAAAAGCAAAGAACTATAGAGCCTTTGGTGAGAGAGTCCTGTGAGAGAAACGGATTCCTTTCTGCTCACATTTTCAAGTAGTTACAGAATTTAAAAAAATTTTTTAAACACATGAACTCTATAACCCAGATAAAGTACAACCTGTTCCTATTTTAGGATGCTATTTGAAATCTATTCCATGCTGGGTCCATTTCATCTTATCTATTTGTTTCTTTCCTTTGAAAAGAGCCAAAACAGAGGCTGAAATAAGCACTTCTCTGCCTGACCCTCTTTTGTTGCCTTGCAGAAGATAGGTCCTGCAGCCTGGTGTGAAAAGAAAAGGAACTCAACCTTTAGTGAAAGAAGCTAAGTTCTCCTGGGGAGAACTCTGAGGTGGATTTAAAGAGACAGTCTTGACAAACCTCTGTAGGTTCTGAGAGATCCACCAAGGTGACTGAAGGCACACAACACTGGGGGCACGTGGTCATTAATGCCCTGGAGGAGGCTCTACATGTCAGCTCCCTTTCAGCATTTCCATAGGAGCCCCTCTGGCCTTCCCTGTGCTCCTGCCTGACTGCAGGACTCAGCAATTTGCTCTTTCTCCAGGGACAACCCACAAGCTTCTCCATCATAAGCCTTAAATTTCTCTCTTGCATGCCCTTGTTCTCTCCCTCCTTTCCCCCCTCCTCCCCCGCCCCTTGCTTTAAATTGTATTTTATTGTGGTAAAAACACTTTACACGGGGTTTCCCTTTTAGTGCACTTTCCACTGTGCAACACAGTTGCTGTCTCAGGCATGAAGCTGTGCAGCCCATCCCCAGAACTCACTCATCCTGCTTGCCTGAAACTTTATGCCTCTTGCTTAGCGACTCCCCATTCCCCCCACCAGCCCCCCCACCAGCACCCAAGGGCCTGGCAGCCACCATTCCACTCTTTGATTCTATGAATTGACTACTTTAGATCACTCATGTAAGTAGAACATGTAACATTTGATCTTCTGTAACTGGCTTATTTCACTGAGCATAGTGTCCTCAAGTTTCATCCTTGTGGTCACATATTGCAGAATTTCCTTATTTCTTAAGGCTGGATAATACTCCATGTATCTATACACCACATTTTCTTTATCTGTTCGTCTGCTGGTGGACATTTAGGTTGTTTCCACACTGTGGCTCTTGTGAATAGTGCTGCAGTGAACATGGTGTGTAGAAATCTCTTCAACATCCTATGGAGAGGGACTTCCCTGGTGGTCCAGTGGTTAAGAGTCTACCTTGTAACGCAGGGGAAACAGGTTTGATTCCCGGTTGGGGAAATAAGATCCCACACGCTTAGGATCAACTAAGCCTGCAAGCCTCAGTTACTGGGCCCACAAGCCACAACCAGAGCATCAGTGTGCTGCAACAAAAGCTCCGCATAATGCAACAAAAGATTCCACATGCTGCAACTAAGACCTGATGCAGCCAAGTAAATATTTAAAAAAAAAAAAAAAAAAAAAAGACCCTACTTAAAACAGTATGGGGGTTCCTCAGAGGATTCAAAGTAGAACCTCCCTGTGATCCAGCAATCCACTTCTGGGTATATAATCCTCTTCATTTTTTGTGTTAAGCATATTTTCAAAATATCTTCATTTTTTTTCCCCATAAGAAATGCCACATACTTTTAAAAAATTGTTGGTTAGTATTATGACTGTTTGTCGAGCTCCTACTTAACATCTTCATAATACAGCCTCAGCTGGGAGCTTGTGAGGAACTGAGGAACGCAGCACCCAGCCAGCTCACCCTGACAAAGTCTACATTTTCACATTGATTTCACTGAATCTGCCTCTAAGAACGAAACCCCTCAGATGTAAAATAGTTGGCTGGTGCTCATTAAGCTACCACTGCTTTCCCTTTATTTTTAAAGAGACCCAGAAATTCCTGAACTGTTTTCTTTTTGATTTGTGGTCTCACTTCTGGCTGATAGGAAGAAGCTGGCCATAGGCACTCTGCTCGCATATTGGCCAATTAGTTCCCCATCCTCCACACTATGCTCCTAATTTCCTCAAGGCAATCATGCCATTAGCCTCCACACAGTCAACAAAAAATAACATCAGGCCATTGAATAGAGAGGGTGAGCAGGAAATGCCTCTCCACAGGGCTGTCTTCATTTCCCTGCAGAAAAGTGTCAACATATTTACAGAGCTGGCTGTGCATTACAAAGCGCGTCTGCTGACTTGAGTCCTTTTGTCCCTTTGAAATCTATGGGTAGTCGGAGCATATAGTGTGTATCATATAGGACTTTTCCCCTTTTGGACTGGAGTGCTTACAGAAAATTTACCAGCTCCATTGCTGGCAATAAAAGCACATTTTTCTCTGTGTAGGTCACAAGTGATACAGTCCCCAATTCTCTCCTAAGCACCAAAAATAGAGAGAACAAGCCAAGCCAAGATAAGCAGATGTCTTTCCCCCAAATCCCAAACAACGTATTTAAGCTCTGGAACTTAACAGCAAAGTGTGTGATGGCTAGAGTATCAAGCCTGTCAGATTCTCTCTTTATAGAACTGGGCAGGGGACATATATATCCCTTATTGCATGTGATATATGCTCACCTTAAATACTGTTTTCTTAATTTAAATGTTTGCCATTAAATTATTTTGCAAATGGGAAGCTTGTTATTGAAATAAATCTTATGATAACATCTCTTTATAAAGCAATACATCTTTTATGTTTATTTGACCGTAAAATCAATGTAAGAAAATTACCGGAAGTGTCAAAATGATAAAAACTAATCATCTGCCATCTCCTAATTCAGATGGGACACATCTCACTTATGCTTTTTTTTTTCCAGCTTCTGTGTATTAGATGTACACATTTCACTTAAATGAAATGATGGAATTGATTATTTTCAGGTTTTCCTTTTCCCCACTACACTTCATTATATCACAAATGGTATCCATTTTTCACTATTATCCATCGAACTTGTTCTGGTTTATTACTGTGGTAGTAAATGTGATGAATATCTTGAAGCCCCCAACCGCCCTCCCTGTAATTAGTTCACAACAGAAGCAGTGGGTCAGCACGATCATTTCATGCACATACTGAGAACACTCCATGGGGCACCAGGATAATACATAGGAAACCTTTGGCTGCAAATGAAAAGACCTCCCATCCTTTTTAAGTCTTCTGTAAAATAAGTTTCTTAAATTCCCAAGAGAATTATGCTAGGTCAGAGAATCCCTTTATTGTTATCAATGCACAATATCTCATGTCCTATCTGAATGTGCATAATTTTTATATTTTGAGTTTATTTCAATGAGCCAGTGGCTGTGGCATAATGTTTTCTAGTTCCTGTTTGTATGCCTTCCTCTGGTTCATAAGAATGGCCTCTTATGAACCGTCCCATTTGGTATCTTCTATGTGGAATGTTCATGAGTCAAGTAATTTTCACAGAGCCAGGTTTTTAGAAACCGGTGTGGCAAACAATGCATTTATTATTTTGTTGCTAAAATTGAGGTTTAAGTGCTGATTTCCTGTATAAGATCCCAGAGTGGAAAAAAAAATTCCAAAGTGGAAAAAAATATTCCAAGAGCTTCCCCGGTGGCTCAGTGGTAAAAAGTCCAGTGGGTATGATCCCTGGTCTGGGAGGATCCCACATGCCATGGGGCAGCTAAGCCTGAGTCAGAACTACTGGGCCAGTGCTTTAGAGCCCTTGAGCCTCAACAATAGAAACCTCATTGCTTGGGCAACAGGAGCCCCAGCACCACAACTCAGAGTAGTCCCTGACCGCCACAGCTGGAGAAGGTCCCACAGCACAAAGGCCCAGTGAGCCGATAAATAAAGAAGCAAATAAAACATCCACACTCTTGCACTGGCCATTGGGAGTTAGTGTGTGAGGGGCAACCTGACTTCCTACAGAGGGGAGCCAATTAAACACAGAAAGACAAGACTCTGGATCTTCTTCGTTGTTGTCTAGTCACTCAGTCGTGTCCGACGCTTTGCGACCCCATGGACTGCGGCACACCAGGCTTCCCTGTCCATCACCAACTCCCAGAGCTATTCAAACTCATGTCGGTGATGCCATCCAACCATCTCATCCTCTGTCGTCCCCTTCTCCTCCTGCCTTCAATCTTTCCCAGCATCAGGGTCTTTTCCAAGGAGTCGGCTCTTCACATCAAGTGGCCAAAGTATTGGAGCTTCAGCTTCAGCATCGGTCCTTCCAATGAATATTCAGGACTGATTTCCTTTAGGATTGACTGGTTGGATCTCCTTGCCATCCAAAGGACTCTCAAGAGTCTTCTCCAACACCACAGTTCAAAAGCATCAATTCTTTGGTGCTCACCCTTCTTTATGGTCCAACTGTCCCATCCATACATGACTACTGGAAAAACCATAGCTTTGACTATATGTATCTTTGTTGGCAAAGTAATGTCTCTGCCTTTTAATATGCTGTCTAGGCTTGTCACGGCTTTTCTTCCAAGGAACAAGTGTCTTTTAATTTCATGGCTGCAGAAACCTTTAGCAGTGATTTTGGAGCCCCCAAAAATAAAGTCTGCCACTTTGTCCACTGGATGACATCACCGACTCAATGGACATGAATTTGAGCAAGCTTGATTTTTGTTTTTTGAATGTTGAGTTTTAAGCCAGCTTTTTCACTCTCCTCTTTCACTTTCATTAAGAGACTCTTTAGTTCCTCTTGGCTTTCTGACATAAGGGTAGTGTCATCTGCATATCTGAGGTTATTGATATTCCTCCTGGCAATCTTGATTCCAGCTTGTGCTTCATCCAACCCAACATTTCTCATGATGTACACCACATATAAGTTAAATAAACAGGGTGACCATATACAGCCTTGACGTACTTCTTTCCCAGTTTGGAACCAGTCCGTTATTCTATGTCCGGTTTTAAATGTTGCTTCTTGACCTGCATACAGGTTTCTCAGGAGGCAAGTGAGATGGTCTAGTATTCCCATCTCTTTAAGAGTTTTCCACAGTTTGTTGTGATCCACACAGTCAAAGGCTTTAGCATAGTCAATGAAGCAGAAGTAGATGTCTTTCTGGAATTCTCTTGCTTTTTCTACGATCCAACAGATGTTGGCAGTTTGATCTCTGGTACCTCTGCCTTTTCTAAATCCAGCTTGAACGTCTGAAAATTTTCGGATCACGTACTATTGAGGCCTGGCTTGGAGAATTTTCAGCATTACTTTGCTAGCATGTGAGATGAGTGCAATTGTGCGGTAGTTTGAACATTCTTTGGCATTGCTTTTCTTTGGGATTGGAATGAAAACTGACCTTTTCCAGTCCTGTGGCCACTGCTGAGTTTTCCAAATTTGCTGGCATATTGAGTGCAGCACTTTAACAGCATTATCGGAATCTTCTTACGAGGTAGTCATTTGCTGGAGGCGCTGAAGTGAGGCATCCACACTCTTATGTCTATGAGGCAGGTTTGAGCTTCTTTCATCTAATTTGAATCCTTGAGGAAACTGTGCCTTTCTAGGCATGGACTATATCACGGTGTTGGGAGAACCACCTTCCTGTCAGTAGGCTCTAGAGGAGGATCCATTTCTTTCCTGTTCCAGCTTCTAGAGGCCACCTGCATTCCTTGGGTCATAGCCCCTTCTTCATTTTTAAAGCCATTGCTATGTTCAGTTGAGTATTTTTCACATGACATCATTCTGACTGTTTCTGTTGCAGCCTCTTTGATTCTGACTGTGTTGCCTCCTTTTTTCATGTTTTAGGACCCTTGTGATTATATTGGGCCTGTGGAATAATTCAGGACAATACCCCCACCTGGAGCTCCTTAACCTTAACCACATCCACAGTGTCCCTTTAGCCATGTTTATATGTGCACAGACGTCAGAACTTTAGGGCATGGACATCTTTGGGGAGCCGTGGTTCTGCCAGCTGCATTAACACTATCCTAACTTTTTGCATTATAGTTTGTGTTGTCTGAAATTACACTGTAAGCTCTTTTTTGTGTCTGCATTTTTGCCCCTCAACATGATGTGAGATTCATTCTGTAACTCTAGTTCATCGATTCATTACTATGGTATTCTACTGTGTAAATACACCACAATTTATGTATATATTCTAGGTGGATGGATGTTTGAGTTGTATCCAGTTCTGTGCTTATATTTACACTGCACGTTTTGGGCCTGTATTTTGATGTTTCTATGAGTGGCATTTCTAGAGAATGTGGTGAGAGAAAACAGTCTTTCCCAGCATCAGGTATTTAATGCTTGGAAGTCTAGTTTAAGAGTGGCTTACTAAGCCATTTACAGAGCATTGCCCTTAACATTTTTTTAAACAAGTTAAGAATTTTTTTTTTTCTCAATGAAAAAGGAATCTGGAAGTAGACAGCTGCTGGCAATGGTTCAGAATTTCCAGATCACAGTTTGTGTCTCTGTCATTCTCTTGGTTTTTCTCTCGTGGTCACAAGACTGTTGCCAGGCTCTATGCATCTCAACTGCATGGCAGGAAGGACAAAGAGGAAGAAAGGGTGGCACCAGAATATCTGTTCTGTTAATAGGGATGCATTTCTCCACCCACACTATCTGCAACTGGTAAACATGTTCCTCTGCCAGAAAAGTTGTCCTTTTGTAGTAGTGGTGGATGAATGAGACTATAGTGGGGAGATGATGTTGAGCCTGTCCACAGAGTCAGTCTCAACTTTTAAGACTTGGGCTAGGTCTCTGGCAGACACCACAAAGAAACATGATATTAGAATGAGCCATAGTGCAATGATCATTGAAAACTACCATTTCCTTTCAAATCTTTTCAAAAAATTTTAGACTCTTTTACCGGAAGTGAAAAGTTAAAAGTTTCTTGGTTCTTTATTTAAATTTAATTTGATCCACCAGAAATTTGCATTGGGAATTTGCTTCTGATACTCCAAAAACAGAGAACTTCTTATGTTTACCTCTGTAATTCACCACAAAATCAGCACAACAGAGTCCTAGATAGAAGAGAGAATCAGTAAACATTTATTGATTTTCATTGATATAAAAGTAGAGTAAGGAAATGATGTCTTTGATATTGACATTGGATAAAAACAGTCAATGGGAAGCATAAAAACTATATAAAGTGGCAAACAAAATGTAGATCAACTAGTTTCTCAGTGCTCAGGTAATTGATCATCAGCATAGCACTTCCCATCTTTTCTCCCCACCTCTCATGTCAATCAAAGATTGGGTCTCATGAGTAGCAACTACTTCAAAGAATAAATCTTCCCTCCACAGAGCAGGGTATAAACAGGCAAGACTGGAGTGGGACTGCTCACACTGGGTTCTCAACATGCTTTTCACACCAGCTTATGGAGCACAAGGATAATTTAGATTGCATATTGCACAAGAACACTGAGAAGGAGTCTTTGCCTGGTGGTAACATGGAGTCAAGTGTGATATCTCAAAATTCTCTGAGTTTTTTCATGAAGTGGATAAATTGATGGTGGTGATTTTAAACTGAGCATGAGTTTGTGATGAGACAGAATTGATTAATTTTAAAAAGAAGAGAAAGGCCACAAGGAAAGAGGGAGAAAGGGAAGGTTAAAAAGCAGAGATGTTACTTTGCCAACAAAGGTCTGTCTCGTCCAAGCTATGGTTTTTCCAGTAGTCATGCATGGATGTGAGAGTTGGACTATAAAGAAAGCTGAGCACCGAAGAATTGATGTTTTTGAACCGTGGTGTTGGAGAAGACTCCTGAGAGTCCCTTGGACCACAAGGAGATCAAACCAGTCCATCCTAAAGGAAATCAGTCCTGTATATTCATTGGAAGGACTGATGCTGAAGCTGAAGCTCCAATACTTTGGCCACCTGGTGTGAAGAACTAACTCTTGGAAAAGACCCTGATGCTGGGAAGGATTGAAGGCAAGAGGAGAAGGGGACGACAGAGGATGATATGGTTGGATGGCATCACCGACTCTATGGACATGAGTTTGAGCAAGCTCCGAGAGTTGGTGATGAACAGGGAAGCCTGGCGTGCTGCAGTCCATGGGGTCACAAAGAGTCAGAAAAGACTGAGTGACTGAACTGAAGTGAACAGGCCCCGTATCAAATTTTAACTTCTCATCCTTCAAGCCAGTATCTAACCTGTTTTTACCTTTCTTTTCCTCTTCCCATCAATCTCTTGAGTTCAGTGCCCCCCTTTTCCCTGTCTTTGGTCTTTTTTCCTTCCCTTTCTTCCCTATGGCCCTTCCTCTTGGTTCTCTGTTTTTCTCATTTGCTGTTTGATCTTTTCTCTGTTTGTGCCTTACAGCAGCTAGTATCTTTCATGAACTTTAAAGGAAATGTGGAATCTCAGAATCATCAGAGACCTCTGGAAACAGTTAAATCAGCCTCTACCTCGTGCTCTGGAACAAGAACCAAAAGATCATGAAACCCAGACAAGCATCATGAAGACAGGCCACTGGAAGGATTATGACAATGAATCAAAGTTGTGATTGTGGTCATGAATTTGTTTCATTAATTCCCTTTACTAAATACTGATTGAGTCCTGCTTCTTCCAGACTCTGTACCAGGCACTGGAATACAGAAATGAAGAGATCACTTCCTTTGGAAGGGTGTTAAGTTTGTTGTTAATCTGGCATTTCTCTGAGGGTTTTCCAATTAATTCTCATGCTTTTTAAATAAAGAAAGGCAATAGGTGTGGGATGTAACATTGACAGATATGGTCATTAAATGATTTCAGCAAATGCCCAATGATTTGATCATTATCACAAGCAACAAGAGACAGTTCTAAGCCAAAAATTTTGCAATTAAATTAGGATAGAGGAGATCTGGGAGGGATCCCAATTGAATTATATTCTCTCACAGGCGACCTGAGGTCACCTTCAGAATTTTACATAGAATTCTTTGTATGACTTTTTAAATAATGAGTTAAGACTTTCTATAAGTCATTAAATATACTCATATGGTAAAGCCTTTATCCATCTTTTGAAATCTTTAGAAAGGTCTGAAATGAACCTGGACTCAGATGGTGCTACTATCCTTCCAGAGAAAGTAACTTTTTTTCTTTCTTTCTTTTTTTAATTGAAAGTATAGCTGATTTTTTAAAATGAAATATAGATCTCATGGACACAGTGCCTGAAGAACTATGGACGGAGGTTCGTAACATTGTACATGAGGCAGGGATCAAGACCATCCTCAATAAAAAGAAGTGCAAAACATCAAAATGGTTGTCTGAGGATGACTTACAAATAGCTGAGAAAAGAAGAGAAGTGAAAATCAAAGGAGAAGAGGTAAGATATACCTATTTGAATGCAGAATTCCAAAGAATAGCAAGGAGCAATAAGAAAGCCTTCCTCAGTGATCAGTGCAAAGAAATAGAATGGGAAAGACTAGAGATCTCTTCAAGAAAATTAGAAATACCAAGGGAACTTTTCATGCAAAGATGGGCTCAATAAAGGACAGAAATGGTATGGACCTAACAGAAGCAGAAGATATTAAGAAGAGGTGGCAAGAATACACAGAAGAACTGTACAAAAAAGATCTTCACGACCCAGATAATCACAATGATGTGATCACTCACCTAGAGCCAGACATCCTGGATTGTGAAGTCAAGTGGGCCTTAGGAAGCATCACTACAAACAAAGCTAGTGGAGGTGATGGGATTCCAGTTGAGCTACTTGAAATCCTAAAAGATGATGCTGTGAAAGTGCTGCACTCAATATGCCAGCAAATTTGGAAAACTCAGCAGTGTCCATAGGACTGGAAAAGCTCTGTTTTCATTCCAGTCCCAAAGAAAGGCAATGCCAAAGAATGCTCAAACTACCTCACAATTGCACTCATCTCACGTGCTAGTAAAGTAATGCTCAAAATTCTCCAAGCCAGGCTTCAACAATACATGAACCGTGAACTTCCAGATGTTCAAGATGGATTTAGAAAAGGCAAAGGAACTAGAGATCAAATTGCCAATATCCGATGGATCATCAAAAAAACAAGAGAGTTCCAGAAAAATATCTATTTCTGCTTTATTGACTATGCCAAAGCCTTTGACTGTGTAGATCACAATAAACTGTGAAAAATTCTTCCAGCGATGGGAATACCAGACCACCTGACCTGCCTCTTGAGAAACCTGTATGCAGGTCAGGAAGCAACAGTTAGAATTGGACATGGAACAACAGACTGGTTCCAAATAGGGAAAAGAATACATCAAGGCTGTATGTTGTCACCCTGCTTATTTAACTTAAATGCAGAGTACATCGTGAGAAACGCTGGGCTGGATGAAGCACAAGCTGGAATCAAGATTGCCAGGAGAAATATAAATAACCTCAGATATGCAGATGACACCACCCTTATGGCAAAAAGCGAAGAAGAACTAAAGAGCCTCTTGATGAAAGGGAAAGAGGAGAGTGAAAAAGTTGGCTTCAAACTCAACATTCAGAAAACTAAG
The DNA here is from genome assembly GCA_024291935.2 of Okapia johnstoni. Classification (NCBI taxonomy): domain Eukaryota; kingdom Metazoa; phylum Chordata; class Mammalia; order Artiodactyla; family Giraffidae; genus Okapia; species Okapia johnstoni. The sequence continues at coordinate 1,738,688 of CM044326.1, forward strand.
CTCATGGCATCTGGTCCCATCACTTCATGGCAAATAGATGGAAAAACAGTGGAAACAGTGACAGACTTTATTTTGGGAGGCTCCAAAATCACTGCAGATGGTGACTGCAGCCATGAAATGAAAAGACACTTACTCCTTGGAAGGAAAGCTATGACAAACTTAAACAATATATTAAAAAGGGGACTCATTTGGTTTTTTAGAACTCAATACTCATGGGATGATGAATCACTGTCCTTCCTCCCACATGCTGCTGTTTTCTGCGGTTTCAAAGGGCATCTGCACATCCATCTGATGCTTCACTAGGAAATAGAGGACAGCCAGGAGAGGACAACACCAAAAGAGAGAAGAATAAATGGTATGGTACAAAAGGCTGTATGTCAATGAGTAAGATATTAGCACCATTTTGTAAGGTTAAATGTTATTTGTTTAAAGTCTCCTGTGACAAGCACGTGGAAAGTAGATCTAGAATGAGTAATTTATAAGGATTTCAAGACAAGCCCCAATAGAACCCAGCAGCATAGATATAGAAATAGAAAGAAAAATAAAGATGAGGATTTAAGGAAGTTAAGTCAGCAGAAAGGAATTAATAGTGAGAAAAAGGAAACATAAGTTCTTAAATTAAAATGATTTAATAAAAAACTAAGTCCTAACAGTGATGTTTTGCTTACTCTGTGACTCCTATTATAAACCAATATAATGAATGAGCTCTCACTGACATAGCTGTATCACGTATGAGGAGTTCTGGTTGCTTCACAGCCTGCCTATATTTGCTGTGATCAGTTCCCTCTATTTTTGCATTTATAGTGAGTATGTAGTACCATCTCTGTGTGATATTTATTTGCATTTCTCTATGATTTACGATGCTGAGCATCTTTCCATGTGCATGTTGGCCATTTGTGTATCATCCTTGGTGAAGTATTTGCTAAAATATTTTGCCCACTTTTAATTGAGATATTTGTCTTTTCTTATTAAATTATGAGTTATATAAATAAAAAATAAAATAAAAACAATAAATTATGAGTATATATTAAATAAAAGGTTTTTAGATACAAGTTTTGTGAAGACTTGGATGACTTTTTCATTTTTTGGCTGTATCTTTGAAGAGCAAAATTTTTTAAAAACTAAATAAAAACAACTTACTGATTTTTTTCTTTTATCATTTGAACTTTTGTACTGTATCCACTAGATCTCAAATTCACAGTTACTGAAATATTCTCCACTCTAATGGCAGAAAGTGAAGAGGAACTAAAGAGCCTCTTGATGAAAGTGAAAGAGAAGAGTGAAAAAGCTGGCTTAAAACTCAACATTCAAAAAAACTAAGATCATGACTTCTAGTCCCATCATTTCGTGGCAAATGGAAGGGGAAAAAGTGGAAGCAGTGACAGATTTTATTTTCTTTGGCTCCAAAATCAACTGTGAATGGTGACTGCAATCATGAAATTAAAAGACGTTTTCTCCTTGGAAGGAAAGCTATGACAAATTTAGACAGCATATTAAAAATCAAAACATCATTTTGCTGACAAACGTCCATATACTCAAATCTATGGTTTTTCCACTAGTCATGTATGGATGTGAGGGACGGACCATAAAGAAGGATGAATGCCAAAGAACTGATAGTTTTTTTTTTTTTTTTTTAGAACTGATAGTTTTGAATTGTGGTGTTGGATAAGACTCTTGAAAGTCCCTTGGACTGCAAAGACAGTCAACCCTAAAGGAAACAAATCCTGAATATTCATTGGAAAGACTGATGCTGAAACTAAAGTTCCAATACTTTGGCCACCTGATGCAAAGAGTGGACTCATTGGAAAAGACCCTGATGCTGGGAAAGATTGAAGGCAAAAGGAGAAGATGGTGACAGAGGATGAGATGGTTAGATAGCATCACTGACTCAATGGACATGAGTCTGATCAAACTCCAGGAGATAGCGAAGGACAGGAGAGCCTGGCAAGCTGCAATCCATAGTGTCTCAAAGAGTTGGACATGACTTAGCAACTGAACAATAACAACAACAAAATATTGTCTTAGTTTTTCTTCAAAAAATATTGTAATTTGAGCTCTTAAATTTAAGTCTAATGTCAATTTTGAGTTAATTTTTGTATACAGTATTGTAAGGACCAAGGTTTAGTTTTTATTTTGATATCTGTTTGTTCCAGGACCATTTATTGGAAAGATTATCTTTTCCCTATTGAATTACCTTGGTATTTTTGGTCAGTCAATCTCAATCAGTTGATAATTTCCATCTCTTGAATGAAGGGATTGATATATGTTTCTGTATTTCTTTTGCTAAGCACAGCTTAAAAGTCAGCAAAGGTAACATGATAGTTAGTTACTTGGGTTTTATTTTTGCCTCATATATCCCAGACTAAAAACTAGAGATCTGGAAACCCAGAAACACCAACTGTCACAGAACAACCACGAAAGAAAACTTTATTTCTAGACAAAGAATTAGAACCTTGCCAGAACCAAAACTTTTAGTAAAATAAACACTCTACTGTGGCCACACACTACAGAATTTAAAAAAAAAAAAGTGAGGCCCCAACCCCTTCATCACCAGCAAGTATAGAATGAAGAGTCTAGATTTCCTCAGGTGCATTTCAACTACTCTTCCCCTACCAGAGTGGTGTCAGGACGGCCAAGCAGGGAGCCAGTTCACCCCACAGTGTCCGCGGAGACCATACAGGGAGCCTGGACTTCCATCTTGACTCATCTAGTGCTGAGGAAGCAACTCTACCCCTCCATGTGGGGCTGGCATCAGAAACAGCCTAGATAAAAATCAGAACTTCCTCAGCTGTTCAGTGGTATGAAGGTCACATCCACACACAGTTTCAGTGGAGGTCACAGGAGGGACAGTAACAAGATGTCCCACTCCTTCCTAGCTAGAGACATACGAGCAGAAGCATTCTGGCCTCTGGTACTCCCACAGATAACCTGCAGTAAAGGGTAGTCACTTCCTCAGGCATCAGTGGAGGCCAAGGAATAAATCTGGATTTTTCTCCCATCTAACGGGAATGAGGTAGCTGCCCTTCTTCCCCTGCAGAAGTAATGTCAAAGAAAGCTAGTTAAAATAGAAAGTTTAAATAAGATCCACAGTTTCATAACATGATAACCAAAATATCCAAGTTTCAATAAACAAATCACTTATATAAAAAACCAGGGATATCCCAACAGCAGAGTAAGAATGAGACAGAAAAGAAGCAGTGAACTTGATGACAGAAGAGAAGAAATTACTCAATATGCACAATATAGGGAAAAACAGATTGAAAAAATAAAAATAAAGCCTCATGGACATTTGAGACTATAAGAAAAATAATTTCAGTCTTTGCCATTAGAGCCCCAGAAGAAGATAATGTGGGTGGAAGAATTAATATCTGAAAATTTTGTAAACACCAAACACTATAAACATTGAGATACATTAAATGGAGAGAACCTCAAGCAGGATAAACTTAAATTACTCTATGCCAAGTCATACCATAGTTAAACAATAGAAACTGAAAAACAAGGAAAAAATCTTGAAAGCAATCAGAAAAAAGTGATGCATATATGTAGGGGAAAAACAATTCAAATGCTCAAAGATTTCATTTCACATCAGAAACCATGGAGGCCAGAAGGAAGTGGTACAACATTTTCCCAGTACTGAAAGTAAAATATTTTAAACCCATAATTCTATACCCAGTGAAAATATTCTGAAATGAAGGGAAAGCCATTCTCATATGCATGAAAGAAGCCATCTCCCTAATATAAAGTGTGAAGCATTAGTGGTGATATAGAAGCTGCAGCAAGTTATACGGAAGATCTAGCTAAGATAATTAACAAAGGTGGCAACACTAAACAACAGATTTTCAGTGTAGATGAAACAGCCATCTATTGGAAGAAGATGTCATCTAAAATACATAGTTAGAGAGGAGAAGTCAATGCCTGATTTCCAAGCTTTAAAGGACAGGCTGACTGTCTTGTTAGGGGCTAGAGTATCTGGTGACTTAAACTCAAAGCCAGTGTTCATTTACCATTCTGGAAGTCCTGGGACCCTTAAGAATTATGCTAAATCTACTCTGTTAACTCGGCCTATGTGCTCTAAATTGGGCAACAAAACTCAGATTATAACACATCTGTTTACAACATGGTTTACTGAATATTTTAAGCCCACTGCTGAGATTTACTGTTCAGTGAAAAAGATCCCTTTCAAAACATTACTGCTCATCAGCAATGCACCTAGTCATCCAAGAATGCTGGTGGAGATGTACAATGAGATGAATGTTGTTTTTATGCCTGCTAACACAATATCTATTCTGCAGCCCATAGATCAAAAAGTAATTTCAACTTGCAAGTCTTATTATTTGAGAAATACATCTTTTAATGCTATAACTGCCATAGACAGTGGATCTGGGCAAAGTCTATTGAAAATCTTCTAGAAAGGACTCATCATTCTAAATGCCATTAAGAATATTTGTGATTCATTCAGTTCAGTTCAGTTCATACCTGTATAAAGATATACAGGTATATCAGTTCGGTTCAGTTCAGTTGCTCAGTTGTGTCCGACTCTTTGCGACCCCATGAATTGCAGCACGCCAGGCCTCTCTATCCATCACCAACTCCTGGAGTCTATCCAAACCCATGTCCATCGAGTTGGTGATGCCATTTAACCATCTCATCCTCTGTCGTCTCCTTCTCCTCCTGCCCCCAATCCTTCCAAGCATTAGGGTCTTTTCCAATGAGTCAACCCTTTGCATGATGTGGCCAAAGTATTGGAGTTTCAGCTTCAACATCAGTCCTTCCAATGAACACCCAGGATTGATCTCTTTTAGGATGGATTGATTGGATCTCCCTGCAGTCCAAGGGACTCTCACGAGTCTTCTCCAACACCACAGTTCAAAAGCATCAATTCTGTGGCACTCAGCTTTCTTCACCGTCCAACTCTCACATCCATACATGACCACTGGAAAAACCATAGCCTTGACTAGACGGACCTTTGTTGGCAAAGTAATGTCTCTGCTTTTAAATATGCTATCTAGGTTGGCCATAACCTTCCTTCCAAGGAGTAAGCGTCTTTTAACTTCATGGCTGCAATCACCATCAGCAGTGATTTTGGAGCCCCAGAAAACAAAGTCTGACACTGTTTCCACTGTTTCCCCATCTATTTGCCATGAAGTGATTGCCATGAGCTCAGTTTTCTGAACGTTGACCTTTAAGCCAACTTTTTCACTCTCCTCCTTCACTTTCATCAAGAGACTCTTTAGTTCTTCTTCACTTTCTGCCACAAGGGTGGTGTCATCCACATATCTGGGGTTACTGATATTTCTCCCGGCAATCTTGATTCCAGCTTGCGTTTCTTCCAGCCCAGCGTTTCTCGATGTACTCTGCATATAAGTTAAATAAGCAGGGTGACAATATACAGCCTTGACGTACTCCTTTTCCCATTTGGAACCAGTCTGTTGTTCCATGTCCAGTTCTAACTGTTGCTTCCTGACCTGCATACAGGTTTTTCAAGAGACAGGTCAGATGGTCTGGTATTCCCATCTCTTTCAGAATTGTCCATAGTTTATTGTGATCCACACAGTCAAAGGCTTTGGCATAGTCAATAAAGCAGAAATAGATGCTTTTCTGGAACTCTCTTGCTTTTTCGATGATCCAGCGAATGTTGGCAATTTGATCTCTGGTTCCTCTGCCTTTTCTAAAACCAGCTTGAACATCTGGAAGTTCACGGTTCATGTATTGCTGAAGCCTGGCTTGGAGAATTTTAAGCATTACTTTACTAGCATGTGAGATGAGTGCAACTGTGCGGTAGTTTGAGCATTCTTTGGCATTGTCTTTCCTTGGGATTGGAACGAAAACTGACCTTTTCCAGTCCTGTGGCCACTGGTGAGTTTTCCAAATTTGCTGGCATATTTAATGCAGCACTTTCACAGCATCACTCTTGAGGATTTGAAATAGCTCAACTGGAATTCCATCACCTCCACTAGCTTTGTTCTTAGTGATGCTTTCTAAGGCCCACTTGACTTCACATTCCAGGATGTCTGGCTCTAGGTGAGTTATCACACCATTGTGATTATCTGGGTCGTGAAAATCTTTTTCGTACAGTTCTTCTGTGTATTCTTGCCACCTCTTCTTAATATCTTCTGCTTCTGTTAGGTCCATACCATTTCTGTCCTTTATCGAGCCTATCTTTGCATGAAATGTTCCTTTGGTATCTCTAATTTTCTCGAAGAGATCTCTAGTCTTTCCCAATCTGTTTTCCTCTATTTCTTTGCATTGATCGCTGAGGAAGGCTTTCTTATCTCTCCTTGCTATTCTTTGGAACTCTGCATTCAGATGGGAATATCTTTCCTTTTCTCCTTTGCTTTTCGCTTCTCTTCTCTTCCCAGCTATCTGTAAGGCCTCCTCAGACAGCCATTTTGCTTTTCTGCATTTCTTTTCCATGGGGATTGTCTTGATCCCTGTCTCCTTTACAATGTCACAAACCTCTGTCCATAGTTCATCAGGCACTCTGTCTATCAGATCTAGTCCCTTAAATCTATTTGTCACTTCTACTGTATACTCATAAGGGATTTGATCTAGGTCATACCTGAATGGACTAGTGGTTTTCCTTACTTTCTTCAATTTAAGTCTGAATTTGGCAATAAGCAGTTCATGATCTGAGCCACAGTCTGCTCCCAGTCTTGTTTTTGCTGACTGTATAGAGCTTCTCCATCTTTGGCTGCAAAGAATATAATCAATCTGATTTCGGTGTTGACCATCTGGTGATGTCCACGTGTAGAGTCTTCTCTTGTGTTGTTGGAATAGGGTGTTTGCTATTACCAGTGCATTCTCTTGGCAAAACTCTATTAGACTTTGCCCTGCTTCATTCTGTACTCCAAGGCCAAATTTGCCTGTTACGCCAGGTGTTTCTTGGCTTCCTACTTTTGCATTCCAGTCCCCTATAATGAAAAGGACATCTTTTTGGGGTGTTAGTTCTAGAAGGTCTTGTAGGTCTTCATAGAACGTTCAACTTCAGCTTCTTTGTCGTTACTGGCAGATGGCAAATAAGCATATAAGATGTTCAACACCATAAAGTATTAGAATCTTCCCTGATAGCTCAGTTGGTAAAGGATCTGCCTGCAATGCAGGAGACCCCGGTTCGATTCCTGGGTTGGGAAGATCCACTGCAGAAGGGATAGGTTACCCACTCCAGTATTCTTGGGCTCCCCTTGTGGATCAGTTGGTAAAGAATTCACCTGCAATGAGGGAGACCTGGTTTCGATCCCTGGGTTGGGAAGATCCCATGGAGAAGGGAAAGTTTACCCACTCCAGTATTCTGGCCTGGAGAATTCAGTACATGTGGGTCACAAAGAGTCAGACATGGCTGAGTGACTTTCACTTTCCACTTTCATCATAAGCTATTAGGGAAATGAAAAGTAAAATCACAATTAGGTGTCAATACATACTTACTGAGCTTCCCAGGTGGCACTAGTGGTAAAGAACCTATCTGCCAATACAGGAGACACAGGAGAGGTGGGTTCAATCCTTGGGTTGGGAAGATCCTTGGAGGAGCGCATGGCAACCCACTGCAGTATTCTTTCCTGGTGAGTCCCATGGACTGAAGAGCCTGGTGGGCTATAGTCCATAGGGTAGCAAAGAGCTGGATAGAACTAAAACAGCTTAGCCTGCGTGCACATACATACCTATTAGAACAGCTAAAGTAAGAGAAAAAAAAAACAGTGACAATACCAAACGCTGGAATTTATGCAGAGAAACTGAATTTCTCATATGTTGCTGGTAGAAATGCAAGATAGTACAATTACTATGGAAAACACATTGACAATTTCTTTAAAAAATTGATATATACTACCATACAATGCTTAGGATTTATCTCAGAGGATTGGAGACATGTTTTCACAAAAATCTGCACATAATTGTTCTTAGCAATATTACTATATTGTAATAGCCCCAATTTGGCAACAATCAAAATATTTCTAATGGGTGAATAGCTAAACAAATTAGAATAAGTCCATACTATGGAATACTACTTAGCAATAAATGGAATAAATATTGATATAATAACTTGGATATATATCAAGCACATTGTGCTGAGTGAAAAAAGCCAACATCAAAAGGTTACACACCATATACCATTTATTAATATATCACATTCTTGAAATGAGAGCAAATTATAGAGATAGCTAACAAACTACAGATGAGGAAAATACAGAAAAAAATATTATCTTGGTAGTAATGGAAAAATTCTGTCTCTTGTATGTGATAATGGTTATACAAATGCACATATGCAATAAAATGACATGGATTATATGCTCACATCATATCAATATCAAATTCTTGGACTTTTTTTACACTGTAATCATGTAAGATATGACCATTTGGGGAAATTGGGTTAATGGTACATGAGATATTTGTACTGCCTTTGCAACAGGGTACAAATTTTATCTACACAATGAATAAGTTCTGAGCAACTATAGTTGATAACACTGTATTGTGTAATTGAAATTCCCTGAGGGAGTAGAATTAAATGTTCTCACCAAAGATATATAGTGATGGGTGTGTCAACTAATCAGATGAGATGAATCCTTTCATAATGCATACAAGCACTGAAAAATCACAATGTACATTTTTTTTATTTATATAAAAATGTGTTTATTTCACATACTTTTTTTTTTATTGTAGTTGGGGCTAATTACTTTACAATATTGTAGTAGTTTTTGCCATACATTGACATGAATCAGCCATGGGTTCACATGTGCTCCCCCTCCCGAACCCTCCTCCCACCTCCCTCCCATTCCCATCCCTCTGGGTCATCCCAATGCTCCATCCCTGAGCTTCCGTCCCATGCATAGAACATGGAATGGTGTTCCGCTTCACATATGACAATATACATGTTTCAATGTTATTGTCCCAGAACGTCCCACCCTCACCTTCTCCCTCAGAGTCCACAGGACTGTTCTATGCATCTGTGTCTCTTATTCTGTCTCACATATAGGGTTACCATTACCATCTTTCAAATTCCATATACATGCATTAGTATACTGTATTGGTGCTTTTCTTTCTGGCTCACTTCACTCTGTATAATGGCCTCCAGTTTCATCCATCTCAATAGAACTGATTCAAATGTATTTTTTTTAATGGCTGAGTAATATACATTTTAAATATAACTGTATTTGCCAATTGTATCTCAGTAAAAATAAAAGTACATAGAAACAAGCAACACTGCATTATAAAATTAGAAAACTATGCAAGAAGAAATCAAAGATACCAATATTATGGAATTAAAAATATCATGATATCTTCTCAAGAGATTTTAATTTAATTGTTGACATTCAAATAATGAACTAAGGGTATAAGTTGTAGCAAAAATATATATGGCCTTTTTTGTTGTTGGTAAAACTTTTTATATGGAGTTGATAGGTTTATATTATATAGTTAATATCAAAGAAAGACCACTTTTATTTTCCCAGTTGTGGCTTTCTGTTTTAATTTTGGATTATTCCTAACTTGTATACAATGTTTCTCACTTTACTGGGCTTATAAATACAAAATAAAGTAAGTAAAATAAAACTCTAATTCTACTTTTAAATAAAAGGCAGATTGTTCAAAAAAATAAATCAGACTCAGCTCTCAGTTCCAACACCATCCTGACTCACTGAATTAGCAGAGACTCAGGAACTGCTTTGCTAATTAAAGTCTGAGAAGCACTATGCTCATTGTCCAATGTGTTGTTTTTATCAAGTCCATATTCACGGTGTATGACACTACGCAAGAGATAGAGTTGGTATATTAAAGTACGAATGAAAGTCACTTGGAACAGCAGATCTTGAAAAAAGAAATGGAGATGGTTTAAAATTTTATATTTTTGGATACTTGTGTAAAAGTGCTTGACTAAATCTTACGTTTTGTAAAGAGGTCTTGGTGACATTCTTTGCTGGTAGGAGGTAAGAATTGGGTAGGTGAGCTGGTGGAACATGGTATCTACTCTGACAAAAGCAAGAACAGCCCTGCTCTTTTACACTTCTGGCTTTCATACATTGAATTCTTCACTTTGGCTTCTATGACTTCAGAGGAGAAATCCTTGTCATTCAAATTGTTTTCCCTTAAAAGCAACATGCCATTTCACTGCTTTGAAGATTTCTCTTTGTCTTAGGTTTTCAGACATTTAATTATGATGGGTCTTGTCATGTCTTTGACTTTATCTTACTTGAGGTTCATTCAACTGCTTGAATCTGTAGGCATGGGGGACTGACAAATGTCCCCCATCCAAAAAATATCTATGTCAAACCTTCGGGAACCAGTCAACAATGCCTTAATTTGAAAACAGATCCTGCCAGGTAAAGCAAGATGATTGGCCAAGGGAAACCCGGAAGAAATGCCTCACATAAGTGATTCAAACAACCATGATGGCACGTTTCACTGCTTTCTGTCTCTTTGTGAGAATTCATTTATAAAAAGCCAATAGGTTAAGGCCTTGTCACTGGCCACTGGTCTTAGAGGTTGAGCGGCTAGGACTCAACACTCTCCTGCTATGGCCTGAATTCAATCTCCACTCTACTATTAAATTTATCCAGGTAGCTTTTTATTTTAGTTATTATATTTTTTCAGTTCTGTAATTTGCACCTGATTCTTTTAAGATAGCTATTATTTTTCTGTAATTTTCCATTTTTCTCAATTTGTTTCAAGAGAATCAGTAAATGCTTATTAAAACATCGTCATGATGTTTGCTTTAAAATCCTTGTCAGAGAACTTCAACATTTGTTTTGGTCTGTTGATTGCTTTTTCTCATTCATGTTGTTATCTTCCCAGTTCTTAGTTTGATGCATGACATTCACTTGTATCCTAGCCTTTTGGGATATTATAGTATGAGGCTTGATCCTATATAATCATCTTTTCAGCAGGTATCTGCCTGTAAAGGTGCAACACAAAGGTGCAACACAGAGGCGCCACATCCTCCTGGGTGTATGTAGTCATCTTTCCACTGAGCCCTGCCAATGCTTCACTACGAAAGTAGAGCACATGGACTCGCTTGCCTCCCTGTGGGGATGTAGGTGAAATTTCAGCCTTCCTTCTACTATTGACCCCTTCTGGGTGAAACGTTGGGTAACACACCAGCACATTGCCTACAAGTTGGGGTGGTGGTGGTCCTCCCTGCTGGCCTGAGGGAAGGGAAGCAGAGGGCTGACTCACACCGTTGGGGTGCTAGTGCCAGTCACTCAGTTGTGTCCAACTTTTTGTGACCCCATGAACTGCAGCTCACCAGGCTCCTCTGTCCATGGAATTCTCTAGGCATGAAATACTAGAGTGGGCTGCCATTCCTTTCTCCAGGGGATCTTCCTGACCCAGGGATCAAACCCAGGTCTCCTGCTTTGCAGGCAGATTCTTTACTGTCTGAGTCACCAGGGAAGTGAGAGACAACTTATTCTGCAGAGACTGTGGTGGGGGAAATTGGTGTCCACCTATGTCTCTGGTAAGAGAGTGAGCTCACCACTCAGCTCCATGACAGGATTGTCACCTGCTCCATGGTGCAGAGAGGAGCTGGAAGACCAACTGAAGCCAGGGAAGGAGCAGTTCTCTCCCCTGGCACTTGGCTGATGTAGGGTGGATATTGCCAAACGGTTTTCCATCCTTAGCTCAGCCTTCCTGGCTATTGGCTTGGAGGGCCAGCCTGCTCAGGGCTATCTGTTTCTGTGCTTGCAGTGGCTCAGGGGAGGCTCTGCAGCCCTACCAGGACTCTGGGAAGCAGCAACACTTCTCCTCCCACTTGCCAGCCCTCCCAGGTGCATTTGTTGGGTTACATTCAGGGATTTACAGTTGTGAGGGGAAGACTTGGAAGCGATGGAGTTGCTCTACTTTGGTGGGACCAGAAGTAATCAAGTATTGACATTTCAAAATTCCATCTGGGGCTAAAATCTCAGTCTTTGACATTTCAACTGGGTTGGAAACAAATCCCTTTCTTCATTCATTGCATTCCAGAACTCTTGGTCTTTGTGCTGTGACCCCAGATTGGGGGTAGGGGCAGTGGGTGGTTTAGATTAGAATGTCCAGCTCTACCTCCTGGCCGGCCCACTTACTTGCCCATGACTTTAGGCAAGTTACTTAACCTATCTTTGCCTCAATCTCCTCATTTGCAAAATGGGGATAATAATGTTGCTAAAAAATGCTTGACAGAGTAAGTATTATAGCTTAATGGCCATTATTATGATTGTTTCTTGGCCTCTTTGTGTGTTAGTTGCTCAGTCGTGTCTGACTCTTTGTGACCCCACAGACTGTAGCCCATCAGGCTTTTCCATGGAATTGTCCAGGCAAGAATACTGGGGTGGGTTGCCATTTCCTTCTCCAGAGGAACTTCCCAACCCAGGGATCGAACCCTGGTCTCCTGCATCACAGGCAGATTTTAAATCTGAATACTTTCTTCCTTTCAGATCCTCTTCTTTTAATTCTGTGGCCCTCTAGCCTCTCATTCCGTTACTACTTTGTCTCTTTCCTCTCTAAATTAATACAAAGTCTGAGCCAGGAAGCATCAGGTGACACAAAGCATGAAATCAAGGATATTTTATTGTCAGAAGCAGAAGATTCTCAAGAACAGCCTGGAAATTGATGGTGGGTCACCACCTTTGTCCACTTGGATGTTTGTATTGAACAATGAACCTCACAAAGACATTTGACATAAACAAATAAGTTTTTCATCTTTATAATGTTTTATCTAACAGACCTTCATAAACACCTTTCAACTTTTTTGTCCGCTTAGCAAAATCCAGTCTTCCAGCAGTGAGCAACTAAGTGAGAATTCATCATTTCTCAGGAACCTTCATAAATGACTGCTCAGTAAAATGCTGTGGAGGGAAATAGGTATTTGAACTTTCCTCCATCGCCTGTCAGGAGTGATCTACAGGAAGCTTTTTGCCCAGAGGTTTAGCTTAGCTATTTTAGAGGTATTAGAAGTAAACCATTTGCATAATTTTTCATACATTTATAAGAGCCAATATTTGCCAATTTCTTCTTAAACAAAATTCTTTTTTATTTTTTAAATTGAAGTATAGCTGATTTACAATATCATGTTAGTTTTAGGTGTACAGCAAAGTGACTCAGTAATACATATATATTATATATATTCAGATTAATTTTCATTATAGGCAATTGAAAAATATTGAGTACACCTCCTCATGCTATACATTAGGTCCTTGTTTGCTATCTACTTTATATATAGTACTGTTTATATGTTAATTCCAACCTCCTAATTTATTTTTGCTTCTTCTTTCCCCTTTGGTAGCCATAAGTTTGTTTTCTGTCTATGAGTCGATTTTTGTTTTGTAAAGAACTTCATTTGTGTCGTATTTTAGATTCTGCATATAATATTTGTCTTTCTCCTCCTGGCTTGCTCCACTTAGTATGATAATCTCTATCATACTAATAAACTTTTCATCCATGTTCCTGTAATTGGCATTTTTTCATTCTCTTAAACTAAATTCTTATTCTCGTGTTTTTGATTATGGGAAAAGCAATAGCCCAAATACTTTTTAAAGCAAAGTTGCTTTCTGCATATTATTGATGTAAAGAAATGGGCCTTTTGTATCAGTATAAACAAAATGCAGTAGGGTATTCAGAGTCCATCTTTAACATATTGGATGAAGGACCAGAGACTATACAGCAAGTTCCATTGCTCTTTTGGGAATAAGCATTAGAGTGCACCCATGTTAGCTCCTTCTATCAGCTTATTGAAAAACTGCTACCATCAGAACAGAACAACAGCATTTGGAGGTATAAGAAAGTTCTGAAAACTTCTAGGTAAGAGTGAGTTTATAGGGAAGGCTTCTTTGCATCCACTCATAGTGACAGTCTCATCCCTCTCTTCTTGCCATACCTCACGTTTTCTTGGAAGAGGGCACTTTAATATTTTAGAATTAAAAAATACATTCTTTTGAAATATTAAAAAAAATAAGCAACAGATAAAACTATTTCAGTGGTTGGTGTGTGTCCTCTATTTTTTTTTTTCATTTATAAACTTTTCATTTTGTGTTCAGGTATAGCCTGGAGAATCCCTATGGACAGAAGAGCCTGGTGGGCTCCACTCCATGGGGTCACAGAGAGTCAGACATGACTGAGCGACTAAGCACAGCACAGCATACAGCTGATCAACAATGTTGTGACAGTTTCAGGTGAACAGCAAAGGGACCTGGCCATACACATACATGAGGTCTCCCCAGGACTACTAGGAAAAAGACAGGTGATGTTACCCTCAACTGGACGTCTCAGCAGAACCATATTTCCCTGGTGAATATCAGTTCAGTTCAGTTCAGTCACTCAGTCGTGTCCGACTATTTGCGACCCCATGAATCACAGCACGCCAGGCCTCCCTGTCCATCACCAACTCCCGGAGTTTACCCAAACCCATGTCCATCGAGTCAGTAATGCCATCCAACCATCTCATCCTCTGTCGTCCCCTTCTCCTCCTGCCACCAATGCTACCCACCGTTAGGGTCTTTTCCAATGAGTCAACTCTTCGCATGAGGTGGCCAAAGTACTGGAGTTTCAGCTTCAACATCAGTCCTTTCAATGAACACCCAGGATTGATCTCCTTTAGGATGGATTGATTGGATCTCCTTGCTGTCCAAGGGACTCTCAAGAGTCTTCTCCAGCACCACAGTTCAAAAGCATCAATTCTGTGGTGCTCAGCTTTCTTCACTGTCCAACTCTCACATCCATACATGACCACTGGAAAAACCATAGCCTTGACTGGACGGACCTTTGTTGGCAAAGTAATGTCTCTGCTTTTATTTTATTTTATTTATTTATTTTTTTAATAAATTTATTTATTTTAGTTGGGGGCTAATTACTTTACAATATTGTAGTAGTTTTTGCCATACATTGACATGAATCAGCCACTGCTTTTAAATATGCTATCTAGGTTGGCCATAACCTTCCTTCCAAGGAGTAAGCATCTTTTAATTTCATGGCTGCAATCACCATCAGCAGTGATTTTGGAGCCCCCAAAAATAAAGTCTGACACTGTTTCCACTGTTTCCCCATCTATTTCCCATGAAGTGATGGGACCAGATGCCATGATCTTAGTTTTCTGAACGTTGAGCTTTAAGCCAACTTTTTCACTCTCCTCTTTCACTTTCATCAAGAGGCTTTTTAGTTCTTCTTCACTTTCTGCCATAAGGGTGGTGTCATCTGCATATCTGAGGTTATTGATATTTCTCCTGGCAATCTTGATTCCAGCTTGTGTTTCTTCCAGCCCAGCGTTTCTCATGATGTACTCTGCTGGTGAATATACCTTGAAATAAATTTTACTTTCCACATCTCTCCCTAGAGCTGCTAGAATATTTTTCTGAACGCAACTGCTTCTTGATACCTGCTAAGCATAGCACAGTACCCTATGGCCACACTGGTGAATTCTTTGTATTTCTAGCATTTCCATACCTTCTAGGGTGGTTTCACAGGCTGTGACGTGGGTAGTCAGATAGGGTCAACCCTGGGTTTAAAACTTTCCTGTCACCATCTTGAAATTCTTAATAATTTTTGATTGGGGGGTTGTCTACCTCTTTCACTCTGCATTGGGCAGCATAGATTTCTTAATTAATTTTTGGCTGGGTCTCACTGCGTGCAGGCTTTCTCTAGTTGTGGCAAGCAGGGGCTACTCTCTAACTGTGGTGCGTGGACTTCTCATTATGGTGGCTTCTCTTGTTGCAGAACAGGGCTATAGGGCACACAGGCTTCAGTAGTTGTGGCCCTCTGGGCTTAGCTGCCCTGCAGGACCAGGAATCTTCCCATGCCCCCTGCATTGGCAAGCAGATTCTTAACCACTGGACTGTGCCATACATTATGTAGCCAGCTTGACAGTCTGTGTTTTCACACATCAAGATCGTCTCTCTTTAACAGAATTATTGCTCATGTGTTTCCAACACTCATGCATCTGGAGACCAAACATCCCTCCATCAGTCTTTCCTTTTAGTCATTAAATTTCTGGAGAATAGAAAGTACAAAACAGTTTGCCACGTTATCTTCAAATTCCGCCAGAGCCTTCCACCCAGTCTGGCCTCATACACAGCTGGATGTAGGAGCAAAGGCTCCTTGGCATCTTTATCTGCTGACTGTTACCAACCCTGCATTCTGTAACTGTAAGCCTCCTGCCAACCCCCCACCGACATACAATTTTCATCTGCTTTCTAGGTCCCTAGATCTAGTAATATAATATCTAAAAATAAAATCTGGCTTGTTGGAAATGCAATACAAAACTCTTTAGGGAATTCCCTCCCAGTCCATCGGTTAGGACTCTGCTTTCACTGCGGAGGGTGCCCTCCCATCCCTTGTCGGGGAACTAAGATATTACAAGCTGGGGAGGGTGTGGACAAAAATTATATACGTATAAAACCTTTTAATTCATAGGCCATCTCAATCTATGCCCCCAAACTATCACTTGTTCTATCATACAAAACGGTAGCAAATTCACAAAACATTTCCAAATGACCTTCGAGGACATGACACAATTTGGTTTTGTTTGCCCGATCAGCGATATTTGATTTGGAGAGTTAAGTTTCCACAGCAGACCGTAGCCAAAAATGTGGTGTGTGGGCCTCCAGGTCAGGCTGGGGCAGAGCTTTGTCCCCCGATCTGAGTGCTGGGCGGATGCCTTCGGACACAATAGGGGGACCCCCAGGAGGCGGGAGGGCGAGGGGAGGGGACGGCTTCCGCCTATCAAGGGCGCCTCCAGGTGGCCGATGATAGGTAGCGAGATAGGTAGAGTGGCAAAACGGGGTCCCTCGGCTGGGGAGGGCGAGACTCCTAGAGCTGAACCTTCCTGGAAAAGCCCGGCCCTGCAGCTCGGCCAGGGCTCCCGTGGGAGAGAGCCCTTCGACTCCCCGGCACCCCTCCCTCTGAGTCTGATAAAATCGCTTTAAAATGAAATGACTACCCTCTCAGGCAGCTTGCAGGTTCCCTGGGGCCCGAGGGAGCGGACAGAGCTACGGAAAGCCTTCTCTGAGCGGGGAGGGTCTGCGTCCCTGCCGGGCTGGTGGGACACGCTGGGACTGCATCTCCGGCACAGCACCGCTAGGAGGCGCCGGCGGCTGGGAATACCAAGGACGCAGGGACCACGCGGTGCCGGCCCAGTTATTGCATCTGGACGGGCTTGAGCCAGGAGAGGAGCGCTGGGGACGAGCGCGGACCAGCCTTGGCCGTGTTAGTCCCCGGAACCCGCAGCCCTCGATTATGGGTTTCACAAGCTAATTCGTAGCTCTTGTGTTTATGGATTTCGAAATTTGTCTGGAAAGACAGATACCAGAAGACCAAAAAGAGCCCCTTTCTGACTTCTGAGAGGTCACTCTCCCCGCCGCACACAGGACTCCTGGAAAAGACAGTGGGATTTAAATGGACTGGATGCAGAGTGGGGTGAGAGAATACAGTCCAAGAAGTGCTGATTCTGTACCCTGTTTAAGAAAGCTTATGGGGGTCCAGGAGTAACTTTCATTTAGGATAGCTTGTCTGCCTTTGAGGACATTCCCGGATGTGTGGGGATTTTATGTAATTTTTGGAAGAGAGGCTGCCTGAGAGAACATCCCCCTGAATCATGGAGACGGGGTGGGGGGGTGTGCGTGTGTGCGTGCGTGCGTGCGTGTGTGTGTGTGTGTGTGTGTGTGTGTGTGTGTATTCACACAACAATTGGGGCTGTAGCAGAGGATTCTAGGTTTTCTTTCAGCTACCAAATTCTGTGGTTCTGAGCAGCATGTTCATGTTAGTGATTCCAAACCAAGAAACGGAAAATAGAAAGGGACAAAGACCAGATCATATAGTAAAAAGAAAACTTGGACCCACAACTTAACCAGCCAAGGCCCTGGTGGACAGTGACCAGCCCAAGAAGCATCCTGCTCTCAGTCAGACTTGCTGGAGTCCAGACTGCCATCTCTAGTTACCGTGACAACCCAGGAGGCTGAACAACTGAACAACTTCTGTAACAATCAGCTAAAATTGGCCGGGCCTTGATTAATAACTGATGGTGCCCCTAATTTTTGTTCCCAATTCCAATTCAGAACCATCCAGAGAAAACCAAATATGTACCCCTCGCAACCACACAGGACACCCCACTTCCAGCGAACCCACCTCCAGTCTCCCCATGCCAACAAGCCACCCCTGAAGCCCTCTCTTTTTTTCATTATAAATCTCTTCTCTTCTGCCTGCCTTTGAGTCTCTGGCAAATTCAGCTGATGGTGACTCACTGACTCCTTTGGTCTGCTGCTGCTGCTGCTAAGTCACTTCAGTCGTGTCCGACTCAGTGCGACCCCATAGACGGCAGCCAACCAGGCTCCCCCGTCCCTGGGATTCTCCAGGCAAGAACACTGGAGTGGGTTGCCATTGCCTTCTTCCCTTTGCTCTAGCCTTTGCTTTTCTCATTTGGTTGATCTTCACTTGTTTTCTCAAAGCCTGCAGCTGAAAGGCTGGGACATAGCCATCACTTGGTGTTCTGATCCACGTCCATGAAGTCAATCCTATGTACTTCCCTCCCACTTGTTGGTGGCCACAGTGTCTTCATCTTGGCCCCAGGTGTGCAACAAGAAAGGATCTTCTCCCAGTAGAAAGCTTGCACCTAATTTCTGGTTTTACTTGGCATAATAACCTGTGGGTATGCATTGGTGGCTCAGATGGTAGAGTCTGCCTGCAGTGCAGGAGACCCGGGTTCAATCCCTGGGTCAGGAAGGTCCCCTGGAGAAGGAAATGGCAACCCACTCCAGTGTTGTTACTTGGAAAATCCCATGGAGAGAGGAACCTGGCAGACTACAGTATATGGGGTGGCAAAGAGTCAGACACGACTGAGTGACTTCACTTCATTTTATGCATGGTAGGGAGCTTCCCTGGTGGCACTAGTGGTAAAGAATCTGCTTGCCAATGCAGGAGACATAAGAGATGTGGGTTCAGTCCCTGAGTCGGGAAGATCCCCTGGAGGAGGCCATGACAACCCACTCCAGTATTCTTGCTGGGAGAATCCCAGGGACAGTGGAGCCTGGTGGCTACAGTCCACGGGGTTGCACAGTATTGGCCACAACTGAAGTAACTTAGTACTCGTGCACGCATGCATGGTAGGAAACCACATATTGCCTGTTTTGACTTATCATAAGGGATATAATACTTATGGAGATGTAAAAGGCAGCAGAAAATTTAGTCATCTGGCAACATTTAGTTAGAGGCTCCTGCTGTATGCCAGATGTGGGCGTGAATGCAGGATGAATGACCTTGCTCTGTCCCAACACCATGCTTACTGTGTTCAGTCTCTAAGGGCTGCCCATGTGTAAACAACTGTTAGATCTCAGCCTCCCAGCAGCACAGACAGAGGGCGTGGGGGGACTTGGGGAGTCACTGAAGCCTTCTCCAAGGGAGTGGTGCCTGTGTGAGATCTCAGAAGATGCTCAGGAAGAGTCATGCCGGAGAAGAGTCAGCTTGTGAGAAATGAAGTTTGGCATTCATAAAACCAGTTTCTTTTTCAGTTTGTCTTGCCTTTATTAGGATTGCAAATAAATGCTCCAAACTTGGTGGGCTCAGGAGATGGGGCAGCTCTGTTGTCTGGGGCAGCCTAGGAAAGGGGAGCTTTCTCTGTCAGAGCAGACCCTCGCCTGGAGACCCCTGATGAAAGGGGACCAAGAATTCCAGAATTTCTAAATCCTGCCCTGGATGTGAAACCCCAGAGATGGGTTTCAAGGGACTGTGAGGAGCTCTGGTTTTTTATGTGTCAGCCTAGAAAGTATTTAGTGAGAGGCAAAGTCACGGGGTCGCAAAAAGCTGGA
Source organism: Okapia johnstoni (assembly GCA_024291935.2). Taxonomy (NCBI): domain Eukaryota; kingdom Metazoa; phylum Chordata; class Mammalia; order Artiodactyla; family Giraffidae; genus Okapia; species Okapia johnstoni. The sequence goes on from CM044326.1 coordinate 1,758,436, forward strand.
AAAGACCGAGTGACTAACACTTTTCACTTTTCAAAATGATAGATAAGAAGTGACTCATTAGAATAGGATGCATTTTAAGCTTTCCAAGTGGGTTGGCAGGAGGGTGCTACCCTGAGAACTTAGTGAGCTACAGTTTTATAATCAAAGGAAAATTGGGGTGGGGGAGAGGACTACCTTCTTCCTCATTGTTTCTGAAATAAATTTTTATTGGAATATAGTTGCTTTACAATATTATGTTAGCTTCTGCTGCACAGCAAGGTGAATCAGTTATGCATATACATATTATACCTACTCTTTTGTAGAGTCCCATCCCATTTAGTTCCTCAAGCAGATTAGAACAGAAAAAGAGTCAAGAAGCACTGATTAAGGTGCCAAGGCAAAGAAAATAAAATATCTGTCAGGAACCATAAGAATAAGAAATATATCTAGTGATGTGTTGCAAGGAGGTGGAACAGTGCTTCCCAAATCCTGGAAAATAAGGCTTTTTCTAGGGGCTGCTTATACACATTTAAACTCAGGGATCAGGACTGTGAGTCATGGCTCATCACTCAAGGACAGCTTCCCAAGGGAGCTGGAGTGAGCATATCCCCCCGAGGAGGCAGCTTGGAGAAGGCCCTGGGATCAGGACTGGGACCATGCCTGACCTGCCCAGGACTGGTCAGCTTGGGGCCCTCAAGCTGTTTCTGTGTCCTCCCAACCCCTTCTAGCTCCAGGAGCTTCTGATCCCTGCTGTCTGGTTGCTGGAATAGCCAGTTGTCCCCCAAGTCCTCACTCTCTATTGCTGCCAATGCTCCCTTGAATCACGAGGGCACTGGCTGTGTTTCCACTTTCCTGGCTGAGCTCAGCTCCTGCCAAGGATCTGAGTAACCCTCCTTCTCCCCAGTCCTTGTTGGCAGTTTGGATTTCCTCTTTCTCTCTGTCTATTCCTTGTGGGCTGGGCAGCTGCTGAAAAACAGCCCTGCTTGGAAGAAAGAATTGCAGTAGCAAAGGGACTCTAGAATAAAGCATCTTCCCACCCAGCCATCTTTGCACCCTTTCCCTGAATCACTTCAGATTTTCTTCCAACAGGAAGTGTGTGCTGCCAAAAGTAGTGGTGGCTTGTGCTTCACACTCACAAGGAGGACGCAGGGAGCATGATGATTCTGCTGCCTCAGCAGGAGGTGCACCAGCACCGGCGGCTGCCCAGCCTGCGGCTAAGTCTCAGGCGACTGCTGGGTTTTCCCTCTAGACAGAAATGTGCATCCCTGGCACAGGAACTCAGAGGCCTGTGGGCTGCTGCCTCCATGGGTCAGGGACGTGCATGGGCTCATGAGTATGCGCACAGCAGGCTATACATTGGACATTCAACATACATAGTGTGTGAGGCAGTGTGCTGAGATCCGAATGTGGCCTTGAGCAAGGAAACCTACTTGACCCCTGGTCCTTTTACTGCCATCTGAAGATAGATGGTTATACGTGTGTGTGTATTTTATTTACATATATGCATGTGGGTGTGTGTTATATACACACACATATATATTTGCATACATATGTGCTATATATGTGTGTGTGTGTGTATATACATACATACATACATATATATAGGCTTACCAGGTGGTGCTAGTGGCAAAGAACCCACCTGCCAATGCAGGAGGCATAAGAGAAATGGGTCAGGAAGATCCCCTGGAGGAGGGCATACAACCCACTCTAGTATTCGTGCCTGGAGAATTCCATGGACAGAGGAGTCTGTCCATGGCTACAGTCCATGGGGTCACAAACAGTCATATATGATTGAAGCAACTTTGCAGGCCAGCATATATGTGCGTGCGTGTGTGTGTGTGTGTGTGTGTGTGTGTATGTGTCATTTAATTAAAAACAAAACTCCAAAGCAATAGTCCCCAGGTGCTAGTCCCTGCGTGGTGCCCAGCATTGATGAAGTTTTCATGGGCCTCTGTCAAAACAGACAAAGCAGGACAATAGGATTGCAGAAACAAAATATAATCAAGTTGAGATTATGTCCTCTTTACTTTTTTGTGGTAAAATACTCTTTCTCTAATCAAATGGTGGTGACACTAAATGATATTCTTAAAAAATTAAATTCTTATTGGCAAAATTAAAAGATACCATTCACCCCCTTTTAATATGCTGCTTTGTGAAAATGTGGAAACTACTAATGTGACTGGTAAAATTCTATTAGGGGGTAATGTGCTTGGATTTTATACTGTGTGGTTCTTGAGGCCAGGGAAGTTTTTTTTTTTTTTTTTGAAGCAAGTCTTTATTGGGGTCCCAGCTGCAGGAAAAGGGTGAGTGAGAACAAACAACTGATTCCCTTGCTGCTTGCTCCATGAGTGTTATCTTGAGTGGAGAGGATTTTCTTTGTGTGACCTATGGCTTTGGGATTCAGAAGTGTCCCAACAGGTTGGTCCCATGTTTGCCCTTCAAATTTCATGAGTTCCAGGCTAGTGGATATATTGAATTTCCGGTGTATGATTTCTGCATCTTATGATGCAGAACTTGGATTCACTCTTGTAAATGATACCAGTTTTGGATTTTGATTTCTGTGAGGTGTCATTTTTTTAATATATTTGTTTATTGAAAAATAATTGTGTTACAGAATTTTGTTGTTTTCTGTCAAACCTTAACTTGAATCAACAGTAAGTATACATATATCCCCTCCCTTTTTGAACCTCCCTCCCATTTCCCGCCCCATCCCACCCCTCTAGATTGATACAGAGCCCCTGTTTGAATTTCCTGAGCCATACAGCAAAATCTCATTGGCTATCAAATTCACATAGGGTAATGTAAGTTTCCATGTTACTCTTTCCATACATCTCACCATCTCTTCCCCTCTCCCCAGGTCCATAAGTCTATTCTCTGTCCATAAGTCTATTCTCTATGTCTCTTTCTCCATTGCTCTCCTATAAATAAATTCTTCAGTACCATTTTTCTAGATTCCATATATATGTGTTAGAATATGATATTTATCTTTCTCATTCTGACTCACTTCACTCTGTATAATAGGTTCTAGGTTCATCCACCTCATCAGAACTGACTCAAACGCATTCCTTTTTATGGCTGAGTAATATTCCATTGTATATACGTACCACAACTTCTTTATCCTTTTATCTGTAGATGGACATCTAGGTTACTTCCATGCTCTAGCTATTGTAAATAGCACTACAATGGACAATGGAATATATGTGCCTTTTTCAATTTTGGTTTCCTCAGAGTGTATGCCAAGAGTGGGATTGCAGGGTCATATGGTGGTTTTATTCATAGTTTTTTAAGGAATCTCCATACCGTCTTCCATAGTGGCTGTATCAATTTACATTCCCACCAACAGTGCGAGAGCATTCCCTTTTCTCCACACACTCTCCAGCTTTTATTGTTTGTAGACTTTTTGATGATAGCCATTCTGACTGGTGTGAGGTGATATGTCATTGTAGTTTTGATTTGGATTTCTCTAATAATGAGTGATGGAGAAGGAAATGGCAACCAACTCCAGTGTTCTTACCTGGAGAATCCTATGGACAAAGGGGCCTGGTGGGCTACAGTCTATGGGGTTGCAAAGAGTCAGACATGACTAAGCAACTAACACACACACATATAAAATCATGAGTGATGTTGAGCATCTTTTCATGTGTTTGTTAGCCATCTGTATGTCTTCTTTGGAGAAATGTCCATTTAGGTCTTTTCCCCACTGTTTGATTGGGTTGTTTTTTTTTCTTGCATTGAGCTATATGAGCTGCTTGTATATTTTGGAAATTAATCCTTTGTCAGTTTGCTATTTGCTTTATCATTTGCTATTATTTTCTCCCATTCTGAGGTTTTTCTTTTCACCTTGCTTATAGTTTCCTTTGTCGTGTAAAAGCTTTTAAGTTTAATTAGGTCCCACTTGTTTACTTTTGTTTTTATTTCCATTGCTCTAGGAGGTGGGTCATAGAGGATCTTGTTCTGATTTACATCATCGAGTGTTCTGCCTATATTTTCCTCTAAGAGCTTTATAGCCTTTATAGCTTCTGGCTTTACATTTAGGTCTTTAATCCATTTTGAGTTTATCTTTGTGTATGTGTTAGGAAGAGCTCTAATTTCATTCTTTTACATGTAGCTGTCCAGTTTTCCCAGCATCACTTATTGAAGAGGCTGTCTTTGTCCATTGTATATTCTTGCCTCCTTTGTCAAAAACAAGGTACCCATAGGTGCATGGGTTTATTTCTGGGCTTTCTGTCTTGTTCCACTTGTCCATATTTCTGTTTTTGTGCCAGTAACATACTGTTTTGATGATTGTATCTTTGTAGTATAATCTGAAGTCAGGAAGCTTGATTCCTCCAGCTCCATTCTTCTTTCTCAAAACTACTTTGGTTATCCAGGATCTTTTGTGTTTCCATATGAATTGTGAAAATTTTTGTTCTCAATGCCATTGGTAATTTGATAGGGATCACATAAAATCTGTAGATTGCATTTGGAAATATAGTCATTTTCACAATATTGATTCTTCCTTTCCAGGAACATGGAATCTCTCTCCATATGTTTATGTCACCTTTGATTTCTTTCATTGGTGTCTTATAATTTTCTGTGTACAGTTCTTCTGTCTCTTTAGGTAAGTTTATTCCTAGATATTTAATTCTTTTTGTTGCAATGGTAAATAGGATTCATTCCTTGATTTTTCTTTCTGATTTTTCACTGTTAGTATAGAAATGCAAGTGATTTTTGTGTACTGATTTTGTATCCTGAAACTTTGCTAAATTCACTGATTAGCTCTAGTAAGTTTCTGATGCTATCTTTAGGGTTTTCTATGTACTGTATCATGTCATCTGCAAACAGTGAGAGCTTTACTTCTTCTTTTGTGATCTGGATTCCTTTTATTTCTTTTTCTTCTCTGATTGCAGTAGCTAGGACTTCCAGAACTATGTTGAATAGTAGTAGTGAAAATGGACACCCTTGTCTTGTTGTTTTTGATCTTATGGGGAATGCTTTCAGTTTTTCACCACTGAGAATAATGTTTGCTGTAGGCTTATCTTATATGGCCTTTATTATGTTGAGGTAGGTTCCTTCTATGCCCATTTTTTCAAGAGTTTTAATCATAAATGGGCACTGATTTTTGTCAAAGGCTTTTTCTGCATCTATTGAGATTATCATATAGTTTTTATCTTTTAATTTGTTAATACGGTGTATCACATTGATTGATTCATGTATATTGAAGAACCCTTGAATTCCTGGAATAAACCCAACTTGATCATGGTGTATGAGCTTTTTGATGTGTTGCTGAATTCTGTTTGCTAAATTTTGTTGAGGATTTTTGCATCTATGTTCATCAGTGATATTGGCCTGTGGTTTTCTTTTGTGTGTGTGTGTGTGTGTGTGTGTGTGTTGTCTTTGTCTGGTTTTGATATCAGGGTGATGGTGCCCTTGTAAAATGAATTTGGAAGTGTTCTGGTGTCCTTGTAAAATGAATTTGGAAGTGTTCCTTCCTCTGAAATTTTTTGAAAGAGTTTTAAAAAGATAGGCATTAGCTCTTCTCCAAATGTTTGATAGAATTCTCCTGTGAAGCCATCTGGTCCTGGGCCTTTGTTTTCTGGGAGATTTTTGGTCACAGCTTCAATTTCAGTGCTTGCAATTGGGCTGTTCATAATTTCTATTTCTTCCTGGTTCAGTCTTGGAAGATTGAACTTTTCAAAGAATCTGTCCATTTCTTCTAGATTATCCATTTTATTGCCGTAGAGTTGTTCATAATAGTCTCTTATAATCCTTTGTATTTCTGCACTGTCTATTGTAACCTCTCCTTTTCATTTCTAATTTTGTTGATTTGATTCTTCCTTTCTTCTTGATGAGTCTGGCTAAAGGCATGTCAATTTTGTTTATCTTCTTAAAGAACCAGCTTTTAGTTTTATGAATATTTACTATTGTTTCTCTCATTTCTTTTTCATTTATTTCTGCTCAGATATTTATGATTTTTTTCCTTCTACTAATTTTGCAGCTTTTTTATTTTTCTTTTTTCCAGTGGTTTTAGGTGAAAAGTTAGATTGTCTATTCGATGTTTTTCTTGTTTCTTGAGGTAGGATTGTGTTGCTATAAACTTCCCTCTTAGAACTGCTTTTGCAGCATCCCATATGTTTTGAATTGTTGTGTTTTCATTGTCATTTGTTTCTAGAAATTTTTTGATTTCCCTTTTGATTTCTTCAGTAACCTCTTGGTTATTTAGAAATGTGTTGTTTCATCTCCATGTGTTTGTGTTTCTTATAGTTTTTTTCTTGTGATTGATATCTAGTCTCATAGTGTTGTGGTCAGAGAAGATGCCTTGATACGATTTCAATTTTCTTAAATTTACTGAGATGGAATGTCCTGAAAAAATCAATGAGATCCATCTCATCTAATGTATCATTTAAGACATGTTTCCTTCTTAATTTTGTTTTGATGATCTGTCCATCAGTGTGAGAGGGGTGTTAAAGTCTACTATTCCTGTGTTACTGTCAATTTCTCATTCGATATATGTTAGTATTTGTTTTATGTATTGAGATGCTCCTATGGTAGGTGCATAGATATTTACAATTGTTATGTCTTCCACTTGGATTGATCCCTTGATCATTATGTAGTGTAATCTTTTTTATTTTAAGGTCTATTTTTTCTGCTATGAGGATTGCTACTCCAGCTTTCTTTTGCTTCCCATTTGCATGGAATATATTTTTCCATCCTCTCACTTTCAGTCTATAGGTGTCTTTAGGTCTAAAGTGGGTTTCTTGTAGACAGCATAAATATGGGTCTTGTTTTTGTATCCATTCAGCCAGTCTATGTCTTTTAGTTGGAGCATTTAATCCATTTATATTTAAAGTAATTATTGATAGATATGTTCCTATTGCCATTTTCTTAACTATTTGGGGTTGATTTTGTAGATCTTTTTTCTTCTCTTGTATTTCTTGACTATATAAGTCCCTTTAACATTTGTTGTAAATCTGGTTTGGTGGTACTGAATTCTCTTAATGTCTGCTCATCTGAACAGCTTTTGATTTCTCCATCAATTTTGAAAGAGATCCTTGCCAGGTACAGTAATCTTGGTTGTAGACTTTTCCTTTCAGTACTTTAAATATATCCTGCCATTCCCTTCTGGCCTGCAGAATTTCTGCTGAAAGATCAGCTGTTAAGTGTATGGGGTTTCCCTTGTATGTTACTTGTTGCTTCTCTCTTGCTGCTTTTAATATTCTTTCTTTGTGTTTAGTCTTTGTTAGTTTTATTAGTATGGCATGTTTCTCCTTGGGTTTACCCTGTATTGGACTCTTTGTGCCTCTTGAACTTGATTGGCTATTTCCTTTTCCATGATGGGGAAATTTTCAACTATAATCTCTTCAAAAAATTTCTCATACCCTTTCTTTTTCTCTTCTTCTTCTGGGACCCTTTTAATTCGAATGTTGATGCATTTGATATTGTCCCAGAGGTCTCTGAGACTATCCTCAGTTCTTTTCATTCTTTTCACTTTATTCTGCTTTTTAGAAGTTATTTCCACCAGTTTATCTTCCAGCTCACTGATTCGTCCTTCTGCTTCAGATATTCTGCTTTTGAGTCCTTCTAGAGAATTTTTAATTTCAGCAATTGTGTTGTTTGTCTCTGTATGTTTATTCTTTAATTCTTCCTTGCATATGGATCTTGTTGCATCATTTTCCTTAGATTCTGGTCAACCCTCCATTTTTGTAAGGTATCTTGCCTCATAACATACATTAAGCATAACTTATATTAAGACTTGCTTCTCAAAGAGTTTGCTCACCCTGTCTGTGTGGCCCTGGGGGAATCTCCTGACTCTTAGAGCCACCATTTCCAGTCACACAGTTGGGTTAATTGTATCACCTAATGAGTTTATCTTAATGATTGGATGAGACAGTATATCTGAGAATTCTCTATATATTAAAATTGCTCATAAACAGGAATGCAAACTGATACAACTACTTTGGAAGGAAGTTTGGGGAATTTTTTTTTTTAACAAAACTAGACATCCTCATACTGTACAATCTAGCAATTGTGCTCCTTGGTATTTACTCAAAGGAGCTGAAAACCTATGTCCACACAAAAACCCACAGATGAATGTTTATAAAAGTTTTATTCATGTCAATGTATAGCAAAACAAATACAATATTGTAAAGTTAAAAAATAGAAAATAAACTAGTCATAATTTTCCAAAACTTGAAAGCAGCCAAGATGTCCTTCAGTAGATGAAGAGATAAGCAAACCGATGCATTTGTGTGTGCTAAGTTGCTTCAGTCATTTCTGACTCTTTGGGACCCTGTGGATGATAGCCCACCAGGCTCCTCTGTCTATGGGATTCTCCAGGCAAGAATACTGAATTTGGTTGCCATGCCTTCCTTCAGGCATCTTCCCCACTGAGGGACTGAACCCACATTTCTCACGTCTCCTGCATTGGAAGGCAGGTTCTTTACCACTAGTGCCATTTGGAAAGCCTCAATACACTCAGATAACGTGATATTATTAGTGCTGAAAACAAATGAGCTATCAAGCTGTGAAAAAGCATGGAGGAGACTTGAATGCATTTTACTAAGTGAAAGAAGCCAATTTGAAAAAACTTTAAATGACTTCAACTCTATGACATTTTGTTAAAGACAGACTATGGAGAGAATAAAAAAGATCAGTGGTGGCCAGGAGTTGTGGGGAGAGATAAATAGGTGGAGCATAGAGAATTTTTAGGGCAATGAAACTGCTTTGTAGGATACTATGATGGTGGATACATGGAATCATATATTTGTTGAACCCATAGGATGTACACCACAAGAGTAAACCCTAATGTAAACTATGGACTTTGAGTGATAATGATGTGGTATTGTTGGTTCATGGATTGTAGCAAATGATGGGGGATGTTGTTAATGGGAGACACTATACATGTGTGTAAGTAGGAGGCATATGTACAGAAATCTCTGTATCTTCCCCTCAGTTATATGGTGAACTTGAAGCTGATCTAAAGAATAATGTCTCTAAACTTAGAAAACATGCAATGTTGGTTAATTATCGTTGTTTCATCTCCACTATGAGGGATTGAACTCAGGGACACAGATGTGAGCCAAGAACGGGAGTGGCAGGTGCTGGAACGGCATCCATCACTGGGACTCTGCCCTGCAGGCTCACATGACTCCAGCCCAGGAACAAGATCTATGGCTCAGATTCATTCACCCTCATATTTCACACGTGGCACACCTGGACACCTGTCCAGTGTGTCTGACTCTGGAGCAACACTGGAACCATTTGGCTGTGACCCTTGAATGGCTCGTTCATGTTTTTGGGGCCATAACTCTACCTACACCAGGGACAAGGCAAATCCTCTTGCATATCCTTCCCATCCTGGGGTCAGCAGCATCCTGGCAGGAAGTGGCCAGCCAGGTTTCTTCTCCCAAGTGGCTCAGCCTAATGTCTCCTGTCTGTAGTTTATACAGACTAATAAATAAATATATAAATCGTATCATCATTAATAACAAATCTACTTTAACTTTTAAAAGAATTTCTTTAAAAAGACCAATATAACAGCAGATAAGAAGGAGATATCAGAAATCCCATATGCACAATGCTAAAATAAAAGCAAATTGACCCAAGTGGATTGAGCTAAGAAATTAAGATGTGGTTCAGTTCAGTCATTCAGTCATGTCTGACTCATTGCGACACCACAGACTGTAGCACGCCAGGATTCCCCGTCCATCACCAACTACCTGAGTCCACCCAAACCCATGTCCATCGAGTCAATGATGCCATCCAGCCATCTCATCCTCTGTCATCCCCTTCTCCTCCTGCCTTCAATCTTTCCCAGCATCAGGGTCTTTTCCAAGGAGTCAGCTTTTCCCATCAGGTGGCCAAAGTATTGGAGTTTCAGCTTCAACATCAGTCCTTCCAATGACCACCTACGACTGATCTCCTTTAGGATGGACTGGTTGGATCTCCTTGCAGTCCAAGAGACTTTAAAGAGTCTTCTCCAACACCACAGTTCAAAAGCATCAATTTGTTGGCGCTCAGCTTTCTTTATAGTCCAACTCTCACTTCTATACATGACTACTGGAAAAACCATAGCTTTGACTAGGGAGTGGGAATTCTAGACGGACCCACGAGAACTCTTAAATCAGTGCCCTGTGTGTTTCTATGTGAGTTCTGTGGAGGAGACTGAAGCTTGCAAGCTCATTTCCAGTCAGCAAACTGGTGGGCTATCCAGACTAAGGGGAACGTGAGGGCAACATGCATGAGACAGTGCCAGTGTGGGAACAGCTGAACCTGATAGGAACTAAATGAGCAGTGCTGGAGACATAAGAGTTCTTTCCATGGTCCTAAATTCCACTACATATCCATTACTTGACACACCATCTGGAAAGCACATCACAGAATCTTGCTACTTTTAAGCCAGGTTTGCACATGCAAACATGTATTTCTGAAGATAGCTGGGAAAAGCAGATATATGGGAGAATTCCAAAAGGTGCTTTTTGCCTGCTCTCTATTGCATATTTTCTTGGCAGCATTGTGAAGACAGTGTGCCACTGGTACAGAAAGTCATTGCCCTTGGACCCTTGGATAGAACTGAACACTGGCATGTATGTGTAGAAGGTGGACAATGTTTCCAGGTGCTCTGAGGATAGCAAACACACTCAACCAAGCCTATATTATATCTTCATAAGGAGGGACACATTTAAATCTTTATTTAGGAAATTGGATTCATTGGCTGCTCACATAAAGAATAATTTGAAGAATAACTGAATTATTGAGAACACCAAGATACGGCATTCAGAGAGATGGGGCCAGTGACTACTTTGAGGACCCAGGGTATATTCCCGAGGTGCATGGGCCTACTGCACAATTGCACTCATTGCACATACTAGCAAGGTCATGTTCAAAATCCTCCATGCTAGATTTCAACAGTATGTGAACTGAGAAATTCCAGATGTTCAAGCTGGATTTAGAAAGGCAGAGGTACCAGAGATCAAATTGCCAACATCTGTTGGATCATCAAAAAAGCAAGAGAATTTCAGAAAAACATCTGCTTCTGCTTCACTGACTATGCTAAGGCCTTTGACTGTGTGGATCACAACAAACTGTGGCATATTCTTAAAAGACATGAGAATACCAGATTACCTTACCTGCCCTCTGAGAAATCTTTATGAGATTAGGAAGCAACAATTAGAACAAAACATGGAACAACACACTGGTTCCAAATTGGGAAAGGAGTATGTCAAGGCTGTATAATGTCACCCTGTTTATTTAACTTACATGCAGAGTACATCATGCGAAATGCCAGGCTGGATGAAGCACAAGCTGGAATCAAGATTGCTGGGAGAAATATCAATAACCTCAGATATGCAGACAACACCACCCTTATGGCAGAAAATAAGGAGAAACTAAAGAACCTCTTGATGAAGGTGAAAGGGAAGAATGAAAAAGTTGCCTTAAAACTCAACATTCAAAAAACAAAGATCATGACATCCTATCCCATCACTTTATGGCTTATAGACGGGGAAACAATAGGAACAGTTGAAGACTACTTTCTTGGGCTCCAAAATCACTGTTGACAATGACTGCAGCCTTGAAATTAAAAGATGCTTGCTCCTTGGAAGAAGACCTGTGACAAACCTAGACAGTGTATTAAAAAGCAGAGACATCACTTTGCTGACAAAGGTCCATCTAGTCAAAGCTATGGCTTTTCCAGCAGTCATGTATGGATGTCAAAGTTGGATCATAAAGAGAGCTGAGTCCTGAAAAATTAATGCTTTTGAACTGTGGTGTTCAGTTACATAAAGGGGTATGTGCCGTCACAAGCAGATGTGGCAGTATTTGAAGCCGTCTCCGGCCCACCACCTGCCGACTTGTGTCATGCCCTCCGTTGGTATAATCACATCAAATCTTGTGAACCGTGGTGTTGTAGAAGACTCCTGAGAGTCTCTTGGACTGCAAGGAGGTCAAACCAGTGAATCCTAAAGGAAATCAACCCTGAATATTCATTAGAAGGACTGATGCTGAGGCTCCAATATTTTGGCCACCTGATGTGAAGAGTCAACTTATTGGAAAAGATGCTGGTGCTGGGAAACATAGAAGGCAGGAGGAGAAGTGGATGACAGAGGATGAGATGGTTGGATGGCATCAACAACTCAAAGGACATGAGTTTGAGCAAGCTCTGGGAGATAGTGAAGGACAGGGAAGCCTGGCATGCTGCAGTCATGGGGTTGCAAAGAGTCAGACACAACTGAGCTACTGAACAACAGGGGCCTTCTGCCAGAAGTCTTATTTAAAAGATTCCTCAGAATAGGCCAATGTGGGTGCCAGCAAGATCTGTTTTGGAATACTTAGGATTATGCTCATACTTTCATGGCCAAAGCTGTCCATTTCTGGATGCCAGGCTTCTGTCTGAAACTTGTCACTGTGACCTGAAGACAAAGCAGGCTTGCGGCTGCTGTCAGTCCCACATAGCTGTGTTTTTCTCCCTGCTTGAGAAGCCAGATATAGATGCACACCTGAGCTCTTGACATATTGAAAAATTTCCTCATTCCTTGAGTGCAAATGATAGCAATTACTTCAGTTAAGATGTAAGATACTTTTACACATGTACCCTGATGTTCAATGCAGCACTATTTACAATAGCCAGGACTTGGAAGCAACCTAGATGTTCATCAACAGGTGAATGGATAAAGACGTTGCGGTATATATATATATATATATATATATATATATATATATATATATATATATATATATATATATACACACACACACACACACACACAAAGTAATATTACTTAGCTATGAAAGGGAATGAATTTGAGTCAGTTGAGCTGAGGTGGATGAACCTAGAGCCTGTTATACAGAGTGAAGTAAGTCGGAAAAAGAAAAACAAATATCATATATTAACACATATATATGGAAATTAGAAAAATGGTGTGCAGGGCAGCAATAGAGACATAGACATAGAGAACTGACTTGTGGACACAGAAGGAGAAGGAGAGGGTGGTACAAACTGAAGATTATCACTGAAACATTTGCATCACCATAGCCAGTGATACCCAGTGGGAATTTGCTGTATGATGCAGGGAGTTCAACCTGGTGTTCTGTGACAAAATTTTCAAGTTATTGGCCCAGCTTATTTTTCATCAAAGTATGAAAGTGTAACTTGCCTCAAATCTTCACCAATACTTGGTATTGCCAAACTTTGCATTTCACTGATGAGTAATGATAGTGAAAGTGAAAGTAAAGTTCGCTCAGTTGTGTCCGACTCTTTGCGACCCCATGGACTATACAGTCTATGGAATTCTCCAGGCCAGTATACTGGAGTGGGTAGCCTTTCCCTTCTCCAGGGGATCTTTCTGATCCAAGGATTGAACCCAGTCTTCCTCACTACAGGGGGATTCTTTACCAGCTGAGCCACAAGGGAAGCCCAAGAATACTGGAGTGGGTAGCCTATCCCTTCTCCAGTGGATCTTCCTGACTCAGGAAGCAAAGCGGGGTCTCCTGCATTGCAGGAGGATTCTTTACCAACTGAACTATGAGGGAATCCCGATGAGTAATGACAATGAACATTAATTTTTATGATTATTGGGCATTTGGGTATACTCTTTTGTAAACTGCATGTTCAAGTCTTTTGCCCATTTTCATTTGAGTTGTTCATATTTTTAATATTTATTCAGAGGAATTATTTATATATTCTAGATGAGTCTTTTATCATGTTTATTTATTGAAGATATATTCTTCCATTTGTCTTAACTTTTCCTTTTCTTAATGATGTCCTTTGTTGAACAGAAGACCTTCATTTAAAGAGTCCAAATTGCCATATTTTTCTTTTGTGGTTCGTGTTTTCTATATCATGTTTTTAAAGTCTTAGCCTATTATAGCATTATGAAATTCTACTGTGCTTTCTCCTAAAATTTAATTACTTTTTTAGTTTTTATACTGAGGTAAATGATCCATCTTGAATTAACTTTGTTTAAAGTGTGAGATAGGAGTTAAGGTTTATTGTTCTCAAACAGATAGCTAATTGCTTTATTTATTTATTAGAAACACCATCTGTTTCTGACTGACTAGCAGTGGCATGTTTGACATAAGTCATGTTTGTGTCTATTTTTGGACTGTGTCCGGGTTATGCTTTTCTCAATCCATCTTCCCTCCACTACCACTCTACCTGAATTCCTGTAACATTAAAATATCTTGGAATTCTTGAATTTTGCTTTTCTTCTTTAAGTGCTCTGTTTCTTCTAGGCCCTTTGCATTTTCACATACATTTTTGAATTAACTTGTCTATTTTCTTCACGAGAACACAAACTAGTAGGATTTATTTGAATTCATCAAGCAATATGGCAAGAATTGACGTCTTAACAATGTGATCTTCTCAATCTTATGAACATGGAATAGCTCTCCGATTTTCTAGTGTATTAGGATTCTCCAGAGAAACATAACCAACAGGATGTGTGTGTGCACACATTCACACACATACAAAGATGTTTGTTTTAAGGAAATGACTCATGTGATTGTGAAGCTTGGTAAGTCCAAAATTTGCACGGTTGCAGTTCAAACCCAAAGACAGTCATCTGGCAGAATTTCTTCCTGCTCAGGCGAAGTCAGTCTTTGTTTTGTCAAGGCTTCAATTGACTGGATGAGGTCCACTAACATTATGGCGTGAAATCCATTTTACTCAAAGTCTATCAATTTAAATGTCAATTTCATCCGAAAAAGACCTTCAGAGAAACATCCAGCTACTCAAATATGAGTAGTATGATCCATGTAAGTTGACACATACAATTACACATCACAACTTCACCCATTGTCAACCTCGCACCCATAGGAGTCGCCTTAAACCACGTTGTTGTTGTTGTTGTTCAGTGGCTCAGTTGTTGTCTGACTCTTTGTGATGCCATGGACTGCAGCATGCCGGCCTTCCCTGCCCTTCACTATCTCTCCAGTTTGCTCAAACTCATGTCCATTGAGTTGATGATGCCATCCAAACATCACATCTTCTGTTGCCCCCTCCTCCTCTTGCTCTCAGTCTTTCCCAGCATCAGGGTGTTTTCCAGTAAGTAAGCTCATTGCATCAGGTAGCCAAAGTATTGGAGCTTCAGCTTCAGCATCAGTTCTTCTAATGTGTATTCAAGATTGGTTTCCTTTAGGATTGACTGGTTTCATCTCCTTGCAGTCCAACGAACTCTCAATAGTCTTCTCCAGCACCACAGTTTGAAAGCATCAATTCTTTGGTGCTCAGCCTTCTTTATGGCCCAACTCTCACATCCATACATGACTACTAGAAAAACCATAGCTTTGACTATATGAAATTTTGTCAGCAAAATGATACATTTGCTTTTTAATATGCTGTCTAGGTTTGTCTTAGCTTTTCTTCCAAGGAGCAAGTGTCTTTTAATTTCATGGCTGCCGTCACCATCCACAGTGATTTTGGAGCCCAAGAAAATAGTCTGTCATTGTTTCCATTGTTTCCCCCATCTATTTGCCATGAAGTGAAGTGATCAGATGCCATGATCTTTGTTTTTTAAATGTTGAGTTTTAAGCCATTTTTTCACTCTCCTCTTTCACCTTCATCAAGAAGGTCTTTAGTTCCTCTTTGTTTTCTGCCATAAGGGTGGTATCATCTGCATATTTGAGGTTATTGATATTTCTCCCAGCAATCTTGATTCCAGCCTGTGATTCGCCTGGCATTTTGCATGATGTACTCTGCAGATAAGTTAAATAAGAAGGTGGCAATGTACAACCTTGACCTACTCCTTTCCCAATTTTGAACCAGACTTGCCAAAGCAATCAGGAAAAAAACAAACAAAGCAAACTAAAGCTGGAGGCATAACCATCCCAGGCTTCAGACAATGCTAAAAAGCTACAGTAATCAAAACAGCATGGTATTGTCACAGAAATAGACATAATGATTAATGAAACAGAATTGTTGTTGTTTTTTAGTTTCTAAATCATGTCGACTCTTTTGCAACTATATGGACTGTAGCCCACCAAGCTCCTCTGTCCATGGGATTTTCCAGGTAAGTGTACCAGAGTGGGTTGCCATTTCCTTCTTCAGGGAATCTTACTAACCTAGGGACTGAACCTGCCTATCCTGCACTGGCAGGCAAATTCTTTACCACTGAGCCACCATGGCACAATGGAATATTAGTCAGCCATAAAAAGAATGAAATACTGGCATTGGCAATATGGATGGAAATAGAATTATCATACTAAGCGAAGTCAGACAGAAAAAGACAAATATGTTACTTATATGTAGAATCTAAAAAATAATGCAAGTGAACTTATTTACAAAACAGAAACAGATGCACAGACATAGAAAACAAACTTATGGTTACCAAAGGTCAAAGAGGGAAAGGAATGAATAAATTAGGAGTATGTGATTGACAGATACACACTACTAAACATAAACAAGAAGGATTTACTGTATAGCACACAGAATTACATTCAGTATCATAAAGTAACATATAATGGAGAAGAATCTGAAAAAGAATATATATATATATATTCACATGTATATAAAAAACTGAATCACTTTGCTGTACACATGAAACTAACACAATTTTGTAAATCAAGTATACTTTTTTTTTAATTTCTTATTTATTGATTGCCTGCCCTTATGTACAATTTGAATAGGAAAAAGCAGAATAAAAGCTTTCATTCTTTCCCTTTATTCCGAAAGAATGAACTGGCCTCCAGGCATCAACAAAATGAGCCCAGAATTTTGTTATTGTTGCTACTATTATTATCCTTATGATTTCATGGATCTAATATATTTGATGTGTTTTAGCCTGTGGCATTATTAGCTTTCTCAAGGCTATAATTCTCTTACCTTGTTCATTGGAAGCCTCTTCAGACAGACTCTGAGTCATTTTGGCATGACCCTAGCAGACTGAAAGCTTCCTTGCTTTCTGCTCATCTAATACAATTCCTTCTTAATAACAGCCATTTCTCTAATGAACTCTGTTTTTTTTTTAATTGGGAAATGGTAGTTAGAGGTGTGCCTTATGATCTGTCATTATTTCTTTCAATGCACAGAAGTTGAATTATGTAATTTTTTTCCTAAAGATATGCATCATGGGTTCACATAGTTATTTTCAATTCAAATCGAGCACTATATGGCTTTTACTTAACCTCAGTGATCTTAAATCTCCATCTGCTTTTCTTATGCAAGACATGCTTGCTAATTTTCCTCCATCCTAACACTCATCCCTGCTGCCTGCCCCACACGTTGGTCCTAGAATATAAGTACCAATAAATCTCTAATTATCTGATTATTTATCTTCGCAATTCATTTGTTTTGCTTTGGGTTTTTAGGAATTGGTTTTTATTTAGTCTTGTATAATAATTGTTCAGTTCATTTCGGCCACTCAGTCATGTCCAACTCTTTGTGACACCATAGACTGCAGCACGCCAGGCTTCCATGTCCATCACCAAATCCCAGACCTTGCTCAAACTAATGTCCATTGAGTCGGTGATGCTATCCAACCATCTCACCTCTGTTGTCCCCTTCTCCTCCTGCCTTCAATCTTTCCTAGCATCAGGGTCTTTTCCAAGGAGTCAGTTCTTTACATCAGGTGGCCAAAGTATTGGGGTTTCAGCGTCAGCATCAGTCCTTCCAATGAATATTCAGGACTGATTTCCTTTAGGTTGAATCTCCTTGCAGTCCAAGGAACTCTCAAGAGTCTTCTCCAACACCACTGTTTCAAAAGTACCAATTCTTTGGAGCTCAGCTTTCTTTACAGTCCAACTCTCACATCCATACATGAATACTGGAAAAACCATATCTTTGACTGGAAGGACTTTTGTTGGCAAAGTAATGTCTCTGCTTTTTAATATACTGTCTTGGTTGGTCCTAGCTTTTGTTCCAAGGAGCAAGCGTCTTTTAAATTCATGGTTGCAGTCACCATCTGCAGTAATTTTGGGTCCCCCTCAAATAAAGTCTGTCACTGTTTCCATTGTTTCCCCATCTATTTGCCATGAAGTGATTGGACTGGATGCCATGATCTTAGTTTTTTGAATGTTGAGTTTTAAGCTAGCTTTTTCACTCTCCTCTTTCATTTTCATCAAGAGGCTCTTTAGATCTTCTTCACTTTCTGCCATAAGGGAGGTGTCACCTGCATATCTGAGGTTATTGGTATTTCTCTTGGCTTTCTTAATTCCAGCTTGTGCTTCATTCAGCCCAGCGTTTCTCATGATGTACTCTGCATATAAGTTAAATAAGCAGGGTGACAATATACAAGCTTGACGTACTCCTTTCCCAATTTGGAACCAGTCCGTTGTTCCATATCTGGTTCTAACTGTTGCTTCTTGACCTACATACAGATTTCTCAAGAGGCGGGTGGGGTGGCCTGGTATTCCCATCTCTTTAAGAACTTTCCACAGTTTATTGTGATCCACACAGTCAGAGGCTTTGGCATAGTCAATAAAGCAGAAGTAGATGTTTTTCTGGAACTGTCTTGCTTTTTTGATGAACCAACCGATGTTAGCAATAGGATCTCTCATTCCTCTGCCTTTTCTAAATCCAGCTTGAACATCTGTAAGTTAACAGTTCTGTACTGTTGGCGACTGGCTTGGAAAATTTTGAGCATTACTTTGCTAGCGTGTGAGATGAGTGTAATTGTGCAGTAGTATGAACATTCTTTGTCATTGCCTTTCTTTGGGATTGGAATGAAAACTGACCTTTTCCAGTCCTGTGGCCACTACTGTTTTCCAAATTTGCTGGCATATTGCGTGAAGCACTTTAACAGCATCATCTCTCAGGATTTGAAATAGCTCAGTTGTAGAAAACATGTAACCCCAAAGTCAAATTTGTAAAACACACTAAATTGAGAACAATCTATTGTTTATTTTGTATTCAAAAGTATAAGCTCACATAGACATACTTACCTATATATTACATATTATATATATATATATATATATGTGTGTGTGTGTGTATATATATATATATATATGTGTGTGTGTGTGTGTGTATATATATATATATATATTTTTTTTTTACCTCTACCCTGACCAGATAAATGAAGCATGCTACATGCAACAGATTTTTTTCCATCTTTCTTTTCCCTTTAAAAATATATCCTGGAGTTTACTCCCCAGCATAATCGCTTTTAATAGTAAGACAGTACTCCAATTTCTGGATGCACCATTAACTTATATGTTAGGATTTGTATGTATCACTCAGCTAGGACTCCTTATATCCTACTCAAAGCCTGAGGTTCCTTTGGCACATAGACAGATCAAAGGCAAGCTGCAAGTCTAGGCACAGGTTTATTTATGTCCACTTCATTCTCACCCTGGAAGTGTTGGCCTTTAGAGCCCTGACTCGATGTCGATGTAGTCTATTTGCAGTCCTATTTTAGGAGGCCTGGAATTTTGACTTTAATTCCTTCTGACCTAAAATCAGTTTTCTTGCTGTTTGTGTATAGAGAAGATTCCCAGGGCAATACACCTCTGAGTCTTTGGCTTACCTTTTCTGGTTTTTGCCTTCTTTTAAAGTGTGGTCTGAATGGTTCTTTACTCTCTAGTTAGTTCTTGGATGGGGCTTCCCAGGTGGCACTAATGGTGAAGAACCTGCCTGTCAATGTGGGAGACATAGGAGATCTGGGTTTGATCCCTAGGTTGCGAAGATACCCTGGAGGAGAGCACGGCCACCCACTCCAATGTTCTTGCCTGGAGAATCCCCTGGACAGAGGAGCTTGGTGGGTTACAGTCCATAGGGTCACAAAGAGCTGGACACAACTGAAGTGACTTAGCATGCCCACATATATGTAGCTCTTGGATGCTTTTAAGATGATATATTTTAGCATCATCCAGATAGTTTAGTTTTTCCTAGAGCAAGAGCTGATCTGAATTGCTCAGTCTATCATTGCTAGAACAATTTATTACTTCCATAGTAGGGAAAACTTAGAATCATTTATAATAATTTGGGTTATCAGTGTCAGTTCTGACTATGGATACTGAATCAAAAAATTCATGTTAGCATTAGCATCTTCTCCCTTTGTGTATTGGCTTCCCAGGTGGTGTGGTGATAAAGAATCAGCCTGCCAATGCAGGAGATGCAAGAGATGTGGGCTTGATCCTTAGGTCAGGAAGATCCCCTGGAGTAGGAAATGGCCCTACTTCTGTAATTTTGCCTGGAAAATTCCACGGGCAGAGGAGCCTAGCGAGCTGCAGTCCATGAGGCTGCAAAGAGTAGGACACAAATGAGCAACTGAGCACTCTTTGTCTGTATAGTTCTTTTGGATCGCATAAGCTTAAGAACCTTAGATAATAAAGCATCTGTGTGAGCCTTGGGATGTTCCAAAAGCAGTTACGGGTTAATGAACCATGATTTGTAGGGAGGTACTGCAGATCATTTTAAAGAAAGTCTTCCAATAATCCAAATATCATTATGCAAAGCTGAGAAAGACTGCAGAAGCAAAGCAAAGTCTCAGAGCCCAGTCATCATTTCTCAAATAGAGATGTGAGGGAATGAACAGATACACGATAGAATGAACAAACCAGAGATCACTTGTTTCTAGGCGTGAGCTTTGCAAAAATGAGCCCAGTGCTACACATGACCTGAGTGGTTGCTGAGAGAACATCAAGGACAATTTACACGGACTATGAATGCAATTATCATGTGCCCAATTGTGTGCCTCATTTTCTACACTAAGGCCCTCTTCAGGAGATGCTGTAACACTTGATATAAAAAGTCATGTGAATGACCTCTGCAGAAGGGCCTTTTGTCCAGTGCTTCTGTGCCTAGGACCAGAGTGAGGTGAGAAACATGGGCCCTGCAGTGTAGCCAGTTGTCTCCCAGGAGAGCTTAAGGGAGCATTATCAGCAGCTGCTGAGGAGGGTGGAAGCACGATGAGAACGGAGCTGAGTCAAGCCCCATCTGTCCCCGCCAGTGTCCTGGGCACCATGGACCCCAGCAGCAGACACTCAGTCTTGCTCCCTAGACCTGAATTTCCATGCTATGATGGTCCCCGGGGCTGAAAGAGAGCACTGACAGCCAGGGGTCAAGAAGAGCAGGAAAGGTAAGGCAAAAGTGTGTCTAATTTTGTTGAAAAGAGATGCAGGGCCCCATCTGGTCTCTGCTGCTGATTCTATATGGCAGAAAAAGTGGCATGTGAAGGGGCTTGTGGATGGTGCAGCATCTGTGTGAACAGAAGCTCCTCTGTGTGACTCCAGCTATTATCCACGTGGTGGGCAATGGAGTGGAAATTAAAACAGTGGAAGAAGGCCATGCTGGTGTTTGTGATCTAGTCTTGCCTCAGAAGGAAAGCCCTCTCATGCTGAAGTGACTTCTGTTTGTAGTCCTTGTCAGCCACCCAAGTCCTGCTTGGTGATTCCCGCTGTCCATGGAGAATCAGAGCTCTGTTGGGATGGTATACGGGTCAACAGCTCCCCGAGCACTCTGTCTGGAGAACATCTTAACCTCAGATTCTCAGATCCTGAGCTGGGTGAGCAAAGTGTCTCTTGTTGTTCAGTTTCCGAGTTGTGTCTGACTCTTTGTGACCCCATGGACTACAGCACGCCAGGCTTTTCTGTCCTTCACTATCTTCCAGAGTTTGCTCAAACTTATGTCCATTGAGTCGATGATGCTATCCAACCATCTCTTTGAATACTTTGGCATTGCTCTTCTTTAGGATTGGAATAAAAACTGACCTTTTCCAGTCCTGTGGCTACTGCTGTGTTTTCCAAATTTGCTGCATATTGAGTACAGCACTTTAAGAGCATCATCTCTTAGGATTTGAAATAGCTCAGCTGGAATTCCATCACCTCTACTAGCTTTGTTTGTTCTAATGCTTCCTAAGGCCAACTTGACTTCACACTCTAGGATGTCTGGTTCTAGGTGAGTGATCACACCATCGTGGTTATCTGAGTCATTAAGATCTTTTTTGTATAGTTCTTCTGTGTATTACTGCTCTCTTTTCTTAATATCTTCTGCTTCTGTTAGATCCATGACATTTCTGTCCTTTATTGTGTCCATCTTCACAGAAATGTTCCCTTAGAGTTTCTAATTTTCTTGAAGAGCTCTCTAGTCTTTCCCATTCTATTGTTTTCCTCTATTTCTTTGCATTGTTCACTTAGGAAGGCTTACTTATCTCTCCCTGCTATTCTCTGGAACTCTGCATTCACATGGGTATATCTTTCTTCTTCTCCTTTGCCTTTTGCTTCTCTTCTTTTCTCAGGTATTTGTAAGCCCTCTTTAGTCAACCACTTTGCCTTTCTGCATTTCTTTTTCTTGGAGATGGATTTGGTCACTGCCTCCTGTATACTGTTATGAACCTCCATCCGTAGTTCTTCCGGCACTCTATCAGATCTAGTCTCTTGAGTCTATTTGTCATTTCCACTGTATAGTCATAAGGGATTTGATTCAGGTCATACCTGAATGATCTAATGGTTTCCCCTACTTTCTTCAATTTAAGTTTGAATTTTGCATTAAGGAGTTCATGATCTCTGGATGTCTCTATTTTCCAGAGTGAATAATTCATTGTCTCCTATTTGTAGAGGCAGGCCACTGGCCTTCCCTGTCCTGTCGCTGGGTTTTAGGACCTCCCCTAGATCATGCGGAGGACTGGCTATCATTCCCTACCTTCCTGCTGCAGAGTTCAGTGACAGCTTTCAGAGTGTCTGCTGGCAATGGAACCCACTTATTCCAGAGAAGGAGATACTTACAGACATAAACATACATGTAAAGCTATCCATTTACTTATTAGATGCTGGTTCATCTCCATTTCTTTTGTTTTCTTTGTTATTTTTTTCCTCCTTCAGATTTCAGTTTCTTCTCCTCCTTCAGAAATCCTTTTATCAGCAACATAAAAGAGTAAATTCCCTCAGACTAGTCTGATTTTGGAAAGGAGTGAAAACCAAAAAAGAATTTTAAAAAAAGAGTCTGGCCCAGTTTCTGACATGCTGAGTTCTCTGTTGCCATCATTTAAAAAAAGATGGCCAGTACAATGTAGAGAGTTGCGTTCTCAAAGTCGGCATGATTTCTCCCTGAGTTAGCATATCTGAACCAGTATCTAAAATTTACCTCCTTTCATCCTATTAATAACATCTTTGGAATTTGTACATTGCTGGACCTGGCAGCTTTGATGAATGTTTTTGTCATCTGTTCTATTGGTTCTTATAATTCACTGTCCATCTGCCTGGACTATTCCCTGCAGATTGGCCCACTTTGGAAGTGTTTACATGGGTCCTAATGAAGATTATGCACCATTCACTGAGATGCTGGTCTCGGAAACTGAGATCAAGAAGCTGCTTCACAGATTCTATTTACCTGAGGAAAATGTGACCTTAACTGATATGTGTAAATTGTCCTTGTGATTTCTTTAATATTATGTATAGAAATTTCACCATACTTTTATTTGCCACACTTAAAGGTTATGATTATTCTCAATAAGTTTAAAAAAACATAGAATTACCATATAATCCATCAATTCCACTTTTGGGTATATACCGCAAAACATTAAAAGCAGGAACTCAAACAGACATTTGCAAGTTTATGTTCATAGTAGCATTACTCACAATAACCAAAAGAAAATAATTCAAAAGTTCATCGAAAGATAAATGGATAAACAAAATGTTGTCTATACATACAGTTGAATTGTATTCAGTCTTAAAATAGAATGGCACATGCTACAGCATGGATTAGCTCTGAGAACTTTATGCTAAGTGAAAATCATCCAGTCACAAAAGGGCAAATATTGTATGATTCCATTTACACGAAGTACCTAGAGAAAACAAACCCATAGAGACAGAAAGCAGAATGGTTGCCACGGGCTGGGGAGTGAGAAGAAAATGGGGAGTTGTAGTTAATTGGGTACAGAGTTTTAGTTTGGGAAGCTGAGGAGTTGGAAGACAGATGGATGTTGGTGATAGTTACATGACAATGTGAGTGTCATTGCTAAAGAAAACTCAAGATGCTAAAGTGCTAAACTGAAGCTTCAGGGTTATTTTGATTCAAAACATCTTGGAATCCATATCTGCACTTTTCCACCACCTAGAACAGTGGTGATATTCATGGATTTTTCAGTGAAATAACTTACCATAGTTCTGACACCCAGACACAGACAGAGAAGTCAGGAAGATCTTCAACATGGCTACAACATGACCTCATTGTATTCTCAGGGCTATCAAATCCAATTTGGCACACTTTGAAAATGGGAAATATTTTAGTCAAGTTAAAGTATTCTTGATGAAAATGTCTACACTAAATCCAAGTGCAGCTTTTGTTTTGACTTCTAGTTTATAGGAGAGTGTCAAATGATGCCACAAATGACATCACCATCAAATCCAGAACTTGGACATTTCATGAGGCAATTGTCCCAGTCTCTTCCAAACATCATGATCAAAAAGGACTGAGAAGATGCAGTCACCAAATGCAACATGTCAATCTTGGTTGCATCTACATTTTTAAAAATAAAATTGAGCTATAAAAAATTTTAGAGGGGGTGGTCCCAAGATGGCAGAGGAATAGGATGGGAAGACCACTTTCTCCCCCATGAATTCATCAAAAGATCATATGGATGCTGAGCAACTTACACAAAACAACTTCTGAACGCTGGTGGAGGACACCAGGCACCCAGAAAGGCAGCCCAATCTCTTCAAAAGGAGGTAGGACAAAATATAAAAGACAAAAAGAGAGACAAAAGAGCTAGGGACAGAGACCCGTCCTGGGGAGGGAGTCATGAAGGAGGAGAAGTTCCCAAACAGCAGGAAACCCTCTCACAGGTGGGTCTGTGGGGAGTTTTGGACTCTCAGAGGGAAACGTAACTGGGAGAAGAAAAAAAAAACCCACAGAATACACACCTAACTGCAAGTGCCAGTGGAGAAGTAGCCCAGTCGCTCGCATCTGCCGCCAGGGAGTAGGGGCTGGACAGAGAGGCGTGGGCTGCATAATCAGTGCTTAGGGTAAGGCCCGGGCCTGAGTGCCCTGAGGAGAATCTGAGGGAGCTAACGTGAGATAGCAACACAAACTGTGGGATTGCCAGAGAGAAAAGAAAGAGAACTTTCCCACGAAAGGCTCTAACGTGCACACTGGCTTGCTCACAGAACAAATGATTGCTCGAATACCAAAGGAGAGCTAGCCAGCTGCATAAAGGCCCCTCCCCTCCCCCACGCGCGCTGGAGGCTGAGAGGCAGGAGAGGACATCCACAGCCAGAAGGTGAGGGGCTGCTGCGATCTCAGCCACATGGCATCCTCCACCAAACTGAGCGGGCTCCCAGTTGCTAACCACGTCTTCCCGGGATCCCAGATGGTTGACATCTGCTAGTAGGGTCGCAGCCTGAGATCAGCTCCCCAAAGGGACACAGCACATCTGAGACAGTGCTCTCGCTGCGCACCCTGGAAACAAAGCGGCTGGGACAGGGGAGGTGATTGAGATGCACGGACCCCCTGGGACAATGCACTCACCAAGCACCTGGTCTCCTGAGCTGCTCGGACCTGGGAAGGGCACAAAACGCAGGCCCAACCGAGTCTGCACCTTTGAGGAGTACCTGAGAACCTGAATCTGAGCAGCTTAGACCTGGGAAGTGCAGGCAACCCAGGGCCCACTTTAGACAGTTCCCCTGCAGAGCAACCTGGAGCCTGAGCAGTGTAGACCAGGAAAGCGCACACGCTGTGAGCGGGGGCAAACCCAGTGTTGTCCACCCACTGCGAGCACTCCCCACACACGCCAGTGTTATTTGTTTGCAATGTTCCTCCCTCCTAGAAGCACAATTGAACAAGTGAGCCTAAATGAGTGACCACCTTTGCTTCCTTGTGTCAGGGCGGAAGTTAGACACTGAAGAGACTTGCAAAAAGAGGAAACCAAAACAAACAAAGAGGGAACTGCTCTGGAAGTGACAGGTGAGACAGATTAAAACCCTGTAGTTAACATTGACTAAGCATTGGGAGGGGCCTATACTTGAGAACAAGTACAAGCTGGAACAAGGAACTATCTGAAACTGAACTGACCCCACACTGCCCAAAACAGCTCCAGAGAAATTCCTAGATATATTTTTATTATTATCACTTTTTATTTTTTTAACTTAAGTTCTTTATTACTTTTTTTTTTTCTTTTTCCTTGTGTTCCCCCATTCAATCTGGGCTGCCACAATCAGACAGGCAGAAAGCGTGAGGATGTTTTTCTTGCATCTGTAGTGGAAACCTTAGCAGACAGTAACTGCTTCAGGTCTGTCAAATAGATGCATTCTTTATTACTCTTTTAATTTTCCTATTTATAACCTTCTATTACTTTGCAAAAAAAAAAGACCCTCTTTTCTGATGCTACCTCTTCAATTTATTAAAAATTAAAATAAACAAAATAAACAAACTTATGCTCAAAACTTATGCTGTTCATGTGGAAGACACTACAAGAGAAGACACAATAGAGACTGCCTCGCAATAATAAATTGAAATTGCTTCTACAGAGATGGAGAAGTAAAAGGACAAGCCTACATGACTGAAGTGACTTAGCAGCTGCAGCAGCAGTTGTCCAAAAGAAAATTCACTGTGCACATTTTATTTAGTTTTGTACACTGTCTTAATATGAATGGGACTGCCTTTCTACTTGACCCAATTTTTTAACCAAAGCAAAATAACCTAAGTAATACAAAGTGTTAAAATACAGCATAAAGATACAAAAAGAGGCACACTAATTCTAATTAGGAATGAATTATGCTGTTATATTTTTTATAATCCACAATTAAGTTTAGGAAATCACAAAGACATAGATCACTGATTTGAATGAAATGCAAAAATTTTTAGCAAAGTGTCATAGTTAAGTTACAAAAAAAATTACCAAAGAATGCACAAAATTAATGTTTATTCCACCTTTGCGTCGTATTCCTGGATCCTTCACCAACGTTACATGAGAAAGAAAAACTAAAGCAAAACAAATGAAAAACTGAAATCAGAATCACTAATCTTATCAAGTGGGAAAACAAATAAGTTCAAATCTCGCAGCCATCAGCAAGAGTACAGCAAAGATAATGCTGTAAAAAGAAACGTAGAAAATTGCCATAAAACTGTATGCATCATACTCTTTCAAACCAGCAAAATGTGCTCCTGCATACAATGGAACATAAACAGAATCATTCTCTTGTCAGGTATAGAAATGTAAGCTCTTTCTCTCTCTCTTTTTTTTAATATTGTAGATGGGTCAAATGTGTTTGTAATGTGTTGTAATTCTATTAAGCTATTACAGAGTGGGCCAAGAACACATTTATGGATTCTGGGGATGATGTGTACTGTAATTATTTGATTGGGATAATGGACACTCTAGACAAAAAAAAAAAAAAGAAAATATGAACACGGAAGTACAAGACAAAGGCAAATGAGACTTCTCTTGTATCTTAGCCACATTTAGATGGAAATCAAATTTAAATGCAGTCCACTCTGCTTTTGAAGAGGCTTTGGTTCAGCTCCCAAATCTCGATTGCATGAGGCAGTCCCCTATGAGAATACTCAGAAGGTGTCTTCTTAGACAACAAACCTATTTTTAGTGGTGGAACCACTCTGAGTAGCTCTATCTGCATGGGACTGATAACCAATCACTGTCTTTGGAGGAAGTCCTAACCTTTCCTTATATACCTTCCCTATATGTATAGCAGCTTCTCTGTTTTCACATTCAGTAGTCCATATTGCTATTTTAGCACCTTTAGCTCTTACATTAACAATAACTCCTCATACATCATCACTGTAGTCATCGAAAGATTGTCCAATAAGGCATAGCAGCGTCTCTAGCCAAAAACAATCGCGGTCACTTCATCTCTGCTGTTTTTTCAGAGTAATTAGCTGTCGGCCTCCTCATTTGTCTTTCTCATCTTTCCACATAGACTCAATACCATCCTTAAAAAGCGAGTAGTCACAGCCAGGCATTAAATTACTAGGCAACTGGATATGGTTGTACAGAGCCCAAAAGTCTCCAACGATATCAAACTTAGAGATCAATAGAAGGTTTGCTTGCCAAGTTTTGTTTTTATCATTTTTTAAAAACCAGAGTGCCCATCTGTTCTGTAAAGGGTGTTTAATATAGTGTTCTGGGTTAGCAACCTTCTGGTTAGATTCTGTTTTCTCTTCTTCTGTAGGCGGGGGATTCGGAGTAGTGGTGGTTTCCTAAATTGGGAGGAAAGCCAGTAGAAGAGATAAAGAGAAAATCAAATGGAAAATTAACTTGAAAAGTTAAGTTTCTATTTCCAATAAACTGTGTCTGTGAAATATTCCAGATGATAAAGACTCGGAAGAACAGACAGATCTAGATCCATGTGCATTCTCTGAGGCCTGCACACTGCATGGAAAGGATGAATGAATGGAAGACAGGCATGTGTGAAATTCAGCAGGTCCTGCCGGCAACCAGACTGCAGCAGCTCTCCATAGGCCTCGCTCTTTCCCCCCAAAAGACCCTATATTTAATGAAAATTTCATATATAAATATTTATAATTTTTGTGATTGGTTTTGTTTTGTATTTTTCAGTTCAGTTCATTTCAGTTCAGTCGCTCAGTCATGTATGACTCTTTGCGACCCCATGAACCGCAGCACGCCAGGCCTCCTTGTCCATCACCAACTCCCAGAGTTTACCCAGACCCATGTCCATCAAGTCGGTGATGCCATACAGCCATCTCATCCTCTGTCGTCCCCTTCTCCTCCTGCCCTCAATCTTTCCCAGCATCAGGGTCTTTTCCAATGAGTCAGTTCTTCGCATCAGCTGGCCAAAGTATTGGAGTTTCAGCTTCAACATCAGTCCTTCCAATGAATATTCAGGACTGATTTCCTTTAGGATGGACTGGTTGGATCTCCTTGCAGTCCAAGGGACTCTCAAGAGTCTTCTCCAACACCACAGTTCAAAAGCATCAATTCTTCAGTGTTCAGCTTTCTTTATAGTCCAACGCTCACATCCATACTTGACCAATGGAAAAACCATAACCTTGACTAGATGGACTTTTGTTGGCAAAGTAATGTCTCTGCTTTTTAATATGCTATCTAGGCTGGTCATAACGGTCCTTCCAAGGAGTAAACGTCTTTTAATTTCATTGCTGCAATCACCATCTACAGTGATTTTGGAGCCCAGAAAAATAAAGTCAGCCACTGTTTCCACTATTGCCCTATCTATCTGCCAAGAAGTGATGGGACCAGATGCCATGATCTTAGTTTTCTGAATGTTGAGCTTTAAGCCAACTTTTTCACTCTCCTCTTTCACTTTCATCAAGAAGTTCTTTAGTTCTTCTTCTCTTTCTGCCATAAGGGTGGTGTCATCTGCATACCCGAGGTTATTGATATTTCTCCCAGCAATCTTGATTACAGTTTGTGCTTCTTCCAGCCCAGCATTTCTCATAATGTACTCTGCATATAAGTTAAATAAGCAGGGTGACAATATACAGCCTTGACGTACTCCTTTTCTATTTGGAACCAGTCTGCTGTTCCATGTCCAGTTCTAACTGCTGCTTCCTGACCTGCATACAGGTTTCTCAAGAGGCAGGTCAGGTGGTCTGGTATGCTTATCTTTTTCAGAATTTTCCACAGTTTGTTGTGATCCACACAGTCAAAGGCTTTGGCATAGTCAATAAAGTAGATATAGATGTTTTTCTGGAACTCTTTTGCTTTTTTGATGATCCAGCGGATGTTGGCAATGTGATCTCTGGTTCCTCTGCCTATTCTAAATTCAGCTTGAACATTTGGAAGCTCATGGCTAACATATTGTTGAAGCCTGGCTTGGAGAATTTTGAGCATTCCTTTGCTAGCATGTCAGATGAGTGCAAATGTGCGGTAGTTTGAGCATTCTTTGGCATTGCCTTTCTTTGGGATTGGAATGAAAACTGACCTTTTCCAGTCCTGTGGCCACTGCTGAGTTTTCCAGATTTGCTGGCATATTAGGTGCAGCACTTTCACAGCGTCATCTTTCAAGATTTGAAATAGCTCAACTGGAATTCCATCACCTCCACTAGCTTTGTTCGTAGTGATGCTTCTTAAGGCCCACTTGACTTCACATTCCAGGATGTCTGGCTCTAGGTGAGTGATCACACCATCGTGATTATCTGGGTCATAAAGATCTTTTTTGTACAGTTCTTCTGTGTATTCTTGCCACCTCTTCTCAATTTTGCATTGATCACTAAGGAAGGCTTTCTTATCACTCCTTGCTATTCTTAGGAACTCTGCATTCAAATGGCTATATCTTTCCTTTTCCCCTTTGCTTTTTGCTTCCCATCTTTGTACAGCTATTTTTAAGGCCTACTCAGACAGCCATTTTGCTTTTTTGCATTTCTATTTCTTGGAGATTGTCTTGATTCCTGTCTCCTGTACAATATCACCAACCTCCATAATAATAGACAAGAGCTTACCCAAAAGCCTCCATACCTACAATGAAACCAAGCTCCACCCATGAGCCAACAAGTTCCAGAGCAAGATGTAACATGCTAATTCTCCAGCAGAGCAGGAACACAGCCCTGAGCATTAAAAGACAGGCTGCCCAAAGCCATACCAAAGCTATAGACACCCCCAAACTCATTACTGGACACTTCATTGCACTTCAGAGAAGAGATCCATCTCCACCCACCAGAATACAGATGCAAGCTCCCTTAACCAGGAAACTTTGTCCAACTCCACCTACAGGGAGTAGGCTCCACAATAAAAAGAAACCATGACTTCCATCCAGAGAAAGGGCACTTCAAAAAAAGAAATCTAAACAAAATGAAAGGGCAGAGAAATATTCAACAGGTAAAAGAGCTTGATAAATGCCCCCAAAGCCAAACCAAAGAGGAGGGGGTAGGAAGTCTACCTGAAAAAGAATTCAGAATAATGATAGTAAAAGTGATCCAAAATCTTGCAAACAAAATGGAGTTACAGATGAATTGATTATAGACAAGGATTGAGAAGATGCAAGAAATATTTAACATGGACCTAGAAGAAATAAAGAAGAGTCAATCAATAATTAATAATGCAATAAACGAGATCAAAAGCACTCTGGAGGGAACCAACAGTAGAAACTGAGACAGAAGATAGGATAAGTGAGGTGGAAGATAGAATGATAGAAATAAATGAAGCAGAGAGGAAAAAAGAAAAAAAAAGAATTAAAAGAAACGACAACAACCTCAGAGACCTCTGGGACAATGTCAAATGCCACAACATTCAAATCATAGGAGTCCCAGAAGAAGACAAAAAGAAAGGGCATGAGAAAATACTTGAGGAGGTAATAGTTGGAAACTTCCCTAAAATGGGGAAGGAAACAGCCATCCAAGTCAAAGAAGCCCAGAGAGTCCCAAACAGGATAAACCCAAGGCAAAACACCTCAAGACATGTATTAATCAAACTAATGAAGATCAAACACAAAGAGCAAATGTTAAAAGCAGCAAGGGAAAAGCAACAAATAACATACAAGGGGATCCCCATAGGAAAAATAGCTGGTCTTTCAATAGAAACTCTTCAGGCCAGAAGGGAATGGCAGGACATTCTTAAAGTGATGAAAGAGAAAAACCTACAAACCAGATTACTATACCCAGCAAGGAGCTCATTCAGATATGAAGAAGAAATCAAAAGCTTTACAGACAAACAAAAGCAGAGAGAATTCAGCACCACCAAACCAGCACTTCAACAAATGTTAAAGGATCTTCTCCAGACAGGAAACACAGAAAAGGTGTATAAACTTAACCCCAAAACAACAAAATAAATGGCAATGGAATCATACTTATCAATAAGTATGATTTTGGTTGAATGCCCAACCAAAAGACAAAGACTGGCTGAATGGATAAAAACACAAGACCCCTATATATGCTGTTTACAGGAGACCCATCTCCAATCAAGAGACACATCAGACAGAAAATGAAGGGCTGGTAAAAGATATTTCGTGCAAATGGAGACCAAAAGAAAGCAGGAGTAGCAATACTCATATCAGATAAAACAGACTTTGAAGTAAAGACCATGAAAAGAGACAAAGGAAGACACTACATAATGATCAAAGGATAAATCCAAGAAGATATAACAATTATAAATATATATGCACCCAACATAGAAGCACCTCAATAGGTAAGGCAAATGCTAACAAGTATGAAAGGGGAAATTAACAGTAACACAATAATAGTGGGAGACTTTAATACCCCACTGGCACCTATGGATAGATCAACCAAACAGAAAATTAGCAAAGAAGCTCAAGCTTTAAATGATACAATGGACCAGTAGGACATAACTGATATCTATAGGACATTTCACCTCAAAACACTGAACTTCACCTTTTTCTCAAGTGCACACGGAACATTCTCCAGGATAGATCACATCTTGGGCCATAAATCTAGCCTTGGTAAATTCAAAAAATTTGAAATCATTTCAAGCATCTTTTCCAATCACAATGCAGTAAGATTAGATGTCAACTACAGGGAAAAAAAAACTATTAAAAATACAAACATATGGAGGTTATATAACATGCTTCTGAATAACCAACCAATCATGGAAGAAGTCAGAAAGGAAATAACAATTTGCATAGAAACAAATGAAAATGAAAACATGACAACCCAAAACCTATACTGCTGCTGCTAAGTCAGTTCAGTTGTGTCTGACTCTGTGTGACCCCATAGATGGCAGCCCACCAGGCTGTTCTGTCCCTGGGATTCTCCAGGCAAGAATATTGTAGTGGGTTGCCATTTCCTTCTCCAATGCATGCATGCATACTAAGTCACTTCAGTCATGTCTGACTCTGTGCTGCCCCATGGACAGCAGCCCACCAGGCTCCTCTGTCCACAAGATTCTCCAGGCAAGAATACCGGGGTGGGTTATTTCCTTCTCCACCCAAAACTTACGGGATTCAGTAAAAGCAGTGCTAAGGGGAGGGTTCATAGCAATACAAGTTTACCTCAAGAAACAAGAGAAAAAACAAATAAATAATCTAAAGCAATTAGAAAAAGAAGAAATGAACCTCAGGGGTTAGCAGAAAGAAAGAAATCATGAAAATTAGAGCATAAATAAATGGGAAAAGAAAGGAGACTATAGCAAAAATCATCAAACTAAAAGCTGGTTCTTTGAAAAGATAAAGAAAATAGACAAACCATTAGCCAGACTCATCAAGTAAAAAAGAGAGAATAATCAAATCAACAAAATCAGAAATGAAAATGGAAAAATCACAACAGACAACACAGAAACACAAAGGATCGTAAGAGACTACTATCATCAACTATATGCCAATAAAATGAACAACTTCGAAGAAATGGATGAATTCTTAGAAAAGTATAACCTTTCAAAACCGAACCAGGAAGAAATAGAAAATCTTAACAGATGCATCACAAGCACAGGAGTCGAAAAGGTAATCAAAAATCTTCCAGCAAACAAAGGCCCAGGACCAGACGGCTTCACAAGTTAATTCTAGCAAAAATTTAGAGAAGAGCTAACACCTATCCTAGTCAAACTCTTCCAGAAAATTGCAGAGGAAGGTAAACTTCCAAACTCATTCTATGAGGCCACCATCACCCTAATACCAAAACCAGACAAAGATGCCACAAAAAAAGAAAACTACAGGCCAATATCACTGATGAACATAGATGAAAAATCCTTAACAAAATCCTAGTGAACAGAATCCAACAACATATTAAAAAGATCATGCATCATGACCAAATGGGCTTTATCCCAACAATGCAAGGATTCTTCAGTATTTGCAAATCAATCAATGTGATACACCACATTAACAAATTGAAAGATAAAAACTATATGATTATCTCAATAGATGCAGAGAAAGCTTTGACAAAATTCAACACCCATTTATGATAAAAACCCTCCAGAAAGCAGGCATAGAAGGAACATACCTCAACATAAAAGCCATATATGATAAACCCACAGCAAACATTATCCTCATGGTAAAAAATTGAAAGCATTTCCCCTAAAATCAGGAATAAGACAAGGGTGCCCATTCTCACCACTACTATTCAACATAGTTTTGGAAGTTTCAGCCACAGCAATCAGAGGACAAAAAGAAATAAAAGGAATACAGATTGGGAAAGAGAAGTAAAACTCTCACTGTTTGCAGATGACATGATCCTCTACATAGAAAACCCTAGAGACTCCACCAGAAAATTACTAGACCTAATCAATGAATATAGTAAAGTTGCAGGATATAAAATTAATACACAGAAATCCCTTGCATTCCTATACACTAACAATGAGAAAACAGAAAGAGAAATTAAGGAAACAATACCATTCACCATTGCAACAAAAAGAATAAAATACTTAGGAATAAATCTACCTAAAGAAATAAAAGACCTACATATATAAAACTATAAAACACTGATGAAATAAATCAAAGATGACATAAATAGATGGAGAAATATACCATGTTCATGGATCAGAAGAATCAATATAGTGAAAATGAGTATACTACTCAAAGCATTCTATAGATTCAATGCAATCCCTATCAAGATACCAATGGTATTTTTCAGAGAACTAGAACAAATAATTTCACAATTTGTATGGCAATACAAAAATCCTTTACTAGCCAAAGCAATCTTGAGAAAGAAGAATGGAATTGGAGGAATCAACCTGCCTGACTTCAGACTCTACTACAAAGCCACAGTCATCAAAACAGTATGGTACGGGGACAAAGGCAGAAATATAGATCAGTGGAACAAAATAGAAAGCCCAGGGATAAATCCATGCACCTATGGACACCTTGTCTTTGACAAAGGAGGCAAAAATATACAATGGAGAAAAGACAATCTCTTTAATAAGTGGTACTGGGAAAACTGGTCAACCACCTGTAAAAAATGAAACTGGAACACTTTCTAGCACCATACACAAAAATAAACTCAAAATGGATTAAAGATCTAAATGTAAAACCAGAAACTCTAAAACTCTTACAGGAAAACATAGGCAAAACACTCGCTGACATAAATCACAGAGGATCCTCTGTGACCCACCTCCCAGAGTAATGGAAATAACAGCAAAAATAAACAAATGGGACCTAATTAAACTTAAAAGCTTTTGCACAACGAAGGAAACTATAAGCAAGGTGAAAAGACAGCCTTCAGAATGGGAGAAAAGAATAGCAAATGAAGCAACTGACAAATAATTAATCTCCAAAATATATAAGAAGCTCATGGAGCTCAATACCTGAAAAATAAACGACCCAATCAAAAAATCAGCCAAAGAACTAAACAGAGATTTCTCCAAAGAAGACATACAGATGCTGACAAACTCATGAAAAGATGCTCAACATCACTCATTATCAGAGAAATGCAAATCAAAACCACAATGAGGTACCATCTCATGCTGGTCAGAATGGCTGCTATCCAAAAGTCTACAAACAATAAATGCTGGAGAGAGTGTGGAGAAAAAGGAACCCTCTTACACTGTTGGTGGGAATGCAAACTAGTACAATAAATGCTGGAGAGGGTGTGGAGAAAAAGGAACCCTCTTACACTGTTGGTGGGAATGCAAACTAGTACAGCTACTATGGAGAAGAGTGTGGAGATTCCTTAAAAACATGGAAGTAGAACTGCCATATGACCCAGAAATCCCACTGCTGGGCATACACACTGAGGAAACCAGAATTGAAAGAGACACGTGTACCCCAATGTTCATTGCAGCACTGTTCATAATAGCCAGGACATGGAAGCAACCTATATGTCCATTGGCAGATGAATGGATAAGGAAGCTGTGGTACATATACACAATGGAATATTATTCAGCTATTAAAAAAACACACATGTGAATCAGTTCTAATGAGATGGATGAAACTAGAGCCTATCATACAGAGTGAAGTAAGTCAGTAAGAAAAACACCAACACAGTATATTATTAATGTATATATATGGAATTTAGGAAGATGGTAAGGATGACCCTATATGTGAGACAGCAAAAGAGATACAGATATAAAGAACAGACTTTTAGACTCTGTGGGAGAAGGCAAGGGTGGGATGATTTGTGAGAATAGCATGGAAACATGTATATTACCATGTGTGGAATAGATGACCAGTCCAAGTTTGATGCATGAAACAGGGCACTGAAAGCCAGTGCTCTGAGACAACCCAGAGGGATGGGGTGGGGAGGGAGGTGGAGAGGTTTCAGGATGGGGGACACTTGTACAGCCATGGCTGATTCATGTCAATGTGTGGCAAAACCACCACAATATTGTAAAGTAATTAGCCTCCAATTAAAAGAAATAAATTAATTATAAAACATTTCAGAGACAACTGGTAAATCCTAATATGTAGATGATATTAGGGAATTGAAGTTAAGTGTAATTATGCTGTTGTAGGGATACCAGACTGCCTTACTTGCCTCCTGATAAATCTGTATGCAGGTCAAGAAGGAACAGTTAGAACTGAACATGGAACAACAGACTGGCTCCAAACTGGGAAAGGAGTACTTCAAGGCTGTATATTGTCACCCTGCTTATTTAACTTATGTGCAGAGTACATCATGCAAAATGCCAGGCTTGGTGAAGCACAAGCTGGGATCAAGATTGCCAGGAGAAATATCTATAACCTCAGATATGCAGATGACACTATCCTTATGCCAGAAAGTGAAGAGGAACTCTTGATGAAAGTGAAAGAGGAGAGAGAAAAAGCTGACTTAAAACTCAACATTAAAAAAACTAAGATCATGGCATCCAGTCCCATCTTTTCATGGCAAATAGATGGGGAAACAATGGAAACAGTGAGAAACCTTTTTTGGGAGGGGTCTCCTAAATCACTGCAGATGGTGACTGCAGCTATGAAATTGAAAGACGCTTGCTCCTTGGAAGAAAAGTTATGACCAACCTAGACAGCATATTAAAAAGCAGAGACATTACTTTGTTAGCAAAAGTCTGTCTAGTCAAAGCTATGGTTTTTCCAGTAGCCATGTACGGATATGAGAGTTGGACTAAAAAGAAAGCTAAGCACCGAAGAATTGATGCTTTTGAACTGTGGGTGTTGGAAAAGACTCTTGAGAGTTCCTTGGACTGCAAGGAGATCCAACCAGTCCATCCTAAAGGAAATCAGTCCTGAATATTCATTGGAAGGACTGATGTTGAAGCTGAAGCTCCAATCCTTTGCCCACCTGATGTGAAGAACTGACTTCTTGGAAAAGATACTGATGCTGGGAAAGATTGAATGTAGGAGGAAAAGGGGACAACAGAGGATGAGATGGTTGGATGGCATCACCAACTCAATGGACATGAGTTTGAGAAAGCTCTGGAAGTTGGTGATAGTCTGGGAAACCTGGTGTGCTACAGTGAATGGGGTTGCAAACAGCTGGACATGACTGAGTGACTGAACTGAACTGATGCTGTTGTAGTCATAGAGAATTATTTTTTTCCCCAAGAGATGCATGCTGAAGAGGTAAAGTAGTGTAATGTACTTTCTAATAGGTTCAAAAAAATGCAGCTAGGTTCGGTAGAGAAGTAGACATGACAAAGTGTGGAATATTGAATATTGTTGGTGGATACGTGAATGTTCACTGTAGTAATCTTTCAATTCTTCTTTATGTTTAAATTTTGCATAATAAAAATTTGGGAGGAAAATTGATTACCAGTTTACCATCCTATAGTCAACATAAGATTGCTAGGTAATCAAGTTCAAGAATCTGTTTGCTGATATAAAAAGAAACTTCATGAACAAAAATCCATTTTGAGAAAGAGAAATGAAGCTCACAAGCAAGTTCCCATGTTAAGTTTTGAAACTCAGAAAAGCAACAACAAAAAGAGAACTTGGAGTATGTAAAGGTAGGGCTACTCTCACTCCAAGTCTGAATGGGAAGAGATGCTAACCCAGAGCCCTGTCATTAAAATCTATAGGGGATTGAGCCTACACCATGGTCAGAACACAGGGGAGACCATTCTGTGGGCAGCACCTGAGAGGGAGGGTGCAGTGCAGAGTGTAGGCTGGATCTCTGCAGTTTCACCAGGACTGATCTAACACAGTTCTTTTACACTGTTGGGGTCTTTTTGCACACACAAAGTTGGCGTTTTCCTTTAATTTACCACAAATTTCTAACCTGAAAAAAAATGTAACTGGAGAAATGCCAATTAGGATGGATGAAAACAAATATTTTCAAAGTGCAGTCTTGATTCTTGAAGAAACATAATGCATCTTTAAGCAACATGACATGCCTTCTTTCTGCCCTGCCCTCCCCCACCCCTGCCTGCCCAGCCTGACCACCCTACTCAATGGGCCTTGCTGTTTCAGCTTTCCCAAGTTTTCTAAACTGGTCTGCAGGCACATATCCTGTCCAACCCTTCAACTCCCCTTTCTGCCCCATGTCCATTTGGCCTACCACTTCCAGGGCAATTTTTCCAATTTGTAACACCAAGCGTGTGTTCTCTCTTTCTTAAAATACTCTGAGTTCCCACCACCCCTTCAGAATGAAGCCCAACTCCTCACTGTGTCACACCAGACTCTTGCCTCTCAGTTCAGCTCAGTTGTGTCCGACTCTCTGCGACCCCATGGACCACAGCACACCAGGCCTACTCTTGCCTCTGCCTCCCCTGAATTTCTAATTTCACCTCTTCCCTTGGTTTTCCCACCTCAGCTCTACCAGACTAGCCCATCTCCCAGCTGAAGGGTGTTTCCTTGTGTTTCTTCCTTCTCTTCTTCCTCATAATAAGTATTTACCTAGCAGTGACTGCGTCCTCATCCCATAGGGACTAAGGAGGGAGTGGACAAGGTAAATGGGAACCTGACCATCTGCAGGTGATCAGATAAGAACAGAGAAAGTGCTCGAGTGTTTCCTTTTCCAGAAGTTCCTTGCCTCCATTGTCTACCTGAGGAACCCTCATCCTCTCCTGTAACATTTCCCTTGACCTTTCTCCCCTGCACATACCCTTCCATGCACTCCAGAACCTTCCTCTGTCTCAAACCCTTTCCTCCCATGTTTGGGACAGTTTGCATCTTTCTACCACAAACATAGCCCCGTCAGAATCAGGACTTCTGTCTCATTCACCAAGGAAAGGAGTGTGTCTTGCAGGGACCTAGTGATCTGTGATATTTGGACATTCTGGTAAATCCCTTAGAGAGAACTTACTTTCCACAGTGGTGAGACTTGGATGCAGACATGGGAGTGTTAATGTGGGGACAGGACTCTGTGGGCTCCGTGCTGGAGACTGACTGGATCAACATATTAGTTAACTAAATTATGCGGCTGATTGATGGGAAAATTAAGGGAGAGTTTTGGATTTCCTCCCTTGTGCCCATCATTTACAGTCATCCCTCAGTACCCACAGAACACTCTCCCCCCACCCTCACTCCTAAAGATGCTAAAATCCATGGATGCTCAAATTCATTTTATAAAATGTATTATGGGCACCAGGGAGGTAATCTGTGCACATCCTACCATATATTATAAACTGTCTCCAGATTACTTATCTAGGATGGGCACAATAAAGGACAGAAACAGTATGGACCTAACAGAAGTGGAAGAGATTAAGAAGAGAGTAACAATACACAGAAGAACTCCACAAAAAAAGTCTTAATAACCCATATAACCAGATTTGTGTAGCTACTAACCTAAAACCAGACATCCCAGAGTGTGAAGTCAAGTGGGCCTTAAGGAAGCATTACTGTGAACAAAACTAGTGGAGGTGATAGAATTCTAGCTGAGCTATTTCAAATCCTAAAAGATGATGCTGTACTCAATATGCCAGCAAATTTGGAAAACTCAGCAGTGGCCACAGGACTGGAAAAGGTCAGAAAGGTCAGTTTTCATTCTAATCCCAAAAAAGAGCAATGCCAAAAAATGTTCAAACTACCGTACAATGACACTCATTTCACATTCCAGCAGGGTGATGCTCAAAATCTTTTGAGCTAGTCTTCAACAGTATGTGAACCGAGAAATCCCAGATGTACAAGTTGGGTTTATAAAAAGCAGAGGAACCAGAGATCAAATTGCCAACATTCATTGGATCATAAAGTAAGAGAATTCAAGAAAAACATCTACTTCTGCTTCATTGACTATGCTAAAGCCTTTGACTGTGTGGATCACAACAAACTGTGGAAAATTCCTTAAGAGATGGGAATACCAGACCAGCTAATCTGTCTCCTGAGAAACCTGCATGCAGGGCAAGAAGTAACAGAACTGGACATGGAACAAAGGGCTGGTTCAAAGTTGGGAAAGGGGTATGTCAATGCTGTATATTGTCACCATGCTTATTTAACTTATTTGCAGAGTACATCATATGAAATGCTGGACTGGATGAAGCTCAAGCTGGTATCAAGATTGCTGGCAGAAATGTGAACAATCTCAGGTATGCAGATGATACCACTTTAATGGCAGAAAGTGAAGAGGAACTAAAGAATTTCTTGGTGAGGGTGAAAGAGGAGAGTGATAGAGCTGGCTTAAAACTCCACATTCAAAAAACTAAGATCACGGCATTCTGTCCCATCACTTCACAGCAAACAGAAGGAGAAAAAGTGGAAACAGCACCAGATTTTATTTTCTTGGGTTCCAAAATCACTGCAGACTCTGAGTGCAGTCATGAAATTAAAAGATGCTTGCTCCTTGGAAGGAAAGCTATGGCAAACTTAGACAGCATATTAAAAAGCAGAGGCATCACTTTGCTGAGAAAGGTTAGTATATCAAAGCTATGCTTTTTTCAATAGTTAGGTATAGTTAGGTATGGGTATGAGAATTAGACCATAAAGAAGGCTGAGTGGGGGAATAACTGATGCTTTTGAGTTGTGGTGCAGAGAAGACTCTTAAGAATCCCTTGGACTGCAAGGAGATCAAACCAGTCGATCCTAAAGGAAATCAGTCCTGAATAATCCTTTGGCCACCCGATGCAAAGAGGCAACTCATTGGAAAAGACTCTGACACTGGGAAAGATTAAATGCAAAAGGAGAAGGCAGTAGTAGAGGATGAAATGGTTAGAGAGCATCATCGACTCAATGGACCTGAATCTGAGCAAACTCTGGGAGACAGTGAAGGACAGGGAAGCTTGGTTTGCCGCAGTGCATGGGATCTCAGAGTTGGACATGACTTTATGACTGAACAGCAACAACATGACTAGTTATAACATCTGATACGATGTAAATACTATGTAAATAGTTGTTACTATAATGCAAATAACTGCTACTTGTGGCCAGTTTTGCTCCTTGTAACTTTCTGGAGTTAGTTTTTTTTTTTTTTTTTTTCCAGAATACTTTTGATCCATGGTTGATTGAATCTGCCGAGAGGAACCCACAGACACCAAGGGCAGCCTATACTTCCATCCCCTTGCCCTGATCTATTATTTCTCAGGCACTGACCACCTTTAACAGCAAATCCTTGATCGTCTGTCTTCTCTTTGCAAAAAATAGATCTGCACAGGTAGGAATTTTTATTTATGTTTTTGTAGTTACTGTTAATTGGGGTATCCCGAGTGCCCACAGTTGTGCCTAGCACATAGTAGGTGCTTAATAAATATTTCATGAGGAGATGAATGTCTGTGTCTTAATCCCTTTGGGCTTTATAACAAAATGCCACAGAGTGGATGACTTATAAACAACAGAAGTTTATTTCTCATGGTTTTGGAGGCTGGGAGTCCAAGATTAAGGTGTGGGTGGGATCTCGGTCTGCTGAGAGCCTGCATCCTGGTTCATAATCTGCACCTTCTTGCTGTGTCCTCAGATGGAGGGGCTGAGACATCTCTCTGGAGCCTCTTTTATAAAAATCCCAGTAAAGATAACCCTGTATGTGAGACATCAAAAGAGACACAGATAAATAGAACAGCATTATGGACTCTGTGGGAGAGGGCGAGGGCGGGATGATATGGGAGAATAGCATGGAAGCATGTAAATTATCATATGTGAAACGAATCGCCAGTCCAGGTTCAGTGCATGATATAGGGTGCTCGGGGCAGGTGCACCGGGATGACGTGGAAGGATGGGATGGGGAAGGAGGTAGAAGGGGGGTTCTGGAAGGGGAAACATGTACACCCATGGTGGATTCATGTCAATGTATGGCAAAACAAATAAAAAGGAAAAAAAAGAATCCAATCCCATTCCTGAAGGCTCCATCCTCATAGTTTAATCACCTCCCAAAGGTCCCACCTCCTAATGCTATCGTCCTTGAGCATTTGGATTTAGCATACGAATTTTGAGGAGAGATAAATTTCAGATCATAGCAATATGTAAATATAATCTGAGTTTGGAAATACCTTCAGACGCTTTGGCCACACCAAGAAGGAGCCCCATCCAGGTGTGCTCCGCTCATGGCTCAGGCTGTGATGGGCTTTGTGACTGCAGCTCAGAAGCAGAAGCCAGTGGGGGTGACAGAAAAGGACAGACAAGGAGGTGGTCACTCTGGTTTCCTCTTAGTTCATATTCACGGTGTGGCTGCATCCCTTGAAAACACAGGATGGTGAAGTTTGTCAGTAACTTAGATTTCTGGGCCTGGGCATCTACATCCCACTTCTATCCAACAGGTTGGCACAGGAACACCCAGTGCTTCCTGCAGCTTCCCCCTGCTCTGTGATTCCTCGTCCTCCCTCTCCATTAGGACCTGTTTTCTGTTCTGTATACTGTTAAATGTCCCCAAGGACTCAATCTGCCCCTGCTGTTCCCTGTAGCAAGGCCAGCGATCAGAGCTGGTCCTGTTGCCCTGAGGTGGGGCACATTGGGGATGGGAGAACCTGCTGGACCAACAAGGAAATCAAGCACAGAGGCACCCCCTCCCCAAAGAGCAGCAGGAACCTCCAACCCCTGCCTCAAATGCAGGGGTTGCCCTCTCTAGGGATGCTGCCTAGTGGATATCACATCTCCCCCTCTCCTCCCGCCCCCCCCCCCCCCCCCGCAAAACTGAGAATAGCGAAAAGCTACCTCCAAACACAAAGACAGGCCTTGTGGAGTCCTCACCATACAGTGTCACTTTTCCCCAGAAGTGGGCTGAGTTTTCTTGGATGGCTCAGGAGAGTGACTGTGCTCATCTCAGCCCAAACCCATTTTCAGGGACCTCCTGTTGTAGCTTCATATAGGCCACAGTGGAAGTATTTACACCACAGAAATTGGCAGATGCTATGTATAATCAGAGCTATTTTCCCAGAGAGTCCCAGTTAACAAAGCATGTAAAGTTTCATGGCCATCTCTTTGCAGTTGCTACATTACAGTGGAGTGACAGTGAAAGGCATCCCCGTAGTAATTCTCCCAGGTCACAGGTACAGACCAGGACTCTGATGGACAAATGGGAACATGTATCTGTCTAACTATTTACCAGGTTTGTAATTATTATTCCAAAGCAAAATAATCTTTTAGCTGCACAGCACCCCTTCATCTGGAAACTTGGAAGATTTTTCCTTATTGAATTGTGTATAATTTTTCCAAGTAAATGGTATTTCAATAAATGTGTATCAGAATAAATTCCTAAGAGAGTAATTCCTGGGCAGAGAGTATAAACATTATTAAAGTTCTAAATACATGTGATCAAATTGCTTACCCAGAGGCTATCAACACTTACACTCTCCTTGCAGTCAGTTAATTCACCAATGCCTCTCCAGCTCTTGTAATTAGAACAGAGAGAACATTCTCCAGCAACCTCCATTCATCCCCATGTAGGCTCTGCTTTCCAATTAATCTGGATAGATTCTGGGAAACCAGCAGATTCTGTCCCTCTGACCTCCATCTGCTCCTCTGCTTCTGTGTTCCTCCCATACAGAGGCTGTCTCTGTCTCTCTTCTGCCCAACCAGTGCTGTAGGCACCTCACAAGCAGCCATCAGCTTGTTACAACCTCACATGTCACAATAGGCTGCAACATAGAAACTTGCAGATGTAAACTACTATGTATAAAGTAAACAAAAGTGAGGTCCTCAGGATGGCAGAGAAGACATGGAGATCCCCTTCCTTCCTGCAAATACATCAAAAATACTTCTGCGTGTGGAACTGCTTCTACAGAACACCTCCCGAACGCTGGCAGAAGACCTCAGACTGCCAAAATGGCAAGATGGCAAGATAATCTCCACGTAACAGGGTAGGGTAAAGAAATTTAAAAAAATAAAAAAGAGAGACAAAGGAATCCAGACAGGACCTGTGCCTCTAGAGGGGAGCTGTGAAGGAGGAAAATTTTTTGCACACAAGGCAATTCCCTCACTGGCAGGGACAGGGGGAAGTTTCAGAGCCTCAGAGGAGAGTGAAGCAACAGGCATGTGGAGAGCAAAGCAGAGAAAATGCTGCATAGATGTTGGTGACAACCAACACCCCTCAGTATGGGACATTTGTCTGCATGCCCGCCAAGGTGGTGGGGGCTGAGTGCTGAGGCGCAGAGCTCGGAGGTCAGACCCCAGGGAGATGACGGGGTTGATTGCTGTGAAGACGGCCTGAGGGTGCTAATATAACACAGCTGAGGGAGTCCAGGCAAAAGCCTGGGCTTGGTGGAGAGGCAAGAGATCATTGTCTTGGGGTG
The DNA here is from genome assembly GCA_024291935.2 of Okapia johnstoni. Taxonomy (NCBI): domain Eukaryota; kingdom Metazoa; phylum Chordata; class Mammalia; order Artiodactyla; family Giraffidae; genus Okapia; species Okapia johnstoni. The sequence goes on from CM044326.1 coordinate 1,802,682, forward strand.
CATGGGAAGGCTGGGCCAGCCCAGAAACCTCTAACTCCGTGCACTCACAGACAGGAAGGCACCATCTACAGAGGCTCCAGAGGCGGTGCCAACCTTGGCTGCTATCTCCAGGTTCGGAGGTGGGCAGGACTCTTGCCACGGCTGCCACAAACCTGTGAGCAAGCGCAGGTCAGCGCCCACAGCTTCCCAGAAGCCTGCAGCCTGGCACGGCCGCGCGTCCCGCGGTCCAGGTAAGACTCCCGCAGGAGAACGCGCGGCCCACCTCAAGCTGAGAGACTCCCTGGCAGCCTCTGCCACCACAGGCGCTCCCCACACGCTCCGACCGCACTGCCGTATCACTCCCTCCGCCTTGCCCGCATGAGCCACGGAGCCCCAAGCAACCACAGCTTCCACCCCTCTCGTCTGGGCGGGGAACAGACGTCAGAGGACGGCACACACACAGAGGTGGGTCCCAAACTGAAACTGAGTTCCGAAAGTGTGACCGGCGAAGAGGAAGAGAAGTCTCCTGTGCAGCTGCAGGAGTGACAGGGTCAATTCCCGCAATCGGCTTGGTAAACTCTACATCTACGAGCTGTGTGCTTGGTCGCTCAGTCTGTCGTGTCTGCTTGGTCGCTCAGTCTGTCGTGTCCAGCTCTTTGTGACCCCATGAAATGCAGCCCGCCGGGCTCCTCTGCTCATGGGGATCCTCCAGGCAAGAATCCTGGAGTGGCTTGCCATGCCTCCTCCTCCAGGGGTCTTCCCAACCCTAGACAATCTCAGTTCTCTCATTTCAGGCTGTGAACTTCCGGGGCAGTTGCAGATTTTGGAGTCAAGCACAGGCTGGCGTAAGGCCAGATTAGAGTCTGGGCTGGCCCCATGTTGTGCACAGCAGGTCCAGAGACCTTCCTAGAAATACTGGAGGATTTCCTGGGTAGGCAGATTGGGGCTCGCTGTGGGGGTAAGGGCACTGACGGTTGAGGCCACAGGAAAATATTCTTCTTCCTACTACTCTCTCTATATATATGTTTCCAATCTACTGATTTTTTTTATTATTCTTTTAATCTTTATTTTGATTTGCATTTGATTTTTTATGCTGTCATTTTAAAATATATTTTAATTTTACTTTTACTATTTCTACTGTACTTTTTTGTTATATTGCCTTTTTCCATATTTTTCTTTTGTTTGAATCTTATTTTAATTATATTTTATATTTTCCTATTTTTACTGTACTTCTTTGATGTTTGGTAACTTTTCCTTTTATTTCCATCTCTCTTTTGGTTTTAGATTTTTTCCTTTTCATTGTATTTTTGCTTGCTTTATGTTTTCTCTGCCCTTTTTTAGTTTTTTTTTTTAAATTTATTTTTTATTTATTTTAGTTGGGGGCTAATTACTTTACAATATTGTAGTAGTTTTTGCCATACATTGACATGAATCAGCCATGGGTCCACACGTGCTCCCCATCCTGAACCCCCCCCAACACGCCCCTCCCCATCCCATCCCTCTGGGCCATCCCAATGCCCCAGCCCTGAGCACCCGTCCCATGCATAGAACATGGAATGGTGTTCTGTTTCACAAATGACAATATACATGTTTCAATGTTATTGTCCCAGAATGTCCCACCCTCACCTTCTCCCTCAGAGTCCATAAGACTGTTCTATGCATCTGTGTCTCTTATTCTGTCTCGCATATAGGGTTACCGTTACCATCTTTCAAATTCCATATACATGCATTAGTATACTGTATTGGTGTTTTTCTTTCTGGCTTACTTCACTCTGTATAATGGGCTCCAGTTTCATCCATCTCAATAGCACCGATTCAAATGTATTTTTTTTAATGGCTGAGTAATATTCCATTGTGTATATGTACCACTGCTTCCTTATCCATTCGTCTGCCGATGGACATCTAGGTTGCTTCCATGTCCTGGCTATTGTAAACAGTGCTGAGATGAACATTTGGGTACACGCGTCTCTTTCAATTCTGGTTTCCTCAGTGTGTATGCCCAGCAGTGGGATTGCTGGGTCATATAGCAGTTCTATTTCCAGTTTTTTAAGGAATCTCCACACTGTTCTCCATAGTGGCTGTACTAGTTTGCATTCCCACCAACAGTGTAAGAGGGTTCCCTTTTCTCCACACCCTCTCCAGCATTTATTGCTTGTAGACTTTTGGATAGCAGCCATTCTGACTGGTGTGAAATGGTACCTCATTGTGGTTTTGATTTGCATTTCTCTAATAATGAGTGATGTTGAGCATCTTTTCATGTGTTTGTTTTCTGTGTTTGATTTCCTCTTCATTTTTTGTTTTGCTGGTTTAGTTTTAGTTTTGTCTCCTTTTATGGGCTCTCTTATTGATTTGATTGTTCTCTTCATTTTGTTTCCTCTTTTTTTTCTTTTTTTCTCTCTTCTTACTTTTTGTGAGTGTGTTTCTTTGTGTGTTTTTGGCTGTTTAGCTTTTCTCTTACCATTTGTCTTGGGGTTTCCTCTCTCCACTTTTTTTGTTTGTTTGTTTATTTGCTTTTTTTTTTTTTCTTCCTCCTTTTCTTTTGTGCTGTGTGGCTTGCAAGGTCTTGGTGCTATAGCCAGGGGTTAGGCCTGAGCCTCCAAGGTGGGAGGCCTGAGTCCAGAACGTTGAACCACCAGAGAACTCCCAACTCCACAAACTATTAATTGGTAAGAGCTCTCCCAGTAGCCTGCATCTCAATACTAAGACCTAGCTCCAACCAACAGCCAGCAAGATCTAGTGCTGAATGCCTCATACCAAACAACTAGCAAAATAGGAATGCAACCATGCCCATTAGCAACAAGTCTGCCTAAAGCTATACTAAGCTCATAGACAACCCAACGCAAAACACACCACTGGATGCAGCACTGCCCAACAAAGAGGCAAGATCCAGGTCCATCCACCAGAACACAGGCACAAGCTCTCCCCACCAGGAAGCTTACACAAGGCTCACTGGGGGCAAACACCACAAGAGAAACTATGACCCTGCAGCCTGCAGAAAGGAGACCCCAAACAGTAAGTTAAACAAAATGAGAAGACAGAGAAATATTTAGCAGGTGAAGGAGAAAGGTAAAGATCTATGAGACCAAACAAAGAAAGAGGAAATTGGCAGTCTACCTGAAAAAGAATTCACAGTAATAATAGTAAAAATGAACCAAACTCTCAGAAATAGAATGGAGAGAGGCACAGATTAAGAAGAGACAAAAAATGTTTAACAAGGACTTACAATGACAAGCTGGTCAGTCAGTGCAGCCACTCAGTCGAGTCCAACTCTTTGCAACCCCATGGACTGCAGCACGCCAGGCCTCCCTGTGCATCAACAACTCCTGGAGTTTACTCAAACTCATGTCCATTGAGTCGGTGATGCCACCCAGCCATCTCATCCTCTGAGATGGATGAGACTAAAGAACAAATAATCACTGATGAATAGCACAACAACTGAAATAAAAATTACAGTAGCTGGAACCAATAGCAGAATAACTGAAGCAGAAGAATGGATAAGTGAGATGGAAGATAGGATAGTGGAAATAACTGAAGCAGAGCAGAATAAATAGAAAAGAGTGAAAAGAAGTGAAGACAGTCTCAGAGAGCATTGGGACAGCATTAAGCACACCAACATTCAAATTATAGGGGTTCCAGAAAAAGAAGACAAAAAGAAAGGGTACAAGAAAATATTTGAGGAGATTATACTTGAAAACCTCCCTAACATGGGAAAGTAAATAGCCACACAAGTCCAGAAAGTCCCATACAGGATAAACCCAAGGAGAAACATGCCAAGACACATACTAGTCAAGCTAAAAAAATGATACACAAATAAAAATATTAAAAGCAGAGAGGGAAGAGCAACAAATAACATGCAAGGGAAGCCCCATAAGATTAGCAGCTGATCTATTAGAAGAAACGCTGCAGGGTAGAAGTGAGTGGGAGGATATACTTAAAGTGATGAAAAATCCTACAACCAAGATTATTTACCAAGCAAGGATCTCATTCAGATTCAATGGAGAAGTCAAAAGACTTACAGACAAGTGAAAGAGAATTCAGCATCACCAAACCAGCAGTATAACAAACGTTAAGGAACATAAGAGAAAGAAAAGAAAAGGAAGCAGAAGGAACAGACCTAAAAAAACAAACCCCAAACAATAAGGTAAAAGATAATAGGATCATATATATCCAGAATTACCTCAAATGTAAATGGACTAAATGCCCCAACCAAATGACAAGACTGACTAAATGAATACAAAAACAAGACACATACATATGCTGTGTACAGAGACCCACTTCAGACCTAGGGGCACTTGCAGACTGAAAGTGAGGCATTCGAAACAGATATTCCTTGCAAATGGAATTCAAAAAATGTTGGAGTAGCAATACCATATCAGATAGACTGTAAAGTAAATACTGTTACAAGAGACAAGGAAGAACACTACATAATGATCAAAGGATCAATCCAAGAAGAAGATATATCAATTATAAGTATACATACACCCAACATAGAAGCACCTCAATACATGAGGCAAACACCAACAGCTACAAAAAGGGGAATTGACAGTATTACAGTAATAGTGGGGAACTTTAATACCCCACTTACACCAATGGACAGACCATCCAGACAGAAAATTAACAAGGCAGTGCAAGCCCTAATGACACATTAGACCAAATAGATTTGATTGATATCTACAAGACATTCCATCCAAAAGCAGCAGAATACACTTTTTTCTCAAGAGCACATGGAATAATTCCCAAGATAGATCACATCTTGGGACACAAATCAAGTCCCAGTAAATTTAAGAAAATCAAAATCGTATCAAGCATATTTTCTGACCACAATGCTATACGATTAGATATCAATTACAGAAAAAAAAACTATGAACAACACAAACACATGGAGATTAGCAATATGCTTCTAAATAACCAACAGGTTATTGAAGAAATCAAAGGGGAAATAACAACATACCTAAAAACAAATGACAGCAAAACACAATGACCCAAAACCTATCAGTTCAGTTCAGTCACTGAGTCATGTCTGACTTTTTGCAACCCCATGGACTGCAGCACATCAGGCCTCCCTGTCCACCACCAACTCCTGGAGTTTACTCAAATTCATGTCCTTCAAGTCAGTGATGCCATCCAAATATCTCATCCTCTGTGTCCCCCTCTCCTCCTGCCTTCAATCTTTCCCAGGATCAGTGTCTTTTCCAAGGAGTCAGTTCTTCATATCAAGTGGCCAAAGTGTTTCAGTTTCAGCTTCAACATCAGTCCTTCCAATGAATATTCAGGACGGATTTCCTTTAGGATTGACTTGTTTGATCTCTTTGCAGTCCAAGGGACTCTCAAGACTCTTCTCCAGCTCCATAGTTCAAAAGCATCAATTCTTTGGCACTCAACTTTCTTTATAGTCCAACTCTCACATCCTTACATAACTGCTGGAAAAACCAGAGCTTTGACTAGATGGACCTTTCTTGGCAAAGTAATGTTTCTGCTTTTTAATATGCTGTCTCCATTGGTCATAGCTTTTCTTCCAAAGAGAAAGCGTCTTTTAATTTCATGGCTGCAGTCACCATCTGCAGTGATTTTGGAGCCTCCTCCCAAAAAAAGAGTCTGTCACTGTTTTCTTTGTTTCCCCAGCTATTTGCCATGAAATGATGGGACCAGATACCATGATCATAGTTTTTTGAATGTTGAATTTTAAGCCAACATTTTCACTCTCCTCTTTCACTGTCATCAAGAGACTCTTTAGTTCCTCTTCAATTTCTGTCATAAGGGTGGTGTGATCTCCATATCTGAGGTTATTGATATTTCTCCTGGGAATCTTGATTCCAGCTTGTGCTTCATCCAGCCCAGCGTTTCTCATGATGTACTCTGCATATAAGTTAAATAAGTAAGGTGACAATATACAATCTTGACGTACCCCTTTCCTAATTTGGAACTAGTCCACTGTTCCATGTCCAGTTCTAACTGTTGCTTCTTGACCCACATTCAGATTTCTCAGGAGGCAGATATGCCTCAGTATCTTTCTCAGTACCTTTCTTGGGAGTCTGGTATTCCCATCTCTTTAAGAATTTTCCACAGTTTGTTGTGATCCACACAGTCAAAGGCTTTGACATAGTCAATAAAGCAGAAGTATATATTTTTTTCTGGAACTCTCTTGCTTTTTTGATGATCCAGTGGATGTCAGCAATTGGGTCTCTGGTTCCTCTGCCATTTCTAAATCCAGCTTGAACATCTGGAAGTTCTTAGTTCATGTACTGTTGAAACCTGGCTTGGAGAATTTTGTGCATTACTTTACTAGCATGTAAGACCAGGGCAATTGTGCACTAGTGTGAATATTTTTGGCATTGCCTTTCTTTGGGATTGGAATGAAAACTGACCTTTTCCAGTCCTGTGGCCACTGCTGAGTTTTCCAAATTTACTGGCATATTGAGTGCAGCACTTTAACAGCATCATCTTTTAGGATCTGAAATAGCTGAACTGGATTTCCATCACTTCCACTAGCTTTGTTCGTAGTGAGGCTTCCTAAGGCCCACTTGACTTCACATTGTGGAATGTCTGGCTCTAGGTGAGTGATCACACCATCATGATTATCTGAGTCATGAAAATCTTTTCTGTACAGTTCTTCTGTGTATTCTTGCCATCTCTTCTTAATATCTTCTGCTTCTGTTAGATCCACACCGTTTCTGTCCTTTATTGTGCCTGTCTTTGAATGAAATGTTCCCTTAGTATCTCTAATTTTCTAGAAGAGGTCTCTAGTCGTTCCCATTCTATTGTTTTCCTCTATTTCTTTCCAATTGATCATTAATCCCAAAACCTATGTGATGTAGCAAAAACAGTTCTGAGAGGGAAGTTTGTAACAATACAATTATATCTCAAGAAATGAACAAAGCATAAAGCAACCTAACCTTACACATAAAGCAACTAGATAAAGAAGGACAAAAAACCCTCAAAGTTAGTAGAAGGAAAGAAATCATTAAAAATCAGAGCAGAAATAAATGAAAAAGGAATGAAAAAAAATAGTAAAGGTCATTAATACTAAGAGCTGTTTTTTTGAGAAGATAAACAAAATTGACAAAGCATTAGTCAAACTCATAAAAAAAGGGAAAAGACTAAAATCAATAATATTAGAAAAGAAAAAGAAGTTACAGCAGACCATGCAGAAATAAAAGGATCATAAAAAACTATTATGAGCAACTATATGCGAATAAAAAGGACAACCTGGAAGAAATGGACAAATTCTTATAGAAATACAACCTTCAAGACTGAACCAGGAAGCAATAGAAAATATGAACAGATCAACCACAAGCACTGAAGTCAAAACTGTCATCAAAAATCTTCCAACAAACAAAAGCCCAAGACCAGATGGCTTCACAGGTGAATTCTATCAAACATTTAGAGAAGAGCTAACACCTATCCTGATCAAACTCTTACAAAAAATTTCAAAGGGAGGAACACACCCAAACTCATTCTATGAAGCCACCATCATGATACCAAAACCAGACAAAGATGCCACAAGAAAATTACAGACCAATATCACTGATGAATGTAGATGGAAAAATCCTCAACAAAATTCCAGTAAACAGAATTCAATAACACATTAAAATGGTCAATCAACATAAGTAATTGGGATTTATTCCAGGAATTCAAGGATTCTTCAATATACACAAATCAACACTTGTGATTTATTAATACACCATACTAACAAATTGAAAAATAAAAATCATATGATAATCTCAATACATGCTGGAAAAGCTTTTGACAAAGTTTAATACCCATATGTGATTTTTTAAAAAGTCTCCAGAAAGTAGGCATAGAAGGCACCCACCTCAACACAATAAAAATCATACATGACAAATCCACAGAAAACATTATTCTATACAGTGGAGAAATGAAAGCATTTCCTCTAAGATCAGGAACAAGACGAGGGTGCCCACTCTTGCCACTGGTATTCAATATAGGTTTGGAAGTTCTAGCCATGGAAAGCAGAGAAGACAAAGAAATACAAGGAACCCGGATTGGAAAAGAGGAAGTAAAACTTTTGCTGTTTGCAGATGACATGATACTGTACATAACAACCCCTAAAGATGCCACCAGAAAATTACTAGCGCAAATCAGTGAATTTAGGAGGTCGCAGGATACAAAATTAATACACAGAAATTCCTTGTATTCCTATAGACTAACAACAAAAAAATCAGAAAATGAAATTAAAGGAACAATCCCATTCACCATTGCAACAAAAAGAATAAAATGCCTATGAATAAAATTACCTAAAGAGACAAAAGGTCTGTATGCATAAAAGTATCAGACACTGATGAAAGAAATCAAAGATGACACAAACAGATGGAGAGATATACGATGTTCTTGAACTGGAAGAATTAATATTGTGAAAATGACTATACTACCCAAATCATTCTACAAATTCAATGCAATCCCTATCAAACTACCAGTGATATTTTTCACAGAACTAGAACAAAATATTTTGCAATTTGTATGGCAACAAAAGACCCTGAATCTCCAAAGCAATCTTGAGAAAGAAATGTGGAGCTGGAGGAATCGATCTTCCTGACTTCAGATTATACCACAAAGTTACTGTCATCAAGACAATATGGTACTGGCACAAGAACAGAAATATAACAATGGAACAAGATAGAAAGCCTAGAAATAAACCCAAATACCTATGGGCACCATACCTTTGACAAAGGAGGCAAGAATATACAATGGAGAGAAGACAGCCTCTTCAAAAAGTGATGCTTGTAAAACTAGATGTTTACATGTAAAAGAATGAAATTAGAGAACTTCCTAACACCATACACAAAAATAAACTCAAAATGGATTAAAGACCTAAGTATAAGAACAGAAATTATAAAATTCGTAGAGGAAAACATAGGCAGAACACTATTTCAATGTAAATCACAGCAGTATCCTCTATGACCCATGTCCTAGAGTAATGGAAATAAAAACAAAGATAAACAAATGGTCTTATTTAAACTGAAATAACAAACAGATTTTAATTAAACTTAAAATCTTTTGCACAGCAAAGGAAGCTATAAACAAGATGAATAGATAGCCCTCAGAATGTGAGAAAATAATAACAAATGAAGCAACTTACAAAGGATTAATCTCCAAAATATACAAGCAGCTCATGCAGCTCAATATAAGAAAAACAAACAACCCAATCAAAAGATGGGTGGAGGACCTAAACAGACATTTCTCCAGAGAAGACATACAGCTGACCAACAAGCATATGAAAAGATACTCAGCATTGTTCATTATTATAGAAATGCAAATCAAAACTACAATGAGGTATCATCTCATATCAGTAAGAATGGCCATCATTAAAAAATCTACAATAATTGCTGCAGAGGATATAGAGAAAAGGGAACCCTCTTGCACTATTGGTGGGAATGAACAATGATACAACCACTGTGGAAAACTGTATGAAGATTTCTTTAAAAGCTAGGAACAAAGATACTATATGACTCAGCAATCCCACTACTGGGCATGTACCCTGAGAAAACCACTATTCAAAAAGACACAGTACCCCAGTGTTCACTGCAGCACTATTTACAATAGCCAGAACTTGGAAGCAACCTAGGAGTCCATCAGCAAATGAATGCATAAAGAAATTGTGGTACGTATATACAATGGAATGTTACTCAGCCATAAAATGGAATGAATTTGAGTCAGTTGAAATGAGGTAGATGAACCTAGAACCTGTTATACAGAGTGAAATAAGTCAAAAAGAGAAAAACAAATATCATATGTTAAGGCATATATATAGGAGAAGGCAATGGCATCTCACTCCAGTACTCTTGCCTGGAAAATCCCATGGACAGAGGAGCCTGGTAGGCTGCAGTCCACAGGGTCGCAAAGAGTTGGACACGACTGAGCGAATTCACTTTCACTTTTCACTTTCATACATTGGAGAAGGAAATGGCAACCCACTCCAGTATTCTTGCCTGGATAATCCCAAGGACAAGGGAGCCTGGTGGGCTGCCATCTATGGGGTCACACAGAGTCGGACACGACTGAAGCGAATTAGCAGCAGCAACAGCAGCAAGGCATATATATGGAATCTAGAAAAATGGTACTGATGAACCTATATGCATGGCAGAAATAGAGACGCAGACATAGAGGATGGTCTTGTGGACACAACAGGAGAAGGAAAGGGTGGGACAAATCGAGAAAGTAGCACTGACACATACACCACCATATGTGAAATGGATAGCTAATGGTAAGCTGCTACATAACCCAGGGAGTCCCAGCCTGACACTCTGTGAGGACCTAGAAGGGTGAGATGAGAGAGGGTGGGAGGCAGACTCAAGAGGGAGGGGATATATATATATATATATATGTACTTATGGCTGATTTGCATTGTTGTACAGCAGAAATTGGCACAACATTGTTAAAACACTTATCTTCCAATTTAAAAAAGTAAGTTATAAGGATTTATTGTACAGTACAGGGAATATACTGTATTAGGAATTAGGAATATACTGTATTAGGAAGCATCACTATGAACAAAGTTAGTGGACATGATGGATTCCAGTTGAACTATTTCAAATCCTGAAAGATGATGCTGTGAAAGTGCTGCACTCAATATGCCAGCAAATTTGGAAAACTCAGCAGTGGCCTCAGGACAGGAAAAGGTCAGTTTTCATTCCAATCCCAAAGAAAGGCAGTGCCAAAGAATGCTCGAACTACTGCACAATTGTACTCATCTCACACGTTAGTAAAGTAATGCTCAAAATTCTCCAAGCCAGACTTCAGCAATAAGTGAACCGTGAACTTCCAGATGTTCAAGCTGGTTTTAGAAAAGGCAGAGGAACCAGAGATCAAATTGCCAACATCCAATAGATCATCCACGTTTAGAGTCTTCTCCTGTGTTGTTGGAATAGGGTGTTTGCTATTACCAGTGTGTTCTCTTGGAAAAACTCTATTAGCCTTTGCCCTTCTTCATTCTGTACTCCAAGGTCAAATTTGCCTGTTACGCCAGGTGTTTCTTGACTTCCTACTTTTGCATTCCTGTCCCCTATAATGAAAAACATCTTTTTTGGGTGTTAGTTCTAGAAGGTCTTGTAGGTCTTAATAGAACCGTTCAACTTCAGCTTCTTTGGCATTACTGGTCGGGGCATAGACTTGGATTACTGTGATATTGAATGGTTTGCCTTGGAAACGAACAGAGATCATTCTATCGTTTTTGAGATTGCATCCAAGTACTGCCTTTCAGACTCTTTTGTTGACCATGATGGCTACTCCATTTCTTCTAAGGGATTCTTGCCCACAGTAGTAGATATAATGGTCATCTGAGTTAAATTCACCCATCCCAGTCCGTCTTATTTCGCTGATTCCTAGGATATCTACGTTCACACTTGACATTTCCTGTTTGACCACTTCCAATTTGCCTTGATTCATGGACCTAACATTCCAGGCTCCTATGCAATATTGCTCTTTACAGCATCGGACTTTGCTTCTATCACCAGTCACATCCATAGCTGGGTATCGTTTTTGCTTTGGCTACATCCCATCATTCTTTCTGGAGTTATTTCTCCAGTGATCTCCATTATCATATTGGGCACCTACTGACCTGGGGAGTTAATCTTTCAGTGTCCTATCGTTTTGCCTTTTCATACTGTTCATGGAGTTCTCAAGGCAAAAATACTGAAGTGGTTTGCCTTGCCCTTCTCCAGTGGACCACATTCTGTCAGACCTCTCCACCATGACCCATCCGTCTTGGGTGGCCCCACAAGACATGGCTTAGTTTCATTGAGATAGACAAGGCTGTGGTCCGTGTGATCAGATTAGCTAGTTTTCTGTAATTTTAGTTTCAGTATGTCTGCCCTCTGATGCCCCCTCGCAACACTTACCGTCTTACTTGGGTTTCTCTTACCTTGGACGTGGGGTATTTCTTCACGGCTGCTCCAGCAAAGTGCAGCCATTGCTCCTTACTTTGGACAAGGGGTATCTACTCACGACGGCCCCTCCTGACTGAATGTGGAGTAACTCCTCTCGGCCCTCCTGTGCCCACTCAGCCCCTGCTCCTTGAGCCTTGGGTAACTCCTCTCACTGTCACCCCCGGCCCCTGGCCAGGCCTAGGCCCTGTTGGCTGCCGTCCCACACAAGAGAAGAATCTACACGTGGACATCACCAGATAGTCAACACCGCAATCAGATTGATTATATTCTTTGCAGCCAAAGTTGGAGAAGCTCTATACAGTCAGCAAAAACAAGACCTGGAGCAGACTGTGGCTCAGATCATGAACTGCTTATTGCCAAATTCAGACTTAAACTGAAGAAAGTAGGGAAAACCACTAGTCCATTCAGGTATGACCTAGATCAAATCCCTTATGAGTATACAGTAGAAGTGACAAATAGATTTAAGGGACTAGACCTGATAGACAGAGTGTCTGATGAACTACGGACACAGGTTCTTGACATTGTACAGGAGACGGGGATCAAGACAATCGCCATGGAAAAGAAATGCAAAAAAACAAAATGGCTGTCTGAGGAGGCCTTACAGATAGCTAGGAAGAGAAGAGAAGCGAAAAGCAAAGGAGAAAAGGAAAGATATTCCCATCTGAATGCAGAATTCCAAAGAATAGCAAGGAGAGACAGGAAAGCCTTCCTCAGCAACCAATGCAAAGAAATAGAGGAAAACAACAGATTGGGAAAGACTAGAGATCTCTTCAAGAAAATTAAAGATATCAATGGAACATTTCATGCAAAGATAGGCTCAATAAAGGACAGAAATGGTATGGACCTAACAGAAGCAGAAGATGTTAAGAAGAGGTGGCAAGAATACACAGAAGAACTACGCAAAAAAGATCTTCATGACCTAGATAATCATGATGGTGTGATCACTCACCTAGAGCCAGACATCCTGGAATGTGAAGTCAAGTGGGCCTTAGAAAGCATCACTACGAACAAAGCTAGTGGAGATGATGGAATTCCAGTTGAACTATTTCAAATCCTCAAAGGTGATGCTGTGAAAGTGCTGTACTCGATATGCCAGCAAATTTGGAAAACTCAGCAGTGGACACAGGACTGGAAAAGGTCAGTTTTCATTCCAATCCCAAAGAAAGGCAATGCCAAAGAATGCTCAAACTACTGCACAATTGCACTCATCTCACATGCTAGTAAAGTAATGCTCAAAATTCTCCAAGCCAGGCTTCAGCAATAAGTGAACCGTGAACTTCCAGATGTTCAAGCTGGTTTTAGAAAAGGCAGAGGAACCAGAGATCAAATTGCCAACATCCGCTGGATCATCAAAAAAGCAAGAGAGTTCCAGAAAAACATCTATTTCTGCTTTATTGACTATGCCAAAGCCTCTGAATGTGTGGATCACAATAAACTGTGGAAAATTCTGAAAGAGATGGGGAATATCAGACCATCTGACCTGTCTCTTGAGAAACCTATATGCAGGTCAGGAAGCAACAGTTAGAACTGGACATGGAACAACAGACTGGTTCTAAATAAGAAAAGGAGTACATCAAGGCTGTATATTGTCACCCTGCTTATTTAACTTATAGGCAGAGTACCTCATGAGAAACACTGGGCTGGAAGAAGCACAAGCTGGAATCAAGATTGCTGGGAGAAATATCAATAACCTCAGATGTGCAGATGACACCACCCTTATGGCAGAAAGTGAAGAAGAACTAAAGAGCCTCTTGATGAAAGTGAAAGAGGAGAGTGAAAAAAGTTGGCTTAAAGCTCAACGTTCAGAAAACTAAGATCATGGCATCTGGTCCCATCACTTCATGGGAAATAGATGGGGAAACAGTGGAAACAGTGTCAGACTTTATTTTATTGGGCTCCAAAATCACTGCTGATGGTGATTGCAGCCATGAAATTAAAAGACGCGTACTCCTTGGAAGGAAGGTTATGGCCAACCTAGATAGCATATTTAAAAGCAGAGACATTACTTTGCTAACAAAGGTCCGTCTAGTCAAAGCTATGGTTTTTCCAGTGGTCATGTATGAATGTGAGAGTTGGACAGTGAAGAAAACTGAGCGCCGCAGAATTGATGCTTTTGAACTGTGATGTTGGAGAAGACTCTTGAGAGTCCCTTGGACTGCAAGGAGATCCAATCAATCCATCCTAAAAGAGATCAGTCCTGGGTGTTCATTGGAAGGACTGATGTTGAAGCAGAAACTCCAATATATTGGTCACCTGATGCAAAGAGCTCACTCATTGGAAAAAACCCTGATGCTGGGAAAGATTGAGGGCAGGAATAGAAGGGGACGACAGAGGATGAGATGGTTGGATGGCATCACCAACTCGATGGACATGGGTTTGGGTGTACTCCAGGAGTTGGTGATGGACAGGGAAGCCTGGAGTGCTGCAGTTCATGGGATTGCAAAGAGTCAGACACGACTGAGTGACTGAACTGAACTGAACAGAGAATATAGCCAATATTTTATAAGAACTATAAATGGAGTTTAACCTCTAAAAAACCTTTCTGTTTTGTTGACAGAAAACAACAAAATTTTGTAAAGCAAGTATCCTTCAATTAAAAATAAATAAATTAAAAAAGAAAAATCATAAAATAGCTATGCTATACACCTATAACTTATATAATACTGTATATCAACTATACCTCAATATTAAATACAGATAATTTTTTAAAAGTAAAATAAACAAGCTATAAGGAGGTGATGTATAGTACAGCAGATACAGCCAGTATTTTATAATAACTGTAAGTGAAGTATAATCTTTAAAAATTTTGAATCACTATATTCTATACCTAAAACTAATATTATATTGGAAATATATACCAATACTTTGATTTTTATACCAAAACCATACCTCGATTTTTAAAACTATGGGAAGGGGTAAATTGGTGAGAGAAGCGTGTGATCTTCATTTTGATGGGGCTGACACATAAAAAATATCCCTGGTGACAAATCTCCTACTCTCATCTACATTGCAGGAAATGGTGAGTCCAGTGCAGTCCGCAAATAAACCCTGAAGTACAGTGCTCTTCTGTTGAAAGCTCAGAGATGTCTTTGGAGACTGCCCAACACCCTCCACCTACTCCAGCACCTACCTTTGCACATTAAGTGAAGGTGGCAGACATCTGTATCTCTGCCCAAGGTTTTCTCTCATCTTCCCTCTGGCACAGCATGGATGTACCACAGGCGGGCTGTGACGGGTAATACCCCAGCCAGGACCAGCCTTCCGGGGCTCCCACATTCAAAAGGACCCTACTCCGGGTTCAACGCTCTTCTGTCCTTGTCATGAGATTAGAGTAGTTCTATCCTTGAGCTTTTGTAAGAGAAAGTGATGAGGCCTGAGCAGAGGAAATTCCCACAGCATATGTGATCCCCATTGTCATTCCTTGCTTCCCCAATTTCCACAGAACATTTCCAATGCCCCACAAGCCCAGAATTTAGGGGTCCAGGATGCCAAGAGAGAGCAAGTACAAGATAAGTGTGTCACATCCTTGACTGAGTAAAGAGGTGCCAACCATCCAGGAGGTCACATTTTCTGATCACATCACAATTTACCTCTTCTGTAGAGAGCGGATTCAGGAACAACTAGAGAACCAACCCTGTCGCATCCTTTCTTACTCTTGCTACTTCCCCATATTAACCAATCGATTATGCTGACAGTGAAGAGACAGAAGGAACTGGAAAGATATGCCAACCCACCTCTCCCTTAGGGCCGTCTTTATTCAGCAGTGAGCCAAAGGTAGCCAGTGGAGGGTGGAAGGAATGGGTGAAATAAAGCCAGACGGGTTAGTTCATGCGGCCACCATTCTGGTAAGAGATATAAATGTGTTGTGAACTACCAAATACAAGTTGCATAATTTTGATGATTCTGTATGAGTGAAATGCTGATATTTGCATTTAAAGCCTTGAATAGTATAAATATGAACATTAAAATTTATGATAATAATTTACAATGCTTCCTCACCCTTTGGTTGGAATAACTTTGAGGTGTCTTTTCCATTGTGGGTAGAGATCCCTATTGAGATAAGCTCCAGCTGTCCCTGTGATTAAGCTCCAGCTCTCCCACCCTTTACCCTGGAGACTGTCTTTCCTCCCTTTTGACTTCCCCACCCCCTAGCAGTCTTTTCTGCATCAACTCCCCAAAACACCACCTGCACTTAAATCCTTGAATCAGGGACTCTTCCACAGAATCCATGAATAAATGTTTTTCTACACAAGACTTCTGCAGGGAAGTCATCTCTGAAATTTTGCTTTGGCCAGTAAGTCCTTGACAAGCCAATAGATAGATAGCTTTGATGTGTATCTTCTCATCTCACTTTGGAGCTTACTGTAGATCAGACAGTCCAGGACTGCAGTGTTTTTTGAAAGTTTGTTGACATTTTAAAGGAAATGTTATGTTGCTAGTTTTAGAAGTACTGAAGTCTACATTCAAAATATTTTTTTGCAAATGTCAGGAAATCCCAAAATAAATACCCTCTCATCATTTCATCACTTTTTGGAACTTGTAAACACCTGAAAGACTCTGTTAGCTTCGTGTGGCCTTGAACTTCAACGGACATAGCCAAAGTAAAGCAGTTCAGTTCAGTCCCTCAGTCATGTCCAACTCTTTGTGATTCCACAGACTGTAGCAAGCCAGGCTTCCCTGTCTATCACCAACTCCTGGAGTTTACTCAAACTCATGCCCATTGAATTGGTGATGTCATCCAACCATCTCTGTCATCGTTTTCTTCTCCCACCTTCATTCTTTTCCATCATCAGGGTCTTTTCCAAGGAGTCAGATTTTTGCATCAGGTGGCCAAAGTATTGGAGTTTCAGCTTCAGCATCAGGCCTTCCAATGAATATCCAGGACTGATTTCCTTTAGGATGAACTGGTTGGATCTCCTTGCAGTCCAAGGGACTCTCAAGAGTCTTCTCCAACACAACATTTCAAAAGCATCAATTCTTCAGCACTCAGCTTTTTTATGGTCCAGCTCTCACATCCATACATGACTACTGGAAAAACCATAGCTTTGACTAGATGGACTTTGTTGGCAAAGTAATGTCTCAGTTCTTACTATGCTGTCTAGATTAGTCATAGTTTTTCTTCCAAGAAGCAAGCATCTTTTAAATTCATGTCTGCAGTCACCATCTGCAGTGATTTTGGAGCCCAAGAAAATAAATTCTGTTACTATTTCCCCATCTATTTGCCATGAGGTGATAGGACTGCTATGATCTTCGTTTTTTGAATATTTGGTTTTAAGCCAAGTTTTTCACTCTCCTCTTTAACTTTCATCAAGAGGCTGTTTAGTTCCTATTCACTTTCTGCCATAAGGGTGGTGTGATCTGCATATCTGAGGTTATTGATATTTCTCCCAGCAATCTTGATTCCAGCTTGTGCTTCAACCAGTCTGGCATGATGTACTCTGCATATAAGTTAAATAAGCAGGATGACAATATGCAGCCTTGACATATTCCTTTCCCAATTTGGAAGCTTCTCAGCTTAGAAGAGCTGAAAAAAGTGAAGCAGAGCCTGTATTAAATGTGGGTGGACCTGTTGTGCCACGATGGACATAGGCCAGAGAGATCTGTTTATCTCTTGTAGATCTCCTGGAGAAGGGAAAGGCTATCCATTCCAGTATTCTGGCCTGGAGAATTCAGTCCATGGGGATCACAAAGAGTTGGATGCAACTAAGCGACTTTCACTTTCACTTTCATCATGAGCTGTTCAGTTCAGTCACTCAGTCGCATCCAACTCTTTGAGACCCCATGGATTGCAGCACACCAGGCCTCTTTGTACATCACCAACTCCAAGAGTTTACTCAAACCTATGTCTGTCGAGTCGGTGATGCCATCCAGCCATCTCATCCTCTGTCGTTCCCTTCTCCTCCCACCTTCAGTCTTTCCCAGCATCAGGGTCTTTTCAAACGAGTCAGTTCTTCTCATCAGGTGGCCAACAGACTGTGTGGATCACAACAGACTGTGGAAAATTCTTCAAGAGATGGAGATACCAGACCACCTTACCTGCCTCCTGAGAAATCTGTATGCAGGTCGAGAAGCAACAGTTAAATATGGACTTGGAAAAAGGGTCTGGTACAAAATTGAGAAAGGAGTATGTCAAGACTGTATATTGTCACTCTGCTTATTTAACTTATGTGCAGAGTACATAATGCAAAATGCTGGGCTGGATGAAGCACAAACTGGAATCAAGACTGCAGGAAGAAATATCAATAACCTCAGGTATGCAGATGACAACACCACTCTTATGTCAGAAAGTGAAGAAGAACTAAAGAGCCTCTTGATGAAAGTGAAAGAGGAGAGTGAAAAAGCTGGCTTAAAACTCAACATTCAAAAATGAAGATTATAGCATCCAGTCCCATCAATTCATGGCAAATATATGGGGAATATGTGGATACAGTGTCAGATTTAATTTTCTTGGTCTCCAAAATCAATGTGGATGATAACTGCAGCCATGATTTAAAAGACACTTGCTCCTTGGAAGAACAGCTATGACCAAACTAGATAGCATATTAAAAAGCAGAGACATTCCTTTGCTGACAAAGGTCCATATAGTCAAAGCTAGTTTTTCCAGTAGTCATGTAAGGATGTGAGAGTCAGACCCTAAAGAAGGCTGAGTGCTGCAGAATTGATGCTTTTGAACTGTGGTGTTGGAGAAGACTCTTGAGAGTCAAACCAGTCAATCCTAAGGGAAATCAACCCTGAGTATTCATTGGAAGAACTGGTGCTGAAGCTGAAGCTCCAACACTTTGGCCACCCGTTGTGTTGAGCTGACTCATTGGAAAAGACCCTGAGGCCGAGAAAGATTGAGGGCAAGAAAAGAAGGGGGTAACAGAGGATGAGATGGTTTGATGGCATCACAGATTCAATGGACATGAGTTTGAGCAAACTCAGGGAGATGGTGAAGGACAGGGAAGCCTGCCATGCTTCACTTCATGGGGTCACAAAGAGTTGCACAATACTGAGCAATTGAACAACAACAGCAACAAATATATATATATATATTATTCCCAAATTCCTAATTTAACCCTCCCACCTACCTGTCTCCTTTGGTAACCATAAGTTTGTTTTCTGTGTCTGTGAATCTGTTTCTGTTTTGTATATAAGTTCATTTGTATTTTTTAGATTCCACATATAAGTGGTATCATATGATGTATGTCTTTCTCTGACTTACTTCACTTAGTATAATCATTCCAGGTCCATACATGTTTCTGCAAATGGCATTATCTCATTCTTTTTTCTGGTGATGTTTTAGTAGCTAAGTCGTGTTCAACTCTTGCGACCCCATGGACTGTAGCCTGCCAGGCTCCTCTGTCCATTGGATTTTGCAGGCAAGAATACTGGAGTGGGTTGTCATTTCCTTCTCCAGGGGGTGTTCCCGACCCAGGAATCGAACCCGGGTCTCCTGCATTGCAGGCAGATTCTTTACGGACTTAGCTATAAGGGAAGCCCAACTTTATCCATTTATCTGTCGATGGACATTGAGATGCTACACTCTTTTGAGATTTGAGACCTTGGCCTTGCCGCATGGTTTAACAACTACCCTCCTGCAAACTTGCTTTTCCCTTTGTGTCAGGTGGATAACCCACAGTCCAGCCCTAGACTCTGACCTGCTTCTCTGCACTCGGATCTCAAGACCAGGGCCCTGCTCCAGCAGCACCAGACCCTTCCTTGCAGAAATGTGAGGATTTGGACATGTTGATTGTAAGGTCCATCTCAAGTGGAAGTGAGCTGTGACTTGAGCTGACTCTATTCCAGGCATTTTCCTGAACCTCTTTAGGTTTAAATTAATCGTCGATGATTTGAAAGTCATCCCCGAAAGTGCAGCCTAGTGCCCGTCAGCCACATGGGATGAGCAGACACGGCCCTCCCCGTCACTGTTCAGATGGGCTCCCTGCATGCTCTGAAGCTCATTCTCTCACACCAAGTTCATTTCCTTAGCAGACAATCCTGCCTTTCACTAACCTGTCTGTGGCAATTTGGAAACATTCCAGCTTAGAAGGAGAGTTATTTATGTTCCCCTGTGGGTTTAGGGCAGAGATGGGACTGGGCAGCAGGCGTAAGAAATGCCTCATCTAGTAGTCCACAGCAAATCTCATGAGGCAATGTAGCAAGAGAAGACTAAGTGTTTTTCTGTTCTGTGCAGAAAGCCCAAGTATGGACAAGAAGGGTGCGGAGAGCTTGGTGAAAGCTGGATGTGTCTGGGGAAAGCATGTCTGGGTTCAAGAGCTTAGGAAATGCACCATTCCCAGTGTCCCCTGCTGTGTGCCAGGCTCTTTACTAGGACTTGGGAACGTAGGTATCACAGTGACGGTGTAGGCATCTCAGTCTGGGATACTCAAACTTACAGATGCATATGAGCAAGCATGTATCTTAGGAATATGAAATGCTGTACTGAGAAAGGGACTGCTACGTCTACCCAGCATTCTGCTCATTTAGTTTCTTTGGCCCTAAGCATAAGCACTCCCCTACTCCTTTATTTAAGGATCAAAAATTTATATGCATTTGATTGCACTCATGTGAGGTCACTAGAATAGTCACATTCACAGAAGCAGAAACCAACTAGTGGTTGCCAAGGGCTGGGAGAGCAAAGAATGGAATTTGTGTTCAATGGGGATGAATTTCAATTAGAGAAGATGAAAACTTTCGAGAGATGGCTGGAGAGGATGGCTGTACAACAGAGTGAATGTACTTAAACTCATTACAGTATACACTTTAAAATGATTCTGATGGTAAACGTTATGATATATGTATTTTGCCACAATTTAAAAATAAAAAATAGCCTCCAGGAAATCCTCCTTGCACAGAAGAGAGGAATCAGATCTTGTTTTTTGAAATTGATTGGGATCTAAAGCCTGAAATAAATATTCATACTTTACATAAAAAAATAAATAAAAATAAATAAAAATAAAAAATATATTCTAAAAAAGCCATGGGAAAAATAAAACATTTTTTAAAATTTAAAGAGGAAAGAGTGATTTTCTGAGGTGGTAAATCTGCCAAGACCATGATCAGCTTGCCCTGACCAGCGCTCAGGCTGGCAGCAAGGCTAAGCCGCTCTGTGCCTGGATGTGGACTCAGTGGCATGGACATCAGGCTTGTCAGTCTGTCTTCTCTTCTTTCCAGGGAGTCTTGGCCACAGCCAGCTCCCCCTCAGAGGCACCACCAGCCCCCATGAGTTTTGAAGAAGATACTTCCCTGTCTGGGACTTGAGAGCTTTTCTGCCTTTCACTAACTTGTGCCTGGGGCCACCCTGAGAATGCTGCCCAGCTCCTAGGGGTCCTGCCCACTCTGAAGCCAGGTTCTCTCCATCCTGGCCTGCATGTTGGCAGCAGACCCTCACCAGCTATTGGGACAGACAAGCTTCCTGTTCCATTCTGCTAACCCAGAGGCTGCTTGCAGGTGAACCAAAAAGGAGACTCGGAACTCTGAATAAATGGGAAATTGCAGAAAGGGTTAAGTGAAGAATTATTGAAAGTGGTTTGGCAATGTGGGTTGAGACAATGAACGTTTTACAGTTTGGCAGCATTGTGTTTTCTTGAGCGAAGACTCAACACGGTGGCTGAGGCCACCTTCAAGGACCAACCTAGTGCAGTTGGAAGCCAAGCAAGAGTTTGGCTAGGACTCTTAGCACAGCATTGGAGCAAGTACTTTGTGCTAAACGGAGTTCACAGTTCACAGCTAAGAGCAGTTGTGGTGAAAGATGTCTCATTGGAAGGTGCTGCTAAGTGGAAATATTTCCTTTCACACCTGGATTCTTCTTGAAGCTGCTTCCAGAAAAATAGTTTTACAGGATCCTGACAATTACAAGTTCTATGTCTACTACCTTGGGGAAAGAGCCACAGGGATACATACTGGAAAACAAGGGGCTGGTAACTCACAGCAAGCAAAGCATAAAAAGGGACAATGTCCAGAACTGAGAAAGGGACAAGATGGTCTATAAGACAGAAGGTGCTGGGCAGGGGCTTGCTGATCGTTTAGCTGTGAAGAGCACAGGAGAAACCATTTGGAGTCTGTGTTTACATCTTTTTTTTAAACTTCTTTTTAAAATTGAACTATAGCTGATTAAATGACCCTTGCTCCCTGGAAGTTCCTCAGTGCCCTGGTGGGCCCCCACAATTGTTGCTGCCTCGTCGGTATGTGAGAGTTGGGCCATAAAGATGGCTGAGAGCCAAAGAATTGATGCTTTCAAATTGTGATGTTGGAGAAGACTCTTGAGAGAGTCCCTTGGACAGCAAGGAGATCAAACCAGTCAATCCTGAAGGAAATCAGTCCTGAATAGTCATTGGAAGGACTGATGCTGAAGCTGAAGCTCCAATACTTTGGCCACCTGATGCAAAGAGCTGACTCATTGGAAAAGACCCTGATGCTGGGAAGAAAGATTGAAGGAAAAGGAGAAGGAGACAGCAGAGAATGAGATGCTTAGATAGTATCACTGACTCAATGGACATAAATTTGAACAAACTTGGGAGATAGTGGAGGACAGAGGAGCCTGGCATGCAACAGTCCATGGGGTCACAAAGAGTTGAACATGACTTAAGTGATTGAACAATAACAACAAATAGGTGATTTATTATATTGTGTTAGTTTTAGGTGTATAGCAAAGTGATTAAGTTAGATATATATATATATGTATATACACACACACACATATATATTCTTTTTCAGATTCTTTTCCATTATTATTACAAGATATTGAATATCGTTCCCGGTGTTATCCAATAAGACCTTGTTGTTTGTCTACTATGAATATAGTAGTGTATCTCTCAACTGAGTGACTTTAACTTCATTTCACTTCATATATATGTATATTGGTCTTCCCTTGTGGCTCAGCTGGTAAAGAATCCACCTGCAATGCTGGAGACCTGGGTTTGATCCCTGGGTTGGGAAGATCCCCTTGAGAAGGGAAAGGCTACCCACGCCAGCATTCTGGCCTGGAGAATTCCGTGGGCTGTACAGCCCATGGGGTCACAAGGAGTAGGACACGACTGAGCGACTTTCAGTTCACTTCACTTCAGTGTATCTCTTAACGTGTCTGTTATTTTTAAATTCATAATTTGTTCTTCCCCTCCTCACTTTGCCCCTTGGTAACCATGTTTGTTTTCTATGCCTGTGAGTCTGTTTCTATTTTGTAAATAAACTTATGTGCATTATTTTTTTAGATCCCTCTAAGTGATATATTTGTCTTTGTCTGACTTACTTCACTTGTATGATAATCTCCGGGTCCATCCATGTTGCTGCAAATGGCAGCATTGCATTCTTTTTTATGGCCGAGTAGTATTCCATTGTATACATGTACCACATTTTCTTTACTCCTTTACCTATCCATGAACACTTAGGTTGCTTCCATGAGTTTACATTTGAGCTCATGGGGGAAATGCATGATTCAGCACTCCCCTGTACTCACCATTTGTCATCTGCTTCACTGTGATTATATTGCAAAAAAGGCTTCTCCCACTTTTACTTTGCTTAGAATTGAATCCAACAAATGCTTTTGTGAGTCAACTGTCAGGAACTTGATCAAGGAAGCATAAAACCATGGCTTCAGGGCACATGAATACCTCTGAACAGGCCTGGGGAGCGTCGTTTGCTATGTCCCAAGACATGCCCTGCACCCTTCCTTCTTTCATCCTAACTTCTCCTACCCATGGCCTGCTTCTTCCAACCTGGCCGTCCTCTTTCCTGACACCCTTCATCACTGGCCCCTCCGACGTCTGAGAAGGGGACAGATAAGAAGAAGGAAGGCCTTGCTCTATAGAGAACAGCGATGGAAGACTGGAGAGGAAAGCCCAGAGCAGCAGCTCCGGCAGAAGGGAGCAGAGCTTGGGGCTACGGGAAAGGGAGCCCACAGTTGAAGGACAGTGTGGAGTGGGTACAAGTGGGTGTACATGTCTTTGGTTTTAGGTCCAGCATGGCTCAGAGACTGAGGGTGGAGTGGAGAACAGCTGAGTTCAATGCTGGGGTAAAATGACCATAAACCCTGGGGCATGCATGCGAAACTTGGCTTCAGCAGAAGCAGTATTGGCTTTGCACATCTGGTGTTACTCGGTGTTGTCTGTGGCCTTGCACCAGCTCTGCATGACCTGTCAGGCACTCTGGATCACTGGGTCACCTCTGTGGCCTCAGACTCACGGCTGATGACATGGCCCTCTTCCAGCCCAAGGAAGTGATGACTCTGGAAAGTGCCAGCACTGCAGGAAGGTGGCTTTGAGCCCCACCCTTGTCCAGCAGTGACTGAGAGGCGAATTGCAGGTTCACAACATCAGCCATCTTCCCTGCCAGTTTACCTGACTAAGCAATAGGGTAAGGTCTCCATGGTAGGGCAAGGGACAAGGGAGAGACATGAGATTCTAAAGGTTAAGATAGTTTGAGATAAGCATAGTCTGGACACAGTTTAGTTCTCTTAATTTCCTTCTTTCCCTCCCCAAGGTAGTATGACTTGAAGAAAACCCTTCTAACTTACATGGCTGAAGTTTCAGAGAAAACTATTTCTAAGAAGACTTTATAAATATGAATGAGCATACCAGGGGCATGGTCTTGCAGTTTCTACAGACTCACAACCTGCATCTGTGAACAGTTGTGGAGCAAAGACATGTGCCCACTCTTCCCCCACCCCCACCTCTGGCCAACCACTGCCCTCTGCAGCTTGGGGCAGATCTTCTCTTCCACCTCAGAATCAGTGTCACTCCTGGTGTCCTGAGTGGCACAGATCTGAAACATGAAGAGTGAACAGCTAGACCGTGGCCTATGAGGGGATGCCGCTGTATGATGATTCCCTCTCTGAACAACCAGGAGTTAACAGACGATCATCGTCATAAAGGAACAAAACGGTAATGAATGGAATAAAAATGTATCAGCCTAGGTGGTTATACTCTCTGACTCCTGGGGATGACATGACAACTTTGAGAATACCTTCAACTTCAGGAAGAAATGGTGAGGGCATGTAAGTGGTAGTGAACCATTAACTTTTGCTTTATGATTTTTTTTTTCACTATATCAATTTTTACAAGAAGTATGCTTTGTTAAATTAAAAAAAATAAAGGAAATTGGAAGAGAGAAAAATGACATCAAATTTTTAAAAGAAAAAAGAAGGAAAGGTGAGGTGACATGATTATGAAATGCCTAAGGAGGCAGATTCTCCAGGCAAGAACTTGGAGGACAGAGGAGCCTGGTGTGCTACAGTCCGTGGGGCACAGAGTCGGACACAACTTAGCTGCTACTGAACAGCAACAAGGAGGGCAGTGGGGACAACCGGAGACCTGAGGGCAACCTCACCCGGAGTGAGTCTGCGGCTTCCAATCCAAGCTACAGAACGCATTTTGCAAAGTTGCATAGGTTCAGCACAGAGGTGGTCTTCAAGACAGGTTTGTCCAAATTTCGAGGCATGAAACCTCATGGTCTTCATTATCTCAGGATTCACAGGGAGTTCCCAACACAGCTTGGCAGCCCCATCTGAACACCCAGAACTTTTCCTAGGCAGCCTCCGAGAGTACAGCTGAGGTCACACGATGACCAGGGAGCTTTTCTGGGGCCGGACCATTCCAATGCAGTAGCGGGTGGACCTCTTCTGTGATGGGTAAGTGGTACCATTCTTTGAATAAATTTTATTTGTTTCTTCTTAACGGAGAAGTAATAAGGTGCTGAAACTTATAAATGAGTTGGGGGAAAAGTGTGGGTTCACCTGATGACTTGGGGCCCGAAAACATTAGCCCTGTCTCCTACAGCATGTAAGCCACTGTTCCAGAGCTAAGGCAAGTAATCCAGCCTCTCTGAGACCTCCTGGTAAAAGTGCCTTCATGATACTTTCTCCTTCTTGAGGTGGGGGAGTCAGGCCACAAAACTGATTATTCTGTTGACTTCACCCACTACAGAAAACTGTATGATTTTTAACCTTAATTAATTATTTTTTAAAATTATTTTTCTTTCTGAATACCAATGTAATATCTCTTTAAAAAATTCACAGGAAACAATTTATGCAAAAAAAATTCACCCATAATCTCCCCACCCAGTAATAATCACTGTTCACTTTAGTTTTCTGCACACACATATTTATGCATTTGAGCATTTTTGAAGATGAACAGCAGCTGACAATATAGCAACTGCTTTTCTAAACTTGGCTTTCACCAGGCGGCATGCACTTTAATATGTATGATCTCACTGTTCACGGATAGAACTGGGAAATAGAAAGAAAGGCTCAGAGAGGGAAAGAAACTTGTCCCACGCAACCAGAATTCCCACCCAGGCCTATTACCAGGCTTTCAACACTTGTAACTTGTCGTCACTGCTGTTGAGTTTTTGTCTCCCACCCAACGGTGGTGCAGCCACCCCTCTCTAAGACTGTGGACTCATGGAATCCTAGAGCAGGATGGAGAGCTAGGAGACTAGCATTTTCCTCCTTCCAATTCCATGTAAGAATCTGTGTGTTGTTAGCAGGGCAGAGCCACTTTACATTGCCTGCATGTGTGTGTTTATGCATGTGTCACTGTGTGTGCAGGTACTGTGAGGTTTCCGTCCAAATATTCGTCAGCCCCTTTGTAAGAAGGAAGTTCTTCCCTATAGCGTGGTCACCACTGGGGGCTGGATCTGTCCTCTGTGACATTTCGAGGTGAAGAAAAGGAGAAATGGCATGAAAATAAGGAAAGAACCAGTTTTCCATCCAGGTGCTCTGGTAGGTGGGCTTCCTTGGTGGCTTAGCAGTAAAGAATTCACCAGCAATGCACGAGCTGCAGGAGATGTGGGTTCCCTCCCTTGTTGGGGAGATCTCCTGGAGGAGGGTGGGCATGGCAACCCACTCCAGTGTTCTTGCCTGGAGAATCGCACGGACAAGGGAGCTTGGCAGGATCGGTTCATAGGGTCGCAAATAGTTGGACACGGCTGAAGTGACTCAGAATACAGGCACTCTCTGGTAAGTACTTTGGAATTCCCTCCATGTGATGGAGGAGACTCATTCTAGAACAAAGCCAACCACTCCTGCCATGGATCCCGGGCTGTGCTGCCTGGAATCCCTGCCATGGAGGCTCACTGCCCGACCTCAGGGGAGCTGAGGGCAGTTGGCTACCAGCCTTCAGCCTTGGCAGCAGAGCCTTCCAGCTCGGTGACCTCCCCAAACGCCTCAGCCTGCTGCACAGCCCATGTCCTGCTGCAGGTCTAGGCCCTGCTGCCTCCTTCCGATTGGAACAGCAACCACCTCTACAATCCCAGAGCACCCAGGACCGCTGGGCTACTCGGCCTCTTCTCATCCCGGCTCCTCCTCTCCTGATCCCTCTTCCTGTCCCTCCTGCACAGGCGATGCTCCCAAAGGTTTTCCCTATCCGACTCTACCTCAGAGCTGGCTTCCTGGGAACCCAGCAGCTACAGCCACCTGTCCTAGAAATGAGGAGGAAGTTCAAACACAAAAATACAAAATGTTGGAAAAGAATAGATACGTGTATATGTATAACTGAAATCACTTTGCTATACACCTGGAACTAACAAAACATTGTTAATCAACAATACTCCAAAGTAAAATAAAAATTAAAAGCAAAAACAAATGCTCAATTTGTATACTACTTATCTCTGCAAAAAAGTATTTGGTATACAAAATGTATTTACATAGAAGTATAATGTTTAATGTATACACGTAAATATTCAAAATCTGTATTTATATATTATGTATTTATTTATATAAATTATGTATTTAGTAGGAGCTCTCTTATCTAACACATATAAGACAAGTAGCTTGTAAGTAAAGAGCCAAAATCATTTAATCATATATTAAAGTAGAAAATCATTATACATCTATGTGTGTGTGTCTGTGTATATTCATGCCCACACAAACATACATATATGCACATGTATATAAATGTGTATATATGTAAGTGTATATATGTGTATATATATGTATATATAACACCTGTACACTCATGCCCACACAAATATACATATACATGTATGCATATAAATGTGTATATATGGAAGTGTATGTATGTATGTATGTGTGTGTATATACATATATAACACTTACATGTGTGTATATACATATATGCATGCACATGTGCTAAATCGCTTTGGTCATGTCCGACTCTGTGCAGCACTACACTGTAGCCTGCCAGGCTCCTCTGTCCATGGGGATTCTCCAGGCAAGAATACTGGAGTGGGTTGTCATTTCCTCCTCCAGGGGATCTTCCTGACCAAGGGATCAAACTCACATCTCTTAAATCTCCTACATTGGCGTGTGTGCTTAGTTGCTTCAGTCGTGTCCGACTCTCTGTGACCCTATGGACCACGGCCTGCCAGGCTCCTCTATCCATGGGATTCTCCAGACAAGAATACTGGAGTGGGTTGCCATTTCCTCCTCCATCTGCATTGGCAGGCAGCTTCTTTACCACTAGCACCATCTGGGAAGCCCTATATATATGTTATTACATATATGTATATATACGTGTGTGTGTGTGTGTGTGTGTGTGTGTGTATAGTCAAGGACAGGGAAGCCTGGTGTGCTGCAGTTCATGGGGTGGCAAAGAGTCAGACACAACTTAGCAACTGAACAGCAACAATAATATATATATACATAAAACATTTTATTTTAGCTTGAAACTTAAATATGTAGATGTACACACTCATCATCTGATTTAGTAATTTCCAATCCACACTTCCTGTCCAAAGCACACACAGCCACAATGCATGGACCAATTTCAACTTATTTAAAGTGATTTGAGAAACTAAGACATTTGCACAAGACTCTAAATGCAGATTCTTACGGATTTTTATTCCCTGTCCCATCTTTAAAGAGTTCTCCCATGCACACATAATGAAACATTATTTTTTTTTCATGATTTACAATTACTGAGTCTTTCCAAAGCTTTGGAATTGTTTTTCATAGAAACTGCCACTCTCTTTTTCCACTCTTATGTCATGGCATTAGGTAATGTTTAATTAAAAGTACACAGTAATATCAAAGCACACTGGGGCTGGACAGCAAGGCTGCCAACTCCAGGGAGGCACGAGTGTTGAAGAATCAGTCAAGGGCCCAGAGATCTCAACAGCAACCCATGGATTTTCTGAGGGGAGGTGGAGCTGGGAGTGCCCAGTCAGGGGGTCTAGGCTTGTGATAGTGAGAGTTGTGACAGTGAGCTAAACTCACTCAGGGTTGGATGACTACCCACTGCAACATCCTGAATGTTTTAAACACAAGCACATGCTTCCTCCTTTTATTAGACACACACTGGTTGGTTCCTGCTCTGTCCTGGGTACCAGGACCATAGCCCCCCAAAATGCAGATTCTACACCCAGCAGAGACTCACAGATACACGGAGGCCAACCCCTATCAGCTGCTCATTGCAGGCGATGTGACAGGTGCTGTAAGAGCACACAGGTTGGGAGCAGGCAATGTGACAGGTGCTATATGAACACACAGGTTGGGAGTCTACAGAGGGCTCACAGCGATGAGGCGCCTATTCACTGCAGATCCCTCCGAGTGAGGAGGAGTTGTTGGAGGTGGATAATGCAGGGAAGCACTTCTCAGTAGAGACATATGCCAAAGCTGCTGATGTGGGCGAGGACTCAGTATCCCCAGGACGCTCAGCAGCCCCGCGTGACTGGAGCCCAGGACGTGACTTCGAGCCCAGAGGGGAGATGGAAGGAGCCTGGGAGCAGATGGACAAGGGTGTGGGTTGCAGCATCACGCCTTTTCTCTTCACACATTTGCATATTTTTGCTATGGAACAAACAATACTACTTTTTACTTGAAATTTTTAAATTTTTAAAAAATATTTATTTAAGTATAGTTGATTTACAATGCTGTGTTATTTCAGCTGTATTGCAAAGTGACTTGGTTTTATATCTATATTTTTTCATATTCTCTTCCATTATGGTTTGTTACAGAATACTGACTATAGTTCCCTGTGTTGTATGGTAGGACCCTGTTGTTTATCCTGAGATGTTTGTAACATGCAGATGCAATCCACCTAGAATTTATTTTGTGTGTCAGAAGGAAAGGCATCATGCCTTTTAGCACCATCTTCACTGTTCCCTCACTCGTTAGCAAAGGCAGGTCCATTATTTACCTGTGATCCTGGCTCCACGGGGTCTCCATCATAAGGCTCTGGGGAATGGCTCACACAAAGTTCCTGTGCTGTGCAATGAGACACCATTGTACACGCAGGAGAACAGGGTGGACCCTACAAGCACCGGCAAGAGTGTGATGCAACCAGAACACTCTTGCACTGCTGGTGGACACATAACAAGTTATAACACTTTGTAAAGTCATCTGGGGATCTCCTAAAAGGTTAAACATATGCCATGTGAGCCAGCCATTCCACCCCTAGGTATTTACCCAAGAGAGAAGAAACCTTTGTCCATGCAAAGACTTAACACACAAATGTTCACAGCAGTACATTTGGATAGCCTAAAACTAGAAATGTTGCAAATGCCTGTCAAGAAATGAATGAATAAAGTCATATCCACACAGTAGACTACTACTCAGCAATAAACAGGGATGAATTATTGATACATGTAAGCTCATGGGAGAAAAACATCTCAAAATAATTACGCTGAAAGAAGTGAAGCGAATATAAAAATGCCATGCCATAATTCCATTTATATAAAATCCTAGAAAAGATAGAAAGCAGATCACTGGTTTCTTGGGACTGGTGGAGAGGAAGGAAGGGAACAGGAATAGGATTACAGAGGTGACAGAAGAAACTTCTGGAAGAGATGGTTCTGTTCACTGTTTTTCTTGTGTTGAACTTTCATGCTTTACAACTTTTACAGTTTGTATACTTTATATGTGTGAAGCTTATTGTACACCAATTACACCTGAATAAACTCTTGAAACAGACACTGTGTCTAATCCATTTTTGCACAGCATATACCAGAATAAAGGTTCTCAGTCAAGGGTGTTTTGGAATGAAATTTATTTTAATTTTAGATTATATGATAGAAATGTATCCTTGAGTCATGTTGTTGTTGTTTAGTTGCTCAGTCATGTCCAATTCTTTGTGACCCCATGGACTGCAGAATACCAGGCTTCCTTGTCCTTCACTATCTCTCAGAGTTTACTCAAACTCATGTCCATTGAGTCGGTGATACCATCCAATCATCTCATCCTCTGTCGTCTCCTTCTTCTCCTGCTTTCAATCTTCCCCAGCATCAGGGTCTTTTCCAATGAGGTGTCTCTTCACATCAGGTGGCCAAAGTATTGGAGCTTCAGCTTCAGCATCAGTCCTTCCAATGAAGTCAGGGTTGATTTTCTTTAGCATTGACTGGTTTGATTTCCGTGTTGTCCAAACAACTCTCAGGAGTCTTTTCCAGCACCACGATTCAAAAGCATCAATTCTTCAGCGCTCAGCCTCCTTTATGATCTTACTCTCACATCTGTACATGACTATCGGAAAAACAATAGCTTTGACTATACAGACCTTTGTTGGCCAAGTGATGTCTCTGCTTTTTAATACTCTGTCTAGGTTGGTCATAACTCTCCTTCCAAGGAGCAAGCATCTTTTAATTTCATGGCTGCAGTCACCATCTGCAGTGATTTTGGAGCCCAAGAACATAAAGTCTCTCGCTGTTTCTATTGTTTTCCCATATATTTGCCATGAAGTGATGGGACCGAATGTAATGATCCTCATTTTTTGAATGTGGAGTTTTAAGCCAGCTTTTTCACTCTCCTCTTTCACCTTCATCAAGAGGCTCTTTAGTTCCTCTTTGCTTTCTGTCACTAGGGTGGGATCATCTGCATTTCTGAGGATGTGGGAAAGGAATTTTTTTTTTATTGTACTTGTTTTCTGTTTTAAATTAAAAATTTTTTTTCTTCATGTGTATCATGAAGAATTTATATGAAGCATATACTTGTGGCCCAGGAGCTGCCGCAGATGGGGAGGCTTTAACAGCAGAAGGATACAGCCGCACAGTTCTGGAGGCCAGGAGTCTGAGATCAGGTATGACCAGGGTTGGTTCTTTCTGAGGTCTCGATCTGCCCACAGCTGTCTTCTCCCTGTCTCTCTCCATCTTCTTCCCTTCGTGTGAGTTTTCTCTTTCTCTTCGTGTGGTGTTCTTTTTTGTAAGGTTAACAGTTGTATTGGTTGAGGGGCCCACCCCACTCAAGTGTGACCTCATCTTTGCTAATCACCCTGGGTCACTGTAGACAAGATTCTCAGGTGCTGGCAGTAAGACTGCTATACATAAATAGAGAGAAGAAGCAAGTCAACTCATAACGAAGCTCCACCTCATATTTTCATTGTTACAAAGCAAGAAAGGAAGAATTTAAAAAGCTAGCCTGTTTTTTGTAAACTGTAAGCCTGCTACAGTCACTTGGGAACCCTGCAGGCAGCAAAAGAATATTCTGTTGGGATTTTTGTGCACCTCGTCACCTGGTCCACTTGCTGTTCCTCTGGGCTGCACTCTAACTACGGGGCACAGATTTTCACCGGGTTGGTCCTTCCAGCTCTGCTACTTTGGGCTGGACCTTTGTAACTCTTTGCATCTGATCCTGCAGGCCGGGGGTCTGTGGGTCTGTACAGGTAGAGCTGCTTTTATTATTCCTGCTTACTTTAGTCCTTCCTCTGGCCCAACCAGCATCAAGTTGTCCACATGAATGAAATCCATTGGAACAAGTTTTGGAGATCTGCATTCAAACATTGAATCGCTCTGAAGACTACAACTCTTCAGAATGAATTTTGGATTTCGAAGGCTAATAATGGTGATAATGGCATACCCTTCAGGAGACAGGTTTTTCCCTTGATGTGGCCCTCACATGGTGGCATGGGGGTGAGTGTCTTGCAATCGCTGCAGGAGGCAGTCCCAGGGGCCTGCGGAGAGGAAGATCCTGAGAGGAGAGGAATAACTGGCAGAACTATCCCAGGGCTTCTCTTTGCTGTGTTGTCCTCATGTGGCCCTTCTTGGAGGGACTGTGAGAATCACAGGGTAGGAACCTTCTCAGCCTCTGAGAGTTGTCTTAACCTCATGTGGACACCTTTGCATGAGACACCTCACACCTGATGGTTTGTAATGGATTTCATTCATTCATCAGTGATTCTCTCTTCAATATCCTGACTGCCTAGCTCAGACAGTGTTGGGTTGGACAAACATCCTTTACTCTTGCAATTAGCACTCTCCCAGAACACCTGTTGACTTAAAAAAATATTAGTCACAACCTAAAAGTTGAGAGCTATGCTTTATTCGGTGGGAATTTTTAGAGCTTCAAGTCCAGGAGACAGTATCTCAAGTGATTCTGACAAAACTGCTACAAGGAGGTGGAGGGGAGGAGTCAGATTATACAGAAGTTTGCAAAAGTAATTTTGTGAATTAAAGAAAACTAGACATCTGAAGTGAAGGAATTTAGCCCTTTTCTATGTATGGGAAGGTGCAAGAGTCTGGACTCACAGAAGTCCTTCCTTTTATATGCACCTCAGCTGTCTGTAGCCAGCATCCTGTGTTTTTTCACATCCTGAGTTCTTCAGTACTCACTGTGGGGAGTGGCTGCAGGCTGAGGGCGGCTGGATCACAGGAGAGCTAGCATCGCTGATGACTGTGACATCCTTGCTTACTGATACGGCAAGAAATACTCCCTTTCTCATACCTACCAGCCTTTTCTTTATATCAACCTACTTTCATTGAATATTCTCCCCCCAACTTTAATGCTATTGTTATAAACGGGATTATAGTTCTTACTTCTTCTGTCTGCCCTCAGATGGATGAGAGGCTTGCAGAAGTTTCCTGATGGGAGGAAAACTGGAAAACTGGATCTTGCTGTGGTGGGCTGGATCATGCTCAGTAACTTTTTAATCCAATTGTCTACTAATGAGTGGGGCTGTGCTCCTTCCCGTTAGTTGTTTGGCCTGAGGTGACCCAGTCCTAGAGTCTGCAGTCACTATGGTAGCGCCACTGGTGACCTCCAAAAAGGACACACACCTCCTCCCAGGACGCTGCTCCCGATGCCCTGTCCCCTCGGCGGGCCACTTCCAGCCCACACCTCTGCAGGAGACCTTCAAACACTCAGAGGCAAGTCTGCCTCAGTCTCTTGTAGGGTCACTGCTCCTTACTCCTGGGTACTGGTATGCACAAGATTTTGTTTGTGTCCTCCAAGAGTCTCTGTTTCCCCTAGTCTTGCATAAGTGCTGTAATCAAATCCTGCTGTACTTCAAAGTCAGATTCCCTGGGGATTTCCAGTCCCTTTGCCAGACCCCCAGGGCCTAGAACCTTCACAACAGTGCAAGAACTTCTTTGGTATTATTGTTCTCCACTTTGTGGGTTGCTCACCCGGTGGGTATGGGGTTTGATTTTATCGTGATTGCACCCCTCCTGCCATAAATGTCATAAATAGACATAAATGGCCATAATGGAGTCATAAATGCAGGCTGGAACATTCAAATAAAAATGTTGGCATAGCCCTGAAAGGTCATCCCCAATGGCTCAAGTGGTAAAGAATCTACCTGCAATGCAGGAGACACAGGACATGCCGATTCAATCCCTAGGTCTGGAAGATCCTCTGGAGCAGAAAAGGGCAACCCACTCCAGTATTCTTGCCTGGGAAATTCCATGGAGAGAGGAGCCGGACAGGTTATGATCCATTGAGTCGCAAAGAGTCAGGCGTGACTGAGCAACTGGTCATGCAAGCATGCCCTGAAACTTATCTTGTGTACAAGTGGCAGAATGTACACCTGACTTTGGCCCTTCTCGGGGATTCATAACCTTTTATAAGGAGGTTTTTTGAATGAAAAAATACAAAAAATGTGTGCACTTTCCCTAGACAGCGATTGTTCTTTCATTCATCTGCCAATTGAGAAAATATAGAACAACCAAGATATTCTGAATTCAGAATGAGTGGGCATTACATTCATGACAAAAGCAGAGTAGGCTTAGGAAAGCCTTGCATGCCAGCTGCTCTGAAGTCCCTTGAGACTCTGGAGCTCCTGGCTCCTCCTCATTGTGTGCTCTTAGCATGCTTGCCTTTTTTTCTGGTTTCAGGTCCCAATCTGTGAAATGGGGGTAAGAGTCCCTGCTTGCATGTCACCTCACAGATGATGTTTTTGTGAAGATAAAATTAATTAGTGTTAATGAAAGGAGGAAAAGAAAACTTATTAAATGCAAAATATAAAATTATAAGCCTTTCCGTAAAATATCAGAAGAAACCTAGGACCCTGGGAAGCGGATGGGAGAGAAAATGTGGGTGGGAGAATGGAGGCCAGAGGTGATGGAGACCCTGACCCATGGGCCCTGCATGACCTGCAGGCTCAGATGGCTGAGATTTGGACAGGACTCAGCTCAAGTGAGGTCACCAGGCAGGTGGCAGGAAGGAAAAGGAGACCACGTGGCCCAGTGCGACCTCTAGGACCCTGGGGCCAGCTCTGGCTTGGGGCTCTGCCTGTGCACTGAAGGGAGGGGCGTGACGGTACTCGTGGCCCCCAGGCTTCTCTGCAGGCCTGTCTGTTTTGGGGGGTGGGGAAAAGGGAGGGGAAACAGCTCAAGGCTGCACGTGGGGCTCCGTTTCCTTCTTTGTGAAAATCCAGCAGGCCCGGCCTCGCTGCCCTGCGGCTGTCAGGAGGGAGGCGAGAAAAGCCAGGGAACGGCAGTGGGGACAGAGCCTGCCCACCAGGTGGGCAGGGAGTGGGGACCACCCCGCCCCCCACAGCTCTCCCAGAGGAAAGGGTTGTGACGGCACCCTCCTTTTGTGTCTCAGGCTCCTTTTAAGTCTGTTCTCCTCTGGAAGGCTCAGTCTGTCAGCACGGTTCATAAACGCTGCTGCTTGGACAGTATCAAGAACTAAATAAAAGTTCTTGGGCAGGATGGTATTATACAGCTCTTGGTATTACACAAACCGAGACCAAAGGTGACTTTGTAATAATAGGAAGTGACAGTCAGGAGGGCAGGAAGGGCCTTATAAATAGATTAGAAAGTTTTCAGTGAGCTTATTTTAGCTTTTCTGGTCCATAATAGTGACGATGTAATAGTCCTTGGTACTTCAAAGCAAAAGACAATCTCCTTCCTCGATTTTTTTCCCCTTTTTAGTTCAAAATCTCAAGAATAGGTAAAATATAAATTTCTGAGTTTCCGTAATGAGTACAAAACTCCTTTTAGAAAAATTCTGCGTGCATGTGTGCTAAGTCACTTCAGTCATGTCCAATTCTGTGTGACCCTATGGACTAGAGCCCACCAGGCTCCTCTGTCCATGGGGTTCTCCAGGCAAGAATATTGGAGTGAGTTGCATCCCTTACTCCAAGGGATCTTCCCAACTCAGGGATGGAACACTTGTTTCTTAGCCTCCTGCATTTGCAGATGGGTTCTTTACCACTAGCGCCACCTAGAAAACCTATCATACATAGCAAGGGCTCCTGTGTGACCCTATTGGTCACAAAGGAAGTGACAATCAGGCAGGCATGGAGGGCCTTATAAATAGATTAGAAGGCTTGTGGTGAGCTTATTTTAGCTTTTCTGGTCCATAATAGTGACAATGTAATAGCGTTTGATGATCCGATGCAAAAGACAACATCCTTCCTTGAATTCAGGTTCTCACTACTGGCCCAGTGTAGATATTCCTGGTTAAAGGAGAGCTCTGTTGGAAAAATGTAGAGCAACACATCTGCTATCCTGATGCTCATGTATGAATCCCTGTTTCACACAAATGCACACACCGGGCGGGTCCTGGAGTGGAAGCTGAGCTTTGCAGTCCAGGAGCAGGACAAGCTACATGTCCACCACCTCACAAGGAACCAGTGGGGCAGCAGACTGCGGGGTCACACGAGCCCTTGTTATGTCTGATAGGGTGTCCATTTGAGATCAACCAAGAAGGCAGCAGACGATTTTGTTAAGTCACCACCAATTTCCCTAAATATACATTTTAGGTGCCAAGCTGAGAAGGATGGTTTGGGAGGCAGGGCTGCCCAAGGGAGGGACTTCAGCCTGTGAAGGGGCAGAAGTCTGACTGCTGACAGTTCTGGCTGCTCCCAGATTTTCATCTTTGTGACTGTAGCTGGGCTTCATGGTCCAGGGGGGAGACTGGCTCTAGAACAAAGATCGCATGGATCTTGTTTGGGTTGTTTTTCCAATAGGAATCTGACATTTTAGTTACAAAATGTTTTACATTTCTGCTGAGCACACCCTGTGACCCTAGAAGAGTTGGGGGAGTTGAGTGGCTACTGTTTTCAGAATTTGTCCACCATGGAACCTAACCCAGGAGCCACCTTTTTCAAAACTGAGTACTGAACTCCCCGGAAGCAGACCCAGCCCAGCCCTGGCCCAGCACTCAGCACCCTCCCCCTGGGCAGGGCCTCAGGGCACTTCTGAGTGGAAGGGTCTTGTTCTGCATTCTCCCCCACCCAACTCTGTCAGGTTGAGTCAGTTAAGGCGCCTGAGCCCTTTAGGGCCAGAACCACCCCCTTAGCCAGACCCTCAGCTTCCACGCACACAGGGCCCAGTTCCGTGATCTCATATGGGACCTCTGGAGACCCCAGGCATTGCCTTTGTGTTCTTCCGAGAGTGTCATTCACTGTCTGACTGCCACAGGGGGCCTCAGGAAGCACGTGTGGACAGGATGACGTGTGGTTTCTCAGTGTAGCCACCTGGGTGACTCGTAGTGAGTGTGTCAATGTGGGTGAGCATATGCGTTCATGTGGTTGTGCATGTGTGTGAGACGGCATTGCCAAGGCAGCGCATATGCCAAAACATGCTTTCATTTTTCTTCTTTGGCCATCCAGAAAGGCTGCCTTCTCCTCACACAGCTGGGTGGGGTTGAGTCTCTCGCAGACGGCCTGATACCCTAGGAGGTGGCCACAGGGAGAGTGGGCACAGATCCCAGGGTGGACAGTCTTTCTTGCTGCACATCCTCCTGAAGCTCTGCGGCCCCAGCTGGAGGTGGGCAGGCCTCCTGGTCTCCTGTGCTGCCTGGGGAGGCTGGCGTCTATAGCTGAGTCCCGAGTTCCCAAATGGCCTTAATTCCATCAACCAGACCACAGGACCTAAGGGAAGGCATGTGTTGCCTCTTTCCTGTGACCCTAGTCTGGTGTTCCCTGGAGGCCACCAAGTCCAGAAGGCAGGTGTGGTCCTTGGGTATTGCCCTCCCTCTTGAAAGTCCTGTTTGTCCTCCTTCAGGATAACTTGTCCTCTGAGAGGGGCCGAGGTTCAGGCTCCCAGAGCCACAGGTCCCTTCTTCCACCCAACAACAGTTCCCAGCAGGACCGTGGCCTCTGAGGATTGGACAGGCGTCCTGTCTGCCCGGCTGCGGACACTGCTGCCAGCATCTACGGTTCTCCTTCCAGTGGTTTCAAGAAGGCAGACTCACAGCGTCAGGGCAGGGAGGAAGTTAGGGCAGGGTCAGCTCAGGGACATCCCTTCAAGCTAAGGCCTAGCCTAGCGAGCGCCTGCCTGCCCCAGGATCACGCACCTGCAGCCAGCATGGAAGCCTCCTCCCCACCAGTGTCGCCTCCTAAGCTGACAGGATCAGCACAAGCCAACAGCCATTCCTGACCCCACCTTTCCCCTCACCTCCACCTGAGCCCTCTGAGAACACGCATGTTTGAAGCACTGCTGTGGTGATCATTTAATCATTATATCTGGATACCAATTGGAGAGGTGAGTCGTGTCAGCAGCATATTTAGAAATTGCTGTTTAGTGTGTATGACGGTTGACAAGTTAATGACAATATACCCTTCACCCAAAGCCGGGAAAGGGCTGAGGGAGGGGATGGGGCTGTCAGGAGCACCTTGAGCTGGCACCTGTCCCAACACCGCCTGAGCACCCGCGGGTGTCCCATCCCCACCCTGGGGTCCTGGCTTGCCTCCCAGCAGGACCGTGGCCCCAGGGCATAGCAGAGGACGGAGGAGACTTGACTATGTCGCTTTGCTCCCTGGCTTCCTGAAACCTACTTGTGCGCCTGATCTGAGTTCGCCCTCATCACTGCCTGTTTGTGAAGAAGCAGCAGGATTGCTCCTCATTAGAGCTGCATTTCTGAAACTCCACATGCAAAGTCATCACCAGTAGAAGTGCAGGTGATGATTCAGCAGGTCTGGGTGGTCACTTCCGCCCGAGTGGCTGACAAGCTCTCGGGACAGTGATGCTGTGCCCCATGGGGTGTGCTCCTCACTGGGGCTGCACCTGTAATCCCCGTGACCAGGCTGCACCCTCTCCCTCCCAGTTACATCCAAACCCCTGCGGCGACCAAACGT
The DNA here is from genome assembly GCA_024291935.2 of Okapia johnstoni. Taxonomy (NCBI): domain Eukaryota; kingdom Metazoa; phylum Chordata; class Mammalia; order Artiodactyla; family Giraffidae; genus Okapia; species Okapia johnstoni. Next base: position 1,841,731 of record CM044326.1, read on the forward strand.
CAAGAGCTTTTAGAGCACCAATTTCAACGGACTATTTCCCCTTCCCTGTGCGGGTGTGTGGGTGTCAAGGAAAGCCCCAGGCCTGCTGACTCAACAGAGCCCCTGGGCAAATGCAAGAGAGGCTGATCAGTCAAAGTCAAGAGCATTTTTTGGTCTTCCCCTGGCACTTGCTGTCTGCAGAGAAGCTGTGCAGGCTGGAACGCAAGCTCCCACTTCCCTAAGTCTCCAGGAAGCCTCCCCTCGGCTTGCAGCCACCACACATGTCCTCCCCAAGATGTGTTCACCTGGGATAACTGGTGTCTAGACTTGGAGAACAAGAAACGGACCTCTGCAAGAAAGGGAAACCATCGCTGGGAAATTTGCCGTGACGGGGGGGAGTCGCCAGGTATGGAGGAATCAGTAGCTTCTCACTGAGGCCACAATCTGTCACGTGATACAGGACAAATGAGCCTCCCCTTAATGTCAACAAGCACAGAAGTGGGCACCTTTGTCTCAGGCTTGAAGAGGCAGTGCTCTTTCCTTTGCTGAGACGCTAGGGCTGAGTGAGAAAAGAATGCAGCTGTTACTTCCTTCCTCCAAGGTCTCGACCTTGTCAGCTTTGAGCTCCTAGGGCTCTTTTCACTCTCGTGCAGAGGGAGGCTGAGTGGTGAAGAGGGAAAGCATCTCTGACTCTGGAGCAGGAGCCCTCGCCCTGGTTCTCGGTCTTCATGTGGCTCCCATGTGCACCTGGTTGGGGGGTTCACTTTGTGCTTCAGCAACTTTACCTGTGATATGAGGATGAAAATCACAGGACCACCACCTGCGAATGTGTGATGACGATTTTCAGAGGACCCCACGCTGGTGGATCTGCCTCCAGTTTCCTGGGAGGCAGCTCGCAGCCCACCTTCTGTGGGTGGGAGGGCAGCCCCCTGGTGTTGCTGAGCACCCCCTCCAAGGCAAGGCTGTGGCCCGCCTTTCTTTCCCAATCCCCACTCCCTCGACAGCACCTTTCCAGCTCTTCTGGTCTCTCCTTTGATCCACAGCTTAGGTGGCAGCTTCCCACATATTCCCCCCTCCTCCCCCACTCAGAGGTAGTTTCTCAGAGGGTAATGTACCAGGCACATGCACATTCTATCTGTGATGGGTAATTTTATGTGTCAACTTGGTTGGGCCATGATACCCAGACATTTGATCAAACACCAGTCTAGATGTTGCTGTGAAGGTGTTTTTTAGATAAGGTTAGCATTTAAATCAGTAGACTTTGAATAAAATAGATGTCCCTCTTTGGTGTGAGTGAGTGGGCCTTGTTGCAATCAGTTGAGGCCTCAAGAAAGAACAGCCTGACCATCCTTAAGCCAGAAAGCATTCAGCCTTCGGAAGGCCTTTGGACTTGAAATGCAGCATCAACCCTTCCCTGCATCCTAGGCCTACCCTGTGGATTTCTTTTTCTCTCTCTCTCCCCACCTCTCCCTCCATCCCACTGGATCTATTTCTTTAGAGGACCCTGACCAGTATCCCATCCAGAAGCAAGTGTCAGCATCACTGCAAATGTGTTCCAATGACAGAGCATATGGGGTTCTAACATCATGAAGAGTTTTTATATCTCATGTAAAATAATAAAACATAATGCAAGCAAAATCAGCCAATATATTTGTCTATATTCTAATTCCTCTTCTTGGGTTCTAAAATCAATGCAAATGGTGACTGCAGCCTTCAAATTAGAAGGAAGCTGTTTCTTGGAAGGAAAGCTATGACAAACCTACATAGCATATTAAAAAGCCAAGACATCATTTTGCTGTCAAAGGGCTGTATAGTCAAGGCTAGCTCTTTCCAGTGGTCATGTACAGATGTGACAGTTGGACCATAAAGAAGGCTGAGCGCTGAAGAATTGATGCTTTTGAACTGTGGTGTTGGAGAAGACTCTTGAGAGTCCTTTGGACAGCTAGGAGATCAAACCAGTCAATCCTTAAAGAAATCAACACTGAATATTCATTGGAAGGACTGATGCTGAAGCTGAAGCTTCAGAAGTTTGGCCACCTGATGTGAAGAGCTGACTCATTGGAAAAGACCCTGATGCTGGGAAAGATTGAAGGCAGAAGGAGAAGAGGGTAATGGAGGATGAGATGGCTGGATGGCATCACTGACTCAGTGGACATGAACTTGGGGAAACTCCGGGAGATGGTGAGGAACAGGGAGGCCCGGTGTGCTGCAGTTGAAGGGGTTGCAAAGAGTTGGACACAACTTGGAGACTGAACGACAACATATTCTAATTCACATAAGCAGTATTAAAGACTTGAAAGTTTCAAGAAAACTTATAGGAAAATTCTTAAATTTGAGAAAATTTTTTCTACTCACTTTATATTTTCTCCTTAATTTGAAAATAAAAATGAATGCAACCTCATTTTCATGTTGGACATGTTTGTCTTTCTGGCAGAAACCAGGGTGAGTGAAGCACCAAGATGGAAGGGCTGAACAGGACAGGGTTTCTAGAACTTAGTAGGCCCCATCTGGAGTTTGCGGGGCACCAGAGCAGGTGGATATTTTTAGCACCCCCCCCCCAACAGATGGTCGTAACAGACAATCAGGACTGAGTAAGAATCCCTTCCTGGGCAGCATCTGACCTTACCTGATGCAGAAGTCCTTTGATGGAGCTCTTGACAGGACACAAGATCAAACAGGACAGTTCAGCAGATGAAACAGGGCAAGAGGTGGACTCTGGAAGGAAAGAGTTTTCCCTCCCATGGGAAGAGGAGTAAGAGAGAAGCATCTGGTTCCAAGGAACAATACACAGCTCTGCTGTGTGCACGGAAGAGAAGCTTATTCCAAGTAGGTAGGGAGAGATGCAGACAGGGAAAGAGCAAGGAGAGGAGAGCCTTAGGCTTCAGGCCCCTGCGGCAATGTCACTGCTACATGGAGGGAGAGAGCTAACTATTAACTAGCTTTGCCACTGAATAAGTGCTCTCATTTGGAGGATTATTTTTTTAACATAAATTCTGAAAGTATCGCAGAAAAGTTGTGATATATGGTGATTTTTAATGTGCCTATGGGTTTGTCAACTTTTAAAAATTACCATGAAGGCCTTTTTGGCAGTGGTTCTCCCAAATTCAACATCAGGCACAGAATTGTTGCCCCACCTACTCCTTCTACAACTGGGAGTGAATGCTTCAACCAAGCCATCAGAGCCTAGAGGAAACACACTCAACTAGGTTTGTGAACAAGCAGACACACTGAAAAGTGGTGCTTCAGCAAATCTCCCAGAGCTACTAAAACATCCCAGTTACTGAAGCAACTTTTTCCTTGATACCTGCCAAACAGTTTATTAATCATATTGTTTCCACTTTTAGTAAGTCCTCTGATCATGGGTGGCCGTTTTATGCCATTCAGTTCAGTTCAGTTCAGTTCAATCTTGTCCGACTCTTTGCGACCCCATGGAATGCAGCACGCCAGGCCTCCTTGTCTGTCACCAACTCCCGGAATTTACTCAAACTCATGTCCACTGAGTCGGTGATGCCATTAAATAGCTGATGCATCATCCCAGTCTGGAGTTGCTGTGTGCCTGATGTTGAGAGCTAAGTGGTGAGTAGAGAGATGGAGAGTCTGATGGACAGATGGATGGATGGGTACACACACATAAGAAAGAAGAGAAACAGATAGATTGATAGGCGAATGGATTTGGTAGTGATTTTTGTGTGGGTCCCACAAAACAGTCCCTCTCCAAATGATTTCATTTCATCCTTACAGTAATTCTCCTGAGCAGGTAAAGATATAATTGTTTCTGATTTATGGATGGGAATATATCATGACATCTGTGTTAAGTCACTCACACAAAATCATACCATTTGCAGGAATCAAAGCAAGGACTCAAGGGCTTGTTTTCCCTACAGTGCCTCTCAGGAAGTGGCTTCTGTCCTAAACCATCTCTCCTCTCAGAGAGAGAAGGCCCACCCAGTAAAGGTCAGGGAGAAGGGAGTGAGGGCCCTTTCTTGACACACATGTACTCATCTGCTACAGCCCAAGAAGGAATATGAAGATGTTTATCCACCCTAGCTTTATCCTTCCAATCAAATGCAAGTCTTGGAGAAAAGAGATCTGCAAACCAGCACCAAGGTTCAATGATCGTATGGAAAGTTACAGATGATGATGAGACAAGGAAGGTACCACAAACTGTCCACAGCTCACCATGAAGATATTACAGTCCTTAGTTCCTCTTCCGTTTGGCCTGTGGACCCTCTCCTGAAACACTGAGATAGACCCATGGCAGCGCTGTTCTGGAGAACTCTCCTGAGCTTCACCCTCTCCAGGTCCCAATGGTCAGGGCCAAGAATCCTTCTGAGCCAGCAGCCAGGGATAGGTCTCAACCCACTAGCCTTGTGGGTTTATTCCTGTGAAGTTCTCTCTGTGTTTCCCACACTAAAAACAAAAAACAAAAACTGAATTTCACTGTCCTCAATGTCAGTAATCTTGAATAGGGACTCATTTATTCAACACTTTAATTCAAGGAACAAGGTATTCAGGAGAAATCAAGTCCGTCATCTGTGGCAGACAACTGATGTCAAATGAGCTCCCCTTCCCTCTGGGATTCTGTCCAGTTTCTAGAGTTCCTTCTGATTTCTGCAAGTTTCTCTCCGATCTCGTCATCTCTCTACTAGAGATACAACAGCCAAGAGTATGCTCTGTCTGCTGCAGCGCCTTCTCTCCCCACCAAACCCCTCCTCCTAGGGAAATTCTCCCCGCTTAACTCCAGGCTGCCCAAATTTACCAGTACAGTAGGAGTGATCTCGGGCGGAGAGCAGTGAGCTGTCCTGAAGAGACATCTTGGTTCCCTGCCTAGAAATTAAACCTCAGTAACCTGGATGGAAACTGGGAGTCCTAGCCACCGGGCCCCCAGGGGCTAGAGGCCAGAAGCAAAGTGGCCCTTGCTCTTGCCCCTGTTTGAAAGCAAGAATGTTTCAAGGAGGCAAAAACCATAAGTGTGAAGTGAAAGTTGCTCAGTCGTGTCCGACTGTCTGTGACCTCATGGACTATACAGTCCATGGAAATCTCCAGGCCAGAATACTGGAGTGGATAACCTTTCCCTGCTCCAGCAGATCTTCCCAACCCAGGGATCGAACCCAGGTCTCCCACATTGCAAGTGGATTCTTTACCAGCTGAGCCACAAAGAAGACAAGACCCAAATGGAGATGAAATATTTATAATACATATTCGACAAAGAACTTGTATCCAGAATATATAAAGAACTACGACAACTCAATGATAAACAACTTAATTTCTTTTTTGAAAATTAAGCAAAAGATTTGAATAAATACTTTATAGAAGAGAGTAAACAAATAACCACTGAACATATAAATAGGAGGTCAATATCATGCATTTCAGTAAAATGTCAGTGACATCATGAGATACCACTTCACACCACTAGAATGTCTAAAGTTGAAAAGACTGACAACTCCAAAATCTGGCTAGGATTGAGATCAGCCTGGGAACTGACCCACTTCTGGTGAGAGTGTGAAATGGTACAGCCACTCTGGAAAGCAGTTTGATGGTTTCTTACTCTATCACCCCATCTCTCAGCAGTGTCACTTTGGTGCTGACCTAAGAGAAATAAAAATACACACTCACAATAATAGCTGCACAGAAATATTTCTAGCCATTGTATATTGTAGCTTCAAATCGGAAAAGTCCTAAATGTTCACCATCGAGAGAACTGATGACAGAATCATGTGATGGAACACAAACCAGCAATAAGAATAGCATTATTGATTCACATTAACAACATGGATAAACCTCAAAATATTACATTGATAAGAACTCAGACACCACATTGAGATTCAAGAACAGACAGTACTAACATTCAGTGACAGAAATGTGTTCAGTGATAAGGGTAGGCAAGTGGGCACCTCCAGAGTATGGTTATGTCTTTACAAAAAATTAAAGAAGTGTCCATTAAAATCTGTTCATTTTACTGTATGAAAAGTATACCTCAGTAAAAGCAAAAGTTGGGAGTGACCACTTGCTTCTCCTTGATTCCACGGACCACTGCAAGCCTTGGGCCCTGGGCTTAGAACAAGTTCTGCCAGCCACCCCAGGACCAGCTGAAGCAGGCTGGTCTGTGGCCGGGGTGGGGATGGGGCAGGGGGGCTAGGGAGATTGGCTACAGGCACAGAAGTTCAAAGGAGCCATCGCATCAGCCTTTTCTTCTTCCTCAGAGATGGGTGGGTGAGCCAACTTCCCCCAAGATGAGACTTCACAGCAGCCTCTCCACTGCAGACTGGAAGCTCCAGCTGGAAGCCAGAACTTGGCAATCGTAGCCCCGTTTCTGGAGCAGGGGAAGCGTCAGAACACAGAATGAGCTCCGTGGGTTGAGCTGCCCTGGCTCCCGCTCAGAACTTCAGTCCTGGACCAGCTGCCTGTCCCCTTCATCACAGCGGTGGGAGCACTAGCTCCCAGGGCCGTACAGGAGCTCAGGCTGTGAGATGCAATTCAGAATGAAAAGTGCCCTGTGAACTGTGCACAAGGGGTGATGCTACTGCGAGGAAGCTCAACTGCTCATTGCAATTCAGAATGAAAAGTGCCCTGTGAACTGTGCACAAGGGGTGATGCTACTGCGAGGAAGCTCAACTGTCATGGGAATCTCAAGGGGAGAAATGACACGCAGAGGGAGAAGGACTTTACCAGAGGAGAACAGAATGAGTCTGACAAGTTTTACTCAGGGGGAACAAGCCGTACTGACAGAGTCTCTGCTTGGCCAAACTCCCGTCAGCAACTGTGAGCTCTTCTTCAACTAGGCCCTACCTTTGGCATGATCCTAAGGGCCCGATTTTATTTTTTTATTTTTATTTTTTTAAATAAATTTATTTATTTTAGTTGGGGGCTAATTACTTTACAATATTGTAGTGGTTTTTGCCATACATTGACATGAATCAGCCATGGGTTTACATGTGTTCCCCATCCTGAACCCCCCTCCCACCTCCCTCCCCATGGCCTGATTTTAGTAAGAAGACTGATGGTCAGTCTAGCCAGCACCTCCCGCCCTCAACACCTGGTCACTCTTGAAATCTGACCAGATTCCTCACCCCCCACACCCCCCCCAGGGACTTCTGCTTCATCTGGCCCGCCCTCAGCAAGGATCCTACAAGGCTGCTTTTGCCAGCATCTCCCCACCCTTGTCTCCTCTTAGGAACTGCGTCCTCTGACCCCAACAGGCCCTTGGCTGCCCTATGTTCAGAACTGCAACTGGTTCTGTACTGATGTCTCCTTTCCCTTCTTGCCATAGCTCCTGAGTAAAATCTAATTTTACCACTTTAACTACTGTCCAGCTCTGTTTTTTCTTTGATGTGTCTTTTGGGACAGGCTGGGCTATACAGAGTAACAACATCTTGAGGATTGCAGGGCCTTAAAACAACGAGGCTTCTGTATCCCTCTTGGTAACATCCACCTCACTGGCGTGGGCTCTGCGGGTAGTGTCTCCTTCAGTGGCAGAACCTCCGCCTCCAGCACTGATAACAGGATGCACTCAGGAGGCAGTGTGGTCACACCTGAGGGGGACGCATGCGTCATGGGCTTGCCCTGGGGGGCTGCTTTGCTGAGCTGACCTGGTCCTTTCCCCTCACATTCTGTCACCTAAACCATGAGGTCACCCAGCCCTTCATATGTGTCTGATACCACGTGGATGGCTCAAAGGGCCTGCTCGACCACAGTACATAGTTTGAACTCTGCTGTGGGATGCCCTTTAAGACAGGGAAGAGACACCAGAATCGTGTTTCAGAAAGATAATCCCACTGGTGTCCTGGTGACAGCAGACAGGGAGGAAGCCTCTGCGTCTCCAATGATGCCAAGTGGAGAAATAATGATGGCTTTGAGAGACATTCCTGAGGTAAAGTGAATGGAATTCACTGAAAGGCTTCACCGTGAGTTGACAGAGTGAAGGGCTCCAGGACGGGGCAGTTGGGAGTGGAGGTGGTGACGGGTCATCAGTGGAGCAGAGCGTCGCAGGAGAAGCCAGGTTGGGGCTCCCAGACCCTCACAACCCTCCTGGCGGGTGAGGCACCGCGCCGTCGGTCCAGTTATCTTGGTGCGCACTGGAGGTCTGGCCATCAGCAGAAGGGGGCACAGAGCCGGAGGAGGCTCAGAAGCAAGCTGGCAAGGAGAGGGCAGGGCAGAGCACCCAGAACGCTGAGGGGACAAGTTCTCTCGGAAGCAGGGCTTAGCCCACCCTCCAGCCTACCACAGAGTCTGGAGAAATAGACCTGAAAAAACACATCCATTTGGACAATTATAAATGTTCCCACCCTGTCTGGAATCATCGCCTGGCTCTGGAGGCCCGATTGACCACCTGTACGGGTGTTCCCACCCTGTCTGGAATCATCACCTGGCTCTGGAGGTCCATGTGACCATATGTACCCGCGTTTCCACCCCGTCTGGAATCATCGCCTGGCTCTGGAGGCCCTAGTGACCATCTGTACGTGCGTTCCCACCCCGTCTGGAATCATCGCCTGGCTCTGGAGGCCCGATTGACCACCTGTACGGGCGTTCCCACCCTGTCTGGAATCATCACCTGGCTCTGGAGGCCCGAGTGACCATCTGTACGTGCGTTCCCACCCCGTCTGGAATCATCGCCTGGCTCTGGAGGCCCATGTGACCATCTGTAAGCATGTTCCAACCCCGTCTGAAATCATCGCCTGGCTCTGGCTTCTGTGCTGCACAGAGAACAGGGACTGTCTTGTGCTGTCTTTGAAAACTTAGTGTCTGTCTCCAAGGAAGATTTTTGAAATGTAATGTAAAGAAGATAAAGAGGCAAGAACAGCTTGAGGGAATGACAGGGATAAGCACATTTACAGAGGAAAGAGAAGTCAATAAAGAGAAAGACTGAACATAAAAAAGAGACAGCAGACCACAGACTAGACATTTCTTTTCTATGGAAGTGAAATAGCCTTGGCATGAAGACAGACAGTGTCTCTGAGTCAGAGGATCCTCTGAAACAGTCGAGTTTCAGCTCAATAGTAACTAAAGGAGAGCCTTGTTAGCTCCCGCCAGATTTTCAGTGATTTATGTGCAGGTCTTATTTTATTGCACTTTGCTGTTCATGTTTCACAGATAAGTGCATTTTTTACAAATTGAAGGTTTGTGGCAACCCTGTATCAAGCAAGTTTTAGTCATTTTTTCCAATAGTATTTGCTCACTTCTTGTCTCTGTCACTTTTGGTAATTCTAACAGTATTTCAAACTGTTTCTTTTATAATTATATATGTTATGGTGATCTGTGGACAGTGATCTTTGATGTTACTGTTATAGTTCTTTTTGGGAGGACCTTGAAATGCAGTCACATAAGACAGCGAATTTAATTAACAAATGTTGTGTGTGTTCTGACTGCTCCGCTGACCAGCTGTCCCCATTTCTCTCCTTCTCCTCAGGTATCCTTACTTCCTAAGACACAACAATAGTGAAATTAGGCCAATTAATAATGCTACAATGGCCTTTAAGTGTTCAAGTGAAAGAAGAGTTGCATGTCTCACTTAAAATCAAAAGCTAGAAATAATTAAGCTTACTGAGGAAGGCATGCCAAAACCCAGAATAGGCCAAGAAGTAGTAGGCCTCTTATGCCAAACAGTAAGCCAAGTTGTAAATGCACAGGAAAAGTTCTTAAAAATTAAAAGTGCTGTTACCATGAATATACAAATAAATAAGAAAAACAAACAGCCTTATCAATTAGATGGAGAAAGTATTAGTCCTCTGGATAGAAGAACCAAAGAGCCACAACATTCCCTTAAGTCAAAGAATAATTCAGACCAAGGTCTTCAGTTCAGTTCAGTCTTTCAGTCATGTCCAACTCTTTGAGACCCCATGGACTGCAACACGCCAGGCCTCCCTGTCCATCACCAACCCTTAGAGCCTACTCAAACTCATGTCCACTGAGTAGGTGATGTGATCCAACCATCTCATCCTTGGTCGTCCCTTTCTCCTCCCGCCTTCAATCTTGCCTGGCATCAGGGTCTTTTCCAATGAGTCAGCTCTTCGCACCAAGTGACCAAAGAATTGGAGTTTCAGCTTCAGCATCGGTCCTGCCAGTGAATATTCAAGGTTGATTTCCTTCAGGATTGACTGGTTGGATCTCCTTGCAGTCCAAGGGACTCTCAAGAGTCTTCTCCAACACCACAGTTCAAAAGCATCAGTTCTTCAGTGCTCAGCTTTCTTTATAGTCCAACTCTCACATCCATACATGACTACTGGAAAAACCATAGCTTTGACTAGATGGACCTTTGTCGGCAAAGTAATGTCTCTGCTTTTCAATATGCTGTCTAGGTTGATCACAGCTTTTCCTCCAAGGAGTAAGCATCTTTTAATTTCATGGCTGCAGTCGCCATCTGCAGTGATTTTGGAGCCCCCCAAAATAAAGCCTGTCACTGTTTTCATTGTTTCCCGATCTATTTGCCATGAAGTGATGGGACCAGATGTCATGATCTTAGTTTTCTGAATGTTGTGCTTTAAGCCAACTTTTATAAAAAATTAATTAATTTATTTTAATTGTAGGCTAATTACAATATTGTGGTGGTTTTTGCCGTACATTGACATGAATCAGCCATGGGTGTACATGTGTTCCCCCACTCCAAAGCCCCCTCCCACGTCTTTCCCCATCCCAGCCCTTAAGCCAGCTCTTTCACTCTCTTCTTTCGCTTCCATCAAGAGGTTCTTTAGTTCTTCTTCTCTTTCTGCCATAAGGGTGGTGTCATCTGCACCTCTGAGGTTATTGATATTTCTCTCAGCAATCTTGATTCCAGCTTGCGCTTCATACAGCCCAGCCTTTCTCATGATGTACTTTTCATATAAGGTAAAGAAGCCAAGTGACAATATACAGCCTTGACGTACTCCTTTCCCGATTTCAAACCAGTCTATTGTTCCATGTCCAGTTCTAACTGTAGCTTGTTGACCTGCATACAGATTTCACAGGAGGCAGGTAAGGTGGCCTGGTATTGCCATCTCTTGAAGAATTTTCCACAGTTTGTTGTAATCCACACAGTCAAAGGCTTTGGTGTAGTCAATAAAGCAGAAGTCGATGTTTTTCTGGAACTCTCTTGCTTTTTTGATGATCCAACAGATGTTGGCAATTTAATCTCTGATTCTTCTGCCATTTCTAAATCCACCTTGAACATCTGGTAGTTCACGGTTCACATGCTGTTGGACAGAAGTTCATGACATTGTACAGGAGGCAGTGATCAAGACCATCCCTAAGAAAAAGAAATGCAAAAAGACAAAATGGTTTTTGAGGAGACCTTACAAATAGCTGAGAAAAGAAGAGAAGCTAAACGCAACGGAAAAAACGAAAGATATACCCATTTGAATGCAGAGTTCCAAAGAATAGAAAGAAGACATAAGAAAGCCTTCCTCAGTGATCAATGCAAAGAAATAGAGGAAAACAATATAATGGGAAAGACTAGAGATCTCTTCAAGAAAATTAGAGATACCAAGGGAACATTTCATGCAAAGATGGGTACAATAAAGGGCAAAAATGGTATGGACCTAACAGAAGCAGAAGATATTAAGAAGAGGTGGTGAGAATAGACAGAAGGACTATACAAAGAAGATCTTAATGACCCAGATAATCACGATGGTGTGATAACTCATCTAGAGCCAGACATCCTGGAATGTGAAGTCAAGTGGGCCTTAGGAAGCATCACTACGAACAAAGCTAGTGGAGGTGATGGAGTTCTAGGTGAGCTATTTCAAAGAGGATGCTGTGAAAGTGCTGCGCCTAATATGCCAGCAAATTTGGAAAACTCAGCAGTGGCCACAGGACTGGAAAAGGTCAGTTTTCATTCCAATCCCAAGAGTACCAAAGAATGTTCAAACTGGGGGCTTTCTCAGTAAAGTTTTAATTCAATTCTCGGCTGATGGGTGTGCTTTCTCCCTGGTAGTGTTTTGGCCTGAGGTGACCCAGCCCTAGGGTCAATGGGCTCTATGGTTGGGTTGATGGCAACCTCTGAGAGGGTTTACACCATAGGGGACCTTCCCAGACTGCTGTTGTCAGTCCATCTGTCCCCGTGGTGAGCCCCTTCCAACCCACGCCTCCACAGGAGACCCTCCAAAAATAGCAGGTAGTTTTGGTTCAGTATCTTGTGGAGACACTGCTCCTTTCCTCTGAATCTTGGTGTGCACAAGGTTTTGTTTGTGCCCTCGAAGACTGGAGTCTCTGTTTCCCGCAGTCCTGCAGAAGTCTTGTAATCAAATCCCACTGGCCTTCAAGGTCAGATTCCCTGGGGATTCCCAGTCCCTTTTTTGGGCCCCCAGGCTAGGAAGCCTGACTTGAGGTTCCTAACCTTCACTACAGTGGGCGAACTTCTTTGGAATTATCGTTCTCCGATTAGTGAGTCACCTACCCAGCAGTTATGGGGTTTGATTTTATCATGATTGTGCCCCTCCTGCCATCTTAATGCAGCTTCTTTTTGCCTTTGAACGTGGGGTAACTTTTTTCTCATGGCTTCCAATGTCCTCCAGTAGATGGTTGTTCAACAGCCAGTTGTGATTTTGGCACTCCCATAAATGTGTTTCTTTATAATAAATTTAAACACTCATGCTGCTGCTGATAAGTCGCTTCAGTCGTGTCCGACTCTGTGCGACCCCATAGATGGCAGCCCATCAGGCTCCACTGTCCCTGGGATTCTCCAGGCAAGAACACTGGAGCGGGTTGCCATTTCCTTCTCCAGTGCATGAAAGGGAAAAGTGAAAGTGAAGTCGCTCAGTCGTCCGACTCTTAGCGACTCCGTGGACTGTAGCCCACCAGGCTCCTCCGTCCATGGGAGTTTCCAGGCAAGAGTACTGGAGTGGGGTGCCATTGCCTTCTCCGAGACACTCATGGGGTGATAGCAAATCTATCACTATCTTATTCACTAGTGATGTTTCATTATTGTGTTCTTAGGATATGCTTTTAAATTCTCTTCCTTTATACGTTAGGGTGCCAAGGGTGATGGGTGGCCTTTACACTAAATTCTGTCATCCACAAGACCTGAGGTAGCAGGAAAGGCAGAGAGGAAGGCAGGAAAAAGTACTTCAGGAATGTATCCTTCCTCTAACTCAGCACAAGTACCCCTCCCTCATTTGCCTGCTGAGTTTTCTCTTGCTTCACATATATGTAACAGAGATATTTTGCAAATCCTAAACATTAAGTCTTCAGATTTACCTTAAAGTTCTGCACCCTTGAAGCTCCTTCTGTCTGAGGTCAGGGTCCCTAGCAGAGTGCACTTCACCTCTGGGCAAGGAAGCAGGGTGATTAGGACACATCCTAAAGATTCCTGCAGCCCTCTTCCCAGGGCCAGGACCAGTCCTGGGAGAGCCAGACTGGGAGAGAAAAAGAGCACCCACCCCAATAAGTATTTGGGACACACTTATGTTTAAAAGTTGAAAGTGAAAGTGAAAGTCACTCAGTCGTGTCTGACTCTTTGTGACCCCATGGGCTGTAGAGTCCATGGAATTCTCCAGGCCAGAATACTGGAGTGGGTAACCTTTCCCTTCTCCAGGGGAATCTTCCTAACCTGGGGATTGAATCCAGATTTCCCACATTGCAGGCAGATTCTTTACCAGCTGAGCTACCAGGAAAGCCCAACTATACCCATGGTTGGTATGCTGCTGCTGCTGCTGCTGCTGCTAAGTCGTGTCAGTCGTGTCCGACTCTGTGCGACCCCATAGACAGCAGCCCACCGGGCTCCCCCGTCCCTGGGATTCTCCAGGCAAGAACACTGGAGTGGGTTGCCGTTTCCTTCTCCAATGCATGAAAGTGAAAAGCGAAAGTGAAGTCGCTCAGTCGTGTCCGACTCTTAGCGACCCCATAGACTGCAGCCTACCAGGCTCCTCCGTCCATGGGATTTTCCAGGCAAGAGTACTGGAGTGGGATGCCATTGCCTTCTCCGACATCGTTGGTATAGTTATCATGAAATATTGATACAAGCATCAGTTCTGCAGAACTGCTGGAGTTATTAAACTGGATGCCAGCTTATTTAATACTTTAATAAGGAGCACATCTTATCATGATAGGAAAACACTCAACCTTCCTTCCTGCATGTCTCCTGTACTCCCCACGCAGATAATGTCATATCTGATGCTTCTGGTCACCATACATATGGGTTTCCCCTCACCAAGCAACTTTGCAACACCAGTTGAATGTCCTACAGCTTAACCCAGTATGTGGTGTCCTACATGACACTATATATCAGGAGATAGTATCAGAGCCCACAGGTGAAGGGCTCAGTTCCACAAGACCGTTTCAGGTGCCAATCAGAAGTAATAGGTTCCCAGGTTGCCCACAACTTCTGTCCCATTTGGCTACAATCAGAAGTTCCCACAACCCCCTCCTCATTTAATGAATTTGCTAGAGTGAGCAGCTGACAGAACTCAGGGGAACACACACATCAATGTATTAAAGCACATGAGAAAGGATACAGATAAACAGCTTGATGAAGAGATACTTAAGGCGAGTTCTGGGAGGGTCCCAAGCACAGGAGATTTTGTCTTGTGATCCTGGGGTGCATTACCCTCCCAGTACACAGATATGTTCACCAACCCACAAGTTCTCCAAAGACCATACTTTAGGAGTTTTAATGGAGGCTTCCTCATGTAGGCACAATCAATTTTAACTCCATTTCCAGCCCCTCTATCCTCTCTAGAGAAGTGAGGGGGTGGGATGGAAAAATTCTAAGCTTCTAAGCATGGTTTGGTCTTTCTGGTGACCAGAAGCCACTGAGGAACCCTTTAAAGTATTACTTTCAAATTATTTTAATTTACTTTATCTACTTTGGAGAATAATCTTGTTCTATGTACAAATATTGAGTTATAATTGATTTGCAACGTTGTATTGGCTTCCCCAATGGCTCAGCAGGTAAAGAATCTGGCTGCAATGCAGGAGACACAGGAGATGTGGGTTCAATCCCTGGGTTGGGAAGATCGTCTGAAGAAGGAAATAGAAACCCACTCCAGTATTCATGCCTAAAAGTCCCATGAACAGAGAAGCCTGGCAGGCTACAGTCCATGGGTCGCATAGGGCCTGACATGACTGAGCAACTAACACACACACACGCATAGTTGATTTATAATATTGTATTAGTTTCTGGTGTACAGCAAAAGGGTTCAGTTACACATACATATCTATTATTTTTCTGATTCTTTTCCACTTGATGCTATTACAAAATACTGAGTATAGTTCTCTGTTCTATACAGTATGTTCTTGTGATTTATCTATTTTATATATACTAGTGTACATATGGTATTCCCAAACTCCTAATTTATCTGCCCCCATATCTTTCTCCTTTGGTAACCATAATTTTTCTCTGTGTATACTTGTATCATATTTTTAGATTCCATATGTAAGTATATCATATGATAATGATCTTTCTCTTTCTAACTTACTTCACTTAGCATGATTATGTCCAGGTCCATTCATGTTGGTGCAAATGGCATCATTTCACTCTTCTTTTGGCTGAGCAATATTCCATTGTATAAAAAGTACTTAAATTATTTTAATTTACTTTCCACAACTGGGTGTTTTTTCTGCTTTGGCTCAGCCTCTTCCTTCCTTCTGGAGTTATTTCTCCACTCTTCCCCAGTAGCATATTGGGCACCTACCGATCTGGGGAGTTCATCTTTCAATGTCCTATATTTTTGCCTTTTCATACTGTTCATGGGGTTCTCAAGGCAAGAATGCTGAAGTGGTTTGCCATTCCCTTCTCCAGGGGACCACATTTTGTCAGAACTCTCCACCATGACCCGTCTGTCTTGGGTGGCCCCACACGGCATGGCTCATAGTTTCATTGAGTTAGACAAGGTTGTAGTCCATGTGATCAGTTTGATTAGTTTTCTGTGATTGTGGTTTTCATTCTGTCTGCCCTCTGATGGGTGAGGGTAAGAGGTTTGTGAAAGCTTCCTGGTGGGAGGGACTGGCTGTGGGTAAAACTGGGTGATGCTCTGTGGTCAGGCCCATGCTCAGTAAATCTTTAATCCAGTTTTCTGCTGGTGAATGGGCTGTGTTCCCTCCCAATAGTTTGGCCTAGGCCAAACTATGGTGGGGTAATGGCAGTAACAGCAACCTCTTTCAAAAGGACTCATGCCAGCATGCCAAGGCTCCCAGGACTGTTGTAGTCAGTGCCCTTGACCACACAGGCGGCCACTGTTGACCCACAACTCTGCCGAGGACTCCCGGACACCCACAGGCAAGTACGGCTCAGTCTTTTGTGGGGCCCCTGCTCCTTTTTTATGAGTCCTGGTGCTCACAAGGCTTTGTTGTGTCCTCCAAGAGTCTGTTTCCCTGGGAGTTCTCAGTCCTTTTGCTGGATTCCCAGGTTAGGAAATCTGTTGTGGGTCCTAGAACTTTTACAACAGTGCATGAACTTCTTTGGTATAATTGTTCCCCCTTTTGTGGGTTGTCTGCTCAGAGGCTCTATGGTGGAGCTTGTAGTGACCTCCTCCAAGAGGACTGATGCTACATGCCATGCCTCCCAGGTCTGCTGCAGCCAGAGCCCCTGTCCCCATGGCAGGTGACTGCTGACTCGTGCCTCCACAGGAGACACTCAAACACTCAAATGAAGGTCCGGCTTAGTCTCTTGTGGGGGTCACTGCTCCTTCCCCTTGGTCCTAGTACACACAAGGTTTTGTTTGCACCCTCCAAGCATCTATGGAGGGTCTGCAGATGGTGACTTCAACTATGAAATTAAAAGACGCTTCCTCCTTGGAAGAAAAGCTATGACAAACCTAGACAGTGTATTGAAAAGCAGAGACATTATTTTGCTGACAAAGGTCTGTATCATCAAAGCTATGGTTTTTCTAGTAGTCATGTATGGATGCGAGAGTTGGACCATAAAGAAGGGTGAGAGTCAAAGAATTGATGCTTTTGAACTGTGGTGTTGGACAAGACTCTTGAGAGTCCATTGACTGCCAGGAGATCCAAGCAGTCCATCCTAAAGGAAATCAGTCCTGAATATTCACTGGAAGGACTGATGCTGAAGCTGAAACTCCAATACTTTGGCCACCTGAAGCAAAGAATTGACTCAACTGGAAAAACCCTGATGCTGGGAAAGATTGAAGGCAGGAGAAGGGGATGACAGAGGATGAGGTGGTTGGATGGTATCACCAATGCGATGGACGTGAGTTTGAGTAAGCTCCACGAGTTGGTGATGGACAGGGAAGCCTGGCGTGCTGTAGTCCATGGGGTCGCAAAGAGTCAGACACA
Source organism: Okapia johnstoni (assembly GCA_024291935.2). Lineage (NCBI taxonomy): Eukaryota > Metazoa > Chordata > Mammalia > Artiodactyla > Giraffidae > Okapia > Okapia johnstoni. The sequence goes on from CM044326.1 coordinate 1,858,912, forward strand.
ACTGAGTGGCTGAACTGAACTGAACCATCAGGTGGCGAAGAGCTGAGTCATTGGAGAAGACCCTGATGCTGGGAAAGATTGAGGGCAGGAGGAAAAGGGGACGACAGAGGGTGAGATGGTTGGATGGCATCACTGACTCAATGGACATGAGCTTGAGCAAGCTCCAGGAGCTGGTGATGGACAGGGAGGCCTGGCATGCTGCAGTCCACGGGGTCGTAAAGAGTCAGACTCGACTGAGCGACTGAACAACAACAAATCCACTTTGGAGAGTTAACTTGGTTTGTCTATGCACAAATAAAAGTAGCATTCTTAACTTATAAGTGGAAATTAGTTAATATTTTTCGAGCTTTTCCTCAGTTAGAATAGCATTGTCTATCTCCTGGGCTCAGATCCCAGCTCTCCCACCTGCTGTTATTAATAACCTTCCTCCGGCCTCAATTTCCCTCATCTGGAAAAGGAAAAAAATTAGAATATAACTCACAGTCTTTTGTGGGAGGTAAGGTCGTCCATCTATAGAAACCAGTTAGATATCTACTTTATAAGGAGTATTTGAGGATGTTACCTAACTTAGGTTTGAAATGTGTAGGTGTCACCTGGCAAGACTGATCTCATGGACCTGGGTCCCTATCCCCGCCCCACCACCAGTCACAGCCTCCAAAGCTTGAGAGATTAAATAGAAATGAAAAATGTGTGTAAAATATACTTAGTGCTGGGAATACAGAGGGCTGCTTCTCATTTATACTCAACTATGAAAACCAGAGTGCCTCACCGACTTTTAGGCCTGTGTCTCAAGAGAATCAAATTGACACCATTGCCATTTAAACAGTTGAATTAAAATCACACTACAGAGCTCTCACTGCCGCGTGGAGGGGGGAGGGGAGTACGGGGGAGAATTCATAAAAGCGTCCCCAGGTATATTTCCTCCCCATTGCTTTCCTGGAACATGCTTAATATTCTGCAGTACATAATAGTTTAGGAATGTATGAGAATAATTTATAAAAGGTGATTATAAGATCTGTAAGCATTTATAGCATATCTGTAAACTTTTTTTTTTTCCACAAAAATATGGGACTATTATCTTAAGGAGTATATGTTTATTTAAAGAAATCTTTCTATAGCCTCAGGTTGGTTCTCTGATTTTTGTACCTGGCCACTTTTGGGGACCCCTCAGAGCAGAGGGAGGGAACAAGGCAGCCACCGAGTGGGGGCAGTTGCAGGATGGCTAGTGGAGAGGTGGCACAGAGAAGCAGAAAGGCTCCTCATGAGATGTCCAGGCTCACAGTAGTCCCGTGCCTCTCATTCAGCAGGAGATTTCACCCGGGGTACTGAGATGCTTAGGAGTGCCCTGTGCACAACCCAGAAGAAATTTTGTGTACCAGGGACTTTGGTTTATTCTGACTGGCATTGAGGAAACACTGAATGCCGGGGTTTTCTATTCAAATCCAGGGCCTTCCGGGGGATCTGGAACGTGCAGGGCGGAAGGCTGCAGGCTGGTCTTCAGCTCAGGCAGAGCACACACAGGCCCCTCCAGCAGAAGGTCATGTTTAAGAATGCACCTTTAAAGGGATAAACATGAAACTGCATTTGTTATGTGTAACCAAGAATCACACACCCCTTTTCACACAGTGGAACGTAAAGTTATACTTCCTTTTTTTTAAAAAAATACGTTCTTTTCAGCCTTACTCCCAAGGTGTGATTCAATAAGAAGAAGCCAAAGAAGAGAATTTTGGACAATCTCTAAAAATATTGAAAATTTCAAGGTATATCCCACATGGAGACCCTTTTACTGAATCTGCTTTGAAATGCTTGATCAAATTGCATGTGTTTAAAAAAGCTAGCATTTTTATCATCAGGAAGCCAGTGGATTTTTGCCCTTATTTCAAAAAATGTGGTAAAAACCTCAGGGACATATATACGCTTCATGGTGTGAGATGATGCTGAAGCTCTGATGTCAAAGATCAAAATGATATTTGCCTGCTATACAAAATTGTCTTCAGTTAACTATGAAACATACTGTTACAGAACATTTTTATCATCCTGAGCTGAAACTCTGCACCCATTAAATAACTGCCCTTTCTCCCCTCCCCTAATCATGCCTATTTTACTTTCTGTCCCTATGAATTTGACTACCCTGAAGTGCCTCACATAACTGGGACCATAAGGTATCTGTCCTTTTGTGTCTGGCTTATTTCACCTAGCATAATAACTACTAAATTTATCCATTATATAAGGAATGCACCAGAATTTCCTTCTATTTTAAGGCTGAATAATATTTCATCTATGGACTGTATGGAGGTCAAATCAGCCAATCCTAAAGGAAATCAGTCCTGAATATTCATTGGAAAGACTGATGCTGAAGCTGAAACTCCAATACTTCGGCCACCTGACGTGAACAACTGACTCCTTGGAAAAGATGCTGATGCTGGGAAAGATTGAAGGCAGGAGGAGAAGGGAGTAAATAGGATGAGATGGTTGGATGGCATCACCAAGTTGATGGACATGTTTGAGCAAGCTCTGGGAGTTGGTGATGGACAGGGAGGCCTGGCGTGCTGCAGTCCATGGGGTCTCAAAGAGTCAGACTCGACTGAGCGGCTGAACTGAACCAAACTAAATATTCTATCGTATATTTTGCTTATCCACTCGTCTATTGATGTTATTGATGGACACTTGGATTGCTTCCAACTTTTGACTATTGTGAACAGTGCTGCTATGAACATGAGTGTGTCAATAACTGTTTGAGTCAATGTTTTCAACTGTTTTGAGTATAATTACAGTTAGGTGTTTTTTTTTTTTTTAGAAATTATCATACTATTTTCCACATTGACTGTAGCATTTTACATTCCTACATCAGTGCACAAACATTTCAGTTTTTACACATCCTTGCCAACACCTGTTGTTTTATGCTTAATTTTGATACTAGCCTTCATAGGGGGTATATCATGATATCTCATTGTGGTTTTGGTTTGCATTTCCTGGTGATTAGTAATGTTAAGCATCCCTCCATGATTGACATTATCTTGTTAATGACAGTGATGGCTCCACCTCCCACACATGACTCAGCAATATCGCCTTGCTTCCGTGCTGCCAGGATTTCCTCCACAGGCATTTCCCACCACAGTCTCTTCCTTCACATCACCTTCGTCCATCTCTCCACAGTCAACGCAGCCTTTGCCCTGGGATTGCTCCACAATCCCTACATTCCAGATTCTAGCCACGGTGCTTTCTAGGAGACCTGCATCCCTGTCCAGGAGCAATGGCTGAGTAGAAGGTTGTGTGCTCATCATCTCCTGTAAGAACTCCAAAACTGCAACTTGCTGCTAACAACCATTGACAGGAGAATGTTGGATTCCACCAAAAAAAGATACCCCACTTCCAAGGGTAAAACAGAAGCCCCATTAGGATGGTAGGAGGGGTGAAACCACATTTAGAATCAAACCCCACACCCACCAGAGATGCTCAGAGGGCTCAAACAAAACCTTGTGCACACCAGGACTCAAAGACCCCACAGAGACTGAGCCAGACCTACCTTTGAGTGTTGCAGAGGTAGAGGGCAGAGGCGGAGGTAGAGGGTCAGAGTGTTGCCTCTGACCCTGCAGAGGCATGGGTCAGCAGAGGCCTGCCGTGGGGACACAGACTCTGGCTGCAGCAGACATGGGAGGCTCGGTGTGTGGTGTAAGTCCTCTTGGAGGAGGTCACCATCAGCCCCACCATAGAGCCACCAAGCACAAAACCCACAAAGTAGAGAACAATTACCAAAGAAGTTCTCAGAATGTTTTGAAATTTCTAGAACCCACAACAGATTTCCCAACCAGAAGATCCAGCAAAGGGACTGAGAACCCCCAGGCAATTTGACCATGGAGGCCACTAGGATTTGATTACAGAACTTCCACAGGACTGGGAAACAGTCTTCTGGAGGGCACAAACAAAACCTTGTGGGAAACAGGACCCAGGAGAAAGGAGAAGTAACCCACAGAGACTGAGCCAGACTTGCCTGTGAGTGTCTAGGAGTCTCTGGCAGAGGAATGGGTTGACAGTGGCCTGCCACAGGGTCAGGGGCACTGACTACAACAGTGCTGGCCTAAGCCCTTTTGAAGGAGGTTGCCATTACCCCTGCCATAGTTCGTCCCCAGGCCAAACAACAGGGAGGGAACAGAGCCCAACCCATCAACAGAAAATTGGATTGAGGATTTACTGAATATGGCCCCATCCATCAGAACAAGACCCAGATTCCCCCACAGCCAGTTCCTCCCATCAGGAAGCTTCCACACACCTCTTATCCTTATCCATCCGAGGACAGACAGAATGAAAACCACAACCACAGAAAACTAACCAAACTGATCACATGGATCATAGCCTTGTTTAACTTGATGAAACTAAGAGTTATGTCATATAGGGCCACCCAAGATGGTGGAGAGTTCTGACAAAACATGGTCCCCTGGAGAAAGGAATGGAAAATGACTTCAGCATTTTTGTCTTGAGAACCCCATGAACAGTATGAAAAGGCAAAAGATATGACACTGAAAGATGAACTCCTGAGGTCAGTAGGTGCCCAATATGCTACTGGAGAAGAGTGGAGAAATAACTCCGAAAAGAATGAAGAGATGGAGCCAAAGCAAAAACAGTGCCCAATTGTGGATGTGACTGGTGATGGAAGCAAAGTTCAATGCTATAAAGAACAATATTGCATAGGAACCTGGAATGTTAGGTCCATGAATCAAGGCAAACTGAAAGTGGTCAAAAAGAAGATGGATAGCTCAGTTGGTAAAGAATCCACCTGCAATGCAGGAGACCTGGTTTGATTCCTGGGTTGGGAAGATCCACTGGAGAAGAGAAAGACTACCCACTCCAGTATTATGGCCTGGAGAATTCCATGGACTGTATAGTCCATGGGGTCACAAAGAGTCAGACACGACTGAGCGACTTTGACTTTCAGGAGTGACATAAATATTTTAGGAATCAGTGAACTAAAATGGATGTGAGCAGACAAATCTAATTCAGATGACCATTCTATCTATCTATATCTATGGGCAAGAATCCCTTAGAAGAAATGGAGTAGCCCTCATGGTCAACAAAAGAGTCAAAAATGCAATACTTGAGTTCAACCACAGAAAAGACAGAATGATCTCAGTTAGTTTCCAAGGCAAAACATTCAATATCACAGTAATCCAAATCTATGCCCCAACCACTGATGTTGGGGAAGCTGAAGTTGAACAGTTCTATGAAGACCTACAAGACCTTCTAGAACTAACACTATAAAAAAAAAATGATGTCCTTTTCATCATAGGGGACTGGAATGCAAAACTAGGAAGTTAAGAGATACCTGGAGTAACAAGCAAATTTGGTCTTGGAGTACAAAATGAAGCAGAGCAAAAGCTAACAGAGTTTTACCAAGAGAATGAACTAGTCAAAAAAAGAAATACTCTTACAACAACATAAGAGGTGACTCTACACATGGATATTACTAGATGGTCAATACTGAAACCAGATTGATTATATTCTTTGTAGCCTCAGATGGAGAAGCTCTATACAGTCAGCAAAAACAAGACTGGGAGCTGACTGTGGCTCAGATCATGAGCTCCTTGTTGTAAAATTCAGACTTAAATTGAAGAAAGTAGGGAAAACCACTAGGCAATTCAGGTATGACCTTAACAAAACCCTTACGATTATACAGTAGAAGTGACAAATAGATTCAAGGGATTAGATCTGACAGACAGAGTGCCTGAAGAACTATGGACAGAGGTTCATGACACTGTATAGGAGGCAGTGATCAAGACCATCCCCAAGAGAAAAAGAATGGAAAAAGGTAAAATGGTTTCTTGAGGAGGCCATGAAAATAGTTGAGAAAAGAGAAGCTAAAGGCAAAGGAAAAAAGGAAAGATATACCCATTTGAATGCAGAGTTCCAAAGAATAGCAAGGAGAGATAAGAAAGCCTTCCTCAGTGATCAGTGCAAAGAAATAGAGGAAAATAATAGAATGGGAAAGACTAGAGATCTCTTCAAGAAAATTAGAGATACCAAGGGAATATTTCATGTAAAGATGGGCACAATAAAGGACAGAAATGGTATGGACCTAACAGAAGCTGAAAATTTTAAGAAGAGGTGGCAAGAATACACAGAAGAACTATACAAAAGAGATCTTCATGACCCAGATAATCACGATGGTGTGATCACTCACCTAGAGCCAGACATTCTGGAATGTGAAGTCAAGTGAATGGACCTTAGGAAGCATCACTAAGGTGATGTTGTTAAAGTGCTGCACCTAATATGCCAGCAAATTTGGAAAACTCAGCAGTGGCCACAGGACTGGAAAAGGTCAGTTTTCAATCCAATCCCAAAGAAAGGCAATGCCAAAGAATGCTCAAACTACCACAAAATTTCACTCATCTCACACGCTAGTAAAGTAATGATCAAAATTCTCCAAGGTAGGCTTCAACAGTATGAGAACTGTGAACTTCCAGATGTTCAAACAGATTTAGATAAAGCAGAGGAACAAGAGATCAATTGCCAACATTCATTGGATCAGCGAAAAAGCAAGAGAGTTCCAGAAAAACATCTACTTTTGCTTTATTGACTATGCCAAAGCCTTTGACTGTGTGGATCACAACAAACTGTGGAAAATTCTGAAAGAGATGGGAATACCAGACTACGTTACCTGCCTCCTGAAAAACCTGTATGCAGGTCAAAAAGCAACAGTTAGAACTGGACATGGAACAACGGAATGGTTCCAAATCGGGAAAGGAGTATGTCAAGGCTGTATATTGTCACCTTGCTTATTTAACTTATATGCAGAGTACATCATGAGAAATGCTGGACTGGATGAAACACAAGCTGGAATCAGGATTGCCAGGGGAAATATCAATAATTTCAGATACACAGATGACACCACCCTTATGGCAGAAAGTGAAGAAGAACTAAAGAGCTTCTTGATGAAACTGAAAGAGGAGAGTGAAAAATTTGGCTTAAAACTCAACATTCAGAAAACTAAAATCACAGCATCCAGTCCCATCACTTCATGGCAAATCGATGGGGAAACAATGGAAACAGTGAAACACTTTATTTCCTTGAGCTCCAAAACCACCGCAGATGGTGAGTGCAGCCATGAAATTAAAAGCCGCTTGTTCCTTGGAAGAAAAGCTATGATCCACCCAGACGGCATATTAAAAAGCACAGACATTACTCTGTCAACAAAGGCCCGTCTAGTCAAGGCTATGGCTTTTCCAGTAGTCATGTATGGATGTGAGAGTTGGACTATAAAGAAAGCTGAGCACCGAAGAACTGTTGCTTTTGAACTGTGGTGTTGGAGAAGACTCTTGAGAGTCCCTTGGACTGCAAGGAGATCCAACCAGTCCATCCTAAAGGAGATCAGTCCTGAATATTCATTGGAAGGACTGATGCTGAAGCTGAAACTCCAATACATTGGCCACCTGATGCGAAGAACTGACTCATTTGAAAAGACCCTGATTCTGGGAAAGATTGAGGGCAGGAGGAGAAGGGGATGACAGAGGATGAGATGGCTGGATGGCATCACCGACTTGATGGCCATGAGTTTGAGCAAGCTCTGGGAGTTGGTTATCAACAGGGAAGACTGTCATGCTGCAGTCCATGGGGTCGCAAAGAGTTGGACACGACTAAGCGACTGAACTGAACTGACTCTTTTATACTCTTGTCTTTAATGTCCACACCTGCCAGTGCTTGTGTGTTTTCTTTTGCAGGAACTCTCATTATCTTTTTACATATTCCATAGACACAAAGTCTGCCTAGCTTATTGTGTGGATTTAATCTGCAACTTGTACCACTGTTCGAAGATTTTGGGTTCTCTTCCTTAGTCACACCGCCCCTGGGTTAATATTGTGGTTTTATCTCCACTTCTATGTGTGAGTTGTCCACTGGGGTTTGCTCCTGAGGCTGCCCTGGAGGACTTGGGTCTGCCCCTAGGAGGACCAGGTGTGAAGTTGGTGAAGCTGCTTGGATTACCGGGGTCCTGGCAGCACCAGGTACTCAGGTGAGCTGGTGGCTAGGACAGTAGGAGATAGGTGCTCTTAAGGTTTTTCCTAGCCTCTGGCCTCTGTCCCAGTGGGGATCAAGCATGGAGTTGTCACAGGAGCTTGGATCATGGGACCCTGGCAATGCCAGATACGCAGGGATGCTGGTGGCTACTGTTTCAGGAGGTATGGCGCTATATGGAGCTATTATGGTTTTTCTAGCTTCTGGCAGCTCTGCCCCAGGCAGGACTGAGCGTGGACGTGGTGCAGCTGCTTGGATCGCGGGGCCCTGGCAGCACCAGGTACTCAGAGGAGCCAGTGTCTGGGACAGCAGGAAATATGGTGCTCTTATGGTTTTATCTAGCCTCTGGCTTCTCTGACTCAGTGTAGATCAAGCATGGAGTTGGCATAGGAGCTTGGATCACGAGGACCCTGTTAATGCTGGATATGCTGGAGTGCTGGCAGCTATTGTTACAGGAGGTATGGTGCTATTATGGTTTTTTCTAGCTTCTGACAACTCTAATCCAGTGAGGACTGAGTGTGGAGGTGGCGCAGCTGCTTGGATCGTGGGAACCGTGGTATACCAAATGTGTAGGGACACCAACTGCCTCAGCCACAGGAGCTACGGACCTATTTGAGTCTTTCCAGCCTCTGGAGCCGGCAATCGGAGGGCCTCTGTGGCTGGTCCTTCTCTGCCGCTCGGCTGTTCAGGCACCTACGGGGCCCCTCAGCTGGGGTCCTTCTCTATTGCTTGACTCTTCAGGTGCTTAAAGGACCACCCTCTCTGGGGTCTTTCAGCTGCCAGGTGCTGACGTGTGGGGAGAGAGAGACTAGAGTGCTGGCTCCACCCCCAGTGTGTGACTCAGCAGGATCTCCCTGCCTCCATGTCTGCCTGGCTTTCCTTCACAAGCATTTCCCACTGCTATCGCCTCCCTCAGGTCCCCTAGGGCCATCTCCCCACAGTCAACAGCAGAGCTTGCCCGGGATTGCTCTCTGATCTCTATGCTCCAGCTCCCAGCCACTGAGCTTTCAAGGGGACTTGTGCCCCTGTCCGGGGTATGTATGGCTGTGGTTAGGATTATCTGTGTGATTCCATTCAGACTGTCACAGATCAGCTGCTTCACGCACCAACAGCCTCAAAGGCTCCACCTCTCTCCCAACCTAGATAGCATATTTAAAAGCAGAGACATTACTTTGCCAACAAAGGTCCGTCTAGTCAAGGCTATGGTTTTTCCAGTGGTCATGTATGGATGTGAGAGTTGGACGGTGAAGAAAGCTGAGCGCCAAAGAATTGATGCTTTTGAACTGTGGTGTTGGAGAAGACGCTTGAGAGTCCCTTGGACTGCAAGGAGATCCAACCAGTCCATCCTAAAGGAGATCAGTCCTGGGTGTTCATTGGAAGGATTGATGCTGAAGCTGAAACTCCAATACATTGGCCACCTCATGCGAAGAGTTGACTCACTGGAAAAGACCCTAATCCTGGGAAGGATTGGGGGCAGGAGGAGAAGGGGACGACAGAGGATGAGATGGTTGGATGGCATCACTGACTCAATGGACATCAGTTTGGGTGAACTCTGGGAGTTGGCGATGGACAGGGAGGCCTGGCGTGCTGTGGTTCATGGGGTCGCAAAGAGTCGGATGTGACTGAGTGACTGAACTGAATTGAACTGAACTGTCCCAAGCAGTTGCCCTGATGTGGGGGTCTGACCCCTGCTTCAGTCCCCCACCCCAGATGCAGATCCAGTCCTCCTCACTCTCCTCTTTTTTGTCCTTGTTCCTTTGTCCTACCAAGTTTTGCGTGGTTCTGTATGTTCTTTTGTGGTGGTCAAGTCCTCTTGCCCGTTCTCAGATGGTGTTCTGCTAGATCTTCTGTGTCTGGAGGTGTATTCCTGGTGTATCCTTGGAGCGAGATGTGCTCCACATCCACCTACTACTGCTCATCTCCTAATTGTTGCTTCTTGACCCACACACAGGTTTCTCAGGAGACAGGTAAGATGGTCTGGTATTCCCATCTCTTTAAGAGTTTTCCACAGTTTGTTATGATGCACACAATCAATTTAGCATAGTCAATGAAACACAATTCGGTGTTTTTCTGGAATTCCCTTGATTTCTCTATGATCTAGTGATTTCTGGTTCCTCTGCCTTTTCTAAACTCAACTTGAATATCTGGAATTTCTTGGTTCACATAATGCTGAAGCCTAGCTTGGAGGATTTTGAACATAACTTTATTAGCATGGGCATGCATGCATGCTAAGTCACCTCAGTCATGTCTGACTCTTCGTGATTCTATGGACTGATGGACTGTAGTCTGCCAAGCTCCTCTGTCCATGGGCTTCTCCAGGCAAGAATGCTGGACTAGGTGGCCATGCCCCCTTTCAGGGGATCTTCCTGACCCAGGGATCGAACATGTATCTCTTACATCTCCTGCATTGGCAGGCAGGTTCTTTACCAGTAGCACTACCTGGGAAGCCCACTAGCCTGGGAGATGAGTGCAGTTGTTCAGTGGTTTGAGCATTCTTTAGTACTGCCCTTCTTGGGAATTGGGATGAAGATCGAACTTTTCCAGTCCTGTGGCCACTGCTGGTTTTCCAAGTTTGCTGACATATTGAGTGTAGTACTTTAATAACATCATCGTTTAGGATTTTAAATAGCTCTGCTGGAATTCCATCACCTCCACTAGCTTTATTGGCAGTAGTACTTCCTAAGGCCTCCTTGACTTCACACTCCAGAATGTCTGGCTCTGAGTGAGAGACTACACCCTCATGGTTATCCTGGTTATTAAGATCTTTTTTTGTACAGTTCTGTGTGTTCTTTCCATCTCTTTTTGATCTCTCCTGCTTCTGTTAGGTCTTTACCACTTCTGTCCTTTATTGTGCACATCTTTGGATGAAACGTTCCTTTGATTTTTTCCAATTTTTTTGAAGAGATCTCTAGTCTCACACTTTCTGGTTTTTTCCCTCTGTTTCTTTGCATTCTTTATTGTCTTGTCTGTCCTTGCTATTCTCTGAAGCTCTGCATTTAGTTGGGGTACCTTTCCCTTTCTCCCTTGCTTTTCACTTCTCTTCTTTCCTTAGCTATTTGTAAAGCCTCCTCAGACAACTTCTCTGCCTTCTTGTATTTCTTTTTCTTTGGGATGGCTCTGCTGCCTCCTACACAATATTATGAACCTCTGTCCATAGTTCTTCAGGCACTCTGTTTACTGGAACTAATCCTTTGAATCTATTCATCACCTCCACTGTATATTCATAAAGGATTTGATTTAAGTCATACCCGGCTGGCCTAGTGGTTTTGTACCACTTCCTTTGTATGTACCGCATCTTCTATATATATACACAAAGGAAATTACTCCTTCTTGAGTAATATTCCTTATTACTCCTTAAGAGTAGTATTCCATATATATATCAAATCTTCTTTATCCATTCATCTGTCAATAAACTTTTAGGTTGTTTCCACATCTTGGCCACTGTGAATAGTGCTTAAAAGCAGGAGGTTTTAAGAAAGCCTCCCTGTCTACATGAAGTTGGACTCTGCAAATATAACCACTTTCAACACTGCTTCTTTCGAGCCAATAAAAATGTTTACATTGCTACATTGCTATCTATTTATTTATCCCTCTAAGCATTATCCCGGGCTTCCCAGGTGGCTCAGTGGTAAGGAATCTGCCTGCCAATGCAGGAGATGCAGGTTCAATCCCGGGGGTGGGAAGATCCCCTGGAGAAGGAAATGACAACCCACTCTAGTGTTCTTGCCTGGAAAATCCCATGGACAGAGGAGCCTGGTGGTCTATCGTCCATGGGTTTGCAAAAGAGTCAGACACGACTTAGTGACTAAACAACAACAACAACAAAGCATTATCCAACAGTTGCCTGACAGGAAATACGCACTTAGCATACATAGCCGCCTGGCTCCCATTCTTCCTGTCTGCTGCCATTTCTGTTCAATCTTATTTCACTGTTAACATTCTGTTGTCAACACTGACTGAGCTGACTGCGTTCCTGGGGAAACGCCATTCCTCTGGTATAACTTAAAAAACATTGCCAGTGCTCTGTGAAATCCTAGCGGGGTGGGATGAGGAGGGAGGTAGAAGGGGAGTTCAAGAAGGAGGGGAAATACGTACACCTCCTTGCTGATTCACACCGGTGTATGGCAAAAACCATGGCAGTACTGTAAAGCGATTATCCTAATTAAAATATATATTTATATGTAAACTTTCTTGGAATTAATAATTGCTCATTTTTTCACTTGACTTAATTCTCTGTAGCTCTATCCTGAATTCATCCTGTTCTATCTGACAGGAGAGTCTAATGCCTCTGCATACTATTTTCCACACAATTACAAACTGGTGATTTATCAGTTCAGCAGCATGATGGTACCAGCTTCTAGCAGCTGAGAGGGCTAATGATTAAATATTCAGGAATTTTAGGAGTTTTGTAAGCCAAGGTTGTTGTTTAGTCACTAAGTCAGGAAATGACAACCCACTCCAGTATTCTTGCCTGGGAAATCCCATGCACGGAGGGGTCTGGTGGGCTACAGCCCATGGGGTTGCAAAAATGTCAGACACCACTCAGCAACTCAAGAGCAACAAAGCCAAGGTGCTGGGAGCCTGCCATCAGCACACTGAGAAACTTCCCGGTGTAGTAATGGGAAATGCACACCACTCTCCCAGCTGTTCTGCATCTGGAGGCATCTCTTCTAGAACATCCATCCTGCTGCCTCCTGAGGCTGAATATCTGCCTCCACTTCCTGGTTCAGATGTCTCTTTTCCATTGATTCCCTTTTTGGCTGGAATCCGCTCAGTAGTATTCCTAGCAAGACTGTAAGGGAAGTAATTTGTTTGATCTTTCAGCTCTTATTTTCACTCATAATTGATTAATGGTTTGACTGATCATGAAATTCAGGTGTTGAAATAATTTTCCCCTGAAGTTTGGAAAGCATTCCCTCATTGCTTTTCAGCTTTCTATGCTGCTTACAAGTCTGGGGCTATGCTTGTATCCAATCTTTTGCAATGACTCTTTTTTTTTTTTTTTCCATCTCTGGAGATGTTTGCATCCTTCTTTTTATAGCTAAGGTTGTAAAGTTTCCTACTGATGTGACTCATGTTGGTACTCTTTCTGTACTTTTCTAAGAAACATAATGAATAGTTTCAATCTGAAAACTCATGCCTTCCTTTTTTAAAAATGATTTTTGCAAAATTTCAGATTAAAAATATTTTTTAATTGAAGTATAGTTGATTTACAATATTGTGTCAATTTTAGGTGTATAGCGCAGTGATTCAGTTATATATAATATATATTCCTTTTCGGATTATTTTCCTATATAGGTTATTACAAAATACTAGGTAGAGTTCCCCATGCTAGGTAGTAGGTCCTTGTTGGGCTTCCTTGATGGCTCAGTTGGTAAAGAATCAGAATGCAATGCAGAAGACTCTGCTTTGATTCCTGGGTCAGGAAGATCCACTGGAGAAGGGACAGGCTATCCACTCCAGTATTCTTGGGCTAAGCTGGTAAAGAATCTGCCTGCAATTCAGGAGACCTGGATTTGCTCCCTGGGTTGGGAAGAATCCCCTGGATAAGGGAAAGGCTACCCACTCCAGTGTTCTGGCCTGGACAATTCCATGGACAGTATAGTTGAACTATGAGGAAAGTTGAGCCCCGAAGAATTGATGCTTTTGAACTGTGGTGTTGGAGAAGACTCTTAAGAGTCCCTTGGACTGCAAGGAGATCCAACCTGTCAATCCTAAAGGAAATCAGTCCTGAATATGCATTGGAAGGACTGATTCTGAAGCTGAAACTCCAATACTCTGGCCACCTGATGGGAAGAACTGACTCATCGGGAAAGATCCTGATGCTGGGAAAGATTGAGGGCAGGAGGAGAAGAGGATGACAGAGGATGAGATTGTTGGATGGCATCACTGACTCAATGGACATGAGTTTGAGCAAGCTCTGCTTTGAGCATTGGTGAAGGACAGGGAAGCCTGGTGTGCTACAGTTCATGGGGTCGAAAAGAGTGGGATAAGACTGAGCAACTTTCACTTTCTTTTTCTGTTGGTTGTCTATTTTGTGTATGGTAATATGTATATGTTAATCTGAACCTCCTAGATTATCCTTCCTCCTACCTTTCCCCTTTGGTAAAAATAAGTTTGTTTTCTGTGTCTGTGAGTCTCTTTTTGTTATGTAAACAAGTTCATCTGTATCATTTTTTTAGATTGCATGTATAAGTGATCTCATATATTTGTATTTGTCTGACTTACTTCATTTAGTGTGATAATCTCTAGGTCCCTCCATATTGCTGCAAGTGGCATTATTTTTTCATTTTTTATGCTTGAGTAATATTCCATTATATATATATATATATATATATATATATATATATATATATATATATATAGGCTTCTCTGGTAGCTCAGCTGGTAAAGAAAGTGAAAGTGAAGTCGCTCAGTAGTGTCTGACTCTTAGCGACCCCATGGACTGCAGCCCACCAGGCTCCTCTGTCCATGGGATTTTCCAAGCAAGAGTACTGGAGTGGGTTGCCATTGCCTTCTCCAGCAGCTGGTAAAGAATCCATCTGCAATACAGGAGACCCTGGTTTGATTCCTGAGTCTGGAAGATCTGCTGGAGAAGGTATAGGCTACCCACTCCAGTATTCTTGGGCTTCCCTGGTGGCTTAGCTGGTAAAGAATCTGCCTGCAATGCGAGAGACCTGGGTTCAATCCCTGGGTTGGGAAGATCCCCTGGAGAAGGGAACAGCTACCCACTCCAGTATTACATATATATGTATGTATGTGTATATGTGTGTGTGTGTGTGTGTGTGTGTGTGTGTAATTGGGATACATTTATCTTTTTGAATTATGATTTCTTCAGATATATACCTAGGAGTGAGATTGCTCAATCATATGGTAGCTCTATTTTTAGTTTAAGAAACCTCCATACTATTCTCCATAGTTACTGCACCAATTTATAGTCCCACCAACAGTCTATGAGAGTTGTAATGTCCCTTCCACTTTTAAAATTAATTTATTTTTAATTGAGAATAATTGATTTACAATATTGTGTTGGTTTCTGCCATACATCAACATGAATCAGCCATAGGTGTACACATGTCCCCTCCCTCTTGAACCTCCCTTGCACCTCCCACCTTGTGCCACCCCTCTAGGTTGTCACAGAGCACCAGATTGGAGCTCCTTGTGTCATACAGCAAGGTTCCACTGGATATCTAATTTTATATATGGAAATGTATATGTTTCAATGCTACTGTCTCAATACATCCGCTTCTTCCCCAGCTGTGTCCACATGTCTGTTCTCTCTGTCTGTGTCTCCACTGCTGCCCTGCACATATGTTCATCAGTACCATCTTTCTAGATTCCATATGTATGCATTCAGTTCAGTTGAGACTCTTTGAGACCCCATGGACCGCAGCACGCCAGGCTTCCCGGTCCATCACCAACTCCAGGAGCTTACTCAAACTCATGTCCATTGAGTCGGTGATGCCATCCAACCATCTCATCGTTGATCGTCCCCTTCTCCTTCTGTCCTCAATCTTTCCCAGCACCGGGGTCTTTTCAAATGAGTCAGTTCTTCTCATCAGGTGGCCAAAGTATTGGATTTTCAGCTTCAGAATCAGTCCTTCCAATGCATATTCAGGACTGATCTCCTTTAGGATTGACAGGTTGGATCCCCTTGCAGTCCAAGGGACTCTAAGAGTCTTCTCCAACACCACAGTTCAAAAGCATCAATTCTTCAGCACTGAGCTTTCTTTATGGTCCAAATCTCACATCCGTACATATATGCTTCAGTATACAATAACTGTTTTTCTCTTTCTGACTTACTTCACTCTGGTAATAAACTCTAGATTCATCCACCTCATTTCAACTGACTCAAATTCATTGCTTTTTTATGACTGGGACAAAGTTTCTTATTTTATTGTATTGACACCTACTGGTCAGATGTTTTACCTCTGGCATTTAAGCCTTAGTTTTCTTCTCTTTTCTCTCCTATTTTCATCTTTATATTTTAAACCTATCAATATTTTCTAGGATATTTCATTGACTTTACCTACTTATTGGAGTTTATAAATTTGTTATCACACTTTTCATTTTTAAAACCTCTTTTTTTTTTTGATTCCTTTAATCACAGCTTGTTATTTCTCATAGATGGACAGTCTTTCTGGGGGCGGTATTGAAACAGGAGGAAAGGGGGCACAACTTTGAAAGAATGGCATAGCCCAAGGACACAACATAAACTGATTAGAATCAAATGGATCCAAGATGACAGACAACTGCACTTTGAGTAGATCTTGATCCTCAGTCAGCAAGCTGAATGACACATCCAGAAGCACCATGACAGTTCTGAGGCACTATCAAAAACCAAGGAGTGTGCAGTGGCCCAGTTCCTGGAAATCTCCACCCTTTTTCCTAAATAGTTGGAATAATCCTCTCACTCATTAGCATATGAAATTACCCAGCCCATAAAAACTAACCATGACACATTTCACGGCTGTACTCACCCTCTGTGATGGTCCACACTTTGTGAAGTGAATATGAATATTCACTTGTCTGTGAAGTGTCTCTGAATATGAATAAATCACTTCTTACCTATCGCTTTGTCCCTCACTAAATTTTTTCTGTGATGAAACATCAAGAACCTGAACTTCATTAGGTCCTGAATCCAGGCACCATGAGTTTTGGTTAGGTTGAGTCCCAGCCACATGGGTTCAAATCCCATGCAGGAGTTTGGTTGGGTTCAAGTCCCGATCTGGGGTAAATGGTTTCAGTATGCCTTCCTCTGCTTTTTTTGAGCTCTAGCTTTAATATTAGAGACTTTCTCAGATGTTCGTGTGTGTTTTTTTGTAATATGTAAAATACAGACAGACCTTGGAGATGCGGTTTGGTTCCAGACCACTGCAAAAAAGTGAGCATTATAATAAAGCAAGTCACACGAACATTTTGGTTTCCCAGTGCATATGATACTAAGGTGGTGGAATAGGAGGATGTGCACTCACCTTCTCCTGCGAGAACACCAAAATCACAAATAGTTGCTGAACAACCATCGACAGGAGAATGTGGAACCCACCAAAGAAAGATACTCTGTGTATAAGGGCCAAGGAGAAGCCGCATCAAGATGGTAGGAGGGGTGAAATCACATTTAATATCAAACCTCATACTTGCCAAGATGCTTGGAGGGCACAACAAAATCTTGTGTCACCAGAACCCCGGGAAAGGAGAGGTGACTCCCACAACAGATTGAGCTAGAACTGCCTTTGAGTGTTTGATGGTCTCCTTCAGAGACATGGGTCAGCAGTGGCCTGCCGTGGGGACAGGGCAGCAGCAGTCCTGGGTGATGTGGCATGTGGCCTAAGTCCTCTCAGAGGAGGTCGCCGTTAGCCCCACTATAGAACCACTGGGTGGGTGATCCACAAACTGGAGAACAATTATACCAAAGGATCCTCACACTGTTGAGAAAGTTCTAGGTTCCACAACAGACTTCCCAACCTTGGGATCCAGCAAAGAGGCATAACAAGAGATACGTTATTGCTCTCTTCACAGGAAATTTCAAGAGTTTTAGGAGCTAGGTGTTAGGAACATGAGGAAGACCAAATATCTGTCTTATAAATCACAATATCACAGTAAGCCTCAGGAATGTTTGTAGGGGCAGTATCCTGAACAGTCCAGGTTCCAGATAATAATATTGAACCATGTTTGGGAATCTAAAATGGACAAATGTGAAATCAAGAAGGCCAAGAAAGGGGCTGTGTGGGGCTCAGCAGGCCTACAGGAAAAACAAGCTGGCAAGTGCCCTCACCACAGGGCAGGCGAGACCCCAGGACCTGCCACATGTGTCAGAAGTCTGAGGACAGGTGATTTCAGTTTCTTCCAAGTTTAACGTGGTTTGACCTCACAATTTTAAACTTATGTGGAATTTATTGATATGGACATAAGAATAAATTATTTTTCCACATTGTTGACCAGTTATCAGGAAGACTTAGTATCCATTTCTCTTTCTCATTGATTCTTGATCCTTTCTTAAACCATCCATTAAGATATTGCATCTAACAGGGTACATTTCTGTCTATGTACATTTTTCTGAATTACTTTTACACTATTTTAAGTATCAGCACTTTATATTTTACCATTTGTTCCCTTCATTACTTTTACTTTGTAGAATATTCTTTCATATTTTTCCCTGATAAACTCTAGATCCATTCTATTAATTGTAAGAAAAAGAAACGTGAAGTGGTCCATTTTCAAGACAAAGTTGAAACCTGGACTCTATAGATAAAATTGAGGCCTGGACTCTAGATAAAGTTGAGGTTGGGGGAGGGAGATCAGGCTGGATCCTAAAGAGATAGGACTCCACCCATTGCCTGTCCCCTACATCCATTAGGCTCTAAACCTGCCTAACAACTTGTGGATGTGACACAGTTCATGCACCCGGAGGTCCCTAAACAAACAGGATATTGAGGGAAGAAATAAACCAGCAAGATAGTCTTTGTTGAAAAATGTAGATGTACGTTGGGAAGGGAGATAAAAGGATTCCATATAAGGAAATAATGAAACTTAGGCAATGTCCGGAAAGATTGTACACCCCATAGTACTCAGCCAATGAGGAACCGAGAGGAGAGACCTGCATGTTAGGGAATAAATGGCTTGTTGTACCCAACCTGGGTGTGCCTAGGTTGTGCCCACTAGACACCCAATCTTTAAAAGACTGTCATTAAAAGTCTCGCTTTCACTGTGCTTCGTGTCTCCGAGTCCATCCCTTGGTTTGGGGCTGGTGAGTGTATTTCTCACATTAGTTTCAAAAATACCTAAACAAGGAAAAGAAACAAAAAAACTAAACATTTTTAAAGGCTGTATAAATTGTGTTTGAAATGCAATACTTTTATGATACTTGGTTTTCTAACCTAGAAATGAGGCAAATCTTTATAGTTAAGACTTTGCTTAATATCTTCCTAAGCTCTAGAAGATTGTCTTTATACTTATGGGGAATATTCTTAGACATTTAAATTTTTGTCAGTGTTGGTGTTGTGTTGGTCAAAGAGAACTTTTCCTTTCCCTCATTATGTTCTATAGAAAAGTGAGGTGTTTTTTTTTTTTTTTCCCCTCAAGGTGATGCGAAGAACTGACTCATTGGAAAAGACCCT
The DNA here is from genome assembly GCA_024291935.2 of Okapia johnstoni. Classification (NCBI taxonomy): domain Eukaryota; kingdom Metazoa; phylum Chordata; class Mammalia; order Artiodactyla; family Giraffidae; genus Okapia; species Okapia johnstoni. Next base: position 1,878,033 of record CM044326.1, read on the forward strand.
GATGCTGGGAAAGATTGAAGTCAGGAAGAGAAGGGGCTGACAGAGGATGAGATGGTTGGATGGTATCACCGACTCGATGGACATGAGTTTGAGCAAGCTCTGGGAGTTGGTGATGAACAGGGAAGCCTGGCGTGCTGCAGTCCATGGGGTTGCAGAGTCAGACATGACTGAGTGACTGAACTAACTTTCTCCTCATAGTTAGTCCATGTATTGCTTCCTCTTATTAGTCCTGAGAACCTTCTAGTTCTATTTGAATTTGGGCGGTACACAGCCCTATTGAAACAGGAGGGAGGGGCAGAGCCCAACCTTTAAAAGAATGACATAGCCATATGACATGATAAAAACTGGTCAGAATGAACTAGATCCAAGATGGGAGAAGATTTAACTTCCAGTACACCTTCAGCCTCATTATACATTCACTGTAACACGTTAGCATAAGCTAAGGACACACCCACAGGTGCTGGCCCAAACTCTGTCTGGGAAGTGTGTTTCTTTCAGGGGCACTGTCACCTTTTGATACAAGCTGCATTCTGTGTATGGAATGTGTTTCTCTCTAAATAAATCCACCTCTTACCTATCACTCTGTCTCACTGAATTCTTTCTGCCAAGAGACATAAACAACCTGAACTTCAATAAGTCCTGAGACTAGGTATGTGATTTCAATGAAAAGAGAGTGGGTTCAAGTCCCAGTCTGAGTCATGGCCAAATTTGAGTCCCAACCCCTGGGTTCAAGCCCCATCTGAGGTGCATGGTTTCAGCTGGCAACCACAAAGGGACAGCGATAAGGTAAGAAAATGTTGAGAGTTAGGTCTTGGTCCTAGAAAGGCTAATGGGACACCATGAACCAGGTGTACTGTGGAGGATGCTCTGCCAGGGTTTGCCCATTCTTGATGCACTGGTCAACCCCAAATGCTTTGGGCTTTGACTGGAAACCTAGATACAGAGCAGAGGAAAGATGGCGATTGGCAAGGCTTGCTGTAGAAAGATGAGATGGAGTGGCTGTGCTTAAGTACATCCCACAGCAGGTCCAGGACAGAGTTGTTGCTGTAGGATTTGATCATCTATACTTTTCTCCTCGACTCTGAGGTTTTTTCATCTTATATTCTATAGTTATTCCTGTTTCATTTTCTTTTTTCTTTTCTTAACCCCAGAAGACCTGTATGGCTGCCAAGATATACTTTTTATTGACAAGTTCTGACCCTTTAGTCCTGAATTTGCAGCTAGGCCAGCTCCTGCTCATCAGAGACACCATGAGAACACCTTCTGTGTCATTCCTTTGTGGCAATTTTTCAGATAGTAACATCTTGTTAAGAGATTACCTTGGAAGGGATATCATCTAAAATTCTGAGTGCAAATCTTGACCAAATTGGATGGTGGATTTTGACATAAGAGTAACTCTTGGATAGCGTGTAAAGACATCACCTCAGCCTTGGGTCTGAAATGGGTCAGGCCACATCAATCCTGACCAGTACCCACTCTGGGCCACATACTCCAGGATTGGGAATTTGTTTCAATTGGTTTGTTCAGTTTTCAGTAATAGGCTAGCTGTTTTTACATTCCTTTGTCTTTGTGTCTGATCTTCCCACCCCTTTAATGGGAAGAGATTTACTAACTAAGTTAGGGGCCACTCTGCTTCTTAAAGGGCAAGGAAAACACTCTCACCACCAAATGACTCTAACAGAAAGTGGAAAGAAACAGATTAAATCTGGAGCTGAAATGGAAGCTTTAGTCGACTCTGAAGTATGGCATATCAAGGTTCCAGGCCTGGCCAGAGATATCCAGGTGGTGATTATTAAATTTAAAAGGGCTATTGAGTATTTAAATATAAAGCAGATATTTCTTAAACCAGGTAAGATGCTCAAAAGTGTTTGTAAATAGATTACCAAACTAGGAAGTGCTTAATGTAGCTAAACTAACCATAGCTGATATTTTGAGCCTGATAAAAATTTAGAGAGGAAGCTATAAAACATTATGATATAAATTAATGAATGTGTCAGTCATTTGATATTGCTGAGTTGGTAACCTAATTGTTTGAGGGGGGAAAAAGAAGAGAAAAAAAGAAAAATTTTATTTTTCTGGCTGTAAGTGTACCAAAGTCATCCTAGGAGGAATTGCCTCTGTATTTGAGATACGAATGTTCTACCTGGTCTTCTACAGGAAGCTTTATCTCCACCATATTTTAAAATACAAATTTTGAAAAGGAGAGTAAAGTAATTTAGAAATTGACTTGTCAAGGATAAATAGAAATCCCAGGTATCTTTTCTGTAAACATTGATAAAAAGAGTTTAGTCATCTAGACAGGTGCCCTTGATTTGTTCCATCTGCCCAGTTTGAATGCAATCTCTTTTGTAACTGATGGGTTTTACATTTTTGTACCTGACTCAAGGCGGAAATTTTGAGATGGGAGTAATGAGGTCTTTACTTGTACTTATCTGTGTTATAGATGTATGGTATTGCCAAAATTGATAAAACAGCTCTAGTTAATTGGCTTTAAAGTTAAATGCTTATATTACATAAATACTCATAAATGTAAGGAAAGCCAGCCAAAATGAGTTTAAGGTTCATGAGATCTGGGAAATACTCAGTATTGAACTGATGTCAGTATTAAAGCCAGCTTAAGATTGTTCCATGTCTGGTTGTAACTGTTGCTTATTGAACAGCATACAGGTTTCTCAGGAGGCAGGTAAGGTGGTCTGGGATTCCCATCTCTTGAAGAATTTTCCACAGTTCATTGTGAGCCACACAGTCAAAGGCTTTAGCAAGACTAGTCCCATCACTTCATGGCAAATAGATGGGGAAACAATGGAAACAGACAGACTTTACTTGCTTGGGCTCCAAAATCACTGCAGAAGGTGATTGCAGCCATAAAATTAAAAGATGCTTGCTCCTTGGAAGAAAACTATGAAAAATCTAGACAGTGTATAAAAAAGTAGACATTACTTTGCTGAGAAAGGTCCGTCTAGTCAGCTATGGTTTTTCTAGTAGCCATGTAGGCATGTTAGAGTTGGACCATAAAGAAGGCTGAACACCAAAGAACTGATGCTTTTGAGCTGTGGTGCTGGAGAACACTCTTGACTCTTGGACTGCAAGGAGAATCCCTTGGACTGCAAGGAGATCCAACCAGTCAATCCTGAAGGAAATCAGTCCTGAATATTCATTAGAAGGACTGACGCTGAAGCTGAAGCTCCAATACTTTGGCCACCTGATGTGAAGAACTGACTCCTTAGAAAAGTCCCTGATGCTGGGGAAGGTTGAAGGCAGGAGGAGAAGGGGACGACAGAGGATAGCATAGTTGGCTGGCATCACTGACTCAACGGACATGAGTTTGAGCAAGCTCTGGGAGACGGTGAAGGGCAGGGAAGCCTGGCGTGGGTCCATGGGTCGCAAAGAGTAGGACATGACTGAGCAACTGAACATCAATAATGTTAAGTGTAATACTTCTACTGTATCTAGGTTTACTGAAGGTCAAGTTTGTTACTTCTATTGCAAATTTGTCATCCAGAAAGGTAACTTCATGTGAAAGAAGCATTTAAGGATAGCAAAATGTATGTTTTCAATAAAAGAAGGTGTGAGGAATGAAAGAAATACTGAAAAAAGAATTGTGCATGATCTGTATTTTCAAAGATTGGATTAAATTTAGATGGGCAGAGGGATTTTGTTGAGACAGGGCTGGGACAAGCCTGGATTTGGCTTCTCTGGAGTTCTCTTGAAATGCTGTTTTTGGTAAGAGACTATGTTAATTTCTTTGTCTTTAAGTGGTCTGTATTTGCTTTTGAGAGCTCTTCTAACTTTGGTTAAAGAATAAGTATTTTCTCATAGTGACTTATGATCTTATTTAACCAAGTTTTTGAAAACTTTTTGACCAACTTTCCAAATATCAAATTTTAATTAAAGTTCTTTTGATTTTCAGCTAACTTTGGGATGCTTTAGAGAGCTCCTAAGGTCTCTCAAAGAAATACATTTAACTAGGATTATTTGGTGTGTTAATTTAAATGTAATCATTCATAATTCTGGTTACTGCAACCAAGTTTCTTTTATAGCTTATACTGTAATCAGATATTTAACCCTAACTTTTAAGTCTTTTGTGGTTTATAGATAGCTATTTTTGTACTCTGATGCTGTTTCGACAAGTGCCTCATCATCAAGAAGATTCATAAGAAGGCTAAGGAAACAGTTACAACAGTTGCATATCAAGATGATGGCTATGAAAGGATTCCAGCCCACACAGACTTGAAACAAGTAGCTGTCTTTCCCCCGGGATCAGGCATCCAGAGATTTTTAATCCTTGACCAGTGGGATTGATGTACTAGTCAGACTTGAAGTAGTTACAGAAGATAGGCTGCTACCCCTCTACTTCCCACAAGAATGTGGGAGTAAAATCTCTGAGAGGGGAATGAAAGATGAAGGAAGGGGACAAGGTACTACCTTTAAAACAGTGACATAACCATTGAGGAAATTAACTAGTTAGGTCCAAGATGGCGGAAGATTCAACATCCAGGAGACTTTGAGCCTCACGATACGCTCACTGTAACACATCAGTTAAAGGACACACTTACCAGCATGGCAGTTTTCAGGCTGATCATAAAAGGTCAAAAATTGTGCAGTGGCCCAATTCCTGGAAATTTCTGCCCCTTCCCCCAAATAGTTAGAATAATCCTCCAACTCAGCCTATGGAATTAACCAGCCCATAAAAATGAGTCACTCCATATTTCAGGGTCTTTTTCTTCTGAGATGGCCCACTCTCTGTCTGGGAATTTTATTTCTCCCAAGGCCATTTTCACCTTTTGAGATGGAATGTCTATCTCTTTAAATAAATCCACTTCTTACCTGTCACTCTGTGTTTCACTGAATTCTTTCTGCAATGAGACATTAAAGAACCTGAGCTTCAGTAAGTCCTGAGACCAGGTGTGTGATTTCAACCAAATGACAGTGGGTTGAAATCCCAGTCTTGGTTTTGGCTGAGTTCAAGTCCTGGCCTGTGGGTTCAAGTCGCACCTGAGGTGCACAGTTTCAATATGTGTAAGCAGTGATAATTTGGCCTCTAATTCCAATATTCATTCTTTTTAAAAGTTCATGCCTGATTGCATTACCTCAAAATTCCAGGAAGTATTAAATAATACTGGATTATAACAAGAAACTTTGCTTTATCTCTGTTTCTAATAGGAGCTTTCCTTTATCTCTGTTGCTTTGTCTTTATCTGTTTCTTTCAACTTTCCTTTATCTGTTTCTAACTTTCTAAAGGAATGTCTTTAGTGTTTTAGTATAAACGTTAGTACTTGGAGTCATCAAACATTTCTTGAGTGCATTCTAAGAGTTAGGTTCTGAGAATGACATAAGATCTGACCTCCAAGAACTTAATATTGGTTTGGCTTAGATGGTAAAGAATCTACCTGCAGTGCAGGAGACCTGGGTTTGATCCCCAGGTTGGGAGGATCCCCTAGAGGAGGGCATAGCAAGCCACTCCAGTATTCCTGCCTGGAGAATCCCCATGGACGGAAAAGCCTGGCGGGCTCCAGTTCAAGGGGTTGCAGAGTCGGACAGGACAGTGAAAATGCTTAGTCCAGTCATTTTGTCACCAAGAGCAGAGGCAGCCTCCTTATTTTAGATTTGTGATTAGGATGGGGTGACATGACATGTACTTCCTAGGACTCTTTATTTCTGGCTGCACTGGGTCTTCATTGCTGCCAGTGGGCTTTCTCCATTTCTTCTTTGAACGCACAGGCTTCTCATTGGGGTGGCTTCTCTTACCGCAGAGCACAGGTTCGAGGCGCGCAGGCTTCGGTAGTTACAGCACAAGGGCTCTAGAGCACAGGCTCCATAGTTGTGATGCATGGGCTTAGCTGCTCTGCAGCATGTGGGATCTCCCCCGACCAGGGATGGAGCCCACGTCTCCTGCATTACTGGGCATATTCATAACCACTGGACCACCGGCAAAGTCCTCCCAGGGCTCTTTTGAGATAATCATGGGGTTCATCTCTAGTATGATTATTTGAGATCAAACTTAGCTATTTGCGATGCATTATTGTAAGCTTCTAGAAACATTCTTCATCCTTTGGGCAGCTAACAGCCAATGCCCTTAATGACGCTTTTTGAAATGGCCTTGATAGGCATATTCATAAAGTGTCTTTCTGGATCATTCCATCTCCCAGGAGGAAGTATCTATGGAGGTAAAGCATCTTTAGTTTTGGCTGTGCAGGGGCTCCCCTCCGTTCTGGAGTGCTGCCTTCTCACTGCAGCGCCTTCTGTTGTGAAGCAGAGGCTCCGGGCACACAGGCTGCAGGTACTTGTGGTGCGTGCGTTCAGTTGCTCTGCGGCTTGTGGCATCTTCTCAGACTAGGGATCAAACCCATGTCCCCGGCATCACAGATGGATTCTTCTCCACTGCGCCACCAGAGAAGTCACGGTAAGACGTCTTTGGAAAGAAGGCAATTGTGAGGGCAGGAAAGTCTGGAAGCTGAGATGTTTGAACTCTCAGATACTCAGATAAATAGTGTCTAGTTCTTCTTGTCCTTTGTACTAACAGTCCTTAATTCAGGAAACAGTAGAGTTGTGCATCTTCCCAAGGAGATTCTTTTCATATGTGTTGCTCCAAAAACAGATGAAGTATGGGGGTGGGGGTGGGTTGAGAGGGGACCACCTTCAGTCCTGGGCATTGATGGCTGCTGAAATCCCTCCATTTCCTCTCCTCTCTTGTCCCTCTAACAGACTCAGATATTACTGAGTATCCACATATGCAGCCCAGGTACTTGGAGGGAAGCTGACCTCTCTCCTCGCTCCAGCCCATCAGGACATTCCCCACAATTTGCCAGTAACTGGCTTAAGGCTGTCCTGCAACCCATGAGGGGTCCAGAAAACCACGTCTGCTCAGTATGTGGAGAATGACGCCCTCTCCCCTCTGCAACATGCCAGCACTCATCCTGGGATGGTTCTAGCCATGTCCTCACCAGGAACAGAGCCCGCCTTGGGATTGCGCTGACCTCAGAGAGCTGGGCACCGGAAGAAAGGGGGAACCCGAGGTCTGAGTTGCGTGTTCACTTGCCTCAGGGCCCACCTCTCTGGCCTTGCAGACGAGCCCTGTCTTCTTCTCCATCTGACCAGATGAGGCATGTTTTTTGCCACGTGCAATGAGCCACATACACTTGGGTAATGCCATTCTACCTGGCATGCTATGGTCAGAAACAGCACAGTCCTGAGATCCTCCAACCTCTGCACACTGCTGCTCCGGGGACAAACTCCATGGGGCCCTAAGCAGGAGCACATCCTGCTCACTTCACGCCCCCAGGCTAAGCAAGCAGGCAACTCACAGTGGCTGGCAGAGCCCAAGACAGGGTTCTGAGGAGGAAATACTCATAGTTGCCTTGAATTCTTATCATCTCTTCCTTCCCTTTTTCTCTGTTTAGCGAGATGGCAGTAGTGACTCATAAGACTAAAAGGTAAAAAGCCCAGCCTCTTGGCAAGAAGCGTCTTGTAGGTACTAATGCCTGGTGCAGGTATAGCCTGTGTCTGTGTCCCAGTGTGCAGCCTGCATGTCACTCAGCTGCTTCCTTCACGGAATCGAAAACAACCTGCCATGAAGAAGTGTCCCAGAGTGCTCAGAACATGTTCCGTTAGTACAGCAAAGAGCAGGACCCTCTGGGGTCTTCCTGGGACAGACCCCTCCCCATGTCCTCTTCTGTAGCTGCTCTCTGAAGTACCTAGATAATAGCATCTGATGCATATTTCCTGAGTTTTCCAGATGCTGGAACCACCACCAGATGGAAGAAATGAACTGCATGATGGCCATGAGCCTCCATACTTTCTGGCACCTAAGGACTGATCACCATCAACCAATCAGGGAATTGTCACAGCTGATCACAGACCCTGGGATGACCCTTCCTCACCTGGCCTTTAAGAATGGTTTGTGGAAATCCTTAGGGATGTTCACGGTATTTTTGAGCACAAGCCACCAGTTCTCTTTGCTTGGTCCTGCAATAACCATTTCTCTGCTCTGAACTCCAACATTTTGGTTTGTTTGACCTGCCTGGGTATTGGGCACATGAACAGGTCTTTAGTAACATTAGGAAACAGATTAATAACATTACACAACAGTGGCAACCAGACATGATCTCTTTCCAAAGTGAACACTGTTTATTGCTTGTTATGACTTTAATAGGCAAGAACCTGCATAGGAATGATAATACCTACAGGTGATCTTTACCAAATGCCTGCATAGAAATGAACGTTGGAATGAATTCTGTGTGTGTCTGCTTTCCCCGAGTTCTCCATTTCCCTTTCCTGGTGAAGCAGAGACCCAACCCTCCTAGCGGTGGGACTGACAGACAGTGAGGATCTCCGCCAAAGCCGTGTGTGTGTCCATCACCTCCCACCACCCCATCCACACCCTCCCGGGGTTCACTGTGCTCATACATGTTTACACTCAGGGAAAGCAAAGGTCACACATACGGAAGCAAACCAAACAGACTGCATTTCTTTAATAAAATGAGATGAAAAAATAAATCTAAACACACCTTTTCAAGTGTCACTCTTCTTTAAACTTTTATATAAGATAAAGCTCTTATTTTTCTTTTCAGTATACTCTACTTAAAATTTTTAAAAAATAAACTTTCTTTTTTGGTACCTTTCATTTCCTGTGTCAGCCTCGGAAATATATAAAATATACCTCACTAGAACTCTGTGCAAATAATAAACATAAATAAAATTAACATCTTTTAAAAAAAAAAAGAGCATTTCAAGGTTTTCACTCTGCACCGCCAGCTGCACTTCTTAGAAGGAAGTCCTAGAAGCAGTCTGTGGTCTGCCCGCTCAAGCCACATAGGTCCCGGTCCGGCGGTGCGGAGCCCGGCAGGAAGTCGCCGTCGCGCTTGTCCATGGGCAGACCGCTCCGGGAGAACTGTAGGACGCTCCCCAGCCCGCTGACCAGGGACAGCGAGGACATCCAGTTGAGGGAGCTGAGGCTGGGCATGCTGAAGACGGACGACAGGGGGCCTGGCCGGCGGGCGCTCACGGGTCTCATCCTGGAGCCCCCCGGACAGCCCTCCAGGATCACCTGCCCCGGCGAGGAGGACCGTGAGGGCTGGCTGCCCAGCCTGTCCGGCAGGGTGCCCTCCCTCAGCGGCACCCCCACGTCCACCGCGCCGGGCTCCCCGCCAGCCTCGGGGGAGCAGGCTGGCTGCTGCACGCCCCAGGACACCCGTGAGCTGCAGTCCCGGGAGACGGACCGCGCCGCGCTGACACTCCTCTGTCCCGACGGCTCGGTCCTTGCTTCCCCCGGGACGTGCCCCTGAGCAGAGGTCTCTCTGGGAGCCCTGAATTTCCCGGAGGACCTCTTGGCTAACTGGCGTCCCAGCTGCAGGGGGTAGAGGAAAAAGGGTCCCCTGCAGGGCTTTGCAAAACAATCTGGAAAGAACATATAGAACACAGTCAGCTACTGCTGCCGCGAAGCCTTTGAGCTGAGACTCGAATGGTGCAGGAGCACAGCAAAGGCGGCACCTTCCGAGCCGCGTGGGACCTGAAGGCCACGGTCCCGGACACCTACCTGGGCAGCAGTGCAGCCACGGGCGCCAGCAGACAAACGGAGTAAAACACAGGGTCGCCCATTAACGTCTGCATGGTCCAGTAGGGGTTGGAGGGAGGGTAGCACGTCGCGCAGGAAGCGTTGTAAATCAAAGCCACGGTGAAAAATAAAACAACACTGAAGCCACAGGCCGTCCAGTTGAGCCAGGTCTGAGGGGTAAAGAGAAAAACAGGGCTTCTGTTTCAATAAAAATGCACAGGTCCTCCTAGAGCAGGCGCTGTGTTCTTAGAAGGCACAGTGGGAGCAGGGTGGGTTGGTGTGAACACAGGCTGGGCAATGGAAGCTAGGTGCCAGGAAGGAGGGTTAAGCAGAGCTGGGTGGAGGGCCTCGGGCGGGCAGGAGCCCAGCGCTGCCCAGGACAGGCGCGGGCTGTGGGCTGGAGCTGACCCCCACCCAGGCTCAGGTCCACGTGGCTAGCCCAGGGACCTGCTTTTGTTCTCCTCACAGTGAGGCTGGCTTCGCAAAACCCTGCTCGAGCTCACGGACTGGGCACGTCAGCGAGGGCTCGCAGACCAGCCCGCTTCTGGGTCAGTCCTGCGGTTCTCACCCAGGTCTTGGTCTCGATGCCCAGGTGCAGGAGGAAGGTGAAGAGCGCGATGGCAGTGATGGGGGTGCCCCAGGTGAAGATGTCTGTGTCGGAGTCGTGGTAGGCCTGAAAGACAGCGGGGTCCTCTGTCTGCGCGTCACCGGATGAAGCTGGTGGGACAGGCCTGACCGGGGGCCAACTTACCAGGTAGGGAATGAAAAAGCACACGAGGCTCTGGAAGGCAGCATCGGCCATGTTCAGCCAGAATGTGCGAGGCCGATATTCCTGAGACACAAGAACAAGCACAGGGATTATAGGGACGGCCTCATCTCTTCACACGGTTTTCCAGTCATCCCTGGGGGCCATGAAGGCACAGGCCGGGCACCCCAGGCAAACGTGCTAACCCAGGCCCTTGAGAGGGAGGTCCCGGGGTCTGAGGGCCTGGTGGAAAAACACTATGAAAAGGCTCTGCAGGGGCCCTTGAGGCTGAGTGGGTCACCGACAGCATCTGGGTCTGCAAGGCCCGTTACAGTACTTCTTGGTCAACAGGAAAAAGAGGAAATGCATTCTAAAAATCCCGACGCGTTTCCCTAGACAGGGACTAGAGCGTGAAACTCTGGCAGCCTCTCCAACCTGAGTCCTTCTACTTTGCCAGGGCTTTGCTTCCCTCTGTTGGTGGGCCCTCTAGAATGTTTCCTAAAAATGAGTTATTGTAACATTAAATCATGGATGTGTCCTAATGTTAAAATCAATTAGCTGCATAAAAAAGGCAAAAATGACTTTGAAATGGACTAAGCAAGTCTTCCTTGTCTGGGTGCCCACGTCTGCATCTGACCCTGCTGAGTTCAGAGCTGCAGGAGTGAGCCCTGGCCCACAGGACACTGAGCGTTTACTGAGCACTTGGGAAAGGCAGCCCCTTCCTGTTAGTCCCCAGAACACACTCACCGAGGAGGTGAGGCCTGGCAGAGTACAGGAGCGCTCCCAGGAGACGAGCAGAGACCTTCAGCAGCCCCCGTCCCAGGCTGCCCACAGGAAGTCAGGTGTTCAGCTGTGTCTGACCCTTCGCCATCCCACGAACTGCAGACTGCCAGGCTCCTCTGTCCAGGGAATTTTCCAGGCAAGAACCCTGGAGAGGGCTGCCAGTTCCTACTCTAGGGGATCTTCCCCATCCAGGGATTGAACCCTTATCTCCTGCCTTTTCTGCATCGGCAGGTGGATTCTTTACCACCGCACCACCTGGGAAGCCCAGTGGGAAGTCAGCACTTCAGTAAATCAGTTCTGAATTATTTAGAGACCACTGTGGGAGACGTGGGGCTCTATTCCCTGGGCACATGTATAATTCCAAGCAGCCCAAGAGAAGCACTACCGTGGCTTTCTTTACTGACCAGCAGGGACAGCTGGGAATTAGCATGCCAATCTATGCAGTGTACTGATGGAAATGTGTATTTACATTATCTGTTTGTGTTCACTTGGTTTTTCCAGGGTTTCCCTATGGGTTTATCTTCTCATTAATCCCTATTCAAAGGAAATCACGTTTCTTTTGGGGATGTTTTAGAAAAATCCCTGCTCTGCCTACAGTTATCCCACATGTCCTCGACTTGGATTCCAAATAGGCTTTCCTTGGGCTCCTGGAAACTTTCAGCGTAAAGACAGTTTTCATCTTGGTATACTTTTAAAAGAGCTTCCCAGGTAGCTCTACTGGTAAAGAACCCACCTGCTAGTGCAGGGGGACATAGAAGTGTGGGTTCGATCACTGGTTGAGGGAAGATCCCCCAGAAAAGGGCATGGCAACCAATTCCAGTATTTTGCTTGGAGAATCCCAGGGACAGAATCCCATAGAGCCTGGCGGGTTATAGTCCATAATGTTGCAAAGAGTCGGACATGACTGTAGCCACTTAGCACACACGCACACATAGTTTTTAAAAAATCTTTTCTCTCTTTTTTTAAGCTTTAGGTAAACTGATATACAGAAACTACACACACTTTTAATGTAAACATTTTGATGAGGTTGGGCCCAAGCTTTAGGTAAACTGATATGCAGAAGCTACACACACTTTTAATGTAAACATTTTGATGAGTTTGGGCCCAAGCTTTAGGTAAACTGATATACAGAAACTACACACACTTTTAATGTAAACATTTTGATGAGTTTGGGCCCATACATACACCTCTGATACCATCACAACCAATCAACTCTTTCTACTTAAATGCATTGTAGTCAAGTAGAATTCCTTGTTTTCCTCCCACTGGTCAGATTCTAGAATTTTAACTGCTCCAGTGTCCATTTTTTTGAGAAGATTTTATTTTTAAAATTTTATTGGAGCACAGTTGTACAATGTACAGTGTTGTACAATGTTGTGTTAGCTTGTGCCCTGTGCCCTGGTGGCACAGACGGTAAAGCATCTGCCCGCAATGCAGGAGACCTGGCTTCGATCCCTGGGTTGGGAAGATCCCTGGAGAAGGCAATGGCATCCCACTCCAGTACTCTTGCCTGGAAAATCCCGTGGACGGAGGAGCCTGGTGGGCTACAGTCCATGGGGTCGCAAAGAGTTGGACACAACTGAGTGACTTCCCTTTCACACACATATATTCTTCTTCAGATTCTTCACCCCCATAGGTGATTACAGAATACCGAGTAGAATTCCCTGTACTACACAGTAGGCCCTTGTTGGTGATCTGTGTTATATACAGTAGTGTGTGTACGTTAAGGTCCCAAGCTCCCAATTTATCCCTCCTTGCCGTATTTGTCCTTTGGTAACAAAAGTTTGTTTTCAAAACCAGTGAATCTGTTTTGTAAATAACTGCATTTGTATCATTTTTAAGAACTGGATTCCACATATGAGTGATACCGAATGGTATCCTGCTCTGTCTGCCCAGGGTGTCCCCGGAAAGGCAGGCGCGGGGACCTGCCCCTGCAGGGCTGCCGTGGGGGCCGGAGCCTCACCTGCATGTTCTGGCCGCTCCGGTAGAGCTGCGGCTCGGCGAGCAGCACGTCGGCCGGCACGTCCTTGTCCAGCACCCCAGTCACGAGCTGGGGGAGCGACGAGAAGAGCAGGTTAAAGAAGATCAGGTACCACTGGTCAATCATGGAGGAGGCGGAGAAGCCGCAGTAGAACTGGAACCAGAAGAGGAGGCCCACGAACATCTGTGGTCAAAGGAGGGGCGGGACGGCGACTCTCAGCTGCCCGGCAGACTCCTGCCCTGGGGCCGAGAGGCTCGCAGAGTCTGGCTGGAAAGACTGAATCTGTGCGCGAACATCGTCTCCAGAGACGGCTCTCCCCTTGTCGGGGTGAGCTACAGGCATTCCTGCTGGTCCCTACGGCTGCCCCAAACAGGAAAGTGAGGTCCAGAGAGGTGGAGGAACCTCCTCTCATGCTTAGCGGGAGGACCTGGGTGAGCCTCTTCCCACTATTACTTGGTTACTGAACATCCTGATGCTATATGGGGGTGGTGGTGGTGGGGTGCTGGCAGCTTAGCGACTGCAAAGCATTCCGACAATTACTAGCTATGCAGCTGGCACAGATCATTTAGCCACTCTCTGCCTCAGTGACCTTGTCCATGAAATGGGCACACCAGTGGTACTCAGCTGTGGGCTGTGGTGAGAAATAATGACTAACTAACTAACTAACACATTGAGATGCTCATCAGCTTCATCTGTGGTTGTTACTGTCAGGAGAACAGCTATTTCCTTTGTCTGAGGCTCAAGCAGGGACAGCGTGCTCACCCCACTTAGAGGAAAGGAAACTAAGGTCCAAGGTGTCAAGTGACTGGACAGTGGTCACTGCATGAGAAACAAACCCATCTTGATCAACCACTCAGGGGTCTTGGCCTGGAGGAGCCACAGAGGAAGAACATTCTCTGCTGGGTACCGCAGATAGTAGCCTTGGGGTGGGTTCTGGAGCTGCTGCTGTGCATATCTCTGACCTTAATTGCAGTCACTTAACCTCTTTGAGGTAGAGCTCAGAAAGGTTTCTTGACCTAAAAAATGGCTTGTTCCAATGATCAGGAAAAAATGACAGTCTACACTGATACCACCTCTAATGACCCAGATCTTCCAAACCTCGTTTCAGTCTATGCCCTAATGCAACTCTTCCCTTCCACCCTAAAAATTGACAAACTTGGCTTCTGCACTAACTTTCTTCCATTTTTCACACCCACACTTGCTTATCGCTCTTCTATCTCCTCAGGTGCAGCCTAGTGACTCATCAGTAAGCAAGTGGAGTTAAAGAGGAGAAAAAATACTTAGATAATTGAGATTTTTTTTCACGTAGTACCCAAAGCCTTCTCCTCAAACCACTGTTGCTATGGAAACTTTCCTTCTCTACTCTTTACTGGAAGGCAGGAGAACTTATTCTGAAAACAAATGAATTTCTCACTTTGGGAGGCAGAGTGATTATTTCTGAACTTCTCAAGTAGATTAAGTGCTTGTTCACAGAGGCCTTGCATCTGACACAGAATGAAAAGAGGCCCCTTCTCCTTCCTTGTCCCCTTCCCGAGGGCAGATTCACTGCGGCAGACAGGAGGCACTGTCCACTCTGGTGGCCACTCTGGGTCTCTCCTGAAACTGAAATATGGAATGCCTCCCCCTTAGTCTGAGAAGTTTTCATTAGGAATTACAGAGAGCCGAGTTCAATTCCTATGTTCTGTTTTGTTTTCAGATAAAGAAAACAAAATCCAAAGGAGGCGAATAACTTGCTCCAGATTGCACAGCTAATGAATGAGAGAAACGGGGCTGGGGTTCCAGCCTGCCCAGCCCCACTCACCTTTATTCAAAGCACCACCCACCCCTTTGGGAACTGGGAGCCACTCGGTTTGCAACTCTGTGCGAGGAGGGGGTGGTGCTGGGCAGGCAACGCCCGGCAGTCAGTAGCAAGGGGATCTGACGAGGTCAGGGACATCACGGCACAGCCCTGAATGGACTGAGTCCCAGGCAGAACCCAATCTGAATTAATTTCCAGGACCAAACCTATAAAATTAGACATGCTGTTGACTTTGGAGCTACGGATTCCAGCAGGGCAGGTCTACGGGACTACTCTGAAGAGTCTGCTACCCCGAGAGTTGACTTACTTTGTCTCCTTGCCTCCTATCAGAGGCAAGAGGGACAAGCAGCAATCCAGCAAATTCTCAGCAGAATGTCTATACCTCACAAGTAGGGTAGGGTCCTGAGATGGCCATGCGGTCCATCCTGGAGGCTATTGCTGCCACACAGCTTTCTGCCAAGGATACAGTAGTGAAGGAACTAAGAATTAAATGTTAGGGTCAGCAGGAAACAGACCAGGGCCCTGAATCAGAGTCCCTGAAGAAACAGAACTGTCCTGAGCCAAGCAGGTCTGCGCACGCCCTAACTGAAAGGTCAAGTACAGAATGAGCTGGCCCGAGGGGGCGTCTACCTGCCAGCACAGAAGGTGGCAGCCCCTTCCTGCTGGCCCAGGGCGGGCGCGATTTTTTCCAATTAATTCTACTTCATTAAATCCGGGCCCGAAGCTTCAATGTCATAATTGCTATATCAAAGCCCATTTGTATCTGAATAAACAGTCTGCTATGAAATCAGTTTAGCTCACAATAAAATTTTTACCATGTTCACTACCTCACTGACTGGTTCTGTAATCCTAGATTTATAAGCAAAAGTATTTCATTTGCACACTTATTGAGACAGTGCAGCGGGCGAGGTGTTGTAGCAGAGTGCAGCAGAGTTGGAGAGGAGTGTGTGTCTAGTGCGGAAGTACCCGGAATAGCAAACTGCGGTGAAACGTGATGACGCCTGTGGCTGATGATGGGCACAGAAGCAGCGATGCAGCCACAGGCGCATGTACACTCATGGTGGCTGGGGGGTGAGGAAAGGCTGCTTGCTGGAAGATGGTGGGCAACCTCAGCAGCTTGCCTAGCATCAGGGTCACAGCCCAGCCGAGTCCTCTCATGCTGACCCAGGACTGCCAACCACACTTCCATGCATCAGATGAGCCCATGTGCTTTGAGACAGCACCAATCAGAGCATCCTGTCTGTGGGCGCCTCAGGAGACCATTCCTGAGAGAGACGGGGGCAGAGCGGTAAAGGGCCTGGAAACCGGAGTCAGCTGGGCGGGGGCAGAAAGGAGCCTTGACCACTCACTGACTGAGGACTTCATGCAAACTGCTGGACCCCATGGTCACTCTACTTATTATAAAGCTGCAAGTGGACCTCCTCCTTGGATCTACCTGTTTCCATCCTCAGAGCAGCAAGACTCCTGAGACTGAGGGTGCAAGGCCAGACCAGGCCTGGGAAAAATCCACAGAAGCCTAGTGGGGGTGGAGCAACGGGAGGCTGTGGGATGGCCCTCAGGCCACGTTCAGTTAATAGTCCTGTGAATCTCACGGATTTCACAGCAAAACTCCTCGACACTGGCATCAAATACATACTGTGTTTTTGTAGAAGAAGTACAGCACCATGTTCGCAAGCCGGGAATAGCACCAATGTCCGTGAACGATCAAGAGTCTCTCGAGGTATCGGAACTTGGGCACCGCGAAGTCGCTGGCCATCACTGCCTTGAGAGGGAGAGAGTGCCAGTTATTGGTGCTGCTTCACTGCGCCTGAGGTCTGTCTTTACTCCCCCCAAACACAAGGAGCAACAGAGATGCAGAAATCCAGTCTGAGCTGGCCGTTATCACGGTCTCCAGGATGAACAGTTGCATTTAAGAAAACTCCGGTATCAACCACACTCTAGCTTAGGGATACTGCTCTAGAGGATGAATTTAAGATTTCAAATATATGTAATTGATGGATTTGTAAAGTTTTTGCTTTATGTTTCCCATGCTTTTTTTTTTTTTTTTTCTTAAGCAAGCGAATCAAAATATGGAGATGAATGAAGTTTCCCTGCTTTTTCCCACTCTCTGATGTTTTATTCACCTAAATCATATTAGGATCCCAACCCAAAGATGAACCAAAGCTGTCCCTCAGGTGTGCATCAGAGACAGACAGACGGACCGCTGTCCTGCGCGGTGCGCTCTGGGTGGTTCACCCAAGAGCCACGGGTGATGAAAAGGCCAGGCCCGTGGATGCCCTGCCCACCAACCGCCCAGTCTCGGGAAGCCCACTGCAGACAGGAAAGAGCCCGGGGGAGGAAGCTTCCCTTTACCTCCCTGAGCACCGCATTCTACACAATTAAACTAACTGGGCCAGACAATGCCATCCTAATGACAACGTCTGTGTCCAAAATAACTTGGAATGCATGAATTTCTGGAGACACACAGGGTCCCTGTCTTCAATGTCCTAAACACCGAAGGGCTGATGTTGAGTTAGAGTTAAGGAGAGGCCCGGAGAGTGTTTGAGAAGTAGCTCCGACCTTGAGAACCGCAGGCATACCCCTCCTTCCAGGCCCCGCTGGCCTTTCCTCCACCCTTCGGCCCAGCTTCCCGCCTTCACACCCCAAACCACACCGCTCGCTCCTCCATCACGGTGGCCTGCCTAGTGTTCCTAGCTGGGCAGAGCCTCCCATCACATCCTCAGCAGGGAAACTTGTGTTGTTCCTTCACAGCACTCACGACAACTCAATTATGACCACTGGTGTAAGTTAAAATACTTCTCTACCTTCCTTTTCTGATCTTCCTGAATATTCCATGGGACCCTGAACAGCAGACGTGATTACCCGCAGCCCTGGTTCCCAGTTAGCGCTTGACCCACGGGGTGCGCAACAAACATGGTCAACCAGATGACTCCTCAAAGACTGAATGTCTCAGAGCTACAGAATCTCCTTGGTCCTTTCTGTTCCCCTGCCTGGGACAGCTTTTACACCCTGGCTGAGCTGGGGAGCTGCAACTACCATCACTTTTGCTCAGATACTCAGCTTGGACTCCTCAGGTCCTTGCAGCCACAGTGCCCCACACAGCGTGAATTCCAGGGAGCTCTGCACAATGTCCTCTTGCTTACTGGACTGATTAACCAGCAAGCGGGGCCACATTCCCCTGGGGAACCTGAGCCCTTAGAACAACAGGAGAAAGTGTCAAGTCTTACCGTCACTTTACATAATGCGCCCTCAATAAAGAAGTATGGCTTCAAGTAAATTCGGAAGCATCCAGTAACACCCCATGCAGAAGTCATGTCCACTCAAAGCTGAGTCTCAGTAAGAGCCCTACAGTCCGGCTGATCCCCACACCTCCTTCAGGGCTCACTGAATCCTCTGGCTCCCGCCCTGAGGCCCTGCAGTGGACGCAACTCATGCCCTTCCTCACCTGCATGCTCAATCTTAGAGACCCTCATACAAAGTGGATTCACTGGCTGCATTTCTCTGCACAGGTGGTTTACAAGCCCTTCCCTGGGTAGGTTTTCATTCTAGGAAATGAGTGCAAAGGAGGCAATGCTGAAAAAATCAGATGGAATTAACTATTTTTCTCATTCATTCAATAGACATTTTTTTGAGCTCCCCCATGTGATGTCACTGGGAGGAGGGGCAAGGGTGAGTCCCAGCTGGGTTTCATTTTCAGTTTTATGGAGGAGGAAAGCATGTACCGTAAAACAACCCAAGTCAGAGGAGGCGCAGGAGGAGAGTTAGAAGGTGCTGAGGATGAGCCTGAGATGGACTTTCCATCAGACTGTGATGTCACTGTCAAGTGAGACAATCAATGAACCTGCATAAGCATGGCACATATGAGTGTCAAGAGCTAGTTACAGGGCGAGCACATCAATGACCAACCAACGACCAGAGAGTGAACAACATCCTGATTTTTAAAAGAAGACAACTGGATAGGCTGTTCCCAAAAGTCTCCACCAAGTTAAAAATACTGTGATTCAAACTTAATCAAATGTAGAACTGCTACATCCAAAAGAAGTACATCTATAACGAACCCATTGATTCATCGTCTGGATCACGTGCGGAGAACCAACACAGTGGCAAATGAAAAACACAGAGATCAATTTTCACACGAGGGAGGATGGCTTTACTCCATCTTTATAGTGACACCAAGACACAACAGTCCCATAGCAAAGTCCATTCTTCAAATGGTATCACTGATGCTCAGGAGCAATACAAAATGCCTTGCAGGGATGACCCACTGACCTCCAGAGGGAGGCGATGACTCACCTTGCCTTGCTCCCTGCCACCTTTCCACAGAAGCAGACCTATAGGCTTCACCAACATGAAGAGCCATCTGCCACCTGGTCTACTGCCGGCTCAGCAGAAGGCGAGCGCCGGCTGTATCAAGGTCCAAGCCTTCAGCTCTGCAGGATGGCTCACAAGGAGGCCAGCGCAGCTCACAGAGTGAGCCCTTTGGTTGCCCAGGACAGCCCCCTGTCCTTACCTGCATGCCCTCCTGGCCTGAGATTCCCACGCCCACGTCTGCCACCTGGATCATGCTGACGTCATTGGCTCCGTCTCCTAGAACAGCATGGGCAGGGAGAATCAGCTGAGCTGAGATGTACATGATTAAACAGGCTTGGTGGATCTTCACGGGACGCTGGTGTGAGCTGGGAACTGCGGAGGGTCCTGGGGAGGAGTGAGGAATAGGCAGTGCAGACCCTGCCCCGGGGAGTCGGGCTATGCAGTCAGAACAAACCTGGTGGGAGGCTTGGACCCACCAGCCACCCCAGGAAGAATCTGAGAAAGCAGCGGCCGGAGCGCCCCTTTCCAGTTAGGACACGTTCCAAGCTACTGGCTCAGGCACCAGCAGAGCCCTTCACGGGGCATCTAGCACAGCATAGGATCACCACCTTCCCTGTTACTTCCTGACTCACTCTAGACTTTGTCACACGGCAGTCAAGGCTACTTCGATTCACACTCCTGAGAGGGGTTTTCTAAACTGGACAAAGGAGGTTAAACTCTGCCCAGCAAACTGTGGAACTCTGCACACTCAAGTCTGGCTAGCTTGTTAGTTACTGTGCTCACCCTTGGGCTCTCTAAGCATGTAATTAAGGAGACCATCTATGTGTTTAGTCAAATTGCTGATAGACAGTGTGTAGGAGCACAGGGTCAGAGCTCTCAACGTCTCTGGGGTAAGACACTGGAGACTTATAGTCATCATCATTCAGTGAGAGTGAGTGTTCTTGGCATAGGGCGGCAGAAGGGCCCACATCACGGAATACCTCCCCCATTCCAAACACATAAAAGTATAGGTATACAAAGTCAGAGTGACTCAGACGGATGTCTTTCCTCTGTGATCCCTCTGTTCTTTACTGCACAGGGCCCAACCTGGAAAATGAGTCAGTATTTGTCCAAGTGAAATTCTGTGAAGCGATAACCTCTGCAGCTCTTCCCAGAACGTCCCATTCAAAATGAGATGTGTGGGCAGTGATGCCCTCTGGATCATTAACTGCTAGATGCCCAGGTCTAGGTCACATTCATGCCTTAACTCATACAAAGAAATGAGCTAAAAGTTGATGGGTCTTCACTTTTCCTTTCCCTTTTGAGAGTCTATTTTGCTTTTTCTTTTCTAACTAGCCTTTTTCTTTCCCCAGGTTCCTAAGTGAATGCCACACACCAGTGATGCAGTGGCTGAGTGAGCTGGGCCCTGACCAGGCGGTGAAAATGTGCTGTATCATTTTCAACTGTCTCACACCTGCCCCACTGGGGGACACTGACCTCATGTTACGGCTGAGGCTGGAGCACAGAGGAGCAAAGCTACCGGTGAGGGTGCAGACCTGGACTCAAACTCCTCAGCTTCTGCCTCCAACACCTTCTCAGAGAGACCTAAAGGCCTGTCTGGGCACATGAGGGCAAAAGTGGTCCTGAGACAGTCTCCCTGAAGAGGGGCCACCCTAGCAGAGCTGCCTGTCTTATCTCAGCCAGAACCAGGGGGCTATGGGTGAACACACACTCACACCCCTCAGCGGTTACCAAGCCCTGGAGATGTGCAGGTCCATCTCCATGACAACCATGCTAAGGCCATCACCATCCTCAACTGTCCTGATGAGGTGACAGGGTGGCACCTCCTACATCACCAAGGAAGGGCTATCACAGACCTCCTGTAGAAAATATGGTCATTATTACTGATTGGTGAGGAAGTTTATTTCTGAGGCAGCGCTCACTCAGCTGCGCATTCTACATGCAGGAAGACCAAACTATCTGATACTGGGGAATCCTGGGGGCCACCCCTTTTCCCAGGCTACCTGCAGTCCTTCCCAGCCCTCCCCAGCAGGTGGGGCTGCCACGTCCCTGAATCGCGCTGGAGACTGGACTTGAATCAGAGTGGGTGGGGAGACAGGCGGGTGCGGGCTCAGACTGCAGAGGAGCCCAGAAGGCTCGCCAGGCCAGCAGTCTGCAAGGAAAAAGCACCACCAGACACACAGTCCTTAAGGAAATGATGCAAAATTCAGCAACTACTCAGAGCTTAGGATGAATGTTTTAAAATTAGATGCTGGTCTTGAAATAAAATCATCCCCCAGGTGGCTCAGATGGTAAAGAATTGGCCTGCCAATGCAGGAGACCTCGGTTTGATCCCTGGGTGGAGATAACCCCCTGGAGAAGGAAATGGCAACCCACTCCAGTATTCTTGCCTGGACAATCCCATGGACAGAGGAGTCTGGCAGGCTACAGTACATGGGGTCACAAAGAGTCGGACACGACTGAGCGACTAACACTTGAAACAAAAGTTCAGCAGATAAGAAGCGATGGGAATTCCAATCACCATGGAGTCTCTGGGTCCCGAAGCGTGATGAAGTCGGACCCCAGGCAGCTCAAGGCCGTCAGAGGCACCCACAAAGGGCCTTCTCCCTGAGTCAGCCTGGGGTCAGGCTTAGTGTGTGAGCCTCTGCTGAGGCCAAGGTCGCAGGACAGGACTCTCCTGTCTCCCCGGAGATAGAAAGAAGCTCTAACTCTGTAAATTGACACTGAATTACTCTCTTCATAATATGTAGCTATATCTGCTGCTAGTGCATTTTGTGGCTTTCAAATCCAAGCTTTATATTTGGAACAGACTGCCAATTTTATTGCACCGAGTGTGATTTTATAAATGGGAAAAAGAGCAAGAAAACATTTTGTCACCCTAGAGTATAGTATGGAAGGGGCAGGAAATTCAAGATGCTTCAAGAAGAGGCAGCTGCACAGGAGGCTGTCCAGCCTGGATACTTGCCTATGGCCAGGGTCATGGCCTTGAGCTTGCTCCTGACCAGTTTCACCACCATGCTCTTCTGCAGGGGCGTTGAGCGACAGCAAAGGACAGCCCGGCACTGCTTAGCGAGGAAGAGGAATTTGTCCTCCAGGTTCTTCTGGAGGGCGTAGGCCAGACTTCTCCCATCGATCACGAGGCTGGGGCCAGAGGCGGTGGCTTCGGAGGGTGGGCAGGGCGGGGCGAAGCCCACGCTGAGGCTGCCAGTGGTCCTCTGGGGGCTGCGGGACGGCACGTAGCGCAGGCACTGGTCCAGCAGGGCCTCGCACGCCTCCTGAAGTGGACAGAAGAGGAACGCACGGGTCAGTCGTCCACATCACAGACCGGGTCACCCCAGAGACACATCTGAGACTCTCCCGGGACCCAGGCTGCAGTTATGGCCCAGAAGGCCACCCTCCTGCACCTGGGAAGTTGGGAGAAGTGGACGACTTTCAGCATGAAAGAGTCTGAGTGGGCTTAGGGTTCCTATACGATTCGACTTGATTCCATCGTACCACGTAGAGCCTAGGACAGAGCATCTTCACTTCGGGAGGCCTGGCCAGACGGTGGTGGAACTGCTGGCTGGTCAGGCCGTGGGAGCTTTCCCGGTACTTCCCCATGGTCCTCAGAGGCCCTTACTCAAAACTTCTTGTTTCCTAGTGTGGTACCAAGAAGAGCTTCTGCTGTGATTAGCTTCAAAAGAAGTGTAATCAGAGTCTCTTTAAGCTCTCCAGTTGACCAGGAAAAAAAAAAGAAAAAAGCCTAATTTTTGAGGCTTTGAATTGGCAGTGCCCTTCCAAAGGATAGGGAAACTTCCTGGGGAGATTGCAGGGTCAGGGCACAGAGGCATAGGAGGGATAAGTGTGTGTTTCTAAGAATGAATACACTCCAGGAACTCCACGGCTTCCTGCTCCTCCACGGACAGAAAGAGCACCCCCAGGCTAGTGAGCAGCTTCCCACATGGCACTGTGGGAATCAGGTGTTTCCAATAAGCACTTAATGGGGACCGTTTATATTGAGGAAAGTGGGTAAGATGGTGAACAGAAGCCTGAAAAGATGTAGCTGTTGACTTTGGGTGATGGGCCAAGAAGCGGGACAGACACCCAGCCCCACGACCACAGCAAGTCCGCGAGCAGAATGCGCAGAGGCCCCGGGTACAGGGGTGAGGGGGCCTTGCTCTAGGCTGGGGCCGGGGGCGGCGGTGCCCGGAAGGCTCTGAGGAGAAGGCGGGGCCCCAGTGCAGGAATGCTCCGGACGCTCGGGTCCCAGCACAAAGCGCTGGCGAGGCAGGCCCGAACACGCGGGTCCTGTGGTGCCCAGACAGATCGACTGAGTGACGCTGAGGACTCAGAGTACACAGCAGCGGTCAACAACAAGCCCGCCTGTTGCCAGGGACTCCGAGGGAGGCGTCCCTCCTCTCAGACCAACTGCAGCCCCGACGGCAGGGCGGCCGCTGCCCTCCTTGTGTCTGTCCGGCCACCAGCTTGGCCCCGGAAGTCAGTGCTGAGACACAGAGCAGATCAAGGTAACTCAAACACTCGCCTTTCAGCCAGAGGGGGTCCCAGAAAATCAGAAGGTAGTGGAAACATTGTTAGGAGTGGGGAGCTGGGCAAAAATATGAGACAGATTCTAACAGCTTGGCAAAGGCTAAACAAAATTGACACTGAACCCAACGCCCCAAGGCTGTCTGGAGCCTGCAGCCTGCACCCGAGAGGACTGAGTACCTGCTTAAAAAAATACACAGAGAAGGCTGTGATCAAATACAGCACCACAGAAACAGGCAGCAGGCTGGACTGGAGGCATAAGGCAGTTTTCCAGTTCTTACTGTAGAAGAAGTAAACTACTCTCTCTCAACAGGAGCTAACTGATCCACCAGCCAACAAGGCAGAACATACATTCTTTCCATGTGCATATGAACATTCAGCAAGAAAGACCAAACCCTGGGTCATTAAAAAAATGAATATAAAAGTATCAAAATTATAAAAAGCACATTCTACACAATGGCATATTACTCAGCCATAAAAAGGAACGCATTTGAGTCAGTTCTGATGAGGTGGATGAACCTAGAACCTATTATACAGAGTGAAGTGAGTCAGAAAGAGAAAGATAAATACCGTATTCTAATACATATATGCAGAATCTAGAAAAATGGTATTGAAGAATTTGTTTACAGGGCAACAATGGAGAAACAGACATAGAGAATAGACTTCTGGACATTGGGAGAGGGGAGGAGAGGGTGAGATGTATGGAAAGAGTAACATGGAAACTTACATTACCATATGTAAAGTAGATAGCCAATGAGAATTTGCTGTATATCTTAGGAAACTCAAACAGGGGCTCTGTATAAACCTAAAGGGGTGGGATGGGGAGGGAGGTTCAAAAGGGAGGGGATATATGTATACCTTTGGCTGATTCATGTTGAGGTTTGACAAAAAACAACAAAATTCTGTAAAGCAATTATCCTCCAATAAAAAATTCAAAAAAAAAAAACTGAAAAAAGAGCATATTCTATAACAAGAATGGATAGAAATCAACAGAAAAGGTATAAAATAGAAATCAGTAACAAAAAGCCAATAGGAAAACTCCAAACACGTGGAAATTAAACAAAATCAATTCAGTTCAATTGCTCAGACATGTCCAACTCTGTGACCCCATGGACTGCAGCACACAAGGCTTCCGTGTCCATCACCAACTTGCGGAGCTTACTGAAACTCATGTACATAGATTCAGTGATGCCATCCAACCATCTCATCCTCTGTCGTCCCGTTCTCCTGTCTTCAATCTTTCCCAGCATCAGGGTCTTTTCCACTGAGTCAGTTCTTCACATCAGGTGGCCAAAGTATTGGAGTTTCAGCTTCAACATCAATCCTTCCAATGAATATTCAGGACTTTTTTCCCTTAGGATGAACTGGTTGGACCTCCTTGCAGTTCAAGGGACTTTCAAGAGTCTTCTCCAACACCACAGTTCAAAAAGTATAAATTCTTTGGTGCTCAGCTTTCTTTATAGTCCAACTCTCACATCCATACGTGACCACTGGAAAAAACCATAGCCTTGACTAGACAGACCTTTGCTGGCAAAGTAATGTCTCTGCTTTTTAATATGCTGTCTAGGTTGGTCATAGCTTTTCTTCCAAGTGTCTTTTAATTTCATGGCTGCAGTCACCATCTACAGTGATTTTGGAGCCCCCAAAATAAACTTTGTCACTGTTTCCATTGTTTCCCTATCTATTTACCACGAAGTGATAGAACTGGATACCATGATCTCAGCTTTCTGAATGTTGAGTTTTAAGCCAACTTTTTCACTCTCCTCTTTCAATTCTTTCTGCCATAAGGGTGGTGTCATCTGCATATCTGAGTTTATTGATATTTTTCCCAGAAATCTTGATTCCAGCTTGTGCTTCATCCAGCCCAGCAATTCTCATGATGTACTCTGCATGTAAGTTAAATAAGCAGGGTGACAATATACAGCCTTGATGTACTCCTTTCCTGATTTGGAATTAGTCTTTTGTTCCATGGCTAGTTCTAACTGTTGCTTCTTGACCTGCACACAGATTTCTCAGGAGGCAGGTCAGGTGGTCTGGTATTCCCATCTCTTAAGAATTTTCCACAGTTTGCTGTGATCCACTCAGTCAAAGGCTTTGGCGTAGTCAATAAAGCAGAAGTAGATGTCTTTCTGGAATTCTCTTGCTTTTTTGATGATACAACGGATGTTAGCAATTTGATCTTTGGTTCCTCTGCCTTTTCTAAATCCAGTTTGAACATCTGGAAGTTCACAGTTCATGTATTGTTGAAGCCTGGCTTGGAGAATTTTGAGCATTACTTTGCTAGCATGTGAGATGAGTGCAATTGTGCGGTAGTTTGAGCATTCTTTGGCATTGCCTTTCTTTGGGACTGGAATGAAAACAGACCTTTTCCAGTCCTGTGGCCACTGCTGAGTTTTCCAGATTTGCTGGCATATTGAGTGCAGCACTTTCACAGCATCATCTTTCAGGATTTGAAATAGCTCAGCTGGAATCCCATCACCTCCACTAGCGTTGTTCGTAGTGATGTTTCCTAAGGCCCACTTGACTTCGCATTCCAGGATGTCTGGCTCTAGGTGTGTGACCACACCATCGTGATTATCTGGGTCATGAAGATCTTTTTTGTACAGTTCTTCTGTGTATTCTTGCCACCTCTTCTTAATATCTTCTGCTTCTGTTAGATCCGTACCATTTCTGTCCTTTATTGTGCCCATCTTTGCATGAAATGTTCCCTTGGTATCTGTGATTTTCTTGAAGAGATCTCTAGTCTTTCCCATTCTGTTGTTTTCCTCTATTTCTTCGCACTGATCACTGAAGAAGGCTTTCTTATCTCTCCTTGCTATACTCTGGAACTCTGCATTCAAATGGATATATCTTTCCTTTTCTCCCTTTAGGTTCTCTTCTTTTCTCAGCTATTTGTAAGGCCTCATCAGACAACCATTTTGCCTTTTTGCATTTCTTTTTCTTGGGATAGTCTCGATCCCTGTCTCCTGTACAATGTCACAAACCTCCATCCATAGTTCTTCAGGCATTCTGTCTATCAGATCTAACCCCTTGAAACTATTTGTCACTTCTAAGAGTCGGACATGACTGAGCGACTTAACTGAACTGAACTGAACTGTATAATTGTAAGGGATTTGATTTAGGTCATTCCTGAATGGTCTATTAGGTTTCCCTACTTTTTTAAAATTAAGTCTGAATTTGGCAATAAGGAGTTCATGATCTGGGCCACAGTCAGCTCCCAGTCTTGTTTTTCCTGACTGTATAGAGCTTCTCCATCTTTGCCTACAGAGAATATAATCGATATGATTTCAGTATTGACCATCTGGTGATGTCCAGGCGTATTCTTCTCTTACATTATTGGAAGAGGGTGTTTGCTATGACCAGTGCATTCTCTTGGCAAAACTCTGTTAGCTTTTGACCTGCTTCGTTTTGTACTCCAAGGACAAATTTGCCTGTTACTCTGGGTATCTCTTGGCTTCCTACCTTTGCATTTCAGTCCCCTATAATGAAAAGGACATCTTTTTTGGGTGTTAGTTCTAGAAGGTCTTGTAGGTCTTCATACAACTGTTCAACTTCAGCTTCTTCAGCATGACTGGTCGGGGCACAGACTTGGATTACTGTGATATTGAATGGTTTGCTTTGGAAATAAACAGAGATCATTTTGTCGTTTTTGAGATTGTATCCAAGTATTGCACTTTGGACTCTTTTATTGACTATGATGGCTACTCCATTTCTTCTAAGGGATTCCTGCCCACAGTAGGAGATATAATGGTCATCTGAGTTAAATTCACCCATTACAGTCCATTTTAGTTCACTAATTCCTAAAATGTCGATGTTCACTCTTGCCATCTTCTGTTTGAACATTTCCAATTTCATGGACCTTACATTCCAGATTCCTATGAAATACTGCTCTTTATAGCATCGGACTTTACTTCCATCACCAGTCACATCCACAACTGGGTGTTGTTTTTGCTTTGGCTCGCTCTCTTCATTCTTTCTGGAGTTATTTCTCCACTGATCTCCAGTAGCATATTGGACACCTACAGACTTGGGGAGTTCATCTTTCAGTGTCATACCTTTTTGCCTTTTCATACTGTTCATGGGGTTCTCAAGGCAAGAATACTGAAGTGGTTTGCCATTCCCTTCTTCAGTGGACCACGTTTTGTCAGAACTCTCCACCATGACCTGTCCATCTTGGGTGGCCCTACACGGTATGGCTCATAGTTTCATTGAGTTAGACAAGGCTTGGTTAGTTTTAATAGATTGGTTAATCAGATTAGTTAGTTTTCTGTGACTGTGGTTTTCATTCTGTCTGCCCTCTGATGGAGAAGGATAAGAGGCTTATGGAAGCTTCTTGATTGGAGAGGTTGACTGAGGGGGAAACTGCGTCTTGTTCTGATGGGCTCCCAGCTCCAAGTCGTCTTTCTCCTGACTGCTCAGTAAATCTTTAATCCAATTTTCTGTTGATGGGGGCACTGAGTGCAGCAGTGCATGCATGGGACCATTATCTTCATTACCTCCACCATAGTTTGGCCTCAGGTCAAACAACAGGGAGGGAACACAGCCCCACCCATCAACAGAAAATTGGATTGAAGATTAAACAAAATACTGCCTATTTTAAGACTTATTTAAAAACTCACAAGAGGGCATGCTATTGATGAAGGGATAGATACATGAATGGAACATAACAGAAATCTAAAAATAGACACACAACAAATAGGAGCAATTGATTTTCAACAAAGGTGTAAAGGCAATTTAGTGGAGAAAAGATAAAACTGTCCACAAACAGTTTCTGAATAACTGGTCAGCTACATGCAGAAAAATAGTTTGATGTAAACCTCAAACATTACACAAAATTCTACACAAAACAGATTGTGTCTAAAGCTGAGATGCTACACTATAAACCTTTTAGGAGAAAACTTTGATAGGGCACATCTTAAGGGTGACACCTACAGGCATGATCCATAAAGGCTGGAGATGTTCCAAGGAAGAGTCACTGGCCCGTAGGAGAGACCCACCCTCTCCATGAGGGGATTTCAGTCAGCAGAGTGAGCAATGAAAACCCATG
Organism: Okapia johnstoni; assembly: GCA_024291935.2. Classification (NCBI taxonomy): domain Eukaryota; kingdom Metazoa; phylum Chordata; class Mammalia; order Artiodactyla; family Giraffidae; genus Okapia; species Okapia johnstoni. The sequence continues at coordinate 1,906,775 of CM044326.1, forward strand.
TGCTGCTGGGCATTAATGAGATAATATGTGCTGGCCTGGGAATGCCAATGCTGAGTGGACAGCTACCCTGTACGCTCACGAACACTCTCTGATACTACTGGCTGGACAGTAGCTCAGGAAAAAGCTGGTTGAACTCTGCATTATAAAGCTCAGACTTGTGTTCCTGAGAAGTCCCAGCAAATCCTACATCTTCCAAGATAGTAAGAAACACAACACAGGTACAAACAGAGGCAAAGAACAAAGGCCCACCTCACAGCAAGTGCCAGAAATGGAAGGCATTCCTTCCTGCTCTGCTCTGGGGCCGGCGGGGTGTGAGGTTGCCCTGGCAAAGCGGGCTCCCTAACATCCACCCACCTGGGATTCAGCATTCAGGGTGATGACTTCCTCGTCATGGTCCAGAAGCTTGCAGGCGTGAGCAATGTTAACGGCCGTTTCCTGTTTGTCGCCAGTGAGAACCCAAATCTGCAGGCCTGCTTGACGCAGTTTAGCAATGGTTTCGGGGACTCCATCCTGCAGGCGGTCTTCAATCCCGGTGGCACCTGCTCAAAGGCACAATAGTGTGGGTGAGGCCCTGCTTTCGGGCCCCTGCCCTGACCAGCCTGAATGCTGCACTCCAGCTCAGCAGAGGTGCTGGCCCTTCCCTGCAGACTGGACCCTGCTGAGGTCCATCTTCTCTGGAAGCACTGCGGTGATTCCTCATTCAGGACATGGGGGTGCCTTTACTAGCTCTCGACTCCATACAATAGGGACAGCTGGGAGCACTAAACATTAATTCTCTGGATATTGAACAGAACACCTCCAAGGCTTCCTAACATGCAGTGAACTTTTAACTTTACAGAGAGCTTGGAAATAAAGCTTGTGGGGAGATGGTGAGAATGACCATACCCCAAGGGATGAAAAGTTTTCAAGCTTATCCATCCTGCAGAAAGCTTCTGGTAAACGAGAGCCATCACTGTGGTCTCATTTACCAAAAGCTGTTGAAATAGACCACAGAGGCCCATTATTTCTTGAAAGCAACATTATCCTGAATATGCTTTTTCCACAAACAAAAAATTAAGGAGCAGCTTTCCCCATGCAAATCTCAGTATGTTAGGAAAAATATACCACTTAGTCCAGAAAAGTGTCCTCTAGGCCAGCCTGTTTTTTTTCCTCTTTCCAGCTTGGTGAGATGGTCTCCATCTTTCTTTTATACATGCAGCACTGCCCGAGGCCTCCTTGTCAGCCTTGCCTCTCTCTTTTATGCATGCTGTTCCCTGTGCTGGGATGCTGCTATGGACTAAAATGTTTATGTCCCTTCTAAAAGTCCATAGGTTGATGCCCTAATCCCCAGAGTAATGGCATTAGCAGGTGGGGCCTTTGGGAGGCAAGTAGGTCATGAGAGTGAGCCCTCGTGAATAGGATTAGTGCCTTTATATTAAAAGATATAAGAGAGTTGACTTTTATGCATAAAAGGCAGCCCTGTCTGAGTCTAACAGTTTCTGTTTGTTTCCTGGGATGGAGGGACCATTTCTCAGTTGATGAGAAACATTGCTTCTTATCTCTACTTTTGGTGGGAAAGCAAGGTTTCAGGGGAGGAAAGTCTGACGTGGTGCCCAGCAGGGTGGCACAGGGAATGGCCCAAAAACTGACCAGGGAGGAGAACGTTCCATGGAGCATAGCCCCGCCCGGGGTGTGTGCTAGTGTCAGACCAGTCGTTTGGCTGTTTGGTCGCTGAGTCATGTCCGACTCTCTTGCAACCCTCTGGACTATAGCCCGCCAGGCTCCTCTCTGTCCATGGGATTTCCCAGGCAAGAATACTGGAGTGGGTTGTCACCTCCTTCTCCAGGGGAACTTCTAGACCCACGGATTCAACCTGCGTCTCCTGCATTGCAGGTGGATTCTTTATTGCTGGGCCATAAGGGAAGCCCAGTGTCAGACCAGCGGGGTACTTAATGAAGACCAGTGTGTGCAGAGCTGCTGTGGCCTAGAGCCAGGGTACCTCTCTGCCCGGGATGCTGCGAACTCCACCCCGCCCTTCAGGACAGCAGCTAGCTCCCGAGCATAATTACCCAGCAAATGCAGATTCGTCTCCAGGCGAACGGCGGACTGAAAGAGGAGCTCCTCCCGGTTGTCCAGGGCAGATTCTGCTTCCAAGTGGCTCTGCAGCCAACAGGCATACTCTTCCTTACTCAGAACCTGGGTGAGACCCGCTGATGAGCGCACGGGCCGCGCCCCACTGCTGGCTCTGCCCCTCCGTGGAGCTGCCTACTCACCCTCTTGGCAATGCACAGGGTGCGCAGGCCCTCCACCGCATACAAGTTGAGGTAGTTCTGGGTCTTGCTGCGGATCTTCATTTGATGCCTTCCTCTGGCATCATCTAAGTTGGAAATAGGAGCAGAAAAAAAAAAGAGTGAGAACCACAGAGTCCCGTGGAATGCCTTGGTTCCCTCAGACGCCGGGCCTGCTGCAATCCGTCTGCAGTGACACTCACTGCCGAGGCTTCTGCAGCTGCAAGCTCAGCACCATCAGGGTCTAGCTGGGCACTCTTCCCATCCGGGGAGAGAAGAGAGCTCCATTTTCAAGTCTGAACGGCAGCCCACTCCAGTATTCTTGCCTGGAGAATCCCACAAACCGAGGAGCCTGGTGGGCTACCATGCATGGGCTTGCAAAGAGTTGGACACGACTGAGCGACTGACACAACAACACCACAAAGCAACCATGCTCAGAAAGACAGCAAGTAGAAAGCTGGCTGCCAGGGGCTGGGGCAGGAGGGGAGGAAGGAGCTATACAGAGCTTCAGTTTTGCAAGATGAAAATTTCTTGAGATCTGCTGCACACCAATGTGAATATACTCAACACTACTGAACCGTACATTCAAAACTGGTTAAGACGGTAAACTAATGTTATGTTGTTTTCTTTAACCATAATTTTGAAAAAGGTAAGAATTAGCTATAAGCTAGTAAGAGATTTCCAAACATTCACCCTTTCCTGTTTTCTGTAGATCCAGGTGCAGAACAGACCTGGCTGTTTATTACCAGACTGCAGAAATGCTAACTCTGAGCCTTACCACTGTGGAATCCATGGAAAACTGACACACACCTTCTTAACTCCCACGTGTTCTCAGGTTAATAATTGTTAGTGAGAAGGCAGGAGACGCTTTTGTTTTTGTGTGATAAAAGTATGAGTGTGTTTTAGAGTCAGTGGCCCTCCCCATTCCGTCTCACTGTAGCTGGCTGTAACTGGAATGCTGGCCAGAATTTTGTTCCAATTAATTAGGCAGGAATGTCCTTTCATTATGATTTACTCCAACAACCTCCAGTAAGAGGTGCCCAGAAAACATCTGTACCACCAGATTTAGCAAGCACCTGTTTAACTACTTGTCAATAGTATACAGGTTCAATATAAAACTTAAAGTTAGATGTTATTTTAAAAAGAACCTCATCAGACTTCTGGGTCAAGATGGCAGAGTAGAAGGATGTGCTCTCATCTCCTCCTGCGAGAGCACCAAAATTGCAACTAGTTGTTGAACAACCATTGACAGGAGGATGCTGGCACCCACTAAAAAAAGATACCCCACATCCAAAGACAAAGAAGAAGCCGCAGTGAGATGGTAGGAGGGGCGCAATCACAATAAAATCAAATCCCATACCTGCCGGGTGGGTGACCCACAAACTGGAGAACAACAATAGCAAAGAAGTTTTCTCACTGCTGTGAAGGTTCTGAACCCCACATCGGGTTTTCCAGCCTGGGGATACAACAAAGGGACTGGGGATCCCCAGGGAATCTGACCTTGGAGGCCAGTAGGATTTGACTATAGGCCTTGCATACGACTGGGGGAAACAGAGACTCCAGTTTTAGAGGGCACAAACAAAATCTTGCATTCACCAAGACACAAGGGGAAAGGAGCAGTGACCCCAAAGGGGACCGAACCAAAACTACCTGCTAGTATCGGAGGGTCTCCTGTGGGCGCGTGAGTCAGCAGGGCTCCCCACAGGGCTGGGGGCACTGGCGGCAGCAGGCCGGGAAGGGCCCCCTTGGCGTAAACCCTCTTGGAGTTCTCCATTAACCCTACCATGGAGCCCAGCAACTACCAGGGAGGGAGTGAAACCCCACCCGTCAGCAGATAATTGGATTACAGCCTTACTGAGCAAGGCCCTGCCCACCAGAGCAAGATCCAGTTTTACCCACTGCCAGTCCCTCGCATCAGGAAGCTTACACAAGCCTCTTAGCCTCCTCCATCAGAGAGCAGACAGAAGAAGCCAGAAACACAGAACCACAGTAACTAAAACAAAAACCATATCACAGAAAGTCAATCAGCATAAAAAAGCAGAAAGTTATATTTCAGATGAAGGGACAAGATAAAACCCCAGAAAAACAACTAAACAAAGTGGAGACAGGCAACCTTCCAGGAAAAGAATTCAGAGTAATGATAGTGAAGATGATGCAGGATCTTGGGAAAACAACGGAGGCAAAGATTGAGACGATGCAAGAAATGATTACCAAAGACATGGAAGAACTAAAGAACAAACAAACAGGGATGAATAAATACACTAGAAGGAATCAAGAGCAGAGTAACTGAGGCAGGAGAATGGAAAAATGACCTCGAGGACAGAATGGTGGAAATCACTGCCGCAGAACAGACATCAGAAAAAAGAATGAAAAAAAAATGTAGACAGCCTAAGGGACCTCTGGGCCAGCATTAAATGCACCAACATTTGCAGTATAGGGATCCCAGTAGGAAAGAGAGAAAGGACCTGAGAAAAGGCTTGAAGAGGTAAGAGCTGAAAACGTCCCTAACACGGGAAAGAAAACAGTCAACCAAGTCCAGGAAGCACAGCGAGTCCCAGGCCGGATAAACCCAAGGAGGAGCACACCCAGACACACAGTAATCAAACTGACAAAAACTAAAGACAAATACAAAATATTAAATGCAACAGGGGAGAAATGACAAATAACAAACAAGCTACAGCTGATTTCTCAACAGAAACTCTACAAGCCAGAGGGAACGCACATATATTTAAAGTGATGAAAGGGAAGAACCTACAACCAAGGATACTCTACCCAGCAAGACTCTTCAGATTTGATGGAGAAACTGAAAACTTTCCAGACAAACAAAAGTTAAGAGAATTTAGCACCAGCTTTATAATAAATGCTAAAGGAACTTCTCTAGGCAGGAAACACAAGACATGGAAAAGACCTACACAAAATAAACCCCAAACAATTAAGAAAATGCTAATAAGACCATATGTATCGATAATTATCTTAAAGGTAAATGGATTAAATGTACCAACCAAAAGATATAGACTGGCTGGGCAGATGAAAACATGTATGGACATGCATGCACTCACCACATCACTCTGCTTGATCCTCCAAACTGTATGAAATTATTTTATATTGTTAAGTTGTGAAAGTGACAGTCACTCAGTCATGTCCAACTCTTTGCGACCCCATACAGTCCATGGAATTCTCCAGGTCAGGATACTGGAGTGGGTAGCCTTTCCTTTCTCTAGGGATCTTCCCAACCCACATTGTTAAGTTAATCATGTTCATATTGTTAAGTTAATCATTTCAATAAATATATATATATATATAAAGAAAAAATAAACTAAAAATTTTTTGTCTGGCTATTGATTGTGATAACTGATAAACATCTTTCACTATTATGATCAAGTAACTATGACACCACTTAACACCACTGATTCATAATTGGTCAGCAGAAAAATAATAGAACTCTCTATCACCAAAACTATCATTTAATAGAAAAATCTGTAATCACTTTTTAAAATCCACATGCATATCAGAATTATCTTAAAATTTTTTGAAAAATACAAATGGTCAGGTATTGCTTTTTTTTTCCTCCAGACCTCCAGATATGTTTCCAGTGAGTAATCATGTTTAAGAACAACTCGGCTATATGATATTTTACTTTTATCCAGTTTGTTTTACTTTTTCTATTTCATATTCAGTGCTCCCATTTTATTTAGTTTATGTTTTCCAATGCTCCATCTCTTTTTTTGTGTGTGTGTGTTCTCTTCAAGCCTTTATCAAGCATAGCAGAAAAGCTTTTGTATACATATATATAAATAATCTGTACAATATTCATATTTTAGAAAACTTACAAATTTTTTCCTAACTAAAAAACGTATGACATTTTGATTCCACTTGTTTGACTAGTGTGAACAGAATGCTAGATTTCTAACTAAAAAAATAGATATGCATCAAGCAACAAAGGTTTACTCTATAGCACAGGGAACTATAGTTTTATAGTATCCTATAATAGTATAATAAAATTTTATATTATCTTATAATAACCTATAATGGAAAATAATTTCAAAACTAATATATGTGTATATGTATAACTGAATCACCTTTTGTGCACTTGAAACACTGTAATTCAATTATACTTCAATAAATATATATTAAGAAAAATTTAAAATAAAAAAAAGAACCTCATTGTAGTTTGGGCTATTTTTAATATCACTTGTTGAAATGAGAATCTCACATAACAAAACAGCATAAAGAGTAATCAATTTATAACATAGAAAAAATATGTTATAATCTTAAAAACACAAGGTGTTTACTTATATACAGAAATCCTCTTGAATTTCTGAAAGTCAGATGTTTTACTTAAAGGCTTGATCATATAGAAAGCATATGCAGAACATTTTAAAGAAAAGGCTTTAAGTGTCTAGAACTTAAAATTTTTTCATGATCTATTTACAGAAATATTTTTCAAACGACTAGTAATATAATAGTCTATGGTTTACAGGATTATTTTGCAGTGTTTGTACACTGATTCATAGAATACAGTAATATTTTCCACAATGAAAAATATTATTTGACTTGCCCTTAAAACTATCTGAACTTTATTTTGTTTCATTAGTTGAGGATTTGTGCAAGGTAGGAGATCAACATAAATGTCCTAATTTATACAGTGGTTTAGAAGACTTTTGCAACAATAATGAGAGAAACTTGTCAGACAGGTAAAACCTAGATAATTCTACATACTCGGAGGAATCCATGCCAGGGCTGCCCTTGCTTGTAAATATGTGGAATGTTTCTTATTGCCTATAAGCTTGTGTTCAAACTCAATACTGCACTTGCTAGTATATTTGTTTCATTAGTAGGCTAGTTATCTGATCTCTAAGATAATGTTGGATGAATACACTTAACACTACTGAGAAAAAAAAAAAAAGGACTAGGACTAGGACTTCCTTGGCAGTTTGGTGGCTGAGAATCTGCCTGCCTAGGGAAAGCTGACTACAAGCCCAGTCAGCTCTCTGCTACAGGACCTGGGAGAAACACTCTTAACCTTCTAGATCTATGCTCTCCATGGAGAAGACAGTCCCCTTAACAGACCAAAGACTGGTCCCTTGGGGGAAAAAATCATATTGCAAATAAAGCACAGATATATGTACAGTACATAAATATATAGTATATCAATGGCATTAAAATGTCATGGAGAAATAGTTACAAAAAACATCTAAAAAGATTCCTTAAAGGGGACAATAAATGAAAAACGAGTGAAAAAGGGAAAACACTGCCCTAGATTGCTTTGCTTAGGAATATACATTTCCTGAAAAGATGACATTGAATGTCATGTTAATCTTGAATAATTCCTGTTATTTACTCCTGTAAACTCCATTTACTCCTGTTATTGTGATAGTATCATTCCAGATTCTGACTATAATTTGAGCAAAGACATGTCTAACCGAGACACTCTGGAATTAACACTAATGAAGCACCTGAGTTGTCCAAAGGGGGAGGGAAGCTTGCACTCCAGGGAAGGAGCAGGGTGCAGGGGCTGTGATGCTGCTGTTAACTACAGTGGCCCAAACAAAACTAGAGAGGGAAGGCAGGGTGGGCGCTGGGGACCCAGGATGCCCTGGACGGGGGCGAGGTTACACACCACAGTGACTTCTGTGCAGGCTGAAGGCCACCCAGCCCAGCAGGGAGAAGTGGTGACCTTGCCCAGCTCTCCTCCTCTACACCTGCCCTTGGAGGAGGGTGGAGTTATCACAACATCTCCATACAAAGTGACACCTGGACTGAACCTCAGGTAAGTGCATCTTAACAAGAAGAGACCAGAGACAAAGGAAGGGATCCAGCCTGTACTTTCTTTCTGGAACACACCAGGCACTGTGCTGGGGCTTGGACAGGGTTCCTGGGAGATCAGCACCCTGATTTCCTTTGTACAGATGGGAAAAGAGGCACTGGGAGAGTGACATGTCCAGGGTCACCCCAGCCCATAAATGTAGAGTTGGGATTTGAACAGAGGTCTGTAGGTAACGGGTGGTAGTGCCAGGGCAGGTGAGAGGCAGCCTGCGAATATGGCACAGTGCCCATGCACAGTCAGCTTAGCCTCCTTGTGCCTTTTATGTAAAAGTGTTGTGAGCTCTCTGGAGAAGGTATTGGACGCTCATATGCCCCCCTCACTTTATCGCCTGCACAAAGGAGCGCAGCTTGGCCATATACAGGCCTGCTCTGCTCCATACCCCACCCCCCACTCCCAAAGTGAACGCTGAATGGTTTATGCACAATGTCAAGGTGACACTGATGACTTCGGGATCACCCCAGGGCCATCCCTTTTCTTGAAAAACCACTGGGGGCTCTGGACATCCTGAATCTTAAATTGCCTGGTATCTGTATGTAGCTTTGACCCATCCAAACCTATGTGAAGGGCATGCTGCTTGGAAATTCTCAGAGAAAGGCAGAGAGCCACAGAAACTGCTTATTTTTAAGGTGCCCCCTTCAATGTCATGGTTTGGGCACCGCCATGCTTTGACCTGTTTCCTCCATGGTGTGATAGATGGAAGGCTCTGTTTCTCGGCTATAGTTAATTACTCCCAGAGACCCACAGGAGGAGGCCGGTGCAAACAGGAAGGCTACACTGGGGCTGCAGGACCACGTGGAGAGGCCTCGGAAGCTCCCCAGTGTGCACGTGGGCTCTCTGCACCCCCAACCCTGAAGATGACTCTGAGTGATAGAAGTTTCGTTTGTGCTTTGTCTGGAAATTTGAGGCTTTCTACTCATTGCTCTGGTGCCCATGTGTACCTCAGCAGGCTCCCTGCCCTCTCTCTGGAGCTAGGGGTGAGCCTCTCCTCCCATCCCACTCCAACCTGCTTGCTAGGGCTGGTCTAGGTTTTTGTCTTATCCATGACCCACTGAACGTGGTCAAGTCTGAAACACATGGTTCATTAAATTGTCTTTAATACAAGGCTGCGGGATAGGACAAAAGTGGTATTTTTGCAGTAGAATAAAATCTGTTCAGATAATTGCCATAGCTATCTGTTTTCCTTTTGCGTGGTTGAAAAATCAAATTTCAGGATGAAAGAGGTTCCTGTAATTCAAAATCAGGCTCTAAATTGAATTCTAAGTCCACCCTAAGCAGAAGGACCATAGAGTTGGGAAGGCAAAATCCTGCCTTGCAGTAGGTCATTCCCAGATAGATCATTCAAACAACTTTCAGAGACACATCTCCGATTCACTCAGCTGCCTTTGGGAGGCAACAGCTCCTTGACAGGAAAATGGATTTCCCATCCTGTGCACTTTCCCTTAACTGGAAAGAGAGTCTGGTCCTGAGGCACTGAGATCGAGGCAAGAGGACTGCGGGAAGCAAAAGTATCCCCTAGCTCTGTTCCAGAGCCCATAAGGGCATACCCAGCAGACGGAGTTTCACACGGGGTACCCAGCGCTGTTTCCAGGACACAGCAGAGAGGCAGGCTGTGGGCATCCCCCATCTGCCATTTACCCTGCCCTTCTCCCCTGGAGGTCAGATATGTCCTCCTTTGTCCTCCGGGCACAGAGATAGGGGTGACCAGGTTTACTAGTGGGCCCTGGGTCCTCCCTCTCCCAAGTCCCAGAAGCATTTCTGTCTAGAAAGAGGTACAAGTCATCTGCTAAACAAAGTTCTACCTTCTATAATGGTGGTTTCTGAGCTACTCTTTTTCACCCTCAATGTTACATGAAGTCTAGTGTTGCAGGGAAGAGTCAATTCTGACTTCATGCTGGAACTACTTCTTTGACTTGCTTTTTATTGCTTTTGCTGTTATAACCATACATAATGGCCTGCCTCCAGAGGACCCTGCCCCTCTGCCTGACTGGCAAACTGAAGTATCTTTGTTCAGCTCAAGAGAGATAATCTGACCCTGCCCACCAGTGAATGGATGCAAGGAAGAAGAGATTCCTTCCTAGATATTGGCCATTCCCAGAGATTTTCTGCAAGACCAATGGCCCTTTTTACTTCACTTCTTCTCCTCTCTCTCTCTATTCTGCCTTTCGACTTTAGTTCCTTATTGCTTCTCTCTCTGGTTCTATAAAAGAACCTGGCATCCAGAAACCGACAACATGGTTATTTTGAGACATTAGTCTGCCATCTTCTTGGTCTGCCAACTTTCTGAATGAAGTCATATTCCTTGCCTCCACATCTCCTCTCTCGCATTCATTGGCCTATCGTGCAGTGAGCAGAGCGAGCTTGGACTCAGTAAAACTAGTGCAAAAGAGGCCAAGATGAAGCTTCTTGGCCCAAAGTCGGCCAGAGGCCAGCAGCCCTCACTGCAGGCTGAAGTCACTCCCCAGGTGGCTAAAATCCATGGCCTGAGCCTCACAGATGCACCAGGTCCAAGCAATGAGAGGCAGAAAGGAGCCTTTTGGGCCTTGTAGTCTAGAAGCTCTTAATCTTCATCCCCAGAGTCAGACCTGATGCAGGGCCTCACCCGCAGTAATTTCAGACCTCATAGAACTGAGGCAAGTTCAGGCTCCCAAGCTCCCCATCTGCTGGAACCTCCCCCACCCTCCATTCTAGCCCAAACCCTTGCGAGCAGGAAAAGGCCACTCAGAGAGGCGAAGCTCCACTGTGGGGAGGGGTGGTTTCTCAGGAACCCCCGCAGCGGGGAGCTGCCCGCGCGTTGCCGGTACCTGTGGAGCAGGGCAGCAGGAGGTCCATGACCACTGAGTCGGCGCCCTTGGTGTACACGTTGATCTCGTCCGTGAGAGGGTGCCTGATTACCACCGACATCCTCTTGCGGATGGAGTCGAAGCCCAGCGTGTGCAGGAGCTCGAAGGTGAGCCTGCCCAGGTGGGGCAGCTCCACCGATACCTGGTCGTGCAGCCGGCCCACGAGGGCGCAGCTGTAGGCGCGGGCGGCGTGCACGAGCGCCGCCTCGTCAGGGCTCTCGGCCTCGTAGCGCAGCTCCGGCCAGGGCTCCGGCCCCGTCGCGGAGCGCTCTGCGGTCCAGCCGTCCGCCGCGCTGCTGTAGCCGTTGCTGGCGAGGCGCGGGGCCCCGGCGCCCAGCCTCTCCTCCAGCCTGAGCAGCGCGCCGTCGCTGGCCAGCGTGGACAGGAGGCCGGCCTTGGGCGCGGACTTGGCGGCCACGCTCGCGTTCCCGACGCTGCCGCCGCCCAGAGTCAGGCGACTGGGCGTGAACCTCCGGAGGAAGTCTTCGATGGTCTTCACCGGGGACTTGAGCTCGAAGCGCACCCTCACCTGGCAGGCAGCGATCAGAAGGCAGGTGAGGTGTCTCCCCAGAGGCCTCGCCCCAACCCCACAGGGCTGCCCTCCACCTCCAGGGGCTGCTGAGTGTGGATTTTCCACTTCCCCCTGAAAACTGCAACCAGAGCCAGCATGTCTTCCTCGAGACTACCCCTTGACCCTTCACAGCACCTCAACACAGGTTCTGCCACATGCATTCTTTCAGAATGTGACTGCCTGTACCGTAGGCACTGGGCACTAGGTGGCCCGTGATGCCCAAGACTAGACTTTTGGACTGTGCCCTCACGGCAGTTTCCTTGCTTTTAAGAAACTTCCCAGAAGTGAGCCTGCCCTGAACAAACCTTGCCTTTTTTTTTTTTCCGATTAAAAAAATCATTTAACAAAATTTATACCTTCTTTTGGAAGTACGTCCATAAAAAATTTAAGTTTACACCAAATTTCCCAATCCCCAAAGAATCTTTCCTAGAGACACGTTCACGTGCAGTCTGAGGATTCTGCTCCCTGCATGGAGCTCACGCATATGTGACCGTGGGCACAACACTGTTCAGTCACGTCGGAATTTCTCTTCCTTATTCAGTAACTGCAACAACACCTGGGTCAGTCAAGTAGGGTCTAGCCTAGAAACCAGACGCCTCTTCAGCACAGTGCTCCGGAGGAGCTGAAGAGGGTGGAGGAAGGGCCCCGGGGGATGCGGAGGCTGCTGAGAGCTGAGCTCCAGCAGGAAGCGACCCCCGTCCAGGGCTCGTGGCACAAGCCTGTGGTCTCTGCGCAGCAGAGCCCGTTTGCTTGAGACCCACTGGGCCCCTGGGGCTTCCCCAGGTGAGTGAGGTGTGAGCAGAGCCCCGAGGGGTCCCATTGCTGCCGCCGCAGAGAGGCAAGGGGTCCCTGTTCACCCTTCGTCACCCACCAGCGGCTTCGCCAGCAGCACCTGCTGCCAGGGCTGGACTGAGAAAGGGGCCTGGGAGAGTCGGGGCAATGTCAGGAGACAGGCCTACGGCATGCATCCCGTCCAAGAACCTTCACGTGTGTCCACTTAGAGTTGCTTGGCTGTACATGCTCAGTCATGCTTAGGTGCACCCTCCCTCCTGGCCCACCTGGAGGAGTGCTTGGCTTACAGAGGCTGCTTTCATACATGAAACGTTCCTCTCTTTAGAGAAAATCTTGACGTTAAGCCAAACAAAACCCAACCTGGGTGCTGTTATGTTTCCACCACCTTAAGTAACTTGCCACTGACTCTCAACCACTTTCTGAACGCTGGTGTTTTAACAACCTTTATTAACATCACGTACGTTTCCTGTGTGCTAAACCCTACTCTGAGACCCTTCCCTAAATCCTACCACTGCCCCACATCCCAGAGGGGAGTTTGAGACATAGGAGGGGACTGGCTTATAGTGACGACGCAAGTCCAGGCAGCTCCTCCCAGAGTCCCAGCCTGTCCTCCACGCTCCGAGGCTCTGGGCAGCATGGAGGCAGCCAGCCCCCAGCCCCCGCCCACCTCCAGCCCCACCTGGATGCTCTGTGCCCGCTGTACCCCAGGCTCAGTAGCCGTCTCTGGCTGGCCGTGCTCTCCCTCTTGACCACAATCCTGGCGTCCACCCACCGTAGTCTGGGGATGTCCCTGCAGAGCTGCGGAGCTGGTGTGCTCCGTCTGAAGCCCTCAGTGCTCCCCCGAAAGCTGAGAGTGGTGCGCAGTGACCCAGGCTCCCTCTCAGGAAGACAGACATCGCATCCAGGGCCAGGGCCTCTATGGGCTTCCAGGATGGAAGCTCCAGAACTTGCCTTTTGTCGTGGCTGATCCGGGGACGTGACCACCACCGTGTTGCAGATGGTGAGTGCAATGAAGAAGTCGAGAATGTCAGACAGCTCGGGCGAGAGGCGGTCTAGCGGGCGCTCCTGGTGCCTCGCGAAGGCCAGGCACCTGGCACACTCGCGCACCTTCTCCAGCAGCTTCGGGTCGGGTGTGATGTCCTTCTCCTGTGGAGGACACACAGGCCGAGGATCAGTCCGACCTAGTGACCTGCCAACTGTTCCTTTGGTGCTTGACTATTTAGGGCACCTTGATTTTACCAGAAGCTGTAAACAGACCTGCACCTCACACATACACGTCACTTTATAATGACAAATTACGTATCATCTTAATTGTGTAAGAATGTACAGCCTACAAATGAAATGAAATGCATATATTTTTATATATAAGGTACATATGTTCTAGTTATAAAATAATATCTCTAAGAATGTATATTACAAAGTTACATTTCTTACTCAGAAAGATTTGGAGAAATAAGAGAATTATAGGAAAAATGTAGCAGGTCTCCATCACACCACCTCACAGTAATATATACTTTTTGAAAAACATGCTTCTCTGCTTTTCCTTCATCTTTTTTTTCTATACATTCACATTTTAATCAAAATGCTGCTGCTGCTGCTAAGTCGCTTCAGTCGTGTCCGACTCTGTGCGACCCCATAGACGGCAGCCCACCAGGCTCCGCCGTCCCTGGGATTCTCCAGGCAAGAACACTGGAGTGGGTTGCCATTTCCTTCTCCAATGCATGAAAGGGAAAAGTGAAAGTGAAGTCGCTCACATGTCCGACTCTTAGCAACCCCGTGGACTGCAGCCCACCAGGCTCCTCCGTCCATGGGAGTTTCCAGGCAAGAGTACTGGAGTGGGGTGCCATTGCCTTCTCCGTTTAATCAAAATACTTTATATGTAAATGGCAGTTTCCATTTCTACAAAAACATTATATTGCCTCAACTTTACCAGGCCTTTAACAGCCTTTTGAAAACATGCTTTTTAATAGCTTCAAAACACACATGCCATAATTTATTTGACCGTTCCTTTACCACTGGGTACATTTCTTCACTGTTTTATTGATGTAACTGACACACTGATAAGCTTCTATCTATGCACAGAAATTCTTTACTAAATCAATAACTACCTAGGTCAAAGAGTTGTTGTTTAGTTGCCACGTCGTGTCTGACTTTTTTGGAACATTTCAAATATTTCTGACCCGTACTGACTGTAAAATTGGTATCAGGAAAGGATGGGAGAGCTTTCCAGCACAGTCTCCCTGCTGCCTGGGGTGAGAGCTCCCTGTCACATACCCTGTGCAAACCCACCAGCCAACGACCCTGAGTCTAGGTGACCTCTATTCAAATGGCACCTTCTGTACAGGTTTCCAAGGACATAAAAGAATGAGGCCACCGTACGTGAGGACAGATTCTCCCTCACTGGAAGGATCTTTTAGAGGTTGCCACTGATGCACTTCTGGAAACTTCTCTACCAGAGAATGGTCCATAAATGTTTGGGCAGCTGACAAGGGAAGGGATGGATTTGGGCTCATCTAATTCAAACCGTTTTTCTTTAATTTAACTTGGGTTTTTTCACAGCTGTCATCTTGCCCTGATGTCATACTCATCTTGTCGGGCAGGACGGACTTGCTTTCCGTCCCCCATCCGAGTGGTCACTCGCAGTTCTCAGCGAGAAGTCTGGGGAGGCGGCTGTGTTGGTGTTTCAGGAAAGATTCCGTGGAGTGGGGAGAAGACACTGGCCAGAAAAACGCTCCCCAACGGAACAGAGGAAACCCCACACGGAAGAGCGGACGCCTTCGGTGACGAGGGGCGGTGACGGCAGGGCAGGGGGACTCACCATGGGGCTGCTGAAGGCCGTGAGCTCGGTCAGCATGCTAACACGGCGGGCCTCGGCGCGGCTGCCGGAGCGCCGGTGCCCTCTGCTGCTCTGGCCCGGGCGGCCCCCGGACCCCCCTCGCAGGGGCAGCGAGCCCCCCCTGGGGACCACCTCCTCCTCCTCTGAGTCTGCCTCCTGGTACCTAGCCAGACGTTGGGCTGTGGAGAGAGGAACAAGTCACACTTCGTGGGGAGGCCGGGCGTGAAACTGAGGGATCTGGGTTCCAACCAGGCGCACACTGGGTATCCCCAGGCCCTCTCCCTCTTCTCTCTGACAGTGAGACCACGTTTGACAGGGGTTTCCACGGAGGGACGAGGGCCATTCTCATTTACATGTACCTTCAGTGAACCCACGGGGCTTACGTTCTCAACTCCACTTCACAGATGAGAAGGCTGAGTCTCAGCTTGTTAAGGTCAGGATGCAGGGGTGAGGATGTCGCCCAGGCCCACAGGGTGCCAGGGCGTGGGCTGTCATGCGGGCCAGGCCCTGAACTCAGCATCTTCCTCGGGAAGACTTTTCTTTAGAGATAAGGAAAGGGGTCCAACCAGTCCATCCTAAAGGAAACCAGTCCTGAATACACATTGGAAGGACTGATGCTGAAGCTGAAACTCCAGTACTTTGGCCACCTGATGCGAAGAGCTGACTCATTGGAAAAGACCCTGATGCTGGGAAAGATTGAAGGCGAGAGGAGAAGGGTATGACAGGCGATGAGATGGTTGGATGGCATCAGCCACCCGATGGACATGAGTTTGAGTAAACTCCACGAGTTGGTGATGGACAGGGAGGCCTGGTGTGCTGCAGTCCATGGGGTCACAAAGAGTCGGACACGACTGAGAGGCTGAACTGACTGAAGGAAAGGCAAGTCACCTGCCCATGGGCGCCCGGCGGTGTTAACTGCCAACCCCAGGATTCCTAATCCCAGGACTAGGAATCAGGAGCTCCTAACCCCAGGAAAAGACTCCAGCACACACTGGCCCTGAGCTCGCACCTCGGCCACCCGGCGGTGTGGTGCTGAGAGGGTGGCAGGGAAGGGCAGAGCTGGGACCGGGCCTGTCCAGCTCCTGGGCTTGGACACTACAAGGGTGGTGTCAGCCTCCCGGGGCACACCGGCCTGCCCACGCTCCCACAGCACTGCTAGATGTTGGCCTGAGAGTGGCCGTCCCTCAGGCCACCGCTGATGTGTCTGTGTTGTATGAATGGGCAGCAGTGGCCTGTGATGCCCTCAAGGTCCTTAGGGAAGATGGGGACAAGAGGCAGCTGACGCTTGACGCTGGCCCTGCACTGTCACCAGGACACGAGGCAGAGACGGATGCGCCTATGGTCTGTGTGGCCAGTTCAAGTACATGTGAGCTGGGCTCACTGTGAAGAGCCAAACTGACTTGAATTCATCGTACTAACTGATCTGAGATGTTAGACCCTGGCAGCACCCGCTGAGGGAGACCGTGGCCCTGGGGGTCACTGATCATTGCTCTTTTTCAAAACACACTTCAGATACACCTGGCTGTTTCTACCTTCCCCGGCAATGCTCTCCTGTGTCTTCTGGGGTGATGGACTGCTCTGGTTTTATGGTAAGCATCTGACAACTCTCAAAATCCTTCCGTAATCTTACGTGGAATTCTGCCCACAGAGCCCCAGTTCCAGTTTAATGGCTGACTTTAGACCTGGTCCTCTGAGTCCTTCACAACCAGGCTGAGTTCTGCTTTTAGGACTCCAAGCTGTTCTGCACAAGTCCGAGGAGTCAGGGAAGGGGCAGCGTGGATGGATGGGACACTGTTCCTGACCATTTATCATTGGGTGGCAAATAAAACATTAAACAAATTGGATATGTTCCTATGCCTTCTATAAGCTTCCATAAACCTATTATCCTTACCCATCAGAGGGCAGACAGAATTAAAACCACAATCACAGAAAACTAACCAAACTGATCACATGGACCACAGCCTTGTCTAACTCAATGAAACTAAGCTATGTTGTGTGGGGCCACCCAAGACAGACGGGTCATGGTGGAGAGTTCTGACAAAACGTGGTCCAGTGGAGAAGGGCATGGCAAACCACTTCAATATTCTTGCCTTGAGAACCCCATGAACAGTATGAAAAGGCAAAAAGATAGGACACTGAATGATGAACTCCCCAGGTCAGTAGGTGCCCAGTATGCTACTGGGGATCAGTGGAGAAATAACTCCAGAAAGAACGAAGGGATGGAGCCAAAGTGAAAACAACACCCACATGTGGATGTGACTGGTGATGGAAGTAAAGTCTGATGCTGTAAAGAACAATACTGCATAGGGACCTGGAATGATAGGTCCATGAATCAAGGCAAATTGGAAGTGGTCAAACAGGAGATGGCAAGAGTGAACATTGACATTTTAGGAATCAGTGAACTAAAATGGACTGGGACGGGTGAATTTAACTCAGATGACCATTATAACTACTATTGTGGCCAGGAATCCCTTAGAAGAAATGGAGTAGCCATCATAGTCAACAGAAGAGTCTGAAATGCAGTAGGTGGATGCAGTCTCAAAAATTACAGAATCATCTCTGTTTATTTCCAAGGCAAACCATTCAATATCACAGTAATCCAAGTTTATGCCCTGACCAGTAATGCTGAAGAAGCTGAAGGTGAAAGGTTCTTAGAAGACCTACAAGACGTTCTAGAACTAACACCCAAACAAAAAGTCCTCTTCATTACAGGGGACTGGAATACAAAAGTAGAAGTCAAGAGCTACCTGGAGTAACAGGCAAATTTGGCCTTGGAGTACAAAACGAAGCTGGTCAAAAGTTAATAGAATTTTGCCAAGAGAACACCCTCTTCCAACAACACAAGAGACGACTCTACACATGGACATGACCAGATGGTCAATACCGAAATCAGACTGATTATATTCTTTGCAGACAAAGATGGAGCTCTATACAGTCAGCAAAAACAAGACCAGGAGCTGACTGTGGCTCAGACCATGAACTCCTTATTGCCAAAGTCAGACTTAAATTGAAGAAAGTAGGGAAAACCACTAGAACATTCAGGTATGACCTAAATCAATCCCTTACAGTGGAAGTGACAAATATATTCAAGGTATTAGATATGGAAGACAGAGTGCCTGAAGAAGTATAGAAAGAGGTTTGTGACACTGTACAGGAGGCAATGATCAAGACCATCTCCAAGAAAAAGAAATGCAAAAAGGCAAAATGGTTGTCTGATGAGGCATTACAAATAGCTGAGAAAAGAAGAGAAGCTAAAGGCAAAGGAGAAAAGGAAAGATATACCCATTTGAATGCACAGTTCCAAAGAATAGCAAGGAGAGATAAGAAAGCCTTCCTCAGCAACCAATGCAAAGAAATAGAGGAAAACAATAGAATGGGAAAGACTAGAGATCTTTTCAAGAAAATTAGAGATACCAAGGGAACATTTCATGCAAAGATAAGTACAATAAAGGACAGAAATGGTACAGATCTAATAGAAGCAGAAGATATTAAGAAGAGGTGGCAAGAATACACAGAAGAACTGTACAAAAAAGATCTTCATGACCCAGATAACCATGATGGTGTGATCAGTCACCTAGAGCCAGACATCCTGGAATGCAAAGTCAAGTGGGCCTTAGGAAGCATCACTATGAACAAAGCTACTGGAGGTGATGGAGTTTCAGTTGACCTATTTCAAATCTTAAAAGATGTTGCTGTGAAAGTGCTACACTCAATATGCCAGGAAATTTGGAAAACACAACAGTGGCCACAGGACTGGAAAAGGTCAGTTTTCCTTCCAATCCCAAAGAAAGGCAATGCCAAAGAATGCTCAAACTACCGCACAATTGCACTCATCTCACATGCTAGCAAAGTAATGCTCAACATTCTCCAAGCCAGGCTTCAACAGTATGTGAACTGTGAGCTTCCAGATGTTCAAGTTGGATTTAGAAAAGGCAGAGGAACCAGAGATCAAATTGCCAACATCCGCTGGACCATCGAAAAAGGAAGAGAGTTCCAGAAAAACATCTACTTTTGCTTCACTGACTACACCAAAGGCTTTGACTGTGTGGATCACAACAAACTGTGGAAAATTCTGAAAGAGAGGGGAATATCAGACCACCTGACCTGCCTCCTGAGAAATCTGTATGCAGATCAAGAAGCAACAGTTAGAACAGGACATGGAACAACGCGATGTTCCCAAATCGGGAAAGGAGTACATCAAGGCTGTATCTTGTTGCCCTGGTTGTTTAAGTTATATGCAGAGTACATCATGTGAAATGCCAGGCTAGATAAAGTACAAGCTGGAATCAAGATTGCCAGGAGAAATATCATTTACCTCAAATATGCAGATGACACCACCCTTATGGCAGAAAGCCAAGAGGAACTAAAGAGCCTCTTGATGAAAGTGAAAGAGGAGCATGAAAAACTTGGCTTAAAACTCAACATTCAGAAAACTAAGATCATGGCATCCGGTCCCATCACTTCATGGCAAATAGATGGGGAAACAATGGAAACAGTGAGAGACTGTATTTTCTTGGGCTCCAAAATCACTGAAGATGGTGACTGCAGCCATGAAATTAAAAGATGCTTGCTCCTTGGAAGAAAAGCTATAACCAACCTAGACAGCATATTAAAAAGCAGAGACATTACTTTGCCAACAAAGGTCCATCTAGTCAAGGTTATAGTTTTTCCAGTAGTCATGTATGGATGTGAAAGGTGGACTATAAAGAAAGCTGAACACTGAAGAATTGATGCTTTTGAACTCTGTTGTTGGAGAAGACTCTTGAGAGTCCCTTGGACTCCAAGGAGATCCAACCAGTCCACCCTACAGGAAATCAGTCCTGAATGTTCATTGGAAGGACTGATGCTAAAGCTGAAGGTCCAATACTTTGGCCACCTGATGCGAAGAACTGACTCATTAGAAAAAACCCTGATCCTGGGAAAGACTGAAGGCGGGAGGAGAAGGGGATGACAGAGGATGAGGTGGTTGGATGGCATCAATGAATCTATGGACATGAGTTTCAATAATGTCCAGGAGTTGGTGATGGACAGGGAAGCCTGGCGTGCTGCAGTCTATGGGGTTGCAAAGAGTCGGACACAACTGGGTGACTGAACTGAGTTATGCCTTCTGTTTATATCATTCATTTTAACATGGAGAATATGATGGATATCATGATAATTCTTGATTTTATAAAAGTCACAAAAATGTCATGCTTCCAACAGATGTTTCCCACCAAACGCCCCAAAGCACAGCTTCCTATTGATGCCTCCTTGTTGTCCCCTGTTCTGTATTTGCTTCTGTTTCTGCGGCAGGGTTTCTTTGATGTTCTGAGATGCCGTTCCAGGGACGAAGGGGAGTCCTGCTTGCAGAGCAGGTGCCCCCTCTCTGGGAGACATGATGGCCCCAGAGACACTTCTGTGGCATGGGGACCGTCTCCTGATTCAGATGGGGGGTGGGCTGCAGTCACTCCTCGACAGAGGAAGCAGATGACTCCCCTGTGCATTCAGAGGAGACGGAGGGAGGCAGCCAAGAATGAGAAAGCGGGTGGGAGGAGGAATTGATTGCCCAAATTTCAAAGAGAGGTGCCACTTCTCTCTGGGACGTTGTATTTCATTGGAAAGAACACAGCGTAGACTGCCCAATACCCTGCTGAGCATTTTCAGCTGATAACAAGGAAATCAATGGGTGGCAAAGGAAACATTGCTTTGTCTCTTGGTGTGAGAGAGACCGAGTGTCTCTGATGTGAGTTCCTCAAAGTTTCCCTCCTTGGTTCTGCTCGTCTGGCAGAAAATGAGTGTTTAAACAGATGCCCAGCACAGCAGACAATGCAGGGAGCAGGGTGCCATCAGCGCTGAAGAGAGGGCGTTTCTGTAGATAGATGCTGGTCCAGAGTTGCTTTGACAGCCTTTCTATTTTATTCTCCCCCCCAAACCATCAATCCCTGAAGCTCTGTATGTGTGTGTGTGTGCATACACACACAGGCATGCACCTCTGACAGCTCTCTGGTCCTGCCCAGATGGGATCTCTGTCCCCAGACTCACCATTTGCATCATGAGAATACTCTATGCCCGACACAGTGCATCTTCGGAAAACCATCTTGTTCTCAGTTAAAGTGCCCGTTTTGTCTGAAAAGATATACTGTATCTGCCCTAGGTCTTCCGTGATGTTCAGAGCTCGGCACTGCAGCTGTGCATCTGTCTCCTCGTCATAGAGTTCTATATCCTGGTTAATGAAGTACACTTGGCACACTTTCACAATTTCAATAGAAACGTACAAGGAAACAGGGATCAAAACCTAGGAGACACAAAGCACGCAGAATGAATGACCCTGAGGACCTGCGAGCTGGGGATTGCAATTTAAATGACAAATAACTATAACCGCAAGTAAGTAGGGACTATACTGTACCTTTCAGAGCTTAAACAGGCTGGCTTAGAGTCAGTATTGTTAGACTATTAGAGTATTGGCAAAGAGTTTAAACTAGGACAGGCTATGGTGCCACAGAGAGGAAATCCACTATCATGTCTGGAAGCATGGAAACCAGGGCTTGTACGGAAGCAAGCATTTTCATGTTACTAAGCTGCACATGAGAGAAGCTAGGGAAGGGAAGAGAGAAACAAAACACACAGCACAGTCAGAGTCCTCAAAAGCAAAGTCACCTCGCACCCAGGCTGAGCCGGGGCTCCCGACGGCAGGAGCTGCCCGCACTGCAGACACACCCCACCGTGCAGGAGAGACAGTCTTTTCAGAGGCGGGTTCTGTGCCGAAGGACAGTCTCTGTGATCTTGTACAATACAGAGCAGAGGCAAGAGGCTTTGAGAAGAACAGTCACAGTTATGCTTTGACAATTCAAGAATAACCTTCATACAATCAACACTCAATTTTGTCTTTATTTGTGGAGTAACCGTGTTATGCTGATACTTACGGGTTCAGACTATCACATCCCGACTAACTGGGTTCTTTGGGTAACCTAAGTATATGTAAATGCAATGCCTACTACAGTACTAACTCAAGGCTAGAACAAAATTTGCACTCATAAAAGGAGACTGATTTGGAAAGGTAAATAAGACTATTGCCCCTTGTGTGAAGCACATGTAAAAGAGAGAGCAGAGCCCGCCTTTAAGGCAAAGACTGAACCTTCTGTTCACTCTGTCTCCCTAAGGAGGGTGGCAGAGGTGCTCACTGGCCCCTCCACTCCCACACGGCTTTGGGGCGTAGTTTCTCAGTTAATGATGAGGACTTGTTCGGGAGGCCTGGGAACTAAAAATAACAACAGTAGTAACAACCAGTGCTGCAGACTGCAATGTGATATCCTGAACCGACTCCTGGAAAAGAAAAAGCACATCAGTGGAAAGACTAGTAGAAGCTAAATGACGTCTGGAATTTTGTTCGTGGCAGAGTCTTAAAGCTGGTTTCTCAGTTTTGACAATGTACCATGGAAATGTAATACACTCACATGGGGACACACTTGGTGAGGGACACGTGAGAACTCTCTGTACTATTTTTTGTAACTAGTCTGTTGATCTTAAAATTATCCTAAAATAAAACGTGGGCTTTTCAAAGAAGTAATTGAGTGAAAAAAACACTGATAGAAAAACCAACCCCTCAGAACCTAAGACTCTTAAGAACAGTAAAGGAGAATTGTAACTTGAAAAGCACCCCAGAAAAGGTCCTTTAGATAAGCCAGGTGGAACACAACAGGCAACACGTTCGTCAGGTGAATCTGTGCTCCTCCCAGATGCACGAAGTTCTTAGAAGACTATGGTGACCTGACGTTCTCACCAGAAAGGTAAAGCAACTGGCATACGGAACTTAGTATTGTTACCTGCAAAACTATTATCATTGTCAAAAACGAGTAAACTGCAGCTGGCACTGGGGATAAAGAGGTGCCATCAGACTCAGGGACATCAAATAAAGATTTCTTCTCTTGATAGCGCTGCACCCACAGTCCGTGTCCTGTAGCAAAATTCAAAGAGAAATGTCGTTCACCCGATAGAAAAATAAGACCAGTGCTAGCCCCAATTACAGCAACACTCGAAGACTTACTCAACGCAAGCACACTGGGCTCTGTGAGCCTGACCGGCCACCCAAGAAGGCAAAGCCCGTGGTACTGTTGGCACCGCGATCAGAGAGCTGGAAGGCAGGTCCTGGACTGGGACTCTGCCCTGGAACTTCGCCGTCACTGGCACCAAACAGCACACCGGTCACGACGCGGGAACTGGGTGTGTGCAGGCAGCTGCCAGTGAGAAACCCCAGAGAGTTTCCCAACATGTGTCTCACAACACACTAGTAGGCTCTGAATACTGAATACTGCCTGTTGTTGTCCCTGCTTGGAGATTCAGAATTCACCACGATATTGTAAGGTAAGTAGCCTCCAATTAAAATAAAATTAAAAAAAAGAAGCTTAAAAAATTTCACATCTCACAGACTGAGAAGCAGTGAACTCACTCAGTCTTGTCTGACTCTTTGCGATCCCATGGACTGCAGCCCACCAGACTCCTCCATCCATGGAATTCTCCAGGCAAGGGTACTGGAGTGGGTTGCCATTTCCTTCTCCAGGGGATCTTCCCGACCCAGGGATGGAACCCAGGTCTCCCGCGTTGTGGGCAGACGCTTTACCCACTGAGCCACCAGGGAAGCCCGACAGACTGAGAAGCCAGCAGCAACACACGTGATCTCATCATGACCAGCTGATGACAGAGCCCTTTACAGGCTCTGAGACCCATCACACCTGGAGCACGACGATCTTTTGCCCAGAGGCGCCACGTGCTTGCGCCAGGTGCCCCCAGGCAGGTGAGGTCTGGAGGCCACCGGAGGCCGCAGGTGCCAGAGTCCGCTCTGAGCCTAACTGCCAGCCCCTTCCAGAACCCAGTAACGTCTGCCCTGTTTTCACAGAGTCCCTACTGCAGAATTTGTGCTTCTACCGCTCTTATTCCTGCTATCAGAAGGTTAGCATCACTTTTTCCACTGGAATCATTACAGTCGGCATGATTAGGCTGTCCTTCCACCCAAGAAGTTGCCAATTCGAAAAAGACCGCTTTGGCGAGCTCGTGCATTGAGGCGTCTCTACGTGGCTTCACTGGGACAAACACCCCGAGTCGCAGCCCGGGACAAACGTGGGTAAGTTAGAGCCCCAGGTCAGAAGGAGACAGAGGCAGCCTGGCAGGCGTGCTGGGGGCTGCCCAGCAGTGCCCACTCCTCACGGCCCCCGGAGGAGACTCACCGACGGCTGAGAACAGGGACATGCCGATGAGCAGGAGGACGCACCAGAGCACGTCGCAGTTCATCTGCCTCTCCAGCTGGCTGCGCTTGTAGCGGGGGCCACTGTTGTTCAGCAGGGCCTTGGTCTCGTGTCCTGCGGGGCAGAGAGAGGACAGCGATGCGTCAGGGCCGGCGGGGACGGGTGGGCTCTGCTGACTCCATGGACTGAAGAAGGAGGCTGCCATCCAGCGAGCCATAAGGGACAAGCTCAGTCAGAAAACTGGGCTCCACAGTTCATCCCAAATGTGTAACCACCATGGGGCGATGCAGAGAAAGAAAGAGGCTAACACGCTAAGAACACTCCTGGTCCAGATATGATTAAACATTTTGCTTCTTTCTGTTTTCCTGGTTTTCTGCAATGGGTTTATGCTCCTTTGATAATCAGGAACAGAACAAAAGAATCAGGAGCCACGTCTAGGAATACCCAGCCCACTGTGGCAAGCCAGCGCTCGTCCCAGACTGGTGACAGGCGGCACCCACCTGCATAGATGACAATGCCAACGACGGCTTCCGTGTTTCGGAGGGTGCAGCCTCGAAGCAGCAGGTTTTCTTTGTAGAGCCCAGCCTTTTTGCCATTGTCATGGATGCTGTCAGGGAACAGTTGGCATGGGTCAGGAGGGTGCTTACTCCTCAAGCAGCACCACCAGGGAAGGCAGGCCTAGACTGGGAGCTGGAGAGGGGAGGGGCGGAGGGGCCCAGTGGGTCTCAGCAAGAGCGGAGCGGGGGCTGGAGCTCACTGTAACTGAATTTCTACACGCCTCCCCAGAGCCTGTTTGTTCATTTACTTTGCCCATAGGCTTTGTGGAATAATAAGAAATATATAATTTCCTGATCCACGGCTCCTAACACCTTTGTAAACAGGAGTGCTAGAATCACCTTTTATTCTAATATTTAGTCTCTGACCCCAATACCTGGCACAGAGCTCCCCAAATTCTTGGAATTTCCTAAGTGATAAGAGCATTAGGAACGCCTGCTGTTCTAACGCTTGGTCTTTGAGCCTGGCTGTTCCTGACACACAGGACTGAGCCTGGCACCCGTGGGATCGGATCATCTCCCCGCATGGTGTCAGAATTGAGTTAGACTGTGGGACAGCCGGCTGATGTCACCGAACTGCTGGCTGTGGGAAAGACCCACACTTCAGAATTGGCAGCAGGACCCCTGTAAGCTTGTCACCACAGAGACTGGCTACAGCTAGAGGGGGCAGAGCCCGAACTGGGGCCAGAGGTGGGACGCTTGCCCAGCAACACCCAGGTAGGGGTCTCTGCCCACGGCCTGCTCAGCACAGGACACTGCTCCTCAGCAGTACTTCTCATGATGTCACAAAGTACAGACATTTCTCGAGAAAAACCGATCACACTGGTTTCAACAATAGTGTCTACATTCTCTTCTTCTTATAAAAAGTCGTTAGAAACATCAACATGTTAAACTTGATGTGATAAATTCCACGAGACAATTTTATACATTTGGCTTATTGGGCTTCCCAGGTGGCTCAGTGGTAGAGAATCCATCTGCCAATGCAAGGGGACACTTGAGATGTGGGTTTGATCCCTGGGTGGGGAAGACCCCCTGGAGGAGGAAATGGCAACCCTCTCCAGTATTCCTGCCTGAAGAATCCCATCGATGGAGGACCCTGGCGGGCTACAGTCATAGAGCCACAGAGTCAGACACGCTGAGCAACAGGGCGCGAGTTAGATTCAGAGCCTATACAAAGTTCAGGCAACTGCTTTTTAAATTCATTTTCTTGACCCATTAACGGCAGGCGCACCCTCAGCCCTGTTGGCCAAGACTGTCCTATGCTAGAGCCTTTCTGGTGTGGACGGGGTCCCAGGAACCTGACGTGGATGGGGTCTCCATGTGGACAGGGTTCCAGGAATGGGTCACAAGGGGAGGCCCCAGAGGCTTCCAGAACTCAAGCAGGGGCTCAGCCTGACCTCCATCAATCAGGCAACGAGGCCCCAGAGGCTTCCAGAACTCAAGCAGGGGTGCAGCCTGACCTCCATCAATCAGGCAGTAGCCCCCTCCTTCTGCAAAGCCACCCGCTCACAGCCTATGTGGACAGGCCTCTCCAGCCCTCCTGCCCAACCCCAGCCCTGTCTCCTTCTCTGAGGTCCTGAGGCCAATCAAGGACCCCTGCATCCATCAATCAGGCAGTAGCCCCCTCCTTCTGCAAAGCCACCCGCTCACAGCCTATGTGGACAGGCCTCTCCAGCCCTCCTGCCCAACCCCAGCCCTGTCTCCTTCTCTGAGGTCCTGAGGCCAATCAAGGACCCCTGCAGCTACCATCTCTCCCACAGCTCCTAGCACAGTGCCCACTGACCAGGGACACAACTGGTCTGGAGAGGAACAAGGTCAAAAGGAGCCCGTAAGGTGTTTCCCTGGAGGAAACAGCACTTCCTGCTACTTCAGTCTCTGGCCACCTGCATGAGGGATGCGTCGGACACAACCCACGTTCTTCACAACCAGGGAAATCAAAATATTTCACAGTGAAGAAAAGAAGCGAAACAATAAAGATAAGGCCAAAGCGCATGCTGGGGGACAAATTTCCTGCAAACCTGGTATTTACCAACAGCAACAGTTTCTGCAGAACTCATGCAAAGTAATGTTCAGGCCCATGGGCAACCAACCCCATGTAATACTCCCCTTGTGGCAATTCCAGAACAGAGTAAAGTTTCACTTTAAAAAGAGATTCAAGACTTGAGACCTCAGTGCCAGCTAAGGTGTCCAGAGACTCGCATGTGTGAGACGTTACACACAAAACCCAGCTCCACCGCCACGCTTCTCTCTGCAACAGCCAGGCATGGAAACCACTTCTCAGGACAGCAGTCAAGGACACATCATCTAAATCAAACCAGTTAAGTTTATTCAGAACAGAGACGAACTCAACAGAAACAAGAAAAAGGCACTTATTCCATTAAGCTTCCTTTGACATGACCTACACCTTTCAGCAACTACTGTGCTTTCTAATGAGACCAAGTCAGACCAGAGCTGGTCTCGGCGGGTTCATCTGCCGGTTTAAGGCTCCTGGCTGCACACACTGAGGATGGGGACTGTGCTCTGAGGGATGGCCCTGCATGAGAAGGTGAGAGAGGCTGGAGAAGGGCGCCACCTACCAGGTGCTTGGTAGTAAAAGGGCCGCCTTGGTCTCCCGAGGGGGAAAGTCCCTGCCGAGGGCAGCGGGGTCCAGCAGGCACCGGGCTGACTCTGGGAAGATGCACATCACAGCGTGAGCCCAGCACACTGCCCTCAGCACCTCTTTTTTATGGGTTGACATGTGTTCTCCCCCAGAATTCGTTTGTTCGTGTCCTAACCCCAGTATCTCAGAATACTGCACTTGGAGTCAGGTCTTTCAAGAGACGACTAAGTTAAAGTGAGGGCATATGGATGGCCCTAACCCCACATGCCTGCTGTCTCTAAGAAGAGGAGATCTGGACGCAGAGTTGGACACACACAGAGGTGAAGGCGGTGTGGGGACACAGGGAGAAGGTGGGCGTCTGTACACTCCAGACGCCAGTCCCGCCGACACTTGGCTCTCAGGCTTCCAGCCTCCAGAACCGTGCGACAGTGTGTTTCTGTGGTTTAAGCTTCCCGGTCCACGTCAGCCCGAGCAGACAGACACAGACTTTAACGTTTAACCTGAGCCACGCACAAGAGCTCCTGGGTGGCGGCCAGCGTCCTGAGGTCCCCCGTGGTCAGCAGGCTCTGTGGCCCATAGGGAGGGACCCCATAACCCACTTCATGGAGGCCTTAGGACAAGAAACAGGGCCTGGCTTTACAGCTGGAAATGGCATCTTGAATCAGAAGACAAAACCAACCAACCTCTGCTTTATTCATTCTTCAGGAGTAAGTGAAAATGGTTAACCAGTGGCTTCAAAGGCCACCATCACTCTGCCCTGGAGCTGCTGAGTGAGCGGAGCGGGGTGCCCTGCGTGCCCAGAGTCTACATCCACAGCAACTCTCTGGGCTGCCAGGGCCCAGGGCAGCGGAAGAGGTGGACAGTGGTATTATTTCCAGCCTCTCTCTCTGAGAATTTCGTAAGTGCTTAACTAAAGGGACAGGGCTTCCCAGCTGTCACAGTAGTAAGATTCCACCTGCAGTGCAGGAGACGCACGAGAAGTGGGTTTGGTCCCTGGGTCGGGAAGATCGCTGGGAGGAGGAAATGGCAACCCAGGCCAGTATTCTTGCCTGGGCAATCCCATGGACAGAGGAGCTTGGAGGCCTACAGTTGCAAAGTGTCAGACAAGACTGAGCAACCAAGCATGTACAACGAAAGGGACTGCGTGCAGGGAAAGGAGCAGGGGCTTCCCTGGTGGCTCAGGGGCACAGAACCCGCCCGCCGACGCAGGAGACGCAGGTGTGAGACCCGATGCAGGGAGATCCCACATGCCGCAGAGCAACTAAACCCCCGTCACAGCTACCGCGCCTGCGCCCAGGAGCGGCACCTCCTGAGCCTGCGTGCTCTAGAGCCTGTGATCTGCGACGGGAGAGCCACTGCAGTGAGGTGTCCCCAGCGCAGCTAGAGAGGCCCCCCTCCTCCAGCACAGCCAAAACTAAATAAATAGAGCTGTAAAAGCCAGTGGGCGCTGAAGCACACTGGACTAGTGAGGCGCTTGACATTTTTAACAGCCTGAGCTATGTTTCATATCCTGTGAAATTCATCCATTTCAAGTGTACACCTCAGGTTTTTTGATATATTCACAGAGTTTTCCAATAATCCCCACCAGCTAATTTTAGAATTTTTCATCAGAAAGAAACCCCCTACCCACTGGCAGCCACTCTTCCCATTCCTCCCCCAGGTCCAACCCTGGCGAACCACAAATCCACTTTCTGCCTCTAAAGATGGTCCTGCTGTGGACATTTAACACCAATGGGGCCACACAGCACGGCTGACACCACCCTCTGACGAAGTGCTCTGATTCACATCGTGCCTTTCACTCCACCGCCAGCCACTGTTCTCTCCAGAATTTGCTGGAAGCCAGGCTTCAGAAACACAGGATAACTTTCCTAAGGGGAAGGGGACGAGCTGGGATTCTGTCTGGGGACGTCTTGGTACAATCTCAAGCATGGTTAGTTCCCCACCTGCAAAGAGCTAAGGTTTCACGTTCGGATTAAGAGTGAAACCCACTGGCCTGCCTGGTGGCCTGAAGGAGGTCACAGGGCGGCAGCTGAGGCCAGGCAGACGATGAGGGCCAGCAAACCAGGGAACTGGCTCCAGAGCTGCTTTGGCCTGAGTCTAAGCCTCAGCTCTCCCGCCCAGGGCAGCCCCAAGCCTGGGCGTCAGGACCAGAGGTGGGCAGAGGCTCCCTCCCTCGCTTCTGCTCGGAGGAGGGCTCAGGACCTGGGCCCAGGCCTGGCTCTGAGGCCCTGCACAGCTGTCTCCCCGCTCCCCAGCACTCTTCCTGGAGGCCTCCGCCCGAGTCACAGAGTCACAGAGGGAGGCGTTTTCAACACACCACGGCCAACAGCCAGCTCCGGAGCCCCGGCTGGACAGGCCTGTCCACTAGAGGGCCCGTCTGCACCCTGACACTCTTGTAGCAAATCCCAAATACTGCCCAGTAGGGAGAGCGAAGCACAGCTGCAGGGGCAGTCTAGGCACTGAGGACCTGAACGGGCCAGGCTCTGGTGGAAGTCGTGGGCAGGACGGCCTGTTGGGAAAAGAAAAAGCACGACAGGGCTGGACCAGAGCAGGCCCCCGGGTGGCAGGGGGCAGGGCGGCGCCAGCAAGGAGGACGCAGGAGTGCCTGCTGGAGGCATCTGTCTGGGCAGGTGAGTCGGCTGCGGGCGCGGCGAGAAAGAGGCCGCTGGGGCTGCAGGAGAGCGAGAGGCCACAGGACACCCCCTCCCGGGTCACCACAGTCCCCGCCCGTGGAGGGCCCCCGGAGCTCTCTAGCTGGGCTTCCGTCATTTCTCTCTCCCTACCAAGCGTCCCTCTTCTGTTTTCGAGGCTTTCATTCTCGGCTCCGCCCTTCCTTTTCGAGACCCGTTTCTAGAAACAGTGGTTGCAAACAGAGGTCCTCTTCTGTCCCCGTCATTGGGGGCAGCCCCCACAGCGTGGCCCTCCCGCTCAGGCTTCTGTGGAGTCCAGCGGACAGCGGCCTCCCTTCCGACCTGCGCTCCTGTGCTTCTCCCACCGTGCTGCCCTTGGACGAGCATCCCCGGGCCCTGCTCCCGGCTGTCGAACCGCTGTCTGTACCCTTTCCTCTCGTGCCCTCTGACCTGACCCACGGTGGCCTGCTGTCTCACCATCTTCAAACACAACCTGCAGACAGAGGCTCCTCAAACCCGTAAATTCAGCTCCTCCTCCCCTGAACTCCTATCATATGCATTTTTTCTATGAGCTGGGTCATTCCACCAGATGGACTCGCCAGCTCCTCACGTGCAGGGAATCCCAACTCCCATCTCTCCTCTACCAGTCTCTTCACCCCGATCCTCACATAGGAGACAAGCCCTCCTGCCAGCCTGCTCTTCCGCTGGATCTTCCTCCCCAGGGAGTATTCGAGTTCCCCGCTCGGCCTCCCTCCCAGCTGGGCTCTCTCCCTGCTCTGTAGTATGTCAGCATTAACCCGGAAGCAATGACCATAATAGTGGCCAATGTTTATTAAGCGCCCACCCTTCTGAAAGCTTTCCACATACTAAATTGACAAGCTTTGCACCCATGACACAAGGGCCTCCTGGATTCTCCCCATTATATAGATGAATAAAGTCGAGTGGTTCACCAGCACTGTCTTGCTGGAAAGCATGGGCTCCAGAGTTTGCCAGCCTTAGTACAAGCCAGATGTAGTTAATATCCCTGTGCAACACAGAGGTATTAAAAAGCAAAGATACTCTGCCAACGAAGGTCCACATAGTCAAAGCTGTGGTTTTTCCAGGAGTCATGTATGGATGTGAGAGTTGGACCATTAAGAAGGCTAAGTGCCCAGGAAATGATGCTTTTGAACCATGGTGTTGGAGAAGACTCTTGCGAGTCCCCTGGATGGCAAGGAGATAAAACCAGTCAATCTTAAAGGAAATAAACCCTGAATATTCATTGGAAGGACTGATGCTGAAGTTGAAGCTCCAATACTTTGGCCACCTGATGCAAAGAACCGATTCACTGGAAAAAGACCCTGATGCTGGGGAAGAGTAAAGGCAGGAGAAGGGGACGACAGAGGATGAGATGCTTGGCTGGTATCACTGACTCAATGAGTTTGAGAAAGCTCCAGGAGATGGTGAAGGACAGGGAAGCCTGTGTGCTGCAGTCCATGAGGTCACAGTCAGACACGACTGAGTGTCTGAGCAACAACCATCAAACACAGAGAGAGCTCCCGAGGGCAGAACCGAGAGCTGCTGACCAGGGGCCGAAGCCCCCCAGCTCTAGCTCCACTCCGGGGCAGGCAACAAGTGTGTGGAGGGTTGTCTGACCTCGGCTCCTGACGTCCCACACAGCAGGAGAGCACAGGCCACAATACAGCCTGGAGAAGGTCAGAGTTATCAGCAAAAGCTACCCGTCAGCAAGAATGCCCACAGAACATTCTCCCTAGAGGCTGCCCCCACCTCCTTCACTTCAGGGTCTGCTCAGTTCTGCCCAGTGGGCCCTGGAGATTTTGGGGTGATGCCAAGGATGGTGTACAAAGTCTGGGGCTGGGGGTGGGCGGTGCGCACAGGGACTGGGAAACCCACAGAAGACCACTTTCAGATGCAGGCCCGAGTACCTGCCCCCGAATTTTACAGATGACCTTTTAGGAGTTTTCTTATGAGTTTTACCCTCCTTTAACCAGTTCCTTTAAGGGGTGATCTAACACTTCCAAGTTCTGGTTGACCCTCAGGCAAGAACAGGCATGCACTGGCAGTCTCAGCAGGTGTGAACATCTCTTGCCTTCACTGTGCACGCTTTTCCTTTACTGACTCTCCCATCGCCCCCAACAAGATGGGGAACCCACTGCGTGCACACAGGCAGTGATGCTGGACGTCCGCAAAGCAGAAGACTCGAACTCATGCCAAAAGCTCCTGCAGTGGAGCCCCTCCAGGAGCAAAGCTGCAGCCCCGCTCACCTGTCCATGGCGGCCACACTGCACCTCGGCCTCTCAGCAGCACCCTGAGCCTCCAGCCCCGCCAAGCTGTACGGCTGCGGAAGGCCCCAGCTCGCCGCATCACCCCTGCAGCCCCCAGGCTCGGGCCCGCACAGCTGGCCCCCACCAGCGGCAGCGCCACAAGTCCATGTGACACCCTGTTCTCTCCCACACTGCCCTGTCCATGGCCTGCACAACTATTAACACGATTACGGGAATTTCCAACCATTCACAGAAGCACAAGAGTGGCCCTTACTTCTCCCGGGGGGCCCCCAGCCCAGCTTCAACAAGGACCACCAGGCAGCCGATCCCATGCCATTCATCTGCCTTTCTTGTCTCTCTGTTTTGGAGCAAGGAGCTGGATTATTTATTTAACATGCTCAAGGACTTTTAATTTTGTTATGTCTCTGTGTTCCCCTAACTACAGTGAAATAAACAAGACGGAAGGCATTTCTTTTGCATTCAGTTCACTGCATTATCCCCAGAGCTTTAAAAAGGGCCTAGCATACAGTAGGTGCTCAGCAAATGCTTGTTCAATGGCTGAGAGTATGAAAGAAGGAATGAACTCCCAGGCGGGCTCCGTCTGCCTGGGGTCTGTGCTTCCATTTATGGGGCCACGTGCACTCACCTTGTTCCTCACACCCCCGCCTTCCCAGGGTGCTGGACGGAGGGGATCTGACCAGCTTCCACCGCCGACAGACGCTTGTCAGGCAGCCCCGTGAGCTCAGGGACAGGGCAATGTCCTGAAAGGCTGCACTCACACACAGACACACGCTGTGTGATACTACACATCATGGGCCATCGGACAACAACATGGATTTGAGCTGTGTAGTTCCACGTATTCACAGGGTTTTTTCCGGTAAACACAGTATTACACCATCCAAGGTTGGCTAAATCCACAGACGTAGAACTGCAGATCCGGGGGGGGGGGGGGCAGACTATGGGACTTAAAAATCCGTGATTTTGGTCCCCTGGCAGGTCCTGGGATCAATCCACCGCGGACACTGGCAGGGGTTGGCACCACACACCGCAAGCTGCTCAAGGGTCGACTCTACATACTCATGCGGTTTGTCAAACAGAAGGGTAAGCCCAGGCAGAGGTCCGATACTCACATGCACCCTCGGAACCTAGTCAGGTCGTTGTTGGGCTTCTCACACTCGATTGTGCTGGTGAACGTCAAAGGATTGAATTCGGAGACCTACAATAATAGCACGCATGCATTAGAGAGATCTGGGGTCAGCCTTGTCCATCTGCAAGCCACTTGCTTCTCGGTCTCCCACCCACAGCAGCAGCATTTCATCAAGGACTCTGCGTTTGTAACCTGTGTGTGTGTGCGTGCGCGCGCACACACACACATACACACACACACAGTGCTTGGCCTGTGCATTCTGTTTCTACAGTGAATGACAGCTGCCAGTGAGCCCGCAGGACTGTAGCTTTAATGCAAATTAAGCACATATGGTGGAAGAGGGAAGGGATGAGTTGAGTTTCTTGAGACAGATCAGCACCTTCCAACTTTCTACACAGATTCGGAGAAGTAGATTCCATCTGAAAAACAGGAGCTTAGAATAAAAATATCATTTCCTCAGCATGCTCTAAAAATTCTTCACAGATATCTGGGGGCAAACATTTAAGTAATCAGTGTGTAAGCCAATAATTTCTTTATCCTTCTGCTTGATGAAAAAGTGAGAGCTCACCACAAAGGAAGTCCTTCCCTTAGGATCTGGCACCAAGAGATGAAGCAAGGCCTGGCTCGTGTGGAGAGATGAGTGCAGAGAGGGAAAGGGCAAGAAGGGTGGGTGGCAGGGAGCGAACGAGAAATCCAGGGGACACACCTCCAGTGTGAACTACCGAGGGCAATCCACAGAGTTTAGACCAGCGTGCTCGGATCAGACTGGCCATTCTCTCTTATCCATCAAGTGTCACCACGTGGTTAAAGAAAAAAAAGATCTGCCTTGGCTCACGCAAGCATAGCATCACAAAAAAGGGTGACTGGTTAAACATCAGGGGGATACCCTCCCAGGTAACAGTTACTCCAGCACAACAGTGCCCTCCTTGGCAGAGAATACAGCTGTAAAGGTAACACTCAAAATTCAGTCCCAACTGTTTTCCAGGGTATCACGTACATTAAAAGAACTCACTACACAGTATTCGATTCCATAGCTGAAAAGAAAGCGCGGCTTTAAAAGACTCTTCTTGAAGTTTCATTAGCTATGGGTGCCTCTCTCCGTGGACTGAAATGCCCCCTGGCTCTGCTCCAGTGTACAGCTATGCTTGGAGGCCTGTGTTTATTTCAGGCCTTGTGGATTCTCCTGAAGCCAGGCGGTTGCCTTTTCCAGAGCAGACCTCTGCAGATGCAACGCCCAGGACGGCCCTGAAGGGGGTGAGTTCCACTGCACACCAGGGTTATTCTTGGCAGACAGGGAGGGTGAACTTAAAATACTCTGTCTCTGTTTATGATTCTTTCTCTCGAAGAAAAATGTAACGTGCATGGCTCAGAGACTAGAACATTCTGTCTCTGGCGCGTCAGAGCTGAATAAGCCTGCGCCTTGGGGAATGTGTGTACCCAGGGCACAGGACGCCTGGCTTCGTCTGCTTATTGGGGAGGATTTTTAGAACTGGAGACATCTGTAGAGACCATTCTGGGTTGAACTGTGTCTCCTCACTCCCACTCTCAGAATCCACATGTGGAAGTCCTAACCCCCAGTACCTTAGAATGTGACTGTATTTGGACATAGGGTCCTTACAAAGATAAGTAAGGTAAAATGGGATCATTAGGGTAAGCCCTCATCCCTCATACGATCTGCCTGGTGTACTTACAAGAAGCGGGAATCTGTTAGCATGCACGCGCGCACACACGCACACACGCGCACACACACACACACACACACACACACACACACACACACATGCTGAGGGATGACTGTGAAAAGAAAAGGGAGAAGACACCCATCCACAAACCAGGGAGAGGAGCTTCAAACAGAGCAACGCTGTAGACATCTCGACCTTGGACTCTGTGGCCTCCAGCACTGAGAGAAAATAAATTTGTTGTTTGGGCCACTCTGTAGCCCTAACAAACTAATGCAGAGTCCATCTTTGAGTTTCCCATTTAAAAAGAGCTTTGTGTCCGGAGCACACCTTTGGGATGAGAAAATTCTACTTATCCTGATTGCTCCCAACTTAACTCGCAATCTCTTAATACCCGCATGTAAGAAATACATTTATTTCTCTCTCCACCCAATCATTTACTCATCTACTTCCTGCCAAACCGGGTTCAAGGTGGTACCCAAGTCATCCATCAGCCAAGCTTCTGTTGACCCAGCCCCAGAGCAAGGACAGAAGGTCCAGTCTACCATTCTATGCCAAGCATGCTAACTCCATATTTTTAATATGGGGAAGGTGAAAAAAGTTCTGGAGATGGATGGTGGGGATCGTTGCACAAGACTGTGAATGTGCTTAATATCACAGAACTGTACATTTAAAAATGGCTAAACTGGGGGAATTCGCTGGAGGTCCAGTGGTTGGGACTCTGCCGGGGCATGGTCAGGCTACTCAGACCCCACAAGCCTGTGGCCAAAACACAAGAAGTTCAATGTAACAAAGAGGCTCCACTTTAAAAATAAAAATGACGAAAATGGTAAATTTTGTATCATGTATGTTTTACCACAATAAAAAGTTTAAAGAAAGCAAATATAAACAAACACTGAGAACTGACTGGAAACAAAGAGATGTATCAGCAAGTAGCACCTAGCTCAGAAATCCAGGAATTTCAGCATAAACATGGAGAGCCTCATACTTAAGTCACCCGAGGGCACCTCCACACACCACTAGTATCGTCATCATCATCATCAGTTACAGCTGCAGTGCTCCAGTGCTAACCGCTGTTCACCACCCCTCACAGCAACACAGTGAGGTCCGTTTTCAAACCACTTTTAATGTGGGGTGATGTAGGACCATGCCCACGGTCACCGTGGCCGCGGGGTGACTGACGGAGGCTCCTTAGCCTCTCAGACACCCAGCTCAGCCGCCTCGCCAAGCCTGCCTTGCACTGATAAGAAAAGATGATGTAGATATCTATAAGCCAGAAAGTGTACAATTGGTTCCACAGAAACTGCCAAACAAACATGCCTTAAAGTTTGAATGTTTTCAAAAACATGTGTCAATTAAACGTACCCCCTTCCTATCTTCAGCAATGGCCTTGGGTGCAGAGTTAGCACCGTTCACTCAAAAGTGGAGCAAAAAAAATCAGGTGCCCTAGGATCTACTCCTAGTTCTTCTGATTAAATTGCAGGCCTCTTGGCATTTAGACTCGGCTCTCAAGGTCTCTGGAGGCCTGTGAATTCACAGGGCCACAACTGCGGAGGTGACTCTAGCCACCCCCCACACCGCAGCGGCCTTGGCGCTGGGGGCAAAGCAGGAGCAGGGTGGTCACCCGGGGCTCATGGCCGCAGGCCCTCGGCCGCCCGCTGCCCTCTGCCCCCGGCTGGGGCCTGGCGCCCCCATGCCTCTGCCAAGTGTGGTGCCATCCCTCACTGCAGTCTCCACATCCCAACAGGCACCTCACTGGCAGGAAAATGCTCATGGTTTCTACCGCAAACATTTTCCAAGCTTCTTTGGACCAAGTGATTTGACCTCATTAGGTGGAAAGGGAGGCAGGGCAGTGACGTAGGGAGAGCCCTTGGCCCTGCCTTTGGGCAGCTGAGAGCCTGGTGAGCCAGGTCACCCTCGGGGCGTGCCTCCCCCTGCCCGCAGATGCTCCCGTGTCCCCTGGATGCCTGGCGCCCTCTCAGGCCGACCAGCTACCTCAGGGCCGCGTTCCGGATCAAACCCACAGGGAAGCCAGTGTCTGACTCAGCGGTGCCCAGACCAGTCAATGAATGAACACCTGATTCACCAGGAAGATTCTCTTATCAATACGGTGCTTCCTATTTGCATTCAATGAATTACTAATGAGTATTCCATACAAGCAAGTGTGGACATTTTTCCCTTTAAAACAGAAGCAGTGATGTCTGCAAAAGGGCATTCATAGTCCATTAAAGCAGACACATACTGTTTTATCATAAAAGAAGTTCTTTAAACAGTTTACATTACTTTGCTGCTGGGATAAGCACTTGTCGCCAGCAGGAGCCCCGCCTGCTCTCGCCATGGAGATTTTGGACTGAGGTTGTGTGCCTTGGTTTCTGGGCAATGTGGTCCCAAAGGAGGCAGGAGAGAGGGCACACGGAGCCCGGGGCCCGGACGTGGGCACACAGGGGAGAGGGCAACGGGGGGCCCGGGGCCCGGACGTGGGCACACAGGGGAGAGGGCACGGGGAGCACAGACGCGGGCACAGAGGGGGGAGGGCACGGGGAGCACGGGGCCCGGACGCGGGCACACAGAGGAGAGGGCACGGGGGCCCGGGGCCCGGACTCAGGGACACAGAGGAGAAGGCACGGGGAGCACAGACGCGAGCAAACAGGGGAGAGGGCACCGGGGCCCAGGGCCCGGACGCAGGCACACAGCGGGGAGGACACGGGGAGCCCGGGGCCCGGACGCGGGCACACAGGGGAGAGGGCACAGGGAGCCCGGACACGGGCACACATACAAGGCTCCCTCTGGTCTCTGCCTCTGGAACCCTGTCCTGAAGATGCCCTGTGCAGTGCGTCCTGTCACGATGCTCCTGCACACAAGGGAGACCCCTCCTCCTCCAGCTCCGACATCACCGCCCCGCAGTGGCCCTCACGGCTGGTCCCTCTATAGGGCCCTGCAGGGTGAGGTCTGCACCTCCACACAGCGGCCAAGTTCTTTCGGCGGCTCCAGGGCGACCCTGCCGGCTGCCCCCACACCTCCCAGCAGCCATGCCTACACTCGGGGGGCCCGGGGCAGGCCCACACCATTCCACGCGGCTTTCCTTGCCCTCCCACGGACTCCACCCGGGAACCACCCCTGCGATCCAGCAGGCGGGGTCCGCTGGCCGAGGCTGGGCAGGCAAGTGCTGCTGCTCTGAGCTTGTGTGCCCCCCAACACCAGCTCCTCCCTGAGACCTCAGATTCTCTGAAGACAGCAGTTCTGTTTCCTCCAGACCAGCACAGGGCGTGGTGAACACACGGCCCAGGGGTGACAGATGCTTCTACTTCAAGGATCTCACAAACTTCCAAACAAACCCAGTGCTCCCTGCTGAGTCCTTAGGGCCTGGACCCCTTGCCTACCAGACGTCCCGCACCTGATGTTAAGGCAGATGGGGCTGGCAGGAGGCCTGGGAGCACCTCGCTGTGTTCTGGAAAGCCGTCCCTCTTCTATAAGTGTGAATATAGAAGTGTAGAAGTGAAATACTTCTACAAGTATTTCAATTAGAAGCAGTATCAAAAGACTTCTTCATAGCCTATAATCTGGCTGCTTCCTTATTGACAATGGGTGAACAATACCTGCGTTAATTCAGGCAAAGCATTTAACCCAAATGAATGAATAATTATGCCAGCTCTTGTTTTCCATTTTCAGTACCTGTCAGTGCTTAGGGCATTCAAGAGCGGGCAGATAGCCCAATACTGAATGAGGGAATGAATGAATGAATTTACTTATTTACTGCAAAGACTGGGTTGCCAAATCAATAGTTTCAATCAACCTGAAATGAGAAAGAAATTGTCTGCCACACTGTCCTCTGGCACACAGCAGGATGACCTGATGGATCAGTTTTTATTAAATAACTAAAAACTTCAGTGAAACCAGAGGCACTCTGGTCCTGGGGGCAGGAGAAGTCAAATGTAAGATTCTTTAACGAAGGAATCTTCTTTCCAATTTGTTTCATATATTCCGGGTAACGCTGGGAGTTTATGCTCAATACAAACAGAAACAACAGAAATGATCACAAAATACGTTTACGTAGCTCATCTGTGATTGCAGTAGTGTGACCGTACCGTTTAACACGTCCCAGATACATAAGTGCATAGGAAGGCTGGAACAGCAGCCCGTGAGGGACCCTGGGTGGCTTTCCTGAGGCCACCCCAGCTCCTGACCCTCCAGCGTCTCCAGGGAAACACATGACAGGACCCAGCAGACAGGCGTGGGGGGGGGGGGGGGAGTGCCTCAGCAGGCCTCTCGGGAAGCTCCCTAAGCTCAGTGTCTGTGGCGGCTGATAAAGACCCGATCCAGGTGTGTCTGGGCCGCTGCCTTCTTTTCTAATTGCCAATTCTTCGCGGAGATAAGGGGACCTCCCTTTGTCTTTCATGACAAAGACATGAAGGCTTTTGGGAAGCCTTTCATTTGTTAAATCTGACTTAAAAATGCAAGAGTCAGTCCCCCTTCCCTTCCCCTCTTTCATCCTTTGCTCCCTGGCCTCCTTGCTGGTTCACATTCAAAAAGCTTCAAAGCTTTAGGCCAAGTGCAGAGGCTCAGAGTGCTGCGTTTGAGTCCAAATTCTCAAAATCAAAAGCCTTTCTTTCCCTCCTACTGCAAATGCTCCAGGCAGTCACTGTAGGTTGTCACTGCCAGAAGAGCTGCGTTTTTCCTCCTATCAAACATGTTAAGAGTATCTAAGGGCTGGCTATGCCGCCAGACAATTAAGCAATAGAGCTGCTTTTACAGAAAACCAACTTCAAAACCTAAGTGAGGGTTGTTCTTTAAAATAGCCCTCTTCAAAGAAACTGTATGTAATTCAACATAGTGCCACCACATAAAACGCGTCTGAATCGGCATTGCCGAGGTGATCTGTTCTGCTGGTTGACAGGCTAGTATGATTTTCCAATGTGTACTGAAAAAAACACAATCTAGAAGCTGAGTTGTTGCTGTTCAGTGGCTAAGTGTCCAACTCTTTGCCATCCCACGGACTGCAGCACACCAGCCTCCTCTGCATTCCACCGTCTTACACAGCTTGCGCAAACTCATCTCCATTGAGTCGCTGATGCCATCCAACCATCTCTTCCTCTGTCGTCCCCTTCTTCTCCCACCTTCAATCTTCCCCAGCATCAGGGTCTTTTCAAATGAGTCAGCTCTTTGCATCAGGTGGCCAAAGTACTGGAGCTTCAGCTTCAGCATCAGTCCTTCCAATGAATATTTAGGACTGATTTCCTTCAGGATGGACTAGTTGGATCTCCTTGCAGTCCAAGGGACTCTCAAGAGCCTTCTCCAACACCACAGTTCAGAAGCATCAATTCTTTGGCGCTCAGCCTTCTTTATGGTCCAACTCTCATGACTACTGGGAAAACCATAGCTTTGACTATATGGACCTTTGCCAGCAAAGAGATGTCTCTGTTTTTTAATATGCTGTCTATGTTTGTCATAGCTTTCCTTCTAAAGGAGCAAGTGTCTTTTAATTTCATGGCTGCAGTCATGGTCTACAGTGATTTTAGAGCCCCCAAAAGAAAATCTGTCACTGCTTCCACTTTTTCCCCTTCTATTTGCCATGAGATAGGACCAGATGTCATGATCTTAGCTTTCTGAATGTTGAGTTTCAAGCCAGCTTTTTCATGCCTCTCTTTCACCCTCAAAAAGAGGCTCTTTAGTTCCTCTTCACTTTCTGCCATTACAGTGGTATCATCTGCATATCTGCAGTTGTTGATACTTCTCCTGGCAATCATGATTCCAGCTTGTGATTCATCCAGCCCAGCATTTTGCTAAAGTTGAGAGTTATGGTTTATTCAGCAGATAGTCTGAAGACTTTAAGGCTAGGACACAGCATCTCAGATAACGCTGAGAAACTTGTCTGAAGAGATGAAGTAGGGAGGCCAGGATATATAGTAGTTTTTGCAATAAAAGAGTCGGAACATCAAAAGACTGCTGTTGATAAAAGAAAACCAGACATCTCAAGTTAAGGAATTTAGTGCTTTTCTATGTATGGGAAAAACACAAGCATCTGGGCTCACTGAAATCGTTCCTGAGGTATACACTTCAGCTAAGCATCCTGGGCTTTCCCATCCCGAGGTTTCCCCGGGGGGCACCCGTGGGGTGGACCCGGGGGGTGGCTGCAGGGCAAGCACTGTTTTCATCCTGGGTTCCCTTGGGTCCACCGCCCCGGGCAATGGCTTGCTGGTTGCACCATCCCTTTGCTTACTGGTACAGCAGGTGATATCTTTCATCCACACCAACCACAGGCCTCCTGTCCCTCCTCCATCACTGTAGGTGATGGGTGATGTAAGGCACTCACCCCTCAGAGGGCAGCATGAAGGGACTGAAGCCTGGGGTGCCTTTACAACCCAGTGGATCCTGAGGGCAGCTCCTAAGGGGAACCATGTTAGGAGCGAGTCATACTGCTGGTGTTAAAGAGAATCACCATGGAGGATATAAAAAGAGGCCAGCTCAGAAGCCCTTGCACTCACCTGGGAAATGACTAAAAGGGCAGCAGAAATGGGGAATTCTAAAGCACAACCAGACCAGTACACTCACTGGGATTCATGGGGAAAAAAAGAGTCCAACTTGAAAGATAGGCGATTTGGACCAATGTCCAGCTTAGAGCTAACAGAAAACACAGGCCAAAATATCAAAAACATCTGCCCAAAGGTGTCAGAGATTAAACAAGAAGGTGAAGCAGAATCAGATATAGAAAAGATGAAAATCTGGGGCGTTGAGGCTGATCTTTGGGGCGTCTTTTTCCTCGGGGGAGTCTCCGGTCTCAAGTGGAGCTAGGGACACCGGTGGTGAGTGGAGGACCCGGGGCAGTTTCCTCCTTCTGCTGGAACAAATGTGCGCTCTTCCAGGTCCGGAGATCACGTGTTGGAGGGGCCTCACTGAGCTAAAGCCAAGGAGTCCAGAGAGCTGTGTTCCTTCTAGAGGCTCCAGGAGAAAAGCCGCCGCTACCCTTCCTCCAGCTTCTGGAGGCTGTCCCTGCTCCTATACTCACAGCTTCCTTCCGTTTTCAAAGTCAGCGCCTAGGGATGGAGCATTTCTCATGCCGCATCTGACTTCACTGTCCTGCCTCCTCTTTTCCTTCCAAAGGCTCCTGTGATTATGAGGAGCCTGCCTCAATAGTTTAGGATAATTAGCAAT
Source organism: Okapia johnstoni (assembly GCA_024291935.2). Classification (NCBI taxonomy): domain Eukaryota; kingdom Metazoa; phylum Chordata; class Mammalia; order Artiodactyla; family Giraffidae; genus Okapia; species Okapia johnstoni. Next base: position 1,949,148 of record CM044326.1, read on the forward strand.
ACTGTCCCCACCTCAGGGACAGCTGATGAACCACTTTAATTCCATTTGCAATTTTATTTTCCCTTTGTCGTGTAACACAAAGGCTCAGGGGGTTAAGACATGGGCATCTCTTGGGGGCTATTTTTCTGCTACCACAGAATTTGCCAATAGAAGGGTGTGGATCCCCAGAGAAACCAGAAGATGAGATGAACCAGAAGAAAGAGTGAGCCTTTGTGCAAACTGCTCCCCGGGTTAGAGTCAACTGGGTGGCCCAGAAAATATCAACACTTAGCATTGGATTAAGGTCATTCCAGATTTCAGGAACTCCTAGATAATGAACAAAACAGAGTCTCACTTAAAAAAAAAAATATATATATATATATATATATAATAAAACGCTAGTCCTCAAATGATTTATAAAAAACAAATTTCCAAATAAAAACATGTCAGTATGTCAGACACATACTCAGAGATAACCAATCATAACACAAGATAAGGCATCATGCAATAAGAACCAATAAAAACAAGACTAGGATCAGGCTCATTGGGATTTTAAATTACCACACTTGCAATGATTCTGAAGCTAAAAAGTTATCAGATGATCCAGCAATCCCACTCACAGGTGTATATCTGGAGAAAGCTATAATTAAAAAATATACATGCACCCCAATGTTCATAGAAGCATTATTTATTAATACAAGAGCTAAGACATGGAAACAACCTAAGTGTCCATCAGCAGATGAATGGATAAAGCAGATGGGGTCATACATACAATGGAATATTACTCAGCCATAAGAAAGGAACAGAATAATGTCATCTGCAGCAATATGGATGGATCTGGAGATTATCATACTAAATGAAGTCAGTCAGACAGAGAAAGACAAATACCATATAATATTGTTTGTATGTGAAATTTAAAAAAAGAAAAAGATACAAATGAACTCATTAACAAAACAGAGACTCACAAACACAGAAAACAAACTCAGAGTTACCAAAGGGGAAAGGATGGGAAAAACTAGGAGTTTGGGATTAAAAATACACACTGCAATATATAAAATAGATAACTGACAAGGGCAGGGACAGGGTGCCACACTCAATATCATGAAATTAATACCTGGTAACACAGACATGAAAGTGAGAGAGGAGAATGAAAAAGTTGGCTTAAAGCTCAACGTTCAGAAAACTAAGATCATGGCATCCAGTCCTATTACTTCATGGCAAATAGATGGGGAAACAGTGGAAACAGTGAGAGACTTAACTTTTCTGGGCTCCAAAGTCACTGCAGATGGTGACGGCAGCCATGAAATTAAGACGCTTGCTCCTTGGGAGAAAAGTTATGACCAACCTAAACAGCATTAAAAAGCAGAGACATTACTTTGTCAACAAAGGTCTGTCTAGTCAAGGCTATGGTTTTTCTAGTGGTCACATATGGATGTGAGAGTTGGACTATAAAGAAAGCTGAGCACTGAAGAATTGACGCTTTTGAACTGTGGTGTTGGAGAAGACTCTTGAGAGTCCCTTGGACTGCAAGGAGATCCAACCAGTCCATCCTAAAGGAGATCAGTCCTGAATATTCATTGGAAGGACTGATGTTGAAGCTGAAATTCCAATACATTGGCCACCTGCTGCGAAGAACTGACTCATTTGAAAAGACCCTGATGCTGGGGAAGATTGAAGGCAGGAGGAGAAGGGGATGACAGAGGATGAGATGGTTGGATGGCATCAATGACTCAATGGACATAAGTTTGAGCAAGCTCCGAGAATTGGTGATGGACGGGGAGGCCTGGTGTGCTGCAGTCCATGGGGTCACAGAGTCGGACATGAGAGAGCGACTGAAATGAAGTGAACATGGACATGTCTTCAGAACCATCAATAATATTTCTGTTGTACCTAGGTTTACTAGAGGTCAAATAAGACTGTATTTCGTTACAAATTTGTCAACAAGAAATCTCCCTCATTATGGAAAATACTTCAGGGACACTAAGATGTGTTTTCAGTAGAAGAAGGTATAAGAGTTATGCATGATCAGGATTTTCTAAAATTGGATTACAATTAGTTGGATAAACGGATTTTGTTAGGGATGACACGGCCATATGAAAACTGGTTAGAACCAACTAGGTCCAAGGTGGCGGGGCCGACCTTCAAGAGTCCTCGAGCCTTGGTATACACGCCCATGGTGACATAACAGCAAGCCAAGTGACACGCCCATCAGACTAAATCTGACCAAATATTCTAAACACTTTTGATTGATTTTTTCGACAAAACTTCCTAAGTCGAATTCTGTTGAAGTTCTTTTGACCTCTAGCTAATTTGGGGATGCTTCAGAAGGCTGCTGAAACATCCCAAAGAGAGATATTAAACTAATTGTGTTTATTTGGTTGGTTATAAGGGAAATATTATCAAATGAGTAATAAATCCTCTCAGGTTATAACATATGGTAAATATTACAAATATAGATATCCTAGAAGTTATATGGAGTTCCTACATTCTGATATGTCCTGGTAGTCTAATGGGAAACCTGATGACTTCACAAAAGCCAACAAAAGGACTGAAGGAACCAGTGAAAATGCTTATAACTTTTATGGTTTCTACCTGAAAAAATTACAGGTTTGAATCTGTCTTTTCCAAGAGTAGGGAAAACCTTCCCCTCAAACTAATTATGACAGTAATTTGGTAAAATTATATGCTATAAACAAATTAAAACAATTATATCTGACTCCTCCAGAGACTGGAAACTCTTAGGTTTCCAGTAACTTTTATCAGATGAGTTAGGGAGGTTATCTCATTAACAGGTACAGAAATCTCAAGGAATTCTTGACACCTTGAAAAGGGAAGAATTCACCTAGATTTGTTAGGAGAAATCCGTGATAAGCCTTTGGCATGACTTTTCCAGCCTTGTTTTATTTTAAAAGTTCTGAAACTCTATAAAAGTTTCAGCAAAGCAAAAGTCTATGATCAGTTATGGCTATACAAATCATCAGGCCAAATTTACTGAGAGCAGACCCATTTTGCAAAGAAACTAGCCTTAATATGGTTATATTTGATAAAAAATAGGGTAATTTTAGGAAGAAAAAGATGTTTCAATAAATGTTAAATCCCAGTTTGTTAATGGAGGTTTGTATCAAGTAACACTCATTTCCTGCATAATTCTTTGCTGTTATGTGATATTAATGTTAAATTTAATTGAATTCTTAAAGAATACCCTAAGTTTGTTTCTGAAGCTTATCTCAGTAATCGATCTTTGGATAAAGATCAGATGCCTTATGACCTGCAACCAGGACTGGAAAAAGACATAATTTAAGGGACTGTCTCCAACCTGGATAGAAGGACGTTTTTATCAGGTACTCTTAACCGGCTCACGCACAGTGAAATTGAAGGGAAATTGACTCTTGGATTAATTCCCACTTTCAAAGGCCCATACACGAGGCTATTCTATACAGAGGACAGCTCACCTGATCTTACTTTAAAATTATGTTCAAACAGGAGAAATTGCACTATATCAGGATGGGAAGAAGATATCAGAGGTAGACAGTTTGCCCAAGATGCTGCACCTGATTCATATGATAATTTACAATGTTTTCTTGACTTCATGGACCTTTGCATATAAATCAAATGCTTTTCTATCATAGGCCTGATCCTATGCTAGTTTCAGAAATCAATCCAATTACCTGTGTCTAGTTCTGGGTTACCATGGGGAATTTTTCTACTCCAAGGCTCTAACTGGTTGGCCCCAAGAAAATTCACTTAAAAAGAAAAACTAGAGTCATATTCATGTCACTATTGATATTACTAGATGGGATCCTCTCACCTGGCCAATTAATAATGCCTACTCTGACTCTGGCCATAAATTTGAGTTTTCTTCTATTACGCAAGCTCAATCAGAGCAACAAGCAAAGTTTCAGTAATGGAAAAAAATCACCCATAATTACGGGATGGATTTAAATAGATAACACCAGGCTATGGTAATTTAGTTTTAAAGCCTTCTCTATGTTGGAAACAAATCATATTAAGGTTTTAGAAAAGGCAGAGGAACCAGAGATCAAATTGCCAACATCTGCTGGATCATCGAAAAAGCAAGAGAGTTCCAGAAAAACATCTATTTCTGCTTTATTGACTATGCCAAAGCCTTTGACTGTGTGGATCACAATAAACTGTGGAAAATCCTTAAAGAGATGGGAATACCAAGACCACCTGACCTGTCTCTTGAGAAACCTGTATGCAGGTTAGGAAGCGACAGTTAGAAGTAGACTTGGAAAAACAGACTGGTTCCAAATAGGAAAAGGAGTATATCAAGGCTATATATTGTCACCCTGCTTATTTAACTTATATGCAGAGTACATCATGAGAAACGCTGGGCTGGAAGAAACACAAGCTGGAATCAAGATTGCTGGGAGAAATATCAATAACCTCAGATATACAGACGACACCACCCTTACGGCAGAAAGCGAAGAGGAACTAAAGAGCCTCTTGACGAAAGTGAGAGAGGAGAGTGAAAAAGTTGACTTGAAGCTCAACATTTAGAAAACTAAGATTATGGCATCTGGTCCCATCACTTCATGGGAAATAGATGGGGAAACAGTGGAAACAGTGACTGACTCTATTTTGGGGGGCTCCAAAATCACTGTAGATGGTGAGTGCAGCCATGAAATTAAAAGATGCTTACTCCTTGGAAGGAAAGTTATGATCAATCTAGATAGCATATTAAAAAGCAGAGACATTACTTTGCCAACAAAGGTCCGTCTAGTCAAGGCTATGGTTTTTCCAGTGGTCATGTATGGATGTGAGAGTTGGACTATAAAGAAAGCTGAGTGCCAAAGAATTGATGCTTTTGAACTGTGGTGTTGGAGAAGACTCTTGAGAGTCCCTTGGTCTGCAAGGAGATCCAACCAGTCCGTCCTAAAGGAGATCAGTCCTGGGTGTTCACTGGAAGGACTGATGTTGAAGCTGAAACTCCAACACTTTGGCCACCTCATGCGAAGAGCTGACTTGTTTGAGAAGACCCTGACGCTGGGAAGGATTGGGAGCAGGAGGAAAAGGGGATGACAGAGGATGAGATGGCTGATGGCATCACCGACTCAATGGACGTAAGTTTGGGTGGGCTCAGGGATTTGGTCATAGACAGGGAGGCCTGGCGTGCTGCGGTTCATGGAGTAGCAAAGAGTCAGACACGACTGAGCGACTGAACTGAACTGAACTGAACTGAAGGATAATTAGTCTAGTAACACTAGGAAACCAGGCTATGTGCCTTATAGACAGTGCCAATATATAATTTCCCTGGAAAATAAAGATTCTACAGAGTAGACTAAGTCAGATGCCCTGGGAGGTACTGGGCTGCATCTGATGGAAGTTCTTAGCTTAATTCTTACTTATGACTTTACTAATACCGCTGGCTATGTTATTTGTATTTCACCTATTTTACAAAATTGCTGTTTCTTACACTGACAAACATGTGACTGAGGGCTCTGATAAAATAATATATAGTTCCATATGAGATCAATGATGGTAACAGTATAACTCTAGATATGGGAAGAAGCAACAAGAGGGAATGTTTTCCTGGACCAAGAGGCTAGTAACACAGGTGGTCCAGAGAATTTTGGATACTGCTTTATGGCCTAGTCCAGTAACAGCACATTGAGTGTCCTGTTGGCAAAATCTTTGCCAGACTTGAGAATGGACATTCTCAGCACCATGGGATGAAATAGTCATGAAATGCCCCCCTCAAAAACATGGTCAAGTTTATGACCAAGAAGAGGTTCTGCCAACTAAAAACTGACACTTGCCATCTACCTCTACAAAGATTAAACCATAGCCACTGCAGCTGCTGACCTTCAACACCCTTGAAAGGAGTTTAGGGTGGAAATCAGAACGAGGGACTCTGCTTGGGAAAAACTGGCAGAACATGCCTTCAGGTAGTTAGATCTTTACAGGAGAAGATTTTATGAGTCCCAATTCTTGCACCTTCTCATACCTAGAGAAACACTGACATCATTAATGGTGACATCTGCTTTGGCTATTAAGGAGAATTTTACAATTAAAAGTCAAAATAGAGTAGCTATGGTTCAGACATCCAAGGAAATAACTAAGTGATATTATGGGTGTAATTTCAGACTAGAGCTTGTATTGCTAAACACTTGCATTTTCTGAGTCGTATCAGGCTTGGATACAACCATTCTCAAAACAATATCTGCTGGCAGCTAGTAACTGCAACCTTACTTTTTATAAAACTAGGCAACTGGCTACAAGTCTCCCTAAAGGGCCAGGCCCAGACTGGGTTTCACGCCTATTCTTCTAAAAAGAAATGAGATTTATTTTGTCTATTAAGATTCTGGGATTCCCTTGTGGCTCAGCTGGTAAAGAATCCGCCTGCAATGTGGGAGACCTGGGTTTGATCCCTGGGTTGGGAAGATCCCCTGGAGAAGGGAAAGGCTACCCACTCCAGTATTCTGGCCTGGAGAATTCCATGGACTGTATAGCCATGGGCTCGCAAAGAGTCAGACACAACTGAGTGACTTTCACTTATTTCACTTACCATCGCTTATTAAGATTCCAGTTGTCACTCCTCCAACCACTTCTAATTGGGTCTGTTACACCAAAATGGCAGACCAAGAGGTTGAGATTTTAATCATACAAGACTCGGATCTAGGACTTGGAACTCAGGAATACTTCCAATTCAGTATCTATTCTCCAAACTCTATGCCCCATTTTGACTGGAAGTTATCATAGTTGCCCAGGTCCCTGAATTAAAACTGAGCAGGACTCCATGAAGCTCTGGAATACAGATCCCTTCTTTGTTCCCCGTTTCTTGTCTGTAGGTTATAGGCTTCATTCAGCCTCCTTGACCTTCCCTGAGTCCCAAAGGGCAGATTCAAACAGCTGCTGATCAGGGGAGGGAGGGGATACAGAAACAGAGGAGGAGCATCAAATGGTGGCACAGCCTTGAGGCAGGGTCCTGGTTCCTACTCAAGAAACATGCAAATGTAACAATATCTTTGAGTCCTTCTGCAGAACTGGGGCCCCTCACTCAGGTGGAGGAAGGTAACTTCAGGCTGAGCACAAGATTCTTGGCACCGCTCTGTTGCCTCACCACCAGCCAATCAGAACAAGGTCACACACCCTGCAGCCTTCACCCCAGATGTTGCCTTCTGTTTCTGGGGCCCAGTGATGACCATCCTGTTAGGCCTCCTGTTTGGGCCTGTATATTTCATCTCTGACAGGGGCCAACAGTATCAAGCTAAACTGCTATTATTATAAGGGTGAATGCTGGTTTCAGGCACAGAATACCTCGACTTAGATCAGGTAGCGAGAGACTTCTGCTCTGCTAGGCAGGTCTATGCCCATGCACAGCAGGAAGAAGTTACAGAAGAAAGAGAGAAAGAGATCTCCACAATGGTTCCCAAGAAGTATCTTGAGTATGAAGTCTCTCGGCAGGGTGGGGGGCACGGGGAGTTGTTAGAGGAAGTACACTGACTGAAGAAACTGCCTGCACTGGCCAGGCACCATAGTAACCATTTGCATGAGTTGTCTTAGGACAGGAGGTCCTGTTAAGGAATCAGTTCAGTTCAGTCGCTCAGTCATACTCAACTCTTTGCGACCTCATGAACTGCAGCACCCCAGGCCTCCCTGTCCATCACCAAATCCCAGAGCTTGCTCAAACTCATGTCCATCTCGTCAGTGATACCATCCAACCATCTCATCCTCTGTCGTCCCCTTCTCCTCCTGTCTTCAATCTTTCCCAGCATCAGGGTCTTTTCCAAGGAATCAGTTCTTCCCATCAGGTGGCTGAAGTATTAGACTTTGTTCTTCAAAGTCCTCCAACCATACAAACCTTCGTCCATAGTATCAGATCTATAGATCTGCTATATAGAGTGCCCGAAGAACTGTGGATGGAGGTTCACCACATTGTACAGGAGGCAGTGATCCAGACCACCCCCAAGAAAAAGAAATGCAAAAAGGCAAATGGTTGTCTGAGGAGGCTTTAGAAATAGCTGAGAATGTCAGATTTCTAACTTAAAAAAAAGATACGCAATAAGCAACAATGGTTTATGGTATAGAGGAAATATAGTCAATATCTTGTAATACCTAAACAGGAAAATAATTAAAAAAATAATATATGTGCATATGTGTAACAGAATCACACACAAAAAAATGAATTCTACTTTTTGAAATTTAGTAATGCTTATCTTTTTGCCAGTTTTTTAAAATATCCTATGGACATGAGTTTGGGTAAACTCCAGGAGTTGGTGATGGACAGGGAGGCCTGGCGTGCTGCAGTCCCTGGGGTCGCGAAGAGTCAGACATGAGTGAGCGACTGAACTGAACTGAGATGTTTTTCTGGAATTCTCTTGCTTTTTCTATGATCCAATGGATGTTGGCAACTTGATCTCTGGTTCCTCTGCCTTTTCTAAATCCAGCTTGAACATCTGAAAGTTCATGGTTCATGTACTGTTGAAGTAAACAACCTTTAGGCTGTTGAAGTCAACAACGTTAGATATGTGGATGATACCACTCTAATGGCAGAAAGTGAAGAGGAACTAAAGAACCTCCTGATGACGGCAAAGGAGGATAGTGAAAAGGCTGGCTTAAAACTAAACATTAAAGAAACTAAGATCATGGCATCTGGCCCCCTCACTTCACAGCAAATAGAAGGAGAAAAGGTAGAAGCAGTGACAGATTTCCTCTTCTTAGGCTCTAAAACCAGCACAGATGATGACTGCAGCCATTAAATCAGAAAATGACTGCTTCTTGGCAGGAAAGCTATGACAAACCTAGACTGTGTTAAAAAGTGAACACATCACTTTGCCGACAAAGGTCCACATAGTCAAGACTATGGTCTTCCCAGTCTTCACGTATGGTTGTGACAGCTGGACGATAAAGAAGGCAGAGTGCTGAAGAATTGATGCCTTCAAACTGTGGTGCTGCAGCAGACTCCTCAGAGTCTCTTGGGCAGTGAGGAGATCAAACCAGTCAATCTTAAAGGAAATCAATCCTGCATATTGGAAGGACTGATGCTGAAGCTGAAGCTCCAGTATTTTGATCACCTGATGAGAACAGTCAACTCATGGGAAAAGTCCTTGATGCTGAGAAAGATCAGGGAAAAAGAGGGCAGAAGAAGACAGTGTCAGAGACTGAGATGGCTGGATAGCATCTCCAATGCAATGGACATGAACTTGGGCAAACTCCGGGCGATGGTGAGGGACAGGGAGGCCTGAAGCACTGCAGTCCATGGTGTCACAAAGAGCTGAACATGACTGGGCAACTGAACACTGAACATCTCCAGAGAGCCCTGGCAGTTCTGTGGCCCCGGGGATGAAGCCAGCACTGCAGCACGGGGCATCGAGTCTGCTGAGCTCAGCACCGTGGCTCCTGGGCTGCAGGTAGAGCCCTCAGAGTCCCCAGCACGTTAGGCCAGCATCCTCCCTTCCTCTGTAGAGTACCTGCCAACAGCTGCAATATGTGACTAAAGGATTCCTTCTAAAAACTGGGACTTCCCCTCAGAAGTATGTAGCCCTGCCCTGTGAGGAGGTCAAGGAACAGCCCCCAGGATGCTGGTTGTGTCCAACCCACTCCTGTGCTCTTGAAACAGGGAGGCAGGTAAAAGCTGCAGACCCCGCATCCCAGACCCACAGGCCTAGACTCCCCGCCGCACCCAGGCCTCCTCAGAGCCCCACACAACCCCCGCCAGCACTCAGCTCTCCAGCTTTCTCCTGCCGCTCTGGACTCACTGAGCCCAGAGCAGTGCCTCCCACTTGGGACAGACCTGTTGGGTCTGTTGTGAGGCTCCTCTGCACACAGAGGCCCACAGGTGCTGCGCCTACCCCCCTCAGAGACCTTCCAGGGCCGCCACGGGACAGGGTACCCCTGCGGAGCTGCAGTCCGCCGGGGGAGCAGGATTTGATGCTGTTCCCATCTTGCAGGTGCTGAAACAGAGCTGAGAGGTCACACGACTCTCTTGGGTCACAGCAGAAGGTGCAGAACCCAAAGCCTGCTCCCGGCAGCGCTCCCTGAGGCCGAGCCTACCCAGACTGCCTTCGTGGGCCAACTGCCCACAGCCTGTTCCTTCCCAGCCCCTCTGAGGACCGTGGCCCCTCCTAAAACAGGGCTCTCCTCTGGGTCAGGAGGACGGGGTGGGACGAGCCAGCCACCACCCATCGGGTGAAAAGCTGGAATGTCAGGAAGACATGTGCCGCTTCGCAGACCGCGGAAGGTCGGCTTGACTTCCCTTGTGTGGACTGAGGGGCTGGAGCCTCCAGTCGACCTCCCCAGCCCTGCCCGCCTTGACTATGACTGGGTTTTCCTAGAGAGTCTCGGGGAACAGGGCAGGCAGGGGTGGCACGCGCAGAGGTGGGGTCGCAGGCCTGGGGTCGCCCCCGAGGAGGGAGGGTAGGGCTGGGGGCGGCAGGCTGGAGGGCGGCCGGAGCCTCCGCTGCTGCAGTCAGGCCGCAGCCTCCTGTGACCCCAGCAACAGCGCAGCTCCCCGACGCTGCCGGCCCGAGGGAAGGGGTGCTTTCTGTGTTCATCACAGTGCCCAGCACACAGAGTGCCGCAGCTGTGAACAAGAAGGGGCCTTTCAGCGCCTGCGGGTCCTCCCAGCTCCTCATCAGCACCTGGACCCCACCCCCGTGTGTGTGTGTGTGTGTGTGTGTGTGTGTTGGGGGAGTCCTCCCAGCTCATCAGCACCTGGATCCCACCCTCTGTGTGTGTGTTGGGGGGGTCCTCCCGGCTCCTCATCAGCACCTGGACCCTCCCGTGTGTGTGTGTGTGTGTGGGGGGTCCTCCCGGCTCATCAGCACCTGGACCCCACCCCCTGTGTGTGTGTGGGGGGGTCCTCCCAGCTCATCAGCACCTGGACCCCACCCCCTGTGTGTGTGTTGGGTGGGGGGTCCTCCCGGCTCCTTATCAGCACCTGGACCCTTCGGAGGCGGAGCCCTCTCGCAGCCCCAGAACCCCAGAGTTCACTGTCCGCTGGCCTGCCCAGGACCCCATGCTCAAGCAGGCCTCCCGGAGTGAAGCGAGGGATGAGGGCCACGGCTTGGTGAGGGACACACCCCAAAAAATCTGGCCAGGTTTTTGCCAACACTTCAAAGCAGCAGAACTGCCCCCAGTCAAACCTTGAGTGCAGCCCCCAGATACGAGTGTGCGTGCACACCTCTGTCCCCTCTATCTGTGCATTTGTGCAGAGAAACACACACCGACAAACACACGCCACGCATTCTGCCCCTGACTTCCTGGCATCAGCAGTTTCCTTAGCCCGGCTGCCCCACCACATAGCACATTCTAGTTGGGTATTTGGACAGTGATCAGTTTCCTTCCTGAGACTCTGGCCTGGGGAGCTGTCCCTTAACTTCACCGCGATGCCCCAAAGTGCCTGCCTCACTGTGAGCTTTTGAGCCAAGCGCCAGGGTGAGGGCTGCAAGGTCACACGGCTGTGACTCCCACTCTGGCACCGCCACCGCGCCCAGGGCCAGCTTCAGGGGAGAGACATGCCACACCCGCTGCCGCACCGGGACGGTGCCGTCTGGGAGTGTGGGTCCAGCCCCCGCAGGCCGAGCGCATGAGCCTGAGCCGCAGAGGCGCAGGAAGGGGCTGCCAAGCCAGCCGTGAGCCAGGATGAGGCCACCCAGCTCCCTGGACGCGCCGCCTCCTCTGAGAGAGGAAGGCAGTGCTCTCATCCCAAGGCCCTGGGGAACCCTGGGGAGCACGGAGCAGCCCAGCGCCTCCCCCCACCCCAGGCAGGCAGGCAGAGTGCCGGAGTTCCATGCACCCCCAGGGTGGGTCCGGGTCAACCCAATGAGAAAGTGCTGGTAAGTGGTTCAATGCTGGCGAAGTGAGCTGTGGACACCACCGCCCCAGGCACGTCGCCAGCAGACTTCCCAGTTCTGAGAGCCCTGTGCAGGGGAGGGGAGGTGCTCTCTTCAGAGGCACGCATTCGAGACTGACCCAACGGGACAGCCCGTGCGTGCACAGAAGGGCCCTGAGTGTCCCCACAGAGGGGACACCTCGTGAGTGGCTGCCTCCCAGCAGGAGTCGGACCTGCGCTGCAGAAGCTTCAGACCAGGACGACTCTCTGCCCTCAGGAGGGTCAGCCCAGTGGGCACCCCACGCACGAGCTGAGATGGCGGGGGCATGACAAGCCTGGGACAGGGTACAGTGCGGAGGGGTCGTGATCTGGGGGCGTGGGGGGCGCCGCCCGCTCCTGCCATAGCAGCTCAGCACAGACCTTCTCTCTGAAAGCTGCAATCAGTGGAACAAACAGCTGCTTGTGCTTAGAATAAAAGCAAGCATTTTCTTTGCCTCTCAAGCCACAGGAGTGGAGTCAGAAGCACATGCTCCAAACCAGGCAGGAAGCCCAGCTGGGCCCTGTATGGTGGTGCCACCATGGGACCCCAGACTCAGCTTGCCCAACCCACGCATGGCCACGCTTCCCCCCAACTTCAACCCAGAGGCTGCACACAGCGCAGCCCAGGCCTCCTCATCCGGAACCTTCCACAGCACCGGCCGGGGCTCCTTGGGGGCGGCCCTGCACCCCGCCTGCCCTCTGGCCCCCGCTAAGCCAAGAGGCTGGGCCGCACTGTGTGCCACAGGGGATCTGGGTGACACGGGGGCCCCCGCAGCTCCCTCGAGAGAGTCAGAAGCTGCAGTGACCGAGCGGCCTGGCACACGCCGAGTGCTGGGGGAGAGCCCACTGGGGCCAGCACAGAGGGCTGGGGGTGCGGGCCGGCTCCTCACGGGAAGGGTCTCAGCTCTCTGACCACTGACAGGGCCCCCCAGTCCCGGGGTCTGCGGGGGCCAGCCCGGCGTTTCTTGCCCACAGGTGGGGAGGCAGCCGGCACAGACTCCCAGCTTCCCGGGGGCATGCTGTGCAGGATGGCGCCCCTCACTGAATCCGAGTTCCCCCGAGCCTCCAGTCTCTCTGGGGCTTGAGACAAAAGTTCTACCCAAGCTCAGGGTCTCAGCCCGGCGGGCACAACTTCCCTGCCCACCTCGGCCCACAGAGTGTCCACGCAGGGCGCCACACTCAGGACCCTCCAGGAGGGTCTCCAGGGCTGAGGGCAGATGCCCCTCAGTCTCGCCCTTGCAGCCTCACAAGGTCTGTCCTCACAAGACTTTCCGCCTGACGGTCAAGGTTCCAGAACCCTCGACGAAGGCCGGATGACTGCAGCGGCTGTTTGAAGTTCCTTCCAAAACAAACCTACAGCTGCAAGCCTTTGAAGCCGCCCTTCTTCACCACCCAAAAGGGCTCACGTCTAATCACCGGCAGGAGGAGCCGCTGAAAAGTCACTCGTCACAAGTACGAAAAGTAATTTTTTTCCTTTTTTCTCAAAGACACAAGACTCACACAAGGACATTTCTGTTTGCGTTAGCATTAGGCATGTGCGTGCGTATGACAAAGAACGGTTTTGAAGCTTAGGCCCAGTTCTAAACTTAAGAAAACCCACAAAGATGTAGCTCAGAGCCCGCTCTCTGGAACAGAGAGGAGGATTCTTGGTCACTAGCGAGGATATACTTTTAGAGGGGGCGGGGAGGGGAAGGCATCCAGTCACAGCTGCTACCTAGCAAGTGGCTCCACTGGAAACCAGCAAACTTCAGCCTGACCTCAGCTGGGTGACAACACCCATCAGTCCCGCAAGGTCAAATCCCAGTGCCTTCTACAGCATGGATTACTCATCGGCACTGCTGGGAAGCCCCAGTGTATCTCAATATGGTTAAACCCAGTTTAGATGTCTACAACATGTTTTCATCCACACCCAAGCAGGTAACAGTGCAGCCCCGCTCTCCTCCCCTTACAGACAGACCTCCTGCAAGTTAGACAGGCTGGGATCTGGGACCCTTTGCTGCAATGCCTGCACCTGAATAAATGTCTCCTCAAGCTACAAAATATCAAGAAACTGTAAGTTACAAAAAGAACTGTGTGCATCCACAGTTGGGACAAATTATGGACAAGATGCAAAAAGACCAAAAAAAAACCCCACCTATCAACTGCCACTTCTAAAGAGCCAGCAACAAAACACGAGGTGTGGAGCAAAAGCAGGGTACTGTGCCTGCCCCCTGCACACACCACCACCGAAGGGTGGGCAAACCCCCTGTGCTACCGCTTCAGCCCGAACCCTGGACACATCCCCCCAACACCACATAGGAACCAACTAACTCGGACCAGCTTGCCCTGCACCCCTCGGGGGGAGCAAAGGGGCCTGTTGCTGTTCTTGCCCCCACTGCAGCAGCAGGGGCTCCAGGAAAGCCTTGCTGGGTTTGGTGTCTGGCCTCTTCTTAATTTTCTGTTGACTGGGGAAGGCCAAGAACCCCAGTCGGCCTGGTTCACAGGACACCGTGATGACCTGCAGATGTGGGTACGGACCCCTGCTCTGTTCACATGCATGGGGGGCCAGACACTCATAAGCACTCTCACCCATACGGGAACCCAGCATTGCCTTCCACGGAGGAGCCCACGCAGACGGAAGGCGTTATATAACTTCCCCTGTGATTCTTGCTGAAATGAGGAACTAGACATTTTTTTTTAAAAACCAAATTTAATTAATCACAAATTCTTATTGATCTTGCTCTTTAAATATTTCCTAAGTATAACTCATCTTCTTCATCTCCACAATTATTGTTCTAATTTTAGGCCATTACCATTTCTTTACTAGATTATTGCAGTATTTCCCTATTGGATTTCTTGCCTTTTTAAAAAAATTAATTAATTTACATTGGAGGCTAATTACTTTACAATATTGTGGTGGTTTTTGCCATACATTGACTTGAATCAGCCACGGGTGTACATGTGTCCCCCATCCTGAACCCCCCTCCCACCTCCCTCCCCATCCCATCCCTCAGAGTCATCACAGTGCACCAGCCCCAAGCACCCTATCTCATGCATTGAACTTGGACTGGCGATCTGTTTCATATATGATAATATACATGTTTCAGTGCTATTCTCTCAGATCATCCCACCCTCGCCTTCTCCCACAGAGTCCAAAAGTCTGTTCTATACATCTGTGTCTCTTTTGCTGTCTTGCATATAGGGTCGTTACCATCTTTCCAAATTCCATATATATGCGTTAATATACTGTATTACTGTTTTTCTTTCTGACTTACTTCCCTTTGTATAATAGGCTCCAGTTTCATCTACCTCATTAGAACTGATTCAAATGCGTTCTTTTTAATAGCTGAGTAATATTCCATTGTGTATATGTACCACAGCTTTCTTATCCATTCATCTGCCGACGGACATCTAGGTTGCTTCCATGTCCTGGCTATTATGAACAGTGCTGCAATGAACATTGGGGTACACATGTCTCTTTCAGTTCCGGTTTCCTCGGTGTGTATGCCCACCAGTGGGATTGCTGGGTCATATGGCAGTTCTATTTCCAGTTTTTGGAGGAATCTCCACACAGTTCTCCATAGTGGCTGCAGTTTGCATTCCCAGCAACAGTATAAGAGGGTTCCCTTTTCTCTACACCCTCTCCAGCATTTATTGTTTGTAGACTTTTGGATAGCAGCCATTCTGACCAGCATGAGATGGTATCTCACTGTGGTTTTGATTTGCATTTCTCTGATAATGAGTGATGTTGAGCATCTTTTCATGAGTTTGTCAGCATCTGTATGTCTTTTTTGGAGAAACGTCTGTTTAGTTCCTTGGCCCATTTTTTGATTGGGTCATTTATTTTTCTGGTATTGAGCTGTAGGAGTTGCTTGTATATTTTTGAGATTAATTCTTTGTCAGTTGCTTCATTTGCTATTATTTTCTCCCATTTTGAAGGCTGTCTTTTCACCTTGCTTATACTTTCCTTCATTGTGCAAAAGCTTTTAAGTTTAATTAGGTCCCATTTGTTTATTTTTGCTTTTATTTGAAATGAGGAACTAGACTCTTAAACATTCAGAAACAAAAGGAGGCTGACACGAAAAATTCAAATGCTGTAGCAACTGGTCTCATGTTGTGGGAGCAGGGACCTTCCTCTTGTTGGGGGCTCTTCTCAGAAAACAAGGGAAAGGGACAGACCCCTCAAGACATGACACCCCTCAAGAAATAAGCTGCCTCACCGCACACTGTGCAGAGACAGGGCTGCCTGGCACCACTGCCTGATGCACTCAGGGAACAGAGGTGAGGGACAATCAGACTGAAAATCCCAGGCGCCTCAGGAGTGAGCTCCTGTAGGTCAACATGCTGCTTGAACACTACATTTCTGCCCAGGAAAGGATCTTTTTTATCCTCCCCTTGAAGACAGTCAAAAGTGGTAACTTGGACATGCTCAGATCGCCTTGCTTTATTCTTTGGGACACACACTTTGCACACACACACTCTCAGACACATATACATGCCTGCACACACACACACACACACACACACACACACACATGCCTACATTCACATCCATATTCACTTATGAAGAGGAATTTATGACAACTGGAAAGATCTCACACTGCCAGCTCCTGCTGGTAAAGAAATTCGTGCTCCAGAAACACACACACAGCCTCAAACTTTTTTCAAAAAAGTAATTCAACTGATGTAATTCAACTACATTTAGAAAAACTGAAAATACAGTAAATTATTTTTTCAATGAAAACACAAAAAAACTTCACGTTGCATACCACCATAAATAGAACAAAAACCTTATAGCTTTAGTTATCTTTTTCCTAGAAGAATAAATAACTGCTTCCAACCATACAAAAAACACAAATTTAAACACACACAATGTTGAAGTTTTTATATATTGTAATAAGATCTTTTACGATTAATCCTTCACATAAGCATAATATTATCAACTTCTTGGCATTCACCTGTTTTCATTAAGATTACAGTGCTTCACTCTCTGTAAACTCTGCTTTGCTAGACCACAGGTTCAAGTTAAAGAATCCGTGGCAAAGTCACCAGGATTAGAAACCAAAGCATCTTATTATACAACCAAATTGACATTCCCCATTAAGCAAATGCACTTGATATTATAAAACATGGCATGTCTCAGATAATTATATTACCTACCTAACTGAATTACTGTGAATATCCATACTTGCTAGAATTAGAATTTTAGTCTAAATACAGTTATTATCAAAGTAATTTTCTTTCTCAAAGTTTTTCCTCTTACCTATTTAATATCCTTTAACAAAAGTACATGCTTGTTAAATCTGAGAATAAAAATGTCCCACAGTACATATATACAATGGAATATTACTCAGCCATTAAAAAGAATGAAATCATACCATTTGCAACAACGTGGATGGACCTAGAGATTGTCATACTGAGTGAAGTCAGACAGAGAAGGACAAATATCATACAACATCCCTTCTATGTGTGGAATCTAAAACAAAATGACCCAAATTACTTATCTACAAAACAGAAAGGGACTCATAGACTTAGAGAACAAACTCACAGTTGCCAGGGTAGAGGAAGGGCAGAGGGAGAGTTACGGACTTTGGGATGGACATGTACACACTGCTATACTGAAAATGCATAACCAACAGGGACCTACTGTACAGCACATGGAACTCTGCTCAAAGTTAGGTGGCAGCCTGGATGGGAGGGGAGTTTAGGGGAGAATGGATACTTGTATATGTATGGCTGAGCTCCCTTCACAGTTCACAATACTTAATCAGCTACGGCCCAATACAAAATAAAAAGTTTTCAAAAAAATAGAAATAAAGCTCAACTTATAGACCAACACTAAAAAAATATGTCCCATAGAATAAATTATGAGCTTAATGACTACACTTCATGGTAAAAGAAAACCATGAATCTTTTTGTCAAGGCTTGATATCAACTGATATCAATTAACACACCCAGCCAGCTGTCTTTGTTTTCCACTTTGATGACAGATGGTTTCCTTCTTCAGTCTCACAGCAGACAATGTAGCTAATCTGAAGACTACCGGAAAAGCGTAAGGAAAAAGAAACTTTGTTGCAAGAACTATATCACAAACCACCTTTTCACCCCTACTTTTCCTACCTTAGAGATGCATAGGTAGAAACGAAAAATATTAATTTTGTTTCCTCATATTCGGAATTTTGGTCATCCTTCTAAGCTCCTTAAATTTTACCAAGTAGCGTGGGGGAGGACTCCTCCCTCCTAAAGGAAACTCAGCTTTGTCCCTGCCTGAGAGTCCGGCACCGAGCTGGTGGGATTTTCGAGGAACCTGTGTGCTTCAGCGGCAGGAAAGCCACGTGACTGATTTAGGATGAGGCTCCGTGCCAGTCCGGACATGAGGCGGAGGATGGATACGTGTATATTTAAATATATGTATACTTAAAAAGCACTACTTTTTAAGGTAGTGCTTCTCAGACTTTTTCCAGCCTAGGAAATTCCACACTGATGTCACCAGGAGCACGTGCCAGGCACACATGCACACACATATGCACACACCCACACACGCCTGGGCAGAGCGAACTTGGGCAGACTCGTGGCTTCAGCTCTTCCTACAGCTCTCGCGATCAGCGCTCCACACTGCAGGAAGCAGATGGCCCCGTGGGTGTGGGCAACGATCCCGCAGGTCCATCCAAGAGACAAACCAGAGGAACGTTTTTTCCCAGGTAATTAGCCCACACGAAGTCCCCTCCTGGACAGCCCCTCCCTGACTCCGATACGCCTTCCGTGCCTCGGGGCCCCACCCTCTGCCAAACTCCACCACCGGGCACGCGGGGCCCCTACTGCTTTATCCCCCGTAGAAGCTCTGGTCCACCTCTGCCCGATTTCCTTACTCACACGTCGTACAACACCACGAGGGGAAAGAGGTTTGCCTGTTTTGATGGGCGCCTAGAATGGCCTTTAACATATAGTAGGTGCTCAGTAAATGTTTGCTACAAGAATGAAACATCACAAAAGTGAGTCTAAAAAAAAATGATCTCTGTGAATTCAACAGCCTGAGGAATTCCTCATTTTGTAGAAGTGACTGTGCGAATATTTCAGACGCAGCCGCACGGGCAGGACTGCAAGGTCTGGATGAACGTGCGGGATGGAGTATCAGATGCCCATAGGCCTGGAGAAGCCCATGCTGCTGGGCCTGGGAGTGCCAGACCCTCCTGAGTCAAGCGGCGGAGGAGCGGGCCTTGGTAGAATCTCCTGACTTCCCATTCTGTTTCTTGTCTATAAAAGCGTATAACATCATTACCTCACAACTTATATTTAAAAATATGATTCATAAAAAAAAAAGTCAAGAAAAGAAAAATATATATATATGATTTGGAAATGTTTGCACCACTATGAATGGGAGAGGCACGGTAAGGTCTGGCTCCCAGGAAGCTGGAACAAATGCGAGTTGTTGGGACAGCTCATGGTCAGCCTTGGAGTCCCTTTGATTTCATGGATAATGCCAATTTGACAGTTTGACCCATACTTTTTTTTTTTCGTTTTTGGCTTGCAGGGTCTTCGTTCCCCAACCAGGGACTGAGCCACCGGGCTCTCTGCAGTGAAAGCCCCGAGTCTTAACCACAAGGGAACTTCCATGATCCCAACATTAAACCAAATGGTTATTCTCCAGAGGCGAGACGGCTGGGCAGCTGCAGGTGTCTGGGCGCCCTGTCCTTTGACTCGGGGACCTGGGCAGGCCACATGTGCATCCTGCCTCGTTGCCATCATGCTGGGCTTCCAGCCTCTCGATGCTGTACGATTTGTCGAACACTCTTCAGTATTTGCAATGCTGTGTCCACCTCTAAGACATCATCTGACCTGTGTCACTGCCTAAAACACTGCCTGGCTCCCAGACCCTCCCAGCCTCGCCTTCAGAACGCGGCTCACGCCCTCTTTCTGGGCGTCTCCCGGGCTTCTGGAAGCCCCTTTCCCAGCCCGGCCTCAAGCGCTTCTCCTCGGTGCTCACTGTGGAGCGTCTGCCTTCAATGGCCAGACCCTGGAGCAGGCGGACCACTTCCCTCTCTCTCAGTGTCCTTCCTGGCAAACAAGCTCTTCGCAAACGACTTCAGAAACTGGAGAGGGGGAAGAGGAGCCACGCTCTCGCATTGTCAGCGAGGTCACGGGAAGCGCCGGCCATCCGCTCACTGCATTTGTTCTCTGGGACTCTCAGCTTGGGGGACCGGGGCCGGACCCCGCGCTGCTGCCCTTGCACCCCGTCCTGAGCCCCTCTCGTGCACAGGCCTGGGACCCCCAGGGCGGCTGTCCAAAGAGTCACCCCTAGGATTCATCCAAGGCAGCAGCGGGAGTCACACACAGAGGGGGCATCCCCAGCACCCACTCCAGCAGCACTTGCCCAGCATCTCAAAGTCATTGTGCCCAGCACCTCTCAGCGGATGGCACCTGCCCCACATCCCAAAGTCATCACACCCAGCACCTCTCAGCTGATGGCAACTGCCCCGCATCCCAAAGTCATCATGCCCAGCACCTCTCAGCAGATGGCACCTGCCCCCACATCCCAAAGCTATCATCCTCACACCCAAAGATGGCACCTCTCACGCAGCTGATGGCAACTGCCCCGCATCCCAAAGTCATCATGCCCCAGCACCTCTCAGCAGATGGCAAAACCTGCCCCTCTCAGAGGATGGCACCTGCCCCCAAAGCTCATCATCACACTCTCAGCACCTCTCAAAGGATGGCACTTGCCCCGGCATCTCAAAGTCATCATGCCCAGCACCTCTCAGAGATGGCACCTGCCCCGCATCCCAAAGTCACCCCACGAGGGAAAGCCATGAACTTGGCCATGAGAACAAGGCTCAGCTTGGGGGCCTCTTCCCCAGGCGCTGTCTCAACCCCAGGACCACTGGCTGTTCTCTCTGTCAGCCCTTCTGCATTCTGGGGAGTCACTTAACTTCTTACTGTGCAATCTCCCATGGGGAATTCTTTCTTTACATCAAACTTGCCCTAAATCAGGTGTGGTTCCTGCCTCCTCACTAGACCCTGATGGATGCACCCAGCCCCTGCATGAATGTCAAGGCTCTCTCTTATTCTTCACCTAAGTTTTTCAAATCACCTCTAATTTAAGCTCCCCTAAGGGCCTCCACTTCTAACAGAGCTGTCATCAACCTGGGACCGTATTACTGTGTATTGGACAGGAATACGCTTTTCATCTGCCTGAGACGCCAGCTGACTCCATCCATGAAAACCTCACCTCAATACATGGGACTGAAATGTTTCTGGCATTGTAGTGTTATAGCTGAACCTTGGTTTTCTAATTGTCAGGCTTCCATGGGGCAGTTCATATATTTCAGGATAATACTGTATAAAGAAAAATTCAGCTACCAGAAAAAAGCCTTTGGATGTTAGCAAAAGAAAGGGAGAAAAAAACAGAAAGGGGAAAAAATACACTAATAATAGGGACTAGAGTATGCATATTGAAGAACTTTGGTGCTAATAAAGAACCTTTTTTAAAAAAAATAAATCGAAATGGTTTGGGTTCCTAATTTTGGCCATTTTGATCAGGTTATGGCTCAGCTCCACTGGCCTCCGCAGGCACGCACAGGCCCTATGCAGGAAGGTATAGGATACATCTGTCTGTAACCATGCTGGAATTTCAAAATCCATCTTACAAATTATACGTTTGTAAAAAGCAAATTTGGAAAACTCAGCAGTGGCCACAGGACTGGAAAAGGTCAGTTTTCATCCCAATCCCAAAGAAAGGCAATGTCAAAGAATGCTCAAACTACCGCACAATTGCACTCATCTCACACGCTAGTAAAGTAATGCTTAAAATTCTCCAAGCCAGGCTTCAGCAATACATGAACCATGAACTTCCAGATGTTCAAGCTGGTTTTAGAAAGGCAGAGGAACCAGAGATCAAATTGCCAACATTTGCTGGATCATCGAGAAAGCAAGAGAGTTCCAGAAAATCATCTATTTCTGCTTTATTGACTATGCCAAAGCCTTTGACTGTGTGGATCACAATAAACTGTGGAAAATTCTGAAAGAGATGGGAATACCAGACCACCTGACCTGCCTCTTGAGAAACCTGTATGCAGGTCAGGAAGCAGCAGTTAGAACTGTATATGGAACAACAGACTAGTTCCAAATAGGAAAAGGAGTATGTCAAGGCTGTATATTGTCACCCTGCTTATTTAACTTCTATGCAGAGTACATCATGAGAAACGCTGGGCTGGAGGAAGCACAAGCTGGAATCAAGATTGCCGGGAGAAATATCAATAACCTCAGATATGCAGATGACACCACCCTTATGGCAGAAAGTGAAGAAGAACTAAAAAGCCTCTTGATGAAAGTGAGAGAGGAGAGTGAAAAAGCTGGCTTAAAGCTCAACCTTCAGAAAACTAAGATCATGGCATCTAGTCCCATCACTTCATGGGAAGTGGATGGGGAAATAGTGGAAACAGTGTCAGACTTTATTTTTTTGGGCTCCAAAATCACTGCAGATGGTGATTGCAGCCATGAAATTAAAAGACGCTTTACTCCTTGGAAGGAAAGTTATGACCAACCTAGACAGCATATTTAAAAGCAGAGACATTATTTTGCCAACAAAGGTCCGTCTAGTCCAGGCTATGGTTTTTCCACTGGTCATATATGGATGTGAGAGTTGGACGGTGAGGAAAGCTCAGCGCCGAAGAATTGATGCTTTTGAACTGTGGTGTTGGAGAAGACTCTTGAGAGTCCCTTGGACTGCAAGGAGATCCAACCAGTCTATCCTAAAGGAGATCAATCCTGGGTGTTCACTGGAAGGACTGATGTTGAAGCTGAAACTCCAATACTCTGGCCACCTCATGCGAAGAGTTGACTCATTTGAAAAGACCCTGATGCTGGAAAGCATTGGGGGCAGGAGGAGAAGGGGACGACAGAGGATGAGATGGCTGGATGGCATCACCAACTCGATGGACATGAATTTGGGTAAGCTCCGGGGGTTGGTGATGGACAGGGAGGCCTGGCGTACTGCAATTCATGGGGTCACAAAGAGTCAGACACGACTGAGCAACTAAACTGAACTGAACTGACAAAGCACCAGCGAGCAGTGTTCCAGCTTTAGTTTGGGAAAAAAGTGGGTTGAGGAAGCTTTTAGATTATTACTGAGTTTAGCAGCTGAACAAACTAGATGATAGGAAACAAGAAAGTCACTTGGGAAAGCTGACCAAGAAGACGCACCTATGTGGCTTTGCCCCTCTTGCCATCCAAACAGGTCTGCTCTGCTCTCCATTTCTGCAGTTTCAGCAGATCTCCCCGCAGTGTCTGAGGTCTCACCCATTAGATGCCCAGGGGTTTGTTACATGCCCCTTCTACACACACTGGCCACTCCTCCAGGATAGAGCTGGAGGCTGTGTGGCCAATCCAAGCCCATCCCTGCTGACCTCAGGGGTCGTTCCGACGCTGGGATGGACCCTGGAGAGGGCTCAGGAACTGCAGGTTTTGGGGTCCTGGGTTAGGCCCGGGAATCAGGCGGCCTCAGAGCAGAGGCACATGGGGCCTGAGGGAACGCGGGGCAGGGGAAGCCCGGCCTGCGCACTTACTACCAAAGCCTGGAGCACGATCAGTGCAGAAGCTCAAGCACAATGGATGGGCCCCGAGGCTCCCCAGCGAGCCTTGCCATCAGCTCTTCTGATCTGGCAGGAGACAATCCCGTTTTAAAAAATACTATTTTTAATGTTTATGTATGCTTTGCCTCATTGCAAGAAAGATTTGAGGCAACTCACAAAAACATTCTTGGCACAAAAGGAGCTTGAAACAGGGAAATCAGGGTGGTGGATGGAAGCAAGGGTACAATCGTCTGGACACTGGTGAGGAAGTCGGGGTCCGCAGGAGGTGGGCGAGCGTCAGGCTCAGAAAGTCCTGCCACCAGGCCCAGGGTGTGGGAGGGACCCGGCCCTTTGCAAGTGTGTCGAGGTGATCACAGCAACCAAGGGCAAACGGCATGGACATTCACAGCAGAAGCCAGGGATGCCCCCAGCAACCCTGCACGATGAACACTGCACCGCAGATGCCAACAGTGCCCCAGGGACACCCCAGGCTATAAACAAGCCAACCGCTCCAGAATCCCTTGGTCCTGACTTTAAGGCCTGGCTCCCCTGTAGGAGCTCAGGAAGACGGGAAACGACAGAGGAAGAGACCCCCATGCCCCATAGTGGCGGCCTTCCTGAAACGCAGGAGTGCATGGTCTCAGGCGCTTCTTAAACCTTCCTTCCTTGATGGCAAGGCCCACATGCAGAGACAGGCAGCACGGTGTCAGAACAAGGGCCGCCGTGATCCTGGCCACGCTCCCTGCCGCGCCCTGGGGTCAGCGCCCTGTCTCCTCTGCACAGAGCTGGGGGGGCGACAGAGCAGGGAGCCTCCTGAAGGGTCTCAGTTTTCAGCCACCAGCTACTGCTGGGTACCGGGGCTGGGCCCGGCCCCCTGCTCTACTTCTCAGTCCTCACAGGCCTAGCATTTCTGAGCTGGACCGACGCTCCTCCCAGACAGGATCCAGTCACAGAAAGTGACGCAGATGGACCCAGGTGGATGCGGCTGAACTCAGACACACCCTTGAGGACAGGAATTCCTAAGCCACATGCTGTGGCCAGGTCGCTACTTCTGCTGTCATAACAAGAGCAACAGGCGGAAGAGCGCCAACAGTCGGCGGGGCCCAAGTGTTCCCGGTGGCTTTAAGGCACTCCAAGTCTGAGAAGTGCACAGTGGACCCAGAGTCACAGAGCCAGCCTGCTCCCCTGGCCAGACCCTCGGGCCGCCTCAGGGCGCATCTGCTCTCATGGGAAGGGAACCCCCAGACCCCCGGCCCCGCCCCAGGGCGCACCTGCTCTCACGGGAAGGGAACCCCCAGACCCTCGGGCCGCCCCAGGGTGCACCTGCTCTCACGGGAAGGGAACCCCCAGACCCCCGGTCCCGCCCCAGGGCGCACCTGCTCTCACGGGAAGGGAACCCCCAGACCCCCGCCCCCCGCCCCAGGGCGCACCTGCTCTCACGGGAAAGGGAACCCCCAGACCCTCGGGCCGCCCCAGGGCGCACCTGCTCTCACGGGAAGGGAACCCCCGGACCCCCGGCCCCGCCCCAGGGCACACCTGCTCTCATGGGAAGGGAACCCCCAGACCCCGGGCCCGCCCCAGGGCGCACCTGCTCTCACGGGAAGGGAAGCCCCAGACCCCTGGCACCGCCCCAGGGCGCACCTGCTCTCATGGGAAGGGAACCCCCAGACCCCGGGCCCGCCCCAGGGCGCACCTGCTCTCACGGGAAGCGAAGGCGCCCAGAGGCCTGGAGGCCCACGGAGACACGGCAGGACGCAGTCCCTGGGCCAGGACGCGCCAGGTCACTTACGAGCTCAGAGAAGCCTCGGACCACCTGGCGCCGCTTCAGGTTGGTCTCCCCATCCAGGTTGGCTGTCTCGATGTGGCACAGCCCGTCGGGGTCGCTGGAGGACAGCAGCAGGATGTCTGCGGGGATGGTCTCATTGCAGCGCAGGCGCACGAAGTCTCCCACGCGGATCTCCTTCCAGAACCGGTTCACGAACTGCTCCTCCTCCCTGGCAAAGACACGGCTGTTAATAAGGCTGGCAGAGGCCGACTGAGGCCACGTCTGGGTGACGGGCACACGCAGCTCGGTGCACGCTCCGTGCCGCCCTCTGACATCTGGAAATCTTCCATAAGAAGAAGTGCTGGAGAAGGCAATGGCAACCCACTCCAGTACTCTTGCCTGGAAAATCCCATGGACGGAGGAGCCTGGTGGGCTGCAGGCCATGGGGTCACTAGGAGTCGGACACGACTGAGCGACTTTCCTTTCACTTTTCACTTTCATGCATTGGAGAAGGAAATGGCAACCCACTCCAGTGTTCTTGCCTGGAGAATCCCAGGACGGGGGATCCTGGTGGGCTGCCATCTATGGGGTTGCACAGAGTCGGACACGACTGAAGTGACTTAGCAGCAGCAGCAGCAGAGGACCCTTGCTGGCACAGCAGGTAAGAATCCGCCTGCAGATGCAGGGGACATGGGTTCAATCCCTGGTCCAAGAAGATTCCACATGCCACAGAGCAACCTAAGCCAGCGCGCCATGACCGAGTTTTCTGTGCTCCACAAGAAGCCCATGCAAAACACCTTCCCCCTCCCGCGGACACAACTACAGAAAGTCTGCACACAGCAGCAAAGACACAGGACGACCAAAGGTTAATTAATTATTTTGAAAAGAGAAGCATTTAAAAAGAAGATTCCTCAAGGCCACATCCAGTGTAACTCCAATTACATGAAATATCTAGAACAGGCATCCATGGCAATAGAATATGGATTTGTGGTTGCCATAGTCTAGGGTTTAGGGAGATGAGAAATTATTTACTGGGTACAGGTTTCCATTTAGGGTGATTAAAACGTTCTGGAACTAGGTAGTGGTCATGGTTGCACAACTATAAACACACAAAATGCCACTGAATTCTTCACTTTAAAATGGTTAAACTTGGGACTTCCCTGGTGGTGCAGTGGTTAGGACTCAGCACTTCCCTTGCAGAGGCTGCATGTTCAGTCCACGGTCAAGGAACTGGGATCCCACTCCCATGGAGCTGGGCAAAAGTAATTACTTAATTGAAAAAATAAAATGACTAAATTTTTCACTCCTAGGTATTTACCTCTAAAGAAGTAAAATCAGGGACTTGTATAGATATTTGCCTACCTGTGTTCATAGCGGCATTACTCCCTGTAGCCTAAAGGCAGAAACAACTCAAATGCCCAACAATAGATGAAGAGATGAGCAAAAATGTCATAAATCGACGTGAAGTGAAGTGAAAGGCACTCAGTCGTGTCCCATTCTTTGTGACCCCATGGACTATACAGTCCATAGAATCCTCCAGGCCAGAATACTGGAGTGGGTTGCCATGCCCTCCTCCAGGGGATGTTCCCAACCCAGGGATCAAACCCAGGTCTCCCGAATTGCAGGCGGATTTAGCAGCTGAGCCACCAGGGAACACAGTGGAATACTATTCAGCCATGTAAAGGAAGGAAATTCTGACTCATTAGAAAATGGATGAACTCGGAGAACATATCAGAGACAGATAGTAGAATCTTTGCACCATCTGCAGGATGGAGCCCACACAAACGGATCTTCTCCATGTCACTCAAGATGAAGTGGATAATCACTTAGAACACTGCCACCACAGCCAGCTTTCAGCATCTGTTAGTTACCATTGGTTAACAGATACCAGGATGAAAACATTATGTGTATATCTCTGCTTAGATTTTTTACTCTGGAAAATTGAGCTCATTAATCCTACAAAGGACATTTTAAGAGTTTGTTGGAGGCAGTCTTGTCCACGTTTATAAATAAGCAGAGAACCAAGACTTTTATCTTAACATGTCATTCTACATGAGTAAACTGCATCAAAAAATCCTCTGGGCTATATTATCAGGAAAATAAAGGCCCTAAAACACATTTCACTTGCACCGTCAAGCTCTCACCGGCCCCTATCTCCTAACGTGACCTTCCTCAGCTGAGCTCCCAGAGACCAATTCAGCAGTGAGTCTGGGTCTCACCCGACTCCTAAGCTCTGGCAACGAGTCCTGAGTGTCAGACTTCTATTTTATTCTGACGGAACCCATGGCAAACGTCCATGGGCTCCTAGCATCAGCTGCCCCAGGGGCTGAGAACTGGAGAAGCTGTTGTAAAGCCTCTGTTTTCTTGCATTCCTCCAATTCACAAGCACAGTAGTTTGCTTGCTACAGAGCCAACAGAGACAAATTAGATACAACTTTGTCCTCAAAACTAACTGCAAGGCGTACATGCCAATATTAAAAGAGGAAAAGAGGTAATGTAATTTTATCAAACATGGTGTGTATTCAAATAATACTTGACCAGCTTATCTAAACTGTAAGATATTATTTTACAGTTAATGTCTCGTTTCCTGTAATTTCTTGTACATGTTTATTACTTGTTCTTAATAGCTTTTACTTTTGGAAACATGACTGTTGAAATCAAAAAAAGTAAAAAACAAATGCAAGGCAAGACCAAAGCACTAGACAGCATGCCCTGGGTGTTGTGGCCTGCAGCCCCCAATGGGGCTCTGGGCCCAGCACCCGCTCCAAGGCCAGGACGCTGTTCAGATGAGCGTCTCCCAGCTGGACAGTCCCCGGCCCTGCCCGAGGGCCCTGCTCGCTCGCCGTCACAGTCTGACCGCCTCCCAGTGGGCTGAGACAAAACATCACCTAATTGTGTTTCTATTTTCTCTTCTGAAGGTCAGACTTTGACTCTCTACTATTAGAAACATTCTAACATTAGCTCCTTGGTCTTTCTTCCTCTTCAGGACCCTTTGTCGGCTTCCCACAGAAGGCACAGAGGAATCTGAAGGCCTGTGTCCCTTCCTGGAGAAAGAATCCAGAAACTACACCCCTGTGTGGTCCCTGAGGCAACAGTACACTCCCAGCGAGCTGGGCGGCCCAGGGCGACAGCAGCTGCTGGGACACCGGGTCCCTGCCCTGGGGACAGGTGGGGTGGGATCCCCGTCTGGGCTCAGTTTATCTTCACCACGCTCTGTTTACAGATCTCATCAAACACAAAGTCAGCGTCCATCTGCCTTGAAATCTTAGAACATTAGCTTGCCCACTCCAGCAGAGCACGTCTTTAAAACAGCAACTTCTCAAAGTTACTGTGGAGGTGTCTGAGTCGGGAGGAGCCCTCTGCACACCCACCCTGGAAATAGCAACGGGTGAGGAGGCCTCTGCCCGTCCTGGCAGGAGCAGCCCCCACGCCTGCGGGCACGAGCGTAATGCGAGCGGCAGCAGGCTGCTCTGGGGCCTAAGGGAGAGAGGCCCTGCGGCTCACGGGGACCTGGGGACCCAGGCTCGGGAGGCATCTGGAGCCGAACATGGCACAGAGCCCCTTCTCCTCGGCAGACTAAGACTCCTCACGCAAGCCCCACGGCCCTGCTGACCGCTCCAGCGGGAGCTCCAGCACCAAGCCTGTGCCCCACGCCGACCCAGTAACATCCCTGCCCGTGTCACTCTTGTTTATTTTCATTGTATGTATATCATATCCATCATATAGTAACATACACTGTTTAACGTATATACCATGTTACATATTACACGTGTATGTCTACCTATAACATATTATATGTAAGTAGCCCCAGAACTGTGTTTGGACATATGGTCGTTAAAAGAGGTGACTGAGTAGGAAAGAGGTCACAGGGCGAGACCCCAGTCCAACACGAACGGGGCACTTCTAAGGAGAGGGAGAGACACTAGGGACACGTGTGCGGGGGGCTGTCGGGAGCCACGATGGGCATTACTGACGACATGGAGGCACGGCCCCAACCCCCTCTCATCCCGCAGGCACGGTACCGGGATGAAGCAGTTAGGTCCTGTGATTCTGACTTGTCCTTTCCTTCCTCCGGTTGAGTTGGCTGAAAAGAATGTTATAATCCATAAAGTTAACTATTGACATTTGTTCAAGGATCTTTACAAAGAATGTTCCAGGATGAGCACACAGGCTGCAGCCTGAGGCCATGGGAAACACTGTCATCTGAAACCTGTTTGTAAGGGAAATGTTTATGGCAAAACAAGTTTGCTGAGTTTAGGGGTTAGGAATAATTAAGAATAGTTAGAAGCTAAAAGTTTAAGGTATGTTGTAGTGTTGGCATATTTTGCTATAGCTTATGAAAACTAGGTATTTTAGAGATACTAATAGCTAAAAGCCTTTTTAGGAGATGATGAGCTTAAGTTACTAGGGGATAACAGGATTTAGAAAGATAAGAAATAAACTGAGGAATGTGAAATACAGCCCAGAGACAAACCTGAGTTACAATTTTATCACAAGGACACTTAAGAGGGAACTCTGAAGGACAACAATGATTTATGGAGACAGTAAGTATGGGTGAGGGGAAACTAAAGATGTCATACCTCTGACCTAATGCTTTTGCAAAAGTATAAAAGAAAACCTGATGCTTAAAATAAACATACAGCCCAGTGCTTTGAGCGAGAGACTGCATCATTTTCTCTGCCGAGATGCAGTCCAAATGAGTGAGAGGCTGCATCATTCGCCGACCCTATTCATCCCTTCAAGGGGATTCCCTGGCTGCTGGAGCTGGACTCCGGCAGGGGACCACATGAGGACACAGAGAGACCGCCGTGGGCGAGCCAAGGAGAGGCCTCGGGAGACAGCAGTCCTGTCAGCGCCTTATCTGGGACAGCCAGCTCCAGATGGAACAAGATTAAACTTCTGGTGTGTGAGCTGCCCTGTCTGTGTACTATCACAGCAGCACGAGCGGACCAGCACCTAACTACGTCCATTCCCTGACTCCCGCAGGAGGGGCGCCCCCAGGCCGGGACAGCAGGGGACAGGTGACTCAGGGCGTTGTCCCGGAGCCTCCTGAACAGGCCCGTGCCCCACATGCCCCTCTGTGCACAGGAGAAGCACCACAGGAAAGACAGAAATAAACCCCAGTGATACTCACAGCAACATGGCCTCCTAAGAGCACTGATGCCAGAAGCAGCAGCTAAATGCTTTAGGACCGGCTCTTGTTCCCTCAGGCCCGGTTGATGCTGTCTAGGGTGGACAGGACATGTGACCACCCTTCTGTACAGGAAAAGTCTCAGGAGTGTACACCACCCATGGGTGTCCTGCAAACACCAGGCAGGCACCAGCACTCCGCCAGGGGCCAGGGCATCCGCCCACGACACAAAGTGTAGACACTACGCATCCGCTTCCAGCGCCTTTAACAAGGGGCCCCGTGCAGTGTGCCCGATGATACTCCTTCTGAGCGCAGGGGCTGCCTCGTCCGCTGGCAGGATTCTGAGACGGCCCCTGGACCCCCAGCCCTGGTGTGCGTGCCCCGCTGGGCCCCCCCCCGAGTCAGCTGGGGGGCCGCAGGAGTCACTCCTGCACGTGCAGTGAAAGTGCCCCATCGGTGGGCTATGAGCTAATTAGCAGGAAGGCCGTTGAGTGGGCCTGGTGGAACCACAGGAGCCCTTGTACACTGGACCTCAACCAGAGACAGTGAGTCAGAAGCGAAACTGTAGCAAGCAGCAGAGGGGCCGTGTGGCCAGAGCCAGGATGACGCTGGCATTCAGCCAGCAAGAGCCTGGGCCAGGCCTACCAGCACCTGAGCTAAACGCCACCAAGATGTGATGAGCCTGGAGGAGGATCAGGTCTCAGATGAGGGGTGTCAGACCAACACCCGGACCGCAGCCGGGAGAGGCCCAGGGCAGAGCACCTGGCCAGCACGCGCCTGCATCCTGCTCCTGGAGACTCCAACAGCACACATCTGAGCTGTCTCCAGTTGCTGAGTTTACACACAGCAGGAGAAAGCTAATGCAGACAATCTCCTTCTGCACAGAAGCAGGAGCTGGAGACGCTCCCTGCCCGGGGGCGCGGTCCTCGCAGGGTGCAGCAAACCAGAAAACCACACTCAGCTTCAGAATACGCATACCTGAGAAAAAGATGGAGCTGCTGGGGAGCCCAACTGAGAAAAAGACTATCTCATAGGAAAAGAATGCAGAGCAAGACTGGTTAAAATCCAACCACAGAGGAAGAAGCCCAACAGAGGGTATGCATAACACATCAAAATGTGGGGAAACCTGAAAACATGTAGTGCACATCATCCATTACAAACGCGGGGTGGGACCCTCCACGAGAATGACAACCGCCCTTCCGATCAGCTGAGTGCCTTGCTCAGGGGCCTTGAGGGATCTGAACCCAAGTGTTCAAGAGTTCAAGAGCCACTGGTGGGAAACTGTAATTCTTCTGAGATGGGATGGGGAGTGGGTGGAGGGGACCGAGCTGAAAGGGGTCCTGAGTCTTTTCGAGGGACACACTGCCGCTGGATTTTCTGCACCAAAGCCCTCACCTCTTGGCCTCTTATTTGCTCAGCTGTAAAGTGTTAAATAATTTCCAAGATCTGTTCTAAGGCCAAGAGAAGCTTCTATGATTAGCTTTCCTCTTCTGGGAAAATCAGTTAACCCTGTTTATTATTAGTCCTGCTGAGCTTGGCAGTTCTTATCTGAGCCTTTTTTGTGCAAAACAGTACAACGCAGGGGTGAAGGAATATGGAAATATTAAAGTGACTAGTGACAAATTTTATTTAAAGACAAGCAGCAAACAAAATTCTAAGCTCAAGTCATCGTTTTTGATCCGTTGTTTAGGCTGATAATCTACTTATTTGTACTAGTTGTGTTAAGGTTACTAAGAAAACAGTTCCAATAAGAGGAGATAACTGAGTTACAGGATTTACAGGAATTATCTTAAGCAGTTGAAAAGCATGTTTTTGCTTGAAGATGCTATGTTACTTTCATGTAGCTCTTCACAAATGCAGGATTCAAGGACTCCTGCTCAGAAATGTTCTGTTAATGATTTATGCTTTCAAATGCATCAGAACTCCCACCAGTTCAGCCTCACTCATGGCCCCTCTCCTGTTGTGGTCCCGTCTCTGCAATGGCTAAGGTTTTCAACCATGTATTTATAAATCTCTCCAGCTGTAATGTGCAAAACAAATCTGAGTCCACAGTGGATCTATTTCTTTAACTTTTGTATTCTATTGCTTTTGCTTCAAGTTAATCACTAAACAGATGTTGCCCGTAAGCTTAAATGATAAATAATGGCCCACCTCTGGAAACCTTGTTTCCCAGGTAGTGAGCACGAAGCTAAAATACCTTTGTTTAGCTCACAGGAAACGTCCTGACTAGGTCCACCTGTGAATGACTGTAGGGAGAAAGAAAGACCTCCCCTCCAGAGGCTGACCAGGACCAGGAAATGTTTGACTTTCCTTCCTTGTTTGGTATAAAAGAAGCTTCAAATCTAACTCAGGCAAAATGGTTCTTTGGGGCAGGATCTGCCCGCTTTGCAAATAACAGCAATTCATTCCTCAATTTGATGGCCTGTCCTGTGGCAAGCCGTATGAGCTTGGACTTGGTAACAATGTAGAGAAGGAATAAAACCAAACAGATAAAGCTTTTTTAAAATGCACTTGTAGGTATTGTGGGAACTTTACTTTGATCTTTACTGTGCTGCTTTCAAATGGATTTGCATTTAGGTTATTAGATTACCATTTTCCTTAACAGCAAAAGAACACTTTTTTTTTTTAAGGTGACAATAGATTCCAAATCTGAGAAACTAGTTAACATTCCTGGTGACCCACTGCCCTCCATGTACAAGGACAGTCCTGACAGTAACCGGGCTGTCACTGTCCTGCTCTTTAACTGGTCAACGGGTTTATGAACGAACGCGTCCTGCTGGCTGGGAGGAGGAAGGAGAGGTGGATGCATGCCCACTTCTGATTCCGCCCACAGCAGGTGACTCCTGCCTTGTAACGTGACACGACCATTCCAGATGGAGCCCAGAGGCAGGCCACCCACTGCTCGAAACGTCTCCATGAGATACCCATGCCGCGTGCACGGAGCCCACTTCCCGGGACGCCTTACTGTTAGAGATGCCTGCCTCTTACCACGTCTCAGTAATTTAGAAAGTGAATGAGAAGTCTGTAATGCTTATAACTTGGATACACATTTGACTTTCTGACACATTGTCTGACTTTATGTGGCCATATGTTACCACATACTTTGTCATGTTCCAGAAATACTGGCTTTAATTCAATTGCACACAATTTTCACAACCACACAGGGGAACTCCCCACCTCCTTCCCACCTCACTATGCCCACAGGCTGCTCAGGGGCTGGCGATGGGGGTGCAGGGGTAGATAAAGCACATCTCACTCACCTCCCTTGATGTCTCCCTCCCTTAAACTTGTCTCTCTCCCTGAACAAGACCAACCAATGAAGTATGTGTTGGGTTTGGATGGGCAGGAAAGAATGAGGAAGAAAAAGAAGAGATGGGAAGGTTTTTAAGAGTTGAGCAGATCCACTTGAAAACAAGGGATTAGAGAGGAAAGTACAATTCTCTCACTTATGTTTTAAGTACAATTCCAGGCTGAGGCAAAGAACACTTGTTTTGATTAGGCAATCTGGGAGTGCCTCCTGGAAGAGGGGGCATCTGAATTTATCTCCTGAAAGATGAAACAAATCTTAGCCTGACCCATACCCCACCCCAAGAGGACTACTTATACTAAAGAGTGGAATTTAGGGAGAGGCTAGAAGGGCAGTGACCAAACCAAAGCTAAGGCAAAATAACAGCAAAAGAGATCATGAGACTTGGGACACAGAAACAGGAAAGAAAGATCCTGCGAGGGGGGTTGACTGTACAGGCGATGTGACTGGACACCACAAATGATTGGATGACTCAGGCACGGAGCGTCCAGGTCTCCAGCCCTGGTGGCTGGAATGCAGCAACCACTGAGCTCACAGTGGCGCGGGTGTGCTATGGGATGGAACACGGTCCAGCTGGGAGCAATTCTGGGTCTGAAGAGCTGGTGGGCGTGGGGGTGGGCTGGTGGGAGATGCTCTGAAGACCAAGGTAGACGGAGACGGGCCCTCAGGGTGCTCGCATGAAGGTAACAGGACCCCCACCCATGGGCGCCGTCAGGGTGATTCCAGGGGAGAGAGCTGGCTAGAAAGGAACAGTGATGAGTATTAGCTCGGACAGGAGTGACGAGGGAGGGCATGTCCATCAGGGGAAGCCAGCAGGGGGGCTGGGCAGGCGGGCGGGGCAGAGGGAGGGGGCTGGAAGCTCAGGGATGAAGACGCCCCCAAGGACCCCCGGAGCCCACCCACTGCCACGGGCAGGGGTCCAGAGGCTGCACCGTCCACTGCCAAGTGATCACACCTGGACAAACAATCACCAAATGTGTGCTCACAGTCGCTGTATTTTTCTTTCCTTTTTCGCGCCTCAAGCTCCAGGGGCACACGCCTGAACATGGCATAGCCCTGAAGATCAAAGGCCACCATCCCAAACACCCTGATCCTTCTTCCTCCCCGGCCGAACCTGTTTACCACTCAAGCATGTTTCCTGCCTGCCTAAGGGAGAGTTCAGTCTCTTGAAAGACAAGGAAATGTTTTCCAGAAGTGGGCCACCTCCACAAGATTCACAAATGTTTAATGGCCTGGGACAAGGCTTTCAGCCAACCCCAGCTGGAGACCGAGACCAGGTTTCCATCAGCACCGACACATCAGCATCATGTTAACAGAGCAGCAGGATGGGAAGGGAGCCCCCCACCACGTGCGGCCCTCACCAGGAGCAAACAGCACGCAGGGCACTTGTTAACACACACAGTCCTCACTCAGAAGGTACTGAGTCCTAACACTCACTCATGGATGGAGAGACTGGCCTGTCCAAAGTCACACCCAGAAAGAGGCACAGTGAGGACCACACCTGCCCAACTCCAGTCTCATAAGTCTCATAAGTCTTAAAGGAGGCCTGGGGAGGTCTGGTTCTGAAAATACACCCAACTGGGTGGCCTGCTTGCCTGTGTGCTAGGTTGCTTCAGTCGTGTCCGACTTTTTGCAACCCTATGGACCATGGCCCGCCAGGGATTCTCCAGGCAAGAATACTGGAGTGAGTTGTCATGCCCTCTTCAAGGCAATCTTCCCAACCCTGGGATCGAACCTGTGTCTCCTGCATCTCCTGCATTGCAGACACTCTTTACCCACTGAGCCACCTGGGAAGCCCAATCCGGTGGCTTAAGGAAGACAATTTGGCAAAATTCTATGCCAAAAACTCATTTTTTTTTCTCTTTTAAACTATACAGCACAGAAACCAATATGATCTGAAAATACTGGGCTGGCCAAAAGGTTAAGATTGCATTATGACAGCTGTCATATTAGCATGCAATAAAAACTTATCAAAACTGATTTTTCATATAGCCATTTTAATAATGAAGATGGAAGAAAAAAAGCAAATTTTCTGGCATATTACGCTTTATTATTTTAAGAAAGGTAAAAATGCAACTGAAATGCTAAAAAAAGAAAGATTTGTTCAGTGTATGCAGAAGGTGCTGTGGCTGATCAAACACGTCGGAAGTGGCTGGTGAAGTTCTGTGTGGGAGCTTTCTTGCTGGGTGACACCCCAGGGTCAGGTAGACCAGTTGAAGCTGACAGAGATCAAATCAAAGAGAACCCCGAGAATAATCAATGTTATACCATGTGGGAGAGAAGCTGACATACTCAAAATATCCAAATCAAGTGTTGAAAATCATTTACAACAACATGGTTATGTTCATCTCTTTGATGTCTGAATTCCGCATAAGTTAATCAGAAAAATCTTGACCATATTTCCACATGTGATTCTCTACTTAACGGTACCAAAAATGTTTGTTTTTAAAACAAATTGTGACAGGCAATGAAAAGTGGATACTTCACAGTAATGTGAAATGGACGAGACCATGGGGCAAGCGGAGTGAACCACCACCAACCACATCAAAAGCCGCTTTTCATCCAAAGAAGGTGATGTTATGCATATGGAGGCATTGGAAGGGAGTCCTCTATTACAAGCTCCTTCCGGAAAACCAAATGATTAATTCCGACAAGTACTGTTCCCAATCAGACAAACTGAAGGCAGCACTTGAATAAAAGTGTCCAGAAATAATCAACAGAAAATGCATGATCTTCCATCAGGATAACACAAAACTGCATGTTTCCTTGATGACCAGGCAAAAACAGTTACAGCTTGGCTGGGAGAAGTTCTGATTCATCTGCAGTATTTGCCAGATGTTGCACTTTCTTATGTTCATTTATTTCGGTCTTTATAAAATTCTCTTAATGGAAAAAATTTCAATTCCCTGGAAGACTGTAAAAGGCACTTGGAATAGTTCTTTGCTCAGAAAGATAAAAAGTTTTGGGAAGATGGAATTATGACGTTGCCTGAAAAATGGCAGAAAAAGTAGTGGAGCAAAATGGTGAATACTTTCAATAAAGGTCTTGGTGAAAATGAAAAATGTGTCTTTTATTTTTAGTTAAAAAAATCGAAGGAATTTTTTGGCTAACACAATAAAATATTGTTATGCTTGAAAGGGGGTGGACAAGCAGATGGGTTCAGACGCATGTGGTATCTGACCACCCCACTCAGTAACATTTCAGTCTATCTGCCAAAACACCTGCCTATTTGCAAACAACCAGCAGGGCCGTGTCCAAAGTCAAAAGTCACAAAGTTGTCGTCTTGGCTCAAACTGGGCAGTGAGCCTGGGCATGCTGAGGGGCGGCTCAGGGCTCAGTGCACAGTGGTCAGGACCCTCTGGGGCCGCCCCTGGGGCAGAGGGCGGTGGGCAGGCTGTGACCAGCTCCAGATGATGTGGTGGCTCTGACAGGCACTCCTGCCCTGGGCAGGGCACACCTCACACTGCTGCCAGCGATGCGGTGGGCTGTGGACCAACAGACCCCTTTCAAATAGGGCAGCTCCCCAGTGTGCTTCTCTCCTGCACAAAGCCGTCCACCCTTTTTTTGCAAAATCCCTCCCTCAAAAATACTTGCAAATGGTACTAAGCAGCTGGTTCCGGAAGGATCTAGCTAATTGTTACACCTGGCACCCAGCCAGGCTCTCCATAGAGGGTCAGGAGCCCAGGCGCACATCCTTCATCACGGAAGAAAGGACTCCCCCCAAGTAAGAGGTGCAGCAGAAAGCAAGGCCAGGCACAGGCCTCGGGTCAGGCCCACAGTTGGAGTTTTGTGCGATTTTGGTGTAATTTTCTCCCCACTATTACTTTTGAAGGGAATTTTTCTTTTTTTTTTCACTTATAAAATCAGATATACTACAAATGAACAGAAAAGTTACATTTAACATTTAATTTATTGTTTGTAACTAATGCAAGAGCTTGGATTTTGTTTTGTTAACTTAGAAAGATGCAACTGCTCAGAGCAGTTCAGGAGTGGGGGGCGGTACGGGCAGTGCTTGGTGCAGAGTCACAGAGAAAGTGAGGCCCGTGGCTCGCAGCATCCCATATGACGGCACTGATACAGAACAACCTCTGTAAAGAGAACGCTCTTTCCAAATGTCAGACTGCCTCAGGTCTCTCAGTTTTACCACATCTCCTACTGGTGAAACATCCCCTATGTAAGAAAGGCAAGTTCCAGTTAAGGTTGTGCTTTATTTACTAAACCAACAGAAATAGCACTGGCCAGAAATGTCATCACGCGTGCATGCAGTTGAATGCATGTTCTTTTCCTCCAAATGGTTCAAGGTGGAGGTAGAATCAAATGTAAAGTATCTAGAAAGGTCCACAGAACACATTTTCAAGAAAAAGAGAACTAACCAAACACACAATCCAACTAGACAGATCTCCCAAGCGTGGCCCCGGCAAAGTACTTCTTCGGCTCTCAAAGGAGAGAGCTACTCAACACTTTTTACAGCTTTTTTAAGCAAACAGAATGAACGAGAAAACATAATGAACGAGAAAACAGGATGAAGCAAGCCCTAAATGGAAGGTTCACAGCAAGAGATCCAAGAATCTCATGGAATAATTGTGCCAAGGCCTGGTACCTTGAGGATAAGAAAACCTTCCCTGGATTCATTATTCAGATTGGGGACAAACAAGGGGGTGGCGGACAGTGGGCACTGGGGCCTGGAGAGAGACAGAGACATTTTCACAGCACTTTAAAAAGACCCCTCAAGATTCTGAAATTACCCCAAATTTATTATAGACTCTTTATGAGATAGGCCTTGAGCCTGGGACCCTCTGCTGCAGTACTTGTACCTGGACAAACATCTCCTTGAGCCGCAAAATAAAATAAACTATACAGGACTAAAAATAACCACATACATGCAGTTGGGGCAAATTATGGACAAGATACAAAAAGACAAAAAAAAAAAACAACAACCCTCAACTGCCACTTTCAAAGAGCCAGGAGCAAAAGCAGGGGGTGGGAGCAAAGGTGGGCAAACCACCTAAGCCACCCGTTTAGCCAGACCCCTGAACACACCATATAAAGAGCCAGCTTGCCGCTCCCCTAATGGGGCCCAATAAATCTTTGCTGAATTTCCTGTCTGGCCTCAGATCAATTTCTATTGATCAAGGAGGCCAAGAACCCTGGTGGGTAACACTTACACAACAGGCAGAGAAGGGAAAAGCCCAGAATGAGAGAGACAATGGCTTCAAAGCGTCAGCTCCCCTGATGTCTGAGGCCAGACTGT
The DNA here is from genome assembly GCA_024291935.2 of Okapia johnstoni. Taxonomy (NCBI): domain Eukaryota; kingdom Metazoa; phylum Chordata; class Mammalia; order Artiodactyla; family Giraffidae; genus Okapia; species Okapia johnstoni. Next base: position 1,987,963 of record CM044326.1, read on the forward strand.
TCCTTCCACCGAGGGCCGTCTGCACAGAGGCCCTCACCACAGATCCCATCAGCCAAGCTCCCTGGGGAGGACGCCACCCAGGTGGAGGACCACTGCTTTCGGGCACCCAGATGGGCATTCAGGAAAGTGGGTTATTAAGTAAACCCTTACAGAATCAACATCTTTTGAAAACCATGTGGGTGAGGACTCAGCACTGAAGCAAAAATGGCAAACTCTGTAGCAGGAACTCGACCCACATCTGTTGCGTAATGTCCAGAATGTGTCTCCTTTCCACCCTAAACCAAAACAGCTGCTCCTTTGGTGAGACATGCTAATGGATTTGGAATTTCATCTAAACGTCAGAGGATGCTGGCTGTTCTTGCCCCAGACTACAGGGCCTCTGGCTTCTTTAGAATGAAGATTGCTGACTTTCCCAGTCCACACTGGACTATGCTGGGACCGTGCGATCATTCACTGCAATGTCACACTGCATACCCAGAAGGAAGGAATTTTCCCAGGGGATGTGCCAGCTTGTGACAGCAAAATGATGCCTAAAAAAACAAGACTACTTAGGAACCTCTTAGTGAGTTACAAAACTTTTTTTGGACAAATCATTTCTATTGCCATCTTTCCTGAGTTTCATGAGACAGTCTCAAAATAGCTCAGGAGACATCAGGACGTAGGGAGCAAGACTCTTCATCTCAATAATAATACTGCCCATTTGTAAAGTGTGTAAAACACTTTGCGGGAACCTGTAGAGTTTCCAAGGTCATTTCTTCTACACTAATTCACTGGTTAGTACGGCATTCTCACAAAATGGGCAAAACTGTCCACATCCTTTCAGCTGATGCCTTACAGCTGGGAGAGGTCTGGTGTTTTTTAACAATTTTTCCCAAGAGGCTGCAACAATCCATATTTCTCCACTGGTACCCAAGAGTACCCGCCCCCTCGTTTCTGCAAACAGTAGCTGCTGCATTCTCTTTGCAGCCTCCAGTCTAATAGGCAGACAGGACACGTTACCTTTTTACGGCTCCCGCCTGACTCCCATTTAACCTGCTCTTCTGGGAATTAACTGCCTATTTTCCAGCTGTTTTTTTCTATCGTATTCTATTCTTTCTTGACAACTTAATTTGTGAGAGCTTTTGTATTAAAAATGTTATTCCCTTTTCTTTTACCCGGAAAACAATTTTCTCTAACAACTTTTAAAAAATGTTTGCTTGTGTATATTTGTCATATAAGTTTTAATTTTTAAATAGTTAAATATGTGAGTTTTCTTGGCCTGTTGAGAAAGTCCCCCGTGTTCCTAGACTGGACATACTACTTCTTCAGTTTTAGTGAGTGAATGCAGTGTTCTTTTGTTTTTTAATATTCAAGTGTTCAAACAAACCTGATCTTCATTTTTATATAGTACAATCTGAGGGTCCCAAGGAGTCAGACAACTGAATGAACACTATTTACTAAACAATCCTTTGCCACTGAACTTAAATGCCCCTCTACAATTCTCACATATAATGCCACGTATCAAGGGTTCATCCTATCTTGCTCCCGTCCACACTCTGACACTGGGATCCACTGCACAGTGTGTGGGGTCAGCACCCCACTGGGAGCCCCCCTCGCCTGTGTGGAGGCAGCCCCCTGGCAGGGCCTGGCTGGCATGCTGGTGACACCGCATGCTTCCTGCCCCTGCCTCTGGTGGCCCCTGCGAGTCACAGACAACTTCATGCCGCAGCCCTGGTTCCACCAACTGTACGAAAAGTCCCTCCTGCTTTATCTTTTCTAAAAATATCTTGGAACTTCCCTGGTGGTCCAGGGGTCAGGACTCCGTGCTCCTGATGCAAGGGACGCAGGTTCATTCCCTGGTCCGGGACTAGGATCCCACATGACAGGTGGCCAAGAAATAAATAAAGTCTTGGCTATATCGGGGCATTATGAGCTCTAAGGTCATTTTATTCAATTCCAAGAGAACCTTGCAGGCAGACTCACACACTCACTCACACACACACACACACACACACCCTCTTCTTGGAGAACTCACTCTCCCACCCATGGCGACGGGAAGCCTCCTGCTGGCTTCTTTAATACACCCTTCAAAGAGATACTGCAGTTTTCTTCATGCAAGTTTTGCGTCCTTCCGGTGCAGCTCACTCCTAGGCACTTTTATAGGATTTGCTCCTATTTTCAGCTCTATCCTCCCCAGTTCCCCTCTGAATGTTCACCGCTCCCTGAGCTCCTGTGAGTCACTCTCTGTGGTCTCTTCCTCGGCAGCTGTTTCTCTGGGTATGAGTTCCCTCTGCTCAAACCATCTTCCTTTCCCTGGTCACTGGGCCCCTGCGAAGGAACGGTTACTGTTCTTGGTTAGCGTGTTTGGGCTCTGCTCTACTTTCTGAAATGACGGCAGGTCCTCATTGTGGACAGTGAGGCAGCCCCCAGGAGAGCAGGGGGCACGAAGCTCCCTCCAGGCTCCCCTGGGCTCCTCTCCTGGGCTCAGGGTGAGTGAGAACCAGCCTGGGGCCAGTGTGAGCTCCCCCTGCACACACCAACGCCACCGTTCCCGCTGAGGGCCCGCAGCCCCGCAGGCTCAGGCTCTCTCCAAGACGCTCTGCTCTGCGGGACCCACTCAGGGCTCATGGATGCTCTTCTCCAAGTGCCTGCGGGAGAGCCTGGGCCACTCTCCATGGACCCGGATGGACTCACAGCCGGTCCAGGCGCACAGAGACCCGTGGCCACCCAGCCAGAATGCAGGTTGGATGGGAGATGCGTTTGACTTCAGGTCCCCATTTCCCCAGAGCCTCCGCTTCCTCTGAATCTGAATTTTGAAAAGGAAAAGACTTTACTCAGGACAAGTGCCCTTGTTTGACATTCTGAGGGGACTACAGGCTAGAGAAGTTTTCCCACCCGCTGGGGCATGGTGTCAGGGCTGTGTGCTCCCACGGTATTACTGGGAGTCCTCCCAGGGCTTACGGAGAAGCACTGACCTTTGGCTCATTCCCTGACCAACATCACCACAAGTTCTCCCACCAAGGAGAATGAGGAATCACACAAGCAACCTCTTCTCCATATAAAGTTCTCCTAAAAAGCATCTTGGTAACATTTCTCCACAATGTATTTATTCTAGACATCCCTCAGTCATGGTAAGCACAGTGAATGACCTCAAACAAGCTCTGTCCTTCAGAAGATTCAGCCCCTGGAAGAGAAGGGGTGTTAAAATATGGATCAAACTATGCTCTGCTGACATTTCTTTTGATGCAGTTTGTGTGATGGAAGACACCTCTGGAATTCGCAGGTTGGGAGTCCGATCCCAGTTGCCTCCAGTAATGGTGCAGTAATGGCGGCAGTAACCTCAGGAAACTGATTTCACCCAATAATTTTCTGAGAACAATCAACAGTGCTGGAATTCAGAACAGACTTAACTCTCTCCTCGGGCAACGCATAGTGAGCTCAGCCATGCCGACGGTCCCCTTCTCCCTGTGCCACGGGTGCAGGGTCCCGGTCACCAGATGTCCTTGCAGTGCCCTGAGAGGGCAGGCTGCTCCCACTTTAAGAACGAAGATGCTGAGAGTCAAAGGGGGTGAAGCCAACGCCCCGAGATTCATGGCTAGAAGAGGGAAAAGCTGCTCCAAGACCACACAGAGAAAGGAGGCTTGAAACTAAAGTAATCTGTGCTTTCCAGTTTTAGGTTACTAGGGGCAAAAATGCTAATAAATGGGAATTACTAAGTTAAATGGTGCAAATGATAAAGAATCCACCTGCCAATGTAGGAGACGCAAGAGATGCCGGTTCGACCCCTGGGTCGGGAAGATCCCCTGAAGGAAGGCACGGCAACTCTCTCCAGGATTCTTGCCTAGAGAATCCCATGGACAGAGGAGCCTGGCGGGGTACAGTCCATGGGGTCGCAAAGAGCCAGACAGACAGACACACACACACACACACACACACACACATACACACACACACCTCGTCTATCTTTATTTAGAAAAAAAATTTTCTTTTTCTTCTTTGGGAAATTGAGTAGGTTACATGTTACATTCAGAATATCTTTTGATGCTACACAAACGCACGAAGTTAAGAAGCACATGCTTTACAGGAGCTGAACCAGCCGGGGGTCCCCCCACCTCTGCAGTGCCTCAGTGTCACAGGGCTGAGCTCGCTCCACGAGGCCCCAGCGCCTCAGAGTGACCCCCACAGGCCCCGCTGTGGAAGGACTGTCCAATCCTGAACACGCAACAGTGGCGACTTGGCATTTCCAAAGGAGCTTCCAGAGACGAGGGACAGACAGTCTTCCCTCAACCCACCTCAGCAATTTGGGGTTGAAACGGCTTATAAATAGGAACAGAAATCATGTTAATGTTTTTGGATTTCTGCTTATGCATCTAACAGCCTAAATACCATTGAATTCGATTTCTGATTTTGGCTCTAGTAATACGTCATTATCTTTACCTCTATTAATAGTAATACTTATTTTTGCAAAGAGTGCCAGATAAGTACCAGGACTAATATTACTCCCTAATATTATCGGAAATGTTTCTTTAGCCATTTTATTCCTTAACTGAAGTCACATGTCATGAAATCCGCTGGGAAAAATTTGACCTGTGGAAAGGGTTTGTGTGGGAGGCAAAGATTAGGCACAAAGAACAGTGTCACAGGCTCCTTCACGCACATGGCCATGGCCACGGCTGTCAGACCCCGCACGTACACACGGCCACACCCGGCACATGGGGCTCCCACGGCAGGGTGGGGGCTCTGTTCCTGCACATGTGAGGCTGGCTCACATCAGAGAGGGTCTGCACTCACCCTTCTGCAGACCGCCCTGGCTCTCTGCATGGGGCATGTGCCCCCTGGCCTGGCAGGCATCCTGGGTGTGGCTGCAGCTACACGTGCCCTGCACAGGCACCCTCTGCCGGGAACTCGCCTGCTGCCCCCGGGATGTGCCAACTGGGCCTCAGGACAATGCCCTCCCGGGGGGAAAGGGCAGCAGCACTCACTCAAACTCACCTTGGAGAGGTGTCTCACTCCTTCAGTGGCTTTGAAACTTTAGTAACTCGGAAATGTCATTTTTCAGGAAAAAATTCACGGGGTACACACCTGTGAATTAGGCTTCTCGCCGGCATGAGCAGCTGCCAGGAAAGCTGGGACAGGCACCCCCAGGCCCAGGGACACCTCTGAGCGGGTCACTGTCAGGAGAAGGGCCGACCCGCCGCCCGCATCTGTGGACGTCCCACAGCAGCCCAAGGGCACAGAGGAGGGCAGCTCAGGACAGAGCAGGTGCCCATCGGCAGGAGGAAAAAGGCTTTTCTTCTTCCCACAGAATGCAATTCCCACCTGGTAAGAGAGCTTCCACGTCTCCCGGGCCACAGGGGACTGGATGACCAACACCCACCAGGAGAACAGTGTCCAGATCACGGTGATGAAACCCCACTCGGCGGGCGAGTCCTGCTCTTGGCTGCCACCCGCGCCAGACACACCTCCCCTGGGCCCTCCAGTGATGCAGACTGTCGGTGCAGTGCGAGGCGAGTCAGGCAGCCCCCGGTGACACTGGGGAGACTTCCTCCTTCTCCGAATACAATTCACTTTATTTCAAACACCAGTACATGGCTATTTTAACCATTTCTCACCTTACTGAACTCTTTACTTTTCAGTTTTATTTTATTCCTAGTATTTCAACAGCAGCAGAGCCTACGTGCTTTTACAGAAGTAAAGTCTGCACTTGTGATCTGACTATCTGAGTAACTTGATGACACAGCATCCTCACACTGCCCCCTTAGAGCTGTGGCCACACACAGGAGGGTGTAGGCATCACTCTGGGTGAAGGCAAAAGGGGTCCCCTCTTAGGGAACTTATTTTAACAAAAGAAAACTCTTCGGGGTGACGGCCTCCCCTCAGCCAGGGAAGGCAGTCCCGTGAGTACCGTGACCCCAGGGGCACAGAGGTGCTCTGAGGGCATCTGGCCACAGACCGTTTTGCGCACACCAGGATCTCAGGCCACTCAGCCAGCAGCTCCCGGACCCCAAGGTCAACCCCAGGGTCAGCACGTTGAGTTGTGGCATCAGCTGCGTGTCTGAGCCTGGGTGCTTATCTGCAGAGGAGGGACGACAGTGAGGATGCTCAGACTGTGGGGCTGGAGAGCAGGTGGGGAACCGAGCTCAGCTCTGTGGGGTACGAGTCTCCAAGGCCTGGGAATGCCGACTCAGAGTCATGTCCCAGGCAGCCAACGCCCTCACCATCAGGGCCCCATTCATCAGAGCTCCATGTGCTCATTTTAAAAGGAACAGCTTGCTTTTAAGGAAATCACACCTTTCCGCTCTATAAAGCACCCTGCCACTGCTGCACCTACGGTGAACCCAGCTGCAGTCCTTTTGCACCACCAGATGGAAGAGGAACCTCCAATAGCCGTGGGGAACGCCCCCTTACTGACCTCTGAACCCCACATGCTGGACACAGAGGCCACGCGGCAGCGCACCTCCATTCCTGGCGAGCAGCACCACTTGCCCTGGGCCAAAGGCTGAGATCCTCCCCGTGTTCCAAAGGGCAGGATCTCAGGCACATTCTTATACCAGCACTGGGAACACGTGCGCCACGGGACCAGGGCGCGTGGCCGACTCAGGCTAGTACCACACACAAAAACATCTTTGTTCATCAGGGAGACTTTAAAAGTTATTTTTCTGTTTCAAGTCAGTAAGATGTTGCTTCTGGGCCAAGACTTATTTGGGAACTCTCCATCTGGATGCTTGTCTTCTGAGAACAGAACAGAAATCGGGCAAAGTGCACCACACAGACATCGCGTATGCCCGTCTCTGCAGTTCAGACCACGCTGCTTTAACACTGCAGCACAGAGCTGGGCTCTGCTCCGTGACCAGCAGGCGGGGAATGGGGAGGCCGCCTCCTCAGGCCTCCCTTGCTGCAGCTGGGGCCGTGGGACGTACTGACTCAGAGCCTGGGAGCATGAACCAGTTTCTTCCGGCAGCAGTAACATTAACACAAATGCAGTGGCTGAAAGCCACACAAATTTATCACCTTACAGTCCTGGAGGTCAGAATCCCAGCAATTGGCTCACTGAGCTAGAGCCGAGGCCCCAGCAGGGCCGCCTCCCGTTCTGGGGGTTCCTGGGGTGAACCCGTCTCCCTGCCTTTTCCAGCTTCCAGGGCCACTCCCTCCGTGGCCTGTGACCTCTCCTCCACCTTCAAGGCCAAGTGGCATCACTGAGTTCTCTCTGGCTCTCTCCTGATTTCACTCTCTCACCTCTCTGTTTCTCTCCTGATTTTTCCTTCCACCTTAGGATCCCTGGGATTATAATGAGTCCACCCAGAAAATCCAAAATAATCTCCTTATCTGCAGGTCATCTGATGAGCCACATTAACTGTGTTGTGCATGAAATATCCACAGGTCCTGAGGATTAGAAGGTGGATATGTTGGGCTCCTAAAGCAAATACTGCCCGAAACAAATCATAAACAGGCATCAGGTAAAAATGCATTTTATATGTGAGGAGGGTGTGGCCACTATTCAGTGGGATGTACATGGAAGTCAGCTCCCACTTCATGCCCTCGTGGCCAAGAGACCCCTGTGAGGGGAACAGTTCCTGACACAAGGCAAGACCAAGCCACAGGAACACATCGTCCCCTGACCCTGGACACAGCAGCCTGGGGTCAGTCAGTGGTGTGGGAAGGTGACCGGGCCACAGCTCTGGCCTCTGCTTCCCCTCCACTTCCTGTCCCTCAGGCACATCTGCCGCACAGTACCTTCGAACCCTGTACTACACCTGACCCACTGGGTAACCTTCCTTTCACTCGCTCACTCCCTCTGTGTCTGTTGGCTCTGCTGCGCTCTGTGCTAGGGGACGAGGCGCGACAGGGAGCAAGGGACGCACTCCGGGTGTCCGCAGGCTTCCCCTCTGCTCCTCAAACACAAGGACTGCATCTCTAGGGCAGCACACCCGCCCTGGAGAGTTCCTTTGGCAGATTGCTGCTCTGCCTCCGTTAGCCGGTGGGAATAAGGATTTGGCCACAATGCATCCCCTGGTGGGTGAGGCTCAGTCCCCATTCCCAAGGGCACCTATTCCATCAAGATGTGACCCTCAGGTTCCAAAGTGCTGCCGTCCTGCCTGCAAGGCCAAGACAGCCCACACTGAGCACAGCAGCGGCGCTCGATAAACCCAGCAGGGACTCGGAAAGGCCGAGGACGAAGCGCACTCACCCTGGACCACACGAGGTGGCTCCCAGACCCCCACGGTCCCGGCTTCTGCGAGTGCAGACCGCCCGGCCGTGGGCCACGTGCACCTTAGCAGCACCCACACGGCCGCTCTGTCTCCACGCTGCCCTGCCCGAGACGCAGGTGAGCGGGACGTGCGTGTGGTGTGTCTGCAGGTGTGCGGGGTCCACACTGCTGCACGTGGGTGGGCACACACAGACATACACATAAAGGACAGCTGGCCTGTGCGGAAGTCCAACAGAAGGAGCCTGAGATCTACAAAGACTGACGTGTTCAAGCCTGCCTCTGTCTCCACTGAGTGCGCGCGCCTGGATAAGCCACCTGACTGCTATGAACGTGAACATAATCATATGATCTGTAAAATATGGCTGATGACACAGGCGAGTCACCTCTCAGAACTGTTCTCAGGAATCAAACCAGATTTCTTCCAGTACACACTTTTGAATATTAAATACATAGAGTCAAAAGAAAAAGTTTGTAAACAGTTGAATAATACATGTGGCATATCCTTTAGAAGTATGTTATAAAATACCAGCAATTTTAAGTACTGGCTTTTTAGATTTGCTCAAATTGTAATACATCTTGGGTTTGGAAAGTAGACAGGTGGAAATGGGGGAAAAGTAAACTTCTCTTTTGAAATCTTATCAGGCACCCGCAGCAGGTGTGGCAAGTCAACGGCGATGACATGCGGGAAAAAGTCCTGAGGGAACCAAGCTCCACATCCACGCGCAGGCCCACAGGAACCTGCTGGATGTTCACTTGGTGGAACCTCTCCAGCTAGTTCAGAATGGCTAGTGGGGTCCCTAGGACTCAGTGTAGATGCAATCTGCCAAGGCCCAGCACACACCGACCTTGGGGCCCCCGCTGCACCGCCCTGAGCTCCTCCTGCTGTATAAGGACTCCTATCCAACAAAAGAGATGCTGCCTCATTAACAAAAAGCATTTTATCATAATGTTTCAACAGTAGCATTCACCAAAAAAATGGTCCCACCCCCTGCAAAATACCCAATATGTACTTTTATGCTACTTTTGGGTTAGAACAGTGGTGAGCTGCCTACTTACAGATTTTGATGGGAGATATAATGCATGAACATAGGAGCAGGTCCCAGATAAAAGTCGAAGTCTTGTAGCACAACACCCATGGGTTGTGTTCCACTCAAGCACCTGCTGGAACCACAGATTGGAGGTTTACGTGGCCCTTCTAGGGGCAGAACACAAAGAAACGCTAAATCCATAGGTTAAAAAAGGAAGGTTGGACTACCACCCTTTCCAAAACTCACTGAGCTCTAGGAATTGGCAAACATTTCACAATTTGCTTCATGAAAACAAGTTTCTACCTTTACTAAAAAGAAAAAAGAGAACCTGAAAAACCCATAATTCCCAAGCAGAGACTGGAAGGAAAGGTATTTCAGAATCAAAGATGAGAAGCACATCTGCTAATTGTTTCAAATAGCTTTCCCAAGACATTTACCTTAATTCTTAGAAAATCCCTTTATTGCTTTGAGAAGAAGCAACTGAAAACTGCTGAACATAATTATCTTCTAATTATTTAATAATACAGAAGGAACAGCCGGCCTGATGCACTAAGCCCTCCCTCCACCAAGAATGCCCCTGACCCCAAACCAGGAGAACTGCAGGAACAGAACATGTTTTCTCATTGCATCTAAATGGCCCCGTTTCTACCGCGGCCCACCCTTCAAGGCGTCCACGTCTCCATCACACAGACGTCCCTACCTTGGCTGGGAGGTAAGCTTTCAGGAGGTAACAGAAGGAGGGCAGAAGAGAAGTGCTCAGGAGTTTCAAAGGAAGAGCCACCTCGTGCGTGAGACCAGGAAAACACCCATTAATAATTTCTTCACGCGGTGGAATCTTCACATATTTCAGGAAGAATCGGCCCAAATGCCATCTTCTCTCCCTGACCGAGCGCCTCTGGAAACTCGAGGGTACCAGGAGCCTGGGTTCAGAGCACCCGCAGCGGGCAGGGCCGGCAGGCAGGCTCCTCACCCTGCAGCCGTCCGCGGGCACGGCGCGGGCTGCCCGCGGGCTACCCACCCTGCAGCCGTCCGCGGGCACGGCGCGGGCTGCCCGCGGGCTCCTCACCCTGCAGCCGTCCGCGGGCACGGCGCAGGCTGGCCGCGGGCTCCTCACCCTCCAGCCGGCCGCGGGCACGGCGCAGGCTGCCCGCGGGCTCCTCACCCTCCAGCCGGCCGCGGGCACGGCACAGGCTGCCCGCGGGCTCCTCACCCTCCAGCCGGCCGCGGGCACGGCGCAGACTGCCCACGGGCTCCTCACCCTCCAGCCGGCCGCGGGCACGGCGCAGGCTGGCCTGTGGGCTCCTCACCCTCCAGCTGGGCCGCGGGCACGGCGCAGGCTGGCCTGTGGGCTCCTCACCCTCCAGCCGGCCGCCGCGGGCACGGCGCAGGCTGGCCTGCGGGCTGCCGACCCCTCACCCCGCCCAGGCCTGGCCCCTCAAGGAGCGGAGCTGGCTTTGCTGATTGACAGGTGAATGCTCTGCGAGTCTTGCCGCGGTCAAGCCTTCCTTGTGGGGTGATGCTTTTAAATGAAGCCCTTATTAACCAAATATTTTAAAGAGAAAAACTCTTACTGGTGCCAGCTGGGACTCTGAAGTGACCTCTTCACAAATTTGCTAACAATAGTGGAGGTGAAGGTGATAAGTGCAACGGAATGATTTCTTTGAGGAAGACCACAGTAGAACATACTAACAAGAAAAATGCAGTAAGCAATTACTATTTAAATAATACTGAAAGTTCAATGTGTTCTATTTACTTTCTCATGTGCCAAATACATCAGCAGGCTGAGAGCAGACAGTCCCTAATTTAACTGTTGGTTTCCCTGCTGTACTACATGAACGAGGCCTTTGTTTCACAACATGAAAGTTAACTCCACCATTATCACCCGAGTGGCAAGGTTACTTCCCAGTTCTAGGGTCTGTTCTCACTGTAGCATTTGCTTTCTTGGAGGTATCTCTGTGGTCTTACTGTGCTACAGGAAATTCTGAATGAAGCAGCTAGGTATAAATTAATGGTTAAATGAGCAAAAAAAGGATGAGAGACTGCCCCCACTATCCAAAAGCAGGGTATTCCTATGCACCCTTTCCTGATCCGAAATGGCATAAATGAAGAAGCACTTCTCTTAGGACACATCTGGTAAGGGATGCACAAGATAAAATTAGATAAAGCACAGATTCTCACACGGTTCAAAGATTCAGAGATGCTGAGTGCGGTTCCCAGGAAAGGAGTTCGGTGGTGTCATTCTTTGAGGTGTGCACTGCCTCTATTACCTCTCGCTGCAAAACAAGTGCTATTCGAGCTTTTCACTTTTTTAAATAGAAAGCAAAATTCCTTTTGGGATTTCTTTCAGTTAGCAAAAATAGGTACTAATGCAAAAGCAAAAAAAAAAAAAAAAGTAAAAGTAACAACAAAGAGGCATACATTTTGAAAATTTATGCCTACCTATACGGCAGCGCAACTGATCCACCAACTCTCATGGAAACATTCTCCTGTCTGTCTCCTGATCCCCAGACGAGAAGACTGCTTGTATAAGGAACTAGTGATTCCCAACTCAGGCATTTTTATGCCAGGATTTTCCCCTATTGGGTTACCAGCCTGCATCTATGGTATTTTTATGCCAAATGCTATCTGTTCTTTGGGGGAACCTAGGAGGAGTTTCTTGGATGAGCTGGCGTTTGGTTGCAGGATTAAAGGCGGGGGGGATTCACGAGCCCTCACATCAGCACAGACTTTCCTGGGTTTGGGGAAGATGGATGTGGCTAGGAAGACAGGAGACGCTCACTGAGTGCAGAGGGCGGCAGTGGGCAACAATGTCCTTACATCAGGCGGGGCAGTGGCAGGGAAGGGAGTCGTGACGGCTGCATGGGAGAGTGCCTGCTCATGTCCTCTGAAGCCAGAGCCCCGCACAAGCTTCCTGGGCACTGAGACGGTCTGCACTCTGAAGTAAGAGCACCCTGGGCAGCCAGAGACGGGCGAGTGGGAAGCAGGGAAGTGGGACCACCTCCGAAAGGAGCCTCGCTGAGTGCGGGATGGGGTGGGCCCACGTCACAGTGGAGGAGCCCCCAGGAGATGGGGTACAGGAGGCGGTCTGTAAGGCCTGCACCTGCCACACAGAGTCTAAGGGAGCAGGATGGGAGGGCATCAGAGGCAATCGCCGCATGGCAGAGGGATGAGGACTCGTAGTTCACTCTGACTTTCTGAAAATTATGACATTTGTTTTAAAACCAAAAACAAGGAAAAAATCAAACGAGCAACAAACCGTGAGAACGCCATCCACTTCACTCATGTACTGTGAGTTAACGTTAACACAGGGCGTGTTTATATAAGAATGGCCTTTTTTTTTTCACGGTAAAGTGTATCTTCAAGGAGGACATAATTAAATATCTGCTTTCAACATTTTTATCTGTACTCATTTTCCCTTCCTTCTTGGGAAACCCTCAGACTCACGCACACCCACAGACGCACCACGTGCAGAGAGCAGTGCTCACCACCTGGATGTGGAGAGGCAGGAAGATATCTCCACGACCTCCGTTCATATTTAACTTGAGCAGCACATTCTAATTTAAGCATGAGGGAAGTGAAGGTGTTAGTCACTCAGTCGTGTCCAACTCTGCGACCCCATGGACTGTAGCCCACCAGGCTCCTCTGTCCACGTGATTCTCCAGGCAAGAATACTGGAGCGGGTTGCCATGCCCTCCTCCAGGGGATCTTCCTGACCCAGGGGTTGAACCTGGGTCTTCCGCATTGCAGGCGGATTCTTTATCGTCTAAGCCACCAGGGAAGCCCGAGGACTTGTCGCTAAAAATCCTGAAATAGAAGTGAGAAAAGGAGAGCAGGCACTTGGCCCTCTTTCCCACGGCCTGTATTCTCAGTTCTGCTACCCCTGCGCTGCTACCTGGGTGGTTAGATCTGGGCTGGCCGCCGATACAGAAGTGGTCTGCCCCGGGGTCACCCACACTGTAGATTGTATGCACTTCAAGTAGATCTAGGACATGTACAGTAAACCCCTGATGCAAGAAATTACTTTTTGAATAATTTTTTTCCCCAAGAATGACAATGTGTATTTGGAGTCTAGTCTTCAAAGTCACAGTTATCAACTAGAGATGAAGGCTCAATGGCGGTTTCCCCATCACTTAACACTAATTCCCTGTGATCCCTGTAGGCGTTACAGTGTGGGAGGTGCTGAGAAACGAGGGGGTCAGGCCCAGAAAATCATTCCTGAGCTCATCCCCTGCACAACTCCTAATGAGACCTGCTGCAGAAGTCCAAGGACCCGGTTCACGTTTCCGTAACTTCCTGACTGTGCTCACCCGACAGGACAGTGGAGGACCGCCTGGAGCCGGGGGGCAGGGAGAGAATATTACCAAATGGACAACTCCAGCCCGATGTGTGTGCACTGCCTGGAATTCAGAGCTGCTCGCAGGCAGTTCAAGGACAGACCAGTCCTCTCACCTGCATATTTTATGGTTTCTTTAAATGAAAGATGTTCTGGGAATTGCACATATGTGTGTGTGTGTGTATATATATTTGTTTGTTTTCAAAGCGTAACGATTCCAAAAAAGCTCTCAGACTGTTTTGCAAGTTAAAAATACATGATGGAGACTTCCCTGGTGGTCCAATTGTTAAAAACCTTCCAGTGCAGGGGACGCAGGTTTAATCCCTGATAGGGAAACTAAGATCCCACATGCCAGGGGGCAACAAAGCCCGTGTGCACACGCGCCACAGCAAAGATCCCGCGTGCTGCAGCTAAGACCCAATGCAGCCAAAAATAAATAAATAAATACTTTTAAAAAATCATGATGAAAGATGGCCAAAGAAAACAGCAGCCAATCTAAATTCAATTTCTAAGTCCACGGGGCTTTACCTGCCTACAGCAAGCAATGTTTGTGCCAGTCTGAAAACCGTGCAAACAGTCCTGGCCAGGGCTTACAAGCCAAGGTCTGCTCGGCTCAGATGGAAAACCCATCCACAGAAAGTACCATTCCTGGGATCCAGGGGGCAACCACTGGGTGGTCAGCAATTCGTCCTTAAAGCCAGGAAGGTGAGTCGCGCAAAGATGCACCACAACTACGTCTGGAAGCCAAGTGCAGCACAGAAGCAGCCTCACAGAAGCAGAGAAGAAGCAATGGCCCTGATCTGAAGTCACTGGAAGGACTTATGTTGAAGCTGAAACTCCAATACTTTGGCCACCTCATGCGAAGAGCTGACTCATTGCAAAAGACCCTAATGCTGGGAAAGATTGAGGGCAGGAGAAGAAGGGGATGACAGAGGATGAGATGGCTGGATGGCATCATCGACTTGATGGACATGGGTTTGGGTGGACTCAGGGAGGTGGTGATGGACAGGGAGGCCTGGAGTGCTGTGGTTCATGGGGTCGCAAAGAGTCGGACACGACTGAGCGACTGAACTGAACTGAAGTCAGAAGTCTCCTAGCCGTGATGACAGTGAGTGTCTACACGAGGTAGAGGACCTGTGTCATCCAGCAGGTGTCACAGGGCACTGAGACCACCTCAGCAGGAATTTCACTTCTCTGTGTTAATTACAACCCATTAACACCCTGAGGCCACCAGGCAATGGGGTCCAGTGAGATTAGCTCCCAGATGGGTCAGTTTGTGTGGTACCCAGGAGCTGGGGGAGGTCAGCATCAGGGACACTGTATGGACCCGGAGCAGAGCTGCTGGGCTGTCCCAGGCAGACGAGGACCGCCCGGGCTCCTGCAGGCTCTCCGCAGACATGGGGCTGGTGACGAAGAGGGCGAGAGCCAGAGGAGGGCTCTGCAGACTGGCCAGGTGCCGGGCAAAGAGAGCGAAGCATCCCCTCAAGACACAAGGCAGGGCTTGGAGAAGAAAGGCAGGGAAGAAACCGAGAGAGACAGGAGGTGGGGACAGAGTGGACAGAGACGGGAAGTGGGGACAGAGAGGGCAGAGACAGGAGGTGGGGACAGAGAGGGCAGAGACAGGAGATGGGGACAGAGAGGGCAGAGACAGGAGATGGGGACAGAGAGGGCAGGGACAGGAGATGGGGACAGAGAGGGCAGAGACAGGAGAAAGACGCGATGATCACGGCAGGGCTGCCGGTGCTCCCCAGGGACTCGCCCCCCGAGTGCACGCCAGCTCCAAAAGGCAGGATGGGACCCACCGCCACCCCTCCTGCTTCTCAAGTGGCAAGACCAAAGCATCAGCGGGAAAGCCACCTGAAGTTTTATAAGAAAGACACTCAAAAAGCGCTTGAGAGATTGTGGAGAGGAAGAGACACAGGGACACGGAGACATCCCGAGCATCGGGAACGCAGGGAGAGTGCAGACAGGCCCTGGACGCAGCTCGGCCGGAGGACGCCCGCCAGCCTCTGCAGGCCTGCCCAGGCCCAGCCTCCACACTGTGAGGCCGGGGAAACCGAGGCCCGGGCTGGGAGATGCCCATCGCCCGGGCGCACAGGGCCTGGGGCGGCGGCAAGGCCCGCGTCCCCCCTCGGGGCGCCTCTGAAGCAGACTCGTGTGACCGCCGCTACAGGAGGCAGGATGGCAGCCACAGTGCCCAGCCGGTGTGCTAGAGACGGACACACAGGAGTCAGTTTAAAAGAAACACCCGTGTCCTTACTTTCTGACTATCCTCTAATCAGAGCCCGGTATCAATCACACTTAAAAAATCAAGTCAGGAAACAGGAACTGCACTCAGATGCTTACCATGGTAAACACTTTTGCAGTTTGGATCTCATGCCCTGTGCCGAGTACAAAGCTCAACGCGTTCCTGCTTTGAAACGTAGAGTGTTATGTTCTACTGTTGCTACACAATCACTTTGAGGAAACATTACTATAAAAATAAATAAGCTTCTTTATCCATTCAAAGGGAGGGAAAATAACAAGGAAGCCCTAAGCACACCCACAAACCTTTTCCAAGAACACTTGTATTTGTCCCCAGGCTGGCAAGAATGCTTTGCTACTGATATCAAAGCCTTTTGATTTATCTACAGTCAATCTGACTTGAACACTGAGGGAAAAAATACTCATTCTGTTCCACTTTAAATTAAAACAAGCTATTTTTTGAATACTGGGCTGTCTTTATTTTCCTTTGAACACAGGGGAATATGCTGCTCTGAGACCTTGTACTGTTCACTCTCTGGCTGTGCAACAGCAGCAAAACACACTATTAATCTCCGCACTGGAATTTTAGAGAAGGCAAAGTATAATTCTATTTCCAAAAATGATCGTCCACTTCTACTTCTTACCAAGTGGAATAAAGGTATAGGATTTACTCTCCTGTTTGAAACAAAGAAGAAGCTGGGATAAAACACAGTTGTAAAAACTGGTTTTCAGGCACTGGACAGAAAGAAGCTGAGAGACGGGAAGAGTCAAGGTGAGCCCCACGCCTCCCCACTTAATTGTCTGAAGGGTGGGGCTGCAGACAGGATGGGGAACCAGGCAGAGACCTCGGTCTCCCCAGGTCAGTGGGGGACAGAGCTGAGGGTCCAGGGAGAGAAAGGCTGCTGCAGTGTGAGGGCAGAGCGCCGAGAGAGAGCTGCCCAGAGGCCAGCTGCTCGGGAGGCCAGCGCAGTGTCCCCTGAGGCTTCTGCTAAGGAAATGACCCAGGGCCAGCGAAAGAACTACCTGAAAAAAAGCAGGGAAAGGTCTCAGAAGCTCCAAGTGGTCCAGGAACAGTCCTTGCTGTCACCAGCTGGGTAAGAAAGTCTCAGTTCGAAATGGACAAAAGTGTGCAACAGCTTATAAAATAAGATTCCCAACGTGACCCAGTGAAAAACCATAGGCGTGCAAAGAAGGAGCAAAATAAAACCAGCCACAAAGATAAAAACCAAGGAATGAAATCAGAGGCAGAAGTGATACAGGTGATAGAATGAGCAGGACATTAACACAGCTGTGATAACTCATCTGTGTGTTCAAGAAACTAGAGGAAAGATGAAATGGTTAAGAAGGCATTCAGAACACATTTTAAAAATCAAGACCCAAATCAAATTCCAGAGTTGAAAACTACAGCCTGACATGAAAAACCCGTTGGATGAGATTAATGGCAGATCAGACATCAGAAGAGAAAAAAATTAATGAATCCAAGACACAGAAATAGAAACTATACGATATAAAAAAAAAAAAAAAAAAGACGGAAAGGTACAAAAAAAGAGCCCCAGTAAGCTCTGGGAAACTTATGGTGGTGGTTTAGTCGCTAAGTCGTGTCCGACCCTTGTGGAAACTTACAGGTGCCTGAAATAGAGGCAGGGCAGGGTGGGGGAGACAGAGACAAACAGACGAACAAATAATGATCAAACATTGTCCACATTTGACGAAAACTGTAAATCACAGGTTCAAAACACTAGATAAATCCCAAATACAAGGAGCAAGGAGAAAACAGCACCCCAGGCAAATCTATTCCAACTGCTTAAAAAGCAGTAACAGAATCATAAAAACAGAGAAAAAATACATTATGCACAATGATAAGCTTGTCACTGCAAACACTGACAACAAGAGACAGTGAGACAACACTTTCAAGGTACTGAAAGGGAAAAACTGTCCACCTATAATGTGTGACAATATATTTTGAAAACAAAAAAGAAATGAAGACTTCTGCAGACTTAGCAAAGCGGAGAGAGTTCATCTCAGGCAGAACTGTACTCCTGGAAAGGAAATAGAAACCCTTTGGGCAGAAGGGCCATCAGGCCGGGTGGAGATCCGCCTGCACAGAAGCAGCGCCCGTGGCCTGGTGTCAACACTGCCGGCTGCACAGCAACGCCTTCGGGTCTGCAGCCCGAATCCTCGTTTGCCCTTTTCCTCAGCACCACCCTCACCAACCCAGGCCTCATTTTCCTGTTAATTTTTTTAAGTGTCTCTGGAAAATACATGTTTCCCAGTAATCCCTGAGGCTTCCACGTCTTCAAACTGGGGGAAGGGAGCCTGTCACTTCAAAAGACAAATGAATAAGCCTTCTCAACTGTAAATTCAGCCACTGTGGAACTACTAAGCCCTTGGAACTATTTCTGGTTCGGGAACGCAATTTGTGTATAAGAGGAGGCAACTTCTGTATTTCCAAATTTGAGGAAAGACAGTAGATAAAGGCAGAGCCAGCCACAGAGCCTGGCATTGCGAAATTCCTCAGAGTCCGCAACTACTGTTTAAAAACTAAACATCTGTGCACAAATATCTCCACAGGTGGTGTGAGGTGTATACCTCCCAAACACAATGTCCACCTGGAATGTAAGGAGGTTCTCTCAAGAAGCTAGAATGTCTTTTCAAGAAAAAAGAATATTCCAATGAAATTTTCTGCTGTCTGCTAAAATCAGTTTGATGGCATTCAACTCTCTCCACCTTTGCACCCACCACCAAGTGGGCACTCAGAAGTTAAACACCATACAACACAGGCAGCTGTGCTCCACCAAAAGAAAAACAAAAACTTAAATGAATGCCTATTCACTTAACCCAATTAACTGAGGTTATTGATCAGCTGAGATGATCGATATGCAAAATGACTGGACATAACCTCAAGTTCCAAACCAGGAGAAACCTGTGTGGCATATCACGGAGGGGACCAAGAGAGGCGACACGACAGCCACACAGCTGCAGCCACTCTGCACATTTAGGCCTGGTTTCTCATCGCATCAAGGGGGGGGGGGGGGGGGGGTTATGGCTCTGCAACCCGCTCAAGGCTCTGCTTGGACTCTTCTCAAATAGCATCTACAGAGTGAACGGCAGGCCAGTTCCACGGGAGTGCCAAGGTCTCAAACCTTGGACAACAATGACCACTGCCCTCAGCGGTCAAAAAGACATTTATAGAAATGTCGATGTCTACTTTGTCGGGAAACGCGGCCAGTACTACCTGAATGGGAACCAGGGGCCAGCTGGCCGCTGCAGAGTGTCCATCGCAGCATCTGGGGGCCTGCAGGCTCGGCACCTCCTGGGGACACATCCTCCTCCTGGGCACGCCCCTCCGCCCCGCCGACCAGCTCCTCTCACGCTCAGGAGTGGCCGGGCAGGAAGAAGATGGAAAACATCAACGCACCAACTCTGCTATCTATTAGCAGATGCTCTTCACATTGCAGAATCCTTGATGGCAAAGAATCTTAGAGCGCACGTCTTCCAACTCTCACCCAACACAGCAGGTCATCTCTCTCCTGGTTATTACAGGACATGGACCAAAACTAAACTCAGGAAGGAATTCTGCAAACATCCTTTATTAAGCTTACTGTAATGATCAGATAGTCTACACATGTGAAAATACCTTTTCCCATGAAAATGATACTATGTCTGAAATGTTAAGAGGTAGTTTTATTTATTAGCCACTTTAGAGGAAAATGTTAACTTTATTAAGCAACCAGCTTCCCTGCTGAGGGTAACACATTTTGTTTTACACAGTCTGTTTACCTTCATGCTTTAAAATTGATGGTCTTTTCAGTTCCAACTCTTGCAAATGTAAGCAAACTTCACCTTTCCAATTGTAACCTGATAATCTGAGGCTTACTCTGACATTTGTGTCTAATGGAAGGAGTTTTAAGATAAGAAGGAAAATTAAAAAAAAAAAAAAAGAAGGAAAATTATGTAAATCTTTTTAAACGAGAAATTTCCATCATGGGGGATCTAGAATGTCTAAAGGAAATAACTTAAAAGAAAACTTAAAATATTTCTAAAAGTGAGATATACATGTTCCTTGATCATCAATCATCGTTAAAATTTAGAATTTAAAACTTTTGAAGTTGGTGAACAGAACTTGCAGAGCAATAAAATTTATGATGAATAAAATGACTGATTTTACAATGCTGTTCTGGTTTCCCTTTGAAAACAAAAGGGGAAAAATATGAAAAACCAAATGAACTCAAAGTTTTTCCTTTTTGACTGTGCCTAAAGAATATAAAACAAGGGCTTCCCTGTTAGCTCAGTTGGTAAAGAATCCGCCTGCAATGCAGGAGACCTGGGTTAAGTCCCTAGGTTGGGAAGATCCCCTGGAGAAGGGAAAGGCTATGCTCTCCAGTATTCTGGCCTGGAGAATTCCATAGACTGTATAGTCCATGGGGTCACAAAGAGTTGGACACGACTGAGCGACCTTCACTTCACTTCAAAGAATAAATTGGTTTTATATAAGACAAAAGTTAAAATTTATGTTAATGATGGGCACAATAAAACTAAATAAAATACAGAATTTTCTTTAAAAATACAAGTTTTTGAAGAATATACATTGGTATTATATTTTCAAAAAGACTGCCATGCTTTTAATATCTATTTAAAAGGTAACCATCAACCATGCTACAGATTTGGTTACTTCTCTCATTAACCTGCTACATCAGCTTTTGTGCTTCACATTTCTGAAATAATATGGCATTACGAAATTTTTTTTAAATGAGAAAAATTGGTATTTTTGTATTATCCATATGAATTTTTGAGATGTGAAAAGATTTAAGTTCTCCACATTTAAAGTATCATTCTCATTAGAAGCAGAAAAGCCTACTATAAAAATGGGTGTGAGAATTTCTGTTGTAGCTTCTACCTGAGAATTTGATAATCTGTATCGATCTACTAGTCTATGTAATCTATGATATAATCCTATCTTCCCTCACTCTTTTAACAAACAATGCAGTCCATATCCCATTGGAAAGTAAATCCTTATCTAAATAGATTAGTTTAACAGATAAATTTCCAACTTTGAAAGCATGAAGACTATTAAAATGAAAATACTATTAATTTGGGGAAATGAAATTTCACTTAACATAACCTTACAGAAGTGTCTAAAAACAACTGATCAAATAATTTACTTTGCAAGAACAACTGCCCAAATGCACACACACTACCAGCTCTTTCTTTTCTCTGAACTCTCTGACTCCATCCGAGTTACAGCCAGGATGACACTGTTCACTGCCATGGTTCAACTATCAGTTTACCTCCTCATAGATGCAAATCCAGGTGGGTGCACATTATTTAATCTTTCCCAGGGTCAAGTCCTTATCTCTAAAATGAGAACAAGGCCAAACAGGGCTCTTTAGAAGAAGGATGCTAAAGGATTTGAAGGGTATTTTTTTTATTTTGTAATTAAATGAAACACTATGGTGATGATAAAGTTCTACCTGTAATGTAAATTCCATTAGATGGAACAACATACTCATTTTTGCTTTTCACTGTAAGTTAGGCAAAGTCACTGAATCTTGAAGAATTCTTTCAGGTGTCCTCCTTTAGGGTCGGTGACTTTACACAGGCATTCCTCCTTCTTAGAGTCAGAAATTCAAAATACAATATATCAAAGGCTTAAACTTAAGTGACTGAACTAACTGTTTCCAAGTACAATATTTTTTCAAGGAAGTAACTACATAATTTATTCACAGCACAAAAAAACATTGCTTGAATTAATTCAGTTATCACTGATCCTTAATTTCTATAAGGTAATCAGCAAAACGAAAAAATTGCCACAGCATAACATAGCTCACAATCCAAACATTCCAATAAATTTATTCTTCACATTAGAAGGACTGATGCTGAAGCTAAAGCTCCAATACTTTGGCCACCTGATGTAAAGAGCTGACTCATTGGAAAAGATCCTGATGCTGGGAAGGATTGAAGGCAGGAGAAGAAGGGGACAACAGAGGATGAGATGGTTAGATGGCATCACTGACTCAATGGATATGAGTTTGAGCAGCTCTGGGAGATGGTGAAGGGCAGGGAAGCCTGGCGTGCCGCGGTCCATTGGGTCACAAAGAGTCAGAGACAACTTAGCAACTGCACAACAACAGGAGCATTGGAAGCAGCCACTTGGCAGTGAGCAAAATGTAAGCTCCTTGTCCAATCCCTATGTCAAAAAAAAATTAAAATAGCTACTTACTTTACTACATTTCAGAGGTTGGCAAACTTCTTCTGCAAGGGACGTGAGAGTAAATTTGTTAGGCTTTGCAGGCCGTAAGATGTCTTTCCCATCAATTTAACTCTGCCACAGGAGTACGAAAGAGTCACAGACAACGTGTAACTTGCAAATAGTGCTCAGAAGAGAGTCGGATTAGCCGTACAAATAGTAGACTAGAACACTTACAACAGAGACTGGTACTAAAGATAAAGGACAGGTGGCCTCTTCATCACAGGGGACTGGAATGCAAAAGCAGGAAGTCAAGAAACACCTGGAGTAACAGGCAAATTTGACCTTGGCATAGAGAATGAAGCAGGGCAAAGGCTAATAGAGTTCTGCCAAGAGAACACACTGGTCATAGCAAACACCTTCTTCCAACAACACAAGAGAAGACTCTACACGTCAACGATGTTGTGATCACTCACCTAGAGCCAGACATCCTGGAATGTGAAGTCAAGTGGGCCTTAGGAAGCATCACTATGAACAAAGCTAGTGGAGGTGATGGAATTCCAGTTGAGCTATTTCAAATCCTGAAAGATGATGCTGTGAAAGTGCTGCACTCAATATGCCAGCAACTATGGAAAACTCAGCAGTGGACACAGGACTGGAAAAGGTCAGTTTTCATTCCAATCCCAAAGAAAGGCAATGCCAAAGAATGCTCAAACTACCACACAATTGCACTCATCTCACACACTAGTAAAGTAATGCTCAAAATTCTCCAAGCTAGGCTTCAGCAATACGTGAACCGTGAACTTCCAGATGTTCAAGCTGGTTTTAGAAAAGGCAGAGGAACCAGAGATCAAATTGCCAATATCCGCTGGATTATTGAAAAAGCAAGAAAGTACCAGAAAAACACCTATTTCTGCTTCATTGACTATGCCAAAGCCTTTGACTGTGTGGATCACAATAAACTGTGGAAAATCCTGGAAGAGATGGGAATACCTCACCATCTTACCTGCTTCCTGAGGAAACCTGTATGAAGGTCAAGAAGCAACAGTTAGAACCAGACGTGGAACAACAGACTGGCTAAAAATTGGGAAAGAAGTACGTCAAGGCTGTATATTGTCACCCTGCTTATTTAATTTCTATGCAGAGTGTATCATGAGAAACGCTGGGCTGGATGAAGCACAAGCTGGAATCAAGATTGCTGGGAGAAATATCAATAACCTCAGATATGCAGAGGACACCACCCTTATGGCAAAAAGTGAAGAAGAACTAAACAGCCTCTTGATGAAAGTGAAAGTGGAGAGCGAAAAAGTTGGCATAAAGCTCAACATTCAGAAAACTAAGATCATGTCATCCAGTCCCATCATTTCATGGCACATACATGGGGAAACAGTGGAAACAGTGGCTGAGTTTATTTTTCTGGGCTCCAAAATCACTGCTGATGGTGATTGCAGCCATGAAATTAAAAGACGCTTACTCCTTAGAAGGAAAGTTATGACCAACCTAGACAGCATATTTAAAAGCAGAGACATTACTTTGTCAACAAAGGTCCGTCTAGTCAAGGCTATGGTTTTTCCAGTGGTCATGTTTGGATGTGAGAGTTGGACTATAAAGAAAGCTGAGCGCCGAAGAATTGATGCTTTTGAACTGTGGTGTTGGAAAAGACTCTTGAGAGTCCCTTGGACTGCAAGGAGATCCAACCAGTCCATCCTAGGGGAGATCAGTCCTGGGTGTTCATTGGAAGGACTGATGGTTGAAGCTGAAACTCCAATACTTGGGCCACATGATGCAAAGAGCTGACTCATTGGAAAAGACCCTGATGCTGGGAAAGACTGGGGGCAGGAGAAGGGGATGACGGAGGATGAGATGGCTTGATGGCATCATCGACTTGATGGACACGGGTTTGGGTGGACTCAGGGAGTTGGTGATGTACAAGGAGGCCTGGCGTGCTGCAATTCATGGGGTCGCAAAGAGTTGGACACAACTGAGCGACTGAACTGAACTGAACTGGTAATGATAAAAGGGTTAATTTGTCAGCAAGTCATACAATAATAAATTTAAACGCTGTTAACTACAAAGTCCAAAATTCATGAAGCAAAAACTGACAGAAATGAAGGATGAAATAGACAAACAGTTAAGAGTTGGAGACTCCAATACGTTACTTTCAATAATCAATAGAACTAACAGAAAATCAGTAAGGGAATAGAAGATTTGACCATAGTATAAATGAACTAGATCTCTGAGTCAACTACAGAACACACCATCCAACAACAGCAGGATACACATCTTCCCAATGCACGTGGGACGCTCTACAGCACTGATCATAGACCAGGCCATAAAACAAGACTCAGATCGTTTAAAGGATGGATATCATACCAACTATGTTTTCTAATCGCAATGGAATGAACTTAGAAATCAATAACAGATGCAAAGTTGGAAAACACAAACATGTGTGGACATTAAATAATATATTCCTCTTTTACTGAAGTACAGTTGCCTTACCATGTTGTGTCAGTTTTAGTTATACGTCAAAGTTATTCGGTTTTATATATATATTCATATTTTTCAGATTCTTTTCCATTATAGGTCTTTATAAGATACTGAATATAGTTTCCTGTGTTATACAATGTGTCCTTGATGTTTATCTCTTTAAATACAGTAGTGTCCATATGTTAATCCCAAACTCTTAATTTATCCCTCCCCTTCCTTCCCCCTTTGGTAACAATACTTTGTTTTCTGTGACTGTGAGTCTTTCTGTTTTGTAAACAAGTTCATTTGTATCATATTTTAGATACCAAGTGTAAGTAATATCACATGATATTTGTCTTTCTCTGTCTGATTTACTTAGTATGATAACCTCCAGGTTCATCCATGTTGCTGAAAGTAGCATATTTCATTCTTTTTATGGCTGAATATATTCCATTGTGTATATATACCACATCTTGCGTATCCATTCACCTGCTGATAAACATTTAGGTTGCTTCCATGTCTTGCGTGCATGCTAAGTTGCTTCCATCATGTTTGACTCTTTGCGATCCTATAGACAGTAGCCTGCCAGGCTCCTCTGTCCATGGGATTCTGCAGGCAAGAATACTGGAGCGGGTTGCCGTGCCCTGCTCCAGGGGATCTTCCCAACCCAGGGATTGAATCTGTGTCGTGTCCCTTATGTCTTCTGCATTGGCAGGCAGGTTCTTTACCACTAGGGCCATGTAGGAAGTGTCTCTGCTATTGTAAAGAATGCTGCTATGAACACGAGGGTGCATGGATCTTTTCAAATTAGAGTTTTCTCCAGATATGCCCAGGAGTGGGACTGCTGGATCATATAGTAACTCTATTTTTAGTCTTTTATAGAACCTCCCACGGTCCTCCATTGTGGCTGTAGGAATTTACATTCCCACCAACAGTGTAGGAGGGTTCCCTTTGCACCACACCCTCTCCAGCATTTATTATTTATAGACTTTTTGATGATGGTCATTATGACTGGTGTGAGGTGCTAATGCATTATAATTTTGATTTGCATTTCCCTAAGTAGTAGTGATGTTGAATATCTTTTCATATGCTTGTTGGTCATCTGCATGTCTTCTTTGGAGAAATATCTATTCAGGCCTGCTCATTTTTTGACTGGGCTTTTTGTTTAATGTTCTATTGTATGATTTATTTGTATATTTTGTAAATTAAGCCCAAATCGGTCACCTTGTTCAAAAATATTTTCCCCCACTGTCTTTACATTTTGTTTATGGCTTCCTTTGCTGTACAAAGTTCACAGGTTTGATTCTGTCCCATTTGTTTATTTTTGCTTTTTTTCTTTTGTCTTGGAGACTGACCTAAGAAAACTTTGGTATGGTTTATATCAGAGATGTTTTGCCTATATTGTCTTCTAGGAGCTTTATCATGTGGTTGTCATTGTTCAGTCACTCAGTCGTGTCTGGCTCTTTGCGACCCCACGGACTGCAGCACGCCAGGCCTCCCTGTCCATCACCAACTCCTGGAGTTTGCTCAAACTCATGTCCATTGAGTCGGTGATGCCATCCAACCATCTCATCCTCTGTTGCCCCCTTCTCCTCCTGCCTTCAGTCTTTCCCAGAATCAGGGTCTTTTCCAATGAGTTGACTCTTTTTGCATCAAGTGGCCAAAATACTGGAGTTTCAGCTTCAGCCTCAGTCCTTGCAATGAATATTCATGTCATGTCTTATATTTAACTCTTTAAGCCATTTTGAGTTTATTTTTGTATAAGAAGGAGGGAGTGTTCTAACTCCATTGATTTACATGAAGAAATAGTCTTTTTTCCACTGTATACTGTTGCCTCTCTGGTGGAAGATGAGATGACCGTATGTGTGTGGGTTTATTTCTGGGTTCTTTACTCTGTTCCATTGATCCTTACGTCTGATTTTGAGCCAATACCACATTGTTTTGATTACTGCAGCTCTGTAGTATTGTCTGAAATCTAGAAGGGTCATGCCTCTAGCTTTGTTCTGTTTTCTCAGGATTGCTTTGGTAATTCTGGGTCTTTCGTGGTTCCATATAAATTTAGATTGTTTGCTCTAGTTCTGTGAAAAATTTCATGGATAATTTAATAGAGATCACATTAAATCTGTCGACTGCTTTGGGTAGTATGGCCATTTTAACAATATTAATTCTTTCAACCCAAGAGCATGGGCTATATTTCCATTTCTTTGAATCATGTTCATTTTTATTAATGTCTTATAGTTCTCAGCATAGAAGTCTTTCACTTCCTTGGTCAGATTTATTCAGAGGTATTTTTTTTACATTATCTTAAAAGGGATTTTTTTCCCTCCCTCTTTCTGATGCTTCATTAGTGAAAAAACAAGCAACGGATTTCTGTTTTAATCTTGTATCCTAGTACCATGCAGAATCTAGCAGTTCTAATAGCTTCTGTGTGGAGTCTTTAGAGTTTTCTATATCTAGCATTATGTCATCTGCATATGACAACTTTACCTATTCTCTTCCAATAAGGGTACTTTTCTTTCTTTTTCTTGTCTGACTGCTGTGGCTAGGACTTCCAATACTATGCTAAACACAAGTAGTAAGACTGGGCATAGTCGTTTTTTCCAGATTTCAGCAGGAAGGATTTCAGCTTTTCACTGTTGAATATTATTTTGGCTATAGGTTTTTCACAGCTTTAATTTTCAATAGCTTTAATTACATTGAGATATGTTCCCTCTAAATCCACTTTGACAAGAGTTTTTATCATACAAACACATACATATGTATACATAAGTAAATGGGGCACCCAGTAAAATAGTCTTAAATAAGTGAGGCAATGGTTAATGAGCACTCTGCCACTATTTGTTCCTTAAAATACACTGTATTTGGGGAGGGAGGCATATTCCCCTCAAGGGGCCAGGTGTGCAGCCGAGGTCTTGCTTCTGTGGACCCTGTGGAGTTCACACTCTAAGGGCCAGGGTGGAGTTGGGGGTGCTACCAAACAAGGAAAGATCCAGACAGGCAGCGTGTGCACACAGTGAGAGGTGTCAGGACAGACAGAGCAGGGGGCAGGGGAGGGCTCCGCGAGGCCGTAATCCTGGAGCCTGGAAGCTGACGCAGGCTGTATGGTCAGATATTGGTGGGGGTAGGACAGGAGGGGGAGGCAGAGGCCAGGGAAAAGGGCGCAGGGGGCACCAGGGCTTCCTCGGGTGTGGGAGAGGCGGGGGTCTTCTGCGCAGAGGCCTGCATGGTCGGCAGGTTTTACACATCCCTGTGACCTGGCAGAGGGTGTGCGGTGTGCGCTGAGGACAGAGGATGAAGGGGGACAGGTGAGGGGCACGCAGACCTCAGCACACGTCCCCAGACGCTGCTCCTCTGCTCTGCTCATGGGGGTCATTCTGCAGGACCCGTCCACTTCTCTCTTAGTGGGTTGAGGGCCCCTGGTCCTCTAAGAACTCTAAGTCTATAATTTTCCCACACCCAGGAAGGCAAGACACTGTAAGATTATCTTTTTGTTTTAACTGTTGTTGTTCAGTCACCAAGTTTTGTGACCCCATGGACTGCAGCACGCCAGGCCTCCCCGGCCCCCACCATCACCCAAGTTTGCCCAAGTTCATGTCCACTGCATCGGAGATGTTGTCCTGCCATCTCATCCTCTGTCACCCTCCTCTCCTTCTGCCTTTGATCTTTCCCAGCATCAGGGTCTTTTCCAATGAACCCGTTCTTTGCATCAGGTGGCCAAAGTATTGGAGTTTCAGCTTCAGCATCAGTCCTTCCAACGAATACTCAGGACTGATTTCCTTTAGGATGGACTGGTTGGATCCTTGCAGTCCAAGGGACTCTCAAGAGTCTTCTTCAGCCCCACAGTTCAAAAGCATCAGTTCTTCAGTGCTCTGCCTTCTTTATGGTCCAGCTCTTACCCTTTTGAAAAAATTATCTGTAGGAAGCTTGTCACCTGGTAAGACCTTCAGGATCTAAGAGCTTATAGGAGTCAACATTTTAAATCTAAGGAATCCATTTCCTCAGATGTACAAAAGATACCAGAAAACAATGAGTCAAGCTGACAGTGCTCTCAGAGGGGCATCCACCCTCCTCCAGCTTCAAGGGTTCCCCAGGAGCCAGACTCCCTGCATCCAACCATCTAGCAAAGTCACTTGAAGCCAAAACTGTAATTGGGTGCATGACAAATCCACAGTGAAATAAAACCAGACTCTCCCCCGCCCACCACCCCTACTTCCCACAGACAGACTGCATCCTTGGCCCGACCCATCGCCCTCCAGGGTGTCTGGACATCTGGAGGCCCTGCCCACACCCACTCCGCCCCTGGAAGCCCAGCTCATTCCAAAGCTGCGTGTGGCTCAGGCTGTGGGGACCCGCCCATATAAGGTACTCATTGCAATTACACACCATTGGGTCATGACTATAACTGCAGCAGTTCCGTGTGTTTATACACCCTCCAAAAAATGCCAGATTTATTCATGGACACACTTAATCTCCTTGATGACATTTTCCAGGGGAATGCTGTGGGCGGGCACCTCCTAATTGGGGAGGGAACCACTTTCGGGAGTTCTCTACAAACACACGTCAGTGTGCAGAGATGCGAACGCAAAGCTGACCCAGCAACATCCTCGAAACACTTGGCAATCGGAGTGTCTTCAAGGATTCTTTTCCAAATGCCGTATGGATTAAAGGACCATGTTTTCTGAGTTTCTGTTTATCTACAAGCTCTGAGCCATAGGACATGCCAGGCACGGTGCCAGGTGTGGGAAGCCAAGAACTGTGAGGCAGACTCTCCCTGCACTGACAGAGGCTCCTGGAGGCACCGCCTCATGGCCTGCTCAGGTGAAGACCCAGAATACAAGCACTGGCAGGGATCTCCAAAGAGCCCCACCACACTCAGCTCTTCACAACTCATTATTCACCACCCACGTGCTCCCCTGGCGGCTCAGAAGGCAAAGAATCCACCTGCAGTGCAGGAGACCCAGGTTCGATCCCTGGGGTGGGAAGATACCCTGGAGAAGGGAATGGCTACCCACTCCAGGATTCTTACCTGGAGAATCTCATGGACAGAGGGGCCTGGCAGGCTACAGTCCATGGGGTTGCCAAGAGTCAAATATGACTGAGTGACAAAGCACTCACACATTCATCACTCAGATGGAATCCTTTGCAAACAAAAACCAACAAACCCTGCCAACAGAGACTTACAAGTGTCAGTAAGTGACTATGGTAATTATGCTGCGATAAACAGTGTTCTCAAAGCCACGTCCACTCAGAACCTCAGAGCCTAACGTTATTTGGAAACAGGGTCTTTGTATGTTAACATGAGGCCACACTGGAATAGGGTGGGCACTAATCCACTGACTGGTGTCCTTTGTAAAGGAAACAAAGACACAGAGACTCACACGGGGAGAAGGCAGCCCTGGTAAGATGAAGACAAGAATTGCAGCTGCGCAGGCACAAAACAGGGGAAAGCATGGGGCTGCAGCCACTAGGAGTTGCAGAGGCAAGGCCTTCTCTGGAGGCTTCTGTGGGAGCCCGGCACGCGGACAGCTCTGTTTCATGCCTCTGGTCCCTGAAGTGTGAGAGGATACGTCCCCATTGCTTTAAGCCACCCGGTTTGTGTCCGGACTCCGCAGTCACAGTACGGAGCCGCGCACACTTCCCATGCGGACAGAGCCCTTGTCCCCACAGGCACAGATGTCAGAGAGAGGGGACACCTGGGTCCTGCAGGGGGATCCCACACCGGCATCTTCACATCCCAGGTTGCCGACGGGCAGATTCCATTTCTTGTTTCATGATCATGGGAACTACTTCATATGGGTTCCAGGGTTCTTCCAAGTACACTTCCTTTGCATCAGAGTCACTCTTTCATACACTACATGTAAAGCAGGAAGTAAAACCGAAACGGGCACCCACCAGTCCGCCTAGAGAGAGGAAATTAAAAGAGCAGAGAGCACATGGGCATGACAGCTGTGCTCCTCTAAGACCTCACTGATGGGACAGCCGTGTCTCTGGAGAACAGAATTCTAGTCTTACATGGGCCATGGGGGCCGGCTAAAGGCCAGTTCAGGCTGACTTTCCTGTGGGATCTCCGATTTTATTTCCTGAAGAATCATTTGCCAGTAGAGTACTGCTACATTTCTTTTCACTTCGGAGTCAAAATTTAAAAAATAAATAAATAAAAAGAGGCCCCTGTTCCACGGCCTCCTTGATCCCCATGGGGGCAGCAAGCCCCCATGGTGGCCCCTACACGTCAGGGCAGGGACACGGGTTCTCAGTCAGCAGCACCTGCAGCTGCTTCCTGGGCTGCGGGCATCCGTGCAGCCTCTAAGGTGTGAACACAATTCAGGATCCTGGTTCAAGTCCACCCCGCCTGCCCTCCCTCCCAGTCTCTTCTCACCTTCTTCCCCAAAACTCCTTATCTGGCCCCACCTTTCCCACTTCTGCCTCTCTTTCTGCACCCCTGATAATTCTATTCCCTTTCTAACTTCCTTCCAGAGGGTGCAACCCCATAAGCGTGATGGCAAAAGAAACACACCCTGACCACAGAGGTGGCAGTGCCAACATTAAAAAAGCAGCGTTTAACATCTGTGGTGTGGGCTGAACTGCTGTAGGCATCACTAACACAAGACAGCCAAGTTCAGACACATTTTATTAAGCTCGAACCTATCCATTCAAACACAGACAACCTCAAGGCCCCGTGCAAACCCCACTTCTTCCCAGAAGTCTTCTCAGGCAGTGCAGCCAGGGCTGATCATTCTCCCGTCCTCTCAGACAACCACGTAATTTCATCAGTGCTGACCGTGTGCCAGGAACTGTCTTACCTACACTGGAAGTATTGGCTCACAGGAGCTGGTCTCCATAGCAACCCTAGGAAACAGGTACCATCATAATCCCTGACACTCAGAGGAGGAGACTGAGGGCAGAGTCACTTGCAAAGGACCACACACCTAACAAAGCCATCTCTGTGAGCACCTGTTCCTCTGGCTTGGCTGTAAGCCCCTTAAAGACAAAGGGTAATGTTTCACCCTCATGTCCAGAGACACCTGGAACGGAGCTTTGTATGTGCAGATAATGACGGTGACTTGAAGAACAAAAAGCAGAGGTATAAACTGCAATGCTCTTTAAGCTCTAAGACCTAGGAACCATGCACCTTCACAGGGAGCTGGGTGGAAATCACCTGTCGGCTCCCAGTCAGTAGTGGGGAGAGGGGCGGACTTCTAGGAAACAGCTGAGGACAGGGGCAGGCTTCGGGCAAACTGAATGGAGAAACACAGGGCAGAGCTGGTTAAAAGGGGCAGGAGGGACGATGGGCCGGGTGCGCTGAACTCGGTGATGACACTCTGGGAAGGAAAAGCCTGGCAGGGGCACTGCCCTTGGGCGCTGCGGAGGTCAGAAGGAAGGAGACAGCTGAGGCACCAGGGTTCCGGTGCCCGCGCTGCAACCCAGCAGGCGGCAGCAGCAAACACACAGATGGCGAGCCTGGTGCAGCTGGTGGAGGACAGGGCATCAGGATGGGAACCTCTAACAAGTTCCAAGGCGATGTCGATGCTGCTGGCCCAGGGACCACACTCCGAAACCACCACCCTGGGGGCTCCAGCCATGGCTGCGGCCAAAGTTGTCCCAGGGTTTCCGTGACGCACCACGCCAGACTCTGTCACTATGCCGCAGATTCAGCCAAGCTAAAACTGCATCTGCTTATGTCTCTGAGTGCAAACACTACGGATCCAGCTGCCTCCCAGAGAAAGCACCTTTCAGTTGCCACTGCCTTCCTTAGTAGACCTCACTCTAGTCTGTCCTCAGAAGAACAAACGAACAGGCAGCAAGCTTGCTTTCCACTAATGATCCTTACAGGAGACCCAGCACTTGCGATGGTTGCAACCCAGGGCTCTAAACGGGGAGTGGAGAAGGGGAGAAACTCACCTAGGGAAGCAAATACACTCAGAAAAAGCCTCTCGCCAGTGATTGAACAGTCTCCCCAGGAGGGCTCACAATCCCCCAGAGAGTTGAGAGAGGTAATTGGAATGAATTAAGGCACTTCACTCACTCAATGTATACGTAAGTAAGACTCATCATATTAAAAACTCAAACATACTGAGTTTTTTAACTTCAATAAATCTCCTTAGATATGAAATGGCCTTCAACTTTCAGAGAAATGGTGGTTATAGAGAAGAATTATTTTGTCATTCAGTTACCCTTTAGTAAAATTTACTGAGTGTAAGAAAATATGTAAAAGTACTAAGATGCAGTAAAGGACAGAAATGGTATGGACCTAACAGAAGCAGAACATATTAAGAAGTAGCATAAATACACAGAAGAACTATACAAAAAAGGTATTAATGACCTAGACAACCATGGTGGTGTGATCACTCATCTAGAGCCAGACTTCCTGGAATGTGAAGTCAAGTGGGCCTTAGTAAGCATCACTACAAACAAAGCTAGTGGAGGTGATGGAATTCCAGCTGAGCTATTTCAAATCCTGAATGACGACGCTGTTTAAGTGCCACATTCAATACGTCAGCAAATTTCAAAAACCCAGCAGTGGCCACAGGACTGGAAAAGGTCAGTTTTCATTCCAGTCCCAAAGAAGGGCAATGCCAAAGAATGCTCAAACTACCACACAATTGCACTCATCTCACAAGCCAGCAAGGTCATGCTCAAATCCTTCAAGCTAGGCTTCAACAGTTCATGAACTGAGAACTTCCAGATGTACAAGCTGGATTTAGAAAAGGCAGAGGAACCAGAGATCAAATTGCCAACATCCACTGGATCATAGAAAATGCAAGGGAATTCCAGGAAAACATCTATTTCTGCTTCATTGATTATGCTAAAGCCTTTGACTGCGTGGGTCACAACAAACTGTGGAAAATTCCTAAAGAGATTGGAAAACCAGACCACCTTACCTGCCTCCTGAGAAACCTGTATGCAGGTCAAGAAGCAACAGTTAGAACCAGACACAGAACAGCGGACTGGTCCAAAGTTGGGAAAGAAGTATGTCAAGGCTGTATATTGTCACCCTCCTTATTTAACTTATACGCAAAGTACATCATGCAAAAATGCCAGGCTGGATGAATCACAAGCTGGAATCAAGATTGACAGGAGAAATATCAATAACCTCAGATGACACCACCCTTACGGCAGAAAGCAAAGAGGAACTAAAAAGCCTCTTGGTGAAAGTGAAAGAGGAGAGTGAAAAAGCTGGCTTAAAACTCAACATTCAAAAATGAAGATCATGGCATCTGGTCCCATCACTTCACAGCAAATAGATGGGGAAAAAAATGGAAACAGTGACAGACTTTATTTTCTTGGGCTCCAAAATCACTGCGGATGGTGACTGCAACCATGAAATTAAAAGATGCTTGCTACTTGGAAGAAAAGCTATAACAAACCTAGACAGCATATTAAAAAGCAGAGACATCACTTTGCCAACAAACTCGAAGCTATGGTTTTATCAGTAGTCATGTATGGATGTGAGAGTTGGACTATAAAGAAACCTGAGTGCTAAAGAATTGATGCTTTTGAACTGTGTTGCTGGAGAAGACTGTTCAGAGTCCCTTGGATGGCAAGGAGATCAAACCAGTCAATCCTAAAGGAAATCAACTCTGAATATTCACTGGAAGGACTGAAGCTCCAGTACTCTGCCCACCTGATGTGAAGAACTGACTCACTGGAAAAGACCGTGATGCTGGGAAAGACTGAGGGCAGAAGGAGAAGAGGGCATCAGAGGATGAGATGGCATCACCGATGCAATGAAGATGAACTTGGGCAAATGTCAGGAGATGGTGAGGGAGAGAGAGGCCTGGCGTGCTGCAGTCCATGGGGTCACAAAGAGTCAGACACGACTGGGCAACTGAACAGCAACAACTGCTATACAGCAGGAGCCTGCTATTTATCCATTTAATATACAATGGTTTGCATCTGCTAATCCCAAATTCCCAATCCCTCCCTCCCCCTCCAGATAATCTTATTAATTCAACAACAGGGGTTGTTACTAAAACACAGATCAAATTTCAATTTTCTGCACCTTTAAATGACTCTGCAATGGTGTCCCTTGCGGCCTCTTCAGGGAAGCGTCCCTTTGAGAGTTAATACTCTTAATTAATGATATTGCGTGAGGCACTTCTTAAAACCTACTTCCCCTGAGCAAACAGGGAAATGGTGGGCAGGCCTCCAAGATGCTCTAGAAGTAACCTTTCTTTACAGTTAGCAATCAAGATGCTTTGGGAGGCATTTCCTATTGAGAACTTTCTCCCCTTTCCACAGGACTGCGAAACACCAGCCCATGTTCAGTATGTCTTGACTCCTGGGAGTGAATGTCTCTGGCTGAAAGCTTGTTAATTTCAGAAACATCCCAAGCAGTGAAGTATTCCTCTGCAGTACATATGTTAAAAATGCATATTTACTTAGGTGTCAACTGTGACCAACGATATGTTTCTATCCAAGACCCATTCTTTCTAGAAGATACTGGCTGTCCCTCAGCATCCCGTCACAATCATGCTCTCAAAGGCAAATGGCGGGGACACCCCAGGACTGAGACAGGGTTAATAAGCAACTCCAGGGTGTGTGCATTAATGCATCCCTTCCAACGGCATTGTCCAAACTACTCATAACAGTAAGATAACAGGGCACTGAGATAAAATTCTAGGAGCCATTTCCAGGCATTAATTGAAGCTAATATCCCTGAGTGTTTTATATTTTTCTTCTAACCAGAGAACTAAGTCATCTCAAAGTCAGGTCTGGAATAAACACAAGACTCTTTGTCCCTGAAAAGTGAAAGTGCAAGTCGCTCAGTCATGTCCGACTCTTTGTAACCCCATGATTATACAGTCCATGGACTTCTCCAGGCCAGAATCCTGGAGTGGGCAGCCTTTTCTTTCTGCAGGGGATCTTACCAACCCAGGGATCGAACCCAGGTCTCTTGCATTGCGGGCAGATTCTTGATCAGCTGAACCACCAGGGAAGCCCAAGAATACTGGAGTGGGTAGCTTATCCTTCTCCAGCGGATCTTCCTGACCCAGGAATCGAACCAGAGTCTCCTGCACTTGCAGGAGGATTCTTTAACAGCTGAGCTACCAGGGAAGCCCAAAGTTATTAGTTATTCCCAAGTGGGACACAGTTGTACACACACCTGTCAGAGAAGCTGATCCCCCAGCGCTCCGTCTCCGCTGGGATGCGTGCTGCCTGACACCGCCGGGAGGAAGCAGCACGTCCCCTGAGCAACCCGAGGGACCCGGCAGCCTCTCGGCCCACAGCCCACGTGCTAGGAATACTGAATTTCTGTGTCTCCTTTCCGCATTTAATAATGATAGTACTTAATAACAAAATAATCATTTTCAAACGTTTTTATCTTAAAATAATATTAGTAATAGAGTCACAAGAATTTGCAAAGAAATGTAGAGGGAGGGCCCGTGCCCCGTTCAGCCAGCCTCCCCGGGTTAACAGCCTGTGTTCCTCCATAACCAGAATACAACACCGGAACGAGGAAATTGACAAGGGTTTATAGCCCACAGAGCTTATGCAGGTTTCACCACTTTGAAGTGCTCTGGTGGGTGTATGAGTACTTCTGTGTGATTTTCCAATTGTAACCTCTTACAAACACATCAAGACACCAGACCCCCTCAAGCTACCTCTTTGTAGTCACATACACCCTCCCCATTCCTAACCCCTGACAACATCTAATCTGCTCCATAATTATGTTATTTCACAAATGGTGCATAAATGGGGTCGTGCAGCATGTTTCCTTCTGAAATCAGCTTTTTGCACTCCATATAATGTTCTTGAGGCCCTTTCAAGTAGTTATGTATGAATAGTTCATTCTATTTTATTGCTGAGTAGCATTGCAAGGTGTGGACGGACCACAGTTTAAATATTCACTCACTAAACATCTGGGTTATTTCCAGTTTGGGCTATTATGAATAAAGCTGTTATGTACACTTGTGTACAGGTTTCAGTGTGAAAATAAGCTCTCATTTCTCTGGGGTAAGTGCCCAAGAGTATAGGTGGGATCATAAAGAAACTCTATTTATGGTTTTAAGGACAATTTCCCAAAGTGGGTGTATTTTACAATCCCATTGGCAATATTTGAGAGATCCAGTTTCTCTACGTCCATGGCAACATTCGGTGTTATCACCATTTTTGCTTTTGCCATTCTGGTAGATGTGCTGCAATATCTCCTGGTGGTCTGAATGTGCATTTCTCTATTATCTAAGAATGCCAAACATTTTCCATGTGGGTATCTGCTCCATGGGCGTTACTGCTGTCTACATATCTTCTCCAGTGAAATATCTCCTCATGTTCTGCCCACTTTCAAATCAGATTTTTTAACATTCAGCTTTTGGAGTTCTTTATGTATTCTGAACACACATGCTTTGTTGAGCATGTGATTTGCAAACATTTTCTCCCAGTCTCTAATCTGTCTTCTCTTTTTCTTAACAGGGTCTTTCTCACAGCAAATGTTTTTAATTCTGACGAGGTCCAATTTATCAGCTTCTCCTTTCATGGATGATGCTCCTGGTATCAAGTCCAAGAATTTTGTGCCAGTCCTAGGTACTGAAAAAAATTTTGATATTTTGTTCTAGAAGTTTTACAGTTTCACATTTAAATCTATGATTGTTTTAGAGTAAATTTTTGCCTGAGATGTAAGGTTTAGAGTTTTTTCCTTTCTCTGTTTTTTTTTTTTTTTTTTAACCTATGGCTATTGAATTGTTCCTGCACAATTTCTTAAAAGGCTGTACTTCCTCCATTGAATTACTTTTGGTTCTTTGTCAAAAATCAATTGCACATATTTGTGTGAGTTTATTTCTGAGATCTCTAGTTCCTTTGGTGACTGTCACTTTGCTGATACCAAACTATCTTGAATTCTGTTTGCTCTACAGCAAACAGTGATATTGGGAAGAGTGATTCTTCCCATTTTATTCTTTTTCAAAACTGTCCTGGCTATTCTACAGCCTGGTTTTTCTATGTAAATATCAGAATAAGCTTGCTCATGTCCACAAAAACTTCACTGAGATTTTGATAGGGATTGTGTTAAATCTAAAGATGAATGTAGGTATAACTGATATCTCTATTATGGTGCCTCCTTCAATCCATGAGCATGGTATGTCTCCACATTTACCCAGATCTCTTTTCATTTCTTTCATTAGCACTTTGCAATTTTTAGCATACAGATCTTGTATGAGCTTTGTTAAATTTATATCAAAGGATTTCTTTTTCTTTGGAGAAATTATAAATGGTATTGTGCTTAATATTTGTTCATGGTCAGTATGCAGAAATATAACTGATTTGTCTATGTTTATCTTATATGCTGCAATCTTAATGAGCTCATTTAGTAGTTCTAAGACACAGTTTTGTTGTTTGTTGGGTTTGGTTTGATTTGGTTTTGGTAGTATTGTTGTTGTTGTTCTGTCGCCCAGTCACGACCGACTCTTTGCAACCCCATGGATTGCAGCACGCCAGGTCTCCCTGTCCCTCACCATCTCCCAGAGTTTGCCCAAGTTCAAGTCCATTGCATCGGTGATGCCATCCAGCCATCTCAGCCTCTGATCCCCTCTTCTCCTTCTGCCCTCAACCTTTCCTAGCATGAGAGACTTTTCCAATGAGTCAGCTATTCACATCGGATGACCAAAATCCTGGAGTTTCAGCATCAGTCATTCCATTGAGTATTCAGGGTTGATTTCTCTTAAGATTGACTGGTTTGATCTCCTTGCAGTCCAAGGGACTCTCAGGAGTCTTCTCCATCACCATCATTCAAAGGCATCAATTCTTTGGTGCCCCGCCTTCTTTATGGTCCAGCTCTCACATCCAATCGTGACACTGGGAAGGCCATAACCTTGACTGTACAGACCTTTGTCAATAGAGTAATGCCTCTGCTTTTCAGCACACTGTCTAGGTTTGTCATAGCTTTCCTGTCAAGAAGCAAACATCTTCTGATTTCATGGCTGCAGTCACCATCCGCAGTGATTTGAGAGTCCAAAAAGAGGAAATCTGTCACTACTTCCACCTTTTCCCCTTCTATTTGCCATGAAGTAATGGAGCCGGATGCCATAATCTTAGTTGTTTTTTGTAATATTTAGTTTTAAGCTGGCTCTTTCACTCTCCTCCTTCACCCTCATCAAGAGGCTCTTTAGTTCTTCTTCTCTTTCTGCCATTAGAGTGGTATCATCCCCATATCTGAGGTTGTTGATGGTTTTCCTGCCTATATTGATTTCAGCTTGTAACTTATTCAGCCTGGCATTTCTCATGATGTGCTCAGCATACAGATTAAACAAACAGGTGACGGCAGTCAGCCCTGTGGTACTCCTTTCTCAATCCTGAACCAATCACTTGTTCTATGTTCCATCAGGGTTCTAACTGTTGCTTCTTGCCCCACATACATGTTTCTCAGGAGACAGGTAAGATGGTCTGGTATTCCCATCTCTTTAAGAGCTTTCCACAGTTTATTATTACACAGTCAAAAGCTTTGGCATAGTCAGTGAAACAGAGGTAGATGTTTTTCTGGAATTCCCTAGATTTCTTTATGATCCAGCGAACACTGGCAATTTGATCTCTAGTTCCTCTTCCTTTTCTAAATCCAGCTTGGTCATCTGGAATTTCTTGGTTTGCATAATGATGAATCCTAGCATGCAAGATTTTAAGCATAACCTTACTAGCTTGGGAGATGAGTACAACTGTCCGATGGTTAGCACATTCTTTAGTATTACCCTTCTTGGGAATTGGGATGAGGATTGACCTCATCCCACTTGGTAGTATATTCCTTAGTATTTTCTACATCTGCAATAATTACATTTTCTGAAAAGTAAGTTTTATTATTTCTTTCCAACCTGTATGCATTTTGCTTCTTGAATCTTATTGCAGTGTCAAGAACTTCTAGTACTGTATCAAGTAAGAGTGATGAAGCAGACATTCTTGTCCTCATTCTTTGGAGGCGAGGCATCAGTATTTCACTATGTGGGATAAGGGAGTGGAAGGCACCTCGCTGGGCTGTTTCCCACTGGTGTGGGTGAGTGGCCTGGATCTCCTTATACGACCAGGTGAAGAACAGGGCATCCCGAGCTGTGCCAACACTGCTCCTGTAGGCACCTTCAGCGCCTTCGTGTGCCTTGTGTGGCATGGGGCTCACCTAGGTCTCCACTGGGCTTATCTTTGGGCAAACAGAGCCTTTTTCATTTTGTCTATACTTGTTGGCAGTTCTGGTTACAGGACTCTCCATGCCCAGGCCAAATATACATGGGCGATAAAAGGGAGACCTGGAGAATTCACTGAGAATTCACATTCTTCAAGTTCTTAGGTAGCCAACCAGTCTGCCTTCTTCTTTCAGCTTCTAGTGTTCTTTGACTGTTGTCTGTTGATTTATTTCCAGCATTTGGTTGCAGGAGATGAGTTAGGAAAAGTGAATCTACACCATCTTGTTCTGGAGCCAGAAGTCTCTGTTTTTCAAATTTTTTTTAACCATAATTAATGAACAGTGAAAAACTAAAACATCAATTTAGTTGTATTTTGGGGATATTTCTATAAGAAATACATCATTTTTATATCATAATGAACAGAGTTTACATAATCTATACACATAATTAATGTCAATAGCTTTTAAGGCCTCAGACACAAACATCATCGCTGATTTTATAAGGTCTCTTTTACAGCTAAAGTCTAACTCTATTATCCAGTATTTTTATTTAACTCTTAAAATTGCCTTCCTCTACCATCCAGAATCGCAAAATCCAGTGTCTAAACAGCTGCAGGAGGTGCCAGTTTAAAGTTGGAGTGGAGGTACAAAATAAACCTGTGCAAACTCTTGTTCACACACCCCGCTCCACACTCATGCCAGATAACAGGTATGAACCCGAGGGGCAGAAGGCCCAGCCCACCCACCTCAGCCCTGAGTGTGGCCCAGGCGTCCGAGTCATTCCTCACCACCCACACCCGCATCAGCATGTGCAGAGGAGTCCGTGGGCCACACCTTTACAGACGTCTATTTCAGAACAGAAAACTGGAGACAGAAGGAAACTCTCTTCCAAGTGAGCAGACAGAAATGCGATTAAATGGCAGGGAAGGGCATACCTTCTCTAAGAAGCTGACTGAACTTTGCTGCTACGTAGACTGATGTTCCCAACTCAGTGCCCAGATGCGGTGCAGAAAAGGGATGCGCCTTTCTATGCCGGGGGCCGGGGGGGGGGGGGGGGGGGCGGGGGAGGGATATGTGTGACATCTGCATCCCCTATGACAACAAATACATGCAAGCGTGCATGTGTGCACACACACATGTGCATGCACATCAGCACTTTTAGGCAGCTGTGAATGAAGACAGCTTCTTCCAACATGCCTCCCTAAGCCCTGACGCCACAGACCCCCTACTCAGATTTCATGCGGGCATCCAGAGTAGAAAAGGCCCTTCGAGGATGTTCAAGAAGAACTCACCCCCCAAACAAAGACAGCTGCCGGGCTCCCCACATGACACTCCCAGCTCTGAGCTCTCGGAGCCAGCCACGTCAAGGCCATAGCTCCTACCACAGACCCACCAATTCCAGAAGCGATTTCTGGATGCCCTTTCTAGTTGATACCAGAAACTCTAAATTCACAAGCACTCAAGGGACATTATCAGAAAGGGCTGGAGTCTCCTTTTCACTTATCTCCTCCTTCCTTGGGCCTTAAAGCATGGTTTTGAAGTATTTGTCTAGAACAACAATATAACCCCCTCTGTCAAACTATGATAGGGCCCACCACATTAGAAACGTGTTCAAGACAAGTCAAGTGGGATGACACCTGACTTTACTGTCGCTCAAATGAAATGAAGGAACTAAAATGTGAGAAACAAATGGCAGAGAGCATACAGGGATTAAAAACGCCTGCCGTGCACACGGATAGCACGTGTATTATTTCCCATTGGGATTAAAACGCCTGCCGTGCACACGGATAGCATGTGTTATTTCCCACTGGGGTTAAAACGC
This sequence comes from Okapia johnstoni, assembly GCA_024291935.2. Taxonomy (NCBI): domain Eukaryota; kingdom Metazoa; phylum Chordata; class Mammalia; order Artiodactyla; family Giraffidae; genus Okapia; species Okapia johnstoni. The sequence continues at coordinate 2,029,328 of CM044326.1, forward strand.
CTGCCGTGCACACGGATAGCATGTGTATTATTTCCCATTGGGATTAAAATGCCTGTTGTGCATACGGATAGCATGTTTATTATTTCCCACTAGGATTAAAACACCTGTCGTGCACATGGATAGCATGTTTATTATTTCCCATTGGTCACATGTCAACATTACAATTTGAATGCTTTCAAATATGGAGAGAATTTTCCACTCAGTGAAAATGACCTTGAGATTAAAAAAAATCTCAGTTTCTCTGTACATCCCACCTCTAGCCAGCTGGACCCTCTGCAAATAGGAGGATTAATAAACTCCAACTTCAAGTTAAATTATGATGCAAATCAAAGGAACTTTTAGGGTCTAAACTAGGGATCCTGATCAAGGTAATGAAGCTTAAGAGATATTTTTCTACCCATCCACATCCCTAATATATTTGTTTTTATGATGTCCTATTTTCAAAGGGATATATTAATTTCTTAGGTAATCAGAAAGGAAAATAAGCTGTTCTCTTTTAAAAAAAAAAAAACTTTTGTTTCTAAAAACTTTGAAGAGTTAGGTAAAGTGAGAAGTTACTTATTAATAAAAGGTTGAAAAGCAGCCTCTTTCAGAGGGGCTTCACAATCACGCATTGGGGATGCCGGCACAGCCCACCCATCCGCTCACCACGCCCCCCATCCCCCGGACTCTTATTGCAGGAGGGGGTCCCTGTCCAGGCCTGACCGCCCCGCAGGGCGACGCGTGAGGACAGGGCAGGCACGCGGGCCCTGCTCCTGCAGCAAAGCCACCACCGCTGTGGACCCGCAGCCTCCTCCTCTGGGGACGGGCTCAGCCCCATCTGTAAAACGAGACACAGGACAGGCGGGACCGCGTGCGCAGGGATGGTGTGATGGCCTCGGGGACACAGGATGACCTCAGCCCCTCCCTGTCTTCAGCAAGATTCCAGGTCCACTGGGCTCTCCCCGCCTTCCTCCAATCACCAGTCACCACAAGCCTCTGATCTGACCAAAAGGGACACAGTCCAGAACAAGGGCCCCTTCAAAGGGGTAAAAGTGACCCAGGGACAGCCCCCAATGCGGGGAGACGGGGGCACCTCCATGTGATGGAGTGGATCTCACCTAGTAAGGCCTCGGCCAGTGATGCTCAGGAGCTGGAAGCCACCCCGGTTTCTGACCTCAGGGAATCACTGTGAACCAGCAGGGAGACTGAACACCAGCAGAGGAGAGAAGTGAGATGGTGACAAAGGTGGCTAGGCCCACCCGAGCCTGTGGAGTCAGCAGGCCCTTCCCGCGGCGGGGCCACAGTGACCCACGCCACGCTGAGCCCCCAGCTGGCCGAGCAGCAGGCAGAGCGGCCTCTGCAGCAGAGAGGGGCCTCGAGCTCAAAGATAAAAGGCGGGCTCTCACCAAGGCACCACATATACTAAAGCTGGGATGACACAGAGAAGATCAGCACGGCCCCTGCACAACGATGGCATGCAAGTCTGTGAAGCATTCCACTTTTCTTAATTAAAAAAAAAAAGATAAAGGGCATGATGATATCCAGGCGATAGAACCAAGAGAGCACAGTGGACGCAGGACAAGCTGACAGCAGCCCCCAAGCCTGCGGCTGTGCTGTGGGCAGAAGGGTGGGATGACGGACGTGTGGGCCAGGCTCCTGGAGACCCGGCTGTGGGAGCACCACCTGAAGGGAAGAGAATGAAGCAGTCTCCTTGGTTCACGGGAATACACAAAAGCTAACGATGGGAAAAAGTCCTGCAGTTCTACCCTGACTGCACCATCCTGGACACATGAAAACAGCCACGGGAAACCAGGGCATCCAAATGAAATCCATGCAAAATTGCCCCATGAAAGTCAAGCACGAGATGCTCAAGCACATCCTTATACAGCCATGTTTACAGCAGCATTACTCAAAAAAACCTAAAGGTAGAAGCAACCCAACGTCAGTCACCAGCTGAATGAATGAACACCATGGGGTCTACACATATGTCCCTCAATATCATTCAGTCTCAGAAAGGAAGGGTGTTCTGATACGTGCTACGATATGGATGAATCTTGAAGACATTATTCTAAAGTGAAATAAGGCAGACACAAAAGGACAAACACTGCATGACTTCATTCATGTGAGGTCAGAGACAGGAAGCAGACTGGTGGGCTACAAGGGCTGCAGGAGGCGGGAATGAGTTATTGTTTAATGAGGATAATTTCAGTCTGGGAAGGTGGAAAAATTCTGCAGGTAGTAACGATGGTTGTACAACAACCTGAATGTAATCAACACCACTGAACTGTACACTTAGAAATGGTTAAAACGATAAATGCTCATGTATTTCATTACAATAAGGGCGCTTTTTAAAGGGAAAGCGCAGAGAAGAGAACACTGGAGGGCAAGGCCTGGTGCCCGAGCAGCACCGCTCAGACGGCCCAGTGCCACCTGCAAGCTGCCAGTGCCCCGGGAAGTGGACGCGGCCAGACACCCGGCACCTCGTGGGCCACAACCCCCAGACAGACCCCATGGCACACGGGGATGGACTGTCCTTCTGTGGGGCCTGAGGCTCTTCAAAGCTCCCTAAATGGCCCTCGATACATGTGAGAAATCCCAAGAATGAACGGGACTGTGCATCTGAATGCATGTGATGGTCTCAAGGGAACTAAGATAGACAGAAGGCCACCTGAGGAAGCTCCAGGGCAGTGCTCATACACAAAAGCACACCCTCACTGGGGGCAGAGAAACATCACAGTTTTTATGTTAATTGCTATTTACCTTACTACTACATATCCATTCATCTATATATTCATGCGTTGCATTGCCTATGATTTTTACATTACTAAGTCTACCCCCAGTACACACAGACAAGTGCTTGCTACTTATGAGGGTGTGAGATCAAAAAAGTTTGGAGATTACTGCTCAAACGAACCAGCTACACTAAAAAGAATGTTCATTACGACATTTAAAACTTTTCTAAAAAAGCATACGTGCTCCTGGTCAATAACCCTTGGTAAACTCTGGGTCCTGGCATGTGTCAGGGTAACTCTCTGGTTTCAGACACTTTCTCAAAAACCTGAAATAATTAAAGAGCTGAAGCCTGATCCATACCCTACACAGGATACTCACACAGGGTGGGTATCCTGTGGCCCTGGATACTCACACAGGGTAGCACGCAGCCAACACACGGTCGGGGGCCCTTGGGAGCATCACCTGGGATCCAGAGCCCAGAGCCATCTGTCCCACCCCTCAGTTGTACCCCTCTGAGCCGAGACCTCCCCCTCTGGGCTACCATTTCCTGAGAGAATCATTGAAGAATTTATCAGTACTGCACTGCCAGGGCTGGCTGGCAACTTCCCACACAAACTCATGAAAAGTCTGAAAAGTATACAGTACTAGAGACATGTGTAAAGTCTTATCACTAAATATTTCAACTGAAAAAATTAATAAGTAAACACATATTTTCCCTTCTACCAGGTCTTCATACCTCACTCAGCAAACGTGGAATTCTCAGATATTCTCAGTGATTCAAATGGCTACAGATGTTTTTACCTGAAACTAGATAAATTAACAGCAACACACAAAAGGCTGTGGTTCAAGAACTTGGTATTTGCCAGATCCTCCCATTCACAGGAATGTATTGATTTCCTGTGGTGGCTGTAACAAATCACCAGGACTCAGTGGCCTGAATCAACACAAAAGTGTTATCTTACAGATCTGGAGGTCAGGAGTCTGACCTGGGTCTCACTGGGACCAAACCAAAGTCTTGGGAGGGCTGTGCTCCAGCGGGAGGGCGAGGCAGGCACAGTGCCTTTGCGTTTCCAGCCCCTGAGGCCACCTACATCCTCAGGCGGGGGCTCCTCCCTCCACTGTCAAAGTGAACAGCAGCAAGTTGGGTCCTTCAAACACCCCACCTCCTTGCCCTCTCCTTCTACAGTACCTTTAAGGGCTGGTGATGAGACTAAGGGCTCACCCTAATAATCGGAAAGAATCTCCCCATCCTAAGGTCAGCTGATTAGCAACCTTAATTACATCTGCAATCCACCTTCATTCTCTTGCACCATGTAGCCTAGATTCTGGGGATCAGGATGTAGGCATCTCTAGGGGGCTGTTATTCTACCAACAGGTAGATACTCGGGTATCCTGAGGATTAGACCACTCATCAGATCAGAGCTGCTGAGGCCCCATCACTGTGGCACTGTAAGCACAGTGAGGCCTAGCTGCTGCCAAGCTGCCCTGAGAGCCGGACAGAACACGTGGAGGGAGGCAGGGCATGGGTGCCCAGGCACAGGGGAGCGGCTCCTGCTGCATGGGCGACAAGCAGCAGAGGGGAGTGACCCCCAGGCCCTGGAGAAAAGGGGTGGGGGTGGGGAGAAGCTGGAGTAGGGGGTACAAGCATGGGCAGGGGCCTGGGCCTCCGCACAGGGGCCAGCGCTGCACTCAGCATGCCGGGCGCAGGTGGTGTGGGGCTTCACCAAGAGGTTCCCAGAGGCGAGACCACAGGAGCAGTGGGGGCCAAGCAGGAGTAAGTACTTTAGGAGGCGAAGTCAAAGCAAGAGTAAGTACTTCAGGAGGAGAAGTCAAAGCAGGAGTAAGTACTTCAGGAGGCGAAGTCAAAGCAGGAGTAAGTCCTTCAGGAGGTGCAGTCAAAGCAGGAGTAAGTACTTCAGGAGAAGTCTAAGCAGGAGTTAGTCCTTCAGGAGGTGCAGTCAAAGCAGGAGTAAGTACTTCAGGAGGCGAAGTCAAAGCAGGAGTAAGTCCTTCAGGAGGTGCAGTCAAAGCAGGAGTAAGTACTTCAGGAGGCGAAGTCAAGCGCACATGACCAGGAAGTTAAAGGGGGCCAGAGAGAGTGGCTGCAGGGAGACAGGCTTTAGTGCAGGGTCACTGCTATTCATGTGTGGAGGCCAGCAGACCAGAAGACGCTGCCAGTGAAAAAAGAGTATTTCTCACAGTTCCCAAGAGGAGGAGCCGTGGGAAAAGCACCGGGGAAGTCAAGAGGCAGAGGAGTGAGGGGAAACACGGGCAAGAGCCTTCACTGTGGTTTCTGTGGGAAGGGCAGAGCCAGGCAGGGTAACCGGGCTCGGGAGTAACATCACTGACTCTGGGACGTAGGCCCCCGGCAGTCTGAGCAAGGCAGCCTGATGACAGGGTGTGCGGAGGGACTCCTTGGTGGCCCAGCGGCTAAGAATCCACCTTGCAATGCAAGGGATGTGGGTTTGATGTCAAGTCAGGGAACTAAGATCCCAAACGCCGTGGAGCAGCTAAAGCCGCACGCCGTGACCAGAGTCGGTGCCCTGCCAGGAAAGATCGCAGACGAGGCAACCGAGACCCTGTGGGCCACTGCTAAGAGCCGGTCAAATAAATCAAGTTATTTCTAAAAAGGGCGTGTAGGGTGTGGGCTCTGGATTGGTTACTTTGCCTACGAAAGACACTCACAGGCCAGCCTCTGGCTCTCCCTAGGAACTGGCTGGTCGCGGAGGCGCGATCACCCCTCACAGGGAGCAAGGCCCCACGTCAGGGCTTCTGAACACAGACAATAAAAAGACAAGGGTAACACAGGCCTGAAGAAGGAGGGACGTCACCACTCGCAGTGGCTGGGATCAGAGCCGAGAACGACAGACGCGGGGGCCCCCCAGCCCGCCCGCAGCAGTGCACGGGAGCACCCATGAAGGCACAGAGGAGCCGATGAGACAGAGGGAAGAGTCAGGCCAGAAGCAGGGCGGTCCCGGGAAGTGTCCACAGCAGCAGAGGACAGTCCGGCCGCAGGGCCTGGGGCTCGGGCCACCCGGGGCTGGGCTGGGGTGAAGGGGCCGAGAATGCGGCCGCGGGGCAGCCTGCAGAGACGGCGGCACAGAAACCAGACTGCACGGAGTGAGCCGAACTGTCCACCCCACTTAGAGCAACCATGTTTCCTTCTAAGAAAAAAACCCTGTAAGTGGAAAATGTTACTATGCCAGGGAATGGTCCCACACATCTGATCTGCCTAAAATCTATCACAGCAAAACATATACAGGAAATGAAAGAATGATAACTGCCGTAGTCTCGAGAGGTGAGGCCCCAGGTAATCACCAATTAGTCATGAGAAGCAAGACACACCTGCTGAACTATCATGCCATTTATTACAAGTACTCTTTCAGAAAGTGAACACATGCCAGGAGTATGCTGAGGCTGTCAAATGAAGAGAGAACAAACCGCTGGGACACGTTTACAGGTGGCTGGTTTGTTCAGAAAGACAAAAGCTGAGAGCATCCCAAAAGGCCACTGCCTCCCTCCCGACAGCTCACTCTGTCCCTGCTTTGCCTTTTTGCCTCAGATTCACGCTGAGCTTTCTGAGTAACAGGTTTCCTGAGCCACTGGGCCTGAAGACAACCAGGCCAGAGAAAGTGGATGGATTCTGTGACTGAAATGAAAATGACTTCCCACTTGGCCGAGCGTGAGGGGCGAGGCCCGTCTGTGTGTCTGCCCGCCGCTGGAGGAACAGCAGGACTGGGAAGGGGCCACACCCTCTGCACACGCCCGGGACACCCTCCTCTGCCCGCTCACTGTCGGGATGAGACCCTGCCTCTGGGCACTACCCGGAGGAGGCTGGCAGGACAGGAAGACTGGGCAGCTCAGGGGGGACCCATGGGCGTGCGCCGTGCCCCATCCCCATCAGCAGCTGACCCATCGGGCAGACGCCACCAGGAGTCCCAAGGTCACATCGGACAAAGGAGAGAACTTGGAACCCAAACTAAACTCTCCTGAACTTGTTTTTCTTGAGCTGTCAGAGGACCACACAAAAACACAGGGCCGGACAGAAAAGGACTCAAAAGTGCCTGCTGACAGCTGGAGCTTCCTCCCATCTCATCAAGCTCTCATGTACTGGAGTCCTTTAGGGACAGAGTTTCCATCAGAAAAGCACCGCTAAGGCAAAGAGGCAGCACAGGCAGGGAGGTGGGGGAGTGCGGTGCTCAGGGACCCAGAGGGCTCTGGAAGGGGCAGACTTCGAAGACCCAGCCCACCTGCCTGTCTTAGAACACCCTGGGGCCTTTCTAGGAAAGTCAGTTTCTGAAACAGGGAAACCTGATGCAGAAGAAAAAGCAAGGCAGACCCTGAGCTAACTGGACGTTTCTGTCCTGCTAAGCTCTGGGGTGTCAGAAAGGGCCATAAAGCCCTCTTCTTCCTGCAAGCATGTCACTTGAGAAAGCCACACTGGCTGCTCAAGACTTGTTCTCCTTTTGAAAACCAAGGACCTACTGTATATGTTGCTGGTTTTTTGTTTTGTTTTAATGAAGGGTTGATAAGCAAAAATGAGAAATTCAAACACATCACCAAATAGGTCAATGAATTTAATTCATTTGATATTTTTTAAATTTTTAAAAAGGGTTTGTTACTACATCCAATGGACTATACACAGCCTTTGAATTATTAATCTAAACAAATAATGCGTTAATGTCGCCATGTCCCTATAGGGCTTCTCCAGTGAAGTGCATTTCTAAAAAGATACCTGAGCCACCAGGAGCATCCCAAAATTACCAGGAGTCCACAAAGTTAGCAGTAGGAGTCCGCAAGCTACTTTCAGTATTTGAAAACGCTTTCAAAAATCGGTCCATTCACCAAGTATAAAACTACAGAGACTAAATGACAAACGTGTTTGTTTTGGCTAAAAGTCTATCTACTTCAGTGTAAAATAACATTAAGAAAATTTTTAAAAATAAAAATTATATATATATATATATATATATATATAAAACTGAATACAACATGGTAAATAAACTATACTTCAATTAAAAAACAGAGAAAATTTTGATGAAAAGATCTTAGCAACAATGATGATCAGTAGCAGTTGTAACAACCGTAATACTGAAAGTTGCTCAGTCCTGTCCAGCTCTTTGCAACCCCATGGACTATACAATCCATGGACTTCTCCAGGCCAGAATATTGGAGTGGGTAGCCTTTCCCTTCTCTAAGGGATCTTCCCAACCCAGAGATAGAGCCAGGGTCTCCTGCACTGCAGGCAGATTCCTTACCAGCTGAGCCACCAGGGAAGTGCAAGAATCCTGGAGTGTGTAACATATCCCTTCTCCAGCGGATCTTCCTGACCCAGGAATTGAACCAGGGTCTCTTGCACTGCAGGCCACCAGGGAAGCCCCAACTGTAATACTGAGCTGCAGCTAACCTTGTTAAATCCTGGCCCGCCTGTCCAGCCTTGGCTCTGCCCTTTTGTGCAGGATCTCACTTACCCCTCACTGCAGACCAGCAGCCACTGTCCGCCCTCTTGTTTAAAGCAGGAGACTGGGCCACAGAGAGATGCACCTGCCCAGAATTTTACTGCTAGCAAGGGAATCACCTCATTAAGGGTGCTTCAGTTGCCTCTGATTGAATTTAAATGGGCAAAGGAATTCATTACCACCTAATGGAAATAGTTCACTAGGCAAAGTACTTCAACATACATTATCCCCAGTGGAAGAATAACCAGAGGGTATATTGGAGGGCAACGCATACTAACTCTGCCCTGGGAAAATCCAAAATAAGTAAACATAGAAAGCCAAGCTAAGTGTATTCTAAAAAACCAAAGACTAAAATAGCTTCTCCATTTTCCTGTAAAGTCTCAGTGCACTATATATAGCAAGGTAAGTCTTGTGCAAATCAGGACTCTGGGCTCCCTCCTGATGGAAATTCAGCAAGAAGCTGGGCCATCCCACTGTGAAGGGAGGGATTCTGGCAGACACACAGGTCCCCCGAATCTTCCCAAGTCAAGGAATCCGGAAATGTGAATAGGTTTTGTCTTTAAAACGTCCCCCAGGGCTTCCCTGGTAGTCAGTGGTTAAAGAATCCACCTGCCAATGCAGGAGACACAGGTTCAGTCCCTGATCCAGGAAGATCTTACAACCACGGTGCAACTAATAAGCCCACGCGCCACAACTACCGAGTCTGTGCTCTAAAGCCCAGGAGCCACAACTGCTGAAGCCTACATGCCTTACAGCCTGCGCCCTGCACCAAAGAGAAGCCACTGCAGTAAGAAGCCCACACACTACAACTAACAAGTAGCCCTGGCTCTCTACAACTGGAGAAAGGCCGTGAAAGCAATGAAGACCCAGCAGAGCCAGAAATAAAATAAATAAATAAAATTATTTTTTAAAATGTCTTCCAAAAGTGCTTTTGAATGAGGGCCTGGCTGGTCTTGGGGACAGGGTGGTTCTTAATGGTGTTGGACAATCCAGAGGCAAGGGCCTTAGTCATACCATTCACCACCCTGGCCCAGGAACACCAAGTCCTAGGAAGACCGGCAGTCACTGTGACACTGGAAAACCTGCAAACACATCCCACAGATGAGACCCTGACTCCTCCCAGAAAGGATGAAGAATGCAGAAGAGATAATCACCAAGATGAAGGACCATCAGACGAGGATCCAGCCAGACTACAGCACAACTGAACACAACACACATATCGGGCATCTAAAGCCACTCAGTTCAGTTCAGTCACTCAGCCGTGTCCAACTCTTTGCGACCCCATGGACTGCAGCATGCCAGGTCTCCCTGTCCATCACCAATTCCTGGAGTTTACCCAGACTCATGTCCATTGAGTCGGTGATACCATCCAGCCATCTCACCCTCCGTCGTCCCCTTCTCCTCCCGCCTTCAATCTTTCCCAGCATTAGGGTCTTTTCAAATGAGTCAGTTCTTCACATCAGGTGGCCAAAGTATTGGAGTTTCAGCTTCAGCATCAGTGCTTCCAATGAATATTCAGGACTGATTTCCTTTACGATGGACTGCTTGGATCTCCTAGCTGTCCAAGGGACTCTCAAGAGTCTTCTCCAACACCACAGTTCAAAAGCATCAATTCTTCAGTGCTCAGCTTTCTTTATAGTCCAGCTCTCACATCCATACTGAAAGCTATCAAAGAATTGTATTAAAAATAATAAGACCACCAATCAAATTTTAAAATGGAGATAAAATACCTGAATAGACATTTTCTCAAAGATATACAAATGGTGATAGATCCATGAAAAGTTGCTTGACATCACTAATCATCAGAGAAATGCAAATCAAAACCACTATGAGATTACCAACTCATACCTGTTAGAATGGCTATTATCAAAAGAGACAAAGAATGATAACAAATGGTGAGGATGAAGACAAAACGGAAACTTTGTACAATGTGGTAGGAATGTAAGTTGGTGCAGCCACTGTGGAAAACAGTATGGAGGTTCCTCAAAAAATTAAAGATAGAACTACCCCATGAGCTAACAATTGCACTTCGGGGAATATTAACAAAGGAAATGAAAACACTATGTCAAAGAAACTTCTGCACCCTTATGCTCATACCCCTACCTTGATGCTTTTGAACTATGGTGCTGTAGAAGACTCTCTTGAGTCCCTTGGACTACAAGCAGACCAAATCAGTCAATCCTAAAGGAAATCAACCCTAAATATTCATTGGAAGGACTGATGCTTAAAGTGAAGCTGACTCATTGGAAAAGACCGTGATGCTGAGAAAGACTGAAGGCAGGAGAGGAAGGGGATGACAGAGGAGGAAGGATGGTTGGACGGCATCACCAACTCAATGGATATGAGTTCGACCAAACTCTGGGAGATGGTGAAGGACAGTGAAACCTGGGGTGCTGCAGGTCGTGAAGTTGCAAAGACTAGGACATGACTGAGCGACTGAACAAGAACAATAAATGTTCACAGCAGCATTATTTACAATAGCCAAAATATGGAAACAACCTATGTCCACTGAGCAATGAATGGATGAAGAAGAAGTGGTACATATACACAATGGAATACTACTGAGCCATAATATGAAATCCTGCCATTTGCAATAACAAAAATGGACCATGAGGGTAGCATGCTAAATGAAATGTCAGACAGAGAAATACAAACACTATAGGAACTCACATGTGGAACCTGAAAAAAAAAAAAAATCTCATAGTAAAAGAGATCAGATTAGTGGTTACCAGAGGTGTGGGTGGGGGAAATGGATTAAGGTGATCAAAAGTTTCCAGTTATGAGAAAAAAAAGTACTGGGAATCTAGTGCTAACATGATGACTACAGTTAACACTGCTGTAAGGCATATTTGAAAGTCGCTCAGAGAGCAAATTCTAAGAGTTCTCAACACAGCAAAAAAAAATTTTTTTTGCCTTTTTTTTTTTTGTATCTATATGAAATGATGGATGGGGTCGCAAGGAGTCAGACACAGCTGAGTGATTGAAATGAACTGAACTGAGATGACAGACACTAACCAAACTTATTATTGTAATCATTTCACAGTATATGTGAATCAAATTATTATGCTGTACACTTTAAACTTACACAGTGCTGTATCTCAATTATACCTCAATAAACTGGAAAAAAAATAACAAGTCCTCTTTGGATGGAGAAGAGTGGTTTAAGACCGAGCTTGCAGGTAGAAGAAGAAAGAACTCCAATCCCGCAGACTCCAGAACAAGAGCCACAATCAGAGAAAGTTAAACAAAGTGAAAAGGCACAGGATTATGTTCCAAATGAAGAAACAAGATAAAACTCCAGAAAAACAACTAATAAAGTGGAGCCAGGAAATCCTCCAGAAAAATAATTCAGAATCATGCTAGTGAAAATGATCCAGGATCTCAGGAAAAGAATGGAGAAGATGTAAGAAATGTTCACCAAAGACCTGGAAGAACGAAAGAACGAAGAAACGGAGATGAGCAATGCGGTAAAGGCATCCATACCAGATTTCCTACGGCAGAAGGATGGATAAGTGACCTGGAGGACAGAATGGTGGAAATCACTGCCAGAGAACAGAACATAGAAAAAAGAATGAAAAGAAATGAAAACATCCCAGGAGACCTCTGGACAACATTAAAAGCACAACGCTCACATTAATGGGCTCCCAGAAGGAGAAGAGAGAGAGAAAGGACCTGAGAAAATATTTGAAGAGATAATAGCTGGAAAGTTCCCAAACATGGGAAAAGAAATAGTCCACCAAGTCCAGGAAGCACAGCAAGTCCCAAACAGGCTAAACCCAAGGAGGAACACACCTGGACACACAGTAATCAAACTGACAAACATTAAAGACAAAGATAAAATATTAAAAGCAACAGGGGAAAATGACAAATAACATACGAGGGAACTCCCATCAGGATATCAGCTCATTTCTCAACAGAAAACTCTATAAGCCAGAGTTTCTCAACAGAAACTCTAAGAGCCAGAAGCGAATATTTAAAGTGATGAAAGGGAAGAAACTACAACCAAGAAGACTCTACCCAGCAAGACTCTCCTTCAGATTTGATGGAGAAATCAAAGCTTTCCAGACAAGCAGAAGCTCAGAGAATTCAGCACCACCAAACCAGCTTTACAAAAATGCTAAAGGAACTTCTCCAGGCAGGAAGCACAACAGAAGGAAAAGATCTACAGAAAATAAACCCGAAACAATTAAGAAAATGGTAATAGGATCATACATATCAATAATCACCTTAAATGTAAATGGATTAAATGCATCAACCAAAAGACATACACTGGTTGGGTGGGCGAAAACACGGGCATGTATGCAGTTCCACTGACCACATACTCTGCTTGACCACCCCCCCCAAACTGTATGTAATTATTTTATACTGTTAAGTTAATCATATTCCCATTATAGCTTGTAATTGTAATTATCTTTTATTTTTTGTCTGGCTATTGATTGTGAAAACTGATAAACATCTTTTACTACTGTGATTATGTAACTATTACTCACTTAATACCATTTTATCATGATTGGTCAACAGAAAAATAATAGAACTGTATATCACCAAAACTAGGATCTAACAGAAAAACCTGTAATCCCTTTTTGAAATCCAGATGCACATCAGAATTATCTTGAAATGTTTTGAAAAATACAAATGCTCAAGTGTTGCTTTTTTCCCCAGGGCTCCAGATATGTTTCCAGTGAGCAGTCATGTTTAAAAACAACTAGACTATATGACAATCTTATACTGTTGTCTAGCTTGGTTCACGTTTTATATTTCATATTCAGTGGACTCATTCATTTAGTTTATGTTCTCTGATTTCTCCATCTTTTTTTTTTTGATGTTCTTTCTCAAGCCCTTATCAAGTGTAGCAGAAAAGCTTTTGTATACATATGTATATAAATATGTATAATATATATATTTTACAAAACGTATGGATTTTTGCCTAAAAAAATTATGACATTTTGATTCCACTTGTTTGACTTAGTATGAATAGAATGCTAGATTTCTAATTTAAAAGTGGATATGTAAGCAGCAACAAAAGTTTACTGTACAGCATAGGGAACTATAGTCAACATTTTGTAATAACCTATGATGGAAAATAATTTCAAAAATAATATATGTGTACTTGCATAACTAAATCACCTTGCTGTGCACCCAAAACATTGTAAGTCAACTATACTTCAATAAAATATATATATTTTTTTAAATTTAGTTTAATAGCTTTGTGCTGATGTTAATTTCTTAGTTGTGACCATTGTAACACAGATAAGTGAGACATTAAAATGAGAGGAATGTTGGTTAGGGATATACTATTTTTGCAACTTGTCTATAAAGTCTAAAAGTATTTCAAAATAAAAAGCTCATAAACATTTTAGAAAGCCAATTAGTTCCCACTGGAAGATGTGAGTGATGCTAATCAAACATCTCTCTCTTTCCTCTACGAGCTATACCACTGGGAAACCAAATAGTAGATAAAGGGAAGTATCTTTTTATGAAAGTGTAATGAATAATATTTAATAAATGAAAGAATTAGATCCACCACCATTTCACACGTAACTAAAGTAAAGTAGCTCAGTCGTGTCCGACTCTTTGCGACCCCATGGACTGTAGCTTACCAGGCTCCTCTGTCCATGGGATTTTCCAGGCAAGAGTACTGGAGTAGGGTGCCACTGCCTTCTCCAGGGGATCTTCCCGACCCAGGAATCGAATCTGGGTCTCCAGCACTGCAGACAGACGCTTTACTGTCTGAGCCACCAGGGAAGCCCCACCACCATTTCATAACCTTCAGCAAATTAACGGAGGTCGTCAACAATCATCATAGCTGCTGACATCACAAAAAGATGGACCAAGGACTCCATGGTCCTTATGAGGGAAGTGCACCACGTATAGTTGCAGTTTTGAGCACTCCTCCTCAAAAATCAAAACTGATGGAACTCTGATAAAGCATCAAGACCCACCTACCCCCTCACAGGGGTTACAGCAGAAAGGAAAATGTTACACGATCCACAGAAATCAGCAATATTCAAGCTATGGGAAGCCCTCCAGGATAAACAGCTCAGTTTCTTCAAATATATTTTGCAAGGGGAAAAATAAATAAAACAAGTTGGAAGCGGAAGGAGAGAGAGAGAAGGGGAATTCTAGAGGAGGAAATACAAGAGTAAAGGAGATCTAAGAGACACATCAGCCAACTGCAATGAGATCTGATTCAAACATGCAAACTGAAAAAAGAAATACGGCATTTATGAGACAAGCGGAAATTTGGACACAGGTTTGGTATTTAATAATATTAAGGAAGTAAAATTAATTCTTTAGGTATGATAGTTTAGGTTTTTTAATGTATTATAGTTTAGATTTTAAGTTGTTGCTTTTCTAAAAATAAACGCTGAAATGCTACAGAAGAAATGTCCCGAAGTCTGGAATGTGCTTCACTATAAAAGGGGGCGAGGGAGTCAGTGGGACACAGATAAGCAGTGCTGTCATGAGGGGCCAACTATTAAACTAGTTGATGGAAACACAAAGGTTCCTTATCTACGCACTGCTCTGTATCTGTGTGAAGAGAATGCAAATGGAACTCAGCAACAAACAAATTGGGGAAGTCACCAATATGTGGAAATTAAAACAGTCCCAAATAAAATGGGTGAAAGAAGAAATCATCAGGGAAATTAGAAAATACTTTAAGATGAATAAAATTTTAAAGTTTTCTTTTCTTTTCAAATGAAGCATACTGCCCTTGGGGGTGGAGATGGAAAGTACAAGCAAACTATGACCTCGGAGTCACAGCAGGATGAGTCTGGCCTCAAGCCATGGCTCTGCCATCTCCCAGCAGGCAGCCCCAAGGCAGCTATCAAGTCCCGAAGCTCAGTTTCCCCATCTATGAAATGAAGTGTGAAAACAGGACCATCAGGGGTTACAATGGAACTGCGCACTCAAACACTTGGCTCATACTAACCAGTATAACAAGAGCCTTCCCATGAACAAGACCATCTCCGGAGGGCAAACAAGTTTCCAGGGAAAGAGCGCTTCTGTTTCTATAACTGGACCCCATTTACGATAAAAGGTATCAAAAGACAAATTATTTCCAAAAACCACGTGAATGGCAATGTCCAAATACTCAGTATAACAAGAGCCTTTGCATGAACAAGACTGTCTCCGGAGGTCAAACAAGTTTCTAGGCAAACAGCGCTTCTGTTTCTATAATTGGACCCCATTTATGATTAAAGGTATCAAAAGAAAAATTATTTCCAAAAACCACATGAACGGCAATGTCCAAATACTCCAGAGTCCCCCCACCCAGCACACCTGACGGATGTCCCTGCTTCAAGAAGACTTATGTTGTTCTGCTGCACCCCCGTCACCCGGAGCCTTGTACTGGTATCCCCGCTTCTTCAAATATTTTATTTCAAATAAGGCAGAGATGCTGTGCTTCCCAGGGGCAAAACGTTTCTCCTGTTGGTGAGGAAGAGGCTGGACTCTCCAGGAAAGGGAGGAAAGGAAGGTCGAGACAAGATAAAAGATAAATGGACAGAAACAATGGGGGAATTTTGTCGGGTCCCCTTTCAGGATCTTCTGAAAAAACAAACCGTGAAGCCCAGGGTAAGCCAGCCGAACAGATACCCCTGATGAGCTGAGAAAACCAAGTGAGAATCAAAGGAAAGGGACGAGACAACAGTTAAATTCCAAGATAAGCATGAGGGCATGCCCTGACTGTTTTCCCAAAAGACAACGGCAAGACACCAAAGGGCCAGAGCCCCAGAAGCTCAAAACCTTCAGGGAAACTCACCACGGGCTAATTCAGGCAGAAACGCGGCTGCTGCCATCAGCCCGGAGGCAGACACCGAAAGGTGCTCGGGCGTGAGTCATCACAAAGCGGAGAGAAGCGCAGGCAGGGCTGGGCGGGAGGTGGGGGCCCACAGGACAAGGTGCCGGCTCCTCCAGGTCCACAGGATCGGGGTCGTGAGGGGAGTGTGGACCCGGGCTCAGGGCCCCCTCACACGCTAGAAACGGAGTGCAGGTGAGGCAGGGGGCTTGTGCAGGATCTGGGCCAGGCAGGGCCTTCTCCACCCAGGACTCCCACCTCAGGCTGAGCCCCGCTGAGGCTCACGTGGCTCCAGCTGCAGGGGCGAGGTCTGCTGGTTTTAATGGGCGACCCCCTGGCTCCGAGGCTGAACAGGTGGGTAAGCGCTCCAACCCCGGGCTTCCGCTCATCCCCTTTCTCGGGCAAATGCCCTCTCCAGTGTCCCCCGACCTCTCCTCTGATCACAGGCTCTGCCTTCCCTCCAAGAGAACCCCGCCCTCCTGGCCGGCTCTTGGCTCCCGGCCCCGCCCCTCCGTCAGCCCCACCAGCCTTGCACCCCGCGGTCACTTGCTGCCCCCTCACCCCAGCCCCGGTGGCACCAGGCCTGTCCCCGCTGGAGGCTCACTCAGGCCTGGAGGCTAACGCGCAGTCCAAGCCCTAAAGCAAACCTGAGCTCTACAGCAAGAGAAACCAGACAGAGCCGGGATGGGACTGTCACCCCCTTTCTTTCCACCTGTGCCCAGAAGCAGATGGCTTTGCCAGCCAGCTGTCACCCTCACAGGAAGGTCTGTGTGACCAAAAAGGACTTCGGTGCCTGCGCCATCCCGCGGCCGACTGACATTCCCGGGGGGCCGGGGCCACAGGGAGGACCTGAGCCCCAAGGATCAGCCTCTGTGCTCCCGTTCCACTGCTGCGGCTCAGGAGGGTTTTCCCAAACACAGCCTGAGATCCAGATGACGCCATGGGCTCAGGCCACGGAAACAGAGGACCTCTGCTCAAGTCGGGGTGTGCTCACCAGTTCTCCCACCTCCAGGGGCTCAGCAGCTCACAGTCGTGGAGGACCCGGGAACCCGCGCTTCCAGCAAGCCTGATGCGGGGTTCTCATGGTGAAGGCACGCAAGGGCTCCGTGATGGGGACATGTGTGTCTGCTCAGTCATTTCCGACTCTCTGCGAGCCTTTGGACTGTAGCCCGCCAGGCTCCTCTGTCCATGGGATTGCCATGTGATTGTCCAGGCAAGAGTACTGGAGTGGGTTCCCACTCGCTTCTCCAGAACATCTTCCCAACCCAGGGACTGAACCTGCGTCTCCTGCGTAGCAGGTGGATTCTTTACCACAGAGCCATCAAGGAAGACTCTGATATGGGGACATACCACATAAATAATGGTACAAATAATTAATTCACTGCACACTGCAGTCAGGACACACGGGACATCCCAGAGAAGCCACCATCAGGAGACAGTGTCAGGCTTCCCCAACTCAAGTCTGCTCTCGCTGCATTGACACCGTTTACTGAAGGCCCGCCCCACGTCCACCAGAGCAGTGACATCACACAGGACAGGTCCCAGCTGCGCACCACGCTGGGTCACTGTCTCGGTGGCTACCAAAGACCCTGAACGAACTCCGGCCTGATGGTGGGGAGGACGGGGAGGCTCAGACATCCAATGACTCACAGCCCAGGACTGAAAACACCCATCCCGGCCTCTCTGGGCCTGAAGGAGTTTCTCCTGCAGACAGCCTCCTCTCTGCACACAGCTGACACCATCTCACACCCACAGAACCTCCCCAGGAAGAAGGCCCATTCTCTCCCCAGAAAAGCATTCAAGGAATTTAACTTGGGAGCTGGGGGGCGCTGGGGCCTGAAAGCACCATTATCCCTGAGGCCTCCCCACCACCCTCACCACGGACCATACTCAGCTTTTGAGAACTCAGGTCAGGGAACGAGAACGTGGACAGGAGGGCCTACTGGGAAGGTGAACGGTTCAGAACTCCAGAAAGTCTTTCGAGGTCACGGAGACCAGAGATTGCTCTGGGATTCCACCAGGTGCGGAATGCTGGGGGTCATCGGCATGTTGGGGGTGATGGTAGTTATAAGGGTCAATTGACTTTGTCAGCTGAAAAAAACAGTTTCCTGAGGCCTAAGTATTTCTAAAAAGGAGGCTACAGGAGAAGCAGCTGAGGAATAACAGGAAGTGGTATGTATGTAAAGACAAATCTGGGGCCCCACTGGTCTCGCTGAGTACACTGCAGTATACAGAGTACCAGCAGCGCTGGCACTGAGGGTCTCTGGGTAAGGGCGCCCCTCCCTCCTCAGCTTCAGGAGCCTGGGGAACAGGAGCCAGGAAATCCCGCGGCCCTGTCCATCGCATTGCGCTTGCTGACTCGTCAACGGGCACCCCTGACAGCAAGCAGGGCAGCATCACTCAAATGTGGGCCATGACATAAGCATCACCTCTGTGCCCATTAAATACTCAGACCCCCAGGCCCAGATGCGGATGAATCAGTCAGGTGTGTTTGGATGGAGCCTGAGAATTGTTGGTTTGTTCAGTTTTTAAATTCACATTGTTAAATTGTTATTTTTAATAAGCTTCTCAGGCGATTCTTATATAACTTTAAGAACCATAAGCACCAGAATGCTGTAAAAGCTATGAAGTTGGGAAGACCTGGGTCAAATTTTAGTACTGCTACATAGAAATGTGTGGACTTGGGCAAGTTACTTAACTTTTCTGAACTCCTGTTCACTCATTTGTAAAACAAGTGTTAAGACACAATCAATGTTGCCGGGAGGGTCAGAGTTACTCAAAGGCATTCTTCGAAGCTAACCTAAGAGGCAGGAATAACCAGGAGAGTACAAGGGGCTTCCTGGATGCTGACCAAGCCTAGTGGCCTTCACCTCAGAGGTCCCGACCAGCCCGGACACCAAGGCTCGAGCAAAGGGGGAAGCAGGGAAATAGCGGCTCAGCTTTGGACAGAGAGCGAGGTCATCTGCCTTCCGGACGGGTGTGGCCTTGCGGTGGACTCTAACCCCAGACACAGCTCCGAGATGGCTCTGCAGCCAAGGGGCTCTCGGGGTTTGGGAGTGGAGGGGAAGAAGAGACAGCAGCGTCCCAGACAGGTCTCTCCTGAGGGTCCAAAACTCTAGGGAGGTGCAGGGAGAGAGAAGGAGCAGGAACCCGGAGAAGTACACTCCCTGGGACTAGCTGCGCACAAGGCTCGAAAAACTCCTCAAGATCTCCCTCTTTCCTTCTGGAAACGGGTTAATTTTTAAATGTATGCAGTCAGCTCCGCGGGATGGCACCCGGCTGGGTGGCCAGCTCACATGGGAAATGGACGCCGCTGCCTTTTATCTGATGTGTGCCTGGCATGTCAGAACTTGGTGGTTTCACTCTGATGTCCCGAGACTAGATGTTATCTGAGACCGAGCTTTACATTCCTATGTAGGTTGTTGGCGTCGTTCAACACTCTGGCCCTCGGAGCCTGGACAATTTGGGGGCTGGGACTTGAAGCTGGGGCGCCGGGGAACTTCCCTCCTTTTTACTAATAAAGCAGGAGCCGCGGGGGACAAGGACGCCCGGCGGCCGCGGGATGCCAGCCCGGGGATCGCTAGGCTCAGACGCGACGTCTGAGTGACACTCACGGACTGCGGGCCCCCGCGCCCGGAGCTCTGCGAGGGTTTCCAGGTCTCCGCGCCCCGGCTCGCAGGGTCCCCGCCTGGGCCGCAGCCCCCCGAGGCTCGACCCTCCGCCCGCCCGGAGTGAAGCGGCCGTCTCCGGGTCTCCCGCCCCGGCCGCGCGCTCGGCTCACCTGCTGAAGACCAGGCATCCCAGGTGGTTGATCTCGTGGTCGGAGCGGTGGCGGCTGTAGTCCTCCCACAGGTCCTTGAAGGCCGTGACCGCCAGGATGAAGAGCACGGGCGCCAGCGCCAGGCCGGGCTGGAAGGCGTTCACCGCCGGCACGAAGTTGAGCAGAGCGATGAACACGAAGTACACGTTGGCCAGACGGTGGAACTGCTCGAACAGGTTCTTGGGCAGGAAGGACAGCAGAGTGTACTTGGTGGTCTTGAGCCGGTTGTCCGCCAGGTGCTGGGCGCCCCCGCGCAGCCGGCGCCGCGGCGCGCCCTTGCCCGCCGGCTCCTCGGCGCCCGGCGGCGGCTGCAGGTTGGAGCGCACGGTGCGCGTCCGGCCCTCCCGGCGCCGCCGCCGTCCCTGGGGCCCGGGCTCCTCGGTCGCCGCCGCCGGCTCCCGCTCCATGGCCGCGTGTCGCCGCGCCCGGCTGCTCCGTCGCTCGCGCCCGCCCGCGCCAGCCTCCTAGGTGATCATCGCCGGCGGCCCGGGCGCGGCGGCGCGGGCTCCCCGCCTGCGGGACGCACGGGAGCGCGGTCAGCGGGCGCCCCGCCCCGGCCCGCCCCGCCCGCCGCCCGGGCCCCGCGCCCTCGCGCCCGCGCGCCCGCCTCGGCCTTTCCGCCCGGACACTCCCGGCCCCGCCCCGCGCCCCGCCTGGGACCCTGCGGAGAGCGGGAAACCAAAAGCCGAAGCCGAGGTGGAAACTTCGCAGCGGCTTAGTTTCGTTTCCCAGAAGCATCAGTGCGGGCCCCGGACCCGGCAAGCGCGGCCGCCCCCTAGGAGACGGGAGACGGCGGGGTGTGGGAGGCACCGCGGCCCCCCGGGAATGGGTCAGGGGGACCCGGCTGGGACCGCCTCCTGGAACCAGCTGGAATCACAACGCACATGGGCCAGCGCCTACCGATGCTCCGAGAGTTTTAAGTGTCATTTACCGAGAACATCTGTCCCCGGGACCCCGAGGGGATTCTTCTTTGCCTGGACAACTCCTCGCTACCCTGCCCTTTTACGCTAACTTCTTGGGTGAACTAGACTGAACTTTCATGAGCATCGCTGCCTTTCCTCACTTCCCTAAATAGGATTCTTTTTTTTCCCCTTAATTGAAGAGAGGAATGTTTCGCTGAGCAAAGGCAGGCTGGTTTGCTCTATTTCAGTCTCTCTTCCTTTCTGGTAAACCCTGAGGGCGAAAAGGCACCTTCTGTGCTCCGGCTCTGAAGTGGCCTCTCTGACCCGGACGACGACGGGGCATTGCTTGCTGGGAGGGGAGGGCCCAGGAAGCTGTGGCAGAAGTGGCAGAAGTGGCAGCTGGGGCAGAGGGCGCCCTGCAGGATCCCGGGCGTCAGAGAGGGCCGCCCGGGGCGGGTCCGCGCCAGCGGAAGGTCCTGGGGAGTCCCAAGCGGGCAAGCCCTCCTGTCAAGGACAGCCCTGACTCTCTTGTCTTCCCCTTTAGAAGTACAAGTGTGAGAAGCAGGGATTTCTTGCCCAGCAGACCATGGCTGGGAATTCGGGTGAGAGGAGCACTTTTGGGAGCTGCCTGTCTGGATTCAGGGAGCTGTTTGCCTCCTCCTTCTCCTGTGAGCCAGCGCCTCATGTCTCTCCCTGCGCTGGAGCACTCTGTCACCTCCCAGGGGACCCACTCAGCAGCCTGGCCTGGCCTGGGTCCCTCCCTTGGGTGCCTGCTGACAACTCACTTTCTTGGCTTTGCATAAATCACTTACCTCTTCCCCATGACCCTCTCTCTGGGTGGTCCTCACCTCTGTACCCTGGCTTACACCCCATCCAGCTAGGCCAGGGGCTCACACCTCTACAGGGAACCTTGGCATGGAGCACAGTATTTACTAGAATCCAGCCTGAGGGAGGTAGAGTGACAGGTACTAAGAAAGTCTGTGTCACAGATCAAGGCTCTTCCCTCCTCCCATTCCTGGGAGTACCATGTAGATGTGTAGAGGCCCAGGTTAGCGAAAGGTTTGAGTGAAGTGCCTGCATTTTCAGGGAAAGAAATCAGATCTCTCAGTGGGCCAGTGGCATCTCAAATTGAATATTAACAGCACACCAGGAACCACAGTTTCCCGGTCTCCAGTGATTAACTCAGGGACCCACATTTTCCTCCATCCCCCTGCTTGGCGGGTCTCAGAGCCTGCTGGCCCTCTCCACTTCCCAGCCCTCCCGGGGCCTGAGAGCGGGTCTCCCTGCTTTCCAGTCTCCAGGTTACAGTCAGTCCCCAGGGGGCCAAAGCAGTTACTTGACCTCCTTGACTACTTTGCCTTATTTCCTTACCCAGGAGCTTACAGGGTCAAAGGCTGGCTCCTCAGGCAGAGGTTCCTTGAGGCCCTTAGGGGAACTGGCACCAACTTGCTGATCTGACTCTGCCCCGCCCTCGTCCCCACCAGGCCCAAGGGAGAGGTCTCCTTACCCTCCTCAGAACAGGCCTTCTTCATTCCCATCTACATTCCACTCGAAGGTTCCAAGATTCTGTGAGTCACACTGCTCCCAAGGCCTGGAACCTCTCCTCACCTCTCTTCATCAATCCCATTTCAGTATTTCCACTAAGGCCTAGCTCATGTGGTCTCCTGGAAGGTTTCCACACTGCGTGATCCACTAAACCTCATGGAATTACTTCTGTTCTGACATATGTGTAGTGGTATGTAAGCATCTCTTAGATGGCTCTGCAGGGGTTTGGGGCTCAGATGTCTTCTGTCAGCTGAACTCCCAGACTCTCAGCTTCCTAGGCCAGGACAAGGCTTGGAGGGACTCCTGGGTCGGCTGTCTGGACCCCGAGCTCTAAGGAGGCCCTGCTGTTGGCCCCTGGAAAGTGTCTTTCCTTGTCCTCACTCCACAAATACTTCCTCATCACCTTGTGTGTGCCTGGCATTGTTCTAAGCACTGAGGCCACAGGGGAGAATTGTCTTATGAATCTAACATTCTAGCAGAAGAGGCAGTGTGATACTGCGGTGGTACCACGGATGGCATCACCACTGCAACGGACATGAACTTGGGCAAACTTGGGGAGATGGTGAGGAACGGGGAGGCCTGGCGTGCTGCAGACGCGACAGGGCGACTGAACAACAACAGGACAACACCATTTGGTCTTAGTCTCCATTTCTGGCACAGAGTTTCTAAATCCCTTGGAATTTCCTTAGTGATAAGAGCTATAAATGTGTCTTGATATCCATAACAAGCCCCTTTCAACCACACCTGGGTTGATGTTAATTAAGTGGACTTTTGGAAAGCCCCTAAAGATGGAGGCTGGTTGCCAGGGAACTTTAGAAGTTGGAACTTTCAGCCCCACCCCCTGACCCCTGGGGAGGGGAGGGAGCCTGGAGGTTGAATCAGTCACCAATAACCTAAGGTTTTAATCATGACTCTGTAATGAAACCGCCATAAAAACCCAAAGGATGGGGTTTGGGGAGCTTCTAAGACGGTGATCATGTGTAGATTCTGGGAGCATCGAGGGCTCTAAAAGGGCGTGGATCACTGCTTCCTCCACAGCTTGCCCAGTGCCTCTTCCACCTGGCTATTCCTGAGTTATATCTGATTATAATAAACTGGTAATTAGTAAAATGTTTTCCTGAGTTCTGTGAGCCACTCTAGAAAATCAGTGGAACTTAAGGAGTTCCATGAGCCACTCTAGCAAATCAACTGAACTGCCAGTCTATGGCTGGAATCTGTAGCTGAGCTGTTGTCAGAAGCACAGCTGACAAACATGAACTTGAATTGGTGCCTGAAGTGCGGGCGGTCTTGTGAGACTGAGCCCTTGCCTGTGGGATCAGATACTCCCTCCAGGCAGATGGTGTGAGAATTGAGTTGAGCTGTCGGACATCCGGCTGGTGTCCCCAAACCCCACCCCGCACACATGTATTGGAATCCGTATCGTATGACAGAGGCAGCCCCTAAAGAAGACTCCGGGCACACCACTAAGTCCTGCTCTCAGGAACGCTGGGTTCTCCTGGGGAGTCCTGACAAGGCAGCACAGGCGAGTGTGGAGGGCACAGCGAAGCCTGGTGGGAGGCGTGCCCGGCTCACCGCAGCTAGGGCTGTGGGGGAGGCCTTCTCCAGGCAGCCCCGAGGAGGAGAGGCTGGGAAACAGGCCGCGTGGGTGTCTGAGGAGGAGATGCCAAGCGCATCCCAGAGTGGGGTCCAGGCCCGCAGATGGACCTGGCGAGGGGGCCGGGGGCCGGGGGCCGGGCTGCTGCAGGCCTTGAGGATCCTGTTAGCTGAGTGAGAAGGCGAACGGGCCGGAGCCTAATGGGATTGGATTCAGCCTTGCAAAGATCATTGACATTTGTGTGAGGAGGACGCAGAGGGGTGGAAGCAGCAGCGAGGCTATCAGAGGCCGTGGCAGTGACCCTGGAGGTGGCTCTGGTGGGGGTGGCCGTGGTGGAGGCTGCGACATGTCTGCTCAGGCAAGCAGGCTCTGCTGGTGCTCTGGGCAGGGTCTGAAAGGGAGAAGGGAGTTGTGGGTGTGCGCTGGAAACCTGAGTTCCTGAGGCAGGAAAAGACTAGACGGGGTGGTGCCGTAGGTGGCCGCCCTTCCCGGGAACTGGGGTTCACCAGGCAGGGTGACCTGGTGCACACGGCCCAGCTCAGCAGAAGGCCCAGCCAGGGATGTCTGAGGTCACAGAGCGGGTGCGGGTGGAGGACAGCGAGGCTGGGTGTGGGCTTTTGGACGGGACGGATTTCTCTGGATTTGCTTTAAGGGCATCAGGAAGTCTCAGAGTGCCCCAAGCAGAGGCATGAAACAAAAGAGTCTGATTTTCCCTTTTAAAAGATGGAAGATGGGTTAGGAGCCCCGAGGGAGCAGGCAGCACAGTGGATTCACTAGGAGGTGGCTTAGACCCAGGCAGTGGAGGGACAGCAGAAAAACTGCAAGCGTGTCTTCTGGGTACAGCTAAGTGATTGGCCAAGAGGTTGGATGTTTGGATGAGGAAAGTGAGGTGAACCAAGAGTAACACTTAAGAGTTTAGCTGTTAATTACTTGGGGATGAGAGGGAGCAGAATATGCCACTTTGACACATTGGTTATTTTGAATTCAAGTTACTTGAGAAACAGTCAATACAAGAAGGACACGCTGACACCTGAAATCAGGAACTGTCCCACATGACTATAGCCTCCCTGGAACATGAATGACTGATCAACAGCAACAACCAGCCATGCTGAACATCTTTGCGTGTGTCTCTAGGCCAGCTGTATGTCTTCTTTGCATAAAGATACATATAGATCTTCTGCCTATATTTTTATTGGGTTGTTTGTTGTTTTTATATTAAGCTCTATGAACTGCTTATATATTTTGAAAATTAATCTCTCGTGGGTTACATGGTTTGCTAAGAAAACATTTTGAATACATTAATCAGCCCCAGAAGATCTTGAAACTGTCCTCAGAAATCCATCCTTCAAAAGCACCCAAAGAAGAACATCTAACAGACACAAACTCTGCTGAAACTTCAAACTAGATTAACTTTTATTCATAATATAGTATAGAAAAAAATACTAATACCTTTAAATTTGTTCAACAAGGCTAGCGTATGAAGTCAAGTGGGCCTTAGAAGGCATTACTACAGACAAACCATTACTGAAAACAAAGCTAGTGGAGGTGATGGAACTCCAGCTGAGTTATTTTAAATCCTAAAAGATGATGCTGTTAAAGTGCTGCACTCAGTATGTCAGCAAACTTGGAAAACTCAGCAGTAACCACAAGACTGGAAGAGGTCAGTTCCAATCCTGAAGAAAGACAATGCCAAAGAATGCTCAAACTACCGCACAATTGCGCCCATTTCACATGTTAGCAAGGTAACACTCAAAATCCTTCAAGCTAGACTTCAGCAGTATATGAACCAAGAACTTCCAGATGTACAAGCTAGATTTAGAAAAGGCAGAGGAACCAGAGGTCAAATTGCTCATGTCAGTTGGATCATAAAAAGAGCAAGGTCATTCCAGAAACATCTACTTCTGCTTCATTGACTATGTTAAAACTTTTGACTGTATGAATCACAACAAACTGTGTAAAATTCTTAAAGAGATGGGAATACCAGACCATCCCTGTCTCCTGCGATACCTGTATCAGGTCAAGAATAAACAGAACTGAGCATGGAACAACTAACTGGTTCAAAATTGGGAAAAGAGTACAACAGGGCTACACATTTCAGCCTGCTTATTTAACTTATATGCAGAGTACATCACGTGATATGCCAGACTGGATGAATCCCAAGCTGGAATCAAGATTGCCAGGGGAAATATCAATCCCAGAAATGCAGATGATACCACTCCATTGGAAGAAAGCAAAGAGGAACCAAAGAGCATCTTGATGAACATGAAAGAGGAGAGTGAAAATGCTGTTTTAAAACTCAACATTCAAAAAACTAAGATCATGGCATCTGGTACCATAACTTCATGGCCAAAAGATGAAGAAAAAGTGGAAACAGTGACAAATTTTGTTTTCTTGGGCTCCAAAATCACTGCAGATGGTGACTGCAGCCATGAAATTAAAAGACTTTTGCTCCTTGAAAGAAAAGCTACTATAAAACCTAGAGAGTGCTGAAAAATCAGAGATATCACTTTGCCAACAAAGGTCCCTATACTCAAAGCTATGTGAAAGTTGGATCATAAAGAAGGCTGAGTGGGGAAGAATTGATGCTCTAGAACTGTAGTGCTGGAGAAGACTCTTGAGAGCCCCTTGGACTGCAAAGAGATCAAACCAGAAAATTCTAAAGGAATATTCATTGGAAGGACTGATGCTAAAGCTGAAGCTCCAGTATTTTGGCCACCTGATGCGAAGAACAGACTCATTTGAAAAGACCCTCATGCTGGGAAAGATTGAAGGCAGGAGGAGAAGGGGATGACAGAGGATGAGATTGATGGATGGCATCACCGACTCAATGGACATGAGTTTGACCAACCTCTAGGAGACAGTGAAGGACAGGAAAGCCTGGTCTGCTGCACTCCATGAGGTCAGAAAGAGTCATGACTTAGAGACTAAACAACAACACTAAGGCAAGCAAAAGAGGTTAAAATCATAAAGTAGAATTGCAAAGCAACTATCTATAGTTTATTTACAGTTTATTGCCCTATAGTACTGGGCTTCGCAGGTGGCACTAGTGGTAAAGAACCCACCTGCCAATGCAGGAGACGTGGGGCTTAATCCCTGAGTGGGGAAGATCCCCTGAGGAGGAGCATAGCAACCCACTCCAGTATTCTTGCTGGGAGAGTTCCATGGACAGAGGAGTCTGGTGGGCTATGGTCCACAGCGTTGCAAAGAGTTGGATACGACTGTATGTGTGTATGCATACACCCTATAGTACCAGGTATAGGTATAAACATTGGAAAAGAAAAAGTCACAGTTTATCATCTTTGCAACATCACAGTTTGTACCCAAAAAAGTGGTTAGTAATATGGCCAACTGCTAGATAAAAACATAGAATCAGTAGGTTTCTCATGTATAACTAAAAGCCAATTAGAAAACGTTATGAATCACCAATGGACAATATCTTTAGGATAAATATAAGATACCTAATGAAAAATATGAAGACCTACAAGACTTTCTACAGCTAACACCCAAAAGAGATGTCCTCTTCATTACAGAGGACAAGAATGCAAAACTAGAAAGTCAAGTGCTACCCAGAATAACAGGCACATTTGTCCTTGGAGTACAAAAGGAAGCAGGTAAAAGGCTAACAGAGTTTTGTCAAGAGAACGCACTGGTCATAGCAAACAGCCTCTTCCAACAACAAAAGAGACAGCTCTACACATGGACATCACCAGACAGTCAATGCTGAAATCAGATTGATTATATTCTTTGCAGCCAAAGACGGAGAAGCTCTCACAGCAAAAACAAGACTGGGAGCTGACTGGCTCAGATCATGAACTCCTTATTGCAAAATTCAGACTTAAAGAAAGTAGGGAAAACCACTAGACCATTCAGGTATGACCTAAATCAAATCCCTTATGATTATACAGTGGAAGTGAGAAATAGATTCAAGGGATTAGATCTGATAGACAGAGTGCCTGAGGAACTATGGAAAGAGGTTCATGACATTGTACAGGAGGCAGAGATCAAAACCATCCCCAAGAAAAAGAAATGCCAAAAGGCAAAATGAATATCTGATGAGGCATTACAAATAGCTGTGAAAAGAAGAGAAGCTAAAGGCAAAGGAAAAAAGGAAAGATATACCCATTTGAATGCAGAGTTCCAAAGAATAGCAAGGAGAGATAAGAAAGCCTTCCTTAGTGATCAATGAAAAGAAATAGAGGAAAACAATAGAATGGGAAAGACTAGAGATCTTTTCAAGAAAATTAGAGATACCAAGCGAACGTTTCATGCAAAGATGAGCACAATAAAGAACAGAAATGGTATAGACGTAACAGAAACAGAAGACATTAAGAAGAGATGGCAAGAATACACAGAAAAACTGTACAAAAAACATCTTCATGACACAGATAACCACGATAGTGTGATCACTCACCTAGAGCCAGACATCCTGGAATGTGAAGTCAAGTGGGCCTTAGAAAGCATCACTATGAACAAAGCTAGTGGAGGTGATGGAATTCCAGTTGAGCTTTTTCAAATCCTAAAAGATGATGCTGTGAAAGTGCTGCACTCAATATGCCAGCACATTTGGAAAACTCAGCAGTGGCCACAGGACTGGAAAAGGTCTGTTTTCATTCTAATCCCAAAGAAAGGCAATGCCAAAGAATGCTCAAACTACCGCACAATTGCACTCATCTCACACGCTAGTAAAGTAATGCTCAAAATTCTCCAAGGCAGGCTTTAGCAATACGTGAACCGTGAACTTCCAGATGTTAAAGCTGGATTTAGAAAAGGCAGAGGAACCTTAGATCAAATTGCTAACATCTGCTGGATCATCAAAAAAGCAAGAGAGTTCCAGAAAAACATCTACTTTTGCTTTATTGACTATGCCAAAGCCTTTGACTGTGTGGATCACAACAAACTGTGGAAAATTCTGAAAGAGATGGAAATACCAGACCACCTGACCTGCCTGAGAAATCTGTATGAAGGTCAAGAAGCAACAGTTATAACTGGACATGGAGCAAGTTCCAAATTGGGAAAGGAGTACATCAAGGCTGTATATTGTCACCCTGCTTATTTAACTTACATGCAAAGTACGTCATGAGAAACGCTGGACTGCATGAAGCACAAGCTGGAATCAAGATTTCCAGGAGAAATATCAATAACCTCAGATATGCAGATGACACCACCCTTATGGCAGAAAGCAAAGAAGAACTAAAGAGCCTTTCGATGAAAGTGAAAGAGGAGAGTGAAAAAGTGGGCTTAAAACTCAACATTCAGAAAACTAAGATCATGACATCTGGTCCCATCACTTCATGGAAAATAGATGGGGAAACAATTGAAATGGTGAGAGACTGTTTTCTGTGCTCCAAAATCACTGCAGGTGGTGACTGCAGCCATGAAATTAAAAGACGCTTGCTTCTTGGAAGAAAAGCTATGACCAAGCTAGACAGCATATTAAAAAGCAGAGACATTACTTTGCCAAAAAAGTCTGTCTAGTCAAGGCTATGGTTTTTCCAGTAGTCATGTATGAATGTGAGAGTTGGACTGTAAAGAAAGCTGAGTGCTGAAGAATTGATGCTTTTGAACTGTGGTGTTGGAGAAGACTCTTGAGAGTCCTTTGGACTGCAAGGAGATCAAACCAGTCAATCCTAACAGAAATCAGTCCTGAATATTCATTGGAAGGACTGATGCTGAAGTTGAGATTCCAACACTTTTGCCACCTGATGTGAAGAACTGACTCATTTGAAAAGACCCTGATTCTGGGAAAGATTGAAGGCAGGAGGAGAAGGGGACAAGAAAGAATGAGATGGTTGGATGGCATCACCAACGTGATGGACTTGAGTTTGAGTAGGCTCTAGGAGTTGGTGATGGACAGGGAGGCCTGGCATGCTGCAGTCCATGGGGTTGCAAAGAGTTGGACATGACAGAGCGACTGAACTGAACTGAACTGAATGAAAAATATTAAAAATAACTTGAAACGTAAGCAAATAAGTGTAACAAACCCCAACAAGAGCAGCAGTAATGGTTAACCTTTGGGGAGCAGGTAACACCTGCTCAGCTTGTTCTGCTCACTTCATAGACTTTATCTCCATCCTCCTGCCCTGAGGCAGAAGGATTTTCATCCCCATATTAGTGATAAAGAACATGTGAACATGTGGCTGGTCAATGTGACCTTTTACTGAGGTGATACAGAAAGATCTGAATAAATATAGAAGTATGGCATATCCCTTGGTGCACCTCTAAAATTAACCTGTTGATTTTGTGCATTTTTCAAACTAATTCCAACTGGAGTTTGCTTTTTTTTCCAACTTGACAAATTGAAGATAAGTAATGAAGTAAGCTGAAGCTCCAATACTTTGGTCACCTGGTGCGAAGAACTGACTCATTGGGAAAGACCCTCATGCTGGGAGACATTGAAGGCCGAAGGAGAAGGGAATGACAGAGGAAGAGACGGTTGGATGGTGAGTCCATCACCAACTCGATGGACATGAGTTTGAGCAAGTTCCAGGAGTTGGTGATGGACAGGGAAGCCTGGCATGCTACAGTCCGTGGGGTCACAAAGAGTTGGACACGAGTGACTGAACTGAAGAATAAGTGAATATAAATATGAAAAAATTTTGGAGATAAGAAATTAATAACCTACTACAGTGACAAAAGTTAAAAAGCCAAACAATTCTTAAAACTTTTGAGGATGTGAATGAAACTTTTTTTAAATCAGTATTTTTAAAATTGAAGTATACCATTTGATGCTAGTGGTAAAGAACCCGCCTGCCAATGCAGGAAACATGAGACATGTGTTCTATCCCTGAGTCAGAAAGATCCCCTGCAGGAAGGCATGGCAACCCACTCCAGTATTCTTGCCTGGAGAATCCCATGGACAGAGGAGCCTGACGGGCTACAGTTCACAGAGTTGCAAAGAGTCGGACACTAATGAAGTGACTTAGCATACACACACACATACTTAACGTGCAAAGTTAAGTTAGTATACAGCAAAGTGATTCAGTTATGTATTCTTTTTCTGATTCATTTCCATTTGAAAGTTATCACAAGATATTTAACATAGTTCCCTGTGCTATTTCTAGGTCTCTCCTTGTTTTTGCAAATGGCATTATAGTCAGTCTTTTTTATGGCTGAGTAATATTCCATTATATATATGTACTGTATCTCCTTTATCCATTCTTCTGTCAATGGGCATTTAGGGTTAGCAACATTTAGTTTGCTTCCTATTGTAAATAGCACTGCAATTAAAATTGTGGTTAATGTGTCTTCTTTTTGAATCAGAGTTTTCTGCAGATATAGGCACAGGAGTGGGATTGCTCAATCGTGTGGTAACTGTGATATGCTCTGCTTAGTCGCTCAATCGTGTCTGACTCTTTGCAACCCCATGGACTGTAGCCCACCAGGCTCTTCTGTCCGTGGGAATTATCCAGGCAAGAAGACTGGAGAGGGTTGCCACACCCTCCTCCAAGGGATCTTCCCAACCCAGGGATTGATCCCACGTCTCCCACATTGCAGATGATTCTTTACTGTCTGAGCCACCGGGGAACCCCAAGAATACTGGAGTGGGTAACCAATCCCTTCTCCAGGGAATCTTCCTGGCCCAGGAATCGAGCTGGGGTCTCCTGCATTACAGGTGGATTCTTTACCAGCTGAGCTACCCGGGAAGCCCATGGTAACTCTATCTTTAGTTTTTTAAGAATAGCCATACTGTTATCCATAGTGGGTGCACCAATTTACATTCCCACCAACAGTGTAGTAGGGTTCCCTTTTCTCCATATTCTCTCTAGAAGGAACTGTTAAACATCACCTGTGGACTTGTGTATTGGAACATCCACTTTGATTAGTGATTTGGTATTTCATCTGGGATTTTCACATTCAAAGTCCTTAAATCTCAGCACCCTGATCTGTAAAAATCAGTCCAAAAAAAAGCATTGCTAGTGAACATTTCATTTGTAAATGGTGTCTTTGTTCACAATCAGAGAAATTTGTCCCACCACTGACTATGAAGAGTGAAAAATGGCAGGGCTAAGAAAAAAAATAAATTGCAGATACATGAAATAAAGTAGAGAAATCTTTGAAGCCTACTGTTCAGGGAAATAGTAGGTTCAGAAGACTTAATACAGAACATTACTGTTTTTACAGAGCAAAAATATGACTGATACTTAGAAAAATTATTGCTTGGCACATTTTATATGTAATAAAGCAATTTCTTAGAATACAAAACAAGTGCTTACCCTGCAGTTCAGCAATTTCTCTCTTAGGCATTTATCCCCAGTAAATTAAAACTTGCATTCACATAAAACCTGCACACAAATGTTCACAGCAGCAACTTTATTCATAATAGCTGGAAACTGGAAGCAAACCTAATTCCTGTAACAGGTGAATGGATAAACAAATGATGGTACATCTGCATCATGGATTTAATTGCTCAGCAATAGAAGAAATGAGCTATTGATGCACACAACTGCTTGGATGGATCTCAAGAGAATCATGTTTAGTGAAAAAAGGGCCAATCCCTAAAGGGTACATACTGAAGTTCAGGCCTTTGAGTAGAATCGCCCCCATTCTCCTTGCTCAGCTCTGCAATAAACCTTTCTCTGCTCAAAAAAAAAAAACAAAAACCAAAAACCAAAAGTTATATACTGCGTGATTCCATTCCATTTTTGAGACGATGAAATGCTAGAGATGGAAAATCAATGTACTTGCCAGTAGTTTGGGAGGCGGGAAGAAGGAAAGTGGCTTTGGCTAGAAAAAGGTATACATAGGGGTCCTTGTGATGCACCTATTCTGCATCTTGACTGTAGCAGTGAAAACATGAATCTACACATGCAGCTTTTCATTGGAAAAACCCTGATGCTGGAAAGGTTGAAGGCAGGAGGAGAAGGGGGCGACAGAGGATGAGATGGTTGGATGGCATCACCGACTCAATGGACATGAGTTTGAGCAAGCTCTGGAAGTTGGTGATGGACAGGGAAGCCTGGCGTGCTTCAGTCCATGGGGTTGCAAAGAGTCAGACATGACTGAGTGACTGAACTGAACTGAACGGAACACATGCAACGAAATTGCATAGAATTAAATACACACACATACATGCACACTCATGAGTGCATGTGAAACATGAATGCATAGTGAAATTTGAATAAAGTTAATGAATTTTATTCATGTTAATTTTCTGGTTGTGATATTGTACTGCTGCTGCTGCTGCTAAGTCGCTTCAGTCATGTTCCCATAGACGGCAGCCCACCAGGCTCCGCCGTCCCTGGGATTCTCCAGGCAAGAACACTGGAGTGGGTTGCCATTTCCTTCTCCAATGCATGAAAGTGAAAAGTGAAAGTGAATCACTCAGTCGTGTCCAGCTCCTAGCGACCCCATGGACTGCAGCCCACCAGGCTCCTCTGTCCATGGGATTTTCCAGGCAAGAGTACTGGAGTGGGTTGCCATTGCCTTCTCCGATATTGTACTATAGTTACATAAGACGTTAATACTGAAGAGTATAGTAGAACTTCCTCTATTATTTATCACAATTGTTCTGCTTTCTCAGTTTCTGTTTTTTAACCTCTCAAATACAAAGATCTGAACTAAATGTATTAATTTTGCTGAGACTGCTGTAAAAAGCACCCCAACCCGGGGCACAGAAATATGTTGTACTATCCTCCAGTCTGAAAGTCCAGCATCAAGTGTCAGTAGGGCTGGCTCGTCGCTGCTGCAGGTGCTCTGGCCGTCTCTGACACTCCTTGTCTTGTAGAGCTCTCCCTTCATCTTCATATGCTGTTCTCCTTGTGCGCCCGTCTGTCTCCAAACTTCTGCTTTTTGTAAAGACATGAGTCATCTTGGGTTAGGGCCACTCTCTTTAGTATGACTTCATCTTAACTAATTACACTGCAACTTCTATTTTCAAATTAGGTTACATTCTGTGCTACTGTGAGTTAGGGCTTCAACATTTAAGTTAGGGGCAGAGATAGAGGACACAATTTAACCCATAGCAACCCCAAAGAGGTGAGACCAATTTATTATTTATTGAGTAAATGCTGGCTTTGACTGGGCTATAAGAGGATGTGCAGGTGATGAAGAAAGAAAGGACACCAAATTTTACCTTATAGATTAACCAAATTCATGTTTGGATAAATAGCATATTATCTTTATGATAGATAACAAATTGACTGCTCGTGAGATCCAGATAGATACTAGGTTGACTGATCAATGAAAAGTGAAAGTGTTAGTCGCTCAGTTGTGTCCAACTCTTTGCAATCCCATGGACTGTAATGTAGCCTGCCAGGCTCCTCTGTCCACGGAATTCTCCAGGCAAAGAATACAGGCATGGGTTGCCATTCCCTTCTCCAGAGGGACTTCCTGACCCAGGGATTGAACTCAGGTCTCCTACATTCAGGATCTCAATTCAGATACAGAAAGTAATGTGCTGCTTTACTAGTGAAGGAATTGTTGAGAGGAAAATGATTGTCTTATAAGAGAACTGCTTTCCCAACAAGGCCTGAGTCCTCTTATGATTAATCTAAAAATCAACCAGTCCATGCAGAAAACTGTTTCATAAAGTGAATAAGTAATTATTGAGCACCTACTATGTATCACACACTGTTATAACCATCAAGATTACAAGAACACATAGTGCTTATTAAAGTGTGTTCTGGATCGACTGGTTCACTGTTAATTAGACAAAACCTGCTCAATGAAGAAAGCAGTACATTGATGTCACATTTTCTTCCTAATTTTGTTGCAGACAAGCAACAAACAGTGGTTGATATACTACTAGACAAAGGCTGAAATGAGACAAACTACAATGTATCATCTCCATCCAGCCATGTTCAAATGCTCCAGCTGAAGTTTCTCTTCCACACCCACTGCTGCCCCTGCAGGTGCCAAAAACCTCAGCTCTATTTTGGAAGGACATATATGTGCCCTGGGCCATTGAACAGCATTTTGCTCTTTGCCTTGATGTATAGACTTGCTATTCTCAATTGCAATCATAAGTCACCCAGCAGAGAGCTTTTCCCTATGTCCAGCTACTAAGTTGAGCTTGCTCAGAGCTGTCCTAGGAGATTTTCTTTCCTGTTCAATAGCACAGGTCATGTGTATGTCCTTCCAAAACAGAGGTGAGGTTTTTGACACCTACAGGGGAAGCAGTAGATGTGGAAGAAAAAACCTCAACCATGGTATTTGCATGTGAAATGAAAATTTTACTGGATGAGCTTAACAGAAGATTGACAATGATTGAAGTGTTCTCAGCACATATAGAGGTAGATAAATATAAATTATCCTGATCTGAATAACAGAGAAAAATATATTTTAAAAGTAAGTACAGTGTCATTAATCTTTAGGACAATATTCAGTGGCCTAATACATGTATAACTGGAGTTTCAAAAAATGACAGAGAGAAAATAGGGCAAGAAAAATATTTGAGAAAATAGTGGCCAGATATTTCCCAAATTTGGGAAAAGCATAAGCTTCCATAAGCTTACAAGATGCTCAGAAAACTCTAGGCAGGAGGCATACAAGAAAAATATAACTAGGCATCAGAGTTAAACTGAAAATCAAGAAAAAAAGATCTTTAAAATCTTGAAAGCAGCCAGAGAAAAACACGCATTACAAATAGAAGTACGATATGAAAGACAGATACTTCTCTTTAGAAAAATGGAGACCAGGAGATAAATATTCTAAAGCACTGAAAGGAAAAAAGAAAAAACAAACCCTCAATTCAGAATTCTATATCCAGCAGAAATCTGTCAAAATATAGGGGAAATAAACAGAGTTTAAGATAAACAAAAGCCTAAAGGATTCATCACTGGTTCACCTGAATTAAAAGAAAGAGAAACTAAAAGGAATTTTTTAGCCTAAAGGGAAGTGAACCAGATGGAAATCCAAATCAGCAGAAGGCAATGAAAAACATTGGATATAATAAATGCAAAATGCTCAAGACTCCGTAATAGTCTTCATTTCTTAATATCTTTAAAAGGCAAACTATTGTTTAAGCAAAGCTGATACCAATTTATTGTGGTTTATAACTTAAGTGAATTTAAAATATACGACAACAATAGCACAGAAAGGAGACGTTAAATGGAATTACATTATCACTACAAACTTCCGGGTATTAAAAGAGTGATGAGGAAACATTGCAAATAACTTTATGCCAGCATAGTCAGCAGATTGGATGAAGTGAATAATGTCCTTGAAAAACAATTTTCCAAAACTAATACAAGATGAATAAGAAATCCAAATATATATGCATCGATTGAAGAAAGATATTAAGTTCTCATAAACAAAACTCCAAGCCCAGGTGGTACAGCTGCACGCTTCCCAGGATGGCTCACATGAAAGGCAGCGACGGCACAACGCAAGGTGAGGGGGGTGCAGCTGGACTCTCCCCCGTCGCTGGCGGGGCTGCAAAACCAGGACAACTACTGTGCAATAATGCTTGATCAGTTTTTATTTCATTAAACATCTGTGTCCGGCAACTCTAATCCAGAGCCTTTAAAGAAATGAGAATATGTGCACACAAAAAATCCTTGTTGACTAAAACTTTATTCAAAATAGCTAAAAACTGGAAAACCTCACAATGTGCTATGCAATGGAATACAGTTCCATACGATGGAATAGTTGTCAGCCTCTGCCCCCGGCTGTCGTCTGTGGGGTCTTTTACGTTTCACCCTCCCAATCCTACATCTTTACTCTGCTTTGTCAGCAGGCTTAGCACTTGCCTCTCCAGCCTTCTGCTTCCTGATCACACAGCGAATGTGTGCCTGACTGCAGCCCTTTCAGAGGGAGCATAGGCTGCTGCTAATCTTTCTGGATGCCTTGCAGGGGGACAAAATCTATCAGTGACACCTGTCCTCACTGTAACATTAGATACACTACGTTGGATTCTTCTTCAATAACTTGTAGATCTGTAGGCATTTCCGTTGGGTTCTGTGAGTCTTCTCAGCAATCAAACTCTGTTTAACTGCCATTGTCAGTGAAGTAAGTTAAATCAGCTTTCCCAAGGACCTCTCAATACACTGACATTCAAGTCAATCTTTTTATTTATTTATTTTTTTAGTGCTATTAACTAATTGGCAGAATAGTGAGCTGGTCATCTTCCTATGATGACCAATCTGGTAACTTGGTTTTGTGTCATAATAAATTCATGGATGTCAACATATCTGATGTTTTTCAATCACTACAGATGGCATTTGGTCTGTGAGGATTCTTCAGGCTGATTTCTGAGTCTTTTTGATATATAACTCCAGTTGTGCTTGGCAGTTTCCCTCATCTCCTGGATAATATGGCATTCCAGATTCATCTCGTACATTTCCTACCTTAGCCCTGGAGTGAACCATTTCTCTAGAGAGTCTTAATGGTGCAGTGAGGCGTGGGAAGTTATACTCGGCCTCTGCAGCCTGTGTGACGGGGTGTCCACTGCTGCTGAGGCAGTCGCTGCACACCCTTCCTTGCCTGCAGGCTGAGTCATTTCGGTCGTGTCTGATTCTTTGTGACCCAGAGGACTAAGGTCCGCCAGGCTCCTCTGTCCATGGGATTCTCCAGGCAAGAATACTGGAGTGAGTTGCCTTGCCCTCCTCCAGGAGATCTTCCTGACCCTGGGATTGAACTCACATCTCTTATGTCTCCTTTTACTTCCTAAATATGCAGCTATAAAAATATCTTTCGTATCTTTATGCAGAAAAGAAAGGTACATTCATTTGGATTGGAAAACAAGAAAAATGGCTGTTGGCACACTGATCAAAGAAATTGAGCAACAGATGGAATTAAAAAAAGCAGTTATGTCACAGATATCAGAAGGTTTATTTTTTATTCTTAGTTAATTATAATATTCTCAAAAGAAGCATTTAAAATTAAGGTATGAAACCTTTTCCTGAAAGACTAATCAATATACAACATTTAGTTCAGATCTTTGGTTTTTAAAGGTTAACAAAGAGAAACTTTGAGAAAGTAAAACAAAATTGGGAGCTCAGGGAGAGAAAGAGTTGGCTACCAATCCTACAGGTTCTACAGGTTGGCTACCAATCCCACAGGTTCCACCTGTGCCGGCTTGGCTGCAGCGAGCGTCTTTGCCCAAGCTGCCTTTTCTCCCTGAAGATGCTGCCTTAGCCTCCTGCTGACAGATGGCCCAGAAACCACCACTCTGCTCTATTTTCCACAGAAAGATCTTTGTGTGTTGGATGAGGTTACCCCTCTATTTGAAACCCTCTATTGACTTCACAGAGTCCTTTCCGTGGTGAAGGAAGCCCAGCAGCCTGCTTTCGGCTGTCTCCACAGCCCCACGCCATGCCTCTCCTCCTGGCTCACGTCTGCACAGGCAGTTCTGACAGTGAACGCGCTGAGCCTGCTGCGTATCAGCTCCCGGGCGTGCTGTACCCAGGCTGGATAGTCCCTTCGCCACACCTCCACTGCCTGATGCCCTCTGCAGTCTCTCTCCCCTTCTCCGGGGTTTACTTCAAAGGCCTCTTGGTCACCTGGTGTCGTGATCCATGCGCTGCTCTGGTCTGGGTGTCCTTTCCATTTGGGTGTCCTTTCCGCCCCCTGCCTATTTGAATATAAAGTCTGTGCAAGCAGGAGGCTGAAATCTCTGCCTGCTTGTTTACGGCTCTAGCTCTGGTACCTAGAACCATGACAGGCACATGGTATGTTGTCAATAAATATTTGCCAAGTGAATAAGGGAGACAGTTGGAAAAGGGCATGAGAAGCTGAGAAGCTGTAAAACACATACATGTGTGTGCAAACCCCCATCAGCATGATATTGTCCATCAGAGGATGGAGAGGTAGCAGAACACACACAGATGTGACGAAAGTCTGAAAGAGGGGAAAAGTCAGGACAAGAAGAAGCCAGTGAGAGAAGGTCTGAACGAGCTCCCTGCACCCCGTGCCCCTTGGCCAGGCACTGTGGCCTCTCCTCCCGCCTCCTCCTTTTGGCTCTGTGTCAAGTTTGCAGCGGATGGTGCAAGAGCAATGACTTTCCATCATGAGCTTCCCTGAGGTCTCTACCAGATGGTTTTCTCTGCCACAAAAGTCTGTTTGGAGAACACAAACAGACTAGGTCTTTGTGCTAGGTCTTTGTTGCCCTTCTGGCCACTGTCCCCAAGCTGGTAAGATAAGACTCTCTGGGTTGCCACTGAAATGGGACCAGGGGCATGAGAAAAGACACCCTGGTTAACCTCAACACGCTATCTCACCATGCGGATGCCCTGGTTAACATCAATATATTTTCTTACCATGCGGACGCCCTGGTGAACATCAGTATATTTTCTCACCATGCAGGTATTGTTAGGAAGTAAATGATTTGCTCCTTCCCATCCGTCAGGAAAGGCAGAGAACACAGCAGTACAGGAGATGGAGCCAGGAAAGAAACACAGGACAATGAGACAACGCGAGTGAGAGGGAAATTCAAACCCTCCCGTCGGGTCCATCCACGCCCCTTCCCCAGGACCCTCATTCTGTTCCCTTCCCGCTCAGGCTTACTCCATTTCCCTCTTCTGTGCGGCAGCTGGGAGCTCTGTCTTGCTTGGGGAAGTGTTTTAGGTGTAGGGCAAGGGGTGTGGGGCCTACTTACATACACGCTAGGGAGCCAGCTTCCACGGCGTTTGAAAGCCTGCTGTTTTTATCTTTATATATTTTATTAGTTATATATTTCTTTTTGTTGCCTTAATATGCATTTTTGTTGCCATAATATGCCTTAGTAGTCATTTTTCCAAATGAATCTCATCATTCCAGATGCTCACTACTCTCTTGCTTTGCCCACTGTTGATTTCTCAGTTAACTTCTTACTTTTGATGCTTTAAAACTGGCTTTGGTACTTTTTTCTTTCTTTTTGGAACATTTTCCAACACCTTAACCAGATTGCTTAAATACCTAATTTCTAATTTGCACTTAATATTTCCTCATGTTTACTGTTTCAAGTTCTAGAAAGCTGAGTTCTCCTTTGGTTATCTTGTGGTTTGCTGTATCTCTTGGTAGTTTCAGTGCCTCGTCATTTTCAACCTTAGTTCAGTGTATTTTTGTTTTGAAAATACACATCCTTTCTATTTGGGGGGAGGTGGGTGGGCTTTGATGTATGACTCTTTCTCTAAGACAGAGCTGTGGACCTTCCTGGTCTTCTAGAATGAGAAGGAGGGTTTGTGATGCATCCAAAGCCACCTCCTTGCCTGTGCCCTCTCTCTGCTCCCGTGATGACCCTTCCATGTGTGAAGGTAGAGTTCGTCCTGAGAAACTGCTGCAGAGATAGAAGCTCACAGAGGAAGATCCTGGGTTTGGTATTTTTTTAGTACAGGCTGGGATCAACCAGCTTGGACCAAACGACCAGCAAGATTAATTGCTGCCCCACGGTCCTGGGCACTGAGCGTGAAGAGCTTTCATCTTGGATGGAAGAAGGCAGATTTTATTACACCTCTAGAATCTTTCTTACATCTTCAGTGCAGAGAAGTATCTGGCCAAGATATTTTTTTTAATGAGTTAGATGGGAATTTTCTACAGGATGATAAAATCGTTACCTTCAATTTACTTCTCTTGAGTTGGGGAAGAAATGAAGGATTAGGTAGCATAAGGGAAATCTGTTTAGGCTAGAATGGAAGTGTTTATTCATACCAGTTACAAATTGGGTGGACCAAGCTCTGAGCCAAGCCAGATTTTGTAGGGATTAAAAGTCTTGGGATGGTGAAACTATGTGGCTGGCATTTTTATGTAACATACCTCCCATATGATTAGCAGTTAACTATTTCCCTAATACTTGTTATTTATAAACACAATCTCCCTTACTTCTCTTTATTTACAAGGTTGCTTTCTGGTGCTAAAGGACTGGAATGTGTATTTTGTTGTGAAATGACATCTAACAGTCCTGCTGAATTTCTGGCACCCTTGCCCCATGAGCAGTGCTGCCTAGGGACACAGAAACAGGCCTGGGGGATGTGACGTGCTGAGAAGGCGAGAGGTATCTCAGCTATAGCAACAACATTCATGTGGCTGCGAGCAGGCAGCCAGGGACGATGCCAGCTGAAGTGGAGGCCGCCTATGGAAGCCTGAGTGGCCGCCAGACTCATACATTTAAAGAGTGGAAAAGAATTGTGATGGCAACGAAATATTTCTCTGTAATGCAGCCAGGTGTAAGTCTTATACAGCAATGCCTTTCGAAGTTTAGAAACATCCAGTATTCCCAAATAGAAGGCAAGGGCCTGAACAAGCATGGACCACCTCCAGGTTCTTGCTTCAGTAGTAGGAAACTTATCTATAGACCTTCCTCCAGGGCTAATCTAAGGAACAAAGC
This sequence comes from Okapia johnstoni, assembly GCA_024291935.2. NCBI lineage: Eukaryota > Metazoa > Chordata > Mammalia > Artiodactyla > Giraffidae > Okapia > Okapia johnstoni. The sequence goes on from CM044326.1 coordinate 2,070,406, forward strand.
AGGGGTAGCACTTAGGATTTTATGATGAAAAATTAGTTAAATCAATACGAAAGTCAGGAGAATAATTTAACCACCCTAACACAGCCACTGCCCAGAGCCCTCCTTCCTTTTTACCATTTCAGGGTATATATAGTATATTCAATTCTGCTACTTTGACATGTGGGCTATTTCTGGTCCTTTGATGCAATGAATACCCTTTTGCCTACATCTTTTCACATTTTTGCAAGTGTGTCTTTAAGCTAGATTCTGAGAAGTGTGATTGTAGAATCAGGAGTAAATACATATGTCATTTTGCTCCAGATTGCCAAATTTTCCTGTATTGCATTACATCCCGAATATTTGAGAGTGTCTGCTTCCTCACGGTCATCCCAGAAATTTGTTGTCAATCTTTTGTATTTTTGTCAACTTGGTAGATGAGAAATGGTACCTCAATTTAATTCTTTTTTGGACTGCCCTGGTGGTACAGCAGATAAAAATCTGCCTGCCAATGCAGGGGACACAGGTTTGATCCCTGGTCTGGGAAGATCTCACATGCCACGGAGCAACTACGCCCATGTGCCACAACTGCTGGCCTGCATGCTGAAGCGACAGAAGCCCCTATGCCTAGAGCACGTGCTCTGCGACAAGCAGCCACCATGCTGAGAAAGCCTGTGCCCGCAGCAAAGACGCAGCACAACCAAAAAATGATAATAATTTAAAACATTTTAGTTATTAGAATTTTTAAACATTGAAGTATAGTTGATTTACAATGCTGTGTTAATTATTGCTGTACAGCAAAGTGGCTCAGTTACACATAGAGTAAGTCCCCTACATGAAACGTTGAAGTTGTGAACTTTCAAAGACAGAAACACGTGCGTCATCAGCGTCAGGCATGAGTGAAACTGCGGCTCACCCTCCGTCTCCTATTGCTGACGACCCTTCAGCTCTAGCAGCTCCCACGTCCTCTCCCTCTGCCAGTCGCTAACTCTTGCCTGTTCATTCGATGCTACCCACTGTGTACCGGTTGTTGCACTGTTGTACTTTTCAAGGCACTGTACTGTAAAATTAAAAATGCTTTCTTTATCTTTAGTGTTTGTTTTTTATGCATTATTTGTATGAAAAGTATCGTAAACCTATTATAGTACAGTATTATATAGCTGATTGTGTTAGCTGGGTACCTAGACTAATCTCGTTAGACTTAACAAATGTGCTCTTGGAACTGAACTCATTCATATGTAGGAGACTTACTCTGTATATACACATTCTTTCTTTTAAACATTATTTTTCATTATGGTTTATCATAGGTGATTGAATCCAGTTCTCTGTGCTATATAACAGGACCTTGCTGCTTCCCGTTAACTTAGTTTTCATTTGTATTTCTCCCTAGTTTTTCCTTTTGTTCAGAATTATGAGGTCTTAAATGCTTGTACACTGACAATTTATGATTTCTTCTCCTATTTAAAGATTGTTTTTGGAAAAGCAGGGAATGGCAATAGGTGCTAAGGGATGAATTGTTGGGACTTGAACACTAGCTTGAAAAAGTTTCTGTAGTTGAATCCAGATTCAACAACACTAAATGTTCCATGATCAACTAGGGAAGTCTAGGTTGAGTGAGTTAAAGACACTGGTGGCGTGTTTGCCTAATCTTCACTGCTCCTGTTAGAAACAACTCCTGCTTAGGTTGGAATCAGAACAATAAGAAAAGTTCCCTCTGTTTGAAAACAAGTCTCTTGGTTTGAAGAAAGATTATACTATATATTCAGTATAGTTTTAGAGTTGCATGTTTCTTTCAGCTTCCCTAATTCATTGAAATTGATCATTTTTATATGATGAACACAGTCTCTTGTAGAGAAATACAGATTGATGATACAAGTGAAAACTTGAACTTCAATGTCAACATTTATCTTCAATCTAAATAATATTTACATTAGTTATTTTAACTCAACTACCTAGATTTCACACCTTACTAATAACATGTATCTCAAAATATGTGATTTGCATGTTTTTCCCAAATTATTTTTTTAAAATTGAGATATAGTCAACATATAACATTATGTTAGTTTCAGGTCTATAACATAATGATTTTATATTTGTACATATTATAAAATGATCATCACTGTAAGTCTAGTTAGCGTCTATCATCAAATACAATTACACTTTTTGAAAACTTTTAAGATATACTCTCTTAGCAACTTTCAAATATGCAATAGAGTATTATTGACCATGATCATCATGTTGTGTATTATACCCCCAGGGCTTATATATTTTGTAACAGGAAGTTTGTGCCTGTTGACCCCCTTCACCCATTTCACCACCGTTACCCTCCACATACACACACACACAAACACACTCCCTTTATTTCTCCTTTTTGAGTGAAGTTGGTCATCTTTTCATATGTGCTGTGTGTGTTAAGTCACTTTAGTCCTGTCTGACTTTTTGCAAACTTATCGACTGGGGCCCACCAGGCTTCTCTGTCCATGGGATTCTCCAGGCAAGAATACTGGAGAGCGTTGCCATTTCCTCCTCCAGGGGATTTTTCCCAACCTAGGGATTGAATCTGCATCTCTTGGCTCCTGCATTGGCAGGCAGGTTCTTCACCACTAGCGCCACCTGGGAAGTCCATCTTTTCATATGGTTTAGGGCTATTTTCACTCTCTGTATATCTTGGTTTTTCATAAGGTTATTCGGTATTTTCTTTCATTGCTTCTACATTTTGAATTTTGAGTCATAATTGGGGAGGTTTTCTTACTCCAGATGATAAAGAGGTTTACTCTTGTTCTCTTTGAGAACTTAAATAGTTTGAAAACTCCACATTTAAATTTCTGTTACATGTGTAACATAGTCTGGTATAGAGAGTGAGGCATAGGTTCCATTTTACTTGTTTAAATAGCTATCCAGCTGTCACAACATTTGAGAATTCTTCTACTTACTGACTTATGAAGTCATTTTTATAGTATTCTCTATTTTTCCGTTTGTCCTTAGTTCTGCTTTATATTGAATATATATAGCCCCTTAGTCCAGGGCTTTATGCTGATTCATTGGCCTGCCGCCCTTTCATTTTCCAATACCACCCTACTTTAAAGAAGGAAGGTTTATAATACTAGGTTGGTCCAAACATAATTGTAGTTTCGGACCATGAATTTTAAATCATTATAGCAAGGCTCAAACACATCTTTATTAATCAAAATAGGAACCATTACAATCAACACATTTTTGCCAATGAGAAATAAGTTTATTTATGTAGCATAAAAATCCATGCTTTTGGACTCAAAGGACTCTTGGAAAGCATTTTCTGCCTCCTGATGGCTGTGGAAGTGTTTTCCCTGCAAAAAGTTTTCAAGATACTTGTAGAAGTGGTAATCAGTTGGTGAGAGGTCAGGTGGACATGGCAAAACTTCCTAGCCCAATGCGCTCAACTTTTGAAGTGTTGCTTGTGTGACATGCATTCAAGCATTGTCATGGAGAATTGGGCCCTTTCTGTTGACCAATGTTGACTGCAGCCAATGCAGTTTTCAGTGCATCTCATTGATTTGCTGAGCATACTTCTCAGATGTAATAGTTTCGCTGGGATTTAGAAAGCTGCAGCGGATCAGATGGGCAGCAGATCACCAAACTGTGATTGTGACCATTTTTTTTGGTGCAAATTTAGCTTTGGGAAGTGCTTTGGAGCTTCTTCTCTGTCCAACCATTAGGCTGGTCGTTGCTGGTTGTCATATAAAATCCAGTTTTCATCACACATCACAGTCTGATCAAGAAATGATTCACTGTTGCTACATAGAATGAGAGAAGACAACACTTAAAATGACGATTTTTTTGATTTTTGGTCAACTCATGAGGCACCCACTTATCAAGCTTTTTCACCTTTCCAATTTTCTTGAAATGGCAAACCACCATAGTATGACTGACATTGAGTTCTTTGGCTGCTTTTCATGTAGTTGAAAGAGGCCCAGCATTGATGATTGCCCTCATTTGGTCATTGTCAACCTCTGATGACGAGCCACTCTGCTCCTCATCTTCAAGGCTCTCCTGTTCTTTGTGAAACTTCTTGAACCACCACCACACTGTACGTTTGTTAGCAGTTCCTGGGCCAGATGCACTGTTGATGTTGCAAGTTGTCTCCACTACTTTATGATCCATTTTGAACTCAAGTAAGAAAATTGCTTGAATTTGCTTTTTATCTAACATCATTTCCTTAGTCTAAAATACATGTCAAATAAACAGCAAGTAATGGTGGCTCAGCAGTAGAGAATCTGCCTGCAATGTAGGAAACCTGGGTTTGATCCCTGGGTCACGAACATCCCCTGGAGAAGGGCATGGCAACCCACTCCAGTAATTTTGCCTGGAGAATCCCATGGACAGAGGAGTCTGGTGGGCTACAGTCCAAGGGGTCACAAAAGAGTCAACTTAGTGGCTAAACAACAACAATCTCAGATAGATTAAGCTATTCTATATTGTTTTAGTTAAAAATAATATTTAAAATGTCACCAACAATTAAGGGTCCTTTGAGCCTCATACCCAAAGTTTGCATGGTACATGCTCAAAGTAGGAAAATTTAGTCTGGACTTCTTCAAAAGAAACTTAAATGAGTAAATTTTTATCTGACTTGGGTTCTTTACAATAATGGAACAATTCTACAGAACTGGGCCCTAATAATATAGAATTTGTGAGCTGATCCAGGTGCAAAGAAAGTTGTTTATTTCTCCATGTTAAATCCTAATTCTCTTTTAATATGATTAAAAACTACATTCTTTTTAGAAATGTCATCTTTTATACGTTAAAATTGTCAAGGTCTTTTTTCCCCCAAAAGGAATCCAGTTTTTTTTTTTTCACTCCTAAAGAGTTAGAGGAAAATATATCCTTTTTCATCCCTTGCTCTCCTAGGAGAAAACATAGTGCTTCAGACTATAAACATTTATTGCAGTTTACTTTAAGATCTGCTACTTACTGATCATAAAAGCACGCATTTCACCAAAAACTGTAATAAGTAAATGACTGCCTGACTTGGGCCGATGGTGACCAAGTGAGCACTGGGTGCCATTCCTGCTGATGGACGCCGCTTGCTGGGGGAGTGGGTGGGCAGGACGCAGCGCTGCTCATCTGTGCCCTCAGCTCCTGGCCTGCGCTGGAGGACAGGACAGGGCAGGGCAGAGAGCAGCAGACAGAGGAAGAAACGAAACACCGCGACTGGAAAAAGAAGAGAAGCTGTATCTTAATTCAAGCCCTAGAAACTCAAATCAAAATGATCCAAGTTTCACTTGGTCATTGCTCATATATAGGAGAGCAATTGACTTTTGTGTACTAGCTTTGTATCCTGCAACCTTGCCGTAATCACTTATTATTCCAGGAGTATTTTTGTCAATTTTGTCAGAATTTCCACATAGATGATACTGTCATCTGCAAACAAAGACAGTTTTATTTCTTTGTTCCAATCTGTATGTATTTTCTTTTCTTGTATTATTGTTCTAGCTAGGACCTCCAGTGTGTTGTTGAAAAACATGGTGAGGGGAACAACCTTGCCTTGTTCCTCGTCTCAATGGGAAAAGCTTCTAGTTTCTCCCCACTAAGTATAATATTCGTTGTGGATTTTTGGTAGATGTTCTTCATCCAGTTGCAGAAGTTTTCCTCTATTCCTAGTTCACTGAGAGGTTTGTTTTTTTTTTTATCATGAGTAGGTGTTGGAGTTTGTCAAATGCTTCTTCTGCATCTATTGATGTCACATGAGTTGTTCTTTTATCTCTTGGTGTGAGGAATTATATTAACTGATTTTCTAATGTTGGAACCAGTCTTGACTACCTGGGATAAATCCCACTTGGTCATGATATATAGTTATTTTTATATATTGCTGTATCTGGAGAAGCATCATTGTTTTTATTGCTGTTATTATATGTAATGAGCATTGTACCCGTATATCAGGAGAACAATGCTGGGGTAGCCAGTAGCCTCTGATCCAATGGCTAGGAGAGCTGGTAGCCCTCAGAGCCTGAGTGGAGTGTGCGGTAGCAAAGAGCAGGAAACAATGGGACAGAGGAGCGTCGCTCTAACTCAACAGACAAGCATGTGTATTTAAGAATGTTAGAGCAGAAGCTGTTTTCTATGGGAAAAGAATTTTGAAAAGCCTTCAGGATCTGCACTCAAGGTACACCAAAACTCCCCTGGTCTCATTCTCAGCCTCGGGGCTAGTGGAGCAGGAGCGCTCTCAGGGGTGGACAGAAGCCGGCCGGGCTGCCTGTGACCTACGAATCCAGGGCCCCATACATGGTGCAGGGGACTGGGCTCTTCTGGCACCCTGCACCCTGTGGTCTGAGGAGGATGCCCTGGTGTTCCTCGTGGAACCCCGCTTCGTTCACAGTGTAGAGTCACTCAGGGTGGGGGCAGGGGAGGTCACAGGATTTGAAAGAGAGAAATGGAAAACTCAATTTTCCCTAAAAGGTCATTAAAATATGAAATGCAATGACAGAAAATTATGAATTGGAAACAAAGAGTTCCATATTATTCTAGTTTTTTCATAGTCTCATGTTCCTGCATTTGTGCTAGAAAGACTCTTGATTCTCAGAACCCTGATTCTCAGAATCCCTACACTCAATGTGAGTTTCCTTTCCCCTTTTTCCTTCCTTCCTTCTTCCCTGTCTCTGATAAAATCATGATTTCTAGACATTTTTAGACTGACATCCATTTTATTGTGATGTATTTCATCTTTCAGCTCCAGGACAGGATCAAAGAAAGAAGGGTGTATTTTGAAACAACCTCCCTTCTCTTTTGAAGAGCTACATACTGACGGTTTAAATCAAGGTCATTCTTTTTCCTTTGAAATTTATCAAGATGAACTCTGACCCACCTGCTCTGATATTCCAAATCAGCTTTCTTTTCCAAGCACTGGCCTTCATGTTAGATCAGAAAGGAAAACTTTTTCCATTTCATCTTAGTCACTTGATTTATCTCCAGTTGATGTCTTCTCATCTTTCAAAGTAGAAAGATGTTCTGTGTACAGCTTCAATTTTGTACTCAGCATTCAGAGCTTCCTTCAAAATCTTTGGAAATGCCATGGAAGTCCGCCTCATGATGAAGATGCTATTCTTACTAAGTCTCTAACAGTAGATGAGTGTTAGTGACACTGTAGCTATTCATTTCTTCTGCACAGAAAATGAAAATGCCTGTTACCAAGAACAGGTATTTAAGGAAGATTACTCAGTTCTGAATAGAAGTGAGGTGCCATCAAGGGCACACCATCACACTGTTACCTGACACCCAGGAGGCCAAGCAAATGAACATGTCAGAGTTTGGAGAAGAGAAAGTTTTATCGCAGGGCCAGCCAAGGAGAACAGGTGGCTTATGCCTCCCCAGACTCCAAACTCCTGAAGAGTTTCAGCAAAGCATTTTAAAAGGCAGGGTGAGGGAGGGGTGTGCTTGGTTGTTGCAAACTTCTTGGTATGGGAATCCTTTGTCCTTGCAGCTGTCCATTAGGTCAGGTCATGATGTTCCTGTAAACCTTCAACAAGACAAATATTATTCTCTGGTTTGCAACTTTTTATTTCCATATGAATGGAAAACATTATCTCCTTAAAGGTCAGAGCCTTGAGAATGGGTTACCCTGTATATTTCAGGAACTAGACAACATTCTTTTAGTGATTAACTTGAAGCAGAAGCAATAGAACACAAAGGTTAGGGTAAAAGAAGCAAGCCTAATGCAGAGTCAGATTTGTTCTTCCTTGTTACACTGAGGCACTTAGACAAGTACCTGCGCAAGCGTGCGAGTGAGGGTCATGCACAACTCAGGCAGACAGTCTCTCCACCCAGCCAGCCAACGCCACCAGAGGCTGGATGGCCTCTCTTTCTTTTAAATCAGGTATAGTTCTAACGCACCTGGGGAGTGTTACTCAGCATGGTAGATTAGCAACTGCAAATTATCTGAGCGTGTGAGAGATGGGTATTCTGCTGAAAGGACTGACAGCAAGAGGCCTGCCATCCAAGGAGGAATCAGTCAGAATGACCTGGGAAATTTGTCAGGAAGATCCAAGTGGCACTGAGCCCGAGTCCCTTTGGGAAGAACTCGACTGCTCGCATGCTCCACCGCCTCATGAAGACACCGCCTGGGTGGTGCAGCTTGAGCTCCACCACGTGAGAGGCTGCAGCCCAGTGCCACCAGCAGACGTTCCCACCCCAGCCCCACGGGATCAGGAGCTGGGCCATACTGGTACCTCCGGGGCTTCTTCCTGCTCTGCTTGGTCCTCTGCTGCACTTTACCACTTGCTTATCCAGTCAGGCTGGGAGGGAGGGGCTGCTCTTCCCTCTCTCTACAGCTTGAGGAGTGGGACTGGGTTTCCCTAGGCCAAGAAGTAACGGAGGGTCAAACCCAGACCACCCATCTCCAGGATAGCCCTGTTCCCAGAAGCTAGTCCGTGCCTTGCCATCAGACAACCAGGTGCCCTTGTTGAAGTCCTGAACTCATCCTGACCTACTGAAGCAGAATGTCTGACAATGGGGCCTGGGTTCTGCTCCCCTTGAGAAAGCATGGCAACCCCACACTCCTATTGCACGAGAATAGTCCTCAGACAACATCTAGGTCCAGGTCTCCGTCCTGGCTGTCTTGAGAGGAGGTGGTGACAGCCTTGGCAGAGCATGACGAGGTTGTTGCCGCAGCTCTGCCCCTCCTGCGGGAGGTCCACTGAAAGGACAGAAAAGAGAGTTTTGAAAACTAAGAAATACATAAGTGCAGGAACACAGGGAAGGAGGCATCAGTGGGCTGGGAATTTTGAGGCAATCTTGAGAGACAGAATGCAGGTGGGGTCAGATTGAGCAGGAAGAGGTTACAAACTAGGATCTAAGTAGAAGTAGCCGAAGGTCAGCAGGCATTGTCCGCTCTAGAGAGGAGAGAGCAGGGTCTCCAGGCACAGAGGTGGAGTGGCGGCGGGCTCCAGTGAGTCACTCCATGGGATCACTGCAGCGCTGGGTCCTTACTTTCTACCCTTTGCTCCTAAACAGCGAGGCAGGGGGCCCTTAGCTGAGGCCTTGGTCCTGGTGCAAAGATCAGCCGTTCTGGAACAGGCCGCAGCAGCCCGCACACCAGCACCTTTGGCCGGCCAGCCTGGAGGGTCTGCCCTGCCCGCTTCCACCTGTGCTAACCCTGAAGGCCTCCCTGCAGAGGAAACGCCACAGGTGAGGAGAACTACCAACTGCAGAGAAAGTGATATGAATGAGCTGATTACTCAGGACAGAGAAGCCAAAGAGCTGGAGAAAATACATAGATGATTGTGTGTAATTGGATATAACTATTAATTGAGTGCATATGTATATGTTGTACAAATATTGCATGTACATAGCATATTACATAGATGTAATGTGCGTATGTGTATACACATACATAGATAATATGTAATATATAGAAAACTAAAGCATAAATCACACATAACTACATGTGCATATAGATAATCACATGTGTGCATTCAATATACATGCATGTTGCATATACATACACATAGAATGCATATGCAACTGTTATAGGAAGATACAGCTTTAAAATGACAATAGATTGCTATGAAAAAGGATCATGGGAGAACATGAATGAGTCCTTGGAATTTAGAAACATTGAAAATAAAAGATGAGTATAATACATTAATAATAAAAGATGAGGATAATACAGGGGGTGGAGGAAATGGCTGAATACCAAGTTGCAGATCTGGAAGCTGGCACTGAGGAAATCTCTGAGGATTTACAGCAAAAGGACATAAAGGGTGATCCCTCTGAAGACCTGAAAACCAGCAACCAGTGGGCCCCCCTCGGAGTGTGGTCGGAGGAAGGAAAGACTTTGGCTTTGACTGTGGGCCCTATTGAATCACGTGATTTCTTCTTGGGCCACATGCAGACATTGCTTAATAAAAATGATGGATTAAACGTGCATGCTGCCTTGGAGACAGCTGGGAGGCTCTGAACAGGAATATTCACTCACAGCTGACGCTGTTCTTCTGGGTCCTCACTGAACCACAGACAGGGCTCAGATCTCGCTGAGCAGCTCCCTCTGGCACCCGCGCCTCCACCTCTATCGCCAGAGCTCCTGTTCCCGCCCTCCTGTCTCAGGACAGCTGCCTGTCTCCTGTCTGGCGCGAGGCCTGACTGAGGCGAGGAAGAGATCCACCTTCGGTGCTTAGAGGGGAGGAGAGTCTACTCAGCGTGGACGGGCCCAGGTGGAGAGCTCACAGACCGCATCTGTGCGGACCCAGCTCCGCTCTCGCCGCCAGCGCTGGGGCCCAGGCTGCAGGGCTCTCGGGAGGGGGCGGAGGGCAGGCTGGCGGCGGCTGAAGGGCGGGGGAGTGTGTGCACTTGGGCTTGTTCCTCCTATCGCCAGGTGACACGAGGTGACCGCACAGCCTCTGAGTGCCGGCAACATCCAACACCCACGTGACTGCCTTTGTTTTCAAGAGGGAATGACTGCCTGCTCTTGGGCACCCGAGAGCGGATGAGGGGCCATCGTCAGCCTCGGCCCTGGCAAGAGCTGGAGATGCCAGGGAAGCGGTGTGTGGAGGGCGGGGCTCCGCCGCGGTGCCCCGGGTGCGCGTCAGTGCCCGTGTTCCACATGACGCCCTCCCCGGGCCGGGGCCACACAGGGGAACACACCGGGCACCCACACTGCACCTGTGTGACGTGGCGTGGCATGACATGGAGTCGGCGAATGTAATCACGGCCCCTAATCCGCTCGCTTTGAGTTAATCAAAAGGGGGTCACTCTGGGTGGGTATGACCGAATCCTGAGTCCATAAGCAAGAATGGGCTTCCCTTGTGGTTCAGATGGTAAAGAATCCACCTGCGATGCGGGAGACCTGGGTTCGATCCCTGGTTTGGGAGGATCCCCTGGAGAAGGGAAAGGCTACCCAGTCCAGCATTCTGGCCTGGAGAATTCCATGAACTGCAAAGTCCATGGGGTCACAAAGAGTTGGACACGACTGAGCGACTTTCACTTTCATAAATAAGAAGGAAGCCGTCCTGCTGGCCCTGGAGCAGTCGGCTCCATACCTTGACTGGAGGGGCTGCATGGCTCAGACCTGAAACTGACTTCTGGGAGCTGAGTGACCCCAGCTGACATCAGCAAGAGTTTGCAGATCTCGATCTCACAGCCACAGGGAACTGAGTTCTCCTGAGAACCAGGGAGCTTGAAAGAGAACTCTAGCCCTAGGTGAGACCACAGTCCACGCTGACACCTTCATCTCAGCCTGGTGACACCCTGAGCAGAGGACCTGCTAACCGTGCCCAGGATCCTGGCTCACTGAAGCTGAGGGATGATCAGCAGGTGGTGTTCTGAGTGGGTAAGTGTGTGAGCAGAGGACCTGCTAACCGCGCCCAGGATCCTGGTTCACCGAAGCCAAGGGATGATCAGCAGGTGGTGTTCTGAGTGGCTAAGTGTACAGTAGCTTGTTTTCCCACAAGCAGAAGCAAATACAGGAGGAGAGGCCCAGTACATCAGGAGAGCTTGAGAATCAGTTCCTTCAGCTCAAGAGGAATTGGACACGAGGTGGAGCCCTGTGGCGGCCACAAGTGCCAAGGGGTCATCTCTGAGGGCAGCCCCTCAGGGAGGGACTCCCGCCAACCCAGCACCGCTGCTCTGCGGTCTTCAGGAACTAGCTCGCCTCTTATGGACTCTCTTGCTGTCCACGAAACGCAGAGAAGCACACCGCTCCCCCGGAGTTTGGGGAATCAGTAAGACAATCCTTAGCTCCAGACTCAGTGCTGCTGCCTGGAAGGCGCTCGTTAAACTCTGGAGCATCATTATTCTATTCCAAAGGATCACTGGAGCACTTGGATGCGGCCACCGAACATCCTGACTGCCTGTGCCCCAGGGGCCTGGCTCTGAGCAGGGGTGGACATGTGGGTGCCCTTCCCCAGAGCCAGTGCCAGGCCTGGCTCTGAGCAGGGGTGGACATGTGGGTGCCCTTCTCCAGGGCCAGTGCCAGGCCTGGCTCTGAGCAGGGATGGACATGTGGGTGCCCTTCCCCAGGGCCAGTGCCAGGCCTGGCTCTGAGCAGGGGTGGACATGTGGGTGCCCTTCCCCAGGGCCAGTGCCAGGGCTGGTGTGGAGCGAGCACAGGGGCCAGCAGTCACTGTGAAGGACAAGGGCACACTGGGTTCTAGGGAAAACCCCGGCTGACAGGAAGAGGGTAAGGGAAGGACAGATCTTTCAAGAAGACATGAACAGTGTAGAGAGCACTAGCGTACATCACAGGGCAGGCAGTCCGGCTGGGCCCAAAGAGGAGACTGGGTGCAAAGCCCGTGGCCACCCTGGGGGCGGGCGCTCAGGCTGGCCTGTGGTGCGCTCGTAGTTGGGACCTCCACACGGAGGACGCTGCTGGCCTGGCCGACCACGGTGGCTACGAGCGAAGTGACTGCAACAGTGAAACAAATGAAGCAGAGCCAACTCCTACTCCAAACCCTCCGAGAGGAAAAAGGCAGGTCAGCGGGGTCACCGGTGGGAGTGTGGTGGGCAGACTGTCTGCACTTGGATCCAGCAGTAACAGACTAGACTCCCATTAGAGGGGTAAGGACAGACTTTCCTCAGGAACACGCTGTTGTCCCAGGGAAAGAGCCCAGTGTGAACTGAGCTCCATCTCTATTTGCTGGGAGGTGACTGAGAATTTTAAAGGCAGGATGAGGGAAGCGGGGTACAGAGGGGGTGGAGAGGGAGGTGGGGTGGGGAGGCTCACTCAGGAGGGTCAGGGAAGGGGCCAGTTACAGGAGTGGGGAAGGACTGCCGTCCTGTAACCCCCTGGGGGGCTCAGCCAGCATCTGTCAAAGTTAGGCTCTCGCAGACACAGGGCTCTGCCTGCAGGATGGACCGAGCAGTATAGTCCTCTGGCTGGGTTTTCTCAGGCCGGCACATTGGGGAAGAGCCCAGGGCTGACCTGGGGAGGCAGCGGGGCTGTTGGAAACTAGGTCAGCCTTCTCAAGGCTTCATAGGTGGAGGCCGAGGCCTAGTCCACAGGAAGGTTCAGGGGGCCTGGCTAGAGTTGGTAAGGAAGGAACACTTGTCCAGAGCAGGTTCTACCCAGTACCCCACAGTCCTGCACTGACAGGCCCCAGGGGGGCTTCCAGGCTCATCACCAGAGAGCCCGAGACCCTGGCCTGTAGGAGCAAAGGCGTCACAGCACATGCTCGCCAAGAGCTCAAACAGCCCAAGTCACGCCAGTGATGCGGCGCGCTCCTTACTGTCAAGACAGCCTCCAGACTCCCCCCCGCCCCACTCTCGCTGTCGGTCCTCCTTGTCACCACAGAGTGGGGCTCCCCCGCCGGCCCCACGAGCCCGGCCCGCCCAGTCCTCGGGGCTGCAAGCCACGCTCTCCGAGGGTCTGGCAGGCTGCCCTGTGCGTGGGGTGCAGAGTGGCCTGGCCCAAGTGCGTTCTATTCATTTGTTAACTCCACTCGTACATCAGAAATGCTCCTGGCAGAAAAAAGCAAATTGGCCTTAAGGCCAAAAAAACCTCCTAACCATCACTTTGTAAGGAAAGAAGGTATATATCTTACAGACAACTGCCATATATCCATGTGTACCATATATATGTAAAATATCAAGCCTGCAGTTGAGTCAGCTGAAAAACTGATCCAAATTTTGCAGGATCAGATAGAAAAGGATAAATGTTTCATCTTTGTTGTATAAACAAAGACACACTTTATCAGCTCGTAGGTTACAGCATAAGAGAAAAGTTTTGTTTTTTTTTTCTTCTGGAAAACAAAGATTGCTGCTGCTGCTGCTGCTAAGTCACTTCAGTTGTGTCCGACTCTGTGCGACCCCACAGACGACAGCCCACCAGGCTCCCCTGTCCCTGGGATTCTCCAGGCAAGAACACTGGAGTGGGTTGCCATTTCCTTCTCCAGTGCATGAAAGGGAAAAGTGAAAGTGAAGTCGCTCAGTCGTGTCCAACTCTTAGCGACCCCATGGACTGTAGCCTACCAGGCTCATCTGTCCATGGGATTTTCCAAACAAAGATTAAGGTTAGTATATTTCCCAAAGTCAGTAAGTTATAAAACATATTTGTCAGTTCATTCAGTTGCATGTAGTTAATTCCCGTTGATCTGGATAAAGTAATCAGGTTTCCCATTACTTTTGTCATTTGTTACTCAGTCCACTGGTATTATCTAAAGGCTGTTGGAAACTTATATTTGTTTTTAAAAGGGAAGGTTAAAGATCTGATTACAATTCTTCTTGGCAAAGGAGCTTAACCTTTTAAGATAACAATTAATATTATAACATTATATCAGGACATGTACAAATTTTAGAAACTTTATATAATTTCTAGAATGTCTATATTAGTAACATTTACTATACAATATAACCTAATATACAATACACTCATTTGACAATATTTCCCATGTAATATGACATACCAATGAACATTTCTTTCTTTGGAATGTTTCAGGAGCTCTTTGAAGCATCCCAAAGTTAGCTAGAAGCCAGAATAACTTTATCAGAATAGATTTAGGAAGTTTTGCCCCCCCTTCAAAAAAAAATTTCGTAAGTGTCTAGAACACTCAGTCAGATAGGAGCATAGGTCACTGAAACAGTAGTTACTTACTTAGCCAAAGTAGCAACAAAAGATTTCAAAGGTAAATACAGAACTGATCGCTTAAAAGGTGAAGAAACTTAAAATCTGTTATTAAAGGCAGTTAAACATTTTGAGAAAACTTGTCCTCTTAACAGAGAAGAAAGCCAAATTCAAGTTTTGCACCAGCTTGCTTTTAAAAATTTATTTACTAAATTAAGCCTTAATCCAATCTCAGACTGACCATGCACAAAACTCCTTTTACTCAAAACATGTATGACACTTTCCTACTATATAGTGAAATGTTTTATTATTTTCAGTAGCTTTAATTAAATATTGAAATTAGAATCCCCAACTCTTAAAAACCAAGAAGCAAGTAATAGTTATCAAAATCTAGAGAAGTTATTTTAGATAATTTTCAGAACATAATTATTCCTGTAGATCCTATCAAAAATCTCTTATCTCACTTACATTTACTTTAAAGTTTCAACATACCCAGTTATATTTTTCCTGCTGAAAATTTGCAACAGCTATAACAAGATTTCATTTAACTTCTATTGAACCTAGGTGCAGTGAAAGTCTTTTACTTAATGTCAACGAGTCTAAAGACAGCTGTGTATCAGTTAGATCAACCAACTTAAATATTGATACCAGGTATTAATTTAATGCTGAATATTTCCCAGTTTACATGAATCTGAAACCAGTTTATCTTAATTTCTCTTGTATTTAGAATGGTTTGCTTTGCAGCCTCTTGTCTGAGTGGGATCCCTGCACAGCAGCCCCTCTCTAATCCTTACCATCACCCCAAGGGCCCTCATGAGCCTCCCAGGAAGCTGAAGAATGGCTTACAACCATGCCATCTAAGGGAGTGATTGGCCACCTGGTGCAAAGAACTGACTCCTTGGAAAAGACCCTGATGCTGGGAAAGATTGAAGGCAGGAGGAGAAGGGGACGACAGAGGATGAGATGCTTGGATGGCATCACCGACTTGATGGACGTGCGTTTGAGCAAGCTCGGGGGGTTGGTGAGGGACAGGGAAGCCTGGCGTGCTGCAGTCCATGGGGTTGCAAAGAGTCGGACATGACTGAGTGACTGAATGGAACTGAAGTGAACTTTTCTTTAAGCCAATTAAATAGAGCTCATTTATAAATTAGCCTCAGCAATGTTATCCAAAGGCAAAGATACATACAAACACACAGAAACAGAGATGCCTCGTTGTTCTTATTTCAAAATTTCAGCTCTGAGTCAGGTACAGCAATGTAAAACCCATCAGTTTACAAAAGAAGTTGGATTAAAATTAGGTTTCTGGCAAATGGAACAAATCAAGCTTACTTGTCTAGATGGCTAAATATTTATAGAAAAGATACTTTGGGTTTCTATTTACCCTTGACTAGTCCATTTGTAAATTACTTTACCCTCGGTTCAAAATTTGCATTTTAAGAAAGTGGCAGAGATGAAGATTCGTGAGGAGACCAGAGAGGCCGTTTGTGTCTCAAAGATGCAGGCAAGTGTCTCCTAGGATAACTTCGTTTCCTTCTCCGGTGTTTCCATGGGCACCATTTGTAGGCTTAAAGTGTCCTCCGGTGGGACTCTGACGCCAAACTGTTCTGGAAGAAAAAATTACTTGAGCATTTAATTTACAAAGATCTTGTCCCCAGAATAACTGAAGTTTTTTCTGACTTTGGTGTTTACCACATAATATGTTATAGACTCTCATCTCTTTTCCCTGCTCTTTTCCAAAACACTTCTAATTGTGAGATCATATACTAATTTAGTGAACCATTCAGGGGCCATCACTCTTCTGATACTAACACCCTGTTACAATAGTATATCATGTCTCTTAGTCATAAGTTCATGGCTATTTTGCCTATTCATTTCGTATATTCCTCAAAGGCTCTCCTTTGGGATAGATGGAGTATTTCCCATTTTTATAAGTTTGTTGTTTAGTTGCTGAGTCATGGCTGACTCTTTTGTGACCCTAAGGACTGTAGCCCACCAGGCTCCTCTGCCCATGAGATTCTCCAGGCAAGAATACTGGAGTGGGTTGCCATTTCCTTCTCCAGGGGATCTTCCCAACCCAGGGATCAAACTTGCATCTCCTGCATTACAAGTGGATTCTTTACTGCTGAGCCACCAGGGAAGCCTTGTTTATAAGTTTAATAATACTAAAAGACAAAAGACAAGCACATTCCAACCCCCAAAGCACAAACATATTCAAACATTGATGCATCACAAAATCAAAACCCAAACCAGCAAACCAGTTCCCAAATCAGGTAGAATCCAACAACAATTCCTTTCTCCAACAGGGTGCCCCAATCAAACAAATTGGCTTGTACCAAACTGAGGCAAAAACATTTCATTCCTGATGTGGACATTGGAGAGACTTACCCTACAAAATTGAGCCTGTCAACTCACAGAAGTTTGTTGGTTCTTGGCTTCAACTGCCAAGCACTGAAGTAGCTGGCGCCACCTTGGGGAATTTTGAAGAGGAGGTCCTTAGGATAAATGGTCCCAGCAGCTGACACTAAGAATTAATAATACTGAATTCAGAATGTCCTAGCAAAGACCCTTCACTCAGCTTACAAGGGCAGGACCAGCAGCAACAGCTTTGTGCATTATGAGCAGGAAAGAAGCCTTCGGCAGGCTTCAGGTGCTTTATCAGCTATTGAAGGGTGACATTCTATTTTATTTAAATGTCTTTTTATTGAAATACAGTTGACTTACAAGTTGTGTTAATTTCTGCTGTACAGCAAAGTGATTCAGTTAACATGAGCGTCTCCTTGGACAACACGTTTCTGAGTGTTAGACAAGTCTCAGGCCCTCAGAGGGGTTCCCCTTCCCGCAGCAGTTCCCTGTGCCATACAGTAGGACCTTGCTGTCTCTCCACCTTCTCCCTAATAATCTGCATCAGCTAATCCCAAATTCCCAATCCATCCTCTCCTACCCTCTCTCCCCCTTGACAACCACGTGTCTGTTCTCTACGTCTGTGAGTTTCTGTTTCATCGATAGGCTCATTTGTGTCGTATATTAGACTCCACATATAGATGATATCATATGGTATTTATCTTTCTTCTTCTGACTTACATTACTTAGCATGATAATCTTTAGGTCCATCCATGTTCTTGCAAATGGCATTATTTCATTACTTTTTATGGCTGACTAAATTTTATATATGTACCACACCTCCTTTATCCATTCATCTGTCCATGGACATTTAGGTCATTTCCATGTCTTGGATATTTTAAATAGTGCTGCTGTGAATATAGGGGTGCGTGTATTTTTTGAATTACAATTTCATCCATATATATGCCCCAGAGTGGGATTACTGAATCATATTGTTGTTCAGTCACTAAGTCTTGTCCAACTCTTTGCAACTCCATGGACTGCAGCATGCCAGGCTTCCCTGTTCTTCACCATCTCATGGAATTTTCTCAACTCGTGTCCATCGCTTTGGTGATGCCATCCAACCACCTCACCTTCTGTCGTCCCCTTCTCCTCCTGCCTTCAATCTTTCTCAGTATCAGAGTCTTTTCCAGTGAGCTGGCTCTTCATATTAGGTGGCCAAAGTATTGAAATTTCAGCTTCAGCCATCAGTCCTTCCAATGAGTATTCAGGTTGATTTTCTTTGGAATTGACTGGTCTTATCTCCCTGCAGTCCAAGGGACTCTCAAGAGTCTTATTCAGCACCATAATTCAAAAGTATCAATTCTTTGGCACTCAGCCTTCTTTATGGTCCAACTCTCACATCCGTACATGACTACTGGAAAAACCATAACTTTGACTATACAGACCTTTATGAACAAAGTGATATTTCTGCTTTTTAATATGCTGTCTAGGTTTGTCATAGCTTTTCTTTCAAGGAGTAAGTGTCTTTTAATTTCATGGCTGCAGTCACCATCTGCAGTGATTTTGGAGCCCAAGAAAATAAAGTCTGTCACTGTTTCCCTTGTTTCCCCATTTATTTGCCATGAAGTGATGGGATCAGAAGCCATGATCTTTTATTTTCTGAATGTTGAGTTGTTAAGCCAGCTTTTTCACTCTCCTCTTTCACCTTCATCAAGAGTCTCTTTAGTTCCTCTTTGCTTTCTGCTATTATAGTGAAATCATCTGGATATCTGAGGTTGTTGATCTTTCTCCTGGCAATCTTGATCCCAGCTTGTGTTTCATCCAGCCTGGCATTTCACATGATGTACTCTGCATAGAAGTTAAATAAGCAAGGTGACAATATACAGCCTTGACTTACTCTTTCCCATTTTGAACGAGTCCATTGTTACATGTCTGGTTCTAACTGTTGCTTCTTAACCTGCACACAGGTTTCTCAGGAGATTGGTAAGGTGGTCTCTGGTATTCCCCTCTGTAAGAGTTTTCCACAGTTTGTTGTGATCCATATAGTCAAAGTCTTTAACATAGTCAATGAAGGAGAAGTGGATTTGTTTGTTTGTAATTCTCTTGCTTTCTCTATGATCCAATGGATGTTGGCAATTTGATCTTTGGTTCCTCTGCTTTTTCTAAATCCAGCTTGAACATCATTTTGATTTGTGAAAGATAATATTTTAGATGGGTCTATGACTATGTCTCACTATGATTATATATTTTTTTATTTTCCCTTATATTTCTTCTGGTTTTTGCTTTATGTATCTGTTTCTTTGTTATTAAGGTGTCAAATGGTTTATGATGTCTATCTTCCTGGGGAATTGTACCTTTTATCATTAAGAATATTCATCTTTGTTTCATTTAAAATACATAAATAAATTAAAAATATTTCAGATGGGTCTTTGGTTTAGCTTTTACACTTTTTTATATAGCTGGACATGGGTGAGTGACACACGCTCCTCTGCTTCATGGGGTAGGTGTCATGGAAGGGGATGCTGGAGTGATAGCTGCAGGGGCTGGAGCGTGGAGACCTGGGCAAGAAGTTTCATGGTGTATAGAACTTACGAAATTGTTACCTTACAACCGGCTATAAGCCTGCCTTCCTCAGAAATGTACTGCTTACCCTCAGGGCAAACAGCTTTGGAAAGGAAAGAGCTCTTTGCAGGAAACCTCCCTCATCAGGAAACCTGTTTTCTTGTCCCTTTAGCAGAGCTATGTTGTAATTAACCTTAAACCAGCAGCCCCCTCCCAGACTACACTCTACTCCTCTGAGGCCCAAGCACATTTTTCAGATCTTGTGATTACGCCACACCTTGCCTAACTTGCTGTTTCTTTCTCTAGATCAGAGAAGTAGAAATGAAGAATAAGTATTTAGCGATGACCAGATCTCTTCCCTGGCTTCACCTTAGCTTCCCCTTCAGTAATATTGTGAACAAATTGAACTAGATGGCATCTAATGAAAAATCATAAGAAGCTGACGGCCCGCTTACCAGCGTATACACAGTAGGGGTGGGGATGACTGTGACCCCCATCTCAATGATGAACTGAGATGACTTCTCTTTTTCCTTTTAAGAATGTTCATGGCTGAGCAGAATCTTCAGAAGCAATTTCTGGGGAACTCTGAGTGCACCAGTTCCCCTAGATTGCTGGCATTTTGGTTAAAAGCCACTTTTCTTTCTACCAGTATTGTCTCCCTTGTGTATTGATTTTTGAGTGGCCAGCAGCCAGACCTAATTCGGTAATGGCAGGGTTAGCTTAAAGGCCTCTGAGAAGAGGGAACAAAGACTGGTGCAGGTTGAAAGTGTTAGTCACTCAGTCGTGCCCGACTCTTTGCGATCCCATGGACTGTAGCCGCCAGACTCCTCTGTCCATGAAATATTCCAGGCAAGAATACTGGAGTGGGTAACCATTCCCTTCTCCAGGGAATGTTCCCAACCCAGGGATTGAACCTGGGTCTCCCACATTGCAGGCATATGAATTTGAAGGGGGAGGGGAGAAGATAAATTTTATCCAAAAAATTTCAGTAGAAATCAAGGAAAGTGCTGAATATTCCTACTATTGGAGAATAGAAAATGAGCAAAACACACAAAAGGTAAAAAGTAGTGTGACAAATATAAAGAAATTTCTATTCAAATATAAAGGTGCAAATAAGAAAGATAAGCATCTTGCCGATTGTCAAATATTGATGGGGAAAATTGAGATAAGAGCCAGCACTAGCAAGGAGTGGAGGAAAGATAAAACAGTAGCTTCATATCCTGCTTGTGTGGTTGTAAATCATTAAAAGATTATATTTCTGGAGAGCAATTTGGCAAAATGTATCAAGTATCGTACAAATGTTCACCCTTTAAAGTCATATTTCACATCTAGGCATTTATCTACAAAAACAAGGCACATGGAAGTTTTTTCTACAAGGATTTTAATTTTAAAATCATTTATTGATCATAGAAATTGTTCTCACCGGCCACGCTTGCCTTTCGAGATGACCCAACTGTGTTTATGGAGTGTGTTTCTAATTAAATCAGTTTCTTATCTGTCACTTGGTCTCTCACTGACTTCTTAATGTGAGGAGACATCAAGAACCTGAGCTTCACTAAGTCCTGAAACCAGGACTCAGTTAAACCGATCTCAGTTAAAGGCCCCTGGGCTCACGTCCCAATCTGAGTTACACGGTTTCAGCTGGAGAGCCACAAAGGGATGGTGATCAAGCCAGGAATGTTGACAGTTAGGTTTGGGCCCTAGGCTGGCTTGTGGGATGGCCTGAGCCAGGAGTACAAGGGAGGATGCTCTGCCAATGTCGGCCCATTTTTATTGGGCTGGTTAACCCTAAATGCTTCAGGGCTCTGACTGGAAACCTAGGTCCGGACCAGAAGAATGATGGCAAATGACCTAGTTTGCTGTAGAAAGATGGCGTTGCATGGCTACGCTCAGGTACGTCCTATAGCACTTCCAAAACAGGATTATTGCTCCAGGCTTTGATAATCTGTACTCCTCTCCTTGACTCTGAGTTTTTTCCTCCTTTCATTCTATGTTCATTTCTTTCTTTTTCTTAACCCCAGAAGACCTGTGTGGCTGACAAGATCTACTTGAGATCTGACAAGTGCTGACTCTTTATTTCCGGCTTATAGCTAGACCAGCTCCCACTCACTGTCAGCACTGTTGGGGATGCCCTCTGGGTCAGTCCTTTGCAACAACTTTTGGACACTAATCCCTGGTTGGGAGACTGCCTTGGCAAACATGGCATCTAAAATCGTAAGTGCAAATCTTGGCCAAAGTGCACGGCTGGAGACGTCACCTCAGGTTCGGGTCTAAAATGCATCAGACTGCACCAGACCCGGCCAGTGCCCTTCTGGGCCATATACTCTGGAACTGGGAAAGTCTCAGACAACAGGAATTAAAAAGGAAAAAAAAAAAAACAAAAAAAAAACAAACCAATGTTATATAATCAGGTTTGTCCACGATATGTTAGGAAATTTAAAATGGAGTGGATTACCTGATGTTCAAATTTTTATTTCCATGTATCTAGGCAATGGAACCCAGAAGGAATTTAAGGCTTGGGTAGTTTGGAGGGGTAACTCTGGGAAAGAAACAGAGGGCATTTTAGCTGGCCCATCCAATGGGACCAGGCAGTACCCTGGGTGGGGCATGAGGACATTTCTGAGGCAAACCCACAACGGTATTACCAGGCGAAAGAGACTGATGGGACCATATGATTAACTGTTTAATAGCAAGTATTGAAACTGTGCACCTCAGATTGGGACTTGAACCCAGACAAAACCCTGACTGAGACTTGAGCCCATGATCTTTTAATTAGAATCACTCACCTGGTATCTGGGCTTCCCAGGTGGTAAAGAACCCACCTGCCAATGCAGGAGATGTTAAGAGAAGAGGGTTTGATCCCTGGGTCAGGAAGATCCCCTGGAGGAGGGCATGGCAATCCACTCCAGTACACTTGCCTAGAGAATCCCATGGATAGAAGACCCTGAAGGGCTATAGTCCATAGGGTTGCAAAGAGTGGGACATGACTCACACCAAAAGCTCAATTTGAATCCAACCTCTTGAAACTGGTGGGTGTTACATTGCTGTACTTCACTCAGGGCTGAAATTTTTAAATAAGAACTATGAGGTATCTGTGTTTGTGTGATTGTATGTATCTATGTGTGTTGTAGATGTATGGTATTAGCAAAACTAATTTGTAAAAAAAAAAAGAGCTCTACTTAATTGACTTTTAAAAAAAAGTAAGTGCTTATATAAGTACTCAGGAACATAAAACTGGCCAGAATGAATTTCAGGTTTATATGATTTAGGAAATATTCAACACTAAATTAACATCTGGTATTGCAGGTGGTTTAAGCTTGTTGCTATAATTAATACAGACGTGCCTGTAGAGTCATGCATAATAATTATGTTGCACCTAGGTTTATTAGAGCTTGTTATATCTATTGCAAATTTGTCAGCAAGAAAACTAACTCAATGTTACTAAAAAAAAAAAAAACTTCTAAGGAAAGTGAAATGTATGTTTTCAGTAAAAGAAGATGTGAATATTAATAATAATAATAATAATAATAATAATAATAATAAAACTAAAAAAATGTTGGGCAAGATCAGGAATTTCTAAAATTGGATTAAATCTATTAATAATTAGGTAAATGAATTTTGTTTGGAATGGGCTAACACAAGGCTGGATTTGATTTCTTCCTCAAAAGTATTCTTGAAATGCTGCTTTTGACAACAGATTGTGTGAGCTTCTTTACCTTTAAGTAATTTGTATTTGCTTTTGAGATCTCTGATAACTTTGAGAAATAAGTGTTGTTTCACAGTGACCAATGATCTTATTTGACCGAATGTTTTAAAAATTTTTGACAAACTTCCCAAATATCAAATTTTAATTTAAGTTCTTTTGATTTTCAGCTAATTTGGGGATGCTTTAGAGGGTCCCTGAGGCATCTCAGAGAAATATTTAACCAGGATTATTTGGTACAGTAAGTTAAATGCAATCGTTTGTAATTCTGGTTATTGTGTCAACTAAAAAGATGCACAACTTGAGAGTTGTGAGTTAAGTTTCATTTGGGGCGAAATGAGGACTGTAGCCTGGGAGACAGCATCCCAGATAGCTCTGAGAGACTGCTCCAAAGCAGCCATTGGGAAAGGTCACTATAAAAAGTTTTGGTGAAGGGGGAGTTCAATGCCATGAAGCACTCATTTTACAAAAGATTTTTGTTAGTCATGAGGATCTGATGTCACCATGAAGGGATTTAGTGCTTCTCTAGATATGAGGAGATGCAAGGATTGAGATCATAGAATCTGTTTCTTAAAACACCCAACTATCTAAAGACCTGTCCCACCAGACTCCCTGGAGCACAGAGGGCCTCACTCCACCCTGAACTCCCTCAGGGGTTGTTGAAGATCAACAGCTATAGCAGCATGGGGTTCAATCTCGGTAGAGACAGATGGCAAACGCCACTGTTGTTCAGTCATTGGCAATGCTCTTGGTAAGTGCCAATTTGTAGTTGACAATGGTAACCAAGTTTTTTATCGGCTACACTGTAATCAGATGTTTAACCATGTCTTTTAATTCTTTTGTCATTTATAGATCGTTATTTTTATGTTCTGATGCTGTTAAAAAAAGTGCTGCATCATCAAGGAGATTCACAGAAAGGCTATGGAAGCAGCTACAAGCTGTTTCACCTCGAGAGGAAGGCTGTGTGAATACTCCAACCCATACTGATTTAAAACAATGAGATGTCCTGCCCCTGCAGCCCTAGAGGAGGCATCTAGATTTTTACTCCCTGATGGGCCAGGTCGATGCCCCTGCTCAGACTTGAAGCAGTTCCAGGAGATGTACAGTCATCCTTCTGCTTTCTATAAGAATATGGGAGTAAAACTTCTCAGGGGGGAACGACACAGGAGGGAAGGGGGTAGGCCACAACTTTAAAAAGAATGACATCGCCCAAAGACATGACCCAAACAGATTAGAACAAAACAGATCCAAGACAGCAGACCAGTCAGCTTCCACTATAACTTGAGCCTCAGCATGTGCTTATTGTAACACACCAGCTAAGTCATACCCACTAGAACCATGACAATTTCAAAACTGACCATAAAGGTAAAAAGTGGGCAGTGGCCCAATTCCTGAGAATCTCCAAATAGTTGGACCACTCCTTCCACTCATTAGCCTCTGAAATTACCCACCCCTTTAAAAACTGACAGCCCTATAGCCTGGTGCTGCTTGGGCTTTTTGAGACGGCCCTCACTTTGTTTGTGGAATGTGCTTCTCTCTACATAAATCCACTTCAGTTTAGTTCAGTTCAGTTGCTCAGTCGTGTCCGACTCTTTGCGACCCCATGAATTGCAGCACGCCAGGCCTCTCTGTCCATCACAACTCCCGGAGTCTACCCAAACCCATGTCCATCGAGTCAGTGATGCCATCCAACCATCTCATCCTCTGTCGTCCCCTTCTCCTCCTGCCCCCAATACTACCCAGCATTAGGGTCTTTTCCAATGAGTCAGCTCTTCGCATGAGGTGGCCACAGTATTGGAGTTTCAGCTTCAACATCAGTCCTTCCAATGAACACCCAGGACTGATCTCCTTTAGGATGGATTGATTGGATTTCCTTGCAGTCCAAGGGACTCTCAAGAGTCTTCTCCAACACCACAGTTCAAAAGCATCAATTCTACGGCGCTCAGCTTTCTTCACTGTCCAACTCTCACATCCACACATGACCACTGGAAAAACCATAGCCTTGACTAGACGGACCTTTGTTGGCAAAGTAATGTCTCTGCTTTTAAATATGCTCTCTAGGTTGGCCATAACCTTCCTTCCAAGGAGTAAGCGTCTTTTAATTTCATGGCTGCAATCACCATCTGCAGTGATTTTGGAGCCTAAAAAAATAAAGTCTGACACTGTTTCCACTGTTTCCCCATCTATTTCCCATGAAGTGATGGGACCAGATGCCATGATCTTAGTTTTCTGAAGGTTGAGCTTTAAGCCAACTTTTTCACGCTCCTCTTTCACCTTCATCAAGAGGCTCTTTAGTTCTTCTTCACTTTCTGCCATAAGGGTGGTGTCATCCGCATATCTGAGGTTATTGATATTTCTCCCACTTCTTACCTATCAAAAAAAATTGCACTTACCATAACCATTACTTAAACTGAAATAGTAAATTTATTAGGAAATTCATCAGATGGATATTATCCATGCATTTTCAATCTGCATTCTGGGAAAGTTTAATGACGTGGCAGCAATGCTGGCGTAAGTTAGGTACAAAGAATGAGATCCAAACCCTTGCACACAGCACATACCTCATTAAGAGATGAAAAAATCAAGTCCTTGGATTTCCTCTCATCTGTATTTTCTAAATATCCTGAAGAGGATATTTTTATAATCTGATGAAATTATAGATGTACTTCTTAAGGGAGAAAGAAGAAACTTCACCCTATTAACTTGGTAAAATGTAACTGAACACGACAATGTTGCTTATAATAAGATGATGTTCTTTTCTGAGCTTAATCTAGCTTGCAGAATTCCTTCTGAAATGTGGCCTTCAGATTCTACCATGACTCTCCAGGTGTGGCTGACCCCTGGGTGTGTGGGAAGATTGGATGGAATTAAAGAATCTCAGAATCATCTAGATTGACAGCTTCCCTCACACTTTCATCCTGGTAGCATTTATCCATTCATCCTCATTTGATTTTCTGTGAGGGCCCTTCAGTCATATGAAGGCAGCTTCTGCCCACTACCTTTATTTTTCAGGGGCTGGGAAACCCTATAGGCTCTGTCATGTTGTCGAAAGGTATTTTCTCTTCTCAAAAGCAGTGTCTTTCTGCTGTTCCCCTTATGATTCACTGCTGGATGCTCTCACAATCTTGGACACATGCATCTCTGCTCTGATCTGATGATGCCCTTTGCCAGGTGTCGACCACAGTGGGCACAGAAAGGCTTTGCTGGTACCCAGCATGAAGGGAGAGCCCCTCTATCTCATTCCTGGAGGTGACACCCTGCCTGGGTTCTGCAGTGGGATCACATGGGCTTGTGCAGACTGTGACCCAGAGCTGTTTGCTAGGGTCCAGGGCAGCGTGAGTGGGTCCCCTGCTGGCAGACAGACACCTCACTGATCCTGTGCCTCTAGACTCCCTGACCCTCCTGTCCTGCAACGCCATCAGCCTCTCTTCCTTAGATGTGGTTCCCCAGTCTGTTACCCTGCAGGGTCTCCCAGCCTGTGTGATTGTGTCCAAGAACCTCTGGGGACATGCCTCCCAGTTCATGGCATTGCTCTGACCCAGATCCCAGGAGCTTCATTTTCCTGCCAGCCCTTTCCTGCTTGGTGGCCACACGGGCAGTGGTTCTCCCCTGGATAGTGGGTGGCTTGACCCCCAGCAGACTCTTGCTGCTGTGTGGAGGCAGTTTCAGTGTCCTAACTGGGGAAGAGCACCAGTGAGTAGGGCCAGAGATGCAGCCAACCCTCCAGTGCTCAGGGTGGTCCCCACCACCAGGGATTATCCCACCCAGGGTGGACCCTGTCAAGGTTGAAACACCTTGCCCTAGGGGCACGAGGAGTAAAAAAGGAATAAAAGGGTGGTCTCTGGGTCCACAGGGAGCCTTCAGTAGAGGATGGCTGCTGTGGGTGGACCGCCTGATGGTGACCCCTCCTAGCACACTCATCCCGTTGTCCTACCAAACTGCCGGTGGATGCTCAGTCTCAGTTTATGAGGCTGCAGAGAGGCACACGGACCCCACCTGGGCTGGGGCCTCCCTGCATCACAGCACCTCTGCACAGTGAGTCTCCCATGTGGGGACCCCACACCTAGTGGGGAGCCACAACTGGTGCTTGAATTCTAAAACTAAGTGGGAAGAAAAGAGGTTGGTGTGCATTTATGATGAATCTCACAAATGATAAAATTCCTACAGGTAAGTGAATTTAAATCGACAATAAAGAAAGTATCTCCCTACTCTGTGAGGGAAACATGCATTTCTTTTGTCTTCATGGCAAGTTGACTGTGGTCAGAGGTACAAAGGCATCTTTTCCATACCAGTGGGAGACTTTCTCAGTGAATCTAGAAGTGAAAGGAAGAGTCCAAATATCTCACCTTGTGCCCGCACCCCTTCAGGGTGGAAGCGTGTGATCCTTGCCGATCTTGGGGCCCCACACGCCCTGGCAGTGTTAGCTCGTGTCCCAGCAAACTCAAAAGGTTTGCATCAGGAATGCAGCGTTCACACCTGGGAAGTACTTCCACTGCTGAGAAATTGGATGATTGAGGGAGAAGGTTAAATACTGGCCAGATCTTCAGAGCACGAAAGTGACTTTCTTTGACAGTTCTCAGAGCATTCCAGGGTTCTAGGAAATTTCAGTTCTTAAAATAATACTACAGGGACTCCTTTGGCCTTTGGAGCACATGTCTGCCATGGGGACTGGGAAGGTTGGGAGTGAGTGTCTGAAATCTGTAAGTTCCACTGAAGGTTGCAGTTGACTTTTCCTTACATGGGCTGCCAAAACCAGCACTTTCTTGGTGCCCCTGCAGGGGAATGTGCTTCAAGTCCCTCACAGAACTCTCTTGTTTCCCAGTCTAAAAGGGAGTTTGTCTTGGCGTAGGGTGGCTTGTCTGACATGATGTACTGGCTGTCTTATTCCTGAATGTTAGCTGAGCACTGCCCCGGGAAAGTCGACATGGGGCTCCCTGGCCAGTGCCTGGCAGGCTCCCTGCCCCACTCAGGGCTGGTGCTTGGTCCCAGTACCAACCTGCAGGCCTCTTGGCCGCACCAATGCCTCCTCTCGCTCCTTCAACCTTCAGATGTTGGAAAGACTAACCCGTTACAGAGTTTGAGCTTGTACTGCTCACAGCACAACGGGTCTATAGATTGAGAGATGAGGCGCTGGGGCAGTGAATACAATGAGTAATGACTTTATTCAGGAAGCTGGGAGACTGAGAAGATGGTGGACTCCTGTCCCAAAGAACTATCTCACCTGAGTGAGTTTGGGTCCTGGTTATCTTTTATGGAACAAAGAGAGGGAGGTGAGGAGGTAAAGTTAAAAAGGCTGTAAGTTGTTGCAAATATTTCTGGGTTTCTACCCGACTCCAGACAGGATGTTAACTTGTTAATTCCTTCTTTCCTGCAGACATTCTCGTGTGGACCCAGTCAGGATGTTTCCTCTGAGCTATCCGTTATTCTTGCCTGGTAAAATCCCGTGGACAGAGGAGCCTGGCAGGCTACAGTCCATGAGGTCGCAGAGTCAGACACAACTGAATGAATGCACACATGCACAAGATAAACAAAGATTGTTTTTTTTAACTTTTAATTTTACATCGGAGTGTATCTGATTACCAAAGTTATGGTAGTTTCAGATGAACAACAAAGGGACTCAGCCATACACGTACATGTATCCATTCTCCCCCAAACTCACCTTTACTCCAGGCTGCCACACAACATTGAGCACAGTGCCCCGCGCTATACAGTAGGTCCAGGTTGGTTATCCACTTTACACAGGACAGTGAAACAAAGGTATTTCAGCTTAACACTCAGCCAGGGGAGGCAGGGTTCCCGGAGATGAGCCGTTATGTGCACTTTAAACTGTAGGCCATTTCCCTTTAGTGACTGACCTGTAGCGAAAGCAACAGAACACAAGGGTTAAAGTCAAAGAAGTGGGTCTACCGTGGAGTCAGACCTGCTCTTCCCATCACTAACCCACAAGACTTAGGAGTCAGCACAGGCCTTCCCAGGCCTGAGCAGCTGCTGAGGTGCTCTCAGAAGCTGTTGACGCTCACATTGGCCTGAAGAGTGATGGACTTTTCATGGCAATGCACCCCTCGGAGGAGGCGGGGTGTAGGCCTCCTGCCCACACCTGGATGAGGTGGGTGGTGTCCGCCTCCCATGCGCGCGCCCCCAGAACACAGCTCTCCCAGGGGCTCGCTCCTGCCCCCTGCTCCCATTCCTCCAGGTGGTGTCCCTCCTTCACAAAGCCAGATGCCCAGGGCAGAGGCACAGCGCTCAGCCAGCGGAGGACAGCGCCGCCCTCTGCTCCCGGTGCTGCAGCGCGGGTCCTCTGAAGGATGGGCAGAGGCCCGCGTGCTGTGGCCCGCTGCCACCTGCGGACACAGCCGCTTCCGGCCACCTGCTCAGGCCTGAGCCCCAGGCTGGCCTCCCCGGCCTTCCCTCCTCGCCCGCCGCGTCCCTCGGTGGCTGCCTCCCTCCCAAGCCCGGCGCAGCCAGCGGCCCGCTTGTCTCCGCAGCGGCCTTCCACGGGCTCCCTGGAAGCTGATCCTCCCCTTGGGGTTCTGCTTGACTCAGCCGGCGGGAGCAGTGCCTTCAGGCGCATTAATCAGTACGGGGGCGGGGGATCCAGTCTTCGCCCGCCTTCCCCGCCCTGCGGGAGGCTGCAGAGGGTTCTGAGCTTTGCCGACGGCCTCTGGCAGGCAGACACGGCTTGAAGCCAAAGAGGCAACTGTGCTCCTTAACGCAGAGAGCAGGACACCGCGGTAGGGGCAGCGTGTGTAGCCGGGATTTCCTTTTCCCCTCAGGGAGCCAAACGGTGCGGCGTGTGGAGTGGGCAATGGCGCCCCCTCGCGGTGCGCGCGCAGCCTGCAGGGCAGCCGCGGGACCAGGCCTGTGGAAAAGGATTCAGAGAACGCGGTCTCGCGTGACTTCCTTCTGAGGGAAGCTGTACACGCAACTTCACCCCAAAACACTGCTTTGCTTTTCACTTTGATTCCTTTCCTGGACTTTCAATAAATAGATAAATTTTTTCATGTATCTAGCCCTATTTTACACCTTTCCCTGCATGTTTTATTACAGGAAGACGGCTGCTAACGTTTCTAAAATGAAATCACTCTTCACCTTTCAGTCATTTACCACCTGGACAGTAACCACCACCAAACCCATTTTTCTTATTTTATTGGAAAAATCTCTTAAAGAAAAATCTCTCTCTTTTTTTTCAATTTGTATTTGATGCAAGAAATAAGGAAGCTGTGTGTCTAAACTTAATAGTTGATCATCAAGCACTTGAGGTGTTGAAGCAAAGCAAGGCTGAGGTGTAGGCTGCCTGGCTGGCAGGGGAAGAATGGGCTCCCGGAATTCAGGGAGGCACTGTGGGCGTGGATAGACTTGAGGAAAGACTTGAGGGAGATGATGGCCCCCAAGTCTGATTATCACCCAAGGAGGGGGCGGGAGGGCTGGCCACAAGCAAGGCAGAGAATAGAACCTGGACTTTAAGACAGGGGTCACTGCTTTGAATTTCATCCAGGAGGCAAAATATACACCCAATCCATTTTGAGCAGTTTTCACACCTACATTTTTCAGCCACTTAATTAATAAAGATAGTTCTAACATTCATGCAGAAAAAGAATTCAATTCTATATAATGTGCTTGGTAGATTAGACACAAAGATGTTCTCACTAAATTTAGTTCTAATAACAGGACACACTTCTTTCCAGAAGCCTGCATTTGCAGTGGGAAGATTTAGAAAACAGACGGGACCTACTCTGGCTCTGGGAATTCTCTAAGAATCCAGGAAGGCAGCTAGAGGGTTTGACATCTTGATGACATGACCATTTTTCAAATGTTCCGAAGAACATTCACTGGCATTCTAAATGTATAACTCATGTGCGTCATGATTCCATTTCCCTTAAAACCTCTGACTTTCCCACGAACAATTTCTCTTCATAGAAATAAATTGAACTTGACATCCTACAAGTAAGAACAACACAATGTTCTGTGCCAGCGTGAGATGCCGTCATGGAAAAGTCTGTGGTCTAATAGAGCTTTTGACATGGAAGAGCTATCATTTGGACATTTACAAATGGGATGCAGTGCCATAGAAGATTGAGCTTTTACCATTCTCACAAAAGGAAAAAGGTAGCCCCTAATTTTTCCCAGTTTTTTCTGTATATGATATAGCATCATGGTACCAAAATTTAGTCCAGTAAATTTATTGGGAAATGTATTTTAGTGACAAATGCAAAGAGCTTTGTAGAGACTGAGAATAATAAGTCAAACTGGGTAGGAGATTAATGCAGTTTAGCCAATCATCACTATAAATGTCCAGCGTATCCCCAGTGCTGGTTCTAATTCCCCAAAGACCTTCTCTTTTTTTTTTTTTTTTTTTGAGGCAATCGAATCCTTTTTGTTTTAAATGGCTTGAATCTAGAAAGGTCAGACAGGTCAGTCTCACTGCCTCTACCAGCCACCCCTGCCCCGTGGAGCACCTCCACATAAGCTGGCATCAACTTTCTTAGTCCTGGGTTCAGGTCCCTTAGCTGCCTCCTGAGTACTCTCAAGAACACTTTTAGATGAAATAAAGATCTGTCTTCCATCTATGTGTATTATTCCCTAAATATCTACAGATCATCTCTAGACTAATATAAAATAATTCAAAAGTATCCTTGGGTGATATTTTTTTATGGGCAAACTAATTAAAGCTACTAAAAGTTCAACCTTGGTATTTGTTCTAATATCTAGAATGTTTGGCTTGGACATGTCCCGGCACCTGATTTTAAACCCCAGGCCTCTCTATAACATGACCTCTTAAATCATTTTTACAGTTTCTTCCTGAACAGTCTAGTCATGTGCCACATTTTCTAGTGATTTTGTAACACATGAATTATTATGCTCATGGCATTCAGTTCCTGGTAATCAAAAACTTACAACTCAGCAGGCATCATGGCAGACCTACAGGGCATAAGTGTGGACCAAGCCCCCAGGCCCATCAGAGGCTGTATCTTGAAGCATCTTTAGAACCCAAGTGTGCTGCTTCACGTTTTCTGATCTAGGCTTTCTCTCTGCTGTTGGCATCTGAGCTCCTTGAAGAGCGTTTTCTGAGGGCTCTTAGTTGATTGCAAAAGAGCCGGGGGTGAGTCTGCACCTAAAAGTCTGCTGTATTCTTCACCTGGCACAGAATTCAGAGCCAGCTGGAAAGGCAGGTAAGGTAATCATGCCTGAGTGTTTGAGGAACTGAGGAGCGGGCTCCCCTTCATCCAGCCAAGGCTCTGCTTGCGGGGGACACACTCCCTGGAGGGGGTTTAGGCGCCATGCTCCCTGCCTCAGGCCAGCTATGGTGCGCTTCTTCCCCTTGAAAATGAAGAGAAAAGAGGGCCTCCTGTGGGTTTCTTGATTCTAGGGATTCTAGGCCATATTCACACTGTAAGTAGAGGTCTCTGAGTAATGCTTTTTTGAAAAAAATTATTTACTTAAAAAATTTCTAGTAAAATGGCCGTAACAAAATTTCTCATTTATAAAAATTTATTTTATTGAGGTATAGTTGATTTACAGTATTGTGTTAATTTCTGCTTATAGCAAATCAATTCAGTTGTACACATATATATATAATATATTCCTTCTCATATTTTTATATTCTTTTTCACTATGGTTTATCACAGGATATTGAATATAGTTCCATGTGCTATAGAGTAGGACCTCATTTTGTATTCATTCTTTATATAATAATTTGTATCTGCTACTCCCCGATTCCCAGTCCATCCCTTCTCTACCCAAGCCCCCAGTTTTTCATTTTTAAGTGTCCAGCTCGGTGGCGTTAAGTACCTACATGTTGTTTTGCAACCATCACCACCATCCAGCCACAGAACTCTTTTCATTTGGCAAAACTGAAACTCCATACCTATTAAACACTAACTCCCCACCCCACCTCGCCCAGCCCTTTCACCCACCAGCTCCCTTCTGCCTCTATGAGTTTAGCCACCGCAGGTGACCCAGAGAAGTAGGCTCACACAAGGTTTGTCTTTTTGTGGCTGGCTTATTTCCCTTAGCATAATGTCCTCCAGGCTCATCTGCGTTGTAGCATGTGTGAGAATTTCCTTCCTTTTAAGGCTGTATGGTATCCTACTCATGGATAGATCACATTTTGTTTATCTGAGGATGGATATTTGAGTTGTTTCCACCTTTTGGCTATTGTGACTAATGCTGCTATGAACACGAGTGTACAAGTATCTACATGAGTCCTTGTTTTCAGTCTTTTTGGATATATACTGAGAAGTAGAATTGCTGGGTCATGTAGTAATTCTATTTTTCATTTTTTGAGAAATTGCCATCCCAGAATATTTCTGCTTTCACAGCTGCTTCCATCCTTCACCTTTCCCCCTGCTTCCCTGGTAGCTAAGATGATAAAGAATCTGCCTGCAATGCAGGAAACCCAGGTTTGATCCCTGGGTTGGGAGGATCCCCTGAAGAAGGGACTGGCTACCCACTCCAGTACTCTTGCCTGGAGAATTCCATGGACAGAGGAGCCTGGCGGGCTATAGTCCATGGAGTCACAAACAGCCAGACACGACTGAGCAACATTTTTTTATAGTTATGTACGATATAAAATATCTACTTCTGCTTTATTGACTTTGCCAAAGCTTTTGACTGTGTGGACCACAACAAACTGTGGAAAAATCTTCAAGAGATGGGAATACCAGACCACCTGACCTGATTCCTGAGAAATCTGTACTCAGGTCAAGAGGCAACACTTAGAACTGGACATGGAACAATGGACTGGTTCCAAATAGGAAAAGGAGTATGCTAAGACTGTATATTGTCACCCTGCTTATTTAACTTAAATGCAGGGTACATCATGAGAAATGCTGGGCTGGATGAAGCACAAGCTGGAATCAAGATTGCCGGGAGAAATATCAATAACTTCAGATACGCAGATGACACCACTCATGGCAGACAACGAAGAAGAACTAAAGAGCCTCTTGATGAAAGTGAAAGAGGAGAGTGAAAAAGTTGGCTTAAACTCAACATTCAAAAAAACTAGGGTCATGGCATCCTGTCCCATCACTTCATGGCAAATAAATGAGGAAACAAGGGAAACAGTGTCAGACTTTATTTTGGGGGGCTCCAAAATCACTGCAGATGGTGATTGCAGCCATGAAATTAAAAGATGCTTGCTCCTTGGAAGGAAAGCCATGACCAACCTAGACAGCATATTAAAAAGCAGAGACATTACTTTGCTGACAAAGGTCCACTTAGTCAAAGTTATGGTTTTTCCAGTAGTCATGTATGGATGTGAGAGTTGGACTATAAAGAAAGCTGAGCATCGAAGAATTGATGCCTTTGAACTGTGGTGTTGGAGAAGACTCTTGAGAGTCCCTTGGACTACAAGGAGATCAAACCAGTCAGTCCTAAAGGAAATCAGTCCTGGATATTCATTGGAAGGACTGATGTTGAAGCTGAAACTCCAATACTTTGGCCACCTGATGCAAAGAACTGACTCATTGGAAAGACTGAAGGCAGGAGGAGAAGGGGATGACAGATGATGAACTGGTTGGATGGCATCACTGACTCAATGGACATGGTTTTGAGCAAGCTCTGGGAGTTGGTGATGGGCAGGGAGGCCTGATGTGCTGCAGTCCATGGAGTTGCAAAGAGTTGGACACAACTGAGGGACTGAGTTGAACTGAACTGAACTGACTTGCTGCCAAGAAGCAATCCTCTTCTAATTTTGTGGTGGCTGTCACCATCTATAGTGATTTTAGAGACTAAGAAGAGGAAATCTGTCACTGCTTCCACATTTTCCCCTTCTATTTGCCGTGAAGTGATGGGACCAGATGCCATGATCTTATTCTTTTTAATATTGAGTTTTAAGCTGGTTTTCTCACTCTCCTCTTACCCTTATCAAGAAGCTTAGTTCCTCTTTACTTTCTGCCATTAAAGTGGTATCTTCCACATATCTGAGGTTGTTGATATTTCTCCCAGCAATCTTGATTCCAGCTTGTATCTCTTCCAGCTTGGCATTTTGCATGATATACTCTGTATATAAGTTAAATTAACAGGCTGACAATAAGCAGCCTTGTTGTACTCTTTTCTCCATTTTGAACCAGTCAGTTGTTTCATATAAGGTTCTAACTGTTGCTTCTTGACCTACATACAGGTTTCTCAGGATACAGGTAAGATGGTCTGGTATTTCCACCCTTTATAAGAATTTCCCACAGTTTGTTATGATTCACACAGTCAAAAGCTTTAGTGTAGTCAATTAAGCAGAGGTAGATGCTTTTTGGAATTCCCTTAATTTCTCTATGATCCAGCAAATGTTGGCAATTTTATCCCTGGTTCCTCTGCCTTTTCTAAACCCAACTTGAACATCAGGAAGTTCTCATTTCACATAATGCTGAAGCCTAGCTTGAAGGATTTTGAGCATGACCTTTCCAGCATCGGAGATGAGTGCAATTGTCCAGTAGTTTGTCCATTCTTTAGTACTGCCCTTCTTGGGAACCGGGATGAGGATTGACCTTTTCCAGTTCTGTGGTCACTGGTGGATTTTCCAAATTTGCCAACATATTGAGTGCAGCACTTTAATAGCATTATCTTTTAGGATTTTAAATAGCTCTACTGGAATTCTATCACCTCCACTAGCTTTATTGTTATATCGGACACCTTCCAACCTGGAGGGCTCATCTTTCAGTGTAATATCTTTTTGCCTTTTTACATAGTTCATGAGGTTCTCACAGCATGTATGCTGGAGTGGTTTGCCATTCCCTTCTCCAGTGAATCATGGTTTGTCAGAATTCTCCACATGACCCATCTGTCTTGAGTGGCCCTGCATGGCATGGCTCATAGCTTCATTGAGTTACACAAACCCCTTCACCATGATAAGGCAGTGATCCATGAAGGGATATAAGCAGTATCATACATTATTTGTATTTCTCTGCCTGATTTATTTCACTTAGTATAAAACTTTCCAAATCCATCTATGTTGTTGCAAATAAAAATTTCATCTTTTTTATGGGCTGAGTAGTATTTCACTGTGTGTGTATCTCTTTCTCTGCTATCACATTTTCTTTATCTGTTCAAAGAGCAGCAGGAAGTATCATCATTTATGTTTGTGTCAGCTATGATTGGAGAAATTCATTTAAATCATTAAAGGCATTAGATTTAGATTCTATCCATCAAGGCAACTTCCTATGTTGAAACAGAGAATTTTTCATTTCTAAAGCTGTTGGTAGCACATGTCTTATTATTGGTGTAGCAAGTGGAAGGATCTTGTAATCCTCTTAGTTCTTCAAGCTGTGGATATGGTCCATTTGTTACAGTGAAATAAATTTTTCTCAAACAACATTAAAACAGAAAGAAATGAAACCGACTAGAGGATATCAGAGTACATCATGTATTAATCTACTCCGTCTGCCACAGCAAAGAACCACAGACTGGGTGGCTTAAGCAACAGAAATTTATGATCTAACAGCTCTGGAGGCTAGAAGTCTGAGTGGGCAGGGTGGGTTTCCTCTGAGACTTCTCTCCTTGGCTTGTAGATGGGCTTCTTGTGTCCTCACGTGGTCTCTCCGTGCTTTTTCTGTGTCCTGATCTGTTCTATGGATACCAGTCAAATCACATTAGGGCCCACACTAATGACCTCACTTAATTTAATAATCTCTTTAATTGTTTCCAAGTTTTAATACATTCTGAGGTTCCGTGGTTAGGAACTCAAATCTTGGGAGATCTCAATTCAGCCCATAATATGCCATGCCATGTCTGTTTGGTGAAGCTTTGCCTTAAATACACGTGTGTTGATTAGGTTGCAATGTAAAGTATATTTCCTATTGTATAGGACTTGATTTTTAAAAACATGGGCTTAGTGATTCACAGGTAGGATGCCCTGCCTTGCCCTCTTTCTCCTTGGGATGAGGTAGAGATTGCAGGATCTAGAAGCCTGTGAGGAAGGGTATGAGTGAGTTATAAGATGAACAGCTTGCATTGCTCAGACTCCATCATTTGATTGTTGTGGTTTGCCTTCAGTTAACAGTAACATCCAGGTTCTTGGAAACTTCCTGGGGTTGTAGAACTGAGGTCCCATTTCCTTGCCCATCACAGGTCTGGGATACCCTTAACTCCTACAAACTGCTCTCAGGTCCTGGCTGAATGCCCCCCTGCATATCAGCAACCCAGAGCCTGTTCTGGCAAATCCCTTCTGTGGTTTTCTCTTCCGACTTTAAGGGCACATGTAATGACACCAGGTCCACCTGGGCAGTCTCCCTGCCTTTAAGGGCACGTGTAATGAGACCAGGTCCACCTGGGCCGTCTCCCTGCCTTTAAGAGCACATGTAATGAGACCAGGCCCACCTGGGCAGTCTCCCTGCCTTTAAGGGCACAT
This sequence comes from Okapia johnstoni, assembly GCA_024291935.2. Classification (NCBI taxonomy): domain Eukaryota; kingdom Metazoa; phylum Chordata; class Mammalia; order Artiodactyla; family Giraffidae; genus Okapia; species Okapia johnstoni. Next base: position 2,107,852 of record CM044326.1, read on the forward strand.
GTAATGAGACCAGGCCCACCTGGGCAGTCTCCCTTTTGATAAACTTAGAATCAATGCATTAGTAACCTTAATTACATCTGCACAATCCCTTTTGCATGTAGCTATTCCGTCATGTTCACCATCTCAGTGATTCGGGAGAAAGTCCTGGGGCCATTTTAGATTCTGCTTAGCGCAGGCCCAGACCCTGCGAGGCGACCAGTGAACTTGCATTTTGTCAGTAGAGACACTAACCATTTGTGTCCAGTGGAGATGATCATGCTGAAGGCTTGAGTGGTTTTTGTTTTTCTTTGTTTGGTCCCATTAGGACATTAGCCTGTTTTGTCTCTATCTTGGCAAACTTATTTCAGTGGCACTTTTTCTCCTTCCCTCCTGAGGGATAGTCCAGACCTTGTTCCGTGAACCCCTTGAATCACTCTGCTATCCTGCTGGATCCTTTAGTGTTGAGTAGACAAAGCTCTGACACATGTCTGTTTTATATTTGTGTGGAGTCATGGGTTTAGCTTTTTGACAGGGCAATTCAGTTTTCCAGGAGACCTGAACTTGCAGCTTCTGAGACTTTCTGTTCCCTCTTTTTCCTTCCATAATCCCCGGCTGACTGAGTTCTCTTGTAGCTCTGCCTTTTGAATAAAAAGCTATAAAAATCCAGACCAGGCATGGCTTTCTGTCATTAAAAGTTTGCACAATGAGGGACACCTTAAAAAGGAAACTGATAGAATTTCTTCTGCCTCATGTGGGAGTTTTTGGAGCAGGTGATGGAAAAGTTGAGCAACAGGAAAGTGACACATATCACACAGACATGACTTGCACGTCCTTCCCTCTGGGTGAAGCTGGTGGGCGAAGCTGGTGGGCAGAGAAGGCAGGGCTGGGCCGAGGTCTGGATGACCAGCTGTGGAACTTTCCAACCACAAACTCCAGACCACACTAATAACTTTTCTTACCTGTGAAGCAGGGGAGACTGCCTGCAGCTGCATCCCTGGGCCGAAGCAGACCATGTGAGGCAGCAGGTAAGCAGTCTTGCCCTCTGGCCTGGGACAGAGTACAGTGACTTCACCTCACCACCAGTCTGGCCATCGCAGGGCCTTTGTCACTACCCAAGCCAGAGACCCAGTGTGCCCAGCTGGAGCAGTCGAGATCAACGTTCGGGGGCCTGCAGTGAGGGTCCACTCTGGCTGTTCCTGGTACCCCAGCTCTGTCTGAAATGCAGAAGGAATCTATGGTTGGTTCTTGTGCAGGGGGATGTTCCCCTCACCACCAAGAGTTCTGACAGCAGCTGAGTATCCTACAATTCGACTCAATTCTGATACCGTCGGAGGCCTTGGAGACAGAACTAGATCCTGTGGGTTAAAGTCTCAGGCCTACAGGACCACCCCCCTCCAGTGCCAATTCCATGTTCAGGTTGTCACTTGGGCTCCTGACTGGCTGCAAACCAGAGGTTTTAGGACCGCTTCCTTGGGGGATGGCTACGGTAGCTCACAGAACTCAGGGAGACATTTTACTTACTAGATCACCAATTTATTATAAAAGGATATAACTTAGGAACAGCCAGATGGAAGAGAAGCAGAGGGTGAGGTATGGGAAAGCATGGAGCTCTCTGGCCCCTCCAGGAAGCTCTCCATCTTCATCCTTTTGGGTTTTTTGGAGGCTTCCCCCCATCCCCTCAAAAAAGATTGATTAAATCACTGGACATTGGCAATATATTCACCTCTGTCTCTTCTCCTTCCTTTAAGGTCAGGAGGGTGGGATTGAAAGTTACAACCCTCTAATCACATGGCTAAGGACGCTTTCAAATTGTACTCAAGAGCCCCTTGGACAGCAAGGAGATTAAACTACTCATTGCTAAAAGAAATAAACCCTGAACATTCTTTGGAAGGACTGATGCTGAAGTTGAGGCTCCAATACTTTGGCCACCTGGTGTGACGAGCTGACTCACTGGAAAAGACCCTAATGTTAGGAGAGATTGAGGGCAAGAGAGGAAGTGGATGATAGAGAATGGGATGAGATGTTTGGATGGCATCACTGAATCAGTGAACGTGAGTTTGAGCAAACTCTGGGAGATAGTGAAGGACAAGGAAGCCTGGCATGCTGCAGTCCATGGGGTCGCAAAGACTTAGACACAACTTAGTGACTGAACAATAACAAATTTCTTAGGCTAATAAATGGGAGGGGTATTCCAACTATTTTGGGGAAGGATTGGGGATTTCTAGGAGTTGGGTTACTGTCCAGTTTTTGACCTTTATGGTCAGTTTTGGAACTGTCATGGCACTGGTGGGTATGTCATTTTGCTGGTGTGTTACAATGAGCATAAACTGAGACTCAAGTTCTAGAGGAAGTCAACTGGTCTGCCAACTTGGATCTACTTGGTTCTAATCAGTTTATGTCTGTCATGTCCTTAGGCTATGTCATTCCTTTAAAATGAAGGGCAGGGAAGCCTGGATTGCTGCAGTCCATGGGGTCACAGAGTCGGATGCAACTTAGTGACTGAACAATAGCAATCACATGGTTGGTTCCTTTGGTGACAAGCCCTCATCCTTAGGTCACTAGGGGCTTTCTGAAAGTCACTCATTAGCATAATAAAAATATACATTTATGAGGCTCTTCACTTAGGAAATTCTAAGGGTTTTAAGAGTTCTGTGCCAAAACCAGGGATGAAGACCAAATGATTTTATTATTATAAACACAATATCATACTTACCTTCTGGGAGCTTCCTCATATCACTAGAGGTACTTTGAGGCATGGCCCACATAAGAAAGAGGGGAATTCACTCACTTCCCATTTGATGGGGCTCACTTTCTGAATTCAGGTCCTGAGGATATTTCTTTTCTTCCCTGGACTTCAGAGTCCATGAACATGTACTTGGTATAAGAAGTGGTGGGAATCAGGGCTGGTGGGAGCTACATGGAGGACGGTCTTGGAGGCTGAGTTACGGTGGTTAGGGTTTTCCTGTGCCTACAGGGGACCCACAGATGGCTTTTGGGAAGGCAGATGAAATGATCGGATTTTAGCGAAGCAGAGAGAGGGTGTGAAGGCCTGGCTAGAGGCTACAGGTATAAGAAGGAGTTGATTTAAGAGACTATGAGGGAAAAAATTGTCTATTGGACTGGATTTCCTAAAGGAAATCAGTCCTGAATGTCCATTGTAAGGGTTGATGCTGAGACTGAAACTCTAATACTTTGGCCACCTGATGCGAAGAACTGACTCATTGGAAAAGATCCCAATGCTGGGAAAGATTGAAGGCAGGAGGAGAAGGGGACAACAGAGGATGAGATGGTTGGATGGCATCACTGCCTTGATGGGCATGAGTTTGAGCAAGCTCTGGGAAATGGTGATGAACAGGGAAGCCTGGCATACTGCAGTCCATGGGGTCGCAAAGAGACATGACTGAGCGACTGAACTGAACTGCTTGGACTGGAAACTCCTTATACTTATGTCAAGGGACAGAGGGAGATAGAAAAGGAAGCTGGGTCTTGGTGCTTAAGAATGGAAGCTCAGGAATAGGAAAGTTGGTAAAAAAAAAAAAAAGCTTTGGACAGTATGTTATAAGCCAAATGAAAACAGTACTGGTGGTACTAGCTAACATAGCTAGGCATTAGGATTCTAGAAATGCTTCGAGGTCAGATGCCTCAGCTCTGGCTGTCCTGCTGGCTGGTGTGGGGCAGGAAGAAGCTCTTCTCACCATGGGTCTCTGCTGCCATCCCCGAGTCGCTAGCCATAGTCCTTCCCACACACACTGTGCCTGTGGCAGCAGGACAGCAGCCAGCCTGGCTCTTTCTGACCTTCTCTGACTGCCTTCTCTGGGCACCTTGGCTTCTTTCTCACTCTCTCTAAGTGGGGGTTCTCCCCAACCTGCTGCTTTTCTGAAATGCTTTCCTGGGGAGGTTCCAGTCACAGTCAGGGTTTCAGTGACTGCCTACCTGGCAGTGACATCCAGATGGAAGCCTTCAGTTAGCACCCTTCCTCCTGGTTCATGCTGAGGAACCCCATCAGCAAAAGACCAAACTCACACTTCACATGGGACATGTTCTCAAAGGAATTTGTCATGGTTCCTCACTAAACCCACCTTTCTCACAGTGTGACTGGGGATATCTCACTCTATTTCACTTGTACTTGCACGCTTTTGCCTATGATTGTTGTTTAGTCTCTCAGCCATGTCCGACTGTTTGCGACGCCATGGACTGTAGCCAGCCAGGCTCCTCTGTCCACGGGATTTCCCAGGCAAGAATACTGGAGTGGGTTGCCATGCCCTCCTCCAGGCGATCTTCCCAACCCAGGGATCAAACCCATGTCTCTTGCACTGGCAGGTGGATTCTTTACCACTGAGCCACTAGGGGAGCCCTTTGCCTACAAGAGTGATCCTCAACTAGGGCACTATTTCCCCAGGGGAGGCTTGGCAGTGTCTGGAGACATTTTCGGGGGCAAAGCAGCTGGTGGGTGGAATCCAATGCACTCCCTCCAGCTACCATACCACAATCATCTGGCCCAAATGGCAATAGCATTGAGGTTGGGCAATCCTCACCTAGAACAAAGCCAGCAGGTGCCCAAGGCCCTGGCCTGCTGTGATCTGACCACACCTTTGCACCTGCTCTTCTGATGTTGCCTCTTACATCTGCAAACACAGATTTGCTTGTAGTTCCCTTGAGTGGGTGCCTTTCCCGTCCTCCCCTACGCCTTTGCCCACAGTCGCCTGCTTTTCTTGTCCTCTACCTTCTTTTACTTTCCTGCCCTCACACCGCTCTTTGCATCAGTTATGCCTCCAGCATCCTTCGAGGTTCATGGCAAGCTGCCCTCCAGCATGAGGTGGTACCTGGCACTCTGGTTCCCCAGCTCGCATGCAGGTTTTGAGGCCCTTCTACTCTCTCATACACTCTGTACAAATATACATTTTTGCTCTCTATGTACCTACGCTCCAACTAAACTGTGAGATTCTTTGTGATGGGATTATGCCTCTTACAAACCTACTGTGTCTCTTATACCAGGCATATAGTGGGCATTCAAAACGTAGATTAGACCTATTGATTTCAGTTCAGCAATGAATCCGTGAATAAATGGATGAAAGAAGTGAATGAAACCCTCTATTTCAGCATTTATGTTCAGAACACTTTCTGCTTTATGGTACTGATGCCCAAGAGTGAGCAACTTACTTTAAATAAGTAAACAATAGCAACTTACATTAGAAATCACTACTTTATTTTTTATGAAAATGTGTGGTGCGTGTCAAGCTGTAAGACATTTAATTCAATGTTATCATACTGTATTAAATTGTCAAGCACATGGTAACTGTTGGGAGGGAGAACATACAAATGCAATGAAATGTGACCAATTTGGAAATGTTGAATGATTACTATACATTTTTATAAATCATTATAGCTCTTGAGCTTCTGTGATAATGAAAGACACTTGGGTTTCAGGGCACAGGCTCAGACCTGCAGGCAGCCAGCTGTGTGGTCCTGTACGAAGCTGTCTGTCCTTCTGCTTGTCAGTGTCCTCACTCAAGATGCTGCTGCTGCTGCTAAGTCGCTTCAGTCGTGTCCGACTCTGTGCGACTCCATAGACGGCAGCCCACCAGGCTCCCCCGTCCCTGGGATTCTCCAGGCAAGAATACTGGAGTGGGTTGCCATTTCCTTCTCCAATGCATGAAAGTGAAAAGTGAAAGTGAAGTCCCTCAGTCGTGTCCGACTCTTAGCGACCCCATGGACTGCAGCCTATCAAGCTCCTCCATCCATGGGATTCTCCGGGCAAGAGTACTGGAGTGGGTTGCCAGTGCCTTCTCTGCACTCAGGATTAGGTCTTTGCAATACTTAAGGATCCTAATGTTTTTTTATTTTATTAAATCCAAAGATTGTTATTAAATTCATTGCTTTTTTATGCATAAATCTATTTGTGAGGGGCTTTTGTGTATTCTCCAATTTCTATAAGTTGTAGGTAGAGATGCAAAGGATGTGTGATTTAATCAAGCAACACAGGCATAAGTGGGTATGAGAGGCATCCCACTGAGAGAAAATTAACTTGGGTTATTGTGCAGGGGTCACTGTGTTGTCAAACTTAAGTTCAAGGTGCCTGATCACAGCTGAGGCCAAACAAGCCCAGTTTGGAGCAGAGAAAGTTTTATTGCAATGAAACAATGAAACAGGAATCCTTTAAAAGAATGATATCGCCTGAGGACACAGCATAAAATGATTAGAACTAAATAGATCCAAGATGGCAGACCAGAGACTCCCATTGTAACACACCAGCAAACTGTGACACACACACAGGTGTCATGATAGTTGCAAGGTCAACCACAGAGGCCAGAAAGTGGACAGTGGCCCAATTCCTGGAAACTTCTATCCCTTCTCCAAAATAACTGGAATACTTAGCCCACTCATTGCCTGTGAAGTTACCCATCCCTATAAAAACTGACAACCTGGTACCCTGGGGCCTCTCTTGCCTTCTGAGATGGACTATACTCTGTCTACAGAGCGAGTTTCTTCTCCGAATAAACCTTCTTTCACCCTACTATGGCTGGCTCTTGAATTCTTTCCTGCACAAAGCCAAGAACCCACACTTGCAGCAATTCCAGGAACTCAGACGTGACCTGAGAGGTGACCGTCCTCTTGTGCCCCATTGTATTTCCTGCAACAACAGGACCAAGCAAGGAGAACAGGTGCCTCATCCTCAAATAGTTCAAACTCTCCATTGGTTTTCAGGGAAGAGTTTTTACAGCAAAATCTGAAGAGGGCTGCAGGGTGTATGACTTTCTTCTGATTGGTTGGAGGGGAGGTAATAGCACAGTGCTCCAGGAATCTTGTGCTCAGCCTGAAGTTACTGTCCTGCACCAGATGGGGGCTGGAGTTCACACAGAAGAACTCAGAGATTTGTATCAGCTTGATATGTATAACCCTTCAGGGGAAACCAGGACCCCCGCCAGATTGCTGAACTACTGTTTCTCCACCGCCTTTCCTTTATCTCTGCATTCCCCCTCTCCTCTAATTATTTGAATCTGCCCTTTGGAACTCAGGGAAGGTCTAGCAGGCAGAAACTTTTTCCCTACAAACAAGAAATGGGGGACACAGAATGGCATTTATACCAGGAAGGTCCTGTGGATTCTTGCTGGGTTTCAATTCCCTCTTTTCTTTGATACTTCTCAATCTTGACAGGGTACTGGGTCAGGACAGCAAAGGGAAAAAGTTTTGGATATTCAGGTTGATCATAAACTTGGCAGAGGAACTTGGTTTCAACCAAGCAGCCAGAGACAAAACCCATCTGACTCACAAAAGGAGAAACCAACAGTGTCTCTGTATGTGACCAGCTGGATTGAAAACCCCCGTCAATAAGGTCAGAGGAACTTCTCAGGTTCTAGGAACTTCAGTAGCCATACCTAGTTTTCATTTTTCCTCTGGACAAAGCTGGCTTACCTGGACAGAGCAGTAGAGAGAGTGGGATCTGAGGGCTCGGCCCTGGACTCCAGGTCTGAGTTGAATGTGGCTACTTGTTATCTCTTGGTGTCTGTTGTGTCAGGATGAAGAATTTTCCCTCTAGCCTTCTAGGTTCTTTTGGTTGGTCTGAGAAGTACATTGACATGAGATCGATTAACAGGAGAAAGTCAAACAGAAATTCAGTACAATATGAACATGGGAGAGACCCAGGAAAACTAAGTAACTCTCTCCAAAATGGCCAACATCCGCACCTTAAATATCTTCAGCTAAAGACAAAATGGATATTAAGAGTGGGGAGAGTCAGTTGTGGGAGAGACCAGGAAAAGCAGAGTAAACAAGGGTGATTGTGATGCAGCTTTAGGTCACTGCATTGATTAGCATCTTTGAGATTTAGGCATCCTCCTTTTCCAGGTACTGGGAGGTACACATCCTTAAGGAACGTGGATTGCCTTTACAAATATACATTGCTTTCCAAGTAGCTCAAATGGCAAAGAATCTGCCTGCAGTGTCAGAGACCTGGGTTCGATCCCCGAGTTGGGAAGATCCCCTGGAGGAGGGCATGGCAACCCACTCCAGTATTCTTGCCTGGAGAATCCCATGGACAGAGGAGCCTGGTGGACTATAGTCCATGGGGTCACAAAGAGTCTGACACGATTGAGTGACTAACACAGGCACACCTCTTCCAGGTACTGGGAGGTCCACATCCTTAAGGAACGGGAATTGCCTTCTAAGTGTACATGTTTATACAAAAGGGTAATTCCTATTTGGTTTCCATGCTCAGTACTTATTAGAAAAAAACAGCAAATTTAAAATAATTAATCGTCAGCAGACACACTTTGGGGTAACAAATTCTCCTCCCCTACACCTCTATTTGGTGATGATCTCAGGTGACCTTGGCTTGCAACAGCTTTAAGCAGGATTTTGCTTCCTGGCCAGAGACTGAAGTCAGAGAGTGCTAAATCCTAGCCACCAGACTACCAGGGCCAGTAGCCAGTGACAAAGCCCTGGCCCATCAGCTTTGTAGAAATGAATTTCCATAAATAGTGGTAAAGTAGTGAAGCACATAGAGTGTATATTAGCAGGAAAAAGAGTATCTCTGAATAGATTCACAAGTTGGGCTCAGAGAATCATATGCTCACAGTAGTTTGAATCACTTATGTGAGGCATCTCTTCTGGGTTTCCTTTGGCTAGTCATCTTGCTTTGCCTGATTCTGAGTCTCTTTGGTTTATCTTGGGGTCCTACTGGGTGTGCACATCTCTTAACCAAGTTGGACTCTAGAGAAGAAGCCTATGGGTAGGTTGAGATCTCCTAGTCTGGGGTGGTGCTCCTGCCCCTTCTGGTCCCTGAGAAGCCTTTCTGCTCATAGGTAGTTGGCAAGGTCTCCTTGACTTTGAGAATGAGGAATATGTGGTCTCTCTATTTTTGGCCTGGGCAGGACTCAGCTCCTTTCTGCCTCTGCTATAATATTTTGTCTGGGAGTATCTGTTCACAGGGGACAAAGTCCAGCTGCTCGGCCTGGGCCCTGTCTATCTCCTCCCTCAGCAACATAAGCAGAGGAATGGAGAAACTTGACACTGCCCCTAAATCCCTGTGTGCCATCAGAGGGTTCAATAAGTAGGTAGGGACCAGTTCAGGGGCCGTTGGACTCAGGTGAGTGGGAGCCATAGACTATCCACAAGCACAGGACCACATTAGGACCTGTGACCTTTACGGCTGACTTGTCAACCATAAGGCGAGCTTCTGCATTTGAAAAAAATGGGAGGATTTAGTCTACAACATCTGATGTTTACAATCATTATAATTTTAAATCAAGCCCAGTGTTAATGTTATTAGTTAAAGCTACTAAGTGAAATTTGTAGTGTTTATGTTATATCCTAATTCGCTGATAGTTTAACAAGTTTTACTGGATTTTTCTGAACCAAGAAAAGACACACCTTGTAAGCCAAGGGGTGATGATGTAAGTGGTTCCAAAAACATGAAGATGCACCCATGCCTGCCCCTGAGACCTAAAAGATTTATCTCTGTGTTTGGGCTTTCCTGATGGTGCAGTAGATAAGAATCTGCCTGCCAATGCAGGGGACACAGGTTTGATTCCTGATCTGCGAAAATTCCACATGCCTCAGACCAACTAAAACCGTGTGCCACAACCATGAAGACTGTCCTCCAAAGCAAAGAAGGAGCTGCAATGAGAAGCCCATGCACCACAGTGAGGAATAGCCCCACAACTAAAGAAAGCTTGCACAAAGCAATGGAGACGCAGTGAAGCCAAATCAATTATGATCTCTGTGTTTATTTCAACAGCTGTGCTTCAAGAGATGCAGTGGACAACCGCCCTGAACAGCTTTGACTTGACCAGAGGAAAGTGCCTACACAGATAAGACCTGGAGGTGTCCCTCTGAGAGTTACCCTTGCTTCGTTACTGTGCTGAAATCTCCACGGGCGGTAGGGTTGGGATCTGTAGTCTGCTGGGCACAATCCCTGCTGTGTCCAAACAAGCTTAAAAGACTGGGTTTGGCTAGCTGCCTCTGGAAATCTTTGTTCCTTTCCTAAATCCATTCCAGGCTTTTTTCATTGAGAACATTTTACTTTCTTCTCCTAAATTTCAGAAGGCTTCAGTAATGTATCGTCGACTCAAAAAAGATGCACGACGTGAGAGTTGTGAGTTAAGTTCTACTTGGGGCGATATGAGGACCGCAGCCCGGGAGACAGCACCACAGATAACTCTGAGAAATTGCTCCAGAGAGGTAGTGGGGGAAGGTCAACATATACGATTTTGGTGAAGGGAGAGTTAGATGCAATCAAGCACTTATCTTACCAAAGATTTTCTGCTAGCCACAAGGAGCTGTCACCATGAAGGGGTTGAGTGCTTTTCTAAACATAAGGATATGCAAGGATTGGGATCATGAAACCAGTTCCTAGAATATATCTAACTCTCTAAAGACCTGTTCCACAAGTTTTCCTGGAGCACAAAGTGCCTCATTCTCCACCTGAACTCCCTGCAGAGCATGTCAAAGGTCAACAGCTGCAGCAGCATAGGATTTAATCTCTGCAGAGGCAGATGGCAGATATCCTTGGCAGGCACCGATTGGTAGTTGACTGTATTTAAGGACAGAGAGATTGATTAGAACAACGCACCTGATTTTCTATCCTCTCCAGTTTCCATGCATTTTGCAGCTCCTACCACCAAGAAATGGAGTCCATTTTCTGTCTCTGGGAATCTTTTAGTGTATATTGGCTGGCAGAATGCAGGGGAAGTAAAAGCATGTCCATTTTGACTCTAGGTTTCAAGGGGCCTTGCGTGCATCTCCCTTGGGGCCCTGCAGAGTCTAGGCTGGTCTGACAGGTGGCAGGAGACTCGGGCCTCCATCTCCCACACTGGACTCACAGCCTTCCTGCTCCCAGAGCTTGCTCCTTCCTGAACAAACAGCAGAACTAGTCAGAACTGCCCAGCTGACTGGAAGACTCCAGAGCAGTCATCAAGTTGTTCTCAGCCCTTAAGTTGGGGGATAATTTAGTAAAACCTGTGAATGATGTAAAGGTTGAGGTGATAGACTCAAGATAATTCTTTTCATAATATAATAGCATGAAAGCTGATTGCAAATACTGGTATTACACGCTGATGTGTGATAGTTACTGAGTAGGAAAGTTCTGCCAAGAATGTTTAAACTCTGGGAAAAATTCTGAGTGTTTCTTAAGATAAGAAGCCAGTTTGGTTCCACTTTTTCCATGGTGTGACTTGGAGCACCAGATCTGCTTACTTGTCTATTATCCTCAGAATCTTCAACGATTCTAGTATGCAGTCTTTGACAAGGAAGGATGGTAATGTGAATTTCTAGAGCAAACAAGATTGAAGGGCAGAAGTGAAAGAGAACTGAGAAAGAACAGAGTTAGCAAATTAAAATATAGGATACCCAGCACATTTGAATTTGTATTGATAAAAAACATTTTTTAGCACAGGTATGCCCCAAATATTGCATAGGGCATACTTACGTTATATATATGGGGCTTTCCTGTTGGCTCAGTGGTAAAGAATCTGCCTGTCAATGTAGGAGATGCAGCTTCAACCCCTGGGTTGGGAAGATCCCTTGGAGAAGGAAATGGAAACCCTCTCCAGTATTCTTGTCTGGGAAATCCCATGGACAGAGGAGCCTGGTGGGCTATAGGCTATGGAGTTACAGAGAGTCAGACAACAGTGAATGACTGAGAACACGTGCTTGCACTTTATATGTATATCTCACCTCTGATTTCCACTTTTCCCTGCACTGTTGTTGTAACTCCCATGGATAACACTGGTGTAAATGATGGACTTCTGCCCCAGAACAGAGGATGTCTGCTGAGGGGTCCACTGTCCACATAGGTTAAGTTCATTCAAACAGAGACTGAGGTCTAGAATCATGATGGTGGGAAAAGGTGAGGGAGAAGGAAATGAATCTGTGCGCTGCAATAAGGCTCGAACTGAATAGGGTTTTCAGAAAGAACCCCTGAGAAGAATGAGGAAAAAATTCACACATGCACACATGCACACTCATGCACACACATGCACACATGTGTGCATGCTTGCTCCTCCCATGTGGTTTCCCGCCTCTTTTAAACTCGTACCAATTTCTGCCCCCTCTTCACTTCCCCATGTTCTCAACTTTGTAGATTCAATATTCAGTAGCATATTCCTTTTTCATAATATGTAATGAAAAGAGGGGAAGAAGATTTCATTGAATTTTAAAGAAGGGCTTTCTAAAGGACTCCTCAGGTGGTGCAGTGGTAATGAATTCTCCTGCCAATGCAGGAGACACAAGAGAGGCAAGTGTGATCCCTGGGTCAGGAAGATCCCCTGGAGGAGGAAATATCAACCCACTCTAGTATTCTTGCCTGGAAAATTCCATGGATGGAGTTGCCTGGTGGGCTACAGTCCATGATTTGCAGGTGAGCAATTGGATGCTTCCTTGGAGACAGGTATATTTTCCACACATACAGCAGATTATTCAGAGGATGTATGCGTGTACACATATGTACTTTTGTGAGAATGTGCATGTAATACATACTTATTTTTCATGGCTTAGAACATACAAACAGAGTTCTTGTACTGAACATAAGGTCATCACTCTTAATTCTCTACCTTGAGATTGCTCTGAAAAAAAATTGTAAGGTCTTTAAAAATGGTATATCTGTTCTCTGAGGTGAAGTACACAGTGAAAAACTTATCTTCAGCTACACATTTTTCTAGTGGCTCTAGACTCTTAAATCTCATCACTGGCTGGAAGAAATGCTAGGTTCCCCCAAGGAAGGGCCCTATGACACCATGTAAGGGTATGTATTAATGACATTCCCAGTCCTTCCTCCAAGGGACCTATGGCCATTTGCTCAGGAAGCCATCCACTGGGGAACTGACGTATCCAGACTGTACCTGCTCTCTGGGCCACCTGCCTCCTGTGACTAGTTTATAGAAGGTGCAATGCTGAGCTTCTCTCCTCTGAGGCATCACAGTGCAATCACCTCTTTGCCCCATCCTTCTCCTCCCTTCAGGAAGTGATTCCTGAAAGTCGTCCCCATAAACCTTCTGCATATGGCTCTCAGAGCCTGTTTCTCAGGGACCCTGACCTTGTGAGCATGTCACTACATCTCTATAGATGTAGTGAGTGACTTTCACTTGGATCTGTTAAAATTGCAAGTGTAGCTTAATTTTGTCAGTATCTGGCAACTGAATGGCATTGTGTGTGTGTGTTAGTTGTCCAGTTGTGTCCAACTCTTTGTGACCCCATAGACAGTAGCTCCACAGGCTTCTCTGGACATAGAATTCTCCAGGCGAGAATATTGAAGTGGGTTGTCTTTCCCTTCTCCAGAAGATCTTCCCAACCCAGGGATTGAACCCGGGTCTCCCACATTGCAGGCAGATTCTTTACCATCTGAGCCACCAGGTATTTATTCACCACCCTGTTGATGACAGAGGACGAGATGGTTGGAAGGCATCACCGACTCAATAGACACGAGTTTGAGCAAGCTCCGGGAGATAGTGAAGAACATGGAAGTCTGGCGGGCTACAGCCCATGGGGTTGCAAAGAGTCAAACATGACTGAGCAACTGAACAACTCTTGACTCAGAGGAGTGCTATGCAGTAGACCAGTGTGATGAGCTAGAAATCAGTCAACACCCTGCCCTTCCTGTCCATGTCCATATGGTCAGTGTCTAACCATTCTCAAAAGCCCTGGCTAACAGAAGCTGCAAACACATCTTTGGCTTTGTGAAATACACTTACTACTGTTTTGCTTAATCTATAAAGGGAGGGCTGGGACAGGAATAGAGGGAGGAGTAGACATCTCCTTCCCAGCTGCCAGCAGACATTTCTCTGCTACTTGAATCAAACGTCTGTCCTCTGTGGATAAAGACACGCTGAACCCCCACTGTAGGCAGGAAGAATGGAGTGGGCTGTGTTCTTGGTGGTGGGGCATGTTGCCTTCCTCAAGCTGGGGGGTGGTGTGGTGGTGATAAGTATTTTCTTTCGGTGTCTAGGCAACATCCAAGATTTAGCATCTGCCTAGAGTTCCTAAATTCTCTGCATTCAGTTTCTCCTGGAGACGACACTGGCTATCACGGATATTTCTCACTCAACATCTTCCCCAGTAAACTCAGTGCCTTCTCTCCTAATTGCCATCCTCACTTGCCCTGGATTTCCCACCTTGGTTATTAATACCTTGTATCCCATCTCTCATGTCGAGGTCTGGAAATTACTGTTCACCCCATCCTCTCCATATCTTTCTAGCAACCTCCAACTAGTCAGATGTTTGATCCTATTAACCTCTTCTCTCAAATATTTCTAAAATCAATCCCCTCTGTGCTATTGCAGAGCAATTGTAGATTTTAGGGCCTTTTTCTCGTATGCTTTGATGATTGAAAGAGTCTCTGATTTGGCCAGTTTGCTTCTAGTGGCTCCCTTGCAACACTTTTGTCACTCCTCTACCAGAATAATCTTCCTAGAAAGCAGATCTGATTATGTTGTCTTTTGACTGACAGGTCACCAAGATGATTTTCTAAATGTGATCCACAGAGCGGGGAGCAAGTCATCTTTCTTCCATTGTAGATCCTGAGCTTGAGGAAAGTTAGTCTTGCCTTGGGAGAGTTTGGAAACTACTGTGATGCAACACTGACTACTGTATTTCCCCAGGACACTTCAAGTGGCTTCACAAGAATTTTCTCTTGTGCAAGGATGGATCCTTTCTGTTTGGAATCCTTGACCATTTTTACAACTAGATGGGTCACCAATTATATTTCAAAATAGAGCTTGGAAGTTGCCTCATCTTTGAAACCGTTCTCAACTGAAGGGAAGAGCCCACTCAAGCCACATTAGTTTTATCTTCTACCATTTGGAGTTGAGAAGTTGCCTCTTCAAACTCTGCAAATCCATGACTTTTATATTCTATTTTCTTTTAATCCTACTTGCAAGTGAGCCAATTTTTTCCTGAGCTCATATTTTTTTCATAAAAACATTCTAAATGCAAACTATAATAAGTAGTGTAGACTTCTAGTGTTCTGTTTTCCAACCTCTACCCCCGGGTTATATTTGTCTTATGATCCAGCTTCTAGATTATTGTAGGCAATGGTTTTACTAGCTATTTTGCCATGGCTACTACTCTTGGTTTGGGCTCTCCTTCACATCATTGTCACTTTGGTCCTCAGGCTGACAGAGCTCTCATGGTTGCAGAAGGAATGTCTAGCTGCTTTAGAAAACATTTCCCCAGTTTCTCAAAATGGTAAATGAAGAGTTACCATGTGACCCAGCAATTTCACTCCTAGGTATTGCACTAAGAGATCTGAATAATCTGTCCACACAAAAACTTGTGTACAAATATTCAAGGAAATGCTATTCCTAATAGACAAAAAGTGGGGATGACCGAAGTGTCCATCAGGTGACGGAAGAATAAACAAAATGTGTTCTCTCCATGTGATGGAGTATCATGTACTCTAAAGAGGAGTGAAATAGTGACACATGCTACAGTATGCTGAACTTCAAAACGTTAACCAGAAACCATGAACACTGACTAAAGTAATCAGATGGAATGGACCACATATTGTATGGTTTGGTTTATATTAAATGTTCCAAACAGGCAGATCCACAGTAACAGAAAGTAGATTGGAGATTGTCAGGGGCTGGGGAGAGGTGGGTATAGAGAATATCTACAAATGCATGTGATATTCCTTTTCACGATGATAAATGTTCTGGAATTAGTGATGATGATTACACATGTAAATATGATAAAAATCTGCTGAATTATATGCTTTAAAAGGGTGAACTTTATGATATGTGAATTACATCTCAGTAAAGCCATAACTTGAAGAAGAGAAGTAATCACAATCTGTGAGCTTTGTATCCCGAACAAGACAAGACCTTTAAACACTTCTTAGCCCCTCTCCTTGGATTTCTTCAAGGGGCTGGAAAATAAAGGCTGTTTCTGCCTTTCAGTTCTACAAGGATCAAGTCATTAGCCATTGCAGGTGCAGTCCCTGAAAGGAATTCAGGACCAGAAACAGGATGAAGAATGCTGTGTTTTTGGATAAAGGCACCCTTACATGATTAAGATGCGTATGTAAGGAAGAATTTTAGTGACTCCAGATTTCTGCATCTTCCCACACACAGAAAAGCACTAAAATCGTTAATCTGAGGTCTGTTCTTTGTGATTAACAGTAATCTTTTGCCAAGCTGGAGAAGGCAATGGCACCCCACTCCAGTACTCTTGCCTGGAAAATCCCATGGATGGAGACTGGTGGGCTTAATCCATGGGATTGCTAAGAGTTGGACACGACTGAGCGACTTCCCTTTCCCTTTGCCAAGATGTATGCTTGACTACAGGTACATCCCAGCCAAAAGAATGTGTGTATATCCTGGGCTCTCCTCTGTCTCTTCGGCGCAGCTCTTGGCGCGACTGGCTGGCTGTCTCCCATGCTACAGGCCTCAGTGTGCGCTGCGCTGTTCTCAGTTGCTTGCTCATGTCTGACTCTTCGCAACCCCATGAGCTGTAGCTCACCAGGCTACATGGAATTTTCCTGGTAAGAATACTGCAGTGGGTTGCTGTTTCCTACTCCGGGGGATCTTCTTGACCCAGGGATCACACCTATGACTTTTTTGTTTCCTTCACTGGCAGGCAGATTCTCTACCACTGTGCCACCCGGGAATCCCACAGTCCTCAGTAAGTTCCTTAAATAAAACTAAAACACACTGTACTTTTTAATTTCAGTTGACTGGGTTTTCCCCCTGCACTGGCCCTGACTCACATCATCCTTCCCATCAAATTCACAGCCTTGCAAGGTGAAGAAGGCTCTCAGATTTCAAGTCCAGGCTGTATATCCAATGATACCCGCAAATGTCAAGATATTGTTGGTGAAGACATATGGAGAAACCAAAGAAAGAATGACAGTTTTAGGGTCTTTGCTGTCACATATTCCTTAAAGCCAAAATTCACCAGGGCAAATGTCAAGTGTCCACTTTGTGGTTGTTTATACTTGTTGTAAACTTGGGGAAGTGTTATTCTCTGAGATTTTCAGCAGAGCAGAGGGGAAGTATGAAGAGGACAATATGAAGTTTGAAAAATCAAATTTCAGCTGTGAATACCATTGCTTTCATTTGTTTTCAGTTATACTCTTCATTTAGGTGTCCCAGATAAACCAAAGGAGAGCAGGGCTATTTCTGTTTGTCAAAAGGGCTCATGGGTCAAAGCACTTTATTCAGTTGCATTTGGTCTGTCATGTGTGTCCCTATAAATGCATATAATCTATGAATGACCTGCTCTCCTGATAGAGAACACATCTCCAGGGCACGGGGTCATGTCTGCTGTGTCTTCCACTGGAGTCCTGGAAGGCAGGAAATATACTGATGACACAGCCTTGGTTTCCTCAACCGTAAATGCTAATAATAGCCATGTCTCTCACAGCAGCCAGCAATGCGGTTGATTTAAACAAGAATATTCAAGAGGATGTGTACAAAGTCCCTAGGTTTGACCCTGCGGTTTCTGTGACAGATCTTCATTGATAAGAAAACAAGTGAGGAAAAAGGTTGAGGACATGGGGGTCTGCTGTGGAGCACTCTCTGCCTCTGCCGCTAGAGCTCCAGCGGGTGTGGCGAGGCCCCGGGGGAGGACACAGAGCAAGCACGTGGCCAGATGTCTGCAGAGCAATGGCATACCCAGTGGGGTTAGCTTGCCCAGTGCCAGGAGCTGAGCCCTGGTGGCCGTGAAAGCCAGAGGAAGCCTACACGGTCCCTGAGCTCTGAGATCCTTGTTCTTGGTCATGAGGTTCTCTCCACAGTCCATCCTGGAGGAAGATGTGGCTGAGCCCACTGCATCCAATTCAGGTGATTCTGCGGGATGAGGAGGATCCAGGCCAGTGTGGATAAACCTGGGCCTGTTAGGCACTTTCTTGCTGTTTGGTATATGGACTGTATGGCTGCCTGCCAAAGTTAGGAATGAAAATACAGGACACTGCGTTACATTTGAGTTTCAGGTAAACGACAAATATCATTTTAGGATGTTGTTTGCTTATGGTGAACTGTTTCGGATTTGTGATCTCCGAAGATTTAACTTCGGGACCAGGGGCCAGGCTTGATCACTCAAGATCTTTAGTGTAGCAGAGTTTTATTAAAGTGCAAAGGACCAGAGAAAGCTTCTGACATAGACATCAGAAGGGGGATGGAGAGTGCCCCCTGCTAGTCTTTAGCAAGCTGCTTTATGTCAGTTAGAAAGCTATTAATCAGATAAGAGAGACACCTCCAGGCTGAGGTGTCTCACCAGGCCCCTGTCCCACAATATGCATTTTTGAGATACGATGGCATGAGGTGTATCATCCCTCAGCCATAAAACAATTGATACGAATGCTGGTTTGCGGAGCTATTATCAGTGCAAGGTTTGAGAAAAGAAAAAAGTTAGTCTTAGGTGGAACCATTTTGAAGAAAGGCAAATTCCAAAGCAAATACATAGTTTTATTAACATAGCTTAAGAAAAACATTTCCACAAGAAAAATGCATTGTTAGCTCAAGGTTTGAGAAAAGTTAAGTTCAGGTGGAACCAGGTGTCGTCATGGCAACACAGAGTTTTAAGAGAAAAAAGTCTGACACCTGTAGTTTGTTTCCTTTTGCTGCTTAAGGGAGAGAGAAAAAATGTCTGACATTGGCAGCCAGTTTCCTCCATTTGGAGACCCCTGGCCTTCCTGCCTGTTATCCTCGCAATGTCCCAAATATTTCAAATTTAACTGGGTGTCCTGGATTTTATCTGGCAACACTAACTGGCTGATATTTCAATATCAGAGATAACATAAGAATCACAGAGTTAAATGGGACTTTTAGAGTTTATTTACTAACCGCATTACTTTAGTCAAAACATATCTGAACAGAGATAAGTAGGATTAGATCCTACCCCTCTTAATAGCTCTTTTACTTCAAGGGAATTCTTACTTCTTAAGTTCACTTTTGTGATGTTAGTATTATTTTCTAAGTTTTTGTATCTCAGTTTATTCATCTGTAAGACGGGAATATTAACATCCACTTCCTTGATTTTCTGTGAATCTTAAAATTAATTAAAGTATATTAAGCTGAAACTCTGATACTTTAGCCACCTCATGCGAAGAGTTGACTCATTGGAAAAGACCCTGATGCTGGGTAGGATTGGGGGCAGGAGGAGAAGGGGATGACAGAGGATGAGATGGTTGGATGGCATCACCGACTCAATGGACATGGGTTTGGGTAGACTCCAGTAGTTGGTGATGGACAGGGAGGCCTGGCATGCTGCAATTCATGGGGTCACAAAGAGTAGGACACCACTGAGTGACTGAACTGAACTGAAGTGCCTAGCACAATATCTGGCACATAATAAATTCTCAAAGCGTTTTAGACCCCTCCATCTGTTAGGGGAAGCACAGTGACTGGAACCGCCCACCCCAGCCAGGCACCATAGTAACCATTTACATGAGCTGTTTCATGACAGGAGGGCCTGGTAAAGAACACGGAACAAATAAGCCACCATCAACCGGAAGAGTTCGGGAAAAGTCAGAATGAGACGCCACATGTCCGGCCACCTCCCAGAATCCTTCTCGCTGGCATCCATCTTGGGTGAAAAGGTGTGCACCACCAGGAAGGACTCTGAGTCAGAATGATTGGCTGATGACAATTGGGAAACTAATCCGTCACCATAAAACCCGAGACTGTGAGCCTCGTGGCAGAGCTGTTCTCCTGGGTTCCCTTACCCTCCTGCTCTCCACCCGGGCACCCTTTCCCAATAAAATCTCTTGCTTTGTCAGCATGTGTGTCTCCTCGGAGAATTCATTTCTGGGTGTTAGACAAGAGCCCACTTCTGGGCCCTGGAAGGGGTCCCCCTTCCTGCAACACATCCATTAGGTTCTTGCACTGAAGTTAGCAATATCATTAAAATAAATCAGTAAAACCATAACCTCCATCCCCTCCAATTCTCTTGTGATATTGCTAATCCTTGTGTGTGTGTGAACATTTGTGTTCATGTATATGTGTGAGCATATGCACATGTGGGTGTGTATGCTTATGCATCCATGTGTATAATAAGTCTCTGCACACATGAGTGTGCATGTTTGTGAGTGTATGTGTGTGTGTACGCACAGCTGAGCTCCATCCCTCTGCAGAACAAAGAAGCTCACAGACTTGGATTAGGTCCTGTGTTGTCTTCGTCTTGGCTTCTGCCATAAGTGAGCACTGGTGAGTCACAGGGTCGGGCCGAAAGGGACACTTTGTAACAGTCTCAGAGACTAGGAGATGAGTTTAAAAAAGACCTATTTATTCAGAACTCTCAAGCTAGACATGTTCAGAAAATGAAAGGTGGGATGACCAAAAAATGCCAAATGATAGTTTTAAAGACAAGAATACTGTGTTTCTGGCATCTTAGCTTATAATTTACTGAACTGAAATGTCAGTCACTCTAAATGCATGTGATCACTGTTTTCGAGGTGCTTAAACATTCTAAAAAGAGAAATGAAGGAAGCACTCATAAACAACTCATGACAAGAGTCTGTTTACAAGGAATTTTATTTTGCATGCTGAGGTGTGGCTACTACCAAATTCGATAGAAATTGTCTTATCCAATTTCATGGCAAGCGTCTATGTAAATTACGTAACTTGTTCTCAGGAACAGCAAGGTGGTCTGTTAATATTCTGTTTTATTATATTTTCCTTTGTATATGTAATATTTTGTTATTATATGCTGGATATTGTGTATATTCTGGTGTGAGTCTGAATTATGCTGATTTCCTCTAAAGAGTGTTGAATTTTGTTCTTAAAAGCAGTCGATTTAGTAGCAGCTAAACATCACCCATTGGGGTTTGGTTCTGAGCTTTAAAAGCTTGGCCAGGTCTAGAGAAGCAAAGCTGGAGCAGGGTTTCTTGACAGCAGCGCGACTGGACTCTGGACTGGACTCGACTCTGTATTGAGGGGACTTGTCCCAGTGCCCCCAATCTCTACTCGCTAGATACAAGTAACATGCTCAGAGTTGTGACAACCAAAAATAACTCTAAATATTGCCAAGTGTCCCTGGGGAGATAAAATTGCCCCCGGTTGAGCACCACGAAGCTAGAGGAACACTCTACCATATTAACTACTACCCTTCAGTAACCTTCTTGGGTTCTCAGTGGAATGCTTGAAATGTATAGCAGACCTACTGCTCTGCATGGTGGAACTTTAAAGTCTCCATTCAGCTCACAAGCCTCAGCAGTTGTTCCCTGAGAGGCCTCATGGAAGTCTCATTCTATGGAAGATCTGCTTAATATTTGGCCAAACATTCAGGGGGTCCCTTTGACAGACATACAGAGCTTTCTCCCTGGGAAGCTCCGTTTCCTCCCATATTTTGCTCTGCAGATATTATTCTCCTTTGCAGCTTACTCTTCAACTTTCTCTTTGTGCTTTGTCCTTCTCCCTGTCTTGAAAATTGCCCCAAGCAGAAAGCTTGAATACATGTAGAGCTCAACCCTTGAATTTCTCTTCTCTTAAGGATCAGTGCCCTTTGTGAATTTCTACTCAGTGCCTGAAAACAGAAGTTTCATATATTTTGCCCATTTTTGTAACTCTTTCCAGTGGGAAGTAAGTCTGATAATCATGATTCCATCTTGGGAAGTTACTGGGCTGTCTCTTCACTCTAATACTATATTTTTCAATTGATGATTAATTATTTAAATGGACACAGTTACTCTCATGCATAAAGAGAAAAAGACGCCAGATGAAACCAACACATAGCCGAAAAAAATCCAACATTTCATACATTTGAAGTACTTTCAATGAACAGCTCTGACATTTAAACCTCTTTATTTGAGATTTCCTTTGACTAACTCAGGAACTGGCACTGTATTATAACATAATTGCCATCTGTGTGCCATGGAATTGAGTTCTATTCAACTATTTATCAAATGCTTATCACTACAGAAAACAAATCATCTGATAATCCAAACCTCTTTTCACAGGGCCACATGGAGGGTAAATCTCAGAGCTGGATGTTGAAATCAGATTTCTTTCTCAACTGCTCCTCTGCTCAGTTACCCAGACTCGTGCCTTGGACCTCTGAAGTCCTCTCCTTACCCACAAACGTGCGATTGCTGTTCAGTCGCCAGGTCGTGTCTGTCTCTCCGCGACCCCATGGACTGCAGTGTGCCAGGCTTCAGCGTCCCTTGCCTTCTCCCGGCGTTTGCCTCTGGATACAAAAAGGGAAGAGCTTGGAGTCTCCTCTTTGTTCCTTTTTAGGTTGTTTCAATATACTTTCTATAACAAAGAGATCTTTTGCTATAATGATATAACAGAAAGCACTTTGGCTTGGAAGATGAGTGATATGGATTCCATCCTTAGTGTGATGGTTCCGTGATTGGATAAGTGATTGATTTATTACTCTGGATTTCAGTTTCCTCACACCTAAAATAAGGAACTGGATTATATAATTTCTAATGTTCTTACCACTTCTAACACCCAATAGACTATTGGAACTTGGCTTATGTTTACTTCTTTGAAAAAGATAATAAAAGTGGAAGGAAATGAGTACTGTGTTTTTCCTGTGACTGAATAATTAAACAGCTATGATTATGGGAGAATTTTTCCTTCCTGGTATGTGTGTGTGTGTGTGTGTGTGTGTGTGTGTGTGTGTGTATGTGTGAAAGTCTGTATATGTGTTTTGGGAAGAATAAGCAGGGAGTGTTAGCAGTATTATGGAATTTTTAAGGGTAATTTGGGATGTGTTTAAGAAACCTGACAACACGTAATGTTTACTGACACTATTAGGACAGTAAACCGTCATGGCCAAGAGAAGCTTTGATATTTTCCCTTTCGAAACTTATACAACTTGCTAAAGTGTCTGCTTATTAAAACTATGGCTTTCTGTATTTTTCCTTTCTGCTTTCAGGAAGGAAACACATTTTCAAACACCTTGAGTTCTTATGGAGATGTACTGTGTAGCGCTATGTCATATTTAAAAATACATTTAAAACCCTTTTTAGGCACCTCCTCTATGTTCTTTTGCCTTGTGCTGGGTTACCTTGCACATAAATAGTAGATCATATTGATAATATTGGTGAGGTTAGCAGTGCTGAAAGTGAAGTTAGGGCAGGAAGCAGAAGCGGTGCAATTGAAATAGAAGCCTTAAAGGTAAAATACAAAAGAAATATTCCCTTTGTATCTTGGTGTTTCATTTATAAGTTATTTCCCCAAGCACTTCCAGTAGATATAATTCTGTGACTCCCATATTCAGCCTAGCAGTTAATATAAGCTTGTCTTCTGCAATGTACAGGGATAGATTTATTGAGCTGATAATATTTGCACACCCTACTTTTCAGCGATGATTTATTTAAACTCTCCAACTAATTTAAATTTAATAAAAAAGGAACTTTGCACGTTGCTTTATTGAAACTAGATTCATCATCTCCAAAAACACTGCAGTATTCAAGATTAGTGCAAAAGTGGCAATAACTATTACTGGATTTAATTAAAAGCAACAAATCATTTGGTCAGTGGTAAAGGATGCTACAAACAACCCATTAGGTGCATGGCTATTTAAGGAGCCAATATTTTAATCTCAAAATATCCGATTAGACAAGATCATGAAGCTGATGTCTCTTCAATAAAACAGTGGCTTTCCTTTGATGTCAGGACCATGAAGGCTGGCTGGCAGAGAGTGAGAGACAGAGTTGGTTTGTGCTGCCCTTTAATTGCAGAGTTAGAGAAAAAAAAAACAGAAAACAAAACCCAGGATGCATTTTTTCTGGATGAAGTTCAGTAGCATAAGGGGTTTTCTGGGGAAGCCATTTCCTACTAATTATAGAATGTGCCCAGAGCTCTCCATGGTAACATGAAGCTTTCACTCAGCTCTGTCATACAGGGCAGGCAGCAGAAAAGAGCGTTGAATTTCTGTGCAGCTATTCATAGCAAGACGGCCATTCATCTCCTTGGAATTTTCACAGGGCACAGCCTCAAAGGCACTCTTCTTATCCCCTTCCTCGCTTCTCTTCCGTTGGCTCAGAAAACAGCTTAGGATTCGATTATTTCACGAATGAGCAGGGTGAAGGATGCGGTGAAGGAGGGAACCTGCTCACCCACATAAAATGGCCCCAAGAGGAATATCTCACTGTGAAATTAATGGGATCTTTAGACTATTTGAGCTGATAGGTGCTTCTTCAAATCTTGAAGAGAAAATTTATAATATCCATGGAAGTGTCTTTAGAAACCATACTTTGTATATGTGTGTGTAAAATATATGTGCCTTATAGATACATAAAATATATATCTATACACAGTGCATATACACATGTGCATTATACACAAAGGTAGACTGATTATTTTATGTAGATTGGGTTTTACAGAGAAATTTTGCTAGTGCAGCTCAGGCAGATTGGCCCACGGGCAGGGAAGACCGTCTTGCAGCAGCCTTCAGCAAGCTCCATGCAGAACACATCCTTCCAGGCAGGTGCCTCGGAGGGGCCTGCCTTGAGGCAGGTATGTGAGAACTGTCCCCAAGTCCCAGGCACCTCCCAGGGCCCACCTCTTCCTACCCCTCCTGACCTTTACGCATCCTGTGACACTGTTTTCCCATATTTTTTCATCTGTCTGACAAAAGCTTAATTGCAAATGTCTTAGTATCAGCTGACTTGTAACCTCCTTGGGGATACCTGCTTTTAGAATAATATATAATTGTAGGAGACACGGTGCTATGTGTTTTAGGACATTTCAGCTCCCTTCCTTCAGCTAGAACTCCAGTGGGAGTATAGGAGAAACAGGCCCCACAACACATCTCCTGCTCGATGGAGTTGATTTCAAAGTCAGAGTTCCTTCCTAAGACATAAACTGGAGGGGTTTGTATAACAAGTTTCTTTTTTTTTTTCTACAGAGATATACACGTTTGAGTGAATACCACTGATTGTAAAGGTTAGCAGTTAAAATGGAAAGGATGTGTGAATTTTGCCAGCCTACTTGTTTACTCTATGAGGGTGGAAATAGGTAACTTAATATTAGGATGCAGCTGTTAATGTAAATCTGAAAGAAAAATGGGAGGTTGGCCTTTGCAGGAAGCTTTTTGTTAATGGCAAGAGTTTGTAACAAAGGCACAGTTTCCTTTTTGCTCGGGCTTGGTAATTACAGAAAGTGAATTATAACAGATTCCTCAAGCAGGACTGAAATTGTTGGTGAGGATTCAGAGGGTAGCATTTGAAATTCACGGATTTCTAAATGTACAGACTGCATTCAGCATCTGATATTGCTCAAACAGTATTTTTGTAGCTTCAGGTTTGGAATTTTGTTTACCTCTCCTGCCAAATGTAATATCCCAAGAGTAGAACATTACAGGCTCAATGACTGGAAATACCAAGGAAAATGAGCCATGAACACGGACCCTTGACAGCAACAGAATGGAAGACGCATAGGACACGGAGAGAAGAGCCTTCCTGGGGAGGGATGGGTCTTGGTCCAGGAGCCAGGCTTTGCAGAGTTTCATCTGCTGCGGGTTTATAATCCCTGAAAGCTGGAGGTCTCAAGAGCCGCCTGCTAAGTGGCTCAGAGCTGGAGGGGAGGGGGCCTCAGGCTTCGCTCTGGGTGAGGACAGAGCCTTTGGGTTGCAAGAGCCCCTCCTTGCTTCCAGAGGGTACTTCAGACTCTGAGAGACTGTGAGGCTTTGAAGGCCATCAGATTTCTCCATTCATAAAAGTTGGGGTGCTTAGGATATAGCCTCCCCTGCCTGCTGCCCTACTTTTTCCTCCTCTCCACTACTGGTGGGAGGGCTGACCCTCTTGGAGAAAAGGCTTTGCACTCATGCGTGAGGGACCCATTCAAGTAGTGGAACTGTAACCAGCATGTGGGTGCGGGAAGAGTCCTCGGAGGTCATAAAGGTCACCGAAAGGTGGTCAAACCTCACTGTGCTTTTATGAGGAGGGGACCCTCGGCCTTCCTGCGGCTGCCCCCGCCTCTCCTCCGGCTCTGCCAGACAGCCCCTCGGCTGGCTTCAACTCCTCCACGCTCAAGACCGGGGGCTCAGCACGTCCCGGGGTGATCAGAGCAGTGAAGACAGTGGCGCCAGCAGCTGAGGAACAATTGAGTTAGAGTGTGCGTGCAAATGTGAAAGGACAGAAATCTATTAAGAAGCAGAATTGAATGAAGGCTGTTTTGGGGGGAGAGGAGGGAAGAGGAGGGAAGAAGAGAGAACAGGAAGAGTAAGTGTGAAGAAGACAGTGTTCTTGTTCTTTTCTCTCTCTCCTCCCTCCCCTTCCTCCCCAGCACCGCCCTCCATCTGTCTCCTTCTCCCTTTTCTTCCTCTGGCTCCTCCTCCTTCCCTCTGTCTCCTTGAGATGAGACTCACAGGTGGGCGATTAGGAAACATTACAAGTTTGCAAATGCAGGACAGCAGGATGGAAATGGCTTGATGCTGACCCGAGATGCTATCTGCCTGGAGGGGTGCCGTGCTTGATGGTGAACAGTCTGCTAATTTTGAAGTGGTCTCATCCAGTGATCACTTCCTGAGCATGCTATCTTCAGTAGGTAAATTTTGCCTGCATATGTGAAAGGGCTTACAAACACCATTTGGCCACAGCAGAACCTAGAGCATCCATGAGTTCACCTGGTCAGTATTTCCTTAGTGTCTACTATGCCAACGTGCCACTGTGGAGATTAAAAAAAAATTAAAAAACGTATTTTGATTTGAAACAAATAGACTGCAGATATTTCTCCAGCAAAAAGGATTATTCAGGATCAGCAGAGAACTGTAATTTGAAGTCTGCAACAATGGAGAGCCACGTCGAAGTCCACTTACAAGGGAAAGAGAACTCTTTTATAAGAGAAAAGGAGTTTGGGGTGTGCCATCCCTGTACAAAGAGGCCATGGCTTCTCATTGGCTGAGTCCTCGAGGGGAAGGGGGAGGAGTCTTTCCTCCTGTCGGCCTCTGTTATTGTTGCAGGGTGTGAGAGCATCCCTGGCTTCTCATTGGCTGAGTCCTCGAGGGGAAGGGGGAGGAGTCTTTCCTCCTGTCGGCCTCTGTTATTGTTGCAGGGTGTGAGAGCATCCCTGGCTTCTCATTGGCTGAGTCCTCGCGGGGAAGGGGGAGGAGTCTTTCCTCGTTGGCCTCTCTTATTGTTGCAGGGTGTGAGAGCATCCCTGGCTGGTCTCCTGACTCTATTTAGTTGAGATTTCTGTTTGTTAGTATTTTACAATAGACGTTATCCTGAAGGAAACTTTGGTTTGGAGAGAGAACTTCCTACCTGACTACCTTCCACACCTGTTGTTTTATTTAACTGTGTTTTCCTTTTGCCCCTGATTAACAGGCCAACCTCCGTGTTAAGCTCAAGGGTGACGAAGATTCCTACAGCAACATCAAGCTCTCACATCCAGGCTCAGCTCGGGGGAGGCTGACTGGAGGCAGGGCTGGGTAGCGTGATTTCTCGAGAAGATTCCTAGGGGAAATAAAATAAGGATTAAGCTTATCAATGCACATCTTTTGCCAGAGATTTGCAGATACCCTGAGCAACATAATTACTTTTAATTGCTTTTCACTGAATCCTTGAATTCCTGTTGGACCCTAGAAAGAGAAGCACTGAGATCCAAACAAGACCTTTCCCTAAACAACTTAGTTAAAACTACATTAAAATTTGTATTAGCACATGTCTAAGGACAGCCAGCTTGCTGATGGTGATTATTTGTACTCAGCAGACTTAATCTACTTGAGAAATCTCCTGATGGGACAGTTTTGGAAATAAAGGTCAAATATGTCTGTCTCAGTTTATGACTAAACATTTGGTAGCATTTACACAGATTTTACTGCTTTCAGTGCACAAAAATATATCAGTTTGACTACTTTCCCTGTGCAAATTATACTATACAATCTTGTTTTTGTTTTCTAAATGGCTCCAACAGAAAATCCAGAGCACTTAAACTTATCACTGGAAGTGTTGGTTCATGACATGCAAAAATATGAATCCCCATTTCACTCAAAGAAACAAGTACTTGCTAAGTATACCAAAGAAACTTGTAAATAGTTCAATTATTCCTTGATTTCTAAAGCACTAACTGATAGAGCAATTATTCAACCTCAAAAGAAGGAAAAGAAAAAAAACAACTGTTCTGAGGAAAAAAAGAAATTATGTAGTTTCACTTTTTCCCCAATTAAGATAGATTAGCTTTATCAAGATTTAAGAATCTTTTGGAAATATTGGATGCCAATTCTCACACATAATTTAATATATTTAAGTTTCCAAACTTAATTCCAATTTATTTTGGGGGAGTTACTCTTAGATCTTTGATACAAAATTAGGCTTGTCTGTGATTTTATATATATATATATATATATATATATATATATATATATATATATATATATATGATACTTTTGTTAAATAAGAATTAAAATAAAATGTAAAGGTAAGGATTGAGGGGTAAGAAGAAGACTGTGATTGATCAAGCTGAAATGTATTTAATTTAAAATGGCCTGTATCTCTTATGAAACGCATATAATATTCAAGGGTCAGTTTCTTTGTACCAAAACCTGGGACTCTGTATCAAACATGTTGCCACAATAATGCTATGTAAAAAGTAGCAAAAATCTAGGTAGTATACAATATGTGTTTGTGACTGTTATGTCTGGGAATAGTTTTGCACATTGCTAGGGGGCTTTGCTGCCTTGGTTGAGCTTGCTAACAGTCTCAGGGTCATCTGGGGACTGAGATGTGGAGACTGGACGTGGCAGGTTAACCGAGGTGACTGGGCTCAGGCCACACGACCCTTATCCTCCGTTAGGCTACGCTGGGCAATTTTTCCTGGTCCTGCTATTAGCAAAAGAGATTACATGGAAACACACAAAGCTTCTTCAATCTTAGTGTCAGATTTGACACATCACACTTCCTCTCTGTGGACTAACTGCGTCTCAAGACTAGTGCGGATTCAAGGGTTGGGGAACAGATGTTGCTCTTTTAGTGAGAGGAGCTTCAAACCATGTGCCAGAGTGTAGAGCCATTAAGGCAATGAATTTACACAGCCTGTTATTAAGGAGTCGGGTCAGGGCTGTGACCTGAAAGGAGGCCAGTGTGAAGCACTAAAAGCGTCAGGTGGAGGGAAGGAGGGCCTCTGCCAGGGCCTCAAGCTCTAGTGGGCTTCAAAAGTGACCCACATTAGCTTTTTGTTATTAGAATAAGTGTCTAGTATTTTCACAGTAAGTGTTTTTGCTGTAGACATTTTTGCCACAAGCATTTTTATCACAAATATTTTTGCCACATAACTAAGTGGCCATATGGCAATTTTGCCATAAAAGATAATGTCACTAGTTGACAGCCTGGTTTCACTTTTCCATTGATGCAGTGCTCCCATTTGTATATCACATAAATATCCACCCTCATAATGGTCTGCAGAGGGACAAGCGGATGTGGCAGTCTCAACTAATGGCTGACAGCCATGCATATCATCTGGTAGAAAGTAGAGTGATAGAGTTTACTGGAATTGTGAAATAAGAGTGTAGATCAGACTGCATACTAGACCAGAAAATGTAGCACTTCAGTCTACAAATCTTTCGGTGACTAGACGGTACAACATTGAACTCACATTCCTTATGGAACTTTGGAACATCTATCACCTTGACAATGTGCCAAGAGTAAATTAAACAATAGTGCAGAAGACTTTTTCAAGGCAATGCAAAACTCAGTTTACAAATATGCACCCTTTGATTGGAAATCGATCCTTTTTTTAACAAAGGAGAAATTATAGCAAAAAAGAAAATATGCAATGCCAAATGAGATGATAAATCAACAGGCAAATAAATTATAAAATACTATGAAAGAAAGACTTAGAAGACAAGTGCTCAAGTAAACTCACAAAATAAAATCAGTTATTTGCAGTTTTGCCACAAACCTAACCACATTTTAAATGTACTCGAATATTTTTACAATATTTTACAATAATGACTTTAAAATTTTGCCCTTCATATCTCATTTCATTATATTCTTTTACAGTCCCTCTTTTATTTTTTGTGATTTTATCTTTTATGGAAAAATTGCCTTGTGGCCAATTAGTTATGAGGTGAAAGTACTTGCAGTGAAAATGCTTGTGGCAAACATGATTACAAAGAAAGAAACTAGGACCATTACAATGGTCTCCTCATCGAGCCCTATCATTTTTAATGTTGGATAAAGTATATACTTGGAGGAGGAAATAGCAACCCACTCCAGTATTCTTGCCTGGAGAATCCCATGGACAGAGGAGCCTGGTAGGCTACAGTCCACGGGGTCGCAAAGAGTCGGACACGACTGAGCGACTTCACACTCTTTTCTTTCTAAAGTGTATACTATTCAAGGACAGATTTTTTTTTTCCTCAATAATGTTTGCATTTTTAGAGGAAAAAAGTCCACAATGGCAGATGTCATTTGCTGCCTCTTTTTCTCATCCATTTTTATCTTTGTATCACGCTTAGTGGCCTCATTACCCGAAAGTGTCCTGGATGAGACTGCTGAACCGGCCTGGTTCAGGCAGACTTGTAGAGAACCAGTAGATTCCACCATTAGAGAGGTAGTGTCCGTGCTAAGAAGCAAGGCCCTTGCTTGCCACAGACCGATGCACTGACTCAGCTGGACAAGAATGAAACAGGAGGTGGGCACATTGGGAGCCAGTCTTTCCTGATGTCAGAACACCTCTCTGAATCCTGGCTCTAAAACCTACTAACAGACTTCCCTGGTGGCTCAGTGGTAAAGAATCCACCTGCCAATACAGGAGATACAGGTTTGATCCTTGGTCCAGGAAGATCCCACATGTCACAGAGCAACAAAACCCCAGCGCTGCAACTATGGAGACTGTGCTTTAGAGTCTGGGAGCCGCGGCTACTGAAACTCTGGCTGCCTAGAGCCTGGCTCTGCCATGAGAGAAGCCACTGCAATGAGAAGCCCATGGACCACAGCTAGAGAGTAGCCCCTGTTCGCTGCAACTAGAGACAGCCCTGGCAGCAAGGACTTGAAAAAAAAGAATAAAGCCTACTAGTTGCAGCAACCTTAGCCAAGTTCCCTAACATCTCAGTGCCTCTGTTTCCCCATCTTTCAAAGGAAACTAGTTCTACTTCATGGGAATTGGTTGGAAGTCAGTGCAATAGTAGAAATAAAGCCTTTAACAGAGTCTCGGTGCATAAAAAGCAAGACTTCCGTTGTATGCTTGACTTCTGTTGCTCTCTGGTTGGTTGGAGTTGGAGGAGGGGCATAGGACTGTCTGACCAGTGGGTGTAAGTGACAGAAGCCCAGTGTGGGTGGGTGGACATAGAGGGGGAGGGCAGGTGGGAGGTAGCAAAGGTAACTCTGCCGAATTATAGCTGCTGCCCAGGGTTGCCTCTGTTTGTATATACCCACTGTCTCATCACAAAATTGTGCCCTTCATTTCTTTCTGCATAATTATTTAAAATTACAAACTAGACCTTCCCATACATAAGCATTCAAGCAATCACAGAAACTATATTAAATAAAGAACGAATAAGCAACTTACAAGTATTCCTCAGATAGTAATTACCTGTAACCATTTGCCATAAAGTGAAATACATTGCTTGTCAAGAGAACCAAAATTAATTGTATTCCAAATTAGTTTCTATCTTAGGTTGTCAATTTGCTTTCCTTCTTACAAATCTTTTGTAGAAGATATTTTAATACTATTACAAAAATAACAGGATTATTGTTTCATTATTATTACATTAATAATCATATTTTTTAATTACTTAGATTCTCTCCTTGAGGAATAAACTGATTTCTCTCAAATTACAAATGTGTACAATAGTCATCTCCCCACTCTGCAAGTCAATTAGATAGAAGCATTTTCCACTAAATTCTATAATACAAATTTATCCCAAAGGCAACAGAAGAGATGATCCGTGATGAGAGCCAAAGAAATTTTATATAAGTGAGTTCACACACTAAATAAGATGGGATGGCTTTTTTATTTTATTAATAAAATTTAGGGTTTCTGTGTAAGGCAAATAGGAAATGATTCCTTGTCTATTTTGCCATCATCACTCACATTTGGGTCTGGAGAAATACTTTAACTGTTTTAACTGTGTCTTCAGCTCCTGTTAACTTGATGCTTTAACATTTGTCGTGCATGTATTTGCTGGACACTCCTTGTTCGGGAAAGCCCCATGCCATGCCTGAGTCCTCCTACCTTGCCTCCTGCCACCCACATCACCCCTCACCTCCTCCTTAGGGGTTTTCCTCCTAAGGTTCATTTTTCAAATGTAAACTAACCAGTCCAGAGCCCACACCCCAAATACCTCTTTTAAGGACTTCACACTCCAGGCCACTATCTCTCTGCCCTAATCACTCTAGAGCCAGGTACCAGACAAGTAGGGACCATCCCTATGCCTCAGGGAATGAATGAGTGATAAGTTGCTTCAGTCGTGTCTGACTCTTTGTGATCCTGTGGATTGCAACCCATCAGGCTCCTTTGTCCATGGGATTCTCCAGGCAGCAAAACTGAAGTGGATTTCCATGCACTCATCCAGGGGATCTTCCTGACCCAGGGATTAAACCCGTGAGCCCATTGAAATTATCCAACCAGTCAACCCTAAGCCTGCTTGCCCCACCTCATCCATATCTTCCTGAGGAAATCATAATAAAGGCCCTTGCCTATGCTTTTTCACCTGCTCCCTCTCTGCCTCATGACCAACTTTGGTGCTTCCTTATGTAGCCTCCCATGGCATAGTGTAGTTCTTGGAATCTCTGAGTATAGTTACTGACTGTCCTTTCAACGGCAATTGTCTCCTGAGCGGTTGGACTTACCACTTAAAAAATAAGAAAAGTACTTTGGTAGGAACTAACACAATTCTGTAAAGCATTAATCCTTCAATTAAAAAAAGTAAAATTAAACAAAAAAAAGAAAACTATATTAAGGCCAGAAAAGACCTGAGCTGGCAGAGTCTGCTAGTGAGAGTATCTGGTCAGGGAGAAAGGGCTGGTAAGAGTGACATACTGCACGAATCATCTTCAGTTCAATCAGTTCAGTCACTCAGTCGTGTCCGATTCTTTGTGACCCCATGAATTGCAGCACGCCAGGCCTCTCTGTCCATCACCAACTCCAGGAGTCTACCCAAACCCATGTCCCTTGAGTCGGTGATGCCATCCAACCATCTCATCCTCTGTCGTCCCCTTCTCCTCCTGCCCCCAATCCTACCCAGCATTAGGGTCTTTTCCAATGAGTCAGCTCTTCGCATGAGGTGGCCAAAGTATTGGAGTCTCACCTTCAACATCAGTCCTTCCAATGAACACTCAGGACTGATCTCTTTTAGGATGGATTGATTGGATCTCCTTGCAGTCCAAGGGACTCTAAAGAGTCTTCTCCAACACCACAGTTCAAAAGCATCAATTCTGCGATGCTCAGCTTTCTTCACCATCCAACTCTCACATCCATCCATGACCACTGGAAAAACCATAGCCTTGACTAGACGGACTTTTGTTGGCAAAGTAATGTCTCTGCTTTTAAATATGCTCTCTAGGTTGGCCATAACCTCCTTCCAAGGAGTAAGTGTCTTTTAATTTCATGGCTGCAATCACCATCAGCAGTGATTTTGGAGCCCCCAAAAATAAAGTCTGACACCGTTTCCACTGTTTCCCCATCTATTTCCCATGAAGTGATGGGACCAGATGCCATGATCTTAGTTTTCTGAACGTTGAGCTTTAAGCCAACTTTTTCACTCTCTTCTTTCACTTTCATCAAGAGGCTCTTTAGTTCTTCTTCACTTTCTGCTATAAGGAAAACTCAGCAGTGGCCACAGGACTGGAAAAGGTCAGTTTTCATTCCAATCCAAAAGAAAGGCAATGTCAAAGAATGCTCAAACTATGGCACAATTGCACTCATCTCACACGCTAGTAGAGTAGTGCTCAAAATTCTCCAAGCCAGGCTTCAGCAATACGTGAACCATGAACTTCCAGATGTTTAAGCTGGTTTTAGAAAAGGCGGAGAAACCAGAGATCAAATTGCCAATATCTGCTGGATCATTGAAAAAGCAAGAGAGTTCCAGAAAAACATCTATTTCTGCTTTATTGATTATGCTAAAGCCATTGACTGTGTGGATCACAATAAACTGTGGAAAATTCTGAAAGAGATGGGAATACCAGACCACCTGACCTGTCTCTTGAGAAACCTGTATGCAGGTCAGGAAGCAATGGTTAGAACTGGACATGGAACAACAGACTGGTTCCAAATAGGAAAAGGAGTATGTCAAGGCTGTATATTGTCACCCTGCTTATTTAACTTATATGCAGAGTACATCATGAGAAATGCTTGGCTGGAAGAAACACAAGCTGGAATCAAGATTGCTGGGAGAAATATCAATAACCTCAGATATGCAGATGACACCACCCTTATGGCAAGAGTGAATTATCTTCAAGGCCATTGTAAATTCCAGAATGTGTCCTGAAACATCACAGAACTGAGCAAGTGGCAAAATCTCCTGTGTCTTGCCAAGGTGATTCAGTTCAGTTCAGTTACTCACTCGTGTCCAACTCTTTTCGACCCCATGGACTGCAGCACGCCAAGCTTCCTTGTCCATCACCAACTCCTGGAGCCTTCTCAAATTCATGTCCATTGAGTTGGTGATGCCATCCAACCATCTCATCCTCCGTTTCCCCCTTCTTTTACCAGCTTCAATCTTTCCCAGCATCAGGGTCTTTTCAAAAGAGTCAGCTGTTAGTATCAGGTGGCCAAAGTATTGGAGTTTCAGCTTCAACATCAATCCTTCCAGAGAATATTCAGGGATGATCTCATTTAGGATGGATTGATTGGATCTCCTTGCAGTCCAAGGGACTCTCAAGAGTCTTCTCCAACACCACAGTTCAGAAGCATCAATTCTTCGGCACTGAGTTTTCTTTACAATCCAACTCTCACATTCATACATGACCACTGGAAAAATCATAGTCTTGACTAGACAGACCTTTGTTGGCAAAGTAATGTCTCTGCTTTTTAGTATGCTGTCTAGGCTGGTCATAACTTTTCTTCCAAGGACTAAGCGTCTTTTAATTTCATGGCTGCAATCACCATCTGCAGTGATTTTGGAGCCCCCTAAAATAAAGTCTGTCACTGTTTCCACTGTTTCTCCTTCTATTTGCCATGAAGTGATGGGACCGGATGCCATGATCTTAGTTTTCTGAATGTTGAGCTTTAACTCAACTTTTTCACTCTCCTATTTTACTTTCATCAACAGACTCTTTAGTTCTTCACTTTCTGCCAAAAAGGTGGTGTCATCTGCATATCTGAGGTTGTTGATATTTCTCCAGGCAATCTTGATCCCAGCTTGTTCTTCATCCAGCCCAGAATTTCTCATGATGTTCTCTGCATATAAGTTAAATAAGCAGGGTGACAACATACAGACTTGATGTATTCCTTTCTCTATTTGGAACCAGTCTGTTTTTCCATGTCCCGTTCTGACTGTTGCTTCCTGACTTGCATACAGATTTCTCAAGAGGCAGGTCAGGTGGTCTGGTATTCCCATCTCTTGTAGAATTTTCCACAGTTTGTGGTGATCCACACAGTCAAAAGCTTTGGCATCGTTAGTGCAGCAGAATAGATGTTTTTCTGGAACTCTGCTTTTTTGATAATCCAGAAGATGTTGGCAATTTGATCTGTGGTTCTTCTGCCTTTTCTAAATCCAGCTTGAACATCTGGAAGTTCTTGGTTCATGAAGCCTGGCTTGGAGAATTTTGAGCATTACTTTGCTACCGTGTGAAATGACTGCAATTGTGCAGTGGTTTGAACATTTTTGGCATAGCCTTCCTTTGGGGCTAGAATGAAAACAGACCTTTTCAAGTCCTGTGGCCACTGCTGGGTTTTCCAAATTTGCTGGCATATTGAGTGCAGCACTTCCACAGCATCATCTTTTAGGGTTGTAAATAGCTCAAGTGGAATTCCATCACTTCCACTAGCTTTGTTTGTAGTGACACTTCCTGAGGCCCATTTGACTTCGCATTCCAGGATATCTGGCTCTAGGTGAGTGATCACACCATCATGACAAGGTGGTAGCACGGGCCTAAGATTCCATACCTACCAAGACTTTTATTATTTTTGACTGCAAGAGATCCAACCAGTCCATACTAAAGGAAATCAGTCCTGAATATTCATTGGAAGGACTCATGCTGAAGTTGAAACTCCAATACTTTGGGCACCTTATGCGAAGAACTGACTCATTTGAAAAGACAGTGAGGCTGGGAATGATTGAGGGCAGGAGGAGAAGGGGATGACAGAGAATGAGATGGTTGGATGGCATCATAATGAGTTTGAGTAAACTCTGGGAGTTGGTGATGGACAGGGAGGCCTAGCCTGCTGCAGTCCATGGGGTTGCAAAGAGTTGGACACGACTGAGTGACTGAACTGAACTGAGGTTTATGTTTTATAGGTTGCTTATATTTAAAATTATTTATGGATGTCTAGCTTCAGCTCTAACATGTGAAGAGTCTGAAAGTTATAACTCATCCTCAGAAAAAGTAAAAACCTGAACAAACTGAAATCAAGACTTTTTTTAAAGGTGAGTCACAGAGCTGAGGTCACAAAGGCAAGCTACTATCCCCAAACTGGAGAGACACTTGATTCAGAGACTCACAGCTGATAGCAGCCAACCTGGAGCAGAAGCCAGGGCAGCCGGTAGCTGGTAGGAGGAGGGAAGTTGCTGGAGGGCTTGTGTACATCAGCTGGGGAGTTAGAAGTTCTGGGGGGAGTCATCTGTGGGGACCCCCACAGTTTCATCAGTTCTACCTTTAGGAGGCCCATAAGATTCTTGCAGTGAAAACCTAAGAAAATCTCATGCTTCAGGCAGGGGGAGGAGAATAGTAGCCATTTGAAATAAGTATAGGGCATTCTCATAGTGAAGAACTGCTTTCAAGGGAAACTACTTTACCAGAGTTATTTAATGTAATGTATACATTTAATCTAATCTGACCCAGGGGAAGGGAATTAGATAATTAAGACCCGTACAGCCTTTCTGTCTCACCTAAGGGAAGGAAAGAAAAATGTCTAAGAAATATATCAGAGCCCAGGCACTCAAAATCACTTAAAATTTACTTATAAGATTATAGAAAGCTTCCTCTCAACAACATCTTACTCTCACAGCAGCAGGGTTCCAGGATAATAACAGTGGATTACGACCAAAAGAACTGCAATATAAAACGATTTAAGAAAAAGTTCTTAGGCAAAGCAAAGACAAGATGGGAGGAGGGAAAGAAAAAAACCAAAGGAAACTAAAGAAAATTTAAACTTTTGGCACCCAGAGCTATAGCAAACATTAAATAACTAGATTTCTAATCAGATTAACATAAAACTTCACAAAGAAAGCCTGATTACCTCAGTCCCTATTACTAGATACAGCTTGTCCAGCTCAACCAGAAATTATAAAGTATGCTAGAAGACAAGCACAAGCACAATCTGAAGACATAAAGCACGAATTATAACCAGTTCCCATACGAAAGCGATTTGGAAATAATCAGACTGGGAATTTAAAATAAATATGCTAAATATGTTAAGGTCCTTAACAGGAACAGTATACAACATGTAAGAACAGATAGGTAATGTATGCAGAGAGATGGAAACTCAAGGAAAGATTAGAAAGAAAATATTTAAAATTAAAAATACTGCAAAGAAATGAATAATGCCTTTGAGGTGATCACCAGTAGAACGGGCACAGCTGAGGGAAAAGTTCAGTCATCTTGAAGATATGTTGGTAGAAACTTCCCAAAATGAAATGAAAAAACAGGAAAGAAAAGAAAAATGTGGAACAATATTCAAGAACCGTGGGACAATTATGAAAGATGTAACATACATATCCTGGAAATTCCAGAAGAGAGAAAGGGACAGAAGAAATATTTGGAGGAATAATGCTCAAGCATTTTTCAAAATAAATGACAGACACCAAACCACAGATCACAGCAAACTGTGGAAAATTCTTAGAGAGATGGGAGTACTAGACCACCTTACCTGTCTCCCTGAGAAATCTGTATGCAGATCAGGAAGCAACAGTTAGAACCAGACATGGAACAACAGACTGGTTCAAAGTTGGAAAAGGAGTTCAACAAGGCTGTATATTGTCACCTTGCTTATTTAACTTATGTGCAGAGTACTTCATGCAAAATGCCAGGCTGGATGAATCACAAGCTGGAATTGAGACTGCTGGGAGAAATATCAACAACCTCAGATATGCAGATGATACCATTCTAGTAGCAGAAAGTGAAGAGGAACTAAAGAGCCTCTTGATGAAGATGAAAAAGAAGAGTGAAGAAAGTTGGCTTGAAACTCAAGATTAAAAAAAAAAAACCTAAGATCATAGCATTTAGTCCCATCCCTTCATGGGGAAAAAAATGGAAGCAGTTACAGATTTTATTTTCTTGAGCTCCAAAATCACTGCAGACAGTGACTACAGCAATGAAATTAAAAGACACTGGCTCCTTGTAAGAAAAGCTATGACAAACCTAAACATTGTATTAAAAAGCAGAAACATCACTTTGTGGACAAAGTTTTGTATAGTGAAAGCTATGGTAGTCATGTATGAATGTGAGAGCTGGACCTTAAAGAAGGTTGCTGCTGCTGCCACTAAGTCACTTCAGTCGTGTTCGGCTCTTAGCGACCCCGTGGACTGCAGCCTACCAGGCTCCTCCGTCCATGGGATTTTCCAGGCAAGAATACTGGAGTGGGTTGCCATTGCCTTCTCTGAAAGAAGGTTGAGTGGCAAAGAATTGATGCTCTGAAATTGTGGTGCTGGAAAAAATTCTTGCAAGTCCCTTGGACTAAAAATGTAATGAACAGTCAACAGTTACAGATGATAAATATTAATCCATATATATAAGTAATCACTTTAAATGTGAGTGGGTTGGTGCAATATATTACCAATTAAAACACTGAAATTGTCAGGGTAGATTAAAAAGAAGACCCACCCTAGCTTGTCTACACTAGTCCAACTTCAAAGATAAAAGCACAGATAGATTAGAAGTTAAGAGGTGGAGAAAGACATATAATGTTAACATTAATCAAAAGTAAGTTGGAGTAGCTATATTAAATTTAGAAAAAGCAGATTTTAGAATAAGACAAAAAATTAAAGATAAAGTAGAGTATTGCATAGTCGTAGATGGATCTGTTCCTCCAAGAAACCATGACAATCCTTAACATGCATGCACATGAAAACACAGCATCAAAACACTTGAGAGAAAAACTGATAGAACTGCAAGGGGAAATAGACAAGCCTGTTATTATGATTGGAGACATCAACTTGCCTCTCTTACTAATTGACAGATCTAGTAAGCATAAAATCAGCAGGCATATAGTTAGAAGGGAAAATACCATCATTCAATTGGATTCAACTGATATTATATCAAACAATAGAAGAGTATACATTTTCCTCAAATTCACATATAATATTCACCAAGATAGACTGTATTCTGGGTCATAAAACACATCTTAACAAACACTAATGATTTTATTTATCTATTTGTGTCACTTGGGCACTTCTAGTTGTGACACTAGAGCTCCAGAGTGCATGGGCTCAATAGTTGCAGTGGGTGGCCTTAGCTGCCCTGCAGCATGTAGGATCTCAGTTCCCTGACCACGGATTGAACCCATGTCCCACTGAATTGTAAGGCTGATTTTTAGCAGTTGACCACAAGTGAAGTCCCATACCTTAACAAATTTAAAGAAGCAGAAATCATACAGTGTACTCTCAGATCGCAAATAAGTTAAACTAGAAATCGATAATAAAAGGATAGCTAGAAAATCCCAAAATATTTGGAGATTAAATAACACATGGGTCATAGAGGAAGTTTAATATGAAGAAAAAGTTTTAGAATATTTCAACTAAGTGAAAATAAAAATATGACATCAAAATTCATGGACTGCAACAAAGTCATAGCATTCAATGTACTGTATGTATTAGAAAAAAGAAAAAATATAAAATCAGTAATCTAAGCTTTCATCTCAGGAAAATAGAGAAAGAAAAGCAATGTAAACCCAAAGAAATGGCACCAATTCACCACAATCTCATCCAGAAAATAAAAGCAGAGGGGACATTCCTAATTATTCTATAAAGTCAACACCACCTTAATATCAAAACCTTTTAAAGGTATCACAAGAAAAGAGCACTACAGACCACTAAGTCTCATGAATATAATACTCCCTAAAAGATATTAACAAATTTAATTCAACAATTTATAAAAATAACTATGCAGTAGGACTTACTGATATTTATCTAAGTATACAGGACTGCTCCATCATTTAGGAATCAATTAATGTAATCCATTACCCCATTAAACTAACAGAAAAATCAAATAATCATATCAATCTATCTATCTATGAAAAACCTCTGATAAAATCCACACACATTTCAGTAAGCTAGGAATAGAGAACTTCAACAGAAAAACCCTAAAGTTAACATCATACTTAATGGTGAGAAAGTAGAGTCTCCTCAGGATCAGGAACAAGGCAAGGATGTCTCCTCTCAACATTTCTCTTCAACATTGTACTAGAAGTTCTAGCTAACGCAATAAGACAAGAAAACAAAGCAAAAGGTATACAGATTGGAAATGAAGGAATACACATGTCTTTGTTCACAAATGACATGATTGTACGTGTAGAAAATCCCAAGTATTGACCAAAAGCTCCTGAAGTTAATAAGCCATTATAGAAAGACTGAAAGATCTAGAGTAATATACAAAAGTCACCTGCCTTTTTACATACCCAGCGAGAACTTAAAGCTAACAAAAACGAAGAAGTCATATTTAAAAAATAGACGCTAAAGAACAGACTTTTGGACTCAGTGGGGAGAAGTGAGAGAGTGGGATGATTTGAGAGAATAACATTGAAACATGGACATATACGATATGTAAACAGAGGACCAGTGGAAGTTCAGTGCATGAAGCAGGGCACCCAAAACCCTCTGTGACAACCCAGAGGGGTAGGGTGAGGAGGGAGGTGGGAGGAGGCGTTCAGAATGGGCGGGGGACTCCTCATGTAATACCTGTGGCTGATTCATTGTTGCTGTATGACACAAACCTCCCATCACAATATTGTAAAGCAATTACCCTCCAATTAAAATAAATTAAATAATTAAAAAATGGACAAAATATCTGAACAGATACCTCACCAAAAATATATGTGTTACGAGCTGAGTTGTGTTGTTCCCACCGAAATTCATATTTTGAAACACTAATGTCAGCTTTTCAGAATGTAACCAGATTTGTAGATAAGGTCTGTAAAGAAGTGATAAATTAAAAATGAGATGACCATTAAGGTGGGCCCTAAAACAAGTTGACTGATATCTTTATAAGAAGAGATGTGGATATATTGTGCATACGCGTGGATGAAAAACCCTGGGCGGACACACAACACAGAGAAGATAGCAACCTGCAATCTAATGAGAGGCTTCAGAGGAAACTGAACAAACCTGCCAAGAGCTTGAGCTTTTTTGGACTTTCACCTCCAGAACTGTGAGACTATATATATTTCAGTTGTTTAAGCCATCAGTCCTGCAATATCCTGTTATGGCAGCCCTGGCAAAGTAATACGATATACAGGTGGCAAATAAGTATATGAAAATGTGCTTCATGTGGTGAATTATTAGGGAACTGCTAATTAAAACAACAACCGCCTACATACTCACTAGAATGACTGAAACTCAAAAACACTGATCCTTAGTGGTGACAGTGATGTAGAGCAACAGGAACTCTCACTGAAACTTACACAGAAGCGTTTACATCAGCATGTTATTTATAATGGCCGAAAGTTAGAAGCCGCAAAGAATGGTCCTCTCCTTTTAAATTTAATTTTTCTAGCTTTACTGAGATATCATTGACATATTAACACTGTATAAGTTTAAGGTTGTACAATGTTTGTGTTGATTCGATGCACTTATAATAGTGCAAATGACTGGCACCGTAGTATTGCCTAAGGCCTCCATCATGTCATGTAAGTATCATTCGTTTTTGGTGTGGTGAGAATGATTAAGACCTATTATTTTAGCAACTTTTAACATAGTATTATTGATTATAATTTCCATGCTCTAAAGTGAGATCCTTAGGACTTACTCATCCTTATATCTGGAAGTACCTGCACGTTGATAAACATCTTTCCCCATTTCCTCTACTATCCCCCAGCCACTGGATTCCACTTCTCTACTTCTGCTTCTATGAGTTCAGGTGTTTTAGATTCTGCATATAAGTGTTGATATTTTTTTCTTTCTCTGTCTGACACCCTCACTTCACCAAATTCCCTCAAGGTTCATTCATGTGTTACAAGTGGAAGTAAAGTCGCTCAGTCATGTCTGACTCTTTGCGACCCCATGGACTGTTAGCCCACCAGGCTTCCCCGTGCATGGAACTCTCCAGGCAGAGGTACCTGGAGTAGGCTGCCATTTCCTTCTCCAGGGGATCTTCCTGACCCAGGGGATCGAACCCCGGTCTCCCGGCATTGCAGGCAGGAGCACTTTACCATGTGAGCCACCTGGGAAGCCCAACAAGTGGAAGGATATCCTTTTTTTTCTCAGGGACTGAATAATATTCAATTGTATCTAAATTTTTGTCTTGTTATAGGTGAATAGATAAAACAAAACTTGGTGCATCCATACAATGAAAAAAAAATATTATTCAGTGCTAAGAAGAAACCAGGCTATCAAGCCACAAAAAGGACGTGGTGAAATTCTCCCTTAAAACACATGTTAATGAGTGAAAGAAGTCAATTAGATAGAAGCCAAGTAGATGATTCCAACTACATGATATTTAAAAAAAGATTAAAACTAAAGATACAAGTGGACA
Source organism: Okapia johnstoni (assembly GCA_024291935.2). Taxonomy (NCBI): domain Eukaryota; kingdom Metazoa; phylum Chordata; class Mammalia; order Artiodactyla; family Giraffidae; genus Okapia; species Okapia johnstoni. The sequence continues at coordinate 2,150,501 of CM044326.1, forward strand.
CGGACTGAATGACTGAAACTGACTGACTGAAAGAAGGGGTGATTTCTCTGACTCTCAGGAGTCAGAGAGGTGGAAATGAATAGGTATATTACAGAGGCTTTTTTTAGTGTGGTTGAAGCTATTCTATATGATATTGTAATGAATGAATATGAGAACATTATGCATTTATCAAATCCCGTAAACTTTTATAACCATGAAGTGAATCTTAAACTATCAGTTCAGATTCAGTCACTCAGTTGTGTCGTACCCAACTCTTTGTGACCCCCATGGACTGCAGCACCCCAGGCTTCTCCCTGTTCCCTGTCACCAACTCCTGGAGCTTACTCAAACTCATGTCCGTCGAGGTTGGTGATGCCATATAAACCATCTCTTCCTCTGGTCATCCCCTTTCTCCTCCTGCCTTTCACCTTTCCCCAGGTTATCAGAGTCTTTTCAAAGTGATGAGTCAGTTCTATGCAATCAGGGTGGGCCAGAGAGTACCTTGGAGTTTCATCCAGCTTCAGCATTAGTCCTTCCAATGTATATTCAGGACTGATTTCCTTTAGGATTGACTGGGTTTTAATCTCTTTGCAGTCCAAGGGACTCTCAAGGAGTCTTTCTCCAACACCACAGTTCAAAAGCATCAATTCTTCAGTGCTCTCAGTTTACTTTATGGTCCAACTCTCACATCCATACATGACCACTGGAAAAATCATAGCCTTGACTAGATGGACTTTTGTTGGCAAAGTAATGTCTCTGCTTTTTTAATATGCTGTCTAGGTTGATCATAGCTTTTTTCTTCCAAGAAAGCAAGGGTCTTTTTAATTTTCATGGCTGCAGTCACCATCCTGCAGTGATTTTAGGGAGCCCAAGAAAAAATAAAGTCTGTCACTATTTCCATTTGTTTTCCCCATCTATTTGCCGTGAAGTGATGGAACCAGATATCATGATCTTATTTTTTTTGAATGTTGAGTTTATAGGCCAACTTTTTCCCCACCCTCTCTTTGTTACGTATCACTTTTACCATCAAGAGGCCTCTTTAATTTCTCCTCACGCATTTTCTGGGCCATAAGGATGGTGTGTTATCTGCAATGCTGAGGTTTTTAATCGATATATCGCCCCTTGCAATCTTGGATTCCAGCTTGTGTTTTTCAACCAGCCTCGGGCAATTCTCTGTGATGTATTCTGCCATATAAGTTAAAATAAGCAGGGTGACAATATACAGCCTTGGATGTCCGACTCCCCCTTTTCCCAATATTTTAACCCTGTCTGTTGTTCCATGTCCAGTTTCTAACTGTTGCTTCTTGACCTGCCTGCAATACAGACTTTTTTTAGGAGGCAAAAGGTAAGGATGGGTCCCCCCCCCCAGTCCTCCCTTGGTAATTCCATCTCTTTCAGAAAGAATTTTCACACGCTAAGTTTGCAGTGATTCCACACAGTCAAAGGCTGTTGACGTAGTCAATAAAGCAGATGTTTTTTTCTGGAACTCCTCTTGCATTTTTTTGATGATCCATCGTATATATTGGCAATTTGATCTCTGATTCCACTCCCCTCCTCCCCATCCCTATCCCTCTAAATGCCCAGCATCTTGAAAACATCTGGAAGTTCACAGCAGTACATGTATTCCTGATAGCCCTGGCTTGGAGACAAAAGCGGTATTTTGAGCATAACCAAACTTTAAATCCCAGCGTATGAGATAGAGTGCAATTGTACGACCCAAAGTTTTGAGAATAATATCTACATTGGCAAATAGGCCACAAAAAACAATTTTGGGGCTAGAATAGTAAAAAAACTAGACCCTTTTTCTCTAGTCCTGTGGCTAACTGCTTGAGAGTTTTCCAAATTTTGCTTGGCATATTGAAAAGTGCCAGCAAACCTTTCACCACGCAGTTTATCTTTTAGGATTTTATAAAAATAAACTCTCAACTGAATTCCAGTCACGTCCATTAGCTTTGTTTGTTAGTGATGCTTGTCTAAGGCCCACTTGACCTTCACATTGTCACATTCTTAAACTATGGGCTTTAGTTAATAACAGTGTATTGACATTGATTCATTAATTGTAACACATATACCAACACTAAATACAAAATGTTAAGAATAGGTGAAATTGTCACCCTTGTATTGGTCCATAGTAAAAGGCAATAAGGGGAGCCTCCCCTCTGTATGATCTGTTCAATTCTGTATGTCCCAAAACTTCTCGTATAAAATAAAGTCGTATTAAATTTAAAAAATAGTCTCATATATTTACATGTCGGGGGCCAGGTATAGCACCCAATTTATTTTACCGCCCTAGCAAGCTTAAGAAACCAAAAAAAATGTGGCTACACAGAAGAAAAATTGTAGTTTTTTTTTCACCTCTGGCTTGCTTTTTCTCTTTAGGGAGGAAAGGCTAGGGTTGGCAAAATTTTTTTGAAGTGTGTGTGGGGGAAGCAAACATTCTGGGATGACTAAGAATGTCTTCGCCAGGACTGCCCTGGGGTGGCCCCAGTAGTCCAGACTTTCATGCTTCCACTTTTCAGGGGGACATGGGTTCGATCCCTGGTCATGGAGCTAAGTTTTTTCTCCACATGCTGCATGTCCCATCCCCCCCTCTCCAAAAAAGAAGTCTTCTGAATTTTAAAATATTTCCCTCTACCACATCTAGTCTATTAGCCTGTTCTTTTCATTAGAAACTTATTTTGTTTAGAGCACTTATATTGTTCCCAGAAAAAAATTGAGTGGAAAGTACACAGAGAAACCATCTTCCCATGTATCCTATCGCCCCTGTCCTAATGCATCCCCTTCCTAATGCCAACACACACAACCCCCAGCCAATCAACATTGGCCCCGTGCAGGGAAAAGACCAAATAAGCCAGATGGCCTGGTCAGAATTTCTTGCAACCATGGCCTCTCCCTCCTGTGCCCCCACGTTTTGTACATAATGGATTATGTAGCAGCTGAGATCACTTGTAGCACCTGTGCATGCACATCACAAGGTACTCACTTGCTGTGCAGGATACTTGATTATGCACTAGCCCCTGTATGAGCTTCACCATGAAAGGCCTGGCTGCTGCTGCAATGGGGCAATCTACACCGGGAAGAGCATCATGCTTATGTTATATGAGGTTATGCTATATGTGCCGTTTTTGGTCTACATTATGGTTATGTTGTGGCTCCTGCCATGGCTGCAGCGTAGTTCAGCCAGGAGAGAGGGCTGTGTTTTTGCTGCTGTGTCAGCACAGGGGATGAGATAAAACGTTTGCGTCCTACGCAGTTGGGTCTCTACAGCTCCTGTGTGCTTCTTCCAGCCTTTTGGCTTAGCGACCCTGCCTTACGCGTGGGGGGGTCAGCAACCAGGGTTGGGGTCTCGTGAAGCGGCAAGATACGCTTTGATTGGCACGTGAACAGTGATCATGCTGATACACACCCACAAGTGGAATAGCATTTGTCAACAGGATAATGATATTGACACTGCATATCATTCAACACCTTCAGAGTCCATAGGTATTACGCTCATTAGTGAGTTTGGATATTGTATCATTATACATGTTCTTGACTAAAACAATTACTAGCATTGATCCACCATTTACAGTATATAGGAATATTTTTCATGCCTAAGAATTCCTATGCTCTGCCTATTCATCATTCGTCTCCCAAACCCCTAACAATCAGTGACCCTTTTCACTGTCTCCATAGTTTTGCCTTCTTTCGAAGGTCCATATGTGGAATCATATGTAGCCTTTTCATATCAGTTTATTTCATCTTATAATACAAATTTATAAGCTTCCTCCTGGTTTTATTGATTCAAAAATTTTGGCAATTATGAATTTTAAAGTTGTTATTCATGAGCAAGTTTTTGTGTGAAATAAGGTTTCAAAACTAATTTGAGTAAATACAAAGGGATATGATTGCTGAATCATACGGGAAGAGTATGTTTATTGTCCCCATGCTTCTTTGTTCACAAATGACATGATTGTACGTGTAGAAAATCCCAAGTATTGACCAAAAGCTCCTGAAGTTAATAAGCCATTATAGAAAGACTGAAAGATCTAGAGTAATATACAAAAGTCACCTGCCTTTTTACATACCAGCGAGAACTTAAAGCTAACAAAAACGAAGTCATATTTAAAATAGACGTAAAGAACAGACTTTTGGACTCAGTGGGAGAAGGAGAGAGTGGGATGATTTGAGAGAATAACATTGAAACATGGACATTACGATATGTAAACAGAGGACCAGTGGAAGTTCAGTGCATGAAGCAGGGCACCCAAAACCCTCTGTGACAACCCAGAGGGGTAGGGTGAGGAGGGAGGTGGGAGGAGCGTTCAGAAAGGGCGGGGGACTCATGTATACCTGTGGCTGATTCATGTTGCTGTATGACAAAACCATCACAATATTGTAAAGCAATTACCCTCCAATTAAAATAAATGAAATAATTAAAAAATGGACAAAATATCTGAACAGATACCTCACCAAAAATATATGTGTTACGAGCTGAGTTGTGTTCCCACCGAATTCATATATTGAAACACTAATGTCAGCTTTTCAGAATGTAACCAGATTTGTAGATAAGGTCTGTAAAGAAGTGATAAATTAAAATGAGACCATTAAGGTGGGCCCTAAAACAAGTTGACTGATATCTTTATAAGAAGAGATGTGGATATATTGTGCGTACGCGTGGATGAAAACCCTGGGCGGACACAACACAGAGAAGATAGCAACCTGCAATCTAATGAGAGGCTTCAGAGGAAACCAAACCTGCCAAGAGCTTGATTTTGGACTTTCACCTCCAGAACTGTGAGACTATATATATTTCAGTTGTTTAAGCCATCAGTCTGCAATATCCTGTTATGGCAGCCCTGGCAAAGTAATACGATATACAGGTGGCAAATAAGTATATGAAAATGTGCTTCATGTGGTGAATTATTAGGGAACTGCTAATTAAAACAACAACCACTACATACTCACTAGAATGACTGAAACTCAAAACACTGATCCTTAGTGGTGACAGTGATGTAGAGCAACAGGAACTCTCACTGAAACTTACACAGAAGCGTTTACATCAGCTTTATTTATAATGGCCGAAAGTTAGAAGCCGCAAAGAATGTCTTTCCTTTTAAATTTATTTTTCTAGCTTTACTGAGATATCATTGACATATAACATTGTATAAGTTTAAGGTGTACAATGTGTTGATTCGATGCACTTATATAGTGCAAAATGACTGGCACCGTAGTATTGCCTAAGGCCTCCATCATGTCATGTAAGTATCATTCGTTTTTGGTGTGGTGAGAATGATTAAGACCTATTATTTTAGCAACTTTTAACATAGTATTATTGATTATAATTTCCATGCTCTAAAGTAGATCCTTAGGACTTACTCATCTTATATCTGGAAGTACCTGCACGTTGATAAACATCTTCCCATTTCCTCTACTCCCCAGCCACTGGATTCCACTTCTCTACCTTCTGCTTCTATGAGTTCAGGTGTTTTAGATTCTGCATATAAGTGTTGATATTATTTTTCTTTCTCTGTCTGACACCTCACTTCACCAAATTCCCTCAAGGTTCATTCATGTTGTTACAAGTGGAAGTAAAGTCGCTCAGTCATGTCTGACTCTTTGCGACCCCATGGACTGTAGCCCACCAGGCTTCTCCGTCCATGGAACTCTCCAGGCAAGAGTACTGGAGTAGGCTGCCATTTCCTTCTCCAGGGGATCTTCCTGACCCAGGGATCGAACCCCGGTCTCCCGCATTGCAGGCAGACACTTTACCATGTGAGCCACCTGGGAAGCCCAACAAGTGGAAGGATATCCTTTTTTTCTCAGGACTGAATAATATTCAATTGTATCTAAATTTCTTGTTATAGGTGAATAGATAAACAAACTTGGTGCGTCCATACAATGAAATATTATTCAGTGCTAAGAAGAAACCAGCTATCAAGCCACAAAAAGACGTGGTGAATTCTCCCTTAAACACATGTTAATGAGTGAAAGAAGTCAATCTAGATAGAAGCCAAGTAGATGATTCCAACTACATGATATTTAAAAAAAGATAAAACTAAAGATCAAGTTGGACACGACTGAATGACTGAACTGACTGACTGAAAGATGGGTGATTTCTCTGACTCTCAGGAGTCAGAGAGGTGGAAATGAATAGGTAAATTACAGAGGCTTTTTAGTGTGGTGAAGCTATTCTATATGATATTGTAATGATGAATATGAGACATTATGCATTTATCAAATCCCGTAAACTTTATACCATGAAGTGAATCTTAAACTATCAGTTCAGTTCAGTCACTCAGTTGTGTCCAACTCTTTGTGACCCCATGGACTGCAGCACCCCAGGCTTCCCTGTCTGTCACCAACTCCTGGAGCTTACTCAAACTCATGTCCGTCGAGTTGGTGATGCCATATAACCATCTCATCCTCTGTCATCCCCTTCTCCTCCTGCCTTTCACCTTTCCCAGTATCAGAGTCTTTTCAAATGAGTCAGTTCTATGCATCAGGTGGCCAGAGTACTGGAGTTTCAGCTTCAGCATTAGTCCTTCCAATGTATATTCAGGACTGATTTCCTTTAGGATTGACTGGTTTTATCTCTTTGCAGTCCAAGGGACTCTCAAGAGTCTTCTCCAACACCACAGTTCAAAAGCATCAATTCTTCAGTGCTCAGTTTACTTTATGGTCCAACTCTCACATCCATACATGACCACTGGAAAAATCATAGCCTTGACTAGATGGACTTTTGTTGGCAAAGTAATGTCTCTGCTTTTTAATATGCTGTCTAGGTTGATCATAGCTTTTCTTCCAAGAAGCAAGCGTCTTTTAATTTCATGGCTGCAGTCACCATCTGCAGTGATTTTGGAGCCCAAGAAAATAAAGTCTGTCACTATTTCCATTGTTTCCCCATCTATTTGCCGTGAAGTGATGGAACCAGATATCATGATCTTATTTTTTTGAATGTTGAGTTATAGGCCAACTTTTTCACCCTCCTCTTTCACTTTCATCAAGAGGCTCTTTAATTTCTCCTCGCTTTCTGCCATAAGGATGGTGTTATCTGCAATGCTGAGGTTATCGATATATCGCCCTGCAATCTTGATTCCAGCTTGTGTTTCAACCAGCCTGGCAATTCTCGTGATGTATTCTGCATATAAGTTAAATAAGCAGGGTGACAATATACAGCCTTGATGTACTCCTTTCCCAATATTTAACCTGTCTGTTGTTCCATGTCCAGTTCTAACTGTTGCTTCTTGACCTGCATACAGATTTTTTAGGAGGCAGGTAAGATGGTCTGGTATTCCCATCTCTTTAAGAATTTTCCACAGTTTGCAGTGATCCACACAGTCAAAGGCTTTGACGTAGTCAATAAAGCAGATGTTTTTCTGGAACTCTCTTGCTTTTTTGATGATCCATCGTATATTGGCAATTTGATCTCTGATTCCTCTGCCTTTTCTAAATCCAGCTTGAACATCTGGAAGTTCACAGTTCATGTATTCCTGAAGCCTGGCTTGGAGAATTTTGAGCATTACTTTACCAGCGTATGAGATGAGTGCAATTGTACGGTAGTTTGAACATTCTTTGGCATAGTCTTTCTTTGGGGCTAGAATGAAAACTGACCTTTTCTAGTCCTGTGGCTACTGCTGAGTTTTCCAAATTTGCTGGCATATTGAGTGCAGCACTTTCACGGCATTATCTTTTAGGATTTTAAATAACTCAACTGGAATTCCATCACGTCCATTAGCTTTGTTTGTAGTGATGCTTTCTAAGGCCCACTTGACTTCACATTCACATTCTTAAACTATGGGCTTTAGTTAATAACAGTGTATTGACATTGATTCATTAATTGTAACACATATACAACACTAATACAAAATGTTAAGAATAGGTGAAATTGTGTGTCCATAGTAAAAGGCATAGGGGAGCCCTCTGTATGATCTGTTCAATTCTGTATGTCCAAAACTTCTCTATAAAATAAAGTCTATAAATTTAAAAATACTCATATATTTACATGTCGGGGCCAGGTATAGCACCAATTTATTTTATCTAGCAAGCTTAAGAAACCAAAAAATGTGCTACACAGAAGAAAATTGTGTTTTTTCACCTCTTGCTTTCTTTAGGGAGGAAGGCTAGGGTTGGCAAAATTTTTTTGAAGTGTGTGGGGGAAGCAAACATTCTGGATGACTAAGAATGTCTTCCGCAGGACTGCCCTGGTGGCCCAGTAGTCCAGACTTCATGCTTCCACTTCAGGGGACATGGGTTCGATCCCTGGTCATGGAGCTAAGTTCTCCACATGCTGCATGTCCCACCCCTCTCCAAAAAGAAGTCTTCTGAATTTTAAATATTTCCCTCTACCACATCTAGTCTATTAGCTGTTCTTTTCATTAGACTTATTTGTTTAGAGCACTTATATGTTCCCAGAAAAATTGAGTGGAAAGTACACAGAGTTCCCATGTATCCCTTCCTAATGCATACACACAACACCCCCAGCCAATCAACATTGCCCCGTGCAGGGAAAGACCAAATAAGCCAAGATGGCCTGGTCAGAATTTCTTGCACCATGGCCTCTCCCTCCTGTCCCACGTTTTGTACATAATGATTATGTAGCAGCTGAGATCACTTGTAGCACTGTGCATGCACATCACAAGGTACTCACTTGGCTGCAGGATACTTTATGCACTACCCCTGTATGAGCTTCACCATGAAAGCCCTGGCTGCTGCTGCAATGGGGCTACACGGGGAAGCATCATGCTTATGTTATATGAGGTTATGCTATATCTCCGTTATGGCTACATTATGGTTATGTTGTGGCTCCTGCCATGGCTGCTGCGTCAGCCAGGAGAGAGGCTGTGTTATTGCTGCTGTGTCAGCCAGGGGAGAATAAACGTGCTCCTACAGTGGTTTCTACAGCTCCTGTGTCTTCTTCCAGCCTTTTAGCTTGCACCTTGCCTACCCTGGGCTCAGCAAACAGTGTGAACAGCAAGATAGTTGGTGTCACGAACAGGATCAGCGATACACCCCCACAGTGATACATTTGTCACAGTTAATGAACTTACACTGCATATCATCAACACCTTCAAGTCCATAGTTTACATTAGAGTTGATATTGTACATTCTACATGTCTTGACAAACAATTAATAGCATTGATCCACCATTACAGTATATAGAATATTTTCACTGCCCTAAGAATCCCCTATGCTCTGCCTATTCATCCTTCGCTCTCCCCAAACCCTAACAATCAGTGACCTTTTCACTGTCTCCATAGTTTTGCCTTCTTTCAGAAGGTCATATGGTGGAATCATATGTAGCCTTTTCATATCAGTTTATTTCACTTAATAATACACATTTAAGCTTCCTCCATGGTTTTATTGATTCAAAATTTTGGCAATTATGAATAAAGTTGTTATTCATGAGCAAGTTTTTGTGTGAACATAAGGTTTCAACTCATTTGAGTAAATACAAAGGGATATGATTGCTGAATCATACGGGAAGAGTATGTTTATTTTTGTAAGAAACTGCAAAACTTTATTTCAAATCCATTCTGCATTTCTACCAACAACGAGTGAGAGTTCTTGCCTGATATCCTTGCCAACATTTGCTGTTGTCAGTGTTTTGTATTTTATCCATTTTAATGGCTATGTAGTAGTTTCTTTTTTAATTTGCAATTTTCAAATGGCTTAATTCGTTTTAATGGCTAATTTTCCATTTGCATTTCTTTGGTGAGGTGTCTGTTCAGATTGTTTGCCCATTTTAGAACCACGTTGTTCTTCTTAATGTTGAGTTTTAGTACATTTTGGATAACTGTCCTTTATCAGATGTCTTTTGCAAATGTTTTCAGCCAGTCTGTGGCTTGGCTTCTCATCCTCTTTTCCGTGTCTTTCAGAAAGTGCATGAGTGTGTGAATGCATGCTAACTCACTTCAGTCTTTGCTCGACTCTGCAACCCTATGGACCATAGCTTTCCAGTCTCCTCTGTCCATGGGATTTTCTAGGCAAGACTACTGGAGTGGGTTGCCATGCCTTTCTCCAGGGGATCTTTCCAGCACTGAGATCAAACCTGCATCTCTTATGTCTTCTGCATTAGCAGTTGGGTTCTTTACCATTAGCGCCACCTAGGAAGCCCCTTTCAGAGATCAGTAGATTTTAATTTTAATAAAGTTCAACTGATAAATTATTTTTTCATGGATTTTCCATTTGGTATTTTACCTAACAAGTCACCAACACACCCAAGGTCATCTTTCAGTGCAACAGGACCCCATGTGGCCTTCCTGGGACAGAAGTCCTCCCCACACCAAGTTGTCTGCCTGTCTCTTGTTTGTGGAAAAATTTAGTCAAAGTATAAATTTAATAAGAGAAATGAGAAAAAAAAAGAAGCAAAGGAAAAATAGTCAGATGACAAAGTAATACTAATTTAGCCATTAAACAAAATCAAGGACTTTTAATTACTTTTCAAGGGTTGTAGATAATATTCTGAGCCATATCCTTTGAACTGTTTAGCAGATACTGAAACTCCCACCAGAAGAAGTTAACTATGTGATAACCCATCCCTCTGCGTATATGCCTCTGAAACTCCTCTTTAAGAGCTCTTCCTCACTGATCAACCGTGGGGAATTTGGTTCTTTGAGACATGAGTCCTCCTTCTTCCCTGGTTGCCAGCTCCTAAAGAAAGCAATCTTTCCCTTCCTAGCAACACTTTTCTCATGAGTGCTGGCTTTTGAATGATAAGCAGATGAACCTGAGTTCAGTAACAATCTGGATTTTCTCCTATGTTATTTTCAAGAAGCTTTTTTTTTTTTCCTTTAATTTTTGTTGGGATATAGTTAACTTACAATGTTGTGTTAATGTCAGGTGTACAGCAAAGTGAAACTGTTCTACATATATTCTCTTGTTTAGATTCTTTCACCATATAGGCCATTATAGAGTATTGAGTAGAGTCCCTGTTCTATACAGTAGGTGCTTACTAGTTATCTATTTTATATATAGTAATGTGTACATGTCCATCCCAACCTTCCAATTTATCCCTTTTCCCTTGTCTTCCAATAACCATAAGTTTATTTTCTATCTCTGAAACTCAATTTCTGTTTTGTAGGTAAGTTCATTTGTAGTCTTTCTTTAGATTTCACATTTAAGTGATCTCATATGATATTTGTCTTTCTCTGTCTAACTTAACTTCACTCAATATGACAATCTCTAGGTCCATCCATGTTGCCACAAATGGTATTATTTCATTCTTTTTTATGGCCAGTAATATTCCATTATATATATATAATTATATATAAATATATAAAACTATAAATATATATAAAACTATATATAATTATATATAAATATATCTATTGATATATATATCAAGCTAAATTATATATTATATATATACACTACAACTCCTTTATCCATTACACTATTGATGGACATTTAGCTTGCTTCCATGTGCTTGCTATTGTAAATAGCTCTGCAATGAATTTTGAGGTACATACATCTTTTCGAACAGTTTTCCCTGAATAGATGCCCAGGAGTGGAGTTGTTGTATCATATGTTAGCTTTATTTTTATTTATTGAATGAGCTTCCATACTGCTCTTCATAGTGGTTGTACCAGTTTACATTCCCACCAACAGTGTAGAAAGGGTTCCCTTTTCTCCATGTCCTCTCCACCATTTATTACCTGCAGAATTTTTGATGATGGTCCTTCTGACTGATATGAAGTCATACCTCACTGTAGTTTTGATTTGCATTTCTCTAATAATTAGTCATGTTGAGCATCTTTTCATGTGCTTTTTAACCATCTGTATGTCTTCTTTGGAGAAATGTCTGTTTAGATTTTATGTCCATTTTTTTATTGGGTTGTTTGTTTATTTGATATTGAGCTGCATGAGTTGTTTGTATACTTTGGAGATTAACCCTTTGTCAGCTGCTAGTTTTGCAAATATTTTCTGCCACTCTGAGCATGGTCTTTTCATTTTGTTTATGGTTTCCTTTGCTGTGCAAGAGCTTTCAAGTTTAATTAGGTCCCATTTGTTTATTTCTGTTTTTATTTCCATTACTCTACGAGGTGGATTAAAAAATCTCTTGTTGTGATTTATATCAGAGATTGTTCTGCCTATGTTTTCCCCTAAGAGTTTTATAGTATCCAGCCTTAGATTTAGGGTTTTAATCCATTTTGAGTTTATTTTGTGTATAGTGTTAAGGTGTATTCTACATGTATTTTTACATATAGCTGTCCAGTTTTTCCAGCACCACTTATTGAAGAGACTATTTATTCTCTTAAAGGAGTTTTATAGTTTTGCAACTTACATTTAGGTATATTATCCATTTTAAAGTAATTTTTTAAAAGTATATTTTATCAGTGACTTGGCAAAGACAGATGTGAGCCAGTCACTTATGCACTTGAGACTCTAGGAGGAAATATTTCAAAAGGTGCAGAGAAATGAGGGACACAATCCATGGTAGTAAGCTGACCAGAGAGAGGGAAGCAGTCTACTTTTTAATTCCAATTCAGTGAAGAGGAGAAAAATAGAAGCACCTAAAGAAACTGAGTATCATGTACTGAGGTTCACAGTGAACTGAGTTTTGTTTTGTTTTTTTAATAAGAATATTTCCTAGATTAGCAACTACCAAAGTGTATGGAATTATGACTTAGACTTTTGTAAAATATTTCCAGGTATCCTTGTAGACAAAGAAGAGCTAGAGGGCAGTTGGAAGCCAGGATAACAGACATGTGCTGACTGATACCCTGGTCATGGACACAGGGTCATGGTCACTGGATGAGTATCTGTCTTGGGAGGTTCCATTGGTGGGATCTGGGGCTCAGTCTTATTCTCAGTATTTTTTATCCATGATTTAGAAACACTAACATTGAGCACCTTAAATCAAGTTGTGGTTGAGAGTAATAGAGGAAACAAGATTAGAAAATATTGATAATTGCTGAAGCTGGAACATGGGTACATAAGGGGCCTATTAAACTATTCTAACCTTTGCTTATTTGAAATACATATATTTATATAATATATAACATTGTATTATAAATTTATATATTATGTTATAAATTTATGTTATATTATAAACATACAAAATTGTTATATAAATGAATAAATCATATTTACATAATTTATATATAAAATATATATAATTTAGAATTTTTTTTCCCTGATGCTGGGAAAGATTGAAGGCAGGAGGAGAAGGGGATGACAGAGGACGAGATGGTTGGATGGCATCACTGACTCAATGGACATGAATTTGAGCAAACTTCAGGAGATGGGAAGGACAGGGAAGCCTGGCATTCTGCAGTCTCTGGGGTCGCAAAGAGTTGGACAGGACTGAGTGACTGAATAACAAATAAATAATTTAAAAATCCATCTAGAAGGAGAAAGAAAAGAATTCTTATTATTGCTATCTGTCCTGTTAACATATCTTTACATTTTCAAATGAAATATGTTTTTAATTGTTTATCTATGGAATCTAGCTCCTAAACAATCTCATATTAGGATCAGGCCTGAGAGAACTCAATAAGGGGTGAACATTTGAAAAGTCTTAGATAGGAAAAGCCAAGAACTAGTATCTCCTCTGAGAATGGAGATGTTTTCTTTCCTTCCAGAAACGTACAATTTGGACAAGGTTATTAAAGTACACTACTGGGTTGAACCCAGTTCACAGAGAATAGGACGTTCTAGAACACCCTCAAATAAATATTGAAGAACTTAATTGCAACGGAAACCAACAGCAAATCATAAGAAGCATATAGCCAAGAGAAAATCACCTACAGTTAAATGGCTAGGAAAACACATTTGCTTAAATGGCAATGTAATTTGGAGTTGTGTCTTAAGTATTGTACTGTGAAATTTCAATTAGGAGCTAAGCGTTGTGAAAGTGGCTGTGCTGAAGGACTTTGGCCAGCCATTAGAAGTGCACTACAATTTTCCAAGTATGATATCGACCGAGAGAGTCCAGGATGAAAATTGGTGTTTGTTTGGCTTCGAGTCTAAACTTTTTGATGACTTTCAGATGTGCGTGTTTTCTATTATGGGGGAGAAGATTGGTGCGCCTATTTATCAACACACTGTACAAAATGTACAGGATATTGTGTAAAGTGTCAGACTGAGAGTAAAACAAAAAGTGGGAAAATGGAGATGACTTGACATAGTTGAGTTCCTTTAATGGAAAGAAAAGAAAAAGTCTTCATAATGGCCCCCTTTTCGGATGGGTTTATAATTTAAAACACAAGTGCTGAGAGAGCAGAGTTAAGGCACATTGGAAATCGCTGGTTTTACTGTAGGTCGCAGCACTCCTAGAAAAGGCCGCCTCAGGGACGACTCTGTTTGAGGATGTGGTGGTCAGAAGCTTCTCTGGTTCTGTCTCCTCAAGTATGAGAGGGAAAAGAATGATTTTGTTTCAAGAGTGTTTAAGAGTTAGTGAATTTAGTCAAGATTATGGATCTGTCCCTGTGCTTTGGAATACCGAGAAAGGATTGTCTGATGAGACTACCTTTGCCAGCTAATGTTGCTACCATAACCGCCATCTTGCTGGGGAAATATTGGAAGGCTGTTAAGTTCCTTCAAGGTAGTCTTGCATCCATAGGCTGGAACCTAGCTTAAGTTTGCTCTCAGGGTCCAAGCAGACAATAAATGCAGCCAGCAACTTTTGCCAGGAATTAGAGGGTGCTGGAATTCATTGAAAGGACTGATGCTGAAGCTGAAGCTTCAATACTTTGGCCAACTGATGTGAAGAATGGACTCATTGGAAAAGACCCTGATGCTGGGAAAGATTGAAGGCAGGAAGAGAAGGGGATGACAGAGGATGAGATATTTGGATAGCATCACTGACTCGATGGACATGAGTTTGAGCAAGTTCCAGGAGTTGGTGATGGACAGGGATGCCTGGTGCACTGCAGTCCATGGGGTCCCAAAGAGTCGGACACGACTGAGCGACTGAACTGAACTGAACTGAACTGAACTGAGAAAGTGCTGATTAAACAAAGATTATGAACCTGTTTCTAATTTTGGAAGGAAGAGAATGCTATGGAAGGAAATATGGGAATTGGAATCTGAGTTATCTGAGTTCAAATCTGATTCTGTGGCTGAAGAGCTGTGTGAGCTTATGTTGACTTAACTGTGTCTTACTGTGCCCAGTCTGCTTTAACAGACTGGGTAGCTTAAATAACAATAATTTCCCACCATTCTGGAGCCTGGAAGTCCAGGATCAAAGTGTTGGCTGATTCAGTTCCCAATGAAGACTTTCTTGCAGACAGTTTGCCTTCTCACTGTATCCTCATGTGTGGAGAAACAAAGGGCTCTGGTCTGTTTCTTTTCTCATCAGGGCATTAATTCTAGCATGGGTACTCCACCCTTATGACATAATTATCTCCTAAAGGCCCCACCTCCAAATACATCACATTGGGTGTTTGGTTTCAACATATGAATTTGGGGCACAAATATTCACTCTATAGCAATCACTTTTAGCTTCAGTTTTTTTATTTATTTATTTTTAAAAATAAATTTATTTATTTTAGTTGGGGGCTAATTACTTTACAATATTGTAGTAGTTTTTGCCATACATTGACATGAATCAGCCATGGGTTCACATGTGCTCCCCCTCCCGAACCCTCCTCCCACCTCCCTCCCCATCCCATCCCTCTGGGTCATCCCAATGCTCCAGCCCTGAGCATCCATCCCATGCATAGAACATGGAATGGTGTTCCGCTTCACATATGACAATATACATGTTTCAATGTTATTGTCCCAGAACGTCCCACCCTCACCTTCTTCCTCAGAGTCCACAGGACTGTTCTATGCATCTGTGTCTCTTATTCTGTCTCGCATATAGGGTTACCATTACCATCTTTCAAATTCCATATATATGCATTAGTATACTGTATTGGTGCTTTTCTTTCTGGCTCACTTCACTCTGTATAATGGGCTCCAGTTTCATCCATCTCAATAGAACCGATTCAAATGTATTTTTTTTTAATGGCTGAGTAATATTCCATTGTGTATATGTACCACAGCTTCCTTATCCATTCGTCTGCCGATGGACATCTAGGTTGCTTCCATGTCCTGGCTATTGTAAACAGTGCTGCGATGAACATTGGGGTACACGCGTCTCTTTCAATTCTGGTTTCCTCGGTGTGTATGCCCAGCAGTGGGATTGCTGGGTCATATGGCAGTTCTATTCCCAGTTTTTTAAGGAATCTCCACACTGTTTTCCATAGTGGCTGTACTAGTTTGCATTCCCACCAACAGTGTAAGAGGGTTCCCTTTTCTCCACACCCTCTCCAGCATTTATTGCTTGTAGACTTTTGGATAGCAGCCATTCTGACTGGTGTGTAATGGTACCTCATTGTGGTTTTGATTTGCATTTCTCTAATAATGAGTGATGTTGAGCATCTTTTCATGTGTTTGTTAGCCATCTGTATGTCTTCTTTGGAGAAATGTCTGTTTAGTCCTTTGGCCCATTTTTTGATTGGGTAGTTTATTTTTCTGGAATTGAGCTGCAGGAGTTGTTTGTATATTTTTGAGATTAATTGTTTGTCTGTTGCTTCATTTGCTATTATTTTCTCCCATTCTGAAGGCTGTCTTTTCACCTTGCTCATAGTTTCCGTTGTTGTGCAAAAGCTTTTAATTTTAATTAGGTCCCATTTCTTTATTTTTGCTTTTATTTCCAATATTCTGGGGGGTGGGTCATGGAGGATCCTGCTGTGATTTATGTCGGAGAGTGTTTTGCCTATGTTTTCCTCTAGGAGTTTTATAGTTTCTGGTCTTATGTTTAGATCTTTAATCCATTTTGAGTTTATTTTTGTGTATGGTGTTAGGAAGTGTTCTAGTTTCATTCTTTTACAAGTGGTTGACCAGTTTTCCCAGCACCACTTGTTAAAGAGATTGTCTTTTCTCCATTGTATACTCTTGCCTCCTTTGTCGAAGATAAGTTGTCCATAGGTGCGTGGGTTTATATCTGGGCTTTCTATTTTGTTCCATTGATCTATATTTCTATCTTTGTGCCAGTACCACACTGTCTTGATGGCTGTGGCTTTGTAGTAGAGCTTGAAGTCAGGCGGGTTGATTCCTCCAGTTCCATTCTTCTTTCTCAAGATTGCTTTGGCTATTCGAGGTTTCTTATATTTCCATACAAATTGTGAAATGATTTGTTCTAGTTCTGTGAAAAATGTCATTGGTAGCTTGATAGGGATTGCATTGAATCTATAGATTGCTTTGGGTAGTATACTCATTTTCACTATATTAATTCTTCCAATCTGTGAACACGGTATATTTCTCCATCTGTTTGTGTCCTCTTTGATTTCTTTCATCAGTGTTTTATAGTTTTCTATATATAAGTCTTTTGTTTCTTTAGGTAGAAATATTCCTAAGTATTTTATTCTTTTTGTTGCAATGGTGAATGGTATTGTTTCCTCAATTTCTCTTTCTGTTTTCTCATTATTGGTGTATAGGAATGCAAGGGATTTCTGTGTGTTAATTTTGTATCCTGCAACTTTACTATATTCATTGATTAGCTCTAGTAGTTTTCTGGTAGAATCTTTAGGGTTTTCTATGTAGAGGATTATGTCATCTGCAAACAGTGAGAGTTTTACTTCTTCTTTTCCAATCTGGATTCCTTTTATTTCTTTTTCCGCTCTGATTGCTGTGGCCAAAACTTCCAAAACTATGTTGAATAGTAGTGGTGAGAGTGGGCACCCTTGTCTTGTTCCTGACTTTAGGGGAGATGCTTTCAGTTTTTCACCATTGAGGATAATGTTTGCTGTGGGTTTGTCATATATAGCTTTTATTATGTTGAGGTATGTTCCTTCTATTCCTGCTTTCTGGAGAGTTTTTATCATAAACAGATGTTGAATTTTGTCAAAGGCTTTTTCTGCATCTATTGAGATAATAACATGGTTTTTATCTTTCAATTTGTTAACGTGGTGAATTACATTGATTGATTTGCAGATGTTAAAGAAACCTTGCATTCCTGGGATAAAGCCCACTTGGTCATGATGTATGATCTTTTTAATATGATGCTGGATTCTGTTTGCTAGAATTTTATTAAGGATTTTTGCATCTATGTTCATCAGTGATATTGGCCTGTAGTTTTCTTTTTTTGTGACATCTTTGTCTCGTTTTGGAATTAGGGTGATGGTGGCCTCATAGAATGAGTTTGGAAGTTTATCATCTTCTGCAATTCTCTGGAAGAGTTTGAGTAGGATAGGTGTTAGCTCTTCTCTAAATTTTTGGTAGAATTCTGCTGTGAAGCCGTCTGGTCCTGGGCTTTTGTTTGCTGGAAGATTTCTGATTACAGTTTCGATTTCCGTGCTTGTGATGGGTCTGTTAAGATCTTCTATTTCTTCCTGGTTCAGTTTTGGAAAGTTATACTTTTCTAAGAATTTGTCCATTTCTTCCAAGTTGTCCATTTTATTGGCATATAGCTGTTGGTAGTAGTCTCTTATGATCCTTTGTATTTCTGTGTAGTCTGTTGTGATCTCTCCACTTTCATTTCTAATTTTGTTGATCTGATTCTTCTCCCTTTGTTTCTTGATGAGTCTGGCTAATGGCTTGTCAATTTTGTTTATCTTCTCGAAAAACCAACTTTTAGTTTTGTTGATTTTTGCTATGGTCTCTTTTGTTTCTTTTGCATTTATTTCTGCCCTAATTTTTAAGATTTCTTTCCTTCTACTAACCCTGGGGTTCTTCATTTCTTCCTTCTCTAGTTGCTTTAGGTGTAGAGTTAGTTTATTTATTTGAGTTTTTTCTTGTTTCTTGAGGTACGCCTGTATTGCTATGAACCTTCCCCTTAGCATTGCTTTTACAGTGTCCCATACGTTTTGTCTTGTTGTGTTTTCATTTTCATTCGTTTCTATGCATATTTTGATTTCTTTTTTGATTTCCTCTGTGATTTGTTGGTTATTCAGAAGCGTGTTGTTTAGCCTCCATATGTTGGGATTTTTAATAGTTTTTTTCCTGTAATTGAGGTCTAATCTTACTGCATTGTGGTCAGAGAAGATGGCTGGGACGATTTCAATTTTTTTTGAATTTACCAAGGCTAGATTTATGGCCCAGGATGTGATCTACCCTGGAGAAAGTTCCGTGTGCACTTGAGAAAAAGGTGAAATTGATTGTTTTTGGGTGGAAAGTCCTGTAAATATCGATTAAATCTAATTTGTCTATTGTATCATTTAAAGTTTGTGTTTCCTTGTTAATTTTCTGTTTAGTTGATCTATCCATATGTGTGAGTGGAGTATTAAAGTCTCCCACTATTATTGTGTTATTGTTAATTTCCCCTTTCATACTTGTTAGTATTTGCCTTATATATTGTGGTGCTCCTATGTTGGGTGCATATATATTTATAATTGTTACATCTTCTTCTTGGATTGATCCTTTGATCATTATGTAGTGTCCTTCTTTGTCCCTTTTCACAGCCTTTATTTTAAAGTCTATTTTATCTGAAATGAGTATTGTGACTCCTGCTTTCTTTTGGTCTCCATTTGCATGAAATATATTTTTCCATCCCTTCACTTTCAGTCTGTATGTGTCCCTAGTTTTGAGGTGGGTCTCTTGTAGACAGCATATGTAGGGGTCTTGTTTTTGTATCCACTCAGCCAGTCTTTGTCTTTTGGTTGGGGCATTCAACCCATTTACATTTAAGGTAATTATTGATAAGTATGGTCCTGTTGCCATTTACTTTGTTGTTTTGAGTTCGTGTTTAAACATCCTTTCTGTGTTTCCTGTTTAGAGAAGATCCTTTAGCATTTGTTGGAGAGCTGGTTTGGTGGTGCTGAATTCCCTCAGCTCTTGCTTGTCTGTAAAGCTTTTGAATTCCCCTTCATATCTGAATGAGATCCTTGCCAGGTACAGTAATCTGGGTTGTAGATTTTTCTCTTTCATTACTTTAAGTATGTCCTGCCATTCCCTTCTAGCCTGAAGAGTTTCTATTGAAAGATCGGCTGTTATCCTTATGGGGATCCCCTTGTGTGTTATTTGTTGTTTTTCCCTTGCTGCTTTTAATATTTGTTCTTTGTGTTTGATCTTTGTTAATTTGATTAATATGTGTCTTGGGGTGTTTCGCCTTGGGTTTATCCTGTTTGGGGCTCTCTGGGTTTCTTGGACTTCTGTGACTATTTCCTTCCTCATTTTAGGGAAATTTTCAACTATTATCTCCTCGAGTATCTTTTCATGGCCTTTCCTTTTATCTTCTTCTTCTGGGACTCCTATGATTCGAATGTTGGGGCGTTTCATATTGTCCCAGAGGTCCCTGAGGTTTTCCTCATTTCTTTTGATTCTTTTTTCTTTTTTCCTCTCTTCTTCGTTTATTTCCACCATTCTATCTTCTACCTCACTTATCCTATCTTCTGCCTCTGTTATTCTACTGTTGGTTCCCTCCAGCGTGTCTTTTATCTCCTTTATTTCATTATTCATTATATATTGACTCCTTTTTATTTCTTCTAGGTCCTTGATAAACATTTCTTGCATCTTGTCAATCCTTTTCTCCAGGCTATTCATCTGTAACTCCATTTTATTTTCAATATTTTGGATCATTTTTACTATCATTATTCTAAATTCTTTTTCAGATAGATTCCCTATCTCCTCCTCTTTTGTTTGGTTTGGTGGGCATTTCGCATTTTCCTTTACTTGCTGAGTATTTCTCTGCCTTTTCATCTTGTTTAGATTGCTGTGTTTGGCTTGGCCTCTCTGTATTCTGGTAGTTTGAAGTTCCTCTTTATTGTGGAGGTTCTTCACTGTGGGTGGGGTTGGATGGGTGGCTTGTCAAGGTTTCCTGGTTGGGGGAGCTTGTGTTGGTGTTCTGGTGGGTGGAGCTGGATTTCTTCTCTCTAGAGTGCAATGGAGTGTCCAGTATTGAGTTTTTAGATGTCTATGGATTTGGTGTGCCTCTGGGCAACCTGTATATTGATGCTCAGGGCTATGTTCCTGCGTTGCTGGAGAATTTGCGTGGTATGTCTTGCTCTGGAACTTATTGGCTCTTGGGTGGAGCTTGGTTTTAGTGTATATGTGGAGGCTATTGGATGATCTCTTATTAATCAATGTTTCCTCTGGCTTTCAGTCTTATTCTTGCAGTAGCCTCAAGACTACTCCATCCATACAGCATCAATAATAAAACTTTTAGGTTAATGGTGAAAAGATTCTCCACAGTGAGGGATACCCAGAGAGGTTCACTGAGTTACATGGAGAGGTGAAGGGGAGGGAGGTTGAGGTGACCAGGAGGAGAAGAGCGGGACTCAAACATGGGGAGAGCAGTCTAGCCAGTAAGCACTTCCCTCTGTGCTCTCCACAGTCTGGAACCCTCAGAGAGGTTCACAGAGATACATAGAGAGGGGGGAGGAAGGCAATAGAGGTGAGGATGAGTAGAAAGGGAGGAATCAAGAGGGGAGAGAGAGATCTGGGCAGTATTCTGTTCCCGAAGTGTTCTCCGGTACCCAGAACACCCTCAGAGATTCACAGAATTGGGTTGAGAAGAGAAGGAGGAGGGTGGGAGATAGAGGTTCCCTGGGGGAGAAGAAAGAGCGTCAATAGAGGGAGAGAGTAATCAAGCCAGTAATCACACTCCTGAGTAAAAATGGGTACTAAAGATTGTATTCTTAAATGTACAAAATTGATATCAAATATGTAAAACAAAGATTAAAAATCTACAGTAGAGGTTAGACTCTTATAAATCATACAATATAAAAAAAAAGAAAACAGTATAAAAAGAAAAAAGACAGTAAAACAGTAAAACAGTAAAAAAAAAAAAAAGAAAAACAGGAAAAAAACAGTAAAAAAAAAAAACACAAAAAAGTATATGTACGCAGTTTGCTTTAAAAATAGGGTTTTTTTTTTTTTTTGCAAGGTAATAGTGGGTTATGAAAATGAAAATTAAAGGTGTAATAGAGGTCTTAAAGAAAAAAGAAAGAAAAAATAAAGAAAATAAAAAAAAAAAAAAAAAAAAATTAAAAAAATTAAAAAAAAAATAAAAAAAAATAAAAAAAATGATAATAGTAAAAATATATATCCCGGACTTTCTCTGGAGCAGTTGTGAGCCGTGTGGGGTCTGTTCAGTTTCAGATAGATCCTTGTTCCTGCTTATACTTTTCAAGATCTATCGGCCCCTTTCAATGCAGTCAGTGTTAACTACAGGGATTTTAATCTGTTGGCCTGTCCCTTCCAACGCGCTTCCCTCTGTTTATTTGGCTTTTGTTTGGAGGTCTCTTCAGTGTCTAATTTCCGCCCTGCCACAAAGGGGTGGAGGTGGTCTCTTTAGGTTCACTTGCTCAGTCCTGCTGTGGGGAGAGAGGACCACTGCAAACCAATATCACTGGCGTGTGTGTGGAGAGCTCGCAGTGTCTCGGCCACGCTGGGTTCGCCCCCGCTCACGGCGTGTGTGCTTTCCCCGTCTACCCTGCTCAGGCTTCAGGTTACTCTGCCGGGGGGGTGGGCCCTGAGATGCGCGCACTTCCCAGGTCTAAGCTGCTCAGGTTCAGGTTCCCGGGTACTCCACAAAGGCGCAGACTCGGTTGGGCCGGCGGTTTGCGCCGTTTCCGGTCGGAGCAGCTCAGGCAGCCAGGAGTTTGGCGAGCGCACTCTCCCCTGTTGGGACGGTGCGGGTTATTACCTCCCTGGTCCCCGCCTCAGTTTACGGGCGCACCCGGCTCCGGCTCCGGTGTGCTTTGTGTCGGTTCTGGGGAGCTGGTCTCTGGCTGCGACCCTCCCAGCGGCTGTAGACCCTCCGGGATCTCAGGCAGTCTTTGCTTAGAAACTGGGAGCCTGTTTGCAGTTTGGTAGGGGGTGCCCTCTCTGGAGCCGAGTTTGCCCCTTTCCGGCTCTGGCTGGCCCCGCCTGCCCGCAGTGTCCGGCGGGGGATGGGGCGGTCTGCAGCCGGCTAGCTCTTCCCCTGTATTGCTCAGTCCTTTGTTCTGTGAGCGGGCTGGCAGTGCCTTAGATTTGGGCTTTTCGCAGGATAGTTCTCTCTCTCTGGCTGTCCCACAGTTTAGGTTACTATCTCACGTTAGCTCCCTCCGATTGCCCTCAGGGCATTCGGCCCGGTCCTTACCCCAAGCAGTGCCGCCCGCTCCTCTCCGTTCAGCCCCCACTTGCTGGTGGCGGATGCGGGCGTCTGGGGTTCTTTGCTGGAAGTTGCCTTTAGGCACGTAATCAGTGGGTTTTATTTATTGTTTCTCCTGGTTATGTTGCCCTCCGAGATTCGAAATCTTCCCCCAAACCCGCCGGTGAGAGGGTTTCCTGGTGCTTAGAAATTTCTCCTCTTTTACGACTCCCTCCCCGGGAAGGGTCTCCGTCCCTAACTCTCTTCTCTCTCTTTTTATCTTTTATAATTTCTCCTACCTCCTTCTGAAGATAATGCGCTGTCTTTATGAATGTCTGACGTCCTCTGCCAGCGTTCAGAAGTAGTCTTGTGAAGTTTGCTCAGTGTTAAGATGTTCTTTCGATAAATTTGTGGGGGAGAGAGTGGTCTCTCCGTCCTATTCCTCCGCCATCTTAGCCTCTCCCTTTAGCTTCAGTTTTGTAATGGGAATAATAAAAACTACCTTATTAAATTTGATGGAAATTAAATTCAGTAAAAATATTAGGTCCTGAGGAGAACAAGATGGCAGAGGAGTAGCTTCAGCAAGCCACTCAGCCTTGCCCATTAGAGGAAAGATAAGATGTGGAGTACTTCTCTCTCCACAGATACATCAGGAACGCACCTTCAGACACAGAAGTACATGCAGAACACCAGCTTCAAATGGACAGGAGGACCTGACTGGTAGACAAGAATATATAGAACCATGCAAAACTCAGTAGGATGAAGGAAGTAGGGGGGAAAACAGGAGTGTTACTAGGACTGGACCTGCCCTCAATGGATGAGGGAACTGAAGCAGGGGTCCGACCCCACAGTGGGGCAATTGTCTGAGTCAGAGGAGAAACATTTAAGGCTGAGAGTGAAACAGCTGACCTATGGCAGCTTAAATGGAATGAGAATCAGACAGTCCTTGCTGAAGCCATATGTACCCTGGACGGGGATGCAGGTCCCCTAGAAGGTGCAGTGACTGGTACCTGGAGCTTAGGGATTGTGGAGCAATCTCAGGAGGAGGGCTGCTGTTGACTGCGGAGAGATGGACCAAGGGGATGTGAGGGAGGAGATTGTGGGGGGAAATGCCTGTGGAGGAAAGCCAGGCTGCCAGGGAAGCAAGACGATACTGCTGAGTCACGTGTAAGGGCTGGAGCCATCACCATAGCCTCTCTCTCCCCACACGCCAGCATCGCAACTGAAAAACAGAGAGGCTGGCCCATCAAACACCGGGCAAACTGAACTACAGAGTAGGACCCCGGTCAGCGGGGCCCCCCTCTATGTGCTGACGCGCCGAACAACAGGGAAGGACCCAAGGCAAGGGAGCCCTCTAAGTTCCTGAACAGTCGGGGCTATGGAGAAAAACCAGCCAAAGAGACCTTCAGATCATCAGCTAGCAGAGACTTCTGTAGGACCACAACTCCTGTGACTGAGGCAGTCCATGTCCCTGCACATCTGGTGCCACCAGCGTTCCTGCGATCCAAGCAGCTGCACCACTTTCATGCTCAACCCTCACTGGGGCAGATCTTCAACACACAAAAAAATGTTTTGCATCTAGACATGTGGGGTCACTTCAGTCGTGTCCAACTCTTTGTGACCCTATGGACTGTGGCTTGCCATGCTTCTCTGTCAGGGGGGTTCTCTAGGCAAGACTACTGAAGTGTATTGGCTAATACTGGTTGCCATACTCTTCTAGAGCACATTTCCTGCTGCCCTAGGCACCAGCTCCCCTGAATACCTAGTGCTGTCAGAACCCCTGCGATTGAAGCAGCTGCACCACCTCTGCACATGGCCCTCACTGGGGTAGACTCAAGTCCTCCAGGGCAGCCTCAGGAGCAAACCCCAGTGGACAACCCACATGCAGAGGGAAAATAAAGCCACAATTGAAATCCAGGGGCAGTGTGGCTAAGGAAGAAGACCCCAAACCTTCCCATCAACTGTAGAAGGTGAAGATTAAATCCACGATCAACTAGGCAGACTCTGTGTCTATGGAATACATAAAAGGACATTGAGCGCTCCCACAAAAGAAAATGCACCAGTTCTGATAGCTGTGAACATTGGAGGCAAGAACACACAGGAAGAGGACCAGATTGAAATTGGAGCTACCCCCACAGCAGGCTCAGAGACCAGCACAGTGTTGGAGGGCACCCTAGGGAGGTGAGGTGGACTGTGACTCCCAGTGAAGGAAAGGACTCTGACAGCAGTGACTCAAGAAAAACTTTTATTTTTCCTATGTTTTGACTTGTTCTGTAGTTACTTTTGGAATTCCCCCCCCCCTTTTTTTTCTTTTCCTTTCTCCCCCCTACTTCTGTTGTAATTGTCAATTTTACTGGCACTATGACATCTAACTAAGCTTTTGAGTTTTTGTTTTTCACTCACACTTTTTATTATTGTTATTAACCTCTGCCTCTACATTGCAGCTCTGTGGAATCTTCCTTTTTTTTTTCCTTTCATTTCCTCTTCCTTTTTTATTTTTAAATTTTAGTTATAATTTTTTAAACCTATTCTGATTTTTTCTACATTTATACATTTGTTCGCTTTTCCTACTGTCCTTTTCCCCTGCAGTTAATCTTTAATATATATATAAATCTTCTTTGTCTACCTCTATTTAATTTTGCATATCTATGCTTTCTTTCTTTTCTTTCTTTCTTTCCTCTCAACATATTTGTTAGTTTTGTTTTCATCGCTTTATTCCCCACTTGGCAACTTACTTTAACTTTGTTTTCCAGTTTGTGCTTTGGTTAGTTTTGTTCTTAACTGGTGGATATAAATTTTGGTTTCCTTTGTTTGCCTGGTCAACCTATTGTACTTTATTTTTGTTGGGCTGTTTTGATTTTGCTTATGGTTGTATATGTATATGTGTATGCTCCATTATTTTAATTATTATTTGCCTGATTTTGTAATTGCCATTTGTCTGGGGTTCATCTTTGGTTTCTAATTTGGGGGTATTTGTTTTAAACTCAATGACATAAAAAAAACTTGTGGAATCTTTGTTCCTGACCAGAGATCAAGTCCTGAGCCTTTGGAGTGGGAGCACTGACTCCAAGACCTTGGACTACCAGAGAACTAACCCTAGGGAGTATCAAATAGTGAGAATTCTCACAAAGGAAACCACTTGGATACAAGACCCAGCATCACCCAACCACCAGTAGCACCCTGTGCAGGATGCCTCATCCAAACAACAAACGAGACAAAAATACAAACCCAGTCATCAGCAGACAGGATTACCACCTCACTCAGCCTTGCCCATCAGAGGAAAAACAAAAAAAAAACTCAGCAAATTCTCACCCTTTATGAAGCTGACACAAACCATCACCACACCAACCTTAGGAGGGCAGAAACCAAAAGGAAGAAAGAATTCAAACTTGAAGCCTGGGAAAAAGAGACTTCAAACACAATAAGTTTAAAAAAAATAATGAAAAGGCAGATAAATACTGCGCAAATGAAGGAGCAAACTAGAAACACAGAAGCTTAGATAAACAAAAAGGAAATACATAAACTACCTGAAAAATAATTAATAATAATGATAGTAAAGATGATAAAAAACCTTGAAAATAGAATGGAGAAAATGCAAGAATCAATTGACAAAGATCTAGAAGAATTAAGCAATAAACATACAGAGACAAACAACATAATTACTGAAATTAAAAATACTCTAGAAGGAATCAATAGCAGAATTTCTGAACCAGAAGAATGAATCAATGAGCTGGAAGATAAAATGGTGGAAATGACTTCTGAAGAGCAGAATAAAGTAAAAAGGATGAAAAGAACTGAGGATAGCCTCAGAAACCTCTGGGACAATATAAAAACAAACAACATTCGAATTATAGGGGTCCCAGAAGATGAAGAGAAAAAGAAAGACTATGACAAAATTTTGACGAGAGTATAGATAAAAATTTCCCAAACATGGAAAAGGAAATAGTCAATCAAGCCCAAGAGGCTCAAAGAGTCCCATACCATATAAACCCAAGGATAAACACGCCAAGAGAAGCACTAATCAAACTAACAAAGATGAAACACAAAGAAAGAATATTAAAAGCAGCAAGGGGAAAGCAACAAGTAACATACAAGGGAAACCTCACATATTTCTGCTGATCTTTCAGCAGAAATTCCTGTAGGCCAGAAGGGAATGGCACGATATATTTAAAGTATTGAAAGGGAAGAATCTACAACCAAGATTACTCTACCTGGCAAGGATCTCATCCAAAATTGATGGAGAAATAAAAAGCTTTTCAGACAAGAAAAAGTTAATAGAATACAGTACCAACAAAGCAGCTTTACAGCAAATGTTAAAGGGACTTACATAGTCAAGAAATACAAGAGAAGAAAAAGATCTACAAAATCAAGCCCTAGACATTTAAGAAAATGGCAATAAGAACATATATATCAATAATTACTTTAAATGTAAATGGATTAAATGCTTCAACCAAAAGACACAGACTGGCTGAATGGATACAAAAACAAGACTCATATAAACATTGTCTACAAGAAACCCACTTCAGACCTCAAGACTGAAAGCAAGAGGAAGGAAAAATATATTCCATGCAAATGGGAAGCAAAAGAAAGCTGGAGTAGCAATCCTCATATCAGATTAAAGTCTACAAAGTAGACTTTAAAATAAATATTACAAGAGATAAGGAAGGACACCACATAATGATCAAGGGATCAATCCAAGAGGAAGACATAACAATTGTAAATATCTATGTACCCAACATAGGAGCACCCCAATACATAAGACAAACACTAACAGACATAAAGGGAGAAATTGACAGTAACACAATATTAGTAGGAGGCTTTAACACCCTACTCACACCAATGGACAGATCACCAAAATAGAAAATTAATAAGGAAACACAAGTCTTAAATGATACATTAGATGAGATGGATCTCATTGATATCTTCAGACATTCCATCCAAATGCAGAAGAATATACCTTCTTCTTAGGAGAAGGCAATGGCACCCCACTCCAGTGCTCTTGCCTGGAAAACCCCATGGACGGAGGGGCCTGGTGGGCTGCAGTCCATGGGGTCGCGAAGAGTTGGACACAACTGAGCGACTTCACTTTCACTTTTCACTTTCATGCATTGGAGAAGGAAATGGCAACCCACTCCAGTGTTCTTCCCTGGAGAATCCCAGGGACGGAGGAGCCTGGTGGGCTGCCGTCTATGGGGTCGCACAGAGTCGGACACAACTGAAGCGACTTAGCAGCAGCATGCCTTCTTCCCAAGTGCTCATGGAACATTCTCCAGGATATACCACATCTTGGGTTACAAATCAAACCTCAGTAAATTTAAAAAAATTGAAATCATATCAAGCATCTCTTCTGACTACAAGGCTATGAGACTAGATATCAACTACATGAAAAAAAGTGTAAAAATACAAACACATGGAGATTAAAAATTATGTTTCTAAATAGCCAACAGGTTACTGAAGAAATTAAAAGGGAAATCAAAAAAATTGCTAGAAACAAATGACAATGAAAACTTGACAACGCAAAATCTATGGGATGCAGCAAAAGCGGTTCAAAGAGGGAAGTTTATAACAATATAATCCTACCTCAAGAAACAAGAAAAACTTCGAATAGACAACCTAACTTTACACCTAAAACAACTGGAAAAAGAAGAACAAAAAACCCTCCAAAATTAGCAGAAGAAGAGAAATCATAAAGATCAGAGCAGAAATAAATGAAAAAGAAAGGAAAGAAACAATAGTAAAGATTAATAAAACTTAAAGCTGGTTCTTTGAGAAGATAAACAAAACCGACAAACCTTTAGCCAGACTTATCAAGGAAAAAAGAGAGAAGAATCAAATCAACAAAGCTAGAAATGAAAAAGGAGAGGTTACAACAGACAATGCAGAAATACAAAGAATTGTAAGAGACTATTATGGACAACTTTATGGCAATAAAACGGATAACCTGGAAGAAATAGACAGATTCTTAGAAAAGTTCAATCTTCCAAGGCTGAACCAGGGAGAAATAGAAATTATGAACAACCTAATTACAAGCACTGAAATTGAAGCTGTGAACAAAAATCTCCCAAAATACAGAAGCCCAGATCCAGATGGCTTCACAGGAGGATTCTATCAAGCGTTTAGAGAAGAGCTACTGCTATCCTTCTAAAACTCTTCCAAAAAATTACAGAGGAAGGAACACATCCAAACTCATTCTATGAGGTCACCATCACCCTGAAACCAAAACCAGACAAAGACAATACAAAAAAGAAAATTACAGGCCAATATCACTGATGAATATAGGTTCAAAAATCCTCAATAAAATTTCAGCAAAAGAATTCAGCAACACATTAAGAAGCTCATACACCATGATCAAGTTGGGTTTATTCTAGGGATGCAAGGATTCTTCAATATACACACATCAATCAATGTGATACACCAGATTAACAAATTGAAAGATTAAAAACCGTATGATAATTTCAGTAGATGTAGAAAAAGCCTTTGACAAAATTCAGCACCCATTTATGATTAAAACTCTTCAAAAAATGGGTGTAGAAGGAACCTACCTCAACATAGTAAAGGCCATATATGACAAGCCTATAGCAAACCTGATTATCAACAGTGAAAAACTGAAAGCATTTCCCCTAAGATCAGGAACAAGATAAGGGTGTCCACTTTCACCACTATTATTCATCTTAATTTTGGAAGTCCTAGCTATAGCAGTCAGAGGAGTAAAAGAAATAAAAAGAATCCAGATTGGAAAAGAAGAAGTAAAGCTCTCACTGTTTGCAATTGACATGATACTGTACATAGGGAATCCTAAAGATACTATAAGAAAATTACTAGAGCTAATCAGTGAATTCAGCAAAGTTGCAGGATACAAAATCAATATACAGAAGTCACTTGCATTTCTATATACTAACAATGAAAAATCAGAAATAGAAATTAAGGAATCAATCCCATTCACCATTGCAACAAAAAGAATTAAATATCTAGGAATAAACTTACTCAAGGAGACAAAAGAGCTGTACACAGAAAATTCTGACACTAGTGAAAGAAATAAAAGACAAATAAACAGATAGATATTCCATGTTCCTGCATAGGAAGAATCAATATTGTTAAAATGATTATGCTACCAAATGCAATCTACAGATTCAATGCAATCCTTATCAAATTACCAATGGCATTTTTCACAGAACTAGAACAAAAAATTTCACAATGCATATGGAAACACAAATGACCCCAAATAGCCAAAGCAGACTTGATAAAGAATAATCAAGCTGGAGGAATCAACCTTCCTGACTTCAGATTATACTACAAAGCTACAATCATCAAGACAGTACGGTACTGGCACAAAAACAGAAATATAGACCAATGGAACAAGATAGAAAGTCCAGAAACAATCCCATGTACCCCTGGATAACTTATTTTTGACAAAGGAGGCCAGAATATACAATGGGGCAAAGACAGCCTCTTCAGTAAATGGTACTGGGGAAACTCGACAGCTACACGTAAAAGAATGAAATTAGAAAACTTCCTAACACCATACACAAAGATAAACTCAAAGTGGATTAAAGACCTAAATGTAAGACCAGAAGCTACAAAACTCTTAGAGGAAAACATAGGCAGAACACTATGACATAAATCAAAGCAAAATCCTCTATGACCCACCTCCTAGAGTAATGGAAATAAAAATAAAAGTAAACAAGTGGGACCTGATTAAACTTAAAAGCTTTTGCACAGCAAAGGAAACTATAAGCAAGGTGAAAAGACAACCCTCAGAATGGGAGAAAATAATAGCAAATGAAACAACTGACAAAGGATTAATTTCCAAAATATACAAGCAGCTCAAACAACTCAATGCAATAAAAACAAACAACCCAATCAAAAAGTGGGAAAAATACCTAAACAGACATTTCTCCAAAGAAGACATACAGATGGCTAACAAACACATGAAAAGATGCTAAACATCGCTCATTATTAGAGAAATGCAAATCAAAACTACAATGAGATATCACATCACACCTGTCAGAATGGCCATCATCAAAAAGTCTACAAACAATAAAAGCTGGAGAGGGTGTGGAGAAAAGGGAAATGTTGCATTGTTGGTGAGAATGTAAATTGATACAGCCACTATGGAAGACGGTATGGGGAGTCCTTAAAAAACTAGGAATAAAACCACCATATGACCCAGCAATCCCACTCCTAAGCATACACCCTGAGGAAACCAAAATTAAAAAACACACATGCATCCCATTCATTCATGCATCCCATGCATGCATTCATTGCAGCACTGTTTACAATAGCTAGAACATGGATGCAACCTAGATGTCCATCAACAGATGAATGGATAAAGAAGTTGTGGTACATATTCACAATAGAATATTACTCAGCCATTAAAAGGAAGGCATTTCAGTCAGTTCTAACTAGGTGGATGAACCTAGAGCCTATTATACTGAGTGAATAAGTGAGAAAGAGAAAGATAAATATCATATACTAACGCATATACACAGAATCTAGAAAAATGGTACTGAAGAATTTATTTGCAGGGCATCAGTGGAGAAACAGACATAGAGAATAGACTTATGGACATGGGAAGAGGGGAGAAGAGGGTGAGATGTATGGAGAGAGTAACATGGAAACTTACATTAGCATGTGTAAAATAGACAGCAAATTGGAATTTGCTGTATGTCTCAGGGAACTCAAACACAGGCTCTGTATCAACCTAGAGAGAAGGGATGGGGAGGGAGATGGGAGGAAAGTTCAAAAGAGAGGGGATATATATATACCTATGGTTGATTCATGTTGAGGTTTGAAAGAAAACAACGAAATTCCATAAAGCAGCTGTCCTTCAATTAAAAAATAAATAAATTAAAACAAATAGAATAAAAATACTGCTGCACACAGTTCTTTGTACTATATTCAATATCCTATTGTGTGGAAAAGAATACCTATAGAAAAAGTATGTATATATATTATATATGTGTATAACTGAAGCACTTTGCTGTATAGCAGTAATTAACACAACACTAATTCAAACTATCAGTTCAGTTCAGTTCGGTCTCTCAGTCATGTTCAACTCTTTGCGACCCCATGGACTGCAGCATGCCAGGCTTCCCTGTTCATCACCAACTCCTGGAGTTTACTCAAACTCATGTCCATTCAGTTGGTGATGCCATCCAGCCATCTCATCCTCTGTCGTCCCCTTCTCCTCCCGCCTTCAATCTTTCTCAGTATCAGGGTCTTTTCCAATGAGTGAGCTCTTTGCCTCAGGTGGCCAAAGTGTTGGAGTTCCAGCTTCAGCATCAATCCTTCCAATGAATATTCAGGACTGATTTCCTTTAGGATTGACTGATTGAATCTCCTTGCAGTCCAAGGGACTCTCAAGAGTCTTCTCCAACACCATAGTTCAAAAGCATCAATTCTTCCACACTCAGCTTTCTTTATAGTCCAACTCGCACATCCATACATGACTACTGGAAAAACCATAGCCTTGACTAGATGGACTTCTGTTGGAAAAGTAACAGCTCTGCTTTTTAATACACTGTCTAGGTTGGTCATAACTTTTCTCCCAAGGAGTAAGCATCTTTTAATTTCATGGCTGCAGTCACCATTTGCAGTGATTTTGGAGCCCCCAAAATAGAGTCTTGCATTATTTCCACTGTTTCTCCATCTATTTGCCATGAAGTGATGGGACTGCATGCCATGATCTTTGTTTTATGATTGTTGAATTTTAAGCCAACTTTTTCACTCTCCTCTTTCATTTTCATCAAGTGGCTCTCCAGTTCCTCTTTGCTTTCTGCCATAAAGGTGGTGTCTGCCATAACCTCTGCATATCTGAGCTTGTTGATATTTCTCCCGGAAATCTTGATTCTACCTTGTGTTTCATCCTGCCCAGTGTTTCTCATGATGTACTCTGCATATAAGTTAAATAAACAGGGTGACAATACAGCGTTGATGTACTCCTTTTCCTATTTAGAACCAGTCTATTGTTCCATGTCCAGTTCTAACTGTTGCTTCCTGACCTGCATACAGGTTGCTCAAGAGGCAGATCAGGTGGTCTGGCATTCCTGTCTCTTTCAGAATTTTCCACAGTTTATTGTCATCCACACAGTCAAAGGCTTTGGCATAGTCAATAAAGAAGAAAAAGATGTTTTTCTGGAACTCTCTTGCTTTTTCAATGATCCAGCAGATGTTGGCAATTTGATCTCTGGTTCCTCTGCTTTTTCTATATGTCAATAAAAAATAAATTAAAAAATTGGAAAAAATAATGTTGCTTCTCTCAAGCAGTTTTTAAAGAATCTTGCTAGTTAGTACAATAGGGTAAATTGAGATAATGTAATATAAGGAAATGGTGTTTAATGGAACATGGGCTGTCTTCTGATACTCAGTTTGGAGCAGAGGATCGTGAAGCTTCCTGTCAATAAAACATGTAGGGGGACTGGATGGAGCCCCAAAACGTTTGGAGGGAGATGAATGTGAATGCTGAGGAAGGCCGACATTGCAGCACACTGTCTGAGGGAACGTGGGAGAGAAGAATCCTGTCTTTCAAAAGATCTGAATCACAAAATGCTCCCGTCTGCCCCTGCCGGGCTGCGCGGCTGGACTCTAGATGATAAGGACAGGGCCACCCTGGATACCCACCAGACAATAAAGTGTTTCTAGACTTGAAGTAGACTGTAAGCTCTCTGAGGCTGGGCACTGCTCTATTTTCTCTGGTCCTCACACACTCCAAATGCAGGCCTTCAGAAGTGCAGGCTTGTTCAATGCAGCCTGCACGAGATTAAAGCACACAGCGGGGAACAGGGAGCTCTGGCTCTCGACCTCCTGAAAGGGACTGAATCAGATGCATCGATCCGTTAAAGGAGTATTTATTTAGCCTGGGAGGTGTACAGGGACAGTAAATGATGTAGAAAAAAACGCTGTGAAATGTAGATTCTTCAGAATCAAGTGAGAACAACAGGCAGGACAATCACGGAGATTTTCAGAGGCCAGACTGGTAGCTCACTGACGTTTTCAAAGCCAAATGTCAGTTTTTATTTAGATTTGAGTACATTCACATTTTAGAAAACACAAGGACCAGGGTTGGGCTATATCCTTAATACAGAGAGATGTGAACTTAGAAGCATCTGAACAGAACTAACGTGGGTCGGCCTTTGCTGGCTTTGAAAGCCTTGGTCTCATGCTCAGACAAGAGCAGCGATGGAGTGTGCACACTCACAGTGCCTCCTGTGCCACACATGTGGCACATTCAGATCACACACTCATTCACACTCTCTGGGCCAGGGCTGGCCAGCACACCCCCGCAGAATGTCAGGGCGTGACAGTAGGGAGGAGTCAGTCCACGAGTCAGCCAGCAGCATTTGTGGAGCACCTCCTCTGTGCCAGGCCTCACACCGAGGGCTGAGGGTATCATGCTGCGCGGACCAGGTGTGATTCCTCTCTCTGTGGCCTCATAGGGTTACAGGAAGGGCAGGTATTGAGAAAGCGATGACACTTGACTGGATGCTGGTTACAATCATGTGAGAAAAAGGCAATGAATAATCGGAAGGTTTTCCTGAGGAGTTATAAGGACTTGGTGCTTCAGGCAGCAAGAATGTTGAGATGAGAGAGTGTCTCTTTAGAGAACAGACAGAGAAGGGGTCTGGAGGGAGAACAAGCTAGGGCAGTGGACAAGGGGCTCTCCTGCTGGAAGACTGGACCTGGTGGCTGGACACGGCATCTGGATTAATGGCAGCCACAGGACAGGACTCCACTCTTCGATTTTGCAGGTTGCCCTCATCTGATGCCCCACTGCAGGCCAGGTTCTTTATGCAACCACAGTGCCTTCTACCCATGCTTTGGGGTTAGGGGTCTTGAAATCTGGACTTGGAATGCTTTCTTCTATGAAAGGATGGCCACTGCAGTTGGGAAGGTCAAACCAACGTAAACAGTGTCATACTGAGGTAGGAGACAGATTGGCCCATGGGCTGGACAACTGATATTTGTCAAGTGGAGTAAAACTGAAGCTTTGTCTTCACCCAGGCACTCCAAGGACAAGCCTAGTGGCAGAAGCTGAAATCTGCTGAAGTAAAGAGATAAGGTGACCACTCTTGAGGTCAAGGAAAACTTCCCTGTCTGCACAGGCCCAGGAAGGCTTCTCGGGAGTCAAAGGGGGAGGCAGCACCACCCCCCAAAAAAGTGTGGACATGTTTCCCATAGGCTTCTGTGGTGGGATCCGTCTTAGCAAAAATTTGTGTACACACGTTGGGGAGGGTCTTGGGACCCAGCAGCTGTGAAAAAAGAAAAAAAAAAAAAAGGTAATTGGCCAAATATAAACAAAGACCTGGAGGGAAATGTTGTATATAGGGATTTACATCACCTCTTCACTGTGCTCCTCAATCAGGACACCAACGCGTCTCTCTGGGAGTGTATTTCAGCCTAGCGTCTGACTTACATAAACTATTTCTCTATGTGTTCTTCCATATTGTGCTGTATCTTTAATAATAAACTCTGTATCCATTTTTGTCATTTTTGCATCCTCGAAACATGTTTGTTTTCAAACAGAATAAGAACCAGGGAAATTTGCTTCCAGCCTCCAGTGCCTGGTGGACTGGAAGCTACCAGGGAAATAAGATCCTACCTCCAGATTGTTGTCCCTCCGAGAACAATATCTCCCACATCTCAGTGAGAATAATTTGAAAATGTCCAAAGCCTACTTTAAAGATATACGTAATACCTGAGTAAACCTGCCTTTACTCATGGTCCCAGCAATGAATTTAGGTTTCTGCCCTCAAGCACCTTCACCCTGGAAAGGAGAATGGATAAGGAAACAGGTCTGGGAATGTGTTGCAATTCATCCCAATGTTTAGCCACCTTCTCCAGAGAGAAAAGGGAGGTGTGAGGGGGGCTGAACTCAGAATCCTGGCCTGGCAGGAACACAGCTGCACCCATGCGCGGCCTGGTTCTCCTCTAACTCGTTTTCTGTCCTTTCCGTTGTTGCTGTGAAAGTAACACATGTTCAATAAAGGTATTTGGCAAATGCTGAAAAAGTAAAACAAGAATCATCTGGCCTATTTCTTTTCAGTGCTTTTTTTAAAAAATTAAAAAATATTAAGATAGGACGTACTGTGTATACAATTTGATTTCTCACCTAACCTTCTAAGATATTTTCCAAACTATTTTCACAACCTGACTCTTCACAGAGGCACGACAGGCCACTGAGTGGCACTGAAACCACTTGTAGTTGCTGTTTAGTCACTGAGTTTTGTCTGACTTTTTGCCGACTCCATGGACTGCACCATGCCAGGCTTCCCTGTCCTTCATTATCTTCCAGAGTTTGCTCAAACTCATGTTCACTGAGTTGGTGATGCTGTATAACTATCTTAACCTCTGTTGCCCCTTTCTCCTCCTGCCCTCACTCTTTACCAGCATCAGGATCTTTTCCAGTGAGTCAGCTCTTTGCATCAGGCAGCCAAAGTACTGGAGCTTCAGCTTTAATATTGATTCCTCCAATGAATACTCAGGCATAATTTCCTTCAGGATTGACTGGTTTGATCTCCTTGCTGTCCAAAGGACTCTCAAGAGTCTTCTCCAGCACCACGATTTGAAAGCATCAGTTCTTCAGCACTCAGTCTTCTTTATGGTCCAACTCTCACATTTGTACATAACTACTGGAAAATCTATAACTTTGACTATACACACCTTTGTTAGCAAAGTGATGTCTCTGTTTTTTAATATGCTGGTTAGATTTATCATAGCTTTCCTTCCAAGGAGCAAGTGTTTTTTAATTTCATGGCTGCAGTCACCATCTGCAGTGGTTTTGGAGCCCCCCAAAATAAAACATGTCACTGCTTCCACTTTTCCCCCTTCTATTTTTCATGAAGTGATGGGACCAGATGCCAGATCTTAGTTTTTTGAATATTGAGTTTTAAGCTGCAACCATGTAACCATGATCACTTGCAATATTTTATAACTTATCTTTTAACTATTGTCTGTGGAATGAGAGGTTTTTCACTGATTTCCTGGGAGGACCACAAATTCACTCAATATGACATCATGTCATGGAGAGCAGGAAGAGGATCATCTCAGCCAGTTTGTGATTGTGCTTTTCAAACTGTATCCCCACCCTCAGCCTCAGCAGGGCCCTATGGGACTTTCCCAGAACAGACCTCCCCCTAACCCATGCCCTTTCCTGCCTCTCATCTATAGAAAAATAGTAGCCTCCTGGACATTCCTCAAATGACAAAGAGTGAATTTAATCAGGGAAGTGAGAAAACGCAGCAAGAAAGAAAAGTCAAGCAAGACAAAATAATAATGCTTCAGCAATTAAACAAAGTTAAGGACATTTATTTCCCCCTCAAAAACTACAGATAATATTTTGAGCTGTGTTGCAGATTCTAAACACCCCCCACCCCAGATTGAAGAAATTAACTCTATGCTGCCCACAGGCATGTAGGCCCCAGAGAGGTTGTAACCAGAAAGCTGATGATGATATTGACTCCAGACTCAGAAGATTGTTCATGAGCTGATTACACACCCCACAACATCACTCCCTTACCTGGTCTTTCAAAACCTTTCCCTGAAAGCCATCAAGGGGTTTGGATCTATTAAGCACTAGCTGCCTGGTTTGGCTCCTGCAATAAACACTGCACCTTCCTTCACTACAAGCTGGTGCCAGTAGATTGGCTTTCTTGTGCGTGGGTGCACAGACCCCAGTTTGGTCATAACAACCCCACCAATGATTCAGCAGTTCTGATTTCTTCATGATGCGGTTTGCTATAACACTGGCTATAAAAAACATTTCCCTCTAAAATTATACCAAGGGACTTCCCTGGTGGTCCAGCAGCTAAGACTTGGCTTTCCAATGCTGGGGGTGTGGGTTCGATCCCTGGATGGGGAGCTGAGATTCCATATGGCTCACAGTCAGAAAACCAGAACATAAACAACAGAAGTAATGGTGTAACAAATTCAATCAAGACTTTAAAAATGGTCCTCATCAAAAAAAGAACCTTAAAAAAAAAAGATATTGAGTCAACTGTGTTTCTAGAATTAAATCTTTTTGAAAAAAAATCTGCTTCTTAATTAACATATTAACTCTGAAAGAATTTTAACATTTCAAGGTAAAGGTCAATTTTTAATATGTTGCATAGACAGCCTCTGGGGAGAAAAGATGAAAAGAAGGTCAGTCTGCCTTATGGCATTTTTTGTGCACCTTGATGCAATCCCTCTCTTGGCAGGATGGGAAGAAGCTATCATTTTAGAATGGCCCTATCAAAAATCCCAGATCTAGATAGCACATATTTTTCTTGCCAGCACAAGTTTTTCTTAAAGGAAATGCATTTATAAACTGAGCAATATTAAAGTATCTCTTTTTCTTGTTAGCAGCACAGTCTGCTGCCAGGAAGGCTTAAAATGCTCTCCTTACAAATAATGCCTGCCTGAATAATTCGGTAATTAATCATGCACAATACCTTAAATTCCACAGGTGGCTGGCTGAAAACCTTCCAGTGATTGCTGTATTTGGTAGCCAAATATAAATTCCTACTAGTCTGAAGAGTGAGAAAAATGACAGAGTAGTATTTTTACCCATTCTTAATGTTGATCTCAGCCACCAGGGAAGTGTGTGATCTTTGCTACATCCTTCCCTTGTCTTGACACCAGCAGTTTGCATATATCTAATAAATATTAGATTATGGGATCTAGTAAAAACAGATAATTTCTCACCTTGACCAACATAAAAACACTCTCAAATAAGAAGATTAAATGCTATATCAGCCTGCTGGGAACTGATTTGGCTCATTCAAAGTATCAAATCAGATCACTCACTTGTTATGATGGTGTTTGTGATAAAGTATGGTGGAGGAGTGGTTGTGCTGATGACAGTGATGGTGGTGGTGGTGTGTTGGTGGTGGAGGTG
Source organism: Okapia johnstoni (assembly GCA_024291935.2). NCBI lineage: Eukaryota > Metazoa > Chordata > Mammalia > Artiodactyla > Giraffidae > Okapia > Okapia johnstoni. The sequence goes on from CM044326.1 coordinate 2,189,338, forward strand.
ACAGTGGTGGTGGTGGTGGTGGTGGTGGTGGTGGTGGTGGTGGTGGTGGTGGTGGTGGTGGTGATGGTGGTGGTGGTGGTGGTGTGGTGGTGGTGGTGGTGGTGGTGGTGGTGGTGGTGGTGGTGGTGGTGGTGGTGGTGGTGGTGGTGGTGGTGGTGGTGGTGGTGGTGGTGGTGGTGGGTGATGGTGATGGTGATTATGAGGTGAAGATGGTAATGATGGTGAAGGTAGGGGCAGTAGTAATGATGATGGTGATGGTGGTGGTGGAGATGAACATTTTGGATTATACACTATTTTCTGTCTCTTAATGGCCTAGAAAACCTTCACACATATTCATGACAAGGTAGGGATTAATACCCCAGTTTCTAACATTGTAAAATTAGATTTGATAAAGTCAAAGAAAGTTGCCCATAGTCACAGATATCCTCCCCCACTCTGACAACTTAGCCCTCTTTCTACAGCTAGCTTTAACTGATATTATTGAATGGAGCACCAAGACCTAAAAGATTATGGTACCCTTAGGAACTGGCCTCCACAGAGGTGCTGCCTGGGCTTGAGAGTCTACTAGCTCAGCCTTCAGCTTCATGCACACTACTCATTAATCACAGCAAGTCGCTAGTTAGAAAGTCAGAAGAGAGGGAGATAAATTCAGAGAGTTAACCAAAGACAGTCAGGTATCAGGATCTTAGCAAAAGAGTCTGGGTGGTATTTATGTGATGAGATAGAAGTATTAGCTAATGATGATGGTAGTCATTTTGCAATATATAATTGTATCAAATCAACACGTTGCTGACTTTAAACTTATACAACGTTAGAGGTTAATTATGTCATGTCCGACTCTTTGCAAACCCGTGGATTGTAGCCTGCCAAGCTCCTCTGCCCATGGGATTTTCCAGGCAAGAATACTGGAGTGGGGTGCCATTTCCTCCTCCAGGAGATCTTCCCAACCCAGGAATCAAACCTGCATCTCTTACTTCTCTTGCATTGGCAGGCAGATTCTTTACCACTACTGGATTAGGGTGGGTCTTAAATCCTATGACTGATGTCTGTAAAAGACCATGTGAAGACACAAAGATATTAAAATACAAAGGGGGAGATAGACATAGATAGAGAATGCTTTCTGCAATTCCTCCTTTCCTCTCCTCTTTCTACTTTGTAGGTATTTTGCCTAAATAAATCTCTTGCTTCTTGGAGGAGTTGAATTAATACAATTTTCTTTACATTTATATTATTTTCCCCCTCAACTTTTTCCCATGCTATTTATTTATTAAACAATTTGTATAATTTTTTTCCTATATTTCCCCCATCTTTACTTGGGCTGATTGATCCCTTGAAGTGTAGACTCATGTGTTCCTCTCTCCTTGGACTTCCTAGGTAGCGGTTTGATTTTATGATCAGAGTGTGTAATAAATGGTACTGTGTACTGCCTATTCCACTACAACAGGATGAACATGTCTGATTGTCTGGCTTTTAGTATCGGTTTGTGTGTTTAGACATGTGAAATTCCATACCCACTTTCATACAATGGTTATCAAATGAAATGATGATCTTAACCTGGCCTCATGATCTCATTGAGTTACAAAGTAATCATTTTTATAACGCTATTTTTTCTTCTGCCTTTGTTAGTTGGAATTCTTCTATAAAGAAGAATTAGCCTCATCACTAATTTGGTCCTGTTGAAATAACAGAACAGGAAAGGAAAGATAAAGGCTTGATTCTTTTGCTATATATATTGCTTTTCTGAATATTATCTTATACAGACACTATTACGAAGGTTACACACGCACTACAGAAATGGTTGCTTTTTTTCCTTTCTTTTATTTTTGCTATTATTTTTGGCCTCCAAGAATTTTACTGAATTTCGATTGGTTATAGTTTTTATTCTTTTGATGTTCTAATTATCCAATCTTTCATCAATAGGAGACACTTGGTGTTGGTTTCTGTGTCTTCTTGATGCGATCTCATCTATTTGCCATAAGTATTATTGTTAAAGCTTTTTGAAAACATCAGTATTCATTTCTATTGGGTAAATAATCTAAGAATGGAATTGACAGTTCGTAGGGTAAGCAATGGCAACACAATCCAGTACTTTTGCCTGGAGAATCCCATGGACGAGGAGCCTGGTGGGCTGCAGTCCATGGGGTCGCGAAGAGTCGGACACGACTGAACGACTTCACTTTCCCTTTTCACTTTCATGCATTGGAGAAGGAAATGGCAATCCACTCCAGCGTTCTTGCCTCGAGAATCCCAGGGATGGGGATTCTCCGTGTCCCAGAGTCGGACACGACTGAAGTGACTTAGCAGCAGAAGCAGCAGCAGGGTAAGCAAAGTCTAACTGCATAAAAAACTGTTAAAGCATTTTCTAAATTCACTCTATCTTATCAAAATTTGGTATTGTCATTCTTCTTGATTTCATTCTAGTGGGTGTGAAATAATATCCAGTGTGGTTTATATTTCACTTCTCCAAAGACAAAAGATAGAAAACTCCATCTTATGTGCTTCTGGCCACTTATGTGTCTTCTCTTGTGCAATTTCTTGTCAAGTCTTTTGCTTGTATCTTAAAACTGGGTAGCGTGTCCTCTTATTATTGATCTCAAGGAATATTTACATATCAGTTCCTGTCAGATATATATATACTGCAAATATTTCCTCCAGGTATAAGGCTTAGCTTTTCAATTTTTCTTTATATATATATTATATTATTGAAATATAATTGGCTTACAATATTTTAGGTGCACAACAAGGTGATTCAGTTATACATATATGCATATAATATTTTTAAAGTTATTTTCCCTTATAGGTTATTACAAGCTATTGACTGTAGTTCCCTGTACTATGGAGTGAACCTTTGTTACTTGTTGCATATCTATTTTTTTTAATTATAAATCTAGCATTGTATTCATACTAAATCAAACAAGTGGAATGAAGATGTCATAAATTTTTTAGTTCGGCAAAAATTCATAAATTTTCTAGAAAATGTATATTATACATATTATTTGTATATATGTATACAAAAGCTTTTCTACTACATTTTCTAAAAGCTTGAGAAAGGACATTAAAAAAAGGAAGCAATGGAGAAATTGGAAAACATAAATGAAATGGGAGCACAGAGTATGAAATAGAAAAAGTGAAACAAGCTAGATAAAAGTAAAAGAGCTTCATATAATCCAGTTGTTTTCAAACTGGATATAAACTGCTCATTAGAAACATATCTGGAGCCCTGGAGAAAAAAAAAGCAATACCTGGGCATTTGTATTTTTCAAAAAATTTCAAGATAATTCTGATATGCATCTACATTTTGAAAATTGGATGCAATTTTTTTCTATTAAATGATAGTGTTGGTAATATACAGAGTCCTATTATTTTTCTGTTGACCAATCATGGTGCAATGATACTGAGTAATAGTTACATAATCGCAATAGAAGAAGATGTTTATCAGCTTTCGCAATCAATAGCCAGACAGAAAAAAATTATTGCAATTGCAAGCCATAATTGGAACAAGATGAACTTAAGAGTATAAAATAATTGCATACAGTTTGGGGAATCAAGCAGAGTGGTGAGTGGAAGTGTATACCTGTAAATGTTTTCATCTCCCCAACCAATCTCTGTCTTTTGGTTGTGCATTTAATCCATTTATATTTAAGGTAACTATTGATATGTATGTTTTGATATGTCCTTGGTCTGTCCATATGTTATTGATATCACTGTTTTCTTAATGGTTTTGGATGTATTTTCTGTAGGTCTTTTTCTTCTCTTGTGTTTTCTGCCTGGAGAAGTTCCTTTAGTATTTGTTGTAAAGCTGGTTTGGTTGTGGTGAATTCTCCTAAGTTTTGCTTGTCTGGAAAGCTTTTGATTTCTCAATCAAATCTGAATGAAGGGTCTTGCTGGGTAGAATATTCTTGGTTGAAGTTTCTTCCCTCTCATCACTTTAAATATATCAAGCCATTCCCTTCTGGCTTGTCAAGTTTCTGTTGAGAAATCAGCTAATAGCCTGATGGGAGTTCTCTTGTATGTTATTTGTCATTTTTCCCTTATTGCTTTAAATATTTTATCTGTGTCTTTAATTTTTGTCAGTTTGATTACTATGTGTCTTCGTGTTTATCCATTTATCTCTTCTTCTGCCTCGGCTATTCTACTATTGATTACTTCTACTGTATTAGCCATCTCTGTTTGTTCTTTAGTTCTTGTAGATCTCTGATAAGCATTTCTTGCATCTTCTCCACTGTTTTCTCAAGATCCTGGATCATCACTATCATTAATCTGAATTTTTTTCCTGGATGGTCGCCCATTTCCAATTCATTTAGTTGTTTTATGGGGTTTTATCTTGTCCCTTTATCTGGGACATAACTTTCTGCTTTTTCGGACTTCCTATCTACTGGTTTGATTTTATGATCAGAGTGTGTAATAGATGGTACTGTGTACTGCCTGTTCCACTAGAACAGGATGAACATGTCTGATTGTCTGGCTTTTTATCCATATCCCCATGTACTGCAAGTTTGTTCCTCTTCCTACCTTGTCCCCAGGGATGGAAACTATCATGCATCTCTTCTCACCTGGGAAGAGCTCATTCCTTTTTAGAATTTAATTTATTTATATGTCTTTGAATATTCAGCACCGTGATGGACTTCAAAACAACCATGACCAGGACAACAGAGCTTATCTGGAGTTTTTCTGTTTGCTAGTGTGCAGAAAATATTTTTTGTACCTTTCTTCCCTCTGATTGAGAGAAGACTCCAAGTAGTAAGTTACATGTGAGAGCTGTAATTCCCACCAGCAGATTGCTCTCAGTGGCGATGAAGGGAAGCAAACAGAACTTGATGGTAGTGTATTCTGAGGGTTATATTTTTCACATACTTCAAGGAATGCATTTTTATTTCATCTCCTTCTAGAAGTGCCACACTAGATCCAAGATTATTAGAGTGGAAATCAGCCTGGGGGCAAATTTCCCCAACTATAAGGTTGGACTGGAAGCCCAAGCATGTTAAATGGAATGAGAGGAATCTTCATTATTTATATGACAAGCAGTATTCTTAAATGAATTTACATAAAGAAAAAGGAAAATAAAGCAAAAATCAAAAAAGTTGTGAAATTTATATTAGTATTTCAGAAAAATTAAAGAATATGTCAACTGGATACCTATACTGAGATAAAGTTTGGGGACAGTATTTGGCATCTTCAGTTATAGTCAAGAAATTATTTTCCCTATGAAACAGGAACAGAAAGTGATAAACAAAGAAGAGATCAAAGTCAATGTGCAGCAGCACAAGCTTCTTGCAGCTCCCTGGTCACCTTAGCACCATGTCCTGTCCCCCTGCCTGGGAAGCATCACCCACCCTTCTGCCTCCCTTGCCCAAGTGACTGCTATTTACTTTGAGAATCTGCTGAGATTTCCACTGAGTTAGGTGTCATCTAATTTGCCTATGTGTCAGTGTTCTTCACTAAGCCATATATTCTTTTGGTGTAACAACTGTGTCCTTTTGGCACTTCATAGAGGAAAACAATAGAATGGGAAACACTAGAGATCTCTTCAAGAAAATTAGAGATACCAAGGGAACATTTCACGCAAAGATGGGCTCGATAAAGGACAGAAATGGTAGGGACCTAACAGAAGCAGAAGATATTAAGAAGAGGTGGCAAGATTACGCAGAAGAACTATACAAAAAGGATCTTCAAGACTCAGATAATCACGATGGTATGATCACTCACCTAGAGCCAGACATCCTGGAATGTGAAGTCAAGTGGGCCTTAGGAAGCATCACTATGAGCAAAGCTAGTGGAGGTGATGGAATTCCAGTTGAGCTATTTCAAATCCTCAAAGATGATGCTGTGAAAGTGCTGCACTCATTATGTCAGCAGATTTGGAAAACTCAGCAGCGGCCACAGGACTGGAACAGGTCAGTTTTCATTCCAATCCCAAAGAAAGGCAATGCCAAAGAATGCTCAACTGCTGCTGCTGCTGCTGCTAAGTCGCTTCAGTCGTGTTCGACTCTGTGCGACCCCATAGACGGCAGCCCACCAGGCTCCTCCATCCCTGGGATTGTCCAGGCAAGAACACTGGAGTGGGTTTCCATTTCCTCTCCAATGTATGAGAGTGAAAAGTGAAAGTGAATTCGCTCAGTCGTGTCCGACCCTTAGCAACCCCATGGACTGCAACCTACCAGGCTCTTCCGTCCATGGGATTTTCCAGGCAAGAGTACTGGAGTGGGGTGCCATTGCCTTCTCCGAAGAATGCTCAAACTACCTCACAATTGCACTCATCTCACATGCTAGTAAAGTAATGCTTAAAATTCTCCAAGCCAAGCTTCAGCAATACATGAACCATGAACTTCCAGATGTTCAAGCTGGTTTTAGAAAAGGAAGAGGAACAGAGATCAAATTGCCAGAATCTGCTGGATCATTGAAAAAGCAAGAGAGTTCCAGAAAAATATCTATTTCTGCTTTATTGACTATGCCAAAGCCTTTGACTGTGTGGATCACAATAAACTGTGGAAAATTCTGAAAGAGATGGGAATACCAGACCACCTGACCTGCCTCTTGAGAAACCTGTGTGCAGGTCAGGAAGCAACAGTTAGAACTGGACATGGAACAACAGACTGGTTCCAAATAGGAAAAGGAGTACGTCAAGGTTGTATATTGTCACCCTGCTTATTTAACTTATATGCAGAGGACATCATGAGAAACGCTGGGCTGGAGGAAGCAGAAGCTGGAATCAAGATTGCCAGGAGAAATATAAATAACCTCAGAAGTGCAGATGGCACCACCCTTATGGCAGAAAGTGAAGAAGAACTAAAAAGCCTCTTGATGAAAGTGAAAGAGGCGAGTGAAAAAGTTGGCTTAAAGCTCAACATTCAGAAAACTAAGATCATGGCATCTGGTCCCATCACTTCATGGAAAATAGATGGGGAAACAGTGGAAACTGTCTGATTTTATTTTTTGGGGGCTCCAAAATCATTGCTGATGGTGATTGCAGCCATGAAATTAAAAGACACTTACTCCTTGGAAGGAAAGTTATGACCAACCTAGATAGCATATTAAAAAGCCGAGACATTACTTTGCCAACAAAGGTCCGTCTAGTCAAGGCTATGGTTTATCCAGTGGTCATGTATGGATGTGAGAGTTGGACTGTGAAGAAAAGCTGAGCGCCAAAGAATTTATGCTTTTGAACTGTGGTGTTGGAGAAGACTCTTGAGAGTCCCTTGGACAGCGAGGAGATCCAACCAGTCCATCCTAAAGGAGATTAGTCCTGGGTGTTCATTGGAAGGACTGATGTTGAAGCTGAAACTCCAATACTTTGGCCACCTCATGCAAAGAGTTGATTCACTGGAAAAGACCCTGATGCTGGGAAAGATTGAGGGAAGGAGGAGAAGGGGACGACAGAGGATGAGATGGCTGGATGGCATCACCGACTCGATGGACATGGGTTTGGGTGGACTCCGGGAGTTGGTGATGGACAGGGAGGCCTGGCGTGCTGGGATTCATGGGGTCGCAAAGAGTCGGACATGAGTGAGCGACTGAACTGGACAGTAGGCAGTAGTTCTTAAAAGGTTTCATCTGTAAGAAAAAAGTCTAACTATGTGGAGTGATGGATGTTAACTAGATTATTGTGATCATTTTGCAATATATACATATATTTATATATCAAATCATTGTGTTGTACGTCTGAAACTAATATAATGTTATTTGTCAATTATATCTCAATCATATAGCACAGGAAGTTCAACCCAGTGCTCTGTAACAACCTAGAGGAGTGGGATGGGCCATTCGAGAGGAAGGGCACATATGTATATTTATGACTGATGCATATTGTTGTATGGCAGAAAGAAACATAACATTGTAAAGCAATTATTCTCCAATTAAAAATGTTTTAAAAATGGGGAAAAGTTAATCAATCAATAAATAAAATAAAACCTGAAGAACACATGCACACACACACAATCTGTTGAGATGTATATCATTGTATATATAATTCTTTGTATTAATTTTTCCACTTAATATAAAGCACAAGTAACGTCAGTGTTTTAAAGGTTTTTGTATAAAGGGAAGAGATGATAAAGCAAAAGAAACAAAGAAAAAAGGAATAAAAGAAAAAAGAAGAAGGAGAAATAGCACTGAGTTTGTTTCAGTTTTGTTGCATAATAAAGAATTAATTTTGTCCCAGTTCCTAGCATAGGGCTTCTAAAGCCCTTGGGGTTTCCAAAATGATAAAACAGTTTTTGTTAATCAGAAGTGCATTGAATCACTACGCTATTCCTTTCACGATGTTAATGAAATTAGGTCCAGGTTGGCCTCGAGGTAACTTCAGGATGGGGCTTGTCTACATGGAAGACTCAACACATGATTTGCTGGTTGGAACTTTGAGCCAAACCAACCTCCAGAAAATCAGTAGGGCTAGAGATTGAGGTCAGTCACGTGACCAGTGACTTAATCAATCATGCTTCTGTAATGCAACTCCAGTAACAGCTCTGAACAATAAGTGTGAGCACACTGATGTAATGGGAGTGTGACGTGGCCTGATTTAATGAGAAGGTAAGGAAGTTCTTTATCCCTCCCTGATCTCTCCATATGCATCTCTTCATTTGACTGGGCCTCCTGGTTTGCATCCTTTATAATAAAACTAATCATAAGGATGGCATTTTCCAGATTTTTGTGAGTCATTCTAGCAAATTATTAAGCCTTAGGGGACCACAGGGTGACTCCCAAACTTATGGCCAGTCAGCTAAAAGCACAGGTTGCCCGGGGATACCTGAAGTGTGCCTGGCATCTGAAGTATGGAGCATCTTGCTGGGGAGAATGCCCTCTAACTTGTGAGGTCTGTGCTAACCCTGATGGTTAGTGCCCGAACTGAATTGTGGCACAACCAGTTGGGTTTCTACTACATTAGTCTATTTGAAGAACAGCCCAGAGGAAGCAAGCTAATATATCAAGTATATCAGATTTAAAATAGAGTCACAAAAAGAGATTTCTTTTTTATTTCATCAGCTTCCTCCTCACTTAAAAATGTTCATTTAAGTGAACATTTGAAAATGCCTTCAGAAATTGCATATTTAGGCACACTGCTTTCAAAATGCTAGTTTCTGTAATGATCTTTGTGTTCATTTACTGTAGCTTGAATTAGAAAGCAGATGACTCTATTCAAACAATTGACATTCTCAATCTATTAATACTTGATGCTTCAGTTTTCCTTCCTCATTGTTAAAAATAATCTTATAAACCAGAAAATCCAGCAGGGAGGTGTAGAATTCCAGTTGCTAGGTTATTACACACTTTTTTTGAAAAACAAATTTTTACTGCTGCCACTCAGTAAACCTGCCCCATGTTGACTGAAGGATTGAAAGAGCTTCTTAAATGAGATCTTGTCTGAGGAGTGATTAAATGCTTCCCCTCTCTGAAAGGTCTCAGTTCCTTTTTTGAGTTACTATTTACTGACAGATGTGTTCTTGCGACTGTTTTGCAAGCAAATATTAGTCAGGCTGAAATTTCTTTAAAATATTCACCATGAGTGAGTTACCAATATCATTGCTAAAATTTATGAAAATAATTTAATGCAATACTGTTTTAATGAAAATAGAAGCTCAAGAAGGAAGACCAATGTTCTCTGTGTTACTCAAAAGTACCAAGGTGTTATGGACAATTATTAGGTGCTTAATAATAAGAAATGTCTTAGATATATATCTGAGTGTGTATATGTGTGCTTAGCCATTGAGTCATGTCCAACTCTGTGATCCCATGAACTGTAGCCTGCCAGGCTCCTCTGTCCTTGGGGATTCTTCAGGCAAGACTACTGGAGTGGGTTGCCATGCCCTCCTCCAGGGGATCTTCCTAACCCACGGATCAAACCCAGGTCTTCCACATTCTTTCATCCAGGTCTTCCAGATTCTTTACTGTCTGAGCCATGAGGGAAGCCCCCTAGCAAGGCTAGGGGCTTCCAAACTTGGGGTCTAAGTATAAATACATAGTAATACCATGGATCACAAGTCCCTTGGATGTCTGTGATCTGACCAATTAGGTTAGTAGTTTCAATTCCCAGGCAGTTACGAAATGGTCAAAGAGACCAGGAAAAGTTTGACCAAGAAAGGAGAGTTCGGTCCACACGCCTTGTCCACCTCTGGCTGCTCCTCCAGAGGAGATGTTGGGTGTCTCTTGACATTAACAGATCGGTACAATCCCCGGACAGTGTTCTGCCGTAGGCCGTATGAGGTCACCATGGAACCACAGATTACGGCACAACACTTGCTTTGCGCTTTTGTGCATCTCAAACTCTCAATCAGTCTCTCACACAGGCACAACGCAGAGTTAGTAAAGTAAAGCAGAAAATGTGTTTACTAGGAGAACAAACAACTAGAGTTCCGAGCATCCTTACTTTGTCCTGAAGATCCCGGACGAGCCCCCAGGATGAAAGGTTGCTGCTATGAGCCATGAACGCCACCAGGATTCGGGGCCTCCCGAGGAGAGGAATTCGATCTGGGGCCAGAGGCAAGGCCTGATCACTCAGGGCTATTTGTGTAGCAAAGTTTTATTAAAGTATTTATTACAGTATGAAAGAGTGTGTAAATGTACATTTATCAAAATAAATATACATAGGTAAAATTAGCTATTTCCCTATTTGTAAATAATAATAAACTATTAGCTATTTGTAAACCAAGTATTTACAAAGGAAATTATCCAATATCTTTCAAAAATGTAAGAATTTCATAATAAAAATAAGCTAGAAAAAATTGAGACAAATGTCATATTTCTGAGAAACAAGACTAAAAACAGTTGAAGTTGATCTACAGTGTTAAGTTAATTCACGTACACAGCACAATGATTTCGTTATTTATATACACATATATATGTGTATACCCTGCATGAGTACATGACAACCCACTCCGGTTTTCATGCCTGGAAAATCCCATGGACAGTTGAGCCTAGCCGGCTATGGGGTCGCACGGTGTTAGACTCAACTGAAGCAAACTAACATGCACTCACACACATATGTGTATATACATTCTTTTCAGCGTGTTTCCTTATTAGGCTATTACAAGATATTGAGTATAGTTCCCTGAGCTCTACAGTGTGTTCCTGTTTATTTTATACATAACAGTGACTAAATGTTCATATCAAACTCCGAATTTATCTGTCCCCCTCTCTTTCCCCTTTGGTAACTACAAGTTTCTTTTCTATGATTGTCCCTGATTTATAAATAAACTCATTTGTCTAATTATTTTTCGATTCCACATATAAGTGATATCATAAATATATTATAGAATATATACAAAAATATATTATACATATATTATATAATATATATAATATAATATATATATAATTCTATATAATATATAAAATGTACATAATATATAATATAAATAATCTATTAGAAATATATATAATATATAGAAATATATTTAGTAAATATATATACTATATATAATCTATAGTAATTTATATAATAATAATATATATTATATATAATATATTTATCCCTCTCCCTCTCCTTCACCTTTGAAACCATAAGTAATATAATCTATATAATATAATATAATAAATATAATATATATAACACATATAATAATATATAATATGTATAATATATGAATTATGGTTATTATATATTTTATATATTATATTAATACATCAATTATAATATACATTATAATGTATATATATATTATATATTATATATATTATAGGTCCATCTATATTGCTGCAAATGATATTATTTGATTCAGCATAATGAATGAGTAACATTCCAATGTGTGTGTATATATACATATATATATATACACAAACACACGTATATATTGTATATTTTATATATAATATATATGTTATATATTATAACATAAATAATATAATATATATTGTATATAATATATATAATATAATGTTTATAAATATAATATATAATTATAAAATTATAAATAGAAGTACATATTTTATATACAATTATATATAAAATTAATGTTTATACATTATATTATATATTATTATATATATTATATATATTATTGCATATATTATGTTATATATATTATATGTATTATATATATTATTATATATTATTAAATATTAATATATATATTATATAATAATTATATATTATATATATATATAATAATAATATAATATATATATATATATTATATATATTATATAATATAATGTATATAATATGATATAAGTTATATATATCGTATATTGTATAATTATATTATATAATATATATATAAATATATGATATATATAAAAATATATTAATAATATAATATTATTATATATTATATATTATAATATTATATAAATTATATAGTATACATTATATTATGCAATAGATATATGTATATTATGTATATATTATGTATATTATTATATATATTATAATATATTATATATTATAATATATATTATATTATATATTTTATATAATAATATACAATATATATTAATATAATATATATAATATAAAATATATAATCTAACATTATATTGTATATTATATATATATTATATAATAATTATATATTTTATATATTTTATATATTATGTATATTATAATATAATATATATATTATATATTATCTAAATATTATATCTCTATATTACATATATTGTATATTATAATATACTATCCAACATATTATATTATATAAATCTATAGATATATGTTAGGTATATATTAGAATACATATTAGAATATGTTAGCATAGGTTAGAATATATATTAGAATATATATCTATATGATTATATATATATAAGATAGACATATACTATATTATATATAATATTATGTAATATATTATATATTATATATATTAATACATATAATGTATCTATATAATATATACTATATAATATATACTATATATATTATATATCATAGACATTATAATGTATATATTATAATGTATATATATTTTATGTATATATTAATGTACAATATATAATTATACAAATTACATGTATAATAATGTATATAATGTATAGAGTATATATAATGTATATAATACATTATATGTATAATATATATAATAATTTATTGATATTATATATAACATATATATTATATTAAGTATGTACAACATATATTATATAATATATAATATATAATATACACTACATATATAATATATAATTATATATTAATTATTGTATATAATTATAGTATATAATTAATTATATATATTTATGTAATTATATACAATTATATTAAAATGTATATTGTATATATTAATATGTAATATATATTAATATTACATATAACAATAATTATATTAAGATTATATTGTATTAATTAAGATATAATATATTATATATAATATGTATAATTGCATAATATTTATATAGTATATTATATATACTATATATAATATAACATATAATATATATTATATATTGGATTATAATAAATATAATATATATGATATGTAACTTGTAATTAATTATATATATTGTATTATATATAATACATATTATAATACATATTATATTATATATTTATATGTATAATAGATATATAAACATTAATTTTGTTTATAATTGTATAGAAAATATGTACTTCTATATATAATTTTATATATTATATATTATAGATATAAAAATTATATTATATATATTATACATAAAATATACAATATATATGCGTGCATATATATATATATATATATGTACACACACATTGGAATATTACTCAGTCATGAAGCTGAATCAAATAATATCATTTGCAGCAATATAGATGGGCCTATAAATTATACTATGTCAGAAAAAGGCAAATATCATATGATATCACTTACATGTGGAATATAATTAAAATGATATAAATGAACTTATTTACCAAAATAGAAACAGACTCACAGACATTGAGCACAGACTTATGGCTACCAAAGGGGAAAGAGAGAGAGGGATAAAGTAAGAATTTGGAATTAATATATACACATTTCTATATGTAAAATAGATAAACAATTAAGAGCTCCTGCATAGTGCCGGGAACTATGTTCATAATTTTTAATAACTTATAGTGGAGAAAAATCTCAAAAAGAAATTTTACAGATTTCCTGCAGAAGGAAATGGCAACCCACTCCAGTATTCTTGCCTGGAAAATTCCATGGACGGAAGAGCCTGTTAGGCTACAGTCCATGGGGTCACAAAGTGTCGGACACGACTGAGCAACTTCACTTCACTTTATTTATATATGCATAACTGTATCACTTTGTTTCACACCTGAATCATTATGAATCAACTATACTTCAATTAAAAAAAATGTTGATTTCTGATGGCTAACAAACACAAGGAAATATGCTCAACATCACTCATTATTAGAGAAATGCAAATCAAAACTACAATGAGGTATCACCTTATATCAGTCAGAATGGTCATCATCAAAAAGTCTACAAACAATAAATGCTGGAGAAAGTGTGGAGAAAGGGGAACACTGTTGCACTGTTTGTGTGAATGTAAATTGATACAGCCACTATGGAAGATGGTATGGAGATTGCTTAAAAATCTAGGAATAAAAGCAACATGTGACCCAGAAATCCCACTCCTAGGCATATACCGTGAGTAAACCAAAATTGAAAAGGACACATGTATCCCATTGTTCATTGTGGCACTATTTGCAACAGCTAGAACATGGAAGCAACCTAGATGTCCATCAACAGATGAATGGATAGAGAAGTCATGGTAAATATACACAGTGGAATATTACTCAGCCATAAAAAGGAACAACTTTGGGTCAATTCTAATGAGGTGGACGAACCGAGAACCTATTATACAGAGTAAAGTAAGTCAGAAAGAAAAAGATAAATATCATATTCTAATGTATATATAGGGAATTTAGAAAAATGGTACTGAAGAATTTACTTACAGGGGAGCAATGGAGAAACAGATGTAGACTTGTGGACATGGGGAGAGGGGAGGAGAAAGTGAGATGTATGGAAAGAATAACATGGAAACTTGCATTACCATATGTAAAACAGATAGCCAACGGGAATTGGTTGCATGGCTCTGGATCAACCCAGTGGGGTGGGATGGGGAGGGAGATGGGAGGGAGGTTCAAAGGGAGGGGATCTATGTATACCTATGGCTGATTAATGTTGAAGTTTAACAGAAAACAACAAAATTCTGTAAAGCAATTATCCTTCAATAAAAAAATAAATTAAAATGTTAATTTCCTCATAAGTAATTGCCAATGATTTTAAACTTAGTGTTGTTGTGGGTGTTTCTTCTCCTGATGTCATGGAACTCAAAGATATTCATAAGGGACATGGGAATAATGTTCCTTTTATTTCTTTTCTAAGGAAATTAATCATACCAACCAGTACTATCCAGTGGAAATGGAATGCAATCCACAAATGTAATTTTAAAATTTCTTTTTTAAAAATAAATTTATTTGTTGTAATTTGAGGCTAATTACTTTACAATATTATAGTGGTTTTGCCATTCATGCCACATTTTAACAAAGTGTAAAAAAGCAAAATTAATTATAATAATATATTTAATTTAATTCAATATATCCAAAATATTGGATCTCCCAGGTGGCCCAGTGGTGAAGAATTTGCCTGTCAATTCAGAGATGATGTGTGTTCGATCCCTGAGCATGAAGATCCCCTGGAGGAGGAAATGGCAACCCACTCCAGTGTTGTTGCCTGGAGAATCCCAGGGATGGGGGGGCCTGGTGGGCTTCCGTCTATGGGGTCGCACAGAGTCGGACACGACTGAAGTGACTTAGCAGCAGCAGCAGCTCCTTGGAAGAAAAGCTATGACCAACCTAGAAAGCATATTAAAAAGCAGAGACATTACTTTGCCAAGAAATGCCCATCTATTCAAAGCTGTGGTTTTTGCAGTGTCATGTATGGATGTGAGAGTTGGACTATAAAGAAAACTGAGTGCCGAAGAATTGATGCTTTTGAACTGTGGTGTTGGAGGACTCTTGAGCATTACCTTGGACTGCAAGGAGATTCAACCAGTCAATCCTAAAGGAAATTAGTCCTGAATATTCATTGGAAGGACTGATGCTGAAGCTAAAACTCCAATACTTTGGCCACCTGACACGAAGAACTGAGTCATCTGAAAAGACCCTGATGCTGGGAAAGGTTGAAGGCGGGAGGAGAAGGGGACAAGAGGATGAGATGGTTGGATGGCATCACTGATGGATATGAGTTTGTGTAAGCTCCAGGAGTTGATGATGGATGTGGAAGCCTGGTGCACTGCAGTCCAAGGTTTCCCAAAGAGTCAGACACGATTGAGCGACTGAACTGAGCTAAACTGAGGCAGGTCTGGCTCAGTCTTTTGAGGGGTCTCTGCTCTTTTCTCCTGGGTCCTTGTGCACACAAGATTTTGTCTGTTCTCTCAAAGAGTCTGTTTCCCCAGTCCTATGGAATTTCTTTAATCAAATCCTACTGGCCTTCAAAGTCAAATTCTCTGGGGATTCTCAGTCTTTTTGTGGGATCCCCAGGTTGGGAAGTCTGTTGCAGGCCCTAGAAGTTTTGCAACATTGTGACAGCTTCTTGGGTATAATTGTTCTCCAGTTTGTGAGTTGTCTCCTTGGTGGCTCTATGGTGGGGCTAATGGCGACCTCCTCCAAGAGGACTGATGCCACCACATGCCATGCCTCCCAGGTCTGCTGCAGCCAGAGCCCCTGTCCCCGCATCAGGCCACTGCTGACCTGTGCCTCTTCAGGTGACACTCAAGCAGTCAAAGGCCAGTCTGGCTCAGTCTCTTGTGGGGTCCCTGGGTCCTGGAGAGCACAAGGTTTTGTTTGAGCCCTCCGAGCATTTCTGGCAGGTATGACGTATGATTCTAAACACAGTTTCGTCCCTCCTGCTATCTTGTTGGGGCTTCTCCTCTGCCCTTGGATGTTGGGTATCTTTTTTGTGGGGATCCAACATTCTTCTATTGTTGGTTGTTTAGTGGTTAGTTGCAATTTCGGAGTTCTCACAAGAGATGATAAGCACATGTCCTTCTACTCCACCATCTTGTGTGAACCTACAGTAGCTGCTCCCAAAAGTGAGTTCCCCTCTTTGGCCCTCTCAGATCTTCTGATTAGCAAATAAAATGAAACAAAGGAGATTAGCAGGAGAAGATCAAATGTAATACATGTGCGCTGGAATTCATTTAAGTACAAAGAATTCCAAAGACAGCAAAGCAAGGAAGAGCTGAGGATGCAGGGCTTCAAGGGGAAGTAAGGTAACTCACAGAAGATAAAAAGAGTTAATGTTTCATAAACAAGTGTTTCTGGGCCAAACACAATGGGACTCAGAGAGGACTTTGGTCAGTGGGGGTTGCTGGGTTTCTCCCTGTTCATTACACCCAATACTTCACTATAGTTAACTGGGGCGAGGGCGCCTTCTTGCAACAGGCCTCCTTTCTGAAATTCTTATGGGTGGTTAGGGGGAAGTTCAAAGGTTCTTCCTGAATCTTTTGAGTGTTGACTGTGTTCAGCTCAAAATCATCCACGTGCCAGAGTAGCGTCTCTTGGGGCAGCCTTCCCAGAGGCCCAGCACTCCCATAAGATTCTTCAGTAAATTACTTTAAAATGATTTGTATGAATCACACATTGAAAAGCAATTTCAGAAATGTAAGGTAAGGTCTACAATGAGTTGAGATATGTAGGCCAAGCAAAGAAAAGAGGCTATTGCAATGTTTCTACATTAACTGAAATAGACCTAGGTTTGAAATAAAAGGTGATTCATCCAGTGTTCCCCATGAGCAGGAGATTCAGCTGACAGGTCTGCTCCCAGAGATGGTTCTAAGGAACTCGGAGTTCTCCGAGCGTTCCGTGCTCTGCTGAAACAAAAAGCCTTCTGGTGATTATTGCAGGTCACGTTTGGGTTGAGGCCGGCCTGACTGTGGGAGCCAGGATACAATAGTTTTCTTGATGCTTATTTGGTTTTGTGACTCTCACAGAGCTTGAGTTTTAAAAACCCGCAAAGCTCTGAAGATTATTCCTGGTACCGCTTTGATAGTCAGATAGAATTATTTATCAGCTTAGACAAAGTAAAATAACGTTTCATTTACATATTGTTTCTGACCTGATCCTGCCATTTACTTTAGAATTCTTTAACTTTCCAAGCAATAGAACAGTGGTATGCAGAAGGGAAATGTGGGCTGTCATTGGGAGGAAGCGTTGAAAGTCCCTAATTCCTGCTGGAACTGCTAAGGATACTCATGGATTTTGTCCAGTCCCAGGTTTGGAGAGCCTGGCTGTTTGTCAAAGAGAAACTGCAGAAAGACCTGGTGAGGGGCTGGGGAGAGCAACAGGGCCCGTTTCTTCCTCCTGGAGAATGATAAGCCCTAGGGGAGGTCTGCAAAGCTCTCTGTGCCTCTGCCATCTGCTGTGTTACACAGGCTACCTCCTTCAGGGGTTTGCTCTCATCCTGGAGGAATGAATCCCCGGGTTCCCTGTGTTATTTGCTGTGATTCTACAGATGCATTACAGATAGTTGCCCTTCCTCTCTGAAAGATTGGAATGATTGGCGGCCCCTCCTCTGGAGACCATGGCTGAGACCTGCAGCTCCTCTGCTTTGTCATCTCTGAGCGCTTGTCATGGCTTCACCCCCGCAGAGTGAGGGAGAACACACCTGCGGCCCTAGCTCTGTTCTCCAGGTCGGCGGTCCTGCCCTTGGAGGTTTGAGTAGAAATCATCTCTCACTGCTGCTTGGGAAGAGGCCGCTGTGGCCCAGTTGTTGGCATTCATGACCCACCTGGTGCTGTGTGGCCGATGCCTCTAAGCATTCTCCAGTCAGCCAGCCTCTGGGCTCCAGGACCTCAGCTGACACCCCCAGCTTGGCGTCGATAGAGTATGGCCGTCTCCTTAGACTGGTCTCTGCAAGGACGGCAGCAGGGCCTGTGAAGGGCAAATCTGATCACGCCCCCTCCCTGTCCTGGGCCTGTGCACCCCACTCAGACGCCGTCACCCTCCCACTCTCCTTCTGTGCTCCAAACACCCCAGCCACTCTTTGGCCGCTCTGAGGTGCTCTGCTCCGTCCCTCTGCCCTGCGGTGCCCTTTGGTCCCAACTTCCCCTTCCAGGCGGTCAGTTCTTACCGGTCACCTTACCTCAGCTGTGACCAACCAGGCCAGGGCACATTTGCCGTCACCAACCTTCCCAAGCCCCGAGGACTGGCCGGATCACTGCAATAACGTCACTCAAGACGGCTCCTGCCCCCTCACTAGTTTGAGGCCTCTTTGAGGAAGAGCCACATCTGTCTTTGTTCACAATTGCTCTCTCAGTAGGTCTGCATAAACATCCAGTGCATCAGATGAAAGAACCAGTGAACCGCAACACTGTGTCCCTGGGCACCCCCGGCTCCCAGGCTCCACCGCACCCCTGGGAGTGCTGGGCTTACCCTTCGTGTGCGCATGCTCAGCTGCTTCAGTCGTGTCTGACTCTTTGCGACTGCATGGACTGTAGCCTGCCAGGCTCCTCTGACCATGGGATTCTCCAGGCAAGAACACTGGGGTAGGTTGCCACACCCTCCTCCAGGGGATCTTCCCGACCCAGGGATTGAATTCGTGTCTCTCACATCTCCTGCTTCAGCAGGCAGGTTCTTTACTGCTAGTACCACCTGAGAAGCCCCTGGGCATAACTTGCTTGATTATATATAATTTGTCTAAATCAATTGTACCAGGGTGACGAATACGGAATGAAGATATTTAAGGAATCACACATGATAAAACATATGGGGCCTTCCCTGGACAGGCTCCCCCATGTCCTCAGTCTGCCTTTTCCCTGCGGAAAAACTTTAGCCAAACAATGAATTTAATCAAAGAAGTGAGAAAATGCAGAAGCAAAGGAAAGAAAGCAGTCAAACAAGACCAAATAATAACAGTTTAGTCATTAAATAAAGTAAAAAACCTTTAGTTCTTTCTCAAGGGCTATAGATAATATTCAGCCATATCCTTTGAGCTGTTTTTTAGATACTAAAACCCCCACCAGCTGGAAAAAGTTATCTACATTATAACCAGACTGTAGCTATGACATGCGGGTGTGCTAAGTCACTTCAGTCTGTGACCTTCTGGACCTAAGCTGTCACAATTCTAAGAACTGGTCCCAAGGAAATGGGAAAAAACCAACCCTAGAACTAAAGATCAGCTTTACTTAAAACAAAGAAAATTACTATGATCAGACCACCACAAGTCTGTCAGAACTGACTGTGCTATTGCGCATGTAGCTGCTCCCTCGTCTATATGCCTCTGAAACTCCTCTGTTAATAAAAACTCTTGTCCACTGATCAGCAAGGGATAGTTCACCTTTGGACATGAATCCGCTCTCTCCCCTGATTGCCAGCCTCCAAAATAAAGCAACCTCTCTTTTCTACCAATATTGCCTAAGTACTGGCTTTCAAGTGGCAAACGGCTGTACCTGAGTTTCAGTAACACAGAATGTTCTGAAGTCATTTGCAGCAAACGTTACTGTTGTGCATGGGTTACAATTTCAAATCTACTTGTTTATGCCTCCTGCTGACCTAAATAGGTCTCTCCGAATGTCTTGAGACACTCGTTTCTGCTTCAGCCAGGCCTCTCTTGGTGACAGTGGTGTTCAACCGGGCAACACTCTTGGGAAAGAAGGGGCATCTGTTCCTGCCTTGGAGAGGCCACTCCCTGCAGGCAGTGGTGCAAACCATGAGCTCCTCTCTGCTAGCATCCTTCTCTAACTACATGAGACTTTGTCTTTGCATAAGCAGCTGGACGTCAGCTCTTAGTTGGCTAAGCTGACTTTACAAGGACAAAGTCGCAGAAAGGTACACATCAGCTAACTTCGGACTTTATTCCTTTCACCTCCTCTCTGCCTGGAACAACAGTGTAACTAATCTATTTGGTTTGGAGTGTGTTATTCCTTTATTGGCTTATTAACAACCATTATTCTGTATGCTATTGGCTTGTGAAATAGTATTGTAAGTTATAATCTAGCAGTGGACCTGTGTTTAATACATTATTGGTAAAAACAAGCTCAGACTTTGAGCATAATTTGACTCAAAACCAGTTATTTAAAAAAATAAATAACAAAACCAAAAGCAATTTAATAAAAAAAATTCCCCCCAAATAAAACAATTATGCCATTTGGCAATATATTTTTAAGATTTTTAAAACCCCCTTCTCCCGTCCACATGTGATGGCTGCTATCAGGGTCCAGTCTACACCAACTGTGCGTTTCCTGATGACAGTGATAACGGCATCTTTAGTCCACAGGTGATGGATCTTCACAGTGACAGACCCGAGGCTTTGTGAAGAATGAACAAGGGAAGCACCGCAGGAGATTGTTCCAGTGTAGTTATACTAAGTGCTTTTATTGGATTTCAAAATTTTTAAATTAGTAATCCTTGTGGGAGATACACGACAGCATCACTGAGCAGGGTGTTTGATTGACGCCCGACTGGCTGTCAGCCACGCTGGCTCACCATGCCAGTGCCAGTGCCTGGCACGCTCACGACAGTCACACTTGCTTTTGCACAGGAGCTCAGGGCTCCTGTCCTAACACCTTCCTGCTCGCTGTTCTTGGAGGCAAGTGCTGGCTTTTCTGAATCTTTCTGTTTCTTAAAGTAACCAGTGTAACACTGGGCAGTGATTGATAAATCAGTGGTTTCATAAAGAGATGCTGCCTTATACTTTACGTTCTGACGGTTATCTTAGCAAAGTGGGCTTTTTGTGGACAGTTCTGAGGTGAGTATAGGGCAGATCAAATTCAGATGCCACTCTCCCTTCTGCACGGGTGCTTTCCCCAAACACACGATCCCATCCCGTCTCCATGGCACCCTGGTGGTACAGGGTTTGCTGCACACGTTTTTCATGTGTGAAATCTGAGGCTTGGACAGCATAGAGAGCTTGCCAAGGCCAGGTCGGACAATTACGTCTTCTGACTGCGAGGCCCACTCTGCATAACTATTCTTTGCAATTTTGTGTGTGTGTGTGTGTGTGTGTGTGCGGAATCCTAAGAAATGCAAGGCCAGCTTCGGCTTTTGCAAATAGTCAAGAGAGAAAGCCAGCAGAGGCAGGTAAAATCTGACTTCTTAAACACACAATGAGGGAGCTTCTGCTCCAAGCAGTGTACAAAATGAGTCCAGGAATTTCCAAGTCAGCCACATCAAGAATGCTGTTGGGCAAATCCTTCTCGAATCTTAATTATTTGTTCCGTAATTGGTGGCATTTGTCTGTTATAATTTGTCAACTGAAAAAGCAAATGACTTGAATTCATTTGTGGAAAACTGCATCTGGAAAGAGCGACAGAATAATCATGAGGGAAATGTTGGAAACCACTAAGAAAGCGATTACAGGAAGAGGAAAGATGAGCTGTGTTTCATTCTGTGCTGTAGAGCGGTCCTGGGAAATGCCAGTGGCCAATGAGAAATCAAGTTGAAATGCACACTCAGCCAATCAAGTAGTTTATCACATGTGGAAATGTGGCCGAGAGCAAGGGAAGCAGGGAGGGGAGATGCCTGGAGACTCAAGATACATCCTGAGCCTACAGTCTCTGAGGTGAGAGAACATGCTGGCTACCAGCAAAGAGCGGGTGGTGTCTGTTGTTTAAATGCTCACTTGTGTCTGACTCTTTGTAACTCCATGGATTCTAGCTCACCAGGCTCCTTGGTCCATGGGATTCTCCAGGCAAGAATACTGGAGTGGGTTGTCATTTCATTCCTCAGGGCATCTTCCCAACCCAGGAATTGAACCCGCATCTCCTGAATTGGCAGGCAGATTCTTTACCATTGAGCCACCAGGGATTTTCACAAAGAAATAACTGGCAAAGAGCAGATATATTTCATCTGAAAATTAGGACAGACTACAGAGCAATCCAACTGTAAAACATTTCCTTCTTTTTTCCTTCTGCAAAACACCCTTTACAATAAAAGGCGATGGACCCCAGACCATCTGCCTCATGTTTTCAGAAATAGAGCGTTCCTTCCTCCATCCTCCCCTCCCTCTCTTCACCCTCTGTTCTTCCTTCCATGTGTGTATTTGGATACCTGCCCCCATTGCTTCTCTCCTTCCCTCCCTCCATGCTTTCATTTATTTTTCCATCCATCCACCCACTAGCATACATTCAAAAAATAACTTTATATTGCCTATGACGTTCCAGGGACAAGGTCCTGGGAATGCAGCCATTGGTCAAAGCATCATGGCTCCATTCCTTCTGGAGCTTACCATCTCAGGTGGGTACAGGTGTGAGCAAACCACGAGCACTATTCCTGGTAAGTGCAAATGCACCTCCTTCGCGGAGCTCTTCAGCAGGCACTGCGACGTTGCAGGCTGCGCTCACGTAAAGCCTACAGAGTGCGTCTTGCTGTGAAGACATCATGTACGTGACTGACCTAATCCTGAGACATCCCTAGGAGGTTTGCACTGTTTCACCGATCAACCACAAGGAAATCGAGCCGCAGAGACACGTGGTGAGTGCCACGGTGTCCTAGCTTGTGGCAGAGGGTCACCCCTCTCCCCTCACCTTCTCTCCCCCTGCTCTCTGGGAGCTTCTCTCCTGGCCTGTCTGTGCCTGTGCTGCACACCACATCCCCTCCCCAGAGGAATCTGAGGATGCGCGCTCACTATAGAAAAATTCTCTTTGCTCAAAAAGCTTGGACCGCATTTATAAGAGAATAAAATATTTATTCTTCTGAAACTCATTTTGTCCCTTATTCTTATAAGTCCCTCCTTTGCCATCAGTGGAAGTGACTGGAGAAGCAACACATGTGACTCATGGGGCAAAGCATCCTGAGAATGAATGACGCCATCTCTCCTGATCAGTAGCCATCTGAGTGCATTTGCCAGTAGTGATGCTGGGCTCTCAGGTGGAGGCCTGGGCAGGGGTGCTCCCAGCGCACGGTGTGCAGAGAACTGAGGCTGCAGAGTGAGAGGAAGCCCTCATCCTACAGCCACAGGCAAGGAGGGGATGCTAAGCCTTTTATTTCTAGACAGCTCTCCAGGGCAGTCCTGCTTACAGCATCTCTGGCCTATTGCAGCATGATTTTACCTCCTTCTGTCTTAAGGACAGAGATCTCTTCTCTCCATGCTTCCAAGTAACTCTCCCCAGTTCTACTGAGCTGCTCTTATTTCTAGCTTGTCATCTGTTCAGCACAGTTTTCCTGCTCTCTGCCATCAAACTCTAGAGCCTCAGGCTTCCTGATATGCTTTGGTCCTTTCTCCAGCTTGGACTGTTCATCTTTGTTTTCATAGGGAGATTCTCCAATGACTAAGCCCCATGGTGCCCATTCGCTGTTCTGACCTCCACATCTACAGAAACTACACTTTCTCAGATCATCTGTGATGCTGTGATCAAATGCTATCAGCTTTTCCTTGCTATATTTTTCATATTTGTATCCAGCATTCAATCTGACCCTTGAAAGGTTTTCCATTCTGGCTTAAACAATGTTACATGTTTGGTCCTGCTTGCATCCTAAGGCTCTTTTGGCCCCTTCTATGCTTCTCTTTTTGACTGGAGACATCCCTAGCCCCTCTCTTGGAAACCTCAAACATTCTCACAGCTTTAGCCATTATTTCTATAAACATGATTCCAAAATTCCTATTTCTGGTGTGTCTCCTCTCTACAGCAGCAGCCCTGTTCTTCTCTGTAGTACTTTTAAATTGGACTCAAAATAATTACAAACCAAGCTTCTTTCTTTCATATCAGCCTGCTTCCCTTCCAAGATTCTGCCTCTGAAGGTTGTATCATCCTTTCTCTTGGAATCACACTCCATTTCTCAAGCTCCTTCCCATGGTCTGCATCCCACCCATCTCTCCTTCCCTCACTGACTTTTCTCCTTGCTTCTGCTTCTTCCTTCCCAATCTCTGCCACCACCCTAACTTCAAGCCTAACTGTCCTCACTTCAAGCCTTTGTTGCAGTCAACTTTTTGTTGGTGTTGGGCAGAAAGACATTATCCTCTACCCATCTAGAGTCTTCTGGCTGGTTTCAGAATTAAATTGACATGAGATAGATTAACAGAAGAAAATTAAAGTTTAGAACAAGTGTATATTGGGAGCTTCCCAGGTGGTGCTAATGGTAAAGAAACTGCCTGTCAATGCAGGAGACCAAAGAAATGTGGGTTTGATCTCTGGGTTGGGAAGATCCCCTGGAGGAGGGCATGGCAACCCACTCCAGTATTGTCGCCTGGAGAATCCCATGGACAGAGGAGCCTGGTGGACTAGAGTCTATAGGGTCGCAAAGAGTTGGACATGACTAAAGCAACTTAGCACACACATACATGGGAGAGACCCAGGAAAACTAATTCCCCAAATGACTGAAGCCCTCGCCTTAAATACCATCTTCAGCTAAAGACAAAAAAAAGAATGTTAGGGGTAGTGGTTTGGGACTTCAAAGGGAAAGAAGGTACTTCAGATGAAGATAGAAAAGCACATGTTTGTTGCTTAAATGTTAGCTTGGCCAAGCAGAGACAATGGGAAGCAGAGATGAAATTGGAGCCTATTATACAGAGTGAAGTAAGCCAGAATGAAAAACACCAATACAGTATACTAACACATATATATGGTATTTAGTCAATCGGTAAAGATAACCCTGTATGCGAGATATCAAAAGAGACACAGATATATAGAACAGTATTATGGACTCTATGGGAGAGGGCGAGGGCGGGATGATTTGGGAGAATGGCATGGAAGCATGTAAATTATCATATGTGAGACGAATCACCAGTCCAGGTTCAATGCATGATACAGGGTGCTCGGGGATGGTGCACTGGGATGACCCGGAGGGATGGGATGGGGAGGGAGGTGGGAGGGGGGTTCTGGAAGGGGAAAACATGTACACCCATGGTGGATTTACGCCAATGTATGGCAAAACAAATTAAAAAAATAAAATAATAATAATAATAAAAAAAGAAAACAGACTTTACTGGGTTCCTCCCTGTCTCCGTGCCTACTGTATACTATACTCATCATGGTGATAGCTCCCTTCCTGGAACAGGTCCTCTGTCTACATTCTCATTTTTTTTTAATATATACAACTTCATTTGTCAATTATATGATGCTGAAACTGGGAAAATATATGAAGCAAAAATTGATAACATTGAAAAGAGAAATACGATTCTACAATAAGAGTTGGAGAAGTCAATATCCTATTCTCAATACCGGATAGAACAACCAGACAGAAGTAAGGAACTAGAGGACTTTAACAACACAAACCAGGTAGATGGTAGATCATACACAGAACACTATCGAACAACAAAATACTCATTCTTCTTAAGTGCACATGGGAAATTACATAACAAGAGCCAAAAGGTGGAATCAACCAAAGTGTCCACTGACAGATAAATGGATTTAAAACAGATATATATGCATATATATACATATATGTGTATATATATATATATATATATATATATAAATACACACACAAAGGCAAATTTGAAAGACTATTATGTGTGGAAAGTAGACTTATTTTTGAGGTGTCCTACGGGGCACAGCTTGAGCAAATAGAGAAGGCATAAGGAGCTAGCTTCTGGCTTAAGGACAACCAAAGCTGCCAGGAACAAGCTCTACAGAGTGGGGAGCTCTCAGTGGGTGGAAAAAATCAAGCAAAAGTAAGAAGGCCACCGCTTAGCTGTTGTAAAGGGAATTCAGGCCACAGGTCCCCTTCCGGGCCTGCTAATCTTATGACAGAATGAGTTAACTATAGTTTTAATGTTTCAGTTAATATAAGAGGGAAATTGGATCTGAAAAGATGCTTGTCTCCATCTTGTTCCTCCTTCTTCACCCCTCCTCCTCTCCAAAGTTGGTTTCATAGATGCGTAGGTGGGTGGTGGTTGGTTGGATCTTTGATATATATCAATAAATAGAACAGACACCTAAGCCAGTTCCTCTCACATACTAGGCCCCCAAATATTTGAATGAAGAATGAGTGTAAAAACTCATGAGGTATTTAGTGTTGCTGTCCTCTGCCTGTATATTAGCTGCTACAGCCAGATACAGGTGGTTGGTATTTTGCCACCAGAGGCATCTTTGCATGTGATGAGTCACTCGTACAATTTTCCACATGTTAAAGAGAAAGAAATGTGGGAAGATTTTCAAGTGTAGCATTGAAAGATCTGGAGTTCGTTGAGCTGGGTCACTAGGAGGTTCTGTGCTGGTGCTACTCCTAGGAACGTATTTATTGTATTTTATTTATTTTTGGTTGCACTGGGTCTTTGTTGCTGCACAGGGGCTGTCTCTAGCTGTGGCTGGTGGGGGCTCCTCTCTGGTTGCAGTGCACGGCTTCTCATGCAGTGGCTCCTCCTGTTGTGGAGCAGGGGCTCTGGGCTCACAGGCTTCAGTGCTGTGGAACGTGGTTTCAGGAGCTGTGGCACACTGGCTTAGCTGCTCTGTGGCATGTGGGATCTTCCCAGTCCAGGGATCAAACCCGTGTGCCCTGCATTGGCAGGCTGATTCTTATCCACTATACCACCAGGGAAGTCCTGTGCTGGCTCTGCTATTCATTAGAAAGATGTGGTCTTGCGGTTAGTAAGACAGATGATTGTTGTTGTTGCTGTTTAGTTGCTAAGTTATGTCCGACTCTCTGCGACTTCATGGACTGCAGCCTGCCAGACTTCTCTGTCCATGGGATTTCCCAGGCAAGAATACTGGAGTGGGTTGCCATGTCCTTCTCTCGATCGCCATTCTTTAGGCAGTTAGGAGGAAGGTTATCTGATACACCCTTGAAAACTCTTTAAAAAAACACCTTCATTATGAATATTCCCTTGAAAGTGAAAGTCACTCAGTCATGTCTAATTTTTTGCGACCCCATGGACAGCAGATCTTCCCCACCCAGGAATCCAACTGGGGTGTCCCGCGTTCCAGGAGGATTCTTTACCAACTGAGCTATCAGGGAAGCCCATTCCCTTACTTATCAGGGAAGCATATTCCCTTACTTAAACACTATTGACTTGCTTGTCATTGCAGACTCTAGGAAACACGGCCGCAACTCAGAATGCCAAGTACCTCTTCATCAGCCCCCTCTATTCAGCCATGTTGATAAGTTCTCTTGGGCCTTGACATAACCTATACCTGTTCCTACCACCGTATCTTTACAAAAAGCCTTTAAAAAAACTTATTTTTTATTTTATATTGGGGTATAGTTGATTTATCTGGAGAAGGGAATGGCAACCCACCCTACTATTCTTGCCTGGAGAATTTCATGGCCAGAGGAGACTGGTGAGCTACAGTTCATGGAGTTGCAAGGAGTTGGACATGACTAAGTGACTAACACACACATATATGGTTGATTTAGTGGGTTCCCATGGTGACTCAGCAGTAAAGAATTTACCTGCAATGCAGGATACATGGGTTCGATCCTTGGGTCGGGAAGATCCCCTGGAGAAGGAAATGGCAACCCACTCCAGTATTCTTGCATGGAGAATCCACGGACAGAGGAGCCTGGTGGGCTACAGTCCATTGGGTTGCAAAGAGTTGGACAGGACTGAACGACTGAGTACATACGATCATAGCTGATTTATAATGAGTTAATTTCAAGTGTACAACAAAGTGATTCAGTTATACGTATACATATATCCATTCTTTTTCAGATTCTTTTCCCTTATAGGGTGTTAGAGAATACTGAGTAGAGTTCCCTGTGCTATCCAGTAGGTTCTTGTTGATTATCTATTTTGTATATAATAGTGTGTATATTTTAATCCCAAACTCCTAATTTATTCCTCCCCCTACCTTTCCCCTTTGATAACCGTGTTTGTTTTCTAAGTCTCTGAGTCTGTTTCTATTTTGTAAATAAGTTCATTTGTATCATTTTTTTTAGATTCCACATATAAGTGGTATCATATGATATTTATCTTTCTCTTTCTGACTTATTTCACTTACCATGATAATCTCTAGGTCCATCCATGTTGCTGTAAATGGCATTACTTCATTCTTTTCATGCCTGAGGATTATCTCATTATATATACATATCACATCTTCCTTATCCATTCATCTGTCAATGGACACTTAGGTTGCTTCCAGTTTGCCTGCAGGAAGTGCTTTGTCTGCCCTCTCTATTCCATCAACCAGATCCCACTCATTCTTCAGAGACCATCTGAGATCTTTCTCCTCCTTCATGAACACTTTCCTCATTGTTCCAACCACCAGTCGTCGTCTCTGAAGCATCTTAGAGCAGGAAGTACACTGGCTCCCAGATATTTCAGGCTATGGAATAGGGCTGAGCTGGTAAGTAGGTATACTCAAGAGTTTGATAAAAATGTAGTGTTTGTGGGTCTGCTGTGGGCATTGGGAATTTCATTTTTATGGACCTACCCACAAGATTCTGATGTGCGATATGTGTTCAGTATGTTATTCTCAATCTTGTTTATGCTGACTTTCTACAGGTCAGATGCCATTTACCCAGCTAAGGTGTGCAAGCAGCTTCAGGATGGCTTAATCACCATGGTGGCATCCTGCTGGAAACACAAGGAGCATGAGAGAGTCACATTTACAAGTAGCCTCCAAATCAACCTTCCCCATGCAACTCCTGTCGATAGAGAGTCGTGTGCATTCATTCATTTGTTTTTCATTAAGTCCATCCATTCACTTAACAAGCACATACTGGTCACTGTCAAGGTCCTGGTAAGTAAGGAGATACGTTCACTCAGGAGAGGAGAACCCTTGCCTTCCATCTGACAAAAGTTATGCTGCCAGATCAACAGAATGCTTTGGGAGCCCAAGGGAGAAAGCAGATTTTTGGAGAGCCCATAAATTCTTCAAAGAAGAGGTGATGGGGTTGACATTTGAGCTGGGTAGTGAGGGCTAAACAGGGAGGAAGGAGGGGACATTCCTAGGAGAAATGAAAGTGTGATAGTGAAGAGCAAAGGTCAAAAGTTGACACTACTTGGAGAGAAAAATGAATGGTTCCAGGTGACTAGAGAGGATAAATGGAGAGACGGTGTCAGGAAATATAGGCGAGAAGGGGGGGTCAGACAGCACTGTGGGAGTTGTCTAATGGCTCTACATCAGATCTGGGTTCTGGGATCATAAATCTTGCCACAGTACAGAGAGTAAGAAATAGGGAAGATCTTCTAGACTGAGAACATGACCATGAAGCTGTCACAGGGAACCTGGGGAAGGCAGACAAGACCTCGGTCTTCCGAAGTGTGAGTGAAAATCCAGAGGAAAAGGTAGCAGTTGGAGGGACAGTGACTGGTCTCCATTCATCCCAACCAGTTCTCTTCTGCTGCCTCCCCATCCATCAGATTTCTCTCAAGTTATCAGCCTCAGGCACTGGGTGAATAGTGATGCTATTAACCAAGACAAGGGCCAGAAAGAAGCACAGATTTGTAGGGGAGGAAAGTGGAGAGTGGCCTTTGAAACACTGAAGTTAAGTTGCCTACAAGGCACCATGATGAGGTGCACAGAGCCCAGGAGGGATTTGAGAAGTGCATGTGTCAAGTCACTGAAAAAGAAGAAATAGTTGGAGCCTTGGGAATAACTGGGGTTTGGACATGACTTTGAGAGAAGGTTGGGCTGAATGTTTTGTAAACATTCAGCAAGAAGGAAATGGCTGTGCTTGAGTATTGTTTTAATTTCTTCTATTTCTTCTGCTTGGGGTACTGATAAATAAATGAAGCCCATTAAGACACAGGGTAAATTAAGTTTATTAAGAGTTTACGAGGTAATTCCCTGGTGATCTGGTGGTTAGGACTCAGCACTTTCAATACGAGGGCTTGGGTTAAATTCTTGGTTGGGGAGCTAAGATCCCACACGCCACCTGACATGGCCCAAAAAGAGAAAAAAAAAGAGTTTACAAGTTAAACAATTAGTATCCCAAAAAGCAAAAACCAACAGGGTGAACTAAATGTGAGTGTTGGGTGATAGGAAGGGTGAAAACATCACTGCTCCAGCCTCATTGGAAACAGGCCTTCTGAACCCAGAATTTGGCATAAGAAACATTATTTGTTATCTATCATTGAAGGAGAGAGGAGATAGAGATTTATTGGAAGTACCAGGAAGATATTATGTGCAAGGAAGAAACTATTATTTATGATGTAGTGTAGTGATGATATATCCAGAATCTATCAGTACAGTGAATTTCATTATCTTTTTACTTGCTATAATTTATTTACTTACTCAAGAGCTCAACAAATTCTCTCATATTTAAGAAATATTCATTAAGTAAATAACTATATTTTACACACCATTTTTAAAATAAGAGTTAAAGTAAAGTAAGATAAAAAAGAAAAAATACATTTCTTGACATGTTCAATGTTGCAGGACAGGTTGAAGGATAAATAACACAGAAATCTTGGTCTCCATCAAACATTATTTTCTGAGGTCCCAGTTGCAGGCATCACTTTATATTAGTCTTTAAGCCAATCAGAAAGTGCAATGCTTAATATACATTTACTTCACATGAGACTAAATTCTTTAGTATTTATTTTTGGTCCCATATTTTCTTGCATGAAACCTTAGAAAAATCTCAGTGTTATTTAAACTGATGTTTATCATATTCAGGATAAAAATAATTTGTCTACTAAGACTTAACATGGTGTCAGAGACTCCACCTTATTCCCTAACTTTATGTTTCTAGGTTCTTTAGGTCTTTTGTGAGAAAATGACATAAATATACACTTATCAATACCTAACAATTTCTTGTTTCATACCTACCACATCGTACAATAATTAAAAAGCATTCAGTTCAGTTCAGTCACTCAGTCGTGTCTGACTCTTTGTGACCCCATGGACTGCAGCACACGAGGCTTCCCTGTCCATCACCAATCCCCAAGCCTTGCTCAAACCCATGTCCATCTAGTCGGTGATGCCATCCAACCATCTCATCCTCTGTCATTCCCATTTTCTCCTGCTGTCAATCTTTCCCAGTATCAGGGTCTTTTACAGTGAGTCAGTTCTTCACATCAGGTGGTCAAAATATTGGAGTTTCAGCTTCAGCATCAGTCCTTCCAATGAATATTCAGGGCTGATTTCCTTTAGGATTGACTGGTTTGATCTTGCAGTCCGAGGGACCCTCAAGAGTCTTCTCCAACACCACAGTTTAAAAGCATCAATTCTTTGGTACTCAGCTTTCTTTATGGTCCAACTCTCACATCCATACATGACTACTGGAAAAACCATAGCTTTGACTAGATGGACCTTTGTTGGCAAATAATGTCTCTGCTTTTTTATATGCTGTCTAGATGGGTCATAGCTTTTCTTCCAAGGAGCAAGCGTCCTTGAATTTTGTGGCTGCAATCACCATCTGCAGTGACTTTGGAGCCCCCCCAAAATAAAGCCTGTCACTGTTTCCCTTGTTTCCCCATCTATTTGCCATGAAGTGATAGGACCAGAAGTCATGATCTTCGTGTTTTGAATGTTGAGTTTTAAGCCAACTTTTTCACTCTTCTGTTTCACTTTCACCAAGAGGCTCTTCAGTTCTTCTTTGCTTTCTGCCCTAAGGGTGGTGTCATCTGTATAGCTGAGGTTATTGACATTTCTCCCTGCAATCATGATTCCAGCTTGTCCTTCTTCCAGCCTGGCAATTCTCATGATCTATTCTGCATATAAGTTAAATAAGCAGGGTGACAATATACAGCCTTGATGTACTCCTTTCCCAATATTTAACCCACCTATTGTTCCATGTACAGTTCTAACTGTTGCTTCTTGACCTGCATACAGATTTCTCAGGAGGCAGGTAAGGTTGTCTGGTATTTCCTTCTCTTTAAGAATTTTCTACAGTTTGTTGTGATCCACATAATCAAAGGCTTTGGCATAGTCAATAAAGCAGAAGTAGATGTTTTTCTGGAATTCTGTTGCTTTTCCGATGATCCAGTGGATGTTGACATTTTGATCTCTGGTTTCTCAGCCTTTTCTAAATCCAGCTTGAACATCTGGAAGTTCTCAGTTCACGTACTATTGAAGCCTTGCTTGGAAAATTTTGAGCATTACTTTACTATCCTGTGAGATGAGTGCAATTGTGCAGTAGTTTGAACATTCTTTGCCATTGCCTTTCTTTGGGATTGGAATGAAAATTGACCTTTTACAGTCCCTTGGACACTGCTGAGTTTTGCAAATTTGCTGGCATACACCACATCAGTATTCGTGCCTTGAGAACTCCATGAATAGTATGAAAAGGCAAAAAGATATGACACTGAAAGATGAATTCCCCAGCTTGGTAGGTGCCCAATATTCTACTGGAGAAGAACTTGAAAGAGCCAAGAGATGGAGCCAAAGCAAAAACAATGCCCAGTTGTGGATGTGCCTGGTGATGGAAGCAAAGTCCAGTGCTGTAAAGAACAATATTGCATGAGGACTTGGAATGTCAGGTCCATGAATCAAAGCAAATTGGAAGTGGTCAAACAGGAGATGGCAAGAGTGAACGTCGACATTCTAGGAATCAGCAAATTGAAATGGACCAGAATGGGTGAATTTAATTCAGATGACCATTATATCTACTACTGTGGGCAAGAATCCCTTAGAAGAAATGGAGTAGCCTTCATAGTTAACAGGAGTCTGAAATGCAGTACTTGGGTGCAATCTCAAAAACAACAGAATGATCTCAGTTCGTTTCCAAGGAAACCATTCAATATCACAGTAATCCAAGTCTATGCCCCAACCAGTAATGCTGAAGAAGCTAAAGTTGAATGGCTCAGTGAAGACCTATAAGACCTTCTAGAACTAACACCCAAAAAAGATGTCCTTTTCATCATATGGGACTGGAATGCAAAAGTAGGAAGTCAAGAGATACCTGGTGTAACAGGAAAAGTTGGTCCTGGAGTACAAAACGAAGCAGGGCCAAGGCTAACAGAGTTTTGCCAAGAGCACACACTTGTCATAGCAAAAAGCATTAGCAACATGCAAATGTATGGGGCAAATGTCAGACTATAAGAAGCATAATCTAGTCTTAGCCTCTGAAAACCTCTGTATTCCATTGAACAAGCATTTGTTGAGTATCCACAATGGAAAAGGCATATACTAGATATACTTGGTGATTCCCCCAAATGAGTAAGACATAGCCTCCTTCTTCAAGAATCATGTGGTCTGATGTATTAGCTACTCATCCTGGCACATAACTCACCCTAACACAAAAACGACAGATTATTTGGGAGGGGAACAGAATGTGTGCACACCCGTCACTTCCTGTGATCCTGTTAAGAAGGCTCTGAATTAGATGTACATTCTTAGAGCTGATGGGGAGTGGAACTGGCCTATCATCCATGCTATCTGTTTCCTTGAGCTTGGTTATGCTACTTAATGAGCATATCCTAAAAGGTTAATGTAAGAAACGCAAAGATCTATAACCATTCTCAAAGAAAAGATCTTGGTCTGCAGGATAAGATTTGTGGATAAATCCATACATGCATAGCATGTTTCAGGCTTCCCAGGTGGCGCTAGTGGTAAAGAACCCATCTGTCAGTGCAGGAGACATAAGAGACATGGGTTCCATCCCTGGGTCCAGAAGATCCCCTGGAGGAGGGCATGGCAACCCACTCCAGTATTCTTGCCTGGAAAATTCCGTGTACAAAGGAGCCTGGTGGGCTACAGTCCATGGAACTGCGAGTGATTGAGCACATACCTTACTTATTAATTTACTATTGACGTCTGTCAATGTTTGCTGTCTGCAGTTTTTTATTTAAGTCTTCTTCCACTCCTATTCCTTTTAAATCCCTCTTCAAAGAAAGACTCATATTCATAATTTTCTGTTTGTAGCAACTTAGCTCATTTTCCTCGTGTCACAGGACAATGCAAATATTACAGTTGATCTTCAGGAAGGACCTGCACAGCACAAGCTTCAGAGGCATTAAAACAAAATAAGTCTTTGTTTCAAATGAGATGATCTAAAACATCACGCAAAAGAACTGTTGAACTACAGATGATGATTTGAGCTTGAATGACAGCTGAAAAGAAACTAGACTGACTTCTGGATGAAGTATGAGACCTTTTAAAAACAGGACTAGAGGCACCGGCTCTAACATTTGCCATGAAAGCTCTGGGGTGACATAAACTATATTGAAATCTGCCTCCTGGTCTGAGTATGACGAACTCCTCTGGAAGGGAATTTTGCCACAGGGAATCTTTACATCCTGCATACATCTCCCCAGATGGGAGAAGGTTCGGGCATTCAGGTTATTAGGACAGGAATATTTTTTCTCATAGAAAAATGTAAAATTGGCTATGAGCTTGTCTTGAGGAGAAACAGTTATGGAAACTTTCTGCTTATTTTGTGGGTAGAAAAAATAACTTCATTTGCTTTTGAGACTTGTAAACTCCCTACCATGGATTTACGAATATTGCTCCTACTTTACAGAGAGATGAGCAAGGCAATGAAGAGGTAAGCATTTCAAGGACGTGGCAGAAACAGAATCAAAAGAACTCTATTTAGCCCCTTCCCACCTTATTATATGTATCCATCTACCTGACAAGGGCCACTTAGTTAACATTTCGCTGAACTGTACACAGAGAGTGAGCTCTCTGCAGCTGCTTCGCATTGTGTGAGGGGATTACGCCGGAAGAGGAGTGTGCTGCCCTGTATCTGGCACTCCAGTTGCAAGAATGAAGAAGATGGCAGACTTAGGCTTGCAAGCAAAGGATTGACTTTATGGATATCACGCCCAAGGATCTTATTTGATTCTTGAAGTTACTTTTCTCTAGTGATCAGTTCAGTCTACTGAAGTTCAAGAGAACATGGTAGGTGAAAACACACTCATTAGCATAGGGGATGCAAAGCTGGGGAAATGGAATCTCTCCTCTTTCAGACTTGCACCTCAGAATCCTGAGCTAGCTCTGAAGGTTACCTTGTATGACGCTAGATTTATGAACTTACAAGTGTGTGTGTTTTGTTGTTTTTTTGTCACTAAGTCATGTTGACTCTTTTGTGACCCTATAGACTATAGCTCGCCAGGCCCCTCTGTCCATGGGATTTCCCAGACAAGAATCCTAGAGTGGGTTGCCATTTCCTTCTCCAGGGAATCTTTCCAACCCAGGGATAGAACCTGCATCTCCCACATTGGCAGGCAGATTCTTTACCACTGAGCCACCAGGAAAGCCCTATGTATATGTATATATATACATGTGTGTGCATGCATGTGTGCTCAGTCACATCAGTCATGTCTGACTTTCTGCGACCCCATGGCCCATGGCCCACGAGGATCCTTTGTCCATGGGATTCTCCAGGCAAGAATACTCGAGTGGGTTGCCATTCCCTTCTCCAGTGATAAAGTATGAAGTGAGTGAAGTGAAGTCGCTCAGTCGTGTCCAACTCTTTGTGACCCCATGAACTGCAGTCTACAAGGCTCCTCCGTCCATGGGATTTTCCAGGCAAGAGTACTGGAGTGGGTTGCCATTTCCTTCTCCCTATATATATATATATATATATATATATATATATATATATATATATATATATACACACACACACACATATATATAATCTTTATCCATTCATCTGTCTATAGACATTTAGGTTGCTTCCATGGCTTGGCTATTGTAAATAGTCCTGCTGTGAACATGGACATGTAAATATGTTTGAATTAGAATTTTTTCGACATATGCCCAGGAATGGGATTGCAGGATCATATGTTGACTCTATTTTCAAAAAACTTCCATATTGTTCTCTATAGTGGCTGAACCAACTTACACTCCAAGCAACAGTTTAAGAGGATTTCCTTTTCTCCACACCCTCTCCAGCATTTTTTATTTGTAGACATTTTGATGGTGGTCATTCTGACTTCTCTGACACAGCTAAGCACACAGTCTGACTTGTGTGAGGTGATGATGCCTCATGGTAGCTTTGGTTTGCATTTCTCTAATAACCTGCTATGTTGAGAATCTTTTCATGTGTCTATTGGTCATCTGTATGTCTTCTTTGGAAAAATGTCTATTTAGGTCTTCTGCCTATTTTTTGATTGGGTGTTTATTGAACCATATGAACTGTCTTATATTTTTGAAAATTAAGCTATTGTTGGTTGCACAGTTTGCAAATATTTTCTCCCATTCCATGGGATGTCTTTTTGTTTTGTTCACAGTTTTCTTTGCTGTGCCAAAGCTTATAAGTTTGATTAGGGTCCACTTGTTTATTTTTGCTTTTACTTATATTGCCTTGGGATACAGCATAAGTTTTCTAGACCTTCAAGGAAAACTATTCTGGATTTTTCAAATTTGATCTCTTACAAATCTGTCATTTTGGGGAAACCTTATTTCTATTCATCTTTGATATTTTGATACCCATAAACACACACACACACTCACACACACAGAGAAATAAATTACTTGACCTTCTTTCTCTACTATCATGTTTACCTCTGCCTCTAAATTCTTTATTTAAAGATAGACAAAGGGTAGTGGGAAAGCCTAGACTCCTGCTGCAGATTCTATTCTGCCATCTTAAGAAGTGATGGCCAGGGAGGGAACTCATCAATTATAGATATGTGCCTACATCTTCAAGCAGACTTAGACATAAACACAACAGAATCACTTCTATGGCCAATAAATACCCTGTAGACAAATTTAACTCCAAATGTATTCTCATATTTCACCTAGTTTTCAATGAAAAAATGGCCTTAGGCATAAATAATGAAATTAAGTCTCAGTTAATTCCATTCATTCACTTTGCAGTTTACACTTTGGTGCTTTTCCCCCTGTGTCCACAGTATCAGTCTATCAACAGATATATTAATATAAATTTTAGGTTTTCAATCTCTAAACCTTAAAGAACAGAACTGAAGCTCTTGTATATAAATTTACAGGGAAGCCCTATACCAAAACAGATTTCCTCTAACTTTATACATTTGTCAAAGTCTTGGGAGTGAAAATTAATGAAGCAGCATTCTCTGCTATATATAAGGATCCATATTCCAAAAGGCAAACTGTATCCTAGATTTTACTTTTTGATGTCACAAGGATAAATCGAATGTCAAAGATTTTTGTGGAATACATGATGCTTTGGCTCTATGTAACTGCACTGTTAGTGTTTGCAAAGGATTGTGGAAAATGAAAAATATTTCACTGAAGAAATGTAATGAAAACTTATTGTAACAATGTTGAATAAAAACTTCAGTGACTGTTTGGGCATTATCTCTAAAAGTGCAGGTGAAAGTATGTTTAATTAATTGGATAGATATAAAATCCAGATTTTACAATCTGAAGTTTTCTTTACATAATCCTTTTTTTAAGGTAAAATTATTCTCTCTTTGTTAAGATTTTTTTTTTTCTCATGACTCAACCATGAGTTCTCTTGTGGTCAGTTTCTGCCTTCTTCTTTTTATTAGTGACTTTTGTGCTGAGACAAAAAATTGTTCTTGCTGTTTTAAAGCACACTTTGTTTGGCTGTCAATAGTAATCAACAAAATATAACACCAACATTGAAGGACAATGGGTGTAAATTTGTAACATTGTACAGGAAACAGTGACCAAAACCACCCCCAAGAAAAAGAAGGCAAAAAGGCAAAGTGGTTGTCAGAGGAGGCTTTACAAATAGCTGAGAAAACAAGAGAAGCGAAAGGCAAGGGAGAAAGGGAAAGATACACCCAATGAATGCAGAGTTTCTGAGAATAGTAAAGAGAGATAAGAAGACCTTCTTAAGCAAACGATTCAAGTAAATAGACGAAAACAATAGAACGAAAAAGACTACGAATATCTTCAAGAAAGTTGGAGACATCCAGGGAACATTTCGGGGGCTTCGCTGGTGGCTCAGAAAGTAAAGCATCTGCCTGCATTGCAGGAAACCCGGATTCAGTCCCTGGGTTGGGAAGATCACTTGGAGAAGGAAATGGAAACCCACTCCAGTATTCTTGCCTGGAAAATCCCACGGATGGAGAAGCCTGGTAGGCTACAGTCCATGGGGTCGCAAACAGTCAGACACGACTGAGCGATTTCACTTTCACTTCTGGGAACATTTCATGCAAAGATGGGTATGATAAAAGACAGAAAGAGTAAGGATCTAACAGAAGCATAAGAGATTAAGAAATGGTGGCTAGAACACACAGAAGAACTAAACAAAAAACTCACAATGACCTGGATAAACATGATGGTTTGGTCACTTACCTACAGCCAGGCATCCTAGAGCATGAAGTCAAATAGACCTTAGGGAGCATTACAAACCTAGTGGAGGTGATGGAATTCCAGCTGAGCTATTTCAAATCCTAAAAGATGATGCTGTTGAAGTGTTGCACAATATGTCAGCAAATTTGGAAAACTCAGCAGTGGCCACAGGACTGGAAAAGGTCAGCTTTCATTCCAATCCCAAAGAAAGGCAATGCCAAAGAATGTTTGGGGGCTTCCACGTAGCTCAGCTGGTAAACAATCTGCCTGCAATGCAGGTTTGATCCCTGGGACAGGAAGATCCCCTGGAGTAAGAAATGGCAACCCACTCCAGTATTCTTGCCTGGAGAAAACCCAAGGAAAGAGGCTTCGGGAGGGCTATAGTCCATGGGGTTGCAAAGAGTCAGACATGACTGAGTCACTAAGCACAGACTAAGCACAAAGAATATTCCAACTACTGTACAACTGTGCTCATTTCACTTGATAGCAGGGTAATGCTAAAAATCCTTCAAGGTAGACTTTAGCAGTACATGAACTGAGAACTTCCAGAAGTACAAACTGGATTTAGGAAAGGCAGAGGAACCAGAGATCTAATAGCCAACACCCATTGGATCATAGATAAAGCAAGGAAATTCCAAAGAAACATCTACTTCTGCTTCACTAACTACTCTAAAGCCTTTGAATGTGAAGATCACAACAAACTGTGGAAAGTTCTTAAAGAGATGGAAATACCAGACCACTTTACCTGTCTCCTGAGAAACCTGTATGCAGGACAAGAAGCAATAGTTGGAACCAGACATGCAATAATGGACTGGTTTAAAATTGGGAAAGGAGTACATCAAGGCTGCACGTTGTCACCATGCTTATTTAACTTATATGCAGAGTACATTATGTAAAATGCTGGGCTGGATGAATCACAAGCTGGAATCAAGATTGCTAGGAGAAATATCAATAACCACAGATATGCAGATGACGCCACCCTTATGGCAGAAAGTGAAGAGGAACAAAAGAGACTCTTGACGAGGGTAAGAGAGGAGAGTGAAAAAAAAAAAACTGGCTTAAAACTCAACATTCAAAAAACCAAGATCATGGCATCTGGTCCTATCACCTCATGGCAAATAGATGGGGAAAGAGTGGAAGCAGTGACAGATTTTATTTCCTTGGGCTCCAAAATCACTGCAGATGGTGACTGCAGCCACAAAATAAAAGACATTTGGTCCTTGGAAGGAAAGCTATGACAAACTTAGTCAGGGTATTAAAAAGCTGAGATATCACTTTGCCAACAAAGGTCCATCTAGTCAAAGGTATGGTTTTCCCAGTAGTCATGTATGGATGTGAGAGTTGGGCTATAAAGAAAGCTGAGCACCAAAGAATTGATGCTTTTGAACTGTGGTGTTGGGGAAGACTCTTGAGAGTCCCTTGGACAGCAAGGAGATCCAACCAGTCCATCCTAAAGGAAATAAGTCCTGAATATTCATTTGAAGGACTGATGCTGAAGCTGAAGCTCCTGTACTTTGGCCACCCGATGCAAAGAGCCGACTTATTGGAAAAGACCCTCATGTTGGGAATGATTGAAGGTAAAAGGAGAAGGGGGTGACAGAGGTTGCAGTGGTTAGATAGTATCACCATTTCAATAAACATGAATTTGAACAAACTCTGGAAAATACCGGACAGGTGAGCCTGGTGTGCTACAGTCCATGGGGTCGCAAGAGTTTGACAGTACTTAGCAACTGAATAACAACAATCGTTCTTGGTATCAATCTCCCTGATTAAACTTCTTAGAATTAATATTTTTTCATAATGTTTAATGAATTCTGATTAAATGACAAATTCTTATATTTATATCATATATGATACTTGATATCTCATCTGCATAGGAGAATTGTATAGGTTGCAAAATACAGAAATGCATTCAAGTTACATACATGAAAAATTATGATTAGTTAGAGTCACAGAGTCTCTTATGAAGCCCAAGTTCTGGGGCATTAGACCTCAGAAATGAGTTGCCCCAAGGAAGAATCCATAGTCAATAATTTCTTTCTCTTGGAGTACAGTTGATTTATAATGTTGTGTTAGTTTCTGGTGTACAGAAAAATGAATCAGTTTTACATATACATACATCCAGTCTTTTTTAGGTCCTTGTTGTCATTCATGTCTGCTTCTCTTTGTAAGGCTGCTTTGTTATTCTTTCTTCATAGGCTTTCTCTAATTTGGACTCTAACTGGACTCCAACATGACCATCTGCAGCCTGGGACTACACTTCTTTCATTAAAGATGCCAGTCAGATTGAACCTAAAATCTAGTTCATATTACAGATTTGAAGAACAGAGTCTCTGACGCTCACCCTGATGTTATTCACTTATGTTGGTTGAGAATGCGTGGTGCTGCTGGCCAGCTGTGTTAAGTCTGGAGCCTCCTTTGGAACCAGGAGAACAGGGAGAAGATG
The DNA here is from genome assembly GCA_024291935.2 of Okapia johnstoni. Lineage (NCBI taxonomy): Eukaryota > Metazoa > Chordata > Mammalia > Artiodactyla > Giraffidae > Okapia > Okapia johnstoni. Next base: position 2,230,691 of record CM044326.1, read on the forward strand.
GAAGGAAGGGAAGATATGAAGCAGATTCCCAGAAAAATGTGAAGACAGCTCAACAGCTGCTCTAAAGAGACCACTGCAAGGAGCTTAGACCAGAGCCTTCGGAAGTTTTCTTGATTCTAAAGATCTACAAAGACACTTCTATAAATTTTTTACTCCTTTTTTATTGAAGTGAAATTCACATGACATTATGGTTAGCCATTTTAAAGTGTATAATTCAGTGGAATTTAGTACATTATAACAACGTTGTACAACTATCACCTCCATCAGATTCCAAAATATATTTATCACCTCAAAAAGAATCATACTGATTAGCAGTCATGCCCCGTTCCTCTGCCTCTGGTTAGCACTTACCTGCATTCTGTCTCTATGGATTTATCTATTCTCGGTATTTCATATAAATGGAATTACACAATATGTGAGTCTGGCTTCGTAGAGTTATGTTTTTTTTTTTTTAATTAAATTAGTTTATTTTCTGTTTTTTAATTTTACAATATTGTATTTGTTTTGCCATACATTGACATGAATCCGCCATGGGTGTACATGTTTTCCCCTTCCAGAACCTCCCTCCCACCTTCGTCCTCATCCCATCCCTCCGAGTCATCCCGGAGCACCAGCCCCGAGCACCCTGTATCATGCGTTGAACCTGGACTGGTGATTCGTTTCACGTATGATAATTTACATGCTTCCATGCCATTCTCCCATATCATCCCGCCCTCGATAATTAGAATAGTGTGGTGTTTTTGTTTCACTCGTGTAATAGCACTCTTTTTTATGGCTGAATAACTTCTGATTGTATATACTGCAATTGATTTATCATTCATTCACTGATGGATGCTTGGACTGCTGCACCTTTAAGGCTATTATGTGTCAAGCAGCTATGAGCATGTGTTGTAATATATGTTTGTTTAAGGACCTGTTTTCAATTATTCTGGATATATATCTAACAATAGAATTGTTAAGTCATGTGATAATTCTGTGTTTAACGTTTTGAGGAACTGACAAACTGTTTTCCACAGTGGCTGAACACTTTACATTACCACCAGCAATGTATGATGATTCAGTTTCTCCATATCCTTGAGAAAATTGCTATTTTCTTTAAAAAAAAAAAATTTCTCTAGCCATCCTAGCAGAGAAGGCAATGGCAACCCATTCCGGTACTGTTGCCTGGAAAATCCCATGGCCGGAGGAGCCTGGTAGGCTGCAGTCCATGGGGTCATGAAGAGTTGGACACAACTGAATGACTTCACCTTTCACTTTTCACTTTCATGCATTGGAGAAGGAAATGGCAACCCACTCCAGTGTTCTTGCCTGGAGAATCCCAGGGACGGGGGAGCCTGGTGGGCTGCTGTCTATGGGGTCGCACAGAGTCGGACACGACTGAAGCGACTTAGCAGCAGCAGCAGCAGCCATCCTAGTGGGTTTGAAGTGGTACCTCACTGTGGTTTTAATTTGCATTTTCCTAATGATCAATGAGTTTGAGTATCTTTTTATGTGTTAGCCGACCATTTGTAAATCTTCAGAGAAATGTCTATTCAATGTCTATTTATTGCCTATTTAAAAGAAATTGTTTTGTTTCTGAGTTGCAATAGGTCTTTATATATTCTGGGCACTGGACTCTTATCAGATATGTAGTTCATTAATATTATGCTTCATTCTGTAGAGATTGTCCTTTCCTTTTCTTAATAATGTCCTTTGAATTTAAAGTTTTTAATTAAAAGTTCAATTTACCTATTTTCATTGATGTTACTTTCAATTTGGGTTTCATACCTAAGGATTTGTTGCCAAATATAAGATTGTGAAGATTTAATCCTGTAATTTCTTTTGTAAGTTTTACAGATAAATCTTTTACATCAGTTCAGTTCTTTAATCCATTTTGAGTTATTTTTTGTATGTGATGTGAACTAAGGATGTAACTGCATTCTTCTGCATGCGAGTATCCAGTACCTTTGTTGAAACTGAACTGGCCATAGGATCCTTAACTCTTTCTCCTTGATCTGTATGTTTACCCCTATGTCAGTGCCATAGGTTTTGGCGGCCATAAACTTGCAGTAAATTTAGAAATCAGGAAATGTGAGTCCTCCATCTTTGTTCTTTTTCAGTATTGTTTTAGCTACATGGAGTTCCTTGAATCTCCATGTATGAGTGTTGGCTTTTCCATTTCTGTGAAATTGGGCATTGAAGTTTTGATAGGTATTACATTGTATTTATTGGGCTATAAGCTTACTTGCTGTAAGCTCCAGAGGTGATGGACAGGGAAGCCTGGTGTGCTGCAGTCCATGGGGTCACAAGGAGTCGGACACAACAGAGTGACTGAACTGAACTGATTCCTTGATGTTGTTGTTCAGTCACTGAGTCATGTCCAGTTATTTGTGACCCCATGGACTGCAGCACACCAGGCTTCCCTGGCCTTCATTATCTCCCTGAGTTTGCTGAAACTCAGGTCCATTGAGCCGATGATGCCATCCAACCATTCTCTGTACCACCTTCTCCACCCGCCCTCAACCTCTCCCAGCATCAGGGTCTTTTCCAATGAGTTGGCTCTTTGCATCAGGTGGCTGAAGTATTGGAAGTTCAGCTTCAGCATCAGTGCTTCCAGTGCATATTCAGGGTTCATTTCCTTTAGGATTGACTGGTTTGCTCTCCTTGCTGTGCAAGGGATTCTCAAGAGTCTTCTCCAGCACCACAGTCCAAAAGCATTAGTTCTTTGATGCTCAGACTTCTTTATAGTCCAACTCTCACATTCATACACGACTACTGGAAAAACCCTAGTTTTGGATAGATGGACGTTTGTCGGCAAAGTACTGTCTCTGCTTTTTAATATGCTACCTAGGTTTGTCACCCCTTTTCTTCCAAGGAGCAGGGGTCTTTTGATTTCATGGCTGCAGTCACCATCTGCAGTGATTTTGGAGCCAAGAAAATAGTCTGTCACTGTTTTGGTTGTTTCCCCATCTATTTGCCATGAAGTGATGGGACCAGATGCCATGATCTTAGTTTTCTGAATGTTGAGTTTTAAGCCAGCTTTTTCACTCTCCTCTTTCACCTTCGTCAAGAGGCTCTTTAGTTCCTCTCTGCTTTGCTTTCTGCCATTAGGTCGGTGTCATCTACATATCTGAGGTTGTCGATATTTTTCCCGGCAATCTGGATTCCAGCTCGTGATTCATCTAGCCCTGTATTTCACATGATGTGCTTTGCATATAAGTTAAATAAGCAGGGTGACAATATACAGACTTGATGTACTTCTTTCCCAATTTTGAATCAGTCTGTTTTTCTATGTCCAGTTCTAACTGTTGCTTCTTGACCTGCATACAGGTTTCTCATGAGGCAAGTGAGGTAGTGTCGTATTCCATCTCTTTAAGAGTTTTCCACAGTTTTCTGTGATCCAAATAGTCAAAGGCTTTAGCATCAGACAATATTCTGATCTTGACAATATTTAATCTTGCAATCCGTGAATACAGTTTATCTTCCCGTTTATTTAGGTCTTCGTCAGTTTCTTCCAGTAATGCTTTGTAGCTTTCAGCTTAATTATAGTATTGCTTGGTTAAATATGTTCCTGGATATTATATTCTTGTTTATTTTATTGTGAGTAGAATTGTTTTCTTAATTTTCCGTTCAAATTGTTCATTACTATTATGTCTTTTACTCTACAGTATTGCTTAATGTTTAAGTTAACATTACCAGTTATGTGTTTGTGTGTGAATTCTTTAAATTTTACTGTGTGTGTGTGATTTTTGTTATCTATGAATAGGGATAGTTTCACTTATACATTTTTTAAAATTTTAATTGGAGGCTAATTGCTTTACAATATTGTAGTGGTTTTGCCATACATTTTTAATTTGAATATCTTGTTTACTTTTCTTACCTAATTGCCCTGGCTGGAACTTCCAGTAAAATATTGAATACAAGTGGCAAAAGTGGACACAGCTATCCTGTGCCTGACTTTAGGGGGAAAGTTTTCAGGCTTTCTGTGTTGAGTATATTAGTTGTGGGTTTTTCATAAATGTCCTTTACTAAGTTGAGGAAGTCTCTGTCTACCTAGATTGGTTGGTAAATGATTCTGTCATGAATGGTTGTTGGATTTTGTCAGGTGCTTTTTTCTGCCTCCATTGGGATAATCATATGGTTCTTTTCCTTCATTCTATTAATATGATGTATTACTTTTTATATGTTTAACCACTTCTGCATTCCTAGGCTGGATTCCACTTGGTCTTGATATAAATTCTTTTAATATGGTATTGGATTCACTTTGCTAATATTTTGTTGTTTTTCGCATCAATATTCATAAAGTATTTTGGTCTATAGTTTTCTTGTGATATTTTTGTCTGGCTTTGGTAACAGGGTTAATGCTGGACTTGTCAAATGAGTTTTATAGTCTTCCTCCTTCTTCTGTTTTGTAGTTTGAGAAAGATTGGTGTTACTTCTTCTTTAAATGCTTGGTATTAATAGAATTCTCAATAAAGTTCTCTGGTCTTGGGCTTTCCTTTATTGAGAAGTTTTTGATTATTGATTCAGTCTCTACTTGCTATAGGTCTTTTCAGATTTCTATTTTTCTCTTGAGTCGCTTAGTTGTCTGTGTATTTCCAGAAATTTGTCCATTTCATCTAGGTTACCTGATTTATCAGTGTACAATAGCTCATAGTATTCTCTTAATAGTCCTTTTTGTTTCTGTTTTATTTGTTATTTTTTTTCAAAGAGCTAACTTCAGGTTTTTTTGATTTTATGTATTATTTTTCCATGTCAGTTTTCTCTGCTCCAATCCTCGTTATTTCCTTGCTTTTCCTGGCTTTTGGTTTGTGTGTGTGTGTTAGTCACTCACTCATGTCCGACTTTTTATGACCCCATGGACTAGGACTAGCCAGGCTCTTCTGTCCATGGGATTCTCCACGCAAGACTGGCTTGGGTTGTTATTTCCTTCTCCATTTAGTTTGTTCTTATTTTTATCTCCTTAAGATGTAAATTTAGGTCGCTGATTTGAGTCCTCTCTTCTTTTTTAAAGAAGGAAGTTGCAAGTATAAATTTCCCTATGAGCACTGCTTTCAGAGAATCCCAAAAGTTTTGGTCAATCCATATAGATGTTTTTGATGATAGGCTGTTTTAGGTCTTCATGCCTTTGTATCTGGGACTTTTGTGTACATTGTTCTTATGGTTATCTCAACAAGTCACGAAAAATCAGGAAGAGGGACTTCCTTGGCACTTCAGTGATTAAGACTTCTTCTTTAAGTGCAGGAGATGTGGGTTCAATCCCTGGTTGGGGAGCTAAGATCTCACATGCCTTGTGGCCAAAATATCAAAACATAAACAGAAGCAATATTGTAACAAATTAAAAAAAACTTGAAGAATGGTCCACACTTTTAAAAAATCAAGAAGAGTGGTTTCTAAAAGGTTAATATATTGCTAGAGTCCTTATAAATATAAAATAAATTAAAAAGCAAATTCTGTTTTCAAATACCACCTAAGAGAAGAAATACAAGCAACATACCAATATACCAAGAAACACTGGTGGACTAGGAATATAAAATATCCTAATGTAAAAACAAATTTAAACATGTCATTCCCAAGCCAAAAACCCTTTTCATAGCTACTTCCTGTTTTCCAATAAGGCCCAAGTTCCTTTTCAGAACAAGCAAGGATCTTCAAAAAATGGTTGCTATTCAAGTCTCCAATTCCCCACAGTACCTTCTTTTTATTTTCTAGCCATGGCTGTTGTGATGTCTTGCTCAGCCTTTGATGCTCCAAAGTCCTAGATATTTGTCAATGCTGTTTCCTTGCCTGGAGTGCTCTATCCTCTTTCTTTGCTTAGTTAAATATTCCTTGTCTTTAAAGATTCATTTCAGGCATGATTTCCCCCAGGAAACCCCAGATATTCTCAAGTACAGTTTGCACTTATGCTTGAGCTGGGAAAATCTATTTTACCGAATTAAACTGAAATTTTTGTTTTTATATTACCCCCTAACTCCCACCACCAGACTGAAAGCTCCTAAATCTAAAACCTCAATTGGTTCACATTTACTAAGTACCTCTTAAAAAACTTGGCACATAGTAAATTCTTGTTAAGTACATGTTGAATTGAATGAAAGGAAGCCATGCTGCTGGGTGACGTGGAGGCCATGAGAGTTACAGGGTTTAAAAAAGAAGCTAAGAGGTTGCCAAGAGCTACAGTGTCAGGAGGAGTCACCAAGGAAATAGGACTTGGGTTGTCTCAGGAAAGAAGAACTTGGATAGGAGGACGAAGAGAAGATCAGTTCAGGCCAGGGGCTGAGCACTAAAAGGCTAAGCTAAAAAAAGAAGAGGCCCGGATTATCTCAGGACAGTGAGTCGAGGTGGACTGGAAGGTCGTGAGGCCGTGGGAGCTCTGGGACTGTCGGCGGCTAGAGCTGGGCTGGTTCAGCGCTGTGCTCACCACGGCCTCCAGCCTGCAGCGTTTCCTCCCAGTCTCTCCCTATTGGCCAGGTAGCGTGGAATCTTCTGCCTCTAACGTGCAGAAGGTTGCTTTCTCTTGACTGTCTGTCCCGAGAAGTTAGTTCAAGGGGAGTGCTGGAGAAACAGGATGAAACCTGTGGTTCAGATATTCAGATGAAACCTGAAATGGTCAGTGAGCCCCAGGACCCCTGAGTGGATGGGCCAGCTCAGCTGAATACTGCTCATTATGCATGCCTGAATTTCCCTAAAACCTGAAATTGTTTTATATGCATGTTATCTAATGGGATACTAATCACACTTCTAATGAGCCAGTTCCTTCGGGCATTAAACCTGGACTCACTTCTTCTTAGAGATTTTATTTTTGAAACAGAGCATTTTAATATACAGATGTAAGATAATACTGTTTCATTTAACGTGTAATATTCCTTTGTATATCAACCATCATTATGCCTGCTTATTCCACCATATTATGAGCTTTGTTAAAAGGAGAAAAAACAGCTTGTCTTCCTTATGGTTAAAAAAGAAAGAAAGGAAATAAAATAAACCAACTGAATATAAGTGATGCTATATATAAAAGGAGCTATGGGTTGCCATGGTAACCAACAAATTGTAAAACTGATGGAAAGAAACGAACATCAGGTCGCTATGATAAATGACACTCGAAGTGACAGGTTTCTTGTGGTGCTTGCTTTTAATTAATGCAGCTCTGTAAGAGCATTATTATTGAATAATAGATTAACATGGAAATCGGGAACCTGGTTTGAAGATTCGTTTTTTCAGCACTGGCATAACTGATAAGAGGTTGCAGGGAACGACAGGAGAGTGACGCGCTACAGGGAAAGAGGACCCCGGGTGGTGGGTCTCTGAGATCACATGAGAAGGGCATGCACCACACTCTCCTAGGCTGTGACTGACCTGGAGACAGTCATCAGAGTGAAGCTAAAAATACAACCGTCACCACCAAGGAGAGAAGCTGGGTCACATAAAAAATCACCAGCTTAACATTTTTAATACACCATTTTTATTGTTGGTGCTTTTTGGTAAGTGTTTTAATGTCTGCTATTTAAAATGAAAATGTGTGTGTGTGTGTTGTTGTGTGTGTGTGTGTGTGTGTGTGTGTGTGTGTGTGTCTGCATGCTCAGTCACTCAGTGGTGTCTGACTCTTTGCAGCCTCACAAACTGTACCTGACCAGGTTCCTCTGTCCATGGTATTATCCAGGCAAGAATACTGGAATGGGTTGCCATGCCCTCCTCCACAGGATCTTTCTGATCCAGGGATCGAACCCATGTCTCCTGCACCCCTACATTGGCAGGTGGATTCTTTACCACTGGTGCCACCTGGGAAGCCCCATGTATATATATGCACATGTATTTATGTCTCCTTTGGCAACCTCTTTCTTTCAGCAGAGTGAGAGACTCCCCCAACACTGAATTCCTAATGAATTGTGCTCCCCACATCAGGAGATCTGAGTGGGGTCCTCCTCAGGTATGTACAGACATCAAAACACACGAGTAGTATTGTATTTTGACAAGACAATCATTGCTTAATACACATGGAAGAGAAGATATACAGACCCTTGCTGTAGTGGTGGAAATTGAAACAAATAGAGGTGAGATGATGTTCACGAGACATGAAGCTGAGCTGGAAAATTAGGTCTGCACACTCCCGTTATCCCACCTCCCTGCCATCTGCTCTGGGCTGGGATGCCGTGGGCTCCTTGACCTGGGTCAGGCTGATGACTGGTATATTTGTTCATTTATCAGAGGTTCAAAGCAACTCTGTGAGGACATAGACACAGGAAAACATGCTCAAAGGAGAGCAGAAAATCACTATAAACGGTGCTGGTGATAGACTCATTTCTTATATATACTTCAAGCTTTGAGCTGTCCAGGTTTTCAAAACCCTTATCACTTGTCTTGTTGGCCTCAGTATTCCATCTCCCAGGACAGCTCTTTGTTGCTGTATCCCTACACCTACAGTACATGCCAAATTAATCGCTTGTCTTACCTCTAACACTATTAGCTCTTTGATAAATCAAGTGTCTTTCCATGAAAGAATGAATAAATAAAACTAATCTACATGTGTAGGTGACCTCAGAGTTTCACTATAGTTAATTAGTTCACCTGTCCCTCCAACACTTTTAGGAGCCGACCTTGTTTCAGCGACTGGGCAGGTGTGGTTACAGCAATGAGACAGAGCACCTGCTTTGGTTCTGGCATGCAGGGGGCAGCATGAACGATCAAAGTGATAATTGAGACCGCCCAGGAAACACTGAAATAGAAGTATATGCACAGCTGAGTATGGTAGGATATGGGATTCTCAGAACCAGGAGCTTCCTAAGAGGAAAACAAAACTTGAAGAGAAGCTTAAGGAGAAAGCTATGTAGGCAGAAAAAGTGAAGACTGTTTGAGATCCAAAGAGGCACAGAGCAGCACAGAACATTTGTTGAACTTGTTAGAAATGACACGTGTCTAGAATGCAGGTGTGTGGAGGAGTGGGAGGCTGTAGGTGGACAGGCTATGGGCTTGCAGCTCACGGAGAGGCCTGCTCATCCTGCCCAGGCAAGAGGACTGATTCTAAAGCTAAAGTGAACTTCTGGTCTCTTACATGTACATTTCAAGCTATGAAATCAATATTAGCTCTTTGAAAATTTGGATAAATAGAACAGTATTATGGACTCTGAGGGAGAGGGTGAGGGCAGGATGACGTGGGAGAATGGCATGGAAGCATTTAAATTATCATACGTGGAACGAATCACCAGTCCAGGTTCAATGCATGATACAGGGTGCTTGGGGCTGTTGCACTGAGATGACCTGGAGGGATGGGATGGGGAGGGAGGTGGAAGGGGGGTTCTGGAAGGGGAAAACATGTACACCCATGGTGAATTCATGTCAATGTATGGGAAAACAAATACAATATTGTAAAGTTAAAAAATAGAAAATAAACTGATTTAAAAAAAAAAAGAAAATTTGGAAAATATGACTAGTAGAGATGAAAAAAGCACCAATTGCCTCACCATCAGAAATACCTAGTGTTAACACATTTTAATGTATTTTTTCACAGATATGTGGGTATATGCATACTTTTTAACATATAAAAGTAGTAAATGCCTATATTAAATTTTTTTTAATTTCACAAATCCTTGGCTAACTTAAAGAAAAGTTGGAAGTACACTGCAAAGAATTTTTTTCTGCAACCATCTGCACGTCAGTTGCCCACCAGGTGCATCCGTCTATATTCCTGTACAAGGACATTCTCCTACCTTACGACAGTTTAAAACAATTACAGAGAAAACCATGAAACTGACATTAGTACAGAATACTCGGGTTCTCAAGCTTCAATTTTTCCCAGTTGTCCCTAAATAGACAATTAACAAAAAGGATCAGGTTCAGAATACATGTTGCACTTGACTGTCATGTCCATTGTCTCCTTCAATCTGAGATGGGTCTTCAGTTTTTGGGGGACTTTGATGACCTCAAGACTTCTGAAGATCACAAGGCACTTCCGGGGGAAAGATCCTTCAGCTGGGGTTTTTCTCTGGTCTCCTCGTGATTGGGCTTGGTCGTGGGTGTTTGTCAGGAACAACATGGGCAGGCTGTATGTCCATCCTATCAGTTGGGGGCATCTCGGATGACGATGTTCATACTAATCTCCCAAGTTTTCAGCTGGGACTCTCCGCTGAAAAGTTGACTCCGTTAGTCTTTTGTAATTGGTAAGTATTTTCTGTGGATTATTCTTGCTGGAAGACGATTCTCTTGCATTTCTGGCACCTCTGAAACGGGGTCACTGTCTCCCTTTTGCTCTGGCCTGTCTTTTCAGCCTTGTTAGGCATAGGTAACTCTCTGGAGTACAGGGCAGTTTTGTTCACTACCCAGAGTAATAAAGATAATGTTTCACTAAGGGGCAAACTTATAACATCTTTAACCATGCATCATCTGTCAGTGGACATTTAAGTTGCTTCCAAGTCTTGACTATTTAAATTGTGCTGATGTGAACATGAGGGTGAATGTATCTTTTTGAATTATAGTTTTATCCAGATATATGCTTGGGAGTGGGATTGCTGTCTCATATGGCAACACTATTATTTTTTTGAGGAACCTCCATACTGTTCTCTATAGTGGCTGCACCAATTTACATTCTCACCAAAACTGTAAGCAGATTAAAAGTTTGGGGTTTTCTAAGCTCAAGGCTCCTCAGCTGTGATATGAACGTGCTGTGTGTGAAGTATCCACCTGGGCCATGTCAAGTTGTCCCTGCGGATTTGGAGGACAAGGGTGTCCAAGAGAAGCTCCAAGCTGGTTCTTCCTGCTGTGCAGTGAGTAAAAAAGTACTGTTTCTTCCAGCCTCTGTGAAACTATCAGCAACTTACTTGTTACATTGTAAGGGTAAAACCACAGAGCTCCTGAGAACTTTGAAACTATGTAGATATCTCTTCCTCATCAAACTTAAAATGTATTTACTTTTATCTTTATGGGCTCATAACTTCCTATTTTGACAAAAGGTTATTATCCACTACTACTGCTATTCTCTTTGATGCACAGATCAAATTCCCCAATTTGGCCAATAGGAAACCCTTCAAGTTGATTTCCATATATTTTTGACATATTTTCATCAGTCTTTGATCACTTACTTGGTTTCTGGCACAAAAAAGATATTTCAGCTCATCTGTAATTTTCCTGTCCCTCCCCTTGATCCAGCCCTTTCTCTAAAGAGCTCTAGTTTCATTTACAGGACATGAATTTGAGTAAACTCTGGGAGTTGGTTTTGTACAGGGAGGCCTGGCATGCTGCAGTCCATGGGGTGCAGAGTTGGAAACGACTGAGTGGCTGAACTGAATTAGGGCAGAGTCCTGGTTCTCCCTCAAGGGATACACATAATGATACCTTTGAGTTCTCATTGGAAAAGACACTGATGCTGGGAAAGATTGAAGGTGGGAGGAGAAGGGGACAACAGAGGATGAGATGGTTGGGTGGCATCACCAACTCGAAGGACAGGCGTTTGAGTAAGCTTCAGTGGTTGGTGATGGACAGGAGGCCTGGCGTGCTGCACTCCATGAGGTCGCAGGGAGTCGGACACAACTGAGCGACTGAACTGAGGGTGCCCCCCCCTCAGGTGCAGGATGTAACTTCAGGCTGAGCACAAAATTCCTTGACCACCGCCCTGTTTCCCCCCCCACCAGCCAATCGTAAGAAAATCTGCACACTGTGGAAGATAATGAAGATGCTGAATCCCTCCCCAAATTCTTCCTTTAAACCCTTTCATGGTTGAGCAGAATCTTTGAAGTTGTTTTGGGACATGTGTTGAACTCCCCGGTTTATCAGCCTCCTGAATAAAGCAAGCTTTCCTTTCCAACCAGCTCTTGTTTGTCAAGCATTGTCTCTTGTGCAATAAGTAGCCAAATCTGTAATACAATATTAAAAGCAAAACCAAAAGAAAAATAGAAACTTGTTCAAGACAGTTTTTGCTATAATGAGGGCAAGTACTGAAACAGAACACCACTGACAATTTTGATTCATTATGAAACATGGTGAGAAATCACATGTCAACTGTAGAAACAGGGTGACCCTGGAGAAGCATGTTTTCTGGTGCAGGATAAGGATGAGTACAGAAGCAAAGAATGAAGCGGAGCAATTCAGGGCTGAGATTTACTTAGGCTGCTATGAAGGTAAAAACACTCCTCTGTTCTCCATACTCTGCTTCAGTTCTGATACTTCTGACACCAAATGTGTGGGGGGTTTCCCCATACAGAGCAATTCTGCAATGTCAGCTGGGTGTCCTACAATATAACTCAATTCTGGCACCATCTACCTGAATCAGGTAGATGAGGGGAGCCTCAGTGGCTCAACTGGTAAAGAATCTGCGTGCAGTGCCGGAAACCCAGGTTCAGTCCCTGCATGGGGATGATCCCTTGGAGAAGGAAATGGCAACCCACTCCAGTATTCTTGTCTGGAAAATCCCATGGGCAGAGGAGCCTGGTGGGCTGTAGCCCACGGGGTCGCGAAGAGTTGGACACAGTTTAGTGACTAACCCACCACCACCTGAATCAGTGTCAGATTCCACAGGATAAGTGCTGAGGCCCACAGGCCTGATACCCCCGCCCTCCCCCTACCCGAGGGTAATTGCAAGTTCTTTTAACCAAGCAGCTGAAAATCAGAAGTTTCCCCTCTGTGAGTTCAATTAATTTACTAGAGGGGTTGGCAAGATTTATAAAACCAGTTTACTCACTAGATGGCCAGTTTATTTCAAAGAATAGGATATGAATGAACAGATTGCATTCTTGTCCATCAACATGGAAGCTCTCCAGACCTCATCTTTTGGATTTTTCTGGAGGCTTCCATAAAAGTTCCAACCCTCTAATCAAGTGATTGTTTCCCATGCCAACTATCCCCAATCTTGTAGGGAATTTTCCAAAACTTATCTCATTTACTTAAACTCAGATATGGTTGAAAGGTGTTTGTTACGAATAACAAAAAAGCACCATTTCACCTTTATTGCTCTGGAGCTATTTTAGGAACTGCAAGCAAAACTGAAATTATAACAAAAGACCTACGGCTCTTATATAGGAATTGAGGGTTTTAGGAGCCATGTACCAGGGACCATGGATGAAAACTAAATTTCTTATTATAAACCAGAACATCACAGGTACAGAATCCACTGATAAGATATTTGACTACTTGCTTAAGTTTAATATGCAAGCTATTTTAGGTTCTTAATTGAGATTGAGATTTGTGTGGCTTGAATGCTTTAGAGCAACATGTGGCTGTGATGTTTGCAAACTTCACCTTTTTAAACTTTGCCCTTTTGTCTTCTGATATGGCAGAGAAATCACAGGCCTGCCTGCTTCTGCTCTCTTGTATTTTTATTTATCTACTGCTTGGATGTTTTATCTTGTTTTGATAAAGTGCATTTCTAACATCTCCTGTGTACTGAACACAGAGAGGGGGGTTGTGAGAGAAAAGCCATTGTTAAAGGTCATTTGTACACCAGGACCCACAAATGGAGGCTGCCCCAGTGGCCCGGCAAGCATCACAAACTCAACCGAGGTCACTCTGCAGTCACAGGAAACATGCCTAACAACAAGCACAATCTTACAACTCAGCTTTAGCTATCCTACTTTGTCCTAGGAAAGAGGACCTGATGGCCTTCAAGAAAATCCCGAGCCTCCTAGAAAATCATGCCTTGTTAACATGTTGCCTCGTCTGAGGCTCCATAACCTTTGCTCTTGACCCAGGTCCCTTGGAAATAAGTGCTATACTGCTTGTGAGGCATTGGAGTCTCCCAGTCCAAGGATAGCTTTCCCTTGAATAAAGGGCATTAAACTCATTACTGAGTTGTAATACTTTTGTCACTTGACGCTGGTAGTTGCACTCGCAGACTCTTTCCTGAGTGGTCCCAGGATAGCTTCTCAGCATCAGCAATGGTGAGACCTAGAAAGCAGGGGACAGTCAGATGTGGTGACGAGACAGGAAGACAAGAGCACAGCTGTTGTGGAGAAAGACCAGGGAATGGCCTTGAGCAAAACAAGTGTTGCAAGCTAAAGAACAAAGACCTTGGGGGCCTGAGTCCAAAGACAGAAAACTAGGCTCATAAGAATAAACTATTAACTCTATCGCTGTTACACACTTACAGAGATACCACCTTACCTGCCTTCTGTGAAACTTGTATGCAGGTCAAGAAGCAACAGCTAGAACCAGACATGGAAAAACGGACTGGTTCCAAATTGGGAAAGGAGTACAACAAGGCTGTATATTGTCACCCTGTTTCTTTAACTTCTATGCAGAGTACAACATGTGAAATGCTTTGCTGAATGAAGCACAACCTGGAATCAAGATTGTTGGGAGAAATATCAATAACCTCAGATAAGCAAATGACACCACTCTTATGGCAGAAAACAAAGAGAAACTAAAGAGCCTCTTGATGAAGGTGAAAGAAGAGAGTGAAATAGCTGGCTTAAGATTCAACATTCAAAAAACTAAGATCATGGCATCTTGTCCCATCACTTCATGGCAAATAGATGGGGAGACAATGGAAACAGTGATAGACTTTATTTTTCTTGGGCTCCAAAATCACTGCAGATGGTGACTGCAGCCATGAAATTAAAAGATGCTTGTCCTTGGAAGAAAAGGTATGACAAACCAAGATATTAAAAAGCAGAGACATTACTTTGCCGACAAAGGTCCATATAGTCAAAACTGTTGCTTTTCCAATAGTCATGTATGGATGTGAGAATTGGACCATAAAGAAGGCTGAGCAACGAAGAATGGATGCTTTCAAACTGTGGTGTTGGAGAAGACTCTTGAGAGTCCCTTGGACTGCAAGGAGATCAATCCAGTCCATCCTAAAGGAAATCAACCCTGAATATTCCTTGGAAGGACTGATGCTGAAGCTGAGACTCCAATACTTTGGCCACCTTGTGGGAAAAGCCAATTCATTGGAAAATACTCTGATGCTGGGAAAGTTTGAAGGCAGGAGGAGAAGGGGATGACAGAGGATGAGATGGTTGGAGGGCATCACCAACTCAATGGACATGAATTTGAGCAAACTTCAGGAGATCGTGAAAGATAGGGAGGCCTGGCATGCTACAGTCCATGGGGTCGCAAAGAGTCACAACTGACCACCTGAACAACAACAACTGTTAACACTCATGAGTATACCTAGTAGGAAGAAGTTCTATTATAAGTTTTAATTTTATCTGTTTAATTTTATCTGTTCCTCTGTTTTCTTGCAGAAAATTCTCTTGCACTGCTTTCTCTTCACAGAAGAACTCCCAATTCCTGATAATTAGGCACTCTGGAGCTACCTGCTGCTGATCAAAGAAGTTTGATGATTTCTGGAATTTATCGGTGAGCATGACACAAATCTGCCATTTTGTTATAAAATAAGCTCTCCTTGAGGAACTGACACTTTTCCTCCTGTGTTCCCCCTTGTACACAAGCTATCTCTTTTAATAAAAAAGATTTGTTTGCTGAAGAGTCTTTTGGAAGCCTTATTCATGTGTCTGGTATTGCTGTCCAAGAATCTGGAAAGGGCTTAGTAGCAGTGAGATCAGCTACTTAGCTCACCAGGGCATGATGCCCAAGTTGACTGCGACTGTTGGGAGAGAAAAAACTTCACCTGCTGCTCTCAGTAAGCAAAAGATGTGGCTGCCTCAAGCCATCACATTACATTGTCCCTGATGGTGCACCCTGAGGGGCCTCAGGATGAAAACCTTAGGATACTGGCCCTAGGTAGCTGAGGTACACACCAAAGAAAAGATTTCAGTGAACCCAGACTTTGCATCTCCCCATACATAGAAAAGTGCTAAATTCCTTAACTTCAGATGTCTGGTTTTCCTTGATTAACAGTCATGTTTTGATGTTCTTTGGCTGGGTTTGAGTCTCAGCACATGAGTTTGAGTCCCAATCTGTGATAAACGGTTTCATTCTGACTATCTGGTCTTTCTTGCAGAAACTCCAATATATCCTGCCCACCCCACCCCCACCCTTCCTCTTGAGAGCAGCCCTTCAGAATGATCTGAGAGTCCTGTCTCTTGGGCTTGAAGTCCTCAGAAAGTCCGCCAAATAAAACATGGCTTTCAACGTCTAGTTTGTGCATTATTTTTCAATCGATACTCTTTTCTCATTTCCAGGTCTTGCAGCACCCCAGATTGACTCAAGCCCAAATTCCTACATTAAATCTTTCCATTCCCTTAATTTTTTGTAGTGGTTTTGTCTTCCAAACCCAAACCAGACTAATACATCAGAAAATATGCTTTCTACGTAGAAGTTGCTAAAATAAATTTCTATGCCTAAAATAGAGCTATCCTTGCTTGGGACACCCCATCAGTGACCTGAAACTTAAATATCTTTCTTGCTCCTGCAAATACTCTTCTTGACCAGAAACAGTCTACACAGTCAGCCAGTCGCCAAGCCAAGCCAATGCTGGGCTCCATAGTATTTCCTTGTTCCTTCTCATTCCAAACAAGTGTGACGCTGTGGCCTGTTCATCTCTTCCTTGTTCCTCATAATTTGTCCTATAATATCTTCCTGCCTTCCTACCTTCTAGCCCATTTGGCAGTTCTTTTGACTCTTGAGAACAGAAACTCCTTGCTTCATGAATTGTTCAATAGAGTTTGTTTTTATCACCTACATTATCTTTAGTCATTTTTAACAAAGTTTATGTATCTTAAAGCCAATATAGCATGACAATGCAAACAGATAGGATAAAGAAAGAGAGTTAGTCATGGCTTTCTCGACAGAAGACAAATCATTTTTGACCCAAACTGTTTTGGGATCTAAGCCTGAATATAAGGTTTGTCCTTGAACAGGTCTGAGTACTTGATGATCTTGAGAGAACAAATGAATGCAGGAACAAACAGTTGTTATCAGATAACAGAAGTCACTCTCCACCATGACCCGTCCTTCTGGGGTGGCCCTCCACAGCATGGCTCATAGTTTCATTAAGCTAGATGAGGTTGTGATCCATGTGATCAGTTTGGTTAGTTTTCTGTGATTGTTTGTCTGCTGTCAGATGGATAAGGATAAGAGGCTTGTGGAAGCTTCCTGATGGGAGGGACTAGCTATAGGGGAATCTGGGACTTGCTCTGATGGGCTGGGCCATGATCAGCAAATTTTAATCCAATTTTCTGTTGATGGGTGGGGCTGTGTCCCCTTCCTGTAGTTTGGTGTGAGGCCAAACTATGGTTGGGGTAATGGTGGTAATGGCAAAGTCAAGAAGAAACAATTAGAACCAGGCATGGAACAACGGACTGGTTCCAAATTGGGAAAGGAAGACCCCAAAGTTGTATTTGTTACTCTGCTTATTTAACTGATATGCAGAGTACATCATGCAGACTGGATGAAGCACAAACTGGAATCAAGATAGCAGGGAGAAATATCAATAACCTCTGATATGCAGATGACGTATGGCAGAAAGTGAAGAGGAACTAAAGAACCTCTTGATGAAAGTGAAAGAGGAGAGTGAAAAAGCTGGCTTAAAATTCAGCATTCAAAAAACTAAGATCATGGCATCTGGTCCCATGACTTCATGGAAAATAGATGGGGATACAATTGAAACAGTGACAGATTTTATTTTCTTGGGCTCCAAAATCACTACAGAAGGTGACTGCAGCCATGAAAGTAGAAGACGCTTGATCCTTGGAAGAAAAGCTATGACCAACTTAGGCAGCATATTAAAAAGCAGAAACATTACTTTGCTGACAAAGGTCCATCTAGTCAAAGCTATGGTTTTTCCAGTAGCCATGTGTGGATGTGAGAGTTGGACTATAAAGAAAGCTGAACACCGAAGAATTGATGCTTTTGAACTGTGGTGTTGGAGAAGACTCTTGACAGTCCCTTGGACTATAAGGAGATCAAAACAGTCAATTGTAAAGGAAATCAGTCCTGAATATTCATAGGTAAAATTGATGCTGAAACTCCAATACTTTGGCCACCTTATGGGAAAGGTGAGTCATTGGAAAAGACCCTGATGCTGGGAAAGTTTGAAGGCAGGAGGAGGAGGGTGTAATGTGATTTGAGAACGAGATAGTTGTGAGGTAGAAATTACTAGGCAGTCAGTGTAGACCTCTGAGACCTTGGTCTTGTTTTCAGTAAACATCCTGTTCCATTGTCTTGAATTCCTGGATTGTGTCTTTAGTCGGATAAATTATCAACACTCAGATGCAGGGAAGGGCAGTAATTAAATTCTGTTCCATATATTTCAGGGAAAACTGGTGATCTAATGATCTTAGGCCCATACACCTGGAAAAATGGCCAGAGGGCATGAAAAAGGTGGTGACTTAATCCAAGGATCAAGAGAAGCCATAAAGATGTTAAGTATCACCTGACCTTTAAATTGATTGGTTTGAAATAATGTGACGTAAGGAAGCATAAAAAACTGTTGTAAGTCCCACCTTGGGGGGACTCTTTACCACCTCTCAGTGTCTATCAGTTCAGTTCAGTCACTCAGTCATGTCCGACTCTTTGCAACCCCATGGACTGCAGCATGCCAGGCTTCTCTGTCCATCACCAACTCACAGAGTTTGCTCAAACACATGTCCATTGTGTTGGTGATGCCATCCAACCATCTCATCCTCTGTTGTCCCCTTTTCCTCCTGCCTTCAAACTTTCCCAGCATCAGGGTCTTTTCCAATGAGTCAGTTCTTCACATCAGGTGGTCAAAGTGTTGGATCAGACCTTCCAATGAATATTCAGGACTCATTTCCTTTAGGACTGACTGGTTTGACCTCCTTGCTGTCCAAGGGACTCTCAAGAGTCTTCTCCAACACCGCAGTACAAATGAATCAATTCTTCGGCACTCAGCTTTCTTTATAGTCCAACTCTCACAACCATGTATGACTACTGGAAAAAACAGCTTTGACTAGACAGATCTTTGTCAGCAAATAATGTCTCTGCTTTTCAATATGCTGTCTAGGTAGGTCATAAATTTTCTTCCAAGGAGCAAGCGTCTTTTAATTTCATGGCTGCAGTCACAATCTGCAGTGATTTTGGAGACTAAGAAAAGAAACTCTCTCACTGTTTTCATTGTTGCCCCATCTATATGCCATTGAAGTGATGGGACAGAATGCCATAATCTTTGTTTTTGAATATTGAGTTTTAAGTCAGCTTTTTCACTCTCCTCTTTCACTTTCAAGAGGCTCTTCAATTTCTCTTCACTTTCTGCCATAAGGGTGGTGTCATCTACATATCTGAGGTTATTGATATATCTCCCAGTAATCTTGATTCCAGCTTATGCTTCATCCAGCTGGGCATTTAGTATGACTTACTCTGCACATTAAGTTAAACAAGCAGGGTAACAGTACAGAGCCTTGATGTACTTCTTTCCCAATTTGGAACCAGTCTGTTTCTCCATGTCCTGTTCTAACTGTTGCCTCTTGATCCGCATACAGATTTCTCAGAAGGCAGGTCAGGTGGTCTGGTATTCCCATCTCTTTCAGAATTTTCCACAGTTTGTGGTGATCCACACAGTCAAAGGCTTTGGCATAGTTAATAAAGCAGAAATAGATGTTTTTCTGGAACTCTCTTGCCTTTTCAGTGATCCGACAGATGTTGGCAATTTGATCTCTGGTTCCTCTACCTTTTCTAAATCCAGCTTGAACATCTGGAAGTTCACAGTTTACGTACTGTTGAAGCCTAGCTTGAAGAATGTTGTGCATTACTTTACTAGCGTGTGAGATGAGTGCAATTGTGTGTTAGTTTGAGCATTCTTTGTCATTGCCTTTCTTTGGGATTGGAATGAAAATTGACCTTTTGCACTCCTCTGGCCACTGCTGAGTTTTCCAAATTTGCTGGCATATTGAGTGCAGCACTTTCACTGCATCATCTTTCAGGATTTGAAATAACTCAACTGGGATTCCATCACCTCCACTAGGTTTGTTCATAGTGATGCTCCCTAAGACCCACTTGACTTCACATTCCAGAATGTCTGACTCTAGGTGAATGATCACACCATTGTGGTTATCTGGATCATGAAGATCTTTTTGTATAATTCTTCTGTATTCTTGCCCCCTCTTCTTAATAGCTGCTGCTTCTGTTAGGTCCATATCATTTCTGTCCTTCATCGTGCTCATCTTTTCACGAAGTATTTCCTTGGTACCTCTATTTTCTTGAAGAGATCTCAAGTCTTTCCCATTCTGTTGTTTTCCTCTGTTTCTTTGCACTGATCACTTAGGAAGGCTTTTTTTTTTTTTTTTTTATCTCTCCAGCTTTCTTTGGAACTCTGCATTCAAATGGGTATATCTTTCCTTTTCTCCTTTGCTTTTAGCTTCTCGTCTTTTCTCAGCTATTTGTAAGGCCTCCTCAGACAACCATTTTGCCTTTTTGCTTTCCTTTTTGTTGGGAATGGTCTTGATCACTGCCTCCTGTACAATGTTATGAACCTCTGTCCATAGTTCTTCAGGCACTCTGTCTATCAGATCTAATCCCTTGAATTTATTTGTCACTTCCACTGGATAATCATGAGGGATTTGATTTAGGTCATACCTGAATGGTCTAGTGGTTTTCCCTACTTTCCTCAATTTAAGTCTGAATTTTGCAATAAGAAGTTCATGATCTGAACTCAGTGTCTATTCTGAGAGCTTTGTACTTTCCCCCTCTTTAATAAATCCTATTCGGTTGCTACCATGAGTGTTTGTGTGTTTCTGGATTCCATTCTTCAGCTCCACAGACAAGAACTTGGATTCCTATCTAAGTTGGATGGTGTCACCGACTCGATGGACATGAGTTTGAGCAAGCTCCAGGAGTTGGTGATGGACAGGGAAGCCTGGCGTGCTGCTGTCCATGGGGTCACAAAGAGTCGGACATGACTGAGTGAGTGAATGAACTGAAGTGACCTGAACAGAAGTCACAATAGTGGAGGTGACGTATCGGTTATAAAGACTCCTAGTTCTATTTCGGTGGTAAAAATTAGCCTGAAACCTCAAACACTAGATCAACAGTAACCTAAGGAATGAAAATGTTGACCTTTTCTGATCCTTGTGGTTTCTGTCAATTAGAGCTTGAACTCTATTGATCGCTATTTTAATTCTAAACTGAATTCTCCTCTGCTCAAGCCTCTTCATGAATATGAATCTACACTTAGCTTTTGTTGTTCTTGTTGCTTTAGTCGACAGTTGTGTCCAACTCTTCACGACCCCATGGAGTTCAGCACACTGGGCTATTCTGTCCCTCATAATCTCCTGGACTTTGCCCAAGCTCATGCCCATTGAATCAGTGATGCCATCCAATCATCTCATCTTCTGTCACCCTCTTTTCCTTCTGCCTTCAATCTTTCCCAGCATCAAGGCCTTTCCCAATAAGTTGGTTTTCCCTTAAGGTGGCCAGAGTATTGGAATTTCAGCTTCAGCATCAGTCCTTCCAAAAAGTATTCAGGGTTGATTTCATTTAAGATTGACCAGTTCGATCTCCTTGCTGTCCAAGGAACTCTCAAGAGTCTTCTCCAGCACCACAGTTCAAAACATCCATATTTTGGGGGACTCTGCCTTCTTTATTGTCCAGCTCTGTGAGAGTCATCTGTATATGACTACTGGAAAGACCATAACCTTGACCATAGAGAGTGCTGTTGGCAAAGTGATGCCTTTGCTTTTTAACTCACTGTCTAGGTTTGTCTTGCCAAGAAGGAATTGTCTTCTAATTTCATGGCTGCAGTCACCAGCCACAGTGATTTTAGAGCCCAAGAAGAGGAAATCTGTCACTGCTTCCATCTTTTCCCCTTCTCTTTGCCATGAAGTGAAGGGGCTGGTGCCATATCTTAGTTCTTTTAATACTGAGTTTTAAAGCCAGCCTTTTCACTGTCCACTTTCACTTTCATCAAGAGGCTCTTTAGTTCCTCTTTGCTTTCTTCCTTTAGGGTAGTATCCTCCATATGTCTGAGGTTGTTGATATTTCTCCCAGCAATCTTGATTCTAGCTTGTGCTTCATCCAGCTCAACATTTCACATGATGTGCTCTGCGTATAAGTTAAATAAACATGGTGACAATAAACAGCCTTGTCATACTCCTTTCTAATCCTGAAGCAGTCAGTTTTTCCATGTGGAGTTCTAACTGTTGCTTCTTGACCTGCATACAGGTTTCTCAGGAGACAGGTAAGATGTTCTGGTAGTCCCATCTTTTAAGAATTTTCCACAGTTTCTTATGATCCACCCAGTCAAAGGTTTTAGCATAGTCAGTAAAACAGAGGCAGATGTTTTTTCTGGAGTTCCCTTGCTTTCTCTAGGATCCAGTGAATGTGGCAATTTGATCTCTGGTTCCTATGTCTTTTCTAAAACCAGCTTGAACATCTGGAAGCATTTGGTTCATGTAATGCTGAAGTATAGCTTGGAGGATTTTGAGCATAACCTAACTAGTATGGGAGATGCACGCAGTTGTCCGGTGGTTTGAACATTCTTCAGTGATGTTTTTCTTGGGAATTGGGGTTAGGGTTGACCTTTTCCAGTCCTGTGACCACTGCTGGGTTTTTCCAAGTTTGTTGAAATACTGAGTGCAGCACTTTAATAGCATAATCTTTTAGGATTTTAAGCAGCTCTGCCGGAATTCCCTTAGCTTAGACTTCCCCAGTTGGGCTGTTCAGGAAGACTCTGCTTTGGGAAAGATCCCCAGTGTTCTTACTTTGCTGCAAGTAATAAATCCTTCCTTTTCTCAATCTTCGGTTCGGTCGTGTCTTTTGGCTTGGCACCCACCAAGAAATGAACTAAGTTTTGGGCTAACAATAAGGTTGCTGGAACATGGGTGTGTCTTTTCATCCTCTTTGCCTTTAGGTCAGTGAGCCCTGATCTTGTTTGTTTTTAAATATTTCTTCGACTTTTATTTTTCTTCTGCTTTCTACAGTTTCTGCTTCATGAAAAGCTAGTCTTTCTTAACTCCCAGCTCACTTTCCTATTAGTGCTGGCTTCTGACTTGTCCCGTTCACATGTTTGTTGCCCTGTTTCTGAGAGGACCCTTTAATTTTCCATGTACATAGAAGATTCCATTTTCTTCAGTGGCAAGGCTGCTTTTTACTCCCTCACAAGGCTTTTCATTCTGCGTTCGGCACTATGCTTAATTTTTAACATTTTTTTCTTCACATACTTTTCATCTCAGCCTGTTCTCATGGGTTACTACTCTTGTTTCATAAATGTCACATAGCTTTGCAGACATTTTCAGGCTGAGTTTGTCCAGTGAGTCTGCGGTTCTAAAATCCATTTTCAGGGGCCCGTTATCCCTCTAACTACTTCAGGTGATGTTATTATTCTCCTTTCATAGTGTTCTGTTACAGACCATGGGGTGGTTTTGTCTTATTCAGTCTCAGAAGTGAAAGACTGATCAGCTTAGAGGCATGGGGTATGAAAGGAAGCAGGACACTGTGGAACTCGTGGGCGTAAAAGCCTTTCTGTGTCCCCTGCTTCTTCTTTGTAGGGAATAGCCTTCAGCCTCTGTGGCCTTTCCTGAGTTCCAGAAGACAGGTTAAATAGCTGTTAATCAGGGAGGGAAGGAATTGCAGAGACATGGAAGCAGTAGCCAAAACACAATAGTGCAGCCTTGGGGCAGGTTCCTGGTTCCATCTAAGGGATACACACAACAATATCTTTGAGCTGTTTCAGAACAAAAACCCCCAACAAATGGAAGATGTTAACATTCTTCATTCCAGAAAAAAATCTGAGGCCTGATTAAAGGAGCCAGAGAAGCTCAACAAGATTAGGAGACTACCTGAGGCCAAATAACAAGAGGGCAGGCCCTGCACACACCCTGATTCTCATCAGTAACTCTGCCCTTGAACCACTGCTATAAAGTGAAAGTCACTCAGTCGTGTCTGACTCTTTGTGACCCCATGGACTATACCGTCCATGGAATTCTCCAGTCCAGAATACTGGAGTGAGTAGCCTTTCCCTTGGAGAAGGCGATGGCAACCCACTCCAGTACTCTTGCCTGGAAAATCTTATGGACAGAGGAGCCTGGTAGGCTGCAGTCCATGGGGTCGCAAAGAGTCGGACACGACTGAGCGGCTTCACTTTCCCTTTTCACTTTCATGCATCGGAGAAGGAAATGGCAACCCACTCCAGTGTTCTTGCCTGGAGAAACCCAGGGATGGCGGAGCCTGGTGGGCTGCTGTCTATGGGGTCGCACAGAGTTGGACATGACTGAAGCGACTTAGCAGCAGCAGCAGCAGCAGCCTTTCCCTTTTCCAGGAGATCTTCCTGACCCAGGAATCAAACTGGGGTGTCCTGAATTACAGGTGGATTCTTTACCATCTGAGCTATCAAACCCCTCACCAAATCCTTCTGAGTTGGATACTCAGTTTTGGGAGGCATGAGCCTGCTGTTTCCCCCTTTGCCTGGCAAAGCAATTAAGTTATTCTTTTCTACTTCACCAACATCAGTCTCCGAGATTTGATTCAGAACCAATGCATAGAGGCTGAGTTTTCAGCATCAGGTGTTTGTCCCCTTCTCAGTTCTCCAGCAGGCCGCTGCCTGCTGTGTGGAGCTCCTGGCTTGGTTGTGAGGGTGGCAGGCTGTTTTGGGTGCAGCCTGGCTGGCTTACACTGATGCCTTTTCCTTGTCAGGGGCTCAGCTGGACTGGAGAGACCTGGGCTGCCAGGTGTCAGAGAAACTGGTTGAGTAACATCACCAGGGGAATAACACTCAAGCCTTTAATCACCTGCTGTGATCCTATCAGAGAAAAGTGCAGCTTCCCCATCTCCCGTTTTCTCTGGCAAGCCAGCTAAGGGCCAGGTGGGTCTGCACAGACATGCAGAGCAGCTGTGATCATCTCACTGCTAGGGGGAGCACTGAAAAGGAATGGCCATGGAGGTGGGAGAGAAAGTATTGCCAGGATTGGAAAAGCACTGGACCCTGAGTTGGAGAAAAGTGTTTCAAGCCTCCCCTCTGCCCTATTTCCCACAAAAGAGCCTCAGCAGAGGCACTATGCTATGTATGAGCAACAGGAGAACTTTTCATCTAATCAATTGTTGGGACCCAGGGTGGGCTGCCATAAAAAGTGCCTCAATGGCATATTGATTATTTTGAATTAAAATTACTTAAGAAATGACCCATGCAAGAGATACACTCTGACCCTCCTTTCTGTCTCAGCAGGACCTGGATCTCAAGTGGAAGTTCTCTCCCTGCATCTAGAGGTCAAAGGACACCGTTAGAGCCAGAGATGAGAATTCAGCCTGAGCATCTATAGAGACAAACCTCCTTACTTCTTCAACTTACTATGCCAAGCCCAAACTCTGCTTGGATTTTTCACCAACTAAGCACTCAAAGCCCAGGGTTTTCTGTCTTGTCAGTTCCTCACAAATTTATTGCTTCTTTGTCTAAAAAATATAAAATCTGCCTGGTTTTCTCCACTCCTTGGATCCCACTTCTATGAGACCTCCACGGGCTTGAATTAAAATGTTTATTTGTCTCCTGTTAATCCATCTTGCATCAGTTTTATTATCAGTCCAGCCACAAGAATGCCAGAGGCATGGAGGGGGGAATGTGCCCCTCACTGGCACAGTAGTGATGCTCCCTTGAGCTGACCTTCTAAAGAGCCCCCAGTGGTTACCTGCTCTCTTTCTAACTAGCATGGCCTTCGTCCCAAGCCCCAAACCTCCCACCTAAAAGATCATCAGCCTCCTGTTGGCGTCAGTATGCATTCAGCAGGACACTGGGGCTGGAATGACATCAGGTGGCAGCCCCTGACAAATACTCCATGACTTTTCACTTCTGTATCTATGACGATGCCTTGAATGGAGACTTCAAGGCAGAAACCACGCCTCTTTACAGAGTCAGCGTGCATTTGTACCTCCCACAACAGAGAACAAGCGAGGCGCAGGTGGGATGAGCAGGCCCCTGGACTGTCCGCCTCCAGCAGGTAATGGGATGCCAACCACAGGGTACCTGGGCCCCTGCTGCCCCTGGGTTTGTCCCATTGAGTTCCAGCCCCAACGCCAGCCATTACTCCCACACAAGTTAAGATCCCTGACTTGGGCAGGCGTCTCTCAATGACAGTGATTCCTAGAGGGGAGGAGACTTTGTCCCCTGCAGGAGGCATGATTGAAGTGGCTGGTGATATTTTCAGGTATTCTTTCATGGGTATTCCAGCATCCCCCATGCCCCCTCATCCCCTCATCATAGCCGTCCTCACCAACAGGAGTATCTTCCCTAGATGTGTTAGAGTGAAAAACTTGACAATGTTTGGATTATGGCAGAAGCTTTTTGAAGTAGACATAGAACTGATTCCTACTACCTCCATTTCCATTTCTCTCTTTCTGTTTCTAGACTACAGATCCAGAAAACAAGCCACCTCAGCTGAACTCCTGAGAAGCTGCTGCAGTGAGCAGGGAAGTTGAGTGAGCATGCTGCCGTTCTGGGCCTGAAGAACAGCTGGAGACTGTGGGGCCTTGTGGAGGATGCTAGTGGAGCACTTTCCAGAATCTGCCGATAAGACAGCACATCGCCAATGGGCCTGAGGAAGACCTAACAGACTCTGCTCATGTAAGGGACCTTTGATCCATCTCTTTAGTCCTTGACTCCCTAGCTGAGTTCCACCAAGGGGCAGGATCAGAGATGTAGTGGAGAGAGTAAGAGAGTTGGGGAAATAGTTCTTGAACCACTGCTTATGGCATCTGGTCAATGGGACGAGTCATGGTCAAAGGGAGGTGCATGCCTGCTAAGTTGCTTTAGTTGTGTCCGACTCTTTGCAACGCTATGGACTGTAGCCTGCCAGGCTCCTCTCTCCATGGGATTCTCCAGGTAAGAATACTGAAGTGTGTTGCTATTTCTTTCTCCAGGGGATCTTCCTGACCCAGGGATTGAACCTGCGTCTCCTGCATTGGCAGATGGGTTCTTTACCACTAGCACCACTTGGGAAGCCCTAAAGGGAGGTGAGTCCCTGTGAAATGTTCACCTGTGGAAACTTCCCAGGACAGATCCCTCTCTGCCCTTCACCCATTCATGTCCTTAGACTGCCTTTTGTCTGTAGAAAAACTTTAGCCAAAGAACAAACTTAATTTGAGAAGTGGAAAATTGAAAACACAAAGGAAAGCAGTCAAACAGGACCAAAAATATTTAGTCATTAAACAAAGTCAAGTACCTTTAATTCCTCCACAATGGTAATAGATAATGTTCCGAGCCATATCCTCTGAGCTGTTTTGCAGATACTGAAGCCCCCTCCAGGTGGAAGAAGTTAACACATGATGACCAGACTGTAGCCGTGACACAAGCTGCCACAATTTTGAGAACTGGCCCCAAGGAAAAGGGAAAAAGTCAACCACTTAAAAGAAGATGACACTGATCAGACCACCACGTGGCTAATTTTGAGATGATGTCAGAGCTGCCTGTGCTGTTCTGCATGAACCCCTCCTTCCACGTATACACCCCTGAAATTCCCCTTCAAAAGCTCTTTCTCACTGATTGGCAGCTGGGAGACAGCATTTGGACATGAATCTGCCTCTTCCCCCAGGTACTGGCCTCCTGAATACAGCAACCTTTCCTTTCTACCGACATTGGCCTCTCGGGTATTGGGTTTTGGGTGGCAAGCAGATGGACCTGAGTTTGGTAACACTTGTGAGTCCAGTGACTCTAAGCAGGTCCCTGGTGCCCATAAACACCACTGGAGCAAGCTGCTGGGACCTAGATGACATAGACACTCTCTGGAGGTAACCTATTAAAACCAGCAAGGGAGAGGGACCCAGTGTGGGACAAAGCCCTCCCTCCTGCAGGGGGACTGGTGCCTGCACCATCAGGACCCGTGAAGGCAGGAAGCAGCCCCAGAGCCTCAGCGCCACCCCCTCCCCGGCCGGGAAGTGGGCTCAGCTCACGCCCGTGCTTGCGGCCGACGTGGGGGCCCCAGCGGCCAGGAAACAGCTGCTCACTGGCCCCATGCACCACCCTCGCCTTCCTTTCTCTGGATAACTTGGACTGCACTCCTTGTGTGTGCGTGCCGCCTGTCAGACACCCAGCCCTGCAAAGTGTTCAGGTCTTCAGATCAGATTCAACTTCCTTGTCAGAGTTGTGAGGTGCCTGAACTGACCCAGGGCAAGGTAAGAGATTCATCCAGAAATGTAAGGAGAACTGACTTTCTAAAGTAGCCCCTAATGAGACCTCTTATCCTGGCCTAGTGACAGTTGGAACTCACGGCTACTTTTGAAACTGAGTCCCCCTAAAGCTGAGCTCCCTTGCTAAGTCTATGCTGACCTCAATCCCTTTCTTGTGCCCTCAGATCTCAGTCGAGTGCTGACTGGATGCTAATCAACTGGAGTCGGATGACTCAGATTGCTCTTGATAACATCATTGATGTGTTAAAACGGTTGCTGTTGAGGTCATCATTAATGTACAAACTCAGTTTCACCAGGGCGAGATGAGCTCGCAGTACTGCCTTCCTGCCCAGCCATGGACCTCCTAGCCAGAGAATCAGAAACTAGAGACATCCTGACCCTCAAAACTATGACCAAGAAATGTCAGAGAAATGTCTCAGACAACGGTTGATTCCAGCCTCTTTGTTTTTCCCTTTAAAAACACTCCCAACTGAAAGGCCAAGTTGCAGTGAATCTGAGATTTTCTCCCACTCTCTTGCTTGGAGCCTTGAAAGTAGAGTAAACCTTTACTGCAAACTCCTGCTCTCAGAGTTGGGCTTTCTGCCCAAACAGGTTCACCACCTTTTGCTCAGCAATACCTCCCACCCGCCAGGCAGGCCTGGTTGTCTGCATGGCATCACCTTGATTTTGGCTTTGATCGGTTGTTGACTCAGACTAATGGACCAGTTTTGTCACAATCCCTCAAAGTCTGACCTATTCAGACCCAGGACAGGGTAGCCCTCAAGTTTCTCAATTGAGTCCTGAAAAAAGTCAAGGAGCAATCTGGCTCCAGGCCAAAAGCTTCTGTGATTTATCAGGCTCAACCGAAGTCAAGCCTGAGGCTATTCCTGGAGGCCTCTCCCACCCAGACTGGGACAGGCAGGGCTGGCAGTCTGGGAGTTGTAGTCCGGCGCTGGCCCCCTCCAGCGTCCTTGGGCATATCTGCTCTCCTACTCTGGTGGCCCTCGTTTGGAAGCCTTTCTGGGCCGTGCTTGGTGTCTTTGGTCGAAGAAAGTACAAGTCCACACCGAGTCTGCAGAGTCATGATTTCTGCCATGATGTCTCCATTCAAGGTATCATCATAGACACAAACGTGGAAAGTCATGGGGAATTTGTCAGGGGCTGCCGCCTGATGTCATTCCAATCCCAATGTTCCCCTACTGAGCACCTGCAAAAGCTAATGGGAGGCTGTAGACCCTGTTGGTGGGAGGTTTGGGCTCAGAATTAAGGCCATGATAGTGAGGAAGGAGAGCAGGGGGTCACTGGGGGCTCTTTAGAAGGTCAAATTGATCCCTGAGCAGCAGTGAGCAGTGGCATGGAGCAGGATCTTAATTCCCTGCCCAGGAATTGAACCTGGGTTAGAACCAGGGATCCTAGCCACCAGACCAGCAAGGGCTAGAAGCTAGAGCTAATTTTCTCTGGATCTTTGTCCCCAGTGAAAAATGCATTTATCACAGAGGCAGAAACTGTAAATGCAGGTACGAAGTTTATTATTAGAGACAGCACAGCAACACGTGGGGCAGCACATTGAGAAATTGTTTGTTCAGTTAAGATGGAAACAAGGCAAGCAGACTCACCTGCAGGGAAAGGGTGTGGGCACCTCCCTTGGCGAGGAGGAGTGCAGTGAGGAGGTGGTCCAGTCATTTATGCAGGTCAGCTCTTCCACCCTTTGCCTTCCTCCGGGCCCGCTATCTGGTTTCTTTTTCCATATTTGACCTAGAGTGGGACCCTCCCCTGGGGTGCACACGCACCCCTCAGCCGAGATGGATTTCAATGTAAAGGCTCCTGGGAGAAGTAAGACTCGGTCTGGCCTTACCCCTGACTTTTGACACACAAGCAGCCTTTCTGTGCATGTAGAGCCTCTCCCTGTGCCAAAAAGGGAGGAATGGAGGTCCCACAATCCTTTACTCACATACGATTCTGCACCTCTTTGCCCTTTCCAGGACTATTACATTAAGATGTTTGCAAGAGACAAACGCTGACTCTTTACCTTGTGTCACTGTTACTTCCATTTCGGAGGGCAAACAGGAGACTGACTGTAAATACCTGAACTGGAGCCCACCTTTCTTTTGTCTCGAGAAACGCTAACAGTTGTAAGTATTCAGCCTGAAGCCCATTTCTTCATGCCCCATAAAATGTCAATATGAGGCTAGTTGTAAATGCCTAATCTGGAGCCCATTAGATGGGCTCCTACCTCAAGATCAAGGGAGCATCACAATTGAGTAGATGTAGACTGAATGAAAATCAGTAAGAAAGATGCTCTCGGGTTTTTCTACATAGGTGAATCAGGAGTCAATGGATACATTATGGACATTCAACTTTTTCTCTCTAACAACTACATCATAAAAAAGCATCCTGAAGAGTAAGAACTGGATCACCTTCTCTGGGCTGTCCACAGCACCTGGCTGCGTGGATGAGTTTTTAGCCTTATGCCCCCATAGGCATTAGGGTGCAGGTATAGCCCTATGAGCTTGATAATTGTCTCTGGAGCAAATGAGGAGCTCAGAATGTGCCCCCAACCCCAGGAACACCACATCTGCTCGACTCTGTCTGCAAGAGAGGCTCTGCTTCCAGGGCTTGGCTCCGATGTCATCAAAGTCCAAAGCATGGAGTTTGGAATAGAATTCAATACTCAGGACACATTTATGCTTTTGTATCCTCTCTTGATTAGCATACTTTTTGTATATTTATTTATATCTTAATGTGAATATCGTATTAACCTCTTTTGAAAAGCAAAATTCAACTGAGTAATATGTTAGGCTCTCATTGTCTCTTTTTGATAATTCGTGAATTGAGCAGCATTCAGTCTAGCAGAAAGAAAAGAGGAGCTCTGAGGAGTTGTTGCAAAATTAAGAAAACTTTTATAGGCAGAAGGGAGAGGGGCATGGAAGTAATACTTCCCAGAAAAGAAGATTGGTCATCGCAAGGTTCCTTTCCTTAAGAGAATGACAGGCGTTAAACTGGCAGATGATCCACTGGTGTGGATCAGCAATTCCCTGTTGACTGGTTTAAGACTCTGCTCTCCGGAGAGCAGAAACTCTAATTAAGTCTCAGTTTAGGGAAGTGGGGCTTAGTAGAAGCAACTCCATGTTGAGTCTTGTTTGTCTTGTTTTTAAAATCCTTTTGAAATAATTGGTAAATTTTTAATACATTTTGGCTTCCCTGGTGGCTCAGCTGGTAAAGAATCCACTTGCAATGCAGAAGATCTGGGTTCAATCCCTGGGTTGGGAAGATCCCCTGGAGAAGGGAATGGCTACACACTCCAGTGTTCTGGCCTCAGAATACGGGGTCACAAAGAGTCAGACACAGCTGAGCTACCCTCGCTTTCACTTTTCAGTAATGCATTGGATTTTCCAGGTGATGCTAGTGGTGAAGAACCCGCTTAACAATGGATAAGAGGTTAGAGATATGGGTTTGATCCTTGGGTCAGGAAGATTCCCCTGGAGGAGGGCGTGGCAACCCACTCCAGTAGTCTTGCCTGGAGGATCCCATGGACAGAGAGGAGCCTGGTGGGTTGCAAAGAGTCAGACACAACTGAAGTGACTTAGCATGCACCCATTAATACATTATTATGAACAATATATTTTTATTAATGAAAAAGTGAAACAGCATGAAATAAATGTAGCCCTATAAGGGAAAGTATGAAAGGCAGTGAGAGTAAACTAGCTGGTGAGAATCTAGGGTTTTTGTGGTTTATGCAAATATTAGGAAAATGGGTCATTGCCAACTTTGTCCCACATCAAGTCATATGCTACAAAATAACTTCAGTTGTTTTGCTCCTCCCTCAGGATGGAAAACTCACACCTTTTAATAAAGCAGGCTTTTATAAAAGGTTGATTGCTTTTTCTTTTTAATGAGCATTTTGTTTGCTCAACAAAAGTGGAGCATCCTTTACTGAGGCTTCAAATCAAGACATTGTTCATATCTGCACAAGACCTTAGAGGCAAAGTGGGAAAGGTGATCAGAGCCTAGAGAGAGGGCTGTGGGAGGCAATTCTGAGAAATTCTGGGTTATGTTTGCCTGAAAGCTGAAAACAAGACCAACACATTCTAGGTGTTACAGCCACCATCATTTCTCTCTGCATAACCATGTACTTCTCCTCCACTGAGGGGGGATGTCTATTTCTCCACTCCCTTGAATCTGAGCTGATCTGGGACCACGTTGACCAAAACAATATAGCAGAAGGGACACTAAGCCACTTCTTCACTTAGCTTTGGAGCGGTCATTCCCAATCCTTTCTTTCGAAAATCAGTGACCATGTAAAAAGTGAAAGTGCTTTGAGGACACCATGCATAAGAAGCCCACAGCATGCATAGAAGCACTGGAGAAAAATGCCATGTCGTGAAGTCCTGGCCTCAGCCCAGCCTAACCACCAGCTGAATCCAGCCAAGTAGTGACTGGCCGGCAGGTATCATGTGAAACAGGAAAACTGCACTGCTGAGCCCTTCCTAAATCATGAGCAAAGAATATGGTTGTTTCTTTGCAAGTATATGTTGGGAGTGCTTTGTTATGTAAGCTCAAATTTAAAGCCTCTAGTTTCAGAGATGACTGTCAGCTAAACAAGTGGTAAAGCTAAATGTGGTAAACTCTGGGCTTGTTTATCTGCTCTGTACTGCAGGGAGCTGTAAACCTACAAGCATTTCCAGTATTCCTGGCCAGCTGGCTTCTGATTAGATTCAGTCACTTGAAGACACTGACAGGAGTTTGGAAGCTAGGAGGAAAGGGTGAGTTTTCTTCTTCTCTTTGCAAGAATAGTGATTGATACCAGACCCCAATGTCTTTGGCATTTCCAACAGAGGTAACAGGAGCTGTCCATGTACTTCAGTAACAGCCACCACAAGTGACTGAAGATTTAACAGCCTGGCTGGTTCCAGGTGTATTATCTGCAGACTCCAAAATATCAGCAGTAAATCCTCCTAAGTCTGCTAATGCCACCTCCTTCCTCTTTGCTCCTCTATCCCTTCATCTATTAGACATTTTTGAAGAGTTTCTATTGTTAAGCTAGATATCCAAGTACCCAGTATTTGTAGCCAGCACTGTTTTCAGGAATTAAAAAATGAAAATTTGACATTGATTATCTTTCCCTGGGCACAAACATAACAATGACCTCAATATCAATGTGCTTCATTCAGTCTGGCATTTTGCATGATGTACTCTGCATATAAGTTAAATAAGCAGGGTGACAATATAGAGCCTTGAGGTACTCCTTTCCCAATTTGTAACCAGTCTGTTGTTCAATGTCTGGTTCTAACTATTGCTTCTTGACCTGTATACTGATTTTTCAGGAGGCGGGTAAGGTGGTCTGGCATTCTATTCTCTTTAAGAATTTTCCACAGTTTGTTGTGATCCAGCCATGAGATTAAAAGATGTTTGCTTCTTGCAGTAAAGCTATGACAAACCTAAACAGCATATTAAAAAGCAGAGATGTTACTTTGCCAACAAAGTTCTGTGTAGTCAAAGCTACGGTTTTTCCAGCAGTCATGTATGGATGTGAGAGTTGGACCATAAAGAAAGATGAACACTGAAGAATGGATGCTTTTGAACTCTGGACTCTCAAGAGTCCCTTCTTCTGCAGGAGATAAAACCAGTCCATCCTAAAGGAAATCAGTTCTGAATACTCATTAGAAGTACTGATGCTGAAGCTGAAGCTCCAAAAGTTTGGCCACCTGATGCAAAGAACTGACTCATTGGAAAAGACCCTGATGATAGGAAAGGCAGGAGGATAAGGGGACGATAAAGGATGAGATGGTTGGATGGTATCACCGACTCGATGGATGTGAGTTTGAGCAAGGTCCGGGAGTTGGTAATAGACAGGGAAGCCTGGTGTGCTACAGTCCATTGGGTCACAAAGAGTTGGACACAACTGAGCAATTGAACTGAACTGACCTGAGACAGTCAAAGGCTTTAGCACAGTCACAGAAAAAGAAGTAGATGTTCTTCTGAAATTCTCTTGCTTTTTCTATGATCCAACAGATGTTGGCAATTTGATCTCTGGCTCCTCTGTCTTTTCTATATCCAACTTGAACATCTGGAACTTCTCAGTTCATGTACTGTTGAAGCCTAGCTTGGAGAACTTTGAGCATTATTTTGCTAGTGTGTGAGATGAGTGCAATTGTGCAGTAGTTTGAACATCCTTTGGCATTGAAAACTGACCTTTTCCAGCACTGTGGCTCAGTTTTCCAAATTTGCTGGCATATTGAGGGCCGCACTTTAACAGCATCATCTTTCAGGATTTGATATAGCTCATCTGGAATTCCATCATGTCCACTAGCGTCGTTTGTAGTAATGCTTCCTAAGGTCCACTTGACTTCACACTCCAGGATGTCTGGCTCTAGGTTAGTGATCACATCATCATGGTTATCTGGGTCATTAAGAACTTTTTTATATGATTCTTCTGTTTATTCTTGCCACCTCATCTTAATATCTTCTGCTTCTGTTAGGTCTGTATCATTTCAAATGTCCTTTATTGTGCCCATCTTTGTATGAAATGTTCCCTTGGTATCTCTAATTTTCTTAAAGAAATCTCTAGTCTTTTCCATTCTATTGTTTTCCTGTATTTCTTTGCATTGATCACTGAGGAAGGCTTCTTGTCTCTCCTTGATATTTTTTGGAACTCTGCTTTCAGATGGATATATCTTTCCTTTTTGCCTTTGCCTTTTACTTCTTTTCTTTTCTCAGCTATTTTTAAGGCCCCCTCAGACAACCATTTTGCCTTTTTGCATTTCTTCTTCTTGGGTATGGTTTTGAGCACTGCCTCCTGTACAATGTCACGAACCTCTTTCCATAGTTCATCCAGTACTCTATGAGATCTAATCCCTTGAATCTATTTGTCACTTCCACTCTATAAGGGATTTGATTTAGGTCATACCTGAATGGTCTAGTGGTTTTCCCTACTTTCTTCAACTTACGTCTGAATTTTGCAATAAAGAGTTCATGATCTGACCCACATTCAGCTCCTGGTTTTGTGTTTGCTGGTTGTATAGAGCTTCTCTATCTTCAGTGGCAAAGAATATAATCAATTTGACTCTGGTATTGATCATCTGGTGATGTCCATGCGTAGAGTTATCTTTCGTGTTGTTGGAAGAGGGTGTTTTCTATGACCAGTGCGTTCTCTTGGCAAAACTCTGTCAGCTGTTGCCCTGCTTCATTCTGTACTCCAAGGCCAAACTTCCCTGTTACTCCAGGTATCTCTTGATTTCCTACTTTTGCATTCCAGTCCCCTATGATAAAAGGACATCTTTTTTGTGTGTTAGTTCTTTGAGGTCTTGTAGGTTTTCATAAAACCATTCAACTTCAGCTTCTTCAGCATTAGTGGTTGTGGCATAGACTTGGATTACTGGGATATTGAATGGGTTGCTTGGAAATGTACAGAGATCATTCTGTTTTTGAGATTGCACCCAAGTACTGCATTTCAGACTCTTTTGTTGACTATGAGGGCTCCTCCGTTTCTTCTAAGGAATTCTTGCCCACAGTAGTAGATTTATGGTTATCTGAATTAAATTTGTCCATTCTGGTCCCTTTTAGTTCTCTGATTCCTAAAATGTCAATATTCACCTTTGCTATCTCCTGTTTGACCACTTCCAATTATCCTTGATTCGTGGACCTAACATTCCAGGTTCCTATGCTATATTGTTCTTTACAGCATCAGACTTGACTTCCATCACCAGTCACATCCCCAGCTGGGAGATGTTTTCACTTCAGCTCTGTCTGTTCATTCTTTCTGGAGTCATTTTCCCACTCTTCTCCAGTAGCATATTGGGCACCTACCGACCTGGGGAGTTCACCTTTCAGTGTCCTATCTTTTTGCCTTTTCATACTGTTCATGGGGTTCTCAAGGCAAGAATGCTGAAGTGGTTTGCCATGCCCTTCTCCTGTGGACCACATTTTGTCAGAACTCTCCACCATGACCTGTCCGTTTTGGGTGGCTGTACATGCCGTGGCTCACGGTTTCATTGAGCTAGACAAGGCTGTGATCCAAGTGATCAGTTTGGTTAGTTTTCTGTGATTATGATTTCCATTCTCTCTGCCCTCTGATGGACAAAGTTAAGATGCTTGTGGAAGCTTCTGATGGGAGGGACTGGCTATAGGGGAATCTAGGTCTAGCTCTAATGGGTGGGACCATGCTCAGTAAATCTTTAATCCAATTTTATGTTGATGGGTGGGGCTGTGTTCCCTTCCTGTAGTTTGGCCTGAGGATTTATTAAATGTGAACACAACTGTCCGTCCACTGTGCCCCTCAAAGAGCTCCAGACAATATTTCCTCCTATGGGATTGTGAAATGCACTGATGAAGAGAGCATTTGCTGCTTGAAAATCCTTTGGTAGAAGTCTTGAATAGACCAGGGCCCCTGAAAGAGCCATGAGGGCTCCTGATTAAAGGGGAATCATGGAATCCCAGAGGGCAAGAGTACAAGGAGCAAACCTGCCAGGTAAAAGCTGAGCTGTTACTGAAGCAGTGCTGGAACACGAGGAATCTGGCAGTGGTGTCCTGGGAATGAAATAAATGGGCTGTCTGCTGAAGTATTATTTGATATGCACAACTAAGAAACTCTAGGCTTGGTGACCAGAAACTTTGCTTGAATCACTGCACTGGACTCTATTGCCTGTGGCCCAGTACCAAGAGCCAAGTCAGTTCCCAGACTCTTCCCACTGAAGCAAGCATAGACTGGGTCCACCAGAGGAAGGGTCTTGTGACACTGTCACAAGAACAGACTGTAAATACTCCCTCAAACCTTCTTTAGAGGAACTGTAGCCATTTGTTCTGCTAACTTACACTGGCTTTGGTTTGATGTTCTTCTCTTCCTATGGTTAGGCAGCTCAGAATTACTAGATTCATTTTTTATTAGATTAATGTTGTTTTTTGTTCTTCCTGCTTCTCCAGTACTTTTGTGTGATTCACTGGAGCTTGAAATAAATGAAGTTTTGGTCTAAGTTAACTTCAAAGTGGTTCCAGTGGATTTGTGAAGGTACCTGATCCTGTCATGTATAATTCAAATCTCCTTCTTGAAAACTGACATTATCCTATTGCCCTTTAAATCTTGGGGTGTGGGCTACTATGATCAGAAAAGACAAAACGGTAGCCCCTGGAAGTTCCCCTTCTTAAGAAGGGAGTAAACCCAAAGTGATGCTGCATCTTAGAGAAAATTAGAGAGATTAGTGCCACCGACAAAGATTTGCAAGATGCAAAAGCTGTACTGTCATATATCTAATTATTGGGGCTTCCTGGGTAGTTCAGCTGGTAAAGAATCCACCTGCAATGCAGGAAAGCCCAGTTTGATTCCAGGGTCAGGAAGAGCCGCTGGAGAAAGAATGGGCTACCCACTCCAGTATTCTTGGGCTTTCCTGGTGGCTCAGATGGTAAAGAATCTGCTTGCAATGTGGGAGACCTGGGTTCAATCCTTGGGTTGGGAAGATCCCTTGGAGGATGGCACTCCAAATCAGTCCAGTATTCTTGCCTGGAGAATCCCCCTGAACAGAGGAGCCTGGCGGGCTACAGTCTGGGTCCCTAAGTGTGGGACTCGACTGAAGTGACTTAGCACCCAGCCACATCTGATTACTAATTCATCTGTTTGACCTGTGCAAAAGGCGCATGCTTCTGCATTCCCTTACTGCCCTGGTTAGTAATGTTTGAATCTGCTCTTTGGTATTCTGGAAGATCTAGGAGGCTGAATCCTTTATCCTGCAAGTAAGAAGCCAAAAAGGAAAAGCTTTTTGTACCTGGGAGGGCCCCACAGGGTCCTGTTCAGTTTCATATGCATAGAAAGAAAGACTTGATTTCCATTCTGGAAATGGCCTAGAAGCTAAGAAGGTTTCCAGGCTTTTTCCACTTCTGAAAAATTGAATTTGCAAGGAGTGCTTACCTCAACCTAACCATTGTGTGATTCTATCCGGAAGCTGATTCCATGCCTCATTAACCCATGTCATGTTCTGTGAAAGCTGGTTAGGTGAAAGGATCTTCTTCCCTTGCTGTCGACATCCCTGCGCAAACCTCTGTTAAAGCAGTATTTCTATTTGGAGACCTCTCATTTCTTTATCCGGAGAAGGCAATGGCACCCCACTCCAGTACTCTTGCCTGGAAAATCCCGTGGACGCAGGAGCCTGGTAGGCTGCAGTCCATGGGGTCACGAAGAGTCGGACACGACTGAGCGACTTCCCTTTCACTTTTCACTTTCATGCATTGGAGAAGGAAATGGCAACCCACTCCAGTGTTCTTGCCTGGAGAATCCCAGGGACGGGGGAGCCTGGTGGGCTGCCGTCTATGGGGTCGCACAGAGTCGGACACGACTGAAGCGACTTAGCAGCAGCAGCAGCAGCATTTCTTTATCTCTGACCATAGTGATTTCTGATTCAGGAAGATTCTTGCTTCCCTCCCAACTCGGTCATCAAACATCAGTTCTCCTGGGTCTTTTCTCATCTCCTCCTGGCCAGCTCTCTATCCTCCTGACAGAAACACTTAGTGGGAGAAGACAGTAGTGAATTCCCTGTATAAAAGATATGCTGATTATTTAATTAAGTGAGGTGATCGAAGTGTTAATTAACTCTATTGTGCAAATCATTTCACAATATGTGTATCAAAACATCATGTTGTATATCTTAAACTTACACAGCATTATAATATCAATTATAAGCTATATAATGTCATAATAATGCGGGGAGGAAAATAAGAGAATTCCTT
This sequence comes from Okapia johnstoni, assembly GCA_024291935.2. Taxonomy (NCBI): domain Eukaryota; kingdom Metazoa; phylum Chordata; class Mammalia; order Artiodactyla; family Giraffidae; genus Okapia; species Okapia johnstoni. The sequence goes on from CM044326.1 coordinate 2,269,313, forward strand.
TGTTTAATAGAGTTTGACCAATAAATATATTTTAAATAAATTATATTATGGGCAAAAATAACGATCCTGCTTACACAGGCAGCATTTCCTGTGTTAGGAATTACAAGGTGGATTTTCCAGCTCACCACTCCCTTTCAGAGAAATGCACCTTTCTTCGATTATATCGAGCTTTCTTGCTAAGAGGGATCTTAATTCACTTGACGGTGAATTTCCTAACCAGAATTCTAAAAGAACCTTTCTTCCCACACCGGGAGTCGAACCCGGGCCGCCTGGGTGAAAACCAGGAATCCTAACCGCTAGACCATGTGGGAGACGACGTGAGACCGGTTCAGTATAAGACAATTGAATCGCGCCCGTCTGCTTCCGTTTCCGCCGCGCGGCGCCGCCGCCGAGCTGCCGCGGCCTTCCGCGCCTGCGCGGGGTTTCGGCGCCGGCGGTCCGGGCTGTGCTGAGTCTCCGCGCGCAGCCCCGAGCCCGGAGCGGAGAGCAGTGGCCTCCCCGACCCCTCACCCCGCCCCGGGGAGGCGCCCCGACCCCACCGCTCTCTCCGCTCCGGGGAAGCGGCTCTCGGCGCCTCACAGCCCTCCCACAGCGTCAGTGGACGGGCCTAGATTTCTAAACACCGGTTAACGGCGCTCTGCGGTGAGATTTGAGAGCGCTTTGAAGAACCAAGACCAGGTTGTGAGCCTGGCTTCTGGGCTTCAGTTTCCCGGCTTTGAAGCAGAGGATAACTTTTATTAGATCAGATTTTTCCAATCATGATGCTTAAGGGCATTTTAAGTGGGATTTTGCACTTTGAAAGCAATAGATGAAACCCCGAATATCCCCTGGAGAAACGTTTTGGGGCCAAAGGCCTTCAGAGACTGCAGTTTTAAAAAATCTTGTTTAGGAATGGTCTTACAGCCGTAAAACCAAAACTAAACACTGCCAACTGTAAAGAAAGAATCCATAAGTTGCACTGCTTTAACAATTCATATCTTCAGGAAAAAAGGTAAAATAAAACCAACTGCTGGCTGGAAGATAAACATGTACACCCCACATAAGAAATTGGTATCCCGTATGGAAGGAAACTACACATGATTTATAAAAGGACAAATACTGCTATATAAAAGTCAGAACTTGTGAACAAACCTCTTGGAGAGGAACCACAAGACTAGAATGCATCTGAAAAAAAAATCTCAACCCCACTGGCTCCAGGCTAGCATTAGGCCAAAAAGCAAGTGTGTAATGTCAAATGTTGGCAAGTATGTGGGAAAAAGGAAGATTTTGGAAATTGATAAAACTTGATCAGGGAGGCAAATTGTCAGGATTTCCTGAATCTGCTTACGACAGAGCAATTCTATTTTTTTAAAAAAAAAACTTTTGTAAAACAAATACTGTTCTGGAATTGTCTCTCAGTGAATATGGAGAGATGCTGCTATGAAAGTGATAGGCAGCCCATAGGGAGGATAAAGGGCCAGGGTCACCCTAAGCAAAAATCAGGCAAGGGTGGAGAGTCTCAATCTCTTAGCATTTCGACTGTGTGATTTTTAAAAATTAAAATTCTTAATATTTGAAAACATTTGTGGAATGAAAAGGACTGTACATGATATGATGTCTACAGTTGAGCCACAGACTGGAAGAAAATGTTTCCTAGGGAAAAGTAACTATTCTTACTATATCTGCACCTTAGCTCCTGGAGTTGGGGGTGGGGGGAGTGGGGGAGGGTGGAGTGGGGGGGGTAACCCCACAGGAAGGAAAAGTGGATTGAGAGAGGAGAAGTCAATAAATTGGGGAAAGCTCACTCTCACATATAACCATGGCAATACAATTTAAAACAATGCTAAGATACTTCTGCTTTACTGACTATGCCAAAGCCTCTGACTGTGTGGATCACAAAAAACTGGAAAATTCTTCAAGAGATGGGAATACCAGACCACCTTACTGCCTCCTGAGGAATCTGTATGCAGGTCATGTAGCGACAGTTAGAACTGGACATGGAACAACAGACTGGTTCCAAATTGGGAAAGGAGTATCTCAAGGCTGTATATTGTCACCCTGCTTGTTTAACTTAAATGCAGAATACATCATGAGAAATGCTGGGCTGGATGAAGCACAAGCTGGAATCAAGATTGCCGGGAGAAATATCAGTAACGTCAGATATGCAGGTAACACCATGCTTATGGCAGAAGGCAGGAGGAACTAAAGAGCCTCTTGATGAAAGGGAAAATGAAGAGTGAAAAAGCTGTCTTAAAACTTAACATTCAATAAACGAAGATCATGGCATCCGGTCCCATCACTTCATGGCAGATAGATGGGGAAACAATGGAAAAAGGATCAGACTTTACTTTCTTGGGCTCCAGTATCACTGCAGATGGTGACTGCAGCCGTGAAATTAAAAGATGCTTGCTCCTTGGAAGAAAAGCTATGGCAAACCTAGCATATTAAAAAGCAGAGATGTTACTTTGCCAACAAAGGTCCGTCTAGTCAAAGCTATGATTTTTCCAGCAGTCATGTATGGATGTGAAAGTTGGACTATAAAGAAAGCTGAACACCAAAGAATTGATGCTTTTGAACTGTGGTGTTCGAGAAGACTCTTGAGAGTCCCTTGGACTGCAAGGAGATCAAACCAGTCCATTCTAAAGGAAATCAGCCCTGAATATAAGGACTGATGCTGAAGCTGAAGCTCCAATATTTTGGCCACCTGATATGAAGAACTGATTCATTGTAAAATACCCTGATTCTGGGAAAGATTGAAGGGAGGAGAAGGGGACAACAGAGGATGAGATGGTTGGATGGCATCACCAACTCGATGGATATGAGTTTGAGCCAAGTCCAGAAGTGGGTGATGGACAGGGAAGCCTGGTGTGCTGCAGTCCATGGGATCACAAAGAGTCAGACACAACTGAGCGACTGAACTAAACTGAAGATATCCAGGGAGAGGAAGCAAGGGCACAGACTCAATGGAAATGGCCATCGCCCCTCTCTAGGGCTGCTGCCCAGGCCTCCCTTTGCCACGGCTCATCCACATGTGAATGCAGAACCTTGCAAGGCATGGCAGTTGAGGCCAGAGCCACAGGATGGCATGAGAGTGGCTCCTGGCTTTCACTGTATTGTGATTCCTTGCCAACCGCCAGTATATACATTGCATTCTTATAGAAACAGTTTTATTGCACTAAGTCACGGTAATTTGGAGATTGTTAATACTACCCTGAATAATGTCATACTTTCCTAAAATAGGGACAAGAGCCATGGAAAAGAATTTTCTAGTAGATGATTAAGTGACATATTTGGTTTTGTTTTTGGTAAAAACAAGTACAGCGGGAAGCCTTGAATATTTTCCTTGTTTTACAGAGTGTGTTGGGTTTCATATCCTCTGTTTGGTAGTATTTATTGAAATAAATTTTTAAAAAATTAGTGGTCAGTATCTCATATTTCTACCTTTTATTATATATTTGATGAATTTTAATAATTTAGACTTAATAAACCTTTAGATCTGAAAGGTAACTTGAGGATATTCAAGGCTACAACCTCAAAAATATTCAGGAGCTTAAAATAATTTGCCCCAAATCATCCAACTAATAGATTTAGTGAAATTCTTTTGGATATCATCATGGGTTGACTCCATGATAAGGATAATATTGGAAAATGCTGAAATGAATGAAATCTAGAATTTTCTGCATAAAGAAATGGGAATTTTCTCCATAAAGAAATCAATTTCTCCATAAAGAAATGGGAATTTACAAGAACAGTATGCATTCTGAATAAAAAGTTACTAAATCCCAAAGTTTTTAAATGAGCTGGGAGGTAATATATTTAGATAAGCTGGGACCTGGGATCTGGGACCCTTTGCTGGCACCTAGATAAATATTTCCTTGAGCAACAAATTACAAATAAAACTATGAGGGACTAAAAATAACTGCATGCACAGTTGGAGCAAATTATGAACAATAAGATACAGAAAGACGGAAAACCTAACTGGTACTTCTGAGATTTGGGGAGTAAAAGTGGGGTTCTGCACATGATCCCTGCACAGTGTCCCAGCAAAGGGGTGATCAGACCACCTAAGCCACCCCTCCAGTCCAATCCATGGATCCGCCCCAACGTTCACCCCATTGAAGGGACCTGCTTCTCCCCTCCCGCTCCGTGGCTCCAGGGGCGAGCAAGGGAAACTGTTCCTTGTTTTCTCGTGTTTCAGCACAAGTCCCAGGAAAGCCTTGCCTGAATTTCTCATCTGGCCTGTTATCAATTTGTACTGGTTGAAGAGTACAAGAACCTGGATCAGTAACAACCTTACCAGTAATCAATTTTTTATTAACTTGGATAACCTGAAGATTAATGTAGAATAATATGACTAGCTTATGTGTGTGTGCATTTGTGCATATAAATTTCTCCTGCATTTTGAAGTCAGACGTCAGTGGCATCAATCCTAAATCCAAAAACTGACTAGCTGTTGGTTTTTGGAAAAACTATTGACTCTTTGATTATAAGTTCTCCCCCTTTATTCCACCAGTAACAATATATAACTGTCACTGCGAGGGCAAGTTCTTAGCATCGAGCACAGAATGAAGGTGGTACTTGCCCAGGGTTAGTTGCCAGTGGTCACTGTCATCCCCAGAGGTGGAAGGTGTTGGTCTGGCCACCTTCACTTAGGTACCCAACAATGAACAGGATGGACCCACACCTTCCCTATTGATGGCTCTTCTGGATGATTCTGCAGCTGATGTTTGGTTCCGACCTGGGAAGTTCCCTGCATTTCACCATTACTTACACCGGCTGCTCAGACCTCTGGAAGGAAGCTACAGTGATTGCTGGAGTGTGACTCCAGGTTCCTCTGGCTGTGGGATTCTCCAGGCAAGAACACTGGCATGTACACAGCCAATATTTGCCTTGCTGCTTAGATTTTGTGCATTCTTTCTGAATTTGGATGTGTGCTCTTTCCCTTCTGGTCTCTTTCTTTTGCTGAAATGAGGCAGTGCTCTTTTCTTTATTATTTACTTGACAGCTCTTTAAGGTCTTGCAATTTCATCATCTTTTCATAAGTATATTCTAAAAACTTTAAATAGAAATATAAGCATATTGGAGTAAGACTGTGATTGAACCATTATTCTGCCCTGTCTATACCAAGTGCAAAATAGATATACACCATTTTTTATTGATTGATTTCATTTTCAATGATAGTAAGATTATGGAAATAATTTTTTGGCAAGTTGAAATTTCTCAACTTGGGTTTTAAAAAATGTGTCCAGTTGGTAAGGGAGTTGGTGACCACACTCACTCTTGCTCTAACAAATATACAAAATGAAACAAAAAACTGGTGTTTTTTCCAAAGAGCAGTTTTGGTTATTCTCTAAGCCAAACCAAACTTCTACTTAAAAGGTAATTGCTTATTACATTGGATTAGCCATATGAGATTGCCAATAGTCCACTGATTTAGTACAGTGGAAATTCCTTTTTTTTTTTCAAGCCAGTTCTTCTTCTGCACTCAGATTCACTTACCACATTAACAGGAAAGACTTAATAGAAAGCATGATGTTAAAACTGAGTTTCTCCAAAGTCAAGAGCAACAAAAAATTACACTTGTTTCTAGGACATATATACTTTGCTTTTTAAAGTGTTACTGAACTCAGGTTTGGCTGCTCACTGCACAAAAGCCATTAATTGAGGGGCAAGTGTCAGTAGAAAGGAAAGGCACTTTATTCAGAAAAGCCAATAATCTGGGGAGAATCTGGAATCATGTTCTGAGACCAACTCTAAAGGTTCTGCTCAGCTGTAACAATTTTTAAAGGTAAAAGAGGTAAACAGTCTTAGTTAATCATTATGGAAGGAGGTCAGATTCTTCATCACTTTTTCCATTGCTTTCATACCAGCTGACTTCTGATATTTCTTTGGATGCTGTGTTGCCCCTGTGGTCCACCTGCAGATTTGCTAAGGAGGAAGCTGAGGATAAAGAGTCAGTCACTCTTTAACTACTTTAATTCTTCATTCTTGACTCCTTTTAATCCCGGAAAGGAATCAACAGGTTCAGCAAGGCACTGTGTATATTTAATAACGCAGAAGTCAGCAGGTAGGTTAAATGTTACTTGATGATCTCGTTTTTATAATTAAAGTTTAAGGAAAACAAAGATGAACAAACAGAAAAGGCGCAAAAGAGCTGTTTACAAAAGTAACAATGCAAAGATGAAAGTCTAGTAGGTAATATTTATTCTAGAAGGGCTGTGGGGTGTGGAAAGGAGCAGTCATAGATTATTTGTTTAACAAATCTATTCTGGGTTTGTAAGAATAGAGTTAAAATGTGATTCACAGCTTCAACTTTATTTAAATCAATGAGAATTCCCGAATTGTTAGGAGTGGTAAATATTCCTTTCCACATATAAAAAAACATTTATGGATTCATTTCTAAAATGTGGACTCTTCTAAAATAAGTTGCATTTTAAAGTATGTTAAAAACCCAGTCACATTTAGGAGAATTAGTAATTAATTGAAGAGATTGCTGAACCAGTAGGAAAAAAGTGATATTATAGTGATGCGGTCTGGATTTTGAAGGAATGAAGTTGGTGGAAAGATAACTCTTGGGAGAGTGCAGGGTAAGCAGAAGACTGTTCAAGTTTGTGGAGCTTAGAGCTTGACCAAGTGCTGGGATTCATTTAAAGAAAAATAATACAAAATTGTGGCTATAATATTTGTATGAAACTGAATATGTATTTAGAGTAAGAAGAAATCACAATAAATTACACATTAAAAATTTCAAAATGTAGCAAATATTAAAAATCTAGAAACATATTTTTATTAACTGATGCCCCACATTACTTTTAAAAGAAAGATTTAAAAATAATTTTATTATTTGCATATGTATTTTAATTAATTTATTTATTTGGCTACTCCAGGTCTTAGTTGCAACATGTGGGATCTTGGATCTTTGCTGTGGCATGCGAAACTCTTAGCTGTGGTGAGTGGGATCAAGTTCTCTGACCAGAAATTGAACCTGGGCCCCTGCATTGGGAGTGGAGCATCTCAGCCACTGGACCGCTGTGGAAGTCTCCCCATATTACATTTTTTCCCTACATTTTTGACTGTGTCCTTTTTGACTCCTTCACCTGACAGAGGCTATAATGCTTTCTTTGGAGGAAATAGATAATAGAGTCTTCAGTATGGTTTATGAAGTTTTTCTGTTATTGATAGTTTAGAAAATTTTATTTAGTTTCTCAACTCATTACTGGTAATGTCATATAAATTTTTGACATTGCTGTCAAATTAAGGAGATTGCTGTTTCAGTTCTCCAGTGTGTGAATTATAGAATTTCAGGGTATTTCAATTATTTGCTGGACCAATGATCAGTTTGTTATCATGTTTCATTGCAGCAACATCTTTGAAGGATTTTCTGTCTCTGCAATCTTTGTTGAAAGCAGTATTTTGTGTCAAGTCAGTGAGGAATTTATTTTTCCAATGAACTCATATGGTTTGCTCCATTTCATTAAGTGGATTATCAAAAAATTCAAGAGTTTGTCAGTACTTTTTGAAATGTATACCTTTGTCTTAATGAATTATTGCTTTGAAATGATTTATATGCTGTTTCATATGATGTGTCAAAGGTTCATCAAATATTCCACAATATGATCTATTGTGTTGGAATGCAAAAAAACACACAACTTCACACATGGATGTACATTCACGGCCTATAGAATGGCTGAGAGTTTGTGCTTGACAATCACAGAAATTCTTCAAATCTCTGTTACTTGTTATTCCTACCCAGAAAAATATTTGGGAGTGTTTGAATATTGTTCAACTTACAGATAGCTGGGAAGAGAAGCGAAGCGAAAAGCAAAGGAGAAAAAGAAAGATATTCCCATCTGAATGCAGAGTTCCAAAGAATAGCAAGAAGAGATAAGAAAGCCTTCCTCAGCCATCAGTGCAAAGAAATAGAGGAAAACAACAGATTGGGAAAGACTAGAGATCTCTTCAAGAAAATTAGAGATACCAAAGGAATATTTCATGCAAAGATAGGCTCAATAAAGGACAGAAATGGTATGGACCTAACAGAAGCAGAAGATATTAAGAAGAGTTGGCAAGAATACACAGAAGAACTGTACAAAAAAGATCTTCACGACCCAGATAATCACGATGGTGTGATCACTCACCTAGAGCCAGACATCCTGGAATGTGAAGTCAAGTGGGCCTTAGAAAACATTGCTACGAACAAAGCTAGTGGAGGTGATGGAATTCCAGTTGAGCTATTTCAAATCCTCAAAGATGATGCTGTGAAAGTGCTGCACTCGATATGCCAGCAAATTTGGAAAACTCAGCAGTGGCCACAGGACTAGAAAAGGTCAGTTTTCGTTCCAATCCCAAAGAAAGGCAATGCCAAAGAATGCTCAAACTACTGCACAGTTGCACTCATCTCACATGCTAGTAAAGTAATGCTCAAAATTCTCCAAGCCAGGCTTCAGCAATACGTGAACCATGAACTTCCAGATGTTCAAACTGGTTTTAGAAAAGGTAGAGGAAGCAGAGATCAAATTTCCAACATCCGCTGGATCATCAAAAAAGCAAGAGAGTTCCAGAAAAACATCTATTTCTGCTTTATTGACTATGCCAAAGCCTTTGCCTGTGTGGATCACAATAAACTGTGGAAAATTCTGAAAGAGATGGGAATACCAGACCATCTGACCTGTCTCTTGAGAAACCTGTATGCAGGTCAGGAAGCAACAGTTAGAACTGGACATGGAACAACAGACTGGTTCCAAATGGGAAAAGGAGTATGTCAAGGCTGTATATTGTCACCCTGCTTATTTAACTTATATGCAGAGTACATCATGAGAAACGCTGGGCTGGAGGAAACACAAGCTGGAATCGAGATATGAAGATGACACCACCCTTATGGCAGAAAGTGAAGAAGAACTAAAGAGCCTCTTGATGAAAGTGAAAGAGAAGAGTGAAAAAGTTGGCTTAAAGCTCAACGTTCAGAAAACTAAGATCATGGCATCTGGTCCCATCACTTCATGGGAAATAGATGGGAAACAGTGTCAGACTTTAATTTTTTTTGGGCTCCAGAATCACTGCTGATGGTGATTGCAGCCATGAAATTAAAAGACGCTTACTCCTTGGAAGGAAGGTTATGGCCAACCTAGATAGCATATTTAAAAGCAGAGACATTACTTTGCCAACGAAAGTCCATCTAGTCAAGGCTATGGTTTTTCCAGTGGTCATGTATGGATGTGAGAGTTGGACGGTGAAGAAAGCTGAGCGCCACAGAATTGATGCTTTTGAACTGTGGTTTTGGAGAAGACTCTTGAGAGTCCCTTGGACTGCAAGGAGATCCAATCAATCCATCCTAAAGGAGATCAATCCTGGGTGTTTATTGGAAGGACTGATGTTGAAGGTGAAACTCTGATACTTTGGCCACCTCATGCGAAGAGTTAACTCATTGGAAAAGACCCTAATGCTGGATAGGATTGGGGGCAGGAGGAGAAGGGGATGACAGAGGATGAGATAGTTGGATGGCATCAGTGACTCGATGGACATGGGTTTGGGTAGACTCCGGGAGTTGGTGATGGACAGAGAGGCCTGGCGTGCTGCAGTTCACGGGGTCGCAAAGAGTCGGACACGACTGAGCGACTGAACTGAACTGAACTAATATATGTCAAGTATATTCCTAAGAGGAGACCGATGTTAATCACATCTTCTATTTAGAATGTTACACTTCTAGTGATTGGAAGGATTTTCCACAGAACGGCTTCTGGCTCTGTTCGTCACAGCTATTTTCCTTCCACTGCAGACGTGCAGAGGCTTAGGAAATGTTTTTATCAAGATAACAGCTCTAGCTGTTCAGGTCACAATGAGCAACAGAAATGTTCCTGAAAGTAATTCCTACACTGGACGGCTAGTAACACCTGTACGTGAAAATGATCATAAACCACATGACCCTGAGTGAACCTCCCGTTAGCCAGACCCAGAGTTCTCACAGGCACCTATTTCTTCCCAACCTGAGGGGGAAGGGGCATTCAAGTCATCACTTAAAATACCTTATTTTCCAAACTTTACAAAAACATGTGACTTTCTAAGACATTCCATGAATCACTTCCAGGAATATGAAAGGGGCCAGTGCAAAGGGAGGCTCTTGAAGCTTAGGCCTCATTCACCTCTGATCATAAATGAAAAAGGCTCTGTCCCTTTCCTCCTCTGGTCCATCAGCAGAGCTGTAGTTCTAGCCTTCACTGGGTCACTCCAGATTTATTGAGAAAGCTGCCTAGTTGACTTCTCTATACCTTGGATTTGCCTCTTATCTAATAAGCTTATGTTAATCTACCACTTAAAACCTTTCCGTGTTTATTAATCATGTAAGATCAAATTGGAGAAGGAAATGGCAACCCACTCCAGTATTCTCGCCTGGAGAATCCCATGGACAGAGGAGCCTGGCAGGCTACAATCCATGGGGTCTCAAGAGTTAGACACGATTTAGTGACTAAACCACCACCAAGATCAAATTAGCTATTCAGAAGAGTCATTAACATCGGACTCATGCCCACACACATTCCCATTTCTCCATACTTTGGATTCCTTGAGTTTCTCCTAACATACTCTAAGTTTGAAAATCCCTTTCCTTTGTGTGTGCTGGTATTTTTCTGCTAAAATGTCTTCTCCCCTTTGTGTACCTTACCTGAGGATTATCTGTTTTTCTGCCAGGACTCGGCTTGGATCTCAGCTCATTAGAACATTTCCCTGGAACCAAGCTCTGCCTCTTGGCCCCCTCACCCACAACTGCACTGGATGATTCCTTCCATCCTGCCACCACTTAGCTTGGAGGGGTTTTTGTAACTCACCTCCTTATCCTATAGTATGACTTGTTGTTGTTTAGTCGCTAAGTTGTGTCTGACTCTTTGTGACCCCATGGACTATAGTCTTCCAGGCTCCTTTGTCCATGGGATTTCCCAGGCAAGAATACTGGAGTGGGTTGCCATTTTCTTCTCCAAGGGATCTTCCCAACCCAGGGACTGAATCCATGTCTCTTGCATGGCAGGTAGATGTGGATTCTTTACCATTGAGACACCAAGGATGCCCATTAATGCTAATTGCTGCCCTGTATCTATTCCCCCAATTTTCAGTTGTAAGAAATGGCAAAAATAGACTCAGATGTCCAGACAGCTGGCAGATTATTCCCTTGGTGAATCTAAGCAGTCTTACATAGCACCAGCCTCAGATGAGGTCACTCTAAGGTCTAAGGTCACACTTCAGGCCGCTTGTAAGCACAGACAAAAAAAGTTCCTGTGCCACATACAAAACACCAAACACTCCCTCTCTTGGCTGAAATGAGGGGCTTCAATTTCTTTCATTTTTCTCTTCTTTTTTTTTTTTTTGGCTGGCCTGTGCAGCTGGTGGGGTCTTAGTTCCCTGACCAGGGATTGAACTCATGCCTCCTGGAGTGGGAGGACAGAGTCCTAACCACGGGACCACCAGGGAATTGCCAAGTGGCTTCAATTTCTTGATCATTTACAACCTCTATCCTCTTCTCGTCTGGTCTGTACCCCTCCCATCCCCAGATAATGTCAGGGGACATTCAGCTTTAAGGGATCCAATATGTTATTCTTTTCTTTTGTGTGCTGTTCCTCAAGGATTCTCTATTCCTTATCAGTTCCTGGAAAACAGGAACGAGCAGAGCTGCACGCAGTTCTCAGGACTGAGATCATGAGAAGGGGCACCTGCTTGGATTCCTTTCAGTGACCCCCTTCAGTGACCTTACTTAAATGTAATCTATCCAGTTATGCCCCTCTTACTCAGGTTATGGAATGCTTTCTGGCCCTTTGAAGATTGTTATTTGCTTGGCTTTGTTTTTGCTCAAATTTTTTGCTGCCAAAAGCTGCCTTGCATGAAGATATATAAACATGCTTTTCTGCAAATAAAGCACCCTTGTTTCACTCGAGACTTGGGTCCCCTGCGTCCCTCTTCTTGTCGAGTCTAGTCCCCAGGTCCCGGTCTACAAAGACCATGACAGGATAAGAGGAATTGCCTCTGCTCTCTGGCATCCCAACAGGGCAAACTCTGGCTTCCTCTGACCCTCTCTCAACTCACCCAGCCAGATCCAAATCATACAATGGGTTCTTTCCAGAAACCGCTCATGGAGATGCCATGATTCCCTATAGTGCTTGTTCTCACTGCAAAGAAGACTCAAACCAACTTATCCAGCTGTAGGGATGCCACTGCTGGTCTTTGGTGGAAGACACTCACAGAAGTAGAAGCTCTGGGAGCTTCCTGCCTTGGCCTGGAGGGCTTGGCCAGTGATGGTGCCCACACCTGAGGCCCTATTCCTCCACCTCCACCAGATACCTCCTGCTCTGGTCTGAAGGTAAGCTCTGCTGAATTAAACTTCCCTCTTTCCTTGAACTCTTTTGGTATTGGGTTTATTATGTTTTCTGAGGAATCAAATCCCTTGGAATTTTGTTATTAGACCAGGTTTATACTGTTCTTTGACAAAACTGCTTTTTAGGTCTTAATATCTGTATGTGTAATACTCTGCATGTCTGCTTTTTCAATTTAATTTTGTCTGCCTGACACCAAGATATTTTGTTTGGCCCCAGTAGGTAATGAGTAGTCTTTGTTAAACTCTAGAGCACAGAATTGCACAAGAGGCATCCTTATAGACACTTGGCAGTTCTCATGGGGTCATTTCAGTATAAACTACACCTCCTCCAGGCTAACCTGCCTTTCTTTTGCTTAATCATTGGGAGTCCATTCTTGTGCTTATCTTTCTAACTAGTATAGTTTCACCAAAGCTATTTGAAACCACATAGGCCACTTTACAGAATGGTCAATATGAATGAAATTGCTCATTTGAGCGGAGCTTTAGAACTAAAGGGAAACAAAATTCCAACTCTCCAATAGTCTGCTTTCTTCAATTGGTCTAAGGAGGCAATTGGGGCCCAAAATTTGCCTTAAATATTCTTTAGCTGAAGCTAAATGAGAAATGTGAGAAAACATCTCTCTGAGCATCATCTTTAAATAGTGTTCGGGATTAGCTACTGTTGACATTTTCAAAGAACTTCCAACATTTTCTTGATAATTTGAAGTCAAAAATTGCAGATATGATCATAAATGAAAATTGGTTGGTACATCATCCCATTGCATGAACTTCAACATTTGGCTGGAGATTTTCTGGAGACTTTAGAAACCAAGAATTTAAAAGGCCTTGTAAGGGAATTGCCTTATTTGTCTGAAAGTCTATCTTATTTAAGTGGGGAGGATCCCTCCTTCAGTTACATCCTTGGGGATTAAAAGTGGGATTTTGATCAGATGACTTGATAAGATTCTCAAGGACTCATATTAGCTACATTACACTGTCTTTTGTGTGTGTATATATCAAAATCTTTTAAAAGATACTTCTAAATTTTCTTCTCTCTCCTTACAGAATAAGATAATTAGCTATCTGTCTGAAGATTGCTTCTTCATATCTTTTTGTCCTACTCTTTCCCCCCGTTTCTTGAGAAACTTTATAGATTAACTGATAAAAAAAATCCTTCAGTTGTTATGTGCATACTCTAGGAATGTTTATTTTGAATGTTTCAAAAAATCATCAAACTACATTTCTCTCTGTAGACACTGAAAGGTATATTTACATAATAGCCTTTGTGAATACAGCTACAAAATAATAAGAAAAGACTTCAGTTTCAAATAGAAGAAAACCTTGACATGATTCAAGGTCTTTAGCAATTAGTTCACTAAAAAAAAAAAAAAAAAAAGTTAGTGTAATATTTTGTACTGTTCAAGAACAAGGCTCAATTTGTAAACCTTGTAGTTCAAACTCTCTATATTGTTCAAGAGAGTTTCTATTATATTCAAACTTTTTAATTAAAAAAAAATTTATTTAAGTAAGCTTTTGGGCTTCCCGGGTGACTCAGTGGTAGAATCTGCCTGGCAATACAAGAGACGTGAGCTCAAGCCCTGCATTGGGAAGATCCCCTGGAGAAAGAACTGGCGACCCACTCCAGTATTCTTGCCTGAGAAATTCCACGGACAGAGGAGCCTGGTGGGCTACAGTCCATTGAATTGTAAAAGAGTCAACATGACTTAATGACTTGCCCGAGAAATTCCACGGACAGAGGAGCCTGGTGGGCTACAGTCCATTGAGTTGTAAAAGAGTCAACATGACTTAATGACTAAACAACAATAGTTGATTTATACTGTTGTATTACTTTCAGGTGTACAGCAAAATGATTCAGCTACATATATATATATATATATATATATATATATATATATATATATGTACACACACACACACACACACACACACATACATTATTGTTCAGTTACTAAGTCATGTCTGACTTTTTGCCACCCCATGAAATGCAACATGCCAAGCATCCCTGTCCTTTTACTGTCTCCCTGAGTTTGCTTAAACTCATGTCCATTGAGTCAGTGATGCCATCCAACCACCTCATTCTCTGTTGCCCTCTTCTCCTCTTGCCCTCAATCTTTCCCAGCATCAGGGTCTTTTCCAGTGAGTCAGCTGGTCTCATCAGGTGGCCAAAGTATTGGAGCTTTAGCTTCAGCATTGGTCTTTCCAATGAGTATTCAGGGTTGATTTCCTTTAGGATTGACTGGTTTGATCTCCTTGCAGTCCAAGGGACTCTCTAGAGTCTTCTTCAGCACCAAAGTTTGAAAGCATCAGTTCTTTGGCACTCAGGCTTCTTTATGGTCCAACTCTTACATCCATACACTACTGGATAAACCATAGCTTTGACTATATGGACCTTTGCTGGCAGAGTGATGTCTCTGATTTTAATACACTGTCTAGGTTTATCATAGCTTTTCTTCCAAGGAGCAAGTGTCTTCTGATTTCATGGCCGCAGTCACCATCTGCAGTGATTTTGGAGCCCTGCCAAAATGAAATCTGACACTGTTTCCACATTTTCCCCATCTATTTGCCATGAAGTAATGGGACCAGATGCCATGATCTTAGTTTTCTGAATGCTGAGTTTTAAGGTAGCTTTTTCATTCTCTTCTTTCACCTTCATCAAGAGGCTGTTTAGTTCCTCTTCACCTTCTCCCAATAAATTAGTATCATCTGCATAACTGAATTTGTTGATATTTCTCCAGGCAATCTTGATTCCAGCTTGTGATTCATCCAGCCCAGCATTTCACATGATGTGCTCTCTATATAAGTTAAACAAGCAGGGTAGAAATATACAGTCTTGACATAATTCTTTCCAATTTTTAACCAGTCCATTGTTCCATGTCCAGTTCTAACTGTTGTTTCTTGTCCTGCATAGAGATTTCTCAGGAGGCAGGTAATGTGGTCTGGTATTCCCATCTCTTTAAGAATATTCCACAGTTTGCTTGATCCACACAGTCAAAGACTTGAGCTTAGTCGATGATGCAGAAGTAGATGCTTTTTGGAATTCTCTCGCTTTTTTGATGATCCAACAGATGCTGGCTATTTGATCTCTGGTTCCTCTGCCTTTTCTAAATCCAGCTTGAACATCATGAAGTTTTTGGTTCACATGTTGCTGAAGCCTAGCATGAAGGATTTTGAACATAATCTTTCTGGCATGTGAAATAAATTTGAGTATTCTTTGGCATTGCTTTTCTTTGAGATTGGAAAGAAAACTGACCTTTTCCAGTCTTGTGGCAATTGCTGACTTTTCCAAATTTATTGGTATGATGAGTGCAGCATATTAACAGTATCATCTTTTTTGTTATTGAGTTGTATGAGCTGTTTGCATATTTTGGAAATTAAGCCTTTGTCAGTCACATTGTTTCCGAATATTTTCTCTCAGTCTTAAGGGTGTCTTTTCATTTTGTTGATTGCTTCTTTTGCTGCACAAGCACTTATAAATTTGATCAGACAACAACAAAAAAAAGTACCTAAATTGGAAGGGAAGAGAGAAAGTTGTCATTGTATGCAGATGACATATAGAAAATCCCAAAGACTTCACAGAAAAACTGCTAGAACTGATAAACAAATTCAGCAAGATTGCAGGATACAAGATTAACATACAGAAATCAGTTGCACTTCAGATTTGTTCAAGATGGTGAAGTGGAAGGATGTGAGCTCCTCCAGTGAGAATGGCAAAATTGCAACCAGCTATTGAACAACCATTGACAGGAAGATGCTGGATCTTACCAAAAAAAAAAAAGATAACCCATGTCCAGTGACAAAGGAGAAGCTGCAATGAGATGATAAGTGGGGCACAATCATGATAAAATAAAATCCCATACCCACCTGGTGGGTGACACACAAATTGAAGAGCAATAATACCTGAGAAGTTTTTTCCCTGTTGTAAAGATTCCTAGTCCCACATCAGGCTTCCCAGTCTGGGAATCCAGCAATAGGACTAGTAATTCCCAGGGAATCTGACGTTAAAGGCCAGTGGAATTGGATTGCAATACTTCCATTGGAATGGGGGAAGCAGAGACCCCAGTCTTGAAGAACACAAATAAAACCTTATGTGTACCAGGATCCAGAGGAAAGAAGCAGTGACCCTACAGGAGACTGAGCCAGACCTACCTGCTGGAGGATCTCCTCTGGAGGCATGGGTCAGCAGTAGCTCACCTTGGGGATGGGGGTGCTGGCAGCAGCAGTTTGGTGTAAGACCTCTTGGAAGTCACCATTAGCCCAGGGCAGGGTTACCTCAGGCCAAATAACTAACAGGGAGGGAGAGCAGCCCCACCCATCAGCAGACAATTGGATTAAAGTTTCACTGAGCATGGCCTTTCCCACCAAAAGCAAGGCCCAGTTTTCCCCACCCAGTTCCTCCCATCAGGAAGCTTTCACAAGCCTCTTAGCCTCCTCCACCACAGGGAAAACAGAAGAGGCAAGAAGAGCTACCATCCTGCAAGCTCCAGAACAAAAGGCATAAGATTATACCCCAGATGAAAGAACAAGATAAATCCCCAGAAAAACAACTAAATGAAGTGGACATAGGCAACCTTCCAGAAAAAGAATTCAGAATAATGACAGTGAAGATGATGCAGGATCTCAGAAAAAGAATAGAGAAGATGCAAGACATGTCTTCCAAAGACGTAGATGAGCTAAAGAACAAACAGAGATGAGTAATACCCTTGAAGAAATTAATAGCAGAATAATTGAGGCAGAAGAATGGATAAGTGATCTGGAGGACAGAATGGTGGCAATCACTGCCACAAAGCAGAATATAGAGAAAGGAATGAAAAAAAAAAAAAGAAGACAGCCTAAGAGACCTCTGGGAGAACATCAAAAGCACCAACATTTGCACTTTAGGGGTCCCAGAAGACGAAGAGGGAGAGAAAGGACCTGACAAAATATTTTAAAAGATGATAGCTGAAAACTTCCTTAAAACGGGAAGGGAAATAGTTAAATCTAGGAAATACAGAGAGTCCAAGGCAGGATAAACCCAATGAGGAAAACATTGAGACACATAGTAATCAAATTGACAAAATTTGAAAGCAAAGATAAAATATTAAAAGCAATAAGGGAAAAATGACAAATAACTTACAAAGGAACTATCATAAGGTTGTCAGGTGAATTCTCCACAGAAATTCTACAAGCCAGAAGGGAATGGCACAATATAGTCAAAGTGATGAAAGAGAAGAATCGACAACCAAGAATACTCTACTCTGTAAGACTCTAATTCAGTTTTGATGGAGAAATCAGAAGCTTTCCAGACAAGCAGAAGTTAAGAGAGTTCAGAAGCACCAAACCAGCTGTACAATGAATGCTAAAGGAACTTCTCTAGGCAGGAAACACAAGAGAAGGTAAAGACCTAGAGAAAATAAACACAAACCGATTAAGAAAATGATGATAGAATCATACATGTAAATAATTACCTTAAATGTAAATGGATTAAATGCCCCAACCAAAATACATAGTCTGGCTGGGTGGATGCAAAGACAAGACCTGTATATGCTGTCTACAAGAGACTCATCTCTGACCTACGGACACTTACAGACTGAAAGTAAGGGGATGGGAGAAGATATTTAACCTGCAAATGGAACTCAAAAGAAAGCTGGAATAGCGATCTTCATATCAGACAAAATTGACTTAAAATAAAAACTGTTGTAAGAAACAAAGACACTACATAATTATCAACTGTTCGATCCAAGAAGATATAACAGTTATAAATATATATGCACCCAACATAAGACCACCTCAATATGTTAAGCAAATACTAACATCCATGAAGGAAGAAATCCATAGTACACAATAATAGTGGGAGACTTTAATACCCCAGTCTCATCAATGGACACATCATCTGGACAGAAAATTAATAAGGAAACACAAGTCTTTAATGGCACTAGTTGGCCTTAATTGATATTTATAGAGCATTCCGACCAAAAGCAGCAGACTACACATTCTTCTCAAGTGCGCATGGGACATTCTCTAGGATTGACCACATGCTGGGCCACAAGGTGAACCTTGGTAAATTTAAGAGAGTTGAAATCATATCAAGCATCTTTTCAGTCCACAACACTATGACATTAAAGATAAACTACAAGGAAAAAACTCTGAAACACATGTGGCAGCTAAACCATAGGCTACTAAACCACCAATGGATCACTGAATAAATCTAAGAGGAAAAAAAAAGCTAGAGACAAATGAAAACAAAAGCACAATGGTCCAAAACCTCCAAACTCATTTTATGAGGCCATCATCCTGATACCACACAGACACACAAATTACAGACAACTTCACTCATGAACATAGATGCAAATATCCTCGACAAAATACTAGCAATCTGAATCCAACAAAGCATTAAAAAGATCATATGCCATGATCAGGTGGGAATCATATCAAGGATGCAAGGATTCTTCATCATTTACAAATCAAAGTGATACATCACATCACCAAACTGAAGAATAAAAACCACATGATCATCTCAATAGATGCAGAAAAAAAATTTGACAAAATTAAACACTTATGATAAAAACTCTCCAGAAAGTGGGCATAGAGGCAACATGCAGCAACATCATAAAGACCATATATTGAAAACCTACAGCTAGCATCATACTCAATGGTGAAAAGCTGAAAGCATTCCATCTAAGATCAGAAACAAGACAAAGAAGTCCACTCTCACCACTTTAATTCAATATAGTTTTGGAAGTCCTGGCTACAGCAATCAGAGAAGAAAAGGAGGAAAGGGAATACAAATTGGAAAAGAGGAAGTGAAATGGTCACTCTTTGCAGATGATACAATACTATACATAGGAGATCCTAAAGATGCTACCAGAAAACTACTAGAACTCATCAATGAACTTAGTAAAGTTGCAGGTTACAAAATCAATACACAGAAATCTGTTGCATTTTTATACACTAACAATATAAAATCAGAAAGAGAAATTCAGGAAACAATTCCAATTACCATCACTTCAAGAAGAATAAAATACCTAGAAAACAAACCTACCTAAGGAGACAAAAGACCCGTACTCTGAAAACTTTAAGATGCTGATGAAAGAGATAAAGAATAGGTAAACAGATGGAAAGATATACAATGTTTGTGGATTGGAAGAATCAATATTGTCCAAATGAGTACACTACCCAAGGCAATGTACAGATTTAAGGCAATCCTTATCAAATTACCAAGGGCATTTTTTTTCACAAAACTATAACATAAAAATACTCAAAATTTTTATGGAAACACAAAAGGCCTTGAATAGCCAAAGCAATCTTGAATAAGAAAAATGGAGCTGGAGGAATCGGGTTCCCTGACTTTAGATTATAATACAAAGTTGCAGTCATCAAAACAGCATGATACTGGCACAAAAACAGAAATATAGATCAATGGAACAGAATAGGAAACCCTGAAATAAGCCCATGCATCTGTGGTCAATTAAACTATGATGAAGGCGGCAAGGCTACACAACATTGGAAAAGCAGTCTCTTTAACAAATGGTGCTGGGAAAATGGGACAGCTCCATGTTAACAAAAGAAAAAAAGAAAGAAAGAAATTAGATCATTCTTTAACTCTATACACAAAAATAAGCTCAAAATGGATTAAAGCCCTAAATGTGAGGCCGGACACTATAAAACTTCTAGAGAGAAACATAGACAGAACACTCTGCATAAATTGCAGCAATATCTTTTTCAGTCTTTCCCCCAGAATAATAGAAATAAAGCCAAAGATAAACACATGGTACTTACTTAAATTCAAAAGCTTTTGCACAGCAAAGGAAACATAAACAAAATGAAAAGACAACCCACAGATTGGGAGAAAATATTTGCAAATGATGTGACTGATAAGGGATTAGTCTCCAAAATTTACAAACAGCTCACGAAGCTTAACAACCTCAAAACAAACAACCCACTTGAAAAATGGTCAGAAATAGACATTTCTCCAAAGAAGACTTACAGATAGTCAATAGGCACATCAAAAGATGTTAAATATTGCTAATTATTAGAGAAATGCATATAAAACTACCATGAGATATCGCTTCACACCAGCCAGAATGTCTATCATCAAAAAACCCCACAAACAATAAATGCTGGAGAGGGTGTGGAGGGAAGAGAACCTTCCTACACTGTTGATGGGAATGTAAATTAATACAGCCATTGAACAGTATGGAGGGTCCCTACAAAACAAAAAATAGAGCTATCACATGACCCTGCAATCCTATTCCTGGGCATGTATCTGGAGAAAAACATGATCCAGAAGGATATATGCAACCAAATGTTACCTGAAGCACTGTTTACAATAGCCGAGACATGCAAGCAACCTAAATTCCTACAGAGTAATGGATAAAGAAGATATGGTACATATATACAATGGGATATTACTCAGTCATTAAAAAGAATGAAATAATGCCATTTGCAGCAACATGGATGGACCTGGAGAGTGTCATACTGAGTGAAGTAAGTCAGGCAATGAAGGAGAAATATCATCTGACATCCCTTATATGTGGAATCTAAAAAGAAATGATATAAATGAACTTAAATACAAAACAGAAACAGACTCACAGACTTCAATAATGAGCTTATGATTGCTGGGAGGAAGGGATAGTTAGGGAGTTTGGCATGGACGTGTACATACTGCTATATTTAAAATGGATAACCAACAAGGACTTACTGTATAACACGTGGAACTCTGCTCAGTGTTATGTGCCAGCCTGGATGGGAGGGGAGTTTGAGAGAGAATGGATACATGTGTATGCATGACTGAATTCCTCTGATAGTCACCTGAAACTATCATAACACTAGTTGTTAATTACAAAATAAAATAATTACTCAATACAAAATAAAAACATTTAAAAAAATACAAGAAGAAATCAGTTGAATTTCCTTACACTAACAAGGAAATAGAAAGGGAAAGTTAAAAAAAGAAAACTACCTCTTTTAAAATCACATCAAACAAACAATAAAACAAGAATAAATCTGACCAAGGAGATGAAAGATTTATATGCCGAGAACTATATAACATTGATAAAAGAAACTGAAGATGTTTCACAGAAATGGAAAGGTAACCCATGTTTTTGGATTGGAAGAACTAATATTGTTAAAATGGGCAGACTATGCAAAGCGGTCTACAGTTTTAATGTGATCCCTATCAGTTATTCATAATATTTTTCACAAACTAGAATAATCCTGAATTTATATAGAACCTCAAAAGACCCAGATTTACCAAAGTAATCCTGAGAGGAAAAAAGCAAAAACAAAAACAAAGATGGAGGCCTAACTCTTCCAGACTTCATACAATGCTACAAAGTTACAGTAACGAAAACAGCCTCATATTGGCACAAAAAGAGATATATGAACCAATTGAACAGAATAGAGAGCCCAGAAATAAATCCACACACATACAGTCAATTAATCTTTAACAAAGGAGGCAAGAATACACAATGGAGAAAAGATGGTCTCTTCAGCAAGTGGTGTTGGGAAAACTGGGTGGTCACGCATAAATCATTGAAGTTAGAACACTCCCTTACACCAGACACAAAAAAACAAACTCAAAATGGCTTAAAGACTTAAATCTCAGACATGATGCCGTGAAACTCATAAGAGAAAACATAGGCAAAATGTTCTCTGACATAAATCATATTAATGTTTTCTTAGGTCAGTCTTCCAAGGCAATAACATAAAAGCGAAAATAAACAAATGGGGTCTAATTCATAATTTTCTAAAGTTAAATATTTTATGTATAAACTTGTACTTAATTAAATACGGTGATAATATGATGTCTTTTTTATTACAATATTTTCATTTTAGAATAGTATTAGATATACAGAAAAAGTTGTGAGGAAAGTAGACAGCAGTCCCATATACTCCATAGGCAGTTTCCTTCATATTAATATTTTACTAATTAATATTGTATATTTGTCATAAAATATTAACCAATATTGGTACACTATTATCAACTTATGTTCATATTTTATTCATCTTGCCATATTTTTATCTATGTTCTCCTTCTGTTTTAGGACCTCATCCAAGACAGCACATTCCATTCAGTTTTTGTGTCTCCTTAGGTTCTCTGGGTTGTGGCAATTTCTCAGACTTTCCTTGTTTTTGATGACCTTGACATTTTTGAGGTATACTCATCAGATATTTTGTAGAATGTTTCTTGGTTTGGATTTAACTGATGTTTTGCTCAGAATTATACTAAATGTACAGGTTTTTAGGAGGAAGACCACGGAGGTAAAGCCATTCTCATTATATCACATTAAGGATACATATTCAAGATCCCCTGGAATAGGAAATGGCACCCCACTCCAGTATTCTTGCCTGGAAAGTTCCATGGACAGGGGTGCCTGGAGGGTGGTAGTCCATTGGGTCTCAAAAGTCAGACATGACTGAGCCACTGAACACACATACATTATCAACATGACATCACTGTTGATCTTAACCTTGATCACCTGGCTGAGTGGTCACGGTTTTTTTGGTTCCTCTATTATAAAGTTATTCTCTCCGCCCCCTTTCATACTGTACTCTCTGGAATGAAGTCATTGTGATAGACCTTACTTAAGGAGGGGACAGTTATGCACTACCTTCTTTAATGCGGAGTATCTGCATATATTACTTGACACTTTTCTGCAAGAGAAATTAGGCTATTAGTCTATTACACCACATTTATTGATTCATTCAATCACTTAGTGTGTGCCCTTTTTGGGGGGCACAATAAGATATTTCAGGCTCATCTTGTATATTCCCTGCCTCAAGAGTAAGCCATTTCTCCAAGGACTCCCTTTTCCTCTTTTTGGAGAATAATATTAGAAACCAAGATATGGGTATCAGGTGCTACCATGGAGTCACTGCTTCTAGGTCTTCTTGGCTGAAAGAACAAGAAAACTTGTATGTACACACACTACATATTGTGTCTACATATATCATGTCTATATCTATAGATATTAATAGATCTATAAATATTTCTATATACACCCCTCTATATGAAGTGAATTGGTACTGATGGGTCATTTTAGTATTTCACCATTGCTTACGTGTAATTTCCTGCTTTAACAGTGAGAAATCTTGCACCCACCCTTTACCCTTTACCACTCCTATCTAATTCCATATGTGTGAATGGTAGTTTCAGGTGTGTTAACCCATATCCTGTAAGAAAACCACACCTCCACCTAGAGTACAGTGATATGCACATTTCTTTTTCCTCAGTCTTACAATGTAAACTCATTTGTAAAGCTACTTAGGTCAGCACTTTTCCTCCCCATTCTCTTTGGTGAGACTGTATCATACCTCTGTAATACAGCGAGATTCTTTTGTCACAGCCTTTGTCTGATCCCGCAAATCTCTGACTTCCCAAGTGATTTTTGAACATTTTTGTATATGTTTCCTCTTGTACTGTAAAGTTCCATGCATTTGTTAAAATGCATGTTTTCATATATTCTCCATTTTGGAATCATACAGAAAAGTTTCACTACCCTAAAAGATCCCCTACAGTTCAACTATCTTCCCTTTTCAAATTCCCGGTAACCACTTTTTCTTGTCTCTATATAATGGAATCACAGCATGTGGTCTTTTCAGAATGTCTTCTTTCACTTAGCAAAGTGAATTGAAGATTCACATGTTTTTGTGCAGCCTGATAGCTCATTTCTGTTTATCACTAATATTTCATTGTATTCCACTCAAAGTTTGTTTATCTGTTCACAGATTTGAAGGACATATTGATTGCTTCCTGCTGCTGCTGCTGCTAAGTCGCTTCAGTCGTGTCCGACTCTGTGCGACCCCATAGACGGCAGCCCACCAGGCTCCCCCGTCCCTGGGATTCTTCAGGCAAGAATACTGGAGTGGGTTGCCATTTCCTTCTCCAGTGCATGAAAGTGAAAAGTGAAAGTGAAGTCACTCAGTCGTGTCCGACTCTTTGCGACCCCATGGACTGCAGCCTACCAGGCTCCTCCGTCCATGGGATTTTCCAGGCAAGAATACTGGAGTGGGGTGCCATTGCCTTCTCCGAGTTTGGGGCAATTATGAATAAAGCAGCTACAAACATTTTTGGGTAGGGTATTTATGTGGGCAAAAGTTTTAAAATCAGCTGAGTAAATACTTAATAGTGCAACTGCTACACCACATGATAAAAAATATGTTTGACAGTTAGTAAGTAACTGTCAAACTGTCTTCCAAAGTAGTTGTACCATTTTGCATTCTTGCCAGCAATGGAAGAGAGTTCCTTTTTCTCCGTGTTCTTGCTCACAACTGATTTTGCCAGCTTTCTGGATTTTCCTCTTTCTAATACATCTCTAGTGGTATCTAATTATTGCTGTTAATTAGTATTTTGTTAATGACAAAAGATGTTGAATACCTTTACATGTAGTTATTTGCAACCTCTATAGGTTCTTTGACTCTATTTTGAACTTTTGCTCCTGATCTGATTAGCACTCAAGGGTCTACCTACTACAATGAGAGAACTTTCCTGCCTTACTGATACATGATTCAACGTGCCATTTCTTACTCTGTTATAGCCAAGAGCAGGCCAGGCTGGTGCCTGTCATAGTTGATCTGATGATCAAATGACACATGATAGAAACTTTTAAAGATGTGTAATTATAAAAACATATACCAATATATACTTGCATCCATAAGGTAGTCAACTCTAGCAATTTGTCACAACTCCTTCCAGATTTTTTTCTTCTGTGGGATTATTTTTCTTACATGTTTTTTCTTTATATTGACATATAATTCATTTTCAACTTTTTCAAATCTTAAATCATGCTAAAACAAGCCACATGTTTTGTAAAAGCATTTTATCATTTCAGGTGAAAGCCCGGAATTAGAATTATCATGCAAAAATTTAAATAGCGCTTTAAATTCCTTTGATACACACACCCAAGTATTTATTCACAAATTGCCTGCATTTACTTATTTATTTTTTAAAAACCATTGAAGAGCACGGTACGTAATTTAGTACTATAAGATAATGGATATTAAAGTTGCCTAAAAAACAAACAGAATCCAAATATAGTATTCCCTTCATAAAACACGACTGTGTTGTCTACTCGAAGCCAATAGTAACTTCTAAAATAATATTTCTTGTGGATTTTTTCAATGCAGCTTCTAGTTTTTTATTTATTTATTCATTTTTTGGTCTTTAAAAAAATTTATTTATTTTAATTGAAGACTAATTACAATATTGTTGTGGATTTTGCCATACATTTACATGAAATCAGTCATGCATGTACATGTGTTCGCCATCCTGAACCCCCCTACCCTCTCCCTCCCCATCCCTAACATTTTATTTCTAGTTTCAGGGACTGAGAATGCTTGGCCTTAAACTCCCACCAGCACTGAGCAAGGTCAGTGGTTTTTGTCTTCATCAGGCTATCAGCCCAACATGGCATCTTGTGGTAATTTAGAGGTATTTAGCTTGCTAGTTGAATCGGAGATGACTGAGCGACTTCGCTTTCACTTTTCACGTTCATGCACTGGAGAAGGAAATGGCAACCCACTCCAGTGTTCTTGCCTGGAGAATCCCAGGGACAGGGGAGCCTGGTGAGCTGCCGTCTATGGGGTCGCACAGAGTCGGACACGACTGAAGTGACTTAGCAGCAGCAGCAGCAGCTTGCTAGTTGAGTTTGAATGTTCTTTATTATGCTTGAAATTAGTTTCCTGTGGTAGTTTTTGTATATTACTCACTTTTGATTTCAGTGACACTTCTCTGCAGTCTGAGTCACAGCCACTGACTGCTTCTTTAGCTGTCCTGGAAACACAACAAGGGAGGGTGAGGTTAAAGACCCAAGCTTTCAGTTAGGTTCAGTTCAGTTCAGCCACTCAGTTGTGTCTGACTCTTTGCGACCCCATGGACTGCAGCACGCCAGGCTTCCGTGTCCATCACCAACTCCCGGAGCCTACTCAAACTCATGTCCATCGCACTGGTGATACCACCCAACCACCTCATCCTCTGTCATCCCCTTCTCCTGCCTTCAATCTCTCCCAGCATCAGGGTCTTTTCCAGTTGAGTCGGTTCTTTGCTTCAGGTGGCCAAAGTATTGGAGTTTCAGCTTCAGCATCAGTCCTTCCAATGAACATTCAGGACTCATTTCCTTCAGGATGGACTGCTTGGATCTCCTTGCAGTGCAAGGGACTCTCAAGAGTCTTCTCCAATACCTCAATTCAAAAGCATCAATTCTTCAGTACTCAGCTTTCTTTATAGTCCATCTCTCACATCCATACATGACTACTGGAAAAACCATAGCTTCGACTAGACAGACCTTTGTTGGTAAAGTAATGACTCTGCTCTTTAATATGCTGTCTAGGTTGGTCATAGCTTTTCTTCCAAGGAGCAAGCGTCATTTAACTTCATGGCTGCTGTCGCCATATGTAGTGATTTTGGAGCCCCCCAAAATAAAGCCTCTCACTGTTTCCATTGTTTCCCGATCTATTTTCCATGAAGTGATGGGACCGGATGCCATGATCTTAGTTTTCTGAAAGTTGAGTTTTAAGCCAACGTTAACCCAAGCTTTAACCTTAGGCTAAACCAGATCCTCATGACAGCCTCTTCGTGCAGCAGTTTTAACAGGAGACAATGACTAACTCTAGCGGCTTCTGTTTCCTCCGTTGTGAACCATGGACATCACTGGTGCTTCACAGGGCTGTTGTAAGGATGACATGAGATAATATATGAGACAGGCCTTCCTCTTTTCAGACCCTTTGCCCAGGGTTGCTTGAAGATTTAGCTATTGTATAAATCTATCCATTGCCATGAACAGGGAATTTACTATTTATAGAAGTCATGTTGTATGCAAAAGATGGAGCCAGTTTTAGTGAGGGGTATAAAAGGGAAATCTCAATAAAGGGTTCAGCCTGTGGAAAATACCTACATAGATAACCTTTGTTTTGCTGTTGAAGGGCCAGTTTTGAGGAACAGCAGTTTACAGACTACGTATATACTAATATAAAATGTTCCATCTTTCTGTATTGACAGAGACTTAATATGTAAACTTGTTCACTGCCAGTCTGCACAAAAAGAAGAAAAATCTGTCCACATTATTGGTTTACCACTTCCCTACAGACTCTAAGTGACCCAGCAGCTGAGGGTGTGTACAGAAATGTGAGCAGCCAAGGAAAAGTAACAACATACTTAGGGGGAAGAACAAGCTATAAGTCAACACCATTGCGACGGAACAGGCTGAAAAACCAGTTGACAATTTTAACAAAAATGCAATAAGATTTAAAAGGAGGTTCAGTTAGAGCACAAAATGATTTTCTCAAATCTAAATGTTATACACAAACTGGAAAAAATATTTCGCATATTAGAATATAAGTTCCAAAGGAGTGGAAATAATGAAAAAATAGATATTAGACACTAAAACTAACTTGAGGAACTGTAACAAGCAAATGATTCAGCAATCTGAAAAGATAAAAATAAACAGCTCAAAGAGGGATAATGGTTAAATAAGAAGGAAATTTTCAAAGTCTTGTGTCAAAAACTAAACACTCACATGCAAAAGAATGACATTGGCACCTTATACCATACATGGAAATTAACTCAAAATGGATTAAAGATTTAAACATTAAACTGTAAAATTCATAGAAGAAAATGTAAGAGAAAAACTTCATGACATTGGTGTTGACAACAATTTCATGGTTATAATACCAAAAACACAGGCAATAAAAACAAAAATAAATAAGTGAGACTACATCCAGCTAAAAAAGCTTCTGTGCAGCAAAAGAAATAGTGAATGGAATAAAGAGACAACCTACAGAATGGGAGGATATATTGAAAGTTATGTATTTGATAAGGGGATTAATATATATAAGAAGCTCCTCTAACTCAATAGTAAAAGTATTAATAACCTATTTTAAAAGTGAGCAAAGGACCTGAACAGACATTTTTCCAAAGAAAACATAAACGGTCAACAAAAAACATGAAAAGGTGCTCAATAGCACTAATCATCAGGGAATGCATAGCAAAACCACAATGAGACAGCACTTCACATTTGTTAGGATAGCTATTATCAAATATATAATAGACAACTCTTGGTGAGGATGTGGAACATTTGCACATTATTGATGGGGATGCAAAATGTAGCCATTAAGGAAAACCATGTAAAGTTGCCTCAAAAATTACAGATAGAACTGCCAAATGATCCCAGCAACCCTACATCTGGGTGTTTATCCGAAAGAACTGAAATCAATATCTTGGTGAGGTATTTTTACTCCCATGTTCATCACAACATTATTCACAATAGCTAAAATATGGAACCAACTTAAATATTCATGGACAGATGAATGGATAAAAATGTGAGATATATACGTAAAATGGAATATTAGTCAAACTTACCAAGAAGGAAATTGTGCAGTATGTGACAACATGGATGAACATTAAGGGCATCATGCAAGTGAAATAAACCAGTCAGTCATAAAAAGACAAATACTGCATGCTTCTACTTATGTGAGATATCTTAAATAGTCAAATTCACGGAATCAAAGTCTGAACATTTGTTTTTCTTGTTGTTCAAACTACCCCACAATTGCACTCATCTGACATGCTAGCAAAGTAATGCTCAAAATTCTCCAAGCCAGGCTTCAACAGTACATGAACTGCGAACTTTCAGATGTTCAAGCTGGATTTAGAAAAGGCAGAGGAATGAACCAGAGATCAAATTGCCAACATCTGTTGGATCATCGAAAAAGCAAGAGAGTTCCAGAAAAATATCTACTTCTGCTTTATTGACTAGGCCAAAACTTTTGACTGTGTGGATCACAACAAACTGTGGAAAATTCTGAAAGAATGGGCATACCAGACCACCTTACTGCCTTCTGAGAAATCTGCCTGCAGGTCAAGAAGCAACATTTAGAACTGGACATGGAACAAGAGACTGGTTCCAAATCGGGAAAGGAGCACGTCAAGGCTGAATAGTGTTATCCTCCTTATTTAACTTCTATGCAGAGTACATCATGCAAAATACTGGGCTGGATAAAGCACAAGCTGGAATCAAGATAGCCAGGAGAAATATCAACAACCTCAGATATGTAGATGACACCATCCTTATGGCAGAAAGAGAAGAGGAACTAAAGAACCTCTTGATGAAAGTGAAAGAGGAGAGTGAAAAAGTTTGTTTAAAACTCACCATTCAAAAAACTAAGATCATGGCATCTGGTCCCATCACTTCATGGCAAATAGATGGGGGAAACAATAGAAACAGTGAGAGACTTTATTTTGGGGGGCTCCAAACTCACTGCACATGGTGACTTCAGGCATGAAATTAAAAGACGCTTGCTCCTTGGAAGAAAACTATGACCAACCTAGACAGCATATTAAAAAGCAGAGACATTATCTTGCCAACAAAGGTCCACCTAGTCAAAGCTATGGTTTTTCCAGTAGTCAGGTATGGATGTGAGAGTTGGACCATAAAGAAAGCTGAGTGCCAAAGAATTGATGCTTTTGTACTGCGGTGTTGGAGAAGACTCTCTGAGAGTCCCTTGCACTGCAAGGAGATCCAACCAGTCCATCCTAAAGGAAATAAGTCGTGAATATTCATAGAAGGACTGATGCTGAAGCTGAAACTCCAATACTTTGGGCAGCTTATGTGCAGAACTGACTCCTTGGAAAAGACCCTGACGCTGGGTAAGATTGAAGACAGGAGGAGAAGGGGACAACTGAGAATGAGGTGGTTGGATGGCATCACTGACTCGATGGACATGGGTTTGGGTAAACTCCAGGAGTTGGTGATGGACAGGGAGGCCCGGCGTCCTGCGATTCATGGGGTTGCAAAGAGTTGGACACGACTGAACGACTGAACTGAACTGAACTAAATGAATGTGCTCTTAAAGGTCAGAGCCCTCCTAATAGGCTATTCCTATGAATTTCAGGCCATAGGCAACATTCTTTTACAAATGTGGAGAGCCAGCAAACTAAGCACAGGCAACAGAGCACAAAGGTTAAAATAAAAGGAACAGATCTGGTATGGAATGAAATCTGTTCTTCCCTGTTACAAACGGACCTCCCATTTGTTTAACCTGCATGTGAATGGGGAAAGCCCAGTAAGCTGCTCTGTGCTGATTTTCTAGGTACAGTGCATCAGCTTCATAATCGCCCTTCCCCTCCCTCTAGGGTTTCTAATTCCATACTATTCTTCATTTAAAATATCTAATTTTCAGTGTGGGTCATCACAAAAGAGACAAGATGTACATTTAATGTTCTCTACTAGGAAGCCTTCTTTCAGGAATAAAATGAAGTTGCTGAAACATGCCATGGTTCCCAAACCAACCTTTATTTTAACGGAACTAAGTGAAAGTAAAAGTCGCTCAGTCCTGTCTGACTCTTTGCAACCCCATGAGCTATACAGTCCATGGAATTCTTCGGGACAGAATACTGGAGTGGGTAGCCTTTCCCTTCTCCAGGGGATCTCAACCCAGAGATCGAACCCGGTCTCCCGCATTGCAGGCGGATTCTTTACAAGCTGAGCCACAGTGGAAGACCTAAATTGCACATAAAATAATATATTAGTATCTTTTATAACATATTAAGTCTCCTTGTATTGTCACTCCTGCGTGACTTTTGTTACTCATATTACTTATTGATATCTTCCTTGTTTTATTGTATATTTTATTTTCTTACAGTTTTTTTTTTTATTGGTGATTTCATAGAATATTCTTTTGGGGCTGTTGATCATCTGAAAGTTTTGTGTGTGGGTTTATTCTCTTGAGTCAAAAATTTTTAAATTAATTTTTTCCTTCTAATTTCTTTGGGTTTATTGTGTTCTTATACCTGAGTAATGGCAACCCACTCCAGTATTCTTGCCTGGAGAATCCAATGGACAGAGGAGCCTGGCAGACTACAGTCCATGGGGTTGCAAGAGTTGGGCATGACTTAGTGATTAAACCATACTTAGGTTCTTGCGTTGTTGTTCCCTCTCTCAGTTATGTTTGACTCTCTGCGATCCCATCGACTGCAGCATGCTAGGCTTCCTTGTCCTTCTCTGTCTCTTGGAATTTGTTCAAACTCATGTTAATTTAGTTAATGATGCCATCCAACTGTCTCATTCTCTGTCCTCTCCTTCTCCATATGCCCTCAGTCTTTCCCAGCATCAGAGTCTTTTCCAACCAGCCGGCTCTTTGCATCAGGTGGCCAAAGTATTGGAGCTTCAGCTTCAGCATCAGTCCTTCCAATGAGTATTCAGGGTTAATTTCCTTTAGGTTCTTGGGTAGAAAGTTTCATTTCACTTATTCTAATCTATCTTTGAATCTAATCAGTGCTTTTGAGAATATCTGTTTTTCTGAATGTCCTCCTTGCCTTCCCCATTCCATGTATTATTCAGTTAAAAATGGTTTGTGGTTTCTACTTCTATTTGATGTCTAACTTAAAGCTATACAAATGTTTGGCTTTCAAAATTGTTTTCTTATCTTTTTGGTTTGTGAAAATGAATGTGGTTTAAATTATACAGACTTGAAATGTGTGGCTATTACCTTTGTGGTTCAGGATATGATTAATTTATGTTGAAAATTATACATTTGTTAGAAAATAAGGCACAATCTTTCATAAATGAATGTAACCTTGGTAATACATGTAAACATAGCCTCTCTACGTTTAGTTGTTCAATCTGTTTGATCTGTCCCTTTCTGAAAGAGGTGTGATTCAATCTACCACTATGTAGAACTTGGAGATCTTTATTTTGAAGCTATAGTGCACCCCTTTACAATTTCATCAACACATAGTCATACATATTCTCTGCTTTTTAATATGATGTCTAGTTGGTCAAAGCTTTTCTTCCAAGGAGCAAGCGTCTTTTAATTTCATGGTTGCAGTCACCAACTGCAGTGATTTTGGAGCCCAAGGAAAATAAAGTCGGGTACTCTCTCCATTGTTTCCCTATCAATATGCTATGAAGTGATGGGACCAGATGCCATGACCTTAGTTTTTTGAATGTTGAGTTTTAATCCAGCTTTTTCATTATCCTCTTTCACTTTTATCAAGAGGCCCTTCAGTTCCTCTTCACTTTCTGCCATTAGGGTGGTATCATGTGCATACATGAGGTTATTGATATTTCTCCCTGCAATCTTGATTCCACCTTCTGCTTCATCCAGCCCAGCATTGGGCATGATGTACTTTGCATAGAAATTGAACAAGTAGGGTGACCATATACAGGCTTGATGTAATTCTTTCCCAATTTGCAACCAGTCCGTTGCTCCATGTCCAGTTCTAACTGTTACTTCTTGACCCGCATACAGATTTCTCAGGAGGCAAGTAAGGTGGCCTTCTTTGCCCATCTCTTGAAGAATTTGTCACAGTTTTGATTCACACAGTCAAAGGCTTTGGTGTAGTCAATAAAACATAAGTAGATTTTTTTTCTGGATCTCTCTTGCTTTTTCTATGATCCAACAGATGTTGGCAGTTGATCTCTGGCTCCCCTGACTTTTCTAAATCCACCTTGAACATCTGGAAGTTCTGAGTTCATGTACTGTTGAAGCCTCATTCAGAAAATTTTAGACATTACTTTGCTAGCATGTGAGATGAGTGTAATTGTGTGGCAGTTTGAACATTTTGTCATTGCCTTTCTTTGGAATTGGAATGAAAACTGACCTTTTCCTGTGGCCACTGCTGAGTTTTCCAAATTTGCTGGCATATTGAGTGCAGCACTTCCACAGCATCATCTTTTAGGATTTGAAATAGCTCAACTGAAATTCCATCACCTCTACTAGCTTTGTTCATACTGATGCATCCTAAGGACCACCTGACTTTGCACTCCAGAATGTCTGGTTCTAGGTGAGTGATCATACCATCACGGTTATCTGGGTCATGAAGATCTTTTTTGTATAGTTCTTCTGTGTATTCATGCCACCTCGTCTTAATATCTTCTGCTTCTGTTAGGTCCATACCATTTCTGCCCTTTATTGTGCCCATCTTTGCATGAAATGTTCCCTTGGTATCTCAAATTTTCATAAAGAGATCTCTAGTCTTTCCCATTCTACTGTTTTCCTCTATTTCTTTGCAATGATCACTGAGAAAGGCTTTCTTATCTCTCCTTGCTATTCTTTGGAACTCTGCATTCAGATGGATTTAGCTTTCCTTTCTTCCTTTGCGTTTCACTTCTCTTCTTTTCTCAGCTATTTCTGAGGCCTCGTCAGACAACCATTTTGCTCTTTTGCATTTCTTTTTCTTGGGGATGGTCTTGATCACTGCCTCCTGTACAATGTCACACACCTTCATCCATATCTATCTATCAAATCGAATCCCTTGAATCTATTTCTCACTTCCACTGTATAATCATGAGGGATTAGATTTAGGTCATACCTGAAAGGTCTAGTGGTTTTCCCTATTTTTTTCAATTTAAGTCTGAATTTTGCAATAAGGGGGTCATATTTTGAGCCCCAGTCAGTTCCTGGTCTTGTTTTTTCTGACTGTATAGAGCTTCTGCACTTTGGCTGCAAAGAATATAATCAATATAATTTCGGTATTGACCATTTGATCATTTCCATGTATAGAGTTGTCTCTTGTGTTGTTGGAAGAGGGAGTTTTCCACAACCAGTGCATTCTCTTGGCAAAACTCTGTTAGCCTTTGCCCTGCTTCATTGTGTACCCCAAGGCCATACTTACCTGTTAATCTAGGTGTCTCTTGACTTCCTACTTTTGTATTTCAGTCCCCCATCATGAAAAGGACAGTTTTTTTTTTTTTGGTGTTAATTCTATAAGGTCTTGTAGGTCTTCATAGAACCGTTCGGCATCAGCTTATTCAGCATTAGTAGTTGAGGCATAAACTTGGATTACTGTGATACTGAATGGTTTGTCTTCAAAATGAACTGAGTTCATTCTGTCATTTTTGAGACTGCACCCAAGTACTGCATTTCAGACTCCTTTGTTGACTAGGAGTGCTACTCCTTTTCTTCTAAGAGATTCTTGCTCACAGTAGTAGATACAACCATCATCTGAATTAAATTTGCCTATTGCAGTCCATTTTAGTTCATTGATTCCTGTAATGTCGATGTTCACTTGCCATCTCCTATTTGACCACTTTCAATTTACCTTGATTCAGGGACGTAACATTCCATGTTCCTATGTAATAATGCTCTCTACAGCATGGGACTTTACTTCCATCACTAGTCACATCCGCAACTGGGCGTTGTCTTTGCTTTGGCTCCATCTCTTTATTCTTTCTGGAGTTATTTCTCCACTCTCCTTGAATAGCATATTGGTCACCTACCAATCTGGAGAGTTCATCTTTCAGTGTCTTATCTTTTTGCCTTTTCATACTGTTCATAGGGTCCTCAAGGCAAGAATACTGATTTGGTTGGCCATTCCCTTCCACAGTGAACCACGTTTTGTCAGAACACTCCACTGTAACCTGTTCATCTTGGGTGGCCCTACAGGGCATGACTCATAATTTCATTGAGTTAGACAAGGCTGTGATCCATGTGATCAGTTTGGTTAGCTTTCTGTGACTGTGGTTTTCATTCTGACCCCCCTCTGATGGACAAGGATAACAGGTTTATGGGAGCTTTCTGATGGGAGAGATTTGGTGTAACTTGTTCTGATGTGCGAGACCATGCTCAGTTCAGTCAGTTAAGTCGTTCAGTGATGTCTGAATCTTTGCAACCCCATGGACTGCAGCACGCCAGGCTTCCCTGTCCATCACCAACTCCCAGAGCTTGCTCAAACTCATGTCCATCGAGTTGATGATGCCACCAACCATCTCATCCTCTGTCGTCCCCTTCTCCTCCCGCCTTCAGTCTTTCTCAGCATCAAGATCTTTTTCACTGAGCCAATTCTTCACCTTAGGTGGCTGAAGTATTGGAGGTTCAGCTTCAGCATCAGTTTTTCCAGTGATTATTCAGGACTTATTTCCTTTAGGATTGACTGATTGGATCTCCTTGCAGTCCAAGGGACTCTTGAGAGTCTTCCCCAACACCGCAGTTCAAAAACATCAACTCTTCGGCTCTCGGATTTCTTTATAGTCCAACTCTCACATCCATATGTGAAAAACCATAGATTTGAGTAGATGGACCTTTGTTGGTAAAGTTATGTCTCTGCTTTTTAATATGCTGTCTAGGTTGGTCATAGTTTTTCTTCCAAGGAGCAAGTGTCTTTTAACTTCATGGCTGAACTCACCATCTGTGGTGATTTTAGAGCCCCCCAAAATAAAGTCTGTCACTGTTTCCATTGTTTCCCCATCTATTTTCCATGAAGTGATGGGACCAGATGCCATGATATTAGTTTTTTGAATGTTGAGTTTTAAGAAAACTTTTCACTCTCCTCTTTCACTTTCATCAAGATGCTCTTTAGTTCTTCACTTTCTTCCATCTAGTCGGTGTCATCTTCATATCTGAGGTTATTGATATTTCTTCCGGCATTATTGATTCCAGCTCATGCTTCATCCTTCCCAGCATTTTGCATGAAGTACTCTGTATATAAGTTAAATAAGCAGGGTGACAATATACAGCTTTGTCATACTTCTTGACTTGGCCATGTTCAGTAAATCTTTAATCCAATTTTCTATTGATGGGTGGGGCTGTATTCTCCCCCTGTTTTTTGACCTGAGGCCAAACTCTAGTAGAGGTAATGAAGATAATGGTGTCCTCCTTCAAAAGGACTTGTGCAGGTATGGTTGTATTAAGTGCCCTTGACACTGTAGCGGGCCACTGTCAACCCACGCCTCCCCCGGAGACTCTTGGACACACACAGGCAAGTCTGGTCAGTCTCTTGTGGGGACATTGTTCCTTTCTCCTGGCTCCTGCTGTGCACAAGGTTTTATTTGTGCCCTGCAAGGGTCTGTTTCCCTCATCCTGTGTAAGTCCTATAATCAAATCCCACTGGCCTCCAAAGACAAATTCCCTGGGGGTTCTCAGTCCCTTTGCCAGTTCCCCACGCTGGGAAATCTGTTGTAGGTCCTAGAACTTTCTTAAAAGTGCAATAATTTCTTTGGTATAATTGTTCTGCAGTTTATGTGTCATGTGATCAGTGGCTCTATGCTGGGGCTAATGGCGACCTCCTCCATGTGGGCTTCTGCCACATGTTGCATGACTCCGGTCTGCTGCAGTCAGAGCCCCTGTCCCCAAGGCAGGCCACTGTTGACCCGTGCCTCCACAGGAGACACTCAAACACTCAAAAGCAGGTATGGATCAGTCTCTGTGGAGTCTCTGGGTCTTAGTGCACACACAGTTTTGTTTGAGTTGTCTGAGCATCTCTGCTAGGTATGGGGTTTGGGTCTAAATGTGCCTTTGCCTCTCCCACAGTCTTACTGGGGCGTTTCCTTTGTCCTTGGATGTGGGATATCTTTTTCTAGTGGGATCCAACATTCTCCTGTCGATGGTTTTTCAGCAGCAAGTCGCAGTTTTGGAGTTCTCACAGGAGAAGATGAGTGCCCGTCCTTCCAGTCCACCATCTGTGTCTTGGTTTGGAGCAATGTAATCACCTCTCTGAGTAGATGCAATCTGGCTCTGGCACCCCAGTGACTTTAAGCAGATAAAGGCTCAGTCCAGGGACATGATCCTGGGCTTTTCACACCACTTGCAGAAACTACTTATGATTCTGACCCACTCAAGGAGATGGAGGTTAGCATGAGACCCCATATAAAAATGACACTCTCAAAAATCTGCACTTGGATCATCACTCTGAGACCCAGAGAGGAGGTGAGTTATTGGAGGCTGAGAAAGAGAACCAAACACACCTGTCAACTGTCACACCTGGCATCATCCACCAGCCAGAAAATGCAATTAAGAGCCAAAAGAATACTGGTTGCAATGAATTGAAGTATATCAAATATGTTAAAGTTCGTGGAATTATCATAAAGCTTTAAAAATAACAGTTCACTAATCACCTTGACCTAGTGACTCAGCAGAAAACAATCTGCCTGCCAATCCAGGAGACTCGAGTCCTATCCTAGGTTGGGAAGATCCCCTGAAGAATGAAATGGAAACCCACTCCAGCATTCCTGCTTGGGAAATCCCGTGGACAGAGGAGCCTGGTGGGATAGAGTTCATGAGGTCACAAAGAGTTGCACATGACTTAGCAACTAAACAACACCAGAGGCATTTACCTTTGATAGATATAGGAAATTATTTCATTCTTCTGAAAATTGATTTAAAAAACCAACATTCACTCTACCTTTTCAAACTGTACCTCAGAGTACATGAACATTCGATTAGGAAATGTTCTTTTTATGGAATAAATCTAACCAATAATTGCAGAAGTTATGGGAGCAGGGAAAACCACTAGGCCATTTAGGTATGACTTACATCAAATCCCTTATGATTATACAGTGGAGGTGACAAATAGATTCAAAAGATTAGATCTGACACACAGTGTGCCTGAAGAACTATGAACAGAGGTTTGTAACATTGTACAGGAGGCGGTGACTGAAACCATCCACAAGAAAAAGAAATGCAACAAGGCAAAATGGTTGTCTGAGGAGGCCTTATAAATAGCTGAAAAAGAAGAGAAGTGAAAGACAAAGGAGAACAGGAAAGCTATAACCATTTGAATATCTGAATGCAGAGTTCCAAAGAATAGCAAGAAGAAATAAGAAAGCCTTCATAAGTGGACAGTGCAAAGAAATAGAGAGAAATAATTGAA
This sequence comes from Okapia johnstoni, assembly GCA_024291935.2. Classification (NCBI taxonomy): domain Eukaryota; kingdom Metazoa; phylum Chordata; class Mammalia; order Artiodactyla; family Giraffidae; genus Okapia; species Okapia johnstoni. The sequence continues at coordinate 2,307,208 of CM044326.1, forward strand.
TGGGAAAGACTAGAGATCTCTTCATGAAAATTTGAGATACCAAGGGAACATTTCATGCAAAGTTGGGCACAATAAAGCACAGAAACAGTAAGGACCTAACAGAAGCAGAAGGTATTAAGAAGAGGTGGCAAGAATACACAGAAGAACTGTATTTAAAAGGTCCTAATAACCCAGATAACAGCAATTGTGTGATCATTCACCTAGAGCCAGACATCCTGGAGTGTGAAGTCAAATGGGACTTAGGAAGAATTACTATGAACAAAGCTAGTGGAAGTGATAGGATTCCAGCTGAGCTGTTTCAAATCAAAAGATGATGCTGTGAAAGTGCTGTACTCAATAAGTCAGCAAATTTGGAAAACTCAGGAGTTGCCACAGGACTGGAAAAGGTTAGTTTTCACTCAAATCCCCAAGAAAGGCAATGCCAAAGAATGTTCAAACTACCACACAATTGCACTCATCTCACAGGCTAGCAAGGTCATTCTCCAAATCCTTCAAGCCAGGCTTCAACAGTACGTGAACTGAGAACTTCCAGATGTTCAAGCTGGATTTAGAAAAGGCAGAGGAACCAGAGATCAAATTGCCAACATCCGTTGAATCATAGAAAAGCAAGAGAATTCCATAAAAACATCTATTTCTGCTTTATTGGCTATGCTAAAGCCTTTGCATGGATCAAAACAAACTGTGGAAAATTGTTCAAGCGATGGGAATACCAGACCACCTTGCCTGCCTCCTGAGAAACTTGTATGCATGTCAAGAAGTAACAGTTAGAACTGGACAGGGAGCAATGGAGTGGATCAAAATTGGGAAAGGAGTACGTCAAGGTGGTATGTCATCATCCTACTCATTTAACTTCTATGCAGTGTGCATGTGTGTATTTAGCCCCTCAGTCATGTCCAACTCTTTGTGACCCCATGGACTGTAGCCCACCAGGCCTCCTCTGTCCATGGGGATTCTCCAGGCAAGAATACTGGAGTGGGTTGCCATGCCGTGCTCCAAGGGAGCTTCCCAACCCCGGGATTGAACCCAGGTCTCCAGCATTGCAGGCAGATTCTTTACCACCAGGTAAGCCCATGAAGATATTAAGAAGAGGTGGCAAGAATACACAGAAGAACTAAACAAAAAAGATCTTCACGACCCAGATAATCACGATGGTGTGATCACTCACCTAGAGCTAGACATCCTGGAATGTGAAGTCAGGTGGGCCTTAGAAAGCATCATTACGAACAAAGCTAGTGGAGGTGATGGAATTCCAGTTGAGCTATTTCAAATCCTGAAAGATGATGCTGTGAAAGTGCTGCACTCGATACGCCAGCAAATTTGGAAAACTCAGTAGTGGCCACAGGACTGGAAAAAGTCAGTTTTCATTCCAATCCTAAAGAAAGGCAATGCCAAAGAATGCTCAAACTACCACACAATTGCACTCATCTCACTCACTAGTAAAGTAATGCTCAAGATTCTCCAAGCCAGGCGTCAGCAATATGTGAACCGTGAACTTCCAGATGTTCACGCTGGTTTTAGAAAAGGCAGAGGAACCAGAGATCAAATTGCCAATATCCACTGGATCATCGAAAAAGCAAGAGAGTTCCAGAAAAACATCTATTTCTGCTTTATTGACTATGCCAAAGCCTTTGACTGTGTGGATCACAATAAACTGTGGAAAATTCTGAAAGAGATGGGAATACCAGACCATCTGACCTGTCTCTTGAGAAACCTGTATGCAGGTCAGGAAGCAACAGTTAGAACTGGACATGGAACAACAGACTGGTTCCAAATAGGAAAAGGAGTACGTCAAGGCTGTATATTGTCACCCTGCTTATTTAACTTCTATGCAGAGTACATCATGAGAAATGCTGGGCTGGAAGAAACACAAGCTGGAATCAAATATCAATAATCTCAGATATGCAGATGACACCACCCTTATGGCAGAAAGTGAAGAACTAAAGAGCCTCTTGATGAAAGTGAAAGAGGAGAGTGAAAAAGTTGGCTTAAAGCTCAACGTTCAGAAAACTAAGTTCATGGCATCTGGTCCCATCTCTTCATGGGAAATAGATGGGGAAACAGTATCAGACTTTATTTTGGGGGGCTCCAAAATCACTGCAGATGATGACTGCAGCCATGAAATTACAAGACGCTTACTCCTTGGAAGGAAAGTTATGACCAACCTAGACAGCATATTAAAAAGCAGAGACATTACTTTGCCAACAAAGGTCCGTCTAGTCAAGGCTATGGTTTTTCCAGTAGTCATGTATGGATGTGAGAGTTGGACGGTGAAGAAAGCTGAGCGCCGCAGAATTGATGCTTTTGAACTGTGGTGTTGGAGAAGACTCTTGAGAGTCCCTTGGACTGCAAGGAGACCCAATCAATCCATCCTAAAGGAGATCAGTCCTGGGTGTACATTTTAAGGACTGATGTTGAAGCTGAAACTCCAATACTTTGGCCACCTCATGTGAAGAGTTGACTCATTGGAAAAGACCCTAATGCTGGGAAGGATTGGGGGCAGGAGGAGAAGTGGACGACAGAGGATGAGATGGTTGGATGGCATCACTGACTTGATGGACATGGGTTTGGGTAAACTCCAGGAGTTGGTGATGGACAGGGAGGCCTGGTATGCTGCAATTCATGGGGTCGCAAAGAGTTGGACATGACTGAGTGACTGAACTGAACTGAACTGAAGCCCATGAATAATGGAGTGGGTAGCCAGTTCCTTCTCCAGGGCACCTTCTCAACCCAGGAATCAAACCGAGGTCTCCTGAATTACAGGGGGATTCTATGCTGAGTGCATCGTGCAAAATGCCAGGCTGGATGAATCACAAGCTGGAAATAAGACTGCAGGGGAAAATATCCATAACCTCAGATATTCAGATGACACTACCCTAGTGGCAGAAAGCAAAGAGGAATTGAAGAGTCTCTTGATGAAGGTAAAAGTGGAGAGTGAAAAAGCCGGCTTAAAACTCAACATTCAAAAAACTAAGATCATTGTCCCATCACTTCATAGCAAATAGAAGGGTAGAAAACAGAAACAGTGTCAGGATTTATTTTCTTGGGCTCCAAAAACACTGTGTATGGTGACTGCAGTCATGAAATTAAAAGACACTTGATCCTTGAAAGGAAAACTATGACCAACCTAGGCAACATACTAAAAAGCAGAGACGTCACTTTGCCGACAAAGGTCTGTCTAGTCAAAGCTATGGTTTATCCAATAGTCATGTATGAATGCGAGAGTTGGGCCAACTGTGAAAAGACTGAGCGCCAAAGAATTGATGCTTTCAAACTGTGGTGCTGAAGAAGACTCTTGAGAGTCCTTTGGATGTCAAAGAGATCTAACCAGTCATTCCTAAAGGAAATCAATCCTGAATATTCATTGGAAGGAGTGAGGCTGAAGCTGAATCTCCAATACTTTGGCCACCTGATACAAAGAGCTGACTCATTGAAAAAGATCCTCATACTGATAAGAATGAGGGCAGGAGCAGAAGGGGGCAACAGAGGATCAGATGATTAGATTTCATCACTGAGTCAGTGGACATGAGTTTGACCAACTTTAGAGATTGTGAAGATCGGGGAAGCCCGACATCTGCAGCCCATGGGGTGGCAGAGAGCTGGACACGATTGAGCGACTGAAGGACAACCACAATGGGAGCATGGCCATTTTCCTTCCTTCACGACAATGTCAGTAAAATCATTTGTTAACAGGCTATGGGAACATCATGGGACACTTATTCATCTTCACTTATATCTGTCTTGGTTTCTAGATCAAACTGACAATTTACAGGAAATGAAAACATAGAAGAGCAAGTTAAACACAATCCACGAATGTGGTAAGCTAAATGTAACAGACGGGAAATATTACTGGACAAGTGGCCCTGTTTCCTCAACAAATGAAATACAAAACCTAAACAGAAAGAGCCAGAGCAATGCTATAGATATTTAGCCATTGCATTAGATTCCTATTGCTGCTGTAACTAATTATCGCAAGTTTATTGACTTAAAGCAACCCACGTTTACTCTCTGACAACTCTGAAATTTGCAAGTCTTGTGTGAATCAGCAGGGCGATGCCCTTCACTCCTCGTCTCATGGGCTCCACGGCTCTCGGGCCTCTGCTTCCATTGTCACACCTGCTCTGGCTCTGACACTCCCCCTTTCCTCTTACGAAGACCTCTGTGTTTACTTTGCATCCACCTGGAGAGCTCAGAATAATGTGTTTCATTCCAAGGCCTTAACTTATTCACACCTGTCATGTACCTTTTGCATGTAAGATAACACTCAGGTGCCAGGGATCAGGGTATGGACTACACGGGGCCTATTATTCAAGCATGTTAACCAAGTATTGGTGTCTGATTCAAACCAACCAACTCTGGGGGGAAATTATGAGACAATTGGGAAATCTGGACACTGACTAGGAACTTGATGATACTCAGGGATTTTTGTTGATACAGTATTTTGGTAAGGTTTTAAGAAATCTGTGTCTTTTACAGATAAATCCTGAAGTATTATGGATGTATTGATCTGATGTCTGCGATATGCTTTAAGTTCTTAGACGGGCCATGTGTGGAGAGCCATTTCAGCCAGGGGATGGATGCATGGGTTCCATGGGCTCACACACGTTTTCACTGAAGGTGAGGTAAGACTGTTTAAAGGGAACAGTGCCTCCAAAAGAGAAAGGATAGTCAACACTGGTTTTTCCTGAAAGGACGGAGGGCCTGAATCCCCACTCTTGTGGAGGATCAGGCTTTGCCCTGGAGAAGGGGATGCTGTCCTCTCATGCAGGGAGATGGAGGGAAATGCAGGGACATGGCAGGTTTGACTGTTTGGTGAGGGAAAAAGGAAGGATCTCACCTCTAGTGGCTTCTAGTTTCCGTAGTGAGTGGAGGATGTGGTGGGTGCAGTGGAGAGGGCCGTGGGTGGGACCGCGAGGAGAGGCAGAAGGCTGGAAACAGCTGTTGCCACCAATTACCTGAGGGTCATACACACAAAATGAGCAGAGCGTGTGCACAGTACTGAAGGCCCATTAGTCACACTGAATTTATAATGGAAACAGTCAGCTCCACTATGTAATTTTCTTCAGAATTGCTGTCCTGCGGGTTTCAAGAAAGGAGACACATGGTTCGCTCAGGGTAAAGTTGTGTCTGTTAGTGAGACAGGAAGATGAAAAGCAAAGGAGTTGAGGGCATTGGCGCGGTGTGGTTGAGATGGTGAACTGTGGAACTGAAGGGCCGTTATTGAGAAGGCGAAAGAAGCGCCCAGGATGAGAGAGCAGAGCTCCTGACAGGGTTGCAGGAACCGAGGGGCCTAGGAAGCTGGGGGAAGGAAGGTTCTAGTCACTTGGGGCCCTAATGGTTATTGATGGTGGGGTAGTTTGGCTCATGACGATGTTCAGGGTAACTGTGAAGGGAAGCAATTACTGGATGTGATGAAAATGACACCTGAGGGTGTGGGAAATGAAATTTGCCAGGATCCCAGGAAGCCATGATACCTTCAGGTGCTTCAGCTGCTCAGTTGCCCATCTTAGCAACAATCACTTGCAATGCCATTCAGCATGCAGGGCAGGGGAGCAGGGTGCAGACCTTCATATTTTAACCAAGCAAAATGGTACAGAATGAAAGGAGCTCTTTGAAGAGAGAACATGAGCTCTTTGAAGGCAGAAGCTCAGAATGATTTTCCCTCTTTGAATCTCAGTGCTCTTCATAATGTGAGAAACTGATAGATGTCTCATAACTATTATTAGTCATAAATAAAAAATCAAATGAATAGGAGCATTAATAAATACACCCTTATTAATAATAATAATAATAATAATAAAAGCGAACAGCCGACTTCCATCTAAGGATCAATGATATAAGGAATTTCGACATATATGTTTTCCCCACCACCGTCAAGCAATTAACCCTAAGGATTCTGACTGAGCTTCCTAAAAGTTTAATTCCATTCTGACACCACCCACCTGGCAAGAGCATCGGAGCCTACAGGTTTGGGGTGCTGTCCCATAGGACTGCTGTCACTTCGGACGCTAATCCCAAGTCCAGATTTTCACTCGTGCTTCTGACTGACCAGCTATAAGCTGAAGGTTCCCACGACCTTCCCCTCAGGTTTGCTGGAGCAACTCTCAGAATTCAGAGGAACATTTACTTACAAGCACCAGTTTAATTTCATATTAAAATCAAATTTTACTTTTTTGGTGTCACAGCACCAAATGCCAGGTTGATTTATTTCTCTTCCTTAGTTCTTGTCTCATCACAACAAAAATTTGGAGCAATGGCCCAAAAGATGTAGATCCACAGATAAGTTCTCAGAGCTCAGTTCAGCTCAAGCAGACTGATCTTTTATTAGTCTGACACTCCCAAAGGAGTCCTCCTCATCCTTCCTATCGATCCCTCTTGGTTTCCCCCTTTTACACTTCCAGTCTCCTAATTTTGGTTATGCCTGGTGCAAAGTAGGGCTTGCACTCATCACCAATCAATGAAAGGGAATGCAAATGGGCATATGCTCATGGCTGATTGGCAATTACAAGTTATGTGACAGCAAGTTGTGTTGTTTACGTCTTCCCATATGTCTTTGCATAATTCCATCTGCTGTAATTAGATGCTGAACATTCATGAGCTCTTAATGGGCTCCTAACTGCTTATGGTTACTTGGAGAAGCCCTTGTGGTCATGTTGTACCCACTGTGTGCCTAGGGTGCATGTGCAGGGGTTGAAAAGCCTCTGTGGTTATTTTGTAGCGTATCTGTGAGCTCTCCTGGGTGTGTCTGGGATGGAGTTTAGAGATGGCTTGCATCCCTTTCAGCCAGGCCTCTCCTCGTTGCTCATGTCTAACTTCCTATCTAACATTCCCCCTCAAGTGTATGGACACCAAATCATTGGGGAGATGGGCATCATTCATTCTGGCTGCTTCCTGCTGAGTTGGGGCAGCGAGGGGCCTTGGGTGTCCATCACTGGCTTGCAGTCAACAAGGCGGGGGGGCAGTAAGGGCTGCTGATGTCTATCCAGGGAGGACGATATGAGGAAGTCATCAGAAGGGTCAGAGGTTGGTATCCATGTCGTATCAGAAGTTGAGCCTGTATCTTGTTGACCCGAGAAGAAATAATCCAAGAGAGTAAGTTGAGGAATGTAAGTTTCTCAGTAGTGTCCAACTCTTTGCCAACCCATGGACTGTAGCCTGCCAGGCTCCTCTTTCAATGAAATTCTCCAGGCCAGAATGCTGAAGTGGGTAGCACTTCTCCAGGGGATCTTCCCAACCCAGGGATCCAACTCAGGTCTCCTGCATTGCAGGTGGATTCTTTACCCTCTGAGCTACCAGGGAAGTTGAAGAAAGAGGGAGCAAACAGAATTATAAGCCAGAGCCACCATAGGAGTGTATCATTGATTTAATGAAACCAGGATGTTGCTGTGCTGACCTCGTCCAGTATTTGATTCGGTTTGAATGTAATCAGTCCTGATCTATTTCTATGTCAGCTTAATAAGAATTGGATCAAGACATACCCAGAAACTAGCCTCATTGAGCGTGTTCGTGATTTCTGTGATGGCTGGACTTAAGGGGTGTATATAAGAGTAACTCATACTGGTGAGGCACAGGAGATACAGAAGCCACATTGTGGTGCCTTGGCAGTGGTCTTATGGGAACCCACAGCAGATGTAAAAAGGATCTCTCTGACTAACACAAACCAAGAGAGAGACAACGATGTAGCCCAGGCTAAATGCAAGGGCCATTCCAAGAAAGCTTATCCTCAGGAGCTTAACTTTTGGATGTTCATCAGCATGACACTTTTTTGTATTCCTGAGTAGATATGGAATTCTCCCAGAGGCTCACAGAGGTGTTGGGTGTCTTTCCCGGTTTCCTTCCGTGGTTTGACTTGAGTGTAGTGAATCCAGGAGTCCTGGCCTGGTACCTTGATTGCTATGGGGGTAAAGAGTATTACAGGGTAGGGGCCCTTCCATGTGGGCTGGAGTTGAGCTTTGGGGGACTCATCTTTTCAAACCTTGATTAGCCCTTGAGTCCCTGGGGCATATAGTGGCTATCCCTCAGAATCCTCTGGGTCCTGGTTGACACCCCTCAAGCGCATTTCTTGTTGGAATTGCCCAGTGGCCATAGTGTAAGATCAAAGGGTTTAAGTCTCTGGATCTAGAAAGAGGTCATTGACATAAACAAAAGATCTCCCATATAACATCTCATAAAGGCTAAAACCAACGTTCTTTCAGAGCAATGTGAGTGTGGAGGAGGGCTACTGATAAAGCCTCCTTTCATCTGAGGGAGGTCTCTTGGAGTACCTTTTTTATTGCTGACTGTAAGATTGGTTGGCTCTTTCTACTTTTCCTGAAGACTGAGGTCTCCAGGCACAATGGAAGAAATAGGTAATGCCCAATGCTTTAGCAGCCCCATAGGTGACTTTAGAAGTACATGATGTCTCACTGTCATTTTGTAGTGACCTGGGCAGGACAGATCTTGGAATAGTTCCATGGAGCAACTTTCTCACCAATATTTTGTATTGGTGTATAAAGAATATAGATGAAGAAGTACATGGGGAGAATGTTTGAAAGCAGGAGCTTCTGTCCCTGTGGAGCTGGGGTGCATTACACTCTGGTATGTGGATGTGCTCACCAACCCTGAAGCTCCTCTAATCTCCTCATTCAAGAGTTTTTATTATGGAGCTTAATCTGCAGCCCCAACTCCTTCCCAGGGATCAGAGGATGTGCCTGAAAATCCAAACCTCCTAATCTCTTGGTCTTGCTGGTGACCAGACCCATTCTGAGGGAGTCTAGGGCCCCAGACTGTCACCTCATTAGCATAAATGCAGATGGGCTCAAGGGGCTTCTTATGCAGAACAGATGACACTCTTATCAATAGGGAAATTCCAAGGGCTTTAGCATCTGTTTCAGGACCTGGGGACAAAGAGCAGATGTACTTCCTATTATACCACAAATATATAAGTGAAGTTGGAAATACACAAATCAATCTATAAACAGAAGGGAAGTGAGGTGGTCAGTTGAACTGAAAGCAACAGCATTTAAGAAAAGATGAGGTTAATGCAGTTCTGATAAATAAAAGAAGAATCATGGCATGGACATAAGAATACGTGGTAGAATATAGCAGAGAGAAAGCGGACAAAGGACTCAATATTCACAGGAGTATGCTCTGTAACATTAACTACCTGGGCAGTTTCCACGAACCTAAAATAGAGCAAAAACTCAAGTATCTCTGTGAGGGAGAAATGTGTGTGGAGTGAAATTTCCACGCCAGGAGAGCTGCAGAATTTGCCTCCTGGGAGACCACGGGTTCATCGTTAAAGGCCTCACCACCATGCTTGCCAAGGCCTGGGGTTCCTTCCAAGCAATAAAGTTATATGTGTGAAAAACACTAGAGCTATTTTTCTCAAAAGCATATCACAGAAAATCACAAGAGGACAAAAAAGATGCCTTCCTCCTGTTGAAATGGCTTAAAAAAGAAGTGGTAAAAATAAATTCATGGTTAAAAATATCCAAGGCATGATGGGGCCACAGACTATCCTTACTCAGGATCTGGCCCACAATTAAAGATTTCCAAAAGGTTGCAAGTTGCCTACTTCACCAGTTTCACACTGTATGCCACTAAGTCTTCATGCAGAAGGCAAGACTTTCCAGAGAGATTTCCTCACAACCATGAGATTCCTATGTCAGGAGTGTGCCACTCACTCTGATACTTTTGAGTTCCTGTGGATTCTCTTTCTAAGTTCATTAGTTTTGCTGGAGCACAGAAACAAATGTTTCAGTGTGTGGACATTAACTACACTTCCATGACTGGGAACTGTCAGGTGTATTACTGCTTTTGAAATTATTGATTTCAAAAGAGGAACTCTCTGCATTAAGAACCTCTACATTTTTCATGTGCCTATTAGTCACCTGTATATCTTTTTTGTAAAAATGTCTATTCAGATCTTCTGCCCATTTCCGAATCAGGTTGTTTGATTTTTTTGTTTAATTAATTTTTATTAGGCTTCCCTGGTGGCTCAGATGGTAAAGAGTCCGTCTGTAATGCGGGAGACCCGGGTTCAGTCCTTGGGTTGGGAAGATCCCTTGGAGAAGGAAATGGCAACCCACTCCAGTATTCTTGCCTGTGAAATCCATGGATGGAGGAGCTTGGCAGGCTATAATCCATGGGGTTGCAAAGAGCTGATTGAGAGACTAATACTTTCTCTGAGCAGATGTCCGAGAGTGGGAATGCTGGGTAATGTGGTCGTTCTATTTTTAGTTTCTAAGGGAACTTCCATATTGTTTTCTGTAGTGGCTGTATCCGTTTACATTTCCAACAGCAGTACAAGATGGTTGCCTGTTCTCCACACCCTCTCCAGCATTTATTGATTGTGGATTTTTTGATGATGGTCATTCTGACTGCTGTGAGGTGATTGTAGTTTCCATTGTAGTTTTGAGTTCTCTAATAATTAGTGACGTTGATCATCTTTTCATGTGACTCTTGGCCATCTATGTATCTTCCTTGCAGAGATGTCTCTTTAGGTCTTTTGCCCATTTGTTTATTAATTTTTTTTAAATTGAGCTTCCTGAGCTGTTAGTGTATTTTGGAGATTCATCCCTTATCAATTACTCCCTTTGCAAATATTTTCTCCCATCTGAGGGCTGTCTTTTCATCTTGTTTATGGTTTCCTTTGCTGTTCAAAAGATTTTAAGTTTACTTAGGCCTCATTTGTTAATTTTTGTTTTTATTTTCATTACCCTAGAAGGTGGGTCAAAAAGACCTTGCTGTGATTTATGTAAAGAGTGTTCTACCTGTGTTTTCCTCTAAGGGTTTTACAGTATACAGGCTTATATTCACGTCTTTAATCCATTTTGAGTTTATTTTGGGGTATGGTGTTAGGGAGTGTTCTTGTTTCATTCTTTTACATGTAGCTGTCCGGTTTTCCAACCATGACTTATTGAAGAGACTGTCTTTTCTCTGTTGTATATTCTTGCCTTCATCACCGTAGACTAGGTGACCATAGATATGTGGGTATATCTCTGGGTTTTCTGTCTTATTCCACTGATCCATTTTTCCACTTTAGTGCCAGTACCATACTGTATTGATTACTGTAGATGTGTACTATAGTATGAAGTCAGAGAGGCTAGTTTTTCCAGCTCTATTTTTCTTTCTTAAGATTGTTTTGGCTATTCAAGGTCTTTTGTGTTCCCGTACAAATTGTGAGAATTTTTTGTTCTGTGAAAAATGTCCTTGGTAATTTAATAGGGATTGTGATGAATCTGAATATTACATGGGTAGTAGAGTCATTTTCACAATATTGATTCTTTCAATCCAAGATCATGTTATATCTTTCCATCTGTTTGTATCATTTTTGATTTCTTGCATCAGTATCTTACAGCTTTCTGAGTACAAGCTTTTTGCCTCCTTTGTTGTTGTTCAGTTGCTCAGTCATGTCTGATTCTTTGTGATCCCATGGACTGCAGCACAAGAGGCTTCCTTGTCCTTCCCATCTCCCAGAGCTTGCTCAAACTCATGTCCACTGAGTTGGTGACACTATCCAACAATCTCATCCTCTGTTGTCCCTTTCTCCTGCCTTCAATCTTTCCCAACACTGGGGGCTTTTCTGAGTCAACTCTTTGTATCAGGTGGCCAAAGTAGTGAAGCTTCAGCTTCAGCATCAGTCCTTCCAATGAATATTCAGGACCACTTTCCTTTAGGATGGACTGGTTTGATCTGCTTGCAGTCCAAGGGACTCTCAAGAGTCTTCTGCAACACCGCAGTTCAAAAGATCCAATTCTTCAGTGCTCAGCTTTCTTTATGTTCCAAGTCTCACATCCATATATTACTAATGGGAAAACTTTATCTTTGACTATATGGAAATTTGTTGGCAAAGTAGTGTTTCTACTTTTTAATATGCTGTCTAGATTTATCATAGCTTTTCTTTCAAGGAGCAAGCAGCTTTTAATTTCGTGGCTGCAGCCACCATCTGCAGTGATTTTAGAGCCCAAGAGAAATAAAGTATGTCACTGTTTCCATTGTTTCCACCATCTAATTGCCATGAAATGATGGGACCGGATGCCATGATCTTTGTTTTTTGAATGTTGAGTTCTAAGTCAACTTTTCTCTCTCCTCTTTCTCCTTCATCAAGAGGCTCTTTGCTCTCCTCTTTGCTTTTTGCCATAAGGGTGGTGTCATCTGCATGTCTGAGGTTACTGATATTTCTACCAGAAATCTGAATTTCAGTTTGTGCTCATCCAGCCCATCATTTTGCATGATGTACTCTGCATAGAAGTTAAATAAGCAGGGTGACAATATACAGCCTTGATGTACTCTTTTCCCAATTTTGAACCAGTCTGTTGTTCCATGTCTGGTTCGAACTGTTGTTTCTTGACCTGAGAACAGGTTTCTCAGGAGGCAGGTAAGGTGGTCTGGTATTCCCATCTCTTTAAGAATTTTACAGTATGTTGTGGTCCACACAGTCAAATGCTTTAGCATAGCCAATGAAGCAGGAGTAAATGTTTTTCTGGAACTCTCTTGCTTTTTTGATGATTCAACAAATGTTGGCAATCTGATCTCTGGTTTCTCTGCCTTTTCTAAATACAGTTTGAATATCTGGAAGTTCTTGTTTCACGTACTGTTGAAGCCTAGCTTGGAGAATTTTGAGCTTTACTTTTCAAGCTCGTGAAATGAGCACAATTGTGTGGTAGTTTGAATATCCTTTGGCATTGTCTTTTATAAGATTGGAATGAAAACTGGCATTTCCAGTGCTCTGGCCACTGCTGTTTTCCAAATTTGCTGGCATATTGAGTGCAGCACTCTAACAGCATCATCTTGTAGGATTTGAAATAGCTCAACTGGAATTCCATCACATCCACCTTGCTTGCAGTGATGCTTCCTAAGGCTCACTTGATTTTGCACTCCAAGATGCCTGGTTTTGAGGAGTGATCACATCATCATAATTATCTGGGTCATTAAGATCTTTTTTGTATAGTTCGTCTATGTATTCTTGCCACCTCTACTTAATATTTTCTACTTCTGTTAGATCCTTGCTGTTTCTGTCCTTTATTGTGCCTATTTTTGTAGAAATATTCCCTTGATATCTCTAGTCTTCTTGAAGAGATTTCTAGTCTTTCCCATTCTATTGTTTTCCTCTATTTCTTTGCATTGTTCTCTTAGGAAGGCTTTCTTATCTCTCCTTGCTATTCTTTGGAACTCTGCATTCAGATGGGTATATCTTCCTTTTTCTCCTTTGGCTTTCACTTCTCTTCTTAGCTATTTGAAAAGCTTCCTGAGACAACCTTTTGGCTTTTTTGTGTTTCTTTTTCTTGGGGATGGTTTTGATCACCACCTTCTATGCAACATTACAAACCTCCATTCATGGTTCTTCAGAAACTCTCTCTCTGTTAGATGTAATCCTATGAATCTATTTTGTAACTTCCACTGTATAATTTTAAGGGATTTGATTTAGGTCATACATGAATGACTTCACGGTTTTCCCTATTTTCTTCAATATGTCTGAATTTTGAATAAAGAGTTCATGATTTGAGCCACACTCAGCTCCTGGTCTTGTTTTTGCTGACTGTATAAAGGTTCTCCATCTTTGGCTGCAAAGAATATAATCAATCTGATTTTGGTATTGACCATCTGATGATCTCCATGTGTAGAGTCGTCTCTTGTGTTGTCGGAAGAGTGTGTTTGCTATGACCAGTGCATCCTCTTGGCAAAACTCTGTTAGTCTTTGTCCTGCTTCATTTTGTACTCCAAGTCCAAACTTGCCTGTTACTTCAGGTATCTCTTGACTTCCTACTTTTGCATTCCAGTACTCTATGATGAAAAGGATGAAAAGGACATCATTTTTGGTGTTAATTCTAGAGGGTCTTGTAGATCTTCATAGAACCATTCAACTTTTGCTTCTTCAGCATTAGTGGTTGTGGCACAGACTTGGATTACTGGGATATTGAATGGTTTGTTTTGGAAATGAACAGAGATCACTCTGTTGTTTTTGAGATTGCACCCAAGATTGCATTTTGGACTCTTTTGTTGATTATGAGGGCTACTCCACTTCTTCTAAGGGATTCTTTCCCACAGTAGTAGATATAATGTTTATCTGAATTAAATTCACCTATTCTGGTCCATTTTAGTTCACTGATTCCTAAAATGTTGAGGTTCACTCTTGCCATCTCCTGTTTGACCACTTCCAGTTTGCTTTGATTCATGCTTAACATTCCAGGTTCCTAGGCTATATTGTTCTTTATAGCATCAGACTTTGCTTTCACCATCAGATTCATCTATAACTAGGTGTTGTTTCTGCTTTGGCTGAACCTCGTCATTCCTTCTGGGGCTATTTCTCTGCTCTTCTCCAGTAGCTTATTGGGCACCTCCTGACCTTGAGAGTTCATCTTTCAGTGTCATATCTTTGCCTTTTCATACTGTACATAGGATTCTCAAGGCAAGAACACTGAAGTGGTTTGCCATTCCCTTCTCCAGTGCAGTACATTTTGTCAGAACTCTCTGCCGTGACCCATCTGTCTTGGTTGGCCCTCTATGGTATGGCTTGTAGTTTCCTTGAGTTTCACAAGGCTGTGATCTATGTGATAAGGTTGGTTCATTTTCTGCGGCTGTGGTTTTCGTTCTGTCTGCCCTCTGATGGATGAGGATAAGAGGCTTATGGAAGCTTCCTGATGGAAGGGACTGGCTGTGGGAAAATTGTGAGTTGGTCAGGTGCTTAATAGTCTGGTGGGGCTGTGTTCCCTTCCTGTAGTTTGACCTGAAGCCAAACTATGGTAGGGTTAATGGTCGTAATGGCAATCCCCTTCAAAAGGGCTTATGCCGGCATGCTGTGGCTCCCAGCACTGTTGTAGTCAGTGCCCCTGACTCCACAGCAGGCCACTGTCAACCCTTGCCTCCACCAAAGACTCCAGGACACTCACAGGGAAGTCTGGCTCAGTCTTGTGGAATCATTGCTCCTTTCCTGAGTCCTGGTGTGCACATGGTTTTGTTGTGCCCTCCAAGAGTCTGTTTCCCCAGTCCTGTGGATGTTCTGTAATCAGTCCCACTGGACTTCAAAGTCAAATTTTCTGGGAATTCTCAATCCATTTGCTGGATCCCCTGGTTGGGAAAACGGTTGTGATTCATAGGAGTTTTTGCAGCAGTGTGAGAATTTCTTTGATATAATTGTTCTCCAGTTTGTGAGTCATTTGCTCAGCCACTCTATGGTGGAGCTAATGGAGACCTCTTCCAAGAGGCCTGATGCCACATGCCACACCTCCTAGGTCTGCTGCAGCCAGAGCCCCTGTCCCCATGGCAGGCCACTACTTACCCATGCCTCCACAGGAGACACTCAAACATTCTCAGGCAGGTCTGGCTCAGTCTCTTGTGGGGGTCACTGCTCCTTTCCATGGGTCCTAGTACACACAAGGTTTTGTTTGCACCCTCAGAGCATCTCTGGAGAGTATGAAGTTTGATTAAACACAATTGTGCCCCTCATACCATCATGTTGGGGCTCCTCCTTTGCCCTTGGATGCAGGCTATCTTTTTTTGGTGGAATCCAACATTCTCCTGTTGATGATTGTTCAGCAGCTAGTTGAGGTTTTGTTGTTCTCACAGGAGAAGATGAGCACGTGTCCTTCTACTCTGCCATCTTCCCTGGTAACTCATCTTATAGAATCCACCTGCAATGCAGGATACTCCAGTTCAATTCCTGGGCTGGGAAGATCCCTTGGAGAAGGGATAGGCTACCCATTCCAGTATTCAAGAGCTTCCCTGGTGACTCATATTGTAAAGAATCTGCCTACAATGTTGGAGACCTCGGTTTGAGCCCTGGGTTGGGAAAACCCCCTGGAGGAGGGCATGGCAACCCACTGCAGTATTTGCCTCCTTAGGTAGGTTTATTCTTAGGTATTTAATTCTTTTTGTTATAATGGTAAATGGGATAGATCCTTAATTTATCTTTCTGATCTTCCATTATCAGTGCATAGGAATGCAAGAGATTTCTGTGTATTCATCTTGTATTCTGTAACTTTACCAAATTCATTGATTAGCTCTAGCAGTTTTCTGGTGGCATCTTTAGGATTTTCTCTGTGAAAATCTTTTCTATCTTCTTTTCCAATATGGATTTCTTTTATTTCTTTTTCTTCTCTGAATGCCATCCCTAGTACTTCCAAAACTATATTGAATAAAAAGTGGTGACAGTGGAAACCCTTGTCTTGTTCCTATCTTGAAAGAAATGCTTTCAGTTTTTCACCATGGAGAATAAAGTTTACTGTGGGTTTGTTGTATATGGGTTTTATTATGTTGAGGTAGGTTCTCTCTATGCCCAGTCTCTGGAGCTATCTTTTTTTTTTTTTAATAATAAATGGGTGTTGAATTGTGTAAAAAGCTTTTTCTGCATCTATAAAGAGGAATACATGATTTTCATTCTTGAATTTGTTAATATAGTGTATCATATTGCTTGATTTGTAGATTCCCTTTTTGGGTTAAAGCCTACTTGATTGTGACATATGATCCTTTTAATGTGTTATTGAATTTTGTTGCTAGTATTTTGTTCAGGATTTTTGTGTCTATGTTCATCAATAATATTGACCTGTGATTTTCTTTTTGCAATATCTTTGGTTTTGGCATAAGGGTAATAGTAGCCTCATAGAATGAAGTTGATAGTGTTCCTCTCTCTTCAATTTTTTGGAAGAATCTGAGAATGATAGAGTTAGTGCTCCTCTAAATATTTGATAGAATTTGCCCATGAGGCCATCTGGTCCTGGAATTTTGTTGCTAGAAGAATTTTAATCACAGTTTCAATTTCATTACTTGTGAGTCTATTCATATTTTCTATTTCTTCCTGGTTTGGTCTTGGAGGCTTCCCAGGTGGCGCAGTGGGAAAAAGAAATCTGCCTGCTAATGCAGGAGATGTAAGAGATGTAGGATCTATCCCTGGGTCAGGAAAGTCTTTTGGAGTAGGAAATGACAACCTGCTCCAGTATTCTTTCCTGGAAAAATCCATGGACAGAGGAGCCTAGTAGGTTATAGTCCATGGGGGTTGCAAAAAGCACACACTCAGTCCAGTCTTAGAAAGTTGTATCTTTCTAAAGAATTTGTCCATTTGTTTCAGGTTGTCCATTTTTTTGGCTTATGGTTGCTTGCAGTAGTCTCCTATGATTTCTCAGTATGATTTCTCTTTCAGTAGTCTCCTTTGTATTTCTGTGGTGTTGATTGTAACTTCTCCTTTTTCTTTTCTAATTTTATTTATTTGAGTCCTCTCCCTTTTCTTCTTGAGGAGTCTGACTAAAGATTTATCAATTTTGTTTATCTTCTCAAAGAATCAATTTTTAGTTTCATTGATCTTTGCTATTGTTTTCTTTGTTTCTAAGTCATTTATTTCTGCTGTGATATTTGTGATTTTGTTCCATTTAAATACTTTGGGTTTGTTATTTCCTATTTTTCTAGTTGCTTTAGGTATAAGGTGAGGTTTGTTTACTTGAGATTTTTCTTGTTTCCAAAAGTAGGATTGTATTGTTATAACTTCCCTCCTAGAACTGCTTTTGCTACATCTGGTAGGTCTTAGGTTGTCATGCTTTCATTGTCATTTGTTGATTTCCTCTTTCATTTCTTCGGTGATCCATTGGTTGTTTAGTAGCATATTTTTTAGCCTCCATGTGCTTGTGTTTTTTACAGATTTTTTTCCCCTGTAATTGATTTCTAATCTCATATCATTTGGTCAAAGAGATGCTTGATACAATTTCAATTTTCTTAAATTTACCAAAGCTTAAATTACCAAGGTATGATATATCTTGGAGAATGTTTTGTGTGCATTTGAGAAGAAAGTGCTTTCAGATAGAATGTCCTATAAATATCAATTAAGTCTACCTAGTCTATTGTGTGATGCTTCCCAAGTGGCACTAGTGGTAAAGAAGCCACCTGTCAATGCAGGAGATGTAAGAGACATAGGTTGACCACTGGGTTGGGAAGATCCCCTGAAAGTGCATGGCAACCCACTCAAGTATTCTTGGCTGGAGAATTCCATGACAGAGGAGCTTGGCAAGGTACAGTTCATAGGGCCACACAGAGTACCACACAGAGCAGGAGAGGGCTGAAGTGACTTAGCACACATACAGTTTATTGTATCATTTAAATCGTGTGTTTCCTTATTTATTTTCTCTCTGGATAGTCTGTCCATTGGTTGGAATGGAGTGTTAAATTCTCCCCACTATCACTGTGTTACTGTTGATTTTCCCTTTTTAGGCTGTTAGCATTGCCTTATGTATTGAGCATAATTATGAATCTTATTTTTATATCCATTCAATCAGTCTGTGTCTTTTGGTTGGAGCATTTATTCCATTTACATTTAAGATAGTTATCAACATATATGTTCTTATCACCACTTTCTAAATTGTTTAGGGTTTGTTTTTGTTGGTCCTTTTCTTCTCTGGCATATCTTGTCAAAAAAAATTTCCTTTAGCATTCTTTGTAAAGCTGATTTGGTGGTGTTGAATTCACTTAGCTTTTGCTTGTCTGTAGAGCTTCTGATTTTGCCACTGAATCTGAACAAAATCCTTGCAGGGTAGAGTAATCTTGGTTGTAGGTTTTTCCCTTTCATTCTTTAAATATGTCTTGAAACTCTCTCCCGTACTATAGAATTTCTGCTTTAAAAAATCAGCTGATAACCTTACAGGCATTCCCTTGTATGTTACTTATTGCTTTTCTCTTGCTGCATTTAACACTTTTTTCTTTGTATTTAATTTTTGTTAGTTTGATAATACATGTCTTGGCATGCTTCTCCTTGGGTTTATCCTGTATGAGAACCTGTGCTTCCTGGATTTGGGTGAGTATTTTCTTTCTTATTTTAGGGAATTTTTTGAATACAGTTTCTTCAAATATTTTCTCAGATTTTCCACTTTCTTTTCCTCCTCTGAAACCCATATAATTTGAATGTTGGTGCATTCAATGTGGCCCTAGAAGTGTATGAGACTCTCCTTATTTCTTTTCATTCTTTTTCTGAATCTTCTTTGTGGCAGTTATTTGCACCATTTTATTTTCCAGCTCACCTATCTGTCCTTCTCCAGTCATTCTCCTATTAATTTCTTCTAGTGTATTTTTCATTTCAGTTACTGTGCTGTTCATCAATGCTCTTTAGTTCTTCTAGGTCCTTGTTAAACATTTCTTGTATCTTATTGATCCCGGCCACCATTCTGTTTCTGAGATCTTGGATTATACTAACTATTGTTACTCTGGATTCTTTTTCAGAATTGCCGATTTCCTCTTCATCTATTGAATTTTATGGATTTTTATCTTGCTCCTTCTTCTGTAACACATGTCTCTGCTCTCATTTTGTCTAACATACTACGCTTGTGGTCCCCTTTCCACAGGCTGCAGGGTGGTGGTTCCTCTTCTTCTGTCTGCCCCCTGCTGAGAGAGTTTTTCCAGCAGTTTATGTCGGCTTCCTAGAGGGATTGGTACCTGCACTCTGGTGGGTGGAGCTGAGTCTTGTCCCTCTGATGGGCAAGGCCACATCAAGTGGTGTGTTTTGGGGTGTCTGTGAGCTTAGTATGGCTTTGTACATTTCCGCTGATAGTTGGGGCCATGTTCCTGTTTTGCTGGTTGTCTGGTGTGCGGCCTCTGGCACTGGAGCCTGCACCCATTTGGGTGGAGCCATGTCAGGTCTTCCCAGGTGGCACTATGTTGCCTGCCAAATCAGGAGACATAAGAGATGCAGGTTTGATCCCTGGGTTGGGAAGATCCCCTGGAGGAGGGTATGGCAACCCACTCCAGTATTTTTGCCTGGAGAATCCTATGGACAGAGGAGCCTGGTGGGCTATAGTCCATAGGGTCACAAAGAGTCAGACATGATTGAAGTGACTGAGCACGCAGCAGGCATATCTTGGTGTCAAGATGGAGACCTTTGGGAGAGTTCATGCTGATTTGTGTTACCTGGGTATGGGAATTCTCTGGTGTTCCAGTGCATTGGACATGACGTTCTTACTCCGGGGGCTCAGGCCTGACCCCTGGGCAGAGAAGCAACACCCCACAAGTGCGTGGCATGGCTAGGGGAAAAAAGGAAAAGAAAAAAACAAAAAAGAAGACAAACAGCTAAACAAAACACAAGACAAATTATAAAAGCAAAACCAAATAAAGAGAAGGAAAAATAAGGAAATAGAAAATCAAGAAAGAGCAGAAAATGTTAGTTGCTCAGTCATGTCCAACTCTTTGTGAGTCCATGGACTATAGTAGCCCTCCAGGCTCCTCTGTCCATGGGACTCCCCAGGCAAGAATAATGGAATGGGTGCAATTCCCTTCTCCAGAGGATCTTCCCAAACTAGGGATCAAACTCAGGTCTCCTGCTTGCAGGCAGATTCTGTACCATCTGAGCCACCTGGGAAGCCCAGAAAATCAAGAGAACAACCTAACAAAGGAACCCCAGAGCAAAAGCAAACAATAAAAAGAAAACCAACAAACAAGGTACAGGACAAAAACAGAAAGCAAACTAAATTTTTTTTTAAAAAAGAAAGAAAACATTTAACAAACACACAAAAGCAATTTTTAAAAATCTGTAAAGAATAAAAAGAAAAACAAGAAAAAAAGCATTCACAAAAAAAGTAGAGTGAAACTAGGAAATGTTAAAAATATACTAAAATATTTTTAAAAAAAGGGAAAAGGAAAACAATTAAAAACTTTTAAAAATAATACAAAATAACATCAATAAAACAAAGTGAAACAAGAAAAGAAAAAGAGAAAAATAATAGTAATAATAATATTTTCCTGAAGCCTCCATTGATAATGTCCTTGACTACCCCCAGGGAGCCACAGCCAACACTCACCTTCCCAGGAGGCCCTCCAGTATCTCTGGGTATGTCTCTGGACCCATTGTGGGCACTGTGGGTACAACTCAGACCCTGACCTGGCCCAGCTCCTTCATGAATTTGCCCCCAAAGTCCACAACTGCCAAAGAGAAACCCGTTCTCAGCTGTTAGAGTACGTGTGTATTCAGATATTCCACAGATGCAAGGGTTTACCAAGCAGATCACAGGGATTCCATCTGCAGCTTGTGCAGTTGAGCAGAGAGATTTCCATACTTCTTCCTTAGTTGCATAGCCCCTGGGGCTCAGCTTTGTTTGGGCCCCATCTCTGCATGTGGTCCACCTTGTTATGCATGTACCCTGCCTAGGTGAGAGGGAGCAAAAGCAGCAGCTGACTGAAGCTCTCCTGATGATTGGGGCACTTTTTTACTCAGGCTGGGCAGGGATAAGGCGGTCACAGCTGGGATATGCATGAAGTGCCTGTGACAGAGACCAGCAGAAAGATGCAGCAGACTGGGAGAAGCTTACTCTGGCGGAAGATCCTCCCAGTACCTGCAGAGGCAGGGGCAGTGGGGGAAGGTAGGGGATTGTAATGGCGGCCCCGCCCCTTGTGCACCTCTCAACCTCATTTCCAAGGCGATCATGCTTCCTCTAGAAGTACCCCCAGATGCAGAGCCTTTCACTTTCATTCTCTCAGGTTGTCTTTGCAAGGCCAACAGCAGTCCTCTCCCTGGGCCCACTCTTCTAACCCCACACGTAAGCACTCAGCCTCTGCCAGCACTGACGGCTTCCCGTTTCAGGCTGTGGTGCCCAGGGCTGATTCCAGAGGAGGCTTTGACATTGGTGGCTCTTAGGACTCTGGAGCCTGCACTGGCAAGGAAGCCTTGGCCTGAGAGGCAGGCAAGCCGGCTCAGTTGGGAGCCCCTCCCATTGCGCGCGGAGGCAAGAGGCTGGAGGGTGGGGAAGGGGGTTGCCACGCCTTTGTGCACCAGTCAGTAATGGCGGCTTACTTCTGTCTGTGCCCTCGGTTTCTTCAGAAAACATTCCCGATTATGGAGCGCCTTACTCCTGTCCTTCAGGCCGTCTCTTCACAGCCAGAAACTGCTCCCTTCCTGGGTCCTCTCTCCGAACCCCACTTTCTAGCAACCAGTCCCTGGCCCCCACCCTCTGCACCAGAAGACACACGACTCAGACTGGGTGTGAAGAGCAGTGGCATGCCATGCTGTTCTCACTGACTCCTGCCTTCCACAGGCCAGGTACTGTGCTTCCCTTCAATCCTCCAAAGGTCCCTCTCTGCCCTGCGGGTTTCCTTGCCGTGAATGGGCTTTTCTGAGAGTGGGAATTTCTCCTCACTTTCAGTTCCCTACCATGGGTGCTGGTCCTTTGCTATTTCCTCTTTTCTTTTTTTTTCTTTGTCCTATCTGGTTGTGTAGGAACTTTTCTCTTCTTAGGTTTCCAAGGTCTTCCACTAGTATTCAGCAGGTGATCTCGGAGGATTTTTCTGTTCGTAGATGTATCCTTGAGGTACTTGTGAGTAACAGTGAATTCCTGTCCTCTTATTCTTCTACCTTGACTACTACCTGACTGTTTGATTTTTTTATGTTGAGTTGTGTGAATCCTTTAGATATTTTGTATGTTAACCTCTTATAGGATATATTTTTACAAATATCTTCTCCCATTTAGTAGGCTGTCCTTTCCTTGTATTAATGGTCTCCTTTAATATGCAGAAGTGTTTTAGTTTGATGTAGTCCCAGTTGCTTATTTTTGTTTTGCTTCCTTTGCCTAAGAAGACATACGTAGAAAGATATTGCTAAGACCAATGTCAAATAGTGTACTGCCTGTGTTTTCCCTTGGGAGTTTTATGGTCTCATGTCTTACATTCAATTCTTTAATTTAGTGGCTCAGATGGTAAAGAATCTGCCTGCAGTGCAGGAGACCTGGGTTCAGTCTCTAGGTTGGGAAGATCCCTGGAGAACGGAATGGCTACCTACTCCAGTAGTCTTGCCTGGAGAATTCTATGGACAGAGGAGTCTGGCGGACTACCGTCCATGGGGTTGCAAACATTTGGATGTGGCTAAGAGATTAACACTCCGTGTATGGTGTGAGATAGTAGTCTAGTTTCACTTGTTTGAATGTAGCAGTCCCAGTTTTCCCAACACCACTTACTGAAGAGCCCATCCTTTCCCCGTTGTGCATCTTTTCCTCCTCTGTCATAAATTAATTGCCCATAATTATTTGGGTTTATTGCTGGGCTCTCAATTCTGTTCCATTATGTGTCCGTTTTTGTCTCAATGCTATGCTGTTTTGGTTATTATGACTTTGTAGTACAGTTTGAAATTAGGGGGTGTGATATCTCCGACTCTGTTCTTTTTTCTCGGGATTGTTCTGGCTATTTGAGGTGTTCTCTGATTTCATATAGAATTTTTTTGTTTTACCCCTGTGAAAGATGTCCTTGATATTTTGCTGGGGTTTGCATTGAATCTGTTGATTGCTTTGGGTAGCATGGTCATTTTAACAATATTTGTTCTTCCAATACAACAGCACAGAATATCTCTCCAAATATTTGTGTTATCTTCAATTTCTTTCACTTATACATGGAATGTTAAAAAAATAAAGAAACAAAAATAAATGAACAAATCAAACCAAACAAAAACAAATGCACAGACAAAGAAAACAGAGTATTGGCTAGCAGAGGGGCAGGAGTTGGGAGGGTGAAATAGGGAAAGGGAATCAACTGTATGTAATAGGTAAAAAATTTGGGGTGGTGGCTGTAGGCTATACAGAAATAAGAATATTATGATGTACACATGAAACTTACATGTTTTCAATCAATATTACCTCAATAACAACAGCAAACAAGAGTTTGAGCAAGGTCTGGCAGTTGGTGATGGACAAGGAAGCCTGGCATGCTGTAGTCCATGGGGTCGCAAAGAGTCAGACATGACTGAGCGACTGAACTGAACTGAACAACAACAAAGAATCTCTACAATGGCTGAAAACAATTTCCAACAGAAATGAGTAATTTCACCTTTTAAACTCTAAGTACTGTGCAGTGGGTCATTGGCTACACGGAACCTGGTTTTCTGGTTTGGGTTTTAGATGACTTCTTTCATGTATCTCTTCTTTCTGGCCTATTTATTAGAGAGTGAGGAGAGAGGATGAGAATTTCAGTGTAGGGGGAAGTGGACTTGAGAATAGGATATGAAACTTGCTTTTTAAGATTCTCTTGCATCGTAGTAGTTAGTAAAACTTAAGTGAACAAAATCACATCACTTAATTAGTGTGTTAGGACTTTTAGGAAACCACCAAAGAGGAGAAAGTCATACCTACTAAACATCATTTTAAGTCAGTAAAAGCAACACACCTAAACAGCTAGGCTCATTCCACAAGCATTGGCCTTGTAGATTTGTTTTCTTCTTGCATAGACACAGGTGCCTGAGGCCCATTTTCCAAGAAGCACAGAGGTCTGCAGTCTGAACATCAGAAGAGGGTGCTCTGAGCACCCTGCGATGGCATGGCAGTGTTGCTGCTGACTGGCTTTTGTTTGTGATGGAATGAGCACATGTCCGGGGGTCCGATAACCCACTGTGAGTGCTGGGGTCATCAACCTGCATGTCACATCTCATCCGATTGACAGATGAGACTGATTGACACCTGTGAGGAGAGACTCTAGCAGAATTCCAAGTAAGGTGATAAGGTAAAAGAGCCACTAGGCATAATGTCTCTAAAAAACTATTTCTTTCGCTAGTAAAATATGCATAATACAAATTCTGCCAAAAGAACTCACTGGTCATAGCAAACACTCTTTTTCAACAACAAAAGAGACGACTTTACACATGGACATCACCAAATGGTCAATACCAAAATCAGATTGATTACATTCTTTGTAGTCAAAGATAGAGAAGTGGTATACAGTCAGCAAAACAAGACCCAGAGCTGATTGTGGCCCAGATCATCAGCTTCTCATAGAAGAATTTAGGTTTAAACTAAAGAAAGCAGGGAAAATCACTAGACTAGTAAGGTACAACTTAAATCAAATGCCCTATGAATATACAGTGGAGGTGATGAATAGATTCAAGGAATTAAATCTAGTAAACAGAATGCCTAAAGAACTGTGAACACAGGTTCATAATATTGTATAGGAGGCAGCAAACAAAACCATCCCAAAGGAAAAATAATGCAAGAAGGCAAAGTGGTTGTCTGCAGAGGCTTTACAAACAGCTGAAGAAATAAGAGACATGAAAATCAAGGGAGAAAGGGAAAGGTACACCCAAGTAAATGCAGAGTTCCAGAGAATAGTAAGAAGAGACAAGAAGGCCCTCTTCCATGAACAATACAAAGAAACAGAGGAAAACAACAGAAGGGGGAAAACTAGAGATCATTTAATAAAATTGGAAATATCAAAGGAAATTTTCATCCAAAAATGGGCACAATAAAGAACAGAAATCAGAAAGACCTAATAGAAGCAGAAGAGATCAAGAAGAAATGAAAAGACTAGACAGAACTGTACAAAAAAGGTCTTAATGACCCAGACAACCATGATGGTGTGATCACTCACCTAGAGCCAGACATCCTGGAGTGTGAAGTCAAGTGGGCCTTAGGAAGTATCACTGTGAACAAAGGTAGTGGAGGTGATGGAATTCCAGCTGAGCTATTTCAAATCCTAAAGGATGATGCTGTTAAAGTGCTGTGCTCAATATGTCAGCAAACTTGGAAAACCCAGCAGTGGTCACAGGACTGGAAAAGGTCAACCCTCATCCCAATTCCCAAGAAGAACAGTACTAAAGAATGTTCAAACCACTGGACAGTTGCACTCATCTCCCATGCTAGCAAGGGGGTGTTCAAAATCCTACATGCTAAGCTTCAGCATTACATTAACCGAGAACTTCCAAATGTTCAAGCAGGGTTTAGAAAAACAGAGGAACCAGAGATCAAATTGTCAGTATCCCCTGGATCATAGAGAAAGCAAGGGAAATCCAGAAAAATATATGCCTCTGTTTGACTGTGTGGATCATAGTAAGCAGAGGAAAACTCTTAAAGAGATGGGAGAAGCCTGTATAGGGGTCAAGAAGAAACAGTTAGAATCTTGTGTGGAACAACTGACTGATTCAGCATTGAGAAAGGAATACAACAAGGCTGTTTATTGTAACCTTGTTTATTTAACTTATACACAGAGCACATGATTTGAAATGCCAGACTGGATGAGTTGCAAGCTGGAATCAAGATTGCCAGGAGAAACAGTTATTTAGATGATACCACTTTAATGCAGAAAGCGAAGAGGAACTAAAGAACCTCTTGATGAGGGTGAAGGAGGAGATTGAAAAAGCCGGCTTAAAACTTATTTTAAAAAAAAAATTAAGATGATGGGATGTGGTCCCATCACTTCATGGCAAATGGAAGAGGAAAAGCTGAAAGTAATGACAGATTTCCTCTACTCGGGCTCTAAAATCACTGTGGATAGTGACTGTAGCCATGAAATTAGAAGATGATTGTTTTTTGGTGGGAAAGCTATGACATACATAGACAGCGTGTTAAAAGGCAAAGACATCACTTTGCTAATAAAGGTTCATATAGTCAAGGCTATGGTCTTTCCAGTAGTCATATACAGATAGGAAAGTTGGACTATAAAGATGGCAGAGTGCTGAAGAACTGATGTTTCGAACTGTGGTGCTGAAGAAGACTCCCAAGAGTCCCTTGAACATTGAGGAGTTCAAACCAGTCAATCCTAAAGGAAATCAACCCTGGATATACATGGGAAGGACTGATACTGAAGATGAAGTTCCAACACTTTGGCCACCACATGCAAAGAGCCAACTCATTAGAAGATACTCTGATGATGGGAAAGATTGAAGGCAAAAGGAGAAGATGGTGACAGAAGATGAGACGGTTGGATGACGTCACCTATCCAATGGACATGAACTTGGGCAAACTCCTGAAGATGGTGAGGGAGAGGGAAGCCCGATATGCTGCAGTTAGACACAACTTGGTAACTGAACAACAACAATATAAATCTTATCCTCTTAACTGCTTTTAAATTACATTCACATTGTTGTGAAACTATTATCCATCTCTAGATCTTTTTGTTCTTCCCAAACTCTACCTAAATAACAACTTCTCAAAAGCCCCTCCTCCTTGTCCCTAGCAACCAGCATTCTACTTTCTATGAATTTGCCTTCTCTAGGGACCTCATGTAAGTGGAATCATTCAATATTTGTTCTTTTGTATCTGATTTTTGTTACTTGGTATAGTGTCTTCACCTGTGTTAAAATTGCCTTCTTTTTAAAGACTTAATAATATTCCATTGTATGGGTAGACCACATTTTGTTTATCCAGTCATCAGTTCATGACCATTTGGATTGTTTCCACCTTTTGATTTTTGTGCAATGCTACTATGCAATGGGTGTATAAATATTTTTTTGAGTCCCTGCTTTCACCTCTCCTGGGTAATTGCTTAGAAGTAGTAATGCCAGATAAAATGGTAATTCTGTGTTTAATTTTTTGAGGAGCTACAACACTTTTCCATAGTGGCTCTTTCCTTGTGGCTCAACTGGCAAAGAATCTGCCTGCAATGCAGGAGACCTGGGTTTGATCCCTGGGTTGGGAAGATCCCCTGGAGAAGGGAAAAGCTACCCACTACAATATTCTGGCCTAGAGAATTCCATGGACTGTATAGTCCATGGGGTCCCTAAGAGTGGGACATGACTGAGCGATTTTGACTTTCACTTTCTACCATTTTGCATTCCCCTCAGCATTGCATGAGGATTCTGATTTCTGTGTATCCTCACCAACACTTATTTTCTGTTGTTGCTGTTTTGTTTAACAATTACCCTGTTGGGTGTGAGTTATTAATAGTATTCCACTTTAGTTTTGATTTACATTTCCCTAATTATTAGTAGTTTTGAGCAAATTTTCATGTGCTTTTTGGTCATTTGCATGTCTTCTTTGGTAAAATGTCTATTCATACCTAGTACTTTTTTGTTCAACAAATATATATCATTACCATTAGAAAGTTTCCTCAGTGAGGAAAAATAAGGTGAACAAAATAAGAATTGAAACCAAGTAGAAAGTTACACTTATGTCGTTTTCATTTCCTCTCAGTTTAACAAGGCACTCGTTCCCTGGGGATTCTGAGCTGGTGGTCCTTGTCCTGGCTTGCTCATGCCTCTATTACATTAACTTGTAATGTTGATAAGTATGGCTTATGGTGCTAATGTCGGAGTCATTGGACACACTAAAAGGACCCCAGCAAAGATGCAAATGTGCTCAGAGTTAAACATTTCAGAAGGTAGATGGAACTGCCTCTGTTGAGCATTTGCCATTGCTCCCTTATTTTAGAACAGAGGAGAACACCCATCTAGCAAAGGGAAGATTTACAGCGATGATCTTGATCTTGAATGGAAGCTCAATG
The DNA here is from genome assembly GCA_024291935.2 of Okapia johnstoni. Classification (NCBI taxonomy): domain Eukaryota; kingdom Metazoa; phylum Chordata; class Mammalia; order Artiodactyla; family Giraffidae; genus Okapia; species Okapia johnstoni. The sequence continues at coordinate 2,335,342 of CM044326.1, forward strand.
TAGATTTCCAAGGAAGAAGAGAAATCCTCTTGAGTCCTATTTCCTCAAGCTTGTTATAAGAAATTCCAGCCAGCAGGAACCTCTGTGCCCCACGAGATGGTGATGTACATATACTGAATATTTTTCCATAAAGCCATTATTATTGTTGTTTGGTTGCTAAGTCAGGTCCAACTCTTTGTGATCCCAAGGACTGCAGCACATCCCTGTCCTTCACTATCTCCTCAAAGTTTGCTCAAATTCATGTTCATTGACTGAATGATGCTATCTAACCATCTCATCCTCTGCCACCCGCCTCTCCTTTTGCCTTCAATCTTTCCCAGCATCAGGGTATTTTCCAGCAAGTCAGCTCTTCACACCAGGTAAGCAAAGTGTTGGAGCTTCAGCTTCAGCATCAGGCCTTCCAAAGAATATTCAGAGTTGATTTCCTTAGGATTGACTGGTTTGCTGTCCAAGGGACGCTCAAGAGTCTACTCCAGCACCACAATTCAAAAATACATCTTTGTAAAACACACATCTGTGCTTTGTTTTTCATCATTTTTCTCATTAATTTTGATATTTTTATAAGGATGAGATTGATTTCTGGGACCCAGTCCTCACACCTAAATGAAACAAGATCTACCTTAAAATATCCAGGCTTGCAGCTCCCTCCAGGAACAAATGAAACTATCAGACAAGTAGCCTGTGACAGCCTCAGGAGTCACTCTAGTAATTAGGTAAGATGAACATGGAAATCTTTTTTTTTTTAATTAGTTTATTTATCTATTTTTTAACTTTACAATATTGTATTTGTTTTGCCATACATTGACATGAATCCACCATGGGTGTACATGTTTTCCCCTTCCAGAACCTCCCTCCCACCTCCCTCCCCATCACATTCCTCCGGGTCATCCCGGTGCACCATCTCCGAGCACCCTGTATCATGCATTGAACCTGGACTGGCGATTCGTTTCACATGTGATAATTGACATGCTTCAATGCCATTCTCCCATATCATCCCGCCCTCGCCCTCTCCCATAGAGTCCATAATACTGTTCTATTTATCTGTGTCTCTTTTGATGTCTCGCATACAGGGTTATCGTTACCGATTAACTAAATACCATATATATGAGTTAGTATACTGTATTGGTGTTTTTCTTTCTGGCTTACTTCACTCTGTATAATAGGCTTCAGTTTCATCCACCTCATTAGAACTGATTCGAATGTATTCTTTTTAATGGCTGAGTAATATTCCATTGTGTATATGTACCACAGCTTCCTTATCCATTCGTCTGCTGATGGGCATCTAGGCTGCTTCCATGTCCTGGCTATTATAAACAGTGCTGCGATGAACATTGGGGTACACATGTCTCTCTCAATTCTGGTTTCCTCAGTGTGTATGCCCAGCAGTGGGATTGCTGGGTCATATGGCAGTTCTATTTCCAGTTTCTTGAGGAATCTCCACACCGTTCTCCATAGTGGCTGTACTAGTTTGCATTCCCACCAACAGTGTAAGAGGGTTCCCTTTTCTCCACATCCTCTCCAGCATTTATTGCTTGTAGTCTTTTGGATAGCAGCCATTCTGACGGGTGTAAATGGTACCTCACTGTGGTTTTGATTTGCATTTCTCTGGTAATGAGTGATGTTGAGCAGCTTTTCATGTGTTTGTTAGCCTTCTGTATGTCTTCTTTGGAGAAGTGTCTGTTTAGTTCTTTGGCCCACTTTTTGATTGGGTCATTTATTTTTCTGGAATTGAGCTGCAGGAGTTGCTTGTATATTTTTGAGATTAATTGTTTGTCCGTTGCTTCGTTTGCTATTATTTTCTCCCATTCTGAAGGCTGTCTTTTCACCTTGCTTATAGTTTCCTTTGTTTTGCAAAAGCTTTTAATTTTAATTAGGTCCCATTTGTTAATTTTTGCTTTTATTTCCAATATTCTGGGAGGTGGGTCATAGAGGATCTTGCTGTGATTTATGTCAGAGAGTGTTTTGCCTATGTTTTCCTCTAGGAGTTTTATAGTTTCTGGTCTTACATTTAGATCTTTAATCCATCTTGAGTTTATTTTTGTGTATGGTGTTAGAAAGTGTTCTAGTTTCATTCTTTTACAAGTGGTTGACCAGTTTTCCCAGCACCACTTGTTAAAGAGATTGTCTTTTCTCCATTGTATATTCTTGCCTCCTTTGTCAAAGATAAGTTGTCCATAGGTGCGTGGATTTATCTCTGGGCTTTATATTTTGTTCCATTGATCTATATTTCTGTCCTTGTTCCAGTACCATACTATCTTGATGACTGTGGCCTTGTAGTAGAGCCTGAAGTCAGGCAGGTTGATTCCTCCAGTTCCATTCTTCTTTCTCAAGATTGCTTTGGCTATTCGAGGTTTTTTGTATTTCCATACAAATTGTGAAATTATTTGTTCTAGTTCTCTGAAGAATACCATTGGTAGCTTGATAGGGATTGCATTGAATCTATAGATTGCTTTGGGTAGTATACTCATTTTCACTATATTGATTCTTCCAGCCCATGAACACGGTATATTTCTCCATCTATTTGTGTCCTCTTTGATTTCTTTCACCAGTGTTTTATAGTTTTCTATATATAGGTCTTTTGTTTCTTTAGGTAGATATATTCCCAAGTATTTTGGATTCTTTTTCGTTGCAATGGTGAATGGTGTTAATATCCTGTTTCTTTTCATTGATTAGCTCTAGTAATTTTCTTTCTGGGTTTTCTCGTTGTTACTTCTTCTTTTCCAATCTGGATTCCTTTTATTTCTTTTTCTGTGTATAGGAATGCAAGTTTTCTGTGTGTTATTTTATATCCTGCAACTTTACTCTATTCATTGTTAGGTAATTTTCTGGTTCTTTAGGGTTTTCTATGTAGAGGATCATGTCATCTGCAAACAGTGAGAGTTTTACTTCTTCTTTTCCAATCTGGATGCACTTTTAGGGGATATGCTTTCAGTTTTTCACCATTGAGTATAATGTTTGCTGTGGGTTTGTCATATATAGCTTTTATTATGTTGAGGTATGTTCCTTCTATTCCTGCTTTTTGCAGGGTTTTTATCATAAATGGATGTTGAATTTTGTCAAAGGCTTTCTCTGCATCTATTGAAATAATCACGTGGTTTTTATTTTTCAATTTGTTTAGAACATGGAAATCTTGAACTGGAGGACTCACTGTGACAGTTCTGAATTTCATAGCCATGGATATAGGTCACAGATGAGCTGGTCATGCAACATAGAGGCCTCTTTTGCTTTTTTCCCCCTTGTCTACTTAAAATTCTCCTAAAATGAAGCACTTCAGAGTATAATTGAATAAATATGCATATGCATAATTGTCTAACTGACCTATTAATAATAATTTGCAAACATATACTTCACAGTGTTAAGAAAAGGTTATTTAAGGAAGATTTATTTTATTTAAAATTTTATATTATTTTAATTTATTTCTTTTGTATCATGCACCTTCACCTAGAGTGTTTATGCTCTCTTTTGTCTTTGTGCAAACCTACACATGATACATAATGCAGAATACATCATTAGCGGAGGGAGGCGTTGGGGGCAGCATTTCACACCAACAGGAGGGGAAGATGGCTCCAGCTGAGGAACCTGACCTTGAACCAGCCAGTGCCGCTCAGGGACATCCATGGAGTACACAGAGCTTTGTGTCCTGGGAACGCAGGTGCCATGCTGCTCTGTACTTTGGACTGCTGTAGGTGGGCATCACCAGGAGCAGTGGGTGCTTCCTCTACTATGGACACGGTGACAGCCCTCAGAGTTGACACTGCTGCTGCTAGAGCTGGTGCATTAATCCCTGTCTGACGGGCCAAATACTGGACCCGTGGAGGAAAACCGTGGGTTCAATTCCTAAATCAGTATCTAATGTCTGTTTTCAGAAGAGCAATTAGGTTTTGGTGAAATTAACACCTGCCTGAGTGAATGAGTGAGTGAGCTTCACCTGTTCACAGCTGGGGAACCTAAGGGGTGGCAGAAATTCCGCCTCACCGGGCAATGGCCTTGAAGCACTCAGGGCACTGGGAGCTAAAAGGATATTTGCTATCTGCCAGGCTCAGTGCCAAGCACTCCACATGTATTTTCTCATTAGCCTTGAGTGAATATCATGAGTTGGTTCTCTCAGCATCCTCTCCTGCAGATCCTAGAAGGCTGCATCTCATACTGCGCTGAAGACAGAGCTCTGAATGTGATTTATTATTCCAGTCAGAAGTCCTTCCACATGATTCCCATAGGTAAAATATTGCCACTGATGAACTCACAGGATACAGAAGGAAACAATTCACCATGAATGAAAATCAAAAGAAACAATCAACTGTAAGGTTAGACTCTTGAAAATGTCAAGAGAGAGCAATGGTGTGGGTGCTGTTGGCATTGTCATCCGCTGCCTTCTAGGGGCTGATCACTAGCCGATGTCCAGAGGCCAGGCTGAGGGTGTCCATCGGGCTTGGCTTTTGCATGTAAGGACTAGCAGGTACATCGCGCGGCACTGCAGTGCAGCGGCTTTGTCATCCTGCCTCACAGTGAACGTCACGCCACCTGAAGGCAGAGGCTCTACTGAGCGGCCATTTCTCCCTTTCTGAGCACCAACTCGAGAGGCCAAGTTGAGAGCCAGCCCCTCTGACCCTGCCAACTCTTTTTGTAAGCATCTAACTTCTCTGTGTGGAATTCCTTGCAAGTAAAATACATATATTTTTTCTGCATCTGAAGCAACCAATCAGTAAAGAAAAGATTTATCATAGTGATTCTAAAAGGAAGTAACTGGGGTTAAGAACAAGGTTAAGAGCAAACTATGGATGTGTGTCAGAGATTGAATTTAAATCTAGGCCTATTATCTCCAAAGAGAGCACATTTACACTGTGCCTTTAGATTTGTTTCTGAAGTGAGTCTGAATCAATAAATATTAATGAAACAGAAGTTACTCTTCTTACAATAATGTAGAACATAAGTCTAGGAAACCCTGTCTTTCCACAACGAGTAAGGTACAGGATAAAGCCTAACAAACACTCTTTAAATTGATGGGTTTTTTTAGGAAAAAAAAAAAAACAAAGTGAAAATGGGAGGCAGTGTACAGGTAACTGAAAAGAAGGAAATGACAAATGGAAAGAGAGCTACGATTCAGTAGCTCAGCCTTGTGAAGAGTTGCTGCTATTGTTTGTAATTCAGGGCTTTGGCTATAGTACTGACACCAAGTAAGGAGAAGAGGTGTGTGTTTGGGCCACAGACGGGTGCATATTTGAAACTGAGATTCACACATCAAACCTGAAATGTAAAGGTGTCACCCTCAGTGAAACCCTTAGTCGACCTTAGTCTGAGCTCTGAGTGAAGAAAATGCGTGCCTTAGAACTTGTATCATTCTGTCTTCAACTATCATGGGTTTGGGGTTCAAATTTGTTTGTTGGAGGAGTATAGAAGTTCCCAAGCTGAGAAATTAATATACAAGTCATTTTAGGGAACATTTATATGGGATTTATTGCAAGAAGTGTACGTAAGCCTTATTTGGAGGGTCATGTTCTCACATGATTCCCGTAGATAAAATACTGCCCATGATGAACTGACAGTATACAGTCATAAAGCACAGAAGGAAACAATTCACCGTGAATGGAAGTCAAAAGAAGCAGTAAACTTTAAGGTTAGACTCTCGAAAATGTCAAGTGATAAAACTATGAAATAAACACTATAAAATATTTTTAAAAGATTAAAGGCATACAAGATGAAATTGGAAAACATGAAAGAACAAAATACTATGAAAAAGAAAGGCAGATTTTAAAAGTAAAAGAACTTCTAGAAATAAAATAATCAATACTCAGTGTATGAAGCAACATGATACGTCCAGCTTAGGAATTACTGAATGAAAGAAATATCTAAAAAGGGGACAGAATAGAGGAAAAAAGAAATAAATTATGAAACAGATTATGAGTTTGACAAAGCATTAGTTGTTCAAATAATGTCCAACTCTAATGGCCAAAGCATTAGAAGCTTCTGGGTAATTTAGACTAAAAAGGAAATCCTGGAGCTTCCTTGTCCGTGGTATAAGGGCATGAGAGCACTTCACTGACTCCAAGTGGGTGTTGATTGCAAGGTGTGGCAAACACTCACCTCATCATGCCTGGTTCTCCAGGTCCCCTCATCACAGGAGGATTTGGAATGATTGTTGTATTAATAGGTAAAATTCAGCTTCCATACACAAGTACCAAACTGAATCTCAAGAGTTTTGGATGAAGTGGAAAAGAATAGCTTTATTGCTTTGCCAGGCAAAGGGGGCCACAGCTGGCTAATGCCCTCAAAACTGTGTCCTGACCTGAGTGGAGAAGCCCACGCACCACAAGGAAGTGTAGCTCCTGCTTGCCACAACTGGAGAAAAGTCCACATGCAGCAGCAATGCAGCACATTCTTTACCATCTGAGCCACCAGGGAAACCCAACAAGACTGGACTGGGTAGCCTGTCCCTTCTCTAGGGAATCTTTGTGACCCCCAGGAATCAAACCAGGATCTCTTGCATTGCAAGCGTATTCTTTATCAACTGAGCCACCAGGGAAGTATCACTACGAACAAAGCTAGAGGAGGTGATAGAATTCCAGTTGAGTTATTTCAAATCCTAAAAGATGATGCTGTGAAAGTGATGCTCTCTATATGCCAGCAAATTTAGAAAACTCAGCAGTGGACACAGGGCTGGAAAAGGTCAGTTTTCATTCCAATCTCAAAGAAAGGCAATGCCAAAAAATGTTCAAACTACCACACAATTGCACTCATCTCACATGCTAGCAAAGTGATGCTCAAAATTCTCCAAGTGAAGTTTCAACAGTACATGAACCGAGAACTTTCAGATGTTCAAGCTGGGTTTAGAAAAGGCAAAGGAACTACGTATCCAATTGCCAACTTCTGCTGGATCATTGAAAATGCAAGAGAATTCCAGAAAAACATCTATTTCTGCTTTATTGACTACGCCAAAGCCTTTGACTGTATGGATCACAACAAACTGTGGAAAATTCTACAAGAGATGGGAATACCAGACCACCTTACCTGCCTCCTGAGAAATCTGTATGCAGGTCAAGAAGCAACAGTTAGAACTGGACATGAAACAACAGACTGGTCCCAAATTGGCAAAGGATTACATCAGGGCTGTATATTGTCACTCTGCTTAATTAACTTATATTCAGAGTACATCATGTGAAATGCCGGGCTGTATGAAACGCAAGCTGGAATCAAGATTGCCAGGAGAAATATCAATAACCTCAGATAAGCAGGTGACACCACCCTTACAGCAGAAAATGAAGAGGACCTAAAGAGCCTCTTGATGAAAGTGAAAGAGAAGAGTGAAAAAGCTGGCTTAAAATTGAACATTCAGAAAACTAAGATCATGGCATCTGGTCCCATCACTTCATGGCAAATAGATTGGGAAACAAGGAAACAGTGACAGACTTTATTTTAGGGCTCCGAAATCACTGTGGACAGTGACTGAAGCCATGAAATTAAAAGACACTTGCTCCTTGGAAGAAAAACTATGACCAACTTAGACAGCATATTAAAAAGCAGAGACATTACTTTACCAACAAAGGTCCATCTAGTCAAAGCTGTGGTTTTTCCAGTAGTCAAGTATGGATGTGAGAGTTGCACCATAAAGAAAGCTGAGCACCAAAGAACTGATATTTTTGAACTGTGGTGTTGGAGAAGACTCTTGAAAGTCCATTGGACTGCAAGGAGATCATTCAAACCTGAAGGAAATCAGCCCTGAATATTCATTGGTAGGACTGATTCTGAAGCTGCAGCTCCAATAGTTTGGCCACCTGATGCGAAGAACTGACTCACTGAAAAAGACCCTGATGCTGGGAAAGATTGAAGGCAGAGGAGAAGGGGATGGCAGAGGATGAGATGGTTGGATGGTATCATCGACTCAATGCACATGAGTTTGAGCAAGCTCATGGAGTTGGTGACAGACAGGGAAGCCTGGCGTGCTGCAGTCCATGTGAACCAAAGCGTCGGACATGACTGAGCGACTGAACTGAACTGAACTGACCTGGAGAGGGCAGTGAGGCAATATATAGTAATAATTCAAAATTGTGAACAGTCTTTTGCTTGGTTGCTTGTGAGGTAATCTGCAGTCAGCATCATTAACCTTATAGTTCCAACTGGTCTGGTGTCTATGTGCTTGTGAGCAGCATAGTTGACTTCTTCCACCTGGTAGGTGTTTCAGTATGTACAAAATGTCTCAGAGATATCTCTCAAAGATATTGTGTATCCCTTGAGGGGGAACCAGGACCCTGCCCCAAGGCTGTACTATTGTTTCTTGATTGCTTCTCCCTTGTCTCTGTATCCCCTCCCTTCCCTGATTAGCATGTATTTGAAACTGCCTTTCAAAACTCAGGGAAGTTCATGGAGGCTGAATGAAGCCTATTTCAAATGAATGAAGATTATTTCAAAATAATCTTATTTTGAAAGTTTGGGAGACACTGCATACCATGTCTCAGAGAGGAATTTTCTGGGAAGGTGTGTGAATTTTGTGTGAAGCATTTTCCAGCCACATGAGATCACACACACCAGGTGTGAGGAACTGCACCAACACCTTTGTTGACCCCTAGTTTTCTCCAGATGCATGTGACAACTATACAAGTACTACTAACATCCTGTGAAACAGTATTCTGTGAAAATGTTGCAGGAAAAAGCCAGTTCAGACTCCATGCTGGAACTTTCTTTGTCTTGCTTTTGTGATTATAATAACACACAACGGCTTTCCTGAGAAAATCCTGCCCCTCTGCCTGAATGTTAAAGTGCCTTTGTTCAGAACTCTATCCACTTGTGGATGGCCGGAAGGAAGAAATTAACACATACCCTGCCTGTGGCTTGTCATTTTAGGAGATATTTGCAAGATTAATGACCTTTTTACTTTGTTTCCTCACCTCCCCATCTCTGATCTGTAAAAGTACCTGACATCCAGACTCTGACAGGATGATTATTTTGAGAACATTAGTCAGCCGTCTACTTGGTCAGGCAGCTCTCTAAATAAAGCCGTTTTTCTTGCCTCAGCACCTCGTCTCCAATTCATTGGCCATTGAGCAGCATGCAGAGCAAGCTTGGACTCGGTAACAAAACTTCCCTCAGGAAGGCTGCTTCTATGGATGAGAAACCCAAAGACAAGAATGGGGAGGAGTTTCTTTTTTTTTTAATTGGAGGATAATAACTTTACAATATTGTGGTGGTCTCTGCCATACCCCTCTAGGTCATCGCAGAGCACCAGGCTGGGCTCCCTGTGTTACACAGCAGCTTCCCAATTTTTACCTATTTTCCACGTGATAGTATTTATATGTCAAAGTTACTTACTCAATTTGCCCCACCCTCTCCTTCCCTGCTGTGTCCACCAGTCTGTTATCTACATCTACGTCCCCATTTCTTCTCTGCAAATAGGTTCATCATCATCAAACTATTTTTCTAAATTTCATATATATGTGTAAGGAAAATGCTACCTAATCTGGCCTGGAGAATTCCATGGACTGTATAGTCCATGGGATCTCAAAGAGTAGGACACAACTGAGCAACTTTCACCTCACTTCATACCATACTTGACTTTCTCTTTCTGACTTACTTCACTCTGCATAAGAGGCTCTAGACTCATTCACCTCACTATAACTGACTTAAATTTGTTCCTTTTTATGGCTGAATAATATCCCTTTGTATATATGTACCACAACCTCCTTATCCATTCATTGTTGATGGACATCTAAGTTGTTTCCATGTCCTGGTTAATGTAAATAGTGCTGCAATGAATATTGGGATGCATGTGTCATTTTGAATTTTAGTTTTCTCAGGATATATGTCCAGTAGTCAGATTGCTGGGTCATATGTGAGTTTTATTCCTAGTTTGTTAAGGAATCTTCATACTGTCCTCCACAGTAACTGTACCAGTTTACATTCCCACCAACAGTACAGCAAGATTCTCTTTTCTCCACATCCTCTCCAGCATTTATTGCTTGTTGTTTTTTTGATGATGGTCATTATGATTGGTGTGAGGTGATACCTCACTGTAGTTTTGATTTGCATTTATCTAAATGAGTGATGTTGAACATCTTTTCATGTGTTTGTTGGTAATCTGTATGTCTTCTTTGGAGAAATGCCTGTTTAGGTCTTCTGCACATTTTTTTATTGTACTGTTTGTTTTTTGACGTTGAACTGTATGAGCTGCTTATATATTTTGGAGATTAATCCTTTGCCAGCTTCTGAGGCCAACTTATCAATTTGTTTTCCTTTGGCAGCCCTTTCTGCCTCCCATGCATGTTCAATTCTATCATCACCAGAAAGCTGTGTGCTTTTCCTTTGCTGCAAGTAATTAAGCATTCTGAAAAATGTATTGATCTGAAAAAAGAGGAGGTGGACAAAAGCATTTGAATCCAGCTTTATGCCAAATAATTATTGGTGGGTTCTACACATATGAAAATGTGTTTTTGAAGTCATGTAATGATTTGTTTCATTGAATATTCAATTCAATAAAAGGATTTTATCCATCCCTTTGGGAGATGATTATAGAAAACATTATGTCTAATATCAAGATCATGTCCATTGTATAATTCCAGGTGGAAACTTCTTTACCTGACTCTAAAATTGTTTAGTCACTAAGTCATATCTGACTCCTTTGTGACCCCATAAACTGCAGCTTGCCAGGCTCTTCTGTCCATGGTATTTCCTAGGCAAAAATACTGGAGTTGCTTGTCATTTCCTTTTCCAGGGGATCTTCCTGACCCTCAGATTGAACCCATGTCTCCTGTATTGCCAGGTGGGTTCTTTAGCACTGAGCCACCTGGGAAGCCTAGCTCTAAAATTAGAAGTAGACTTTTTCTCAAGCCACAGAACCCAACAAATTTTTTACCTTGGAATCTGCCCCATGATTGTGAACTTACTCAGTGGTTTCTTTGTTTGTTTGTTTGTTTGATGCCTTGCAGCATGGTTCAGTTCATACTTCAGGGCTTCTCTGATAGCTCAGCTGGTAAAGAATCTGCCTGCAATACAGGAGACCCTGGTTCAATTTCTGGGTCAGTAAGATCTGCTGGAGAAGGGATAGGCTACCCACTCCAGTATTCTTGGGCTTCCCTTGTGACTCAGCTGGTAAAGAATCCACCCTGGATTGGGAAGTACCCTGGAGAAGGGAGTGGCTACCCACTCCAATATTCTGGCGTAGAGAATTCCATGAACTGAATAGCCCATACGGTCGCAGAGTCAGAAACAACTGAGCGACTTTCACTTTCACTTTGCAAACCCGTGCCATATGCAACAGAGAAGGAAATGGCAACCCACTCCAGTACTCTTGCCTGGAAACTCCCGTGGACAAAGGAGTCTGGTAGGCTGCAGTCCACGGGGTCACTAAGGGTCGGACATGACTGAACGACTTCACTTTCACTTTTCACTTTCATGCATTGGAGAAGGAAATGGCAACCCACTCCAGTGTTCTTGCCTGGAGAATCCCAGGGACGGGGGAGCCTGGTGGGCTACAGTCTATGGGGTTGCACAGAGTCGGACACGACTGAAGCGACTTAGCAGCAGCAGCAGCCATATGCAAGGTCAGATGGTATGACTTTCATGCTGTGTGCTAAGTCGCTTCAGTCATGTTTGAATCTTTGTGACCCTATAGATTGTAGCCGACCAGGCTCCTCTGTCCATTGGAATTCTCCAGGCAAGAATACTGGAGTGGGTTGCCATGTCCTCCTCCAAGACATCTTCCTGAATTCTCAATTTCAGTGTTCTTTAGGAAATTTAATCTTAGGGTCTTCCCCAGTTCCCTTCTTTCATGTTAATTTATTTCGTGTCTGGCACAGTATCTTTACAAGTGTGTTAGTTGCTCAGTTGTGTCTGACTCTCTGCAACCCCATGGACTGTAGCCCACCAGGCTCCTCTGTCCATGGAATTCTCCAGACAAGAATAATGGAGTGGGTGGCTATTGTCTTTTCCAGGGTATTTTCTCGACCCGTGGATAAACCTGGGTCTCATATATTGCAGGAAGATTCTTTACTGTCTGAGCCACAAGGGAAGCCCATCTGTACAAGAATCCTAAGGCTATCATGGACGTAGAGATAATCATATGAAATGAAGCAAGTCAGACAGAGAAAGACTTGAGATCATTTATATGTAGAATTGAAAAAAGTGATACAAATTAACTTATTTACAAAAAAGAAACAGACTCACAGGCATAGAAAATAAACTCACAGTTACCAAAGGGAAAAGGTGGAGAAACAAATAAATTAGGAATTTAGGAATAACAGATACACACTACTAATATAAAATATAAAATAGATATTAAAATAAATATAAAATAGATAATATAAATAGATAATATAAAATAGATAACCAATAAGGACCTACTATATAGCATAGGCAACTAGAGTCAATATATCATAATAACCTATAATGGAAAAAAATATGAAAATTATGAGAAAGGAGTATGACATGGCTGTCTGCTGTCACCCTATTTGTTTAACCTATATGCTGAGCACATCACGAGAAATGCCAGACTAGATGAGTTACAAGCTGAAATCAAGATAGGTGGGAGAAACATCAACAACCTCAGACATGTGGATGATACCACTCTAATGGCAGAAAGTGAAGAGGAACTAAAAAGCCTCTTGATGAGGGTGAAGGAGTAGAGTGAAAGAGTCGGCTTAAGACTAAATATTAAAAAAACTAAGATCATGGCATCTGGTCCCATTACTTCATGGCAAATAGAAGGGGGAAAGGTGGAAGTAGTTACAGATTTCCTCTTCTTAGGCTCCAAAATCAGTGCGGACAGTGACTGCAGCCATGAAACCAGAAGACAATTGCTTCTTGGCAGGAAAGTAATAACAAACCTACAGTGTGTTGAAATGCTGCCGACAAAGGTCTGTATAGTTAAGGCTATGGCCTTCCCAGTGGTCATGTACGGTTGTGAGAGCTGGATTGTAAATAAGGCAGAACGCTAAAGAATTAATGCCTTTGAACTATGGTGCTGGAGAAGATTCCTGAAAGTCCCTTGGACAGCGAGGAGATCAGACCAGTCAATCTTAAGGGAGATCAGCCCTGAATATTCACTTGAAGGACTGATGCTGAAGCTCCAGTATTTTGGTCATCTGATTCGAACAGACAATTCACTGGAAAAGTCCTTGATGCTGGGAAAGGCTGAGGGCAGAAGGAGAAGAGGGAGTCAGAGGCTGAGATGGCTGGACGGTATCACTGATGCAATGATTATGAACTTGGGCAAACTCTGGGAGATGGTGAGGGACAGGGAGGCCTGGTGTGCCGCAGTCCATGGGGTCACAAAGAGTTGCACACAACTAGGTGACTGAAAAACAACAACAACACACACACACACATATCTGAATCACTTTGCTGTACAAAGTGTTACCAGAAACTAACACAACATTGTATTCAACTCTATTTCATTAAATAAAGAAAGACTATCAGTTTTGGGGTAAAAGGTATGGATGTATATACCATGATGAACTGTTGTATGTGCTGTTTGAAGATAAGAATAAATTTAGTGAATGTGCTTGGAGAACAGAGCACTCACTCTGGAAGTGTAGAGTCATTTTTGTTGTGAGAGAGACATTTAAATTGGTTTTGTAAGAAAAAATAGAAAAGAAAGGAGAGGAGGACATTTCAGAGAGTAGGAAGATTTTGGTTCTAAAATGTTGTGGAATGTCAAGAAATCTAACCGCATCACATAACCCTCTTCTCATCCAGGTTTTGAAGAAGTCTTGTGAATCTCAGCCCTGCCTGTGGTCCTCCTTCCAGAGACACATCCACCTGGACACACACCCTGGGCTGCTCCCAAGTGGGTGCCCCACATAGTGCCTCCAGTGTGTGCTCAGTCACATCTGACTCTGTGACTCAGGCAAGAATACTGGAATGGCTGCCATTTCTTACTTCTCAACCCAGGGATTGAACCTGTGTCTCCCACACTGGCAGGAGAACTCTTTACCACTGCACCTCCTGGGAAGCCCTACATTACAATAGCTTCCCTTCCAAATAGTAAATAAAATTTCATTCTTTAGTCTTTAGCTTCTCTTTATAAATAGACACGTCAAATTACACAAAATAAATATATCACTGTTTGGCATCTGCAGATCAGAAAATAGTTACTACTAACAGCCTATAGTTAGTAAAGAGCACACTATTAGCATGTGATACTAATTTCTTTTCAACTTAAAAAGATACTACTTTACACTAGCATTTTTCATTTACTTCTTTCAAGATAATGATTTATACTTTTTTTTTGCTATTCCAGCAGCAATATTTTTATACATTTAATTACATTCTTTGCAGCTAGAGATGGAGAAGCTCAATATAGTTAGCAAAAGCAAGACCAGGAGCTGACTATGGCACAGATCACGTACCTCTTATTGCAAAATCAGGACTTAAATTGAAGAAAGTAGGGAAAACCATTAGACAATTTAAGTATGACTTAAATCAAATCCCTTATGATTATACAGTAGAAGTGACAAAGAGATTCAAGGGGTTCAATCTGATAGACAGATGACCTGAAGAACTATGGATGGAGGTTCATGAAGTGCACAGGAGGCAATGATCAAGGCCATCCCCAAGAGAAACAAATGCAAAAAGGAAAAATGGCTGTCTGAGAAGGCATTAAAAATAGCTGAGAAAAGAAGAGAGGAACATTTCATGAAAAGATGGGCACGATAAAGGACAGAAACAGTATGGACCTAACAGAAGCAGAAGATCTTAAGAAGAGATGGTAAGAATACACAGAAGAACTATACAAAAATGATCTTCATGACCCAAATAACCATGATGGTGTGATCACTCACCTAGAGCCAGACATCCTGGAGTGCAAAGTCAAGTGGGCCTTAGGAAGCATCACTACAAACAAAGCTAGTGGAGGTGATGGAATTTCAGTTGAGCTATTTCAAATCTTGAAGGATGCTGCTGTTAAAGTGCTGCACTCTCAGTTCAGTTCAGTTCAGTCACTCGGTCAAATCTGACTCTTTGCGACCCCATGAACCGCAGCATGCCAGGCCTCCCTGTCTATCACCAACTCCTGGAGTTTACACAAACTCATGTCCATTGAGTCAGTGATGCCATCCAACCATCTCATCCTCTGTCGTCCCCTTCTCCTCCTGCCCTCAATCTTTCCCAGCATCAGGGTCTTTTCCAATGAGTCAATTCTTTGCATCAGGTGGCCAAAGTATTGGAGTTTCAGCTTCAACATCAGTCCTTCCAATGAACACCCAGGACTGATCTCCTTTAGGATGGACTGTTTGGGTCTCCTTGCAGTCCAAGGCATTCTCAAAAGTCTTCTCTAACACCACAGTTCAAAAGCATCAATTCTTCAGCATTCCACCTTCTTTATGGGCCAACTCTCACATCCATGCATGACTAGTGGAAAAATCACAGCTTTGATTATATGGACCTTTGTTGGCAAAATGATGTCTCTGCTTTTTAATATGCTGTCTAGATTTGGCATAGCTTTTCTTTCAAGGACCAAGCATCTTTAAATTTTTTGGCTGAAGTCACCATCCACAGCGATTTTGGAGCCCAAGAAAATAAAATCCATCACCATTTCCACTTTCCCCCCATCTATTTGCCAGAAAATAATGGGACCAAATGCCATGATCTTAGTTTTCTGAATGTTGAGCTTGAAGCCAGCTTTTTCACTCTCCTGTTCCACCTTCATCAAGAAGCTGTTTAGTTCCTTTTCACTTTCTGCTATTAGAATGGTATCATCTGCTTATCTGAGGTTGTTGATATTTCTCCCCGCAATCTTGATTCCAGTGAGTCATCCAACCAGGCATTTCTCATGATGTACTCTGCATATAAGTTAAATAAGCAGGGTGACAATATACAACCTTGACATACTTCTTTCCCAATTTTGAGCCAGTCCATTGCTCCACGTCTGGTTCTAACTGTTGCTTCTTGTTCTGCATACAGATTTCTCAGGAGACAGGTAAGGTGGTCTGATATTCACATCTCTTTAAGAATATTCCAGTTTGTAGTGATCCACACAGTCAAAGGTTTAGCATAATCAATGAAGCAGATTTGTTAAAATTCTCTTGCTTTTTGTATCATCCAACAGATGTTGGCAGTTTGATCTCTGCCTTTTCTAAATCCAGTTTGCAAATCTGGAAGTTCTCTGTTCACATATTGCTGAAGCCCACCTTGAAGGATTTTGACCATAATCTTGCTAGCATGTGAAATGCGTGTAATTGTATAATAATTTGAACATCCTTTGGCATTGCCTTTCTTTGGGATTGAAATGAAAACTGACCTTTTCCAGTCCTGTGGCCACTGCCGAGTTTTCCAAATTTGCTGTCATATTGAGTGCAGCACTTTAACAGTATTGTCTTTATCTAAATGATATTTTAGGGTAGTGTGTCCTGAACCTTCATCACTGTGCATGTAACTCAGTGAGAAAGCAAGAAATAAAATTACACCAAGAATGATGATTCATTTTGAGAGAGCTAATTCTTAGGTAGGTTGATAATGATTCCAGGGCCCTCCAGGAGGAGGAAGGGACAAACTTTTTTTTTTTCTACATTTCTTTGTTTTAGTCACATAAGGCATTTTTTTCTTGAGCTCTAAGCTGTTATGGCAACAATCTATTCACCTAAGACAAACTTTTTTAAGCCCAGAGCTAAGATTACACAAGAAAAGAACGAATCTTTTTCAAGGTATGTTTTTCCTTAAGTTTTGTGCTAATGATTGTATAACAACAATGTGTCTTGCTTGAGGGCATGTTTCTCTTTCTTAACAGGAACTCATTCCTTCTGGCTAATCTTGTTATCTTAAGATACATGTTGAGGGAGTGGCCCTGGTAAGACCTATACAACCTTGAAACATCCTTTTGCTCTATTGTGAGTAACTAGTTGAAAAAGTATACAAATGCCTTCCTAAGATGAGCAAGGTGGTGTCTTTCTGCCCTCTTCTGATTTCTGTGTCAGAGGTTTTTCTAACGCTTTTCGCTTTAATAAAACTTTCGCTGCATGAAGCTCTGAGTGACTGAACCCCTGTCTTCGGCCCCAAAGTGAAGTTTTCTCCTTTGGAGATCACGAATCTGACACCATTCACCATAAGCTATCAATTTCATGGATACATTTGAGAAATACCATTTCTGTGATCATTAATTACGGGCAGTCGAATTAATTAAACATTCACTTTATATTTTGACAATTTATTCAGTGAAAACTGAGGGTGTACTTATGGTTTGTGGAGGATTTAATATACTTAAACATTGACTCAACATTATTAGAGACAGGTGGAGAAGTGAAGTGTAAATATCTGTATGCTTTTTGAGAGAAGTGGTGATCACTTCAATGGCACATGAAATTTCTGTGCCCAAGTTCACTAACTAGGCTTCACTTCTAAATCTAATGGCGTTCCCTAATCTAACCGGGCATCGGTGTCATCCCGCTGAGTTCCTTCATGCCCCTCAGCTCTCTCCTTCCCGCTCCCTCTCTCTGCCCTTTCCTAATAGATTGGCAGCTTCTCTTGCTGTCCCTTTCTCACCACTGCTTCTGTTCAGACATCAGTCACTCCCCACCAACCCTGGGATAGGTTTTAACTTGAATCTTCACTTAGTCCTGCCTCCAAAAATTGTTCCCTATGCTGCAGTCAGATAAATTTTGCTAAAATACACACTGCGTCTTTTCTTTTCCTTTCTTGGCTGTCTCTAGGGACCCTACCACTGCAACAAAATGAAAGCCCTGAAAAGCCTGTTTCTCTCTCTTGAAATCTTGTCTACTTCACACTTTGCTCACACTTTGTTCCAAGGGACTGGACTCACAGTGACAACTGCCAGTTACCAACACACTACGTTCCACTGCGTGATGCTCTCAAAAATACCCTGGGAGACAATATGATATGTGCATTTCAGGCGACATTCAGAAGTGCTCAGTAATTTGTACAAAGTCACACGCCTGTCTTAGTGTAAAGGAAGAGCAATTGTAATAAAAGGCTTATACCTGAAGGCTATGAACTTTCCCCTTTGCCTTGCTGTTATTTCTGACAATTTCCAGAAATAAACCTCTGGCCTTTGCACAGAACTCTTTCATCTCCTATCTCAGCAGTAACCTCATCCCACCAGGCCCTGGGGTCCCTCCGACATTGGACCTTAGTTCCTCATCTTTTTTAATCAGGTCCATCTACCAGGCACACCCAATGACTTATTATTGCCTTGGGTCCTTCAGCATATTTTACATTTGTGTCCTCAATGCTGATGATAATTCTAACACAGAAACCATGCTCAGAAGGTGTCTAGGCAAGTAAGAAATGAGCAAATGTGAAGAACACTTAGCCTTTTGAGAGGTCAGTGCAGGCCAGGTGCCAGAGGGTGACAGTGAATGCTAAGACCCAGTCCAGCTTCCAGGGCAACCAAGCCAAGGGGCATGTGAGTCTGCTGTCCTCTGAGGTCTCATCAGACTGAATTTTACAACCATCAGAACAACCCTAGACTTAGCCTCATACATAGTGTGTGTTTGTATCCATAAAAATGCCGGGCTGGATGAATCATAAGCTGGAATTAAGGTTGTCAGGAGGAATATCAATAACCTCAGATATGCAGGTGATACCACTCTAATGGCAGAAAGTGAAGAGGAACTAAAGAGCCTCTTGATGAAGGTGAAAGAGGAGAGTGAAACACCTGGCTTCAAACTCAACATTCAGAAAACTAAGATCATGGCATTTGTACCCATCAGTCATTTCAGTCATTCAGTCGTGTCCAACCTTTTGGGACCCCATGGATTGCAGCATACCAGGCTTCCCTATCCATCACCAACTCCCAGAGCTTGCTCAAACTCACGTCCATTGAGTCGGTGATGTCATCCAACCATCTCATCTTCTGTCGTCCCCTTCTCCTCCTGCCTTCAATCTTCCCCAGCATTAGGGTCTTTTCCAATGGGTCAGTTCTTTGCATCAGGTGGCCAAAATATTGAACTCACCACTTCATGGCAAGTAGAAGGGAAACAAGTGGGAACAGTGACAGATTTTATTTTCTTGGGCTCTAAAATCACTGCAGATGTTGACTGCAGCCATGAAATTAAAAAACACTTGCTTCTTGGAAAGAAAGCTATGACAAAGCTAAGACAGCATATTAAAATGCAGAGACATCACTTTGCCAACAGAGGTCCATATATTCAAAGCTATGTTTTTTCCAGTAGTCATGTATGGATGTGAGAGCTGGTCCATAAAGAAGGCTAAATGCTGAAGAATTAATGCTTTCAAATCACAGTTCTAGAGAAGACTCTTGAGAGTCCCTTGGACTGCAAGGAGGTCAAGCCAGTCAATTCTAAAGAAAGTCAACCCTGAATATTCATTGGAAGGACTGATGCTGAAGCTCCAATATTTTGGCCACCTGATACAAACAGCTGACTCATTGGAAAAAAACTCTGATGCTGGGAAAGATTTAGGGCAAAAGGATAAAAGAGTGGGAAAAGGTGAGATGGCTAGATAGCATCTTCACTTCAATGGATGTGAATTTGAACAAACTCTGGGAGATAGTGGAGGACAGAGAAACCTGGTGTGCATGTCCATGGGGATGCAAAGAGTTTGACACTATTTAGTGACTGAAGAACAAATTCATAAAAGGTACTGCAAAAAGCAATGCTGCAATGTGGGCACAACTAAGCAGGAATTGTCTAAAAATATCTTTCCAACCCTTCCTGGACACCTGTTCTGAAAGATTTTTATTCATTTAAATTCCCTGCATTTATTAAGGAATTTTCTATTTATGTGATCTCTTTTATATCATTTAAATTTTGATTTGAATTAACATCTATAATTAAGAGCTCAAAATAGTATTGTGAATTGTTGGCATGAGGCTGCAGGGGGAACTCAAAAGCAGAGAGGAAAAGGGGTGAAAAGGGAGAAATCCCCTTACCATTGAAGAAGGGAGACAAGGCTACAGTTTGGAGATGGAGGCTGTAAGGTTTCTGTAGATTTGAGTATCCTTTCTAACTTTTTAAAAGCTTGTTTTGTTACTTTATTTTCCTCCCTTCAATTTACATTCAGGCTTAGCACTACATGGTTCAAGTAAAAATGTGCTTCTTTTCAGAGAAGGGAAGCAATAGTGGAAAAATTATATCTAAATTGAGCTATAGCCTTGAAGGAGGAACCATCCCCAGGAACAGATTGGGTAGTCACAGGTGCAGAGAAGAGAAAAACAAGTTCAACTGTGCCCTGCAGTGAGCATATTTTAATTGATATCTACTACATTCATTGTTTCATGAAAGCTGTTAGTCAAACCATCCCTTGTCCAGAACTTCTCGATGCCCATTACTACAACTCAAACACCCATGCATCTGCAAGTTACTTTCAGCATATGATATTTAACCAAATGTCATGCAAAAAAACATAATTTAATATATGGAACTGTAACTGCCAGTGTACTTGGAGAATTAAATGTCCATCCTCTAGTCTTTGCTAATGTTGAACTAATTAAAATGAATAAAAGGCAGTTTGACTAAGGCAATCTATATTAACTGTTGATTAAAGGGGGAAATAGTTTTTTGCACATAGAGAAATATCATGATTTTATTTCTCCTGAAGAAAGTATTATGGCTATTATATTGTTTTTTTTAAGTTTTTTTTGAAAGTTTTTTAAAGTTTAATTGAGAAAAATGTTAACAAATGTTATTTTTCAAAGATTTTTTTAGAATGAGTTTTTAACATTTCCTTGAAAAGGAAGTCTATTATAAATGTGTGAAGCTATTTTTAGGGACCTTTTTGGAGCTAAGTAAGATCTTAACTCACAGAATAATTTTCAAGTGGAAACTTGTCCTGGACACAGGGGGACAAGAGAAACATCATGATTTTATTTTGAGGTAAATCTGTGGGTGGTCCCAGAGGATCAGTGGTGAGTTGGAGTCTCCCCCTCCAGTAGGACAAGAATTTGTTCTAAGAGGTTTGATGATTTAATGAATATTTCTGACACTTTGAGGCTTACCTGATAGCCCAGATAATAAATAATCTGCCTGCAATGTGGGTAACCTGGGTTCAATCCCTGGAGCTTGAAAGATCTCCTGGAGAAGGAAATGGCAACCCACTCCAGTATTCTTGCCTGGAGACTCCCATGGACAGAGGAGCCTTGCAGGCTACAATCCATGGGGTCGCAAAGAGTTGGGAAATGATTGAGAGACTAACACACTTTCTGATACTTTGGACAGTAATTACTTTTAGTGATTTCTCCAAATCCCATGTAATCCTTCATCATGAGATGATTTAACCAGGCCCAGAATTTAAATCGCATCTTTGCTATGAGCAAGAATCCTGAGTACAAATCAACAAACATGTTCATGTGCCGATAAGTTAAATGTTATCAGCAGAAGGAGGCCTGTGGCTCCAGGCTGTAGAGAGAAATGCAGATACAGAGATCCCAGGACTTTTTATTATTATCTGTACTCTGCAATTTTTCAGCACAAAACTTTACACATGGGGAACTTGGGAAGACTTTTTGAATTGACCGATATAATGAATTATCTGAATGACATTGTAAAAGTAATTTGTCTTCTCTGGATCTATTTCTGCACTTGATAAATTATTTTTTTTAAGATTCTTATCAAAAATAAGTTGGAAATAGGAATTAGAAGATCTGAGTTAAAATCCTGGGTGTATCATTCAGGATGTGCTTTCTGCTCCTGAACAAATCAATTCTTTGAAATAAAGCCAACAATATTCCCCTCCCAATGTTGAGAGAATTAAATGAATTAGATGACCCCAGTGCCTACCAGATGCTTGGCATATAGTGCAAATTTCATACGCACTTGTCCACTCTCTTTCAGTTGCAATATTCTAAAATTCAGTTCCACTTAGGAACTTGAACTCAGAGGAAAACTAATCATTTTAGATTATTAGCCCCTTTCTACTTTGTAAGAACCACATAACATATTCAAACTGTTGATTTACTTGCTTTTAGATGAAGGAACAGAAACACATTTTCTCATCTGGAAGATTGAATGGAGAAAGGTCATGTCATCTCAAGCCATTACAAATTTCTACTTGTCAGTGATTGCTCATATACAAATATGGGAGATGTGTGGGTCCTTATAAACTGTCATACCATGGCTTTGACTGTTGTTTCCATATCTACAGAGTTTAATGCTTTAATAAAGTTGTTTCATCTTTGAGGATTTGAAATAGCTCAACTGGAATTCCATCACCTCCACTAGCTTTGCTCATAATGATGCTTCCTTAGGCCCACTTGACTTCAAACTCCAAGATATCTGGCTCTAGTGAGTGATCACATCGTCGTGGTTATCTGGGTCGTGAGGATCTTTTTTGTATAGTTCTTCTCCATATCTTTGCCACCTATTCTTAATATCTTCTGCCTCTGTTAGGTCCATACAATTTCTGTCCTTTATTGTGTCCAACTTTGCATGAAATATTCCCTTGGTATCTCCAACTTTTTTGAAGAGATCTCTAGTCTTTCCCGTTTTATTGTTTTCCTCTATTTCTTTGCACTGATCACTGAGAAAGGCTTTCTTTTCTCTCCTTGCTATTCTTTGGAACTCTGCACTCAAATGGGTATGTCCTTTTTTTCCTTTGCCTTTAGCTTTACTTTGGTAAACTCAGCAGTGGCCACAGGACTGGAAAAGGTCAGTTTTCATTTCAATCCCAAAGAAAGGCAATGCCAAAGAATGCTCAAACTACCGCACAGTTGCATTCATCTCACATGCTAGCAACATAATGCTCAAAATTCTCCAAGCCAGGCTTGAGCAATACGTGAACCTTGAACTTCCAGATGTTCAAGCTGGATTTAGAAAAGGCAGAGGAACCAGAGATCAAATTGCCAACATGCATTGGATCATCGGAAAAGCAAGAGAGTTCCAGAAAAACATCTATTTCTGCTTTATTTACTATGCCAAAGCCTTTGACTCTGTGGATCACAACAAACTGTGGAAAATTCTTAAAAAGATGGGAATACCAGAACACCTTACCTGCCTCCTGAGAAATCTGTATGCAGGTTAAGACGCAACATTTAGAACATTTAGAACTGGACATGTAACAACAGAGAGGTTCCAAATCGGGAAAGGAGTATGTCAAGGTGATATACTGTCACCCTGCTTATTTAATTTATATGCGGAGTACCTCATGTGAAATGCTGGACTGGATGAAGCACAAATTGGGATCAAGATTGCTGGGAGAAATATCAATAACCTCTGATATGCAGATGACACCACCCTTATGGCAGAAAGCAAAGAACCAAAGAGCCTCTTGATGAAAGTGAAAGAGGAGAGTGAAAAAGTTGGCTTAAAACTCAGCATTCAGAAAACTAAGATCATGGCATCCAGTCCCATCACTTCATGGCAAGTAAATAGAAAGGGAAACAATGGAAATGGTGAGAGACTTTATTTTCTTGTTCTCCAAAATCATTGCAGATGGTGACTGCGGCCATGAAATTAAGACACGTGCTCCTTGGAAGAAAAGCTATGACCTACCTAGATAGCATATTAAAAAGCAGAGACATTACTTTGTCAACAAAGATCCATCTAGTTAAGGTTATGTTTTTTTGCAGTAGTCATGTATGGACGTGAGAGTTGGACTATAAAGAAAGCTAAGCACCGAAGAATTGATGCTTTTGAACTGTAGTGTTGGAGAAGACTCTTGAGAGTCCCTTGGACTGCAAGGAGATCCAACCAGTCCATCATAAAGACAATCAGCCCTGAATATTCATTGGAAGGACTGATGCTGAAGCTGAAACTCCAATACTTTGGCTACCTGATGCAAAGAACTGAATTATTTGTAAAGACCCGGATGCTGGGAAAGATTGAAGGTGGGAGGAGAAGAGGATGAAAGAGGATGAGATGGTTGGATGGCATCACTGACTTGATGGCCATGAGTCTGAGCAAGCTCTTGGAGTTGGTGATAAACAGGGAAGCCTGGCATGCTGCAGTCCATGAGATCACAAAGAGTTGGACACTACTGAGAGACTGAACTGAACTCTCAGTTGTTTCATGCCCACACTCTGACGTTTTTCTCACAACTGTGCTACGAGGTAGGAAGAGTTCTCTGCTTTTTCCCTAAATTCATCTGATAAACATGAACAGGAAGGAAGAAGCCATATTGCCCAATTATCTTATGAAGTCACTATTAGATGAAAAAAAGAAAAATGATTTGCACGCTTGTAGTAACTATTCTCAATATCACCATCCAAATGTTTAATATTATGATCTATTCAAATAATTGAACCTTGTTTTTCATATATATGTGAATGTGTATAAATATACTTGCATAGTTTGCTCCATGTCAATATGACTGACAAATTATTATAATTCATACTTAATTATTTAAATGGTCCTCTTCAAATATAGCAAGTTCAGGAAGATAGGGGTTATCGTTAACAAGATGCAGCAGTGTACTTTGGAAAAGAAATCATGTTTATCTCTACCTTTACTTTTTATAGGTAGTATGTAATAGACTTAAACCAGTCTGAAATTAAGTTTTCTCATTGGTGGAATAGGGTTAATAATGCTAAAAAGACCAAAAGAGGTATATGGGATAGTAGCTTGAGACTAACAGACTTGGATATTCTCTTACAAAGTGCTTGTCCAAGATTTTTGTTCATTTTTCTATTGGGTTGTGTTTTTCTTAATAATTTCTTCATGCAGCCCAGATACAAGCCTTTTCTGTTTGCTTGTTCAGTTCAGTTCAGTTCAGTCTCTCAGTCATGTACGACTCTTTGCGATGCCATGGACTGCAGCACGCCAGTCTTTCCTGTCCATCACCAACTCCCAGAGCTTGCTCAAACTCATGTCTATCGAGTCGGTGATGCGATTCAACCATCTCATCCTCTGTCATCTCCTTCTGCTCCAGTCTTCAATCTTTCCCAGCATCAGGGACTTTTCAAATGAGTCCGTTCTTTGCATCAGTTGCCCAAAGTATTGGAACTTCAGCTTCAACAAAAGTCCTTCCAATGAATATTCAGGACTGATTCCTTTAGGATGGGCTGGTTGGATCTCCTTGCAGTCCAGGGGACTCTCAAGAGTCTTCTCCAACACCACAGTTCAAAAGCATCAATTCTTTGGCACTCAGCTTTCTTCATAGTCCAACTCTCACATCCATACATGACTACTAGAAAAATCATAGCCTTGACTAGACAGACCTTTGTTGGCAAGGTAATGTCTTTGTTTTTTAATGTGCTGTCTAGGTTGGTCATAACTTTTCTTCCAAGGAGTAAGCGTCTTCTTTTAATTTCATGGCTGCAGTCACCATCTGCAGTGATTTTGGAGCCCCCCAAAATAAAGTCAGCCACTATTTCCACTGTTTCCCCATCTATTTGCCATGAAGTGATGGGACCAGCTGCCATGATCTTAGTTTTCTGAACGTTGAGCTTTAAGCCACTTTTTCACTCTCCTCTTTCACTTTCATCAAGAAGCTGTTTAGTTCTTCACTTTCTGCCATAAGGGTGGTGTAATCTGCATATCTGAGATTATTGATATTTCTCCCGGCAATCCTGATTCCAGCTTGGGCTTCATTCATCCCAGCGTTTCTCATGATGTACTCTGCATATATGTTAAATAAGCAGGGTGACAATATACAGCCTTGACGCACTCCTTTTCCTATTTGGAACCAGTCTGTTGTTCCATGTCCAGTTCTAACTGTTGTTTCCTGACCTGCATACAGTTTTCTCAAGGGGCAGGTCAGGTGGTCTGGTATTCCCATGTCTTTCAGAATTTTTCACATTTTGTTGTGATCCACACAGTCAAAGGCTTTGGCATAGTCAATAAAGCAGAAATAGATTTTTTTTTCTGGAACTCTCTTGCTTTTTCGATGATCCTTTGGATGTTGGCAATTTGATCTCTGGTTCCTCTGCCTTTTCTAAAACCAGCTTGAATATCTGGAAGTTCATGGTTCATGTATTGTTGAAGCCCAGCTTGGAGAATTTTGAGCATTACTTAACTAGCCTGTGAGATGAGTGCAATTGTGTGGTAGTTTGAGCATTCTTTGGCATTGCCTTTCTTTGGGATTGGAATGAAAACTGACTTTTCCAGTCCTGTGGCCACTGCTGAGTTTTTCAAATTAGCTGGGATGTTGAGTGCAGCACTTTCACAGCATCATCTTTTAAGATTTGAAATAGCTCAACTGGAATTCCATCGTCTTCACTAGTTTTGTTCGTAGTGATGATTCCTAAGGCTCACTTGATTCCAAGACGTCTGTTTGCTTGTATGTTTTGCTAATACATTATCCCATTCTGTGTCCTGCCTTTAAACACTATTAATACTATCCTTAAACAGTATTAGTATTGTGTTATCTCCGACTCAATGGACATGATTTTGAGTAAACTCCAGGAGTTGGTGATGGACAGGGAGGCCTGGCGTGCTGCAGTCCATGGGGTCGCAAAGAGTTGGACACGACTGAGCGACTGAACTGAACTGAATACTATCTTTTGTTGAACTGAAATCTGTATTTTAATACAGTCCAACTTATCAGTGTCTTATTTATGGTTAGTGGTTTTTGTGATTTAAAACAACATTTTACACCATGATGCCATGAAGATATTTTCTGCAGCAGGTTCTTAAAGAATTATTGTTTTGGCTTTAGATCTGTAACCATTCAAAACTGATTTCTGTGAGTGGTATAAGCTAAGATTTATTAGTTTTGTGAGGGCTGCCATAGCAAGGTTCCACAGACTGAGTACCACTCATCTGCAGTGAGCAGCCCTGAAGAGAAATCTTCGTTCCCTGCCCAGAAATTGAGCCTGGGTAACCTGGATGAAAACCAGGAGTCCTAGCCAGTAGACTGACAGGGGCTAGGGGCTAAAAGCAAAGGGGCCATGGCTCTTTCCTCAATTTGAAAGCAAGAATATTTCAAGGGGGCAAAATCCAAAGAAGAATGTGGGTATTCTGAGTGAGAAGTGCAGTAAAGAGGTGATGTAAATCACTTTTAAAGGACGGTCCTCCTGGGTCTTTGTTTACATTTGACCAATTATCTTGCTTCTTTCTTCACATCTGACTGTTCCTTGGACCCTCCCCAAGATGCATTTTCAACTTTTTTCTAAGATTGATCCCACCACAGAGGTCTCTGGGTCCATGTCCATCCTTATTACGGGGTGAGGCCTCCTCCCTTTTTGACCCCCAAGAAGCCTTCCTGCACCTGTGCAGACAGGAAGTCTTCCTGGACCTTAGGAGTCAGCACCTTATCTCTACTGTTTAGCAGAGCTCAGCTTTTGCCACTAGCTTTGTCCTTGGAGTGCCTGGGTGAGAACAAAGGGTCAGTCTTACTCCACTAGACAAATACCAGCTGTCCAGCCTAGGGCCCATCCACCTCCTACCTCAGCTTAAACAACAGAAATATATCATTCCACAGTTTTGGAGGCTAGAAGTCCAACAGCAAGTTGTCACGCGATCTGGCTTTTCCTAAGGGCTGTCTTCTTCACTTTGGCTGTCAGTTTGCTGTGTCTTTTCATGAACTTCTTAAGTGTGTGCCTCTGTGTCTTAATTTCCACCTCTTCCAACACCAGTCATATTGGGTTTGAACCCACCTTGAAGCCCTTATTTTAACTTAATTACTTCTTCAAAGACCTTATCTTCAAATAAAGTCACATTTTGAGGTAGTGGGATTTCAACATATAAATTTTGAGGGACATAATTCAGCCCATAACTTATGGTCATTTTTTTTTCCTTATGTATGTCCAATTGACCTCTTACATTCATTGAAAATAATGTTTTTCTTTCTTATTTGGTACCAAACTAATCAGAAGTTAAGTATTCATACATATATGAGTCTTATTTCTCAACTTCCTCTATATGTCTTATGGTCACAATGCTTTTTTAGTGACTGGGTTTTTTTTTTTTTTTAATAAGTCCTGATATTCATGGGGAAAAAAAATCTTTTGACTTGTCCTCCTTCTTTAACAGGATCTTGGCTAATCTTGGCCGTCTTTATTTCCAAGGAACTTTGTCTCCCCACCACTAACTCACACCTTCCAAAAAGACTTGTTGGTATTTTATTGGGATCAGTTCAGTCACTCAGTCGTGTCCAACTCTTTGAGACCCCATGAACTGCAGCACACCAGGTTTCCCTGTCCGTCGCCAACTCTGGAGCTAGTTCAAACTCATGTCTGTCAAGCTGGTGATTCCATCCAACCATCTCATCCTCTGTTATCCCCTTTTCCTGCCTTCAATCTTTCTATCAGGATCTTTTACAGTGAGTCAGTTCTTCACATCACGTGGCCAAATTATTGGAGTTTCAGCGTCAGCATCAGTGCTTCCAATGAATATTCAAGACTGATTGTCTTTAGGACTGACTGGTTTGATCTCCTTGCAGTCCAAGGGATTCTCAAGAGTCTTTTCCAACACCACAGTTCAAAAGCATCAATTCTTCGGCACTCAGCTTTCTTTATAGTCCAACTCTCACATCCATACTTGACTACTGGAAAAACCATAGCTTTGACTAGACGGAACTTTATTGGCAAAGTAATGTCTCTGCTTTTTAATATGCTATCTAGGTTGGTCATAGCTTTTCTTCCGAGGAGCAAGCATCTTTTATTTGATGCATTTGATTGGGGTGGTATTGACTTTATAGACTAATTTGGGGAGAATTTACATTTTGAAAGAGTTGAGTCTTCTGATGTGTCTCCTTGACACATGCTTCAATTAATAGATCTTTTCTAATTTATGTTAACAATATTTCATACTTCCTGTGTAGAGATCTTGCACATTTTCATCAGATTTATTCTTGGTTTTAAAATTTTTGTTACCATTATGCATTATACCTTATTGCAAAATTTTACTTTTTAGTGATATATTGTTTGTTGTTCTTCTTGTTCAGTCACCAAGTTGTATCCGACTCTTTGTGACCTCATGAACTGCAGCATGCCAGGCTTCCCTGTTCTTCACTATCTGAGAGCTTGCTCAAATTTATGTCTACTGAGTCAGTGATGCTATCTAACCGTCTCACCTTTTCCCGCCCTTTTGTTCTTTTGCCCTAAATCTTTCCCAGCATTGGAGTCTTTTCCAGTGAGTCAGTTCTTCACATCAGGTAGCCAAAGTATTGGAGCTTCAACTTCAGCATCAGTCCTTCCAATGAATATTCAGGGTTGATTTCCTTTAGTATTGACTGGTTTGACGTCCTTGCAGTCCAAGGGACTCTCAAGAGTCTTCTCCAACACCATGATTCAAAAGCATCAATTCTTCGGTGCTCAGCTTTCTTTATGGTTCAACTCTCATATCCATACATGACTACTGGACAAACTATACCTTTGACTGTTCATTGGTGGCACATAGAATTTTAGTTACTCTTTCTGTTGACTTTAGCGAACTTGCTGAATTTACTTCTTAATCAATAATTTACCTGTAAATTTCTTTGAATTTTCTATCAATATAATCACAGCCTGCAAAAGATGACTGTTTAATGCCTACTTTTATAACCCTCTTAATTTTTATTACATTCCCTGGACTATTTGAATGGCAGAGTTTCTAATCTACTTCAAATAGCAGTGGGGAGTCCAGACATTTCTTGTCTCTTTCCATCTCATATGAAATGAAACTGAATGATGCCCTTCGTTAGATTAAGACATTATCTCCAATTTTTAGTTGCCTAAGAGATTTTATAATAATGGGTGTTAGATTTTGTAATTCCTTGGCCTCTATTGAAATAAACATATACTTTTTTTTTCATTCTGTTAAATCGTAAATTAGAAACGTTGATTTTTAAATCAGTCACTTGTAAGCTAATCTTGAACTTCTGGAATGAATAAAGTTGGTTTTAAGGAATTACTCCTTCTGTGTAATGCCAGATTTTAACAGCCATCATCTTATTTACAAATTTTACAGCTGAATTTATGAAAGAACTGGACCTGTAATTTTCATTTCTGCTACCTACCATTTCCCTTGCCAGATTTTAAAATCAAAATTATGCTGGCTTTATATTAAACAATTTAATATATATTTTTCAAGACCATGAAAGAATTAAGCAGGATTGGCATGGTTTTCGTTCTTAAATTTGTGACAGAATTAGCTGGTAAAAGCAGCTGCGTTTGTAGTTGTGTTTGTGAGGAGATGTATAATTACAGTTTCATTCTCTCTAATAATTGTAGGATTTCACATTTTCTATAGTTAGTTGTGTTTTTCGATTGTTTTCCATTTCATCTAAACTTCCAAATATATTGGCATTAATTGCTTCCTATAATATCTGTAATATCCTTATTATACACTCATTTTAAAAATTGTTCTGATCTTTGTGATGATCTCTATTTACCTTGATATATTTTCTTCCAGATCAGCCTCCCCTGGGATTTATTAATTTTTTTCTGGAAAAGGTCAGTTTTCATTCTAATCTCAGAAAGGTAATGTCAAGATATGTTCAAACTACCATAAAATTGTATCTCATTTCACTTGCTAGCAAGGTAATGCTCAAAATCCTTCAAGCTAGGCTTCAGGAGTATGTGAACAAAGAACTTTCAGCTGTACAAGCTGGAATTAGAAAAGGCGTAGGAACCAGAGATCACATTGCCAATATCTGTTGGATCACAGAAAAAGGAAGAAGATTTTTTTTTTAAGATCTACTTCTGCTTCACTGATTCTTAAAGAGATGGAAATACCAGACAATCTTAACTGTCTCCTGAGAAAATTTTATGAGTTCAAGAAGCAACAGTTAGAACCAGACACAAAGCAATGGACTGGTTCAAAATTGGGAAAGGAGTAGGTCAAGGCTGTATATTGTCACCCTGCTTATTTAATGTCTGTGCAGAGTGCATCATGATAAATGCCAGGCTGCACGACTCAAAAGCTGGAATCAAGATTGTTTGGGAGAAATATCAATAACTTTAGATATGCAGATGATACCACTCTAATGGCAGAAAGCAAAGAGGAACTAAAGAACCTCTTGCTGTTTTTGTTCAGTCGCTCAGTCATGTCTGACTCTTTGCAACCCCATGGACTGTAGCACGCCAGGCTTCCTTGTCCTTCACTAACTCCTGGAGCTTGCTCAAACTCACTGGTTGGTGATGCCATCTAACCATCTTGTCCCCTGTCATCCCCTTCTACTCCTGCCCTCAATCTTTCCCAGCATCACGGTCTTTTCTAATGAGTTAGCTCTTCCTATCAGTGGCCAATGAATTGGATATTCGTTCAGAGCTTCCAGTAAATACTCAGGACTGATTTCCTTTAGGATGGACTGATTGTATCTCCTTGCAGTCCAAGGGACTCAAGAGTCTTCTCCAACACCATCATTCAAAATCATCAATTCTTTGGCACTCAGCCTTCTTTATGGTCCGACTCTCACATCCATACATGACTGCTGGAAAAACCATGTCTTTGATTATATGAACCTTTGTTGGCAAAGTAATGTCTCTGATTTTTAATATGCTATCTAGGTTTTTCATAGCTTTTTTTCCAAGGAGCAAGCGTCTTTTAATTTCATGTCTGAAGTCACCATCTGCAGTGATTTTGGAGCCCAAGAAAATAAAGTCACTTACTGTTTCCATTGTTTCCCCACCTATTTGCCATGAAATTATGGGACCGGCTGCCATGATCTTAGTTTTCTGAATGTTGAATTTAAAGTCAGCCTTTTCTCTCTCCTCTTTCACCTTCATCGAGAAGCTCTTTAGTTCCTCTTTGCTTTCTGCCATAATGGTGGTGTCATCTGCATTTCTGGAGAAGGAAATGGCAACCCACTCCAGTATTCTTGCCTAGAGAATCCTGTGGATGGAGGAGCCTGGTGTGCTGCTGTCCATAGGGTCACACAAAGTCGGACATGACTGAAGCGACTTAGCATGCATGCATGCATTGGAGAAGGAAACAGCAACGCACTCCAGTATTCTTGCCTGGAGAATCCCAGGGACAGGGGAGCCTAGTGGGCTGCCGTCTATGGGGTCACACAGAATCAGACACGACTGAAGTGACTTAGCAGCAGTAGCAGCATATTGATATTTCTCCCAGCAATCTTGATTCCAGCTGTGCTTCATCCAGCCTGGCATTTCATATGATGTATTCTGTATATAAGTTAAATAAGCAGGGTGACAATATAGAGCTTTGATGTACTCCTTTTCCAATTTGGAACCAGTCTGTTGTTCCATGTCTGGTTCTAACTGTCGCTTCTCGACCTGCATATAGGTTTCTCAGGAGTCAGGTAAGGTGGTCTGGTATTTCCAGCTCTCAAAGAATTTTCCTCAATTTATTGTGATCCAGAGTCAAAAGCCTTAGTGTAGTCAGTGAAGCAAAAGTAGATGCTTTTCTGGAATTATCTTGCTTTTTCTATGATCCAACGGATGTTGGCAATTTGATCTCTTCATAAGGGTGAAAGAGGAGAGTGAAAAGCTGACTTAAAAATCATCATTCAAATAAAAATAAATAAATAAACAAGTAAATAAAAATAAATAAATAAAATGCTACCTAAATTAGTCTATAAAAAAAAATCAGCATTCAAAAAGCTAAAATCATGGCATCCAGTCCCACCACTTCATGATGAATGGAGAAAAAGTGACAGATTTTATTTTCTTGGACTCAAAATTTACTGTGGATGATAATGGCAGCCATGGAAATCAAAGATGCTTGCTCCTTGGAAGGAAAGCTATGACAAACCTAGACAACACATTTAAAACCAAAGACATCACATTGCTGGCCAGGGTCCATCTAGACAAAGCTGTGTTTTTTCCAATAGTCATGTACAGATGTAGAGTTGGACCATAAAGAAGCCTGAGTGTGGAAGAATCAATGCTTTTGAGTTGTGGTGCTTAAGAAGACTCTTGAGAGCCCCTTGGACAGCAAGGAGATCAAATTAGTCAATTCATAAGAAAATGAACCCTGAATATTCATTGGGAGAACTTATGTTGAAGCTGAAGCTCCAATAATTTGGCCATCTGAGGGGAAGACCTAACCCATTGGAAAAGACCCTAATGTGGGAAAGATGGAGGGCAAGTGGAGAAGCAGAGGGCAGAGCATGAGATGTTTGGATCAGATAACTTACTCAGTGGACATGAGTTTGAGCAACCTCCGGGAGAGAGTGAAGGACAGGGAAGCCTGGCCTGCTGCAACTCATGAGGTCGCAGAGTTGGACATGACTTAGTGAGTGAAAAGCACGAGTGTTTCAGATAATTAAATTTCAGGTTATTTGATCATAGCTATTGTATACTTGGCTTCAAATTCATTAATGTCTGTGTTTATCTTTATTATTTTCATCTTTCTTCTTTTGGAGCTAAATTTGGTGTTCTTTTACAACTTCTTGTGAGGGGCTTATTAATTTTCAGGCTTCTTTCTTTTCTACACATTTTCCTCTGTTTCTCATTTGTTTTGATGTATAGTTTTAAACTTAAAATTTATTTCAAACTGCTTTCTAGATTCTGTTGTGATTTCTTCTCTGACCCATATATTTTTAAATGGATATTTTTAACTTCCATAACTGGATTGTTTTAGTCTGAAAGTGTTTGATGTTTGATGGAAGTATTTTAGTCAACTTGAAAATAGATTTGCATTTAGGTCTACCATTTCTTAAATTATTTACTATTTTCAGTCTACTATAAATTCATTTTTCTTTTTTCCTGCCTCCTAGAATATTTTTTATTATTCCATTTTTTTCTATTTTCTTATTTTTTCTAATTAGGACTTCCCTAGTGACTCAGAGGGTAAAGAATCTGCTTATAATATGACAGACCCAGGTTTGATCCCTGAGTGGGGAAGATCCCCTGCAGAAGGGAATGGAAATCCACTCCAGTATTCTTGCCTGGAGAATCCCATGGACCGTGGAGCCCGGTGGGCAAGAGTCTATAGGGTTGCAAGTCTGGATTTTTGACTTACAAATATCTAATATTAATCAATTTTTTTCTCTCTCAGTGACAGCACACAAAGATTAAACCTTTCAATATTATTTACCCTGAAAAGGTGTATATGTAATTTTAAATTCTATGTATTTATATGTATTTGTATAAAGTACTAAGATCTACATCTTAAATTCTATAAACTATTATTTTTGATTAGTCATTATGAAATTAAAATTTCCCAAATAGTTACTGAGAAATAATGAGTAATTCTTAAAAGATATTGTACTGTCAAATATCGAAAATGGAGTCACAGTCTTCATTATAGTTGCCCTTTGATTATTTCTCCTTTTACAATTTCCTGCTAGTTGTTCTTGAGCTAATACTATGTGCTATCAGTATATAAAAGTTTATTAACAGTCAACTTTATGCCACTTAGCCCTTTACTAACAGTAGTTTAATTCCATTTACCCCTCCTCACCTCTATCTCTTGTGGTATGTCATACCTTTTACTTCCACATATATTATGATTTCAATCTTACAATGCTATTGTCTTTACCTTAATAGTTTTGTTTGTGGTTTAGTCACCAAGTTGTGTCCGACTCTTCAAGACCCCATGGACTGCAGCACACCAGGCTTCCCTGTCCCTCACCATCTCCCAGAATTTGCCCAAGTTCATGCCCATTGTCTCGGTGATACCATCCAAATATCTCATCTTCTGTCACCTTCTTCTTCTGCCTTCAATCTTTCTCAGCACCAAGGTCTTTTCTGATGAATCAGCTCCTTGTATCAGGTGGCCAAAATATTGGAGCTTCAGCTTCAGCATTAGTCCTTCCAATGAGTATTCAGGGTTGATTTCCTTTAAGATTGACTGGTTTGATCTCCTTGCTGTTCAAGGGACTCTCAAGTCTTCTCCAGCACCACAGTTCAAAAGCGTCAATTCTTTGGCTCTCTGCCTCGTTTACGGTCCAGCTTTCACAACCCTACATGACTACTGGAAAATCCACAGCCTTGACCTTGCTTAGTCATAGAGTATTACTCTCTGGGCTTATTGGACCCCTTCACGAACTCCGTACTCCAGTACTGACTCTCCCGGGCTCTCAGCGTGCTGCTGCCCTCTCTGCCTCTTTCCTGGCCCTCTCAGAATGGACAGACACCCCAGATTCTGGGCCTGCTTCTCCAAGTCACATAACTGCAGAAGATCTTAGCTTTATTCTCTGTCAGTATCTTGCTTCCTCTTTCTTCAAACATACTTAAAATAATATATTTAGTCATGTATTTCTGATTACTCCCAGGGGTTTGAGTCGCCTATCATATAATTTACCAGTGTTGAAAGTTATCATCCCCTCCCCATCTTATCATGACTAATAGCATATTTAATCCCCGAGTTTTAAAAAAATAAATAAAGCAAACACTCTGCTTGAGTAATAACATAATAATTTAATATATTACCTTCCTCTGGAAAGACATCAGTGTATTGAGTCAAATAGTTTACAGAACTCTCCAAACATTTTTGTTGCTTTAATTCCTATTGTCCAAACAAAACTCTCTGGATGTCAGGCACCTGGACACACTTGTCTCATTGCTCATCAGGTGTCAAAGGACCTGTGTGAAACTGGTGCAGGTAAACACCTCAGAGCAGCACAGACACTCCACCACCCTTCTCATGACCAAGCTAGTGGCAGGCTCCAGGCTGGGCTGCAATTGCAGAGAAGCAGATATTTGATAGAAAGCCCTCATTGGGTGGTGGAAAAGATCAGGATCTGATGGAATGTGGAGAAAGTTGAGACTCTTAGCAAGTCATAAGAATCCGGGTTTATAAACTTCCTTCCTTTTAGAATCCATTTCCACATTTACAAACAATTCTACATGACTTGTGGGCCCTTGATTCCCATCTACAAAGTTTTCCAGCCTGCACAGACCAAGTTTAAGTGCAATCTGCAGCCTGGTCTTTCTGTCTAGGTGCACCCTACTGCCCTTCAATACCACTAGTGTCCAGGGCTTCTGCAATCCAGACACCATTTTATACTTGAAAAATTTCACTAAGACTGACTTCTTATGAGCTGCAATCTTTCTCCTGGTCAATTTCATGACCTCTTGCAGGTCAAGTCCAATATTTGTCCTTGTCACAGTCTTACATTAGTACCTCAGTTTCATGTAGAAACTGAGTCTTCTCTCTTCTGGGCTCATCATTCCTAGATCCTTCAGTCATTTCTTAGGCCAAGTATTTAAATAATTTATTTAATTCAGGTAAGTGAAACAGAGGAGTGAAATGCTCCCCTGGTCTTTGTGTTAAACACTTTCAGTTAGTGTTTGTAATTAATTCAGTTAATTTTTCTGGACACAAGAGCAGAGGAATATCTCTCTATCTGAAGAAAAGTGTCAGTGTAAGTCTCAGGGTAACTGATGACTAGCCAGCACTCTCATCTGAAAGGAGACACAGGCCAGTGGGGGCCTGAGTCCACTAGGCTTGCATACTGTCTAACAGCTGCAGCTTTTCTGCTCTCTGGCCCATGAGTGCCTCATAGGAAAATGGAACCAATGTCATTAGGTCTTCTGATTATGATGAAAAAAATCAGTAACTAGATTTGTATTTGACATAGTCTGATTTTCAAACGTAAGTTCAAATCATGTTTGAGACCCATGTGGTTTGTGATCTGAACAAAGCACTGGTCCCTTGCTTGCTTTCAGCTTACCAAACCCTGTGGCTTCCTTCAGCCTGCTCCTTCCTGGAATATGTCTCCCAACTTAGGAGGCTCTTTTCCAAATACAGTAAGTCCCTTACTTATGAATGAGTTTCATTCCATTTGTAAGTCTAATTTGTTCATAAGTCCAACAATGACAGCCTAGGTACCAAACTAACACAATCAGCTATATAGTACTGTACCATAATAGGTTTAGAATACACTTCACACAAATAATACGTAAAACAAACAAACACAATTTTTTAAAATTTCAATATTCTAGTACAGCTTCCTTCATTATTGCTCAGTACTTCTTAGCAGTACCGGCTACATCACTGCTGTTTTTATGCTTACTTCCAATACCCGAGAAGAGGGCGGCAGAGGATGAGATGGCTAGATAGCATTACCAACTCAATGGACAAGAATGTGAGCAAACTCCAGGAGTTAGTGAAGGACAGGGAAGCCTAGCATGCTGCAGTCTACATGGTCACAAAGAGTCGTACACAACTTAGCAACTGAACAACAATAACAATTGACATCCTGGGCTTGAAGTAAAGATATTATACTATTGTACTGTATACAGTTCTGTGTATTAAAGTACACAAAAGCACAAACTTGTAGAACATGCATGCATCTGGCAATGTACACCAGACATGTAAACTAATTTGCTTGATTGGACATGTGAACCCACATTGGTATCTTTGAAAATTCACACTTTGAAGGTTTATATGTAAGGGATTTACTGTATTGTGTTCACAGTGTGGATAAAATCATTCTCAGTTCAGTTCAGTTCAGTTGCTCAGTTCTGTCCACTCTGTGTGACCCCATGGACTGCAGCACGCCAGTCTTCCCTGTCCTTCACCAACTCCTGGACCTTGCTGAAACTCATGTCCATTGAATTGGTGATGCCATCCAACCATCTCATCCTCTGTCATCCCCTTCTCCTTCTGCCTTTAATCTTTCCCAGCATCAGGGTCTTTTCCAATGAGTCAATTTTTTGCATCAGGTGGCCAAAGTGTTGGAGTTTCAGCTTCAGAATCAGTCCTTCCAATGAATATTCAGGACTGATTTCTTTTAGGATGGACTGATTTGATCTTGCAGTCCAGGGGGCTCTCAAGAGCCTTCTCCAACACCACAGTTCAAAAGCATCAATTCTTCAGCACTCAGCTTTATTTATGGTCCAAATCTCACATCCATACATGACTACTGGAGACTCATTCTAGATAAATTAAACTGCCACCTAAAGTCTCTTACGCTACTGTGGAGACAGGGGAAGATAAGCAGCACACTCTCATGCTTGGCTCACACTGAGCTTCCTGACAGTTACGATCTCCAAACCTCTTTTTTTTTTTTTTTTTTGGTCAAGTCTAAACAGAAGCAGAAGATATTAAGAAGAGGTGTCAAGAATACACAGTAGAGCTATACAAAAATGATAATCATGACCCAGATAATTACGATGGTGTGATCACTCACCTAGAGCCAGATATCCTGGAATGTGAAGTCAAGTGGGCCTTAGGAAGCATCACTAGGAACAAAGCTAGTGGAGGTGATGGAATTCCAGTTAAGCTATTTCACATCCTAAAAGATGATGCTGTGAAAGTGATGCACTCTATATGCCAGTAAATTTGGAAAACCCAGCAGTGGCCACAGGACTGGGAACTGTCAGTTTTCATTCCAATCCCAAAGAAAGGCAATGCCAAAAAAATGTTCAAACTACTGCACAATTGCACTCATCTCACAGGCTAGCAAAGTAATGCTCAAAATTCTCCAAGTGAGGCTACACCAATACATGAACCATGAACTTCCAGATGTTCAAGCTGGATTTGGAAAAGGCAGAGGAACCAGAGATTAAATTGTCAACATCCATTGGATCATCGGAAAAGAAAGAGAGTTTCAGAAAAACATGTACTTCTGCTTTATTGATTATGTCAAAGCCTATCACTGTGTGGATCAAAAAAAAAAAACTGTGGAAAATTCTTAAAGAGATGGAAATACCAGACCACCTTACCTGCCTCCTGAGAAATCTGTATGCAGATCAAGGAGCAACAGTTAGAACTGGATATGGAACAACAGATTGATTCCAAATCGGGAAAGGAGTATGTCAAGGCTGCATACTGTCACAGTGTTTATTTAACTTATATGCAGAGTACATCATGTGAAATGCCAAGCTGGATGAAAGACAAGCTGGAATCAAGATTTTCGGGAGAAATATCAACAACCTCAGATATGCAGATAACACCACCCATATGGCAAAAATTGAAGAAGAACTAAAGAGCCTCTTGATAAAGGTGAAAAAGGAGAGTGAAAAAGTTGGCTTAACACTCAGCATTCAGAAAACTAAGATCATGGCATCCGGTTCCATCACTTCATGCAAATAGATGGGAAAACAATGGAAACAGTGACACACTTTAATTTTTTGAGCTCAAAAATCACTGCAGATGGTGACTGCAGCCATGAAATTAAAAGATGCTTGCTCCTTGGAAGGAAAGCTATATTAATATGCTAGACAGCATATTAAAAAGCAGCAACATTATTTTGCCAACAAAGGTGCATCTAATCAAACTATGTTTTTTCCAGTAGTCATGTATGGATGTGGGAGTTGGACTATAAAGAAAGCTGGACACTAAAGAATTGATGCTTTTGAACTGCGGTGTTGGAGAAGACTCTTGAGAGTCCCTTGGACTGCAAGGAGATCCAACCAGCCCACACTAAAGGAAATCAGCCCTGAATGTTCATTGGAAGGACTAACGCTGAAGCTGAAACGCCAACACTTTGACCACCTGATACAAAGAACTGACTGACTAGAAAAGACCCCGATGCTAGGAAAGATTGAATGTGGGAGGAGAAGGGCACAACAGAGGATGAGATGGTTGGATTGCATCACTGACTCGATGGACATGAGTTTGAGTAAGCTCTGGAAGTCTGTGATGGACAGGGAAGCCTGGAATGCTGCGGTCCATGGGGTCACAAATACTCAGACATGACTGAGCAACTGAACTGAACTGAAATCTTGTTTCCCTCCTCCTGTTCTAAGAATTTATGGGTCCTTTGATTCTTTTTCCACAAGGGAGGACAAAGAGACATTTCTGCAGAAAGCCCAGCTCCTCCCACCTGCACTTCCTTTGGCCTTCCATCTTCGACCCTTTACACAGGGTGTTTGGTCTTCGGGTCTAAGGGTCTTCTTTCTCATTCAGCCTCTGGGGACTTCTCAGCAGATCCTGCTGGTCTGTGGTGCAGCAGTTGCCTCCAGTGTGCTCATATTTGCTAACTCTCAGGAGATGGAAACGGAGAGAAATCAGATGATACATTATCTTTATAGGCCACACTGTGACCTCTGTATTTAACTTTTCAGCAGCACAATGAGAGAGGAGAAAACTGACTCGGGAAAAATAACTCCTTGGCTCAAAGATGAATCATACAATTAATTGACATGTTCTAGCACTTAGAGATCCCAAAGTCAGGAGACTTCTCCTCCAGACGGGCACAGAATACATGCAACCTCTGTATGCAGACATGTGATTGCCACACGACAAGACAGGATGAGAACCAAGGCAGGCAGTTGTTAAAAGATGGAGGTGGCCCTTCCGCTCAAGGGCTTGAGACCAGCAAACCTGTGATATACTTGGTCCTTATAGCATGTTTAACTTCAATTATTAATAATGCATCTTGAATGTTTTTGCTGTTACCAAATGCAAGTTCATGTGACCTACACATAGTAAGGCCAAACAAACCAAAACATCAGAGTTTGGAGCAGAGAAAAGGTTTATTGAAGGGCCAAGCAAGGAGATAGGTGGCTCATGCCTGCCAAACACCAAATTCTCTGAAGGATTTCAGCAAAACACATTTAAGTATTTCTTTTTTTATTGTATTTTTTTAAACTGGAGGATAATTGCTTTACAATATTGTATTGGCTACTAACACACAACAACATGGATCAGTCATAAGTACACACATGTCACCTCTTTTTGAGCCCCCATCCCCCACCTACCCCATCTCTCTAGGTTGTCACAGAGTACCCCATTGAGCTTCCTGTGTTATACAGCAACCTCCCACTAGCTATCTATTTTACACATGGTAATGTATATATTTCAATGCTACTCTCTCAATTTGTCCCACCATCTCCTTCCCTCACTCTGTCCAAAGTCTGTTCTCTAGGTCTGCGTCTCTATTCCTGCCCTGCAAATAGGTTCATTAGTATCATTTTTCTAGATTCCATATATTTGGATTAATATACAGTAGTTATTTTTTTCTGAGTTCCTTCACTCTGTATAACAGTCTATAGGTTCATCCACCTCAATTCAGCTGACTTTCGTTTGTCCCTTTCTATGGCTGAGTAATATTCCATATGTATATTTGTATCTCTGCTTCTTTACCCATTCATCTGTCAATGGACATCTAGGTTGCCTCAAGGTCCTAGCTGCCATAAATAGTGCTGCAATGAACATTGGGATTATGTGTCTCTTCCTACCTCCCTTGCGTGCCTGCAGGACCCACCGCAGCAGAGGGGGCCTTAAAGAGCAGAGGGTGCTCTGGAGGGCAGATGGCTTGGCTTGGAGGGTGGAGAGGGCCCCCAAAGGCAGACGGGCCCCTGTGAGAAGAGGACAGGCCGGGGCCCCAGAAGGCTCCCCATGACCAACTGTACGGGGAACCTCAGGGGCTTCCCCTGATGGACCTCCCCATCCCTGAGGGTCCCTACCCCTCACCAACAGGCAGGTGCCCTCTTCTGGCACCCAAACTGCTTTCCTGCCCCCAGCAGCCCCTTGGCCATGCCAGCCCCCTGCCTCGGCCTTCCCCCATTCTCCTATCTGGTACATGGTTGCGCCCTGTCAGTCTGTTCATTAGAGGGCTCCCACTAGTGTTTGGTAGATGTTTCAGGCATGTCTTCTCTGGCCACCATCTTCCCTTTGGCCATGAGCAAAGCACTTTTAAAGGCAAAGTGAGGGAGAAACCTGGTTAGCTGTTACAGATCTCTTGGTGTAGGAATCCTTTGTTCTTGTTGCTATCCACTAGGTCAGGTCGTGATGTTCTTATAAATCTCTAACAAGGCAAATGTTATTCTCTGTTCTGCAGCTTTTTCTCTCTAAATGAATAAATGCTTAAAAGTCAAAGCCCAGAGAATAGGCTATCCTGTATATTTCAGGCTATAGGCAATATTCTTTTACAAAAGTGGAAAACCAGCATGACTAAGCACAGGTAACAGAGTACAAAGGCTAAAGGAACAGATCTAATGTGGAGTCACATATGTTTTTCCCTACTACACTCACTTGTGTATAAATAAATGCACCAAGGCCTATATGGACACACAGAAACATGTGCATCAAGGCTCACTTTCTGGAAGGCCAGATAGAAGGTAGGTTCCTATAAACCTGAAATAACCTCCTAAGAGTTTGCCGTGTTTTCCTGCCTGCGTTCTTAGACAGCAGGGAGATCTCAGCAGAGCGACAAGGGCTGGGCACTTCAATAGGAGTGTGACTGCTTGAAGAACAAAGGAAATCAGGGCCCCGGGTGCTGCCCGCCCTGGCTAACTGTTACATCAGTGGGGAGGGGGTCCATTTATGGACTGTGTGCTTACGCAGGTTTCTGGGATCATAGGACACCCCTTTCCCATTGTTAAAGGGCTTCTCTTACTATCTACTCTACCAGGCTCCATGATCTTAAATGAGAACTATGACTATGAACAGAAAAGAACTTGTAAATTATGTTAACAAGCCCTGGTAGCATGACAGGGTCTGACAGCTGTTACTAACAGCTTCACTGAGTGGGAACCCACAGAGTGTTGGGACCTCTGGGGATGTTGCTCTTAAATTCAGATTCCCAGACCATACTGCACAGAATGTACACCATCAGTTCAGTTTGGTCGCTCAGTCGTGTCTGACTCTTTGCGACCCCATGAACCGCAGCACGCCAGGCTTCCCTGTCCATCACTAACTCCCAGAGTTTACCCAAACCCATGTCCATTGAGTCAGTGATGCCATCCAACCATCTCATCTTCTGTCATCCCCTTCTCAACCCACCTTCAATCTTTCCCAGCATCAGGGTCTTTTCCAATGAGTCAGTTCTTCGCATCAGGTGGCCAAAGTATTGGAATTTCAGCTTCAACATCAGCCCTTCCATTGAACACCCAGGACTGATCTCCTTTAGGATGGACTGGTTGGATCTCCTTGCAGGCCAAGGGACTCTCAAGAGTCTTCTCCAACACCACAGTTCAAAAGCATAAATTCTTTGGCACTCAGCTTTATTTATAGTCCAACTCTCACATCCATACATGACTACTGGAAAAACCATAGCCTTGATTAGATGGACCTTTGTTGACAAAGTAATGTCTCTGCTTTTTAACATGCTGTATAGGCTGGTCATAACTTTCCTTCCAAGGAGTAAGCATCTTTTAATTTCATGGCTGCAATCACCATCAGCACTGATTTTGGAGCCCCCCCAAATAAAGTCTGACACTGTTTCCACTGTTTCCCATCTATTTGCCATGCAGTGATGGGACCAGATGCCATGATCTTAGTTTTCTGAATGTTGAGTTTAAGCCAACTTTTTCACTCTCCTCTTTCACTTTCACTAAGAGGCTTTTTAGTTCTTCTCCACTTTCTGCCATAAAGGTGGTGTCATCTGCATATCTGAGGTTATTGATATTTCTCCCATCAATTTGATTCCAGCTTGTGTTTCCTCCAGCCCAGCGTTTCTCATGATGTACATTACATATAAGTTAAATAAGCAGGGTGACAATATATAGCCTTGATGTACTCCTTTTCCTATTGGGAACCAGTCTGTTGTTCCATGTCCAGTTCTAAATGTTGCTTCCTGACCTGCATACAGGTTTATCAAGAGGCAGGTCAGGTGGTCTGGTATTCCCATCTCTTTCAAAATTTTCCACAGTTTATTGTGATCCACTCAGTCAAAGGCTTTGGTGTAGTCAATAAAGCAGAAACAGATGTTTTTTCTGAAACTCTCTTGCTTTTTCAACGATCCAGTGGATGTGAGCAATTTGATCTCTGGTTCCTCTGACTTTTGTGAAACCAGCTTGAATATCTGGAAGTTCACAGTTCATGTATTGTTGAAGTCTGGCTTGGAGAATTTTGAGCATTACTTTGCTAGCATGTGAGATGAGTGCAATTGTGTGGTAGTTTGAGCATTCTTTGGCATTGCCTTTCTTTGGGATTGGAATGAGAACTGACCTTTTCCAGTCCTGTGGCCACTGCTGGGTTTTCCAAATTTGCTGGCATATTGAGTGCAGGACTTTAACAACATCATCTTTTAGGATGTGAAATAGCTCAACTGGAATTTTATCACCTCCACTAGCTTTGTTTGTAGTGATGCTTCCTAAGGCCCACTTTGCTTCACATTCCAGGATGTCTGGCTTTAGGTGAGTAATCACACCATCGTGATTATCTTGGTCGTGAAGATCTTTTTTGTATAGTTCTTCTGTGTATTCTTGCCACCTTTTCTTAATATCTTCTGCTTCTGTTAGGTCCATACCATTGTCCTTTATTGAGCCCACCTTTGCATGAAATGTTCCCTTAGTATCTCTAATTTTCTTGAAGAGATCTCTAGTCTTTCCCATTCTATTGTTTTCCTTTATTTCTTTGGACTGATCGCTGAGGAAGGCTTTCTTATCTCTCCTTGCTATTCTTTGGAACTCTGCGTTCAAATGGGTATATATTTCCTTTTCTCCTTTGCTTTTTGCTTCTCTTCTTTCCACAGCTATTTGTAAGGCCTCTTCAGGCACTCATTTTGCTTTTTTGCATTTCTTTTTCTTGGGGATGGTCTTGATCCCTGTCTCCTATA
Source organism: Okapia johnstoni (assembly GCA_024291935.2). Classification (NCBI taxonomy): domain Eukaryota; kingdom Metazoa; phylum Chordata; class Mammalia; order Artiodactyla; family Giraffidae; genus Okapia; species Okapia johnstoni. Next base: position 2,379,457 of record CM044326.1, read on the forward strand.
CAATGTCATGAACCTCCGTCCATAGTTCATCATGCACTATGTCTATCAGATCTAGTCCCTTAAATCTATTTCTCACTTCCACTGTATAGTTATAAGGGATTTGATTTAGGTCATACCTGAGCGGTCTAGTGGTTTCCCCCACTTTCTTCAATTTAAGTCTGAATTTGGCAACAAGGAGTTTATGATCTGAGCCACAGTCAGCTCCCAGTCTTGTTTTAGCTGACTGTATAGAGCTTCTCCATCTTTGGCTGCAAAGACTATAATCAATCTGATTTTGGTGTTGACCATCTGGTGATGTCTATGTGTAGAGTCTTCTCTTGTGTTGTTGGAAGAGGGTGTTTGCTCTGACCAGTGCGTTCTCTTGGCAAAGTGCTATTAGACTTTGCCCTGATTCATTCTGTATTCCAAGGCCAAATTTGCCTGCGTACACCATAGGTTGTTTCATTAGCAAGTCTTTGTAAAGTGTTCTGGAAAAAAATCCAGTGGTATAAAGGAGGTCTTACTTATGGTACCTCTTTCTTTTAAGAAGAACAGAAATACTTTATGATAAAAAAGATGCATGAGTTTTCACAACATTCAGTGAACCAAGGCCATGCTGATCCCTGCTGTCTTCTGCCCTGCTACCTCTCAGTTCCCTGGAACATCCCACTGTTAAATGAGATAAACAAGGGGCAGCCTCAGCAGCGAGGAGCCGGAAAACAAGCCAAAGCACTCTGTACCCCATTCACTCTGTGTACCTGGACCTTACTGTTCATGGCACTGGCTGCAAGCCAATGAGTAAAAGGCATCCTTGCCTCTTGGAGCATCAGCTGTGGCAGAGAGCTTGCAGTGGACCTCACAGCAGCCCAGACCACCCTTTAGCCAGTGCAGGGGAGCCCTGGGGCCACCCACAGCTGGCACAGGCTGCGTGATAGTGGTGGCTGCACACCACACTCATCTCCTTTCCCTGGGAGGCAAAAGAGAGATGTCACCTTCTGAAAAGCAGCTGAATCCTGGCCTATGAGGAAGAGAACAGCCAGGTACGGTTCCACTTCTGATGTCTGCAGAGTGCCAGCACTCTCCTCAGCCCTCACATCTGGTTTCAGCTGACTGGGCCAGGAAGGGGCACAGAATCTTCATCTGGTGCTGCTCAGGGCTGAATCTGAGGCTGGCTCTTGCACTGGTGAACTGGGTTCCTTGAGCAAACTCCTAACCTCCCTCTGTTCAATGCACTTCAGTGCCTTCCTCTGTTGAACCAGGAGAGTAACACCAAAAACTGCAGAGGACATGCCCACCTCAGGGGTCCCAGCTTCTGTCTGGCACATAGGGGGAAGGTTACCTCTCTGATCTTGCCAGCTGGATATCAGAGGGGCACAATCTCAGTTTAACAACTTCCTCAACACGCTGAATTTGTGGATTATTTTCTTTGTTAATCATTAGAACAAAAACAAAACAAGAAAGTAAGGGCCTCTGTTGTTTCCACCCGCGCACAGACATCCAGGGTCGTTGCTTTTTCTGTCCCACACACGTCAGTTCAGCAAGTGACTGACGGTCCCCACTATGCTCCTCTATACTCTTTAATGGCAGGGTGAAATTTCACTCGGTTTGATGCTGGGATTCCATTCAGTAAAACGGCGCCAAGAAAGGATATAAACTAAAACAAGGAGGCATAACTGGAAGGTGAATAGAACCTAGGACAGTTGTTATGACAACTGCTCCAAAAGCATATGAATTGTACACTGACTGGAGACACACCCATGAAATTGTCTTTTGACGAAGTAAAAACTTTGGCCCATGGTCTACCTATTTACATTTGCTTCTTGCTGTAAAAAGTGAAATGTGTGTGTGAAAAAAAAAATCATCATTGTTCAATGACTGTGTTTGTATTGTTTGAAGTATGATGATTCACAGAACCAACATTTTAGTGTTTCCAGGCAACTGAATGTCAACTTAAAGACGTCGTTTTCTCCACTGTCAGGGTTGATCTCTTTATTCAATTAAGCAAGCATTTTCAGGATATTGATCCTGTTGTAGACACTGTGCTCTGCACAGCAGATAGAAAAATGAATTAGGTAAGGCTCCTGCCCTTGGAGCTTACCCAGTAGTTGGGGGGTCAGGTGTATAATTAAATGATTCATGTGGACCTTGCTTGGATGAAAACACAGGACAGTTAAGTAAACCCCTTGGAGGGACTCAGCTCAGACAGGTCAAGAAAGACTTCTGGTGAAGAACCGTAGGGGCCAGGGTTGGGGTGATTGAGGGAGAAGAAAGAAGAGTATGCCCCAAGCACGAGGGAGTGTAGTGCTTGGGAAGTTCTGCTTGGCTGGGACACAGCGTGATGAGTGATGAGGCTGGAGTCACAGGGGGAAGTGGGAGGTACTGATGGAGTTTAGGCAGGGGCTCCACGGCTCTAATTATGCTTTAGAAAGCTCCATCTGGGTTCTCCATGGGCAGCAGGTCTGAAGGATGTGCTGGAGTTTCAGAGACAAGTTTTTAAGTCACTTAAAATAATCTAAGCAAAGGCCCTGAACCGGAGTAATGCGGTAGAGACCCAGAGCGTGGGGTTGAGGGGCCGTATCAGCTACCTTCCCTGAGCATCTTGCAGGAAGTACTGCATTCAGACCAATGCAGAACAGAAAATACACAGCAGACTTCTGTTTTCTTTTAAAAGTTATAAACAACTGATCTAAGGGAGGATAATAAAGTTTGACATTATAATATCCATTGTGGAGAAGCCAGCTTCAGAACACGGTGGAGGGACTGTTACACTGACACAATGACAGAAAAACATATCTTTAGGTGACAAAATTGCAAAGAGATACTATTTTATTAAAGAGATACTATTTTAGGCACTACATTGCACTTTATGGGGAGCCAAAAACAGATGGTACAATGCAATTTACTGGACTAGAGTTCTTCGAAAGTGTGTTTTAACTTGGAACTTGGAATCCTTCAATTTGCCAAATGCTAACAACACATCCTGCCTATTCCACTGCATATTAATTTGTATCTTGCTCAGTTGTTTAGGCTTTTAATTATAGAAGAAATGCAAACATATTGTACAAGTTGGAGAGAAATACAGTAGAGAAGAGTATAAATTAAAAAATAAATATCTTCCCATCCCTACTTTCCCATCCAGTTCTCTAGCTACAGTTACAGTTATCAATCTCATATAGGTACTTTTCATATTTTAATGGATGTAAAACTTCCATACACATTTACATTAGGTGGAAAACCTTGTGCATCTTTGCTTAAATGTATGGAAATTAACTAATTCTTAGAAGTATAATTACTGTGTCTAAGACTGTGTTCATTAAATTTTTAATAGATTTCACAAAACAGTTCTTCAAAAATACGCAAATTCCTCTCCACACGCTATTTATTTATTTAATGCCATTTCATTACACGTGTAGTGGTGATGTTTCATTGTGATTTAATTTGCCTTCCCTAATGTGACGTGCATCTTGTCATATACTTACATGCCATTAGTAAACCTTCTTTGGTGAAGAGACAGTTCAGGTCATTTGTTGTTGGGTTGTTTATTTTCATACTGGATTCTGGCAGTTCTTCATATATTCTAGATAGAACTCCTTTGTCATGTGTGTTTTGCAAATATTGTCTCCCAGTCTGTGGTTTGTACTTTTATGGAAATTTTTTTTTATTTTAATGATCTCTATCAATTATTTTGCGCAGTTTTTAATCGGAGGAAAATTGCTTTACAATGTTGTGTTGGTTTCTGCCATATAGTGGTGTGGATTAGTTATAATTTTATATATATATGTATATCTCCTCCCTCCTTCCCCTCCTTCTCCTCCCCCCTAGTCTACCCATCTAGGTTGTAACAGAGCACCAGCCTAGGTTCCCTGTATTTAATTTATTTTTAATGAGCTACATTTTTATATATACCTAGGAAATCTTTACCTGACCCAAAGTTATAACATTTTTAACTGAACTATCATTAATTTATAGTGGTCTGTTAGTTTCAGGTGTGTAGCAAAGTGATTCAGTTATATCTAGATATATATTTTTTCAGATTCTGTTCCATTATAGATTATTACAAGGAATCAAATATATATAGCACTTTTTTCTATGATTTCTTCTTGAAGTTTCATATGTTTAGGCTAAATAGATATAGAAGCTGTGGTACATATACACAATGGAATATTACTCAGCCATGAAAAAGCACAAATGAGAATCAGTTGAACTTAGGTGAAAGTACCTAGAACCTGAAATAAGTCAGAAAGAGAAAAACAAATATTTTATATTAATGTATATATATATATGATATCTGGAAAAAAGGTATTGATGAAGCTATTTTCAGGACAGGAATAGAGATGCAGACAGAGAGAACAAACTTGTGGACACAGTGAGGGAAGGAGACAGTGAGACAAGTTAAGAGAGTAGCACTGATATATATATATATATACACACATATATATACTATCATGTGTAAAATAGCTAATAGGTAGTTAGCCAGTGGGAAGCGGCTACATGACACAGAGAGCCCAGCCTGGCACTCTGTGATGACCTAGAGGAGTAGGATGGGGTAGGGGTGGGAGGGAGGTTCAAGAGGGGGAGATATATCTAGAGCTATGATTGGTTCATGTTGTTGTACAGCAGAAACCAACACAACACTGTAAAGTAATTATCCTCCAATTAAATTAGTTAATTAATTAATCACCATACATATTTCTTGATGCTTTTACTACGTCTCTTTGTTCCTTGTGTCTATTATTTCACCAATACCACACAGTCTTTTTCTCTTTTTTTTTAAGGTGTAGTTTTGTTTATTTATTTGGCTGCACCGGGTCTTAGCTGTGGCACATGGGATATTCTATCTTCCTTGCGGCATGCGGGGTCTTCTAGTTTCAGCATTTGAACTCTTAGCTGTGGCGTGTGGGATCTAGTTCCCTGACCAAGGATCAAACTCAAACCCTATGAAATTAGGAGAGTGGAGTCTTAGCCTTCGGACCACCAGGGAAATCCCAATACCATATGAGAGTGAAAGTGAAAGTGTTAGTGTCTCAGTCTTGGCTGACTCTTTGCGACCCCAGGGACAGCAGCCCACCAGGCTCCTCTGTGCATGGGATTCTAGAGGGAAGAATGCTGGAGTGGTTAGTCATTTCTTCCAGGGGATCTTCCTGACCCAGGAATCGAGCCCAGGTCTACTGCACTGCAGGCAGATTCTTTACCATTTGAGCCATGAGGGAAGTCTTGATTAAAATAATTTTCCGTTCAGTTCAGTCTCTCAGTTGTGTCTGACGCTGTGACCCCATGGACTGCAGCACGCCAGTCTTCCCTGTCCATCACCAACTCCCGGACCTTGCTCAAACTCATGTCCATCGAGTTGGTGATGCCATCCAACCATCTCATCCCCTGTCATCCCCTTCTCCTCCTGCCTTCAATCTTTCCTAGCATCAGGGTCTTCTCAATTGAGTCAGCTCTTCATATCAGGTGGCCAAAGTATTGGAGTTTCAGCATCAGTCTTTCCAATGAATATTCAGGGCTGATTTCCTTTAGTATTGACTGGTTTGATCTCCTTGCAGTCCAAGGGACTCTCAAAAGTCTTATCCAGCAACACAGTTCAAAAGCATCAATTCTTCACACAGCTTTCTTTTTTTTTTGCTCTCTCTCTCTTTCTCCTTTATTTTATTTTTTTTCTTTTTTTTTTTTTTCTTTATTTTAGTTGGGGGCTAATTACTTTACAATATTGTAGTAGTTTTTGCCATACATCGACATGAATCAGCCATGGATTCACATGTGCTCCCCCTCCCAAACCCTCCTCCCACCTCCCTCCCCCTCCCATCCCTCTGTGTCATCCCAACGCTCCATCCCTGAGCATCCGTCCCATGCATAGAACATGGAATGGTGTTCTGCTTCACATATGACAATATACATGTTTCAATGTTATTGTCCCAGAACGTCCCACCCTCACCTTCTCCCTCAGAGTCCACAGGACTGTTCTATGCATCTGTGTCTCTCATTCTGTCTCACATATAGGGTTACCATTACCATCTTTCAAATTCCATATACATGCATTAGTATACTGTATTGGTGCTTTTCTTTCTGGCTCACTTCACTCTGTATAATGGGCTCCAGTTTCATCCATCTCAATAGAACTGATTCAAATGTATTCTTTTTAATGGCTGAGTAATATTCCATTGTGTATATGTACCACAGCTTCCATATCCATTCGTCTGCCGATGGACATCTAGGTTGCTTCCATGGCCTGGCTATTGTAAACAGTGCTGCGAGGAACATTGGGGTACACGCATCTCTTTCAATTCTGGTTTCCTCGGTGTATATGCCTAGCAGTGGGATTGCTGGGTCATATGGCAGTTCTATTCCCAGTTTTTTAAGGAATCTCCACACTGTTCTCCATAGTGGCTGTACTAGTTTGCATTCCCACCAACAGTGTAAGAGGGTTCCCTTTTCTCCACACCCTCTCCAGCATTTATTGCTTGTAGACTTTTGGATAGCAGCCATTCTGACTGGTTCACACAGCTTTCTTTACAATACAACTCTCACATCCGTACATGACTACTGGAAAACCTGTAGCTTACTAGACAGACCTTTGTTGACAAAGTAATCTCTCTGCTTTTTAATATGCCATCTAGGTTGGTCATAACTTTCCTTCCAAGAAGCAAGTGTCTCTTAATTTCATGGCTTCAGTCACCATCTGCAGTGATTTTGGAGACCAAGAAAATAAAGTCTGTCACTGTTTCCATTGTTTCCTCATCTATTTGCCATGAGATGATGGGATTGTATGCCATGATCTTAGTTTTTTGAATGTTGAGTTTTAAGCCAACTTTTTCACTCTCCTCTTTCACTTTCATCAAGAGGCTCTTTAGTTCTTTGTTTTCTGCCATAAGGGTGGTATCATGTGCATATCTAAGAAATAATTTCAGTCAGTTTTTAAATCAGTCCTCCAAATATATTCTTTGATTTCAAAATTGTTTTGGATATTATACTTTTTTTACTTGCCATATAAATTTTATATCGGTATTTTGTAATATTGAATACTGGTGTAGATTGCATTATGTACAAAGATTCATTTTCAGAAACACCTTCCAATACATTAATCTGTTGTGTTTCCATTTATTTTCTTTGGTTTCATTTAATTAAGTATTTAATTAACTATTAGTTAATGAGTGCTGTGTAGTTTTCAACATAGAGACAAAATATAATTATCAATATTTGTAGATAATTATTTAATATTTTTTGGTGCTATTGTAAGTTGTCCTTTTAAAATTTCAATTTCCAATTGTTCCTTATTAAAACTAAGAAAAGTAATTGACTTTTGTGTATCAACTTGTGTCCTGTGTCTGTGCTTAGCTCACTTATTATTTCTAATATCTTTTTTGTACAAATTTCAGCTTTCATTTCAATTCCAAAGAAGGGCAATGCCAAAGAATGCTCAAACTACCACACAATTGCACTCATTTCACATGCTGGCAAAGTAATGCTCAAATTTCTCCAAGCTAGGCTCCAACAGTACATGAACCAAGGACTTATAGATGTTCCAGGTGGATTTAGAAAGGACACTGGAACCAGAGATCAAACTGCCAACATCTATTGGACCTTAGAAAATGCAGGAGAATTCCAGGAAAACATCTACTCCTGCTTCATTGACTATGCTACATCCTTTGACTGTGTGGATCACAAAAACTGTGGAAAATTCTTAAAGAGCTGGGAATACCAGACCACTTTACCTGCCTCCTGAGAATCCTGTATGCAGCTCAAGAAGCAACAGTTAGAACCGGACATGGCACAACAGACTGGTTCCAAATCAGGAAAGGAGTACGTCAAGGCTGTATATTGTCACCCTGCTCATTTAACTTATATGCAGAGTACATTATGTGAAATGCCGGGCTGGATGAAGCACAAATTGGAATCAAGATTGCCGGTAAAAATATCAATAACCTCAGATATGCAGATGACTACACCCTATGGCAGAAAGTGAAAAGGAACTAAAGAGCCTCCGAAAGAAGGTGAAAGAGGAGAGAGAGAGTGAAAAAGCTGGCTTAAAACTGAACATTCAAAAAATGAAAATCACGGCATCCGGTCCCATCACTTCATGGCAAATAGATGGGGAAACAGTGGAAACAGTAGCTGACTTTATTTTCTTGGGCTCCAAAATCACTGTGGATGGTGATTGCAGCCATGAAATTAAAAGACTCTTGCTCCTTGGAAGAAAAGTTATGACAAACATAGACAGCATATTAAAAAGCAGAGACATTACTTCGTCAACAAAGGTCCATATAGTCAAAGCTGTGGTTTTTCCAGTAGTCATGTATGGATGTGAGAGTTGGACCATAAAGAAGGCTGAGCACCGAAAAACTGATGCTTTTGAGCTGTGGTGTTGGAGAAGATTCTTGAGAAGCCTATGGACTGTAAGGAGATCAAGCCAGTCAATTCTAAAGGAAATCAATCCTGAATATTCTTTGGAAGGACTGATGCTGAAGTTGAGGCTTCAATACTTTGGCCACCTGATGTGAAGATCTGACTCATTAGAAAAGATCCTGATGCTGGAAAAGATTGAAGGTAGGAGGGCAAGTGAACCACAGAAGTTGAGATGGTTGGATGGCATCACTGACTCAATTGACATAAGTTTGAGCAAGCTGCGTGACATGGTGAAGGACAGGGCAGCCTGCCTTCCTGTAGTACGTGGGATCACAAAGGGTCAGACACAGCTGAGCAACTGAACAATAGAATAGCATTTTCTATGTAGACTATGATGTCATTTGTGAAAAGTGGTACTTTTATTTATTCCTTTCTGATTGATGTGTCTTCTATTTCTTTTTCTTGCCTCCTTGCGCTAATTAGAACCTCTTTGTAAATCTGCAAGTGCACTTTCTTGAATTGCTTCTGACTTAGGGAGAAAGCATACAATCTTTCTCTACTCTGTGTGTTGTTACCTGTAGGTTTTTCACAGGAGCCCTTGATCAGGTTGAGCAGGTCTCTTCTATTTTAGTTTGCTGAACATATTTATTGAGTGGAATTTTTGAATGATTTTTTTTTCATCCATTAAGATTATTATGTCTTTTTCTTTTTATTCATTTGATCTAGTGAATTGCATTCTGACTGTTGAACCAGCCTTACATTACTATAAATCTTTTATGGTCAGGACTTTTTTCATTTTTACATTTAGCCTGGTTTTCTTATAAACAATGTAGGAAAGTGAAAGTGAAAGTCACTCAGTCATATCCGACTCTTTGCCACCCCATAGACTATACAGTTCATGGAATTCTCCAGGCCAGAAACCTGGAATGGGTAGATTTTCCCTTCTCCAGGGGATCATCCCAATCCAGGGATCAAACCCAGGTCTACTGCACTGCGGGCAGATTGATTACCAGTTAAGCCAAAAGGGAAGCCATAAACAATGTATAGTTGTATATTATATTTTAAAATAAAATGATCTTTTAATTATTTCTTAATAAATGCCTATAGATCATTTACATTTAATGTAATCATTGATATTAAATATTTTCTTCCAGTTTTTAATTTGCTTTATTTTTGGCCTTTCTCATTTTTATTTCACCATTCCAATTTTACTGCCTGTTTACTATTTCAATAGTTAGATTAAATAAGAGTAGTATTATTTTTAATATTTTGGTATATAATTTTCTTAACTTTTAATATATTTTAAGCTTTCTTTAATAGTTGCTCTAGAGAGTATAATATCGATACATAACTTTTCACAGTTTCCTTAGAGTCCACATTTTCACTTCAAGTAGAATTTTGCAACTATATTTGTCATTTTTTTCCATCCATTAAAGTTGCAGTTTTCATATGTAGCACAACATACATAGAAAACACTGCCATATTTTATGATTTGAGCTCAATGGACATGGACCTCAGCCTTGTCTAACTCAGTGAAACTTGAGCCATACCGTGGAGGGCTACCCAAGACGGAGGGGACATGGTGGAGAATTCTGACAAAATGTGGTCCGCTGGAGAAGGGAATGGCAAACCACTTCAGTATTCCTGCCTTGAGAACCCCATGAACAGTATGAAAAGGCAAAAAGATACAACACTGAAAGATGAACTCTCCAGATTGGTAGGTGCCCACTATGCTACTGGAGATCAGTGGAGAAATAACTCCAGAAAGAATAAAGGGATGGAGCCAAAGCAAAAACAACACCCAGTTGTGGATGTGACTGGTGATAGAAGCAAGGTCCAATGCTGTAAAGAGCAATATTGTATAGGAACATGAATCAAGGCAAATTGGAAGTGATCAAACAGGAGATGGCAAGAGTGAATGTAGACATTTTAGGAATCAGCGAACTAAAATGGATTGGAATGAGTGAATTTAACTCAGATGACAATTATATCTATTACTGTGGGCAAGACTCCGTTAGAAGAAATGGAGTAGCCATCATGATCAACAAAAGAGTCCAAAATGCAGTACTTGGATGGAGTCCCAAAAATGACAGAATGATCTCTGTTCGTTGCCAAGGCAAACAAATCAATATTACCATAATCCACGTCTATACCCTGACCAGTAATGCTGAAGAAGCTGAAGTTGAACGGTTCTATGAAGACCTACAAGACCTTATAGAATTAACACCCCCAAAAGATGTCCTTTTCATTATAGGGGACTGGAATGCAAAAGTAGGAAGTCAAGAAACATTTGGAGTAACAAGCAAATTTGGCCTTGGAGTACAGAATGAATCAGGGCAAAGGCTAATAGAGTTTTGCCAAGAGAACGCACTGGTCATAGCAAACACCCTCTTCCAACAGCACAAGAGAAGACTCTACACATAGACATCAGCAGATGGTCAACACTGAAATCAGATTGATTATATTCTTTGCAGCCAAAGACGGAGAAGCTCTATACAGTCAGATTATGAATTCCTTATTGCCAAATTCAGACTTAAATTGAAGAAAGTGGGGAAAACCACTAGACCATTCAGATATGACCTAAATCAAATCCCTTATGATTTTACAGTGGAAGTGAGAAATAAATTTAAGGGACTAGATCTGATAGACAGAGTGCATGATGAACTATGGACAGAGGTTTGTGACACTGTACAGGAGACAGGGATCAAGACCATCCCCAAGAAAAAGAAATGCAAAAAAGCAAAATAGCTTTCTGAAGAGGGCTTACAAATAGCTGTGGAAAGAAGAGAAGCAAAAAGCAAAGGAGAAAAGGAAATATATACCCATTTGAATGCAGAGTTTCAAAGAATAGCAAGGAGAGATAGGAAAGCCTTCCTCAGTGATCAATGCAAAGAAATAGACGAAAACAATAGAATGGGAAAGACTAGCGATCTCTTCAAGAAAATTAGAGATACCAAGGGAATATTTCATGAAAAGATGGGCTTAATAAAGGACAGAAATGGTATGGACCTAACAGAAGCAGAAAATATTAAGAAGAGGTGGCAACAATACACAGAAGAACTGTACAAAAAAGATCTTCACGACCCAGATAATCAGGATGCTGTGATCACTCACCTAAAGCCAGACATCCTGGAATGTGAAGCAAAGTGGGCCTTAGGAAGCATCACTATGAACAAAGCTAGTGGAGGTGATGGAATTCCAGTTGAGCTATTTCAAATCTTAAAAGATGATGCAGTGAAAGTGCTGCACTCAATATGCCAGTAAATTTGGAAAACTCAGCAGTGGCCACAGGACTGGAAAAGGTCAGTTTTCATTCCAATCCCAAAGAAAGGCAATGCCAAAGAATGCTCAAACTACCACACAATTGCACTCATCTCACATGCTAGCAAAGTAATGCTCAAAATTCTCCAAGCCAGGCTTCATCAATACATGAACTGTCAGCTTCCAGATGTTCAAGCTGGTTTCAGAAAAGTCAGAGGAACCAGAGATCAAATTGCCAACATCTGTTGGATCACCGAAAAAGCAAGAGAGTTCCAGAAAAACATCTGTTTCTGCTTTGTTGACTCTGCTAAAGCCATTGACTGTGTGGATCACAATAAACTGTGGAAAATTCTGAAAGAGATGGGAATACCAGACCACCTGACCTGCCTCTTGAGAAACCTGTATGCAGGTCAGGAAGAAACATTTATTACTGGACATTGAACAACAGACTGGTTCCAAATAGGAATAGGAGTACGTCAAGGCTGTATATTGTCACCCTGCTTTTTTAACTTATATGCAGAGTACATCATGAGAAACACTGGGCTGAATGAAGCACAAGCTGGGATCAAGATTGTTGGGGGAAATATCAATAACCTCAGATATGCAGATGACACCACCCTTATGGCAGAAAGTGAAGAAGAACAAAAGAGCCTCTTGATGAAAGTGAAAGAGGAGAGTCAAAAAGTTGGCTTAAAGCTCAACATTCAGGAAACTAAGATCATGGTGTCTGGTCCCATCACTTCATGGAAAATAGATGGATAAACAGTGGAAACAGTGTCAGACTTTATCTTTTGGGGCTCCAAAATCACTGCAGATGGTGATTGCAGCCATTAAATAAAAAGACACCTAGTCCTTGGAAAAAATTTATGACCAACCTAGACAGCTTATTAAAAAGCAGAGATGTTACTTTGCCAACAAAGGTCTGTCTAGTCAAGGCTATGGTTTTTGCAGTAGTCATGTATGGACATGAGAGTTGGACTATAAAGAAAGCTGAGCGCCGAAGAATTGATGCTTTTAAACTGTGTTGTTGGAGAAGACTCTTGAGAGTCCCTTGGACTGCAAGGAGATCCAACCAGTCCATCCTAAAGGAAATCAGTCCTGAATATTCATTGGAAGGACTGATGCTGAAGCTGAAACCCCATTATTTTGGCCACCTGATGCAAAGAACTGACTCATTTAAAAAGACCTTGATGCTGGGAAAGATTGAAGGCAGGAGAAGGGAACGATAGCCGAAGAGATGGTTGGATGGCATCACTGACTCAATAGACATGAGTCTGAGTAAACTCCAGGAGTTGGTAATGGACAGGGAGGCCTGGTGTGCTGCAGTCTGTGGAGTCACAAAGAGTCGGACACAACTGAGAGACTGAACTTAACTGAGCTGTACTGAAGCTCAATGGTCATAGATATCGTGAAGAATTTAATAAGTGAAAAGCAGTCTTTTGTTTCTCCCAATAGTCAGCATTTCTGCTATTCTTCCTTCATCTTTAAATTACAAATTTCCCTCAAGTATAATTTTCTTATACTCGAAGGCAGGAGGAGATTGAAGGCTGGAGGAGAAGGGGATGACAGAGGACAAGATGATTGGATGTCATCACTGACTCAAAGGCTGTAAGCTTGAGTAAACTCAGGGAGTTGGTAAAGGACAGGGAAGCCTGGTGTGCTGCAGTCCATGGGGTCTCAAAGAGTTGGACATAACTGAGGGACTGAAAAACAACAGTAGTTTTCTTAAATACTAAATTATGTTCTTTAAATGTCTTTAAAGAAATTCTACTGAGGAGAAATTTTATTAATTCCTGCAACTGAGATGATATTTATTTTTCTTTCAGTCCTGAGGGATGCTTTTGCTGGGATAAGAGTCCTTTACTTTAAGCACTTTATAGATCACATTTCATTATCTTATGATCTATATGCTCTCTTTCCTCCCCCCCCACAGCTTTATTGAGTTATAATTGTGATATATCAATGTGTAAGATTAAAGTGTACACCATGATGATTGAGTATACATAAACACTGCAAGATAATTACCACAATAAGTTTAGTTAACACATCTTTCATGTGTATGTGTTTGAAAATTTTTAGATCTACTCTTAGTTCTGCTGGAATTCCATCACCTCCTCCCTTTGTTTATAGTAATGCTTCCTACTGAGCTATTTCAAATCCTGAAAGATGATGCTGTTAAAGTGCTGCATTCAATAGGCCAGCAAATTTGAAAAACTCAGCAGTGGCCATATGACTGGAAAAGATCAGTTTTCATTTTAATCCCAAAGAAGGGCAATACCAAAGAATGTTCAAATTACTGCAAAATTGCACTCATTTCCCATGCTAGCAAGGTAATATTCAAATCCTTCAAGCAAGGCTTCAACAGCATGTGAACTGAGAACTTCCAGATGTATAAACTGGATTTAGAAAGGGCAGAAGAACCAGAGATCAAATTGCCGACGTCCGCTGGATCATAGAAAAAGAAAGGAAATTCCAGAAAAACTGCTACTTCTGCATCACTGACTAAGCTAAAGCTTTTGACTGTATGGATCACAACAATCTGTGGACAATTCTTAAAGAGCTAGGAATACCAGACCACCTTACCTGACTTCTGAGGAACCTGTATGCAGCTCAAGAAGCCATAGTTAGAATGGACATGGAACAATGGACTGGTTTCTAATTGGGAAAGAAGTACGTCAAGGCTGTATATATCGCCCTGCTTATTTAACTTATATGCAGAGTACATCATGAAAAACGCCAGGCTGGATGAAGCTCAAACTGGAGTCAAGATTTCTGGGAGAAATATCAATAACCTCAGATTTGCAGATGACACCACCCTAATGCGAGAAAGTGAAAAGGAGCTAAAGAGCCTTTTGATGAGGGTGAAAGAGGAGAGTGGAAAAGTTGGCTTAAAACTTAACATTCAAAAACTAAGATCATGGCATCTGGTCCCACCATTTCTTGGCAAATAGATGGGAAAAATGGAAAGTGACAGACTATTTTCCTGGGTTCCCAAATCACCTCAGGTGGTGACTGCCACCACGAAAATAAAAGACACTTGCTCCTTGGAAGAAAAGCCATGCCAAATCTAGACAGTGTGTTAGCCTCTGGTCAGAAACCTTTTTATGTACACTTGCCTTCACTGCAGGTACAGTTCCATAATTGGGACCTACTCTTGGGACAAAGCTATGAAGAAAAATATGAACTGAATAGATGAACAGGGACTGCTTCTACCATCCTCCCACCACAGGGGTGTTTTTCATGATGCCTCTGGACAAAAAGTAAGAATTTTAACTTTAGCCTCCTTAGATGACGTATTGAAACCATATATAAGCCCCTATGTCCTTGTCTTTTGAAGTAAAAGGCTGACTCAAAACTTAATGATAAGGAAATGTGAAGATGTAGAAACAAAGAATGGGCTTCCCTGATTTCTCAGATGGTAAAGAGTGTGCTTGCAATGCAGAAGATCCAGGTTTTGTCCCTGGGCCGGGAAGAAGCCCTGGAGAAGGGAACAGCAACCGATTCCATGTTCTTGCCTGGAGAAATCCAGGGAAAAAGGAGTCTGGTGGGCTGTAGTACTTGGGGTTGCAAAGAGTTGAACACAGCTGAGCGAATAACACACACACACAGAAAATAAGAAGAGCTGTTGGGCTGGGGAACTGTTAGCAATTTGGGCTATAAATCTGCAACGTGGCAGAATCAACAAACTCATCTTCCTCTGAAAGATATATACATAATGGCCTGACACATATTACTGTTTGGCGAGTGTATGTTCCTCGGTTTTGTCTCGTCACAACAAAGATTTGGAGCGACGGACATTAAAGCCCTCCGCACGTCACAGCTCTCAGGTCTTGGACAGAACATGTTATAGCTCTTAGACAAATCAGTGTTACAGCTCTATTTTATTTAGATAATAGCAGGAGAATCCATCCTCGAAGCATGAGGGCATGCTGACCCAAAGATGCAAAGAGAAGAGAGTGGGAAAGTGCGCCAGTGCGTGGGAGAGAGAGCGAGAGAGCGAGCGAGCAAGAGAGAGAGAGAGAGAGAGAGAGGGCCAGAGAGACAGCGAGAAAGAGAGAGACAGAGAGAGATAGAGGGCGAGAGAAAGAGAGAAAGAGTGCACGCACACAGGGGAGAGAGAGAGAGACAGACAGAGAAAGAGCACACACACGTGGGTGGGGGGCGGAGAGAGCGCGCTTTGGCTCCTCTTTTTATATGTTTTTTTTACTCCCCCTGGGCCTGCCCTATGCAAATTGGGCTTAGCCGGGAGTGTTGTTCTACCTGTAGTTCTCACTCAGGTCCTCGGACCTTCCTTTGTTCTATTTTTGCAGGCTTTTCCCTTCCTTGTCTTTTAGCCACCGCCATTTTGGACTCCTGTTTCCTATTCTAACTACCTAACATTACCATGATATTTTTATAGGAAGCAGATGCCCTCCAGGTGAAAACTGCTGACCACAAGCACATAGATTCTAGACCAGTTGGAATGAGAAGGTTGATGATGCTAACTTCCAGTTACCTCACCATCAACCAATCAGAAAATTGTCCATGAGTTGATCACTCCCTGCTCCTTGAATCATTACTATAAGACTAACCCCAACCCCCTCCAGGGTGGGACACACAGACTTGAAGGCATTAGTCCACTGTGTCCCCCTTTGCCTGGCAAAGCAATAAAGCTATTTTTTTGGGCTTTACCCAAAACTGGGTCTCTGAGATTTAATTCAGCACTGGTGCACAGAGGCTGAATTTCAGCAGTGATATGACTCCACACTGGGGAACCACAGTCAGCTCAAAGCCGTGAGAAGAAAACAATATCAGAACTTCATTCTCTCAGCAGTTGTCACTCCAGTTTTATCTCTTCTCCACAATCCACCTTCTTTTGTTTATGTAATTAACAGAGTCCTCCAGTGGTTACTTACTGTATTCTGTCCAGAGAGTTTAGTAGTAATCATAGGGGGATTGTGGCCATATAAAGCTCACTTGTTTTCTGTAGGAACTAGAAACTCTCTCATTGTAATTTGATTTCTTTTTTAAAATTATAAGAAAGAGGTATTCCATGATTTCTGTTATTCAAATCCTTGTTCATATGTCATCTTGTATTTATTAATTTTAAAATATTTGAAATCAAATATCTTCATTACAGAACAGTAACGTAGAGCTTTTCTTCCCCAAGCTATTCCAAGGATTTGCATAGAAAACTACATGACAGTGTATAACTTTCCTCAAGCAAGTTTCTTTTTTTGGGGAAAAAAAAAGTTCAAATTTGAATGGAAGGTCCAAGGATTTCCCTGTGCCCACACGTGCCCAGCCTCCCCCACTTACCCTGCAGAAGTGGTGCCTTTGTTACCATCTATACTGACACATCCTTATCACCTGAAGTTCTTACTTTATATGAGGGCTCATTGTTGGAGCAGCACATGTGTGGGTTGGGACAAATGTATGATGATGTGTATTACCTTTATAGTATCCTGCAGAGTAGTTCTACTGCCCTACAAATCTTCTGTGCTCTGCCTGCTCATCTCTCTACCCCCAGTTCCACTAATCTTTAATGATGTCTCTGTATATAATTATTAATATTGTTTATACCTCCCTAATAAATACACTTAGTAAAGCATCTTATTTCTTCTATTGTTGCAGCTGATTTCTTTTTAACTCGGTATGTATGTAATCACATCATCTATAAATAGTCATACTTTTGCTATATACTGTGTTGTGCTATGCTTAGTGTTTTTAGTCATGTCTGACTCTCCACGACCCCATGGGATTCTCCAGGCAGGAATAATGCAGTGGGTTGCCATGTCCTCTTCCAGGGAGTCTTCCCAACCCAGGGATCAAACCAGTGTCTCCTGTGTCTCCTGCAGGTGGGTTCTTTATCGCTGAGCCACCAGGGAAGCCCATTTTGCCACATACTTTCCAATATTTTCCTGTCACTTATTTCTTTTTTGAAATTGCATTGACTCAGAAAAAGCAGTAAGTGGTGAAACTGTAGGTCCCATCTGTATTTCTTTCTCAAAATAGGAAAATTTTAGGAGAATTTAATCAAAGGACTATTTATTAAAGGTATAAGTAGGGATTGGGCAAAACAGCAAGAGATGATGGCAAGCCCTGGGCTAGTAAAAGTCATAGCCTTTGCCCACCTAGGCCTAAAGCCCTGTGAAGAGAGCAGGACCCGGGAAGCAGGACTCTGTGGGGGTGACCTGTGGAGGAGATGGCCCCAGGGTGGGGGCAGTATCCAGGTCCTCCTTCCTTTCCAGTTAGACTTTACAGAAAAACCAACAAAATACTTGAAGAACTCATGTACTCACCACCCACAATGAACAATTGTTAACATTTTGACATGATTTATTCAGCTCAAACAAAAATTCCATGACTAATACAGTTGAAATCCTCCTCTATCTGTTTTTCCCTCCCCAGGTCTAATTCTCCCCCTTCTGAGATACGCTCTCCCATGCATTTTTCTGTCTTTACAGTTTTACATAGATGCAGATATAGATATACACAATGTCTAAAAAATCCATAGTAATGTGCAGTGATTTTACAACAATGGTCTTCTAATGTAAATTGTATTCTGATACTTGCTGTTTGTAAATGTATTTTTTTAATCAAAGTATAGCTGGTTTGCAATGTCATATTAGCTTCAGATGTACAGCAAAGTGATTCAACTTTATATACATAGATATATATTTATATATATACTCTTTTTCAGGTTCTTTTCCTTGTAGGTTATTATCCTATAAACAGGTTGTTGTTGATAATCTGTTTCATGTATATTAATAGTAGTGGGTATATGTTAACCCCAAACTCCTAATTTATTCCTCCCATACCCACTTTCCCTTTGGTAAACATAAGTTTGTTTTCTATGCAATTAGCCTTTTCTCTTTTGGAAATAAGTTCACCTTATTACATTTTTTGTTTTCTACATATAAGTGATATCATATAATATTTGTCTTTCTCTGACTTACTTCAGTCACTGTGATAATCTCTAGGCCTGTCTACATTGCTGCAAATAGCATTATTTCATTCCTCTTTGTGGCTGAGTAATATTCCATTGTGATACTTGCCTTTTCAACTTGACTTATGTTTTTGAGGTTTACCTATGTTATACATTTCAATTGAAAAATTCATTTTAACTATGTGGATATACCAACATTTATTTATCTATCTTATCTTTAGTGGTAGGTAGTGGGATGTACTCTGGTTTTTCACGATGACTTGCAAGAATTATTTGAGAAATGAATTTTATATATTTTGGGCTGTGTAATCTTATTACATGGTACTAAGAGGCTCTTCAAAGTGGTTGTATCAATACCATGCAGTCCTAGGGGCAAGATGTAAACATATTATGACTGATTTTTAAAATATGACTTCGTGTAACTTTGTGATAAAAAGCATCAAGATTGTGTGTGATTCTTAAAAATGAAACACAATCTGCAGAAATGCAGTTCTTTAAAATGCTGCAGAGAAAGGTATTTGTTTTTTAAAACACAAATGGTTATGGCCAGAATATCTTTTCAGTCCAGTTCAGTTCAGTCTCTCAGTCATGTCCGACTCTTCGCGACCCCATGAATTGCAGCACACCAGGCCTCTCTCTCCATCACTAACTCCCGGAGTCTACCCAAACCCATGTCCAACGAGTCAGTGATGCCATCCAACCATCTCATCCTCTGTCGTCCCCTTCTCCTCCTGCCCCCAATCCTACCCAGCATTAGAGTTTTTTCCAATGAGTCAACCCATCGCATGAGGTGGCCAAAGTATTGGAGTTTCAGCTTCAATATCAGACCTTCCAAAGAACACCCAGGATTGATCTCCTTTAGGAAGGACTGGTTGGATCTCCTTGCAGTCCAAGGGACTCTCAAGAGTCTTCTCCAACACCACAGTTCAAAAGCATCAATTCTGCGGTGCTCGGCTTTCTTCACAGTCCAACTCTCACATCCATACATGTCCACTGGAAAAACCATGGCCTTGACTAGACGGACTTTTGCTTTTAAATATGCTATCTAGGTTGGCCATAACCTTCCTTCCAAGGAGTAAGCGTCTTTTAATTTCATGGCTGCAATCACCATCAGCAGTGATTTTGGAGCCCTAAAATATAAAGTCTGGCACTGTTTCCACTGTTTCCCCAACTATTTCCCATGAAGTGATGGGGCCAGATGCCATGATCTTAGTTTTCTGAACACCGAAATCAGATTGATTATATTATTTGCAGCCAAAGATGGAGAAGCTCTATACAGTCAGCAAAAACAAGACCAGGAGCAGATTGTGGCTCAGATCATGAACTGCTTATTGCCAAATTCAAACTTAAATTGAAGAAAGTAGGGAAAACCACTAGTCCATTCAGGTATGACCTAGATCAAATCCCTTATGAGTATACAGTAGAAGTGACAAATAGATTTAAAGGACTACACCTGATAGACAGAGTGCCTGATGAACTATAGACAGAGGTTCGTGACATTGTACAGGAGACAGGGATCAAGAACATCCCCATGGAAAAGAAATGCAAAAAAGCAAAATGGCTGTCTGAGGAGGCCTTACAGATAGCTGGGAAGAGAAGAGAAGTGAAAAGCAAAGGAGAAAGGGAAAAATATTCCAACTGAATGTAGAGTTCCAAAGAATAACAAGGAGAGATAAGAAAGACTTCCTCAGCGATCAGTGCAAAGTAATAGAGGAAAACAACAGATTGGGAAAGACTAGAGATCTCTTCAAGAAAATTAGAGATACCAAAGGAACATTTCATGCAAAGATAGGCTTGATAAAGGACAGAAATGGTATGGACCTAACAGAAGCAAGAGATATTAAGAAGAGGTGGCAAGAATACACAGAAGAATTGTACAAAAAAGCTCTTCATGACCCAGATAATCATGATGGTGTGATCACTCACCAGAGCCAGACATCCTGGAACGTGAAAATCAAGTGGGCCTTAGAAAGCATCACTACGAACAAAGCTAGTGGAGGTGATGAAATTCCGGTTGAGCTATTTCAAATCCTCAAAGGTGATGCTGTGAAAGTGCTGCACTCGATATGCCAGCAAATTTGGAAAACTCAGCACTGGCCACAGGACTGGAAAAGGTCAGTTTTCGTTCCAATCCCAAAGAAAGGCAATGGCAAATAATGCTCAAACTACCACACAATTGCACTCATCTCACGTGCTAGTAAAGTAATGCTCAAAATTTTCCAAGCCAGGCTTCAGCAATATGTGAGCCGTGAACTTCCAGATGTTCAAGCTGGTTTTGGAAAAGGCAGAGGAACCAAAGATCAAATTGCCAATATCTGCTGGATCATCGAAAAAGCAAGAGAGTTCCAGAAAAACATCTATTTCTGCTTTATTGACTATGCCAAAGCACCACAGCCTTGTCTATCTCAATGAAACTAAGCCATGGCATGTGGGGCCACCCAAGACGGATGGGTCATAGTGGAGAGGTCTGACAGAACGTGGTCCACTGGAGAAGGGCATGGCAAACCACTTCAGTATTCTTGTCTTGAGAACCTCATAACAGTATGAAAAGAACAGTATGAATATCTTTTAGAAGATCTCAAATGAGAAAAA
Source organism: Okapia johnstoni (assembly GCA_024291935.2). NCBI lineage: Eukaryota > Metazoa > Chordata > Mammalia > Artiodactyla > Giraffidae > Okapia > Okapia johnstoni. The sequence continues at coordinate 2,400,560 of CM044326.1, forward strand.
CACATATTTTAAAAATTGTCTCATTGGGAGCTATTGAACATGAGGATAGGAGTTTATATACTAGATTTATCTACTATTGGTAATGTAAACCTAGAGTTGGTTTACATTACCAACTGTAGAGGGACAGTGGCAAGTCACTTAACCTATGTCTTTAAACTTCAATTTCTTACTTTTAATATGCTGGTAAAGATACACTAAAAGTAAAAGAAAATAATATGTTTCCTATAACCTTACATGTTGCTTGTGAAGCTGATTTTTATTCATTTTTATTCATCATCAAAGTTCCCAACATATAAGAAAATATGCTCTTATGCAAAAGTAACCATAGACAATATGCAAATGAATGAACAATGCTGTGTTCCAACACAAGTATATGGGCACTGAAATTTGAAATTTCATGTAGTTTTCACATGACAGAAAATATTCTTTCTTTCATATTTTATTCAACCATTGAAACAGGTTAAATCCATGCTTAGATTATGGATAAAAACAGGCGGTTGACTAGAACTGTTCTATTGACCATAGCTTGCAGAAACCCTAAACAGATTTAAGAACTGTTATTTGACATATTTTGTATGTAAACCATTTGAATGTAAGACATGGTATCTTCTCAGCTCTAAATATTTCAGTACACATCTCTTAAAAATAAGGGCATTCTCTTACTTAACTACAATACCATTATCATCAGTTCAGTTCAGTTCAGTCACTTAGTCTTGTCTGAATATTAGCAACCCCATTGATGGCAAAACACCAGGCTACCCTGTACATCACCAACTCCTGGAACTTTCTCAAACTCATGTCCATTGAGTCTGAGATGCCATCCAACCATCTCATACTCTGTCGTCCCCTTTTCCTCCTGCCTTCAATCTTTGCCAGCATCAGAGTCTTTTCCAAAAGTCAGTTCTTTGTATCAGGTGGTCAAAGTATTGGAGCTTCAGCTTCAGCATCAGTCATGGAATGAACATTCAGGACTGATTTTCTTTAAGATGGACTGGTTTGATCTCCTTGCAGTCCAAGGGACTCTTAAGAGTCTTCTCCAACACCACAGTTCAAAAGCATCAATTCTTCAGTGCTGAGTGTTCTTTATGGTCCAACTTTCACATCCATACATGACTACTGCAAAAATCATAGCTTTGACTAGACGGACATTTGTGAGCAAAGTAATGTCTCTGCTTTTTAATATGCTGTCTAGATAGGTCATAACTTTTCCTCCAAGGAGCAAGCGTCTTTTAATTTCATGGTTGCAGCAAAAATCTGCAGTGATTTTGGAGCCCAAGAAAATAAAGTTTCTCATTGTTTCCATTGTTTCCCCAGCTATTTGCCATGAAGTGATGGGATGGGATGCCATGGGCTTCATTTTTTGAATGCTGATTTTTAAGCCAGCATTTTCATTCTCCTCATTCACTGTCATCAAGACCCTCTTCCTCTTTGCTTTCTGCCATAAGGGTGATGTCATCTGCATATCTGAGGTTATTGATATTTCTCCCAGCAATTTGATTCCAGCTTGTGCTTCATCCAGCCCAGATTTTTACACGACGTACTTTGCATAGACGTTAAAAAAGCAGGGTGAAAATATACAGGGTTGACATACTCCTTTCCTAATTTGGAAACAGTCTATTGTCCCATGTCCAGTTCTAACTGTAGCTTCTTAAACTGCATACAGATTTCTCAAGAGACAGGTAAGGTGGTCTGGTATTCCCATCTCTTTAAGAATTTTCCACAGTTTGTTGTGATCCACACAGTCAAAGGCTTTGGAGTAGTCAATAAAGCAGAAGTAGGTATTTTTCTGGAACTCTCTTGCTTTTTCTATGATCCAGTGGATGTTGGCAATCTGATCTCTGGTTCCCCTGACTCTTCTAAATTCAGTTTGAAAATCTGGAAGTTCTCAGTTCACATATTGTTGGAGCCTTACTTGGAGAATTTTGAGCATTACTTTGCTAGCGTGTGAGATGAGTGCAATTGTGTGGTAGTTTGAACATTCTTTGGCATTGCCTTTCTTTGGAATTGGAATGAAAACTGATCTTTTCCAGTCTTGTGGTCACTGCTGAGTTTTCCAAATTTTCTGGCATTTTGAGTGCAACACTTTCAACAGCATCATCTTTTAAGATTTGAAATAGCTCAACTGGAATTTCATCACTTCCACTAGTTTTGTTCATAGTGATGCTTCCTAAGACCCACTTGACTTCTCATTCCAGGATGTCTGGTTCTAAGTAGGTGATCACACCATCATGGTTATCTGGGTCATGAAGATCTTTTTTGTATAGGTCTTCTGTGTATTCTCGCCCCCTCTTCTTAATACCTTCTGCTTCTTTTAGGTCCATACCATTTCCGTCCTTTATTGTCCCCATCTTTGCATGAAATGTTACCTTGGTCTCTCTAATTTTTTCGAAGAGATATCTAGTCGTTCCAATTCTATTGTTTTCCTCTATTTCTTGGCATTGATCACTAAAGAAGCCTTTCTTATCTCTCTTTGCTCTTTTTTGGAACTCTGCATTCAGATGGAAATATCTTTCCTTTTCTCCTTTGCCTTTCACTTCTCTTATTTTCTCAATTATTTGTAAGTCCTCCTCAGACAGTCATTTTGCCTTTTAGCATTTCTTTTTCTTGGGAATAGTCTTGATCACTGCCTCCTGTACAATGTCCCAAACTTCCATCCATAGTTTTTCAGGCACTCTGTCTATCAAATCTCATACCTTGAATGTATTTGTCACTTACACCGTATAATCGTGAGGGATTTGATTTAAGTCATACCTGAATGGTCTAGTGGTTTTTCCTATTTTATTCAATTTAAGTCTGAATTTGGCAATAAGGAGTTCATGATCTGAGCCACAGTCAACTCCCGGTCTTTTTTGTTTTTTTTTTTTTTTTTGCTGTCTGTGTAGAGCTTCTCCATCTTTGGCTGCAAAGAATATAATCAATCTGATTTCAGTAATGACACTATGGTGATGTCCATGTGGAGAGTCATCACTTGTGTTGTTGGGTGAAGGTGTTTGCTATGAGCAGTGCATTCTCTTGGCAAAGCTCTGTTAACCTTTGCCCTGCTTCATTTTGTACTCCAAGGCCCAACATGCCTGTTACTCCAGGTATCTCTTGATTTCCTACTTTTGCATTCTAGTCCTCTACAATGAAAATGGCATCCTTTTATAGACGTTAGTTATAGAAAGTCTTGTAGGTGATCACAGAACTGTTCAACTTCAGCTTCTTTGGCATTAGTGATTGGGGCATAGACTTGGATTACTGTCACATTGAACGGTTTGCCTTCGAAATGAAAAAGATCAGTCTGTCATTTTTGAGATTGCCCCCAAGTATTGCATTTCAGACTCTTTTGTTGACTATTATGGCTACTCCATTTCTTCTAAGGGATTCTTGCCCACAGTAGTAGATATAATAGCCATCTGAATTAAATTCACCCATTCCAGTTCATTTTAGCTTACTGATTCCTAAAATGTTGATGTTCACTCTTGCCATCTTCTGTTTGACCACTTCCAATTTACCCTGATACATGGGCCTAATATTCCAGGTTCCTATGCAATATTGTTCTTTACCGCATTGGACTTTGCTTCCATCACCAATCACATCCACAGCTGGGTGATGTTTTCGCTTTGTCTCTGTCTCTTCATTCTTTCTGGAGTTATTTTCCCACTCTTCTCCAGTAGCATATTGGGCACCTACCGACTTGGGGAGTTCATATTTCAGTGTGATATCTTTTTGTCTTTTCATCCTGTCCATGGGGTTCTCAAGGCAAGAATACTGAAGTGGTTTGCCATTCCCTTCTTATGTGGACCACATTTCGTCCACCACGGCCCATCCATCTGCAGTGGCCCTACTCGGCATGGCTCATAGTTTCATTGAGTTAGACAATGCTGTGATCCATATGGTCAGTTTGGTTAGTTTTCTGTGATTGTGGTTTTCATTCTGTCTGCCTTCTGATGGATGATGATAGAGACTTGTAGAAGCTTCCTGACGGGAGGGACTGATATTAATAATAACTTTTGAATATTATATGATTTCTAGGCCATATTAAATTTTACTCATTGTCTCCAAAATGTCTTTTAGATTGTTTTTTCCCAGCAAGTGCCCATTCAAAGTTTATACCCTCCATTAAACTTTTATGAGTCTCCAGGCTCTTTTAATCTAAAATAATCCAGACTTTTTTCTCCTATGGCCTTTATTTTTGAAAAGTCTGGACTAGTTGCCTTGCACTATGTCCAAGATTCTGGGTTTGTAAATTATTTTTTAGTGTTGTAAATTTAATTTGTCTTTCTATTCCTCATGTTTTCTGTGACTGAAAGTTGGATATAGATGATTTTTTTAGATTCAGGGTAAACTTTTGGCAAGGTTGCTCCATAGGTGGTACTGTGGACTTCCCATTTCATCTCATCAGGAAGCAAAGAACTCCTGCCTGTTCCAGGTGGTGATTTGCAGATTCTCCATCATAAAGATATAGTGTCTTTTGCAATTAGCCAGCATTCTCTACAGGGACTCTCTGGCACCTTGCAAATAATCCTGTTTACCACCCACCAGCCCCACTAATGGCTTGGGCATTCATTAACCTCATCTGAATAAATCATTATATGGAAGGATCATTTATTTTTTAATTGATCTATAAATTGAAGGATATAATTATTTCAAAGGAACTTGTAGGAACCACTGTTACTTGGTAGAAATTTCCTAAGATAGGTTCATGTGAGACAGTTGTCCTATTCTTACCTATAGTGGCTATCTGTTCAGGGACTCAAGGTGGCAGAAAGCAGGAGAATGAGAAACCTGCCCCATGGGCTCACTGTGTAAAAGGTTCAAGGCATTCATAAACACTCTCCCTTTCTTCCATTGTCACCATGACAACATAAGTAAGCCTGGCTAGCACCTTATCATCTCATTAGGGCTTCCTGTGCTTATGCTTCTTGTTCCACTGAGAGCAATGCCCTTCATATTTGTTGTATTCAGAATGAATATACATGTCTGAAGACCTGGAGGAGGGTGGAGTGTCAGGATGAACGCTGTGGACCCTGTGTTTCACTAGTGGCCTCATCACCTTTTTTCTTTATTTAAAATCACAAGGTTTTTATTTGTTTGACCAGCTAATGTCTTGTTTTACAAATGCTGTTTTTAAGCATCTTTATTTATACTCAGTTCTATGCAATGCATATATAAAAAAGAAAGAAAAGATTTATCTCCTGGAGAAATGAAGCATCAAATTATGGAAAAAGCCAATGTGAGAGACCTCTGGTTTCAGGACAAGACAATTCCGTTTTCAGAGGTAGACACACTTCTTCCTATGGATCCCTTCTAAGAACAGCTGAAATCCCATCTCTGGACATTATACGTAAAGTAAACAGAAGACTTAGAAAGGAGACGAGTAAAGGGCAGCCTCCCAGGGGTCTGAGGGTTGAATATGACCATTACAGAGATCCTTTGCTTTTCTTCATGCCTCACAGGCTTCATACATCCTGAACTGGATTCTGGAAGAGGATCCAGGAATCCAGACATGGGCCAGAGAGCGCGCATCATCAAAGCCCCAAGGGAAGCCCACTCCCTTGAATCCAAGGGCCAGGAAAGGCTCAGCCTGGGAGGACCGAGAAGTTTAGACAAAACTCCAGCTAAACACACCCTTCCCTGGGCTAGCTTCCTAGTGGGAAGCCTGACCCCTACCCTTGCCCAGCAGTGATGAGGTCTCCTGTCTTCCTCCGACTTCCATCTTTGTGTTCTACCATTGTTATGTAAAATGTAACAAACAGGGTGAAGGATACACAGAGCCTCTCTGCGCTATTTTTGCAACTTCTTGTGAATCTATTATTTCAGAATGAAAGGTTAAATTAAAAAGTCAGACTGTTTGGATGATATTTTTCCTTTCCTGCCTGGGGTGTCTGTAGTTACTTTGCTATACCTTGACTGGGTTCAGTGTCTCACAATAAAACAATTCCAAGGAACAACTGCCTTCCTATTTAATCCATAAAGTGCAAATTTGAAAGGAGTACCATTTAGAAATGGGCAACGTTTTTTTTTATTTACTTTTTGCTGAGGTAACATTGGTTTATAACCTCATCAAGTTTCATGCATACAGCCTTCCGTTTCTACTTCTGTTTATTCTACAGCATGCTAAGTCAGATGGAGAAAGATCAATGCCATATGACTTTACTCATATGTGAAATCTAAAGTACAAGCTATGAACAAAGCAAGTTCATCTTTTTATACTAAAGTCAATTTTAATAGCCAAACGCTACAATGAAGTAAATATATATTTACCAAGAATAAAATGCATATATAAATTGTACTATAGTCATACAATGTAATATGCATAATTATACAGCAAGAACATTAATGATTTGCTATAACAAAAAATATCAGAGGACGTAATTTCAAAAATACTATATCAAGCAATGAAACCAGATACTTCTGCATTATTCCATTTATATAAAGTCTCAAAACAAACAATATTAATCTATGGTATTTAAAATGGTACTGATAATTATGAGTCTTCTATGGTGTTTTAATGCTTCATTTATTTTCTTGTGATGTGTTTATAAAGTTGTGTCATTTTGCAATAATTTATTGAGTTATACATTAGAGTTTGTGCATTTTTATCTATAAATGCTACTCCTCAGTAAAATATGCAAGGTTATTTTTAAGTGAAGGTCCTTGGGGGATAGTTTGGTGGTTCTGTTATGAGAATCTGAAAGAGAAAGATACCAGGGACAAAGAGAGGAAACCAGGGGAACACTTTTATAACAAAACAAGACTCAACTCAGTGAAAAGTAATAATGCATCCTTTTCCTTAATTACTCATTTCAGTGTAATTCAGTACAAATTTTATGTAAAAACAATGACTGCTGAGAGGGACATTCATGAAGGGGGAGCTCCACTTTTGACCTCCAGAAAATGTTTGCTTAGCACCTCCTCACTCCGTAAGGTGGAACACATCAGTAAGCAAGGTAGAGAAGGTTCCTGTTTCCCTGAATCTAGTAAATGCTCACTCCTCGGATGCTGCCTGGAATATTCTAGAGGCAAAGTAATATAACAACGTTAGATGGTGTTCAGGGTTTCTAGCCTGAAGCAGAACAAAATATAACAGCCACAAATAAACAAAGAGGCTATACTGTGGACAGTGAATTAGACTTGCTTTCTTCATTAGAAGTGTGAAAAGTGGCAAGGAAGTTTTCTAGTCAGGAGACTTGTTCCTAAAAAACAGGCCACTTTAAGAAGTGTTCAGTGCCTTTTCATCACACATTTTTGAGTGAGCGAGGGATCACATATTATGAAGAGTGTGGTACGAAGGGTGTGAAGGTTCAACAGATCCCTCTGATTGCATGGTCCTGGGAGTCCTGTGTGCAGGGTAAGCAGATTATTAGAAGTCCCCCAGAAAAAGAGAACATGGCGTGGCTTTCTTGAAATAAGAGAAACCATTTGACCTAAGCCATTTTGTGATCTAAGCCTGGCTGCCATGCTTGCCCTAGAACACATCTCAGTAATTAGTGATCTCAAGGAAACAAAGGGATGCAGGAACAGAGAAAAAGCAGTCAAACAATAGTGCATTGAAAAAGAGTTCTAGTTCTTCCTCAAGAGATACACATAATAACGTATCATTGAGTTCTGTAGGAATTGAGGCCACCACCCAGGCAGAAGACAGAATCATGATGTTGACCCTGCCCCCACCGACTTCAGCTAATTAAAGCTTGGATCAGTTGACCTCTTCCTAGTTCTATGCCAAGTATCCATTCAAGCCCCCTCATGAATACTCATGCATCCTTAGCTTAAACATCCCCAGTTTTGCTGCTGGGGAGATCCTAATTTGGGGAAGATCCCCAGTGTTCTCCTTACTTGAGGCAAGAATAAATCTTTTTCCTCATCTTTGGTTTGGCTGTGTTTATTGTTTCGACACACTCACCAAGAATCAAACCCAGGTTTTGGGTAACATAAGCACATGCTGTTGTCCCCCTCAAGTCTCCCTTAGCACTACCAGGTATAATAAAGGAGGCAGTTAGAGTTGACTCTTAGATCAATAGCAATTTTTCAGCACATATAAGTCATTAAATCTTTGTCTTGTAATTGCAGTCTGTCATCTGGCAGATCTAGTTCAAGGGTACACTTCCTCTCCATCTCTGTTTGCTTCTAGAGTTGGCACCTGCAGCTCCCCACGCGAGGCCAGAGGATATCTGGGGGCTCTTCACCCTTAAGGACAGAGACCTGGGAATGTTGGGAATTTACTTCCCCCATCAGTTCAGTTCAGTCTCTTAGTCGTGTCCAACTCATTGTGACCCCAAAGACTGCAGCACGCCAGGCTTCCCAGTCCATCACCAACTCCCAGAGCTTGTTCAAACTAGTGTCCATCAAGTTGGTGATGTAATCCAACCATTTCATCCTCTGTCATACCCTTCTCCTCTCACCTTCAATCTTTCCCAGCATCAGGGTCTTTTCCAATGAGTCGGCTTGTCTCATCAGGTGGCCAAAGTATTGGAGCTTCAGCTTCAGCATCAGTCCTTCCAATGAATATTCAGGACTGTTTTCCTTTAGGATGGACTGATTAGATCTCCTTGCAGTCCAAGAGACTCTCAAGAGTCTTCTCCAACACCACAGTTCAAAAGCATCAATTCTTCAGTGCTCAGATTCCTTTATAGTCCAATGCTCACATTCATATATGACTACTGGAAAAAACATAACTTTGACTAGACGGACCTTTGTTGGCAAAGTAGTGTCTCTGCCTTTTAATACACTGTCTAGGTTTAATATGCTTCCCCATAGGGTCTGCCGGTCACTCAGTGCAGGGACAGACCAGCTCTCTTGCCCCTACCTGAGGCAACATGTCACTCACATTGTTCTAGAGCTCCCAGTGGGTTCAGGCTAGGGCTGGGCTTTGTCTGAACTTGCACTGTTCCTTTCCTTTTTCCTGTTCTGTTTCCCTCACATACTTACAGGATTCCTGTGGGAAACTGCCGGAGTCCAGCTCCAGCTGGTCCAGGGGTTCTCTCAGGAAGGACGGCGTTGGCGATGCAAAATGAGAAGACACAGCGAATCTTGGTGTTTCCAAGTGTCTCCCGACTTTATTGTTTTCAAGACAGCTTTTATATTTTTAGTGGTACATAGAAACAAATGTAAAGTATAGAGTCATACCAAATCAGTTTAATGGGTCAGCAATTTTGACCTTTATCGAAACCAGGATACTATTTGCATATCTTAATTACCAAAGTTTCAAGTTATCTACATCATCTTCTGGCCTGGAGGCCTGCTAACATCTTGTGACTCTTTATTGATAAGGATTGATCAGCCAGAACACTTTTGTATCAGGCACAGTAGATTATGACAAAGAAAGAATTCATTAACAGAAAGTTTCAAAGTACAAAGTAAAACCTGTCTTTGGTAATCTATCCTACGCCTTGAGCTTAACAGAAAAGAATGTGGTCCCATAAAGTCATAGAACAGCAAGCTGAAGGTCAGCTCTAAGTAAGAATCATCAGTTAAATCAACAATTGTCTTATTATTTGTATTAAAGCTAAACTTCTATTTATATAAATCTCTAACTATTATGCTTTCATTATATAGGCTAAATACGTTAAGAGCAAAAACATAGTGAGTAAATATAAACTAAGTAACAGTTTCATAAAGTAATATTTCTTATGTCTTCTAATAAGCCCTTTTTTCTACGAAGGGCTCTGTGCCCATTGGGGCTTTCTGTGTGGAGGTTCTCAATGTTGTTTATTGTGAGTGCTGAGGCAGCCTTCCGAGAATTCCCTGAGGCCTGAGAAGCCATGCTCGATCAGTCCTTTTCCTCATGACTCTGTCATGGGTGGGATCTTGTGAGCTGGCTCCCAGCAGGAAACATTCCTTAATAAATTATTGGCACACGAATCATATAATAGGGTCCTCTTCTGGGGAGCCTAACCTGAGACAATCCTGAAATAAAAGGTGAAAATATAGATATGGCCCTGAGGTTCCCATAATAAGAAACATTGCCTAAATAGACACAAACTCTGGAAATTCTTTCTTCAAATTATTGTTTGATGTCAGCAGAAAAAGATTAGAGTAAAACTTGAAAAACTTACAATGTTGTGTATAAAAGGAAAGTCTTTTTGATAATCAAAGTCTTATAGTCAAGAGAAAGAATTTTAAAAATGGGCCTGTTGAGGTGCAGAGCCAGGTCCTTCATCCTCGCCAAGGTCTCGCCCACAGACCGTCCAGCCAGACGGCACTGAAGGCTCTGACTGTGGAATTAGCCCCTCCTTCAGGGACCTCTAAATTTAGCACTTCCCAAAACTTGAAACGTGCAATCAGAACTTCACAGATGAAAGTTCAGTGAAGCGCTGAAGATGCCCATCTAATAATTATCTTTGTAAAATTATCTGCTTTTGGAATAGTTTAACATGCTTCTGGAGGTTTGTTCTCCCCTTCCCCCCCCACCCCCCCCTTCCCCCCCCCCCCCCCCCTTCCCCCCCACCCCCTCATCACCAGTTGAGTTGCAGGAGACTTTGGAGAATCTGTTCCTCACGTTCCCCCTTGGCCCCTCCCTGCTTTAAGCAGTTACCAAGGAACCAAGGCTCCCTTTGTTGTAAATTATTGGGGTGAGCCAGAAAATCAAAGGCAAGAAGAAACACAGAAGGGGAAAGGGAGCATTGACACTCATTAGCGAGTAACTTACTCCTCTGGGAGGAACTCACTTTGAAGCAAAAGCATCTTCACAAAACAAGGAGACGGAAGAGTATGACTGACTGGCCACGTGGTTGTGTCTGAGCCTCAGGAGGTGCCTGAGTACAGGCGCTGTGTGGGCTGTTGGCTGGCAAGGCAATGAGTCGACTCTGGTTTTCATTTCTCAGTATCTCGTGTTGATGGTGCTGGAAAAGTTTTCTTTTTCTTATCTCAAGCAGAATGGCTTTTCCTGTTCCCGAAACCCACTCTGGGCTGGGCTTGTGCACGTAGGAAAAATTTACAGGTGGAGAAATGTAACACCCCTAGGAAACCTGAGTAAATCATTGCAATAAATTCCACTTATGGATACCAGCAATGTACCAATGACTCTGTGTGTATTATCTCATTTAACACATTATTGTTGCATTTACTTTGTAGAGAGGGATGGGAGCTGGAATTCTAACCCTGTCTCTCTGTTTACAAACCCCACATCTAACCATTGCACAAACCATCCACCTGAAAGAGAAGTCTCAGAAGATTGGCCTAAAATAAGATCATATTTTCCCAGATACCACTGGTGGCCCTGGCTTCAGTTTACATGATTGATTTGTTGTATATACATCTGTGTGTGCACTGCCAGGATTTCCATGACCATCTGTCAGTCTTACTGCCTAATAGATGTGAGAAAATACAAGATTATCAAGCTCTGACTTCCACAGATGAAACAACTAGAGAGAAAATGTAAAATTTTTTTCTGCTCTGGATTTAAAAGAAATTATCCCTGTTCAAAGAAAGAATGAGCTTGTCTTTGGATTAATGGATTTTTACTTAAGCAAAGACAGCATCAAGTGAGAACTGGAATGAAAGATCCCCTATACTCTGGGATTCCAGATTCCAGATATTGTCTGAGCTATGGCTGCACTGATGAGGTTACATTTTAATATGCAGCAGTGCACTGAGACACACCCATGCAGAGTCCCAATCAATACCTGTGCAAGTGTTATAGAAATGTGTTTACCTTCTATTAAAAAGAATTTGCTTTCCACCCTCATCAAGATTGTACCGAGTGGATGGCTGACCTACTTTCCTGCAGTGTTTGATTTGCTTTTAATTATAGCAATTACAGTGCCCTGATCACTGGCATTGTCCCCAGGATGTTGGTTTATTTCTTAATGTTATTGTTACCCAGATTTTACTGCTGTGAGACCAGTATGATGCCTGTGAATGTTCCAGGGGTGGTGTGAGTGGTCTTAGGAACTTGTTAGGGGTCAGCAAACTTGTTATCAAGATTTCTCCAGTGGTGGCTGGACTGGCCTCATTGTGGAGAGCTACACCTTGACATGGCCCTGGGAAACATGAGTTGCTCTGATCACGTTCTACAAAAAGAAGGGTTCTGCTGGGAGATCCAGCAGAGTCAAGCATTCAAGGTCTACAGTGTAGACTTTTCCAAGTGAAATGAAAATCTTCCCAGAAAAAAACTGGCTTTAGAAACCTTGTTCTCCCATCCCTCTTCCTCCTTGTCTTTCTGCCTTTCATCCATGTATTTGTCAGTTTGACAGCTACAGCAAAGTGTCACATACTGAGTGACTTAAAGCACAAACATTTATCTCTCCAGCTTTGGAGTCTCAAAAGTTCAAGATCAAGGTGCAGCAGTCAGGTGAGGGCTCACTTCCTGGTGTATCCCACATGGAAGAGAGAGAGGAGGCACATTTTCTTTCTGCCTTTTCTTATAAGGGGATTAATCCCATCATGAGAGTTCTACCTTCATAATCTAAATACCATCACACTGGGTATTTGGATTTCAACATATGCATTTGGGGAGGTATGCCAACATGTGGTTCATAGCAATCGTCAAATTCAAAACATCTATTGTAAACCTTGTGTAATAAAATTCATATTTTATGTCAAGATACCAAAAAATTTAAACGTAAAATTCTTCTCTGCCCTTTGGCCTCCCCTCTACCCACACTGTATTGTGTATCCACATTATTCATGGATCAAACCTCCCCCATTTGCAGGAATACCTGCTCAATGGTAAACAACAACATTCTCCCAGAATCAACAAGACAATTCCTTAAAAGATAGCATTCCTTCTTGATCTTGTAAATGGTCACATGACTCACCACCTTGGCACTTAAATCTCGATTATGTATTGTTTGATAAACAAACCTCTATTTCAAAAAAACCATAGCTTTGACTATACAGATCTTTGTTGGCAAAGCAATGTCTCTGCTTTTTAATATGCTGTCCAGTTTTGTCATAGCTTTTCTTCCAAGGAGCAAGTATCTTTTAATTTCTTGGCTGCAGTTGTTAGGGGAAGCACACTTACTGAAACCGCCCACCCTGGCCAGGCACCATAGTAACCATTTGCATGAGCTATTTTATGACAGGAGGGCCTAGTAAAGAACACAGAACAAATAAGCCACCACCAACCAGAAGAGTTCGGGAAAGGTCAAAATGAAACACCACATGTCTGACCACCTCCCAGAATCCTTCTCGCTGGCATCCATCTTGGGTGAACAAGGCCTGCACCACCAGGAGGGACTATGAGTCAGAATGATTGGCTGAAGACAGCCGGGAAACTAATCCCATCACCATAAAACCCGAGACTGTGAGCCATGTGGCAGAGCTGTTCTCCCGGGTTCCCTTACCCTCCTGCTCTCAGCCCGGGTGCCCCTTCCCAATAAAATCTCTTGCTTTGTCACCACATGTGTCTTCTCGGACAATTCATTTCTGGGTATTAGACAAGAGCCTACTTTCGGGCCCTGGAAGAGGTCCCCCTTCCTGCAACACAGTCACCATCTGCAGTGATTTTGGAGGCCAAGAAATAAAAGTCTGTCACTGTTTCCATTGTTTCCCCATTTATTTGTCATGAAATGATGGAACCGGATGCCATGATCTTAGTTTTTTGAATGTTGAGTTTTAAGCCAGCTTTTTCACTCTCCTCTTTCACTTTCATCAAGATGCTTGTTAGTTCCTCTTCACTTTCTGCCATTAGGGTGGTGTCGTTAACATTTCTTCTGGCAATCTTGATTCTAGTTTGTGCTTCATACAGCCCAGCATTTCACATGATGTACTCTGTATATATATATTTTCTGGTAGTCATGTATGGATGTAAGAGTTGGACCATAAAATAGGCTGGCTACTGAAGAATTATGCTTTTGAAATGTGGTGTCAGAAAAGACTCTTGAGAGTCCCTTGAACAGCAAGGAGATCTAACCAGTCAATCCTAAAGGAAATCAACCCTGAATATTCATTGGAAGGACTGATTCTGAAGCTGAAATTCTACTTTGCCAACCTGATACTAAGAGCTGACTCATTGGAAAAGACCATGATGCTGTGAAAGATTGAGGGCAGGAGGAGAAGGGGACGACAGAGGATGAGATGGTTGGATGGCATCACGAACTCAATGGACATGAGTTTGAGCAAACTGCGGGAAACAGTGAAGGACAGGGAAGCCTGGTGTGCTGCAGTCCATGGAGTTGCAAAGAGTGAGACATGACTGAACAACTGAACAACAAAAACAATAGTCTGTGAAGTATTAACCCCTTTCATTTCCTGATGAAGTAGGCACTCTATCATTCCTGCTTTTCATTGAAAAATTGCCAAGGGAATGTGATAAGTAGCTGAATTCCAATGCAGGAGACCCACTGCCTTGCCAGTGATCTCCTCCCTTGCCAGGGTGCAGTGGGGACACTCATCTGTTGGGGTGCCTCCTCCACCCTGATGGAGCTCACGGAGGCTGGAAGTCTAATGACACAAAGCTTCCCCATTCCAAGTTAATTCAATTGATAGTAGAAAAATAATGGTGATGCTTACTGCTTTTTATTCTTTTGGTTTGATGAAATGCACATAGTCAAATCTAATTAATCTTCATTTTCAGAATAGTAGAGTGATGACTCAGGGATCGAGGTGTGGAATTACAGGATGCTTGGAAGTTCCTCAAGGGAAGGCTGACTGTGGAGACCAATCTAACCCAACTCGTATTTAAAGGCCCCTCAGCAGAGGGAAGCACTAATTTACTTAAAGACCTTTGATATGCTAATTACAAATCATTCTTACCTACTCATTAGAGGAACTCCCCCAAGGAATTTCCTCATCCTTTGAATTCTGTACTAATTGCAGGTCTGTTCTTAAAGTGCAACAGAATGCTAAAGAATGAGACAAACCTGTGTTAGAATCCAGAATCTTCAGTTTACTGACTCTTCATTTTGAACAAGTCACCTAGCCTCCAAAAGCTCCATTTTTGTTTACCTGTGAAATGAAGATAATGGTATTCTTCCTTGGTTTGAAGCCTGTAAAGAGAAAATGACAGTCAACCTTGCTGATAGCGCTATGGAGGGTTTGTCTCCTGGGACATTCCATGGATTAGTATAATTTTAAGGAAGCTGTAGGAACTTTGTGTATTTATCAATGTATCTTTGATTCTCTGTAGTTTTATTGCCTTTTAGGGTATTTGAAGTCCATTTGCTCCATGAAAATAGGGATGTTTCAGATATCACCTGCCCACACAACTGTCTTTCAGTCCAAAGGAAGGTAAGAAGATAGAGCATAGTGATCTTCCAGGGGAGGTAGAGCAAAGTGCGGAGGAATTAAAGGTCAGGAAGACAAAACCCCACTGAGTGGATGTGGGAATGCCTAGTAGTGGAGGTTCCTTTGGAGAAGAACTTGGAATCAACAGACTAGTTGGGTGAAATATTTCTTGTAGGCCAAATATAGGACTATTCCTGCTCTCTGTGAGTTTTAAGATCCCAGATGATAGGGACACCTGGGAGAATACAAAAGAACCACCTGCTCAGATTTGCCAGCTCAGGGACAGTTAAGATGACACCAAGGCATGTCAGCCAAGAGGTGGATGAAGTGGAGGATTTGAGACACAAAAGTAAGCAAGTGTGTTGATGAGGGCATGTGATCTGTTTAGTTCTTGACATGTTGAGTTGAGGCAGTTTGTGAGACATCCTCAAGGGTATTCCAAGTGACACATTCAGGGAAGAGACTGGGCTGGAAATGCTGGTCTGAGATCCATTAGCAAACAGATGGAAGTTGAAAACAAAAAGGGAATAAGATCCTCCCAAAGATATCTGGTTCAAGGGATGCAGACCCAGGGGGTGCCTGTGAGGAACCAAAGCTGGAGGAATGAGGAGAAAAACACTGAACAGGATTTCAGCAGATGCAGTGCACTGATACCCTCTACTTCCATTTTACCCTCCCTCCAGGGTGAGAAGTTGAAGGGGCAAAAGGAAAAACAAAACATTTCCCAGATGCACTGGTCACTACGGTTTCAGATAACAATTAGTCTCTGCCAGTTAGAAGTACCGACACAGCAGGTGGATGGTTACAGGGAGGCAGAGATCACCTTCTTCCTCTTGGCACTGCTGGCCAGCAAGCAGTGAGGCCCTGTGTGTTGGGGGCAGCTACGGGGGCTGGACTCAGCAACCTAGCCTGTGATCATCAGCTCTGTGAGTGCTGAGAGGTAGGCAGGGAGGGCACGGGTATGGGGACACAGCTGAGGCAGCTGCACCTCCCTGACCCTATGTCACTGTTTCTGTGACATTCCTTCAACTCTCATTCCTGGTGGAAGGTCCCTGACTTCCGGTTTACCCAGTAAATTGGGATTAAACAGTGAATTCCCTTGAGTAAAATCTTTTTTTCTTCAGAAATACTTAGAGTTTCTGCTTTCTTGCATGGAACTTGGACAGATAAAGGAAATTTAAGGAAGCCAGGAGAAAAGAATATTTCAAATGTAAGGTGTGAGCTGAAGTACCATATATCATCAAAAGCTAATATAAGTAAGAAGTAAAAGATGTCTACTGTATCTGGAAGTTGTTCTGTACTGAAGACATTCCAGTGGTGTTTGGAGAGGTTGAGTATCCGGGCCACCTAGACAGTTGTGCTGCCCATGGCAGTCTAATGATTTGGTATTCTTTCACGCTTCCTTAATTAATTCACAGCTTTTTAAAAATCAACTAGTTTTATTAAAACTCATGCTCATTGAATAAAGTTTAGGAAAATAACACAAAAAGAAGAAAAGTATCTATAATTCCTCAACCTGTAAGAAAAAAAATGCATGAATCATGAGTATTAACATGTTCTCTTTTGGAATTCTTTTCTAGTAAAACAAAATGAGTAGAAAAATAGTTTGTTTTTTCAAAAACAATTTTTATTGAAATATAGTTGACATAGTGGTTGTGTTAGTTTCACGCGTACAGCAAAGTGATTCAGTTGTACACACATACATTTTCTTTTTTAGATTCTTTAAAATATGCACACCACTATATATAAAAGGAAAAACAGTTTTCATTCCAACCCCAAAGAATGTTCAAACTACCACACAATTGCATTCATTTCACTCGTTAACAAAGTAATGCTCAAAATTCACCAAGCTAGGCTTCAACAGTGCATGAACCAAGAAGTTCCAGATGTTCAAGCTGGCTTTAGAAAAGGCAGAGGAACCAGAGATCAAATTGCTAAAATCCACTGAATCATACAAAAAGCAAGAGAATTCCAGAAAAATATCTACTTCTTCTTCATCGACTGCACTAAAGCCTTTGACTGTGTGGATCACAATAAACTGTGGAAGATTCTTCAAGAGATGGAAATACCTTACCTGCCTCCAGAGAAATTCCCTCCAGGGATGACAGAGTATGAAAAGGATGGATGGCATCACTGACTCAATGGAAAAGAGTTTGAGCAAGCTATGGGAGATGGTGAAGGACAGGGAAGCCTGGCATGTTGCAGTCTATGCGATTGCAGAGTCAGACATGACTAAGCAACTGAGCAACAACAGCTATATATAAAACAGATAACCAGCCTTACTTTCTTATAGCACAGGGAACTACACTCTATAGCTTGCAAAAACCTATAACAGTTCTTTTTTTCTATTATTATATATTGTAAACTCTATTAGACTTATAACCCAGAGGTCAGCTGTCCCCAAGCCGTATCATCTGCATATCTGTGGTTGTTGATATTTCTCCCAGCAATCTTGATTCCAGCTTGTGAGCCATTGACTCCAGCATCTCATATAATATACTCTGTCTACAAGGCAAACAAGCAGGGTGACAATATATGACCTTGACATACTCCTTTCCCAATTTTGAACCAGCCCATTGTTTCATGTCCAGTCCTAATGTTGCTTCTTGTCCTGCATACAGGTTTCTCAGGAGGCAGGTAAGGTAGTCTGGTGCTCCCATCTCTTTAAGAGTATTCGACAGTTTGTTGTAATCCACATAGTCAAAGGCTTGAGCATAGTCAATGAAACAGAAGTAGATGTTTTTTAGATTTGCCTTGCTTTCTCTATGATCCAGTAGTCAATATCCAGTGAATGCTGGCAATTTGATCTCTGGTTCCTCTGCCTTTTCTAAATTTAACTTGTACATCTGGAAGCTCTTTGTTCACATACTACTGAAGCCTAGCTTGAAAGATTTGAACATTATCTTGCTAGCATGTGAAATGAGTGCATTTGTACAGTAATTTGAACATGCTTTGGCATTGACTTTCTTTGGGATTGGAATGAAAACTGGTCTTTTCCAGTCCTGTGGCCATTGCTGAGTTTTCCAAATTTCCTGGCTTAATTAGTGCAGCACTTTAACAGCATCACCTTTTAAGATTTGAAATAGTTCAGCTGGAATTCCATCACCTCCCTGGCTCTGTTCATAGCAATGCTTCCTAAGGCCCACTTGACTTCACACTCCAGGAGTGACCACACCATCGTGTTTATCTGGGTCATTAAGAGCTTTTTTGTATAGGTCTTCTGTGTATTCTCACCACCTCTTCTTAATCTCTTCTATTTGTCTTAGATCTTTGCCATTTTTGTCCTTTATAGTGCCTATTTTTGCATGAAATGCTCCTTTGGTATCTCCAATTTTCTTAAAGAGATCCTTTTGTATTGGGGTATAGCCAATTAACAAACAATGTTGTGACAGTTTCAGGTGAACAGCAAAGGGACTCAGCTGTACTATATTGTACAGCTGTACTATAGTTGTACTATACATGTATCTATTCTCCCCCAAACTCCCATCTCATCCAGGCTGCCACCTAATACTGAGCAGAGTTCCATGTGCTATATAGTAGGTCCTTGTTGCTTATCCATTTAAATAGCGCAGTGTGTACATGCCATCCCAACCTCTCTAACAACCCTTTTTCTCCATCCTTCCCCCTGGAAATCATATGTTCTATATAGAAGTCTGTGAGTCTCTTTCTCTTTTGTAAATATACTCATTTGTATAATTTCTTTTTAGATTCCACATATAAGGGATATCATATGATATTTATTCTCTGTCTGACTTACTTCACTCAGTATGACAATCCCAATGGCATTATTTCATTCTTTTTAAGGGCTAAGTAATATTCCGTTGTATATATGTACCACATCTTTATCCATTCCTCTGTCTATGGATATTTAGGTTGCTTCCATGTCTTGGTTATTGTAAATAGTGCTGCAATGGACATTGGGGTTCATGTATCCTTTTAGATCATGCTTTTCTCCAGATGTATGCCCAGGAGTGGGATTGCAGGGTAGCTCTATCTTTTACAGTAGGACATCTTAGGTAATGTCCATCATCTCCAAGATTCTGTATTTTTGTGGCCTAGTGGCTATGTCTACTCAGCCTTTCTTTCCTGCTTCAGTGCTCAAGCCATAAGCCATGCCCCCCTTCTTCTTCTTTTCCAGATTGCCCCTCTTCCTTTGCAAATTTTATCCTTATTTACTGCAGAGTAATTTAGCACTGTGGAAGCAACAGTCTCCAAGCTTGTATACATCCAACCTCAGTCAATACTCTTAAGTAGTATTTGCTCTGAATAAATCAGCAAATCATATTTTCAAGATCAGCGCTTCTTAGATGCTAGCAGATAATTATAAAGAACAACTATAAAAGTTTCAGCCTGTCATATGTTCAAATCCATGTAAGGAATTTATGACATACACTGAATGAGAATTTAAACAGTATACATTTCACTGATTATATAAGAAGACACCAGTAAATACTTGGCTTAATTGTATGATAATTCAAAATTTAAATTGTGATTTATACTTCTTCCTTATAAGGAAACGGATAATGGAGGAGAATTAAAAGTCATTAGGATACGGAGTTCAAGGAAGAAAGAGGCTAAGTTTGGGGGCTCATCCATGAAACTAGTGAAGGTATCCAAGATGATGGTTCCATCACTGTGGATGGAAAAGAAGATGGTGGACCAAGAGATAATCTGTTCAGTGAGTGAATGTGAGAGACAAGAGGATGAGTGGATGGCAAGAATTTGGAGAGATAGGTGGTAGAGAGGAGTAATGTTACTGAATGCACATTCATGTGCCTGATGCATAGTAAGACCAAACAAACCGAAATGTTGGCATTTGGAGTAGAAAGGCTAATTGCACTGCCATGCAAGGAAACAGGTAGCTTGTGTCTCAAAAGTTCTGAAGGGTTTCAGTAAAGCACTCTTAAAGGCCAGATGAGGGAGGGGTGTGGTTAGTTGTTGCAAACTTCTTGCTAGGGGAATTTGTTTTTGCAGCTGTCCAGGTAGGTCAGGTCATGATGTTCTTTTAAACCTCCAACAAGACCAGTATTATACTATGTTTTGCAACTTTTTGTCACTAAATGATTCTTAAAGGTCAGGTTATTA
Organism: Okapia johnstoni; assembly: GCA_024291935.2. Classification (NCBI taxonomy): domain Eukaryota; kingdom Metazoa; phylum Chordata; class Mammalia; order Artiodactyla; family Giraffidae; genus Okapia; species Okapia johnstoni. Next base: position 2,420,795 of record CM044326.1, read on the forward strand.
AGACTAGGCTGCCCTATGTATTTCAGGCTATAGGCAACATTCTTTTACAAAAGGTGCAGATCCAGCATGACTAAGAACAAACAATAGAGCGCAAGGGTTAAAGTTAGAGGATCAGATCTACTGTGGAGTCAGATTTGCCCTTTCCTATTGCAGTAACACCAAGCAAATGGCTTTAGAAAAGAAGAAAGATCCTCACTGTCCTTATGTTTGGGGAAATAGAGGTAGTGTTTGTATTATGTCAATATGTAGAAGAATGGGAATCAAGACTTCTTAAATCAACTACATTCCAATATAAAATAAAAATTGAATTAAAAGAAAAGATTTATTAGGAACTACTTCAATAGTCTAGAAAAGAAACTGTGAGGGATTTCACGATGTGAGTGAGTGGGTTGGAGCACAGGATGTGCTAAGTACTGTGTAGTGGATGCTCCTGAGTAATGTAACCTCTGCGGTGGTGGGAATTGAAAAAGTGTCAGAATAAGATGAGTTACACTGCAGTAACAAACCCTGAGATCTCCTATCAGAGCACAACACAACTTGAACGCTAAGCTCGTGCAAAGCCCAGTGCTGCGAAGGGCTTCTCCATAGTGTCAGGTAAGGGAGTTAGAGAAGGCGAGGTTTGGAAAAAGAGCGAGACTGGCACTTTACAGGAACCGATTACCTTGAATGAGGCCAGAAGGGGCAGCAGTCAGACTAGGGGGCTGCTGCACTAAGTCAAGAAGAGAGTAGGTATATATAGAAAACATATATATGCGGAGATACATCGTTTTGAAGGGGGTCTGTTTTTCCCCATGACTATTTTTGATTAGTTAGCTTTCAACAACTGGGGCGAGGAATTCCTGAGACTGGCCAGAGACTGGGATCGGCTGGGAGCTGAATGTAATCAATCTTAATGTCCATTACTTTCTTCGGGGGAGAAAGTTCTTTATTCTGTATAGAATGCTAGGGAGGACCTGGAGGGGAGTTTTAACTCCAGGCTATTTTGAGCCGTGTAGCTTTCCTTCACGTAGTGTGACTTGAGGCCAGTATCCTCCATTTGTGATGATGCCATCTCAGTGCAATCTTCCAGGTCAAATCAAAGTGTAAAAAGGTGAAGTGTGTGGGCTTATTATTTCATAAGAAAAAAATAGGGAGAAACAAAAGAACGTATCTATAGGGTGTGGCAGGCAAAGGAGTAAAGGCGATAGAGTCGGGAGGAAGACATCTCTGAGAAATCTTTTAGACAATTTTAACTTTTGAGCTATGTGTGTGTGTGTATTTATATACATATACTCATCCATATATATATATAAAGTCTCCAATAACTTAAATCAGAGACAAAAAACCCCAATATTGAGCATTAACAGTAACAAATAAATCTAAATTTATATCAAATTGACATAAAGTTGTAGGGAAAATATTGTGTTAAATAATCCTTAATAAACTCCTCTGATTAAATGTATTTATCAAGCTGTATTCTAAACGCAATGAGAGCTAAAAATAAATTTTAAAGCTCAGTTGGTAGTTTTATTATTAATAATAATATTGGTATTGTAACTTAAATTTTAACCAATATTTTAATCTAACATTTCAAATAAAACAAAGAAGGTAAGGAAAAACTTTGTGATATTAAATTTTAATTAGAAATACCAGTATGAATTCATGTTTTAAAAAAACGTTCCTAGTTCTGTCTGTTGAAAGGGCAGAAGCAACGTCACCTCAGTAGCAATAAAAATGGACAGTACCTAGATTTCCCACATAAAATAACTAGTTCTCTTTTGAGAAATGCTGAGTCATGATTGGGCCAGAAAAAGAATAAAACCAGTATGAGATATTGTGTTGAGCTGGAAATCAAGGTAGAACAGAAAGACTCCCACAGTGTTATCAGAATAATGTGGGCACAGGTTTGAAAGGACTCACATTGCAGAATTTGGGTCACTTTGAGCAGCAAAGAGAATACTTAATGTAACTGACAGTCACAGCTTATGGCTGGTAAATAATATTTTTCATTACAGCTCTGTGTGCATGCATTTGTGTGTCTGTGAGTGCTCACATATGCTCTAAACTCTTATTACAATGTGGTGTGGCTGAAAGTCCTACTGCGAAGAAGTGTCTGTGATTCTTCTTTGAATGCAGATCTGTGATTGTGACTACTCTAACCTACAGAGAATGCAAATATAGCAGAGTATGTGGCTTCTGAGGCTAGGTTATATAAAGTGTCTGCCTGCTTTTCTCTTTCTCTCCTAATGCTTGTGCTTGATGCTGTCAAGTGGGACAGCAACAAGCAGTTGCTTGAAGCAGTATCTTCTTTTCCTGTCCAAGAACTGAACCTGAGTAGCCTGGATGAAAACCAGGAGTCCTGGATGCTAGACCACCAGGGGCGAATGGCTAGAAAGAAGGTTGCCCTGGCCCTTGCCCCTGTTGTAACAAGAATGTTCCAAGGAGGCAAAAACTGCAGAAACAGACCAAGTTTATTATTAGAGAGACAGCACAACATGGAGAAAGAGTTTATTTCTTTAAGACAGAAGGGAGGCGGAAATACACACCCAGAGAGTACCGTGGGCCCCTCTGAATGAGGAATGCACCAGAGAGGGGATTTAATTCACTTACATGGGGCCCTTATTCTGGTTCTTTGCTCTCCTCTTGCCAATTACCTCACTTCTTTTCTCACATCTGACCTACCTTAGGACCCTCCCAATCTGTGTGTGCATCTTTTTGCCAAGATGGATCCCAGAGCGGAGGGTAAAGGGAGTATGACCAGAGATATTATGAGATGATGCTCCCTCCTTTTTTGACCCCTGAGGAGCCTTCCTGAACATCTGCATTTGGAAAAGTTTCCTTGACCTCAGGAGTAATGGATGTGGTTGTTTTATCTCTTTACTCCAGCAGAGCTCAGATCTTGCCATTAACTTTGTCTAGTGAAAATAAAACACCAGTTTACTCTAGCTTGACAAACTCCAGCAGCTCAACCTAGGGGGCCATCTATCTCCTACCTCAATATCATCCTGTGAGGAAACCAAAACCTGCCTGTGCAGAGAAATTACATGAAGAGGATCTTGCTGAGAAGAGCTAAGAGCCAGGATCAACAATCAGACCTGTGACTGATGATCCAAACCTTCGAATGAAATGAGCCATCCCTGTGTTCAGATGCCCTCCTCTGTTCAAATTCCTGACCCACACAGTCAGTGAGCACAATAAATGGTTGTTCTATGATACTATATTTTTGATAAATTTTATTCTTTCTTATTTTTTAAAAATTATGGTAAAACACATATAATATAAAACTTACTATCTTAACTACCTTAAAGTGTACTGTTCAGTGGCATTGAGTATATTCACATTGTTGTGCAACTGCCACTGGCATCCATTTCCAGAACTCTTCATCTTCCCAAACTAAAACTCTGTGCCCATTAAATGAAAACTCCCATTTCTCACTGCCCCCAGCTCCTGCAGCCATCCACCCTTCTACCTCTGCCTCTATCAATGTGACTGCTTGAGTTGTCTCATACAAGTGGAATCATACAGTATTTGTCCTTTTGTGATTGACTTGCACACTTGGCATAATGTCCTCAAGCTACATCCATGTTGTAGCATGTGCCAGAATTTCCTTTCTTTCTAAGGCTGCATAATATTCTATTGCATAGATAGACACAGATATAGATATAGTCTATCCATTGAGATAATAGGACAGCCATAACTACTAAAACTACATTAAATAAATTCAAATTCATTAATTCAGAAATGATATTCCAAAAAAAAAAGAGAGAAAAAAAGGAAAGCTCTTTATAAAAGAAGGTTACCTAATAAATGCGGAAAGAATAACAGAACGTGAAAATCATCATTTTGCAAATCCAAATGTAATGACTAGTTCTGGTAAGAATTATCAATGCGTGCTGAAAGTGTTATGTGAAAGATTTGGGGACAGCAGTGCATCTAATGGTGACAAAGTATTATCCCTTCAGATTTTTACAAATTCTGAGTGGGAGAATGTACTGTTAACATTGGGGGATCAACAAGCCACCACCTTAACCAAATGATCAAAGTCAGTATTACCTATAGTGGGTACATCCAGACTAATTGCCGTGAGAATGGTGTGGATTTGGGAAAGTGTCAGATGAGCATCCACTGGGGCCAGAGGAGGGATTTTCAGCGTATGTTACTTGAATTTGCGGCAGGGTTCCATGACCAGGAGTCAGAGAGGAGACTGTCGCTATAAAACTCAGAGGAAAGGAGCCTTTGCTGAGCCAGGCTCAGTGGGGCCAGGGCTTTTACAAACACTATTTCATGTAAGCCTTGTTGCAATGTACTCAACTAGGCAGATATTATAATACCTCCCATTTCTAGATGAAAATAATCTCAGAGGCATTCAATATCATGTTCCGGGCTTGGCAGGCAGTGGGTTTTCTATCCATTAGCACTCTCCACTGTGTCATGTTACTTTAGGCCACGGGAAACTGAAAACTTAGAACGTGGATTTGCACTGGGCACAGTGATAAGAGCCCACACAGACCTGGGTCTGTTGGGTTCGTCACTTGAAAATAAGAAGTATACTTCCATCTCATGGTCATTCTGAAAGTAACTCAGTGCTTAGGAAGACTTGGCCTTGTTCCCAGCGTAACTTTCATGTTCAATACATAATAGTTTCTACCATTACGTAGTTAGAGATTCTGGTAATGATGGCAAGAGGAATGATGAATAGCGTTGACTATTCCTTGGTTCCTTCTTTATCATTTCAAAACTAAGACTTTTCCATAATCAACTCTGGAATGAAAAAAGTGTGAATGGAACCACTCTGACAAGCCTCGTGTCTCACAGTCCTTTAAGTACAGTGTTTGATGTTAACAAAACTTGTAGAGCTGCCTGATTTAATCATGGAATTGTATGCATGACATGGAGGGAAACTGTAGGCTGCCTTGCTAATTTCTGAGCCTGCTGGGAACTTGTAAAGTCATGGCCATGTCTAGGTTGTCTACTGACAAAGTAGGCAACATCTGAGCTGGTTGAGGTGAGCGTGATAAAAAGTCCCTGGGGCCTTCTCTCCATCATATTCTCCTCTTCCACAATCTTCTCCTCCTTTAATATTCTTCCTTACATTATTTCCATTCAGACTGCCCATTTTTGACTCCTTGGACACATCTTATGCTATTATCTTGCTGAAACTACTTTTACTTCCATTTCCTCATTCGAAAATTGCCCCCAAACTCTAGCTCCGCCAGAGAGATAAGTTTGATTGTACAACCATATTAGAGTTACATTTGATTTCATTTTAAGCCTGTGTGGAAAATAAATGGGGACCAAATGAAAGATGCAGTCCTAGAGTGCCATTGCTTCGTTTGAAAAAATAAATACAGTTTTTAATTTGCAGAGGTGGAGCCTCAAGAAAAAAAATATAAGTGGCATCTTAATTCAACATTGGTATTATTGATGGGCAGCTAAAAAATGAATTTGGCACTTCATTTCAGATCTGTGTTAATAAAATCAATAGCTCTTCACATAAGCATATTTTTAGTTTGCGATTCATTCAACCTAATAATACCTTATCCCTTTTACTTGCAGTACTCTATTTTAGTCTTCCTGTGCTTGCTGTCATTAAAGTACTTTAGTTACCATGGCAATGACAGAATGAGAGATGTGAAAGGCATACAGTAGTACCCACAGCCATAAATGAGACAAGGTTTATATGCCAGGTGAACACTGGCACATGTGATAGGAAATAATTGAGGAAGTGCTTTTCATAAATTCCTTTTGTACATGATGTGGATATCCCACTTAATTATCTGATGACTATATTTATTTAAATCAGACCATTATTATTTGGCACTCACTGCATGGAGAAGGCAATGGCACCCCACTCCAGTACTCTTGCCTGGAAAATCCCATGGATGGAGGAGCCTGGTGGGCTGCAGTCCATGGGGTCGCTAAGAGTCGGACACGACTGGGCGATTTCACTTTCACTTTTCCCTTTCATGCACTGGAGAAGGAAATGGCAACCCACTCCAGTGTTCTTGCCTGGAGAATCCCAGGGACGGCGGAGCCTGGTGGGCTGCTGTCTCTGGGGTCGCACAGAGTCGGACACGACTGAAGCGACTTAGCAGCAGCAGTAGCAGCAGTAGCAGCATGAAGAGGTATCTGAAATTTTCTCATTTCTTCTGAAAACTCCTTTTGATGCAGTATTTTCATCATAACCCTCCCCATCGCTTTTTCTGATGAGTCTGAGAGATCATTTATGCTGTTCACTTAGACAAATGCCAAACACTTGTAGGTCAAAGATTTTCACATGAAGCTTACGGTGCAGAAAATGTTAGCTTGATAGTTGTAGTGGTTGTGCTTAAGAGTTTAATGGTGGATTCTGAAAAAACAATTCACCGTAGGGAATAGTGAGGCAGGGAGAGTTAAATGAGTAGCATGGTGAGATTCTTGTTCTCTGTTAGGGAAATTCAGCCACCTACTCCATTGCTTGCCACTCTGCCCTGTGGGAAAGGACTGACTCAGAGAATGGGTGAAACATGATCTTTCAATTTACACACTATTCCCTCTCTTGGTCCAGCTCTCACATCCATACATGACTACTGCAAAAACCATAGCTCTGACTAGATCGACCTTTGTTGGCAAATAATGTCTCTGCTTTTTAACATGCTGTCTAGGTTGATCATAGCTTTTCTTCCAAGGAACAAGTGTCTTAATTTCATGGCTGCAGTCACCATCTGCAGTGATTTTGGAGCCCAAGAAAATAAAATCTTTCACTGTTTCCACTGTCTCTCCATCTATTTGCCATGAAGTCATGAGAACAGAGGCTATGATCTTAGTTTTCTGAATGTTGAGTTTTAAGCCTACTTTTTACTCTCCTCTTTCACTTTCATCAGGAGGCTCTTTAGTTCTTCTTCACTTTCTGCCATTAGGGTGGTGTCATCTGTGTATCTGAGGTTATTGATATTTCTCCTGGCAATCTTGATTCCAACATGTGCTTCACCAGCCTGGCTTTTCGCATGATGTAGTCTGCATATAGTTAAATAAGCAGGGTGACAGTATACAGCCTTGTCGTACTCCTTTTCTGATTTAGAACAAGTGTTTTTTTCCCCATGTTTGGTTCTAACTGTTGCTTCTTGACCTGCATACAGATTTCTCAGGACGCAGGTAAGGTGGTCTGGTATTCCCATCTCTTGTAGAATTTTCCACAGTTTGTTGTGACCCATACAGTCAAAGGCTTTGACATAGTCTATAAAGTAGAATTAGATGTTTTTCTGGAACTCTCTTGCTTTTTCGATGATCCAGTGGATGTTGGCAATTTGATCTCTGGTTTCTCTGGCTTTTCTAAATTGAGCTTGAACATCTGGAAGTTAGAAGAGATGGAAAATGTTAAATTGATAGGTTAAAGGGTTATATAGGAGAAGAATGAGCCAGGGATATATTTAGAGGAGTAAAGTTCAACAGTCAACAAGGCAGGTGGAGTGTGGCTGTTTGAAACCAGGGACATAGAATTTTGGTCTAAAAAGATACTTTCTACCGTCTTATACCCCTTCTGATATGTAGATCTTGTGCCTCAGTCTCTGAAAATATGATATTTGTCCTTGGATTTAAATGGAACTTTTCTTTTATTGCATTTATTGTTATCTGATTTTGTTTACTCATTTCTATTTAAAATCTGTGTTCACGAACATCAAAATAGCTTGCTAGATGCTTGATGAGTTTTTTTCCAAACTTGAGCTCTCTTTGAATTTCAAGTATTATAGATTATGGATTATTTTACCATAGTGCAATCTTTCATTAGATATTCCATTCCAACAACAGATGGATGGCAAATGATATCTGGTTACCAGCTGTTTTTTTAACCATTTTAATAGCCAGATGTGGTTGGGGATACTTCATCCCTATTGGTCTATAAAAGATGCATGATGTTTATTTGTCTGAGCCAGCAGTCCTTCTAATATGAACTTTAATAGTAGAGACAAAATAGTCTCAAAAGTGATACAGGTCTTCCTAAAAGCAAAGATCCTGGTAATGAAAAACTCCGTTCTAGTTGCCTATGAGGACTGTAATGATTGCTTCTAGTTGTTTAAATTGAATCTTACACATGCTTTGGCTTCACTTGGTGACCAGGGCCTCAGATGAATGCATAAGACATTCTTCATGCACACAGCACTCTCGATCTGTGCAGGATACCATTTTATTGATGGAGTTACTTTCCATGTTGTTCAAGGGACATGCTCAATGCTATTTCTGACAATTTTCTAAGAGATCCTTATGTACTTCAGTCATGTGTGGAAGCAGTCTGCTATTGTGGAAGAGCTTTGGGATTAGAATCAGATTCAAGAGTGATTTTCTATTACTAGAAACTTCACCTGAGGCAAACCAGTTGTTTCCTGAGCTTGGCACATGATAATTCTTGTCCTGCCAACCTCACAAATATTGTAAGAATAAATGCATACTTTTTGTGGATCTGTTTATATGTATTTTATATAAGCATTCATTCTCTTCCTTCCTTCCTCACTTTTTTTCCCCAGTGATTCTGGTTTTTGCTCTCTGTTGTGTTTCTTCAATAACCCTTTATATATCTCATTTCCTCTAGAAAATCTATAATGGAATTACCTAGGAGACAATATATGGACTACTAATTGACCCCATCGTCAAAGGCATCTGAGAAATTCTGAGTAAAGATAGTTGGGGAAAGATCTTTGACTGAGGGCGTCCTGTGTCTCTGGTCTTCTAGTGCATTGTACATCTCCAAAAGGTGGACATCAGATGTGTGTAGAATTCTGCCAAATGCTCTTGAGTGTATTTGGTTATAAAAGCCACTACTCCCCTGAGGTCACCTCTCAGGCACAGACATCTAAGGAGCCCTCTTTGGGAAATACAGCTCTGTTGTGTCTTGTACTATGGTACATGCAGGAGGCGATGCTGTAACTGAGCAGGACCCCATGTGGCCTTCTCAAAACAAACTCCCCTCTCACACATCCTCCACCTCCCTCTTGTCTATAGGAAAACTTTAGCCTCATAGGTCTTCCCCAAGTTCCAAAGAGTAAACTTAATCAGAGAAGTGAGAAAATTCAGAGAGAAAGGAAAACAGCCAAGCAAACAGGATAAAATAATACTTAAGCCATTAAACAAACTCAAAGACATTTAGTTCCTCCTCGGTGTCTATAGGTAATATTCGGAGCCATATCCTTTGCACTGTTTTGTGGATACTGAAACCCCCACCAAGGGGAAGATGTTAACCGCTTGCTGCCCACAAGCACATAGACCCCAAACCAGTTGGAACAGAAGGTTGATGATGTTGACTCCTGATTACCTCACCACCAACCAGTCAGAAGAATGTCACTAACTGACCACACAGCCCACAATCCTTCTTCCTTATCTGTATTTAAAAACCTTTCCCTGAAAGCCAATGGGGAGTTCAGGTCTTTTGCGCCCTAGCTGCCTAGACTCCTTGCTTGGCTGCTACAACAAACACCGCAGTTTTCTTCACCACAACCCAGTGTCCGCAGATCAGCTTTACTGTTGGTGGGCAAGCAGACCCAAGATTGGTTTGGTAGCGATGCTATTTCTCCAGCAGTCAAGGGGGGCAGAGGAGGCATGGGCAGATGGCACAGACTGGAATCTCCAGCAGCCTTTGACTGACTCTCTCCATTCTCCTTGGGGGTCAAGGGGCTCCTGTTAAGGAGCGCACTTGCAGGGTGACCCCTCTGTCCTGTTCTTTTCCCGTTTCAGATATAGCTCTGAAGCCAGAAACTTAGGCAGTTGGTGCTGTAATGCCATTTTCTCCTGAGTTCTAACCATCCCCTCCTGGCCCTGACAGGCCTTATTACAGCCACCTGAGGCAAGGAACCCTCGCATTCTGGCACAACCATGGTCAAACCATGATCACCTACTCAGAATGGGTTCCATTCCTGCCTACTTCCAACCTCTTCAAAGAAGTTAGAGTGAATGTCTTGGCAGCCAACCGTCCTGTTGAGCATCATTTCTGGCCTGCCTCTCACCTAGAGTGGAGTCACAGCTCCTCAGGAGTCTTAGGATCTGGATCCACCCACATTGCACATACCAACCTCCACTGTGTTTACCTGCCTTCAGTTTCTAGAACAATCCCCACCCATTTGTCTGCCTAGGCTTTTGTACTCACTTTTCCCTGAGACTAACTGCTTTGGTTTGTTTTTCTTGTCCCTTCACAGGGCTAAACTTCTGCTATCCCTTGGGGCAGCTCTCCCCAGCTAGAGCTTGCAGCAGTGTTCTGCTCTGGGCATTCTCCCTCTAAGAAAGTGCTGCCTCCGTGCAGCCCATCTGGCCCCTCTGGATCATTCACCTTTTCAGTGGGCTGCATCCCAGCAGTCTCTTTCAGCAGTGTCCTCAACAGCTGGTGCTCAGGTGCTTGATAAACTTATATTGAATGGATGAATGGATGAAAAAGAGGTGTGAGTGTGTGTCTCAGTCATGTCTGACTCTGTGCACCCCCATGGACTGTAGCGCACCAGGCTCCTCTGTCCATGGAATTCTCCAGGCAAGAATACTGAGGTGGGTTGCCATTCCCTTCTCCAAAAAAAGAGGTACTTGGAGGTAAATCACACAGACATTTGCCACAAGGAGCTTCTGGGCCAGCTGGAGAAGCAGTTATATGCCCAACTAGCCCATGAGAAGTTGGATCTGAGTAAGTGGGTGTGATGCACAGGAAATCCCACAGAAGCCCAGGTGGTTGGTGCTGGGCAGGAGTGGTTGGCGTGAACTCTGGAAAGCACTACAGAAGAGGGGCTGAGTTCTGTCCTTCATGGCTTTTTAACAACAACAACAACAACCATTGACTGTAATCCTGGGCTACAATTCTGCATGTGCGAAAAAGTGAAAGTGTTAGTCAATCAGTCATGAATCACTCTTTGTGACACCGTAGGATGTAACCCCTCAGGCTCCTCTCTCCATGGAATTCTCTAGGCAAGAATACTAGACAGGGTAGTCATTCTCTTCTTCAGGGGATCTTCCCAACCTAGGGATCAAACCCGGGTCCTCTGCATTACAGGCGAATTCTTTACCTTCTCAGCCACCAGGGAAGCCCACAAGCCTGCATACTCCTTTCAACTGATCCTGGCTGACAGAAACTTTCATTTTGCCTTTGTTGTTTACTATGACTCCTGCATTATCTTCAAAATAAAGAATTGTGCCATCCTTTCTCCAATTTCACTTTACATCTGAATTCTCAAAGAATACCATCTAAAAAAAAAAGTGTTCTCAGGGGTTCAAGAGAAGAGGAAGATGTTAAATCTTCATTGAATAAATACACTATAAAAGGATTAGAAATACAATGTTTAAATACCATCAGCATCCAAAATCACATTAATAAGACAGATGATAAGAATTCACATTTCCTGATATTACATATAAAACTTGAAAACCGACTGCTCCAAATCTAAAGAGAATTATTATGTGCCTGACTGCTACAGAATGACCAAAACTCTGACTAGTATCTTTTCAAACATTTCTTCCCTCTCCTGGTCATCTTCCAGCCTACCAAACCAGACCCCAGGAGTGGTCTCTAGGCAACATTGCCACTGCACATCTAACTAGTCCCACAAGAGACATCTTCAAAACTTCTTGACATCGTTACCATTTTGTCAGTACAGCCAGTGTACAGCAAGCACCATGATCACCAAGACAAAGGTGGAAGGAAGGCTGCAGTGAGCTGCTCCTAGGTCTGGCAAGAGAACGTCTGAACACCCAGCCCTGGGCCTAGCTCTGATAAAGGACAGACCCAGGAAATGATTGCTCTGATTAATATGATTACTGTGTGCATGTGCTAAGTCACTCCAGTCGTGTCTGACTCTTTACAACCCCATGGACTGTAGCTCACCAGGCTCTTCTGTCCATGGGATTCTCCAGGCAGGAATATTGGAGTGAGTTGCCATTTCCTTCTCCAGGGGATCTACCCAATCCAGGGATTGAAGCCACATCTCCTGTGGCTCCTGCATTGCAGGCAGATTCTTTACAGCTGAGACACTGGAGAAGCCCTTGTGTGTGAATATGATTACTAGAATTGTAGATTTTTGTTGGTGGTGATTTTTGTTGTGATTACAGTAAAAAATGAGTTTCAGGGAAACTAGATGAAGAATAGAAAAGCTCGTGTTTTTTTCTGCTTAAGCAGCTCCAGCATGGTGCTGTATGGAGTGGGGCCACAAAGTAAGGGTTGTTTCTGGGTGGTCATCTTCCCAAAGCCTGGCTTTCCCATAGGATAACTGGCTGCCTTCTTACTCCCCTGGTGCTTCTGGGTTTCTGAGGCTGGGTGCATCTCTCAGGCCCTTGACGTGTCTTAAGAGCACAGCCCAGGAGATTTCCTATTCCCACTGCCAGAGCATATTTGCAGGGGCTGTAGCTGATAGCTCACCTCTGGCATACAATTTTGTCATGGTTTGTAAGGCGTGCCTGGTAGTAATGCTCTTTCCTCCCCCAAACAAATCCCTGCTGATTATCCATGTTTGTGATTTTGAGCAGTGAGGGCCCAAGTGGTCTCCATGGTGCTGATTTACGCGTGGGTCTCCTAGGAGACAATCACATGTGCGACAGACTTCAGATTCATTTTACTGTTCAAAATGTGAAGTGATTTCCTTCTCACACTGAAACATGCTCAGAATATGTAAGTTGAAATTTAGTTTTTTTCTTACCATTTTTTCCCCATGACATAAAAAGATGAGATATTCCAAAAGGGAAAGAGAGGTCTTAAAGGTAATAAAAAAAAAAAAGCATATTATTTCTTGAACTGTATAATAAATAACCTTCAAGAGTAAGAGATGAGCCTGGGACATCAGAGGTGGGAATTTCATGCTGTATTTTAGGGACAGTTTGGTCTAGCAGACTGGGTTCTCTACTTAAATTTGGTGTTTCATTCTGTTTAATCTCAGATGATTTATAACACAAAGCTCTGATTGGGGCTGGGTTTGAGAAAGTGTGGGACTTTGTGCCTCGCACTGATTAACAGTCTGAAGTTATTACTCACCACCACAATCCCTGCTTTGCCAGAAGCATAGCCATGGAGAGTTTCCTCGCCAAAACACAGAAAAAACTCCTTTGCAGCCAAAACATTCCATTTGCCTGAAAACTCAGACACCCACCAGGCTAACAGATGCAGGCCTCAGGGCGATGTCCTAATTTCCTGCGAGGGTCAGTGCTGAAACAAAGGCAGGGCAGCCCCAGGGTGGTGGCAGGAAAAATGTTATTTGTGTGTCTTATCAAGAAGGCTTATTTATTTCTCACAAAATTAGGAATTGGGGTTCATCTCACCCTCATCCACAAGAGGGCTACCTGTTATTATTTCTTGTTACAAACTCTCCCTGCCTCACTCAGAAAGACAAAGAGGCAGGAGGCAATGAGACTGACAGGGAGGGTGCACAGCAACCGTGCAGATGGCTGTCCTGCTCGAATCAGGACAAGCGAAGACGCATTGTGAGGGCCTACAAATGTTGCAAGGACATAGAGCATGGCTGGTCTCTTTTTTCCAGGAGGTTTTCTTCTAATAGGAAACAAACAGAAACCACAATTATAATAAAATGGGATGGCTGCTCTTAAGAGGTGTGTACTCTCTCTGTCTGATTTACTTCAGTTAATGTGATCATCTCTAGGTCCATATATGTCCATATATGGTAATATTTCATTCTTTTTTATGTCTGAGAGAAAGATAAATACCATATGATATCGCTTATATGTGGAATCTAAAAATGTGATGCAAATGAAATGTCTCAGACATAGAAAACAAACTCAAGGTTACCAAAAGGGAAGAGTGGAGCAGGGGGTAAATTACGAGTTTGGGACCAACACACACATGCACACAACTATATGTAAGATAAGTAAACAAGAACCTGCTGTAAAGCACAGGGAACTCTATTCTGTAATATCCTGTAATAACCTAAATGGGAAAAGAATTTGAAAAAGAATAGAAATATGTTACATATAACGGAATCATTTTGCTATATACCTGAAACTAATACAACGTTGTAAATCAACTACAATAGATTGAAACTTTTTTAAAAGAGGGGTATGTTCTGAGTGTTTCGGGAGCTCAGAGAAGGGAGTGATTGATTTTGTCTGGAGGGAAGTTGTGGGCAGTGTGACAAGTCTGATAAAAGAAAATGGACCAAGGGAGACCACAGAGAAAAGGGCATGTGTTAATTAGTTGTCACAGAACAAATTTAAACCCATCTATCCCAGAAGCCCAGAAAGGGGCCAGCAGGAGCTGAGCTCCTGCTGAGCAAAGGCCTAGTCGTGCCAAGGTGCCTGGCATGGTAAGCGGAGTATCTGGACATCTGAAATCCATGTCGTACTCTGGGCTTCATGCTGCATTTCATTTAAGTCCGGTAGCTTGTTTCTTGGACTGGACTGTGAACATCCAAGGAGTCAGGTTCTTGTTTCGATTATATTTAAGTGGCACATAAAACATTCAAATTTGTTGAACAAAGAAATGAAATACTAAATACATGAATGTCAATACAACTCATGAAAAAATAAGAAATTTTATTTATTGATTTATTTATTGTCGGTCATTAGATCAGGTCATTAGATCAGATCAGGTCATTAGATCATCCTTTGGATCAGGACATGGGTTCTGAGTGTTTCTCCTTTAATATTATTCTGATGGGATATTGACACAATATATACACAGGAAGAACCTACCACGCTATGTAGTGTTGACAGATTAGAACTTTGCTGTTATATCCTGATATCAACTAAATGAGAATGAAAAGAGTGTCAAGCAGGCTTTGCTATTTATATCATATCTCTCTTCCATTTTCTCTACTGGAAATTACTCGGGATGAGGCTTAGTTGAATTACTCAATATTCTGGCACATCAACCCATATGCAAATGAAAAACATTACCTTTGGACAAAGCAAAAATAAAGTGAAAACATTTTTCAATACATAAAAAACATATCAATCTCATAGTATACAACTTGAATAAAAACTAACCTTATAGATACAGTGCTTAAAAGTACATTAAAAGATGCTCTCCTAAGGTGGTCTGTGACTACAGTGTTCACTACAGTGTCTGTGAGCTACAATCAGGCACTTAGAGTAACTTTCCATTTGTGGGATGACCAGGCAGTTCACTGCTGTGAGCAGAAGACAGTAACGTCAATTTTAACAAATCTTTAAAATGTGTGTCCGTAAAATGACCCTAGTTCATTGACCTACAGTTAGAATGTGTACACTTGAAAAGCTCCATAAATAAAGCTTCTGATTTCAATTTAAAAGATACATATACATGATATTTACAAACTATGGGATAAATTATATTCTTAGGAATGAACATCAGATTATAACTATCAGGAGGGATGGGAGGAAGAAAGGAAGGGAGAGAGGGGGAGAAAAAGAATGGGAAGAAAGAGCAAAAGAGAAAAGAATAACAATTCTAAAGCTATAGAAAAGAAGAAATAATTCTATGAATGTAGTGGTTATTGGATTGGGCTGTTAATCCAGCAGGATGCCACACAGCTGCCCAGAAGACATTCTTCTGCCACATGTAAGGTTCATAAAGGTGGTGATGACAGGAGTAATTACAACAATATTGAGGATAAATAAACTCACTATTGAAAGCAGTAAGCAATTTATCCAAGGTTAATAAGACTAAATAGAGATGTAAGATTTTAACCCAGGATGCATGATTCTCTGACTCATGTTCTTACACATTGTAAGAAACAGTTTAAAATTTAGATTAGAGAATCTATGAAGGAAAATAACCTTTGGTTCATGCTTTTTAAAGAGTGGTTCATGGAATATTTGCATCCAATGACATGGAGTATTTTTCAAAATGCAGATTCTTTGACCCAACCCTGACTCAATTAATCAGTATCTTTAGGATAGAGCTCAGGCATCGGAATTCTAACAAGCTCTGTGGTTGATTCATAAGCACATAACTTGGGCATCATAGACCCAACCAAAATGAAGTCATGGATAATCCCTTTCCTGGAGGTGAGTGTTGGTACCCTGGTACAGTACTGAATGGGGAGTGTCAGTCAGCATGGCCTCCTCATTTCCTGTTAAGGATGTAGTACATTTTTAGACTTGATTCTATAGCTTCAATTGTTTAAAAAACTTCCTGTTTATAATGAGTCACATACTATTATCTGCCTAAGAGTTTCTTGAATTTGGGACTATTTTCTTACTCTAGGCCTATACGTGATGCCAGTAACCCAATATCACCATCTTTACAGGAGTATTTTATTTTGGCACTTGAGCAAAAGATGTCTTGACATAGTAGAAATAGCTGCAATTATTTAAATTAATCTTGATAATTTCATTCCAAGTATACTTGTTTAGAGAGCTACATACAATTTTTCAATTAAATTTTTATGCTAAATATAGTAGCCAGTTCTTAATTTCATGAGGACAACATGAAAGCATTTAACAGCAAGAAGAGAAACATGCAAACCTTGCAATTAAATATTATTATCATTTAAGCAAAGTACATAGATAACTTTGGGGACCTTTAATTGTGATTGTTGTGTGTGTGTGTGTGTATGTGTGTGTGTGTGCTGGGGTAAGGATATTTTAGTCAAATCTATATATTATAAATTTTCTAAGGCTTTATTTTGATTTCTTAAAGTACAATGATCTTCACCTTCTGGGCACCTAATATTTTCAATGGACAGATGAACTTTCTGACAAAGAGACATAGAGATTCAGAAAAGATGTAGAATGTTGAAGCAAAACTGGATTTGTTCTATGTGATAACTTGAATATACATTTGCAACACATAATTCCACAGTTCACTATTCATGTAAAACAGTTTTACATGTTTTACAAGAAGAGAAATATGCCCCCAAGATAAAAATAACAGCTGAACTAGTGCTGTTAACAGGACTTCTTTGAAGATGGAAATGTTCTGTATCTAAAATGCCAATACTAGAAATACTAGCCACATTGAACACTTTGCTTGAAATGTACCTAGTGCAATGGAGGAACAGAATTTGATTTTACTTTTAAATTTAAATGGCTATATATGGCTAGTGTTGGCTAGCACAGCTCTCCAGTGTAGACTAGTCCAGATATTTAAGATTTTCTCAACATACATGCTATATTTTGAAAGTATATATGTAAGAAAGTGAGAAGTAAAATACGGTATAAATAAAAGATTTTTTTTAAGGGGTTTTTCACAAAAGAAAATCAGTACCATATATTGGGTTGGCCAAAAATTTTGTTTGGGTTTTCTATAAAACGCTATGGATAAACCAAGTTGAATTTTTGGCCAACCCAATAAATTACATATAGCACAACTTTACACAACAACAAGATAGACAGTCATCTCCAACTTCGGGAAATGTTCCAATGTCATGTTGCTCTGTGACCTCCATGTGGGGGCCACAGAGCTTGAGTAAATGTGCCACTGTGACTAATAGCTGGTTCCTTCTACAGTGTCTAAACGTTTGTATTGTCATTAATTCTAGCAAGAGATGAAGCCTGGGGCAGGAATGGGGACTTCGATTCAGATGAGGAAGAAAGAATACAAGTTTTTTGTTCACTTTGGGATGAGAAGTTTTGGGTAATTCTGTCATCTTTTCTGGATATAAAATTATAGGTTAACATAAAACAATGTTTTACCACTTCCCCCTGGCCTCCATAGTTTTTCATGAGGACTCCACTGTCATTCAAAATGGTTTTCCTGCATAAGTATGTAACAAGTTTGACCATGATGGATCTTTATGTAGATTACTTTGGATTTACCCTAGTTGTGGTTTGTGCAGCCTCATGTATCTCCACATTTATGGGTTTTACAAAATTTAGGGTATTTCTAGCCAGTTTTTGAGTTCCTTTTTTCAGCTTCTCTCTCCCCTCCATCAGCCTTCATGCACACTTGAGGGAAGGAGTGCCTCCTTGTTATGAGTGGGATGGGTGGGAGCTGCAGCTTGCCGGTAGGCCTCTGTGGATGTCACCATGCCTGGAATGCACTGGAGTGCCTTCACTACCACTGCCCATGTGGTGTCCATGCATAGTGTGTTCTCTACCGCTGGGAACTGCCAAAAGTTCTAGCTCTCCACCAGGCTTCCTCTGACCCCACCCCAGTTGGAAACAGAGAGGTGCTTCATACCAACATGATGGCCAGGAAGTCCTGCTTCCTTATATGGTCTCCATTAACATTATGTGAAATGGAGGCTCATTACTACACATCAAAGATGAACATCCTTGTTTCTTATCAGCCATCTCTGACACCACCCCAGAATGGGGCCGGACCCCGATTATAGCCTGTGATGTTGCATGTTTAGACTCCCCAGTTGGCTTTTGGTGTCCTGGGTGGATGTGGGCCTGCAGAGGTTGGCTGTAGTATAGTGCTTATTGCCTAAATGTTTTCTGTCCTACTAGACTACCCCTTTCTAGTTCCTTTGGCTAGGTAAAGCAGCCTTTATTTGAGCTTTTTTGCAGTTGTTCTACTCCTATTGGGATTTCTGACTCTCTAGCTTTTTTTCAGCTACAAGTCTGGGATGTATGAGGCAAAAAGAAAGCCCGGAGAACTCACTACCATATTGTCCTTGAGCCTCCTGTTCCCTGACCAGTATACCTTTCCTCTTACCTTCCAGATTGTTCTTATGATTGTTTCACATATATGTCCATGCTTCTAGTTGTTTTTAGTGGAAGGATAATAAGACTGCATGTGTACTCCATCTTCTCATATGTGAAAGTACCTGGTATAATTTTTAACATTAAATTTAAAAAAATGATAACATGGAATTCCTGTTATGGGGATAGGAACTGTTCTTAGCACATTATGTACATTTTATCCTCACAATAACCCTTAAGATGACTCTTTTCATTAGTCCAGTTTCCCCAGGGTGGAAACCAAGTCCCAAGGAGGCTGAATAATTCTGCAACAGGGTGAGTTCAGCATGCTCACTCTGCCAAGGAAGGCTGGCTCCTGGGTGTTACCTCTGGGGACTGATGAGAGAGCATCTGTGTGGCAGAATTGGGGGGCAGGCTGTGTCAGTGTGACTCTTCTGCTGGAGACTGAGTAGCTGACATAGTCTTATCACTGCTACCTGGCTACATGACTGACCCCAGCGCAAGTGCTGGACACCAAGGCTTGTGTGGGCATCCCTGGCTGCTGACACTTAGCATGAGTTGTAACCCATCATTTTGGGGGAGATTATGCACTTTTCAGAACAACTGGAAGCTTGCCTTTCTTTGTGGACCTCATCTTTCCCCTTGGATGATTTTAATCTGTGTCCTTTTACAGTAATAAACCATCACTGAGCATGAATTCTTTTGAGTTCTGTGACTCTTTCGAGCAAATCACCAAACGTGAGGTGGTCTTGGTGACCACGAGCACACCAATCTCAGGTCCTATTAGTGGGGGAAAATCCATCTTTTTCCAGAACCTTACCCTCAAGATGCTAGCTTTAACACATAGGCTTAGTTAAATGACTGGATTATTATATCTGCAAGTTGCTTCTCTTGGATACTGTTTATGGGATATATGATAGCCAGGCCAGAAGCACTGTTTCATATTAATATATTCTTTTTTCTCCAGTGATGTCTCAGACATTATTCTTGCTAACAGATATCTCTTTTCATTTAAAAAAATGAAAAATTAAAGATATTTCTTAATCTGGAAGAAAAAAATCTCAAAGCCCATATTTTATTAATTTCTGAATTTCTGGAATATGACAGATCACTGCACAATGGGAATACTTTGAATCACCCGGACAGACCCTAGGCTTGTGACCTGTGACAGAGCATTGAGTTTCAGCATTAAACTGATTCTCTGTACCATAGGGCTCCAAATTATGTTAGAAATGGACCAGAAGACATTATTAGAGTAATCTGAGTAATAGAGATATATTATCAAATCTTATATTTAGGAAAGATCATCATGATTTTGATAAAGAAATTACCACTTGTATAACATAAGCCTAATAAAGTTTACAAAGCAGCTTACCTTTTTGGCCTTAAAAACATTTTCTTGCCACCAGCCCACTTTGAGAGAAGCTGATCCTTATCCACCTTCATCCCTGCCAGAGGAGCCCAAGAATCCATGGCATTTACATGTGTGTACTTGAGACAGTCAATTCTTAGGCAGATTGATAAGAAGTCCAGGGGTCCCCAAGTTGAGAGGGGTCTGGAATTCTCAAGGAGGAAGAAAAGACAAACTTTTTTTTCCCTCTACGTTCCTTAGGATTATATAACAATAATGTATCCTGCTTGAGGACAGTCTCTGGAAAAAACCTTCAGGCTAAGCCTGTTATCTTAAAATGTAAATTATGGGAGTAGGTCTAGTGAGGTCTTTACAACCTCCAGACATTCTTTTGATTCAGTGTAATAACTGTGAGTGTATATAACTCCACTACTAACACTAGCAAGGGGGTACTCTTTCTGCCCCCTTCTGATGCCTATATCAGAAGCTTTCTCTATCTCCTTTATACTTTAATAAAACTATTACACAAAAGCTCTGAGAGATCAAGCCTCGTCTCTGGCCCCGGATTGAATTCTTCTCCTCTGGAGGCCAAGAATCCCGGCGTATTTTCGTGGTTCAGCAAAAACCTTTCATACTGTGTCCTTCCTGTGTGTCCTGAATCAGTGTTCAGACCCAACAGGGCACTTCTGTGGACTGGCAAGCTTCAAGCCAACTCTGCTTTTTCTCCAACGGCCTCTCTAGGGACTGCACTCTCATCAGACACCAATTCCAGAAGGATCACTGGGCTGTTAAAATTAATTAATAAAATTTTACAACTAACTTTCACAATATTAATCTCTTAATTATCCTGTAAGCAGCAATTACAGAACTCATGGTTCTTTTGCCACAACTTCCATGATTTATACATGAAAATTAGCATTTTAACACGAAGTTCTGTTACATATTGACAACTCAGGACCCTAGAGATTATTGGAAATTGCATTTCATTAAAGGGCAAGTGACTGAGTGGAATTTTATCCCTGAAAGCTCAGCTCTGGATTGTTATTTTGGTAATTTCTAAGGTTTGTTTAGCCAACTGTATCCAAATCAGCATTCCTCTTACTGCTCTTGAATTTTTATCATGAACTATATTTTTGTCCCTCTGTCTATGACTGTTTGCAATGTGCAAAAATTAAAATTGTCAATGGCTTTAGGCACTGTGCCCTTTGGACCCTCTTCTGCTTGCACTGGTGTTTGTGGACTGTACCAGGCCAGAGTGATCTCCTCCCCATTCCCACTCACTTAGTCTACAAGAGAGGGCTTTTCTGACTCTTAATTGCAAGAGAACGAATCCAGATGCTCAGACTGGACAGTCCTCTCCTTTCCCTTGTGAAGTGGGCTTGCCATTGGGGAGCATCTCCTCTCCTCTGTTACCCAGGAAGATGCCTGCAGATATGTGTGTCTCATCCTGGGGCACAGTTTGATAAGCCCTCTCACCCACTGATTTTAGCTATATTCCTCAATACTTGTGTTGTTTTGTACAAAAAAATGTTGTTCTTTAATTCTTAGTTGGTTGGGTACCAATTGGGTAAGAAAGGCATCTTGCATGTCCAGACCCAGTTCTTTCCACTAATCCACCAGCTTGGAGACTGTGGGAGCAGAATACATGAGCAGCCCACACGGTGTGGTAACCATTGCAAGTGAGCCATGAAATCACCTTCCACAGCAAGAGACTGAATTTCATGTAATGTAATATTTAACAATAATAATCATATTTCTTTTATGTGTGTGTGTGAGTCGCTCAGTTGTGTCTGACTTTTTGTGACCACATAGACTATAGCTTGCCAGGCTCCTCTGTCCATGGAATTTCCAGGCAGGAATATTGGAGTGGGTTGTGATAACACTCTTCAGGAGATCTTCCCAACCCAGGGATCGAACCAAGGTCTCCCACATCATGGGTAGATTTACTGTCTGAGTCACCCTTATATCCTAATCTAAAAATTGTTTAAAAGTATATTCATGTCTCCTTTTTTGTAATATATATTGTGTTTTCAACCAGAATCTAAAATCTCAAAGGAGTGCAGTCATGTCTTAGGCTTCAGTGTATCCTCCCCAGACCTTAAAATGATAGTTTAACTATAACAGACACTTGTTCAAAGTTCAGGCTTCCCTGTCCATCACCAACTCCTAGAACCTGCTCAAACTCATGTCTGAGTCAGTGATGCCATCCAACCATCTCATTCTCTGTCATCCCCTTTTCCTCCTGCCTTCAATCTTTCCAAGCATCAGGGTATTTTCCAATGAGTCAGGTCTTCGCATTAGGTGGACAAAGTATTGGAGTTTCAGCTTCAGCATCAGTTCTTCCAGTGAAAATTCAGGACTGATGTCCTTTACAATTGACAGTTTGATCTCCTTGCAGTCCAAGGGACTCTCAAGAGTCTTCTCCAACGACACAGTTCAAAAGCATCAATTCTTCTGCACTCAGCTTTCTTTATGGTCCAGCTCTCATGTCCATACATGACTACTGGAAAAACCAAAGCTTTGACTAGATGGATTTTGTCAGCAAAGTAATGTCTCTGCTTTTTAATATGCTGTCTAGGTTGGTCATAGCTTTTCTTCCAAGGAGCAAGTATCTTTCAATTTCGTGGCTGCAATCACCATCTGCAGTGATTAAAGAGCCCAGAAAAATAAAGTCTCTCTCCGATTCCACTGTTTTCCCATCTATTTGCCATGAAGTGATGGGACCAGATGCCACGATCTTATTTTCTGAATGTTGAGTTTTAAGCCAACTTTTTCACCCTCTTTCACTTTCCTCAAGAGGTTCCTCAGTTCCTCTTCACTTTCTGTCAAGGTGGTGTCATCTGCATGTCTGAGATTTGTGATATGTCTCTGAGAAATCTTGATTCCAGATTGTGCTTCATCCAGCCCAGCATTTCTCATGATGTACTCTGCATGTAAGTTAAATAAACAGGCAGACAATATATAGCTTTGACATACTCCTTTCCAATTTGGAACCAGTCCATTGTTCCATGTCCAGTTCTTACTGTTGATTCTTGACCTGAATACAGATTTCTCAGGAGGCCAGTAAGGTGGTCTGGTATTCCTATCTCTTTAAGAATATTCCTCAGTTTGTTGTGACACACACAGTCAAAGGATTGGTGTTGTCAATAAAGCAGAAGTAGATATTTTTCTGGAACTCTCTTGCTTTTTTGATGATGCAACAGATTTTGGCAATTTGATCACTGCTTCCTCTGCCTTTTATAAATCCAGGTTGAACATCTGGAAGTTTTTGGTTCACGTACTGTTGAAACCTCACTTGGAGAGTTTTGAGCATTACTTTGCTAGCATGTCAGATGAGTGCAGTTGTGCAGTAGTTTGAACGTTCTTTGACATTACCTTTCTTTAGGATTGGAATGAAAACTGATCTTTTCCAGTCTTGTGGCCACTTTTGAGTTTTCCTAATTTGCTGGCATTTTGAGTGCAGCACTTTAACAGCATCATCTTTTGGGACTTGAAATAGATTAGCTGAAATTCCATCACCTCCAGTAGCTTTGTTCATAGTGATGCTTCCTAAGGCCCACTTGAGTTCAGACTCCAGGATGTCTGGTTCTTGGTGAGTATTCACACCACCGTGGTTATCTGGGTCATTAAGATCTCTTTTGTATAGTTCTGTTATTTTTGAGACTGCACCCAAGAATTGCATTTCAGACTCTTTTGTTGACTATGAGGGCTACTCCATTTCTTCCAAGGGATTCTTGCCCACAGTCATAGATATAATGGTCATCTGAGTCAAATTCACCCATTTTGGTCCATTTTAGTTCATTGGTTCTTAAAATGTTGATGTTCACTCTTGCCATCTCCTGTTGGAACACTTCCAACCTTGATTCATGGATGTAACATTTCAGGTTCCTATGCAATATTGTCCTTCATAGCATCAGACTTTACTTACATCACCAGTCACATTTACACTTGGGTGTTCTTTTTGCTTTGGCTCCATCTCTTCATTCTTTCTGGAGTTATTTCCCCACTGTCCTCCAGTAGCCTATTGGGCACCTTCCAACCTTAGATGTTCATCTTTCAGTGTTATATCTTTTTGCCTTTCCATACTGTTCATGGGGTTCTCAAAGAAAGAATATTGAAGTGATTCACCCTTCCCTTCTTCAGTGGCTCACATTTTGTCAGAACTCTCCAACATGACCCACCCGTCTTGGGTCATGGCTCATAGCTTCATTCAGTTCGACATGGCTGTGGTCCATGTGATCAGTTCGGTTAGTTTTCTGTGATTGTGGTTTTCATATAAGGATATTTGTTGACTATAAGGACATTTGTTGGTAAGATGATGTCTTGAATTTTATTTAATACACTGCCTAGGTTTGTTATAGCTTTCCTTCCCAGGAACAAGTGTCTCTAATTTCACGGATGCATTTACCATCCAAAGACATTTTGAAGCCCAAGAAAGGAAAATCTGTCACTATTTCCACCTTTTCCATATCTATTTGCAATGAAGTAATGGGACTGGATGCCATGATCTTGGTTTTTTGAATGCTGAATTTTAAGCCAGCTTTTTCACTCTCCTCTTTCACCCTCATCAAAAGGTTCTTTAGTTCCTTTTCACTTTCTGTCACTAGAGTGGTATCATCTGCATATCTGAGGTTATTGATATTTCCCCTGGCAATCTTGATTCCATCCTGTGATTCATCTAGGTCAGTATTTCACAGAAGTGTATGGCATATAAATTAAATAAGAAGGGTGATATATATATACAGTTTTGTCTTATTTTTTTCCCCAATTTTGAACCAGTCTATTGTTGCTTCTCAACTGCATGCAAATTTTTCAGGAGACAGGTAAGGTGATGTGGTATTCCCATCTCTTTAAGAATTTTCCAGTTTGTTGTGGTCCACACAGTCAAAGACTTTCATGTAGTCAATGAAGCAGAAGTAGATGTTTTTCTGGAATTGCTTTCTCTATGTTCCAACAAATGTTGGCAATTTGAACTCTGGTTCTTCTACCTTTGGATTCCCTGATGGCTCAGTTGGTAAAGAATCCGCCTGCAATGCGGGAGGCCCTGGTTTCATTCCTGGGTTGGGAAGATCCTCTGTAGAAGAGATAGGCTGTCCACTCCAGTATTCTCAGGCTTCTCTTGTGACTCAGCTGGTAAAGAATCTGCTTGCATTGTGGGAGACCTGGGTTTGAACCCCGGATTTGGAAGATCCCCTGAAGAAGGCAAAGGCTACCACTACAGTGTTCTGGTCTGGAGAATTCCATGGACTGTATAGTCAATGGGGTCACAGAGTCAGACACAACTGAGTGACTTTCACTTTCACTTTCCTCTGCATTTTCTAAAACCAGCTTGTATATATGGAAGTTTTCAGTTCACCTACTGCTGAATCCTAGTTTAAAGGATTTTGAGCTTAGCCTTGCTAGCATGTGAAATGAGCTCAACTGTATGGTAGTTTGTACCTTCTTAGGCATTATCCTTTTTTGCAATTGGAATAAAAACTGACCTGTGGCCACTGCTAAGTTTTCCTAATTTGCTGACAACTTGAGTGCAGCACTTTAACAACATCATCTTTTAGAATTTGAAATGGCTCAGGTGGAATTCCATCTCATCTCCTAGCTTTGTTTGTGGTAATTGTTGAGGCCCACTTGATTTCATACTCCAGGATGTTTGGCTCTAGCTGAATGACCACACCATCATGGTGTTCTGAGTCATTAAGACAATTTTGGTTTAGTTCTTCTGTGTATTCTTGCCACCTCTTCTTAATCTCATCTGCTTCTGTTAGGTCCTTACCATTTCTGTCCTTTATCATGCCCATCCTTGCATTAAATGTTCTCTTGATATTTCCAATTTTCTTGAAGAGGTTTTTAGTGTTTCTCAATCTATTGCTTTCCTCTGTTTCTTTGCATTGCTCATTTAAGAAGGCTTTCTTATCTCTTCTTGCTGTTCTCTGGAACTCTGCATTCAATTGGGTATATCTTTCCCTTTACCATTAGAGAAACTAATATTCTTTAGACCAAGATGTACTCCACAGGCAAAAATGAATAAAGCTAACAAAGCTGCCTACAGAGAAACGCACTGCCGTAATCTACAAGGTGGATGAACAGAGGAGGCAAATTCAGCAAAATACATGTTAGTATTTTAAGAAATGTATACTAGATACCAAAGTCCTAAACTCAGTGTGTTCAATGCTGACATCTGTGTATCAGAAGTAATTTAAATTCAAACTACTTTGGGAAATATAGAAGGGCAATTTCATTAATGTATGTAGAGTTGGTCTTCATTATTTTCAGGTCTCCCTAAATACAAACTTTCCTACTAGCTAAAATATATTTATGACCCCCAAATCTACACCCTCAGTACTTTCATGGTCATTTGTGGACATGTGCAGAGTAACAAAAATCAGAGTCTCCCCGTGTGCCCATTCTCAGTCAAGGTTAAAATAGGCATTGACTCTGCCCACTTGTTTCAGCACTCACACTCCAAACAGATGTCCTTTTCATCATCTATTTAGCTTTTAGTGTGTTTTTATTTTGTTTAATTTTTGCATTTTTGTGCCTCTTTTTGGTAATCTTCCTGTTTAAAATGGTCTCCAGGTATAGCGCTGACATGGTGTCTAGTGTTCATAAGTACAAGAAGGCTACAGTGTGTCTTACATTTAAGATATACATGCTAGAAAAGCTTCATCCAGGTATGAATTATAGGACTGTTGGCTGTAAGTTCTATGTTAATGAACCAACCTCTCTTGCTGTTATGATGATTCAACAGATGTTGGCATTCTGATCTCTGGTTCTTCTACCTTTTCTAAATACAGCTTGAACATCAAGAAGTTCTCAGTTCACATACTGTTGAAGGCTGGCTTGGAGAATTTCGGATATTACTTTGCTAGTGTGTCAGATGAGTGCAATTGTGTAGTAGTTTGAACACCTTTTGCCATTGTCTTTCTTTGAGATTTGAATGAAAACCCACCTTTTTCAGTCCTGTGGCCACTGCTGAGTTTTCCAAATTTGCTGGCATATTGCGTGCAGCACTTTCACAGCATCATCTTTAAGCATTTGAAATAGCTCAGCTGGAATTCCATCACCTCCATTAGCTTTGTACATAGTGATGCTTCCCAAGGCCCAGTAAGGCCCTTCTCACTCCAGGATGTTTGGTTCTAGGTGAGTGATTACACCATCGTGGTTATCTGGGTCATGAAGTTTCTTTGTATGGTTCTTTGTGTATTCTTGCCACCTCTTCTTAACATCTTCTGCTTCTGTTAGGTCCATACCATTTCTGTCCTTTACCGAGCCCATCTTTGCATGAACTGTTCCCTTGGTATCTCTAATTTTCTTGAAGAGATCTCTAGTCTTTCCTGTTCTATTTTTTCCTCTATTTCTTTGCACTGACCACTGAGGGAGTCTTTCTTATGTCTCCTTGCTATTCTTTCAGACTCTGCATTCAAATGGGTATATAGTTCCTTTTCTCTATTGCCTTTAGCTTCTCTTCTTTTCTCGGCTATTTGTAAGTCCTCTTTGGCCAACCATTTTGCCCTTTAGCATTTGTTTTCCTTGGAGATGGTCTTGATCACTGCCACCCATACAATGTCACGAACCTCCATCCATAGTTCTTCAGGCACTCTATCAGGTCTAATCCCTTGAATCTATTTGTCACTTCCACTTTATAATCGTGAGGGATTTGATTTAGTTCATACCTGAGTGGTCTTGTGGTTTCCCCTACTTTCTTCAATTTCAGTCTGAATTTGGCAACAAGCAGTTCATGATCTGATCCACAGTCAGCTCCCGGTCTTGTTTTTCCTACTGTATAGAGCTTCTCCTTCTTCAGCTTCAAAGAATATAATCAATCTGATTTCGGTGTCGACCATCTGGTGATGTCCATGTGTAGAGTCGTCTTTTGTGTTGTTGGAAGAGGGTGTTTCCTATGACCAGTGCATTCTCTTGGCAAAACTCTGTTAGCCTTTGCCCTGCTTCATACTGTACTCCAAGGCCAAATTTGCCTGTTACTCCAGGTGTCTCTTGTTTTCCTACTTTTGCATTCAGTCCCCTATGATGAAAAGGACATCTTTCTTGGGTGTTACTTCTAGAAGGTCTTGTAGGTCTCCATTGAATTATTCAACTTTAGCTTCTTCAGCATTATTTGTTGGGGCATAGACTTGGATCACTGTGATATTGAATGGCTTGCCTTGGAAACAGAGATTCTTCTGTCATTTTTGAGATTGCACCCAAATACTGCACTTCAAACTCTTTGGTTGACTATGAGAGTTATCCATTTCTTCTAAGGGATTCTTGCCCACTGTTATAGATATAACGGTTATCTGAATTAAGCCCACCCATCCCCATCCATCCATTCCCACTTCACTGAATCCTAAAATGTTGATGTTCATTCTTGTCATCTCCAGCTTGACCACGTCCAGTTTACCTTGATTCATGGCCCTAACACTCCAGGTTCCTATGCAATATTGTTCTTCACAGCCTCAGATTTTACTTTCACCACCAGGCAAATGCATAACTAAGTGTCATTTCCACTTTGGCCCAGCCTCTTCATTCTTTCTTGATCAATCAGTAATTGCCCTCTAAGATCACGACATCTAGTCCCATCACTTCATGGCAAATAGATGGGGAAACAATGAAAACAGTGACAGACTTTATTTTGGGGGGCTCCAAAGTCACTGCAGATGGTGACTGCAGCCATGAAATTAAAAGACACTTGCTCCTTGGAAGAAAAACTATGACAAACATAGACAGCATATTAAAATGCAGAGATATCACTTTGCCAGCAAAGGTCTGTCTAGTCAAAGCTATGGTTTTTTCAGTAGTCATGTATGGATTTGAGAGTTTGACCATAAAGAAGGCTGAGAGCTGAAAAACTGATGCTTTAGAACTGTGATGTTGGGGAAGACTCTTGAGAGTACTTTGGACAGCAAGGAGATCCAACCATTCCACCCTAAAGGAAATCAGTCCTGAATATTCATTGGAAGGACTGATACTGAAGCTGAAGCTCCAATATTTTGGCCACTTGATGCGACGAGCCTACGCATTAGAAATGATCCTGATGCTGGAAAAGATTGAAGACAGGAGGAGAAGGTGACAACAGAGGATGAGATGGTCGGCTGGCATCACCGACTCAATTGACATGAGTTTGAGAACACTCTGGGAGATGGTGAAGGACAGGGAAGCCTGGCATGTTACAGTCCATTGGGTCACAAACAGTTGGACATGACTGAGTGACTGAGCAACAAAAATAACAACTTACCCCGTAGCATATTAGACACCTTCTAACCTGGGGAGCTCATCTTCTGGAGTCATATCTTTTTGCCTTTTCGTACTGGTTGTGGAGTTCTCATGGCAAAAATACTCAAGTGGTTTGCCATTCCCTCCTCCTGTGCACCACATTTTTCAGAACTCTCCACTGTGACCTGTCCATCTTGGGTGGCTCTGCACAGCATGGCTCATAGTTTCATGGAGTTATACAAGCCCCTTCCCAACGACAATGACTGTGATCCATGAAAGGGAGCCAAAATTAGAATGACTATTATTTATGGGCTTCCATCATAGCTCCGTCGGTAAAGAATCTGCCTGCAGTGTAGACCTGGGTTTGATTACTGGATTGGGAAGATCCCCTGGAGAAGGAAATGGCAACCCACTCCAGTATTCTTGCCTGGAGAATCTCATGGAGAGAGAAGCCTGGCAGGCTACAGTCCATGGGGTCACAAGAGTCAGACACAACTTACTGACTAAACCACCACTATGTTATTTTATAAACTGTGGGTGTCTGTCATGCTTTTAAGAATGTCTTTTATTGTTTCTTTTTCTTTTCTGTTGAAATATCTCATTCAATGTAAGGTCTTTGTTTTTATTTATTTTGTTTGATTGTTTATCTGTATTTTTACAATATTGTTCAACTTTGAGACAGAAATATTTCATTCAATGATTGATTGAAGTGAAAGAATAGATGCTGTTTCTAACATGGGATAATAGCTTCTGATGTTTACTAATACGATATATGAGAAGCATTTCAAGGGTTTAGTCTTTAAAACCAGGCACACTATAAGTAGGGTACCAATATCAATACATACATATTTTGAAAAATCATAAGATATTTCTATTTCTATTTCAGTTCACAAAGTAGTGAGTTAGATACTTAGGCATAATTGAACTGGTTAAGCAGAATTATATTTGAATCCTGAATATTTCCATCTCTCAAGTACATTCTACTCAAGAAGGACACTTTAGCTGATATACCTGTAGAGCTCTTAAGCTTTCTTTCTCGAATAACAATTTCTGTTGCAAGAAGACAAGATTAAGTGAACCTGGAGTATTAAGAGGCACTCTGGCTGAGGGATCTGGGTGGACAAGAAGTGCATTCACCTGAAGCAGGCACCCTGGCTTAAAAGTCCCAATTCCAGTGTCTCAGCCTTCAAGGATGAGTGCATCCCTGCCATGCAGTGCTGATCTCTGAAAGAAGCGGGACAGGCTTGCTCATGCTGTCCTAGCTAGTGGACTCCATGGAATCCAATAGCAGGTCACAAGGTGCCTGGTGAGAGCTCCTCCTTAAAAGTCAGACTTACTCCAGAAATTGAGCTGCCAGCAATTTAACCTGGTAAAATATGGGGACCCAAAGGAGCCTCTGGTCTGTCTAGTCTTGACATCAATCACACCTTTTGCTGAGGAATAGACTCTGTCCTCACCTGTTCATCTGTGGTTTAGCATCTAGTTAGCAGGCGGGCCCTGAAGGACTTCACTGCAGCCAGGTACATGCGGAAGAGCCCCACAAAAAGAACAGGCCTGAGTAGGTGGGGGTGAGGCAGCAACTTCCCAACCAAAAGTCTTCCTTGTTCCTACTTAGGCCTACTTCCCTCTTTTCTAGTCCTGCTTCCTCAGTTCCTGTAAGAATTTTGCACCTGACTGAGAGGGGGCCTGGTCTTCAGGCTGTAGAAAATGCTGAATTGGAAAGGAAAATGTTCCAGACTTCATTTCCAGCACTTCTTTTCAGACAAATCACTTTGCTTTCTGAGAATCACATAGTAGGCAGAAAAGACACTTGGGGAAGGATGGGACGCAGGCACGTTTAAGTAATTATTCTAGTCTGCTCAGTTTGTCATAACCAAATACCATAGACCAGGTGACTTAAACAACAAACATTTACTCTCTCATGGTTCTGGATGTTGGGGTGTAAAATTAAGATGTTAGATATTCAGTTCTTGGCAGGGCCTCCTTACTTACAGCTCCTGTTCGCTCACTGTGTTCTCACTTGGAGAGAGAGAGCTCTCAGATGTCTCCTCCTGTAAGGGCGCTGTTCCCATCATACCAGGGCCCCACCCTCATGACCTGCTTTAACCTTGATTATGTCCATGTAGATCCCATCTCTAAATGCAGTAACATGAGGGTTTGGCCTTCAGCGTACGAATTTGGAGGGGGGTGCATAGTTCAGTCTAGAGCAGTAATCAGTACAAAATCATAGACTATTTCCTTCACCATTGGCATTTTAGGTAGAACTCCTATGAAACTGTTGATAACCACTTCATTTTGATCTTCAAAAATGGCAGTTGCACGTAGTTCAACTTCTTCATGAGGATGGTGCTTTCTTCTGTAGCTGATAATCCTTGACCACAGTGCAGCTATTTACCTGGAGACCTCTAAGTCTCCTTTTCTCCTAATGAGGGCCTTGGTACAAGTGTGGGAGAGGGCCCCAGGGACCCTGAGATCTATGAATGTTCATAAGCTCAAACAAATGCAGCATCAAACAGCAAATTAAAAGTCCCATTACAGTCTGAGAGATCATGGAAGAAAGGAAAAGGTTTCATCCTGATGATTGAACAAAGTATTCACACTTTTATTTTGCACTGGGACCCTCGGTAGTTCTGAGGATGGCTCTGATGGTAGGGAAAATCTACTTGGCCCCAGAAGACAGGACTTGGCTTCCTGACTTGGAAGCTCAGGGTCCTTTCATCTCCAGACTCCCCTCCATCCAGGACTCTGGGTGATGGGTATTCGGCCCCCGGAATTGGAAAGAATATTGCGGATGGTGGTGGGAAGGTCTTTAGGTCAGCCTGAAAAGGACACCCACGATTCCTCATGTCCAATGTCAGAACTCCGTCCCACAGCCGTGCAGGCCACCTTCTCATGGAGGCTGAGGTGTGGGCCAGGCGGGCACCTGGCAAAAGAGGCCCTGGGAAGTAGGAGGGCTCAGACCTTTCCACAAAACCACTAATCTTTTTAAATACACATCTCATGTGGTACATATATACAATGGAATATTGCATACCCATAAAAAGGAGTGAAATCATGCCATTTGCAGCAACATGGATGTACCTAGAGATTATCATACTAAGTGAAGTAAGTCAAACAGAGAAAGTCAAAAACTGTATGATATCACTTCTATGTGGAATCTAAAATATGACATAAATGAACTTATTTACAAAACAGAAACAGACTCACAGACATGGAAAACAAACATGAGTATTGAAGGGGAGAGGGGAAGGATAAATTATTAGTTTGGAATTAGAAAAATAATAAGGTCCTACTGGGACACAATGGAGCCTGCAGAAAATGAGGCAGGTGGTTCCAGTGATGCAATTCCTTTGTCCTCAGAAGAGCATTAGTAAGAAAGAAAAAAAAAAAAACTATAGGAAAGACTAGTTTGTGGGTACGTGGTCTGGCTTTACAAAGATTCAGACTTTTATGAATTACCATACACATAAATTTTGTTTATCTATAACATCCCAACTTTGAAGAAAAAAATACAGACCTACTAATGTGAAAAAAAATTAAAGTTTTCCTGAGCTACTGAAAAAACTGGAACCTCAAATTAAGACATTTACTACTTGGAATTACCATTTAGGGAGTAACAAACTATTACACAAGAATCAACAAAGAACGTGATTTCAGGTTTCCAGCAGTAAAATAAGTTCCTTGATGGACATTAGGAAGCTGAAGGTTAAGTGTTGGTAGGGAAGGGTTCACCTCAAATGTGCATAGTGCGTCTCCCACAAACGGTGATGTTTATGTCACTTTGGAGAGGGGAGATAAACATAGGAACAGGATAAGTGTTCCTAACAAGGCAAACAGTACATGCAGACCAGAGTCATTTTCCAACACACTCCACACCATTGCACATGCACAGTAAATAAAGACACACACAGAGTTTCATAGTTCGGATGTGGTTAGAGTAACCCTATGCCAAGCAGGGTAAGCCTCTCAGGACGTTTAAGCTGCTCTCATCTCTGATGCCTTTGGTGTGCAGTCGCAAGAACTGAACCTTTCTTACTACATGTCCCAGTATTGACAGGACTCACGCTGGCAGTCAATGATATTAGGTGGGGTTGAATTAGCAGTGTTATGCCTTGGGCCTGTGCTTCAGAAGCAATTCTATAGATCGACTGCTCTAAAAGCAAAGCAGAGTAACATTGAAAATCAAGTTCTCTACTTTATCCCTCAAATAACTTAATAGATGTTCCCCTTCCTTCTCTGTTTTGGCTCATGTTATCAATATTTCCAAGGTCTTCTTCCTACTAGCTACAGACATGCCTGAAGGTGTCTCTGTGCCTTGTTTTAACCAAGGATATGTGTGGAACTGTGTGGAAGCACTTTTATTGTAGGGCACAAATCTCCTCCCTCTCCCCCTTAAAGGCAAACGACAGACCCTCATTACCAGATCACAGGACGACGTGAGCAGATGCAGTTCCTGTCCCTCTGGGTCCCTGATGAGTAAAACACTTCCTCCCAGCCTGCCTTCTCCTTCACAACCTTTTGGAAATGAGGCATAAACAAAAAATAAAATATTATTGCTTAAACTCACTGAGACTTTGGTCTTGTTTGTTACATAGCATTATGGAATCTATTCTAACAAATACAGAAATGGTCAGATGGAAGAGGAGCACAGTTTACCAGAAATGTCATTTTTTGTGGCATAGCATGATAGCTGGTTGGCAGTCGGTGAGGAAATCGTCTTGAGAGTTTCAAATGAGGTTCTCCTTAGCAGGCAGTGGCAAAACATTTGCTGAAATCCTCACCTGTGATAACTTAAGAGGAAGTTGTACCTAGTGAAACTAATGATCCATGTACCTAAATGATTAGCCATAGAAACTAATATCTGTAACATTAGTAGTGTTGCTAATTGTTGTCAGCTCCGTTTGGTAAGGTAATACATGATAAAGGTGCACTAAGAAAGAATTGACTAGTGTACGGTAGAAGTGAAAAGGAATATAGGAGCATTCCCAAACCCAGAGACTGTTAAGGTGGACAATAATATTCTTGATCCCAAACCAAGTGCTCCCTGGTGCTCTCGTGGTTAGGATTTGATGCTCTCTCTCTCCCTAAAAGGAAAATATTAGATTAGGAAAGACTTCCTGCTTCAAATGACCACTAAAACTTTTCAATCATTCAATATACTCCAGGGAAAGGATCAGAAGTAGAGTATGATACCTATTGTGCTTTTCAATTGGATCAAAATCAGAGTAGAGGGTAAAGCATGGCTGTGGTGGCCACACAAGATAGATGAGCTCCAGGTGTCTGACACTAAGTTGAATGAGACTCTCAATGGGGGCAAGAAACCAAAAAAGTATTGCAGCTTTGGAAACCACCTCAAAAATAGTGTGGGTGTGGCTACCACCATACAGTACTCACTGGAATCAAACTGGCAAGAAACTGGCTAAATTTTGATGAGGGAATGGAAGCTGAGATTGTTCTAGGTGTGATGTGGGCACCTAAATATCTAGGCAAGATGTGACTATAGAAATCTTCACATCCCCACCCATCACTCCTCTCCCTCCTGGAGGAGCCCTTCCCCAGCACCTTCTTTACATGTTGTTGAGGAAGAAGATAAAAGAGAGGGCTGTTTAAGCTGAAAGCAGGAAATATGGAAACGCAGAGTCTTTTTTGAAATGTGGACTGGAGAATTCTTCTTAAGGAGGGAATCAAGATACAGTCTCCCTTCTCAGCTGAGGACACTCAAGTTGTCTGCCTGATGGGGTTTCAGAGTTGCTGTGGCTCAGTGACTGTATCTAACCTCTCCAAAGGAGAGTTTGCCACAGAGATTCTGTCCTTGTTCTACCACTGTATGGGGGCTACCTGGGACAGAAAATTGAGATTTTAGTTCATTGCTCTCTGGATCAAAAGGAACTCTACTCATACCCACTGAAGACATGATTTTGTCCCCTTGAGAGCCTGATGATGTACTAAAGGGAACTTTGTGTACTTTTGTGAACAGAAGTTGATCGTCAACAAGTTGTATGTGGAAAGGAGAGTAAATTAAAAGATGGACTTTGGTAGCCATCTATGGTACCATTTACCCCTGATGCTCCCCTCTCCCGAGGCATCTCCACCCCTCAACGTTAGGTTTGGCCCTGTGGCTTGCTTTGATCAATGAAATGTGGCCTGATGAGATGTATCCCTTCCCAGGGGGTGTAGTTAAGAATTGCTGGCCAATTTTCCACACTCTCTTCCCCAACCAGAGCATACTCAGAATTCTGGGTTGAGGTAGCAATGGAACCTCTGTTAGTGTGAGTACCCAAGTGACATCA
This sequence comes from Okapia johnstoni, assembly GCA_024291935.2. Lineage (NCBI taxonomy): Eukaryota > Metazoa > Chordata > Mammalia > Artiodactyla > Giraffidae > Okapia > Okapia johnstoni. The sequence goes on from CM044326.1 coordinate 2,456,138, forward strand.
GTGAAATGAGCAGAGGTATACTGAGAAGGTCAAAAAAAAATTGTTGTAAGCCATCTTGATTTTGAATTGTGTGCTACAGCAGTGTGATCTCTTGTCTTGACAAATGTGTCGCTCATACATTGTAGTATCATAATCAATTGTCAATGCAAGTGCTAAATCCCTAGGAATATAGCTTAAAATATGAAATATCAGGGCCAGATATTTACTTCTGTAGGATATAGTGTCTGACATTCATTTGATATGGGTCCCATAAAATTTTAATTTTTGGTTGACTTGTTCATTATATAGTTCATGCTGTTGAATATTGTGTGAGCCCCTTGAGAGGATTTTCTACAATGTGCTTAACAAATACTTCAGTATTCAAAGATGTAAGCATGATCTTCTTAAGGAAAAGAGAATCAAAGGAATTGAATTTCCAAGGAAATCACAAACACTTTCCTACAGAGGAAGTTTCAAATAAAAACAAATGAGTATTTGAAAGTGACATTACAGAGCTGGGATGGAAAATTCTTCCACTGTATCTCATAATTTTCCACACATTTAGGTTGTTGGATACATGGGTGATGCTATGAATAATTTAATATACAACTTCCCCTCAAGGCCATGAGTTCTTGGAGGGGTGGGAGAGTGCTTACTGTGTATGTCTGCATTACATAGCACATTCTTTATACATCATAGGCTGCCAATCCTACAACAGAAACTTGCAAGTATCATCATTTGCTCCTTACCTAGTAATGTAAGAATTGATATCACCACATCATAAATACAAAAACCTGTGCTCTGGAAAGTTGGGGCACTTGTCCAGATTTACACAGATTTGCATAAGATTCTTGCACAGGAATGTCTCATGTTAAAGTGCATAGCTTGTATTTATTTATTTGTTGATGATTCAACATGGTTGAATGAATGATTAAGGTATATATAAAAAATGTTTCAATATATTAAAAAAACATGGAAAAGTCAGGAGACAATCCTTTTAATATAAAGATTTAAAAAGAAGATTTTTCTCATTGAAAATTAATTTTAAAAACTTTCCCATTAATACCAATTACTTCATCATTTGACCTCATTGTTAATGGATCTCTAAGTCCAGGGAAAACACAAGATTATCCCTCTCGGGTGGCTGTTTCCTCATGACATCATCTGCACGGCTACATTAGCTTATCCATGTATTAAAAAATAGGTCTCTAGACAGTTGGCAATTTGGCAAATTGCTCATGTATAATGCAAGAGAAGAAAGTCTAGTTTCAACTCATACCAATTCTACCTCTTTATTTCATGAATAATTTGTATTTTATCATAAAATAGAAATCACATGTATATTCAACCAAGTGGGAATTTGAAAAATTCCAGAAATATATTAATTTTATTATCATTAGCCAGTTTTTTTGTAGTTACAGATTATGTGAAGAGTGCCTACCTTTCACTAGATGGATTTATTCATTTATTTTTCTAGAGAAGCAAATGCACTCATCTAAAAGTTAACTTTATTTTTCTCTTTTAATCCTACATGATTTATCAATCTTTACATCTATGAAATGGATGGATCTTAAGCCTCTTGGAACAAAGCATCTTTCTTAAGCTTTTTTTTTTACACAGCAAATGGTTTGTTAGCCAGAGTATTTTCCATTGAAGACAATTCACATTTGAATCATTGTTTTGATGAACTTTTACATTGGGTAAGTAATTCCATTTTTTTTCCTTATAAAGTCAGTTTTCTCTTTCAGTTCCATTCATTCATTTATTCAATATTTATTGCCAAACTTTTATTGAGCACTTGCATTAGGGAAGGCATGATATTGGTTTGCACAGAGGATATAGTCATAAATGATTAGAGATCCATTCTGCCCTCAAGGATGCCGGTATGGTTGAGGTGGGTGACTAGGGATTGATTAGTGCTGGAAGAAGGATTCAGTTCAGTTCAGTCGCTAAGTCGTGTCCGACTCTTTGCGACTCCATGAATCGCAGCACGCCAAGCCTCCCTGTCCATCACCAACTCCCTGAGTCCACCCAAATCCATGTCCATCGAGTCGGGGATGCCATCCAGCCATCTCATCCTCTGTCGTCCCCTTCTCCTCCTGCCCTCAATCTTTCCCAGTATCAGGGTCTTTTCCAATGAGTCAGCTCTTCGCATCAGGTGGCCAAAGTATTGGAGTTTCAGCTTCAACATCAGTCCTTCCAATGAACACTCAGGACTGATTTCTTTTAGGACGGACTGGTTGGATCTCCTTGCAGTTCAAGGGACTCTCAAGAGTCTTCTCCAACACCACAGTTCAAAAGCATCAATTCTTCAGTGCTCAGCTTTCTTCACAGTCCAACTCTCACATCCATACATGACCACTGGAAAAACCATAGCCTTGACTAGATGGACCTTTGTTGGCAAAGTAATGTCTCTGCTTTTTAATATGCTGTCTAGGTTGGTCATAACTTTCCTGCCAAGGAGCAAGTGTCTTTTAATTTCGTGGCTGCAATCACCATCTGCAGTGATTTTGGAGCCCAGAAAAATAGTCAGCCACTGTTTCTGCTGTTTCTCCATCTATCTGCCATGAAGTGATGGGACCAGGTGCCATGATATTAGTTTTCTGAATGTTGAGCTTTAAGCCAAATTTTTCGCTCTCCACTTTCACTTTCATCAAGAGACTCTTTAGTTCTTCTTCACTTTCTGCCATAAGGGTGGTGTCATCTGCATATCTGAGGTTATTGATATTTCTCCCAGCAATCTTGATTCCAGCTTTTGCTTCCTCCAGCCCAGCATTTCTCATGATATACTCTGCATAGAAGTTAAACAAGCAGGCTGACAATATACAGCCTTGACGTACTCCTTTTCCTATTTGGAACCAGTCTGTTGTTCCATGTCCAGTTCTAACTGTTGCTTCCTGACCTGCATACAGGTTTCTCAAGAGGTAGGTCAGGTGGTCTGGTATTCCCATCTCTTTCAGGATTTTCCACAGTTTTTTGTGATCCACACAGTCAAAGGCTTTGGCATAATCAATAAAGCAGAAATAGATGTTTTTCTGAAACTCTCTTGCTTTTTCAATGATCCATCGGATGTTGGCAATTTGATCTCTGGTTCCTCTGCCTTTTCTAAAACCAGTTTGAACATCTGGAAATTCACAGTTCATGTATTGCTGAAGCCTGGCTTGGAGAATTTTAAGCATTACTCTACTAGCGTGTGAGATGAGTGCAATTGTGCAGTAGTTTGAGCATTGTTTGGCATTGCCTTTCTTTGGGATTGAAATGAAAACTGACCTTTTCCAGTCCTGTGGCCACTGCTGAGTTTTCCATATTTGCTGGCATACTGAATGCAGCACTTTCACAGCGTCATCTTTCAGGGTTGGAAATAGCTCAACTGGAAGAAGGATTACATGTTTTCAAAAATATAACAGGGAGAAAATATATAGGGGGAAAAGTCTCTACTTATGTTTCCAGGATAAGGTGGAATTAAATTCACTTCTCAATATATTGCTAAAGTCAAAATATAGACTTTGGCACCTGAATGAACGTGCAGTCTTCATCATACTAGGCTGACTAAGGCAGCAACTGATGCAGGCAGTGGAGGCACCATCTCTGAAAGCGAGCCTAGAAGGAAGGAGACAAGCTGAGTGGGTACATTGCTACTAGTATTTTGCTAGCACTTTGTCCTCCATGAATTCAGTAACTGAGACACACTCACTGTCCCCATCTGCCTCTACACTCTCGTCCCTAGAGAGCACTGTGGATCAACTGATCACCCAGAATCATTGTCCCATGACTGAAAGAATGTGGCTTCATGGGGCATTTAAATCCACATGTGTATAGGAAGAAGGTTATTCCTCTTCATTAAGGCCTTCCAGAGGCAACAACTATAAGCTTTTTCATTGTTTTTAAGTCTTTTAAGGATGATGATGATCATAATGATACAGAGAGAAAAGATCTAAAGTCACCTTAAGTCATTTTTCTCTGGGAAGAAAGTCCCAGAAGGATTTTCCTCTCTTTATTATACTTGTTAAAAAATTGGTTACAATAGCATCCATCACTATGTTCTTAGGTTTCTTTCAAATATTCTGACAGAAAATCTCTGAATTATTCTGCAGGCAGAGGTAGAGAGGGCTGGAGTGAACTGCAGAGACAATCTTTTTAGGAGGCATAGACAAGTTTGAGAAGGCATATTTTGTCTGTATAAAAGTATCAGCACAGTGGCATGAGAGTATTTCCACTAAAGGCACATTATCCAGGAAGCTGGAACCGGCAGTGCCATACAATTTGAACATAATATCCAGTTGAACCCATCCTGCATGCAGGCTTGTGTTTCTTCCTCATCCTTCACTGATTTGTCCCTATTCTTTGGTACTAGTTCCTGAATGTTTGAAAGTAAAATTGAAAGTTGCTCAGTCGTGTCTGACTCTTTGTGACCCATTGACTGTAGCCTGCCAAGCTCCTCTGTCCGCAGAATTCTCCAGGCCAGCATACTGGAGTGGGCAGCCGGTTTCTCCTCCAGGGGATCTTCCCAACCCAGGGATCAAACCCAAGTCTCCCGTGTTGCAGGTGGATTCTTTATCATCTAACCCACAAGGGAAGCCCTGGTGCTTATAAATATCTTGAATGCTTATTAACATCCTAATCCAGGTAGTCTATATTATCATTCTTGATTTTAGTTGATGGAGAACCGGGTCATTATAATGCCTTTTACAGTCAATGGTGTTTAGCCTTCACTGTTGATTCCATCAATTGTTTGAAGAAGCTTGGTAAGCCAATGTAAGGATCTCATGCCCAAATGCGTATGTCTGTCCTTCTAAGGGTACCTCTTGACATACAAATCTACCCTTAATTTCTAGAACATTCTTTACTTTCCTTGAATATGGTCCTTTGCTTGCTCTTTTATCAATCTATTAATAATAGAATCTCTTTTATCTTAGAATACCAAAAACCTACTAAGAACTCTTCACCCCCTCAGAATTAGTTTCATTCACCCTCAGTGGGCCAGTAGTGAATACATAGCAGGTAATAGCTATAATGTTCTTCCCAGGTGGCACTAGTGGTAAAGAATCCTCTATGACCCACCTCCCAGAGTAATGGAAATAAAAGCAAAAGTAAACAAATGGAATCTAATTAAACTTAAAAGCTTTTGCACAATGAAGGAAACTATATGCAAGGTGAAAAGACAGCCTTCAGAATGGGAGAAAATAATAGCAAATGAAACAACTGACAAAGAATTAATCTCCAAAATATACAAGCAGCTCATGCAGCTCAATTCCAGAAAAATAAACGACCCAATCAAAAAATGGGCCAACAAACTAAACAGACATTTCTCCAAAGAAGACATACAGATGGCTGACAAACACATGAAAAGATGCTCAACATCACTCATTATCAGAGAAATGCAAATCAAAACCACAATGAGGTACCATCTCACACCGGTCAGAATGGCTTCTACCTAAAAGTCTACAAGCAATAAATGCTGGAGAGGGTGTGGAGAAAAGGGAACCCTCTTACACTGTTGGTGGGAATGCAAACTAGTACAGCCACTATGGAGAACAGTGTGGAGATTCCTTAAAAAACTGGACATAGAACTGCCATATGACCCAGTAATCCCACTGCTGGGCATAAACACCAAGGATACCAGAATTGAAGGAGACACGTGTACCCCAATGTTTATCGCAGCACTGTTTGTAATAGCCAGGACATGGAAGCAACCTAGATGTCCATTGGCAGATGAATGGATAAGAAAGCTGTGGTACATATACACAGTGGAATATTACTAAGCTATTAAAAAGATGCATTTGAATCAGTTCTAATGAGATGGTTGAAACTGGAGCCTATTTTACAAAATGAAGTAAGTCAGAAAGAAAAGCACCAATACAGTATATTAATGCATATATATGAAATTTAAAAAGATGGTAACCATGACCCTATATGTGAGACAGCAAAAGAGACACAGATGTAAAGAACAGACTTTTGGACTCTGTGGGAGAAGGCAAGGGTGGGATGATTTGAGAGAATAACATTGAAACATGTATGTTACCATATGTGAAATAGATCTCCTGTCCAGGTTCAATGCATGAGACAGGGTGCTCAGGGCTGGTGCACTGGGATGACCTTGGGGGACGGAATGGGGAGGGAGGTGGGAGGGGGGTTCTGGATGAGGGACACATGTACACCCATGGCTGATTCATGTCAATGTATGGCAAAAACCACTACAATCTTGTAAAGTAATTAGCCTCCAATTAAAATAAATAAATTAATTAATTAAAAAAAAAAAAGAAAAAGAAACCTCCTGCCAATGCAGGAGATGCAAGAGAAGCAGGTTTGTTCCCTGGGTCTGGAAGATCCCATGGAGTTAGAAAAGGCAACCCACTCCAGTATTCTTGCCTGGAAAATTCCATGGGCAGAGGAGCCTGGAGGGCTACAGTCTACGGGTCCACGAAGAGTTGGACACGACTGAACGACAGAGCACACACATCACACACAATAGCTGTGAGAGGAGCCTTAGCAGGTGAGGGATGGAGACCTAAGACAAAGTTTCCAGCAAGGTGGCCCCTCATGTTCAGATGAATAAGGAGTATCTGGGGAACACCTGAGGCCCCCACCAGCCATAGAAAGACTGGCTTTAACAGTGTGGTTGCCAGATCAAATATAAGGTGTGTGGTTAAGATTGAGTTTCAGATAAATGACACTTTTTAAAAATATAAGTATGTCTCAAATTTGCACTAGATCTGTGCCATGATTGAGGAGCTTGTGGCACAGAAGCAACCATTTATCTAGCCCAATTTCTTCTTGCAGAGAATGCCCTTCCTCTTCTTGCATGTCCTATGTCCAGCTGGCTGTACCATCACCCGTTGACTCCCTTTAAATCATCTGAAATATTACAGGAATGCTGTCAGTAACAGATGGGCTCAAACATGTGGTTGTGGGAGTGTAAATTCAGTTTCTCAGTGAAAGGAAGTCTGGATCTGAGCTTAAATCAAATCTGGCTGCATGTCTAAAATTTACCTAAGCACATTTTTTGTAATTCTGAAAAAAATTAATTTATTTGAATGATTTTCTTCCTGAATTTTCCACATACAAATATGAAGAAATTACTCTGAATGAGGCACTTTTTATTCTAATTCTAGTTCAGACTTTCAAACTTGAAGTCTCTTTAATCAATAGAAATCGGCAGAAATGGCTGTTAACTTTCTAGTGATTTAGAATTAACATTGCCATTTAACCAAAGCCCTGGAGAGTCTAACTTTAACCTCCTTCAGTTATTGATGAGCAAATCACTGGCTCTTCATAGAAATAGTGGTACAAGGAACACAGGAAGGTTCCAAGTGAACTTGGGTTCTTGTTCCATAAAACAAAGTAGTATTGAAAGACTGATGAGGACCCAGGTGTACTGTTGAAATAGATGGGAATATATTTGATTAATGGGATACACGAACTCATGGAACTCAGAATAAGGAATGCCAGATAAAATAATTGAAATTTATGTTATTGCTTTGAAAATTGATGTCTTGATTTTAATTTTTTAGTAGTAACTTTAGATGAGGGTTTCCCTGATAGCTCAGTTGGTAAAGAATCCCTCTGCAATACAGGAGACCCCGGTTCAATTCCTGGATTGGGAAGATCTGCTGGAGAAGGGAAAGGCTACCCACTCCAGTATTCTTGGGCTTCTCTTGTGGCTCACCTGGTAAAGAATCCACCTGCAATGCAGGAGACCTGGACCCCTGGGTTGGGAAGATCCTCTGGAGAAGCGAAAGGCTATGCACTCCAGTATTCTGGCCTGGAGAACTCCATGGACTGAACCCCATGAACTCCATGGGGTCACAAAGAGGCAGACATAATTGAGTGACTTTCACTTTCACTTTAGAAGAGGTGAACAAATAACCCTATGTGCTGATGAAAGCACTGTGCTATATGAAAAAGCACACTAATAGTGATAGAAATGAAAGAAATCATAGAATTAAAAAATCATCATTATGGCATCACATGGGGAAGTGGGTATTTGCATACTGCTCATACAATCCTACATAAACTACTTTCAAGAAATAGGGAGACTTAACTCTACAGGGAAACGTTACATTGTTATCACCCTAATTCAGGTGTCAGTTTGCCATCACTATTGGTCAACCAGATATCTTGCCTTTTATTGTGACACAATAATAATTGTACAATATCAGAGAATGACTGTTAACCAAATATGTTTTGTATGAGTTTATCAAGCTTTCAGATCTAACTGCCAATGTGTAGAAACTACAGGAGCCACAGGATTAAACTGATAGAGACTATACAGGAATAACCAGACAAGTCTAGAAGTTTCAATATTTTTCTTAGGGTAACTAGCTTGTAAATATTTTTCTATAACTTGGTGTCACAAATAAAGAAGGAGGACGGGAGGTTTGCTATACCAAAGTGAAAGAGATGTTAAGGTCATCGCCAGGTTCGATCCATAGTTATACATTTGGATCATGATTTGGACAAAAAACAGTAGAATGTATTTTTTGGACAGTTGAAGAAATTTGATATTGCATTAGATGAAAAATTTCAATACAACAAAACATACATTGTAAGCTTAAAAATATCTTTTACAGTATGACCTCTTATAAAAGAAGGGCAAAGAGAAAGATCATGGCTTAGATAACATGTTTATCCTCCTCTGGATTTCACACGGTTTTCCAACCTAGCCTGGAAAAAAAAAATCCTTTCTAAATCCCTTGAGAAAACTCTATTTTCATTGAACATTTGATCCTACCAGGAGCAATGTTTGTAAAGAGAAGCAGTAGGTTTCTCTTTACAAATTCAGTCTGATGTTACATCAAAGAAATTCAGATAAACATTGAGGCAATAAGCTTCAAGTTCAAGCTAAATTCTTAATTTAAACTTCTAAAGAAGTTTTTACATAACTATAACAAAAACTTCCGGAAGTAGAATAAAAGACAAGGTTAACAGTAACAACGTTGGTAAAAATATTAAAACCTTAACGAGGTTTATCACCATGTTTAATGATAAAAGGAAACTGAGGTAAAGAAAAACTAAGTTGATTCAGAAGTACGTGTAAGAGTTACAGCTTTAAGATTTATGTAAACATTTGCAAGAATGCAATAATTTATTTTCTTGTGTCTATGTAGCCAATAACTTTCTTTTCCAGCGGTACATAACATAGTGCCTTGCAGCAGTAGATGTACTCAACACATATGAAATGAATATATGTATTTCTTTTAATTGATCAAAGAGAGTTTTCCCTGCTGCATTTTAAAGCTGCTTCTAATCCAACTGTTTGAAAATGAAAAAAAAAATGTAATTAGGTAGTGCTCGTTCTTGAACATAGTTCACAACTACTTCAGCTTTTTTATGGATTTATTCATTATGTTGAATACTTCGTTTGGTAGCATGTTAATAGTAGTCAGATGTAACTTTGCAGATATCTAAATCTTGTATTATAAAGTATGATTGCTAACTCCGAGTCCACAGTACCTTACGGAAAACTTCCAACCAGATATGTTTGGGAATTTAGAAACTTTGAAACTAGTAATTAATATGGTGCCTGTTTACCACGTATACAGGCGCTAGCTAGCAGGATCTAAGACCACCATGCAAACACATTAACATTTCTGCAGTAAAATATAGAAATATTCAAAAGTAGAATAAATAGACTCTGCAAGTAACTTTTCATTAGTTCAGATCAGGTTTTGCTAACCCATGAACTTCGGTGTCAAATTCAACACAGCTTTGAATTTTCAGAGATTTGAGGATTTCAGAGTTATAGTAATGATGCTGTGGGGCCTAGCGTCATTAACTTGTGACCTGCTTTATAAAGCAAACTCTGTTCCCTTCCTTTTCAATGGAAATATACAGAGCAGTTATTTTAGTGTTTAGACAAAATTGTCTTAGGACCTGTTTTAATATAACCGTTGTCTTGATAATAAAAAACAGATTCTTTTGGACATGATTTTTGTGTATTACTTCTTGAGAGTACTTACAGAGGTAGTAATTAGTGAGAATTCTGACCAAAACTCTGTCTCTCACAGACTACCTGCTCATGCCCTAGTGTAGAGGCAGAGCTGGGTGGGTCTCAGGCCATATCAAAATGTGATTTGTCATATTCTTAACTGTCCTTTGGGGGTAAATTGGCATTCAATAAGTAGACAATTTATGCCATTATTAGGGTAATTAAAACATATTACTGCCTCAGATAATGAATGGTTTCCAATGTCTTCAAAGAATAAAATAGCATTCAAAGAGAGTGTAGCCAGTTCTATTTTATGTAAATTTCTATTTTATGTAAATGTCTATTTTATGTAAATGTCTATTTTATGTAAATGATTGGTTAGTGAAATCTGTAATAAATGTAAAATTTTGCCATATGAAGCAAATTGATCCACTCACTAAAAGTCAAATTATGTAAACACTTATCACTTTTAGAGGAAGTTAAGGCTAAGATCATACACTTTTCTGATACTGAAAATATAAAAGGAACTCCTTTTCCCAAACAAAATCTCTAGCCAAATCTAGCACTATAATTTTAACCTTTTCTCCATATATCAGACGAAGAGTCAAAGAGAAGAACACAAAACAAACCTAGAAATGGGTCAAAAAGTTGAAGGAAAAGGTAAACTCATTTGAGTTTACTGGGAAAGAGGTGTAAATATTTTCTGCCCAGGTAGCTGATGGGATGGGGAGCATTTTTCCTCCATTTTGCTCCAAAATTTCTGCGCTACCAAATGAAATAGGAAGGAAGGATAAAGAGCTGGTGTGGTGGACCACAGGGACCCCTGAACCAGTGGGGCCTTCAGAGTGGAGGATCCTTCTTGAAGGAGGCATCCTTGCTTCTGTAGAGACAGAGAAGGTCCAGGAGGGAAAGTAAAGAGGGTTTGCCCTGGCACAGGGTAGGCTGCCTCTGTGCTCACTCAGGAATCAGGCCAGAAGGTGCCTTAAATATCAAGTGTGCATCTTTAGTGAAAAGTCCTTTGTATTTTATATCTTGAGAATGTTGGTGGGGCAGGCTGAGTCATGTGCCCCATATCCGTATGTTGAAGTGTTAACCCCTAGGACCTCAGGATGTGACTGAATTTACAGATAGGACCTTTAAAGAGGTGAGCAGTTTCAAATGAGGATTTTAGGGTGTCTCTACTCCAATGTGACTGAAGAGAGTTGGACACAGAGAGCCACCAGGGATTCATGGCCACAGAGGGAAGACCATGTCAGAGGCAGCAGGAAAGAGGCCATTTGCAAGACAGCGAGAGAGGCCTCTGGAGACGCAAGCCCTGCAGACACCTCAGTCTTGGACTTCCAGCCTTCAGAATTGTGAGAGAGGAAATTTCTGTTGTTTGAGCCCCACAGTGTGTGGTATTTTGTCATGGCAGCCCAAGCAGTCTAACATACTCAATATAATAAAAGTGCTGAAGGAGCAGTAGTAGCTTAATAAAATAAAATCTTTCTTGCATGGACGGGAAACACAAATCAGTACCTCTAGAAACAGAGAATAAAAACAATTTACTGATTAATGATAATTCATCCATTTAAAATAAGGTTTCAAAATCCCTTCTGTGGGAGGCAGAGTAATACGCACCTAAAGATGTCCACTAGATATGTAGTCATCTGTTACAGAAACAACAGGAAGCTAACTCACACACCTCCCCCACCAGCTCCCAAGTCCTGGGATTACTGACAGTGATGGGACAGGTGGGTCTCATTTCCTTACCATTCCCTACTGTAGCTCATACCATTGTTGGACGGCTCTTTCTTTCAGAACTTTCTTGCTCCCCACCCCCTCCACCTGGCATCTGGCAAAACAAACACAGTTTCTTTTTACTCAGTGTGGTGCAATTGAGTTTGTTGTTGATCTTTAATTCGAAGTGATGTGTCTAGTGTTAAACTATGTTTAGTTCATTTTCAACAGCTCTTGACCGAGTAACTGGACGCGTGGCTCTGGTTTTCTCTGCTACAAAGTGAGGTGACGGCCATTTGAATCTCACAGGGCTGTTCAGAGAATTAAATGAATATATACAGAATTGAATTTATAAAGTATCCAGTGTTGGAAACTTCTGTTTTTATATCTATTAATTGATTTTTTCACACAGGCTTTAAAATACTTGAAGGCAGCTTGAATGTGCCTCTTAATATCCTCTTTTGCTTACGTACCATCAACCTCTTCAACTGTCTTTAATCCACACAATTTCTAGTCCATTTTCCAACAAGACTCTTAAGCATCAGCCAATATCTTCATGGAAAATTTTGTACCAATTAAAGATCAAGGAAAATGTAGAACTACTTATTCATTTTTCTTTAAAATTTCTGGCAAAAGAGTTTACCAAAGACAGCTCCACTCACCTATCATCCTGATGTGCTGTGCTTAGTCACTTAGTCATGTCGGACTCTTTGTGACCCCATGGACTGCAGCCCGCCAGGCTCTTCTGTCCATGGGGATTCCCCAGGCAAGAATACTGGAGTGGGTTGCCATGCCCTCCTCCAGGGGATCTTCCCAACCCAGGGATCAAACCCTGGTCTCCCGCACTGCAGGCGGATTCTTTACCGTCTGAGCCACCAGCAGGTTATCCTAGTGGTGCTGGGGTCTCAGGGCTGAGGGCAGGTGCTGGCCCCAGCTAGCACCTTCCTGTTTGCCTGTGAGACTGGAGAGGCTCTGTCCCAGCTTGAGTCCTGACATTGGCTCCAATGACATTGGTCAGTGTAAGATTTTCTGTCCCCATTCTTCTTTCCTTTTCTAAAAGTCTCAAGCATCACAGTGGCAAAGGGAAGGCATAAGAACATGCACTGCAGGAGTTTTCTTTTTCTAAGACCTCTATTTGCACATCTGCATACATCAAGCCCCTCCTTCACTCACCCCCTTACATTGCCTCCTGGGTGTGGTGAAGGAAAGGGGACTGTGGTGACATTCGTACATGGGGATGAGAGACAGTGACACTTATTACTAATATGTCTTAAAGATTGATTAATGGTGTTAGGAGCTACAGAAATGTTTGATATTGAGGAGGCTTTTCAAGAAAGGGAGCTTAGTAACTCTGAGGTCTGAGGAAGGGCTGCATGAGGGATAGCTTTGTTTCCTCCAAGAATACAGACAGGTTTCTTCAGACTTTGTGTTTATTTTAGACAATGGTTATCACAGTGGTATCTCAGATAGGACAGCAAAAGTCACCCAGTGTTGATTGTTCAGAAAGGTTTCCAAGGCTTTCTGGAAAGTCTTGACAAATGACCTATAGCATTGTCCACTGTAGTAGAGTTAATGCTTCTGAATTTGGATAAAAGAGGAAAATTGAATGAAGAATAAATAGAACAGAGGACATTCTCATCAAATACATTTCTTTGGTCATGAAACTATCCTTTAGTTAGATCCATCAGACCAGAAGGAAAGAGTTGACTTTATTATTATTTTTTTTCATTTCAGAAGCAGATCCAAAATCAAAACTTGATTTTTAAATGTCTCTCTCAGAATCAGGTAAGACCACAGGCGGATATGCAGTGTCACAGCCCAAGCCAGTGACTGAGTCTTTGCATTTAATGGCTTCATGTTGGGTTACATCGTGAGCCCCCCATATATAAAGGGCTATGCTTCAATTCTCTCTTTAAAGATTAAGGAAATAGTAAAAAGCATGCAAAAGTCACTGTATTAAATATGAGTTAGAAAGGGGTGTTAAGTGTCGACTCCTTCCTTCAAGGAATTTCAACATACACAACCAACAAGACAAATAAGCAGAAAGGTACAGAGAAAGGTCTCCAAGTGTTCACCACAGAGTGACTGTCAGGCAGTGACAGACTGGTGCTGACTAAATTCAAAGGCCATTTGCTTGGTTAGCTCATCTCTGCTGCATACGACAAATGGACCTCTGGATCTGCGGTGGCCTCCCCACCAAGAGCTGAGGAACTTTGTGGATTCCACCCTGTTTTTCAGGATTCTAGTTATTGCTCACAGCATTGCTAGCAATCTGGTCTGAATTACTTTGCTTTATTGCACATTCTGATGGCACATGCTCATGATTTTAGTTCCTCAGTGTATCTATATATCGGGCTAATTCAGAACCACGGTGTCTAACATCACCACCCAGGACTACAGGATTTGGGGTCACAAGATCCTCATGCTCCAAAATGACATCATTTTATTGCAAAAATCTTACTTCATGTGTTTTCCTTAAATTTCTCATTTCTGGATATAATGCCTTGCCAAAATCTCTCAAAATATGACAAAAAGACTTAAAATTTTAAATTAAGATGCTTTCACTTACTAATAATCTACATGCAGGAGGGAACGAGAGAAACCTGCAGGCATGTCCACGCTCAGGTCACTTCTCTCCCTCACCTGCCCAGGCTCCCCGTACCAGTACGTAGAACCCATGCTGGACGTGCACTCCAAGCGTGGTGTCAAGGGACTTTGCCCAAGAACCACCTTCTTCATGGCTGAGAAGGGTGCTGCTTTTCCAGAGCATTTATTCCTCTTGCTTGTGCTCAGGGATCCTTTGTGACCCAGGGGAACTTCGGACCGAGGTGACTGCGAACCTCTGAGGAGGGAGGGGTGGAGCGCTTTCACTTGTGCTCGTCAGAATGTGGCCCCTGGTGGCACAAAGCAGAATGGATGCTGCCCATTTCGGGTGTGCTGACCTTCTGTCCAGGTTCACCACTGCAGCCAAGCTGTTGATGGCCTGGAGTCTTTCATGAAGCGAAGGCCTGTGAGCCCAAACTTGACCTTGGGACTTGGTCCCTCCAACAGAGAGCATCCAGGAAAAGCCAGGAAGCCTCTACCACCAAGCTGTATAGGTAGAGAAGTCACCTGCAGTATCTACCCACTGAGCTGCATGCAGTGCAGTTTGAAGAATATTCTGGAAGATGTGAAGGACTTGCAGAGATTATCTTCAGAAGCAGATGAGAGCAATATGCCTGGTACCAGAAGACAGACCACTCCTAGCTACACTTGACTGGTTTCTGTTACTTTTAATGAGAAGAATAGAAATCAATATCAAAACTTCACTGTCAAACACTAAGGACTACAACTGCTTTTAAACTATATAAAATGATACAGAATTCTCATTTCACAGGATAGATTTACCATTCTCAATAATTTCATTGATTGTCCCATGGGTCGGGTGGACTTGGCAGGCTCCACTGACTTTTACAATGGACCTTTTTGTTACTCTGAAGGCTCTCCTAAAGCCTTGTCTCTGGTCAGACAAGGTAAAGGGCAATTCATAACAAATGCCATCTAAAGAGGGATATTTTTAAACCACAAGATAATTTTTAACAGCTTCAAAAACAAAGCTTGTCAAGGGAAAGAACATTTCTGCCCAATATTCAGACTTGGTTCAATAAACATTTGTTATGTCTTTCCCATGTGTCACATGGAAGGGGAGAATCATAGAATGTCAGTGAGAGATGGTTATTGCCCTGGAGGACCCAATACTGGTTTCCTCCAATGAATGGCACCCATGGAAATTCACAAGCATGAAAAATTATGTGTAATATTTCTCATGCTTTCAAATGTCAGTGTTTCAGAGGAGGTGTTTACCATGAAAATTACATTCACCAATACAGATCTCCACAATGTTACGCACATACCTAGAATTGTGGCTTTTTCAAGAGAATTTTCTAAGCACAATGAACAATAACTATTGTGGCTGCAATCACAGGTGTGCATAAGTGCAGTTTTGGACCTTAGCAGTGGCTGTTGGGAAGATACCATTTGCTGGACCATTCATTCTGTCATACCTGGAGCAAATATAACTGTCACATCAGCAGCTGTGGATGTGTCTAACCAATTTCAAGGTGTAACAGTGATCTTCTTCTCCTTTGCAATGAAACCCTGATGTTCTAACATTCCATAAACACTTCCCTGTAGTTGAGTGTGTGTCACTGCCTGGCTACACATTTTAATGTACCAAAGCTTGGTTTTCGTCATTACATATCCTTTCCACATTCTGGACCCTGTCTATTGGAAGTTCAGTTCAGTTTAGTTGCTCAGTCGTGTCCGACGTTTTGCGATCCCATGAACTGCAGCATGTCAGGCTTCCCTGTCCACCACCAACTCCCGGAGCTTTATCAAACTCATGTCTGCCAACTGGGAGATGCCATGCAACCAATCTCATCCTCTGTCATCCCCTTCTCCTCCTGCCTTAAATTTTTCCCAGCATCAGGGTCTTCTTCAATGAGTCAGTTCTTCACATCAGATGGCCAAAGTGTTGGAGATTCAGCTTTAGCATCAGTCCTTCCAACGAACACTGAGGACTGATTTCCTTTAGGATGGACTGGTTTGATCTCCTTCCTTGCTGTCCAAGGGACTCTCAAGAGTCTTCTCCAACACCAGAGTTCAAAAGCATCAACACTTCAGTGCTCAACCTTCTTTATGGTCCAACTCTAACATCCATACTGGAAACTCTGTTGGAAACTTAGTAAGAAAATATGATTTCTTCTTACATGTCAGGAAACAGAAGATATTTGAATAGAAATGGTTTATTGGGTTTCAAAGGACAAAACAGGTTTTAGGATTGTTAATTGAACAAACAGATATAGATCCTCATGTCATCTGATTTCAAAGAACCCTCTCCCATTAAGTCTGCATTCTGGGTTTCCCTCAGCCTCTCTTGTGAACCACTCTCTGGAAGACTCCTTACACCTCACAGATTGTCACTGTTGATAACATGTTTGGCAAACCAGAGGGGACAGTGGAGATTCTGCTGTTACCTGTGCTTAGGTGGAGATGTCTCCACTAGAAGTACTTGCTGGGAGTTAGATCTGTTAATGGGGTTTTGCTGAACACTTATCTGCATTTGGAAGGAGAAATCCTTAGGCCTTTGACACAGATGTGGCTCAGAAAGGCCACATGTAAAGAAGAGCATAAGCAGGTAGATGAATGAAAAGAAAAAAGCCACTTTATTCTTCCAGGCTTGACACTTTAAATTGTGGTGCTGTAGAAGACCCTTGAGAGTCCCTTGGACAGCAAGAAAATCAGATCAATCAATCCTAAAGGAAATCAGTCCTGAATATTCACTGGAAGGACTGATGTTGAAGCTCCAATACTTTGGCCACCTGATGTGAAGGGCAACTCATTGGAAGATTTCCTGATGCTGGGAAAGATTGAAGGCTGGAGGAGAAGAGGGCGACAGAGGATGAGATGATTGGATGGCATCACTGACTCAATGGGTATGAGTTTGAGGAAACTCTGGGAGATAGTGAAGGACAGAGAAGCCTGGCATGCTGCAGTTCATGGGGTCACAAAGAATTGAACACAGGTTGGTGACTGAACAGCACCAGCATTCTTCCAGGCAATAATTCTTTCAGGAAAGCCAAACTGTGATTCTCTCAAGCTGCCCATAGATGAGAATTATCTTCTTGCAAACCTCTAGCTCTGGGGTTTCTGAGTTGCTAGCAGCAAGATCTCAATGTCTGTCTCTATTTAAAACATTTTTTATGACACAAATGAACATGTCTGCAAAACAGAAACAGACTTACAGACATAAAGAACAGACTTGCGGTTACCAGGGCAGGCTGTAGGGTAGGGGTGGGATAGATTGGGAGTTTGGGGTTAGCAGATGCAAACTATCATACATAGAATGGATAAAGAGCAATGTCCTACTGTATAGCACAGGAACTATATTTAATATCCTGTGATAAATCATAATGGAAAAAATATGAAAAAAGAATATATATTTGTATGTATAGCTGAATCACTTTGCAGTACAGCAGAAATTATCACAGCATTATAAATCTATACTGCAATTAGAAAAACCATTTTTCAATCCTTCAGAAAATGTAATCTTTCCTATAGAAATTTTACAAATTTCTCATAAATGGAATCTTTCAAGCAACCCTGGAAATCCATAGCAGACCCCAAAATCTTAGTATTAAGCAGATTTCTGTCTGAAATATCTTGAAATGACAATTACTTGGAGTTTAACTTGACTAGGTCTAATCTCGGCTAGACCATAAAATGTTTATTTTTCTTCATTAAAAATTTTACCTTTAGATAAACAGCTTGCAAGTTTTTAGATCACTATTTAAAGACTTTCCAAGAAAATGATTGTTGTCCCTACAATTACAATTTTCAGCCTAGAAGATGTATTATAGTTTATGATCAATATGTCAATATTTCTCCTGTTTCCTGTAGAGCAAGGAGAAATCATTTCAGAATAAGTGGGAAAATAAGCACAAAGAGGAACACAGAGGACCAGGAAGCAGCAGAACTCAGGGCCACAGATGGAGCCAACAGATTTTTCATCCCTGACACTCACGCTATAAGTCTTATACTATGTTTGCAATGAAATAATCAAAGCATAGCAGGCTTGTAGCCATACCGATACTCTTTGCTGATATTGATCTGAATAAGAACCTCGGGAAGGCATATTTGAAACATAAGAACCCCAAGAAAGATTCAAGAAACCTCAAACATGGGTTTTGAAGGTAGACTCAGTCCTTTGCAGGAAACTGTCCATTGAAAATAAGCCCTCTGAAAATATGAGGAGGCAGACCTCTCTGCTTTCACAAACAGTGAGTGTAAATCCCTAAAAGTGAGAGCTGCTGGAAAAGCAGCAACGAGTTGGCCAGGCTTGGAGGAGTTCATGCCCAGAGAACTGTGAGAGACGAAGCCAGAGCTGGATCAGAGGGGATTAGTGGCTAGGGGGGAGTATTCTCAATGTGTGCCTGGGAAGTGCCAGGAAAGAAGTTGAATTTCTAAAAACCAAGATCAGTAGCACTGGCCTTGCCTGGGCTATGGTGGCAATGAGGGATGAGTGAGGGAAGAGGAGCAGCTGTGGAAGCCTTCACCCCTTGACTGCCTGGCACTCAGCTGCTTCTGGAGAGCCTGGGCCACACCCCACAATGACATTATCTTCATACACAGACCATCCCCAAGTAAGCTGTGGTCTAATAATCTCTTAAAATGTGGCTGTACAGCACAGGGAGCTATATTTAACATTTTATAATAACCTATATGGGGAAAAATATGAAAAAAAAATATATATATGTACTTATAATTGAAACAGTAAATTCCAGATTTCAACACAAGATAGAGAATCCAGGTTGCATTCAATGGTCTCCTTAAGTTGAAAAATTAGTCCTTGTCTTAGAGTCTATTTGTCTGACACTGTAGAAGAGAATGTCTACCCACTGCAGTGTTCTTGTCTGGAGAATTCCGTGGACAAAGGAGTCTGGCGAGCTACAGTCCATAGGGTCACAAAGAGTCTGATAGAAGTATTGCTACCCTAACTTTCTTTTGGTTTCCATTTGCAATTTTTTCCATTCCTTCATTTTCAGCCTGTGGTGTGTTTTTACATTTCAAGTGAGTCTCTTGTAGACAGAATATGTATGGATCTTATTTTGCAGTCCATTCAGCTGATTATCTTTTTATTGGAGAATTTAGTCCATTTACTGTTAAAGAAATTCTTTATAAGTATTTACCCATCGCCATTTTGTTAACTGTTTTCTAGCTGCTTTGGCATTTCCTCTCTGTTTCTTTCTCTCTTTATTTGTGATTTCATGACTTTAGTGAAATGCTTATGTTTTTTTCTCTGTCTTTTTTTTAATTTATACTGGTTTTTGCTTTTTGATTACCATGAGGCTTACCTATATTGTAACAGTCTATCTTAAGTTGATAACAACTTAAACTTGATCTCATTATAAATCTTAATGTTATTACTCTCCCCAAACATGTTTAATGTTTTTGATGTCTTATGTAGTCCTTAAATAATTATTGTAATCATGACTATTTTTACTATTTTTGTATTTTAACCTTCATACTAGATTTATAATAATTAATCCTTTACTTTTACTATATATTTACTTTTCCAGTAAGATTTGTTCTTCATTATATTCTCTTGTTATCAGTTAGTGCCCCTTCTTTTCAGCTTAATGAGGTCCCTTTAACATTTCTCATAATGCTTTTTTAGTGGTGATTAATATTTTAGCTTGTCCTTATCTGGAAAACATTTGTATCTCTCCTTCAACTCTGAATAATAGTTTTTCCTGATAGAGTTTTATTAGTTGGAAGCTATTTTCTTTCAGTGATTTGAATACATTTTGCCACTCCCTGAAGGACGGAAAAGTTTCTGTTGAAATATCTGCTGGTTATCTTATGAGGGTTCCCTTGTATGTAACTAGTTGTTTTCCTCTTGATGCATTTAAAATTCTCTCTTTAGCTTTAATCTTTGCCATTTTAATTATAATGTGTCTTGGAGTTTACCTCTTTGGGTTCATTTTGTTTGTACTCCCTTTGATTCTTAGATATATGTTTGCTTCCCCAGGTTTGGGGAGCTTTCAGATATTATTTCTTCAAATAAGTTCTCTGCACCCTTCTCTCTCTTGTCTTCTTCTGGGACTCCTGTACCATGAATGTTAATATGTTAGATAGTTTTCCAGAGGTCTTTTAAACTATCTTCAATTTTTAGAACTGTTCATTTTTTTTTCTGTTCAACTGGGGTAATTTTCACTAATCTGTCTTCCAGTTCACTGAGCCATTTCTGTGTAATCTAATCTATTGTTGACTACTTCTGGTGTATTTTTTTTTTAAATGTTCAGTTATTGTATTCGTCAGCTCTGGTTCTTCTTTGTATTTTTTAACTTTTTGTTAAATGTCTCACTCTGTTCATCTATTCTTTTCTGTAATTAATTGAGCATCTTTGTGATCATTACCTTGAACTCCTTACTGGGTAGATTATATACACTTCACTCAGTTCTTCTGGAGTTTTGTCTTATTTCTTGTTTTGGAACGTATTCCTGCATCTCATTCTTTTGACGAATTCTCTGTGTTTACTTCTATGTATTATGTGGTTTGGATTCATTCCCCAGTTTTAGAGGAGTGGCCTTATGCAGGAAATGTCTTAAGCACACCCCTCTCTGGTCACCAGAGCAATATGCTCTAGGTATTCCCCTTATGTGGGCTCTGTAGACTCTTCCTTGGTGGCAAGACTGGTTCCTGTGGGTGCACTGGTAGGTGGGACCGACCTCCAGTCCACTTGGCTGCCAATGTAGTATGCTAGTGTGGCTGCCTCACATGGCGTTGGCCCATTGGTGAGTGGGGCTGGGTCCTGGCATGGCTGGCTGTGTGGTCCAGATGTCCCAGGGCTATAGCAGCACAGGCTTACAGTCTGGACATAAGAAAGATCAGCAGGAGAAGAATATACAGATTTTATTCTGTTTACACATTAGGCTTCCTTGGTAGCTCAGATGATAAAGAATCTGTCTACAATGCAGGAGACCTAGGTTCGATTCCTGGATCAGGAAGATCCTCCAGAAAAGGGAAAGGGAACCCACTTCCATGTTCTTA
This sequence comes from Okapia johnstoni, assembly GCA_024291935.2. Classification (NCBI taxonomy): domain Eukaryota; kingdom Metazoa; phylum Chordata; class Mammalia; order Artiodactyla; family Giraffidae; genus Okapia; species Okapia johnstoni. The sequence continues at coordinate 2,477,355 of CM044326.1, forward strand.
CTTGGAGAATCCCAAGGACAGTGGAGCCAGGAGGGCTACAGTCCATGAGGTCACAAAGAGTTGAACACGACTGAGTGATTAACACTTTTACACTTTCCAGTCTTGAAGGAGTGGCCTCCTGTAACAGATGAAACTTGTCATTCAACTCTGCATCAGCTCTTGGTTGTCTCTCAAACCTCTGTGCTTGTCCAAGCGGGCCATTATATTTGTAATAGCTCCCAGTAGTTTAAAATGTGCCAAGACCTGTCAGTGTCCCAGAAGGGAGGGTCTCAGCAGCTAGATGTGGGCTGACTGGATTCCAGGCCCTCAGGCAATAGCGTTCAAATGTATATACAGTTTTGAGGAGCACTAAGAATTAGATCTCATCACCACAGGTGATTTGGGAACGTCTGCTGTGTGGCTAACAGAAGTCAGGGCTCCACGTGAATGTATAAGCTTCTTTCTGGGACATGCTGGTGAGCTGGAACAAGGCAAAAAGTGGTCCCCGAGATGGTGTCCAGAGCCTATGTTCATGAGATCAGCTCCATTAATCCCTAGAGGCCTGCCAAATCTGAAGCCTGCTCCTCAGTCTGAAACTCCAGGACAAGAAAGTGACCTTCATAGAAAACCCGGGGGTGGGTAAGGTGTGCCTCAGTCCACTGTCTGCATGGTGCCTGGGTGTGGCAGCCTGGCTCCTAGGAATAGAAGAGGAGAAAACACTTCCAAATACATTTTATGAGGCAAGTATTACCTGACACTAAAATAAGACAAGGATGCCACAGAAAAGAGAAATTTATAGGTTAATATCACTGATGAACATAAATGCAAAAAACCTCAAGAAAATATTAGCAAACTAAATTCAATCAAAGTGATACACAGTAACATTTTTTTTTTCTTTTCTTTTTTGGCTGCACTTCATGGCTTGCAGGATTTTAATTCTCTGACCGGAGTCAAACCCAGATCCCTGCAGCTAAAGTGCCAAGTCCAAACCACTGGACCACCACTAAGAAATTCCAACAAATTGAAGAATAACAATCATGTGATCATCTCAAGAGATTTATGAGAAGCTTTGACAAAATTTAACATATCTGTTTATGAAAAAACCTATCCAGAAAATGGCTATAGAGGAAACATATCTCAACATAGTAATGGCCATATGTAATAAATCCATGACTAATATATTCAGTAGTGAAAAGCTAAAAGCTTTCCCATAATATCAGTAACAAGGCAAGGATATCTATTTTTGCTGCTTTTATTCAACATAGTTTTGGAAGCCCTATATTGGCAGAGTAATTAGGCAAATAAAAGAAATAAAAAAAAAATCAAATTAGAAAAGAAATAAAAACTGTCACCATTTGCAGATGACATAATATATGTAGAAAATACCAAAGAGTCTGTCAAAAACAGAACTAAAAAGTAAATTCAGTAGAATTGGAGAATACAAAATTAACACACAAAAATCTGCAGTATTTCTTTATAGTAGTAACTATCAAAAAGAAAAATTAAGAAAACAATTCTATTTAGCATCAAAAAGAACAAAATATCTAGGAATAAATTTAAACAAGGAAGTGAAATGCTTGTATATTGAAAACTACTAGACATTAATGAAAAATATTGAAGAAGATACAAATAAATGGGAAGATGTTCCATGCTCACAGAACGGAAGAATTAATATTGCTCAAATACTCCATACTATCCAAAGCAATATACAGATTCAATGCACTCCATATCAAAATTTCAATAGTATTTTCATATAAATAGAACAAAAATCCTAAAATTTGGACAGAATCACAAAAGACCCCAAACAGCCAAAGCAATCTTGAGAATAAAAAACAAAGCTAAAGACATCACACCCTCTTATTTCAAACTAAATTTGAATTTATTTCTAAATTCAAATTAAATTTGAATTCCTGTACAAAGCTAAAGTAATCAAAACGGTATGGTACTGGGATAAAAACAGTCCCTTGGATGAATGGAAGAAAAGAATGAAGTCCAAGAATAAATCCATACATACACAGCCAATTAATTTACCATAAAGGAGTCAAGAATATACAATGGGGAAAGGAAAGTCTCTTCAATAAATGATGTTAGAAAAATTGGACAGCTGTATGCAATATGATGAAACAAAACTATTATCTTACACATACACAAAAATTAAATCGTAATAAATCAAATATTTAAACATATAACCTGAAACTATAAAACACCTAGAAGAAAACATAGGCAGTAAACTCCTTGACACAGGCCTTGGCAATGATTTTTTAAAAATCAAAGACAAAAGCAGCAAAAGCAAAAATAAACAAGTGACACTAGATAAAAATAAAAAGTTGCTGCACAGCAAAAGAAACCATCAAATGAAAATAAAACCTGTTGGATGAGAGATAACTGCAAATTTTATATCTGATAAGTGGCTATATCCAAAATATATAAAGAACTCATGCAACTTAATAGCAAAAACAAAAACAAGCATAAAACCAATTCAATTCAAAATGGACAGAGGCTCTGAACAGACATTTTCCCCAAAAGACATGCAGATGGCCAACAGGTACAGAAACAGATGCTCAACATCATTAATTATCAGGGAAATGCAAATCAAAGCCACAGTGTGTTATCCTCTTACACCTGTTTGAATAGCTATTAGCAAAATGACAAAAAATAAAAAGTGTGAGCACAAGGAGAAAAGGGAACATTTGTGCACTGTTAGTGGGAATGTAAATTGGTGCAACCATATGGAAATTGGTTTCCATATGGGTGGATGGATACCAACCAGTTGTATAGTATACAACCATTACTTTGCATAGTAATTCAAATTTGTTTTTCCAAAAAAAAAATTGAAAATAGAACTACCATATGATCTAGTCAATCCACTTCTGGGTATTTATCAGAGAAAAATGAAAACATTGACTCAAAAAGGTATCCGCACCCCTATGTTCATGTTCAACATAATTTACAACAGTAAGATGTGAAAACAACCTGTGTCCATCAATTGGATGAATGGATAAAGAAAATGCAGTACATTCACAATGGAAATTATTCAGCCAAGAGAAAGGACATTTTGCCATTTGCAGCAACATTGATAGCCCTTGAGAGCATTATGCCAAGTGAAATAAGGCAGAGAGGGACAGACAAATACCTTAGGATATCATTTACATATAGAATTTAAAAACAAATTCATAGATATTGAGAACTGATTGGTGGTTGCCAGAGGCAAGGTGGGGGTAATAAAAATGAGTGAACTTTTTTAAAGTATTTAAAAACATAGAAATAGAATTGGGAGTCTTAGAAGGCCAAGGCAGTCAGTGTTCTCAGAACAGGAAGAGAGAAGAAAGAGTGCAGAGAAAGCTCCAAAGATAAAAAGCAACTCCTTTCCAAGTCTCCAACTGAGTACTGATCAACATATGTGTGTGAGGAAGCTATCCAAAAGAGCCACTCAAAAGGAGCAGAGGAGACAATGCCATTTCTGACATTTAAAAGCTGAAACAATTCATTATTAGCAGATCTATACTACAAAAAATGCTGCAGGGCAAGAGGAAAAGGTACCAGATAGAAATATACATGCATGCAAAGGAAGGAAGACTATCCCAAATGGTAAATTTTAAGACTTTTCCCCTTATTTTTAATCTTTTTAAAAATAATTGACTATATAGCAAATATAATGTATTATGGAAGAATATAATGTAATGTGTGAAAACAATAGCACATAGGCCAGGACATTGGAAGAGTAAGATTCTTATACCACATTTGAAATAATATAATATTACATACAGCTAACTGGTAAGTCAAAGATATATACCATACATCCTAAAGCTTTACATTTTTAAAAGTTATACTTTTAAAAAATTACAGTTACAAAGCCAACAAGGAGATGAGATGAAATCAGGTACACATACACACACATGCAACCCTCAATTTAACTCAATCCAAAGGAAGGTAAAAAGAAAAAGGGAACAAAGTAAAGATAAGAACAAATGCCAAGTGGCACACTTGAACACAACACCATCAATGATCATATTAAAAGTAAACAGTTTAAACACCTCAATTAAAATATTTTCAGATTGTATGGAAAACAAAACCTAACTATATGCTCAGTTCGGTCGCTCAATTGTGTCTGACTCTTTGCGACCCCATGGACTGCAGCACGCCAGGCTACCCTGTCCATCATCAGCTCCCAGAGGTTGCTCAAACTCATGTGCACGGAGCCAGTGATGCCATCCAACCATCTCATCCTCTGTCGGCCCCTTCTCCTCCTGCCCTCAATCTTTCCCAGCATCAGGGTCTTTTCCAATGGGTCAGTTCTTCACATCAGGTGGCCAAAGTACTAGAGTTTCAGCTTCAGCATCAGTCCTTCCAATAAATGTTCAGGGCTGATTTCCTTTAGGATGGACTGATTTGATCTCCTTGCTAGAAGTCTATCTCCTTGTAGAACTATATGCTACCTACAGTAAATTCATTTTGAATAAAAAGATACACAGGGATTAAAAGTGAAAAGATGACCAACAATATCATGAGTAGGTATTTTAATATCAGACAAAGTAGATTTCCATGCAAAAAATATCACAAGGGACAAAAAGATCTTTTTATAATGATAAAGTGGTCAGTAAAGGTTTTCAAATATTTAATAACACAAATTCCATTTGCATGGAAGCAAAATCTGACAGAATTGCAAAAATAAATAGACAAATTCACAATAGTAATTTGGAATTTCAAAACTCCTTCCCTGATAATTTGAGAATGAGTAGGCAAACAACAGTACAATACATATTATTTCCAAGTGCATAGAGAACATTTACCATGATAGGCCATAAACAAGTCTCAAACAATTTAAAGACATTCAAATCATACAGGGAACATTCCCTGACTATAATGGAAATAAATTGAAACTAACAGAAAAGCTTTCTTATCTTTCCTTGCTATTCTTTGGAACTCTGCATTCAGATAGGTGTATCTTTCCTTTTCTCCTTTGCCTTTCACTTTTCTTTTCTCAGCTATTTGTAAGGCCTCCTCAGACAACTGTTTTGCCTGTTTGCATTTCCTTGTCTTGGGAATGGTTTTGATCACTACCTCCTGTACAATGTTAGGAACCTCCATCCATAGTTTTTCAGGCACTCTCTCTATCAGATCTAATCCCTTGAATCTATTTGTCACTTTCACGGTATAATCATAAGAATTTGATTTACGTCACACCTGGATTGTCTAGTGGTTTTCCCTACTTTCCTCAATTCAAGTCTGAATTTTGTATTGAGAAGCTCATGATCTGAGCCACAGGCAGCTCCCAGTCTTGTTTTTGCTGACTGTACAGAACTTCTCTATCTTCGACTACAAAGGATATAATCAATCTGATATCAGTATTGACCGTCTGGTGATGTCCATGTGTAGTCTTCTCTTGTGTTGTTGGAAGAGGGTGTTTGCTATGACCAGTGTGTTCTCTTGGCAAAACTCTGTTAGCTTTTGCCCTGTTTCATTCTGTACTCTAAGGCCAAATTTGCCTGTTATTCCAGGTCTCTCGACTTCCACTTTTGCACCCCAGTTCCCTATGATGAAAAGGACATTTTTTTTTGGTGCTAATTCTAGAAGGTCTTGTAAGTCCTCATAGAACAATTCAACTTCAGCTTCTTCAGCATTACTGGTTAGGGCGTAGACTTGGATTACTGTGATATTGAATGGTTTGCCTTGGAAACAAACAGAGATCATTCTGTCATTTTTGAGATTGCACCCAAGTACTGCACTTCAGACTCTTTTTTGACTATGAGGGCTACTCCATTTCTTCTAGGGATTCTTGCCCACAGTCGTAGATATAATGGTGATCTGAATTAAATTCTCCCATTCTGGTCCATTTAAGTTCACTGATTGCTAAAATGTTAATGTTCACTCTTGCCATCTCCTGTTTGACCACTTCCAATTTGCCTTGATTCATGGAGCTAACATTCCAGGTTCCTATGCAATATTGTTCTTTACAGCATCAGACTTTACTTCCATCACCAGTCACATCCACAACTGGGTATTGATTTGGTTCCATTTTTTTCATTCTTTTGGGAGTTATTTCTCCACTCTTCTCCAGTAGCATATTAGGCACCTACTGACCTGGGGAGTTCATCTTTCAATGTGACATGTTTTTGCCTTTTCATACTGTTCATGGGGTTCTCAAGGCAAGAATGCTGACGTGGTTTGCCATCCCTTCTCCAGTGGATCATGTTTTGTCAGAACTCTCCACTGCCACCCATCCATCTTGGGTGGGCCTAAATGGCATGGCTTAGTTTCACTGAGTTAGACAGGTTTATGGTCCATGTGATCAGTTTGGTTAGTTTTCTGTGACTGTGGTTTTCATTCTGTCTGCCCTCTGATGGAGAAGGATAAGAGGCCTGTGGAGGCTTCCTGATGGGAGGGACTGGTTGTGGGGGAATCTGAAAAATCCTCGAATTTTGTTGAGTAAGGTGGGAGTTAGGGATGCCAAAGCTCTGTGCAGTCAAGAGTTGACCCTCTGCATTGAGGTTCCACATTCATGGATTCACCCAACTGTGAATTGTGTAGTACTGTACTATGTATTTATTGGAGGGAAAAAAAAAATGTGTAAGTGGGCCCGAAAGTCAAACCCATGTTAAGAGTAAACAGTACTAAAAAATTAAATAACATATTTCTAAATAACTCATGGGTCAAAGAAGAAATCAAAAGTGAAACTAAAATGAATTTTGAGTTGAGCAAAAATTAAAGTACAGTATATAAAATCTTGTGTGGTACACTTAAAGTAAAGATTTGAGGGAAATGTATAGCATTAAACAACTACATTTAAAAACAGATCTCAAATCAATGACCTCAGTGTTCACCTGATGAAATAAAAAACAGAGAAGCAAATTAAAACCAACAGAATCAGAAGAGTGGAAACTGTGATGACTCCTACCTTCCAGCTACTTTCTGCTTTCATCTTGTCAGAATCAGAATGAGTGCTTCTATGGGATGAGTACACTGAAGGATAGTACTCAGTTAAGATGGGAGATATCACTGATCCAAGTTGAGGGAGTTTACTTCTACCTTTGGTCTTTGAGTAGATGATCCCTAACCTTCATACTGCTACTGCCTGGCTGACTGCCGTTGGTGAATGAGTCCACAGTTTTCAGGGCCAGAGTGCGACTGAATGAATGTACCTCTAATCTGCCACTTATTGATGGAGAATTCCTTTTGAGTTCTACTCTGTCAGTTTGCAGCCAGGTGCCCATGTAGCTTCTTACCTCAGACATTATCTCAGATGCAATCAGCCTCATGAGTCTCCACTATAGTCCAAAAACTCAGGAGTTACTGCTGACTCTCTCACATGCCCTGCTTGCTGGCCTGTCTTATTCATATGTCCTGGAATGATAGACAGATTATCTTTGGTCTCCCTTTTCTCTTTTGTCCAACACTTCATTTAGACTCCTGCAATTTTAGGCAATGCGTAAGCCCCTTGATCCTCACTAGTATCATTTCTCATCGTGGCTGAGGTGCATCATCCCATGACTGCTTTGGCCTTATGCAGTTCAGTTCAGTCGCTCAGTCGTGTCCGACTCTTTGCGACCCCATGAATTGCAGCACGGCAGGCCTCTCTGTCCATCACCAACTCCCGAAGTCTACCCAAACCCATGTCCATCGAGTCAGTGATGCCATCCAACCGTCTCATCCCCTGTCGTCCCCTTCTCCTCCTGCCCCCAATCCTACCCAGCATTAGGGTCTTTTCCAATGAGTCAACTCGTCGTATGAGGTGGCCAAAGTACTGGAGTTTCAGCTTCAACATCAGTCCTTCCAATGAACACCCAGGATTGATCTCCTGTGGGATGGATTGATTGGATCTCCTTGCAGTCCAAGGGACTCTCAAGAGTCTTCTCCAACACCACAGTTCAAAAGCATCAATTTTGCGGCACTCAACTTTCTTCACCGTCCAACTCTCACATCCATACATGACCACTGGAAAAACCATAGTCTTGACTAGACGGACTTTTGTTGACAAAGTAATGTCTCTGCTAATGGCCTTATTATCTGAGCAATTTGCTTCCTCCATCTGAGACAGGTACCTTATCCCCAAATAATTGGCCTTGATTTCTACTGTCATCTTGTGGGATGGAGTCAGAAACCATCAGGAAAACTTTTGATACCCTTCCCTCACTGCCATCCATAAAAAGTGACATCTGTAAAACATGGGTAGATGAATGTATCTCAGCTCTAAAAAAATGAAGATTTCAAATATTTTCAGTGTTAAAAAAGTTATCTAGACAGAGTTTTATTTTACTTGATTTATCTCATCATACCCTTGATTATAATCCTACATGCAAAAAATAATGATCACAAAAACTCATGCCAAAAACTCTTCTAAGTGGTTTACATTTCTTAGCACATTTAATCTATACAACAACTTTATAAAACAGGAACTATTGTGACTTTCATGTTACAGATAAGCAAACTGAAGTGTAGAGAGAAGTAACTTTCCCTACAGCTAGTGAGTCAAGTCTGGTTCCTCAAACCTACCCGTCCCACCATTTTCCCTGACACACAGACACTGCCAACATCTTTGTTAGGGGAGAATATAGGATCTTTTTGTAGTCAGATTTACAACCCCATTAAGCCAGAAGGAATAAATGATACTTTGAACTTACTTCCACACTGAGTATCCCTCACTCCTAGAAGTTCCAGAGAAGAAATGTGAATGAAGACAATTCAGTTCAATTCAGTTCAGTCGCTCAGTCGTGTCCGACTCTTTGCGACCCCATAAATTGCAGCACACCAGGCCTCTCTGTCCATCACCAACTCCCGGAGTCTACCCAAACCCATGTCCATCGAGTCGGTGATGCCATCCAACCATCTCATCCCCTGTCGTCCCCTTCTCCTCCCGCCCCCAATCCTACCCAGCATTAGGGTCTTTTCCAATGAGTCAACTCGTCGCATGAGGTGGCCAAAGTATTGGAGTTTCAGCTTCAACATCAGTCCTTCCAATGAACACCCAGGATTGATCTCCTTTAGGATGGATTCATTGGATCTTCTTGCAGTCCAAGGGACTCTCAAGAGTCTTCTCCAACACCACAGTTCAAAAGCATCAATTCTGCGGCACTCAGCTTTCTTCACCATCCAACTCTCACATCCATACATGACCACTGGAAAAACCATAGCCTTGACTAGACGGACTTTTGTTGGCAAAGTAATGTCTCTGCTTTTCAATATGCTATCTAGGTTGGCCATAACCTTCCTTCCAAGGAGTAAGCGTCTTTTAATTTCATGGCTGCAGTCACCATCAGCAGTGATTCTGGAGCCCAAAAAAATAAAATCTGACACTGTTTCCACTGTTTCCCCATCTATTTCCCATGAAGTGATGGGACCAGATGCCATGATCTTAGTTTTCTGAACATTGAGCCTTAAGCCAACTTTTTTACTCTCCTCTTTCACCTTCATCAAGAGGCTCTTTAGTTCTTCACTTTCTGCCATAAGAAAATAGGAATTAAGAAATTCAGATTTGTACATTTTAACTGAGTTTGTCTTCCAAATTCTGAGATTTACAAGTTTGATCAACCAGACTAAAGCACAAGAGACAGGCCCAAATGCTAGCCAGAATGCTTTCACTCCAAAACCCAAACTCAAAAATCTTGAAAGCAGTTGTGCCCTACACTGAAAAAAAATAGGATTCTCACATGTGCTTATAAGAAAAAGAAAGCTGAAAGACTGTACCTTCTCCTGACTTTTTATAATCTTATTTTAGACAGAGAAAGAAAAAGTGGGGGAGCGCCAGGGAGAGAGCACGAGGTGGGTAGATGGTAGGACAGTTGCTCAGGCGAGTGAGAACCCCGAGGCTAGGTTGCTGTCTCAGCCCCCCTGATGGAAGATGAGGAAGAGACAGCCACTGTCAATCATGAGAGATTTCTAACAGTCAGGCACATCACTGAACTGCCTACTCAGCCCAAGTGGAGTACAGACTTCTTTTCCTGGTGATGAAAAAGGTGGGGACATATTCAGGGGGGCTAGGAGAAGAAAAAGACTTTTTTTTTTTCCATCAAAAGTAGCTCCCAAACCGAGGTTGCACATTTGTAGCTCATCCCCTTTTCTGAATTCTATCCCATATTTGGCCTTTCTGAGACACATCCTCCCCTTTATGTCTCCTGCCTGTCTCTTGTTTGTAGAAAAACAGTAGCCTCTTAGGCCTCCTCAAGTTTCAAAGAATAAATTAACCAGACTAAGTGAGAAAATGCAGAAACAAAGGAAAACAGCCAAGCAAGACAAACTAATAATCAGTTCAGTTCAGTTCAGTCTCTCAGTCGTGTCCGACTCTTTGCGACCCCATGAATCACAGCACGCCAGGCCTCCCTGTCCATCACCAACTCCCGGAGTCCACCCAAACCCATGTCCATCGAGTCGGTGATGCCATCCAGCCATCTCATCCTCTGTCGTCCCCTTCTCCTCCCGCCCCCAATCCTACCCATCATTAGGGTCTTTTCCAATGAGTTAACCCTTCACATGAGGTGGCCAAAGTATTGGAGTTTCAGCTTCAATATCAGACCTTCCAATGAACACCCAGGATTGATCTCCCTTAGGATGGATTGATTGGATCTCCTTGCAGTGTTAGCCATAAAAAAAGTCAAGGACCTTTATTTCTTCCTCAAGTATTATAGGTAATATTCTGAGCCTGTTTCACAGATACTGAAACCCCACCAGGTGGAAAAGTTTATAGACCATAGACCAGTTGGAGCCAGAAGGTTGATGATGTTGACTCCTGATTAGCTCACCATCAACCAATCAGAAGAACGTCCATGAGCTGATGACACACTCTGCAACCCTCTCTCTTGCTCTGTCTTTAAAAACCTCTCCCTGCATAGCATCAAGGAGTTTGGGCCTTTTGAGTATTAGATGCCCGGACTCCTTGCTTGGCTCCTGCAATAACCAAGGCACTTTCCTTCACCACAACCTGATGTCAGTAGGTTGGTTTTGCTGCACAAGGGCATGTGGACTCAAGATTGGTTCAGTAACAGCCACAGTAGAAGGCACTGGAAATACTTTCCATGCCCCAATCCTGCCTTGACTAACCTTCACCAAAGGAAAATTTAAGACATGAAATAATTTTATTCATTCTGGACTCATTCCTCTTCTGTGTGGCAAAGGGAAATCCAGTAATATCTGGTGTCTCCCATAGCTCAGGAAAGAATAAAACATTAATTGCCACAGAAAGCCAGCAGTTTATTTTTGCATGTCAGAGCAAAGTCAAAGTTGTGCTCACAGAAGGAAGTTACATTAACTTCTCTTCAGTTAGAAAACACTGGGGCCCACCCAGCAAAGATTGCATCAGGGATTTTGTAGCCTCCAGCTGAAACCCAAGAAGTATGAATTTTCAAACACTGTGTTTCTCACCTGAGTTATGTCACTAGTGGAAGGCACTTGGAGGGAGAACAGTAACCGCCCCCACAGCCACGCCATCCTCCTGGCAGCAGCAGCTTCTGGAGGCCTGGCTAGACAGGCAGAGCTTCCCTCCTCCCTGCATCCCATGACTCCTGACCTGGAGCTGTCCCCTGAAGCTGTAGGTCCCACAAGCAGTTCATTCTAAGCATCTCATGCTTCCAATCCTCTCTTCCATCTTCCCAAATCAATGCTTCACATAGTCTTGTCCTCAGCCAATACAGACCCCACTCTTCCATTTGCTTGAGATAAAAGCCTTGGAGCGACCTTTGATTCCTCTTTTATGTTCACACACTCCACATTTAGTTCATCAGAAAATTCTGTTGAATCTAACTTCAAAATACATTCAGAAACCATGACCACCAATATCACCATTGCAGGGCAGCTGTCATCATCCTGTCTCGATTGCTGGGATCATTTTGGGCTCCTGCTTACTCATTTCAGCCCATTCTCAACACTGAAGCCAGAGATAGCCTGAAAGTGATAGTGAAGTGGAAGTCGCTCAGTCGTGTCCAACTTTTGTGACCCCATGAACTATACAGTCCATGGAATCCTTCAGGCCAGAATACTGGAGTGGGTAGCCTTTCTCTTCTCCAGGGGATCTTCCCAACTCAGGGATCGAACCCAGGTCTCCTGCATTGGAGGCAGATTCTTTACCAACTGAGGCACCACGGAAGTCCAAGAATCCTGGAGTGGTTAGCCATTTCCGTCTCCAGCAGATCTTCCCGACCCAGGAATCAAACCAGGGTCTCCTGCCTTGCAGGCAGATTATTTACCAATTGAGCTATCAGGGAAGCCCTAAGAGATAGCCTGCTGACATGTAAATCAATTAAGTTCATTCCCCTGCTCAAAATCTTTCTCTCATATTAGTAAGGCTAAGTATGTTGTATTAGCATACACACCCTGGACTTCCCTGGTGGCACACTAGATGGGGGTCTCCCTGCCAATGCAGAGGACATGGGTGCAAACCCTGGTCCCAGAAGATTCCACATGCCACAGAGCAACTAAGCCCATGCACTACAGCTACTGAGATCACACTCTAGGCCTAAGAGCAGCAACTACTAAGCCTGTGTGCTGCCACTACTGAATCCCATGCCTAAAGCCTGTGCTCCACAGCAAGGGAAGCCACTGCATTGCAAATAGATAAAGCTCAGGCAAAATAAAACCCAGTATAGCCAAGAATAAATAAATAAATAAGTTTTAAAAAACCCACACAAGCTGTGAAATCTCACTGGTCTCAGGTATAGTGATTACTTTAACTTTATCATCTTTGTAAACATTATTTTAGCTATTCTAGGGCCTATGTATTCAATATAAAGTCTTAGATAAGTTTGTCTACATGAACAAGAATTTTTCTACCCTTTTGATTGAAACTGGATTAAACCTATAAATCGATTGGGAGAGATTTACTCTCTTTGCTGTGTTGAGTCTTCTAACTTACAAACATGGTATATGTCTTCATTTAGGTTCTCTAGCTTCTTTCATCAATATTTTAAAGTTTTCAGCATACAAGTTCTGTTCATGCTTTATTTGATTTACACATCCATACTTCATTTTTTGAGAGACTAAAAATGAATTGGTTTTTTTGGAGGGGAATAGATTGTTAGAATTTTCTATGTAGATGATCATGTCATCTCTGCAAATAGGGAGAGTTTCATTTCTTTTTTTCTGTTCTCTGTGACTTTTATTTCTTTTCTTACCTTAGCGCAATGGCTAGAACTTCAAATACTGTGTTGATTAAGAGTGATGAGATACAACATCCTTGTCTTGCTCTTGATTTTAGGGGGAAAACATTCAGTCTTGTAACGTTAAGTATGATGTTACTTGTAGGTTTTTTTTTTTAATGGCTTTTACCAAGTTGAGGCAATTTTCCTTGATTCTTAACTTGCTAAGAATTTTTATCATGAATGGATGTTCTCAAATACTTTTCTGTGTCTCACTTGATGTGATTATATAATTTTTCTTCTTTAATTTGTTGATATGGTTGATAACACTGATTGATTCTTCATTTCTGAACTAGTCTTTTAGCGCTGAAATATTCCCACCTGATCAAGGTGTATAATATTTTTATACATAGTTGGATTGTCTGCTAATATCTTGTTGGGAATTTTGGCATCTAAATTTGATAAGAAATATGGGCCTGTATGGAGTTCCTTTCTCTCTCTTTCTCCCTCTCTCTTTCTCTTTTACTCATAAAACCTTTTTCTGATTTTATTATCAGGATAACATTATCTCCAGATAATGAATTGGAAATCTTCTCCTCTTCTATTATCTGGAAGAGATTGTGCAAAATTGGTGCTAATTCTTTTAAAATGTTTAATGTAATATTGACAGGAAATTGTGTGGACTTCCCTTGCTTTCTTTTTCAAAAGCTTTTAAATTACAAATTCAATTTCTTTAATAGTAATAAGAATATTCAGATTGCCTATTTCATCTTGATTGAATTTTGGTAATTTGTGGGTTTTGAGGAATTAGTCTTTTTTTTTTCCCCTAGATTTTCAGATTTATAAATGTAAATTTGTTTGTAGTGTTTTCTTATCTTTTCAATGGCTGAAAATTTTCAGCAATTTCCCCCATTATTTCCAAAAATTGATAATTGTCTTTTCTCTCTTTTTGTTTGTCCGTGTTGCTAGAGCTATTTTACTGATTCTTTGAAGAGGTGGGGTTTTGTTTCATTCATTCTATGCATTCATTTTTCCATTACCCTATTTTCAACATTATTGATTTCTGCAAGGGTCTTTACTCTTTCTTTTCTTCTGTTTCTTTGAGTTTATTTTCTCCATTTTTCTTGGATGGAGAGTTTGTATTGTTAATTTAAGACCCTTTCTTATTTCTAATGTAAGTTCCATGAGCATTCCAACTTTAATGTAAGTTGAAGTCTCCAACTATAATAGTGGATTTGTCTACTTCCCTTTTAAGCTCTGTCAGTTTTTTGCTTTATGTGTATTTTGTGTTTTCTGCTCTTTATATTCTTTTGTTAGGTATGTATATATTTAGGATTATTATGTCTTCCTGGCGAGTGAGTGTTTTACCATTTTGAGTAATGTCCCTCTTTTCTTAGTATTTGTCTTTGCTCTGAAATCTCTTTTATCTGGTATTAATGCAGTCATTCTCAGTTTTTTAAAATAATGCTTGTATCTTTCCCCATCCATTTACTTTCAGCCTACAAGTGTCATTAAATTAGAAGTGAGTTTCTTTTAAATGACATGTAATTGAGTCATATTTCTTTATATACTATGGCAATTTCTGTCTTTTTAGTACTGAATTTAGACTGTCTATATTTAAGATAATTATTGATATGTCAGTTCTCTTAAGTCTGCCACTGCATTGTTGGTTTTCTGTATGTTTATTCTGTTTTTCATTCCTATTTCTCTTGCTTTCCTGTGGATTATTGAAAAATCTTTTTAGAATTTTGCTTGATTTATTTTTAGGACTCTGGGCACAGTTTCCATAGAGGCTCTAGGCATTACAATATACATATGTGACTTACAGTTCACTGCCATCGACATTATCTCACTTGGAATTATGTGTCAAAGACTGACTTCCATTTAGTACCCTTTATTTTCCTCCCCTTTCGATACTATTGCTTTGAATTTCATATTTGGCTATAATTTTTGTTTCAGTCATCAAGTATCATCTCTAAAATCCATGAAGAAATGAATAGTCTATTGGACGCTTCTGTGTGTCTGCTCCTTCTGTTGGGCCTTCTTTCTTGCCCATGCTCTTTTATCATTTTCTTTCTAGTGAGCTTCCTTTAGCTTATCTTCTAGCAGACAGTGGTTCTGACTAGATTTGTGCTCAGGTCTTGGTCTACTTGGTGGGCTGTGGTTCTAACGGTGGTTTCCCATTCAGAGCTAGGTTTATATGACACCCGTGGTGTCCCCTGTGATCCCTGCTCAAGGGGCTTGAAGGGTTTTCCCTCAATGGATCTCTGAGTGTCTCTCAGTGGGGTAAGAGAGTCAAAAAGGCTTTCCAATTTGGGCTGCTTGTAGTGCTACATCTCTTTTGTTGTTACTGCCTGGAATTACCCTGAGGGAATGGGGATCTTAGGCCCTCAGGGACAAAGAGTTTCCCTAGACAAGGCTGGCAGCATGCAATAAGCCTGCCTAGGCTGTTTTACTTGCTTAGGTTTTGTGTCAGGGCATGAGGTCTGGGTAGCCTCCCTCTGTTGGGTGGGGAAATAAGACACCCTGCTACTCTGCCGTTCCTACAGTCCTGGGGTCTTAAACCAGATCTTTTTCTAACCACCTTTCAGAGTTCAGATCTGGCTGTCTCTTGTGTTACTTCCAGGGTTGTTTAGATTGTTCATCTTGTTTACCCCTAACCCAACAAAAATAAAAAACTCCATGAATAAAGGAATGGTGTCGCTTTTGTTTTCTCCTGTATCCCAAAGTACAAGGAGTGGTGTCTAGCACCACTGAATAAACTACCAGGCAGAGTTTTCTCTGACTAACAGCACAGCAGAAACATCACTTGCTTGCAGCTGAAACAAAGATATTCCCCGTATAAGGCAAAATAAGAAAGAATGCCTTGATTTTCCCTGTTGCATTAACAACAAATGCTGTTAGAAAGAGAAAAGACAATAACCTTGCTCACCCAATTTTATACACATTGGCCAGTATACCTCTCATTTAGGAGGCCCACAGATATATCAGAGCTCATTGACCTTTCTTCCAATCTAATCTCGGAGCTTAGATAAAGGTGCGCATCCAACTGAAAAAAACTAGAAATTATCTTAGACATCTCTCTCCTTATCACCAATATGCAACAAGTCACCAAGTCTTGTTGCACCATGTCACCAAGTCGTGTTGAGTTTTATCGTCAATGTATGGATGTAATATGTTGCTTTGATATCTGTTTGCTGTTCCTTCATGTCTCTTGCGCTTCGCCCAGGTCATTTCTCTCCTGGTGAACTCCAAGGCCCCCTTCTTATCTCAGAGCCTCCTGTCCTGCTCCTACCCTATGCACCCACTAGGCTGCCTCCTTGGTGATATTCCTGAAGTCTACACAAGGCCTTTCCTCTGTGTTCAGCAATCGTAAGTGTAACAAGAGTAACAGTTTACTCTTGGGCTGCAGCTGAGCACTTCAAAAGTCCAAATAGGAATATGTAGGAAGTGCCAACCACATATTATGTTTCAATTCTTGGAACAAAAAAGTGGAAATAAAGTACCTCACTAATAATTTTATATCGACTATAATTGAAATAATATTATTTTGAATATACTGTATTAAAGAAAATACACTGTTAAAATTAATTTACCTATTTAGTTTTATTTTTAATGTGATATTATATTAGAAAAACTTTAATTACATAGTGGGCTGCATTCTATTTCTATCAGATATTAATTATATTCTGCCACTCTAGAGTATAAGGTCATTTTTTTTTGTCTAATCTGGTCTCTGCCATACTCCTACAGGATTCTGCATTCTAGTTTTGCTGAACTTCTGGAAGTTCCTCACACAGTCTGATTTAAGTAAGTTCCTTAACTTATCTGAATCTCTTTCCTCATTTAAAAATTGACCATAATAATAAAATCTTCCTATAGAGTATTTGGGAGGATTAAGTGAAAATATGCATGCAAAAAATCCTTAAGGAGTTTCCAGCTTCAGCACTCAACAGATATTAGCCATAAATGTTATTAAAAATGGATCTCCCAAGTTCCACTTCCTGAACAGTACAGTAAGGAGCTTTGTAGAACAGCTTCCCAATGAAGCAAGTATAACTGGTAAAAATTATTAAAAACAATTTTTTTTTTTTTTAATTTGCAGAGGACTTGAGTTTCAGGTCTAACATCCAACAAACTTGGATGTCACTCTTACTTTTATCACAAAAAAAAAGCTGAACAACTTGAAAATCAAAGAATTTTCCTGGAGCCAGCAGAGAAATGCAATCTAAAGGCAGGCCAAGATCCCAAATCCAGAGAGACAGGAGAATACAAAGAACCACAACTGAGCTATGCTTAACTGGAGCAGAAGCCACTGGAGCCATAACTTGTAGGATACTCAAAGGGCAATTCTGATGAGCTGTTGGAGACTATGTTTAGTAGCCAGGGTTCTCCAGAGAGACAGAATCAATAGGATGCATGTATGGAGATGTGCGGGCTTCCCAGAAGAACCCACCTGCCAATGCAGGAGACTTAAGAGAGGCAAGTTCGATCCCTGGGTTGGGAAGATCCCCTGGAGGAGGATATGGCAACCACCTCCAGTATTCTTGCCTGGAGAATTCCACAGACAGAGAAGCCTGGGGCTATAGTCTATGGGGTCACAGAGTCAGACATGACTGAAGCGACTTAGCACGCGCAGCATGGAAATATGCATACACATGTGTATACATATGGGAGAGAGTAATTTTAAATAATCAACTTATTCAGTTATGGAGACTGAAAATCCAAAGCCTGCAGGGCAAGGCTGTAGGCTGGAGTTGAAGGGAAGAGGTGATGCTGTAGCCTCAAGTGCAAAGGCCACCTGAACGCAGAAATTCTTCTTGCTCAGGAGGAGTTAGCCTTTTCTCTTAAGGCTTTCAACTGATTGGATGAGGCCCACACACACCACAGGATAATTTGATATACTTAAAATTTAAATGGTAATCTCATCTAAAAAATAACTTCATAGCAACATCTAGATAGGTGTTCGACCAAACAGCCTGTCACCACAGCCTAGCCAAGTCGACGATATATACAGAATATCTTGGGAGTGAGAACCTTCAGAGATCCCAGGCTTCAGGAAGTCACCACATATTTGCGTGTTGCCTCCAGGAATTCCACCAGGATAGTACTGTAAGGATTGATAGAGACGCTCAACGCTCTAGTGGGGAAGGAAAAATGATCTTTGGAATATATACCCCAGTGGGATGTTCTGCCCAAGGAGGGCTTACTCTCCAAGGTAAAGGGCTTTCCAGAGCCTTGTCTGACCTGGGAGAGGCCCCGCCAGCCTTCTAGTCTCTGCCAGGGCGCAGAAGCCCCAAATGTGCCAGTCCTGCTGCTGGGGTGCATGCGTCTCTATGCTTCTTAAACAGCAGTACTCAGGATTCCAAGGATCAAAGATAATCGAGACAACTCTGATCTCCCTATGAGCTCCAGCCACCCAACTGTGTAAATTTAGACTAAGCCTGACACTTGGACACTCGAGCAGAACCCTGGCTGTCCCTTTGCTGAGACGGCAATGCTCACTTTGGCTCCAAGCCACCTCTGAACAACTGGCCGGTCCCTGGCCACCTCTGCCTTCTATCTCCTCTGCCCTTCTCCCGTGCCAGTGAATTCTTTTATTATGTTAAACTGGGACGTCAGTACTAGAATTAGAAAGGAAAATACCAGCTGCTTTGTCCTCCAGGAAGCACTAATTAGCCAGCAGCCAGGATCTCAGGCAACAATGGGAGCGTTGGGGCTAATTACCAGCTAGCTGCCTCTGCGCTCTGGGGTGGCTCAGGCAGCAACACCTGCACTTCAGGGCTGAGATATTTTTAGGATCTGGAATTTCCCTCTGGCCCTTATCTTGCTTTTGATGTCTCCATCACACACCTCCTTCTGCAATAACTTCCTCATTGGTCTCTTTTCTAGCCAAACTATCTTGCACAAAACAGCCAAATTCATCCCCTTAAACACAGGTCCAGTCATATAATTTCCCATCCCCAATCTGTCAGCATAATGCCAATGCTGCATGTAAATTACAGTCCAGCCCCGTAGGTTTTACATAAAGAGACCAAGACCACCTTTCCAGCCTCCTGTCAGCCCTGCCTTCCATGGTCCTCCCCTAATCAGCACTTTCACCTCTGATGTGCTCACAGTAATTGCCATGGAGCTATAAAGACAGAAACAAAAACTGTACCCAGACCAGCAAAGAGTCTCAAAGTGTGAGGGAAGGGTATTGGTCTCGTCCTAAAAGCTGCCCCAGAACCCCACCGCTCAGCCAGCATGGAGAACTCTGGGGCAAGCAGAAGCTGAGGAGGGGCTGGTATCAGTCTCGTGGGTAGGTTTGTGGAAGGTGTGTATCCTTCCAGCCAAAGCCTGAAACACAGCCCTGTCTGTCCGTCAGGGCCATGACGGGGTTTTCTCTCTTCGCATGTTAAGTCTTCTGTCTTTCCGTTTACTCTGACCACACAAACAGGTCCTAACACCCCGCTTCCCTCTTTCTGGATTCATCTATGAAGTGTGTTCTGTCCAGACCAGCCCCTGGCTTGTCACACCCATCTGGGCACTGTCTACACTGCAGTCCAGCCTGCAGTCTCCACTTTCCTCCCCTTGACCCAGCTCCCACTTCTTCTCTGCTCAGAAGGCCTTTTAGCTGAGTCTTTCGCATGAAAAAGCTTGTAACAGGGAGCTAAAATAGAAAATTTCTCCAGGCACCAAGAAACAGTTAAAGTGTGATGCCAGAGTGATATGTCAGACCACCGGGTGCAAAATTTACAAAAGGAAAATTCTCCTTCCAGGTTTCACACGCTCATCCTTTTGATTCACACACACAGTGAGGAGAGTGAGAGCAGGAGCAGGGGGAAGGAGGAGCGATCTTCCTGACATGAACATGGCTGCCACTCGGGGATCCTCACCCCTCACCAAGCACCTTGAGCGGTCTGGGGCTCTGCACTTTCTGATGCAGAGCTAGAGAGTAGCCTTCTAAGACCGCACTCGAAGTCTGGGGTTGGGAAACACCTCTACCTGGGCCTGCTGATCCAGCCGCCCTGGAGGGGGAGGCAGCCACTGGCAGCTTCGGCAGCCCTAGTCCACCCACCCTGGCCTGATCTGTTGGGAACAGAATGTGTCTTCTGTCTTCTGAATCAGGAAGGGGAGTCACTCTGGGATGGCTGGGAAGTGGGAGGGCAGTGGCTGTTGCAGGAATTGCAGGTAAAGCGATCCCCAAGCATGAGAATCTCTGAAGAAAAACTCCTGGAGGAAGACGAGTTGGCTTCCACCTCTTGTGGGTCCTCTTCTCTGTCTCCTTGGTCCTTCCTAGTCTCCCTGGGTGCAGTGGCTGTTGGCCAAGGCTGGCTTTCTCCTTCCCAGCCTTCTCCTGAGCCAAGAAGCACATTGATTCAAAACCGCAGTCCATCTTAAATTGAAGAGTCTATTCATCCAAATTAAAGAAGGAGAAGTCAAGGGGGAAGAGATCCACCATCCCATGTTCCCCGTGGGGTCACTGGCAACTGAGGAGAGGAGGGGCCTGCCGCTGAGGCTTCAGATGCAGGCTGCTGCCTTGCGCAGGGCTCCTTGTTGATGAGCAGGGTGGGGCTGCCACCATCTGGGATGCTCAGTAAAGCCAGGGCCAGCCCATCTTCTCACGATGATTCAGAAAAAGGTCACCTCTGCTGGATAAATCTCAACAGGATGGTGGATGCTACCTGCTTCTCCTCCTCTGTCTCCCAAATCTCAGCAATGCTTGTCTACCACCTCAATGCCTGACCTTCAGGAAGCTGCCTCCTCATTGCAGAATTTTGCTTCTTTGCTTTTCACTCTTCAAAGGGTTTTTCCTTTTTACCTTTTTTGTTTTGCACTCCTGTACTGCCTGGTACCTACATCGGTGTCTGATTTCCCCCATTACCACCCCCATCCAGACAGAGCCTGGAGCACTGACCCACAGGAGCAGTGTTAGGTAGCATTTACTCTGCACCCACCCTGCACCAGGCATTGTGCTAAACTCCCCACCTACTTTGTCACTGGATTACAAACCTCTGAGATCAGCTTGTACTGGAGCCATTTTACAGGTGAGAAGGCTGAGGCTTACAGAAATATATAACCCTAGGTGGTAGCACAGTAAAGATCTAATGAGTACTCTGTTTATTGAGGCACCTGGCAAATTGTGAGGCTCAGTGAAGATTTGTTGACTGAATAAATATTGTCTGTCTCTTGAGCCATACCGTTTAAGTGAACATGCAGAAGTCTCTTACAGTCCTGAATGGTTGCATCCTTTTTAAAATTAAAAAAAAATTTTATTTCTGAGCCATATTTATCACTTTACCAGAAATCAACTAAGTTGAAGTTATTGTGCCCCTCTTTCAAAAATTTGGAGTTAAATTTTAATTTCTTTAAAACATTGGTTTGAAGTTGACAGTATGGTTTTACTCTAAAGAATTTTTTAACCATTTCTGACAAGGTGGATGAAACACTACCTTTCAAGTTTAAATATGCAAAATAGTCCTCTGGGAATCTTGCAGGTTCTGACTCAGAGAGTCAGCAGTGGGGCCTGACATTTGACATTTCCTACAAGCTCCCAGGTGATGCCAGAGCTTCTGGCCTAAGGAACATCCAACACACTTTGAGAAGCAAGAGACTGAACTTGACCTAGAATATGACTCATTCTATTTATAGAAATAAAGTATAAATTATGTCATCCTTACTTCCAAGTGAGGATGGCTATCTAGCCTTAGGCAAACCAACTGTTGCATGTTGAACTGTGTTCCCACGAATTCATATGTTGAAGTCTTAACCCTTCAGTACCTCAGGAAGTAGGCTAATGTGGAAAAGTAGTCACAACAGATGTAACCAGTTAAGATCAACTCTTAGGTAGGGTCAAACTGAAGTAGGATGAGCCCCAGCCCACTGTGACTGGTGTCCTTTAGAAAGGAGAAATTGGACACAGAGACAGACCTGCATGCAGTGAGCGTGAAGATGGAGGCCCCGAAAGAGGGTGATGCTGCCGTAAGCCAAGGGATGCCCAAGGCTGCCAGCAAACCCCCAGCAGCTAGAAGAGGCCAGGAAGTCCTCCTCATGACCCTCACAAGGAACCAACCCTTGATTTCAGACGGTAAGTTTCTGAGCCACTCAGTTTCGGGTTCTTTGTTATGGCAGTCCTGGGAAACACGTATAGGATGATGCATTTCACAGCACAGCGTTGCAAAACTCCCCCGTGAAAGGAAGAATGGGGCCTCCCTGCCTCACTCCATTCCTTAGAAGCTCAGTGTAAGAAGCTGGGGCATGTGTGTTTGAAGGGCAGGTGGTATGTGGAGCGCTCCTTAATTAATACCTGCCTGGTCACTTCCTCTGATGACCTTCACTCGGCTCGGCTCCCTTACAGGAGCGTCACCAGCATTTCTCGGCCAGCAGCACCCGCTTTCCCTTCATTCACCTGCTCCTTTCCTCATTTACGCTTTTCCTCACCTAAGGATCAAAGCCTTTGGCTCCTTGGCTGTGTTTGTGCGTGTATGTTTACCTGGTTTATACTTTCCTATATTCATTGGAGTCCCTGGGGGGTGTCTCATTTCTGATACATTTGTGAATGACAAAGTACTGCCTGCCACGTCAGTAAGCAAAGGATGTTTGGCCATCAAGCCATCACACTACAGCCACCCCAATGGTGACCCCTGAGCAAACTCGCGATGGAAGCAGGATACCCATCATCAAGCCCTCACCTACCCAAGGATGCACCCTGAGGAGACTCAGGATGAGAAAACAGGACACTGGCCCCAGACAGCTGAGGTGTGCATCAAAGGAATGATTTCAATGAGCCCAGACTCTTGCATCTTCCCATACATAGAAAAGCACTAAATTTCCTGAAGTGAGATGTCTGGTTTTCCTTAATTTACCGTTATCTTTCAGTGTTCCTGACTACATCGTCCCTGTTGCAAAACTCCTATATATCCTGACTCCTCCCTTACCTCTTTGGAGTAGCCCCTCGGAGCTATTTGGGAGGCTGTGCCCCAGACTTATGTCCTCAGTTTTGTCCACCAAATAAAACTTTTAGGTTCTGAAATTTTTTCAGTCAACAGATACAGTTTTGAAGAAGATCCCCAAGATTCTGTTTCCTCGTTATTCAAATCGGATGATAATCCAGAGGCTGCTGTGACATGATTTTCTAGATGTATTATCATCCAACTCTGTGACCTTAAAGTTGGTAAGGATGCTATGTGCTGGGGTGGCAGTCTCGTAGACAAGCGTTTAAAAAAAAAGAGGTTTTTTTTTTTTTTTTTTTTCAAGCTGGGTGCAGAAGAGGAAATCGGTTTCCAAGCACGAGAAGGATTTGACATGCCACTGGTGGCTTGAAAATGTGGAGGGCAGTACACATGTCACAGAGTGTGAGCAGCCTCTTGCAGCTGAGAGCAGTCCTTGGCTGACAGCCCAAAAGGAAACAGGGACCTCAGTCTTGCAGCCTCCAGGAACTAACTTCTGCTACCATCTTGGATGAGCTAAGAAGCAGATTCTCCCCAGTCTCCAGATAAGAGCCCTGCCCAGATTCTGATTGATTTATATTTGTGAGACCCAGAGCAGAGGATTCAGATAAGCCCTTTTGAGCTTATGCACTACAGAACTCTGAGATAGTGAACAGTGTTGTTTTAAGTTGCTATGTTGGTTCTAATTTATTAAGCAGCAGTAGATGATTTATACACTCTCCAACCTAACAGAAGTAAGTCCAGGACACATTGTTGGTTTCCTCCCCCCTCCACCCCAGCCCCACTGGGTAGGCAGAGCGCTGGGCCCCAGACAGGACCTCTTGGATGACTGACAGAGCTTCTCCATAATCTTGTATTCTGCTTGTGCTATGGGAACTAGGTTGCTATGATTTTTCTGAGTTTGCTGTTGAAAAACTATTATACAGCCAGATTCCCACAGTGCTTCCTACAATAGGATTGCCTATCAATTGAAAATAAGTGAGACCCAGTGAATGTCTATAATCTAGAAATAGCTCAGCTACAGTAAGATTAAATGACTTTAATAATTAACATCAAGCTCTGGGTGTGGAAATAAACCTGAGAGGAGGAAAAATAGTGACAGAAGAAAACCACCTTCCTGCTGCTGAAGCCAAAGCTCATCCACTGATTTTTATTTGAGTATACATTCCCTTCCGGAAAATAAGATTACTAGTGTGCTGATACAGGCATCAGTGCAAATGCACTTGCTCAGTCCACTCCCATCCCTGGCTCCCTGCCCTGATTTAAAACAAGACAAGCCAGCCCCACCTCTGTTAGTAAGCACATTGTCCAAATGGACTTGCCCTGTCCGCTCCCATCCCTGCCCCAATTTAAAATGAGAAAAGCAAGCCTCCACCACTGATAGGAAGCACATTGTCCAGGGCTGCAGGTGGCAGCTGGGCAGTGCCCCAGGGAAGAGCTGAGGGTGCTTGTCTCTGAGTCTTGTCCACTCACCCCAGCTGGCGGCAGGTGCTGGTCTCCCTGCCTCACCTTCCCTGCACGGCCTCCCCTGTTAGCGGCTTCTTTCTCGTCACTGCCCCTGCCTCTTCTGGACTCAACTGTTTCTCTGTGGCCATGCTTCTGAGAACATGGGACAATCACCAGACTCTACACTGCTTTGATTGCTTATGACTGCTCGGGGCGGGGTGGGGGGCAGCATTGGGTGGGAGAGTGAGTGCTCTGGAGGGACCAGGGCACCCCAGGGGACATACACAGCCACCAGCTGCCAGGACTGACTCACCACAGGGATGGGTAACAGAAGCCCACCCTCACCTACATGGCCAGCATGAGAAAACTGGGATTTACCTTTTTGAATACCAGGTTAGCCACCTTTAAAACTGAAGGAATACTCGTACCCACTTCATAGGCTTGTTGCCAGAGTTTGAGAAAGGAATGCAAGTAAGTGGATACACATCATATTGTATGATGGGTGTTGTATGATGGATAACCAATCCTAAGGAAGCATTGGTTATTTCAACGATTCAACACATCATCCAAAAGTATTGTGACATTGCTTTGTAAATTACAAAGCAAAAACTAAAACAAATTCCCCTAATCCACTATCTCTCTTTTTTTTGGTCTTGTTTTTTGTCTTGATTCCAAATAATCAAATATTTGGATTATTTTGAAAGTAGTGAAGTGGGAGGGCCCCTGGGTCAGAAATACTTGACTGAAGCCTCAGTGCTGTCTTTTGCTATTTGTGGGACTTGGGACGATCACTCCCCCTCCCACCTGGTTCTCTCCACCCCCTCCCCAGTGGGTAGGGGACTTGTGGATACTGGAGTGCCTGAGAGAGCAGCCTTCACCCTGCATGGGGTTGCTGCAAGCCAGCTTTCAAGTGCTGGCCTCCTTACCTGTACAGAGGATGTGAGGCACCTTGCTGGGTCACAATACCTCAAAGAGGAGCCAACGCCATGTGCTACATGGTTCCTGAGTAGAGACCTTTGGTCTGTTGTTGCTGCTTTGTTTGTAATTAATTACCTTGTCATGCATCACATGAAGGGAGGTAGCAAATTTCTGAAAGCTGCAAGCATTCTAAAAGTATAAGAGGAGGGTTTCTTTCCAATTGTTAGTCTGTTACCTTCTCAAACTTTATTTAGTTCAAGGATTTCTAAACAAGACAAGATGTACAACTCCCTTGGATCTTCCTAAGAGAAAGGCACTCAAACTTTTCTCTCCTCCATCAGCTTGGAACAGCTTGCTATCAAACTCCAGCCCCAGCAGTGCAGAAGTTGCTCTAACAAGTAAATGGTATTCTGAGCTGCAAAACCCAGAAGTCACTCTCCAGTCCTTCTGAGACTTAACTTCTCTGCAGCATCTGGCCTTTCAATGCTTCCTCTCAGACCTTCTCCCCTCACCTCCCTTGAGAGCATCCTCTCTTGTTTTTCTCACTTCCTCCATCTCTGTGAAGCAGCAGGGCTGATCCTGGCTCTCTAGATTCAATGATTCTGTTTTCAGTAATTTTGCTAGCTAGCTGACATCACACTGGTACTTGAAACCAGTTCTGGTGGGGGTATTTTTACCATGCAAATTGGTAAAAACTCCAATCTGGGGCCTTTCCTTTTCCTTTCCAGTAAAGCTGGTGTTGAACTGTTGGCAGTTACCTTGCTCTGCCCACACGGTCTTAACCACTGTGGTTCCTTAACGTTTCTGTCTTCAGGTCTCTTTTCTGTGCTCTCTCATGACTGATTTATCCGGCACTTCATTCTGTATACTTCTGGATGCGAATGACTCCCATGCCGACCTCACTTTCCTTTCATCTCTAGTCTGCTTTTTTTCCTTTTAACTTATCTATTTTCTATTGAAGTATAATTGCTTTACAGAATTTTGCTGTTTTCTGTCAAACCTCAACATGAATCATCCATAGGTATACATATATCCCCTCCTTTTTGAACCTCTCTCCCGTCTCCCTCCCCATCCCACCCCTCTGGGTTGATACAGAGCCCTTGTTTGTGTTCCCTGAGTCATACAGCAAATTCCCATTGGCTATCTATTTTACATATGGTAATGTAAGTTTCCATGTTACTCTTTCCATACATCTCACCCTCTCCTCCCCTCTCCCCTTGTCCATAAGTCTATTCTCTATGTCTGTTGCTCCACTGATGCCCTGCAAATAAATTCTTCAGTACCATTTTTCTAGATTCTGTATATATGCGTTAGAATATGATATTTATCTTTCTCTTTTGGAATTCACTCTGTATAACAGGTTATAGGTTCATCCACCTCAATAGAACTGACTCAAAGTTGTTCCTTTTTATGGCTGAGTAATATTGCATTGTGTATATGTACCACAACTTCTTTATCCATTCATCTGTCGATGGACATCTAGGTTGCTTCCATGTTCTAGCTATTGTAAATAGTGCTGCAATGAACAATAGGATACATTTTTTAATTTTGGTTTCCTCAGAGTATATGCCTAGAAATGAGATTGTGGGGTCATATAGTGGTTTTATTCCTAATTTTTTAAGGAATCTCCATAGTGTCTTCCATAGTGGCTATCGGTTTACATTCCCACCCACAGTGCAAGAACATTCCCTTTTCTCCACACCTTCTCCAGAATTTATTGTTTGTAGACTTTTTGATGATGGCCATTCTGACCAGTGTGAGGTGATATCTCACTGTAGTTTTGATTTACATTTCTCTCATAATGAGTGATGTTGAGCATCTTTTCATGTGTTTATTAGCCATCTGTATGTCTTTGGATAAATGTCTGTTTAGGTCTTTTTTCCACTTTTTGATTGGGTTGTTTGTTTCTCTGGTATTGAGTTGTATGAGTTGCTTGTATATTTTGGAAATTAATCCTTTGTCAGTTGTTTCATTTGCTATTATTTTCTCCCATTCTGAGGGTTGTCTTTTCACCTTGCTTACAGTTTCCATTGCTGTGCAAAAGTTTTTAAGTTTAATCAGGTCCCACTTATTTACTTTTGTTTTTATTGCCATTTCTCTAGGAGGTGGGTTATAGAGTATCTTGCTTTGATTTATGTCATCAATAGTTCTGCCTGTGTTTTTCCTTAAGGGTTTTATAGTTGCTGGTTTTACATTTAGGTCTTTAATCCATTTTGAGTTTATCTTTGTATATAGTGTTAGGAGGTGTTCTAATTTCATTCTTTCACATGTGGCTGTCCAGTTTTCCCAGCTCCATTTATTGAAGAGGCTGTCTTTGCCCCATTGTATATTTTTGCCTCTTTTGTCACAAATAAGGTACCCATTGGCACATAAGTTTACCTCTGGGCTTTCTATCTTGTTCCATTGGTCTATATTTCTCTTTTTGTGCCAGTACCATACTGTCTTGATGACTGTAGTTTTGTAGTATAATCTGAAGTCAGGAAGCTTGATTCCTCCAGCTCCATTCTTTCTCAAGATTGCTTTGGCTATTTGGGGTCTTTTTTGTTTCCATATGAATTGTGTAATTTTTTGTTCTATTTTTGTGAAAAATGCCATTGGTAATTTGATAGGGATTGCATTGAGTCTGTAGATTGCATTTGGTAGTATAGTCATTTTAACAATATTGATTCTTCCTATGCAGGAACATGTAATATCTCTCCATTTATGTCATCTTTGATTTCTTTTATTACTGTCATAATTTTCTGTGTACAACTCTTTTGTCTCCTCAGGTAAGTTTATTCCTAGACATTTAATTCTTTTTGTTGCAGTGGTGAATGGGATTGATTCCTTACTTTCTCTTTCTGGTTTTAAATTCTTAGTATATAGAAATTCAAGTGATTTCTGTGTATTGATTTTGTATGCTGAAACTGCTAAATTCACTAATTAGCTCTAGTAATTTTTTGATACTATCTTTAGGGTATTCTGTGTACAGTATCATGTCATCTGATATGATAACTGTGAGAGCTTACTTATTTTCTGATCTGGATTCCTTTTATTTCTTTTTCTTCTCTGATTGCTGTAGCTAGGACTGACAGAACTATGTTGAATAATAGTGGTGAAAGTGGACACCCTTGTCTTGTTCCTGATCTTAGAGGAATGCTTTCAGGTTTTCAGCCTTGAGAATAATGTTTGCTGTAGATTAAAACTCTTCAAAAAATTGGCATAGAAGGAATCTATGTTGAGGTAGATTCCTTCTATGCCGATTTTTTGAAGAGTTTTAATCATAAATTGTGCTGAATTTTCTCAAAGGCATTTTCTGCATCTATTGAGATTACCATATGGTTTTTATTTTCAATTTGTTAATATGGTGTATCACATTGATTGATTTGTGTATATTAAATAATCCTTGCATAACTGGAATAAACCCAACTTGATCATGGTGTATGAGCTTTTTGATGTGTTGCTGAATTCTGTTTGCTAAGATTTGTTGAGGATCTTTGCATCTGTGTTCATCAGTGATATTGGCTGGTAGTTTTCTTTTCTTGTGTTATCTTTTTCTGGTTTTGGTATCAGGGTGGTGGTGGCCTCATAGAATAAGTTTGGAAGTGTTCCTTCCTCTGCAATCTTTTGAAAGAGTTTTAGAAGGATAGGCATTAGCTCATCTCTAAACGCTTGATAGAATTCTCCTGTGAAGCCATCTGGTCCTGAGCTTTTGTTTTTGGGGAGATTTATGATCACAGCTTCAATTTCAGTGCTTGTAATTGTGTTGTTCATAATTTCTATTTCTTCCTGGTTCAGTCTAGGAAGATTGAACTTTTCTAAAAATCTCTCCATTTCTTCCAGGTTATCTATTTCATTGCCATATAGTCGTTCATAATAGTCTCTTATAATCCTTTGTATTTCTGCATTATCTGTTGTGACCTCTCCTTTTTCGTTTCTAATTTTGTTGATTTGATTCTTCTCTCTTTCTTTCTTGATGAGTCTGGCTAAAGGCTTGCCAATTTTATCTTCTCAAAGAACCAGCTTTTAGTTTTATTAATCTTTACTATTGTTTCTTTCATTTCTTTTTTCATTTATTTCTGCTCAGATAGTTATGATTTGTTTCCTTCTACTAATTTTGGTTCTTTTGTTTGTTTATTTTTCTTTTTCCAGTTGTTTTAAGTGTAAAGTTAGGTTGTCTATTAGCTGTTTTCCTTGTTTCTTGAGGTAGGATTGTATTGCTATGAATTTCCCTCTTAGAACTGCTTTTGCTGCATCTCGTAGGTTTTGAGTTATTGTGTTTTCATTGTCATTTGTTTCTAGAAATTTTTTGATTTCCCTTTTGATTTCTTCAGTAACCTGTTGGTCATTTAGAAATGTGTTGTTTAGTCTCCATGTGTTTGTGTTTCTTACAGTTCTTTTCTTGCAATTGATATCAAGTCTCATAGCATTGTGGTTGGAGAAGATGCTGATATGATTTCAATTTTCTTAAATTTACTGAAGTTTGACTTGTGACTCAAGATGTGATCTACCTTGGAGAATGTTCCATGTGCACTTGAGAAGAAGGTGTATTCCTCTGCATTTGAATGAAATATCTGAAGATATCAGTGAGATCCATCTCATCTAATGTATCATTTAAGACTTGTGTTTCCTTATTAATTTTCTGTTTTGATGATCTGTCCATTGGTGTGAGTGGGGTGTTAAAGTCTCCTACTATTATTGTGTTGCTATTGATTTCTCCTTTTATGTCTGTTAGTGTTTGTCTTATGCATTGAGGTGCTCCTATGTTGGGTGCAAAGATATTTACAATTGTTATGTCTTCCTCTTGGATTGATCCCTTGATCATTACGCAGTGTCCTTCCTTATCTCTTGTAACCTTCTTTATTTTAAAGTCTATTTTGTGATATGAGGATTGCTCCTCCAGCTTTCTTTTGCGTCCTAGTTGAATGGAATATATTTTTCCATCTTCTCACTTTCAGTCTGTATGTGTCTTGAGGTCTGAAGTGGGTTTTTTTTTTGTAGAGAGTGTATATATGGGTCTTGTTTTTGGATCCATTCAGCCAATCTGTGTCTTTTGGTTGGAGCATTTAGTTCCTTTGCATTTAAAGTAATTATTGATATATATGTTCCTATTGACATTTTCTTAATTATTTTGGGTTGATTTTGTAGATCTTTTTCCTTCTCTTGTATTTCTTGACTATACAAGTCCCTTTAACATTTGTTGTAAAGCTGGTTTGGTGGTACTGAATTCTCTTAACTTTTGCTTGTCTGAAAAGCTTTTGATTTCTCCATCAATTTTGAATGAGATCCTTGCCAGTTACAGTAATCTTAGTTGTAGATCTTTCCCTTTCAGTACTTTAAATATATCCTGCCAATCCCTTCTGGCCTGCAGAGTTTCTGCTGAAAGATAAACTGTTAAGCATATGAGGTTTCCCTTGTAGGTTACTTGTTGCTTCTCTGTTGAGAAGCTTTTAATATTCTTTCTTTGTGTTTAGTCTTTGTTAGTTTGATTAGTATGTGTCTTGGTGTGTTTTTCCCTGGGTTTATCCTGTGTGGGACTGTTTGTGCTTCTTGGACTTGACTATTTTCTTTCCCATGTTGGGGGAATTTTCAACTATAATCTCTTTAAAAATTTTCCCATAGCCTTTCTTTTTCTCTTCTTCTAGGACTCCTATAATTCAAATGTTGGTGCGTTTGATATTGTCCCAGAGGTCTCTGAGACTATCCTCAGGTCTTTTCATTCTTTCTACTTTATTTTGCTCTTCGTAAGTTATTTCCAACATTTTATCTTCCAGCTCACTGATTTGTTCTTCTGTTTCAGATATTCTGCTATTAATTCCTTCTGGAGTATTTTTAATTTCAGTAATTCTGTTGTTTGTCTCTGAATGATTATTCTTTAATTCTTCTAGATCTTTGTTAATTGATTGTAGCTTTTTCTCCATTCTGTTTTCAAGGTTTTTTGGTCATCTTTACTATCATATTCTGAATTCTTTTTCAGGTAGTTTGCTTATTTCCTCTTCATTTATTTGGACTTCTGTGTTTCTAGTTTGTTCCTTCATTTATGTAGTATTTCTCTGCCTTTTCATTATTTTTTTAACTTACTGTGTTTGAGGTCTCCTTTTCCCAGGCTTCAAGGAAAGTTGAATTCTTTCCTTGAATAAGGTTGAATTTTTTTTCTTCCTTTTGGTTTCTGCACTCCTAAGATTGGTCCAGCGCTTTGTGTAAGCTTTGTATAAGGTGAGATTTGTGCTGAGTTTTTGTTTGTTTGTTTTTCTTCTGATTGGCAAGGCTGAGTGGGGTGGTAATCCTGTCTGCTGATGATTGGGATTGTATTTTTGCTTTGTTTGTTGTTTACATGAGGCATCCTGCACAGGGTGCTACTGGTGGTTGGGCGATGCTGGGTCTTGTATTCCAGTGGTTTTGTTTATGTGAGTTCTCACTATTTGATACTCCCTAGGGTTAGTTCTCTGGTAGTCTAGAGTCTTGGAGTCAGGGCTCCCACTCTAAAGGCTCAGGGCTTGATCTCCTAACAGGAATGACGATTTCACAAGTGGTTTGCTATGGCATTAAGGGATAGCAAAACAAATATCCAAAAATGAGAAATCAAAGATGAACCCCAGGCAAATGGCAGTTACAAAATCAGGCAAGTAATTATTAAAATGATGATATATACACATATACATATACACCCATGAGAAAGGTCAAGACAGTCTAACAGAAATAAAGTACAGTAAATTGACCCAGCAAACAAAGGAAATCAAAAATTATATTTACCAGTTAAGAAGAAAACTAACTAAAGCACAAACTGGAAAACCAAACCAAAGCCAGGTGCCAACTGGGGAATAAAGCCATGAAAACAAAGCTAACAAATATGTTGAGGGGAAAGGAAAGAAAGAAAAGATAGAGTAGATATGTAAAGTTCAATAGAGGTAGATGAAGAAGATTTATGTACATTAAAATTAACTGCAAGGGGGAAAGAACAGTAGGAAAGGCAAACAAAGGAATAAATGTAGAAAAAAATAATTATAGGTTTAAAAAATTAAAATTAAAAAAAAAAGATAAAAAAAGGAGTATTCCACAGAACTGCAAAAGCCCTCCGTAGAGGCAGAGGTTTATAACAACAATAAAAAATGTGAGAAAAAAAAAGGCTCAAAAGCTTAATTGGATTTCATAGTATCAATAAAACCGACAACTACAACAGAGAGGGAAAAAACGGTGGGGGGGGGGTGGGGAGAGAAAAAATCCAAAAGAATCTGCAGAACAAGTCAAAACATAAGAATAATAAATGTGTTTCTTGAGTAACTGCTGTCAGAGTCCTTTCCCTCGCTGGGAGTCAGAGTCCACCTCACCTCCCTCAGATGTCCTACAAAACTGCTGATCTCTGGACCTGCTGTGAGAGCAGCTCAAATTCTAATCTGGTCCTACACATGTATGTGCTTGCCTTCAGTGTCCACAGCTCTCAGAACTAGTGCATTTTCTTTTGTGGGAGCTCTCAATGACGTTTTATATATTCCATAGACACAGAGGCTGCCTAGTTGATGGTGTGGATTTAATCTGCAGCTTGTACAGCTGGTGTGAAGGTTTGGGGTCTTCTTTACTCACACTGTCCCTGGGTTTCAACTATGGTTTCATTCCCACCTCTGCATGTGGGTCATCCACTGGAGTTTGCTCCTGAGGCTTCCCCCCCGGAGGACTTGGGTTTGCCCCTGTGAGGGCCAGGTGTGGAGGTGGTGCTGTTGCTTGCGTCACAGGGGTTCTGGCAGCACCAGATACTCAGATGGCTAGAGTAGTAGGAAATATAGTGCTCTAGAAGGGTATGGGGACCAGTATTGTCCAATACGCTCCAGTATTCTTGCCTGGAGAAACCCCCTCTCTGGCAGAGAAGCCTGGCAGGCCACAGTCTACAGGGTCTCAAACAGTCAGACTGGAGTGACCCTGTGAGCAGAGACCCAAGATGCTTTTTTGCCTGTGATAGCTCTGCCCCAGTGAGAGTTGAGCGTGAAGGTGGTGCAGCTGCTCAGTTGCAGGAACCCTGGTGGCGTTAAGTGTGCAGGGACTCTGACTGCATCCACGGCAGGAGTTACAGCCCTATCAGAGTCTTTCCTGAGCCTCTTGTAGCTGGTGATCAGAAGGCCTCTTTGGCCAGTCTTTTTCTCCGTAGCTCTGCCCATTCAGGCACTCGGAGGGCTCCCTTGCCTGGGGTCCTTCTCTTGTTCAGCGCCTCAGGCACATAGAGGGGCCCCCCTGGCTGGGGCCCTACTCTGTAGATCTGCCTGTCAGGCACTTATAGGGGCATCCTGCTGGGGTCCTACTCTGTAGACCGTCGCATCAGGCACTTAAAGGAGCACCCTGGGTGTGGCCCAACTCTGTAATTCAGTGCGTCAGGTGTTTGATGGGCCAGGCTTTCTATTGCTCAGCTGCCGATACTGGCGTGCGGGGAGAGAGAGGCTATGGTGATGGCTCCAACCCCTACATGTGACCTGTCCAATTATCCTCTGAGTGCAGAATGTCCAAACCCAATGCACAATCCTCGTAGGCAAGCCTGCCAGGCCTGGCTTCTCTTTCTCTGGAATGACGCCCTGTGCACAGGAAGCCTGTCTCCTCACGCCCTCCATGGCTCCCATCCCACTTCCAGAAGAGCTTCTGAAACCTCACCCCTCGCCTTTTCTCCATCTCCACTGTAGACCACCTAGTACAAGCCATCATCGTCTCTCACCCCCACCTGACAAGCCCTTTGTATCTTGTCTGTCTCTCATTATTTCTCCATATGGTAGAAAGAGGAAATGTTTGACTCTGAAGACCAGTCCTCCTGTTTAAATTTTTCTATTGGCTTCCCATGGCCCTTAGAAGGAGATATCCCTCCAGTTTCGTCTGCATCAGTCCTCTCCTCTCTTCCCAGCAGAGTCCTAGCCTCTGTCTCTCCCAGCCTTGGGGACAGGCTGTCGTCTCTGCATCCACTTGGGCACCCCTTTCACTGGTGGATGCTGCTCCTGCTTTATTCTCAGCCTGACTGTTCTGCCCTTGGGGCACCTTCCTCTCCTCCCCTGGCCCCAGAAGTCCTGGATCCACTGCCAGCAGCACCCAGACCATCTCTGTTGTGAAACCTATCACCTCTCTTTGCCCATTGCCCATCCAGTTTCCAGAAGATGGAGGCTGTCCTGCATTTACACCGGTGCAAACCCTCAGACCTGGGTCGGTGTCCTGCCTCATCGTTAAAACCACCACTTCTCAAACCCATTGCTTTTTGCTTTTCTCAGAAGCACCTCCGTTGAGTCAAAAATCTGGCTCCCTGACAGTCCTGAAAGGATCCCCTCTGCTAAAAAATATGTTCGTGCATTGTTTTCTTACTGAAATGTGATTATTAGGTAGAATAATAATAATAATAAGTCTTACTAGTTGCTTGTTGCTCTGAGACCAAGTTGCTGATTTTATTGCTCTGTTGACAGCAATTATTCCATCTAATTTTGTCTCCAAAAAGAGTATTGGGATACAGAGGTCTGAATTTTCAAGCGTGCCAGTTCACTGTAGGTACCCTAGCTCAGGCCACCCTCCTCCTGTAAATTTATTTTTATATTTTTTCTCATTTCAAAAGTAATTTTAAGAATATTTATCTGAGAAGTCTGGGTTTATCATGGCATTCAAAAGTATTTTTAGTCTATACTTCATTCAGATTTTATCAGTTTTTACATTTTCTTCTTTTTCTGCTCCAGAGTCACATCCAGGATCCCACATTCCATTTAGTAATCATGTCTCTCTAGGCTCCTCTTGACTATAACAGGTTCTCTGACCATCCTTGTTTTTTATGACCTTGGCCATTTTAAGGAGTACTGGTCAGGTAGTTTGTAGAATGTCCTTCAATTTAGATTAGTCGCATATTGTTTTCATGTTTACACTCGCTAAGTTTGTGGGTTCTTGGGAAGAAGACCAAAGAGGTAAGTTGCTTTTCCCATCATATCACATCAAGGGCACACAAGATCCATGTGACTCATCCCTGCTGACACTGACCTCCATCACCTGGATGAGACTGTGTTAGTTGGATTTCTCCACTGTAGAATTCTTCTTCTTCCCCCTTCTCATGTTGTGCTCTTTTGAAGGAAGTCACTTAGCAAGGAGGTCCACACTTAATGGCTGGGAAGATAGGTGCCCCCTCTTTGAGGGCAGAATGGCCACATAAATTGTTTGGAATTCTTTTGTATAGACATTTGTCTACTCCCATATATATATATATATATATATATATATATATATACACACATACATATATATTTAATTATATATATATTTAATATTATATGTTAAATATATGTGTGTGTGTGTGTGTGTGTGTGTATATATAATTATTTCTATCAGTATGGAATCATGGACATTTATTTTATGCCTGGGTTATAGTCCAATATGATGTCATTAACTTTGTTGCCCAATTTTTCCCGGTTTGACCAATGTCCCTTTGAAAAACCTGTCCTTTGGTTTGCTGAACACTATAAGATGTCCTCGCCTCATCTTATGCCCCAGCCTGGAATCGGGCACTCTCTAAGAGTCCTGCTTCTCTTAACTGGAGAAACCAACCTCTGGGCACTGAGTGTGCTTGTTGCTACTGAAGAATTTGCAGGAATATTCCATTCAAAATATATGCAGGGTCATATGATCTTTCAGTCTCACTCCTGAGCATTTATCTGTCATCCCCTTCTTCTCCTGCCCTCAATCTTTCCCAGAGTCAGGGTCTTTTCCATTGAGTCAGCTCTTCACATCAGATGGCCAAAGGACTGGAGTGTCAGCTTCAGCATCAGTCCTTCCAGTGAATATTTGGGGTTGATTTCCTCTAGGATTGACTGGTTTGATCTCCTTGCAGTCCAAGGGATTCTCAAGAGTCTTCTCCAGCACCACAATTTGAAAGCATCAATTCTCTGACACTCAGCCTTCTTTATAGTCTAACTCTCACATCCACACATGACTACTAGAAAAAGCCATAGCTTTGACTGTATGGACCTTTGTTGGCAAAGTGATGTCTCTGCTTTTCAATACTCAGTCTAGGTTTTCTGGTGGCTCAGACAGTAAAGAATCCACCTGCAATGTAGGAGACCTAGGTTCGATCCCTAGGTTCAGAAGATCCCCTGAAGCTAGGCATGGCAAGCCACTCCAGTATTCTTGCCTGGAGAATCCCCATGGACAGAGAAGTCTGGTGGACTGCAGTCCATAGGGTTGCAAAGAGTCGGACATAACTGAAGGACTAAGCACACCAAGTTTGCTATAGCTTTCCTTCCAAAGAGCAAGCAGCTTTTAATTTCATGGCTGTAGTCACCATCCTCAGGGATTTTGGTGCCCAATAAAATAGAATCTATCACTGTTTCCACTTTTCCTGCATCTATTTACCATGAAGTAATGGGTCCAGATGCCATGATCTTAGTTTCTTGAATGTTGAGTTTTAAGCCGTCTTTTTCACTCTCCTCTTTCACCTTCATCAAGAGTCTCTTTAGTTCCTCTTCACTTTTTGCCATTAGAGTGGTATCATCTGCATATCTGAGGTTATTGATATTTCTCACAGCAATCTTGGTTCAGCCAGTTCAACATCTTGCATGATGTCCTCTGCATAGAAGTTAAATAAGCAGGGTGACAAAAATACAGCCTTGTCATTCTCCTTTCCCAGTGTTGAACCAGTCTGTTTTCCATGTCCAGTTTAACTGTTGCTTCTTGACCTGTATAAAGGAAGATGTACAAACCTGACCTGTATACAGGCTTCTCAGTAGACAGATAAGGTGGTCTGGTAGTCTTAGCTTTTTAAAAATTTTCCACAATTTGTTGTGGCACACAGTCAAAGGGTTTGAGTGAGTGAAGTCGCTCAGTCGTGTCTGACTCTTTGCGACCCCATGGACTGTAGCCCACCAGGCTTCTCCGTCCAGGCGATTTTCCAGGCAAGAATACTGGAGTGGATTGCCATTTCCTTCTCCAGGAGATCTTCCAGACCCAGAGACTGAACCAGGTCTCCCGCATTGTAGGCAGATGCTTTACCATCTGAGCCACCAGGGAAGTCATCAAAGGGTTTAGTGTAGTCAATGAATCAGAAGTAGATGTTTTTCTGGAATTATCTTGCTTTCTCTATGATCCAACAAATGTTTACAAGTTGATCTCTGGTTCCTCTGCCTTTCCTAAATCCAGCTTGAACATCTGTAAGTTCTCAGTTCCCGTACTGCTGAAGTCTAGCTTGAAGGATTTTGAGCATAACCTTGCTAGAATGTGAAATGAGCACAATTGTACAGTAGTTTGAACCTTCTTTGGCCTTGCCTTTCTTTGGGATTGAAATGAAAGCTGATCTTTTCCAGTCCTGTGGCCACTGCTGAGTTTTCTAAATATGCTGACATATTGAGTGCAGCACTTGAACAGCATCATCTTTTAGGATTGGAAATAGCTCAGCTAGAATTCCATCACATCCCCTAGCTTTGCTTATAGGTCCACTTGACTTCACACTCCAAGATGTCTGGTTCTAGGTGAGTGACCACACTGACGTGGTTATCTGGGTCATTAAGATTTTTTTTGTATAGTTCTTCTCTGTATTCTTCCCACTTCTTCTCAATTTCTTTTGCTTCCATTAGGTCCTTACCGTTTCTGTACTGTATCATGCCCATCCTTGCATAAAATGTTCCCTTGATATCTCCAATTTTCTTGAAGAGAATCTAGTGTTTCCCATTCCATTGTTTTCCTCTATTTCTTTGTCCTGTTCACTTAGGAAAGCTTTCTTATTTCTCCTTGCTATTCTCTGGAACTCTGCATTCAGTTGGGTGTATCTTTCCCTTTCTCCCTTTCCTTTCACTTCCATTCTTTTCTTAACCATTTATAAAGCCTCCTCAGGTAACCACTTTGACTTCTTGGATTTCTTTTTATTAGAGATGGTTTTGGTCACTGCTTCCTGTACAGTGTAATGAACCACGTGTCAATAGTTCTTCTGGCATTCTGTCTGCCAGATCTAATCCCTATCTATTCATCACCTCCACTGTATAATCATAAGGGATTTGATTTAAATAAGCCTTTTTTATATAACAAATATTTGCATACCACAAAACACAAGTAAACCTATTTACAAAACAGAAAAAGATTCAGACGTAGAAAACAAACTTATGATTACCAAAGGGGAAAGGAGGGAGAGGAATAAATTCATTTGTATTAACAGATACACATCACTATATATAAAATAGGACTGATTATTTAGCATAGGAAACTATATTCAATAATTTGTAATCATCTATAATGGAAAAGAATCTAAAATATATATATAATATATATAAATTATAAAATGTACATATTAAAATATATATTGGAATCAGTTTGTTGTACACCTGAAACTAACACAACACTGTGAATTCACTATGCTTCAATTAAAAATGGTTTAAACAATGAAGAATTAATATTTTAAATGTATGTATACATACATGCAAGCATATTGTTCCATTCAAATTGTATTAAAAATATTCTCCCCAATATTATTTGTTTTCAATAAACTCAAGGTATAAAAGATGTGTTTATCATGTTTTTTAGACTTTATTAAATTTTCCAACATTGCTGCTTCTTTAACAAGATAATTGTTTTTATTGTTTGACAAACTAGTACTACTATTCATCTCTCCTAAGCACATACATGAAATTCCAAAGGCATAGCTGAAATCTAACTTTTGTTTTACCAGTTTCAGTTTTACCTCCTCTTCTTATTTATCATCCAATGTAAAACAGGTTCAGTATCTCCCTTCTAAAATCATCTTAATGATTATTTCATTTTCCATTATTTGAGTTGATTCTACCACTACCCAGACTTTCTTGTCCAGCAGCTAAAACTTCAGGGTGCAAGAGGCATCGTGACTTTGCACATGGGTAAGGTAATGTGTTCTGGATTGCTTCCAGTCTAATCAGGACATTGGATGACCTTTCTGGTAGTAGCAGTGCATTTAAGTAATGCCTTCAGTAAATGGTCTATAGTGAATCTCAAGTCCATTTCCTGGATCATCACTGAAAGTTCAGAGCTCAGAATCTTATGAAAATAGCTTAAGCTTCTCCCCCCCCCCCCACCAGGCATGTTATTTCGCTCTTGATTGCATTATTTTTCAATATTTCATCTGCCACTTTCCTGTAGCCTTGTTAGACGGGATTGCTTCCAAGACTGAATTTAATTGTTGACTTTACCTGGAATAATGCTATATGAGCTATGTCAGAAACATACCTGCTAAATATGAGACTTTGCTCTTTCTAAATTAGAGAATAACTTTATATCTGTACATTTAGCTACAGATGAGGGTTGAAATGCAATGAGAAAACAGGTGTACCCTGATTCTTAAGCTCATGGTGTGTGCAAAATGTTGAAAGTGTCAGCATTTTCTCAGGAAGGATTTCTGGTCTATTCTGACATCTCCTATTCAGGATGCATGAGGCCAATGGAGAGGAGAAAACGGTAGAAAAGGAAGAAACCAACTCCACCCATTTATGAGAGTTTGTGTACAATATGGGGGTGGATTTACCCAGATATATATCATCCTTCCCCTGTAA
Source organism: Okapia johnstoni (assembly GCA_024291935.2). NCBI lineage: Eukaryota > Metazoa > Chordata > Mammalia > Artiodactyla > Giraffidae > Okapia > Okapia johnstoni. Next base: position 2,517,174 of record CM044326.1, read on the forward strand.
TTTTGAATCAAGTGATCTCTTGTCTAATTAATCTATTCAGCAAATGCTAAGCGAACATCTACTCTGTGCCACATACATACTGGGGCTGAGCAGTCAGGGAGGCAGAACTCCTTCCCCAACACTTCCCCTGGTGCTTGTCCCTCTGTATCCTCAGGGCCAAGGGCCAGCTGGAGGATCTGCACCAGTTTGGAGCTAAATAAATCAAAGGTTACCAGCTGCATTTATATCCCACAAAGAGTCATTTACTTCACTACATCATGAGTGAGGGAAAATCTTCATTTCGTGCCAATTTCCTAAAGGAAGCAAGTGATTACCATGGCATTCAAACATAGAATTCTGAATGCCATGAGCAGAATGCACACTCGCAGTCAGTGAGACTGGATGTGTCTGCTTGTAAAGTGAGCTCAGAGTGCTGGGGAAAGTTGAGACGAATTCAGAGAGCTTCACTAGGCATCAAGTCTGGTCCAGGAAGAGGCAGAGACTCTCAACAAGCCCTGGCTGCCAGCCCAAGCAGGGTTCTGGGTACTGGTGGGCCCAGTGCTGTGCTGGTAGCACCCATGCAATGTTCAGGACACACTGGTACTAAAAGTTTATTGCTGTTTATCTTAAATTCAAATTTTGCTGGGCATCATGTGTCTTATCCACTACTCCTAATGAAAAGACACCTCCCAGCTAGATCCAGGGATAAAAGTGATAAGAGAATGTGTATTCTATCACTCTGTGGTGAGAGGCCTCAGAAACTGGCTGCTGCAAGAGGCTGAACAGTCCCAGAGAAGTGACTTCCTTGGGTTGCAGGAAATGAAGAGTGGGCAGCACTCTTGTGTCCTTCATCTTCTCTGAGAGATAAAGGAGGCCACAGCAGAGCCAGTCCTCCTGGAACACCCAGATGCCACTCCCTTGATCCTCATTCTTTTTTCCCCCCAGTTTTATTGAGAACTAATTGACATACTTCACTGCGTAAGTTTAAGGCATACATAGAGCATGATGATTTGATTTCCGTATATTGTGAAATGATTACCACAGTAGGTTCAGCTGACATTCACCTTCTTGTGTGTAGAAAGCAAAAAGGAAAAGAAAGAAAAATGGAAAAAAAAAATATTCTCTGATGTTGAGAACTCATATGATTTACTCTCACCATCTGTCCTCTTAACAATTTAATGCAGCAGAGTTAACAATGTAACAGTAATGTTAGCCGTTCATCATATTGTATATCACATCCCTAGTAGTTATTTATCTTATAACAAAAGGTTTATTTCTTTTGACCATGATATCAAGTTTCCCCTCCTTCTAACCTTCACTTCTGGTAATCACAAGCCTGATCTCTTTTTTTATGAGTTGGTATTGTTTTAGATTTCACATATAAGTAATATCATATAGTATTTGTCCTACTCTGTTTGATGTATTTCACTTAGCATAATGTCTTCAAGGTCTATCCACAGTGTTGCCAATGGTAGAATTTTCTAATTTTTTGGCTAAATAATATGCCATATATTCTTGCCTGGAAAAATCCCATGGACAGAGGAGCCTCATGGATTACAGTTCATGGGGTTGCAAAGGATCAGACATGACTGAGCTACTGAGCATATATATATTCAGCTCAGTTCAGTCATTCAGTCATGTATGACTCTTCGTGACCCCATGATCTGCAGCTGCCAGGCCTCCCTGTTCATCACCAACTCCCAGAGTTTGCCCAAACTCATGTCCATTGAGTTGGTGATACCATCCAACTATCTCATCCTCTGTTGTCCCCTTCTCCTCCCGCCTTCAATCTTTCCCAGCATCAGGATCTTTTCAAATGAGTCAGCTTTTCGCATCAGGTGGCCAAAGTATTGGAATTTCAGCTTCAACATCAGTCCTTCCAATGAATATTTAGGACTGATTTCCTTTAGGACTGGTTGGTTGGATCTCCTTGCCGTCCAAGGGACTCTCAAGAGTCTTCTCCAACACAACAGTTCAAAAGCATCAATTCTTTGGCACTCACCTTTCTTTATAGTTCAACTCTCACATCCATACATGACTACTGGAAAAACTAGAGCTTTGACTAGAAAGACTTTGTTGGTAAAGTAAAGTCTCTGCTTTTTAATATGCCATCCAGATTGGTCATTGCTTTTCTTCCAAGGAGCAGGTGTCTTTCAATTTCATGGTTGCAGTCACCATCTGCAGTGATTTTGGATCCCCCCAAAATAAAGTCTGTCACTGTTCCATTGCGTCCCCATCTATTTGCCATGAAGTGATGGGACCGGATGCCATGATCTTAGTTTTCTGAATGTTGAGTTTCAATAAAATTTTCACTCTCCTCTTTCACTTTCTTTTTTTTTTTAAATAGATTTATTTATTTTAGTTGGGGGCTAATTACTTTACAATATTGTACTGGTTTTTGCCATACGTTGACATGAATCAGCCATGGGTTTACATGTGTTCCCCATCCTGAACCCCCTACCCACCTCCCTCCCCATCCCATCCCTCTGGGTCATCCCATTGCCCCAGCCCTGAGCATTTGTCTCATGCATTGAACCTGGAATGGTGTTCTGTTTCACATATGATAATATACATGTTTCAGTGCTATTCTCTCAGAACGTCCCACCCTCACCTTCTCGAGTCCATAAGACTGTTCTATGCATCTGTGTCTCTTATTCTGTCTTGCATATAGGGTTATCATTACCATAAAGAAGCTCTTTAGTTCTTCTTCACTTTCTGCCATAAGGACAGTGTCATCTGCATATCAGAGGTTATGGATATTTTTCTAAGCAATCTTGATTCCAGCTTGTGCTTCCTCCAGCCCAGCACTTCTCATGATGTGCTCTGCATATAAGTTAAATAAGCAGGGTGACAATATGCAGCCTTGACGTACTCCTTTTCCTATTTGGAACCAGTCTGTTGTTCCATGTCCAGTTCTAACTGTTGCTTCCTGACCTGCATACAGATTTCTCAAGAGGCAGGTCAGGTGGTCTGGTATTCCCATCTCTTTCAGAATTTTCCACAGTTTGTTGTGATCCACACAGTCAAAGGCTTTGGCGTATTCAATAAAACAGAAATAGATGTTTTTCTGGAACTCTCTTGCTTTTTCGATGATTCAGCAGATGTTGGCAATTTGATCTCTGGTTCCTCTCCCTTTTCTAAAACCAACTTAAACATTTGGTAGTTCACAGCTCACATATTGCTGAAGCATAGCTTGGAAAATTTTGAGCATTACTTTACTAGCAATTGTGCAGTAGTTTAAACATTCTTTGGCATTGCCTTTCTTTGGAATTGGAATGAAAACTGACCTTTTCTAGTCCCGTGGCCACTGCTGAGTTTTACAAATTTGTCAGCATATTGAGTGCAGCACTTTCACAGCATCATCTTTTAGGATTTAAAATAGCTCAACTGGAATTCCATCACCCCTACTAGCTTTATTTGTAGTGATGCTTTCTAAGGCCCACTTGACTTTGCATTCCAGGATGTCTGGCTCTAGGTGAGTGATCACACCATCGTGATTATCTGGGTCGTGAAGATCTTTATACACACACACACACACACACACACACACACACACACACACACACGGAAGAACAGATAGAAATGTTGCCATATATATATATATATATGGTAACATTTATATATATTATATATGATATATGTATATTATATATATATATATGTATTTCATACCTCAGTGGATACTTAGGTTGTCTCTCTGTCTCAACTAATGCTGCAATGAACACTGGGGTAGGGTTTGTGTATCTTTTCAAATTATCATTTCCGTTTCCTTTGGATATATTCCCAGGACTGGAATTGTTGGATCATATGGTAGTTCATCTTTAGGTTTTGAGGAACCACCATATTGTTTTTCATAATGTCTGCACCAATTTGCATTACCATTAAATAGTGCACAAATTCCCCTTTCTCCACACCCTCACCAGCATTTATTTCTTATCTGTTCGATAATCACCATTCTAACAAGTGTAATGTGATACCTCATAGTGGTTTTATTTTTCATCTCCCTAATGACTAGAGATGTTTAGCATCTTTTCATGTCTTTTATTGACCTTTATGTTTTTCTTTAAAGAAATATCTATTCAGGTCCTTTATCTATTTTTAAACTGGGTTCTTTGTTTGTTTGCTATTGAGTGAGTTGTATAGGTTCTTTATAAATTTGGATTAGCCCCTTATCAGATTTGCTCATTTTCCCCTTTACATAGGTTGTCTTTTCACTTTGCTGATGGTTTAGAGAAGAACAAAGCAGAAGGCATCACACTTCTTGATTTCAAGATATACCTTTAAAACTATAGTCATCAAAACAGTATGGTACTGGTATAAAAACAGACAAACAAATGGAATGGAATCAAAAGCCCATAAATAAACCCAAGCGTATGCCACCAACTAATATTTGACCAAGAATACTCAATGCAGAAAAGGTAGTCTTCAAGAACTGGTGCTGAGATAATGGGATAATTGGATATGCACAAATAAAATAATTAAACTGGATTGATTCACAGGTCTCAACACTTACCAAAAGTAACTCGTAATGGGTTTTTTTTTAAATGTAAGCTTTGAAACCATACAATCACTGGAAAAAGCATAAATGCTCCTTGACAGGGGCCGTTGGTAATTATTTTTTGGATATGACACCTAGAGCACAGCAATGAAATAAAACTAAACAGTGGGACTACATCAAGCTAAACATCAAGCTAAAAAAACTCCTGCACAGCAGAAGAAGCATAAACAAGATGATCCCAATTCTGCTTTTGGTGATTAAGAGGGTACAGCGAAGGGCCTTGGGCTCTCCCTAGAGGCCAAATGGGGAACTGTCCTTGTACTGCTTCACCTCCAGCTGAGAAAGTGAGGTTCATGGAGTCACCCCAATCCTAGGAAATAATTTTAAAGGTCCTTCAATTCCCAGAAATCAGGAAACTTAGCAAATGAAGAGCAGGACTGGCATTTGTTGTTTACAGCTGTATCCCTGCTGACTGGGCACTGATTTGTTCACGTGGTTAGTGTTTGGACCATGTGCCTTTGTTACACAAAGGTAACAGGGCAGGAACGCAGCAATCCTGGAGAGGGAGGCAGGAAGCTGTGTCATTCAGTTGTCACATAAGCTAGCACTTACTCCTCCTGAGACATTGTTGCACTGCGTTGTAACTACTACTATTGTTAGGGTTGCATTTGTATACTGTGAAGTCCTTGAAGACAAGAATGTGGCGTGATCTCTTACATCCAGAATGCAGTATATACTCTAAAACTGAGTAACTGAGTGGATAGAAGACTGTATGTAGGTGATATTTGAGAAACGGCCAGCTAATATATTTTAATTTGCTACTAGTAAAGCAGGCTGCCCCAGGTCTTCCCATCCACTGACGTGAAGTGAAGTCACTCAGTCATGTCTGACTCTGTGCGACTCGATGGATTGTAGCCTACCAGGCTCCTCCATCCATGGGATTTTCCAGGCAAGGTACTGGAGTGGGTTGTTATTTCCTTCTCCAGGGGAATCTTCCCGACCCAGGGATGGAACCCAGGTCTCCCGCATTGTAGGCAGACGCTTTACCATCTGAGCCATGAGGGAAGTCTCCTATTGTTGAATCAACGGCATTTATTCCTTCTGAGAGAAAGTAGATAGCACCATGACCAACAGAAAAGCCATTGAGCAATGTCTAGCTGCAGTCACACTTTTCAGAGTCTGTCATGCTGAGGTCCTGGACTTCCCAGGCCCAGAACCAAACCTGGAGACCTGAGAAGAGGGCTTTGCTGTGAGCATCACATACGACAGACACATGAGGAGGGGAGAGTTCCCTGACAAAAAGGGCTGTGTGAGAAGTTCCATGGAGGGAGAGACATGCAGGCATGACTGTTCTGGGTCCATTCACGGGGCCACATCCAGACAGCGCTGGGAAACCTGAGGACACTGGGACTAGCGTCTCCTCCTCTGGGTTCATCATGGCACACATCCAGACAAAGCAGTCCTGACATGGAAGGTGAGATGGGAGGCGGCAGGACACAGAAGGATTGCTGTGGAGAGTGGAGGTCCTAGACTTTACATCCACCTGTAGGCATAGCTATGTCTTTTGAATCTCAAGGAGATGCACCTGTGTTCAAAGGTCAGGGAGGAAGGACACGTAGCAACTGCCCAGCAGACAGGACTCCACACACCAGCACCCCAATACCGACCTTTAAAGTTGGGTATATTTGTTTCCTTGGAGTGCCTTGTAAGTTACCACTAACTAAGTGGCTTAGAACAATATAAATGTATTCTTTGATAGTTTGGGAGGCCAAAAGTCTGAAATCAAGATGACAGCAAGGCTAGTTCCTTCTGGAGGATGTGAGGAGAAACCATCCCCTGTCTCTTTCCCGTCTTCTGGTGGTTGCTGGCAGTCCTTCACACTCCCTGACTTGTACATGCATCACTCCAGCCTCTGACTCTTTGGCTTCCCATGACCTTCTTCTTCTATGATTTTCAAACCACCCTCTCTTTTCTTTTGTAGTGATATCAGTCCTTGGATATATGGTCCTTTATGAATCCAGGGTTACTTCACTTCAAGATTCTTCAAAGATCTGATTCTAAATAAGATTGCATTCTGAGGTTCTAGGAGGATGTGAATTTGAGGGAATGTCACTCAATCCACTACAGTGGAACTAAAGTTCAGCATCAGTTATTGGGAAAGAATAAGATTTGTTGATGGGGAAGATAGCTAGTAGAATAATAAAATGAAATGAAAAATTAAGGTATCTCTTTAACTGGGCTGGGAATGCTCTTAGAGTCATGCTTTGTATCGTTCGCTTTCTATTCATTACAATATTCTTAATTTTAAATGCATTATATCATCATACTTTTTAAGTCAACCTTTAGGACATTGTAGAGCAATCAGAGAACTTACAAGGATAAAATGTATATAAATTTAGGATAAAAGGATAAGTACAAGAGTAGAGTTCATTCATGTGGATAAAAACACATATTAGATTCAAATAGGGATTTGCTTTTCACTGTATCCTTGGTTAAAAGCTGTGGGTGTAGAACTGATGGAAAATTGACATGCATCAGCACAGATGCACCCTAGACCCTGACCTTTTTTGTCATTTTCACAGTGCCTTGCTCAACTCTTCACTCACTTTCCTCTTTTGGACTATACTTTCAGAGTCACTGCCCATAGAGTCCATGGATGGCAAGCATTTTGGAAGGCGATCTTTTTCAAGATGTAATGCAGGGTCCTGCTATCGAGGCTGCTGAAGCATTTCCATCTCAGGAGTCCCCACCAGAGACCATAACTCGGTGGAGGGGACGTGTCTGGAGGCTGGGGCAGGCAGATGTGCATGCTAGCTCTGGCTCCCTCTGGGCAGTGGCTAACTTTGGGGAGCAGAAGAAGACTTAGATCAACTTGTCTCTCAATCTTTGGTACAGTTAGAATATAGTCTAAATCACACTAAAATTTTAAATTCCTATTTTTAATTGATGATGGTGATAATGATCCACCAATAATCCCTGGCTGTTCTTCCAGCTTCCATATTTCTGCAGGTCTCCAAAGATTCAGGTAGAAACCAACAAGGAAGTTAAAACTTTAGAAAGAGGGCAGGGGCTAAACTAAGTCAGTCAGTGTGGAGATGTTGAGTGAGAGCTAGATTGTGGACACATCAGAGAAAGCTAAACACACAGACCTTAGACATTAGTTGCATATAAATGGAGTCCCAATAATAAACCTCAGTACCTTGTAATTTCCCAGACTTGACATGTAAACCAAACTGCGATATGAATCATAGATTTTGTCAAAGATAAATGCCTCTTATACTTGTATGCACATGTGTACTTGTGTGAAATACAATGAATGTACTGATATAGAGATGTGCACAATTTGACAAGAGTATGTTTTCTAAGAATAATATATAGAGCATCATATAAAATGACATCATCTTGAATTATGGAAAGACTTTTAAACAAACATTTAAATATTAGTCCTTGATTATGAATTTTTATAGCAACTTTGCTATGAGAAATTCAAAATAAATGAAATGAATATGACCCTAATTTTCCTTTCAGGTTAAGAAGTCAGAAGAGAAATCATAGATTGCATTTGTTTTTATTTTTTTGTAACTTTTTATTTTGTATTTGGGTATAGCCAGTTCACAATACTATGATAGTTTCAGGTGAACAGTGAAAGGACTCAGCCATACATATACATGTATCCATTCTCCCCCAAACTACCGTCCCATCCAGGCTGCCACATAACACTGAGCAGTTTCCTGCTATATAGCAGGTCCTGTTGGTTACCCATTTTTAAGTATAGCAGCATGTAAATGTCCATCCTAAACTCCCTATCTATCCCTTCCCTGCCTCCTCCCCTCTGGCAACCATAAGTTCATTTTCTAAGGCTGTGAATCTCTTTCTGTTTGTAAGTTCACTTGTATCATTTCTTTTTAGACTCCACATATAACAGATGTCATACAATATTTCTCCTTCTCTGTCTGACTTACTTCACTCAGTATGACAATCTCTAGGTCCATCCACTTTGCTGCAAATGGCCTTATTTCCTTCTTTTAAATGGTTGAGAAGTATCCCACTGTATATAGGTACCGTATCTTCCTTAGCTGTTCCTCTGCTGATGGACATGTAGACTGCTTTGGATCGCAGCTGTTGTGAACAGTGCTGCAGTGAACACTGGGGTGATTGTATCTTTTTATTATGTTTTTCTCTGGAAACATGCCCAGGAGTGGGATTGCAGGGTCATATGCTAGCTCTGTGTTTAGTTTTTTAAAGACCTTCCATACTGTTCTCCAGAGTGGCTGGACCAATTTACATTTCCACCCACAGTGTAGGAGGGTTCCCTTCTCTCCACAGCCTCTCCAGCATTTATTGTTTGTGGGTGATAGCCATTCTGGCTAGTGTGAGGTGATATCCTTGTAGTTTTGATTTGCATTTTTCTAATAATTAGTGACGTTTAATATCTTTTCATATGTCTGTTGGCCATCTGTATGTCTTCTTTGGAGACATGTCTATTTAGATCTTTTGTCCATTTAATGACTGGGTTGTTTGTTTTGATAGCTTTCCCTGGTGGCTCAGACAGTAAAGAGTCTACCTACAATGCGGGAGACCCAGGTTCAATCCCTGGGTTGGGAAGATCTCCTGGAGAAGGAAATGGCAACCCACTCCAGTATTCTTGCCTGAAAAATCCCATCGACAGAGGAACCTGGTAGGCTACAGTCCATGGGGTTGCAAAGAGTTGGACATGACTGAGCGACTTCACTTTCATTTTCAAGCATAATGAGCTGTTTGTAAATTTGGGGGACTAATCGTTTGTTGGTCACATCATTTCAAATATTTCTCCTAATCTAAGGGTTGTGTTTTTGTTTTCTGTATTGTTTCCTTTGCTGTGTAGAAGATTTTGAGAAAAAGAAGTAAAGGGAATCCACATTGGAAGAGAAGTTAAATTGTCACACTTTGCAGAAGACATGATACTATACGTGTGTGTGTGTTTAGTTGCTCAGTTGTGTCGGATTCTTTGCAACCCCATGGTTTGTAGCCTGTCAGGATCCTTTGTCTACGGGGATTCTCCAGGCAAGAAGACTGGGTGGGTTGACATGCCATATTCAATACTATACACACAGAATCCTAAAGATGTTATCAGAAAACTACTAGAACTCATCAATGAATTTGGTAAAATTGCATATTTCAAAATTAATACACAGAAATTGGTTGCATTTCTATACACTACCAATGAAAGATCAGAAAGAAAAATTCAAGAAACAATTCCTTTTACCATCACAACAAAAAGAATAAAATAACTAAGAATAAGCCTACCTAAGGTGACAAAAGACCTGTACTCTAAAAACGATAAGACACTAATGAAAGAAATTGAAGAAGACCCAAACAGATGGGAAAATATATCATGTTCATGGAGTGGAAGAATCAATATTATCAAAATGACTATACTACCCAAGGCAATCTACAAATTCAATGCAATCCCTGTCAAATTATCAATGGCGTTTTATCACAGAGCTAGAACAAAAAAGCTTAAAAATTGTATGGAGACACAAAAGACCTCTACCTTAATAGTCAAAGCAATCTTGAGAAAGAAAAATGGAGTTGGAGTAATCAGGCACTCTGACCTCAGACTATGCTACAAAGCGGTAGACATCAAAATGCTGTGGGGCAAAACTTCAGTGGCACAAAAGTAGAAATATAAATCAGTGGAAAGGATAGAAAACCCAGAAATAAACCCCTGCACTCTTGGTGAGTTAATCTATGATGAAGGAGGCAGGACTGCACAATGTAGGAAAGATAATCTCTTCAAAAAATGGTGCAGGGAAAACAGGACAGCTACATGTCAAAATATGAAATTTGATAATTTCTTAACACCATATACAAAAACAAGCTCAAAATGGATTAAAGACCTAAATGTGAGACTTAGAGGAAAACATAGGCAGAACATTCCCTGACATAAATTGCAACAAAATCTCTTTTCAGTCAGTCTCCCAGAGTATTGGAAATAAAAACAAAAATAAGCAAAAGAGAAGTCATGTATTTTAGACATAAAAAGGCATCTAGAAGTCTTACTGTCCAGACATCTTATTTTTTCAACAAGGAATCTGAAGTTCAGTAAAAACTGATTAGAGACTGAATAACTGACCATTAGACATTTTATATCTGCCAGAGACAATGGAATTCCCTTTGGTTTAACCATGGAGTGAACCAACATTCATGTCTAAAATCCAATTCAATCATTAACCAACATGGCTGATCAACCAACTCAAATTACAGATTTCATTAATTTTTATCACTCTAAGTTTATAAATAAATTCATAATCACCCAGAATGCTGTGGCTATTTGCCCTTCATGGCAAATAGAAGGGGAAAAGGTGGAAGCAGTGACAATTTTCCTTTTCTTGGCTTTAAATTCACTGTGGAGGGTGACTGCAGCCATGAAATTAGAAGACGATTGCTTCTTGATAGGAAAGCTGTGAGAAATCTACATAGCATATTGAAAAGCAAAGACATCACTTTGGAGACAAAGGTCCTTATCAGTTCAGTGACTCAGTCGTGTCCGACTCTTTGAAACCCTATGAATTTCAGCACGCCAGGCCTCCCTGTCCATCACCAACTCCCAGAGTTTACCCAAACCCATGTTCATCGAGTCGGTGATGCCATCCAACCATCTCATCCTCTGTCGTTCCCCTCTCCTCCTGCCCCAATCCTTTCCAGCGTCAGGGTCTTTTCCAAGGAGTCAACTCTTCACATGAGGTGGTCAAATTATTGGAGTTTCAACTTCAACATCAGTCCTTCCAATGAACACCCAGGATTGATCTCTTTAGGATGGACTGGTTGGATCTCCTTGCAGTCCAAGGGACTCTCAAGAGTCTTCTCCAACACCACAGTTCAAAAGCATCAATTCTGCGGCGCTCAGCTTTCTTCATCGTCCAACTGTCACATCCATACATGACTACTGGAAAAACCATGGCCTTGACTAGACGGACCTTTGTTGGCAAACTAATGTCTCTGCTTTTAAATATGCTATCTAGGTTGGTCATAACCTTCCTTCCAAGGAGTAAGCGTCTTTTAATTTCATGGCTGCAATCACCATCTGCAGTGAATTTGGAGCCCCAAAAAATAAAGTCTGACACTGTTTCCACTGCTTCCCCATCTATCTCGCATGAAGTGATGGGACCAGATGCCATGATCTTAGTTTTCTGAACGTTGAGCTTTAAGCCAACTTTTTCACTCTCCTCTTTCACTTTCATCAAGAGGCTCTTTAGTTCTTCTTCACTTTCTGCCATAAGGGTGGTGTCATCTGCATATCTGAGGTTATTGATATTTCTCCCAGCAATCTTGATTCCAGCTTGTGTTTCTTCCAGCCCAGCATTTCTCATGATATACTCTGCATAGAAGTTAAATAAGCAGGGTGACAATATACAGACTTGACGTACTCCTTTTCCTATTTGGAACCAGTCTGTTGTTCCATGTCCAGTTCTAACTGTTGCTTCCTGACCTGCATACAGATTTCTCAAGAGGTAGGTCAGGTGGTCTGGTATTCCCATCTCTTTCAGAATTTTCCACAGTTTATTGTGATCCACACAGTCAAAGGCTTTGGCATAGTTGATAAAGCAGAAATAGATGTTTTTCTGGAACTCTCTTGGTTTTTCGATGATCCAGTGGATGTTGGCAATTTGATCTCTGGTTCCTTTGCCTTTTCTAAAACAAGCTTGAATATCTGGAAGTTCACGGTTCACTTATTGCTGAAGCCTGGCTTGGAGAATCTTAAGCATTACTTTACTAGCGTGTGAGATGAGTGCAATTGTGCGGTAGTTTGAGCATTCTTTGGCATTGCCTTTCTTTGGATTGGAATGAAAACTGAACTTTTCCAATCCTGTGGCCACTGCTGAGTTTTCCAAATTTGCTGGCATATCGAGTGCAGCACTTTCACAGCATCATCTTTGAGGATTTGAAATAGCTCAACTGTAATTTCATCACCTCCACTAGCTTTGTTTGTAGTGATGCTTTCTAAGGCCCACTTGACTGCACATTCCAGTATGTCTAGCTCTAGGTGAGTGATCACACCATCGTGATTATCTTGGTCATGAAGATCTTTTTTTGTACAGTTCTTCTTTGTATTCTTGCCACCTCTTCTTAATATCTTCTGCTTCTGTTAGGTCCATACCAAAACTAGCTAATCTGATCACATGGACCACAGCCTTGTCTATCTCAATGAAACAAAGCCATGTCGTGTGGGGCCACCCAAGACAGATGGGTCATGGTGAAGGGGTCTGACAGAATGTGGTCCACTGGAGAAGGGCATGATAAACCACCTCAGTATTCTTGCCTAGAGAACCCCATCAACAGTATGAAAAGGCAAAAAGATAGGACACTGAAAGATGAACTCCCCAGATTGGTAGGTGCCCAATATGCTACTGGAGATCAGTGGAGAAATAACTCCAGAAAGAATGATGGGATGGAGCCAATGCAAAAACAATACCCAGCTGTGGATATGACTGGTGATAGAAGCAAAATCTGATGTTGTAAAGAGCAATATTGCATAGGAACCTGGAATGTTAGGTCCCTGAATCAAGGCAAATTGGAAATGGTCAAACAGGAGATGGCAAGAGTGAACATTGACATTCTAGGAATCAGCCAACTAAGATGGACTGGAATGAGTGAATTTAACTCAGATGACCATTATATCTACTACTGTGGGCAGGAATCCCTTAGAAGAAATGGAGTAGCCATCACGGTCAACAAAAGAGTCTGAAATACAGTACTTGGATGCAATCTCAAAAGCGACAGAATGATCTCTGTTTGTTTCCAAGGCAAACCATTCAATATCACGGTAATCCAAGTCTATGCCCCGACCAGTAACGCTGAAGAAGCTGAGCTTGAACAGCTCTATGAAGACCTACAAGACCTTTTAGAACTAACACCCCCAAAAGATGTCCTTTTCATTATGGGGGACTGGAATGCAAAAGTAGGAAGTCAGGAAACACCTGGCGTAACAGGCAAATTTGGCCTTGGAGTACAGAATGAAGCAGGGCAAAGGCTAATAGAGTTTTGCCAAAGGAATGCACTGGTCATAGCAAACACCCTCTTCCAACAACATGAGAAGACTCTACACGTGGACATCACCAGATGGTCAACACTGAAATCAGATTGTTTATATTCTTTGCAGCCAAAGATGGAGAAGCTCTATACAGTCAGCAAAAACAAGACTGGGGGCAGACTGTGGCTCAGATCATGAACTCCTTATTGCCAAATTCAGACTTAAATTGAAAAAAGTAAGGAAAGCCACTAGACCATTCAGGTATGACCTAAATCAAATCCCTAGGATTATACAGTGGAAGTGGCAAATATATTCAAGGGATTAGATCTGATAGACAGAGTGCCTGAAGAACTATGTATGGAGATTCATGACAGTATACAAGAGGCAGTGATCAAAACCATCCCCACGAAAAAGAAATGCAAAAAGGCAAAATAGTTGTCGGAGGAGGCCTTACAAATAGCTGAGAAAAGAAGAGAAGCTAAAGGCAAAGGAGAAAAGGAAAGATATACCTATTTAAATGCAGAGTTCCAAAGAATAGCAAGGAGAGATAAGAAAGCCTTTCTCAGTGATCAATACAAAGAAACAGAGGAAAACAACAGAATGGGAAAGACTAGAGATATCTTCAAGAAAATTAGAGATACCAAGGGAACATTTCATGCAATGAAAGGCACAATAAAGAAGAGAAACGGTATGAACCTAACAGAAGCAGAAAATATTAAGAAGAGGTGGCAAGAACACACTGAAGAACTATGCAAAAATGACCTCAGTGACCCAGATAACCACAGTGGTGTGATCACTTACCTAGAACCAGACATCCTGGAGTGCAAAATCAATTGGGTGTTTAGGAAACATCGCTATGAACAAAGCTAGTAGCAGTGATGGAATTCCAATTGAGCTATTTCAAATCCTAAAAGATGATGCTGTGAAAGTGCTGCACTCAGTATGCCAACTAATTTGGAAAACTCAGCAGTGGCCACAGGACTGGAAAAGATCAGTTTTTATTCCAATCCCAAAGAAAGACAATGCCAAAGAATGGTCAAGCTATGGCACAATTGCACACATCTCACACGCTAGCAAAGTAATGCTCAAAGTTCTCCCAGCCAGGCTTCAGCAATACGTGAACCGTGAACTTCCACATGTTCAAGCTGGATTAAGAAAAGGCAGAGGAAACAGAGATCAAATTGTCAACATCCATTGCATCATTGAAAAAAGCAAGAGAGTTCCAGAAAAACATTTACTTCTGCCTTATTGACTATGCCAAAGCCTTTGACTGTGTGGATCACAACAAACTGTGGAAAATTCTTCAAGAGATGGGACTACCAGACCACCTGACTTGCCTCCCGAGAAATCTGTATGCAGGTCAAGAAGCAACAGTTAGAATTGGACATAGAAAGCAGACTGGATCCAAATCAGGAAAGGAGTACGTCAAGTCTGTATATTGTCACCCTGCTTATTTAACTTATATACAGAGTACATCATGAGAAATGCTAAGCTGGAGGAAGCCGAAGTTGGAATCAAGATTGCCAGGAGAAATATCAATAACATCAGATATGCAGATTACACCACCGTTATGGCACAAAGCAAAGAAGAACTAAAGAGCCTCTTGATGAAAGTGAAAGAGGAGAGAGAAAAAGTTGGCTTAAAACTCAACATTCAGAAAAGTAAGATCATGGCATCTGGTCACATCAGTTCATGGCAAATATATGGGGAAACAATGGAAACAGTGAGAGAATTTATATTTTGGGGCCCCAAAATCACTGCAGATGGTGACTACAACCATGAAATTAAAAGAAGCTTGCTCCTTGGAAGAAAATCTATGACAAACCTGGACAGCATATTAAAAAGCAGAGATGTTAATTTGTCAACAAAGGTCCTTCTAGTCAATAATATGGTTTTTCCAGTAGTCAGGTATGGATGTGAGAGTTGGACTATAAAGAAAGCTGAGTGCCAAAGAACTGATGCTTTTGAACTATGGTGTTGGAGAAGACTCTTGAGAGTCCCATAGCAAAGAGATTCAGTTATATACATATATATCTATATATTCTTTTTCCGATAATTTTGCTATAGACACAAAACCTGTATGCAGGTTTGGAAGCAACAGTTAGAACTGGACATGGAACCTCAGACTGGTTCCAAATAGGAAAAGGAGTACGTCAAGGCTGTATATTGCCACCCTGCTTATTTAACTTATACGCAGAGTACATCATGAGAAACACTGGGCTGGATGAAGCACAAGCTGGAATCAAGACTGCTGGGAGAAATATCAATAACCTCAGATATGCAGATGACACCACCCTTATGGCAGAAAGTGAAGAAGAACTAAAAAGCCTCTTGATGAAAGTGAAAGAGGAGAGTGAAGAAGTTGGCTTAAAGCTCAACATTCAGAAAACTAAGTTCATGGCTTCCGGTCCCATCACTTCATGGGAAATAGATGGGGAAAGAGTGGAAACAGTGGCTGACTTTCTTTTTCTGGGCTCCAAAATCACTGCAGATGGTGACTGCAGCCATGAAATTAAAAGACGCTTACTCCTTGGAAGGAAAGTTATGACCAACCTAGACAGCATGTTAAAAAGCAGAGACATTACTTTACCAACAAAGGTCCGTCTAGTCAAGGCTATGGTTTTTCCGGTGGTTATATATGGATGTGAGAGTTGGACTGTGAAGAAAGCTGAGTGCTGAAGAATTGATGCTTTTGAACTGTGGTGTTGGAGAAGACTCTTGAGAGTCCGTTGGACTGCAGGGAGATCCAACCAGTCCATCCTAAAGCAAATCAGTCCTGGGTGTTCATTGGAAGGACTGATGTTGAAGCTGAAACTCCAATACTTTGGCCACCTCATGGGAAGAGTTGACTCATTGGAAAGGACCCTAATGCTGGGAAGGATTGGGGGCAGGAGGGGAAGGTGACGACAGAGGATGAGATGGTTGATGGCATCACCAACTTGATGGACATGGGTTTGGGTAAACTCTGGGAGTTGGTGATGGACAGGGAGGCCTGGCTGCTGTGATTCATGGGGTCGCAAAGAGTCGGACACGACTGAGCGACTGAACTGAACTGAACTGGCGTATATGTGTGTATATATATGATTTAATTTATTTTATTTATTTTTTGGCTGCACTGGCTCTTCACTACCACGTGGGGGTTTTCTCTAGTTGCAGGGAGTGAGGGATACTGTTTGTTGTGGTGCATGGTTTTCTCACTGCAGCAGCTTCTCTTTATACAGAGCATGAGCTCTAGGGCATATGGGCTTAGTTGCCCCACAGCATGTGGAATCTTCCTGGACCAGGGATCAAACCCATTTCCTCTGCGTTGGCAGGTGGATTCCTATCCACTGTACCACCAGGGAAGTCCCTGCCCTTTTACGTATTTGATTAAGTGATATGTCTGATTGATATGGACATATTTTATCACACTTCTTACATGTATTATGTCATATTTACTATGTGTATTTTTATGTTGTCTTTTTTCCTTTTTCATTTACTTTGTTTTTATAGATCTTTTTGGTTACAGGATAGTTTACCTTTTGTTTGAGAAGGTGCATTTATACTAATTATCTATTGATAACACTTCCATCACCTTTTCTTTTTTACATAGTCTTCATTATTTTCACCTCAAAATTATATCATTTGTCTCCCATTTAATGGCTATGTGACAATCAATATTTTTTACACTACAACATTTTTTGTTTTTTAAATTTGTATTATTTTTACTTTGACTCTGAATTGACTTTGCTTAGCCAAAATCTCAAGTACAACCAGTCCTTTCAAAATTATTTTCTACAACTTCTTTTATTTAAAAAATTTGTTGAGTTATAGTCGTATTAATTCTATTCCATTTTTTCCCACCCTTCAGAAAAATACATGTATATGTGTTGGATACCAATGTATAGGCAATAATAATACCCAAAGCACAATCTAATTTCTCTGTGTTGGGGTTACTGATGTTATATTTAAATGACATTTTTGATCTGGGGTCTCTGTTAAATTCAATGTATTTTTTAATGTTAAGAATATTATGTTAATTGTTTCTATTTTTAATTAAAAATTTTATTGAGGTATAGTTGATTTACAATAATCTATAACTTTCAGGTACACAACAGAGTGGTTCACGATTTTGAAGGCTAAACTATTTGTATTTATTATAAAATATTGGCTGTATTCTCTGTGCTGTACAACATATCCTTGTAGCTTATTTATTTTATACATACTGCTTTGAACCTTGTACTTCCTTACCCCTCTGCTGCCCCTCCCCCATTCCCAACCTGGTAACCACTAGTATTCTCTCTATATCTGTGGGTCTGTTTCTTTTTGTTATATTCATTAGTTGGTTATATTTTTGGATTCCATATATAAGTGATATCATACAGTGTTCATCTTTCTCTGTCTGATTTATTTCACTTAGCACAATATCCTCCAAGTCATCCATGTTGTTGCAAATGGCAAAATTTCATTCTTTCTTATGGTGTAGTTTTATTCCAACGTATACATACGTATACACACACCACATATGCATATCACATATACATATGATGTCTTTATCCATTCATCTGTTGATGGACACTTACATTGCTACCATAACTTGGCTGTTGTAAATAATGCTGCTATGAACATTTGAGTGTATGTATTTTTTCAAATTCGTGTTTTTGTTTACTTTGGATATACCCAAGAGTAAAACTACTGGGTCACATGGTAGGTGCATTTTATTTTTTTGAGGAACCTCCATACTGTTTTCCACAGTGGCTGAGCTAATTTACATTTCCAGTGATGTAGGAGGGTTCAATTTTCTCCATATCCTCACCAAAATTTGCTTTTTATATTCTTTTTGATGATAGCCATTCTGACAGGTGTGAGGTGATATATTATTGTGGTTTCGACTTGCAGTTTGTTCCCTGATCATTGGTGATGTTCAGCATTTTTTCGATGTGCCTGTTGGTCATCTCCATGTCCTTTTGGAAAAATGTCTATTCAGGTCTCCTGGCCATTTATTAATCGGGTTGTTTGTTGTTTTGATGTTGAGCTGTATAAGCTGTTCATATATGTTGGATATTAACCCCTTATCAGATATAACATTTACAAATATTTTTCTCCCATTCAGCAGGATGTCTTTTTTGTTTTGTTGATGGTTATCTTTGCTGTGCAAAATCTTTTGGGTTTAATTAGGTCTCATTTTTTTAATTTTTGCTTTTATATCCTTTGCCTTGGAAGCAGATCCTCCCCCTCAAAAAACTGCTACAATTTAGCCATCGTGGGAGCTAGTGACTGCCCACCAGAGGTTGGAGCTGCCCACCAGTGAAGAAGCTGACTCGGACCCCAAGGGGTAGAGCTGATGTCAGCCTGCTGGTGGACTGCATTGGTTCTTGTGGGGCCCCAGGTGAGTACCTGCCCACTGGTGAGTGGGTCGAGTCCCAAAATGACTGGCCATGGGAACTGGAGGTCCTAGAGCAGGAGTCAATGCACAGATGGGGGCTGGGGCCAAATTCCAGTGCTAATAAAGCTACATGGAAAACTCCAAAATGGTACTCGCCAGTACCAGGATCCTCATGGTAGATTGAGCTCCTAATAATGGCTGCCACCAGTGTCATTGTCCCCAGGGGGAGTTCTGGCTGCCTCCTGCTTCACCAGGGGCTTCTCTGAGATCAACAAGTTTGTTCTGACCCAACTTCCTTTCAAATTATTTCTTCTTCCCTGAGTCTCAAAGCATGTGAGATGTATGTGTGTGTGTGTGTGTGTGTGTGCACCCTTTAACAGCCCTCTGGCTCTCAAGTCATACCTTCCTGGGGCTCATCTTCCTGTTGAAGGTACCCCAGGTGGGGAGCCCACTGTGGGGCTTGGACCCCTCAGTCACTGGGAATAGCCTCTGCAATGGTGACTACCCTTCCATTTGTAGGCCGCCTACTCAGGAGTGTGGGTCTTGACTCTCCCGTGTCTCTGCCCTTCCTACCAGTCTTGTGGTTTCTTCTTTATGTCTTTAATTGTAGATCTTTCCTGCTAGCTTCCAGGTTGTTCTCTTTGATAGTTTCTCTGTAAATGGTTGTAATTTTGTTCTACCCATGGGGGGAAATTTTCCTACTCTGCCATCTTGGCCAATCCTCCATATCACTCATGATTTCTAGTGAGAAGTCAACTGTTCCTCTAATTGTGGTTCTCTTGTATATTATAAATTGTGTGCATAAATTTTGTGTGTGTGTCTTGACATATAAAGTCATGAACATGGGTCTTGCTGCTTAAAAGATTGTCTCTTCTCCTGTGACTTTGTCTAGGTAAAGATTTCTTTGTAAAATTGTTTACTTGAAGTTCACTCAGATTCCTGGATGTGTAATTTAGAGGGTCTGTTTAAAATCAAATATGAGGAATTTCTAGCCATTATTTCTCTGACTATTTTTTTCTGCCCCTTCTCTCTCATCTCCTTCTGTTACTCCCATTATGTTTATCTCAATATGCTTATGCTGTTCCACATTTCTGAGACTCTGTTTATTTTTTCTTGCTGTTTTTCAGTCTGCACAATCTCTATTAATTTGTCATGTTTGCTGATTCTTTCCTCTGCCAACCCAAATCTTCCACTGAATCACTCTAATGATTTTTTTTCATTTAAGTTATTATGTTTGTTTTTTTTTTACTCCAACATCTACACTAGTTTTTTTTTTAAATTTTCTGTTGATGTTATGTTTTTGATGAGTTGTTGTTATCATGTCTTTCTTTAATTCTTTAAGCATGATTTTCCTTAGTCTGTCAACATATCTGTAATAACTGCTTTTAAGTATTTCACTGCTATGTCCAACACGTGTGTCTTCTCAAAGGCCATTTCTAGCACTGCTATTTTCCCTGTATGTGGATCATTCTTTCTTCACCCTTTCCTGTTTCTTTGCATGCCTCATATTCAGCATTTCTCATTTTATTGGTTCAAAGAGGAATTGCTGCATATTCATCCCAAAAGAGATTCAAATACTTCTAGCCCTACCCACCAGACAGCACAAGTATAATATTGAAAACAATATCATCATATCATACAGATACAGTCTTAACTAGTGGGAAAGGAGGTATATAGAGTTGCTCTGCCGTTGTTACCTTAGTAAGAAGACATTGCATACCTTCTCAAAGCATCTTTAACTGTAAGAATCAGAACAAGTTTTGGCCAGAAATACCAATTAACTTCTACATCCCACAGCCAGATATTACAATTAATTAAGATTTTGCTCCCTCTTATAACAGATTCAAAAATATTGTTTACATTCCTCTAACTCAAACCTCTGGCCGCAAGAAAGATTGTACTTTCAGGGATCAATTCTATAGTTTGTAACGTTTCTTATTGCTGGACACTGGATATTTTAGAGAATATACTGTAGCACCTATGACTTCTTCCCTTCTTCTATCCCTTCTTCCCTTCCTGGTGTGGTTATTTGTTGATTGGACTAATTCCATGTATCTATTTTCTCTGCATTGTACAGCCTCTGGTATCCCTACTTGGATGTTCTTCCCTTGTTTTCACAAACAACCTTTTGGATACAGACTGTGCTTAAGCCCCCTTAACTACTTATATTTTCATCCTTTACCATTGCATGTGTGTGTGGTTTATGGACAGTTTATGGCTTTGCCCCATCTGCATCCAGGGACTAGTCTTCATACTTGTTTCTGGCACAGAACTCAAAACTCTTGAAATTTCCTAGGTGATAAGAGGAGGAAAATTGTCTTGATATTTCGACCACTCCTCAATTTATGTTAATTTAGGGAAAGCTCTTAGATAACCACAGGATGGTGACTGGTTGCCAAAGGAAATGATTATGAATAGTGGGTTGGAACTTTCGGTACCACCACCTGACCTCTGAGAAGAGGAAAGTTGCTAGAGGTTGAATCAATTACCAGTGGTCCATCATGACTATGTAATGAAACCTCTATAAATACCCAAAGGACTGGGTTCAAGAAGCTTCTAGGATGATGAGCATGTGAAGATGCAGGGAGTGTGGCAGATCTGAAGAAGGAATGAAAGAACCACACTATTCCCCATGTACTTTGTCATGAATATTTCTTGCATCTGGATGTTCTTGATTATATCTTTTTAAAATAATCAGGTTATCTAATGAGTAAAATCTTTTTCTTGGTTCTAGGGGATTCCCTGGTGGCTCAAACAGTAAAGAATCTGTCTGCAGTGCAGGAAACCTGGATTCAATCCATGGGTCGAGAAGATACCCTGGAGAAGGGAACAGCAACCTACTCCAGTGTTCTTTCCTGGAGATTTCTATGGAAGACCCTGGAGAGCTACCATCCATGGAGTCGCAAAGAGTCAGGCATGACTGAGTGACTAATGCACACACATAAGCTACTCTAGCAAGTCAGTTGAACCCAAGGGGAGGGCTGTGGGAACTTCCAACCTATAGCTGGTTGGTCAGACGCACAGGTGACCACCTGGATTTGCAATTGGCACCTGAAGTGGTGGTGGTGGGTGGTCTTGTGGGACTGAACCGTTAATACATGAAATCTAAATATATTCTACAGGTAGATCATATTAGAATTTAGTTGAATTGTAGGACACCTAGCTGGTGTTGAAGAATTGCTTAATGGTGTAGAAAAAAAAATGCATACATTGGATCCCCCATCCTACCAGGTGTCCATAGCAACTCTCTTCCTACCAGCTGACACCCACACTCTCCTCTAGCATTTTACTGTCTCTGCACTTCTCTGAGCGTGACATACTTATAAGTTTTTCCACATACTGCTTTCTCTACTGGGAGCCCCTGTAGTTCTTGTCACCTTGCTAAAGTTTCATTCCTCTTACAAAACCTCAATCTGACTCTAAACTGGTCCCGTTTTCTGAAAACATTTTAACCATGTCTTCTGTCATTTGCTTTACATGTCCTACACCCCACCATCAAGAAATGTGACCTCCTGGAGGTAAGAATAAGATGCATTTACTTTTGTGTGCCCATGCCTTTGGCAGTGCTTTAAACACACAGGCCATCTTTGATGGATTGGACTTAACCATTAATCTCAGCAAAGGTCAAGCATACCAGGAGTGCTGCAGGGGGACTCTGAGGAGCAGAAGTGAGGCTACAGGAAGAAATCCAACCATATGAGGAATACAAGGTGGATGGCCAGCTTGAAGGGAGGCCAAGGTGTGATGTCTGTCAGCCCTGGGATGCGGGGGTATGGTGATAACCAGCCAGAGGTGCGAGACCAAGCTAACTTGTTCCGTCTCCTTGGATGGCACCACTAGCATGAGAGTTGGAAGTTACAGCAAATTCAGTTTGGACCCCAAACAAGGCCCAGCACTTTCTTATAATAAGTGTCTCTGACCATACCGCAAACTTTTAGGGAGACAGTGAAAGTCAGATGAGGGTGAGGGCATGTGGCAGACGGTGGGCAGAGAACTCGGAATCAAGGATTCTGTGGTTCCTTCAGGATGGCCACACTCGGGTAAATTCACCACCAAACAGCGGCCCTGGTGGACTCAGGACGCAAGCCTCAAAAGAGAAACCCAGGGTAAGTGAACAGTTCTGGGAAACTAAAATAGCAGGAAAACTCCAGAGCCATTGGGACCCACAGTAGATCTCTATAAGGCCATTTATTTAAAGGAGAGAATAAACACGTGGCCAAAAAGAGAATCGGCCAAGTAAGTTGCCCCGAATCTCAAGTTGCACCAGAGGGACGACTGCTCTTCTGTGCTCTCAGCTGAGGGTCCCCTGAGCTCAGGAAACACTTTCTGTCCTCACTTCTTCCCCTGGTGAAGCAGTCAGTCTGCGACGTCCCTCTCCTGACTTCTGCAGCAGACACGTTGGAGAAAGAGAAGGGCAGAGAGTTTAAACAATGTTGCAGGACGTCTGCTCCTGGTACCGAGGTAGGCCACATGGGGCTTGGGCTGTAGGCCATTCAATCATCAGCAAGCCAGCTTTGCAGGGCCTAGAAACTTGTTCACTCAGGGATCACTAATCCTGAATCTTTGTTTGTGTTGCTTTGTGGAGCTGAGTAGCTGTTATCAGCAGAAAAGACATTTTGGGAAGATGTGGTTAGTCAAGCCTGTGTTGATATGACAAGTCAACAGCCAAAAAAGAAAGAAAAATTCAAATATGGTTTATCTGCACTGTGTGTGTGGGTGATTTTAAGCGCTGTATGTTCTTCTGACCATTTCTCTCCTTTGTGTATTGCATACCACAATCTCTTGAGAAATCCATGAGTAGGTAGATTTGTATTGCCCATTTTCCTTACTGATGTTTTCCTGTGTCTGTAAAATCCCTTCACTTGTGTTTCTTCAGCAAGTAGTTCTTCCACTGAACTGCACTCCAGACTCTTCACTGAAGACCCATTCCTCTAACCTGTGTGGGGAACTGGGGGGCAAAGCAGAACAAGGGCCACATTTAATGCTGAGTGAGGATGGGCCCATGAAAGAAAAACGCCCTCCATACCCAGGACTACAGTGGTTAAGTGAAATACGCACTTGTTGGTTTTAAATCTAAAATATAAGAAAAACAGCCTGGAGGCTCTCCTGTCAGCATCTTCGTGAATGACAAGGAACATAGCAAACAAAACTTCAGGAGAAAAATTGCTGAGGGACATCAGTCAGGGTTACTAACGGAACCGAACAGAACCCTGTGCCTCCCCTCTAAGTACAAACACCCCTACGTCCCCTCTCTTGTTTATAAAAAACCTGAAGTCTCCCAGGCTCCCAGAGTCACAGAAGAGCAGGGTCAAACAGTCAACGATGAGGACAATAGAGTCACAGTGTCTGATGGAAGAATGGGATTAACACCGTTGCTCATAATAATCTTTATCTTTGTAGGCATTAGAATAACTGCAGCTTGCTCTGTCCATATATGTAAGCAGGCAACTAAAATTGTCAGCAAAGAGGTGCTACAGACTCACATCAACATCTTTTCTAAGAAAACGGCCCCATGTCAGCATGAGAAAATTACCGAAGATGGATCTTTGCCCCTAATCTCATAGAAATGGAGTGATGTCTGACAAGTTGGGATTTGTAGGCAGTTCCTTTGTCCCTTTTCTGCTTGCCTATCTGTTTTCCTCAGACCTTAATTATAAAAATGAGATCGCTAGGTAACATTTTAACCTAACTTTTAACCAAACATTTTAACCTTAACCTAACTCCTGATTTTGCTCTACTGAATATACACAACGCCTTGTCTAACCTGTTGACTTCTTTCCTGGGTTAAACGGAATAAGAATGAAAAATTATGTAGTTAAAGAATGACTAATTCTCCACCCTCAGCTACCCCCTTAGCAAATTTGCAGGCAGACCACGTGGGTAAGACAGCATCCAAAAGAAGATAAGCAGAAGTCAGCAGGTCTGCACACAATGGAAAAGTGATGACGAATCCAACCTCCCACCTTAATGATTAACTAAGATTGTTTCCCCTTTTTCTGTTTAAAATTGTCCTGGCTGAGCAGAATCTTCAGAGTTGGTCCCTGGACAAGAGTCCAACTTCTCCCTGGGTTGCTGACTTTTCTGAACAAAGCACCTTTCCTTTCTACTGACACTTGCCCCTCGATTATTGGCTTTTGAGCAGGGAGCAGCCAAACCTGAGTTCAGTAACCCTTACACCCCTGCTCCTTGTTGGAAGCGCAGTTTATCTGACAGGAGGGAAAGAGAAGTAGACTCCGTGAAGCCCTTGTATATATTTATTACCAGGTCAGTTTTCCCCTCCTCTCCCTTTAGGTAAAAATCAAAGATTCAGTTCTGATAAATCGGATCATTGTGTTTTTTGCTGCTTTTGAAAGGGAAACACGTCCTCTGGCATCACAGTGCCGGGCTCGTGCACAGGTGAGAGCGCTCCAGTACTCGCTCTGCGGCAGCTCTGCAGAACTGATTAACACAGGGGCCGGAGCCGAGCAGATGAGGCAAATGACTGCAGAGCTTCGTCTCTCCCCAGAGCAGATTAGACCCGTTTCAGTTGCCAAGGAGCAATATGCTTGCAGCCGGTTTTGAGTTCTATTTCCTAGGCTCACATGCCAGTTGCTTCTGTTCAGCCAGTTCAGAGGACTGCGGACGGCTTATCCAGCAAGATACAATGGTGGGAAGAACGGACCCTGAGAAACTTGTTTGTGGAATTCATTTTCCCATGGTTTAAGACACAGAAACATCGAAAGGGAGGAAAAGCAACCATTTAAACAGAATTTCCCTTAGCATGTCCTCTCTGGTCCTCTCGTATCTTCACGAGCTTGGGATCAGAGAGGAGCCCCTGGCTCATCAACAAAGCAGGTGTCTGGACAGTCACGTGTCTGTGGGGCTTTTATCACCCTGTATCTAAGACAGGCTGTCTTCTCCAGCCCTCCCAGTGCAGAGACCCAAGTCTGCAGCCAAGACTGCGGTGAGCATTCAGCGATTAATCCGTCATTAGGCACTTGGTGAGATCGTATTTCAGGACTTTTCTGTGAATAAGTAATCTGAACATAGAATGAATCATCACAAAGGTTTTCCATGGCTAAGGTGAGAATGTGGAGTGAGTTGCTTTTTATTCTCCTTCCTTTTATATACAACCCCAAAGGCTGTTTTCATTAACTGCTCCAACATTCATACTTACTAGCTTCCAGTACATCCATTTGTACTTTAATCACTTTTAAACATGTCCTTATAAATAAGGCTGCTTGCCCTTTGCCAGATGAAACCTATGCTCTGCTTCTTGGAATTCTGAAAACATTTGTATGGTGAAATAAATATATGACTCTAAGCTCCAAAAGGATGAAGAAAAAAGAAAAATTAATTTCAGAATTTGATCACATATGTTTTCTAAAAGCAAAAAACACAACATTAATTGTGTTCTTGTAACAATTGGTAATTGATATATCATATTGAACAAAGAGGAACAAAGCAGTAGGTTTTTAATTTTTTCAAATTTTAATGGAATTTTCAAACATGTTATAAGTTGATTGCACAGAACACTGAACCACCGAGAACCCATCAAGTGGCTCCAAAAACCATTTCCTTTCTACTTTTCCTGTGTCACATGTTCATTAAGTTTTTCCATTTCTTCTGTCTCCTACCACTTTTTCTGGGGAGGGCTGGTGTATTTTAAAGCAAACACCACTTCATGTCACTTGCAAATATTTAAGTAAGTACCTTTATGAGATGATGGCTTTGTTTGTTTAACAAAAGCAGAACACTATTATCACATTCCCCTCAAATAACATTAATTGCTTATCATCTTTATCTAATATCTGATCAATGTACAAGTTTCCTGGATTGTCCCCCAAAGAATAAAAATGTCTTTTAAAGATTGGACTGTTTGAATCAGGATGCAGGCAAGGCCCACACTGCAGGTCTCCTGACCTTTCTTCCTCAAGAATATCCATACCCTGCCCCCTTTACTATGCTATGCCTTTGTTAAAGAAATTGCATCCCTTGTCCTAAGATTTATCTTGTACTTTGGATTTGAATTACTGCTTCCTCCTGCATATTCTGAAGCTTATAGTAGATCCATAGAGAGTCTTCCTTAGGCTATAGTACAGCTTTGTGTTTAGGAATACTTTATAAGTGGCGGATGCTTTCTATTGCATCATATCAGAAGCACACCCTGCCAGGTTGTCCCCTGATTACTAACGTTAAGAATAAGAAATAGGTTCAAGTGCCATTACCTCACTTCATACATTATAAAGTTCTTTGCAACACTTTACCTAATGGTTGTTATCAGCCACTGATGTTGCCAGTTTATTTCACTGGAGTTTACAAAACACAGTTTTGGAAATTATTTATCTCCTACTTTTGTTACCTGTTATTCTACTTCCCCAAGTCCAAGTTGTACTACTCACCTCATGACAGGCCAATAAATTGACAGACTATTGGGGCCAAGAATACTGACTTCATTGGAGAAGCTGGGACACCAAGAAGAGGGTGACCTAGTGTTTCAAAGACCATCTTACCCAAGTTAGAATGTAGACTTCTGTTAAAAAGGGAGGGGCTGTGATTCACTGTTGCAAACTTCTTGGTGTTGTAAGCCTTTGTTCTTGCAGGTACTTGAGTAGGTATGGTTGCTATGTTCCTGTAAACCTCCAAGAAGGCAAAACTTACAGTTATACGATGTTTTCTCCCAGTATTTACCAATTTTCAGAAATAATGAGCTTGTACCCTAGCAATCTCAATAGTGAGGAAAGAATTTATTTTAAAAGTATCATTATTATCTCCTTTATTTTTATGTATTTGATCTTTTTATGTATTTAATGTATTACACTGTCTTTTATTTGTATATTATTTGAGAGGATATTTCCTTTTAGTTTTTTTGATGTTTTGATTTGCTTTGTTTAAAAGTTATTATAAAAATTATAGAGGGAATGTCATAATGAACCCCATTTAGTTATCATCCCCAGTTTTAACAACTATGAACTCATGGTTAATTTTGTTTCATGTATACTACTCCCCTTTCCCACCCTGGATTATTTTGATTATTTGATTATTTTTCTTTTTATCATTTGTTTAGGCATTCCTTTTTTTTTTAATTAGTTTATTTTCTATTTTTTAACTTTACAATATTGTATTTGTTTTGCCATACATTGACATGAATCCACCATGGGTGTACATGTTTTCCCCTTCCAGAACCCCCTTCCACCTCCCTCCCCATCCCATCCTTCTGGGTCATCCTGAACATCACAAGATTTCATCTATATATAATCATGCCTAAATCAATGAGCTGTTGCTGTTGTTCAGTCTCTAAGTTGTATCAGACTCTTTGGGACCCCCATGGACTGCAGCAAGCCAGGCTTCCCATCCCTCACTATGTCCTGGAGTTTGCCCAAGTTCATGTTCATTAAATTGGTGATGCTATCTAACCATCTCATCCTCTGCTGCCTTCTCCTTTTGCCTTCAATCCTTCTGGCCTCTTATCAATTTCTATTGATGAAAGAGTCCAAGAACCCTGGTTGATAACAGATTGAAACACATTCACTGTATTTAAACACGTGAGTACATACTGATATCTTAACAACATGGAAGGTTTCAAAACAACAACCTCAGTGGAACTCTAGGATGCTATGGAACCAGTTAGTTTTAAAGCTATATACCGCCACTCATGAAGTTATCTTAACAAAAAAGGAAAGAAAGTCAAATGTAAACTTTATCATCTCCAGATCTAATAACCTATTTCCATGAAACATGAGGAACAGAGGAAGATATTAATGACTTGTGTCAGCAAATCCAGACTATAGGAAACTTTACAAGGTAAGTTCATTCACCTTCCATGAATAAAGTGCCAAGATAAACAGAGGAAAGTGACCCCACTGATTAAAAGAGACTTAAAACATCCATTTTTATATATTTGACATACATTACATTTGATGGACAGGGAAGCCTGGCATGCTGCAGTCCATGGGGTTGCAAAGAGTCAGACATGACTGAGCGACTGAACTGAACTGAAAACATACATTGAATAAAGACAAGATATGTACTTTATTTCAATCTTTATTTAGAGTAAGTGAAAAAAAAATCATGAAACAATCAAGAACATTTGAATATTGACTATATATTTGAAGATAATAAATTAAAAAAAAAATCAGTGAACAGTAATTCCTTATTGTCTTCAAATATATAGTAAACTAAGTGGTTCCATAGCATCTGGCAGTTTCACGGAGGCTGTTATTGTGGAAACTTCCATGTTGCTAAGGTAACAATAAGGTAACACAAGGTATATACTCATGTGTTTTTACGTAGTGGATGTATTTCAATCTGTTAGCAACCAGGATTCTTAGACTCTTTAATCAATAGAAATTGATAAGAGGCCAGATCAAGAATTCAGGCAGGGCTTTGCTGGGACTCAAGTTGGAGTACAAAGGAGGGAAAAGAAGTAACAGTTTCCCTTCCTTGCTCCCTGAGCAGGGAGGAGGTGGACCCTTAAATGGGGTGAGGATAGAGGCAGACCCATCGGTCCAATTGAGCTGGAGAAGTGGCTTGGGTGGTTTGCCCATCCATTTGGTGGTGTTTCTGAGTCCTCAAAAGGGGCAGCTGGTGGGTTTTTGTTCTTTCTGTATCTCATTGTACGTGGTTTGCCCCAACTGTGCATGCACACAGTTATTTTTAGTTCCCTTATAGTTTCTTTGTATTTTGTTGCTCAAGGAGCACTGGTATTCTTTAAAGGGAAATGTTCCTTATGGGCCACAGTCTTGATAGCAGAGGGGACTGTTGGTACTGAATTGGTTTCTCTTTCAGTGAACAGACAGACCTAGGAAATGCATATCCATTTTGTATTAGTTCACGATATATTTTATCTTAGAGTTTAAATTCAGGTTACATGCTATTTTTTTATGTAATTTATCTTACCTTCATCTTTCTGTCATGCTGAAGAACCATGTTCTCAGTAACTCCACTATAATTTGCCCATTTGCTTTGTCCCACAACACGCAGTCACTGTTACTGAATCTAACCTGGGTCCCCTGGCCCGTAGGCAATAAGGCCCATCTACTGACACCAGGCTGCAGTGAAATAAAGCTCCGTGTTCACTGCAGATGCCAGGCAAGGCGTTCATGTAGCTAGTGCTCAAAAGACCTGAATTTCTCAATGGTTTTCAGGGAAAGCTTTTAAAAGGTAGGGTGAGGGGAGGGTGTGTGTGATCTGCTCATGGACATTCTTCTGATTGCCTGGTTATGAGGTAATTGGGAGTCAACATCATTGACCTTCTGGTTCCAGCTGTTCTGGGGTCTATATCCTTGTAGGAAGCATACAGTTAACTTCTTCCACATGGTGAGGGTTTCACTCTCTGCAAAGCAGCTCAAAAGACATGACTCAATATTACCTACAGCCCTTGAAGAACTAAAGGTCCCTGATTTTGTTTAAAGGCTAAAGTATTATTATTTTGTCTTCCTTGACTGTTTTCCTTTCTTTCACGTTTTCTCACTTCTCTGATTAAACTTATTCTTTGACTAAAGTTTTTCTACAGACAAAAGGCAGGAGGAGGGCATGTCAGGGTTCTAGGAAGGCCCATAGGGCCCTGTTGGTTATATCATGAGCCTTAGAATAACTATAAGACAGCAGCAGCAATGTTATTCCTGAAAACATTTTAAGCCTTATTTTGTCTTCATTTTTTTTTTGTCTTTGGAATATTCTCCACGTGGATGTGTAGTCAACTGTATTCTGAAGCCTCTGAATGGTTGTGTTATCAGTATGGCGCAGGTTCATTCGTTTCTTTTTGCCTTCATTGTGTGGGTGCCATTTTTTAAATTTACATTTGATTCATGTTTACATCAAATATTTTTATGTTTACAAAGTCACATGTATAAAATAAAGTACATTTAAAGAAGTCTACTTCTGTCACCGCTTCCTCTGCCCTATTTCCTTTTTTCTCTAACATGTAACTACTTAAAATATATTTTGGTTTTCTTTCCATTGTTTTCTATATTTATTTCTTAGATAAATAGTAGCATATTATGCTTCATTTTCCTACCTTACTTTTTTCCCCTTAATTTTACACTTGTTGTTGTTTCTGTTTAATCACTAAGTCATGTCCAGCTCTTTTGCAACCCCATGGACTGTAGTCCACCAGGCTCCTCTGACTGTGGGATTCCCCAGGCCAGAATACTGGAGTGGGGAGCCGTTTACTTCTCTAGGGGACCTTCCCGACCCAGGGTTCAAACCCACGTTTCCTGGATTGATAACAGATTCTTTATCACCGGCCACCTGAGAACAGTGTACTCCTCGTTCTTTGGCTACAATGGATACTACTCAGTAGTAACAAGGAATGACATCTCGATGTATGCAACAACACGGATGAATCTCATAATAGCTCTACCGTGAAAGAAGCCAGGTACAAAGGATTCCAAAGGTTATGATTTCATTTACATAAAATTCTAGTAACTAAAACTAATCTATAGTGACAGAAAGCAGCAAATGCCTGGGTCCTAGAGGCTGAAGGGAGTGTCAAGTGAAAGGTGATGAAAAGGAGGATTTACCAAGAGGCATAAAGGGCCCAGCTGGTAAAGAATCCGCCTGCAATGCAGGAGACCTGGGTTCGATCCCTGGGTTGGGAAGATCACCTGGAGAAGGGAAAGGCTACCCATCCAATATTCTGACCTGGAGAATTCCATGCACTGTGTACTCCATGGGGTTGCAAAGAATCAGACACAACTGAACAAATTTCACTTTGCATGAAAGGCCCAATGAGTGTATTCTTCTGGTTATGGATTGAGTTTATAGTTTTATGGGTCCATACATCTGTTAAAATTCTTCAAACTTTTTCTTTTAAATATGTGCAATTTATTATATGGCATTCATACCTCAATCAAATTGGTAATTTTTAAAGAAACCATTATGAGCTGATTTTTTGCTGTGCCTCTTCCCCTTCTCTTAGAGAAGGGAATCATGAGCTTCTGCTGAGAATTAAACCTCCAAGGTCTTTTTTCTCAGCTCATTAGAAGATATTGGCTCTAACTTGGAGAATAAGCTTGTCTTTAAAAGAGGTCTTGTCTGAATCATGTTCTCCTGTTCCTTAGATATTGTTTGAACAAATTTGCAAAGGAAAACTGGTTAAATGGTTGAATACTGAATTTCTCTTGTCATTGCTTTTCACTGTGATAAATGACCTCATATTGCAACAGGGATTATTGCACAATAAAGAGCATGTTTCTGTGAGCTGAAGCACAACCCACTAGAACAATTGCAGGGAAAGAAATGAGAAGACTGGATTTCTGGTTAGCACTACCAGCTGTGAGAACTTGGGTGCATGTGTGCATGCTCAGTCGCACAGTCATGCCTGACTTTTTGCAACCTCTGTGGACTGCCACCCACCAGGCTCAGGATTATTCCAGCAAAAATATTGGAATGTGTTGCCATTTCCTCCTCCAGGGGATCTTCCCGACCCAGGGATTGAATCTGAGTCTCCTGAGGCTCCTGTATTGACAGGCAGATTCTGAGCCACCTGGGAAGCCCTATGAGAACTTGAGTAAAACTTTAAACTCATTTGCCTCAGTGTCTCCTGAGACAAGAAGTTCTGTTTATCATTTTTTCGTCAGTTGGAACAACATTTCAATATGATGGCTTTTGTTTTTCCTATATTACTTAATAGGTAAGATCTTTAGGGGTTGTGTATTAGCTCTCAAGAAATAGGCACAAACACTAACTTTTAAAACATAAGTTGGAGCATTTATTCTAGAACTGAATGATTTCAATTATAAAGATAATATTTATGAAATACAATCTTTACCATACTCTACATTATTTTCTTTCTAACTAATCATATGTGCTTTGTTTCTCATCTTCTTGAACCTTTCCATAGCTGTGCAGTGTTCCTTTATGAAATACTAATGATCATCAGCCAAAGATCTTAAAATAGAGCCCAGCTCCAGCACTTTTATCATTTCCCCTGAAGTGTCATGCAAAGAATTCACTGAATAATTGTTTCAGCACTTGGCACCATGTCACCAGTGGTTATGAATATGCAACTAAATCTTTGCAAAGCTGCAGTGAAAAAAAAAAGCCATCAAAATCTTACAGTACATTCCGTACCTTTGTATTGTATAAAAGGAATAATAAAATGCAAGAAAAAAATAGGACAATTTTATTGCAATGTAATATATAACAGGTTAGGATCTGTATAGAAGTATCTCAAAATGTAAAATTACACTTCAGTGCAATATACATAATCAATGACACATTTTCTTTATATGACATGTCTACTTTTTAAAACCTATTAAAATCTGGAAGACATTCTTTTATAATTAAGCAAATTAAATTCTCTCTGTTCAACCAATAATCACAATTGAAGGCAACAAAATGTACTAAAAGGAAGATAAGAGTTTTACATTAAGGAAGAACTAACACAAGGACTGAATTGAACACTCAGGGGCCCTGTAGCATGCTGGTGTTTCTAGGGAGGCTGTCTGGGCTATGCCTGCAGAGCCGACAGCTGAGCACACGTGCCCGCCGCCATTCGTCAGTCCTGGATGACACTGTGCCCAGACACCAGGACAGGGAAAGATGGTGGTCCAAGCTTTGTTTCTGTTTTTGCCACAAATATGCCAATCTGTGGATCTGGTGATGCAAAAATGAATTTCAAAGAAGCACAGTGCAAATGCTAACCTTGTATGATGGGTCACAAATCAAGCCAGATGATTTCCCCAGGAGTCACTAGGCAACATTTTGAAAGGAAATCAGCCACCAGGTTTTTCTGGTTCTCCGGTTTTCCTTCCTCCACTCCTCAGACTATGGCCAGTGACCACCTTCCCTTTTGGGGAATCTAATCCAGGCATTTGCCAGCAGGGCCCATATAAGGAACTGTGGTTCACAGAATAATGCTCCCCATCAAAGAAGTCCTTGTCCTGAAACCCTGATCCTGTGACTGTGTTACCTGTCAAGGTACGGGGAGGCGGTCCTACGGGGTCCAGTCTAATCACACGAGTTCTTAAAAGCAGAGGACTTTCCCCGGCTGCTCAAAAAGATATGACAATCTTAAGAAGAGTCAGAAAGATGCTGCATTGTTAGCTTCCAGATGAAGGAAGGGCCATGAGGAAACTGGAAAAGAAGGAAATTCATTTCCTTGCCCTGACTTTGACGGAGACCTTGGTCTTAGCCCAGTGAGACCATGTTGAACTTCTGACCTACAGACCTACAGGATAAATAAATCTGTTTTGCTTCAAACCACTGTGCTTGCAGTAATTTCTCATGGCAACAATGTAAAACTTATACAGAAGTTTTCACAGCTCTGTGATATTCAAGAGCCAATAGAAAACTCAGGAAACACAAGGAAAATGCAAATTATTTTCCAAAGTTTTAGAATCATTGCCTGTGCATATGTGTAAATCTACCCATGGTAAATGGGGTGGTTTGTTGTTTTTTAAACAACTTGGCAAAATAGAAAGGGTTCAGTCCAATGCTAATCTCTCTATTCCATGGACACTGTATTACTGTATACATTTTAAAACTTTGTAATCCTTGGTTTCTTCTTTTAGTCTTAAAGATCCAGTATTATTTTTTCAATTTTTAAAAATTCATGCAGTCAGTTGGCAAACACATATGAGTTTACCCAGTTTAACGTGCACCACCAGAAGCCAGGGAAGCTAGTGATGAATTGTGGACAATGCCAGTGGTGGCTGGGCAGTCAATGGGCAGGAATGGGGGTGACCTGGCCCGGGAGGCCCCAATCTGCTAGATGTGGCCAGCTTGGAGCAATCTCCTCCTTCCCTTCGGCTCTTACACTGAAAACTAAAGAGGCAATTCAGTTATGTAGAGCAAGTGGATGGTAGGATACAGTTATTAGGAACATAAGATGAAATATCTGGTGAGTAACATTGCAGCAGTGTTCAGGATTCTGCCTTTAGTTAAGGTGGAAAGAACATACATGTGTCTTGACCTCCTTCTCACCTCAAATTGTTTCAGATTGTCTAGGTCTTAAACATCTTGACAGCTATTTTCAGACTATGCCTTAAAAAACACTTTTGAACAATAATGTATAAATCCACAAAACCAGCACATATTTTAAGTAAGGTATTATATCAATGTGCAACTTGTATCAGTGACTAAATTTAGCAAACATTTCATAATCTAGATTTTTTTTAACCTGGCCATGACCATAATTATAAGATTTAGGTAATGCCTTACCTCTATTACTCTAGGAGTAACATGAGGACTCGTGAACCAAGGCAAATAAGTATCATAAACTTGTTTTACAATTCGGTATCAATAAAACTCATAATATTTTCCATTATGATTTTAGTTTGTAATATTTCTTCCCCTGGGATGGTTAAAAAGCAAAAACAAAACCCTTAGTCATTTAATCTGCACACAGAGCTGCTGTATCTGAAGAAAACTCAGCAAGTTAAGTTTCCAGGAGTCTTCACAGAATTCGTTGGAAGACACCATCTGATCAGGTGTTGAGGTCTTTCCCCCATCAACCATATGGAATGCACCTAAATGTCAATAAACGAGGAGATAAGTTGGAATGGTGGAATGAAACACAGACACGGATTTGCAAAGGTGATAACAACAACTGAGAAAAATCTCAGAGTTAAATAACTGCCTGCAGTAAATTGCTGCCACACTATTCCGGGGAGACCACTACCGCTCCTTTCAAAAACAGTCAGTTGGGAAAATGGTCACTTATGTTTCCTAAATTATAAAACAATCTGAGGTTGTGTGATATCAGAATAGCTCAGCTTTGAATCTTTGTTTAATTTCTTAGTGAATTAGAAAAAAACTTGTTTCCGCCACTCCTAACACTTCTGACAACAGATGTGCATGCTGTTTCCCTACACTTCAGACACTAGCTAGGTATCCTACAATTCAGTCTCAGCACAAACTCCCTAGACTTAGTGCAGAACCCACAGGCTGAGGACTCAGCCCCATAGGATGCCCTCACTTCAGTCTCCAGGTGCCAAGCCTAGATGGCACCTATGCTTCTGACCAGCTGGTTATGAATGGTAGGTTTCCACAATGTCCTCTCCAGATTTGATACCTGTTTTAACGGCTCACAAAACCCAGGGAAACATTTACTTATATTTACTGGCTTATTATAAAGGATATGGCTTAACAATCAGATGAAGAAATATATGGAGGCACATCCTGAAGTGTCCCTAACACAGGAACTTCACTCTCCATAGGCCTGGTGTGGGCCATCCTCTCAGCATCCAGATTTGTTAACTGACCTCAAGCTCCCAGAAATCTGTAGAGATTTGTATGAACCCTTCAATGGGTGGACGTGATCAGTTATTAATTCAATTTCTACCCCCCACACCTCCCCACCCCACCCCCACTCCCCTCTTCAGAGGATGGGAGGTGGGACTGAAAGTTCCAAGCTCCTAATCACGGCTTGGTCTTTCTGGTGACTAACCCCCATACTGAAGTCATCCAGGAGCCCACCAAGAGTCTCCTCATTGGAATAAAAGACACTCCTATCACTCAGGAAGTCAAAGGGATTTAGGAACGTTGTGTCAGGAACCGGAGACAAAAACCAAAAGTGTACTGATATTATTAGTCTCTTTCAAATGATTTTGCTTTTATGAAGGTATACTGTGACATTGAAAATAAGAACCTTACTTTCCATGTCTTTGCAGAGTAAGAAGCAGTCTTTTCTTTCTAAGCTGTCTGGGGAATGCCTTGGCAGGTTATCAGGAGATACAAAGAGATAGAAGAGCAAACCAGAGAACTGCTTTCTGATCAGTTGCAAGCTCTTGACTTCATATTGTATTCTTGATTCTCACTCTATGGCTCTGCATAATGACTTTTGATGCTTGCTTCCTCTACCTTGAAATTGAGTTTCCATGGAATAGATTTATACACAGAAGATCCAAAAGAATTAACAACCTGATGGGTGCCTGGCCATCTCATTCTAACAGAAATTCCATCGGCCCAGCTACCAGATCTCTCTTCTAGGGGGCACTCTTGTGCAAGAGGTCCCCTCTCTATCCAGCCTATGCTGGATAAGCCTACCCTACTTGGATCTTTCCTGGTTCAATTGCATATTTGTTGAATTTTCACATCCCTTCAGCATGGGACATAATATAACAGGTACATAAACGCATTCTAAACAGGAACTTTGACTTCCTTGGATAAAAACTGCTGCTCACTTCCTAGATATTATTGTTTTCAAAATTTGACTCTGTTACTATCATATTGAACTTATAAAAGATTATAATAAATGATAACTGTCATTTTTTTTAAAAGCCAAATAATCACTTAATATAATAAAGCAAATATTTTGTATTGCCCTGAGAAATAACTGTCAGGAAAATAAAAGCTCTCTTTTTATAAAAGCAGTACAATTTAGTTTTCATTTTTTAAAATGTATCCAATACTGCATTCACTTAGTTACATCTTGAACATTGTCAGAAATAACCAGTGTATCCATATCACATGTTTCATTTCAGCAATTAGAAAGGAATTTTCTCCACCTCCTTAAGAACACACCCACAGGTGAAACATGTCACCTGCCATATCAGTAAACAAAGAATGCTACAGCCATCAGTCACCGCAGCCTGTCGGTGTACCCAGTGGACTCAGGACTGGAAAGCATGGGATACTGGCTCCAGAGAGCTAAGGTTTGTATCAAAGGAATGATTTCAATAAGCCCAGACTGTTGCATCTTCCCATACATAGAAAAGCATTAATTTCATAGCTTGAGATATCTGGTTTTCTTTAATTAACAGTAATCTTTTGATGTTCCAACTATCTGGTTTTTGTTGAAAAACTCCTATACATTCTGGTTCTTCCCTTACCTCTTAAGAGTGGTCCCTCAGAGCTGAGAGGTTATCTCCCTGGCTTGATGTGCTCAGAAAGTTTACCAAATAAAACATAATTCTCAACTTCTAGGTTGTGCATTTTTTTTTTTCTGTAAACAACACACACATTTTTCTTAACGTTGTTATGTGCGGTTTTATTGAATATATGTCAATCCAAAGAACCTTGTTTTTGAGCAACTACTGGGTAAAATGACCTTGTGTGTGGTTTAAAATGTAGAGGATACTGAGGGAGGAGCAAGAAGGAGGAGGAGGAGGTCGATGTGGAGTACATCTCTCTGCATGTATACATCAGGAATACACCTTCAGACACAGAAGAGCTCGCAGCACCAGCTGAGAGCGAGCAGAAGAACCCAATCCCCAGAAAAGAATACATAGAACCATGCAAAACTTGGTAGGATGAAGGAAGTTGGGGGGAAAAGAGGAGAGTAAGTAGGACTGGACCTGCCCTTGGCGGGTGGGGGAACTGAAGCAGCGGTCCAGTCCCAACACTGGGGCAACTGTTTGGGACAGAGGAGAAACATTTGAGGCTGAGTGAAGCAATTGACCTGCGACAGTATATATGCAATGAGAATCACACAAATAATTCTTGCCATAGGTATGCCAGACAGGGATTCAGGTCCCCTAGAAGGCACAGTAGGGGGGGGGGGGGGCGGGGCGGGGCGGGGGGGGGGCTGGAGTGTAACGATTATGGAGCAACCCCAGGGTGAGGTCTGCTGTTGAATGCAGAGAGATGGCCCAAAGGGACAGGAGAGAGGAGATCGTGGTGGGAAATGCCTGTGGAGGAAAACCAGGCAGTCATGGAGGCAAGGCAATACTGCTGAGTCATGTGGAGGGAGCAGAGCCATCACTGTAGCCTCTTTCTCCACACACCAGCAAAGGCAGCTGAACAATAGGGAGGATGGCCCTTTAAGTGCCTGACGCTCAGAACAACAGAGTAGGACCCCAGCCAGGGGCCATTTAAGTGCCTGAATGAGCAGAGCAACAGAGAAGGACCAGACACAGAGGCCTTCTGGTTGCGATACCAGGAGCTGGAAAAAGACTCAGGTAGGGCCACAGCTCCTGCGGCTGAGGCAGTCTGTGTCCCTGCACACTTGGCACCGCAAGATCCCCACGAGCCAAGCAGCTGTGCCAACTTCATGCTCAGTCCTCACTGGGGCAGAGCTGCCACAGGCTAGAAAGAGCCCTGATAGCACCATATTCCCTGTGACAATAGCCACCAGCACTCCTGCATAGCCGGCATTGCCAGGGTCCCCGTGATCCAAGCAACCGCGCCACCTCTATGCATGATCCCCACTCGGAAAGAGCTGCCAGAGGCTAGAAAAAATCCTGCGTCTGTGCATGCTGGGTTGTTTTGGTCATGTCCAATTCTTTGTGACCCTGTGGACTGTGGTCTGCCAGGCTTCTCTGTCTGTCAGATTCTCCAGGCAAGAACACTAGACTTGGTTGCTATGCCCTTCTAGAGCAACATGTTTCTTGCTACCCTAGCCACTGGCTCCCCTGTGTGCCCAGTGCTGCCAGGGACCCTGTGACCCAAGAAGCTGCACTAGGGTCACCTGGCCTCACTGCAGCAGACACAAGCCTTCCAGGTCATCCTCAGGACAATTCATCCAGTGAACAATTCACATGTCAAGGTGGAGATACGACCACAGTTGAAACCCAGGGGCGGTGTGGCTAAGGAAGAAGACCCAAAACCTTCCCACCGGCTATACAAGCTGGAGATTAAATTTACATGATCAACTAGGCAGACTCTCTCATCTATGGAATACATAAAAGGACAATGAGCTTTCCCACAAAAGAAAACACACTAGTTCTGACAACATTTCAGTAGCTCAGTTGTGTCCAACTCTTTGTGATCCCATGGACTGCAACACTCCAGGCCTCCCTGTCCATCACCAACTCCTGGAGCTTGCTCAAACTCATATCCATTGAGTTAGTTATGCTGTCCAGTCACCTCACCCTCTGTCATCCCCTTCTCCTCCCACCTTCAATCTTTCCCAGCTTCACAGTCTTTTCCAATGAGTCAGTTCTTCACATCAGGTGGCCAAAGTATTGCAGTTTCTGCTTCATTATCAGTCCTTCCAATGAATATTCAGGACGGATTTCCTTTAGGATTGACTGGTTGGATCGCCTTGCAGTCCAAGGGACTCTCAAGAGTCCTCCAACACCACAGTTCAAAAGCATCAGTTCTTTGGCATTCAGCTTTCTTTATAGTCCAACTCTCACATCTATATATGACTACTGGAAAAACCATAGCTTTGACCAGACGGACCTTTGTTGGCAAAATAACATCTCTGCTTTTTAACATGCTGTCTAGGTTGGTGATAGCTTTTCTTCCAAGGAGCAAGTGTGACAGTTGTGGACATTGGAGGCAAGAACACACAGGAGTAGGACCAGATTAGAGTCTGAGTTGCCTCCACAGCAGGTCCAGAGACCAGCCCAGTGTTGGAGGGCATCCCAGGAAAGCAAGGTGGACTGTGACTCCTAGTGAGGGAAAGGACACTGACAGCAGAGGCTCAAGATAAACATTTATTATTCTTATATTTTGACTTGTTCTGTAGTAGCTCCTGGATTTTTTTTCTTTTACCTTTTCTTTCCTTTCCCACACTGCTCTGGTGTTGTAGCTTTTGATTTTATTAGTACTATTAACTCTATTTAAGCTTTTGAG
The DNA here is from genome assembly GCA_024291935.2 of Okapia johnstoni. Taxonomy (NCBI): domain Eukaryota; kingdom Metazoa; phylum Chordata; class Mammalia; order Artiodactyla; family Giraffidae; genus Okapia; species Okapia johnstoni. The sequence goes on from CM044326.1 coordinate 2,557,476, forward strand.
AATTTTTTAAATCACACTATTTATTTTATATACTTATGCCTCCATGTTGGCCTCTTGCAGCTCTGTTGGGTTTTCCTTCATAATTTTTTTCTTTTTTTAATTTATTAATATTTTCTCTACATTTATTCTTTTGGCTGCTTTTCCTATTGTTCTTTTCCTACTGTAGTTAACGTTTAATACATATAAATCTTCTTTATCTACCTCTACCTTCGCATTTCTATTCTTTCTTTCTTTTCCTCACCATGTTTGCTATTTCATTTTGTTTTTGTTGCTTTATTCCCCAGTTGGCACCTTGCTTTATTTTGTTTTCCAGCTTGTGCTGCTTTATTTAGTTTTGTTTTTAGCAGATGTATATCATTTTTTATTTCCTTTGTTCTCCAGGTCAGTATTTCGTGCTTTATTTTTTTCTGTACTATCTTGGTTTTGCTTATGGGTGTATATATATGTGAGTATATTCCATTATTCTAGTTATTATTTGCCTGATTTTGTAATTATCATTGGTCTGGGGTGTGACTTTTGTTTCTTGTTTTTGTGAGTTTGTTTTAATTCCATTTAATGCCATATCAAACCATCTGTGTCATCTCCATTCCCTGGCCAGAGATCAAGCCCTGTCCCGTTGCAGTGGGAACGCTGACTTCAAGACCCTAGACTACCAGAGAACTCCTAACCCTAGGGAGTACTAATTAGTGAGAACTCCCACAAAGGCAAGCATTTTTATACAAGACCCAGCACCACCCAACTGCCAATAGTGCAGGATGTCTCATTCAAACAACAAACAAGACAAAAATGCAAACCCAATCATTAGCAGACAAGATTGCCACCTCAAACACCCCTGCCCATCAGAGGGGGAAAAAAAGAACACAACTCACAACCTCCCTCCAAGCACAAGTTACACCCTACACAAAGCTAACACAAATGACTGGACCAATCTTACGAGGGCAGAAACCAAAGGGAAGATAGAATTCAAACTCAAAGCCTGAGAAAAGGAGACTTCAAACACAAATAAGTTTAAAAAAATGATGAAAAGGCAGAGAAATACTGTGCAAATGAAGGAAGAACCTACAAATACACAAGTCCAAAAAATGAAGAGGAAATAGGCAAACTATCTGAGAAATAATTCAGAATAATGATAATCAAGATGATCCAAAACCTTGAAAATAGAATGGAGAAAATTCAAGAATCAATTAACAAAGACTTATAAGAAATAAAAAGCAAACAAACAAACTACACAACTACTGAAGTTAAAAATACTCTAGGAGGAATCAATAGCAGAATATCTGAGGCAGAAGAACAGGTAAGTTAGCTGGAAGATAGAACGGTGGAAATAACTGGTGAAGAGCAGAATAAAGTACAAAGAATGAAAAGAACTAAAGATAGTCTTAGAGACCTCTGGGGCAATACTAAACACACCAACATTTGAATTATAAGGGTCCCAGAAGAAGGAAAGAAAAAGAAAGGGTATAAGAATATTTTTTGAAGAGATTAGAGTTGAAAATCTCACCAACAAGGAAAAGGAAATAATCAGTCAAGTCCAAGAGTCCCATACAGGATAAACCCAAGGAGAAACATGCCAAAACATAATAATCAAACTAACAAAGATTAAACACAAAGAAAGACTATTAAAAGCAGCAAGGGAAAAGCAACAAGAAAAATACAAGGGAAACCTCATGCGTTTAACAGCTGATCTTTCAGCAGAAACTCTGCAGGTTAGAAGGGAATGGCAGGGTATATTTAAAGTACTGAAAGAGAAAAATCTACAACCAAGTTTACCTGGCAAGGATCTCATTCAAAATTGATGGAAAAATCAAAAGATTTATAAGCAAGCAAAAGTTAAGAGAATTTAGCACCAACAGTAAACATTAAAGGAACTTATATAGTCAGGAAATACAAGAGATGAAAAAGATCTACAAAAACAAACCCCAAGCAATTAAGGAAATGGCAATGGAAACTTATATATCAATAATTACTTTAAATGTAAATGGATTAAATGCTCCAACCAAAAGACACAGACTGGCTGAATGGATACAAAAACAAGACCCATATATATGCTGTCCTAAAGAAACCCACTTCAGACTTAAAGACACATATAGACTGAAAGTGAGAGGATAGGAAAATATATTCCATGCAAATAGAAATCAAAAGAAACCTAGAGTAGCAATCCTTATATAAGATAAAATAAACCATAAGATAGAGAATATTACAAAAGATAAGGAAGGACTCTACATAAAGATCAGGGAAACAATCCAAGAGGAAGACATAACAATTGTTAATATCTATGCACCCAACATAGGAGCACCTCAATACATGAGACAAACACTAACAGACATAAAAGGAGAAATTGAAGGCAACACAATACTAGTAGGGGATTTTTTCACCCCACTTACACCAATGGACAGATCATCAAAACAGAAAATTAATAAAGGAACACAAGCATTTAATGACACATTAGACCTGAAGGTATTTCATAGATATCTTCAGGACATTCCATCCAAATGCAGAAGAATACACCTTCTCAAATGCACATGGAATATTTTCCAGGATAGACAATATCTTGGGTCACAAATCAAATCTCTTGTAGCTGGTGATCAGAAGGCCTCTTTGGCCAGTCTTTCTCCATAGCTCTGCCCATTCAGGCACTTAAAGGGGCACCCTGGGTGGGGACCTGCTATATATTTCAGTGTCAGGCATTTGATGGGCCAGTCTCTCTATTGTTCAGCTGCCAATGCTGGCGTGGGGTCGGGGGTGGGGGCTGAGAGAGGCTATGATGAGGATATGGTGAGGCTTAGGGCTCCATCCCCTAAGCGTGACTCAGCAGTATCGCCTTGCTCCCATGGCTGCTTGACTTTCCTCCACAGGCATTTCCCACCACGATCTCCCTCACTTCCCCTTGATCCTTCTCTCTGCAGTCAACAGCAGCCCTCACCCGGGGGTTGCTCCACAATCCCTAAGCTCCAGCTCCCAGTCGCTGCCCCTTCCAGGGGACCTGTATCCCTGTCCAGGGTATGTATGGACGTGGCAAGCATTGTCTGATTCTCATTCCATTTAGGCTGCTACAGATGAGCTGTTTCACTCTCAGCCTTAAATATTTCTCCCCTGACTCAGACAATTGCCCCGATGTGGGGATCTGACCCCTGATTCCATTCTCCCACCCACTGAGGGCAGGTCCAGTCTTACTAACACTCCTGTTTTTCCCCCTAGTTCCTTCATCCTACTGAGTTTTGCGTGGTTCTATATATTCTTTTCCACTGGTCAGGTCCTCCTGTCTGCTCTCAGCTGGTGTTCTTCATGCACATCTGTGTCAGAAGGTGTATTCCTGATGTATCCGTGGAGAGATGTATCCGTCCACCGACTCCTCCACCATCTTTAAATGTCCAATGTCTCTGCTTTTTAATATGCTGTCTAGGTTGGTCATAGCTTTTCTTTCAAGGAGCAAGCATCTTTTAATTTCATGGCTGCAGTCACCATCTGCAGTGATTTTAGAGCCCAAGAAAATAAAGTCTATAACTGTTTCCATTGTTTCCTCATCTATTTGCCATGAAGTGATGGGACCAGATGCCATGATCTTAGTTTTCAGAATGTTGAGTTTTAAGCCAACTTTTTCACTCTCCTCTTTCACTTTCATCAAGAGGCTCTTTAGTTCTTCTTCGCATTCTGCCATAACTGTGGTGTCATCTGCATATTTGAGGTTATTGATATCTTTCCTGACAATCTTGATTCAAGCTTGTGCTTCATCCAGCCCAACATTTTGCATAATCTATTCTGCATATAAGTTAAATTAGCAGGGTGACAATATACAACCTTGATGTACTCCTTTCTTGATCTGGAACCAGTCTGTTGTTCCAGGTCCAGTTCTAACTGTTGCTTCCTGACCTGCATACAGATTTCTCAAGAGGCAGGTCAGGTGGTCTGGTATTACCATCTCTTTCAGAATTTTCCACAGTGTGTTGTGATCCATACAGTCAAAGACTTTGGCGTAGTCAATAAAGCAGAAGTAGATGTTTTTTCTGGAACTCTCTTGCTTTTTCAATGATCCAATGGATGTTGGCAATTTGATCTCTGGTTCCTCTGCCTTTTCTAAATCCAGCTTGAACATGTGGAAGTTCACAGTTCCCGTACTGTTGAAGCCTGGCTTGGAGAACTTTGAGCATTGCTTACTAGCATGTGAGATGAGAGTAATATGGAAACTTACATTACCATATGTAAAATAGATAAGCAATGGGAGTTTGCTGTACGACTCAGGAAACTCAAACAAAGGCTCTGTAACAAACTAGAGAGGTGGGATGAGGAGGAAGATAGGAGGGAGGTTCAAGAGGGAGGGGACATAAGTATACCTATGGCTGATTCATGTTGAAATTTGGTAGAAACCAAAAAAATTCTGTAAAGCAATTATCCTTTAACAAAATAACTAAATTAATTTTTAAAAAATGTATAAGATGCTCTACACTTAAATTACATGGACTTGGGAGTTCCCTGGTGGCTCAGTGGTGGAGAGTCTGACTTGCAATACAGTGGACATGGGTTGGATCAGTTCAGTTCAGTTCAGTCGTTCAGTCGTGTCTGACTCTTTGCAACCCCATGAATTGCAGCATGCCAGGCCTCCCTGTCTATCACCAATTCCCAGAGTCTACCCAAACCCATGTCCATCAAGTCAGTGATGCCATCCAACCATCTCATCCTCTGTCGTCCCCTTCTCTTCCTGGCCCCAATCCTACCCAGCATTAGGGTCTTTTCCAATGAGTCAACTCTTCACATGAGGTGGCCAAAGTATTGGAGTTTCAGCTTCAACATCAGTCCTTCCAATGAACACCCAGGATTGATCTCCTTTAGGATGGACTGGTTGGATCTCCTTGCAGTCCAAGGGACTCTCAAGAGTCTTCTCCAACACCACAGTTCAAAAGCATCAGTTCTGTGGCGCTCAGCTTTCTTCACCGTCCAACTCTCACATCCATACGTGACCACTGGAAAAACCATAGCCTTGACTAGACGGACTTTGTTGGCAAAGTGATGTCTCTGCTTTTAAATATGCTATCTAGGTTGGCCATAACCTTCCTTCCAAGGAGTAAGCGTCTTAATTTCATGGCCCGTGAACTAAGATCCCACATGCTATGATGCCACTAAGCCCATGTGGCATAAATAAAGCCATGTACTGCATCAGAAAGATCCTCCATGTCACAACTAAGACCTGATGAAGCCAAATATATATATATGCATCATATGGACTTTGGAACAGGTGAAGGTCATTTACATAAGTGAGTCTAATACAGGATAAGCCATGATTTTTTGAGGTAATAAAAAACCTTCAAATGTAGTTGATTAAAACAGCAAAGTTTGTACCTTGCAAATGCTTCCTATCCATCCCTGGTTGGTGGGAACTCAGGTGTTCATAACTCCCCGCTTGACAGTGCGGCCATCATCTGAAGTGTAGCCCAGTGCTGTACAGAGTCCTAGGGTGTCCCACACCAGAAATTAAGCCTTTTGTTGGCTATCCCAATCTCTAATGAACCAAGGAAGATCAATCCTAATCCTGGGTCAAGAGATGAAAAACCTGGAAATGCATGAGGATCTGCCTCAATGACCCATCACACATAAGGCACAGTGGAATGAACGACACGTGGCATGACAAGTGAGGCGCTACGGTCCACACAGGGAGATGACGTGAGCGCCACAGCAGAGCTGCATCTCGGGTGAATCCTTGGAGGAGAAAACTGAGGGCACTGGCTGTACTCCAGGAAAGGGAAGAACCAGAAAGGAAGAGACAAATTATAGGATTAGAGATGTATGTTTGAGAGAAATTAACATTTGAAGGGTATTTGAACCATCATACAAATGAGATTTGTTGAGACAGCCTAGGATGAAAGGATCAAAAAAGGAGAAACCGAAGGGTGTGGGGAGAATAAAAATCTAAGGTAAGTCATAGGTACGCAGCCTCTTGTAGATAAGAAAACCATAGATTGTTGGGCTGTCTCCCTCCACCCAACTAGACAAAAGCAAGCATTACTGACAACTTGGACTGCTCACAGTATCTCCTCTAGTGTGAGAAACAGTTTCAGTGTGGCCATTCTGCATGTTTGGTTGACTCCACCATCTTCCACGCTTAGTTGCCTCTCAGAGTGGGTTGCTACAATGTGATTTACATAAAATAGCCTAACAGGAAATAAGTAATATTATAAGATGAAAATCAGATTTGGGGTCTGTGAGGCCATACTTCAAAATGAAGGCAAATGTTACAAAGGGAAATTCTCTGAATTTAAAAACAGGAAATGTTCAAGAGCACAGACACATTGATGTAAACTAAAGCCACGGATTAAAATGTGCTTCCCTATTTGCTATAAGACTTAGGGAACTCAAGCAGGGGCTCTGTGACAATCTAGAGGGTGGCGAGGGAGATGTTCAGGAGGGAGGGGACATGGGTTTGCCTATGGCTGATTCTTGTTGATGTATGAGAAAAACCCACAAAATTCTGTAAAACAATTATCCTTCGATTAAAAGAATAAAGCGAAAAACAAAACAATCTTTCCTTAACTTCATGCTGCTAAGAGAAACACCCAGGGCACAGTGGGACCATGATAAGAAATATGATTCAGCATAATTCAGTCTCCTGGGGACCCCGGTGGCTGTGCTTGTCAAAACTGATTGATATAATGTGGGAGGTCAACCGCTTTACTGATATTAATCTTATTTTGTAAAGTTCAAAAGGAAAAAATTACTTCTGTAGATTCCCTAAAAGATCATTTTAACAATGCCATGTAACTATATAAGGTTTATTCTTAATATTTAGTGAGCAAAAAGCTTTGCATTTCAATTGCCCAGAGGAAGTAACATTCACAGCAAATGCAGTACAGTTTGTTCTTTGTTTACCAGGAGGAGCAGCATGCCCTGGAAAGTGGTTTCAGAGCTCCTAGTCACAAGGTGATAGGAATGCACCTACTCCTTGGAGACATGTCTAGTGATTACCTGCTGTGTTCTAGGCACTGTTTGATTGTGAAGTTAAAGATGTGCTAAAGATGAAAAAGAAATATTTTTGCTGCCTTTATAAACCTTAATCTGAATGCAAAAGTAGTTATTAAGTTTGAGAAATAATAGGAATTGAACTAGTGAAGGATGCCCTAAGTACAAAGAAGCGAGAGTCTTTTAGATGAAGAGACCAGGGAAGGTTCTACGTTTTATTTATTTATTTTATAAATTTATTTATTTTATTTGGAGGCTAATTACTTTTCGACATTGTAGTGGTTTTGCCATACACTGACATGAATCCGCTACAAGTGTACAAGTGCTCCCCATCCTGAACCCTCCTCCCACCTCCCTCCCCATCCCATCCCTCTGGGTCATCCCAGTGCACCAGCCCTGAGCAACTTGTCTCATGCATCAAACCTGGACTGGCAATCTGTTTCACATATGAAAATACACATGTTTCAATGCCATTCTCCCAAATTATCCCACCCTCGGCCTCTCCCACAGAGTCCAAAAGACTGTTCTATACATCTGTGTCTGAAACAGGGAAGGCTTTAAAGCCAATACCTGAAGGATGACTCAGCAACCAGTCCTGGGGCAGAGGTGGGATAGGGTAGGAGAGAGGGGAAAACTCTCGGAGCCAAGGGGCTGGTGTAAACAAAGGCCTCATCTGGGAAACCCAGGGAGCATGTAACCTAAGGGATGTAACCAGGATGCGGAAGCCTGCTGTACAGAGAAGAGGCAGGTGGGGGTTAGGCCAGAGCCCTGAGGGTGGTGCCCTCAGATGTTCTGCTGACTGGGTCTTTGATCACATGCCTAGAGGCTGGTTATGGAAGCATCAGAATGGCTAGATGCTGGCTCAGCTGCTGCAGACACAGTGAAGGGCCTTTTCTACAGGCACTACTGACAGGAATAGGAAGCAGGGGGCTGCAGTCCCCCACCCGCGTGCCTTCCGACCAGCACCCTGATGGTCAGACTCTGGGAGCAGCGGGCAGGCAGGCCTGTGACCCAGGACCCCAGCTCAGCACTGAGCACCGTGGGCAGGGCAGGTGTGGGGCTGGCAGAACGTGGCTCACCGACTGGCACAGGGGGCGAAGGATGGGCCAGAGCTGGGCCACCGCAGAGGGCAGGAGAGACGTGAGGCTGGCGGAGAGATGAGGCAGCTGGCACAGACCTTACAGCCTTAGCCAGGGGGTTGTATTGAATTTTAGGTACAGGAAGAAACTGTTGAGGGCCTTTGTGATGAGAAGCATCAGTAGTAGCCACAGCTATTGTAGCAGCTGCAGAAGTGATAGTTACTGTGAGCTTGCTATGGGCCAGACCCCAGTCTAAGTGCTCTGTGCTCAGTTCTCATAACAACTGTATGCGTCAGGAACTCTTAACCCCCTTCTACAGAGAGAACTGAGCATGGAGAAGTTGAGTAATTTGCTAGGATGCCATTTGCTTTAAAATTTGACAGCAGTTCAAAGTCCTGAATAACTTGAGTAGAGACTAGCCATGCAGGGAATCTAGGATCATTCCAGCAAGACATTCAGAGGGCATTTGGGGGAGTGCCTTTCATAGCCAGGGGCAGCTGTGACCACTTCTTACTCCTGAAGAACCTAAACCCAAGTTTCAGCTGCAACTGAAAGTAAACAGGCCAATAAAGCAGTATGTTTTTTGGTATTGCACTTGTCCCTCCTTTTCACCTAAAGAAAGAAGCACAATGTCAGGTGCTTTCTGCATCCCAGAGACTTGCTCTGGTGCTATAGAAGCCTGGAGAAGTCCCCAATAAGCTCTTCCCACCTGGGTCAAAGAAAACACAATCTAAGATGTGGGCCTCAAAGGAAGATTAGAACTAATATCAGAACCAATCTCATCAGTCTAAGGACTGACCATAATGTTACCAAACTCAGCTCTAGCTGCTCAGTGCTCAAAAATCAATACTTGAGAGGCTAGCGTTGGAAAAAATGGATAATGTTGCATTTAATCAGAAAGCCTGCAATCTGGGGAAAAGGCAGATGCAGTGTCTCCAGAAACCAACTTGGAAGATTCTGCTCAGCCATGAAAGTTTTTAAATGAAAAGGGAAGTAATCTCAGTTAATCACTTAAATGGGGATCAGAGTCATCACCATCCCACTGTGTGCGCAGGCTTGTTAACTTCTTGCGATCTTTCTTTAGATGCTATCTTGTTCACACAGTTTGTTGACACAGTTTGTTTGTGAGATTACTGAAGGGGAAGCTACAGAAGTGATCTGGTCATCTGTTAATTACTTATTCTTCATTTCCATTTATTTGATCTATGGAAAGATACAACAGGTTAAGCAAGGTATTGTGTGATCAAACTATTTAAAAGATGTGCTTCTGCTGGAGATGAGTAGAACATGAGGTGCCTGGTCTAAGGTTAGTTACAGTATAGCTCTGCTAAAGAGGAGGAAGCTGCTTACAATAAGGTTCTGGGATGTTAAGCTTCACTGGATTTAACTGGCCTTAAGTAGGGCATGTTCCTCAAAGTATGAACAGGTGTGCATGCAAGCAAGTGTGTGTGTGTGTGTGTGTGTGTGTGTATGTATGTGTTACATCTACGAAGACTGGCCCTAACTATTCATGGTGAGCCAAGGAGACTAAGGCTGGAAAGTGTATTTAAGAAATTTTACAGAATAGATTATTATTGCATTATCTACTATTTCTGGATTGACCTGTAGAGAAAATGAAACAAAAATAATATCGTAACCTTGCAAGAATATTTTCTCAGGAGAATTTCAGTCTAATTCTGTAATAAGAGCTGGTACAGTTGGGAAGTTTTGATTAAATTTGATAAGCATACAAACTGGACTTATGAGTTCTGGGCAATTTGCTTCCTCTTAATTAAAAACATTATTCTTGAGCAGTCACACTAACATGATTTTCTGTTAAGTCAACATACACTACCAGACTTGGGGGAAAGCAGGAATATGTAATCAAATGCTTGCATTTATTGAATCTCTTTAGAAAGCTCAGAGATGGCAATGGCTGTGAGTGGGCAAATTGTAAACACTGACGATCTCCTGTGTAATCACACTGCAGATGGCAGAGGAATAGAATCACTGAGATTCAGTTCCCTGAGGGAAAAAAGCCTTAAAATCTGAAGGGTAAGGGCACCAAAACCACGCAAGGCACTCACTGATGGACACCCTCGGAAACTGCACTGCAGGAGTGGACAGGGTAAAAGAGAAGCCCATGCCTGGAAAGGGCAGGAACATGTGTGAAGAGAAGACAGTTCCTGCCTCCAGATCAGACTGGAGCTTGTGGGAAGTGCACACACCCACAGCCAGGTTCACAGAAGCTGTAATGGTGCACTGATAAGAACCACCACAACAACAAACTTCTAACCCAGCCCAGTTCCTGAGACAAACACAAAACCTATAGACCTTGCAGAAGAAAAGACCTACTAAGTCTATAAGTTTTGTGTTTGTCTTAGGAATTGGGCTGGGTTAGAAGTTTGTTGTGGTGGTGGTTCTTATAATAATATGTACACACATATAAAACATCAGCCTTCAATAAAAATTACAAAGCATGCATACTGTTCTGGGAATGCAAATTGGGGCAGCCACTATGAAAAATGGTATGGAAGTTCCTCAAAAACTTAAAAATAGAACTACCGTATGATCTAGCAACCCCAGTTCTGGGTATTTATCCAAAAGAATTGAAATCAGAATCTCAAAGAGATACTGGCATTTGTGTATTCATTGTAGTAGTATTCACAATAGCCAAGGTATGGAAATAAGCCAAGTGTCCATCGATGAATCAATGAATGAAGAAAATGTAATACATACATGAAATGGAATATTATTACACCCTAAAACAATAAAGTAACACAACAGACAACAGCATGGAAGACCCTGGAGGGCATTGCGCTAAGTGAGATGAACCCATCATGGAAAGATAAATACAGCCTGGTTCCACTTATATGATGGGACTGAAACAGTGGAATTTATAGACTCAAAGAGTGGACAGTGGTTGCCAGGGGCTGAAAAGAGGGGACTTACTAATCAAAAGGCATGAAATTTCAGTCAAGGAAGAAGATGAGTGAGCTCTAGAGATCTGCGTACAGCTCTGTAACCAGAGTCAACAATAATATCTTACACACTCAACATTTTAGGAAGGTAGATCTTATGTCACGTGTTCTTTCCAAAATAAACAATAAAATAAATAACTCTGAGAGAAAGAGTAATTCAAACCAAAACTAAGATGGAAAAGAGGGAAAAAAAAGAAAAAAAAAACCAAGTCTTAGATTTTAATGATGTTTTATATAATCTTTAAATTCTGGATTTATTTATATGTAAAAATGGGAGTCTTTTGGATGGTAGCTTGAATATAATAAACATATTTTAGCTAAAAATCATTCTAGTTAATGCAAATATATATTCACATTCAGAAATTTAAATTCTCCTATAACATTCTTGAAACTTTACTAAAGTATATGTCATTACTGCAGTAAAAATGAGCTTCTTTACACATAGTGCTGCCCTACAAACTGTTTGTTTGCATTTTAAAAATATTTTAAACTAGTTATAATTTAAAATCTCTTCCTTGAAACTTTACTAAAGTATATGCCATTACTGCAGTAAAAATGAGCTTATTTACACATAGTGCTGTACCCCAAACTAAGTGTTTACATTTTAAAAACAGTTTAAACTAGTTCTAATTTAAAATCCCTTCCTTGATTTTGCTCTGTGTGTATTTTATACTCATCTAAAGTAGCAGATTCAGAGAAACTTTTTAGGTGATACTAGCTGTGACAAAACAGTGAGTCTTCATTTAAACTGTGAAACAGTTAATGTTATAAGTTGCCACAGTGTGGAGAGTCAGTTTGAGTTATTTAGTTGCTCCTTCTCGCTTTACCTGGCCTTACAAACAGTAAGCAAGAAGGTGAAGACAGGCATTTTCTAAACGTAGACCTGTTACTACTTCATTATTTCCCAGAACATTTAGTTCCCCAGGATGTAAAGGCCCTGATGAGCACTAGATAGTGCATGGGGAAGATGAAGGATTCTGCGCTTCATTAAATTCTAAGCTCAGATCTTCTCAGAGCCTTTCAATGCGAGTTTTGATTCTTTTAGAGTGGGCACTCGGAGTTCCTCAAATACGAAAAAAAAACCAAAAAGTATTTCTTTATGGAACCCTTTATAAGGACATTGTGTGTGACTAACAATCCATGGACCAAATTAGATCTACCCCCTCTTAGGGGCCTTACAGGAGGGAGGGATCAGGTGACAAGGCACCTCAAGGTAACTGCAGACATGAAGTTCAGAAGTCAGCAGAATTCTTGCCATCTCAGAGCCTAATGGAGAGGGGTTAACTGCAAGGCAGGGTCCATGAAAATAGATAACCCACAGTGAATTCTGTGAGCTGAGGCAGACAAATCCATGGTCAGTTCTGAAGAGGTGAATCAGAAAAGGCGCATTTTATCTTATTTGCTAAAAAGCTAAGAGTGCAAAGCCCCAAGCATAATGTGAATCGCAGGCACTCCTGGCTGTGATATTAGCTACAGAAGCACAGCGTCAGGAGGGTTCATGTGCCATCAGCACCATCACAGTGAGTGTTAGGAATCCAGATCCAGGTGTTTTATAGCTGTGTGTCTCAGACTCTGCCAAACAGACAGACTGGGTCAGAAATCTCATTCTAGAGCAAATTCTGATCCAGCAGATCTGGGTGGTGTCTGAGATTCTGCATTTTTAATAGGCTCCCAGGTGATCCCAGTTCTGCTGGTCTGTGGACCACACTTTGAAGAACCAGGTTTTAGAGCTTCTTAAAGAACCCCCCAGGGCTTCCCTGGTGGCACAGTGGTAAAGAATCCACCTGCAAGGGAGGAGACCTGGATTCGATCCCTGGGTTGGGAAGATGCCCTGAAGAAGGGGATGGAAACCCACTCCAGTATTCTTCCCTGGAGAATCCCATAGACAGAGGAGCCTGGAAGCTACAGTCCATGGGGTCACAAAGAGTCAGACAGGACTTAGTAAATGAACAACAATAAAAAACCCTCCAAGCCCAAAATATTCACAGTTAGCTTCTATCTAGGAAGGGTCTATACCCATCTTTGATACTAGACTTCTTGGTCTTGGTTACTGTTTCAAACATCAATTTAACCTTTAGATAGCTAAACCCAGTGTCAATTCTCAGTTTTCCTCTTAGCCAATAGGCAGCATTCTCCCTAGTGATGGAACTTCTTCTAGAAGTGTGTATCCTTTTACTTGGCTCCAGGACACCCAGTTTTCTGGGTGGGTCCCAGATATCTTCTTCTATGATTACAAGGAGAGATGAGAAAGCCTTCTTAAGTGAACAATTCAAGAAATAGAGGAAAACAATAGAATGGGAAAGACTAGAGATCTCTTCAAGAAAATTAAAGAGACTAAGGGAACATTTCATGCAAAGATGGGAACAATAAAGTATAGAAACAGTATGGCCCTAACAGAAGCAAAAGATATTAAGAGGTGGCAAGAATACACAGAAGAACTGTATGAAAATCACAATGGTGTGGTACTCACCTAGAGCTAGACATCCTGGAGTATGAAGTCAAGTGGGCCTTAGGAAGCATTACTACCAACAAAGCTAGTGGAAGTGATGAACTTTCAGCTGAGCTATTTCAAACCCTAAAAGATGATGCTGTTAAAGTGCTACAGTCAGTATGTCAGTTAATTTGGAAAACTCAACAGTGGCCGCATAACTGGAAAAGGTCAATTTTCATTCCAATCCAAAGAAGGGCAATGCCAGATAATGTTCAAACTACCACACAATTGCACTCATTTCACATGCTACCAAGGTAATGCTCAAAATCCTTCAAGATAGGCTTCAACAGTCCATGAACTGAGCAATTCCAGATGTACAAGCTGGATTTAGAAAAGGCAGAGGAATCAGAGATCAAATTGCTAACATCTGGATCATAGAAACAAGAAGGGAATTTCAGAAAAACATCTGTCTGCTTCATTGGCTACACTAAAGCCTTTGACTGTGTGGATCACAACAAACTGTGGGAAAATTCTTAAAGAGCTGAAAAGAGCAGACCACCTTACCTGTCTCCTGAGAAACCTGCATGAGGAACAAAAAGCAACCTTACATGGAACAACAGACTGGTTCAAAATTGGAAAAGGAGTATGTCAAGGATATCTATTGTCACCCTACTTATTTAAAGTCTATGTAGAGTATGGAAAAGGCAATGGCACCCCACTCCAGTACTCTTGCCTGGAAAACCCCATGGATGGAGGAGCCTGGTAGGCTGCAGTCCATGAGGTCGTGAAGAGTCGGACATGACTGAGTGACTTCACTTTCATTTTTCATTCTTTTGATTGGAGAAGGAAATGGCAACCCATTCCAGTGTTCTTGCCTGGAGATTCCCAGGGACAGAGGAGCCTGGTGGGCTGCAGTCCATGGGGTCGCACAGTTGGACATGATTGAAGTGGCTTAGCAGCAGCGGCAGCATATAGAGTATATCATGTGAAACGCTGGGCTGGATGAATCACAAGTTGGAATCAAGATTGCTGGGAGAAATATCAATAACCTCAGATATGCAGATGATGCCACTCTTATGGCAGAAATTGAAGAGGAACCAAAGAGCCTCTTGATAAAGGTGAAAAAGAAGAGTGAAAATGCTGGCTAAAACTCAACTTTCAAAAAACTAAGATCATGGCATCTGGTCCCATCACTTCATGGCAAATAGATCAAGTAAAAATGGAAACAGTGACAGACTTTGTTTTCTTGGGCTCCAAAATCACTGTGGATGCTAACTGCAGCCATGAAATTAAAAGATGCTTGCTCCTTAGAAGGAATGCTATGACAAACTAGACAGTGTATTAAAAAGCAGAAACATCACTTTGCTGGACAAAAATCTGTAGAGTTAAAATTATGATTTTTTCAATAGTCACATATGGATGTGAAAGTTGGACTAAAAAGAAGGTTGAATGAGGAAAAATTGATGCTTTCAAACTGTTAGAGAAGTTAGGTGTTAGAGAAGACTCGTGAGAGTCCCCTGGACAGCAAGGAGATCAAACCAGTCAAGCCTAAAGGAAATCAACCCTGAATATTGGAAGGACTGATGCTGAAGCTGAAGCCCCAATACTTTGGCCACCTGAAAGGAAGAGCCAACTAATTGGAAAAGTATCTGATGCTGGGAAATATTGAAGCCAGCAGGAGAAGGGGACAACAGACGATGAGATTGTTGGATGGCATCATCGACTCAATGGAGTTGAGCAAACTCTGGGAGATAGTGAAGGACAGAGAAGCCTGGCATGCTGCAGTCCATGGGGTCACAAAGAGTCGGACACAACCGAGTGACTGAACAACAATAATGATTACTACCCATATCCACGGTCTCTCAAGTTTGAAATGCTTGGTACTCAGCCTTACCATGTCTTTTTGCTGATCTCATGGCTTTAGACAGCCTCTATACCCCTTGACCACTTTCACCCTCAAACGTACATCTTCAGCTTGAATCTCGTTCTACAATCACAGTCATGTCTTCAAGCGCCACACTTGAATATCTAACACACACCTCAGCTTGTTCTTCTTCACAAACTTGCTCTGTACACACCCTTTCATCTCAGTTAATGGAAGTTGTTAGGCTGAAAACCTTAGAAGCAGTCTTGGTCTTCTTGCCTTCTATCCCACCCCGCCTCGCATCCTTGGGCCAATCCTGTGGCCTCTGCCTTACAAACATACCCCGCCATCCCTGGCCATCCTCAAGCCAGCTCCATGCCCCCTCCATTCCCCACCAGCGCCGTGCCCTCCTGCATGGCCTTTCCATTCATTTCTGCCTCCCTAACGTCGATCTGCCCCACAGCAGCCAGTGCCATGTTGTTAACAAATGAGACAAGTGACACCATTTCTCTGCTCAAGACTGTCTTCCCTTGTTTTACTCAGGGTCAACGTTCTCACAGGGGCTTTCAAGGACTCAGAAGACCTGTCCTCCCCTCTGCCTCCTGAGCTGTTCTGCTCTCCCTGCCTCACTGTCCTTGAGCTCAGAGGTGAGTGTCCACTGGGCCTTCACACTTGCTGTGCCTACGAGATGGAAACATCTCTCCCCACTATGCACAGGGCCAGCTTCATTACCATTTTCTAGTCTTTCCTCAGATATCACCTTTTCAAAGAGGGTTTTCCCGACGCTCCTCCTTAAACTTTATCCTCAGTGTGTTCTCCCTGGCTCCCTTTTCTATGGCATTTTCCCTCATCCCTCATTTCATATCTAACATACTATACATTTGACTTATTTTTATGTTTGCTATCAGACTCGCATCAGCCCCACCACTAGAACTGGGTCACCATGATGGAGGAGCTTGGAATGCTTTGTTCACAGCTGCAACCTCAGCATCTAGAATTGTCCCGGACACCTAGTTCTCAGGAGAAATTCAAAACGTTTTCTTTAAACAAATGAATGCCTTAGAGAATAAAGTGGCATGAGCGATAGTTTTATTCAGTGAATTCTAGATGAGAATTTCTAAAGATCTCCAATGAGGGTGACACAATGTAACTGGTGTGATGTAAACCACCAGCTTAGGGTACAGTTATTGCCATCTCACGCTCACCTCCTGTTTCTCATCTTATTTTTCTACCAAATCCTCTGCCATCCACCAGCTCTATCAGTGGGAAGGTCAGTGTTTCCCTCCTGAAGCTCCCCTTTCTTCCCATCCCCATTACCAGAAGCTAAAATTCTCTCTGAAAACAAAACAAAACCAAAAAATTAGCTTCATCCAAAAACCTGCTGAGAGAGAATTGGCCTCGCACAAGACCCATCACACCTGCTGTCACCTCCCACTACTTGACATTATCATTATTAAACCCTATTTTAAGGCTCTTTGACAGATAACAATTGTCCACTGCTTCTGAATTGTCGTTTTCTGTCTTCATTCCAACAGGAACCTCTATAGTGATCTCCATTAGGTACCATGCTTATGACCTGGTAGTTAAAAACTTCAACAATGCTCTTGGAAGTTCAAATGTTCCACTGGGGTTTCAGCCTGAAGCCCTCTGACACTGAGCTAAGGTCAGTCCTTAGCCTCAAAGAAACAACAGGTTCTTACGTTTGTTCTACGCCTATATTCCACTAGGGTAACTGAATTTCAGAGCATCTGTGTTGCTTTCTGTCATTGAGCTCTGGAACGCAAAACCCCAGTCTACCTTGATAGTATCCTAACCTTTGGAGAAATAATGTAAAGTAACATACATCCCTTTTTATCCAAATACTGGCCTTCTTATGCAATTCACACACTGTCTTTGATCAATTCTACATCAGGATGTGGAAAACTTGAAGTCTCAAAAGCAAAAACAGTTCTGGTTGTCATCCTAACAGTGGGTGTATTCACGCCCTCATTCACAGAATCTTCCTCACAGCCCTTCCTGTGACTTGCTCACCATACAGCAAATCACTTGTCAATATTCAAATTATATGACACTGTCAGCATTTTTGGAAGCATTTAAGATAACCAGAAACATTGTTATATAAGATTTTGAATTTTATTCTAAAGAATATAATTTGATTTACATTTTAAGAAAATAGCACTGGCTTTGGAAAAAACATATTTTAGAAGAGCTGGGGTAAAATGGCCAGCAGCACAGATAAGTATGATAAGAGATTGGGTGGGGTTGGCAGTAGTGGGTACAGAAAGAAGCAAAAAGAATCAAAATATGCTTTGCAGATTAACAGGAATGGGCTGGATGTGAGGGAGGGGAAGTATGAAGTATGAAGGATGACATCATGATTTTTCCGTGAACAACTGTCTGGGTGGCATTTCTCTCTTTCCTCCACCTTTCTATACTTATAGTTATCTATATCTATATCTACCTATCTATCATCTATCTATGATCTATCTATATCTATCTGTGTAATATACATATTTTGTAAAAGATTTTGTTTGGAAAGTCATATTTGGTTGTAGAAGATAATCACACCTTCATTTTGAAGGTCCTTATGCTGAGAATTCCAGAGAAGGCAATGGCACCCCACTCCAGTACTCTTGCCTGGAAAATCCCGTGGACGGAGGAGCCTGGTGGGCTGTAGTCCATGGGGTCGCTAAGAGTCAGACACGACTGAGCGACTTCACTTTCACTTTTCACTTTCATGCATTGGAGGAGGAAATGGCAACCCACTCCAGTTTTCTTGCCTGGAGAGTCCCAGGGACGGGGGAGCCTGGTGGGCTGCTGTCTATGGGGTCACACAGAGTCGGACACGACTGAAGTGACTTAGCAGCAGCAGCAGCATGCAGAGAATTCTGTGAGAAATTCAAGAGGAAGTGTCATGGGAGGAGTTGGGTGTGCATGTCTGGCACTCAGAAGATCCGAGCTAAAGAAACTTTTGCAAATTTTTGACACTGAGGAGGTGTCTTAGTCTAAGCAAAAATTATTAAGCAAGGGGAAAAAAGGGCTCAGAATATGAGCCCAAGAAACTCTAATATGTGGGACAGGATACACAGAGGTGTGACTAAGAAAACCACGGCCGTCTCCATCAGGATGAGCTTTGGGGTGAATTTCAGGGTTGCAGGGGAGTTTGAAAGAAGTTCTTGAATTTAAGGAAACTGTCAGAAAGAACATTTACATCCCTCACTTCTTAAACTACAGTCTATATCACTTCAGTGCTTGCTTGAAACGCAAACTCAGAGTGCCCAGACCTTCTGAATCAAAATCTGGATTTTAATGTGAAGCTCTTGTAATTTGTGAGACGTTAATGCGCTTGAAGCTCTCGTGCAGATCCCTGTTTCTCAACATTGGCTGCACATTACATTCACCAGGGGGTATTCTAAAACTACAAATACCTAAGTCACAACCTGAAGAGCTGAATCAGAATCTCTGTTG
This sequence comes from Okapia johnstoni, assembly GCA_024291935.2. Taxonomy (NCBI): domain Eukaryota; kingdom Metazoa; phylum Chordata; class Mammalia; order Artiodactyla; family Giraffidae; genus Okapia; species Okapia johnstoni. The sequence goes on from CM044326.1 coordinate 2,576,226, forward strand.
GAGGGGCTTGCGGGGAGGTGAGACTCAGATATCAGTAATTTTTGAAGGGATACCAGATGAATCCAATATGCAGTCAGGCTTGAGAACAACTGGTATAAATACAAGCCAAAATTAATGGAAGTGTGTGAGAGCGTACCTTTAGAGGAAATACATTCACCCTACAACTTTCAGGTACAAGAAACAATCCACTGCTTTGCTCTTCTGGGAGCTCTCACTCCCCTGCACCCCACTTGAGTTGGTAGGTAATTGAGTTGTCCCCTTCCTGCCTGGGAGCTTCACTGTCTCTATATGTGTGTCTATATCATTTGTACTAGCTCAGAAGAGCATATCCTGTATGATTCCAGTTTTGTTAGGTCCTAGAACCAAACTTAGAGCCTAAAGCAATATATGATGACAAAAATCAGAAAGTAGCTTTCGCTGGTGTGTGTGGATAGGGGAAGTTGACTGAATTTACAAGGACAAGTTCTGGGGTATTGGAAATACTTTATATCTTCACAGACTGGAATATTTAGTCTGTACAATTTACTATATGTAAACTATGTAGTTGTTTTAGTCACTAAGTCATGTCTGACCTCAATAAAAAGTATAACTATGGGAAAAAATGCTGGGACAACTGCACAACCAAATGGAGGGTATAATAAACCAGGATACTTTTCACAAGAACCTAAGAACTTAAAGCAAATAAAACCATAAAATGGCTAATAGAAAACACAGCAAAATCCATTGCAACTTTAGAACAGGGAAGGCCCTTCCAAGCCTTATTCAAATCTACAAGTCAAAAAGAAAAAAAGGTCATGTATTTGGTTAAGGTTTTTTCACTGCTCAGAATTCCAGATTGTACTTTATAATTCCAGAATGCTTAGTTTGCTTTAAGATCTAACAGATTGTGAATTATAAACATGTTGTTATACTGAAAGGTGACCAGAAGAGGTTGAGATGATGGCTTTGGGCAAATGTGTGTGGGGCGGGGCGGGGGGGGGAGGGGGTGGTTAATGTGGAGGGGAATGCTAAAGGTAAACGGCTGGAAATGAGCTGCTCAATAAGTCTCATGAATTGGAAACTCGATACCTCACAAGAGGCATGGCCAAGTTCAAAATCCTGGAGGTAAATACTGCAGAATGAGTAGACAGAACATGGTCAGGAGGCACTGGCAGCAGATGAGAGTGTGAAGCAGGGGTAGACACAGCCCACTGCTTTCTGAACAGAGGAGCAGTGAGGCCAGAAACACCTGATTTTGCTTGACTTCATAGCGATCTAAAATATTTTCAATTAAGAATATGATTCTTTAAGCTATCAAATGGGAAAAAAGACAACCCCAGTGTTGGTGGGTAGAGATACATACATTTTTTAATGTTTGCCTGGTTTAAGAATATCAACTGATGCCACCATCTGAGTAATGCGACTAGTGATCATTGTTAAAAGTCTAAGAAAATTTGCTTGTGCTTGACCCAGCAATTTCATTCCTAGAAATTTATTGTAAGCTTATTTAGAAGGACATTTGCAAGGATTTAGCAAGAAGGGTATATTTCTACATTGCTTATAATATCAAAAAATTGGAAATGACTTGATAGGTTAAGTAAAACATGATATTTCTCTATAACAAATGCTAAAAGTGTCATTAATATACCCTATGTGATTATTGACATTGATTCATGCATATGATTAACTGAAACAAAGAATCTGCATCAGTATATACAGCATGATCTCAAGTACCTGTTCACACATATACACACGCACATCCAGAAGGCTACAGGCCAGTGCTATTTGGATGACTGTCCTGGGTGGTTGGAATATAGGTTTATGGGTGATTCTATTTATTTCTAGTATGTTCTTCAAGAGCCAAGTGTATTTCTTGTGTAATTTTCTTTTTAAATTAACAAAATCACACTCTGCACCAGGGAAAGGAGATGAAGTATATGAAAATGAATTAGCCATCAGGAAGAAATACATGACAACTCATAACTGAATCATGATTTTGGCTCTGAGCTCCCAGACAGCCAAATCATGAAGGGAAACACTCAACTTTTTAAATTCTCATTTTTATAAAGATTAAATAAATCATCTCCAAAGGAAGGAAAGTTCTAAATGGAGTCTCTTACATGAGGCATTTTTCATCGCTTTTATATCTTTATTTTTGACTCCATCTGTTTATCTTCCTTTTGAATAAGAGGGATATGATTATAGATTTTTGTTGTTTTAATTTTTTTAAACATGGGAATCTATTCTAAATTTTTAAACTCACATGTAATATAACAAGCTGTCAACATTCAGAGATTTTCACATATATTTGCTACAAGATTGACTAACAGAATTTTTATCTCAGTAACAAGAAAATGCACACGTTATTTTTAATTTATTTTGTTTTGACTTTTTCATTACAGAGCTTCTTGCCTTTCTGTTTCCTCTTTTCCTGTTTTAACGATCCTGGCAGTATGAACTATTTCAGTCTCCTGAAAACTGGTTTGCAGGGTGATGTAAACAGTAGGTCTATTTCCTACTTTTAATAAGCAGACTTGACTTTGATGGCTATCTTTTTGGCATCTGCTTTCATTATTTCCAGTTCAACTGGAAGCTTCATAAAATGTTAAATATTTTAGTTACTTTGGTTTAGATTTCTTCTAGTTTGTTAGAGAATTTTAACTGAATTCTTAATCAGCTATTTAACTATAGCCATTTAACTGGCAAGTGGCAAATAGTTGTTTAACTCCAGATTTCTCCTTTTGCCTTTGCGTTTAAGATAACTCAGCACTTGACCAGAATCAGGTTATCTTCCCATTTTCTCCTATCCCAACTTGGTTTTCCCCCAAGGACACTTGTTACAAATGGTGATTCATTAAAGGCAGTGGTCACCTGCTCTGCCTGGCACATTATTCACAAGTTTGCAAAGTATTCTCACCTCAGTTCAGTTCAGTTCAGTCGCTCAGTTGTGTTTGACTGTTTGCGACCCCAGGGACTGCAGCACGCCAGGCCACCCTGTCCATCACCAACTCAAACCACCCTCACCTGAGTATCCCCAAATGTCACTGTGAGAGCCTTCCATGTCTGTTCATGATTCTAAATTATGCCTTTGTCTTTAAAAATGGCAATAGTGGTTTTTAAAGGAGTCTCTAGCGATGAGGAAATTCTAACAGCAGAATGAACTCATATGCCCATCTTCAGGTCTCTTCCTCCTGGATTAATTTTTCTCCCCAGAACCCCAATAAGACGCAGGAAGAATAAAATGAAACAGGAATCCTGCTAATACTCATGTAAATGTAAACCTGCTCTACAGATATCTGTGCATTTCTATAAGACATAATCTAAATGCTGTATACATATACTTTTGGACACACATAAGATAAATGCTTAACTATACACATTTTTACGAGGGCAAACTCTAGTTTAACTATGAGGAATAATAGCTTTTAAGCAAAGAAAATATAAAAAGAAGTTGGAAGGGACACTTATTTCCCCAGGCCCCAGCCAATTTGCTTCTTGGGATAAGGAATCTAATAGGTCCCTCCAGCCTTCTCTTCCCTGCTCTAGTGCACCCAAAGAAGGTTCAGTTCAGTTCAGTTGCTCAGTCGTGTCCGACTCTTTGCAACCCCATGAATCGCAGCACGCCAGGCCTCCCTGTCCATCACCAACTCTCAGAGTTTACCCAAACCCATGTCCATTGAGTCAGTGATTCCATCCAACCATCTCATCCTCTCTTGTCCCCTTCTCCTTCTGCCCCCAGTCCTTCCCAGCATTAGGGTCGTTTCCAATGAGTCAACTCTTCGCATGAGGTGGCCAAAGTATTGGAGTTTCAGCTTCAGCATCAGTCCTTCCAATGAACACCCAGGACTGATCTCCTTTAGGATGGACTGGCTGGATCTCCTTGCAGTCCAAGGGACTCTCAAGAGTCTTCTCCAACCCCACAGTTCAAAAGCATCAATTCTTCAGCACTCAGCGTTCTTCATCATCCAGCTCTCACATCCATACATGACCACTGGAAAAATCATAGCCTTGACTAGATGGACCTTTGTTGGCAAAGTAATGTCTCTGCTTTTAAATATGCTATCTAGGTCGGTCATAAGCTTCCTTCCAAGGAGTAAGCTTCTTTTAATTTCATGGCTGCAATCACCATCAACAGTGGTTTTGGAGCCCAAAAAATAAAGTCTGACACTGTTTCCACTGTTTCCCCATCTATTTCCCATGAAGTGATGGGACCAGATGCCATGATCTTAGTTTTCTGAACGTTGAGCTTTAAGCCAACTTTTTCACTCTCCTCTTTCACCTTCATCAAGAGGCTCTTTAGTTCTTCTTCACTTTCTGCCATAAGGGTGGTGTCATCTGCGTATCTGAGGTTACTGATATTTCTCGGTACACACTATGAAATGTAAGTCCACATTTCTAAGAGAAGTACCGCAGAGGAGGCAGAGTTTGTAAGGAAGGTGATGAGGGCACGTGAGAGAGCCGGGTATTGAGTGGGAGGCTCCCGGGGCCAGGTCGGACAGAGGAAACAAGAAAGTGCCCACAGGGCAGGGTCAGATCCTACCAGGAGGGTGTCAGAGATGAACAGGAGGCTAGGACAGGTGGGAGGGCACACTCAGGGGCCCTGGCTAGAGAGGAAGCAGGAAGTGACCACAGGAGGAAGACTCAGAGTGAAATTTTCAGAGACTGAGAGGTGAGCTCTTTCACCTTTTTGTTAAATCTGATGCACTTTTACAGGCCAAGCATGAAAACTTACAGGAGGTATTTGTTGTGATTTCCACAGAAAAATACCACGGAGTGGGGCTCCTAAACAACAGATTTTTTTCTCACTGTCTGGGGGCTGGAAGTCCAAGATCAGGGTGTCAGCAGGGTTGTTTTCTCCTGAGGTCTCTGTCCTTGGCTTGTGTATGATCATCTTCTTCCCGTGTCCTCATGTAGTCTTTCCCCTGTGAGTATCTGAGTCCTAATCTCCTCTTCCTGTAGGACACCAGGCAAATTGGATAAGGCCTACCCTCATGACCTCATTCTGACATAGCTACCTCTTTAAAGACCCTGTCTACAAATACAGTCACAATCTCAGTTACTAGGGATTAGGGTTTCAACACATGGCTTATGAGCGGTAATTCCACCTTAACATGGAAAAGGCCCTTAACAAACAGAAATAAATTATAAAATGTCAGGAAAGTCCACAAATTCCACCATGTTCTCTTGAGCCTGCCCCTCCCCCCCCCACACCCCTCGGCAGCAATTGAGAAAACCTCATTAAAGTGTTCTAGGGAGAGAAGTGGTATGCCGTTCTAATGACCAGGCTATTTGCATGACAGAAAAAGCAGACAGCAACATGCAAAAAGAGGGTTTTTAGCTACCCTGCAAAACTGCCCAGACTTGGCCAAGTTTCTAGACATTGCCTTACTTGAACATCACACCAAACAGCTTTTCTAGGCACAACCGCAAACTCTTCTGCTTCTAAGAGGATGCAGAGCTGAATCTGATTCATCAACCCATGAAAACATTTTGCCCAAACTGTCTGCAGCACAGCATGGTCAGCACTCTTACCTGATCCTGTGGATCCAAGCCACCTCTCCTCATCCACAGGAGCTCTGTTCCTTCATCGCATGTGGGACCTGGGGGTGGTGGTCTGCATTCAGTGAAATCTAGTTCACTGAGAAAGTTAATGCCTTGCTCATTTAATGATTCTTGGCAGGTATTTGAAATTTTGAAGATCACTTATAAAGATAGTAGGATTGTGCCAAAGTTTCTTATTGGAAACAGTAAGGTCCATGATGTTAACACACCATGGGGAGAGGAGGTCCTGCCCAGTAACTGGTGGACAGGTAAGTATTCTGGTCATCTGAGACAGCACATCCATAACAGTTATTAAAATCTTCAAAACATTCGTACCAGCTGGCAAAGAGCTAACCACTTCCAGTCCTTGTGCCCCTGCTTCGCTACTTCCCATCTGCCTCAGCTGGCTTCCACCCCACCAGCCCCAGGTGGTGGTTGGCACCCCACACAGAAGAGGGCATCCGGGACAAGCTCTAACCTGTGCCATGATCACAGTTCACTGCAATGGGTGAAGCCAGAGCCCTGTGGGCTAGCTATTGTGAAAATCACTCTCTGTGTAGGCACTTTGTTCAGCAGGGACTGCTTAAGGAAATGGAAGGAAATTGGCAAAAAGGTACACATTTAATTCAACAAAGGATTACAGTGTACCTTCTGGGTGCAACGTGTTACCAGGTAAGTAGGGAAGCACTAATATGTATGAAACCTGGTCTCTGAATTCAAGGTGCTTACAGTCTTTAGGAACTGCAGTTGCTAAAGCTAGCAGATTTGAGATTTCATGAAATTTATCTTCTTAGATTATTCTGATTATTATCTTCCTACTTAGGTTGACCTATTCAGGCTTATGGCCCTGTTTCACCTGTCTGTTCTCTGCAGGTGCCTCCTTTTTGCCCCTCCCCTCCTGTCCAAAAAAGCAATGAAAAGTTAATGGTCTGATGATGGCTTTTTATAATCTGATCAGAGCACACTTAGAAGGGGACACAGAGTGCTGTCGGCACCTGCCCTGCCAGGCTTGCAGCAAGCACAACGTGCTGCTGTGTAACATTTAGTTTCAGTCTATCAATCCCTGTAAACACTGGCGAGTCAAGGTCTGTTTGAGCTTGGCAAGTGGTATCCATGACAACAGTACCTACAGCAGGATATTTAGCATATGGGAAACAAGAAAGATCACCCACTCCTTTTTTTCAAGAGATCATATGATGAATAATTGAATATTTAGCAAATTGAAACACTTATTTTATGCTAGCCAATACCACTTTTGCTTTTTAACCTATGTTTGATTATTCAAAAACCAGACTAAACAAAAAAAGGGAGAAAGAAAGGAAGGTAGGAAAGAAAAATAGAAGGAAGGAAGGTAGGGAGAATAAAAGAAACTCAGCTTGGTTTTGGATTAAAATATTTACAATGACTTTTTCTTTTTCTTTTTTTTAATTTTTACTGGACTCTAGAAGATGCGATGGGAAATACCTCTGCAGGCTATGCCTCACTAGGGAGATATCCATTCAATGACTTTTTTTCTGAAGGAAAATACAATATAGTCTTGGTCAATTTATCATCATAACTAATCCATAGAAAGCAGTGGAAAATATTAAACACATGAAGTAAATCTCAAGAAATAATAGCCTCATGAAGACACATGATTGAATCATTTATTAGGGTTTCTTACATATTCCTGAAACTTACCTGTATTTCTTACCTATGAACACCCGCTGTGATAAACACTTTGAATCCATGTATAATAAAGAAGGCGAGAAAGATGAAATAGACAGCAATGTGATTGTGTGCTGTCCAGCAAATTTAACATATTATGCCAGTCAAATTAATCATCAAATTCTCATGTGTCAGAAATGACTGTATTCTCTCATGTCATCTTTTTGTGCATAAAAAGAACAACGAGAGAACTCCAGAATGGTCCAAACATTTCACACAAACTTCACCTAGCTTTTTGCACAGCCTGTGGGTTCTTAGTTCCCCAACCAAAGATCAAACCTGAGCCCCTGCAGTGGCAGCACAGTCTTAACCACTGGACCCCCAGGGAAGCCCTGGATTTAACTAGTTTTTACCCTCCATCAGAGGGCAGACAATGAGCACCACAATCACAGAGAACTAGTCAAATTGATCACATGGACCACATCCTTGTCTAACTCAATGAAACTATGAGCCATGCTGTGTAGGGCCACCCAAGACGGACGGGTCATGGTGGAGAGTTCTGATAAAATGTGCTCCACTGGAGAAGGGAATGGCAAACCAGTTCAGTATTCTTACCTTGAGAACCCCATGAACAGTATGAAAAGGCAAAAAGATATGACACTGAAAGATGAACTCCCCAGGTTGGTGAAAGTAAAAAGTGAAACTATACCCAATATGCTACAGAAAATGAGATGGTTGGATGGCATTACCAACTTAATGGACATGAGTTTGAGCAAGCTCCAGGAGTTGGTGAAGGGTAGGAAAGCCTGGCATGCTTCAGTCCATGGGGTCACAAAGAGTGGGACACAACAGGGTGACTGAACTGAACTGAACTGAACTACTTTCCTAAATAATCTTTATAGAGATGCTGCCTCAATCTCCTGAGATGATGTCACAAATATTTTTAAGGGCAAAATTTTTATTTTCTCTATATTCTTCACCATCTTCAGCCCATCTTCTTGTCAGAGTTGTATAAAGCTTGGAAACTGAATAAAGTTCACAAAAATGGCAATGCCTACAGAGGTTTATGTGGAAAATTCTGAAGGAGATGGGAATACCAGACCACCTGACCTGACTCTTGAAAAGCCTGTATGCAGGAGAGGAAGCAACAGTTAGAACTGGACATGGAACAACAGACTGGTTCCAAATAGGAAAAGGAGTACGTCAAGGCTGTATATTGTCACCCTGCTTATTTAACTTATGCAGAGTACATCATGAGAAATGCTGGGCTGGAGGAAGCACAAGCTGGAATCAAGATTGCCAGGAGAAATATCAATAACCTCAGATAGGCAGATGACACCACCGTTATGGCAGAAAGTGAAGAATAACTAAAGAACCTCTTGATGAAAGTGAAAGAGGAGAGTGAAGAAGTTGGCTTAAAGCTCAACATTCAGAAAACTAAGATCATGGCATCTGGTCCCATCACTTCATGGAAAATAGATGGGGAAACAGTAGCAGACTTTATTTATTTAGGCTCCAAAATCACTGCGGATGGTGATTGCAGCCATGAAATTAAAAGACGCTTACTCCTTGGAAGGAAAGTTATGACCAACCTAGGCAGCATATTGAGAAGCAGAGATGTTACTTTGTCAGCAAAGGTCTGTCTAGTCAAGGCTATGGTTTTTCCAGTGGCCATGTATGGATGTGAGAGTTGAACTATAAAGAAAGGTGAGCGCAGAAGAATTGATGCTTTTGAGCTGTGGTGTTGGAGAAGACTCTTGAGAGTCCCTTGGACTGCAAGGAAATCCAACCAGTCTGTCCTAAAGGAGATCAGTCCTGGGTGTTCATTGGAAGGGCTGATGTTGAAGCTGAAACTCCAATACTTTGGTCACCTCATGTGAAGAGCTGACTCATTGGAAACGACCCTAATGCTGGGAAGGATTGGGGGCAGGAGGAGAAGGGGACAAGAGAGGATGAGATGGTTGGATGGCATCACCGACTCGATGGACATGGGTTTGGGTAAACTCCGGGAGTTAGTGATGGACAGGGAGTCCTGGCATGCTGCGATTCATGGGGTTGCAAAGAGTCGGACACGACTGAGCGACTGAACTGAACTGAACTGACAGAGGTTTAAAGAGAATTTTATTTATACTGACAGTAGACCCATTGATATCTTTTCTTAGCTCCATCACAGACATTTTGTTGTTGTGTTGAATTGATGTTCATCATGAAAATTAACCCAACATTTTGTCAAATGATTTTTTCAGCCAAAGAAAGAACTTTTGTGCAGTATGTGTTAAGTGTATCTCCTATCATCAAATAATAAATGTCGGGTATGTAGGTGGATGTGAAATATAACTATAGATCTTAATAAGACAAATAGATGAGAACATTTTGTTTCAGGAATAAACACAGTTCTAAATTTTTAAATTAATCTCTAATATATTTACATGTTTATAGTCATGCCTTATATTTGTTATTTTCTATCACTAAATGGAGTCTAAGTATTATAGCCTGCATTTCTTGCTAACATACAAAGATTTTTTTCGTAATTCTTGTCTTTTGCCAAAGACCACTCATCATTGTTCACTAGAGCCAAGGCAAAACCCCTGAAATGCTATAATCTTTCTTTTTCTTTTCAATATACTAGTGGTGTTTTACATAATACAGAAGTATTGGTGTTGATCATGATACATTAAAACCACTTAAATGGCAATTATGAATCACATACACACATTTTACACAGAACTTCAGAAGGGTGGCATATGGGAGAATAGATTTTTAATTGTACCCCTGTGCAAAAATTAGAGTTGTTATCAAAACAATAAAATATACTGACTTAAAAAATATCTTCTCTGTTTGGGGCTATCTTTATACTTAACAATTAGGTATAAAATAAGCTACAAGGATATATTGTGCAACATGGGGGATGTAGTGAATATTTTATAATGACTATAATTAGGTTATAACCTTCAAAATTATGAACCACTATATTGTATACCTGCAATTTACGTACTATTATATAGCAACTATACTTCAGTTAAAAAAAAAATTCCCTAATTGGGGCTATCTTCTTGATGGCATGGATATTCTGATCTGATTGATTACCTCAGAAATTGTCAAGATAATTTTAAAAATGACCATTCAAAAAATCATTTGAACTGGCAACTTTGTTTAAAGTTAACCCTGTTTGTCCTTACTAATGTTTTTAATTAGATTTGCACATCCCCCGTGAACTATGTTTTCACTAGCCCAAGCTCCTTTTGTTCTTCAACCACAAATTAGAAAACTAGTTTTCTGAAAAATATAAGCCTGAGGAAGAGTGTTTCTGGCAAGTGTGTTTACATTGATTGAAATGTTATGAGTTAGAGAACACTGTTGTGAGTCTGAAGACAAGACTGAGACAATGTTGTCTCCATAGAGCAGATGGTTATGATGGCAGGTGGAGCGTAGGAAAAATATTAAGTTGATTAATGTGTCAAGGAGTCAGCAAGCCTGGCTAAATAACTATAAATGTGTATCATGACTCTGCACATTTCTGTTCATTATGTTTCTTATCCTTTTTATAATGTTTGACATTGTTGACTGCTTTTCTGTTGAAAAAGTTAAAAAATAAAAGAAAAATAAACATCCCTGCGACTGCCAGGACACCATGTCATCCAGAGAATCCTCTTACCTTCTGGCCATACCAGCCCAGCCTCTTCTGTTTGTTTCTTTTCCTCCATGTTTTCCTATATTTTGGTGTCCCCACCAGGTTCTGTTTCAAGCCCTTTTTCCTTCAGACTATGACACACAGTTTTTCTTTCTCTAGAGGTATACATTACATATATATATATATATATATATATATATATATATATATATATATATATATATATATATATAACCAGAAATCCTCATTTTCAACCCTACTAATTTCCCTTACTAGTGCTTTCTTTTTTTGCATTATAAATTGTTTTTCATATAGTAACTCACTGAGGAAAGAGTACTAACCATGCCAAAAATGTTAGAGTAAATAATTAAAAACAACTACAATTTTAATATGTTTTGTTCGGTACATTATTTCCTGCTAACTTGCAGTGAAACTGCTGAGGAAGTGTTGAATTTGTGTACCCAGCAAGCACAGGCATTCCCTTTGATGATAGAGAGGAAATAAAAATAAAATCAATGATCATAACGTTATTGTAAATGACCTACACTGAGCCCTAAAGACATTCTATCTAATTGTCCTTTGGAAGCATGCATTCTTTTACTATTTCTGCTATTGGCCATGACTAATAAATACTGTTACAGATTGTGTTTCTTTAATCTAATAAATTCTCAAAATTATTCTGCTTCAATTGTTTTCATTTTCTAAAAGACTTCATTAAAAATATACTCTGGAGTTTTAGAGATCTTGAAGTTAATACAGGTTTTGTAGATGCCTATCTGAGGCATGATTATTTCATTCGTGTCTGATTCCTTGAGCCTCCCTTGAACATGGGCCAGCCTGAGGTCAAATGGCACTTTACTCTTTGAGTCCCCTGTACCAGGGAAGCTCATCGGCTTTCTGAAGTTACCATTTAGTCTTTCCATTTGTCGTTTGTCCTAGAATTACCTGTAAAGTTCAGTAATCCATTGTTTGTAAAAACATTTACTGTGTTCCTGTTATGTGTAAAGCATATTAAGTAACATTAAGATGAAAAATGCATGGTTAGTTCCTGCCTTCAAAGAGTTCGCATCTGGTATAAGTGTAATATAATTACCATATGTAAAATAGATAGCCAATGGGAATTTGCTATAGGACTCAGGGAACTCAAACTGGGGCTCTGTAACAAACTGGAAGGGTGGGGTGGGGAGGGAGATGGGAGGGAGGTTCAAGAGGGAGGGACATATGTATTCCTATGGCTGGTTCATGTTGATATTTGGCAGAAACCAACAAAATTCTATAAAGCAATTACCCTTCAATTAAAAAATAAATTTAAAATTAAATGTGAACTGGATGGAGTCGTGCATTCTAATTTTTGAACGTTCTAACTGAACGTGCTCAGCAAAGAGGAAGATTTCTAATTGGCCTTGGGAAGAAGCGGGATCAAGAAAGGCTTTCAGAAATTCATTGGGTACTTATTATGCGCTAGATCCATTCTAAATACTTTCTGTATATTGTCTTGGTGTTTATGTTTCAAACCTCGATTAATTTTCACTTATTATTGTTATCATCATTATTTAAAAAATGAAAATTTGGGGGTATGGGAAGATTTCAGCAACTTGCCACAAACTCAGATTACAGAGAGCCATGTGGAGCCTATTTAAACAAGAACAGCCTGGCTGGAGAGCTTTCACCCAACTCTCTGGACTCCTGGGTCAGGATCAGATTTGTTCCTGAGGGGCTCATTTGGCACTTATTGCCTAAAAATTTTACTTAACAGTTTGAACATGTTCATGTGTCCACAGACACCTTATAAGCATTCAGAGCAGAAGCCCTTAAGGCCAGCAAAATGGTAAGGTATGAATTTAGAATTTATAGATGAATGATTGAGGTTAGGCCAAATGCCCTGAGGATCAGGAAGCTTTTATGCACATCTGTCCATACCAAACTCACAGGCCAATCCTAGCTGGATTGAAAAACAGTGGGGTTATATTTTCCAGCACCAGGTGGTAGAAGAAAGAACGCTGGCCTCAACTTCTGAGGCTATTCTAATCACGGTCCTCTCTCTTATTCCCTCCTGGTTTTCTGGACTCAGAATCTAATCACTCGATCTTTCTGCTCCTTGGATCTCACCTCTGCAAAACTGTGGATTGATACCTGACTACTTATCCCTCACCATTTGGGCATAAGATTAGACAATTTATGGAATTGCTATGCAAACTTCAAAGCACTAGGAGGAAAAGTAACCATTTATGATGTCTGTGCAAAAAATGTACACACCTGAGATGGAAATGGGATCATCTATACTGAGTCTTGTTTCCTCCCCATAGGAAAGATTTCCACTTGGCTTCAAGGAGACCACACCTGCCTGGTTTTCCTCCCACTACACTAGCTGCACCTTCTCAGGTGTTTTTCTGTTGATACCTCTTCATCTGGACCTTTTAAAATTGATGTACTCCAAGGCTCTGTCCTGGGTCCTCTTCTTTTCTCTCTTTTCATTCTCTTTGTGATCTTACCCCATATTCAGGTGTTCAATACCATATAGGGCCTACTGACTCTCAAAATTACATTGTCAGTTCAGCCCTCTCTCCTAAGCTATAGATCCAGTATCCAGGGTGATAGTTTAAAAAGAAAAAAAAAAAAAGCAAGATCATGTGACTGATCAGTGGAAAAGTTCCAAAATGTAATACAGACACCAGCACCATACTTAGAAATCTTGGAATACAGGAAAGTAGGGATATATCTGCAAAGCCACTGACTAGTTCTTGTACAGGCCAGACTCCTGGTTCCTAGACTCATTTCCTCCTTTTTCTCCTTGCACTATGTATCCAGGACCAGTCTCCAACTCACTCTCATTAGGAGAGTAGAGGGACTTTTTTTTTTTGAGAAGAAACAAACAAAAAGCAGAATTTTCTCTATTTTTAAAAGATTTATTTAAGTTTTTTCACACCAAAGGGAACCATAAACAAAGTGAAAAGACAATGTATAGAATGGGAGAATATATTTGCAAATGATGTGACCAACAGGGGATTGATTTGCAAAACATACAAACAGGTCAATATTAAAAAAAACCAAATGACCCAATCAAAAACTGGGCAAAAGATCTAAATAGACATTTCTCCAAAGAAGCCATACAGAGGCCAATAAGCACATGAAAAGATGTTCAACATTGATAATTATTAGAGAAATGCAAATCAGAAAAATGAAGTGTCATTTCACACTTGTCAGAATAGCCATCGTTAAAACAAAAAAAAAATCTACAAATAATAAATGCTGGAGAGGGTGTGGAGAAAAAAGAACTCTTTTACACTGTTGATGGGAATGTAAATTGGTGCATCCCCTATGGAGAACAGAATGAAGGACCTTTTAGAAAAACTAAAAATAGAGTTATCATGTGTGTGCTCACTCAGTTGTGTCTGACTCTTGCAACACCATTGACTGTAGCCCACCAAGTTTCTCTGTCCATGGCATTATCCAGGCAAGAATAATGGAATGGGTTGCCATTTTCTCCTCCAGGGCATCTTCCCAACCCATTTCTACATCTCCTGCATTGGCTGGCAGATTCTTTACCACTGAACCACCTGGGAAGTCCATCTGAGTTATCACTTGGCCTTGCAATCCCATTCCTGGTATACATCTGGACAAAACTGTAATTTGAATGGACCCATGCACCCAATGTCCATTGCAGCACTGTTTATAACAGCGAAGACACGGAATGAACCCAAATGTCCATCAACAGATGAATGGGTAAGGAAGACACATACACAAGGGAAAATTACTCGGCCATAAAGAAACATGAAATGAGGCCATTTCAGCAACATGGATGGACCTAGAGATTATCATACTAAGTGAAGCAAGCCAGACAAAGACAAGTATCGATATATGAGGCTGCTTACATATGGAATCTTAAAAAAGATAAAAATAAACTTATTCACAAAACAGAAAGAGACTCACAGGCATAGAAGAGAAGCATATTCTTACCAAAGGGGCCAAGGGAGGCAGGGATGAGTCAGGAGTTTGGGATTAACATATACACCCTACTATATATAAAATAAATAATCAACAAGGACCTCCCGTATAGTACAGGGAACTATACCTAATATTTTGTAATAAATAATAAGGGAAAATAATCCGAGAAAGATTTTATATATACATATACATATATATATATATATATCTCCACACACACACACAAACACATACATTGTTGCTGTTCAATCATTGTGTCTCTTTGCGACCCCATGGACTGCAGCACACCAGGCTTCTTTGTAACTCACCATCTCTTGGAGTTTGCTCAAATTTATGTCCATAGAGTCGGTGATGTCATCCAACCATCTCATCCTCTGTCGTCCCCTTCTCCTCCTGCCTTCAATCTTTCCCAGCATCAGGGTCTTTTCCAATGAGTCAGTTCTTCACATCAGGGGGCCAAAGTATTGGAGCTTCAGCTTCAACATCAGTCCTTCCAATGAATATTCAGGGTTGATTTCCTTTAGGATGGACTGGTTGGATCTCCTTGCAATCCAAGGGACTCTCAAGAGTCTTCTACAGCACCACAGTTCAAAAGCATCAATTCTTCAGTGCTCAGCCTTCTTTATGGCCCAGCTCATATGTGTGTATGTATATGTATAGCTGAATCACTGTCCTGTACACCCGAAACTAACACAGTATAAATCAACTATACTTCAATTAAAAAAAGAAAGATTTATTTTAGTTCTACTTGAGCAACATAATCATTTTCTTGATCCCCAGGATATTTCTTCTCCTTACAAATATTTGAAGCTCATTTAACCATGATGACAAAATCCATTATACCACAGTGAGAGAGACCACGCCCCACATTTAAATACTTGTACTTAATCTAATTGCATTTAATCTAATTTAAATTCTAGCGAAGTAATCACTAGAATTTAAAGCAAAGTATAAATAGCTGATAGTGGATGTCTCCCTATTTCCATAAAGGGAAGATACTTAGAAGGTTCAAGGTGCTAAATATTGTGGTCACCCCAAGGAAGGGGCACATGATAGGAGGGTGAAAATGACAGGTAAGGGTTTTAGCTTAGACGATATCACGCAGTCATCCTTGGTTATGTTCAGCAAAGGGAGATTTTACAGGCTTTGCTTGGGAACACAGCAGAGGAAGCACTGAATCACAGATATGCCCCATGTCTATCCTTCAAGGCCCCTGGAGGTGGTTGGGCCTCCCCAGGGGAACCTGGCTCTAGGCACAGTGGAACAAGGGACCTTGCCATAGACCAAATGTTTGTGCCCACCCGAAATTCACGTTAAATCCTAATCCTCAACATGATCATATTTAGAAGTGGGCTCTTTGGGAGGTGTCCAAGTCATGAAGGTAGAGCCCTTCTAAATGGGATTATAGAGGAGACTCAGGGAACTAGCTGGTCCTTTCTGTTTGTGAAGACCCAGCCAGAAGAAAACTGTCTATGAGCCTGGAAGGAAGCAGGTCCTTACCAGACACTGAACTTTTCAGCATCTTGATCTCAGGCTCCCAGCCTCTAGAACTATAAGAAAAGAACTTCTGTTGTTTCTAAGCTACCTTGTCTGTGGTCTTCTTCACAGCAGCCTGAATGGACTGCTTCTCCCTTTTGCAAGCACATTGCTGTTCCCTGTTACTGAGTCCATTTTTTTAATATGGTATTTTTTTATAGTAAGAGGCCTACTTAGGTCAAATATTATTGCTCTTAAAGTAAAAATTAATTAATTCTGTGATCAAATGATAAGAGTTTGGTGAACTCAGCTTATCCAGATTATAGCATAGAGAAGGGACATTTGTATAAATACAATTGACTCTATGTTGAGTGAATTTCTCACCTAATTTTCCACTGTTTTAGTTGGCTATTTTATCAGAAATAATTTCTACTTTATGCCTAGTCTAAAATCTCATGACACTACCCGTCTACTTATAAAAATACTGTTTATTCCCCATGTCATCTTTGGCCAAGTACACATATGGGCACATAAAACAGACTGAATTGAAGGGTCTGAAAAGAAAGTGTGCTTACCGAAAAATTGCTTTCCCTAATTCCTTCCTCAGATCAACAATGTATCTACTCAGGTGCTAACAAAAATAGCAAAGATCATGATATACTCTGATTATAATTTGATGGATTAATAAAAAAGCATTTTCCATTTAAGAATATACCATAAATATCAACTCCCCCTCAGTTCAGAGGCTAGATACCAATTTGAATGGAAGCAGTCACACACAGACGATATATCGAGACATACATAATGTTTTTCCCAAAGTTTTTTCATGGTGTCTGAAATGAATATCTTCCTCATTTACACCAAAATATTGTTATTCTCATGTTTTACAGTAATTTCAAGCCCATAAATAACTTTGCCTATTAAATCTTAACATGCTAGAGAACTGTGTATTTTTCTGTGATTATCAGTTCACCAGACTATGAAATCCACTTATTCTGTATTTGATAAAATGGTCTAGAGAGACTGAAATTATCTCATGTTGTTAACAGAAGGGGCAGCTTAAATCCATAAACAACTTGTTCGCACAGGTTTCAAACCTTTAAATATTCACTTGGGATGACTCATGTTCAAGGCCTTACTTCTTTCTACATTATTTCTAAATGTACAAAAACAGAACTGATTGGCTACTGGAGCCAACTTTATAAGCTCAGCCCTCACTCTTTTCCTCCCTTGGTAATCAATTTCTACAGGCTGGGTAAGAAGAATATCCCCAACCCCTGATCTTGACCAAAGGTAAACAGTACTGTGGATGCATTCCAAGCTATTTGGAAAACTCGCTCTAACATAAGGACTGTTTTTCCTATTGGAGAGAACACTGAGGAGCCACAGATGGTTCAGGAACACACAATGGGCCAAGTCTTAGCATTTGAGTGTTGCCACGTTGGGTTTTGTTTCCCAGTAATAACGCAGCCAGGAATCTTGAAACTCCTGCCCCGGCAGGAGGCTGCTTCTCAGTGCTTCTTACTCAGGAGAGCTAGTTTTCTGAGTATCTTTTTTTTTCTTTTCATCAAAGCAACTGCCTAGTAATATCTGTGGCCCAAAGGTGTCATACTTCAATTTTAATTTGCAATGAGGGAGACCATAAAGTTTGAAAAACCATTTTTATCAGGGGTTCACCTTTATAAGAGCTTCCCTTGGTGGCTCAGGGAAAGATTCCTTGGGAGACAAAGGGATAAGCTACCTTGGCAAAGGGATAAGCTACCCACTCCAGTATTCTTGGAATTCCCTGGTGGCTCAGATGGTGAAGAATCAACCTGCAATGAGGGAGACCTGGGTTTGATCCCTGGGTTGGGAAAATCCACTGGAGGAGGGCATGGCAACCCACTCCAGTATTTTTGCCTGGAGAATCCCCATAGACAGAGGAGCCTGGCGGGCTATAATCCATGGGGTCACAAAGAGTCAGACATAACTGAGTAGTTATGCACGCACGTTTATGAAGTGGGCTGACATTACTAAGGCAACATTGCAAATGCAATGATGGGTGATGTGATATTTCCTTTTTACATGAGTATCAAAATAATGTTGTGAATGAAAAGCTCCGTCATAAAATGTTTTCTTCTAAAAGGGGTCACTGCCATTTACAAAAACCTAGTAAGTCACCTGAAATTGGATGTGGCCCATTTCTGTGTGTGTAGTGGGAGTTGGGAGGTTGCAAGAGGAAACCCAGAGGGTCCACTGGCCCCCGTGTTGGAAGGGCTCAAACCAAGCCTGGAGCCTGATGGGACTCAAGCTCCTGCCTTCTCAAGGTGGATGACATGTTTTACAGTCGTGAACTGCAAAGGACTTTGTGTGGAAAAATTCATAACACTCTCAGCAAATGAGCTGCCACGGCAACAAGCTGAGGTGTTCTTATCTGCTTCTTCTTGTGCCACATTCTCACCTGCTTTTAGAGACTTTTCTTCTAAATCGAAAGCAATCCTGGAAAACTAAAAATCAGGTCATAAGAAAAGTCATTTCTTTAAGGCCCAAACTGCTGAAACTGCCTGGGTTTTCTGTCCCTGGCGTTTTCTCTCCTTGCTATCCCTAGCCCCCTGTCATTAGGGGTGTGACACTATTTACTGGAAAGGACAAAGTGCACCTCTATTTTCCACTAAGCTGTCTTGTATACCGAGCTCCGTTGGTCCTGAGATTCTCTGTGGCTTCAGTTGGCTACTGTAGAGTGCTGAATCTCACTGGAAAGACACGAAACTCCCTAAATCCGTACTGTTGTGCCAGCCTGGCTGGTACCCGGGCAGAGAAGTACAGGGACTGGTTCTAACCTGGAGGCCCCAGTCAGGTGAGTAGCTAGGGCAGAGGGATGGTGAAGTTCAAAGGAGTGACCTGACCTACCTCTGAATTTGTGCAAACATGCCTCTGTCATCCTTAACTCAACACCAGTTCTCCAGCCATTTAAGTCACTTTGCTTATTGCTTTGTCAGAGAAGTACATCTGATGCTTTTCCAAACATGGAGGCACTAAGCATTCTGAAAGCTAAGCCGGGAGAAGTCTCAGTAGGATAAGGATAAGTCTCATGTCTGCTTGTGTGATGGTCTTATGTGATGGTGAACTCTGTTTTTCCCTTTGTGAAAAGTTTCCTCTCCAGAGGCCACAACAATGCCTCTGGTTCTATCTTTGTGCCTCAGATAAAAAGACTTTAAAATAATCCAAGATACATGACAGACTTTCCACTGAATATTACCTTTAGATGGCACACCCTCAGTCATAAATCTATCTCTTGAAATAGTAGCTCCAAGTTTGCAGATTTTTCCCATACATTCCGCGTTAAGACTTTATGGGAAATATTTTTAAGTATCTCCTGTTCTAACCCTATCTATTGTATTATCAAAGACCTGGAAAGATGAGGGATATGGAGGGAAAAATAAGTGCATAATCAATTCCCAAACTTCTATAAAGAGCATAATGAAATGAGTTGCTATTAAATGTGATAGTAGTCAATTATTACAATGCTTTTTCCCAAGGAAGTTGGCAGTACCTGAATCCTGTTCCAGGTCAATTACTTGTACCTACCTTGTCAATAGCAAAGGTGAATGTATGAAAATATATCCGGTAGAGCAGGGCAAATAGCACATGTTCTACAAATATACACATCAAAGGCCCACACTCAAGCCTTCTAGTAAGTGTAAAATTCAGTCCAAACATCAAGTGGCCCAGAGCTGACTGCCAGGTGGATGCTGTGTAGAACCTTGTCACCACCGCAGGCCAATAAAGGGAGGCCGGGGGCAGGTGAGCACACTTGAGGACACGTGTGCCTGATGGACTGGCGTCCCCAGGGCCGTGGTTCAGTAGGAGACTCCACCCCTCAGGCTCATGTGGAGAAGACACAATTCAGCTCAAGTCAAAGGTGAATTTGTTGACTATGGATGGGGGAAGAACCGGGTTTTAGCTGATGATAACAGGAAGGCGGACGCTGTGCCTCCTGACTGACTCCTGCACCCGCTCAGACTGCTGCATGGAGCTCATATCTGGACTCCCTTCCTCATGAGTCACTGCCGAACAAGGAAGGCGGTCCATGTCTCCTGGCCTCCATTTAGAAGTCCTGGGGGACACTTCTAGTATGGCTGACTTGGGGCTTTGCATCAAGACGAAGAACAGTGATGATTCAGGGTGGTTTTGATGCTTACTGTCATGTCCAGGGCTTCAGGTCTGCTGTCAGAGTCGGTGTGTAGCAGGTCCACAGGGAGGGCGTGCAGGTGCTGTACAGAGAGAGCTTGCCAGTGCTGGGGCAGTATCTTCACCGCTGTGGACGGCCACTTTCCAGAGCAGACAAATCCTATCACTGTTCCTCTGCTCTGGGATGAAGCAAGGGGTTTCCCGATGGCTCAGCAAGTAAAGGATCCTCCTGCGACAGAAGCTGGACTAGAACTCCATATCTCCTGGCTTTCAATTCACAATCATGTACAGTTTTGCTGTATCATGGAGCCTTGAGTCTTTATCCATGCAAAGTTCTCCATTATAATTAAAAAAAAAAATACTTTTCAAGGCTTATACACTAAATACTTAATAATTTGTTTGTTTCAGTTTTTATAGATTATTCATCATAGCACTATGATGATAAACATTGCTTATCTCATATTGGCTTCCTTTTGCTGCTGTAACAAAATAATTAATTATTTTGTTATATTATTATTTTGTTATTTTTATAATATAGTTTATTATATTATATTTGTTATATTGTTATTATTGTATTTGTTATATTAATTATTTTGTAACAATTATCACAAAATTAGTGGCTTTACAACAATTTGAATCTATTATCTTGCAGTTATGGAGATCACAGCTCCAAAATTAAGTGTCAGCAGGGCTACCTGCCTTCTGCAGGCTCTAGGGAAGAATACATTCCTTGCCTTTTCCAGTTTCTGGAGGCCACCCACATTGCTTGGTTTAAGGCCCTAAATCACTCAGACTTACACTGCCATTATCATTTTCTTCTTTTACCCAGATGCCTCTGTTTCCCTCTGCAATTTATAAGGCTTCCTGAAACCATGTGCAGGCCCTGGTGTCCTTGTCTTTTGAAGTAAAGCGCTGACTCAAGAGTTAACAATTGGGAAGTGTGAAGAGGTAGAATCAATGAATAGCTGTTGAACTGGGGAACTGGTAACATTTTAGACTACAAAACCACCGCCTGGAAAGATTACCAAATTCATGATTCCCTGAAAGATGAAAGCCTGACACACATTCCTAAGTTGTCTTTACAGGAAGCAGACCTCACCAGATGAAAATTGTTGTTCACAAGCACGTAGACCCCAGACCAGTTAGAACCAGAAGGTTGATGATGCTAACTCCAAATCACTTCCCGAACAACCAGAGAAGGAATGGCCGTGATCTGACCTTGCCCTGCTCCTTGAACGCTACAGGACTTCTCACTACTCCCTCCAGGGTGGAACACACAGTTCTGAGAGCATTAGCTCACTGTGGCCCCTTTCCTCTGGCAAAGCAAAAAAGCTATTCTTTCTACTTCACTCAAAACTCTGCTTCTGCATTTCTATTTGGCACCAGTGAACAGAGGCTGAGTTTTGGCAACATTCCCATTCATGGAAGTCCTTATAAATTAGTATGGTTTCAGCTAGTTAATCCAGGATCATCTACCATTTCAAGATCCCTAACTTAATCACATCTGCAAAGTCCCTTTTCCATGTGTAGTGACTGGTTCCAGGCATGAATACTTAGACGTCTTGGGGAACTGTTATTTTGCTTACCACAGGTCATCTGGAAATAACCAGAGAAATCTGGAAAAGGAGAAGCTATACCAATGTCCTTCAGCAGCTCCTGGATTTGTAACCCATACCTTAACAGCTTGGGTGGTGGGAATTACCCTTTGCCCACATCTCCTAATGCTGCCTTGATCTTTGGAGGGGGTTTCGGGGAAGGTCTTCATGGGAGATAGGAGGAGTGGAAAAGGTGTTTCTTTAGCTAAAGAACCTGTGTGGCTTAGAGGGGAATTGATGATAAGCAATCTGACTGCACAGGACAAGTTTGACTAGCTGGTGTCTTGCTCTTGGCACTTTTGTATAAACCAAGAAGAATGAAGACTTCTTTAAGAGTGGGAGCAGGGTGGTGATGGGAGGGATCTGCTGGGAAAAGATTGGGTCTGTGGTAGTCATCTCAGAAGCTACAGGAAGGCCTTGCTATTGCCTTCTGTTTATCACTGACAACTCTTTTTCCTTTTCTCTTGTGTCATTCTTTTATCCTTTGAACTGTGGTGTTGGAGAAGACTCTTGAGGGTCCCTTGGACTGCAAGGAGATCCAAACAGTCCATTCTAAAGGAGATCAGTCCTGAATATTCATTGGAAGGACTGATGCTGAAGCTGAAACTCCAATACTTTGGCCATGTGATGCGAAGAACTTACTCATTGGAAAAGACACTGATGCTGGGAAAGATCAAAGGCGGGAGGAGAAGGGGATGACAGAGGATGAGATGGTTGGATGGTATCACCGACACAATGGACATGATTCTGAGCAACCTCATGGAGTTGGTGATGGACAGGGGAGCCTGGAGTGTTGCAGTTCATGGGGTCACAAAGAGACACGGCTGAGCGACTGAACCGAACTGAACTGAACTGATTCTTTTATCCTTGTAGTGGAATATCTATTATACATACCATCAGATGGCCACAGGTGAAACAGGCTGTACTCTATGGGTTTCACACATGCCACAAGCTCTGGCCAGGTGGGCTGGGAGAACCCCTGAATGATGCCAGCTGGCCTCAGGCTGCAGAAGAAGTAGGCTCACATGCCCTTCACCTGTCTTATGCTTCCCTGGTCAATATACAATCAAAACACAGTGACAGGAAGAAAAGCCCACTCTTTTGAGGGGATAGATGTCATTAATGTGTCTTCACATTATGTATGCATTCGGCTTGTTCTTTAAGAAATTTTTCATTGATGTATAATTGTTATAAAATATTATATAAGTTATGGGTGTATTATATAGTGATTTATGCTCAGTCATGTCTGATTCTTTGTGACCCCATGGACTGTAACCTTCCAGGCTTCTCTATCCATGGGATTATCCCAGCAAGAATACTGGAGTGGGTTGCCATTTCCTCCTCTGGGTATTCTTGACCCAGGGATTGAACCCATGTCTACTGCAGATACTGCATTGACAGGCAGATTCTTTACGACTTGAGCCATCTGGGAAGCCAACATAATGATTGCTCAGTTGCTTCGGTTGTGTCCGACTCTTTGCGGCCCTATGGACTGTAGCCTTCCAGACTCCTCTGTCCAAGGGATTATCCAGGCAAGAATACTAGAATGGGTTGCCATTTCCTCCTCCAGGGGATCTTCCTGATCCAGGGATCAAACCCGCATTTCCTGTGGCTTCTGCATTGCAGGCAGATTCTTTACTAGTGAGCCACCGGGGAAGCATTAGCTATCTTTAAAGGTTATGCTTCATTTGTAGTTATTATAAAATATTGCCTATATTCTCCATGGTGTACAATATATCCCTGTATCTTATTTTATGTCTAATTGTTTATTCCTCTTAATCTCCTACCCCTATATTTACCCTTCTCCTTCCCTTTCCCCACTGGTAACCACAAGTTTGTTCTCTGTATCTGTGAGTCTGTTTCTTTTCTGTTTTATTCACTAGTTGGTTGTATATTTTAGATTTCACATATAAGTGATATCATACACCATTTGTCTTTCTCCATCTGACTTACTTCACTTAGCTTAATACCCTGTAGGTCCGTTCATGATGTTGCAAAAAGCAATATTTCATTTGTTTTATGGCTGAGTAGTATCCCAATGTGTATATATATATGCTTCCCAGGTGGCACTAGTGATAAAGTATCTGCCTACCAATCCAAGAGACTCAAGAGACATGGATTCAATCCCTGGGTTGGCAAGATACCCTGGGGTAGGAGATGACAACCCACTCTAATATTATCACCTGGAAAATTACGTGGTTAGAGGCTCATGGCAGACTACATTCCATGGGGTTACAAAGAGTCAGACATAACAGCACACAGCCACGCGTGCACACATGCGCACGTGTACACACACACACACACACACACACACACACACACACACACACACCCCACAGTTTATCCATTCATCTGTTCATGGACACTTAAGTAGCTTCCATATCTTGGATATTGTAAATAATTCAATGAACACTGAGGTGCATCTCTTCAAATTAATGTTCTTATTTCTTTCATATATATACCTAGAAATGGAATATAAACTGGGTCGTATGGTAATTCTATTTGTTAGTGTTTTGAGAAACCTCCATACTGTTTTCCACAGGGACTGTACCAATTTGCATTCCCACCAGCAGTGTATGAAGGTTCCCTTTCTTCCACAACCTTCCCAACACTTGTTACTTGTGCAATTTCTGATGACAGCCATTCTAACAAATGAGGTGATATCTCACTGTGGGTTTTCTGGCCATGCCATACAGTTTGTGGGATCTTAGTTCTCTGACTAGGGGTTGAACCCAGGCCACAGAAATGAAAAAAACAAATCTTAATCCCTGGACCACCAGAGAACTGCCACTCTCTGTAGTTTTCATTTGCATTTCCCTGATGATTAGCATTGTTGAGCATCTTTTATTGTGCCTGTTGGGCATTTGCATGTCCTGTTTGGGAAATGTTTATTCAGATCATCTGTTGTTGTTGTTCAGTCACCCAGTCGTGTTGGACTCTTTGCGATCCCATGAACTGCAGCACATAAGACCTCCCTGTCCCTTACCACCTCCTGAAGTTTGCCCAAATTCATGTCCATCTCATCGGTGATACCATCCAGCCTTCTGATCCTCTGATACCCTCTCATCCTTCTGCCCTCAATCTTTCCTGGCAACAGAGACTTTTCCAATGAATCATCTGTTCACATCAGATGACTGAAACACTGGAGTTTCAGCTTTAGCATTAGTCCTTCCAACAAATATTCAGGACTGATTTCCCTTAAGATTGGTTGTTTGGTCTCCTTGCTGTCCAGGGGACTCTCAGGAGTCTTCTCCAGCACCACAGTGGGAAGGCATCTGTTCTTCAGTGTGCTGCCTTCTTTACGATCCAGCTCTCACAACCTATGTGACCACTGGGAAGACCATAGACTTGACTATATGGACCTTTGTCAGCAGAGTAATGTCTCTGCTTTCTCATCCTCTGTCGTCCCCTTCTCCTCCTGCCCTCAATCTTTCCCAGAATCAGGGTCTTTTCCATTGAGTCAGCTCTTCACATCAGGTGGCCAAAGTATTGGAGTTTCAGCTTCAGCATCAGTCCTTCCAATGAACACCCAGGACTGATCTTCTTTAGCATGGACTGGTTGGAGCTCCTTGCAGTCCAAGGGACTCTCAAGAGTCTTCTCCAACACCACAGTTCAAAAGCGTCAATTCTTTGGGGCTTAGCTTTCTTTATAGTCCAAATCTCACATCCATCCATGACCACTGGAAAAATCATAGCCTTGACTAGATGGACCTTTGTTGGAAAAATAATTCTCTGCTTTTTAATATGCTGTCTAGGTTGGTCATAATTTTCCTTCCAAGGAGTAAGCGTCTTTTCATTTCATGGCTGTGGTCATCATCTGCAGTGATTTTGGAGCCCAGAAAAATAAAGTCAGCCACTGTTTCCATTCTTTCCCCTTCTGTCTGCCATGAAGTGATGGGACCTATTTAGGTTCCATTTATTTATTTTTGGTTTTATTTCCTTTGCTTTAGGAGACAGATCCCCACCCTCACCCCCGTAAAATATTGCTAAGATTTATGTTAAAGAGGGTTCGCCTATGTTTTCCTCCAGGAGTTTTATGGTATCTGGTCTTACATTTAGGTTTTAATACATTTTGAGTTTATTTTTTCATATAGGCCTAGAAAATGTCCTAATTTCATTCTTTTACATGTAGCTGTCTAGTTTTTCCAACACCACTTATTGAAGAGGCTGTATTTCCTCCATTGTATATTCTTGCCTTCTTTGTCATAAATTAATTGACCACAATATGTGCGTTTATTTCTGGGCTCTCTATTTTTTCCATTGATTTATGTGTCTGTTTTTGTGCTAGTACCATACTGTTTTGATTACTGTAGCTTTATAGTATAGTCTGAAGTCAAGACTTGTGATTCCTCCAGCTCTGTTCTTCTTTCTTAATATTGTTTTGGCTATTTGGTGTCTTTCATGTTTCCATAGAAATTATTTGTTCTACTTCTGTGAAAAGAGTCATTGGTATTTTGATAGGGATTGCTTTGCGTCTATATACTGCCTTGGGGAGTATGGTCATGTTAACAGCATTAGTTCTTCCAATTCAAGAATACAGTATATCTTTCCATCTGTTTCTTTCATCAGTGTTTTATAATTTTTTGAGTATAGATCTTTTACCTCTTTGAGTAGATCTATTCAGAGGTATTTTATTCTTTTTGATGCAATCAATGTAAATGGAATTGTTTCCTTAATTTCTCCTTCTAGTAGTTTGCTTTTAGTGTATAAAAATGCAACAGGTTTCTGTATATTAACTTTATAACTTGTAATTTTCTTGAATTCACTGAATTCATCTAGTAGTTTTGAATTCATTGAATTTGAATGAATTCAATAAATTTGAATTCATTTAAACTCATCTAGTAGATTGAATTTATTAAATTCATCTAGTAGTTTTCTGGTGACATCTTTAGAATTTTCTATGTGTAGTATCATGTCATCTGCAAATTGTGACAGCTTTACTTCTTCCTTTCCATATTGGATTCCTTTTATTTCTTTTTCTTCTCTGATTGCTGTGGTTAAGACTTCCAAAACTAGGTTGAATAAAAGTGGTGACCGTGAACATCCTCATCTTGTTCCTAATCTTAGAGAAAACACTTTCATTTTTTTAATTAATTTTTAATTAAAATGTTTCAATTTTTTTAAAATGTTGTATTTCTCTAAAGTACTTCTTAGTAACTCCAGATGTACTAATATGTTGCTTTAGGTATATCAGGAAACAGGCATCAATATGTCCTCAAATGTATAGTTGGGCAGAGAGTTCCCTAGAGACTGGACATGGAGTCTTTCCCATGGTGAACAGGAAGTTGGGTAAGTGAAATGGAATATAAATTCCTTCAGGCAAGGGGTCTTTCTGGGGGAAAGAATGTTATATCAGGAACTTATGAAATATTTCTAAAGTCAGATTCTCCCTCTCAAAGAACAAAGCCCTATAGGTTACTAGATCTGAACTTCATTATGCATTTGAGCCCTTTAACAAACTGGCCTTATTCTAAATCCATATTTAGGTAGCAGCTTCTAACTTGGAAAAGGGAATGGCAACCCACTACAGTACTCTTTTCTGGAGAATCCCATGGACAGAGGAGACTGGCAGGCTAAAGTCCATGGGGTCGCAAAGAGTTGGACACAGCTGAGGGACTAACACTTTACACTTTCACTTTCTAATTTCACCTCCCCTGGGATTGTGCCTGAGACAATCTTGTGCACATGACAGCTATGACTTTACTGGACATTGTGAAGCAGGAAGTCTGGGCCCTGGGTAAAGTCCAGGATACCCTAGGCTTGGGGAGCTGAACCTGAGGGACTGAGGTCATGCCTGGTCAGTGTCACTATGTGGGCACCTCTGTAAGCAATTCATATTTGCTTTCTTTTCTTTAGATTTTTTTTTTAAAAGAACTTCCCCATTATTATCTACACCTCCAAAAGACCTGAGTTATGGAGTACAGAACAGGGAAAGTCCACCTAACTAGCCACACATTCCTTATTAACATGTAGTAGGTCAATCTCAGGGTATCCAAGAGACCAAACTGAATGACCTCAAGACCCTACAGAAGAACAAAGAAGTAGCTGCAGTGTCTAGCAGTGTTTGCCTGTGTCTCGGATAGACCACTGTAACATGATGGTGTTCCCATCTGTCCTACTGAACATCACCATTGAACCTATCCACACCCTCTTTATGGAATTCCTCCCCATAGAGAAAAGCCCAGTGCAGAGGCTTAGGTCTGCAGCTGTCCTGACCCTGTGGGAAGTTGGCTTTGATGGTCCTGCATGACCCTATACAAACCACCTTGCCATTTTTCCTTCCCTCTAGTATCGTATATGCTCTGACAGTTCAGTCTCCACCCTTTCAAATCCAAGATTATTCTCCAACAGTAAAATGCCCATAACTTCATCTAGCCCTATGTCCTCAACATCCCTGCAGTACCTAGGGTCTCATCAAGGTAGCTCACTTATGAAAACAAGCTCGTTTGGTATTTTAATTTCTTGGAAAAAAAAAACTGACTTAAAAAAGTATCAGTATAACTCATAGGTTTGGTATTTTGACAATACGGCAAAATTTGTCTGCCGTGCCTTATTAAGGAGAGCAAACCAGGTGTATGGGTGGGCCAAGGGGAGAGGGTGACTGCCTGGATGAGTGGACTTAGGGAATAGTGTAAAAACCTATTTACCTTCTCAGTTGTGCACAGCCAGTGAGCAGGTGGAAAGGTATTTTTAACTGAGCTCCACTGCATGGGTCTGCTCAAAACTGAAGCTGTTTGCTGAGAACTGCTTTCTGCACATGCGGAGCTACTTATGGCCCCATGCCAGTTTATCAACTGTGTAATTCATAAAGATGATAAAACACTTCTATAATGATAGAGAAAAGCACCAACCACTCCAAATCAATCCTCAAAAGAACACAGAGATAAATCCAATGCTTCCGACTGACATCTGGCTAGTATAATTGAACTCGCCAACAGAACTTTCCATGGTGATAAATGTTGTTTATCTGTTCTGTCCAATATGGTAGCTTCTAGTCACATGTGTTTTTTAAGCACTTAAAATGTGTGACTGGGGAACTGAATTTTTAATGTTGTTTAGTTTTAATTAATTTTAATTTAAATAGCCAGGTGTGGCTAGTGGCTATCATACTGTAGAGTGCACAGGTAACGTGGTTTAGCTAATGGCAGTAAAGTCTATGATTATAGCTACAAAATTGAATGTAAGTACTAAAGAATCACTCTCTTGTTAACCCCACATATATATATTTTGGGGATATTCTGTTATTTCTAATTTTAAAATGAGTATAATCAAACTTGATAAATTTTGCAAGTTTAATCTAATGCTTTTCACATTGTGCTCGTACTTGGATAAGTGAACAAGTCCATACCTGAAAACTATATTTTAAGCTGGTATAATTTCCAATGGAGATATAATGACACTACCTTTTCCATATGTGAGGCTAATAAAATACTATTGTGTATTGTGCTTCTCTTTAAGAAGACTTGATCATCAAAATAAAGAGAAAGAAAAGTTTTTAGAAAATGTTATGTGTTTATAGTATTTCAAAAATAGATAGTTTGAGAGGAGGAAAAATTACTCCTCAGTAACTCCTTATTACATACTCAGTCACAATTACTTCTAGCAATGTAAAATTTAGTGCTAGTCCTCAGACCTCTGAAAATGTTTTATTCAATCAGTCTGTTGGGGAAAGTTGCATTTCCCTAGCAACAACAAAACAGCACATATGCTTTTCTTTCCAAGGCAATTAGGCATGCACTGAACAAAATTTGTATTATTTATACTATTATATGTATATTTTTCCCTGTGGAATGAAATAACAACTCACGTTTATTGAACACTTGCTAAGTGCCAGGCACTCTTCTTGTGACTTATATGTGTTAATTCCCTCTACTCTCATAGGAGCACTGTAATATCAGTTACTATTATTATTCACCTTTCATAGGTGGATAAAGTGACAGAGAATTTAGGTAAGTTTCCCAAGGTTATAATACTAGTACAGAAGGAGGCCTCTAGCTTTGTGATTCCATGCACACAAGTTAACCTATACAGTTCCTACTAACTGATTATAATTGCATTAAGTCATGAGAATGTAAAACTGAAGAAAACATTTTCCCCATGCTCCTGTCTGTTCAGAGAGACCAAAAGATAGACTATATAGTAAAGAAGTGCTCAACTTGTTTAAGTTTTTGCAGTTGCATCTCCACATGCATGCATTTTGTCTTTGTTTTATTGCCCTTTTCAGCAGTCTGTTTCCTTAAGACCTGTCAATCAAATCTGTTGGCCAATAAGGTCTGAGGTAAGTAAATGCTTGAAGAGAGCTACTCACATGTGGCTTGAAGTCTCTAGCATCCGACATCACCTGGGAACAGGTTAGAAAATGCAAATTCCCAGAGGTACTGATTCAGAATGAGCTATGGGGGTTACCTTTTGGATCTGGCTTCTTTCTCTTAGCAAAATGCCTTTAGGATTCATCCATGTTCTTGAGTGGAACAGTAGTCCATTTTTGCTTATTGAGTAAGTACTTAGGAGCTGCAATGCTTGATTGTAAGGTTAACCTTATAACAAGTTGTTTTCCAAAGCGGTGCTATTGCTCTGCATCTCCACCAGTGAGGAGTGAGATCTCCTGGTGTATCATCGCCAATATTTGATATTGTCCTTGTTTGTCTGTCATTCTAATCAGTGTGTACCTCATTGTGGGCTTAATTTTCATTTCCCTAATGACATATATTGCCAACTTTGTCAAATAAACATCTTTTCATATACTTATTTGTAACCCTTATATTTTATTTGGTGAAGACTTTTCTCAGATATTTTGCCCAATATCTAAACTTGTGTATTTTATTTTCTTATAGTTGAGTTTTAAGATTTCTTTGTATATTTTAGACATGAGTCCTTTTTTAAAAGTGACTTTTAAAGTGTTTCTCTGTCTGTGTCTTGTATTTTCACTTGTTTAACAATGTATTCCCCAGAGCTAAGATTTTAATTTTAACAAAGTTGAGTTTCTCAGCTTTTTCTTGTATAGGCCATCCCTTTGTTATTGTTATCAGATTTCAGATTTTCTTCTGTGGTTTCTTCTGAAAGTTTGTCATTTAAAATTTTACATTTCAGCCTATGACTCAGTTATATAAGTTGTGAGGTATGTTTCAGTTCATTTATTTCCTTGTGTATGTACAATTGTTCCAGCCCCATTTATCGATGACTGTCCTTTATTCATTAAATTGCTTTAGCACCTTTGTCAAAAATTAGTTGACTATATATTTGTGTGAGTCAACTTCTGATCTATCATTCTTCATAAACTCAGTGGATCATCTGGGTCTTCCCACTTTGCTCTTGTTAGATTCATTTGGGCTACTCTCTTTGGCTTTCCATATAAAAGGTTTAGCTTGTAAGTATTTATGACAGTTTACTGAGATTTTATTTAAGATTGTGATGTATCTGTATATCATTGGTAAAGAGTTAATATCTTGAACATCTTAGAGTTTTTCTGATCTATAAACATTGTACATATCTTTATATAGAATTAAAAATTTTTTCTTTATCAGTGTTTTGCAGTTTTCAGCATACAAATCCTATTCTTGTTCTGTTCAACTGGTACCTAGTTGTGTGTGTGTGTGTGTGTGTGTGTGTGCGTGTGTGTGTGTTACTACTGGAAATGTTTTTATCATTTCAAATTCCAATTGTTCAGGCTGGTACTTACCTAATTAAAAACACAGATGATTGTATATTTGCCATGTATAAAGATGAACTTGCTAAACTGACATTAGTTCTAGTAGCTTTTTTGTAGACTCTTTTGAATTTTTATATACAATTATGCTGCCTGGCAATTAAAAGCATTTTATTTCTTTTTTGCTAGTTTGTTTGCTGTTCTCCCTTCCTTATTTCATAGGCTGGGACTTCCAGGACAAGTTTGTCCCAGATTCTGAGAGGTGGAGATATACTGCTTCTTTCACCATTAACCCTGATGTTACTTGTGGGGTTTCTTTTGTGGATAATCTTTATTAAGTTAAGGAAGTTTTAATTCCATTTTCTTCTGTTTTTTTTTTTTAAATCATGAATCAGTATTGAATTGTATTGAATGCTTTTTCGTGTGAATTAATGAAGATCCTATGGTTTTTCTAATAAGTCTGTTAATAAAGTGAATTTGATTGATTTTAAAATACTAAGCCAGTCTTGCATCATGCACTATTTAATAGTGACATAGTATCCTTTTTAAATATTCTCTGTTCGATTTACTAATAATACTCTCATCTTCCTGTATCTCACTGTGCACACTGTTCATTGGACTCATGGTGGGCAAATGGCAACTGGGGAAGCTGGAAGGAAACTCACAAGCCACAGGAACTGCAGATGCGTTTCTTCTCTCCTGGCTGGTGCAGCAGCTGTAGCAGTAGACACACTATATTCTCTCTTGGCCCACCTAATGGACACAGCTGTGATGCAGCAGTAATGCCATCACTTTTTAGGTGGAGCCCATGTATGCCTACAGCACAAAGTAGCCCTGTAACCAAGCAAGTACCTCGTGACACGCATGCACAGTACTATAAATGATCTCAGCTGTTACCTAGTCATTTATAAAATGTGGGTCTAAAGAGCTGAACATGTCATCTTTGCTGATTTGCTCTTTCCCTACACTCCACCCCTTCAGGGTCTCTTGCCTCACAATCTTCCACGATATTCTCTTCTGAGTTAACACTGACCCTTGAATCTACATCTTGCAATGGCAGTGGCTACAATAACAAATAGTTACATTCCCAATACAAGCAAAGCCCAATGCCAGGCATCACCTGGAACTCATGCCACAGTCCTTGCCCTCTTGGGGCTAGAAGAGCCACCCACCACATGTGGAGTGTCTTTACTTTCCATGGCCAAGTCCAGTCCACAGTCTGTCCTTGTGATGTTGCAAAAAAATCCTCCACAGAGGCAACTCCACTCCTATAGAATTTTTATTAAGGACTTGCAAACCCCTCTACCCCCAGGCACCAGGCCCACCCCTTCAAAGAGGGGACATTTTGTGGCATTCATAGCCCACCCATATGAATCCAAATGCTTTCACATTGCTCTAAATCTGCAAGAGAATCAGAGGTTAGTAGCACATCCCAGGACACAGCCTTTACAGTACACTGTTCTAAACCTAGGACACAGCTTGGGCTGCTGCTGCTGCTAAGTTACTTCAGTTGTGCCCGACTCTGTGTGACCCCATAGACGGCAGCCCACCAGGCTCCCCATCCCTGGGATTCTCCAGGCGAGAACACTGGAGTGGGTTGCCATTTCTTTCTCCAACGCATGAAAGAGAAAAGTGAAAGTGAAGTTGCTCAGTTGTGTCAGACTCTTAGCGACCCCATGGACTGCAGCCTACCAGGCTCCTCCGGCCATGGGATTTTCCAGGCAAGAGTACTGGAGTGGGGTGCCATTGCCTTCCAACACATGAAAGTGAAACTAACTTGCTGTAAACAAGGTTGCATTCAGCACCAGTGTCAACCAGGGTCGTTACACTCTGTACATTAGCTAGTGAACATTAGCTAGTGAACAGCGAATTGCAAGTTCTACATGGGGCCGCTGGTCCCTGCTTGGGCTTTTAAGGAGGGCACCTTGATCTGAGCCCTATTCAAAGCGGAAAAGGACATCATCTAAAGGAACTTCCTTGAGTGCCATGTAATCTTTTAACTGAACTGTCTGTATCTCTTGCTTCCCAAGATTCTTGCCGCTCTGGTCTCAGTTGCCTCCATAGCTCTAGGAGCAGAGCGTTGGACTGTCTATCAGTTTTATTTCTGTTAACTGCTGATGCCAGCAAATCAGCCCACATTTGCATTCTCGACACCCTGATGGGGCCTTTACCAACTTGTGTTGGGCCCCCTTAGTGGTCTTCACACTTCTAATCTCCTTCGCTTGCCACCATCCCTCCAGTTCTCCCAAGCTAGCCACCATTGGGGTCACCCCATAGAGGCAACACCCCACATGGGGGGCGAGGATAGCAGTCAGGGATTCAAAAGTGGTGGGCGGGGCACGGCATCTCTAATGCCACCAGTAAACGCTTGTCATCTGGGCCCTGGGTATCTGGGTTAAACACTGGCTGCTTCATGCCCAGTGCTCTCACCAC
The DNA here is from genome assembly GCA_024291935.2 of Okapia johnstoni. Classification (NCBI taxonomy): domain Eukaryota; kingdom Metazoa; phylum Chordata; class Mammalia; order Artiodactyla; family Giraffidae; genus Okapia; species Okapia johnstoni. The sequence goes on from CM044326.1 coordinate 2,610,289, forward strand.
TTGGGTCAACTGGCATACGTATGCTATTTACTCACAGTGTCTGGGAGCTCTCCTGCATTTGACCACATGGCAGCATTAATCCATTCCATAAGGTTGTGGGTTTGGTTAGGCGCTCTTTGCGTGAGTCACTTAGTGTTCTGCAGTCTTTGTCTCAATGAGGAGTAAGTGCTTATAGATGCCAACTGTTCTACCTCATCCCCAAAACAAGTGATACTGTCCACCACTGTGTCCTAAAGTTGCAAGAGCCCCTCTGCCAAGGGTTCCCCTTGCTTTTGCCAAAATTGAGTACCTGTTGACCAACTCTGCCTGAATATATGGTCGATATGTCGTGAATTCAGTCACACTGGGGGCCCCTTGAGGATGTGCCCCTGGGTCACAGGCTGCTCATGTTTCTCTTTCTGCTGTACAGCGGGCCTCATTGCCAAGCGGGGACCTGCAGTCTCATAATGCTCATCCTCACCGTGACTTACCACGTCACTGTCAGAGATACTGGGTTCTTCAAAGCCACGGGGTCCTCACTCTAAGGCCGGTATACATTGCTCTGGTTCTTCCAAATGTCTCTGGGCATTGTGCCCTGGCACGGCATTGCATAGGGCACCATCCATATTTGCCTCCAGGGCAGTCAGGAAGATCCACCCCACGGTGCAGTGGCAGTCCATGCCGCCTTGTTCTGCAAACAGGGACTCACGCCTCTAACACCTTTTCAATGCTATCTGGTGACCCGTCCACCATCACCCAGTCTTCCACCAGAGCCCACGCCAAGAGGATCACTGCCACATGGTACCACATGCTATGTGGTGGCCACCGGCTTCCTCCATCCAGTGGAGCCTCAGGCTTCCCTGCCTGCTGGATACCCTGCTGCCTCTTCTTCTGTGAAGGTTCAGGCCCCTCTACCTGCTGGGTATCCTGCTGACAGTGCCAATGTCTTGCTGATCCTGTTCTTGATGCCAATTGATTTTGCTGTTCACACTGTCCACACTGTTCGCTGAACCCAGGGTAGGCAAGGCGCAAGCTAAGAAGATGGAAGGAGATTCAAGAAGCCATAGGAACTGCAGACAGGGTTATTCTCTCCCGGCTGGCACAGCAGCCACAGCAACAGACACCCTATATTCTCTCCTCTCCTGGCTGACCTAATGTCGAAGCTTTTTAGGTGGAGCTCATATATGTGTACAGCACAAAGTAGTCCATGACCAAAGGAATACCTCATGATGCACATGTGCAGTGCTAGAAATGATCTCAGCTGTTACATAGTCATTATTTGCAAAAGGTAGTGTGAGAGAGCCTGAACAGGCCATCTTGGCTAATTTGCTCTTTCCCTACAACTCTGTTGAAAATTTTTATGTTTATGGTGGTGAGGGATTTGGGTTTCTAGTCTTTAGTCTTATGATTTTTCGGTCTAGTTTGGGTGTTCCCAGGTGGCACAGTGGTAAAGAATCTGCTTGCCAATGCAGGAGAGATTCAGGTGACCTGGGTTCAATCCCTGGGTTGGGAAAATCCCTGGAGGAAGGAAAAGCAACTCAATCCCAACTAAAGAATCAGCTTTTAGTTTTATTTATTTCCAGTATTTTCTTATTTTCTGGAAGGAAATGGCAACTTGCGTCTTACCTGAAAAATTCCATAGACTAAGGAAACTGGTTGACTACAGTCCATGGGATCACAGAGTTGGACATGACTAAGCAACTGAATATGCATGCACCCAGCCTTATAAAATAGGTTGGGAAATGTTTTCTATTTTCTAGAAGAGACTGTATAGAGATTATACTATTTCTTTTTTGAATGTTTGGAAGAGTTTGCTAGTGAAATCATAGACCTCGAGTTTTCCTTATTTTTATTTAGAGAGAAGAAGCATGTTTAACTGAAATTTCTACTTTTAAAAATAGATATAGGACTATGCACATTATCTTTTTTAGCAATTTTTATTGAATTTTATTTTTAAGGAAGTAGTCCATTTTGTCTAATTTGTTGAATTTATGGCCACAGTGTTGTTCATAATATTGCCTGCTTGTCTTTTTAAAGTATAAAGGTCAGTTCTAATATCCCCTTTTTTATTTCTGATATTGGAAGTCTGTATTTGGTTTCTTTTTTCTTTTTCTCTATTTTTCCTTTATCAACCTTGTAAAATCTTCTTAAAGAATCAGTTTTTAGTTTTATTGATTTCCAGTATTTTCTTGTTTTCTTCTTTCATAATTTCTGCTCTCAGATTTATAATTTGTTACTTCTGTTAAATTTGTATTCATTTTGCTCTTTTCCCCAGTAGTTTCTCTAGGTGGAATTTTAGATAATTGATTCGAGAAATTTCATATTTTCTATAGTGATGAATCAATGCTATAAATTTCCTTCTAACCATTGATTTAAGTATAGCCCACTAAATTTGACATGTTGTATTTTTATTTTCCTTTACCTAATTAAAAAAAAATTCCCTTGCGATGTCCTCTTTGATCCTTGAATTATTTAAAAGTGTGTTGTTTAAATATTTGAAGGCTTTTTGGATGCTCTTCTCTTATTGATTTCTAGTTTAATTCTATTATGATCTGACACATACTGTGAATGATTTCTGTTCTCTTAACTTTGTCATGGCTTATTTTGTGTCCCAGAATCTGGTCTGTGTCAGTTGGGTGATCTGTGTGCATTTGAGAAGAAGTTTTCCACTGTTGATGTGTGCAGTGCTCTGCAAATTGCAGTTAAGTCTAGTTGGTGATTGTGTTTGTATAACTTTAAAGAAGGGCCATCCTCAAGTCCTCTCATTTGCCTTTCCTTAGGGAGGTGACATCTACCCCCGGTTTAAATGCCTCCCTTTCTCTGTCCACTCAGGGGGAGTATGCTTGTTCTGCTCCTTCTAGTGATCTATTTAGCTTCTTATCACCAAGTCTTTCTTTTCTCCTCACCCAGCAGACAAAGTCCAGGCCCTTCCCACAGGTGATCTAGCTTCTTATCTCTGTCTGTGTCCATATTATTCACTCATTTTGGTCATCTCATCACTCAGCAAATATTTATTGAGTGCCTGCTGCATGCCAGGCTGAGAATAATGTCATAAACCAAAGAGAACAGAAACCCCTACCCTCAGAGAAGTTGTGTTTGTGGTTCTACTTCATCATCCTGAGTCTGTGAGGTAATTAGATAACACAGCTACAATTAACCCATCTTCTAGTTAGGATGCCAATATTACAGGGCACCTGGTTGTGAGATTGAAATGTTCTTTCTAGGAAATGCAAGCAGGGAAAGGCCGGTAGAGGAACATTTGTGGTTGCTTCCTCCGTGCTGAGCAATGGGGGAACTCAAGGGGCTTGCCGCCGTACTCCTGGAAATGAAGAGGCTGCTGGGCACCGTCTGCCTGGTTTCTCTGCCCTGCCCCAGGTCATCAGCATCACGCCAGAAGGATCTTGTGCACATGTCGGGGGCCGGGATTTTTTTTTTCTTTTTTTAGGATATTTTATATGATTTTTGGCATACCTTTTACATGATTTGCCACTAATTATCAATTTCATAAAGCAGTAGGTATTTAGAACCTCAAATTCCTCTTAGTATAATCTGGCTGGTGCCAGGGAACTCTGCTCAGTGTTATGTGGCAGCCTGGATGGTACGGGAGTTGGGGAATAATGGATACATGAATATGTATGGCTAAGTCCCCTGAAACTATCACAACACTGTTAATTGGCTATACTCCAACACAAAACAAAAAATTTTTAAAAACTCTGGCTGATGCTTGGTTAAGTAGCTTATTCAGTAGATGTGCACTGAGAATTATTTCTACATCCTAATTGTATAGTGCTTTGAAATTTTCAAGTGCTTTCACATAGATAATCCTATTTCACCTTAGTGGCAATTATGTGAGCTACTACTTGTTAATATCCTTACTGACACTTTGAGCAGCAGCCACAAAAGCAGGTCCCTTGAATTTATTAAATAAGAACAGAGTCCTCATGAGTCTGTTAAGAACTGTTTGCTATACTCTTGTGGGTCTTATGGACACAAGCTCCATTGGTTTCAGAGCTACACATTTTTGGAGTCTTGTCCGTCGAGCAGAAGTATTAAAATTTGAGGTATTAGATTTCAAAACTTTGTTCCTCAGGGAGAAGTTGGGAGTTGTGATTTTGCTCCTGATCACATGCTGCTGTGCAGAGCATGGGGTTCTGGAGAGACTATATCTCTGAGTGTTTTGATGTAGGTTTTTTTCTTGTTCCCCTGATGTGCAGGAATCACTCAGCTAGTGTCTGGGGTTCTTTCCAAGAGAATTGTCCTGTATGTAGCTGTTTATTTGGTTGTCCAAAGGAGGAGATTTCAGTCTGAATTTGGCAATAAGGAGTTCATGATCTGAGCCACAGTCAGCTCCTGGTCTTGTTTTTGCTGAGTGTACAGAGCTTCTCCACCTTTGGCTGCAAAGAATATAATCAATCTGATTTCGGTGTTGACCATCTGGTGATGTCCATGTGTAGAGGCTTCTCTTGTGTTGTTGGAAGAGGGTGTTTGCTATGACCAATGTGTTCTCTTGGCAGAACTCTATTAGCCTTTGCCCTACTTCATTCTGTATACCAAGGCCAAATTTGCCTGTTATTACAGGTGTTTCTTGACTTCCTACTTTTGCATTCCAGTCCCCTATAATGAAAAGGACATGTTTTTTGGGTTCTAGAAGGTCTTGTAAGTTTTCATAGAACTGTTCAACTTCAGCTTCTTCGGCGTTACTGGTCGGGGCATAGACTTGAATTACCGTGATATTGAATGGTTTGCCTTGGAAACGAACAGAGATCATTCTGTCATTTTTGAGATTGTATCCAAGTACTGCATTTCAGACTCTTCTGTTGACTGTGATGGCTACTCCATTTCTTCTAAGGGATTCTTGCACACAGTAGTAGATATAATGGTCATCTGAGTTAAATTCACCCATTCCAGTCCATCTTAGTTCACTGATTCCTAGAATGTCGATGTTCACTCTTGTCATCTCCTGTTTGACCACTTCCAAGTTGCCCTGATTCATGGACCTAACATTCCAGGTTCCTATGCAATATTGCTCTTTACAGCATCGAATTTTGCTTCTATCACCAGTCCCTTTCACAACTGGGTGTTGTTTTTTACTTTGGCTCCATCCCTTCTTTCTTTCTGAAGTTATTTTCTCCACTGATCTCCAGTAGCATATTGGGCACCTACCGACCAGGGGAGTTCATCTTTCAGTGTCTTATCTTTTTGCCCTTTCATACTGTTCATGGGGTTCTCAAGGCAAGATTACTGAAATGGTTTGCCATTCCCTTCTCCAGTGGACCACATTCTGTCAGACCTCTCCACCATGACCCATCTGTCTTGTGTGGCCCCACATGGCATGGCTTAGTTTCTTTGAGTTAGACAAAGCTGTGGTCCATGTGATCAGATTGGCTAGTTGTCAGTGACTGTAGTTTCAGCCTGTCTGCCCGTCATCCCCTCTCTCAGTGCCCACCGTCTTACCTGGGCTTCTCTTACCTTGGACGCGGGTTCTCTCTTCACGGCTGCTCCAACAAAGCGCAGCCGCCACCCCTTACCTCTGAATCATGGTAGCTCCTTTCGGCCATGCTCAGTGCGCCGCCGCACAGACCATTCAGGTATGACCTAAACCAAATTCCATATGACTATACAGTAGAAGTGAGAAATAGATTTAAAGGACTAGATCTGATAGACAGAATAACTGATGAAATATGGACGGAGGTTCATGACATTGAACAGGAGACAGGAATCAAGACCATCCCCAAGAAAAGAAATGCATAAAAGGCAAGATGGCTGTCTGAGGAGGCCTTACAAATAGCTGTGAAAAGACGGGAAGTGAAAAGAAAAGGAGAAAAGGAAAGATATACCCATTTGAATGCAGAGTTCCAAAGAATAGCAAGGAGAGATAAGAAAGCCTTCCTCAGCAATCAATGCAAAGAAACAGAGGAAAACAATACAATGGGAAAGACTAGAGATATTTTCAAGCAAATTAGAGATACCAAGGGAACATTTCATGCAAAGATGGGCTCAATAAAGGACAGAAATGGTAGGGACCTAACAGAAGCAGGAGATATTAAGAAGAGGTGGTAAGAATACACAGAAGAATTGTACATAAAAGTTCTTCACTACCCAGACAATCACGATGGTGTGATCGCTCATCTAGAGCCAGACATCCTGGAATGTGAAGTCAAGTGGGCCTTAGGACGCATCACTACTAACAAATCTAGTGGAGGTGATGAAATTCCAGTTGAGCTATTTCAAATCCTGAAAGATGATGCTATGAAAGTGCTGCACTCAATATGCCAGCAAATATGAAAAACTCAGCAGTGGCCACAGGACTGGAAAAGGTCAGTTTTCATTCCAATTCCAAAGAAAGGCAATGCCAAACAATGCTCAAACTACTGCACAATTGCACTCATCTCACACGTTAGTAAAGTAATGCTCAAAATTCTCCAAACCAGGCTTCAGCAATACGTGAACCATGAACTTCTAGATGTTCAAGCTGCTTTTTGAAAAGGCAGAGGAACCAGAAATCAAATTGCCAACATCCAATGGATCATCAAAAATGCAAGAGAATACCAGAAAAACATCTATTTCTGCTTTATTGACTACACTAAAGCCTTTGACTATTTGGATCACAATAAACTGTGGAAAATTCTGAAAGAGGTGGGAATACCAGACCACTTGACCTGCCTCTTGAGAAAACTGTATGCAGGTCAGGAAGCAACAGTTAGAACTGGACATGGGACAACAGACTGGTTCCAAATAGGAAAAGGAGACCATCAAGGCTATATATTGTCACCCTGCTTATTTAACTTCTATGCAGAGTACATCATGAGAAACGCTGGGCTGGAAAAAACACAAGCTGGAATCAAGATTGATGGGAGAAATATCAATAACCTCAGATATGCAGATGACACCACACTTATGGCAGAAAGTGAAGAAGAACTAAAGAGCCTCTTGATGAAAGTGAAAGAGGAGAGTGAAAAAGTTGGCTTAAAGCTCAACGTTCAGAAAACTAAGATCATGGCATCCGGTCCCATCACTTCATGGGAAATAGATGGGAAAACAGTGAAAACAGTGTCAGACTTTATTTTTGGGGGGCTCCAAAATCACTGCAGAGGGTGACTGCAGCCATGAAATTAAAAGACGCTTACTCCTTCAAAGGAAAGTTATGACCAACCTAGATTGCATATTAAAAAGCAGAGACATTACTTTGCCAACAAAGGTCCATCTAGTCAAGGCTGTGGTTTTTCCAGTGGTCATGTATGGATGTGAGAGTTGGACGGTGAAGAAAGCTGAGTGCCAAAGAACTGATGCTTTTGAACTGTGGTGTTGGAGAAGACTCTTGAGAGTCCCTTGGGCTGCAAGGAGATCCAACCAGTCCATCCTAAAGGAGATCAGTCCTGGGTGTTCATTGGAAGGACTGATGTTGAAGCTGAAACTCCAATACTTTGGCCACCTCATGCGAAGAGTTGACTCATTGGAAAAGACCCTGATCCTGGGAAAAATTGGGGGCAGGAGGAGAAGGGGACAAACATAGGATGAGATGGCTGGATGGCATCATCACCTCGATGGACATGGGTTTGGGAGGACTCCAGGAGTTGGTGATGGACAGGGAGGCCTGGCGTGCTGCAGTTCATGGGGTCGCACAGAGTCAGACACGACTGAGCGACTGAACTGAACTGAAAGGAGGAGATGAGTCCAAGAGCCTCCTAGTTTGCAATCTAGAGCCAGGAGTTCGTAGAATTTCATGGTTACTTACATAGCTCACTAGTGGTTGCCAATCTCGCTCTGCCTGTGCTTCAGGCAGGTTGTTAGTGTGAAGATTTCTGTCTATGATTTCCAGTCTCCTTCAAAAGTGGCCAAACATCATCACTGTTGGAGAGGAAGAAAAATTTCCTTACCTTTCTAGGTTGTTCCAGCTGGCCTAGTAATTAAATTGCCATGAGACAGATTGACAGAAAAAAACTGAATAAAAGTTCAATAACATGTGTCCATGAGAGAGACCCAGGAAAACTGAGTAGCTCCCCAAATGGGCAAAACCCTCACCGTACAAACCGTCTTCAGCTAGAGATAAAAAAGGAGGTTGGGTAGAGGTTTGAGACATCAAAGAGGAAAAAGGCAATTCACGTGGAGATGGAAAAGCAAATATTTGGTAAATAAATGTTTTTTGGGCCAGCAGAGACAATGGGACACAGAGTGTACTCTGATCTCTAAGTGTTTCCCCACCGCACATAGCCCATATTCTTTGCAGACATCTCTGGTGATCATTCTGTTCTTTTAAGAGCCCTGTTATCTAAATTCTTTTCAGGCAGTTAGAGGGAAGGTCATAGTTTCTTCCTAAGTCCTTTGGGCCCTGGTTGTTTTTAGCTAAAAAAAATCTGAATGCAAGGGATGTTTTGCATTCAGAGTTGGACGGTGAAGAAAGCTGAGTGCCAAAGAACTGTTATTCCCCTACCCCACCCACTGGACTGCATTACTTCAGATCCTCTTGCCCCCTCTGCCTCCAGCTGCCTCCTGCACAGTCAGAGCTCTACTGTCTCAGAGGCAGGGACTTCACATAGGCACCTCATTCTATACCTTCACTGATTTGTCTACTGATGCTGAGGCCTCAGATTCCATGGAATGTGCTCTGAAGTCATGTCTGTGACACTGGAAACTCAAGAACATCAAAGGACTATCAGGATGACCCTCTGACTGATGGAAGGTGAGGATCTGTTCACCTGTTCTTCTTCCTTCCTCCCATTTGGGTGGCCCTGAGATGCAGGTAGTCTCAGCAGGCAGGCCCGCAAAGTTGAACAGTCAGCTGTTACTTGTACCAAGCAGCCAGTTCTCCCTCCTTCTCTCCTTGAATTGTGTTCTTTAGATGGCAATGTGTAACTTTTGCCTCTGGCTTTGCTTTCCAGCTAAGCTGTCATTCTTCCCCAGCAAATATCGACTTGTAAAAGTGAGACACCAAGGGCTAAGCTAGAGAAGAAAGATTAAACAAAATATCCTTTAAAAAAGCCCAGCATCTATGGTTTCTACCCCTCTGTGTCTCACTGCTCTTTTTACACTGCCTCATTTTTAAATAGCCGCTGTAGGAAGCATCTCAAGGAAACCAAGATCTAAATTGTACCTTACTGGAACGGGGCCCAAGTATTTTAATTTTTGCCATTGACAGAGAAGCCTAGAAAGCAACATTTAAAAAAAAATGCATTCAGTTAAAGAGAGTCAGTTAGGCAAGATGAGTAAGTTTTAGAAATCTGCCATACAATATAGTGTCTGTAGTTGATAATACTGTGTCAGTCATTTAAAGGCTACAACAAGGGCAAATCTCATCTTAAGTGCACTTAATACATTATTAAAAAATGCAGGGAAACAACATTTTGGAAATTACCTAGACTGTGGTGATGGTTCCACAAATGTATACATACATTCAAACTAATCAAATTGCATACATTTAATATGTGCAGTTTTTTGTATATCAATTATACCTCAGTGAAAGTTATTAAAATAATGATAATAATAATAAGGGGAACTTTGTACTGGGAGAGGGGATACCTGCAAAATTTGTGCAGTATCCACTCAGTTTTTAAAACTGTAAACCTAAACGGCCCTAAAAAAATAAAATCTAGTGATTTTGTGTTTGAATGAACCAACTGTCCCGAGTAGATGTGAGTGAAAAGTTAAGTCAGAGACTGACAGTCAAAAGGTAAGGAAGTATAGCCTAAACCAGAAAGAAGATGTGAGAATCTGGACTTCCAGGGATCAGTTCCAAAGATGGAGTGATAATAACGTGCAGTCAGAAAGGTGTCACGACAGCGGGGAGAAAGAACTGCAGGGCTGACTAGTAGAAAAATAGTATAAAAATAGCACAGAAAATGGGAAAGAAAAGCTTCTTGCAAGCTGACTGCCTTTTCATCTCAGGAAAGAAGCTCATAGTAGAAATAGGAGAAAAGACAAAAAAAAAACAAAACAGTTCTTTAAAGAGTCCTTCCATCTTAGAGGCACTTTTGAAATGCAGCTTCCTATTCAGAGCTCATCTTGTCAGACATCTGTCTTTTCATGTTTCCCTTTGTTCACTGGTCCTGTGTGTGGCAAATGAGACCTTCTGTGTAGGCTGGAAGATAGCAGAGGCAAGTGTAAGTCTGCTGTTTTTCTGCAGAGAAATACGTGTGCTGGCTGTGTTTTCCCTGTTGAGCATGGAATGTCAGCAGGATGGGGAGGGTGCTGTAACTCCTAGCATGACCTCTGACATCACAGACTGATTTCCAGCCTTTGGCCTATTTCAATCATTGAATTTAACAAAATTATTTGGAGACTGACATGGATTAGCTAAAAAAAAGATTCTACTAAATATAACACTGAAAGTTGAAAAGTGTTAGTCACTCAGTCGTGTCCGACTCTTTGCGACCCCATGGACTGCAGCCTGCCAGGCTCCTCTATCCACGGAATTCTGTGGCAAGAATACTGGAGTGGGTATCCATTCCCTTCTCCAGGGAATCTTCCTGACTCAGGGATCGAACCCAGGTCTCCTACATTGCAGGCAGATTCTTTACCATCTGAGCCACCAGGGAAACCCAAATAGAACACCACTGAATGTAATAAAAGGGGTAGGAGAAAGTGGTGGAGAAGGCAATGGCAACCCACTCCAGTACTCTTGCCTGGAAAATCCCATGGACAGAGGAGCCTGGTAGGCTGCAGTCCATGAGGTCGCTAAGAGTCAGACACAGCTGAGCGGCTTCACTTTCACTTTTCACTTTCGTGCATTCGAGAAGGAAATGGCAACCCACTCCAGTGTTCTTGCCGGGAGAATCCCAGGGACGGGGGAGCCTGGTGGGCTGCCGTCTATGGGGTCACACAGAGTCAGACACGACTGAAGTGACTTAGCAGCACCAGGGGAAAGTGGACACATAATATATAGTGGCAATTATGTGTTGAGCACTAATTATTTGCCAGAACTCACTCTGCCAAGTGCATTTCATATCAACCCTGGAGGTAAACACTATTATCAACCTTTTCTTAAACATTAGGGAATGGACTTTGAGAGATGAGCCACATGCTGACCATCACGTGAGGGAAAATAACAGAGATGAGAAAACAGTATCCCATAATGCCCCACATGGTGCTCAGGGATGGTACTGGTGTCCTGTGGCTTACAGGTACTCTGTCTAATCCGCATAAAACCTTGTAAGGCAAGGGCTTGTTTTTTACTAATGAGAAATCTGAGTCTCAATAGCTGATAAGTTTATCCAAGGTGACACAGTTAACAAGTAGACAAGTCAAAATCTAAACACAAAGCAACTGGACTCTAGAATGTAGGGCACCCTTATTTGTTTGTTCTGTTTTTATTTTTAATGTATTGAACACACATTTGTCTTCCTGATGCACAGTGAACCCAAACAAATCTAAATGTTGGAGTGTGGAGCTCAGAAAGGTTTATTGCAGGGTCATGCAAGGAGATGCATGGCTCATGTCCACCCCCAAAACGCTGAACTCTCCAAAGCATTTCAGCAAAATATTTTAAAAGGCAAGGTGAGGGAGGGGCATGGTTGGTTGTTGCAAACTTCTTAGTGCTGGAATCCTTTGTTCTTGCAGCTGTCCTCATAGGTCATGTCACAATGATCCTGTAAACCTACAATAAGACAAATGCTTCTGCAATTTGTATTTCTATATGAATGAACTATTAGATATCAGGACCCTGAGAATAGGTTATTCTAATATTTCAGGCTATAGGCAGCATGCCTTTACAAAAGGTGCAGAGTTAGTATGATTAAGGTTAGAGCTAAAGAGCGAGAGAGCACAGGTTAGAGCTAAAGCAGTAGATTCACAATGGAGCCAGATTTGTTCTTCCCTACTATGCTACTAGTTTGAGCATTCTTTGGCATTGCCTTTCTTTGGGATTGGGATGAAAACAGACCTTTTCCAGTCCTGTGGCCACTGCTGAGTTTTCCAAATTGGAAGGAAAGTTATGACCAACCTAGGTAGCATATTAAAAAGCAGAGACATTACTTTGCCAACAAAAACCAGTCCATCCTAAAGGAGATCAGTCCTCAGTGTTCATTGGAAGGACTGAGGTTGAAGCTGAAACTCCAGTACTTTGGCCCCCTGATGCGAAGAGTTGACTCATTGGAAAAGACCCTTATGCTGGGAAAGATTGGGGGCAGGAGGAGAAGGGGATGACAGAGGATGAGATGGCTGGATGGCATCACCAACTCGATGGACATGAGTTTGGATAAACTCTGGGAGTTGGTGATGGACAGGGAGGCCTGGTGTGCTGCGATTCGTGGGGTCGCAAAGAGTCGGACACGACTGAGCGGCTGAACTGAACTGAACTACACTACTATCATTATGGGCATGTAGCTTTCAACATATCACTGGTTGTTGAAGTTGAAAATGTATTTGTGCTCTTTTCTGTCTGCTCTTAGACAAGTAGGCATATAATTTTAGTGCTCCGTCTAGAGTTACCCAAACAAACAAACAATGGTCATTTAAACAGTTAAGCACAGTGAATCTAACATTGCTTGTCAATTTGTCTCCTAGAAGACTTCCTACAAGGTAGACTCAATCAGTGGTGTAACCATGTATTTTTGTGTTTGTGAGTGCATGGGAAAACAAGTTTCTGCAGGAAGAACTGGGGAATCAGTAGAGAAACTGACTCCCTGAGAGTGGGATCCTAGAAAAAATATCTTCAGGAAGCCAAGAATCATTGGTGAGTCGCTGTCCTACTACTTACTGCACTGCACCTACCAGTTAAGTTTCTCTGTATTATCAGAGGATTAGAACCGCAGGGTCACAATTTGTCTTTGTCTGTCCTGGAAAGAATCTCAGATATAATTTAACTTACCTCCCTCATTTTCAGATGAGAACATTGAGATGCTGAAATGCTAAATGTCTAGCTAAGTTCACATGTTTTGAGTGGGGAAAAAATGAAATAGAATTTCTCTGTTATAGGGGAGAAAAAAATCTGACTACATGAATCCATTTCTTTTACTTTAACCTTTGTATTATACTGTTTTTGCTGCAAGTTAATCACTAAAAGAATGTTGCCTATGGCCTGAAATATACAGGATAGCCCATTCTCAAAGCTCTGATCTTTAAATGTATGATACTTTTCCATTCATATAGAGATAAAAAGTTGCAGAACAGAGAATAGCATTTCTCTTGTTGGAGGTTTACAGGAACATCATAACCTGACCTAGTGGACAGCTGTAAAAACAAAGAATTCCTACACCAAGAAGTCTGCAACAACTAACCACATCCTTCCCCCACCTTGCCTTTTAAAATGCTTTACTGAAACCCTATGGGGAGTTGGGGGTTTGGCGTAGGCACTTGAGTCACCCATCTGCTTGCATGGTCCTACAATAAACCTTCCTCTGTTTCAACCTGTGATGCTTCAGTTTTTCTGGTTTCACACTGCATCTGGCACAGGAACTACATTTGATAACACCTTTTCCCCAATATTTTTTCAGTATTTCACCCAGTTTTTCGGCCTGGAGTCCGGGGGCTGCCAACTCTGGTGGTTTTGAAGACTCAGTGGACAGCTGCCCTGAGGTCTGTGGTGATGAAAGCAGGAGGTGCATGGAGGAGTGTGGGTCTGAAAGTGTCTACTTCCCACCCAGAATCTTTCCCTCCTGCTAAGTAGAGGGCTTTCCCTCTACTTACCCTCAGGGTATGCCCCACACTCACTTTGATGCAACTGACACGGAGTAACTTAATTCCTATCAATATCACCCATCTTCTAACACAAAATCTGAGACAGAATCTTGGAAACTAACATTCAGAGAGCATGTCTTATATTCAAGACAGTAGCCTAGTACTTTACAGACCTACATCATCCTATTTAATCCCTTTAATGACTTTGTATGGGATAGTCAGGAAGCAACAGTTAGAACTGGACATGGAACAACAGATTGGTTCCAAATAGGAAAAGGAGTATGTCAAGGCTGTATATTGTCACCTTGCTTATTTAACTTATATGCAGAGTACATCATGAGAAATGCTGAGTTGGAAGAAACACAAGCTGGAATCAAGATTGATGGGAGAAAGATCAATAACCTCAGATAAGCAGATGACACCACCCTTATGGCAGAAAGCGAAGAACTAAAGAGCCTCTTGATGAAAGTGAAAGAGGAGAGTGAAAAAGTTGGCTTAAAGCTCAACATTCAGAAAACTAAGATCATGGCATCTGGTCCCATCACCTCATGGGAAATAGATGGGAAAACAGTGTCAGACTTTATTTTTGGGGGCTCCAAAATCACTGCAGATAGTGATTGCAGCAATGAAATTAAAAGACTTACTCTTTGGAAGGAAGGTTATGGCCAACCTAGATAGCATATTGAAAAGCAGAGACATTACTCTGCCAACAAAGTTCCGTCTATTCAAGGCTACGGTTTTTCCAGTAGTCATGTATGGATATGAGAGTTGGACGCTGAAGAAAGCTGAGCACTGAAGAACTGATGCTTTTGAACTGTTGTGTTGGAGAAGACTCTTGAGAGTCCCTTGGACTGCAAGGAGATCCAACAAGTCCATTTTAAAGGAGATCAGTCCTAGGTGTTCATTGGGAGGACTGATGTTGAAGCTGAAACTCCAATACTTTGGCCACCTCATGTGAAGAGTTGACTCACTGGAAAAGACCCTAATGCTGGGAAGGATTGGGGGCAGGAGGAGAAGGGGCCGACAGAGGATGAGATGGCTGGATGGCATCACCGACTCGATGGTCATGGGATTGGGTAGACTCCGGGAGTTGGTGAAGGACAGGGAGGCCTGGCGTGCTGCGATTCATGGGGTTGCAAAGAGTCAGACATGACTGAGCGACTGAACTGAAGTGAACTGGTGGGATAGTGATTATGTTTGACCTGTGGTGGAGGAAACAGGTTCACAGAAGTCCAGTGATGGCTCTTCCCTGTCAGATAGTGAATGAATGGAGGTCTGTGTGACTCCAAAGCCCAGACATCTTAAGTATTTAGTTAGGGCCATAGCCTCCTGATGGAACAGCCCAACAAGCAAGTACAGTACCTTTCCCCAAGTTTGTGATTTACAGCCAAGGTAGTCGAAGATTTTTCTTTTCTGTTTTTAATTAGAGGACTAATGTTAGAGAATAAAACTGCAAAATGGAAACCCAAGCTGGTAAGTCCATGGAAAATTGATACTTAGGCTGCATCTATATATCTTACTGTCAACATTCAGAGAGCCTAGATTAATAGAGCAAATAGAGAGGTGGTGATTACCCAGGTAGCAAAATGTCCATTAAGCCTGCTTGAGGAGAAAATGGAAAGTTCCAACATCTGTCAGGTTCAACCAGAGTTCATTGAGGATGGAAAGCATTTCATACTCTCTATATTTTTTTTTCTTAATATCAGAACTACAGAATGAACTCAAATCACCTAGTGTCAGAGTGCCCAGTGGCTCAGAGCTCCCACTAGGGTCCAGGAAACAACTTGGGAGTGACTCAGCAGCGCCCAAATGGCATCTTGGGATCAAGTTAGAATTATTCCCATGAAAAAGCGAAGGATTGCCAGAAATCTTAACATTTCACTAACCCAAATTCATCTCCCAATTTCAAACTCACATTTAAAGGAACTCATTAACGTTGGAGTTGTCTTCAATAACCAAAGTCATCTGACCATTTTTCAATTGTCCTGTTTGTCTAACTAGTTGAAGAGATAGTCTCCACAAACTTTAAGTTTTTCTTATCTTTTTGGCCGGAACAATTACGCAAATCCTCCCACATGAAAAGAATAGCAGTTCTATTTCAGTGTTTATTGAAGCCTTTCCCCACCCCACCCCTAATGGCCTTTCACCCTGCTGTCCATTGGTTTGATAACATCTTGCCATACTTATCTTTTTCTGAAATTAAAATGCATTGGATCTATATATAATATTGTGTAAGTTTAAAGTGTACAACATGTTGATTTTATACATGTGTATATAATAATATGATTGCCATTGTGATAATTAACACCTTTTTCATGTTACATAATTATCATTTCTTTTTACTGGTTGGAATACTTTAAGTTCTACTCTTTTAGCTAGTTTGATGACTATAATACTATATTGTTGTCTATATTTGCTCTGCTGTGTATAAATCTCTATGACTTATTTGCTACCTGTTGCAAATTTGTACCCTTAAACAACATCTGCCCTATCCCTCCTCTCCCCATTCCCTGGTGACCACCATTTTATTGTTTTTATGAGTTTGGCTTTTTTAGAAAGCACACATTGGTAGCATCATACAATATTTGTCTTTCTCTGATTCATCCCAATTGGCATAACACTCTCAAGGTCCATCCACTTTGGTACAAATAGCAGGATATTCTTCTTTCTCATGACTGAGTAATATTCCACTTGATCAATAGGCACATGAAAAGAAACTCAAACTTATGAATCATCAGGGAAATGCAACTCAAAACGACAATGAAATATCACCTCACACCTGTTAGGATGGCCATCATCAAAAAGATGCATTGACAGATAAGTTATTGGAGAGGATAGGAAATCCTAGTGCACTGTTGGTAGGAATGTAAACTGGTACAAGCACTATCAAAAACAATATGGAAGTGCTTCAAAAAAGTTAAAAATAGATCTATCATATCACCATGCTTTTTAAAGGCATGTAGACACATAATATCTTCTGCTTCTGTTAGGTCCATATCATTTCTGTCCTTTATCAAGCCTATCTTTGCATGAAATATTCCTTTGGTATCTCTAATTTTCTTGAAGAGATCTCTAGTCTTTCCCAATCTGTTGTTTTCCTCTATTTCTTAGCACTGATCACTGAGGAAGGCTTTCTTATCTCTCCTTGCTATTCTTTGGAACTCTGCATTCAGATGGGAATATCTTTCTCGTCTCCTTTGCTTTTCACTTCTCTTCTCTTCCCAGCTATCTGTAAGGCCTCCTCAGACAGCCATTTTGCTTTTTTGCATTTCTTTTCCATGGGAATTTTCTTGATCCCTGTCTCCTGTACAATGTCACAAACCTCTGTCCATAGTTCATCAGGCACTCTGTCTATCAGGTCTAGTCCCTTAAATCTATTTGTCACTTCCACTGTATACTCATAAGGGACTTGATCTAGGTCATACCTGAATGGACTAGTGGTTTTCCCTACTTTCTTCAATCTAAGTCTGAATTTGGCAATAAGCAGTTCATGATCTGAGCCACAGTCTGCTCCCGGTCTTTTTTTTTTTCTGACTGTATAGAGCTTCTCTGTCTTTGGTTGCAAAGAATACAATCAATCTGATTTCGGTGTTGACCATCTGGTGATGTCCATGTGTAGAGTCTTCTCTTGTGTTGTTGGAATAGGGTGTTTGCTATTACCAGTGCGTTCTCATGGCAAAACTCTATTAGTCTTTGCCCTGCTTCATTCTGTACTCCAAGGCCAAACTTGCCTGTTATGCCAGGTGTTTCTTGACTTCCTACTTTTGCATTCCAGTCCCCTATAATGAAAAGGACATCTCTTTTGGGTGTCCGTTCTAGAAGGTCTTCAAAGAACCGTTCAACTTCAGTTTCTTCAGCATTACTGGTCGGGGCATAGACTTGGATTACTGTGATATTGAATGGTTTGCCTTGGAAACAAACAGAGATCGTTCTATCATTTTTGAGATTGCATCCAAGTACTGCCTTTTGGACTCTTTTGTTGAACATGATGGCTACTCCATTTCTTCTAAGGGATTCCTGCCCACAGTAGTAGATATAATCATGATGGTGTGATCACTCACCTAGAGCCAGACATCCTGGAATGTGAAGTCAAGTGGGCCTTAGAAAGCATCACTACGAACAAAGCTAGTGGAGGTGATGGAATTCCAGTTGAGCTATTTCAAATCCTCAAAGGTGATGCTGTGAAAGTGCTGCACTCGATATGCCAGCAAATTTGGAAAACTCAGCAGTGGCCACAGGACTGGAAAAGGTCAGTTTTCGTCCCAATCCCAAAGAAAGGCAATGCCAAAGAATGCTCAAACTACCGCACAATTGCACTCATCTCACATGCTAGTAAAGTAATGCTCAAAATTCTCCAAGCCAGGCTTCAGCAATACGTGAACCATGAACTTCCAGATGTTCAAGCTGGTTTTAGAAAAGGCAGAGGAATCAGAGATCAAATTGCCAACATCCGCTGGATCATCAAAAAACCAAGAGAGTTCCAGAAAAACATCTATTTCTGCTTTATTGACTATGACAAAGCATTTGACTTTGTGGATCACAATAAACTGTGGAAAATTCTGAAAGAGATGGGAATACCAGACCATCTGACCTATCTCTTGAGAAATCTGTATGCAGGTCAGGAAGCAACAGTTAGAACTGGACATGGAACAACAGACTTGTTCCAAATAGGAAAAGAAGTACGTCAAGGCTGTATATTGTCACCCTGCTTATTTAACTTATCTGCAGAGTACATCATGAGAAACGCTGGGGTGGAAGAAACACAAGCTGGAATCAAGATTGCTGGGAGAAATATCAATAATCTCAGATATGCAGATGACACCACCCTTATGGCAGAAAGTGAAGAAGAACTAAATAGCCTCTTGATGAAGGTGAAAGAGGAGAGTGAAAAAGTTGGCTTAAAGCTCAACGTTCAGAAAACTAAGATCATGGCATCTGGTCCCATCACTTCATGGGAAATAGATGGGGAAACAGTGGAAACAGTGTCAGACTTTATTTTGGGGGGCTCCAAAATCACTGCAGATAGTGATTGCAGCCATGAAATTAAAAGACGCTTACTCCTTGGAAGGAAGGTTATGGTCAACCTAGATTGCATATTTAAAAGCAGAGACATTACTTTGCCAACAAAGGTCCATCTAGTCAAGGCTATGGTTTTTCCAGTGGTCATGTATGGATGTGAGAGTTGGACGGTGAAGAAAGCTGAGCGCCACAGAACTGATGCTTTTGAACTGTGGTGTTGGAGAAGACTCTTGAGAGTCCCTTGGACTGCAAGGAAATCCAACCAGTCCGTCCTAAAAGAGATTAATCCTGTGTGTTCATTGGAAGGACTGATGTTGAAGCTGAAACTCCAATACTTTGGCCACCTCATGCGAAGAGTTGACTCATTGGAAAAGACCCTAATGCTGGGTAGGATTGGGGGCGGGAGGAGAAGGGGACGACAGAGGATGAGATGGTTGGATGGCATCACTGACTCGATGGACATGGGTTTGGGTAGACTCTGGGAGTTGGTGATGGACAGAGAGGCCTGGCGTGCTGCAATTCATGGGGTCGCAAAGAGTCGGACACGACTGAGAGACTGAAACTGAAAGTGAGACACATAATGACAAGCCTAGACAGTGTATGAAAAAGCAGAGACACTACTTTGCCAACAAAGGTCCGTCTAGTCAAAGCTACGGTTTTTCCCGTAGCTATGTATGGATGTGAGAGTTCAACCATAAAGAAAGCTGAGTGGTGTAGAATTGATGCTTTTGAACTGTGGTGTTGGAGAAGACTCTTGAGAGTCCCTTGGACTGCAAGGAGATCCAACCAGCTAATCCTAAAGGAAATCAGTGGTGAATATTCATTGGAGCAACTGATTCTGAGGCTGAAGCTCCAATACTTTGGCTATCTGATGCAAAGAGCTGACTCATTGGAAAAGACCCTGAAGCAGGAAAAATTGAGGGCAGGAGAAGGGGATGACAGAGGATGAGATGGTTGGATGGCATCACTGACTCAATGGACGTGAGTTTGAGCAGTCTTTGGGAGATGGTGAAGGACAGAGAAGCCTGGCATTCTGCAGTTCATGGGGTCGCAGAAAGTCGGACACAACTGAGCGACTGAACAACAACAATAGACAGATAATTGTACCCAAAAGGTAGTGTTTTGTGTTGTTTCCTTTTTTCAGATACTTTTGCAATATGTTTTTCTCACTCAAAAGGATGTTTTGAGATTTGTTTATTCCTCATCATGTAAGGAATGATGTTCATTCTACCTTATTATGTACAACTGCAACAGTATATTCTCTAGCATGCATTATATATTCCATTATTAGTATTTTCCAATTTTTTATTTTTACTCTTCACAAACAAGACTCTGAAAGCTACCCTTGGCCATGCCTGCTCGTTTGTATTGTGTGTTCTTATGATTGTGTGGTAGGTTGTGTTCTAACCATTCACACATCATTTTTATCCTGCCCCTGTCATGCCTCCTAACAAGGACATTACATTCCCTGTCTCATCACTGGCCTTGGACACGTGGTGGTTGTCACATCAGAATGGATGCTCTGGCCACGGCAGTATTGTCCAGCTCTCCGTGCTGCCTTGGGAACAGCTCATCTGAAATTAGGGCTGCTTCTCCTCCACCTGAAGTTCCAGAATGGGAGCACATGCAGAGAAGACCAGAGCTGACCTCCAGCCCCCATATTGGGGAACAGAAATAGATGTTTATTGCTCTCCCATGCTTGTATATTGGGGCCATTCAAAACTCCTTGGTGGCTCAGACTGTAAAGAATCTGCCTGCAATGCAGGAGACCTGGGTTCTGATCCCTGGGTTGGGAAGATTCCCTGGAGAAGGGAATTGCTACTCACTCTAATGTTCTTACCTGGAGAATACCATGGACAGAGGAGCCTGGTGGACAACAGCTCATGGGGTCACAAAGAGTCGGACATGACTGAACGACTAATACTTTCACTTTTCAAAAGCATACATAGCACAAGCTGAAAAATGCAACAGAATTTTGAGGAGTAAAAGGTTTGAGTCATAAGTTTAAGTTGATTCCATAAATAGTTTGAAGTGGAATATTTTTCACCTAGTATTGTAGATTCTGGGGATTATAGCAGTTAGTAGCAGTGAAGAAAATCAAGTTCCCACTGTGAGGTACTTACGTTTTGCACATTTTATAAAATTTTACATTTTAATAGATACTGCCAAATTGCCCTCCTCCCTACTATTCATTTGTAAAGCAAGAAAGAGGAAATTTAGGGTGCATATTCCTCCCATTTTGCTTCTCTTCTGTTCTCTAATCTTCAAAGAAATGCTTTCACTCTGAATTTGGAACAAAAAGCACTAACCCTCACCCTAGAAGTCAGTCTGGCTGCTGGTGCTCCACTGCAACATCGTCTCCCAGCATAGCTTTGCTTTGACTCCTCGACATGAAGGGGTGGCTCTGGCTTCACTCACACCAGGGAGATATAGAGGATTATGGAAGGTTGTGTCGACCCCACCATAAAGCCCGAAGTAGGAGCAGGATTTTCTTTGCTTGCATGACCATGGTGGGCCATGGATCTGACGGGGCTCAGGGCAGTGGAGTGGGTGGCGTGAGCAGGGAGAGGGCAGCCAGTCCTTGAGGGCAGGGTTGGTGACTGGGGCCTGTGGGCTGCATGGCAGGGGTGGCTGGGAGGGGAGAAAATAAGGACTTGACTCTTCACTGAGCACAGACGCATCTCTCAGAGGGGAAATACCCTCCCCGTCATTGCCCTGATATCCCGGGCAGCTGTGGATAAGTCCCGGCCCCTGCATGTCCTCCAAATGGCATGTTGCTCAACAGCCCTTTCCCGTCTGTTCTCTTTAACACCTACTGTCCTACAAAGCTAGCAGCCTTGTTATGAAGTACTCAGCTAGGCTCTTGGTATCTTGACGATCATCTTTTGTCAAAGTCTTTTTTAGAGAAGTTGAAGCCAGCTATCACTCTCAAAGAAGGCACTGGTTCTCCAGAATCCACCCCCCCCCCCCCGCCCGGTTGGAGGCCTTGAGTCCATTCTCCTCTTCTGGTGCTGCCTTCCTCTGCTTCCCTGCGTCTCTCTGGGCTCCAGCCTCTATTCTAGGCAAATTCCTCCAGCTCCTCAAGCCTAATTTCTCTACCTGATCTGTGCCACTAAGTCCTCACGCTGCCTCCCAGCCAAGTGTACAGTGTTATAATCAACTTGCCCCTCTTCTATTTAATTGCCTAGATAACAGTGTCTTCAGAAAAAGTGCCTAAAGAGTTCTTGCTTGAATCTGGGTGTAGAAAGAGCCACAAGAATTAGCCACAACCAGACATCAGCAAACATGTACATAATGATATAGTATGCTTACTTTCTGATTATACTGTTCCAAGAATTTTGCATATATTAATTGTCACACAATCCTATGAAGTAGCTCCTGTTTAAAGATGAGGAAATTGAAGCACAGAGAAGCTAAGTACCTAACTCAAGGTCACACAGCTATTCAAGAGACATCATTGGGAGGAAGCCAAGAAACTCCTAAGTGATACAATTCTGGAATCATTAAAAGATGAGACCACTGTTTTCTCACCTGTAATGCCCAGTTACAGATTGTTATACAGAGTGAAGTAAATTGGAAGAGTAAAACAAATACCATGTATTAACACATATATATGGAATCTAGAAGAATGGTACTGTTGAACCTATTTTCAGGGCAGTAATAGAGAGGCAGATGTATAGAACAGACTTGTGGTCACAGTGTGGGAAAGGAAAGGGTGGGGCAAACTGGGCGCTCAGTCATGTCTGACTCTTCGTGAGCCCTGGAAGACACTCTTTTCATCAAGATATAAAGAAATGCATTGCTGTGATGGTACTAGTACACAAGCTTATCTTGAATATATTGCAGTTCATTTCCAGACCACTGCAATAAAGAGAATATCACAATCAGCGAGTCACATGAGCTTTTTGGTTTCCCAAAAAGTTATGTTTAAAACTTATGTTTACACTGTATACTGTTAAATGTGCAATAGCATTATGCATACTGTTAAGAAAGGAGCCAATTGAAATATTCTACATGCTGAATGATTCAAATTATACCACATTCTGGAAAAGACAAAGCTATAGACAATGACATTTAGTAGTTGCCAATGGTTAGGGGCAAGAAAGACATGAATAGGCAGAACGTAAAGGACTTTTAGGCAGTGGAGCCATCTTGTATGACTTTGAGTTGGTGGGTACGTGTCACTATACATTTGTCAAAATCTACAGAATGTAAACACAAACAGTAAATCTCAATGTAAATTATGGACTTCAGATAAGAATGTGTCAATATTGGATCAGCAATTGCAACAAATGTATCACACTAATACAACATGTTAATAATGACGTAAACTGAGTGTATGGGGATTTTCTCTCCCTCGGTTCAATCGCTCAGGCATGTCCAATTCTTTGTGACCCCATGGACCGCAGCGTACCAGGCTTCCCTGTCCATCACTAACTCCATGAGGTTGCTCAAACTCATGTCCATCGACTCAGTGATGCCATCCAACCATCTTATCCTCTGTCATCGCCATCTTCTCCTGCCTTCAATCTTTCCCAGCATAACGGTCTTTTCCAATGAGTCAGTTCTTCTCATCAGGTGGCCAAAGTATTGGAGTTTCAGCTTCAGCATCAGTCCTTCCAATGAATATTCAGGACTGGTTGCCTTTAGGATGGACTGGTTGGATCTCCTTGCCGTCCAAGGGAGTCTCAAGAGTCTTCTGCAACACCACAGCTCAAAAGCATCAATTCTTCAGTTCTCAGTCTTCTTTATGATCCAATTCTCCCATCCATACATGACTACTGGAAAAACCATAGCTTTGACTAGAAGGACCTTTGTTGGCAAAGCGATGTCTCTGCTTTTTAATATGCTCTCTAGATTTGTCATAGCTTTTCTTCCAAGGAGCAAGTGTCTTTTAATTTCATAGCTGCAGTCACCATCTGCAGTAGTTTTGGAGCCTCCAAAAATAAAGTCTCTTATGGTTTCCATTGTTTCCTCATCTATTTGCAGTGAAGTGATGGGACCAGATGCCATAATCTTAGTTTTCTGAATGCTGAGCTTTAAGCCAACTTTTTCACTCTCCTCTTTCACTTTCACCAAGAGACTGCAGTTCCTGTTTGCTTTTTGCCGTAAGGGTGGTGTCATCTGCATATTTGAGGTTATTGATACTTCTCCCAGCAATCTTGCTTCCAGCTTGTGTTTCATCCAGCCCTGCATTTTGCATGATGTGCTCTGCATAAAAGTTAATTTCCCTAAAAATTAAAATGTACTAACTTAAATCATGAAAAGAGAATGAAAACGTCAAAATTTGAGAAATAGAGCTTAATTAGTGCTTACAAGTAAATCTATAACATTAAATCTTTGTATTAGAAAGATTTAACTTCAGTAACTTATTCCATTGGAGAAACTGGAAACTAGAAAAAACGAAAACTAAAACAAAAGCAAACAGAAAGAATAAAATAGTACAAATTATAGCAAATCAATACAATTGATAACAGAAAGAAAAACAAAAACAAAGATCAACAAAGCTGTTTTTTAATTTTTCAATCGAAGTATTCTTGTTTATTATATGTTTTTTCCAGGTGTACAACAAAGTGATTTAGATCTGTATCTATCTATCTATCTATCTATCTATCTATCTATCTATTCAGGTATATATATGAGATAAATTTTATTAAGCTTCTTTTCTTTTTTTTTAATAGATATATAGAGAGCTGATTTGCTATACTCACAAGAATTCACTCCCTTCATCATGCATCACCCCTTAAAATAGTTACACATGCACACATTCATCACTGCAAAAATAATGATATTTTTCTTGATGGCTAGATAAGTAAAAGAAAACAATCATTGTTCTTTTGCACGAGTTTGAATTTAGGGATAAAAATTTTCTGAAAGCAAAATGTTAGCAATAACACACATCTTATAAATTACAATGCTTCATTACACAATAACCCAGAAGGCATGAAAGTTATTTTTCTCTATTTCATATGTGAGAAAATTGATGTGTGTGTCAGAGGATGTCCAGGTGGTGATAAACTGAACCAGGACTAAAATTTAAGTCTTAGGACTCAGGTCTGTGATTTCCTGCTGTTAAACCACCTCCTGTAAAAATTGCTCAACTTGCTAAAGACTGTGTTCTCTATGTAAGTTTTTATAATAAGCAGGTTGAGATGATGACATTACTACGAAAGTACAAAATCTATCTTAATTTTGGTTAGGAAAGAAATATCTTTTTAACATTCTTTCCCATTATAGTTTATTACAGAGTATAGGGCTTCCTCGGTAGCTCAGCTGGTAAATAATCCGCCTGAAATGCAGGAGACCCTGGCTCAATTCCTGAGTCAGGAAGATCTGCTGGAGAAGGGATAGGCTACCCACTCCAGTGTTCTGGTCTGGAGAATCCCA
This sequence comes from Okapia johnstoni, assembly GCA_024291935.2. Taxonomy (NCBI): domain Eukaryota; kingdom Metazoa; phylum Chordata; class Mammalia; order Artiodactyla; family Giraffidae; genus Okapia; species Okapia johnstoni. Next base: position 2,635,285 of record CM044326.1, read on the forward strand.
TGTTCATGGTCTGGACAGTCCATGGGGTGGCAAACAGTCAGACATAACTGAGCGACTTTCACTTACTTATTGAATATAGTTCCCTGCCAAAGAGAGATCAGTACAGTCGATACACCTCTAGGGGGACCATAACAAAAAAAAGGAAAAACAAAACAAAGAAAAAAAAAAAAAAACAGGTTACCAAAATCATGAATCAAGCAGGCAACATCAGCAGACTCCACAGACATTTAAAAGTAACAGTAACAAAGGTAAAAATAAACTTATGTGACATAGACCAATTCCTAGGAAGACTCAAATTACCAAAACTCACTCAAGAAGAAATAGGTAAGCTGAATAGCCATATATCTATTAAAGAAATTAAATTTCTAGTAAAGTAAAAGTTTTCAAAAAAATATTTTCAGGTCCAGATAGTTGACAAGATACTCTTCAGCTGATGAATGTATAAAGAAACTGTAGTATATAATACAATGGGATATTTCTCAGCGATACAAAAATGCGAGTTACTGAACCTTGCAGAATATGGATCAATATTAAATAAGTTGTTCCAAGTGAAAGAAGGAAGATCCAAAGGGGTGCACATAATGTAATTCCATGACTATAATTTTATTTTTAAAAAGTAAATTTATAAGGCCAGAGAACAGGCCAGTGATTGTCAGAGTTTGACATAGATGGGTTTGATGCCAAAGGTACCACATGGAAAGTTTAAAGTAATGAAACTCTTTTATATGGTCCAGCAATGATAGCTGGGCTTCCCTGATGGCTCACATGGTAAAGAATCTGCCTGCAATGCAAGAGACCTGGGTTCTATCCCTGGGTTGGGAATATCCCCTGGAGGAAGACATGGCAACCGACTCCAGTATTCTTGCCTGGAGAATCCCAGGGACAGTCCATGGTGTCTCAAAGAGTGGGACACAACTGAGCGACTCACCACACACACAAACACAGCACAACGATACACACATGCATCTATGAATGCTAAAACCCATAGAACTGTATGCTACAGAGACTATTTATCACCAGTGCAAGCATAAATCCCAAGATCACAAGATTGGATTCATACTGTAATAAAAGAATTATATTTATTTAATGTATATCAATTTATATTTATTGTAGGCAAATAATAATCTCATTAAAGAAAGGCAAAAATGATCTGACCTAAGTAACTTTGGAAAACAGTTTTTTGCTGACTATGTTCAAGTCAAAAAGTGAAAGTGTTAGTCGTTAAGTCTTGTTTGACTCTTTGTGACCCCTTGGACTGTAGCCCGCCAACCTCTTCTGGCCATGGAAATCTTCAGGCAAGAATACTGGAGTGGGTAGCCATTCCCTTCTCCACGGGATCTTACCTATCCAGGGATCAAATCCATGTCTCCTACATTGCAAGCAGATTCTTAACTGTCTGAAACCACCAGGGAAAGAGAAAAACGATTGTATATAAATAATATGGGTCATTAATTCTGAATTTAAATTATATATATAATACTGCTAAATAAATATTTAAATTGTAAAAAATGGGAACCAGGTTTCCCATAATCAGAAATGAAGCTAGTAATATGTAAGGGGATGAAGAACTAGAATAAAGTCTTAGGTGCTGGGTTCACACTGGAAATATCAGTATGAACTAATGTTAATCTTTATATTTATATATGAAAATATACATATACACATAATTCAATTATAAACCTATGTCTATTGTATATATGTATATAAATAAAGAGTACATATGTATGTGTGTATGGATAATAAGCAAATATATATTTTCTAACTATGTCTGCTGAAACAGTAACAAAGTGATAGTAGTGAACGCACCTAATACTTTTCTCTACTAAAGAGAGAGCAGTAGTAGCTTTCTAATACTGTTCTCTACTAAAAAGAACCAGAGCTCCCTATGGAAATGGGCTGGGGAAAGAAAAACACAAGATGGGCTTTGAGCATCCTGTACTACCAGGATATAGTGCTTAAATAAAAATGGTTGCAGGTCAAAAGGATAAAGGAGCCACTGTGAAAGAACTGAAGCATTCTGAGTAGGATAAATAATAAAAGTATTGAATTATGATCCAAAGAATTAAAAAATCCATGAGACCAAAATAATATAAATTAATGACTGAGCAAGTAAATAAATGTGAGAGTAGGCATAAATCTTTCTTACAGTAGAATTTCAAATCAGATATATAAATAAATACTCTCCTTATAAAAGACAGAACTTAATTCCCCTCCTCTTGCATTTGAGCTAGACTTCATGATTAGCTCTCAAACAAGAGAGTATGTATGAGAAGAAAAAAAATGGCAAATTTGCAGAGGAAAAAACCTGATGAATCTTATGTTAAAAAAATTATCAAGGTAACTAACTATCGGTAATGAGTCAGTTGCTATCTTGTACCCCCTGAAATGATGTGATGAGATACTACACACTTGTAGTATCCTTCCTCAAAGCCTTTAACCCCAGTCTTATCACTAGCATTCGTCAGACAAACTCAAAATACCTGACCAAATACCAAATGCTCTCCCAAACTGTCAAGATCATGAAAAAGACTAAGACACTATCACAGTTCAGAAGAGACGAAGGAGTTGTTGTTGCTCAGTTGCTCATTTGTGTCCAACTCTTTGTGACCCCATGGACTGCGCACACCTGCTCAAACTCATGTCCATTGAGTCAGTGATCCAATCCAATCATCTTGTCTTCTGTTGTCCCCTTATACTCCTGCCTTTTATCTTCCCCAGCATCAGAGCCTTTTCCAATGATTTGGCTCTTTACATCAGGGGGTCAAAGTATTGGAGCTTCAGACTCAGTATCCAATGAATATGAAAGGTTAATTTCCTTTAGGATTGACTGGTTTGATCTCCTTGCAGTCCAAGGGACTCTCAAGAGTCTTCTCCAACACCACAGCTCAAAAACATCAGTTCTTCAGTGCTCAGCCTTCTTAATGGTCCAGTTGTAAAGTAAAGTCGCTCAGTCGTGTCCAACTCTTTGTGACCCCATGGACTGTAGTCTACCAGGCTCCTCCGTCCATGGAATTTTCCAGGCAAGAGTACTGGAGAGGGTTGCCATTTCCTTCTCCAGGGGATATTCCCAACCCGGGGATCAAACCTGGGTCTCCTGCATTGCAGGCAGACGCTTTACCATCTGAGCCACCAGGGAAGCCCAGGTCCATATGACTCTCACATCCATACATGATTACTGGAACAACCATAGCTTTGACTATATGAGCCTTTGTCAACAAAGTAATGCTGACAAGGAGACTAAGGAGATGAGATGACTAATGCCATGTGGTGCCCCTGGATTGGATCTGGGAACAGAACAAAACAATAGACAAAAAACTAGCTAAATTCCAATGAGGTGTTTGTTAATTGTATTATATCATGTTAATGTCTTAGTTTTGGCAAGTATACCAACGGACATATAAGACGCTAACATTAGGGAAGCTGAGTGAAGAACGTACAAAAACTGTCTTTGAAATACTTCAATAAATTTAAAATTATTCCAAAATAAACATTTTTTAGAAGCACTCTGCCAATCCACATGCTGACTTTTTAGTTTCATTATCTTATCTCTACTATTCCAGGAGGGCTTCCCAGGTGGCTCAGTGGTAAAGAATCTTCCTACCAATGCAGGAGCCCTGGGTTCCATCCCTGGGTCAGGAAGATCCCTTGAAGAAGGAAATGGAAACCCACTCCAGGATTCTTGCCTGGGAAATCCCACAGACAGAGGAGCATAGATGGATACAGTCCATGGGATCACAAAAGAGTCAGACAGGACTTAGTGACTAAACAGCAACAACCATTCCAGAATCATATTATTCTGACTGGAAACAAGGAATTCATTCCAACACAGGACTTTCTACTGTTATCTCCAACTATCAATGAATATTTCAAATACAGGCAGATCTCATTATATTATATTTTACTTTATTACATTTCACAGTTTGCAATAAAGTGAAATATAATAAAATGAGGTCTGCATTTTTGTTTAAATTGAAAGTTGTGGCAACAATGCATCAAGTAATTTTATTGTCACCATTTTTCCAATAGCATTTGGTTACCTCCCATCTCTGTCTTATCTTGAAAACTCTTGCAATATTTCAAATTCTTCTTTCATTGTTATATTTATTATAGTTGGTGATCTTTGGTGTTACTATTATAATTGTTTGGGGGCACCACAAGCTATCCCTGTATAAGACAGTGAACTTAATGGATAAATAGGTGTGTTCTGATTTCTCCATCAACCAACCAGTCCATTTCATCTCTTCCCCTTGCCTCAGTCCTCCCTACTCCCTGAAATCAGCAATATTGAAATTAGGTCAGTTAACAACCCTACAATGGCCTGTAAGTGTTCAAGCAAAAGCAAGAGTTGCACATCTCTTACTTTATATCAAAAGCCAGAAATGATCAAACTTAGAATGAAAGACATGTTGAAAGCCAGAACAGATGAAAAACGAGGCCCTTGTGCCAGTAAGCCAACTTGTGAATGCAGAAGAAAAGTTCCGAAGAGAAATTAAAAATGCTGCTCCAGTGAACACACAAGTGATAAGAAAGAAAAGCAATCTTAGTGCTGATAAAGTGTTAGTGGTCTGGATAGACGATCAAACCAGCCATAACTTTCCCTTGGTCATAGCAACCAAGGCAAGATCCAAGTTCTCTTCAATTCTATGAAGGCTGAGAGGAGTGAGAAATTTGCAGAAGAAAAGTTTGAAGCCCCCAGAGGTTGATCCATGAGGTTAAAGGGAAGAAGCCTTGTCCATAATATAAAGATGCAAGATGATGCAGCAAGTGCTGATGTAAAAGCTACAGCAAGTTATCCAGAAGACAATTATTAAAGAAGGCTATATTAAAGGAAAGATTTTCAATGTAAAATCATTTCTTACATTATGATAGTTCACATGGAAGCTCTATGACTGAGAAATATGTTGAATCTTTGTGAGAAAGGACCAGTCACACAGGTACAAGTATGAACAGTTCTCCTCCCTCTAAGATCTTCCCCAGAAGGAAATGCTCCCATTTGCCAGAGATATTGTAGAGTAAAGAAATGGAAATACTCATGCTTGGAAAGGGAAATACTCACATGTTGCCCATCATTCAGAAAGTGTGCCATGTGTAATATATAGGTGAAATGTATTTGGCTTGAATTCAACATATACTGGATCTGGCGGTATTGTGAACACACTTTGTGGTTTAAGTTTCTGAGTTCCCAGGACAAAATCAGGAATAGTTTTATTTAGTGGGATGCATAATCCCATCTTGGTTTTCTGATTTATATAATGAAGGTTATTTTGATCAGAAAGTCCAGTTGGAAGGAAGACCCTGGTTTACTCCCTATCTGACTTATTTAACAAAGCAATGGCATATTACTGGGGAAATTTAAGAGATTATTGTCATTCTACAAATCCCAAAAGATGAAGGGTTTGTGATTCTTAGTGTATCTCATTTCACTGTATTTTACTACCAATGCAAAACTGGAAGGATTCTGGAGAATGGTCAGGATCTGTAGAACACTTATTCAGATAGTGGTGTTGCTCAAGTTACAATATTTTAACTGGAGTATATCAGTGTAGTACCTGGTACTGCTATGCAGCTCTTGACCTAATGTTTTCTTTCTAAATCTCATCAACAAAGGTAATTGTTTTATGCAGTTGATTTTATGCGACAAGAACAACCATACACCTTTTTTTTGTCTTAACCCAAGGCTATATTTACTCTCCTGTTCCATTTTAATATATAGTTTGGAAATAGCTTTATTATGCTAATGATCCATAGAACATCACACTGCTCAATTATAATGATATCATGATGCCAAATGAATCTTGAAAACAAAATATAGTGAACAGTCTTTGTGAGACCCATGCATATCTGATACTTAAAAATAAATCCTGCAAAAGTTCACAGACCTCACATATCCCTGAGGTGACCAGGGACATGTGAAAAGAAGAGTGAAATATAAAAGCATTTAGAAAGGTAAAAACAGACATTTCCTTGAAGAAGTGTGAGAGAATCAGACTTCAGAAGACTTGGTAAGTCAAACCATAGCAAGCATTTAACTGGGAGAGACTTCTACAAAATTGTCAAGGTTAATGAGTTTATATTTAGTATGCTTATGAGGGAGGAATTTTCTCACATGATTTTTATATCCACAAAGGCATGACATATCTTCAGATGTATTCAGTGATTAGAGATCAAGGTGGAATTTCTTTTTATTAGAGAATCAGCAACTGATAGGAAATTTTCATCACTTTATTTATTCTGCAGAATAGAACTTTACAGGTTATTTTTATTTTATCTCAGTGTACAAAGTGTATTTTTTTTTAAAACCTGTCTATGGGATGCATACCCAGAGGGGATGCAGGGGAAGTTGTCAACTTCACCCCAAATAGCACACATCAGGAATTGCTGCTGCTGTCTCTGCTTTCTCAGGTTTAGAGGTTTGGAGTTTCTGGTTATCAAGAGAGAAATGTTTCCACTGGAGAATGCAGTCCTGGTGTCATTAAGCTGAGACCATCCACTTGGAGCTCCACATGCCCCTGAAAGTACATGCAGTTAAAGAAGTTCACTCTGCTGCTCAATGTGATTTAAGTTTCAGGTGAGTATGAGTAAACTGACATCTCCCCATGATGATGTTTAGCTGATGGGACGTACGTAGTGTTTTCTTCCAGTTGGGAAACTTCTGACTTATACAAATGCAGAAACAGCTGTATGTTGACAAAATGAAAGTGGCTGACTATGCTGGGCTGATCGCGTTTCCCTTTCTGCACCACTCTCTGCATCCACCAGTGACCAGGATGTGTTTCTCTATGGAGCATTTCCACAGACATCCCCGGCTTCTGGCTTCTGGCTGGGTTTGTAGGCTGTGTGGGGAGAGAATGTGATCATTCCTCTGGAGCCCTCCACAATGAGCTCTTCTAGGAGCCACCTTCTATAAGGTGGCCTTCTCTTAAGGCTGCAGTTTCCTTTCCAAACTTTAGTAGCCCCTTTCTCCAGCAGCCCCTGCAGGCCTATCAGAGCTTTGGGGTTCTTGCCATTTCTAGCCCTGGAGTGCCTCATACATCTATCATTTTCCATGACTTTGTCCATGTTATAGTGAATAGTTGTTTCATGAAAGCTTTCAACAGAGAATGGAGCCAATACGGCAGAGAGGAAAACCCTGAGTCCATGACTCCCCACAACTAGGGCACTTACCAGATGCTGATGGGGGTCCTTAACACCCAGGCAAGCAGTAGGAACCCCTGAGAAACTGGATAGGACATGGGGAAGGGGCAAAGAAGGAAGAGAAGCAAAGGCCGGATGGGTCCTGCACCCCGAGGGGCAGCTGGGGAAGGATAGGGGTTCACACTCCTGGAGAGACACACTTATCTCAAGGGATCAGCAGGGACCAGGAAAGACACTCAGGGGTCAGAGAATTGGGAGAACATGCCTGGCGTTCCCCCCACTCACTCAACTCTGGGGAGCCTAAAGATGCCCTGGGTTAGTCCTCCACCCTCCAAGGCTCCCTCCAGCCACGTGGGTCTTAGGGGTGTGAGAAGGAGGGGTAGAAGGAAGAGTTCAGCCAGACAGGGTGGGACCCTGGGGGTCAGGAGATTGGGCAACGAGCCTAGGGTTCCCTCCACCCACTCAGCTTTGAGGAGCAGGCTGAGGCCCCGTGGAGCCTGCTGAGGTCCAGGGACTAATCCTCTGCACACCAGGGCCCTCTTCAAACCGTGCTGAGGCTAGGCCTTCCCCTACTCCCACCCAAGGCCTATTACGGCAGCATGGGCCATAAGCCCAGACGATGCCCCTGTATAACCTCCATCTCACCTAGGTCTCGCCCCCTACAGCCAAAGTCTTTCATGTTTTGTGGTTTTTTTTTTTTCTTTATTTGTTTTGTGTTTTGAGGTTTGGGGGAGGGTTGTTTTTTTTTTTTTTTTTTTTTTTTTTTTTTTACTATTGAAGTCCTGTTTTATCTTACAGTAGTTGTTTCATATATATTTTTTCTAATATATCTGTTAGTTTTCTAAATTTACTTTTTATTCTTTGTTATTGTTCTGCTCCTTTTTTGCTTTGTTTGTTTTGCTACACCATACAGATTGTAGGATTTCAATTCACAGGCCAGAGGTTGGTCCTGAAGTCCTGCAGTGGAAGCACAGTGTTTGAACTGCTGGACTAAAAGAGACCCCAGGGACTTTTAATCAGAGTGGGGTCTCCTGGCAGTCCACATCTCAAGAGCAGAACATGGCTCTACTCAATTACCTGCAAACTCCAGTGCTGGATACCTCAGGCCAAACAACTCATAACACAGGAACATAGCCCTCACCCATCAAAAAAAGTGAAATGACATATATATATATATATATATATATATATATATATATATATAAAATAGACAAAGGAGCAAGGTAAAAACTGACAAGACCATAAATTAAGAGGAAATAAGCAAACCTGCCTGAAAAAGAATTCAGAGTAAGGATAGTAAAGACAATCCAAAATCTTGAAAATAGAATGCAAGCATGGATTGAGAAAATACAAGAAATCTTTAACAAAGACCTAGAGGAACTAAAGAACAAACAGAGATGAATAGCACAATAACTAAAATGAAAAATACACCAGAAAGAATCAATAGCAGAATAACTGAGGAAGAAGAATGAATTAGTGAATTGGAAGACAGAATGGTGGGAATAAATGCCAAGCAGCAGAATAAAGAAAAAACAATGAAAAAAAAAATGAAGACAATCTCAGAGACTTCTGGGACAACCCTAAGCACACTAACATTTAAATTATATAGACGTCCCAGAAGAAGAAGATAAAAAGAAAGGGTCTGAGCAAATATTTGAAGAGGTTATAGTTGAAAATGTCCCTAACATGGGAAAGGAAACAGTCATCCAAGTCCAAGAAGCCCAGAGAGTCCCATACAGTATAAACCCTAGGAGAAACATATTAATCAAAATAACAAAAATTAAATACAAAGAAAATATATTAAAAGCAGCAAGGGAGAAGCAAAAAATAGCATGCAAGGGAATGCCCATAAAACTATCAGCTGATTTTTCAACAGAATCTCTACAGGCCAGAAGGAAATGGCAAGATGTATTTAAAGTGCTGAAAGGGGAAAAAACCTACAACCACAATTCTCTACCCAGCAGGGATCTCACTGAGATTTGAAGGAGAAATCAAAGGTTTTACAGACAAGCAAAAGCTAAGAGAATTCAGCACCACCAAACCAACCTTACAACAGATGATAAAAGAGCTTCTCTAGGCAGGAAACACAAGAGGAGAAAAAGACACACAAAAATAAACCCAAAACAATTAAGAAAATTATAATAGGAACACACATATTGATAATTACCTTAAATGTAAGTAGATTAAATGCCCCAACAAGAAGACACAGATAAGATAAAGGGACACATAAACAAGGGCAGTGTATACACTGCCTATGAGAGACCCACTTCAGACCTCGGGCCACAGACAGACTGAAAGTGCAGGGGCAGAAAAAGATACTCTATGCAAATGGAAATCAAAACAAAACTGGAGTAGCAATACCAATATCCTATAAAATGCACTTTAAAATACAGACTTTACAAGAGATAAGGAAGGATACTACATAATGATCAAGGGATCAATCCAAGAAGAAGATAAAACAATAATAAATATTTATACATCCAACATAAAAGCACCACAATACATAAGGCAAATGCTAATAATCATAAAAACGGAAACATAATAATAGTGAAGGACTTTAACACCCCAGTTACATCAACGGATGGATCATCTAGCAGAAATTAAATAAGGAAAGACAAGCTTGAAATGGCACAATAGACCACATACATTTAATTGATATTTATAGTACATTCCATCCCAAAGTTGAAGAATACCCTTTCTTCTCAAGTGTACATGGAATGCTCTCCAGGATAGACAACATCTTGCCTCAAAAATCAAGTCTCAAAAGTTTAAGAAAATTGAAATTATATCAAGCATCTTTTCAGATCACAGATCAATGTGATTAGAAATAAAGTATAGGAAAAAAGAAAACTAAAAACCCTAACACATGAGGTTAAATGGTACACCATTAAATAACCAAGACATCACCGAAGAGATTAAAGATGAAATAAAAATGCATAGAAACAAAAGACAATGAAAATATGATGACCCCAAACCTATGGGACACAGCAAAAGCAGTTCTAAGATGGAAGTTTATGGAAATTCAACCTCACCTCAAGAAACAATAAAAACCTCAAATAAACAATCTAACCTTATACTTAAAGCAACTATAGAAAGAAGAATGAAGACAACTCAAAGTCAGTAGAAAGAAAACAATCAGAGAAGAAATAAGTGAAATAGAAACAAAAATTAAAACAATAGCAAAGATCAACAAAAGTTAGTTCTTTGAGAAGATAAAATTGATAAACCTTTAGCCAGAATCCTCAAAAAAAAAACACTGAGAGAATTCAAATTAATAAAATTAGAAATGAAAAAGGAGAATTCACAACTAACACTGTAGAAATACAAAGGATCATAAGAGACTACTACAAGCAAATATACGCCAATAAAATGGACAACCTGGAAGAAACGGACAAATTCTTGGAGAGGTTCAACTTTCCAAAGTTGAACCAGGAAGAATTAGAAAATATAAAACAGATCAATCATAAGTAATTTGAAACTATAATTAAATCTTCTAACAAAAGTCCAGGACCAGCTGGCTCCACAGGGAATTTCTATGAAACATTTAAAGGTGAGCTAACAGCTATCTTTCTCAAACTTATAAAAGATTGCAGAAGGAGGAATTCTCCCAAATTTGTTCTACAAGGTCACCATCACTCTGATACCAAAACCAGACAAAGGTATCGCACACAAAAAAGAAAATTATAGACCAATACCTCTGATGAACATAGATGTAAAAATCCCCAGCAAGATGCTAGCAAACAGAATCCAACAACACATTAAAGGGATCAAACACCATGATCAAGCAAGGCTTATCCCAGGAATGCAAGTATTCTTCAACATACAATATGCAAATAAATCAATGTGATACACCGTATTAACAAATTGAGGAATAAAAACCATATGATCATCTCAACAGCTGCAGAAAAAGCTTTTGGCAAAATTCAAAAGCCATTTATGATAAAAACCAAAAAACAAAACTCTCCAGAAAGTGGCCATGGAGGGAAACTACCTCAACGTAATATAAACCATATACAACAAACCCACAGCAAACATCAATCTCAGTGGTGAAAAACTGATAGCATTTCTCCTAAGATTAGGAACAAGGATGTCCACTCTCACCACACTTACTCAACATAGTTTTGGAAGTCCTAGCAATGACAATCAGAAAGAAAAAAAAAAGAAATAAAAGTAATACAAATTTGAAAAGAAGAAGTAAAACTATCACTGTTTACAAATGACATGTTACTATACATAGAAAATCCTAAAGATGCCACCAGAACACTACTGGAGCTCATCAATGAATTTGGTAAATATGTAGGAACAAAATTAATGCACAGAAATCTCTTGCATTTCTATACAGTAATAAAGAAGGAGTACAAAGAGAAATTAAGGAAAGGATCCCACCTGTCATTTTAACAAAAAGAATAAAATACCTAGGAATAAAACTAGGGAGCAAAAGACTTGCACTCTGAAAACTATAAAACACTGATGAAAGAATCAACAAGAACACAGATGGTGAAATATACCATGTTCTTGGATTGGAAGAATCAATATAGTGAAAATGAAAATATTACCCAAAACAATCTACAGATTCAGATTCAATGCAATCCCTGTCAAATTACCAAGGGCACTCATCACAGAATTAGAACAAAAATTTTCACAGTTTGTATGGAAGCACAAAAGATCCCAAATAGCGAAAGCAATCTTGAGAAAGAAAAGTGGAGGTGGAGCAATCAGGCTCCCTAACTTCAAACTATACTAACACAAAAACAGAAATATAGACCAATGGTACAGGATAGGAAGCTCAGAGATAAACCCTCCACGTACGGTCACTTAATCTGTGACAGAGGAGGTAAGAATATACAATGAAGAAAAGAGCCTCTTCAATAAGTGGTGCTGGTAAATCTGAAAATTTTTGCAAAATAATGAAATTAGAACACTTCCTAAAATATACAAAAATAAACTTGAAATGGATTAAAGACCTCAGTGTAAGACCCAACACTATAAAACTCTTAAAGGAAAATATAGAAAAACATTCTTTGACTTAAACCATGAAGACTTTTTTGACCCACCTCCTAAAGTAATCAAAATTTAAAAAAATTGCTTTAATGGGACATGATTAAACTTAAAATCTTCTGCAAAGCAAAAGAAACCATAAACAAGACAAAAAGACAACCCTCAGACTGGGAGAAAATATTTGCAAAGGAAACAATGACAAAGGATTAATCTCTAAAATATACAAACAGATCCTGGAGCTCAATATCAAAAAAGCAAACAACTCAATCAAAAAGGGCAGAAGACCTAAACAGACATCTCTCCAAACAAGACATATAGATGGGCAAAAAGCACATGAAAATTTGTAAACATCCCTCACTATTAGAGAAGTGCAAATCAAACTTATAATGAGATACCACTTCACACTGGTCAGAATGGCCATCATCAAAATATCTACAGATAATAAGTGTTGGAGAGAGTGTGGAGAAAATGGAACTCTCTTACTCTGTTGGTGGAGGTGTAAATTGACACTGCCACTGTGGAGGACAGCATGGAGATTCCTTAAATACCCAAACACCGACCTACAATATGACCCAGAAATCCCACCACTAGACATATACCCTGAGAAAACCATAAATTGAAAAGACACATGTACTCCAGGGTTCATTGCAGCACTATTTACAATAGCCAGAACATGGAAGCAAGCTAAATGTTCATCAGTAGATGAAAGGATAAAGAAGAGGTGGTATACACACACACACACACACACACACACACACACACAATGGAATATTACTCAGCTACATAGAGGATTGGAATACAAAATAGAAAGTCAAGAGATACCTGGAGTAACAGGCAAGTTTGTCCTTGTAGTACAAAATGAAGCAGGGTGAAGGCCACCAGAGACTTGTCAAGGGAACACACTGGTCAGATCAAGCATCTTTGTCCAACAACATAAGAGACGGCTCTGCATAGGGGCATCACCAAATGGTCAATATCAAAATCAGATTGATTGTGTTCTTTGCAACATAATCAGCATAAGATGGAAACGTTCTATACAGTTAGTAAAAACAAAACTTGGAGCTGACTGTGGCTCAGATCATTAGCTCCTTGTTGCAGAATTCAGAGGCAAGTTGAAGATAGTAAGGAAAACCACTAGGTCATTAAAGTATAACCTAAATCGAATCTCTTATGATTATACAGTGGAGGTGACAAATAGATTCAAGGGATTAGATCTGGTAGACAGAGTGCCTGAAGAACTATGGACAGAGGTTCGTAACATTGTACTGGAGATGAGGACCAAAGCCATACCAAAAAAAAATGAGGTTCAATAAGGCAAAGTGGTTGTCTGAGGAGGCCTTACAAAAGGCTGAGAAAAGAAGTGAAAGCAAAGAAAACGTGAAAGATATACCCAACTGAATGGAGAGCTCAAGAGAATAGCAAGGAGAGATAAGAAAGCCTTCTTAAGTGAACAATGCAAAGAAATAGAGGAAAACAATAGAATGGAAAAGACTAGAGGTCTCTTTAAAGAAAATTGGAGATACCAAGGGAACATCTCATGCAAGGATGGGCCTGATAAAGGACAGAAATGGGAAGGACCTAAGAGAAGCAGAAGAGATCAAGAAGAGGTGGCAAGAATATACAGAACTATACAAAAAAGGTCTTAATGACCCAGATAACCACGATGGTGTGGTCACTCACCTAGAGCCAGATATCCTGGAGCGTGAAGTCAAGAGGGCTTTAGGAAGAATTACTATGAACAAAGTCAGGGAAATGATGGCATTCCCATTGTGCTATTTCAAATCCTAAAAGATGATAGTGTTAAAGTGCTGCACTCAATATGTGAGCAAATTTGGAAAACTCAGCAGTGGCCACAAGACTGGAAAAGATCAAGTTTCGTTTCAATCTCAAAGAAGGGCAATGCCAAAGAATGCTCGAACCACTGTACAATTGTGCTCATTTCACATGCTAGCAAGATAATGTTCAAAATCCTTCAAGCTGAGCTTCCACTGTACAGGTACCAATAACTTCCAGAAGTACAGGCTGGATTTATAAAAGGCAGAACAAAGAGATAAAATTTCCAACATCATTAAATCATAGTGAGAGCAAGGGAATTCCAGAAAAAAATCTTTTTCTTCTTCGTTGACTATGCCAAAGCCTTTGACTATGTGGATCACAACACACTGTGGAAAATTCTTAAAGAGATGGGAATATCAGACCACCCTACCCACCTCCTGAGAAACCTGTATGCAGGACAAGAAGCAGCAATTAGGACTGGACATGGAACAGTGGACTGATTCAAAATTGAGAAAGGGGTTTGTCACAGCTGTATATTGTTACCTTGATATTTAATTTCTATGCAGAGTACATTATGTGAAATGCCGGGCTGGATGAATCACAAACTGGAATCAAGATTGCCAGGAGAAATATCAACAATATCAAATATGCAGATGATATCACTCTAATGGCAGAAATTTAAGAGGAATTAAGAGCCTCTTGATGAGGGTGAAAGAAGAGAGTGAAAAAGGTGGCTTAAAATTCAACATTCAAAAAACAAAGATCATGGCATCTGGCCCCATCGCTTCGTGGAAAATCAAAGGGGAAAAATTGAAAACAGTGACAGATTTTATTTCTTGGCCTCCAAAATCACTGTGAACAGTGACGGTAGCCATGAAATTAAAGGACACTTGTTCCTTGGAAGGAAAGCTGTGACAAACCTAGACAGTATATTAAAAAGCAGAGACATCACTTTTCTGTCAAAGGTCCATATAGTCAAAGCTATGCTGTTTCCAGTAGTCATGTGTGGATGTGAGAGTTGGACCATAAAGAAGGCTGAGCGCTGAAGAATTGATGCTTTTGAATTGTGGTACTTGAGATGACTCTTGAGAGTCCCTTGGACAACAAGGAGATCAAACCAGTCAATCCTAAAGGAAATCAACCCTGAATATTCATTGGAAGAACTGATGCTGAAGCTGAAGCTCCATTACTATGGCCACCTGATGGGAAGATCCCACTCATTGGAAAAGTCTCTGATGCTGGGAAAGGCTGAGGGCAGAAGGAGAAGGGAGGATGAGATGGTTGGATGGCATCACTGAGTCAATGGACATGAGTTTGAGCAAACTCTGGGAGATAGTAAAGAACCAGGAAGCCTGGCATGCTGCAGTCTATGGGGTCGCAGAGTTGGATACGACTGAAAGACTGTATATAACAACAACAGCAACCAATCACTATGTAAAAATGGAGGATGAATTAGACTGCTTGATGTGTAATGCCATAATAGGTGAACAACTTGGAATAAGATGGGATGGAGGGAGCTAGAATCATTGAAGAGACAGACTAAGCAAAGCCCTCATTTATGCCTCATTAAATCATGAAGTGAATTTTGTATAACTACAAACCTTCATTTTCTGACCTTTAATTTTCTATATGGTGAAGTTTTTTGTTTGTTTTTTGTGGCGAGGGGGAGGGGGTGGCTTCCCTGGTAACTCAGCTGGTAAAGAATCAGCCTGCAATGCAGGAGACCTTGGTCAATTCCTGGGTCAGGAAGATCCTCTGGAGAAGGGATAGGCTACCCTTTCCAGTATTCATGGGCTTCCCTGGTGGCTCAGACAGTAAAGAATCCACCTGCAATGCAAGAGACCTGGGTTCAGTCCCTGGGTCTGGAAGATCACCTGGAGGAGGACATGGCTAGCCACTCCAGTACACTTGCCTGGAGAATTCCACGGAGAGAGGAGCCTGGCAAGCTACAGTCCATGGGGCTGCAAAGAGTCGTACATGGCTGAACGACTTTCACTTCAAAGTGTTTTTGGTACTTAGAGCAATGTGGTATATAGCAAGTCTTCAATGAATATTTGTCAAGAGGAAGAACAATATTTCTATTTAAAGTTGTAGGAGTGAGCTTAGCAATCCCTGTGTGATAGATGAAGATGTGTCACATTAAAAAATAGCAGCCAGTCTTATAAAGCAGCTTCTGTTTACTATGGCAGGGAGGCTAGAGTGCCAGGAAGAACTAAACCCCCTCACATGTGTACCCAAAACTCTGGCACAGGCATATGAGAGGCTACTCATAACCATCAGATGCATGAATGAAGGGAAGTGGGGCAAGGAGAGGGTTTCCTCCCTAGTAACTCAAAGCAGAATGACAAAGGGGGCTTTGAGTTTTCTCTAGCTTCTTACAAGATCATACTCAATTCCATTTCAGTTCCATGTTCTTTGGCATCTGTTCTTTTCATCACCCTGGGCGGCCTAGTTGTTGAGCAATTAGAGAGTCAAAACTGCTGCATCATACGAAGCTGTTGTACTTCACTGTCATGAGACCACAAGGTGATGGGAATTCCTCCATTTTAAATTCCATCTGCATATGTGTTATTTTCTTCATGATAGTTGTATGTTATTCCACCAATGCTGTGTGAGCCACCCATGCACAGGACTATATGAACTAGAGGGAAAGCTGTTGCTCTTTTTCCAAGGACAGGTGGGTAATCCACAATTATTGGTTGTGAGATATTAAATAGAACCCACATCTTCCCAAGGGATCTCTGAGTCTGCTATGTTCTTGGTGGTTCAAGTCGTGTCAACAGCTGTTAACAGAAGAAAATAGGTAAACTAAACACACTACTTGTAGGCATGAAACTTATTTTGTGGTGTGATTGGTAAAGAACATTTATCTTGTCAAATTCCTTGAAATGGATTTCTCCATTTGAGGTAGTATTTCTTGTAGCCCAAGAGGTAAAGGTCTGTCTGAATTTCAGACTGTTGTGAGCTTACTTCTGTTCTCAGAGAATTAATAAAAATACCATCCCTCATTTTTCAGTAAAAGTGATCATACACACTTGTAGCTAACAAAACAGATCACCTACTCTTATTTTTAATGTTTTGTAATGATGGCAGTGTGTCTTGATTTTTGTAGGATATTATTTCTAAGATAATTCCTTAAGGCTATTTAGATGTAGCATGTCTTACAGACTGCAGTTTTCTACACTTGTACTTTTAAGGGATCTAACTTAATAATTTAAAAACTTTTAATAAATGCTCAGATTCAAGAGGTATATAGAACCAAGTCTAAGAATTAGGAAAGGGTCGTTAAGAACTGTTGTACATTTCTCTTCCCAGCCTGCAGAGCTCTCAATCCTAACACTACAGTAGAATCTCTTGGGTGAGATTTCTTAAACTGCTGATACCTGGATTCTAACTGAATCAGAAAGTCTCAGGCGGGGAAGGAAGCCATGAATAATTCCTAAAAGCTCCCCAGATGACTCTCTTGTGTACCCATGTGATAGTACTCTTGGTTTCTTTTCAATGAAATGAATCAAGCAATTAAATTAAATTTTAACACCCTAAAGCCCTTGAAAGTTCTCATGCAAATTCCACGGTCATGATCCCTTCCATTAGTATACAGAGAGAGATGGGGAACCAGGCATCCTCTGACAAGTAATTACCTTCTGTGGAGAAGATAAGGTTGCCAATTGCTGAAGGTGGTAAAGTGAAGATTCAGGAGATCATGCCACAGCAAGGGAGGCTCCATCCCAGTGCATCTGAGTTCCTCTGGTGTAAGCAGAATGTCATTCTGAAAATAGCACAACCCAAGGAGATTCCTTGAGAGGAAAGTAAAAAAAAGACTGAACTGCCTTCTCAGCATGTCTCTTTTCCTGGTACATTTATTGGTTTCTATCATCAAATATAAATGAACGTTGATTTAGAATTGTATTCTGCTTATATCAGGAATTTGAGTTACTCTATCAGAAATCCTTAATATGATTCTATTTTTAAAAAGTTAAGACTTCAGAGAGTGTATTTCTGGGAATTTGAAGCAATTACTCTTGCTTTTACTGTCTTTATAGAAAACATTTTTTCAGTTTAAAAATCCATGGAACTATCTTTAACTGTAACCACAAAAATATTAGTAAATGCAGTGACTATAAGATTAGACAAGACTCTCAAAACTCAGTTTTTCCCACGTATAAACTGCCAAATGATGGCACTGTCAGCTTTCACACAGAAGCTTCACATCCATCACCAGGCTCATGCGCGGTGAGTTGCAAGCTTGTCAAAATATACTCTGAAAAGGTTGATGGGCCTGATTTCACCTAAAGAATTGCCAGCATGCATCAATATAGAGAAAGTAGAATATTGCCCAAGCAGTATCCTCTGTGCTCTGTTCCATAACAACAGTACCAAGGAGGGCTTACCCAGAAACTGTCAAGCAGATTTGTTAAGATAGGCAAAAGTCAATCTCAGAAGAAAGATTAGGATTTTGAAAATAATTATTTTGGACTTGAACTAGGAGACCACCATTATACTAAAATCCACAACTAATATTTTCACTAGATTTTAAGACACAGCTTACTCTGTTTCTTAGTCAGTAAGTTCAAAAGAGGAATAAAACCTTCCATGAGGTATGAAACATCAACAATTCATTCTTGGCTCCCTCTGCTGACCTTAGACCATGCTGTGCAGTAGAGGCCTGGGAATGGGTGAGAAAACTCCAGCTTCAGTGGGAATGTGGGAAACTCACCAAAAGGTAGACAGATCAAACATGTACCAAACACACTTCATAGAAAGTGTGTCCATCAAGAATTAGAAAGCCAGATTTTCCTAATCAGTCATATGAAAAGAAAAATGATTTGACGATATCATAGATGATAGGAAATGGATGGCAGCAGGTGACCCAGGCAAGAAAAAAGTAGTTTTTTCTTAAGATATCATGCATTCATGGACAAGGTATAACTTATTAATAAGAGCAGATTATAAGAATGAAGTTGACATTATATGTGCAGGTATGCTGCAGTATGTTTTGTGGTGTTCAGCTATCAAAGCAGACTTACAGCGAGAAGCCCAGATAGAGCTTTTTATGCCCCAATTCAACAGAACAGTGTGTGGTGTAAATATAATAAAGGTGGTGATGATGGTGCTGCTGCTGCTGCTAAGTCGCTTCAGTCGTGTCCGACTCTGTGCGACCCCATAGACAGCAGCCCATCAGGCTCCGCTGTCCCTGGGATTCTCCAGGCAAGAACACTGGGGTGGGTTGCCATTTCCTTCTCCAGTGCATGAAAGTGAAAAGTGAAAGTGAAGTCGTTCAGTCATGTCCTATTCTTCGCAACCCCATGGACTGCAGCCTACCAGGCTCTTCCGTCCATGGAATTTTCCAGGCAAGAGTTCTGGAGTGGGTTGCCGTTGCCTTCTCCATGATGATGATGGGTGGATAGCAAAGTTTCTTAGGTAAATGATATGTACAAACACTGTTCTAAGAACTTTAAGGGTGTTACCTGATTTAACCTTCATAAAAACTGTAGGAGGTGAGTATTTTTATGATCCCTCTTATACAAGTAATGCAAAGAAATAGAGGAAAAACAGAATAAGAAAGACTAGAAATCTCTTCAAGAAAATTGGAGATATCAAGGGAACACTTCATGCAAGGATGGGCACAATAAAGGACGGAAACAATAGGGACCTAAGAGAAGCAGAAGAGATTAAGAAGAGGTGGCAAGAATACACAGAAGAACTGTATTTTTTAAAACACTGTATTTTAAAAAGAATACACAGAAAACCACGATGATATTGTCACTCACCTAGAGCCAGACATCTTGGAGTGTGAAGTCAAGTGAGTCTTAGGAAGCATTACTATGAACACAGCTAGTGGAGGTGATGAAATTTCAGCTGAGCTCTTTAAAATCCTAAAAAGACAATGGTGTTAAAGTGCTGCACTCAAAATGTCAGCAAATTTGGAAACCTCAGTGGTGACCACAGGACTGGAAAAGGTCAGTTTTCATTTCAATTTGAAAGCAGGGCAACCCCAAACAATATTCATCCTGCTGTACAATTGCACTCCTTTCACAAGCTGGCAAGGTAATGTTCAAAATCCTTCAAGCTAGGCTTCAGTAGTATGTGAAGAAGGAACTTTCAGATGTACAAGCTGGCTTTAGAAAAGGCAGAGGAACCAGAGATCAAATTGCCAACATTCATTGAATCGTAGAGAAAGCAAAGGATTCCAGGAAAGCATCTACTTCTGCTTCACTGACTATACTAAAGCCTTTGCGTGGATCTCTGCAAACTGTGGAAAATGGGAATACCAGACCACCTAACCTGCCTCCTGATAAACCTGTATACAAGTCAAGAAGCAACGGTTAGAACTGGAAATGGAACAATAGACTGATTCCAAATTGGGAAAGCAGTAAAACAAGGCTGTATATTGTCACCATGTTTATTTAACTTCTATGCAGAGTACATCATGCAAAATACTGGGCTGGGTGAAGCCCAAGCTGGAATCAAGTTTTCCAGTAAAAATATCAACAATCTCAAAAAAGCAGATGATACCACTCTCAAGGCAGAAAGTGAAGAGGAACTAAAGAGCCTCTTGATGAAAGTGAAAGAGGACTTAAAACTCAACATTCAAAAGACTAAGATCATAGCATCTGTTCCCATCACTTCCTGGAAAATAGAAGGAGAAGTGGAAACAGTGACATTTTATTTTCTTGGGCCCAAAAATCACTGTAGACTTCAACTGCAACCATGAAATTAAAGGACACTTGCCCCTTGCAAGGAAACCTATGACAAAAATAGACAGCATATTAAAAAGCAGAGACATGACTTTGCTGTCAAAGGTCTATATAGTCAAAGCTATGGTTTTTCCAGTAGTCGTGTATGGATGTGAGAGCTGGCATAAAGAAGGCTGAGCACCAAAGAACACTTTCTTTCGAACTATGGTGCTGGAGCAGACTCTTGAGAGTCCCTTGGGCAGCAAGGAGATCAAACCAGTCAATCCTAAAAGAAATCGACCCTGAATATTTATTGGAAGGACTGATGCTGAAGCTGAAGCTCCAATACTTTGGCCACTTGATGCAAAGAACTGACTCATTGGAAAAGACCCTGAGGCTGGGAGAGATTGAAGGCAAAAGGAGAAGAGGGTGGCAGAGGAAGAGACGGTTTGATAGCATCATCAACTTAATGGAAATGAGTTTGAGCAAATTCCGGGAGATAGTGAAGGACAGGAAAGCCTGGCATGCTATTGCACATGAGGTCGCAAAGAGTCGGATGTGACTTAGCAACTAAACAGCTCTTATAGAAGTAGCTTATGCTTAGGGATATTAAATACCTAGCCCAAGATCATATAGCTCATAATGGTACGGAGAGGAAAGAAACCCCTATGGGAACCCTCAATTTTTGCTTTTCATATATAGCAAAATCCCATACGCAACTATATGACAAAAATATTTTCAAATATCTATATGCTTTCCTGTTTTCCCCAATACAGCAATATTCCACACACAGACTTTCCATATAGAGTCTCAAAGTAGTCATGTTTGGGTGGTACCCAAACAAATCACGTTTTTTCTTATATACAGCTGGTACCATTTCTCAGAACACTTGATCATACTCCTCTACTTGCCCTTATATCACATAGATTTCTGTGTAATATTATTATGCAAACACAACCAGTACCTGGAAATCAAGTGTTTTTCCTGACGAGTATTCTTCTTGCAGTATTTACACTGCAAAGCTACTATTGCTAATAGAGTCTAGTATACTGCTTAATGTTAGTTAACATGACCCAAGGAAGGACTGAGCATATACAGATCAAAGTATTGCTTATTTGTCCAAATTTAAGGTGATATTTTCCATATGTTTCATTCAAAGAGATGGGGTTAATGCTGTAGAAATATCCTATTTTTACCCAGATCAAAAGAAAGCTTGTGAAACCTGTTATCACCATCATCTTCCTGGATTCAAAGATATGACACAGAGAGTGAAGTGAAGTGATCATAGTCACAGAATTAGGAAAAGCAGACTAAACCTGATCATCCATCCCCTGCAGAGCGGTGATCATATCCAAGGCAGCAGGCCAGGTGCCCAAGAGAGCAACTAGCAGGCATATTGTCATCATAGCCTCACTCTGGGTCTGCTTTCCTGGGACTTTCAGTTGGGAATCAAGAGAGCTTTTAAGAACACTATTTTTCACTTATTCTACAAATACTTATTGAACATGTACTGTGGGGCTCAGCAGATAGGCCCTGCCTTCAACATGCTCAGAGCCTAGTGAGGACACAAATAAGAAAAAAAAAATCACTGATTTATGGGTACAGTAGAGGGACTCCCTACCCAATACCATTGAAGTCTTTCATAAACAGATCACTCAACAGCTAAGTGTTAAAGAACTAGTTGTATGGCTATTACCCTGGGAAATGGGTGCTGTGCTGTCCAGAAGAGGATAAAGCAGATGAAAAATTTAGGAAAACAACCTGCTTAAGAAGCTTGATGAGTTGGAGGAGGGGGCATAAGAGGCATGTGGGGCTGTGTTTGAGGAGAAGAGAGCAGAGGGACCAGATAATGGGTACTCTTTTTTTTTTTTTTACTGTAAATGAAACAAAGATGAATATTTTTAATGATAAAAGTGCAACTCACAAAGAAGATAGACATCATAAACCGTTAGACACCTTAACAACAAGGAAACAAAGATACATAAAACAAAAATCAGCAGAAATATAAGGGAAAAGAAAAATATATATAATTTTACTGAGACATATTAACATTTCTCTGATAATATTTTATCAAGTGCAGAAAATATAAGAATAGTAGCACCTTGAATGATGTCACTAATAATTTAAATATGATAGATTTGTATTTAATTAATTTATATTAGTCATATCCTACACAAATATATTTAAAGTTTTGTATCTCACACATTGTAATTAGATGGCCATAGGACACTTACAAAAATTGGCAAAAAGACAAACATTACTAAATTTCAAAAGGTAGAATTCATTTTTGTGTGTGTGATTCAGTTATACATATACACATATATTATTTTTGAAGTTATTTTCCATTAGAGGTTATTACAAGATATTGACTGTAGTTCCCTGTGCTATACAGTAAACCTTTGGTGCTTGTCACATATCTATCTTTTAATTAGGCAAAACTTCATAAGTTTTCTAATGTATATATATTATATATATATAACATGTATATATATATATAAGCTGTTTTACTACAGTTGATAAAGGCTTGAGAAAGAACACCAAAAAAAAAAGACGAAGAGATAGAGAAATTGGAAAACAAACTAAATGAAATGGGAGCCCTGAAATAGAAAAAGTGAAACAAGCTAGATAAATGTAAAAGATCCTCATATAATACAGTTGTTTTTAAACATGGCTGCTCATCAGAAACATACCTGGAGCTCTGCAAAAAAAAGAAAGCAATACCTGGGCATTTGTAATTTTCAAAGAATTCCAAGATAATTCTGATATGCATCTAGATCTTTAAAAGTTATTACAGGTTTTTCTATTAAATAGTAGTTTTGGTGATATAGAATTCTATGATTTTTCTGTTAACCAGTCATGATACAATGATACGATTAAGCGAATAATAGTTGCATAATCACAATAGTAAGAATATTTATCAGTTTTCACAATCAATAGCCAGGCAAAAACTAAAAGATAATTACAGTTGCAAGCCATAATGGGAACACGATTAGTCTAACAATATACAAGAATTACATACAATATGGGGGGTCAAGCAGAATGATAGGATAAGTGGAAGTGTATACAGGCACATGTTTTCATCTGCTCAGCCAGTCTATGTGTTTTGGTTGGTGCATTAAGTCCATTTACATTTAAGGCAATTATCGATAGGTATGTTCCTATTATGGTTTTATTAATTGTTTTTGGTTTATTTTCTGTAGGTAGGGCTTTTCCTTGTCTTCTTTTCTGCCTAGAGAAGTTCCTTTAGCATTAATTATAAAGCTGGTTTGGTGGTGCTGAATTCTCTTAATTTTTGCTTGTCTGGAAAGCTTGATTTCTCCATCAAATCTGAAGGAGAGACTTGCTGGGTAGAATATTCTTGGTTGTAGGTTCTTCACGTTCATCACTTTAAATATATCATACCATTCCCTTCTGACTTGTAGAATTTCTGTTGAGGAATCAGCTGATAGCCTGATGGGAGTTCTCTTGTATGTTGTTTGTCGTTTTTCTCTTGCTGCTTTTAATATTTTATCTTTGTCTTTAATTTTTGTCAGTTTGATTACCATGTGTCTCAGTGCTTTCCTCCTTGGGTTTATCCTGCCTGGGACTCTGTGCTTCCTGAACTCGTTTGACTATTTCCTTTCCCATGTTAAGGAAGTTTTCAGCTATTATCTCTTTAAATATTTTCTCAGGTCCTTTCTCTTATTTCCTTCTGGGACAGCTATAATGTGAATATTGCTGCATTTAATGTTGTCCCAGAGATCTCTTAGGCTATCTTCATTTCTTTTCATTCTTTTTTCTATATTCTGTTCTGTGGCACTGATTTCCACCATTCTGTCCTCCAGATCACTTACCCATTCTTATGCCTCAGTTATGCTGTTATGAATTCCTTCTAGTGTATTATTCATCTCTTTAGTTCTTGCAGGTCTTTGGTAAACATTTCTTGCATCTTCTCAACCTTTGCCTCCATTCTCTTTCTGAAATCCTGAATCATATTCACTATTATTATTCTGAATTCTTTTCCTGGAAGGTTGCCTATCTCCATTTCATTAAGCTGTTTTTCTAGGGTTTCATCTTGTCCCTTAATCTGGGATGTAACTTTCTGCTTTTTCATGCTAATTAACTTTCTGTAATGTGGTTTTGTTTTAATTACCGTGGGATTGTGGTTCTTCTTGCTTCTTCTGTCTCTGACGAAGGGAGCTAAGAGGTTTGTGTAAGCCTCTGATGGGAGGAACTGGTGGTGGGAAAAACTCAGTTTTGTTCTGGTGGTCAGGGCCTTACTCTGTAAATCCAATTATCTGCTGTTGGGTGAGGTTGTACTTCCTCCCTGGTAGTTTTCTGGCTTGAGGTGACCTAACTCTTGGATCTACAGGCTCTATGGTCAGGTTAATGGTGACCTCCAAGAGGCCAAAGGGGGCCTTCCCAGACAGCTGCTGCTAGTCCCCCCATCCCTGTGGTGAGCCCCTGCCAACCCATGCCTCCACAGGAGACTTTCCAACACTAGCAGGTAGTTTTGGTTCAGTTTCTGTAGAGTTGCTGCTCTTTTCCTCTGAGTCTTGGGGTGTGCAAGGTTTTGTTGGTGCCCTCCAAGACTGAAGTTTCTATTTTCCCCAGTCCTGTGGAAGTCTTGTAATCAAATCCTACTGACCTTCAAGGTCAGATTCCCTGGGGACTCCCAGTTGCTTTTTCAGGTCCCCAGGCTGGTAAACCTGAAATGGGGTTCTGAACCTTCACAACTGTGGGAGAACTTCTTTAGTATAATTGTTCTCCAGTTTGTGGGTCACCCACCCAGCAGGTATGGGATTTGATTTTATCGTGATTGTGCCCCTCCTGCCATCTCGCTGCAGCTTCTTCTTTGTCTTTGGACATGGGGTATCTTTCTTTGGTATGTTTCAACATCTTCCTGTCAATGGCTGCTCAACAACTAGTTGTGATTTTGGTGCTCCTGAAGGAGGAGATGAGTGCATGTCCTTCTACTCCACCATCTTGAACCAGAAGCCTGGAGAGTCTTATGGAAGAAGTTATCTTGGAAGCCAACAAGAAGGCCTAGAGAATACTACTATGGTGAAGAACACAACCTAATTTGGAGAATTATTAGATAATTGCAGAACCTGTGCAGAAGAAATAGAGACTTGAGTGAAAAAAAACATTTTAAGAGACTATTATTGCCATGAGCTAGAGTAAGTTCATACTGAGGGTTGAAAATGGAGAAGCAAGACATGGTGATTTACTTGATATGTGGGTTCAATATGAAGGTTGACTCATGTTTGGTTTTGGTAATTGAGGAGAAGTTTTTTGGAGCTGACTGAGGGAATAAATTCAAAAAGAAGTGTTCAAGAAATTGATAAGAGAGAAGGTAACATTACAACTTCAGCTTGGGATATTATGAGCTTGAAGTGTTTGTAAGATGTGGAGATGAACCTGAAACAATGTGTCTGAGGTTGAGGAAGGTGAACCAGAGTTGGAAAAAGAAATTTGGATGTTTTGGATGTTTTCTGCAGTATATTATGGATTAAGTCATGGAGATGAATATGCTGGGTCAAATAGATCTTATGATAATGAGATTCATGGACAGAACCCTGGGCAAGCAGCAGTTATATAGTACCAATAAAAGATAAAGCAAAAAAGTAGATTGGTTGGAAAATAATTGCTCAAATTCTTAGAAACCTATAGAATGGAATGTCATCAAAAGCAGGCTTCCAATTTCAACTCAGACATACAAAGCCCTTGAAAGTCCTCATTACATAAGGGGAAAGCTGGACAAAATAAATATCGGTGATTTTCTTGATGCCAGTGGAGAATTGAAGTTGTAGAGTGAATCAACATTACAAAATCAGGGGAATCTGGCACATCCAGAGAGCTACAGTTCTCAAGATTTGCTTACCTGAAGAGAAGAAGCTGAATGCCATCAGCCATAAGGAACAGTTAAATAGTAACTCTGAAGACTTATTGGAGGCTGAGAAAATCTGGGGAAACTTCAATCACCATGAGAACTCCCATATTTCTGCAGGTTTTTCTTCTAGCAATTTCACCAGGTTTTCATAAAAAGGATCCAAGAAAGTTCCTAACATGATACTGACAGGAGATGGGGAAGAGCAGCCATTTTGAGACCTTTCCAAAGGCTTCTATCAAACAATGGGAAATTCTGAAACTTTAGTTCTGTTGGAGAAGGGACGTGTGCTCCACTCCAGGCTGCTCCAGCATTCTTATCTCATCAAAAAAAAAAAAAAAAAAAGAAGAAGAAGAAGAAGAAGAAGATGATGAAAATGAATAAGGCCACAGTGAATATCAGACAGGACTTAAAGAAATAGACCAGGAAAACTGGAATCAGGAAGATGAACAGGGGCTTGTGAGGGAAGTTTGACACCTCAAAGAAGGACATTCCTAAAACATTTCTGAAACCCACATTCCTGAGTCATAGGCACACTAAAAGACTGACATTTAATCAGAGGATTAGCAAATGTCCTCCTCCCCCTTATCTTAAAATAAAACAAACAGTCCTCCATTAGTTACAGTGGATTACAGTTTAAAGAACTGCAAGACACTCTTTCTAAGGACTGGTAAAAAGGGAAATCCAAAAGACAGGAGGGGAGAAAAAAACAAGTCCACTGGAGAAATTTGAAGCCTCTGTTATATATGGCTACATTAGACATTAAACGCAGCCCTTCTGACAGATTAGCATGCATTCTCATATGAAAGGAGTTTACCTCATTACCTACAACCCCCTGCCAGGCTCCTCTGTCCATGGGATTCTCCAGGCAAGAATACTGGAGAGGGTTGCCATTTCCTTCTCCAATTATCCCTTAAAGCATGGCTGGATTTCTCCAATTATCCCTTAAAACATGGCTGGATTTCTTGAAACATTAAAAAGATATGTTAATAAGCAAGAATAAACATAACTGATAATACAAAGAAATTATCAGAACCAGACTCAAACATAACACAGTTGTTGGAATTATCATACAAGAAATTTAAAATAACTATGATTAACATGCAAGCTATCAGCAGAAAAAGTAGACAGCATGTACCAAAAGATGGAAATGGTAACAGAGAGATAAGAAAACATTTAAAAATCAAAATGAAATGCTAGGAATCAAAAGCACATTATTAGAAATGAAGAACACATTTAACAGACTCAAAAGTAGATTCAAAATAACTAAAGGAGAAATCAGTGAACCTGGAGATAGGTCAATGAAAACTTCACAAATGGAAGCACAAATGTAAGAACAAAACTTCCCAGAATTTTGGACAATATCAAAAAGCATGATATACGGATAATTGGAATAACAGAAGGAGCAGAAAGAGAATGGGACAGAAGAAATATTTGAAGAAATAATAAGTGAAGACTTTCCAAAACTAATGACAGATACCAACCACAGATTTAAAAAAATCTTCTAAGTAACAAGAAGTATAGAAAAATTAAAAGAAAAAAAACTGGCCAAATTACAGTTAAATTGTAGATATAAAAAATAGAGAAAATCTTGAAGAAGATAGAGGCAATAGACCATCTTATTTATAAAGGAACAAGGATATGAATTACAACAGACTTCTCACCAGACACCATTCAAGCAAGAAATGAGTAGAGTAATATCTTCAAATTGTTAAAAGAAAAAACATCGCCAATCTGGAATTCTGCACTGGATTAATGTCATATCTGATTTTTCATTAAAAGTTAAGGGAAAATATTTTTCAGAAAAGAAAGCCTGACAAGGCTCACTGCCAGTAGCTCTGCAATATACAAATGACAACAGGTCTTCAGGCAGAAGGAAAAAAAAAATTATTTTTTAATAAATTTATTTTATTTTAGTTGGGGGCTAATTACTTTACAATATTGTAGTGGTTTTAGGCAGAAGGAAAATTGTGTGAGCAAAAAAGAAAGGAAAAACATTAAAAGAGAATAAATGAAGGTGAATTATTTTATTATCCTATTCTTATTCATCTAGAATATAACACTCCTTTTAAAGCAATAATACTTATAATATATTGGTGTTGACAGTGTATGGGTAAATGAAAACAACGTCATAAGGGATTGGAAGGGGAATTGGAAATGCTCTGTTATAAAGAACCAGTACTACACATAAAGCAGTAGAGCACTATTTGAAGAGAATTTAAATTATTTAAAATGTACATTGCAAAACCTATAGCAATTACTAAAAATGTTTTAAAAGTAAACAAAAATTACATATAAAGAGAGGATATAAAATGGAAATGTACAAAATATGCGATTTAAATCACAGAAGGCAGGAAAAAAACAGGAAAAGGAAATATAGGGGGGAAATGCAAAGAACAGAAGACAATCAGCAAGGTATTAGATTTTAATCCCAGTGTGCTGATTACTATTCTAAAGGTTAATGGGCAAAATTCACCAGTTAAAAGACAGATGTTATCAAATTGCATTTTTTATTAAAGGTCCAACTGTACTGTTTTTAAGAAAATCCACGTTAAATATAAACTCAGATAGATTAAAAGTTGAAATTGAGAAACATATGTCATGCTAATACTAATTAAGGGAAAACTGCAATTAAAAAGACACATTTTTTTTTATTTTTACCAAGAACTTTATTGAACAACAGATTCACCATTTTGTTCCACCGTATTCTGCCATTTTTCAGGCAACTTCATAATTTCATCTTCTCAAAACTTTTTATCTTTTTGAGCAAAGAACTGCTCCAGGTGCTTTTCACAGTCTTCCAGAGAATTGAAATTTTTTCCATTAAAGAATTCTATAAACTGAAGTAAGCAGACATCTTAAACTGCAATGTCTGGTGAATACAGTAGATAAATCAGAACTTCCTGGTCAAGCTGTAGCAGTTTTTGTCTAATCTTCAAAGAACATGCAGTCTTGAGTTATCCTAATGAAAGGTTGTTTTTTTTTTTTTTTTCTGTTGACTAATTCTGGACACTTTTCACTGAGTGTGACTTCAGTTGATCTGACTGGGATCAGTACTTGGAATTAACAATTTGATTTTCCAGAAGGAGCTCATAATAGGAGACTAACTTCTAATTCCACCACACACACATCACTTTCTTTGATTGGAGACTGTCCTTTGGTGTGGTTGGTGATGGTTCATTTCACTTGCCCTATGATTTTTCCATTTCACATTACTGTAAGTATCAACTTTTCATTGCCCATCACAATTTGCTTTGAAAATGGAACACTTTTATTATGTTTCAGTAGAGAATCTCACGAGGAAATACAGTCAAGGAGGTTTTTTTCCCATTTAACTTATATAGAACCCAAGCATCAAAATGATTAACATAGCAAAGCTAGTGCAAATGATTTTCAGTGCTTGATTTGGGTATTTTGAGTATCTTGGCTATCTCCCACGTGGTACAATGCTGATTATTCTCAGTTAATGTCTTGATTTCATCACTATTAACTTCAACTGGTCTATCCAACCATAGAAGAGGGTCCAGTGAGAAAGCTCTAGCATGAAACTTCACAAACCACTTTTGACATATTCGCTCAGTCACAACACCTTCATCATACACTGCACAATCTTTTTTTGCGCTTCAGTTGCATTTTTACCTTTCTTGAAATAATAAAGCATAATATGCCAAATATGTTGCTTTTTTTCTTCCATCTTCAATATTAAAATGGCTACATAAAAATTAACCAATTTTAATGTTTTTTTTAAAAGCATGTTGATATGACATTTGTCACAATACAACCTAACAAAATTGTTTCAAATGAAGTTAAAGAAAACTAAGCAATATAAGAGTCATCTTATGGGGAAAAAAAAGAATGAATCTTTTGGCTAATAAAATACATGAAGCAAAAACTTATTCAGTTAAAAAGATAGATAAATTGACAATGATAGTTGGAGAGTTCAACTCTCTTGGTAATTGTTAAAGAAATGGGCAGAAAATCAGTGAGGATGTAGATAATGTGGGGCTTCCATGGTGGCTCAGCAGTTAAAATAATCTGCTTTCAGTTCAGGAGATGCTGGTTTGATCCCTGTGGAGGAGGGCAGAGCAACCCATTCAAGTATTCTTGCCTGGAAAATCTCATGAACAGAGGAGCCTAGGGGCCTAGAGTCCGTAGGGTCACACAGAGCTGGACAGGACTGAAGCAACTGAACACACACACATCCACACATGTAGGTAATGTGAACGGTGTTATCTATCAACTTGTTCTAATTGACATTTATAGAGCACTCTTTCCAGCTTCAGTGGTATATATATTATTTCCAAATACATATGGAATACGATAGACCATATTCTGAGTTTAAATATACTTTAATACATTAAAATAATAGAAATCATACAAAGAACAATCTTAAATCACAATACAATTAAATTAGAAATGAGCAAGAGATAGATATCTGGGAAAGTCTCAAATATTTAGATTTAATACGCTTTTAAACAATCCATGGGTCAAAGAAATGTCAAAAGAAACATTTTAAACTGAGTTAAAAAGAAAACAAAAGTATGAAAACTGGTGGAATACAGCTAAACCACAATTAAAGGGAGTTTGCAGCAATTAAGTGCATGTATTAGAAAAAATAAAGATGTAAAATCAATAACTTTTGTTGCCACTTTAGAAAAAAGAGAAATAAGATTCAAATTAACCTTGAAACAAGAAGGAAGGAAATAAGTTATATAGTTAGAAAAAAATCTGTGAATCTGCAAACAGGAAAGCTATAGAAATAATCCACAAAACCAAAGATGGCTGTCTGAAAACATAAATCAAACTGATAAAACTTTCTGCTATTGTTTAGTCTCTAAGTCAGGTCTGACTCTTTGTGATCCCGTGGACCACAGCATGTCAGACTTTCCTGTCCTTCACTATCTCTCTGAGTTTGCTCAAATTCATGTCCATTGTGTTGGTGATGCCATCCAACATCTCATTTTCTGTCAAGCCCTTCTCCTCCTGCCTTCAATCTTTCACAGCATCAGAATCTTTTCCTATAAATTGGCTCTTCACATCAAGTGGCCAAAGTATTGGAGCTTCAGTTTCAACATCAGTCCTTCCAGAATATTCAGGGTTGATTTCCTTCAGGATTTTCTGGTTTGATCTTCTTGCTGTCCAAGGGAATCTCAAGAGTCTTCTCCAGCACCATTGCTCAAAAGCATCAATTCTTTGGTGCTCAGCCTTCTTTATGGTCCAACTCTCACATCTGTACATGACCACTGGAGAAATTACAGCTTTGACTATATGGACCTTTGTCAACAAATTGATGTCTCTTCTTTTTAATACATTATCTTGGTTTGTCATAGTTTTCCTTCCAAGGAGTAAGCGTCTTTTCATATCATGGCTGCAGTCACCATCTGCAGTGATTTGGAGCCCAAGAAATTAAAGTCTGTCACTGTTTCCACTTTTTCTGCATCTGTTTGCCATGAACTGATGGGACCCCTAGATAGGCTAATTAGAAAGAAAAGATGAAAGGCAGAAATTGTCAATCATCACTGATCCCATAGTCATTAAAACAATAATAAATGAATGCTATCAACAACTCCAGTCCCATAAACTCAATAATTTAGATAAACCAATTTTTTGAAAGACATACATTACCAAAGCTCACTTAAGTAGAAAATAGAAGACACGAATAGGTCTATATTGATTAATGAAATTGATAGCCATTGCAATTATTGAAAATGTTGGAGGTTCATTTTACTTTATTACAATTTTTCTACATAGTTATTACTATATTTTTACTACAAAGCTGTCAAAACATCAGAATATAGGTGAAAGAATAGACATATTTAGCAGTTAAACACAATAGGGACCCTTTACAAATAAACCCAAACAAATAAAATCAACTGATTTTGACAAATAAAAAAACTTTAATGAATAAGTTTTAGGTTTTTCAGCAAATGGTATTGGAGAAATTGAATGTTCATATGCTAAAATACAAGCCTTGATAGAGACTTTATACAAAAACTAACTCAAAATGGAGCACAGACCTAAATGAAAACACAAAAGTGTAAAGTTTCTACAAGAAACCATAGGAGAAAAATCTGCATGATCTTGTGTTTGGCTACAAGTTTTTACATAGCTGACCAAAGCGTAATCCATGAAGGAAAAGCACTGATCAGTGGGCTTTATCAAATTTTAAAACTTTCCTGGTGGTAAAGACGTCGTTAATAGAACAAAACTGAAAATCACATGCTGGAACAATGCATATGTTCAGCATATAAAAGACTTGTGTTCAGAATATGCAAAGCACCCTCAAAACCCAATTAAAAAAACCTGAATTTTAAAAGTTAACAAAATGAAAGAAATCATAAAGTTTAGAGCAGAAATAAAAGAGTAAGAAGTGAAAAAAATAGTAGCAAAGATCGATGAAACTAAAAGCTGGTTCTTTCAGAAGATAAAATTTATAAACCTTTAGCTAGACTCATCAAGAAAAAAAGGAAGAGGACTCAAATCAATCAAATTGGAAATGAAAAAGAGAAACTTGCTGTGGATACCACTGAAATACAAAAAATCCTAAGAGACTACTACAAGGAAATATACATCAACAAAATGGACAGTTTAGAAAGAATAGACAAATTCTTAGGAAGGTACAACATTCTAAGGCTGCGTGTGTGTGTGTGTGTGTGTGTTAGTCACTCAGTCATGTCTGACTGTGTGACTCCATGGACTGTAGCCAGCCATGCTACTCTGTTCATGGATTTCTTCAGGCAAGAATACTGGAGTAGGTTGCCATTTCCTCCTCCAGGGGATCTTCTACACCCAGGGATTGAACTCGGATCTCCTACACTGCAGGCAAATTCTTTACTGTCTGAGCCATAGGGAGAAATAGAGAATATGAAAAGACCAATCACAAATACTGAAATTGAAACTGATTAAAAATCTTCCAACAAACAAAAACCCAGGGCCAGATTGCTTCATGGGTGAATTCTGTCAAACATTTAGAGAAGAGTTAACACCCAAATCTAAAACTCTTTCAAAAAATTGCAGAGGAAGGAACACTCCCAAACACATTCTATGAGTCCACTATCACCCTTATACTAAAATCAGACAAAAATGTCACGAAAAAGAGGAAATTACAGGCCAATATCACTGATGAACATAAACACAAAAATCCTCAACAAAATACTAGCAAACAGAACCCAGCAACACATTAAAAGGATCATACACCATGATCAAGTGGGATTTATCCCCGGGATGAAAAGATTTTTTAACATCCACAAATCAATCAGTGTTGCCGGAGTCCAGCTCCGGCAGCCAGGGAATCGCCCTGAAGGGATGAACGGGGTCGGCGAACGAAAATGATGCAGTCTCTCGCTAAAAGCACTGGGCTGCATGTTTATTTTAAGCATCAGGTTTTCTTTTATACTTTTATAAAAGCATTAGGTCAGAGGTATGACATCTTCAGTTTCCCCTCACCCATATTTACTGTCTCCATAAATCATTGTTGTCCTTCAGAGTTCCCTCTTAAGTGTCCTTGTGATAACATTGTAACTCAAGTTTGTCTCTGGGCT
Organism: Okapia johnstoni; assembly: GCA_024291935.2. Lineage (NCBI taxonomy): Eukaryota > Metazoa > Chordata > Mammalia > Artiodactyla > Giraffidae > Okapia > Okapia johnstoni. Next base: position 2,669,280 of record CM044326.1, read on the forward strand.
GTATATTACATTCCTCAGTTTATTTCTTATCTCTTTAAATCCTGCTATCCCCTAGTAACTTAAGCTCATCATCTCTCTAAAAAAGGCTTTTAGCTATTAGTATCTCTAAAATACCTAGTTTCCATAAGCTATAGTAAAATATGCCAACACTACAACATACTGGAGTAGGTTGCCATAAGCCTTAAACTTTTAGCTTCTAACTATTCTTAATTATTCCTAACCCCTAAACTCAGCAAACTTCTTTTGCCATAAACATTCCCCTTACAGGCGGGTTTCAGATAACAATGTTTCCCATGGTCTCAAGCTGCAGCCTATGTGCTCATCCTGGAACATTCTTTGTAAAGATCCTTGAACAAATGTCAATAGTTAACGTTATGGATTATAACATTCTTTCCAGCCAACTCAACCGGAGGAAGGAAAGGACAAGTCAGAATCACAAGACCTAACTCCTTCATCCCGGGACCGTGCCTGCGGGATGAGGAGAGGGGGTTGGGGCCATGCCTCCATTTTGTCAGTAATGCCTATGGTGGCTCCCGACACAGTGTGATATACCACATCAACAAATTGAAGAACAAAAATCATATAATAATCATCTCAATAGATGCAAAAAAAAAATGTTTTGACAAAATTCAACACCAATTCATGACAAGAAGAAAAAAAAAAATCTCTCCAGGAAGTAGCATAAACGGAACCTACCTCAACAAAATATCGGCCATATATGACAAACCCACAGCAACATCCTTTGCACTGGTGAAAAACTGAAAGTATGTCCTGTAATTTCAGGAAGAAAACAGGAATATTCACTCTAGCCACTTTTGTTCAAAATAGTTTTAGAAACCATAGACATGGCAGTCAAGGAAGAAACAGAGATACAAATACAAGAAACAGGAATACAAAAGGAAAACAAATTGGAAAAGAATAAAATAAAACTGTCATTGTTTACAGATTACATTATCAGTTCAGTTCAGTCGCTCAGTGGTGTCTGACTCTTTGAGATCCCATGGGCTGCACCACGCAAAACTTCCCTGTCCATCACCAACTCCTGGAGCTTACACAGACTCATGCCAATCGAGTCAGTGATGCCATCCAACCGTCTCATACTCTGTCGTCCCCTTCTCCTCCTGCCTTCAGTCCTTCCCAGCATCAGGGTCTTTTCCAATGAGTCAGTTCTTTGTATCAGATGGCCAAAGTATTGGAGTTTCAGCTTCAACATCAGTTCTTCCAATGAATATTCAGGACTGATTTCCTTTAGGATGGACTGGTTGGATCTCCTTGCAGTCCAAGCGATTCTCAAGAGTCTTCTCCAACACCACAGTTCAAAAGCATCAATTCTTCACCACTAAGCTTTCTTTATGTTTCAACTCTCACATCCATACATGACTCCTGGAAAAACCATAGCCTTGATTAGACGGACTTTGTTAACAAAGTAATGTCTCTGCTTTTTAATATGCTGTCTAGGTTGATCATAGCTTTTCTTCCAAGGAGCAAGCGTCTTTTAATTTCATGACTGCAGTCACCATCTGCAGTGATTTTGGAGCCCAAGAAAACAAAGTCTGCCACTATTTCCATTTATTCCCCATTCATTTGTCATTAGGTGGTTACCAGATGCCATGATCTTAGTTTTTTGAATGCATGATACTATGGTACTATGCATTTAAAACCCTAAAGGTGCTACCAGAAGATTACTAGAGCTTCTCAATGAATTTTGGTAAAGTTGAAGGATTCAAAATTAATACACAGAAATGTCTTGCATTCCTATACATTAACAACAAAACATCACATATATTTACACTAAGAAAAGAACAGAAAGAGAAGGAAACAATCTCACTTACCATCTCATCAAAAAGATTAAAATACCTAGAAACAAACCTGTCAAAGGAGGCAAAAGACTTGTACTATAAGATACTGATAAAAGCAATAAAAAACGACACAAACAGATATATCATGTTATTGGATTGGAAGAATCAATATTGGGAAAATGACTATACTACCCAAAGCAATCTACAGATTCAGTGAAATCCCTATGAAATTCCAAATGGCATTTTTCACAGAATTAGAGCAAAATTGTTTTATGATTTGTAGGAAAACACAAAGGACTCTGAGTAGCCAAAGCAATCTTGAGAAAGAAAAATGGAACCTGGTAGGAGGGAGGAGGCAGGAACTGGGCTGACCCCTTTCCCTCTTATGGCCATCAGTCCTTACTCAGTGCACCAGAATCCCAGTGATCAATAGGCCTTTCCAACAGGAAAGCCAAGGTGTGCAAAAGTGGACACTAGAATTAAAGCACTCCTGGAAAAGAAAGGAAGACAAAAAGAATTAAAAGAAAGGAAGACCAACTCAGAGACCTCTGGGGCAATGTTAAATGCCCCAAGATTCGAATCATAGGAGTCCCAGAAGAAGAAGGCAAAAAGAAAGGCCATGAGAAAATGCTTGAGGAGATAATAGTTGAAAAATTCCCTAAAATGGGGAAGGAAATAGCCACCCAAGTCCAAGAAAACCAGAGAGTCCCAAGCAGGAGAAACCCAAAGTGAAACACCCCAAGACACATATTAATCAAATTAATGAAGATCAAACACAAAGAGCAAATATTAAAAGCAACAAGGGAAAAACAACAAATAACACACAAAGGGTTCCCCATAAGCATAACAGCTGATCTTTCAATAGAAGCTCTTCAGGCCAGAAGGGAATGCAGGACGTATTTAAAGTGATGAAAGAGTAAAACCTACAACCCACATTACTATACCCAGCAAAGATCTCATTCAAATATGAAGGAGAAATCAAAAGCTTCACAGACAAGCAAAAGCTCAGAGAATTCAGCACCACTAAACCAGCTCTTCAACAAATGCTAAAAGATCTTTTCTAGACAGGAAACACAGGAAAGGTGTATAAACTCAGACCCAAAACAACAAAGTAAATGGCAATAGGATCATATTTATCAATAATTACCTTAAAGGTAAATGGGTTGAATGCCCCAACCAAAAGACAAAGACTGACTGAATGGATACAAAAACAAGATCCCTATATATGCTGTCTACAGGAGACCGACCTTAAAACAAAGGACACGTACAGACTGAAAGTGAAGCGCTGGAAAATGATATTTAATTCAAAGGGAGAAAAAAAGAAAGGAGGAGTAGCAATACTCATATCAGATAAAATAGATGTTGAAATAAAGTCCATGAGAAGAGACAAAGAAGGACACTACATAATGATCAAAGGGTCAATCCAAGAAGAAGACACAACAATTACAAATATATATGCACTCAACACAGGAGCATAATATGTAAGGCAAATACTAACAAGCATGAAAGGGGAAACTAACAGTAACAATAATAGTGGGAGACTTTAATACCCACTCATACCTATGGCTAGATCAACCAAACAGAAAATTAACAAGGAAACACAAACTTTAAATGATACAATGGTCCATTAGACCTAATTGATATCTATAGGACATTTCACCCCAAAACAATGAATTTCACCTTTTTCTCAAGTGCACACGGAACATTCTCCAGGATAGATCACATCCTGGGCCATAGATCTAGGCTTGGTAAATTTTTAAAAAAAAATTGAAATAATTTCAAGCATTTTTTCTGATCACACTATGGTAAGATTAGATGTCAATTACAGGAAATAAAACTAGTAAAAATACAAACATATGGAGGCTAAACAACATGCTTCTGAATAACCAACAAATCACAGAAGAAATCAAAAAAGAAATCAAAGTATGCGTAGAAACAAATGAAAATGAAAGCACGACAACCCAAAACCTATGAGATTCAGTAAAAGCAGTGCTAAGGGGAAGGTTCATAGCAATACAAGCCTACCTCAAGAAACAAGAGAAACATCAAACAAATAACCTAACTTTACACCTAAAGCAACTAGAAAGAGAAGAAATGAAGCATCCCAGGCTTACTAGAAGGAAAGAAATCATAAAAATTAGGGCACAAATAAATGAAAAAAAAACAAAGGAGACCATAGCAAATATCAACAAAACAAAAAACCTGATTTTTTGAGAAGATAAAATAGCCAAATCATTCGCCAGACTCATCAAGAAAAAAAGGGAGAAGAATCAAATCAACAAAATTAGAAATGAAAATGGAGAAATCACAACACACAACACAGAAATACAAAGGATCGTAGAGACTACTCTCAGAAATTATATGACAATAAAATGGACAACTTGGAAGAAAGGGACAATTTCTTAGAAAAGTATAACTTTCCAAAACTGAACCAGGAAGAAATAGAAAGTCTTAACAGAAACATCACAAGCACAGAAATTGAAACTGTAATCAAAAATCTTCCAACAAACAAAACCCAGGACCAGATGGCTTCACAGGTGAATTCTACCAAAAATGTAGAAAAGAGATGACACCTATCCTACTCAAATTCTTCCAGAAAATTGTAAAGGAAGGTAAACTGCCAAACTCATTCGATGAGGTCACCATCACCCTAATACAAAAAACAGATAAAGCTGACACACAAAAAGAAAACTACAGCAAATATCACTGATGAACAAAGATGCAAAAATCCTTAACAAAATTCTAACAAACAGAATCCAGCAACATATTGAAAAGATCATACATCATGACCAAGGGGGCTTTATCCTAGGGATCCAAGGATTTTTCAATATTCACAATTCAATCAATATGATACACCACATTAACAAGTTGAAAGATAAAAATCATATGATTATCTCAATAGATGCAGAGAAAGCCTTTGACAAAATTCAACATTCATTTATGATATAAAAAAAAAACCTTTAGAAAGCAGGAATAGAAGGAACATACATCAATATAATAAAAGCCATACATGATAAACCCACAGCAAACATCCTCAATGGCGAAAAATTGAAAGCATTTCTCCCAAAGTCAGGAACAAGACAAGAGTGCCCATTCTCACCACTACTATTCAACATAGTTTTGGAAGTTTTAGCCACAGCAATCAGAGAAGAAAAAGAAATAAAAGGAATCCAGATTAGAAAAGAAGAAGTAAAACTTTCACTGTTTGCAGATGACATGATCCTCTACATAGAAAACCCTAAAGACACCACCAGAAAATTACTAGAGCTAATCAATGAATATAGTAAAGTTGCAGGATATAAAATTAACACACAGAAATCCCTTGCATTCCTATACACTAACAATGAGAAAACAAAAAGAAGTTAAGGAAACAATTCCATACACCACTGCAATGAAAAGAATAAAATACTTAGGAATAAATCTACCTAAAGAAACAAAAGACCTATACGTAGAAAACTATAAAACACTGATAAAAGAAGTCAAAGATGACACAAATAGATGTAGCAATATACAATGTCATGGATTAGAAGAATCAATATAGTGAAAATGAGTATACTACCCAAAGCAAACTATAGATTCAGTGCAATCCCTATCAAGCTACCAATGGTAGTTTTCACAGAACTAGAACAAATAATTTCACAATTTAATAGCCAAAGCTATCCTGAGAAAGAAGAATGGAACTGGCGGAAACAACCTGCCTGACTTCAGGCTCTACTACAACGCCACAGTCATCAAGACAGTATGGTACTGGCACAAGGACAGAAATATAGATCCATGGGAAAAAAAATTGAAAGCCCAGAGATAAATCCATGAATCTATGGATATCTTATATTTGACAAAGGAGGCAAGATTATACAATGGAGAAAAGACAATCTCTTTAACAAATGGTGGTGGGAAAACTGGTCAACCACTTGTAAAAGAATGAAACTAGAACACTTTCTCATACCATACACAAAAATAAGCTCAAAATGGATTAAAGATCTAAACGTAATACCAGAAACTATAATACTCCTAGTGAAAAACACAGGCAAAACACTCTCTGACATAAATCACAGGAGAATCCTCTATGACCCACCTCCCAGAGTAATGGAAATAAAAGCAAAAATAAACAAATAGGACCTAATTAAACTTAAAGCTTTTGCACAACAAAGGAAGCTATAAGTAAGGTGAAAAGTCAGCCTTCAGAATGGGAGAAAATAATAGCAAATGAAGCAACTGACAAAGAATTAATCTCAAAAATATATAAGCAGCTCATGCAACTCAATTCCAAAAAAACAAACGACCCAATCAAAAAATGGGCCAATATGTATAGTAAATTAAAATAAATGTTTTCTATGTAAAAAAAAAAAAAATGGGCCAAAGAATTAAACAGACATTTCTCCAAAGAAGACATACAGATGGCTAATAAACACATGATAAATGCTCAACATCACTCATTATCAGAGAAATGCAAATCAAAACCACAATGAGGTACCATCTCACGCCAGTCAGAATGGCTGCTATCCAAAAGTCTACAATCAATAAAAGCTGGAGAGGGTGCAGAGAAAAGGGAACCCTCTTACACTGTTGGTGGGAATGCAAACTAGTACAGCCACTACTGAGAACGGTGTGGAGATTCCTCAAGAAACTGGAAATAGAACTGCCATATGACCCAGCAATCCCAGTGCTGGGCATACACACTGAGGAAACCAGAATTGAAAGAGACTCATGTACCCCAATGTTTATCACAGCACTGTTTACAATAGCCAGGACATGGAAGCAACCTAGATGTCCATCAGCAGACGAATGGATAAGGAAGCCGTGGTACATATACACAATGGAATATTACCCAGCTATTAAAAAGAATGTATTTGAATCAGTTCTAATGAGGTGGATGAAGCTGGAGCCTATTATCCATAGTGAAGTAAGTCAGAAAGAAAAACACCGATACAGTATATTAACGCATATATATGGAATTTAGGAAGATGTTAATGACAACCTTATATGCGAGACAGTAAAAGAGACACAGGTGTAAAGAACAAACTTTTGGACTCTGTGGGAGAAGACAAGGGTGGGATGATTTGAGAGAATAGCATTGAAACATGTATATTAACATATGTGAATTAAATCACTTGTCCAAGTTCAATGCATGAAACAGGACACTCCAAACTGGTGCACTGGGACAACTCTGAGGGAAGGGATGGGGAGGGGGGTGGGAGGGGGGTTCAGGATGGGGGACACATGTACACCCATGGCTGGTTCGTGTCAATGTATGGCAAAACCCACTACAATATTATAAAGTATTTAGCCTCCAATTAAAATAAATTAATTAATTTAAAAAGAAAAATGGAGCTAGAGGTATCAGGCTCCCTGCCTTATACTATACTACAAATGGACAGTAATCATAACAGTATGGTTCTGGCACAAAAACAGAAGTATAGACCAATGGTACAGGATAGGAAACCCAAAGATAAACCCACGAACCCATGGTCACTTAACCTATGACAAAATAGGCCAGAATACACAATGGAAAAAAGACAGTCTCTTCAACAAGTGGTGCTGGGGAAACTGCATAGCTGCTTGTGAAAGAATGAAATTAAAACACTTCTTAACACCATACACACAAATAAGCTGAAAATGGATCAAAGATCTAACTGTAAGCCTGGATACTATAAAACTCTTAGAGGTAGAACCCACTCTGACATAACTTGCAGTAATATCTTTTTTGGTCTACTTTCCAGAGTAATGAAAATAAAATAAAAAATAAACAAATAGCTCTAATTAAACTTGAAATCTTTTTCACATCAAAGGAAACCATAAACAAAACAAGGGGTTAATCTCCAAAATATACAAACAGCTCATGCAACTTAATATCAAAACAAACAACACAATCAAAAAATGGTGGAATATTTAAATAAACATTTCTCCAAAGAAGACATACAGATGGCTAAAATCAATAGAATATTACTCAGCCATAAAAAGGAACAAATTTGAGTCAGTTGAACTGATGTGGATGAATCTAGAGCCTGTTACACAGAGTGAAGTAAGTCAGAAGGAGAAAAACAGATATCATATATTCACACACACACACACACACACACACACATATGGAATATAAATGATGCTGATGAATCTATTTGTAGGGCCAGAATAGACACAGACATACAGAACAGACTTGTGGGCAGAGCAGGGGAAAGGAGAGGGTGAGATGAATTGAAAGAGTAGCATTTAAACAAATACACTACTATATGTAAAATAGATAGCTAGTGGGAAGTTGTTGTATAACACAAGGGACTCAACCCAGTGCTCTGTGACAACCTAGAGGGGTTGGATGGGGAGAAGTGGGAGGGAGGTTCGAGAAGGAAGGGATATATGTATTCTTATAGCTAAATCATGTTGTTGTATAGCAGAAACCAACACAACGTGGTAAAGCAATTATCATCTAATTAAAAATAAATTTTAAAAAACTAAGAAAAAGCACATGAAAAGATGCTCAACATCACTAGTTATTAGACAGATGAGAATCAAAGCTACAATGAGGTATCACCTCACACTGGTCAGAATGGCCATCATCAAAATATCTGCAAACAATAAACACTGGAGAGGATATTGAGAACAGGAACGCTTCTACACTATTGGGAATGTAAACTGGTATAGCCACTATGGAGGACAGTAGAGAAGTTCCTTTAAAAATGAAAAGCAGAGCTACTTTATGATTTAGCAATCCCACTCCAGGGTCTATATGTGCAGAAAACTATATTTCAAAAAGATACAAGCACCCCAATGTTCATTGCAGCACTGTTGACACTACCCGGGACGTGGAGACCACCTAAATGTCCTTCAGCAGAGGGATGAACAGAGAAGATACGGCACACGGATACAATGGAATATTACTCAACTATAAATGATGTCATTTTCAGGAACATGGGTAGACCTAGAGTTTGTGATAGGAAGTGAAGTCAAACAGAGAAAAAGCAATATTATATGATATTGCTTTTACGTGGAATCTTTTTAAAAAACAGTACAAATGAACTTATCTACAAAACAGAAATAAAGTTACAAATGTAGAAAGCAAACTTATGGTTACCAGGGGGTAATGTTCAGGGAGGGATAAATTGGGAGATTGGAATCAACATATACATACTAGTGTATATAGATCGTTAACAAGGACCTACTGTATAGCACAGGAAACTCTAGTTAGTATTCTGTAATAGAATATGGGGAATATGAATATGTAACAGAATATGGGGGAAAAAATTTTAAAAAAGAATGAATAGGGACGTCACTGGCAGTCTAGTGTTAAGAATCCATGCTTCCACTGCAGGAGGCATGGGTTTGATTGGGAAACTAAGATCCTACATGCCGCATGGCGCTGCCTAACATAAAAATAAACAAGAGCAGATAAAAGTGTATGTTTGATAACTGTATCAAAAGCTGATACAGTTTGATTTACACCCGAAACTAGCACAATACTATAAATCACTGTACTCCAATAAATTTTTTTCATGAGCCAAAGAAGAAATACTAATGGCAAATACAAATATGAAAAGATATTCAACATTATTTGTCCTTCAGAATATGCAAATGCAAATTTAAGCAACAAGATACCACTACACACCTATGGCTATGACTCAAAAAACTCACAATATCAAATGGATGCAACTGGAATTCCCAAAGATAGGTTGTACAGCACAAGCGAATTACAGCCATTATCTTGTAATCACTTTCAATGGAGTAAAATCTGTAAAAGTATCGAATCTCTATGCTGCATACCTGAAACTGATATAATACTGTATATCAACTATACCTCAATAAAACTGTAAATAAACTAAAAACAAAACCCAGGAACTTGATTTTAGCTACTCAACTGGGGACAAAATAAGCAAAGTTCAAATTATCTAATGTAAAAAAAAAAAAAGATCAATCGTTTAGCAAGAAATCTTATAGTTTTGTATAGTCTAAAAATGAATATTTCCCCCTTGAGTCCTGTAGCATAGTTTCATCAACCATAAAACTCAGAGTTGAATTTCCTTTCAGCTCTACAAAGATAGACCTCTCCTTTCTGTCTCCAGCGTTTTGAGTGAGAAATCCACTATCATTTGAACTACCTTGTGACACCTATTACTCCATTTCTTGCTGGTTTCTTTCAAGATTTTTTCTTTGTTTTTTTGGTTTTCAGAAGCTTCTATTTTACGCTGCATTTTCATGTGAACTTTAGGCTTATTCTATCTGAACTTATCTCAGCTTTGTGAATTTCTAGGTTTATGTCTTTCACCAAGTTTGAGAAGTTTTCAGCTATTATTTCTTCCAATCCTGCTTCAGTTCCACTCTCATCTTTCTCTTTTTCTGCGATTCCAATTATACGGATTTTAATTATCATCACACAGATCATGAGATTCTGGAGTTTTTCGTTTGTTTGCGAGGAGGTCCATTTTCTCTGTTTTGTTCAGATTGGGTAAATCTCTTGATCTCTCTTCAAGTTTACTGATTTTACCTTCTGTCACATCCAGTCTTCTGAGCCAGCCAGGGTTTTATTTTTCTTATATTAAAAAATTCAGTTTTATCATTTCCAGTTGGTACTTTTTATAACTTCTACTTTTTGGCTGAAAAATTCTTGTTTCTTTAATTTGTCTCAGGGCAACGTGTAAGTGCTTGTTGAAGCATTTTTATCATGGCTGCTTGAAAATCTTCACCATGTAATTCCAACTCTGTGCCATCTCATTACTGACATCAGTTGACTGATTTCTGATCCAGGCTGTGATTTTTCTGTTTCTTGGAAATAAAAGTGATTTTCAACTGTGTCCCCAGAATTTGGGAAATTATATTGTGAGACTGCGCATCCTACCTAATCTTTATTCACAAGTAGTCCTACTCATGAGGGTGAGCACACAGGTCACGGTCCATTTTTGTGGCCATGGTTCCAATGATAGTTTAATTTTCAGAGCCTTTTTTGCTGCTGTTTCAGTCGACCTGGTTTATGTGGCTGTTGCAGCAACCACTGGTGCCTGCTGGTGCTTCCTTCGGGGACAGAGTGGACAGGCTGGACGTCCTGGTGCCTGTGTTCTGAGAAGAGCAGGCTTGCTAGGCCACGTGCTTTGAACAGATGCCCTCTGCCGATGCTGCTCGCTGCACAGTCTCTGAGGGGAGCTCTCGTCTCAGGCCCATGGAGATGAAGAGCTTTCCCAGGCCAGGTGTGATATTTCCTCTGTGCCAGTGCTTCTGGCCTCCCAGGCCCTCTCTGTGGAAAGACGAGCCTCAGGTTTGCCCCTGGGACAGACAGAATTACTGACCAGACCCTCGTGGCAGGATGCCTGCCCCCACCCTTCCCAACGCTTCCTGGCTGTCTGCCCAGCATCTGCCAGTGGGGACGGGGTGGTCTCCAGTGAAGCAGGGAGGAAATGTGCTTCCCCTGGCTGATAGGGTTAGCAGGACTGCCGACCCCACTGGCCAGTGCCACCGGCTCACTTTGGGTTGTGATCAGGATTTCCCTTTAACCCGGGCTAGGAATGAGTCTGTATGAACAGTTTGCCCTTGCTGGCTGGTGGTAAGGAAGAGACGGGCCTGTCTGACTTCTGCTGGGTTGGGATGTAAGATGCCCTGCCACCTGCTGTTCCTCTAATTCTAACCGGTTTGCCTTTCTCTTTCCACCGTTCAGAATTCTCCTTTGGCTGCCTCTTGAATTCCTCCAGGGTTTAGTTGTAGTATGAGGATGTAGAGAGAAATGTATTTAAACCACCTTGTCCTGATTGAGTTTCTGAACATTCAGTTTTTTACCATCAAGTTGACTTTATCTACAAGGTTTTAGATGCCTAGTTTTTAATCATGAATAAATGTTTGATTTTTTCACAATGTATGTTTGCATATATTGAAATACTCTGTTTTTCTACTTTGTTGATTTGCTGATTTATACTGGTTGGTTCTTTGAAAATTGAAGCACCCTTACTAATATCTTTCTGGCTTGGTACTAGGGAAATGCTAACATCATTAAATAACTTTGGAAATTTTCTCTCCTGTCGTATTTTCCAGAAAAGATCATGTAGACTTGCTATGATTTTTTTTCATTAAAAGTTTGAATTTTGCAAGGAAACATGGAATTTTCTTTGTTAGAAGGTTTTTAACAGCAAATTACAAATTTTTAAATACATATAGGATTACTCATGTTGTCGATTTAAATGTGAGTGAACATTAATTAGCAACTTGTGTCTTGCAAGTCACTGGCCCATTTCATCTAAGCTGTTGAACTCGTGGGCCTAAAGATGTTCATATGATTCTCTGATTATCCCTTCAATGTCTCTAGGGCTTCTTGCAATGAGGCTTCATTTATTCCTCATATTGATAATGTGTATCTTCTTTGTTTTTCTTGGATAAAATTTATCAATTTTATTGACTTTTTCAAAGAATCAATTTTTAGTTTTATTTATTTTGTTTCCTTATTTTAAATTTTATTGATTTTTTTCCTTTTGCTTATTTTTGCTTTAATTTATATTCTTTCTCTGGTTGTTTAAGGTAGATTTGAGGCCTTCCTTTTTATAATTTAATATTATACTTCTAACATTTAATATTATATATTTTCCTATAACCATTGCATTGGCTGCATTCCACAAATTTTAGGATATTCTATTTTCATTTTCATTCAATTTAACACTCAGTATTGTTTCCCTTACTACTTCTGTTTTGACCAATGTATTATCTCAGCATGAGTTATCTAATTTACAGTTATTAGTGGTTTCTACATATTCTGTTACTGATTTATAGTTTAATTCCATGCAATTCTCATTCTTTAAAAAAATTAACTTTTGTGGCTCAAAATATGTTCTCTCTTAGTGAGTATTCCATGTGCATTTGGCAAGAATGTCTATTCTGTTGTTTGGGGATAAAGAGCCAGGTAATTCAAGCTGGTTGATAATGTTGTTTACTCTTTTATATTTTTGCTGATACCCTGTCTGTTTGTTCCTTCAGTTACTGCAAGAGGCATGTTAATGTTTCCAACTATAACTGTGATTTTTCTGTCTCTTCTTTCAGTCTGTCAATGTTTTGCTCCGTATCTCTAGCAGCTACGGTGTTGAACTGTTACATCATTTTGGTGAATAATTGTTCTTAGGACTTGATTATGAATCAACTTTTCTATTATTGTGTAATCTATCTCCTTATCCTTGATAATATTCCTAATGCTGGAGGCTACTTTATTATTAGTATACTCACCCCAGCTTTAGTTTGTAGCCATCTCTTTTCCCAGGCATCCAATTTTATGAGCATTAGACATTTTGATATTGATTTTGATATCTGCATTATTTTCTCTCAAAATTTTCTATCTCCTCTTCAGACTGGCTGATTTCCATCACTCCAATATAAAGTCAAATGACTCTTCTCTGTTATCTCTAGTCTATAGAGATTCAGAGCCTATCCAGCGACTATTTCAGATGTCGCTTTCATTTCTGAATTTTTCATTTGTTTTTTTACAGTTTCTTTTTCTCTGCTGAAACCTGCATTCTTGTCATTCATTTCAAGAGTGTTCATCTTTATGGTATGACTCGACGTTGGCTAGCTCTGAAAATTTCCCATTCTTTTACTTTCAATCTTATTGTGTCCTCATATTTAAACACCACTTGTTATAAGCATGATATAATATGTCATTTGAAAATTCTGACAATTCTATTATTTTAATTGTGGTATTCAGTACATTTTCCCGCAATGTAATCATGGATGTATTAATACTTGAAATGACGTCTCTCAGCTTACTATTTCTATTTGATTCTGATGCTATGATCCTTTCTCCATTTTATTACTTTCACTCAAATTAATAAAATATCTATATTATTCTATTTTCCTAGTCAGTATGTTTCTTTTACATTTTTACTATTCAATTTCATTATTTTTATGTTTGGCATACAGAAAGGCATACAAGATAAAGATATCCATTTTATTGTTCTGTCACAAAGGGAACACCCATGTAACACTTCCCCAGCCATGAAAGGGAATATTGTCACCAATCTAGAAACCACCCCTGTGTCTCCTTTCAGTTACCTCCACCCATTTCTTCTGAATGTAAACTGATATCCTAATTTTATGATAATGATGTCTTTGTTTTCCTTTGTAGTTTTAGCACCTAAGCAGGCATCTCCATCCCTAAACTCTGTAATTTTTACTGTTTTTAACTTTATTTGCCCTTTTTTCCACTGGCATCTTTGATCAACATTAAGTTTGTGAAATTAATAACTGCAGATATTCTATATTTCCAGTTGGAGCAAATAAATGCATGCAAATGTTCAGAGAAAGATGTGAAAGGGTACATTTCTTACTGATGATGGTCACGTATTTCTAAAGAAGGAACTGGAAGTGGCAGAAGCTTTGAATGAGGTTCAAGAGCTGTGCTTTAGTCATTTTCTTTATTGACTAAACTGATTTTTAATTTCCAGAAAGATAGTAAGACTAAAAGTTTTAAACTTTTAAATTTGTAAGAAGAGGTGCTGAGTCTTTACTTCATTCACACACCATATTAATGCATTATAGCCCTATGAAATTTCAGAATGTTAATGTAAGAGGTTTGTTACTTGCTCTATGGAAAAGGAAAATTCTGCATTTTAATAATGGTTTTCAAAGCTCTTCTCAATGGTATACAAGTACTAGATAGTTAACTCACATTAGAGAAGTGGCCAGAGGAAATAGGAAAGTATGATGATGAATGGCGTTTAGCATTTAGACTTAGGTTGGAGGCACAATAGTGAGAAGTAGGGACTAGAGCAAGAGAAAGTGAACGTGTTAGTCATTCAGTCCTGTCTGATTCTTTGCAACCCCATGGATGAGGCGCCTCTGTCAATGGGATTCTCCAGGCAATAATACTGGAGTGGGTCACCAGCCCATGTTAATTTCCAGAAGGAAATAGTTTCCTAGGTCCATTCAGCTTTGCCTCTAGAAGTGTGGGATCATTGCTGCCTGAATTTGATTCCTCTGTCTCTCCAAGTTTTGGCTGGCATTTCACATAACCCAGGAGCCTTTGATACTGGCTCGGATCAGGATTGACTTGCCTAAGTACTTTGGTTACAGTAGATCCAACTGCTGCTGGCCTTTTGGAATAACTTCCATAGTAGGGTTACTTTGTTTGAATCAGTTTTCTATCATCCCTTTCTACATCGCCTTCCAATAGTCAGGGTTCATGATGCCTCATGGCTAAAGCCTAGTCAAATGTCACACATGGGAGGGTTTATTATTCCTTTCTTTTCCCTCACAGCATCTGTTGCATGGTAAAGATGGAGCTCATTGCCCTGTATCAGGTCCTGGTCTCAGAACAGGAGAAACAAGCCTGAGCGTGAAGCACCCTTTAAGCATCTCACAGTTATCAGCCTTAAACAAAGTGTCTCCAGCCACCCTGTTGTTGATTCAAGTTCATATTCTTCAAGAAGATCTCATGAATACAGTATTCTCTGAATTGTATCTGTTTAAACCTGTTTTCCCAGTACTCTTGCCTGGAAAATCCCATGGATGGAGGAGCCTGATAGGCTGCAGTCCATGGGGTCGCTAAGAGTCGGACACGACTGAGAGACTTCACTTTCAGTTTTCACTTTCATGCGTTGGAGAAAGAAATGGCAACCCACTCCAGTGTTCTTGCCTGGAGAATTCCAGGGACGGGGGAGCCTGGTGGGCTGCCGTCTATGGGATCGCACGGAGCCGGACACGACTGAAGCGACTTAGCAGCAGCAGCAGCAGCAGCAGCAGCAGCAAACCTGTTTTCTGCAAACTTGTTATTTAAAGGATGGTTTGACTGGATATTAATTCTTTGTCCCACTTTATTTTCTTGAGTGTCTTGAAAATGGTTCACCTGTGTTGCTTGAGCTTTTTGTCAGTTTTGGGGTGCCTGATGGCAGCGTGTTTCTCTTGCCTTTGTGTGTTATTTGGTCTTTTTGACCCTGGAGGCCCTGCTTTGTTTTGTTTTGTTTTTTTAATCTTTAAAATCTGAAAGTTTTGTCTTAGAGTTAATCATCCTGGGTTAGATTTTGCATGTATGTTGTAGAACTTCTCAATATGTTAATTCCAGGCTACTTTCTTCTTCTTTTTATTGGTAAAATGTGTCTTGGATCATAGTTTTAAATGCTTGTTCTATTATACTGTTTTGTTTTCATATTCAGAGATTACAATTATAAGAATGCTGGATCTCTTATACCTACTTTTTATCAACTGTTTTGATGGATCCTTCTGAATTCTCTTTTCATAAATCAAATTGATGTTTTCTTGCTTCTTTCTTCAGTGCCAATTTTCACATTTTTTTCAAATCTGTTCTCCCTGGGCAACTTGTAAGCTACTTTTCATTGCTTATTTGATTTTTTTATTTCATTTTTTCTTCCTAGAATTCAAAAATCTCTTTCCATTTCTTTCCTTTTTGGGGGGGAAGTGCTTCTTTTCTGTTCTTACTTTTTGTGTGTCTGATTCAATATTTAATATTTTTTAAAGTCTCTCTAGTTCAGTTTAGAGGGCTGTGTTAAAGTTTTTTTCCTGATCTTTGGTTGTTTACTGGATTAGGAATGTTCTTCAATCGATATATATTGATCCTCATTTTTCTTTTTCTTCTTATAGCAGCTGTAAATAGATCAATATTAAGTTTGTTCATTCATTTTGTGAATACATTTGGTGTTTCAGGGTGAATTACAAGATTCCTAGTTCTAGATCACACTTTTGTTTTTCAGTATAACAAAGTGCAATAATGTAGTTTATTTAATAGATGACTTTTTTAATGAGTAGATTGGGCACCCCTAAGGATGCACAGGACTCAGAAAAGCTATTGCCTTCCTGGTTATAGCAAAAAATGAGAACTTAAAATTAACGACAAGAAAAAATGACTGCAGCAAAGTCCAGGAGAAGCCAAGTGAAAGTTTCCAGGTGTGGATCCCATCAGGGTGATACTAACACAGCATTGATGCGTGGCGAGAGGTGTGGAGTGGTGCCAACCAGGGCAGCTCACTTGAGTCTTGAGGCCCAGAGATTTTATTAGGTGTCAGTCACACAGTCATGCAGCAACTGCATTAGCTTCTTCTGCTACCCAGACTCCAGCCACTTTTGAGCAAAACAACCATTCACATAAATCAGTTTTGCTAGTATAAACTCTGATCAAACAAGTCTACCTAAAAAAAAACTTCTATCAGAGAGACTATTCCTAAGGCTTAGAGCTTATCTCCCAGAAGCTGGCTAAAGGCTTTTGTTAGGAATGTGCATGATTTTAGCAACTCAAGTCTGCTGAGTTAACATTTGTCTGCATAAGAAGGGATTGGCTGTGGATCCTTTGAATTCTTGTTTTTCTTTTGTCTTTAAGAAAGCTAAATTTCCTTTTTTTGCTTCTTTCTCTTCACCAACCAGTACCCAAAGGACTCATCATTATCTCTCTTTTCAACATCATTACCCACTTTCTACCCAAGAAGCAATGTATTTTGGAGACTATCACATCAAGCCCCATGTACTTTTGAATCTCTTTCCTGAAATCAGTTCTTTAAAATACTGGGAGTCCCCTTCAAGGAGTATTTGTTCAGTCTTAGGGTTTGTTTCTTCTCTCTTCCATAGAGTATATTCAAATTCCTCTACTCACCCAAACTTCTTCCAGTGGAAGCTCGAGCTCCACTGAATAGAATGCATGGGGGTTTATTGGTTTTCAGGTTAGCTTTTGTAGTCTTCCTAACCCTCCAGTTTTGTTAGTTTGTTTGATATTTTCTGTGGTTTTATTTATTTTTCTTGCTAACTTGTGCAGTTGTTGATTCTTTTCTTTTTTTTTTTTTTTTTTTGGTTTTGGAGTTTTTTGAAGACTGTGGACATATGGAGATATTTCGATTAGGTAGTTGCTATGACCTCTTGGTGGCTCAAAGAAACTGCTTGCCAATGCAGGAGGCTCAGAAGACACAGATTCATTCCCTGGGATGAGAAGATCCCTTCGAAGAGTAGATGGCAACCTACTCCAGTACTCTTGCAGGGATAGTCCCATGGGCAGAGGAGCCTGGTGGACTACAGTCCATAGTGTCGCAAAGAGTCAGACACGGCTGAGCATGCATGCATACAAGTGATCTCTTTTGCTATTCTTTTCAAGGCTACATTCCTTCTTTTGCTTTTCATACACCCACCATACATTTTAATTGGATTAGAAAGTTGGGAAAATTAGAAGTGAAACTAAAAAAAAACAAAAAAACCACAGCACCAAAACTGCAGTACAGAAAGCATGCACTTACATTCATGTTTCATGCTCCCTGTACCTTTTCTGTATATAAATATGAATATATATATACATACATTTTTATTAAAGTATATATTTTTAAAGTATAATATTTCTATTTATACATATCATTTATTATATTATAAAAACATTTTTCTTTCAAAAATTCTATATCTAAATGATCCTATTAAGTGGTTATCTTTGTAAATAAATTTAACACATCTTCTTGGTTGGAAATTTAAATTTGATTTATTTTTCTCAATATTTGTAAAGAGAAAATATAGCTCCTTGGAGAGTCCCTGTGTTGTCATATTTTATCTTTTATTTCTCTAGACAAAAGATAATGCATTCACATTTGCATCTAGAAGTTGTTAACATGACTATTAATATGAATTGCTACCTATATGAGCTTTGTGAGCTAATATTATAGATCATTAATTAGACAGTATATATAGCTGCCATTCAGCTTACTCTGCAGTCTTTCATCCTTCACTTGGGCACGAATTTTGCTGTTGTTCAGTCACTAAGTCATGTCTGACTCTTTGAGACACCATGGACTGCAGCACACTAGGCTTCCCTGTCCTTCATTATCTTCTGAACTTTGCTCAAACTCATGTCTATTGAGTCAGTAAAGCTATTTAACCATCTCATTCTGTCACCCCCTTTACCTCTTGCTTTCAATATTTTCCAGCATCAGAATCTTTTCCAATGAGTTGACACAACATCAGGTGGCCAAAGTATTAGAGTTTAAGTTTCAGCATCAATCTTTCCAATGAATATTCAGGACTGATTTCCTTCAGGATTGACTAGTTTTATCTCCTTGCTGTCCAAGGGACTCCTAAGAGTCTTCTCCAACACCACAATTCAAAAGCATCCGTTCTTTGGCACTCAGCCTTCATTATGGTCCATCTCTCACATCTATACATGACTACTGGAAAACCCATAGCTTTGACTATATGGACCTTTGTTGGCAGACTGACATCTCTGCTTTTTAATATGCTGACTACTTTGGCCACCTGATGCAAAAAACTGATTCATTAGAAAAGACACTATGCTGGGAAAGATTGAAGGCAGGAGGAGAAGGGGCTGACAGAGGATGAGATGTTTGGATGGCATCACTGACTCAATGGACATGAGTTTGAGCAGGCTCCGAGAGATGGTGAGGAACAGAGAAGCCTAGCATGCTTCAGTCTATGGGGTCGCAAACATTCAGACACTACTGAGTAACTGAACAGCAACAACTCCTAGATGAAAAGGATATCTTTTTTGGTGTTAATTTTAGAAGGTCTTATAGGTCTCCATAGAACTGGTTAGCTTCAGCTGCACTGGTTGCGGCACAACCTTGGATTGCTGCGATGTTGTATGGTTTGCCTTGGAAATGAACTGAGATCATTCTGTTGTTTTTGAGATTGCACCCAAGTATTGCATTTCACACTCTTTCCATGACTATGAGGGTATCTTCTCAACCCAGGG
Organism: Okapia johnstoni; assembly: GCA_024291935.2. Lineage (NCBI taxonomy): Eukaryota > Metazoa > Chordata > Mammalia > Artiodactyla > Giraffidae > Okapia > Okapia johnstoni. Next base: position 2,688,717 of record CM044326.1, read on the forward strand.
ATCGAACCTGTGTCTCCTGCATTGAAAGCAGATTCTTTTACTATCTGAGCCACCAGGGAAGACCATGAGATTAAATAGAGGTTATTTTTTTTTTTACTATGATTGATTCTGTTGATTATAAACCAATTTATTTGGTGGCACTGGTTGAAAAGCTGTTCTTCCTTCATTTAAGTTGTTTTTGCAGCATTGTGAAAAATCAGCTGAGCCTATTCGCAGATCTGCTTCTGGGTTCTTATTTTGTTCCATTGCTCTGGCTATCCCTTCACACTGTTCACAGTATGATTACTGTCACCATACAGTAATGCTGCACATCAGGTAGAGTAATTCCTCTCACTTTATTCTTCTTTATTGATTGCATTAGGTACTCTAGGGTCTTTCCTCTCCATATTAATTTTACACATGTTCATTGTTAAGTATACAGATATTGGATTGATTTTGGGGTGTTTTCACTTGTGAAAGGAACCATATTTTACAATCCATTTTCAATCTTTTGGGAAATATATAAGTAAGCACAAATCTGATCCTAGATAAGAATTTTGCTATTCCATTGAAAATGATGAAACTCCTGCTTCTCATATATTTTCAGTGGCAGGTACAGTTTTCATATAATTATTATTTTCATATAATTAGATCTCTTGAAAGAAATACAAATATACACAGAGAAATACATTTTAGATTTTAATGGCATAACTTCAAGTTATCGCTTGTTTTATCTTTCATAACTTTTTGTTCAGTTTTGAGCTTGTAATTGAAAGCTATACATTCTCTTTTTTTCTTGGTGTTGCCTTTAAGTTATTAACAAACATATTTGAACTAAATAAATGATCCATGTCTGTATCCTCCCAAACAAGACAAAAGTCTTGATATATCTCGACTCCTCCTTCTCCTCCTCTGTATTATTATCTGGCATTTTGCTACCAGATTTATAGTGCAAAAAACTGAAAATCAAGTCACTTATGCAAAAGTATCTTTCACTAGTATCTTTGATCATTATTTTTTTAATATCCTGTTTCTTCCTCTTGCATTTATTTTCCCTTGCTGAAATATAATTTCTGCTCATCTTCACAGAGTCTGTTTTTGGTAAAAATTCTGAGTTCTTGACCATCTAAGAGTTATCATTTGGCTCTTACTTTTAAATGGTTTGCCTGAATATAGAATTCTACTTTTTAAAGACCCTTCTTTGACATTTAAAATATTCTCCCATTATCTTCTTGGGTTTATTCTTGTTAATGAGAGTCTAATATTAATCTGAATCTTGCTATCTGTAAGTTTTTTCTCTCTGGTAATACTTTGAGAAATTTTTCATGTTTTCTCCTTTTTTTTTTTTTCACATTTGATTCTAGGAAACTATCAGGTATATAAAATTTTTTTATTAACATATGACACGTGTGCAGAAAAGTTCACAAAATATAAATATGTAGTGATTTAGCACAAAATGTGATGCTTTGTGTAGCACTTGTGTAACACCACCCACAAGAAGGAAAAAAAAAAAACCAAAACCCCAGAGGCATCACCACGACAATCACAAGCCAATTAAGAATAAAGAGGATTAGAGGCATGGGATGGAGAAGGCAATGGCACCCCACTCCAGTACTCTTGCCTGGAAAATCCCATGGACGGAGGAGCCTGGCAGGCTTCAGTCCATGGGGTCGCTAAGAGTCGGACATGACTGAGCGACTTCACTTTCACTTTCATGCATTGGAGAAGGAAATGGCAACCCACTCCAGTGTTCTTGCCTGGAGAATCCCAGGGACGGGGGAGCCTGGTGGGCTGCCGTCTATGGGGTCGCACAGAGTCGGACACGACTGAAGCGACTTAGCTGCAGCACCAGCAACAGAGGTATGGGATAGGGTGAGAGGAAGGTTCAAGAGGGAGGGTACATATGCAAACCAGTGGCTGATTCATATTGATGTAAGGCAAATACCAACACAACATTGTAAAACAATTATCCTCCAATTAAAAATACATTATAAACAAAAACAAAACAAATAAAATATCAGGAGAAGAAAGGAAAGAAAAAAGAATAAAGAGGGTTTACCTCAATTCATAAAGAACATCTACCAATCTATTGCAAACATCATACAAATGGTGAAAGACTGAATATTTTTCCTCTGGAGTGGGAACAAGGCAATGAGTCCATTTTCACGACTCTTATTCAAAGTAGTGCTGGGAGCTCTAGCCAGTGCAATAGGTGAAATAGAAGTCATGAGGATTAGAAAGAAGGAATAAAACTGTCCCCATTTCAGATGATATGATTGTTTAATAAAGAATTTCGAGTAACCTATAAAGCAAACTTGCAGAACTTAGAAGTATGTTCAGCACAGCACACAACACAAGATTAACACCCCCAAATCAATCCAATATCTATATACTTAACAATGAACATGTAGAAACTAAAATTAAAAACACAATACAATTCACAATCACTCTGAATTAAATGATATACATAAGCATACACTTAACAAAGTATATACAAGATTTGTGTGATGGAAATGACAAAATGCTGATGAAAGTAATCCAAAAAGACCTAAATATATAGAGAGGCATATTATGACAAGGAACTGAAAGATTCAACATATTCAAGATGTTGATTCTCACCAAAGTGATCTAGAGGTTTCACTTATACCTACCAAAATCTTATTAAGGTTTTTGGTAAATATAGACAGGCCTAGTGTAAAATTAATATGGAGAGGAAAGAACCTAGAGTACCTAATGCAATCAATAAAGAAGAATAAAGTAAGAGGAATTACTCTACCTGATGTGCAGCATTACTGTATGGTGACAGTAATCATGATACTGTGAACAGTGTGGAGGGATAGCCATAGCAATGGAACAAAATAAGAACCCAGAAGCAGATCTGCAAATAGGCTTGGCTGATTTTTTACAATGGTGCAAAAACAACTTAAATGAAGGAAGAATAGATTTTCAACCAGTGCCACCAAATAAATTGGTTTATAATTAACAGAATCAATCATAGTAAAAAAAAAAAAAAACAATTAACCTCTGTTTAATCTCATGGTCTTCCCTGGTGGCCCAGATAGTAAAAGAATCTGCCTGCAAAACAGGAGACACAGGTTCAATCCCTGGGTAGGGAAGATACCCTGGAGAAGGGAATGGCTATCTGCTCCAGTATTCTTGCCTGCAGAATTCCATAGGCAAAGGATCCTGGTGGGCTATAGACCATGGCTCGCAAAGAGTTGGACACAACTGATTGACTAATACACACACTTTAACCTCTGCTACTGCTGCTGCTAAGTCGCTTCAGTCGTGTCCAACTCTGTGTGACCCCATAGACGGCAGCCCACCAGGCTCGCCCCTCCCTGGGATTCTCCAGGCAAGAACACTGGAGTGGGTTACCATTTAAATTCATATCCTATATAATAAAGAATTGAAAACAGATCATAAGCAATTTTTAAATGTGAAACTATGAAAGTTTTAGGAAAAATATAGAAGAGAATCTTTAGGTCTAGGATATAGGACTAGTTAGAGTTCTCGTACTTATCCCCAAAGTACAATTCATAGAAGGAAAAACTAAGAAATTGGTCCTCATTGAAATAGAAAACTTTGTTTTGTGAAGGCCTATGTAAAGAAGATGAAAAGACAAGTTGTAGACTTAAAGAAAAACAGTTGCAAACCACATATCTGACAAAGTACATATAAGATCTCTTTAAATACAAAAGTAAATCAAACAACCTAATTAGAAAATGGGCAAAAATCATGAAGAAATTTTCACCAAAGAGCACATACAGATAGCAAGTAAGAAGAGGAAAAGATGTGCAGCATCATTAACCATCTGAAAAATGCTAATTAAAACCACAATGAGATATCACTGCATAGATATCTGAATAGCTGAAAGAAAAAAATACTGACAACACCAATTGCTGGCAAGGATGCAGGGACACTGGATCTCTTATACAGTGCCAGTGAGGATATAAAATGATACAGCCACTCTGCAAAACAGTTTGTCAGTGTCTTATAAAACTGAATATGAAATTGCCATATGGACTAGCAATTGCATGCCTGGACATTTATTTCAGAGAAATGAAAACTTATGTTCATACATAAAAAACTTATATGCATGAATGTTAGAAGCTCTTTTGTATTAATAATTGCCCCATACTGGAATCAGCCTGGATGTCCTTCAATAAATAAACGGATAAACTCTTGCACACACATGCCATGGAATTCTACTAGGGAAATGAGGACCAATCTATTGATACTTGCAACAACTTGAATGAATCTCCAGGAAATTACGGTTAGTGAGGAAAATGCTAATCCAAAAAGGTTACACACTATGTTTTTCATTCTTTAACATTCTTTTAAATTAAAAAAAGTAGAAAAGGAGGACATATTATGGTTGCCAGGGTTCTGGGAGAAAGAAGTAGGTGAAGTTATTAAAAGAGAAACACAAGGAGTCTTTGTGGTGTTATAGCTGTTGAGTATCTTTACTCTTGCAGTGGCTATACCAACCTACACCGGTGATAAAATTGTGGGGAACCTAGTAAACACATATATGTAAATATAAATAAATCTGGGGAAATCTGAATAAGATTGGTGGATTATAACAATGCAAATATGATGGCTGTGATTTTATATTTTGCAGAATGGGAAAAAATATATAAAATTTTTATATATTTTTTTAAATATAAAAATTTCTACCACTGGGGAAAATTGGCAACATATACAAAGAATTTCTTAGTATTATTTCTACAGCTCCATGTGAGTCTGCAATTATCACAAGAAAATTTCAATCAAGAAAGAAAGGACAATAAAACTGCAGCAAACCAATGAGCCCCTCCTAGTAACAGCAACTTATTCCCAAGCAAAAGGGCTCTACCTTAAGACAGTGCTAAAAAGGGACAGATCTCAGGATAGGAGCCACTTGCTATTTTTATGTGGTGATCTGCAGTACCCTATAGACTAAATATCACATGCTGAACCACATTGAACTTTTGGGAAATGTCACTTCATTCACATGAGTTAAATGCTAAAGATATACAATTATTCTCTCTCCAGGACACAGTCTAAACAAGCCCGAGGGACAGTTAATATAGGAGTGAATAAACAAGGCAAGAATATGGGGAGGGGGTCTCCTGTGCACTTGAGTTTTCCAAGAAAAAAGACATTTTGTTCATTTTGTCCTGTGATGGTCCCAGTGGAAGGGGACTTCATTTCTCTTTAGTCCAATATGATTCTATTATTGCAAATAAAACTGAAGTGATGTGGGCACTACTGAAAATGTTTTCCTGTGTTAAACCGCTACAGTTTTGTGCCATTCCTTAAATTTATTTTGTGTTCGGAGTTATATATTTACTGGGGCCTATTGTCTCCACAGACTCTTTAAGTAATTTCTTTAATCAGACAAGTGAGAAAATGCAGAAAGAAAGGGAAACAATCAAGTCAAAATAATACTTTAGCCCTTAAACCAAATCGAGGAGCTTTAGTTCCCCTCAAGGACTATGGACAGTAGTCTGAGCCATGCCCTTTGAGCAAATACACATTTTGTAGGTCCTGAAACCCCCACCAGATGGGAGAATTTAACTGTATGCTGCCCACAAGTGCATAGACCCCAGATTAGTTGGAACCAGGTTGATGATGCAGACTCTCAACTACCTCACCACCAACCATCAGAAGAATGTCCATGGTGACTACGCCCTGCTCCTGGAACACTATAAGACTCCTCACTACCCCTTTCACAGTGGACCACACAGTTTTGAGGGCACTAGCTCACTGTGCCCCACCTCTGCCTAGCAAAGCAATAAAAGCTACTCTTTTATACTTCACCCCAAACTCTGTCTTTGCATTTCTGTTCAGCACTGGTTAACAGAGGTGAATTTTGGCAACAGGAGCTCAAGGTAGAGTGCAATCTTGAAAGGAGCTGGTCAAACCATTCAGATAACCCAATGTAAGTTCTTTCAAAAGTATTAAGCACACAGAAAGTTCTAGAGAATCCATGAGGCTGTAGAAGCGTCAGACACAAAACTGCAGAGAGGAAAAGAGAAAAGGAATTGGCAATGGCAGCAGAAGCAGGGTCATAAGAACCAAAGCAGTAGAAACTCTGACTGATGAACTGAGCCACAAGCCACGCAGTCATTAGGGCCACAGAGAGGAGTGTGCTGAGTAGTTACCAGTGTGATCCAGTTCCTCCCTTAGATTACTAACTGCTACTGAGACAGGAGTTGCCAATGCCCTGGATCAGCTCTTCACAATCTCCCATTTTGGCCGCTGTCAGTCATCTAGTCACACTCCTCACTTCCATCCATGCTATGATCTTAGAACCTATAGTCAACACAATCTCCAAGCTCACCAAATTATGGTTCAGTCTGCCCATGCTACATCGTTTGGTATGGTACCCCACTACCCACAGTGTGAAGTCCAAGGGCTGAGTGGGCTATACCAGGCTTTCTTCAATGTGCCTCAAATTTTGGTGGGTGTAGCAACCTCCAGCAGACCATGACAAAAATGATTCTGATTCTGCTGGTAGGTGGAGCTCAAGAATCCACGGGAGTTTTTTCTTTTTAAAAAATGTTATATTTTTATGCCATTGACTATTCACATGGTTTAAAAGTGGAAAGTATAAAGGGATTTTGAAAAATCTCCTTCCTGCCTTTGGATTCAGCCATCTACTATTTGTCCCACTTTCCCTCTAGTTTCTTATTTATTTTCAGAGATAATACGCTCATATTTGTCAGTATGAATATATATTATTTTATTTTATTTAATACAAATACATCCAATGCAGGCTGACCTCAAGTTCACGTGCTTTTGTTTATTTATGACTTCTAACACGTCTTCCTCCAAATAGTTACTGAGTGGGTGAAATCCTTTGGCAAAACATTAAATTTCTGAAAAGATTAAAATAAAACAAATACAAGTTACAACAGATGACAAAATAAAATAAATTAATAAGTTTGAGAAAGGAAAACTGAAGACATGTCTTGATTGGAAAAAAAACACAGTCATTCTAAAATCTAAGATACATGCAAGCTTGTGATTTACTTTTTTTCAATTAGGAAAAACAAGCTTAATTTACAGTTTAATATTGAAGCAAAGACCCTGGGGGCAAGAGGTAAACACTATGCTGCTTACATTTTCTAACAAAAATAGCACCTGGCACATAATAAAGTGTTTAACAAAAGTTTTGATGAAATCTTAAATGTTTGAGTGAATATGAACTCCTAAGTGTATGAATGAGTGGTAAGGCTCAAGGATTTCAATTGAGGACAGAGACAGATCCAATAACATAAAAATCATGAAAAATCAATTGTTCCAAGAGAAAGATATTACTAAATCTGTTTTGTAATTTTAATTTAGCAGTTTTCCCCTCAGAGTTAAAAATATTATGTAACATAGGGAATATGAAAGTGAAAGTCACTCTTTGTGACCCCATGGACTATACAGCCCATGAAATTCTCCAGGCCAGAATACTGGAGTGGGTAGCCTTTCCCTTCTCCAGGAGATCTTCCCAACCCAGGAATTGAACCCAGGTTTCCCACATTGCAGGTGGATTCTTTACTAGCTGAGCCACAAGGGAAGCCCAAGAACACTGGAGTGGGTAGCTTATCCTTTCTCCAGCAGATCTTCCTGACCCAGGAATCAAACTGGGATCTCTGGCACTGCAGGCAGATTCTTTACCAACTGAGCTATGAGAGAAGGCCCTTGCATGGGGAATATAGCCAATATTTTATCTTATAAATGGAACAAGACCTTTAAAATTGCAAACCACTATGTTGCACACCCAAAACATATAATATTACACACCAGCTGTATCTCAATTTAAAAATCAAAATTTTTAAATCACATCAAAAAATAGTAAGATTTTAGTTGGTGATTCAATCAAATCAAACCTCCCTTAAAACTTTATGTGAGACATATGCGTGATCTGAGAATGGTTACCATTTTGTTAGCCTCTCTAGCTGCTTTAGTTAATATAACTGTATATCATCACAGAGGAAATAATGTACACCCAGTATCTCTGGTCCTTCCAGCCTGAGATAAGTCAACAAGTCAAATGAGGGCCTGGTTCTCCCCTGAAATGGGGCAGCCCATCCATGGTCCCCCAAACAGAACAGGGAACACAGTTTCCATTTTTACAAAACATTAGTGAAGAGTTAGGAACAATGAAAGACAGCTCTCCTCTATAGAACTGTTTTACACTATTGCATTTGGTGTCCTGGGCTGAATCAGCTTCCTGCCTTACTCTCACCTTCCTTACTGGCCATGGGCAGCTCAACTCTCAACCCCAGTGTCAAATAAAAATGACTCCAGTCTATTTCCTTACCCAGGTTTGTCCTTATCCCTGCATGAGCAATATGATAATAACATTTCCTTCCAGGGAAAGCCTCCCTTCCCCACACTCAAGGGTGTAGTCTGACTCCCTAATCACATAAGCCATCACTCTGTGCCTGTTAACCAGTCTGCTGTCCTTTGGCTTCAAATCAGCCTACGTGAGAAGCCAAAAGCACAGTCTAGGGACAAACGATTCTTTTTTTCAGCTACATACATATTTTCAGATTATTTTCCATTATAGGTTATTATAAGATTGACAATTCTTTTTTAGTCTCACCTTTTTATAAGTGCTCAATATCTGGGTTCATTTTCCCACAGCAGCCACACATTCAAGTTTCACAGACAAATAGCACATGAGAAACTCCACCCACTGCCAACTCAGCAGTGTATTGAGTTGGCCTGTCCTATCAAGGCTGGACCCCATCTCAAGCATTGGTCTCCCAAGAAGTCTTTGCCTGACGGCAGCTCTGGTTCAGCCCTATCTCTGCTTCTGTAAACCGTGAGTATGGCTGTTATGATCAAGATCGAGGCTGGTCCAGTGTGTGACCATGAAGGGGTCTATAGACAAGACAGGCCTTGGCACATTGTTTACTCAACTCCGTATACAAGATGCACTTGTGGAATGGCATAAAAATGAACAGGCTTCATGTGTTGAGGTAATTGGGCTAACTGCTCCATGGCTTCTTCCTCATGGAAGCCTGGTTCGTGTCTCTACATCTGTCGCAAGTCATCTCTTCTCTGTGTTCCTTGTTACTAAATTATGAAGCAGCACTTTTTGCCCCAAGTCAAGCTCGTTTGTATTTATATCTATTTTATCCTCTCAGCTGAAGCTTTTTATAGGCCCTCTTTGTTGTTGTTATTGATAACGCCTCACAAAGAGGCTTGGACACTTGTGTCAATTCCCTACATATTACATTGTATTGATTTATCTGACTCCAACTTCTCACCCCCACCCAAATGTATAAATGGGAAAAACTAAGTGTTAGAAGTACCATTTTCTTTTCCACCTCACTGCTGAGACTCCACAGTCTTGCCCACCTAACGTCTGTGGCACTGCTCTTGAAGGGGGGTGATTGGGAGCTGTGGAGGGAATCGTACCAGAAAACTCCCACAAAATTCACTTGTGTCCATTGAGCTTGTGATGCCATCCAACCATCTCGTCCTCATTCATCCCCTTCTCCTCCTTCTTTCAATCTTTCCCAGCACCAGGGTCTTTTCTAATCAGTTGGCTCTTTGCATCAGGTGGCCAAAGTATAGGAACTTCAGCTTCAGTATCAGTCCTTTCAATGAATATTCAGGAATGATTTCCTTTAGGATTGACTGGTTTGATATCTTTGTAGTACAATGGACTCTCAAGAGTCTTCTCCAACACCACAGTTCAAGAGCAACAATTCTTCAGCACTTAGCCTTCTTTATGTGAGTGTCCAGGAGTCTCCAGAAGATGTGTGGATTGACATACAGGGGCACTGAATACAACAGTCCTGGGAGCTGAAGTAAGTCCTTTTGAAGGAGGTCACCATTACTGCAGACAGACTGAAAACCACCGTCACAGAAAACTAACAAATCTAATCCGGAGAAGGCAATGGAAACCCACTCCAGTATTCTTGTCTGGAAAATCCCATGGACAGAGGAGCCTGATGGGCTGAAGTCCATGGGGTCGCTAAGTGTCAGACACGACTGAGCGACTTCATTTTCACTTTTCACTTTCATGCATTGGAGAAGGAAATGGCAACCCACTCCAGTGTCCTAGGGTGGAGAATCCCAGGAATGGGGGAGCCTGGTGGGCTGCCATCTATGGGGTCACACACGGTTGGACACAACTGATGCGACTTAGCAGCAGCAGCAACCAATATAACCACATGGACCGCAGCCTTGTCTAACTCAATGAAACTATGAGCCGTGCCATGTAGGGCCACCCAAGACGGACAGGTGATGGTGGAGAGGTCTGACAAAACATGGTCCACTGGAGAAGGGAATGGAAAACCACTTCAGTATTCTTGCCTTGAGAACCCCATGAACAGTATGAAAAGGCAAAAAGATAGGACACTGAAAGATGAACTCCCCAGGTGAGTAGGTGTCCAATATGCTATTGGAGATCAGTGGAGAAGTAACTCCAGAAAAAATGAAGAGACAGAGAAAAGCAAAAACAATACCAGTTGTGTTGTTGTGGATGTGACCAGTGATAGAAGCAAAGTCCAGTGCTGTAAAGAGCAATATTGCATAGGAACCTGGAATGTTAGCTCCATGAATCAAGGCAAATTGGAAGTGGTCAAACAAGAGATGGCAAGAATGAACATTGACATTTTAGGAATCAGTGAACTAAAATGGACTAGAATGGGTGAATTTAACTCAGATGACCATTATATCTACTACTGTGTGCAAGAATCCCTTAAAAGAAATGGAGCAGCCATCATAGTCAACAAAAGAGTCCGAAATGCAGTACTTGGATGCAATCTCAAAAATGATAGAATGGTCTCTATTCGTTTCCAAGGCAAACCATTCAATATCACAGTAATCCAAGTCTATGCCCCGACCAGTAATTCTGAAGAAGCTGAAGTTGAATGGTTCTATAAAGACCTACAAGACCTTCTAGAACTAACACCCCTGAAAATGTGTCCTTTTCATTATAGGGGACTGGAATACAAAAATAGGAAGTCAAGAAACACCTGGAGTAACAGGCAAATTTGCCCTTGGAGTACAGAATGAAGCAAGGCAAAGGCTCATAGAGTTTTGACAAGAGAACACACTGGTCATAGCAAACACCCTCTTCCAACAACACAAGACTCTACACATGGACATCACCAGATGGTCAACACCGAAATCAGATTGATTATATTCTTTGCAATCAAAGATGGAGAAGCTCTATACAGTCAGCAAAAACAAGACTGGGAACTGACTGTGGCTCAGATCATGAGCTCCTTATTGTCAAATTCAGATTTACATTGAAGAAATTAGGGAAAACCACTAGACCATTCAGATATGACCTAAATCAAATCCTTAAAGATTATACAGTGGAAGTGAGAAATAGATTTAAGGGACTACATCTGATAGAGTGCCTGATGAACTATGGATGGAGGTTCATGACGTTGTACAGGAGACAGGGATCAAGATCATCCCTAAGAAAAAGAAATGCAAAAAAGCAAAATGGCTGTCTGAGGAGGCCTTGCAAATAACTGTCAAAAGAAGAGAAGTGAAAGGCAAAGAAGAAAAGGAAAGATATCCCATTTGAATGGAGAGTTCCAAAGAATATCAAGTAGAGATTAGAAGGCCTTCCTCAGTGATCAATGCAAAGAAATAGTAGAAGACAATAGAATGGGAAAACTAGAGATCTCTTCAAGAAGATTAAAGATACCAAGGGAATATTTCATGCAAAGATGGGCTCAATAAAGGACAGAAATGGTATGGACCTAACAGAAGCAGAAGATATTAAGAAGAGGTGGCAACAATACACAGAAGAATTATACAAATAGATCTTCATGACCCAGAAAATCACAATGGTCTGATCACTCACCTAGAGCCAGACATCCTGGAATGCGAAGTCAAGTGGGCCTTAAGAAGAATCACTGCGAACAAAGCTAGTGGAAGTGATGGAATTCCAGTTGAGCTATTTCAAATCCTGAAAGATGATGCTCTGAAAGTTCTGCCCTCAATATGCCAGCAAATTTGGAAGACTCAGCAGTAGCCACAGGAAAAGGTCAGTTTTCATTCCAATCCCAAAGAAGGGCAATTACAAAGAATGTTCAAACTACCACACAGTTGCACTCATCTCACACGCTAGTAAAGTAATTCCAATTCCCATTCCAATGCTGAATAGAAATAGGAGGAGTGGACATTTGTATCTTGTTCCCAATATTAGGACAGAGACATTTTAGTCTTTTACCATTTAGTATTATGTTAGTGGAAGCTTTTTGATGATTCCCTCTGTGAATTTGAGATGATGGCCTTTTATTCTCCAAGCCAGGCTTCAGCAATACGTGAACTGTGAACTTTCAGATGTTCAAGCTGGTTTTAGAAAAGGCAGAGGAACCAGAGATCAAATTGCCCACAACTGTTGGATCATCGAAAAGGCAAGAGAGTTCCAGAAAAACATCTATTTCTGCTTTATTGACCATGCCAAAGTCTTTGATCATGTGGATCACCACAAACTGTGGAAAATTCTGAAAGAGATGGGAATACCAGACCACCTAACCTGCCTCTTGAGAAATCTGTGTGCAGGTCAGGAAGCAACAGTTAGAACTAGACATGGAACAACAGACTGGTTCCAAATAGGAAAAGGAGTATGTCAGGCTATATATTGTCACCCTGCTTATTTAACTTATATGCAGAGTACATCATGAGAAACGCTGGGCTGGAGGAAGCACAAGCTGGAATCAAGATTGCCAGGAGAAATATCAACAACCTCAGATACACAGATGACACTACCCTTATGGCAGAAAGTGAAGAAGAACTAAAGAGCCTCTTGATGAAAGTGAAAGAAGAGCGTGAAAACGTTGTCTTAAAACTCATATTCATCAAGAAGCTAAGATCATGGCATCTGGTCCTGTACCTTTGTGGCAAATAGAAGGGGACACATTGGAAATAGTGACAGACTTTATTTTCTTGGTCTCAAAAATCACTGCAGATGGTGACTGCAGCCGTGAAATCAAAAGACACTTGCTCCTTGGAAGAAAAGCTATGACCAACCGAGACAGCATATGAAAAAGCAGAAACATTACTTTGCCGGCAAAGGTCCATCTAGTCAAGGCTACAGTTTTTCCAGCAGTCATGTATGGATGTGAGAGTTGCAGTATAAGAAAGCTGAGCACCAAAGAATTGCTGCTTTTGGACTGCGGTATTGGAGAAGACTATTTAAACTCCTTTGGACTGCAAGGAGATTAAACCAGTCAATCCTAAAGGAAATGAGTCCTGAATATTCATTGGAAGGACTGATACTGAAGCTGAAACTCTAATACTTTGGCCACCCAATACAAAGAACTGACTCACTGGAAAAGACCCTGATACTGGGAAAGTTTGAAAGCAGGAGGAAAAGGGGACGACAGTGGATGAGGTGGTTGGATGGCATCACCAACTCAGTGGACATGAGTTTGAGCAAGTTTCAGGAGATGGTGAAGTACAGGGAAGACTGGCATGCTGCAGTCCTTGAGGTTGCAATGAGTCAGACACTACTGAGTGACTGAACAATAACAACAACCTCATTGTTCTTTTTGAAGACATTTTGTCTTTGCCATATCCTTTGCATTTCTATATGAACTTTAGGATCAGCTTGTGTTTATTAGAATCCTCTCTATACAAGATTATGTTATCTGTGAAAAATGATACCTTCATTCTTCCTTTCTATTCTGAACACCTTTTATTTATTTTGCTTGCCTAACTGTCCTAATTAGAACCCCCATTCCAATGCTGAATAGAAATAGGAGGAGTGGACATTTGTATCTTGTTCCCAATATTAGGACAGAGACATTTTAGTCTTTTACCATTTAGTATTATGTTAGTGGAAGCTTTTTGATGATTCCCTCTGTGAATTTGAGATGATGGCCTTTTATTCCTATTTTTTGTTATTATATCATGAAAGGGTGTGGGGTTTCATTAAATCCTTTGTTGGTACCTGTTTAAATGATCACGTATTTTGTCCTTTTGATTAATATGGTATAGTGCATTGATTTTTGGATATTAAACCATGCTTGCCTTTCTGGGATAGATTTCCCTGGTTATGGTGTATAATATTTTATATGCTGCTATATTAGGTTTGATAATATTTTGATAATAGTTTTTGCATCTATATGCATAAGAGTTACTGGTCTGTAGTGTCTGTGTGAAGGTTTTCTTTTTTTTTTTCCTTGTGATATCATTGTCTGATTGAGGTATCAGGGTAATACTGACCTCATAGGATGAGGAGGAAAGTGTTCACATTTTTTTATTTTCCGGAAAAGTCAGTAAAGAGTCAATAAAGTTGGTGTTCATTCTTCTTTAAATATTTAATAGCATTCACCAGTGAAGTTAACTGGTCCTGAGTCTTTACTTTTTGAGAAGCTTTTAAATTATTAATTCTATCTCTTTACTCATCATTGGTCTTTTAAGATTTTATATTTCTTCTTGGTTCAATTTCAGTAATTTGTGTCTCTCTAAGAGTTTTTCATTTTCTCTAAATTATCTAATATTTTGGTGTCAATTGCTCATAGTAGCTCCTTATAATCCATGTTATTTCTGTAAGATAGATTGTGATGTCCCCCCCCCTTAATTCCTGATTTTAGTCATTTGCATCTTCTCACCTTCTACTGTCAGTTTAACTAAAGCTTAGTTTGTTTCATTGATCTTACCAAAGACCAGCTTTTATTGATTCATGCTCATTATTATCATTTTTTCTCTGTTTCAGTGACAGTTATTTCCCCTGCAATGAGAAGCCTGAGCTATTACTCTTCACAGAATGCAGCCTTGGGGATCCATGCAATTCTGTCCACTAGGACTGTAATTTCACCTGTTCTCTTTTGACTGTTTCTTACCCTCTCTCCTCTCAGAGCTTCTGGCTGTCTGCATCTACTGTCATCACACCCAGCTGTTAGATGTCACAAACTGCTCATTATTTACTGTATTGTTTTTAACACTGTTCTGCTCCACAAATTGCTCCATAGTCTGATTCAGTTCAATCACTCCCTTGGCAGGAGCAGAGAATTCCCAGTAATTCCCAGTCCTTGAGGTCTGCTGCCACCCTGTTGGCTTCCCGGATAGCTCAGCTGGCAAAGAATCCACCTGCAACGCAGGAGATTCCGGTTTGATTCCTGTGCTGGGAAGATCCCCTAGAGAAGGGATAGGCTATCCACTCCAATATTCTTGGGCTTTCCTGGTGGTTCAGACTGTAAAGAATCTGCCTGCAATGTGGGAGACCTGGGTTCGATCCCTGGGAAGATCCCCTGGAGGAGGGCATGGCAACCCAGTCTAGTATTCTTGCCTGGAGAATCCCCATGGACAGAGGAGCCTGGCAGACTAGAGAACGTGGTGTCACAAAGAGTCAGACATGACTGAGCAACTAAGCACAGCACAGCAATGTTGGAGAGGATCTTTGCACTATGATACAACCCTGAAGGGAGGAAAGGAGGATTTTGCTCTTTGCTGGCTGCCTCACACAGCCCTCTATGCAGCAAGAACTGTGTGAGGCGGGAGGTGAAGTGCAGAAGAAAGACTGGGGCTATGACCCAACTTCTGCCAAACCTCCCAGCCTGCCCAGAGAGGATGGAATGGGCCAGTGTCCCTGGTTGCTGAGTCAACACCTGGGATGAGTCTTTAGCCTTAGGAAGCTAGGAAAGGGGCGGGGCGGGGGGAAGAAGATTCCACTCCCCTGCCCAGTCCGCTGGAGCAGCTCTCATGTAACACAGAACTTAGAGAAAGGGGGGACCCTACTCTTCAGCAGCTGTCCTTTCCAGATTATCCCAATGTATAGCACAAGTTGAGAATGGGGCATCAGCCAGATGCTGATACCCACTTGATACAGCCCTTTCTTAGCATGGGGCTGTGAAAAACAGTATTTCCTAGTGTTCAACAGCTGCCAAAGCAACCTACTATAGTTGTCTACAGGGAGTAGGGGAGATGGGAACCACCACTCAGTTTTGATAATCACAGGAAGAGTCGTTCAACAAGGCAGAGCTAAGAAGACTTAGCAGAATCACTAGCTCATCTGGAATAGCCTCCAACTGTTTTTGGTGCTGTTTTCATAGATTTTATTGCATAAGTCGTTCTCCATTTGTTGTAAGCCCTTTGATCAGTCACAAATGTCTTCGAGTGACAGTCTTCACTGATTTTACCAACTAAGTGTATGTGTCTCCCTGTGCCCCTCACACCATTATTTTGTCTTCATCAGGATTTTCTTAAGGTATCTTTTTAAAAAGTGAGATTTATAAAAGCCAGCAGCATTTGCAAGAACATTTTTAATGTTACGATATAAAATCTTTATCTTATTCATCAGGGCACTGCTTCTGGCATTTATTTGTCTAAATTGTTAAGATTTCACCAACCTAACCCCACCCCACACACATATTCCCCAAATTTGTAAGCTCTCATGCCCTACTCCCTGTGTAATTTGAGTCTTCTCCAGCTTCAGTTGCAATCTCTCTCCATTTAGGATGTATTATAATAAACAACAAAGCTGATCATGTCTTGCCAACATTTCTTTTATATGAACTGAATATCATGTGAGAAAAACTAATTATTTTATTTTATTTTTCACAATGCATCACTGAAACCTTAGACTATTTCTGCTGGCTACTCTTACACTTTTTTTTACACATCTACTTTTAAGATAACAAATGTACATTTTTTTAATCTTTATTCTGTTATTATTTTCCATAGGGTTTAGTACAATTCCCAAACATACAGATTTTCACTGGCAAAAAAAATCTAAATTGTTTGAATGGATTTCTGAAAATTTATTTCTTGAGTTGTTGTATTACTCAGTGTCTCAGTTTGCTAGGACTGCTATAATAAAATATCACAAACTAGCTTAAAAAACAGAAATTTATTGTCTTGGAGTTTCATGTAGAAGTCCTAGATCAAGGTGTCAGCAAGGCTGGTTGTTCTGAAAGCTATGGGACAGAATCTGTTTCACATCTCTATCCCAGATTCTAGTGGTTTCCTGGCAATCCTTGGCATGACTTGGCTTATAGAAGCATCACTCCAATCTCTACTCTTTATTTATTTTTCAAGTTTTTTTTTTTCCCTTTGTGCTATGTCTAAATTCCCCCATTTTATACAGACACCAGCTATATTGCATTAGGGGCCCAATCTCTCCAATATGATGTCATCATTTAAAAAAAAATAATTTATTTTAACTGAAGAATAATTGCAATATTGTGATGGTTTTTGCCATACATCAACATGAATTGGCCACAGGTGTACCCCTCCCCCATCCTGAACACCCCTCCAACCCCCTCCCCACCCTATCTCTCTGGGTTGATCCAGAGCACTGGCTTTGGGTGCCATGCTTCATGCATCGAACTTGCGCTGTCATCTACGGTGAATATGGTAATGTACATGTTTCAATGCTATTCTCTCAAAGTATCCCACCCTCGCCTTCTCCCACTGAGATCAAAAGTCTGTTCTTTACATCTGTATCTCCTTTTGCTGCCCTGCATGTAGGATCGTGGTTACCGTCTTTATAAATTCCACATATATGAGTTAATATACAGTACTTGTCTTTCTCTTTCTGACTTACTTCACTATGTATAATAGGCTCCAGGTTCATCCATCTCATTAGGACTAACTGAAATGTGTTCTTTTTATAGCTGAGTAGTATTCCATTGTGTATATGTACCACAACTTCCTTATCCATTCACCTGCTGATGGACATCTAGGCTGCGTCCACGTCCTAACCATTGTAAATAGTGCTGCAATGTACATTGGGGTACATGTGTCTCTTTCAGTTCTGGTTTCCTTGGGCTGTATGCCCAGCAGTGGGATTTCTCGGTCATATGGCGGTTCTATTCCCAGTTTTGTAAGGAATCTCCACACTGTTCTCCACAGTGGCTGTGCCAGTTTACATTCCCACCAGCAGTGCAAGAGGGTTCCCTTTTCTCTATACCCTCTCCAGCATTTATTGTTTATAGACTTTTTGATGATGGCCATTCTGACCAGCATGAGATGATACCTCATTGTGGTTTAAATTTGCATTTCTCTACTAATGAGTGATATTGAGCATCTTTTCATGTGTTTATTAGCCATCTGTATGTCTTCTTTGGAGAAATGTCTGTTTAGGTCTTTTGCCCACCTTTTGATTGGGTTGTTCATTTTCTGGTATTGAGCTACATGAGCTGCTTGTACATTTTGGAGGTTAATTCTTTGTGATGACATCTTAAACAATTATATCTGCAACAATCCTATTCCCAAATAAGGTAAAAATCCGAGTGATGCTTGCTTAAAACTTCAACATATGAACTTGGGTGAGGTAGAGACAAAAATGAAACCATAACACTCAGCAACTTAATTTATATATTTTTCTAGCTTACTTTATATTATTTTTCAGATCATTAATATCAATAAAGAAACTGAGTGTGAGGAAATAGAGGGGTGATTAAAAAAAAAGTGTTAACCACATTGAATTTTTCCTATAGTAATATACTCTCTGAACAAATTGAAGAAAATCAAATTCATTTAGTCTATGACTTTGTACAACCTTGTACATCCTTCAGATCTATGTGTTGATGTGGGAATTTAAAAGGAGAAAGTTTTACCATAGGCATCATTAGCTTTTGTCTCAAAGCAAACACTGCCCATATGTACAGAGAATTTTCACAGTTCGCAGGGACTGTGACCTAATTAACTAACCATAATTAACTAACCATAATATTACCAAGTCTCTACTTCTTTTTGTTTAATGAGCTCAGAAAATCCACTCAGGATTACATACCAAGCAAGCTTACATTAATAAACTGATCATATAACTGTTATATTTCTTCTCCTCCCTTCTTAGTCTTCTTTAAATAAAAATACATCCTCCAGTTTCTAAAGGTAGAGGAAATACATCTCGCCAGATATAAAACCTGATGAGAATGCAAAGACAACTATTTGACAGTCTGGAAAATACACGCGAGCAGGTAGATCAGGGAAGAACACAAGAATCTGAGAACCACCAAAAACAGTAAATTCAACAATTTTTGGTTCTGGTCTCTCTAGCCTGAACTCAACACAGCCCAAAACTTGAAAGTGAATACTATGGTGTAGATATTGTGAGATATGTTAGAAATCCTTTAATTCTGACTGATGGAGCAGTAAGGGGACCCTTCAAATTCAGAGACAAAGAGGGAAATCTCTGGGGATGATGAGTGCTTCTCCTTTACTTTAATCTCTCTTATACCCAGTGCCTCCACAGTCTCACAGTGAGTCTCCAATGTGCCAGCAGCAGTGGCAAGAGTGGAGAGGAACAACAGCGTTAGGGAGGATGACACTTTCCTATGCCCTTCTAGGTTCTTATGGCTAGTATGAGAATTAAATCGATATGACACAGATTAACAGGAGAAAATAATAAAAAACAATAACATGTATACATGTTGAAGCTGAAACTCCAATATTTTGGCCACCTGATGTGAAGAGCTGACTCATTTGAGAAGACTGTGATGCTGGGTAAGATTTAAGGCAGGAGGAGAAGGGGACGACAGAGGATGAGATGGTTGGATGGCATCACCGACTCAATGTACATGAGTTTGGGTGGGCTCCGAGAGTTGGTGTTGGACAGGGAGGCCTGGCATGTTGCAGCTCATGGGGTCACAAAGAGTCAGACACGACTGAGCGACTGAACTGAACTGATATGTGGGAAAGGTCCAGAAAAACTGAGTAATTTGAAAAAATGGTCAAGGTCCTCACCTTAAATAACATCCTCAGCTAAGATCAAAAACAATATTAAGGGTGGGGAGAGTTAGGTGTGGGAGGTGATGAGTAAACACAAGAGTAAACAAGGGTAGTACGTCAGTCAGTTCAGTTGCTCAGTCGTGTCCGACTCTGTGAGACCCCAAGGACTGCAGCACACCAGGTCTCCCTGTTCACCACCAACTCCCGGAACTTGCTCAAACTCATATCCATTGAGTCCATGATGCCATTCAACCATCTCATCCTCTGTCGTCCCCTTCTCCTCCTGCCTTCGATCTTTCCCAGCGTCAGGGTCTTTTCAATGAGTCAGTACTTTGCATCAGGTGGCCAAAGTATTGGAACTTCAGCTTCAGAATCAGTCCTTCCAATGAATATTCAGGACTGATTTCCTTTAGGATGGACTGATTTGATCTCCTTGTAGTCCAAGGGGCTCTCAAGAGGCTTTTCTAACACCACAGTTCAAAAGTATCAGTTCTTTGGTGCTCAGCCTTCTTTATGGTCCAACTCTCACATCCATACATCAGATCAGTCCAGTCATTCAGTCGTGTCCAATTGTTTGTGACCCCGTGGACTGCAGCTCACCAGGCTTCCCTGTCCATCAGCAACTCTACTCAAACTCAGTGTCCTTTGAGTCGGTGATGCCATCCAACCGTCTCATAGTCTGTCGTCCCCTTCTCCTCCTGCCTTCAATCTTTCTCAGCATCAGAGTCTTTTCCAGCGAGTCAGTTCTTTGCATCAGGTGGCCAAAGTATTGGAGTTTCAGCTTCAGCATCAGTCCTTCCAATGAATATTCAGGACTGATTGCCTTTAGGATGGACTGGTTGGATCTCCTTGCAGTCCAAGGGACTCTCAATTCTTCTCCAACACCATATTTCAAACGCTTTCTTTATAGTCCAACTCTCACATCCATGCATGACTACTGGAAAAACCATAGCTTTGACTAGATGGACCTTTGTTGGCCAAGTAATGTCTCTGCTTTTAAATATGCTGTCTGGGTTGCTCATAGTTTTTCTTCCAAGGAGCAAGCATCTTTTAATTTCATAACTGCATTCTTTCACTGTTTCCATCATTTCCCCATCTATTTTCTATGAAGTGATGGGACTGGATGCCATGATCTTCATTTTTTAAATGTTGAGTTTTAAGGCAGCTTTTTCGCTCTTCTCTTTCACTTTCATCATAAGGCTCTTCAGTTCCTCTTTGCTTTCTGCCATAAGAGTGGTGTCATCTGCATATTTGAGGTCATTGATATTTCTCTTGGCAATCTTGATTCCAGCTTGTGCTTCATCCAGCCCAGCATTTCCCATGATGTGCTCTGCATATTAATTAAATAAGCAGGGTGACAATATACAACCTTGACAAACTCCTCTCCCAATTTGGAACCAGTCCATTGTTCCATGACTTGTTCTATCTGTTGCTTCTTGACCTGAATCTAGATTTCTCAGGAGGCAGGTAAGGTGGTCTGGTATTCCCTTCTTTTCAAGAATTTTCCACAGTCTGTTGTGATCCACACAGTCAAAGGCTTCGGTGTAGTCAATAAAGCAGATGTAGATGTTTTCTAGAATTCTCTTGTTTTTTCTATGATCCAACAGATATTGGAAATTTGATCTCTGGTTCCTCTGCCATGTGGTAGTGATGCAGATTTAAGTCATTGTCTTCTCCATTGATTAGTATTTCTTCCAGATACAGAAAAAGAGAAACTCTTACAAATAGAAATTTCCCCTAGAAATATTTGTTTCTTACAGAAGGCAAATTCCTACTTGGTTTTTAGAGCACTTTCTAGGTCTGCAGTTTCTCATAAAATAACCAGTTTAAAACAATTAATATGGCAAAGGGACACGTTTTAGGTTGGTAAAGTTCTGTCCTCTATCCCACAATACCTTCCAGGAGCCAAATCTGTGAAGAAAGGAATTCTTTTACTGAGTAGAACTGTGGTGCCAATAGAATGGGGTTAGTCATGTAGCTTTTGTTCTCCTGCCACTTGGTCTTAAGTGTGTCAGAACCATAGGAATAAGTAGTTGTCCAAGGCCCAAAACAGAGAATTTAAGGAACTGGGAAAATAATTTTGCAACAGTGGAGAGGAAAGAGCTTAGGAGAATGGGCTTATAAATTGTTTTGAACTCTTGGGTTCAACTTAGACTCGTGCAGACATGAAACAGATAGTAATTAGTTTGTCAAAGACCCTGACAGCCTCCACACAGTCCCCAGACTGACCACTGGATGCGGTATATGCAGAACAGACCTGAAAATCACTGCAAAGTCTTTGAGAATTGAACTGACATTAGAAGAAGCTCACAGAAGACAAAATTAAAAAAAAAAAAAAGGACCCAGAATCTCATTATTTACATGTCAAGGATATAAACAAAAGTCACATGACACATGAAGGGTCATGAAAATCTCAACTCAAATGGGGAAAAAAGCAAGAGAGGCAATCAATGTGATGATAGATGTTGGAAACAATAGGTATTATTCAATCTGAACAACAGAGGGAAAAAAGGTTGGGGAAAAAAATGAAAAGTCTTAGAGACCTGTAGGACAATAACTAAAGATTTGACACTGATGTCATCAGAGTCCCAGAAGAAGAGGAGACAGAGTACAGACCTGGGGAAAAGAATTGAAAAAATAATGATGAAAACTTGCTAAGATTGTCAAAATACATGAAACTACAGATTCAAGAGATACAGTGAATCATAACAAGGATAAACCCAGAAACCTTATACCCAGACACAAGCTGCTGAAAACTTAAAATGAAGGAACATCTGTGTGGGCAACTTTAAAAATGATGTGTTATTTAGAGAGGAATAACAGTTCAAACAATTATGGGTCTCTCATCAGAAATCATGAAAGCTAGAAGGAAGTGGCACCATATTTTTAAAGTGCTGAAAAAAATCATTGTCAATTCAGGATCCTATTTTCATTGAAACTATCCTTTAGGAAGGAGACTCATACGGATGAAAACTAAGAAGATTCATTGTCAGAAAACTTGCTCTAAAAAGAAAAGTTGCTAAAAGAAATTGTTTAAACAGAAGAGAAACAATACTAGAAGGAAAACAGGAATAGTCCATTCAGTACACCTAAAATAGCTGGATATTATATACAACAGTGTGATAAGGTAAGGTGATTCTGAAGGGTGGAGAGAAGGAAGACCATCTGAGCTTTGGGGACCCAAGGACCTACATTGTGGTTAGTATCCATATTTTCTTTTTACCTGGTATATCACAAAAGGTATGTAATCGAGAAGGGCCCTATAGGGCCTTCCCAGGACAGACCCCACATTCTCTATTTTAGCTCCTCTCGGAAGTACCTAGATAACAGCACATTTCCCGAGTTAATTTTCAGATCCTAAAACCACCACCAAATGGAAGACTACTTGATGACCATGAGCATAAGGTGCCTAAGGATTGATAATATTAACACCTGTGACACCACTCTCTTACCTCCCCATTAGCCCATCAGAGAATTGTGTCCCTGCTGATCATGTACCCTGGAATGCCCTTCCCTTACCTGGCCTTTAAAAATGTTTGCTGAAACTTTTCAGGAGTTTCAGGATTTTAGAACATGAGCACTTGCTCTCCTTGTTTGCCACTGTGAAATGGAATATCTCCTGCCATATGGGTAAATAAGGATGTCACAGCCTTCAGGGATTCCAGCCTCCAACACCAGCTATCTGGCACTCCCCACAGGAAGCGCTGATGGGCTTTGGAGGGATGTAGAAAGCATAAGCCACAGCCATCCACCACTCCTTACACTGAATGAGGAATTAAGAATCTAAATAATCAAGAAAGAGGATGCTTGCCCCAGATAGCTGAGATGCATATGAAAGCGATGATTGCAGTGAGCCCAGACACTTACTTCTTCCCATACACAGAAGAGTGCTAAATTCCTCAATTTGAGATATCTGCTTTTCCTTAATTAACAATAATCTTTTGATATTCAAACTACCTGTCCCTTGCTGAAAACTTTGATATAATCTGGTTCCTGCCCCTACTTCCTTGGAAACAGCTCTTTTAAGGTTCGCTTGAGATACTCTTTCTCAGTCTTGAAGTCCTAACAAATCCCACTAAATAAATATAACTCTCAACTTTTAGGTTGCATTATTTTATTTTTTCAGTCAGCACCACCTTTACAATAAATGCTGCACTTTTTTCACCACAACCTAATGTCAGTAGATTGGCTTTATTGAGTATGGGAAGTGAACCCGAGTTTAGTTTGGTTACAGGTGTACTAGAGAAACGGATAGTCCGGAAAAGATAAAAGGCACAGAAAACAGAAACAAGAAAAGCTTTGGAAAGACTCGCTCTCTGTAACCAAAGGATCAAGAAAAGGGCAGCCTGAAAAGAGAAAAATTTCAGAAAATAACTACATATGGGAAAAAATAGAAGCCTGACCTCCCTCCTCAAAATTAAAAGCTCAGAGGAAAGCCTGTATTTCCTTCCTCACTCATATGTAACCCTGTGACCATCATCTCTGGCCAAGATTGTGTTAAAAAATACTGAGAGGAGAGCCTGGGCTTCCATCTCCACTTGGTGGCTCCAAGGAGCCTTTCCCCTCCCTCTCAGAGAGGGAAACATTATTACAAATGGAGATTTCCTTTATAAATGTAAATTTCCCTTACAAAAGAGTAACTTCTCAATTTTCAGAGCTTCTCCAGCATCTGTTGTTTCTCAAAATAGCTCAAATTAATCCCAGTGCCAGAGAGGCATATTTTCTGCTTCCCACCTTCCTTATCACAGAAGTCTTGGGCTCAGCTTCCAGTCTATTGCTGACTAAGGTCCTCAGATGCAGCAGAGTCAGTTAACTCCAATCCCTGGTTCACCTCAGACATAGGAGGAGAAAAAAAAAAAAGCATAATTAAAGTTTCACCCTCCACATTTCAATAACTCTAATCATTATTTTTTAAATTATTTCCATTGGCTAATAATAGTAATCTGTGGCTTATTATAGATGACACCAAATTTCAGGGAGGTTGCATTCTGGAGACTTATCAGTTGTTGTTATTTATAATTCTGGCTTACATTTTCATCCATTATTGTGTATATTTTTTTCACTCAAGTGTACATACAAAGTAATCTAAAACATCTCACAGACATTCTTGGAAATTTCTTTCATAATATTCCTCCCATAGGAAGTTATGGTAAATTCTTTATTATTTATAAGTCAAGAATTGGGATGTTATATATAGATTGCTAATAAACACATAAAAATGCCCAGCATCACTTATTATTAGAGAAGTGTAAATCAAAACTACAATTGGGTATCACCTCACACCAGTCAGAATGGCCATCATCAAAAAATCTACAAACAATAAATGCTGGAGAGGATGTGGAGAAAAGGAAACACTCTAGTGCTGTTGGTGGGAATGTAAACTGATACAGCCACTATGGAGGATAGAATGGAGATTTCTTTAAAAACTAGAAATAAAAGTACCATACAACCCAGAAATCCCACTACTGGGTATATACCCTGAGAAAATCATAATTGAAAAATACGCATATATCCCAATGTTCAGGCTTCCCCAGTGGTACAGAGGTAAAGAATCTTCCTGCAATGCAGGAGATGCAGGTTTAATCCCTGGGTAAGGAAGATCCCCTGGAGGAGCACATGACCACTCACTCAAGTATTCTTGCCTAGAGAATCCCATGGACAGAGTAGCCTGGTAGGCCACATCCCATAGGGTCACAAAGAACCGGACATAACCAAAGTGACTTAGTATGCACCCCAGTTTTCAATGCAGCACTATTTACAATCACCAAGACATGGAAGCAACCTAGATGTCCATTGACAGATGAATGGATAATGAAAATGTGGCACATACATATAGTGGAATATTATTCAGCCACAAAATTGAGCAAATTTTAATCAGGTCTAGTGAGGTGGATGAACTAGAGCCTGTTATACAGAGTGAAGTAAGTCACAAAGAGAAGAAGAAATAATATATATTGTTGTATATATATGGAATCTAGAAAAATGATACTGATGAACCTATTTGCAAAGCAGAAATAGAGACTCAGACATAGAGAACAAACTTGTGGACACAGCAGAGGAGGGAGAAGGTGGGATAAACTGAGAGAGTAGCATTGAAATATATACATTGCCATGTGTAAAATAGCTAATGGGAAGTTGCTCTATAGTGCAGGGAGCTCAGCCTGGTGCTCTATGACAAGGGATGGGATGTGGTGGGAGGGAGGTTTAAGAGGAAAGGGACATGTCTATACCTATGGCTGATTCATGTTAATGTATCCTAGAAACCAATACAACGATGTAAAGCAATCATCCTTCAATTAAAATAAAATTTTTTTTAAGTAAAACATTATAATGAAATGGGTCCAAGATGACAGACAAATCAACTTCGGCTGGAGCTTGATCCTCAATTAGCAAGCTAAGTGACTCACCCAAAGGTGCCATAATGGGCACTTTCCAAGGCATTGTCAAAAGATCCAAACTGGGCAGTGGCCCAATTCCTGGAAATCTCTACCGCTCCCCCAAAATAGTTGGAATAATTCCTCCCACTCATTAGCCTATGAAATTACCCAGCCCATAAGAGCTAACCACACTACATTTCAAGACCACCACACTCACCCTCTGTGATGGTCCACACTCTGCCTGTGGAGTGTGTTTCTCTCTGAATAAATCCATTTCTTACCTATTACTTTATCTCTCACTGAATTCTTTCTGTGATGAGATATCAAGAACCTGAGCTTCATTAGGTCCTGAAAACGAGTCTGTGATCTCAGTTGGAAGACTGTGGGTTTTGGCTGGGTTCGAGCCCCAGCACATGAGTTCAGGTCCCAAAATGAGGTAAATGGTTTCAGATGGATTTGAAAACTTTAATTTGAAAATAATATTTCAACATTCTTTCAGAAAAGTCTAACATAAATACTTCCTTGATAAAGATAAAACAGTTAAAAGTAGATTAGGAGTGGAGGGGAGGATAAGACCAACCAATTACTTTCAGTGTTTCTACAAATTTCCAAATTTAAGTTTATCTGATGGCACAGACCAGAAATTTGAAAGACTTTTTCACAAATAACAACTGATATCATCATCTAGGTATGCTTTAAAACACAAACCTCAATTTTTCCTTTCTTTTAGCTGAAATAATAAAATTTGCTATGATTTGAGAGGGAAAAAATTAGCACTCACATTCAGTTCAGTCGCTCAGTCGTGTCCGACTCTTTGCGACCCCATGAATTGCAGCATGCCAGGCCTCTCTGTCCATCACAAACTCCCGGAGTCTACTCAAACCTATGTTCATCGAATCAGTGATGCCATCCAACCATCTCATCCTCTGTCATCCCCTTCTTCTCCTGCCCCCAATCCTACCCAGCATTAGGGTCTTTTCCAATGAGTCAACTCTTCGCATGAGGTGGCCAAAGTACTGGAGTTTCAACTTCAACATCAGTCCTTCCAATGAACACCCAGGACTGATCTCCTTTAGGATGGATTGATTGGATCTCCTTGCAGTCCAAGGGACTCTCAAGAGTCTTCTCCAACAACACAGTTCAAAAGCATCAATCCTGCGGCATTCAGCTTTCTTCACCGTCCAACTCTCACATCCATACAAGACCACTAGAAAAACCATAGCCTTGACTAGATGGACTTTTGTTGGCAAAGTAATGTCTCTGCTTTTAAATATGCTATCTAGGTTGGCCATAACCTTCCTTCCAAGGAGTAAGCGTCTTTTAATTTCATGGCTGCAATCACCATCGGCAGTGATTTTGGAGCCCCCAAAAATAAAGTCTGACACTGTTTCCACTGTTTCCCCATCTATTTGCCATGAAATGATGGGACCAGATGCCATGATCTTAGTTTTCTGAAGGTTGAGCTTTAAGCCAACTTTTTCACTCTCCTCTTTCACTTTCATCAAGAGGCTCTTTAGTTCTTCTTCATTTTCTGCCATAAGGGTGGTGCCATCTGCATATCTGAGGTTATTGATATTTCCCCCAGCAATCTTGATTCCAGCTTGTGTTACTTCCAGCCCAGCATTTCTCATGATGTACTCTGCATATAAGATAAATAAGCAGGGTGACAATATACAGCCTTGACGTACTCCTTTTCCTATTTGGAACCAGTCTGTTGTCCCATGTCCAGTTGTAACTGTTGCTTCCTGACCTGCATACAGATTTCTCAAGAGACAGTTCAGATGGTCTGGTATTCCCATCCCACATAAAATAATTTAATCACTTTTAAAATAAAACTTATTTTTACTTAAAAATTTTCTCATGTGAGGAATGTGCAAGTCAGCATATTGCTTCAGTGGCCTACTGAGCTGGCATATGAGATTCATGTGAAAAGAATCAAGTGTAAGTTCAGTTTTACCATGAATTATTCACGTGGTATGGCCGACACATGACTTCCTCAGGTCTTGGTGTCCATAAGGGCATCAGATTCTATGATTGCTGAACTACCTCACAGGTCACCTATTAATTTGAGACCTTGTGGGGCCTTCCAAGATACAAATCCTTTCTCTGTCCTCTGTTTTCTGTTTGTATGAAACAGGCTCCATTCAGCCTCCTAGAACTTCCCTTAGTTCCACAGGGCAGATTTAATCAGTTGCTTATCAGGGAAAGAAAGAAACAGAAAAAAATGAGGAGCAGTCAAGAAACAACAGGGCAGCTCTGGGGAAGGGTCCTGATTCCTCCTCCAGGAATATACATAACAATATCTTGGGTCCCCACCCAGGTGGAGGATGATAACTTCAGGCTGAGCACAAGATTCTTGGACACAGCTCTGGTACCTCACTACCAACCAATCAGAAGAAAGCCTGTACACAGTGGAAGATTTTGAAGACTCTGACCTCCTCCCCTAATGAGTTGCTTTAAAATCTTTCATGATCAAGCAGAATCTTTAGGGTTGGTTATTTGGACACAAGTCCTACTTGTCCCCGGCTTGCCAGCCTCCTGAATAAAGCAATCTCTCTGCTCCTTCTAGCACTTGTAATTTTTGGAGCAGCAAGCAGCCAAACCTAGGCTCAGTAACAAATCCAATATTCTGTTATTGACATATTTTGATATTATAATTGCCATTTATCTACAAATACACTTATTATATATTAGTGACTCAAGTACAGTTTAGAAATAGTTGTTTAAAAAGCGAATAAGCTTACCGTTGTAACAGAAATGAAAGACACCAAGTCTTGCTGAGAGCTCTCTACATTTGTTTTCAATGGCAGCAAAATGTAAACTATTCATGATAATAGTTCATGGGGCATCTGCAGATGCACTATCAATTTGTACAGGTAAGGATGCTTTAGTAATTCAAGATGTCACAGCAATTCCTTGCCGGTTGATCTCTGGGAAAAAATAGAACAAGGGTCTGAGACCCCCAAGAAGGATTACTGAGGGAATCATGTGGTTTACAGATTTGCTTAAAGGGAAATAAGCAAGGATTTCCCATTTTATAAAGATGATTTTGCTTTAATGGAAAACTCCACTAAATTTTTTTAAATTAAATTCTTCTGTTTATAGGTATAATGAGCAAGTGATGATTTCCCTATAATATCATTTTATTAATATTCTAAATCAAGACAGATAAAAAAATTATTTTGACTCAAGATTAATTCAAGACTTGTTCATTGTTAGTAAGATTGATTTTTAAAGATAGTTTACATGTGGTATTTTTAAACAAAGCTGAGTAGTTCTAATATCTACAAAAAGAGGTGGGTTTATTTTTTCCCTAATGTTGAAAGAAATTATAGTTGACCCTGAACAACACTGAAAGTAGAAAGGATGGAGTAAAGAGAGAAAGATCAAGTATACAAGACAATGAGTCTTATTAAAAATTATTGACTTTTTTATCTTCCAAAACCCCTTTGATCATACTAGCATACATATCACCTTGTCTTTCATGACAAGATCACTCGTCAGTTTTAAGTTAGGCTACTTGATAAAACATTTTCTTCTAATAACTCACATCATGTGAAGTTCTATAGAAATATTATGTAAAAATGAGAACATCATATCATACATGATTTGGAGGTCAGAGTAAAATGTACATGAGGTTCAGCTATGAACCAACTGACATTTTGTGAACATTAAGCTCACAATCTAATTTTAGATATTAACAAAGTGAAAGTCCTTTATGGTTGGTCTTCTGGTAATTTCTGTGCCTATAAATAGAGGTTGCTGCCTCTATTTATAACACTTTCAGTATACCGTCTGTGTAATTGCCTCTGATCCAGTGCAGACACCACACACAAAATGATCAGTCTCAGTATTTCATTTTCAGATCTTGTTTTGATTCAGAAAAAGAAAAAGAGAAAAATTATTCAGATTGAACAATATAATTCCAAATCTCATTTTCCTGTTTGTAAAAATGTAATAGGCACTTAGAAGTTCTGGTATTTCCTCCATGAAATGTACTCAGAGTTCTGTAATAACCTGTGAGAAGGAAACTTGAACACTGAGGATGGCAGCCTCAGTGGGGTGAGGGCATGTGTGTCTACCACATTCATGCTTTGGAAAGAGAGTCTCTGTTCTCCTGAGACTCTCATTCTGGTGGGAGTTCAGGACAAGCCACCCCAAAATAGGCTGCTTTGGTATGTTGATTATTTTGAGCTATAGGCACTTGGAGAGGCTTTCTCTGAACTCTCTCTCTGCCTAAACATGGATCCTCCAAAAGGAACTAAATTGCTACAGACTCCCTCCTGGAGTTTCACCAACTAAGAAGAAGTGATTCATCACAGGAGAGGAGACCAGAAGTCAAAGTTACTCCCTGACTTTGTCACAAACTATCATAGCTCTCACCTATTCTTCTAAGGGCCTGTTCATCTTTTCCCCAAATCATTCACCCTTCCCTTAGTGGCCTACATCTCCTCTCCTGTTCCCCTAAAAAGAGGATACTAAGGTCATGAATCTGAAAACCGTTTTGGATATTTTATTTCATTTCCTGCAGTGCCCCCCAGCACATAATACTGAATATTAAAAAATTAGTACAATTTTTCTTGTATTAATCTGCTTATTGACAGTTTGTTTTAGAGACCCAGCCATGGAACCTATAATAGTTAGCAAATGTCTCTCTTCACCTACACAGTAGACAAATGATATATCCCTACAATAATGGCCACAAAGGACAGCCAATGGAGGGATGGGGCAGGGTGCCCAGAGGAGAGGGACAGAAATCAGGCAACATTCTAGCACAGACCTGAAGGCAATGAAGGCAGAAGCCACACCCATGTGGGTGTTAGAGGGAGCCTGGAATCAGCTGGGCCAACTGTTACCATAAGATCCAGTGGAAGCAACCTATATGTCCATCAGCAGACAAATGGATAAGAAAGCTGTGGTACCTATACACAATGGAATATTACTCAGCTATTAAAAAGAATGCATTTGAATCAGTTCTAATGAGATGGATGAGACTGGAGCATGTTATACAGAGTGAAGTAAGTCAGAAAGAAAAACACCAATACAGTATATTAATGCATATATATGGAATTTAGAAAGATGGTAATGATGACCCTGTATGCGAGACAGCAAAAGAGACACAGATGTAAAGAACAGACTTTTGGACTCTGTGGCAGAAGGCGAGGGTGGGTGATTTGAGAGAATAACATTGAAACATGTATATTATCATATGTGAAATAGATCACCAGTCCAAGTTCAAAGCATGAGAAAGGGTGCTCAGGCTGGTACACTGGGATGACCTTGAGGGATGGGATGGGGAGGGATGTGGGAGGGGGGTTCAGAAGGGGGAACACATGTACACCCATGGCTGATTCATGTCAATGTATGGCAAAAACCACTACAGTATTGTAAAGTAATTAGCCTCCAATTAAAATAAATAATTTTTTTAAATCCCAATACTATACAAAAAAAAAAAAAAGATTCAGTGGGATGAAGACTTCTGGGTTTGACACTGAGGTCACTGTTGGCCTTGATGAGACCAGTGTTGGTGGGTTGGTGAAGACTAAATCTGCCTGGAAGAGATTTGAGAGAACAGGTGGAGAGGAAGTCTATGGGGTCGCACAGAGTCAGACACGACTGAAGCGACTTAGCATAGCATAAACCTTAAAAATAATTTTAGAAAATAGTTTCAGATCTTTAAACTGAGATACAGGTTTAGAGAAGAGAAAATCATTTGGGTTCAGGGATTGGAAGCAAATTGCAAACACTTGTTTTCTTATGGAAATGATGTGGCACAGGCAGGGTTGGAGGTATTTACATCTCAACCCAAAATTTTGTGCGAATGAGAGCCAGAACACTAGAAGGCCTCCTTAAAAACAGTGAATCCTACAGGTAGAAATCTGAATCTAGTGACCTACAACCGTGGGCTTTAAATGGGAAAGGGCTTTTTCCTTCTATATGAGACACGTAGGAGGGATTTTTAAATGTCAACTTGGATTTGAAGTAAGGGTTGTCTTTGTAAGCTAAACTATGGAACCAACATATGATAAACCAAGGCAGTGTTGCCCCCAAACAGTTTGCCTGTTGGTGGGTGTTGAGCCAAAAAACACAGCCAAGAAAAAGATCAGGGGAAGAAAGGATATATTACTTGCAGCACAGTAAGGAGAACAGTGGGCAACTTTTCCCTGACAGCAAAATTGGAAAAGTTTTAAGCTAACTGCATGCTTGCTAAGCTGCTTCAGTAGTGTCTGACTCATTGCAACCCTATGGACTGTAGCCCACCAGGCTCCTCTATCTATGGGATTCTCTGGGCAAGAATACTGGAGTGGATTGCCATGCCCTTATCCAAGAGATCTTCCCAACCCAGGGATCGAACTCACATCTCTTATGGTTTCTGTATTGGCAGGCAGGTTCTTTACCACTATGGCCACGAGGGAAGCCCTTTAAGCTAAGTGTACACACATATTCATTAAGGGCTTCAGTAAAGGAGAATTTAGCATAAAACTAGGGCAGAGGTCAACAGAGTCAAAGCTTTACTTGACTGAAGTCAGGAGGGTCAACACCCTCATTTCATCCTCCACCAGAGTGGGGGCCTTAGTTCCTGCAGAACTCAAAGATATATTCTTATGCATATTGTTCCTTTGACAAGGAACTAGACTCTACTTTTTCACTGCACTATTTGATAGTTTTTTCTCTGTTCCTGCATTCCTTTGCTACCTTAAGATCCTTAATTACTGAGACCTATACAAGGGCAAGGACTTCCCTGGTAGCTCAGCTGGTAAAATATGTGTCTGCAATGCAGGAGACCCTAGTTTGATTTCTGGGTTGGGAAGATCTCCTAGAGAAAGGATAGGCTACCCACTCCAGTAATCTTGGACTCCCCTGGTGGCTCAGATGGTAAAGAATCCGCTTGCAATGCAGGAGAGCTGGTTTTGATACCCAGGTTGGGAAGATCCCCTGGAGGAAGGCATGGCTATCCACTCCAGTATTCTTGCCTGGAGAATCCCTATAGACAGAGGAGTCTGGTGGGCTATAGTCCATGGGGTCGCAAAGAGTCAGATATGACTGAGCAACTAAGCACAACACAGCACATACTAGGCCAAGCAATGTAGCCAGGCTTAGATCACAAAATGGCTTGGACAAAAATGAATTATTGTACATCAAAGAAAGAGAAGCCACCTCTAGTTCTTTCCCTCATGGGATGCCCTACCCTATCTGCTTGCAGCAAATATACCTACATTTTCAAAGAAGACCATGACTGAATGAAAACTTATACAAGGCTTCCCAGGCCGGTCCAATTTTCCAATCAGTAGGTTAGACCTTCTGAAAGGGGATGCAGCAGGTTTTTATCCTATAAACTATTCAATATTTAAATTTTACAACCTATTCTACTTATGCTGATTCCTTGCCATGAAGTCTTCTATAATACTATTTACCTAGAGGGCGAGAAGTCAGGCTGCATGAATTTCCATGCATCTTTTAACTATTTCTTTCTACAACTGAATAAATTGACATTCCAATTTACACATCAATTTCTTTTGAACTTTTTATTTCCAGTCTGTAGACCCAAGTGCTTTTATTGAATGTCCACATTTAAAGATTGCAGCTTTAAATGCTGACAAGAGTCAGCCAGATGAAACAGATTCGGCATAAGACAAAAGGGAGCACTGGGGACTGTGACAAATCAGAAAAGAGTATCAGTAGCTACCTAAAGTTTTGCAAATATAAAGTATTTCAGACAGCATATGAGTCAAAGAAGTATCTTCTGACTAGATCAGAAGAATCATTTTGTATCCCTGGGAAATTATTTTGTATCCGTGGGTTGCTGACTAGTGTACAGTTGTGTTATTTTGTGACATTGTGACAATGTCACCAAACAGAAGTGATATTTTAAAATCTCAAAAGCTGGGAGAAAACCCAGCCTTCCCCTGCTTGATCCATTTATTGGATGGCAGCTACTGATGCTGAAAATTTGGCCTCTGTGCACCTGTGCCAAATTGAAACTTGGAGACAGATTTTGGGTAAAGTAAAAAAGAATAGCTTTATTGCTTTGCCACACAAAAGGGGATGCAGAAGGCTTGCGCCCCTCAAAACTATTTGCTGTTGAGTTTTATAGCAATAGTTCAAGGGTGGGGTTGGTAAGAAGCATTGAGGTGTCTGCAGGGCCTACATTTTTCTAATCTGGCCTCAGGAGGTCTTCCGTTGAGCTGTGCTTCTCAAGCTTATCAAACAATGACCTCTCTGGGATGAAGAATGCTTAATCAAGTTGTTCATCTTCCATTTGTTGGAGGTTCTGGTTCTACAAAAGAGCTCAAAGATATTATTACATGTCCCCTGAGGTGGAACCAGGACCTTGCCCAAAGGCTGCACTATTGTTTCTTGATGCTCATCCCTTATCTCTGTATTCCCTGCCTTCCCTGATTAGCAACTGCTTGGACTGGCACTTTGGAAGTCATGCAAAATCATAGAAGCTGAAGACTATTCCTTACAAACAAGAAATCGGGGACACAGAACGGCTTCTGTGTCAAGGAATCCCACAGAGACCTGTTCAGTTTCACTACCTAAGTTTTGGGATGGGTTTCTCAAACTTTTGTTTGCATAAAAATCCCTCCATGTCCTTGAAAATAGGGACTTTCCCAAGACACATTCTGGTACAACAGGTATACATCAGCTAGCAATCTACTTTTTAATGATTGTCCAGACACACTGACTCAGATGTTCCTTGGACCATCCTGACGGACACTGGTATCAATACTGCTTGTCTCAAAATTCACATTTTGAAAGATATCATGTATAATACCTTTCACTCCCACCTATCTAAATTTGAGATTAAAGAATCCTCCATTTCCCTCCTTTCAGTCTGAAGAGAGAATCCATGACTGAGCTTAGATGCTCTGAAGTCAGATCCCCTCGAGGAACTTATAATAAAAAAAAAAAAAAAAAAAAAAAAACTTCTTGGGAAATCATATAATGAATCCAAGCACAGCGATGAACCTATTCTTTCTTCTTAAAACATATGCACGCGTGCTCAGTTGTGTCTGACTCTTTGTGACCCTATGGACCACAGCCCACAAGGCTCCTCTGTCCACAGGATTTTCCAGATAAGAATGCTGGAGTGGGTTGCCATTTCCTCCTCCTGGGGATCTTCCCAACTCAGAGACTGAAGCCACATCTCATACATTTCAGGGGGATTCCTTATTGAGGTAAATAAAATCCAGCTTTATTGAGGTAAATAAAATCATAATATAGTAAGTGTTCAATAAACCAGTTGGGTTATATATACCTTGAGAAAGAATTCCCACTATCAAGTTAATTAAAACACCCATCACCTTAAATAGTTACCTTTTCTTGTATGTATGAAAACATTTAAGATGTACTCCCTAAACAAATTTCAATGATACAGTATTATCAACTATGATCTCCATGCTACATATTAGAGTTTCAGAACTACTTGGATATCTTTTTCATCTTTCAGCTAAATAATTGACTTATAGCAGTATATAAGGTGTATAGCATAATGACTTGATCCATATATTTGGAAATGATTACCACATAACTTACTTTATACTCAATACCTCACATAGATACAAAAATGAAAAAAAATTTTTTTTCTTTGTGATGAGAATTTTAGGACCTTATGCCATACAACTGTTTTAACTACAGTGATCATATTGTACACCATATTCTTTATTTATATTACTTATTTTTATTACAACTGGAAGTTTGTACTTTATGAACATTAATATTTTTCTTATAACTGGAAGTTTGTACTTTTTGACCACCTTCACCTAATCTCCACAGTCCAACCTCCGATAACCACAAATCTGATGCCTTTTTCTATATTTATTTTAGATTTCATATGTAAGTGAGATAATACAATATTTGTCTTTCTCCATCTGATTTGTTCCACTTAGCATGATGTCCTCAAGTTCAGCCATGCTGTTATAATGACTAATCTATTCTAAAGCAATTATTTTACTGAAGGGTTTGAAGTATATGCTGATTCCATCACCTGACCTTACTAGATTTTGAGATTTTTCCCATCTTCTTTACTATTATACCTAAGGCTCTAAAAACTCCTGCTGTGGCCCTCTCTCTTGCTTTTGAGTCTAGCTGTACCTGAAGCCAGCCTGTGGGTGAAGCAAGGTTAGACAGAACACCTCTGCACTGCACACAATGTACACAATGCATTGTACACATTGTGCACAATGTGTATTGGATGCAGGAAAGTTTCTGCGAGAACTTCGGTTCTGCAGAGGAGGGAGGCTTGGTTCTATTAAGGAGAGTGCAGGGCAATCACAAAGATCAGACAGAAACACCTTCCTTCCTTTGGGGTGGCTTTTGCACGTTTTAAATATGGAAAACAGGAAAGTGAGAGCTGTCTTTACAAAGAAATGTTAAGGAGCTCAGTGTTTTTTGGTCTCATCCCATCTGAGTCCCCAGATAAGACTGGAGAAGAAACATATTCACTGAGAGAATGGAGAGCTAGCAGTGTCTCGCCTATGTGGAGGGCCCTGGATTGCCAGCAGAAGGTGATTCCCAAGGAGACGTGGGCAGTGGTACAGGGATGAGCATCCTCAAAGGCCAACAGAAGTGTGCACACAGAGCTTCCAAATGGGGCAACCTTTGCACTAGCAGAGTTGGGGAGGTCCTAGGAGGCACCATGGATAAAATAACCCAACTGTCATTTGGGTTTTGTAAGCTTGGGAGACTCCAGTAGTCTTTTGAGTAATGTCGAATGGCCCATAAAATCTTCTATGCAAGTGAGGAGTTTGAACTAGCTCTCCAAGGTCCCCGCCAGCTCTATTTTCTTTTTTTTCTTTCTTTTTTTCATTTTTAGTAAAAGGTGCAATATCCACTTTCCTTGATTACCCACCCCATAGTATTGGTCCCCTTCTCCAGAAGTGAGTGAGGCACCTCAGCACCGGGTGGCCAAGCTCTGGGCAAGAGAAGGGAGCTGATGTGCAGCCGGGCAACATCACAGGGCCAAGCAGCAGTAATCTTCCATCACCCACAGTGCAGTCAGGATGGCCGCGTCATTTCTCCAGCAAGTCACCTTGCTCAGTGCTGGAGGGAATTCTTCCACTCTCTGAAATTTTCAGCTACTAGAATGAGAACCCATGATTCTCTTTTGTACACGGCTTATCCCCAGTACCAAAGCCTAGAGCTGGGAGGTACCCAACAATTATTTCTGGAAGGAATGAATCAGTGAATGTATGAGTGAATGAGTAATAAGAGTGGAGTCCAAGGTTCTCATGAACACTGGCACAGAAGGCAGGTTTCTCTGGCTGCCTCTTCTCAAGGCTCTTCTAACAAAAAAAGTAGATCGTTCTCATTTCTTTCCTCAGGTATTATGCATTCTTGATTCATTTCCCTAACAAAGCTGGAAAGGGATTCTTGCCAGTGCTTTGGACAATGACATAAGCAAATGAATGAACCCCTAAAGAGCCCTTGCAGAAAACGGCATGCCTTTTTCCTGTTGTCTGTAACACTGGTCTCCTTCTTTGACCATGTAAGCATCTTTCTTTCTAGGGCTGGAGTATATTCCACTGAGTGCTTTAGAAAACCCTGACTGATGGTGTCCTAAGTGAAAGTTGTTCATTTCAAGAATACAAGCATTTTTTAAAAGCAGCTGTCTTCTATAAGAATAGCATCTATCAGCCTATGGCATTATCTTCTTAACAACAAAATACAGCATGTGCCTATGTGTGACAGAAAGTTTCCATAAATGAGGCACTGTAAAAGTTTATCACTGATCAGCCACATTACCAAAATAAAGGTGTGATATTTAGATATGTCATAGCATCTGACCAAAAAATGTTCTATTAACTTACATATAAAACATGGAGCATACTTCATATCTCATATAGTGAAAATATTTGCTTTTGCCAAGAACTTTTAAATGATTGCTATCTTTAATAACTCATAAGATAATTTAAGTATCTCTTCTTTTTGCAGAGCTATGGTTTTCATTAAACCAAACTGAAAGAACTAATAACTATGCTGGTGTAGCAGTGATTCACCTAAATATGACAAAATGATTAAAACTCTCCATGGAAAAAGTGACAAGGTTATAACTAATGTAAAATTGTAATTTTTTGTTTGTTTGTTTTTAGGGTAAGGATAAGAGGTTCTATATTAATGTGTTATTTGAAATTGTATAGTTATACTTTCTTTTCCCATGCATACAACAAAAAAGGCTCAGCCAAAGAAGTCTTGTTGGTAGAGACATTCTCTAATGGAGAGATAAACATTTATTTTTAACGCTTTTTTTTTTGAGGCTAGCATAATATATTAAAAGGTGAAAACTGCACATATTTAATGTATGCATCTTGATGAGTTTGGACATATACATATACCTGTGCAACCACCACTGTACTCACAGTTCTGAACGTGTCCGTCACCTCCCAGAATTTCTTCATGTGTTTCTTCTTTTGTTTTTAAGCAAAACTATTTTTAGTTAGCACATAGATTTCCTGTAAACAAAATAGGGAAGAAAACATTTTGGATACTTTTTGGTGACTCCATTGGGACATTTTTGGATTTTTTAATTTTAATTAGAATCATGTCATGGAGATGGAAATACCAGAATATCTTACCTGTCTCCTGAGAAACCTGTATGCGGGTCAAGAAACAATAGTTGGAACACTATATGGAACAACTGATTGGTTCAAGCTCGGGAAAGGAGTACGACAGGACTGTCTGTTGTCATCCTGTTTGTTTAATCTATACACTGAGCACATCATGAGAAATACCTCACTGGATGAGTTACAGGCTGGAATTAAGATAGGCAGGAGAAACATCAACAACTTCAGATATGCAGATGATGCCACTCTAATGGCAGAAAGTGAACAAGAACTAAAGAGCCTCTTCATGAGGATGAAGGAGGAGAGTGAAAGAGCCAACTTAAAACTAAGTATTAAAGAAACTAAGATCATGGTATCTGGTCCCATTACTTCATGGCAAATAGAAGGGGAAAAGGTGGAAGTAGTGACAGATTTCCTCTTCTTGGGGCACTGTGGACGGTGACTGTAGCCATGAAATCAGAAGACGATTGCTTCTTGGTAGGAAAGCTATGACAAACCTAGACTGTGTGTTGAAAAGCAGAGACATTACTCTGTTGACAAAGTCCGTATAGTCAAACCTATGGTCTTCCCCATGGTCATGTGCAATTGTGACAGCTGGACCATGAAGAAGGCTGAGCTCTGAAGAATTGATGGCTTCAACCTGTGGTGCTGGAGAAGACTCTGAGAGTCCCTTGGACAGCAAGATCACACCAGTCAATCTTAAGGGAAATCAACCCTGAATATTCTGTAAGGACTGTTGCTGAAGCTGAAACTCCAGTAATTTGGTTATCTGATGCAAATAACTCACTCATTGGAAAAGTCCCCAATGCTGGGAAAGACTGAGGGCAGAAGGAGAAGAGGGCATCAGTGGATGACATGGCTGGATGGCATCACTGATGCAATGGACACTAACTTGTGCAAATATCCAGTAATGGTGAAGGACAGAGAGGCCTGGCGTGCTGCAGTCCATGGGGTCACAAAGATTCGGACACAACTGGACGTCTGAACAACAACAACATAGAGATAACCTTATGATATCACTTTGTCTTTCTATCTTGTGTATGCTTGAAAAGAGGCCCGTTGGGGCCTAATTGGTTTATCTGAACCCATAGTAAGTGTAGAAAATGGTCCGAGAGTGGCACTTCCATGAAGCTAAATAGTAGTTGGTGCTGTAGATAGATACACTTTTGATCAACAGCATAGCCTAAGTATTTGGAGAACAAATGAAGAAATTTCTAATCACATGAATGCATAATAATTCTGATTTTTAGACAGATAAACAGCATTGTAATGTCATGTGTAGCGAGTGGGAAGATATGGTCCATGTTGATGATTGTGAGGTTTTCTATTATGGTTTTTGTCCCAAATGCTTTATATTCAAGTGAAGGTTTCTCATAACCAGTGGTTCTCAAACTTGACTATGTATCAGCATCACCTGGAGGGCATATTGAAACAACTTACCGGGCTCCACCGTCAGAGTTTCTAGGGTCTTGAGTGGGACCAAAAGTTGCAACTCTTCTGAGTGTGCAAGTGACAGCCTTGCTGTTTGCCCAGGAACCCACTTTGAGAATCACTCTTCTAACAGGTATAATTTGGTTTACATAAATTTCCACAATTAGAGCAGAATCATGACTTCCAATCCATTAGCATTTTTAGTTGGAGGAGGATAATTTATGGCTTAAGTTGAAGTTCAGGAATTGAGAAAGTCAAGACAACCTCCGAAGTGATAGCTGCAGTTAAATACTATGGAGTGGGGTGAGGTTAAGAGGTCACTCTGTGGTTGAACATCTTTGGTGACTTGGTGAAAAGAATTCTCTCAAGGAAGGCCAGAGGGCTCTATTTGGGGCTATTTGGTTAGGATTATGTTCCAAACCATATGGCATAGCCAGCTCAGTGGTGATACCACGCCCCTGACCAGGCACTGACCACTGTGCTGCCTGCGGCTGGTTAGCCTGGGCACTGGATTTGGACAGCAGCATTGCTGCCTAGTGTTACAGACTGAATTGTGTCATTTCCAAATTCATATGTTGAAACCCTGACCCCCACAATGTGATTACATTTAGAGATGGGCCTTTAAGAAAGTAACTGAAGTCGAATGAGGCCATAGGGTGTGGCCTTATAGGAAGAGGGAGAGACACCAGAGATGCGTGTGCATAGGGGAAGACCAGCTGAGAGAAAGCAGCTGTCTGCAAACCAAGAAGAGGCCTCAAGAGGAACCTAAGTCTTGACTCCCTTCCCCCTGAGAAATGAGTGTCTATTGTTTAGGCCACCAGGCTATGGTATTTTGCTATGGCAGCCCAAACCGAATAATACTCCCAGAAACTTGATCTCTCTGCATCCTTTGCTAGGCACCAGTGTTTCTGCTGGCCTTGCTTCCCTACTTCACTGTTTCTAATTCAGGATTCGGGTGTCTGAGATGGCCAGAGCCCATATCTTCCTGCAAAGAGTGCTGAAACAGACCACCAGGCATAACCATCTTCTGTAGACTAGAAGTGGGAGTAGGTTCTGCCTCCCACCAAAGTGCATAAGGAAGTGATTTCCCACACATAAGGAAAATGCGCAGGTGCCAGGCAGTCAGTGTGAACTGGCTTGTTCCACAAAGGAAATCTGATAATAGGACATTGGGAGGGGGGATAAAAGCAAAAGAAATCAGAGGGGTGAAGAAGCTGGAGGAGATAAAGGATTTTAAGAAAAAATAAAACACTGGAAAACACCCTTCGTGAAGGGTTAGCCAGTTGTTTGCTGACCTTTGTCTAATCTGACCACATGGGGTTCCTATGTAGGTGCCAGACTCTGTGCTCCTCGCTGGCAGTCTGAGACCAAGTTAGAATAAAGGTCATTCTGATACGTGACTTCATTTTCTCAGGTCCTTACATTCCATCTAGGGCAAAGAAAGCCATGTCTCCTAAGGAAAGAAATCCACATAAAGTGCGATTAATAGGTAGACAGATACATACAAGGCCATGAGTGCGTGCTCAGTTGCTAAGTCATGTCTGGCTCTTTTGTGACCCTATGGACTGTAGCTGACCAGACTCCTCTGTCAGTGGGATTTCCCAGGCAAGAATACTAGAGTGGATTGCCATTTCCTTCTCCAGTGATCTTTCCAACCCAAGGATCAAACCCCCATCCTGCATTGGAAGGCAGGTCATTTACCACTGAGGCACCAGGGCAGCCCACATACAGGGTCACAGGTCACCAATGATGGTGTTTTCCCCAAATTAAATGAGGTTCTGGGGAAACATTTAGTTCTAAATGGAGGACCTCTAACGTCTGAAGCAGACATTTCAGAAAGGGTTGTATTATACTTTGTTACTAAAGCCATAGATCCAGTTCCTCTTCTGGAACTGAGGAGCCCCATCAAACAGGCTCATATTTACATATTGGCTGTCTAGGCAATATTCTGGATTCTTTGGAGGAATAGAGATGAAACAATTTTATAGTTATAAGACAACTGGATAAAAATTTCAAGGCTCCTACTTAATTATGTGGTTTGGAAAATAATTTTCTGAGTGTTTGTTTCTCTTTTGAAAACAGTATCATTCATCTTGAAGAAAAGCTGAGAGGCAGTAGCTTAATAGTCAAAGATGTTGAAATGTCATTTTAATTACTCACACGTTGTCTCTGTTTTTGGGAAACTCATGTCATAGAACTAACCTCTCTCATATCATCCATCAATTAAAACATGCCATATGAAAGAAAATATCCAGTTACAAGAAATGCATTGACATGAGCAAACAATTTAATATCAAATATTGCATTTAAAATGTGAATTTAAATGTATACATTAAAAAAAATTGTCTTTCAGTTATTTTAGATATTTGATAGCATTGCTATCGTCTTTGTTTATTAGAAAATGTGAAGTTACTCCATAGTCTATCTGTCTTTGAGATTCTACAGCAGCAATTAAACGCCAGGCAGTTCTTTTTGTCTACAATCTATCTTTATTATAGATCATCAAAAACTGGGATGGGTCCTGGCCCAGAATTGGGGCTCATCAGTGGGCAAAAATTTGAATCTTGGCAGGGTCTGGGCCAAGGTTCCCTCTCTGCACCTTCCTGACCTCAGGGCAGTGCTGGCTTAAGATGCCCAGAACTTCCATTTGTCTTTGTTGTTATTTTTGTTCTTTGACTAATTCTCTGCACATCCTGAGCCACGTGATTGGCTGTGAGCACCTCACAGGTATCATTTCTTTCTACTGCTGCTTCTTCATTCCTCAAACAGAAGAGAAATAGAGGCTACTACGGACTAGTTTGCAGTACACTTAACTTCTATTTGCAGAAGTTGCATAGTTTAAAACTCTGTTTCCTAGACTCCCTTGCAACTAGGATTTAGAGTGTTAATTAGACTCAGCCACTTAGATGAACTTGAGTAAGATTTGAAAGTGACACTAAAGCACAGCCCAGCCCCTACCCAGTTGGTGAGCAAGGTCTTAGGGCTAGAGGTGGGGCTTCCAGCAGGAGCTGGTTTACAGTGCACTTTCTCCAACTCCTGAGCGAAGGGAGTGGCGGCAGCACTGATGCCGCCTTGTGATACCCAGTCCGCAATTGCCAAGCAATGCAGAAGCAGGTTTAGTGGCCTCAGAGGAAGTAACTTCCTTGTGGGTGAGCTCTGTAATGTTCACGGAATCTTTCATGGAAAGATTGTACCCCATGCCTTCCACCTATTGTGTAA
This sequence comes from Okapia johnstoni, assembly GCA_024291935.2. Taxonomy (NCBI): domain Eukaryota; kingdom Metazoa; phylum Chordata; class Mammalia; order Artiodactyla; family Giraffidae; genus Okapia; species Okapia johnstoni. The sequence continues at coordinate 2,731,930 of CM044326.1, forward strand.
GTATGTACTGCTGTGTATTAAGGCATTTAGTGAGTAAAATCTTTGGAGTTATTTTTGTTCTCTGCAGTGAAACCTGATTCTTACAGATGGGTCAGAAGAAGACCTGGCTTCTGCTCATTTTCAATGCCCCAGGCCTGGTGTTGGGAGCATCAGGGCTGATGTTTACTTATATATGGGACAGAGAAGACTCAAAGCATAACAGGCACATTGTAACACAAGCTGGTGAACACGTCCTTCCTGTAAAGACATGGTAAGAAGTAAATTACGAAAATGTCTGGCCTGATTTAGCTTTTTTTGTATATAGAAATCTCTTTGGCAGCCTTAGAATTTTGTGAATTTCCTTAGGCCATGTTGGAGTTTTATGTTGACCTACATGCTCCTGGACTAAGGCTAAAAGGACTGTCCTTCTTTCAGTGATGCATAACATTCCCTCACTTATTCAAAACCCGCAAAGAAGAATTGTTCTCACTAAATTCCAAGACTGGAGTTGAAAGGCTACAAGAAGGGATTGGAAGTGAGGCCCAAGTCATTCAAAATATGTTTTTCATTGGCTCACCTGAGTGCTGGCCCAGAGATGTTTAGAAAAAAAGAAGAAATGAACAGAAGGCCAAGGGGCCCTGCAGAGTGCCCAAGATCCTGGGGACACCCTTGGACCAGCCCGATGGCCCAGAAAGGTCAGGCTGCAGAAGACTTTTCTCCATCCCTGTGGTTGACACTTGCCTGTATTTCTAGACTGGCTGTCCCTCCTTAAAGATGGTTCACATCAAGGGAACTTTTTCCTAGAAACTCTTTTCATATTATGGAATATTGTTTTTCTTCCTTCCCAGATAGAGCATCTGTCAACCAATAAATTGGAAGTCCAGGTTGTATAAGGAAGCTTGAAAAATAGCATAATATATTCGACCTGGAAAGTTAAGTTCCCACTGGATTCTTATCTTGGTCTGTTTGTGCTTCAACGACAACTTTCTTCTCACAGTTCTGGAGACTGGAGTCAGGACAGCTGGGTTCTGGTGAAGTCTCTCTTCCAGGCTGCAGACAGCTGACCTCCGATTACATCCTCACCTGGTGGAAGGGGTCTCTCTGTCCTACAAAGGCACTAATTCCATTCACAAGCGCTCATCCTTGTGACCTGATCAACACCAAAGGCCCCATCTCTTGACACTGTTACACCGGGGAGTATCAGCCCATGAATTCTTGGGGGCACAAGGAAATCAGTGTTGGTAGCTAACACTATGAAATGCCCCTCCTTTGTGTGTACCCAAGTGGGATAAGCTCTGGCAATTGGTTTTTCTTTTCTTTTCTTTCCATAATGCCTGACATACATTTCAAAGATGGTTATCTAAATAAATACATTGCCAGCCACAGAAATAAAGATCCAGGCTTCCCCTTCCCCCCTCACCCCCTCACCAGGTCCCTTTGTTTAGACTTCTTTGGTTGGTTTAAAAGATTAAAGTGAAGTTGCACAGTCATGTCCTACTCTTTGCAACCCCAAGGACTGTAGCCTACCAGGCTCCTCTGTCCATGGGATTTTCCAGGCAAGAGTACTGGAGTGGGTGGCTGTTTCCTTTTCCAGGGGATCTTCCCAACCCAGGGATCAAACCCAGGCCTCCCACATTGCAGGTAAATGTTTTACCGTCTGAGCCACCAGATAACTGATTTTTGCCCACTGTTTTCTTTTCTTCCTTACACTTTAATTCCTACCCTTATGTTTTAAATTCAACAGTAAAGGGTGAACCCTGAAACCCTAGGTCTGACCTTGATCCCAGTAAGACAGAACATTATACCAGCACACTGTCTCTACCCAAGACTTCCCTGTGTGGCCCCAGGCATGCCACAGACCCTCCAGGACGTGTGGGTAATAAACCAGGTTTCCTTCAGAGTTTCTTGATGGGTTTTGCTGAGGATGTCTTGCAATCATAAGAACCACAAAGATCAGCCCAGACACAACACTGGTCCTGAAAGTAACCAGAGCCCACGTGAGTGTCCCCAGTCATTTCTGACCAATAACATTATATAGCTGAGACTGGCACAGGACAGAATATCTATGTCATTCTCTTCCCTTTTGCACTAACAGGAAGGAATCACTCATGTGCAAAGAGCCTGTGCTGCCCAGAGTGTATGAATGGAGGCCAGGTTCACCCTACTGCTGGTTACTCATCACCCCTCCTCCATCCCCTTCCCCTTTATCCTGCACACTGTCCTTCCCTTTCCATAAAAGCAGCTGGGAGATTATTCTCATCTGCTGGGCTGCTGCTGCTGCTAAGTCACTTCAGTCGTGGCCGACTCTGTGCGACCCCATAGACGGCAGCCCACCAAGCTCCCCCGTCCCTGGGATTCTCCAGGCAAGAACACTGGAGTGGGTTGCCATTTCCTCCTCCAATGCATGAAAGTGAAAAGTAAAAGTGAAGTTGCTCAGTCGTGTCCGACTCTTAGCGACCCCATGGACTTCAGCCTACCAGGCTCCTCCGTCCATGGGATTTCCCAGGCAAGAGTACTGGAGAGGGGTGTTATCTTCCCTAAAGGTGTTCTGAAGTAGTCTTCAATATTTAAAGGTTTTTCTGGGCCTGTGAACTTACATCTAAGGACATGATGTGATTTTCAGTAAATTTCTTTGTAAGACTAATGTGAGGTAACTCTTTAGGCTTCTGAGTTCCATTTCCTGGTACTGAAAAGGCCAAAATTCCTTCAATGCAGCCTTTTTTTGAGGCAGAAAAAAAGAAGGGAAAATGTTAAAAAAAAAAAAGTATGCATTTTTGTTACAATGTGCTAAATTGCACTAGGATGTTTTTAAATTGGAAGGGTAATACAAACACCAAGGCTTGCCAAACTGCAAGCCCTTGTAAGCACAAGGAAGAGAGATTTACTAGGTACTATTTTTATTGTGTGAATAAGAGAAACCAAATTTGCACTGAAGTGTAACCCCACTCACTGCTTGGTATTTTACATATGTTTTTATCTCATTCCAATTAGCTGTGTTACCTAACCTCTTGCTCTTATGTGAAAATAGACAGTGAATTAGAGGCGCTTCTTGAAATTGGTGGTAACCAGACTTGACAGATGCTGAATGAGAAACCAGCTGCTCAGCCCAGGTGAAATATAGAACCAGCTCCTGCAGCTGATCTCTTTTAATCTAATTTGTACACGTGTCTTTATTCATGATCTTATAGAAAAAATATGTTAACAACAGCATTTCAGATAGGTGTTAAGAAAAATCCCCAAATCTGTGGAAGTTTCTCTTTTTTGATGCTTTTATTTTTTAATTTTATTGAAGTATAGTTGATGAGAATGTTGTGTTAAATTTTGCTATACAGCAAAGTGACTGAGTTATACACACACATATATATACACACACACACACACACACATTCTTTTTAATGTTCTTTTCCACTATGGCTTATCACAGGATTTTGAATATACTTCCCTGTAGGAGCTTGTTGTTTATCCATCCTATATATAATAGTTGGCATTTGCTAATCCTAAACTCCCAAACCATCCCTCCCCACCACTTGGTAACACAAGTCTGTAGCGAAAGTTTCTCTTAATCTGCAGTGTTTGCATTGGTAAGTACCACGCTCCAGTGCCACCCTGACCCTAACCCACACTTTGTGGAGCTGGAAGCTATTTGACTAAAAAGGGAAAGTTTTTGCCGCCTACAACTGAGGTCTACAATACTGGCCTGCTATCCTGCCTTGAGTGCACATGCCTGATTCCTCAGCTCTTCAGAGAATTACAAGGACATCTTCCTTTGTTATTCTAGCTCAAGACTTCTGTACTTCTCACAAGAGGGTAAGTTTATCCTCCATGAAGAAGCATTGAGGAATCTGTTCATTAAGAGAAACAGAGTGAAAATGAGTGAAGTACCGATAATAGGGAGATCCTGAAGAAAAACAGGTCAGGCGACTTAGAGAAAGATTAGAGAAGGGGATAAAAGGTACATTTTGTACACTCCTCCTGCCCCTGTGTCCAGTGAGACTCCTGGCTGACAAGGATCACTCACTGTTCAGCATAAACATAACCACGCAGCCAGCCACTTGGCTTTAACTGTTCTCATCTATTTACAATAACCAATTTTTCTTTGATTTTCATAACTTTTGGAACATGCCAAAGTAGAAAAAAATGACCCTGAATTAATCATAAATAATAAATATAGCCATGTTAAAATAATTCTCAAATAATATGTGAAAATTTCCATTTTTAAAAGTCCAAAAATTTTGCAGTCATTGATTTCTCAAATCTACACTTAGATTTAAATCAAGGCAGCCCATGGCGTAGAAGGTTGCATGTCTTGGTCTGTTTGGTTTGTAGTTTCATCTAAGATTAAGGACTAAAACAATATGAGAAACATGTTTTAGGACAAAAATGAGAATCACTTCTTCATTGATCTGTGCTAGTGATAATGGTGCTTGTTTGGATCACTAAAGGAAAAAGAAGTAACATGTGCACAATGCAGGTGAATGCTGTGGTTCCAGTTAATGAAGGTATAAAGCAGACTCAGAGAAAATTAGAAGACCCTGCAAGCCTCAGGTCTTAGAAGGAAGGAAAGGCAATCCATGTGTGTGCATTCTCAGTAGCCCATAAGGACCCTAAGGACTGTAGCCTATCAGATTCCATGAGATTCTCCAGGCAAAAATACTGAAGTCGGTTGCTATTTCCTCCTCGAAGGGATCTTCCCAACCCAGGGACTGAACCAGCATCTCCTGTATCTCCTTGCATTGACAGGTGGATTCTTTACCATTGAGCCACCTGGAAAGCCAAGGAAGTCCATACAAACCTATAATTAGCTCTGTTCTTATAGCCTAGTCTCTATTTTTTAATTCTTTGGGTAGCACAAATATTTTTAGTCTTATGTTTAGATAAGTTACAAGCTAAAATAAAGTGATTTGATCTTAAATAAAGAATTTGACGTTGAAAGAGTAGAACAATTTCTTCCCCCTAAAAAGAGCTTTGACTCCATTACATTTCTCAGAAGGGAAGCTTTCTTTCTATTAAGTACTTGTAAAATCATCTCTCTAGGGATCAGGTCAAGTTATCACCAATGATCATGATCATTATTGCCAAAAAATCATTGAAATACATTCTGTGCCAGGTAATAGGGAAGAATTAACACAGATAAATCCCTGCACTGAAGGGTCTCTCACTCATTCAATTGTCTTGTAACACCTCACAAGATTCATTACCTCCTAGTCCTCTTACTGGACCACAGGCCAGCCAAATCAGTGAGGTGCAGATGCTACATTATCAGCAGTTCAAATTGCCAAATCTTTCAGAAATTCAGGAGTGGAAGAGCTTGGAATGTATAGTGTTTATAGGGGAGGTTTGACTGAAGCAACTGAACAGGAGCATGCCATCCCAGAAGGACATGAAGGTCTAGAAAAATGAATGGAAATCAAGATGGGGAAGTTGCCTGAGGCCTGTCTTGGGGCTTTGGCAGATGGGGATTTTATCCCACCTAGCAAGTTCCCAAGACAATGAATGGAACAATTTGACTCAGATAATACTTCAGAAGAGACTAAACAGTCTTTTAAAATGCAGGTTTGTACAATTTCTAGTAACTAGAGTTTTGGAGGAACTTGTAAATGTGGTGATTGTGTGATGTGGTTTCATACATTTGCTTACCTTCCCTAGGAACTGCCATGAACAAGCCATGATGGGAAGCTGAACAGCCTAGAATGCACTTAATGCTGTGCTTAGTCACTCCGTCAAGTCCAATTCTTTGCAACCCCGTGGACTGTAGCCCACCAGGCTCCTCTGTCCACGGGGATTCTCCAGGCAAGAATACTGGAATAAATTGCCATGCTCTCCTCCAGGGGATCTTCCTAGCCCAGGGATCAAACCCAGGTCTCCCTCATTGCAGGCAGGTTCTTTACCATCTGAGCTGTGAGGGAAGCCCATGAATACTGGATTTGGTAGCCTATCCCTCTTCCAGGGGATCTTCCCGACCCAGGAATCAAACTGGGGTCTCTTACATTGCAGGTAGATTCTTTAACAGCTGAGCTAACAGGGAAGACCAGAATGCACTTAAAGCCAATCCTTGTCCAACTTTCCACTTGAAATCAGCAAACAACCCCATGGAAGGTCAATAATGTAGGTTTATTGTAATGCCTTCAAACGAATCTGAGGACTAATGTTTGGAGACTTTTCAGTGGGGTTAATTTGAGACATATTAGGCTGGCATTTTCTACTTCACCCCCTAGAATGCCTTTACCCCAAATTTCCCCAAAGCACATTGTTGGTGTCTAGTCACTGCTTACTAAAGATATCAAGGGAACATTTCATGCAAAGATGGGTACAATAAAGGACAGATATGGTATGGACCTAACAGAAGCAGAAGATATTAAGAAGAGGTAGCAAGAATACATGGAAGAGCTATAGAAAGGCAATGCCAAAGAACGTTCAATCTACCACACAAACACACTCATCTCACACACTGGCAAAGTAATGCTCAAAATTCTCCAAGCCAGTCTTCAACAGTACGTGAACTGTGAAATTCCAGATGTTCAACCTGGTTTTAGGAAAGGCAGAGGAACCAGAGATCAAATTGCCAACATCTGTTGGATCATAGAAAAAGCAAGAGAGTTCCAGAAAAACATTAACTTCTGCTTTATTGAGTATGCGAAAGGCTTTGTGTGGATCACAACAAACCATGGAAAATTCTTAAAGAGATGGAATATGAGACCACCTGACCAGCCTCTTGAGAAATCTGTATGCAGATCAAGAAGCAGCAGTTAGAACCGGACATGGAATAACAGAATGGTTCCAAACTGGGAAAGGACTATGTCAAGGTTATATATTGTCACCCTGTTTATTTAACTTATATGCAGAGTGCATCATGCAAAATGCTGGGCTGGATGAAGCACAAGCTAGAACCAGGATTTCCAGGAGAAATATAGTAACTTCAGATATGCAAAAGACACCTCCTTTATGGCACAAAGCAAAGAAGAGCTGAAAAGCCTCTTTGATGAAAGTGAAAGAGGAGTGTGAATAAGCTGGTTTAAAACAAGATCATGGCATCTGGTCCCATCACTTCATGGCAAATAGAAGGGGAAACAATGGAAATAATGAGAGACTTTATTCTTGGGGACTCCAAAATCATTGCAGATGGTGACTGCAGCCACGAAATTAAAAGACACTTGCTCCTTGGAAGAAAAGCTATCACCAACCTAGACAGCATATTAAAAAGCAGAGCCATTACTTTGCTGACAAATGTCCATCTAGTTAAAGCTATGGCTTTTCCAGTAGTCATGTATGGATGTGGGAGTTGGACCATAAAGAAAAGTGAGCACCAAAGAATTAACACTTCTGAACTGTGGTGTTGGAGAAGACTCTTGAGAGTCCCTTTGACTGCAAGGAGATTCAAGCAGTCCATCCGAAAGGAAATCAGTCCTGAATATTCATTGGAAAGACGGATGCTGAAGCTGAAGCTCCAATACTTTGGCTACCTGATGCAAAGAGCTGACTCACTGGAAAAGACCCTGATGCTGGGAAAGATTGAAGGCAGGAGGAGAAGGAGACAACAGAGGATGAGATGGGTGGATGGCATCACTGACAATGGACATGAGTTTGAGCAAGCTCTGGGTGTTGATGATGGACAGGGAAGCCTGGCATGCTGCAGTTCATGGGGTCACAAAGAGTCGTACACAACTTAGCAACTGTACTGAACTGAACTGAAGTCACTGCTTGTCATGCACAATATTTATCCTAGTGACTCTAAGGGGAAATCCTTCAACTACACATAATTTTGCACAGTTATTTTACTAGAATTAGTAGAGTGAATATTCCTGGCTTAGGTCACATTTAAGCACTAGTTGCAATAGCTAACCCAAAAGACCTTTATAAACTTGGCTTGAAGAAAAACAAACAGCTGATTTACAATGGTTTACCTTACAGGTGCTGATGATACTGGTGTGGCGTTTCATTGGCCACTCTCATTGCATATTTGGAATGCTTCTCAAATGTGGACACACAGGAAGGGTCCCAGGCACTTGTGTCTAGAATGGGTACTTCGCTGTATTCTACAAGTTCAAGGAGACTCTGTTGACTTCCTGCTTCCAGTAAGATATAAAGAAAATTTAAATACACATTTTCTTATATAGGTTGTTCTGATTATTGGGATACAATATCATTGAATACCAATCTGTATTAAGCTAACATCCAAATAACAATTTTTGGTTATTTCCTATGTGTTTTTTCTCTGTGCAAGATGCTTTTATACACAACTGGAAATATTATTCTTATTTTATCAGAGAAGAATCTTAGGCTTGAAGTATTCTCAGAACTACCCAGCTAGCAATTTGCTTTGAAAATTGCTTTGGAAAGGAAAGTACATAATAAAAAGAATTGGCTAAAAAAAAAAAAAAAAAAAACCAACCTGCTTAAGAAACTGTTATTTACCAGCTATCCCTTCTCCCTGTGTATATACACACAATCCACACAACCGTATAACCTCAGTAGAAGCCCACCAGCTTATCTTCTCAGAGGAAGAACATTGGGTGTCACTTGACTAAGAACTCCTGAAACAGTTGAGTGAAGTGAATGGAAGCACACTTCTAAAAATAGGGACATTAAGTGAATATTTATATACTGAATATTGAGATTTTCAGCCTGTTCTCTACTTTATACCCAGAAATCTGTAAGACCATTTAATAATTCCAGGCAGGAGGTAGAAAACCTTCCGCAGGGATTCTGAAAACCTACAAACAATGAGATCTGGGGCTCCCCAGTGAAGTTGTTCATTTTATCTGCACCATCCATGCACAAATATCCCAAACATTATCTTGGTGTCACATCTTAAATACGAGCAGACAGCAAGAAAGAATAGGTATCTAACTACTTATATCTGTAAATAAATGACTTCTTATATCAAAGATAAAAATGAAAACCTACCAATAGGGAAAAACCCTACTTAAAGAAAAGAGAAACCACACAGGGGAATAAAACCCTAATAATAACAAAAAACTACTATTTTTAGAATCATTGAACTATTAGAGATAAAAGGGAAGGTGTCGAATTCATGAAACAAGAACAAGATGTTGATTTTTTTAAAGGCACAAATCCTTGTAATTTTTGTAAATTAAAATTAAAAATTTAGAAAACTCGAAAAATGTGTTAGAAAATAAGATGAGGAAATATCCCTGAATGTAGAACAAAAAGTCATATATATGGATAATAGGAGAGAAAAGATAAGAAAATTAAAGAATCAATTCAGGAAGACCAATGATAAAGTAAAAAGAGTTTCAGAAAGCAACAAGGTGGGGGCGGTCCCAAGATGGCAGAAGAATAGGGTGGGGAGACTAGTTTATCTCCCACAAATTCATCAAAAGATCATTTGAATATGGAGCAACTTCCACAAAACAACTTCTGAACACTAGCAGGGGACACTAGACACTCAGAAAATAAACCCAATCTCTTCAAAAGGAGGTAGGACAAAATATAAAAGATGAAAATAGAGACAGGATTTAGGGAAGGAGACCCGTCCTGGGGAAGAAGTCATGAAGGAGAAGCTTTTACACAATAGGAAACCCTCTCACGGGTGAGTCAGTGGGGAGTTTTGGAATCTCAGAGGGCAACATAACCAGGGGGGGGGGGACAAAAAACAAACAAACACAGAATATGCGTCTAACTACAATTGCCAGTGGAGAAGTGGCTCAGATGAGTGCAATGGCCAGCAGCAAGTGGGGGATGGGCAGGGAGGCATGGGCTGCATCATCGGTCCTTAAAGTAGGGACCAGGCTTGAATGCTCTGAGAACAATCTGAGGGGGCTAATGTGACATAGCCAAACTGTGGGATCGCCAGAAGGACCAAAAAAAAAAGGACCTTTCCCTTGAAAGGCTAGAATGCCACATGGTGACCCCTGGTGTGCTCACAGAACAAAGGATTGGGCCTTAGCAAATACCAAAGGAGAGCAAGCCTCTGCCATTTAGGGCCCTCCTTCCCTGGAGGCAGAGAGGCAGGTGTGTGACAATCAGAGTCGGAAAGTAAAGGGCCGCTGCAATCTTGGCCCCAGAGACCGCATCTTCCACCGAGCTGTGAGCAGGCTGCTAGTTGCTAATCACATCTTTCTGGGATTCTGGACGGTTCACATCCACCAGGCGTGTCACAGCCTGAGATCAACTCCCCAGAGGAGACACACGGCACAGCTGGGACTGTGCCCTTGTGGCGCTTTCAGGAAACAGAGCGGCCAGGACTGGGGAGGTGCATAAGACACCTGGCCCCCCTGGGACAGTGTTCTTGCCACGTACCTGGGCACCTGAGCATCTTGAACCTGAGAAGGGCACAAAACACACAGCCCCTCAGGCTCTGTGCCTTTGCAGAGTATTTGAGAACCTGAGTGGCTGAGACCTTGGAAGTGCATGAAACACAGGGCTCACTTGGGACAGTGTCCTTGCAGACCACCCTGGAGCCTGAGCAGTGTGGACCTCGGAAGTACAAGCTGCCTTGGGCTGAGACAAACCCAGTGTGGTCCATCCACTGCGAGAACTCCCCCCACATGACAGCAGTATTTGCTTGCACTGTCCCTCCCTTTCCAGAGTACAGAAGAACAAGTGAGCCTGAGTAAGTGATCACCTTTGCCCCCTCATGTCAGGGTGGAAATTAGATACTGGAAACTTACAAACAGAGGAAGTCAAAATAAACAAAGTAGGGGCAACTGCCCTCGGAGTGACAGGTGCAACAGATTAAAATCCTGCAGTTAATGCTGAGACTGTGCATTTTAGGGGCAACTATAGACCTTGAGAACAAGTGCAAGCCTGAACAAGGGACTATCTGACACTGAAGTGACCCCACATCCCCACAGCAGCTCCAGAGAAATTTCTAGATATATTTTTACTATTATCACTTTTTATTTTTTTTGAAAAAGTTACTTCTATATTACTCCTTTAACTTTCATTTTTATATCAATTACTTTTCTTAAAAAAAACTTTTCTAAAAACAAATTCCATATATATTTCTTTTAATTTTTGTGATTTATTTTGTGTTGTATTTTTTATACTGTGTTTTTGAGAGTCTAAACTCTATTCTAGGTTTTTATTTATTGCTTTTTGATATTTGCTATCAATTTTGTACCTTTAAGAATCGAATCTTCAGAATCCATTTTCACTTAGGGATTTGATTATGGCTTGATTGCTCTCTTCCTTTTTGATTCTCTCTTTTCTCCTCCTGGTCACCTTTATCTCCCTCCTCCCTCTTCTATTATCTATATAACTCTGTAAATCTCTCTGTGCATTCCTGACTGTGGAGAGTTGTTTCACCATTAACCTAGGGTTTTATCTTCTGTTCTGTATGGAGAGAGAAGTCTTGAGGCTGCTGTAAGAGGAGGACCAAAACCCAGAGGCAGGAGGCACAACTCTAGAACATTAGAACTTCAGAGAACTCTTAACTGCAGGGAATATTAACAGGCAAGAGCCCACTCAAAAGTCTTCATACCTACAATGAAACCAAGCTCCACTCAAGAGCCAGCAAGTTCCAGTACAAGACATACCATGCTAATTCTCCAGCAAAACAGAAACACAACCCTGAACATTAAAAGCTGGGCTGCCCAAAACCATACTAAACCCATAGATACCCAAAAAGTCACTACTGGACACTTCATTGCACTCCAGAGAAAAGAGATCCAGCTTTAACCACCAGAACACAGACACAAGTTCCCCCAACCAGGAAACTGGCCACTGGTCCAACCCCACCCACATGGAGCAGACACCACAATTAAGAGGAACCACAACCTTGCAGCCTGCAGAAAGGGCACCCTAAACACAACAACCTAAACAAAATTAAAAGACAGAGGAATATCCAGCAGGTGAAGGAACATGAAAAAAAAACATCAAATCAAGCAAAAGAAGAGGAAATAGGGAATCGACCTGAAAAAGAATTCAGAAAAATGATAGAAAAGATACAAAATCTTGAAAATAAAATGGACTTACAGATAAATAGACTAGAGACAAGGACTGAGAAGATGCCAGAAATGTTTAACAAAGACCTAGAAGAAACAAAGAATAGTCAATAAATAATGAACAATGCAATAACCGAGATTAAAAACATTCTGGAGGGAACCAACAGTTGAATAACTGAGACAAAAGAGTGGATAAGTGAGGTGGAAGATAGAATGGTGGAAATAAATTAAGCGGAGAGGAAAAAAAATAAAAACAAATGAGGACAACCTCAGAGACCTCCGGGACAACGTTAAATGCACCAACATTCAAATCATAGGTGCCCCAGAAGAAGAAGACAAAAAGAAAGGGCATGAGAAAATACTTGAGGAGATAATAGCTGAAAACGTCCCTAAAATGGGGAAGGAAACAGCATCCAAGTCCAAGGAACCCAGAGTCCCAAACTGGGTAAACCTAAGGTGAAATACCCCCAGACACATATTAATCAGGTAACAAAAACTAAATAAAAAGAGCAAATGTTAAAAGCAGCTAGGGAAAAGCAAAAAATAACACACAAGGGGATTCCCATAAGGATAACAGCTGATCTTTCAATAGAAACTCTTCAGATCAGAAGGGAATGGGAGGACATACAAAAGTGATGAAAAAGAAAAACCTACAACCCAGCAAGGATCTCATTCAGATATGGAAGAGAAATCAAAATCTTTACAGACAAAAGCTGAGAGAACTCAGCGCTATCAAACCAGCTCTTCAACAAATGCAAAAGCATCTTCTCCAGACAGGAAACACAGAACAAGTTTGCAAAAAGTAAACCCAAAAGAACAAAGGAAATGGTAACATGTTCACACTTATCAATAATTACCTTAAACTTAAAAGGGTTAAATGCCCCAACCAAAAGACAAAGACTGGCGGAATGGATACAAAAACAAAACCCCTATATATGCTGCCTACAAGAGACCCACCTCAAATCCAGGGACATATACAGGCTGAAAGTGAGGGGCTGGAAAAAATTATTTCATGAAAATGGAGACCAAAAGAAAGCAGGAGTAGCAATACTCATATCAGCCAAGATAGACTTTGAAATAAAGACCATGATAAGAGACAAAGAAGGCCACTACATAATGATCAAGGGATCAATCCAAGAAGAAGATAAAACAATTATAAAAAATTTGCACTCAACATAGGAGCACCTCAATATGTAAGGCAAATGCTAACATGTATGAAAGGGGAAATTAACAGTAACACAATAATAGTGGGGGAATTTAATACACCACTCACACCCATGGATAGGTTAAGCAAACAGAAAATTAGCAAAGCTCAAGCTTTAAATGATACAATGGACCAGTTAGATCTAATTGATGTCTACAGGGCATTTCACTCCAAAACAATGGAATTCACCTTTTTCTCAGGTGCACAAGGAACATTCTCCAGGATGAATTACATATTAGGCCACATCTAGCCTTGGTCCGTTTAGTCAATGCTATGGTTTTTCCAGTGGTCATGTATGGATGTGAGAGTTGGACCATAAAGAAGACTGAGTGCCGACAAATTGATTCTTTTGAACTGTGACGTTGGAGAAGACTCTTGAGAGTCCCTTGGACTGCAAGGAGATCCAACCAGTTCATCCAAAAGGAAAGCAGTCCTGAATATTCACTGAAAGGACTGATACTGAAGCTGAAGCTCCAATACTTTGGCCACCTGATGCAAAGAAATGATTCTTCGGAAAAGACCCTGATGTTGGGAAAGATTGAAGGCAGGAGGAAAAGGGGATGACAGAGGATGAGATGGTTGGATGGCATCACTGATTCAATGAACATGAGTCTGAACAAGCTCCAGGAGTTAGTGGTGGACAGGGAAGCCTGGCATGCTGCAGTCCAGGGGGTCTCAAAGAGTTGTATATAACTTAGATTGAGCCGGGGTAAATTTTTAAAAATTGAAATAATTTCAAGCATCTTTCCTGATCACAATGTGGTAAAATTATATATCAACTACAGGAAAAAAAAACTATTAAAAGAAACATATGGAAGCTAAACAAAACACTTCTGAATAACCAGCAGATCACAGAAGAAATCAAAGAGCAAATCAAAATACGCATAGAAACAAATGATAATGAAAACATGACAACACAATACCTATGGGATTCAGTAAAAGCAGTGCTAAGAGAAGGGAGAAGTTCATAGGAATACAATCATACCTCAAGAAACAAGAGAAATATCAAATAAAGCTAACTTACACCTAAAGCAACTAGAATAAAAGGAAAACAAAGTTAGTAGAAGGAAAGAATTCATAAAAATCAGAGCAGAAATAAATGAAAAAGAAACAAAGGAGACTATAGCATAGATCAACAAAACTAAAAACTGGTTCTTAGAGAAGAGAAACAAAATAGACAAGCCAATAGCCAGACTCATCAAGGTAAAACAGGAAAAGAATCAAATCAATAAAATTTGAAATGAAAATGGGGAAATCACGACAGACAACACAGAAATACAAAAGATCATAAGAGACTACTATGAACAACTATAGGACAATAAAATGGACAGCTTGGATGAAATGGAACATTATCCTCAATGGCAAAATACTGAAAGTGTTTTCTTAAATCAAGAATAAAAGAAGGGTGCCCATTCTCACCACTACTATTCAACATAGTTTTAGAAGTTTTAGCCACAGCAATCAGAGAAGGAAGAGAATTAAAAGGAATCCAGATTGGAAAAGAAGAATTAAAACTCTCACTGCTTTCAGATGACATGATCCTCTACATATAAAACCCTAATGACACCACCAGAAAACTACTAGAACTAATCAATGATTATAGTAAAGTTTCAGGATATAAAATTAATACACAGAAATCCCTTGCATTCCTATACACTAACAATGAAATAATTGAAAGAGAAATTAAGGAAACAATCCCATTCACCATTGCAGCAAAGGAATAAAATACTTAGGAATAAACTTACCAAAAGAAACAAAAGACTTATATATAGAAAACTATAAAACACTGTTGAAAGAAATCGGAGATGACAAGTAGATGGAGAAATATATCATGTTCATGGATTGGAAGAATGAATACGGTGAAAATGAGTATACTACCCAAAGCAATCTATAGATTCAAGGCAATCCCCATCAAGCTACCAATGGTATTTTTCACAGAACTAGAACAAGAAAATTCACAATTTGTATGGAAACACTAAAAACCTCGAATAGCCCAAGCAGCCTTGAGAAAGAAGAATGGAACTTGTGGAATCAACCTTCCTGACTTTGGGCTATACTACAAAGCTACAATCAAGACAGTATGATACTGGCACAAAGGCAGAAATATAGATCAATGGAAGAAAATAGAAAGCCCAGAGATAAATCCACACACCTATGGACATCTTATCTTTGACAAAGGTGGCAAGAATATACAATAGAGAAAAGACAATCTCTTTAACAAGTGGTACTGGGAAAACAGAGCAACCATGAGTAAAGGAATGAAACTAGAACACTTTCTAACATCAAACACAAAAATAAGCTCAAAATGGATTAAAGATTTAAATGTAAGGCCAGAAACTATAAAACTCTTAGAGGAAAACATAGGTAGAACACTGTCATAAATCACAGCAAGATCCTGTATGACACACCTCCCAAATAATGGAAATAAAAACAAAAATAAACAAATGGTACCTGATTAAATTTAAAAGCTTTTTCACAATGAAGGAAACTATAAGCAAGGTGAAAAGGCAGCCTTCAGAATGGGAGAAATAAAAGCAAATGAAACAACTGAAAAAGAATTAATCTCCCAAATATACAAGCAGCACATACAGCTCAATACCAGAAAAATGAACAACCCAATCAAAAGGTGGGAAAAAGATCTAAACAGACATTTCTCCAAAAGAAGACATACAGATGACTAATAAACACATGAAAAGATGCTAAGCATCGCTCATTACTAGAGAAATACAAATCTAAACCACAGTGAGGTATCATCTCATGCTGGTCAGAATGACCACTATCAAAAAGTCTGCAAACAATAAATGGTGGAGAGGGTGTGGAGAAATTGAACCTCTTACACTTTTGGTTAGAATGCAAACAGCCGCTAGGAACAACAGTGTGCAGATTCCTTTAAAAAGTGGAACTAGAACTGCCATCAACACAGCAATCCCACTTGTGGGCATACACACCAAGGAAGCCAGAATTGAAAGAGACACATTACCCCAGTGCTCTCTGAAGCACTGTTTACAATAGCTAGGACATGGAAGCAACCTAGATGTTTATTGGCAGATGACTGGATAAGGAAGTTTTGGTACATATACACAATGGAATATTACTCAGCTACAAAAAGGAACACATTTGAGTCAGTTCTAATGAGGTGGTTGAACCTGGAGCCTATTATACAGAGTGTAGTAAGTCAGAAAGAGAAGCACCAATACTGTATATTATTGCATATGTATGGGATTTAGAAAGATGGTAATGGCAGTTCTATACTCAAGGCAGCAAATGAGATACAGATATAAAGAACAGACTTTTGGACTCTTGGGAGTAGGTGAAGGTGGGATGATTTGAGAGAATGTTATTGAAATATATATATTGCCATACGTAATATAGATGACCAGTGCAAGTTCTATGCATGAAGCTGGGCACTCAAAGTTAGTGTTCTGGGACAACCCAGAGGAATGCGGTTTGGGAGGGAGGTGAGTGGGGGGTTCAATCTGGGGGGACACACGTGCATCCGTGGATGATTCATGTTGATGTATGACAATAACAAAAAAAGCACCACAATATTGCAAAGTAATTATCCTCTAATCAAGACAAAATAATTAAGTTTTTTTTAAAAAAGAAAGCAACAAGCATCAAAAGAAAGTAGAACATGATTTTTCATATCTAGGAAATTTCTCAAAATTAAACGACATGAATTTAAACTCAAAAGGCTGGTTAAATAAAAAAACTAATACAATAGATTTTTTTAAGTCAAGCCTAACTTCGTGTGGGGAAATGAACAAGACGGCACCAGTCAGGCTCTCTCACTCCACACTCTCATGTCTTCACCCCACGTTCTGTAAACAATGACTTTGCACTTGCTGTGTAGCAGCTGAGACTGCTTATGGCATTGTGCATGCATGAAAGGAGGTACTAGCTTGGCCACGGGCTACTTTTGTTCTGTAAGTTTATATAAGCTTCACCTGGAAAAGCCCTGAAGGGTTGTGTGGTTATGTTGTATTATGTTATGTCTGTTGCTACAGCTGCTGCACCAGCCAGGAGAGAATAAACCCATCTGCAGTTCCTATGGCTCCTTGCATTTTCTTCCAGCCCCTTAGGTTGTGTCTTGTCTATGGTGGGTTCAGCAAACAGTGCGCACTGTGAGATATAGCGAGATAATTGGCACTGTAAGCAGGATCAGCAAAATACACTTTGAAAAATATCACAATTCTGATAAGCATCCCATGCTTCTGAGAGACAAAAAAATGTCAGATAAAAGGATTAAAAATGAAAAGGGCTTTGTAATTCTCAATACAAAACTGAAAGTTGAAGACAACATAGTAAAACTTTTGAAATTCAGGAGGAAAATTACTTCCAAATTTAAACCAAGAAAAATGATCTATTAAACATGAGAGTTGAATAAAGGTAACAACTTTTCCCTTTTCTCAGGAAGCAACTACTAAAAGAGCTGTACCAACACATGAGAGGATTCAGTAATGATGCCCAGGCCTCTGGGATGTAGTGAAACTCCTTGAGTACAGGGCCCCAGTAATCCTCAGGACCCTGAGGGGGAAGGGCAGACACAGCTGGGACACCCCTAGGATACAAAAGTGGGCCTGAAATCTCTTGGAAATCTTCCTATAGGATCATGGAGTTGTATTTTAATGAGATTTAGACATTTGGGGAGGGCTTAGGCCTAGAATAAAAGGTAAATTCATAAGAAACTAGGCAACTGAAAAGACAGTTAACTTTAGGGAAATTTTTATGCAAACAAAAGTAACTGTATGCCGGCTGGCTCATCTATGTGTACAATTTACATAACAGTAATGAGGTAAGCAATAAATACTAATTTAAACTAAAATATGTTAAAATTGTATTAAGATCATTGGAGTTGAGGAAATGGTGTGTGTGTGTGTGTATTGGCAATAACAGGAGTTAAAACTTCATCTTTTCATCTTTCGTATGTTCATTTATGTGTGCTCAGTCATGTCCAGCTCTATGTGATCTTATGCACTGTAGCCCTCCAGGTTCTTCTGTCCATGGGATTCTCCAGGCAGGAATATTGGAGTGGGTTGCCATTTTTTCTTCCAAGGGATCTTCCCTACCCAGGGATTGGACCCACATCTCCTGCATCTCCTGCACCACAGGGGGATTCTTTAATGCTGAGCCAACAGGGAAGCCCTATCTTCTCAATGCATGCTTAGTCACTCAGCCTTGTCCAACTCTTTGTGTCCCTATGGACTGTAGCCCACCAGGCTCCTCTGTCCATGGGGATTCTCCTGGCAAGAATACTGGAGTGGGTTGCAATGTCCTCCTCCAGGGGATCTTCCCAACCCAGGGATCCAACCCAGGTCTTCTGCATTGCAGGCAAATTCTTTACCATCTGAGCCACAGGGAAGACTGTGAATACTGAAGTGGGTATCCCATCCCTTCTCCAGGGGGTCTTCCTGACCCAGGAATTGAACTGGGATCTTCTGCATTGCAGAAATTCTTTACCAGCTGTGCTACCAGGGAAGCCCATCTTATTATAGATAAGATCAAAAACTGAAAAGTTAAGAAGTGGCAATATAGCCATGTTATATAGAGTTATAAAAATAAAACCAAAAGAAACATTTAAAAATGTAAGGGCTCTGTAGAATAGGATATTGAGAGTGTAGTAGACAGTATTTTCTAAATAATAAACCTTGTAAAAATGTTTCTTTTAAACTATATGGATACATACATTGCTGAAAGGAAAGCTAACACAGATGTCCAACATTAAGATGAAGTTGCTTTTCCCATAAGGAGTCCACCTGGTGTCCAGGTAAGAGATTTGAGAGCTTTCTTCCTACATTTCACACCATCCTAAATCCTAACTCCTACCCACTGCATGGCCAAAGAATTGATAATAGTCACAGACAGATTTTTTACTATCTCCACCTCCCCCCAAAATTGGTGGTCTCAATTATCATATCTCCCAAGATTTGCCTTCTTCCTATACATCATCTCATCAATTTTTATTTAAATTTATTGAGGATTACTTAGACTGCATATTCATATCTCATGACTTCATCAAAAGTGTTGAGCTGGACATCAGGAAACCACCTTATATTATGGCTTACTATGTTTGTTAGCTGGGATGGTTTAAACTCACAGTCCTTTAACACTATCCCACAATCTCAGTAGCTTTAATCCAAAAACATCAATCTTCCTCTCAAAATCTACTCTAAGGAAACAGAGAAACTATTATTCAACACAGTTTTGGAAGTCCTAGCCACAGCTGTCAGAGAACAAAGAGAAATACAAGGAACCCAGATTGGAAAAGAAGAAGTAAAACTCTCACTGTTAGCAGACAACATGATAATATACATAGAAACCCTAAAGATACCACCAGAAAATGATTAAAGCTAATAAATGAATTTAGCAAAGTCCCAACATACAAAATTAGTACACAGAAATTCCTCACATTCCTATAAACTAACAATGAAAACTCAGAAAGAGAAATTAAGGAAACAATCCCATTCATCATTGCAACAGCAACAACACAACAACAGCAACAAAATACCTAGGAATTAACCTAACTGAGCTTCCCTGGTGGCTCCGTGGTAACGAATCCATCTGCTAATGCAGGAGACCAGAGCTCAATCCCTGGTCCAGGACGATTCCCTGGGAAGGAAATGGCAACTCACTCCAGTATTCTTCCCTGAAAACCCCATGGACTGAGGAGCCTGGCAGGCTACAGTCCACGGAATCACAAAGAGTCAGACAAGTCTTAGCAACTGAACAACAACAAAACCTACTTAAGGAAAAAGAACCTATATGAGGAAAGCTATAAAACACTGATGAAGAAAATCAAAGACAGCACAAACAGTTGCTGTTGTTGCTCAGTCACTCAGTCATGGCCAACTCTTTGCAACCAGATGGACTGCATCACACCAGGCTTCCCTGTCCTTTACCATCTCCCTGAGTTTGCTCAAACTCGTGTCCATGAGTCAGTGATGCCACCCAACCATCTTGTCCTTGGGAGAGTTAACTTAGGCAGGTAGATAAGAATTCCAAGCCTAAGGCCACTTTGGACTTCCCTGGTGGCTCAGACGGTAAAGCATCTGCCTACAATGCGGGAGACCCGGGTTCAATCCTTGAGTTGGGAAGAGCTCCTGGAGAAGGAAATGACAATCCACTCTAGAATTCTTGCTTGGAAAATCCCATGGACGGAGGAGGCTGGTAGGCTACACCCCATGGGGTCGCAAAGCATAGGAAACGACTGAGCGACTTCACTTTCACTTTCTTTTTCAAAGGCCACTTTAAGGAGGAGGTAAATATTCTTTCTATTTCACATTCTTTTACCTTAGACAGGTAGGACTCATAGGCATCAGTATCTCTTGTTCATGGACATGCCTTTTATTTATTTGAGTTTTGTATATATATTATGGGAGAAGATCTGGGTAAAACCTTCCACAGCCTTGAGTTCTAGGTTAACTTGTCCCTTCTGGCTGATCTCATGCTGATGTCATCCCAGGATGTATGTTACAGGAAAGGGTCTGGGCAAAATTTTCACAGCCTTGCTGCTGCTGCTGCTAAATCGCTTCAGTCGTGTCCGACTCTGTGCGACCCCATAGATGGCAGCCCATCAGGCTACCCCGTCCCTGGGATTCTCCAGGCAAGAACACTGGAGTGGGTTGCCATTTCCTTCTCCACTCACAGCCTTGAGATGTTTTTTATCTATTCCCAGTAGCCAGCTGAGAAGTATATAAGGCCCTGCTTAAATTAGTGAGGCAGGTACCCTCCTGCCCCCTTCTGATGTCTATGTCAGAAGTTTTCCTGTCACTTTCATTTTAAATAAAATCTACACTAAGTTCTGAGTGACTGTCTTTGGTCCCAGAGTTAAATCTCTCCTTTGGAGACCACGAATCTGGCGGCACATTCATCATAAGCTATCAGTCCTCTGTTGTCCCCTTCTCCTCTTGTCTTCAGTATTTCCTAGCATCAGAGTCTTTTCCAAAGAGTCAGCTCTTCATATCAGGTGGCCAAGTATTGGAGCTCCAGCCTCGAATTTGCCCTTCCAATGAATATTCAGGACTGATTTCATTTAGAATTGACTAGTTTGATTTTCTTGCACTCCAAGAGTCTTCTCTAGTACCACAGTTTAAAGGTATCAATTTTTTGGCACTTTCTTTATAGTCCAACTCTCACATCCCTGACTACTGGAAAACCATATCTTTGACTAGACACACCTTAGTTGGCAAAGTAATGTCTCTGTCTTTAATATGCTGTCTAGGTTTGTCATAACTTTTCTTCCAAGGAGCAAGCGTCTTTTACTTTAATGGCTTCAGTCACCATCTGCATGATTTTGGAGCACAAGCTAATAAAGTCTATTACTGTTACCATTGTTTCCCCATCTGTTTGCCATGAGATGATGGGACTATATGCCATGATTTTCCTTTTTTGAATGTTGAGTTTTCAACCAGTTTTTCCATTCTACTCAGTCACCATCATCAAAAGGTTCTTTAGTTCCCCATTCCTTTCTGTCATAAGGACGGTATCTGCTGCATATATGAGGTTACTGATATTTCTCCTGGAAATTTTGGTTCCAGCTTGTGCTTCATCCAGCCTAGCATTTCGCATGATGTACTGTGCATAGAAGTTAAATAAGCAGGGTGACAATATACAGCCTTGATGTGCTTCTTTCCCAATTTGGAACCAATGCACTGTTCCATGTCCAGTTCTAACTATTGCTTCTTGACCTGCATACAGGTTTCACAAGAGGCAGGTAAGGTGGTCTGCTATTCCCATCTCTTTAAGAACTTTCCACTATTTGTTGTGATCCACATAGTCAAAGGCTTTAGTACAGTCAATTAAACAGAAGTAGATGTTTTTCTGGAATTCTTTTGCTTTTTCTATGAGCCAATGGATGTTGGCTATTTGAACTCTGGTTACTATGCCTTTTCTAAATCTAGCTTGAACATCTGATGTTCATGGTTCGCATAGTGCTGAAACCTAGCTTGGAGAATTTGGCACAAACAAATGGAGTGATCTATCAAATTTATTGGATTAGAAGAACCAATACTGTGAGAATAACTATACAACCCAAAGCAATATACGATTCAATGCAATCCCTTTTAAATTACCAATGATATTTTTAATAGAACTGTAAAATTTTCTTTACAATTTGTATGGAAACACAAAAGGCTCCACAAAGCCAAAGCAATCTTGAGAAAGGAAAATGCAACTGGAGGAATCAACCTTCCTGACTTCAGACTATACTACAAAGCTAGAGTGGTAGCCTGCTCCAGGGTTGGGGGCATGGACTGTAGCAGTAAATGCCTGAGATCTTTTGAGGGACATCACCATTATCTTCATTACCTCCACCATGGTTTGGCCCTAGGTAGGAAGGTTATGACCAATGTAGATAGCATATTTAAAAGCAGAGACATTACTTTGCCAACAAAGGTCCATCTAGTCAAGGCTATGGTTTTTCCAGTGGTCATGTATGGATATGAGAGTTGGATGGTGAAGAAATCTGAGCGCCGAAGAATTGATGCTTTTGAACTGTGGTGTTGGAGAAGACTCTTGAGAGTCCCTTGGCCTGCAAGAAGATCCAACCAGTCCATCCTAAAAGAGATCAGTCCTGGGTGTTCATTGGAAGGACTGATGTTGAAGTTGAAACTCCAATACTTTGGCCACCTCATACAAAGAACTGACTCATTGGAAAAGACCCTAATGCTGAGAAGGATTAGGGGCAGAAGGAGAAGGGGACGACAGAGGAAGAGATGGCTCGATGGCATCACCAACTCGATGGACATGGGTTTGGGTAAACTCCGGGAGTTGGTGATGGACAGGGAGGCCTGGCGTGCGATTCACAGGGTCGCAAAGAGTTGGACACGACTGAGCAACTGAACTGAACTGAACTGAACTGAAATATCAAGGAGGGAACACAGCTACACTCACCAACAGATATTGGATTAAAGATTTACTGAGCATGGCCCCACCCATCAGAACAAAACCCAGTATCCCCCTCAGTCAATCTAACCCATCAGGAAGCTTTCATAAGCCTCTTACCCTTCTGCATCAGAGGGCAGACAGACTGAAAACCACCATCAAAGAAAACTAACCAATCTAATCACATGGACCACAGCCTTGTTTAACTCAATGAAACTATGAGCCATGCCGTGTAGGGCCACCCAAGATGGACGGGTCATGGTGGAGAGTTCTGACAAAATGTGGTCAACTGGAGAAGGGAATGGCAAAACACTCCAGTATTCCTGCCTTGAGTACACCATGAACAGTATGAAAAAGCAAAAGGATAAGATTCTGAAAGAAAACTCCCCAGGTCAGTAGGTGCTCAATATGCTACTGGAGATCTGTGGAGAAGTAACTCCAGAAAGAATGAAGAGATAGAGCCAAAGCAAAAACAACACACAGTTGTGGATCTGACTAGTGATGAAAGCAAGGTCTGATGCTGTAAAGAGCAATATTGAATAGGAACCTGGAATGTTTTGCCCATGAATCAAGGCAAATTGGAAGTGGTCAAACAGGAGATGGCAAGAGTGAACGTCGACACTTTAGGAATCAGCAAACTAAAATGGACTGGAATGAGTGAATTTAACTCAGATGACCATTATATCTACTACTGTGGGCAATAATCCCTTAGAAGAAATGGAGTAGCCATCATAGTCAACAAAAGAGTCTGAAATGCAGTACTTGGATGCAGTCTCAAAAACGACAGAAAGATCTCTGTTTTGTTTCCAAGGCAAACCATTCAATAGTATGGTAATCAAAGTCTATGCCCTGACCAGTGACACTGAAGAAGCTGAAGTTGAACGTTCTATGAAGACCTACAAGACTTTCTAGAATTAACACCGCAGAAAGATGTCTTTTTCATTATAGGGGACTGGAATGCAAAAGTATAAAGTCAAGAAACACCTGGAGTAACAGGCAAATTTGGCCTTGGAGTACAGAATGAAGCAAGGCAAAGGCTAATAGAGTTTTGCCAAGAGAACGCACTGGTCATAGCAAACACACTCTTCCAACAACACAAGAGAAGACTCTACACATGGACATCACCAGATGTTCGACACCGAAATCAGATTGATTATATTCTTTGCAGCCAAAGATTGAGAAGCTCTATCAGTTCAGTTCAGCTCAGTTCAGTAGCTCAGTCGTGTCCGACTCTTTGCGACCCCATGAATCGCAGCACGCCAGGCCTCCCTGTGCATCATCAACTCTCAGAGTTTACCCAAACCCATGTCCATAGAGTTAGTGATGCCAGCCAACCATCTCAACCTCTGTCGTCACCTTCTCCTCCTGCCCCCAATCCTTCCCAGCATTAGGGTCTTTTCCAAAGAGTCTGTCCTTCACATGAGGTGGCCAAAGAATTGGAGTTTCAACTTCAACATCAGTCCTTTCAATGAACACCCAGGACTGATCTCCTTTAGGATGGACTGGTTGGATCTCCTTGCAGTCCAAGGGACTCTCAAGAGTCTTCTCCAACAACACAGTTCAAAAGCATCAATCCTGTGGCATTCAGCTTTCTTCACCGTCCAACTCTCACATCCATACAAGACCACTGGAAAAACCATAGCCTTGACTAGATGGACTTTTATTGGCAAAGTAATGTCTCTGCTTTTAAATATGCTATCTAGGTTGGCCATAACCTTCCTTCCAAGGAGTAAGCGTCTTTTAATTTCATGGCTGCAATCACCATCAGCAGTGATTTTGGAGCCCAAAAAAATAAAGACTGACACTGTATCCACTGTTTCCGCATCTATTTCCCATGAAATGATGGGACCAGATGCCATGATCTTAGTTTTACGAACGTTGAGGTGTAAGCCAACTTTTTCACTCTCCTCTTTCACTTTCATCAAGAGGCTCCTCAGTTCCTCTTCACTTTCTGCCATAAGGGTGGTGTCATCTGCATATCTGAGGTTATTGATATTTCTCCCGGCAATCTTGATTCCAGCTTGTGCTTCTTCCAGCCCAGCGTTTCTCATGATGTACTCTGCATATAAATTAAATAAGCAGAGTGACAATATACAGCCTTGACGTACTCCTTTACAGTCAGCAAAAACAAGTCTGGGAGCTGACTTTGGCTCAGATCATGAACTCCTTATTGCCAAATTCAGACTTACATTGAAGAAATTAGTGAAAACCACTAGACCATTCAGGTATGACCTAAATCAAATCCTTAACGATTATAAATTGGAAGTGAGAAATAGATTTAAGGGCCTAGATCTGATCGACAGAGTGCCTGATGAACTATGGATGGAGGTTCATGACATTGTACAGGATACAGGGATCAACACCACCTCCAAGAAAAGGAAATGCAAAAAAGCAAAATGGCTGTCTGAAGAGGCCTTACAAACAGCTGAGAAAAGAAGAGAAGCCAAAAGCAAAGGATAAAAGGAAAGGTATACCCATTTGAATGCAGAGTTCCAAAGAATAGCAAGGAGAGATAAGAAAGCCTTCTTTAGTGATCAGTGCAAAGAAATGGAGGAAAATAATAGAGTTGGAAAGACTAGAGATCTCTTCAAGAAAGGTAGAGATACCAAGGGAACATTTCATGCAAAGATGGGCTCAATAAAGGACAGAAATTGTATGCACGTAATAGAAGCGGAAGATACTATGAAAAGGAGGCAAGAATGCACAGAACTGTACAGAAAAGATCTTCATGACCCAGATAATCACGATTGTGTGATCACGCACCTAGCATCAGACATCCTGGAATGTGAAGTCAAGTGGGCCTTAGGAAGCATCACTATGAACAAAGCTAGTGGAGGTGATGGAATTTCAGTTGAGCTATTTCAAATCCTAGAAGATGCTGCTGTGAAAGTGCTGCACTCAATATGCCAGCAAATTTGGAAAACTCAGCAGTGGCCACAGGACAGGAAAATGTCTGTTTTCATTCCAATCCCCAAGAAAGGCAATGCCAAAAAATGCTCAAACTATTGCACAATTGCACTCAGCTCACACGCTAGTAAAGTGATGCTCAAAATTCTCCAAGCCAGGCTCCAGCAATATGTGAACTGTGAAATTCCAGCTGTTCAAGATGGTTTTAAGAAAGGCAGAGGAACCAGAGATCAAATTGCCAACATCCACTGGATCATAGAAAAAGTAAGAGAGTTCCAGAAAACATCTATTTCTGCTTTATTTTCTATGCCAAAGCCTTTGACTGTGTGGATCACAATAAACTGTGGAAAATTTTGAAAGAGATGGGAATACTAGACCACCTGACCTGCCTCTTGAGAATCTGTATGCAGGCCAGGAAACAACAGTTAGAACTAGATGTGCAACAATAGACTGTTTCCAAATAGAAAAGGGAGTATCTCAAGGCTATATATTGTCACTGTGCTTATTTAACTAATATGCAGAGTACATCATGTGAAAACCTGGGCTGGATGAAGCACAAGCTGGAATCAAGACTGTTGGGAGAAATATCAATAACCTCAGATATGAAGATGACACCACCTTATGGCAAATAGCAAAAAAGAACTGAAGAGCCTCTTGATAAAAGTAAAAGTGGAGATTGAGAAAGTTGGCTTAAAGCTCAACATTCAGAAAACAAAGATCATGGCTTCTGGTCCCATCACTTCATGGCAAATAGATGGAGAAACAGTGGAAACAGTGGCAGACTTTATTTTTCTGGGCTCTAAAATCACTGCAGATGGTGACTGCAGCCATGAAATAAAAAGACGCTTACTCCTCAGAAGAAAAGTTATGACCAACCTAGACAACTTACTAAAAAGTAGAGACATTACTTTGTCAACAAATTCCATCTAGTCAAGGCTATGGTTTTTCCAGTGGTCATATATGGATGTGAGAGTTGGACGGTGAAGAAAGCTGAGCACCGAAGAATTGATGCTTTTGAACTGTGGTGTTGGAGAAGACTCTTGAGAGTCCCTTGGACTGCAACTAGATCCAACCAGTCCATCCTAAGGAAATCAGTCCTTAATATTCATTGGAAGGACTGATGCTGAAAGTGAATCTCCAGTACTTTGGCTACCTAATGGGAAGGGCTTATTCATTTGAAAAGACCCTGATGCTGGGAAAGATTGAAGGCAGTAGGAGAAGGGGATGACAGAGGATGAGATGGTTGGATGGTATCACTGACTCATTGGACATGAGTTTGGGTAAACTCCTGGAATGGGTGATGAACAGGGAGGCCTGGCGTTGTGTGATCCATGGGGTTGCAAAGAGTCAGACACGACTGAGTGATTGAACTGAACTGAACTGAAAAGTAATCAAGGCTGCATGGTACTGGCACAAAAACAGAAATACGGATCAATGGAGCAAGATGGAAAGCTCATAAATAAACCCATACAACTGTAGGCACCTTATCTCTGACAAAGGAGGAAAAAATATACAGTGGAGAAAAGACAGCCGAAAATAATGGAAATAAAAACAAAAATAAACAGATGAAACTTAATTAAATGTAAAAACTTTTTCACAACAAAGGAAACTATAAACAATATGAAAAGACAATTCTCCAAATGGGAGAAAATAAATGCAAATGAAACAACTGACAAAGGATTAATCTCCAAAATACAGAAGCCCCTCATGCATTTCAATATCAGAAAAACTACCAACCCAATCAAAAAATGGGCAGAAAACCTAAATAGACATCTCTCCAGAGAAGACATACATATGGCCAACAAGCACACAAAAAGATGCTCAACATCACTCATTATTAGAGAAATGCAAATCAAAACTACTACTGGTCAAAATGACCATCACCAAAGTCTTCACAAAATATTAATGCTGGAGAGGATGTGGTGAGTAGGGAACTCTCTTAATCTTTTGCTGGAGGATGTAAATTGATGCACCTACTATGGAGAACAGTATGGAGATTCTTTTAAAAAACTAGGAATAAAAGTACCATGTGACTCAGAAATCCCACTACTGGGCAAATACCCTGGGAAAACCATAATTCAAAATGGATTACGTACCCAAATATTCAGTGCAGCACTATTTATAGTAGCCAGGGCATGGAAAACAACCTAGATGTCCATTGATAGATGAATAGATATTGATGATGTGGTACATACATACAATGGAATGTTACTCAGCCATGTTAGTCACTCAGTCATGTCTGACTCTGCAGCTCCGTGGACTGTAGACCACCAGACTCTTCTGTTCTTTGGATTCTCCAGGCAAGGATACTGGAGTGGGTTGCCATTCCCTTCTCTGGAGATCTACCTGACCCAAGGATCAAACCCAGGTCTATCGCATTGCAGGCAGATTCTTTACCCTCTGAACCATCAGGAGGCTCAGCCATAAAAAGGAACAAATTTAAATCAGTTGAACTGAGGTGGACGAACCTAGAACCTGTTATAGAGAATGAAATAAGTTAGAAAGAAAAAAACATTTCATATATTAATGCATATATATGGAATCTAGAAAAATGTTACTGATAAAAAGTGGTATGTACTTACAGGGCAGGGATAGATATGCAGGTGTAGAGAATAGACTTTTGGAAATGGGAACAAATTGAGAGAAAGGCAGTGATATATATACGCTGTGCATATGTGTTCAGTTGCTTCAGTCATGGCTGCCTCTTTGTGAACCCACGGCTTGCAGCCCACTGCATTCCTCTGTTCATGGGATTCTCTAGGCAAGAACACTGGAGTGGGTTGCCATACCATTCTTCAGGGGGACATATATACATTACCACATGTAAAACAGATAGCTAGTGGGAAGCTGCTGTATAGCTCAGAGAACTTAGCTTGGTGCTCTGTGATAATCTTAAGGAGGGGCACGGGGCCGATGGAAGGAAGGCTCAAGAAGGAGGGCCTATAGTATACTCATGGCTGATTCATGTTGCTGTATGGCAGAAACCTACACAACCTTGTAAAACAGTTATTGTTGGATTAAAATTTTTTTTAAAGATAAAGTACAAGATAAATTTTAAATGATAAAGAAATACAAGAATTTACTTTCTGATAAACAGAGATTAAATGTTTAAAAAAGTTAATATTTGTTAAATAAATGTTTTCTCATCTATAAAATTAAG
Source organism: Okapia johnstoni (assembly GCA_024291935.2). NCBI lineage: Eukaryota > Metazoa > Chordata > Mammalia > Artiodactyla > Giraffidae > Okapia > Okapia johnstoni. The sequence continues at coordinate 2,760,968 of CM044326.1, forward strand.
ACTAAATCCATTTTCATATCTCTGTAAAACTTTAATAGTAAAAATGATAATACTTTGCTGAATTCCTTTATTAGATCTAGTAGTTTTTATGTGGAGGCCTTAGGGTTTTCTATATATAGTACTGTATCATCTGCATACAGTGACAACTTTACCTCTCCCCTTCCAATCTGGATATCTTTTATTTCTTTTTCATGCCTGATTGCTATGGCTAGGACTTCCAATCCTGTGTTGAAGCGAAGTGGTGAAAGTATGCATCCTTTTCTTATTACAGATTTTAGCAATAAAGCTTTGAGTTTTTCAGTTCAGTTCAGTTCACTCAGTCGTGTCTAACTCTTTGCGACCGCATGAACTGCAGCACACCATCGAGTCCTCCAGCCATGTCCGTCAATCTAGCATCTCCCTAAGTTCCACCCAAACCCTTCATGTCCTTCCAATGAACGGAGTCAGTGATGGTTGGATCTCCTTGCAGTCCAATATTTCTCCCAGCAACCTTCATTCCAGCTTGTGCTTTCTCCAGCCCAGCGTTTCTCATGGTGTACTCTGCATATAAGTTAAATAAGCAGGGTGACAATATACTGCCTTGACGTACTCCTTTTCCTATTTGGAACCAGTCTGTTGTTCCATGTCCAGTTCTAACTGTTGCTTCGTGACCTGCATACAGGTTTCTCAAGAGGCAGGTCAGATGGTCTGGTATTCTCATCTCTTTCAGAATTTTCCACATTTTATTGTGATCCACACAGTCAAAGGCTTTGGCATAGTCAATAAAGCAGAAATAGATGTTTTTCTGGAACTCTCTTGCTCTTTCGATGATCCCGTGGATGTTGGCACTTTGATCTCTGGTTCCTCTGCCTTTTCTAAAACCAGCTTGAACATCTGGAAGTTCACGGTTTCACATATTGCTGAAGTCTTTCTTGGAGAATTTTGAGCATTACTTTACTAGCGTGTGAGCTAAGTGCAATTGTGTGGTAGTTTGAGCATTCTTTGGCATTGCCTTTTTTTGGGATTGGAATGAAAACTGACCTTTTCCAGTCCTGTGGCCACTGCTGAGTTTTCCATATTTGCTGGCATATTGAGTGCGACACTTTCACAGCATCATCTTTTAGGATTTGAAATAGCTCAACTGAAATTCCATCACCTCCACTAGCTTTGTTCATAGTGATATTTCCTAAGGCCCACTTGACTTCACATTCCAGGATGTCTGGCTCTAGGTGAGTGATCACACCCTCGTAATTGTCTAGGTCGTGAAGAACTTTTTTGTATAATTCTGTGTATTCTTGCCACCTCTTCTTAATATCTTTTGCTTCTGTTAGGTCCCTACCATTTCTGTCTTTTATTGAGCCCATCTTTGCATGAAATGTTCCCTTGGTATCTCTAATTTTTTTGAGCTTTTACCATTCAGTATTATATCGGCTGTGGATTTGTCATAAGTATCACTTATTGTGTTGAGATATGTTCCCTCCAAACCCACTTTGATAAGAGTTTTTATTGTGAATGGATGTTGAATTTTGTCAAATGCTCTTTCTGCATGTATTGAGATGACCATGTGAATTTTTACTTTTCCTTTTTAAGGTGGTGTATCACATTGATTGATTTTCATATGTTGAGCCCTTCTTGTAAACCTGAGATTAATCCCACTTGGTTATCGTGTATGATTTTTTGTGTGTGTTGTTGGGTTTGATTTGAAAAAATTTTGTTGAGAATTTTTGCATCTATATTCATCAAAGATATTGGTCTATAATTTTCTTTTTTGGTGGTGTCTTTGTCTGCTTTTGGTATCAGGGTGATAGTGGCTTCATAGGATGTATTTAGAAGTGCTCACTGTTCTTCAGTCTTTTGGAATAGTTTTAGAAGAATTGGTTATCATTTATTCTTTGTATGTTTGGTAGAATTTGCCCGTGAAGCCATCTGGTCTTTAATTTCTGTTTGAAGGAAGTTTTGTTTTTTTTTTAACTACAGATTCTATTTCACTTCTAGTGATGGGTCTTTTCAAATTATCTGTTTCTTCCTGATTCGGTTTTGGAAAGCTGTATGTTCCCATTTCTTCTGGTTTGTCAAATTTGTTGGCATATAATTGCTCATACTATTTTCTTATGGTATTTTTGCATTTCTGTAGTATCAGTTGAGATGTTTCCTTTCTAATTTTGTTTATTTGGGTTCTCTCTCTTTTGTTCTTAGTGAGCCTGGACAGAGGTTTTTCAATTTTGTTTTACCTTTTCAAAGAACCAGTTCTTGGTTTTGTTGATTTTTTATATTTTCTTTAAATTTTTTACTATATTTATTTTCTCCCTGATCTTTCTGATTTCCTTCCTTCTGCTGACCTTAGGTTTTGTTTTTGCTGCATCTGATAGATTTTGTATGGTTGTGCTTTCGTTGCCGTTTGTCTCAAGGTATTTTTTTCAATTTTCTTATTAACCCATTGGTTTTCTTAGTAGCATATTATTTAGTCTTCATGTAATCACTTTTTTCTCATTTCCTTTCCTGTGGTTTATTTCATGTTTCATGTTGCTGTGGTCAGAGAAGATGCTTGAATTAATTTATATACTCTTAACTTTTTGAGGTTAGTCTTGTGCCTAATGATGTGCTCAACCCTAGAGAACGCTTTGTCTGCATTCGCGAAGAAGCCATATTCTGCTTTTTTTGGATGTAGTGTACTGAAAATATCAATTCAGTCTAACTGTTCTATTGTATCATTTAGGGCCATTATTTCCTTATTGATTTTCTGTCTGGAAGATCTGCCCAATAAGGTGAGTGTTTCTGCAGATAAATCAGTTGATAGCTTTATGGGGGTTCCCTTGTAAAGAACCCTTTGTTTTTTTCCTGCTCCTTTTAGAATCCTCTCTTTATCTTTAATTTTGCCACTTTTAGTGTAATACGTTTTGGTGTAGTATTATTGTAATGGGTTTTGCTATACAGCAAAATGAATGGGCCATAGGTATGCATGTGTCCCTTCCCTCTTGGAGCCCCCTCCCACATCTCTTTCCATCCCATCCCTCTAGTTGGCATAGAGCACTGGCTTTAGATTCCCTGCATCACACATCAAATTCCCACTGGCTATCTATTTTACATATGGTAATATGTATGTTTCAGTGCTATTCTCTCAAATCATCCCAGGTGGCAGTAGTGGTGAAGAACCCACCTACGAATGCAGGAGATGTAAAAGATGCAGGTTTGATCCCTGGGTCTGGAAGATCCCTTGGAGGAGGGCATCACAACCTGATCCAGAATTTTTGCCTGGGATATCCCACGGACAGAGGAGCCTGGCAGGCTACAGTCCATAGAGTCACAAAGAGTCAGATAAGACTGAGTGACTGAGCACACACAAATCATCCCACTTTCCCCTTCCCCCACTGTGTCCAAATATCTGTTCTTTATGTCTGTGTCTCGTTTGCTGCCCTGCACTTAGGATCATTGGTACTATCTTTCTAGATTCTATATATATGTATTAATATACAATACTTTTCTTTCTCTTTCTGACACTTTTCATTCTGTATGAGGGTCTAGGTTTATCCACCTCTTTAGAACAAACTCAAATGCATCCTTTTTTATAACTGAGTAATATTCCATTGTGTATGTATACCACAACTTCCTTATCCATTCATCTGTCAATGGATATCTAAGATGCTTCCATGTACTAGCTATTATAAATAGTGGTTCAATGAACACTGGGGTCCCTGTGTTTTTCTCATGTAAGGTTTCCTCAGGGTATATGCCCAGAAGTGTGTTGTTTGGTCATATGGTAGTTTTATTCCAAGTATTTGAAGGAATCTCTATACTGTTCTACATAGTGGTTGTATCAATTTGCATTTGCACAAACAGTGTAAGAGGGTTCCCTGTTCTCCACACCCTATCCAGCATTTATTGTTTGCAGACATTTTGAAGATGGTCATTCTGACCAGTGGAGGTGATGAAATTCCCGTTGAGCTATTTCAAATACTAAAAGATGATGCTGTTAAAGTGCTGCACTCAATATGCCAGAAAATTTGGAAAAGTTAGCAGTGGCCATGGGACTGGAAAAGGTCAGTTTTCATTCCAATCCCAAAGAAAGGCAATGCCAAAGAATGCTCAAACTACCGCACAATTGCACTCATCTCACATGATAGTAAAGTAATGCTCAAAATTCTCCAAGCCAGGCTTTAGCAATACGCGAACCGTGAACTTCCAGATGTTCAAGCTGGATTTAGAAAAGGCAGAGGAACCAGAGTTCAAATTGCCAACATCCGTGAGATCATAGAAAAAGCAAGAGTTCCAGATAAACATCTGCTATTGTTTTATTTATTATGCCAAAGCCTTTGACTGTGTGAATCACAACAGACTGTGGAAATGCTTAAAAGAATGAGAACACCAGACCACCTGACCTGCTTCCTGAGAAATCTGTATGCAGGTCAAGAAGCAACAGTTAGAATCAGACATGGAACAACAGGCTGGTTCCAAACTGGGAAAGGAGTACGTCAAGGCTGTATATTGTCACTCTGCTTATTTAACTTATACACAGAGTATATCATGAGAAATGCTAGGTTGGATGAAGCACAAGCTGGAATCAAGACTCACAGGAGAAATATCAATAACTTCAGAAATGCAGATGACACCATGCTTATGGCAAAAAGTGAAGAAAAACTAAAGAGCCTCCTGATGAAAGTGAAAGATGAGAGTGAAAAAGTTGGCTTAAAACACAACATTCAGAATACTAAGACCATGGCATCCGGTCCCATCACTTCAAGGCAGATAGATGGGGAAACAGTGGAAACACTGGCTGACTTTATTTTGGGGGGCTCTAAAATCACTGCAGATGGTGACTGCAGCCATGAAATTAAAAGATGCTTACTCCTTGGAAGGAAAGTTATGACCAACCTAGATAGCATATTAAAAAGCAGAGACATTACTTTGCCAACAAAGGTCCGTCTAGTCAAGGCTATGGTTTTTCCAGTGGCCATGTATGGATGTGAGAGTTGGACTATAAAGAAAGCTGAGCACCGAAGAATTGATCCTTTTGAACTGTGGCTTTGGAGAAGACTCTTGAGAGTCCCTTGGACTGCAAGGAGATCCGACCAGTCCATCCTAAAGGAGATCAGTCCTGAGTGTTCATTGGAAGGACTGATGTTGAAGCTGAAACTCCAATACTATGGCCACCTGATGCAAAGAGCTGACTCATTGGAAAATACCCTGATGCTGGGAAAGATTGAGGGCAGGAGGAGAAGAGGCTGACAGAGGATGAGATGGCTGGATGGCATCACCAACTCGATGGACATGGGTTTGGGTAGACTTAGGGAGTTAATGATGGACAGGGAGGCCTGGCGTGCTGCAGTTCATGGGGTCGCAAAGAGTCAGACATGACTGAGCAATTGAACTGAACTGAACTGAACAACCTAGGCAGCATATTAAAAAGCAGAGACATTACTTTGCCAACAAAGGTCCATATAGTCAAAGCTATGATTTTTCCAGTAGTAATGTATGGATAGAAGAGTTGGACTATAAAGAAAACTGAGCACCAAAGAATTGAGAATCCCTTGGACTGCAGGGAGATCATACCAGTCAATCCTAAAGGAAATCAGTTCTGAATATTCATTGGAAACACTGATGATGAAGCTGAAGCTCCGATACTTTGGCCAGCTGATGCAAAGAACTGACTCATTGGGACAGATCCTGATGCTGGGAAGGATTGAGGGCAGGAGGAGAAGGGGAAGACAGAGGATGAGACGGTACAGTGGCATCATTGACTTGATGGACATGAGTTTGAGCAAGCTCTGGGAGATGGTGAAGGACAGGGAAGCCTGGCGTGCTGCAGTCCATGGGGTTGCAAAGAGTCAGACACAACTGAGCGACGGAACTGAACTTCCTTCACATTGGAACTTCCTTTAATTTGGGGGATTTTTTGTTTGTTATTTTTCTAGTTGCTTTATGTGTAAGGTTAGGTTGTTTATTTGATGTCTCTCTTGTTTCTTGTGGTAGGCTTGGATTGCTATAAACTTCCCTCTTAGCATGGCTTTTACTGCATTCCATAGATTTTGAGTTGTCATGTTTTCATTATCATTTGTTTCTAGGCACATTTTCATTTCCTTTTTTATTTCTTCAGTGATCTGTTGGTTATACAGAAGTGTGTTGTATAGCCTCCATGTGTTTGTGTTTTTTATAGTTGTTTTTTTTTTCATGTAGCTGATATCTAATCTTAGAGCATTGTGATCTGAAAATATGCTGAAAATGATTTCAACTCTTAAAGTTTAACAAAGGCTTGACTTGTGGCCAAAAGTGTCATCTACCCTGATAATGTTCCAGGTGCACTTGAGAAAAAAAGGAAAATCTATTGTGTTTGGTGAAATGTACTGTAGATATCAATTAGGCCAGCTGGTCTAATGTATCATTTAAAGCTTGTGTTTCCTTAATTTTCAGTCTGTATAATCTGTTCATTGGTGTGAGTGGGTTATTAAATTCCCCCACAATTATTGTGTTACTGTCAATTTCCCCTTTAAAAGTTTTTAGCATTTGCCTTACGTAGTGAGGCGTTCCTATGTTTGGTACATATTTATTCATAATTTTTATGTCTTCTTCTTGGATTGATCCTTTGATCATTATGTAGTGGCCTTCTTTGTCTTTTATAATGGTTTTTATTTTAAAGTATATGTTATCTGATATGAGTATTGCTACTCCTGGTTTCTTTCGGTCTCCATTTTCATGGAATATCTTTTTCCAGCCCCTCACTTTTAGTCAATATATACCCCTAGGATTGAGATGGGTCTCTTATAAACAGCATATATAGCTGTCTTTTTTTTTTTTTTTATCAATTCAGCCATTATGTTTATTTTGGTTGGAGCATTTAGCTTATTTACATTTACATTTAAGGTAATTGTTGATAGATATGATCCTATTACCGTTTACTTTACTGTTTTGTGTTTGTTTTTATACGCCTTCTCTGTGTTTTCTGTCTAGAGAAGTTCCTTTAGCATTTGCTGAAGAGTTTGTTTGGTGGTGCTGAATTCTGTTAGCTTTTGCTTGTCTACAGATCTTTTGATTTCTCTTTTTAATATGAATGAGATCCTTGCTGGATAGAATGATTTTTGTTGTAGATTTTTCCCTTTCATCACTTTAAGTTTATCCTGACATTTCCTACTGGTCTGCAGAGTTTCTGTTGAAATATCAGCTGTTAGCCTTATGTGATTCCCCTTATATATAATTTGTTGCTCTTCCCTTACTGCTTTTAGTATTTTTTCTTTGTGTTTAATTTTTGTTAGTTTGATTAATATATGTCTTGGCCTCTTTCTCCTTGATTTTATCCTGTATTGGACTCTCTGGGCTTCCTGGACTTGGGTGGCTGTTTCCTTGCCCATTTTAGGGAATTTTTCAACTATAATCTCCTAAAATATTTTCTCAGGCCCTTTCTGTCTTTTTCTTCTGGAATGGCTATGATTCAAATGTTGGGGCACTTAATGTTGTCCCAGAGGTCTCTGATGCTGTCCTCTTTTCTTCTTTATTCTTCTCTGCTTCTGTTATTTCCACCATTCTATCTTCTAACTCACTTATGTTTTCTTCTGCCTCAGTTACTCTACTATTGGTTCCCTGTAGTGTATTTTTAATTTTGTTTTGCATTTTTCACTATTCTTTAATTCTTCTAGGTCCCTGTTAAACATTTGTTGCATCTTCTTGATCCATTCCTCCAGTCTATTAATCTGTGCTTCCATTTTGTTTTCAAGATTTCAGATCATTTTTACTATCATTATTCTGAATTCTCTTTCAGGTAGATCCCTATCTCCTCCTCATGTGTTTGGCCTGGTGGGTTTTTACCACATTGCTTCACCAGCTGCATATTTCTCTGTCTTTCATTTTGTTTAGTTTGCTATGTTTGAGGTCTCCTTTCTGCAGGTTGGAAGGTCATAGCTACTCTTAATTTGAAGTCTGCCCCCTATAGGTTGATTTAGACCAATGCCTTGTGAAAGTTTTCTAGTTGGGGGACTTGTGTCTGTGTTTTGGTGGATGGAGTTGGATCTTACCTCTCTGAAGGGCGGTTCATGTCTGGTAGTGAGTTTTGGTGTGTCTATTGGTTGGTATGGCTTTGGGCAGCCTGTTCGTTAATGTGCAAAGTTGTGTTCCTATTTTGTTGAAGAATATGTGTGGGGTGTCCTGCACTGGAGTTTGCTGGCTGTTCGGTGGAGCTTGGTCTCAGGGTCAGCGTGGAGGCCTTTGGGCAGACTTTAATCTATTAACGCTCCAAGCAGCCAGGAGTTCTCTGATGGTCCAAAGTCTGCAGTTGAATCTACTACCTCTGGGGTTCAGGTCTGATCGCTTACAGTAGCATCAAGACTTCGCAGGCCGCACAGCACAGAAGACAAAACCCCTATGTTAATGGTGAAACAATTCTCAACAGTCAGGAACACCCAAAGGATTTACAGAATTATCCTGAGGGAGAAACTAGAAGAGGGAGAAGAGAGAGAGGAGAGGAAAGGAACAGAGGGAGAAAAAAGAAAAAGGTGAAAAGAAAGAGAAAATGGAGAGTCAAAAGAGAAAAGAGCAATCAGGCCAATAATCAAACCCTAAGCGAAAATTGGAACTAAAAATTAGACTATCAGATATACAAAATTAATTATAAAAGATCAAAAAACAAAAGTTAAAAACCTAGAATAAAAATTGGATTCTCAAAAGTACCATATCAAAAACAAAATATCAAACAAAGTATTAAAAAATATAGAATTTATTTTTAAAATTTGGTGGTTTTTATATTTTACAAACATAAAAGGAGGCTCTAAAAATAAAAATTAAAGGAGTAATAAAGAACCATATTAAGACAATATGAGAAATAAAAAGATGGGGAGAAAATAATAATTAAAAAATAAGAGGTGGGAAATATATATAGGGTGGTAGTGAGGGGAATGTCCATGTGATTCCTCCATTTTCCTGCTTCAGTTGATTAGCCTACTCAGAAGGTCCTCCAATATATCTAGAAAGATCTCTGAACCTGCTGTGGGCAGTGTGGAGTCAGTTCAGACACAGATATTCCCTTGCTCCACATTGCAGCTTTTTTAGTCTCAAAGTCCACAGTTGCCACCAAAGCACACAGCCTTAGGTTGATTGTGAGATTTTAATCTGCTGCATTTGCTGCTTCTTGGGCAGTTCCCCTTCTTCGCTCTGCTCATACTTCCACTTTGATTGTTGGCTGCATCTGCTTACAAGTGTCTCTCCAGTGTCTGATCTCAGAGGACACCCTGACACGGGGGGTGGGGGGCAAGAGTGGCTGCTTATTCAGACTCGCCTTTTCAGTCGTGCTATGGAGAGGGAGGGCCCTGCAAATGCCACTGGGGAGTGCTCACCGTGGCTGAGCCACGTGGAGGTCACCACAGCCTGAGGTGGGTTGTGCACTTGCCAGTGGAGTTGGTCCTGGTTTGTGGGATCTTTGAACAGAGCCAAGCCACTCAGGCTCTCGGCTGGGCCACCCAGGGGTCGCCACAGTCTTAGGCAGGTTGTGAGCTTCCCCAGGGAAGCTGGTCTCAGGTTGTGACACCCTTGGCAGATCTGAGCCGCTCAGTACTCCAGGAAGACATGGGTAGTGGCCCGCAGCTGTTCCCAGCTTGGTGATGGATGAGTGGATGTGATCTCTGGGGCTGAGATTGTAGTGGCTCCTTGCCTTCTGCCTCTAGCAGTTGCACGCCTGCTTCTCTGCCTCTGGGACCCTAGACCGCAGCTGGCTTGCCCCGCTTCAGTATTCACTAGGGTGCGGTCCATTGTTCTCTGAGCAAGCTTGGAGTGCAGCATTAGAGCCTTCCTGCAGGAATTACCTTTTGTTTCTCTGGTGATCCCCGAGTTTTCTCTGTCCTGCCTGTGCTATGTCACGTTAGTCCCCTCAGACTATCTTCACAACATTCAACCCTGGTCCTTTGCCTGAGGACCAACCCCCACAGCCCAAGCCTCTACACCCAGCCTTCACTCGCTGCATGTGGACACAAGTGGGTGAGCCACTTCTCAGATGGAAATTGCCATTCCACATGATCTCTTGAGGAATTTTCTCCATTTCCCCTTGTGCGACCCTCTGAGGTTTCTAGGCTCTCCCTGAACACACCTTTGAGGGTGTTTCCTATTGTGTGGAAATTTCTTCTCCTTCAGAACTCCCCTCCAGGGACAGTTCCTCCTCCTGAAATCCTTTGTCTTTATCTTTTGTCCTACCTCATTCCGATAAGATTGGTTTGTCTCTCTGGATGTCTAGGGTCCTCTACCAGCTTCAGAAGATGTTCCACATGCATACGACTTTTTGATCATCCACCCAAACAGAGTGTGGTTTCAAGAAGGCAGAAAAATAGGATGGGGAGACCACCTTCTCTCTCACAAATACATCAAAAGGTCATTTGCATGTGGAACAGTTTCCACAGAACATCTTTTGAATGCTAGCAGAGGACCCCAGAAAGGCAAACCAAACTCCTTGGAATGAGGTAGGACAAAAGATAAAGACAAAAGGGGAGACAAAGGATTTCAGGACAGGGATCTGTCCCAGGGAGGGAGTTCTGAAGGCGGAGAATTTTCCGCACAATAGGAAATCCCCTCACAGGCGGGTTTGTGGGGAGCCTGGGAACCTCAGAGAGAAGCACAATGAGGCAAACAGGTGGCGCTAGTGGTAAAGAATATGCATCCAATGCAGGAGACAAGAGAGACATGGGTTCGATCCCTGGGTCGGGAAGATCCCCTGGAGAAGGGCATGGCAACCCACTCCAGTATTCCTGCCTGGAGAATCCCTTGGACAGAAGAGCCTGGTGGGCTACAGCCCATGGGATCACGAAGAGTTGGACATGACTGAAGCAGTTTGACATGCATATGTTTCCTATATCTGGATACCTTTAGGTTTCCTTCTTTACGTTTGGGAAATTTTCAGCCACAATTGCTTCAAATACATTTTCAATCTCTTTTTCTCTTCCTCCTCCTTCTGGAATCCCTATAATATGTAGATTGGTCTGCTTTAGATTACCCTGTAAGTCTTATATTGCTTTCACTTATGTTCATTTGCTTTTCTGTCTGCTTTTTTGATTGGGTAATTTCCATTAGCCTATCTTCCAGGTCATTTATTTTTTCTTCTGCATTATTCATTCTGGCGTTCACTGTTTACAGTTCAAGTGTAGTCTTGGCAAATTAAATCTCTAATTTCTCTTGGCTCCTCATAGTTTCTAGCTCCTTTTTATAATAATCTGCATTTCCATAGTAGCCTTTTTTAATTCCTTCAGCATTTTATCTCCTTGTTGGACTCTGTGTTTATTAGACAGAAGAGGTCTGTTTCATTATTTGTCCCTTCAGGGAAATTTTTTTAACTGAGAATGTTTCCCCTGCTTTTTCGTTTTGCCTGTATTTCTCTTAGTCTATGAGTTTAGGAGAAACAATTATCTACTGTAGTTTTCAAGGGCTATTGATAAGCAAGAGTGTGCCTGTGTAGCTGATGTGGGTTTAACGCATTTTTTGGTGTGAAGGCTGTTTTTGGTTTGGATGTTTGTCCTCTCTTTCCTCAGCGTGTTCTGGCTGATATCCCCTCGATAGAGAGTGTGCATGTGCACAGCTCATATAGGCTCCCGGGACGTGGGGGCAGCAGTGGGCTCCCGGTCACAGGTTCTTCCACAGCATCTGCAGCAGGCTGCACACCCCCAGGAGGAGGGGGCAGTGGTTGGCGCTAGGTTGCAGGGCCCTCAGCAGCAGTGGTGACAGAAGCAGCAGCAGTCCATGCCCACTGCTGGGGTCTGATGTGGCAGCCGTGACTTGCACCCACTACTGGAGCTCATGCAGGCAGTGCCCTGCTGCCTGTGGGCACACAGAGAAAGAAGCTCTTATGGTGAGCCTGTGCCTCTCCTTGGGCACTCCCCAACAGTGGGTCCTTGCCCCTCTGGTGGGGCCAAGCTTCCTCCTAGATTCCCCCAGTTGTGCCATACTATATCGTCATCCCCTCAAGCTGTCTTCAGGCCGCCAATCCCAGTCCTCTCTCTGACCTCTGGAACCCAAGCCTCAGTACCCAGCCCCTACTTGTCCCAGCAGGCAGGCAGAAAAGTGTCTTAGGCTGGGGAGTGCTGGTTGGCACCAATCCTTTATGCAGATCTCTCTCTACTTTGCCTTCCACATACCTGTTGCTGCGTTCCTCTCTGAGGCTCCAAAGCCCCCCTTCTGTCCCCACAAGTGAGGAGACTTCCCAGTGTGTAGAAGCATTTCTTCTTTCACAGCTTCCTCCCAAAGGCACTGGTCCTGTCCTGATTGCTTCCCCCCACCCTTTTTTTTTTTTTTTATCTTTTGTCCTACCTCATTATGCAGAGACTTTCTTGCCTTTTTGGAAGTCTGAGGTTTTCTGCAGCATTTAGTAGATATTCTATGAGAGTCATTCCACATGTAGATATATTTTTGATATATGAATGGAAGAAGGTAAGCTCCATGTCCTAATCCTCCACCATCTTGATCCCATTATCCTCAACTATTTCTTTAAAATGTTAAATTTATAGAAAAATTGCACACATGGTATTGTCTACAAGAATGATGCCATGGGGAAATTATCTATTGTGTAATCTTGTAAGTTTCTTATTTTGTTTCCCAGAATGTTATATCATTTTTAAAGAAAGTATAAAACAAGTCTGGAAACATTTTTATTGTAATCACTCTTTTAAAAGATCTTTATTGAAATTAGGGGAAAACATTTCACATTGGTTGGATCAGAAGACGAATTCCAAGATACATATAGCAACACTCTAAATTGTTCCAATAATGATGAAATTTATCATATTAAGAAAATATTAAATCATATCTTTAGATGACAGAATCCTAGATGAATTTTCTCAAATAGATTATCAATACATTTATAAGGATAGAAAGAAAATACAGCATTTTCATCTAGCTAGTCATTTAACTGTAAGAATTTCACAACTTTTTTTTTACAAGAATCTGGACCATTCTATTTTGCTAAACATTATATGGCAGTATTCTTTCAACTTTTATTATGCTTATGCATCATGATCTACTTGATACAATTCTTTAATGGAAAAATTCTGAAGTCAGGTATCTATGCAAAGGTGCCAGGGATGAAATAAACAATATAGAAGTAATGAAGAGTTTTGTATTGATCATTGAAGTTGGTGTTATTAATCTAACAGTGCAAATGTTTGCAACCATGGTGGAAAGATGATTATTCTTTCTTAAATTATGAACCAAAGTTTCAAAAGCATTTCATTTTGATAATACAAGCACAAGAAAGCCAGAAGTAATGATAACCTAGGACCTATTAGAGTTGTATTTAAAATCTGTAATCAGTATTTGCAGGTTTATGCATGGCAACTGATGAGGAGTTGGTTACATTCAAAAACCGTGTACAGACTCGGTGGCGGTCACTGCACGACCAGACTGCACTGGCTCGCAGCTCGCTCGGCTCCCGCCGCAACCATATCTGACAAACCCGGTGTGGCTGAGATTGAGAAATTCGACAAATCAAAGTTGAAGAAAACACAGAAATGCAAGAGAAGAATCCACTGCCTTCAAAAGAAACAATTGAACAGGAGAAACAAGCAGGCGAGTCGTAATGAAGCTTGCACCGCAAGTATGCAATGTAGATTCTGCAAGCGTTGCCTTCTTATTTTACTTCTTTTAGGTGATTAACTTTGTAAGATGCAAAGAGGTTGGATCAAATGTATATGAATGGAGAAAACTGACAACGAAGGCCTCTCCTGCCTCTCCCATCTATCTGCCTGTCTGGCGGACAAGGAAGGAAAAGAATTTGCATGTTGGTGAAGGAGGAAGCTGGGAGGGACGACGGTGAAATCTAGAGTAAAAAGCTGGTCCAAGGTGTCCTGCAAGCTGTAAAATGCAGTTTAATCAGAATGCCATTTTTTTTGTTGTTGTTCGAGTGATTTTAATTATTGGAATGCATAATTTTTAAATATGCAAATAAAAAATTTTAAAACCTGAAAAAAAACCAAAACAAGCAAGCAAACAACATTGTACGTTTGGTGTTTATACAATTTCAAAAACCAGGAAAAATAAAATAAAAATTCCAATTTACAAAATATAAAATTCTATTAAAAATTTGAACACATTTCTTTTTTTACTATCACTTTAACTTTGTGTAAATAATTCAAATAATGACTTAAAACTTTCATTGAAATGAAAAATAAAAAGATTTCATTGGAGCCAGATGGTAAATGCTAATGATTCTTATTTTATGGTATAGTAAGTGTTAATCAAGTTAAAAACGTTTGTCAGTAGCAGAGTGATATGATGGCTATTCTACAGCAATACTTTATAGAACAGGCCCTAATCTGAATACCTGATAAAGTATTTTTGGCTCTTTTAACTTGTTACTCTTGTTGATTTTTAGTATTGTATCTTTGGTTAACATAAGGCATCCTTATGGACATGATGTTAAAACACTTCCACACACCTTGGGAAACAATTGAATGATTTAACGCTGTGTATATATCTATCCAAGTTATTTTATGGTTAGAAGAAACAAAGACATACAATCTGTTGAACATATAAACACTGGCATACAGTAACAGACTGACTGCAAACAGTCATGTAGTAGCAAACTGTGAACATAATATTGAGCCCTTTTGTTGCTTTAAGCACTGCATGTGGTACAAGGCATGCATTATGTCACTTAGCACTATTAGCATGCTTATTTTATAGATGAAAAATCAGGAATTTTGTGAAGTGAGGTAACTTGGACTAGGCCATGATCTTATGTGTTCCTGACCCTTTTATCCCTTAATCGCTACCCAGAAGAGTAGGATGTCAAGGGAGTGGGAGCAGTGGTCCCTTAGTCATCATGCCTCTTCTATAAACAACCTGCAACTTCTAACCAAGCTTCTCCTCTAATGGGAAATCAGTGGCAGAAACAACCCTAGCCCTTCTTTCTACCCTGTATAGAACACTGCCACACAGGAGGAGGAATCACTTTGTTTGGTTAGAACCTGAGAGTTACTGGGCGGTGTCATGCATCATGTGTCACGGTGGGTCACATGACCATATGTTGTGGTCAGAGCTCACACAGGGTGTGTCCTCTTCTCCTGCCTCCCATTTTTGAAATGCATGTTCAGTAGCACTAAGAGAAGTAGGCTCTAGAGGGGCTGCGCTTGCTGGTCTGCTCTCTCTGTCCACATGGCTGCAATGCAAGCTTGCACGCAGGCAGCAGAATCTAGACTAGCTTGCTGCTAAGTATTGAGGATGAAGAGGAAACAAACCATATTTGTTCCTAAACATCTGCCATGACTCCTTATCTGACACTTGTGAATATACCTTGGGTGGGCCATTCCTGAAATTACAGTGATTAGGTTCCTATATGATACATGTTTAGGAGGTGCAGCACAAAATGATCAGAGAAGGAACAATGAGAACACATGGAAACCTTCTAAAAAGACCATGAATATCAAATGCAAAACTTTGAAATTTCCAAAGAAAATAAAGAAAAGCATCTTTCTGATCTTGCATCAAGAATAACTCCTAATATGCAAGTAGAAAAAGTTGCTATAAGATTAACACATTTGACTATTTTAAAAAGAAGAATTCTTGTTTATAAGAAGACACTTTGAAAAAAGTGAAAAGCCACAAATTCTGAGAACATGTTTTCAACAGAAACCTATTAATAACAGTAGATTATTAGATTATCAACATACAGTAATCCAAGTCTATGCCCCAACCACTAATACTGAAGAAGCTGAACAGTTCTATGAAGACCTACAAGACCGTCTAGAACTAATACCAAAAAAAGATGCCCTTTGCACCTTAGGGGGCTGGAATGCAAAAGTAGGAAGTCAAGAAATACCTGGAGTAACAGGCAAGTTTCTCCTTGGAGTACAGAATGAAGGGCAAAGGCTATCAGAGTTTTGCCAAGAGAACGCACTGGTCATAGCAAACACCCTCTTCCAACAACACAAGAGATGACTCTACACATGGACATCAGCAGATGGTCAATACCAAAATCAGATTGATTATATTCTTTGCAGCCAAAAATGGAGAAACTCTATACAGTCAGCAAAGATAATACCTGAAGCTGACTGTGGTAGAGATCATCAGTTCCTTATTGCCAAATTCAGACTTAAATTGAAGAAAGTAGGGAAA
The DNA here is from genome assembly GCA_024291935.2 of Okapia johnstoni. Taxonomy (NCBI): domain Eukaryota; kingdom Metazoa; phylum Chordata; class Mammalia; order Artiodactyla; family Giraffidae; genus Okapia; species Okapia johnstoni. The sequence goes on from CM044326.1 coordinate 2,777,012, forward strand.
AACACTAGGTCATTCAGATATGACTTAAATCCAATCCCTTATGATTATACAGTGGAAGTGATGAATAGGTTCAAGGGATTAGATCTGGTAGTCAGGTTGCCTGAAGAACTATGGACAGAGGTTCATAACGTTGTACAGGAGGTGGTGATGAAAAACATTCCCAAGAAAAAGAGATGCAAGAAGGCAAAGTGGTTGTCTGAGGAGACCTTACAAATAGCCAGAAAAGAAGAGAAGCAAAAGACAAAGAAGAAAGGGAAAGATATAACCAACTGAATGCAAAGTTCCAGAGAATAGCAAGGAGAGATAAGATACCTTTCTTAAGTGAACAATGGAAAGATAGAGGAAAACAATAGAATGGGAAAGACTAGAGATCTCTTCAAGAAAATTGGAGATACCAAGAGAACATTTCATGTACAGATGGGCACAATAAAGAACAGAAATGGCAAGGACCTAAAAGACATCCTTGAGTGGGAAGTCAAGTGGACTGTAGCAAGCATTACTACAATCAAAGCTAGAGGAGTTGATGGAATTCTAACTGAGCTATTTCAAATCCTAAAAGATGATGCTGTTAAAGTGCTGCACTGAATATGTCAGCAAAGTTGAAAATCTCAGCAGTGGCCACAAGACTGGAAAAGGTCAGTTTTCATTCCAATTCCAAAGAAAGGCAATGCCAAAGAATGTTCAAACTACCATACAATTGCATTCATTTCACATGATAGTAAGGTGATGCTCAAAATCCTTCAAGTTAGGCTTCAACAGTATGTGAACTGAGAACTTCCAGAGGTATAAGCTGGATTTAGAAAAGGCAGAGAAAACCGGAGATTAAATTACCAACATCTGTTGGATCATAGAAAAAGCAAGGGAATTCCAGAAAAACATCTACTTCTGCTTTATTAACTACACTAGAGCCTTTGACTGTGTGGATCACAACAAACTGTGGAAAATTCTTCAAGAGATGGGAATACCAGACCATCTGACCTGCCTCCTGAGAAATCAGTATGCAGGTCAAGAAGCAAAAGTTAGAACCGGATATGGAGCAACAGACTGGTTCAAAATTGGGAAAGGAGTACGTCAAGGCTGTATATTGTCACCCTGCTTATTTAACACATATGCAGAGTGTTGTTGTTTTCAGTTGCCTAGTCATGTCCAATTCTTTGCGATCCCATGGACTGCAGTACTTCAGGCCACCCTGTCCTTTGCCATCTCCTGAAAATTGCCCAAGTTTATGTCTATTGCATCAGCGATGCCATCCAGCCATTGGATCCTCTGATGCCCTCTTCTCCTTCTGCCCTCAATCTTTCCCAGCACCAAGAACTTTTCCAATGAGTCAGCTGTTCACATCAGGTGACCAGCATACTAGAGCTTCAGCTTCAGCATCAGTCCTTCCAATGAGTATTCAGGATTGATTTCCCTTAAGATTGACTGGTTTGATTTTCTTGCTGTTTGAGTGACTCTCAGGAGTCTTCTTCAGCACCACAGTTCAAAGGCATCAATTCTTTGGCTCTCTGCCTTCTTTATGGTCCAGCTCTCACAACCACATGTGATCACTGGGAAGAAAATAGCCTTGACTATATGGACCTTTGTCAGGAGAGTAATGTCTATGCTTTTTAACACATTGCATAGATTTATCATAGCTTTCCTGCCAAGAAGCAATCATCTTCTGATTTCATGGTTGCAGTCACCAACCATCTGCGGAGATTTTAGAGCCCAAGAAGAGGAAATCTGTCACTTCTTCTGTCTTTTCCCCTTCTATTTTCCATGAAGTAATGGGGCTGGATGCTGTTATCTTAGTTTTTTTAATTCTTAGTTTTAAGCTGGCTCTTTTTCTCTCCTCCTTCACCCTCATCAAGAAGTTCTTTAGTTCCTCTTCACTTTCTGCAGTTAGAGTGGTATCATCCACATATCTGATGTTGTTGATGTTTCTCTTTCCTACCTTGATTCCAGCTTGTAACTCCTCCAGCCCAGCATTTCTTATGATGTGCTCGGTGTATAGGTTAAATAAACAGGATGACAGCAGACAGCCCAAGAAGACTGATTCAATCCTGAATCAGTCAGTTTTTCCATACAGGGTTCTAACTGTTGCTTCTAACATGCAAAGTACATAGTTGGAAATGCTGGGCTGAATGACTCACAAGCTGGAATCAAGATTTCTGGGAGAAATATTGACAACCTCAGATATGCAGATGATACCATTCCAGTGGCAGAAAGTGAAGAACTAAATAGCCTCTTGATGAGGATGAAAGAGGAAAGTGAAAAAGCTGGCTTAAAACTCAACATTCAAAAAACAAAAATCATGGCATCCATCCAGTCCCATCACTTCATGACAAATAGATGGGGGAAAAAGTGGAAAAAGTGACAGATTTTATTTTCTTGGGCTCTAAAATCACTGTGGATGGTGACCATAGCCACAAAATGAAAAGACGCTTGCTCCTTGGAAGAACAGTTTGGCAGTGACTTATAAGCTGACCATCATATTCCCTATAACCTAGCAACTCTTTTTCTAAGCATATTCAAAATGAACTTTTGTACATGTGCACATGGAGAGTTGCATAAGCATTCCTGAGCAAAGATTTTTTAATAGCAAAAATGAGGAAAAAAACCCCTCAAATTCCCATCATGTAGAAATAGGTAAATAAACTGTAATATCGCCAGGAAATGGAATGATAAATTATACGAGTGAAGTTATATGAATGAGTTTTAGCAATGCAATTTTCAGTGAAAATAAGTCTTGGATGATTTCAACCTTTATGATTTCCACTTTATAAAATTTAAAGTAAACCCAGCATAAACAAACCAACAAAACACCATGAACACAAATTCATCTTTTACCAGAATTTCAAATTCGAATACCAGTCACTTTCTCCAGTTTTTAATAAAATGAAACCCTGATTCCCATCTAGTCTTTCATCCTTTTTAAATAAATTCCCTCAACAAAGAAGCCAGTGGGAGGAAAGGTGACTTGTACCTGAACATATATTTATCTTTTAAACTATACCATCTCCCACCACAAAATATTCATTGTTGTTTGACGTATCATGCTTTATGGATGCATTTTTAAATTATCTAAAAATGAAATTAAAGACAAATACAAAGATGTAAGTACAAACCCAGCCCAGCAGAACCCTTACTCATTAGAACTTCCAATAGTTTTGTCACTTTCTTTACCTTCACAGATTATTTTCTTCCACGTGACCATCTTTTCTATACATGTTTCTGAATGTTTGCCATTTACAATGAATGTTAGTGTCATTCATGTGAAAGAAATGTTAACTGTCAAATAAGCTTAGGCTATGATATATGAGAAATAGAGCAGGCAGATTTCGATTATCTCCTTCATACTCAAAGTTTCACCTCTGAAAACTGACTCTGCACATAACCCCATAAACATCCTATGTGTCACTGAGGTTTCATCCAACAATTTCTGAGCAGAGTGGACCTCTCACCTGTGCTGGGTCAGTACTCTCTCAGGAGACTTTGGGATGCAGACAGTGAGTTTGCACTACTTAAGCTATGATGATGCTTTTAAACTGTGGTGTTGAAGAAGACTCTTGAGAGTCCCTTGGACTGCAAGGAGATCCAACCAGTCCATCCTAAAGGAGATCAGTCCTGAATATTCATTGGAAGGACTGATACTGAAGCTGAAGCTCCAATACTTTGGCCACCTGATATGAAGACCTGACTCATTGTAAAAGACCCTGATGCTGGGAAAGATTGAAGGTGAGAGGAGAAGGGGACGACAGAGGATGAGATGGTTGGATGGCATCACCAACTCAATGGGCATGAGTTTGAGTAAACTTTGGGAGTTGGTGATGGACAGGGAGACCTGGCGTGCTGCAGACCTTGGGGTCCCATAGACTGAACTGAACTGACTGAACTGAAGCTATGAAGCTGTGAAAGTTAGATGGCATATATTCTGAGATGGAGTCACCCTTTCCAAAACAAATACGCACAGTAAGGATGATCAGAGTTAACAGAAAAAGCCTGTCTGCACAGAGAAATAGGAGAACAAAACAGATATACAAGGTGGAAAAGACAGCTCCACCAGAGGAGGCAGAAACAGCCCGTTTTTTATTTTCCAGTTGTATTTTTAGATGGCAAATTTGATTTCTTATGTTATTGTTTTAACATCTTCTCAATCCCTTTTTATTTGGGCTAACTTAGGTGACTAAGTATGGTGCCAATGACAGAGGATTCGAGACATCTACTGGTTACAGGGCTTTTCAGAGTCTTATGTGTGATAATGTGCTTTGTTTATCTCTAATATTTGGGGCACAGCATCACAGACTTATGTGATCTTTCTTTTTGGCCAGACCTAGAACTCACTATAAAAACCACTGATCTAACTAACTGACCCTCAGTCCATGCTTATACATTATCCTCAGTGCCAAAGTGTATGCATTGAAGTTTCAATATGAATGCAATAAGGCTAAGAATTTCCAACCTCAACCTCTTGTAACTTATCACTAATACACTTATGAATATCCAGAAACATATGCAAACAAACAATATTGAACAGTAGGATTGACCATATATATAGTGCCAGAATCTCCAAGAAAATTGCACTTGAACTATAGTAAAGGGGGCAATGCAAACATGTAAAATGGATTTTTTTTTTAAAGATACTGTCTGCAAACCCAATTGAAAGTATTTAGAAGATATTGTCTTGGGTGTACTAGCAGAAACCAAACACTAGCAGAAACCAAACTCAAACATCTAAGAAACATATGTTATTAAGAAAAATATTTGGCAATCTGTCTAATCATAAAAGCTCTTTGGGGGACAGAGACACTCAGAGAACTGGGGAGAAGTATAGGTGCATCATCATCTAGAAAATATACAAGTAGACCTCATTTTATTGCATTTTTTCACAAATTGAAAGTTTGAGGCAACCCTGCATCAAACAACTCTATTGGCACAGTTTTCCCAACTGTATTAGCTCATTTCATGTCTCTATGTTGCATTTTGGTAATTCCCTAACTTTTTCATTGTTACTACGTATGTTATGGTGATCTGTAGCTAGTGATCTTTGATGTTACTATTGTAATTGTTTTGTAACTGCACTGCTCCACTGACTGAGTCTTTCCGCATCTTCCTCCTCCTTAGGCCTACTTTTCCCTAAAACACAGCAATATTTAAATTAGGCCAATTAATAACCCTATAATGGCTTCTAAGTTTTGAAGTGAAAGGAGAGTTGCATGCCTCTCACTTTAAATAAAAAACTAGGAATGGTTAAGCTTAGTGAGGAAGGCATGTCAAAAGTCAAGAGAGGTTGAAAGCTAGGCATTTTGCACTAAACAGCCAAGTTGTGAATGCAAAGGAAAACTTCCTGAAGGAAACTGAAAGTGATATTCTAGTGAAGATATGAATGATAAGAGAGCAAAGTAGCATTATCACTGATATGGAGAAACCTTTAGTGGTCTGGATAGAAGATCAAACCAGCCATAACATTTCCTTCAGTCAAAGCCCAAATCAGAGCAAGGCCTTAACTCTGTTCAATTCTATGAAAGCTGAGAGAAGTGGGGAAGCTACAGAAGAAAAGTGTGAAGTTATCAGAGATTGGTTCATGAGGTTTAAAGAAAGAAGATACCTTCGCAACAGAAGAGTACAAGGTGAAGCAGCAAGTGGTGATGTGGAAGCTGCAGCAACATGTCCAGAAGATTAAACTAAGATGATGAAGGTGGCCACACTGAATGTAGGTGAAACAGTGTAGATGAAACAGCATTATATGAGAGGAAGATGCCATCTAGGACTTTCATAACTAGAGAGAAGGAAATGCCTGGCTTCCAAGCGTTAAAGGACAGGTTGACTCTCTTGTTAGAGACAGATGCAGCTGGTGATTTTTAGTTGAAGTCAATGCTCATAGACCATTCAAAAAATCCTAGAGCCCTTAAGAATTATGTTACTCTGCCTGTGCTCTCTAAAAGGATAAAAAGCCTCGATGACAATACATCTGCATACAACATGGCTTACTGAGTATTTTAAATACACACTATTGAGACCTTGTGCTCAGGAAAAAAGATACTTTTCAAAATACTACTGCTCACTGACAATGCACACGGTCATCCAAGAGCTCTGGTGGAGACAGTGAGTTGAATGGTGTTTCTGTATTTGCTAACACAACATTAACAAGAATTTGGAATTAGCTGATCCTAACCCTCAAGGATGATATTGATGGGTTCAAGGTTTCAGTGGAAGAAGCAAATGCAGATGTGGTAGAAATAGGAAGAGAACTAGAATTACCAGTGGAGCCTGAAGATGTGACTGAATTGCTGGAATGTCATGATGAAACCTTCAACTAAGGAATTGATGAGGAGTTCCTTTTAATGGATGAGCAAAGAAATTTGATTCTTGAGAAGGAATCTACTGCTGGTGAAGATACTGACAAGACTGTAGAAGTGGCAACAAAAGAATTAGAATATTATGTAAACTTAGTTGATAAAGCAGCTGCAGGATTGGTGGTCCTATGGGTAAAATGCTATCAAACAGCATTGTACACTGCAGAGAAATTGCTCATGGAAGGAGGAGTCAGTTGATGTGGTAAAATTCTTTCCTGTCTTAAGAAATTGCTAGAGCCACCCCAGACTTCAGCACCACCACCCTGATTAGTCAGCAGCCATCAACATCAAGGCAAGATTCTCCACCAGCAAGAAAATTATGACTCTCTGGAGGTTCAGATGATGGTTAGCATGTATTTAGCACTCTGTATTTTTTATTAAGGTATGTAAATATATATTAAGACAATTTTATTGCACAGTTGGTAGACTACAGAATAATATAAACATAACTTCTATATTCATTGGAAACCAAAAAAATCCATATGACTTGCTTTATTGTGATATTCACTTTATTGTGGTAGTCTGAAACCAAACCCTTGATATCTCCAATGTGTGCCTTTAATCTTCACAAACAGGATTGCTATAGGTAGAGCAATGGTGAGAAGAATGCCAGAAGTAGTGCATTGTACATCCTTCTATTCAAAATATATAAGGATCATATCTAAATCCCAAACAGATTCAAGGGGTGAGATCTGACAGAAAGAGTACCTGAAGAACTATGGACAGAGGTATATGATATTGTACAGAGGAAGTGATCAAGACCATCCCCAAGAAAAATGCAAAACGGCAAAATGGTTGTCTGAGAAGGCCTTACAAACAGCTGAGAAAAGAAGAGAAGTTAAAGGCAAAGGAAAAAAGGAAAGATATACCCATTTAAATGCAGAGTTCCAAACAATAGCAAGGAGAGATAAGAAAGCCTTCCTCAGTAAACAATGCAAAGAAATAGAGGAAAACAATGGATGGGAAAGACTAGAGATCTCTTCAAGAAAGTTCGAGATATCAAAGGAATATTTCATGCAAAGATGGGCACAATAAAGGACAGAAATGGTATGGACGTAATAGAAGCAGAAGATGTTAAGAAGAGGTGGCAAGAATACACAGAAGAACTATACAAAAAAGATCTTCATGACCCAGATAACCACGATGGTGTAATCACTCACCTAGAGCCAGACATCCTGGGATGTGAAGTCAAACGGACCTTAGGAGGCATCACTATGAACAAAGCTAGTGGAGGTGATGGAATTCCAGTTGAGCTATTTCAAATCCTAAAAGATGATGCTGTGAAAGTGCTGCACTCAATATGCCAGCAAATTTGGAAAACTCAGCAGTGGCCACAGGACTGGAAAATGTCAATTTTCATCCCAATCCCAAAGAAAGGCAATGCCAAAGAATGTTCGAACTGCCACACAATTGCAGTCATCTCACATGCTAGCAAAGTAATGCTCAAAATTCTCCAAGCCAGGCTTAAACAGTATGTGAACCATGAACTTCCAGATGTTCAAGTTGGTTTTAGAAAAGGCAGAGGAACCAGAGATCAAATTGCCAACATCTTTTGGATCATCAAAAAAGCAAGAGAGTTCCAGAAAAACATCTATTTCTGCTTTATTGACTATGCCGAAGCCTTTGACTGTGCGGATCATGACAAACTTCTCCCAGGAAGGACCTGCAAACCCCCCGCGGGTCCCAGGCCCACCACTGTGTGCCAGAGTCACAATAGCCAAGCTGCCAAGGTTCCCCTTGTTTTTGCCAAAACTGCTTACCCAAGTCGACCAACTCCACCTGAGGATATAGTCAAAACGTCGTGAACTCAGTCACACTGGGGGCCCCTTGAGGATGTGCCCCCTCGTCACAGGCTGCTCATGCGTCTCCTTCTGCTGTACAGTGGGCCTCACCGCCAAGCGGGGACCGTAGACTCATAACGTTCATCATCACCACCCCTTGCTGCCTCGCGGTCAGAGATGTTGGGTTCTTCAGGGTCACGGGTCCTCGCTCTAACGCCAGGACACGTTGCTCTAGTTCTTCCAAGCGTCTCTGCACATTGTGCCCTGGCCTGGCATCACAAAGGGCACAATCCATATTTGTCTTCAGGGCAGTCAGGAAGATCCATCCCACAGTGCCAGCAGCAGTCTGTGACGCCTTGTTGGGCAAACAAACTCACTGCCTGTAATGCCTTTTCAATGCTATCTGGTGACCCGTCCACCACCTCCCAGTCTTCCACTGGACCCCACCTCGAGAGGATCACAGCCACATGGCATCACACACTATGTGGTGGCTGCCGGCTTCCTCCATCCAGTGGAGCCTCAGGCTCCCCTCACTGCCGGGTATCTTGCCGACTACACCAACTGTCTTGCTGTTCACACTGTTCATTGAACCCAGGCTAGGCAAGGTGCCAGCTGAGAGGCTGGAAGGAGACTCGAGGAGCTGTGGGAACTTCAGACACATTTATTCTCTCCTGGCAATAACCATAGTTTAACCTAACAACACAACCTCTCTCCCTGCTGACGCAGAAGCCGCAACAGTAGACACTATATTTTCTCCTCTCCTGACTGACCCAATGGACATAGCCATGATACAGCAGTAATTCCCACCACTTTTTGGGTGGAGCTCACATATCCATACACACACAAAACCCGTGACCAAGTGAGCACCTCCTGATACGCATGCGCATTGCTACAAGTGAGCTCAGCTGCGACGTCACCATTATTTACAAAAGGAGGGGTGAGAGAGTCTGAAAACGCCATCTTGGCTAATTTGCTCTCTCCCCACAATATATTTTCCCCAAAGCCTTACTGCCTTATGGTAAGATTACTCCTTTAACCATAATGTAGGGGTACTCATTCAGATGTTCCACATCAGATGACAGAATCCTTCCTACTAGTCTTAGTGACACATCAAGAATTACAGAGAAGGCATCTCCCTTTCCTATTTAGACTGGCCTATGACCACCTCTTCTCTGCTTTCTAACTACATCTGAACAAATAAATTCATTAATTCACTAATTCAATTTAGACCAGCATTCTCTCAGCTCTTGGATATAGGTCACTTTAGTGAAAAAGCTATAGGATTTTCCCTCATCCATCAGTGGAGCTAAAAATGCTGCTGTCCTATAACTATTTTAAGGATTTGGGTACCAGACACAGGACTCAGCTTAAAAAAGAATCTCCAGTGACGATTTTTCATTGTTTTTCACCTCTCTGCAACTGAATGGGGCATTGCATCTGAGGCCCAGAAGTGCTTCTCTGCTGTATTGGAATATGAGAATAAAGCAGTGGTCACAGGAAGCTGTTCCTCAAACCTTACTCTGGATCCACTGTGGCTTATAAAGCAATGGGACGCAGAAAGTGGCTGGAAAAGCTCCCAGAGAAACTGTGTCTGATAGCATTTGCTTTTTGACTCTTTCCACACGGGGGGTGTTACTAGGAAAGGAGAGAGACTGCCCGTGTCAGTGCTGACACGAGTCCCTTAGTCCCTCCCAGGTTTTCCTGCCTCGTGGTCTTAGGCAGCAGGCCTCTGCCTCTTCCCCACTTGGATGTGCTGGTGGTGGTGTAGTTGTTAAGTCATATCCAGTTCCTGCGACCTCATGGACTGTAGCTCACCAGGCCCCACTTGGATGATTGCACTTTATTTAGGGTTTGTGTAGAAAAGACCCTAATGATGGGAAAGATTGAAGGTGGGAGGAGAAAAGGACAACAGAGGATGGGGTGGTTGGATGGCATCACCGACTCAATGGACATGAGTTTGAGCAAGCTCCAGGTGGTGGTGAAGGACAGGGAAGCCTGATGTGCTGAAGTCCATGGGATCGCAAAGAGTTAGCCATGACTGAGCCACTCAACAAAAACAATACAGCACAGGGGACAGAAAACCTTTGCTCAGCAAATAAGGAAGCTTTCTGTGACCCTGGGGACCCAGAGAGTCCCCTTTCGTTGTTGAACAATTCTCTTTATCTGTGTTGTTGTTCTTTAACTCAGCAGTGTTAATTTATTCTCACCTGTGTCACACCAAAAGCTGGAAGGCTTGATGTTCCCGTGGGAAACTTCTGGCACTGTGGATGACGTACCTGCCAAATGGCAGCCCTTTAGGTAGAGCTTCTACTGAAAAGTCATGCCAGGAGGGCTCTGCTTCCAAAGATGTCCACAGCACAACTTAGAGAGGCCACAGGGCCAGCTGGAGATCAGCTCCATGAGAATCCACCTGCCTCCTCCAGGTGGCACCTGAGCCGTTGCTGGAGGCAGGTGTGCTTGCACACTTGGGGCCACTGCCTCTCACAGTCATCCATTCTCTGGGGAACCACCCTATTCCAAAGAGGAGCCATGTACCACCAGACCTGGGCCATTGACGGACAGGGTGCAACGGCCAGCCCCTTCTCTGGTGGGGTCCTTCATACCATTCCCGATAGGATGGAACAGAAACTAGTCTGCACTGGGACTTCTCTTCACCTGAAAACTTTCCCAATAAATCAGCTAAACCTGAACCCCTGACTCTGGCTCTGCTTGTAGGGTCAACCAGCCTTAGACAAGATCAAGAAGATCTTTAAAGGAATATAATATGGATATGTTACTCATAACACATTTTTGTTCCATTTTGCTTTGTGGTCTTTTTATTTACTAACTTTCTTATTAAAATACAGTTGATGTACAATATTGTGTAAGTTACAGGTGTACAATATTGTGATTCACAAGTTTTAAATGTATGCTCCACTTATACTCAACTATAAAATACTGGTTATATTCCCCATGTTGTACAATATCCTTGTAGCTTATTTTATACATAATATTTTATACCTCTTCATCTCCTACCCCTATATTGCCCCTTTCCCTTCCCTCTCCCTGCTGGTAACCCCTAGTATGTTCTCTCTGTGAGTCTGCTCCTTTTTTATAATATTCACTAGTTTGTTCTGTTTTTTTAGATTCCACACATAAGTGATGTCATACAGTACCTGTCTTTGTCTGACTTATTTCAGTTAGCATGCTACCTTACATGTCCATCCATGTTGCTGCAAATGGCAAAATTCCACCCTTTTTATAGCTGAGTAGCATCCCATTCTATTTAACTTATATGCAGAGCACATCATGTGAAATACTAGGCTGGATGAGGCACAAGCTAGAATCAAGACTGTAGGGAGAAATACCAATAACCTCAGATATGCAGATGACACCACCCTTATGGCAGAAAGTGATGAGGAACTAAAGAGCCTCTTGATGAAAGTGAAAGAGGAGAGTGAAAAAGCTGGCTTAAAACTCAACATTCAGAAAACTAAGATCATGGCACCCAGTCCCATCACTTCATGGCAAATAGACGAGGAAACAATGGAAGCAGTGACAGACTTTATTTTCTTCGGCTCTAAAACCACTGCAGATGGTGACTGCAGCCAAGAAATTAAAAGATGCTCCTTGGAAGAAAAGCTATCACCAACCTAGAGAGCATATTAAAAATCAGAGATAGACACAGATAAATAGAACAGTATTATGGACTCTGTGGGAGAGGGCGAGGGCGGGATGATATGGGAGAATGGCATGGAAGCATGTAAATTATCATATGTGAAACAAATCGCCAGTCCAGGTTCAATGCATGATACAGGGTGCTCGGGGCTGGTGCACCGGGATGACTCGGAGGGATGGGATGGGGAGGGAGGAGGAAGGGGGGTTCTGGAAGGGGAAAACATGTACACCCATGGTGGATTCATGTCAATGTATGGCAAAACAAATAAAAAAATAAAGAAAAAAAGAAAAAATTTTTTTAAAAAAGCAGAGATATTACTTTGCCCATAAAGGTCCATATAATCAAAGCTATGGTTTTTCCAGTAGTCATGTATACATGTAAGAGTTGGATCATAAAGAAGGCTGAGCACCAAAGAATTGATGCTTTTGAACACTGTAATTGGAGAAGATTCTTGAGAGTCCCTTGCATTGCAAGGAGATCAAACCAGTCAATCCTAAAGGAAATCAATCCTAAATATTCATTGGAAGGACTGATACTGAAACACCAATACTTTGGCCAGCTGATGCAAAGAGCTGACTCATTAGAAAATACCCTGATGCTGGGAAAGATTGAATGCAGGAGGAGAAGGGGATGACAGAGGACCAGATAGTTTGATGGCATCACCAACTCAATGGACATGGGTTTGCAAAGAGTCGGATATGACTGAGTGACTGAACAAACAAAGTTCCCACTATGTACACATACAACAGCTTCTTTATGCATCTTTCTATTGACAGATATTTAGGTTGCTTCCATATCTTGACTTTTGTAAATAGTGCTGTTATGAACATTGGAATGCACGTATCTTTTCATGTTACTGATTTTGGACTTTTTATTTGTATCCAAGTGTGGAATTGCTGGGTTATATGCTAGTTCTATTATATTGCTAGTTTTTTCAGAAACTTCCATACTGTTGTTTTAACAGTGACTGCACCAATTTATTTTTTTAATTTCTATTTTTAATTGGAGGATAATTGCTTTACAATATTATGTTTCTTTCTGCATACATCACCATGAATCATACCTGTGAGATATATATATATCCCTACCCTCTAACTTCCCTCCCATCTCGCATCTTTTCCCTCTAGGTTGTCACAGAGCACTGGGTTGAGCTCCCTGTGCCACACAACAAATTCCCACTTGCTCTCTATTACTTATGGTAATGTCTGTTTCCATGCTATGCTCTCAATTCATCCCCTTCTCCTCTTCCCACTGTGTCCACAAGTCTGTTCTCTCTGTCTGTGTCTCCACTGCTGCCCTGCAAATAGGTTCATCAGTACCATCTTTCTAGATTCCACATGCATGCGTTAATACACGTTTATTGTTGTCTTTCTGATTTACTTCACTCTGTATAGTAGGCTCTAGGTTCATCCACCTCATATTACTGACTCAAATATGTTCCTTTTTTATAGCTGAGTAATGTTCCATTGTATATATGTACCAGAATTTCTGTACACGTTCATCTGTCAATGGATATATAGGTTGCTCCCATGAGCAGTGTACATTGTGAACTTCCTTTCAATTAATGTCAACTAATTCTGAAATTCAGGCAATTGTAAAATAAAGGTGATGATTTTCAGCAGAGCTGCACCATTGTTTCAAAAATTGTATTCCTAATCCTTAATGTTCACTGGGGAAAAGAAGTTAATATAGTTTTATGTTATATAAGAGCTGATAAAATGAATTTCTGTTTAAGAAAAATCATCCACATTAGATAGTTATGTGCAAGATAAAATAGAATTTAGGTTCACACTATAATTACAAGACAATCACATTTAAAAAATTTAAATCCAGGAGAAAATTCTGCCTCAAGCTATTAGTTGTTAGCAAAATCAGAGATTGTTCCTTTGAACTTTGTTTTCTGGTTTAAATGTTTTCATTTTTGTCACTGAAAATCCAATGTTAATATTTGTCCTGAGGAAGAATTTAAGTAATTTACAGATTCTCCAGTTGCAAATAGCAGTGAGAAGAATCTGATATCAATCAGCCAGAAGCTCTTGAGGATGCAAAACTGTTTGGGTATCCAGGCTTTGTCGGTGTGCACAACCGACCCTTCCCCCTTCACACGACCAGATCTAGAAAAGTGATGAGAAGGAGAAGAGAATGAGTAAAGTGAAAACATCCACATGCCACGGAGGATGTCATCTGAGGCACAGACTTCCTATAGTACATCCATCTTGCTATCTTTTCTTCTCCCAGAAAAGTGAAAGTGAAAGTCGCTCAGTTGTGTCCGACTCTTTGTGACCCCATGGACTATACAGTCCATGGAATTCTCCAGGCAAGAATACTGGAGTGGATAGCCTTTCCCTTCTCCAGGGGATCTTCCAAACCCGGGTATTGAACCCAGGTGTCCCGCATTGCAGGCAGGTTGTTTACCAGCTGAGCCACAAGGGAAGCCCAAGAATATGACATAGGTAGCCTATCCCTTCTCCAGAGGATCTTCCCAACCCAGGAATTGAACCAGGGCCTCCTGCATTGCAGGCAGAGTCTTTACCAACCGACTGAGCTATCAGGGAATCCTTCTTCTCCCAGGGAGGTGTTTTTTTCTACTCTTCTGTTCAAATCAGCTTTTTAAAAAGTGACTTGCCCTGGGTAGGTGTGGGGAAAGATGACTTTTAAGTTCTTTTGCCACTAGACTCCCAATATTGTGTCGAGATGCAATGTTTCTATGCCTCTGAATTGGTTTACTCTTTATATACATTGATTCTTCAATAATTTTCATAAAACATCTTATAGATAAAAATTTCATTCATTAATCATTGAAAACATGTAACACATAAGTTACATAGCATGATGAATATTACGGAAACTTTTTATTAACGACATATTTTTAGATCATACAAAAGCTAAATAGAATTATTGGTTCGACAGAAGGAAATCTTTTTTCAAAAAACTAAAGTTCACATAAAGAAAAACAACAAATTAAAATAATTATTTAAGTATAGTTGACTTACAATGTTCTGTTAATTTCCGTGTACAGCAAAGTTATTCAGTTATACATAGATGGATATTCTTTTCACATTCCTTTCCACTATGGTTTATCACAAGATATTGAATATAGCTCCCCATTCTATACGTTGAGCCTTCCTGTTTATGCATCCTATATATAATAGTTTGCCTCTGCTAATCCCAAATTCCCAATTCTTCCCTCCTCAACCTCCCTTCCTCCTTGGCAACCACAAGTCTATTCTCTATGTATGTGAGTCTGTTTCTAGAAAAATAGCTAAATTTTTAATATTTTTCTTTTGCTGACAGAAGGACTACAGAGATTTTAAAATAATCATAACTAAAATTAACCATTAGTATATATTATTTAATGAAATAATGTATGTAAAAATGTAATACATCGAGCCCCTTGTTGTCCATTTACATGGTTGCTCAGATGACAACCACAGCAAAAATACATATGCTTCACTGCTGAAATAAGAATTGTACCGCACAATTCAAATGGAGGCCAATGAGGTACAACAGTGAATGCAGGTAATCTATTAGCAGCTTAAAATACTTAAAATAATAAATACACAAATAATTAAATTATTTTGATTTATTTACCATCAAAGTATGAAAGCAAGAGCCCCTGATATTCTAAAGATTCACATGTTACATTCAAGAGTGAAGCCATCACAGACAGAGGGCTTCTGTAGCCCGTCCTCTGTAGTAACAACATTACATTGCCGTTCAGAAAGCTTACCTTAGACACAAAGGAGTCATCTTTCCTCTGTCCCACTACAGTGCCACGACACAAGGCTTCCCCCAGTCTTGCAGCCACTCAAACCTTGCCTCAAGGCCTGGCTCATGCACCATCTCCTCTGTCCCATTTTTGATTCTACTGAGGCTGATACAGATTCTCCTCCTGTTCTCCTCTGAGCCTTCCATGAGATACATTTCTTATGTTACTGTTTGCATGTCTATCTCCTCTAGGAGATTCTGAATTCCTAAGGTCAGCAAAGGTATTTTTTCATGTGCCTAGAATCCAGGATCACAGGCAATGGTCCCATACGCTACTCAATGCCAGCTGGGTGAATGAGGAACCCAGCTAAAGCACAACAAAGTTTCCTTGGCAAAGTTCTTCTCAACATCTTTTGCAGAGGGGGAATGGTGTTGTTTTTGACTCTTCATGCTTCTGCTGGACTAGAGTAAACAAAGATCTTGTTCATTTCAGTAAAGTACTTAATTAAGAAGAGTTGTTGATATGTCAATAAATATTCAAAAGGAGGCTTTCTTGGAGATAATTTGAAAGTCAAGTGATCTGGCTGTGATAAATGAGAGCTGATGGTAGAGAAATTATTAGTCGCTCTTCTGAAAGTGCCTATTAGTCCTGTAGCCATCGTCGTGCCACATAAAGAAAGGCTGGCAAGGACCCTGAGAAGCTCAGCCAGTCAGGGGGCCGGCGAGGAAGGAAATCTGGCTTCTCTACTTCTAACCGATTTGCTCACTCCCAGGCTTCCTGGAGTCGATTAGGAGGCATAGATACACCCATGCCTGGGACACAAATCTGTGAGATAAAAATATCCTGTGTTATGTGGGGCTGACCCCAGGACCAACATCAGCCAAAAGCTCCCTTCAATCAAGGCATCTTCTATCAACTGCTATTCTCAACCAAATTGTAGAGCAAATGCCAATTTGGGGACCAATTAGGGGAAAAACATATGTCTGTGACCTAGCTTATTGGGTTTGTGCCTTACATTCATTCTACTGTGATCTCGCTACACCTCCACAAAGGAGCACAGAGGGAGAGTGAGGTAGGGAAAGTTAGAACCTATTAGACTGCAAGCACTTTAATGTAATCTCTCATTGTGAGATGAGGGTTATTACTGTTCTATACCAGACACAACTTAAGCTTGGGAAGGCTATAGGCTTCTGCAAGGTTGAAGTGTTACCTGGAAAGTAATTTTGAGTCTATGTCTTTTTGGATTCATCAAAGGTTCTTACATATAATTCTAGTAACATTTTTCTAGAGTAAGAGAAAAGTTAGAGAAATTTGGTTCTTTCCTTTTATATCCATGCATTATTTATATTCTTTTCCCAATATGCTTTCAAATAAGGTCTACAAATAATTTCCTTCTGTTTCTAAGGATTCATTATTGTCAGCCATCATTTGCAATGCTTATTTTCATCATGATATTTATTTTTACATTTATAAGTGTAAGGATACAAATTTATTGTTTTACTTAGTTTAGTTTGCAACTAAAAATGATATAAATTAAATA
The DNA here is from genome assembly GCA_024291935.2 of Okapia johnstoni. Taxonomy (NCBI): domain Eukaryota; kingdom Metazoa; phylum Chordata; class Mammalia; order Artiodactyla; family Giraffidae; genus Okapia; species Okapia johnstoni. The sequence continues at coordinate 2,794,035 of CM044326.1, forward strand.
CCAACACCTCTTCTGGTTATTGAGTCCTCGTGGGTTATTTATATCAGCTGATAGAAGTGATAGCAGTATCAATCCCACAATATGAACTATGAATTCAAGGTAAAAAAAAAAAATCTCTGGCCACTAAATTTTCCCCCCACACCATTGATGGTGTCAGTATTTGAGATAAGACTAAAATAAAGATTGTGGATCAAACTGCTTTCCTAACTATGCAAACTCTTGATTTGTTCTGGTTCTCAAGATTTTGTAATAAAATAAAAAGAATTTATTTCCAAATGTCCTCACTCAAGAAATGTTTTTCTTAGTATATATTTCTATTTCATGATAGCGGATACAGGATATTAAAAGGAATGCATGTTTTCTGAACTTTTAATTGATCTGAATTATCTTTCTTTTCTTGATTTTTTTTTTTTGAGACAATATTGCTGTCTCTTGTGTGGAGAGACCAAACCTCATCTATCTTCCTGTCACGTCAGAGCTGCCTTGATATTAGCTTTCTTGAATCTTAAGTTTGGTTCTTCGTACCTTATAATACCTTTATTTTTGATAATCAATTATACAGACTAAGTGCCACTCAGAATCTCTGCTATATAACTTTGCTATTTTTGTATTTTTAATTAAATATTCTCACCCTTCCTGCCCTCTCCACCTCATGCCTCAAAGTCATTTCAGAGTTTAGTAGAATATTACGTTTTTTACGGCCACCTTGAGTCAAACTTTGTTAACACGACTGAGGTTGTCATGTCCCCTTACAACAGATCTTCTTCCCCATGCTCACCTTCTTAGAGGTAGGGCCATGTGACTGGACTGCAGCCAGTCGTGATGTAATAGAGCAGGATAAGCACAGCCCTTAACAGGTAGCCATTGCTGTGCCTCATTCCTCTGCACCCTGTTACTAGGCAATGGTCTTGCTCAGCCATTGGTTGGTGCTTCAGTGGGCCCTTCCCACAAGCAACCAACTGCCAATGAGTGACCGCTAGTTGCCCTGTTCAGCTATTGGTCAGTGCTGCTGTGGGTCCTACTCACTGGTAAGTGTCAATGAGGGACCTGGGGAAGTGATTCAGTCAAGGGTCGGTGGTGTGGTGGTCATCAGGTGGAGAGTGAGGTAAAAGGCAGATTCAGGCCGTCTCCTGGAGGCCCTCCAGCTTACTCAGCCTCAGGCAAGCGATTGAGCTGGAGGGCCCAAGGAACAGACTGGGGACTACGTCCTCCAGGGCTCCAGAGCTCTCACTAAGCCCTCCACTAGCCTTGGCCTAGGCCTTGAGGCAGTGGTGAACCTCTCCCCATCCCTGTCTCTGTGACCTAATAGCAGTAGCTGTCTGTCTGAGTTACAGTCTGTGAGACCTGGTCTCCCTCTTTGGGCGGCCTGAGGAGACTGAGGGCCAGTTGGGTTGGGTGTCTGGCTCTCTCAGGGATGACATTTGGTTGGCCAGGATGTGGGAACCTGGCCCCGAAGGAGCTGCCAACGAGATCTGCCTCCTCTTAGCCAGAACTGGAACCTTGATGGATTAAAGCTGTGCCTTGGGACCTTGCCCCTTCTTGCCAGGACAGAGAATAATATTCATCTGGTAGGGATTTACAGGACCATCCTTACTTAACCATGACCTGACCTCAAGAACAAAGGATCTGACACCAAGAAGTCTGCAACAACTACCACCACCTATCTCCCACCTTTTGCTTTTTTAAAAGGACTTGATAAAAACCTTCAGTGACTTTGGAGTTGTTAGGGCATGAGCCACCCATCTCCTTGTATGAATCTGTAATAAATTTTTCTCTGTTCCAAACTTAACTTTTTTTTTTAATTCTTAAAATACAAATTCTTTAAATTGTATTTTTTTCCCCCAAACTCTAATGCTTAGTATTGCTGAGCCTCATTGTGTGTCAGGCACATGAACTTGCAGTTCAGTATACCAGCGGTACATATGAGTCTGAGATGAGTCATTAAAAGGAGAGGGGCCTGAATTTACTCATCTTTCCTCCTTCCTGTTATTTAAACTTCAGATAGTAGAGCTGGTATCTAGATGCCAGTTGAGAATGAGACAACCTTGGAAGGACCTCGAGTCCTTGAAATTTTGGACAGCAATATTTTAACTGTCTACTTCCAAATCTTTTGAAAGTGATAAAAATGAAACGTATCTTACTCAAACCACTGTTATTTTTTTTTCTTTTTGCCATCAACCAAAATCAATTTTTAGTAGCTTTATTGAGATATATTTAACATACCATATAGTCTCACATTTTTTTTTTTTATCTGACTGGAAGATTTTGAGTTTTATAGCAAACCATATTATACAGACCGGAAGCCCCACCAAGCCCCATAAGTGGCAGCATCTTCAAGCCTTTGGGGATCCCCAGGGCCCCCTCCCTCTGGTCTTTGGTCCCCAGTCACTCCCATCACCAGCACCAACTCCCTGTTACCTGAGGTATATGGATACACTCCTCCTCCCCTACATGATACAACCTGGCTCCCCAGGGAGAGACCTGGGCTGAGAGGCAGGATCCCACCCTGACCCCTCCCCCTGACTTCCCAAACCACGCCCCCTCAGTGGAGGAAGGGGCAGGGGAGGGCCAAGAGTCTGTTACTAAGTTCCCATGGTAACTGACAGGGGCCATTTCCAGCCTTAGCCCTGGATTTGGGAGGTGTCTATTGGCTGCTAATTCCATGGCAACCAGGAGTGTCAGTTGCTTGAGCAAATGGGATACAAGTTTCCATGAAGACGACGAAGTGGGAAGAGCCAAGCTGGAGGAGTCCCATGTTCCATATCACTGGCTAGCACTCCACACCCACACCCACCTTAGGTCAAGAAGGGTGGAGCTGCTTAACATAGTAAAGCGAGAGAGAGGCTAGAGTTCCAGTCCAAAATGGGCGCCCACCAGTCCAGTCTCAGTCCTAGCTGGTCACATCCCCTCAAGCTCACAATCTCTCAGGCCTGAGGTTCCCTCTGTTCATGTGTAGCACTTCAGTGCAGAAGAATGTTCAAGGACAGTGTGTGGAGAAGGGTAGTGGGGTGGGGGTACCCCTCACTACTTCCCAGGGCACACTGAACAGCAGTTAGGCCAGCAGCCCCACTCTTCACAAGAGGAGATGACAGCCCACTCCAGTCTTCTTACCAGGGAATCCCATGGACAGAGGAGACGGGCGGGCTGCAGTCCATGGGGGTCACAAAAGAGTAGGACACGACTTAGCAACTGAGCACAGCCATTGTCAGTGACATTCATTGAGTCAGGTTTGGGGGGAAAGAACTGAAATCTGGGGAGGGAGAAAGCAGAGGGCTGACCCTGAGAAAGTAATTCTCCCATTTAAAGTGTACCATTCAATGGTGTTCACAGACGTGTGCAACCGTCACTATGGTCAAACTTACAACATTTTTATTACATCAAAAAATTATTCTTGGACTTCCCTGATGGTCCTGTGGTTAAGAATATGTCTGCTGATGCAGGCGACATGGGTTTGTTTCCTGGTCCAGGAAGATCCTACATGCCACAGAGCAACTAAGCCCTGCACCACAATTACTGAGGTCATGTGTTACAGTTACTGAAGCCTGCATGACTAGAGCCCATGCCCCACAACAAGAGAAGCCATCACTCTCTGCAGCTAGACAAAGCCCACATATAGCAGTGAAGAACCAGTGCAGCCAAAATTAATTAATTCAAATTAAAAAATTCTGTATCCTTTAGCTATACCCTGCTACGTACCCACCCTACATGCACTGGTCCTGAGGAAAGAATAATCCACTTCCCCAGATGCTCATATGAATGGAATCATATAGTTTTTGTCTTTTGTGACTGGCTTCTTTGACTTACCATAGTGTTTTCGGGGTTCATCCAGGTTGTATCGTGTGTTAGTACTTTATTCCTTTTCATGGGCAAATACTGTTCCATTGTATGGATATACTATGTTTTGTTTATTCATTAATCCATTTGTGCACATTTGGATTATTTCACCTTCTGTCTATTAATAAAGTTACTATAAATATTCATGTACACACAGTGTAAACATATGTTTTCATTTCTCTTGCACATATACCTGTGAGTTAAATTTCTATGTCAAACTGTAACTCTATGTTTAATCACTTGAGGAAGTGTCAGAGTGAAGTAGATGCACCATTTTGCATTCTTGTCTGTACATATTGAGGTGTTCAAATTCTCCACGTCCTTACCAACAGATGTTCTTATCTAACTTTTTAATTCTATTCATACTAGTTCATACAAAGATAGGCACAATAAAGGACAGAAATTGTATGGACCTAACAGAAGCAGAAGATATTAAGAAGAGGGGGCAAGAATACACAGAAGAACAATACAAAAAAGACCTTCATGACCCAGATAGTCACGATGGTATGATCACTCACCTAGAGCCAGACATCCTGGAATGTGAAGTCAAGTGGGCCTTAGAAAGCATCACTACAAGCAAAGCTAGTAGATGTGATGGAATTCCAGTTGAGCTATTTCAAATCCTAAAGGATGATGCTGTGAAAGTGCTGCACTCAATATGCCAGCAAATTTGGAAAACTCAGCAGTGGCCACAGGACTGGGAAAGGTCAGTTTTTATTCCAACCCCAAAGAAAGGCAATGCCAAAGAATGCTCAAATTACTTCACAATTGCATTCATCTCACATGCTAGTAAAGTAATGCTCAAAATTCTCCAAGCCAGGCTTCAACAGTACGTGAATCATGAACTTCCAGATGTTCAAGCTGGATTTAGAAAAGGCAGAGGAACCAGAGATCAAATTGCCAACATCTGCTGGATCATAGAAAAAGCAAGAGAGTTCCAGAAAAAAACATCTATTTCTGCTTTATTGACTATGCCAAAGCTTTTGACTGTGTGGGCCACAACAAACTGTGGAAAATTCTTAAAGAGATGGGAATACCAGACCACCTGACCTGACTCTCAAGAAACCTGTATGCAGATCAGGAAGCAACAGTTAGAACTGGACATGCAAAAATAGACTGGTTCAAAATAGGGAAAGGAGTACATCAAGGCTGTATATTGTCACCCTGCTTATTTAACTTATATGCAGAGTACATCATGAGAAATGCTGGGCTGGAGGAAGCACAAGCTGGAATCAAGATTGCCAGGAGAAATATCAATAACCTCAGATATGCAGATGATATCACCCTTATGGCAGATAGCAAAGAAGAACTAAAGAGCCTCTTGATGAAAGTGAAAGAGGAGAGTGAGAAAGTTGGCTTAAAGCTCAACTTTCAGAAATCTAAGATCATGGCATCTGGTCCCATCACTTCATGGCAAATAGATGGGGAAACAGTGGAAACAGTGACAGACTTTAGTTTTTTGGGCTCGAAAATCACCCATCATTCCATGGTTACTGCAGCCATGGAATTAAAAGACGCTTACTCCTTGGGAGAAAAGTTATGACCAACTTAGGATATTAAAAAGTAGAGACATTACTTTACCAACAAAAGTCCATCTGGTCAAGGCTATGGTTTTTCCAGTAGTCATGTATGGATGTGAGAATTGGACATTGAAGAAAGCTGAGTGCCGAAGAATTGATGCTTTTGAACTGTGGTGTTGGAGAAGACTCTTGAGAGTCTCTTGGACTGCATGGAGATCCAACCAGTCCATCCTAAAGGAAATCAGTCCTGAATATTCATTGGAAGGACTGATGTTAAAGCTGAAACTCCAATACTTTGGCCACCTGATGCAAAGAACTGACTCATTTGAAAAGACCCTGATGCTGCAAAAGATTGAAGGTGGGAGGAGAAGGGGACGGCAGAGGATGGGATGGTTGAATGGCATCACCAACTCAATGGACAGGAGATTGAGTAAACTACGGGAGTTGATGATGGAAAGGGAGGCCTGGTGCTGCATTCCATGGGATCACAAAGAGTCAAACATAACTGAGCAATCGAACTGACTGACTGATACTAGTAAGTATGAAGTAGTGATTTTGGGTTTGCATTTTCCTGATGACCAATGATTTGAAAAGTTTTCTCATCTTTGTTTTGGAAGCATTTGTGAAGATTTGTTATCATTTCTTTAAATGTTTGGTAAAACTAACAGTGAAGTCATCTGGGTCTGGGATTTTCTTTGTGAGTAATTAAAAAAATTACTCGTTCAATTTCTTCATTTATTACAAGTCTATTTAGTCTTCTTGAATCTGTTTCAGTAGTTTATGTCTTTCGAAGAGTTTGAAAGTTATCTAATTTTTCACCTAAGTTATTTAATTTTATGTTGTACAATTGTTTGTAGTTTTTCTCTATAGTCTTCTATTTTTGGAAGATTGGTAGAAATGTCTTCTATTTAATTTCTAATTCTAATAATTTAAGTAGTTTCTCTTATTTTCTTAGTAAACTTGACTGGCGCTTTGTTTGTTTGTTTTTTGGTTTTGTTTTGTTTTCAGTTTTGTTAATCTTTTGAAGAAGATTTTCACCTCATTGGTTTTCATTTTCAGACTCAATTCTTACTATTAGAGATAGTCATGTTTATTTAAATTATTCATAATCTCCAGAGACATAATGGTAATTTTTGTCCTAAATAGATAGGGCATGGAAAGAGGATATCGCCTATCAAAAGATTCAAGTCTCTGAAATTTACTTTTCTCCCTTTAGCTCATATTCATTTGCTATTGAAGAGATAATACTCTTTTTCTGTAAAGATACTGTGTATAAAGCTTGTAAATAATCCAACAGAGTAGACCCTCCAGAAGCACTTTTCTTCCCCTTCTAATAAGAGGTTTATTCTTTTGAGAGTGAATAATAATCAGTCTGGTGAGTCTGGCAGTTTTTTATGCTCATTTTGGTTACTAAGATCATATCATTTGTAAAACAGTAATGTTAAATAATTTTAGTCGGTTTATTTAAAAATATGAAATTTGAATTTTTATTCTGAGTCTTACTATTAGACTTCTGAAGAAAACTTTCCTCATTCAGAAAATGAGCAAAGAAGCCATAAATGAAATAGTTGGCTAAAGTTATGGCCATAAATAGGTTTGATGGGAAAAGAGATCTATTGCTAACTCAAGGTAGTGTACTGGAAAATTTTATTGTGTTCAGTCCATATGATAAAGATAAGAATAATTATTTGAGGAGAAAAGCCTTTGGGGGGTGACCAAAGACTAGAATGTGATTGTATCTAAAAAGCTGGGTTCCAAATCATTTGCTTCTGATTCATCTAAAGCATCAAAGCAGGGGTCTACGATTTTTTCCCATAAAGGCCAGAAAGTAAATAGTTTGGATTTTATAGGCCATACAGTGGATATAAAGAATAGTAAAGGAATGAGAAAGAGATGTCCAAAAAGCTGAGGGGTTACTGGGAATCTCTCTTTGGAACAATCAGTCCCAGCAGAACTCCACACTCACCACCACTCCATCCCCTTCCCTCCAACCCATGCACTGTGCATCTTGTCACCAGAATAAAACCAGCGACTAAGTAACAACAACAAATAAGCACAGACATCTTTAATAAACACATTGAAAACAATTACCAATAAAGAGGCACCTCCCAGAGAGGGCAGACATAGCCCAGGAAAGAAAAGCCCTTTTTATTTTGTCACTGGGTGCCCAGCATCTAGGTCATTATCTGCTTTCCCACTCCAAAATAAATCATTCTTGCTAAAACCCCAGAAACATACTCAGACCTCTTCTTTGGTCTTAATATTTATAGGAAGAAGCTGGTTGTAAAAGAGAGCCAAACAAGATACATGATACACAGAAACCTGTATAAACCTAACTCACAAAACATCTCACAAAATGCCATCAGTCTTAGAAAGAAAATCACTGGCATAAAGAGTACCACAATAAACAAAACAGAAAAATTAGCATGAAAAATAATACTTTGCTCAAGGAAATAGAGCAAGATTCAAGAAATCTCTCAGTGAGATTTAAGAAAACAGAGCAGACCACGCTAAGACAAAGATCAATATACAAACAGAGAGAAATTGAAATTAAAAAAAAATCTATAATATCATCAAAGAAATATTAAATAATAAGGATAAACCAAAAAATGCAAAGTCTCTACATTTAAAGCCAAAAACTATTGTTATGAGAAATTTAAGAAGATCCAAAGCAGTGGTTCTCAAACAATTGTCCATCCTGGGGGACATCTGGCCATGTCTGGAAACATGTTCAGTTGCTACAACTGAGGAGGCAGAGTTTGACACCAGGATCTTGTGAGCAGAGGCTTCAGGTATGTGCCTAAATGTCCTACAGTGCACGGGACAGCTCTCCACAACAAAGTATGTGATCCAAAGTATCAATGTGCCAAGGTTGAGAAATCCACACTGTTAGGAGCCAATTCTCCACAAACTGCTGCATAAATTCAGTGTAGCCCTAGTCAAGTTATCAGAATGAATATACATATTCATTAACAGAATGAATATACATATATATATGAGTATATAGAGAGAATGAATACATATATGTAGAGAGAATTAATATACACATTCATATATATGAATACAAATAATGAATATATATGCATAAGCATATATATATATATATATATATATATATATATATATATATATATATATATGGGAGAAACTGATTCTAAAATTTATGTGGAACTGTCAAAGCAAAGCCACAATAACTTTTAAAAAGAATAACACATTTGATGAACTAATAGCATTTGCCTTTGAGCCTCACTTAAAAATTATAGTGGTCAAGACATTGTAGTATTCATGCCCGTCAGAATGGCTGCTATCCAAAAGACTACAAGCAATAAATGCTGGAGAGGGTGTGGAGAAAAGGGAACCCTCTTACACTGTTGGTGGGAATGCAAACTAGTACAGGCACTATGGTGAACAGCGTGGAGATTCCTCAAAAAACTGGAAATAGAACTGTCATATGACCCAGCAATCCCACTGCTGGGCATACACACTGAGGAAACCAGACTTGAAAGAGACATGTGTACTCCAATGTTCATCGCAGCACTGTTTACAATAGCCAGGACATGGAAGCAGCCTAGATGCTCATCAGCAGATGAATGGATAAGGAAGCAGTGGTACATATACACAGTGGAATATTACTCAGCCATTAAAAAGAATACATTCGAATCAGTTCTAATGAGGTAGATGAAAATGGAGCCTATTATACAGAGTGAAGTAAGCCAGAAAGAAAAACACCAATACAGTATACTAGCACATATATATGGTATTTAGTCAATCGGTAAAGATAACCCTGTATGCGAGACATCAAAGAGACACAGATAAATAGAATTGTATTATGGACTCTGTGGGAGAGGGCGAGGGTGAGATGATATGGGAGAATGGCATGGAAGCATGTAAATTATCATATGTCAAATGAATCGCCAGTCCAGGTTCAATGCATGATACAGTGTGCTCGGGGCTGGTGCACTGGGATGACCCGGAGGGATGGGATGGGGAGGGAGGTGAAAGGGGGGTTCTGGAAGGGGAAAACATGTACACCCATGATGGGTTCATGTCAATGTATGGCAAAACAAATACAATATTGTAAAGTTAAAAAATAGAAAATAAACTAATTAAAAAAAATGAATTAAAAAAAAAAAAGACAGTGTAGTATTGACCTCAAAGTAGCCAAATAGGTCAATGGAACAGAACAGAAAGTCTAGACATGGACCTGCATATATATATATCATATATGTATATATGGTATATATATTATAGATTGGCTTCAACAAGGAATCCAAGGCAATTTAGTGGGGAAAAGTTTTTAACAAATGGTGCTAGAACAATTGGAAATATGCATATGGAGAAAATGAACTTGCTTTTTTATTTCTGAACATATGAAAAATTAACTCAAAATGTATTATAAGTCTAAATTTAACACCTAAATTTATAAACTTTATATAAGAAAACATAAGGAAAAATCTTTGTGACCAATAATTAATTAGGTGAAGACTTTTAGAAATAATAACATATAGATGACCAATGGAAGAAAAAAAATAGATAAATTTGATTTTCTAAAAACTTAACATCTGTGCTTTCTGAAAAGCTATTAAGAGAATTAAAAGACAAGCCATGGACAGGGAGAAAAAAGTTACAAAGAATATGTCTGATGAAAGATTTGTATCTAAAATATATGACTATATAAAGAACTCTCAAAACACAGTAACAAAACCAATTAAAATTAACAGAAGATTTAAATAGACCTTTTATTAATGAAGACAAAGAGATGGCAAATAACACATAGAAAGATGTTAAACATCATTAGTCAATAACAAAAAGCAAATTAAAACCCAAAGGAAGTACCACCATATAACTATTGAATGGATAAAATTAGAAAGACCAAAGGAAATACCAAAATTTAACTATTGAATGGGTAAAATTAGAAAGACTGGCCATACCAAATGTTGAAGAAGATGTGGAGAAACCAGAACCCTCAAACACAGCAGGTGAAAAGTAAAATTATAAAATCACTTTAGAAAACTGTTTGACAGTTTTATAAAAAAAAAAGTTAAACCTAAAATATAGCTATTTCACTGTTAATATTTACCCAAGAAAAATGAAAGCTTATGTCTGTCAAAAGGTGAATGCATAAAGCTCTGTGTACTGTACAGTGGAATACCACTCAGCAATAAAGTACAGAACACATGTGAATCAGAGTAATTATAGTGAGTGAAAGAAGTTAGAGGAAAAGAATGCACTCTGATTTCATTTATATAAAATTTTAGAAGATAGAAACTAATCTTCAGTGTATCATTTGTTGAAAGCACATTAGTTGTTGCTTGGGGACAGAAATGCGTGTCTTAAGTAGGATGGAGATTTACAAAGTAGTTCAAGTGAACTTTTGGAGGAATGAATATGTTCACTACTAGGAGTGATCATGATGATGGTTTCATATACATCAAAATTTATCAAATTACACATATTATATATGAACAGATTTTATATCATTTTTACTTCTAAAGAGATATTTAGAAAATGAAATAGAATTGTCAGAAAACAAAGTCAATCACCCAAAACAGACAAAAAAATTGAAGAGGAAAGAAAGATTATATATTAAGGATTGAACCATTAAATACAAAATCTGACTAGTAGGGGCATATGAAAAAAAGGCAGAGAAGAGTTTCTTAGAAAAATAATATAAGAAAAGTGTTTAAAGCTCAGAAATATAGATCTTTAGAGTTTCACCCACAATCTATTATAGTATACAAAAAAGACTCACACTTAAACTTTTATGAAGTACTAGAAGAATGTCCTTCTACTCAAAGGATGTCCCCTACTGAATGCTCCCTTAATCCAGGGGCAGTTGAGTAAGGGATTGAGGAGTTGGAAGTGAGTCTGTTTAAGTAAATAAGAATCAGCTGTCATCAAGCTCGTTATAAGCATCACTGAATGATAAAATACAATGATGAAGTGATTTCAAAGTTCTAGGGAAATACTTTCAATCCACATCAATACCTAGCTAACTACAAATTAAACGTAAAGGAACAAGGGAAGAATTCGGGTAATCAAAGTCTCAGAAACCTTCTATTTCATACCTGCTCCTCAGGCATCAACTGAGGATTGTTGTTGTGTTTAGTCGGTGAGTCGTGTCTGATTCTTGCAACCCCATGGACTGTAGTCCACCAGGCTCCTCTGTCCATGGGATTTCCCAGGCAAGAATTCTGGAGTGGATTGCCATTTCCTTCTCCAGTGGATCTTCCCAACCCGGGGATCGAACCTGGATCTCCTGCACTGCAGGCAAATTCTTCATTTACCACTAAGCCACCATTCTTATTACACTTTGGCAAAAAGAATAAGACCAGGAAAGAGGAAGCCATGGGCTATTAAAAAATATTGAAACAAATTCAGAAATCATAGTATGAGAGTTTTGCAGCAGGTCCAAAAAGCAAACAGTTCTCACTTGTATGGGAAATCAGTCAATGCCAAGAATATTTTCATAAAGAATAATGGAAAGGATAACAAACAATAAATTTAATGACTAAGGTGGTAGAAAATATTATGTACATAGTCAAAAGCATATCATTCTTTCTTAAGAAAAAAAAAGAAGCAAATTAGAAACCCCAGAATGGGTGTTTATGGGTGACTGAGAAGGGATTAAATCTAAGAATGTCCTAAAGCAAACAAACATCTGATCCAGTTTGGATCAACTAAAGTAGCGCAGGAAAAAGTAATTTATTTGATCTAGACCTTAGGAATATTCACTTCAAAGAGTCCTAGGAAGTCACTTGTCTTCTAAATTAATCTGAGCAGACTGCTTAGGCCCACTTTGAATGTTATTATGTTCTTGATAATATAGAAGTTTTTGAACTTTTTGAATAATTTATAAGTAAAATCCTGAAGGCTGAAGTACAGTCACAGTGCTAAATGTAAAAGTTTTCAACTTCCATGAAGCAGTAAGAGTTGAGAAGACATCTCTCTTCTCACACATCCTTAATTGATCACACTTCCCAGGCAGAAAAACTCTGTTTTTGCCTTCTTCTAGTACATATTTTTATACATTCAACTGAAATACTAAACTTTTAACTGGCCTTAACATAAGTTTGGCTCAATGATGCAGGATGCTTTTTGCTTTCCAACATTTAGAATCACTCTATAAACATATTAAACAGTAAAATGGAACTTCATGATTGTAGACAGAATGTAAATGTTTTTGACCTTGATAATGTAAAAACATAGTTAGTCAACAGAAGATGGGACAGGATGAACATTACCTAAAATATAGCATTTCAAGCCCCCTTAGCAAGGTGAATGATTGTGTATAACTAATGCTTCAACATGGAAGAGGAACAGCTGATTCTTCTATTTCAGGAAAGGAATTAGATGTGCTAACATTGAGGTCTCACCTTCTCTGACAGAAATAGGTAATAGAAATCACCCTTTAATTTTCAAAGGAGAAATTCCCCCAAATCCAAACAAACAAAAGATGGGGCATGAGAAAAGGGAATGGGAAACACATAGAAAAATGTGGTGTGAGTACATTTACCTCAAGAATGCGGAGTCAAGCTGGACCCTAGGGAAAGCAGAAATGGAGATTTAAGTTACAAGACATTTTCTTGCAATCACTGGCTACCAGGGTTACTAACTGGTTTTCTATTTGGTTTCAAGATGCACACACATACACCCACACTCGCAGCAGACATCCTTTAAAAGGAGCCATTTCTGTCGCTGCATATTTCTTACAGGTTTCCTTTGCATTGCTTGCCTGTGGATTCTAAGTGGAACCTAGTCACATAAAAGGCAAGGGTCATGGAGTATGAGTCCCTCTAACACCTGGAGTACCTCAATCAATAACCATTGCTGCTTTACTCCAATTAGGGGCTAAAGGTCACAGGTTCCAAAGAGTCAATCTTCTCTGAAGAATAGTTTTCCCATTCAAAGCAGAGCTAACAACCCTTCTCCTTTAGAAGCTGGTAAGAAGGAGGTTCTTACCTCCTTATCAGGGGCTCCCCTCATAGCTCAGTTGGTAAAGAATCCACCGGCAGTGCAGGAGTCCTTGGTTCAATTCCTGGGTCGGGAAGATCTGCTGGAGAAGGGATGGGCTACCCACTCCAGTATTCTTGGGCTTCCCTGGTGGCTCAGATGGTAAAGAATCCGCCTGCTATGTAGGAGACCTGGGTTCTATCCCTGGATTGGGAAGATCCCCTGGAGAAGGGAAAGGCTACCCACTTCAGTATTTTGGCCCGGAGAATTCCATGGACTGTATAGTCCATGGGGTCACAAAGAGTCGGACATGAGTGAGCGACCTTCACTTTCACAAAGGAGGTAGTTAAGAACTGTGAAATGGTGTCAAATGTGTACATGGCCTGTGGTAGCCATTGGGACCAGGAGTGAATGGATTCTTGGTGGACTCTACATTCAGTGAGGCTTTCTTAGTCAATCCAAAGTGAATGCCTTTATTGGTAATTTAAACTTGGCATTCAGATGAAGTGTTGTAGCCTAATGAAGTGAGAAAGGTATCTTAGTGAAGTTCCAATCCCAACAAAGAGTTAGTGTGAAATATTGCCATGTCGGGGCCCCAAAGTAGATGAGGGAAGTTAAAAAACTTGTCCATAGGATAAAAAAGGAAAACACAACATGTTTATTGTGAATTATTGAAGATTATGTTTTATTTTGTTTACACACACTGGACGCTAAGCCTCCATTAAACCCTGACTGGCTGTGGCACACTTTCCTTTTATCAGGGGAAAATGCGAGCCAGCAGCCTTTCAGGGGCCTAGAAATGTGTTTGTCAATAAATATTTTGTCTGGTTTGAGGTGTCTGGGTATCTGTATTCATTCATTCATTCATTCACTCACTCACTCAGACATTGCTTATTACTTTCCTATCGGAGAGGAAACAAGGGAAATTGCCCTTTAGTTCTGAAAAACTTCAGAGTAGGGACCAACACCACATGTGCCAGAGCTTATTGGTACTTAGTTTCCTGGCCTTTAACACAAAAATAATTCTCTCTGAAAACACTTTTTTGATTATAGGAACAAGGTGGATCTCTGTGTTTCTAGTTTTCTTTGGACCTTCAGAATAAATTGTGATTTTTAAAAAATGTTGCATGGTTCAGTTGGTCTCATACAGTCAGTTTTGAGCTTATTTCTTCTTACTTTCAGCATAACTGAAATGGGCATGTCAACTAAAAATACCTAGAATTAAAATAACCACATTATTTCAACAACAGACAGACAAGGAAGAAAAAAAAATCAGCCTTCATATTGAAGTCAGTTAGTCCTTTTTTAATAAATTTGAAGTCATTCATCAACAAGTTTCATATTGAATCTATCACTCAATTCTGCTGTTTTTTTTATGTCAAATAATACCCCCAAAATTACATCAATGTGCTTAAGCAAAATTGGATTTTAAGTGATCTTTACAATGAAATGAAGTAAACGTGGGAATTGATCATGACAGCAATTGCCTATTCCTACTAGAATAATCCTGTACTTACCTTGAACACACTCACTGACTCGTGAGGTGGAAATAAGAGACAAGAATGACAAGATTGTTTCTGGCGCTCACCCTAGGGAGAGACATGGTAAATGAGTCACTCTCCGGGAGGCCACTGTTTACCCAGGTGTTGGGAGTTTCAGGAAAACATGGCACCTTTCAATGCAGTAGAAGAGGTAATAATCAATCCAAGGCACACTAGTTGTGTCCTGGGAAAATTTAATCCACCTAGGCAGTTCTTTGCCCCATAATTCCCCTGACCCATTGCTCATATAAGATGAGAGCCGGACTCTATTCCACAAGTAACAAAATATTTCACTGACTGTTCAGTTTTGTTTACATTAAAATGACTGGAAATATGAACAGGTTTTCAGGTGAAGAGCTAAAGTAAGAATTATGGGATTTCAAGCCAGGAAATTCAAAGTTGGACACATCCTTCTTTTTTTTTTTTTTTAAAGACAACACCATTGTGGGAAAAACACCAGTGGGATTCTCTGCGAGATGCTGAAAATGAACACCTACAGCTGCAGTGGGCCTGTCCCCCTAAATACAGTCCCCGCGTACTGGGATCACCTCTGAGAGGATGATCTCCTTGGTGAAAAAGTTAATTCCGTAGCTGGATGGGGAGAAGTGGTGATGTCAATGGCTGAACGTGTCCAAAGTTCTGAGTGCTGGCATTAGGAACACATGGCATAAGGTACTGCATATACACACGGGACAGGACATCATCGTGACATACACCGAGGTCACTTAGAACAGAGGGAAACAGCGGGTCATGATATCGACAGAGAAACCCCTCCACAGTCCTGGGGCCAGTAGACAAGAACAACAGCTGTTGTAAAGATTACTCGGTCTTATCCGTTTTTCTCTGTAGGAATTTTATGTAGTAGGGCTCTGGAATTGTCTCAAGTATATTCGAATATGGGCAATAACAAACTCTTTATAACAAGATTCTCCTCTAACCTTTGAGCCCCTGTGAAGCATTTTTGGAAAGACAGGACTACTTAAAAAATTAACCTTTTATTATGTTCAGTTGTGAGAAGGAGATATCATTAGAGTCCAATCTCAACTTTTCTCTCCTTACTCAAGAGGTCTGGATGAGGGTAACAACCACCTCACACTGAGTCAAGGGTCCGGGTTCAGAGTCATCCACACACGGCACTCACTGGCTCCAGGAACTACTTTGCAGTAATGAAAGGACACTGTGACAGAGAACCAACCTCGACTCTCTGCTGGCAGCACACGGTTCTGCTTCTTAATATTTCTCACAACTTTTAAAAATGGAGAAGCTATAAAATAATTTTATTAGAAGAGTAATTTTCTTCTAAAATGAAGTAAAGCAAACACATACCCAAGGATCTCAAAAAGTTGTTTTTTTTTTTTTTACAGAATATATGTATGTATTTGTGTGCGTTTGTGTGTGTGTATGTGTGTGTGTAGTTACAAACACTATTTATAGTATAGCTATTATGTTTAACATCATTGCAGTGTCTACAAAGTTGTGGATCCCAGTCTTGGTGCCAAATGCATATAAAAAGCTCAAAAGCTATTATGACTATACCATGCAAATTTATATCCAGAAAACCTTGGGACATAGACTGCAGTTCTTCTGAGCCCCATGGAGTGTCTGCCTTTGACAGTTGGGTACCTCAACTATGCATCAAAAATGTTTTGAATCACTTTTCTCCCAGATAGAATGAATGTCACAGTTCTGAATATATAAACTGGACATTTAAATCAACCGCTGACACTTTTGTCCATGTTCATGCGTATTTTAGGGTCCCTCTTCTGCATGTGGACCTCACTCCTTGAATCACTGATACAGAAAAAGATACCTGAAGTATTGAAAGGGATAAGGTCTACACAATGTCTTTTTTTTTCTCTTTAACATGTTAACAATGATAAGGTCACTTACAAGGTTTTTCCCAATCTGTTTAACTTTTAGGATCCCCCATTATTATCCAAGAAAAAATTGTCAGAAAAAAGCCAAGGAACAAGAAAACACTGGTTGTCTCCAGAAAAAAGTAAAACCAGAGAGCAGTGGCTGGAAGAAGATACTGAAGAAAAAGATAAGAATGAAAGGGAAGAAAGGGTATAAAAATTGGTCACTGCTTCTAGCGTGAGACTTTGCGGTGGGTTTGACCTGTTACAGACATTACAGATTAAAGGTCATCAGCCGCCAAGGAAAATCAAGTAGTGGTCAGCTCCCGGGGATAGCCTATGGCACAAACACCCACAGTGGGGATGGAGCCCTTGTCTGTGGGGAAACTGAGGCCAGCTCTGAGAATACTGGGCAAGGCTCTGGTCACTGGTTTTGGATAGAACAGAGAGGGTGAGGCATATGTGGCATTTTGGGATAAATTATCAATTTAGCAGTTCTTTCCTGAATAGTTTGCTTTTTTGTTTCTCCAAATGCTTAACTTCACTGTGACATCTGTTTGCACAACTGTAGTCATTTCAGTTTATGGATGCCTGTGATAGAAATATTGTTTACAAAAAATATATCATCTCTTTTTTTTTTTCTTTAGAAAGATCTCATCTAAATAGTAAGTTAAGGTTGCATCTATGAAACCGGTGCACCTTGTCTTGTTTCTACGAGCTTTAAAAAGTCCAAATACTGATGAGGCTGTGGGTTGGAAGGAACCAAAAGTGACTGTGTTTGTTGTCAGGTTGCTCTCCTTTGCCTCAAGAGAACGGTCATGGGTCCCTGGGTGATGCATGGTGTGGACTGGTCGTGTTCCTGCAGCATCCTAGTTACACTAGGAGTAGTTGGATGTGCTTGTGAAACATGTCAGATACAGAAATAAAAGCATGAGGATGTTTCTTGGTTTCTGAAATTGAATAGAAGTGTTTTCACTTCAATCTTGATTCTAGAGAACAGAAAGTAGTTACATCACAGAAAGAAAACTATGACATCGCATGCTGCCATGATAGCAAGCATAAGAAACAAAATCTTGGTAAATATACATATATATATGCATATTATGCAAATATATTTGATATTAACAGACAATGTTATAAGAGTGATTGATAACTTAAAAACAAGGGGGAAAATCATCCTAGGTGGTTTTACCTTAGAGTAACAAGTAACCTGAGATGTCTAAGCTTTCCATTAGATACCAGGCCTAGCGATCCATAAGAGATGTGGAGCACGTGTTCAGTGATTGAAATGTCAACTCAACGTTGCCAAAATGTGCCACCGTGTCCCACAAGATGGGTAAGCTGGATCCACCCCAAGCGAGCAAAGAAATACACTGCACAGCACAGTACTTACAATGAGATGCCATCCATCCCCGATGGGCTTTCAAAAGATGCTCGTGCAGACATCAACGTGGGCTCTGCCTATATTTAAGACACAGGTGAGCACACACCAGAGGCTCACCACACCCACGGGACCAGGACAGAAAAAGTCTGCCCCACGAAAGCAAACCCCATTGCCAAGAAAGCCAAAAAGCCTTTGCTTAATAAACTGAAATAGTGGGTATGAAGCATGACTTGTTTTAAACTAGCAATTTTCCTGTACTGGATTCCTGAGCTGTCAAAGGATCTTGCTGAATTCCGGGTATCACCAACGCCGCCTGCAACCTCGTTCATCTCATTGTGAACCTCCAGCGATGTTAACAGAATATTTCCATGAGCATCCACCTGATTGGAAGGATACACGCATGCTTAGATAGCTAGCGTAGCATGCCAATAAACCTAACTTCCACATGTAAACCCAGGACAGACCTGTGTCATTCTATCAGGTCACATATACTATGAGAAACTGCACATCTAGCAAACCCAGCATTTTGTTTTAGTGTAAAGTGTCATTTTGCGGGCTTAACTGCAAGTTAGAAACTTGATTTCCTTGATTTAAAGTCTCGTAGAAAAATTAGATAAAATAAGGTGGTCCATTTCAAACTGAAATTTCACATTATGGATACAAGTTCTTATCGAAGACAAAATTAAAGTACTAATGTCTTTCAAGATGTTAACTTAGGTATTATAACCTTTTACCACAACTATACACTTGGATAGAAACTACACTCTCCTATTCTTCTTTGGAAGTCAATTTGTCCCCTTTTTTGATGATAACAAAAATACCCAAATTACCATGAAGATACAAGTGAGTACTGTGATGAATGGACACTCCTGATGACTTGGGTGGATCTCCTCACTCAATCCTGGTCCTGGCAGAAGACATCCTTTTTAACTGCTATATTTAAGATAGGCTAAAGTCCCTTCTCACACTGGAGCAAAACTTTAAAAAGACCACATTTTATTCTGTGCTAAATATAGCTTCATACCTTTATGATGATACCACTGGTACATTTTATTTGTTGGTCTGCCACAAAACTTTCATGGAGCATGCCTGAGGCTAGGCCTTAAGGTCAACATTCAGGTGGGGAGAGAAGAAGCCCAACACTAAGAGTAGGGGTTTGCACAGGAGTGCAGGGAGATGGCCCCAAATACCAAAGTGACCCAGACACTGGAAAGGCGATCAATATCCAGTGGCCATCAGGCCCTGGCACAAAGGCACCAAAAAAGACTGAGAGATGCCTCCACCATAGTTAGGTGAAAGTGAAAGTCTTTCAGTTGTGTCCGACTCTTTGCGACCCCATGGACTATACAGTCCACGGAGTTCTCCAGGCCAGAATACTGGAGTGGGTGGTAGCCTTTTCCTTCTCCAGGGGATCTTCCCAACCCAAGGATCGAACCCAGGTCTCCTGCATTGCAGGCGGATTCTTTACCAGCTGAGCCACATGGGAAGCCCAAGAATACTGGAGTGAGTAGCCTATCCCTTCTCCAGCAGATCCTCCCCACACAGGAATCGAACCAGGGACTCCTGCATTGCAGGTGGATTCTTTACCAACTGAACTATCAGGGAAGCCCTAAATGATAAATAAATCCAAGCTAGAATACTGGAGTGGGTAGCCTTTCTTTTCTCCAGGGGATCTTCCCAACATAGGTTTGAACACAGGTCTCCTGCATTGTGGGCAAATTCTTTACTAACTGAGCTATCAGGGAAGCCCTACCATCCAATTATGCTTGGGGAAGGAGAGATGTAGTCATTAGGATGTTACCCCTTTCTCCCCAGCCATTTGAATAAATCATGCAAAAGAAATTTGCAAACAGAGAGAGGATGTAGCCTGAATTACCCAGGTGTGCCCAATCTAATCATATGAGACCTTAAAAGCAGATAATTTTCTCCAGCTTGAAGCAGAAGAGAAAGCCAGGATGTGGCAGAAGTTGAAAGCCAGAGGAATTGGAAGCATGAAGAGTAGATTTGCCCTTGGTTGAGAAAACTACAGGGAAGGCCTGAGAAGAAAGTGGGCAGCTTCAAGGAGCAAAGACAGCCCCTGGCCTACAGCCAGCAAGACAACCTCAGTCCTACAACCACAAGGAACCATGGTATCCAATGAGCTGAGCCCCACTGTACTCAGACTTCTGACCACACCAACTGTGAGATAATATTTGGGTGTTGTTTTAAATGTTATGTTTGTGGTAATTTGTTATGGCAACAATCAAAACTGGTATAGGAGAGAAGAGGGAAGATTTCAGAGGGGAGATGAATTTGAATCGGGCCTTAAAGAATCAGTACAAATTTCTCAGGCAAAAAGCCAGGGAAACACTGAGGTACAGCCTTGAAGAGTGGCTGAAATGTTTTGAAAAGGGCAAACTAGTTGAGTGGGGCTGAAGTCCTGGAGAGAATGGATGCACACACTCAACTCCTGGCCCACACTCAGGGGAGACAGAGGAGGTGACTGTCATTCTCATCCCTGTCATCCTCATCTGCTTATCACCGTAGCATTACAACACCTGGGGATAAATGGGAAGCGGATGCGAGTCAAGCTATTAAAAGAATTTCCCCTTTACCCTTTAGGTAATGATAAATAAATGTGGTTTCCAGGTGAAAAAGTGACACATTTCTGAAACCCAACTGAAGGAGCAGTAAAAAGAAGAGAAGATGGATTTGAAGGGAAAAAGTGAAGAGACAGACCCTAGCTGATGTGCACTGCACTGGTCTCTGTTTTTTGAGGGCAGTCTGGGAGGGAAACGCCAGGAGGTAGTGAGTAACTGCTCCCTGCCAGCTACTGCAACCCATTCCAGCATGTCCTCTAGGTGATGCTGGACGCTCAGCGATGTTTCGCCACTACTTGGTCACTTCTGCGTCTCTGCAGTTAAGAAGGTGGGAAAGGAGTGGAGAAGTTACTCATCGCCCTGCTCCCACCTGGCCCTTCCTAAGCTCCCTAGAGAAACAATCACAACGTGGGCTTAGGGTACAGCAGCCGGCCCACATTAGCCTGGGTTCGGTTCACTATCCCACAGCGTCTACTGTCCCCTGAAAATGGAAGCCGTCAGTCTGGGGGTGCTGGGAGACACAAATAGACCAAGATAATACCATGCGCACTGGGGAGAAGGCTTTTTATGAAGACCTGTTCTTGGGGAAGGACCAGAGTACTGAAAGAAGAGCAATAGTTTTGCTTTTTTTTTTTTTCATTCAGTGGAGGGAAAAATTCTAATGGGGCTTGAACCTCAAAAGTACTTGGAGTAATAGACCTTTGTAAGAACCTGGGTTCCATATCTGTTCTTTTCATCATTTCTCCTGGAATGACTGTCAGTAAAATCCTTAAAACAAAAAAGTCAATTTTCCCATTTTTGGGGTCAGTGAAGTGTCTGGTGGTTTAGAGCTCAGTCATGTGGGAGGAGCAGCCTGACAGATAAATAAAAATGTGGTTGAAACAGGAGGAGACAGCAAAGGAAAGGCCAGCAAGGGACTGGGCAGCAGCGTGTCCTCCACAGAGACCACCCAGGAGCTGTGGGTGTGCTTGGGCCATCAGAAGTCGTCACCCTCTCTAAGAAGGGGGTGATCTGGACTGGCTTTGGAAGCTGTGGGCAGTTGGCCCTTAAGGCAACACAGAGGTGAGTGTGATGTGTCAGATGAGCTGGGCTTTACCCAAAGGCAAGGAGGAGTAAGAGAAGGTCCTTGCCCTCAAGGAGAAGAGCTTCAAATAATCAGCAAATGCAGTTTAGAAAACATATTGCATATCTGTTACCCTTAAAGCACATTTTAAAATACAGGCCCACAATGCCATCTCTTTCTAGTTACCAAAAATGCCATATGCAAAGCTCCTTTTATCAAAATCTAGGGATTATGATGCTTTTGCAGAACAAAATACCAAATAATGAAAAGTCTTTTCTTAAAGAAGAAAGTATTTTGTGATACATTTATTAGGATGGACTTTGGTGGTTCCAATGACTCAGATTTTCACCTGGCTTTAAAAGTATGTTTATCTATTTTATTGGAGGAGGGCATGGCAACCCATTCCATATCCTTGCCTGGAAAATTCCATGGACAAAGGAGCCTGGTGGGCTACAGTCCATAGGGTCACAAAGAGTTGGACAAAACTGAGTGACGAACACACATCTATTTTATACATAGTAGTGTGAAGTAATAGCCTATCAAGGAAAAGAACTTGGAAAAAATATGTATACGTGTATGTAAAGCTGAATCGCTATACTGTATATCTAAAACTTACACAATATTGTAAATCAGCTATACTTCAATAAAAAAATTTTAAATGTAGTTGTAATTTTTTGAAAAAAGGTATGCTTATGAACGGTTCTCCCTTCCTCTGACTCTAGGAGAGTAAGAAAACACGTGGGTTCAGCAGTACCAAACTGATGACAAATATCACTCATTTACGGACACACATTCCCTGAGCACTTGCCACATCCAGCTCTGGGACAAACTTTTTGGTAGATGCAAAGAATGGGATGGTGTCTAGGTCAGAAGGCACAGTGAAACGTGACCTGCCATCTCCTAAGTATAGAGCATATGCCCTGGAGGTTGGAAGAACAGGGAAAAGCCCACCTGCATGGAGCAGGAAGTGACAGGGGCATGATGGGAGAAAATGGTAGACAAAATCAGGATAACATCATAGAGAAGAGCATCTGGCTTAAGTCTTGAAGGAGGGTAAGATGTGGATGAAGAAGAGGGATTCTGGGATAAGAGAATCAAATGCAAAGAGATAATAAGATATATGGTGATTCCAGGAAGCCCAAAGGGAGAGTGAAAAAACTCAAAAAGTAAGGTCAACTGGATGTTGAGATGATTTTTCAAGACTTAATGACAAATCTGTATGAATCAATATTCTGTCTTCCCTCCTCCCTTTGGCCGGTTTTGTGCATTTGGGAAAGAACTTCAGAAAGGTGAGTCTAAGTCTGCACCCTTGGATTCCAGTGAAGGAAACCCACCCTGAGAGAAGCTGAACTCACGGTCATCAACGTTTACAAAGTTGGGATGCCTGGGTGCTCCGTTACCTGTGGCTATCTTGAAGTTGTCAGAGAACTAATAATAACTGCATCATTCCATTTCAGAGTGAGTGAACAGCTACATTATTGTTTCATTATGTTGAAAGGAACTTGAATATATATATTAGATATGGAATTAATAAGACCTCAGAGTAAATTAATTTGGCTGTTTTTCACACTGTTTTACCTTTGCATAGTTTTCATTTAAACATGAACCAGTGTGTAGGAAATTTACATCAAAACTACTAAAAGGTTTTTTTTTTTATGTAAGAATTAAAAGGTTACTAAAATTCGTTGACTCTTAGAAACCAAACATTTTAAACAAATATTTCCAGAAGAGATGCTAATCTTTTCCTATCATTTAGAATTTAATCTTAAAACAGATGGGATTGTGAAAATGCTCTGTATAGAATGATAGTGATGACTCATAATTTCTAAAGCATTTCATGAATACCACTCATCTTGAAAATTTGTCTCATATCTACTATAATTAGATTTCAATGTAGTTTTTCCTTCCTGCTCTATAACCCAGAAACATTCAGAGATGAAAAACATCTCCTGTGGAATGTATCCTAGAGGGATTTTCAGTTTCTTCCAAGAATCTGTCACCAGATTGGCACACTGTTGATATCTTATTCTCCACTTAAAGCTTCAAAATAAGTAAAATACTCTAGTTTTAGGAAAATGAGGAACTATTTGTCATGTGAGGAATAAAATGTTGCTCTTTAGTAAGAGGAATGGTGTCAAGCCTGCAGCTCTGATTCCTTGGCAAGACTTTCTGCCACTTCATGAAATTCAAATACCATTTGATCAACTTGAAAAATATCACAAGGCTTGTAACTATTAACACATGCATTACAACTGAAGATGGTTGGTTCTTGGCTATAGAAACAACCCAGGAACAAACAGAAGCACACATAAATTAAGGTCAGAATGTTCACTGCACCACTGGTCTCAGGAGAAACTAAGTGACTATGTGAACACTGCCACTAAGTTAATATAAGGGAAATCCACACTCACGGTCTGACATTAAGATTAATAGCATCATGGTCAAGTTGGTGGTCTGCAGAGCCCCTGAAGACACTGCTCTGAGATCTCTTACAGGACACAAGGAAAGACAATGACAGCACAAGCCCTTGCTGTCACCCTGTGTGCATCAGTCCAAGGACAGTTGCAGCTCCTGAGCCTCTTGGTTCCCAGGTATGACAGAGGTGCCATCTGAGGACACTGCTGGTCAGACCGATAAACAATGCCAAGAGATATCACTGAAAATGAATGAGTGAATGAATAATTACAATTAGAAAGGACTCTTGAAGCTGTTGGCCTGTGCACAGCTCCATTTCTGGTTTGCATGAAATTTGTGATTCTTTACTCACTTTCTTTTCATTCATCCAGATCATGTGATAAGAAATTTTGGGAGATTCATTTCTACTTTAAAAATTATGACTAAATTCTTAGGTGTGGTCAGCAACATTTTTTAATGAAGTATAGTTGATTTATAATGTTTCAGGTACATAAAAAAGTGATTAAGTTCTCTGTCACTCTTTACACACACACACACACACACACACACACACATATTCAATACATACACTCTTTTCCATTATAAGTTATTATAAGATATTGAATATAGTTCCCTGAGCTATATAGGGTCCTGGTTGTTTATCTATATATATTAGTGTATATATGTTAATCCCAAATTCCCAGTTTATCCCTCCCCTCTCTTTCCCCTTTTGGACTCATAAGTTTATTTTCTATGTTTGTGAGTTTATTTCTGGAAATAAGATAATTTTATCATTTTTTAAAGGTTCCACATATAAGCGGTATCACATGATATTTGTCTTTCTCTGTCTGATTTACTTCACTCAGTAGAATACTCTCTGGGTCCATCCGTGTTGCTGCAAATGGCATTATTCCATTCCTTTTTATGGCTGGGTAATACTGCACTGCATATATGTACCACATCTTCATCCATTAGCCTGTTAATGGGCACTTGGGTTGTTTCCATGTCTCGGCTATTGTGAACAGTGCTGCTATGAACACTTGGGTGCATATATCTTCTCAAGGTAGAGTTTTCATCTTTTCTGGATATATGCCCAGGTGTGGGATTGCAGGATCATATGGCAACTCTATTTTTCGTTTCTTAAGGAACCTTCATACTCTTTGCCACAGGGGCTATACTAATTTATATTCCTGTCAACAGTGTAGGAGGGTTCCCTTTTCTTCACACCCTCTCCAGCAATTATTGTTTGTAGATATATATATATATATTTTATGATGGCCATCCTGACTGGTATAAGGTGATACCTCATTGTAATTTTTATTTGTGTTTCTCTAATAATTAGCAGTGCTGAGCATCTTTTCAGGCTGGCCATCTAGTCAGCAAAATTTTTAATGTTTACCTTTAAGAGCATCAAATATGCATTTAAAACATGCATTTGTATGCTGACTTTAAACCATAAGAACTGATATCTATAATCACAGGTTTTAAAAAATATGAACATATAAAGGCTTTAAGAAAACTACTGGAAATTGAAACAAATATTCAGGAAAACAAACAATAAAAATGGACTCATGAATTTTCTTCTGCATCTGATTTATAATATATTAGTTCTACATTCTGCTTAATTTTGACTGTGGATTTAGAGACTTGGCAGTTTTGTTTCTGTTTTAAAATTTAAGCCTCACTCAAAAAGATATTTCTGTAGCTCAACAATTTAACCTTTCTAAAGAGCATCATTTAGAAGAAATCTAAGTCTGTTTAAATTATGAGGGAATTTGGAAAAACAGCATTGCATGTGTCTGTGTGTCTGTGTCATGGAAACAATAATAAAGTGATGAATTCTTGTTTCCTTGGAAACAGTGTGACCAAAGTACACTGTATATGCATAGCAGGATGTGGACTAACTTAGAAACACACCAGCATGGCGCTAAGTATCCTTTCCAGTAACAAATTCAAGCCTGATTTTATTCACAAATCCTGGTTTCTCTGATGAACTTTATGTACCACTGAAAGGAGGAGCCATTCACAGTCATTTAATTGCCTTCACTCATTCATGAACATTCAGGGACCTATTCTGGCCACTGGAAGGCCATGGGCACTGCACTCCTTCAGGGAGTGCCACACCCCTGCGAGAGGTTTGGGTCAGTGATGCTCTAAGAGCACCAGAAAGAACAAGGAAACCTCATGAGCCTGAGAACGAGTGAATTTAGTAAGAAGCATTTAGAGTAAAGACATATAGGAACAAGCCTTCCTCAGTAAACAATGCAAAGAAATAGAGGAAAACAGTAGGATGGGAAAGACTTGAGATCTCTTCAAGAAAGTTAGAGATATCAAAGGAATATTTCATGCAAAGATGGGCACAAAAAAGGACAGAAATGGTATGGATGTAACAGAAGCAGAAGATATTAAGAAGAGGTGGCAAGAATACACAGAAGAACTATACAAAAAAGATCTTAATGACCCAGATAATCATGATGGTGGGATCACTCACCTAGAGCCAGACATCCTGGAATGTGAAGTCAAGTGGGCCTTAGGAAGCATCAATCACTATGGACAAAGCTAGTGGAGGTGATGGAATTCCAGTTGAGCTATTTCAAATCCTAAAAGATGATGCTGTGAAAGTGCTGCACTCAATATGCCAGCAAATTTGGAAAACTCAGCAGTGGCCACAGGACTGGGAAAGGTCAATTTTCATTCCAATCCCAAAGAAAGGCAATGCCAAAGAATGTTCAAACTACTGCACAATTGCACTCATCTCACATGCTAGCAAAGTAATGCTCAAAATTCTCCAAGCTAGGCTTCAACAGTACGTAAATGGAGAACTTCCAGATGTTCAAACTGGACTTAGAAATGGCAGAGGAACCAAAGATCAAAATACCAACATCTGTTGGAGCATCAAAAAAGCAAGAGAGTTCCAGAGAAACATCTACTGCTTCACTGACTATGCCAAAGCCTTTGACTGTGTGGATCACAACAAACTGTGAAAAATTCTTAAAGAGATGGGAATAACAGACCACCTTACCTGCCTCCTAATAAATCTGTACGCAGGGCAATAAGCAACAGTTAGAACTAGACATGGAACAACAGACTTGTTCCAAACTGGGAAAGGAGTATGTCAAGGCTGTATATTGTCACCCTGCTTTTTTAACTTATATGCAGAGTATATCACGTGAAATGCTGGGCTGGAGGAAGCACAACCTGGAATCAAGATCACCGGGAGAAATATCAATAACCTCAGATACACAGATGACACCACCCTTATGGCAGAAAGTGAAGAACTAAAAAGCCTCTTGAGGAAAGTGAGAGAGAAGAGTGAAAAAGCTGGCTTAAAACTCAACATTCAAAAAACTAAGATCATGGCATCTGGTCCCATCACTTCATGGCAAATAGATGGGGAAACAATGGAAATAGTGAGAGACTTTATTTTTTTGGGCTCCTAAATCACTGCAGGTGGTGACTGCAGCCATGACATTAAAAGATGATTGCTCCTTGGAAGAAAAGCTATGACCAACCTAGACAGAATATTAAAAAGCAGAGACATTACTTTGCTGACAAAAGTCCATCTAGTCAAGTCTATGGTTTTTCCACTAGTCATGTATGAATGTGAGGTTTGCACTATAAGGAAGGCTGAGCACAAAAAAATTGATGCTTTAGAGCTGTGTTGTTGGAGAAGACTCTTGAGAGTCCCTTGGACAGCAAGGAGATCCAACCAGTCCATCCTAAAGGAGACCAGCCCTGGGTGTTCACTGGAAGGACCGATGCTGAAGCTGAAACTCCAATACTTTGGCCACCTGATGCGAAGAATTTTTACTCATTGGAAAAGACTCTGATGCTGGGAAAGATTGAAGGCAAGTGAAGAAGGGGAAGACAGAGGGTGAGATGGTTGAATGGACAGTCACTTGATGGACATGAGTTTGAGAAAGCTCTGGGTGGTGGTGATGGACAGGGAAGCCTGTCGTGCTGCAGTCCATGGGGTTGCAGAGAGTTGGACACAACTGAGCGACTGAAATGAACATCTGGGTTCAGAGCCCACGGGTCTAGAGCAGCTCCCAGCTTGCCCAGGGCTGCCTGCTTGGCATTTTGCAGAATACAGCCAGCAGGGCCAGGCCAGTGTAGATCCACGACAGCCTTGGGACAGAACACAGCTCCTGCCCTGAACTAGAGACCTCGAACCAGGGCAGATGAGAGAGAGGGCTGTGTGAAGAACAGTGCCATGCTGGCTATCACATCTGTAATTTGACCACTGAAGAAAAATCGCAACATTCTGGAAAATGTTTTTGCCTGTCAAGTTTGGGCCCCACATGCCAAAATTTCATTCATTATGATATCTTTCCTTTTCTTTTCATATTTGGAAACTGGTAAGTTTTTGGCCTCCTCAACTTTTGCACCAATTTTGCTTTTCAGTAAAACTCAGTGACTTGCAGAGGCCACATTTTAGGCTACGGTCAACAAGCCCACATCACTCCTACTCAAAGGCCATGATGCTGCGGGGCTGCGAGTCTGGGAGAGGCAGGGGCTGGGGAGGCAAGGCGGGGTGGCCTACCCGGTTGCTGTCACCCTTTGAGCGGTCATTCTTCGCCTTGGCGTTCTTTTCCGCAAGCTTCTTCTGCCTTTGAGGGCCTCTTCCAAAGAAAATGTAGTTGACAAAGGCATACTCCAGTAGGGCCAGAAACACAAAGACAAAGCAGCCCATGAGGTACATGTCGATGGCTTTGACGTAGGGGATTTTGGGCAACGTCTCCCGAAGGTGCGTGTTGATGGTCGTCATGGTCAGCACGGTGGTGATCCCTGCAAGAGAAACGGGAACGTGAGGGGCTGCCGGTCCACTGCTTAGTTCCTCACTTCTCACTTTCCTGCTTCACTTTCTCAAACAGCTCGAAGTAGTTGGAAACAAGCGATTGAATACTATTGGGTGATCTAAATGCAAGAGAATACAGAACACATGGTTTGGGCGGCAGGCTAGGGAGCTGACATCTCTTCCCGCCACCCCACTTGGGAGGCACGTCCCATCTCATCGGACCCATAGGTGGATGGGGAGGTGTGGGGGCAAAGCAGGCTGCCCTGCATGAAAGCTGGAAGAAATGAAAACAAACCCTGAATTTATCATAGAACACTAAGTGTCTGGATGAGAAGCTTCCAGGAAGAAGGATCTGTGGAGAATCTGTGGCCACTAGTGAAGAAAACGATTCTTACCATAAGGCCTTCGAGCAAGGGGAAGGAAGGGAAAGGGAAAGGGAAGGTGATGTCGCTCAGTCATCTCCGACACTTTGTGACCCCATGGACTGTAGGCTGCTAGGCTCCTCCATCCATGGGATTCTCCAGGCAAGAGTACTGGAGTGGGCTGCCATTTCTTTCTCCACAAAGGGAAGGAGGCAATGACCTAAAACTACTAAGGACAGGATCCAGCCCTGAGTGCAAAGACAGGGACTGTTTGAGTGAAGTTCTGGAGAACAGATTACCTCACAGGGCAAATTCCCTCCTTAGCTAAGAACAAGGTTACAAAGCTGCCTCGGGACATGGTGGTTTCAGGCAAAGGCTGATGACTTTATTCAAAGTATAGCATCTTACCGTGCTCCGGGGCAAGTGATCTGATCTGTTTGTTGTTTTTTTTTAATGTCACTGTTTGAATTTTTTAGTTAGTATCAGGTGAATAATGTCATTTTCCCCCTAAGGGAGCTATGCTTAGTCTCTAAACACATGTAAGGACCATGTTTTATAATTCTCCTATAGCAATGGGCATGCTCTTGGTGTACAAAGATTCCATACAGGATGATCTGAAGCCAAGAGAGCAGGCGACCCATTGGCCCATGACATGCGGAGTTCACTGAGCTGAGTGAAGCCACATATGAGGGAAGGAACTCACCACTCACTTCTCAGTGACGGGCATTGCTGCCGCTGACTTGCTCTCTCTGAGATAGTAACTTTTGAAATATTAAGAAGTCTCAAAAAAGCAAGGCAGTTCCAAAGAGCCAGCTCTTTTCTATCCACGAATCTGATGCTTCAGCATGTGACTACTTATGTGTCTTCTGGGACCCAAAAGAGGGTCGTGGCTCCGTGAGGACCCCTCTCAAGGAGACCATCCAGGTGAGAACTTCAGCTGCAGTCACCCAGAAAACCAGTGATGTTCCCCAGGCCAGCAGGTGGGGTAAGCCTGAGAGGCCTGCACTTGGTCTCATTAGACCTCTTCTCTGAACCCCCTGAGCCCCACTCAGCTCCCAGAGTGAGGGGCTAGGTTTGTTAAGCATCTTAATCTGATGCCCTCCAGACTCCCATCCCATCCTTGGAGGAGCACCAGAGCCCAGGGCTCCCCTCACTCGGGACCTCCTGGAGACGTGAGCACAGACTTCTGTGCCATATGCGCTGAGCTGCTGGCAGAAGGAGATGAGGAAACAAGGAGCAGAGGACCTATTTTCATGTTTGACTACAAACCAGGGCTGCTGATGAAAGTGTGGAAATCAAAGATGTCAGAATATTTTAAGACTCCTCTTTAATATAAAATTCATGTGCATCTGGGGGCTTTTAAAATTTGAAAATGGCAATGGTATAATTACAGTTTACAAAGAAGTGCAAAACACCGTGTAGATGCTACAAAATCAGGTGTTCTCACTATTATCCAAAATTTTGTAATATTGCTGCCATAACTTCTTTTTTCCTTCCAAATGGACTTTGGAAAGTGCTCTGCTTTAGTCATTGTTTTGGCTCTCCAGATGACTGCTCTGAGTGGACATGTATCAACACAGGCCTCAGTAGATGTCCCCAGAAAGTGGCCTAAAGGAACAGAGCCCAGGGCTGGCCAGCACACGTCAAGAGCAC
The DNA here is from genome assembly GCA_024291935.2 of Okapia johnstoni. Taxonomy (NCBI): domain Eukaryota; kingdom Metazoa; phylum Chordata; class Mammalia; order Artiodactyla; family Giraffidae; genus Okapia; species Okapia johnstoni. Next base: position 2,824,972 of record CM044326.1, read on the forward strand.
TCAGCCTGGCAAAGCTGGCCTGAGGCAAGTGGGCAGGGATGCTAGCTTCAGGCCCGTCAGCTCTGGCTCCAGGATCCCTTAAGAGTAAGGTTTCATGGTGAGTGCTCCCTAGCTTTCCACTTTGGGCTCACGTTACCTCTCAGACTGAAAGGCTACTCAGTCTCTAATTCCTTGTACTGTTTTCCTTCCCATCAAGGTAACTGTGGACAGTGAGACACAGTGGTTCATGGCCTAAATAGTAGAGCCACGTGGTCCTGGGCTGAAAGCCCAGCTCCACCATGTCCCAGCGGTAGGACTTGAGTGAGCTTGATGGGTCCACAGCTGCTGTCTAAAGCTGCTGTGAAGTATAAAACGCCATGGTGATAGACTACCATAGACTACTACTACTAACTCTTATTGTTAACACTCACAAGAAGAAATGTTATCATTACCAGCATCACAGAAAAATATATTTTCTGGTAGCCTCCAGTTTCTTGGCAGGAGACCCAATTCCTGGCAGCCTCACCCTGAACTTCCCCTCTCTAAGCAAATTCCATCCAAAGGCAGAATGGGAGATGGCTGAGTGGTGCTTTCTGTGTTCTTCATACATTTACCCAGATGTTAAGTCTTGTTAATTATTAGTCTCAAATTGTTTCTCATTGATAGTATGTTAATAAAATATTCTATTTGAAAACTGCATTTATGAAGACGATTGTGAAATAAAAATGTAACATATCATTTAAAGATATTTGTCTCCTTTGTGACCCAAATCATGTGGCCTAAATTATTTTAATATAAATTTCCACTTCCAGAAAGACCAGTAGTTTTGAGGACGACCATGTAATTACCACTCCTAGCTTTGTAGTTTGGTGGCTTCCAGCACTAACAGTTCAGTGGATGTGGGCGCCAGCACTCGGCAGCAGAGGCATGAGACCCCAAAGCATACGAACATCTGTGCAGCACAGCTGGGTGAAGAATCAGCATTTCCCTTCAAGTAGAGAGGCAATCCCTGACAGCTCCAGACTCAACAGTGCCCTGAGCCAGAGGGGTGTGTCAAGGAAGTCTTCACTGAGCATCGCTCCACGCAGACCTGCACCTCTCAGACCTCATTTAGAAGCAGGGAGCACCCACCACTATACAGCCATTCAGGATGAAGGCAAACAGCACTCTAAGCCTTTCAAAGGATGTAGTATATGACAAAACATGTGGAGTGGGCGGGGTTGTGTTGTTCTCCAAAAAATGCCCCCAAACCATGGCCCTATCCTCTCCAAGAGGCACTGAACATATTAGCATCTTAAAGGTATTGAGAGATCCCTCAATAAGAATGATTAAAAATAATTCTTGCTGAGCTTTTAAATACATCCATCATTTTCACAATGTAGTAGGCCAAAGAACTCTTCTGTACGCTGTCTATTGACAATGTAGAAATCACCTGTAGTGGTGAAGAGCTTTGGAGTCAGACAAACTGGTTTAAAACCTTTCTTGTGAGACTCAATATTGTATGACTTTGCACCAATTGAATAGCTTTTCTGTACTTCATGCCCTTCTTTGTAAAATGAGAACACTGCCCACTGGGCTGTGTATCTTCTGTATTATGGGGCAGGTAACCACTTTCATGCACAGAACTTGGACCTGAGTATTTGGTAAGTTGCAGCATGATTACTGTTCTTGGGGTTATTCAGAGTTCATAACCTGATGATACCCTTTTCCTTAGCCAAATGGAGTTGCTGTGCTGTCACCTCCCACCTCCCGCAGACCCAGGCTCAAGACTGTGTGTCATGCAGGAGCTGGGACAGAAGGAGAGAGAGGCCCGAGTCCCACGCCCAGAGCGGGACCTGCCAGATGTCTACTGGGCCAGACGCTGAAGCCTGGAGACCACAGTTGCCTTCGGGACCTCTAGGCCTCAGGTCCACCCGACACTAACAAATGCCTTTAATTCTGCCTTTCGTGCCTGGCTCCTGGACTTCTGGTATTCACCAGGACCCAGCACATCTCCAGTGGTAACACCTTAGCAAGTCTGGGCAGACTCTGTCCCCCAAACCCACAGAAGCATGACTGAGGTTTATAGCAACAATGCAGGGTTGTCAAGAAAAAGTGGAATCTACTTTCATACACTGTAATAAGGGCTATGTCCACTCTAACCCATTCCAGGTAGACTATTGATTTAATATTGTGGAAGATGATATTTACCATTTAGGAGCTATAGAATTTATATCATCTGGAAAATTGAGAGGGCTTCCCAGGTGGCGCTAGTGGTAAAGAACCTGCCTGCCAATGCAGGAGACCTAAGAGACTCAGGTTTGATGCCTGGGTGGGGAAGATCCTCTGGATTAAAACATGGCAACCTATTCCAGTATTCTTGTCTGGAGAATCTCATGGACAGAGGGCCCTGGAGGGCTACAGTCCAGGGGGTCACAAAGAGTCGGACACAACTGAAACAACTAACATACATACATGTAGAAAATTGAGGAATTTGCATTTTCAGTACACCTCACTTCTGATGATGCCTGATAATTCTGGTTCTTTGGTACTCGTATCTCTCTGATTTTCTCAAAAAATGACAGATTTTCTGAGGTAGATTCCCTGGAAGCTCAGGAAGCCGCAGCTTCTGATCTCCTCTAGAACAGGCTTCTTACAGGCTTGGGAGGGGTTCTGGGAACTCTGTATTTGTATATTTTATATTCTTTTTCTTAAAGAGAGCTTTTGAAGTTTAATAAGCTAACAGTTCCCCAAGTTTGGATCTGCCCCTGCAAATTCACTTTAGCTGTAAATTCTTCAGGTGATAAGAGAAATTAGCTTAACAAAGAGCAATCTAGTAACATTAGCGAAAAAGGCAAAACCTACAGAAAGGACATGATTGAGTGACTTTCCCTTTGACAGAAAGGATTGATGTTACAGGGTAACCTCTGCAGGCAGTAAAAAATCCTGAAGATTTTTTTCAAGAGATTTTTCCCTTACCAATGTGCATGCATGAGCTCAGTCAAGTCTGATTCTTTGTGACCCCATGGACTGTAGCCTGCCAGGCTACTCTGTCCACGGGATTTTTCTCAGCAAGAATATTGGAGTGGGTAGCTGTTCCCTTCTCCAGGGGATCTTCCCGACCCAGGGATTGAACCCACGTCTCCTGCATTGTAGGCCGATTCTTCACTGCTGAGCCACTAGAGAATCCATACCAAATCCATCAGAAATAGATTAACAGTTACTACAAAACTTTTAATTTTTTGATACTTTATTCTTCTCTAAGTGTCTTTACATTCATCTAACACTTTAGAAATAGTTACCTAAGTTTCTTAAGCCACTATTACATGTTATTTCATCAGAAAAAAAATCTAATCTTGAATCTATATGAGTCACTTGTCTGTGGGTCTAAGCCAGATATCCACTTATGCACATGTACACACATTCTCCTGGAAGCAAGATGCTAAGCAACTTAAATTTCTGGGAAAAGACAGTAAAAAGAAATAGTAAGAAAGAAGGACAACCAGATCCCTCAATACTTATGCTTTTCTACGGGCTTACGAGCAGAGTTGTTTTAATTCTTTTGAAAGGTATTATTAATTACTTCACTCCCAGGAATTAAACTCAACTCTACCCATATAAAGGATAAATTGGACAATTGCTCTTCAGCTTTGTTCTTACCTAAAATGTATTTAAATGAATACTTGGTCCATGTAGTTTCATAATAATTAGTTCAGTAGAAAATAATGGTTCTGAAAATATAAGCCTTCCCTTAATAATAAAAAAAATATTACAAATCATACTGGAACACATAATATATACTGTACATCAGCTAATAATCCAATTGTCAAGAGACCAATGGCCAGAAGAGATCACTAGAGCTCTTGAGAACTCAGAATTTAGTATCACATTTTAATGCTCATTAATTTGTGTAATTCCAATGATATGGTATAACATTTGGCTATTTTTCTGACTTAAAAAAGAATGTGCAATTAATCAAGCCTTCTTTCTGGGCCATAGACTGATTTTGAACAGGAGATGTTAATCCTTGCTTTAAAATTAGTGTCAAAAACAGTTTTATTATGCAAATATTCGGCAAGCATATTTTCCCTTTCATGGGCATGAAAATTCACATTTGAGCCTTATAATTAAATTAACACATCAAGGGAATCATGCATGAAATTAGTATTTCAAGATAAAAAGTGACTATATGGGCAAGACTGGCATCATGATGTCAAGAATTGTAGTTGAACTATAGTCTTTGAACTCCCTTAATATTGTAATGATAAGTTGACTTTATATTTTAGGTATCATTTAAAAATAGCACATACCAAGGGCAACTCTAGCCGCAGATGCATCATAATTGATCCAGAAGGACACCCATGAGAGAATTGTAATTAGGATAGAGGGCATGTAGGTCTGGAGAATGAAGTATCCAATGTTTCTCTTCAACCGAAAGCTCAGTGAGAGCCGAGGGTAGGCACCTACGGTAAACAGACAGGAATTACACTGGAGATCAGACACAGCAGGCAAAGAGTTCGCTTTGACTTCCATGGGTCAACAGCATGCACTTGAAAAGCCCAGAATGGAGGGGTGGTCCACAATCATGCAATCTGCCTCCACCATCTAAGTTCCATTGAGAACTTGGGAGATGAATGATTTTCAGTCTATGTATGAGGTCATGATGAGGCTACTCTTCTCTTTTATACTCAGCTAAAAACTGTCCCTGAGAAAACTCTGGGAAAGTTTTTAGCTTAGAATTTGGAATAGTGATGACTACTATTTATTTTTCAACTAATAATCTCCTTCTCCTCCACTGTAAATAGGGGAGATTTGGGATCAGTCATCCTCCGTCAGCCCATCTGCAGCAACAGTGCAGATGTCTGAGGCGCTGACCCTGGACCCCCGGAACAGCTCAGGGACCCCCTCCCCACGAGCGTGAGAGGCACAGAGGGTAGCAGCGTGCTCTGAGATGCTCTGCTCCGACCACAGGAAAGGCATCAGAGAGCTGAGAAGAAGCGTTCGGTCTGCTTTCCTGTATTTGAATCCCCATGTTAACCTCCTAAGGTGTACATTCCACTTAGACAGCTGTGAGCCCCATCACCACTGCCAGTGCAGAGAGAACAGCCCGCTGCTATGCCACCTACATATTCGCCTTTCCTGTTTGATTTCAGTTTTTCGTTGGGGAGCAGGCATGTGTGGCCTCCATTTCTTCCCGACCATTTCAACAATCTACTTTATCAGTTTCAAACCCCTCAGCTCTTAATTTTCTGGACTCAACTGAGGCTGCTGGAAGGCCAGCCTTCTCTAATCATCAGATTCCTTGCCTCTTCCCCTCCTGCCTTCACTGATGGTGGTGCTCTCTTCCTGAGATTCATCCACCCAAAGTTTCAGGAGACCTCGTATTTCTTATCTTCATCCTACTCCAAGCCTTACAGGCTCATGTTCCCCTCCTGCCTCCAAACATGTGCATTTTTCATACTTTACTTCACATCCCTTTCTGGTTTTGTCGCTACAGTCTATCCCTTTTCCAGTCTGGTTCACTCATATGACTATTTCTTCTATGTAGTAAATGAAAGACTTTAATTTCCAGGTTTCTACTTTAGCATTAACCACATTTTCAGCGAAAATTATATAAAGGAGAAAAGAAATAGCCTAATACACACAGCATTTAAAAGCTGACAGTCTGGAAATTTTTTCCAATCTCTTATGTGCTTGTGTGTGAGTATAGTTTCTTTTATATAACTCTGATCAAATGCATATATTGTATTGTCACCATAACACAAACATTTTCATCCTTATTACAAATTACTTACATATACAATTTTAAATTTTTCCTGATTTTCCATCAAATATATACACATATATTCTATAGTTTATAAATACATTTTCCTGAACACAATAAATTTAGGGTATTTCCATTGTCGCAAAACTTTAAGTAATATTCTTAGGAATACCTCTGAGTAATGTGTCAAAAGAGGAATTGTTAGGCCAATGTTGAAGGCTTTTGATACACAGTCCCATTTTCAAATCACGTTTTTTAATTGCTTACTTCTTAATGTTTTTTTTCCTCAGATTTTAAACTTATCAGTTCAGTCACTCAGTTGTGTTCAACTCTTTACGACCCCATGGAATGCAGCACACCAGGCTTCCCTGTCCATCACCAACTCTTGGAGCTTCCTCAAACTCATGTTCATTGAGTTAGTGATGACAAAGTCATCCTCTGTCGTTCTCTTCTCCTCTTGCCTTCAATTTCCCCAGCATCAGGGTCTTTTCCAATGAGTCAGTTCTTCGCATCAGGTGGCCAAAGTACTGGAGTTTCAGCTTCAGCATCAGTCCTTCCAATGAACACCCAGGACTGATCTCCTTTAGGATGGACTGGTTGGATCTCCTTGCAGTCCAAGGGACTCTCAAGAGTCTTCTCCAACACCACAGTACAAAAGCATCAATTCTTTGGTGCTTAGCTTTCTTATATGATCCAACTCTCACATCCATACATGACTACCAGAAAAACCATAGCTTTGACCAGATGGACCTTTGTTAGCAAAGTAATGTCCCTGCTTTTTAATATGCTGTCTCGGTTGGTCATAGCTTTTCTTCCGAGGAGCAAGCATCTTTTAATTTCATGGCTGCAGTCACCATCTGCAGTGATTTTGGAACCCAAGAAAATAAAGTCTGTCACTGTTTCCATTGTTTCCCTATCTATTTGCCATGAAGTGATGGGACCGGATGCCATGATCTCAGTTTTCTGAATGTTGAGTTTTAAGCCAACTTTTTCACTCGCCTCTCTCACTTTCATCAAGAGTCTCTTAGTTCCTCTTTGCTTTCTGCCATAAGGGTGGTATCATCTGCATATCTGAGGTTATTGATATTTCTCCCGGCAATCTTGATTCCAGCTTATGTTTCATCCAGACTGGCATTTTGCATGATGTACTCTGCATAGAAGTTAAATGAGCAGGGTGACAGTATAAAGCCTTGATATACTCCTCTCCCAGTTTGGAACCAGTCTGTTGTTTCATGTCCAGTTCTAACTGTTGCTTCTTGACCTGCATAGAGATTTCTCAGGAAGCAGGTAAGGTGGTCTGGAATTCCCATCTCTTTAAGAATTCCAGTTTGTTGTGATCCACACAGTCAAAGGCTTTGGCGTAGTCAATAAAGCAGATGTTTCTCTAGAACTCTCTTGCTTTTTCAATGATCTAGCAGATGTTGGCGATCTGATCTCTAGTATCTCTGTCTTTTCTAAATCCAGCTTGAACATCTGGAATTTCTTGGTTTACCTACTGTTGAAGCTTGGCTTGGAGAATTTTGAGCATTACTGTAACAGTGTGTGCAATGAGTGCAATTGTGTGGTAGTTTTGAGCATTCTTTGGTATTGCCTTTCTTTGGGATTGGAATGAAAACTGACCTTTTCTAGTTTACCCTTATAACTATTAACCATTTAACCTTATAAATAATCTAATTATACCATTCATGCATCTTTCTCATTTTTTGTTCCTCTTACTGTTTTTGTCTATTCATTCAAGTTCTTTTGATACTAATCCTTGCTTGTATTCTCTGCAAGCATTTTCCCAGTTATTTACAAACCTGCAATAGGGTTAGGGTAAGGGACATATAAAAACATACAATTTTGTATATATTTGAGTCTATCCATTTTATTTTTTCCCTGTAATTTTTAAAATCTGTTTTTAGGTTTAGATAACTTCCCCACAGACAACTGACCACAACCCTATTTTGAGGGTTGGTGATTATTTCAGGGTTTGATATGAAGTGAACATACACATTGGTTTCTGTTCCACAAACAACTAACCAAGTTTTCCAACACCATTTGTGAAATGAAGCTTCCACTGAGAGATCTGATGCACTCTGTTGTTTCATAGTACATTCCATGTCTATGTAGCTACAGACATGATGTGCCCGTGAGCCAGGTCAGAGCCTTGCCTGGGCCGTGACACCCCCGGTCCCTGACACCACGTGCTCTCCAAGTGTTTCAGAAGCACAGTCATCACATGTTCAACATCTTATGCTGCTTCCCATAAAGGTCAAAACAGTCACCTGGGAATTTTAGTTTCTCCAAAATCTTTTCCCAAGATAGCGTTAGTTTTATCTTACACCATGCCTCTGTATTAAGCATAACATTTTCTAGCCAAGAAGTATCCTTATTGCCTCAAAATAATTGTCCAAATTTCTTGCCTCTGCTGATTTATACCCCTTGCTCTCCCCTTAAGAAATGTCTTTCCTTAACCATGTTTCAAGGCCTTGGTCAAATGCCACATCTCCCATAAATCCTTTTTTCTTTTTTTCCCTCCAAATACAAGTAATCACCCTCTTGAGCTATTTTCTTTCCTCTTCAAAATTATAATTATTAACATTTACCAAGATAAGATCTTCCTTAGTAAGATGAATAAACTCCCAGGCAGAGTTTGTGAGACAGTTTTCATATACTGTCATGCTTAGCTAAATGTCTAAAGCATCTTCGGTTATTAACAAATGCATCAGTGTGCTGAAAGAATGAAAATAGGCATACCTGATTTATTTAATAAGTTTAATACTCAAAATAGCCAGTAATTTTATTAAATCTTGGTTTGAAATCCTATGGCCACCTTCAACATTTATATTGAAGTACCTTCAATATCAGATCTTAATTTGCAATTTCATAGTGATCTCATGCCTTTACTAATCATTTGCTACTTTATGCTTCAGATATTTCTCACTACATCCACTCTACTTGGAATGTTATCCAATTCCATCAGGATAGACTGGCTTATGCTGTAGTAGCAAAAGGCCCCTTAAATCTCAGTGACTTTACAACAAAGATTTATTTGTTTTTTCTTCCTTGTTCTCCATAGCCATTCAGCTTCCTCTTTCTGGAAGGCAGCTGGAACACTGTGGAAGAAGGGCCATACATACTTCCCATCACATTTCATTCTCCAGAGCAAGTCTCATTGTCAATCTTTATGTCACTAAGGTAGAACAGTTCAATCCTTTCCCAGGGAATTGCAGCAAATATTTTTTGAATGACAATGTAACCTACCATATTCCCTAACTTTCCATTTTCTGAGTCAACTTTCTTAACATTTTCCAAAGTACATTTTCTTTAGGGAAACTGTCCCCTACAAGGCAAATACTTATACTCATGCTATGAAGGACAATTGACACACCTTTTGAGAATACTTACCCTGGGCAACATGGAGGCTAGCGATATAAAAGCACAGTCAAACATTTGGAGGGTCATTAGTGACCATGAGGAAGGAAATACCACTCAGATCTCAAAATTATGTATTCACCAAAATACTCTTTAATACAGAATATAGAATTAAGAAAATATACCATTTTCTTATGTATTTGTTTAGTAAATACATTCTGTTTCTTAAACATGAAATACACTTTCAAATCAACAAAATTCTTAGGCATTCACCACCTGTCCTCCCCTACAATTCCAATCTCCTAATCCCACAAGTGGGAATGCTCAGTGGAGGAAAAAATAAAGATGAATAAGAAGATGGTCTATGCTCTCAGCTAGCTCCCAATCTGTAAGAGAAAGACCCATACAGAACTGGCCTCTGTAAACCAGAGGTAAGGGCTACACTGGATATTCTAGAGCACAGGATTTAGGAAAGGTTTCATGGTATCTGAACTGAGATACTCCTGGTTGAATAAGAGTTTTCATAGGCAGAGGATAAGAGCCTTCAAGGTAAATGGTCCAACACAGTCAAATGAAGAAAAGCCTTTCAAGATGCCATGAGACAGAGACTTCAAAATGTTAATAATCACAAGAATCTTCAGAGATGTTAAGACCTATTCTTCTAGGCAAAGGCTTTTTTTTTTTGTTTGTTTTAATGAATTAATTTATTTTAATTGGAGGCTAATTACTTTACAATATTGTGGTGGTTTTTGCCATACATCAACATGAATCATCCATGGGTGTACACGTGTCCCCCCGTCTCGAACCCCCCTCCCTAAGCAAAGGCTTTTGCCACTTGGTGTGCATCTTTAAGAATGCATAGAGTCTCTGTTGGACAACGTCCTGACGCTGATACAACAGATATCCTGATGTAGCCTGTATCTGTGGAGAATATTCCTCAAATGATCATAACAAGTGGCTTGATTATTTAAAGTGGAAAAGTAGTGAATCAGTTTCATTAAAATATAGCCTTCAAAAGTGTGATAGAAGTTTACAAGTTACAACAGAAAGGCACGGAAGCCCTAAAGCCTGTGTGGCAATGTAGATGTGGTTAGGTTCCCAAGTAGATGCTGAACCAACAAAGGTAGAGTCCCTGAACACAAGTGCTTTGCTCCAGTTCAGGACTTCCTTGGCAAGACTATCCATTGAAATGCTGATCTCAACCCTTTTTCCCAGATGCACTAACAGCTGTGCCAGAAACAAGGCTCTGGGTCTCTCGTCCAGCCTAAATTAACAGAACTTTCTAAGGCATTAATATTGCTGAAGAACTCATAAAAATGTGTATGCAGAGTATCATGTCACCTTTGCCAAGTGTAAGAGCCACTCAAATGTATCTATAAAGTCACAAGCTGATATTTTGACAACTGCAGCAGAGTTGGCCTACCTACATATTCCTGCCCCCTTCCAAGGCAGCCACCAAGTGGGCTCTCCCAGGACCGCCTAGGAAGCTTCGTGATGCTTCGCCTGGGAGCTCAGGGATGCTCTTGGGGTCTTTATGATCCTATCTCATTCATCTATTTCCTTTTTTTACTGTATAATACAACCTAAAGTTCAAAATGGTGTTCCTAATTTTCTCAGCCCCCCTAACCAGTCACCTAAATTAAAATATTTTCAAAACTTCCATAAAGGAAAGTAGATATAGGAAACAGGAAATAGAGAAAGAGGAAAAACAAACTTTTTCAAAGACCGTCTCAATCAGGCAATAATTCTCTTTGTGATCTCCACAGCAAAGCTGGAATGTTCTGTCCTATGACTCTGCAGCAAAGAGTAGGGGCATCTGAGATCTAGGTTCAGGATCAGGGTTTATTTGGGATACTCCTTTAGGAAGTTGGTTGTCCTCTCAGATCCTTAGGTTCCCTGTGTGTAAAATTAGGGCACAGATATCATGAGTGAAAAAGGAAAAATATAGATGAATTTTACTCCACTGATTACAAACCATTATTCTGCAGAGGAAACTATTGAGAAAATAAAAATAAAATCCACAGAATGAGAGAAAATATTTGCAAATCATATATCTGATAAGGAACTTGTATCTAGACTGTATAAAGAAGGTTTCCAAAAAATACAAACAACCCGATTTAAAAATGGGCAAAGAACTTGAATACATATTCCTCCAAAGAAGATAAGTCCCGTGTCCAGCAAGCACATAAAAGGTACTCAATATCTTACTCATTAGGGAAATGGAACTCAGAACCACAATGAGACACCATTTCATACTATTAGGATGACTACAACCAAAAAGACAGACAAGGGCTTCCCTGGTGGCTTAGTGGTAAGAAAAAAAAAATCTACCTTCCAATGCAGGAGACATGGATTCGACCCCTGATCCAGGAAGATGCCACAAGCTGCGAAGTAACTAAGCCTGTGCACCACAACTATTGAGCCTGTGATTTAGACCCACAGGAGCCACAACCACTGAGCCCCCTGTGCTGCAGCTACTAAAGCCTGTGTACCATAGAGATCATGTTCTGCAACAAGAGAAGGCACAGCAGTGAGAAACCTGTGCACCACACCTAGAAAGTAGACCCTGCCTGCCTGGCACAAGTAGAGAAAATCCCACGCAGGAAGGAAGACTCAGGACAGCCAAAAGTAAACTAATAAAATTATATATATATACATATATATATATATATATATATATATATATACACATACACAATATATGCTCAGAATTCTCCAAGCCAGTCTTCAACAATACATGAACCATGAACTTCCAGATGTTCAAGCTGGTTTTAGAAAAGGCAGAGGAACCAGAGATCAAATTGCCAACATCCGCTGGATCATCGAAAATACAAGAGAGTTCCAGAAAAACATCTATTTCTGCTTTATTGACTATGCCAAAGCCTATGACTTTGTGGATCACAACAAACTGTGGAAAATTCTGAAAGAGATGGGAATACCAGACCACCTGACCTGCCTCTTGAGGAACCTGTATGCAGGTCAGGAAGCAACAGTTAGAAATGGACATGGAACAACAGACTGGTTCCAAAGAGGAAAAGGAGTACGTCAAGGCTGTATATTGTCACCCTGTTTATTTAACTTATATGCAGAGTACATCACGAGAAATGCTGGGCTGGAAGAAGCACAGGCTGGAATCAAGATTGCCAGGAGAAATATCAATAACCTCAGATATGCAGATGACACCACCCTTATGGCAGAAAGTGAAGAAGAACTAAAGAGCCCCTTGATGAAAGTGAAAGAGGCGAGTGAAAAAGTTGGCTTAAAGCTCAACATTCAGAAAACTAAGATCATGGCATTTGGTCCCATCACTTCATGGCAAATAGATGGGGAAACAGTGGATACAGTGGGTGACATAATTTTATTCTGGGCTCCAAAAGCATTGCAGATGGTGATTGCAGCCATGAAATTAAAAGACGCTTACTTCTTGGAAGGAAAGTTATGACCAACCTAGACAGTATATTAAAAAGCAGAGACATCACTTTGTTGACAAAGGTCCATCTAGTCAAGGCTATGGTTTTCCAGTGGTCATGTATGGATGTGAGAGTTGGACTATAAAGAAAGCTGGGCACCAAAGAATTGATGCTTTTGAACTGTGGTGTGGGAGAAGACTCTTGAGAGTCCCTTGGACTGCAAGGAGATCCAACCAGCCCATCCTAAAGGAGATCAGTCCTGGGTGTTCATTGGAAGGACTGATGTTGAAGCTGAAACTCCAATACTTTGGCCACCTGATGCAAAGAGATGACTCATTGGAAAAGACCCTGATGCTGGGAAAGATTGAGGGCAGGAGGAGAAGGGGATGACAGAGGAAGAGATGGTTGGATGTCATCACCAACTCAATGGACATGGGTTTGAGTGTACTCTAGGAGTTGGCGATAGACAGGGAGGCCTGGTGTGCTGCGGTTCATGGGGTGGCAAAGAGTCAGACACGATTGAGTGACTGAACTAACTGATTGAAACAGCAGTTACATTAGTGGTTACCCATAGGGTTAGGGGAAGCAGTTTGGGGGAAATGAAGAATGACTGCTACTGTTTAGAGAGCTTTGAAGGTGATGAAAATATTTGGAAATTGATTTGAGGAAGGTCATGGTTGCAAAATTGTAAATACAATAAAACCAACTGAATTACATACTTTAAATGGTTAAATTTTATGTTATATAAATTGCATCTTAAGAACTCTGTTATAAGAAAAAGAATACCTACTACATGTACTTTACTGGTACCAAACATACTGAAAGTGAAAGTCGGTCAACTGTGTCTGACTCTTTGTGACCCCATGGATTATACAGTCCATGGAATTCTCTAGGCCAGAATAAGGAGTGGGTAGCCTTTCCCTGGAGAAGCCAATGGCAACCCACTCCAGTACTCTTGCCTGGAAAATCCCATGGACGGAGGAGCCTGGTAGGCGGCAATCCATGGGGTTGCTAGGAGTCAGACATGACTGAGTGACTTCACTTTCACTTTTCACTTTCATGCATTGGAGAAGGAAATGGCAGCCCACTCCAGTATTCTTGCCTGGAGAATCCTAGGGACGGGGGAGCCTGGTGGGCTGCTGTCTATAGGGTCGCACGGAGTCGGACACGATTGAAGCGACTTAGCAGCAGCAACAGCAGCCTTTCCTTTCTCCAGGAGATCTTCCCAACCAAGGGATCAAACCCAGGTCTCCCGCATTGCAGGCGGATTCTTTACCAGCTGAGCCACAAGGGAAGCCCAAGAATACTGGAGTAGGTAGCCTATCCCTTCTCCAGGGGATCTTCCCAACCCAGGAATCGAACAGGGGTCTCTCACATTTCAGGAGGATTCTTTACCAACTGAGCTATCAGGGAAGCCCCCAAACATACTAAATGGCCCCAAATACCCACTCAATAAAAGCAAGTTACTTGTTCCTTTTCTTTCTCTCCTCTATGGTGCTTTCTGTGCTCAGGACTCTGTAATCCAAGTGTTTTCACTATTGAACATATTTTTAAAATTGTGTGGAAGTCTTAAAAGCAATTCCAAAATATGAAGCTAGACAAGAGTTATTTTTGCAAAGGAGGTGTTGGGCATTTCTGAAGAAATCTGGCTTCTGTAGGTCAGGAGCCTTAAAGGAAAATTATTTCATAGCAACAAGATGAGATAGTTAAGCTCCCCTTTGGTGCTGAGAGTGAATTTTCTCTACTTCAGCCATTTTGCACTGAGGAATTAGTAGTATTTGGCCAGTGAGTACAGTTGACTTGTCTCTGAGGATCCTTGTAACAAAAGTCAACCTGGGAAAAATAATGGGAATTTATCTCTGGACTTTAAAAGACAATGAGATATGGATGATAATTCCTTCTAACACTTCATATAATATCGGCACTAGACTTACAGTAGATGTTATTTATACACCCCATGCATAATAATTTGATCATGGGCTTTAGTTTAGGATAAAACCAAAGCACAGAATTCATGAATGGACTCTAGAGAAAATAAGTGCATGTTTTAAGGGTGTGACATGCAGACTTCAAAAAATTTTGTAATTTGCTTTGTTAGCAAAATAGCATTTTGAAAGTTGATTTTTTAAATTTATTTATTTTTTATTGAAGGATAATTGCTTTACAGAATTTGGCTGTTTTCTGTCAAACTTCAACACAAATCAGCCATAGGTATATATATATATATATATATATACCCTCCCTTTTGAAACTCCGTCCCATCTCCCTCCCCATCCTACCCCTCTAGGTTGATACAAGGCCCCTGTTTGAGTTTCTTGTAGCTAGGACTTCCAGAACTATGCTGGACAATAGTGGTGAAAGTGGACACACATGTCTTGTTCCTGATCTTGGGCGGAATGCTTTCAGTTTTCAGCATTGAGAATATAATGTTTGCTGTAGGCTTATCATAAATGGCCTTTACTTTGCTGAGGTAGGCTCCTTCTGTGCCCATTTTTTGAAGAGTTTTAATCATAAATGGGTGCTGAATTTTGTCAAAGACACAGACTGGCTGAATGGATACAAAAACAAGACCCATACATATGCTGTCTACAAGAAACCCACTTCAGACCAAAAGACACATATAGACTGAAAGTGAGAGGGTGGAAAAATATATTCCACTCAAATGGGAAGCCAAAGAAAGCTGGAGTAGTAAACCTCATATCAGACAAAACAGACCTTAAAATAAAGAAGATTAGAAGAGATAAGGAAGGACACCGCATAATGGTCAAGGGATCAATTCAAGAGGAAGGCATAACAATTGTAAACATCTATGCACCCAACATAGGAGCACCTCAATACATAAGACAAACACTAACAGACATAAAAGGAGAAATTGACAGTAACACAATAATAGTAGGAGACTTTAACACCCCATTCACACCAATGGACAGATCATCAAAACAGAGGACAGACCAAATCTTGGTTCACAAATCAAACCTCAGTAAACATAAGAAAGTTGAAACTGTATCAAGCATCTTCTCTGACCACACCACCATCAGACTAGATATCACTTACAAGAAAAAAAAATGTAAGAAACACAAACACATGGAGATTAAACAATACATTTCTAAATACCCAACAGGTTACTGAAGAAATCAAAAGGGAAATCAAAGAATTTCTAGAAACAAGTGACAATGAAAACACAACAACTGAAAACCTGTGAGATGCAGCAAAAGCAGTCCTAAGAGGGAAGTTTATAGCAATACAATCCTACCTCAAGAAACAAGAAAAACATCAAATAGACAACCTAACTTTACACCTAAAACAACTGGAAAAAGAAGGACAAACCCCCCCCAAAATTAGTAGAAGGAAAGAAATCATAAAGATCCGAGCAGAAATAAATGAAAAAGAAATGAAAGAAACAGTAGTAAAGATTAATAAAACTAAAAGCTGCTTCTTTGAGAAAATAAACAAAATTGACAAGCCTTTAGCCAGACTCATCAAGAAAAAAAGAGAGAATCAAATCAACAAAATTAGAACTGAAAAAGGAGAGGTTACAGAGACAATGCAGAAATACAAAGGATTATAAGAGACTATTATGTACAACTATATGGCAATAAAATGGATAACCTGGAAGAAATGGACAGGTTCTTAGAAAAGTTCAATCTTTCAAAAGTGAACCAGGAAGAAACAGAAATTATGAACAACCCAATTACAAGCACTGAAATTGAAGCTGTGACCAAAAATCTCCCAAAAAACAAGGACCCAGGACCAGACGGCTTCACAGGAGAATTCTATTAAACATTTAGAGAAGAGCTAGTGCCTATCCCGGAGAAGGCAATGGCACCCCATTCCAGTACTCTTGCCTAGAAAATCCCATGGACGGAGGAGCCTGGTAGGCTGCAGTCCATGGGGTTGCTAAGAGTCGGATACGACTGAGCAACTTCACTTTCACTTTTCCCTTTCATGCACTGGAGAAGGAAATGGCAACCCACTCCAGTATTCTTGCCTGGAGAATCCCAGGGACGGCGGAGCATGGTGGGCTGCCATCTATGGGGTCGCACAGAGACGGACACGACTGAAGCGACTTAGCAGCAGCAGCAGCAGTGCCTATCCTTGTAAAACTCTTTCAAAAAATTGCAGAGGAAGGTAAACATTCCAAACTCATTCTATGAGGCCACCATCACCTTGATACCAAAACCAGACAAAGACAACACAAAAAAGAAAACTACAGGCCAATATCACTGATGAACACAGATACAAAAATCCTCAACAAAATTTTAGCAAAGAGAATTCAGCAACACATCAAAAAGCTCATACACCATGATCAAATTGGGTTTATTCCAGGGATACAAGTATTCTTCCATATATACAAGTCAATCAATGTGATACACTATGTTAACAAATTGAAAGATAAAAACCATATGATAATCTCAATATATGCAGGAAGCTGATTTTTGAAGAATAGAAAATTCACGTATCTTAACAGAAATTTTCATCATCACTCAGTTTTGCATCCTTTTCTTTCTCTTTCTCCTAATCATGGCAGAAGTATCTTGAAATAAAGTCAGAATATATCAGTCCAGATATAGTTCCGAAAAAACGAAGAGAAATAAAAACATCACATAATTAAAGCAGCATATTAAGTAATCTGTTCTCCATGAGTTTATCAAAATTTTCAGTCTTTCAGCTCAAAGAAAACTAAAAGTTAGGAGTCAATTTTAGATTTGGCAAAAACTGGAGAGAGCAAATTTTGTGAGACAGCGGGATGTGCATTCAGGACTTGCACAAAAGCTGAAGTCCCAATGCAGTGAGCGTGTGTCAAGAGTGATATTTAAGGGTCTCTTTGGTTATTAGCTGGATATGCTCATTGAGATAAATTTAACCCAGTATGTCTTTTAACCTAATCCCCTTACTGTCTGCTACAGAAGTACTCTGCTCACATTTTCACAGTTCCTTCACAGTCCTTACAACCAAGGACTCAGATCTCTTGATTTTGAGCTTTATAATGCTTTCTTTAATAGTACACTATTATGGCTAAGTGTTTCCTCTCTATAATGTTATCAGAAAAATACAGAATTAAATGATTCATATTTTCTGAAATGTGATTGTAAAGAATGTATCCCAAATTTTCTTCTTTTCTACTCTCATGTAACGAATAGTCATAGCTAAGTATGAATTAAATATTGAAACAACCATAAATTTTTCTGCAACTGTAGAGAGGAGTGAAAACATAAGCTATGGTGTTTGAATATTGTGGGATACGTAACACTTCCACTGGAAACAACTCGAAAAAATGGACAAAACTTAAATACATCTCCTTAGAGGCACTGGAGGGATAACAACCTAGTAAAACTCTGAGCCAAGGTTTGGGAGAAAATTTTAACTGAGAGAGGTGAGCTCCATGTTTCAGGTAGATGTAGTTTACAGAGAGATGAGAAGCTAATTAGGACATCTGATAGACTCAGGAACAAAGGGAGCAAAAACTGGAGACAGACACCATCAAACAGGGATTCCAAAGAGCTCTGTCCAAAATATAAAGATAAATCAGAAGGATTCAAGCATACCCAAGGAATGAATCTGAACTCAGAATTACCAAGTCCCAGAAAGTAAATGAAGCTAGTCTGGACTGTGAATGCCCCTAGCTGCCTGAGAAAGGAAAGCATAAATTCTCTCTGAAAAAAAGAAAACATCATCATAGATTCTGAATTTTATCTATACTTTCCTCAGATATAATATTACCAGATTAGACACAGACAAAGAAAGAATTGTTGAACTGAAAGAAAAACCAGAAGAAAATTTCCAGAGTGAAGCATGAAGAAAAAATAAAACAAAAAATTCAGAAAGCAATGTGAGATATTTAGAAGACATGGTGACAAGATCCAAAGTTGGAATTGTCAGAATTGAAACTGGAATCCTAGAAGGAGAAAAGGAGAGGGAAAATGGAGCAAAAGCAATGGTGTTTGATGGTGCTCTAAGCTGCTGAAAGACCTCAAGAAGATCTACAAACTCCAAGAAAAATAATTAAAGAGAAAACTATATCTTGGTATATTATAAATGGCAATGAAATAAAAAACAATGATAAAAATTATACTGTATCTAGACAGGGGAGGAAAAATAGATTAATTTGAAAGCAGCACCAATTAGACCAACAACTCCCTTCTCAATAGAAACAATAGACACCGGGGTAAATGAAGTCGTATCTTCAAATGGAAAAAGAAAAAGTGCTAATCTATCTTCCTGTGACCAGTAAATTCATCCTATAAGAATAAACACGGTATAAAGTCACATACAGATTGTTTAAAAAACACTTGAAGAAATCTGACCAGGAGACTTACTCTAAACAAAATATTTTAAAATTCTTAAGTTTTAAAAATAAATATTTAAAAAATATTCTTCTTAAGGCAGAAGGAAACATTCGCAGATAGACTTGAATGAATAACAAAGAAAAGAGGATTATTTATAATTACCTCTAAATGAAAACTTTCTGCATCTAATAACAATAATAACGTATAGGATTTGAAATATAGTAAAATTACAATACATAATGACAATAGCATATATAATTTAGGATGAGGAAATATAGAGTCCTGGTGTACAAAGATCCTCCAGTGCTCGGGAATAGGTAAAAATACCATCTCAGACAAATTAGAAGAAATAATAAATACTTCACCAAGGTTATTCAATACAAAATCATTATGTTTTTAATGCAACAAATAAGAAATTACTTTAAGAAAATTTTACCATCTATAATAACATCCATAATAAGATCCATAATAACATCAGAAAGTACCAAACATACAGAAAAGTTTAACAAAGATGTATCAGATTTCTATACAGAAAACTCTAAATGCTATTGAAACAAATTAAACGAAACAAATTAAAGAAGACCAAAATAAATGGAGACATAAAATATATAGAGATTGAAAGAATTATAACAAGTTCACTTTTCACTAAATTAACATATTCTTAATAAAAAGTCAAACCATTTTTAAGATAAAAATTAATGCTCTGATTATAAAAATCATATGGAAAAGTAAAGGGCCATATCAAATAAAAATAAAAAGAAAGAGAAGGAAGAATCTGCTCTACTTAAAGATACAGTAATTAACACAGTGAAGGAAGGGTATGAAGATGGAAAAATAAAGCCCCATGGCACAGAAAAGAAAGTGCAAAACCGATCCATGCACACACAATTTATGACAAAGGTTTTGCTGCAAGAGCAATGATTCTGTGGAAAATAATAAAACTTACAGAACATTCACACACAAAAAATCAATTCCAGGTACACTGTAGGTCTCAATGTAAAAGTACATTTTTTTGTAACACATTATAATCTGTATAATGTTGCATCCAGAATTTATAACTCTAATAAGTTATTGACAGAAAATTTTCAAAAATGACTTGCATAGGTACTTCACAAAAGAGAATCTCCAAAGAGCCATTAGGAAAAGGTGCTCAGTCATGCTAGCACTCAGAAAGACGAAGTTAAAACCACAAGATATCACTCAGCACCCAACAGGTGACTTCCATGTGAATTACTAGCAAGGATATAATGGGGGAAAAGGAACATTCAGGCATTACTGCTATGAATGTAAATTGGTAAAACCATGTTGGAAAACAGGTTGGCATAATCATTAAGCTTGAACATTCACAATGATACTTTAATGCATATTCTCAACATTTATGTGAGCATTTACTCACACACATAAAAAACAAGTAAAGAACATTCACAATGTCATTACTCGGAAAGTTTCACTGGTAGTAGATTGGAAAAATAAATTGTGTTGCATTTACACAGTAGTATAGAAAGGAAAGGCTTCTCTGGTGGCTCAGATGGTAAAGAATCTGCCTGCAATGCGGAAACCAGGGTTTGATCCCTGGGTCAGGAAGATCCCCTGGAGGAGGGCATGCAACCCACTCCAAAATTCTTGTCTGGAGAATCCCCATGGACAGAGGAGCCAGGTGGCTACACTCCATAGGGTTGCAAAGACTCCAACACAACTAAAGCAACTTAGCACAGACACACAAACACACATGGCAAGGAAAATAAATGAACCATAGTGATACAAATGGATTTCACAAGCGTAATGTTCAATTAAAGAAGGTAGTCACAAGATAATTTAAGCTCTATTATCCCATTCAACTCTCCATTGATGAATGTACTTGATATGGACAGAAAAAAGAGGAAGAGAAACATCAAACGTGGGCTGTAACAGGAGCAAAAGTTTTCAGGTAGTATGCAGGAGTGAGTGGAGGAGAGAAAAAGAGCTGAATGCAGCAACTAAAAGAAAGCTCTGTGTTGAGAATATTTAAGAGCTAAACTGAAGAGGAGAGGTTACAGCTAGAATTGGACCCATGGTAAAGGACGCCGGATTCTGTGCTGCAGGCAAAGGCAAGACATCACAGGTTCTGGAGCTGGGAAATGGATTCGGGAAAACAGTGTGGCATGGGCACTATTTACAGCAGTCAAGACATGGAAGCAACTTGAATGTCCATTGACAGATGAATGGATAAGGAGATATATATATATATATATATATATATATATATATATATATTCATATATATATATTCATATATATATATATGATATGAGTCAGTCGTAAAGATGAATGAAATAATGCCATTTGCAGTAGCATAGATGGATCTAGAGATTATCAAGTGAAGTAAGTCAGACAAAGATAAATACCATATGTTTTCACTTATATGTGGAATCTAAAATATGATACAAGTGAACTTATTTATAAAACAGAAGTAGACTTACAGACATAGAAAACAAACTTATGGTTACTAAAGTGGAAGAGGGTAAGGGAAAGATTAATTAGGTTTGAGTTTGAGATTAACAGATACACAATACTACACACAGACCTACTGTATAAGGAACTATATTCAATATCCTATAATGAACCATAATGGAAAACAATATGAAAAAGTATATATGTATATATATATATAAAAACTGAATCACTTTGATGTACACCATAAACTAAAACAATTGTTAATCCACTACACTTCAGTAAAAATTAAAAAAAGAAAGTTTCATGGCCACTAATCTGCCAGCAAAATCCATGGTAGATAGAAGGCAGAGACACACTTCTTGCCATTGAGGATTTCTGGACATTGGATGAATCAATTCTAGGTCCCCAGATCAAGAATTTGGAGGCCTCCATTCCCAAAGTCTATTTTTAGAGACTTGCATAAAAGCACTGCTCATCAAAATGTACAGGTAAAGGAAGGTAAGGGAGGTAAAGGAGGTAAAGGAAGGAAAGACACAGATGCTGTAGATGGGCAACACAGACATCGTTTGTCATCTCAACTGTCTACACCTTGTCTAACAAACCTTATAACATTAATATACAAAAGTGTGGAAAATAATCATTTAAATAAAGCTTAAGAATACTAGCTTTTAAAATCTTTGTCAAAAAATATATCAGAATTTCCTAACTGTCAGGAACCTTGTGGATTAATTTCTGTCCTTTCTAGCTTTACTATGTAAATTTGGTCAAATCATTAACATTCTTGAGCATCAGTTTTCCTTTGCTTTAATTTGGGCTAATGTAATTATCATGTCTCCCTGGGACATTAGTGAAAAATCTTGAAAACAAGTTGGTATGGATTGTAACGTAGCATGTCACTGTTATGGTTAGAAGTGAATTGCTGTGGGTTAGTCACTCAGTTCTGTACGACTCTTTGCAATTGCATGGACTGCAGCACACCAGGCTTCCCTGTCCTTCACTATCTCCCAGGGCTTGCTCAAACTCATGCCCATTGAGTCAGTGATGCCATCCAATGATCTCATCCTTTGTCATCCTCTTCTCCTCCTGACTTCACTCTTTCCCAGCATCAGGGTCTTTTCCAATGAATCAGTTCTTCACATAAGGTGGCCAAAGTATTGGAGCTTCAACTTTAACATCAGTCCCTTCCATGAATATTCAGGACTGTTTTCCTTTAGAATTGACTGGTTTGATCTTCTTGCAGTCCAAGGGACTCTCGAGAGTCTTCTCCCAACACCACAGTTTAAAAGCATCAATTCTTTGGCACTCAGCTTTCTTTGTAGTCCAACTCTCACATCCATCCATATATGACTACTGAAAAAACCATAGCTTTGACTAGGTGGACCTTTGTCAGCAAGGTAATGTCTCTGCTTTTTAATATGCTGTCTAGGTTTGTCTTTGCTTTTATTCAAGGAGCAAGTAATTTCATGGCTGCATTCACCATCCAAAGTGATTTTGGAGCCCAAGAAAATAAAGTTTGTCACTGTTTCCATTTTTCCCCATCTATTTGCCATGAAGTAATGGGACTGGATGCCATGATCTTAGTTTTTTGAATGCTGAGTTTCACCCTCATCAAGAAGCTCTTTAATTCCTCTTCGCTTTCTGCCACAAGGGAAGTGTCATCTGCATATCTGAGGTTATTGATATTTCTCCTGGCATTCTTGATTCCAGCTTGTGCTTCATCCAGCCCAGCATTTCACATGAAGTTAAACAAGCAGGGTGACAATATAGAGGGTGACTTGACGTACTCCTTTCCCAATTTGGAACCAGTCTGTTGTTCCATGTCCAGTTCTAACTGTTGCTTCTTGACCTACAAACAGTTTCACAGAAGGCAGGTAAGGTGATCTAGTATTTCCATCTCTTTAAGAATTTTCCACAGTTTGTTGTGATCCACACAGTCAAAGGCTTTAGCATAGTCAGTGGAGCAGAAGTAGATGTTTTTCTGGAATTCTCTAGCTTTTTCTATGATTCAGTGTATGTTGGCAATTTGATCTCTGGTTCCTCTGCCTTTTCTAAATCCAGTTGAACATCTGGAAATTCTCATTCACATAATGTTTAAGCTTAGCTTGAAGGATTTTGAGCATTACTTTGCTAGTGTGTGAGATGAGTGCAATTGTGTGGTGGTTTGAACATTCTTTGACATCGCTCTTCTTTGGGATTTGAATGCAAACTGATATGTTCCATCCTGTGGCCACTGTTGAGTTTTCCAAATTTGTTGGCATCTTTTAGGATTTGAAATAGCTCAGCTGGAATTCCATCACCTTCACTAGCTTTGTTCATAGTGATGCTTCCTAAGGCCCACTTGACCTCACACTTCAGGATGTCTGGCTCTAGGTGAGTGCCCACATCATTGTGTTTATTCAGATCATTAAGATCTTTGAAGACTCGGATAGACGTCAGAGTGAGTGATAAAGTCACTTCATTTTCTTTGCGGTATAAGAGGATCAAAATTTTTTTTTCCAAAACCTGTATGCTGAATCATGGCAGAAACTGAATAATTATTTGTTGAGATGAACTAACTGTTATTTCTTTGTAATCTTTAAAAATGCACTCATGGCACAAAGCTCCTTCCTTTTGGACAGAGATATACTTAATTTCCTCCTCAAGTACAATGAAGTTTTATGGGGATTTTTCTTTTTAAAATTATATTTTAATACATTAAATATTTGAATATATAATGCTATTAATTTATATAGTATCTCTTTTGCGGAAATGATTCATTTAATTCGGGTTGACTACATAGTTAGTAATGTCCTCTCATAAATTTATAACCATTCAGTTTTCAAACTATTGAGTGGGCTAGATGCTGGAATATGTATTAGGGATACAGATATGAACCCCAAACAAGTGCTATTCTTAAGAAACCCTCAGATAACAATTAGGAGTCAGTTACATCATTTTCAATAATTCAGAAGAATAATGTCATACATTTTCTAATATTTAAAGCTCTGGGCAACCACAGAGTATCTATTTTCTGGACCCACACAATTTAATTGATGAAAGCTAATCAGGGATTCCCTGGTGGATCAGTCCATAAAATATCCATCTGCAATATAGGAGACCTGGGTTTGATCCCTGGGTTGGGAAGATCCCCTGGAGGACGGCATGGCAAACCACTCCAGTATTCTTGCCTGGAGAATCCCCATAGACAGAGGAGCCTAGCGGGCTGCAGTCCGTGCGGTTGCAAAAGGTCAGACACAACTGAGCAACTAAGTACAGCACAGAACAATCAGTGTTCACCATGGATCACCCACTATTCAGGGCTTTTTATTTATACGAACTCATGTAATTCTCTACAATTCTACCGAATGGATATCATCAATATCTTTGGGTTTTTTTCAGAGATCACCTGCTGCAGGTCACCTTGCTAGAAAGTTTCAGAGTCTGTACTTAAGTTCTGGCAATTCTGGCTCCAGAGTCTG
The DNA here is from genome assembly GCA_024291935.2 of Okapia johnstoni. Classification (NCBI taxonomy): domain Eukaryota; kingdom Metazoa; phylum Chordata; class Mammalia; order Artiodactyla; family Giraffidae; genus Okapia; species Okapia johnstoni. The sequence goes on from CM044326.1 coordinate 2,849,639, forward strand.
AGTTTTTAAACATTTTACATGCTGTCTCTTGAACAGGAGCTCTCTTACTGTGGCTTAATTCCCGCTAAACACCCCTCTAGGTAAGAGGCTACCTGATGTTGTCCAGGGCACGCTGCTTGCTGGCTGTGAACAGTCCCACTGGACCAGTCATGCCCTGTTCCCTCTCTGACCCAGGCTTCAGCCCCATGCTTTGTTTATGCCAGCTGTTGAGTGAATATTCATGACTCTGTGCAGTGAATATTCATGTCTTTCCTGCCCTGCAGCCTGCAACCCATGTTACTCAGGAGATGGATTAGGACTGTACCCCTTGGGAAACCATGGCAAGGAGCTGTGTACAAGGTCCTCAAAGAGACAGGAGGAGGGAGAGGTGGGTGAGGCTCAGAATTTTGCCCTCAAGACCCTGAGAAGGGGGGTCTCTAGAAACCTCCAGGGCATTGAAAGTGAAAGTGGAAGTGTTAGTTGCATCCAACTGTCTGCGAACCCATGGAATGTAACCTGCCAGGCTCCTCTGTTCATGGGATTCTCCAGGTAAGAATATTGGAGTGAGTTGCCATTCCTTTCTCCAGAGGATCTTCCTGACCTAAGGATCAAACCTGAGTCTCCTGCAATGCAGATGGATTCTCTATCATCTGAGCCACAAGGAAAGCCAGGGCGTTGAGTCTTTCCTAATCCCTTTTCTGAGAATTCTCCTTCAGGCTTGAGAGTCCTTCAATCCAGCTGACTGATCAAAATCTCATTAATTCAGAAGACTTATGGAAAGGAAATAATTAGTATAATATTTACTTTTGAAATAGTTTTGTAACAATGTGGCCTATGACGTTTCTACATAAGTAAGCAAATTAGAATAATTTTAAAGTGCAGGCTTTTTGAAGGAAGAGAGGCTTAAACCAACTGATACTGATAAACTAGCTGATGGTGAGCCTCCGGCGACACCCTATGAATGCAGAAAGTTAGCAAGAACAGAAAAGAGGATTCGACATCATGTTCTGAGGGCAGGCTCACTCTCAGCATCACGAGTTTAAGTATTTGCCCCCATTTCTGCAGTGTGTATCATCTCCAGATGTGTTTAGGATACCTTCCGCCATATACATACTTAAAATAAAGACAGATTGCACCTAGAAAAATGTGCTCTGAAGAGCTTTTAAGCAAAAGGATTCAGGAAGGCCATTCTATGTGGTGGCACTTCCACGTGGAAACATCCATCCTCCACAGATGCCTCATCAGGCTTTTAAGGAGGTTGCATAAAAATGCAATAAAAGGGCTTCTTGGCAGTGTCCAAACAGCCCTATCTGCAATCTCCTAGACAAAGGCAGGCATGGGCAGGACTCTTGCACTGAGACAAGACTACCCCTGAGTTCTGAGCAGACCGCTGCTCACATCACTTGGAGCATGGAACAGTTGAAACCCAGTTTTGAAAGCAATAAATCATTTTCTGCAACACATCACAGGGCAGTTTTCTTGGTTGTGGAAACTACTCCTTAATGATAAGCCCATGTGCCTTTGGGCCTCCCCACCCATCCCAGGTGAGCACGTCCATGTATCTGCTCTAGAGACTGTAGGCACGTTTGTAGGACGCCTTGAAACACAGGAGAAGGTAGCACTGCATGAAGACAGATCTGAAACATTCAGCCATCTGTCTACTTGCATATTCCTTGGTCCATGAGGCTAGGTAGAGAGGAAGGAAGCTGGCCCCATGAGGACTGGCTGCAGGTCCATGGCGTAGCAGGCATCCCACGAAGAGGGGGCAAGAAGCGCGGTCAGCTGTGCCCAGGCCAGGCCCCTCCTACAGGGTTAGCGCAGCACTGCCAGGGTGAAGAGCCGTCACCTAGGCCCGCCTGGGAGGCAGCGCTTGGGCAGAGCAGAGGCCGAAGCCTTCACAGAGGGAGAGTATCTCGATTAAGCTGGAGAGTGAGTAGAAGGTGGCCAGATTAAGGGAGACAGGCAGCTGTGAGTCCCGGGCACTCAAGATAGAGGCCACAGGCAGAGTGCAGGCCATGGGCTACACGAATGCCAGTACAGGACCAGGGTAACTGCTTCCCACGTGGTGTGGTTTAAGCTGCATGGTCAGGAAAAAGCTGAGGTGGGAGGTCCCAACTCTGCCCTCACTGAGAAGCCTCCACCCAGAGTTTGTGTCCTTTAGGATACCCTTCAGTTTACGGAGCACTTCTGTTTATCCTCTCAGCTACAACACAGCCTTTAGTAAGAACACTGAGAAAGCACCACCCATTTTAAGAGATACGAATGGAAGTTTAAAAAAAAAAAAAAACACCTGAGCAAGCACAGACTTCTCAGTCTTTGGACAGCTGAAACAAAGATGACAATGAAACCCAGGATGGGACAGCTTCCCAGATGACAGCAGGAGCAGATGACTGTGTCTGAAGAGGCATAACTAACGGTAGGTGCTCATGTTCCTGGAACCGGGGCTGACTGACAGCCCAGAAGAGGGGAGAAGGTCTCTAACTTTGGAGAGCACAGCACTTGCCTCCTCAAGTCTTCCTCTCTCCCCTTCCTTCCTGCCTCCAAGGCTATCAGTGGCCTCTCGTCTGCCCAGAGAGAAAGTTGCTTATGTTATCAAACAATGGTTGGTTGAATTCAACCTTAGCCTTTTAACTTCTCAGTAACAAGCACAGAGAGCATCTCCTGGTCAGCTGTTCCTTCCTACTCATCAAAGCTTATCCTCTCCCTCTAGATACAGTGGAAGGGGTACAGAAGATGATGACTCATTGACGATGGTCCTTTTTTGAGTGACTGAGCACCGTGAATCAGCAGCAGAGTATTTCACAATGACAGCAATGTGGCCCAGGCCACCAGTATCGCTCCAGAGAGCATGAGGGGACATGAGACTCACCTGTGGCAAAGACGACGTTCCTGGAGACCAGCCGGTGCTCCACAATGGAGAACTGTGGGAGCTCAATCCTCTCCACGCCGGTCACAGCCTTATCACCCCCGCGCCAGTAAAACTCAATGTCATCTGTGGTGTAGCCATCTGCCGGGAGACAGAGCAGGGGCAGGGCAGGAATGAAGCATCACTGTGTCTAAAGGAACTGTCACCAGTAAAAGGGAAGTAACAGCTGGCCTGTGTGTGGAGGAGATTTGCTGATGTGCTTGTCTCTGCATTATCATTAGAAGAACTAGCTTTTGGATATTCTTGTGTTACCTGTGCTGTCTGATTTGGACCAGGCTGGTGTTGAAAAGCAGAGAGACTGACCAAAGTTCTGCCTGGAAAGCCTAATTGTGGGGCTGACCTGGACCTTGCACAGAAATTAAGTAAAAGCATATTCACAGCACTGAATAAGATGGTTGGAAGAAAAAGTAAAAACTCTAAAGAATTCTGGAAAGGCAGCTCTCTCACCAACTATGAAAAAGTTGAACACTGAGGGTGAACTTGCCCCATCAATGTTTCACAACTGCCGGGCATTTTTGGATGGTGTCATGAGGTGTTCCTGGCCATGAGCTTGGCCGACCTTAGAAATGCCTTTTGGGGGGACTCTCTTGGCCCTTAGAGATTTGAGCAGTGCTCTGAGCAGAAAGAGAAATGGTTTTTAGCCAAATTATAGCTTCAAAACCAGCTCTTGGCACAGTCTCGTGCTCACTCGGTAATCAATCAATGCTTCTTGAGAATGACTCAATAGGAAAATAGTATCTGATGTTATTTGCAGCACTCAGGAGTCTTCTAAAGAATTAGGTCAACTTTAGTGGTAAAGTCAATTAAAAATCACACCTGTAGAAAAATAGCCTATGAAAATAAAAACTTTTTTATTTGAACATATAATACGAGGCAGACATGAAATATCTGACATTATACAAACAGACCAAAGCTGTGGGTATGACTGCCCCCACAGTCCCTGCCGGCTCCCTGGTCCATCTGCTGTCCTCCCTCCAGGATCACGGTGGGCACACCTACTGTCTCCACCCTCCCCTCTGACTGCGCTGCACTGCATTCTCACCCAGTGGCCATGGCGATCACTAATAAAGCACAGATCTCACCAAGTCACTCTTCTGCTTAAAGCCCTCAAATGTTTCCCAGTGCAATTAGCAAAACAAGGACCCCAAGAATCCACAGGACTGACCCCTCTGGGTGTTGTAAGTGCGTGTCCCCTCCCCTGCACACACAGTCCAGCCTCTCTGGCCTTCCGGCTGTGGTTCAGACCAGCACGCTGTGTGCAGAGCTTACATGCCCTCTGAGGTTACATCCAAATCTTCAGGGGGCCCACTCTTCCATACAATTGCATCTTGACTTTAATAAAAGGTTTTGCACACATGTATAGTCAGGTCACCAGAAAATTGGGAGAATCCCTCTTCTGTTCTACCACTTTAAAAAAGACCTTCCTGCCCACCCTCCACTTCAATTAAAGATTGCAGCAACAGAATCTATAGTCTCCAAGGCCACTCATTATGGTTCCCAGTTGGAACAGGAGCTGCTGCCTCACTTAGATCCCAAATTTGCCTTCCTGAAACTTTCATCAACTCATTGGAGTTGTGTCCTCTGACCACACAGAATCTACTTAACTTCCTAAAGTAGCCCTTCAACTATTAGCCCTTCAACATCATCTTTCCCTGAAGTCTTCATGCTAAATATCCTGTGCATGCCCAGGCATGATCTCACATCCCCCACCTTCTGAAAGCACAGCTCTCAGAAATCATGGCTGTCGTGTTGTGTGGAAGCAAGGGGCACATTGAGAGGTCTAAACACCAGCCTGCCACCAATGCAGCTCCCCAGCGTGTTCATCCACTAAGACATTCACTTCTCACCATACATGCAATCAATGCATGGCAAAGTCAGTCATTTGCCAGCCCCCCAAATTCAGTACAAATGCTGACAGCCTAAATCCACCTGAGGCTAATGATGAAGCAATCTACAGTGGGCCAGGAGAAGACACAGTGGCAGCAGCCATATCTGGATACGCCGGGGATCAGGTCAGGGAGCAGGACATCTGCTTCTTAGACTATGTGGATGCAGCTCTTGCCCCTCACAAGAGAAGAGCTACTCAACACTGCATTATCAATAAGGCATCTGAATACTCTTCAAATTGAAGAAAATTGCCAAGATGTAGAAATAGCTGGCTTGTAAAGCTGAGCTCCTAATGTGAAATGAGGTTTACTCCGACTGCAGAGGGTCCCAGGAGTACAGCAACTTGTGCGTGATGAAGTACATTGTGAGACACTGCCTCTCAGAGTTCATTTTCTTCTCACTGAAGAGACCGAGATGGAGAGCATTTGTCTTCTTCTATTTCAGCACAGCAGACAGACTCTTAGTCAAATTAGAGTGGAGAACTCTTTTATACTGAGCCTCTCTCTGTCTGTCTCTCTCTCTTGCCCTCTCTCTACCATGAAAGTAAAATTTGCAGAGTGGAGGATTAAACCTCTAATCTTTAAGACAGTTAAAAACTATGTCATAAAAACTTATATATGCCTTGCCAAATAAAGATAAGAAGGCTTAAAACACAAAGTGGATGAAAAAGAAATACAGATACACACAGCTTTCGATCTCCAGGGTGCAGTTCTGCTCATCCAAGGGGTATCTTCTCAGGTCCATCATGCATGCTGCGGTCGTCGTGATTCTGAAACACAGAGAGTAAGGGCAGATGGGATGAGTAATATAGCAGAAAAACTGCTTCTAGATAAACACTGAGTAACCAGAAGGTAGGACCCCTCTCCTCAAAGCATATCTGATTAAATACATTTCATAATATATACTAAATGAATAGCTTTTCATTATACTGCAGGCCTGCTTTCTCCAAAAAAGCAACATATATATAATTATAAAATTTTATCTTGTTAACTCTGGATAATCAGGGCCAGAGAAAGGGGCTTCTTAGGAAGCACTTACCTTCAATTTTTATTCTGTCTCCTTGTCTAGTGAAACTAACTTTTATTGCACAGAGAAAATATACCTGGTGGTAACATCCTTGATTTAGATTAAAATTGAATTCTTTGGCTTTCAGTGTGAAATATTCATGTACCTCCCAATCCACAGGCTACACTTTGGAACTCTGAGCCAAACTTCTACTTGACTCTATTTTATTACAGTTGTCTGTTGGGCTAATAATACTCTAGGCCTTTTCACCACAAGATCATCTATCTTTTCAAAGAGAATATTTGGCTTCCACATTATTGATTATGAATCAAAATTGAGTGGGTTAGTATCCCTTGAGGTCAGCCACAACCATAGAAAAGATTTATATTGTGACCTAAGGATAGTTAAGCCTCTACTGGGCAATGGTTAAACCCACTGTACATGAAGATAAAACATTTTCAGAAACATTAAGTTCATTTCCTACTCTGCCAAAAGCCTCATTTTAGAGAAACCAACATACTCAAAGCCTCTGTTGAAAATGCAATGATTAGGTTACCATGTTTGATTCTCTTTCTAGAAATCCCAGCCCTTCTTCACCACAGTCCCAGCTTACCATACTGGGCTGGGTCCCTGATTCAAGGACAGCCAATAATGAGTCGACCAAGAGTCTAGGATGCAGCTTGGCAAAAGGCAAAACAGAGCTACAGGAATTCCCTTTCATGGAGATGAATTAAAGATTAGAGCTGAATTTGCAAGTTCATGAATTAGAGGTTCATGATGCCATTTTTGGACTGGAGAGTCAGGCATAAGAAAGCGTAACAGAGGTGGAGACAGTGCAGAGTCAATGATTAAGGAGACAGCAGTACTAAGGCTGGGCCACAGCACACAGTGTTGCAGGACATGCACAACACATCTCAGGGAGCAGTATCTCAGAGCTAATGTGGAAGTTGTGTAAATGGAAGCCTGGGCTGTGCTCATTCAATGGTGAATCTTAAGCAGGAAGAAGTCAGCATGTCTTCTCCTGAGTTACACTGAACTTCTAGACATTTTAAGGTCTACCTTTCTCAAAGCCCAGTATTGAGCTTTCTCTGGATAGACTTCCATGTGAACATCATTCACAATAAACCTTCTACCACTTAGGCAACATGAGCAAGTTCTTCTGCAAAACACCTGTCAGATATCAGGCATGTGCCAATTATGTTAGGATTGTCTCACTGAACCTAAATGCAGGTGCTAAAGGAACAAAGTAAAGCATGTCCTTCTGTTAGCACTGGGTTAAACAGCAGGTTGAGGAAAATTCTAATTTTCAACAGCTGAGCAGCACAGTGAGGGAAAATATCAATCTATCTGGCAATGACGGGTCAATGCTATTTTTCGCTCTACAAATAGCATGCAAGTGCCGTGTAGACATATGCTGTAAGATCCACACCAAGGGTGAAAGTATGTCCTTTTCAAATGTCATAACACTTCCAATCATCATTCCAAAGAGTGGATTACATTCTATCCAAAGTCAACAAATAGCTCTTTGGTATATTTTTCTACAGCATCTGACTTCCTAGCCAACTGAAGAACAAGCCTCACACTTTGAAATTCTGACATGTTTTATGGCAAGCTGTCAACCCGACATCCATGCAAGATGCCTATAAGGCAAAATTAGAATAAAGTTCTGTTAACATTATAAATTTTTGTAAAGAGGAGAAAAAGATTTCTATTGGAAATGCTCAAATTTTAAAACTTTCCTACATGTTTTAGTACCTATTCACTTCACGAGTCAATAACTGAGATTACCATTTTTGTTTATTTTCCTTTTTTGTTCCCAATTATCATCATTAAAACACAAGCACACACACACACACACATCCAGATTGTGTAGGGACTCACATGTATTGTGACTTACATAGAGTATTTCATAGGAATCATTGGAAATGGGAATCATGAAGCTAGTAGAATTGGTGAGTATCTTCAGTACAGCTGCTGTCCTGTCTTCTTCTGGTATCATACTGACTATCATATGGAGTCCTGTTCCTACTGACTTGGGGAATAAGGCATAAACATCTGTGCACTACTCTTCCTCCTATGGAAGAAATACACAGAAAACCCTCTTGTGGTGGAAAGTTAAGTCATGAGAGCCTATTCACAAGACAGTGGAAGAAAGAGGTCTTTATGCCATTGAGACAGAAAGGCAAGAAAAGAAAGAAATGGGAGCAGAGAGATCAAGAAGGGCAGAGCAGGCCAGAGCCTCCACACCATCAACCACGTTGACTAAACTCATAACAGGTTTTCCGACTGGACTTTTGGAGTGAAATGACCAAATGTTGTACTCCAGGGACATTGCAGAAGCCATAGGAGGGAATTTCATAGTCTACAGAACTGAGAACTCAAGTCTAGTTAATGAAGATGGACCAAAGGCAGGGAAGCCCCAGTAGTATTCAAGCTCTAGTTGCATAATCCCTGACATGCGTGCATGTGTGCATGCACACAAAGGCACATACAGTTCATATTTTTTTCTAATCAATTTTATTTGTCCTGAGAAGTGACTTTAACCAACAACTAGCTCCACTTCCATCTGAAAGCTGAGAATTCCACTCCTATTTCTAAGAAATAGTGAAGTCATTAAGAAATATTGGGTGAGGAGTTCTCTCCAGTAGATCCTTTTTTTTTTTTTTTTTTCAGTCAGAGCATGCAGTCACATCTGCACTTTACATAAGGCTGGTTGAGAGTTTCCTTTGTGCTCAGCTCCGGGCTCATCACTTGAGTACTCATGCATTCCATCTCACAACAGCCACATTGTAGAGGTATTCTTCTTCTTCCTATTTTGAAGATGAGCAAATCAAGGCTTGGAAAGAGTAAGGATGTTGGTCACATACAATGCTACTGGAAGGCATGTGTGGCACTGATATCCAGCCAGCCTGAAACCTGCATTCACTCTTCTATGTCCTTGATACTTCGCCTGCCTTAAATTACAAAATATATTCAACTTTTAAAAGCATACTTCTTTTTTTTAAAGAAGAGCAAGTATGGTATAGAAATATGTCATATGTACATATATATGATATATATGATCACTGAAATATACACACACAGAAATTGTATCCATATATATATCTCATATATATGACAATCTGGAAATATAATATGTAAAGGGAGAAAATAAATATTTTAATGCTACCTCTGCAGTAACAGCAGTGGTATTTTGCCCATTGTGGAATATGCTACAGTTTAGTAGGTAGTCCTATGTAAGTGATACATCCCTAAAGATATGTTTAGAAGTCTAAGGTATGAAAAATCAAGGAATAATTGTGTATGTTGTAAGAGGAGCATCATCTCAGCAAGTTTAAAATCTATAATGGAACATCTGCCATCTTTGGACACCATCTAGAAACTACTTCTGGGAAGAACGGCTTTTAGCAGGTCAAAGTGTTCTTACTTTATCAATTATATCAAGCTTATGAGATGTACTTTGGTGTCAGCACTTCCACTGTTAAAATCCCAACAATTAAAGAAGTATAATAAGGGTAGATGCAAACTTCATGACATGAAGAGTTTGTCAGTCTGCACAAACACAGATTTCTGCACACACCACTGGAGAGGCTATGGTGAAAATACTGCTCTCGGCTGGTCAGGTACACATCCACTATTACCACCAACATTACCTGAAATGCCGGCTCTTTGGCCAAGGTACAACAGTGCTCCCTGTCCTTACTGGGAAAGGGGGACCCTGGGACTCACACCTACAGTGAATCACAGAGCAATACACACACTCTCCTCCCCAACTGCATGGATATTTTACATTCATGGTTAATACCAGATAGAACAGAGGTTAAAATGTCCTTGACTAGCTTTCTCAGAGGACTTGCAGAACCAAAGTATTTCAGTTCTGCTGTCTCTCCTCTCACCACCCATTTTAGTGGTGTCATTACACTTAGGACCGTTTATACTTAAAAGTGTCCTTCCATTTGTTGACTTTCAGGCCGCTTGCTCATCCTTAGATGGACCTGGAGAAGAGCTTGGTCCCCTGGAGCCATTAGTACTTAGAACATCAGCCACAGGCACACAGCAGGTGTCCCATAAATGTTCACTGAACAAACATGACTTAGAAAATATGGGAACCAGGAGTAACAGGCAGAGCAGAACTCAAGGAAAACATAGAAAGAAAAAGAGGTGGCTTGGCCCTTCCTGGTTTCAATCCCCTAAATCTCAGAGCCAGAGGGGACACTCACCCTTTTGCAAGCACTCCCAGTAGGAGCTCTGGCCTTGTACTTTTACTGACACTCTGAGAGGTTCCCTGGGCTCACTGGTCAAGATTCTTGGATGATACTCCATGTGCTGATAGCCTGGTGGTGTCTGTGAATCCTTCGGCGGCAGAATAAATCCTTAGCAGGCTGATTTTCATGCTTGTGAGTTTTTCGGCTTCCATGGTCATGAGGATCACAGCAAAATGCTGCCATTGTTGAGGTCATGGCCTTTTGATTAAAATCTTGTTAAACAGGACCAGGAACAAGTTAGCAGTACCTCCTGTGTGACCTCTGGCTTGCAATGGGGATGCTCAAATGTCTGAGAATCTGGCAATGGTTGTTACTTATGGTCATGGAACAGCTGCACACTCGGGGCACTGCCTTATGGGTAGCCATTCAGCCTTCTGCAACTATTTCCATGTAACTTACACTTATCTCCAATTCTGTATTTACTCCAGGAGTACCAGGCAGTGGAGACATCTATCATTTTTCCAAGACTATAAATTCAAATGCTAGGTTAAAGGACCTAATCAAATAATTCAGATCAACTGAGCATCCTTCTCAGGTTGCTGAAGCTGAAACTCCAATACTTTGGCCACCTGATGCGAAGAACTGACTCACTGGAAAAGACCCTGATGCGGAGAAAGATTGAAGGTGGGAGGAGAAGGGGATGACAGAGGATGAGATGGTTGGATGGCATCACCGACTCAATGGACATGAGCTTGAGTAAGCTCTGGGAGTTGGTGATGGACAGGGAAGCCTAGTGTGCTGCAGTCCATGGAGTTGCAAAGAGTCGCACACGACTGAGCAACTGAGATGAACTGAGCATCCTTCTAAAGCAAGTGCTTATTATTCATTGTGGAGAAGGCACAAAACATAGCCAACACTGAAGTTGCCTGCATTTTTATCTGATAATAAACATATGAAGATAAATTCTCAGAAATGTCCAAATGCATTTGCTATACAGATTCATTGAGTATGTTGCTGGGAAAATCGTTGCAGTAAGTTGAACGTGTTGGCAGCCTCATTCCTTTACCCTTCCCAGTACCTCCTCTTTTTGCCATGTCATTTGCAATTCTTCTCACTAAAGAAGAACTGTCTCCCCACTCCTGGACAACTTTGTGGCCCTGATTTTCAAACAATATGGGCCAACTTTGTGCCCTGCTCTGTCGGACAGAATGTGTGGACTAACAGTCCCAAGCCTAGCCTCCAAGAGACATTCTGTGTTTCTGGTGCCCCTGTGTTTCTGCCTCTGCTGTGAAAAAGCCACGCTCAAACGAGATTGCTGGTTCTAGGACTATCGACATAGGGAGCAGAGATCATCCATCCCTGGGTCTGTGGGGAAACCAGCCAGAAGCCACAGAGATGCTGATTAATCACCCAGACACACAAACAATGTGCACTTATTATTAGAAAATGGGCTTTCTAGCTGTTTGTTATACAGCAACACTGTGGCTATCATAGATAACAGATACAACACAAGTAACTACACCATTAGAAAAGCATAAATTATCTTATAACCAAATGGGTCTCAGAACCTGACACTTCTCCAGGGGCTCCATAAAACTACAAAGCCCTTGGCAGACAGCATTTCCTATAACAAGAGCATTTACTCTGGATTTCAGCATAAATCCACTATTGCTGTACGAACATCAATTCTGGGAAAACGAGTCATCATATCAGGCAAATGACATGGACAGTCTCCTGACTTTCAAGCAATATGGTGATAAAGCAACTCAAAGGCCCAAACTGGCAATAATGCTATAAGTCAAAACCAAAGGAAAAGTGTGTGTGGGAGCCTCAAGCACCTGCCAGGAATGGAAATGTCAGGGTAGATGACTGAGGTAGTCTCAAGGAAAATACTGAAGGTCCAACTCTCTAACAGGAAGGGAGAAAACATTTTGAAAGAATCAAAAAAGTACTTTGAGACTTTGAGTCTCCCCAACCATCTTGATGAAAGTGAAAGAGGAGAGTGAAAAACTTGGCTTAAAGCTCAACATCCAGAAAACTAAGATCGTGGCATCCAGTCCCATCACATCATGGCAAATAGATGGGGAAACAGTGGAAACAGTGGCTGACTTTATTTTGGGGGGCTCCAAAATCACTGCAGATGGTGATTGCAGCCATGAAATTAAAAGACACTTACTCCTTGGAAGGAAGGTTATGAACAACCTAGACAGCATATTAAAACACAGAGACATTACTTTGCCAACAAAGGTCCGTCTAATCAAGGTTATGGTTTTTCCAGTGGTCATGTATGGATGTGAGAATTGGATTATAAAGAAAGCTGAGTGCTGAAGAATTGATGCTTTTGAACTGCGGTGTTGGAGAAGACTCTTGAGAGTCCCTTGGACTGCAAGGAGATCCAACCAGTCCATCCTAAAGGAGATCAGTCCTGGGTGTTCATTGGAAGGTCTGATGTTGAAGCTGAAACTCCAATACTTTGGCCACCTGATGCCAACAACTGACTCACTGGAAAAGACCCTGATGCTGGGAACGACTGGTGGCAGGAGGAGAAGGGGACGACAGAGGATGAGATGGTTGGATGGCATCACTGACTCAATGGACATGAGTTTGTGTAGGCTCCAGGAGTTGGTGATGGGCAAGGAGGCCTGGTGTGCTGCAGTCCATGGGGTTGCAGAGTCGGACACAACTGAGAGACTGAACTGAACCATCTAGATCTAATGATGGCACCTGGGCGGTGTATGTGGGGTTTATATCTAGAACGATAACCACTAGCCACATACGTGTGCGTGTGTGCTCAGACATGTCTGACTCTTTGTGACCCAGTGGACTGTATGTAGCCTGCTATGCTCCTCTGTCCATAGAATTTCCCAGGCAAAAATACCAGATTGGGTTGCCATTTCTCTCTCGAGGGTATCTTCCTGACTGAGGGATCAAACCTGCATCTCCTGCCTCTCCTGCATTGGCAGGCAGATTCTTTACCACTGTGCCACCTGGGAAGCCCCTTTGCCTATTTATAATTGAATTTTAAATTAATTAAAATGAAATCAAATTAAAAATTCAGTTTCTCTGAAGCACTGGCAGTCTTCCAAGTGTTCAGTAGTCACCTATGTGTTTATGCTAAGTTGCTTTGGTTATGTCTGACTCTTTGAGACCCTACGGACTGTAGCCCGCCAAGCTCCTCTGTCCATGGGATTCTCCAGGCAAGAATACTGGAGTGGGTTGCCATTTCCTTCTCCAGTGGATCTTCCCGACCTGGGATCAAACCCATATCCCTTGAGTTTCCTGCATTGGCCAGCGGGTTCTTTACCACTAGCGCCACCTGGGAAGCCCTAGTCACCTATGGCTGGTGGCTACTGTATGGGATGGTACAGATTATAGAATCTTCATCACCACGGTAAGTTCAACTGGAAAGGGTGAGAAACATGAGTCAGATGGGATGACAGACTGGCCCTGCCTGCTAAGGCAGCCTCCCAGCTCCTCTCATCCCTTCCCTCTCCTTCTGCTTCTCTTCTCTCCTTCCCCCGCCCCACCCAGCTTCCTCTCTTCCCCCCTCACCACCACAGCTTTAAAGGGTACACTCTCTAGTTGAAAGTGGTTGGGGGACACAGTCAAAGGCACATGACCCATCACTTCAAAGAAAAGCCATTGCCGCTAGAGGCAGATACCCACAGGGCATGGAAACAAGCATGCCAGAGCAGAAAGTGTCATTCAAGACTATTTAAAGCACCATACCTTGCATAAGACTTCATGGAAGAGCAGGTTAACCAGCATTTCTAGGGGAGGACTTACTCAAAAAGAATGGCGACTAGACACAGCAAAGGGAGTGCATTAACCTGACCTTCAGATTTACATCCTAAGGACTAAGGCTCCCAATGTGAGCCTGAGGCTGAAGGGGGCCAAGGTCACCATATTCAAAGTCTCACTAAAAACATCACTTTGTCTCCATGGATCAGCCCATCTAAGGACTAACATTATGAATCAAACAAAGGGATATTCTATGAAAAGTGTGTAAGCATGCAAAATGAAAGTTTAAAACTTGGGAAGATGTATGTCTGGTTGTCAAAAAGCATGAATTCTCTTTAAAACAAAGACAGGAAGACATAAGGAAAGAATATCCTAAGATGAAGACAAAGATAGATAGACAATGTAAAACTGAGAAAAGAATGCAAGGAATGTCCGGGCAAGTGCGAAAGTGAAATCTATACTGAACACAGAGACAGCAGAATTGACACAGTTGCAAGTCATTTAATGACACAAGTCACTGAGGGATCTTGTTAAAATGCAGATTTTGAGCAAGAGATCTGGGTAGGTTTGTAGTTCTGAATCTACCAGACGATGCTACTGCTGCTGGTCTGGGGATCACAGTCAGAGTGGGAAGGAGAGAGTCAATTGTAAAACCTTCCTAAGAGCAGAGGAAGCAGACAAACCTTTGAAAACACAGAGAAGATGATAGGTACAAGACAGAAAATCGATATGAACCTGAGTTTTATTAAACAAAACAAAACAAAACCAAACAGAATCAAACACGAAACAAACACATTTTTGTAGTTGAGTAAAACATGCCTAACATGAGATCTACCTTTTCTCACTATTTATAAGTGTACCGATCAGTGGCATTAACTATATTCATATCACTATGCAACCATCAGCACTATCCATATTCAAACTTCTTCATCATCTAAGAAAGAAATGTGCTATATCCACTAAACAATAACTCCTGATTAACTCCCCAGTAACTCCTCAGTAATCTCCCTCGGGGACCTGGTAGCCTGGTGACTTCATTCTTACTGATACTAGGTATTTCATACAAGTGCAATCACACAATATTTGTTCTTTTGTGTCCAGCTTAGTTCACTTACCATAATGTTTTCAAAGCATGTATCAGATTTCCAAACCTCTTTAAAGGCTGAAAATATTCCATTGTATGTATATAACACATTCATTTTTTAGTGTACATTTGAGTTGTTTCTCTCTTTTTCCTATTGTGAAAAATGCTGTGCTTAACATTAGTGTACAAGTACTTGTTGGAGTCTCTGCTTCTGCTTCTTTTGGTAAATACCTAGAAATGGAATTGCTAGATTGTATGATAATTCTGTGTTCAAGTTTTTGAGAAGCCGTCATACTGCTTTCCACAATGACTGAACTATTTTACGTTTCAACAGCAGCACACAATGTTCCAATCACTCCGTAACTGTCAACACTACTTTTTTTCCCCACTTTTTGATTATAGCTATCCTAATGGATGTGGTATCACACCATGGTTTTGATTTTCAGTACTTTAGTGGCTAATAACACTAAGCATCTTTTCACATGCTTATTGCCCATTTGTATATCTTCTTTAGAGAAACAGTCAACTCAAGTCTTCTGCCAATTTTTGAACTGATCTCTTTTTTGTTGCTGACTTGTAGTTCTCTATATATTCTTTTTTAAATTAATTTATTTTTTACTGAAGGATAATTGCTTTATAGAATTTTGTTGTTTTCTGTCAAACCTCAACATGAATCAGCCATAGGTATACGTATGTCCCCTCCCTTGATATTAACTACCCTTCTATATGATTTGCAAATACTGTATCTCATTCTACAGGCTGCCTTTTCTCTGTCAATTCTGTTCTTTGGTGCAGATATGTCTTTAATTTTGATGTAGTCCAATTTATCTAATTTTTTATTCTATTGCCTGTGCTTTCATGTCATATCCAAATCCATGTCATGAAACTTTTCCTCTATCTATGTCTTCTAAGAATTTTATACTTTTAGCTCCCACATTTATATCTTTGATCTACTTTATTTCCATATATGGTATAAAGTATAAGGTAGGCATTCAACTTTACTCTTTTACATATGAACACCAAGCTTCCCCAGCAATATTTGTTGAGCCACACTCCTTTATTCATTGAATAGTCTTGCACCCCTGCTGCAAATCATTTCAACATATACACAAGGGTTTACTTTTGGGCTCTCTATTTCATTGGCTGATATGTCTGTTCTTATGCAAATGCAATGCTATTTTGTTATCATCAGTCAGTTCAGTCACTCAGTTGTGTCTGACTCTTTGCAACTCCATGGACTGCAGCATGCCAGGATCCCCTGTCCATCTCCAACTCCCAGAGCTTGCTCAACCTCATGTCCATAGAGTGTTTGATGCCATCCAACCATCTCATCCTCTGTCGTCCCCTTCTCCTCCTGCCTTCAATCTTTCCCAGCATCAGGGTCTTTTCCAATGAGTCAGTTCTTCGCATCAGGTGGCCAAAGTATTGGATCTTCAGCTTCAGCATCAGTCCTTCCAATGAATATTCAGGACTGATTTCCTTTAGGATGGACTGGTTTGATCTCCTCATAGTCCAAGGGACTCTCAAGAGTCTTCTCCAACACCACAGTTCAAAAGCATCAATTCTTTGGCACTCAGCCTTCTTCTTCATGGTCCAACTCTCACATCCATACATGACTACCAGAAAAACCAAAGCTTTGACTATATGGACATCAATAACTTTGACTATGAGACCTCATTGCTCTGACTATGAGAACCCCATGAAGAGTATGGGAAGGATAGGTATTCGTTCTTTATATGTTTGGTAGAATTCCCCTGTAAAGCTGTCCAGAACTGGACCTTTGTTTGCTAGATTTTTAAAATTATTATCATAATTCTATTTCACTTCAAGTGGTCAGTCTGTTCAAGTTACCTGTTTCTTCCTGATTCAGTCTTGGCAGGTTGTATGTTCTAGACATTTGTCTATTTCTTCTAGGTTATCCAATTTGTTGGCATAAAATTTTCTTTAATATTTTCTTACAATTTTTTTTTATCTCTGTGGTATTGGTTGTTATTAATATTTCTCATCTTTCAATTATTTCTTTACTTCACTTCATTCTCTTTACTTCTAAAAAAGATAGTTACAAACAGTTCTTGGTTTCACTGATATTTTCTATTCTTTTAATCACTATTTTATTTATTTTCTCTTTGCTCTTTTTTATTTCTTTCCTTCCACTCAGTTTGAGCTTTGTTTGATCTTCTTTTACTAATTCCTAAAGGTGGTAGGGTAGTTTGTTAATTTGAGATTTTTCTTGTATTGCTATAAGCTTTTCTGTTAAAACTGCTTTTGCTGCATCTGCAGATTTTGAAACGTTATGTTTCCATTTTCATGAGTCTCGAGGTGCTGTCTATCTCCTCTTCGGCTTGTCTGTGGATGCACTGGCTTCGTAGCAGCACGTTGCTTTGTTGCCATGTGTTTTTTACTTTCCCATTTTTCTTTCTAAAATTGATTTCTAGTTTCATAATGTTGTGGTTTGAAAAATGTTTGATATATTGATAATCTCTATGCTCTTAAATTTGTTTTAAAGGCCTAGTTATGTGATTTATCTTGGAGAAATTTCCATGTGCATTTGAAAAGAGTGTATATTCTGCCCTTTGGAATGTAACGTCCTATAGATATCATTAAGTCCTACTGGTCTACAGTGTCATTTAAGACCCCTGTTGGCTTACAGATTTCTTTCTGGATGATCTGTCCATTGACATCAGTGGGGTGTTATTATTGTGTTTTGTCAATTTCTCTCTTTATGTCTGTTAATATTTGCTTTATATATCTAGATGCTACTGAATTCCATCCATATATGTTAACAGCTGTACAATAACAGCCTCTTCTTATATTGATCTCTTTATCATTATATAATTCCCTACTTTTATCTTGTATGATATGAGTATTGCTACCCCTACTTTCTTGGCCTTTGCATTTGCATGAAATATCTTCTTTCATCCCCTCACCTTCAATCTGTGTGTCTTCAGCTCTGAAGGGAGTCTCTTACAGGCAGCATATAAAGGGACCTGTTTTAAAATCCAATAACCCACTCTATGTCTTTTGATTGGAGCATTTAGTCCATTGACATATAAAGTTGTTATGAAAAGGAACGCATTAATATAATACTTACTGCCATTGTATTGCTTGTTTTCTAGTTGTTTTTAGTTATTCTCTATTCATTTCTTCTTTTTGTTTCCTTGTGGTTTAATCATTTCTTTTAGTAGTTGTTTGGGTACCTTTCTTTTTGGTTTTTGTGTATCTACTGCAGGGTTTTGATTTGAGGTTACCAAGGGGTTCATATATGTTGACATAAAACTATACTTGCTTTTAACAGGTAGTCATTTAAGTTAAAGCATATTCTGAAATATGTACATTTTTTACTGCTCTCCCCCATTTTGTGTTTTTGATGCCATATTTTACATCTTCATGTCTACCCCTTAACAGTTTATTGTACTTACACAATTATACTTTTATAATTCTTCATCTTTTAACGTTTCTACTATTTAAGTGGTGGATCCTCAGTTCTTATTGTACAATTGCCTTTCCTAATGGGATTTCCCCTTTCCTATAGATTCTAGCTGATTTTCAACTTAGAGAAGACCCTTCACATTTCTTTTACTGTAGGTTTGGTGTTGATAAACTCTTTTAGTTTCTGCCTGTCTGCTTGAGAAGTTATCTCTCTTTCTGTTCTAAATGATAATCTTGCTGGCTAGAGTATCCCAAGTTGCAAGATTTCCTTTTTAGCATGAATATACCATGTCACTTCCTTCGGGCCTGCAAAGTTTCTGAAGAGAAATTAGCTGACCGCTTTATGGGCATTCCCTTATAAGTGACTCTTTTTCTCCAGCTGCATTTAGAATTCTTGCTCTGTTTAATTTTTGCCATTTTAAGTACTATATGCCTTTATGGTAGGTCTGTTTGGCTTCATCTTGGTTAAGATCCTCTGTGCTTCCTGTACCTGAATGTCTGTTTACTTCACATTTGGTCCCTTTTAGCCATCATTTCTTCTAATACATTTTCAATCTCTTCTCTTTCTCTGCTGTTTCTGGGACTCCCATAATGTGAATGCTGGTATACTTAATATTACCTCAGAAATCTCTTAAATGCTTTGTTTTCAGTATGTGTTTCTTTTTGCTGTTCTAATTGGGTGATTTCCATTATTCCATGTTTCAGATCACTTATGCTTTCTTCTGTATCACTTAAAAGTCTGCTATTCATTCCTTTGTGTTTTTTACTTCAGCTATTGAACTATTCGTTTCTAATTGAGACTAATTTTCACTGTGTTTATCTCTTCTTTTCCCTAGATTACTTAGTCATCTTATTATCAATGCTTTGAATTTTTATACGGTAAATTGTTCATTTCTGTTTCATTCTTTTTTCAGGGGTTTTCTCTTGCTCTTTCAATTGAGAGCAAGTATTTCCTATGCCTTTTCATTTTGCTAAACTTTCTTTGCTTTTATGAATTTATTTGAAACAGTTACCTTTTGCAGTCCAAAACGGTGTTCTTATGTGAAAGCATTCCTGTAGAGAATGAGTATGTGCGATGTCTTCGATGGGAGAGCTGGATTTGAGCTGGGTGCAGAGCACGTTTTTCCTCGGGGTGTGCTGGTAGCTACCACCTTGGTAGGCAGCGGGGTCAGAGGTGCAGGGACTAGAGCTGGCACTGGGGGTGTGCAGGAGCTCCCCCCTGCGCAACAGTCACACTGCCCAATGAGAGGCCGGGTCAGACCCAGGGCTTCCTGGAGTGGAAGCCCCAAGAGTCACACCTGACATGGCTCTTTCTATTTAAGAGGATGATATTACCTCTTCCTTCACCAAGACCTTTGCCCCTGGGGGGTCAGTGCTAAAGCAAGTGGGGCCCATGCGGCGTGTGCTCTACCCTGATGCAGCTTGTGTGCAAGCCCCCTTTGTCCCTCACCATCAGTCACTCTACCTAGCCTCAGCCGCCTCCATCCTCTTATGGAATAGCTCCCCAGGGCTGGTAAGGCCCATGTGGACTCTTGACACGTATGGGCTGGTGAGCTCTGCTAGAGCAGCCATCAGCAGAGATCTGGGCTGCTTCTGATGCTCTTCCTAAGTAAGTGCCAACAATGGTGGCTGCTGCCTCACCCAGGCTCTGACCTGGGACTATGTCACTTCTGCATTGGAGGGTTGAGTCTTTCCCTGGTCATGGCTGCCCCAAAGACAGTGCATGCTGCAATATGGAAAAAGTGGACCAAGAAAGCTCACACTACTTGGGGCATGTGACACTGGTCGTGGGAAACACAGGAGCCACTGAAGTCGACCTCTCTCTCTCCTACCTCAGATGCAGGCCACTGTGTGAGCTCCTCACAAATGAGATCTGGGCATCTGATCACCCTCCTATTACTCCCAGCAGTCCTCCAACCAGCCAAGGGGGCTTGTGTCCCAGCATAGGGCCTCAGGACTGTGGCTTGAGCTGCTCACACTCCAAGGTGTGTGTCTGCCAATGTAAGTCCTTTTTCCTTTAAGTTCCCTCCCAGGGGCACAGATACAGACCTGATTACTCTTCTTCCCTTCCCACCTGATTATGTGTGTATCTTTCTTATAGTCTTGGTTGTACAAGAGTCCTTCTTCCAGTCTTCAGTTGGTTTTGCACGATACTTGCTCCATATGTAGATGTATTTTTGATGTGTTCCTGGCAGGAGGTGAGCTCCATGTCCTCTCACTCTGACTCCAACTCTTAGATCCTTCCCTACTCCTCCATACACTGCAACTGATTTTTCAACGTTGATTTTGAAATTTTCAATTTTAATAAATTTGTTTTTTAGATGTAACAGTTCTTGGGGGTGGGGGTGTTGCATGGAATTTTTAGGTTCTCTACAAAGACTGTATCATTTGCACACAATTTTACTTCTTACTTTTCAGTAAGAAGAAATGTGGCATAAGCAGGAATCCTTGACTTGTTATTCATCTTATGGGGGAACATTTTACATATTCACAAATGAATATGATATACATTGTGAGTTTTTCATATATAGGCATTATCATGAGGAAGTTTCCTTCTAGTTCTAGCTCTTCATGCATTTTTATCACAAAAAGGTAACGGATTATGTCAAGTGCATTTTCTGCTTCAATTTAAGATGACCATGTGTTTTCATCCTCTTCAATTTGTTAGTGGTATCTTCCCATGTTGAACCATTTTGCATCCCACGGTTAAAATCTACTTTGCTCATAGGATATGCTGCTGAATTCACCTTTCTAGGGTTTTGTTGAGGATTTAAATTAATATCTGTAAGAGATATTGGTCTGTGGTTTTCTTTTCATGTAATATCTTGGATTTGGTATCAGGGTAATGCCAGCCTCATAGAATGTGTAAGGAAGCATTCTTTTTTCTCTAGTTTTGTGGAAGAGTTCAACTTTATCTTAACAGAGGTTAATCCTTCTTTACATGTTTGGTAGAATTCACCAAACTTATATGCAGAGTACATCATACGAAATGCTGGGTTGGATGAAACACAACCTGGAATCAAGATTGCCAGGAGAAGTATCAATAGCCTCAGATATGCTGATAACACCACCCTTATGGCAGACAGCAAAGAAGAACTGAAGAGCCTTTTGATGAAAGTGAAAGAGGAGAGTGAAAAACTTGGCTTAAAACTCAACATTCAGAAAACTAAGATCATGGCATCCAGTCCCACCACTTCATGGCAAATAGATGGGGAAACAATGGAAACAGTGACAGACAGACTTTATTTTTTTGGGTTCCAAATTCACTGCAGAAGGTGACTGCAGCCATGAAATTAAAAGATGCTTGCTCCTTGAAAGAAAAGCTATGACCGACCTAGAGAGCATATTAAAAAGCAGAGACATTACTTTGCCAACAAAGGTCCATCTAGTCAAGCCTATGCTTTTTTCCAGTAGTCATGTATGGATGTGAGAGTTGGACCATAAAGAAAGGTGAGGGTCAAAGAATTAATGCTTCTGAACTGTGGTGTTGGAGAAGACTCTTGAGAGTCCCTTGGACTGCAAGGAGATCAAACCAGTCAATCTTAAAGGAAATAAACCCTGAATATTCATCCGAAGGACTGATGCTGAAGCTGAAGATCCAATACTTTGGCCACCTGATGTGAAGAACTGACTCATTGGAAAAGACCCTGATGCTTGGAAAGATTGAAGGCAGGAGGAGATGTGGACAACAGAGGATGAGATGGTTGGATGGCATCACCGACTGACAGACATGAGTCTGAGCAAGCTCTGGGAGTTGGAGATGGACAGGAAAGCCTGGCATGCTGCAGTCCAAGGGATCACAAAGAGTTGGAAAGGACTGAGCGATTGAACTGAACCGAGAATTCATCAGTGAAGCCATTTGGTCCAGGGCTTATTTGTTAAGAGGTCTTTGATTACTGACTCAAATACTACATTATAGTTCTGTTCAGATGTTCTACTTCTTCATGATTTAGTTTCGGTAGGTTGTATATTTCTAAGAATTTGTCTATTTCATCTTGGTTATCTACTTTTTTGGAATATAATTTTTCATAGTATCATCTTATTAATTTTTTATTTCTATATAATTGGTAGAAATTGTCCACTTTTCATTTCTGCTTTTAGCTATTTCAGTTTTCTTTTTCTTAGTCTATCTAACTAAAGGTTTGTCTATTTTGGTGATCTTTTCAATGGGTCAAATTTTGGTTTCATTGACCTTTCTACATAGTTCTATTACTCTATTTATTTTTATGTTCTACTCTTATTTTATTCTGCTTGCTAACTTTGGTTTTAATTACTCTTTTGTTTTCAGTTACTAAAGGTAAAGTTGAATTCTTTTTAATGGATGTGTACACAGGTATAAATTTCCTTCTTTGCACTGTTTTCCTGTGCAAAGTTTTAGTATCATAGTAGAACTGTCCATTTTTCCTTTCAGTTCTGTGAATATTTGTTTCATATCTTTTGGAGTTCTAATGTTTGATGCACATAAGTTTATAAGTGCCTTATTTTCTTAGAGAATTGACTCATCAATCTATGATGTTCTTCTTTGTCTCTTATTCATTTTTGACTTAAAGCATATGTCTTCCACATTAATATAGTCATTTCAGTTCTATTTTGATTACTATTTGCATGGAGTACATTTCTCACCCCTTCACTTTAAATTTATTTGATCTTTAGATTTTTAGATCTAAAGTAAATCTCTTATAGATAGCAGAGAGATAGATCTTGTTTTATTTTTTTTATATAAGAAGGATTTTATATGGACTTACTTTTACTCATCTCATACGCTAGTAAAGTAACACTTAAAATTCTCAAAGCCATGCTTCAGCAATATGTGAACCATGAACTTCCCAGATGTTCAAGCTGGTTTTAGAAAAGGCAGAGGAATCAGAGATCAAATTGCCAATATCTGATGGATCATCGAAAAAGCAAGAGAGTACCAGAAAAAACATCTATTTCTGCTTTATTGACTATGCCAAAGCCTTTGACTGTGTGGATCACAATAGACTGGAAAATTCTGAAAGAGATGGGAATACCAGACCACCTGACCTGCCTCTTGAGAAACCTGTATGCAGGTCAGGAAGCAACAGTTAGAACTGGACATGGAACAACAGACTGGTTCCAAATAGGAAAAGGAGTACGTCAAGGCTGTATATTGTCACCCTGCTTATTTAACTTATATGCAGAGTACATCATGAGAAACGCTGGGCTGGAGGAAGCACAAACTGGAATCAAGATTGCCAGGAGAAATATCAATAATCTCAGATATGCAGATGACACCACCCTTATGGTAGAAAGTGAAGAAGAAGTTAAAAGCCTCTTGATGAAAGTGAAAGAGGAGAGTGAAAAAGTTGGCTTAAAACTCAACATTCAGAAAACTAAGATCATGGCATCTGGTCCCATCACTTCATGGCAGATAGATGGGGAAACAGTGGAAACAGTGGCTGGCTTTCTTTTTCTAGGCTCCAAAATCACTGCAGATGGTGACTGCAGCCATGAAATTAAAAGACACTTACTCCTTGGAAGGAAAGTTATGACCAACCTAGACAGCATATTGAAAAGCAGAGACATTACTTTGCCAACAAAGGTCCGTCTAGTCAAGGCTATGGTTTTTCCAGTGGTCATGGATGTGAGAGTTGGACTATAAAGAAAGCTCTTCTCTGGGTTTTCTATCAAGTTTCATTGGTCTATGTTATTATGCCAGTACCATACTGTTTTCATGACTGTAGCTTTGTAGTATACTTTAATGTGAGGGCACCTGATTTTTCTAGGTCCTCTTTTCTTTCTCAAGATTGCTTTGGCTATTCAAGGTCTTTCATGTTTCGATATAAATTGTAAAATTTTTTGTTATAATTTTGTGAAAAGTGCCCTGGGTAATTTGGTAGGTATTGCATTGAATCTGTATATTGCTTTGTGTAGTATAATCATTTTCACAATATTTGTTCTTCCAACGGAAAACATGATATATCGCTCCATCTGTCTGTGTTGTCTTTTATTTCTTCCATAGTATCTTAGTTTTCTGAGTGCAGGTCTTTTGCCTCCTTAGGTTGGTTTACTCCTAGGTATTTCTTTCTTTCTGTTGCAATGGGAAATGTGACTAGTTTCTTAATATCTCTTTCTGATCTTTCACTGTTAGTGTATACAGGAGAGTTCTGAGTATCAATTTTGTATCCTGTGACTTAACCAAATTCATTGAGGAGTTCTAGTAGCTTTCTGGTAGCATCTTTAGGGTTTTCTCTGTACAGTATCAAGTCATCTGCAAACAGTGATAGTTTTACATCTTTTCCAATTTGGATTCTGATATTTCTTTTTCTTCTCTGCTGCAGCTAGAACTTCCAAAACTATGCTGAATAATACTGGTGTGAGTGGACATTTTTGCTTGCTACTTCTACAAAAGACCCACTTCAGACCTAGGGACAGATACAGACTGAAAGTGAGGGGATGGAAAAAAGGTATTCCATGCAAATGGGAATCAAAAGAGTGCTGGAGTAGCAATACTCATATCAAACAAAATAAAATTTAAAGACTGTCAAAAGAGATAAGGAAGGACATCAAATAATGATCAAGGGATTAATCTAAGAAGATGTACCAGTTATAAATATATATGTACCCAACATAGGTGCACCTCAATATATAAGGCAAATGTTAAGGGGAAAGTGACAGTAACACTATAATAGTGAAGGATTTTAACACCCCACTTACACCAATGTTCTGATCATCCAGACAGAAAATTCATAAGGAAACGCAAACCTTAAAGGACACGTTCAGACCTGACAGACTTAACTGATATTTACAGGATACTTCATTTGAAAGCATCATAATACACTTTCCTCTCAAGTGCACACAGAACATTCTCTGGGACAGATCATATCTTGGGTCAAAAATAAAGCCTTGGTAAATTTAAGAGAATGAAAATCACAACAAGCATTGTTTCCCAGTACAACACTATGAGGTTAGAAATCAATGACAGGAAAAACAAAAAACTGTCAAAAACAGTTGCTGAGAACCAACAGATCCCTGAAGAAATCAAAGAAATAAAAAAAATACCTAGAAGCAAATGACAAAACATGACAACTCGAAACCTGTGGGATGCAGCAGAAGTAGTTCTAAGGGGGAAGTTTATAGTAATACAATCTTACCTCAAGAAATAAGTATCTCAGATAAATAACCTAACCTTAAAGCAGCTAGAGAAAGAGGGACAAACAAACCCCAAATTATTAGAAGAAAAGAAATCATAAAAGAGCAGAAACAAATCAAACAGAGAGGAAGAAAACAGTAAAACTTTCTTTGTTTTGTGTAATTTTTGTAGCTTGATGAATATTTGTCTCAGCACATTCCTCCTTGGGTTTATCATGTATGGGACTCTCTGAGCTTCCTGGACTTGCGTGACTATTTTCTTTTCCATGTTAACGAAATTTTCAATTATAATATCTTCAAATATTTTCTCAGGCCTTTTCTGTTTTTCTTCCTCTTCTGGGACCCCTGTAATTTAAATGTTGTTTAGTTTACGTTGTCCCAGACATCTCTAAGACTATCCTCATTCCTTTCATTCCGTTTTCTTTATTCTGTTCTGTGGCGGAGATTTCTGCCATTCTGTCTTCCAAGTTACTTACCCATTCTTCTGCCTGTTGTTCTGCCATTGATTCCTTCTAGTGTATTTTTCATTTCTGTTACTGTCTTGTTCATCCTGCTTGTTTGTTCAAGCTTTGTTAAACATTTGTTGTATCTTCTAGATACAGGCCTGTGTTCTTTTCCTGAGATCTTGGATCATCGTTCCTATCATTATTCTGAATTCTTTTTCAGATAGATTGTTTACTTCCTTTTTAGTTATTTGTTCTTATAATTTTTTTCTTGCTCCTTTGTCTGTAACATATTTTTTGTCATCTTATTTTATCCAACTTTCTGTGTTTGTGGTCTTTCTGCAGGCTGCAAGACCGTAGTTCTTCCTTCTGGTATCTGCCCCATCATGGGAGAGGCTGGTCCAGAGGTGCGTGTCCTTACACCGTGATTGGGGCTCAGACTCACGTTGTGGTGATCAGAGCCTGCCTTAGATATTGAGCAGGACCTCCCCTTCACTCTGCTGTTGCCACTGCCCTCTCAGGAATGGGATCAGCTCTCTAATTGTTGGAGTAGATGCCCCCATATCTGTTTCTTAGCTGTGATTCTGATCAGCAGTGCCAGGTAGATGGGATTTGTGTATTCCCCCTGGGAGAACAGCATGGAGAGGCCACTGGGTACTCCTCCTCCCCAGAGCGGTTTACCTGTGTGTGTGCTCTCTTGTGTCCCGTTTGCCCCATTGTGCAGACTCACAAAGCATAATTTTGTTGGCACTGCTCTCAGTCCCGCCTTAACTGTGGGCAAGCTGGCAACTGGCTCCGGTGCTGTTCTCACTTGACCACCAGCATAGTTCGACTGAGGTCAGACTGCAGGAATCATGAGACTAGACCTGCTGTGGGAACTACAGAGGTAGTTTCACCCAGCCCCTGCATGCATGTGCTCACAAAGCCCACAGCTGCTAAAGCAGGAATACTTGATGTCCTGTTGGATGTTTTGCAGGTGCTGAATTTAAGAAGTTGCAGTGGAGGTGTAGCTCCACAATGCATGCTGCCCTGCGGAAGAGATTTCAACTCTTTTTCCTTGGTTACCAGCCCTGGGGGCTCAGCTATGGTTTCAGCCCCTCCCCGGGGCAGATTTCCTAGTGAGGGTAGCTACCTGTGCCCTCCTGGGAGAGCAGAGTGGGCCCCAGCATTCACTTCTTAATAGTCCCCCTTACTTCTTAATAGCAAGAGGTTCTGTGCCGTCCTAAGACAGCAGGGAGGGGTCTGGACACCCACTGACAGATTCCCTACTTGCAGAAGTTATCTGCACCCTCCCGGGATGGCAAGGCAGGTCCTACTGATGGATCTTCTAGTAGCAAGAGCTTTCCACATGCTCCCAAGGACAGTGGAGCAGGTCGTGGCACCTGTGGGTGGATTTTCCAGCTGGAGGAATCATCCGTGTCCTCTTGGGACAGTGGAGCAGGTCCTGGAACTCACTGGTGGATATTCTAGTCGCAGAAGCTATCCTTGCCCTCCCAGGACAGTGTGGATAGGTCCTGGGTCCTGCTGGTGGAGCTCCTAGTAGCCATACCTGTCCACACTCTTCCATGTCAGCAAGGGGTGGGTTCCATGACCCACTGGCAGGATTCCTGGTGGGGGAAGCTGTCTGAACCCTTCCAGGTCAGCAAGGGGTGGGTTCCATGACCCACTGGCAGGATTCCTGGTGGGAGAAGCTGTCCGCAACCTTCCAGGTCAGCAAGGGGTGGGTTCCATGACTCACTGGCAGGATTTCTGGTGGCGGAAGCTGTCTGCACCCTTCCAGGTCAGCAAGGGGGGGGCCAATCCTCTGTGCAGCTTACTCCCCATTTTCCTTCCACAGCCCTTTGCTGCTATACCCTGTATAGGCATCAAAACTCCCCCTCCATCCCATGCAATTTCTCCAATGGTGACTCCGTAGCTATTTTGTTTGAATTGTTCCACTTAGAGGTGTATTTTCAATTTTTCTATGGAGGGAGGTGAACTTTTTTGCCATCTTGATCCTGACTCTGTATGGCTGCTTTTTGAATGACCTAATTTTCCAAAATGTCTCATCCCTCCTTCACCTTTGGGCCTCAGCTGGTCTGCGCTATATTTCCACTCAGTATCTCTTGCCTTAGACATCTGTGGGTTTGCAGACATGTTGAAGCCTTTATGAGTAGTACCTGCCTCTCTTCCTATCTGCGTTTTGAGTTTGCTTCAGTCCTTTGGGTATTTTCCAGACAGAACATACGCACATAATGGTTCATAAATAAGATCGGCTCTGCTCCCTCTAGTGCCAGAGAACTTGTAACTGAGCTGTCACTTGCTTGAGGTGAAAACTGTCCCTGCCCCAGGGGAGGGATGGGGAAATGGCAGGGGAAAATGCCATAAAACTTTCCTACTGTTTTGAATATAGGTTTTTCTTTATTTGGCATTTGGTTGGTTGCTATAAGCCTTGGAATATATTCCAGGAATATATTCTGGAGCTCCTACAAAATTGGTTCAGACAGCTTCTGCTTGATTTTTGATGTTTCTGTGGACAAATAAAAACTTGGGAGTTTCTTAGTCTGCCACTTTGTTGACATCACTCCTCAAAAAGTTCAGTTCAGTTCAGTCACTCAGTCACGGGCAACTCTTTGAGACCCCATGAACCACAGCACTCCAGGCCGCCCTGTCCATCACCATCTTCCGGAGTTCACCCAAACCCATGTCCATTGAGTCAGTGATACCATCCAACCATCTCATCCTCTGTCATCCCCTTCTCCTCCTGCCCTCAGTCTTTCCCAGCTTCAGGGTCTTTTCCAATGAGTCAGCTCTTCACATCAAGTGGCCAAAGTACTGGAGTTTCAGCTTCAGCATCAGTCCTTCCAATGAACAACCAGTACTGATCTGCTTTAGGATGGACTGGCTGGATCTCCTTGCAGTCCAAGGGACTCTCAAGAGTCTTCTCCAGCACCACAGTTCAAAAGCATCAATTCTTCAGCACTCAGCTTTCTTTATAGTCCAATTCTCACATCCATACATGACCAATGGAAAAATCATAGCCTTCACTAGACTGACATTTGTTGGTAAAGTAATGTCTCTGCTTTTCAATATGCTGTCTAGGTTGGTCAAAACTTTCCTTCCAAGGAGTAAGCGTCTTTTAATTTCACGGCTGCAATCACCATCTGCAGTGATTTTGGAGCCTAGAAAAATAAAGTCAGCCACTGTTTCCCCATCTATTTGCCACGAAGTGATGGGACTGGATGCCATGATCTTAGTTTTCTGAATGTTGACCTTTAAGCCAACGTTTTCACTCTCCTCTTTCACGTTCATCAAGAGGCTCTTTAGTTCTTCTTCACTTTCTGCCATAAGGGTGGTGTCATCCGCATATCTAAGGTTATTGATATTTCTCCCAGCAACCTTGATTCCAGCTTGTGCTTCCTCCAGCCCAGCGTTTCTCATGATGTACTCTGCACATAAGTTAAATAAGCAGGGTGACAATATACAGCCTTGACGTACTCCTTTTCCTATTTGGAACCAGTCTGTTGTTCCAAGTCCAGTTCTAACTGTTGCTTCCTGACCTGCATACAGGTTTCTCAAGAGGCAGGTCAGGTGGTCTGGTATTCTATCTCTTTCAGAATTTTCCACAGCTTATTGTGATCCACACAGTCAAAGGCTTTGGCATAGTCAATAAAGCAGAAATAGGTGTTTTTCTGGAACTCTCTTGCTTTTTTGATGATCTGTCGGATGTGGGCAATTTGATCTCTGGTTCCTCTGCCTTTTCTAAAACCAGCTTGAACGTCTGGAAGTTCATGGTTCACGTATTGCTGAAGCGTGGCTTGGAGAATTTTAAGCATTACTTTACTAGCGTGTGAGATGAGTGCAGTTATGTGATAGTTTGAGCATTCTTTGGCATTTCCTTTCTTTGGGATTGGAACTAAAACTGACCTTTTTCAGTCCTGTGGCCACTGCTGAGTTTTCGATATTTGCTGGCATATTGAGTGCAGCACTTTCACAGCATCATCTTTGAGGATTTGAAATAGCTCAAACGGAATTCCATCACCTCCACTAGCTTTGTTCGTAGTGATGCTTTCTAAGGCCCACTTGACTTCACATTCCAGGATGTCTGGCTCTAGGTGAGTTATCATACCATGGTGATTATCTGGGTCATGAAGATCTTTTTTGTACAGGTCTTCTGTGTATTCTTGCCACCTCTTCTTAATATCTTCTGCTTTTGTTAGGCCCATACCATTTCTGTCCTTTATTGTGCCCATCTTTGCATGAAATGTTCCCTTGGTATCTCTAATTTCCTTGAAGAGATCTCTAGTCTTTCCCATTCTATTGTTTTCCTCTATTTCTTTGCACTGATCACTGAGGAAGGCTTTCTTATCTCTCCTTGCCATTCTTTGGAACTCTGCATTCAAATGGGTATATGTTTCTTTTTCTCCTTTGCTTTTTGCTTCCCTTCTTTTCACAGCTATTTGTAAGGCCTCCTCAGACAGCCATTTTCATCCCTTTCATCCCATCTTTATTGAAGATGAAAAGAACATCTTTTTTGCTTGTTAGTTCTAGAAGCACAGCCAAGAGGAGCTACCCCACGTCCAAGGTCACGGGTGGTGGCTGAGAGGAGCTACTCCTCAATAAAGAGAGCTTTAAAAGCAACAGGAGGAGGTAGATGTTTACAAATGTGAAGCATATATTAATGAAGAGAATTATGATGTAAAATTAAAGGCTAGCCCTTTAAAATGTATAGATATACACACAAATATATATAATAGGTAAATATTTCTTGATGCTACTGAACATAATTATAAATGAAGAAGGGAATGTAACAATATATTCTAGATGGTAATGCATATGTGCTTCTTAATGAATTCGAATGTCTAAATAAAAAGGATATTTTCCTAAAATACATGAATTTTTAAGACTGATGTAAGAAGAGAATCTAGAGAATCTACAGATACTTATAAGTATAGTAGAAATTAAAGCCATGTGTGCCAGAGTGGAAAATGACATTCAAGAGGCTATTCGAAGTACCATGTATCTACAAAAACATTTTATGTGTAGTACAGTTGACCCTTGAACAATATGGATTTGAAATACACAGGTCCACTTAGATGCAGAATTTTTTCAGTAAATATACACTATCATACTGAACAATCCACAGCTGGTTGAATTTGCAGATGCTTAACCAAGGATATGGAGGGACGACTAAAACGTTATATGAGGATTTTCAACTGTGTGGAAGGTCAGTGTCCCGAACCCCCTACAGTGTTCAAAAGTCAGCTGTATATGTGTACAGGTAAGTTTTCAAATACTTACAGGAATATCAACTCATTCTAGGAACAGAGGTTTAACATATGATATAATTTATTACAGAACATATAAAAACAGGAAAACCTTCTTGATTCATATTATGTCAAAACACAAAGAGATCTAATGTATTAATATATTTAACAGAATCTACATGATATATATCAGAAATGTGTGAGAAGACCCAATATCTTCACCTAACCATTGGATAATTTACTACTGAATTTCTTTGAATTGGTTCATGGTTCTTGGAATCTTTGTCCAAGTTACAACTGTTAATAGAGGTCAGAGTAATGAGGAGAGGGAACTAAATTGGGGATAGATTTCTTGGTAGAGTTTCCAGCCATCCCTAAGAGAGATCAGCATCTTCCAGCTGATCTCTAGAAGAAACGGTGGGTGTGGCACTCCTGGTCTGCGGGTGGTGGGACAGTGGAGACTGAATAGGGCTTGGATTTTATATGAGGAAGGCGGGCAGATTCCTGGGGCTCACACAGGGGCTCCATGGGAGAATGGAGCACCTGCAGCACTCCTGAATCCTATATACTAGGGCTGCACAGATGGGTGGAGAGATGGAAGGTGTCTATGAAGGATGGAGCCCTAGAACTAAGGAAATTTTTCCAAGGGACTCCATAGAATAGAAACGTATCCTATGCTCAGTCTCCCCACCCCCAGTGCTGGTCAAAGGGCCTCCTGGAGTAAAGCTCTGAAAAGAGCCAATTCCCCATATGTTCTTGGTCCAAAGAGCATGAAACCAAGAGAAAACAGTACAGTTCCAGTAACACTTTTCTTATTTATTTTCCCTCCATGCCTGCCCCCAAATAAACCCTCAAAACCAGAGGAGGTAATGTATAGGTCATCAAGGTAGGCTGGGAGTGGACAGAGGAGAAGCAGAGGCACAGATGCTGAGAAGTCAACTACCTTCCTTTGCCCTCTCTTAGGGATGGCTGGAAACTCTACCAAGAAATCTATCCCCAATTTAGTTCCCTCTCCTCATTATTCTGACCTCTAAAACAGGGCTGGGCCATGCAGGGGAAAATATTAATTCTAAGTCTGCTTTTAATATTAGACTTCGAACTAAGAAGTCCTGTATAACAAAAAGATGAGAAAAGACTATTCTTAAGACACTGGCACAAGACTTCCCTAGGGGTCCAGTGGTTAAGACCACCTTTCAACGCAGGGGGTTGGGGCTCCACCCTGGTGGGGGGGCTAGACTCCCCCCTGCCTGTGGCCAAAAAATCAAAACTTCACACCTCACTTAACAGTGTTCAGGGGGGTGGTGGGGGACAAAAAAGCACACTGGCTAGATCACAAGATATATTTACACCAATAAACCGGCTGTCAACAGACTTTTAAAAGAAGAATTATAAACTAAGCATGAGCAAAGCAAACTTAATAATTTCTTAAGTGTATTGCCCACCATGATAAAATAGGATTTATCTCAGGAATTCAAGGATAGATCACAGTAGGAAATTATACATCACAGTTATAGGCTGAAAAAAGAAAAGTGATCATATATCTAGAGACTGAATTAACAAAGTCTCTTCTTATTTCTGATATGTAAAAAAAGCCATGTAGGGTCAGCCATCGGATTTATAATTAGTTGCTGAAAATAAATTCCATAAATTGGTGATATTTGTTATTCAACTCATGACATAATTCCCAGAAAATGAGAGTGTGTATGTATGTTGGTATTTAATGGAAGTAAACGAATGAGTTACAATTACATTATACTGAGAGCACAGATCGTCCTTCCTGATGATTTGCAAGAAGCACTCCTGCTATAAGAAGAACCAGGGGATGCTGCACACTGTTATCCCCAATTGTTTTTCATTTTCTGGACGTTGGAACCAATGAAATAAAACAGAAACATGAATAAAATCAATAAAAATGAAGATTAAAAACTCATTATAAGCAATATGATTATAAGACTAAAATCCTCAAGAGTATTTACTAGATAATTAGATCTAGTAAGAGATTAGCCTGGCTAGATATGATAGTAGACAAATGTATCAGCAAAGAACAGCCATTAGCAAACAGATGAAGAGCTTCCCCACACACCAGTGAAAGTTAGAGAGATAATGTAAAGATGATCCCGTTCCTAACAGCTCCACACCGATAGAAACAGGAAAAATCTTAGAAAGAAATGAGTGATGGTATATGAATAAAATGACAAAAGTTTACTAAAAGCCATGACTGAAAGCATGCATGAACACAGCTGTGCCACAGGCATGTAGGAAAGACTGACTACCATTCAGCATTTGGTCTTCTCAAAGTCATATTTATGAGCATAATTCCAACTGACATTTCACATTACATTTTTAGAACTTTTGAGAATGCAAATGATTCTAAAGCTCATGTGGAAGAATAAACTGATAAGTACTGCAAAAAAACAGCTAACCATTTTAGAAGTAAAACCCTGGACAGCAGCCTCACATCGTACACCAAGATAAATTCTGACAGATTAAGAATCTAAATAGAAAATATAAAAATAAAGTACTACCGAAAGAAGAATGGGAATTAAATTTAATCCTCATACAGTACTTTTTCCTACTCTAGATTTTGGGATGTAATAATAAACACGAAACCGGTTCTTTCCTCAAAGAATTTATATTCTAATGGTGGTTTCCCCACCATCAGGGATAGGAACAGAGGCAATGAATCAGAAATGCAATAAAATGACAAGTTAATGTCAGATATAGATAAGCACTATGATAAAAAATAAAGTTAAACAAGAAGGCGTAATAAAAAAAGGAATAGGTGACCAGAGCAGGACCAGGGGAACTGCCTTCAATAATATATCTACATAAAAACGTGAATATCTAGAAACAACGTATTGCATCAGGAAAAGAGTATGTGCCAAGGCCCTAAAACAGGGACATCCTTGACTACTTCTGAAGAGTGGAAGGAAGCATGAAGAGAGAGAAGAACAGTTGTGAAAAAAGAGCAGTTAGAATTGCAGGAGCCAAACCCTCTAGTAGAGAGAGGATGCCAGGGTGAAGGTGACTCCTGAAATGCTCAGGGACCCACTCTCCACTTTTGAGAGAAGCACAGAATGAGTAGCAGGCATGTGGGATGGCCTCTTTGTAAATGGCAAGATGAAGAACCTTCTGTGCTTTTAATTAAAGGATAGAATAACATCATCAAATGTGAATGAGGAGTGATGCCTGAAGTGAAGGTATGAAAGAGCTCTTCAAAATAGGGAAAGAATGAACATGATCAGGGAGAACAGATGATTTTACGAGCCCAAATTTAAAGAGAAACAGGTGATTTTCTCCATCCTCAAGAGATGAAGTAAATATATTGATAGATTATTTACAGTAGCCTAAAAAATGACGAAGTTCAAAGTAGGTGTTACTACCCTAAAGCTAGCATGTAATTTATTGTTGGTGGGAGTAAAGATCGGCATAATCCCTCTTGGAAAGCAATTTATCAATGTTTCTTACTTAGGTAAAAGTAATTTGGAGGCAATGACTAAATAAGAGTTTGGAGTTAAACACAGCTGCACTCTAATCATATGAGCCTTATTAATTCTGTGAAAGTGAAAGTGTGACTTGCTCAGTCCTGTCTGACTTTGCAACACTATGGCCTGTAGCCAGTCAGGCTCCTCTATCCATGTGATTCTCCAGGCCAAGAAGACTGGAGTGGGCTGCCATTCCCTTCTCTAAGCGATCTTCCCGACCCAAGGATCGAATCTGGGTCTCCTGCATTGTAGGCAGATTCATTACCATATGAGCCACCAGGGAAGTTATTAATTGTGTGGGCTTACAGCTTTCCTGGGAGAAAAAGGTGTTTGGCCAGAACCACTCAATAAAATGCAGTTTTGGAAAAAGATAGCAGTCAAACCAGTTAGATGACTTAATTCGAATCTCCTGAAATAAGTTTTAGGTTCATTTTAACACTGCATGAACTTTCTAAGTACAGGAATGGCAACTTTAACAATTTTAAGTCATGTTCAACAGCAAGTAGGAATTTCACAAGATATTTTCCAATAAATTTTGCAGTAAGCTTCTCAGGCACAACATGGCTACATTGTTTTGATGAAGATGACTCAACCTCAGACTCCCAGGATCTTTTCAGAGAAAGTCAAGTACTATTTTATGAAACCATTACCAACTCGTAGCAACAGGAGAAAAGGTCCAAAGATACAGAATTCATGGCCTGAAGAAAAGATCACATTACAAGTAAGCTCAGTGGTACAGGTAAGATACTCAATGTCATACGGTGACTGGTTGACTTGAAAAAGAAGATGAGAGGACGGAAGAGGGACACACAGCAAGAAAACTTCAGCCTGGCCCCAAAGGAAACAGAAACGCTGTCATAGGAACAGGATCAAGCTTGTGAGCCTCTTGGCAGCCAAGATCTTCCTAGCTCCTAAAAAGGTTTGGCTCCTCAAAGGAACAGGATCAAGCCTTGTGAGCCTCTTGGCAGCCAAGATCTTCCTAGCTCCTAAAAAGGTTTGGCTCCTCAAAGGAGGTTTTCCAACAGCCCAAGTCTTATTTTAAGATGGCATGTATGCCCTATTCAGAGCATCCCCTTACCCCATCCAGTGATGTGATGAGTACAAGAGGTTTGGTTCATTGTCTCATTCAGCTGAGCCAAGCAGGTAATCTTAAGGTAGTATCAGCCAAGTTTCATACATAGGGGCTGTAAGAGTCATTGAAAAGGAGTTCATGATTTAAAACAACCTTTTATCACTACATGAACGGGATCACTCGCCAGCATCTTTGTGACCAGCCACTGACTACTTGTGCAGAGTTATCAGAGGAACGGATTAATGACTTCCCAGAATAATTCTGAGGTGACGTCCAAACCCACATCATGGAGAGCTCATCGCCAGCCAGAGACCCTCTTCCACTCTTGATAAAGCAAAAGTCCTGGTTGATCTTCTGTTGTGATGGCTGGACACATCTGGGAAAAGGAGCCCAGAGGAGCTAAATGGTGACTAACCAGCAGCTTGAGCAACTGCAGGATACTCGAGGTGAAGGCCAATCCTAGTCTCCAAAGGAAAGAAGAATTCAACCTTAAGGTTCCAGGGACACAGTCAGGTCAATTAGCTTCTTAGGACACAGCCAGTAGGAAAGTAATCTCTGATGGGTTGAGCCTTCATGAGCAGTATTTTACAAGCAGGAGACTGACAAGCCCAGTGCTCCATGAACCTCCTTGTGGGGTTTAATCCACTCAAGTTCTCAGCTGCACCAGACCCCCTCCAGGACCAGGCACTGGTAGACTATTCGCTAAAAGGATACAAACACTGGCCGTCTCTTTCTCACCATGTCACCAATGTGATCCAGAGAGTACAGCAGTAAAAAGAGAAGAGAGGGAAGTCAGGAAGCCCTGCCAAGGGGCGGATGCAGGGTGACACTCATGCCACGTCATCAAAATATACAACACACACAGTGTGCCTGAGTACACCTTGTGGAGTGTATAAACGGCACTTTAGTTCACACAGAGTAACACAGAATGTGTATTTAGGTGGATTAAATAAAATTACCAGTATTTTCAAGCACTAATAGTTGACTCATTGGAAAAGACCCTAATGCTGGGAAGGACTGACGGCAGGAGGAGAAGGGGACGACATAGGATGAGATGGTTGGATGGCATCACTGACTCGATGGGCATGGGTTTGGGTAAACTCCGGGAGCTGGTGATGGACAGGGAGGCCTGGCGTGCTGCGATTCATGGGGTCGCAAAGAGTCGGACACGACTGAGCGACTGAACTGAACTGAACTGAATGTCCCTCCTGTCCAAAAATTCAAATTATTTCAAATTCAAATTAATTTCTATAGATATGTGTGTTTTTTTAAACTGAAGACAGAAATTTCTAGATCAGCCAGTTTCAAAGGAATTTAGATGGCTGATAAACACATGTGGAAAATGGTCTGTGATTTAATTTCCTTTCTGACAGCCTGTATAGCTTCACAGGTAAGAATTGTTTAAAAAAATATGAGGTTCTAAATAAACATCTAGGGGCTATATTGACATTTGTTGTTGCTGAGTCTCTAAGTCATGTCTGACTCTTTTGTGACCCCATGGACTAAAGACCACTAGGCTCCTCTGTCCATGGGTCTTCCCAGGCAAGAATATTGGAGGGGGTTGCTACTTCCTTCTCCAAGGGATCTTCCCAACCCAGGAATAGCACCCATCTCTCCTGCATTGCAGGCGGGTTCATTCCACTGTGCCACCAGGGTGGTCCATACTGAGTCTATTGTTGTTCTTCTGTTGCTAAGTCGTGTCCGACGCTTTGCGATCCCATGGACTGTAGCCCACGAGGTTCCTCTGTCCATGGGATTTCCCTGATAAGAATACTGGAGTGGGTTGCTGTTTTCTTCTCCAGGGGATCTTCCTGACTCAGGAAGATTCAGGCATTCAACCCATATCTCCTGCTTGGCAGGCAGATTCTTCAACACTGAGCCCCCCTGTAAAGCCCATTTGAATAAAAACAGCTATGGTTTGGAAATCCATTTGCTGATTTAAGAGGCTATTTGAGATGTGTAATGAATGTAAACTTCACCTTTGTTCTTACTGTTTAGTCCTTAAGTCCTGCCCAACTCTTTTCTACCCCAAGTTCTGCAGCACTCCAGCCTTCCCTGTCCTTCACTATTTCCCAGAGGTTGCTCGAATTCCTGCCCACTTGAGTCAGTTAGTTAGATGGATGCTGTCTAACCATCTCATTCTCTGCCACCCTCTTCTCCTTTTGCCTTCAATCTTTCCCAGCATCAGAGCCTTTCCCAATGAGCTGGCACTTGGCATCAGGCTGCCAAAATATTGGAACTTCAACTTCAGCATAAGTCCTTCCAATGAGTATTCAGGGTTGATATCCATTTCCCAATGACTGGTTTGATCTTGCAGTCCAAGGGACTCTCGAGAGTATTCTCCAGCGCCACAGTTCAAAAGCATCAATTCTTTGGCACTCAGCCATCTTTATGGCCAACTGTCACATCCATCCATATATGACTACTGGAAAAACCATAGCTTTGACTAGACAGACCTTTGTCAGTAAAGCGATGTCTCTGCTTTTCAATATGCTGTTTAGGTTGGTCATAGCTTTTCTTCCAAGGAGCAAGCGTCTTTTAATTTCATGGCTGCAGTCACCATCTGCAGTGATTTTGGAACCTAAGAAAATAAAATCTGTCACAGTTTCCACTTTTTGCCCATCTATTTGCCATGAAGTGATGGGACCAGATGCCATGATCTTAGTTTTCCGAATGTTGAGTTTCAAGCCAGCTTTTTCACTCTCCTCTTTCACTCTCATCAAGAGGCTCTTTAGTTCCTCTTCACTTTCTGCCATTAGACTAGCATCATCTGCGTATCTGAGGTTGTTGGTATTTCTCCTGGCAATCTTGAGTCCAGCTTGGCTTCATCCAGCCTGGCATTTCACATGATGTACTCTGCATGCATGCATGCTGAGTCACTTCAGTTGTGTCCAACTCTGTGACCCCATGGACTATAGCCTGCCAGGCTTCTCTGTCCATGGGGTTCCCCAGGCAATAAAACTGGAGTGGGTTGCCATTTCCTACTCAGCTGATCTTCCTGACCCAGGGATCAAACCCTTGTCTCTTATGTCTCCTGCACTGGCAGGCAGGTTCTTTACCACTAGTGCCACCTGGGAAGCTTCTGCATATAAGTTAAACAAAAAGGGTGACAATATACAACTTTGCCCTACTCCTTTCCCAAGTTTGAACCAGTCAGTTGTTCCATATAAGGTTCTAACTGTTGATTCCTGACACATATGCAGGTTTTTCAGAGGACAGGTAAGGTAGTCTGGTATTCCCATCTCTTTAAGAGTTTTCCACAGTTTGTTGTGATCCATACTGTCAAAGGCTTTCATGTCGTCAATGAAACAGATGCTTCTCTGGAGTTCCTTTGCATTCTCTATGATCCAACAAATGTTGCCAATTTGACCTCTGGTTCCTCTGCCTTTTCTAAACCCAGCTTGTATATCTCAAAGTTCTCGTTTCATGTACTGCTGAAGCCTAGCTTGAAGGATTTTGAGCATAACCTGACTAGCATGTGAAATGAGCACAACTGTATGGTAGTTTGAACATTCTTTAGCATTTCCCTTCTTTGGAATTGGAATGAAAACTGGCCTTTTCCAGTTCTGTGGCCACTGCCGAGTCTTCCAAATTTGCTGACACATTGAGTGCAGCACTTTAACAGCATCATCTTTTAGGATTTTAAATTTCACCAGAGAGTTTTTCTAGGTAATCGTAAAAAGTTTACTATTAAAAGGATCCCATAGCTTATTATTTAAATTCTATATTAAAATTTACAGTCAGAGTATTAGCTGTTACATAATTTTAATCTCTTGGTTTTTCTTATTCTTGCCTGTTTTATGGTTTGAAATCCAACACTTTCAAATGATGTTTGGAAATTAATTACAGTTCTTTCATTCATATTGTATCATCTTGTCTACTATGGTCCAAATGTTTATGTTCCTTCAAATTCATATTGGAACCCAAAGGTGGTATCGGAACTTGAAGGCTTAGTTCATGAGGGTGGAGCCCCATGAATGGGATTGGTGTTCTTATAAAGGAGACTCCACAGTGCTTCCATCAGGTGAAGATACAGTGAGAAGACTCCTGGCATGAATGAAGATGCAGGCCTTCCCTGGACACTAACTGCCAGCACCTTGATCTTGAACTCCCAGCCTCCAGAGGGTGAGAAATAAGTGTCTGCTGTGGGCGTTTGTTAAAGCGACCTGAGTGGACTCAGATGCTGTTCTAACAGAGTGAAACCTCCTTCTTCTTAGACACACTAAATGTACTCTAACTCTGGTGAGAAAATAAACAACATAAAAACAAAAATGGAGAGAACCCAAGCAGCAAGAAGCCAAGTAGGCCTAGCCGAGTTTTCACTGATTTTGCTTCCTATGCTTTGCCCCCACTACTCACATGCATACACACACACACACACACACACACACACACACTCACACACTCACACACACACACACACACACACTCACACACAGACATTTCTATCCACATTTTTGGGGAGGGAGGGCAGGTAAATGAAGGACCTGACTCCCCATTTTATGCTTATATGGCCTCTGGACAATCTTTTGAACAACTGATATTTTTACTTGTCAGAATTTCAAAACTTTTCAACCCCATCTCTCACTTTCAGGCAAAAATACAAAATGCTGAAAATATCCCAAGGAAACATTATCTAGATTCTTTTTAGAGTAACACCATGGCTTAGTTGATATGTGCCACTTTTTTCTCTTACAGTTAAGTCTGACTTTTGCTAAAATTCCAACTCTCATTCTATATACTGGTGTTTTGAAGAAGTCACTTGACGTTTTCCATTTAAGGCAGTGTTAAATAATTCCCTTTACTCTTCCCAAAGCACTAAAATTCACAGTGGTATGGATTTAAATATACATTATTATGATTACTCTTTAGCCCTGTTGGAGTCTTAGTCAAAGATTCACAACAGGGACTTCCCTGGTGGTCCAGCAGTTAAGAATCTGCCTGTCAATGCAGGGGACCCAGGTTCGACCCCTGGCCTGGGAACCAAGATCCCACATGCTGCTGGGCAACTAGGCCCATGCCCCACAACTACTGAGCTCATGCTCTGGAGCCCACGATCTGCAATTGCTAAGCTTGTGCGCCACAACACAGACCTAGAGCAGCCATAAATAAATTAAATTTTAAAGGAAGATTCACAACATTTTGAGATAAACCTTTGCTCCAAGATAACCACCTGTGCCCCATTCCTGACTGTGAGGCAGACATACTTACTCTCAAACAAAACAAAAAACAGTGCTAAGTCAACACAAGAGACACAGATTGCTAAGGTCACCATTCAGTGGAAGTCAAAATCACTAACAACCAGCAGTGGTGGAGCATCACGGGAAGGCTTGGTGGCTTCCGGGATAACCCGGGAAGCCGAGGGACTCCTCAGGGTTCCAGAGAGCAAACAGTCTGGTTTCCAAATTCACGTGACTTCATTATGAGACCTGGCGAGAGGTTATTCTCACCAGGACGCCTCATATTTACATAAATATTGGTAGCACCACCTCATAAAGCTTTGTGGAGAGCATACCGTATGTCAGCACAGTAGACCTTTTTTTTCAACTGCAAATGGCTTTAGGAAACTTTACTGAAAGCCTCTAAAGTATGAAGGTGATATGAATTATAGGCCTTTGTGGTTATGATAAGGGAAATCCATCCTGAGGGAATCTGTTCTTACAGCCCAATTACATCAACTCAATCCGAGAAGGCTGTTTTTCACTTGCTTGAAAAACAGCCTTGCTTTATAGTAACAGTAATGCTCTGAATCTTAGATTTATAAGATTCTTCTTCTTCAGAGTTCAGAGTGTTTCCTGGATGTCTCTTAATTAATTGGAGGACATGGCCTCACTTACTATAATCAACTCCGTTGAAACTCAAGGCCAACGTGCCATGCAACCACGAACCCAGCCCGCAGGGCAGACAGACCTGAGCCCGTACAGCACCGTCCCGTCAGGGTGGAGGCGGATCATGCGGTTCTTCACCGTCACTCCATGCACAAATGACTTTTTGTCATTTAAGAAATATGTGTCAGGCACCCAGAGCTGGTCAGCCACTCGATTGTCCAGCGTGAGGTTGAGAGGGATCCCAGAATAGGCGAGCCTTTTATCTCTCCAGTATTGTTGAAAATACATGGTCAAGGTGTAATCCTGGGGGGGGAAAGAAAAGAAAAAAGGAGTTTGTGCTCAACCACAGGCAAGTTTCCTCCACAACCCACCCAATTCAGGTTGGAATCCAGGAGAAATGGGCTATTTTTGGACAGGGTTAGGCAGCAGTGGTTGCTTTCTTGTAAATGCAAACACTGGTTTTAACAGGTGTACATCATGTCTATAAGTACTCTGTTTTATTTAGGTACGAAGCAAACCAGACAAATTGGCATTTAAGAGACACCCTAGAAAT
Source organism: Okapia johnstoni (assembly GCA_024291935.2). NCBI lineage: Eukaryota > Metazoa > Chordata > Mammalia > Artiodactyla > Giraffidae > Okapia > Okapia johnstoni. The sequence goes on from CM044326.1 coordinate 2,891,635, forward strand.
AAAAGCCAAAAAAAAAAAAAAAGTCATCATAAAATTAGAGTGCTGGCAGGGAATCCGGGCATTAGCCTAGGTCCTCCTGCTCCCTCCAGCCAGACCTATGCCCGAGGAGCCAACAATAGGCCAGTCCTGGCTACAAACTCTCAGCAGTTTAGACTCTTCCTCTCCTCCCTTCCACCCTCATGACAGCTGTAAATGGAACCCTCTAGAAAAAACCACCAGTTGGGGACAGGATGACCTGCGGGAGGTCTCTATGCATCACGCGTCACATTTCCCTTTCCTTCTAGATTGCCAAGGCCATAACTACACACTAACCAGGCCATATCATCACCTCTAGAGGAAGATGCTTAGAGAAAATGGGACTGAAGCTGGATGTGGGAGGAGGCAGCTAGACTAGCTAGACCCCACAAAATAAGCAGCAAAACAGGCAGCTGACCCCATGTTTTTGTTTTGCAAAGTAGTCAGTGCAATAAGGAAGTGGGGGGAAAAGACAAATCAGAGGTTGAGCATGGAAATTCTATTTTTAAATTTCTATTCCTTTTAGCAATCACTGTTCAAGTCCAGAGTGATCAGGTCTAAAAACCTGATGATAATCATAGGACATCCTGAACTGCACCGTGGAAGGATCCAATCTGAAAATCCAAAGGAGACAGTAAACTCTCCAGCCAGGGAAGAAAAAATCACTGTTGTTACAGGCAGGAGCATGTGGGCTCCCGCACTGGCAGAGCACATCTGCTTTGCAGACAGTGAGGGGCTGACGGCAAACCAGCTTGAAGAATCTATCCCATACATGGGTCTCCTGACATCCCATCCAAGTTCTTCTCACCACCTCACAGGGCAGTTCTCAGAGCTGCCCGTGTCACTGATTGTCTGTCGCTGGCCACAAGAGTGCTGGAGCAGAGGAGCCTCCAAAATGACAAAGTATATATACCTGCACTCCTCTCCAGGTGTCGTCAGACAGGGAGGTGACAGAACCAGTACATGCTTCACAACTATGAACAAGAGAAAGTGTAAGCTAGAGGGCCCATAAAAAATCAGACAGAGGGAAGCAAAAATTGCAAAAGGCCTGAGGAGCCCTTTTTATCATATTTTTTTATTCTATTTATACTCGCTCAGTCATGACCGACCCTTTGTGGCCCCATGGACTGTAACTCACCAGACTCCTCTGTCCATGGACTTCTCTAGGCAGGAATTTTGGAGTGGGTTGCCATTTCCTTCTCCAGGGGATCTTCCCAACCTGGGGAGTGAACCCAGGTCTCTTGCATTGAAGGCAGATTCTTTACTGCCTGAGCCACCAGGGAAGCCCTTTATTGAAGCTTTATTGCAACTAAGGCAATGGCAATCCACTCCAGTACTCATGCCTGGAAAATCCCATGGATGGAGGATCCTGGTAGGCTGCAGTCCACGGGGTGGCGAAGAGTCGGACACGACTGAGTGACTTCACTTTCACTTTTCACTTTCATGAACTGGAGAAGGAAATGGCAACCCACTCCAGTGTTATTGCCTGGAGAATCCCAGGGATGGGGGAGCCTGGTGGGGTGCCGTCTATGGGGTCGCACAGAGTCTGACACGACCAAAGCGACTTATCAGCAGCAGCATTGTAACTAGAAAGAAAGTTAGCATCTGAGTGTATGCGAAGAAATGGACATTTTTTTCTTACTCACTTCCATGGCAAAGGTCTGTGTCTGGTATTAACTGTGTGAACCCCCCATACACACACACACACACACACACACACACACACACACACACACACACACACACACACACACACAAGTCCCACCACCAATTAAAGATTCTCAGAAGGCAGGTGGTATTGAAGCCTTGGTCAGCTGGACACAAGGTAGGGGAATGAAAAGTCACACAAGCACTGTTGCTTTTACTGAACTGATGAGAAACCCCAAGGAGTGCAGATTTGCTGGAACATGGGGTGCAAGAGGGGGAAAGTATAGAGTGGTGGGCAAGGCTGGACTGCAGCAGTGAGCAGAAAGTGGAAAAACTCGAACACTGGCTCCAAAGTCAATGAACACTGAAGGTTTCTAAGCAGCAAGTGACATAACCACGTGTATCAACCACGTCTTTTAGTTTTTGATTTCTCATGCTTTAACATGCCCCCTCCTCTTGGTGTCTGCTGGTGACAAACTCTCTCTTCAACGACAGCTGTCTCCTTACCTGCTGACCTTGCCATACCTGAATAATAATAAAACCTATGTTTTAAGTTCAAAGCTGTGTGTGAGGAAGATCAGTTTTGCAATGGTGCATTCAGTGGGTAACAGGGATGATGAGCAAAGCTCTCAGTGAGTGGGAGATCCTGTTGGGGGGATGATGAAGGCAGACAGAGAAAAGGGATGTTGGTTAGCAAGCTACAAGTAGTAGGCTTGATGCAGACCCTCAGGATGCGGATGGGCCTGTAAAGTTCACAATCACGCAGCATTACCATAACATCAGTAAATATAGGTGATGCATTTTAACTGAAGCATGCAAAGTTTTGGTGGCATAATAAGATTGAGGTAAATGAGCAGGAGCAGCTAAAGGATTTTCAATTTAAATATAACTCTCTGAATTGCATTCTTATTGAAATAGAAGAGCTTCATCTGTTTCTCTCCTGGTTTCTAAGCCCTCATCCTACGCCTGAGTCGTGAAGTCTAGCACCGCTCTGCCATCTCCCTTCCAGCTGGTGCTCACATGGGCTGCCATGAGGGTGGAGGCGCTGCCATGTGTCAGCTGGCCCTGGGAGCTCAGCTGTCATTCAGCCTGCAAGCTCAGAGCAGGGTCCAATTTTGAGTTCTGCTGCTCTCCACAGCATTAGCAGCACCGCTCAGTTCTGGCCTTGGGTGTTTGCTGAGTGACTTGAGTGGACTGAGATACAGGAGAGCTTAGGAAACACAGGGATAAAAAGTAGTAGCACTTAAATGCAAATCTGTTGCATGGGCTGTGCCTTGGAAAGCAAGGGCACTGTGACTTCAGCAGGACACTAGTCAGCATCTCACCTCATTCTCTTGCAGAGAAAGAAGAGGCGGATAAAGGAGAGGTGATTGTGCAGGTACAAGCCCCCTCTGCTCTCTTGGGCAGCTGTGGGGCCATGGCGCTGACTCCTGGGAGGGGTGTTAGGGAACACCGTTCACACTGCCAGCAGCAGCTAACAGGTTTTGATCACCAGAAGGGCCAGGCCTTATGCGAGATCATCTTATTTAAATACAAGGCAGGGATTGCTGTTGTTCTCATTACCATCCCTGATCAATGAAGAAATAAAAATTTAGAGAGTTCATATAATGTGCCTCCCCACCCCCAGTGGGAACTGGGATTTGAAGTGGAGGCCGTCTCCCTCTAGGATGGTGCTCAGCCTCCCAGCTCTGGGGGGTTCTGTGCAGCACAAAGAAACCAGCGTGGTGGGCGAGGTCTGCAAAGATGTCCCTGAGAGGGGAGGGTGCAGCCACGTACAGTAACTTTTTTCAAGTGAGTGAAAGTCGCTGAGTCGTGTCAGAATCTTTGTGACCCCGTGGACTTTACAGTATGTGGAATTCTCCACGCCAGAACACTGCAATGGGAAGCCGTTTCCTTCTCCAGGAACTTTCTTTCAAAGGGGAGTAATAAGAACGATGGTACCACTAAAGCCCCTCATCCTGCAGACACTTAGCACAGTTCTCTGTAGACAGACGCCTTGTGAAGGTCTGTTTCCTCCAAGGGGTCCCAAGCAAACTGTTGATTTCTGGGTTTGGACTGATCTGTCCTAGATCAAAGAACGCAGCCATGAGGAGGTGCAATCTATGTGGACTGGCAAGTCTGCCAGCATTGGATTTCAGTCTGTTCTCAGAAAAAGAAGAGACCTTGAGACTGTAAAAGCTCCAGGAATCCACGGAGATCTAGATGGCAATGGGCTAGGGGTGGAAAGCGGGAATCATGGACTCCTCCGGGCACATAAGGTCGAGGTAGGGAAGTAAGCTTTTGGCCTTTGACCTTAGCACTGGAGGTGGACTCAGGTACAACAACCCCCCTGACAGCACTGGAGGTGGACTCAGGTACAGCACCCCCCCTGACAGCACTGGAGGTGGACTCAGGTACAGCACCCCCCCTGACAGCACTGGAGGTAGACTCAGGTACAGCACCCCCCCTGATAGCACTGGAGGTGGACTCAGGTACAGCACTGGAGGTGGACTCAGGTACAGCACTGAAGGTGGACTAAGGTACAGCACCCCCCCTGACAGCACTCGGCTTTCTCTTTAGGTGAGATTCCAGCTGTTGAATGAGGCACCGGGAACTTGGGAGGCCCTGATTAAAAGCATTGGTTTCCAAGGAGACGGGATTCAGTGGAGAGAGGTCAGGCAGTGACAGGGAAAATGCAAGTGTATCTTCATCCAGATTTCTCCAGGCCACTGAGAACTGGGACTCTCTAGGGTACAATGTAGAAGGCAATGGCACCCCACTCCAGTACTCTTGCCTGGAAAATCCCATGGATGGAGGAGCCTGGTAGGCTGCAGTCCATGGGGTTGCTAGCAGTCAGAGACGACTGAGCAACTTCACTTTCACTTTTCACTTTTATGCATTGGAGAAGGAAATGGCAACCCACTCCAGTGTTCTTGCCTGGAGAATCCCAGGGACGGCGGAGCCTGGTGGGCTGCCATCTATGGGGTCGCGCAGAGTCGAACATGACTGAAGCGACTTAGCAGCAGCAGCAGCAGGGTACAATGCATAAATGTGAGTTTTTCAGTTTGAGTTGGTTCAAACTATGATAGCTCATCAGGACTTCCCAGCTGGCGCTAGTGGTAAAGAATCCGCTTGCCACTGCAGGAGATGCAAGAGACTCAGGTTGGATCCCTGGGTTGGGAAGATCCCCTGGCACAGGGAATAGCAACTCACTTCTTGCCAGGAAAATTCCAAGGACAGAGGATCCTGGCAGGCTACAGTCCATGGGGCCACAAATAGTCAGACACAACTGAGTGACTGAGCATACACACACAATAGCTCATTAAAATCATTGGGTAAATAAATAGCAGTAAGATTCTCTCTGAACCACCTCCTAGATTAATGGATATAAAAACAAAAATAGACAAATAGGACCTAATAAAACTTAAAAGCTTTTTCACAGCAAAGGAAACAATAAAGAAGATGAAAAGAAAACCCTATACTAACGCATATATATGGAATTTGAAAGATGATAATGATAACCCTATATGCGAGACAGAAAAAGAGACACAGATGCATAGAACAGTCTTTCAGACTCTGTGGGAGAAGGTGAGGGTGACACGATCTGAGACAATAGCATTGAAACATGTATATTATCATACGTGAAACAGAACGCCAGTCCAGGGTCAATGCATGAGACAAGTGCTCAGGGCTGGTGCAATGGGATGACCCAGAGGGATGGGATGGGGAGGGTGGTGGGAGGGGGGGTTCAGGATGGGGAACACATGTAAACCCATGGCTGACTCATGTCAATGTATCGCAAAAACCATTACAATATTGTAAAGTAATTAGCCTCCAACTAAAATAAATTAATTAATAGGAATAAATTTAAGATATGACCCAGCATCCCACTACTGAGCATATACCCAGAAGAAACCATAACTGAAAAAGATACATGTACCCCAATATTCACTGCAGCATTATTTACAATACCCAGGACATGAAAGCAACCTAGACATGCATAGACAGATGAATGGATAAGGAAGTTATGGTACATTTTTAGAATAGAATATTACTTAGCCATAAAAAGGAAGAATTTGAGTCAGTTGTAGGGAGGTAGATGAATCCAGAGCCTCTTAGACAGAATGAAGTAAGTCAGAAAGAGAAACACAAGTATCACATATTAACACATCTATATAGAACCTAGAAAAATGGTACTGATGAATCTAGCAGAGAACAGACTTGTGGGCACAGCGGGGAAGGTGAGGGTGGGATGATTTGAGAAAGTAGCATTGACATATATACAGTATTATGTGTAAAACAGATAGTGGGAAGTTGCTAAATAACACAGGGAGCCCAGTCTTGTGCTCTGTGATGACCTAGAGGGGTAGGATGGTGGGAGGAGACGGAGGTTCAGAAAGGAAGGGATTTATATATGACTGATTCATATTGTTGTATGGCAGAAACCAAAACAAAACTATAAAGCAATTTTCCAAATAAATTTTTTAAAAAGTCATTAGGTAAGATAAAATGCCTAGAATCTCTCTCTCCCTCCACCCCCTGCCTTTCTCTCCCTCTGTTATAAAAAGCTCATGATGAACTTGAAATCAGCATGAAAAAATATTGAGGAATTGTATTCAAAACAAAGATTCCTTCTTACAAAGAATCTTACAAACTAAAGCATTCAATTAAAGGGCAATTCATGCCTCAGGGCTTCTCTTAGGGATCATAAAGTCCTTTGATAACTTAATGAAGTCAGGGCCCTCTCCATTCTTTCTGTTTTTACATACGTGTATATCAAGCAGCATGAAACACTGAAGTCCAAGGCTAGGCCTATCCCTGCAGGCTTTATACTGCCTTCACACGTGAAAGTGAAAGTCGGAGTGGGCAGCCATTCCCTTATCCAGGGGATCTTCCCAACCCAGGGATCAAACCCAGGTCTCCTGCATTGCAGGCAAATTCTTTACCAGCTGAGCCACAGGGGAAGCCCAAGAATACTAGAGTGGGTAGCCTATCCCTTCTCCAGCAGATCTTCCCAACCCAGGGATCGAACCCAGGTCTCCTGCATTGCAGGCAGATTCTTTACAGCAAATACTAGTAGGTAGGGTTCCATAAACACTTAAGTCATTTGTTTAGAATTTGTGTCACATTTTCTCATTGAAAAAACACGACACAAGGGTTGATAGGTTTTACACCATATTACAAAATTCCATTTCATACAAAAGTCAGAAGCCACAATTTCTGAGTAAGACACTAGCCCAGCCCATGATCCCATGGTTGGGAGTCAGTGTGCTGAAATAGCAGAGGATGGAGCCAGGAGAGGAAAAGGGGCAGGCATACAGTCTGAGGAGGCTGGGAACAAGCATTCTTAAATATGAAGCATTCAAGGACCAAGAATCTGTGCATAGGTGACGGTCCTTCTAAAACCTCCTGAGAACATACAAACAGCAGCAGGAACAACAAATAACAAGAAAATAAAACCTTTGGGTGTAAAATTCAAGCAGCTGAAATAAATTGTAATAAGAGATAAACAACAACACTTCTTCCTGCTTGTGGAAATTTCTTGGTATTTATCACATTAAGATGAAAAGAATACATATTTGAAAGTGGAAATACTGCTCATTATTCTGCAATTAGGTAATTCACTAGATTTCCTCAGCACAGGAAATGAAAAAATTTACTAACCCTGAGGAAGAAAGGCAATCTCCAAGCCAAATTTAAATATTTAACTGCAGCTGTGAAAGCCACAGGACACCTGCATTTGCATCTGGTTCAGCAAGTTTGGGAGACCAAAACCTCACAGGTAAGTTGTTCTCAGGTCAGGAAAGACAGGAAATTGTTTCAAGAAGCTTACGTAAGCCCTCAGTGGTGGAGGCTTCCTTTGTAGGCATTTCTGCAACTAAAATTAGGCTGGGGAAATCTTGGCACTTTTTAAAACAAAATTTATTTAGAAAATCTTAATCCATTCCTTTCAATGGTCAAAAAATGAGTATCCAACACTGCATCCATCCCCCTCCCACAACAGATTCTGCTGGTACCTAGGTTTCCATTTGTTGAATCCACGTGGTTAGAATCCAGCAAAACCCTGCAGCCCACCCCATTCACCCTCATCCCCACCAATATAATACAAAGGTCCCCTCCATGTCCCCTGACTTTTGTTTGTAGAGACCCTGATACCTCCCAGGCCTCCCTGAGTAACAGAAGAGCAGGCTCAAGCAGTTCATGATCAGGACAACAGGGTCACAGGATCTTTCAAGGTCTGATGCACATTCCCAGGTCACTGTACAGAGACTGTAATTGCCACCAGGGGGGAAAAGCTCGCTGCATGAGGACCAGACTGTAGCCATGATGTGAGCTGCTCCATCCTGAGCAGCACTAAGTCTGTGGCTGGCACAATCCAAGCACTGGCCTCCAAGGAATGGCATTAACGTTAGTGCTCATCATAATCTATATCTTGGTGGTGGTTTAGTTGCTAAGTCATGTCCAACTCTTGCGACCCTATGGACTGTAGCCTGCCAGGCTCCTCTGTCCATGGGATTGTCCAGGCAAGAGTACTGGAGTGGGTTGCTATTTCCTTCTCCAGGGCATCTTCCTGATGCAGGAATTGAACCCAGGTCTCCTGCATTGCAGGCAGATTCTTTACTGACTGAGTTGCAAGGGAAGCATCTATCTATATCTTTGTGGGCATCAAAATAATTGTAGCCCATACATATAAGCAGGCAACTAAAACTGTCAGCAAAGAGATGCTACAGACGCATTTCTCAATATCTTCCACTCAGAATACACCACCCTATGTCAGCATGAAAAAGTTACAGAAGACAGACCTTTGTCCTTGCTGCTGCTGCTGCTGCTAAATCGCTTCAGTCGTGTCCGACTCTGTGCGACCCCATAGACAGCAGCCCACAAGGCGCCCTCGTCCCTGGGATTCTCCAGGCAGGAACATTGGAGTGGGTTGCCATTTCCTTCTCCAATACATAAAAGTGAAAAGTGAAAGGGAAGTCGCTCAGTCGTGTCCAACTCTTAGCGACCTCATGGACTGCAGCCCACCAGGCTCCTCCATCCATGGGATTTTCCAGGCAAGAGTACTGGAGTGGGTTGCCATTGCGTTCTCCACCTTTGGCCCTAACCCCAGAGAAATGGAATTTTGTCTGACAAGTCTAAACAGCTCTTTTGCCCCTTTCCTGTTTGCCCATTTCTGATTTCCTCGGGCCTTAATTAGAAAAATGAGATCACTTGGTAACATTTAGTCTAACGACTGAACGTGTAAAATGCCTTGCCTAACCTGTTGATTACTTTTCTGAATTAAAAGGAGTAAGAATGAAGAACTGTGTCGTTAAAGAATGATGGACTCTCTACTCCCAGCTTCCCTCTCAGCAAATCTGCAGGCAGACCGTGTGGGCAAGACAAGCTTCCGAAGGAAGATCAGAAGTCAGCAAGTCTGCACACAACGGAAAAATGATGAAGAATCCGACCTCCTACCATGAAGATTAACTGAGACTGATTCCCTTCTTTCCCTTTAAAAATTGTCACGGCTGAGCAGAAGCTTTGGAGTTGTTCTAGAACATGAGTCCACTTTCTCCCCAGATTAGTGGCTCCTCTGATGGAAGCAACTTTCCTTTATACCAACACTTGCCTTTCAATCATTGGCTTTCGAGCAGCGAGCATCTGAACCTGAGTCTGGTAACACGGTGATCTGTGAAAATAAAGCAGGACACCTCCTTCTGATCCCCTCTCCTCCTCTCTCCCTCCGCCTCGAGCCTGCACTGAGTATCTGCTAGGTACTATGGACCCAGAGATGAGGAGGGCATCATTTGTACCTTAAGGTAGCTCACATTCTGGTGGTGTATTCATAAAATCAAATCGAGTATAATGAAAGTGACTAAGAGAAGGCACTTTAAACTCAAACATGCCCAAGTTTCAAGTCTGCCTTTTCACTGTCTTAAGCACACTTACCCATCTGGAAAGTCTGCCTGACACACACTCTGAAGTGATTAGCATTACAGAGGGCACACAGGAGGAGCCAAGATGTATACAATAATGCAAAAGAAGTATATACTTAAGGAATATCTACTAAGTCTGGAGTTGGGAGGAAGCTGGTGTGTGAATGCAGAGGAAGGTCGCTGAGATTTTCTGGTCTTTATATAGCTACTGCATCCACCAAAAGGCTCATAGTCTATAATTTTTATTCATCCACTTAAATGCCAAGTATATTTAGAAGATGAACCAGTCACCTCTGTATGAAATCTGGATGGGCTGCTGAAAATAGTTAAGAAGTTCCCCAGTCCTCTGTAGCCATATGAAAAACTGGCAAAGGATATAAATTATTTTGAAAATTGCTTTTCTTTTCATGTATGAAAAGTTACCATAGCTATTTTTCCAGAGTACAATAAGTCTGAAATGCAAAATGATTATACTGATTTTCACTCAAAGGACAAAAAGAAATATGTAGAATCAGAAGAAATCTAGAATTCAACCTAAACCGAAGAGAACCAGGAAAATGTAAGAGATGCCCTTGGCTAAATAAATTTCCTGCAAAGGCTACTATGCAGAGGGTGATGGAGGAGGATGCCTCAGACCACTGAGTTGGCTTCTTTCCCTGTGTCTTACCTCTGAGCCTCAATAACTTCTTGTGGAGAAATGAAACTAAAAATGCTCATTTTATAAAAGTGCTCTAGCAATTAACTGAGCTAACAAAACTTAACACAGAGCTTGATTCATAACAGGTATTTCAGAGCCAGTCATTCTCCCCAGAACTCCTCAACACCCAATGCAAAAGAATCCTCTTTATCAGGTGGGCTCCCAGCTGACTGCTCCATGCTAAGTACGCACCAAACTCCCCCATCCCCCCAAAAACCTACTGTGCTCTATTATCCCAAGATGCCAGCAGGAAAGACTCAGCCTAATGATTTGGTGCAGAATTCTCAGCACTGCCAGAAGCAGATCTCATTCTTTGTTTCCAAAATCCCATCTTTTACTCAATATACATATAAAATTGCAAGTTTGTTTCCTGAAATGTAACAGGTCACTAGATTTTCCATGAAGCATTTTTTTTTGGCTGTGAAATATACTGAAATCACAAATTTAAACACAAATTTATAAAACAGCTATAGCACTAATAAAAATACCAAACCAGCCATCCTACGGGGCCGTGATCCACTACGGCTAATCTAACCTTCGGATGCTCTAGGACTCAGCTCCCACCTACTCCTCCCCATTATACTGACCCCTCTGTATACAAAGAACATTTCACCAAGTGTCCTGTGCACAGCCCCCTTTAATTGTAAATTGATTCTCCTAAACCAAATACTCAGGAACCAGGAGCAACGCAAGAAACATCTCCTGTTCTTAACTCCAGCCTCCAGTTTTTGCTCCTCCATCGGTCGTGCTGGGCTCTGTTGCTCAGTTCAGTTGTGTCTGACTCTTTGCGATCCCATGGGCTGTGTAACCCGCCAGGTTCCTCTGTCCATGGATTTTCCAGGCAAGAATATTGGAGTGAGTTGCCATTTCCTTCTCAAGGGGATCTTCCTGACCCAGAGATCAATCCTGACCCTGCATTGCAGGCAGATTCTTTACCACTGAGCCATCAGGGAAACCTCCTCCATCAGAGTCTCTGGCCTATTTCATTTTTCTGTGATGTCCACAGATGGATCCAGCATCTTCTGAATCTGTCCATCCAGATACCCCATATGCAAACCAAGAGTTCAATGTGTCTAAAATTAACGCATTATCTTTCTACTCTAAATCTCTTCCCCATTCTCTACTAGCATCTATTCACTATTTCAATCAAACCAAAACCAGAGGCTACACACAAACTTTTTCTTTCTTTTGCATCTGAAATCTAGCATTAATTCAGTCACTGGGTTCTATTGACCCTATATCCTAAATACTTTCAACATCTTGAGCTGGATCATGAGTCAGCAGCAACAGTAGGAAGGTGGGGAGAGTTTCCACTAATGTCCCCACGACAGTGGATTAGAGATGAGCTCCTGGACTCCCAAACTGCACCCCAGAAGAACGCTTACCTATGGTGTCTGGAGTAGGCTGAGTCCAATACCAGACTTCTGATATATTATGGGTTAAACATAAAAACATACAAGATGACCAGATGTCTCACACTCCACATGGGAACAGATGTTCTAACTCAGCACAAAAACACTGTATGAATGAGTTTCTGGAACGCGCTTATAAACCGAGGAGGAGTTGTTTCATATTGTCCTTTATTTTAAATGAGTATTCACCTGAATAACACTCATTAAAGACACCAAACTCTTCAGAAAATTACATATACATATATAGTCTGCAACATATGTGTGTGTGTATATTCAGATACATAGCTTTATTTTCTAGCAGCTATCTTTGATTAACAGGTATATAAAGAGGATGAAAGCGAAAGTGTTAGTTGCTCAGTTGTGTCCAACTCTTTGCGATCCATTGGACTGTAGCCTGCCAGGTTCCTCTGTCCATGGAATTTTCCAGGCAAGAATACTGGTGTGGGTTGCCATTTCCTTCTCCAGGGAATCTTCTCAACCCAGGAACTGAACCCAAAACTCCCACACTGCAGGCATATTCTTTTCTGTCTGAGCCATCAGGGAAGCCCAACTATAAAGAGGATGCAGTGACTCAAATTCGTCATCTATTCAAAGGAGCTCCCAGAGCTGGCTGTGAGAAACAGCCATACTGCTTGTGCAAGATGCCTCCCACACCTCTGTATTTGAAGGAGACTTGAACTGGGAGAATATAACATCTGGGGAAGTGAGGGATTTGTCCATGTTCAAACTGTGTGGCATTTCTCAAGCCTCTGGGCTCTTCCCTTGCTTGAGCACTGTGCCTGCAGATGACCATGAGGTTAAGAATTCTACATCCTGAAGTAGTCACGGTCACCTCTTGGTTTACATGGCTTACAGAGTTCTCATTACTGGCTTTACAGAACTGAGTGTCACTCTGAATTCCTTCATGAGAGCAGACAAGGCAAAAAAAAATGCTTCAAGAAGGGCATATATTTATCATAAAGTAAAGAATGAATATTTCCATTGTGAACCAAGAAACCTCACCCGTATAAACTTAAACTGTGGGTATTCAAGTGTCCTTTGATTTTACACATATGTCTCTATAGCAGGATTTACCACTGGATTTCCCCTCCTCAAAGACAAAACATGTAGACCAGTGAAGCCATACATTTCCTAGTACTTTCCATTTCCAAGAAGAAGTACTATTTTTAGACAGCATGTCTGCTCATTTCTGAGATCACATCTATTTCTGGTTTCTACCCAGAACTCATTAGGTTATTGCTAATAGACAAATCATAACACTAACAACTATACTTCATATAACTGGAAAATAGTGGCTTGATAGCTTTTTGAATTAATATTAATTTCAGCAGAAATATTTGGATGGGGAACCCTGCAAGGAATGACATGAAGCTGTCCTCTGCGATATTACAATCACAGCCTGGGTAGCCAGAAAGAAATCATGATGCAGGGTTTCATACAATTAACCAAGTATAGTGCCCAAGGAGGGAGAAATCAAGTGCTACCAATTAGATAGGAGAGGAATGACACTTTGTTTCTGCTTTTTAATTTTTTTTATTGAGGTAGAGTTAATTTATAATATTATATGTTTCAAGTATACAACATAGTGATTCATAATTTTTAAAGGTTATACTTCATTGGTAGTTATAAAATATTGGCTACATTCCCTGTGTTGTACAATATGTTCTTGATTCTTATTTTATACATAATAGTTTGTACCACTTATTCTCCTACCCCCTCTCTTGCCCCTTCCCACTTCCCTCTTCCCACTTTCAACCACTGGTTTGTTCTCTATATCTGTGAGTCTGCTGCTTTTTTATATATTGACTAATTTGTTGTAGAGATATCAGACCACCTTACCTGCCTCCTGAGAAATCTGTATGCAGGCCAAGAAGCAACAGCTAGAACCAGACATGGAAAAACAGACTGGTTCCAAATTGGGAAAGGAGTACGTCAAGGCTGTATATTGTCACCTTGCTTATTTAACTTATATGCAGAGTACATCATGAGAAACGCTGGGCTGGAGGAAGCACAAGCTGGAACCAAGATTGCCGGGAGAAATATCAATAACCTCAGATATGCAGATAACACCACTCTTATGGCAGAAAGAGAAGAGGAACTGAAGAGCCTCTTGATGAAAGTAAAAGAGGAGAGTGAAAAGCTGGCTTGAAACTCAACATTCAGAAAACTAAGATCACGGCATCCAGTCCCATCACTTCATGGCAAATAGATGGGGAAACAGTGGAAACAGTGACAAACTATCTTTTGGGTTCCAAAATCACTGCAGATGGTGACTGAAGCCATGAAATTAAAAAATGTTTGCTTCTTGGAAGAAAATCTATGATCAATCTAGACAGCATATTAAAAAGCAGAGAAATTTCTTTGTTGGCAAAGGTCTGTCTAGTCAAAGCTGTGGTTTTTCCAGTCATCATATATGGATGTGAGAGTTGGACCATAAAGAAAGCTAAGCACTGATGCTTAGCTAACAAAAGCTAACTGATGCTTTTGAACTGTGGTGCTGGAAAACACTCTTGAGAGCCCCCTGGACTGCAAGGAGATAAAACCAGTCAATCCTAAAAGAAATCAGTCCTGAATAGTCATTGGAAGGACTGACGCTGAAGATGAAGTTCCAATACTTTGGCCACCTGATGTGAACTACTGACTCATTAGAAAAGATCCTGATGTTGGGAAATATTGAAGGCAGGAAGAGAAGGGGACAACAGGATAAGATGGCTGGATGGCATCACCAACTCGATGGACATGAGTTTGAGCAAGCTCTGGGAGTTAGTGATGGACAGGGAGGCCTGGCATGCTGCAGTCCATGGTGTTGCAAAGAGTTGGACAGGATTGAGTGACTGAACTGAACTGAACTTCCTTTCTTCTATGCTAGAATGTAGGCTGAATGAGGAGACGAAAGTTCATCTGTTTTGTTCACTCATCTATTCCCAACACAGTGCTATGCCTAGCACATAAGAGAAATTTCACAAACATTTGCTGAACAATAAGCAGAAGTTCTATGTAACCTGGGTTGCCAGTGTGTCCTTTCATAAAAGATCTGCAAGTACTTTCACCCAATGTTCCAGATTGGTTGATAACTTTGGATCACTTTCAGTGAAAATTTCTCTGCAGTTTTAAGCCAATCCCCAAATCAAGATAAGTACAATTATACAATACAAATTCTCAGAGCAGATGTTTTCTTAGGGCAAATGACCCCAAGACTATGGTTTTCAAGTGCAGCTTACAACACTTTCATCCTCAGCTTTCTCTCCAAATAGAATCTCTGCCCCTTTTTGTGGCTCCTGGGGCTTTCTCATTTTTCTGTGAATTATGTGAATATTTAAGTGATATATTCATTGTGATTTATTCAACTTTCCTAATGGTTTTATTCATAGTTCTTTAGAATTGCTAGTCAACTGCAGTGCTGAACACAGAAGACCTCATATCCCCTCATCAGTCACCTGAGATTTGCTTCCATCTCCAGCGTGGTCCCAGCAAGGCTGCCCCACGACCTCCAGAGGCACTCTTTTGCCCTTATTGGACTCTATTAGGCAGCTTGCCTCAGGGTTGAAGTCCTCTGAACACTGCCTGGCCTCTGAGACCCTCTCCTGGCCTTTCTAAGGCACTGGCTGTGGGCTCAGGGCTCTGGTACAGGCCCCTTCCATTCAGGTCTGAAGGCTCACCTGCCTTGGCTCATCGCTGCCACCTTCTCCTGCCTCCACTCACCCAGGTGAGCTCAGCTTTCTCCTGATCTACCTGTGCATCTAGCAGTAATTTGTCATCTTTATTCCGTCTCTTTCCTTGTGCCCCATCCAATTCCAGGGCCCACTCCATCTGCACTGGATCAGAAGTGCAGGAGGCAAGACCCAGCACAGATAATTTTAAAAAGCTCCTTTGTGCAATTCTTATTTTTGCATGTCACTAATCTTCACACCGGGACTTCATATTCTGATCAACGCTATTTTGACTTAAAATTATATTGAGCTTTTTAACTTCATTAAAATCAGGGAACTCTACCACTATATTTAGAAAGTAGGCACGTGTGTACCGAAAGGCAGCATGTGGACGGTTCCTGCCCTGCACTGCCGTGAACAGCAGCGTCTGTGCTGGGCAAACTGCAAGAACACAATCTTCCCACTTGCTCTCAGATTCCGGTGGATGCCAGGACGGGCTCCCAGCAAACCACTTCAGGAAGCTCTGAACAAAGCCCAGCAACTCCATGGCAATGGCTGACATGACAACAGGAGATGTGGGTCAGGGCCCTGGCACCGCACGTCTTGGACGGGGCTGTGGCGTGGGAGTCTGAGGGCTGCCCGAGAGTGTGGACGTCCTGCCTGTTCCAGGCCCTGATGCCGCAAATAACGGCGCCACCAACCCAACAGGTGCCTTCCTCCAAACACCACACTGGCGAGCTGCTCAGTAAATTAACAATAGAAACGAATATTACCAAATACTTATTTAGTACATGTTAACTTTGCTTGCTGTTTATTTCATTTAATGAAAGATCTTTTTATGTCATATAGTATCTTCACACAGTGTGCATTCATACAGTGTATTTATACAGCAGTGCGGCACTCTCATGGCATTCAGACATTCTTGTATACTGAGCTTTTTAAGCTGTGATGATTATACTTATTTTAATTCCTTTAATATCTGCTCCTGGTAAATGTAAACAGATGTTTCTAATTATTCCCTTTCAATGCTCCTTCATGCACTCCAGGCATGCATGTGGAAGAGTTAGAATTCATGAAGAAAAGGTGAAGTGCTTATGGCGCCAACAGGAATTACGAAACGATGATTTTTACTGTCAAAATGCCCACGTTTTGCTTTGGAAGTTGGTAAATAAATAAGAGCTCTTAAAGTATTCCTAAGGAAGAACACTGCCTGCAAAAAGCAAGTGCTCTCTCTCCTCTGGTAGTGTGGTCTTCTTAAATAGAATATCTGACACTATTCATATTCAAATGCGTCCCAAGGAGTCATAACACAGAGCTGTGGACCAGCCATTGAAAGCAAACTTTCATGTAGCAGCCAGATGGTGATTTAAAGTAGCAAAAGGTTTCTGTTCACCAAGGCATTGGTTAGAACATCAACTGTCAAGTTAATTGTACATTTTCCTGATTTTGTGAGTAATGTTGGCTACTAAAATCCAGGTTTTCCATATGTGACTTGCTCTTGTCGGATAGCAGCTAGACTATTTTTAGTGCGAGACAATAATTCTAAGTGTCCTTTATGTTTCTCATTCTTTTGCGGGCTTTCTTGGGAATCACAAAGCTAGTATTCATCCACTATGTTACACAGCCTATAGAGACATTTTTTCCTTCCCATGAGTTTGGGACTGTGCGTGCCAAATTCAGTTAAGCACAGCCAAAGATGTCAATCAATTAGCTGCTGTGTTAATCAGAATTAGAGTTTATAATTTATAGCTGGCAATATAATTAACAGCTGATAATTTAATCAGTTTTGATCCACTTGCTTTACATTCACCTTTAAAGCTGTGAAATTGTCACTTAAAGTGTATAAGGTGTGATGTTGCAAAAGCTACACTCTTTTCGGTTTTCTCCTGCTATGTTCTAGCTCAAAATTTAACCTTATGACCTAAAGAAGTCATCTGCACCAAGTTAAACATAACAGTGCTGTGGCCCACAGACACCTGTAAAAGACCCTTAGATTTACTTCTCAGTCCATTATCAAGTGTACCTTTACAAATGACCGCGGTGATGGTCTGACTGCAGTCCAGTGAGGGCAGGAGCTGGATAATTAACATCTGAACTTGGTCTCTGCACAGGATGACTTCCCAGAACCGCAGTGGGTGTCAGGAGGTTCCGTGGACCAAGCCTGACCGAGTCACCCAGAGACCTCACTCCTCAGAGGTGCCTGCCCTCTGGGTCTGGCCAAATGAGCATAAGAGAGGAAGGAAGAAAGGAAACTGACTGAGTGTCAAAGATGACACAAAGGAAAAGGGCACGAGGGTGCAGGGTCAGCATGTTCCGTGGAATACAAACTGGTGGTCGGAATTAAGGTTGCTGGAATTATATTTAATTACATTTTTGCTCCTCAACTACTCATGATCAAAGGCACTGGATCTGTGAGGGAGCTCACATCCCCTTCTGGTCAGATTTATCAGCACGGCCTGGGAGTCCACCTGAAGAGCCCAGGAGTGGGTGATGATTTTCCCTTCCTGGGAGAAGGCAATGGCACCCCACTCCAGTACTCTTTCTTGGAAACTCCCATGGATGGAGGAGCCTGGTAGGCTGCAGTCCACGGGGTCGCGAAGAGTCAGACACGACTGAGCGACTTCATTTTCACTTTTCACCCTCATGCACTGGAGAAGGAAATGGCAACCCACTCCAGTGTTCTTGCCTGGAGAATCCCAGGGACGGCGGAGCCTGGTGGGCTGCCGTCTATGGAGTCGCACAGAGTCGGACACAACTGACGCGACTTAGCAGCAGCAGCTCATCCTCCAGTTTATGGTGGCACTGATGCCAGGTGAACCTGGCTTGCATGGCTGACGGAGGAGACCCAACAGCAAGATGCACACAAAAAGAATGAGATGCATAAAGGACACCTTGGATTACTCTCACACTAAAAATAGCCTCACTGCTATCCTATGTCTATCTACATGTATGTGTCTACACCTCCAAAGCAGTAACAGATAGCTATGTGTGTGCTAAGTCACTTCAGTAGTGTCTGACTCTTTGTGACCCTATGGACTGTAGTCCTCCAGGCTCTCTGGGGATTCTCCAGGCAAGAGTACTGGAGTGGGTTGCCATGCCTTCCTCCAGGGGATCTTCCTGCCCCAAGGATCGAACCTGTATCTCTCACATCTCCCGTACTGGCAGGCAGGTTCTTTACCACTAGCGCCACCTGGGAAACCCGATAGATAGCTATACCAATATGTAATTTTCAAATATTGTGGGCTATTTGCAAGAAAGATGATCAGTCAGTGGACAGGCATTTATTAAATCAGTTCACGGACTTATTCAGTCACTGTATCCATTCATTCATTGTTTTATATTCATTTATTCATTACATTTGCCTCAGCAAGCTCTTAAAACTAAATATTTGTTGTGGATTCAGTCTACAAGACATTTTAATTTAGGGTCTGTTTTCAAGCTCCATCTTTTCTTTCATCAAAAATTTTCAAAGGTCCGTCTTTCCCTTTCTCCCCTTTAATCAGAGACGGCTAGCCCGTTGTGAGCACATCCACCAAGCAACCCCAAATCCTTAAGCAGAGAAACAATCACTGGAGCCAACTCCAAAAATAGCAGCTGCAGGACTCAGCCAGAGAAGGCAGGAGCAACCTTCCTCCCGTGATGTCTTTTAAGTGCGTCACAGTACACGGAGGGCAGTGCTGCTGCCGTCACAGTCCGCCGGGACAAGCTGGAGCCAGCATGGGAACCAGCACATCCCCTGGGTCTGACGAGAAGTGCGTGTGCTACGGAGTTCACGGTGCCCTGTGGGTGACTCAGCGTGGACTCCAAGGCACAACTTTTTCACTTCTTTGTCACCTTTTTATGTATTTATCCAACAACTGTTCCTGTATGCCAGTGCCCACACACAGGAGAGGGAATTCAAAAGGAAACAAGACACTATCAGTGTCCAATGCGACCAGTGCCCTTATAAAAAGGGGAGACTTGGACACAGACATGACATGGGGGAACAGCTGTGACCATGGAGGCAGAGAGTGGGGATACTTCTGCAAGCCAGAGAACACCAGACCGCCAGCAGACTGGGAGGAGCTGGGACAGGGGCCTGGAACAGTTTCCACTTTCTCCCTAACAGTCCTCAGAAGGAACCAGCCCTGCTGACACCTTACTTTTGGACTTCCAGCCTCTGGAACTATGAGACAATACACCCCTGTTATTTAAGCCACCTGGCCTGTGGCACTTCGTAATGGCAGCCCAACAGACTAACATACTGCCACAGTCCATGAAGAGAGGCAGTGATGGCAACAGGGAACTGTGAACGCTGTTAGAATATCTATTATCAAAAAAAAAATGAAGTGACAAATCTGGCAAGGACGTGGAGAAAGGGAACTCTGTGGGAATGTAAAATGGTACAGTCACAATCGAGAACAGTATGAAAGTGCCTCAAAACGTTACAAACAGAACTACCATATAACCAAGCAATCTCACTTCTGGGCATATACCTGAAAAAGATGAAATCACTATCTCAAGGAGCCATCTGAGCCCCGATGTTCACAGCAGCATTGTTTATAGTAGCCAAGATATGGAAACAACTTAAGTATCCAGGATGAATGGATAAGGAAAATTTGGTGCTCACACATGCAGATGAACACAGGTACACACACACACACACACACGAATGTTACTCAGCCATAAAAGGATGAAATCCTGCCATTTGCAACGACATCATGGACCTTGACAGCACTTTGCTAAGTGAAATAATTCAAGACAGAGAAAGACAAATACTATACGGCCTCATTTACACGTGGAATGTAAAACCTCTGAACTCATAGAGACAGACAGCAGATTGATGGCTGCCAGGGGCTGCGGGATGGAACAAATGGGGAGATGCTGGTCCACGGGTAAAAACTTCCCGTTATAAGATGAATAAGTTCCAGGGATCTAGTGTACAGCATGGTGATTTTAACAAATAACAGTTAATATCACTGTATTATATACAAAATAATTGTTATGAGTAGAGTTTTAATAGTCTCGCCACCACAAGAGAATGGTATCTATGTGAGGTGAAACAAAAACATTGATAATTTGTACTTTGTAAAAACCGTGGTAAACATTTCCCTATATATGTATATCAAACCATCACATTGTACAACTTAAACTTATACAATGCTTTGTAGGGAGGAAAAGGTAAATATTCCCTTGTTCTTTTAAATACATTTTTAAATAAAATGCTCCCCACACCAAAAAAAAAGAAAGAAGCAAATGTGTTTGGGAGAAATTTAGGTGGTAAGATAACAGCATCTTCATGATGGTTTGCACAGAGTGGGTGGGGAGCAAGCACTAAGCAGGAGGCAGGCCAAGAATGACAGGCAATCCTGTCTCATCAGCTTTGACTGAGTCTCTAAACATCTTTAATCCACAGATTTATCGTAAAGCTAGAAAATGAGCTAAAGAGAAAACAAATGAGAACACCTCTAATATCCGCAATCAAAACTCACCCTTGGCCACAATATTCTCATAAAACAAGGACTACATAACCTTGCTTTATGTGTGCTTGTATTATCTAAACTTTTATTTTATATTGGGGTATAGATGATAATAATGCTGTGTTAGTTTCAAGTCCACAGCAAAGTGTTATGACTGGAAGTTTGTAGGTACCTATCCTCTATTTCCTTTAGGATCAATGATTCAGTATTCACTAATTTAGTGTTTGTGGCAATTTTATAGAAGGTAACTACTATGAATAATGAGAATTGTTGCATTTTGTTTTTCTATTTCTTTATTTCTCTAGTAAAACGTAAACTTATGAGAACAAGAAAAAAATCACCCTTATTCCTCTTCTAAGACACAGACTCTCTGTCCTGTTCTGGGGTGTGTGTGTGTGTGTGTGTGTGTGTGTGTACCCAAAGATAATTACTTGGTAACAGAAATTAAACCATCTTTACATGCCTGATATTTTCATTAAGAATTTCTTTAAAAATTATTTCCTCACTCTTTGCAACCCCCTGGACTGTAGCCTACCAGGCTCCTCCGTCCATGGGATTTTCCAGGCAAGAGTACTGGGGTGGGTTGCCATTTCCTTCTCCAGGACATCTTCCCGACCCAGGGATTGAACAAAAGACTCCCGCATTGTAGGCAGACTCTTTACCATCTGAGCCACTGGGGAAGTCATTTCAATGTTACTCAACCAAATAATGAAATCTACGTTAATAGTTTTAAGTGAGATATAATTTACCTAGCAAAAATGCACTTGTTCTAGGGTACAGTTAAACGTTTTTAAGTAAATCCACAAAGTGCATCACAGCCTAATTACAGAGCAGGCCTGTCATTCCCAAAAGAAAGCATGTGCCCATGTGTAGTGGCTCTCTGTTCACGGTCTGGAGCCCTAAGGAGGCACTCATCTAACATCTCTAGAGATGTGCCTGTTCTGGGCATTTCACGTAAATGGAGCCATGTGATGTGCAGTATTTTGTGCCAGCCTTCTTTTATTCCTCGTGGTGTTTTTGAGGAGGATCTATATGTAGCCCTTATCAGTGCTTCCTTTCTTTTTAGTGCAAATATGTGTTACTAGTATGAATAAGTCACTTTGTATAGGCATTTATCAGTGAATGTTTGGGTTATTCCCACTCCTGTTGTATTATGACACGGGCTGCGATGATCACTCATGCACAAGGCTTCTGTGGACAGATATTTTAATTTCTCTTGGGTACAAACCTTGCAGTAAAACTGTTGGGTCATGTAGTAACTGACATGGGAAACCATCCTACTCTTTCTCCAAAGTGGCCACATCAGTTTACAGTCACCCCGGCAATGTAGGAGGGCACCAATGCACCAATTTCTCCACATTCTTGCAAGCATTTGTTATTTTCTTTTTAAAAATTATTGCCACCCTAGTAGATACAGAATAGCGAGTCACCGTGGCTTTAATCTGCATTTCCCCAAAGACTGATGATGCTGACTGGTTTTGTCTGTTTGTTTGTTTTTGGCTTATAGGCCTTAACACCATTGAGAGAGATTTGTTCAGAATCTTTGCCAATTTTTTAAAATTTGTTTTTCTTCTTCTCATTAAGATGTAAAATTTCTTTCTGTAGTCCCAGTATAGGTCCTATGTCAGTTACATGCTTTGCAAATACTTTTAACCTCGCTGTGGATTGTTTTTCATTCTCGTCATAGTATTTCAAAGAGTGCCAGTTTTAAATTTTGACAAAGTACAAATTATCAATGCTTTCTTTTTATCACTTGGACTTTTCCTATCACATTCCAGAAATCCTTACTGAACCCAAGATCAGGAAGATTTAGTTCTATGGGCTTTTTTCTCTAAATGTTTTATACTTTTAGCTCCCACATTTAGGTTTAGAATTCATTTGAGTCTATTTTGTATGCAAATTATATTTGTATAAATTTGCTTATCAAAGAAAGGAGACAGGGCACTCACTCCTGGTACAGAGAAATGCAGGTGCAGAGGCCGGGCACTCTTCAGCTGTACAGGCGGTATAGGGCAGACAGGAGTCCAAGACCCAGTAAGGGGCAACGAGGCTGTGAGGGACGTCGGGACACGCTGTGCTGGTGGGCAGCAGTGGGGCCAGGTGAAGGAACCCAGGAGCACCGCTGCCTCTCACAGTGCAAGCTGGCGAGATCGGGCAGCTGCTTATTCAACACAGAAGCCAACCGAGGCTTCAGCACTCAGGCGTCGGGTAAATCAGATGAGGAGGATCCCACAGCAGGTCCAGGTGCATGACTGCTACAGTCCTGGAACCTGACCTTGGTGGACCGTGCCAGGGGTCCTGGTGAAAACCCCTGAGGGTCACCAGGGCCAACGCCAGCAGAAACGCGACACTGAGGGCAGCACCAGTAACAGCACGCTTTGTAAGCTCACAAGACAGCAAGAGGGGACCCAGTAGAGCATGCTCACAGGTGATGGCCCCAAAGGAGGAAGACAGAGCGGCTTCTTTCCACTGGATGCTTCAGCCCTGCCTATGCTGCACCACAGATCAGAACTGAAGCTAAGAAACAGTTCTGGGGGCCACTATTCCAACACCTAGACTTCAGACTAGCCCCTGATAGGGCAGGGACAGACACAAAGCAAAAGGAGGTCTCGCTCGACATCCAGGGCAGGCTGTGGTCACCACAACACAAGTTAAACCCCCTAACAGGGGAAAATGGCACGAGCCTCTGGACCAACCGCATCCAGCGGGAAGCAGACACCAGAAGCAAAAGGAATCATGATTCTGTAGCCCGAGGAAAGGAGAGTACACACACAGTGAGTTCGACAAAATGAGATGACAAAAAAGCACGCTGCAGATGAGGGACCAAGACAAAAACCTGCAAGAACAACTACATGAAGAGGAGATAAACAATTTATCTGAAAAAGGATTCAGAGTAATGATACTAAAGATGATCTAAGTAAGGTCCTGGAGAAAGAATGGAGGCACAGATCTAGACGATACACAAAAAGTTTAATGGGGACATTGATGAACTGAAGACCAAACAGAGATGAAAGAGACGGTGACCCGAATGAAAAATACGCTAAAATGCCTCAATAGCAGAATAACCAGCAGAAGAACAGGTATGTGACCTGGAAGACAGAATGGTGGAAATCTCTGCCACAGAACAGAATAAAGAAAACAGAATGAAAAGAAATGAGGACAGCCTCAGTGATCTCTGGGACAGCATTAAATGCAACAACATTTGAGTTATATGGGTCCCAGAGGAAGAAGAAAAAGAGAATGAACCTGAGAAATATCTGAAGAGATTATAGGTGAAAACTCCCCTAACATGGAAAAGGAAATAGTCACTCAAGTCCAGGAAGCTCAGAGAGTCCTAAACAGGATAAACCCAAGGAGGAACATGCCAAGATACATATTAATCAAACTACCAAAAATCAAACAAAAAGAAAAAAGTTTAAAAGCAACAAGGGAAAAGTAACAAAAAACATACAAAAAAATCCCCATAAGGTTATTAGCTGATTTTTCAGCAGAAACTCTGCAGGCCAGATGAGAAGTGACAGGATATATTTAAAGTGATAAAAGGGAAAAACCTATACCTAATCCGGTCTCATCACTTCATGGCAGATAGATGGGGAAACAGTGGAAACAGTGCCTGACTTTATTTTTCTGGGCTCAAAAATCACTGCATATGGTGATTGCAGCCATGAAATTAAAAGACGCTTACTCTTTGGAAGGAAAGTTATGACCAACCTAGACAGCATATTGAAAAGCAGAGACATTACTTTGCCAACAAAGGTCTGTCTAGTCAAGGCTGTGGTTTTACCAGTGGTCATGTATGGATGTGAGAGTTGGACTGTGAAGAAAGCTGAGCACCGAAGAATTGATGCTTTTGAACTGTGTTGTTGGAGAAGACTCTTGAGAGTCCCTTGGACTGCAAGGAAATCCAACCAGTCCATCCTAAAGGAGCTCAGCCCTAGGTGTTCATTGGAAGGACTGATGCTGAAGCTGAAACTCCAATATGTTGGCCACCTCATGCGAAGAGCTGAGTCATTGGAAAAGACCCTGATGCTGGGAAAGATTAAGGGCAGGAGGAGAAGGGGATGACAGAGGAAGAGATGGCTGGATGGTATCACCGACTCAATGGACATGGGTTTGGGTGGACTCAGGGAGTTGGTGATGGACAGGGATGCCTGGCGTGCTGCGATTCATGGGGTGGCAGAGTCAGACACGACTGAGTGACTGAACTGAACTGAACTGAGCTGAATGCCCTATATAGTCCATGGAATTCTCCAGGCCAGAATACTGGAGTGGGTAGCCTATCCCTTCTCCAGGGGATCTTCCTGACCCAGGAATCAAACCAGGGTCTCCTGCATTGCAAGCAGATTCTTGACCAGCTGAGCTACCAGGTAAGCCCGACAGGATATATTTAAAGTGATGAAAAGGAAAAACCTATAACCAAGAATACTCTATCCAACAAGGCTCTCATTCAGATCCAACAGAGAAATCAAAATCTTTATAGACAAGCAAAAGCTAAGAGAATTCAGCACCACCAAACCAGCTTTACAACAAATGCCAAAGAAATTTCTCTAGGCAAGAAACACAAGAGAACAAAAGAGAGAGGGAAGAAAAAAGACCTACAAAACAAACCCAAAACAATTAAGAAAATGGCAATGGGGATATATATATTGATAATTACCTTAAGTATAAATGGATTAAATGCTCTAACAAAAAGACATAGACTGGCTGAATGGATACAAAAGCAAGACACACATGTATGCTATCTACAGGAGACAGTCTTCAGACCTAGGGACACATTCAGACTGAAAGTGAGGGAATGGAGAAAGGTATTCCATGAAAATAGAAATCAAAATAAAGTTGGAGTAGCAATATGTGTATGAGACAAAATAAACTTCAAAATAAAGACAGTTACAAGAGACAAGGAAAAAGACTACATAATGATCAAAGTATCCATCCAAGAAGAAGGTATCATAATTATAAATATTTTTGCACCCGACATAGGAGCATCTCAATACCTGAAGCAAATGTTAACAGCTATAAACAGGGAAATCAATAGTAACACAATAATAGTGGGGGATTTAACACCCCAATTATCCCAATAGATAGGTCATCCAGACAGAAAATTAATACGAAAACAGAAGCCTTAAAGGATACATTAGACCAGAGACACTTAATTGATATTTATAGGACATTCAACCTGAAAAGCAGTACAAATCAAGCCTTAGTAAATTTAAGAAAATTGAAATCTTATCAAGCATCTTTTCTGACCATAATGCTATGAGATTAGAAATCAATTTTGGGAACATATTGGAAAAAGAAAAAACAGAAGAGGAAAAAAAGAGGTTTTGTGTTGTTTTCTTAAAATCATGGTATAATACAATTAACATAAAATTTACCAGCTTAACTTCACAATATATATGCGTATCAAATTATCAAAATATGTACCTTAAACTGATACAATGTTATATGCCAGTTATATCTGAATAAAGTTGGAAAAAATTTTACCAGCTGATCTACTTTCAAGTTCAGTAGCACTAACTATATTCACACTGTTGTGCATCACCACCCACATCTCCAGAACTTTTTCATCTCGAAAAACACTTGAAACACTAACTCTCCATTCCCACCCCACACCCCCCCCCCCCCCCCCCCCCCCCCCAGCCTCTGGCAAATACCATTCTGCTTTCTGTCTCTGAGTCTGACTCCTCTAGGGACCTCCTATAAATGGAAGCATACAGTATGTGTTCTTTAGTGGCTGGCTTATTTCACTCAGTATAAAGTCCTGCAGGCTCATCCATGTTATAGCAAGTGTCAGAGCTTTTTCCTTTTTTAAGGCAGAATGATACTTCCCTGGTGGCTCAGTGATAAAGAATCCACCTGCCAATGCAGGAAATGCAGACTCAGTCCCCCAGTTGAGAAGATCCCCTGGAGAAGGAAGTGGCAACCCACTCCAGTATTCTTGCCTGGGAAATCCCGTGGACACGGGAACCTGACTGGCTACAATCCATGGGGTCATAAGAGTCAGACATGACTTAGTGACTAAACAATAACAACAATATTCCACTGAAAGGACGTTCTGTTTTGGTCACAGAAATTTGCAAGTGCCAGTGGGGCAAGGTGGTGAGGCGCAGATAATATGCTGTGGAGGAAAGATTCTAAAGCTTAAAACAGCAGAGCAGGGAGAGACTCTGAAGCGGACGGAATAACTGAAGACAGGGTGTGACAGGAGAGCTTTCTGACCCCTAAGGAAGGGGCCGCAAACAATCAACCAATTAAAAACCATAAAGAAGAAGGCTTTAGAAAGCAGTAGGAAAGCCAGGAGGTGGAACTTGTGGGTAGTCGGCCGTGTGGTCTGCAAAGAGACCACGGGTGTGGGGAACCCCAAGAACACGGACAACCCCGATGATAAGAGCTTCTGCAGAACAGCGGGGCAGGAGTCCAAAGGCAGCCTGGCAGGCTGGGGATGGAGAGAGACCACGGTTTCTCTCTGGGCACAAAGGGAAGGACTGCGCTGGAGGGTGGGAAGGAGGGAGGATCCTTCAGAACACAGACAATTGATGGCAGGTGCCAGAGAAAGATGGGAGCCATGTCCTGGAGAGGGGAAGCATGGCAACGGGGCCGAGCAAAAGAGCTAAGAGGCGGGAGAAGACGCAAGAGCCTGGGTGGCGGGGTGGGGGGCGGCAGGACTCGCAGCTTCTCTCTCCGCATCTTCTCAGGGGCCACTGGGTAAGACGGGAAGCATGAAAGCCCGTGGCTTAAAGAGGGAGATTCCTTGGGCTGGGGAGGGACGTGGAAGGGGGGTTCTGGAGGGGGAAAACATGTACACCCATGGTGGATTCATGTCAATGTACGGCAAAACAAATACAATATTGTAAACTTAAAAAAACAGAAAATACACTAATTAAAAAAATAAATAAATAAAAGGTAAAATAGGGAAGGATTTCCTGGGGGAAGCATAAAATTAAGAATGTTATGATAATGGGATGGGGGGGGGCTCAGGATGGGGAGCACGTGTGGACCCATGGCTGATTCATGTCAATGTATGGCAAAAACTACTGCAACATTGTAAAGTAATTAGCCCCCAACTAAAATAAATTAAAAAATAAATAAATTAAAAAAAAGAATGTTATGATAATTTTTTAAACTATCCAGGTGTAATTACCAACCAATAAAAATAAAATATTTCATGATACTCTTAGTAAAAAAAAAAAAAAAAAAAAAGAGTGAGATTTCCCAACAGCTGCTATAGGAAAGCTGATGAGGAGAAAGAGAAATGTCCTTAGTCCACAGAAGCAAAAAGATATAATGTGAGTGTGTATGAAAAATATAGAGACATACAAATAGCAATAAATATATATAGATAGATATGTACATACATACATACAGAGATGGATCAATCAACAGGTATGAATAGATATAGAGACAGAGACATACATACATGTACACCTTACATACATACAGAGATAGATGAATTGATAGGTAGGTAGATAGATAGCCAATACACTAAAAATATACAAAAATGTGGAAATATTGGAATATAGATATTGCTGGGAGGCTGGGATCACAGGCTTTTGATAATGTTTTATAAGTTCCAATTTTTCTATAAGGGGCTATTTTATTAGCAAGATAAAGTAGCCCAGTTCTATGTTTAGAGATAACTGGGCACAAAACCAAAACAAAATGCTGAGCAGTTTGGAGGATCCAACAGAGACTGAAACTATACATTTGTCGTGAAGCCAGTCAGCAGGTTTTTGTGGCTTTTTTCAGCTACCCTCAGCAGTCTAACAGTGATGAACTTGGAATAATCACACCACCAAGACTGCACATTTCTGGGACACTCATCACTTCAGTTACTTTCCAAAGCTCACACTGTTGTCATGCCAACTTTCAAAGAAATCTGAGTCTGGGTTAATGAATCTGCTTAATCCTAAGCAATTTAAAGGCAGAGCCAAGTAGTCCCAACCCCAAAGCCATGCCCTTAAACCCTACCAGACAATAAGGGAAGGAGGGGCTGGAGGGAGTGAGGTTTAAGGGAGGGGCCGAACCTGGGAGGAAGGAGAGGTCAGGCCTAAAGATACAGGGGGGTTGAGGGAGAGATAAAGGTGGAGAAAAGAGAACAGGAAGAGAGGCCAGAGTCCCTGCTCCAAGACTGCAGAGTAGTGTCCTGCGTTTCCAGCACAGCTAATTATTCTCATGGTTCCAAATGAATTATCCAAAGCTTTTACCTATATGAAGCCTAGATGATATATTCATGTTGTATTCATGTTTAGTTTTCTTAAATACTGTCATTATTACATGCGTGCATGCTCAGTCACTTCAGTCATATCCGACTCTTTGTTACCCCATGGACTGTAGCCCCCCAGGCTCCTCTGTCCATGGAATTCTCCAGGCCACAATACTAGAGTTGACTGTCACGCCCTCCTCCATGGGATCTTCCTGACCCAGGGATCGAACCCTTGTCTCCTGCATTGCATGAGGATTGTTTACCCACTGAGCCACCTGGGAAGCCCTGCCATTATCACAGGACTTCTTAAAATCACCCCTACTGCTTATTAAGTCCAAATCATTTATTTCTTAAAAGATACACACAGGTTTGGCTTCACAGGTGGCACAGTGATAAAGAACCAATGCCTGACAATGCAGGAGACACAGGAGATGCAATTTCGATCCTTGGGTCAGAAAGATCCCCTGGAGGAGGAAATGGTAACCCACTACAGTATTCCTGCCTGGACAGAGGAGCCTGGTGGGCTACAGTCCACGAAGTCACAAAGAGTCAGACACAACTGAGCAACTGAGCACCATCACCACATTCAGGTTTAAACTGAGTCTTCAGTTTTTCATTTATTCCCATACAAGCCTTTTCTCCCTTAGGACTCACACTAGACAGACTCACAATAGACACCATAAAAACTATGGTGGGAAGAGACCGATGCTAGGCAACCGTTCATCACCACGGTAACTCATGGGTAGATTAGAACAGAATAAACATGGGCACTCTGGGCACAGCCCCTTTTCGTCCCTTCTTTGAAGCCAGCTTCTAAGCATACAGCTTCGCAGCACTGCTATGGCTGGGAAGAATGTGAGGAAACCATCACACATTCCTGAAACTGAGAGACATGTTCTCCATGCCAGGTCTCAGCAGCAATAAACCTGATATTTTGATTCTATCCTGTTGACTTTCTCTTTCTTAACTGGTTTCAAGAGGGGGAAAGGGGTTGTTGTACTGAACTTTGTAATCCCTTGGTAATATCTGAACCACCAACTTACATGGCTCTTATACTTCCTTAGGGCTTCCCTGGTGACTCAGATGGTAAAGAGTCTGCCTGCAGTGCAGGAGACCCAGGTTTGATCCTTGGGTCGGGAAGATCCCCTGGAAAAGGAAATGGCAACCCACTCCAGTATTCTTGCCTGGAGAATCCCGTGGATGGAAGAGCCTGGCAGGCTACAGTCCATAGGGTCGCAAATAGTTGGACAGGACTGAGCAACTTCACATTACTTCTTCCATACATTTTCTTACAGCATTTCCCAGTTTGTGTCTGTGCTTCTTTTATCCTATTACTTTATCTTCCTCATTTCCTCTCTTGCTTAAAATATGACTTTTTCCTTATTGCTCAAAGTGATATTTCGGAAGTCAACTTGGGGAGACAATCTATGCAAATAGACTCAATATATAATCCTAAAGAACTCTTGGCCACTTTCCTAGAAATGATAAATCCTGTATTTACTCAACATAGCTCCAAGAGCCTGGGCTCTGGATTTAGATCACATGTCATGATTTCCTCATCTATAAGTCAGGAAACTTGAAAAATCTACCTTTATTTGGATGCTTCCAGCCGCAAGACACATTAAAACCTACCTCTACTGGCTTACACAATTAGGAAAATGGCATCCTTTGGTACACTGTGTGGCTGCTTCCACTTTTTTACCCCTCTCTACATCTGGATCCTCTGTCATGTGACTGCAGGTTCCACCAGGCTTCACCTGCCAATGGATGGTGGGCTTGGCCATGGCGTAAGCAAAGATGTGTCTGAACGGCTGGGCTTGCTCCCACGATCTGTCCTCATGTGTCCCAGTAAGTACACTTGCCCAGAGGATGAAAGATACCTGATGTAAATCTGGGCCCAATGTGTGCTTGGAGCCAAGCCCACCTAGACACAGTCTAGATCAGTCAACACCCCAGAACCCACAGACATGCAAAGTTGAAAAAATTATTATAGTTTTGAGCCACTGTATTTCAGCAATTTTAAAAATCAAAGTATAGCTAATTCACAATGCTGTGTTACTTTCAAGTGTATAGCAAAGTGATTCAGTTATAAATATATATATATATATATTCTTTTTCACATTCTTTTCCATTATAGGTTATTACAAGATATTGAATATAGTTCCATACACTATAGAGTAGGTTCATGTTTATTATCTATTTTATATATAGTAGTGTGTATCAGTACAATTCAGTCGCTCAGTCATGTCTGACTCTTTCTGACCCCATGAACTGCAGCACGCCAGGTCTCCCTGTCCATCGCCAACTCCCAGAGTTTACCCAAACTCATGTCCATTAAGTCGGTGATGCCATCCAACCATCTCATCCTATGTCATCCCCTTCTCCTCTTGCCCTCAATCTTTCCCAGTATCAGGGTCTTTTCCAATGAGTTAGCTCTTCGCATCAGGTGGCCAAAGTACTGGAGTTTCAGCTTCAACATCAGTCCTTCCAATGAATACCCAGGATTGATCTCCTTTAGAATGGACTGGTTGGATTTCCTTGCCGTCCAAGGGACTCTCAAGAGTCTTCTCCAGCACCACAGTTCAAAAGCATCAATTCTTCCGCACTCAGCTTTCTTTATAGTCCAACTCTCACATCCATACATGACTACAGGAAAAACAACAGCCTTGACTAGATGGACATTTGTTGGCAAAGTAATGTCTCTGCTTTTCAATATGCTGTCTAGGTTGGTCATAACTTTCCTTCCAAGGAGTAAGCGTCTTTTCATTTCATGGCTGTAATCACCATCAGCAGTGATTTTGGAGCCTAGAAAAATAAAGTCAGCCACTGCTTTCCCATCTATCTGCCATGAAGTGATGGGACCAGATGTCATGATCTTAGTTTTCTGAATGTTGACCTTTACACCAACTTTTTCACTCTCCTCTTTCACTTTCCTCAAGAGTCTCTTGAGTTCCTCTTCACTTTCTGCCATAAGGGTGGTGTCATCTGCATGTCTGAGGTTATTGATATTTCTCCTGTCAGTCTTGATTCCAGCTTGTGTTTCTTCTAGCCCAGCGTTTCTCATGATGTTCTCTGCATAGAAGTTAAATAAGCAGGGTGACAATATACAGCCTTGACCTACTCCTTTCCTATTTGGAGCCAGTCTGTTGTTCCATGTCCAGTTCTAACTCTTGCTTCCTGACTTGCATACAGTTTTCTTAAGAGGCAGGTCAGATGGTCTGGTATTCCCATCTCTTTCAGAATTTTCCACAGTTTGTTCTGATCCACACAGTCAAAGGCTTTGGCATAGTCAATAAAGCAGAAATAGATGTTTTTTCTTGCTACTCTCTTGCTTTTTTGATGATACAGCAGATGCTGGCAATTTGATCTCTGGTTCCTCTGCCTTTTCTAAAACCAGGTTGAATGTCTGAAAATTCACGGTTCACGTACTGCTGAAGCCTGGCTTGGAGAATTTTGAGCATGACATTAACAGCGAGATGATTGCAACTGCACAATAGTTTGAGCATTCTTTGGCATTGCCTTTCTTTGGGATTGGAATGAAAACTGACCTTTTCCAGTCCTGTGGCCACTGCTGAGTTTTCCAAATTTGCTGACATATTGAGTGCAGCACTTTCACAGCATCATCTTTTAGGATTTCAAATAGCTCAACTGGAATTCCATCACCTCCACTAGCTTTGTTCATAGTGCTGCTTTCTAAGGCCCACTTGACTTCACATTCCAAGATGTCTGGCTCTAGGTGAGTGTGAGTGATCACACCATCGTGATTATCTGGGTCATAAAGATCTTTTTTGTACAGTTCTTCTGTGTATTCTTGCCACCTCTTCTTAATATCTTCTGCTTCTGTTAGGTTCATACCATTTCTGTCCTTTATCGAGCCCATCTTTGTATGAAATGTTCCCTTGGTATCTCTAATTTTCTTGAAGATATCTCTAGTCTTTCCCATTCTATTGTTCTCTTCTATTTCTTTGCATTGGTCGCTGAGGAAGGCTTTCTTATCTCTCCTTGCTATTCTTTGGAACTCTGCATTCAAATACGTATATCTTTCCTTTTCTCCTTGCTTTTCTCTTCTCTTCTTTTCACAGCTATTTGTAAGGACTCCTCAGACAGCTATTTCGCTTTATTGCATTTCTTTTTCTTGGGGATGGTCTTGATTTCTGTCTCCTCTACGATGTCATGAACCTCCGTCCACAGTTCATCAGGCACTCTATCAGATCCAGTCCCTTAAATCTATTTTTCACTTCCACTGTATAGTCATAAGGGATTTGATTTAGGTCATACCTGAATGGTCTAGTTGTTTTCCCCATTTTCTTCAATTTAAGTCTGAATTTAGCAACAAGGATTTTATTATCTGAGCCACAGTCAGCTCCCGGTCTTGTTTTTGCTGACTGTATAGAGCTTCTCCATCTTTGGCTGCAAAGATATAATCAATCTGCTTTCGGTGTTGACCATCTAGTGATGTCCATGTGTATTGTACAGTCTTCTCTTGTGTTGTTGGAAGAGGGTGTTTGCTA
The DNA here is from genome assembly GCA_024291935.2 of Okapia johnstoni. NCBI lineage: Eukaryota > Metazoa > Chordata > Mammalia > Artiodactyla > Giraffidae > Okapia > Okapia johnstoni. The sequence goes on from CM044326.1 coordinate 2,925,127, forward strand.
TGACCAGTGCGTTCTCTTGGCAAAACTTTATTAGCCTTTGCCCTGCTTCATTCTGTACTCCAAGGCCAAATTTGCCTGTTATTCCAGGTGTTTCTTGACTTCCTACTTTTGCATTCCAGTCCTCTATAATGGAAAGAACATCTTTTTTGGGTTTTCGTTCTAAAACGTCTTGTAGGTCTTCATAAAACCGTTCAACTTCAGCTTCTTCATCATTACTGGTCAGGGCATAGACTTGGATTACCATGATATTGAGTGGTTTGCCTTGGAAACCAGCAGACATCATTCTGTCATTTTTGAGATTGCATCCAAGTACTGCATTTCGGACTCTTTTTTTGACTATGATGGCTACTCCATTTCTTTTAATGGATTCCTGCCCACAGTAGTAGATATAATGGTCATCTGAGTTAAATTCACCCATTCCAGTCCATCTTAGTTCCTAGAATATCGATGTTCACTCTTGCCATCTCCTGTTTGACCACTTCCAATTTGCCCTGATTCATGGAGCTAACATTCCAGATTCCTATGCAATATTGCTCTTTATAGCATCAGAATTTACTTCCATCACCAATCACATCCACAACTGTGTGTTGTTTTTGCTTTGGCTCCATCTCTTCACTCTTTCTGGAGTTATTTCTTCTCTGATCTCCAGTAGCATATTGGGCACCTACTGACCTGGGGAGTTCATCTTTCAGTGTCATATCTTTTTGCCTTTTCATACTGTTCATGGGGTTCTCAAGGTAAGAATACTGAAGTGGATTGCCATTACCTTCTGCAGTGTGTATATGTTAGTCCAAATTCCTAATTTATCCCTCAACCCTTACCTTTCCCTTTTGGTAACCATAAATTTGTTTTCTATGTCTGTAAGTCTACTTCTCTTTTGTAAATAATTTGATCAGTATCATTTATTTTAGATTCTACACGTAAGTGCTGCCATATGACATCTGTCTTTCTCTGACTTATTTCATTTAGTACAATAATGTCTAGGTCCATTTATGTTGCTTCAAATGGCATTACTTCATTCTGTAAAATGCAGCCACTGCATTTTAGGCAAAATGTTATGCACCATAATAGTGGCAAAAGCTAAGTGATACATGTCTATAAGAAGCCTTGAAGAAAGGTCAAAGAAGATGTCTTTTCATGCTATTACTGAGCCTCGGTGGGCCACTAAGGCTCAGGGACAGCATGGAAAGACCTGGGATCATTTTTTTCCCCTAAGTTGCCTCAGGCTAGCATCCCTTGGCTGCCGATGTGGTCACGGAGAGCCAGCCATCGCACCACACAGGCCACACCACAGCTTCCTGTAGAGTATGCTGTCTGCTTCATGACGCATGTTAGAGGGACAGACAGATCTCCCAGGCCGCCCTTCAGACTGCTCACTCCTTTCGTCAAAACTGGATTCTTTGGTCGCCACCTAATCAAACTCCAGTGAAGGGAATGAGGTGCCATTACTTCAGAATTTACACTTGAGGTGAAGATAATCTCTTCATCCAAGGGAAAGGAATGAACAAAACTGGAATTCCATGAACAAATTAGAAGGGGAGAGAGATGTTGCTAAGTAGCAGCAACACTGACATCTTCACATGGATGTTGTGAGCACAATACATACTGAGTGCTTAGAAAAGCGGCTCACACACAGGAAGCGCATAGTGCAAGCCACTTTCAGTCCTTCTGTTAATTCTAATAATGAAATACAAGATAGAGAGGGCAAGTAAGACACATAGTAAAGGGAGCTATAACGGGCAGTAGAGCTTATGTAATCCTTGACTTGCACTGACTGCCGGCAATCAGCTGCCTTAACATTCCTTGATTTTGTGCTGTCGAGTTTGATGGTCACAAGACACCGGGGGATATATGCCTCAAAAAGCAGGTTACTTTTGACACATATATCTGTGTGTGTAGGTACACACATATGGAACACATATTTATAGACAATATGTTTTATATATAAATATTAAGTACCTTCCAAACAAACCTATAACATGCTTTTGTAACTGAATATACACATAAACATATATTACATGCATACATAAGTATATAATATAAAAATTAATATATAATGTATAATAAAATACACACTATATATGCTATGTAAACTAATATACATAATTATATAACAATATATTAGGTATAAATTAATATATTATAATATACAAGTATATTTGCTTATATGAAATTTTAATATGTAATATAGATTTATTATATTTTATATATTATAACACTATATGTTTATAATATGTATAATATTGATATGTATTTATCTACATGTTCATTTATATATGCATGTTATATATAATACATATTATAAGTATATTTTCACATATATAAATGCATATATATATGTTGTTCACATATATACATGTAAACATATAAATAAAGATTTATGAACATATAAATTTTCTAAAGTCTACTTACAGGTTGATTTAGAAGGTTTCTTAATTTCACAGCTGAAGTAATTAAAGAGGTGATTTGATGCTAACTTTGCTCTTTACTGATAGTTCTCAAATATCCAAAGATGAAGTTAATACATGAAATTAATATCACCAGTGGCTAGTTTAGCTGTCATACTGGTGAAGAAGTAAAGCCCTGCCTGGGAATGAAAAAAGACTGTTTTCTGAGCAGCTGTTCTCATAATTATATTAATTCAACAACTGTGGAAGGATCTTTTCCCAATTCATCAGGACTGCGTCCTGCAGAAAAGATAAATCTCATCGCCCGGAGCACATGGGCAGACAAACTACAGGGCACAGCCAATCCACATGCAAGAGGTCCAGAGGCCCATGTGTCTGAGCCAACTCCTGAATCAAAGCACCCTTGGTCTCCTGGGGGAGACCCCGCGCAGTCCCTCACAGAGTAAGCTTTGCACTTGGAGGAGGCTGCCCGGGATCACATCACATGGGCAGAGGAAAGGGAGGCTGGGGCTGGAAAGGAGCCCAGAGTGCAAGCAAAAGGAGCGTCAGTGTGGGTGGAGAGAACTCCAACCACAGAGTCGTCAGGGAGGATGTTCCGGCAAGTGGCTTCGGATGGCTGGGTGGAAATCAACCAGGCCAGGTGACCTTGCCTGAGGCTGTGAGCTGTCAGCAGGCCCGAGCCGCAAGGGAGAATGAGAACGAGGCGCAAAGGGCCAATGACCCCAACGGCGACCAAGAACAGGCCACATCTGCCTTATCCTCAGAAGTGCATCCTGGGTGGTGTCATCAATGGGCTGGTGTTGTGCTTAGGAAGGCAGGGGAGAAAGACAGCGTCCTGAAGTATGCTTCAGTGTCGGCGGGAGAGGCCTGGGCTTCTCGCTCCAGGGTGCCAGCCTGCATCTTCCTAGCTTATTTCTCACACCTGCACAGCTTGAGTCTGGCCTCCTCTACCCTCCTCCCCAGAGACCAAGGACTTCACAGCCCCGAGTCCACAGAGTGTGTCTCTGCCATCCCCTCACTAGTCCTTCAGGATGCATTTCATGGCTGACCACGCACTCCAGGCATCTGCTCAACATCAGTCTCTGTGACCTCTCTGCATCACCTCTCCGCCTCATCTCAGAGATCTCATCTCCACAAGTGCTTTAAAGACGGATGTTGCCCAAATACATTGTGTCCCCGAGGCTGTGCTTGGGTAACCCAGCCACAGCCCCACACCACCCCATATTAACAGATACTTATAGCAAGTCCACACCGACCTCTTCAGAGAACTGGCCTTCCCATCCCCAACAGATTCAAAGACATATCTTTGGAGAAGTTAGATACACTTAGAACACCTTCACCAAAATGAAGTGACTGCTTGCCCTCCTGAGTTAATTATTTTTGTTAGTTAACTATTTTTATCAGTGGGACAGCACTTGCTTCAACGGCAATCTCCAAGAGCTAATTCCCATGAGCAGTCTTCCTCCTTCGTTTAATCCAATCAAGTCCTTCCTTCCCGTACTTCGCCTCTGCAGGCCGGTTCACATGGACCATTCCCAGAGCTCGTCAATTCACTGCCTGAAACCACATCTATTCCCCACATCACATCACCATGAGCTTGCTCAAACAGAAGTTGAAGCAGTTTTTCTTAGAACCCTTTCATGGTTCCTTGTTAACCAAGCTCCACGTTTGTACCCACTGCATGTTTCTGAATACCCACTTTCTTTTCTACTCAAAACCTTAACTCGTGCTCTGCCTTCTGCAGGAATGGCTCCTGGCTTAACTCTTTCCATGGCTAACTCCCATTTCTCCTGTGTGCCCTACCATCTCTTCAAGATCATCCCTAAATCTCCACTTCGGTTAGGACACTCTTGTCACCTCTGGCAGCCCATGCATTTTGGACTCCTTGCCCAGCTGGTGGTAAACAGGGCACTTTGAATGATGTATATACCTCAGCTCTTGCTGTCCACACTACCAGACACCCAGTTTGTTCCTCTGCATCTCCCAATTGTCCTGAAGCAGCCCAGCATCTTCACTCCAGGATAGATTCCCCAAAATCCAGGTTGGACTTAAGGACCTCTTTCCTTACTCCCCTTTCTAGAAATCAGGAAACACCCTGTGCACATCGGGACTATTGCATTTGCCACATCCTTTGGAGCTCATCTGTTTGAGGAGTCCCTGAACTGGGAGTTCCTCTAGGAAGTAACTGTGAATTATCTTTTTAGGAAGCACGCACAGTGGTCAAGAAATATGTGTTGGATTCAAATGATACTCGTAGGAACAGTGGTCTCAGTTCCACGTCCTATTTTAGGTGGTGTCCCAGGCATGTCACGGGTTACAAGGTGAACCTGGAAGAATTCCACACTCTCAGATGCCCTCAGAAAAGCTCCAAGTTAGACCTGCAAGTCACAGATGTCATCTTTGTGTCTGGCACACAATTTGTCTGCAAACAATTTTCACCTCTGCTAAAATGTCAATAACTCATCTTGCCTGACAAAGAAGGCAGGGCAGCAGGCACATCATACTCTTCAGGATAAAGGCCCTTCAGGAGGAGTCACGTCCAACAAGGATCAGGTTGGGGGACATACCCCAGGTTCGAAACCTGGAGGAGGATTGCCTCAATCAAGTCAGAAATCCCAGGGACTGAGATAATCTGAATTAATGTTGAGCAGGTGGTGCTTGCAGCTCCAAGAATGGGGTGGGGGTGGTTGTAGGGGGTCACAGAAATGATATGCAAGTAGGAGAAGAGAGCTGAAATGGAAATGGTATAGATTCCTTTTTCATTAAAGCTCCCCTCTCCCACTGTTTCCAGAATGATCTCATTTATTGATTTATGAGCCATTTTATATATTATTTTTAGCTTTTATAAGTTTGCAAGGTGAGCGTTATTATTATCCTCATTTGCAGAAGAGAAAAGCAACTATGATGGTCACATAACTTGCTCAGGGTGGCCCAGTCAGTCACTACCAGAGTCAGAATAGAACTCCACTTTTCAAACCTCCCGTTCTTGCTGTGCAGGACGCTCCCCATTCACAAAGTCTGAATGGCTGCAGCATCAGTGTGCAGAACTGAATGAATTGTGGCCATAATTTTTCTCAAAGCAAGAAGGACTTGGTCTCAGTGTATTTCAAAGTTAAGTGCAAGGATGTGGCTAGGAATCCACCCTAACTATATTCAGACAAACAGCACAACAGGCCACAGTAACTTAAAACCAACTCAGATAAAGAAAATGACTCAAATGCCCTCCCACATTGTTCACAAGGTGAGGAAGACTTGGGGATAGGAGGTTGCTCAGTCGCTTTAGTCATGTCCATAGCCCGCCAGGCTCCTCTGTCCATGGGATTTTCCGGTCAAGAATACTAGAGTGGGTTGCTACACCCTCCTCCAGGGTGGATAGGAAAACAAATGTAAATATTCAAGTTTGATGAATATTCCTGTGATGAAAGAGAGCACTTTCAGCAAGTAAAAGTGACCTCTACTGGGCCAAGGACACAACATAGGAATGGGTGAAGAAACATGGAAAATCAAGAGGCAGCAAACAGATTCACTGCCAAAACTCTGCAAAGCCTCCATCAGCCCAAACAAGCAGTAGCCACAAAATAAACTTTTCTATTTTATGTCAACAAAGTTCCTTTAAAAACTACAAATGGCTCATGACTCACCTCCTTTCTTGAGACTTGGAGTCCATAACGAGGTCTGTGACATTAAGACTCTTTAAAGTGTTTCACTGAGGTATAACTAACATATAATAAAGATGTTTAGTTTGATGAGTGTTGGCATATATATATCTATATATATATATAGATAGGTATTCACCGTCAAATGATCACTACAGTCAAGGTGATGACCTTATCTAAAACCTCCAAGTGCTTTATCATTCCCCTTTGTAATCTTGTTCCCACCCTGTATACAGTTTCCCATGATGGTTACATTTGTCAAAACTATGATATAATTTCACAACCAGGATATTCACACTTACAGAGTAGAGATACTTTAGTATCTTTATTTTACTTCCAGTAAACATCTAGTATACCTTACTTTCATCACACAAGGATGTCTCACATCAAGCCCTTGATAGTTTTCCCTGCTTCAATCCCCCTGTCCCCTGTCATTCAGTAATCTGTCCTCCAAATCTATAATCTTGTCATATAGAGAATATTACATAAACAGACTCGACTCATGCAGTATGTATTCTTTTGAGATAAATATTTCTCACTTAGACTGATTCCAATGAGATCCATCAAAAATGTGCATGGCAATTGCTTCCTCCTTTTAATTGCTAAATCTGTATGCAGGTCAAGAAGCAACAGTTAGAACTGGGCATGAAACAATGGAGGGTTCCAAATCGGGAAAGGAGCATGTCAAGGCTGTATATTGTCACCCTGCTATTTAACTTATGAGCAGAGTACATCATGCAAGCGAAAGGCCAGGCTGGATGAAGCACAGGCTGGAATCAAGACTGCCAGGAGAAAGATCAATAACCTCAGATATGCAGATGACACCACCCTTATGGCAGAAAGCGAATAAGAACTAAAGAGCCTCTTGATGAAAGTGAAAGAGGAGAGTGAGAAAGTTGGCTTAAAGCTCAACGTTCAGAAAACTAAGATCATGGCATCCAGTCTCATCATTTCATGGCAAATAGATGGGGAAACAATGGAAACAGTGACAGACTTTATTTTGGGGGGCTTCAAAATCACTGCAGATGGTGACTGCAGCCATGAAATTAAAAGATGCTTGCTCTTTGGAAGAAAAGTTATGACCAACTTAGACAGCATATTAAAAAGCAGAGACATTACTTTGCCAACAAAGGTCCCTATAGTCAAAACTATGGTTTTTCCAGTAATCATGTATGGATGTGAGAGTTGGACTATAAAGAAAGCTGAGCGCCGAAGAATTGATGCTTTTGAACTGTGGTGTTGGAGAAGACTCTTGAGAGTCCCTTGGACAGCAAGGAGATCCAATCAGTCAATCCTAAAGGAAATCAGTCCTGAATATTCATTGGAAGGACTGATGCTGAAGCTGAAACTCCAATACTTTGGCCACTTGATGTGGGCAACAGAGGATGAGATGGTTGGATGGCATCACCAACTTGATGGACATGAGTTTGAGCAAGCTCTGGGAGTTGGTGATGGACAGGGAGGCCTGGTGTGCTGTAGTCCATGGGGTCACAAAGAGTCGGGCACAACTGAGCAACTGAACTGAAGTGAGCACTCCAAAGCATGGTTATATCAGAATTTATTTAATTATATACTCACTGAAGTACATTTAAGTTGCTCCTACTTTTTTAAGCTGTGATGAATAAAGCTGCTATCAATTGGTTTCTTTGTGAATACAATTTTTCATTCCTCTGAGATAAATGCCCCAAAATGTAATTGCTAGGTTATATGTTAAGTGTATGTTTAGTTTTTATTACAAGAAGCTTCAAAATTATTTTATGAGTGGTTGTATCATTTTACATTCCCACCAGATGTGATCCAGTTTCTCCTTGTCCTTGCTAGTATTTGCAGTTACCATTACTTTTCTTTTTAGCCATTCGGATATGGGTATAGTAATATCTCATTTTGGTTTTAATTTGCCTTTCCATAACTGGTAAACATTATATCATGGGCTTATTTGCGATCTATGTATGCTCTTCACTGAAATGACTGTTCATGTCTTTTCCTCATTCTGTAATGAGATTTTTTATTAGGCACACACACTAACACTTTTCTAGATATTTGGATAGCAATGTTATTCTCTAGTTCAATAGTTTATAGCATCATCCTCTTTACAGTTTTTCACTGAGGAAAATTTTGAATTTTGATGAGCTTCAATTCATAATTTTTTTCCTTTTATGGACTATAATTTGGTCTCAAATATAATAACTTTTGTTTAGCTCTGTATCTGAAGAGTTTCTCCTTGGTTTCTTTCTAAAGTTTTACACTTTCACATTTAAGTCTGTGAATGCGAAATGTGAGACAATGTTTGTAGAAGGCATGGTATTTAACTAAACTTTTTTTTTAGTTTATGGATATTCAATTGCTCCAGCACCATGTGTTGGAAAAAAGCTATCCATCTTCCATTGAATTCTATTTTATCTTTGTGAAGAAAGTCAGACACTTCTGTGTGGTCTGTTTCTGGGTTCTCTACACTGTCAAAGGTCTGTATGTTAACTCCTCTGCCAATACCACAGAGTCCCAATTATTGTGTTGTGTGGTAGACCTTAATATCAGGTAAAGTAATTCTACCACATTATTTTCTTTTTAAAGAAAGGCCTTTGTCTTCCCTATAAATTTTGCTATGTTTACCTATGGCTACAAAATAGCTTTCTGTGATTTTGATGAGAGTTGTTTTAAACTACAGAGCAGCATGAATGGGGTTTGCACATTCACTATGTTACCTGATGCACTAATCCTTTCCATTCACTTAAATCATCTTCGTTGATTTCTTTTATCAGCATTTTGGAATTTTCAGCAAACGATCCTTATGTGCTTTGTTAGACGATATTAAGAAGAGGTGGCAAGAGTACACAGAAGAATCGTACAAAAACAGATCTTAACGACCCAGATAATCACGATGGTGTGATCACTCACCTAGAGCCAGACATCCTGGAGTGTGAAGTCAAGTGGGCCTTAGGAAGCATCACTACGAACAAAGCTAGTGGGAGTGGTGGAATTCCAGTTGAGCTACTTCAAATCCTAAAAGATGATGCTGTGAAAGTGCTGCACTCAATATGTCAGCAAATTTGGAAAATTCAGCAGTGGCCACAGGACTGGAAAAGGTCAGTTTTCATTCCAATCCCAAAGAAAGGCAATGCCAAAGAATACTAAAACTATCGCACAATTGCACTCATCTCACATGCTAGTAAAGTAATGCTCAAAATTCTCCAAGCTAGGCTTCACCAATACGTGAACTATGGACTTCCAGATGTTCAAGCTGGTTTTAGAAGAGGCAGAGGAACCAGAGATCAAATTGCCAATATCCTCTGGATCATCGAAAGAGCAAGAGAGTTCCAGAAAAACATCTATTTCTGCTTTATTGACTATGCCAAAGCCTTTGACTGTGTGGATCACACCAAATGTGGAAAATTCTAAAAGAGATGGGAATATCAGACCACCTGACCTGCCTTTTGAGAAACCTGTATGCAGGTCAGGAAACAACAGTTAGAACTGGACATGGAGCAACAGACTGGTTCCAAATAGGAAAAGGAGTACGTCAAGGCTGTATATTGTCACCCTGCTTATTTAACTTATATGCAGAGTACATCATGAGAAACGCTGGACTGGAAGAAGTACAAGCTGGAATCAAGATTGCCAGGAGAAATATCAATAACCTCAGATATGCAGATGACACCACCCTTATGGCAGAAAGCGAAGAAGAACTAAAGAGCCTCTTGATGAAGGTGAAAGAGGAGAGTGAAAAAGTTGGCTTAAAGATCAACATTCAGAAAACTAAGATCATGGCATCCGGTCCCATCACTTCATGGCAAATAGATGGGGAAACAGTGGAAACAGTAGCGGACTTTATTTTGGGGGATCCAAAATCACTGCAGATGGTGACTGCAGCCATGAAATTAAAAGACACTTACTCCTTGGAAGGAACGTTATGACCAACCTAGACAGCATATTGAAAAGCAGAGACATTACTTTGCCAACAAATGTTCATCTAGTCAAGGCTATAGGTTTTCCAGAAGTCATGTATGGATGTGAGAGTTGGACTATAAAGAAAGCTGAGTGCCGAAGAATTGATGCTTTTGAACTGTGGTGTTGAGAAGGCTCTTGAGAGTCCCTTGGACTGCAAGGAGATCTGACCAGTCTATCCTAAAGGAGATCGGTCCTGGGTGTTCATTGGAAGAACTAATGTTGAAGCTGAAACTCCAATACTTTGGGCACCTGATGCGAAGAGCTGACTCATTTGAAAAGACCCTAATGCTGGGAAAGATTGAGGGCAGGAGGAGAAGGGGAAGACAGAGGATGAGAGGGTTGGATGGCGTCAGCAACTCAATGGACTTGCGTTTGGGTAAACTCCGGGAGTTGGTGATGGACAGGGAGGCCTGACATGCTGCGGTTCATGCGGTCACAAAGAGTCGGACACGACTGAGTGACTGAACTGAACTGAAATATTCTGCTTTTTTTGGAGTAACAAAATCCAAATGGTATTCTGATTCTATTTCAGTTTCCATATGTTAGTAAATATACAGAAATGAGATTGATTTAGGATGTTGTGTCCTGTGACCTGCCAAACTTACTTATTGGTTGTTAACAGAATTTTATAGATTCCCTGTGATCGTCTATGTAAACAGTCATGTCGTTTTCAAATAGGGCCAGTTTTATTTTATCCTTTCCAATCCATACAACTTTCCTTTTATTATTTTATTGCAGTGGCTAGATCTTTCAATAGGATATGGTAAACCAGTGGGACTTGATATCTTTGACTTATTCCGAAACTTAACAGGAAAGCATTCAATCCTTTACTGAATGTAAATATGATGCTACCTGAAGGTATTTGGTAGATTCTCTTTAACAAGTTAAGAAATTTCCCCTTAATACCTAGTTGGCTGAAATATTCATCATGAATGAGAGTAAAATTTATCAAATTATTTTTCACAGACATGATGTTATGACATTTCTGTTGATATGGCAGATTATGCTGATTTATTTTATTTTTAATTTGTTTTGCCATACATTAACATGAATCCACCATGGGTGTACATGTTTTCCCCTTCAAACCAGCCTTGCATAAACCCTACTTCACTGTGCGATCTAATCTTTTTTATATACTGCTGGATTAAGTTGGCTAGTATATCCTTGAGAATTTTACATGAAAGTTCATGAGAGATATAGGTGTCTGACTTTCCATTTCTTTCCCTGTCTGTCTCACAGAAACACACTTTTTCTGGTTTGGGTATCAAGACAATTCTAGTCTCATAAAATGAGTTGGGAATGAATTAGATGTGTTCCTTCCCCTTCTGTTTTCTGGAAGACATTGCATAGAATTGACGTTAATTTTTCTTTAAAATTTGGCAGACTCCTCCAAAGCATCTGGACCTGACAACTGGGGCGTGTCCTCTTTACTACACATTGTTTCATTAGTTAGAGTTTCATTAGTTATTAATTTTTCATTAGTTGTATTATTGGGTTGTATAACTTACTTCAGCTGAGTTTTTGTAGTTTCTTATTTTTAAGGAATGTAAAGTTGCTTGTATTATTCCTTTATCATCCTTTTAATGGTCGCAGGATCTATAATGATATTTCCGTTTCATTTATGGTATTGATGGCATGTGCCTTCTCCTTTGTATCTTGTTCAGTCTTGTTGACCAACTACATTATCAAGTTAATTGATTTTTTTCAAAGAAAGAGCTTTCTATTTTATTGATTTTTCTCTATTTCTTATTCTCTATTTCATTGATTTTTGCTCCTACTTTTACTATTCCTTTCCTTCTGCTTGTTTTGGGTTTATTTTTAATTTCTACACTTTTTTTAAGTTTCCTGAATTAGGAATTTACATGCTGTTATGACATAAACATTTAATGTTATAAATTTCACTTTTAACACTGCTTTAGCTGCATCCTACATATGTCAATCTAGCAATGTGACTGTACGTGAAGTGAGTTTCCTGTATAGACCATCCATATTAATGAACCACATACTTTTTAAAAAATCCAACCTGTCAATTTTTGTCCTTTAATTGGTTTATTCAAGAAAATTTATATTTAAAGCAATTATTGTTATGTTAAAGCTTAAATCTGCCATTTTATTTGTTTTCTCTATATCCTGTTTCTCTTTTTTATTTTCCTTTGAGTTATTTGAATTTTTTAGGACTCCATATGTATTTATTTGTAACATTTTTGAGAATATCACTTTGTATTATTTTGCTAGTAGCTCTCCTATTAATACATAAATGTAACTCATCACAGTCTACTGGTGTCAACATTTTACCACCTCAGGCAGAATGTAGAAACTTTAGTTTCATTTAGGTGTCTTTATTCTCCAGCTTTTAAAATATAATCTTCCTCAGTGTTTTCTCTATATACATTGAACATCGTAACAAATGATTTAGAATTTTTTGCTTCAGCCAGCTAATATGATTTAAGACACTAATGACTAATGGGATAGTATATGTTCTCTTCCTTCTAAATTTCCATGACTTCTGTTATTATTTCCTTTTTATTTCAAGAACTTCCTTCAATCATTCTCAAGGGACAGGCTTGCTAGCAACAAATTCTCTTTGTTTTTCTTTGTCTGAGAATGTATTTATTTCTCTTTCATTACTAAAGGATATTTTCACTGGGTATAAAATTCACAGTTTACAATTTTTCTTTCAGTACCTGAAAATTATTGTACCACTTGCTACTGATCTAAACTGTTTATATAAGAAATTCACTGTCATTCAAATTGATGTTCCTCTATAGGTATTATGACATTCCTCTTCAACTGATTCAAGATTTATTATCTCTAGTTTTCAGAAGTTTAATTTTGTGCATGGATTTCTTTGGGATTATTCTATCTAGGGTTGGTCTAGCTTCTTGAATCTGTGCATTTATACCTTTTGCCACGTGTGGGAAGTTACAGATTTATACCTTTTGCCAAATCAGGAAGTTATAGTTACAGAATTACACTCTCAAGTAATTTCACTTTCCCTCCTCTCCTCTTCTGCAAATCCAATGATATGACTGTCATTTCTTGTCATTGTCTCACAGGTCCCTAAGATGCTGCTCAATCTTTTTTCTAGCATAGTTTTTCTTAGTGGCTAAAACTAGACAAATTTTGTTGAATTATCATCGGATTCACTAATTCTATCTTTGTCGTTCCTACTCTACTACTGAGCCATCTAGCTATATATAATAACATTTCAGTTATTATGCTTGCTATTTATATAATTTCTACATTTTAATCATGTATTTATTTGGTTAGACTCTATTTTCTCAGTTGTTTTATAGTGTTTGTCATTGCTCCCTGAAGCACTTTTATAATAGCAGCTCTGAAATTCTTTTCAACTCATCTCACTATGCTATCTGCCTCAGTATTGGCATCTGTTGATTGTCTTTTCTTATTTAAGCTGTGATTGTCCTGATTATCAGAATGATGAGTTATTTTTCCATTATACCATAGATATTTAGTTTACTAGGTTGGGAGACTCTGGATCTCACAACATCTTTTTTTTTTAACATCTTCTTTTTTAGCAACCAGTCCCCAAGTACAGGTAGGTATGGCTTGAGGTCCAAGTGAGTGTGAATGTTCAGGTTCCCACTGGTCCCACCTATAGCATCCCTACAAAGGTACTGGGTCACATTGCCTCATCAAGGATGGATCATGATAGACGTTCAGCTCCCTCCTCGGTCCCACTAAAACCCTCCTGGAGGAAGCAGGAATTGGACTCACACCACCTCATCACTGATGAGTTGGGGTATAAGGTAAGCATCCTGAAAGGACCCAAAGGACACTAGGCAGAAGGAAAGCAGAGGACTCCTCACCCTGCTTTATTGCTATAGAGTGGACATGGAAGCTTGGTTCTCTAAGAGCTTAGGGGCCCCACTGGCACAGTATGGGGAAGAACAAGCAGCAGAGTAGTCACGAGCCTTTACTCCCATCATCTTATTCTGTCTCAGTGATGATCTCCAGCAGCCCAGGCTCTTCCTTCTATCTTTCAGAGCCTTCCTAGGTGTGTTTATTGTACTACCATCAAGGGACTTCTTGTTGTGATGAGGACAACCTGAGACACAGGGCTGTTCCATCTTGGTCAGAACTGGAGTCTTACAAGAACTATTTTAATGTACTAGTTTGCTGATTCTAACATCTACCTCAATTTTGATGGATTAGTTTTTATCTGTATTATGGCTCTTATTTTCAGGTTTTAAACTGATTTCATTCCAGACATTAAAAGTTTTACCTTGCTGGGTGCTGGGCATTTTTGCTTTCCTATGAAAGTCCTTGATCTATGTTCTGGAATGCTGTCTAGTTATATGGAAAAAGGCTGAGCCTTCTGAATCTTGCTTTTATTATTTATTAGATGAGACCAGAGGTGGGTTCATTCTGTGCCTAACCAGTCAACGCTGCTGAAATGAAACCCTCATCGACATGATGGTACTGTTCCTGGCACACCATGGATTGTTCAGTTGCTAAGTCATGTCTGACTCTTTGCAATCCCATGAACTGCAGGATGCCCAGCTTCCCTGTTCTTCATTATCTTCCAGAGTTTGCTCAAATCCATATCCATTGAGTCAGTGATTCTATCTAACCATCTCATCCTCTGACACCCCCTTCTCCTTTTGACTTCAATCTTTCCCAGCGTCAGGGTATTTTCCAATGAGTCGGCTCTTCACTTCAAGTGGCCAAAGTATTGGAGTTTCAGCTACAGCACCAGTTCTTCCAACGAATATTCAGGGCTGACTTCCTTTAGGATTGATTGGTTTGATCTCCTTGCAGTCCCAGGGACTCTCCAAGTCTGAGAGTCTTCTCCATACCACAGTTCAAAAGCATCAATTCTTTGGCACTCAGCCTTCTTTATAGTCTAGCTCACACATCCATACATGACTACTGGAAAAACCACAGCTTTGACTATAGGGACCTTTATTGGCAAAGTGATATCTCTGTTTTTTAATATGCTGTCTAGGTTCCTCACAACTTTCCTACCAAGGAGCAAGGGATCCATGATTCCTTCATGGATCACAGCCTTGTCATGGTGAAGGGGTTTGCATAACTCACTGAAGCTGTCAGCCATGCCATGCAGGGCCACTCAAGACAGATGAGTCATAGTGGAGAATTCTGAAAGAATGTGGCCCTCTGGAGGAGGGAATGGCAAACCATTCCAGTATTCTTGCTGCGAGAACCCCATGAACAGTATGACACACCATAAGCCATGAGGTTTCCAGTCTGGCTTACGAACAGGCATCTCCCAGCCCTAAGTAAGCTGGAAGGCTCCTTTTAGGCTGTTCCTCCTCCAGGCTCACGTAGTTTCCTCATGTGCACACACTATTTTAAACACTCTGTGAAATGTTTGAGGGAGACTCTGTGTAGATTTCTGGGCTTCTCTCTGCACAGTTCTCACCTCACTGGAACTGTGTAGTGCAGAACTCTAGCCACTTTGATCTTCTCCGTGTTCTGCCTCCAGGCTCTACCTAGGCTCCCATCCCTGTATCTCATCCTGTAGGTCCTCAAGGCAGCAATCTGGAGCAACCATAGGGCTGCCTCCTTTGTTTCTCATCTCTTGGAATTACAGTCTTTTATTCTCTGACATCCAGTGTCTTAACATTACAATATTGTCTTGCATACTTAATTTTTTTGGTTTTTGTGGTAACAGAGGACACAAAAATATTTGCTCGTTTCAGATGAAATGATAAATCCTATCCTTGTTATCCCATCTTTGCTATAACCAGAATCACTATCATTTAATTATGTTCTTCCTGTTTTTAGCAGAGCCTGCATTTTCCATTTGATCTGATTCTTATTATCGCCTATGAGGTTGGTTAGGCAAGTGTTTCACAAATGGACCATGCCATGTCTTGCTTCCAGTTTTACAGTCCCAAGGCGGCAGGCTTCACGTTCCCACCCAGACCACAGTCAGCTTCACAGTCCCAAGAGGGCAGGCTTCATGTTCCCACCCAGACCACAGTCAGCATCACAGTCCCAAGAGGGCAGGCTTCATGTTCCCACCCAGACCACAGTCAGCTTCACAGTTCCAAGAGGGCAGGCTTCACGTTCCCACCCAGACCACAGTCAGCTTCACAGTCCCAAAGGGGCAGTCTTCACGTTCCCACCCAGACCACAGTCAGCATCAATGCTGTCTCTGTACTCTCCAGTTACTCTGGATGAAATGTAAGTAACTAGGAGCACATTTTTGTAGTTTTCCTCGATCCTCTAACTGACTCTTAAATTTCCAAATTTCCCAGCAAGTGAGTTATTAATTTATCCTGCTAGGCACATGAGAGCACCCACTGCACTTGTTTCATCTTTCAAGTCTATATTATAGATGAACAAAAAGGCGCTCTCTATGGTAAGTTTTATATTTCTAAGTATGGAAGTTACCCTCTTTGGAGGAAACTAAGCATCACTAGGAGGGAAGTGTGAGAAGAGTACTGTCTGGTCTGCCCGATTCTCTCACATACGCCACAGAAACAGACAAGCTGATTTGTCTAAGCTAATATTCATATTAATCTATTTTACTTCAGTCAAACACACTATTTAATGAATTGTTAGTATTAATGATCTGAAATCATCTGGCTTACATATTTAAGTCATTTATTACTGGCCAGTTTATATTAGACCAAATATATACACGATCCCTTGAACTTGAAATTATATGATAATCTTTGAAAATCACTACTCAACTTATTTGGGTATCGAGTAAACACAACCATTCTGACTTGCTTTTTTCTTCTTTAAATAATTGTTTTCAATCTTTATATGTTCTGATGTAAAAAAAATAATGCAAAAATATTTACAATGCAATTCTTTCTTACATAAACTTCCTAAAGAAATGAATAAAACCAATCCATAGACCTGGATGCATCTGCCACTGTTCTCAACAAACAGGAATTAAGGAATGTATTTTTAGTTCTTTAACTTTCCTATACAAACTTAGGACTTCCCTGTGGCTCAGGCCTGAATCGACCTGCAATGCGGGAGACCTCGGTTCAATTCCTGGGTTGGGTTCAATCCCTGGGTTTGGAAGATCCCCTGGAGAAGGGAACGGTGACCCACTCCAGTATTCTGGTCTGGAGAATCCCATGGACAGAGGAGCCAGGCAGGCTACAGTCCATGCGATCGCAAAGAGTTGGACACGACTCAGCAAGCCTCATTTTCACTTTCTTTTCATACAAGCTTATGAAGGAATTCTTACAGGTTTCCAATTCCAAGGATGAGCTGAAGTTCACTTACTTTCAGTTTTCCCAATTTCAAATTGCCAGCAAGAAATTGGGCAATTTTTTTCCCCCTCACTGCATTGGAGAGAGGGAGGCAGCAGAGTGCAGAGCCCCTGGAGTCATCAGCTGTTGTATGTAAATTTCTGCAGCACGCCTCATAGGTATGATTTTTCAAATTCAATACTCAAAACAAATCTTTTTGATCAAAAAAGGAGGGGAACACATGTTAGGAGGGGAGTACATCGATGGAGATGCATTCCTCTTGGAATTCTGGAATTTTGTTATCAGTCATCCTACAATTGACCCATTTTGCATCAGACAAACACTGAGAACCAGAGAGAAGTGACAGCTTGACATGATGGACTTGTGCTCAGCCTCCTCACTGGCCCAGCTAGAAATTCAACCAGCATGGCTCTTCTTGTGAATCAGCAGGCACATGTATCTGGAGCTGGCAAGTAGGGGCCTGACACCTGCACGGGCACCTGGCCTCACTCCTCTGGGTCCCAGCAGCTTGGGCTCTGCAGAGCCCCTCAGGAGCGTCCTGGGTGCGGGCCACTGTGTGCCAGATGGACCTTCTCCCTGCTGGCTCCCTGTCCCTCAGGGACACTGATGTCACCTAGAAGTGGAGCAGCTCCAGCTCAGGTCATCACCTCCCAGATGCTCCCGGATCTTCCTCAGGCACTTCGCGCCCCCTTGGGCCTCCTGCCCCTGCTCTGCACGCCTCAGCTGGCATCCCACTCAGAGGAGCACACACTGGGCACTCAGTCCCCCTCCAGAGCCCACACACGACAGCCCACACCTTCCTCTGCCTTGGTGGTGGAACACCAACCACTGCCATGGGTGGAGTTAGCAGGGAGCTCTTATGAAAAATTAATTTAAAACTTAGACACAGTCTCCTTCACAAGGATGATACACCTGGGCAGATGTCAACCAGGGCTGGGGTAAATAGGCCTGCAGGATCTGCATGAGGCACCTGCCGCATGAGGGGCTCCCTGGGCTCACCAAAGCTCCTGGCATGTGACTTCCTTCCATGGCTTTTGCCAACTGTAAAAGTGTTCATCTGTGTAACAGCAGCAATGTCTTTTTCACTGTAACCTTCAGACTCATTCCATTGAGCTTGCAGCTGTCAGATCCACATACCAAGCTTTATAGGACACAGGCAGCCATAGCAGTGCCTCTGTTAGGATCCCAAACACCTTGTGTGCCATGTAAAACCCCAGAGCTGGGAGGAGAGGAGAATGAATAAAGTAATAAATACATGTACATTTTTCCTGATTCCATACAAATGAAAGCACATCATTTCTTTTTTTAAATTAGTATTTAAGAATAGGTTCCCCATTTTCTATATTCAACAAAATAAGATATCTAAGTCACAATGCACGTAATATTTTAAAAGACTTTCATATGACATTGCTCATCTACTCATTATAAACTAAAATACTTCTGCGGATATCCTCCATAAGGCAGTCTTTCAGAAGACTGAAGATCACTGTTTTCAGTCTAAAACAGATATTGAGATGCTACTAAGAAGGAACTCAGAGGAGATTAAAGGGTTTGCTAATGTATACAAAATAATGAATTTAAAGTCAAGTGTTCTGTCACTTAAAACACAGGACTGAATGAACAAATCAAACATCTACAACATACACACAATCTATTTAAACATTGGAAAATAGAATCAGGAGAAAGGGTCACATCTCTTCAACCAAGCCATGGTTGTTCCAAAGCATGTTCCCAAATAGAATCCTTATTGCTCTGATCCAGAGCCACATAATATTCAGGAGCAATTCAGCATCTGTCAGGCTATGTAATTTGCAGAGGATGGTTCTGCTTGGCTCCTTAGCTCCCTTACAAAATCTCACAGTTCACAGTTACTTATTTGAGCAGAACCATACAGACCTTTACTTCCTTATGTGTCCCCGCCTCCCTTATGTACCAGAAAACCACTTTATATAAAATCAATTTACATACCGTTTCCCTTTTCAACAAAATTGTAACCAGTAATACACATACACATAGTCACAGATTCAACATTTCCTAGATTTCTACCATCATCAATTGCATTTTAACCATTTAATCTGGTTTTATAGTCGATTCTTGAAAAGATATTTAAGAACTAAAATATCCAATTCTGGAGGCTGCTTACTATCCTTTCTGATACAATTAGACATACACTCATGAATAAATTAATCCTGTAAGACAGTTTTTGTATTGCCGCATATTGAGGGCTGCCATTTACTGACCATCCATCCTTGAGCTCACAAGTTCATGGGGTGACAGTCTTAAATACCTGAAAATTTAAGAAGGCCAGGAGCAGCATTGAAGAAGGGAGCCATTCATGATTTTTTTTTAAATGAGTTTTGAAAGGTCAAGAAAAGACAAAAACTGTGTGGGGATGGGTAGTCCTAACTGTTCCAGAGAAGAGGCAGAAATCAAGCTCCATCAGCTTGTGGATAATTATCCAAAGAAAATGAAACCACTAACTGGAAAAGAAATCTGCAGCCCCATGCGTCCATTCATGTTAGTTGCTCAGTCGTGTCCCACTCTTTGCGACCCCATGGACTGCAGCCCTCCAACCTCCTCTGTCCACGGGATTCCCCAGGCAAGAATACTGGAGTGGGTTGCCATGCCCTTCTCCATGGGTACTGTAACAGTATTTACAATAGTCAAGACATGGAAACAATCTAAGTGTTCATTGATAGATGGAACATATAAGGTTGTATGTATGTGTGTATATATATGTGTGTGTGTGTGTGTGTGTGTGTGTATATATATATATATATAAAAGCCATTAAAAAGAATGAAACTTTGCCATTTGTGACAATATGAATGAACTTTGAAAGCACTATACTAAGTGAAATAAGTCAGACACAGAAAGGCAGATACTATATGATCTCACATATAGGTGGAATATACAAAAGAATACAAAAAAAGCTCATAGATACAGAGAACAGAATGGTGAATGCCAAATTATGGGGGTGGGGGATGAAATGCACGATGGTGATCAAAAGGTGAAAACTCCCAATTACAAAATAAATATGTCCTGAAGATGAAAAAAAATTTAATAAGTTTTGAAAGGTCAGCAAAACACAAAAACTGTGGGGGCAGGGTAGTTTCAAGTGCTCCAAAGAGGAGGCAGGAAGCAAGCTGGATTTTGAAGTAAACAATTTAGTGGCTCCATCATCAAGGTGTGCATGTGAGAGGAAACACGCAAATACAGGACGAAGCAGGAAAGAAAAAGTGCTCTGAGAAAGGGTGACTCAGGCCAGAGGAGATGGGCGCTGAGAAAGGGTGAGGCAGGCCAGAGGAGATGGGCACTGAGAAGGGGTAACTCAGGCCAGAGGAGATGGGCGCTGAGGAAGGGTGACTCAGGCCAGAGGAGATGGGCGCTAAGAAGGGGTGATGCAGACAAGAGGAGATGGGTGCTGAGGAAGGGTAACTCAGGCCAGAGGAGATGGGCGCTGAGGAAGGGTGACTCAGGACAGAGGAGATGGGCGCTGAGGAAGGGGTGACGCAGGCCAGAGGAGATGGGCACTGAGAAGGGGTGACTCAGGCCAGAGGAGATGGGTGCTGAGAAGGGGTGACTCAGGCCAGAGGAGATGGGAGCTCAGAAAGGGTGACTCAGGCCAGAGGAGATGGGCGCTAAGAAGGGGTGACGCAGGCGAGAGGAGATGGGTGCTTAGGAAGGGTAACTCAGGCCAGAGGAGATGGGCGCTGAGAAGGGGTGACACAGGCCAGAGGAGATGGGTGCTGAGAAGGGGTGATGCAGGCCAGAGGAGATGGGTGCTGAGAAGGGGTGATGCAGGCCAGAGGAGATGGGCGCCGAGAAGGGGTGATGCAGGCTAGAGGAGATGGGTGCCGAGAAGGGGTGACTCAGGCCAGAGGAGATGGGCGCTGAGAAGGGCGTGCCTCTGGGGAGAGGCACCAGGAGCCTCAGGCTGAGCCTGAAGAACAGCAGAGTGGTTTGACAGAGTGAATGAGGACTGAAAGCGAAGCGGAAGCAAAGCATGTGGGCTGAACCAACAGAGGATACTGGCTCATCCATGTGCTGTCCACCTCCACACTGAGCATGGAAGTAGGGTGTGAGAGAGTGGCAGGCACTTCTAAAGAAGACCCGGAGGCAGGAACATCATGCCCTCTGCTTCTGAGGCTTCTTCTGGTAGCTTCCACACCTCCCCTCTGCTGACTGCTTCCCTCTAGCTGCAAACCCTCAGATCCCTCCACTCAAAGATGAAGTCAGGGCTCTCCCCTGGTGAGGGATTTTCAGGCACACTGAGAAACTCCTGAGAAAGGGAGGGAATGCGATAAAAAAGGATTGACCCTGCATCAGTGGAGAAATCAGAAAAAGGTGCCCTGGAGCTTGGTGGTAGCAGAAACAAAGATGGGGACAGCTGGACAGTGTAAACTACAAGGCAACAGAGGACACTGAATCCATGAATGTCTGCCAGACATTTGGTCAGGCTGAGTGTCAGAGAAGGGGCAATAAAATGACAAAAAGTGGTTACTCACATCCAGGAGAGTCAGACAGAGATGAGTTAAGAAAGTGCAAGCGCCACCTTTAAAGAAAAGTGATGACACGTAATGCAGAAGACACACTTCCCATTGATCAGCTGCTGCTCCAAGAGCGGACAAGCAGGCCGAGCAGAGCTCCCTGGGGGCACATGGACGACTAGAGGCAAATTCACAATTATGAGACACGGCAAGGGCTTCAAGGAAAATCGAGTGATTGAAGGAACAGAGAGTAATGGCGCACAAGAACGTTACTTTGATGGAATGGACAGAGCAGCCCTCTGAAAAGGAGACAGTGAAGGAAAGATCAGTGATGCGATGATGGGCCCTCAGGAGGGACTACAGGGAAGGTCCCAGGCAGAGACCCGAGGCCAGGTGAGGGCCCGGCAGGCACAGAGCTGCATGCACCGGACCAGTCAAGAAGACAGGAGTCAGTGAATCTGCAGAGAGGGCAGGAGGGTGCAGACTCAAGAGGTCAGGCCGATCATGTGAGCTTGGGAAGCCCCAGCAGAGACGGGGGCGCTTACTCTGAGTGAGCTGGCCACCCCCAAGACCAGAGTAAAGGTCTGGCAGGAGGCTGGAGGGCAGGGAGGGCTCAGAGAAGCGGCTCACGGGTCTGGATTTGAAGGTGAAGATGAGGAGTAGGATTTCTATGTGATGAAGGAAAACAGCTTGGCAGAAACTGAAGAAAAAGCAGAAGTAGAGGGAATTCCCAGGGACGTGAAATCCGGGGAAAGCTGTGCTCTCAGTGCTCCAGGAGCTGTCAGCATTCTGGAACTCGTACACTTTTGTCCACGCATGTCTTCCCACAACTCTGGACATGGGGAAGGCTCTCTCCATCTGCAGACTGTCCTAGTATTTAGGAACTACCTCCTTCCTGGAGGAAACCCAGGCAGTAAGAGAGACAAAGACTGAGCCCAAAACTCCAGTCTTAGGCCCAGGGCACACCCACCTGAGCCTGCGTTTCCTGACCTGCTCTCGCCACCCTTCCTGGACCCGGGGTAGTCCTGCCCCTCTGTGGACTCGCGCGGGGCCAGGGGAGGAGTTCGGAGCGAGCCACTCCACAGTGTGCCCCTCTGGGACAAGGACTACTGTGCCCTGAACGCACCTGAGAAAAAGCAGACTTGGGAAGAACCCTTCCCCTGCTCACCTGAAAAGAGAACACACAGTTCCCGTGTGAAGGTGTCCACCTCCCCCACATTCAGAACCAGAGTCAGTCTTACCGCGGGAGATGAGATGGTGCCAAGAAACCATCTAGCTAGCCCCATCTGCCATTAGTGCCCCTCAAGTTTGCCTATAACTTGCCGTCCTAGAAACCCTTTCCCTTATCACATGTGATGGGCTTAACGTGTACGCCTATAGTCTTGACTCTATTCAACAACACAGCCCGACTTTCGTAGATGAAGATGAAACTTCTTGATTAACATTTTTAAAAACTCCATGATTATGTATGCTATTAGAAAAATCGGAATGAATGCTGCCTTTCTGAAAATAAAATCTAATCAAATGCAAAAACAATTCTCTACAAATTGTTATTTTGTTAAGATACTGTAGCCCCAATTCCAACCACCCTTTTGAGTTACTCATCACTGAGATTTAAAGCACCTTTGCTTGTTTTCCTCTTACTAATCTGTCTTTTGCCAGGCTAATTTGCAGAGCCCCAGACAATGACTCTAAGTTGGACAGAGGAAAAGGAAATTTTTCTCCCTTACACTAGGTACTGCAGTCTCCCTCCAGCAACCCCCAATTCTCAAACATTTAAGATTTGTGTTCAACTGCTATTTAGTCATATCATTTTCCTTACCACAGCCTGGGATATTATGGAAAAGTCCATGCTGAGGGGAACAAATTCACCTTTGAAAATCCACTTTTGAAATTCACCTACCAAGAAAATATAGGTACTGTCATAAAACAATATTTTATAATGTGTTTTTGTAACAAAGGAATTGTTTCATCTCTTGCTCTATTATCCCCAAAGAATAATTTGATTTACTTCAAAAGTGGGAGGCAATACTATATCTTCTCAAAGTTTTATCCAACAGAACAACTATTTAATAGTGAAGTATTTTATATTTATCAAAGATGAAGATATTCAGAACAAAAAGATCCTTTGCTTCAGCAATTTATAGGAAGATGACTGAGTCATTCAAAATCCTTTGAAAGTCAGAGTTCTCAAAGAGGAACCATATTCAGTATGCCCAATTAGAACACACAGATTAAAAACAAATAATGATCATTCCACTTGAAAACTAACATCCCTCAGACAAGTATAACTTAGCAAAGTTGCTGTAAAATATGCTGACTGCCAGCAGATGTACATTTCACCAGACTGTACATTTCACCACTACTGACTCCCACTACATCAAAATCCTAAAAGGACTTTGCAGAGGCTAAAAAGAAAAAAAAAAGGAGCAGGAGGACCAGTTTCCCTTGTCCTGCATAGTGAGCACTGGTATTTTCCAAATAACTATTCATGCAACAAAAATCAGAATATTTCAAATGATTAAATCATTTCTCCATAACAGCATCAGAACAGTAATTAGTCTTAGTCTCTTGCTCAATGCACTCATTTTGGGGAAACTGAGGCCTCAGTAACACCTTCCAGGTAGACCCTTATTCTAGCTCCAGCCCTGGGTCCTTCCATTTTGCCATCAGAGAGGGCTAGCATTCCAGAGAAGCCTGTCTCGGGCGATCACAGTAAGCATGCTCTGTCAGCAAAGCCGGGCAAATCTGCTTACAACTTGATATCCAGCAAAGGAGCTTCAGAACCCATGGGAGAGCCAGAGAGCTTGTGACAAGCCAAATATATTTCTGATAAATCAGATCCGAGTGTGAAAACTGTCAGTTGTTCTTTATACATGGTCTTCCCTAGAGGCATTTTATCTGCCTGTTCTTGCCTCACCGTTTCATCCCAGGAGCATCCGTTTCCTTGCTGTTTCAGGCAGGTGATCCCTAGGTGCCCTGTTCCTAGTGCTGCCGATGGGGGTCCGGTTTTGAGCAGGCCCACCTGCAGGATGAGGGCCTCAGCCTGTCCTTGCCCAGCCTGCTGCAGTCACCCCCAGGCAGCACAGTTCACCAGTGGATCGACCCCCTCGGGAGGCTGTTTCTCAGGCATTGCCTGTTTCTTTCTTCGGCCTTAGTAATTTTCACCTCCCAACTCCCAGCCTTAGAGAATCTTTCCGAATTTACCTGGACCCTTGGAAGTGCATTTTTCTGTTACCCAGCTATGACAATCTGCATTTTAAATGACTGCAGCACATCTCATCACAAAGGAGTGAATTTCAAAGGAGAGCAAGGTCACAAAATTTATCTGCAGAAAGAAAGGATCCAGCAGCTTTCTCAGCACCACATACATCAACTCTACACACAAATCAGTTCCGTGAGGGGGCACTATCAATTTTTAGGACATTTGATGAGGAAGCTGCAGCCACAAAAAAGTAATAATAAATAAGATATGGATTTCAACCTGAAAACTAGAAGCTGGCAGTAACTGCTCCCGCCAACCCATGGGAGTTATGTCAACAGGGGAAGATTCTTTCTCCTTTGGAGTCTGAGCAGCTACATAAGGAAACCAAAGCTAAGATGGATATAACACAAGCTTCAGGCACTGGCCAAAGCATGGAGCAATGGGAACTAAGTTCACAGATCAGGATTTAATTTTAAAGACTGAAGACAAAGGCTGGGGGCGTGAGGCTAAGATGGGGAGGCACAAACATTAATCTACCAGGGAAGACCCAGGGCTTCAGGAAGTGGGGGGTCACTCCCTTTCCATCTTTCTGTGGTCCTTCCTGCCCTGCCCTGGGCACCAGGAGGTGTGTCGTTTACATGTCAGTGGAGTAGCGATCAGTGTGTAACAAGACCCAGGCTCTGCTGGAGGCCAGATTCGTGGCCATCTTGGTCCCAGCTTGTTCCATCTGATTTGGGGGCTTCTCTAGGAGGGGGTTGGGGGATTGAAGCTTCCCTTCTTATCTCTGAACCTTTTAACTTAAAGATGTGTTCAGTTCAAAGATTTGTTAACCTCTGCTAAAGGCAGGAGTTGGCAGCTTTTGAGCAAAGACCTGGAGCAGTTGTGGCCACAATGTGAATGTATTTCTCTATCATCAGTGCATTTAATTAAAAACCTAAACAGCAAATAGGGCTTTGCACTTCATCTAATTTTCCTGACATCTGTATACTGCTTTTGTATGATACTGTAAGGGAAGAGATGACCTGTCAGAAGATCCCTCTGTATCCAGCAATAAATGAAAACAGTTCCTTTAACATCCTTTAACATTAGCCCTCTGCATTCTACTATTATTGATAAAAATCAGAGGGTGTACTGACTTGTGAAATCATTTAAATATATTCAGAATTATGCAAAAAGATTATTTAAAAATCCCCTCTATTGGTGGTTTCCAACTAAAGAAATGTTGGTAATCACAGCCCATTTGTAGCTGCTGAGGGAGATAATGTCAAGTAGATTATTAATGGGAATAATTCTTACGGTGTTACTACTCTCGACTGGTACCTTCCCAGAGACAAAGAAAATGATCCATATTGAAAAAAAAAAGAAAAACTAACCAGAATTTTCACTTATGGTATCACCCATAATCCTGCAAAAACATAAATTTATATCTAACATAAATACATTAAATATAAGTGTATTAATGAAACTATAAATGGAAGCCATAAACATTTTTTGGCAATCATCAACGGAAAGGTGAACGTTAGCCTAGATGAAAGCTCATCTGCAATTGATACTTGAAAATCCAAAGTACATAGCTTCACAATTTCCTAGACCACTGGGTTGGATCCTAAATGAAGGGCAAATCAAATCACTGCAGAGCGACAATTAAAATATCATTTTATATTGATTTATTCTGGGTCTGGGATACAGAAACTCCGAAATGAATGACATGAAGCATGAAAGGGAGGGAGAGACAGCCCAAAGAATAAACCTCTTGTTTCTGCCTTTCCTCAACTTTAAAACAGGACCACATGAGGACAAAACAAAACCACATATGAAAGGTTCTTGGTACACTGAATAAATGTTAGTCATCAATCTATATTTTATATATAGGAAGTAGGTAGAAATTGACAAGGAATAAATTGTGGTATCTGAATAATCAAGTAAGTTCCTTTTTTCAAGGATTATGGAAAACTTGGTAAACAACTTGGAAAAGTAGTCAAGCAGATCATGACTATAACGTTTACTAGAACTAATAAACTGCTTAAATGTTCAAGCAATAGATTCCAGATGCAAATAACACCTCTGAATTAAAAGGTATGAGACAGTCATTTAATGTGATATGCAGATGTGCCATGAACATACGGGGTTTGATATCCCCAACATTTTAAATTTTATGGCTAATCAGTTCATTGTTGATGTTGTTCAGTCGCTAAGTCATGTCCGACTCTTCGCGACCCCATGGGCTGTAGCATGTCAGACTCTTCTGTCCTCCACGATCTCCTGGACTTTGCTCAAATTCATGTCCATTCACTCAGTGATGCTATCCAACCATCTCATCCTCTGCCGCCCCTTTTCCTTCTGTCTTCAGTCTTTCCCAGGATCATGGTCTTTTCCAGTGAGTTGGCTCTTCACATCAGGTGGCCGAAGTACTGGAGCTTCAGATTCAGTATCAGTCATTCCAATGAATATTCAGGGTTTATTTCCTTTAGGATTGGCTGGTTTGCTGTTGCTATCCAAGGGACTCTCACGAGTCCTCTCCAGCACAATTCAAAAGTATCAGTTCCCCAGTGCTCAGTTTTCTTTATGATTCAACTCTCACATCCATACATGACAACTGGAAAAAGCATAGCTTTGACTGTACAGACCTTTGTTGGCAAAGTGATGTCTCTGCTTTTTAATAAGCTGTCTAGGTTTATCATGGGGCTTCCCTGGTGGCTTAGATAGTAAAGAATCTGCCTGCTATGCAGGAGACTGTGGTTCGATCCCTGAGTCGGGAAGATCCCTTGGAGAAGGGAATGGTAACTCACTCCAGTATTCTTGCCTGGGAAATCCCATGGACACAAGAAACTGCTGAGACAGCTTTCCTTCCAAGGAGCAAGCATCTTTTAATTTCATGGCTGCAGTCACCATCCACAGCGACTGTGGAGCCCAAGAAAATCGGTCACTGCTTCCCCTTTTTCCCCTTCTATTTGCCATGAAGTGATGGGAACAAATGTCATGATCTTATATTTTAATGTTGAGTTTCAAGCCAGCTTTTTCACTCTCCTCTTTCACCCTCATCAAGAGGCTCTTTGGTTCCTCTTCACTTTCTGCCATCAGAGTGGTATCATCTACATGTCTGAGGTTGTTGATATTTCTCCCGTCAATCTTGATTCTAGCTAGGGATTCATCCAGCCTGGCATTTCACAAGATGTACTCTGTATCAGTTAAATAAGCAGGGTGACACTATACAGCCTTGACGTACTCCTTTCCCAATTTTCAACCAGTCAGTTGTCCCATGTCTGTACTAACTGCTGATTCTTGATACACACACACACAGGTGTTTCAGGAGACAGGAAAAGTGGTCTGGTATTCCCATCTCTTTAAGAATTTTCCACAGTTATGATCCACACAATCAAAGGCTTTAGTGTAGTCAATGAAGCAGATGTTTTTCTGGAATCCCCTTGCTTTCTCCATGATCTAGTGAATGTTGGTAATTTGATCTCTGCTTCCTCTGCCTTTTCTAAACCCAGCTTGTAGATCTGGAAGTTCTCTGTTCACGTACTGCTGAAGCCCAGCTTGAATATAGTATTAAAATGGGTTTAATTTTAATTTAACTTTGTAAATTACTTTTAAATAAGTGTATTCCTCTTTCTAGTTATAAAAATAATCTCTATTTGCTGTAGAACAGTTGAAAAAATAAGGAAGACAACCCCCCACCCCATCACCACAGTTGGTTATACTGTCTTATATGTTTATGCTGTGCACGTGGGATTAATTTAATATAACTGGGATCATGTTTATATTGAATTTTACGCTATGCATGTCATTTTGTATAAAATTGCATTTTGAACATATTTCTGCCAAGCACGACACTATGGAACTTTCTGAGACATACCCCCCCCCATTTCCTCTGCTGTAGTTCCTCTCTGAACTACCCAGATAATAGTATATGATGTGCAGTTCCTCAGTTGTTTTACAAATGCTAAAGCCACAACCAAATGGAAGAAATTAACTACTTGATAATCATGAACCCCCAGACCTTTTGGTGCCTAAGGATTGATAATGTTAACCTCTGTGACACTGCCTTGTTACCTCAAAAATCAATCAATCAGAATTGTGCAGAAGCTGATCATGTACCCTGTGATGCCCCTCCTTCACTTTGCTTTTAAAAATGTTTTCTGAAACCCTTCAGGGAGTTTGAGGTATTTTAAGCACAAGTCACCCATTTCCTTGCTTGGCCCTGCTCCAAACTCTGACGTTTCAAACAAACTCTGATGGTTTATTTGGCCTCATTATGCTTTGTGGAGGAGAAAATGGCAACCCACTCCAGCACTCTTGCCTGGAAAATACCATGGATGGAGGAGCCTGGTAGGCTACAGTCCATGGGGTCGATAAGAGTCAGACACAACTCAGCGACTTCACTTTCACTCTTCACTTTCATGCATCGGAGAAGCAAATGGCAACCCACTCCAGTGTTCTTGCCTGGAGAATCCCAGGGACGGGGGAGCCTGGTGGGCTGCCGTCTATGAGGTCGCAGAGAGTCGGACATGACTGAAGTGACTTAGCAGCAGCAGCAGCATTGTGCTTTGAAATACAAACTGACATTCAGTAACATTTCAACTTTCAAAATTCTTTGAAGATTATTTTATTATATTCAGAAACTATTATATGGGTGTATCATAATTTATTGAACCCACTCCTCTATTCTGGAGTGTTATAAATGATATGGTGGTGAATACCTTCATAGACACAAAGATAAGTTTCCAGTCTATTGACTGTTTCGTGAGGTACACACTGGAAGTGAATGTACACTGTCCAGTTATGCTCACATGGAGACACCTACCAGGCATGGGTGCCCGTGTGCCTGTCGGGCCCATGCTGTGCAGCCTGGCCTCACCAAAGGTACCTGCCTTTTTAGTTGGTTTAGTATACAGAAGCCAAATAAAGCTCAATACTGTTTTCACTTGCAACTTTTGATTTTATCAATTGTATGTAAGTTGTGTCACCTATATTTCTTCTCCTGCTAGTAGACAAAATGTGCCCTTTGTCAAGATTTCTCTTCAGGTTTGGGATTATTCTTATCATGACACTCTTTGTCTATTACAGTTATTAAACCACTAACTGACATATCTTGGCAAGTCAGTTTTCCATTTGTGGTGTCTTCCTTTCATCTTTTTGACATGCACGTTTCCGCAGACATCAGATGCAAGCAGCCTGTTGACGTCTGCCTCCTCTGAAGCGTGTGGTTCAGGGGACAGCCTGAGCTTAGCGTCCACTTTGCCATCACCAAGTGACTCGCCCACTTGGGCCGTAGCTTCTGTGTCTAAAAATAAGAGAGCTAGCTGTCTACCTCTCCTGTCACTTGCAACTCCAAAAGTAGAAATCGTGCCATGGCGTTAGTACAAGAAGAAACCTCAGTTCATTCTTCCTAAACTTATGAAGCAAATGTTGCCTATAATAATTAACTCACAAAAGCAGATCCCTTAGAAAATCTCAGAGGCATGATTATGTTTGTTGCAAACTTAACATTTTTTCCTTTAAGTACCTTAAGCATGGTTATTGGCTTAGTCGCTAAGTCGTGTCCGACTCTTGCGACCCCATGGACTGTAGCCTGCCAGGTTCCTGTATGCATAGGATTCTCCAGGTAAGAATACTGGGGTGGGTTGCCATTTCCTCCTCCAGGGGATCCTCCTGACCCAGGGATTGAACCCTAGTCTCCTGCATTGCAGGCAGATTCTTTACCGACTGAGCCACCACAGGATTTTCAGAAGAATCATCTAGGCTTTGGGTTCCAGCCCTGGATGTGCTATGACAAACACTGATAATAACAAACACTATTTCCCAAGAGCTCTGGTCTCAGAGCCGAAAGCAACACACTCCCTTTTGTATTTAGATAGAACGGAAATATCACCCACTATTTGGGGGATTTATATACCCTTTAGTGGGGCTTCCCAGGTGGCGCTGGTGGTAAAAAAATCTGCCTGCCAATGCAGGAGACATAAGTGACATGGGTTTGATCCCTGGGTCAGGAAGATCCCCTGGAAGAGGAAATAGCAACCCACTCCAAAAGTCTTGCCAGGATAATTCTACAGACAGAAGAGTCTGGCAGGCTACCGTCCATGGGGTTGCAAAGAGTTGGACACAGCTGAGTACACGCACAAACATCCATAGCCTTTAGTGTATTCTTAAGCTTTTTTCACGATGATCTTTGGGAAGCAATTACTTCATCTGAACTCACACCAGAAGTGATGAGTTTGCTGTGGGAAGGAGTGGGCTCATGACCAGAAGCTGGACTTCACTTACAGTTCACCTTCTGTCCTCTGTGGATGGGCATGTTTTATTTAGTGCCTTATTTAACTGAGCCGTCCTCCCCTTTGAGGTATCATTATCCAATGGTGAGTGGCCTCTCTTTCCTCACTACTTTTCAGATTTCAGACAAAACTGGTAATGGTGTGTACTTCTCCAACTTGAATTCAATTGTGGAATGTAATCCAAAGTGATTTTGACAATGAAATCCAGCCTTTTAATAACTTGCCTTAGTTTATTAATCAAGACCTGTCTGGGAAAAACTGGAGATGGATGTTAGATAACAAGCTACCACTCATAGATCCAACTGTGAGTAAAATCCCAGATGAAGACGGTGAGCTATCAGTCAGAAAAGGGACTATCAATGACAACATGGTATGTCCCAGATACTGTTAGTTACTTATGGTGATCTTATTCACTTTTCACAGCAAACACATGAGGAACAGAAGGTAATCATTTCTAGTTCATAGATATGTGAGTATCAAGATGCATTTTTAACTTACTTACAATATAGCAATAATAAATGCTCAAACCAATGTGCATCTGTGTCATTCCAAAGTCCATATTCTTTACATTTCATTATGTTGCCTCTGTAGGTACTTACACATCTCTGAACTAATGCTAAGACTTCTTCTTCCCATACTGATTGGCAGTTAGATGGAAATTCACTGTTTTGATCTCAAACATCCCCAGGAGTGCTATGTTGCCAACTGAAATGAAACACTCAAAACTAGAATCCAACAATACAGAAAGTCATGGGATCCCCACTTTCACAGCAAGTCATTGGTGAGAATAACTACAAAAAAATAAACCTATTCAACTATTCCTATAAGCAATTCCATTTCTACCCTTGAAATATATTTTTACTTTTCCATTTAGCCAAATAAATTTCCATTAGATTTCACTCTTAAGACTTGAGGAGCAGGACTTATGCTTTAAAAAGCCTGAGATCTGGGGAAAGGTGAGTCTGGGAGGAGCACTGCTAGATGGAGTGATCTGAAGGGTTCACTGTTACATGTTTCAAAGGATAACACTATTCTTTGGTTTGTTTAAAGCTCATTTTCTGTTTGAAAAATGAAGGGCTGCAATACAAACAACCAACAAGGATCTACTGTATAGGACAGAAAACTCTACTCAATACTCTATAATAGCCTAAATGGGAAAATAATATGAAAAAGGAGACGTGTATGTAAAACTGAATCACTTTGCTGTATGCCTGAATCTGATACAACACTGTTAATCAATTATGTGCCAAAATAAAATAAAAATTAAAAAAAGAAAATTTAACAGCCAAAAATAAATAAATAAAATAACAACAATTTCAGTATCATGATGATGGTGAAGTGAAATGCTGGTCACCTTCAAACCTAATGTGAACAAAGCTAATTCAAGTGTCACGTCTTCCATGGTGGTCACCTCCTAGTTTGAATAAAGAAAAGTGGAAAAAGGAAGCTGGAAATGAGGGAATAAATCCTCTTTGTCAAGAGAATGGTTCATTAGCAAAGAAAGCACCATGTGTTTTTACACATAAGTCGGTACCCCCAAGTAGGCAGGTGCCATGGCCATAGGTATCAGCCTGCATTCAGGAGACTGAAGGGAAGGACAGCAAGTGTCTTTTGTCAGCTTTGTGGGGAAAGATGAGGGAATCCCTTTAAATTGCACACTACAGGGAGCAGCAACTGACAGGAGACTTGACCCTCAGGAGGGAAAATGTACATATAAACATATTTGTGGAACTAGGATGCTCCCAACATCTAGCTGATTGCAAGAAAGGTGATATGTTCATAGCAACTGAATATTTTTAGTAAACAGTTTTGCTGTATTGTAGTGAAAGCGCCCTGATCTCAGGTGGTGAGGGAGTTCTGAAATCCCTAGTCAATTTTCTCCTCTCTCTCTCTTCTGAACTTCCATAAAGAGGATAAATATATCAGAGTTAATAGTTGCCAAATTTAGAATGCAAATCAGCTGGCAACTACTCAAAATGCTATGACAGTAAGAACTGTTCTCAACATCTGGCCACATTCCAAGCAGCAGTCGAATTCTGCACTTGGAGGAAGGCACCTACTACTGAGACCATCTGAGTTCTACATCTAGTTCAGCCTTTTCCAGCCACAGAAGTCACCGCTCCTGTGAGCATCAGTTTTATAACTTGCAAAGTGAACCAAAACCTGTCACATCCACCATGCACATCTGTCACGACGTCAAGATGAAATGCCAGTGCCATTGAAATGGAGCAGTGGAGTATGATTCTTGCCCCCTGACCATGTCCTCTGCCTGCCTTTTGCCTGTGGAAAACTTTAATCAAAGAATAAGTTTAACCAGAGAAGGGAGAAAGGCTGAAACAAGGGAAAACACTCTAAGGAGACTAAATAATAATAATGTAGTTATTAAGCATAGTCAAGGACATTTAGTTCTTTCTCAAGGGCTGTAGGTAATATTCTGAGCCACATCTTGTGAGCTGTCTTACAGATACTAAAACCCCAGGTGGAGAAGTTAACTATATGATGACCAGACTATATCCAGGGCTTGAGTGGCCACAATTCCAAGAACTGACTGCAAAGAAAGGAACAAATGCACCCCAGATCTAAAGATTAACTGTACCTAAAACAACCAAGATGATGCTAGTCAGACCACTGATGACCAGTGTGAAGATGACCAGTAGAGATGACTGTGCTGTTTCTGCAAGTAACCTCCCCCCAACTCTGTTCTATAAATGCTCTCACCCCGTGCCTGTCGATGGGGAGGGAGTCGGCTTCTGGAGAGACATCAGCCACCCCCCACCCCACCCCGCCCCGCCCCGAGTTGCCAGCATCTGAAATAAAGCAAGCTTTCCTTTCCGCCAATCTGGCCTGTTTGCTGGCTTTTGAACAGCGAGCAGCCAGACCCCCCACGTGTAACTTTCCGTAACACCACCACTCTACATGAATGGCAAGGAACCCTAAAAGCATTTAAAGGAATATTACCTTATTGACAATTATTGCAGGTAAAAATCAGGTAGACTGAGTAGTCTAACATGATCACAATTAAGGGAACTTGTAGTTCTTGATTATCAGAGAAATCCTCGGGCAGTGAGATGCTCAGGATAAAATACATACACAAACAGATAACTGTTTGAATCATCCTGATACATTGTAAGACATACAGTAAAATGTTACATACGATCCAAACCAAATTAAGGTTTCCTTTTCATCCTGGGCACCTGTACACAAGAGCCCTCCAGACATGCACACAGATCATCCTACTCACGGTCAGTCAGCAGTGTTTATTCAGCACTCATTCTGGGCTGGGCACACTGTAAGTCACTTGGGCAATGCAGATGGAAACAGTGCACATATTCTCAAAGAGTCAGCAAAGCAATAAAGAAGAAAGGCTCACGTGCCCAAGGTATGTGAGGAAAATGCACACAGGATGTGAAGAAGCTGAGGGTGGGGATGGAAGAGGGCCACTCCATGATGACCGGACAAACACCAAAGGGAAAGGCACTGCTCAGCCATCAGGATGGAGAGGGTTGCAGAGGTGTGAGCCCGGACTTGCACGGAATACCCTGAAATGTACCTGACAGGTTCTGCCAAAGTATTGGCTGGGAAGGTACTTAGCTACTTTGGTGCTATGAGATCCAACCAGCCAAACTTAGAGGAAACCAGTCCTGAATATTCATTGGAAGGATGGATGCTGAAGCTGAAACTCCAGTACTTTGTCCACTGATGTGAAGAACTGACTCCTTGGAAAAGACCCTAATGCTGGGAAAGATTGAAAGCAGGAGGAGAAGGGGACGGCAGAGGATGAGATGGTTGGATAGCATCACCGACTCGATGGACATGAGTTTGAGCAAGCTCCGGGAATTGGTGATGGACAGGGAAGTCTGGCGTGTTGCAGTCCATGCGTTCACAGAGTCGGACATAACTGAGTGACTGAACTGAACTTTGATGCTAACGTCTTAATATACTTGTCACATCTAACGTGTAACGTGCCACAAAGTACACGAAAAACATTTTGTTACATAGCGGGCACTGAGTTTCAAGTTAATTCAGCCAAGTTAGCAAACTGATGATTATATACCCGCAAACCATGTCTCCTTTATGACAATACCGATGTTTTAAATCAACAGTGTATGTAGTCATTCATCTCCATTGTTTCTTAATTTTAATCAAAGTCATCTTTAATAATTATCAAAATATGGCCCATTTTTACGAGCAGAGGCTTTAGAACTTGCGATGTACATAAAGAGAAGTGTACTCAGTAGAAATACATCTCCCAGATGATTTACTTACATCTTTTAATCTTTATCAACATTTCACAAGAGCAATACACATTTCTATTACCATGTGCATGCTCTGTCACTAAATCTCCCCAAGACTCTTTGTAACCCCATGGACTGGAGCTCAGTAGGATCCTCTGTCATTGGATTTCCCAGGCAAGAATACTGGAGTGGGCTGCCATTTCCTTTTCCAGGGGAATCTTTCCAACCCAGGGATTGAACTCACGCGTCCTGTGTCTCCTGCATGGCAGGTAGACGGTTTCCTACTGAGCCATCAGAGAAGCCCCATTTCTATTACTATAGAAAGGAACTAATGCTCCAATTTTCAAAGACTATCTGCTATCAAAGACAGCACTAAAAAAGATTTTCTTGTTTTTGGTCAGTTATTCAGTCATGTCCAACTCTTTGCAACACAAGGGATTGCAGTACCCCAGGCTTACCTGTTTTTCACTATCTCCTGGAATTTGCACACACTCATGTTCATCGAGTCAGTGATGTCATCCAAACATCTCATCCTCTGTTGCAGCCTTCTCCTACTGCCCTCAAGCTTTACCAGCATCAGGGTCTTTTCCGGTGAGTCAGCTCTTCCCATCAGGTGGCCAAAGTATTGGAGCTTAAGCATCAGTCCGTCCAATGAATAATCAGGACTGATTCCCTTTAGAATTGACTGGCTTGGTCTCCTTGCTGTCCAAGGGACTCTCAAGATTCTTCTCCAACACCATAGTTCAAAAGCATCAATTCTTCCCCACTCAGCCTTCTTTATGGTCAAACTCCCACATCCATACACGACTACTAGAAAAAACCATAGCTTTGACTCTACCAACACTTATGGGCAAAGTGATGTCTCATTTTAATACGCTCTCCAGGTTTGTCATAGCTTTTCTTCCAAGGAGCAAGTGTCTTTTCATGGCTGCAGTCACAATCAACAGTGATTTTGGAGCCCAATAAAATAAAATCTGCCACTGTTTCCACTCTCTCCCTATCTATTTGCCATGAAGCGATGGGACCATATGCCATGATCTTAATTTTTTGAATGCTGAGTTTTAGGCCAGCTTTTTCACTCCTCTTTCACTTTCATCAAGAGGCTCTTTAGTTCCTCTTCATTTTCTGTCATTAGGGTGATGTTATCTGCATACCTGAGGTCACTGATATTTCTCCCAGCAATCTTGATTCCAGCTTGGGCTTCACTGAGCCTGGCATTTCCCCTGATGTACTCTGCATATAAATTATATGAGCAGGCTGACAATATACACGCTTGAAATACTCCTTTCCCAATTCTGAACCAGTCTGTTGTTTCATATCTGCTTCTAACTGTTGCTTTGTGACTTGCATACAGGTTTCTCAGGAGGCAGGTAAGGTGACCTAGTATGCCCATCTCTTGAAGAATTTTCTACAATTTGTTGTGATCCACACAGTCAAAGGCTCTAGTATAGTCAATGCAGCAGAAGTAGGTACTTTTCTGGAATTCTCTTCCTTTTTCTATGATCCAATGGATGTTGGCAATTTGATATCTGGTTCCTTTGCCTTTTCTAAATCTAGCTTTTACATCTGGAAGTTTTCGATTCACATACTGTTGAAGCCTAGCTTGAAGGATTTTCAGTATTACCTTGCTAGCATGTGAAATGAGTGAAATTTTTCAGTAGTTTAAACATTCTTTGGTATTGCTCTTTCTTGGGATTGGAATGAAAACTGACCTTGACCAGTCCTGTGGCCACTGCTGAGTTTTCCAAATTTGCTGGCACATTGAGTACAGCACTTTAACAGCATCATCTTTTAGGATTTGAAATAGCTCAGCTAGAATTTCATCACTTCCACAAAATTTGTTTTTAGTAATGCTTCCTAAGGCCCACTTGACTTCACACTCCAGGATGTCTGGTTCTAGAAGAGTGACTACACCATCATGGTTATCCAGGTCATTAAGACCTTTTTTGTATAGTTCTTCTGTGTATTCTTGACACCTCTTCTTAATATCTTTTGCTTCCATTAGGTACATACCATCTCTGTCCTTTATTGTGCTCATCTTTGCATGAAATGTTTCCTTGGTATCGCTAATTTTCTTGAAGAGATCTCTAGTCTTTCCCATTCTATTGTTTTCCTCTATCTTTCTGCACTGTTCACTTAGGAAGGCTTTCTTATCTCTCCTTGCTATTCTTTGGAACTCTTCATTCAGATGGGAATACAACCTTTTCTCCTTTGCCTTTAGCTTGTCTTCTTTTCTCAGCTATTTGTAAGGCCTCCTCAGACAACCATTTTGTCTTTTTGCATTTCTTTTTCTTGGGGATGGTCTTGTTCACTGCCTCCTGTACAATGTTACAAACCTCTGTTCATAGTTCCTTAGGCATTCTATTGCATCTAATCCCTTGAATCTATTTGTCACTCCCACTGTATAATCATAAGGGATTTGATTTAGGTCATACCTGAATAGCCTAGTGGTCTTCCCTACATTCTTCAACTTAAGTCTTAATTTTGCAATACAGAGTTCATGACCTGAGCCACAGGCATCTCCCTGTCCTATTTTTTTCTGACTTTACAGAGCTTCTCCATCTTCGGCTGCAAAGAATATAATCAATCTGATTTCGGTATTGATCATCTGGTGATGTACACATGTAGAGTCATCTATTGTGTTGCTGAAAGAGATTGTTTGTTATGACCAGTGCCTTCTCCCGGCAAAACTCAGTTAGCCTTTGTCGTGCTTCAATGAAGTAGCCCTTGTAGTCAACAAAAGAGTTGTACTTGAGTACAATATAAAAATGACAGAATGCTCTCACTCTTTTCCAATGCAAACCATTCAATATCACAGTAATCCATGTCTATGACCAACCACGTATACCAAAGAAGATGAAGTTGAATGGTTCTATGATAACCTACATGACCTTCTAGAACTAACACCAAAAAAGATGCCCTTTTCATCATAGGGGACTGGAATGCAAAAGCAGGAAGTCAAGAGATACCTGGAGTAACAGGCCAGTCTGGCCTTGGAGTACAAATGAAGCAAGGCAAATGCTAACAGTTTTGCCAAAAGAATTCAATCATCATAGCAAAAAGAGGCTTATCATATATAAATGGTTAACTTTCTGTTTGTTTGGATATATAAAAATTTTTTATCCAAGTGGATATATTCATCCACAGTCACATCCATCAGTAGATGCATCCCACCAGAGAGTCTTCCTTACTGGGCTTGGCTCCCTTTTCAGAGTCAGAGTCTCCCCAGATGCTACACCTGCACAGGGAAATAAATGGCCCTATTTTTAGCTTCTGATGCTAGGAGTAAACCTGACAAGAATTAGGCCTAATTACTATGCACAGCACCGTTGCCATGGTGTCTCTCTGCAGATGGGCAGGGAGAGCATCAGCCTCAGGTCCCAGATGCCCCGTGGACTCTGCAGTCACAACAGAAGGGCATATACTTTCAATCCACAACACAGATGAACATATTTCAGGGGCAGAGTGATTACAACCCCAATCCAAATCAGGTCAAGAGAGAGGAATACATTTACGTGAAGACAACACAAGGATAAATGCAAGTACAGATGCAATTCCAGCAAACCCATGGGCATACAATGGTGTCAGCATCCTTCATTTATTTGTTTTAAGTAATTATAGATTCACAGGAAGCTGAAAAAAATATGCAGAGGTTCCAGAGACACTACAACCAGTTCTGCCAAATGCTACCATCTTACATAATTCAAATACAATATCAACAACAGGAAACTGACCCTGGTAAAATATGCATACTCTAATCAGATTTCACCACTTTTACATCAAGCCTTTGTGACTGTCTGTATTTCCAAGAAATCTTATCATACACTAGATTTGTATAATAACCACCACAATCCAGATACAGAACTCCTTCAAGAACTCTTTAAAGCTACACCAACCTTACCCCTCCATTCTTAACCCCAGCAGCTACTAACGTATTCTCCAACTTTATAAATTTGTTATTTTTAGGAACATTACATGGTTTCCTGTCTAGTTGTTCTAGAAGTCACTGAGAGTGGGTTTTAGGGTTCCAAATCCTAACTGTGATGGTGGTAGTTTAGTCGATAAGTTGTGTCTGACTCTTGCGACACCATGGACTATAGATTTGTCTATTTCTCCTTCCAGCTATAGTAGTTTCAACTCACATATTCCAAGTTTTTCTCATGTCTTATGAGAAATGTGTATGCAGGTCAAGAAGCAATAGTTAGAACTGGATATGGAACAACAGATGGGTTCCAAATTGGGAAAGAAGTACGTCAAGGCTGTATATCGTCACCTTGCTTATTTAACTTATATGCAGAGTACATCATGTGAAAGGACAGGCTGGATGAAGCACAAGCTGGAACGAAGATTGCTAGGAGAAATATCAATAACCTCAGATATGCAGGTGACACCGCCCTTATGGCAGAAAGCGAAGGAGAACTAAAGAGTGTCTTGATGAAAGTGAAAGAGGAGAGTGAAAAAGTTGACTTAAAATCCAACATTCGGAAAACTAAGATCATGGCATCTGGTCCCACCATTTTATGGCAAATAGATGGGGAAACAGTGGAACTAGTGACAGACTTTACTTTGGGGGGCTCCAAAATCACTGCAGATGGTGATTGCAGCCATGAAATTAAAAGATGCTTGCTCTGTGGAAGAAAAGCTATGACCAATCTAGACAGCATATTAAAAAGCAGAGACATTACTTTGCCAACAAAGATCCATCTAGTCAAAGCTATGGGTTTTCCAGTAGTCATGTATGGATGTGAGAGTTGGACTATAAAGAAAGCTGAGTGCAGAAGAATTGATGCTTTTGAACTGTGGTGTTGAAGAAGACTCTTGAGAGTACCTTGGACTGCAAGGAGATCTAACCAGTCTATCCTAAAGGAAACCCTAAAGGAAATAAGTCCTGAATATTCACTGGAAGGACTGATGCTGAAGCTGAAACTCCAATACTTTGGCCACCTGATGCGAAGAATTGACTCATTGGAAAAGACCTTGATGCTGAGAAAGATTGAAGGCAGGAGGAGAAGGGGGCAACAGAGGATGAGATGGTTGGATAGCATCACCAACTCGATGGACATGAGTTTGAGTAAACTCCGGGAGTTGGTGTTGGATAGGGAGGCCTGGCATGCTGCAGTCCATGGGGTCGCAAAGAGTCAGACAGGACTGAGTGACTGAACTAACTGATTCTACATTTTTAGTGCATGCACATTTGAGATTGCTGTATCTTCTTGATTGACTGAACTTTTAATTGCTATGTAATGTTTGAATTTTCTTTGTTCTTTCATCTACTTTATCTGATATAGTCATATGCTTTTTTAATAGTTATTACTTGCATAGGGGAGCAGCCTAGACAGAGGAGCTCACCTTCTCCCATGGGCACATCAAAATTACAACTATTTACAGAGTAACTACCAATGAGAACAACCTAAAGTCTAGAAGAGATTTTCCCCAACTAAAGATATAAAAAAGGAACCACAACAAAACAGGCAGGAGGGACAGAGACACTGTGTAGCCACGATGCACACTCCTTAGAAGGCAACCTACAACCAGGAGCTTGTGCTAATCACTACAGCAGAGGTTCATCCCAACAATCAAAGCGTCTGAGTCCCACATTGGGCTCCCCAGCCCAAGGATCCTGCACCAGGAAGACAAGTTCACAGAACCACTTGTTTGAAGGCCAGTGATGCTTGCAAGTGGGAGAGCTGGAGAGATTTAGGAAATAGAGACAACAATCTTAAAGGATGCACACAAAATCTCACATGCTCCAATACCTAGTACCAAGGCAATAATCTGAAAGAAGCCTGGGTCAAAACTACTTGTTGATCTTGGCCTCCCAGAAAGGCAGGAAGTACCTGTGACTACCCCTGGGGACATAGACACTGGAGAGCCTGTTCTACCACTAGAACATTGGTGCTGGCAAGTGCCATTTTGGAGTCCTCCTTTTGGACTATTATGACCAGAACCAACTCAACCTACCAGGTGGCTGGCCCAAGTCCAAGAACCCCACCCTCCCACCTCCCAGGTCAAGAAGCTAGTTTCATGGGAACCCAGCCTCACCCACTAGTGGGCTGGCAGCATGTCCAGCCTATCCCAGGCCTCCACAGCAAAGCAGCCCTGGGACCCAGCATTACCCAATAGTGGCTAACAGCCTCCCAACAGGGCTGGATTTGGTACTTCCACAGTAGTCAGCACACCGCAAAAGAAGGGCCCACAGAGCACATATGGACACGCCTAGATCACACAGGCCTGGTGAAGTCCTAGCCACGTCAATCAGACAAGAAAAAGAAATAAAACGACTGATGCTGTAGCTGAAGCTCCAATATTTGGCCACCTGATGGGAAGAACTGCCTCATTGGAAAAGACTCTGATGCTGGGAAAGACTGAAGGCAGGAGGAGAAGGGGATGACAGAGGATGAGATGGTTGGGTGGCATCACCGACTCGATGGACATGAGTTTGAGCAAGCTCTGGGAGTTGGTGATGGATATGGAGCCCAGCAGGCTGCAGTCCATGGGGTTGCAAAGAGTCGGACACAATGGAGTGACTGAACTGAATAGAATATAGTCAAAGCTACAGTTTTTCCAGTAGTCATGTATGGATGTGAGACATGGACTGTAAAGAAGGCTGACCACCAAAGAATTGATGCTTTTGAACTGTGGTGTTGGAGAAGAGTCTTGAGAGTCCCTTGAACTGCAAGGAGATCAAACCAGTCAATCCTAGAGGAAGTCAACCCTGAGTATTCATTGGAAGGACTGATGCTGAAGCTGAAGCTCGAATACTTTGGCCTGATGTGAAGAGCTGACTCATTAGAAAAGACCCTTATGCTGGGAAAGATTGAAGGCAGGAGGAGAAGGGGACAACAGAGGACAAGATGGTTTGATGGCTTCCCTGACTCAGTGGATAGGAGTTTGAGCAAGCTCTGGGAGATGGTGAAGGACAGGGAAGCCTGGCGTGCTGCGGTCTATGGGGTCACAGAGTCGGACATGACTGAGCAACTGAACAACAAAAAAGACACCAAAAATGAATTTGACCAAAAATGAATTCACTAAAGTTGTGGGATACAAAATGGACAATACAGAAGTCAGTTGTGTTTCCATACAATAACAAGGAACTATCAGAGAGAGAGATTGAGAAAATAATTCCTTTTACAATTGCATCAAAAAGAATAAAATACACAGAGATAAGTCTAACTAAAGGAAGCAAAACGCCTGTCTTCAGAAAACTATAACAGACTGATAAGAGAAACCGAAAACACAAGCAAATGGAAAAATACACAGTGTTTACGGATTTGAAAAATTAACACTGTTAAAATGATCACACTCCCCAAGGCAATTTACAGATTCAATGCAAGCCATATCAAAATACAAGTGGCATTTTTCAGAGATATAGAACAAAAAATTCTCAAATTTTATTGAAAACATAAACACTCAAATAGCTTTTTTCTCCAACTGAGAAAACATAATAAAGCTAGAGGTATCATTACCACAAAGCTACAGTCATCAAACAGTATGGTACTGGCACAAAAACAGACACAGATATCAATGGAACAGAACAAACAGCTTAGAGATGAACTTACATGGGCACTTAATCTACAATAAAGGAGATAATAAACAATGGGCAAAAGTTGTCTTTTCAACAAATGGTGCTTAGAAAGCTGGACAGTTGCCCATAAAGAAAGAAATTAGAACATTTTCTCATAGACTATATGAAAATAAACTCAAAATGGATTAAAGACATACAGGTAACATCTGAAACCATAAAATTCCTAGAATTAAATATAGACATTACACTCTGATATCAATCTTATAAATATTTTTCGGTTATTCTTCCAATCAGGGAAGGGAAACAATATAGCAATATTTTTTTTTATCATCTTTCCCATCAGGGAAGGGAAACAAAAGCAAAAAAAAAAAGGGGGGACTATGTGAAACTAAAAAGTTTTTGGACAGCAACAGAAACTATTAACACAACAAAAAGGCAGGCTACTGAATGAGGTGAGACATTTGTAAATGATACATCTAAGAGGTTAATATCCAAAATACATAAATAACTCATGTGACTCACTGTCAAAAAAAGAAACAAACCAATTATAATATGGACAGGGGACCCAAGGAGACATTTTATTTTCAATAGACACATGACAAGATGCTCAGCATCATTAATCATTAGGGAAATGGAAATCAAAAGCACAGTGAGACATCACATCACATCCATCAGAATGGCTATTACTGAAAGACTACAAATAATAATTGTTGAAGAGGATGTGAATAAAGGGGAACCTTTGTACACTACTGGTAAGAATATACATCGGGGCAGCCACTGTGGAAAATAGTATGGAGGTTCCTCAAAAAATTAGAAACAGAACTACCATATGATCCCGTAATTCCACTCTTGTGTATTTTTCCAAAGAACACAAAAGACTTAAAGAATTGTATAAAAATATATACAACCTTATGTTTTTTGTAGCATATTTCATAATAACCAAGATAAAGAAGATTTTATATATATATATATATATATATATATATATATATACACAACACACACACACACACACACACACACACATGATTGTTTCTGTTTCAGATAGGTTCATTTGTATCATATTTTAAATTCCACATATAAGTGATATCATATGGTATTTGTCTTTCTCTTTTTGACTTACTTAACTAAGTATGATAATCTTTAGTTTCATCCATGTTGCTGCAAATAGCAGCAATATTTCAATCTTTTTAAAGGGTAAGTAGTAGTCCATTGTCTAAACATACCACA
Source organism: Okapia johnstoni (assembly GCA_024291935.2). Lineage (NCBI taxonomy): Eukaryota > Metazoa > Chordata > Mammalia > Artiodactyla > Giraffidae > Okapia > Okapia johnstoni. Next base: position 2,969,314 of record CM044326.1, read on the forward strand.
TCTTCTTTATCATTCATATCAATGAACATTCAGGTTATTTCCATGATTAACTATTGTGAATAGTGATGCTATGAACTACTCACAATAGGGGTGCATGTATTCTTTTTCAATTATACTTTTATCTGGGTATATGCCCAGAGTGGGACTGATGGATCATACGCAATTCTACTTTTATTAATAGTTTTCTGAGGAACCTTGACAGTTTTCCACAGTGGCTGAAACAACTTGTACTCCCATCAGCAGTGTAGGAGGGCATCCTTTTCTCCACAGTGTCTCCAGTACTTGTTATCTGTAGACTTTTTAATCATGGCCATACTGACCAGTGTGAGGTAGTACCTTAGTTTTGATTTTCATTTCTCTAATAACTAGTAATGTTGAGCACCGTTTCATGTGTCAACTGGCCATCTGCATTTCTTATTTGAAGAGATGTCTATTTAGATCCTCTGCCCATTTTTCCGTTGGGTTGTTTATTCTTGTTGTTGCTTTATTGAGCAATATGAGCTGTTTGTATATTTTGGAAATTAAGCTCTTCTCAGTTGCACCATTTGCAAACATTTTCGGCCAGTCCGTAGGTTGTCTTTTTATTTTGTTTATGGTTTCTTTTGCTGTGTGAAACCCTGTAAGTTTGATTAGCTCCCGTTTGCTTGCTCTATGTTATAAATGGAAGTTGTTAAGACAGTAAAATCTGAAGAGTTCTCATCAGAAGGAAAATAATATTTTTCTTTTATTTTGTATCTATATGGGATGATGGAATATTCTCTCAACTTACTGTGGTAATTATCCCATGCTGAATGTAAGTCAAATCATTGTTATATACCGCATATATCTATATCTATCTATATCTATCTATCTATCTATCTATCTATCTATCTCTCTCTATATATATATATATAGAGAGAGAGAGCTATATGTCAAATATATCTCAATAAAACTGGAAGACAAACAGACTTTAGAGTCAGTAAATGGTAAACATAAGCTGATGGGCTTCCCAGGTGACACTAGTGACAAAGAATCTGGCTGCTAACGCAGGAGATGCAGGTTCAATCCCTGGGTCAAGAGGATCCCCTGGAGGAGGAAATGGCACCCCACTCCAGTATTCTTGCCTGGAGAATCCCATGGACAGATGATCCTACAGTTCATGGGGTGGCAAAAGTCACACATATCAGAGCACTGAAGTACCGAAAACATAAACCTATAAAAATAAATGTGTATCATTAAATATTAATAAAATGAAATAAAATGAATGCATATATAGAGTTTTGCCAAGAGAACACTCTGGTAATAGCAAACACCCTATTCCAACAACACAAGAGAAGACTCTACATGTGGACATCACCAGATGGTCAATACCCAAATCAGATTGATTATATTCTTCGCAGCCAAAGATGGAGAAGCTCTATACAGTCAGCAAAAACAAGACCGGGAGCAGACTGTGGCTCAGATCATAAACTGCTTATTGCCAAATTCAGACTTAAATTGAAGAAAGTAGGGAAAACCACTAGTTCAGGTATGACCTAGATCAAATCCCTTATGAGTATACAGTAGAAGTGACAAATAGATTTAAGGGACTAGATCAGATAGACAGAATGCCTATTGAACTATGGACAGAGGTTCATGACATTGTACAGGAGACAGAGATCAAGACAATCCCCATGGAAAAGAAATGCAAAAAAGCAAAATAGTTGTCTGAAGAGGCCTTACAGATAGCTGGGAAAAGAAGAGAAGTGAAAAGCAAAGGAGAAAAGGAAATATATTCCCATCTGAATGCAGAGTTCCAAAGAATAGCAAGGAGAGATAAGAAAGCCTTCCTCAGCAGTCAATGCAAAGGAATAGAGGAAAACAACAGATTGGGAAAGACTAGAATATCTTCAAGAAAATTACAGATACCAAAGGAACATTTCTTGCAAAGATGGGCTCGATAAAGGACAGCAATGGTATGGACCTAACAGAAGCAGAAGATATTAAGAAGAGGTGGCAAGAATACGCAGAAGAATTGTACAAAAAAGATCTTCACAACCCAGATAATCACGACGCTGTGATCACTCACCTAGAGTCAGACATCCTGGAATGTGAAGTCAAGTGGGCCTTAGGAAGCATCACTATGAACAAAGCTAGTGGAGGTGATGGAATTCCAGTTGAGCTATTTCAAATCCTCAAAGGTGATGCTGTGAAAGTGCTGCACTCGATATGCCAGCAGATTTGGAAAACTCAGCAGTGGCCACAGGACTGGAAAAGGTCAGTTTTCGTTCCAATCCCAAAGAAAGGCAATACTAAAGAATGCTCAAACTACCTCACAATTGCATTCATCTCACACACTAGTAAAGTAATGCTCAAGATTTTCCAAGCCAGCCTTCAGCAATACGTGAACTGTTAACTTCCAGATGTTCAAGTTGGTTTTAGAAAAGGCAGAGGAACCAGAGATCAAATTGCCAATATCCACTGGATCTTCAAAAAAGCAAGAGAGTTCCAGAAAAACATCTACTTCTGCTTTATTGACTATGCCAAAGCCTTTGACTGTGTGGATCACAATAAACTGTGGAAAATTCTGAAGGAGACGGGAATACCAGACCATCTGACCTGTCTCTTGAGAAACCTGTATGCAGGTCAGGAAGCAACAGTTAGAACTGGACATGGAACAACAGACTGGTTCCAAATAGGAAAAGGAGTACATCAAGGCAGTATATTGTCACCCTGCTTATTTCACTTAGATGCAGAGTACATCATGAGAAATGCTGGGCAGGAGGAAGCACAAGCTGGAATCAAGATTTCCTGGAGGAATATAAATAACCTCAGATATGCAGATGACACCACTCTTATGGCAGAAAGTGAAGAACTAAAGAACCTCTTGATGAAAGTGAAAGAGGACAGTGAAAAAGTTGGCTTAAAGCTCAACGTTCAGAAAACGAAGATCATGGCATCTGGTCCCATCACTTCATGGGAAATAGATGGGGAAACAGTGTCAGACTTTATTTTTTGGGGCTCCAAAATCACTGCTGATGGTGATTGCAGCCATGAAATTCAAAGACGCTTACTCCTTGGAAGGAAGGTTGTGACCAACCTAGATGGCATATTAAAAAGCAGAGATATTACTTTGCCAACAAAGGTCCGTCTAGTCAAGCTATGGTTTTTCCAGTGGTCAGGTATGGATGTGAGAGTTGGACTATAAAGAAAGCTGAGCACCAAAGAATTGATGCTTTTGAACTGTGGTGTTGGAGAAGACTCTTGAGAGTCCCTTGGACTGCAAGGAGATCCAACTAGCCCACCCTAAAGGAGATCAGTCCTGGGTGTTCATTGGAAGGACTGATGTTGAAGCTGAAACTCCAATACTTTGGCCACCTGATGTGAAGAGTTGACTCACTGGAAAAGACCCTGATGCTGGGAAGGATTGGGGGCAGGAGGAGAAGGGGACGACAGAGGATGAGATGACTTGATGGCATCATTGACTCAATGGACATGGATTTGGGTAGACTCAGGGAGTTGGTGACGGACAGGGATGCGTGGTGTGCTGCGGTTCATGGGGTCACAAAATGTCAGACACGACTGAGTGACTGAACTGAACTGAAAATTTTTACTAAAATATCAGCTCAATTCATTCGTTCAGTTGTGTCCGATTCTTTGCAACCACATAGAACAGCACACCAGCTTCCCTGTTCATCTCCATCTCCCGGAGCTTGCTCAAGCTCATGTCCATTGAGTTGGTGATGCCTTACAACCATCTCATCCTGTGCCATCCCCCTCTTCTCCTCTTCCTAGAGTATAGCTCATTCTAAATATTTTTAATTTCTGCCATACAGCAAAGAGTAGCAGTTATACATATATATATACACGCTGCTTTTTAGACTCTTTTCCCATATAGATCATCACTGAGTGTTGAGAAGAGTTCCCTGTCTGTAAAGCATGTCCTTATTAGTTATGTACTTTATACACAGTAGTGTGATTTTCTCAATTCCACATTCCCAGTTTATTCCTCTCCCCCACCCATTGCATGATACTTTTCTTCCTATCACTTTACTCTCGACCTATCTATGCAGTTGTGTCCAATGTGAACTTCTTTCAGGAAGTATATACTCTACTTGGATTCTGTTTTTAATCCACGTGGACAATCCTTGTCTTATGTTTAGGCTTTTCACATTTCAGATACATATCGATAGGCAAAGTCTGTCAATTTATTTCTTGTCTTCCATTTATTTGCTCTGTTCTTTATTCCTATTTTCCTTTTCTTCCATCTTATGTCTTATGTTTTAGAAATCTACTTCATCTATCACGTTTTGATCATTTTTCTCAGTATTAGCAATTCAGTGCTTACTTTAGAATTTTTCATATATGTAAGTATTTGCGGTGGACAAAAAGTCCTTTGGTTCCTTAAGTAACAGTAAAAGACACTTTTTTCATTTTTACCAAGAACTTTATTGAACAACATATTCACTGTTTTGTTGCACTACCTTCTGCCATTTTCAATCACTTTATAATTCCATCTTCCCAAAACTTTTTATCTTTCTCAGCAAAGGACTGTTTCAGGTACTTTTTCCAGTCTTCCAGGGAATTGATTTTGTTTTCCATTAAGGAAATTTTGTAAAGACAGAAATAAATGGAAATCCAAAAGTGCAAGGCCTGGTGAGTACACCTGATGAATCAGAACTTTCCAGCCAAGCCGTAACAGTTTTTGCCTGGTCATTAAGGAAACATGCAGTTTTGTGTTATCCTGATGGAAGATCATGCATCTTCTGTTGATTATTCCCAGACACTTTTCTTTGAGTGCTGCCTTTTATTGCTGTACTTGCTGGAATTAACTGGTTTTTCCAGAGGGAGTTCATAGTAGAGGACTGCTTTCCAGTTCCACCCCACACACAAAACCATCTTTTTGGATGAAGATCCGTCTTTGGTGTGTTTGGTGTGCTGGTTCATTTCACTTGCTCCATGATCTCTTCCATTCCACATTATTGTACAGTATATACTTTTCATCGCCCATCATAATCTGTTTTAAAAATGGAACATTTTTGTTACATGTCTGTAGAGAATTGTGTGTGGAAAAATAAAGTCAAGAAGATATTTTTCGCTTAATTTATGTGGAACCAAAACATCAAAGAGATTAACACAACCAAGCTGGTGCAAGTGATTTTCAAGGCTGCATTTGGATATTTTGAGTACATCAGCTATCTCCCACATGGCATACAGTGAATTGTTCTCAATTAATGTCTCTAGTGGGGCTTTCCTGGTGGATGAAATAGTAAAGAATCTGCCTGTAATGCAGGAGACTCAGGTTTGATACCGGGGTCAGGAATAATGGAATTTCCTCTCTGGAGAAAGGAATTGCTACCCATTCCAGTATTCTTGCCTGGAGAATTCCATGGACAGAGGAGCCTGGCGGGCTACAGTCCACGGAATCCCAAAGAGTCAGACACGACTGAGCAACTAACACTTTCACTTTCAATGTCTCTATTTGATCACCATCAATGTCATCTGGTCTACCTGACTGCGGCGCATCATCCAGCAAGAAATCGCCAGCAAAAACTTAGCAAACCACTTTTGACACGTTCACTCAGTCACAGCACATTCTTTAAACACTGCACAAATCTTTTTTTGCATTTCAGCTGTATTTTTACCATTCTTGAGATAATAAAGCATAATATACTGACAATGTTGCTTTTTCTTCTATCTTTAATATTAAAATGGCTACACAAAATTAGCCAATTCTGATGGCTTTTTTTAATGCACACTGAAGTGACAGCTGTCACAATACAATCTAACAGAAGTGTTTTGAATGAAGTCAAAGACAACTAAGCGCTACTAGAGCCATTACATGGAAGACACTGAATGAACTTTTTGGCCAACCCAAAATACATCAGTATTTTAGCATTTTTGAGCAAATGTAAACATCCATTCAGGTCCTTTTACTCTTCCGTCTTCTAAAATAGAAATATCTTAAGAATTTTCTCTACATTCATTGAACACCAGATCAGATGATGTTATAGTTTTTGCTTCAATCTTCAGACACAGTTTTAAAACCTCGAGAAGGAAAGTCTATTACATTTGCCATTAATTTACTCCATCCATTATTCTATCTTCCTGATGCATCAGGCTCCTTCTGCTTCCATTTCTTCTTTATGTAGAGAACTTCTTTTAGGTATTTTTTTGTGGTTAGGTCTCCTGGGGACAGATTCTCTTATTAAAATTTACCTTTACTTTAGAATATCTTCTTTACTTTAGAGTATCTTCATCTTCATTCCTAAAGGATATTTTTATTGGATATAGAACTAAAGCAGTTGACATTTCCTTTAGCACTTGAAACATGTTGTGCCATGTCCTTCTGTCTCCAGTGGTTTCAAACGAAAAATTCATTGTCATTCAAATTGCTATATCCTTGTCGGTAAAGTTTCATTTCTCTCTGGAAGTTTTCAAAACTTTTTTTTTTCCCAGAAGTTTGAATAAGACATTTTTTGGCAAAAATTTCTTTGGGTTTATCTGGTCGTGATTTACAAAGCTTCCTGAATCTGTAGGTGTATGCTTTTTGCCAAATTTGGTGAAATTTCCAGCGACTATTTTTTTTTTTTTAATTTTTCAGTGCCACATCCTTTCTCATTTTTTCTGGAGATCTAATATTTATATCACCAAATTCTGTTTTTCTTTTAAATTCTATTTTTTCTCTATTACTAGACTGAGTAATACCTATTTATTTCTTTTTCAGTTCATTGATTTCACTCTCTGTCATCTCCAACCTCCCATCTAGTGCAAGGTTTTTATTTCATTTATTATATTTTTCAGTTCTACAGTTTTCCTTTGAGTATTTCTGTATCTGCTATATAACTTCACATTGAAGCATTTCTGTGACAGATTCAGTTGAAATGTTGTTCAGTTGAGATGAAGGCTCAGCTAAGGTCTGGAGGTAGGAAGCAGAGCATCAGTCAGTCCCACCTTACAGCTCCTGTTCAGTCCTGCCACTTCCCCATGGGCACAAATGCTCAGGTCCTGCTGAAGCAGCAGGTATCAGCCCCCTCACTCTGGCTGCTCCTGGGTCAGCGTGCAGGTTTAACTCCCTATTTGGGGCTTCCCTGGTGACTCAGATGGTATAGAATCTGCCTGCAATTCAGGAGACCCGGGTTTGATCCCTGGGTCAGGAAGATACTCTGGAGAAGGGAATGGCTACCCATTCCAGTTTTACTGCCTGGAGAATCCCATGGACAGAGGAACCTGGCGGGCTACAGTCCATGGGGTCTCAGAGCCGGACACAACTGAGCGACTAACACTCTATGTCTGAGTCTTTGAGTTTGCTGATAACAACCCCACTGGGGAGATGTGGTAGAGATCTTTACTGACCCCATTCACAGCATCCAGGCAGGGAGTGTTCAGTTTGCTCTGCAAGCGAGGGGTGGAGGGGCAGCTTGCTCATCATCTGGGAGCTGGTACTCTGCCCAGGGAACAGACTTGGGTTGTACTCCTCTGTTGGTGCTTCCAGGCTGTAGCCTTCTCCATCACTATACCCAGGACATACAGGAGACAGAAAAACCCAAGGAACTCACCATCATGTTGTTAGCCAGCCCTAAGGTCAAAGGCCATCTGTCTCCTTTCTCTGCCTTTCATGTCTTTCCGAGCTTTACGGTGCTATGTTTGGTGCTTTAGTTGCAAGACAGGAGCTTGAAGAATGGGGCTGCTCCATCTTGGCTGGAAAAAATTCTTAATTTATAAATGTGTTCAATTGGGGTACTGTACCACTCAGTGTGGGAAGAAATCTTACGTATCATGGAATTAAATACTCTCATTTCATAAAAAGAAGCATAACATAATATTGTAAATGTAGAATAGGTTATCAAACTGCTACTGAGAGTTAGGATGTACATATAAAATTAACTAAGATCAGAAGGCTAAAGGCATCTTTTAAGTAGTAGTACTTGTAGGAGTAAATTGAATGCTTTTATTTTGATAGTTTCCCTATATTTCACCTATAGTGATCTTCCACCTCTCCCACCTAACAAAAGGAAGAATAGGAAACAGTCTGGTATTGGAAGGGGATGGTGTGAGATCAAAGAGAACTTTTTACACTCATGCAAACACCCACCTGAAGAGGCTGGAGACTTCTAACAAGTCCTTTCGTGTTTCTGGGCCATAGTTTCCTAATCTTCAAAACTTTCTTTAACCGCTACACAAGATTTACTTCTTTTTGAAAGTACCAGTGAGCTACTTTATATGAACAGCAACAGGATAAATCACAAAGTTGTTTACACTAAAAAACATAGAACATTTATTTGCATTGGATAAGAATAATAACAGACATGTGCTTGCGTTAAAATGTTATAGCATCACAGGTAGAGTCAATCACTGTGACAAGCAGTGCATGAATACAACACCCTTCGACTTAGTTCAAAGTTGAAACTCTCTGACCTTAAGATTGTTATTTCATCAAGTGCACGCATGCCCACCTGCACACACATACAGACAGTGTTGCTTTTCGGACTGAAGCCACTGCTTAACAGAAAACATGCTTTCATAAGGACAGCAGCGCTGGAAAATGGCTTCTGTGTAACTCCTCAATCCTCTCTCCAAGCCCGATGCTATTTTTAGGTTTCAGGGGAAAATGAATTGTTCAAATAGAAGGATGACTCCTCCATGCCACCCAAGTACCACATTTCTTACGGTCAAACCATTTTTAAGGCACCAGCTGAGCAGTTCATTTCTATTACTTGGCAGACAGAAAGCAACAACTGAATATTTTTACTGGGATTCTTTGTGAAAAGTCAGGTTGCTGGAGGTGATGTGTCCTCCACTCACCAACAGCTCACGTGTGCAGGGCTAAAGGCACCCAGGCTCGCAGCGGAGGGGGAGACTGAGGGATTCACTAACACAACAGGCTGGTCACAGGCCACTTGCTTTTCTACAGAAAGCAATTCAGAAGCAACCAGCAAATGTGCAAAGAGGTGAAATGGTCTGCAAGCCACAGATGGCCTGCAAAGTATTTACATCATTAATCATTTTACATGTCAAAGATGGGACCAGGAGGCAGTAAACTAAGGAGGCAACCCAGTGTCTTATTGGGGATTTCTTAGACTTGAAATATCTGTGGGACTGGAGTCACATATGGGGTTGAGTCATCCATGGGACCCTAAGCTGAAGGTGCCCCCCCTCTCCCGAAGGAGAAAGGGTTTGGGCAGAGACAGCATTCCATGGTCCTAGAAAAGATATAGATGCCAGGCTGCCCTCAAAGGGAAGGTACGTCAGGAATAAGAAACACAGGGTTAGTTACTTCGTGACTCAGAAAGCAGCACACGAGAAGACAAAGGCTCACTACTTCCAGTACAGCCACCTCCAGTTCAGAACACACATCTCTGCCCTCTCCCTGGGAGGTCAAGAATAGCTCACTTCCTTTGAAAATGACCTTGGCAGTAAAAGAACACAGGCTTTTGTCCCCTCCCCAGGTCACCGTTTGTGGATATTAGATGCTTCCAGTGTGAAAATAATGGGGTAGTTTTTACTGAAGGCACACTGTTCTGCTTCATGAACGTTCCCTTATATCAGCCTCCTAAAACATCATGATCACTATGTCCACTTTTTAACGGAAGAAAGCCAGAGGATCAGAGCTGCAGGTTTCACACAAGGTCAGAACAGAGGTAAGGTATGAGCCAAAGTCTCTTAACGCTAGAGTCAGGGGAGTGAACCGCTAAGCAGAACCAGCTCCCAGGGTTTTAAGGGACCGGGAGTGTTTACAGCAGGGTCCGTCCATCTCGAGGAGGCTTCAGGGCATGTCACATGCCAGGCCTTTCACCCGCCTCCTTGTGTCCTAAGTGCTCTGACTAATGTAGTGTCCAGATGGAGCACAAAGTCCCCATATGCTCAGCGTCAGCTTGGTAAATTCCTGACACACATCACAGCTACTCCTGGAATGTGTGAACCCCCAGGACAGGGTATCACCACTGGCTACTTTAAACTGCATTATTCTTCTTAAAAAAAAAAAAGGTATGATTTCATCAGGTTTATTACAAATGTTTAAATCCACAATATAGTGTCTTTAGTATTAAAAATGCAACCTCCACTAACCATTTAAACAGTCTTTTTAAAATTCTTTATGCAGTGGTCTAAGACAGTGATTCTCAAGGTGGATTCAAGTCCTGGCTGTACATTCCCTAAGTTGGTGACATCCTCAAATTTCAATTTCCTCATTTGTTTATTGGGGATCATAGATGTATCTTCCTCACTGATTTACTGTGAGCATCAAACTACATAACTCATTCAAAGCACCTCCTTCACTGTCTGCCATGGGACAAGTGTTCAATAAGGTTAATTATTATCATGTGACTTCCCTGGTGGCTCAGATGGTAAAGCGTCTGCCTACAATGCAGGAGACCCAGGTTCAATCACTGGGTCGGGAAGATTCCCTGGAGAAGGAAATGGCAACCCACTCCAGTACTCTTGCCTGGAAAATCCCATGGACGGAAGAGCCTGGTGGGCTACAGTCCATGGGGTCACAAAGAGTCGGACACAACTGAGCGGCTTCAGTTTCACTTTCTCCCTAGTCACTGAGAAACCACAACCTGTCTCTCCTTGGAGAAGGCAGTGGTCATGGCCTTGTTCCAAGACTTTCTACAGACCACTCTGTTTATTTCAGACTTGTATTCCCCTCCATATTCTTATAGAGACATGAACATTTGTCACTTTGACATTTTCTTATCTCCTTAAACCTTGGAGCAAGACTTCTCTTCTGTTTTCATACCCTATGTGCCATCTTTCCTACCAACTCCCAACACAGTATCCCTGTAAGAGTTCTGCTATGTCCTGAGATCCTCAGTCCCTCATCTGATTCCCTCTCTCCGGGTCAAGTCTCCTTCCTGTGACTCCTTCCCTCAGTCCAGCAGACACTCATTCCAGAGTGTCCTGGAGCCGGAGGAGGCACCAACAGCGCAAATGTCCAAACCCAACTCAGGGCTTCCTAAGAAGGCTGCTCGGCCTCTGCTCCATCTCCTCACCCTGCGCCAGAAGAACAGGACCCAGAGCAGGACGGATGCCCAAGGCCACACAGCTGAGGCTCACCAGAGTCCAGAAGCATGCACGCGGGACTGAAGCAAGTTTACAGTCAGTACGAAATCAAGGTGTTCCTGGAGTTTCACGCTACATTTGGAAGCAGGGGAATGTTCAGACTCTCCTGTAGCACAACACTCCCCTCATTAGAGAGCTCCTAGGTGTGTCGGGCATTACTTGGGAATACTTCAAAACGCCATCCAAATTGAGTCTACTTAAGTAGACTTTTGCAAGCTATCATAAAATATGATTTTAAAACTTCCTACCTAATGTAACTTCACTTTCAAATACCTAACCTTTTTAAAAAGATTTTAAGTGTGCCAGAAATATTCAATTTGATTTGAGTTTCCACACACAATTTTGTAGATTTTGTTGTTGTAGTTCACTTGCTTAGTCGTGTCCAACTCTTTGCGATCCCATGGACTGCAGCATACCAGGCTTCCCCGTCCTTCACCATCTCCCAGAGTTTGCTCAAACCCACGTCCACAGAGTCAGTGATGGCATCCAACCATCCCATCCTCTATCGTCCCCTTCTCCTCCTGACCTCACTCTTTCTCAGCATCAGGGTCTTTTCCAATGAGTCGGCTCTTCGCATCAGGTGGCCAAAGTATTAGAGCTGCAGCTTCGGCATCAGTCCTTCCAATGAATATTCAGGGTTGACTGCCTTTACGATTGACTGGGTTGATCTCTGTGCTGTCCAGGGGACTTTCAAAAGTCTTCTCCAACACACAAGTGAAAAGAATCAGTTCTTTGGCACTCAGCCTTCTTAACGGTTCAACTCTTGTATCCATACATGACTACTGGAAAAATCACAGCTTTAACTATATGGACTTTTGTTGGCAAAGTGATGTCTCTGCTTTTTAATATGCTGTCTAGGTTTGTCATAGGTTTTTCTGTCTAGGTTTTTCTTCCAAGGAGCAAGCAACTTTTAATTTCATGGCTGCAGTCACTGTCCACAGTGATTTTGGAGACTAAGAAAATAAAATCTGCTACTGTTTCCACTTTTCCTCCATCTATTAGCCATGAAGTGATGGGACCAGATGCCATGATCTTAGTGTTTTGAAAGTTGAGTTTTAAATCAGCTTTTTCACTCTCCTTTTTCACCTTCATCAAGAGGCTCTTCAGTTCCTCTTCGTTTTCTGCCATTAGGGTAGTATCATCTGCATATCGGAGGTTGCTGGTATTTTCTCCCAGCAATCTTTATTCCAGCTTGGGATTCATCCAGCCTGGCATTTCCCATGATGTAATCTGCATATAAGTTAAATAAGCAGAGTGACAATATATAGCCTTGACGTACTCCTTTCCCAATTTGGAACCAATCTGTTGTTCCAAGTCCGGTTCTAACTGTTGCTTCTTGACCTGAATACAGATTTCTCAGGAGGCAGGTGAGGTGGTCTGGTATTGATAATAGCCTGGGCAGTGAGGCCAGAGGTCCCCAAGTGGCGGGAGGAAATAAACTGCAAGTGGTATACAATTTTTTTCTCTTTTCTCTTTTAATCATGTGTTGTCATGGCAACACCTAGTTCAGCCTGAACTTAACTTTATCTCAAAGCTTGAGCTAATCAATGCATTTATCTCATGCAAATGTTTTCTTAAGATACGTTAATGAACTATATATGTCCTTGGAAATCTGCCTTTCTTCCAGATTCATGTCAATTGTTTTATAGCCAGGAATGGCTCACCTTGTGTCAATGCTATTTCAAAATGCATGTTGTGGGTGAGGGGTCTGGTGCAACTCTCTCAGTTTTGAGGCCTTTCCTTTCTCTAATTAGTAGCTTGCTAATAGGCATATAACTGCTTGCTAAAAACTAGCAAGGGGACACTGATGTCTATGTCTGAAGCTTTCTCTATCTCTTTCATACTTTAATGAAACTATTACACAAAAAGCTCTGAGCAAACAAGCTTCATCACTGGCTCCAGATCGAATTCCTCTCCACCAGAGGCCACGAATCCTGGTGTCGTTCACGGCCCATAGCAGCAACCTTTCAGTATTCTCAACTCTTTAATAATTTTCTAGTTTGTTGTTATCCACATAGTCAAAAGCTTTAGTGTAGTCAATGAAGCAGAAGTTTTTTATGGAACTCCCTTGCCTTTTCTATAATCCAATGCATGTTGGGAATTTTATCTCTGATTCCTCTGCCTTTTCTAAATCCAGCCTGTACATATGGAAGTTCTTGGTTCACATACTGTTGAAGCCTAGCTTGAAGGATTTTGAGCATCACCTTGCTAGCATCTGAGATGAGCTCAACTGTGCAGTCGTTTGAACTATTTTTGGCATTGCCCTTTCTTGGAATTGGAATGAACACTGATCTTTTTCAGTCCTGTGGCCACTGCTGAGTTTTCCAAATTGGCATATTGAGTGCAGCACTTTAACAGCATCATCTTTTAGGATTTGAAATAGCTCAACTGGAATTCCACCACCTCCACTAACTTTGTTCAGTTACCCTTCCTAAGGCCCACTTGACTTCACACTCCAGGATGTCTTGCTCTAGGTGAGTGACCTCACCATGACGGTTATCTGCATCATTAAGATGTTTTATGTACAGTTCTTCTGTGTATTCTTGACACCTCTTCTTAATATCTTCTGCTTCTGTTAGGTCCTTGCCATTTCTGTCCTTTATTGTGCCCATCTTTGCATGAAATGTCCCCTTGGTATCTCCGATTTTCTGGAGGAGATCTCTAGTCTTTCCCATTCTATTGTTTTCCTCTATTTCTTTGCATTGTTTTACTCAGCCATAAAAAAGAACGCATTTGAGTCAGTTCTAATGAGGTGGATAAAACTAGAGCCTATTATACAGAGTGAAGTAAGTCAGAAAGAGAGAGAAAATATTGTATATTAATTAATATATGTGGAATGTAGAAAGATAGTACTGATGATCCTATTTACAGGGCAATAGAGACACAGACACAGAGAATGGACTTATAGACACAGGTGTGGACAGGAGAGGATGAAACAAATGGAGAGAGAAGCATGGGAACGTATTCACTACCATATAAAACAGACAGCCAGCATGGATTTGCCGTCTGACTCAGGGAACTCAAACTGGTGTTCTGTACAACCTAGAGGGGTGGATGGGGTGCGAGGTGGGAGGAAGGTTCAAGAGCGGGGAAACATATGTATATCTATCAATGGCTGATCATGTTGATGTTTGGCAGAAATCAAGAAAATATTATAAATCAATTATGCTTCAATTAAAAATAAATAAATTTTAAAAAATAGAATAGAAAAAATTCCATCACTACATTGTTTGAAATAAACAGAACTCAGTATGCTATACAAACATCTCACAAATTCATAGTAAAATCCAGGTTCATTTTTCAAATAAGTCTAAAGAAACACACCATATCAAGAGGCTTCAAAGGTCATCTCTGTGTTTTTCCTGAGAGGCAAGGATGTGCCAGATTAACACTGAATCATGGACACACTCCTCTGAGTTTAAAGACTGAAACAATACTGCTGCAAAGACCCTCTCATCGAGGGCTGCACCTTTTCTCTGCTGCTTTTAGGGTCCTTTAAACAATCAAGAGATCAGGCAGATTGTGTAACAGAGATGTGTGTGCTTCACAAATGCTGGGGGTGCTTTATAGATAAGTCACATTAAAGAATTATACATTTCTTATTTGATTAATTTGGGCTGATTTTATGGCTAGAATCTCAGAATGGCTTTATTGTATTTCATCAGTTTCATGGTTGACATGTTTTTAACTTACTTTTTACTATTAAAAAACTGAAATGGGTTTTGGGAAGAAGATGCTCAGTTCCCATCTCTGCACCCCCCCCCCCCCCCCAACCCCCACCCCCCTTGCCACTGGGACGGGGCATGTGTTCTGAGCAGATCCTGTGTCAGGATCTTTGTTTGCTTTCACAATGACTCTCTAGAAGGTTTGAATTTTGTCCAAGGGAAAATGTTAATTTTCATTTTCACATCTACACATTTCTTAATTCACTTTGATACACATCAACAAATGTTTCCACTGTGTGGAGGATGGATAACACCAAGAAACACTTGGAATAATTACCCTTCATCTTGCTTTTTACTAACCTTTTTCTCCTTTTCTGTACCTTTTTTTTCCTTTTCTGTACTTTTTCCTTTCCTCCTTTTCTTTGGATGCTTTATATATAGGCTGTCCAATACCACTTAATTTTATATTAGCATAACCCTCCATTTTACAAGATGAAGTTTTCACAATGGGAAGAATCCCTGGCCCTAGATCATGATCAATGATGTTTAGGAAGACAGATGAAAAACATGTGTAGGAGGAGAAAAGATAAAATTTCTCTTAAAGAAGAGAAAATAACACTCAAGAGAAAAGAGACAGAAAAAAGAGTTTCTCTTAGAATTCAACAATTAGTTTATGGTGTCTTAAACTCCATTTCACATACAAAAAAATTTAAGTGCTTGTCATATTTACATATCAAAAATACACAAAATTATAGAATTTGTATTTTAAGCAAAAATCAGATTACATCATAAACAAGCTGAAAACTGACCTCCTGTGGTGTTTTCCTGGGGCAGCTCTCCCTGAGATTAATTCTAACTTATTTTGAAAAAATTGGGTGGGCCCAGGATTAGGACATTTACATTTAATTAACTTCTCAAAGGGCTTCTTAGGTGGCTCAGATGGTAAAGCATCTGCCTGCAATGCAGGAGACCCAGGTTTGATCCCTAAGATCCCTGGGTTGGGAAGATCCCCTGGAGAAGGAAATGGCAACCCACTGCGGTAATCTTGCCTGAAAAATCCCATGGATGGAGGAGCCTCGTAGGCTACAGTCCATGGGGTCACAAAGAGTCGGACATGACTGAGCGACTTCACTTCACTTCAACTTCTCAAACACAACATCCATAATATTGCCAGAAAAAAAAAAAAAAAAAAAAACTTGTAAATTGTAAAAAAACTTTTTTTTTTTTTTTTTTGTGGGTGGGTGCAGGCAAATTGGTGACAAAGTTCTTTTAAACCATTAGAAGAGCGAGTAGCAGATTCCAGGCTTCAGTATATTTATTCCTTCACATTGTCTCTTAGGGAAGTGAGTTCTTATAGCTAACTCCAGTTTATCTCTGTTAATTATAATCTTATCTTTTCACCAAAATGCTGGTTCATTTCCTAAGGCCTTATACACCACTGGAGGAGAGAATTATTCTTTGAGTGTCAGGAAAAGCAGCGGCAAAGACCCTATTCAGATGGGTATGGAGAGAAGCAGAGGCGATGAAGGTCACAGGAAGCATCCTTAGTCAGAGCATATCAGACAGCTTTGCTCCTTATGCCAAGATCATAGCAGAAGGGGACATGCTGCCACACACACTCTTCTTAGTAGACACCGGGAACACAAGAGTCAATCTAGAAATGCACCAAAGTGTTACACACACTGTCCAGAATGTGACAAGTTAATTAATGACCCATTACAGGGAAAACTCCAACTAAAGCATATTTCTTTCCCTATTTTATTTTTTGCCTTTACAATAGTTTTTTCCAAGTCCTCTCCCAATGACACACACTTATAACATCGTTACTATATAAAATACATTACCTGGCAGCAAAAGCCAAATCAGATTTCAGGAATGAGTACATTAATATATCAATTCCACCAATCATTTATTCAGTTCACCTTTTTTTTTTTATAGTATTTCCTAAGACATGTTTCAGATCCTATGAGCATGGCAGAAAGGAATATTTTTCAGCTCTTCTGGGACGGAGACTGTGAATTAATAAACTAAAAGTCCATACACTTATAATGCAGTAATGGAGACTGTTAAGTGTTGTGAAGAAAACGAGTCCTAGGAAGTGGACACGGATGTGATAAGGCCTCTCTAGGGGGATGACTTTGAGCAGATAAATAACAAAATGTGCTCAATTAAGGACCTAAAAAAACCAGAAATAAGTGAAAATTCAGATCCGAAACCCCATGGACTGCAGCATGCCAGATAATAAGTTGCAATTCAGTCCATCAGTCACTCAGTTCAGTCCCCTTCCGGAGCTTCTTTTTGCAACCCCATGGACTGCACATCATGCCCAGTACTTTTCCTGTCCCCAATACCACAGCTGAAGGTTTGATGCTCCAAAAAAGAGTCTTCTCCAACATGGTTCAAAAGCATTTTCTGTGGCACACAGCCTTCTTTATGATCCACATCCATACAACCAAAAACCATAGCCCTGACAGATTCCTCTGTAATGTCCCCTGTCTAGGTTTCTCATTCTTTTCTCAAGGAGCTTCCTTTAATTTTGGCCAGCAGTCAGGCAGTGATTTTGGAGCCCCCCAAAATGAAGTCTGTTACTTTTCCATTGTTTCCCCACACCTATTTGCCACGAAGTGATGGGACCGGATGCCATGATCTTTATTTTCTGAGTGTTGAGTTTTAAGCCACTTTTTTGGACTCTCCTCTTCCAGAGGCACCTCTTCTGCACTTTCCACCATCGTCATATCTGAGGTTATTGATATTTTCCCGGCCAATCTTGATTCCAGCTTGTGCTTCATCCAGAGATTTGATGACAACTGCTTTACGGCCAGGGATGACTCATTCTGTGCCAGTGATACCTCAGAATGCATGTCATAAGTGAGGGGCCTGGTGCAACTCTCTCAGTTTTGAGCATTTCCTTTCTCTAATTAGCAGCTTGCTAATAGGTTTATAACTAGTTGCTAAAACTAGCAAGGAGGCACTCTTTCGATCCCCTTCTAATGTCTATGTCCAAAGTTTTCTCTATCTCTTTTATAGTTTAATAAAACTTTATTACCGAAAAAGCTCTGAGTGATCAAGCCTTGTCATTGGCCCCACATCGAATTCCTCTCACTCCAGAGGCCACGAATCCCAGTGTCGTTCACAGCTCATTGCAGCAACCTCTCAGTATTCCCATCTCTTTAAGAATTGTCCACAGTTTGTTGTGATCCACACAGTCAAAGGCTTTGGCATAGTCAATAAAGCAGAAGTAGATGTTTTTCTGGAATTCCTTTGCTTTTTCTATATTCCTTTGGATGTTGGCAATTTGATCTCATTCCTTTGCCTTTTCTAAATCCAGTATGGACATCTGGAAGTTCTCAATTCACATACTGTTGAAGCCTAGTTTGGAGATTTTCAGCATTACTTTGCTAGCATGTGAGATGAGTGCAATTATGCGGTAATTTTAACATTCTTTGACATTGCGTTTCTTTGGGATTAGAATGAAAACTGATCTTTTCCAGTCCTGTGGCCATGGTTGAGTATTCCTAATTTGCTGGAATACTGAGTGCAGTACTTTAACAGCATCATCTTTTAGGATTTGAAATAGCTCAACTAGAATTCCATCACCTCCACTAGCTTTGGTCATAGAGATGCTTCCTAAGGCCCACTTGACTTCACAGTTCATGAAGTCTGGCTCTAGGTGAGTGATCACACAATCATGGTTATCTGGGACATTAAGATCTTTTTTTGTACAGTTCTTCTGTGTATTCTTGCCATCTCTTCTTAATATTTTCTGCTTCATTAGGTCCATACCATTTCTGTCATTTATTGTGCCCATCTTTGCATAAAAAATTCCCTCGGTATCTCTAATTTTCTTGAAGAGATCTCTAGTCTTTCTCATTCTATTGTTTTCCTCTATTTGTTTGCATTGTTCACTAGGAAGGCTTTCTTACCTCTCCTTACTATTCTTTGGAACTCTGCCTTCAGATATATATATTTGAATGCAGATAGATATATAGATATATAGATGTATATGTATGTATATATATATATATATGTATGTGTATATATATAGATATATATATATACACACACACACATATACTTTTTTTTCCTCTCCTTTGCCTTTTGCTTCTCTTCTTTTCTCAGCTTTTTGTAAGGCCTCCTACTCAGACAACCATTTTGCCTTTGGCATTTCTTTTCTTGGGGATGGTTTTGGTCACAGCCCCCTGTAGAATACTTTGACCTTCCATCTGTAGTTCTTCAGGCACTCTGTCTATCAGATCTAATTCCTTGAATATATTTGTCACTTCCACTGTATAATCCTAAGGGAATTGATTGAGGTCATACCTGAATGTTCCAGTGGTTTTCCCTACTTTCTACAATTTCAGTCTGAGATTTTGCAATAGGGAGTTCATGCCCTGAGCCACAGTCAGCTCACGGTCTTGATTTTTCTGACTGTATAGAGCTTCTCCATCTTCGGCTACAAAGAATATACTCCGTCTGATTTCTATAATGACCATTTGGTGATGCCTATGTGTACAGTCATTACTTGTGTTGTTGGAAGAGAGTTTTTGTTATGGCCAGTGCGTTCTCTTAACAAAACTCTGTTAGCCTTTGTCCTGCTTCATTTTACACTCCAAGGACAAACCTGCCCGTTACTCCAGGTATCTCCTGACTTCCTACTTTTGAATTCCAGTCCCCTATGATGAAAAGGACATCTTTTTTTGGTATTACTTCTAGAAGGTCTTGTAGGTCTTCATAGAACCATTCAATTCAGCTTCTCAGGCTTTAGGAGTTGGGGCACAGACTTGGATTACTGTGACAATGAATTGTTTGGCTTAGAAATGAACAGAGATCATTCTGCTGTTTGTGAGATTGCACCCTGCATTTTGTGTACTGCACAAAATGTACTGCATTTTGGACTCTTTTGTTGACTATGAGAGCTACTCCATTTTTTCTAAGGGATTCCTGTCCACAGTACTAGATATAATGGTCATCTGATTTAAATTAGCTTATTCCAGTCCATTTTAGTTCACTGATTCCTAAAATGTCAATGTTCACTGTTGCCATCTTCTGTTTGACCACTTCCAATTTACCTTAATTCATGGACCTAACATTCCTAGTTCCTATGCAACATTGTTCTTTACAGCATGGGATTTTCCTTCATCATCAGTCACATACACCATTGGCTGTTGTTTTTGTTTTGGCTGCACCAATTCATTCTTTTTGGAGCTATTTCTCTACTCTTCTCCAGTAGCATATTTGGCAACTACCGATCTGGGGAGTTCATCTTTAAGTATCTTATCAATTAAGGACCTAAAATAGTGAAATTAGAACCAGGGCAGAGCTGCAAAATTATGGGCAAGGATTTCACTGGAAGATAGAAAGGCAAGGGTTGCAGGACCAATACTGCTCTCCTGCATATAAGAACAGGCGGGCTGGCTTTTAGACCACTTACTGTTTCAAGGATGTAACATACTAAAAGGAACCAAGTTGCCTCAAAGAGTTAACAGTGTTCTGTTTACAACTCTGCCTTCCTTCTCACTGGAATAGGCATGATCCAATTTATCAAACCTTCCTGTGAAATAATTACTTGTGATTTCAGAAATCTCAGGAGTCCCTGGGTCTCTTAATGAGGCACTGAATATTAAATTACAATGGAGACCCCTGGGTCCAGCTGAGATGAGGACTTTCTTTCTCATGGTACCACAATTTCTTTTTCCCAATGTTCTGAACAACATCAATAAAAAAACTGTTGCAGATCCTTGCAGCTTATAAAACCAAAGCTTCGATTTGACTCAGTGCCCTTCCCTACTTCACTTCACCACCACTCTGGGCCTCAAGGAAGATGCTGCTCATAAGGAAGTAGCTCTGAACCCCTCTACCTCCTCCGCTGTCTCCTCTGTGCCTCTGTGTGTGGGCAGGGGGGAGGTGTGAATGTGTGTTTCACAAGAGGTCCACATAAGCAGAGATAGTATGGAAAGCATCTTTGAGAAACATACAAGACAATTAACTACACCACTTACAGTCACTGTGAGACATAAACATGGAGCCCACCTCGCAAATTGCTAAGTAATGAGCTCTAACAACAGATGCCCTCCACTCTGCTTTAGCAAACTTTCCGTTCTCTTTGAGCCTCCAGTTGATTGAGTTACATGAAATCCACTTTCTAAGTTCCTCCCATGTTTCACTGCTCTCCTCTCATTTCTGCCTCTGCTCCTGGTCTGCCTGTGATGGTGGAACCTGATTCACTGCCCTATCTGTCCATCTGATGAAACCCGAGTGGACAGGCTCCCACAAAGTCACCTGCCTAGAACTGGCAGAGGCAACCTGCAACCACACAGAACCTGGTAGAACTAAAACTACTGGACAGACCACAGACACACAAAGCACTGTGGCTGAATGCACATACATGCACATGTGCATGCACACACACGCAGACACACACACACACCCCTACCATTCTTTACCAGAAATGGGTTTTAAGCTCAATCAATTAAAATAAAAATAAAACAAACTTATTCTTGGTGAGCCATTCCATCTTAGTATCCTGAATTTCAACTTCTTAGGCATACCCTCCCAATTCTCCATGGTTGAACATCTATAACAAGTTAAAATAAATAAAACTTGTTAATATCATCATTTACATTTCAAGTTTATGCCTTACTAATAGACGTAGGCACAACTAGCATTAATGAAACAATAATTAAATGATGAAATAAATGTTTAAGATTTCCACATTATACCAAGTGAATGTGTTAGTCAGTCAGTTGTGTCTGACTCTTTGCAACCCCTTGGACTATAACCCGCTAGGCTCCTCTGCCCATGGAATTCTCCAGGCAAGAATAATGGAGTGGGAAGCCTTTCCCTTCTCCAGGGGGTCTTCCCAATCCAGGGAATTGAACCCAGGTCTCCCACATTGCAGGCAGATTCATTACTGTCTGAGCCACATGGGAAGCCCCCCACGTTATACCAAACAGTACATTTAAACATTTTTCTTCTAATGGATGTTTTTTTCTCTCTTAGAAATATTTTTTAAATTACAGTGACTTTGATTAAAGATACATTTTCGTACCTAAATAATGTTAACTAGATAATAGGCTTATGCCCTTTACAGTTAGGCTTGCCTCCTTGGGCACACATAGTGGTACATGTCCAGCCCTGCTCTGGGAAGGACTTTTCCCTAACTGAGCCAGTGATGCAGGAATAACAGTCATTCATTTTAGCCTAGTTGGTTCTTCGGCCTCTAGATTACTTTATCTGCAGCCTCACCTAAAACATGTAAAAGTGAAGACTTTTACTTCAAAGAGCTTGGCAGGAAACAGTGTGATCTGAGGGATGGAAAGGTCATCCTGCCCTCAAACTATTTCTGCCATCCACACTACCTAGCTGGAAGATGTTCCAAGTCCCCAGTTAGAATCCCATTGTTCTAGCTTATTTCAAACATGGACTATCTAAATTCAAACATCCATAGAAGGGATAATACAAACACCGCTTATTTATTTAGAATTGAAAACTTTTATGTCTTCTCATTCACTGACATCTTAGTACATTTATCACAGACATCCTTTCCTAAAAGTGTGCTTTCTGGGATAGAGGAAAATACCCGAAAACATGAAGCCATGGGCTCTGGCCTCTTCCGAATCTTTCCACAGCCCAGGGAAAAGGGCTTTCTCCCCCAAACTTTGGAGATACCACTTATGTGCTTACCTGAATCTCAAGGCTCAAACTGTAAGTCAAAATACCCACCCAATTTCCTGGGATCTGGAAGAAGGAAGGGAAGGTAGAACAGTTTTCTTTCCTTATTCCAAAGAAGGAAAACAACAATTTACATTAAAGTGAACCAAAATGGAAATGGCACATTAATATAGAGTATCATGTTTTTATTAACTATCTCTTTACTCTGAATCTTGCTTATTTACTTTAAAGTTGACTCATGGGTTTCCCTGATGGCTCAGTGTTAAGAATATATCTGCCAATGCCAGAGACACAGGCTCGATTCTGGTCTAGGAAGGTCCCACATGCCATGGAGCAACTAAGCCCATGTGCCACAACTACTGACCCTGTGCTCGAGAGCCCATGGGCCGAAACTACTGAAGCTCATGCACCCTGGAGGCTGCACTCCACAACAAGAGAGGCCACTGCAATGAGAAGCCCACGCACCACAACTAGAGAGCCGCCCTCGGTCGCCACAACTAAAGACAAGCCCTCACAGCGACAAAGACCCAGCACAGCCAAAAGTAAATACATAAAAGTTTTAAAAAATGTTGACTCACAAAACCACTTCAACTTTCATCCAGACATCAGCACATGGAGGGTTCCTAGGGCATCTGGAAAAGTATCTACCACCTAAACTCCCATCAGTACATGGGTAGGTCAAGAATTTATTTTCTAATTAAGCACTAGGGTTTGCTCTCACACAGCATCCTAGCACTTTGATCAGCTGGTGCTATTAACGTATCCAAAGATAAACGACAAAAGAGGTCTTGCCCCAAGGAAAGCACAGTCCAAAGCAAAAGTGACAGCAGAACTGCTCGTGCATGCATTGCCGTGCAGCTCGGACCCTTTACCAGTGAGCCACTCGGGAAGCACTGAGAGTTACACAGGGGTTGGGAAAGCCATCTCTGGGGTGGACAGTCCTCACAAACATTCAGCCTCTTGTAAAACTTTTTCATAAAACCCACTCAATTATTTTGATTGCTTCATCCACCAAAGCAACGGTCTCATTATGACCTGGCTTCTTGGAAGGCTGAACACATGGAGAGAACCGGCTGGCCGAATGGACTTCTAGGCTTAGTCAACTGACAATTTCTTATTTTAAATTAACTGGCTCACAGTCTGTTATCCCATTCAGGTTCTTGGGAATGTTATTGTAGCCAGCATTAAAATATCAGGGTGTTGACAATGAATTGATGGCAGAATGGAGAGACCATGGCAACATTTTACCCAGGCTTCTCCAGACCCTCATTTTATTTGAGAAGGAAAGAACAAGAGAGATAGACAGACAGCTGAGGGAAGGAAGAGAGAAAGAGAGGGAAGTACTGACGAACAGTGGGCCCTGCAGCAGTGCAAGGATGTGCACTCTGGGGAAATGGCTTTGCCGGAGCCCCGGTTCCTGGAAGCAAAGGGCCAGTTCCAGGGCACTTGGGCAGTCATGGCTCTCTCTCTGAATTGGAACTGCACTTTGCTGAGGCCAAGAGCAAGAACCAGAAGGGCACAGGGTTTATAGAATTTCCCTAAGTGGAAACCCATGAAATGCTGGTGTGAGTTCACAGGAATAATGGCATAAGCCTCAGCTTGATGCAGAGGGCAGTTCTGCTAAGGTTGCTTTCTCCACTGCAGCAGAAGCCCACACAGAGAACCTGCACAGAGGCCAGCATCCATCTCTGCCGGGCCAGGACCTCTGCATCCTCAGCAATGAAACCAATGCCACTGCACATGACGTGGTGTGTGATTACTGATCTTGTCACACAGTCTGAACAACAAAAATGAACACATAAACTCTTTCACCTGGGAAAGTTCCCTGCTTGCTGGTAACTGCTTCTAAGCCCCTTACCCACTGTGGTGTCACTGTCCACTGCAATCTCATTTTCTGACCTCATTAGGATAAGCACTGGCTGACATCACATTTCTAAAATACCCTCTCTGAACTTTTAGAATAAAACAGTGAGAATCACACTCCCTGGCTCTTGAGAATTCACAGGTACACCATCAGACTCTCTCTCTGATCTGGTTAACGATACTGCCATGTGATGTAGCATCTCTTGTACATTCACCCTGTTTGCCCCCAACTCACCACACCTTGCCATTTTCAAATCCAGATGTGGCTATTTATCTTCTTTGCATTTTTGGTACACCGATTCAGTTTGTTTTGGAGGGACATCATCAAATTTTTGAAAACCACAAAATCTCAAACAAAATATTCTCAAACAGTAGAACTGGATCTGGATTCTCACCCAGAGCCTCAAACAGTTCCCTCCACAAGAGCCCAGAGCTAACCTCACTGATTCCAGAAGGCTTCCCATGCTGAGGACAGCACCCTGTCCAGGGCCCAAGGCAGAGAGCCCTCTCTGACCTCAGAACAACATCTGCTCCTGTTGTGAGCCCCCTCATGCCTGGTTATTCACTCCAGAGCACCAGGGCACAAACAGAGCTCCCCATCACTAAGACGCAACTCAAACGTGTGGAGTAAACAGGCCCTGCTCTAGCAGCCAGCCCATCTTCATTCTATAGGGTGACGTCAGCCTCCTCCCTCCACTCCTTGGATAACATGGTGTGATGGCTGATTCTGTTTCAGTGAGGCTAAGCTGCCCAGATTTGTGGTCAAACACGTCTTGATGTTGCAGTGAAAGTATTTATCAGATGAGATTAACATCTCAATCGGCAGACCTTGAGCAAAGCAGAGGAGCCCCCATAACGTGGGCAGGCCTCATGAAATCATTTACAGCCTTAAAAGAAAAGACAGAAGTCCCCACAGAGGAAGAAATTCTGCCTCCAGGCCTTGGAACTCAAGTTGCAGCATCACTCTTTCTGTGGGTCTCAGCCTGCTGCTTACTCACAGATTTTAGACTTGCCACCTCTGCAATCACACAGGCCAGTTACTTAAATTTCTCTGTTTGTGTACCTCCTATTGGTTCTGTTTCTCTAGAGAAAGTCCTAAGACATAGCTTTTGGGCACTTCATCATTCCTGCTGCCTTCTGAGCACTTCAGGGGAACTAAACCCTCCCTGGGAAGGGCCATCAGACAAGGGCCGCCCAAAGCACACCCCAGAGCCCAGAGCATGAGAGCGGCCTCATCACGGACCCGTCTTGCCAGACGCAATGATCCAATTCTACTTTAGAGAGAAAAATCACACGCAGGTCAGCCCAAGCTTCCCATTCAATATGCTAAGCAGAAAGGATGCTTCCCTTCCAGACTAACACGTCCTGCATCTTTCTTCATTTATAGCATGGTGGTTAAAAGCCAGGTCTTAGAGGTCAGACTAAGTGGAGAACAAACCACGTACTAGCAGCTGACCCTGGTTAGCTACTGACTCAAACCTTCCCTACAGCTGGACACGGGGAATGTTCAAGAGGTGGTCACAATGATCAATGTCATAAGGACAGGATTTCCTGCTTTGGAACCCAGGGCCGGGAGGTGTGGAGATGCAGCAGGCTGGCCTCTTCATGGGCCCACAGAGGGTTTCCTCAAGCTTCCAGGAAACCACACTCTTACTGAATAGCTGGGCTATCTTCTCTGTGCTGTGGGTCAGGAAGAGCACAGCCAAATGCCTGTCCCTCCTCCTGTACC
Source organism: Okapia johnstoni (assembly GCA_024291935.2). Taxonomy (NCBI): domain Eukaryota; kingdom Metazoa; phylum Chordata; class Mammalia; order Artiodactyla; family Giraffidae; genus Okapia; species Okapia johnstoni. Next base: position 2,995,264 of record CM044326.1, read on the forward strand.
TGCGGTACCATGAATGCATGTGGGTTTACAATCAGCCTCCCCCTTGGCTTCATATCATTTTCTACCCTTGCTTTTGCTTTATATCTAATTTCAAATCTCCTTTAAAAACTGCATTGTTCATTACATATTTTTGCAAGCTGCCTTAAATCTTTTGGAGGCAATTGAAATCAACCAACCAGCCAACATCAGCATTTCTAATATTAGCCTTACCTGAATCCAATCATCCTAGATTCATCCATCATTTGGTCCAGAAATTAAACTTTTAAGATGCATGCACCCTAAATGAATTAAGGTGATAGGAGGATATATTTGCCTTCCATCTCTTCTATAGGGGAAAAAAATCAATATATGCTTTTAAATGCCCATTTCTCCTCAAAATCAGATTGTTAAAAATATAAATAATATCCCAAGTGATATTCTGACTTCCCATATGGGGAATGTGGGTATATTATCAGATCTAAGTTGTTACATCTGACCAGCAAAGCGATTTCACTTCTTTTGCGTCCACACTGATCATATGTGAAATCAGAGCATCTAAGACAGTCCTTTTGTCTCAGCTATTCCAGAGTTTTCAAGTGTCAGGATACAGGTAATGTTGCACATTACAAAACAGAAACCATAAGTTTATGTTGGTTCTAATTGGTGTGAGACACTCCCAGGCCTTGCAACTTGGAAAACACATTTCTAGTAAAGTAAAAGAACATTTGTTTTAAAGTCATCACAGTATCTGGAGAAATATCTACCATCAAAATTACTTGCAGCCTCACTTTGGTTTTCCCTGAATACTTTCTGAGTCCTTGTGCTAGCCTTGGGAAGGCTTACTAAATCACTGGCTCAGATATTTCACCCTTAGGTTTGTCTATACAATGTATGATGCTAAAGTCCAATCTCTGGCTTCTACATTCCCCTCCTACTGCTCAGGCAGTAGCGACTCATCTGTAGTATATGAAAGCCCGCCACCACCTTCATTACTAACAGTGTTCTCAAGAAGGTTTGTATTAAATTTTGGAATGAGTGTTTCCGTACCCTCTTGCCTCTTCCCACTCACAGGAAAACTGACCATTTTCCTATATTTTGAAGAAAATGCCTAGGCGGATTCCCATAAGCCTCTCCATTACTGGTTGGCAGAAAGCAGATAAATTCTTACAATGGAGCAGGGCCCCAGAATACAGGCAGGGCCTGGGACAAGAGCAGGAAAACCTGACCTACGATGTAACCTCCTCATACTGACTGCCTCCCAGGTGACTCCTAGTGCCCACCTAAATGAAGACACATAAACTCCATGTTCCAAAAACTGCCCACAGGCACACGAGTTGCAGGGGTGAGGTCTGGGTTCCAGCTTTGCCCCTCACAAGCAGGGAAACCTGGGCAGGTACCATCCCGTACTTCAGTGTCTGCCACACAGCAACAGATGTGCACTAAGTCAGAATTACATTCCTGAGGGTGTGGTTAGATTTGAGGTGGGCAGGGTCCCACAGTCCAGGACCGTCACTACCTATGGACAGCCCGCAGGCCACCTGTGGCCCTCCACAAGCCCGGGACATGGCAGGCGGGCCCACAGCCCTGGTGAGCAACCCATCTTAGACACCAGGAGCAGAACACTGCAGCCTGAACACCAAGCAGACTGATGCAGCAGGACCCCGAGCGCCGGGAACAACTCCAGGGAAAGGTCACCTGTCGGGGTCCAGACGTTTTGCCTCAGCTTCAGAAGGGGCTCCCAGGTCAGTGTGGTGCCAGCCCACCTAGGAAATACTGCCAAAACCACACAGCCACTAACGGGGGACTGCTTCTAAGGACTCTTCTGTTGAGACGCCATCCCTTGTAGTTCAGTTGGTACAGAATCTTCCAGCAATGCAAGAGACCCAGGTTCGATCGCTGGGTTTGGAAGATCCCCTAAAGAAGGAAATGGTAACCCACTCGAGCATTCTTGCCTGGAGGATCCCATGGACAGAGGGGCCTGGCAGGCTACAGTTCAAGGGGTCGCAAGAGTCGGACATGACTTAGTAACTAAAGCATGCCAACGCCTATCATAAAGCAATAAAAACATGAACAGCATATGTGAGCCAGAACGTCCTCTAGACAGCTGAATGTCAATATTCGATCAGGGCTAAGGAAGTCCCACCCAGGTTTCAGAGCCGCCCTACCTGGGTCTTGTTCCTTACTGGTGGGGAGGGGAAACGAGGGTGCTCTTGACATACAGTCAAAACTTACAGTGTTTGTGGAATAAATATATCAGTGAGATGGACAGTATAGGAAAATGGTTGTCATGGGAGAAGACACCTGAGAAAAAGAGGAAATGCAACACACACAACATATTTAAGACTTGGGGAAAAAATCTTTACAGCTCTCTGCATCAAATGCAACCAACTAACACAAATGCAAGCCACTATAAGATCATATAAAATTATGCACTCATGAGCAGTGAATTGGCTGATGGAAAGGAAGGCTAGACACAATGCTGCATGTCTCTGACTAGAGACATGTAAAGGCAAAAAGCTCTCTAGGGAGGCAGCATGGACATTGCTGTTGACATTTTCGTAACTGACTGAGGAGGAGGGCACAAATCCATTTGCAAGTTCACAGACGCTCCTGAGCTATCATGGGTAGTATAGTGTCCAATTAGTAGGAATAACCACAGCAGAACTTTTGAGAGTGAGATTTAGGGGAAAACGATGCAGTAGGTGGCACTTCGGTGTTTGTAAGTCTAAGCTATTGTAGTTACTAAAGAATGATCTTAAGCTCGCATTTTGCGATGTAGGAACGGAAGCTAGAAATTCTGAAGACCTTAATGCTTTCTGCACTCAGAAATGAACATGCAAGTTTTGATCCACCCAGTAGGATGGAAAACGGAACAACGCCCACATACTGCCACCCATATCTGGATGCTGGGTGCCCCTGCAGTAGGAGTCAGAAAATGCCACTGGAGGCCACCCAGGTGAGGAGAATAAATAAGACTGAGGTAATAACGGAAATTTCAAGCGTGGGCACACAGAAGCACTAGACTCTGGGATCTTACATTTTCTTAGTGGAGTTGTCTTTAATTCCTCTCCTTCTTAGTTAATTCAGTTGTCTTAAGTTTTCACACCAGATGATTTACCAGCTGCTTTCCTCTCCTTTTGCATCACTTTATTGAAATGCAGGCCCTCATCATCTCTCTTCTGGACAAACGCACCAGCCTCTTCCTGGTCTAACCCATCTTCCCTGTGCTGTGGATTTTTATCTAGGGTACATGTCACTTTCTTGTATCAAAAACACTGAAATAGTCCAACTTTCAGTAAGAAAACTACAAGCACTTCTGCAGATGTCTTAGTCAGGGTTCTCTGGAGAAACAGAACCAGCAGATAGACATGTCTGTTCCGATGCTTCAAAAGGGGCCTCAGCAGACAGAGAAATGTCTGGGGAGCAGACAGAGAGAGATTATAGAGAATTGGCTCACGTGATTACACAGCTGGTAACACAAGAGAGTGGATGACACAGTTAGTCCCAGTCTGATGGTCAGCAGGATGAGAACTAAGAAGAGCCAGCAGTCTGGCAGGAGATGTCCCCTCCCACCCAAATGAGGCCAGGCCATTCGTTCTAGTCAGGTCTTCAACTGATGCAAATGAGGCCCACCCTCACTGGGGAGGACTCTCTGATTTACTGAGGCTTCAGATTCAAAGGTTAACCTCAACCAGAAACACCCTCACAGACACACCCAGAATAATGTCTGACCAAGTATCTGAGCACTTTGCGATCCCGTCACGTTGACACACAAAGTTAATCGTCATAGAGGGTTTATAAGACCTTCAATAATCTGTCCCAGACTTAACCCTCTTCCCTAGGACCGGAGAAAAAACTCACAGGGCCTAGTTAAAATTGAAATACTGTTCAAAAATTATGAAGAATTTCAAGACGGTAAGAGCTAAGCAGTGAAACCAAGTGTGAAGCCCTTCCGAGCACAGGATTCAGTTATGGCACAGGTGGTATGCCCTTGAGGCCAGCCCTTTTCTTCAGTCTTTTAAATTTGCTGCTCAGTGACAATGGTCATTTTCCCTACACTTCCACATTTGTTCTGCTGTCTTCTCAGCCCTTGCGTGCTCTTCCACAGCCTGGCCAGGCTCAGTGCTCTGCCTTTCCTGGGAAGCCCTGAATGGCCCTTCTTCTGAGCCTGGGTCCACATAAGGCACTCAGTCTTCACTCTCAGAATGCTGGGCCCCCTCCTGCTGGTAGATACTCCCCACTCCGCGCTTCACATGCATATCTCCCCTAAACCCAGGCTCAGTGAGGCCATGGAGCCAGCCACTAGGGTTATCCCAGGATGGAATGGAGTATCAGCCTACAATTGGCATTCAGTAAACAGGTACTGCTCTTAGAAACAGCTATCATACAGCTTCAGAGTAAATCACCAAAATCACTAGCAGATATCAAGTGCTTTCCCACGCACCAGGCCTTATTGTCTCAAAGTATTTCCCACATGACGATGCATCTAGTCCTTACAGCAACCTTACTATAGACAACTTCAGCACCTCACTTACACACGCATCTTCCATTTCTCCTGGATGAGGTAATGCCAAAGTGTGTGTTTTATGCCTTTTCCCGCCATTTCCCATGGAATTGAGCTGCAGTCAGTCTCAGTGGTTAGTGGATTAATAACAAAACTTGTGGGCTCCCTTTCCCACCCTAAGTCACTACCCCCCTCCTCTCACAGCTTCCGAGGCCCTTAGCATTTAAAAGCACTCACACTTGCATTCAGGATCTGCTTCAGGGGAAGCCAAAGTAAGCCAGCTAATATTACAGAAACTGGAGACTCAGAAGTCAATTGATCCTCTGATGGGATAATGGAAATGATAAAGGAATGGCCACATGAGTGGTTTTTGAATAGGGGGTGGGGGAAGACAGACAGTTATACTCCAAGTACATAGGAGCACAGTTTGCAAGGGAAAAATGAATTTCGGTTTGTTTTCTACCTTCTGAAAATACTTGACTATGTGTTACCTCTGAGTAGGAGTTTAAAAGACATAATAATTTATGGAAAATGATAAGTTCTATTAGGTAATGAATAGGTAAAGTTATCTCAAAAGGTTATTCAGAATGAAACAAGTAAATAGGTTTGAGAATAGTCAAAATAAGTTTCTGAAATAATTTTTCCAAAATAAGTTATTAAAGGAAGCTCAAGATAACAGGAATAGACTTCTAACTTGTCAACATCGCTGCTATGAAAGATTCACAAATGTTGGTTATTGGCTGGGATAGTTGGCTGGACCCACCATTTCTCAGTAAGTATGGTGGTTCTCATGTTCCTAAAGTATGGTTGAATGCTACAAAAAAGAACCATCAGCTATTTTGGAAAAAAGGACAGGATTTTCATAAAGCTAAGATACCAGCAATGCCCTGGCAATATCCCAGGAAAAGTGCTGAAACAGCACAAGCTCCCACGTCACTAAGGCTCTAACACGTAACGTTCCTGGACTCAGGATGCTTTGTCTGCCTACCACCGAGGAGTTGCTGTCCATCAGAAGTCACACAAAGCCTACTTTGGAAGTTTAATAAAGCTCTGCCCAGAGTGTTATACTTCTCCACTGAGTGGAAGTTCTTTTCTCCACAGCAGTGCATCTGGGAAAGTGCTGAGGTGAAAACAATGACCTCAGCAACAGAGGCATGAACTTGATGACTAGGCAGCTCTCCTGTCCCTGGGGTGCTCCACAGTTTCACCCCATGGGGCCCAGCAGGACCATGCAGCTGGGCTGTGTGCATGAAGGCAAAGGCTCCTGGGTGTGTGGCTGCCCAGCCGTGCCATGGCACTCACCTTCCCCTTAACTTTCATCATTTACTTTGAAGACATTTCACAAGAAATGTATCAATGCCACCTTTTGGAAGAACAAGATTATATATGTGCATGTGGGATTTAGAATTCAGGGAAGATTTTCAAATTTCAAACGGTTTTACTAAATGAATTTGCTCATACAATCGGCTAACTGCTAACAGAAGCAACTCTTATATATAAAAGAAAAAATAAATAGAGTACTACCAGAAAAAGAAAATTCAAGTGTCATGGCCCAAGCAAGTGTGCCCTGGAGCACCATGGCATCGATTCTCCTTTAATCATTGCTTTTTCTCTCTTTCTAACCTCCTTTACGACCCTTTTCTCTTCCCTCCCAATTTTTTCTCAGAATGATGGGAAATTATATGACATAAAATATTGACAACCATCACAACCTATTTTTTTTTGTTTTTCATTTAATCAATAGTCTGACAGACAAGATTAAAATGTGGCATGTACTACATTTTCCGTACAGATTTGCCTCTGCTGCCGTATAGGATGTCTGGTCCTGCCTAATTGCATCTGCTGACTGAATTTTAATAACTATTTCCATGATGAATATTCTTTTCACATCATTAGAGAATGTATATTTAAAAAGAAGCTCTGCTTCAAACCAAATAATTACCTAGAATAAACACACATTATTTAATATTTATTAGGTTACAAGTTGCTGAATCTTAAAATCACTTTCATCCTTACAGAACATTCTTTTTGTCTCCAATGGGCAATCTACTACTTGGGAGGACACGCAGACTTTACGACATGTCATCTTTAGATATGAAATAAAAGAAACTAAAATTGGCAATGAAATGTCTCTAATTACTAATAACCACAAGACTGGTCATTCGAGTGAAAAACTCAGAATCGGCAATTTAATTCTCATAAACTAAAACAAACACAGCCTATAGTTTAAAGATAAATGCATTCACTCCATTTTTCCCCTGCAAGTCTTAGCACAGGACAAATATCATCTGCATGGTCAAGGAGCCGGGCAGGATGAATGCCTGCCTGTCACGTGCACTCAATTGCTAGAAATGCAGGCTACGTATGCCCCCAAGCCAGCCACTCCCCCGCAAACCTCAGTCTGATAGGAGGTGCAGCACGAGCGGACTACGCTTCTAAGACTCCATGCCCATGCTGGGCTTTGTGGTTGCTGTTTGTTTTCATTTTACGTTTCTTTGAGAAATGGGTTCAGACAATCAGAGAAGTGGAAGACACTTCTCGAGTTATTAACAGACTGTGTGTGCCATAGGTGTGCCACTGATGTCATTTACAGAGATTCCGTGACTGAGCTTCTGCGTACATACTAAGTCACTCCAGTTGTGTCTGGCTCTTCGCAACCCCGTGGACTGTAGCCCGCCAGGCTCCTCTGTCCATGGGATTCTCCAGGCAAGAATACTGGAGTGGGTTGCCATTTCCTTCTCCAGGGAATCTTTCCATCCCAGGGATAGAACCCACGTCTCTTACTTCCGCATTGGCAGGCAGGTTCTTTACCAGTCACCATCTGGAAAGCCTGACTGAGCTTCTAAGTTATTTCATATTTCAGTCCAGATTTTAGTCAAATTGGTTAAAATCTGTAGTGAGCCATGTTCATTGTATATGTTCAATGGATTGGGAATTACACCTGTCACTTTCAAGGAGCTGAAAAATTCTGATGATATGCAAAAGTAACCACAGGTGGTTAGCCACTGGTGTGAACATTTTAATACTCAAAGAATCCTAAAAAGGTTTACACGACAATTTAAACTGTCTAGATATCATGAACTAAGTCCCATTACTTTAGGGTCTAGCTAAACTGCTGACAAAGATTTTAAAGCACAAGCATGTAATAAGACTTTAGTTGCTTCTTTATTTTCAGGTTTATTTAAACCTCATTTTCTTATCACATTCGAAAGTAGGAATCACACTCCTAGAATTTTCTTTCTTTGAAAAAGTTCACAGAGATTTCAACTCCTATTTGTTCTCACAATATTCCTGTGGAAAGTGAGAGCATCAGCTGAAATTCTTGTACAAAAGCAGCTACAAAGACCTAGGGACAATCAATTGGAAGAAAAGCTAATCATTTCATTCAGGCAAGTAAGGAAAGAAAGTGATTTCTTGAGGAATAATAAGGTTACTACTTGAGCCAAGTACAAATCATCCTTTGAGCCCGGCATTGGCCCGCTGGTGTCAGCATAAACCCTGGGACACAATGCTGACCAAACTTTCCTGGGATACAAGCACAGAGGGATGAGCGTTTTGACCTCTGGTGAGGGGCATCGCATCAACCCTCTCATTCTCACACATCAGAAATAACCCCGAGTTCTGAGCACTCCGTCTGCAGCGTCATCCAACCCCTCTTCCGCCTGCCTTCTGCCTTTTCCCAGAGCGTCTTTGCTTCCCCTTCCACTGTTTACCCCTCCGCCCTCCCTTCCTTCTTTCTCCAGAAATGTTTTAGCACTGGATAGATAACAAGCACCGTCTCAGGTACTGAGATCCTAAGACTTTGGCCTTTCCCACTCTGCCTTTTTTTTCCTATTTTCTCACACAGCCTGTGTGCTCCTCTGTGACTGGTATCTTTTTCCCTCTTCTTTTTGTCTCAGGCAAGGGATGATTTAACTACACATGTTCCTAACAGGGAAGGAAAGAGCACACAAGGAAGGCAAAGAGGGGGAAAGGAAGACAGAACCAAAACCACAGAGAGTGAAAGGGATGAGTGGAATTCACACGGACGAATCCCCAAAACGTGGCCCAGGGCGCCTGTGGCCCCACAGGGGTCACTTCCATGCACTGTATCACTCTATATACAGGCGAGCCAAGCACAGATCGTCTAATGACTGAAACTCTGGGGAAAAGAAATTACAAGAAATAAGGTTACTGATCTGCCTAATGTTATGTGTCAGTCCAAGCAGCTACAATTAGAACTTACTGATTCTTCCCAGTAGTTTGTTGTGAGTGAGTCCAGAGTAAACTGGGCTAAAGACAATGTAATTATAAAAGAAGAGAGTTGGTAATAAATCAGGAGATCACTCTGTTCCAACCTCCCACCTCTGCTTGAACACCCTCCTCAGTTCCATGTGCCTGACCTCGAGCCCCAGAGTGCTCCCTTGCCTTCTTTTCAGAGACAACCTCTGTCTGGTTTATCCCAGTGCACATGGGAGAATATCCAACTGAAGTACATTTTAACACCAACGAGAAATAAGAGGTCAAGTGGGTAGAAAGCTGGACGAGGGTTATCATGGTGAATTAAAGACCCTTCCTTGTTGACTAACGTGACCATTGATTTCTATTCTCAGAGGCCATGAGGACCTAGGATTCACTGTTCCTATCACAAGTTTACCACCAGAAATGAAACAGAACACTGCTATCCGAGGAAGCACTTTTTTCCATGAAAAACTGACATGTCATATGAATGGATCATTAAGTATATACTGCCTGACTTATCTCCATTTATAAAATCCCACTTTTAATTTATTAGCGAACACTGCCATTTGCTCAGCAGGGGTGTGACAGAAGGATGCTTCGCTGGGCCCTCACCAGACCTCATGCCATGCATGCTGGGCTGTTCACTGTCCTACACAAGCCCACCGCCTCATCGCAAACAGTGGCAACTGCACGCAATCCACGTTTTAAGGTGATGGAGTAGAGCAGAGGATCAAGTGATAGAAAAGCAAACATCGTTTCAAATATAATAGTTTCCACGCTTAAACACCACCAAGCTCTGCTCTACATTCCTATGAAATATTTAGGGAAAAGTATTTGGTGGAAAAAAAATCCCTATAATCCAAACATTGTTTTCTATCCCTCCAAGAGTACAGTCAACTCAGAAGAGTGTTTAGCCCTAGCTCAGAGCAGTAGCTCTGAGCAGTATGGCATTAATTTATGACTGTTGATTCCCTACTTTTGCATTCGAAGCAACTGAAGGCTTATGTTCTGCATCATACATGGAGGATGGTTATGTAGGGTAAGGATATCCAAATGAAATACGCTTTAACATCAATGACAGGGTAACACTAGTAAGGACACATGCATGTTCACTTTAGACACCAGGTTTTCATGTAATAATGACAACAGCTTTTTCAATGAAGGCATAGAAAAAATACTTGAAGATCTTTTTCATATTATCTACACTGCTTTGAAACTGGTACAATATAAATGCACATCCACTAAGGTGCTTTGTGACTCACAACTATGCATCATCAAAGTAAGCAATCCCACATATTTTTAACCCATTTCTAATGTTTCCAGTTTTGAGTAATGTTCATTTCTTTTCTTTTTTTCCTTTACATTTCTTTTGGTTAAAGTCTTCCCTGTGGAGCAAAGGATTTAGACTATAACCTTAAGCAGAGCTATTAGGTCACCGGAGAATTAGTACAACAAAGGGAGACTAAAAAGATTAGAATTGCACAAGGAAGTCTGCTTGTTTCCAAATGTACATACCTTTCAAATGTTTAAGGGCTAATGCCATGATAGTTACAGCTGCCAAATTAAATCAGCACAGAGAAATTTGTAGCCTGGTTTCTCATTTTTAAAAAATATCAATATACTGTTTTTTTTTTCTTTTTTGACCCTCATACCAATCAGGAGAACACGTGTATTGGTAACTGTTCCCGCCAGGTGAGGAAACCAAAAGCACAGATTGATCACTAAATTGCTCCAGTTCACTCAACTGATTAGGGCAGAGGTAGACTTACAACTCCAAGCCGACCTTGTGTTCCAAACATTGTCAAGAAAACTGAAACAGGAAGATAAAACACAAAAGCAAGTAAAAGTTCATTTCTCTTGTTTGGATCATGCTAAATACACATGGGTTTCTGGTGCCCTTGTTGGTGAGGAAAGGGGTGGTCCACCGGAGTCACACGCCTGCAACACAAGTTTTGTGCTTTGCACTCCTGGGGGAGGAGACTCTAGAACCCACAGAGAGGTTGTGGTATCCACTCCAACATTACAGAGCTTAGAAGTTGTCCTTCCTGTTCTCACAATGGAAAAAAAGAAAGAAAGGTGACCACACTGAAATTCAAAAATTCTTCTTAGGTTCACATGAGAATTGAGGCCACGGGACAAACTGCTGCTTGATAATTGAAGAGACAGAAAGATAGAGACAGAGATCACAGCTCAGGGAAGTACAAGCTACTGCTGAAGCCAGCAACAAGGTAATGGATTAATTGCTAGAGCTTTGGCACAGACTACCCTGAGCATTAAACCCTTCTGGAGACCCACTCTTAGGAGGGCTCCTACACTTTGTGAGTTTTTACCATCAAGAACCCCATCAGGCCCTCAGAATGAAGACTATAGAAGAATTCCCCTGTGCTTTTAGTAAGGTGAGGGGAAGAGAAAGCATTTTGAAACATGCAGAGTTCTTCCGACCCCCTTAACAAAGGCTTGTCCTCAAGGAAAACTCTTTTACCAGAGCCGAGCCAGAGTGAGGGAAGGTAAAATACTCAATACCCCTCCAGCCTTCCTGTATTACATAAGATGGAGAAAAAGGCTGAGGAGTACTTAAGACAGTCGCAGCCCAAAGGAACAGGCCACTAAAAGACTAACACATAATCACAGGACTGTGGAATGATTCTTTCATCCCACACCTCATCATTACACCAGCAGGACTGACATATCAATGACAGACTCAAAGAACTAAAAGGCTGAAACTGAATCTAAGGAGTCTCTAAGGAAACCCAAACAGGCAAAAACAAGGATACCAGTGAAGTTTTAGCCTCCAAAAGCTAGAGCAAAGAGTTGTTGTTGTTGTTCAGTTGCTCAGTCATGTCCAACTCTTTGTGACCCCAAGGACTGCAGTACACCAGGCTTCCTTGCCCTTCAGTATCTCCCGGAGCTTGTGAAAACTCAAGTCCATTGAATCGGTGACGCCATCCAACCATCTCATCCTCTGTTGTCCCCTTCTCCTCCTACCTTCAATCTTTCCCAGCAGCAGGGTCTTTTCTAATGAGTCAGCTCTTTGCATCAGGTGGCCAAAGTACTGGAGCTTCAGTTTTAGCATCAGTCCTTCCAACAAATATTCAGGGTTGATTTCCTTTAGGATTAACTGGTTTGATCTCCCTGCTGTCCCAGGGAGTCTCAAGAATCTTCTCCAACACTACAGTTCAAAAGCATCAGTTCTTTGGTGCTCAGTCTTCTTAATGGTCCAACTCTCACATGCATACATGACTACTGGAAAAAAACATAGCTTTGACTATTCGGATCTTTCTCAGCAAAGTAATGTCTCTGTTTTTTAATATGCTGTCTAGGTTGGTCATAGCTTTTCTTCCAAGGAGCAAGTGTCTTCATTTCATGGCTGCAGTCGCCATCTGCAGTGATTTTGGAGCCCAAGAAAATAAAGTCTGTCACTGTTTCCATTTTTCCCATCTATTTGCCATGAAGTGATGGGCCCGGATGCCATGATCTTAGTTTTTTTGAATGTTGAGTTTTAAGCCAGCTTTTTCACTCTCCTCTTTCACTTTCATCAAGAGGCTCTTTAGCTCTCTTTGCTTTCTGCCAAAATGGTGGTAAAAGCAAAGACTAAACATAGCTTAATCCCTAACCAGATAAACATAATACCTCACACTACAAGCCAGTGTACCTTAGCTCCCTTTATCTAACACATCACCTCTAGCTTACAACAAGAAATTACAAGATACGTGAAAGGCCAAAAACACAGTGTGAAGAGACAAAGCAAGCATTTGAATCAAACTCAGAGAGTTGAGAATTACCTGACTGGAAGTTTTAAATAACTATGACTAATATGCTAAGGATTCCAAAGGGAAAAGTGGACAACATGCAAGAAAAGATGGGAAACATAAGCTTAAATATTAGAAAGTAAATGCTAGAAACTAAAAACAACGGAAAGAAAGAATGCTTTTGATAGGTTCATTAGCAGACCAGACAGAGTTGAGGAAAGAATCACCAGCTCAAAAATGTCAGCAGAGGCATCTCAAACTGAAAAGCCGAGAGGAGAAGCGTGAAAGAAACAAAACAGACTATTTAAAACCTGTGGAAATGAAAGTGAAAGTCGTTCAGTCGGGCCTGACTCCTTGGGACTCCATGGACTATACAATCCTTGGAATTCCCCAGGCCAGAACACTGGAGTGGGTAGCCTTTCCCTTCTCCAGGGGAATCTTCCCAACCCAGGGATCAAACCCAGGTCTCTCACAATACAGGTGGATTCTTTACCGGCTGAGCCACAAGGGAAGCCCTAAGAACTGTGAGATAATTACAAAATGTATAAAATATATGTAGTGGGAAAGAAATAAAATATTAAATAATAGCTGAGAATTTTCCAAAGTTAGTAACAGACACCAAACCACAAATATAAAAAGCTCAGAGAACATGAATAAAAAATAGGAAAAAAAAATACAGATATATATTTACACTTAGGCATGCCCTATTAAAATCCAAAGACTGGGGGAAGATAAAGAAAAAAGTCAGAGGAAAGACACCTTACCTATAGAAGAACAAGGATAAAAATAACATCAGACTGCTTAAGAGACCACAAAAACAAGACTAAAATGGAGTGAAATATTTATATTGGCGAAAGAAACAAACCATTAACCTAGAATTCTCTATCTAGTGAAAATTATCCTTTAAAAAGAAAGAGACACAGGCTTTCTCCGACAAATATAAATGGAGGGAATTTGTTGCCAACATAACTGATTTGCAAAATGTATCAGAAGTTCTTCAGAGAAGAAAAATTGATGTAGGTCAGAAACTTGAATCTACACAAATAAAGGAAGAAAGAATAAGTGAATAAAAGTCTTAATTTTCTTATTCTTAATGGATCTAACAGATAATATTCTGTTCAAGGCAGTAGAATTGGGGATTATAGCTTATAGATAAGGGACATGCATAAAACACCCTGCGCCCTAGAACCTAACAGCAGAGCTTGATTCTGAGACAGAAAATCCAAGGAACCCACCTTCAGGCACTGAAAGGCAATTCTTGTTTTCAGTTCAGTTCAGTTCAGTTCAGTAACTCAGTCATGTCCGACTCCTTGCGACCCCATGAACTGCAGCACGCCAGGCCTCCCTGTCCATCACCAACTCCCGTAGTGTACCCAAACCCATGTCCATCGAGTCGGTGATGCCACCCAACCATCTCATCCTCTGTCGGCCCCTTCTCCTCCTGCCCTCAATCCTTCCCAGCATCAGGGTCTTTTCCAGTGAGTCAACACTTTGCATGAGGTGGCCAAAGTATTGGAGTTTCAGCTTCAACATCAGTCCTTCCAATGAACACCCAGGACTGAGCTCCTTTAGGATGGACTGTTGGGATCTCCTTGCAGTCCAAGGGACTCTCAAGAGTCTTCTCCAACACCACAGTTCAAAAGCATGAATTCTGCGGTGCTCAGCTTTCTTCACCATCCAACTCTCACATCCATACATGACCACTGGAAAAACCATAGCCTTGACCAGATGGACCTTAGTTGGCAAGGTAATGTCTCTGCTTTTAAATATGCTATCTAGGTTGGCCATAACCTTCCTTCCAAGGAGTAAGCGTGTTTTAATTTCATGGCTGCAATCACCATCAGCAGTGATTTTGGAGCCCCAAAAATAAAGTCTGACACTGTTTCCACCGTTTCCCCATCTATTTCCCATGAAGTGATGGGACCAGATGCCATGATCTTAGTTTTCTGAATATTGAGCTTTAAGCCAACTTTTTCACTCTCCTCTTTCACTTTCATCAAGAGGCTCTTTAGTTCTTCTTCACTTTCTGCCATAAGGGTGGTGTCACCTGCATATCTGAGGTTATTGATATTTCTCCCGGCAATCTTGATTCCAGCTTGTGCTTCTTCCAGTCCAGCGTTTCTCATGATGTACTCTGTATATAAGTTAAATAAGCAGGGTGACAATATGCAGCCTTGATGTACTCCTTTTCCTATTTGCAACCAGTCTGTTGTTCCATGTCCAGTTCTAACTGTTGCTTCCTGACCTGCATACAAGTTTCTCAAGAGGCAGGTCAGGTGGTCTGGTATTCCCATCTCTTTCAGAATTTTCCACAGTTTATTGTGATCCACACTGTCAAAGGCTTTGGCATAGTCAATGAAGCAGAAATAGATGTTTTTCTGGAACTCTCTTGCTTTTTCGATGATCCAGCAGATGTTGACAATTTGATCTCTTGTTCCTCTGCTTTTTCTAAAACCAGCTTGAACATCTGAAGTTCACAGTTCACATATTGCTAAAGCCTGGCTTGGAGAATTTTGAGCATTACTTTACTGGAGTGTGAGATGACTGCAATTGTTCGGTAGTTCGAGTATTCTTTGGCCTTGCCTTTCTTTGGGATTGGAATGAAAACTGACATTTTCCAGTCCTGTGGCTACTGCTGAGTTTTCCAGATTTGCTGGCATATCGAGTGCAGCACTTTCACAGCATCATCTTTCGGGATTTGAAATAGCTCAACTGGAATTCCATCACCTCCACTAGCTTTGTTCATAGTGATGCTTCCTAAGGCCCACTTGACTTCACACTCCAGGATGTCTGGCTCTAAGTGAGTGATCACACCATCGTGATTATCTGGGTCATGAAGATTTTTTTTGTACAGTTCTTCCGTGTACTCTTGCCACCTCTTCTTTCTTTTCATGGTACTTATTAAAAGTGTCGATAATCTTTGCTTTCATGTTAGTTTAAGTAAGAAAGTAAGAAGTAAATTCTATGTAAAGAACCACAAAACAAAAACAAAAATGAAATGCAATGGTACATGAGCTTATATTATTTCTCCCTGAAGTGGAAATTTTATACTATTTGAGGTTTCTTCCCACAGCAAATCTTTAGGAGTCTAAGTTATGGACATCCCTTCTTCCCTCATTGCCCAAACTCCTTTCCACAGGCTAATACACCCTGATAAAGTAAATGGTGCCTTCTTTGGACTCTGTCGTGGGTTCAGTCATGTCTGTTATGCAAGGGGCAACACATGTACTGAGTCAGAATGGATTCTCATTTTGGCCCTGGGTCAGCCACTACCTGGACTGACCTGGAGACTTGTCTTTGCAAGGCTCTAAGCAACCTAACTGTTGCCTCTCCAGCAACCTGCAGACCCACGCTGCTCTGGGACAAGTCAGACCATTACAGAGGGTTCCACCAGAGTTCACAGTAAATCACGAGGACCTGACCACCACTGATGGTGGAGGTCTTAGATGTCAAAACATTCTTTAAAAAAGCCTGCACATGGAGTATCTGCTGAAGTTCTATTGCACTGTCTCTGACAATGCAATATTGCAGCCCAGAAACTGACCAACATGCAATAAATTTGAGGAAATGTTGACATAAGTAATAAAACCAAATTTGAGGGATTGAAAAAGAGATAGCACAACAAAACATATGCTTAAAACACATTCCTATGCAAACTCACATACATTTTTTAAACTCCTTGTAACATACAAGGCTTTTTTGGAAGCAGATGGCCTTGCAGTTTTCAGATCCCCATAGATTCTTCAGAGTGCTAACTATATAGGAAGCTTAATTCTAAAAATTTAATTACTTGTAAGCACAAGGTTGGGAAAAATCTTCTAAAGAACTATGTTATCCTATTTAAATAGGATAAGTAATGGCCATTCTAAAAATGTAAGCATTTATTATTATTAAAATAATGTGATTCTCCTTTGAGTTCCCTGGAAAGAAACATTAGTTACATATGCTTCTTCTTTTTTTTTTTTTTTTTAGTTAGTTTATTTTCTATTTTTTAACTTTACAATATTGTATTTGTTTTGCCATACATTGACATGAATCCACCATGGGTGTACATGTTTCCCTCCTCCAGAGCCCCCCTTCCACCTTTTTAAAAATCACACTATTAGACTTCTGCTTAAGAATGAAAGTCTTGGGAAAGATGCAAAGTCTATAGAGCATGATCTGCCCAGTAACCAACTAACTTTTCAATGCCTGAGTGTAAAAGTAGCATCGCTCCCCTCTGTATGTCCACCCAGATCTGGTTGTCTAGCACAATTTCCCACGCACCTCTCAAATCCTACAGAGAAGCAGGACCTCCAACAAAGCAGGAAACAGGCAGCAAACATACCAGCTTTCACTTTCACTCCATTACTCTCCACTCCCCCTAACTAGAGTTTCAGAGAGGGCATAAAAGCAAGCTCCTTCTATTCTCCTGGGCTGCAAACAGAGACTGGACTATCTCACTCCACTTCCACGGCAAGCACTTTTCAAGTGACTGACAATAAATCACACAAACATTAGCTAAAGAAAACTGGTTGGAAATATGAGCTCCTTGAGGACCAAGTAGCAATGTTCTCACATTTCTATCTCCATACCCATTATTCCTGTCAGGTTCAGGGCCCTGATCAAGGTAGGTGCTGTCAAATGCTTTCATTTTTCTTTGAGTGACAGACTTAGGAAAGGACTTAGAAATCACCTGGCATTTCCTTCTCCCCGCCTCCCTCGTTACCTTAGCACTGATAAAGAGTCCTAGCTCATTGCTAAGCAAATTTCTGTGAATCATGCCCAGCAAAGAGGATGAAACAGCGCCCATGCAATCTGCAGAAAAGACAGATGTAAAGCAGGCTGCCAGGTTAGCCTCCCTGACTGCCAAAGAAATGTCAACTGATTATACCTGAGAAGGAAAAAGGGGCAGATGGAGTGACATGACTAATATCATTAGCCTATTTGCCTCTGGGAATTAGAAGCAGGGAGAAAACTCTAGAGTAGGTACCCATACACTTCACAAAGGTAAGCACAGGGAATATCTCAGCTTGTTTCTTGGTTAAAAGAAGTATTTATTCACTATTACATTTTTTTTTCATTTCTTTTGCAACCTGGCTGTGAATGTCAGAGTGAAATCTATTAGAATTCAATTCACAATTATAACACATTTATGGGAGATTGTTCTCTGCATATAAAAGCATAGTGAGAAGCAATCCACAGCAAGTAAGAAAAAGCCTTAAAAGTCTTGTCCAAAAAGATAAAAAGAGAATACAGAAAAAAATTTACTTGATGAAAAATATATAGAGTTAAGAGAAGTGGTAAAATAGAGGAAGAATGAAAGGAAAGGGAAGAGAAAGGTGAATAAGTAGCCTAATGGGAGAGGGAAAAGATATTTATGGAGCTAATTCTCCCTCTTTAAAGCTCATTATTGCCTTTCTCCAATCTCCCCCAAAACTCCCACTTCACTTGTGTTCAACAGATGCATGCTTATTTTCCCAACACTCAGCCATCAGAAACTTCATCTGTTAAAACATTAGTTTTGAGAACTATGAAAAAAAAAAGCTGACATAGTAAATCTGATTCAACAACCACACCACCATAACAAAAAACATAACATTTACCTTTGAATGAGCTGTATTAAACCTCTACAATAGTAACATAATTGCCAAATTTAGATTAAACAACCGAAATTTTAATAAAACGACAGAAAAGGAAGAATGCCCTTCTTCATACAGTGGGATGAGTTTCTGAGTTTACATTCAGTTAATATATCTAAATAATAGAATGAGGAAAAACAGATTCAAAAGCCAATTGTGCAGCAGAAATACAAATATTCAGATGAACATTGTCAAGGTTTAAAAATAAACTTGGGACTTCCCAGGTGGTCCTAGTGTTACCAATGCAAAAGACATGAGAAACACTGGTGTAATTCCCGGGCAGGGAAGATCCCTTGGAGGAGGGCATGGTAACACAGTCCAGTATTCTTGCATGGAGAAACCCATGGACAGAGAAGCCTGGTGGGCTACAGTCCATGGGGTCATAAAGAGTCAGACACTTACCCTGCACCCAAAAAGAAACTAGGAATGAGTTTCTTTTTAAATTCCAGGGTTAGGAATGAGCAGTGACTGCTCCATCAGAACAAGATTCCATGGTGCATGAGGTGAGCACTCACAAGGCCTTTCCTCAGTAATGGGGGATAACTAACCCTAGACTGAACATTGCTCCACTTCTGCCTCATCAATAGTAAAAGCAACACTCTGAAGGATAAAGCAGTTTCCAAAGAATTTAACTGTGTCCCAGAACAAAGCCCAAGGATAGTTACAGAAACACAAAAATATCAAGCACTCAGCAAGTTAAAATTCATGTCTTGATTCCAAACAGTGATTATTGGGCATGAAAATATTTACAACCCATAATGAGGAAGTATCAATGAATTAAAAGGGGATAGACTCAGAACTTTAAAAGAAAATACTAGGATTATATGAAAAAGACATTTAAAAAGTTATCATAACTCTACTGTATAACACAAAAACTTAAGAGACATGTAGGACATTAAATGGCTTCCCTCATAGCTCAGTCAGTAAAGAATCTGCCTGCAATGAAGGAGACCTGGGCTCGATTCCTGGGTTGGGAAGATCCCCTGGAGGAGGATATGGCAACCCACTCTAGTATTCTTGCCTGGAGAATCCCACGGACAGAGGAGCCTGGCAGACTACAGTCCATGGGGTCCCAAGAGTTGGACACAACTTAGCAGCTAAACCACCACCAGGACATAAAAAGGACTGAACTTTCAGAAATGAAAATAACAATATCCAAAGTTAAAAGTATGTAGATGGGAATAATTGCAGACTAGACACCACAGAAGAAAAATAGTGAGATGGAAGACATAGCAATAGAAACTATGGAGGGAAAAAAAGTAAAAATAAGCCTAGATGCCCATCAGCAGATGAATGGATAAGGAAGCTGTGGTACATATACACAATGGAATATTACTCAGCCATTAAAAAGAATACATTCAAATCAGTTCTAATGAGGTGGATGAAACTGGAGCCTATTATAGAGAGTGAAGTAAGCCAGAAAGAAAAACAACAATACAGTATACTAACACATATATATGGTGTTTAGTTAATCAGTAAAGATAACCCTGTATGCGAGACATCAAAAGAGACACAGATAAATAGAACAGTATTATGGACTCTATGGGAGAGGGCGAGGGCGGGATGATATGGGAGAATGGCACGGAAGCATGTAAATTATCACATGTGAAACGAGTTGCCAGTCCAGGTTCGATGAATGATACAGGGTGCTTGGGGCTGGTGCACCAGGATGACCCGGAGGGATGGAATGGGGAGGGAGGTGGAAGGGGGTTCTGGAAGGGGAAAACATGTATACCCATGGTGGATTCATGTCAATGTATGGCACAAATACAATATTGTAAAGTTAAAAAATAGAAAATAAACTAATTAAAAATAATAATAATAAAAATAAAATAAAATCAAAGATTCCATAAGGTCAAAAAAAAAAAGTATAATAAAGCTTTTTGAACTGAATGAAAATGAAAACATAACATATTAGAATTCTGGGGGCTATTAAAGAAGACTTAAAAAACTATATCATTGAAGGTCTTTTTTAGAAAATAAGTTTCAAATCAATTTCCTTTGTTCTTACCTTATAAAACTGGGCAAAAGAAATATCAAATGAGAGCCAAAGTAAGTAGAAGAAAGAGAATAATAAATATTAAACTAGAAATCAATGAAATAGGAAACAAAAACAAAATAGAAAAATCAATGAAACCAAAAACTGACTCCTTAAGAAGTAAAATAAGTATTTGACATCATTTCAGGGTCTATACATGTTTAAAAAAATAAGGGAATTTCATCAACAAATTCATGCTGATACATTCCACAACTCAGATGAAATGGTCAAATTTTTCAGAGACACAACTATCAACACTCAAGAAACAATAGATAACATGAGAAACACTACATCTATTGAGGAAATAAAAATTTTAGTTAAAACCTCCCCACAAAGATTGTTGTTTCAATTCTGAATTCTACCAAACATAAAAGGAAGGATTAATATGAATTCTATGTAAACACTTCCAGGAAATTAGCGAGTAGAGCATAATTCCCTGCTTATTTCTGAGGTCAAAATTACCCTGATACCCAAATCTGACAGAGAAATCATAAGAACAG
This sequence comes from Okapia johnstoni, assembly GCA_024291935.2. Taxonomy (NCBI): domain Eukaryota; kingdom Metazoa; phylum Chordata; class Mammalia; order Artiodactyla; family Giraffidae; genus Okapia; species Okapia johnstoni. Next base: position 3,015,876 of record CM044326.1, read on the forward strand.
AAAACTGCAGATCAATATCCATGCTGAAATTTCATGTGAAATTTTCAACCAAATTTTTAAAAAATCAAATTCAATTACATATAAAATATAATACACCTTGACCAAGTTGAGCTTATCTCTGCAATCCAAGGTAAGTTTAATATTTTTAAATTGATCAATGTAATCCAACATATTAACAAAAGAAAAATCATATTATCATCCCAATAGATAAAGAGGAAACAATTTTAACAAATTTCAACATGCATGTTCATTGAAAAAACTCAACAAACTATCAATAGAGAAGAACTTCAATCTAATAAATAGCATCTATGAATACCTAATATAAACATCATGACTAATGGTAAAAAGACCAACTCGATCCTTCTAAAGTCAGGAATAAGACAAGGAGAGTATTCTTACCACTTCCCAACACTGGAAAAGAGATCCTAGCCAGTGTAATAAGTCAAGAAAAAGAAATAAAAAGTATTTAGATTGGAAAGGATAAAGTAACACTGTCTTTATTTGCAGATAACATGATTGTCTCTGTAGAAAAATCCCAACTCTTCAAAAAAGCTACTAGAACTAACAAATAAGTTTTAAAAAAACTGCAGGATATGAGACCAATACACAGAAACCAGTCTTGTTTCTACATTTAGCAACAATCAATTGGAGATTACAGCTAAAATACCTACGTCAATGATAGCATCCAAAAATAAGAAACAAGAGATGAAAATGACAAAAGATGCGAGAGCGCTGAACAGTGGAGACTATTAAACACTGGTGACAGAACAGTTTTAAAACCTAAATAAATGGTTCAATATGCAACATTCATTGGCTGGAAAAATGAACATGGCTAATATTACTCCTTATCTATTAGTCCTTCTCCAAAGAATCTGCATACTCAAAGCAATTCCAGTCAAAATCTCAGTATTTCTGTAGAAACTGACAAGTACATTGTAAAATTCATACAGAAAAACAAAAGATCTAGCAAAGCCAAAAGAACATTTGAAAAAATAACAAAATCATAGGACTAATACTATCTCATTTCAAAAATTATTACAAAAATCTCAGCAATTGTGATCATGTGGAATTGTCATAAAGATAGACAAAAGAGCAGTGAAATAGAATAAACTATCCAGAAATAGACCCAAACACAACTGTTTTTTCTCCAAATTCTTTTTATTTATCTATTTGCCTACTTATCTATTTTAATTTTTACCTGGAGTATACTTGATTTACAATGCTGTGTTAATTTCTACTGTACAGGAAAGGGATTCAGTTGTACATACCCACTCTTTTTTAGATCCTTTTCTCATATACATCATTACAGAGTATCGAGGAGAGTTCCCTCTGCTATATGCTATACAGTAGGCCCTGATTAGTTATCTGTTTTATATACAGCAGTATGTATATGTTAATCCCAATCTCCCAATTTATTGCACCTCCTTTCCCCCAGTAACCATAAGATTGTTTTCTACTTCTGTGGCTCTATTTCTATTTTGTAAATAAGTTCATTTATACAATATTTAAAGATTCTGCTTATAAGGGATATAATAAAATATTTCTCTTTCTCTGTTTGACTTACTTCATTCAGTATGACAATGTCTAGGACCATCCACATTGCTGCAAATGGCATTATTTCATCCTTTTTATGGCTAAGTAATATTCCATTGTATATATGTACGACTTCTTTTTTAAACTAAATTTATTTATTTTTAACTGAAGGATGATTGCTTTGCACTCTCGTGTTGGTTTCTGCCAAGCATCGACATGAAGCAGCCGTGGGCATAACTATGTCACCTCCCTCTTGAGCCTCCCTCTCCCTGCCTCCTCATTCCACTCCTCTAGGCTGTTCATCAAGGCAGCATGGCACTGGCACAAAAACAGCATATAAATCAAAGAAACAAGATAGAAAGCCCAGAGATAAACCAATGCACCCACAGGTACATTATTTTTGACAAAGGAGGCAAGAATATACAATGGATCAAAAATAGTCTCTTCAATTAGTGCTGTGAAAACTGGACAGCTACGTGTAAAAGAAGGAAATTAGAACACTTCCTCATACCATACACAAAGATAAACTCAAAATGGATTAAAGACCTAAATGTAAGACCAGAAACTATAAAACTCTTGGAGGAAAACACAGGCAGACACTCAATGACATAAATCACAGCAGGATTCTCTATGACCCACCTCCTAGAGTAATGGAAATAAAAGCAAAACTAAACAAGTGGGACATAATTATACTTAAAAGCTTTCGCGCAGCAAAGGAAACTATAAAGAAGGTGGAAAGACAACCTTCAGAATGGAAGAAAGTAATAGCAAATGAAACAGACAAATGATTAATTTCCACTATATTTACAAGCAGCTCATACAACTCAACACCAGAAAAACAAACAGGCCGATCAAAAAGTAGGAAAAAGACCTAAACAGACATTTCTCCAAATAAGACATACAGATGGCTAATAAATACATGAAAAGATGCTCAACAACACTCACTATTGGAAAAGTGCAAATCAAAACTACAATGAGATCACCTCACACCAGTCAGAATGGCCATTATCAAAAAATCTACAAAAAATAAATGCCAGAGAGGGTCTGGAGAAAAGGGAACCCTATTGCACTGTTGGTGGGAATGTAAATTGACACAGCCACTATGGAAGACAGTTTTGAGACTCCTTAAAAAGCTGGGAATAAAACTACCACATGACCCAGCAATCCGACTATTAGGCATATACCCTGAGGAAACCAAAATTGAAAAAGACACATGTATCCCATTGTTCACTGCAGCACTATTTACAATAGCTAGAACATGGAAGCAACCTAGATGTCCATTAACAGATGAATGGATAAAGAACCTGTGGTACATATATACAATGAATAATACTCAGCCATAAAAAGAAATGTATTTAAGTCAGTTCTAATGAGTTGGATGAACCTAGAGCCTATTACACAGAGTGAGGCAAGTCAGAAAGAGAAAGATAAATGTTGTATACTAACACATATATTTGGAATCTAGAAAGATGGTGCTGATGAAATTATTTGCAGGGCAGCAATGGAGACAGAGCTATATAGAACAAACTTATGGACATGGGGTGGTGGGGAGGAAGGAGAGGGTGAGATGTATGGAGAGAGTTACATGGAAACTTACATTACCATCTGTAAAACAGATAGCCAACGGGAATTTGCTGTATGACTCAAGGAACTCAAACAGGGGCTCTGTAACAACTTAAAGGGGTGCAATGGGGAAGGTGATGGGAAGGAGGTTCAAGAGGGAGGGGACATATGTACACTTATGGCTAATTCAATGTTGATAATTGGCAGAAACCAAAATATTTTGTAAAGCAATTATCCTTCAATTAAAAATAAATTAATTTTAAAAAACCTAGGAATAAAACCAGCATATAATCCAGAAATCCCACTTTTAGGCATATACCCTGTGAAACCAAAATTGAAAAAGACACATGTACCCCAGTGTTCATTGCAGCACTATTTATAGTAGCCAGGGCTTCCTTCATAGCTCAGTGGATAAAGAATCTGCCTGCAATGCAGGAGACCCCGGTTCAATTCCTGGGCTGGGAAAATCTGCTGGTGAAGGGATAAGCTACCCACTCCAGTATTCTTGGGCTTCCCTGCTGGTTCACATGGTACAGAATCAGCCTGCAATGCGGGAGATCCCTGGGTTCGATCCCTGGGTTGGGAGAATCTCCTGAAGAAGGGAAACGCTACCCACTCCAGTATTCTGACATGGAGAATTCCATGGACTGTTGAGTCCATGGGGTCTCAAAGAGTCGGACACTACTGAGTGACTTTCACTTTCACTTCAGGACAAGGAAACAACCTAGATGCCCACTGGCAGATGAATGGATAAATAAGCTGTAGTACGTTTATACAATAGAATATTACTTAGATATAAAAAGGAATGCATTTGAGTCAGTGCTAATGAGGTAGATGAACCTAGAGCCTATTATACAGAGTGAAGTAAGTCAGAAAGAGAAAAACAAGTATCGTATACTAACGCATAAACATGGAATTTAGAAGGACAGTACTTATGAACCCATTTGCAGGGCAGCAATGCAGACACAGAGAAAATAGACTCTTGGATATGGGGTGGGAGGGAGGAGAGGGTAGAATGTAAGGAGAGCGTAATATGGAGACATATATATTACCATATGCAAAATATATAGCCAGTGGGAATCTGCAGTATGACTCAGGGAACACAAACACAACTGATTTTGACAAAAGTAAAAAGGTAATTCAGTAGAGAAAAAACTTGTCAAAAATATGGGATTAGAACTGTTGGATTGTTGTTATAGTTCAAGCAGAAGATAATAAGAAGAGGTGGCAAGAATACACAGAAGAACTATACAAAAAAGACCTTCATGACCCAGATAACCACAATAGTGTGATCACTCACCTAGAGCCAGACATCCTGGAATGTGAAGTCAAGTGGGCCTTAGGAAGCTTCACCAAGAACAAAGCTAGTGGAGGTGATGGAATTCCAGCTGAGCTATTTCACATCCTAAAAGATGATGCTGTGAAAGTGCTGCACTCAATATGACAGCAAATTTGGAAAGCTCAGCAGTAGCCACAGGACTGGAAAAGGTCAGTTTTCATTCCAATCCCAAAGAAAGGCAATACCAAAGAAAGTTCAAACTACCAAACAATTGGATTCATTTCACATGCTAGTAAAGTAATGATCAAAATTCTCCAAGCCAGGCTTCAACAGTATGTGAACCGTGAACTTCCAGATGTTCAAGTTGGATGTAGAAAAGGCAGAGGAATAAGAGATCCAATCGCCAACATCCACTGGATCATTGAAAAAGCAAGAGAGTTTCCGAAAATCATGTACTTCTGCTTTATTGATTTCACCAAAACCTTTGTGTGGATCACAACAAACTGTGGAAAATTCTGAAAGAGATGGGAATACCAGACCACCTGAGCTGCCTCCTGTGAAATCTGTATGCAGGTCAAGAAGTAACAGTTAGAACTAGACATGGAACAACAGACTGGTTCCAAACTGGGAAAGGAGTATGTCAAGGCTGTATATTATCACCCTGCTTACTTAACTTATGTGCAGAGTACGTATTGAGAAATGTCAGGCAAGATGAAGCACAAGCTGGAATCAAGATTGCCAGGAGAAATATCAATAACCTCAGATATCCAGATGACACCATCTTTAAGGCAGAAAGTGAAGAAGAACTGAAGAGCCTCTTAATGAAAGTGAAAGAGGAGAGTGAAAAAGTTAGCTTAAAACTCAACATTCAGAAAATTAAGATCACGGCATCCAGTCCCATCACTCCATGGCAAGTAGATGGAGAAACAATGGAAACAGTGACAGACTTTATTTTGAGGGACTCCAAAATCACTGCAGATAGTGACTGCAGCCATGACGTTAAAAGATGCTTCCTCTGTGGAAGAAAAGTTATCACCACCCTAGACAGCATATTAAAAAGCAGAGACATTACTTTGCTGACAAAGGTCCATCTAGTCAAAGCTATGGTTTTTCCAGTAGTCATGTATGGATGTGAGAGTTGGACAATAAAGAAAGCTGAGCACTGAAGAACTGATGCTTTTGAACTGTGGTATTGGAGAAGACTCTTAAGACTTCCTTGGATTGCAAGAAGATCCAACCAGTCCATCCTAAAGAAAATCAGTCCTGAATATTCATTGGAAGGACTGATACTGAAGCTGAAACTCCAACACTCTGGCCACCTGAAGCAAAGAACTGCCTCATTGGAAAAGACCCTGATGCTGGGAAGGATCGAAGGCAGGAGGAGAAGGGGACGACAGAGGATGAGATGGCTGGATGGCATCACCGACTCGATGGACATGTGGTTGAGCAGGCTCCGGGAGTTGGATATGGACAGGAAGCCTGGTGTCACAGAGAGTCAGACACAAATGAGCAACCGAACCGTAGCTCAGTTTCTAAACCGTGTCTGAATCGTTGCGACCCAGGATGCGGCATGCCAGGCTTCCTGTCCCTCACTGTCTCCTGCAGTTTGCTGAGACTCATGTCCATTGAGTTGATGATACCATCATCATCACTGATAAGAGGATGAAAAAGATACACTGAAAGAGATACAAGTCAAGACAAAACATTTTAAAGCATACATCTGAAAAGAATTTGAAACCATATCATATAGGGAACTCTCTGAACTGAGTAATAAGAAAATGAACATCCTAACAAGATAATAGGCAGGACATCTGCACAGATGCCTCACCAGGATGATGCCCATCTAGAAAATCATCACATAAATATATGCTCACCATCATTTGTCATTAGAGACATGAAAACAAAAATGCACTGCACATTTGGCAGAACGGCTAACATTAAAATGACTGGCCACACAGATACAGAGTGCTGCCAGAGATAAGAGGAACTAAAACACGTATGTTGCCAGTGGGAGTATATTAGCACTACCACTGTTGAGAAATATTCTGGTTATTTCGGCAGAAGTTTAATGCACACCTACTATAAGTTTCAGAAAATAAGCCCCCATGTATTCACCCACGAGAAGTGAAAGCATGTGTGCGCACAAAGACTTGTACATGAATGTGCATGGCAGACTTCTTTGTGCAAAACTCAAATGTGCAAAGAGCCAAAATAGCCATCAACAGATGAATGAACAAAAACACTTGGGTATATTCAATTCAACCGGATATACCAATTGAATTCACAATTCACCGTTTGAATATCCAAATTGTATTGGATATACCAACACTATTCACCAATAAACAGAAGAAGCTATTGACACACACTTTACTATGAATAAAGTCACAAAAACTAAAATAAGGAATAAAATGCAGACAAATTAGAGTACACACTATATGATTTATGTATATAACACTCCAGAAAGTGCCCATCCGTGCAGCAGGGCATGGGAATGCAAACGCGGAAGGAGGCCATTAGAAAGGCACCCAGAGAAACTTTTGAGGGCGGTGGACATCTTCATTTCCTTAATTTTGGTCATAGTTCCTCAAGTGTGTACAAGTCAGATGTCATCACGAGGTATAATTTAAATCAACGCCATTATTAGGTCAATTATATTCTCAATGGAGTCATTAAAAACACACCAAAAAAGGATGAGAAAGTGAGATATAAAATACAAGAAGAAAATGTTTTAAAAACCGCCCTACTATACTCAGTGTTGGTGTATTGCAATCAAAAAATGCTTCACGACTTCCCTGATAGCTCAGTGGTAAATAATCCTCCTCCCAGTGCAGGAGACATGAGTTCAACGCCTGGTTCTGGAGGATCCCACAGGCCGCAGAGCAACTCATCCTGTGCCCCACAACTACTGAGACTGGGCTCTAGAGCCCAGGACCCACAACCACTGAAGCCCACATGCCCTAGAGCCCATTCTCTGCAGGAAGCAGCCACTGCAATGAGAAGCCTGCACACCACAACTTCAGAGCTGATCCCGCTCGCCACAGCTAGAGAAAAAGCCCACAGAGCGGTGGAGACCCAGCACAGCCAAAAAAAAAATAAATATAAATAATTTTAAAAATGTAAATGCTTCAGATGTCACTCAGGCTCTAACCACCTTCATACCTCATGGGGTCTCAGCTCAAAAAGAGAGCCAGGCACTGCCCCTGAAGAAACACCCACTGTGTGGTGAGAAGCCACTCAGAAGCATAGAGCTAATTATTCACTAGATCTCCCCATCAGAGTTCTGCATGGGGAAGTGTTTTAAAAAAAAAAAGCCTAGAAAACTTTCCTTGGAAGGTCCATACTTAGTTTTTGTTTTTCACAAAGCCAGATAATAATTTATGACTTTTTTCCTTGTTCCCTTTTATTTTATAGCACAGTATGGCTTGTTAACACATTCACTGCTTCACCAAGCATTCATTTAGCAAGCACTGAGCTCAAAGAAATATTCCAACTGCAGTTGGGAAGAAAAAAGGTTCGCCCCCTTACTGGTGACATCTGTGTTTTAACCCAAGTTAAAACAAGTAGAAAATAAGAATAAAGGAATTAACAAAGAAAATACAAATATCAAGCACAAGGAGACTGAGAGAGGGGGAGTCATCAGCAAGGGTTGTCTGGGAGGATGAGAATGGCAGGTTCACCGTTCATCAAAATTGTTGGGGCCCGATCTCTGCATGAGAATAAAAAGGAGCCTCAGACTGCCACCCATCCTTCTTTACCTTCAGTGAGTCTGTGAGGAGAGAAGGTGGGGACGCAAGTTCAGAGGGGAAAGAGGATTCACATTTGAGAATCACTGCTTACACTACAGCTCTACGCTGGGAGATGTGCCAGCTGTTAGAAATGCCAAGAAAGATACGGATGTGGTTTCCATCCAAGAGGCACTTTTAATGTCAAGGAGAAAGAAGCATGGAAACGCATGAGAGCATACATATGATGAATATTTTAACAAAAATGGAGCAGAGGTTATGAGACCATGAAAGAAAGTATCTGTGAAAGCCAGAGGGTCTTTGTAGAGAAAATATTTGCACTGAATATTGTGGATGAGGCTCTTATTAGAGAAGCAAGACAGGCATACTTTTAGAAAATTTTTTTCTTTTCTTTTTTTTTTAATTAGTTTATTTTCTATTTTTTAACTTTACAATATTGTATTTGTTTTGCCATACATTGTAGAAAATATTTTTAAGCAAGTTATAAGATTTGTATTAAAGGAATATCATATTGTCAGAATAGAGGATTGATGGTAAGATCACAATCAAGGAAACCAGTTAGGGAATGACTACAAAAATTCAAGTAACAAATGGCAAGATGTTGAATTAAAACAGCGACAGTTAGGATAAAAAAGAGGATGGAGATGTAAATATCCAGGATACTGAGTTCATCAGAACAAAGACAAATCTGAAACCATATAGAAAAGGAAGACCTTAGAGAACACACCAAGAACAGAGAAAGGACAAAACCAGGAACACACCTGCCTTAAGGTAACATAAAACACATCTCCCAAAAGCAGCATGTGAAAAAGTACAAAGCCACACAGCAGTATTAAAAAGCAGGGACATTACTTTGCTGACAAAGGTCCATCTAGTCAAAGCTATGGTTTTTCCAGTAGTCATGTATGGATGTGAGAACTGCACTATAAAGAAAGCTGAGCGCTGAAGAATTGATGCTTTTGAACTGTGGTGTTGGAGAAGACTCTTGAGAGTCCCTTGGACTGCAAGGAGATCCAACCAGTCCATCCTAAAGGAGATCAGTCCTGAATATTCATTGGAAGGACTGATGCTGAAGCTGAAACTCTAATCCTTTGGCCACCTGATGCAAAGAACTGACACATTGGATAAGACCCTGATGCTGGGAAAGATTGAAGGCAGGAGGAGAAGGGGACGACAGAGGATGAGATGGTTGGATGGCATCACCTACTCCATGGAGATGAGTTTGAGCAAGCTCCAGGAGTTGGTGATGGACAGGGAGGCCTGGTGTGCTGCAGTCCATGGAGTTGCAAAGAGTCAGAAACAAGTGAGCGACTGAACTGAACTGAACACAGCAGTTAGGTATAAAAAGAGAGTCCTGGTTAAATTTAGATGAGCTAAAAGTGTACAGATGAGAGAGCAGAGAGCGGGTAGAGGAGACCAAGTGTGAGAGACCTGGAGGATGAGACGCATGTGGCTGGGGGAGAAGCCACCACACTCCAGGACCAGCCACGGATGGACACAGCAGGGCAGAATGTGGGGGACTTGGACTGACCAACAGGGAGACAGGAGGTCAGCAAGGTCTGAGGAAGGGTAGAAAAGACAATTATTTGAAGCCACCACCTCTGAGCTGCTGAGAAGATTCAGAAAAACCAACCCAGAATATGCTACTTTGGCCTGTGGATTATTTTGAACTGAAGGCAGTCAAAATCCAGAAGTCTCAGGAAAAGTGTTTTATCTCCCCTTTAATCACCTAGAAGAAATTAGAAGGAAGCTAGCAACAAGAAGACAGCTACTGCCAGAGATAACTTTTTCCCCTGAGAGACATATCTGCATGCCGAGCAACTCTATTTACCAAACCTTGTTCTTCTCCTCTCCCAGCGAAAGCCCTCTTTCCCTTTGAAGCCTCAGAGCCCTATCCCTTTCCTTAGCTCAGATGGTACATAAGCCTCGATCATCTGGCTTGTTTTTGAGTCTCATTTCTTTGTGGGAATTTTGTACATATGAAATTAAATTTGTCTTTCTCCCATTAACCTGTCTCATCTCAATTTAATTATTAGGCCAGCCACAGAACTCAGAAGATAAGGGAAATGTTTTCATCCCCTGCACTGCAAAGTCAGCTTTGAGGGTGGAAGGTCTCAGAAGCTATGCTAAGAACCGAGCAGAGAACAGGACAACAGACATGATGGTCAGAGAGGATTTTCCTGCAGCCAAGTGTGGGAATGTGCTACATCCCAGAAGACAAAGGCAAGAAAACCCACAAGATGTAATAAGACTCTCACAAAGAAGCCACATGCGGGAAATAAGTCACTGAGTGCCAAGTCAGGAACTAGGATGATATGATTTACAACTGATGGTTATGTTACCAAATGGTGAAACAATCACTACTATAAACTCAATTCTCTTACCCGTCCTGAGCTTATAGCATATATTCTTGAGAGTGAAATGTTGGAAAATATAGTTAATGTGCATGGGTTGGTGCACTGGTACTGTGATAATACGAGATATATTAGTACTAGCAGCAAGCAGATTACTCTGATGTCTTCATTGCATGAATATCATCTGTTGCCTTGTGTGCAAAATGGGTCCTTTGTCTGTAAATTATTAAGTTCATGGCATACAGTTGTGCTCTATTACGAATCATTTATAATCCATAGAATGCGACCCTGACATTACAGAGATTGCTATTCATAAATGTCCAGAGTTGTGGCCTCTTCCCGACACTAAAAGCAAAATACACAGCGGGGACACCATGGTAAGAACACAAACTGCTCTTTCACAGCCACTGTGAAGACAGAGGCTGGTTTTCAAACAGAATGAGAAACAGCTTTACAGGAATTCCCCACACCTAACAGAAATCCATCCAACTCTTGCTACACAGGAGCTGATCGATACCCTTAATGTCAGAAGGAAACAGAAAAGTCTCATCTTCAAAACTAAAATTGTGATTGATTTTCGTCCCAGGGCCCCAGAGGATACAAACTGCAGAATGGCTTTCAGCAACTGAATGCCCCAGGTTGACCCTCTCCCCCTGAATGTGCAGGCATGTGCAGGAGTACAGGTTACAGCGGAGGTGGAAACCACCCAGGAATAAAAAGCAGGTGGGATGATGATCCTGATGCAGCAAAGGTATGATGCTATTAATAGAGAGAGCCAGGGGCGCCCAGCGCCCCTAACCCAGTATCTGTTCCAGAGCACATCCAGGGCCCTCCTTCCATCATGGGGACCCCCTGCGACATCTGGCACGTGGTCCTTCCTGCATCCTCCCTGCACGTACCTCACTGGCTCTGGATTGTAATTATTCTCGCCGCCGGCACAGCAGCCCATGATTTTGCTTTGGTTATGTGGTGGCAGCACAGCGATGGGTGAGGAGCAGGCTGAACCACAGACGAGGCTGAGGAACAAGCTGCTCAGGGTGGACTATTCTAGGACAGCTGCACCCACAGACGAGTATCGGACCCTTTCCAGGAACTCAGGTTGGCAACCCCCACACACTGAACGTGCTTTCTTCCAATTACACACTTCTAATTGAAAGATGATGCTGTGAAAGTGCTGCACTCAATATGCCAGCAAATTTGGAAAACTCAGCAGTGGCCACAGGACTGGAAAAGGTCAGTTTTCGTTCCAATCCCAAAGAAAGGCAATGCCAAAGAATGCTCAAACTACCGCACAATTGCACTCAGCTCACACGCTAGTAAAGTAATGCTCAAAATTCTCCAAGACAGGCTTCAGCAATACGTGAACCATGAACTTCCAGATGTTCAAGAAGGCTTTAGAAAAGGCAGAGGAACCAGAGATCAAATTGCCAACATCCACTGGATCACTGAAAAATCAAGAGAGTTCCAGAAAAACATCTATTTCTACTTTATTGACTATACCAAAGCCTTTGAGTGTGTAGATCACAATAAACTGTGGAAAATTCTGAAAGAGATGGGAATACCAGACCACCTGACCTGCCTCTTGAGAAACCTGTATGCAGGTCAGGAAGCAGCAGTTAGAACTGGACATGGAACAACAGACTGGTTCCAAATAGGAAAAGGAGTACGTCAAGGCTGTACATTGTCACCCTTCTTATTTAACTTATATGTAGAGTACAACATGAGAAATGCTGGGCTGGATGAAGCACAAGCTGGAATCAAGATTGCCAGGAGAAATATCAGTAACCTCATATATGCAGATGACACTGCCCTTATGGCAGAAAGCGAAGGAGAACTAAAGAGCCTCTTGATGAAAGTGAAAGAGGAGAGTGAAAAAGTTGGCTTAGAGTTCAACATTCATAAAACTAAGATCATGGCTATAGTTTTTCCAGTAGTCATGTATGGATCTGAGAGTTGGACGGTGAAGAAAGCTGAGAGCCGAAGAATTAATGCTTTTGAACTGTGGTGTTGGAGAAGACTCTTGAGAGTCCCTTGGACTGCAAGGAAATCCAGCCAGTCCATCCTAAAGGAGATCAGTCCTGGGTGTTCATTGGAAGGACTAATGCGAAGCTGAAACTCCAATACTTTAGCCACCTGATGTGAAGAGTTGACTCATTGAAAGGACCCTGATTCTGGGAAGGATTGGGGTCAGGAGGAGAAGGAGACAACAGAGGATGAGATGGCTGGATGGCATCACTGACTCGATGGACATGGGTTTGAGTGGACTCCGGGAGTTGGTGATGGACAGGGAGGCCTGGTGTGCTGCGATTCATAGGGTTGCAAAGAGTTGGACATGACTGAGAGACTGAACTGAACTGAAACAGGGATGAAACTATTGTATGAAAACCCATGGTGTAGGGATTCAAGCAGATGTTGATAATTATTAAAACTGTTCATATAAATTTTATTCATACTTTAATATGCTCCATTTTGCAACATTTGTATATAAAATCTAAATTTAAAATATTCCAACCTTTAGAGTGACAACATTAGATACAGAATATTTACTATCTTTCAGAACCCATGTTTTAAATTGCCTGATGGGGTGAACATACTGCATCTTATTACCCCAAGATGACAGCTGTTTCAGTCATGAGATACATCAGGTTATGGGTCTGAACATAGCTCTTTTCAGAAAGGCAAGTCCTCATTATTGATCTCACAAACCAGTTCAACGAGAAGGGGAAGGATTAAAAGCAAAATCTAACCTGATAGCTAATACCATAACCTAAATCAACAATCCCCAAACCTGATAAATCATCAGACTCTGCACTGCCTGCACCCAGTACCAGCTGCCATCACTCATTACCCATCTCCTGGCTATCAGATCACCTTCAGTCACATGCATTGTATAATGTGGGATCTTAAATAACTGTATGACAGAGACTCAGGGTGCTGTGACTCAGAGACCAGAAGGTAGCTGACATTGAGTTCAGAGCACTGAGAGACCCACAGAGAAATATTTTTTTAAAATAGTAAGTGTTCAATCTCCTTTCCTCTCCTTTCCCCAAAAGTATCAGGTTTCCCTTAAACCACAAATATTTTTTCCCAAGAATAAGAGTTCTCTGATTCATGAATTTTTTACATTTTTTCTGAACCATTTTACACACAGATAGCTAAGTATGCAGTCCCACAAAATTTTCTAGTTATTTCAAAAGGAAGAATGATTCCTCAAATTGGAAACTGAAATAGAAGCTGGGAAATGGAGATGAAACCTAAGACTGAAACATGAAAACTGTAAATCCAATGAGTCAAGTCCTGCTGATATTTCAAAGGTACTGTTTGCTTTCTCTTATCACAAAGCATTCACAGAATTTCAATTTCATCATTGAGTCAAATACTCAAAAGTGGGCTTCAAATCCAGGAAAAAATTTAAAAACATGCCAACATTTGAAATATTGAACAAAGATCAAAGACCTCATTTTGCAAGGCCTTCACTCTCCTTCCACCAAGAAGTCTCCACCAGCTTCCTGGAGGCCTCGTGGACACCGGTGACCTTTCAGCAAATGGATGCCTGGAGATGCTGGATTCAGCAGTGATGTCACAAAACCTAACCCTCTTGAAAGGTGCTCGAGGGTCCCCACCCCCAATGTTTGCAGCAACCCTGCTCCTCAGCCTGACTACTCAAGGATCCTCATGAGTCCAGCGAGACACCAAGAAAGAGCCAAACTGGTAGATTTTGGCTGCACCATCCATGACCTGGAAGATTTTATAGGAGTACCTCAGTCTCGGGGACTCTCAAGAGTCTTCTACATCACCACAATTTAAAGTATCAATTCTTTGGTGCTCAGCCTTCTTTATGGTCCACCTCTCATATCTGTACATGATTACTGGAAAGACTACAGCTTTGACAATATGGACCTTTGTCAACAAAGTGATGCCTCTGCTTTTTATACGCTGTCTAGGTTTGTCATAGCTTTTCTTCCAAGGAGTAAGCCTCTTTTAATTTAATGGCTGCAGTCACAGTCTGCAGTGATTTTGGAGCCAAGAAAATAGTGTCTGTCACTGTTTTCATGTTTTCCCCCATCTATTTGCCATGACGTGATGGAGCCAAATGCCATGATCTTAGTTATTTGAATGCTGAGATTTAAGCCAGCTTTTTCATTCCCCTCTTTCATCTTCAACAAGAGGCTCTTTAGTTCCTCTTCGCTTTCTGCCATTAGGGCGGTAGGGTCATCTGCATATCTGAGATTATTGATACGTCTCCCAGCCATCTTGATTCCAGCTTGAGCTTCATGCAGCCTGGCATTTCACATGATGGACTCTGCGTAGAAGTTAAATAACCAGGGCAGTGAATATAGCCTTGATGTACTCCTTTACCAATTCTGAACCAGTCCACTGTTACATGTCCATTTCTAATTGTTTCTTCTTGACCTACATACTTGTTTCTCAGGAGGTGTGGTAGTCAGAACATTCTTTGGCATTGTCCTTTGGGATTGGAAAAATAACTGACTTTGCCAGTCCTGTGGCCACTGTGGAGTCTTCCAAATTCACTGACATACTTAATTCAGCACTTTAACAGCATCATTTTTAGAATCTGAAACAGCTCAACTGGAATTCCATCATCTCTACTAGTTTTGTTCGTAGCAATGCTTCCTAAGGTCCACTTGACTTCGCATTCCAGGATGTCTTGCTCTAGATGAGTGATCACATCATCATGATTATCTGAGTCATTAACACATTTTTATACAGTTCTTCTGTGTATTCTTGCCACCTCTTAATATTTTCTGCTTTTCTTTTTTTTTTAATAAATTTATTTATTTTAGTTGGGGGCTAATTACTTTACAATATTGTAGTAGTTTTTGCCATACATTGACATGAATCAGCCATGGGTTTACATGTGTTCCCCATCCTGAACCCTCCTCCCACCTCCCTCCCCATCCCATCCCTCTGGGTCATCCCAATGCCCCAGCCCTGAGAATTTGTCTCACGCATAGAACATGGAATGGTGTTCTGTTTCACATATGATAATATACATGTTTAAATGCTATTGTCCCAGAACGTCCCACCCTCACCTTCTCCCTCAGAGTCCATAAGACTGTTCTATGCATCTGTGTTTCTTATTCTGTCTCGCATATATGGTTACCATTACCATCTTTCAAATTCCATATATATGCATTAGTATACTGTATTGGTGTTTTTCTTTCTGGCTTACTTCACTCTGTATAATGGGCTCCAGTTTCATCCATCTCAATAGAACTGATTCAAATGTATTTTTTTAATGGCTGAGTAATATTCCATTGTGTATATGTACCACAGCTTCCTTATCCATTCATCTGCTGATGGACATCTAGGTTGCTTCCATGTCCTGACTATTGTAAACAGTGCTGCGATGAACATTGGGGTACACGCATCTCTTTCAATTCTGGTTTCCTCGGTGTGTATGCCCAGCAGTGGGATTGCTGGGTCATATGGCAGTTCTATTCCCAGTTTTTTAAGGAATCTCCGCACTGTTCTCCATAGTGGCTGTACTAGTTTGCATTCCCACCAACAGTGTAAGAGGGTTCCCTTTTCTCCACACCCTCTCCAGCATTTATTGCTTGTAGACTTTTGGATAGCAGCCATTCTGACTGGTGTGTAATGGTACCTCATTGTGGCTTTGATTTGCATTTCTCTAATAATGAGTGATGAGTGATGCTTTTCTTATGTCCATACCATTTCTGCCCTTTATTGTGCCCATCTTTGCATGAAATATTCCCTTGGTATTTCCAATTTTTTGAAGAGATCTCTAGTATTTCCCACTCTATTGTTTTTCTAGATTTTTCCACATTGTTCACTTAGGAAGGCTTTCTTATCTCTCCTTGCTATTCTTTGGAACTCTGCATTCAGACATGTATATCCTTCCTTCCCCCCTTTGCCTTTTGCTTCTCTTCTTTGCTCAGCTATTTGTAAGGCCTCCTCAGACAACCATTTTGCCTTTTTGCATTTCTTTTTCTCAAGAGTGATTTTGATCACCACCTCCTGTAGAACATTATGAACCTCTGTTCATAGCTCTTCAGGCACTCTATCAGATCTAATCCCTTGAACCTATTTGTCACTTCTACTGCATAATGATAAGGGATTTGATTTAGGTCATAGCTGAAAGGCCTAGTAGTTTTCCCTACTTTCTTCAATTTAAGCCTGAATTTTGCAATAAGGAGTTCATGATCTGAGCCACAGTCAGCTGCAGGGAGATCTAGTTTTTGCTGTCTGCATAGAGCTTCTCCATCTTTGGCTGCAAAGAATATAATCAATCTGATTTCAGTATTGACCATCTGGTAATGTCCATGTGTAGAGCCATCTCTTGTGTTGTTAGAAGAGGGTGTTTGCTATGACCAGTGCATTCTCTTAGCAAAACTCTGTTAGCCTTTGCCCTGCTTCATTCTGTACTCCAAGGCCAAATTTGACTGTTACTCCAGGTATCTCTTGACTTTCTACTTTTACATTCCAGTCCTCTATGATGAAAGGGACATCTGTTTTTTTGTGTTAGTGTTAGAAGGTCTTGTAGGCATTCATAGAACCATTCAACTTCAGCTTCCTCAGCATTATGGGTCAGGGCATACACTTGGATTACTGTGATACTGAATGGTTTGCCTTGGAAATGAACAGAGATTATTCTGTCATTTTTGAGATTGCACCCAAGTTCTGCATTTCGGATCCTTTGGTGACTATGGGTGCTACTCCATTTCTTTTAAGGGATTCTTACCCACAGTAGTAGATATAATGGTCATCTGAATTAAATTCACCCATTTCTGTTCATTTTAGTTCACTGAATCCTAAAATGTCAATGTTCACTCTTGCCATCTCCTGTTTGACTACTTCTGATTTATTTGGATTCATGGAACTAACATTCCAGGTTCCTGTGCAATATTGTTCTTTACAGTATTGGACTTTACTTTCACCACTAGACATATCCACTACTGGGCAATGTTTCTGCTTAGGCCCAGCCTCTTCATTCCTTCTGAAGGTATTTCTCTGCTCTTTTCCAGTTGCACACTGTACAGCTACTGACCTGGAGGGTTCATCTTTCAGTGTCGTATCTTTCTGCCTTTTCATACTGGGTTGTGAGAGGGGACAAATGGGCCTGCTGGGGTTCAGTTCTAGGACAGTTTGTGGAACTGCAGAACTAGCCCACAAAACAGAGTTAAGAGCCACTTTATTGAAATTTCTGGGTGTCTATTTGGATTACTCACTTATAAGAGACAATTTGAGAACACGGTGTTGCAGAAACAAATGGGGTGTGAGAGGACAGTCACATCCCAGGTCTCCAGTGAGTCCCTGGGATGGGGCGCCAAGTGAGTGTCCTTGACTTTAAGCAGGAAGGAATTCAAGAGAACTAGCCAGAATAAAGTGAAAGCAGGTTTATTTAGAGAGATACACATTCTATAAACAGAATTTGGTCTGTCTCAGACAGTGAGAGAGAAACACATTCCACAGATGGAGTGTGGGCCATCTCAGAAGGCAAGAGGCATGAGTGGTTAGTTTTTATGGGTTGGGTAATGCCATAGGCTAATGAGTGTGAAAATTATTCCAACTATTCTGGGAAAGGGGCAGGGATTTCCAGGAATTGGGCCACCACCTTTTTGGACCTTTCATGGTCAGCCTCAGAACTGTTGTGGCACCTGTGAGTGTGTCATTTATCTGATGTATTAACAATGTATCATGAAGCTCAAGGTCTAGTGAAAGTTGACTCATCTGCCAACCTGGATCTAGTTGGTTCTAGCCAGTTTCTGTAGTGTCCTCAACGGCTACATCATTCTTTTAAAGGTTGCGCTCTGCCCCTTTCCTGTCTCAAGGAGACTCAAAGATCAGGAACTTTGAGGCTTCTGGTTGGTTATCCTTCTGGATCGCGTATAGCTTTTGTGAAAGAGGTTCTCAGGTGGAAAATAAATCACAAGATGAGATGTGGCTCAAAACTGAACCTGGCTTCTCACTTTCACTTCTTACATGTGATGTGGGTTGAAGAGGAAAACTGCAAAGGGATTTGTTCACTGAACTTCAACATCCAGTCCTGCTATCCAAAGGAACATCAAGGCCGGCAGCATCTTTACCCATCATCTTGGTAACCCTTTTTTATAGACAAGGAAATTGAAGCCCAGTGCAAAGTTATTCCTTTAGAAATACGATGACTAACTAGAAAAGAAATCAGAGAACTGGGGATTTCTGCTGCTACCCACTCAAATGCAGCCCTTGGTTCTAAAAGGCTTGCCATTGATTCTCTGCCTGTGTGTGTCAGAACCGGCCTGGCCTCACTGGACTCCCGCCTAGAGTCTCCCCCGACTCCCTTCTCTGTCCACTGCTTTGCCTCAGGAACCTAACAGCTTCATGTTATTTTAGATTTTAGCATTCATCTCCCAGGCAAGTGACTTCATTTTAATAAAAATACAAAAACTCTCAACACTGAGACTTTCAGAGGAGCTTCCAAAATGTCACCCAAAAAGGCCTTAAGTATTTCCATTGAGAACATTTCAAGTTCTGCCCAGGATAAGCACATTAATACGAGGAGGAAGGGGTCACACAAATCAGAGAAAACTCATAGGAAAACCCTACTCAGTTTGCAGAAGAAATCTGTGACACTAATATTATCAAGGTCACAGCATAAAATTATGTGTGCTCTGAATAGGCCTATACATATCATGTACCTTTTCCATGATAAAATAATTTGAGTCTTTGGAATGTTGCTTTGTTGTAGGCATTTTTTATTATTCTACATCCTGACAATGATGCAGAAAGCTCAGCTTATCTATACGCTGGTGCTGAATTGAATCTCAGAGACAGAATTTTGGGTGAAGTAGAAAAGGACAGCTTTATTGCTTTGCCAGGCAAAGGGGGCCACAGCAGACTACAGTCTACGCTAAGAAATATCGAGTTTTGGCATTCTTCAGCTATAATTTTGCAAAGAATGAGCTTCTCAAGTTTAATTTAACCAAGTAATTGTCTCTACACACACGGAGATGGTGCCTGTACATGCAGACACGAGCTAAACACCCATGGGGCATGGAGTCAGCCGATATGGACACACCTGGCCTCCAGCCATGGCTGTCCCTGTGACTTTGGGAACCAAGGTTATCACTGCCTCCCTCTCTCTCTTCCTGCCCATTAGGAAAACCAGCACCCACAACTCCCGAAGCTCAATCGGTTATTTGCAAAGAGAAAAGAAACGTATCAAACAACTGTACCAGTGTTCCTCCCTGCATTTCTTCTCAATAAGAAAGAATGTCAGAAACAAACTCTTCATCCACAAGGAACGAGCAGATTCCTTAGCAGCACATCTTGCAATCTGGAACCACCTTTTCTGTGTTTTTGTTTTCTTCACATGTTCTCTGCTGCCACAGTCCACATGTTCATCACTCTGTTCTTCTGGCTATTCTCCAACAAGCCAAGCTTTTGTATTTGTTTTTCTTTACTTATGCAGAGCTCCTGACTGAGAATACTCTTCTCCTAGGGAACATTCTGCCCATCTTTCTGAAATGTCACTTGTTCTGCAATCCTTCCTCTTCTGCTTGCAAAATGAATCTGGTAACATCAGTGGTTCCCCCTACTCCCTTCTGGGCTATCTCAGTACAGGTGGCATAAAACACATGCAGTTAAGTTGGCTGTAACCTGCCAAATGCCACAGGTAACCTCCTTGCAGACAAATGCCATTCCTTATTCACCCCTGTTCCTTACAGAGCTGTGCCGGGTGCAAGCATTACAGAATGTTTCTGTATAATGAACTGGTTCTTAGGAAGAGGCGCCTGGAGCACACACAAGTAAGTCTAGATTCTTGTAGGAAAATGTTCCAATGGATTATATATGTTCCTGGGAAAGTTTAAGTGGCTGTAACTTCAGCTGTCTTCCCAGGTACCATGCAAGACGTTCAGATAAGTTCATGCCTCCAAAGTGAAAAAGAGCCTTCACTTCATAGCAAGCAATGGGTGATGATGTTCACATATGAATTATTTCTAATTTCTTTATGTTGTGAATTCTTCATATGAAATAATTTCAGACCTACAACATTGCAAAAGTAGTACAAACATTTTCCCATAAACATCTTCCCAGTTTCCTCTGTTTATCATACAAAACCAGAGTAAAATGGTCAAAACCAGGAAATCAACAATGGGATTTTCACTTATAGACCTTATTCACATTTCACCTATAGATCCACTAATGTCCCTTTCTGGGACAAGATGTAAACCAGGATCACATGTTGTATTTTGTTATCTTAGCCCCTTAGTCTCTGGAATCTTAAACCCTTTGTCAATCTTTCGTTGCTCTTACTCCTTGAGTATTTTGAGGAGTACTGGCGAGGTGTCTTGCAGAGTATCTACAATTTGGATTTGTCCGATGTTTCCTCATAATTTGGTTCAGGCTCTGTGTCTGGGGTAAGAACATCACAGAAGCAACAAGCTGTCCCTCTCAGTGCCTCGTATCAGATGTGGGATGTCTATTTGTGCCGAGGCTGGAAAGGTGACTTCCATCACTTGGTTAAGCTGATGTCTGCAGAGTTTTCTACATGGGAAACTCACTATCACTTCCTTTTGTAATTAATACATATCTTACAGGGAGATACTTTGAAACTAGGCAAATACTGTTTCCCATCGAAACTTTGCCCACTAATTTTAGCACACACAGGTCACTCTTGCCTGAACCAGTTGTTGCTATGATGCCTACTAAATGGTGATTCTCCAAATCCATCTGTACCATGATGGAATGCTGGCCTTCCTTCCTTCCTTGCTTATTTGCATTTTTATTCACTGAATTACTTATCTGTACCTGTGTGAACTCATGGATACCTTATTCTGTGGGTTACTTTTATTCTCCAACTTATCTCCATTCTTATCCTCTTTCTTGCTCAAACTGTCCCAGACATGGCCACTGGAAGGCCCTTCAACTTGGTTCCCATACTTTTTCAATCAAGTCCCATCACTTGTCAACACCTCCTTACCCTCCAATATAGAAAGATACTCTAGGCTCATCTCATTCTTTCCCTGCCCCAGCTCTGCAATCAGTTCAAGGAGTACTGTTTTTACTGGAGAATATTTAGAAAACAAGATTTTTGGAAGTCAAGAGTGCTCATTGCTACTGAGGTATCACTGTCTCCCGGGCACCAGTGGACAGGCCTGGGACATCCAAGTCTATGCACACACAACCACTTCCCACCCATCTGCATCCATTCCTATATATCTCTCTGTGTGTATACATATATTAAAAGACCCAAGTGTTCACAGATGGCAGGGTTCATTCTAGTCTTCCTCATCCTCATTTGTCATTCTATTCTGTGACAATGAGAAATCTGGCTTTCATTATCCACAATATACTTATTTGTTCAAAATTATAATATACATCATGTCAGAAATTCTAAACCATATATCTGTGAAATACTAAAGTACAGTATTTCTACTAGCTAAAATATAACCTGAGTAGAGTTCTTACTGCCTTAGAGTCTATGGTTAAGGCATTTTTCCAAAGTTACCCACATTAATTCTTACCCTCTTCAATCACATACCTAAAGATAAGACTTAAATAGAAAAGAGAGACACTCTTAGGAGTGGAAAAGGGAAAAGCTGAGGGGTGCTCTGTCAAATGGTTTACCATATCTTGCTTATATTAGGTTAGACTAATTAGTTAGGTTAGCTGTATCAATAAGATCCCAGACCAAACACCATCAAAACTTTATTCTTCATATGTGACAGCACTACTCAAGTGTTCCTTTCCACTCATTGGGTCCCCAAGTATACGGAGACTCTCTCTCCTTCAACACACAGCTTCCAAGGTTAGTCTGGGCACTGTCTTCATCCAGCATGTTCACAGGGTGTATATCGGCCACAGCTAGAAGGGACTAACTTCCAAGGGAATCAAGCACAAAATCACACCTGACCATGAGAGGCTGGGGAATGCAGTTGACTGCAGTTCAGAGAGAGAAGAGACCGTGGATTTTGTGAGCAGGTAACCACCTTGGCCACACTGCACATATTGGCAATGCAAGATATTCATAAGGGAGAGACTAGTTTACATAACCAAAATTCTCCAAAAAGGACTTTCCCAGTGGTTCAGGAGTAAAGAATTCACCTGCCAATGCAGGAGACATGGGTTCAGTCCCTATGTTAGGAAGATCCCCTGGAGGAGGAAACGGCAAACCACTCCAGTATTCTTACCTAGGAAATCCCACAGACAGAAGAGCCTGACAGCGCTACAGCCCACAGGGTTGCAAAGAATCAGACACGACTTAGTGGCCAAACAACAATAGCAACAACAACACAGTAATCTAGAAGAGCCTCCATGAATTAATTTCAGATCTCACCATACCAGGGCTTTAGGACTGCTCCGGATCTTTCAGATTTAAACAAGCGTCATGTTTCCATTTGTGTGCCACTTTCCAGAATACCTCTGATCCTTCCTAGATATATTAGCCCATATCACACCAGTAGGTGACTTTTATTTTAGCCCCTTATGTAGACCAGGTTTTGTGTCAAGCAATTTAAACACATCTGGTTTTATAAATTTGCTCATACAACACTGAAATGTGCAGTGAAAATGTAGCTTTCTGTGTGATTAGCCTCAAGAAGGTTCACACTTTGGGTATAACTAACACTGGGAATACATGAGTAAAACAAATTTGATTGAATAATTTACCTCTAAGATATATACTTATAGTCTTTTTTTGGTTTTTTTTAATCTATTCTAGTCTCTTGGATCTCACCTACTTTTCCAGATCTTCTCCAAGATGGCCTCTGTCACCTTAGCAGTAGAGAAGCTGCAGTGACAGGAAAGCATGGGGCCCCTGCCTTCTCAGGGGACTGGGGGACAGTGATGGGAAAGCATGGGGTCCCTGCCTTCTCAGGGGACTGGGGGACAGTGATGGGAAAGCATGGGGTCCCTGCCTTCTCAGGGGGCTGGAGGACAGTGATGGGAAAGCATGGGGTCCCTGCCTTCTCAGGGGACTGGGGGACAGTGATGGGAAAGCATGGGGCCCCTGCCTTCTCAGGGGGCTGGGGGATAGTGATGGGAAAGCATGGGGTCCCTGCCTTCTCAGTGTGGGGGGCAGACATGGGACAGTACTGGGTCTCTGCCTTCTCTACGTTCCCAGCTGCAATGTGTTCAGAACGCTCTACTCCTCAGTCTAGAGACTGAAGAGCATAATTTCTGACAACTGGCCTTCAGAATTGACGAGCAGACAGCAAGTCTGGAGCTCCCAGTCTCACTGCCCAGCACCCCTCTGAAGAGACCCCTCCTGCCCACTCCCACCCTGAGGCACACAGCCCTGGGGAGACCAGGGAACGAGCAAGCACTCTCTCGACCATCACCCTGTCCCATCCGTCCTGTCCCCACTGGACGAAGGCACCACACTAACGTCCAGGGCGCTTAAAGGCCTGAAGCCTTTGTGCGTGACTCCTGCAGAAAAAGCACCAGGGTAGAAGAAGGGGGTTTCTAAAGCCTCCAGTGACAAGCCCCAAAGTGCCCTGTGCGTAAGTGGGGTACTCGCCCCTTTGTCAACATCTCCTTTCTCCCCACAACCCCTTGGGCCAAAACCAGATCTGTTTCTGCTTTATTTTCCTCAAGCAAAAGTTTTACCTTCTCCATCCCCTCTACTCAAAGTGTCTTTCCTTCAGGCGTGACCTCCCCCTCACCTCCTCCAGGTGTACACCCAGATCCCCGCCTCGAACGGGGGCCTCCCTGTCTGCTGCCCCCTGGCCCACACGCCTGCTCTGCTCAGCTTCTCAAGCTCCAGAGCAGATGTCCCCACAGGACACGCAGGGCTATACCCACATGTTGCTGTTGTTTGTCTTTCCACAGGCTGTCAACTCCAGCGTGGCAGGGGCTTGATTATCTTCCCTGACATAACCCTAGACATAAACCTAGAACAAGGCCTGGAGCATAAAGTGAAAGTTGCTCAGTTGTGTTCAACTCTTTGTGACCCCATGGTCTGCAGGCCGCCAGGCTTCTCTGTCAGTGGAATTCTCCAGGTAAGAATACTGGAGTGGATAGTCATTACCTTCTCCAGGGGATCTTCCAGACCCAGAGACTAAACCCACGTCTCCTGCATTGCAGGTGGATTCTTTTTGGTTTGAGTCACCAGGGAAGCCCATAAAGGCATTCACCAAGTATTGTAAAATGGATGCGTAAACTGAACACATAAATGGCCTAACCATATCAAGCAAACACCCAAAAGGAAATTTAAAACAAATAAACAAACAAAAAAAAGCTTTCAAATCTATTAAACTCTGGAGAAACCTAACAAATGTCTGCTTTGGTTTGATGGGCCAAACTGAGAATATTTTCCCTCTGTTATTGATGTCCCATTTCGTGAAACACTAAAACTCACTGATTCAGTGATGAGGAACACGAGGAACAATAAGATTTACAGAATGAGAGCTACAGCTTCCCACTGTATACACACACTCTCACACACACACACACACTGCTCCCACTGTACGGAGGAGGCCACCAAGCTGACAGGCTGGAGAGCCTGGCCTGAGCCCACCTTCCTCTCACTCACAGTCAACAGGACATTCATGGCCTTTATTCTTCCCTTACATTTTAAGGCCATTTTAATTTTTTTGTGATTTTTGTCTGGGTTTACACAAATATTAATGACTGACCAGGAGAAGGCACTGGCACCCTACTCCAGTACTCTTGCCTGGAAAATCCCATGGACGGAGGAGCCTGGGGGGCTGCAGTCCATGGGGTCGCGAAGAGTCGGACACGACTGAGCGACTTCACTTTCAATTTTTCCTTTCATGCACTGGAGAAGGAAATGGCAACCCACTCCAGTGTTCTTGCCTGGAGAATCCCAGGGACGGCGGAGCCTGGTGGGCTGCAGTCCGTGGGGTCGCACAGAGTCGGACACGACTGAAGCGACTTAGCTGCGGCAGCAGCAGCAGTAATGACTGACCTAATGAGAAGTAAGATTTAGACGGTAAGAAGAAGTATTCAGAGCTCAGAATGTCTGACCTTAAATCCTTCATTTACATTTTGCTGGCTGTATGACATGGCAAAAATTACTCAACCCAATTGCACCTCCGTCTCCTCATCAATAAAAAAAAGATTTAACAACGAAAAAAAAAAAAAGTGAAAAGTGCGCAGAGGACCTAAATAGACATTTCTCCAACTGGCACTTGAAAAGATGTTCAACTTCTGTAAATATTAGAGGAACACAAGTCAAAACTACCATGAGTTACCACCACACACTGGTCAGAATGGCCATTATTAAGATGTCTATAAATAACAATCACTGGAGAGGGTATGGAGAGAAAGAAACCCTCTTACGCTATTGGTGGGAATGTCAATTAGTGCAACCACTATGAAAACCAGTATGGAGTTTCCTCAAAAAACTAAAAATAGAACTACCATATGATCCAGCAATTCTACTCCTGGGCATATATCCAGAAAAAGCCTCTAATTCAAAAAGATACAAGTATACCTATGTTCATAGCAGCACTATTCACAATAGCCAAGACATGGAAACAACCTAAGCATTCATGGACAGATAAAGAAGTGGTATGTACGTACAATGGAATACTACTCCGCCATGAAAAAGAATGAAATAATGCCATTTGAAGCAACATGGATTGACCTAGAGACTAACATACTAAGTGAAGTAAGTCAGGTAGACAAAGACAAATACCATATGATACCTTTTTTATGTGGAATCTAAAATTTGACACAACAAAACTTAACCATGAAACAGTCTCACAGACTTAGAAAACAGACTTGTGGTTGCCAGGGGCTGGGGATGGCAGAGAAGGGAGGATTGGGAGTTTGGGATAGCAGATGCAAACTATCATACAAAGAATGGGTAAACAACAAGGTCCTACTGTACAGCACAGGGAACTGTGTTCAACATCCCGTGATTAAACAGAATGGAAAAGAATATGAAAAGAATGTATGCATAACTGAACCACTTTGCTGTACAGCAGAAATTAACAGCATTGTAAATTAACTCTATTTGAATAAAATAAAAGTTTTAAAGGGTTAATATTAATATATTTTCCTCAAAGGACCTTTGTAAGCAACCAATGAATTCACACATGTACCCCACTTAAAAAAGAAACTGGCAAATAACTCTCGTCAAAATAATCATATATAAAATTTGGGTTCAACATTTAGTCATACTGGCATCATCCTTTTAGCTATTACTTTAATTTCAACAACACTAATATGAATGATGCAACCTCTCTTTTTAAACTTTTTAACAAATCAATAATATTATTTTCATCTAAAAGTTATGTTTGTGATCAACAATAATACAGACTCCAAAGAGGGAACGATGTGAAAATCATTTTCAGTAATATTATTAACAATTTCAACACCTGCATGAAATGGTGCATACAATAATACAGACTCCAAAGAGTCGATGTGAAAATTCAGTAAACAAACAGAGAATACATGAGCAGGCATGCTGTGACCAGGGGAATAAGAGTCACCATACCATTCAGGACTGTTCTTACGCAGATGCACTTCAGTTCAGTTTAGTTCAGTCGCTCAGTTGTGTCGACTCTTTGTGACCCCATGAACCGCAGCATGCTAGGCCTCCTTGTCCATCACCGACTCCGGGAGTTTACCCAAACTCATGTCCACTGAGTCAGTGATGCCATCCAGCCATCTCATTCTCCATCGTCCCCTTCTCCTCCTGCCCCCAATCTTCCCCAATATCAGTGTGTTTTCCAATGAGTCAGCTCTTCGCATGAGGTGGCCAAAGGATTGGAGTTTCAGCTTCAGCATCAATCCTTCCAATGAATACTCAGGACTGATTTCCTTTAGGATGGACTGGTTGGATCTCCTTGCAGTCCAAGGGAATCTCAAGAGTCTTCTCCAACACCACAGTTCAAAAGCATCAATTCTTCAGCTCTCAGCTTTACTTATGGTCCAACTCTCACATCCATACATGATTCCTTCCCAACACATGCATATTATTAATTACCCATTTTAGCCTCTTACAAAGAAAGCTGAGTGCCGAAGAATTGATGCTTTTGAACTGTGGTGTTGGAGAAGACTCTTGAGAGTCCCTTGGACTGCAAAGAGATCCAACCAGTCCATCCTAAAGGAAATCAGTCCTGAATATTCATTGGAAGGACTGATGCTGAAGCTGAAACTCCAATCCTTTGGCCACCTGATGCGAAGAGCTGACTCATTTGAAAAGACGCTGATGGTGGGAAAGATTGAAGGCAGGAGAAGGGGACGACAGAGGATGAGAAGGTTGGATGGCATCACCGACTCAATGGACATGAGTTTGGGTAAACTCCCAGAGTAGGTGATGGACAGGGAGGCCTGGTATGCTGCAGTCCATGGGGTCACAAAGAGCAGGACACGACTGAACTGAAGGAAATATTAAGTTCCGATAGATTGATCACTAGATAGTCAGATCTAATTATTCATTAACACAAAGACTTCCATCATGTTTGAAAACCTTTCAAAATAGAAGCTACTTACATCAGTATCCTTAGTGGAATCACAGAAAATTATTTCTTCATAAGTATAAAGCATCAGGGAAATACACTCTCCAACCACATGATAAAACTGTAAGGCAACTCTTGTACTTTGTTTTAAAGTAAGGTATAATCGAATTTCCTTTACCAGCAGTTTATTGGGAAGGAAAATAATAAAACATGACAGGAACTGCTACCTGGAGGACAATTACCTCTGAAATTGTTAGCTACAAATTTTTACCAGGCATCTTTCACCCAGAGCGTGATGAAAGCACGCTGCTGCTTTCACTCTGCCTCCGGGAGGCGGGCCGATTCCTCCAGGGAAAGGCCCCCAGCTGAGGGTTGTGGGTCAGGAGCACAGGGCATTTTTGAGACCGAGGGTGAAGGAATTAGCCAGTGAGCACGTGCTTCCATTTGGACATGACACAGCAGGCGCTCCTGTAAGGACTGGCAGGCAGCAGGTATTCTGCGAATACCGAGCAGAGGACCAGCTAACATGATGACAACAGGTCTCAGCCTGGAGGGATGAAGGGCCTGAAGACGCTGAGTGCCTGCTGCACCCCCAGACACGTAGACACGGCCACCGGTGTTCACGAGGACAGGTCTGGAGAGAGTGCATCTTCCAGGAAGGGAAACAACCGGCAACATGCCCCCGTCTCCTGTCGGGTCTGACTCTCTTGAGTTCCTCCCTCAGCCTCCTGTGTGACCCTGCCTTCTAATGTGCCAGGTCACGCTCATGTGCTGACTCCCGGAGGAGCAGAGAAACCCTGAACGTTTATTTCCATTCACGCAGCTGAGGCCATGGGCACTCGCTTCCTTGTAGAATGCTTGACTGTAAAAACAATCCGTGTCTGTGATTTCCACTGTCCACTTCAAAAGACTGGGCCTCGAATGCAGTGACGACACAACAGTCTACGGGAAGAAGAAGGCACCTTGCAAAGCAGCAGTGGATATGGAGAACAAAACCATAGCAAGATTGCTCATTTAAATGTTTTCAAATAGAAATAAATTTTATTTCTTTGGCTCACTTCAGTTCAGTTCAGTCTTTCAGCCATGGCTGACTCTTCCTGACACCATGGACTGTAGCACACCAGGCCTCCCTGTCCATCACAAACTTCCAGAGTCCACCCTAACCCATGTCCATTGAGTCAGTGATGCCATCCAACCATCTCATCCTCTGTCATCCCCTTCTCCTCACGCCTTCAATCTTTCCCAGCATCAGTCTTTTCCAATGAGTCAGTTCTTCGCATGAGGTGGCCAAAGGATTGGAGTTTCAGCTTCAGCATCAGTCCTTCCAATGAATATTCAGGACTAATTTCATTTAGGATGGACTGATTGGATCTCCTTGCCATCCAACGGACTCTCAACAGTCTTCTCCAACACCACAGTTTAAAAGCATCAATTCTTTGGCACTCAGTTTTCTTTATACATTTTTTTGGCTTTATATTTCTTTGGCTAGGTCAATATAAATATTTTCATCAAGATAGAAATTGAAAACAGATGAATTCTGTAAGCCAATAGGAAGAGATTCTTTGGTTAGTTCTCATATACTCGCTCGGAGAACGCAATGGCAACCCACTCCAGTACTCTTGCCTGGAAAATCCCATGGATGGAGGAGCCTGGTAGGCTGTAGTCCATGGGGTCGCGAAGACTTGGAAAAGACTGAGTGACTTCACCTTTCACTTTTCCCTTTCATGCACTGGAGAAGGAAATGGCAACCCACTCCAGTGTTCTCGCCTGGAGAATCCCAGGGACGGCAGAGCCTGGTGGGCTGCCGTCTATGGGGTCGCACAGAGTTGGACACGAATGAAGAGCATATGCAGCAGCAGCATATACTCGCTAATACCAATACTTCGATTTACTTCAGAATGTAGATAGATAGTCTCCTAAAAGTGGGATTATTCTGTTCAAACAATTGCATATTCCAGTTTTTGCTTGATATTATATGAACACTACCCCATGAGGACATGGTTTTGAAAACATTTATTTTTATTACTGGGCTTCCCTGGTGGCTCAGGGGTAAAGAATCCATGTGCAAATGCAGGAGACACAGGTTTGATTCCTGGGTTGGGAAGGTCTCCTGGAGATGTAAATGGCAGCCCACTCCAGTATTTTGCCTGGAAAATTCAATGGACAGAGGAGCCTGGTGGGCTACAGTCCCTGGGGTCACAAAAGAGTCAAACACAATTTAGTAACTTAACAACAATTTTTATCATACAGTGGAAGTGACAAATAGATTCAAGGGATTAGATCTGATAGACAGAGTGCCTGAAGAATTATGAACGGAGGTTCGTAAATCATAAGGAGGCAGTGATTAAAACCATCCACAAGAAGAAGAAATGCAAAAAGGCAAAACGGTTGTCTCATGAATAGCTGAGAAAAGAAGAGAAGTGAAAGGCAAAGGAGAAAAGGAAAGATATATCCATCTGAATGCAGAGTTCCAAAGAATAATAAGGAGAGATAAGAAAGCCTTCCTCAGTGTTCAATGAAAAGAAATAGAGGAAAACAATAGAATGGGAGAGACTAGAGATCTTGTCAAAAAAATTAGAAATACTAAAGGAACATTTCATGCAAAGACGGGCTCAATACAGTACAGAAACAGTATGCACCTAACAGAAGCAGAAGATATTAAGAAGAGGAGGCAAGAATACACAGAAGAATTATACAAAGAAGATCTTAATGACCCAGATAATCACAATGGTGTGATCACTCACCTAGAGCCAGACATCCTGGAATGTGAAGTCAAGTGGGCCTTAAGAAGATCACTATGAACAAAGCTAGTGGAGCTGATGGAATTCCAGCTGAGTTATTTCAAATCCTCAAAGATGATGCTATTAAAGTGCTGCACTCAAATATGGAAAATTCACCAGTGGCCACAAGACTAGAAAAGGTCAGTTTTCATTCCAATCGCAAAGAAAGGCAATGCTAAAGAATGTCCAAATTATTGCACAATTGCACTCATCTCACACGCTAGCAAAGTAATGCTCAAAATTCTCCAACTGAGGCTTCAACAGTACACAAACCGAGAACTTCCTGTTGTTCAAGCTGGATTTAGAAAAGGCAGAGGAACCAGAGATCAAATTGCCAACATCCATTGGATCAAAAAGAAAAAATACTTCCAGAAAAACATCTGCTTCATTGACTACACTAAAGCCTTTGACTGTGTGGATCACAACAAACTGTGGAAAATTCTTCAGAGATAGCAAAACCAGGCCACTTTACCTGCCTCCTGAGAAAACTGTATGCAGGTCAAGAAGCAACAGTTAGAACCTGACACGGAAAAATAGGCTGGATCCAAATTGGGAAAGGAGTACATCAAAGGTGTATACTGTCACTCTGGTTATTTAACATATATGCAGAGTATATCATGCAAAATGCTGTGCTGGCTGAATCACAAGCTGGAATCAAGATTACTGGGAGAAATATCAATAACCTCAGATATGCAGATGACACCACACTCATAGCTGAAACTGAAGAGGAACTGAAGAGCCTCTTGATAAAAGTGAAAGAGGAGAGTGAAAAAGCTGGTTTAAAGTGCAACATTCAAATACTAAGATCATGGCATCTGGTCCCATCATTTCATGGCAAATAGATGGGGAAACAATGGAAACAGGGAAAGACTTTATTTTCTTGGGCTCCAAAATTACTGCAGATGGTGGCTGCAGCTATCAAATTAAAAGACGCTTGCTCCTTGGAAGAAAAGCTATGACCAATCTAGACAGCATATTAAAAAGCAGAGACATTATTTTGCCAACAAAGATCCATCTAGTCAAAGCTATGGGTGTTTTTCAGTAGTCATGTATGGATTTGAGAGAGAAAGAAATGGCAACCCACTCCAGTATTCTTGCCTGGAGAATCCCATGGTGTATCAAAGAGTCAAATGCAACTGAGCAACTCAACTACAACAACATGGATGTGAGAGTTGGACCATAAAGAAAGCTGAGCCCCAAAAGAATTGATGCTTTTGAACTGTGGTGTTAGAGAGACTTTTGAGAGTCCCTTGGATAACAGGGAGACCAAACCAGTCAGGCCTAAAGGAAATCAGTCCTGAATATTCATTGGAAAGACTGATGCTGAAGCTGAACCTCCGATACTTTGACCACCTGATGCAAAGAACTGACTCATTGGAAAAGACCCTGATGCTGGGAAAGACTGACACAAGGAGATGAGATAGTTGGATGGCATCATTGACTCGATGGAGATGAGTTTGAGCAAGCTCCAGGAGTTGGTGATGGACAGGGAGGCCTGGTGTGCTGCAGTCCATGGGGTCCCAAAGAGTTGGACACAACTGAGTGACTGTACTGAATGTTCTACTATTTCAATTTGTACCAACATTTATTTACACAGCTTTCCTGGTGGCTCAGACAGTAAAGCATCTGCCTGCAACGCGGGAGACCTGGGTTCGATCCCTGGCTTGGGAAGATCCCCTGGAAAAGGAAATGGCAACCCACTCCAGTACTCTTGCCTGGAAAATCCCATGGATGGAGGAGCCTGGTAGGCTACAGCTCATTGGGTCAAAAAGTGTCAGACATGACTGAGTGACTTCAATTTCAATTTTCAATTTTATTTACACATTGATCACTGAACACTGAGTTCGTTTTTGCTTTTTTGTGCTATTAAAACTAAGATGTGGCATGAGTCTTTGTCTACGTTTCTGAATATTTCTTTGTGGTAGACTGTTGAAGAGAAATAACCAGACAAAGATATAAGCTTTTTAAATGGTCTTCTAACATATTGTACAAATCTGTTACTATTTCACCAGCTATGCTCTTATCTCTGCCCTCTTGTTCTCAGTGAGATTATATTCCCTTTTAGGCTGTAATTTCATACTCAATAAATTTCATACTCAATAAACAGTATGCACAATATTAGCAGAGAGGTAACTCCAAGCTTGCAGTGCACCCAGTTCAGGGAGCGCTGACTGGCTGACAGCCCCTGCTGCCCACCAGCGCCTCTCAGCACGTCTGCCTTCACCCCAGGACACGGTCCACACTCTGCTCCCATCCCCACCTTGGAATTCCCTCCCAGACAAGTGCAACTGAGCAGACACAATCAAGGCAGGGGCTGCCTCAGAAGGGCCTAGGGCTCTGCCTCTGAAGTTTCCCGGGCTACTGCATGCTGACGATTAGACAGTGTTACCCGAGTCACATACGAATAATATACAAAAAAAAAAAACTGAATGAGGTGAGTAAGGCATGACATTTAATTTTAACAACAATCGTGAAACGTCTTTGTCAAAGACAGGAGCTCAAATCTGGGCTCAGGACAGTGACAAAGTGGCCTGGGTGGCTCAGCCGATACGTACCCCATGCTGAGACTGGGTGGCAGAGGGCCCCCCTGGGCCATCTTACCAGGTGGATCACACCCAGTAAGAACAGCGCCTACAGAAAGCCCTACATGCTGGTCCTGAAAACAACCAGGGCACACGACCACATGTGATTCTGTGCACAACATTCCCCTGTGTGTGTCTGTGTCAGAAACAGCAAGCAGAAGGAAGGGTTGCCTCTTCTAAAAATCAAGACAGTTTTATCCTTATTGACAGAAATTCCTTATTTACAGTATTTGGTTGTTCCAACATTTTGCTGGGGAACCAGAAATCTATTAAGGTGTTTCAATCGATATTTGTTGAGTAAATTAACGCATTAATTCATTCACTTTCTATGGGAGCACCAGGCAAGATGGAGCCTCCTTGTCTCATAGACCACGCACTTCTCAATAATACTGATACATGCTTGATGTGTGTAAACCACAAGTTGATAACAGTGAAATAAGGAAATTCATCAGGAAACGATTAAGAGAAATTTGTGAAATAGAAAAGGGGAAACTGAGGTTAAAGTAAGGCCTATTGTTTGTCTTCAGAAAATAGAAAGGGATGCACACGAGAACAATCTTCCAGCTCTTCATCTGAATATAGACCCTGCTGCCTCTTGCTTCCATATCTGCACAGGAGGCTCACCTGTCTCTGTCTCCAGGAATTTCCTGTTTTGAATCACCGTGCCAGTAAAATACACTTCCTGCAGGTCGCTTTTGGTATCCTCACCTCCTCGCTCAGACAGCATTCAGTAGTTTCCTGGGACTGACCAACTGACTCTGTCTCCCTGCACTCACCACCTCAGCAATGCCAGGTTCTGGGCTCAAGCTGCCGGCCAGAGATTCTGCACTGAGGCCTTTGTTCCCCAGCAGCAGACACACTCGAGTGAGCCATGGACTGGACCGTGCATACCAGGCTCAGGCCCCAGCAAGAGTAGATGTGATCAGGACACTCTGGCTGAGTAAGCTGGTAAGTTACACAAATGGGGAAGGCACACTGGTCTTACAAGGACCAAGAGATCTACAAGCAGGTTAACGGGGCAGTGCAGTGGGGACCTGAGGACGGGGCCATGGGCCTGGCAGTAGGAAGAGCGTAAGGAAGGTCAAGGGGCGCCTGTGTCTGCTGCCCCTTCACAAGGTCCGTTTCCCACTTGTCCTCTGCAGCATCCAGGCTGCCCTCCCGCTGTGTGTGCCCGGTGCCAGGCCAAGCTCCTGGTAACTCGGGGCACTCCCACAAAGTCCCTCCTCTACCTGCAACCAGGCTCTGCTCTTCCTCTTCTGAATCTCCGGGAGGAAGGCACTTTCTGACCTCGTTTGATGACAGCGATCGGGAGGCCCGCTTTTCCCAGGCAGCCCTAGCTCACTTCTGTTGGTCCCAGAATGGTTACTAGCAATGCCCTTCTCCCTTCTCAAAGCCTCCCAATTGGATGAGAAGCTGTTAGAAACATCCCCAGGTACGTGGACATGCACATGCGCATTCCTGGAAGGTGGAAGTAGTGTGAGAAGCAAGCAGTCAAGGTCAGGAGCACAGACTCCCATTTCAATCCCAGCTGGTTATGGGCCTGCAGCAATAAAAATCTCACAGATGATGCCTCAGTGTCTTCACCTGTGAAATGGCATGATGACAACAGTACTTACTTCACAGGGCTGAAGTCTGGGTGGGTGTGTGGAAACCAGCAATTTATATGAGTTCCTGGCCCACAGCAAGCACTACATACATGGTTGGCATCTCCTGCTACTTTTGTTAAAGATTTTTTGGGGGGCTGTGCCAGGTCTCCCATCTTGTGCCCGGCTTTCTCTAGTTGCAGAGAGCTGGGGCCACTCTCCAGCTGCAGTGCAATGGCTTCGTCTGTTGCAGGGCATGGGCTCTAGGGCGTTCAGGAGGTGGGCTCCAGAGCTTGCCCCACAGTACGTGGGACCCTCCCAGACCAGGTGTCGAACCTTTGTCCCTTGTATTGCTAGGCAGATTATTTTTTTTTTAATGGAAAGCTATTTTTTTAAATAAATTTATTTATTTTAGTTGGGGGCTAATTACTTTACAATATTGTAGTAGTTTTTGCCATACATTGACTTGAATCAGCCATGGGTTACATGTGTTCCCCATCCTGAACCCTCCTCCCACCTCCCTCCCCATCCCATCCCTCTGGGTCATCCCAATGCCCAAGCCCCGAGCATTTGTCTCATGCATAGAACATGGAATTGTGTTCCACTTCCCATATGATAATATACATGTTTCAATGCTATTGTCTAGGCAGATTCTTAACCACTGGACCACCAGGGAAGACCTCTTGCTACTTTATTTATCTTTTATTCCTTGTAGTTCCAAGCTTAAGGTCAGAATGAAAATTATATAAGCCTTGGGTGAACTGACCTGAATTCCCTGTAACACATGAATACTTGCTTTCAGTGATTTCCATGTATTCTTATTAGAGAAGGAAGGAGAATAAATACTACAGCCATTCCACTGGGCACAAGTCCTGTTATCAAATACCAAGACACAAGATCCAGCAGTCTGCTGTCCAGTAATTCTAATCTCTACATAGAAAAGATAAAACTAAAATATATATATATATATGTATAAATTAAAGTATCCTATAATCCAATCTCCCCGACATTCTCCCAAAAAGTTCAATAAAACACACAGTTTAATTGATGAATATCCTTCCAGACCATGTCCAAATATAGACATATTTCTTCCAAATTTATGTTCATACCACACACACTGTTTTGCAAATATTTGTGGACCACATCATGTGGATATATCCACCTCATTCTTTAAGAGGTCTCACAAGCCTCAACCGTCTGAAAGTATCTACCCTTATTTAACCAGCCTCCTCTACTGGGGCATTAAGTTCCTTATCAGTTTCTCACTGTTATAAAGAATGGTACCACTATCATCGTAACAAGTATAAAGGCTTCCAGAGGAAAACTCTCATGATGCAACTTCTTGGCTAAAAGTATGCAAGTTTTAAAATGCACTATTTCATGTCAAACGGCCCTTATCTAGAGCTCCCTCAGAAGTGCTCGTCCCTACAGCCTTAGTAATGCTGGATTAATAACAATATGTCCCTCCTGCCTCCTGGTGATTTCCTAAGCGTGTTACCCAAACTGCCTGCCTGTCCACCACATTTCTTCTATAGCTTGGCTGTTGAGTTATTTACCAAAACTAGCTCTCTGATGTCTTCTAATTCTGAGAGTCCTTTAATTACAATGAATATTTACCATGCACCATGTGTACTGTCCATACTTGACCCAATGTTTAGTTTTACCTCTTTCCTCTTAAGTATCTGATCTATCTTGAGTTACTGCTTAAAAACTAAAAGCAAGAAACTTCTCTACCCTGGGGTTATAACTTAAATTCACAAATACAGTCCAAATATATGCCTATATTTACCCAAGTTTTTAAACATGTGCAAGCCTTTAAAAGGCAGATATTTTGTAAATGGCATGAGGCTGAAAACCAAGTATCTAACATTTTTCACAGCAAACCTTTTGGCTCTGGTTTGGAACATCATTTTCCCATATATGAATGTGTCTTCTACTGGACTTTCTCTTCCATTGATTTACTACATCATCCTTGATGCAATTTACCTTTTTAAATACCTGGTAAGGAAAGTTCTCATAATTCATCTTTTTTCCCAATC
The DNA here is from genome assembly GCA_024291935.2 of Okapia johnstoni. NCBI lineage: Eukaryota > Metazoa > Chordata > Mammalia > Artiodactyla > Giraffidae > Okapia > Okapia johnstoni. The sequence goes on from CM044326.1 coordinate 3,052,728, forward strand.
TGTTATTTCTTATTGTTATTATCGCCCATTTATTCTGCTACATGAAATTTATCAATTTATTATTCTTATCTAAAATTCAGATCATAATTGGTATTCCATTTTAATTACATACTAATTTCAGCAGGACTAACATTTATAAACTATTAAGCCTTTCCATCCCACCATTACATTGTCACTGAACTTTATTTTCCTCAAAAATAGATGGTACGCATGGAATGGATACCCTCTCCTCTTCCCTCCCCTCTCCATTTCCATTCCCCCCACAACCCCTAACCCAAGCCTTTGTAACCCAAAGGCGTTCTGTTTCAGAGTAGAAAGATTTCAGGTTGGGGGGTTGACTCCTGGCTTCATGCAAGGTATGTGGCTTGGAGAAACTACACTCTCAGTTTCCTTCCATGGCAGATGGCTGTTAAAGTTTATCTGTGTAATCTTTACCTGTTATAATTGCAAGTGCTTGATTATTGATATTATTATAAATGTTCTCTGATTCAGATAAATGCCTGTTGGTGTGTAACTTGGTGCTCCTTATAGGACTGTATTAGCTCCGTGAATATTCCAAACTAGAACAAGAAAGTTAAAAATTGTAGGAAAAGTGAAGATTATATTGATTTTTCTATGTTTCGTAACTAAGCAAATTCAGCAAGACAGTCTTAATAGGAAAAGGCCATTTTCTGGCAAGACAGTGATTCTTTGCCGACTCACTCCTCCTGCGAACTTCTCCCTTGTAACACGTCCACTTCTACAATGTTAACGAGTGAGTGGATTATCAGCAGAGATGAGTGACCGAGCACACTGACATCAACAGGAACAGGGACACGCTGAGCAGCCTCTCTGAACACACTTCAGGCGTCTTTGAAACAACATCTCTTCTCAACCCTTCCCACTAAGAAGGAGGGAGGTTACAGTTACAAATTGGGCAACTGGGGGCAAAGAACAGGTGCTAGTCCCCAAAAGTGAAGCCCGATGTGCTTAACCCCCCTTCCCCCGTGCCTGAGACTGTCTCCCACTGAAATAACCAGCAAAGCTTAGCACAACCTGAAGGAAAAGGATTCTACACAGGTGAGTTTTTCTAAATGAGGCACACAAAAATAGCACAGTCTGCCTGCTCTTCTCCATTGAATGTACTGCACATTAGGGCCTTGCCATTTAGAAACTGCATTTAAGCATGAAAATTCTCAGATATTTGACTAGGAAAATTAGATAAGCTATATGGACAGTTGACCACTTTTGTAAGTCCCATTTCTTTTTCCTTCTTTTTAACTTTAAACTATGCTTCCTAACTGAAATAAATACAATTATCAGCTACAGTGGAAATTATTTTCAACTAACTCAGTAATAACAGAAACGCTGATTAAAATCTGAATAACCTGTATCAAGCTCACAACTTTGAAACATATATTTTCAATTCTCAAGTTATATTCTCAAAAAACATTTCACTTATTATTTATACTTACATAAGGGGGGAAAATGGAATCAGTGATAGATTTTATTTTCTGGGCTCCAAAATCACTGCGGATGGTGACTGCAGTCATTAAATTAGATGCTCACTCATTGTAAGGAAAGCTATGACACACCTAGATACCATGTTAAAAAGCAGAGACATCACTTTGCTGACAAAGGTCTGTATAGTCAAAGCTACAGTTTTTCTGGTAGTCATGTATGGGTGTGAGAGTTGGACCATAAAGAAGACTGAGCCCTGATGCTTTTGAATCATGGTGCTGGAGAAGACTCTTGAGAGTCCTTTGGACAGCAAGGAGATCAAACCAGTCAATCCTAAAGGAAATCAACTCTGAATATTCATTGGAAGGACTGATGATGAAGCTGAAGTTGCAATAATCTGGCCACCTGATGTGACGAGCTGACTCACTGGAAAAGACCCTGATAATGGGAAAGATTGAAGGCAAAAGCAGAAGGGGGCAGCAGAGGATGAGATGGTTAGACAGCATCACTGACTCAACGGATGTGAATCTGAGCAAACTCTGGGAAGTAGTAAAGGACAGGAAAGCCTGGCATGCTGCAGTCCATGGGGTCGCAAAGAGTCAGATGTGACTTAATGACTGAACAACAACAATAACAAAATATATATTTACATGTTTACATATATATATACACACACAGTCCTCAGAATTGATTTTTATTTGAAATAAGTATAGATTTATAGGATATTGAAACAGTAATAAACAAGGAGGCACTATGTACCCTTCACCCAGTTTCCTCCAATGGTTACCTCTAGCATAATTGTGGTGTCATATCAAAACCAGGAAATTGACATCAGTACAGTGCACAGGTCTCACTGAGACTTCCCCATGCTCACATGCACTCACTCGTGTCTGCATGTATTGTGGGGGCAGTGGTGGTTATAGTTATCTGAAATTATAGCACATGTGGAGACCTGTGTAACCACAGTCAAGACACAAATGTGTTCCATCACACACCAGCCTCCTGTCCCTGTTTATAGCTGCACCCACCACCTCCCTTCCGCCTCCCTCTCTAACCACGAACAACCACTAATCTGTCCTCTTTCTTGACTGTTGGTTTTAAAACCATTAGATAAATAGAACCAGATAGCATATAACCTTTTGAGATTAGGCTTTATCCAAGTGCATAACTCCATGAGATTCATCCAAGTTGTGTGTATAAACAATTCATTCCTTTTTATTGCTGAGTAATATTCCAAGGTGTGGATGGACCACATTTGTTTAACTATTCACCTACTCAAGTATTTGGTATGTTTCCAATTTGGGGCTATTACATATTAAGCTGCTATGAATATTCATTAACAGCTTTTTGAGTGACAGGTTTTCTTTCCTCTTGGATAAATGCCCAAGAATGCAATTGCTGGGTTGTGTCATAACTACATGTTTAATTTACCATAAACTGACAACTTACTTTCTATAGTAACTATACTACTTTGCAGTCCCACCAGCAATATATGAGTGATCTAGCTTCTTCACACTTTCCAGCCAGTAATGGATGCTGTCACTTTATTATAGTCACCCTGATAGATGTTTACACATTGAACATCTTTTCATGCGTTTATTTCATGGCCTATGTGTCATCTCTTTTGCCCATTTTCTAATTTCTAATTTCTATAGTCTAGATCCAGGTCTTTTGTCAAATACAGTTTGCAGAAATTTTCTTTGAGTATACAACCTATCCTTCCTTCTTCCCAGAATCTTTTGCAGAGCCAATGTTTTAATTTTGGTGAGGTCCAACTCACCAACTTTTCCTTTCATGAATCATGCCGTTGATGTCAAGTCTAAAAACTCTTTCCCTAAACCTAGGTCCTAAAGATGTTCTATGTTTTCTTCTAAAGTCCATTTTGTGTGAATTTTTATGTATGTCTGAGGTTTAGGTCAAAGTTCAACTGCTCCATCACCATTGTTGGAAAGGACAACCTTCTTCTACAAAGTTGCTTTTGAACCTTTGTTAAATATCACTTCGGCATCTGTGTGTGGGTCTATTTTCATATTCACTATTCTATTTCAGTGATCAATATGTCTAACCTTCCACCAAAACCCACTGAGTTGCGGTTATATAATAATCACAAATATTGTAGAGGGCGCTGCTCTCTCACTGTTCTCTTCTCTTTGAAGATAATTTTATTAGCTCTCCTTGCCCCTGTGATTTTCCATGTATGCTTTAAAATAAATTTATCTATGTCAACAAATGTCTTACTGGGATTTTGATAGGAATTGCATAAAACCTACACATCAATCTGAATTAATGTCTTACTATGACGAGTTTTCCAATTTATCCAACAGATGTCTCCATTTATTCAGGTTTTCTTTTGGGCTTCCCTTGTGGCTCAGCTGGTAAAGAATCCACCTGCAATGCAGGAGACCTGGGTTCAATCCCTGGGTTGCAAAGATCCCCTGGAGAAGGGAAAGGCTACCCATTTCAGTATTCTGGCCTGGAGAATTCCAGTCCATGGGGTTGCAAGGAGTCAGATGCAACTGAGCAACTTTCACTTTCACTTTTATTTCTTTCATCAGTACTTTATAATTTTCCACATACAGGTTCTGTGACTGTTTTATAAAGTTTATACCAAAGTATTTCATTTTCTTGGAAGTGAGTTTGAATGTTTTTATTTTAATCTCAGTTTCCATGTCTGATATTACTATATAGTTATCTGACTGATTTTCATACTGATCTCGTATCCTAAGCCCTAGAACTTATTAGGTATGTAGATTCCCTGGAACTGTCTACACAGATAATGGTGTCACCTACCATCTACCATGGCGCCATGTACATTGACTCTCCCTTTTCAGTCTGTATGCCCTCTCCTTTTCTTTCTTGCTTTGCTGAATTGACCAGCAGAACAAAGGTGAGAGTGAACATCTTTGCTTCATTCCTGATTTCAGTGGGGGGAGCAGTCCTTCACCAGTAAACATAATGACAGCTGTAGTTTTTTGTATATTCTCTTTACAGATTAAGGAAATTTTCTATTCTTAATTTACTGAAAATTTTCATCATGAGCGAATGTTGTATTTTTCAAATGCCTCTTCTTTCTCTATTGATATAGCATGTGATTTTTTTTTCTTAATTAGCCTATTGACATTGAATTACTGATTGATCTGAGATCACTGAGCCAGCCATTTATTTTCCTAGAATAAACAACACCTGGTCATGGTGTAGAATTCCTTTCATACATTGTTGGATTTGGAACGTAAATATCTTGCTCAGAGTTTTTGTGACAGTATTCTTGAGAGCTTTTCTTCTTTGGTTTCTCCTTGTCTGCTCTCTTTCTCTGGGTTGATATCAGGGCAATAACAACTTTATAAAATGAGTCAGGACCTGCTCCCGCCTCTTCTGTTCTAGAGGAGATTGTGTACTACTAGTATTTAATTCTTCTTTAAATGTACTCGACAGTTCTCCAGCAAAATTATTTGGGCCCAGAGATTTCTTGTTTGGGAACCTCTAATTACAAATTCAATTTCTTTAGTCACTAATGAAATATTCAAATTGTCTAATTCACATGGGTATGTTTCAGTAATTTATGATTTTTAAGAAATTGGTCTTTTTTTTTGTTAGGTTGTTGAACTTATTTGTGTAAAGTTGTTTGTTTGTACTATTCCCTCAATTTCCTTTAAATGAGTGCAAGATATGGAATGATAATTCCCATTTCATTCTTGACGTCGGTGATTTGTCTTTTCCTGTTATTCCTATCCACAATTTAGCAATTTAATCAATTTTTGGAAAATTCAACTTCATATTTGATCAGTTTTTCTCTACTATTTTCTTATTTTCAATTTCATTTATTTCTACTCTTATTTTTACATCTGCTTGTACATCTGCTTCGTTTGGGTTTACTTTGATATGTCTCTTCTTGTTTTTAAGGACTTAGATTTGAGAGCTCTCCCTTCTTTAAAGTAAGCATTTAGTGCTATAACTTTTCATCTCAGCAGTGCTTTAACTGTGTCACACAAATTTTGACAGGCTACATTCTTATTGTCATTCAGTATTATGTATGTTTTTATTTCCTTTGAGACATCTTCTTGGACTTGTGGACTACTTAACAGTTTATTGTTTAATTTCCAAGTATTTGGAGATTTTCCTGTTGTTTTTCTGCACTGATTCCTAGTTTGATTCCGTTGTGGTTAGAAAACTACATGATATGAGTGCTTTTAAATATGTTGAGGTTTGCCTTATGACTCAGAACATGATTTATACTGTGGAATGCTCGGTGGGCACTTGAAAAGAATGTGTATTCTGCTGTGGTTGGGTAAAGTGTCCCTTAGATGCCAATCAATTCTTTGGTGCTTTCTTTATGGCCTTCTTTACGGCCCAACTCTCTTATCCATACATGACTACTGGAAAAAACACAGCTTTGACTCTATGGACCTTTGTCAGCAAAGTGATTTCTTTGCTTTTTAATATGCTGTCTAGGTTTGTCATAGCTTTCCTTCCAAGGAGCAAGTGTCTTTTAATTTCATGGCTGCAGTCACCATGCACAGTGATTCCGGAGCCCAAGAAAATAAAATGTCACTGTTTCCACTTTTCCTCCTTCTATTTTCCATGAATTGATGGGAACTGAGAAGACCCCTGACAGTCCCCTGGACTGCAAGGAGATCCAACCAGTCCATCCTAAAGGAAATCAGTCTTGAATATTCATTGGAAGGACTGATGCTGAAGCTGAAGCTCCAATACTTTGTCCACCTGATGCAAAGAGATGACTCACTGGAAAAGACCCTGATACTAGGAAAGATTGAAGGCAGGAGGATAAGGGGGCAGCAGAGAATGAGATAGTTAGATAGCATCATTGACTCAATGGACATTAATCTGAGCAAACTTTGGGAGATACTGAAGAACAAGGAAGCCTGGCGTGCTGCAGTCCATGGGGCTGCAAAGAACTGGACACAACTTAGCAACTGAACAACAACAACAACAAATGTCAATCAGATCCTGGTTGACTGAGGTGATGTTCAGTTCTTCTGTATCCTAGGAGCTCATCCACCTGTTTTACTTGGTAGTGAGTAGAAAATTAGCTCCCTGTTTGACCCTGCTGAAACCATGGGGAGGGAGGTATGTAGTTTTTGACTGGTGTTTGGCTGAAATTGAGCATGTATTATCAGAAAGTTTCTGTTTCTGGTAGGCAATCCTTTTGCTGATCATCTGGCTAAGAAGGTTTTTTTGGAGTTACTTTTCTCTGTGTTTGTTGGTAGTTTTAGGCAGTAGGCTTTCCAATACACTCTCTGGAACACATGAAAGGCAAAAAGAAGACCTAAGGATAACTCAACACCAAGTCATGGCCATGTCCCAAGGTCCACAGGCAACTGACCTTCTTTCAACCTTCAGAATCTTCCCATGTTTGCTTTTTGTGTTACACTAGGACATTTTTTGTAAGTGGGAAGACCAGGAGGAATGAGGGAAGACTACTCCATCTTGGCTGGAATTAGAAATCTGTTCAGAGGGTTTTAAGAAAAGCTTCATTTAATTCTTCCTTTCTGTTTTCACACCTTTTAGTTGCATTCTTGCTTATTAGCACTTCCACCAGAAGGAAGGCAAGGAAATAGAAGGAGCTAGAATTCAAAATCTTCCATTTGCTACTCATCAGTAACTCTGGAAGAGGTCCAGTGAAAAAAGAACTTGAAACTACTTCCTAACATGAAATTTTCAATAATCTATGGATTACATTATTTATTCAAACCCAAGACCTCAATTAACAGTAGAAGAACACTAAGGGCTTAGACCCAATTCATTGCCTAGATACCGCCTTTCAAATGTTTTCTACATGAAATTGCTCAGAGAACAATAAAGTTTCCCAAAGCTTGTTTATTTCAGATTTCATTATGATAGATCAACATTTTTCTAAAGTTCTGCCAATAATAATGAAGCATTTTGTTCTTTTTTTCCTCTAAAATTACGTTTTATAAAATGCAAATAGCATCTGGGAATAGGGAAAATCTCTAGTTTTTCAAAATCTTTCTAGACTATGGAAAAGTCATCAGCTACTAATGTTGAAAGTTATATGATGCATTTTTGTAAGAGTTTTCCAAAATCCGAGCATTTGGATTTTTCATTTTAGCAAATTAAAAAAAAAATTTTTTTTTGATGATAAAGCTATCCAGAATTTATGGGATTCCTTCCTTTCTTTCCTTAACAAACCACAGTTTACAGTTCATGTTAATCAAATATTTAAAATACCATAACGTTTTGGGCTTCCCAGGTGACTCAGTGGTAAAGAATCCACCTGCTGAGCAGGAGATGCAGGTTCGATCCCTGGGTCTGGAATATTCCCTAGAGAAGGAAATGGCAACCCACTCCAGTATTCTTGCCTAGAATATCCCACGTAGCCTGGTGGGCTACAGTCCATGGGGTCCCAAAGAGTGGGACACAAATGAACAACTAAACAGCAACAGCAACAACAATAACCTTTTAAATATCAACTGACAACACTGGCAACAATGTGGAAATTCAAGCTAGAAATGCACTGGAATTTATCCAGAAAAATTGCAGGTGGAAAGGTGCATTGTTTCAGAGTCTACAGTTTCCAATTTCTGGAACAAGGCCCCAAAGTAATAACAGAGCAGTGATCAGATTCCCTTCAATGTAAAAGAGCTCTCTAGACATAGAAGGTCATGAGATAAAGGGTCTTAAACTAACCACTTGTCCACCTTCTCCTCTTAATTTGGAATCTGATGTTTGGCTCTGAATTTTCATCATAACCCAATATTATCCAAGCTCTCTGGAAAAAAAAAAATCACACGATATATCTAACTCATTACTGCCTATCTTAAGTGTCTGTGCCGCTGTTGATTCAGCATCCCAATAAATGAAATTTGGTTATAGCACTAATTTCAAAACCACTTCTCTAGGTTTTAAACTGTCAAATTTGTTCCTTTTCTAGCTAATTTCATGTTTTTATTATTTTATGAATAAAAACTATGCTTTTGAACCACACTCAGAAAGTCTTATCTCCATCTCTAATTAACTGATAGGTTATGTAACCTGACTTCTAATTGGTACTTGGCAAGAATAGAAAGTACATATTAAATAAGGGCTTTTAGCCAAGACAGCACCCCTGCTCCCCCTAAGAAATATAATTTTCTGTATAAAAAGGATGCTTTGAAATATTTTCCATAATTCAAACAACACAGTGTCTGTCACTTTACCAGCAGACCAAGAAACTCTTAACACCCACTCTTTCTCTCTGAGATTCTCCTTTATAGTCATGTAGTTACCCAGGGTAAAATCAATGACTTCAGGGGAGAAGAACCGGTGGACTGTGTCCTGCCATCTCTCACAATTTCACAATTCCTCCCACCCACTCACTGTGTGCTCTCTGTTAAGTGTGTGTTAAATGGCTCCATATTTGCCCCACAGCTTTCTTTATGGTGATGGTCTCCATGGAGAGAATAGATCCTTGTCTTCCTCTGGCCATGTCTATAAACAGAACAAGATCACTATCATTACTCATTTTTAACACATCTATTTATGGCTGATAGTATGGAATATATGGAAGGAAAAGGATACATAATATGGTCAAGGAAGGATATCTACAACTGAAAAAACTTGAGACCAACAGAAAAGCAACAGAAAAAGAAATATGTCAACACTGTACTAAGGATTAAAATAAACTGAAGCTGGGCAAACATAGGGCTGATCGACCTTATCACATTAGAGCTTTGCTCTTAGATTCTGGGAGGCACCAGTGTCCAGTCCAAACTCATCACAGTCATCCAGCGCTATCGCTTCTTTTGCTCTTGCACTTTCTCAGAAAGAACCCTAAATGTTGCCCCTTGTACAAACCAAATGGTGAAGGCTCTGATATGTACTGAGAACCTCAAATCTGCTCCAATCTCTTTTCCTGGAGCTCAGAAGATGTCCACTGACACAGCCCACAGGCACTTTTCCCCAGATCCTGGAGCTAGTTCCTAACCTTAGCATCCCAGCCACAGTGGGCATTAACTCCAGTTACCCCACTCTACCACACCCAGCAGGCACTCTGGAGTCCTTAAGGGCTCCGTCCTAAAAAAGGACAGGAAGAACCAGGTGGTCATACAGCACAAGTGGAACAAGAACAGAGGATAATCATAGATGTAATACAGATCATAGATCCCTACATGTGAGGGCTCCAAACTAGGGTCATGTGAAAAAGGGAGTCTTCAATACATTATCAAAATCACTGTGCAAGACCATGAATAATTAGATACTAGAGAAAGAGGAAAGAGATGAAAATTATCTTCAGCATTGAGTGACAAGGGGGAAAATCAGAATTCAGGAGGCTGGCAACCAAGATTTGACATGCCACAGAGTGATTCTTAATTACCCCTTTTACACACAGTCCCCAGTACTTGCCAGCAAGGATATAGGCAAGGGCTACAGGTTGATACTCATCCCAGAGACAGACAGTCAAGGAAAATGGCTATAAAACAGAATTCAGCAGTTAGGGGCAGCACAGTTATGGGAAGCTCAGAGTGTCTCTTTTAAATACAGATTCTTTTTCCCATATCAAGACTACAGGAAAGAACCTAATGGAGAGGAAGATATGCTGCAAAGCAAACAGTGAATGTGGGCACAGGAAAAGCCAAAACGCAGAGCACAGAGAGCAGGAATAACTTCTGATGGGGGAGAAACACCTTCCTCTGAGAAAGACGTGTGGGCAGAGCCCATGCATCCTGCCAAACAGGAGGAAGTAAACCCACACTGTAATCTTCTCATTTGAGCTCAACAGCGAGGAAAGATGGGAAGTGAGAACGGAGGCCTCAAGCAGAAACAGAATGCTCTGCACGGTGAAGACAATGATTGTTAAATAATAAACTTATTGGGAGACATCCTGTCGTCGGAGGCCATTTCTCCTAGTTGGGTGACCAACATCATTTTGAAAGCTGGGCAAGAGCTAAACACAACCATGATGTTAAAGGGCTGGAGAAACTTCAAATAGATTTCTTTGGCATCTAGACGGCAAGGTGCAACCAGTGCTTCAGGACAGGATGAATGAAACTAAAATTGTTGACAAGAAGAAGATTGGGAAAGACAAGTGACAGTGAAACGAGTCTTCTCAAAAGCAGATGGCAAAAGTGTGATCTTGATGTGTTTTAAAAAAAGAAAGGATTAAAAAAATAAAGCTCAGGAGTAGGTGAAAATTTTTATAAAATATGGTAGTGTTCCTGAATGGTTTTCACTGAAATGCTATTTCCTAGCATGACAGCAGGATTCAAAATTAGGGTAGTGAAGAAAATGGCTACCCATTAATCTCATAAGCAATATGGAAAAATCCAAAATAAATTTAGATTTAAACTATCTTCCAATTAAATGTTGACTATCACTTAATTTTTTTTCTCTGCATCAGCAGATGAAAATTTGGATCAAATGAAATGATAATCTGATTTTTTCCTCAATAACTACAGAAAATAGTCACCTGAAATGTTACTCAAGTAGGCAAAGTAAGTTACTACCTCATTAAATAAAGCTCAAGTTTACCAGATGCACCCTTCATGTCAGTCTCCCTGCACTCCTGACACACAAGGCCCCACCCACGCCACACAAGCCACCCCCCCACACCAGGACCCAGGACTTCCCTACACTCACACAGCCAGTGGCCCCACATACTCAAGCACCAAAAGGATCAAAGCTCTCCTCAGTTATAGAGATTAAATATGGAGCTACATTGTATTTGAAATGTATTGGCAAAATCCGGGCCTCCATATAAAAAGGGAGGTAAAGTCAGATGTTAAAAAGTGAAGTCCGATGTTATAAACAATACTTCATACGAACCTGGGATGTTAGGTCCATGAATCAAGGTAAACTGGAAGTGGGCAAACAGGAGATGGCAAGAGTGAATAGCGACATGTTAGGAATCAGTGAACTGAAGTTTAATGGAATGGGCGAATTTAATTCAGATGACCATTGTATCTACTACTGTGGATAAGAATCCCTTAGAAGAAATGGAGTAGCCCTCATAGTCAAAAAACGACTTCAAGATGCAGTACTTGGGTGAAATCTCAAAACAAAAGAATGAGCTCTGTTTGTTTCCCAGGCAAACCATTCAATATCTCAGTCATCCAAGTCTATGCCCCAACCAGTAATGCTGAAGAAGCTGAAGTTGAACAGTTCTACGAAGACCTACAAGACCGTCTAGAACTAACACAAAAAAAAGACGTCCTTTTCATTATACGGGACTGGAATGCAAAAGTAGGAAGTCCAAAGATACCTGGAGTAACAGGCAAATTTGGCCTTGGAGTACAGAATGAAGCAGGGCAAAGGCTAACAGAGTTTTGCCAAGAGAACGCACTGGTCATAGCAAACACGCTCTTCCAACAACACAAGAGAAGACTCTACACATGGACATCACCAGATGGTCAACACCGAAATCAGATTGATTATATTCTTTGCAGCCAAAGATGGAGAAGCTCTATACAGTCAGCAAAAACAAGACCAGGAGCAGACTGTGGCTCAGATCATGAACTCCTTATTGCCAAATTCAGACTGAAATTGAAGAAAGTAGGGAAAACCACTAGACCATTCAGATATGACCTAAATCAAATCCCTTATGATTATACAGTGGAAGTGACAAATAGATTTAAGGGACTAGATCTGATAGAGTGCCTGATGAACTATGGACAGAGGTTCATGACACTGTATAGGAGACAGGGATCAAGACCATCCCCAGGAAAAAGAAATGCAAAAAGGCAAAATGGCTGTCTGAGGAGGCCTTACAAATAGCTGAGAAAAGAAGAGAAGTGAAAGGCAAAAGAGAAAAGGAAAGATATACCCATCTGAATGCAGAGTTCCAAAGAATAGCAAGGAGAGATGAGAAAGCCTTCCTCAGTGATCAATGCAAAGAAATAGAGGAGAACAATAGAATGAGAAAGACTAGAGATCACTTCAAGAAAATTAGAGATACCAAAGGAATATTTCACACAAAGATGGGCACAAAAATGGACAGAAATGGTATGGACCTAACAGAAGCAGAAGATATTAAGAAGAGGTGGCAAGAAAACAGAGAAGAACTATACAAAAAAGACCTTCATGACCCAGATAACCACGATGGTGTGATCACTCACCTAGAACCAAACATTCTGGAGAACAAAGTCACCTGGGCCTTAGAAAGCATCACTACTAACAAAGTTTGTGGAGGTGATGGAATTCCAGTTGAGCTACTTCAAATCCTCAAAGATAATGCTGTTAAAGTGCTCCACTCAATATGCCAGCAAATTTGGAAAACTCAGCAATGGCCACAAACTGGAAAAAGTCAGTTTTCATTCCAATCCCAAAGAAAAGCAATGCCAAAGATTGTTCAAACTACTACACAATTGCACTCATCTCACATGCTAGCAGATTAATGCTCAAAATTCTCCAAACCAGGCTTCAACAGTATGTGAACTGTGAACTTCCAGAAATTCAAGCTGGATTTAGAAAAGGCAGGGGAACCACAGATCAAATTGCCAACATCTGCTGGATCATCAAAGAAGCAAGAGAGTTCCAGAAAAAAATCTACTTCTGCTTTACTGATTATGCCAAAGCCTTTGACTGTGTAGATGACAACAAACTGTGGAAAATTCTTCAAGAAATGGAAATACCAGACCACCTGACCTGCCTCTTGAGAAACCTGTATGTGGGTCAAGAGGCAGCAGTTAGAACTGGACATGGAACAACAGACTGGTTCCAAATAGGGAAAGGAGTACATCAAGGTTGTATATTGTCACCCTGCTTATTTAACTTATATGCAGAGTACATCATTAGAAATGCTGGGCTGGATGAAGCACAAGCTGGAATCAAGATTGCCGGGAGAAATATCAGTAACCTCAGATACTCAGATGACACCACCCTTAGGACAGAAAGCAAAGAAGAACTAAAGAGCTTGCTGATGAATGTGAAAGAAAAGAGTGAAAAAGTGGGCTAGATCTCAAAATTCAGAAAAGTAAGATCATGGCATTTGGTCCCATCACTTCATGGCAAATAGATGGGAAACAATGGAAACAGGAAGACACTTTACTTTTTTGGGCTCCAAAATCACTGCAGATGGTGACTGCAGCCATGAAATTAAAAAACACTTGCTCCTTTAAAGAAAAGCTATGATAAACCTAGATAGTATATTAAAAAGCAGAGATATTTCTTTGCCAACAAAGGTCTATGTAGTCAAAGCTTTGGTTTTTCCAGTAGTCATGTATAGATGTGAGAGTTGGACTATAAAGAAAGCTGAGCACCAAAGAATTGATGCTTTTGGACTGTGGTGTTGGAGAAGACTCTTGAGAGTCGCTTGGACTGAAAGAAGATCCAACCAGTCAATCCCAAAGGAAATCAGTCCTGAATATTCACTGGAAGGATTAATGTTGAAGCTGAAACTCCAATACTGTGGCCACCTGATGTGAAGAACTGATTCATTGAAAAAGACCCTGATGCTGGGAAAGACTAAAGGCAGGAGGAGAAGGGGACGACAGAGGATGAGATGCTTGCGAGATCAGACGAGATCGGGCACGTTCATGATGCATGATACAAGGTGCTCGGGGCTGGTGCACCAGGATGACACAGAGGGATGGGATGAGGAGGGAGGTGGGAGGGGGGTTCTGGAAGAGGAAAACATGTACACCCATGGTGGATTCATGCCAATGTATGGCAAAACAAATACAATATTTTAAAGTTAAAAAATAGATAAATAAACTAATTTAAAAAAAAAAAGAGGATGAGATGCTTGGATGGCATCACCAACTCGATGGACATGAGTTTTAGCAAGCTCTGGGAGTTGGTGATGGACAGGGAAGCCTGGCGTACTGCAGTCCATGGAGTCACAAAGCGCTGGACATGACTGAGCGACTGAACTGATATAAAAATGGTCAACTGTAACCTCAAAGCCCCCGAAAATAATTTTTTAACAGTGTCTTAGGCTTAATTTCTGATAAGATTCTGGTACTCAAATGTAAAAGTTATTTGAGGAATTAGAATTTATTCTGTTTCATTCAAAACAGTGAGCTGAAGTTGTGCTGTTCCTTATATATTTATTAGAATACCAAATATAAAATTAAGATAAAGTCAGTTTTTATATAAAGCCAAATTACTGATATATTTTTCTTGTTAGATGAGACTGTGTTGGAGTCATGGTAAAGTTAAGAATAGTTTTGGGGTTTAACTCAGTTTTGTGAGCTATTGTTCTCTTTACATTAACCAAAAGATATACTTACTCTAGTATATTAGATATAAACAGTTTTTAGGCAAATCAGTGGATCCCAAACCAACAGATCGTCTCTTTAAAGCTACTTGGTTACGTATATGAAACACCTTAAAAATATTCATACTATTTGACTCAGTAATCCTCCTTACTGAAATATTTCTCAAGGAAAATATGCATAGTAATTTACACACAAGGATATTCATCAAAACACTACTTAGTGTATCAGAACAAGTAGCTAAACATATAATAGGATAATATTAATTATATTACTCAGTCATGAAAGAAAATACCATATAGTTCTTAAAATATCTGTAAAATATGTTCAGTAGCTTGGAAGTGTCTGTAACATAAAGTTATATGCAAAAGAATGATAAAAACTTATCCATACAGTATGTCAAATACACATTCATATTACATGTGCATGAAAAAAAGACAAAAGAAATACATCCAAATGTATTTTTCTATCCGTTCTTAATTTTTTTAGTGGACAATTTTTATTTTTTAATTTTGGAAAACAATGGACACTATTTTGTGAAAGCAGTAAAGGTGAAGTGAGTACCTAAATTCTCCACAGGCAGTCAGACTGCCGTCTCCAGCCATGAGGGTGTTCTTTTCACAATATAAAGTCAGAGAACATTCCTGCACCCAATGTTAAAGAACATGGCGTGCTAACTCAAAGTCACATGTTATACAGAAAATTCCATGGGTGTTGTGATCATTTACAAAATTCACAGCTGGATAAGGGAGGATTTCTGCCTTCCTTCTCACTTAAAGATTCTCCTTCCTACTTGCCTCCTGTCACACCTAAAACGAACATTCATCAAAGTTATCTGCTGAGGACTGCAGCTCTGCTAACACCTGGGGTTTCAGCACTTGTTCTGCTCAGGTTGTAAAACCTCTTAGTGACTCTGTACCGTAGGTGGCTGCCCCCAGGAGGATGATGGGCTCCACTTTAGGGACACAAACACTCCCAGTGGTTCCACATTTTTCGAAGGAAGATATAAGAAGAACAGAAGTAAACAATTCAATTTTGCACAGTATAAACTGGCATGTATCTGCTTTTTAATTACATATGGCCAAATGTCCCAGTATCTTGAGTATTTCAAGAAAAAAAAAAAACATCATCCAGTTTCTTGTAACACTTTTCCCATTTCAATCCCATCTGTAGCTCCCTTATGTCTTTCCCGTGCCATCTAGTCCTAACCATTCTCCTCCAAACTGCTTTTCAGAACACTCTCAGCGTCTCCTCATTTCTCATCCCCACCTTTCCCATCACCAACCCCCACATCTAGCACAGGCTGACGATTACTGTCTGACTCACTCCTGGGCTCCAGGCAAGCACCCTCTCTTCCTGAGTCTCTGAACAACTTCACTGGCAGTGACAGCTTGCCAGAGCTTCAAGTCTGAAATGACAGAGGCAACATGTGAACAGGCAAGCTAAACTGGAGACACGTGGAAAAGCCCAAACTATTGTCATTTGGATCTGTGCTGCTGAGGGTTTCTTTGATGGATGAGAGCAGTTATATGCTAATTAAGTCCCCTCTTAAACCTGAAGGAAATGGCAACCCACTCCAGTATTCTTGCCTGGAGAATCCCAGGGATGGCGGAGCCTGGTGGACTGCCATCTATGGGGTCGCACAGAGTCGGACACGACTGAAGCGACTTAGCAGCAGCAGCTTAAAGCTGAAGTATTTCAAGTGAAGGCGACCACACAAGAATATGCTCATCGGCATAGGTGGACCAAAAAGTCATGAAAGATAAGAGGAATTATTAAGTAAGATCAGTTATTTTGAGAATTAAAAAAAAGAAACATTCACTGTAATTTCTTCTCCCCAGTTAGCTCCATGGTTAACTTACAAATGCAAGATGCTTTGATAAGCCTGGAACTTCCAAAATCTATAAATACAGCTAATTCTGCACTGGTTTTTTCCAGTGGTCATGTATGGATTTGAGAGTTGGACTATAAAGAAAGTTGAGCGCCGAAGAATTGATTTTGAACTGTGGTGTTGGAGAAGACTCTTGAGAGTCCCTTGGACTGCAAGGAGATTCAACCAGTCCATCCTAAAGGAGATCAGTCCTGAATATTCATTGGAAGGATTGATGCTGATGCTGAAACTCCAATAATTTGACTACCTGATGCGAAGAACTGACTCATTGGAAAAGACCCTGATGCTGGGAAACATTGAAGGCGGGAGAAGAAGGGGATGACAGAGGATGAGATGTTTGCATGGCATCACCGATTCGATGGACGTGAGTTTGAGCAAGCTCCAGGAGTTGGTGATGGACAGGGAGGCCAGGCGTGCTGCAGTCCGTGGGGTTGCAAAGAGCCGTGGGGTCGCAAAGAGCTGGACATGACTGAGCAACTGAACTGGCCTGAATTCTGGACTAACCTATTAGAGTAAGGGTCAATTAGATACAGCACTTCTCTCTGAAGCATCAAAGATATTGTTCTGCCATACATACAAAACTGGGTCCCTGACACTTCCCTTTTCTACCATCATGACAGGCTCAATAGTCAGTGTGCTAGAATTCTAGCACGTTTCTCTTATATTTTAGGGGTTTGTCATGATTACTGTTCTCACCGTTTCCATTATAATGTAGATAGTCTCACTAATCTCTACAGAAGTATGATCTAGAAGTACTCACACTTATCTGACACAGAATATAGTTCAGTAACATGTGAAACTGATGTGTGAGTCCTTCCTCTGGGTAACTGACAGTATCTATTAATACTGAAGCATGAGCAAATTCTGATTTTCTATTTGCACATTATTGCATAATCTTGGGCAAAGCTTGGAATATCAGGAAGTTGGATGGCAATTAGTAGGTGCTCGCTTTCCTGTCGGCCTTTGTTTAACAAATTTCATTCCACTTTTCTCTGAATTAAGCTGGAGGAAATAAAGAGGATTGTCTTTAATGGTTTTAAAAACAGAATGATAAAAGGAGAGAAATTACTGAGTTCATTTGATTAGAGTATAGAAATTTTTCATTCAAAATTCCAGAAAGATAAATGGAGAGAAAAACAGGAGGTAAGATCCCCATTTCTTACCTCATCAGGGGAGATACCATGCAGGTTGGCAGCCAAGAGACAAGGAAGAGTATCAACCCCCTTATTTGACCTTTCCTCCCTAATCTCAGTAAACCAGCTGATGCCCAGGACCTGCGCCGCCTGCTGGTCCTCAGAGCTGGAGCTACCCAAGGTGCAGTTGCAGTCAGAACAAAGTGTCTCCCCTTTTAGTGCCTGACCTTTGCTAGTCCAGACTAGCTGCCATACCCCTCTTATTCTGGGAGAGAAAGAGAAGAAAAACAAAAACTTTGAGGAATGTCTATGTGTGGGCTATCACTGTAGATAAACTATTTCAAAGTGCTAAGCTAGAAAATCAGTTACACTATCTTTACTGTGCTATAATTTCTTCTAACCAGATACTTGGAGAAGGAAATGGTAACCCACTCCAGTATTCTTGCCTGGAGAATCCCATGGACAGAGGAGCCTGGCGGGCTACAGGTCCATAGGGTCACAAATAGTTGGACATGACTGAAGAAACTTATTTCACTTTACTTTTACTTTAGCATTAAGTGATATTTCCATATTGAGTTATTTTTCTTAGGTGATAATGGAAAGGTCATTCTTTGGATACAGCTTGAAGCATTTTAAGGGGCTTCCCAGGTGGCTTGGTAGTAAAAGAATCTGCCTGCCCAGCAGGAGACATGGGTTGAGCCCTGGGTAGGAAGATCCCCTGGGAAAGGGAATGGCTACCCACTCCAGTATGTCTTGCCTGGAAAATTCCATGGACAGAGGATCCTGGCAGTCAAAGAGGTCAGACGGGACCCAGCAACTGAAATGAAAGTGAAAGTCACTCAGTAGTGTCAGACTCATTGTGATCCCATGGACTGTATATTCTGCCCTGGTATTCTCCAGGGCAGAATACCGGAGTGGGTAGGCTTTCCCTTCTCCAGGGGATCATCCCAATCCAGGGATTGAACCCAGGTCTCCTGCATTGCAGGCGGATTCTTTACCAGCTGAGCCACAAGGGAAGCCCCTCAGCAGCTGAGCATGCATGCAAAAAGCATTTTGACAGCCAGCTACAGTTTTCACTTATAAATTAGTAACTATAAATTTAACCCAAATAGTGAACATAAGAACATGTAAAACCCAAAAATTAATGAGCCTGAGTGCAGACTGTAAATCCTACTGTTTATGTATGACACGTCCCAGGCTCACAGTGCCCAGCACAGGTGACTTGGGGAAAATGGGCCACACTTTGACTATATGGCTGCAAGCTGCCAGAGGACCACCACTTGGATACCCAGTTAAACCACATGCAGTATCAAATGACAAGAAGCAGTGGTCTCTGTAAGGCAAATCAAAGTCTCACGTTTTCAACTGTTCACAGACTCAGAAATCAGGGCTAGAAGGCAACTTAGAGAATCTATTTTAACATCCTTGTTTTAAAAAAATGATCAGCTTGAAAACAATTGAGTCTAATGACTTACCAAAGTTAACAGAAACCCTTCTAGAATCTGAGAATTCTAACAACTAACTCTTTCCCATTGCCTAGGGCAATTTTGCAAATTAGACCCCCACAGCCTCCAAAGGTAAAATAGCCAGGAGTATTGAGGAAATTACCCAGATAATTAAAATTCTAAAGAGTACACAATAATAAAGTAAAATCTCAAGACTAGCTTTTCAATCATAAACATAAGCTTTGGGGCAATACAGTATAATGATAAATAAAGCATGGCTTAGGAGAAAAGAATCTATAGATACATAATATTTCCAAAATAATTTTTTAAAACAGCTCCCTGTGATTCTAAATGCCAGAAACAAACAAGCAACGGAATGAAATCCATCATGCTTACAATCAATTAACAGTTTTGCAGCTCTTTACCTTTCTGAATCTACTTTGGTTTCCTCACCCATTACTGACAGCCAAGCCCAGATCCCCAATGGGGCCTCCAGAGTGCTGCAGAGCAATATTGCCCCCTTTTATTCCTGCGGTTCTGGAACAGTCCAGAAGATGCATTTGCCTTGTGGGCTATTGTCACTGACTATTCATGAAAATGGACAAACTCTTCATAGAACTACAGAGAATTAGTCATACGAGGAATTTTGAACATGTCTTACTCAAGGGGTGTTAAGTATTTATCGCCAGAAGCTTTCAACCAAAGAAAACCTTATTTTTCATATAAATGAAAAACATAAATTATATAATATATACAGTATACTACATTATTTCATTATACATAATACATATTACAGATTATAATAAATGTTTATGCAACATCATATATTCAAAGATACACGTCAACCCTCCCTAGGGTGAGAATCACAGCCCTGCAAGTTCTCCCTGCCACAGCCCCAAGAAGGAATCTCCAGCCTTCCAAGAAAGCACCTATCAAGCCCATCAGCCTCACGGAGGCATATTTTGTTCTCAAAATTAACCTACTGTTGTTGGCCCAAGAGTCTTTTTTGCAGACGGTAAAGAATCTACCTGCAATGCGGGAGGCCTTGGCTCGATCCCGGGGTCAGGAAGATCCCCTGGAGAAGGGAAAGGCTGTCCACTCCAGTATTCTTGCCTGGAGAATCCCATGGACAGAGGAGCCTGGTGGGCTACAGTCCATGGGGTCACAGAGAGTCAGACACGACTGGGCGACTAATATACTTGTTCAACACAGCTACCTCCGTTTCTCTACCATTTACTCTTATAATACAAGAAAACAAGGAGGCCGGAAACAGATCTTCCTTCAGTATGACAGACACTATAGAAGAAAAATTTCTATTACTATACAATAATATTATTCTATTATTAGAATAATATTCTATTCTATTATTTCTATTATTATAGAATAATTTCTATTATTATTATAGAAGAAAACCTCTGTTTTTTATCAATCTAATTATAAGAGATGTTTAATGTTCATTTTCATAAAATACTACCCATTCTCATATGCACTAGTAGAATTTTTTTTTATCAAAATTGTGTCTTCTCTGCTGTTTGGACAAGGTCACAAAAAGGGGCTTTACTAATGCGGCAATTTTCTCAGTTAACACTCCTGGGGACTGGCTGTACTAAAAATCGTTCTAATTCCATGGGTTAGGCCCACATTTCCTAAACTGTGTTCTGCAGAAAACTTCATGAAGTATTAATAAGCTCCACCATCCCCTCACAAAGAAAAAAATCCCTAAACATGTATTTTAAATACTGAACTCTTCACCCCTCTCATGAAGATTTACAAAATCATTGACATATTAAAGGGCTTGACAATTCCTGCAGTAAAGAAACCTGTTTTACATCTCCAACACAATTTCCAATATTATTTGAGCAGAAACACTGATTATGGGGCACACGTGCACATTCTATACAACAATGTTCTTTTTTTAATTAATTATTTTAATTGGAGGATAATTACTTTACAATACTGTGATGGTTTTTGCCATACATCGACATGAATCAGCCATGGGTGCACATGTGTTCTCTTAAGAAACCATTATTTTAGCCTATACCACAAGAAATTACATTCTCAAAGGGAATTTTGGTGCCCAGGGCCAAAACAAAGGAAAATTCAGAAATGAAAACTCATTTAATGGCACAATCAACTACAGCCTCACACAGAGGGTGAGAATTATCTGCAGAATGTTTAGCAGCATAAAAAGGAATATAGCACAGTCAGTCCTGCTCGTCACACATTCAGTCACTCCCAACCTCTTTCAAGTATGCACACTGCTTGGGAAAGGCAAGACATGGGATACAACAATGGTGAGAAATTTTGCTGGGAGGGCATGAATTTGTGTCAGCTCCTGCAATCACTCCAGCACCACAAAAGGCTTCTTGGTCTATACCTTTGGAACCACTATTCTAGACCATAGGAATGGCACTGCTTTCCATAATTTGGATGTCTTTTCTGTGACAGGTTCACAGGAATTCATGTGTGTAAAGCTATAGTTAATTTCATGTGCTTGTGCACAGTTGTCTGCACACTCAGTTGTGTCCAAATCTTTGCAACCCTGAACCCACGAGGCTCCTCTGTCCATGGATTTTCCAGACTAGAATACTTGAGTGTGTTGTCATTTCCTTCTCCAAGGGATCTTCCTGACCCAAGGATCAAACTAGTGTGTCTTGAGTCTTCTGCATTGGCAGGCAGATTCTTTACCACTGCGCTACATGGGAAGCCCTCTATGTGCTTGACAAACACCCAAATAAGGGAATCTCTCCAATAAAACAAACAGAAGATACAGTTTTACCACAGGGTCATGTGTTACACAAATGCATTTAACAAGTGTTCATCAAGCATATTCTACATAACAGGCACTGTCCCTGGTGACTAGTCTAGTCTTTCAACCTAATATACAGACTTATCTCTCAGATGGATTTTTAGAATCATCATGATTCGGAAAAAAAATTTAATGATATTACAATGAATTATTCAACTTGTTGTCTCTTTTAAAACAATTTTTGGTTTGCATAGATTCACAGATTCACACACACAAACAACTTGTAATGATGGGTGACCCAGAAAACTTGTTACTTCTACCCATTAAAGTTAACAGTTGTAAAGTCTAATTCAAGAAAATTAAATTTTAAAAGAAGAGTGATGTGATATTCAACTAAGTAGCTAACACTTTATACCTATGTATCAAACACAATCAGAGTCATGTAGCTTTAAACCAGTAGATTTTGCTATCCTTTAAAGTCAACTCAAAATAAAACAAATGTATTTCATGTCATGAATCATAGCATGACTTATTAAGTATTTTCGATAAAAGGAATTTTTCATTGTAGAACTTAAGTAAAATATGATGATGTAATCAATAGGATCCATACCTTCTCTCAGATTGACTGGAAAAGCACAAATTAGAACTTTTTAAAGAGCTATGACATTCTCATATCTTCATCTTACTCCTATTCATCTGAAATGTTAGTTCCATGCATGCTAAGGTTTTTGTTAATTATATCAATGCTTCTGTGAAAAAATGCAAAAAGGGATACATGAGTTAACACTTACAAATGGCTTCTATTTCTTAATATAGTCTCCTGGTAACCAAGGAATAAGAGAATTTTACATCTCCCACCACTGAGATCGGAGGCAAGCTCTCCATCATGAGCCCTCTTGAACTGACAGCACTGAACAAATTGCCAAGAGATGAAACCTATTTCAGTCCCAGTCTTCCAAATTTTGCCGCTAGAGAGTCTTCTTAATGGCTGGCATAAATGGCCCAGAAGTAAACTGTGCTGAAAAGCTACCAAACAAATGAGAACCACTGCAACTCCACTGCACTGCTGAACAGCCATCAGAAAGGGAATGTATTAAGAAGAACCACCAAAACTTCCCTATCATATAGAAAAGCTCAGACCTCATATACTTCCAATTAGACACGAACGTTGAGTGTAACAAAGGCACCAGTGACTAGGGTTTGAAATACCCCCATTAATCCTTACACATAGGCTGTACATCATCGTACCACCACAATTACTTACCTCCTTTCCACACTGAAATCAGTGTAAAATCTCTCCAGTGAAGGAGCTAAATGCTACAAAATATATGACAGCTGAAGGTACTATGCCTGCGTGCTAAGTCTCTTCAGTTGTGTCTGACTCTGAGACGCATGGACTGCAGCCCACCAGGCTCCTCTGTCCAAGGGATTCCCCAGGCAAGAACACTGGAGTGGGTTGCCATGCCCTCCTCCAGGGGATCTTCCTGACCCAGGGATCCAACCCACATCTCTTACATCTCCTGCACTGGCAGGCGGGCTCTTTACCACTAGCACTACCACTATAATGTGTACAATACAAATTCTGATTAAATTAAGTCCCCTAAAATAAAAGCTATATATATCACATTTAGCCTGTAAAAGGTTCTTCTTGGTCATGAGCCCAAGTTCTGGGTTATAAAAATATTTCATTGGAAAGCCACCTACCTATTTATTCATGTCCTTTTACATTTATTTATTCATTCATTCTTCATTCATAGATTTTTCTACCAACATCTAATAGACACTAGTATCTATTTATACAGCAACTATTAGATTTTGGTTTTGCACTATGCAAGGGTTGTTCTTAAACACACAGATCTGCCTCATGAGGTTTGCAGTCTCAAGGGGGAGAACAAATGGGAAGAAAGCCTCTACACTAACAAGCACACCAGAATCATACTTACTTGATACAGTCACTCGACAGTAATCATCACTTGATAGTGACAAAAGGAAAGACTAAGAGATCACAGAAAAGTAAAGTGGAAGATCCACTTTAGATGGCAATGAAGGTCATGGAAAAAGGTTAAATCTTATAAGGCCCTAAGAAAGCATTTTTTAATTGTTAGCTGTCATCTCCCTAAGTTATACCTCAATATGCATCACAAGAAAATTTTAAAGATTCCCAATGGTCAATAGGCTTCATTTATTTAAACCAAATGTTCAGTAGGCTTCAAGCACGATAAGAGTATATATGATATGATACTTCAGGAGATAGTGGAGGACAGAGGAACCTGGCATGCTGCAGTCCATGAGATCAAAAAGAGTCAATTCCGACTCAGCAGCTGAATAAGAGTGTTATGATACAGAACCCACAGGAGAAAAAAAGGTTCTGCTACCAATGGATGAAGAGCTCTTACAGATGACAGATTTTACAAAATCAGATGCTGAATTCATGTTGCTTTATTGGCAAAAATTATGAAGTTTTTAATATATAAATAAGCAGATTTGTGCCATTAATTCAAACCAAATACTTACTTCTATGTGCAACACAACAGAGGATCTACTGAGCCTGGCAAAGGCTCCAGGAAGAGGTTGCTCACAAGGCATTGTGTGGAAGATTCATTTTTTAAGAGATGTAGTAACATAAGCTTTACAACCTCCCTGAGGGGAAAGACAAAAAGCATCATCTTTGCTTCCCATATCATTCTTTCTAATGTTCAACTGAAATCTCTTTTCATAAAGAGCATATTATGTAAGTATTATCCTCATCCATCTCTTAAGATCATTATATGCTTCCTTATCAGTGCCCCAGCATTGATGTTTAATCATAACTTAGGCACGAAACATACTTCCAGGGAAAAGTAATGTCCTCAGTAAACAGTCCTACCTCCTAAACGCAGCAACCTGGAACCAAATGCCAACATGCTCACTGGACCTTACCCCTGGAGTGCCTTTCATGAAAGCAGTTTTTCAAACCCAACTGGGTCAGAGAAACACTTCTTCCTTTCTGCTAAGTCATCCTTCAGCTTAGGTGGTAACAAGAGCATTAGCACATTTCCAACATTTAACAATTCAAATGTGAGTAACAATTCATATGCTAACTCTGAACGAAGCCAGGGCCCCTCTAGAGGAGATCAGAAAAGGACACTTTTCTAAAATGCATGTGTTTGGCTGTGATTGTGTGGCTAACTTTACCTCAGTTTTCTATGTAGAGCTAAACGCTTTGTGCTATTACCCAGGCATTTTTGTGCCACAGGCATCTGAGAAGCCAGAGACTGAATTACTGAGTATTAAGGGACTTGCCTACGGCTAGATGTTCCCACAGTCTAGAAACAGAACTGGAAACTCCCAACCCCATCAGGCTCTTTTCAGCACAACAGCTGGACTCCTGGGACTCAGCTTCTCTGCCTGAGGACCTGGCCAGGTGCTGGACACTGGGTACCCTGCAGGCAGAGCAACTCTAGACTCTGTAGCACGGGGAGGGGAGTTGATTAACATAAATTTGATTAAAAATGCCTAAAAGCTGAATTCTCCAGCTGATCCCAGCTCACTCAAACCAAGGTGACCTTCTCCTTTTCCCACTCTTCTGGAAACAGGAAAGAAAAAGTGAGAGCAAATGCTTATGAGCTGTGCACCTAAGTAAACTGCATCTAGTTTACAATGAGGCTGCACCAAGGCTGTGCTGGGATGTTGCAAAACCATGCTCTTATGTACCGTACTCATTTTACACTGAGACACCAAAATGTACGTTGATTTTGAAGAGGAAAATGCAATCAGTGAGGAAGGAATACAATACAGCGAGCATAAGGGACAAATACTCCTCTCACAGTAACTAAACACAGCAGATTATATGTCACCTAAAGGGAACTCACAACCAAAAAAAGATAAGTTTATTATTTATATGCATGAAATCAGAAAAAATAATTCTATAGTTGCATTTTCATGAATTATATAGTCTGTGGGGTTGCAAAGAGTCGGACACAACTAATCAACTTTCACTTCAATTTTAATAGACTACTTCACTCTCTTTCAGTAAAAAAAAATTTTTAATTCAATTTTTCTAGTTTTATATTTTAATATTCTCTTACATTTCCTATATTTTCAATAATTGTGCCCACTTATCCTTCCACCTATCTATTCAACAGGTTTATTTCACACTTGGACCAGTGCTAAAATTTTGACACCAGAATTATAACACATGCATATAAAAATTTTCAGTAGACAGTATACTTTCATATGTACAATCTCACTTAAAGAAATATGTGAACCAAATCTCAACAATTAGTTAACCATGCTTCGTTTTAAAAGATTATCTGAACATTTAAAACAAGAGCTAAGGGAACAAGGGAAGTTATGTAAAAGAAAATGGTTTTTTGTTTGACTGCTGTCAAGTCAGCTAATTGAAAAAAGTAAGAAGTGGAAAATTAGGAATTTGGGATTAACACACACACTACTATATATAAAATAGGTAAACAATAAGGATCTACTATATAGCACATGTAACTATATTCAATATCTTGTAATAATCTATAATGGAAAAGAATCTGAAAGAGAATATATATGTGTATATATATATATGTATATGCTTATAACTTAGTCACTTTGCTGTACACTAGAAACTAACAAGATTGCAAATTAACTATATGTCAATTTTAAATAAAGAAGTACACAAAAAGAAAAATTAGAAGCTTAAGAAAAATGGAAATACACACTATCTCCGTTATCAGTGAAACATGTTATAGCAAAACAATTTTACAAATAAAAATTAAAAAATACTAAGATCCATTTTTCATATATACTGTATAAAATGAATCTTTATTTCACTAAATATGTTTTCAAACACCAAAAGAAACCTTCCATGACCATGCATAATTACACAATATTCATCTTAAACCACAACTTTACATACATGTAATTATCTGTATCACTTAACTCTTATGAATGTATCTATGAACAGAGGTTTTTTTTCCATTCTTTTGAGGTCAGAGGCATTAGCTTTGGAATTTCTTCATTACCTATGCCATCACAATTTTCTTGCCCCCCTACTCACCCACCCATACTGACGTATCATCCTCCTTGCGTTATGCAAAATGATAATTATTGCAATATATTTGAAGTTCCTTCAGTAAAAACTAGATCAAATATAGCAGCTATGACTGTGAGCTATGATCCTGTTCATGAGTTATAGGAAATCAGATTTTTCTAGTGGATGTTTTTACCAATCCATTTGTGGAAGATATTTCAGATGCCAGTCAGTCCATCTGTCCAATGGCCTTCAATTTCCAATTTCATCAATTCCCAATTTTTATTTACAATAAACTTACATGTAGAGAACCACAAAAATTAACATTATAAAAATGCAAAACAAAAGGCATACAAGTATGCTATGGTTACATTATGCATAATTACTGGCTTTAGTAAAGGCACTTAAAGATTATTCAATATAATGGCTTGAATCCTCAATCTGTCTTCCTATTATTGGGTTCAGAGAAAACTGGGACATTTCAGTTCATAGCACATGAAGTTTTTAAAGGTGCTAAATATCAGCACGATGTCTAAACAACTGGATAGCTAAGTTTAAAAATTCATTCACAGGAAACGTGTAATGATCTGCAACAAGACATTCTCTATTCCCTGGCTGTTTTAACACTGTACGGAGTTCTTCAAGTGCCACATCAGTACGTTGTCTTCATTATTTGACATCCAATATAGTAATTTTTGACATCAAAACCCACTAAATAGTCTATTAACTTCTATACAAAACTTTCTTCTCTGTAGAATATGAAGCTCCCAATTAAGGAAATCACAGATTACAGAGTATATCTTGAACATATTAACTTGTTTGCTTAAGGTCATAAGACACACTTTTGACAGAATGGTTTTTCAAAAATTTAAAAAAGTAAAATAAATGTGATGTTTTTAGTGTAACATACGTAAAGTCTGTTTTTCTTGCTCATGCTTTTATTATTAACAATTTGTTTATCTGTTTATTTATTATTCACACTTGAATATAAATGTCCTTAGTGATATACATTGAAAGAAAGGTACTTTTTAAATCACACATTGTAATTTTAAAACCTTTAGGTTAAGAGTAAAAAGTTAATTAACAATAGTTTCATGTAGTCGAAGAGTTCATCCTACAAAACCCATACTAGTATATGCCTTTAAATATATCTTTCTAAACATCTATTTAAAATCATGATTTTAGTTTACTGGTAAACATCCACATTTCTATGTTATTACAATGTTTCTCAAAATACTGTCCATAAAACATCTGCTTGGACAAAAACATCTGAAGCACTCGTTTTCAATACAGAGACCCCCAAGATTCCACTTCACACCACTGAATCAGGATCAGAGCCTGGGAGTAAGCATTCAAAACAAGTTCGCTCACGTGACTCTGATGTTCACCAGATTTGAGAAATCCATGCAGTCTACCTCATGCCTCATTATATCCTTGGTGCTATATTTTAGAAAGAAAAGTTGCCAAATGATTTCTTCCAAAAAATCATTTTTTTTTTCCAAATTCTCATCCTCACAATTTCTAAAGTGTCACTCAGAAAATGAAACCTGTTTTCAAAACCCCTGGTATTCCAGCTCAATCAAAAACTGAAAGGGGTCATTTTTCTCCTTATTCCGTGTTGTCTTAAAGGTTCCTGAGGAACAGCCTGTGACACCCACTTCACACCTCTGGACAGACAGGGACCTCCACTTTCCACAGGTCAGAACACAGAATCTCCTAGCATTAACGCAGCCCTAAGTGACACTTGATTTCCTAGCTTTCCACCCTCCCTGCAGAGACGGCCCGGAGGCGGCCCGGACCCTCCAGCACCGTCAGCACCTCCGACAGAGCCCGGCGGATCGGGTCCGGGTTCCCTGTCGCGAGCCCGCCCTCGGAAAAGCCACTGGACTCTGAGCAGACGGACCCGAGACAGCCCAGGACACGCCGACCACCGCCCTCCGCTCTCTCCAGCGGCCAGCACCTCCTCCCACAAGGAAGGAACCCTTGAGCCCCTCGCACCCAGAATACAAGCTCCCCCCGCAACTGCGCTCTCCTCCCCCGCTCCCCGGCGCCTGTTGCTAAGGAGGCGAGACGACCCCGGGCGGGCTGGGCACCGGGGGGCCGACTGCGGGACCGGCCGGGAGCTCGCGGGCGCCGGGGGGGGCCAGCCCCGGTGAGCCTGGACCCCTTCCCACCACAGGAAGTCGCGCCCTCCGCGCGGTTCCGAGCCGACGACTGCCCAGCGCGCACAGGCGCGCGGAGCGAGGCGCGCGGGCAGGCGGAGGCCGGCGCTGCGAGGACCGCTCGGGTCACCCGCCCGGGCAGCTCGGCCGGGCAGCGAAGGCCTCCAGGCCGGTCCCGAGCCCGCCTGCAGGCCCACGCGGCGGGGCAGGGGCTTGGGCCCGGGGAGCGCAGGCACTCACCATGTTGACTTCGGAAACCATGTCTATGCTGGCGATGTCGATGTTCATCCCCACGCAGACCGGGGGACCTGCGGAAAGTGCACGACACGGCCGTGAGCCAGGCTCGGGCTCGGGCTGCGGCGGCCCCGGGGCCCGGGAGCCGCCGAGGAGGGGGCGCCGGCCGAGCCCTCCCCGCCCGGCCGCAGCTCGGCGGCAGCGGCCCCGGCCTCCCTCCTCTGCCCAGGCCCCCAGCGCGGGGGGTCGCGCAGCCCGCAGCGGCCGCGCACAGCCTACTTACCCCCGAAGTCCGGTCTCAGGCGAATGTCGTAGCCTTTCAGCAGCTTGTCCACCGTCTCCTTCACAAAGGACATGTTCCCGGGATCGTTCACGCTGCGGGAGGGGTGGAGAGGGGGGAGAGAGCCGGGTCAGGCGGCGGCTCGCCCGCCCGTGCCCGGCGCGCACACCCGCGCACCCTGCCAGCCGCCCGGCCCGCTTCCCGGCAAGCCAGCCGCGACCCTACCTCTGCGCGCAGCACACCACCGCCACCAGCACCGGGGCCGAGAAGATGCCGAAAAACCTTCCTCCCGCAAAGCCCCACATCCCTCCGCCGCGCCCCGGCACGGGGGAGGGGGCGCCCCGCCGCCGTCGCGACCCGCAGCCGGGGCTGCTCCTGCTGCCGCCGCCGCCGCCGCCGCCGCCGCGCTGGCCCCGAGCGGAGGAGGGCGCAGGGGGAGGGCCGGGGAGGCGCGCGCGCGGGGAGGAGCGCGGGCGCGGGCGCGCGGCGAGGGCCGGGGCGGGGCGCGCGGGCCGCGGCGCAGCGCGCCTGGCCGGGCCCCGGCTCCTGCGCCCGCGGGACGCCGGCGCCCAGCGTCCCCGCCGCCTCGGTGGCTGCGGAGCGAGACCCGGAGTTCGGCCGGCCCGGCGCGCTGGCTGCGGCCGCGACCGCGCGGCGCCGGGCAGCACCAGGGGTGGGCCGCGCCGCCAGCTCCGCTGGGCCCCCAGCCACCCGCGAAGGAGGGGACGGTCGGAGACGGCGACGCGGGCAGCGACGGCGAAGGAGACGCTCTCCACTCCTCCCGAGACGCGCCCCC
The DNA here is from genome assembly GCA_024291935.2 of Okapia johnstoni. Taxonomy (NCBI): domain Eukaryota; kingdom Metazoa; phylum Chordata; class Mammalia; order Artiodactyla; family Giraffidae; genus Okapia; species Okapia johnstoni. The sequence goes on from CM044326.1 coordinate 3,083,029, forward strand.
CGCCTGCCTGCTCCCCGGCCTGGCCCTTTTGCCGCGACCCCCTTCTGGCGGCGGTGCAGGCCGAGCCCGCGGCGGCTGCGGAACGCCTCTGCCCGCAGACCTGCGCTGCAGCGCGGGAGGCAGGACGCCAGGCCCGAGGGAAGCCCCTGCCTCACCTGCGGGGCTCCGAGCCTCGCGTCCCCAGGGTCCAGGAGAGCCAGATGGGCAGCAGGATGGCCGGGAGCCCAGAGCACATGGCGCGGCGCCTCTGACCTGACATGGGTGGGATCCGCTCTCCCCCGCAGTCACTGAACATCTAACGGCGATACGGGGATCCCCGCCCCCGCCCCCACCCACGGGCTTTCCCGCCTGACCCATCCCAGCCGCTTGCAAGGCGGCCCGATTAATCATTTATGCAATATAAAACCATTTTCTTAAATTGGTTCCTTCAACCGTTTCTCTCACTCTCATCCCCTGAACATTCCATGTGAGCACTCCCTACCTATTCACATAAATACACTTAAATGAGTGTTAAAGAGAAGCCTAGATAAGCAGGCTTGCTTTATTATCAGAAGCTAGAGTCCGAATCAGACATGGAGACCCCGGACTATCATTCCGAGGAATGGAAAAAGATGTCTTTTCTGGCTCAGCCCGGAGCTGTCCGTGGTTCTTAATATCAGACGAGGAACCTCGTGTTCTCCATGACCCGACCGCACCCTCTGGTTCGCATTTAGAAGACCTCCAGTACCTTGGCCAAGAAACAGACAGATAAACACCACGGCCCACCGTGCCCTGTGTAGCACCACTGTGTTCCTGAGGAATGTCTGCTCCCTCAGGGTCATAGGTTGCAAATTTTTCTTTAAGAACTCTGTGCTTCAGACTTCTAATATTGAGGAAGATGATTACAAGTTCCTACTTGTGGTCAACCAACAAAACCTACAAATCAAGTCTGTTTGCTGCTTGATAGACTCCCTTGGGCCATTCCGAAACCGAAATGCTGCTTCTCTGTATTTTTTTTTCTACAAAGCTTACGATTTTCTTTTCTATTGTCAAGACTTTATATAGGTAAATATCTAAATCTAGACCCTGGATCTCAAGTTGGCATGTTTCTGGAATTAATTTTAAATATATTGCCTTTTATAAAACTCAGCAATTTCCTGAAAGGTTGGTATTAAAATAGGTTAAGAGATAAACTTGGGCTTTTCTGGTGGCTTAGATGGTTTAAGAATCCAGCTGCAATACAGGAGACCTGGGTTCCATCCCTGAGTTGGGAAGATCCCCTGGCGAAGGAAATGGCTACCCACTCCAGTATTCTTAGCTTGTGAATTCCATGGACAGAAGAGACTGGCGGGCTACAAAGATGAGCGACTAACACACACAAGAGATAAACTTAGCCCCCTAATTATTTTCTGAAAAAAATCTATTTTTCAGAATAGATACAAAAGAGATACTTTGTATTCTGTGTCCTGTTCATGTACAATGGCATTGTCAGGAATATTAGATTAGACCTGTATCTGTATCTCTCCACATTCATGTTTCAGTCTGTTTCTCTTGTTTGCATGCACCTCTTTTAGAGGAATGCCCTGTTGGGGATTACAGCTATGGAAAGTAAACAGTGAGAATAAGGTGCTTGAGAAAAGCCAACAACATAGCAAGAGTGATTCCCCCTTTCTATTAATATTATTTTACATGTTCTAAAACTGGAAAAGCACATTGCAAGTGTTATTATCATCCAACCACGTACCACCTCAGGTCTTGGCTTCAACCAGTCTCTGAGTCTCTTGACCGTATTTTTCGACCCAGCTGCTGCTTCACCTTGCAAGTCTATAAGAGCCCCGATCAGCTTTATGTGGGAACATGTTCACACCCCTCATCACCTGTCCACATTGCTTTCCTCTTACCTTGCACCTTCAGGCTTCTCAGCAAAGAGGTCCAAGTGTAAGAGGACCTACTCAGTACTTGCAAATGTGCAATCTGAAATAGCAGTAGAGTTAACCATCCATGTGGTGGACCTTAGATGGATGGAAGATGGGAACCAGGGGAATAAATGATTCACCCTCTTTTTCTCCCTATGAAATGTCCTGAGATAACACAGTAGCTCCTTTCTCTTCCCTCTCCTTGCATGCCTGGATCTCCTTTACCTTCACTCCTTTTTCAGCAGTATTACCCACCCTAGAAGAGCAATAGCACTTCATTTTGCCTTAGGATACATTTTCTAGTGAACACAGGGTACATCATAAACCCACAGGCAAATTATTAAAATTGTTACCCAAAATGAGTCTTTTTTCAGTATGGCACTGACATAAAAACAGAAATATAGACCAGTGGTACAGGATAGAAAGTCTAGAGATAAACCTACACACCTATGGTCACTTAATCCATGACAAAGGAAGCAAAAATATACAATGGAGAAAAGAAAACCTCTTCAATAAGTTTTTCTGGGAAATCTGGACAGCCATATGTGAAAGAATGAAATTAGAACACTCCCTAACACCATGCACAAAAATAAACTCAGTTAAAGACCTGAATGTAAAAGCAGGCAGTATAAAACTCTTAGAGGAAAACACTCTTTGATAAAAACCATAGCAAGATCTTTTTTGACCCACCTCCTAGAGTAATGAAAATAAAAATAAAAAGAAATAAATGAGGCCTAATTAAACTTAAAAGCTTTTTTCATGGCAAAAGAAGCTATAAACAAGGTGAAAAGACAACCCTCAGAATGGGAGAAAATATTTGCAAATGAAGCAACAGACAAAGGATTAATCTCCAAAATATATGAACAATTCATGGAGCTCAATATCCAAAAAATAAACAATCCAATCCAAAATGGACATCTCTCCAAAGAAGACATACTCATGGCCAATAAACACATGAAAAGATGCTCAACATCCCTCATTAGTAGAGAAATACAAGTCAAAACTACAGTGAGGTATCACCTCATACTGACCAGAATGTCTATCATCAAAAAACCTACAAAAAATAGGGTTATCATTACCATCTCTCAGATTCCATATATATGCATTAGTATACTGTATTGGTGTTTTTCTTTCTGGCTTGCTTCACTCTGTATAATGGGCTCCAGTTTCATCCATCTCAATAGAACTGATTCAAATGTATTCTTTTTAATGGCTGAGTAATATTCCATTGTGTATATGTACCAGACCCAGAGGGATGGGATGGGGAGGGAGGTGGGAGGGGGGTTCAGGATGGGGAACACATGTACACCCATGGCTGGTTCATGTCAGTGTATGGCAAAAACCACTACAATATTGTAAAGTAATTAGCCCCCAACTAAAATAAATAAATTTAAAAAAATAAAATAAAATAAATAAAATTTTATTTATCCTTAAAAAATAAAAAACCTACAAAAAATAAATGCTGGACAGGATGCGGAGGAAAGGAAACCCTCTTACACTGCTGCTGTTGTTGTTTAGTCACTAAGTAGTGTCCAAGTCTTTTGCAACCCCTTGGACTATAGCAGATGGATTCTTTACTACTGAGCCCCCAGAGAAGCTCTTACACTATTGGAGGGGATGTAAATTGATACAGCTCCTGTGGAGAACAACATGGAGGTTTCTTATAAAACTAAACATAGACCTACCATATGACACAGCAATCCCACTACACTGAGAAAAATCACAAGTCAAGAAAGACACGTGTACCCCAATGTTCACTGTAGCACTATATGCAATAGCTAGGACATGGAAGCAACCTAGACGTCCATTGACAGATGAATGGATAAACAAGATGTGGTACATAGATTCTTTACCAGGGTACCACCTGGGAAGCCACAATGGAATACTCTGTGTGTGTGTGTGTATGTGTGTGTGTGTGTGTGTGTGTGTGTGTGTGTGTGTGTATGCTCAGTCATACAGTCGTTTTCAACTCCTGCAATCCCATGGACTGTAGCCCACCAGGCTCCTCTGTCCATGGGGTTATCTCGGCAAGAATACTGGAGTGGAGTATATTCCCTCCTCCAGGGGATCTTTCCAAACCAGGGATTGAACCTGCAACTTGTATGTCTCCTGCATTGGCAGGCTGATTCTTTACCACTGAGCCATTTGGGAAGCCCACTAGAATATTACTCAGCCATAGAAAGGAACAAAATTGAGTCATGTGTAGTGATGTGGATGAACCTGGAGCCTATCATACAGAGTGAAGTAAGTCAGAAAACGAAAAACAAATATTGTATATCAACGTATATATATGGAATCTAGAAAAAAAATGGTCCTAATGAGCCTATTTAGAGGACAGGAACACAGACATAGATGTGGAGAACAGACTTGTGGACACAGAGGGGGACGAAAAGGGTAGGACAAATGGAGAGAGTAGCACTGACTGATAAACACTACCATGTGTAAACTAGATAGCGAGCAGGAAGCCCCTACATAGCACGGGGAGCTCAGCTGGGTGCTCTCTGATGACTTAGAGGCTTGGGACGGGAAGTGGGCTAGGAGGGAAACTCAAGAGGGAGGGGATATTTTGTACGTATGGCTGATCCACTTTGTTGTACAAAAGAAACCAGCACAGAATTGTAAAACAAGTATATTCCAATAAAAAAAATGAAGAAAATGCAGTCTTTTTCTAATTTGGAGACAAAAATCTAAGAGAAACATTGTGATAAGTGTACACTGGTATAGTCAGGATACAAAAGTTGGACAAGCAACCCCTGGCTGCCTTCTTGTCTCAGCTTCTCCAACAGCCTTCTGGAGGGTAGAATGAAAACGAAATTCCAGGTAACCCCATCCTTCTATTCTTGTCAGGATTCCTGAAACCAAGAATATTTTCATACTTTTACTAGATGGTGCTAACATATTAGCCAAATTGGCAGGAAAAAACTGATGCAATTCTTGCTTTCAAGGTTTTAGGTTTTAGGAGTCTTACAATGGATAAATTTTCATGTCAGAATAAAACAGAGATGAATATCATTTTGTTCATAATAAGGTGGTTTTAAACAGACTAGAATAACTCTTAAGGATTCTTAAGGTAAGAAGCTATGACAAACTTAGGCAGTGTATTAAAAAGCAAAGACATCACTTTGCCAACAAAAGTCCATATAGTCAAAGCTATGATTTTTCCATTAATCATGTATGGATATGAGAGTTGGACCATAAAGAAGGCTGAGCGCTGAAGAATTGATGCTTTCAAATTATAGTGCTGGAGAAGACTTTTGAGAGGACCTTGGACAGCAAGGAGATCCAACCAGTCAATTCTAAAGGAAATCAGTCCCGAATACTCATTGGAAGGACTGATGCTAAAGCTGAAGCTCCAATACTTGGGCCACCTGATGTGAGGAGCAGACTCACGGGGAAAGACCCTGATGCTGAGAGAGAGTGAAGGCAAAAATAAGAAGGGGGTGGCAGAGGATGAGATGGTTGAGTGTGATCACTGACTCAATGGACATGAGTTTGAGAAAACTCTGGGAGATAGTGGAGAACAGAGGAGCCTGGCATGCTGCAGTCCATGGAGTTGCAAAAAGCCAAACTTAGCAACTGTAGAAGAACAAGGTAAGAAGCAGGAAAAGGAGGAGACAATATGAAGAGCATCAGACTTCCCAGGTAGTGCTAGTGGTAAAGAACCTGCCTGCCAATTCAGGAGACATAAGAGACAGGGGTTTGTTCAATCGCTGGGTCAAGAAGATCCTCTGCAGGAGGAAATGGCAACCCAGTCCAGTATTCTTGCCTGGAAAATCCCATCGACAGAAGAGCCTAGTGGGCTACAGTTCATGGGGTTACAGAGTCAGACACGACAAAGTGACTTAGCACACAGCACACACATGATCACTATACCTTGCCCATGTTTGTGAATTTGGGCTAACCAAAAGACCTTCACCAAACTGTTTTGTTCATGGTTGCCTCTTACTTGTAGGGAATCAAGCTGTCTTTTTAAACAGTATCAAAGTTTCTGACAAATTATTTTAAAGCCTTTTAACTCAATCAGTTTGAGGTATGACACATGAAATTGAAAGATAAATGTATAGTTAGATGATTTTTGAAAAATGTATAGGTCAATGTATATTTTTATCATCCCCAAAATTCCCTCGTAATACTTTAGCCTGCATGCCATTCCAGATCCAGACTAGCACTGACCTAACTTCTGTCATTATAGATCTTTTTGCCTGTTCTAGCATGCCATATAAGTGGAATTCCACAGTATGTGTTATCTTATGACTGGTTACTTTCCTTCAGTTTGTTTCCGACATCCATCCTTGTCACAGGTCTATACTTTGTTTTGTTTTACTGCTGGTTAATATTCCATTGTGTGGCTATTCCACAAATTGTTTATCTATTAATCTTCTGGTGGATCTTTCTCCTAATAGTTTGGGATGACATGAATAAAAAGCCATATGTGCAAGTCTTTGTGTGGAAACATGGTTTCATTTCTCCAAACTCACCCACCTGGGGCAGAAAACAGAAGCAAGAAGAACTGCAACCCTATAACTTGGGGAAAGAAGACCTCAAACACAGTAAGTTAGACAAGAGGAAAAGACAGAGAAATATTGTGCAGATAAAGGAACAAGATAAAAACCCATACGACCAAGTAAACAAAGAGGACATAGGAAAACTTCCTGAAAAAGAATTCAGAGTAATATGTAAAGACCCAAATTTTCAAAAAATAGAATGGAGAAAAAAGCAGGAATCATTTAATACATTTAGCAAGAATCTAGAAGAAATAAAGAATAAACAGTGGCAAACAACACAATTACTGAAATTAAAAATACTGTAGAGGGAATCAAAAGCAGAATATTTGAGGCAGAAGAATGAATCAGTGAGCTGGAAGAAGGAAGGATGGAAATAACTGTTGAAGAGTGGAATAAAGAAAAAAGAATGAAAAGAATTGAGGACAGTCCCCGAGACCTGTTGACTAATATTAAACACACCAACATGCAAATTATAGGAGTCCCAGAAGGAGAACAAGAAAGGGTCTGAGAAAATATTTGAAGAGATTATAGTTATAAACTTCACTAACATGAGAAAGGAAGTTCAATCATTTCTCTTAGGTAAATATCTAGGAGTCAATGGCTGAATCATACAGTGGAGTGCATACTTAGCTTTATAGGGAACTGCTACAATATTTTCTTGGATTGGCCAAAGAGTTCATTTGAGGTTTTCCTTTTCCCTAATGGCTCAGATGGTGAAACATCCATCCACCTGCAATGCAAGAGACCCAGGTTTGATACCAGGATCAGGAAGATCCCCCGGACAAGGGAATGGCTACACACTCCAGTATTCTTCCCTGAAGAATTCCATGGACAGAGGAGCCTGGCTAACTTTTTGGTCATAGTCAGACACAATTGAGCGACTTACACTTTCACACTATTTTTTAACATCCTATGGAAAAACTGAAATGAATATTTTGACGAATCCAATAATTGAAGAATTTTAAATTTTACCAACAATGCATGAGAAGTGTGTCTGTTTCACAACCCCTGGTTTGTGTATAGTGGATATCTCATGAAGTTTGAGTTTGTATTTTCCTGATGACATGTAAATGTATTTCATTTGCATACTGCTCATTCATATTGTCTTTTTTGAATATGTAAGATTTTTCCCATTTTAAAATTGCATTCTTAGTCTTCAATGAGACATAAAAGATGTTCATATATTTTAGATACAAACCCTTGTAAAATATATGTAATGTGAATAATTTCTCCTATTTTGTGGCCTTTCTGTTTGCTTTCTTTGATGGTGTCCTTTAAAGGAAAGAAGAATTCAATCTAGATGAAGTTCAGTTGAAGTCCAGCTTATCAACCTTTCTCTTGTATGGGTCAGACTTTTGGTGTCTTACCTAAGAAAACTTTACCTAATCAAAAGTTAAGATTTTCTCTGTGTTTTCTTTAAAAAGTTAGCATTCATATTTACAACTTTAATATACTTTCATCTAGGTTGTTTGTGGTAATTTAGATAAGAATCAAGTTTCTTTTTTCCCATGTGGATGCCCAGTTGTTTCAACATAATTTGTCGAAAATATTGCTCTTTCTTCCATTAAGTTACTTTTACATTTTGTTGAAAATCAGTTGACCTTATATGTGTGGGTATATTTGGGGCTCTATTTTATTTAATCTGCTTCATTGACTTGTACATGTATTCTTTCACCAATTCTGTGTCGTTCTGATTAATGTAGCCATACAGTAAATATTGAAAACAGATAACGTAAATTATCCAGCTTTTCTTCAAAAATATTTTTGACTGAGGTTTTGGTTTTGCATTTTCATAGACATTTTAGAATGAGCTTTTCAGTTTTTATAAAGAAGCTTCATGAGATTTCAATAAATATTAGACAAAATCTATAGATGAATTAAGGTAAAATTTACATCTTAACGGAATTTGATCCTCCAGTCTATGAGAACTCTGTATGTCTCTATTTATTTAATTTTATGAGAAATATGTTGTAGGTTTCAGTGCAAAATCTTGCACATGATTCAGTAAATATATTTTAATTATTTAATATTTTATGCTGTTATAAATGCTACTTTTAATACTTTGTTACCCAATCATTCGTTGGTAGTATATAAAACTATAATTGATTTTAATATATTGACTCTGAATCCTACAATCTTGCTCAATGTGCTGTTATAAAAATTTTTATCGATTCCTTAGGATCAATCATATAATATTTTCATATGGATTTTTTTACTTCTTCTTCTCCTTTCTAGATACTATGCAACCAATGTGGAATAGAAGTGCTGAGAATGGATATCCTTGCTTTATTCTAATATTAGGGGAAAATATTCACAGTTTGGTTTTTTTTAACCATTAAATATGATATTATCTTCCTCTTATTTTTCTTCTGTTCTCTCTACCTTTTCCTCTTTGTCCTTTTTTGCACCTCTCTGAAAGTTCAGTCTTAAGAGTAGGGTGGTACAAGACACGCATCTTGCATGAAATGGGGAGCCCAGGCACCATGAGGAGGGTGCTGCTAAGTCGCTTCAGTCATGTCCGACTCTGTGCGACCCCATGGACTGTAGCCCACCAGGCTCCTCCGTACATGGGATTTTCCAGGCAAGAGTACTGGAGTGCGGTGCCATTGGGTATGAGGGTATGAGGGTTCATAGCTCAAACAGATGAAAAATAGCATCTTTGGGGGTGCAAAGCTGAGTTTGGATGTCATCGCCGAAGCAAAAGTAAGAAGGGTATTACTGGAGAAGGACAGTCTGGCATGGGTGTCAGGGCCCATGGGAGATGAGGAAGGCATTGATGTCAACAAAGTAGCTTCTGTGACCTCAGAACTAAGGGGAGGTGACGCCACACCCCAATGGTCGTTGACCTCATGGGGCAGTAAGGATCTCAGAGGGAGGAGAGTGTGTAGGCATGTGGACTATCCCAACTCAGGCAGGATGAGGTGGGCATCCACATAAGGTGGTCCAGCCTGGAATGGGGAATTAGAGCCCAAGATCCTATTAATAACACTGTGCAAGGGGAGAGGATGTGCGCACCCAGGTGAGGGGATGACCTGTCGTGGAATCTCAGCTTGAGAAGAGGAAGGAGGGCATTCGCACCCTGGGATGACCCCGGATGGGGTTCAGAACCTGAACAGGGAGAGAAGAAAGTGTGCAGGGTAGTGGCAGCAGAAAGAGATTGATTATACTGTGGAGCATTAGCCGAATGAGTAAATATATTAGAGAAAATGGAAGCCAGATTTCTCTCTGCTGAAGAGGGATGTACAAATATTAAGAGGGAGAAATAATGCCTGTGGTGTGAGATTGTAGTCAAAGATAAGTACAAATATGTACATACACATATATATGCATACACATACAAATACCGTATATATATATTTATTTTCTGTACACCTACAGACATATACATACTTATATTCTCAAGTTCTATCCACACAGAACACCTAGGAAGACTGGCAGCCCAATAGAAATCAGCACCCCCTGCACCCAGTCATGGATTTTATGTATAATTTTCTAACTAAAAGGAACCAAGATTGCTGGGAGAAGTATCAATAACCTCAGATATGCAGATGACACCACCCTTATGGCAGAAAGTGAAGAAGAACTAAACAGCCTCTTGATGAAAGTGAAAGAGGAGAGTGAAAAAGTTGGCTTAAAACTCAACATTCAGAAAACAAAGATCATGGCATCCAGTCCCATCACTTCATTGCAAATAGATGGGGAAACAGTGGAAACAGTGGCAGACTTTATTTTTTGTGGCTGCAGATGGTGACTGCAGCCATGAAATTAAAAGACGCTTACTCCTCAAGAGAAAAGTTATGACCAACCTAGACAGCATATTAAAGAGCAGAGACATTACTTTGCCAACAAAGGTCCATCTAGTCAAGGCTATGGTTTTTCCAGTATTCATGTACGGATGTGAGAGTTGGACTATAAAGAAAGCTGAGCATTGAAGAACTGATGCTTTTGAACTGTGGTGCTGGAGAAGACTCTTGAGAGTCCCTTGGACTGCAAGGAGATCCAACCAGTTCATCCTAAAGGAAATCAGTCCTGAATATTCATTGGAAGGATTTATGCTGAAGCTGAAACTCCAATACTTTGACCACCTGATGCGAAGAACTGACTCATTTGAAAAGACCCTGATGCTGGGAACGTCTGAAGGCGGGAGGAGAAGGGGACAACAGAAGATGAGATGGTTGGATGGCATCACTGAATCAATGGACTTGGGTTTGAGTGAGCTCTGGGAGTTGGTGATGGACAGGGAGGCATGGAGTCCTGCAGTCCATGGGGTCGCAAAGAGTTGGACACGACTGAGCAACTGAACTGAACTGAAAAGGAACCATAGCTTTTTAGGAAAAGGGCTGATTCTTCATATGGACAAGGAAAGTATAAGGTGAGATTGAAATATCTTGTGCCAGAGAATAGGAAATGTTTAAAGAATGATGGGGATGTGTCAAAAAGACACAGAATCCAGCTTGAATATGTTTGCACTGCCCAATTCTGGGGGTAAAAAATGAGCCTAAAAATTAATAATGACAATATTGGACTACAACTCATAGAAAAAAATAGGAAGGAACATTTGAGTTAATACATAATAATGAATCAATTAATTGATGAAATGTTTAATCACAAATAGTATATTACATAGGTTTTAAGTATATTCACCTCAAAATACTAATTATGAAGAGGAAATTTTACATTATAGCTGGCAGGCACCACTGTAATCAAGTGATCAATATGAATAAATTAAAGAATTAAATCAAAATAATGTGTCCCATGATATAATACATTGATAAAAATATTATATCTGTTCTATGATATGCCTAACTGAGATGTATAACCTGAATGCAATCATGAGGAAACATCAGACAAATTCCAATTGAGACTTCAAAGACAAACCAACAGCCCTATAATATTTAAAAGTGCCAAGGTCATCAAAGTCAGGAAAGGCTGAGAAACTCCCAAACTGAAAGAAACTGAAGTGTCAGAGATTCTGAATGCATGTATGATTCTGAAATGTAAGAGATACTAATGAGGCAATTGGTGGATCTTGAATGGGACCTGAAGATTGCAGGGTAGTGATGTAATATCTATTTCCTGATTTTGATGTTTGTATTGTAATTATATAAGAAAAACTCCCTGCATATGTAAAAAAATACTCAGTTGTTTTGAGGATGATAGTAAGCTTCTTACACACAGATGGTTCAGGGAAAAGTTCATTGTGAAGTCCTTAAAATTTCTCTGCAAGTTTATGATGGCTTTGCATTTTTTAAGAGAGTTTTCTCTAGGTACCCTTCAACAAACAGATGAAGAAAAAATGCCTTCCATTAACAGTTTATGGACTTTTTATCAAGAATGAAGTGGAATTTTATCAGATGTTTTGGTGTTGTTATGTGTCTGTGGAGTTAAATTGTTTTCTCCTTTATGGTTTTAATGTGGTCGGTGACTGATTTTCAGACGTTAATCTTTGCATTTCCAGAACTTGCTCATGTTGCTTACATTTTTAAATACCTCAATGGATTTGACTTAAGGTTTTTGAAGATTTCTATCTATGCTCAAGAGTGTTTGCTGTATAATTTCCTTTTCTTGTCTGTTTTTAGTTTCAGTGCAAAAGTAGGCTACAACATGCTTCCTCATCCTCTTAAGTTTTGAAAGATTTTTTGGTAGGATAATTATCATTTCTTCTTTAAATATTTTCTAGAATTCATCAATGAAACCATCTTCCCTTGGAGTTTCCCTTAGTTTTTAATGATAAATAAAATTTCTTCAACAGGTATAAGGCCATTTAGATTTCTATTTCTTCTCATGAAAGTTTTGTTAATATATGTATTTTGAGAAGTTTCTCCATTTCACCTAAGTCGTCAAATTTAGTAACAAAAGTGCCTGTAATTTTCCTTTCTTTTAAAGTCTGTAGTATATGTAATTATACTCTGTCTTTATTTCCTGATATTGGTAGTTTATATCTTCTTGTCTTTTCTTGATAAGTCTACAATGAGATTGGTTGCTTGTATTAATATTTTCAAAGAATCTGCTTTTGGTTTCATTGATTTTTCTTTATCACTTGTCTGCCTTATATTTTATTAATTTCTGCTCTTACCCTAATTATTTTCTTTCATCACTTACTTTGGGTTTACTTTACTCTTCTTTTTCTAGCTTCTTTAGATGGAACCTTAGATTATTTTTTTTTTTAGTTAATAAATAACACATTTATTGCTGTCCTCATATAACTGAAACCTTTTACTACTTAAGGTTACCAAAAGTATTCTACTTACACCATAAATGCCAAATAGGTAGAACTTAAACTAGGGATGATGTATGTGCATTCAAGGTATAACTTGAGAAAATAATACATTCAATAACAATGGCCCAAAAAGTCTATGAATTTTACAAAGGCACCGTTAATTTCTTCATGTGAATCACCTTCCTAACCTTGATTGCATAACAGTGCTGACTGGATATATGAAACAGATGACAAAATACTCACTAGAATAACCTGGGTGCGATGAGAGGCAAAGTAAAATGAAGAATTGTTCTAATGTTTTAAGACCATAAGACAGGAAACTGATACAGTTTTAACTGCTCAAACCCAAAGTAGTTTTATTATCACACCATTGTCAATTCTCTCTTTATGTCTGTTTGTATTTGTTTTAATATATTTAGGTGCTCCTGTATTTAGTACACATTTGTCAACATGTGTAAATCCTCTTTTCGTATGGATCCCTTTTACATTTTGTAATGCCCTCCTTTGGCTTATGTTACAGCCTTTGTTTTAAAGTCTATCTTGTCTGATAGGAGTATTGCTACCCTGCTTTCTTGTCCTTTTTATTTGCATAAAACATCTTTTTCCATCCCCTTACTTTCAGTCTATGTATGTCCTTAGCTCTGGAGGGCATCTCTTGTAGCATGTGGAAGGGTCAGCCAGGCTATGTCTCGATTGAAGACTTTTGTCCATTGACATTTAAAGTAATTATTGTAGGATTATTGTCATTTTATTACATGTTTTCCAGTTGTTTCATCATCCTCTCTTCATTTCTTTTTCTTTTGTTTGTACATCATGGTTTGATGAATTTCTTTAGTAGTGTGCTTGGGTTCCATTCTTTTGGGATTTTTTTTGTATCTATTGTAGATTTTTGATCTGTGTTTTTTAGGGAAATTAAATAGTCTTGTTTCAGAGACAAAGCGTAACAGTCCTCTGACCTTGCTTCTAACCTTTTGTACACTGCCCTGACGGAGAGTGCCCTGACTGCCTGCTAAGTAAGTATAAGTATACAAGTAAGTAAGTAAGTATACCTAGTATGTGCAAGACCTGTGGCACCATAGAGAAGACAGAGGATAACTCTTGAAATTGTTGAGCCATTGGAGGGGCCCTGGCCAACCAAGCCCCAGGCTTAACAACATTCCGAGTTTCATAAGACAAACCAAACATCATTAAAGTGAAACCAGAGCTGCTATTTGCTCACAGATTAATGATAATACCAGTTTGCTTCCTGGAATTATAAGCAGAAACCCCAAACTGTAATCTTTGAAGTCTCACTCATGGAGCAGACACACTGCCTGGGACCTTTTCCCAACTGGGACTCCAGATGTACGATGTCACGGGACTTTGCAGTGCTGTTTGAGTCTAGATGTTGGTCAAAATCCAGTTTGGTGATGTATCCCCTGCAAAATGTTTCTATTTCTCTCTTTTTTTTAATATTTGTATGCTGAAAATAAGCTAGATAATTCTCTAATAAATACTGATGTTATTTATTTGTATATAACAAGTGGCTTATTTAGTCAACAAATCCTTTGAACCTGAGATGAAAGTAAAAACATTCAGCAAAACAGTGGTTATCATATGTGGTTCACATATGGTGGTTCACATATGTTAACCTTTAACTATATCGATTTGCTTTAAACTCATAGCCATTTAAAATCAAATGTACTCTAAACAATATACATTTTTACTAATACTTCCTTACTCCACACTTCCTGTTTTTAATGTCATATTTTACATCTTTATGTTTATCCCTTAATCCCTTTGACATAGTTACTTTTACAAGATTTTGTCTTTTAATTTACATACTAGCTTATTTAAGTGCTTGCTCCCCAGTCCATACTATACAATTGCCTTTCTCAGTGGAATTTTCCCTTTCCTATAGATTCTTAATTCTTTTCCACTTTGACATTTCTTTTAGGATAGGTTTAGTATTGGTGAAGTCTTATAGTTTTTATCTGAGAAGTTTTTACCATTCCTTCTATTTTAAATGATAAGCTTTCTGAGTAGAGTATTTTAGATTGCAGGTTTTCCCTTTCAGGACTTTGAATATATCTTGTTGCTCTCTTCAGGTCTGCAAAGTTCCTGTAGAGAAATCTGGGGTTATGGCCTTCCGGGGGTTCTTTTGTATGTGACTCTTTGTTTTTCTCTTGCTGCCTTTAGAATTTTCTCTTTAGCTTTTGCCATTTTAATTATGATATGTCTTGGGTGGGTCTTTTTGTGTTTATCCTGTTTGGAGCTCTCTGTGATTCCTATACTTGAATGTCTACGTTTTCTACAGGTTTTGAGATTTTGTAGCCATAACTTCTTCAAATACATTTTGATCCCTTTTTCTATCTCTTCTCCTGAGACCCCTATGATACAAATGTTGGTACGCTTAATATTATGATAAAGATCGCTTAAACGATTTTCATTTTTTAATTTGCTTTTCTTTTCACTGTTCTGATTAGAGGATTTCCATTATTCTGTCTTCCAGATCACATATGCCTTCTTCAGTATCGCGTAGTATGCTATTCATTTTTTCTAGTGTGTTTTTTAAATTTCAGCTACTGAATTTTTCATTTATGATTTTTTCAGTATTTTCTAGATACTTTTTAAAATATTCACTGTTTATGTCAATTCTTTCCCCTAATCCATTTAAAACTGTATAAACAATGTTTTGAATTTTTCACCTGGTAAATTGTTTATATCTCTTTCATTAGTATTCTCTTGTTCTTTCAATTGAGAGAAGTTCCTCTGCCTTTTCATTTTATGTAACTTTCTCTGCCTCTATAAATTTAGGTGAAAGGGTTGCCTATTGTGGTCTTAAGGGGTGTTCTTGTATAGCAGTGTCCCTATAGACTGCCTGTGCCCAGTGTCCCTGGGGGAGGACTGAATTTGATGGGGACGCCAGGTAAGTTTTGCCTCTGGGTGTGCTGGCAGCTGCCACTTTGGTAGGGGTGGGGCTGAAGTTGGAGGGAGCATCAAGCAGGCTCCTTGTGTGAGACAGGACTTCCTCTCTGGCCAACAGTTGTCACCACCCTATTGGGTATGCGGTCTGATCCCCATGTTACCGAAGTGGAAACCCTGAGGGTCAGGATTGAGCTGGCTCTATTCCCTTCATCTATTTATTTTATTTATATCCTAAGAGTATTACCCTGGGGGTTCATGGTGAATGTGTTCCCTTTAAATGTGTTTTTTCCCTCTTCCTGCACTGAGACCTTCTTCCCAAAGGAGAGAAGTGCAGAATCAAGTGGAACCTGTACACTTACAGGGGTCCTATGCTCCGCCTGTGTTTAATTCTGCAGCTCTGCCCAGACACAGCCTACAGTTGCATCATTTTTCTGTGCCGTGGCTGCCCCAGATCTAGAGTGGTGCTGTGGCATGGAGTGAGCAGGTCAGAGTCTTCGCTCAGCTCAGTATACAGCAAGGCAGTCACAGGAAACCCGCAACCATACTGCCGTCAGAGACCTGAGCTGATTCAGAGGTCCTGCTTGAGCAAACACCAACAGTGGCCGCCGCCACTCTACCTGGGCTCTACTCCAAGACCAGGTCAACCCTGCCTTCAAAGGTTGAGCCTTTTCCCACATTTTGACCACCTTAGATCCAGTGCCACACTGTGGATTGAAGTGAGTAAGGTCACAGCATTTGCTCAACTCAGGCTGGGGAGCAGGGCAAGGTGGTCATAGAAAACCCTGACCCTCCCTGCCCTGCCAAAGGGCAAGCAGCACCTACACAGTCCTCACAAGTAGCATCTATGCTTCTCCAGCCTTCCTGTCTTTCCAGAAGTCTCCAAGGCACTGACGGGGCTTGTCTCCTATGTGTAAGACATCCAGTATGTGACTTGACCCACTCACTTCCGTGGGTGACGGTCCACCTGTGTGATACCCTTTTCCCCTGAATCTGTTCCCAAAGTCCCAACCCAATCATTTTTCTCCCCTTCCTACCCAACTACATGTGTGTCTTTCTTACAGCTTTGGTTGTACAGGAGTCCATCTGCAGACTTCTCATCTGTGGACATCTCAATAGTTTTCACTGAGAATTGTCTACATATAGATGTTTTTTATGTGTTCATTTGGGGAGATAAGTTCCACATCTTTTTGCTCTGCCATCATGATCTATTCCTCCCCGAGTTTCCTTCTTTTAAAGAGAATATACTTTTGTAAAAAAGTCGACCTGCTAGTTACAAATTCCTTTACTTTCCCTTCGTCTGAGATTGTCTTGATTTCTTCTTCATCCATAAAGGGCATTTTAACTAAAGAATTCAGTTGATAGTTCTTTCAGCACTCGAAAAGTACTGCACCATTCTCTTATGGCCTCCATCATTTCTGACAAAAATTTTTCTGTCAATTGAATTGTTTCCCTTTGTTAATAGTATGCCATCTCTCTCTGGGTGCTCCCAAATATTTTTATTTGTCTTTAGTTTTCAGAAGTTTGATTATGATGTATCTTTCTATGGATTTCTCTGAGTTTATCCTACAAAGAATTTGCTCAGATTCATGAATGTCAGTTCATGTGTTTTACATATTTGAGGGATACTTCAGCCATTATTTTTTTAATACCTTTTAGCTCCAATTTCTTTGGGAGCTCTGGAGTTCTAGGCATCTGGTCCCATGACTTCATGGGAAATAGATGGGGAAACAGTTGAAACAGTGGCAGGCTTTATATTTTTGGGCTCCAAAATCACTGCATATGGTGACTGCAGCCATGAAATTAAAAGACGCTTACTCCTTGGAAGGAAGGTTATGACCAACCTAGACAGCATATTTAAAAGCAGAGACATTACTTTGCCAACAAAGGTCCGTCTAGTCAAGGCTATGGTTTTTCCAGTAGTCATGTATGGATGTGAGAGTTGGATGGTGAAGAAAGCTGAGCACCAAAAAATTGATGCTTTTGAACTGTGGTGTTGGAGAAGACTCTTGAGAGTCCCTTGGACTGCAAGGAGATCCAACCAGCCCATCCTAAAGGAGATCAGTCCTGGTTGTTCATCGGAAGGACTGATGTTGAAGCTGAAACTCCAATATTTTGGCCACCTCATGCGAAGAGTTGACTCATTGGAAAAGACCTTAATGCTGGGAATGATTGGGGGCAGGAGGAGAAGGGGACGACAGAGGATGAGATGGCTGGATGGCATCACCAACTCGACGGACATGGGTTTGGGTAGACTCCGGGAGTTGGTGATGGACAGGGAGGCCTGGCGTGCTGCGGTTCATGGGGTCGCAAAGAATCAGACACGACTGAACAACTGAACTAACTGAACTAACTGGAGTTCTGGCAGTAAGATTGCATGAATGTTATATCTTTTGTTATAGTTCCAAAGGTCCTTAAGATCATGTTCAGTAATTTTTCTCTCAGTGTATTTTCTGTCTTCTGTTCAGATTGAGTAGTTTCTATCTACTTTCCTCTGTCCCCTCCACTCTGCTGTTGAGCCCATTCATTGAGTCTTTTATTTTGATTATATTATTTTTCAACTCTAAAATTTCCATTTAGTTTCCTCTATATCTTCTATTTCTTTGCTAAGACTCTATTTTTACATATCACTTCAAGCGTGTTCATAGTGCTTGTTGAATTTTTACAATGGCTTGTTTAAAGTTTTTTGTTTGGTAATTCTAACATCTCTGTTATCTTAGTGCTGGCATCTGCTTATTGTTTTTCTCATTCCATTTGAGATCTTCTTTGTCTTGGTATGATAAAATGTTTTCTATCAAACCCTGGATGCTTTGTGTATTATATTACAAACACCTGGATCTCCTTGAACTCTTCTGTTTTATCTAGCATCCTCCATTTCCACTCTGGTAAGAGCCTGCCTCATTACTGCCAGATTAGGGTGGAAGTCGAGTTTGTCCACTGTGTTTTCATTGGCTCAAAAGGAGAAGAGACCCCTTACTGGTTGACGAGGGGGCTTCAGGACCCCCAGTAGATCTCCACTGATTATATTGGACAGAGAGGGAGCAGTGTCTCATTATGGCCCCTCATATGTCCTCCACTGACACTGCAAAAGGGTGATTTCATTACCTCTGGTTGTTAGTAAAAGACCTTTCCACTAAGTTTCCTCTGGCACCACCCCCGTGGAGAGTGGATGGCTTCTCATTACTGCTGAGAGGCGAGAAGGCCATGCTCCCCACATGGACTCCAATGAGTAGTCTTGGAGCTTCTGTTACCATGCGCTAGGGATGAAAGTCCTGCTTTCACACTCAGCCTGCTTTTACATCACCCCTGGGAGGCGCTGGGCTCCTCTTACAACCTGCTGGAGCTGTTAGTCTGGAGGCAGGAGTGGGATAGGCCACAGTATTTTCAGTGGTGTTTGCTGGGAGTCAAGATGTTATTGCATAAAATTTTTCTGTCTCCCTGTACTGCCCTTTCTTGGTTTTCAGCAAGAAAGGGCAGACTTTTCTTGGGGTTCCTTTTTTTCTGTTTGTATGTGCTAGTGTTTCCAGATTGCTGGTTTCTGCAGTACTCAGTAGAGTACTGAGATGTGTGAGACAAAAAGAAAGCCCAGATAATTCACTGCTATGCCATGCCCAGCTCCCTCAGCCATCAGCATTTTTCTTCCCACCTTTCAATGTCTTCTTATGTTTGCAATTTTCGAATATATCACATCTTGTGTTTTTAGCTATACTTAATAGAAGGAATTGGAAATAGCACATTTACCCTTTCCCCTTATTCTTTTTGTACAATTGTTTTTTTCTAATTTGTCATTTCATTTGTAAAAGAAAACAAGAAAGAGGAAAGATAAATGATTATGTTTAATCTGTCATATTTAATCCTAAACCCATTAATAAATTTCCCAATGTTATATTATTCTTGCATTCCTCTACTTTGCAACAGTACAGAAAATCTCATATTTTACATCACTTTTTCTCTCTGTGCTGAATTAGGAGCAAATTTCTAGATCTATTCTCTAGTTTAGCAATTATTTGGATATAAACATGTTTTATTTACCATTTGACCTGGTAGACATTCAATAAATAGTCACTGAATGAATCCGTGAGTTAATAAGTTCCCCAAACTATCCAGATATAGGCATCTCTTATTTCAGATAAGTAACCTGTTTCTGCATTTTAAATGTTCAGCTAGAATATCTTTCCAGGAGCCTCTTTCCTATTACTTTAAGAAGGGTAGATTGTACTATATTATACATCCACCTGAAACTCCCAATTAGTTTCTAACCATCTTTATGATTATAACATTGCTTCTCAGCACCAAACAAGCATGGTATATAACTAATGGCTGCTTTGCACTCAGTGACATGGCATCTCTCTAATGTCCACCTCTTTTGATTTTTGACATTTGTTTCAAAATATCTCCATAAGATTTTATTGTTCTGCCCATCATAACTGGAATGTCACTTAAAAGTTTTGACCACTTACCATTTTGTTAGAAATACATACTGTTCTTGGGAACATAACTATATTTTTCTATGCAAATAACAGAAAAGTTGTCTTTTAATAGATACACACATTGAGGACTCCAGCTCCAGGCCAGAATCCCATGTGTGATTTTTCAGGCCCAACCATTGGCAATTACGAAGTTCTAGAGGGCAAGCCTCTCAGAAAGCTGCTCTCCTCACACCAGCGGTGCTAATAGTCAGTGTGCTGCAGTCCTGGAGGGGTTCTGTGCAGGACTCAGGCCCTCCTGACTGTGCTCTCAGGCATTACCAGCATTCCTAGTCCAGGCATTCCACTTGGAGGCCTTCCCTAGGGGCATTCCCTTCTCATCAGGAGTGAGTGACCTTGAGGACACTTCTCCACCTTGACTCAGGGCTCAGTACTTTCCCACTTCCAGCCCTTCAAGCCTCTGTCTTCCTGGCTTCTGGGTGAAAAGTGAAAGTGACAGTTGCTCAGTTGCGTCTGACTCTTTGTGACCCCATGGATGGTAGCCTGCCAGGCTCCTCCGTCCATGGGATTCTCCAGGTGAGAATGCTGGAGTGGGTAGCCATTAGCCATTTTCTCCAGGAGATCTTCCCGACCCAGGCTTCAGAGCTGGGTATCCTGCATTGCAGGTGGATTCTTTACCATCTAAGCCACCCGGGAAGCCTGGCTACATACACTTAAAGTCAGGAGCCACTTATTTGGGCTCTTTGGGCAGAGACGATTTGCCCATCTTAGCTGACCTTCCCGGCCCTCACTAGGCACTGCTGTGTGGAAAACAAAGCCTAGGGGCCTGGCACTTGTCCTGTATTGCCTCTGCTTTGTGATCAGTCATAGTTTGTTGCTCAAGGTGTGATGATTGCTTTCACTGTGGCTTGTCTCAATCAACTGCTCCAAAAACTAGCAACCCAGCTCTCTCCAGCTCTACTTAACTCTTGACATATATCCTATAAAGATAGGGTATTAAAAAGCAAGTTGCCTTCTACCAAGAAAATGTTAACTGTCAAGACATTAGACAAGCTATGTCATATTTAATATTTAATATTATAAGCAAGTCACATTTCTGATATCCTGGGGTCAAAACCTTTGCTTCCATTTTGACACATCCCTTTAGAAACATCTTAAGAAATAGAATTACTTAGTCAAATGGTATGAACATTGTTGGGGGGGAAAAAGCTCTGTAAATATCACCAGTTATTTTCCCCAAAGTTTATAAAGTTTTCTTGACCAACGCAGAACAGTGACATATATTTTCTAATCTCTGAGTATTTGGTGAGTTAAAAATATTTTCAGTTGCTTTTTATGTATGTTTTTATTAAGGTAAAATATTTAATCAGTGTTATGAGACATCTCTAATTTTCCTTACATTGCCTGTTTATGTATTTCCCCTGGGACACACAAACAATATCTATTCTAGAAGTTTTAGACTGACAGAAAAACTTTGTGGGCCCATATAGTTCCAACGTAAACCGCACCAAATTTCTTCTGTTATTAACTTCTTACCTACTAGGTACATTTGCTACAATTAATGAACCAACAACGATTCATCATATAAGTAAAGTCCATCCTCTATTCAGATTGTCTTAGTTTCATCCAGTGTTCTCTTTCTGTCCAAGGCTTCCCTTCAGAATACCATGATTATTCCTTAGGTTTTCATCGACTGTTCTTGGTTCTAAATACGAGGAGTGTTATATCTTGGAAAACTGACCTGTTTATGTAAGAAAGGGAAAGGGAAGTCGCTCAGTCGTGTCCGACTCTTTGCGACTTCATGGACGCATAGCCTACCAGGCTCCTCCGTCCATGGAATTTACCAGGCAAGAGCACTGGAGTAGGTTGCCATTGCCTTTTCCAGGGGATCTTCCTGACCCAGGGATCGAACCCAGGTCACCCGCATCACAGGCAGACGCTTTATCATTTGAGCCACCAGGGAAGCCCTTGTTTATGTAAAGTCTCTTTTATCCCTAATAATAGTCCTTCTTCTGAAGTCTTCTTTTGTTGTTGATTAGTTGCTAAGTTGTGTCCAACGCTTTTGCGACCCCATGAACTGTAGGCCATCAGACACATCTGTCCATGGGATTTCAGAGGCAAGAATACTGGAGTGGGTTGCCATTTCCTTCTCCAGGGGATTTTCCTAACCCAGAGATCAAACTCGTGTCTCCTGCATTGGCAGGTGAATTCTTTACAACTGAGCCATCAGCAAAGCCCTCTTCTGAAGTCTTTGTTGTCATTCAGTCACTAAGTCATGTTCGAATCTTTGCAACCCCTGTGGACTGCAGCACACCAGGCATCCCTGTCCCTCACTATCTCCCAGAGTTTGCCCAAGTTCACGTCCATTGAATCAGTGATGCTATCCAGTCATCTCATCCTCTGCCACCCTCTTCTCCTATTGCCTTCAATCTTTCCCAGCCTCAGGGCCTTTTCCAATGAGTTGGCTGTTCATATCAGGTGACTAAAATATTGGAACTTCAGCTTCAGCATCAGTCCTTCCAATGAATATTCAGGTTTGATTTCCATTAGGATTGACTGATTTGATCTCTTGCTGTCCAAGAGACTCTCAAGAGTCTTCTCCAGCACAATTGGAAAGCATCAGTTCTTCAGTGCTCAGCCTTCTTTATGTCCCAACTCTCTTATCCATACATGAATACTGGAAAAACCATAGTTTGGACTATATGCACCTTTGTCACCTTGTCTCTCTTTAATATGATGTCTAGGTTCGTCATAGCTTGCCTTTCAAGTAACAAATGTCTTTTAATTTCATGGCTCCAATCACTGTCTGCAGTGATTTTGGAGCCCCCCAAAATAAAATCGGTCACTGTTTTCTCTTTTTCCCCATCTATTTGCCATGAAGTGATGGGACCGGGTGCCATGTTCTTAGTTTTTTGAATGTTGAGTTTTAAGCCAACTTTTTCACTTTCTTCTTTCACCCTCATCAAGAAGTTCTCTAGCTCCTCTTTGCTTTCTGCCATTAGAGTGGTATCATCTGCATATCTGAGGTTGTTGATATTTCTCCTGGTAATCTTGATTCCAGCTTGTGATTCATCTAGCCTGACATTTCACATAATGTACTCTGCATATAAGTTAAATAAGCAGGGTGACAATATACAGCTTTGTCATACTCCTTTCCCAGTTTTGAACCAGTCTGTTATTCCACGTCTGGTACTAACTGTTGTTTTTTGACCTGCATACAGGTTTCTCAGGAGACAGGTAAGGTGGTCTGATAGTCCCATCTCTTTAAGAATTTTCCAGTTTTTGTAATCCATACAAAGGTATTAGTATAGTCAGTGAAGCAGAAGTAGACGTTTTTCTCACTCCCTTGTTTTCTCTATGATCCAACAAATGTTGTCAACTTGATCTCTGGTTCCTCTGCCTTTTCTAAACCCAGATTGAACATCTGGAAGTTCTCAGTTCGTGTACTGCTGAAGCCTAGATTGAAGGATTTTGAGCATAACCTTACTAGCACATGAAATGAGCACAATTATGTGGTAGTTTGAACATTCTTTGGCATTGCCCTTCTTTGGGATTGGAATGAAAAATTACATTTTCTAGTCTTGTGGCCACTGCTTAGGTTTCCAAATTTGCTGGCATTTTGAGAGCAGTGCTTTATCAGCATCATCTTTTAGGATTTTAAACAGCTCTGCTGGAATTCCATCACCTCCACTAGCGTAGTAACGCTTCCTAATGCCCACTTGACTTCACACTCCAGGATGTCTGGCTCTAGGTGAGTGACTACAGCATCATGGTCATTAAGAGCTTTTCTGTTCAGTTCTGTGATGTACTCTTGCCACTTCTTCTTAATCTCTTTTGCTTCTGTTAGGTCCCTGCTGTTTCTGTCCTCTAGCACATTTTAATGATTGTTAGCACATATATCAGTTTCCTGGGGCTGCTGTAACAAATTGCACAAACTGGTGGTTTCAAACAACAGAAATGTATTCTTCCACAGTTCTGGAGGCTAGGAGCCTGAAGTCAAGCAATCACCCAGACTGTGCTCACTTTTCTGCAGGGGCAGGCAATCCCCAGGCTCTTTGGTTTGTAGCTAGTTTGCTCCCTTCTCTGCCTCAATCTACACAGGATGTTCTCCACGAGTTCCTGTGTCCTGTGTATCCACAGGTTCCTAAGAATATACCAGTCTTATGAAGACACCACTCTTCAGTTCTCATGAAGATACCGGTCTTTGGGTAGGGCCCATCTTAATCTAGATAGCTTTACTTTTATATCTGTAATGACTAGAGTATTTCAAGGAAGGTCACATTCTGAGGTTCGGAGTGAATATGAATTTGGGAAGACACTATTCAATTCAGTATAGCATGAGGTATTTTTCCCCACCCGTATGCTTTCACCTGTGACTCTGTATTTATATGGGCTTTTTTGGTATACAACACATAGTTGTGTATTGTTCTTTAATTCAACTTGTTTTTCCTTGTCTTTTCCTTGGCATATTTATGCCATTCCCATTGAAAGTGATTATTGACATAGTGGGATTAATATCTATGATCTTTATAACTGTTTTATGTTTATTGTATTTGTTCTTTGTTTCTTTTTTCCTCTTCTTCTGCCTTTTGCACTTTGAGCATTTTATGTGATTCCATTTATCTCCTTTCTTAGTATATCAACTGTATTTATTTTAAAATGTCTTTAGGGTTTTATTTAAAGTTTACTATATGTTTTTACTAGTACAAATAAATTCATCTTCAAATAATAATACATTGCTTCACAAACAATGCAAGTATCTTATAACTGAATACTTCTAATACCCTCATGATATTGCCATCATCCACTTCAATTATACATGTACTATAATCATTCAATACATTGCTACTATCACTACTTTAAAGAAATAGTTATCTTTTAGATCAATTAAGGATAAGAAAAATAATTTCATCTTCATTTATAAGTTCTCTGTTGCTCTTCCTTTCTTCTTATCACTCCAAATTTCTGACCCATATAATTTTCCTTTTCCCTGAAGAACTTCATTTAGCATTTCTGGTATGGTGGTTCTGTTGGTGACAGATTTCCTCTGTTTTTGTTTAGCTCAAAAGCATTCTATTTCTCTTTCACATGTGAATGATAAGTTCACTAGAATTCCAGGGTGATGAGTTTTCTTCTCTCAGCATGTTAAATACTTCATTCTACTCTCTTCCTGCGGGCACCATTTCCTCTATGGGTAAGGGTTTTTCCCCTCCTCTGCCTTCTTTCAAGATTTTCTGTTTGTTCGGTTTTGCTGCAATTTGAATATGACGTGCCCACATACAGTTTGTCTCGTTTTTCAGTGTTTATCATTCTTGGTGTTCTCTGAGCTTCCTGGATCTGTTATTTACTGTGTCTTTTATTAATGTTGTGAACTTCTTAGACATTCTCACTTCAACTATTTCTTCTGCTCTGTGTTCCCTTTCTTTTCTTTCTGGTATTTTGATTATGTGTATGTTACATTTTTCATTATTTTTGCATTTCAGTTTGGGAAATTTCTGTTGTCCTCTCTTCAAGCTCACTGATCCTTTCCTTGACCATCCTTTCTGGGTGAGTGATCACGCCATCATGGTTATCTGGGTCGTGAAGATCTTTTTTCTACAGTTCTTCTGTGTATTCTTACCTCCTCTTCTTAATGTCTTCTTCTGTTAGGTCCATATCATTTCTGTCCTTTATTGTGCCCATGTTTACATGAAGTGTTCCCCTGATATCTCTAATTTTCTTGAAGAGATCTCTAGTCTTTCCCATTCTGTTGTTTTCCTCTATTTCTTTGCACTGATCCCTAAGGAAGTCTTTCCTATCTCTCCTTGCTATTCTTTGGAACTCTGCATTCAAATGGATATATCTTTCCTTTTCCCTTTACCTTTAGCTTCTCTTCTTTTCCCAGCTATTTGTAAGGCCTCATAAGACAACTATTTTGCCTTTTTTCATTTCTTTTTTGGGGGAGATGGTCTTGAGCACTGCCTCCTGTACAATGTCATGAGCTTCCATCTATAGTTCTCTAGGTACTTGGTCTATCATATCTAATCCCTTACTATTTGTCACTTCCACTGTATAATCGTAAGGAATTTGATTTAGGTCATACCCGAATGTTCTAGTGGTTTTCCCTTCTTTCTTTAATTTGTCTGAATTTGGCAATAAGAAGTTCATGATCTGAGCCACAGTCAGCTCCTGGTCTTATGCTGACTGTATAGAGCTTCTCCATCTTTGGCCACAAAGAATCTAATCAATCTGCCTTCAGTATTGACCATCTGGCAACGTCCATGTGTAGAATCTTCTCTTGTGTTGCTGGAAAAAGGTGTTTGCTATAATCAGTGCATTCTCTTGGCAACACTCTGTAAGCCTTTGCCCTGCCTTCATTTGGTACTCCAAGGCCAAACTTGCCTGTTACTTCAGGTATCCCTTGGCTTCCTACTTTTGCATTCCAGTACTCTGTGATGAAAAAGACATCTTTTTTGGGTGTTAGTTCTAGAAGTTCTTGCAGATCTTCATATAACCGTTCAACTTCAGCTTCTTCAGCATTACTGCTTGGGACATAGACTTGGATTACTGTGATGTTGAATGACTTGCCTTGGAAATGAACAGAGATAATTCTGTCATTTTTGAGATTGCACCCAATACTGCATTTTGGACCCTTTGTCGACTATGAGGGCTACTCCATTTCTTCTACAGGATTCTTATCCACAGTAGTAGATATAATGGTCATCTGAATTAAGTCCGCCCATTCCAGTGCATTTTAGTTCACTGATTTCTAACATGTCGATGTTCACTCTTGCCATCTCCTGTTTGACCACTTCTAATTTACCTTGATTCTTGGACCTAATATTTGAGGTCTATGCAATATTGTTCTTTACAGTTTCAGACTTTACTCCATCACCAGTCACATGAACAACTTAGTGTTGTTTTTTCTTTGGCTCCATCTCTTCATTCCTTCTGGAGTTATTTCTCCACTCTTCTCCAGTAGCATATTGGGCACCTACCAACCTGGGGTGTTCAGCTTTCAGTGTCATATCTTTGACTTTTCATACCATACATGGGATTCTCAAGGCAAGAATACTGAAGTGGTTTGCCATTCCCTTCTCCAGTGGACCATGTTCTGTCAGAACTTTCCACCATGACCTGTCCATCTTTGGTGGCCCTACAAGGCATGGCTCATAGTTTCATTGAATTAGACAAGGCTGTCTCATTTCAGCCTCACAATACCTTACAGAGGTTAAATAACTTCCTTAAGGACACAACACTAAAGACAAGATTCAAACCAAAGTCTAACAGACATACAATCACTTTTTGCTAAAACATTCCAAGTATGGTCTACAAAGGAATATAATTTCAGTTTAATAAACATTCATATTGTCTCCTGAACACAACAAAATGTTTAGGTAATGAGAAAGAGAAAGAGTGCTTGAAAAGAACATAACTGAAGAATGAAGTGAGGGGTCTGGGGAACACACCATGTTCTGGACTGGCTATTTTAATGCATGAATACTTAACTATTACAACAATCCTGGGAAGTAAATATTGATATCTCTCTTTTTTTTATTTTATAAGAGGAAACAGAAGTTTAGAAGGTGCAAGAGGTCCAGGGTTACAGCAGTTGCAAGGCACATAGTTGGGAATAGAAATCAAACTCAATCGGTCCATAAATATTTACTGAGTGTTTACTATGTACCAGAGCTATTATGAGGCACTTAGAATAGAATAGAATTAAGAATAAAATACTAGAGATCCCCTACATACAGCTCAAGGGCTTCCCAGATATCTCAGTGGTAAAAACTCCTCCTGCAATGCAGGAGCCACAAGAGATGTGGGTTCGATCCCTGGGTTGGGAAGATTCCCCCGGAGAAGGAAATGGCAACCTACTCCAGCATTCCTGCCTGGACAATGGCTTCTGCTATTGAAAGTACACCTCAGCTGTTTCTCTCCATATTCTCCTGTATCTCCAGTCTTTGAAGTGGCTTGCCCTGTTACCTCAGCTCTCTGATGTGTCCAAAAGAAGCTGCTATTTTTCACTTTGTTCTGATTTTTCCTCTTGCAAGTATGGCAGTGACTGCTTCCAAGCTCCTTTGTATGTCAGAGCTGAGATCAGAAGTCATATTTTTTAAATTAAAACCAATCTTTAAATTTGCTTATATATCTAAAGATAGCACTTTTTTTTTTCTTGACCACACTGTGTGGTTTACAGGATCTTGGTCATAGGACCAGGGATTGAAACTGCGCCTCCAGCACTGAAAGCCCAGATTCTTTTGTTTTAGGAAATGACAATCAAACATGAAGAATCCAGTGATTTTTACAGCAATATGACTATTTGTTGTTACTATAGTAGTCATCATGCATTTTATGTCAGTGATTTAAAGCATGATAAAAATTTAAAACATACATCATTTTGCTGGTGATTGAAAGACAAGAAATGGAATGCAAATATTGTATACTGAAACCAATCATTAAAAATGTATATAGATCCCCTATCTTTTAATGTAATCTTTTCCTTAATTCAGTTCAGGTGAGTTCAGTCACTCAGTCATGTCTGACTCTTTGTGACCCCATGGACTGTAGCACGCCAGGCCTCCCTGTCCATCACCAACTCCCAGAGTCTACCCAAACCCATGTCCATTGAGTTGGTGATGCCATCCAAGCATCTTATCCTCTGTCTTCCCCATCTCCTCTTGCCCTCAATCTTTCCCAGCATCAGGGTCCTTTCAAATGAGTCAGCTCTTCGCATCAGGTGGCCAAAGTATTGGAGCTTCAGCTTCAATATCAGTCCTTCCAGTGAACACCCAGGACCGATCTCCTTTAGGTTGGACTGGTTGGATCTCCTTTCCTTATTTAGCCTTTGTATAATTTTAAAATTATACAAATGATAAATATGCCTGTAGGGGAGAAATTTTAACCTGTTTTCCATTTTTGTCATCCACATGAAGTCTGGCCACCACATATTTGAACCCAACAAGAGGCTCCAGACACTTCCTGTGGCCCACTTCTTATCTGGGAAAGTCTGTGTTTGCAGAAATGGTGAGAGTATAGAGACACAGGAGAGGATGAAAGCATGTATATGAAGAATAAGGCTTTACTTTTGTAGACTGTTGTTGTTGCCCAAGTATTCTCAAACATCTTCTTGAACTATTTTTAATACAATATATAAAAAGGAGAAAAAGTGCATGTTATTCGATTTTCACATGAGTTTGGAAGCCAATAAACCCCAAGTTTTTTTGTCAAAGAATATATTAGGAGATATCTTACCACCAAGGGACTGAAAGTAGGACTTAATAAATGTGTGCCACTTAATATTGATTCGAGTTGCCACTGAAGTAAAAAGTATATAAACTACTTTTCCTTTTAGTTTAGTTTATGATTATTTAATCTAATTATCCCACCCCAATATAAAACTCTGCCAAGAAGGCAAGATTTCTAACTTTCAGAGGATAAAATAAGAACCAAGATTCACTTACCCTGAATTAAACTGCCATGCAGATTGAGTCCTTTAAGACTTTAATTGTAATTTAAATTTTTTATTGTGACGTTATTTATGTTTTATTTATTCACTTATTTATTTGTTATCACATGTTTATTACATACTTGGGTTTCCATGGTGGCTCACATGGTAAAGAATCTGCCTGCAATGTGAGAGACCTGGGTTCAATCCCCGGGTTAGGAAGATTCCCTGGAGAAGGGAACAGCTAGCCACTCCAGTATTCTAACCTGGAGAATCTGATGGACGGAGGAGCCTGGAGGGCTACAGTCCATAGGGTCACAAAGAGGAAGACACAAATGAGGAACTTACAGTTTCAGTTTGCATACACATTTCTCCTTATATTCATACTCTATTTGTCTGTTATTTGGGAATTGTCTTTCATTGCTCTTTGACATATTTGTATTTTTTTATTTGTAAGAACCATGTGACTAACTATAACTAAGAAAACTATAAAATCATTTGTAATAAGACTAACTGCAATTTTTAACTTTTATAAGGAAAAAGCTGCAAGAAAGGAAATAAAATGGCATGTAACATTTCTGTCTAGGAAGTGTTAATGTTTCCCCATATTTTATTTATCATTTCTTTACAGAAGAAAGTTTAACTTTTTAAAATAAAATTCATTCCCTATTTTCACTATTAAACACTGCTGAAGCTAAAAGTAAAGGAGAAAAGGAAAGATATACCCATCTGAATGCAGAGTTCCAAAGGATAGCAAGCAGAGATAAGAAAGCCTTCATAAGTGATCAATGCAAAGAAATAGAGGAAAACTATAGAATGGGAAGGACTAGAGATCTCCTCAAGAAAATTAGAGATACCAAGGGAACATTGCCTGCAAAGATAGGCACAACTAAAGGAAAGAAATGGTATGGACCTAAGAGAAGCAGAAGACATTAAGAAAAGGTGGCAAGAATACACAGAAGAACAATGCAGAAAAGATCTTCATGACCCAGATAACTATGATGGTGTGATCATTCACCTAGAGCCAGACATCCTGTAGTCCAAAGTCAAGTGGGCCTTAGGAAGCATCATTACAAACAAAGCTAGTGGAAGTGATGGAATTCCAGCTGAGCTATTTCAAAAACTAAAAGATGATGCTGTGAAAGTGCTGCAGTCAATACGCCAGCAAATTTGGAAAACTCAGGAGTGGCCACAGGTTGGAAAAGATCAGTTTTCATTCCAATCCCAAAGAAAGGAAATGCCAAAGAATGTTTAAACTACTGCACAATTGCACTCATCTCACACACCAGTGAAGTAATGCTCAAAATTCTCCAAGCCAGGCTTCAACAGTACATGACCCATGAACTTCCAGATGTTCAAACTGGATTTAGAAAAGGCAGAGGAAACAGAGATCAGATTGACAACATCCGTTGGATCATCAAAAAGGCAAGAGAGTTCCAGAAATACATCTACTTTTGCTTTATTGACTACGCCAAAGCTTTTGACTGTGTGGATCACAACAAACTGTGGAAAATTCTTAAGAGATGGGAATACCAGACCACCTTACCTGCCTCCTGAGAAATCTGTATGCAGGTCAAGAAGCAACAGTTAGAACCAGACATGGAAGAATGGACAGATTCAAAACTAAGAAAGGAGAACGTCCAGGTTGTATATTGTCACCCTGCTTATTTAACTTATGTGCAGAGTACATACTGAGAAATTCTGGGCTGGATGAAGCACAAGCTGGAATCGAGATTGCCAGGAGAAATATCAATAACCTCAGATATGCAGATGACACAAGCATTATAGCAAAAGGAACTGAAGAGCCACTGGATGAAAGTGAAAGAGGCGAGTGTAATAGCTGGCTTAAAACTCAACATTCAGAAAACTAAAATCATGGCATCTGGTCTCATCACTTCATGGCAATAGATGGGGAAACAATGGAAACAGTGACAGACTTTATTTTGGGGGCTCCAAAATCACTGCAGACGGGGTGACTTCAGCCATGAAATTAAAAAACACTTGCCCCTTGGAAGAAAAGCTATGACCAACCTAGATAGCATATTCAAAAGCAGAGACATTACTTTGCTGACAAAAGTCTGTCTATTCAAAGCTATGGCTTTTCCAATAGTCATGTATGGATGTGAGAGTTGTACTATAAAGAAAGCTGAGTGCTGAAGAATTGATGCTTTTGAACCATGGTATTGGAGAAGAGGGTTGAGGGTCCCTTGGACAGAAGGGAGATTCAACCAGTCCATCCTAAAGGAAATCGGTCCTGAATATTCATTGAAAGTACTGATGCTGAAGCTGAAGCTCCAATACTTTGGCCACCCAATGTGAAGAACTGGCTCATTGGAAAATAACCTGATGCCTGGAAAGATTGAAGGCAGGAAGAGAAGGGGATGACAGAGGACGAGATGGTTGGATGGCATCACAGACTCGATGCACATGAATCTGAGCAAGCTCTGGGAGTTGATGATGGACAGGGAAGCATGGCGTGCTCCCGTTCATGGGTTCGCAAAGAGTTGGACACAGCTGACAACTGAACTGAAATAAACATCCTACATATAAATTTCTTTAGAAATGGAATCACTGTGTGTATCTCTGCATTTACGTATAATGTTTTTGTATAAAATGTTTTAATTTTTATCACCTTTAAATTAATTTTGATTTAATTTAAATAAATATTAAATTCAAATTAATCCATCTTTTGTTTTATAATTTGTGCTTTCCATGTGTGTCTAGTTTAACAAATTCATATCTCTGACCACTATCAAGATATTCTCCTGTATTTTGTTCTATGACAGATTTAAGTAAGTTTTTTTCCTCATCTCTGTCTTTAGTTCATCTGATGTTAATGTTGAATATGGTGTGAGATGTAGATCTAGTTTTATTGTTTTCCGTATGTATCTCACTAGCCTCACGTGTTACCAAGTCCAAGCTCTGATTTCTAATACCACTGCCCTCTGGTTCATATGCTCTGGTTCCTTCATTTTCAGTATTTCCAGTCTGGCCCATTGGCTGATTTGCCTTCCCTGCACCACATTTCTACTTACCACACCTGACTTGGGGTAGGACGGAACTCCTTCCATTGTCTTTTCCTGGTTCCGAGGCTCTCCATATAAACTTCACTGTTGCCACGTCAGGTTTCACAAAGTCGCTATTAACTATCTAGAATTGTGTTGACTTTATAGATCATTTTGAGGAGAAAAACAGCTTTCATATTGCCATCTATGAACATATCTTATGATTTTTTTAGCTCTTACTTTAAGCCTTTTAATAAAATTTTAATCTTTTACTCAAGATTTTCATGCTTGCTTAATAAAATGTATTCCTTAGTAGTTTCTCAACACAAAACTTAGTAGGGTTTTTGTTATTATAAATTGTAGCTTCAAAAAGATTATATTTCCTAATAAATTGTTGCTGAGTAATTTAAATACTCTGGAGTTAGACTCTTGAGTTTGAATCCCTGCTTTGCTATTATTAATATGTGACTTTGTATGTACACAGTGATTATGTGTGAAAAATGAGATCTTTAATTTTTTGCTTTATGGCTTATAAGCTTTCTTTCATTTTATTATGTTACTGTGCTGGTTAGGAATTCTACTATTCTATTAAATATGAATGCTGATAGCAGGTATTAATTACTTAATGGGAATGTGTCTAATGCTTCATTATTAACTGTGATGTTCATAGAAATATATGATCAACTATCAAGTTTGGGAACATATCTATCTCTCATTACCAGATTGCTAATATTTAAAATCAGCTAGTATTAAATTTTAACAACTATTTATCTGTTGAGAAAAAATATAAAGAAAGACTTTACTTCTTTCTATAAAGTCAATTTTTATTGAGGTATAATTCACACATACCAAATACTACATTGTGAATTTTTCATTTTTGAGTTCTAGCTTTGTTATGATTAAATGATGGATCTATGGTAGATTTTCTCCTAGATTCAATTTAACTCAATTACTAAGACATTATCTTTCTGGAGTCTACAGAATATCTTGGGTATTCAAGGAGTTTTCTTCAGTCTGGATATTGGGTATTGAAATGATTCTTGACTCTGTGTGATCTCTGAGGATTGTTTCGAGTTAGTAGTAATTTCTGCAAATTTTTCTCTGTCCACTATAAGGAGTTTTACCCTATGGATATGCAGAATGATGTTCAATCAAAGACTCAAATGGATCCCTATCCACATCTCTAAAGCTCTTTTTTTTTTTTATGTATCTGCCTCTGCTCTGAGACTCTTGTCTCCAAGTTATAGTCACTTAGCCTCTCAGAACTCCCATCCCTGTTGCTCAACACAGCAAGGCTATCAAGCTCTCTTTGGATTTCCCTTTCCTGTACCAAGGTCTGGAAATCTGGAAATCACCTGCAAGCAGAAACCTGGGTGATGATAGGTGCCCCCTTCTTTGTTTCACCTCTCAGGGATTTCACCTCTGAGCCTATTAGCACTCTTGGGTGGAATGTACAGATAAACTGGTACTCACATAGCCCTGGATGTCACAGTGTGGGACACTCTCCCTTCAATGTTCCCCTACATTCCTGAGATGATACAGACCAAGAGATGTGGGGAGACTGCCAGTGAGACCACAAAACACCTTACATCTTTGTGACAAATGCTCTTAATATATAACCTAGAAAGAACTTTTCTTTTCAAAATCTTTAGAGCAAAATTTACAGTTGGACAGATAACGGGGAAAAGCCAAGTAAGAAAATGAGGATAATTACAAACCTTTTTGTTTAATCTGAACGTTTTCACACAAACTTTTAAGTTACACAAACATCTTTGCATAAAATATACACCTCTAAGATTGAAACCAAACATTCACCTGAATCTTGTCATGGTTTTTTAAACACACAAAAGACATGAATAGAGCTGAGGCTACTTTCTCAGTGCCCCAGCATCCTTGTTTGAGAATAACTCCAAGCATCCTCATTCTAGGATCTTTGTGATATCAAATTATCAAGGGTATGGCATTATTAGATAAGCACCAACAATAAACGAGTCAGAAGCTACCTGGTGCTTTCATTCATGTAATGAGAAAAGAGTGTACCACTGTGCTGCCTATTTCATAGGTATTTACTAGGAGTCTTGACAGATACAGGGGATCTTCATTGTATTCTGCCTGTGGTCAAAAGGACCACAAATATTGGTGGTTCCTTCACAGTATTATCCTATTGTTACTATTGATGTCAACATGGATCATATGAGAATTATATCAGTTCAGTTCAGTGACTCAGTTAAGTCTGACTCTTTGCAACCCCATGACTGCAGCACACCAGGCTTCCCTGTCCATCACCAACTCCCAGAGCTTGCTGAAACTCACGTTCCATTGAGTCGGTGATGCCATCCAACCATTTCATCCTCTGTCGTCCCCTTCTCCTGCCTTCAATCTTTCACAGCATCAGGGTCTTTTCCAATGAGTCAGTTCTTCATATCAGGTGGCCAAAGTATTGCAGCTTCAGCTTCAACATCAGTCCATCCAATGCATATTCAGGACTGATTTCCTTTAGGATTGACGGATTTGATCTCCTGGCAGTCCAAGGGACTCTCAAGAGTCTTCTCCAACACCACAGTTCAAAAGTATCAATTCTTCAGCACTCAGCTTTCTTTATAGTCTAACTCTCACATCCATACGTGACAACTGGAAAAACCATAGCTTTGACTAGATGGACCTTTGTCAGCAAAGTAATGTCTCTGATTTTTAATATGCTGTCTAGGTTTATCACAGCTGTTCTTCCAAAGAGCAAGTGTCTTTTAATTTCATGGCTGCAGTCACCATCTGCAGTGATTTTGGAGCCCCCCAAAATAAAGTCTGTCACTGTTTCCATTGTTTCCCCATCTATTTGCCATGAAGTGATGGAACAGGATGCCGTGATCTTCGTTTTCTGAATGTTGAGTTTTAAGTCAGCTTTTTCACCCTCCTCTTTCACTTTCATCAAGAGGCTCTTTAGTTCTTTTTCTGCCATAGGATGGTGTCATCTGCCTATCTGAGGTTATTGATATTTTTCCCAGCAATCTTCATTCTAACTTGTGCTTCATCCAGCCTGGCATTTCGCATTATGTACTCTACATGTAAATTAAATAAGCAGGGTGATAATATACAGCCTTGACGTACTCCTTTATGACAACTGTATAGTAGGAGCTTAAAAATAAACTTTCCTTTGGAAGTCTAAGCCAGTATTTATAACTACCACTAACTAAGCTATTTAAAATTCTAAAAGATGATACTGCTAAAGTGCTGCACTCAGCATGTAAACAAATTTGGAAAACAGCAGTGGCCACAGGACTGGAGAGGGTCAGTTCTCATTTCAATCCCAAAGAGGGGCAATGCCGAGGAATGTTCAAACTGCCGTATAATTGCACTCATTTCACGTGCTAGTAAGGTTATGCTTAAAATCCTTCAACCTAGTTTTTTGCAGTACACGAACTGAGAACTTCTAGATGTTCAATCTGGGTTTAGAAAAGGCAGAGGAACCAGAGATCAAGTTGACAACATTTGTTGGATCATAGACAAAGCCAGGGAGTTGAGAAAAACGTCTACTTCTGCTTCACTGACTATACTAATACCTCTGTATGGATTACAAAAACTGGAAAATTCTTAAAGAGATGGGAATACCAGACCACCTTCCCTGTCTCCTGAGAAATCTGTATGCAGGTCAAAAAACAACAGTTAGTACCAGGCATGGAACAACGGACTGGTTCAAAACTGGGAAAGGAGTATGATAAGGCTGTATATTGTCACCCTGCTTGTTTAAACTTATATTCAGGGTAAATCATGAAAAATATTAGGCTGGATGAATCACAAGCTGGAGTGAAGATTATCAAGGGACCTATCAACAACCTTAGATATGTAAGTGATACCACTCTAATGGTAGAAACTGAAGAACTAAAGAGCTTCTTGATGCATGTGAAAGAGGAGAGTGAAAAAGTTGGCTTAAAACTCAACATAAAAAAAATTAAAATCATGGCATTCAATCCCATCATTTCATGGCAAAGAGAAGGGGAAAAAAATGGAAACAGTGACAGATTTTATTTTCTTGGCCTCCAAAATCAATGCAGCTATGGAATTAAAATGGACACTAACAAATATTTTACTGAATGATTTATGAGTCTGGTCACTAAAATATCTTTTCATTGATTTGGAAGGTGGATAACTGTTATTCAATTTGTACCGGTTTATTTGAGGTTTCCTTGAAAAAAAGTCAAACAATTTTCAACAAACATGGATCCAGTGGTAACTCATTTCCTTGTTTGAGTGATACATTGAATGTATGTTATTTCCAGTTAAAATGGTTTTGCTCTATATTTGCTTGTTATTTTACATAAGTGATTATACATGAAAGATTAAAGAGAGTAAGCTTCTTTAATATCATCTTTCCACACAATCATTGATAGAATTACTTTGAAAACAAAATAGAGAATACTAAGTAAGAGGAAGGCTTCTCCCTCATCTGTACTGTTTATGTTTGCAGAATCCAAATATTCCCAGGCTTGATTTCAGATCACCGTAGTGCCCTGTTGTTGAAGGATCTTGGTCTCTAACTTGCTGAGAATTCACTTTCTCTTTCTGGTACTGCTTTTGGTGTCAGTTCTTATGCTCCATGAAGCATTTCCTCGTCATAGCTGACTTTTGCCAGTGAGTGACAAGTGTCAATGTACATCTTCACTTGTCACTAACCCTTGCCACTCAGCTACTACCCTGTTCCCCAAGAAGGCGGCTCACCACCTGACACAATGTTACCAGCACAGAGCATGCCCAGCAATAGGATGCCAATCAGGGACTCAAAACAGAGTTTCTGTGGACTGTTAAGGGCTACCATGAAGTCAGATAAGAAGCAATTTCAAGGACTGTGGGTTAATGATGGAGTTGTCACTACCTATTTCTGATCAAGTATACGAAAGTAAAAATAATTCAGTACAGCCCATATGCATTGTTCTTTATAAAATGCATTAAACCGGATGAGTTTTTTTCTTTTTTTTAATGTCAAAGAAGCCCTCTAATTCCCATCCTGTACTGGAGCATCTTGTTGACTTCCCATAACACCGTTAATATGGACAAGAAGAAAGCCAGGTATCAGGAAAACTGAAGACACAGGGACTAAAAGAGTGCCAGTGCAAGGGTACAAACTGAATCACAGTTATCCACCTTCCAAATCAATAAAAAGATATTTTAGTGACCAGACCCATAAATCATTCAGTAAAATACTTTTTAGTGTGTCCAAAACATAATAGCCTAGACTTTCACTGTCAGCTATGACCGACTAGCTTTTGGAAGATCAATCTCCCAACTTAGAACAATTAGGAAAAATAGATAATATATATATATATATATATATAGAGGGTATTTAAGAGCTATTAAGGTAGCCAGCGGAGACGGCAATGGCACCCCACTCCAGTACTCTTGCCTGGAAAATCCCATGGACGGAGGAGCCTGGTAGGCTGCCGTCTATGGGGTCGCACAGAGTCGGACACGACTGAAGCGACTTAGTAGCAGCAGCAAGGTAGCCAGAATTCTGAGGGACCAACATCCTGGAAAGAAAACAAATTCACTGAATTGTGACTTTCTACATCATGTTTGTTGTCCCATTCATTAGCCATTTTGTTTCCCGCAGCAGACGTCCAACTGCCAGTGTTTGTTTGCAAGTCTGATGACCTGTTTTTTCTGGAAGCTCAGAAAGTTGCCCCAAATGGTCTCAAGCTATATATTATGGGGAGGACATGTTACAAACCCACTTCCCTCCCTCAAGCAGCCCTTGGGCGTTGGTAGGAGAACATTTTAGCTTGCTCAACTGCTGAGTACAGTATATCTGAGATATGTGTTTTACACCATTTTCGGGGCTTTCACTAAAGCATTCAGCCTCAGGTGTCCATATAGTAACTGGCTTAATAACTTAACTTTTATTTGCTGCTTTCCCTTCTTTATATCACTTCCCCATGGCACTACCAGTGTCCTGCACTTCCCAAATAAATCATTTTTACTTTAACACTTATCCAGGGTCTGCTTCTAAGGCAGCCCTATTAGTGATTCATAAGCTACGTGCGGACTGAGGTTGTGAAGCTCAACAGAAAGCAGCTGCTATGAGGCAGAGAAGCTGAAAAGAGGCTTCAGACATCTCACAAGACTAATGAGATGAAAAATTAAGGTTCGGAGGTACCAAAGCATCAAGACATGAGAGGTCCCTGGGGAAAAAAAAGAGAAACATAGAAAAGTGATTCCAATAGTTTGGTCTGTTATTGTTCTAAGGCATTCACCAATTCCTCAGCTGCACAGGAGAAGCAAGAGGCAGAGGAGCTGAGCGTAAGCAGATAATAGCAGGTTAGAAAGCTAAGTAGAGCTACCAGCACTCTCTTTGGTCTGAAAAGATAAAAATTGGAGCTCAGAGCCAGCCAGAATGGAGAGATTGAGGTAAAACACATTAAAAAAAAAATACACGTAGACTTTCATTTTGGACCCTTGAGAACTGCAAACTAAAAGGAAGAGTGAATCACAAATAGAGCAACAACTTAGTGAAACACGCCTTATGCCTGCTTTCATTAAAGTGATCTCCTTCTACTCCAGCTACGCACAAGGAGCTGAAGAATACCCTTTCTAGTGGAAGAAATATCAAAACAGAGAACTTTGCAACTTTGAATACACAATGCCAGGCAAGAAACTTTATCTAGAACTTTGCTGTTCATTATGTTGGTCACAAGCCACATGTGGCTATTTACATTTATTAAAAGGAAATGAAATATTACTTCATCAGTTGCATTAATTCAATTTCAGGTACTCAAAAACTGCATCTGGCTAGCAGCGATCATCCTGCACAGCACACATATAGAACATTTTTTTTATTCACAGAAACTTCTATTGAACAGTGCTGGTGCAGAGCTTTTATATTTTAAAATACATCTGGCATTTAATCAAATTTAAAAGGCTTGTCAAGATCTAGAACCAACCAAAAGCAAACAAAAAAACATAAACATAGTGATCCAGATATTGGAGTTACTAGATGCTTAAGAAATAGATGACAAGATAGTGAAACAGTAACACTTCAGATAATTGAAATCAATATAAGAGAATTAAATGGAATTTCCAGAAGTGGAAAATATAACAACAGAGGAGATACAATGGAAGAGAGGAATCATTACCTGGAAGAGGTTAACTTGGAAATAAACAGAACAAAGCACAAGTATGGAGAAGGCAAAGAAGAGAGCGAAAGACATCAGTTCAGTTCAGTTGCTCAGTCGTGTCTGACCCTCCGTGACCCCACGGACTGCAGCATGCCAGACTTCCCTGTCCATCACCAACTCCCAGAGACTACTCAAAACTTGGGAAGTTTTCCGATTTCTCATTCTACTATTTTCCTCTTTCTTTGCATTGATCGCTGAGGAAGGCTTCCGTATCTCTCCTTGCTATTCTTTGGAATTCTGCTTTCAGATGGGTATATCTTTCCTTTTCTCCTTTGCCTTTAGCTTCACTTCTTTTCTTAGCTGTGGATCACAATAAACTGTGGAAAATTCTGAAAGAGATGGGAATACCAGACCATCTGACCCGTCTCTTGAGAAACCTGTATGCAGGTCAGGAAGCAACAGTTAGAACTGGACATGGAACAACAGACTGGTTCCAAATAGGAAAAGGAGTACGTCAAGGCTGTATATTGTCACCCTGCTTATTTAACTTACATGCAGAGTACATCATGAGAAATGCTGGGCTGGAAGAAACACCAGATGGAATCAACATTGCTGGGAGAAATATCAATAAGCTCAGATATGCAGATGACACCACCCTTACGGCAGAAAGTGAAGAAGAACTAAAGAGCCTCTTGATGAAGGTGAAAGAGGAGAGTGAAAAAGTTGGCTTAAAGCTCAACGTTCAGAAAACTAAGATCATGGCATCTGGTCCCGTCACTTCATGGGAAATAGATGGGGAAACAGTGGAAATAGTGTCAGACTTTATTTTTTGGGGCTCCAGAATCACTGCAGATGGTGATTGCGGCCATGAAATTAAAAGACGCTTACTCCTTGGAAGGAAGGTTATGGCCAACCTAGATAGCATATTGAAAAGCAGAGACATTACTTTGCCAACAAAGGTCCGTCTAGACGAGGCTATGGTTTTTCCAGTGGTCATGTATGGATGTGAGAGTTGGACGGTGAAGAAAGCTGAGCGCCGAAGAATTGATGCTTTTGAACCGTGGTGTTGGAGAAGACTCTTGAGAGTCCCTTGGACTACAAGGAGATACAATCAATCCATCCTAAAAGAGATCAATCCTGGGTGTCCATTGGAAGGACTGATGTTGAAGCTGAAACTCCAATACTTTGGCCACCTCATGTGAAGAGTTGACTCATTGGAAAAGACCCTAATGCTGGGTAGGATTGGGGGCGGGAGGAGAAGGGGACGACAGAGGATGAGATGGTTGGATGGCATCACCGACTCGATGAACATGGGTTTGGGTAGACTCCGGGAGTTGGTGATAGACAGAGAAGCCTGGCGTGCTGCAGTTCATGAGGTCGCAAAGAGTCGGACACGACTGAGCCACTGAACTGAACTGAACTGTAAGGACTCCTCAGACAACCATACTGTGTTTTT
This sequence comes from Okapia johnstoni, assembly GCA_024291935.2. Lineage (NCBI taxonomy): Eukaryota > Metazoa > Chordata > Mammalia > Artiodactyla > Giraffidae > Okapia > Okapia johnstoni. The sequence goes on from CM044326.1 coordinate 3,123,971, forward strand.
GTATTTCTTTTTTGAGGATGGTCTTGGTCACTGATTATACTATTAGTAAAGTAATATTACTAGTACTTATACTATTATACTTATTCTTATACTATTATAATTTGTGGGGTTAAGTATATGTAAGGTTTAAATCGATGATAACAATAATTGTCTAGGATATGAAAAATAATTCTTGTTAGACACTAATGAAAGAATGCCTATTCTAATTTATATGATAACCAAAAACTAGCACAGGTAAAAGACTTAGGTTATTAGCATAAAAATTGAGATACTTAAAGATAAACCTAACAAAATATATACAAGATCTGTATGAGGAAAACTATAAAACTACAATCCTGATGCAGGCAGAGAAGGCAGTGGCACCCCACTCCAGTACTCTTGCCTGGAAAATCCCATGGACGGAGGAGCCTGGTAGGCTGCAGTCCATGGGGTCGCTAAGTGTCAGACATGACTGAGTGACTTCACTTTCACTTCTCACTTTCATGCATTGGAGAAGGAAATGGCAACCCACTCCAGTGTTCTTGCCTGGAGAATCCCAGGGACGGGGCGGGCTGGTGGGCTGCCGTCTATGGGGTCGCACAGAGTCGGACACGACTGACGCAACTTAGCAGCAGCAGCAGCAGCCTGATGCAGGAAATCAAAAGTTTAAAAAAAAAATGTCTATGTGGGTAAATAGGAAAGCTCAATATTGTCAAGATGTCAGTTCTTCCCAGCTTGATCTATGGATTCAATTCAACCATGATCGTAATCTCAGAAAATTATTTTGTAGATATTGAATAACTGATTTCAAAGCTTGTACACAGGGCAAAAATCCCAGGATAGCCAACACAATATTGAAGAACAAAGTGAGAGGACAAATGTGACCTGACTTCAAGTGTAACTATAAGTCTACAGTAATGAAGACAGTGTGGATATGGCAGAAGAATAGACATACAGATCTATGGAACAGAATATATAACACAGAAATACATAAATATAATCAATTCTCTGGGAGAAAAGAGGAAAGGCAATTCAGTGAAAAAAGGATGGCCTTTTCAACAAACGACACTGAAACAATTCAGTATCTATATGCCAAAAAATACAAAGATTTTATACCTTTCACAAAAATAAACTTGCAATGGATCATAGAGTTAAATGTGAAACATAAAGTCTTAAAACTTCTAGAAGACATCATAGGAGGGAACGTAGGTAACTTTGAGTTTGCTGCTGCTGCTGCTAAGTCGCTTCAGTCGTGTCCGACTCTGTGCGACCCCATAGACGGCAGCCCACCAGGCTCTCCCGTCCCTGGGATTCTCCAGGCAAGAACACTGGAGTGGGTTGCCATTTCCTTCTCCAGTGCATGAAAGGGAAAAGTGAAAGTGAAGTCGCTCAGTCATGTCCAACTCTTCGTGACCCCATGGACTGCAGCCTACCAGGCTCTTCCGTCCATGGGATTTTCCAGGCAAGGGTACTAGAGTGGGGTGCCATTGCCTTCTCCGAACTTTGAGTTTAGTCTTGACATATTTAGATATTAAATACAATACAAAAATCATAACCGATGAAAGAAAAAATTGATGCTAGACTTGATTAGTTAAAAACATTTGCCCTGCAAAAAAACCCAAAAAACAAAAGCAAAAAAAACATTGTTAAGAAAATGAAAATATTATCTACAAACTGGAAAAACACATATTTAACAGGGTACTGGTATCCAACTATACAAAGAACACTTAAAAGTCAACAATAAGGAAACAAACAACCTGATGAAAAACTAAGCAAAAGATCCAAAAAGATGTTTAATTATAGAGGATGTGCAGATGACAAATAAGTATACAGAAAGATATTCAAAATCACATGTCATCAGGGAATTATGAAATTAATTAAAACAACGAGGCGCTACTGTGTAACTATTAGAATGTCTTAATCTAAAGCACTTCAAAAAATGCTAGAAAGAGTGTGGAGCAACAGGAATTCTCATTCTTTGCAGCCTGCAATGAAAACAGTACAGCTACTTTGGAAGACAGTTTGATGGTTTCTTATAAATCTAAACATACTCTTACCAAAGGATCCAGATGGTAGGGAGGAATAAACAGGTGGAAAAGGGGATTTTTAGGGCATTGAAACTCCTCTGTATGAAACTATAATGATGGATACATGTCATTATAGGTTTGTCAACACCCATAGACTTCAGAGCTCCAATAGTAAATTATAATATAAACTACAGACTTTTGTTAATAGTTTATTATAGATATGGATCAGCACTGTGCGACTACATGTCCTGATTTCCAGAGACACTTCAACAAGTGGATACTGTAAAAACTTCATTAACATAAAGCTGTGGTTGTTGTGTAGTCACTTTGGTACCCCGCTGCCAGTAAATTAACTGCCTAAAAATGAAGTTACCGTATTGGCAATTAACCCATACTATGAAGAGGAAGAATACAGATATGTTAGCTTCAAGTGTACAGCTTAGTGACGCTGATGTTCTGTTTCCCAGTCTGATCGTGGTTACTTTACTTGTGAATGTGTTTACTTATGCTCTATACTTAGAATTTATCAAAATTCTGTACAGACTTATACAAAAAATTAAAGTTTTAAATGCACCTACTCTTTCATCGTGCAATTCTGCTTTTTAAGAAAACATTTGAATGAGTAAGTAAAATTATATGTACATGATAAATAATTAACCGAAATGATGTTTAATAATAAATTATTACTTCTACCAATTGCAGGTAAAAAATCTGCCTGCAATGCAGGAGACCAGGGTTCGATCCCTGGGTCAGGAAGATCCTCTGGAGAAGGGAATGGCAATCCACTCCAGTATTCTTACCTGGAGAATTCCATGGATGGAGAAGTCTGGCAGGCTACAGTTCATGGGGTCACAAAGAGTCAGACATGACTGAGCAACTAACACACACACAGACCAAAATTATTGAACAACTATTGTAGTTCAAATTACAGTACCTAGAATACAGGTATATGAAGGTGAGGCAGGAGATAGATGGACCCCAGACCAAGAAGCTAGAGTTCATTCCCTGTGGCCTGATATTCCAAGATAGGAGAGGCTGAGCCCTGCCCAGATAAAAAGATAAGAGAAATTCTCAGTTTCAAAGTCAAAGAGACCTTCTCAGCTAAAAAGTTCCTTGGAGGTCAAAAGGGGAGTGATGTCTAGCAAACCATAGGATTCTTCACTGGAATCCATCTTGGCTCAGAGATACACGTGCGCCCACAGGAGGACCCTGAGATAAACCAAATATAGGCTCAGAACCAGACAAATCAAAATGACTGGCCAAAGGAGCCAAAGGAAACCCAGAAGAAACGCCCCACTTAAGCAATTTAAACCACTGTGTGGGCACAAATCTCAGAGTCTGCCTGTGTGTCTATCCACACATACTCTTTTTCCTTCTAATGAACACTTTACTTGTTTCAATCCTTTTCCATCTTTGTGGGAACTCTTTCCTGCAAAGCCAAAAGATCAGGGCCTTGTCACTGGCCACTAGTTTAGCAGCCAGGATTCAGCACTCTCAACTGCTGCAGCCCAACCTCAGTCTCTGGCTGGGAACAGAAACCCTGCTTTAAGCTGCTGCAGGCCAAGGACACGTGCAGGAAGCAAGGAAGGAAGGAAGAATTCATTAGACTCTTACGCATAAAAGTTTTGTGTGTGTGCTAAGTAGCTTCAGTCTTGTCCTATTTTTTACGACCCTATGGACTGTAGCCCTCTAGGCTCCTCTGTTCATGGGATTCTCCAGGCAAGAATACTGAAGTGGGTGGCCATGCCCTCCTCCAGGGGATCTCCCCAACTCAGGGATCAAATTCACAGCTCTTAAGTGTCCTTCATTGCCAGGCAGGTTCTTTACCACTAGAGCCACCTGGGAAGCCCAGAAAAGCTTTACCCACTAACAAACACTAGGCCCAGAAGAAGAACATTGCCTGGATAGCTGATTGAGTTTGGAAGTTGGAGGTGGTTAATTTAAAAAAAATTTTCTGATTGGGTCGTTGTATTTTTCTGGAATTCAAGCTGCAGGAGTTTGCTTGTATATTTTTGAGATTAATTGTTTGTCTGTTGCTTCGTTTGCTATTATTTTCTCCCATTCTGAAGGCTGTCTTTTTCACCTTGCTTATAGTTTCCTTTGTTGTGCAAAAGCTTTTAATTTTGATTAGGTCCCATTTGTTTATTTTTGCTTTTATTTCCAATATTCTGGGGGTGTGGGTCATGGAGGATCCTGCTGTGATTTATGTCGGAGAGTGTTTTGCCTATGTTTTCCCTCTAGGATTTTATAGTTTCTGGTTTTACATTTTAGATCTTTAATCCATTTTTGAGTTTATTTTTTGTGTATGGTGTTAGGAAGTGTTCTAGTTTCATTCTTTTACAAGTGGTTGACCAGTTTTCCCAGCACCAAAAAATGCCAAAGAACTAAACAGACATTTCTCCAAAGAAGACATACAGATGGCTAACAAACACATGAAAAGATGCTCAACATCACTCATTATTAGAGAAATGCAAATCAAAACCACAATGAGGGTACCATTACACACCAGTCAGAATGGCCGCTATCCAAAAAGTCCTACAAGCAATAAATGCTGGAGAGGGTGTGGAGAAAAGGGGAACCCTCTTACACTGTTGTTGGTGGGAATGCAAACTAGTACAGCCACTATGGAGAACAGTGTGGAGATTCCTTAAAAAACTGGAATAGAACTGCCATATGACCCAGCAATCCCACTGCTAGGCATATACACACGAGGAAACCAGAATTGAAAGAGACGCGTGTACCCCAATGTTCATCGCCACTGTTTACAATAGCCAGGACATGGAAGCAACCTAGATGTCCATCGGCAGACGAATGGATAAGGAAGCTGTGGTACATATACACAAGGGAATATTACTCAGCCATTAAAAAAGAATACATTTGAATCCGTTCTATTGAGATGGATGAAACTGGAGCCCATTATCACAGTGTTATGTGAAGTGAGCCAGAAAGAAAACACCAATAGAGTATACTAATGCATGTATATGGAATTTGAAAGATGGTAATGGTAACCCTATATGTGAGACAGAATAAGAGACACAGATGCATAAACAGTCCTGTGGACTCTGAGGGAGAAGGTGAGGGTGGGACGTTCTGGGACAATAACATTGAAACATGTATATTGTCATATGTGAAGCAGAACACCATTCCATGTTCTATGCATGGGACGGATGCTCAGGGATGGAGCGTTGGGATGACACTGAGGGATGGGAGGGGGAGGGAGTGGGAGGAGGGTTTGGGAGGGGGAGCACATGTGAATCCATGGCTGATTCATGTCAATGTATGGCAAAAACTACTACAATATTGTAAAGTAATTAGCCCCCAACTAAAATAAATAAAAAAATAAAATTAAATTAAAAAAACAAAAAAAAATAAATAAACACACACAAAAAAATAAAAATTCGGAAAAGTTTTAACTGTGAAGTTATGTTATAGCTCAATTTTTAAAGATAAGCAAGAATTCATCAGGTGATTCAGTTCAGTTCAGTTCAATGGCTCAGTCGTGTCCAACTCTTTGTGACCCCATGGACAGCAGTACCCCAGGCTTCCCTGTCCATCATCAATTCCCAGAGCTTGCTCAAACTCATATCCTCTGAGTCAGAGATGCCATCCAACCATCTCATCGTATGCTGTCCCATTCTCCTCCTTCCTTCAATCTTCCCCAGCATCAGGGTCTTTTCTAATGAGTCAGTTCTTTGCATCAGGTGGCCAAAGTATTGGAGTTTCAGATTCAGCATCAGTCCTTCCAGTGAATATTCAGGATGGATTTCCTTTAGGATGGACTGATTGGAACTCCTTGCAGTCCAAGGGACTCTCAAGAGTCTTCTCCAACACCACAGTCCAAAAGCATCAATTCATCGGTGCTCAGCTGTCTTCATAGTCCAACTCTCACATCCATACATGACTACTGGAAAAACCATAGCCTTGATGAGATGGACCTTTGTTGGCAAAGTAATGTCTCTGCTTTTTAATATGCTGTCTAATTTGTCATAGCTGTTCTTCCAAGAAACACGTATCTTTTGATTTTGTGGCTGCAGTTACCATCTGCAGTGATTTTGGAGCCCAAGAAAATAAAGTCTCTCCCTGTTTCCATTGTTTCCTCATCTATTTACCATGAAGTGATGGGACCAGATGCCATGATCTTTGTTTTTTGAATGTTGAGTTTTAAGTCAGCTTTTTCACTGTCCTCTTTCACCTTCATCAAAAAGCTCTTTAGTTCTTCTTTGCTTTCTGCCATAAGGGTGTTGTGATGTGCATATCTGAGCTTATTGATATTTCTCCCAGCAGTCTTGATTCCAACTTGTGCTTCATCCAGCCTGGCACTTCACATGATGTACTCTGCATATAAGTTAAACAAGAAGGGTGACAGTATACAGCCTTGATGCACTCATTTTCCAGTTTGGAACCGGTCTGTTCTTCCATGTCCAGTTCTAAGCTTCTTGACCTAAATATAGATTTCTCGGGAGGCAGGTCAGGTGGTCTGGTATTACCATCTCTTTCAGAATTTTCCACAGTTTGTTGTGATCCACACAGTCAAAGGCTTTGGTGTAGTCAATAAAGCAGAAGTAGATGTTTTTTCTGGAACTCTCTTGCTCTTTTGATGATCCAACGGATGTTTGCAATTTGATCTCTGGTTCCTCTGCCTTTTTGAAATCTAGCTTGAACATATGGAAGTTCTTGGTTCATGTACTGTTGAAGCCTGGCTTGAAGAATTTTGAGCATTATTTTGTTAGCATGTGAGATGAGTACATTTGTGCGGTAGTTTGAGCATTCTTTGGCATTGCCTTTCTTTGGGATTGGAATTAAACTGACCTTTTCCAGTCCTGCGGCCACTGCTGAGTTTTCCAAATTTGCTGTCATATTGAGTGCAGCACTTTAACAGCACCATCTTTTAGGATTTGAAAGAGCTCAGCTGGAATTCCATCACCTCCACTAGCTTTGTTCGTAGTGATGCTTCCTAAGGCCCAATTGACTTTGGACTCCAGGATTTCTGGCTTTAGGTGAGTGATCACAGCATTGTGGTTATCTGTGTCATTAAGATCTTTTTTGTTTAGTTCTTCTGTGTATTCTTGCCACCTTTTCTTAATATCTTCTGCTTGTTAGGTCCATTCTGTTTCTGTTCTTTATTGAGCCCATCTTTGCATGAAATGTTCCCTTGGTATGTCTAATTTTCTTGATGAGATCTCTAGTCTCTCCCATTCTATTGTTTTCCTCTACTTCTTTGCATTGGTCACTGAGGAAGTCTTTCTTATTAGGTACCATTAATTATCTGTCTTCAAAAGATTTGCTGGAAAATTCTGTTGTTAGAGCCCATTTCTTTCCAAGAGAGTATCAGCCTGAGGAGCACACTTTTATTTTCATAAAAGTGTTAGGGATTATTTTCCCTAGGCAATGTGGAGCAATCTAAAGCATGATGATGAAAGCAAGCAATACGTTTTATTGTCCTGACTGTACTTCTGAATCACTGTGTGATCTTAGGCAACTCTAATCTATTGGGGCCACCTTTCAAAATATGCAAAATGATGATGTTTGAAGTTCCTTCCAGTGTTTAAACACTCTATTTTAAACTTGGATGAGCTTAGTACTAAAATTCCTAGAGGGCTGGAAACTTTATTAGAATTCAAAGAAAATCTTATTTAAAATTATAGCACAATTACATAAGGTAAATTACGGTGCCATTATTTCATTATTCTTGTTGTTATTTAGTTTTAGTGCATGCTTTATAATAATTTGGGGTTTCAAACACAAAATACATAGAGCGAGATAAATCATAGCATAAATTGCGGTGATTATTAATACTTATATCATTGGTGAAATGTAGAAGCATTTAATACATAAATTGAAGATATCATGGACTCACCTGGTTTCATAAATGGTGTAAAGTTTTCTGTGTTCTTTGACTGCATTCCTAAAAAAAAGAAGGATTAAATATAAGCTTCATACTTATTGCTAAGATCTGAAATTCCTTCATCAAGTCTGTTCTTAAATTTATCTATTTGTTGATGAAATACCACCACTACCTTTTTGGTAAATTTCAAGAAATAACGCTTAAAGGAATATGCACACGTTTTAAAAACAATACACATTACATTAGATAAACTTAAATAATTTGTTACCAAACCACTGCTTAAATTTGATGAGAGACAGAAAACAAACAATAAAAAATAACAACTTCTAATAGTGGTATTAAAAATAGAACAAAATGATATTACTACAACAGGAGGTGACTTGAGAGAAGCCATATTACAAAGGATGGCAAGAAAAGCTTCTTTGAGGAAATGAATTTTCATTGAAATCTGAATCACGGTGGAAGTTTACCATGAAATTTGAAAGCAATATAAAATAATAATTATATATTGATTGCTATGAAAAAAGCACTGTAATCCACATGCAGAACGGGTCACTGAAAATAAAAATAAAAATAAATTAAGTAAACAATGGAGATAAAACCATAATGTAAGGCAGCAGAACAATACAATATCTGACAGTAAAAGGTACATGTCAGTGACGTGGAAGGACAAGCCTTTCCCAGCGTCTCTTACTTAGCTCAGCCGGACAGGATTAAGGAGGGAAAGTGGGACAGCGTTTCCACATGAAGCGAGATTATTGAAAAAGATGGAAAATTGCACAGCCAAAAAAAAAAAAAGGAGGGAGAAAATAGCATTAGAAAAATGAAAATCTCAAAGAGGCACAAGAACACTGGTATCATGGAAAAGGAACAAGATGAAAACAAGAATCTGGAGAATTTGGTAAAATGTTAATTTTGAAACATATAACTGTTTTAAGAAAGAACATGTTTAAAGGAATGAATAAAATGTACATGGCTGAAGAAAGAAGTTAGTGAGCTAGAAGACAGTACTGGAGGACTCTCAGAGGCAGGAGATAAGGAGATAACAGTGTAAAAGAAGAGCACAGATAAATGGAATACATAGATACAGGTGCCAACCTCTGGATAATAGGAGCTATCAGAAGTAGACAAAAAATAAGATCAAGAAATAAGTTATGTGATAAAATGAAAACAAATGTCCAAGAGTTAAATAAGAACTATTTTAGATTAAATAAGAGATGTTTCAATGCATTTTTAGGATTATTGGAGAAAGAAATGGCAACCCACTCCAGTATCCTTGCCTGGAGAATCCCAGGGACGGAGGAGCCTGGTGGGGTGCCGTCTATGGGGTCGCACAGAGTCGGACACGACTGAAGCAACTTAGCATACACTAATTAAACTTCGATCTTAACTTCATACCTTACAAAAAAACCCAAAAACTATCTCAAAATGTTTCTCATACACCTAGATTCTCATATACCTAAAATTGTCCATTTTAGAAACTTAAAAAATATAGAAAATAATCTTCATTACCTGAGATTAGGCAGAGACTTTCTAGACATGGCACCAAAAGCACAGTACATTATAGAATGACAAATTATAATTAATAAAAATGTAAGCATTAGTTTAATAAATAGAATGCTTTAAAACATGAAGTGACAAGTTACATATTTGCAAAAAATATTAGTCAGTGACACAGACAGAAAGGACTTCAATCCAGAATATATAGGGAACTCTCAAAATTCTTCTGTAAGAAATCAAACAACTCAATTAAAACTGAGCAAAAGATAGTCACTTCAGCAAATAGGATATACAGACAGATAGGATATAGAGCTATATGAAGAGCTGTGCAACAAAGTTAACCATTAGAGAAATGCAAATGGGGAGGGAGGTGGGAGGGGGGATCTGGAAGGGGAAGCATGTTCACCCATGCTGGATTCATGTCAATGTATGGCAAAACAAATACTATATTGTAAAGTTAAAAAATAGATAAATAAACTAATTTTAAAAAAACCATGTTATGATGATGTTGAACAACAATTAGAAATTTTAAAATTAAAAAAAAAAAAACAGGTGGAACTTCCCTGGCAGTCCAGTGGTTAAGACTCAATCAACACTTCCACTGCAGGGGCCATGGAGTCTCTTATGAAGTAGAAGTTTCAAAATCTAATAATATCAAAACTGGTAAAGAAAACTTGATCACTTACAGGTGGAACAAAATGTAGCCATGGACAAGAATACAACTATTGATATACTCTGTCTGATGAAACTCTGGAGCGATACGCTGGATGAAGAAAGCTCATCCTAAAAGAACACGTACTGGATTACTCCATTTATATAACACTGTTGATAAGATGATAGAGTGGATTGGTGCTTTCCAGAGTTCAAGGAGAGGTGGGGTGGGAGACTGGCCATGGGACACATGAGTTCAAGTGGGAAACGTGAGGGACCTTGTGGTGAAGCAAATGTTGTGTCTTGACCATGCCAAGTATCACTATCCTGTTTGTGATACTTCAGTATAATTTTTCAATATATTACCTATGAGGGCAAGTGGGTAAAGGGTACATGAGATTTCTCTGCATTCTTACAGCCACATGTGAATGCAAATTTATCTCAAACAAAGAGTTTATTTTAAAAGTTAACCTATAAACATTTTAGAAGAAAAATTGTTAACTATTACTTGAGTTTTGAAGTGTAAAAATACCTTTTGGGAAAAAAATAGCAATTACAAACTAAATGAGTAATAAATGTATCCAAAAGTTTTAAAAACTGAACATGACAAAGAATGTTATAAGTACATTTTGATGCAAATATAAATTAAAATAGATATTTTGGAACCAATTTGAAAAAGAAAATTAATATTGTCAAGCATTATGTAAAACGAGTCTTCTAATGCACTTTGGTGATAAATGTTAGTAATTTTCATACATGTACTTGACACTCAAGAAATTTCATGCACTCTGAATCAGTAATTACAGATGTGGGAATCTGTCCTTAGGCAAGAGCCTCAGCTGAGTTCTGGTTAAAATAAAGTTTAGCTTGACAAGTGTATTGATCTAAATACTTTTACTAGCAAATACTGGAAATAGTCTAAGTATCTAACAGTATAGAAATTGTTAAATAAAATATGGTAACAGCCCTACAAAGAAAGAATAGTAACCAGGCATAACAGCTACTTGAATAACCTTTAATGACAAAAGAAAATTCTCACATGACAGTAAGGGACACCATAATACAAATTCTTACATGTGTTAGCTTTTTAAATAGACCAAAACTTAAATAATAAATAATCCTGAGTGTTGCAATAGTGAGCTAATTTTTTAGTTCTCTGTAGCTTCCAAAAGCATATACTATTTAATAATAAAGAAGTGGCTCAGACAGTAAAGAGTCTGCCTGCAATGTGTGAGACCTGGGTTCAATCCCCGAGTCGGGAAGATTCTCTGGAGAAGGAAATGGCAACCACTCCAGTATTCTTGCCTGAAAAATCCCATAGACGGAGGAGCCTGGAGAGCTACAGTCCATGGGGTCACAAAGAGTTGGACACAACTGTGCGACTAACACACACACACAACTATAAATTATAGATAAACTGGAAAAAACAAATCTATTACTAGGAAATGTCTTTCAGAAATTTTGAAAACTCTCCTCTTTTAAACAAAATTCAAACAATTAAGAGGATATCAGTTGTATAACAAGTATATAAAAAATAAATGTAGTCTAAAGCAAGTATATTCGCAGTCATGCTGCTGTTTATTCTTCTCAGTGCTGGTGGAGTCCTTAGAAATCCATGGGATTCTCCAGGCAAGAACACTGAAGTGGGTTGCCTTTTCCTCCTCCAAGGGACCTTCTGACTCCAGCCTCTGCATCTCCTGCCTTGGCAGGCAGGTTCTTTACCACTGTGTCACCTGGGAAGGCCCTGAGCAATATCAACCAACAGTGATTAGGAAAACAAAGAGCCTCAGAGGATGGTCCAGAATCCTCTTTAATAGTACAGTTTCGTCCTGCCTCATCTGACATTTTTTCCTGACCCTGGAACTTTCTTAATATTCTCAGGAATAAGAAACTTTCCTTTCTTTAGCTAAGAAAAATATCTTTGGAGTAAATGGCTTGCAAATTGAATTTCTCTGCTAAACAAAGCCCATAATGCCATCAATTCCAATATGAGCGGAGACTGACATTTGACAAAAGTCTAGCACAGCAAGTAATCCTCACACCACAGAGGAAGCTGCTGCTGCTGCTGCCAAGTCACTTCAGTTGTGTCCGAATCTGTGCAACCCCATAGACGGCAGCCCACCAGGCTCCCCCATCCCTGGGATTCTCCAGGCAAGAACACTGGAATGGGTTGCCATTTCCTTCTCCACAGAAGAAGCTACAAAACCAATTTTGCTATGGAACTATGTGTTGTCAAATCAAAGTTACAGCTTACGGTCAAGGAAATTTCTGTGACTGATCAAGTGCATGTAGTGCTTCTCATCATACATTTTTCAAAAGCATGTGTTGCTCTCCATCTTCATCTGTGAAAGGCGATCACCCCTGGTTTCCAGCTCTACCTCATCTGCAATCTCCACGCCACCCTCTTTTAATGATCTTTTTTGCTTTTCTTTTTAGAAAATTAGTTTGCCTCTATTACAGATGTAGTCCATATGAATCTTACAGTCACAGAAAATCCTGGTGTACAAACCTGTAGTTTTATCTATTTAATTCAAATTAATTTTCTATCCCAAGACCAAATCTGCCCAACGCAGACAATCCATAGCATCCCTGTAACCCCCTCAGTCGCCTCATAACTTCCAGTTCAGGATGCGAACACACTTGGTTGTGAGTAAGCTCCTTTTTCTTTCTCCTGAGTCCTGGAGCAGCCTGGGATCTGGGGGTGTAGGGTCCTGTCACTGGGGAAGGATGAGACCTTGGGCCCAGGGTGACAGTCTTTTCTCATGGGCTGCAGCCAAATGTTGACTGATGACAAGGGTGAAGCTAGGTGTTTCCAGGTCTTCAAGTGCCCATAAATTCAAAGGAGGTAGACTTCTGTTTAGAAAGTATATCCCCTTGCTTGGGGCTGGATTAGGTGAGCGTCTTTGCCAATGCAAACCCATGAAGTTTTTAGGTATCTTCTGCAAAATGTTTGTCTCCTAATAAATATAACCCTGTCTTTATATGTTTTAACCATTCTGAAACCCTAAAGTATATCTAATCCATAACCATTCTGAAACCCCAGGGTATATCTAATCCATAACATTCTCCTTTGCCTGAATGACTCCCTCTTGCTCCTAGACTGGCTGCTTTCCATGCCTGCTACAAAGCTGTGACCACAGGACTTGCTGTCATGCACTCTTGGGCTACATACTTCTCTGAACCTCAAAGTGAAAGTGAAAGTGAAGTCACTCAGTCGTGTCCAACTCTTTGCAACCCCATGGACTGTAGCCTACCAGGCTCCTCTGTCCATGGGGTTCTCCAGGCAAGAGTAGTGGAGTGGATTGCCATTTCCTTCTCCAGGGGATCTTCTCAACCCAGGGATCGAACACAGGTCTCCCACATTGCAGGCAAACACTTTACTGTCTGAGCTACCAGGGAAGCCCTCAAGCTTCTTCTTCTTCTTCTTTTTTTTTTTCTCTTGTTTTGCTCACCAGTTTTACAGAAGCACATGCTTAAGTAAATTCCTCAAAATGGCATGTGGAAAGTATTTCTGATAAGATGATTTTGGATTACTATTAGTAAAATATGTTTGAAGAAAAAAGGAGAATTAAATAATTATTTACCTAAAGAGAGTGTAAGTAGGGTAGGTGGAAGGCACATTTGATCAGAACCCTGGAACAGGGAGTCTGAGACCCTTATTCCATCCCCATTCAGATGTATCTCTTCACAGGCTAACTATCCTCCTGGGGAAAAGTGAGTGAAGCACCCCAGGCTTCATCCTGAACGAGACTTAAGAAAGCCTCATCCAGTCAAAGAGTCCTCACACCTGAGTCAATCCCTGCAGCCAGTGAGGGAACGTGCTCCTTTCTTTCCCACCTCTTTAAGTGCAAAGATGCCATTTGTTTATAATGAAGGTGGATTCATTTGTTATGGTCTACATTCAGTCCTCACTTTCATCAACATCCTGGTTGATTTTTAAGATTTTGGAATAGAATTCATTCTTTATGGTGTACAGTTCTATGGTTTTTAATAAATGCATAACATCCACCAACAAAGTATCATATAAAACAACTAAATTGCCCCTAAAATTTGTTATTGTCAACCTCATCCACACTTCCAACCCAAGGCAACCACAGATCTGTTTTCTGATGCCATAGCACTGCCTCTTCCAAACTGTCATTTAAATTGAAAGAAGCAAAATATATTCGTTTAGATTTGGTTTCTTTCACTTAGCAAAATTCGTTAAGGATTCATCCACACTGTATGAAATATAACATCATTGCTCAGGGGTTTCTCTGGTGGCTCAGTGATAAAGAATCCACCTGCCAATGCAGGAGACACAAGTTCAATCCCAAATGCCACAGAACAACTAAGCCCGTGTTCCACAACTACTACGACTGTGCTCTAGAGCCTAGGAGCCTAACTGCTGAAGCCTACATGCCCGAGAGCCCGCGCTCCACAACCAGAGGAACCACTGCAGTGAGAAGCCGGCACCCCACAACGAGAGGATAGTCCCCGCTCGATGCAACCAGAGTCCATGCGGCAATGAATATCCATCACAGCCAAAAATAAAATACATGATTTTTAAAAAGTCTCAGTATATGTTAAAAAAACATGGCTCTTTGTAATAGGGTAATGTTACGTTTTGTGGATGTACTACAGGCCGTTTATCCATTCACCTGCTGAAGGATATCTGGGTCATTTCCATCCTAGGCAAGCAAGAATAAAGCTGCTATAAACATTCCTGTACAGGGTTTTGTGTGAATATAAGTTTTCTTTCCACTAGCATAAATATATAGACGTGGTATTCTAAGATATACAAAATATATATCTGTTGCTGGGCCATATTTCCCTAAAGACTAATAATGTTGACAGGCTTTCTGTGTTTGTTGGCATTTATATAAATTCTTTGAAGAAATGCTATTCAAATCCTTAGCCCATTTAAAAAACTCGGTTATTCATCTTTTTACTGTTGAATCTTTAATTGTTCTTTATATATTCTGAATGCTAGATCCTAACCAGTTATTTGATATGTGGATATTTTCTCCCATTGAATGAGTTGCATTTTCATTGTCTTGGAAGTGTACTTTGATGCACAAAAGTTTTTGTTTCTTTTTTTAATTTTGATGTTTAAATATTAAATTTAATGTTTAATCACCCATGCCCCACCCCACTTCCTTCTAGCAAACAGCCTTTTGTTCTCTAAATCTATGAGTCTGGTTTTGGTTGGTTTGATTTGTTTTGTTATTAAGATTCCACATATAAAGGAGATTGTTCAGTATTTGTCTTTGTCTGACATATTTCACTTAGCAAAATACCCACTAGATTCATCCACGGTGTTGCAAATGGGATGATTTCATTATTTTTAAAGATGAGAAATATTGAAACCAAGTAGGACCCAGTGGGGCTCCTGAACACAAAAGCCTTTCTGTTTCCCCTTCTTTGAGTTCCAAAGAGCAGATTCAAACAGCTGCTAATCAGGAAAGGAAGGGGATGCAGAAACAAAAGAGAAGTCAAGAAACAATTGTACAGCTTTGGAGGCAGTCTTGGTTCCCCCTCAAGGGATATACATTACAATATCTTTGAGCTCTTGCTGAACTAAAACCCCCAATAAGTGGAAGATGTTACCTACTTGATGAAGCACTCCTCATTCCTGAGAAGGTCACAGTTTTCACATCACCACCTGACACCAGATGACCTCTGGATTGAATGAATGTGGGCCATGCAAGCACCATGATCATTATCAGCAATCCTGCCCTAGACAAAGAGACTCTTCACAACTCTTCCCATCTCCCAGGTTGGGACACTCAGTTTTAACAGCATTAGCCAGTGGTGGCCCTCTCTGTCAGCAAACCAATAAAGCTGTTATTTTCTACTTTACCGAAAACACTATCTTCAAGATTTAGTTCAATGTTGGTGTACAGACAAAACGTGGTCCATTGGAGAAGGGAATGGCAAACCACTTCAGTATTCTTGCCTTGAGAACCCCATGAACAGTATGAAAAGGCAAAAAGATAGGACTCTAAAAGATGAACTCCCCAGGTCGGTAGGTGCCCAATATGTTACTGGATATCAGTGGAGAACTAACTCCAGAAAGAATTAAAAGACGGAGACAAAGCAAAAGCAACACCCAGTTTTGGATGTGACCGGTGATGGAAGTAAACTCTGATGCTATAAAGAGCAATACTGCATAGGAACCGGAAACGTTAGGTCCATGAATCAAGGAAAGTTGGAAGTGGTCAAACAGGAGATGGCAATAGTGAACACTGACATTTTAGGAATCTGTGAACTAAAATGGACTGGAATGGGTGAATTTAACTCAGATGACCATTACATCTACTACTGTGGGCAAGAATCCCTTAGAAGGAATGGAGTAGCCATAATAGTCAACAAAAGAGTTCGAAATGCAGTACTTGGATGCAATCTCAAAAATGACAGAATGACCTCTGATCGTTTCTAAGGCAAACCATTCAATAGCACAGTAATCCGAGTCTATGGCCGGACCAGTAATGCTGAAAAAGCTGAAGTTGAATGCTTCTACGATGACCTACAAGACCTTCTAGAACTAACACCCAAACAAGATGTCCTTTTCATTATAGGGGACTGGAATGCAAAAGTAGGAAGTCAAGAAATACCTGGAGTAACAGTCAAATTTGGCCTTGGAGGACAAAATGAAGCAGGGCAAAGGCTGACAGAATTTTGCCAAGAGAATGCACTGGTCATAGCAAACACCCTCTTCCAACAACACAAGAGAAGACTCTACACATGGACATCACAGATGGTCAACATCGAAATCAGATTGATTATACTCTTTGCAGCCAAAGATGGAGAAGCTCTATACAGTCAGCATAAACAAGACCGGGAGCTGACTGGTTCAGATCATGAACTCCTTATTGCCAAATTCAGGCTCAAATTGAAGAAGGTAGGGAAAACCACTAGACCATTCAGATATAAATCAAGCCCCTTAGGACTATACAGTGGAAGTGACAAATAGATTCAAAGGATTAGATCTGATAGACTACCTGAAGAACTATGGACAGAGGTTCATGACATTGTACAGGACGCAGTGATCAAGACCATCCCCAAGAGAAACAAATTTAAAAAGGCAAAATAGTTGTCTGAGGAGGCCTTACAAACAGTTATGGAAAGAAGAGAAGTGAAAGGCAAAGGAAAAAAGGAAAGATATACCCATTTGAATGCAGAGTTCCAAAGAATAACAAGAAGAGATAAGAAACCCTTTCTCAGTGATCAGTGCAAAGTAATAGAGGAAAACAATAGAACGAGAAAGACTAGAGATCTCTTCAAGAAAATTAGAGATACCAAGGGAACATTTCATGCAACAATGGGCACAATAAAGGACAGAAATGGTATGGACCTAACAGAAGCAGAAGACATTAAGAAGAGGTGGCAAAAATACACAGAAGAAC
This sequence comes from Okapia johnstoni, assembly GCA_024291935.2. NCBI lineage: Eukaryota > Metazoa > Chordata > Mammalia > Artiodactyla > Giraffidae > Okapia > Okapia johnstoni. Next base: position 3,141,361 of record CM044326.1, read on the forward strand.
TATAGAAAAAAGATATTCATGATCCATATAATCATGATGGTGTAATCACTCACCTAGAGCCAGATATCCTGGAATATGAAGTCAAGTGGGCCTTAGGAAGCATCACTATGAACAAAGCTAGTGGAGGTGACATAATTCCAGATGAGTTATTTCAAATTCTAAAAGATGATGCTGTGAAAGTGTTGCTCTCAATATGCCAGAAAATTTGGAAAACTCAGCAGTGGCCACAGGACTGGAAAATGTCAATTTTCATCCCAATCCCAAAGAAAGGCAATGCCAAAGAATGCTCAAACTACCACAAAATTGCACTCATGTCACACACTAGCAAAGTAATGCTCAAAATTCTCAAAGCCAGGCTTCAGCAATATGTGAACCGTCAACTTCCAGATCTTCAAGCTGGATTTAGAAAAGGCAGAGAAACCAGAGATCAAATTTCAAACATCTGTTATATCATCGAAAAAGCAAGAGAGTTTCAGAAAAACATCTATTTCTGCTTTATTGACTATGACAAAGCCTTTGACTGTGTGGATCACAACAAACTGTGGAAAATTCTTAAAGAGATGGGAATACCAGACCACCTGACCTGCCTGTTGAGAAATTTGTATGCAGGTCAAGCAGCAACAGTTAGAACTGAACATGGAACAGAGTGGTTCCAAATCCGGAAAGGAGCATGTGAAGGCTGTATATTGTCACCCTGCTTACTTAACTTATATTCAGAGTACATCATGAGAAATACTGGACTGGATGAAGCACAAGCTGGAATCAAGATTGCCAGAAGAAATATCAATAATCTCAGATATGCACATGACATGACCGTTATGGCAGAAAGTGAAGGAAAACTAAAGAGCCTCTTGGTGAAAGTGAAAGAGGCGAGTGTAAAAGTTGGCTTAAAACTCAACATTCAGAAAACTAAGATCACGGCATCTGATTCCATCACTTCATGGAAAATAGATGGGGAAACAGTGGAAACAGTGACGGAATTTATATTTTGGGGCTCCAAAATCACAGCAGATGGTGACTGCAGCCATGAAGTCAAAAGACGCTTGCTCCTTGGAAGAAAATCTATGACCAACCTAGACAGCATATTAAAAGAGCTGTCATTACTTTGCCCGCAAAGGTCCGTCTAGTCAAAGCTATGGTTTTTCCAGTAGTCATGTATGTGAAGGTCCATAAAAAAGGCTGAGCACCGAATAACTGATTCTTTTGAACTGTGGTGCTGGAGAAGACTCTTGAGAGTCCCTTGGACTCCCAGGAGATCAAGCCAGACAATCCTAAAGGAAATCGGTCCTGAATATTCATTGGTAGGACTGATACTGAAGCTGAAGTTCCAATACTTTGGCCACCTGATGGGAAAAGCCAACTCGTTGGAAAACACCCTGATGCTGGGAAAAATTGAAGGTGGGAGGAGAAGGGGACAACAGAGGATGAGATGGTTGGATGGCATCACCAACGCGATGGACGTGAGTTTGAGCAAGCCTTGGGAGATGGTGAAAAATGGGGAAGCCTGGTGTGCTGCAGTCCATGGGATCACAAAGAGTGGTACCCGACTGAGTGACTGAATAATAGCTTCTGCAAAATAAGACCCTCCCTCTCCCAGAAGGTTTGAATTTTTTGTTTTTATTTTGTATTGTTTTGGGATATCCCTGTGCCCTGTCTCAGCTTGAGGTGTAAATATAACACCTTCTCAGGTTTTTCTTAGTCTGTGCCTCTCCTTAGTCATGTGCAGTTGCTTTATAATTTTTTCAGTATATGTGGTTATTTTGAATGTCCTACTCTTCAATGCCTGGTTCCCAGAAGGGAAAAAAATAATAAAGAAAAAAATCCAAGGGTGCAAAAAGGTCACTGATCCCTTCAATCCCATGGGAATCACTTCATCCAAGGGAGGAGGGGCTTACAACATTGCGGGGAGGGAGGGTCAGTGGCAAAACAATGGCCTCTACCTCTTTGTTTGCAGCTCTGTGATCAGAAAAGTGAAAGTGTTAGTTGCTCAGCTGTGTCAGATTCTTCAAGACTCCATGGACTCCAGCCTGCCAGGGTCCTTTGTCCATGGGATTCTCCAGGTAAGAATACTGGAGTGGGTTGCCATTTCAGCTATCAACGATCAGAGGACATATGTTCAATATTTGGAGGACAAAGTCCTATTTGTCTATCCAGGCAAATTGTCTGCAAGCTGCTCCAAGAACATATGCACATCTGCTTGCCAAGTCACTTTTCAGTCTTTCTGACTCAACTCCTTAAACCTGTTTATTCAAATATATTAATGTATCATAGAGGATTCTTGGGTGAGGTAATTTTTCAACTGAAAAATAGAAGTGAAAAAATCTTGACCTTTACTAAAGTTCTGAGGGGCAATAGTTAATATTTAAATTTTTAAATAACATTTACTTTAGGCTGTGAAAAGCATTCCATTACCAATATTTGCTTCAAAATTATTAAAAATCCTTCAATACTTTACATAAAATACTTGATAATTTTATTATATTCCTTTTCCTGAATTTTCACTGATGATGATGTCTTTAAAAATTGTGACATTATCAAGTATTAAATACAATTTCTTTAAATAAATATTTAGTTCAATGGACAAACATAATGTTTCTGTGTCCCATGTGATTATTCACAGCATGTTACCCTCAGGCAAAAACACTCTTCTTTCTTGTTACGGCCCTGAAGTTTTAGTCACTGGGGCCAACAGCTATGTCTTTCTTAGATTCTTCGTAGTTTCCATAGCATTGTTAACCAGAGCAATCTAAAGGGCTCTCATGCCGTCTAGCTGGCCACTGTATCAACCTCAATCCTTCTTTTGTTTATCTCCTTTAGCTTTGCTGTTACTACTGCATTATTGGTACCTTATTTCATACTATTTTATCCTGTGGTTGTGATTGTCTGATCTGCAATTAGGTAATTACGCCGTGCACAAAGCCTCTTACTCAGGCATGCGTGTGTGTGACTGTGTGTGAATCAGGCCCATTGTTTTTAGTAATGAACATGGCATTATTAATGACAGGTGCCAGTCGTTGAAATCCTTCTTAGAAACTTACTTCTCAGAACCTTCCAAATACATTATCTTCTTTATCGCAATTTGGTAACTGAGATAATGATTTGTTACTCCCATATTGCTTATTGATAAAACAATTTAGAAAGCTAAGTATCTGTCTCCTTAACTGAGAAAAATGTTTTGGAATTGTAAAATTGTTTGCTTTTGGAAATCTTTGCAGAATTCTTCACTTTGATGGTGTAGGACAAGTCTGAAAAACTTTTGAACACAATTTTCAACAGAAAAATAAGGCTATAAATAAGACTAAAATGATTTACTTCCAAAATGGAACTAAATTAAAAATAAGGTAGAGAACTACTCTCAGGAAGCAAAGATCTGAACTCTGCTGTAGATGAGGCAATGTGAGTCTTAGCCGAACAACATCAAGACAGGGCTCTGTCACAGCAAGCATTTTCTAATGAAATAAGGTGAAGAAAGCCCGTCAGTCCTCCACTGACTCTTCCAGTATGACTTTGTTGCTGCTTCTCCTCCTTCACCGTCCAAAACAAAGGATCTGAGGAGGCAGATGATCTTAGAAATATAAAAACTCTTGGCTGAAAAATGAATCATACTGATCATGCTAGCTGAGGCCATACCAGGACACTTCAAAATGTGTACTACTTCAACTTGGCCATTATTCAATAATAATTCAATAACAATTAAATTTTCAAAAAAGTATACTGCTTGGAAGAGCAAAAGAGGACCATTTTTACCCTGTAGGTTTTATACAGAATGAATTTTCTTACTGCATATTTTGTTCTTTTTTTTTTTTTTTTGCTGCTGTTTCAGAATCTTAGTTTGCCTACCAGGTATTGAACCCAGGCCCTCAACAGTGAAAGCATGGAGTCCTCACCTCTGGCCCATCAGGGAATTCTTAGTTTTTGTTTTCAATTTGCTTCTCATTATGCATAAAAGAATGACTTTTTTTTTTTTTTCCTTTGTCTGAAGACTAACTGGACCACAGAATTCTGTTTATTTATGTTACACTTTTTCAACTTTTACCTCAAAAATATTTATTTGGTGTTTTATTTTTCTGTAAAACCTGCAACTAGTAATTGCCTTATTTCTCATAATATCACAGGAATATTTACACAAAGAAGTATTAAATTAAATCTAATTCTTGATTTCTCTAGGCTGCAAATCAGGGCATAGTTACACCCTTGGCCAGGGAGGGTCTCCTGAAAACTTATTTAATCTGGAGAACAGGGATTCCACGACATATGTCATTGCAATGCAAAGAGAGCTGAGGTCTCAGCAAAAAAATTTCGAGGAGAGAGAGGACGCCAATCACAGAGTCATCATGGTCTCAAGGATTACCCTTGGACTTGACCTTTATAGTCACAAGGTTAAGTACATTGAATGTAAACATGCAAAGTATGTCAGAGAAAGTGTAAACCTTGCAGAGCCAGGTGTTAGTAGAATTTGAACTGAAAATAGGGCAGGTTGTTCTGTACAGCAATCGGCACTGGTAGTGACCAAGATGGTATCGTTGGAGGGCACTGGGGAAGCCAGGAAGGAGAAGTGTAAAATAGTAGAAGCTTTCATTGGTGAGGACCAATGAAAATGTCCCCAGCTATGGGCACTGGTGTTTATGATCAGAGCCAGAGCCAAGGAAAGACTTGTTTACTGACCTCAGGCCATTGTTTTGACCCAGGGCAGGAGTAGCCTATGGGAATATTGGTCACAATCTGCTTTCTCCCGAAGTGTATTATCTTTATTTGCACATTATATTAGGTTGATGCAAAAGTAATTGTGGTTTTGGACCCTGAATTTTAAATCATTATAACTAGGCTCAAACACATCTTTATTAATCAAAATAGGAACCATTACAATCAATGCATTTTTGCCAACAAAAAAATAAGTTTATTTATTCTTGTAGCATAAAAATCTGTGCTTCAAGATTCGAGGAACTCTTAGAAAGCATCTTCTGCATCCTGCTGGTTGTGGAAGCATTTCCCCTGCAACAAGTTGTTGAGATGCTTGAAGAAGTGATAGTTTGTTGGCAAGAGGTCAGGTGAATATGGTGGATGAGGCAAAACTTCATAACCCAATTTGTTCAACTTTTGAAAAGGTTGTTCAACATGTGGTTGGGAGTCGTTGTGGACAAGAACTGGGCCCATTCTGTTTACCAATGCTGGCTGCAGGTGGAGTAGTTTTCAGTGCATCTCACTGATTTGGTGAGCATACTTCGCAGATGTAATGGTTTTGCCAGGATTCAGAAAGCTGTAGTGGATGAGACCAGCAGCAGACTGCCAAACACTGACCATGACCGTCTTTTTTGGGTGCAAGTTTGGTTTTAGGAAGTGCTTTGGAACTTTTTCTCAGTCCAACCACTGAACTGGTTATCACTGATGGTTGTGGAGAAGGGCATGGCAAACCACTTCAGTATTCTTGCCTTGAGAACCCCATGAACAGTATGAAAAGGCGAAAAGATAAGACACTGAAAGATGAACTCCCCAGGTCGGTAGGTGCCCAATATTCTACTGGAGATCAGTGGAGAAATAACTCCAGAAAGAATGATGGGATGGAGCCAAAGCAAAAACAATACCCAGCTGTGGATGTGACTGGTGATAGAAGCAAAGTCCGATGATGTAAAGAGCAATATTGCATAGGAACCTGGAATGTTGGGTCCATGAATCAAGGCAAATTGGAAGTGGTCAAACAGGAGATGGCAAGAGTGAACGTCGACATTCTAGGAATCAGAGAAATGAGATGGACTGGAATGGGTGACTTGAACACAGATGACCATTATACCTACTACTGTGGCCAGGAATCCCTTAGAAGAAATGCAGTAGCCATCATGGTCAACAAGAGAGTCTGAAATGCAGTACTTGGATGCAATCTCAAAAATTACAGAATGATCTCTGTTCGTTTCCAAGGCAAACCATTCAATATCACGGTAATCCAAGCCTATGTCCCAACCAGTAACGCTGAAGAAGCTGAAGTTGAACGGTTCTATGAAGACCTACAAGACCTTTTAGAACTAACGCCCCCAAAAGATGTCCTTTTCATTATGGGGAACTGGAATGCGAAAGTAGGAAGTCAGGAAACACCTGGCGTAACAGGCAAATTTGGCCTTGGAGTACAGAATGAAGCAGGGCAAAGGCTAATAGAGTTTTGCCAAGAGAATGCACTGGTCATAGCAAACACCCTCTTCCAACAACACAAGAGAAGACTACACATGGACATCATCAGATGGTCAACACCAAAATCAGATTGATTATATTCTTTGTAGCCAAAGATAGAAGTTCTATACAGTCAGCAAAAACAAGACTGGGAGCAGACTGTGGCTCAGATCATGAACTCCTTATTGCCAAATTCAGACTTAAATTGAAGAAAGTAGGGAAAACCACTAGACCATTCAGGTATGACATAAATCAAATCCCTTATGATTATACAGTAGAAATGACCAATAGATTTAAGGGGCTAGATCTGATAGACAGAGTGCCTGATGAACTATGGACAGAGGTTCGTGACATTGTACAGGAGACAGGGATCAAGACCATCCCCATGGAAAAGAAATGCGAAAAAGCAAAATGGCTGTCTGAGGAGGCGTTACAGATAGCTGGGAAGAGAAGAGAAGCGAAAAGTAAAGGAGAAAAGGAAAGATATTCCCATCTGAATGCAGAGATCCAAAGAATCGCAAGGAGAGATAAGAAAGCCTTCCTCAGTGATCAATGCAAAGAAATAGAGGAAAGCAACAGAATGGGAAAGACTAGAGATCTCTTCAAGAAAATTAGAGATACTAAGGGAATATTTCATGCAAAGATTGGCTCGATAAAGGACAGAAAAGTTATGGACCTAACAGAAGTAGAAGATTTTAAGAACAGGTGGCAAGAATACACAGAAGAACTGTACAAAAAGATCTTCATGACCCAGATAATCACAATGGTGTAATCACTCACCTAGAGCCAGACATCCTGGAATGTGAAGTGAAGTGGGCCTTAGAAAGCATCACCAAGAACAAAGCTAGTGGAGTTGATGGAATTCCAGTTGAGCTATTTCAAGTCCTGAAAGATGACACTGTGAAAGTGCTGCACTCAATATGCCAGCAAATCTGGAAAACTCAGCAGTGGCCACAGGACTGGAAAAGGTCAGTTTTCATTCCAATCCCAAAGAAAGGCAATGCCAAAGAATGCTCAAACTACCACACAAATGCACTCATCTCACATGATAGTAAAGTAATGCTCAAAATTCTCCAAGCCAGGCTTTAGCTATACGTGAACCGTGAACTTCCAGATGTTCAAGCTGGTTTTAGAAAAGGCAGAGGAACCAGATATCAAATTGCCAACATCTGCTGTATCATCGAAAAAGCAAGAGAGTTCCAGAAAAACATCTATTTCTGCTTTATTGACTATGCCAAAGCTTTTGACTGTGTGGATCACAATAAACTATGGAAAATTCTTAAAGAGATCGGAATACCAGACCATCTGACCTGTCTCTTGAGAAATCTGTATGCAGGTCAGGAAGCAACAGTTAGAACTGGACATGGACCAACAGACTGGTTCCAAAGAGGAAAAGGAGTACGTCAAGGCTGTATATTGTCACCCTGCTTATTTAACTTATATGCAGAGTACATCATGAGAAATGCTGGGCTGGAAGAAACACAAGCTGGAAACAAGATTGCCAGGAGAAACATCAATAACCTCAGATATGCAGATGACACCACCCTTATGGCAGAAAGTGAAGAAGAACTAAAGAGCCTCTTGATGAAAGTGAAAGAGGAGAGTGAAAAAGTTGGCTTAAAGTTCAACATTCAGAAAACTAAGATCATGGCATCTGGTCCCATCACTTCATGGGAAATAGAAGGGGAAACAGTGCAAACAGTGTCAGATTTTATTTTTTTTTTTGGCTCCAAAATCACTGCTGACGGTGATTGCAGCCATAAAATTAAAAGATGCTTACTCCTTGGAAGGAAGGTTATGGCCAACCTAGATAGCATATTTAAAAGCAAAGACATTACTTTGCCAACAAAGGTCCGTCTAATCAAGGCTATGGTTTTTCCAGTGGTCATGTATGGGTGTGAGAGTTGGACGGTGAAGAAAACTGAGCGCCGCAGAATTGATGCTTTTGAACTGTGGTGTTAGAGAAGACTCTTGAGAGTCCCTTGGACTGCAAGGAGATCCAATCAATCCACCCTTAAGGAGATCAATCCTGGGTGTTCATTGGAAGGACTGATGTTGAAGCTGAAACTCCAATACTTTGGCCACCTCATGCGAAGAGTCGACTCATTGGAAAAGACCCTAATGCTGGGTAGGATTGAGGGCGGGAAGAGAAGGGGACGACAGAGGATGAGATGGTTGCATGGCATCACCAACTCGATGGACATGGGTTTGGGTAGACTCCGGGAGTTGGTGATGGACAGAGAGGCCTGGCGTGCTGCAATTCATGGGGTCGCAAAGGGTCGGACACGACTGAGCGACTGAACTGAACTGAACTGATTCCTTCCGAAGCATTTTTCACTTCAGTTATTGTATTCTTCAGCTGTTTAATTACTCTTTATATCTTCTCTTTGATAACATTTTCCAACTTCTCACCCTGTTCATCTATTTTTCCCTAAGGTCTTTGATCATCATTACAGTCATAACTTTCATCAATTCATTGGGTAGATCGCATTTGTCCACTTCACTTGGTTCTTCTGTGGCTAGTTCTTGTGCACTGGTATGGGAAGCTGAGTCCCACGGTCTCTGGTTTTACAGACGGGACCCCCAGGTCTGGGGCCTGCACACCGTTATCTGGGACAGCGTCCTGTTCTTTCTGGTGGGTAGGGACATGTACAGGAAATATCAGGCGCTTAGGGGATGTTAAGGCAGTCTGTACTTGGTGGGTAGGACTGTATCCCCACCAAGATTGTTGCTGGACTTGAGGTATTCCAATAGTGGTGACTACAGGCAGATGAGCCAGGCCAGGGAGGGCTGAAACAAGAGCAAGGCTTCCAAAGAGGCACTTACCCACACCAGTGTCAACATGGTAAAACAAGTTCCCCAAAATAGCTGCCATCTGTGTACATGTCCCCAGAGTGAGCTATAATTGTCTCCTGCCTCTCTTGTTCAGGCACCCAGTCATGCCCGACTCTGTGACACTATGGACTGAAGCACACCAGGCCTCCCTGGAGATATTGTCATCTCCTGGAGTTTGCTCAAGTTCATATTAATTGCCATCTCATACTTTGATGCCCTCTTCTACTTCTTCCCTTGATCTCTCTCAAATCAGGGATTATCCAATGAGTGGTCTGTTTGCATCAGTTCAGTTCAGTCGCTCAGTCGTGTCTGACTATTTGTGACCCCATGAACCACAGCACACCAGGCCTCCCTATCCATCACCATTCCCTAAGTCCACTCAAACCCATGTCCATCGAGTCGGTGATACCATCCAGCCATCTCATCCTCTGTTGTCCCTTTCTCCTCCCACCCTCAATCTTTCCCAGCATCATGGTCTTTTCAAATGACTCAGCTCTTTGCATGAGGTGGCCAAATTATTGGAGTTTCAGCTTCAACATCAGTCCTTCCAATGAACACCCAGGACTGATCTCCTTTAAGATGGACTGGTTGGATCTCCTTGCAGTTCAAGGGTCTCTCAAGAGTCTTCTCTAACACCACAGTTCAAAAGCATCAATTCTGCTGTGCTCAGCTTTCTTTATAGTCCAACTTTCACATCCATACATGACCACTGGAAAAACCATAGCCTTGACTAGACGGACCTTTATTGGTAAAGTAATGTCTCTGCTTTTTAATATGCTATCTAGTTTGATCATAACTTTGCTTCCAAGGAGTAAGTGTCTTTTAATTTCATGGCTGCAGTCACCATCTGCAGTGATTTTGGAGCCCAGAAAAATAAAGTCAGCCACTGTTTCCACTGTTTGATGACCAAAATGCTGGAGCTTCAGCTTCAGTCATTCCTACCTCTCTTGCTGCTGTTCAGTCACTCAGTCATGCGCAAATCTTTGTGATCCCACAGACTGAAGCATGCCAGGCTTCCCTGCACTTCACCATCTCCAAGAGCTTGCTCAAACTCTTGTCCATTGAGTCGGCGATGCCATCCAACCATCTCATCTTCTGTTGTCCCCTTCTCCCCAGCCTTCAATCTTTCCCATCATCAGGGTCTTTCCCAATGATTCAGTTCTTTGCAAAGATGGCAAAAGTATTGGAGCTTCAGCTTCAGAATATTCAGTATTGAGTTTCTTTTATGATTGACTGATTTGATCTCCATGCAGTCCAAGGGACTCTCAAGAGTATTCTTCAGCACCACAGTTCAAAAACATCAGTCTTTTGATGCTCAGCCTTCTTTATGTTCCAAGTCTCACATCCGTACATGACTACCGGAAAAATCATAGCTTTGACTAGATGGACCTTTGTTGGAAAAATAATGTCTCTGTTTTTTAATATGCTGTCTAGGTTGGTGATTTCTTCCAAGGAGCAAGTGTCTTTTAATTTCATGGCTGCAGTCACCATCTGCAGTGATTTTCAAGCCCAAGAAAATAAATGTGCTACTGTTTCCATTGTTTCTCCATCTGTTTGTCATGAAGTGATTGGGACCAGATACCACAACCTTAGAGTTTTGACTGTTGAGTTTTAAGCCAGCCTTTTCACTCTCCTCTTTCACTTTATCAAGAGTTTCTTTAGTTCTTCTTTGCTTTCTGCCATAAGGGTGATGTCATCTGCATATCTGAGGTTATTGATATTTCTCTCGGCAGTCTTGATTCCAGCTTGTGCTTCTTCCAGCCTGGCATTTTGTATGATGTGCTCTGCATATAAGTTAAATAAGCAGGGTGACAATATACAGCCTTGAGGTACTCCTTTCCCAATTTAGAACCAGTCCATTGTTCCATGTCCTGTTCTAACTGTTGCTTCTTAATCTACATTCAGGTTTCCCAGGAGGCAAGTAAAGTGTTCTGATAGTCCCATCTCTTGAAGAATTTTGCTCAGTTTGTTGTGATGCACACAGTGAAAGGCTGTAGCATAGTCAATGAAGTAGAAATAGATGATTTTCTGGAATTTTCTTGCTTTTTCTGTGATCCAGTGGATGTTGGCAATTTGACCTCTAGTTCTCGGCCTTTTCTAAACCCATCTTAAACATCTGGAAATTCTCAGTTCACTTAATGTTGAAGACTAGGTTGCAGAATTTTGAGCATTACTCTGATAGCATGGGAGATGAGTACAATTGTGTGGTAGTCTGAACATTCTTTGACATTGTCTTTCTTCAGGATTGGAAAGAAAACTCACCTTTTCTAGCCCTGTGGCTACTGCTGAGTTTTCCAAATTTTTTGGCATACTGAGTGCAGCACTTTAACAAGATCATCTTTTAGGATTTGAAATAGCTTAGCTGGAATTCCATCACCTCTGCTAGCTTTGTTCTCAGTGATGCTCCCTAAGGCCCGCTTGACTTTGCACTCCAGGATGTCTGGCTCTAGGTAAGTAATCACACTATGGTGGCTATCTGGGTCATTAAGATCATTTTTGTATAGTTCTTCTGTACAAAAAGAAGAAGCAACCTCTTCTTAATATTTTCTGCTCCTGTTAGGTCCATTATATTTCTGTCTTTTTTTGTGTCCATCTTTGCAAGAAATGCTCCCTTGGTATTTCTAATATTCTTGGAGAGATCTCTAGCATTTCCCATTCTATTCTTTTCCTCGATTTCTTTGCATTGATCACTGAGGATGCTTTCTTGTCTCTCCTTGCTATTCGTTGGAACTCTGCATTCAGATGGGTATATTTTTCCTTTTCTCCCTTGCCTTTAGCTTCTCTTCTTTTCTCAGCTATTTGTAAGTCCTCTTCAGACAACCATTTTGCCTTTTTGCATTTTTTTGGGGGGAGGATGGTCTTGATCACTGCCTCCTGTACAATGTTATGAACTTCTGTCCATAGTTATTCAGGCACTCTATCAAATCTAATCCCTCGAATCTATTTGTCACTTCCACTGTAAAATCATAAATGTTTAGGTCATACATTAATTGCCTAGTGGCTTTCCCTACTTCCTTCAATTTATGTCTGAATTTTGAAATAAGGAGTTCATGATCTGAGCTATAGGTTTTGCTTTTGCTGACTGTATAGAGTTTCTCTATCTCTGCTGCAAAGAATATCATCAATCTGGGTTCAGTATTGACCATCTGGTGATGTCCATGTTTAGAGTCACCTCAGAAGAGGGTGTTTGCTATGACAAGTGAGCTCTCTTGGCAAAGCTCCGTTAGACTTTTCCCTTCTTCATTTTGTACTCCAAGGCCAAACTTGCCTGTTGACTCCATGTATTTCTTGACTTCTTACTTTTGCAGTCCAGTCCTCTATGATGAGCAGTTCACTCCAAAGTTAACAGGTGGTTCTGACTCTGGAATCTTTCAAATTACTGCTTGTACCCTGTGTCCTAGAGTATGTGAGATTTTGTGTGTGCCCTTTAGAGTGGAGTCTCTATTTCCTGCAGCTCTCTGGATCTCCTGAAATTAACCCTACTGACCTTTAGAGTCAAATGTTCTGAGGTCTCATTTCATCTTCTTGGTGTGAGACCCCTGGGCTGAGGATTTCTATGTGGGGCTCAAACCTCTCACACCTTGGGGAGAATCTGCAATTATGATTATCCTTCCATTTGTAGGTTCTCCGCTCAGCCGTACAGTTCTTGACTATGCCATGATCGCACCCCCTCACTTGTCTCATTTTAAGTCCTTTATATCTTTAGTTGTAAAAGATTTTCTGGTCTTTCTTATCAATAGTTCTTCTGTAAATAGCTGTTATTTTATTGTGCCCATAAGAGGAGGTGAACTCGGTGTCTTTCTACTCCACTATCTTGGATCAAATTGACTGGTGCCCCAGTTTTTATGTCTGGTGACCCACTTTTTACATGTCACCCAGGGAATTACCCTTGATTACCTACCTGACTCTATGGGACAAGCTGGCTTATGATCCTGAGTTACCCGGGACTGTTAAAGTTGGAGAGACAAATCATGGCATATTATCACTCTCTGTGTATTGCACGAATAACAGAGTAAAACATTAACTACAGACCTCCTGAGAAAGAAGTCTTTCTTTCTCAAGCAGTATCTGCTTATCTCAGAACTCTCATCTTAGGGGCAGATTTCTGGTTTGACACACTTATAGAATGTATAGAAATGCTTTCAGTCTCTGCATAGACACTCTGACCTATTCTAACTCACCGGTATCTTCCAGAATGGGCCTTATATCCTAGTCTGGTGCCCCGATTTTTACAGTTGTTGCCAGGGAACACTTCTACATTACCTGGCTCTTTTGACTAACAGGGTTTATCCTTGTGGGTCCCACAGGACTTAAACTAATGGAGAGAGAGATCATAAACAGTTACCACCCCCAGGGCACAGCAAGAGGCAACAGAATCAGAGAACCTGTCTTTCTGTGAATGAAGTTTATCATCATAGCTGCTGGCCGAGAAACAGGTTTCTAATTAATCACATATCTAAGGGCTGAACGTAAACCTTTTCTGAGACGTTGAAGGATGGGAACTATCTTTTTGCTCTCCCTTCCTTGGTCCAGAGCACCAGTATCTCTTGGAGCGGAGTTCTTATACAAGTCTAGTATCCTGTTTTCTTTGTTATGGTTTTATGGCTGTGGCCTAGGGAATATGCTTTGATCACCTGTCTGTAGTGGACAGTGTCTTGCATTCAGGGTCTCATGATACTGTAACCATTGGAGAGAGTTCTTTCTAGGTTACCACTGTGTAGGGCACTGTATACACAGCAGACTGAAAAACATGCACAGCTTTCTGTGCAAGAGACCTAGTCCTAGAGCTTTGGACTTAAGAGTACACATCAGATTTGACACACATCTAGAAGTTTCAGGGGTGCTCTTAGAGAATCTAGGCCAAAGGACACCATCTTTACACGCTCCTTCTGTCCCACTACAGCTCACTGGTATCTCCTAGAAACAAGCCTATGCACTCATCTACAGCTCCAATTTTGTGACTACTGTCCAGGAGACACCTCCAAATTGCCTGGTGTGCTGGCCAGTAGGGCTTATAATTGCAGTCTCATGTGCATGTATGCTAAGTCACTTCAGTTGTGTCTGACTCTACGACCCTATGGACTCTAGCATGCCAGGCTTCTCTGTCCATGGGGTTTTCCATGCAAGAATAGTGGAGTAGGTTGCCTTTTCATTCTTCAAGGAATCTTCCCAACCCAGGGATCGAACTTGCATCTCCTGCATTGGCAAGCAGGTTCCTTAGCACTAGTACCACATGGAAAGCCCCTTGAAATTTCACACGACTTGTATATATTTTTATTCTTTAAAGGTTGCCGCCTGAGGGTCTAGATTCTAATGAGCCTGGATCTAGGTACTGAAATATCTGCCCTTTTGGAACACTGACTGTTCTTGACATTCTCTCAATTACTGGCACAAGCATTAATAGTTAAAAGCTAAAATGTTATTAAAAATAAAATAGACTGTTTGAACAAACACAAAGTTTTGAGAGAAAACCAAGAGCTAAGTCATGGTTGAGTAGTAAGTTTCATCTCTGACACAAATTCCACTATTTAAAGATGGGGAGAAATGGTTATTTCATCTAGTGCATAGATACCAACACAGAAAGTCAGGCTAAATGGAGAAACAGAGGACTATGTTCCAAAAATAAGAGCAAGATAAAAGCTGAGGGGAAAAAAAAAATTAATGAAACGGAGGGAAGTAATTAGCTTGATAAAGAGTTCAAAGTAGGGGGAATGGGAAGAAAATTCAAGAGGGAGGGGTTATAGGTACACTAATTGCTGATTCACATTGCTGTAAAGCAGAAGCCAACACAATATTGTAAAGCAACTTTCTTCCAATTAAAAATAAGATTTTTAAAAATTTCAAATTAACAATAATAAAAATGCTCACCAAATTTGGAAGAAGAATAAATGAACATAGTGAAAACTTCAACAAAAAGGTAGGAAATATTTTAAAAGTTCCAAATAGAAGCCACAGAACTGAAGAATAAAATAACTGAATTGAAAAATACAGTAAAGTAGATCAACAGCGGAATAGATGAAGCAAAGATAGAATCGATGAACTCAAACACAGGGCAGAAGTACTCACCCAATCAGAGAAGCAAAGGAAAAAAAAGAATTAAACTTAAAGATAGCTTAAGAGACTTATGGGACAGCAACAAGCAAACTGACATATGCATTAAATAAGTTCCAGAAAGAGAAAAGAGAGATATTGGCAAAGAACTTATTTGAAGCTATAATGGCTAAAAATTTCTGTAGCCTGAAGAAAGAAATAGTCATTCAGATCCAAGAAGCCCAGAGTGTTCCAAATAAGATGTATCAAAAGACCCACACCAAAACACAGTATAATTAAACAATCACAAATTAAAGACATGAAGAGAATCTTAAAGGCAGCAATAATAATAATAATAATAATAATAATAATAATAACTTGCTATGTAAAAGGAAACCATTATAAGAAAATTAATAGATATTTCAGCTGAAACTGCAGAAAAGAAAGGAGTAGTATGATATACCCAAGGTGATGAAAAAGATTTCAACCAAAAATATTCTACCCAGCAAAGTAATCATTCAGAATTGAAGGAGAGGTAGAATTTTCCAGTGAAGGAAGGTCAGGGAAGGACAGGGAACCCTAGTGTGCTTCAGTCCATAAGGTAACAAAGAATTGGACACAACTTAATCACTGAACAATAAAGAGTTTTCCAGATAACTAAATCACTAAAGTTGCCTGACAAGAAACTTTAAAGAGACTTTTTTTAAGCTGAAAAGAAAGGACACTAATTAGTAACAAGAAAATATACAAATGTCACTTGTAAAGATAAACATATACTAAAGGTAGTAGAGCAATCACTTATAAAGCTAGTATGAAGATTAAAGACAAGTTCACTTCAGTTTAGTTCAGTTCAGTCGCTAAGTCGTGTCCGACTCTTTGCGATCCCATGAATTGCAACACACCAGGCCTCCCTGTCCATCACCAACTCCCGGAGTTTACTCAAACCCATCTCCATCGAGTCGGTGATGCCATGCAACCATCTCATCCTCTGTCGTCCCCTTCTCCTCCTGCCCCCAATCCTTCCCAGCATTAGGGTCTTTTCCAAAGAGTCAACTCTTCACATGAGATGGCCAAAGTATTGGAGTTTCAGCTTCAACATCAGTCCTTCCAATGAGCACACAAGACTGATCTCCTTTAGGATGGACTGGTTGGATCTCCTTGCAGTCCAAGGGACTCTCAAGAGTCTTCTCCAACACCACAGTTCAAAAGCATCAATTCTTCGGTGTTCAGCTTTCTTCACAGCCCAACTCTCACATGCATACACGACTACTGGAAAAACCATAGCCTTGACTAGATGGACTTTTGCTGGCAAAGTAATGTCTCTGCTTTTAAATATGCTGTCTAGGTTGGTCATAACTTTCCTTCCAAGGAGTAAGCGTCTTATAATTTCATGGCTGCAGTCATCATCTGTAGTGATTTTGAAGCCCCCCAAAATAAAACCTGCCACTGTTTCAACTGTTTCCCCATCTATTTCCCATGAAGTGATGGGACCAGATGCCATGATCTTAGTTTTCTGAATGTTGAGCTTTAAGCCAACTTTTTCACTCTCCTCTCTCACTTTCATCAAGAGGCTCTTTAGTTCTTCTTCACTTTCTGCCATAAGGGTGGTGTGATCTGCATATCTGAGGTTATTGACATTTCTCCAAGCAATCTTGATTCCAGCTTGTGCTTCTTGCAGTCCAGCATTTCTCATGATGTACTCTGCATATAAGTTAAATAAGCAGGAAGACAATATACAGCCTTGACGTACTTCTTTTCCTATTTGGAACCAGTCTGTTGTTCCATGTCCAGTTCTAACTGTTGCTTCCTGACATGCATATAGGTTTCTCAAGAGGCAGGTCAGGTGGTCTGGTATTCCCATCTCTTTCAGAATTTTCCATAGTTTATTGTGATCCACACAGTCAAAGGCTTTGGCATAGTCAATAAAGCAGCAATAGATGTTTTTCTGGAACTCTCTTGCTTTTCCGATAATCCAGCAGATGTTGGCAATTTGATCTCTGGTTCCTCTGCCTTTTCTAAAACCAGCTTGAACAACTGGAAGTTCACAGTTCACGTATTGCTGAAGCCTGGCTTGGAGAATTTTGAGCATTACTTTACTAGCGTGTGAGATGAGTGCAATGTGCGGTACTTTGAGCATTCTTTGGCATTGCCTTTCTTTGGGATTGGAATGAAAACTGACCTTTTCTAGTCCTGTGGCCACTGCTGAGCCATTTTTGTTCTTTATTGTGCCCATTTTGTTTTCCATGGGGATGGTCTTGATCTCTGTCTCCTGTAGAATGTCACGAACCTCTGTCCATAGTTCATCAGGCACTCTGTGTATCAGATCTACTCCCTTAAATCTATTTCTCACTTCCATTGTATAATCATAATGGATTTGATTTAGGTCCTGCCTGAATGGTCTAGTGGTTTTCCCTACTTTCTTCACTTTAAGTCTGAATTTAGCAATAAGCAGTTCATGATCTGAGCCACAGTCATCTCCCATCTGGTTCCATCACTGCATGGCAAATAGATGGGGAAACAGTGGAAACAGTGGCAGACTTTAATTTTTAGGGCTCCAAAATCACTGCAGATGTTTACTGCAGCCATGAAATTAAAAGACGCTTACTCTTTGGAAGGAAAGTTATGATCAACCTAGACACATATTAAAAAGCAGAGACCTTACTTTGCCAGCAAAGGTCCATCTTGCCAAGGCTATGGTTTTTCCAGTAGTCATGTATGGATGTGAGAGTTGGATGGTGAAGAAAGCTGAGCGCCAAAGAATTGATGCTTTTGAACTGTGGTGTTGGAGAAGACTCTTGAGAGTCCCTTGAACTGCAACGAGATCCAACCAGTCCATCCTAAAGGAGATCAGTCCTGGGTGTTCATTGGAAGGACTGATGTTGAAGCTGAAACTCCAATACTTTGGCCACCTCATGCGAAGAGCTGACTCATTGGAAAAGACCCTGATGCTGGAGAAGATTGAAGGCAGGAGAAGAAGGGGACGACAAGGATGGGATGGTTGGATGACATCACGGACTCAGTGGACATGGTTTGGATAAACTCCGGGAGTTGGTGATGGACAGGGAGGTCTGGTGTGCTGTGTTCCATAGGATCACAAAGAGTCAGACATGACTGAGCATCTGAACTGAAGTGAACTGAACAACAAAAGATGAGAAAGAGAATTTCAAGAAGTAATTCTGTTTACCTTTGCTTCAAAGATAATAAAATACCTAAGGATAAACCTATGGAGACAAAAGACCTATATCTGAAAACTGTAAGATGCTGATGAAAGAAATTGAAGAAGAGATAAACAGATGGAAAGATAAACCATGTTCATGGACTGGCAGAATCAATATTGTCAAAATGACTGTGTTACCCAAGCAATCTACAGAATCAATGCAATCTTTATCAAACTACCAATGGCATTTTTCACAGAGTTAGAAAAGAAAAAAAGAAAAACTCAAAACTTTGTATGGAGACACAAAAAACCCAAATAACCAAAGAATCCTTGAGAAGGAGAAATGGAGGACTCAGGCTCCCTCACTTACGATTATACTACAAAGCTACAGTCATTAAAACAGTATGGCACTGGCATAACAAATATAAATATCAATGTAACTGGGTAGAAAATCCAGAAATAAGCCCATGCACCTATAGTCTATCTATGACAAATGAGGCAAGAATACATAAGGTTGGAAAGACAGTCTCTTGAGCAAATTGTGCTGGGTAAACTGGACAGCCACATGTAAAAACTGAAATTGGATTATTCCTTAAGTCCATATACAAAAATATGCTCAAAATAGGCTAAAGACTTAAATTGTAGATCGGATACTGTAAAACTCTTAGAGGAAAACATAGGCAGAACACTCTCCAATATAAATCATGGCAACATCTTTTTTAATACATCTCCCAGAATAATGAAAATAAAAGCAAAAATAAACAAATGGGACCCACTTAAAATCAAAAGCTTTTGCACAGCAAAGGAAACAACGAATGAAATGAAAAGACAACCCACAAATTGGGAGAAAATATTTGCAAATCATATGACTGAAAAGGGCTTAGTCTCCAAAATTTACAAACTGCTTACGATACAGTAGCACCAGATGTGCAGAAGATGTAAATAGACATTTCTCTAAAGAGGACATACAGATGGCCTATAGGCACATGACAGATGTTCAAAATCACCAGTTATTAGAGAAATGTAAATCAAAACTACAATGAGATATCACCTCACACTGGTCAGAATGGCTATCCTCAAAAAATCTACAAGCAACAAATGCTGGAGAGGCTGTGGAGAGAAGGGAATCCTCCTCACTTTTGGTGGGAATGTAAATTAGTACAGCCACTATGGAGAATAATATGGAGGTTCCTTAAAATCTAAAAAAAAAAACCTAAAAATATGACAATGCAATGATATTGCCAGGAGAAATATCAATAACCTCAGATATGCAGATGACACCACCCTTATGGCAGAAAGTGAAGAACTAAAGAGCCTCTTGATGAAAGTGAAAGAGGAGAGTGAAAGAGTTGGCTTAAAGCTCAACATTCAGAAAACTAAGATCATGGCATCCAGTCCCATCACTTCATGGCAGATAGATGGGCAAGCAGTGGAAACAGTGTCAGACTTTATTTTTCTGGGCTCCAAAATCACTGCAGATGGTGATTGCAGCCATGAAATTAAAAGACGCTTACTCCTTGGAAGGAAGGTTATGACCAACCTAGATAGCATATCAAAAAGCAGAGACATTACTTTGCCAATAAAGGTCCATCTTGTCAGGGTTGTTTTTTGCAGTGGTCATGTATGGATGTGAGAGTTGGACTATAAAGAAAGCTAAGCACCAAAGAATTGATGCTTTTGAGCTGTGGTGTTGGAGAAGACTCTTGAGAGTCCCTTGGACTGCAAGGAGATCCAACCAGTCCATCCTAAAGGAGATCAGTCCTGGGTGTTCATTGGAAGGACTGATGTTGAAGCTGAAACTCCAATACTTTGGCCACCTCATGTGAAGAGCTGACTCATTTGAAAAGACCTTGATGCTGGGAAAGATTGAGGGCAGGAGGAGAAGGGGACGACGGAGGATGAGATGGTTGGATGGCATCACCGACTCGATGGACATGGGTTTGGGTGGACTCTGGGAGTTGCTGATGGACAGGGAGGCTTGGAGTGCTGCAGTTCATGGGGTTGTAAAGAGGCGGACACGACTGCAACTGAACTGAACTGATGACAGTGCAATCCCATTCCTGGGCATATATCCAGAGAAAAATGTGGCCTGAAGAGATACATGCACCCCAATGTTTATTGCAGCACTATTTACAATAGCAAAGACATGGAAACAACTTAAATATCCATTGACAGAGGAATGCATAAAGAAGACATATCAGTCAGCCATTAAAAAGAATGAAATAAGGCCATTTGCAGCAACCTGATGGACCTAGAGAGTGTCATACTGAGTGTAGTAAGTCAGACAGAGAAAGAGAAATATCATATGACATCCTTTACATGTGGAATCTAAAAGGAAGTGATACAAATGAACTTACTTACAAAACAGAAAGAGACTCATAGACTTAGAAAATGAATTCATGGTTTCTGGAGGGAAGGGATAGTGAAGGACTTTGAGAAGGTCATGTACCTACTGCTATATTTAAAATGGATAACCAACAAAACCCTATTGTATAGCTTATGGAACACTGCTCAATGTTATGTGGCAGCCTGGATGAGAGGGCGTTTGGGGAAGAGTGGATACATGTATGACTGGGTCCCTTCATTGTTTACCTGAAAATATCACAGCATGTTTAATCAGCTATACTCCAATGAAAAATATTTTTGGTTTTAAAAACTAAAGAAACAAAACAAACATAAAACGCTGAGAATGGGAGAGTAAAAGTTTAGGGCTTTAGAATACATTCAAATTTAAATTGTCATCAACTTAAAATAGATTGGTATAAATGTAAGTTGCTATATGTAAGCCTCTTGGAAACCTTCAAGCAAGAACCTATAATAGACACACTGGAAATAATAAGAAAAGAATTTGTGTACCATTACAGAAAGTCATAAAAGTGCAAAGAAATAGAGTAAGAGAAGAAAGTTACAGGAAACTATAGGACAGCTAGAAAACAATTAACAAAATGGCCATAAGTATATACCTATCAATAATTACTTTAAAAGTAGATGAACTAAATTCCCCAATCAAAGGGGATATGGTAGTTGAATGGATTTTTTTTTTAAAGACCCATCAATATGGGGTAGCTAAGAGTTGGACACGACTGAGCGACTTCACTTTCTCTTTTCACTTTCATGCATTGGAGAAGGAAACGGCAACCCACTCCAGAGTTCTTGCCTGGAGAATCCCAGGTACGGGGGAGCCTGGTGGGCTGCCGTCTTTGGGGTCGCACAGAGTCGGACACGACTGCAGCGACTTAGCAGCAGCAGCAGCAGCAATATGCTGCCTACAAGAGACTCACTTCAGATATAAGGACATACACAGTTTATATAGTTATGGAAAAGATAAGATATTTAACCCAAATGAAACCAAAAGAAAACTGTACTTCCATAAGACAATAGTCTTTAAAACAAAGACTGTAATAAGAGACAAAGAAGGACATTGCATAATGATGCAGAAGTCAATCCATATGATGATATAACAAATGTAAATATTTGTGCACCCAACATAGGTGCACCTAAGTATATAAAGTAAATATTAACAGAAGGAGAAATAGACAGTAATTCAAAAATAGTAGGGAACTTTAATATCCCACTTACAATTGATACAACATCCAGACAGAAAATCAACAATGAAAGATCCACCTTAAATAAAATGCTAGACCAGATGAACTTAACTATATTTACAGAACATTTCATTCAAAGGCAAGAAACTAAACATTCTTGTCAAGATCACATGGAACGTTCTCCAGGATAGATACTTGTTAGGACACTAAACAAGACTTAAAAACATTAAAATCTCATCAAGTATATTTTCTGACCACGTTGGTATGAAACTACAAAACAATTAAGACAAGAAAACTGGAAATTTTACAAATATGTATAAACATGCTAATGAAACACCAACAAGTTTATGAAGAAATCAAAGGAGAAATCAAGAAATATCTTGAGACAAATGAAGATACAATATACACAAATATGCAGCAAAAGCAGTTCTAAGAGGAAATTTCATGAAGTAAATACCTACCAAAAGACACTAGAAAAATCTTAAATGAACAACATGTCAAGGAACTAGAAAATGAACAAACACAATCCAGTGTTAGTAAAAAAAGGAAATAACAAAGATCAGAACAAAAGTAAATTAAATAAAGGCTAAATAGACTGCAGAAAAGATTGATGAAACTAAAAGCTGATTCTTTAAAAAGGTAAAGAAAATTGACAGACTTTTTGCTAGAATTATCAAGAAACAAAAAGAGAACTCAAATACAGTCATACATGAAGGAGATATTACAACCGATACCACAGAAATATAAAGGGTGGGTTTCCCTAGTGGCTCAAACAGGAAAGAATCTGCTTGCAATGCAAGAGGCCTAGATTTGACCCCTGGGTCAATAAGATTCCTTGTTGAAGGGAAAGGCTATCTACTCCAGTATTCTTGCCTTGAGAATTCCATGGCGGAGGAGCCCAGTGTGCTACAGTCCATGGGGCTGCAAAGAGTCAGACAAGAATGAACAGCTAACACTTGCACTTTTCAAGAGACTAGTATAAAAAATTGTACATCAATAAATCGAACAACCTAGAAGAAACTAATAAATTCCTAGAAATAGACAGCCTACCACGACTTAATCATATAGAAACAGAAAATCTGAATTACTAGGAAAGATATTGAATGAGTAATTTCAAAACTTCCCACAAGAAAAAGTCCCACTGGCTTCAGCAGTGATCTGTACCAATCATTTTTTTTTTTAAATAAATTTATTTATTTTAGTTGGGGGCTAATTACTTTACAGTATTGTAATGGTTTTTGCCAAACATTGACATGAATCAGCCATGGGTTTACATGTGTTCCCCCTCCTGACCCCGCCTCCAACCTCCCTCCCTGTACCAAACATTTAAGGAATGACACACACAAAAAAAGGTGGAAACACTTCCAATTTGTTTTAGGATGACAGCTTTATGCTGATGCCAAAATCAGACAAGGAAACCACAAGAAAGGAAAATTACAGTCCAGTATACATGATGAACACATATGCAGAAATCCTAAACAAAATGTTAGCAAGCCAAATTAAACTATACATTAAGAGGCTCATACACAATGATCAACTGAGATTTATTCAAGAGTCTCAAGAGTAGGTCAACATCCCAAATCAATCAATGTGATACTCAATGGTGAAAAGATGAAAGCTTTTCCTCTAAGATCAGGAGCAAGACAAGAATGCCCACTCTTCCCAATTTTATTCAATGTAGTATTGGTAGACCTAGACAGAGCAATTAGGCAAGAAAAAGAAATTAAACACATTGAAACTGGAAAGAAGTAAAGCTGTCACTATTTGCACATGACGTGATACCACATATTAAAAATCTTAAAGACTCCATAAAAATACTGAACAAGCTCCAGGATACAAAATCAATATAAAAATATCTGTACCATTTCTATAAACTAATAACAAACTATCAGAAAAATTTAAAAACAATCCTATTTACAAACACATGCTTTTGCACCTTTGTCAACAGAGTGATGTCTCTACATTTTAATACACTGTCTGGGTTTGTCATAGCTTTTCTTCCAAGGGGCAAATGTCTTTTAATTTCATGGCTGTCATTACCATCCACAGTGATTTTTGAGGCCAAGGAAATAAAGTCTGTCACTGTTTCCACATTTTCTCCTTCTATTTGCCATTAAGTGATGGCAACATATGCCAAGATCTTAGTTTTTTGAATGGTGAGTTTTAAGCTAGCATTTTCACTTTCCACTTCCACCCTCATCAAGAGGCTCTTTAGTTACTCTTCACTTTCTGCCATTAGAGTGGTATCACCTGCATATCAAGGCTGTTATATCTCCTAGCAATCTTGATTCCAGCTTGGGATTCATCTAGCCTAGCATTTCAAATGGTGTACTCTGCATATAAGTTAAATAATCAGAATGACAATATACAGCCTTCACGTACTCCTTTCACAGTTGTGAACCAGTCCACTGTTCCATATCCTGTTCTGTTGTTTCTTGATCTGCATACCAGTTTCTCAGGAGGCAGGTAAAGTGGTCTAGTATTCCCATCCCTTTAAGAATTTTCCACAATTTATTGTGATCTATACAGTCAAAGGCTTTAGCATAGTCAATGAAGCAGAAGTAGATATATTTCTGGAATTCTCTTGCTTTTTCTATGATCCAGTGGATGTTGGTAATTTGATCTCTGGTTCCTCTGCCTTTTCTAAATCCAGCTTGAACACCTGAAAGTTCTCTGTTCATGTACTGCTAAACACTAGCTCAAAGTACTTTGCGTATTACCTTACTAACATGTGAAATGAGGGCAAATCTACAATAGCTTGAACATTCTTTGGCATTGCTTTTCTTTGGGAATGAAAACTGACCTTTTCCAGTCCTGTGGTCACCGCTGAGTTTTCCAAATTTGTTGCATATTGAGTGCATCACTTTAACAGCATCATTTTGAAGGATTTGAAATAGCTTCACTGGAATTCCATCACGTCCACTAGCTTTGTTCATAGTAATGCTTCCTAGGGCCCACTTGACTTCACACTCCAGAATGTCTGGCTCTAGGAGTGTGACCACACCATCGTGGTTATCTGGGTCATTAAGACTTTTTTTGTATAGTTCTGTGTAGTTGTGACACCTCTTCTTAATCTCTTCTGCTTCCGTTAAGTCCTTGCCATTTCTGTCCTTTATTGCGCCCATCTTGCATGAAATATTCCCTTGGTATTTCCAATTTTCTTGAAGCATCTCTAGTATTTCTGATTCTATCGTCTTCCTCTTTTTCTTTGCACTGGTCACTTAAGAAGATTTTCTTGTCTCTCCTTGCTATTCTCTGAAACTCTGCATTCAGCTGGGTATATCTGTCCCTATTTCCTTTTCCTTTCACTTATCTTCATTTCTCAGCTATTTGTAAGCCTCCTCAGACAACCATTTTACCTTCTTGAATTTTTGGAGGGTGATAGTTTTGGTTACCACTTCCTGTACAACGTTATGAACCTCCGTCCATAGTTTTCTTCAGGCGCTCTGTCTACCAGATCTAATCTATTGAATCTATTTGTCACTTCCACTGTATAATCATAAGGGATTTGTTTTAGGTCATACCTGAATGGTCTGGTGGTTTTTCCTACTTTATTCAATTTAAGCCTGAATCTTGCGATAAAGAACTCATGATCTGAGACTCAGTCAGCCTCAGGGATTGGTTTTGCTGACTGTATGAGCTTCTCCTGCCTCAGCTGAAAGACACAATAAATCCTATTTCAGTACTGACCGTCTGGTGATGTCCATGTGTAGAGTTGTCTCTTGCGTTGTTGGACGAGGGTGTCTGCTGTGACCAGTGCGTTGTCTTAGCAGAGCTCTGTTAGCCTTTGCCCTGCTTCACTGTGCACTCCAGAGCCAAAGAGCTGAAAGGTCTTTATATGCTGAAAACTATAGTACGTTAATAAAAGTAACCAAAGACACAATTAAATTGAAAGATATTCTCCGCTTATGAATTGGAAGAGTTAATGACAAAATTTCCATACTGTCCAAAGTAATCCACAAACTCAACACAATCTCTATCAAAATACTTATGGCACTTTTCAGAGAACTAGAACAAATAATCATAAAACTTGTGTGGAATCACAAAAGACCTCGAATAACCAGAACTATCTTGAGAAACAAAGGTGGAGGTGTCACATGCCCTGATTTCACACTATCCTTACAAAAGCATTGTAATTTTTTAAAGTATGATATTTGCATTAAAAACAGACACATGTATCAGTGGAACAGAATAGAAAGCCTAGAAATAAGATGCAGCCAACAATATACAACAGGGAAAACCAATATCTTTAACTCAACAATCTCACGAAAAAGAATGAAACACAAAAATTAACTAAAAATTGATTAAATACTTGAGTGTGAGACCTGAAATCATAAAACTCCTAGAAGAAAACTTAGGCAATAAATTCCTTGACATCGACCTCGGTAAATGATTTTTGTATTTGATATCAAATGCAAAAATAAAGTGGGAATACGTTAAACTAAAAAGCTTCTGCATACCAAAGAAACAGGAAAACCAAAACCAACAATCAACAAAATGAAAAGCCATCTATTGAATGGGAAAAATATGTGCAAATCATACATCTGATTAATACCCAAAAAACATACAGAATTCATATAACTCAATAGCAATTAAAATTATGTAACTATCTGTGGTGACAGATATTAATTCAAGTTATTGTGATTGATCATTTCATCATATATACAAATATCAAATTATTATTGTACACTTGAAACTAATATAATGTTTCAATTATTCTTCAATGTTAAAATAAATAATCACAAATATTATAGCAAATCCTAAAAGACCTGTCAATGATAGCATAAACCACCTGTGGAAAATTAACATTTCATTAGATTTTTGAAAAATTACTACAGGTTTAACACAAATCTCAGTATCTAGCAAAGTCAGTGCTCCTTAAAAATTATTTTGGCAATTTTGACCCTAACAAATGTCATTTATTCATATGTAATTGTATATTTCTGCATTTACATACCAAATTTCACTTTTAGAAAATCTCCCGAGATTTTTGTGGGGATGCTAAAATTCTGTTTGACCTTATTGATGGAGAACACTGTCTTTCAATCAATGGCCATGATGCAGTCCTTCATTTAAGTTGGTATTTATCAATATCACTTAATAATGTTTTATGGGTTTCTATGAAGAGATGTTGAATATTTGTGCATTGTGTAATTTAACCAGTTTTAAAATTTGAGTTATTATTATTAGATCTTCTATACAATTACTGATTCTTTCCTGATGCTTTTTATATCAGTTCCTGAGAAACCTGGGTGAAAATTTTTCTCAATGGTTGAGTTTTTTTCTGCTTCAGTCTTTAGTTTTGACAATTTACATATATTTGAATCTGATTTTTAATATGCTAAACAAATTAAAATTGTTATATCTCCTTGGTGATTTATAAGATACCTATCTTAATCACTAGCAATTTTTTTGCCTTAAATTCTAATTTTATCTGATGTTAAAATAACTACACTGGCTTTCTTTGGTTAGTATTTAGAGTCTAGCATTTTATAGCCTTTAATTTCAAATTTTCTATATCCCTGTTTCTATATGTATATTTCTTTTAGCAGTAGATACAACATTTGTCTTTAGTGTCTTTGAGTTGTATCTTGACATACCAAAATCTAAGCTAAATTACTTTTGTTGTTGTTTTTCAACTGCTGTCTTGTGTCTGACTCTTTGTGACCTCATACACTGTAGCACGCCAGGCTCCTCTGTCCTCCACTGTCTCCCAGAATTTGCTCAAACTCATGCCCATTGAGCCATTGATGTTATCGAACCATGAGCTATAAGATTATCATACTTATCTTTTTCATCACTAAAACATAAATTTTCACCAACTTTTCACAGTATTAAACAGTTGGAGCTCATAAAACAAAGCAGGTTTTGTGCAAATTCCTGATTTACAATCAAGATAGTGATGAATTTTTTAAACGTCCCTTTATTTGATTTTTTTCTTCTATTGAAGTATAATTAACATACAATGCTATGTTAGTTTCAGATGTAAAACACATAATTTGATAGGTGTATATACTGTGAAATGATCACCAAAATAAGTGTAGTTAAGATCTGCCACCACACATACAGAAGTTTTTTTTCTTGTTATGAAAACTTTCAAGATTGACTCATTAAAAGCATAAAATTATGAAACTGTATTAGAAGACATCAAAATCTAAACAAACAGAGTGATATTCTGTACTTGAATATTGAAGCTCTCAATATTGTTAAAACATCAATTTTTCCCAATTTGATGTATAGATTCAATGTAATCCCAATTAAAACCCCCCACAAAGATATTTTGTAGATCTGTACTTTGTGGATACTGACAAACTGATTCTAAAATTTATATAAAATGGGAAAGGTTCAAAAATGGCCAACACAACACTATAGAAGAACAAAGTTGGAGGACTGGCATTATACAATTTCAATACTTACTGTAAAGTCACAGAAATTAACACAGCATGGCATGGCAAGACAACAGGAACAGATGATTGTAACAGATACGGGGTCCAGAAACAGACTCACACAAAATAGTCAATAGACTTTTTAAGAGACAAATCAGTTTAATGGAGAAAGTATGATTTTTCAACTAATGGTGCTGAACAATTGGACAGCAACATGAAAATCTAGACACACACTTTACATTTTTTTCCAAAAAATTACATAAAATGAGTCATAGTGCTAAATGTAAGATTTAAGACTATAAAGTTTCTAGAAGGCAACAGGAGAAAACCTCCATGACTTTGGGTTTGGAAGTGAGGTTTTAGATATAAAACTAAGAGAAAGATGCATGAAAGAAAAAAACGATGTAAGATTTGATTAAAAGTAAAGACATCTATTACATTAAAGACAGCCACTATGCAGAACAGTGTGGAGATTCCTCAAAAAACTGGAAATAGAACTGCCATATGACCCAGCAATCCCACTGCTGGGCATACACACCGAGGAAACCAGAATTGAAAGAGACACGTGTACCCCAATGTTCATCACAGCACTGTTTATAATAGCCAGGACATGGAAGCAGCCTAGATGCCCATCAGCAGACGAATGGATAAGGAAGCTGTGGTACATATACACAGTGGAATATTACTCAGCCATTAAAAAGAATACATTCAAATCAGTTCTAATGAGGTGGATGAAACTGTAGCCTATTATACAGAGTGAAGTAAGCCAGAAAGATAAACACCAATACAGTATACTAACACATATATATGGTATTTAGTCAATCGGTAAAGATAACCCTGTATGTGAGACATCAAAAGAGACATAGATAAATAGAACAGTATTATGGACTCTATGGGAGAGGGTGAGGGCGGGATGATATGGGAGAATGGCACTGAAGCACATAAATTATCATATGTGAAATGAATCGCCAGTCCAGGTTCAATGCATGATACAGGGTGCTCGGGGCTGGTGCACCGGGATGACCTGGAGGGATGGGATGGGGAGGGAGGTGGGAGGGGGGGTTCTGGAAGGGGAAAACACGTACACGCATGGTGGATTCATGTCAGTGTATGGCAAAAAAAAATAAAATATTGTAAAGTTAAAAAATAGATAAATAAACTAATAAAAAAATAATTTTAAGAGATTAAAAGACAAAGTACAGGCTGGAAGAAAATATTTGCAAAACGTCTATCTTGAAAGGAATTTGTATTGCAATTATGCAAAGAATTGTTAAAAACTCAAAAATAAGAAAGCAACCCAATTAGAGAAGTAGGTTAAAGAACTGAAAAGATATCTCACTCAAGAAGATATTCAGATAGTAGAGTATATGAAAAGATGATCAATATAATCCGTCTTTGAGTTGAGAAACATATACACCTTCTAAAATCCTAAAAACTGACAAGATCAAGATTACTGGCAATAATGTGGAACAACAGGAACTCTCTTCCAATAATAAAAGAAGGAGAAAAGAAGTAAATCATCATGCCCTAAAAAATGATATTTAATATTTTCCCATATTGATAAATTTAAAAGCCAGTATGAAAAGACTACACATTCAATTATTCCAGTTATATGGCATTCTGAAAAAGGCAAACCACAGAGATGGTAGAAAGATCAATGGTTGCTAATTGTTTAGATTGAGGAGGAGGTTTGGATAGATGAAATAAGGGGATTCTTTACTCAATCAACTTATTCTATATGACATTGTAGTGGTAGATATATGACATTATGTATTTGTCTAAACCTATAGAATTTAGGGACTTCAGCTCAGATGTTAAGAATATGCCTGCAATGTGGGCTATCTGGGATCAATCCCTGGGTCAGGAAGATGCCCTGAAGGAGGGCATGGCAACCCACTCCAGTATTCTTGCCTAGAGAATTCCATGGACAGAGAAGCCTGACGGGTTACAGTCCATGCAGTTACAAAGAGTCGGATATGACTTACCGACTAAACACACCACCAACACGACTGAGTGACTAACATTGTCACTTTCACAAGGGATGTATTATCTTTCATAGAACTTTATAGTATAAGAAATTAACTTTAATACATGCAAATACTTAGAGAATTATTTAGGAAATTGAGGGGTCCCAAGATAGAGTACAGAATGTGACACCAAAATTCTAACTGAAGTGTGGTTAAAACAACCATAGAAATGGTATGAAACAACCATACAAATGGAAAGGGGGAAGATGTTAACTTAAGCTACTTGAAAGTAGAATATGTAATAATAAAGGTAAAAGAAGCTGCACATAAGTACTGCATCTAGTTGATTATGTATTATACCACAGGGATCTAGCTTAATAATTTTGATGTTGTTACATATTTATACTGAAATTGAACAATTGATCGAGTGAATAGAAAATGGTGGGAGCCAGGTTTCTCACGGTCTGGTTCAGTTCAGTTGAGTTCAGTCACTTACTTGTGTCCAACTCCGGCAGTCCTTGCATGGACTGCAGTCTGCCAGGCTTCCCTGTCCATCACCAACTCCTGGAGCTTGCTCAAACTCATATTCATCAAGTGAGTGATGCCATCCAACCATTTCATTCTTTGTCTTCACTTCTTCTGTCTCCAAACTTTCCCAGCCTCAGGGGATATCTAGTGAGTCAGTTCAACACATCAGGTGACCAAAGTATTGGAGCTTCAGCATCAGTCCTTCCAATGAATATTCAGGACTGATTTCCTTTAGGATTGACTGATTGGATCTCCTTGCAGTCCAACGGACTCTCAGGAGTCTTCTCCAACACCACAGTTCAAAAGCATCGATTCTTCAGTGCTCAGCCTTCTTTATGGTCCAACTCTCACATCCATACATGACTACTGGAAAACCATAGCTTTGACTAGATGGACCTTGTCAGGAAAGTATGTCTCTGCTTTTTAATATGCTGTCTAGGTTGGTGATAGCTTTTTTTCCAAGGAACAAGCGTCTTTTAATTTCATGGCTGCAGTCACCATCTGCAGTGATTTTGGAGTCCAAGAAAATAAAGTCTCTCACTGTTTCCATCGTTTCCCCATACATTTTCCATGAAGTGATGGGACCTGATGCCATTATCTTAGCTTTCTGAATGTTGAGTTTTAAGCCAGCTTTTTCACACTCTTCTTTCACATTCATCAAGGGGCTCTTTAGTTTCTCTTTGCTTTCTGCCATAAGAGTGGTGTCATTGCATATCTGAGGTTATTGATATTTCTCCAGGCAATCTCAATTTCAGCTTGTGCTTCATCCAGCCCTGCATTTCACATGATGTACTCTGCATATAAGTTAAATAAGCAAGGTGACAATACAGCCTTGACATACTCCTTTCCCAATTTGGAACCAGTCTGTTGTTCCATGTCCAGTCTTAACTGTTGCTTCTTGACCTGCATTCCCTGATATTCCCATCCCTTTAAGAATTTTCCACAATTTGTTGTGATCCACACAGAGGCTTTAGTGTAGTCAGTAAAGCAGAAGTCGATGTATTTTCTGGGCCTCTCTTGCTTTTTCGATGATCCGACGGATGTTGGAAATTTGATCTCTGGTTCCCCTGCCTTTTCTAAATCCAGCTTGAACATCTGCAATGTCTTGGTTCACATACTGTTGAAGCTTAGCTTGGAGATCTTTCAGCATTACTTTGCTAGCATGCAAGATGAGTGCAATTGTGCAGTAGTTTAAACTTTCTTTGGCATTGCCTTTCTTTGGGACTGGAATGAAAACTGACCTTTCCAGTCCTGTGGCCACTGCTGAGTTTTCCCAATTTGCTGGCATATTGAGTGCAGCACTTTCAGAGCCTCATCTTTTAGGATTTGAAGTAGCTCAGCTGGAATTCGATCACTTCCACTAGCTTTGTTCATAGTGATGCTTTCTAAGGCCCACTTGACTTTTCACTCCAGGGTGTTCTTACTGTTAGAGCATAAGTTTACAGATAAGCAAGCTGGAGGAAGTTACCATGTGGCAATGGTTTAAAGTTGATCTATTAGTAAGCTTAAGTTGTTGTAACAATGTACCATAGTTGAGGTTGCCTTGAAACAAAACAAATTGTTCTTTTACCATTCCAGAAGCTAGAAGTCTACGATGAAGATTCTCTCTGATTTGGTTTCTGGTGAGGGTGCTGCCTTTTTGCTATGACCTCAGAAGGCCTTTCCGCATTGTGTACATATGAACAGTAACAGCGATTGAGCTCTCTAGTGTCTCTTTTCATCAGGATGTTGATCCCATCAGATCGCAGCCCCATCCTTATGACTTCATATAACTTGAAATACTTCCTTAGAGGTACCATTTCCAAATACAGTCACATTAAGGGTTAGAGCTTCAACATATGAAGGAGGAGGATACGAATATTCAATCCATTACAGTGGGAGACCTCAGTAGGACTATAAACACCTGCATATACACAGATTAGTGTAAACACATATATCTCCTTGACTATTCAACTTAGATGTTCTAGAAGCTTGACATCCCATAGCAGTGACCACATCTAATGCCTAGGTCTTGGTTTCTAATGCCATTTTCCAATAAAAAGAACAAGGGCTTCTGGGAGAAATGGCTAATGTTAACAATAGTTCAGAAATTGTACAAGATTAACCCAGAACATCTTGTATTTCCAGAAAGCAAATGTGTAGTCAAAAGAAAAAAACACATACAATACTGATGGGGAATTGTTAACAGGATACAGAAGCCAACTGAAAGAGCTCCCAGTATCCAAAGGTGGAACAATTTGATCAAATAAATAAAGTAGTACTGAATTGTAACCTGATATATAAAATAAATGTACTTGAGTACATAGTGATATAAAAAGTAATTGATTGAATAAATAAAGGAGGAAGCAAGAGAATCCTCTTATTCAGAATTCCAAATAATTTATGTAGCTACTCTGCCCTTAAGGATGTGGACCATAGTTCTCTATTACTTAGACGTGGGCTAAGCATAGTGACTTTTTTCCTATGAGTACAGTTGGAAAGGAGTGGAGAAATGTAATTTCACAGTTTGGAAAACTTCAAATAATTTGATAACAAAAGTAACGAATTATAACATCCGCTGAGAGAGGACAGGAGTATCTGACCACTGGCAAAGAAAATATAGAACCACACAAAATTCAGTAGGAGAAAAGGACAAAGGGTGACAAAAAGGAGGAGAGTGAGTAGGACTGGATCTGCACCTGGAAGGTGGGGAAACTGTCAGACCAGAAAAGGAGAAATAGAAAACAGTATCAACAAAGCCAAAAGTTGGTTCTTTGAGAAGTCTAATAAACTTAATGTCTAAATGATTTCTACCAAAAAAAAAAAAGAGGGGAAAAACTCAGAGATGGGACAAATGCAGCAATATTTGGGGTGAAATGACTTTACTACAAATAAGGAGATACCAGGAATAACTTTATGCTAGATAAATTTGAAATTTTTACATGAAATGGAAAAATACAGTCGAATATAAATCAGTAAGTTAAGAAGAAACAAAATTTGATAAGTGCCATGTATAAACCCTATAGCTGAATCAGTGCCACTTTCCAATTTTTCAGGGAAAAGAAAAACAGCAACTACACAGGACAAGACAGTTTTACACATAAACGCTATCAAACTTTGAAGGAACATGTGTTTCTAAACATGTGCAAATCCTTACAAAAAAAATTTTTTTTTTTTAAAAAGGAGAAATCTCCCAAATCATTTCATGAGGCCTGTATAATCTTGATACAAAAACCAAATTAAAATACTGTTGTTATATGTATTTTACTACAATTAAATTTTTTTAAATTAAAAAATGGGAGGAAGACAATGAAGAAGGTGGAGGAATAGGTGAACATGGAGCACATCTTTCTCCATGAATACATCAGGGATACACCTCCAGACACAGATCTTGTAGAACATCAGCTGTGAGCAGGCAGGAGTACCTGACCACTGGAAAAGAAAATATAGGACCACACAAACTTCAGTAGGAGAAATGAAAGAAGGCAGTAAGGAGGAGAGTGAGGAGGACTGGATCTGCACCTGGGGGTGGGGGACTGAAGCAGGGGTCAGATCCCCACATTGAGGTATCTGTTTGGGACAGAGACGAAGCGTTTGAGGCTGTTGGCGCGTGAAGCAGCTGATCTGTGACAGTATGAATGGAATCACACAGATAATCCTAACCACAGCCATACATAACCCCGGACAGGGGCACAAGTGCCCTAGAAAGCTCAGTGGCTGGGAGCTGGAGCATAGAGATCAGAGAGCAATCCCGGGCAAGCTCTGCTGTTGACTGTGGGGAGATGGCCCTAGGGGACCTGAGGGAGGCGATAGCAGTGGGCAATGCTTGTGAAGGAAAGCCAGGCAGACATGGAGGCAGGGAGATTCTGCTGAGTCACACACTGGGGGTGGAGCCAGCACTCTAGTCTCTCTCTCCCCACACGTCAGCACCTGGCAGCTGAAAGACCCCGGAGAGGGTGGTCCTTTAAGCACCTGAATGGTCAAGCAATAGAGAAGGACCCCAGCCAGGGTGGACCTTTAAGTGTTTGATGTGCTGAACAAAAGAGAAGGACCCCAGCTGAGGGGGCCCCGTAAGTGCCTGAACAGCCAAGCAACAGAGAAGGACCCCAGCTGAGGGGGCCCCGTAAGTGCCTAAACAGCTAAGCTGTGGAGAAGGACCCCAGCTGAGGGGCCCTGTAAGTGCCTGAACAGCCAAGCAACAGAGAAGGACCCCAGCTGAGGGGGCCCCATAAGTGCCTGAACAGCTGAGAGGCAGAGAAGGACCCCAGCTGAGAGGCAGAGAAGGACCCCAGCTGAGGGGGCCCCGTAAGTGCCTGAACAGCTAAGCTGTGGAGAAGGACCCAAGCTGAGGGGCCCTGTAAGTGCCTGAACAGCCAAGCAACAGAGAAGGACACCAGCTGAGGGGGCCCCATAAAGTGCCTGAACAGCCAGGCAGTGGAGAAGGACCCCAGCTGAGGGGCCCCGTAAGTGCCTGAACAGCCAGGCGGCAGAGAAGGACCCCAGCTGAGGGGGCCCCGTAAGTGCCTGAACAGTCAGGCGGCAGAGAAGGACCCCAGCTGAGGGGGCCCCGTAAGTGCCTGAACAGCCAGGCGGCAGAGAAGGACCCCAGCTGAGGGGGCTCCATAAGTGCCTGAACAGCCAGGCAGTGGGGAAGGACCCCAGCTGAGGGGGCCCCATAAGTGCCTGAACAGACAAGCGGCAGAGAAGGACCAGCCACAGAGGCCCTCCTATTGCAGGCTGCCAGAGGCTGGAAAGACTCAAATAGGTCCGTAGCTCCTGTGGCTGAGGCAGTTGGTGTCCCTGCACATTTGGTACACCAGGGTTCCCACGATCCAAGCGGCTGCACCACCTCCACGCTCAGTCCTCACTGGATTAGAGTTGTCAGAAGCTAGAGAAAAACCATAATAGCACCATACCTCCTGTAACGATAGCTGCCAGCACTCCCGCATATCCAGCATTAACAGGGTCCTCGTGATCCAAGCTCCTATGCCAACTCCATGCTTGATCTACACTGAGGCAGAGAAGCCAGAGGCTAGAAAAAAACATAAGAGCACCATATTTCCTGTTGTTCCAGCCACTGGCTCCTCTGAGTACCTGGTGCTGCCAGGGCCCCGCGATCCAAGCAGCTGCACCACGTCCACAGCAGGTCCTCCCTGGGGCAGAATCGAGTCCTCCAGGGCAGCCTCAGGAGCAAACCCCTGTGGACAACTGACACACAGAAGTGGAGATAAAAACCACAATTGAAACCCAAGGGTGGTGTGGCTAAGGAAGAGAACCCAAAACCTTCCCACCAGCTGTACAAGCTGCAAAGTAAATCCATACAGTCAACTAGGCAGACTTTGTGTCTATGGAATATGTAAAAGGACAATGAGAGTTTCCACAAAAGAAAATGCACTAGCACAGGCAAATGTGGACACTGGAGGCAAGAACATGCAGGAGTAGGACAATATTAGAGTCTGAGCTGCCCCCACAGCAGGTCCAGAGATGAGCTCAGTATTAGAGGGCATGTTAGGAAGGCGAGGTGGTCTGTGACTCACAGTGAGGACGCTGACAGCTGAGATCCAAGGAAAACATTGATTATTCTTATAGTTTAACTTGTTCAATATTGCTTCTAAATTTTTTTTCTTTTTTCATTTTTTCCCCCTCTGTTGCTACAGTTGTTGATTTTATTAGTACTAATACATCTATTTATGCTTTTGTGAATTTTTTAAATCACACTTTTTATTTCCTTTAAATATTTCTGCCTCTGCTTTGGACTTTTGCAGTTTTGTGGGGTTAATCTTTTTTTTAATTAAAAAAAATTATTATTTTTATGCAAGTATTCTTTGTTAGGCTTTTTATTCTTTTCCTCTTGCAGTTATTCTTTAATATCTATAAATATTCCTTATCTACCTCTATTTAACTTTGCTTTTCTAGTCCTACCTTTCTTCCTTTTCTCACCGTGTTCATTAGCCTGTATTGCTTTCATTGCTTTATCCCCCAGTTGGCACCTTCCTTTGGTTTTGTTTTCCAGTTTATGCTTTAGTTAGTTTTGCTTTTACTGGTTGATATCATTTTGCTATCCTTTGCTCTCCAAGTCAACCTCTTCTACTTTCTTTTTTTTTTCTTTTTTTGGACTGTATTGGTTTTGTTTATGTGTGTATATATATGTGTATATATGCCATTATCTTTGTTAGTATTTGCCTGATTTTGTATTTGCCATTTATCCGGGATTTGCCTTTTGTTTCTTGTTTTAGTGTGTCTGTTTTTCCCTCCTTTAATGCCATAACAAAGCACCTGCAGAATCTCAGTTCCCTGGCGAGAGAGCGAGCCCTGAACTTTTAGAGTGGGAGCACTGACAACATGACTCCAGACTGCCAGAAAACTCCTAACCCTAGGGAGTATTAATTCGTGAGAACTCCCACAAATGCCTTCAGCTGTATATAACACCTAGCATCGTCCAACTGCCAGCAGTACCAAGTGCAGGATGCCTCATTCAAATAACAAACAAGACAAAAACACAATCCCAAACATCAGCAAACAGGATTACTCCCTCATATAGCCCTGTCCATCAGAGGAAAAAAACTTACCTCCTCCCATCAGTGCACAGCACAAGTCACACCCAGCAGAAGCCTACATAAACCACTGGAACAACCTTACCCACCAAGGGCAGAAACCAAAAGGAAGAAGGAATTCTATCTCAAAACCTGAGAAATGAAACCTCAAACACAGTAAGTTAAAAAAAATTGTAAATAGGTGCTGAATATTTGTCACAGGCTTTTTCTGCATCTATTGAGATGATCATATGGTTTTTATCTTTCAGTTTGTTTCAAAATCCTGTAAAGCAATTATCCTTCAATAAAAAATAAATTAAAAAAAGAGCATTAAAAAATTAAAAGTGAGAGAAATATTGTGCAAGTGAAGGAACAAACTAGAAACACACAAGACCGAATAAACAAAGAGGAAATAGGCAAACTACCTGAAAAAGCATTCAGAGTGATGATAGTAAAGATGCTCCAAAACCTCAAAAATGGAATGGAGAAAATGCAAGAAGCAACGAATACAATTAACAAGGACACAGAAGAAATAAAGAATAAAAAAACAGACATGAAGAACACAACTACTGAAATTAAAAATACTCTAGAAAGAACAGATAGTAGATTAACTGAAACAGAAGAATGGATAAGTAGCTGGAAGACAGAATGATGGAAATAACTTCTAAATAGTAGAATAAAGAAGGAAGAATAAAAAGAATTGAGGATAGCCTCAGAGACCTCTAGGACAATATTAAACTCACCAACATTAGAGTTATAGGGGTCCCAGAGGAAGATAAGAAAAAGAAAGGCACTGAGAAAATTTTTGAAGAGATCAGAGTCGAAAATTCCCCCAGCATGGGAAAGGAAATAATCAGCCAAGTTCAAGAAGCACAGAGGCTCCAATATAGGACAAATCCATGGAGAAACACGTTGAGGCACATACGAATCAAGTTAACAGAGATTAAACATGAAGAAAGAATATTAAAAGTAGTAAGGGAAAACCAAGATGTAACATACAATGGAAAAATCATAGAATTAACAGCTGATCTTTTAGCAGAAACTATGCAGGCCAGAAAGGAATAGTAGGATATATTTAAAGTACTGAAAGACCAAAATAAATAAATAAATAAAAGAACTACAACCAAGATCACTCCTGCAAGGATCTCATTCAAAATTGATGGAGAAATCGAAAGCTTTAGAGACAAGCAAAAGTTAAGAGAATTTAGCACCACCAAACCAGCTTTACAACAAATGTTAAAGGGGCTTATATAGTCAAGAAATACAAGCGAAGAAAAAAGATCTACAAAATCAATCCCAAATAATTAAGAAAATGGCAATAGGAAAATATACATCAATAACTGCTTTGAAAAAATTGGATTAAATGCTCATACCAAAAGACACAGACGGGCTGAATGGATACAAAAACAAGACCCATATACATGCTGTCTACAAGAAACCCACTTCAGACCTCAAGACACATAGAGACTGAAAGTGACAGGATGGAAAAATATGTTCCATACAAATGGAAAGAAAAAGAAAGCTGGAATAGCAATCCTCATATCAGACAAAATAGACATTTAGATAAAGAAGATTACAAAAGATAAGGAAGGACACTTCATAATGATCAAGGGATCACTCCAAGAGGAAGACATAACAATTGTAAATATCTGTGTACCTAACATAGGAGCAGACAATGCAGAACTGATGCACAGATAATGCAGAACTGATGCACCCAACATAGGAGCACCTCAATACATAAGGCAAACACTAACAGACATAAAAGGAGAAATTGACAGGAACACAATAATAGTAGGAGACTTTAACACCCCACTCACACCAGTGGACAGATCAAAATACAAAATTAATAAGGAAACACAGGTCTTAAATGATACATTAGATGAGATGGGTCTCATTGATATCTTCAAGATATTACATCCAAATGCAGAAGAATACACCTTCTTTTCGAGCGCACATGGAACATTCTCCAGGATAGATCACATCTTGGGTCACAAATCAAACCTCAGGAAATTTAAGAAAATTGAAATCATATCAAGCATCTTCTCTGACCACAACGCTATGAGACTAGATATCAATTACAAGAAAACTGTAAGAAACACAAACACATAGAGATTAAACACGTTCCTAAATAACCAACAGGTTACTGAAGAAATCAAAAGGGAAATCAAAAAACTTCTAGAAACAAATGACAATGAGAGCATGACAACTCAAAACCTGTGGGAATCAGCAAAAGCCGTCTAAGAGGGAAGTTTATAGCAATACAATCCTGCCTCAAGAAACAAGAAAAACAGCGAATAGACAACCTAACTTTACACCTAAAGCAACTGAGAAAAGAGGAACCAAACACCCCTAAAATTAGTAGAAGGAAAAAATCATAAAGATCCGAGCAGAAATAAATGAAAAAGAAAGGAAAGAAACAATAGTAAAAATTAATAAAACTAAAAGCTGGTTCTTTGAGAAGATAAACAAAACGGACAGACCCTCAGCCAGACTCATCAAGAAAAAAAGAGAGAAGAATAAAACCAACAAAATTAGAAGTGAAAAAGGAAAGGTTACAACAGACAATGCAGAAATACAAAGGACTATAAGAGACTATTATGAACAACTATAATGACCATAAAATAGATAACAAGGAAGAAATGGACAGATTCTTAGAAAAGTTCAATCTTCCAAGACTGAACCAGGAAGAAATAAATATTATGAACAACCCAATTATAAGCACTGAAATTGAAGCTATGATCAAAAATCTCCCAAAAACCAAAAGCCCAGAACCAGATGGCTTCACAGGCGAATACTATCAAACATTTAGACAACAGGTCATGCCTATCCTTCTAAAACTCTTTCAAAAAATTGCAGAGGAAGGAACACTTCCAAACTCATTCTATGAGGCCGCCATCACCCTGATACCAAAACCAGACAAGGACAACACACAAAAAAAGAAAACTACAGGTAATATCACTGATGAGCACAGATACAAAAATCCTCAACAAAATTTTAGCAAAGAGAATTCAGCAACACATCAAAAAGCTCATACACCATGATCAAGTTGGATTTATTCCAGGGATACAAGGATTCAATATATGGGAATCAATCCATGTGATACACCATACTAACAAATTGAAAGATAAAAACCATATGATCATCTCAATAGATTCAGAAAAAGCTTTTGACAAAATTCAGCATTCATTTATGATTAAAAGTCTTCAACAAATGGGCATAGAAGGAACCTACCTCAATATAGTAAAGTCCATATATGGTAGGCCTACAGCAAGCATTATTCTCAATGGTGAAAAACTGAAAGCATTCCCCCTAAGATTGGGAACAAGACACGAGTGTCCACTTTCACCACTATTTTTCACATAGTTTTGGAAGTCCTAGCTACAGCAATCAGAGAAGAAAAAGAAATAAAAAGAATCCAGATCAGAAAAGAAGTAAAGCTCTCACTGTTCGCAGATGACATGATATTGTACATAGAAAACCCTACAGATAGTATCAGAAAATTATTAGACCTAATCTAGTAATTTAGCAGAGTTGCAGGATACAAAACCAATACACAGAAATCACTTGCATTTCTATATACTAACAATGAAAAATCAGAAAGAGAAATTAAGGAAATAATCTCATT
The DNA here is from genome assembly GCA_024291935.2 of Okapia johnstoni. Lineage (NCBI taxonomy): Eukaryota > Metazoa > Chordata > Mammalia > Artiodactyla > Giraffidae > Okapia > Okapia johnstoni. The sequence continues at coordinate 3,182,105 of CM044326.1, forward strand.
CCTCACTGCAACAAGAAGAATAAATTATCTAGGAATAAACCTACCTAAGGAGACAAAAGACCTGTATACAAAAAATAACTATACAAAATTATACAACTGATCAAAGAAATCAAAGGTGACACAAACAGATGGAGAGATACATCATGTTCTTGAATTGGAAGAATCAATATTGTGCAAATGACTATACTATCCAAAGAGATCTACAGATTCAATGCAATCTCTATCAAATTAGCAATGGTATTTTTCACAGAACTAGAACAAAAATTTTCACAATGTTGTATGGAAACACAAAAGACTCTGAATAGGGAAAGCAATCTTGAGAAAGAAAAATGGAGCTGGAGGAATCAGCCTTCCTGACTTCACACTATACTACAAAGCTACACTAATCAAAGCATTATGGTAACCAGCACAAAAATAGAAACTTAGATCAATGGGACAAGATAGAAAGCCCAGATATCAACCCACACACCATATGGGCACCTTATCTTTGACAAAGGAGGCAAGAATATACAATGGAGAAAACATAGACTCTTCAATAAGTGGTGCTGAGAAAACTGGACAAATACATGTAAAAAAATAAAATCAGAATATTTAGAATTAATTAGAATTCACACCATACATGGAGGTAAACTAATGATGGATTAAATACCTAAATGTAAGGCCAAAAACCATAAAACTTTTATAGGAAAACATAGGCAGCACATTCCTTGACATAGATTGCAGCAAGATCCTCTTTGACTCCTCTCCTAGAGCAATGGAAATAAAAACAACAATAAGCAAATAGGACCTAATTAAACTTAAAAGCTTTCACACAGCAAAGGAAACTATAAGCAAAATGAAAAGACAACCTTCAGAATGGGAGAAAACATTTGCAAACAAAGCAAATGACAAAGTATTAATCTCCAAAATATGCAAGGAGATCATGCAGCTCAATATTAGGAAACAAAAAACAACCCAATCAAACAATGGCAGAAGACCTAAACATACATTACTCCGAAGAAGACACATAAATGGCCAACAAATACATGAAAAGATGCTCCAACTGCTCATATTAGAGAAATGCAAATCAAAACTCTAATGAGGGGTCACCTCATACCAGTCAGAATGGCCACCATTAAAAAGTATGCAAACAAAATGTGCTGGAGAGGATGTGGAGAAAAGGGAACCCTCTTGCAGTGTTGGTGAGGATGTAAGTTGATATAGCCACTATGGAGAACAGTGTGGGGATTCATTAAGAAACCAGGAGTAAACCTACCATGTGACCCAGCAGTCCCACTTCTGGGCATATACCCTGATAAAACCATAATTCAAAACAACACATGCATCCCAATATTCATTGCAGCACTATTTACAATAGCCAGGACATGGAAGCAGCCTAGATGGCCACTGACAGATGAATGGATAAAGAGGTTGTGGTATATATACACAGTGGAATTCATTTCATAGAAGGAATGAGTGAACCAGTTTAACTGAGGTGGATGAAACTAGAACTTGTCATGCACTCTGTCATGAGTGAAGTATGTCAGAACGAAAAGAAAAGTAAATATCATATATTAATGCATATATATGGAATCTAGAAAAATGTTACTATTTGCAGGGCAGGAATAGAGATGAAGAGAAAAAACTTTTGGACACAGCAGGGGAAGGAGAGTGTGGGGTGAATTGAGAAAGTAGAATTTATCTAAGTATACTGCCATGTATAACACAGGTAACTATCGAGAAGCTGCTGTATAACGCAGGAGCTCAGCTGGATGCTCTGTGATGACCTAGAGGAGTGGAACTGGAGGGTGGGAGCGAAGCTTAAGAGGGAGAGGATATATGTGTACTTATAGCTGATTCATGTTGTTGTACAGCAGAAACTAGCACATTGTAATTACCCCCAACTTAAAAATTTGAATAAATTAAAAAAGAAAAGTTAAATACAATAATTATCAGCACTTATGGACCTAATGCTGGGAAGGATTGGGGGCAGGAGGAGAAGGGGACGACAGAGGATGAGATGGTTGGATGGCATCACCGACTTGATGGACATGGGTTTGGGTAAACTCCGGGAGTTGGTGATGGACAGGGTGGCCTGGCGTGCTGCGGTTCATGGGGTCGCAAAGAGTCGGACACGACTGAGCGACTGAAATGAACTGAACTGATGCACCTAGTGGAGAAGGCAGTGGCACCCCACTCCAGACTCTTGCCTGGACAATCCCATGGACGGAGGAGCCTGGTAGGCTGCAGTCCATGGGGTCGCGAAGAGTCGGGCATGACTGAGTGACTTCACTTTCACTTTTCCCTTTCATGCACTGGAGAAGGAAATGGCAACCCACTCCAGTATTCTTGCCTGGAGAACCCCAGGGACGGAGGAGCCTGGTGGGCTGCCGTCTATGGGGTTGCACAGAGTCGGAGAGCATGGACCTAGTAACAGATCTTCAAAATACATGGAAAAAAAAAATGACAGCACATGGGGAAAAAGATATAGCTCTTCAATAGTAACCAGAGATTTCAGTACCTACTCTCAATAATAGACAAAACAATTAGACAAAAGATAAGTAAAGAAACAGAGGACTTAAATACACAATATGTCAGCTAGATCTAACATCAATATACTGAATACCCAACAATGATGTACAAGGCCATATTGTCTGTGAACAGAGATAATTTTACTTTTTCCTTTCCAGTTTACTTTTTCCTGTTCTGTTTATTTTTTCTTTCTTAATTTCTCTGACTATAACTTCCAGTGCTATGTTGAATAGAGGTGGCCAAGTGATATCTTGTTCTAAACTTAGAGAATATGTTCTAGTCCTTTATCATTGAGTATGATATTAACTGTGGGTATTTAATATATTGTAATTTAATATTTTGAGATAGTTTCCTTCTATTTCTAGTTTGAGTGTTTTTATCAGGAAATAAAATTTTTTCAAAATTGTTGAATTTTTTCAAAAGCATGTTTACATCTATTGAGATGATCAATAGGGTTCTGTCTTTGTTTTATTCAATCTGGTAGTGTGGTATACTACTTTATTCGATTTTCACATATAGGGTTAGGGTGCATTCTAGGAACAAATTCTACATAGTTATGGGTATAAACATTTTGATATGCAGCTAAATTTGGCTTGTTAGTATGTTGCTGTGGATATTTTCATGAGTCTTCATAGGCATATTGGTCTGTAGTTTGTTTTTCTTTAGAAATTTTTATCTGGCTTTGGTATAAAGATAAAGCTGAAGCTGGCCTTAAAGAAGGAGTTAGGAGGTGTTTCCTCCTCTTCAGTTTTTTTTAACATTTTGAAAATGATTGCTGTTAATTTCTATTTAAGTGTATGTTAGAATTCACCCATGTAGCCATGTGATCCTGAGCATTTCTTTTCTTCTTTTTTCTTTTATTTATTGAGGTATAGTTGCTTTATGATGTTGTGTTAGCTTCTGCTGTACAGCAAGGTGAATCAACTATCTGTATACATAAAGCCCTCCCTCTTGGATCTCCTTCCCATCCCCACCATCCCACCCATCTAGGTCACCACAGAGCACCAAGTTTAGCTCCCTGTGTTATATAGCAGGTTCCTACTAGCCATCCGTCTTACCCATGTTAGTGAATATACGTCAGTCCCAGTCTCCCAATCCACCCCACCCCCACTGTGTCTCCACATCCATTCTCTGCATCTGCATCTACTGCTGCCCTGCAAATAGGTTCATCTGCACCATTTCTCTAGATTCCAGATATATGAATCAATATATGACATTTGTTTTTCTCTTTCTGACTTACTTCATTCTGACAGACTCTTGAGAAGTTTTTGATTACTGATTCAATCTCCTTACTAGTCAAAAATCTATTCAGATTTTCTATTTCCTTGAGTCAGTCCTGGTAGCATTTTGTTTCTAGGAATTTGTTTATTTCATTTAAGTTATGCCAATTTGTTGACCTATAATAACTAACAGTGCCCTCTTATAATCATTTTTATGTCCAGAGAACCAGTAGCAAAGTCTCAGTTTCATCTCTGAGTTTAGTAATTTAAGTCTTCTCTCTCTTTTTTCTAAGTCTAACTACCTAAAAGTCTGTCAAATTTGATCTTTTCAAAGAGCCAACTCCTGATTGTGCTGCTTCTCTCTGTTGTTTTTCTCCCCTCAATTTCATTTGTGTCTGCTTTAATCTTTATTATTTCCTTCCTCTGCTAGCGTTGTGTATAATTTGTTCTTCTTCTTAAGTTGCTTAAACTGTAAGTTAGTCTATTGATTTAAGATATTTCTTTTTTTTAAAGTAGGTGTTTACAGCTATCAGTTTCCTTCTTACCATTGCTTTCATTACATCCTAAAAGCTTTAAGAATATTGTGTTTCCATTTTCATTCATTTCTAGCAATAATAAATCTCCAGCATGTGCAGTGGTAAAGAATCCACCTGCCAGTGCAGGAGATGCAAGAGATGTGGGTTCAATCTCCTGGTCAGGAAGATCCCCTGGAGTAGGAAATGGCAAGCAACTTCAGTATTCTTGCCTGGAAAATTTCACAGACCGAGGAGCCTGGCAGGTTACAGTTCGTAGGGTCTCAAAGAGTCGGACATGATTGTACAACTGTGAACACGCACACACGTACAAGCAAACTACATAATATTGCTGAAAGAAATTAAAGACTTAAATAAGTGGGAAAACATTCCACTTTCAATGATTGGAATACTCCATATTTCTAGGATGTCCCTTCTATCCAAAGGAATCTACAGATTTTAAAGCTGTTCCTACCAAAATCTTGATGACATTTTTTTACAGAATTAGAGAAATATTTTCTCAGTTTCAGATGAATTTCAAGGAAATATGAATAGCTAAAAAATCTTCAAAAATAAAAACAAAGAAAAATGAAATTTGACTACTCACACTTACTGATTTGTAAACTTATTACAAAGCTACAGTAATCAAAACAGCATAGTACTAGACTAAAAGTAGGGTAAAGAACCTAGGGAGAAATCCTTGCATATATGGTCATATGACTTACCAAAGGATGTCAAGACCATTCTCTGGGGTAAAGAATAGGATTTTTTTTAAAAAATGGTGCTGGGAAAATTGAATATTCATATGCAAAACAGTGAAGTTGCATTATAACCTAACAACATATACAAAAATGAACTCATCATGGGTCAAAGATGTAAACATAGAGTTAAAACTATAAAACTATCAGAAGAAAACATAAGGTAAAAGTTCATGACTTTGAATTTGGCAATGATTACCTGAACATCAAAAGCACAGTCAACAAAACAAAAAGTAGGCAAACTGAACTTCATCACAATGAAAATTTCGTACATCAAAGGACAGTATCAACAGAGTAAAAAAATATTTTCAAATTATACGTCTGCTAAGGGATTAATACCAGTAGATAATCCAACACCAAAAAGTCAAACAACCCATTTCAAAAAGGGGCAAAGCTCTTGAGAAGACATTTGAAAGAAGATATACAAATGTGCAACCAGCACATATAGATACTCGATATCACTGTTAAGGAAAGGCAAAGCAAAACAATAAGGTAACACTCTGCAAACCTATTAGGGGGCTGTCTCTCTGTATCTCACTGTCCACACTGTTCATTGAACCCAGGGGAGGCAAGGTGCGATCTAAGAGGCTAGAGGGAGACCTGAGGAGCCCTAGGAACTGCAGACACGTTTATGCTCTCCTGGCTGATGCAGCAGATGTAGCAGCAGACATGCTATATTCCCTCATCTCATGGCTGACACAATGGTCACAGCCTTGATGCAGCAGAAATATGCCACAGCTTTCTAGGTGGAGCTCACATCAATGAACACCGCATACAATCTGTGACCAAGCGAATAACTCGTGACGTGCATGCTCCACATGATAAATGATCTCAGCTGTTAGGTAGTCAATATTTACAAAACATGGGGTGAGGGAGCCTAAACGCATCATCTTGGCTAATTTGCTCTCTCCTCACAGGTGCCTATTAAGTAAAAACAAAACAAAACCAGAAACAAACATTGTTGATTATTATATGGAGACAAAACGTGCTCCACTGGAGAAGGGAATGGCAAACCACTTCAGTATTCTTGCCTTGAGAACCCCATGGACAGGATGAAAAGGCAAAAAGATATCACACTAAAAGATGAACTCCCCAGGTCGGTAGGTGACCAATATGCTACTGAAGAAGAGTGGGAAAATAACTCCAGAAAGAATGAAGAGATGGAGCCAAAGCAAAAACAACACCCAGTTGGGGATGTGATTGGTGATGGAAGTAAAGTCTGATGCTGTAAAGAGCAATATTGCATAGGAACTTGGAATGTTAGGTCCATGAATCAGGGCAAATTGGAAGTGGTCAAACAGGAGATGGCAACAGTGAACGACAATGTTTTCGGAATCAGCAAACTAGAATGGAATGGAATGGATTAATTTAATTCAGATGACCACTATATCTACTACTGTGGGCAAGAATCCCTTAGAAGAAATGGAGTAGCCATCATAGTCAACAAGAGAGTCCAAAATGCAGTACTTGGGTGGAATCTCAAAGATGACAGAATGATCTCTATTTGTTTCCAAGGCAAACCATTCAATATCACAGTAATCCAAGTCTATGATCCAACCCTTAATGCCAAAGAAGCTGAAGCTGAATGGTTCTATGATGACCTACAAGACCTTCTAGAACTAACATGCAAAAATGATGTGCTATCATCATAGGGGACTGGAATGCAAAAGTAGGAAGTCAAGAGATACCTGGAGTAACAGGCAAGTTTAGCCTTGGAGTACAGAATGAAGCAGGGCAAAGGCTAACAGAGTTTTGCCAAAAGAACACACTGGTCATAGCAAACACCCTCTTCCAACAACACAAGAGAAGACTCTACACATGGACATCACCAGATTAGTCAACACTGAAATAAGATTAATTATATTCTTTGCAGCCAAAGATGGAGGAGCTCCACAGAGTCAGCAAAACGACCAGGAGGTGACTGTGGCTCAGATTATGAAAACTTTATTGCCAAATTCAGACTTAAACTGAAGAAAGTAGGGAAAACCACTAGACCATTCAGGTATGACCTAAATCAAAATCCCTTATGATTAAACAGTGGAAGAGACAAACAGATTCAAGGGATAGATCTGATAGAGTGCCTGGAGAATTATGGATGGAGCTTCGTGACGTTGTACAGGAGGCAGGGATCAAGACCATCCCCAAGAAAAAGTAATGCAAGAAGAAAAAATGGTTGTCTGAGGAGGCCTTACAAATAGCTGAGAAAAGAAGAGAAGCAAAAGGCAAGGAGAAAAGGAAAGATATACCCATTTGAATGCAGAGTTCCAAAGAATAGTGAGGAGAGATAAGAAAACCATCCTCAGTGATCAATGCAAAGGAATAGAGGAAAACAATAGAATGGGAAAGATTAGAGATCTCTCCAAGAAAATTAGAGATACCAAGGGAACATTTCATGCAGAGATGGGCAAAATAAAGGACAGAAATGGTATGGACCTAACGGAAGAAGAAGATATTAAGAAGAGGTGGCAAGAATACTCAGAAGAACTATACAAAAAAGATCTTAATGACCCAGATAACCACAATGGTGTGATCACTCACCTAGAGCCACACATCCTGGGGTGTGAAGTCAAGTGGGCTTTAGAAAGCATCAGTATGAACAAAGCTAGTGGAGGTGATGGAATTCCAGCTGAGCTGTTTCAAGTCCTAAAAGATGATGCTGTTAAAGTGCTGCACTCAATATGACAGCACATTTGGAAAACTTGGCAGCGGCCACAGGACTGGAAAAGGTCAGTTTTCATTCCAATCCCAAAGAAACGTAGTGCCAAACAATGTTCAAACTATGGCACAACTGCACTCATCTCACACACTAGGAAATTAATGCTCAAAATTCTCCAAATGAGCTTCAACAGTACATGAACTGAGATATTCCAGATGTTTAAGCTGGATTTAGAAAAGGCAGAGGAGCCAGAGATCAAATTGTCAACATCTATTGGATCATAGAAAAAGCAAGAGAGTTCCAGAAAAACATCTATCTGCTTTACTGACTATGCCAAAGCTTTTGACTCTGTGGATCACAACAAACTGGAAACTTCTTGAAGATATGGAAATACCAGACCACATTACCCGCCTTCTGAGAAACTTCTGCAGTTTAAGAAGAAACAGTTAGAAGCAGACATGGAAAAACGAACTGGTTCCAAATTGGGAAAGGATTACAATCAAGGCTGTATATTCTCACCCTGCTTATTTATCTTATATGCAAAATATATCATGCAAAATGTTGGGTTGGATGAAGCACATGCTGGAATCAAGATTGCCATGAGAAATATCAATCACCTCAAATATGCAGATGACACCACCCTTATGGCAGAAAGCGAAGTGGAACTGCAGAGTTTCTTGACGGAAGTGAAAGAATAGAGTTAAGAAGCTGGTTTAAAGCTCAACTTTCAAAAAACCAAGATCATGGCATCCAGTCCCATCACTACATGGCAAATAGATGGGGAAATAATGGAAACAGTGAGAGACTTTTATTTTCTTGGGCTTCAAAATCACTGCAGATGGTGACTGCAGCCATGAAATTAAAAGCCACTTGTTCCTTGGAAGAAAAGCTATGACCAACCTAGACAGCATATTAAAAAGCAGAGACATTACTTTGCCAGCAAAGTCTGTCTAGTCAAGGCTATGGTTTTTCTAGTAGTCATGTTTGGATGTGAGGCTATGGTTTTTCTAGTAGTCATGTTTGGATGTGAGAGTTGGACCATAAAGAACGCTGAGTGCTAAAGAATTGATGCTTTTGAACTGTGGTGTTGGAGAAGACTCTTGAGAGTCCCTTGGACTGTAAGGAGATCCAACCAGTCAATCCTAAAGGAAACAAGTCCTGAATAGCCATTGGAAAGACTGATGCTGAACCTGAAACTCCAATACTTTGGCCACCTTATGCGAAGAACTGACTCATTGGAAAATACTCTGATGCTGGGAAAGATTGAAGGCAGGAGGAGAAGGGGACCAGAAGATAAGATGTTTGGATGGCATCACTGACTTGACAGGCATGAGTCTGGGCAAGCTTCGGGAGTTGGTGGTGGACCTGTAGGCCTGGCATGCTGCCATGGGGTTCCAAAGTCGGACGTGACCGAGTGACTGAACCGAAATGTAAATGTTATATTATGTACATTTTATCACAATTTTAAAAGTAGGTTTCTGACTGTTAAAGTAAAAGTTGACTGACTAACTATGTAGAAGTAAAGTGTGACTACAACAGAATATAGCACAGCAAACAATATACAAGTATAAGGTTGTAAGATTCATATTCTACATATGAAATGGTATAATGTCACTTAAAGGTGGGCTATAGGTGGTGTTAGTGGTAGAGAATGTGCCTGCCAATGCAGGAGACATAAGAGACATAGGTTTGATCTGTGGATTGGGAAGATCCCCTGAAGGAGGGCAACCCACTCCAGTAATCTAGCCTGGAGAATCCCATGGACAGAGGAACCTGGCAGGCTATGGTCTATAGGGCTGTAGAGTCTGACATGACTGAAGTGACTTAGCATGCATGCATAATAATTCAGAGATTTCTATTTTCAACCTTAGAGAAACTAATAAAAACAAAATAAACAGATATAACTAACAAGTCAATAAAGAAGATAAAATGGAATCCAAAACAAAGACTCATGTTCTTCTATTTGTCAGGGAACATAAGTGAAGGAGCCAGGCTACGTGTAAAAACAGAAGAGACCACGGGCTCTGAGGATCCCGTGCCCAGTATAAGGGGGTGACAGTTGGGGAGAAGGTGTTAATGTATGTCCACTACTGCTAAATTTGATTTTAACTGTTTTTCTTTTAAGAAAATCCAAAAATCTATTTATCCATTGAATAGATATAATTCATCTATTCATCTAGATGCAATTAATCTATGAGTAGAATAATTCATCTATTATTCATTGATTCATGTGAAATCTTCTGGTTTTTAAAAGTTGTCTTTATTTTAAAATGGCACGGACTAATTAAACACATCTGTAGTCTACATGTAGCCTTCAGATAACTAATATGATAACTCTGATTTAGATAAAGTGAACAATAAAAGGAATCGATGATGGACTGAAAATATAGACTGTGATTTCTGTGAATGGAGCATTTATCCCTTAATGTGCCCCATACCTTCCTCTTTTGTTCCTGCTCTTACTTTTAGCTTTTTCTGATGTTTTCTGTCCAATTTCTTTTTCAAAATCCAAATCAACTGCTATCTTTTCCTAGGAATTTTGCTTCTTCTTCTAGCTAGAACTGACATTTCTGTTTCCTTAACAATCAAGACCCTCTTGCTTCTGCTTGGGCAAAGCACTAATAAATCCACTTGGAGTACATGTGAATCAATGTGGTTATGATTCCATTAATGAAAAAACGCAAACATTTATTAAATTTCTCCCCACCATAGACTGGACCTGCAATGTTCATTCATGCTTTTAGCCTAGATTTGTCTCTTCCCAACACTTTTCCTGTATACAGCTGCTATGGGGAATCTGTTCTGGAACATGTACTTCCCTGACCAACAAAACTATTCAATGACTCCTGCCCTGCAAGAAGTTGATTCCTTGGCTCCACATTTTTTGTCTTCCGGTACCCGACTCATCCTATCTCTTGCTATCTTTATCCTGCTCTTGAATTTTCCTAAATACTAAATTACACACAATTCTATGAACGTCTTATACGAGTGGACTCTCAGCTTAAAGACTCTCCATTCAACTTCTCACCAAGCTCTGCTTCCTCATGGCAACACTGTTTTTTTGTTTAGCCATCTCTACTCCACCTACTGCCACAAATACAGCCTAGCTATGCTGCCTCTGTTCTGGACGGGATAGAGGGTGTCCACCCATGCCCAGCTTCCCCGGGTTCAGCTGTTTCAGTCCCTCACTTGGAAGCTCTTATGGAGACTGGTCCAACCCAAGGTTACGTGGAACTGGGGTGCCCTCTACTGCTTTCCAGAACCATGACTATTTTGCTTTCTGTCATTCAACACAAGGGAAAATGCTAATAGAACAAATGGGAAGTAAGTGGATAGACCGTCATTTCTCAGGGCAAACACTGAGTTTCATATTAAAACAAATATTAAGAAATAGTAATATATATTCTTCTAACATGTGAATTTCTATAAGGTATGCCTTATTATTTCACTATCCTTTCAGGTCCAGCCTAAGGCTGTTTATATGTTCATAAATATTAAGAGAAGAGACGGGGTTACCATTTCATCACATGGAGAAATTAAGTATTTAAGCCACATGGTTAAATAAAATTAAAAGATTAGCTCTCAATAAACATAATTTCCACGTGTTCAGTAATACGCATTGACATTAGACTGATAGGGAAAACATGGACATTTTAAAAATAATTCACGAAAAGAACATAAATTCTCTTACAGTTGATTTAATCCATTAAAGTATTATTGTTAAAAATCAGTATCTGTAACTCTCACTAATACAAAATAATCCCTGGTTTATCTACATTTCTTTGCAAAAATCACTAAATGATTTCCTTTGGTAATCTCTCAGGCTTTAAATTCACTAGTTGTTTGAACTCTTTGATTTGCCTTATGTTGTTTAATATTGAGAAAAGAGTAATTATCACTGGTATCTCTAAACCTAGAATTCTAACATTTAGTAGGTTACAATTATATTGATTTTTACTGCTTTTAATTTAATGATTTTGATTGTCAATGAACTTTATCTTAGTGATATGACTTTTGAGTAATTAGAAAATGAAGAAATGTCTGAGTTCAATTTATTCATTTTAGAATCAGAAAAACCTTTCAAATAAGCGTCTTATCTAATTTATATTCCATGCAGAACCACTGGAGTCAGAGCTATTTAATACTATGACTAAGTGTATACTCAGAATAACACTTCCTTATATTTGGAACATTTATGTCTTTTTAGGTCCTATTTCTGAACTATATCTAGACGCTGCTATTTTTAGAAAATCTTAGAATTTTTGGCATGTGCAAAAGTGCCAGCAGTTAGCTTAGATTTGGACTGTGTTGTATTTAACATAACTAAGGACAGTGTGACTTCACACACTGAATGATTAAAGATCTTTTCTGGAGGAGAGTTAGAAATTTGCCCTTCTCACAATTATTCTGTTAAGAGTGACTGTAAACAATTCAGTATGACAAAAGACATAGAAATTATAATACACTGTCCATCAGGTTCTTGCAGGGTTTATTTAAATATTGAACATTTCCCCCTGGGTGTTCTCATAGCCAAGAGGCATCTCCTCCGGAGAAAATCAGACGCTGCCATCTTAAAACCAGAACTGTGCTTGCTTTGCCTCCCTATCCTGCCCAAGCGTCATTTGTGCCAGCCAGCCTCAGCACTCAAAAGTAGGCAGCTGAGGCAGAGACGAACATGACCGCAATAATGAAATTTCACGTGTTCCTGGGTGCAGGAGGTAACGCCCTACAGCAGAATTCACGTCTGATACCCACTCACAAGTCTGCAGACCCTAAGTCCTCTTGTCACTGACAAGAAGGCTTCTTGTCCAGAAAGGGAACTTCCCAGCCTCCCCAAATGTACAGAGCAATTAGGTAAGCGTTTAATTCTAATTAATCCATTTTAGTGACTTTCCTTCCAATAGCAATGAATTACAGTTTTTTAAAAAGTAGCCTCAGAGGCCAGTTTTTTCCTATAGAGAGGAGGAGCTGCAGACACAGGGGCCTGCGTGGCGGACTGAGGCAGGACTTAGGCCCGGCCAGCAAGGCGCTCAGGGTCGGTGGCGCCGCGCGGCAGGACGCTCCGCTCGGACCCCCGCGCGGGCGGCGGCAGGACAGGTCTGCCGGGGCCAGAAGCGAGCCGGGGAGGGGCGGGCTGGGCGGGCAAACGGCTGGCGCTGGGCGCGCCGCTGCGGACGGGGCGGGCGGGGGCGGGCGGGGCCGACTCTACCCGGCCGCGGCGCGCCCGGGCGCGGAGGCTGCAGCTCTGCAGTGCCACCCCCGCGTCCGCGAGCCCCCGCGGCGGTCCCGGGACCGTGGGAGCCATTCTGTCTTTGGGGGGTCCCGACTCCCCCAAAGCCTGGTCCCGACTTTCACCAGGCTGAGGGCGGCAGGAGGTGCCGCCCGGGTTTCCCGCATGCAGCGCCGCGTGCTCGCCGCCGGGACTCCGGCCCGGGTTTGGAGAGCAGCCCCTGGACGCACCCAGGCGATCCCCGCCCAGCCTTTCTGACTCGAGGGCCTTGGTTTCAGAGGTGGAAGTACCTGTTGTGTGTTTCTCTCTTCCGGAGTTGGCCTGGGGTCTCCTCGGGAAAATGATGCTTTTGAACACGCGATGCTCCTATATGATGTCTATCCATTTGCTTTATGCGCATATTGAGAAATATATCCCTTCTCTAGGGTTAGTTGCAGAGCCCAGGGGTTGTGCCCGCTTGGGTTTCAAATGCATTAATTAGGGCCCAGCAGATAACCCAGAGCTGAGAGACTTTCCCAAATGCAGTTATTACTAAGTTCTTTAGTCATGGGGACAGATTGCTGAGAAAGTGGCAGCCTTCTTTTATAAGCAGTTCTTGTATTATCCTGATCTTGCAGAAGACCTGTTTAAATGTGCCTTCCCCCCCCCCCCCCCCCTTTCCACATACTTTCTCATAGCACCTTGCAGAACAAGGAGTAGCTTGCTGTCTTTGACGCGTGGCAAATATTTCAGAAAGGTAAAATTATTCCACTTGTGGATTTGACAGATGTAAAATACAGTTAGATAACTTCAGGCATTGATTCTAATAATAGGACTAGAGGGTCATTTGATCACATGGAAAAAAGTAAAACAAAGAATTTGCAACATGGGAAAAATAAATTAGCAAAATGATTCTGCACCCTGAGTAAAAGTGAAAATTAAGCCTACTGTAATTTCTTTTTGCACCCCAACTTACTGGCCAGTGAACACAGATAATTCCTGATATGGAGCCGTGATGGACAAGGACAGCCAGGCTCCTTTCTTTATGAATTGTGTGTGTTAGCAGTGTGATTTGATTCTAGGAGCTGTTTCATGACAACATTCATGTTTGTTTTTTCCCCTTTCAGCTTCAAGATCAAGGTGGACAAAGGAACAACTATTCTTCCAAATTCATCTGCTTCAGCTGTTATTCTTACTGGGAATGGACAATGGAATGTTCTCTAGCTTTATCATGATCAAAAACCTCCTTCTCTTTTGTATTTCCATGAACTTAGCCAGTCACTTTGGGTAAGTTATCACCTATGCTTTGATTTTACAATTTTCAGAGCACAAGTACCTTTTGGAAACTGCTGAGCAGTGTATCAGCAAGCCCTCGTTGGCCATCTTTGTAGTCCCACAGCCTTACGAAAGAGTCCTTGCCTTACCCCACGCGTAATTCCTGAGCAAGGGTGCTCCAGGTGTAAGATCTCTGAAGTCAGTCAGAGAAAAGAGGCAGATTATGTTTTCAGAAGTGGAAGCCGAAGATGGTTTCAGAGTAAGCTGTGTTTCCTCCCACTCAGGTTAAAGCAGGATTCAACAGCTGACCTGCATAAAGGACATTTATTGCTTGTTGGACAAAGCAGTGGGCAACATTCTTTGTCGTCCTTAGTTCCAAACAAACTAAGGATTGTCATCCTTAGTTCCATTCTGTAAATGAATTTGCCTTTAAAGCCAAGCCTACCCTAGGAGGCACTGACAGGGACTCGCAGTGGTCCTGACTTGAGCCAAAGGCCTTGAACTGTGGCCATCGGAATGCAGACGCAGATACTAGAAACTGCATGTGTCTGATGATCTGCAGGACACCAGGGCATTTGGTGTTACCAATGCCTTTAAGCTCTTTCATCTTGGCCTTTAGTATCAGTGTACTGATTCTAATAGTTTTTCACCAAACTAGTGATAACCCATGTTCCTGACAAATTTCTTATGAGATGCTGACTCTGTCCTCTTCTTCCCAAAATTGCTCTGGCTAATCCCAAGGATTGTAACTTGAAGTTGGTGATGTGTTTAGTTGGTAAGTCGTATCCGACTCTTTGCAACCCCTTGGACCGTAGCCCGCAAGGCTCCTCTGTCCATGGGGTTCTCCAGGCAAGAATACTAGAGTGGGTTGCAATTTCCTTCTTAGGGGATCTTCCCCACCCAGGGATTGAACCTGTGTCTCCTGTCTTGGCAGGTGGGTTCCTTACCCCTGAGCCACCAGGGATACCCCAACTTAAAGTTGGTGGAGTGTAATTAAGAAGTTAAATTTTAGGACAAAAGTTGCCAAACATCCCTTACATGAAAATCAGTGGTGAAGGTTGCCCTTGTGTGAATCATGGAGGCATCTGCAGGGCGCAGTGGCTCTGCAATACATCCCCACTAGTTGGCAGGAAGGAGGCCCTTCCCAAGTCCATGACCCTCTCTCTTTGTTCTCAGGACATTTTCTGTACTTCTGACATTCCCAAGTCTGTACAGACAGGAAAACAGAGAGAGAGAGAGGTTTGTGACCATCCCCAGGTGTGTGGCTGGTACATGGCGGCACTGGGCTGTGTTCCAGGTCCATCACAGACTTGTCCAGCCCTCAGCACCATGAAGGTGACAGAGTGTGCATGCTAACCATGCCCGTGGGGCAGCCTCCTAACCAGTCATGGTATTCACTTGGGACAGAGTGTCAGTTGTTATTCTTACCGGCTGCTCGTTTTAAATGGGTACTTCCCTATTTGTGCCTTTGGTTTCCTTATCTGTTCAGTGAATGTCTTCCCTTCCAAGGGCTCTCCCTGCTGCTAAATCTTCTAGGATTTAACCATAGTGTTCCCACATACATCCTGCATACCTCTCTCCTGCATGAGAAGTATGTTTAGAAGTGAAATCAAACATAATATTTTAAATTTCCAAGTTAATACATTAGGTAGGTAGTTTGCTTACTGATATATTGCATATATTTAGCAATATTTCAGAGGCAAGAAATATGCTAGGATTGGAAATGTGTATTTTTTTCCTAAGATTTTAGTCAAATACATTTCTGTGAATCTGCATATTCTGTAGTCAAGAAGGTATTGTGCTTACCTGGTGGATGAAAGTCTGAAGTCTGAAGTGAAGTCCCTCAGTCGTGTCCGACTCTTTTCGACCCCATGGGCTGTAGCCTAACGGGCTCCTCCGTCCATGGAATTTTCCAGGCAAGAATACTGGAGTGGGTTGCCATTTCCTTCTCCAGGAGATCTTCCCAACCCAGGGATTGAACCCAGGTCTCCTGCATTGTAGGCAGATGCTTTACCATCTGAGCCACCAGGGAAGTCATATGGAGTGTGGCCAGAAGTTCTTCTGTTCTGTATTTTTGTGCTTTCTTCACACCAATACCGTGTTACCACAAAGTCTTAAAATGTATGACTTAAAATGGACAAGTATATTGCAGTGCATAAACGCTTTGTCATGGGCTACTTCCCTAATTAGGGGTGTTTGCATTGTCTCAGATTGTGTTGTTTTCCTACGTATCTGTGAACATATCCGTCCTATAATTGCTTTAAGCATTTGAGATCATTTCTGTTAGAAGACGTTTCTATAAGTGGAATGTTACGTCAGGTCCCCTGAGTGCTTTTATTTAGCTCTTGGTTTTGTGCATCCAGTTGCTTCTGGGGACCAAGATCTGTAGCAAAGTGGGAAGTCAAGTAGGGTAGGGTTTTCAGCAGAAGACATCTTGACGTCTAGGGGCACGAGGCCCGATCGACTTCCCTTTTCACACAAGGCTCCTCTCACTTGGTTATTACTGTATATGAGCTTAAGAATAATTTTGTCAGATTGCAAAGAAAGCTTCAGAACACTTATTTGATTTAAAATCTTGACGAAATAATATCTGTTGCAGTATGGAGTGCCTATTGTTACGTTGCCTGTTTTAGAGGATGCTTATGAGCTGAGCATCGTTAGCCCTGGCTTATAGTCAGGAAGACAAGAGGAAAGGATGGCCAGCTGGGAGGTTTTTACCACCCTGGTCCTGCTGGGGTTCTGTCCTCAGCCCTCCTCAGAGGGAACCTGCCTGGTGGTCCTGGGCTTCTCGTCTTGACTTCACATGGTTTGCAGGGAAGGTCTTAGGCAGACTGATCTCTAGAGGAAAGGGGCAGAATTTTGAAAGGAATTCTCTGCATCAGGGTAGAGAGAATTTTCTGTTCTGAGATTACAGAAAAAAGAGCTTGGTAAGCTCTGTTATCTTCCCTCCAAAGAGTTTATGTGATTTTGTTCTAAAGAAAGGTGAACAGGGAAGCATGAAAGGCCGTAATTTGACCATTGTGGGACAGAAGAAATGTGGATACCTGTAAATACATAAAGGCGATCAGACAACTGGTGAAGGGTAAAGAGAGTGATAGGAAACCAGTCAGAGAGCAGAAGGAAAGAGGCAAGGACGCTTGGGCTTCTGTGCAATAAAAAATCATACACTGTTTGTGAAATACATGTGGATCTGGCAATCAGGAAATTTATACGTGATAAGTAAAATGTATTTGGTGATTATATAAGATAAGGTGAAATTGCTTTGAAAATATGAGTCTCGTTTCTTCTCCTTTTCATTTTCTAAATTTGATCAGAGCCACCAGTAGCTCATTTTCAGTAGCCTTTGTAATTCTTCTGTTAGTTTTAAGTTATATAACAGAGCATGAGTCAAGTGTATAACAGAACAGAGACATATCTGACTGTCAGCCTTCTGTGATGTCACATTCAGAGGCATGGTATAATTTGAGGCATTATAATTATTTTAACCAGTAATCACATATACATGGTATAAAGACACCAGCACAGAAACAATGTTTGAATCAATGTAAGGTCAAAATATAATTTAATCTGAGGTTAGTTTATCATCATTTGAAAAATCATACTCTTCAGACTTGATTAGATCAGTGACAATTTGATAAATTTGACGGCAAATTAGATAAATTTGACGATTATCAACTCAATAATATGGTAAAATCTGATTCCGCTCATTCAATAATACTAAACACTTTTTAGAGGTTTATCTATTAGAAATTAAAAAATGTATTAGAATTTTATCACATGGGAGCTATAATTAAAATAGACTTTGGGAAACAGTATTCTATAATTGGCAATTATAGGCAGATTCTTGTAGAAGTAGCTTAGGAAAAGGAACAGATAAGATTCTTCTTTATCTGTCTATACAAGCATGCTAACCGGGACTCTTGATTTCATGAAGAGGGCCTGTTCGTACACATTCTCAAGGACAGTTCTCTTTTCTTAACTAGGGCAGAAAGTACACTCTTTCTGAGTCATTCACGTACTCACAATGTCTTTTTAAATTGCAAGATGGAAATCCCCATATGGAAAGTTCTTCCTGCTTGTAACTGCAGATACACAAGACCCGGACTAATGGTCATCACGACAATTATAAAACCACATAGAAGTGCTATGAAGCAGATAGGATACTCACAGGTGAGGAGGCACTTATGCGGAGGCTGCAGGGATAGCCAGAGACCTCACATATAGTAAACATTTCAGGTGGCTAAGACTCTGTGCTAGCTATGCTTAGTCACTCAGTCGTGTCCAATTCTTTGTGACCGCATGGACTGTAGCCCACCAAGCTCCTCTGTCCATAGGGATTCTCCAGGCAAGAATACTGGAGTGGACAGCCTTTCCCTTCTCCAGGGGATCTTCCTGACCCAGAATTGAACTGGGGTCTTCTGCATTGCAGGAAAGCCTGACTAAGACCCTGCTACAGAGTAATGCCAACATTTTTTTAAGGTGTCAAAACAAAAATACTTCCAAATTACACACTTAGAAACTTAACACTGCTAAGCAAAGCTTAGACAGACAGGTAGCCAGACTCGATCCAGCCAGCCCTTTTCTGGCCATCAGCTCCAAGATGAGTAACTGGCTTGGTTCAAGGGGAGAAGGAGAATGTGGGTTTGGGGATTTTTTTCTACAAAGGTACAATTGCATAACATGCATATTTTAATTGGTGTGACATTTCAAAGGAAAATATTAGAATCAAAAGTAGAATTCTACTGGCAGCAACAATAGTTATCAGTGCTTACATGAGTGCTTCTTCATTTCCAGAATGCATTTTCAAAAGAAATGTACTGTTTAATTTTTACAGAATCCTCTCTTTGTAGGTGAAAAGAGTTAAGGTGATAGAATACAGAGAAACATGTCTAAGCCTCATCATTGAAAAGTGGGAAAGTCAGGGTCCATCTCCAGGCTCAGGAATCTTCTAACCTAGATCTCAAATAGCACTGCTCTAAAGATAGTCTTTCGTAGCCTGAATAAAATCAAATACAAAATGTATACTATGAAATATAATGTAATAGAGAGAGAACTGTGTTATAGGAAAATTAAGATATACAATGAAACAGACTTTAGCAGTTCATTGAAAATTCTGTTTTATTTGTATTTATTTAACAATTTATTTCAAGATCAAAAGGCAAACCTAAAAATAAATGAAACCCAGGACCAGTTCATTTTCGCTTTTAACAACAGGAAAAAATTGGGCCATCACTCCATAATCAATTTAGTTCCTGCTTCAGGGATGTAGGCATCATTTTGACAGAGGACAGTGAAGCTGCTCTTTGTGGCAGCAGTTACTAAGCCTGCCTGCAACTCAAGTTTCCTAATCTCCAAGTGAAAGTAATAACAGATCCTACGCCACAGGGTTGATGTGAAGGATAAATGTATGTATGCTAAATGCTGAAACATGGCCAGGTAAGAAGGGAGTGCTAAGTCCAGGCTAGCGCTGCCCTTCTGGGTGTTGTGACCAAGAAGCACCAAGGTTTGCTAGCAAAAGGCTAGACTAACAGGCTGGGTACCGCAAGGTCCACATGCTTAGTCCCATTGGCAGAGTCTCCCTTCCGTGTAAGGGCACACATTCACAATTACAGGTTCTGGGTCGGGGTTTGGGCATTCTGCAGGATGGTGCCCTGCAGCTGCATCAGGGTCTATTGAGTCCTTCCTATATGCCAGGCACTGTCCTAGGTGCTGAGACCCTGTGATGGGCAGAGCAACGCCTGCCTTCCAGAAGGGCTCCTTCTGGTGCAGTAAGTAAACACATACTTATCAACTGGGTCACAAGGATTGCTAAAGAGTAATCAGAGTAGGAGGGAGTGAGTGTGCCGGGAGATGTACTCAAGCAGATGTCTGAAGAACGTGAGCCTGTCTTGGTGGCGATGATCGGACAGTTGAGAGGAGCAGTGGAGGCAGGGTGACTGAGGAGGCCAGCGTGAGGACGGGAAGGTTGGTGGGAGGCAGGGCCAGAGAGGCAGTGTGGGTGGGGGAGAGTCAGATTGTTTGTAGGCCATGCAGGGTAGCATCAGCACAGGCAGTTGGCTGTTGAAGAGTGAAATCTGATCCCGTTGAGACGTGACAGTAGAATCACAAACAATAAAGCTGACTCTGGCTGTAAAGTGGAGAATAAACTCAGAGTCTGGGTGGGGAGGCTTAGTATAGGAGGGGCCAAGAAAGGCAGTCAAGAGGCAAATGCAGTGCCCCAGGGCAGGGGCATTTTGGCCAGCAGGATCGGTTGATGGGCTGCCGTGGACATGAACGAAGACCTGAAAAGGTGATGGGTTCAATAGGCTGTTGTTGAGCTGGAAGACAGTACAGGAGGAAGCCACTGAGAATCATGAGTGCAGTCTGGCCCTGTGAGAGCCTTGTTAGATATCCAAGCAGCCAGGCAGGCCACTGGGCATACAGGCCTGGAGTCAGAGAGAGAGATACCCTAGGCACCTGGGTCCTACCTTGAATTCTGAACAGGCTGCACTTGGAGCATCTACATGAGGTTGGAACTTGACTCGAAGTTTTTACTTTTGACATGTGGAGTCTGGTTATATCCACCATGGTAATTGGAAACTCGAAGTTTTTACTTTTGTGTCTGGTTATATCCACCATGGTATTTTTAAAGTTTTACATATTTTAACATAGTTAACTAAAGTGGGTGTAATGGAAATTGGAGGAAATTGTCACAAAACAGTGCCATTTAGAGGGTACTTATTTAGTGAGTTTAAAGTAATGAGCAAATAAACTGAAGATACATTTCTCGGAAGTAACTCTATACTGGAGAAAGAATGCAGAAAGAAATACAGTTCAAGAAGACAGATAAGCTGTTGCTTAAAAGCAATTCTGTTCAAGTCCCAAAGTAAGTTCACATTAAAGCTGGTCTGCAGATGCAATTATCTATACCATTTTATGGAAATCGAAAATGACTGTCAGCATAAGCAGAGATCACAAGAAATCCATCACATATTGCCATCAATAGCACCATTTGTGGTACGAGACTCAAAAGATTTTACTCCCCAGAAATGATGACATAACTGTTCACCTTGAACCATTGAAAATACTGAAATAAGGAGAGATCATCAAGCATCACTTGGTAAAGTGAAGCACCTTTAAAGACGGACTGTACTGCATAGTGTTATTATTACTAGTAGAGGCATTCATACTGATAGAAAAGTTACATTGGAGTAAAATTTCCTCAGAAACAAAAAGACTCTTCGATTTGATGACTAACGCAACTCTCCCCTTTCAGAGTAAGGCGTGGATTCTACTGCAGGTTTTGCCCGCACTGATGTCTGGTTCTGGAGAAAGCTTTCTTGGGATCCTTGTTCTGCTGCATTCAGATTCCTCCCTCCCCATTCCTCCCCAGCTCGCATCAGAAACCCTGCTGATGGCCTGTCCATCCCACCTCTACAGCCCTGCGTGGCCTGAACACTGGCCCTCTACACCTCCAGCCTTGCCTCTGATAAGCCCGTCATCCCCAAGGTGCCTGGGGCCACAAGGAAAGACAATGCCCCTCTTGAGGTGCTTTGCGTTTCCAACCACCTTCAGGCCAGATCCTGGAGGTGGAGCTTGTCACATGACTGTGCTGTGATTTGACCCCCACACAGGGCTCTTCTCACTGGGGTTCTTACATGCCCACTGCAAATGTCAATATTTTTCTTATTTTTTTTTTAATTTTTATTGGGGTATAGTCGATTTACAATGTTGTGTTAGTTTCTTCCATACAGCAAAGTGAATCAGTTATACATATACTTATATCTACTCTTTTATAGATTGTTCTCTCATATAGGCCATCACAGAATACTGAATAGAATTTCCCTTGCTATACAGTAGGTCCTTATTAGTTATCTGCTTTATTTATAATAGTGTGTATGTATCAATCCCAATCTACCAGTTTTTTTTTTTCTTAGTGCCACTACTCACAGACCCCTTCCTTTGGCTTGAGACCTGATCTTCATGCTTGAAGGTTCAGGTCTGCTTTCCTTTCTTCTGACCTGATATAAAGCTTGATCCCTCTACTTTCGGTTCCTAGGATGCCCTGCATATAAGATTCCTGAAGCAGTCATGCTCTTCAGGAATCCTCTGGGAACATGGCCCATTCCTTTAGATCCCAAGGTTAGGGATAACACCTTTGTCATCATCACAGTTCCCGCCACAATGCCAGGCACACGGTCGACATCCACACGCCTTTGCCGAGCTGAGCTGCTGGGACAGTGAACCTCTTTGAAGATATGATGGAGAGGTGCTGTCTGGGGTCATTTGGAATCACGTTGGCAGCGGGTTCACAGAACAGCCTGTTTCCAACTTGGCCATCTAGGTCCCTCTTAGCATAGTCCCCTCTCCCCTCTGGCTTCACGTGAAGATCACTTGGGGACCTTAAAAAATACCAGTGGCCGTTCCTCCTGGGTCTTTTAAGGCTGAGTCTCTAGGGTCTAGAAATCTGGAAGAAACTAATACAAAAGTCACAGATTCAAATGCCCTGAAGACAGCAGAGGTGAGACCACCGGGACAGGTGGGAAATTTGCACAGTTACTAGAGTTGAGCCTTTCTAAAGTCATGCATATTTTTTGTTCTGAAAACTCTGTGTGAAATAAACTCATTAGTGGACCACATTTTACGGCTGCCTGTTCCCTACTCCACCTTGTCAGAACTCCCTGAAAGACCCAGAATTTGAAGCCTGGCGGGGGCCATTCACGGCATCTGAGGAAGTCCTTCCACCCCCTGAGCGCCGGGTCCTGCTTGCGTGCCTGCCCATGTCCCAACCATCACCTTCCCTCCTCTACCTGGAACGTGGGGCTCAGCGTTCAAGCTTAGGGATCGAGTCCTTGTGCCTTTTGTGTAGAAGATGTAAAAAATGAGGATGTTTTAACATGAGTGGTTGCACCTATATTTCCTTTATTGTCCCTTGTCTCGAACATCAGTAATATGAAAATGCTGAAGCTGTTTCATGGACATTATTTGTAGAAAACATGCACTAACTATAAGAAAATAGTTCAAATTTTCAGACAACCTAGTTTATTAATCCTGATACCGAAGGGGAAATCACCAAATTTTCAAGCATTTCTACTTTATATCAAATTGTTCTCAAAAGCAATGGATCTAGTCTTAGTTCACAGGATCTGCTCGCTGCAAGAGCAGAGCCTTCAGCTTATCTTAGAAGTGGCCGTGTCCTCACCGCTGACCTGAGGGCCGGCAGAGCTCTTTGGTTTTACTCAGAACCGTGCAGACGCACGCTGAAGCCTGCTTCCTGCACCTCAGAGGGCTGAGGGTCTCTTGTGTTTCCTCCTGGAGGCCTTGTGAATTTGCTCACTGAATGGAATTGCTCACTGAAGGCACAGCCCAGTATGTGTGTGTCATTTTGTTTTCCAAGCCCAGATGGAACAGAGCAAGCTGAAATCACTCTGTATGTTAGAAGCACTCTGTAAAAATCATACAACTTGATATGCATGAGAAGGTTCACCAGGCCACTCTGAGAGTCTCCTCTGTGCTGGCACTTGGGAAGGCCTTCCTCTCCATAGCTGTGAAGACAGTGCATTTTGTAACCGTGAGTTACAAAGGAATGGTTTCTGAGAAGAAATCTATGGACTGAGGAGGACTTTCCAGTTGTTCATGAGAGGAACCTCTACTCCCGCCCTGACAGGCATTTTCAGGACTTCTAAAGAAACTATTTGCGACAACCTAGGGCCTACCTTCAGTAAAGACAGAGAAGAAATCATGGCAAATCTCCAGCCTGGTGTCTTTTCTTTGTTTTCAAGTCCACAGATAAATGCAAGAAACAGTTATAGCAAAAGAGGGCAAATACTGAAATTCCTGCAAGGGTGTGTAGGAGGCAGCGCTCCTGGAGATATGGACTGGGACTAAGTGGTTTGTGGACATCTCCATGGTCTCTATCTCCTGACACTCAAGGCTATTCAGAGCAAATATAATTTAAGAATATTTTCGCAACAGATAATGTAATAGTTTTTAAAATGTACTTGAAACATTAAGGTATGCTTTCTTTTTTTTTTTTTGATTGTGACTTTTATATTTTTTATTAAGGTAGAATTGATATGTAACATTGTGTAAATTTAGGGTATGCAGCATGTTGGTACATTTATATGTTGCAATTTGATCACCACCTTAGCATTAGCTGACACCTCTGTCATGTCACGTATTTATTAAATGATTTCCTTTTTGTGATCTAGCTTCTTAGTAACTTTGAAGTTTATAACATAGTATTGTTAACTATAATTACTTTGCTGTGCATTAGATTCCCTAAAATTATTTTTCTTCTAGTTGCAGGTTTGTAACCTTAACCAACATCTCCTGAATTCCATCAGCCCCAGCCCCTGATTAACTGTTTCTGAGTTGGCTTTTTTGGATTTCACATACAAGGGATGAGCTTTTTTCTGCTAGTTTGCATGCTTTCACCTCTCTTCTAAGTTAAAGATCCAACAAAGACCTTCCAAAAATTGGACACTTGGCCAAAACCTAGAATTGCGTAATCAAACTGGTGATTGTTATGAGCTTCATGCGAAGTGGACATTGAGGCCAGACTTAGTTTGAGCAATAGTTGCTCTGTTGTTGCTCAGCTGGGCCCATGCACAGACTTTCTTTCATACATTTGGAGAACAGTGTTAAGACCCTTCATCCTGACA
Source organism: Okapia johnstoni (assembly GCA_024291935.2). Lineage (NCBI taxonomy): Eukaryota > Metazoa > Chordata > Mammalia > Artiodactyla > Giraffidae > Okapia > Okapia johnstoni. The sequence goes on from CM044326.1 coordinate 3,206,889, forward strand.
TTAGGTTTTCAAGGCTGAGTGCTTTGTCTTTCTTTGTAAAACTACAATGGATGTCAGAGAAAAGGGAATTCAGTATTTTTAAATACTAAGTCACAGAGTTTAAAAAAAAAAAAGATATGTGTTTGTGGGCTCCAAAGGTACATAATTCGTGTTAACCATCTTCCAGACTGTGGCTTTCTTTCCCTGCTGATAACTGCTTCCGTGTGCCCAGATCTGCTCAGGGCCGGTTCTCATTTCCACCTGCTCCATTGGCATACACTTTTTTTTTGGACATAGACTTTTGAGGCCTGAGTAAGTTTGTTGTTGAATTGTGCAAATTAGACCATTCTGCCTGTGAACCTCCGGCAAGGTTCCACCCGCTCTTCTCAGCGTTTTATTGTAAGTGGACGTGTTGGGTCACAGAACACTGTGCTCCCTGAGTCTCTGCTCTGGGGCCACATCACGTAAAGGCAGGGCTTTCAGCCTGGGAGTCATAACTCCTGCTCCGCGGGCCTGTGTTTGACTGGAGTGGAGCGTACCAGCAGCCGGCAGTGCTGGCGTTGCGGAAGCCCAGCACCGTCCCTCACCAGTGATCCATCCTGACATAGCGCTCACAGCACACGTGCTCCCAGTCAAGAATGCAGGAAAATGTGGGCACCCCAATCTTACTTTCAAATTAGATAGAAGCTTTAATGTCCCCCGGTACCCCATCACCCATTGCAGTTGAGTAACTAACAAAATGAAGGCTCAGTTTCTCTGTATTTGAACCAAACTTGTGAAATGCCCCACAAGTGGGTTAGGCTCTGCTAGTCCATGTGCAGTGACTAATATGTCTTAAAATTGGCTACACTATCGACACAAATAGTTCTTCAGAGTCTGGGAGGGATGGAGTTTGATTTGATGGGTGACCAGCCCAGAGCCAGCATTCTCGGACTGGCTATTCAAGAATTAGGGCTGTTTAAGATTTTCAACAATAAGGATTATGTCAGCAAAACAACCTGGATGGTACAGGAGATCATTCTTAGATGTCCTCCCTCCAAGACAAGTCAGCATATCATTCCCTGTTTCTATACTTTGAGAAACAATTGTTAAGAAACAATTAAGAAAGTCTGAACTCCTTCTTTTGCTTCTCTGTTAAAAAGCTTTTCGCAAATGCCAACCAGCTCTGTAAAAGATGAGACCGATGACAACATCACGATATTCACCAGGATCCTGGATGGGCTGCTGGATGGTTACGACAACAGACTGAGGCCGGGGCTCGGAGGTGGGTGTGGGCCCTGGCTGAGGCCCTCGGGGCCCGAGGTGCATTTTTGCTTAAACCCAATCTCAAGCTTAGGTTTGCTGTGATTCAAACAGTTCCTCACAGAGCTTCCCTGCTAGGAGTTTGAATTGGTGGTGTTGCCAAGGCTGCTGCATGTTGTCATTTTCCAGATGCAAGAAGCCAGGGGAAGTGGTCTCCCTGAAAACTCCTTTTTCTCCCCAGATAATGGTAACATCCATTCCCGTCCGCTTAAGGAGAAACCCTTTCTTAGGTGATACTGAAGCTGAAGTTACCCTATGTTGGGAAATACTTTATCATCGACCTCATACCCTCCTGTCTCTGCAAGTCCTTCTTTGAAACCCATGACTGAGTGCAACTGTTCTTTACATGTTGCATATTACAGATTTAATTTTTCACTAGAGCCGTAATTACGGTTTTTACTTTGACCCTATAAAGCTGATGAAACTAAATGAGTACTAAAATATGCTTTCAGGGTCCAACTGGCTTGATTTTGCGCTGAGAATCCCATGCATTTCAGGCGTGTGCGGGGCCCTGGGCTCCACCGGGTTTGCATGTATACATTTGAACCTGCTCCATTAGGTGAGGAGGGACCCTCTAGCAAATCCATCCCTGGAGGAAAATGTTTAGTCCTTCTTCATTATTTGCATCTTCATCAGGGACATTTGCTGAAACCATGGGTTGACCCTCTCTGCCTTTTTGACAAGAGCAGTCCACATAGGCTCCCTGACCCCCTTTTACTGCACCCTGAGTTATGTCCCTCAGAACTGTGAGCTGAGGCCCTGGTGAGGAACCTGTGTCTGTGTTTCAGAGCGTATCACTCAGGTGAGAACGGACATCTACGTCACCAGCTTCGGCCCTGTGTCCGACACGGAAATGGTGAGTTTGCTTGCGGCCCCGTCCAGACCACCCTAAACCCCCACGGCACCGGCCCAGGGCTGCCCCTGCCCAGCCGTCACCTGGTTGCCTCCCTTTGTGCTAGGAATACACCATCGACGTCTTTTTCCGACAAAGCTGGAAAGACGAAAGGCTTCGGTTTAAAGGGCCCATGCAGCGCCTTCCTCTCAATAATCTCCTCGCCAGCAAAATCTGGACTCCAGACACGTTCTTCCACAACGGGAAGAAGTCCATCGCGCACAACATGACCACACCCAACAAGCTGCTGCGGCTGGAGGACGACGGCACGCTGCTCTACACCATGCGGTGAGTGTCCCCGGTGGCCCGGCCCTGGGCCCGGCCGTGCAGGAGCTGGCTGGTGTGAGGATTGTGTGTCTGTGTGTGTGGCTACACCATGCGGTGAGCGTCCCCGGGGGCCCGGCCCCTGGCCCTGCCCTGCAGGAGCTGGCTAGTGTGAGGACTGTGTGTGTGTGTGTGTGTGTGTGTGTGTGTGTGTGTGTGTGTGTGTGTCTATACCATGCAGTGAGTGTCCCCAGCGGCCTGGCCCTGGGCCCTGCCGTGCAGGAGCTGGCAAGTGTGAGGATTGTGTTGTGTGTGTGTGTGTGTCTATGTGAGATGGGTGGTTTTTCCTTTTGATTTCCCTATACTGATGTCCATGTATATTATTTCTTTGGGCTACTACGAGTTCATAGTATTTGTCTATACTTGATTCAAGATCTAGGGCATGTTTAGAAGAGTGGTAAAGTAACTTAGGGAAAATTTAACAGAGATTTTATTTTAAAAGTCTAAGGAGACCCCTTTTTGTTGCAATTGTGCGGTATTTTGAAGTTTTAAAAGTCTATTTGTTGTATGGTTTGATAACATTTCCAGCACTGAGGTTAAATTTTAGCATTTCTTATTTAAAATGATCATTAGTCATTTTTTGAAAATTCTGAATTATTCATTGCATCTGAGTAAATCAATAAATTGACCAGTGAGAAAGACTCCTTTATAGCTTTTCAGTTTCCATGGTGGGTCTAAGTAGACTTTAGAAGATATTCTTAAATTAATGAAAAAGAGAAAAGGAAAGAAAAAGGCATGAAAGCCAAGTTTTTAAAAAGGTACATTTGTTTAGGTAGCTGTTATAGATATTTTCTATCTTGGTTATAATTCTTCACAATAAGCTTTATATTAAAAGGATAATTGTAGTGGAAAGTAATGTTAATATAGTCATCTTCAAAGACTGCATGTCCTAACATAATTCTTAGGAATGCTTTGGCTTATTGTGTCCCAAACCTGCTTGACAACAGGCCATGATTTTTCTTATACCAACCCAGTAAGGATTCTGATCAGTGACCTGCACACACACCTTGGTGTTTTGTTCCAGTCTTTACTCTTCCTTTTTCCCTGCATTGATCTGGAAGGTGTTTCACCCACAGTTGGAGATAGGAGTTGCAAGCATCACATCAATGCCTGAACATCACATCAGTGCCTTCTCCATGCAGAAAGTGTGTGAAAAGCTGAGGAATATCTCAGGGATTGACATTTAGTCCTTGGTCATCATGCTATGGAAAGGAAGGCTGGGCAATGAAACCAAGAGCACTATATTCAGCCTGTGAGCAGAGAGTAGGTGTGGAGACAAGTCCCGCATCCTGGAGGGTGCTGGGGTCCCACGCAGAGGGGGCCCTGGGTGAGCCTGCCATGCGCCTGTGTTCTGTTCCTAGATTTAAAATACCCCAGTCTGCATAGATTATTGTCCTTGATTCACAGCTGGCTCCTGACCTGCAGGGGTCAGTTCGGTCCATTGCCTAAGACAATGGGATGCTTTTGTCCTGTGCACAGTTGCATGGACAGGGTATGAGATAAGCCTCTTGTCCAGAAGGGGAAGTGGCAGCAGAGGGGCTTCTTACCAAATGTCTGCACACCAAAAACTTCCCAAATACACACAGCCCTTCAGTCCTCGGACAGCCCAGCCAGCTAGGGGACACCGTTACCACTAACCAACAAATAGGTAGAGGTCAGAAATATTTGGCAATCAGCCTAAGGTCACACAGCTATGGCGGGGGGCGTGGCAACAGGAATTTGAGTTCTGGTATGAGCAGTTTCCTTGTTTAATCCACCACATTTGGAAATCGGAGGGATGCAGTGTTATTAGACACGTAATGGCCTTCTTAACTTTGTTAAAGTGTCATGCCCGGAAGGAAGTGGTGAGAACCAGAGCAACTTAGCAGTGATTTGTCCTTATTTATGCAGAGGAAGCCTGCTGCTAATGAGTTGCAAAGTTGATCACTAGTTTTATTTTTTCAGTCTTATACAACCTGTGGAAAGTAGAACTAGCTACACTTGAAAGCATTAGGAATTATAGTATGATGGATCTATAGCTATAATTTGATAGCATTTTAGTCTACAGATTTAGCAGAGATGATGAGAAGGCAATCATAATTAACTGGACAGAGCTCATAGCCCTATCCAGGCCTCACTCCGTCACTGAGCCTTCAGAAGTACAGCCTTTCTGTCTAGCACTTTGGTCACTCCCACCAAGTCTTATAAAAGCAGTGATATACTTTGACCCAGTAATTTCTATGTAATGTCCATCTTAAGGAAATAACTAGGAGTAAGGACTAAGCTTTATGCACAAAGGTTTCTACCATCATGTTACTTATGATACCAAACACTGGGGAAAATATAAAAATTCTGCACATTTTTTCAACTAAAATTGTATTTAAAAATTTTTCTTCAGACTTTGGATCTGATAAAAAAAGATGAAACATGTGCATGAAGAAGAAATTAGGGTTCACATCCTGCACTTTTAACCTGAGATACATACTGAGAAATACTGGAAAAGTACTGTTACCAACTTCTGAAAAGTAGCTCTATAGCGATTATTGTACAAGGGAGGGATTCATTGATATAACATCCCCACCATGCTCCAGAAATCATTTAAGGTAATATTAAAAGAGACACACAATTCAGATGGATGAAATTCCTTGGGTGATTCCAAAGAAGCTAAAGGAACATAAGCTATTGATGCCATTTGCTCCCAAAATGTCTTCTAAAAAGCCTTTGGTGCTTGCCTAGAGCTGATCTACAATTTCAGTTCCGAAGAAATTTCTACCTATTCATAATCTGTTTATAGGATCTGATGATAGAAAGGAAAGTCCAAAGAGCCACAGACATTCCCTGTGGGACCATCAAAGAGAGGACCCTTAAAATGCTCTGCAGTTTCCTTTAGGATGATCTTGTAGCAGATAAAAAGGATAGGTTTTTACAGAGCCATAGCCAGAGCTGTACTGTGGACGCCAGGCCGGTGGCCCAGCATCTTTAAGGGGACCCTCAGCACAGCAGTTTCCCTGGGTTGTCGTTGCCAGAGCTGGAGAGAGAAGAGGCACGGAATGCAGAGCACGATGTCTGTCCACCCCGGGCCTGAATTACTGCCCTTCTGGCTGGCCTCACCGGTTACCTGGGGTTTTCCCTGGGTGGAACTTTAGTGAATTAGTGGATTTTGATTTCACTCCCCTGCAAGCTCAGACATGACCACATGAGGGCCTCTGCCAAGCCTCATGACACATTTTCTTTCTAACGGGTGAGCTGAGAGGTAGGGACCAGCTCTCATCTCTGTTTCCTGCACACCTTCTGAAGGTGCAGACTTGTGAGGACCACACAGTGACAGAAGAACCAGTCTCTCTAGTCTCTGGCGTAGGAAACCACAACAGGCAAGGAAGTACTTACAAGGAAGTGGGCTCTGATAGTATCACATGGTGTCAGAAAACCCAGCTGCTGCTGGACCTAACATCACCGTGTCCACGCGGGTGGGCAGAGGTGTGAGGGTGCTAGTGACTGCCGTCGTGGGTCGTAGAATGCCCTGGACAGACCGGACTCACTCTGCAGTCACGCTGGCACACTATGCATTTCCCTGTGCTGTTTTCATTTTGAGAAAAGCATATTTTTATGATTGTTTACACCCCGTTTAGATTTTCATTGTTAGTAGAAAACACTGCTTTGAATTGGAGCTAGAGGAAGAGAAAGGAGCATGGATTTTGGAGTCAGGCTCACTTCAGTTCAGATCTTGACTTGATCATTTAGTGGTGATGAGCACTGGGCCTTTTTAATCTCTTAGAACCATTGTTTGTTATTGTTTATTTCTTTCTTTCAGTACAGTGTGCCTGCAGGGTCTGAGAATGTCATTTTGAGAACATAATCATATGCACAGCTATTCCTAGAATGGCCACTGGGTGGCAACACAGTCACATATTTGCATAGTGATTGGCAGCGATCATTTAGTATAATTAAGTTACTTGAATGAGATTATATACATGTTACATATATTTGATTTGTGGGTAATGAATTTAAAGGCGATTATACATATATAACCAGAAGTTTTTAACTAAGCACTGGTATGTATGTAAGAGTGTCTGCATCCCTACATGTAAACCGTGTCTCTCATGATACCAGTAGATATATTGGCCAGATCTTGAAATTTTTAAGATAACATTTATTTTAATGATTAGAATCAATATATTATTTAAATATTTGTAAAACAAGGAAAATCACCAAATATGGAATACAGTTATGACACCAAGACCAAATAAAACCAATGTTAATGGTTTGGTCTGCATCACATATACATGTCCACGTGTGTGGGCACATGTGCACACACGTGTGTATATCTGCGTGTGTCCACACACATACTCTTCTATAGATTTTGAGTGGTCTCATTCTCTGAAAACTGTTTTGTAAATGGCTTTATGATCTAAAGTGTAGTGAGCACCTTTTTCCCTCATTAAACATTGTTCTCAAGTTTGTGACCCATTACACCCATCAGATCAGCGTCTTGTCATTATATAGTCTCTAAAGAAATGCATGTCATTTTAATTTTTTTCTGTCTATGATAAACGTTGTAATGCAAGCACATAATTCTCTCCATTGTGTAAATTCCAGGAATTGGTCAAAAGGTAAGCCTTTCAGTACATGTTTCCACGTTACTCTCTAAAAACTCTACCAAATTCCCTCCCTCCAGCGGGGGAGGAGGGATGGTCCCTGTTACTTCCTCGCTGACATTTTATCTGTGGGACTGAAAACAAAGCAGCAGCCCGTTTTGCTGCGTGGGACGCGGTCAGCAATAGAAAGTCCATGTGTCACAGTGAGTCTGAGACTCACAGTCACACCGGCCTTCTTCCTTCCCTTTGGGAAACGAGTCTCACAGAGCAGCCTGTGAACCGACTTGACCGAAGATGACCTTTCCTCCTAAATGAGGGCCTGGGGGCCTGGCTGTGCAGCGCCACTCCCACTTCCATCTCCCCGTCAGGGTGCACCTTCAGCCTCCCTTGTTTTCCTTCAGCAGTGGGCCCCAGACCGCCCCAGATGGCTCCCCGAAGCCTCCTCCTCTCCAGCTTGCTGGCCCTGGCTTATCTCGGAGTCCCCCGCTCACAGCCCCCGAGTAATCTTGCCTGGAGTGTTTGCCACCTGCATCTGACATCCCTGTTGAACTTCGGAGCATCTTTGGGGAAGGGCCTATGTCCTGAACATGCATGATTCTCTGTGATTTCTTACAGTCCGTGGACTCTAGAGGCCTGGCTCCTGGCTCTCAAGAGGAGTTTGCATTTGTGAAGAGTAAACCATAATGATTGGAGAATGAAATGGCAACCCACTCCAGTATTCTTGCCTGGAGAATCCCATAGACAGAGGAGCCTGGTGGGGTCCATGGGGTCCAGAGGAGTCCATGGCGTCATAAAGAGTCAGACACGACTGAGTGACTGACATACACACAAACCATAATGAACAAAACACCCTCCTTAATCTAGCCTATCTCACTGCTCAGCCGTTAGTTTGACAGATTTGAAAGGGAGACCTGGAAAATTGCCACAGACATGCTCAGTGCTTGGGTTTCTGCCAGTTTTATATGGATTCAAGTTTATGTTTGGCTAGCAAATTGTACTTTGGGGCCACATGAGGCCATTTTAATACAGGTTTCTTGGTTACTTGATTTGAAAACATGACTGGAATTATCCTGGGTCAATTCACTGCAGTTAGTCTAAATTTTTAGACCATTAGGTTGGATTACTCCATCCTTTGCAAATGGACAACTCCAGCACTTTTCTGCCTTCTTAGGTTCTGAACCAACAAAGGCTGTCAGACACTCACTTCTAGGCTCCTTCCACTGTTCTCTTGTGGGCTGGAGTCTCGGACTTCCCTGTCCAGGCAGGGACCTGAAGCTCAGGGCCACAACTCACACAGTCTTGAGGGATCGCAAGTGACCTCTCTTTGGAGGCAATGGGTGGGAGGCGGTGGGTGGCAAGTCCCAGGCAGCTGCTGGCTAGTGACTTGGTCCTAGACCCATCCCCAGCCCCACAAAGGTAAGGCCCAGACCCTAAGTAATGTTGAATGGATAACACCTCTGGACCTGGGCTGCTAATTGGTTTTCAGAAAAGCATGTAGCCTTTTTTATGTGCCAGATACTTTAGAAATATAAACTCATCTAATCGTCAAATCACCCTAACAGCTTGGTACCCTCATTATCCCTGTTCATAGATGAGACAAATGAAGCAGATGAAAATGAATACACAGGAATTAGCCCGTCAGTAGAGTCCAAACGCCCAACTCACCTGCCAATACCTACTTTAACACGGTGTCTAAGAAACACACAGCAGAAGCGTACGCACGCTCTGCCGCCAGCCTGCATGAAAAGTCTCCACCAGGTGGCGCCCTATCCACTTGCATTTGGGGGAATGGGCTCAGGAGTGCCTTCTGTGAGATCCAAGGGAAGCTCTGGTCTCTCCGAAACTCATTCAGGGAAAGAAAAGCGCTGCACTTCTGGACAGTGTTGCTATGAGATGCACTTGGTGTGTCTGCGACTGACCTGAGGTTTCTCACAGTCAGGAAGTCTGTCCTAGCACCACACCCTCACTGGCACACAACTGGCCTGTACCTCCTGCCAAGCCACTGGGGCGCCAGGGTGCTGACTCCAGAGCTGAAGGGCTCCTGAAGAAGTGCGTCCATGTCCTCACCTGGGGAAACCTGAAGGGTCCTTCCAGGATGCTGTAATTGGAGGTCTCATCTCAGACGTAACCTGTGCATAATCTCATTTCACGCATAATCTGTCAGATGGCAGAGAATCCGCCTGCAGTTCAGGAGACCAGGGTTGGATCCCTGGGTCGAGAAGATCCCTGAGAGAAGGGAATGGGTACCCACTCCGGTATTCTTGTCTGAAGAATTCCATGGACAGAGGAGCTTGACAGGCTACAGTCCCTGGGGTCACAGAGTCAAACACAACCGAGCGACTAACACTTTTCACTTCACAAATATCAGACAAGTACCTTGCGAACAGCATAAATCAGAGAGGTCACCGACTTTTAGTTATGTGGCTAATGCCCTGAGGATTTCAGTGTTAATCCTGAAAAAGATTATGCACGTGTCTGATGTTTATGGAGAAGAATGAAGGCACCAAGTCCTCTATGCTTAAAATATTTCCTGAGTGGCGTGAGATCATGAGTTTTGGGTTTTGTTTTTCCTATAACTGTACTTTCTTACACAGTAGCCACTGTATCTTGTTGTTAATTTTAAGGTTAAATGAAATTGAAAATTCAGCTTCTAAATCATACTGGCCGTATTTTAAGTGGTCCATGGCTAGCATGAAGAAGGGCTTCAGTATCAGACAGCACAAATATAGGACATTCATATCATCACAGAAAGTTCAGTTGGAAACCCAGCCTAGTCCAACAGAGCTGAAATGTTTCTCAGGGGCTGTCTCTTTCCTTTGGCCCTGATAGCTGCACACACGGCCCTGTGGCCAGCAGCAGCCAAATTTTGCTATAACACATGCAAAGAAGGGATGACAGAGGACACCGAGAATCCTCAGACTTAAGTAAAATTTTAGAATAGCTTTGAAAAAGTTAAAGCACTTATGATGCAATATTTTTATAACTATTTTGTATAAACAAATGTATATATATTCTAGTTTTATCAGAATAATTGACATATAATGCTGTATAAGGTTAAGGCGTACAGCGTGTTGACTTGATGCCTTATGCACTGCAACATGATAGTAACACTTCTGTTGTGTCATATAATTAGCATATCTTTTTTTGTGGTGAGAACATTTTAGGTCTATTCTCTTAGCAACTTTCAAACCTGTCATGCAGTATTACAACTATAATCACCATCCTTCCACTTTAGATACCTAGAACTGATTCATTCTTAACTAGAAGTTTGTGCCTTTTTACCAATATCTCCCCAGTTCACCCACCCTCCAGCCCTGGTCACCACCAGTCTGCTCTCCCTTCTGGAAGTTTGGAGTTTTAAATTCACACGATATTTGCCTTTTTCTGTCTGACATAATGCCTTCAAGGTTCATTCAAATTGTTGCAAATAGAAGAATTATCTTCTTCCTCATGACTGGATGTGTAAATATGAGTACATATCACATTCTCTTTATCCAGTCATCCAGAGATGAATACTTAGGTGGTTTTTATAACTTATCTATTGTGAAAAATCCTGCAATGAGCATTGCAGGTGATGCAAGCATCTCTTGTAGTTAGTTTTCGTTGGAAATATTCCCCAAAGTTGGATTGCTGGATCACATAGTAGTTCAATTTTTAATTTTCTGAGGAACTTCTATTCTTCTTTTTCTGTAGTGGCTACACCAACTTACTCACTATCAGTATAGCAGGACTCCCTTTTCCCCACACCCTCTCCAAACTTCCTATCCCTTATCTTTTTGATGATAGCCCTTTTGACAGATGTAAGGTGGTATCACACTGTTGTTTTGATTTGCATTTCCGTAACAGCTAATTGTTGAGCATCTTTGCATGTACCTGTTGGCCATCTGTTTGTCTTCTTTGGGAGAATGTCTTTTCAGTTCCTCTGCCCATTTTGAAAGTTGGATTTTTTTTTTTTTTGGCTATTGAGTTATATGAGTTTTTTATGTTTTTTGGAAAGTAAACCCTTATCAGATACATGATTTGCAAATACTTTCTCCCATTTTGTAGGTTGTGCCTTCACTTGATGATCGCTTCTTTGGATGTGCAGAAGCACTTTAGCTTGTTTGTCTGTACCTTTGTTTGCTTTTGTTGTTATATCCAAAAAATGGTTGCCAAGGCCAATGTCAAGGAGCTTTGCCCCTGTGTTTTATTCTAGCAGTTTTTTCTTTTCAGGTTTTATGTCTAAGTCATTGATCTGTTTTGAGTTAACTTTTATGAACAGTGTAAGATATGGCTCTGATTTCATTTATCCACTGTTCCCAACACTAGGTATTGGAGAGACTGTTCTTTAGCCAGTGAGTATTCTTGGCTCTTATATGATATATTAATTGACTGTATGTTAGAAGGTTTATTTCTGGACTCTCTCAATTCTGTTCCATTGGTCTGTGTTTCTTATTTTTAAGGCAATGCCATACTGCTTTGATTACTATAGCTTTGCAGTATAATTGAAATCTGGAAACATGATGCATCCAGCTTTGTTCATCTTCTCAAGGATTGCTCTAGCTATTCAATGTCTTTTGTGGTTTTATACGATTTTAAGATTGTTTTTGTATCTCTGTGAAAAATGCCTTTCAAGTTTTAAAAAAGGATTACATTGAATATATAGACAAATCTCGGGTAATATGGACAATTTAACAGTGTTGATTTTTTCTGATTGATGAATGTGAAAAATTTTCCATTTGTTTGTGTCTTTTTTGATTTCTTTCTTCAAAAATCATGTTCTTTTCAGTGAAGAGATCTTTCACCACCTTGGTTAAAATTATTCATACATATTTTATTGTTTTTTTGTGCTATTCAAAATGAGATGTTTTTATTTTTCAGATCGATATTTTTGCATTAATGGTATAGAATTACAGCTGATTTTTGCTTGTGATTTTTGTATCTTTCAACTTTCTGAATTCATTGATTGATTAGTTCCAATAAGTTTTTGATGGAGTTTTTAGGTTTTGCTGTATGTAAGATCATATCATCTGCACACAAACCCAATTTTTCATTCTTTCCAATGTGGTGCTTTTTATTTCTTTTTTTGCCAGAATTGTTTGGACAGGACATGCAGTGACTATGTCAAATTAGAGTGGTGAGAGAGAGTACTCTTGTCTTATTCCTAATCTTAAGGAAAAGCCTTTTAGACTTTCTCTGTTGAGGGTGATGCTAGCAGTGGGCTTGTCACGTACGTGTGCTAAGTCGCGTCAGTTGTGTCTGATTCTTTGCAACCCTGTGAACTGTAGCCTGCCAGGGTCCTCTGTCTATGGGATTCTCCAGGCAAGGATACTGGAGTGGGCTGCCATGCCCTTCTCCAGGGGATCTTTCCGACCCAGAGATCAAACCCATGCCTCTTATGTCTCAAGCACTGGCAAGCAGGTTCTTTACCATTAGCACCACCTGCCAAGCCCCAGTCTTATCATATATTGCCTTTATTGCATTGAGACATACTGTATACTGAATATTGTTAAATGTTTGTTATCATGTTTTTTTGTCATGAAACTGGATTGAGTTGATCCATTTTCGTGATTAATTTAGTGTTAATTGTTGAGATCCTTATCGCTTATATTCTATTTATGTGATTGTTGTTTTTATCAGCCCACTCAATCATGTCCAACTCTTTGCAGCCCTCCGTTGATTGTCATCACACATGGCTTCCCTGTCCCTTTCACCATCTCTGGAGATTCTTAATCTACACGTCCATTGAATCGATGATGCCCTCCAACATATCTCTCTCCTCTGTTGCCCTTTCTACCTCCTGCCCTCAAACATGTTCTGAGCATCAGGGTCTTTTCCAATGAGTTGGCTTTTGCATTCAAAGTCGCCAAATTATTTATGTGATGTATCATATTTGTTGATTCCTTGCATCTCTGGAGTAAATCCCACTTGATTATAATGTATTATCCTTTTAATATGCTGTTGAATTTGGTTTGTTAATATTTTGTCATGAATTTTTGCATCTAGATTAATCCAGGACATTGGTCTGTAGTTTTCATATAGTATCCTTGTCTGGCTTTGGTGTCAAGGTGATGCTGACCTTGTAAAATGAATTTGGGAGTGTTCTTTCCTCTCCAGTTTTTTGGAAAAGTTTGAGAAGCATTATGTTCATTGTTCTTTTACTGTTTGGTAGCATCCATCAGTGAAACCATCTGGTCTTAACACTTCTTTGTTGGAAGATTTCTGATAATGGTTAAACTTTCTTGCTAATTTTTCATCTGTTCATACTTTTTATTTTTCCTATAACAATCTAGGAAGGTTGTATGTTTCTGAGAATTTATACAGCTCTTCTAAGTTATTCAATTTTTGACATATACTTGTTTATAGTAGTTTTTATGGTTCTTTGTATTTTGTGATATTAGTTGTAAAATTTTCTTTTCCACCTCTGGTTTTATTTATTTGAGTCTTTTCTCTTTTATTCTTAGTCTAGCTAAAGGTTTGCCAATTTTGCTTCCATTTAAGAATAAAACCCATTAGTTCTGTTAACCTTTGTTTTTTTAAACAGACCAGTCTTTTTAAACTTTCTGCTCTGATCTTTGTTTCGTTCTGCAAACTTTGGGCTTGGTTTGCTCTTTATCTGGTTCCTTGAGGTGCAGAGTTAGGGTATTTACTTGAAATCTTGCTTTCTTTTTTTCTAGTTGAGGCATTTGTCTGTAAGCTTTCCTCTTAGCATTGCTTTTGCAGCATCCCATAGGATTTTTTAAAATTTATTTTTAATTGGAGGGTAACCACTTTACAAAACTGTGTTGGTTTCTGCCATATATCAACATGAATCAGCAATAGATACACACGTGCCTTTCCTCTTAAGCCTCCCTGTGCCTCCCGCCCCATCCCACCACTCTCAGTCATCACAGAGCCCTGGACTGAGCTCCCTGTGTCACACAGTGAAGCTGCACGGACTGTCTGACATGGTGGTGTGTGTGTTTCAGTGCTACTCTCTCAATCTGTCCCACCCTCTGCTTCCCCTGCTGTGTCCCCAGGCCTGTTCTCTATGCCTTTGTGTCCTTTGCTGCTCTGCAAACAGGTCCGTCGGTACCATCTTTCTAGATTCCATATGTATATATATATGCATAGATTATATATAGATTCCATATATATATACACACATAGATTATATATAGATTCCATATGTGTATATATATATATGCATAGATTATATATAGATTCCATATACATATATGCATTAATGTATGATATGTTTTTCTTTCTGACTTACTTCTCTCTGTATAATAGGATCTAGACTTATCCATTTCATTAGGACTGACTCAAATGTGTTCCTTTTTACAGCTCAGTAGTATTCCATTGTATATTATGTATCATAACTTCTTTATCCATTTATAGTCAGTGGATATCTAGGTTTTTTCTGTCCTTGCTATTGTAAATAGTGCTGCAATGAAAATTGGGTACACCTGTCTTTTTCTGTTATGGTTTCCTCAAGTCATACTGGCTCATTCATGGGATTTTTGGGGGTTCTATGGCAGTTTTACTCAGTTTTTTTTAAGGAATCTCCATATGTTCTACTGCAGTGGTTATTCAGTCTTATTTTACACCGCACGTATGATGGTTTTCCCTTTTCTCCAACCATTCTACAGCACTTCACGATTTGTAAGATTTTTTTTTATGATGGAGATTCTGACTGGTGTGGGGTACCTCATTGTAGTTTTGATTTACGTTTCTGTCTAATAATGAGCCAGTGTTGGAACAAGCTTTTTCGTGTGTTTATCGATGATCTACATGTTTTTCTTGGAAAAAATTGTTGTTTAGGTTCTTCTGCTACTTTTTGATTGTTTTTTGTTGTTTGTTTCTTCCTGGTGTTGGGAGTTGCATTTGCTGCTTGGATATTTTGGACGAGATTAATCCTTCTGTCAGTTTGTTTAATTTGCTATTTTTTTTCTCCCATCCAAGAGTTTGTCTTTCTCACCCTGTTTAGAATTTGCTTCACCTGTGCAAAAGCTTTTAAGTTTTAATTAGGTCCAATTGTGTATTTTTTGTTTTATTTCCCATTACTCTAAGAGGTGGTGTCAGTGATCATCTGTGATTTATGTCAAAGGGTGTTTTGACTATATTTTTCTTCTTGAGAGTTTTATAGTTTCTGGTCTTACGTTTTAAGGCTTTAATCCATTTGAGTTTTATTTTTTTCTTTATGGTGTAGGTGTGATGTTTTACATTGAGTTCTTTGCAATGTAGACGTCCCAGTGTTTTTTCCCAGCCCCCACTTATTGAAGAGACGGTCTTTTTCCATTGTTAATATTCTTGCCCCTTTGTCAAATATTGTTTGCCTATAGGTGCATGGGTTTATCTCTGTGACTTTTCCTTATAGTAAGCATTCAGGATTTATCACGTAATACACATGAAATTATTGCATTATTATACACTTTCTTAACACTGAAAAATCACGGAAAAAAAGGAAGTTCTTGGGAAAACAATCCCATTCACTATTTGCAACAAAAAGGATTTAAAATACACTAGGAGGACAGGTTGGTAAAGAATCTGCCTGCAATGCAGGAGACCTGGGTTTCATCCCTGGGTTGGGAAGATCCCCTGGAGAAGGGAATGGCTACCCACTCCAGTATTCTTGCCTAGAGAATCCCATGGACAGAGGAGCCTGGCAGGCTATAGTCCATGGGGTCAAAGAGTTGGACATGACTGAGCAACTAAACACTTTCACTTTTAAAAACCATTTAAAGAGACAAAAAGAACTCTATGCAAAAAAAAAATATACAACTCTGATGGGGGATATAAAGAAATCAAAGATGTGATACAATACAGAATGGAGAGAAATACACAATGTTCTTGCTATTGAAAGAATTCAATGTTAGTGGAAAATGACTCTACTACCTAAATCACATTCTATAAATTCAATGCAAACTATTCTTACTACTATTGATGTGTTTTTTCATGGAACTAGAAACAAATGATTTCACAATGGTATAGATACACAAATGCCAAACTAATTATCCAAGCAAATTTTGCAAAAAAGAAGAATGGAGCATGGATGCGGTCACACACAGCTGGGAAAGTAGGGGCAAGCTGCAGGGGAGTGTAGTGGCTCAGGTCAGTGGCTGATAAGAAGTCAGGGCGCCGTTGGGCCCACACTAGCTGTTGTGGGGCCCTGGCTCTTGGTTCGTGCCATCCTGCGGCTTTCTCGTAGTGTAGGTCTGATCATCGTCTCACAGTCCTGCTGGATGGCTGGCCTCAGTGCATACATGGTCGGTGGGCGTTCAGTGGCATTGTCTTGGCTGGTACTTATGTAGACACAGAGGCCTTGGTGGATGCTGGTGTGGTGACCAGGCTCTGGCGGGGACCTGGAGAGGGGACTGTGGGGATAAGGTCTAGGACTGGGCTGGTGTCAGTGTTGTATACCCTGTGGGGTGACAGCCTGGTGAGATATCTGCAGGATTTTCCAATGGGGGCCGGGCTGGCCCTTTGGTTTCATCAATGGTAACTGATGGTTTTGTCTACAGAGCAGGTCATTGTGAGGACACGGTCATTCTGCTATTGTGGCTGCTCCAGTGGTCCTGTTTTTCTTCCTGTTCCTAGCCTTGTCGTACATCAGCTTTGGCCAGTTCTCATTGAATGTAATGTCAAAATAGGACCTTTGCTAAGTGTTGAAACCTTGCTGTTGGAAACCTGATATCGATCATTCTGATCTTCGTCTACCCTAAGAAGTGGGAGTGTGGGCTCCAGATCTCTCAGTAGATGTTTTTGTTCTATGGAATGACAAATTCTATTGTTAATCTTTGTGGAGGGAAAGGGACTGGGCCTTACAATGTGATGATGTCACCCCTTCTTTTATAACCAGTGGACTTTTTAAAATGAATTTAACACTATGAAAAATCAAATTAGATTCTAATATATTTTTAAAGACATCCAACAAAAATAATAACCATTGCAAATCTGGTTGTTATTATTGAATCTATTTTTTAAACTGAATCACATTTTATTTCCCACAGTGCTTCAGACTGTACTAAACTAGGTCAACTTATGTGTGTTTCTCGCTTAGGGTGTGTCAGCACTCTTTGTGAACCCATGGAATTTGCCAGGGCCTGGTTGCGTGTCCATGGGATTTCTTCCAGGCAGTACCGCAAAGTAAGTAGTGCGATTACTGGAGTGGGTTGCCATTCCCTCTCTGGGGATCTTCCCGACCCAGGGACTTAACCACATGTTCTCCTGTGTCTCCTGCATTGCAGGAGGATTCTTTACCATTGAGCCACCTAGGAAGCTCACACCTTTCAAGTATAAAACATAGAAAAATGTTTTTTCTGTTAGTATTTAAAAAAGAGAAGGAAAAAGACATGGGGGAGGTAGAAGAGGAATAACAGGGGAAGACCCCTTAGATTGGGGGGTGGCCCAGGAGAGGGCTTCTCTAAGTCACTTTGCAATTGCGACCAGAAGGATTAAGGTGGGACTACTGGCTGGGTGTCCCTGAACCATGCGTCGTTTGTTAAGGAGCAGGAGGTATAGGATGTGAAGCAGGTGAGTGAAGTGCGAGGTTTAAGCTTAGGTACTGCTGTCTTGCAAAAAATGAACAAGCCTTAGAGGATCTCAGAATTCCGAGTGGATTCACACAGTAGTCTTAGGGGGCTTGCCACATCAGGCAGGAGTTGGAAGGCAGATCCTGTGGGAGTCAAAAGCACAAAGATAATGAGTGTGAAAACAGTCATTTAGACGGGGGAGAACTGACTGGACTTGCTGGTGGATTTGAAATGAGAGGATTGTTGCATGAACAGGTATGTCTCTACAGTTGATTCACCAGGCATTTGTCTTGCAAAAGGCAGGCTGTTCCTAGATGAGTTCACAGTTTGATGGACTGCACTTGCGTCGGAGGACGCATGAAGGGCACCAGGGTTTCCTGGAAAGGGTAGAGGAAGGCGGATTTCCTTCTTCATTATTACTCAGGGACCATGTGGCCATCTGAGGCTGACACTCGTAGTGGCGCTCTTGCTCACGAAATTCTTGGCTTGACTTTTCAATTTCCATTGTTAAACCCTTTCCCCTGGTCGGGCTGTTCTCAAGCGGAGGCCAAGCCCTGAGCAACGGGGTCTGTTGGGAAGGCAGCCGACAGGGCTGTTGTCCCAGTTGGGGATTTCTGCTGGCCTCCCAGCTCCCCTGCGGCCAACACTGCATGCAGAGTGATCCCTTCCCATCCTAACGCGCACAAGATGTAATATCCCCGGGGGTGCTGGGGACCAGAGCCTGGGGACATGGACACGTCCTGGAGGTCATTCATCCTCCTTCTCCTTATTCTCTGTTTCCTGGTGCGTGACTTGAGCTTGTGGAAGGACCCTTACAGAGTGATGTCAGATGTCAGTGAGGGGTCAGAGCAAATGCTGAGCCTGTCTCGTGGGTTTGCGTGGGGGGCGGGGGGCTGGGGGGTGAGGGATGTTGCTGAATTGCCAGCTGAATGCTGTATCATTTTAAACTTCCACCTTTTAACAGGAGGGGGACGGGGAGGCGTTGGGTGGGTAGAGGAAAGGTCTGTTTCGCTCATCTCCCTGTGTGTTAATTTAAGTAAGTAAGCAGCGATCTCTGGAGTTGACTTATCAGCCAGTCTGTCTCCTGCCCTTCACCCTGTGAGCTCTTCACTGAACCATCCTTTTCTCTCCCTTTTCTCTAAGTTGGTGAAGGGATGGAACAAGAGGGGAGAAAAAGATGTTTCAGGGAAGAGCTCACAGGGCAAAGGGCAGGAGACAGACTGACTGTACAGGCCAGGCACTCCAGTTTATGATGGCAATAAATACCAATCCCATAGACCCCTGGATGCTCATGGAAGATGGAAGCAGACATATTTGGGAGAGTGGACGTAGGGGGACCTGCCTTCTTGGGCTGGTGGGCAGGAGGCAGGGTTACAGGAGGGAGTGATGGAAGACTGAGCTGACTTGTGGGGGAGGCATGTCTGTGTGGGTGTGAGGGGGGGAGACTTGCAAGGAATGCTCTTGGACATAGGGAACAAAAATGTGCAAATATATGGAAAAATCGCTAGTCCAGTGAAAAATAGTATTAAACATGTGTGATGTGATCTCAGAAGAATAAATCCTGAAAGATGCGCAAGGGACCGTTTACTCTGCGTACAAGGTAGTTCCTTTCTGCTTTGGGCCCCGGGGAGGTTCTAGGGCGAAAGGAGCAGGAATCATTTCCTGACCCCCCACATGGCCCAGCATTATCCTTCCTTCTATGATGCTGGGAGTAGAGGACCGATGTTCTCTGCACAACACAGCCAGAAGCATGTAGGAAGCGAGCGGCTTCAGGCCTGCTGCCTCTGGTTGGCACGTGTTTATACAGAGCGGTCCTGACTGTTGAGGTGAACACGGCAAGACCCGTCTTCCCCTTCTTTGTGCTTCATCCTTTATCCCTTTGGCCTACTGGAACGCTGGGGGTGATCCCCCTGTAGAGGCGTTCACATCCTTCTCTGCTTTCCCTGTGCTCTCGCGCTCACCAGACTCTCCCCTTTCATCCCTACAGTAGGAAGATGCTAATGCCTGTTATTTCAGCCATTCGAGGCACAAGTGCTCTCCCATTAGAGATGTTGGAGCATATTCCCCCCTTTCTGTAGATCTGATCTGAGAATTGGTGCCTTTTATAAGCCGAACAGACCCCAGAGGCACAGCCTGGCCTGACAGAGCATCAGGCCCTTGGGCATTTTGTCTTCTGATCCCCAGGTTTCATCTCTATAAATTATTGTTTTACTTGGCCACAGGCCCCGGTCGGTTTGCTGATGTTCGGAAAGCAAGGCCCTTACATCATTTCATCTTTATGCCCCGTTGACAAACGTATGAGCACCTGCTAGGGACACCCCCTAGGCTCATCTGTCAAGGTCTGTATTGTGGCCCTGGGGTTATTCCCAATTGCAACCTGCTTCACTGGTGTTTGTTGGTTTTTAGCCTGGCGTCCAAGGGGACCCGCCTTGCCTCATGCCCCCCCTGCCCGCCTGGGCCAACATCAGAGCTGTCTCCTCCGCTGGGATGATGACTCGGCACTTGGGTGGCTCCTGGCTTTGGGGTGTCCTTCTGAATTACAGATGCCAAGACAATCTGTGATGTAAAAAAACTGAGAGTCTATTGTTTGGGACACATGAGATCGTTAACTAATTACAATTTCCTGGACTGGATGCCAACTTGTTGTGCTAGATCTTCTGGATCTTATTCCGTTTTCGGTTGGGAATACTAAACTGTGCCACCCTAATTGTTAAACATGGGAGAAATTTTGTAACTTCATTTGTAAGATGGGTATTAATTTAGTATCCCGTGTTCTGAGGGTTTTTGTAAACACAGTGGCGGAAAACAGCTTTCTCAGTGTTTAAAGCTTTTTTTTTTTTTTCTTTTTTACCGGCCAGAGGAGAATGGAAGAAAAGGAAATCTTTTAGTTTGTCAGCTCAGGCTGGTCAGTGTCTCTGTGGAGAGACCAAGCAGTCCCTGCTCAGGACTTTATACCACATCCCACCTCCCTTTCCGTTTCCGTTTTTCCTTCAGAGGCTGCCAGTTTAACATCCTTCACCCTTGGTCATTCCTCAATCTTGAATTGCCTCACAATCAAGCTCTTTTGAGGTCTCCTTCTCTTGTGTGTCACACCAGAGTAGAAAGGCTACTTTGGGATTGATTGTCATTTATATTATATATATATATGGGCTTTGAGGTGTCTTGGGTATGTGCATTAATGTTGGCCCCATATGAACCATATATTTCTGGCTGTTCTGCAAAGGCTGAACATAATTTAAACTATTCGAAGATCTCATAAAAGGCCATATGAATGAAACAATAATGTTGACCAATGGGAAAAGCTGTACTACCTTTGTAAAGTCACTTTTAAAACACTCCAAATTCACATTTACAGGTAGATTTCCCTTTTGTTTATAGTCTGGATGCCATCAAATTTTGTTGTTTGTGGTCAAAAAGGTGGGGTGAGAGTGTGTAGCAGGTAAGATGCAATTGGTTTCTGTTATTGTTATGGGACAAATTTGTCCTTCACGCCCTCATGCTCATTGTTAAGCCTCAACCCCCTAGTTCATCAGAATGTGGCTGTGTTTGAGATAGATTCCTTTAAAGTAGGTGGGTTAAGTTAAACAGAGGTCTTTTTAGTATGGATATGGCCCACGTGACGGTGTCCTTTATTAGAAGTGATGGGGGCGAAGGCAAAGAAAAAGAGACTGTGAGGACACGGGGAGAAGTTGGCGGTCTATAAGGTGAGGAGGAAAGACATCAGTAGGACACGTGGGCCCTTGCTTTCGATATCAGACTTCCCGACTCCTGATCTGTTAGAAATTTTATTTCTGTTGTTTTGCCCTTGAATCTGTGACACTTTGTTTTAGGCTCTCTTGGCAACACACACAGACATCAAGGGAATATGCTTCTGTGCGCCGCTTGCAGTCCACCCCAACCCATATGCTCAAGCTTCCTCACCGCACTCTTCAATTTCTTACAAACTTGGAAGAAGTTCAGGTTACTCTATGGTTGAAAATCTAGAGTTTCAGAATTCCTTTTGTCTTTTATGATAGTAGGGACAGCAAACTATCTTGTCACTTCTTCCATTCTCTCATGCTCAGCTTCTGTGCTTACAGTATCTCATTCTTGCTCTACAAACTGTGATCAGGAAGAACAGTCAGCGTTTACTTCAATAGGCATATTTGCTGTGTGCTGGGGGATAAAAACTAATCCAGAAGGGACTTTTTAGGGCAACCTTTTTATTCTTACTGTTTTCTAAAAGTAATGCAATCTTTCCCCATATTGAGGACATTTGGGGACTGTTAGGCAGTGTGCTACCAGTCTATCATTTTTCTATTTTTTAAATGATTAGAAAAACCTGTGGAAACTATACCTGTTTCACAGTAAAACTCCACACAAGTTCCAGATAGTTGGTATGGCCACTTAATGGAATATGATAGACTGTCACAGAATGAGTTGCTGAGTAGATCAATTTCTAGAGCATTGTGAAATGTGAAGGGAAAGCGAGAGATTGATGGTCAATACCATTAGTCATGGAAATTGAGAGGAATGATCAGATGGGCAGTTTGATGGCAGGATGTTAGCTGAGGAGCAGGAGGAGAGGCGGCCCCTTCAGCTATAATGTCCGTATAGGCCGCCATATTTCCCACCAAGTTAATTTTACCAGCACCCGCCCCCAGGACAAGTACTCCAAAAACAGTCAGCCGGCTGGAAGAGAAACCCCCCAGTGGCCACACCTAGAGGACTATCCCTGCTATAGCACATGTCGCATGCCTGGACACTATCCCTGTACTAAAGTAACCTTTGACGGCCGTTGGTGCTCATTATTGCTGTGAGTTTGCCATGAAATATACACTCACTATATTATAACAGACTGATTTATGGACGGCGCATGTACTGTAGTGCTTTCCTGTTATGTATACATGAAGCTGTCAAATCAGTGACCCCGATTTTTGCACAATACTCTCTGCCTTAAACACACTTTGGCCTCCCTTTGGCACGGCATACTGTACACCCTTATGGTGTTCTCTCTGTTCTTTGTGTTATGTGCGCAGGCAACTCAGTTGTGTTGGACTCATGTGACTGCTCCTTTCATATCCTTATTGGTTAACAAGCTTTCTCTGCTCTAGGGTAAATGGCCTTAGATTTTCTTCTTTGTGTCCTTACACAAATAATACAAAGCCAAAGGAAGAAGGGTACGACAGAGTGTCATTTCGACTAACGTTCTTGGAGAGAAAATCACTTGAGTATCTGAGTTGGACAGAGAATTCCTTACTGTTCAGTGAGGACCAACAGAAAACACTTAGCCATTCCTTGCTTTAAGGTGGCTGCAGCGGCCCCTCGGGACGGGGCTCTGCCCTCGTGCTTCTCCCTGCCTGAGCTTAGTGTACTCACGTTATTGACACGCGTATCTAACTCCTCCTACCGTTCTATCTGTCATTACCACCTTAGTAGCGGTTGTGGTCTTCGTTTGGGTTATTATGGGTTTCGTTCTTTTTTGTTGGATGACATAATCATCCTGCTCAAATTTTCGTCCTTGGATTCACGGCATTTTAGAATCCTGGAAGAAGAGATTCAGGCATGGAGATCGACAAGCAACGGAGGGGGAAGACTAGCCGCTGGCATTGGTCACGGGCAGCGCCACCCTTTAGCATGCTCTGTGAGGAAAGCTGAGATTTGTATACTTGCCTCTCATCCACTTAGCCAGTCTTTTTTCAATTCATCCTTCAGTTGGCTTCAGGTGTAGTTAGTCATTCTTTTTTCTAGTTCCTTTACTGATTTGAATCTTATTCTTCTTTTTATCATGCAGAATGATCTGCTAGCTCTGGAATTTCACTCTGAGCATCTTTTTGTTGCCCTCCTCGACGTTTTCAATTGCTGTGTTTGTTTTCTGTTCATCTCAAAGTTTTATATCGTTTCTCTTGTGATGTTATTCTTTGACCATTTGTTTTTTAGGGACTGTATTGTTGAATTCTCACATGTTTGTGAATATTTTCCGCTTTTTATTCAGTCTACTGATTCCTAGTTTCATTCGTGTTGTCAGGGGGAAATGCTTTGTGTGATTTCAATAGCTGGAGTTTTTTTTGGGATCTTGTCTTTGTGGCTGTTCAGTGTTTATCTGGACTGTGCTTGCATGTGCCTTTGATTGGAGGGCTATTGTTGGAATGAAGTTCTCAATTTTATGTCTGCTAGGTCTGGAAGGGTTATTATAGTGTAGTTTAATACTTCTATTTTTCCCTGTCATTCCCTCCTGTTTTTCTAACATTACTGAAAAGAGGGATATATGAGATCTCAAGTATTATTGTTTAAAACTGTATATTTTTCCTGAATTTTTTAGTTTATGCCTCTCTATCATTTTTGAGTTTCATGTTTTCTGTGAGGTTCATTTTTGTTTATGCTGCGGCTAGGTCTCCTCAGTCAGTGTCCGAATCATTTCTGTGCGACCCATTAGACGGCAGCCCACCAGGCCTCACCCCGTTCCCTGGGGTTCTCCAGGCAAAGAACAGCCGGAGTGGGTTGCCATTTCCTTCTCCAAAGCGATGAATTGAAAGGGAAAAGTGGATAGGGATAGTTGCTTAATTCCTTGTCGACTCTGTGGACCCATAGAACGGCAATCCCCACCAGGCTCACACCTGTCCCTGGGGTTACTCCAGGTATTAGAAAACACCGGAGTGGGTTGCCTTTCCTTCTCCAACGACATGATAGGGAAATAAGTGAAAAGTGACGTCGATCAGTAGTGTCTGTCTCTGTCGACGGCGGACCACTGGAACTGCAGTCCCACAGGCTCCTACGTCCATTGGATTTGTCCAGGCAAGAGTTATTGGTGTCGCGGCGTTGCCAATTGGCCTTCTCAATTTTGTTTTTTATAAGTTCCTTTACTATTTAAACTGGTTTGAGTTTTTTTCATTCTTAGGGTCCTTCTCTGTCTCTTGTAAAAATTTTTACTTGAGCTCTATTCTCTATGTTTGCTTTTTCTCCATCCGTTCTCTTTTTCAGCTAAGTACGTGAATTTTTTGGAACTGATGTGAATCCCTTTGTGGACATATAACTGTTAGTTCTTATTTCTTTATGATACTATTCATCTCTTCCTAATTAGAAGTGTTGCTTCTGTTTAGAACTTTATGTTAAATACTACTATGGAAGGACTTAAAAAATAATGTTTTGTTAAGGTGATGTTGGCACGGCTGACTGTGTCCTTCCAAAATTCATGTGTTGAAATCCTATTCCTCAGTACCTCGCATGTGGGGACTGTATTTGGGGTTAGGGTCTCTTATAGTATTGATTTAGTCTACTTTGCTTCTTTATGCCTTAATTTTTTTTAGTTCACTCTCAACTATTCCATTCACTGTTACTGTCTTGGTATTTACTTATTTTTTGTGTAATGCACTATTTTAGTTCCTGCTTCTCCTTGTGTTCTACTTTGTAATTTTTTAGTTATTTTCTTAAAGGTTACTTGGGGTACTTTCATTAGCATCTACATTTACGACAATCATTGCTCAAAATCGACGCCGACCTAGTTTCAAATAGTGTATAAAAGTTTAACCCTGTTAGTTCTGCTCCTCACTTGGTGTGGTGTTACTGTCACAATTGCACCCTTTTAAACAGAGGAGCACTCAGTTACATGGATTATTAATCCGATTTTAGCATTTTGTCTCTTTCAATTGTTCAATATGAGAGGCTTATGATAACCAATAGAATATAATACTTCTGGCTTCCTCGTGGTTTTGCTCACCTGTGTCTTATTTGCACTGGTGTTCCTCTCTTCTTTCACGGTGGTCTATCAGTTACTCACTAGCTGGCTCTTTTGTTCTAGCTTAAAGGACTGCCTCTTAGTGTTTGTAAATTGATGTTCTATCAAACAGGGAATGCCCTCTGCTTTTGTTTATCTGGAATATCTCCTTCAGTTTAAGGATACTGCACTTTTCTCTACAGCACTTTGTACATGTTCCCTTCTCTGCCCTCTGGTACTTCCATCGGTTTATGATGGAAAATCAATTGTTAATATTATTTGAGGATTATCCAGGGCATAGATGAGTTACTTCAACCTTGCCTGCTTGCAAAAATTCTCTCTTCTGTTTGGCTTTCAGCAGTTAGATTTTCATGTGTTCTCAGTGTGGATCTCTTTAAGTTTATCCTACTGGAGGGTTCTTTTTAACTTTAATGTTTGATATTTCTGTTATTATGACAGACATTTTTCGGCATTAGTTCTTCAGTTAACTTTTTGACCCTTTCTCATTTTTGCACTTGTTCTGGGACTCTTATTGTGTATGCTTTTGGAATTATTTTTAAAATGTAATTCAGTCGATTTTGTTTGACCTGTTTGCCAAGTTCTTAGTTGTGTTACGTGGAATCATTGAGCTTGCCCTGCAGTATTGCACCGATCTTAGTTGGCAGCAATGGTACTCTTTAGTTTGGTTGTGTGGGATCTAGTTTCAGACCCGGGATCACACCAATGTTGTCATGCAATTAGCAGCACAGAGTCCTCAAGCATGGAACCGTATTTTGATATTTTTGATGGTTTTCCCACTGGGGTCTATTGGGCTGTATTCATTTTCTTTCAATTTTTTCTCTCTTTGCTTGAACTGGTTAATTTTACTTTGAACTTTTCTTCATGTTTGCTGAATTCTTCATATCAGATCTGCTATTGAATCCCCCTAGTGCATTTTCCCTTCCAATATGGCTATTTTTCGACCTGACGATGTTATGTTTGTATTCTTATTATACCTTCCCTCTCTTTATTGTTATTTTCTACATTTGTTGTGCTGTTGTTATCTATGTTTGCTTATTTTCTCTGTCCATTGTCTTCTTTAGCTAACTTGAATTTAAGGGAATTGATATAAAGGGATTTTTGTTTAAATCATTGTCTTTGCTTCTCAGGGGACTGCTTCTGTTCATTTCGTCTTTCCCTTGTGAATGGGATATCTATTTATTGTGGGTCTGTTTTTTTATGCCTCTTCATTTTTTTGTTGTAAATTGGAATGTTTTGATTATCATATTTGAGTATACTCATGGAAGTCAATTCCTTCTCCTTCAATAGTGTTTCCTGTTTTGCTTGCTTTGTTATTGTTTAGTGTGTTTTTCTCAACAATCACTTTTAAAGTCTGTTGATTCTTGTCATGTGTGGCCAGTCATTGAGATTAAATGGCCAGATAGTGGTTATTGATTACAAATTCTTAATAACTAGGAGCAAAAAAACAGAAATATAAAAAACTCCTCTCAGTCTTTGTGGATCAGGCACATGAGTATATGTTGTGAGTGCTTTTTTTTTTTTTTTTGTGCTTTATTTATTTATGTTTTTAATCCCAGTTTATTTTCTATTTATTTAACTTTACATATTGTATTTGTTTTTGCCATACATTTGACATGAATCCACCCATGTGTTTGTACATTGTATTTTCCACCTTCCCAGAACCCCCTCCCATCCTACCTCACACATCCATACCTCCGGGTCATCCCGGTTGCACCAAGCCCCGAACGCCCCTGTATAATGCATTGAACCTGGATGGTCGATTCCATTCTACACTATTTGATAATGTATGTGCTTCAGTGCACACACATTCTCCCTTATCATTCCCGCCCTAACCCTCTCCCATAGAGTCCATAAAAATAATGTTTATTTATCTGTGTATCTTTTGATGTTCACATACAGGGTTATCTTTACCGATTGGACCTTAAATACCATTTTATATGTGTTAGTATACTGTATTGGTGTTTTTTCTTCTGGCTCATTAACTAGTATATTAGGCTCCAGTTTCTCCACCTCATTAGAACTGATTCGGATGTTATTCTTTTTCAAATGGATGAGTTAAATTCCATTGTGTTTAGTGTACCACAGTTCCTTATCCATTTCATACTTGTGATGGGCATCTAGGCTGCTTCCATCTCCTGGGCTATTATAAACAGTTGCTGCGCATGAACATAGGGGTACCACGCGTCTCTCAATTTGGTCTTACCCTCAGTTGTGTATTGCCCAGCAGTGGGAATTGCTGGGTCATATGGCAGTTTCTATTTCCAGTTTTTTGAGGGAATCTCCACACTGTTCTCATCCCATAGTGGCTGTACTTAGTTTGCAATTTCCACCAGCAGTGTAAGAGGGTTCCCTTTTCTCCCACACCCTCTCCCAGATTTTTTGCTTGTTGAACTTTTGGATAGCAGCCATTTTGATGGTGTGAAAAATGGTACCTCATTGTGGTTTTGATTTGCTTTTTCTGTATAATGATAGTGATGTTGAGCTTCTTTTTCTTGTGCTTTGGTAGCCATCTGTATGTCTTACTTTGGGAGAGGTGTCTGTTTAGTTATTGGGGGCCACTTTTTGTTTGGGGTCGTTTATTTTTCTGGAATTGAGCTGCAGGGAGTTGCTTGTTATTTTTGAGATTTGGAGTGCTTTTTAATAGCTAGCCAAGCAGTTTACAACTTTTGCCATAGTTCTCTCTTCCTGTCATGTTAGAGCCTGAGGCGTCTGTGGAGATGAGAACTTAGGGTTTTCTTGGGTCTCTTCTGAAGCAGGTATTTCAGTCCTGAGCATGCACATGGCCTTCTAGATTCTCTGGAATATATGGGTGCTTTTCACCCCCTCTTTCCCCAAGTGCAGTCTTTTCCTCAGGTTCTCCCTTCCTAAGGCCTTTCTATATGCTTTCTTGCTTTGCCCCTTCTATATCCATTGCATGTGGACTGTGCTGAGATACAATTTCGTTCAGATGTTTATCAACCCAAATACTTTAGGAAAGCCATCTCTGGTCCAGTTGATACAAAAAGGCATGCATTTGAGCCAGTCTTCTGGGCACCACAAAGACAAGTATCAAAACAATCTGCAACTAATCATTCTGTGTGAATAAAGTCCTATAATCCTGTACCAGCATCCTGCACCTGGATTGTGAGTTCTATTTTCATGACCACTGCAGCACTGGAGAGTGGGAGCTGGTACCGGGGTAAATTAAAATGCTACAGAACTTGCTTACTGGTTTCCAGGCATTTTTTTTTTCTTTACAAAATATTCTCTGGCTATTTTTTATTTTATAGATGCCAGAGTTCCATGAAAAGTTGATGCTGACCATTTTTGCAGCTTATTCAACTGTGTTTGTTTCCTAGTCCCTCACTTGTACTGATGGTACCTTTACTTCTCCTCTAGAATTTTTAAAGCATTCACTGTGTGTCAGGCTTTGTACAGCATATCTGTATTGGTATTTGGCACCTTGGGACTTAACACAGTAAGATAAGCTTTATACCCATATAATCCCCTTTATAGGGAAATGTGGGCACGTGGAGACTGAGGTGAGCTTTGGAGCTGGGTCTGTTCGATTTCACTATCTACTCTCTCCCCCATGATGCTGTTGATTGCATTATGCCTTATGATTAGAGATGTACTTGAATTTCACTTTGAGAAAGGAATGTCTTTGCACATTTGTGCTGTTTCTTTTTTGCAGCATTATTTTTATTGCCCAGGCTTGTGTTTATTTTCCTACATTTGATTTATTAAGAAGGCTTATTGCTGGGTTTAACCAAAATTTTCCATTCTCACATCAATCATACTGCCTTCCTGAGAAACACAAGCATTAAAAAAGAAATAGCTATGTTAATCAAAATAGATCAATAAAGCTTATATCCCTTTTTGATAAGAAATATGACTGCTTGTAAAATAGTCACTCGTCTACTAGTTTTCCCAAAAGATAGAAGAATTTCTGGCATCTTCTTTCCAACAGCTGAAGGGGAATGATAGTCCTAATGAACAGTGCAAGTTCAGAGAGGATTTTTAGCTAGAATAATTCTGATGATTGGTCCTGTTACATTGACAAGTACCAAATGAACCGGTTAGCTTTAGGGTGACATGAACTGTGTAACTCAAACTGGAAGTCAGTTGTAGAATTTGATTTCATTGCTAAAAGGAAGAGTTTCATTATGTTATTTCAATAACAGTTTTTTTAAAGTGTAGAGCTTTACAGTTGTAGAAACAAAACGTGCATCATTTTAGTATAGTATTACTGGAACTTCCAAATAATGCCTAAGTTTTGCTTTCTACAAGGCTGTCCTTCACTGAATTTAAATTCTATTGTCTTTTAAACAAGCCATTGAACCCTTTATTCACTGACTGCTCCCCACCCCTACCTGGACTGTGCCTGCTAAACTTGGGATCTCTTTTCACCTTTATCACAGGCAAAACCCCTTCTTTAGATTTGGTTAGGCCAGGGTAAGTGCTAAGGCGAAGATCCCTCAGGAGGGCAACTAACCAGGACAGGCACCATGGCCAGACCCTGAGTAGAACTCGACTTTCAGTTCTGATTTGGATCAAACACAATTTCAGTAGGTCTGCAACTGCCACTGAAGGGACCAGTTTGCACAGGTTAGTTACTAAAAAGACAGGGTGGGGGTGGCTGCACCTGGAAGTGACCTTTGGGTTCAAACATGCATTGTTCCCAATTTGTCAGCGCTTAGATTTTAAAAGTTCCATCTTTATATAACTGAGCTTCAGTTATATATATATGTTTTGTATATATGAGCTTTAGAGTGTATTTTCCTCAAAACATTATTATGAATCGTTGTTAGTTTCTGGGAAAACCAGCAGTGCCTAACTGACATGTATGTGAAAAATGGTATTTCAACTGTTTTTCCATGACCACACGAAAAGTGATTGTTTACACAGGAAGAGAAATGCATCATGATCTTTTATTTACTGAACGTAAGTTTGCCAGTTTCTTGAAGCATACGGTGTATAAGGGAGAAAGCTCCTATAAAGATAAGATTTTGACAATTAAGCAGGTTATGGGGAAGTTTCTTTGAAAGAAGTAGGACCATCTGTTACCTAGCACCCAGGGACTTAATAAATACATAATGTGTGGACATGTAAATAAGCACATATTATTCTAATAAAAAGACCAACTGTTTGTAATACCTGAGTAAACCTCTCTTATTTGCCAAGCTAGAGGTAAATCAAATATAAGGAAAAGAGGCATATAATCCTCAGAGCTAGGCTTCTTTCAGAGACCTCCCTGGTCTCTACCCAGCACAAAATGTGTTCCTTATGCAGCTATGAATCTACAGCTTTCTGTCTGAGGATGTAACTCAGGTGCAGAGCAAGGAAGAGTCTCCGGAGTGTTGAAGGGGCCCTGCACAGCCTCACCTCCATCTCTCTCGTTTCAACACCTTCCTCCTCCGTTGTCCCTGCACAGTTTCCCATGTTGTTGTTGTTGAGAGAGGATGGGGCTGTGCAGGGCCCCTTCAACACTCCGGAGACTCTTCCTTGCTCTGCACCTGAGTTACATCCTCAGACAGAATGACTGTAGTTACATAGACTGCAATATAGGAACACATTTTGTGCTGGGTAGTGACCAGGGAGGCTCTCTGTATAAGGAAGCCTAGCATATCGAGGATTTTTATTGCTCTGTTTACTTTATTCTGATTTACTCTAAGCTTGGCCAAATTAAGTGAGGTTTACTCCAGCGTATTACAAACAGTTGGTCTTTTTATTAGAATAATATGTGCTTATTTACATGTCCACACATTATGTATTGATTAAGTCACTGGTGCTAGGTACAGATAGTCCTACTTCTTCAGAAACTTCCCCATGAACCTGCTTAATGTCAAAATCTTATTTATTGGAGCTTTCTCCCTTATACTCCTATGCTTAGAAGAACTGCAAACTTCTTCAGTAAATAAAAGAATACATGAATGCATTTCTCTTCCTGTAAACAATCACTGTTCTGTGTGTCGATGATAAACAGTGAAATACCATGTTCACTATCTGTCAGTTAGGCACTGCTGGTTTTCCCAGAAACTAACAACGATTCATAATAATGTTTTGAGGAAAATACACTCTAAAGCTCATATATACAAAACATATATATATAACTGAAGCTCAGTTATATAAAGATGGAACTTTTAAAATCTAAGCGCTGACAAATTGGGAACAATGCATGTTTGAACCCAAAGGTCACTTCCAGGTGCAGCCACCCCCACCCTGTCTTTTTAGTAACTAACCTGTGCAAACTGGTCCCTTCAGTGGCAGTTGCAGACCTACTGAAATTGTGTTTGATCCAAATCAGAACTGAAAGTCGAGTTCTACTCAGGGTCTGGCCATGGTGCCTGTCCTGGTTAGTTGCCCTCCTGAGGGATCTTTGCCTTAGCACTTACCCTGGCCTAACCAAATCTAAAGAAGGGGTTTTGCCTGTGATAAAGGTGAAAAGAGATCCCAAGTTTAGCAGGCACAGTCCAGGTAGGGGTGGGGAGCAGTCAGTGAATAAAGGGTTCAATGGCTTGTTTAAAAGACAATAGAATTTAAATTCAGTGAAGGACAGCCTTGTAGAAAGCAAAACTTAGGCATTATTTGGAAGTTCCAGTAATACTATACTAAAATGATGCACGTTTTGTTTCTACAACTGTAAAGCTCTACACTTTAAAAAAACTGTTATTGAAATAACATAATGAAACTCTTCCTTTTAGCAATGAAATCAAATTCTACAACTGACTTCCAGTTTGAGTTACACAGTTCATGTCACCCTAAAGCTAACCGGTTCATTTGGTACTTGTCAATGTAACAGGACCAATCATCAGAATTATTCTAGCTAAAAATCCTCTCTGAACTTGCACTGTTCATTAGGACTATCATTCCCCTTCAGCTGTTGGAAAGAAGATGCCAGAAATTCTTCTATCTTTTGGGAAAACTAGTAGACGAGTGACTATTTTACAAGCAGTCATATTTCTTATCAAAAAGGGATATAAGCTTTATTGATCTATTTTGATTAACATAGCTATTTCTTTTTTAATGCTTGTGTTTCTCAGGAAGGCAGTATGATTGATGTGAGAATGGAAAATTTTGGTTAAACCCAGCAATAAGCCTTCTTAATAAATCAAATGTAGGAAAATAAACACAAGCCTGGGCAATAAAAATAATGCTGCAAAAAAGAAACAGCACAAATGTGCAAAGACATTCCTTTCTCAAAGTGAAATTCAAGTACATCTCTAATCATAAGGCATAATGCAATCAACAGCATCATGGGGGAGAGAGTAGATAGTGAAATCGAACAGACCCAGCTCCAAAGCTCACCTCAGTCTCCACGTGCCCACATTTCCCTATAAAGGGGATTATATGGGTATAAAGCTTATCTTACTGTGTTAAGTCCCAAGGTGCCAAATACCAATACAGATATGCTGTACAAAGCCTGACACACAGTGAATGCTTTAAAAATTCTAGAGGAGAAGTAAAGGTACCATCAGTACAAGTGAGGGACTAGGAAACAAACACAGTTGAATAAGCTGCAAAAATGGTCAGCATCAACTTTTCATGGAACTCTGGCATCTATAAAATAAAAAATAGCCAGAGAATATTTTGTAAAGAAAAAAAAATGCCTGGAAACCAGTAAGCAAGTTCTGTAGCATTTTAATTTACCCCGGTACCAGCTCCCACTCTCCAGTGCTGCAGTGGTCTTGAAAATAGAAACTCACATTCCTGGTGCAGGTTGCTGGTAACAGGAATGATATGGACCTTATTCTCACAGAATGTTAGTTGCTTGTTTTGATCTGTCTTGTGGGTCCAGAAGGACTGGCTCAAAGGCTTGCCTTTGTTTCAACTGACTCAGAGATGGCTTCCTAGAGTATTTGGGTTGATAACATCTGAACGTAAATGTATTCAGCACAGTCACAGGGGCAATGGATATAGATGGGGCAAAGCAAGAAGCAGATTGAATGCCTAGGAAGGAGAAGCTGAGGATAAGTCATGCAACTTGGGGGGGGATAGAGGGGGTGATAAAGCATCCATATATTCAGAGAATCTAGAAGGCACTGTGCTTGTCCAGGACTGAAACTACCTGCTCAGAAGAGACCCAAGAAAACCCTAAGTTTCATATAATGATGACCATCAGGCTCTGAACTAGCTTGGAAGTGAGAACTAGGGCAAAGGTATGTATATGATTGGCTAAGCTTTAAAAAGCTTCTCCAAATCTCAAAATATATACAAGAACTCATGCAGACTCAATTTACAGATAATATCTATAACGACCCCAAACAAAAAGCTGGCCCACAGAAACTAAACAGACACCTCTCCAAGGAAGACATACAGATGGCTAACAACACATGAAAAGTTGATCAAAAGATCATCATTATCTGAGTAATAATGCACAAATCAAAACACACAATGAGGTTCCAATTTCACTACAGTCAGAATGGCTGCACATCCAAAAGTATACAAGCAATAAGTGCTGGCGAGGGTGTGGAGAAAGGGAAACCCTCCTTTCACTGCTGGTGGAAATGCAAACTAGTTACAGCCACTTTGAGTAACAAGTGTGGAGATTCCTCAAAAAACTGGAAATTAGAAACTGCCTTATGTACCCAGCAATCCCTACTGATGGGGCATACACTCTGAGGATAAACAAGGAATTGAAAGAGTCTGCGTGTAACCCCCTATGTTCACTCGCTGCACTGTTTATAATACACAGGAGTTGGATGCAGCTAGATGCAACCATCAGAGATGAATGGATAAGGAAGTGTGGAGACATATACACATTGGAATATTACTTCAGCCATATTAAAGAATACATTACGAATCATTTTATTGTGGTGGATGAAACTGGCATGCCACTTATGATACACGAGTGAAGGTGAGCCAGAAATGAAAAACACCTATACAGTATACTAACACATGATAGATGGTATTAGTCATTCGGTTTTGATAACCATGTTTGTGTGTCATCATTTGTGTAACAGATATTATAGATACAGTATTAGGTACATCTATGGGAGAGGGTGTGCGGAGAGGTGGGTGGTGCAGGGGTCGGGTCTGTGTTGAGGGGATGGGGGTTGGCGAATCATGCTGTGGGGGTGGGGGTTTGTGGTGCTTGTAGGTCCGATGTGGGGTGTGGCTGGAGGGGCTCGTGTCGGGGGGGGGGGGGGTGTTAGCGGATGGAGGGCTGTGGATTTGGCGATTGTGGTGGGTTTGTATGCTGGTGATCTGGCTTCGGGTAGGGATGTGTCGTTAGTTTGTACTCTGTGTTTGGTTGTTGTTCTGGTGGGGGGTTGTGCTTGGTTGGTTGGTTGTGTTTTTTGTGGTTGTTCGGATAGAATGTACCTTGCGGCGGAGGGGTGCCTGTGGGGGATGGTCTGTGTGAGCGGGGGCTAGGGTGGGTGGGGGGTGTATCTGATGTGGGGGAGTGTGAGAGTGGTGGAGTGTTGGGTTGTGGGGAGAGGTGTGTGGGGTGGTGGGGGCGAGGGCAGGGGTGGGTGGTGTTTTGTGGTGTTTATTTTTGTGATGGGCGTTGTGAGGTGTGGCGTGGGGGAGCGCTGGGAGTGCCGGGCTGGTGTGCGTGTTGTTGTGTTAGTGTGGGGAGGAGTGTTGATATGTTTGTTGTGTTTGTTCTGTTTGTGGTGGTTTTATTTTGTGTGTTCCTGTTGGCTGTTGTTGTTTTCTTTTTGTGTGGTATGGTTAGATGATGTTGTCGGTGTGTACCTTGTGTGGCGGATGGAGTGTAGGTCGGTTCGGTGGTGTTTTGTGCTTGGTTGTTGAGGTTTGTGGTGTGTTGTTGGTTTTGTGTGTTAGGTGTGTGGTGGTTGGTGGGCGTGTTCGTGGGTGGGGGTGGTTTGTAGGGTGTGTGTGTAGTGGTTTAGGGGTGCGGTGGTTGGGGGGGGTGGGGCGGTAGCGGGGTGGGCTTGGGTTGGGTGGGGGTGGGGAACGCCGCCACGGTGTGGCTGTACAGTCTAGCCGGGACCGCGAGATTGGCGGGTTGTGTCGGGGAGGGACGTTTCGGTGTCCGGTGTTGTGGTGTTTGTGTGTGTTGTATGGTTGTCGTTCGTTTAGTCGTGTCGTCTTGTGTGTTCGGGTTGTGTATGTCGCCGAGGGTTGTGGGCGGGACGGTCGGGCTGATCGCGTGTTGATATGGCGTGATTGGCACTGATGCACAATAAAATTATAATATGTGAACTGAATCGCCAGTACAGGTTTCATGCATGTTACCAGGGCGTTCGGGGGCTGGTGCAACGGAGATGACCCGGAGCGGATGGATGGCGGAGGGAGGGTGGGACAGCCTGGGCGCCGGGCGGGGGTGAGGGGGGGGTCGGGGGGGGGGGGTGGGACGGGGGGGGGGGGGAGGGGGGGGGGGCATGGGCCGCGGGGACCGGGCGCGGCTAGGGTGAGGGGGACGGGGCGGCGGGGCGGGGGGGGGGGCGGCCGGGGGGGCCCGGCCCGGGCCGGGGGGGGCGGCCGGGGGCGGGGGGGCGGGGGGCGGGGGGGGGCGGGGCGGCCGGGGGGGGGATGATCGTGGGGGGCGGCGTGTCCACAGGGGGCGCGGTGGCACGCCGGGGGTAGGAGGGGTAGCAGGGCGGTCGGCGTGGGGCGGCCGCCGCATGAGGGCGCAGTTGCGGTGTGCGGTGGGGGCGGCCGCGCAGGAGGGGCCGGGCCCGGTCGTGCAGGGGCCGAGAGGTCGAGGCGGGAGGCTGGCCCGCGTGGGCTCGTCGGCGCTCCAGGTGCGCAGGTGGGCGGGGGCGGATCGGGGAGGGAAGCGGGGCGCGGAGGTGGGTGTTGGGGCGGGGGGGCGGGGGTGGTCGGACTCCGGAGCGGTAGCCGCCCCGCTGGACCGGGCGGAGGGGTGCTCGTGTGAGGAGGGCGGCGGGACGAGGACGAGGGAAGACCGGGGTCGCCGGGAGGGGCAGGGGGGAGGGACGGACGGTGGGGAGTGGTCGGGGGTGTGGGGGGGGGGTTGTATTTGGGGGAAAGGGAGGAGGTGGCGGGGGAGGGCCGGAGCGGGGGCCGTGGACGGATGGGGAGGGGTGTTAGGTGGGGTGCTGGGGGTGGACGCGTGTGGGCGCGGGGGGAGGTGATTGCGGGGGGGGCAGGGGGAGGGGGGGTGGATGGGCCGTGGGCTGGGACGTTCGGGGGGTGTGGGGGGGGAGGAGGTGGGCGTCGGGTGAAGAGCGGGTGTCAGCGGTGGTGGGGGAGTTATTATTTTTATTCTTGAGTTTTATTTACTATTCTTATATTTGTCTCATATTTTTATTAATATTCTATCTTTTTATTATTTAATTATCTTATTTTTTTTTTATTATTTTCTTATACTTTTGTTTTTACCTAATACTTTTTTTTTTTCTTTTGACTCTATTATAGTTTTTTTTTGTAAGGGCTAACTGGGTGGCAGTAAGGGGCTTGGTTTCGGCTTTTATTCTGTCTCTGGTGTGTTTTGTGTAAATATTTTTGTGTTTTGTTTATGATTTTTTTCACAATAAATAAATAAAGATCAAACAAAAAAAAAAAAGCACTCCAACATACCATGTGCTGAATCCACAAAGACTGACGAGAGTTTTCATTTTTTCTGTTTTATTGCTCTAGGTTATTTAGGTATTTTGTATCAAACCACTAGATGGCCATTTAATTCTCATGACTGGCCACACTTGGATCAAAGAATACAGACTTTAAAAAGTTGTTGAGGAAAACTCTAAACAATAAAAAGAAAGCAAAACAGGATATCTATTGAATGGAGAAGGAATGACTTCCTGGAGTTACTCTATTATGATAATCAAAACTTCTCCAAATTTCAAACAAAAAATGAAGTAGGCATAATAACAGACCACACATTAATAGATTAGACCATTCACAAGGGAAAGACGAAATGAACAGAGGACCAGTACCTGAGGAAGCAAAGGACATTTGATTTACCAAAAATCCCCTTTATATCAATTACCTTAAATGTCAGGAGCTAAAGAGACAATGGAAGAGATAATTAAGCTAACTAGAAGTACCATACAGCTCAACAAGAGAAAATATCCAATAATGACGAGGGATGGTATAATAAGAAGCAATACAGAAATTCCTTCAGGTCAAAACAATAGCCAATAATTGAAAGGGAAAACTTCACATGGGGGTTTCAATAGCAGAATCTGAGATGGAAGGAATTCAGAAACTGGAAGATAAGTTCATGTAAAAATTATACAAGTTCAAGTAAGAGAGAAAAAGATTGAATGAAAATGTATAAAGCCAACGAGCTAACCCTGGGAAACCATCAAAAATTTCAAAACATTGGTCCAGTGCTTAGGTTCGGTGTCCTTATGCAGGACATTGGGTGTGAGCCCGGGTCTGATGGAACTAGATCCCACACAATACACTACTAAGAGTTCCCATGCTGCAACTAAGTTGTGCATACCTGCAGCGATGCTCAATGAGTCCTCCGTAACATCATCTAAGTCTCTGGCACAGTAAACAAATAGACTGATTTCATTTTTTAATACAAGAATACCAATGCATAACTATAAAGACGTCCACAGAACAAGTTGCAAAATGAGTATGGGGCAGAAAGGGTCATCTGAAGAAAAACTTAATGGCACGTAAAAGTCTTCATTTAACAGAATTTTCAACAATTAAAGTTTAAAAAAAAACTCCAAGTTTGGATAAAAACTTATAGAGATCCCAATGAGTCACCATGATAATCTAACGTGAATGGCCCAAACAAGGAAGAGAGAATTTTGAAAGCTCAGCTAGGTTGCATATAGTAAATAATCTTGACCTGATTTCCCAAATAAGATTAACTATTGATTTTCCATTCAGATAACATGAAGTCTGGAGGCAGTGATGGGGACATGTTCAAAGTGCTGTTTGAAATGCAGTATCCTTCAATACTGAAGGCAATATTCCAGATAAACAAAAGCTGAGGGTATTCCCTGTTGATAGATCTATTCATTATTTACAAACACTAAAGGCATTCCTTTAAGCGGAGATCAAATGAGCACTAGGAGTAACTGTGAGCCTCGTGAATAAGTGAGGATACACCAGTGTATTGAAGGAACACAGGTGAGCTAAAATCATGATGCCAGAAGTCATTTTTATTTCTTGGTTCATAAGCCATCTCTATTGGTAAAATGTTAGAAGACACATTCGCGTCTCTATATCGTGATTATTAAATCCATGTTACTGAGTGACTATCTGTTTAAAGGTTGACTCATTAGGTGGACCAGTAAACAAACACACCACAAGGAGCGGACAGAACTACAGGGTCCCACCCCCCCCCCCCCCAACCTCCCCCCCCTAAACTTTTATTACACTATTGAAACTCTAAGTCGCGTTCAGTTTGAGGTAGATCTGTCGTAAATGTAGATGCTAATGTAAGTACCCAGAGTAACCTTATAGACAAATAAAACTAAAAAGTACATAGTAAAACATGTGAGCTGGAAACATTAAAATAGTTGCATTACAAAATATAAATAAATTACCAGAGACCAGCAGTAATGGGATGAGTTGAGGAACTAAAATACAAATTAAGGCATAAAGAAAGAAATAGACTTAATCATTTCTTTAGGGACCCTATCCCCAAATACAGTCACTTGCTGATGGTATGAGTATTTAGGATTTTATAACATGTATTTGGAAGACTCAGTTCAGCCCGTGACAAAATCCCTTACAACATTTTTTTGTGTCCTTCCTTGTCAGTAATTTATATTAAATCTAATACGAAGCAAACACTTTCAAATTAAAGGAAGAGATGAATCTGTATCAATAAAGAAATATGAACTAACTGTATAGTGTCACAAGGGATTCACTTCAAGTTCCAAAAATTGTTCACTAGCTGTAACAGTGAACGGATGGGAAAAACGCAAACCTAGATGAAGAGAGGCTCAAGGAACCTATTTTTACAAAGAGACAGAGAAGGACCCATATAGAATGAGAATAAAAACTATCCAGGTAATATATAGAGAACCTTATAAACAAAAATAATGGAGAAGGCAATGGCACCCCACTCAGTATATTTAGCCTGGGGAAAATCCATGGTAGAGAGGAGGCCTGGTGGGCTGCAGTCATGTGGGTCACTCGAAGAGTCAGAAAACACTGTCTGAGCGAATTCACTTTCACCTTCTTCCATTTCATTGCGTTGGAGAAGGAAATGGCAACCCACTCCGGTGTTCTTACCTGGAGAACCCCAGGGACGGGGATGCCTGGTGGGATGGTCTATGGGGTCGGCACAGAGTCGGACACCGAAAATGAAGAACTTCACTCTTACACTTTTACCTTTCATGCGTGGGAAAGAAATGCGCATAACCCACTCACGGTCGTTCTTGCCTGGCATGACCACAGGGAACGGGGGAGCTGGTGGGTGCAGCTCTATCGGGGTCGGCACAGAGTCGGACACGATGAGGTAACTAGCAGCAGCTTAAACAAAAATGAACCTCACAACAGTAAACTCAAAATATATTTGAGGCCATTAAACTAAAAAATTAAGGAAAATTAGACAGTTTTACAATAATACTTGGAGATATCAATTATCCCGCTTTCAGTATGTTAGAAAAAACTGGAGGGAATGACCAGGGAAATTGAAGGTTTAAATACACGATATCCTTCAAGTCCTAGCAGACATATATTGTGAACTTCATCCATACAATAGCCCTCTTTTTCAAAAGGCTCATGCAGCACAGTCCCAAGATAGACCACTATGAACAGCCACAAAAACATGTCCCAAAAAACTTCAAAGCTATTTGAATCAACAAAGCATTTCACCTGCAACATAGGAATGAAAACTAGGGAATCAGTAACTTGAACGAAAAAGCGAAAATTTCTCAATCATGTGAGTATTCCAACAACTACAGTCCTAAATTAACAAATGGATCAAGAGAATAATCAACAGAGAGAACGAGAGTAAAACTTTGGATGAACAGATATCAAAACACAGCATTTGTAAAACTCAGGGGATGCATCTAAAAGAGTGCTCTGAGTGTAAATTCAGATGCTGCAGTTCATCTGCATTTAAAAAGAAGAAAGCATTTCAAATCAGTAAGGTAATAGAAAAAGAAGACCTAACGACACCCTTGACAGCCAATGATGGGGTGGTGTGTTTAAAAATGGCTAGTGAGAGAGCAAGTATACCAAATCTCAGAATTTCCTCACAGAGCACGGCAAAGGGGTTGCGCGTGCCCAGTTGTCACAAGGCAAGCGGATAGGCTTCCCACCCACCGAGTGCTGTCGCTTTCTCCATTCTCTCCCATTGCCTGAATCTCTTCTTCCAGATTCTAAATGCCGTGAATCTCTGGATCAATTAGAGCTGGATTGTATCCATGTCATCCAACATATTTTAGATCCCAGAATTTTCCAATAAGATGACCACATCCTTCTTTGGGCGATGCTGATACGGAAAGGCGTGGGTGGGGGTGTACGCGGGTTAAATTGAGGAGACACTTGCTTATGCTGGGGAGAGCATCGAGTGCTGAGCCGTCCGTGGGGCGGCTGCAGCTTCCTTTTAAGCAAGGATTGGCTTAGGTTTTCTGTTGGCCTCATGACCACAGTAGGATTTCTCTGTACCAGAATTACAGAGACCTCTGTGATTTTCTTCCTAGATCGTTAGTCGAAAAGGGGACATCTGGAGACCCTTCTTCCTGTGGGCTTTGTTTTTGGGTAAGGACAATCAAAGAAGAATCTAAGGCCTTTACAACGATGAAAGTAAGCTTGTTAACTATTAACGGAAAGAAATGAGCAGGTCGCAGTGTCCCATATACAACTGAGTGATCTGCGACACTCACAAGAAACTGAGGAGAACACCTTTAGGGTGAACTGTGCCGTGCAAGGGAGGCAAATGGTTTTTTTAAGGCAGGGTTATTGGCAAATTATTTGGGGGAGTCACTGTTTGAAAGCTGCATGTTACATAACATAGGATGCTCCTACTGTACATGCGACCTAACCATATTTCTGCTCTGCGCTTATAAAGTAGATGTAATTTATTCATGGCATACTCACCAGCAATTAATGAGTCCAACGGCCGTCCAATGGTTATCTTTAGTACAGGATAGTTGTCAGGCCTGCACAATGTGCATAGATTAGGGGATAAGTCCGGCTGGGTGGCACCACTGGGGTCTCCTGTCCAGCAGGCGACTGTTTTTTGGCCAGTATCCTGTCCTGGGGGCGGGGATGGTAAAGTATCTTGGTAGGAGATTTGGCGGATTCGGGAACAGTTAGATGAGGGGCCGACTCTCACTCAGCGCTCTGCGTATATTCCTGCCTATCAGTAATGACTTCAGGTATCTTGCTGTCTCACATTGGAATGACTTTGGGTTGGTCCATCTTTTGCTCCACTTTCACTTCTAATATTATCATTTGCTTCATATTGGTCTAATATGGCTTATCCATTACTGTGACAGTCTTTAATTTCAAATTTACAGTGGCCAGACAATATATTTGGAACTGTGTGGTGTTTCTGTCGAATCAGGAATGTGTTTCAGGACTTTTTCTATCATTTTAAAAATAGATAAAAATGATAGTATTGGTTGCCTCACGCCTACACAGTCACACTAATGTCATCAATTTGGGGGTATAGTGCCATTACTTTTAGACAAACAAGTATGATAAAATGTGCCACCTAAAAAGTCCCCTTCTGGATTAGTCTTTTGTTATTCCACCAGAACCAGCTAATAGCCTCATATAGTAACGCTGACTTGGGTCTTCTTGTATGCCTAAGTGTTGAGCAGAGGAATGAGATACTTGTAGCACATGAAAGCTGAGCATTGAATTGGAGAAGTGAACAAGATTGCTGTCTATCCCATTTAAAAGATATTATGATTTCCTGATACTATAGATTTTCACCCAGTGAGTAACACTGTTCTCTCTCACAAGTTTGGTAAGATATTGAGAGTGACGGTGAGGAAAGTGCTGTCATAGTGGGTTGGGGTGGTCTGCACGGCCACTGTAGCTCTTTCTTGATTGTCTTGTGTGTGTTTGCAAGAGAGCTAAAACATTGTTGTCCACCAGCATTCAAGGGCTAACAGCAGAAATATATTTTCTCACAACAGTTCTGGAGGCGGGAAGTCCTGAGATCATAGCAGGCATCGTGTATACTGAGGTCTTTCTCCTTCACCTTATAGACGCCTTCTTTCCCAGTGTACTCACTGCTCTCGTTCTGTGCTGTCCACCAATCTGTCTTATTTAAAGGACTCACAGTCCGGTGGAGCCAGGATTTCCATTCTATATAGTCCATCTGTTTATAACATTACTCACATCTTTATAGGTTCTATCTCTAACTACAGCCACAATTTCTGTAGGGTACTGGGGGTTGAGGCTTTAACATATGAAGGCTTGGCGGGAAGGAAACAATTGGTCCCATAAAATAACGAAACCACTTGCTTACTTACCTGGCCATCAATCTCCCCCACCTTTTCTGACATCACAAACATTTATCGGCTTCCAGACTTAATAACTTCTATATGGGAAAATTCTACATGGATTGGTGATAATCTTGGATTGTTGATAAGTGACTTTACAATTGGGAGTAAAAGACTTTTCCATTTTGTAAGTATGTTAGTTGATTTTCATATGCCTTTTAAGTGATCTTATGTTTAAGTTTTTTTTTGGCATGCTTTGCAGAGTCTCAAGACAATTTTTGCCGTTCATTGGGGGGCCTAACAGTTATGCTCAAGTCCCAATGTGTCTCAGATGACATGCCCATTATTTTGCTGTGTTGAGTTTGTGCACTTTCGTTACCCATTATTGCATGTTTTATTGTGTGTATAATGTGAAGGTGAAACCTGCATTTAGATGATAGGTGTGTGAGGTTAATTTCACTATGTGTGGTGGTATGGTAAATTGGGTGGTTGGTGGGGTTGGAGAAAGGAGGGTGGTTTTTTGTAGGGGTTAGTTTGGCGGTGGGGTGGGGGGGGGGAAGGGGGGTGATGGGGGAGGGGAGGGCGGGCGGGGGGGGGGGCGGAGGGGGGGGGGGGGGGGGCGAGGGGGGGGGGGGGGGGAGGGGGGCGGGGGCGGGGGGGGGGGGAGGGGGGGGGGGGGGGGGGGGGGGCCGGGGGGGGGGGCGGGGGTGGGGGGGGGGGGGGGCGGTGGGGGGGGGGGGGGGGGGTGGGGGGGCGGGGGGGGTGGGGGGGAGGGGGGCGGGGGGGGGGGGGGGGGGGGTGGGGGGGGTCGGGGGCGGGGGGAGTGGGGGGGGGGGGGGCAGGGGGGGGGGGGGGGGGGGGGGGGGGGGGGGGTGGGGGGTGAGGGTGGGGGGGGGGAGGGGTCGGGGGGGGGGGGGGGGGTGGCGAGAAGTGTGTGTTGTTTTTTCTTGTTCTTTTTTTTTTTTTTTTTTGTTTTTTTTTTTTTTTTTCTTTCTGTTTGTTGTTTTTTTTTTTTTTTTTTTTTTTGTTTTTTTTGTTTTGTTTTTTTTTTCTTTTTTAAGCCTGAGCGGGGTCTGTTGGATCTCATCAGCAGTCCCTGACAGCATAGATGACAACTAAAGAGTTTCTCATCTGGCCGGTAAAAAAATAAATAAAAAAAGCTTTGAAACACTGTGAAACAAAAGATGTTTTCACCTTGTGTTTACCAAAATTCCTTGAAAACGGCGTTCTTTCTTTATACCCATCTTACTAATTGAAAGTTACAAAATTTTTCACCATGTTTAAACAATTAGTGGCCACAGTTACGGTATTCCAACCGTAATCGGAACTAGTACCAGTGTCTGCACACATAGTTTGGATAAGTCAGGAATTTGTAAGGCTAGTTAACGAGCTCTGTGCCCTATCAAGAGTCTCTCTGTGTTTCAGGTGTCTTGGTTTCTGTATTCAGATAGGACTCCCCAAGAGCCAGGAGCCACCCCAGTGCGATGGCAGCATCCCACGCGGAAGGTGCACAGCATGTGTGGGCCAGGGCGGGATAGGGGGAGGCAGGAGGCACAGGCGGTCACCTGGTCGCCAGGGCTGAAAAAAACCAACAAGTAACCCAGTGAGCAGTTGCTATTTGGGATGAAATCCCTGGGCCACTTTTCAGACTTGACAGATGGCCTGAGGGGGGTGTCCTGAAGGCCATTCGGTGCGTCAAACGTGGGCATGAGGAAAGATGAAATTAAGGGGCCTGTGTTTGCGAACATCAGCAAAAGTCCGGGCTGGGCCATGGAAACAGATTTTTTAGGAGAGGAAAACCTGGGGATAGAAGACAAAATTGCCATGGGCTGATGCTCTGGCTGGTCCTAGGCTGTGCCCTCTGGGGTCTGTGCCGGCTTTAAAAGGCACCAAGCTCTCATGTGCAGGCTCTACAGAAAAGGGGGCGAATCATGCTCCTAACATCTCCTAAGGGAGAGCACGTGTGCCTTCGAATGGCGGAATTAACAGGCATTAGCACTTCTTCCTACTGTCGGGAGGATGGGGAGTGTCTGGCTGAGCGCATAGTAGCCAACTGGGAAGAGTGAAGGATGGTGAACGCCTCTACAGGGGGCTCTCGCCCCAGCGTCCAGAGGCACACATGGGATTAAGATGAAGCACAATTGTGGGGTGGTAGGGTCTTGCCGGGTTTCTTTACTCAACAGTCAGGGACCGGCTTTTTATAAAACACTGTAGCCAGACGAGGGCAGCAGGCTGAAGCCGCACGCTTGTCATGCTGAGGTCTGTTGCAGAGAACAGCGGTCTCTACTCCCAAGGCATTGTGAAGGTAGGAGAAG
This sequence comes from Okapia johnstoni, assembly GCA_024291935.2. NCBI lineage: Eukaryota > Metazoa > Chordata > Mammalia > Artiodactyla > Giraffidae > Okapia > Okapia johnstoni. The sequence goes on from CM044326.1 coordinate 3,251,776, forward strand.
GCTGGCACCAGGTTGGGGGGGTAGGTGAGGTTCAGCTTCCTAGCCCTAGTACCTCAACGCGGGGGGGGAAAACCTATGACTGTAAAGGATATAGCCTTGTTCGCTGAGTAATCGGTCCTTGCTCTTATATTAAGTTTTTTCTTCGGAGATATCTTCATCAGGTTTATTCACTACTTTCACTTGGTCTGCACGCTTTTCCATTTTTTGACATTTTTGTCTATGTCTAGAGCATTCTTGAAAACTCTCCCCCTAATTCCCCTCACTGTCACAGTGCCTCCACTCCAAGTCATCTCAGTCTTCCATCTTACCTTCTCCTTTACACACTGCATCACTGCCCACCTGCCCCAATGAAGCAGGTTCAACACGGTCCTGCTCCAAATTTGCTGCTGCCATCTCCTTGATTCAATCCAGGTTATGGATGGTATTTATGTGCCCTTCTTAATACTGGTGCTGGCACTGTCAGTCAGGTCTGTCTCCTGCCTTTGCCCGTGCTGCTTTCCACTGAAAACATCTTTTTCATCCCCCTCTTGTTCCATCTCCTCTCACCCAATACTTAGAGTGTATAAGGGTCGAGGAAAAAGGACTGGTTCCCAGTGTAAGAGCTCTCTGGGTGAAGGGCAGGTGACCAGACTGGCTGTTAAGTCAATACTCCAAGATCGCTGCTTACTTACTTAAAATTAACACATGGGAGATGAGGTGCAATCAGACCTTCCTCCTCGCCTCCCCCTCCTGTTTAATAGTTCTAATGATTTCTCTTTCAGCTGGAATTCTGGCTCATCCCTCACCAGCCCTCACGCAACCACAGGCTATCAGGTTGCCTCTGACTCCGGCAACTGGAATCCTCTGGTAAGGTCCTTCCCCAAGCTCAGGTCTCGCACCAGGGGAAATATCTGTGAATAGAGGAGTAGGGAGGACGAATGACCTTAAAAGACGTCTGTCCTGCTGTCAATACCCGGGGTTGAGTATCAGCTTCGGGCGCTTGGAGGGGATAGGGATCTCTCTCGCATGCAGGTGGCCGCAGGGGCGGGCGAGGCCAGCAGAACCCCACTGGGACAGCCCTGTCGGGCGGTCCAGTCAACTTCAGACCCGTTGGCCCTCAGGGCTGGGCCTCAGCTGTTCAGCACCCATGGAAAGGGTTTAACATGTGTTGTCAAGTCCAAGCCTAGATGTCGAGCATGCAGCGCATCTTCGTGTGCAGCCTTCAGTGACACATGGATGTAGTTATTGATGATGGAAAATTCGCCTTTCCTCTTGAACCTTTCAGGTAATACCCTGGATGCCACTTCAGGCGTCCTCACGCATGAATTCCTCTTAAACTGTGATTCATCTTGGAAAACAGCGCTGCTTTGGCAAGACAAAATATTGGGATTCACTGTTGATACCCTGTATGCACATACTATCTTCAATTTCACATTTCCACCAGCAAAGTCCTGTCAGTTCTCCTCTAAAATGAGGTTTCTACCATCATTTCTTTGGCTTTGTCTCCCTAAGATCTGACCTATCTCATGCTGATGTGGCTCAAGCCCAACCTACATCGAGACTGTGTCGATTCCACTCGGAAGTTGATTCCTCTATGCCATTGGTTCTTTTCTGCAAGTCAAGCTGTACCTATGCTTTAACCTCTGCACTTCTCTCCCTGCTTCAGCACTTTCCTCCTGATCTCGTTAAAAACGCTGTGGTTCCAGGGTCAAACCCAAGCCAGTGCCCACCTTATCCTTTCTGGTCCGCAATTGCAAAGTGCGCACTTAGAGTGCCTCTCCTGGGCCCAACACCCTATCTAAGGGGTATTTCCTGTTTTTCTCTCTTCCCCATGTTCTTTTTCTTCTCTGTTTTAATACTAACAGAAAATATCATTTTACTATGTTTATATTGAAAGGTGTGAGTATCCGGGGTGGCCTCAGTGCGTCAAGAATCCACATGCAATGCAGGTGGAAACAGAGAGACATGGGTTACAAGCCCCCGGGTCTGGGGAAGATGCCCCACGAGGAGGGACATTGGCAACCCACTCCCAGTATTCTTGCCTGGAGATTCACAATGGAAACACTCCACAGCAGCCTGCTGGCTAGAGTCCTCGGGGTCAACCAAAGGAGTCGGACACCAATAAGCTGGACACTCATTATTGTCTTGTTTGTACTGTATGAAGGCTCTGGGGGAAAGATAAATTGGCTTCAGTTTTAAAATAATAGGTTCAATTAATAAAAACCAGATTTGCAATGGTTCTTATTTTTTCGTTGCGATGTCATTTTAAAAATACTTAGAATTCTATTTGAATCTTTCATATGTTTTAAATGGCTTTTGAAAATTGTCCCCTTTATTAAAAGAAGGGGTGATTAATCACATTGAAGGCCCTTGTCCCACTTTCCCTACCAACAATAGTTAACATATTGATATTGTCCCCTTTCTATGAACATATACAGCTCTGATGGTTCTTTGGAAGCCCACTATCCAATTCTTGGGAGACGATAGGATCCTGATATGACGCGATACTGGCTTCCACAAGCTATTTTAAACACTTTGCCAAAGGACCTATTCTGACTTACATGCAATGTGAAGTCTGGCCAAGCTGATGTTACGACATGGCTAAGAAATAGAACACAGGATGAAAAACCGGACCACTAGGTGCAGCCACTAGCAGAATGAACCGTTGTCTCACATTGTACTGCTATGTAGACATATACAGCAGTTTCCAGTCGACGGAAAACCAATAGGCCAGCCCGGCCCCCTTGGATAATGTCCTGAAGATTTCTCCCAGATGTCTCACACACTGGTATCTCTCTGTACTAACTGAATTAAGAAGTCTTTCAGCCCCAGTACCTCTCCTGTTTGTCCCCGCCGAGCCCTGGGCACCAAACCAGCAGCCATGCCCACGGAATCTGTCGTCTATCCATAAATGTTAAAAGCCTAGTCATGCCTACTGACGCCACAACCACCATGTATCACTGAGGCACAGCAATCACAGACGGACTGTGACACCGTTGTCAGCCTTCACTACAGGTGAGCACGCCTGGAGGGCCACCAACCATCAGCCAGGGCCCCACCACAACATGCTGGTGGGCCCTGACCGGCGCACACTTGATCTCTGGCCATATCTGTCCTGTGCCTTTCATTCCCTGATGCTGGCCCCTAAATTTCCAGCTGTGTGTTGTGTACGCTATCCTGCTCCATTCTTCTTTTTGCAATTTTGCAGTTGGATATTAGGGGGTTGTTTTTCTTTTGTGTTGCTTTAACTTTTGTGAATCTTTTGTTACTTGTGCATTGTATACTCCTCGGCAGTAAGTTATGTTTGTCGGTTTGACTTCTTGTTTTTATAGATTGATTTAGGTAGAGTTGCAGTCTTGTTCTATCTACATGTTGATTCTTTCATTGCTTGTTATTGGGGTTATAGATACCTTCTGGTTTTGGATCTTCTTTGTTTGATTTCAATCTCACACGTTGTTGTTTAGTTTCTTTTATGCTTATTGGTCTTTTGTATCTTTAAATTGGTTTTTTATTTAAAGTTAATGTGTTAGTTGCTCTGTCAGTCACATACTCTTTTGGACCCTCATTGGACTATGTATAGTATGCCTGTCTCTTGTCCATGGGAGTATCTAAGCTATATGAATTCAGGAATGGGTAGCCAATTCCCTTCTCCAGGGGGTTCTTCTCATGCAAGGGAATGTAACCCAGGTCCTCCTGCCCAATTGCTGGCTCGATTCTTTACCAAACTGCTCCATCTGGTATTTTATCTTTTTGTTGATAATGGTGAATGGGATTGTTTCCTAGAACTTCTTTTCCTTGTAGATTTCTGTGTTAAGTATGTGTATATGAATGCAATGAATTTCAGTGTATTACTGATAAATCCTGAGGGCTTTTCTATCTGGAAAAGCACAGAGATAAACCCATGCACCTATAGGCTAAAACAATATTTGGAACAAAGGACTGGCAAGTAATAATATACATTGGAGAAAAGACGGTCCTCTCTCATTAAAGTTGGTGCCTCGCTGGGAAAACTGGACGGATACATGCAAAAGAACGGAAATTTAAAACACTACTAACCCCATATTTTAATATAAATCCAAACAATGTGTAATTAAAGGACGTAAAACGTTATGACCAGAAAAAAAACTATATACACTCTCTGAAGTAAATATAGTCAAAACATCCCTTCTTTGAAATAAAGCAAAGGATGATCTCTGACCTCACCTCGTAGAGTAATGGAAATTATTAAACAAAAAAATTAAAAAAATAATGGCGATCCTTATTAAGACTTCTTAAAAGTCTTTTGAACAGTGTATGCAAAATTATCAAACAGGGTGTAAAAAGCAAAACCCCTTGGAATGGGAGACAAATAATAGAAATGAAACAAAACTGACAAAGGCTTTAATCTCCAAAATATCAAGCAGCAAAATGAAACTCAACACCAGGAACAACAAACAAACATATATATACTATTTCAAAAAGTAGGGCAGAAGACCGAATCCATGACTTTTTTCCAAAGAAAACATGTTAAGATCATCGTTTATATAAATCACCTCGATGAAAAGCTGTTTCAAAATTGATATTTATTACGAGAAACAGATAAACGTATATTCAAAAGTTACAATGACGTACCACACAGTCAGAATCGCCATCATATAAAAAATATTTCAAATTTGTAAGTGCTGGAGATGGTTTCGGGAGATAAAGGGAACCATTCATAACTGCAGGTGGTTATTGTAAGCTAATATTTGCAACTGCAGACGACATCCAGATATGGCGAGAGGTCTTTAACAATATGAGTTTGTTAAAAACTGCCATATGACCCAATTACAAAATCTCCATGATTGGAGCATTTTCCTTGTGGAAAACCCTAACTGAATTGCCAGGTGTAACCCCAATGTACAATCACACTGCATATTTACATAGCTTAGGCATGGAAACGCAACCTAGATATCCTCTGACATATATATTGGATATTATAAAAGATGTTTTGATACATATATACAAGGGTATATACTGTGCTGCTTTAAAAGGAAAACAATCATTTGAGTCGTCCTATGAAATGGTTAAGTTCTAGTTACTTTTATTCAGAGAGGGAAGTAACGTCAGAAAAGTAAAACATACATACACTATGACATATATGTATATGGTATCCTATATATTTTCTATGCATATATTTATATACACACATATGGATATCTTTTATAATCATATGTGTGTATATATATTATGTGAATCTATATATAATTCTATGCAATATAATTTTATACATATGGAATATAGAAAGATGGCGGTAACGACGGACCTGTTTTGCAGTGCCAGCAAAAAGGACACAAAGGCATTAGAGAACAGGCCTGGGGACAACAGCAGGGGAAGCCGAGGGGTGGGGACAGATTGGAGAGTGTTAGACTGGAAAACACACACACCATGTCAGACAGTACCGTGCAGCATTCACTGTGTGACAACAGGGAGCTTCAGGTCCAGGGCTTCTGTGATGACTGAGTGTGGTGGGGACTGGGGCGGAGAGGCACAGGGAGGCTTAAGAGGAAAGGCACGTGTGTACTCTTATTGTGATTCATGTGGATAATTTGGCAGAAGATACTCCAACACTGTTTTGTAAAGTGGTTACCCTCCCAATTAAATAAATTAAATTTTTCAAATAAATCCTATGGGTTGCTGCAAAAGAAATGATAAGAGGAAGCTTACAGAACATTTGCCTTCAACTAGGGAAAAAAAGAAAGCATGATCTTCAAGTTCAATACCATATACTATGCACCTAATGGAACTCAGATAATAGAGCACCCAACCAAAGCCACATTAGCTTGGCGAAAGAACGAAACAAAAAAGATCAGTGCAGATAAAGTTTTATAACAGACTGGTCTGTTTAAAAATACAAATAGGTTAACACTGTAACTATTGGGCTTTTATTCTTAAATGGAAGCAAAATTGGCAAACCTTTTGCTCTAGTCTAAGAATATAAAGAGGAATAAGGGGAAAAAGACTCAAATATATAAAAACGAGAGGTGGAGCGAAATGCGATAATTTTTACAAACCTTATTATCTCAAAATACAAAGAACCCCATTAAAAAACTACTTTAAAACAAGTAATATGTCAAATATTGAAATTAACTTAGAAGTGATGTTATAAATTCTAAGTAAAAATAAACTTCCTAGATTTGTTATAGGGGAAAAAAATATTAATAAAAAGTCATGAAACAGTTGATATAATTTTTAGCATGAAAAGTTTTAACCATATCAGAAAATCTTCCAACAAAGAAGTGTTCAAGTCCAGATGGTTTCAATGATTGGATGTACCAAACAGTTAAAAAGAACAATTGAACATAATGCTTCCTCAAACTTTTCCAAAAAAACTGGAAGAGGCAAAAGAACACTCCCAAATTTCATTTTTACAGGTCAGCAATCCACCTTGGACACCAAAGCCAGACAAGGGATACTATATGAAAAACTACATGGCACCAATGTCCTGGTATTTAATTAGATGCAAAAATTCATGACCAAAAATATTAACAAACCCAAATTCAACAGGCATTATTTTAAAAGGATAATTCATTATAATCTAGTGGGATTTATCCAGAGATGCATAGGGGAGCGGAATCAAACAAATATGATACCATCACATAAAATATTTTGGCCACTTGATGGCAAAAGAGGGTGCCTAATTCATTGGTAAAGACCCTGTTGCTCAGAAATGTTGACGGGCCGCAGGAGGGAGAGAACGACGGGCAAACAGTGGAAGAGATAGTTGGAGGGCGTTCATCGATTCTATTGGACGTGTGTTTTATGAATACATCCAGGAGATGGTGACTGGGAAACGGGGGGAAAGCCTTGTGTGCTGAAATAAACGGGGGCTGCATACAAGATGTTGGACATGATGACTGAGTGGTTCTGATCAATCAAATTCACTTTAAACAGAATAAGAGATCAAGGTTTCACAATTAACAATATGAGTAATCACTGGTAAATGATCTCATCCTTTTCATGATTAAAAAGAACATACTTTTCATGTTAAAACAAACATTTACAATTTCTGTGTTCTACGTAATGTCTCATTGCAATTAAAGGAATATATGATAAGACTGGGGCTTGGCAGGTGGTGCTAATGGTAAAGAACCTGCTTGCCAGTGCTTGAGACATAAGAGGCATGGGTTTGATCTCTGGGTCGGAAAGATCCCCTGGAGAAGGGCATGGCAGCCCACTCCAGTATCCTTGCCTGGAGAATCCCATAGACAGAGGACCCTGGCAGGCTACAGTTCACAGGGTTGCAAAGAATCAGACACAACTGACCGCGACCTTTGCACAACGCACGTACGTGACAATGCCCACTGCTATGCATCACCCTCAACAGAGAACAGTCAAAAAGGGCTTTTTACCTTAAGATTAGCTATCATGACAAGAGTACTCTTCTCTCACCACTCTAATTTGACATAGTCAATGCATGTCTGTACCAGAAACAATCATGGCAGAAAAAGATATAAAAAGGCACCACTGGAAAGTATGAAATTTGGGTTTGTGTGGCAGTTGATATGTCTACATACAGCATAAACCTTAAATTAAACTCCATCAAAAACTTATTGGAAACTAATCTAAGAATTACAGCAATTAAAAGTTGGTAAAGATACTAAAATCACAAGACAATTATTACAGCTCGCTTTTATTAATACATTAATTGCAAAAATATCTGACAAATAAAACCATCTCTTTTTGAATAGCCAAAATAATACAATAAAATTTGTATGAATATTTTTAAAAGTGGTGGATTGAATGATCTACTTACCACTGAATACAAGAACGATGATTTTGAACGAAAGATATCAATAAACAAGACTAAAAACATAATATGGAAAATATTTCTCACATTCATCAAATCAGATAATAAATCAAACACATGTGTAAATTGTCCATATTACCCGAGATTGTCTATATATTCAATGTAATCCTTTTTAAAACTTGAAAGGCATTTTTCACAGAGATACAAAAACAATCTTAATATCGTATTAAACCACAAAAGGACTTTGATTAGATAGAGCAATCATGAGGAAGATGAACAAAGATGGGGATGCATCTTGTTTCCAGATTTCCTATTATACTACACAAATGCATAGTAATCAATTGCAGTATGGCCATTGCCTTTTTTAAATAGGAAACACAAGACCCAACTGGTACTGAATTGAGGAGTCCAGAAATAAACCTTCTAACATACAGTCAATTAATATATCATATAAGATGCCACAAGAATACTCACTGGCTATAGAACGTCCTCTCCAAATACCTAGTGTTGGGAAAAGTTGCGATAAATGAAATCAGAGCAATATCTTCACACTGTTCATAAAAGAAAGTTAACTCTCAAAACAGATCAATGGACTTAGACATAAACCTGAAAAGAAAAAACTGCGAGAATTAAATTAAAACACAGGGGCCCAAAGCTCCTTGACAAATTGGCCTTGGCAACCATTTTTTGGATATAACAACCAAAGCAAACAAAGGTACAGACAAACAAGCTAAAGTGCTTCTTGCACATCCAAAGAAGCGATCATTCAAGTGAAGGCAAAACAAAATACATAATGGGGAAGAAAAGTATTTGCAAATATGTATCATGGATATGGGTTTTACTTTCCAAAAAACATACTAATAAATATAATCCATATTAACCGCAATAGCCAATTAAATAAAAAACAATATTCCAACTTTCAAATTGGGCCAGAGGAAAACTTCAATGATAAAGACATTCTCCCAAAGAAGACAAACAGATGGCCAACAGGTACAATGCATAAGCTTGTCAACATTTGCTGTTACGGTAAATGCAAATCCATAACTACGTGTGAATACCTCCTTACTTACTGTAAAAAGGGCTATCCATCAAATTGTTAAGGGATAGGATGTTTGGGAGAGAGGTTTGTGGGGAAAAGGGGTGTCCATGCTATATATGATAGTGAGTAAGTTGGTTGTATGCCTCCTTCAGGTAAGAAGAAATAGATGAATAGATGTTCCTACAGGTTAATTAATTATTTTGTTATTACAGATGTGTTCTGCAAGACCTATTGTGGGGTTGTTTTGGAATTACAGGTTTTTTAGTCGTATTGTGTTGATGGCAAGATCCTGCACTTTAGATCATTGACTCGAGTTCTTTCTCAATTAGATTTGTGACGCGAGCGGGGTATATAATCCGTGTGATGCTTGTTTTTTGTATGTTTTGTGTTGGTTTCGTTTTGTTTTTTTTTTTGTAGTTTCTCGTTCCCGTTTCCTGCCAATGTTTTGTTGTTGTTGCAGTGAGATCTTATCTATTTGTGAAAAAAATCCTTGCATTTGAGCACAAATTGTTGCAAATAGAAGAATTATCTTCTTGCCTCATGACTGGATGTGTAAATATATGAGTACAATATCACATTCTCTTTATCCAGTCATCCAGAGATGAATACTTAGGTGGTTTTTTATAACATTATCTATGTGAAAAATCCTGCAATGAGCATTGCAGGTGATGCAAGGCATCTCTTGTAGTTAGTTTTCGTTGGAAATATTCCCCAAAGTTGGATTGCTGGATCACATAGTAGTTCAATTTTTAATTTTCTGAGGAACTTCTATTCTTCTTTTTCTGTAGTGGCTACACCAACTTACTCACTATCAGTATAGCAGGACTCCCTTTTTCCCCACACCCTCTCCAAACTTTCCTATCCCTTTATCTTTTTTGAATGATAGCCCTTTTGACAGATGTAAGGTGGTATCACACTGTTGTTTTGATTTGCATTTCCGTAACAGCTAATTGTTGAGCATCTTTGCATGTACCTGTTGGCCATCTGTTTGTCTTCTTTTGGGAGAATGTCTTTTCAGTTCCTCTGCCCATTTTGAAAGTTGGATTTTTTTTTTTTTTTTGGCTATTGAGTTATATGAGTTTTTTATGTTTTTTGGAAAGTAAACCCTTATCAGATACATGATTTGCAAATACTTTCTCCCATTTTGTAGGTTGTGCCTTCACTTGATGATCGCTTCTTTGGATGTGCAGAAGCACTTTAGCTTGTTTGTCTGTACCTTTGTTTGCTTTTGTTGTTATATCCAAAAAATGGTTGCCAAGGCCAATGTCAAGGAGCTTTGCCCCTGTGTTTTATTCTAGCAGTTTTTTCTTTTCAGGTTTTATGTCTAAGTCATTGATCTGTTTTGAGTTAACTTTTATGAACAGTGTAAGATATGGCTCTGATTTCATTTATCCACTGTTCCCAACACTAGGTATTGATTGGAGAGACTGTTCTTTAGCCAGTGAGTATTCTTGGCTCTTATATGATATATTAATTGACTGTATGTTAGAAGGTTTATTTCTGGACTCTCAATTCTGTTCCATTGGTCTGTGTTTCTATTTTTAAGGCAATGCCATACTGCTTTGATTACTATAGCTTTGTAGTATAATTGAAATCTGGAAACATGATGCATCCAGCTTTGTTCATCTTCTCAGGATTGCTCTAGCTATTCAATGTCTTTTGTGGTTTTATACGATTTTAAGATTGTTTTTGTATCTCTGTGAAAAATGCCTTTCAAGTTTTAAAAAGGATTACATTGAATATATAGACAATCTCGGGTAATATGGACAATTTAACAGTGTTGATTTTTCTGATTGATGAATGTGAAAATTTTCCATTTGTTTGTGTCTTTTTTGATTTCTTTCTTCAAAATCATGTTCTTTTCAGTGAAGAGATCTTTCACCACCTTGGTTAAATTATTCATACATATTTTATTGTTTTTTTGTGCTATTCAAAATGAGATGTTTTTATTTTTCAGATATTTTGCATTAATGTATAGAATTACAGCTGATTTTTGCTTGTGATTTTTGTATCTTTCAACTTTGCTGAATTCATTGATTAGTTCCAATAAGTTTTTGATGGAGTTTTTAGGTTTTGCTGTATGTAAGATCATATCATCTGCACACAAACCCAATTTTCATTCTTTCCAATGTGGTGCCTTTTATTTCTTTTTCTTGCCAGATTGTTCTGGACAGGACATGCAGTGACTATGTCAAATTAGAGTGGTGAGAGAGAGTACTCTTGTCTTATTCCTAATCTTAAGGAAAAGCCTTTTAGACTTTCTCTGTTGAGGGTGATGCTAGCAGTGGGCTTGTCACGTACGTGTGCTAAGTCGCGTCAGTTGTGTCTGATTCTTTGCAACCCTGTGAACTGTAGCCTGCCAGGGTCCTCTGTCTATGGGATTCTCCAGGCAAGGATACTGGAGTGGGCTGCCATGCCCTTCTCCAGGGGATCTTTCCGACCCAGAGATCAAACCCATGCCTCTTATGTCTCAAGCACTGGCAAGCAGGTTCTTTACCATTAGCACCACCTGCCAAGCCCCAGTCTTATCATATATTGCCTTTATTGCATTGAGACATACTGTATACTGAAATTGTTAAATGTTTTTTATCATGAAAGGATGAGTTCATTTTCAGTGATTACTTTTGTTAATTGTGAGATCCTTATCTCTTATTCTATTTATGTGATTGTTGTTGTTCAGCCACTCAGTCATGTCCAACTCTTTGCAGCCCCGTGGATTTCAGCACACAAGGCTTCCCTGTCCTTCACCATCTCCTGGAGTTTTCTTAAACTCACGTCCATTGAATCGATGATGCCCTCCAACTATCTCATCCTCTGTTGCCCTCTTCTCCTCCTGCCCTCAACATTTCTGAGCATCAGGGTCTTTTCCAATGAGTTGGCTCTTTGCATCAAGTGGCCAAAATATTTATGTGATGTATCATATTTGTTGATTCCTTGCATCTCTGGAGTAAATCCCACTTGATTATAATGTATTATCCTTTTAATATGCTGTTGAATTTGGTTTGTTAATATTTTGTCATGAATTTTTGCATCTAGATTAATCCAGGACATTGGTCTGTAGTTTTTTCATATAGTATCCTTGTCTGGCTTTGGTGTCAAGGGTGATGCTGACCTTGTAAAATGAATTTGGGAGTGTTCTTTCCTCTCCAGTTTTTTTGGAAAAGTTTGAGAAGCATTATGTTCATTGTTCTTTTACTGTGTTTGGTAGCATCCATTCAGTGAAACCATCTGGTCTTAACACTTCTTTGTTGGAAGATTTTTCTGATAATGGTTAAAACTTTCTTGCTAATTTTTCATCTGTTCATACTTTTTATTTTTCCTATAACAATCTAGGAAGGTTGTATGTTTCTGAGAATTTATACAGCTCTTCTAAGTTATTCAATTTTTGACATATACTTGTTTTATAGTAGTTTTTTATGGTTCTTTGTATTTTGTGATTATTAGTTGTAAAAATTTTCTTTTCCACCTCTGGTTTTATTTATTTGAGTCTTTTCTCTTTTATTCTTAGTCTAGCTAAAGGTTTGCCAATTTTGCTTCCATTTAAGAATAAAACCCATTAGTTCTGTTAACCTTTGTTTTTTTTAAACAGACCAGTCTTTTTAAACTTTCTGCTCTGATCTTTGTTTCGTTCTGCAAACTTTGGGCTTGGTTTGCTCTCTTTATCTGGTTCCTTGAGGTGCAGAGTTAGGGTATTTACTTGAAATCTTGCTTTTCTTTTTTTTCTAGTTGAGGCATTTGTCTGTAAGCTTTCCTCTTAGCATTGCTTTTGCAGCATCCCATAGGATTTTTTAAAATTTATTTTTTAATTGGAGGGTAACCACTTTACAAAAACTGTGTTGGTTTCTGCCATATATCAACATGAATCAGCAATAGATACACACGTGCCTTTCCTCTTAAGCCTCCCTGTGCCTCCCGCCCCATCCCACCACTCTCAGTCATCACAGAGCCCTGGACTGAGCTCCCTGTGTCACACAGTGAAGCTGCACGGACTGTCTGACATGGTGGTGTGTGTGGTGTTTTCAGTGCTACTTCTCTCAATCTGTCCCCACCCCTCTGCTTCCCCTGCTGTGTCCCCAGGCCTGTTCTCTATGCCTTTGTGTCCCTTTGCTGCTCTGCAAACAGGTCCGTCGGTACCATCTTTCTAGATTCCATATGTATATATATATGCATAGATTATATATAGATTCCATATATATATACACACATAGATTATATATAGATTCCATATGTGTATATATATATATGCATAGATTATATATAGATTCCATATACATATATGCATTAATGTATGATATGTTTTTCTTTCTGACTTACTTCTCTCTGTATAATAGGATCTAGACTTATCCATTTCATTAGGACTGACTCAAATGTGTTCCTTTTTACAGCTCAGTAGTATTCCATTGTATATATGTATCATAACTTCTTTATCCATTTATATGTCAGTGGATATCTAGGTTGCTTCCATGTCCTAGCTATTGTAAATAGTGCTGTGATGAACATTGGGGTACACCTGTCTTTTTCAGTTATGGTTTCCTCAAGGCATATGCTCATTCATGAGATTTTTGGGTCATATGGCAGTTTTACTCAGTTTTTTAAGACATCTCCATACTGTTCTCTGCAGTGGCTGTATTAGCTTACATTACCACCAGCAGTATGAGAGTTCCCTTTTCTCCAAACCATCTCCAGCACTTACTATTTGTAGATTTTTTTTATGATGGCGATTCTGACTGGTGTGGGGTACTCATTGTACTTTTGATTTACGTTTCTCTAATAATGAGCAGTGTTGAACAGCTTTTCGTGTGTTTATCGATGATCTACATGTTTTCTTTGGAAAAATGTCTGTTTAGGTCTTCTGCCTACTTTTTGATTGTTTTTTGTTTGTTTGTTTTCCTGGTGTTGAGTTGCATTTGCTGCTTGGATATTTTGGAGATTAATCCTTTGTCAGTTGTTTCATTTGCTATTATTTTCTCCCATTCCAAGGGTTGTCTTTTCACCCTGTTTATAATTTGCTTCACTGTGCAAAAGCTTTTAAGTTTAATTAGGTCCCATTTGTTTATTTTTTGTTTTATTTCCATTACTCTAAGAGGTGGGTCAGAGATCATCTGTGATTTATGTCAAAGGGTGTTTTGACTATATTTTCTTCTGAGAGTTTTATAGTTTCTGGTCTTACGTTTAAGTCTTTAATCCATTTTGAGTTTATTTTTATATATGGTGTTAGGAGTGTTTTAATTTCGTTCTTTTGCATGTAGCCGTCCAGTTTTCCCAGCACCACTTATTGAAGAGACGGTCTTTTCTCCATTGTATATTCTTGCCTCCTTTGTCAAATATTGTTTGCCTATAGGTGCATGGGTTTATCTCTGTGCTTTTCCATATAGTAAAGCCTCAGGATTTATCAGTAATACACAGAAATTCATTGCATTCTTATACACATTCTTAACACTGAAAAATCAGGAAAAGAAGTTCTGGAAACAATCCCATTCACCATTGCAACAAAAAGATTAAAATACCTAGGAGCAGTTGGTAAAGAATCTGCCTGCAATGCAGGAGACCTGGGTTTCATCCCTGGCTTGAGAAGATCCCCTGGAGAAGGGAATGGCTACCCATTCCTGTATTCTTGCTTAGAGAATCCCATGGACAGAGGAGACTGGCATACTATAGTCCATAGGGTCACAAAGAGTTGGACATGACTGAGCAACTAACACTTTAACTTTAAAACCAATTTAAAGAGACAAAAGACCTATATGCAAAAAAACTATACAACACTGATGAAAGAAATCAAAGATGATACAAACAGATGGAGAGATATACCATGTTCTTGCATTGAAAGAATCAATGTTGTGAAAATGACTCTACTACCTAAAGCAATCTATAAATTCAATGCAAACTATCATACTACTAATGGTGTTTTTCATGGAACTAGAACAAATGATTTCACAATTGGTATAGAAACACAAATGACCCCTAATATCCAAAGCAATTTTGCAAAAGAAGAATGGAGCTGGATGCGTCACACACAGCGGGAAAGTAGGGGCCAGCTGCAGGGGAGTGTAGTGGCACAGGTCAGTGGCAGAAGTCAGGGCGCCGTCTGGGCCCACCAGCTGTTGTGGGGCCCTGGCTCTTGGTGTGCCCTCCTGCGGCTTCACCGTAGTGAAGGCTGACAACGTTCACAGTCCTGCTGGATGGCTGGCCTCAGTGCATACATGGTGGTGGGCGTCAGTGGCAATGTCTTGGCTGGAACTTATGCAGACACAGAGGCCTTGGCTGGCTGCTGGTGTGGTGCCCAGGCTCTGGCGGGGACACAGGAGAGGGACTGGGGAAAGACTCGGATGGCTGGTGTCAGTGAGATACCTGTGGGGTGACAGCTGGAGAAATCTGCAGGATTTCCATGGGGGCCGGGCTGGCCTTTGGTTTCCTCACTGGTAACTGCTGGTTTTGTCTACAGAGCAGGTCATTGTGAGACACGGTCATTCTGCTATGTGGCTGCTCCTAGTGGTCCCTGTTTTTCTTCCTGTTTCTAGCCATGTCGTACATCAGCTTGGCCAGTCTTCATTGCATGTAAGTCAAATAGGACCTTTGCAAAGTGTTGAAAATAGCTGTGGAACCTGATCGCTCATTCAGATTTCGTCTCCCAAGAAGTGGAGAGTGGGCTCCAGATCTCTCAGAGCTGTTTTTGTTCATGAATGACAATTCAATTGTTAATCTTTGTGGAGGGAAAGGGACTGGGCCTTCAATGTGATGATGTCACCCCTCTTTTAATAAAGTGACTTTTTAAAAAGCATTTAAACATATGAAAAATCAAATAGATTCTAAATATTTTTAAAGACATCCAACAAAAAATAATAACCATTGCAAATCTGGTTTTTATTATTGAACCTATTTTTTTAACTGAATCCAATTTCTTTCCCACAGTGCTTCAGACAGTACTAACAAGGTCAATAATGTGTGTCTGCTTAGTGGTGTCCGACTCTTTGTGACCCCATGGACTCTTGCCAGCCAGGCTGCTGTGTCCATGGGATTCTCCAGGCAAGAATACTGGAGTGGGTTGCCATTCCCTCCTCTGGGGCATCTTCCCAGACCCGGGGGCTTAACCCATGTCTCCTGTGTCTCCTGCATTGCATGTGGATTCTTGACCACTGAGCCACCCAGGAAGCTCACACCTTTCAATATAAACATAGAAAATGTTATTTTCTGTTAGTATTAAAACAGAGAAGAAAAAGAACATGGGAGAGAATAACAGGAAAGACCCCTTAGATTGGGGGTGGGCCCAGGAGAGGCTTCTCTAAGTCACTTTGCAATTGCGACCAGAAGGATAAGGTGGCACTGGCTGGGTGTCCTGAACCAGCGTTTTAAGGAGCAGAGGAAAGGCTGAAGCAGGGAGTGAAGTGCAGAGGTTTAAGCTTAGGTATCTGCTGTCTTGCAAAAAGAACAAGGCTTAGAGGAATCAGACTTCCGAGTGGAATCACACAGTGCTCTTAGGGGGCTTGCCACATCAGGCAGGAGATGAGGGCAGATCTTTGGGAGTCAAAGCCAAAGAAATGAGGTGAAACAGTCATTTTAGAGGGAGAACTGACAGGACTTGCTGGTGGAATTGAAATGGAGAGATATGTGCATGACAGGTGTCAACAGTGATTCCCAGATTTGTCTTGCAAAGCAGCGCTGTTCCAAGATGAGATCACAGTTTGAAGGAATGCATGCGTGAGGACGCCTGAAGGGCACCAGGGTTTCCTGAAAGGGTCAGAGGAAGGCGGAATTCCATCTTCATTATACTCAGACCATGTGGCTCTGAGGCTGCACACGAAGATGCGCTCATGCTCGACATCTTGGCTTGACTTTCAACTCATTGTTAAACCCTTTCCCTGGGTGCTGAACAGCAGAGGCCAAGCCCTGAGCAACGGGTCTGAAGGGACGGCAGCCGACAGGGCTGTCCCAGTGGGGTTCTGCTGGCCTCCCCGCCCCTGTGGCCACCTGCATGCAGAGTGATCCCTTCCCCTCCAAGCGCACAAGCTGTACTCATCCCCGGGCTGGACAGCTGGACAGACGTCTGGAGGTCATTCTCCTCCTTCTCCTCTATTCTCTGTTTCCCTGGTGCGAGACTGAGCTTGTGGAAGGACCTTACAGAGGATGTCAGTGCCGGAGTCAGAGCAACCTGTGAGCCTGTGTGGGTGCGTGGGGGGCGGTGAGGGGATGAGCCTGAATTTCCAGCTGAAAGTGTATCATTAAACTATTAAACAGGAGGGGGAGGCGAGAGGAAGGTCTGTTTCGCTCATCTCCCTGTGTGTTAATTTAAGTAAGTAAGCAGCGATCTCTGGAGTTGACTTATCAGCCAGTCTGTCTCCTGCCCTTCACCCTGTGAGCTCTTCACTGAACCATCCTTTTCTCTCCCTTTTCTCTAAGTTGGTGAAGGGATGGAACAAGAGGGGAGAAAAAGATGTTTCAGGGAAGAGCTCACAGGGCAAAGGGCAGGAGACAGACTGACTGACAGGCCAGCTCCAGTTTAGATGGCACATAAATACCATCCATAGACCCTGGATGTCATGGAGATGGAAGCAGACATATTTGGGAGCAGGACCGTGGGGACCTGCCTTCTTGGGCTGGTGGGCAGGAGGCAGGGTTAACAGAGGGAGTGATGGAAGACTGAGCTGACTTGTGGGGAGGCATGGCTGTGTGGGTTGAGGGGGAGATTTGCAAGAATGCTCTAGACATAGGGACAAAAATGTGCAAAAATATGGAAATCGCAGTCCAAGTGAAATAGTATTAAACATGTGTGATGATATCTCAGAAGAATAAATCTGAAAGATGAGCAAGGACCGATTCTCTGCGTACAAGGCTAGTTCCTTCTGCTTTGGGCCCCGGGGAGGTTCTAGGGCGAGGAGCAGAACCTCTCCTGACCCCCCACCTGGCCAGCCTTCTCCTTCCTTCTCAGATGCCTGGGAGTAGGGACCGCTGTTCTCTGCAACAGACCAGCAGCATGTCGAGCGTGCGGCTTCAGCCTGCTGCCCTCTGTCTGGCACGTGTTTATAAAAGCCGGTCCCTGACTGTTGAGGATGAACCCGGCAAGACCCGTCTCCCCTCATTGTGCTTCATCTTAATCCCTTGGCCTCTGGACGCTGGGGCGTGATCCCCCTGTAGAGGCGTTCACCCCTTCCTTAAACCTCTGCTTCCCTGTGCTCTGCGCTCACCAGACTCTCCCCTTCCTCCCACAGTAGGAAGATGCTAATGCCTGTTATTTCAGCCATTCGAGGCACACGTGCTCTCCCTTAGAGATGTTAGGAGCATATTCCCCCCTTTCTGTAGAGCTGAACTGAGACTTGGTGCCTTTTAAAGCCGCACAGACCCAGAGGCACAGCCTGGCCAGCAGAGCATCAGGCCCTTGGGCATTTTGTCTTCTTATCCCCAGGTTTCCTCTCTAAAAATTCTGTTTCCATGGCCCAGCCGGTCTGTTTGCTGATGTTCTGCAAAGCACAGGCCTTAATTTCATCTTTCTGCCCACGTTGACCACCGATGGCCTGCAGGACACCCCCTCAGGCTCATCTGTCAAGGTCTGAAATGTGGCCCAGGGTTCTTCCCAAATAGCAACTGCTTCACTGGTGTCTTGTTGGTTTTTTCAGCCCTGGCGACCAGGGACCGCCTGTGCCTCCTGCCCCCCTGCCCGCCTGGCCACACAGGCTGTCACCTCCGCTGGGATGCTGCCTTCGGCACTTGGGTGGCTCCTGGCTCTTGGGGAGTCCTTCTGAATACAGAAGCCAAGACAATCTGAAACACTGAGAGTCTCTTGTTAGGGACACAGAGCTCGTTAACTAACTTACAGATTCCTGACTTGATGCCAACTTGTGTGCAGACTCTGGAACTATTCCGTTTCGGTTGGAATCCTAACTGTGCCACTAATTGTTAAACATGGGAGAAATTTTGTAACTTCATTTGTAAGATGGGTATAAAAATAGTACCCGTGTTCTAGGGTTTTTGTAAACACAAGTGAAAAAAGCTTTTTCACAGTGTTTCAAAGCTTTTTTTTTTTTTTTTTACCGTCCAGAGGAGAAACTCATTTAGTTGTCAGCTAGGCTGGTCAGGGTCTCTGTGAGAGCCAAGCAGACCCTGCTCAGGCTTAACCCCACCCACCTCCCTTTCGTTACACGTTTTTCCTCCAGAGGCGCCAGTTAACATCCTTCCACCCTCGGTCATTCCTCAATCTTGAATTTCCTCACAATCCAGCTCTTTTGAGGTCTCCTTCTCTTGTGTCACACAAGAGTAGAAAGGCTATTTGGGATAGATTGTCTTTTTATATATATATATATATATAAGGGCTCTGAGATGTCTCTGGGTATGTGCATTAATGTTGGCCCCAAATGAACCAAAAATTTCTTGGTGTCTCTGCAAAGCAGCCATAAAATAACTATTCAGAAGATCTCATAAAAGGCATATGAAATGAAACATAATGTCTGACAAATGCAAAAGTCTTTACTCCCTTTGTAAAGTCACTTTTCAACAATCGAAATTCACCAATCCAGGTAGATTTCCTTATTGTTTTAGTCTGGATGCCATAATTTTTGTGAGGTCAGAAAGGTGGGGGAGAGTGTTGCAGGTAAGAAACAAGTGGTTTCGTTATTGTTATGGGACAAATTGTGTCCTTCCCGCCAAGCTCATATGTTAAAGCCTCAACCCCCAGTTCCTCAGAATGTGGCTGTGTTTGAGATAGATCCTTTAAACAGGTGGTTAAGTTAAACAGAGGTCTTTAGAATGGATCCTGGCCCACTGTGACTGGTGTCTTTATAAGAAGAGATGGGGGCACAGGCACAGAAAGAGACTGTGAGGACACGGGGAGAAGATGGCGTCTATAAGGTGAGGAGAAAGACCTCAGTAGACACCAGGCCTGCTTTGATCTCAGACTTCCCGCCTCCAGATCTGTGAGAAAATTTATTTCTGTTGTTTTGCCCTTGAATCTGTGACACTTTGTTTTAGCTCTCTTGGCAAACACACACAGACATCAAGGAAAAGCTACAGTGGCCGTGCAGACCACCCCAACCCACTATGCTCAGCTTCCTCACCGCACTCTCAATTCCTTACAAACTTGGAGAAGTACAGGTTACTCACTGGTGAAATCTAGAGTTTCAGAATTCATATGTCTTTTATGATAGACAGCACCTCTTGTCACTTCTCCTATTCTATGCTCAGCTTCTGTGCTACAAGTATCTCATTCTCTGCTCTACAAACTTGCATCATGAAGACCAGTCAGCGTTACTTATAGGCTATTTGCTGTGTGCTGGGGATAAAAACTAATCCAGAAGGGGACTTTTTAGGGCACATTTTATCATACTGTTTTCTAAAAGTAATGCACTTTCCCCAAATTGATGACATTTGGGGACTGTTAGGCGTGAGCTACCAGTCTATCATTTTTCTATTTTTTAAATGATAGAAAAACCTGAAACTCTTCCTGATTCACAGAAACTCCACACAGTTCCAAGATATTTGTCTGGCCACTTAATGGAAATGATAGACTGTCACAGAATGAGTTGCCAGAGTAGACAATAGAGCATTGTGAAATGTGAAGGGAAAGGAAGAGATTGATGGTCAAACCATAGTCATGGAAATTGAGAGGAATGATACAGATGGGCAGTTCTGATAGGCAGGAAGTTAGCAGAGAGCGAGGAGAGGCGGCCCCTTCAGCTAACTGTCCATAGCCGCCTAATCCCACCAAGTAATTTACCAGCCCCGCCCCCAGGACAGTACTCCAAAAACAGTCAGCCGGCTGGAAGAACCCCAGTGGCCACCCAGCCGGACTTTCCCTACTCTAGCACATGTGCAGGCCTGACACTATCCTGTACTAAAGTAACCTTTGACGGCCGTTGGACTCATTAATTGCTGTGAGTATGCCATGAATAAATACATCTAATTATAACAGACTGAATTATGGGAGGCGCATGTACAGTAGAGCATCCTGTTATGTAACATGCAGCTGTCGATCAGTGACCCCCCGAATTTTGCCAATAACCCTGCCTTAAAAACCATTTGCCTCCCTTGGCACGGCACAGTTCACCCTTAAGGTGTTCTCTCTGTTCTTTGTGTGTGCGCAGTCACTCAGTTGTGTTGGACTCTGTGACCTGCTCTTTCTTTCCTTATTGTTAACAAGCTTTCTTGCATCAGGTAAAGGCCTTAGATTCTTCTTTGTGTCCTTACCAAAAAACAAAGCCCACAGGAAGAAGGGTCTCCAGAGTGTCTTTCGACTAACGATCTAGGAAGAAAATCACTGAGTCTCTGAGTCTGGACAGAGAAATCCTTACTGTTCAGTGAGGCCAACAGAAAACCTAAGCCAATCCTTGCTTTAAGGAGGCTGCAGCCGCCCCACGGACGGGGCTCAGCCCTCGAGCATCTCCCAGCTTAGCAAGTGTCTCCGCTACTTACCCGCGTACTCCCCCACCACCCTTTCTATCAGCTTCCCCAAAGAAAGATGTGGTCATCGTTTGGAAAATTCTGGGTTCTTAAAATATGTTGGATAACATAATACATCCTGCTCTAATTGTCCATGATTCACGGCGTTTAGAATCCTGGAAGAAGAGATTCAGGCATGGAGAACGACAGCACCGGTGGTGGGGAAGACTAGCCGCTGGGCCTTGGTCACGGGCAGCGCACCCTTTGCCTGCTCTGTGAGGAAAGCTGAGATTTGTATACTTGCTCTCTCACTTAGCCAGTTTTTATCACTTCCTCCCTTCAATTGGCTTCAGGTGTAGTTAGGTCTTCTTTTTCTAGTTCCTTACTGATTTGAAATCTTTCTTCTTTTTAAATGCAGATGATCTGCAGCTCTGAATTTCACTCTGAGCACTCTTTTTGATGCATCCCCTGAGTTTTCAAATGCTGTGTTTGTTTCTGTTCATCTCAAAGTTTTATCTCGTTTCTCTTGTGATGTATTCTTTGATCCATTTGTTATTTAGGACTGTATTGTTAAATTCTCACATGTTTGTGAAATTTTCGCTTTTTCTTCAGTTACTGATTCCTAGTTTCATTCCGTGTTGTCAGGGGAAATGCTTTGTGTGATTTCAATAGCTTGAAGTTTTTTGGGACTTGTTTTGTGGCTGTTCATGTGGTCTATCTGGGACTGTGCTGCATGTGCCTTTGAAAAGAGGGCTATTGTTGGATGAAGTTCTCAATATATGTCTGCTAGGTCTGGAAGGGTTATAGTGTAGTTTAAACCTTCTATTTCCCTGACATTCCCTCCAGTTTTTCTAACATTACTGAAAGCGGGATATTGAGATCTCCAAGTATTATTGTAAAACTGTCTATTTTTCCTGAATTTTTTAGTTTATGCCTCATATATTTTTGAGTTTCTGTTGTGAGGTTCATTTTTGTTTATGCTGCTGCTAAGTCACCTCAGTCGTGTCCGACTCTGTGTGACCCCATAGACGGCAGCCCACCAGGCTCCCCCGTCCCTGGGGTTCTCCAGGCAAGAACACCGGAGTGGGTTGCCATTTCCTTCTCCAACGCATGAAAGGGAAAAGTGAAAGTGAAGTTGCTTCATTCGTGTCCGACTCTGTGCGACCCCATAGACGGCATCCCACCAGGCTCCCCCGTCCCTGGGGTTCTCCAGGTAAGAACACCGGAGTGGGTTGCCATTTCCTTCTCCAACGCATGAAAGGGAAAAGTGAAAGTGAAGTCGCTCAGTCGTGTCTGACTCTTCGAGACCACATGGACTGCAGCCCACCAGGCTCCTCCGTCCATGGGATTTTCCAGGCAAGAGTACTGGAGTGGGGTGCCATTGCCTTCTCCATTTTTTTTTTTATAAGTTCTATATATTAACTGGTTGAGTTTTTTCTCATTCTATAGGGTCCTTCTCTGTCTCTTGTAAAAATTTTTACCTTGAGCTCTCTTCTCTATGTTTGCTTTTTCCCATCCGTTCACTTTCAGCTAGTGAACATTTTTGGAACTGAAGTGAATCCCTTGTGGACACTATACAGTTAGTTCATATTTCTTTATTGATACTATTCATCTCTTCCTTAATTGAAGTGTTTGCTTCTGTTTAGATTTAATATAATTACTGACAAGGAAGGACTAAAAATAATGTTGTAAGGGATGTTGTCACGGCTGAACTGTGTCCTTCCAAATTCATGTGTTGAAATCCTAATCCTCAGTACCTCAGCATGTGACTGTATTTGGGGATAGGGTCTCTAAAGAAATGATTAAGTCTATTTGCTTTCTTTATGCCTTAATTTTTTTTAGTTCCTCAACTCTTCCATTACTGCTGTCTCTGGTATTTAATTATTTTTTGTAATGCACTATTTTAGTTCCAGCTCACTTGTTTTACTATGTACTTTTTAGTTATTTTCTTAAAGGTTACTCTGGGTACTTACATTAGCATCTACATTTACGACAATCTAGCTCAAACTGACGCCGACTTAGTTTCAATAGTGTATAAAAGTTTAACCCTGTAGTTCTGCCCTCCTCGTGTGTTGTTACTGTCACCAATGCACCTTTAAACAGAGAGCACTCAGTAACATGGATTTATAATCACGATTTTACGCATTTGTCTCTAACATTGTACAATAGAGAGGCTTATGAACCAAGAATAAAAATACTTCTGGCTTCTGTGTTTTGCTCACCTGTGTCTTCATTAGCACTGGTGTTCCTCACTTTTTCACGTGGCTCACAGTTACTCCTAGTGCTCTTTTGTTCTCGCTTAAAGGACTGCCTTTAGTGTTTGTAATAGAATCGATCTATCAACAGGGAATGCCCTCAGCTTTTGTTTATCTGGAATATCTCCTTCAGTTTTGAAGGATACTGCGTTTCTTACGGCACTTTGAACATGTCCCTTCACTGCCTCTGACTTCCATGGTTTCTGATGGAAATCAATTGTTAATCTTATTTGGGATATCCAGGGCAAGATGAGTTACTTCAACCTTGCTGCTTTCAAAATTCTCTCTTCCTGTTTGGCTTTCAGCAGTTAGATTATCATGTGTCTCAGTGTGGATCTCTTTAAGTTTATCCTACTTGGAGTTTTTTAACTTTAATGTTGATATTTCTGTTAAATGAAGACTTTTTCGGCCATTAGTTCTTCAGATACCCTTTCTGCCCCTTTCTCATTTTGCACTTGTTCTGGGACTCTTATTGTGTATGCTTTGGTATTCTTTTTAAAAATGTAATCAGTCTATTTGTTTGACTGTGCCAAGTCTTAGTTGTGTTACGTGGAATCTTTGAGCTTCGCTGCAGTATGCACGATCTTAGTTGCAGCATGGGAACTCTTAGTTGTGATGTGTGGGATCTAGTTCTCAGACCCGGGATCACACCCAGATGTCCTGCATTAGGAGCACAGAGTCCTAGCCACTGGACCTATTTTGATATTTTTGATGGTTTCCCAGGGGTCTCTTGGGCTTTATTCATTTTCATTCAATCTTTTTCTCTCTTTTCTTGAACTGGATAATTTTACTTGACTTATCTTCCAGTTTGCTGATTCTTCCATCTCAGATCTGCTATTGAAACCCCCTTGTGAATTTTCCCTTTCAATTATTGCTATTTTTTGACCTGAAGAATTTCTGTTTGATTCTTATTATACCTTCCCTCTCTTTATTGATATTTTCTCTTTGTTGAGCTGTTGTTCTCCAGGTTTGCTTAATTTCTCTGTCCATTGTCTTCTTTAGCTCCTTGACATTTAAGGGAATTGATATAAAGGGATTTTTGGTAAATCAATGTCTTTGCTTCCTCAGGGACTGCTTCTGTTCATTTCGTCTTTCCCTTGTGAATGGGATATCTATTATTGTGGGGTCTGTTTTTATGCCTCTTCATTTTTTGTTGAAATTGAATGTTTTGATTATCATAATAGAGTAACTCAGGAAATCAATTCCTGCTCCTTCAATAGAGTTTCCTGTTTTGCTTTCTGTGGTATTGTTTAGTGAGTTTTCTCAACAACTTTTTAAAGGCTGTATTCTTTGTCATGTGTGGCCAGTCATGAGATTAATGGCCAGCTAGTGGTTTGATACAAATTCCTTAATAACCTAGAGCAAAAAAACAGAAAATAAAAACTCTCTCAGTCTTTGTGGATCAGCACATGTGTATGTTGGAGTGCTTTTTTTTTTTTTTGAGCTTTATTTATTTATTTTTTTAATCAGTTTATTTTCTGGTTTTTAACTTTACAATATTGTATTTGTTTTGCTATACATTGACATGAATCCACCATGGGTGTACATGATTTCCCCTTCCAGAACCCCCCTCCCACCTCCCTCCCCATCCCATCCCTCCGGGTCATCCCGGTGCACCAGCCCCGAACGCCCTGTATCATGCATTGAACCTGGACTGGCGATTCATTTCACATATGATAATTTATGTGCTTCAGTGCCATTCTCCCATATCATCCCGCCCTCACCCTCTCCCATAGAGTCCATAATACTGTTCTATTTATCTGTGTCTCTTTTGATGTCTCACATACAGGGTTATCTTTACCGATTGACTAAATACCATATATATGTGTTAGTATACTGTATTGGTGTTTTTCTTTCTGGCTCACTTCACTCTGTATAATAGGCTCCAGTTTCATCCACCTCATTAGAACTGATTCGGATGTATTCTTTTTAATGGCTGAGTAATATTCCATTGTGTATATGTACCACAGCTTCCTTATCCATTCATCTGCTGATGGGCATCTAGGCTGCTTCCATCTCCTGGCTATTATAAACAGTGCTGCGATGAACATTGGGGTACACGCGTCTCTTTCAATTCTGGTTTCCTCAGTGTGTATGCCCAGCAGTGGGATTGCTGGGTCATATGGCAGTTCTATTTCCAGTTTTTTGAGGAATCTCCACACTGTTCTCCATAGTGGCTGTACTAGTTTGCATTTCCACCAGCAGTGTAAGAGGGTTCCCTTTTCTCCACACCCTCTCCAGCATTTATTGCTTGTAGACTTTTGGATAGCAGCCATTCTGACTGGTGTGAAATGGTACCTCATTGTGGTTTTGATTTGCATTTCTCTGATAATGAGTGATGTTGAGCATCTTTTCATGTGTTTGTTAGCCATCTGTATGTCTTCCTTGGAGAGGTGTCTGTTTAGTTCTTGGGCCACTTTTTGTTTGGGTCGTTTATTTTTCTGGAATTGAGCTGCAGGAGTTGCTTGTATATTTTTGAGATTTGGAGTGCTTTTTAAAGCTTAGCCAAGCAGTTTACAACTTTGCCATAGTTCTCACTTCCTGCATGTTCAGAGCCTGAGGGTCAGCTGGAGATGAGAACTTAGGGTTTTCTTGGGTCTCTTCTGAGCATGTATTCAGTCCTGAGCATGCACATGGGCTTCTAGATTCTCTGGAATATATGGGTGCTTTTCACCCCCTCTTTCCCCAAGTGCAGTCTTTTCCTCAGCTTCTCCTTCCTAGGCTTTCAATCTGCTTCTTGCTTGCCCCATCTATATCCATTGCCCCTGTGACTGTGCTGAATACATTTACGTTCAGATGTTATCAACCCAAATACTCTAGGAAGCCATCTCTGAGTCAGTTGAAACAAAGGCAAGCCTTTGAGCCAGTCCTTCTGGACCCACAAGACAGATCAAAACAAGCAACTAACATTCTGTGAGAATAAGGTCCATATCATTCCTGTTACCAGCAACCTGCACCAGGAATGTGAGTTTCTATTTTCAAGACCACTGCAGCACTGGAGAGTGGGAGCTGGTACCGGGGTAAATTAAAATGCTACAGAACTTGCTTACTGGTTTCCAGGCATTTTTTTTTCTTTACAAAATATTCTCTGGCTATTTTTTATTTTATAGATGCCAGAGTTCCATGAAAAGTTGATGCTGACCATTTTTGCAGCTTATTCAACTGTGTTTGTTTCCTAGTCCCTCACTTGTACTGATGGTACCTTTACTTCTCCTCTAGAATTTTTAAAGCATTCACTGTGTGTCAGGCTTTGTACAGCATATCTGTATTGGTATTTGGCACCTTGGGACTTAACACAGTAAGATAAGCTTTATACCTATATAATCCCCTTTATAGGGAAATGTGGGCACGTGGAGACTGAGGTGAGCTTTGGAGCTGGGTCTGTTCGATTTCACTATCTACTCTCTCCCCCATGATGCTGTTGATTGCATTATGCCTTATGATTAGAGATGTACTTGAATTTCACTTTGAGAAAGGAATGTCTTTGCACATTTGTGCTGTTTCTTTTTTGCAGCATTATTTTTATTGCCCAGGCTTGTGTTTATTTTCCTACATTTGATTTATTAAGAAGGCTTATTGCTGGGTTTAACCAAAATTTTCCATTCTCACATCAATCATACTGCCTTCCTGAGAAACACAAGCATTAAAAAAGAAATAGCTATGTTAATCAAAATAGATCAATAAAGCTTATATCCCTTTTTGATAAGAAATATGACTGCTTGTAAAATAGTCACTCGTCTACTAGTTTTCCCAAAAGATAGAAGAATTTCTGGCATCTTCTTTCCAACAGCTGAAGGGGAATGATAGTCCTAATGAACAGTGCAAGTTCAGAGAGGATTTTTAGCTAGAATAATTCTGATGATTGGTCCTGTTACATTGACAAGTACCAAATGAACCGGTTAGCTTTAGGGTGACATGAACTGTGTAACTCAAACTGGAAGTCAGTTGTAGAATTTGATTTCATTGCTAAAAGGAAGAGTTTCATTATGTTATTTCAATAACAGTTTTTTTAAAGTGTAGAGCTTTACAGTTGTAGAAACAAAACGTGCATCATTTTAGTATAGTATTACTGGAACTTCCAAATAATGCCTAAGTTTTGCTTTCTACAAGGCTGTCCTTCACTGAATTTAAATTCTATTGTCTTTTAAACAAGCCATTGAACCCTTTATTCACTGACTGCTCCCCACCCCTACCTGGACTGTGCCTGCTAAACTTGGGATCTCTTTTCACCTTTATCACAGGCAAAACCCCTTCTTTAGATTTGGTTAGGCCAGGGTAAGTGCTAAGGCGAAGATCCCTCAGGAGGGCAACTAACCAGGACAGGCACCATGGCCAGACCCTGAGTAGAACTCGACTTTCAGTTCTGATTTGGATCAAACACAATTTCAGTAGGTCTGCAACTGCCACTGAAGGGACCAGTTTGCACAGGTTAGTTACTAAAAAGACAGGGTGGGGGTGGCTGCACCTGGAAGTGACCTTTGGGTTCAAACATGCATTGTTCCCAATTTGTCAGCGCTTAGATTTTAAAAGTTCCATCTTTATATAACTGAGCTTCAGTTATATATATATGTTTTGTATATATGAGCTTTAGAGTGTATTTTCCTCAAAACATTATTATGAATCGTTGTTAGTTTCTGGGAAAACCAGCAGTGCCTAACTGACAGATAGTGAACATGGTATTTCACTGTTTATCACGACACACAGAACAGTGATTGTTTACAGGAAGAGAAATGCATTCATGTATTCTTTTATTTACTGAAGAAGTTTGCAGTTCTTCTAAGCATAGGAGTATAAGGGAGAAAGCTCCAATAAATAAGATTTTGACATTAAGCAGGTTCATGGGGAAGTTTCTGAAGAAGTAGGACTATCTGTACCTAGCACCAGTGACTTAATAAATACATAATGTGTGGACATGTAAATAAGCACATATTATTCTAATAAAAAGACCAACTGTTTGTAATACCTGAGTAAACCTCTCTTATTTGCCAAGCTAGAGGTAAATCAAATATAAGGAAAAGAGGCATATAATCCTCAGAGCTAGGCTTCTTTCAGAGACCTCCCTGGTCTCTACCCAGCACAAAATGTGTTCCTTATGCAGCTATGAATCTACAGCTTTCTGTCTGAGGATGTAACTCAGGTGCAGAGCAAGGAAGAGTCTCCGGAGTGTTGAAGGGGCCCTGCACAGCCCCATCCAGGCAGGAATAACCAGAGGTAGGAGTGCTGAAGGATCCCTGCACAGCCCCGTCTGGGCGGGAATAACCAGAGGTGGCACAGGGAGGCCACAGAACAATAACGGTGCTGCATGTAGTAAAGCCAGCTGGCAGTGCCAGACCTCCTCCACCTCGAAACCCAGTGGCATTTCGGTGGGTGCAGCCATAGTCAATACAAAGTTGTGCACATTAACCATTCCTATGTTCCTTCCAAGGGGCTTCTCAGTTGGCACTAATGGTAAAGAATCCACCTGCCAATACAGAGATGGGGATTTGATCCCTGGGCAGGGAAGATCCCCTGGAGGAGGGCATGGCAACCCACTCCAGTATTCTTGCCTGGAGAGTCTGATAGACCGAGGAGCCTGGTGGGCTAAAGTCCATGGGTTCGCAGAGTCGGACACAAATGAAGCGACTTAACACACACATGCATGTCCTTTCCAAAAGCTCGCTTAGAAACATATCACAGCCAAATTAAGCCTCGTCTCTTCCCCATACCACCAGTCAGTAAGTACTGTGTGAGTACTGAACTTCAAGAGTCCTCAAGTAAATTCCATATATTGCCTGAGAGTCAGTGCAGCATCATGACAGGCAGGTGATGCTTCCACTGAGTGACCAGTGGAGGCATATTACTCAGCTGTAAAAAAGAATTAAATAATGTTATTTGCAGGAACATGGATGGACCTAGAGATTGTCATACTGAGTGAAGTAAGTCAGAGAAATACAAATATCATATGATACCACTTACGTGCGAAATCTAAAATATGACACAAATTGTATCTAAGAAACAAAATACACTTAGTGATATAGAGACCAGACTTGTGGCTGCCAAGGAGGAGGAAGAGGGAAGGGGTAAGAAGGGTGGAGGTACAGCCTGTAACTTAGTCACTGACCAAGCCGGGGTACTTTGCACGAGGCGTCCAGTCCATTCCATTACCCAGGCTGTGATTTTCATGGTAGTGAACACTTTGTGGCAAGGGAACATTTCATGCAAAGATGGGCTCATTAAAGGACAGAAATAGTATGGCCCTAACAGAAGCAGAAGATACTAAGTAGCAGTGGCAAGAATACACAGAAGAACTGCACAAAAAAGATCTTCATGACCCAGATAATCACGATGGTGTTATCACTCACCTAGAGCCAGACATCCTGGAATGAGAAGTCAAGTGGACTTCAGGAAAAATCACTATGAACAAAGCTAGTGGAGGTGATGGAATTCCAGCTGAGGTATTTCAAATCCTAAAAGATGATGCTGTGAAAGTGCTGCACTCAATATGCCAGCAAATTTGGAAAACTCAGCAGTGGCCACAGGACTGGAAAAAGTTTTCATTCCAAACCTAATGAATGTTCAAACTACCACATAATTGCACTCATCTCACAAGCTAGCAAAGTAATGCTCAAAATTCTCTGAGCCACGCTTCAAAAGAACATGAACCAAGAACTTGTGGATGTTCAAGCTGGATTTAGAAAAGGCAGAGGAACCAGAGATAAAATTGCCAACATCTGTTGGATCATAAAAAAGCAAGAGAATTCCAGAAAGACATCTTCTGCTTATTTGACTACACTAAAGCCTTTGACTGTGTGGATCACAACAAACTGTGGAAAATTCTTAAAGGGATGGGAATACCAGACTACCATACTTGCCTCCAGAAAAATCTGTATGCAAGTCAAGAAGCAACAGTTAGAACCTGGCATGGAGAATGGACTGGTTCCAAACTGGGAAAGCAATATGTCAAGGCTGTATATTGTCACTCTGCTTATTTAACTTATATGCAGAGTATATCATGCGAAATTCTGGGCTGGATGAAGCACAAGCTGGAATCAAGATTGCCAGGAGAAATATCAATAACCTCAGAATGCAGATGGCACCACCCTTATGGCAGAAAGTGAAGAAGAACTAAAGAGCCTCTTGATGAAAGTGAAAGAAGAGAGTGAAAAAGCTGGCTTAAAGCTCAACATTCAGAAAACTAAGATCATGGCATCTGGTCCCATCACTAAGGACAAATAGATGGGGAAACAGTGAGATTCTTTATTTTCTTCTGCTCCAAAATCACTGCAGATAATGACCTCAGCCATGAAATTAAAAGATGCTTGCTACTTGGAAGAAAAACTATGACCAACCTAGACAGCATATTAAAAAGCAGAGATATTACTTTGCCAACAAAGGTCCATCTAGTCAAAGCTATGGCTTTTCCAGTAGTCATGTATGGATGTGAGAGTTGGACCATAAAGAAAGCTGACTGACGAACAGTTGATGCTTTTGAATTGTGGTGCTGGAGAAGACTCTTGAGAGTCCCTTGGATTCAAGGAGATCAAACCAGTCAATCCTAAAGGAAATCAGTCCTGAATACTCATTGGAATGACTGATACTGAAGCTGAAGCTCCAATACTTTGACCACATGATGCGAAGAACTGACTTATTAGAGAAGACCCTAATGCTGGGAAAGATTGATGGTAGGAGGAGAAGGGGTCAACAGAGGATGAGATGGTTGGATGGCATCACCATCTTGATGGACATGAGTTTGAGCAAGCTCTGGGAGTTGGTGATGGACAGGGAAGCCTGGTGTGTTGCAGTCCATGGGGTCACAAAGAGTTGGACACGATTGAGTGACTGAATTGAACTGAACTGAACACTTTGTGAGCTATTTATAAGTTGATGAAGTCAAATTTCTGTATCAGCTTTGTGAAAATTACTTGACAACTGGTTATTGGATTAGTAATATTATTATTATTTTATTTTATTGAAACTAATATGTTTGTTTCCTATTGCTGTTGTAACAAATTACCACACACTTAGTGGCTTAAACCTGTACAAATTTATTATCTCACTGTTCTGGAGACCAGAAGTCTGAAACAGGTCTTACGTTGGCAGGTTTGTGTCTCTTCCAGATTCTCTAGTGGAAAGTTATTTCCTTACCTTCCCCAGCTTCTGGAGGTTGCCTGCATCCCTTGATTCCTGGTCCTGCATCACTCCTTCCACCATCACTGCTTCCAGCATCACATCTCCCCCTCCAACTCAGACATTCCTGTCTCCTTATAAGTATCCTTTGTGCTTACATTGAGCCCACCCAGATAATCAGGGTAATCTCTGCATCCCCAAATCCTTAATTTAATCTCATCTGAAAAGTCGTTTTTGCTGCGGTAGGTTTTATGTTCATAAGTAGGAAGGATTAGGACATGGACATCTTTGGCAAAACCTTTGTTTTGCCTACCACAATCTATGTTCTGCCCCCCCAAATTCGTGTCTATCACATGTGAAAAAAAATATTAATCTCATTCTGGTATCCCTCAGAGTCTTAAGTTATTACAGAGTCAAGTTAAAGTCCATAATCTCAACTAAATCTTATCAGCTCCAAAGTTCCAAATTTCACTCATCTAAATCAGCTATATGATCTTCCCTGAGGCACAGTTCTTCTTATCTGTGAATTTGTGGAGCTCATGAAACAAGTTTGTTGTTGTTCATTGTCCTCAGTCGCTAAGTCATGTGTGATTCTTTGTGACCCCATGGACTGCAGCACGCCAGGGTCCCCTGTCCTTCATTATCTCCCAGAGTTTGCTCAGATTCGTGTCCACTGAGTCGGTGATGCTATCTAATATCTAACCATCTCATCCTCTGTCACCCCCCTTCTCCCTTCCCAGCATCAGGGTCTTTTCCAATGAGTTGGCTCTACTGCATCAGGTGGACAAAGTATTGGAGCTTCAGCTTCAGCTCACAAGTTATTACCCACAGCATACAATGGTGGGACAAGCATAGGATAACAGTTAAAGATATTGCCATTTGAAAGCAGAGAAACCAATAAGACAAAAGGAAGCAGTGTTCCACCCAAATTTCTAAATCCAGTTAGGCAAACAGCGGTAGATTTCAAGGCCTGGGACTAATCACCTGTGACCAAAGCTCTGCCCTTGGAGTCATCCTTTCTTTTTCATGAAGGATAGCACGTGTTTCCAGTTGCGGAGTTTTTTTCCACCCTATTTCCTGCCTGCAGAATGTTGGGATTCTGACAGCCTTCTTTCATTTGGCTCTGTCTGTCCTTTTCAGCCTAAACTGACACTGTTTCTGCTGGTAAAAATTTTAAGAATCATGTAGGTCTCCTGCATATGTCTCAAGAATTTACACCACTAGACTTCCTCCATAAATCTTTCACGGATAATTCATTCCTTATTCCTAGGTTTTGCTAACATGGCTGAGACGATCCATGAGTCACACACCTAATTTCCTCAAAGAGTCTGAAGCAGTAGCAGATGGTTGTCCAACCACACCCTTGGCGTTCTCTTAGGCATTTGTTTTCCTCACAATGAATCGCCTAATTATAGCATCTTTTGCAACCTGGCTAAACTGAGAATTTTCCCAAATCAAGTCCTGGTCCCTTTTTCATTGGCAGTTCTTACCTTAATCTATTTCTTCTCATATTTTACTATAAGCAATAGGAAGAGGCCACAACTTTAACACTTTGCTTGCACTCTCCTCATCTAAGGGTCTAATTTCATTATTGTATCAGTTTCCTGTAGCTACTGTGAAAAATTTTACTACAAACTTGACGACTTAACACACATTTATTCTGTTACATTTCTGGAGACCATGAGTCTGAAATCTGTGTCACTGGGGCAAAATCAAGATTTTGGCAGGGGTCCAGATGCTCTAGGCCAAGTCTGTTTACTTGCCTTTTCCAGTCTCTAGAGCTGCATACCTGCATTCCTTGGCTCAGGACACCCTCCTGCATCTTCAAAGCCAGCAGCACAGCATCTCCCAATAGCCGTGCTCTCATCCCATCCCATTTCTTGTCTATGTGTGGTCTCCTTTGCCTTTCCCTTATAAGCGTCCTTATGATGCATTTAGTGTCTGTCTCGTCAGTCTCCGCATCTCAAGACCCTTAACTTAATCACATCTGCAAAGACCCTTTTCCCATATAAGGTAATGTTTACAACTTCCCGGAATTAGGACCTGATATCTTTGAGGGGCATTGTTTAGCTTACTATAATCTTTTATAAGTTCTGCTTTCCACATAAGCCTTCTGACACTGTACAGTGAGAGTCTCCTTTCCTCCAATTTCCAGTTTACTAATTTCCTTCTGAGCCTTCATTACTAGGGCCTTTAATGTTCATATTGCTAGGAAACAGTGTGTTTATTAATGTAGGTTTTCACTACCTTGCTTCTCACTGCAAGTTATTACAGAATCGTCAGCATCCACATTTCAAGTACTAGCCTGTTCACTGCAGACCAGGTGTTTTCTTTGATGAATCTCAGAATTCTTCCAGCCTCTTCCTGTTGTCCGGTTCCAAATAGTTCCCACATTTTTTAGGTATATGTTACAGTAGCATCCCACTTCCAGGTAGCAGATTTTGTATTATTTTCCTATTGATGTTGTAACAAATTATCACAAATTTATTGGCTAAAACACAATTTATCTTACAGTTCTTTGGATCAAAAGTCCAAAAAGAGGCTAAAAAAGGTCTTATGAGGCTGAAGTCAAGTTGCAGGGAGCAGGACTGTATTCTGGATTCTCTAGGGGAGAAGCCTTTCCTCGCCTCTTCCAGTTTCAAGAAACCATCTGCATCCCGAGGGTTCGTGGCAATCCCAGTAACTTCTGCTTTTATCATCACATCACTTCTTTTGGAGGGGAGCAAGTTTCGAGTCATTTATTAGTTGTTAACCTATGAAGAAATTGAGGAGCAGGTTTGGTCAGAAGAAGAAGTCAAACTGCAACATGGGCCTGATAGGGAGTCAGCCGGCCTCGTGAGGAACTTGTCAGAGTGGCCCACGTTGAGCCCAAATGGGTGAGCCTCTCTCTGTCCACTCCCCTGCTTAGTCACAGACACAGACTTCCTTGGGAAGAGTATGCCCCTGAGGAAGTTGGCTGCCTGCAGCTCGAGTGGATCCTCCAAGAGCTGAGCAGGGCTGTCCGCTGACTGTACCCCTGCAGCAGGACAGAAGGCCTTCCTCGAGAGGGGTCTGGTCAGCACAGATCTGCGCACACCACACGCTCTCTGAATTCGTACTATACAGTCATCATCTACTGATTTTCTTTTCTACTTCAAAAAGTAAAAGTTCTGTGAGCAGAGCCTAGCATGACCTGGCAGAAATCAAAAACCAGTGTTTGTGAGCAGAGGGAAACTAGCTGGGCTTAGTCCAGTAGGCCTGGATTCTGATGGGTCTTCGAGTAGAAGGAATATTTGGATTGGCTATCTGGTGCAATACTTTTCTTTCGCTGTAATGTAATAAAAAAAGACCACATGCTTAGTGGCCTAAAACAGCACAAATTTACACTCCCATGGTTCTGTAGGTCAGAAATCTACTTCCTCTGTTCTGGGTCTCCCAGAGCCAAAATCAAGATGTTTGGTGATCTGGCCTGTTAGCCAGAGACCATGGGGGAGAATCTGTTCCCAAGCTCACTCGGGTTTGTGGGGAGAGAGCAAATTGGCCAGGATGGCTGCTCAGCTCTCTCACCCTACGTTTTGTAGATAATGACTATGATTGAGGGCAGGAGGAGAAGGGGACGACAGAGGATGAGATGGCTGGATGGCATCACCGACTCGATGGACATGGCTTTGGGTGGACTTAGGGAGTTGGTGATGGACAGGGAGGCCTGGTGTGCTGCGGTTCATGGGGTCGCAAAGAGTCGGACACGACTGAGCGACTGAACTGAACAGCTGAGGGCATTTATAGCACCGCGCATGTGCCTCACGAGGTGCTGGCTTGCTCAGGGGCTACTTTGTGCTGTAGGCACATGTGAGCTCCACCTAGAAAACAGCGGTATTACTGCTGCTGGGCCAGGGGTGTGTCTGTGGGGTCAGCCACGAGAGGAGAGTATAACGTGTCTGCTGCCACAGCTGCTGCACCAGCCAGGAGAGAATGAATGCATCTGCAGTTCCTACGGCTCCTCGGGTTTCCTTCCAGCCTCCTAGATGGCGCCTTGTCTACCTGGGTTCAGTGCACAGTGTAAACAGCAAGACAGTTGGCATCAGGAACAGGAGCAGCGATATAAGGTTGTTGGCAGAATTCAGTTTCTTGTGGTCGTAGTGCTGAGGATGTATCCTTGCTGTCAGCTGGATTCCTCTCTTAGCTCCTTCAGGTCACTTGCATTCCTTATTATGTTTCCCTTTATCTTTGAACCAGCAATGATGAGGTCGAGTCTGCATGTTTTGAATCTCTCTAACTTTCCCTTTTGCTACGTTTCTTCTTTTAAAAAAAAAAAAAAACTTTTTATTTTGTATTGGAGTGTAACAGATAAACAGTGTTGTTACAGTTTCAAATGGACACCAAAGGGACTCAGCCATCCATATAAACGTGTCCATTCTCCCCCAGTCCTCTCCCGCCCAGGATGCCACATAACATTGAACAGAGTACCCTCTGCTGTACAGTAAGCAGGTCCTTGTTGGTATCCATTTTAAATGCAGCAGAGTGTACCTGTGCATCCAAACTCCCCAACTTCCCCTTCCCCCCAACCTTTCCCCTTGGCAACCATAAGTTCATTCTCTAAATCTGTGAGTCTGTTTTATAAATAAATTAATTTCCATCATGTCTTTTTAGATTCCACGTAAAAGGCATGTCATATAATGTTTCTTCTCTGTCAGTTCACTGAGTGTGCAATCTCTGTGTCCATCCATGTTGCTGCAAATGACATTATTTCATTCTTTTTCGATGGCTGAGTAACAGTAAGTAATATTCCATTGTGCCTGTGTACCACATCTGCTTTATCCATTCCTCTGCTGATGGACGTTTAGGTTCCTTCCATGTCTTGGCTGTTGTGAGCAGTGCTGCAATAAATACTGTGGTGTATGTATCCTCTCAGACCAGTGTTTTCCTCTGGATATCTGCCCCAGAACGAGACTGCAGGGTCACATGGTGGCTCAGATTTTAGTGTTTTAAAGAACCTCCATACTGTTCTCCATAGTGGCTGCGTCACCTTACATTCCCACCAGCAGTGTAGGAGGGGCCCCTTCTCTCCACACCCTCTCCAGCATTATTGTTTGTGGATTTTTGGATGATAGCCCTTTTAATTGGTGTGAGGTGATATCTCATTGTAGTTTTGATTTGCATCACTCTAATTGTTAGTGGTGTTGAACACGTTTTCATGTGCCTCTCGGCCGTCTGTGTGTCTTCTTTAGAGAAAGATGGGTTTATATCTTCTGACCATCTTTTGCTTGGCTTGCTTCATGCGCTGTCTGTAGATTTTGGAGACTAATCCCCGGGCAGTTACGTCATTTGCAGATACTTTTACCCAGTCTGTGGTTGTCTTTTTATTTTGGTTGTTGTTTCCTTTGTTGTGCAAAAGCTTTTGAGGTTTAAGTAGGTCCCATTTACGTTTGTTTTTATTCCTATTATTATGGGAGGCATTTAAAAAGATCCTGCTGTGATTTATGTCAGAGAGCGTTCTGCCTATGTTTCCCTCTAGCGGTTTTAGACTGTCTGGTTTCACATTTAGGTCTTTTCCGTCTTTAAACATTTTGAGCGTACTTTTGTGTGTGGTGTTAGACAAGGATAGGATTTTGTTTTTACGTACAGCTGTCCAGTTTTCACAGCACCATTTGATGAAGAGACAGTCTTTCCAACATTGTGTAGTCTTGGCTCCTTTGTCAGAGACTAATTGACCATAGATGCATGGCTTTATTTCTGGGCTTTCTACCCTGTTCCATTGATCTATATTTCTACTTCTGTGCCAGCACTATACTGTTTGGATGACTGTATCTTTGTAGTATTACCTGAAGTTGGAGAGCCATTCTGATTGTGCCAGTCCTGTTTTTCTTTTTCAAGATTGCTTTGGGTACTCAGGGTCTATTGTCTCTCCGTGCAAATTTTTTTTTCTAATTCTGTTAAAAAATTGCCATTGGTAGTTTGATAAGGATTGCATTGAATATGTAGATTGCTTAGGGTAGTATAGTCATTTTGACAGTATTGATTCTTCCACTCCAAGTACACAGTATATCTTTCCATCTGTTTGTGTCTTCTTCAATTTCTTATAGTTTTCAGAGTACAGGGCTTTTGTCTCCTTAGGTAGGTTTATTCCTACTATTTTATTCTTTCCTGCTGCTGCTAAGCCGCGTCAGTCGTGTCCGACTTTGTGCGACCCTATAGACGGCAGCCCAACAGGCTCCTCTGTCCCTGGAATTCTCCAGGCGAGAATGCTGGAGTGGGTTGCCATTTCCTCCTCCCGACGCAGGGATTGAACCCATGTCTCATTATGTCTTCTGCATTGGCAGGTGGGTTCTTGACCACTGGTGCCACCTGGGAAGCCTGTATAGTATCATGTCATCTGCAAACAATGACAGTTTAACTTCTTCTTTTCCAATTTGGGTTCCCTTCTTTTTCTTCTCTGATTGCCGTGGCTAGGACTTCCAAAACTAGGTTGAATAAAAGTGGCAAGAGTGGACTTCCTTGTCTTGCTCCTAATCTTAGAGGAAATGCTTTCAGCTTTTCACCAATGAGTATGGTGTTAGTTGTAGGTTTGTATGGCCTTGATGTGTTGAGGTATGTTCCCTTTATGTTCGATTTCAATTGCTAGTATTTTATTGATGATTTTTGCATCTATGTTCATCAGTGATATTGGCCTGTAATTTTTTAGGTATCTTTGTTTTTGGTATCAGGGTAATGGTGGCCTCATAGAATGAGTTTGCGAATATTCCTTCCTCTGCAGTTTTTTTATATTTTTATCTGTGTCTTTAATTTTTGTCAGTTGGGTTACTGTGTGTCTCAGCATGTCCCTCCTGGGTTTGTCCTGCCTGGACTCTGTACTTCCTGGACCTGGCTGGCCGTTTCCTTTTCCATGTTAAACAAGTTTTCAGCTATTATCTCATCAAATATTTTATCAGGTCCTTTTTCTCTTCTCCTTCTGGGACTCCTGTAATGCAAATGCTGGTTTGTTTAATATTGTTCCAGAGGCCTACTGGGCTGTCTTCATTTCTTTTCATTCTTTTTTGTTTATTCTCTCCTGTGGCAGTGATTTCCATCTTTCTGTCTTCCAGGTCACCTATGCATTCTTCTGCCTCAGTTCGTCTACTATTGATTCTTTCTTGTGCATGTTTCATTTCAGGTACTGTGTTGTGTTTTTCATCTCGGTTTGTTTATTCTGTAGTTCTTCCAGGTCTTTGGTAAACATTTCTTGCATTTTTCAATCTCTGCCTCCATTGCCTCTATTCATTTTCTGAGATCCTAGGTTATTTTCACTATTCTTATTCTGAATTCTCTTTCTGGAAGGTTGCCTATCTCCACTTCATTTAGTTCATTTCGTTGAAGTGTTCTCTTGTTCCTTCATCTGGGACATAATCCTCTGCCTTGTCGTGTTGACTGACTTTCTGTGACTGTGGTTTTCATTCTGGAGGTTGTAGTAATTCAGCCTTGACTCTGCTCTCTGCCCTCTGGTGGATGAAGCTCCTGATGGTGAGACTGACCGTGGATGCCACTGGTTCTAGTTCTGGGGGCAGGGCTTTGCTTAGCAAAATTTTAACTCAGTTGTTTGCTGATGGATGGGGTTGAACTCCTTCCCTGTTAGTCGTTTGACCTGAGGCACCCCAGCCCTGGACTCAGCAGGCTTTATCGTACGGGTAATGGTGACAACCTGCATGAGGGCTCATGCCAACAGGTACATCTGGAACTGCTGCCGCCAGTGCCCATGTCCCCACGGGGGGCTCTGCCAACCATGCCTCTGCAAGGGATGCTCAAGCACTAGCAGGCAGGTTTGGTTCCGTCTCCGTTGGGGTCACTATTCCTATCCCCTGGGTCCTGGTACACAGAAGATTTTGTGTGTGTCCTCCAAGAGTGGAATCTCTGTTTCCCCCAGCCCTGTGGAAATCCTGCAATCAAATCCTGCTGGCCTTTAAAGTCAGATTCCCTGGGGATTCCTAATTCTTTTGCCAGATCCCCAGGCTGGGAGTCTGACCTGGGGTTCAGTACCTTCACAACAGTGGGAGAATCTCTACAGTATAATTGTTCTCCAGCTTGTGGATTGCCCTCCCGGTGGTTATGAAATTTGACTTTATCAAGGTTACCTCCTATTATCTTGTTGAAGTTTTGTCTTTGGACATGGGTATCTTTTTTGCTGGGTTCCAATATCCTCCCGTCGATGAGTGTTCAGTGGTTAGTTGTGATTTCAGTGCTCTCACAGGAAGAGGTGAGCACGCACCTTTTACTTTGCCATCTTGAACCAATCTGCCGTCGCATGGCTTCTGACTCTGACACTCCCGCCTGTGGGCCCATGTGGGTAATCCAAGATAATCTCCCATCTCCCAGAGGCCTTTACTTAATCACATCCTCAAAGCCTTTCTGCTATTTAA
This sequence comes from Okapia johnstoni, assembly GCA_024291935.2. Taxonomy (NCBI): domain Eukaryota; kingdom Metazoa; phylum Chordata; class Mammalia; order Artiodactyla; family Giraffidae; genus Okapia; species Okapia johnstoni. Next base: position 3,291,655 of record CM044326.1, read on the forward strand.
GGTAACATAATTACAAGTCATGAGGTTTGGGGGATCAGGGCATGGACATCTTTGCGGGACCATTATTCTGTCTGCCACAACACCTTCTCTTGCATGCATGCAGTATTTTCATGTTAATGAAGAAGGCTTGGATCTGAAGAGCATATTGGGTAGAAATCTCTTTTCACACCTATTAACTTTTCTTTTTTTTCCCAGTGAATAAAGCAGCTGTTACTATTTTCTTTTCCATTTGGAAAGGCTGGATCAGAGAGGCTAGGCAGTTTACAAAGGTCTCACAGTTCCTTAATGGCAAGGCTGCTCTAGAATTTGGCTGTTTTAACATCCTGAAGCATGCTGCGCTGTGGGCTGCCCCTGCGCAAACAAAGAGCCCTCTAGGGAGTTTACATCCAAGTTGCAGCAAACAGCTTAAGTCACAAAATGCCCTTTTCCTGGCCCTAAAATTAAGATATTAAAAATAGACCTGATGTCCCAATAAGTAAATGCTTCAATGTCTTTAGAAATTGGAAGTAAAACAGAAATATAACCTTTGGGGAAGAAAATCATATCCTTGGATCTACCAGTAATTCACTGAAGTTTTTCCGTAAACACATTCATTAACCTTTTGAGAAAAGTGTTTCTAGGAGGCACCCTGGCTAGCTCCTTTGCTATGACAGTCCATATTCCATGGAATGCTTTGATCTCAATTTTGTGTGAAGGAGGTTGATTATACATTAAGGGACACTACATTTTAAGGCTCCCGTGAATGGAAGGGTCTCTCTTATCTAGAGATATTATTTGAATACTATAAAAGCCTTTTTAAAAAATGTTTAAAGGCATCAAAATTTTAAATATTCTCTTACTAAGGTTGAAGGTTGAAACATTTGCTATTGGGGAATTTATCTGAATAATACATTCATTCCTTAGAGGAGAGATGTTACCATAAATGAAATATATTTTTTTGATGTTTGGAATTCTAATTCTAAGGAAGTCTATTAAATTGGGGGAACAATCTATGAGGCTCTAATGATAGCATTTATCGAGATGGTAATTGTAGAATCTTTTTTATGTTTTTACTGGAATCATTTTTTTTCTTCAGAAGAATTTTCTTTTTAGATCCAGTTAAATTCTACCTATCTCTACCCACCCTCTCTCCTGCTGTATGCTAAAAGCAGACTCCTTGGTATACGTTCCTTGCCATTGTAAAATGTCAGTGCAGTAGTCTTGGCCTAGATCTCAGGGCCAAACAGCCAGAATAAAGCAAGACATGAGATGCTAAGACCACAGTTGAGGAAGGGATGGCTCCTCGCCTCTCTTATAAACACACGGTGTTAGCCAAGAAAAAGGAGTATGTGAAGAAGAGGAGAAAAAGTCAGGGGTGGGCGGAGTGACAAAGGTGGGAGGTCAAGTCTCCCAGCGGGGTCTTCTCTGACAAATAAGGGCAAACAACAGGAATGCAGGTGCCCCCAGTGGCCACGGATCCTGAAGCAGAGAGCCAGTTCCAAGCAAGGGGCAGAGGAGTTAACCACGACTCACCACATCGTCAAGAGCTCGGCCAACACACCTGGCTTCAAGGCAGCCTCCAGACCCAGTGGGCCAAGGGATGTTTCCCACGGGACAGAAGCCCAGCTATGTGAGCTCACAGACATGAGAGTGTCTTGAGATTCTGCCATGGAAGGACCCTCTCTGCATTTCTCTGGTGGTGGGAGTGCAGCCGGTAGTTGTTGACCTGGGTGGTGGCAACTTGACGACTGCAGCCCCGGGTCTGCTGGTTGGAGGATGTGTGCCTGCAGCAGGGCTCGGACAGTCAGTTCCACCGGACGCACCCTGCCCACCGCCCCGCAGTGTTCCCACTGGCTGAGCCCAGCCTCTTCCTCACACCAGGGCCATCAGCTGTTGGAACGGAGGCTGTACGTGAGACAGACTTTCCTAGTCATAAGTGTTCCCTGTGCTCCCATGTCACCATTTCTTCATGTGCTTATTTTCACATGTATTGCATTGTACGTGGCACTATAGCTTTGTATATGCTTTCTATTTCCCTACTATAAATTTGTTTCTCAAGAAAATTCTAGATTTACAGGGTCATTATGATTTTACTCTCTAGAACATATTTGACTCACTCAAGTTTTCTGTGCCACTATCACTTTTAACAAATGGCTTAAGTTTACTAACAACCGGATAGAGTAACACAATTTTCTTTTATGTTGGCTGAATGTCCTCCTCACAGGCTGTGGTTTTTAAGTCCTGTTTTCTTAATTACACTAAATATTCCTTTACCTTACTTATTTCGTAGTCTCTAATAATAATCCTTTTTATATAGTTTATGCTTGAAGATGTCCACACATATACAGACATATACATATACTACACATATATGTATTAATACACGTCTGCATGCTACAATTAAATATTTCACCTTTCAAAGTCGTGATTCTGCAGAGATTTTAATGATTTGGGAAATACATCTACTCTAATGTTGGATAAACAAAAGACTGAATTTTATAAACCAAGAATGAAAAGAGAACATATGTACCTGTGAAAAAATCTGGACAAAATGTACTAAGTGAAATTATAAGTGAGATGTATTTGTAATTTTATTACTTACAATTTTTCTGCATTTTCCATATTCTTCTGTGAACATAGGTGACATATAATTTTAAATATCATCTCCCTGCCTGAATATGAAACTTTTATGGTATATTCTCATCCATGTGCACTCACATCCCTTGGAGCTGACCCCATTTTGGGGAGAGTGGTCTCCCCAGACCACCAGAAAATTTCCTCTCTGTGATGGACACACCTTCCTTCCACTGACACATGTTTTAACTCCATTCGGAGAATACGTGCATTGACCACTCCATCTGGACTTGTCAAGTGTGAATTATGTGCCCCAATTAAAGAGCAAAAGGTTAATCTGTCTTGAAAGAAGGAAGCAGTAAAGATAAAAATAATTGTATATTTTGATTCTCATCCCAGGCACATAGGCAAGTTCCAGACTTAAGTTAACAAAATAGAATTGTAACATCCATTTTAAAGTTTAAAATTGTAGAATTTGATTTCATTTTATGTAATTATTTTTCATTTTAAGTAAGAACTAAATATTGAGAAACAGAAGATTAACTACTAAATAAATTTAGATTTACTACTTAATTAGTAGCTCTATGGAGAAACAAAAGCATCACAGTGACAACTCTGCAAATACAGACGGCCTCGGTCACAGAGCCTGTGGGAGGACTTGTCGTTAGGGTCTCTGCATTCTTGTCCGGATCCCTTAATATCTGTGTCTTCCTTTCTTACCTTGAAACTGGGATGATAACAGCAATAAGTCATGCCATTCTAATTAGATGTGTTAATACAGGCGAAGCACTTAACACAGTGCCTGGCACAGACCAGCAGCTCTCATGACCACTTCTGTTTTAGTCATTAGTGACAGTGGTAGTGGATGGTATTATTTTCTGGAAGACCAGAGTTGGATTAAAAACAGTAAGAAAGTTGCTGTTTCACTTACTCTGAGGTTTCATGTCAGCAGCCCAGTACCTGATGATTATAGCCAGCTTCTGGTTAAAGCTTGTTGCTGTTGTGCAGTCACTCACTGGGCCTGACTCTTTGCCACCCCATGGACTGCAGCACGCTAGCGTTCCCTGTCTGTCACTATTTCCCGAAGTTTGCTGAAACTCACGTCCATTGAGTCAATGATGCCATCCAACCATCTCATCCTCTGTCGTCCCCTTCTCCTCCTGCTTTCAGTCTTTCCCAGCATCAGGGTCTTTTCCAATGGGTCTTTTCATCAATGACCAAAGTATTTGAGCTTCATCTTCTCATGAATATTCAGGGACCAAAGTATTGGAGCCTTTATTCATTTTTAGTTTTGAGCTTCCAATGAAAAAATATATCTTCAGCCTTGTCAAGGAAGTATTGATGGGAGAGTAAAAGAATGAATTATTTAAGACATTAATTAAAATAATGAGTGGAGTACTTAATATGCCTTTCTGGAACATGGTGTCTAATAAATAGAGTTGATGAGTCATTGAAAGGTCCCCATCTCTTGTTTTCCAGCTTGACCATCTCTGCAGAGTGCCCAATGCAACTTGAAGACTTCCCAATGGATGCCCATGCCTGCCCTCTGAAATTTGGCAGCTGTAAGTTATTTTCACAAGTAAGAACCATGGATATACTTTGGGGTTATTTCCACATTCATTCAGAAGCATTTAGGTACTATATGTAAATAAACTCAAGATGAGCCTCAGTCTTCTTGGGAAAGCTGGAGAGTCAGTAGGGCACACACACTTGTCCTCTCATACTGATTCCCTGCCTATGACTGAGAGAATGCAAGTGGAGGCTTTTGCCCTCTAGGATATGCTCCTGGGGAAACAATTCCTAATTGTGCACCATGCAACTCCTTATTGCATGGTAGGCATTGCTTTGTTGAGTCACTTCTCAGATGTTCCATATGAACATTTGATTATTTATATATGGTTATTTAATTTTTAAACAGTTTGGGATTTTCCTGTTATCTTTCTGATATTGATTTCTAGTTTAATTCCATTATAATCAGAGGACACTCTCTATATGATTTCACCTTTCTTACATTTGTGGGGGTTTATTTCATGACCCAGAGGACTCATCTTGGTATTTGTTCTTTGAACACTAGAAAATCATGTATATTTTGAGGTTACTTGGTGGAATGCTCTACAAGTATTGATTAGATCCTGTTGATTATGCTGTTGTGAGTTCTATACTGTTTGCTGATTTTCTGTCTACATCAGTTGATGAGCAAGAGGTGTTGAAGTCTGTGACAAATTGTGCAATTAACTATTCCTACTCTCAGTTCAGAACGTTTTTGTTCCATGTATTTCTCACTCGTTCTTCGGTGCACACACATTCAGGATTATAGTTTCTCTGGGCGAATCAACCCTTTATGATTGCATCATATTCCTTTCTGTCTGTGGTAATTTTCTTTGTTTTGAAGTCTACTTTACCTGAAATCTATATGGCCACTCCTGCTTTCTTTTGATTATATTTGATTGATATATTGGTATATATTTCCATTTGCTTAATCATCGTGTTAAAATGAATTTCTTGTAGTTGGTATATATTTGGGTCATATTTTTAAATTCACTTGGCCAGTCTTTATCTTTTAACTGGTGCATTCTCGTAGTTTACACGTTCTGGAAGGCTTGTCTGCCGCTTTATTTGCTTTTCTGGTTTTCTGCCCTCTGTGTTTTCCGGTTCTCTATTTTCCTTTTCCTGACTCCATGGGGGTTAGCTGAACATTTATTACGATTCCATTTTTTTAATTTATAGCGTTTTGTTTGTATCTTCTTATACATCTCTCTAGTTATTGCTGTAGGTGTTACTTTATACATACGTGACTTATTACAGTTTACTGTTGTTCTTATTTTACCAGTTCATACGAAAGCAATGTTCCTTTATCCTAAGATAGTGAAAATATAGTTGTCGTAAACATTTTGTCTGTATTCACCTAGAATCATGTCAGAGAGTACTGTGGTGTTTATTTGAACCATCAAACTTAATTTTGAAAACTCGAGAAAAAGGATAATTTTTTCTCTATGTTTACTTATGGTGTTCTTTCATTGTACTCCCAGTGTCCCGAGATTTCTTCTTTTATAACTAAAAATTATTTTGTCATAAAAATAAAATAAAATATTTTTGAAATAAATGTTATAGTAAAACTGGGCTTTCCTGGTGGCTCAGATGGTTAAGAATCTGCCTGTGATGCGGGAGACCTGGGTTCTATCCCTGGGTTGGGAAGATCCCCTGGAGGCGGGCATGGCAACCCACTCCAGTATTTTTGCCTGGAGAATCCCCACGGACAGAGGAGCCTGGAGGGCTACAGGCTCCTTTATAACTGCTTAGCAAACTTCCTTTAGCCATTCTTTTAGGATAGACTTCTGGCAGTAAATGCTCTTAGTTTTTCTTCATCTGAAAATAACTTGATTTCTGTCTTCATACCTGAAGAACATTTTTAATGAATATAAGAATCAGTTCTGACAGTTCTGTGGCATTTGAAAAATGTGCTACTTTATTCTTGCCTCCATGGTTTCTGATGAGAAGTGTGCTGTAATTCAAATCATGTTTTCCTTTATGGGTGAGATATCTTTTCTCTTTGTCGCTTTCAAGCTTCTTTTTTTTTTGTCTTCAGAGAAGTTTGACTATGATGTGTATTAGTGTGGATTTCTTTGGGTTTATCTGATTTGAGATTTGCTCTACTTCTTGAGTCTATAGGTTTTGGTCGAATTTAGGAATTTAGAGCAGTTATTACTTTGAATACTCTTTCTGCCCCCTCCTCCTTCTCTTCTTTTCTGAATATTAAATCTTTTGTTGTATTCCCGCAAGTTCTGAGGCTCTTTGCGTTTTTTCTATTGCATCCGTGTATGGTCAGGCTCCTCAAGATGGCTGTTCTCTTGTTCTCTGTAAGTCCCCTGCCTGACCAGTGGAAATACACCTACACCCGACTCACACAACTGGCTTAGGTACTTGTCCCAGGCCCCAGCTAATGACTGTTCTAGCTTTAGGTCAGAACTCCATTCCTCTTGTCAAAGGGGTGGTGAGGACTGAGCCCCTCTGGGGGTTTCCCTGGTAACTGATGAGCCAACTTGGTACCACTTTTCCCTATAACTGGCCATCTCCCCTTCCCCCTGAGCAAAGATGGCCACGCATGGTGGGGTGCTGCCCCAGGACCTTGCTTCAGACATGTAAGCTCCCCCATCCTTTAAACCAGTGACATCTCTGTCACTGACTGTTTCTCCAGTCTTAAGGATGGTTGAGTATAGGCTTCCTAGGCCTAAGAGGTGCAAGCCAATACTCTATTTTTCAGATAAACTTAATTAATTTTTATTGTTGTATATTTAATTTTACTGATACTTTCTTTTGTTCCCTCCATCTTGCTGATGAATGCATTTAGTGAGCTTCTTATTATGGTTGTTATTACTGAGCCACAGGATGCCTAGATACTTGTCAAACATTATTCTGGATGTGCATATGAGGATATTTTTTAATAAGATTAACATTTAGATTGGTTGACTGAATAAAGCAGATTGCCCTCTCTAATGTGGGTGGACCTTGTTCAATCAGTTGAAGACCTGAAATAGAACAGAAAGGCTGACTTTCCATGGGTAAGAAACCCTCCTACCTAACTGCCCCGAGCAGGAATGTTGGTCTTTTCCTGCCTTTGGATGCAAACTGAAACAGCTCTTCTTGGGTCTCCAGCCTAACAGTTCTCAAAGTGGAACTACACCATCAGCTCTCCTGGGTCTTCAGCTTGCTGACTGCAGATCTTGGGACTTCAGGCTACTATTACTTCATGCGGCAACACCTTATAATAAATCATATACATAAATGTGTATATCTGATAATAAGTCATGTATACATATGTCTATACAGAGATGATATGCACACAAATATCCTGTTGTTTCTCTTTCTCTGGAGAACCCTGACTAATACAGATTTTGGTTATGAGAAGTGGGTGCTACTCTAGCAAATGCCTGAAAATGTGGGTGTGGCTTTAGAACTGGGTGAAGGATAGAGGCTGGAGAGTTTTGTGATGAATGTTTAAAAAAGCTAAGATTGCTATGAAGGGACTGTTGTTGGCTGAAATGAGGATATTGAAGATACTGGTTAGGGCTCAGAAAGAAAAAAAAAGCGCTAGAGAGAAAATTGTCATCTTCTTAGAGAATACCCAAATAATCATGAACAGAATGCTGCTTGACACTTGGATGTTAAAGGTTTTCTGGTGAGGTCTCAGAAAGAAATGTGAAACAGGTTTTTGGAAAATGGTGGAAAGATGCTCCTTGTTATGAATCGGCAAAGCACTTGACTAATTTGTATTCTAGTGTTTTGTAGAAGGTAAACTTTGTGAGTAATGAAATTGGGTTGAGGAAATTTCTAAAGTGCTGGAGGAGTTTTGGCTCCTCTTGAGAGGCAACAGATGAATTAAACAAAGAATTGTTAAGCCAAAACAAAAAAATGAAAACAAATTCCAGAACTTAAAGATTTGGGAAATTCTTATACTCATATTGCAAAAATGAGGAAGTTTGTTCATGACGGAACACCAAAAAAAAAGGTTATCCGTGGTGTTTTACGCCATTTCAACAGAAGCAGGAAGAATGATCCCAAAACTGATTCAGAGACCGTGAGGGCTGCCAGTCCTAGCCCAGGTGCAGAGTGAGTGGGCCCCAAGAGTGAGACAGCCTCTCTTCTGCCAGTGGCAAAGCCCTGAGCCCTGCTCCCCGATACTGAACCAGAGGGGATTATTCTCCAGCTTCAAGATCTAGTGGAACTTGCCTTGCTAGGTTTTGGACTTGCTTGAGACTTTTCAGCCCTTATTTTCCTTTTGGAAGTGGAATGTCTATCCTATATCCATCCCACCATTGTATTTTAGAACAAAATAGCTTGTTTCACAGAGGAGCCAGAGATCAAATTGCCAACATCTGCTGGATCATTGAAAAAGCAAGAGAGTTCCAGAAAAACATCTATTTCTGCTTTATTAACTATGCCAAAGCCTTTGACTGAGTGGATCACAATAAACTGTGGAAAATTCTGAAAGAGATGGGAATACCAGACCACCTGACCTGTGTCTTGAGAAACCTGTATGCAGGTCAGGAAGCAACAGTTAGAACTGGACATGGAACAACAGACTGATTCCAGATAGGAAAAGGTGTACGTCAAGGCTGTATATTGTCACCCTGCTTATTTAACTTATATGCAGAGTACATCACGAGAAACTCTGGGCTGGATGAAGCACAAGCTGGAATCAAGATTGCCAGGAGAAATAGCTAACCTCAGATATACAGATGACACCACCCTTATGGCAGAAAGTGAAGAGGAATTAAAGAGCCTCTTGATGAAAGTGAAAGAGGAGAGTGAAAAAGTTGGCTTAAAGCTCAACATTCAGAAAACTAAGATCATGGCATCTGGTCCCATCACTTCATGGAAAATAGATGGGGAAACAGTGGAAACAGTGTCAGACTTTATTTTTTGGGCTCCAGAATCACCGCAGATGGTGATTGCAGCCATGAAATTAAAAGACGCTTACTCCCTGGAGGGAAAGATATGACCAACCTAGATAGCATATTAAAAAGCAGAGACGTTACTTTGCCAACAAAGGTCCGTCTAGTCAAGGCTATGGTTTTCCAGTAGTCATGTGTGGATGTGAGAGTTGGACTGTGAAGAAAGCTGAGCGCCGTAGAATTGATGCTTTTGAACTGTGGTGTTAGAGAAGACTCTTGAGAGTCTCTTGGACTGCAAGGAGATCCAACCAGTCCATCCTAACGGAGATCAGTCCTGGGTGTTCATTGGAAGGACTGATGTTGAAGCTGAAACTCCAATACTTCGGCCACCTCATGTTAAGAGTTGACTCATTAAAGACACTGATGCTAGGAAGGATTGGGGGCAGGGGGAGAAGGGGACAACAGAGGATGAGATGGCTAGATAGCATCACCGACTCGATGGGTTTGGGTGGACTCAGGGAGTTGGTGCTGGACAGGGGAGCCTGGTGTGCTGCACTTCATGGGGTCACAAAGAGTCGGACAAGACTGAGCAACTGAACTGAACTCAACTGAACTTGTTTCACAAGTTCACAGCTGGAGACAAATTTTGCCTCAGGGTGAATTGAATCTCACTCATATCTGATTTAGGTGATGTTTAGATGAGACTTTGGACTTCAGACATTAGAGTTGATGCTTGGAAAGATTTAAGACTTTGGGGCTTACTAGGAATGGAATGAATATATTTTGCATGTCAGAAGGACATGAATTTTGTGGGGGCCAGTGGTAGCATGTTATGAACTGAATTATGCCTCCCAAATTCATATTTTGAAACCCTAACCCTCAATGTTACTGCATTTGAGCATAGAACCTTTTTAACTAAAGTTAATTGAGGTCATAAAGGTACAACCCTCATCTCATAGGATTGGTGCCTTTGGAAGCAAAGGAAGAGCGAGATCTCTCTGTCTCCACATGCATGCAACAAGGAAAGGCCATGTGAGTACACAGGGAGAAAGCAGCTCTCTGTAAGCCAGGACAGGCGTCCTCACCAGAATCTGCCAACACCTTCATCTTGGACTTGCCAGCCTCCAGAACTGAGAAAATAAGTTTTGAATAAGTCAACTAATCTACAGTGTTTTGTTACGGTAGCCCAAGCAGACCAACACAGATGCTGAAACTTATGTTTGCTTTTGTTTCTCTTTTATTTCTTTGCTGAGACTTTCTCTTTTTTTTTATTTGTTTCAAGCGTGTTTGTAATTGATCATTGTGGCATTTTACGGTGGCTGCTTCAAAAACACTTTGTCAGATAATTCTAACATCTCTGTCATATCTTCCCTGATGTCTATCGATTTTTCAAAAAATCCAGTTTGATCTTCCTGGTTATGATTAGGACACCTGTGTTTTTATTGGAACCTGGACATTTTGAGTATTATATTATGACACTCTAGATTTTATTGAAACCTTCTGTTTTAGCTAGACTTAAAATCACTGCTCTGCAGGGAAAGGTACAGCACAGCCTTATTACTTCCAGGTAGGCTTACCCTCTGATGCTGGGAAAGATTGAAGGTGGGAGGAGAAGGGGACGACAGAGGATGAGATGGTTGGATGGCATCACTGACTCAATGGACATGAGTTTGAGTAAACTCTGGGAGTTGGTGATGGACAGGGAGGCCTGGCGTGCTGCAGTCCATGGAGTTGCAAAGAGTCGGACACGACTGAGTGACTGAACTGAACTGAACTGAGGTTTCCCCTCAGCTTCCACCGACAGAGCGGGGCCTGGGTTCTGGCCGCTGCTGGGTAGATAGGGGACCTCAAGCTCCACCCCAGTATCCCTGAGACCGTGTGGGGCAGGCTGGCCTTGGGGTGGTGGGAGTCTGAACCTCCACTGAGCCTCCTGTGATGCAGCCGCACTGCTCCTGCTCGTTAGGGTGGCATCCAGGCTCCCCTTCGGCCTCTCGCCCCTGCAGAGAATGGGTGTCGTGCTGCCCAGTGACAGAAGGCCCTGCCCGCTCAGGGTGAACCTGTCCTCATACCTGCTGAGGCTGAGAGCCCAGCTCTCCCCTCTCTTTGAGGGCCTGGATTGGGCCAGGGTGGCCTCTTTTCTGTGGTATTTGACTGGAGTCAAGGGATTATTTTCTGTCTTTTTTTAAAGAAAAGCCACTCCTTGCATCCAAGTGCCAGCTCCTCTCTGGGGCCCTCCTGCCCTTGTTCACTCTCCATTGCCTTCAAGGAGTTATTTTTAATGTGGTGTCCAAATTAATAGTTATTAGCTACTAATAGCCACTCTGCCATTACTGGTAGGGAACTTCCTTTAATACTGAGAGTTTCCTTTAAAATTAATTTCCTTCTGTAATTCCAAAGGGATTTGGGGGATTAGAAGTAAGTATGTGTGATGAACCAAAATTAAGTTGGATGGGAATTAATCAGTTTTTTTCAAATTATGATCTTCAAATACCATGTAGAGATAACACATACATTTACTTGGGGAAAGTAGTATAATAGAAAGGGACTCTCACTAGAATTTATTTAAACTACTTACTGCCATCGGGTGGCTGTGCACATCAGTAGTTGGGACAAACCCTTCAAAAGATCCCTAGGGCACCTCATTTAGGAAATACTGAGTCATTATGGCACTTAAAATTATGCCACTTTTTGCGCCTGAAAACTACACTCTTCATTTGATCAAAGGTAGAACACTGAAAGTCAAAGATTGTTATTTTTCATCATTATCTAAATAAATTCAAGTCAAAGTGATATTCAGATTTAATGGCAGTGGTGTGCAGGGCAGGCAGCACAAAGCAATTTTTGGTGAAAGAATGCATATGAGCTTTTAATCTTTCTTCGTATCATCTCATATTCAGCAACTCACCAACTATGGTTATATAATTTATCACATTCAAAGCTAAAACATGCATCTAATAGGACCTCTTCATTTCTACATTCAACCAAAAAAACCAAGGTCAATTTATATATATATATATATATATATATATATATATATATAAATTTGTGTATACACAAATGTACTCATTTCTTGAACTTCATAGAGAGCCAAACCAATATAAACATTTCTTGAACTCAGTAGAGATACTGAACTCTCATACCAAATTTCTTTTTATCTGCCGGATATTTTAGGATTGGTTTAAAATAGATGTGATCACTTATTTATATTTGCCGTTACTATCATTACTATGATATACAAGGCAGCTTAAAAGATTTTCCTCATATATCATTTTTGCCTACAATTGACCAAAAGCTAGAAAACTTCATAAACATCACCTTTCCTCAGCTCATATGGTTTCCGCTTAGGACTAAATAGTTTTAAGAGGAGAAATACTATTCAGTGAAGTGTTTTTCTTACTTGTCTTTTATCTTTTGGATTTACTAAAAATAGCTGCTTAGTCAAATAGTTCACTTCTACCCTTGGCATCCAAGGCTGCAGAGGCTAAATGTGATAATATAATGAGTTTCAAATTACCCAATCCAACAGCTCTCTGCTGTTAGGAGACAAAGCAATGCAAATAGTCGTCATTATTCTAACGAGCCACATGCTTTGGCTTCTCTAACGCAGAACTGAATTAACATACATTTCTCTTACTGTTATATCTACTCTCAAGAATTCAAACGGTTATTGAAATTAGCCCTGGCTTCTAGAGCTGTATTTCCCAGTCTGTAAGGAAATTCCTTAAAGATAACTCAGTTCAGTTCAGTTCAGTCACTCAGTCATGTCCGACTCTTTGCGACTCCACGGACTGCAGCACGCCAGGCCTCCCTGTCCCTCACCAACTCCTGGAGTTTACCCAAACTCATGTCCATCGAGTCGGTGATGCCATCCAACCATCTCATCCTCTGTCGTCCCCTTCTCCTCCTGCCTTCAGTCTTTCCCAGCATCAGGGTCTAATGGCATGGCTTAAATTTGGAAGCAAGTGCTTAAACAAATCAAGAGTATTTAGAGAAGGCAATAGTCCTTTTTTTGTTGTTCATTATATTTGTGAAGTTACGCCTTAAGTATTAGACCAAGTTTCATGAGAAAACATCTGGACTCATGAAAATATACTCTAAGTTAGACACGGACACTATTTTGGTGGATCTCCAGTAGACAGAATCTCAGGCCGTCAGGGGTAAGTGCCATGCGGTTGAGCTGTTGGAGTGCTCAAACTCGTGAGATTCAGGGGGAGTGCCATGCGGTTGAGCTGTTGGAGTGCTCAAACTCGTGAGACTACAGCCCTGCTACTGCCTTGGTCATGCCAGCACGGAGCGACTCCGCTGGTCTGCGGGCATCTAGAGTGCAGGTCTCAGAGAGCCGGGTGTGAGGGCTTAGAAACACGTTGAAGTTTTGTCTGCATTGTGTGCTTATTAACCTTGATTACCGTCTAGCAGCTGTGTCGGGTGTGCCCTGCTCGCAGCTCCCTGCGAGGTCTAGTGGGAAACAGGCATGACCGGTGTTCCAGGAGCTAGTGATGGGCAGATTAAATAACTGGGTGAAAACCCTTGTGAAACGGAGGGCCATCTGGGGAAGCTCCTTATGGGGGTCATATTTTGAACTGAGCCTGGAGGATTTGGGTGGAAGAATGCATAATGGATAAAGGATAAAACACAAATGGCAAGTGATCCGTTTGTGGAGGCACTGGACCTCCCCCTTTGGGGAAGAGACAGGACAGTGTTGCAATTCAGATGTCGTTCTTGTTCAGTCGCTCAGTCATGTCTCTTTGTGACCTCGTGCTGTTGTTGTTGTGTGTTATTGTTGTCTAGTCGCTAAGTCAGTCCCCATTTGTTGTTGTGTGTTGTTATTGTTGTCTAGTTGCTAAGTCAGTCCCCGTGGCCTGCAGCACGCCAGGCTCCTTTGTCCTCCACTGTCTCCCAGAGCTTGCTCAAATTTGTGTTCATTGAGTCAGTGATGCTATCTAACCATCTTATTCTCTGCTCCCAATAGGAAGGGCCTTAATTCCAAAATGTAGCACTAGAGCAGTGATGTGGGATAAGGGGAGGATGTGCTGACATCATGGTTTTGGAAGTGAAAACAAGTGCTTGGAATGCATGAAGCAGTAGAGGCGATGAGAGCTGGGAGCAGGCGGTGGCCGGTGTGACAAGTGGACTATGAGATGGGCTCTGGGCCCATGTATGAGTCAAAGACAGCATCATGATTTAAGACCAGGTGACTTGCAAAATGCTATTTTCTATGAGAAACTGGGAAATGATTGGAAGGGGCTACTGGTGTGATTGTGTAAAAAGCTAATTAGTTTATGAAGGGGACAGAAAAGTATATGGAGGGATTTCGTCCCCATATTCCTGGCCTTTGACCTGCTTCTCGCTCTTCTTCACAAAGGAAGCGGCCCTTCTACTCAGAGGGTGATAGTCCTTTGTCTTTCTTTCCTGATTTGGTTCCACTTAAGTCTTATCGACACAGAGAGCATGGTCTCTCAACTCTCCCTTAGACCAGCGGGCAGTCAGTGACCCCATGTAATTTTACAGAGACCCAACTGTGGGGTGGTGATGGGCCATCTGACTAGCAAATCTCAGTCTTCCACTATTGCTTTCTGGGTAACAGAGCGACATTGTTTATCTGTTCATCTCCATCTGCACAGAGCTGCACTCACTTCTCAGCTGATTCTGGACAGGGAAGGAGGCCTGGCAAAGCCCCAGGGATCTAATTGGTACCTGCTTAATTGAAAGCAGGTTTGCGGAGTGTCTCCTAGGTCATTAGAGATCATGTATCCACAGACATTTATATTTTACAAAGTTTCTAATTTAGATTCTGGAATTGATGTGTCAGGTGTTGACTTGGTTTTCAGTTCAGGAGACTGAACTGGGGCAGTTGAAGGCAGGTGGGTCACACAGGTGACGGTTGGTGAGGTCACCTGGGGCAGGTACTCGGCCGATTCCCACCTCCAGTTTTAGAAGGAGGAAGACTGAGGACATGGGCATCAGAGAACTAAAATCCTGTACATTTTGCAAATCATCAAAATTCTAATTACCTCCTAACGTGTATTTCTTCTAACAGCGTAGGCAGTGAGTGCAGAGTGAAAGAGGTTTCCTCACTGTCCTCATAGCCGGTCACATAAAACTAACCAGTGCTTCCCACACACTTGGTTTGCTTTTGACAGACAATTAGAAAGTGAATTCATGTACAAAGATCTTCTCATAAGACTGGATTTGACACCAAACAAAACTTGTCTCCAACCTATGGCTACGTTCCTTACAGTTGCTACTTACTATGATCTACTGTGCATCAGGCAGGTGGTAAATACTTGATTTTCACAAATTCCTGTTGCCCTTAAACCCCTCTAGGTTGTTTCTCTCAATCTGCAGATGAGAAAGTAGAGCTTGGAGCATAAAGAGGTTGTGGGAGGTCATCCCACAGTGAAGGTCGGGATTACGCCCAAATGTTTCTCTCATAGTTAGACAAAAACTCGCGGCTCCTAAAAGGCCTTGTAAATAAGGAGTTGATGTGCCATTGTGGCCTTTTATTCAGGATTTGCAGTGCCAGAAGAGGACAGATAGGAAGTGTCAGAGCTGGGGACAGAGCTGCTTGGAAAGCAGTGATGAATTGCCACGTTGGCTGTGGGTGAAAATGTTTCGAACCTTCTTGCCTAGCTCCGCTGATGTATAGTTGGAGGAAGGCAAGCGTTATGTTTTTGGAGCTCTAAATCATGACAGATGATGGTGGCATGGCAAGCTTGATGGCCTCGTTTACTGCTGCCCCAGCTAAGAGATTGGCTGCCACGCATCTGACACAAAGAGCAGAATTTAGTGCTGCAAAATGTCATTGGTATCAATAGGCCATTTAATACTAGCAGTTTGAAAAACAAGAGGATATGAATTATTAGTGTGCATTGCAATTGACATTCATGCATTACTCTGTGATTTCAAGTAACTTTTATCTAGTTACGATTCTCATTTTTGGGGGTCCTTATTGTAAGATGACTGTTATAATCCACCCCACCCCATCCCCATCAGAAGTGGAGAAAGAGGCTTGGAGGCCAGCGAGCCTGCAGGTTAACAGAGGCAGCCTCTCCTCAGCCTTTGATCCTTGAAGCAGAGACAGGCTTTCCTGGTCTACATGCCCCTTGGCCCCAGAACTCAAGGACTGCCACACCCAGTCCTGCAGAGAAAGTCAGGACCGGACGCCCTGCGGTCCGGTCTGTACCCCGCCACGTCTGCGCCCCCACCACCCCAGAGGTCCCACATCCCCGCATCCTCGTCGGCTTCTCTCCAGGCCACTCAGGCGGGCCCCCGCCCCCTCCCGAAAGCCTCATTCGTCCCCAGTGCCCTCCCTCTTCCCTGTGCCACCTGCCCTTTGCTGTCTGCCCATCTTCCTTGAGGACACTGGCATTGAGTAGGTCGCTCCGCAGGTTGTGGGGAGGAGGGAAGGTGCAGGGGAAGCATCGTTTTCTGTGCTCTCTGCTCTGACACATGTCTTTGCACCCAGTCATCCTTGGCTCTCAGAACTGCCCGGGTCACTGAGACCTATTGCTGCAAGGTTTGAGCTCTGTTTTGAGCTTTGGGATTCTCATTTCCCAGCCGGCTCACATCTTCCAGGGGTCGTGGGGGCCCCCGTACTTCTTTGGAGCAGGGGACAGACTCACAGCCCATGTGGTGTGTGGATTGGGGCCGGGATGAGGGGTGCTGGTGGGACATGGGCAGCCCTCCTCAGTGTGAACATGGCCGGGGTGGGGTTAGCCTCACAGAGCAGCAGCCCGGCCTGCCCTGGGGCACTACAGCTGGGGGAAGGACGGGGCACAAGACAGCAGGATGCAAGCTGCCTGCGCCAGTCTGGGGACAGCGGGGAGCTTCCCTGTCCACCACCCACTCCACACTCAGCCCCAGCCAGAACCCGGCATGGCCACTCTGCTCCAGTCCATGTGTCAGAACGGCCCTGCAGTCTTCAGGATGCTGCACCAAGTGAATGACAGAAAGAGGGAAATCTCACTTTGTTTATGGGAAACTCAGGGAGCCATCAGCATAAGCCTGACCGTGTCTGTGACCAGACACTTAGAAAACAGCTTGCCAGGATGGAGCGAATCATCAGGCGCCCCCATGCCACGCCGACCACGTCCCCCCCAGTAGAGAAGGGAACTTAGAGCAGAATGCACTTGTGTTGGAGGGCTCCAGTGCAGCCCATGTGAAAACACACGTCTGTGTTACCTGACACCAGGAAGGTCATGCTGATTTAAAAGAACCTGACAAGACCCTCAGCCTCCTCTTGCTGTGTAATTCAAGTGTAGCATCCGTGGTATCCCATTAACGAGTGAGCAGTTCTGCTCTAAATACATCATTCTATTTGATATCTTACTAATATACAGATGGCACTGGAAGCATGTCACCAGTTCTCAGGGTTCTAACTACCCCCTCGCCCAGTAGCCTTCTGATAAGTTGGCTTCCCAACACTGGGAGCTATGGTTTTGCGCAGAGACAGGACGCACTGGGTTTTGGAACCATGTTGAATAACACGTCTGAGGGGAGAACACCCAGTGAAAGAAAGAAAGTGATACAACTTCACTGAAAGATGTATCTGCCTGGAGCACTGTTTTGTGCTGCCCTCAGGCCATCGTTAGCAGTCAGACAGGACACTGTGACTAGGGATGCTTGGAGTGCCCACCTGGGCCCATGCGAGCCACACAGCCCACTCACACACTCTCTGAAAGGAGCCAGTGTGGACGGGCCTCTGTGGGTCCTGTTATGACTGCACGGCACACGCAGCAGCAACCAGGACAAGGGAACTTTGAAAAAACCAGGTTTATCACCCTGAGATCTCAGAGGGCACATGGCACCCCCCGGCCACGCGGCACAGCCAGGGGGAAGGGAGAGAGAAAGAACGCAGACGCGGGGCTCTGCCTCTACTGGGGTCCAGGCTGGGGTGCCTAGGGTTTCACCAGTTCAGTTTTTATCGGCAAATTCAAAACAGGAACAGGAATTAGGTGTTCTAACGAGGGAGAGTTGGGGTCATCCAGCGGTCAGTTATCTAGGTCCCCCTGGGTTTTCTTGAAGGGGAACTGCAGGGTGGGCTGGACCACGCTCATATGAGGTGAGTGCCTTTTAAACAGGTGCCTTGGCAATCAGCAATTGAAAGCTTGATGCCAGGCACTTAACACTACAACTAGAAAAAGCTTATTATCAGTCACTTGCCCTCCAGAGACCTACATACACATCACGGCCCTGGTAAAAAGATCTGATACCTAAGATGTAATGTCACCCCAATCGAAATCTGCAGATCCAGTTCAGGTCCAGCATAAATCTCACCAGAGTATTTTGGGGAAAGCCTGATTCTAACATGTGTGTGGGTGAAGGTGAAAAGGGGACACCTTGCTCTTCCAGCTGCTGCATCTAGAGTTCTACACACTGTGTGGTTAAGACGAGGGGCTTGAAATTGCAATAGAAAAAGGAAGCAGAACAGACAATTCCGCAGAGAGAGCCTGTGCCCGAAGAGACCTTACTTGTCAGAACAGGCCCTGCAAGGATGTGGGCGGGAGAAACGGCTTAATGATTCCGGCGGCAGCACAGAAAATCTCACGGAGAGGGTGCGATTGGATACTTACAAAGGAAAATATGTGCAGCCGTCAGCTCCCTGTATCAAGGCCCTAATGGCTAAAGATGGAGCATTCCAGCTTTGATCCTAAACATATAACATCAGGAGGGCCTCCAAAATAAGATGCAGAGATTAAAGTGTTGATAAATTTAACTCACTTAAGCTACCATTTATCAAAAAAAAATTTTTTTTAAAGTGAGCAAAGTGATATAGGCACAACTTGAAGAAGCGTTTTTACAACACGTGGAACAAAAAAAATTATGTATATCAGAATATGTAAAGAAAACCTGACTCAAATGGGTAAAAAACACAATCAGATTTTATGAAGAAAACAGAGGGAAAAAAGAACACCTTTGTTTAGTGATGCCTGTAAAACTACAGAGCAAACAATGCAGTGATTATGTGATTACCGTCAAGTTTGGAATAGAACCTGTGGGGAGAAAGTGAGTCCACAGAAGGCCTGGAAGTTTCTGACGTTTTCCTGTGTGTGAGCTCAGTGTTGGCTCCATACTTGTTTATTATTTTTCAAATATTAGGAATGCTCTTCTGCACGTCAATCAAGAATAAGGGAGTGGCGCGCGCTAGCAGAGAACTCCACATTTAGTAGGAGTACCGCTCACCATGGACGTGGCCCTTCTTCCAGCGCCTTCTGTGCAGGCCTGTGGCCGCACATGCAGTCCTGCCCGTCTGCCCAGCGGTGCTGCACCGGGGCCCATGTGCCATGCACCGGGCCCTGCCCGGTGGAGCCCCGGAACATGCCGTCCCACCCCGGGGCGCCTTCCCTGCCAGCCCGTCTGTCGGCTGAGACACCTGTGAGGCCTCCCTGTGAGGGTGCACAGTTCTTTGTGTCGGGGGTTGACGTCAGGCGGGCAGCTGAGCGCACAGGCTTGTGCAGAAGGCGCTGGCTGCTGGGTGTGGCAGCTGTGCATATGCTATAGGTCGTGGGTTCACCTTCAGGGGCCTCGAGAGACACGAGGAACACTCGAGTGTGCAGGATTCCTTCATGCCAGCCGCTCCCCGGGAGCCACTCTTCTGGAGGCCACCCCAGCTGTCCCCTGAAACCTGTGACCCAGGCCCCCAGAAGCATGCTCTCCGTCCTCCCGGCACAGCGGCCTGCCGCGCCGGTGACTCTGCTGCCTCCTCACCTCTCAGCGTCTGGGCCCTGCAGTCCCCTCCCCGCACTGACACACACTCCTCGAGGGACCCAGTCTCCAGCCGCTGCTTCCCGAGACAGCCGTGTGCTGACGCCCCGCGATCTCACTTCTTCAGACCACCCCACTTAAAGCTACACTTCTGCCCGCGTCATAGCGTGTGTCTCCCTGTAGCACTCGCTACCACCTCACATATAACACGTTCATGTGTATTTGCCTCCCTCCTCTGAGAGAGAGTCTTCTGTTTATTTTGTATCCACCTGTTCTAGTGTTCTGCTGCCATGACATGTTATCACAGACTTAGCGATTTAATTGAAACAACGTATTTATTAAGCAGCCTTATAGTCATCATTTTATAATATATACATATATAAAATCATGACATTGTACACCTTAAACTTATACAGTGATATGTGTCCATTGTATCTCAATAGTTAAAACATTAGAAAATAGAACAACACTTGTATTATCTTCCAGTTCTATAGGTCAGACAGTGAATCTGCCTGGAGTCTCAGCTCTGGGTTTCCCATGATCAGAATCGTGATGTCAGCAGGGCTGCCCCCCCACTTTGGAAGCTCTGGGGGCAAGTCCACATCCAGCCCTCAGCTGTGGGCAGGGTTCAGTGCCATGATCTGCAGGTTGAAGTCTCTATCTCCTGCTGGCTGTCAGCAGGAGGAGTCGATTCTTGCCCATAGAAGGGCTACCCCCATACCTTGGGTCATGGCCCCTTCCTACACCTCTAAAACCAGCAACAGTAGTTGAGTCCTTTCTTTCGGCTTCAAATCTCTCTGAGTTGGGTCTCTCCGACTGGCCTCAGCTTGAGAAAGTTCTCTGTTTTTAAGGACTAAAGTGATTATATTGGGTCCCCTGGGATCATCTAGGAAATCTCCTGATTTTAAGGCCCAGAGCTTTCATTCCATTTGCACGGTGCCTTTTGCCGTGTAAGGTAACAGTCACAGACATGACGCCAGGGTTAAAGTTCCTGCTGCCTGTATCACCTACCTACCAGGACAGTGTAGAGAATTGGACAACAAGTGGCTTCTGCAAAGTGAAACTTTTATAGGAACTGATGTAGTCAGATGCTGCTGCAAGTTGTTAGAATAAAAGACAAATGGAGATCAGACATGAAAACTCACTGAGCAGATGAACCAGGTTCGTCCTACAGATGAACCTTAATTTAGCTTATTTTGTAAGGTTAACTTGGCCTGGGTCATTTGCCTCTAAGAATTAGAAGCAAAACTTAAACTGTTTCCCAGGGTTGATATGAGGTAACTACTGACCAATTCCGTATCGCTTAAGATAATTCTAATATTGTAAACAACCACTTTGAACAATAAACCATCAACTCTTTCCTGCTATGCAAGCTGCTTATAACTGTACCCCTGAGCCTCGATCCATGCTTTGGTTTGAGTGCCCTGGGTTTGCAAACTGCCTTTTTGGTGTGTGCACAGTGAACTCATTGCTTCTTGGGTGATTCCTCGTGTTTACTTTGACTCTTAATGAACCGCTGACAAGGTGCTCTATGAGTTACACCCTGATGGAGCTCTTCTCAGCTGCATTGTAACAATGGACAGCAGGCATTGTTACTGCTGCCCTAAGAAGCAGGCACTGTCACAGTCCCGTTCTCAGACAGAAGCATTGAGCACAGAACGGGAGACCTGCCCCAGACCCTGGAGCTGGGAGAGCCCAGGCCATGGAGCTGGGAGGGCCCCAGGCCATGGAGCTGGCCCCAGGACCTGTGGTCTCTGGGAGAGTGCACCCTGAAGAGAGGACAGGCGGTGGGAAGCACTGCGCCCTGCAGAAATGAGAAGGGCTTCAGCTGTGGGTGCTGTCTGCCCTGGTCTGACTGCCTGTGCTTTCTGTAGGTCATTTGACTCTTCAATCATCCCTCTCACTACTTTTATAAACATGTGTGGTCATACCAGGCTGCAAATGGTTCCATGCTTACACCACTTTCTGTCTCCCGCCATGCAGACGCATATCCTAATTCTGAAGTCGTCTATGTCTGGACCAACGGCACCACCAAGTCAGTGGTGGTGGCAGAAGACGGCTCCAGGCTGAACCAGTACCACCTCATGGGGCAGACCGTGGGCACGGAGAACATCAGCACCAGCACAGGTAGACCTCCCCTCCCCCACCCCCAAGCGGGGCGCACGCCTTGGGAGACCCGGGCTCTCCTTAGCCACAAGGAGCCGCCATGTCCAGCCCCTCCTCCAGCCACGCACAGAGGCACCAGCTGTGGTGTCCCGGCATTAAGGGTCACAAGGGATGTTAATCCGAGGTGCATTTGCCCCCATGTGAGCATCCCAGTGACCGCGGGCCCTGCTTATGTAACAGTCCCGCCCCAGCACGGAGCCACCAGCAGCAGCCGCTGCAGCAAAGGCA
The DNA here is from genome assembly GCA_024291935.2 of Okapia johnstoni. Classification (NCBI taxonomy): domain Eukaryota; kingdom Metazoa; phylum Chordata; class Mammalia; order Artiodactyla; family Giraffidae; genus Okapia; species Okapia johnstoni. Next base: position 3,313,698 of record CM044326.1, read on the forward strand.
GAGTGGCCTGCACGTACTCCCGTTTACCTCCTCGGCTGTTTCCCTGTTTGACCATTTCAGGGATTCCCCTGGCGTTGAATTTTGGAAAGCACGGAGAGCCATGTAGAAATAGCCACGGCCTTCGCGGGTGCAGTTAACTCCCGCAGGCACAGGACTGGCTTGAGCCCTCAGGGCAGCACAGGCCTGGCTTCACCCGATGCCCAGTGGGCAGGGTCTCCGAAGGAACACAATGCATTCCTGGCCTACACCTACAAGGGCTGTCCTCAGACCCCAGCCCCAGTGGTCACGATCACCAGCTTGGCTGTGAGCAGGGGAGGGTCCTCCAGGGCGCCAAGTGGCAGGAGAAACGTGGGACAAGGGTGGAGTGAGTCCTGCTCGCAGCCTGAGTTCTAAGTCCCAGATGGTCCCCCGTCAGCATCTCTCTGTCAGCATCACCAACCTGGGAGCTGGCCGGAAGCAAGGGATGCACAGAGCAGCCTTCCACTCAGTGCCAGTCCTCTGGAGAGGGCAGATGTCCTCAGAAAGGGCCTGGCAGGCCTGGGAAGAGGCTGCTGCACCATACTGTTGCTGCGTTCAAGGGAAAGGAAGAGGCAGCAGGCCCTGTTTTATGGGAACAAGTGGGCAGGTGGCCTGGCAGGTACTTGGGGTTAAGGATTGCAATGCTAATAAAGAGTGCTACTGTTTCACATCATTCTGTAAACATTTTAAAATGGGGTTCTGCTCCTATTTGCATTCAAAAAAATGCCCTTTTTTGAATGTTATCTTATATTGCTCTCCTCGACTCAAAAATAAAACAGAAAGAGAAGAACCATAACAGCAAAAGAATTTATAAGTAGGAGTCACTTCAAATCCGAATGCAAAGAAACAGAATGGGATTTCCCTCTTCTCAAGCATTGAGAGGCAAAATCAGATCACAGTAAAGAGGTCTGTGCTTCTAAACATACCTCACCCACTTCTCTCTGTCCCTGTTTCCTTCTGCGGGAGGGAGCCCTTCCCCCCAATTCCCTTCCCTGGCCTGCCTGGGGCTGTGGGGAGGGCGTGGCGCCTCTCGGCCCTGTGGGAACTGTGGTCTCCGCTTCTGTAGGGAGCGGGTTTTGCCACACGTGATCTTAATTCATGCTGTGAGGAAAGGCACATAGGGACACATCCGCAGCTGACCTTACTGAGCGCTGGGCTCTGATTCCAGCAGCGAGCGTCCACGCTTCAACCAGTCTCAAAGGCCTCAACACTGAGCCCATGCTGCCATCTGACCACCCTCAAACAGTGGCCCCGGGTGGGATCTGCCTCAGCAGAGGCCCCGCGACCCTCCACCCACGTCCACAGTTTGGCCAGGCTCGCTGGCCACACCATCTGATTCTTCCAATCAGTCAAAGGACCCTTGTCCTCAGATCAACTCAGCTCTGCCTTCACGCCTCGAAGCATCCTTCCCATCTCCCCAGGGAGATGCAGACCCCTGCAGCAAAGGAGACCGTCTCACCCCATCCCTCTGTAGCCGCCTTGGCTCCTTACCAGTTCACCGTCAGGGCAGCGTCATTCTCCGCAATGAGGGGGAGGTCCGCGCTCGCCTCCCACACCACCAGGCAGATCCAGAGAAGGCACTGGGGCATCGCCAAGGAGATACCCCTGCTCTCCCTGGGAGGCGTGGGAGCGCGGCGTGGTCAGGACCCGCCGCCTCCTGGGTCTGCTGCTTCTCACCCCGAGCCCGGGGCAGGGCACTGAGCCTCTGGGGGCGTGGAAGCCCACCGCCCCTGCCAGCCCTCTCTGGCTGGGAAATGAGGAAAAGCCCTCCAGCCACGACAGGGATCTGTGATGTCCTGAGTTACATGTAGAGAGGCTAAATCCTGAAATCCCGATGGCGGTAGCTGTGAGGGGGGCAGGTGGACAGCAGCACAGATTGTAACCAGGGATTAGGAAAACACACAAATCTGATTTTCCCCAGGAAAGCATCCACCCGCAGAGGCTCTTCAGAGGCCGGGGGTCAGGAGACTTATAAAATAACCGTTAAGAAATCCTCCTTCATGCAAACAACACAGTTAAACGCTTGTCCAAAGGGGAGGTGGAGAGAAGGGAGACTCCCGAGAGGAGACTGTGACCAGGGGCAGGAAGTGCAGGGCGGGACTGTAGGGTTTCCTTTAGGACGCTGACTGCACCGATTTGCTCATTTGCAGGTGAATACACAATCATGACAGCTCATTTCCATCTGAAGAGGAAGATTGGGTACTTTGTCATCCAGACCTACCTCCCCTGCATAATGACCGTGATCTTGTCACAAGTGTCCTTTTGGCTGAACCGAGAATCAGTTCCCGCCAGGACTGTGTTTGGTAAGTGTACCTAACCTAGGTCTGCAGACTGTGTTTGGTGAGTGTACCTAACCCAGGCCTGCAGACTGTGTTCTGCCTAGTCTAAGCATCCCCAAAAGCAACAGCCTAGAGCTGTCTATTCTGTGACTTTGAAAACAAATGAACCAATTAGTTATTAATTCAGTGTTAAAGACTAGATTTAGGGCTGCTCTCTGAACCAAAGTTCAGAGCGATTTGATCATAGTTTCCTTGCTGAAAAGCCTTTCACCGGTAGCCTTTTTTTTTTGGTGGGGGTGGGCAAGGCAGGACAGTGTTTTTAAAATCTCCAGCAATCTGTCTTACATGAGATTTTGCTACGATATTTTCACAAGTCTTATAAAGTACTATTTTCTATGTTATCAGGCAGTTTTCTTTGAAATGTGCATGCCACTTCAAAATTAACTCCCAAGTGGCAGTCAATATGTTGCATGTGATATGATAGTAATTGGTTATATATATAAAATACGATAGTAATAGATTATATATATAAAATATAATACATATTACCGTGTGTGTGTGTGTGTGTGTGTGTGTGTGTGTGTGTGTGTGTTAGTTGCTCAGTCATGTCCCACTCTTTGCGACCTCATGGACTAGAGCCTGCCAGCCTCCTCTGGCTATGGGATTTTCTAGGCAAGAATACTGGGGTGGGTTGCCATTCCTTCTCCAGGGGACCTTCCTGACCCAGGGATCAAACGCAGGTCTCCTGCATTGCAGGCAGTTTCTTTACCACTGAACCACCAGGGAAACTCTACATATTACCACATGTATGTATAAATATGGGCTTCTCAGGTGGCACTAGTGATAAAGAATCCACTTGCCAATGCAGGAAATGAGAGAAATGCAGGTTCGATCCCTGGGTCTGGAAGATCCCCTGGAGAACGAAACGACAACCTACTCCAGTATTCTTGCCTGGAAAATGCAATGGACAGAAGAGCCTGGCAAGCTAAAGTCCACGGGACCACAGAAATTCAGAAACGTCTGAGCGACTGAACAAGAACAACAAATGTACGGATATGCACATATATGAGATATATGCATGTATGATATGTGTATGTATGTATACATGTATATGATAAGAATCTAGAATATTATTTGACATCCCTGAGACATAAATCAAGTTTAGCCAGATCCAGCTAGCTGGTACCTTGACACAGCAGACGTGATCCAATGTTTTACTCTTACTTGGAAGCTCATTTCATCAAATTCAACATTAAAAGTAATTTTATGGGTCAGTTGTAATGGATAGTCACATCTTTCTAAACTGTAAAGTACTGTTTCCACCTCAGCTCTTCCTATTGTACTTTCTCTTCCAAAGAAGGAAAAGGTGCCCTGCATTTCCTGCCAAAACTCCTGTAGGTGGAAGAAGCCGGGGATCCTGGAGATTCCCAGGAAAGGCCCAGGACTGCTCCCGTGCAACCAGCTCTCTGCCTCCAACCACGTGCTTCATCTGCCTCATCTGATTTAGTGTCAGGAAGGTGTGGGGGTTGGCTTGTGGCTAGACAGTGTTCCCCCAGCTCTTTAGGGGAACAGTAGTAGGTGGGCAAGGAAAAAAAATTAGTTTGGAGAATGCCTTGTATTCCAGTCTGCTTCCTCATAGAGATTTTCAACTAGTGTTAGGATGTTAAAAGACTCAAGGAAACAGAAGAAGCCTGTTTAAGGTCACAGACAGACGACTGCTCTCTAGCACAATGATGAACTGGGCTTCTAAGAAAAATCAAAGATGACTGCTGATTTCTCATTAAGCATCAATTCCATGCACAGTACCATGTTCAGTGAGATATGTAAATATCTGAAGGATGAGGCTGAATGAACACTGAAGCTGCTCTGACCACCAGCAACATTACACTCTTTTGGTGCCGTTTTCTGGGGCTGCCCTCATACAGTTACTCACACTGAGGGCTGAAGCAATAGAAATTAACTGCCTGGGGTTAACTGTTCTGGAAGCTACAAGTCCCAAATCAGCAGAGTTGGTTTTTTTCTGAAGGAAGGCTCTGTTTCTGGCCTCCCTCCTAGCTTCTTGGCATGTGGCAGCGTACTTCTGGGCTTCACCTGGGGTTTTCCGTTGTATATGTGAGTGAGAGAGAGATACCAGTCATATTGGATTAAGGCCTACCCTAATAACCTCATTGTAACTTGATTGCTTCTGTAAACACCATGTTTCTGAGTAAGATCTGGAGAGTAATTCTGAGTTCTAGAGATTAGGACTTCAACCTCTGAATTTGGGGAGAACAGCTGCATTGCAGTCACACCCCATGCACAGACATGTACCCTTATGCAAGCAAAACTGTGGTAAGAGGAGAGACACAGAGCATGTGGAGACTACGTGGGCTGTAAGTGTTCAGCAGACCTGGGTCCTAGTACTGGCTGTCATTTGCCAGCTGGTGAATTTGAGTACATTACTATTTGTAAATGTTTAAGCTCCTCACCTGCCAAAGGTGAATACTGACACCCATCCAGAATGTAGCTTAGATAAGAGGCTGGCCCCTAGCAGAGGCCCAATAAAGGCTCCACAGCTCCCCCTGAGCATCTAGACTTGCTGTCTGCTCACTGCAGATTTCCCTAGAAGACAAGGCAGATGGCCACAGGCATCTGACACAGCAGCCTCAAGGTGACCCAGATCTTTCTTAGAGGGAGTGCCAAGACCTAGATTCAGATGTGGTACTTCTGTTCCACTCAAGTCCTCAGAGTCCGCAAGCTCCGTTAGTCCATGTGAAAGCAAGTCTGTTTTACGAGGCTTCTGGAGCCCACAGTTTGTCAGGTGCACAGTGAGTCTGGGAAGCGCTTCCTCAGAGCCATGGGAACATCCCTACCCTTCTCAGCTGGACTTTTCTGAGGAACACAAAGATGCCCCAGTCTCCTAACTTATCTGTGTTGGGGAGAGTCAGGACAATGGGGGCACAGTTAGGCTATGTGTACAAATCAGACCCAAATCCCTGCCTGCCTCGACCTATGTTCTAGCGAAGGAGACAACTGACAAGATAAGTAAACTAAGCAGGCTTTTAAATGAATGTGCTGTGCTGTGAAAATCCTGGAGAGAGAGGCCTGGGCTGAGTGACAGTGTCTTTCTGTCTTTGTCTCCTTCAGTGGTGTTCTCCTGGGGTCTGGGGCCAGTGCTGACCTTGTTCCCATTGTCCCCCGTGTCGTTGCCCAGGGGTGACCACAGTGCTGACCATGACCACCCTCAGCATCAGTGCCCGGAACTCCCTGCCCAAAGTGGCGTACGCGACAGCCATGGACTGGTTCATAGCCGTGTGCTACGCCTTCGTGTTCTCTGCGCTGATCGAGTTTGCCACCGTCAACTATTTCACAAAGAGAGGCTGGGCCTGGGATGGAAAGAAAGCCTTGGAAGCAGCCAAGATCAAGGTACTGACTTCATTTTCCTCCTTACTCCAGACAAAACGGGCCTGATTTTATGTCCAGGTGTCAGGCCAAGTGCTTCTCTTCCGTACATCCCTCCCCATGAAAAATGATTCCTTCCCTTATATTCACAGACCTTATGAAGTCTTATAACAGGTCCTGTTTTAACTTTATTTTCAATCACCAGCTTCATTCAAGGGAAAGATCTGATTTCATATGGATGGTTTGGGCTTGTTTACACTCAGGCCTATTACTTTTGATGAAGTACCTCTGTCTGTTCAGGGACTACTTACCCAGTTTTGAATTGTACAGTCAATGCTTCTGCTCATTCTTTTGCCACTTCACCATGCAGTATATCTTCTGCAAGGTGGCTGAAGGTCATGAAGGGAGCATTTGAATTATTGAAAGCAGCACAACAGCAAATACAACTCGATTCTACTCATGAGATGATCTGGCTTGCTTAAACGAGGCACGAGTTGTCAGGGGAAGCATTTTTTTGTGCAGAGCAATTAAGTGCTGAGTGTATAGAAAGAGATTGGTGCCTGAATCTAAAAACTATTTGAAGAAAAAGGTTGTGCAACATTCCAACTTGAACCAGGTCCTTGGGGAAAAGACAATAACGTACATGGAAAAGGAAAGAAATAGCACATGGTAAAGTGCTAATTATATCATACATAAAACAAACGAGCAAGTGCTTTGCTCTGGGAGATGAGCAGGCCAGAGTTGCCAGAGGAGACTTGAATGTGAAACTCCATCTGTCCTTTGGAAATCATCACGAAGGCAGTCCTGGGGCCTTCCTGGGGACTGGACCCCAGACCCATGATGGTGCCTGGATACTCTCCTGCTGAGGGCACTCAGGGGTGTGCACCCCCAGCTGCACAACTGTTCTTGCATTCAGCACTGCTGTTCTTTTCTTATAAAAAGTCCAAAGTTCTGAATTGACCTGGCCCATCGGATTCTTCCTACTTCCAAGCACCATGAGTCTACTCCCACGCCGAGGTTTCAGTCATGCAAGAAAGACCTGCTTCCAGGCCCAGCTCACCTGTATGGAAATGGAGGAGGGCCTAGTGGGTCCCGTATCAGGCCCCTGAGGGCAGGAGGGGAGGAGAGAGGTGCCGGATGGTGGTGTGGGGCCTTGACAGGCTGACGCTCCCTGTAGGCTGAGCCATGGGGATGTTTGTACCCTGACAAACTTGAAGTCTGGGGAGAGGGGTTTCCTGTGGGCCCGGTGATGGTGGGCTGGTGGTGGCCTCCTTGAGCAGGGCAGCCGGCCGGGAGGTGCATCAGGAACTGAGGCCATCAGGCTCTGTCTGTGGGTCTAGGAGGAGGGCGGAGCAGTGGACAGGCCCTGAATGTTATCGAGTGGGCTGTCGTCATCGTCAGCCACCTCATTCTCCTGCACACGGCCTCCCCGTCCTTCCCACTCATCACAGATCTGAACACAGACCAGAAGGGAGAGGAGGGCTTGGAGGTCAAGTAGCTTGTCTCCCTCCAGACTAGCACTGAGCTCCGAGAAGACTGTGTTGCCCCCAGCGGTTGTGGAGTGGAGGGTCCCATGCCTTAGGCCAGGGGAGGCATCAGGGTATCTGCAGGCATCCCAGCCAGCAAGCCATACTGTTAGACGTGGTGGTGAGCATGAATAAGGAAGTGCGTCGTTACTCTTTTTGCGTGAACTGGCTTTTACTTACAAGCGGAGAAAACTTTAACACCAAACTGTTTGCCATCATTACCTGTCCGGGTCTTCAGAGTTGGGGGTGCCAGGCAGCTTTTAGGGGTGAACACCTGTGAAAGGATAGAGGAAGATGTTCGAGTTGACTGTGACGGGAGCTGTCTGCTGGCCACTCTGCCGTCAGCTGGGCAGCACGTCTTCCCGGAAAGAGCACCAGGGGCCCATCTCCGAGCACCGTGGCGGCCCTAAGTCTTGTGCAGCTGCCTCCCCCAAGCAGGACACTCACTCCTGAGACCATCCTTCTGTCCTCCAGCGTCTGCTCTGCGCTGGCTATCCCAGGACATGAAGGCTGCACAAAACATTGGCGTAACTAGTCTGTCTGGCTGGTGGCAGCCCAGCATGGTGCACACAGAAACACAGGGTCAGCAAAGAGCCCTTCTGGAGAGTTGCTCACAGGCCCTGCCTGCTCTGAGGCTCATGGTCATCCTCGCCGTGGGCCCAGGGTCTCATGCTCCCTGGGCCTGTATGCACGCTTACTCAACCTCGCTTTCCACTGCTGCTTCTTGCTCCCTCTCTATGTCCTTCCTCTCTGCTCTTTACCTTTCACAAATTTTTAATAGTTAATGTATTTTCTTTTCTTTTTTAAAACTATAGTCACCAGGCTGTGTACTACATTTCCTGATCTTATTTATTGTATAACTGGAAGTTTGTACCTTTTGACCACCTTCATCCACTTTGCTCCCCACCCCACCCTGACCTCTGCTGACCACCAATCTGCTCTCTATCTATGAGTTCAGCGTTTTGTTTATTTGGATCCTACATGTAAGTGAAGTCATGCGGTATTTGTCTTTAATTTATTTCACTTAGCACAGTGCTTGCAAGGTCCATCCCTGTTGTAAATGGCAGGATTTTCTTCATTTTTATGGCTGAGTAGTATTCCATCGTGTGTGTGTGTATATATAGTATATAGTATAAGGCTTCCCTGGTGTCTCAGCAGTAAAGAATCCACCTGCAATGCAGGAGACACAGGTCTGAGCGCTGGGTCAGAAAGATGCCCTGGAGGAGGAAATGGCAACCCACTCCAGTATTCCTGCCTGGGAAATCCTAAGAACAGGGGAGCCTGGTGGGCTATAGTCCATGGGGCCGCAAAAGAGTCAGACATGACTTAGCGACCAAACAGTGTTCATGTATATATATATATATATATATATATTCATGGTCAGCCACTTCATTTGTGTGTGTGTGTGTGTGTGTATGTGTGTGTGTATATATATATATATATATATATATATATATATATATATATATGCATTTTGTTTAACTATTCGTCTATTGATGGATACTTGTTGTTACCAATCTTTGCTATCGTGAGTAATAATGTCTTGGATGTGAAATTCTAGAACAGGCAAAGTAGTTTATGGCATAAAAACTCAGAATAGTGGTTCCTCTTGCTGTGGTGAGGACAGAAGTGGACTGGGAAGGGGCATGGTGACCTTCTGGAGTGCTGATGCTATTTTCTGTCTTGATCACCGAGATAGTGATGTATTATCTTTAATGTATTCCTGTGTTTTTCTAAATTTAATTTAATGAGACTCTGTTACCTTGGTAAAAGAACGGAATTTTCCCCAACATTCTGTCATGCAAATTTTCAAACATACTGAAGAATTACACAATGAAAACCTTTACTGTTAACTTTTTCCAATGCTTTTGTCATCGCCACCTATTTGTCATTTATGTTACCTAACATCTGTCTATCCTTCATCCATCCACCCATCTCCGTCCATCAATGCATCTTAATTCTTGAAGGATTCATAGTAAATAGTGCATTTCCCACTGAATACTTCAGCAAGCATATCGCTAATTAGAGTTTAATGTTCACTTGCTGCTTGATTCTGTTGAAGCAAAATTGACACAGTATGAAGTGCAGAAACACTGAGAGTACTCTTGGTAGGGTTTGACGCCCAGATCCCTGCGAAGGCAGAGCGTGTCGTCAGCACTCCAGAAGGCCTCTGTGCCCCTTCCTAGTCCATGTCTGACCTCGCCGCACCAGAGGGAACCATTTCCTAAGCTTTCTACCGTAAACCGTTTTGCCTGTTCTAGAATTTCAAGACTGGCCATGCGGGGTTCTACGCTGAGAAGCCTGTGGAAGGCTGCCCTCCACCAGAGATAAACTGATCTCCGTCTGTCTCTGTCTCTTTTGAGAGATAAACCTTTAAAAGAGAACTGGCAGTTGCTTGCAAACATCACGCCCTTACATTCTTCTTATATTTTGCAGAAAAAGGAGCGTGAACTTACAATAAATAAGTCAACAAATGCTTATACTACTGGGAAGATGACCCACCCCCCAAACATCCCAAAGGAGCAGACCCCCGCAGGGACCACAAATGCCTCTTCAGCCTCAGTAAAACCTGAAGACAAGACTTCTGAAAACAAAAAGACTTACAACAGCATCAGCAAGATTGACAAAATGTCCCGAATTATATTCCCAGTTCTGTTTGGCACTTTCAACCTAGTCTACTGGGCAACATATTTGAATAGGGAGCCAGTGATTAAAGGGGCTACCTCTCCAAAATGAGCTTTCGTGCTCCCAAACTCCAAGAGAGCCATACGTCAGTGACGGGCACCAAGGAGAGGTTGAACTTGGGGGGCCTCCCTTATTTGGGCACTATCTTTCAGGAAATTTTTGCATGTTTAATTATATGTACAAATAATATTGCCTTGATGTTTCTATATATAATGTCAGATGTTTCAGAAATGACACATTGATAAATAAATCAAGCCACTTTCTAGAAAAACAGGAGACATGGCTCTGACACTCAGATGCTCAGCACCTTACACTAACAGTTTACAAACAAGTATATTTTTAACTGTTCCAAGTGTTACCTAACAATGTTTTTTATACTTCGGATGTCATTTCTTACAAATTTTCCCAGCAAATAAATATTTTAAGAAATGCTCCATGATTATTACTTGACCAACTCTCACAAGGAACAGATATCACAAAGAGCACATTTTGCATTGAAAATGAAACTGTGGGCATTTATGTACAAAACTAATTGCCTTTGATAATTCTTGGAAATTAAAGAATTTAATTGCTCTGAAATTAAAACTACTGCATGATCTTATGTTAAGAAATAAATATTTATGCAGACATTTAATAATAGAAGCATATAGTATGTTAGATTAACAGATAAAATATTTCCCCAAGGAAAAGTTTAACTGATTAAAAAAGGTTTTTTTGGTGGAGTGGGAGTGAAACTTACTTCTCTCCCTCTGACCACCCACCCCCCACCAACTAACTAAACAATGACCAAGAAAGAAAAGATCTTAAAACAAAAAGTAGTGTGATGACAGTCTTGGCATCTGACCTGAGCATCCACTGTCTGAAACACTGACCACAATTCACTGCAGCCAGAGTATAGTGCTTCAGTGGTGAGAAATTGTAAATGAGTTATTTTCCATTTTATCTCCCTGTATGTTATTTCATGATTGACTTATTGCTCTGTTAGCTTTTGTATATGAACCTTAAATGTTCATTGAAAAATAAAAATGAAACTGATCTTGTGGAAAAATGTCATTTTCTGAAAATACTTCAAATTTTGGTTGGTGTACCGACTCATTTTCTAAAGATGGTGTAAAGGAAACCCATCATGAAGGTGCTTGGGAAAAAAGCCTCTTACTTAGCTGTTCATCTCTGTTCCAGTTGATTCTTCTGGGTAGCATGTAAAGAGAAAGCTGACTTCAACCACAATGAGGTGAACAGGTAGAACCAGAAGTTCTTTCCATCACATACGTCTCCATGATACAGTGCTCCACCGGTCTCTGCTCGAGAGAGTCCTCCCTGAAGGTCAGGTTGCTGCTCAGTCCTCCGTGCCTTTCCTTTTGCTGTTTGTGAAGAGTGACACAAAGAACTGCATGGAGACCATCTACTTACTGTCAGAGGGAGAACACGTATGAAAGGAACAGTTTATTTTTCCTCTCATAAAAGGGATTTTATGACTATTAGCAAATGGTATCAAAGTCCAGTTCAGTCACTCAGTTGTGTCTGACTCTTTGCGACCCCATGGACTGCAGCACACCCGGCCTCCCTGTCCATCACCAACTCCCAGAGCTTGCTCAAACTCATGTCTATTGAGTCAATGATGCCATCCAACCATCTCATCCTCTGTCGTTCCCTTCTCCTGCTGCCCTCAATCTTTCCCAGCATCAAGGTCTTTTCAAATGAGTCAGCTCTTCGCCTCAGGTGGCCAAGTATTGGAGTTTCAGCTTCAACATCAGTCCTTCCAATGAACACCCAGGACGGATCTTTAGGATGGACTGGTTGGATCTCCTTGCAGTCCAAGGGACTCTTAAGAGTCTTCTCCAACACCACAGTTCAAAAGCATCAATTCTTTGGTGCTCAGCTTTCTTTCTAGTCCAAATCTCACATCCATACATGACCACTGGAAAAACCATAGCCTTGACTAGATGCACCTTTGCTGACAAAGTAATGTCTCTTCTTTTTAATATGCTGTCCAGGTTGGTCATAACTTTCCATCCAAGGAGTAAGCCTATTTTAATTTCATGGCTGCAGTCACCATCTGCAGTGATTTTGGAGCCCAAAAAATTAAAGTCAGCCAGTGTTTCCATTGTTTCCCTATCTATTTTCCATGAAGTGATGGGACCAGATGCCATGATCTTAGTTTTCTGAATGTTGAGCTTTAAGCCAAATTTTTTACTCTCCTCTTTCACTTTCATCAAGAGGCTCTTTAGTTCTTCTTCACTTTCTGCCATAAGGGTGGTGTCATCTGCATATCTGAGGTTATTGATATTTCTCCCAGAAATCTTGATTCCAGCTTGTGCTTCATCCAGCCCAGCGTTTCTCATGATGTACTCTGCATATAAGTTAAGTAAGCAGGGTGACAATATAGAGCCTTGATGTACTCCTTTTCCTATTTGGAACCAGTCTGTTGTTCCATGTCCAGTTCTAACTGTTGCTTCTTGACCTGCATACAGGTTTCTCAAGAGGCAGATGAGGTGGTCTGGTATTCTCATCTCTTTCAGAATTTTCCACAGTTTATTGTGATCCACACAGTCAAAGGCTTTGGCATAGTCAATAAAGCAGCAATAGATGTTTTTCTGGAACTCTCTTGGTTTTTCGATGATCTAGCGGATGTGGGCAATTTGATCTCTGGTTCCTCTGCCTTTTCTAAAACCAGCTTGAACGTCTGGAAGTTCATGGTTCATGTATCAAAGTTAAACCCGCCTAAATTGACTATTTCATGGAACTTCATTCTTAAAAATTCAGCAACATACACCTCAGCATGTTTGATGAACACAGATATGGTCCTGGCCATGGACACACGTATAGGCACGTATTCAGAAGTCTTGTATCTTGAATAACTATATAAATGCCTGTAGCATCCACTCACTGAAAACTCCCAAGTACTTATTCCGAGAAATTTTCCAACAGGATTCAAGATCAAGTATTATATTTTCCTGTATGGATGTATGGATGTGAGAGTTGGACCATAAAGAAAGCTGAGCACCGAAGAATTGATGCTTTTGAACTGTGGTGTTGGAGAAGACTCTTGAGAGTCCCTTGGACTGCAAGGAGATCCAACCAGTCCATCCTAAAGGAGATTAGTCCTGGGTGTTCATTGGAAGGTCTGATGCTGAAGCTGAAACTCCAGCTTTGGCCACCTGATGCGAATGAAACTGACCAATACGTGTGCTTTCCATTATGCCCTGATAGCCCAGTTGCTAAAGAATCCACCTGCAATGCAGAAGACCCCGGTTCAATTCCTGGATCGGGAAGATCCGCTGGAGAAGGGACAGGCGACCCACTCCAGTATCCTTGGGCTTCCCTTGTGACTCAGCTAATATAGAATCTGCGTGCAATGCAGGAGACCTGGGTTTGATCTCTGGGTTGGGAAGATCTCATTTTCACTTTCCATTATACCACAGCATAAAATCAGCCAAAACCAAAGGCAAATCTGATGCTAACTGCGCAACTTCTGTTTTTATTTACTGTTTGTTTATATTTGTTGATGTAGTCTTCACATTTTAGCTTTGCATTGTAGTTTGGAGAAAGATAGAGTATAGGTTGGATCTAAAAGGCTACACACAAACACTCACTTCGAACATCTCAATCCTAATGGGAAATGTTATCTTCCATATTAGGTTGCAATAATTTTCTTGACAAATTCTAGCCTTGGTTACAGGAAACCCTCAGAGCCTACTAGGGGAATTCCAATTTGAGGATACTGCTGCATCTATATGCTGCTCAGCCTTAAATCTGAGCAAAATTTAGTGAAAAAGATCACGTTCGTTTTCTGTTGATTTTGTATTATAGATATTTCAGTGTTTGTTATTTTTAATGAGGATATAATGAAGAATCACCTTGGGAAAAATGATAACCAGGTAGGAAATAAAATTTTTGAAAATAATTATAAATTACACTGCCCTACTTTTAGAACCAGAATATTTAGCATTTCTCTTTTGACATCACGATGATTAGAAAGAATATTCTAATAAGTCAGCAATCAGTATTACTTCTCTGTTTCTCAGGAAGAGATGAGTCTATTTAGGACAGGCTGTGGTGAAAGTTGACCTAAATGCTTATATACAACAATTTGGTTCAGATATTTCTAGAGTAACTAAGTTAAAATGGTACAGCAACACCTTGCATTGAATATTGACAAGGATTATGTAAATCTCCTAATATATTTGTTACGTTGATGCTTTAGGAATAAGGCTCTGTGTCTCCTTTGGGATAAGTTAGGGGAAATAGGTAAGGTAAATGAGAAGTATCTATTTTACAAATAAGGATCAGTTCAGTTCAGTCGCTCAGTCGTGTCCGACTCTTTGCGACCCCATGAACTGCAGCACTCCAGGCTTCCCTGTCCATCACCAACTCCTGAAGCTTGCTCAAACTCATGTCCATCGAGTCAGTAAGGATACTGAAACCCAAAGAGGCTAATCCATTGGCTCAAATCTTATCACATATTAGGAGAAAATATATTTCAATTCTCATAGTTTCTAAATTTGGCTTCACAACACCATGCAATTGCTTCCAGATGGAAGTTGATTTAGAACAAAAATGTAACCTAAATTGGAAAATCTTGCTTTAAGCACTGGTTGAATGATTATCTGTTTATCTATTAAGAATGCTCTGGAGAATATTTTTTTATACTGAAAATGTGACCTTTAAGTCTGTTCCTTCTTATATAAGATTTCTGTGCTTCGGTGATCTCAGAAACTCCTCTTGATAGAATAGACCTGTCATGTAGCACTCTCCTCATCTGACAGAGAGAGAGAGGGGGAGGAAAGAGCAAGGCTGCAGGGGGCAAAGAGAGAGAAGCACTGACTGACTAGAAGCCAGTGTCTGGATGTGATTGCTCCTTGCAGAGCACCCGTGCAAATGATTAAGGTGACTGGAGGGGGTGGGGCGGGGTCTACTCAAGGAAAAAGCAGAACTACAATGACCCAGAGCCTGCAAGCAATGCAGCTCCACTGTAAGAACTAGCTTCAGATCACAAAAGAAGTTTATTTTTTTTTAATTGGAAATGCTATAGTTCTCTCAGTGAAAACAGTATTTTAAATATTTAAAAATTATTCTTAATGTCTCTTCTACAATACTAGCATATCTGGGACTATCGACACCATGAACAAACATGGTGAATATTTGAATTACTCTGATCTTTGCAATTACTTGCCAGGTTTGCAGTGATGTAAGGTAATGCTTTTGAAGTGTGCAAAAAGGTTCATTCATCGAAGATTTACATGATTATCTGTTTGTTGATGCCATTTTCAATAGATATCTCAACTCCAATCTCAGTGGCTCTGTAGCTTATTTTAAAATGAGTGTGGGTTCTTTATGGAGACTTATGATTGAAAAATATTTACTGCTTAGAATTTCCCTAATATAAAAGTCTGAAGAAAGGGGTTTCCTTAGTTTTTTCTGAATTCAAATTGAAAGACAAGTGAAGGAGGAAGAGATGGTTGGATGGCATCACTGACTCAATGGACATGAGTCTGAGCAAGCTCTGGGAGATGGTGAAGGACAGGGAAGCCTGGTGTGCTGCAGTCCATGGGGTCGCAGAGTTGGACACAACTGGGCTTCTGCACAACAATAAAAAGCCAAATATCAGATACTACATTTTACAGTGTACAGCCTTAAAAGGAAAATCTGTGCTCTGTGACAACCTAGAGGGGATGGGATGGGAAGGAAGGTGGGAAGGAGTTTCAAGAGGGTGGGTACATATGTACACCTATGGCTGATACATGTTGATGCATGGCACAAACCAACACAATATTGTAAAGCAGTTATCCTCCAATTTAAAATAAAAATTTTTTAAAAGGAAAATTTGAAATTAGGTTTAATTGACTCAATATACTAATTTAAGTCTAATTTATTCTATATTCTTTGTGTTGTCTCCCTAGCAGTTCACTGTCTCCCTAGCAGTGAACACTATTCCAGGCCAGTGACAGGTGCTCAGTGAAAGTCAATTGATGAAGGGAATGAATACTGGAGAGTGAGTGGACTGGATGTGATGAAACCTCTTTGGGTAGGGGTGGTTGTATCCCACCCAAGGAAAATATGTCTGTAAGAGTTTATAAAATAAGGCTTTTGAGATTTTTGCAAACCTATTCATATTCCACATGTTAACACTGGGAACACAACCCCCCACACAGCAACAATTGGCTTGGCCTGAGTGGCAGGAAGACCGTTTAGGGGAATGACCATATAATTTACTGTGCAGAGGTGAGACTTCCAGATGGTGAAGCAAGCACCTCAGTAAATCTTCTCTCCTCAAAACGCAATGACCCTGGTAAGATTATTAAAGCAACCACTTCAGAACTCTGGATATTTAGCTAAAGGCACACAACAAATTAAAAGTGTTTATTGAAGAAAACTACTGAGCCTCAATTAGAGCAGTGGAGTCTATGACACTTTAACTCGGGGATACGCCCCTCTCTCTGCCAGTTACTTGTGTGCTCCCATGGAGACCAGCAGCACATTTTGACTTGACTTGCAGCCCCACAGAAAAGCTTCATTCCCAGGGTGGTGCTGATAACAATAAAAATCAGTAGCATTTAGGGAAGGCAAATTGTACAGGTTCCTAGGGCTGTGATGTAAGCTGGGGCTAAAAAGAGTCCAGCCCAAAATTTAAAAAGATAATGCGGAGACTCCCATGTTCATAGTGGACTATGAAAACCTCTGACATAGTGCTAGATCTGGAAATCCGTGTGCAGGTTCAGGGCTGTGTGAGCAGTAAAGAAAGAACACGGAGAGCTATGCTGATCCAGGAATGACACCTACAGAGCCAAAACTAAAAATTAAACAAAATTAAAGTTCATGCTACAGGAAATACAAACACTGGTCAAGGAAAATTACCAAACAACAGCAAAATATATATATATATAATTTTCAATAATAAAAAATACAACAACAATCAGCAGAGCAGAAGGGAGGGACGACTGGATTTCAAAGTTACTCAAATAATCTAGTATGCCCAGTTTTCAACAAATACTATGAGATATACAAAGAGGCAGGGAAGTATAGCCTATATATAGGAAGCAAAACAATCCAAAGAAACTAACCTTGAGATACTCAGATGTTCAGCTTATAGGCAGCCTTTATTTTATTTTTTTATTTTTTTTTAAATTAGTTTATTTTCTATTTTTAACTTTACAATATTGTATTTGTTTTGCCATACATTGACATGAATGCACCATGGGTGTACATGTTTTCCCCTTCCAGAACCCTTTAAATCAGCTTTTATATGTATGTTTAAAGAACTAAAGGACACCAAGGTCATGTATACACTGTTATACTTACAATGGATAACCAAAAAAAACCTATTGTATAGCACATGGAACTCTGCTCAATGTTATGTGCTAGCCTGGATGGGAGCAGGGTTTGGGGAAGAATGGATACATGTATATGTATGGCTGAGTCCCTTCACTGTTAACCTGAAACTATCACAACATTGTTAATCGGCTATACCCCAACACAAAGTGTTTTTAGTGTTAAAATTTAAAAAAATTAAAAATTAAAAAATAAAACTAAAGTAGGACAACAATGTCTCACAAAATAGATAACAGCAATAAAGAGAAATAACTTTTAAAAATAACCAATTAGAGACTCTGTAGTTTAAAAGTACAGTAACTGAAATATTCAGTGTTATTGTTTAGCTGCTAAGTCGTGTCAAACTCTTTGTGACCCCCATGGACTGTAGCCCACCAGGCTCCTCTGTCCATGGAATTTCCCAGGCAAGAATGCTGGAGAGGGTTGCCATTTCCTTCTCCAGGAGATCTTCCCGAACCAGGGATCCAACCCACATCTCTTGTGTCTCCTGCATTGGCAGGCAGATTCTTTACCACTGTGCACCTGGGGATTTGGAAGATACACGTAAAACACCATCAGATAGATCAATGTGTATGAAATATTAATGAGTTCTAGAAGGAGAAAAGAGAGATAAAGAAGAAAAATACTGAAGAATAATAGTCAGAACTTCTAGGGACTTCCCCGGTGGTCCAGTGAGTAAGAATGCACCATCCAATGCAGAGGACATGGGTTCCATCCCTGATGGGAACAAAGATCCCTCATTCCGTAGAGCAACTAAGACCATTCGCTGCAGCTACTGAGCCCGCCCACCACAGCTCCAGAGCCTGCCTGCAGGCAGCAACTGCAGAGCCCACGTGCTCTGGAGTCTGAATCCCAAGGAAGAGCCCTCGCACCACAACTAAGGTCTGACTCAGTCAAAAATAAATAAATATTAAAAACTTCTACATCAAGCAAAATTATCCTTCCAAAAGGCAACTGAAGTAAAGACATTTCTGGGTAAATAAAAATGGAGTAATTAATCTACAATAGAGCTACTCAACAAGAAATGTCAAAGGAAGTATTTCAGGTTGAAAATAAATATTAGATGCTACTTGAATCCATACAAAGAAAGAAAACCCGTAAAAGTAATTACATAAGAAAATATAATAGAAAATATGAATATACTTTAAAATAGTTCTTCTCAGCTCATTTTAAAAGGCATTTATTTGCAATAATAATTACAAAACTATTGTTTATAAGCAAAAATTTGTAAGGTAATAATATCATGATGAGGGGAGGACAGAGCCCTATATTGGAACAAAATTTCTGTATACTATTGAAACTAAATTAATAAAAATCTGAACTATATTGTTTTTAGGTAAGATGCATGTTTAATCCCCATGCTCTAAGAAAACAAGTAAAATCAAAAAAGAGTAAAGAATCCAACAAAGAAATTTAAGTGGTGCCACAGAAAATATCCAGCACAAAAGAAAGCAGAAAAGGAATTAACAGGAACAAAGAAGATATAAGAAGACAAAAAGCAAAACAGGAGATATAATTCAATCATATCATTGGTTATGTTAAAAATGCATTTGCTAGTCCAATCAAAAGGCAGAGACAGTCAGACTAAATTTTACAAAATGATCCCACTCTAGGCTGTCAAAAAGAGAGAGATTTCAGATTCAAAGGCACAAATAGGTTGAAAGAAAAAGATGAAAAAGATACACCATGCATGCATACAGAAACCAAAAGACTGATGGAATGATTATACCGATATCAGAAAAAAAAAACTTTAAAAGTATTACTAGAGACAAAAGGACATTTTATAGCAATAAAACCATCAGTTCATCAGGAACATCTAAAAATTCAAAGCAGATTCACACCTAAGGACAGAGTCCCAAAATATATGAAGCGAAAAATGACAGAACTGAAAGGAGAAATAGACGTTTCAGCAATAATAGTTGAAAACATTAATGCTCCTCCACTCTCAGTAACTGATAGGTCAACTGGACAGAAATTCAGCATGGAGCCAGAAGACAGGAAGAGCTCTACTGACCAACCTGACTGCCTGCTATTAACAGAACACTCTACCCAGCGACAGCGAACACACACACCTTCCTTACAAGGGCACCTGTGCCGTTCTCCAGGATAGAGCACTTTCTGAGCCATGAAAGAAGTCTGAATACACTTTAAAAGATTAAAATCATATCAAGTACGTTCTCAAAACATAACAGGAGTAAATTAGGAATTCATTGTTCAAACTAGGACACTTACAAGAGGACTCAAGACTGATCATTACACCAAGAAAACAGACATAAATCAAAACTGACTTGAGCAAATTCAGACTTGTGTTCATTCTGCCCTGGGCTGGGAACCCACTATTGAGCTCCTACAGTTCCCACTCCCTCTGCTTCAGTCATCTCCAGAGTGGATCTAACTGATCCTACAGGCTTTGTCTGCAGCACATTGTTTAGACCAGTTTGAACCAGGGCATTTCAGAAAACATGCACTTTACTTTCAAATGAGTTAATTTTAAATTCCACTATGCCCAATCACTATTTTAAGCCATTAAAAAAAAAAAACACATAGTTTGAATCAGAATTTTGTAGTTTTTTTCTTGAATCCACATGACAAAAGGTGGGAAGGTGGGCTATGGGAACTCTTTAAGAAAAGCTTGGCTATTTTCTTTTGTTGCATATAGCTACTGACCATGTCTTGGACTTGGGAATACGCCACATTTAAAATGGTTAATTTCTAATCTTAATTTCTTCCTGGAAGTTCCATGCTTTACTAGAAACTATACCAAATGTTCAGCATCCTAAAATTTTCACATGGTAAATAAGAAAAGGGAAAAGAAATATTTCCTACTTTTCCCACGAGTTGTTTTTGCTTACAGGAGTGAGTCAATAGATCCTGATTGTATGGAGGGGATTTTCTTAGCAAAGTATTCTAACTGAAATCTGGGCATGAAAGAGGCAAAGGTAGGCAAATTCTGGTCGTTCGAAACCACTCTTCTGAACTCCTGAGCACTGTCTGTTCCTGGAAGTAGTTTGAATATTTTTGTGACCCTTTTGACATGATTTTATATTCTTCAGCAATAAACCAGAAAAGAAAACCTATAAGAGATACACATAGATATTTGTAAATATATAGATGTATGTGACTGACATACACAGGTATTGTTCACATACTGCGGGACCTGGCTAGGCACGTTCAAAGTCTGCAGAGCAGGCGGTTAGGAAGGGACCGTCAGGAGCAGGCTGGGACTCCAGGGACACTGGGTGAGGATGTCGCCCACAGGCGGGAAACTTTTCTCTTCCTCAGTTTCTGTCACTTTCTCTCTCTCCAGAAAGTCTCATCTCAGTTTTTAAGGTTTTACACCTGATTAGATTAAGGCCCACTGAGGAAAATGTCCTTAACTTGAAGTCAGTTGATTAGGAATTTTAATTATATCTACAAATTCCTTTACAACAGCACCTAGATTCATGCCTGTCTGCTTAAATAATCAGGGGCAGTAGCCTAACTAAGCTTACAAATAAAAATGCCACTACAGTCTTCCCCTCGTCAACTTGGCACCCATGTACATCTCTTATATCATATTTAATCTCCAAATAAAGACAGTAACAAAGTTGCATTTCTGCCTAAAATGATGCAACTAACTTACCTACATTTTAGTAACTTTGTTACTGTCTTTATTTGGAGATTAAATAAATACGGTTTAAAGAGATGTGTATGATACAACTAACCTACCTACAGAGGCTTCCCAGGTGGCACAGGAGTACAGATTCCACCTGCAATGCAAGAGACACGGGTTTGATCCCCGGGTCAGGAAGATCCCCTGGAGGAGGAAATGACAAACCACTCTGGTATTCTTGCCTAGAGAATCCCATGAACAGAGCAGCCTGGCGGGCTACAGTCCATAGGTCACAAGGAGATAGACATGACTGAGCGCACATGTAGGTAACGTACCTACAACCCAAAACATGCTAACACTTTCTCCAGAAGAGAGCATGAAGTCCTTGGGTACTGTTCACTTATCCTTTGCTATCTTATAACTTAAATAATGAGACATAAAATTAACTATTATTAACATCCTTTATATTAGATAAGGGGATAATAGAGGAAAGAAAATAACAATATTTTTATATACACAAAAACATATTTATACCAAAATAAAGAAGAAATATTTGTAACTGTTAGACTCCTTGTTTTTCAAACTGGTCACATCATTATAACTAGCATTTACAAATACCACCTTCCACTAATCATTTCATATTCACTTTACCCTCAGCAAACATTTCAGTTGGTGATGGTGTTTTGTCTGACAGACTGACCCAGATGCATTCCAGTGAGTTCCTGCTGAATTGTTGAAGTTCTTTATCACAGAACATGAAAATACTAAAAGATTCCTTAAGCGATCTCCTACATTCCAAACATACTCTTTCTAACCTCTGTTGTGGAGCAGCACTCCAGTTTCCCTGTGGTTGTCAGGATGAATCACCAAGCCAGCAGAGTCAATTTCTTTTTTGGCCTGTAGATTCAGAGGCCTGAGCCCCAAATGCCTGGCCAGTCTTATTTCTGTTTTCAGTGGAATCCTTGTCATGCCCCCCACGTGGAAGCACTCCCCTCTTTGGAACTGAGACCTCTAGACCAGCAGAGTATAAGATCAAGGAGACAGGAACCAACATTTTTCTAGGTTTTGCCACTGGCTGGTGTCATAGATGAGTTTTCGAAGGCTGCTATAACTAATAACCATAGAGTGAGTGGTTGAAACAACAAACATTCCTTTCACAAAATTCTGGAGGATGGCAGGTCCAAGGTCAAGGTGCTGGCAGACCCAGTGTCTGACGAGGGCCTGGTTTCTGGTCTTCCAGTGGTGGTCTTCCTGTTGTATCCTCACACGGCAGAGAGCAGAGACAGAGAAAGCAAGCTCTCAGGAGTCTCTTCCTGAGGGCACTCACCCCATCATGAGGGCTTCACACACTCCTGTGGCACACTCACGACACAAAGGCCCAGCTTCCTAATAACATCACAGGGGGACTTTAGTATGCCAATATATACCTTTGGGAGAAACACGAATATTCAGTTGAGAATACTATTCCTCTGTTCTATCAAGAAGGCTGCTGGAGAATAAGGGAAAACATAGTAAGACCAGTGAAGTCCATGAGTTGGGCCCATTGTCACACTTTAGTTGTTATGAAATGAGTTCCTTGATCAGAGCAATGGTGTGTGGTGTATGGAGTAACATTGGGGTGGAAAAGGAATTCTCTAAATGCATAAAAAGTGGTTTTGGCAGAAGGGTAACTTTATATCCAGAGTAAGCATCTCTTCCAGTAAGAATAAAATATCACCCCTTTCATGATAGAAGCACTCCAGTTTAACCGTCTTGCCACTAGGTAGCTGGCTGGTCGCCATGAGAAATCGTGCCACTGTGGGGACTCAGTGTTGCTCTCTACCGACGGCAGACTGGGCCCTCAGCAGTGGCCGTAGCCAGGCAAGCCTTATTGAGGGGAAGTCCATGTTGCTCGGCCTAGGCCAAAGCTCAATCCCTGCTACCATGGCCACTTTGCTCATGAGGCCCACTGGGCTATGACAGGGTGGATAAAGAGGCTGACTAGCATCCCAAGCACGGGTCAAACTGTCTAGTTAATTATTTCATCTCTGCTGCAGTCATTTATTGGGAAGCATTCACAAAGGACACATCTTCCTTCTGTGCACACAGAAAGGTCTTTCCACATATTCCTTCCTCAGGCCAGCCTTTCACCACTATTCCAACTGTGCTCTCTCCAAACCCCTCCAGCCACACCACTGGCCAAAGCCCATGACAAACAATAGACTCATACCTCTAGACCTCTTTCCTTCTAGGCGGAACGGACGAGATCCATTGTTTGAAGTTCTGTCGATTCCAAGGGTCTCCCTTCTCCTGGTGCTTCAGGGGTGTCCCAGAGCAGCTATAGTGCTTCTGCTGTCCGCTTTCAGGTGCTGTCTGCATAGTGTACAGAATCACCTGGAAACCAGGCTGGAGTTATTTTCCTTCATCCAACAGTTTGCAGGGAATCGCCCAGGAGGCCACAGCTGTGGCTGAGAGGCAGAGTGTAATGTAGCAAGGGCAGGCCCATGGCATTTCAGTCACCCCACCCTTCTGGAAGGGAAAGGTGATCAAGGTTTCTGTGGTGTAAATTATGACACAAAACTAAAGAGTGGATATACCAGGGAGTCAGGAGGGAGTGGAGATGGGAGCCCGTGGGTGTAGCTATAAAAGGGCAACACGATAGACCTTAGTGGTGATGGAGCTGTTCAGCGTCTTGATATACCAATGCCAATATCTTGCTTATGATATTGTACCACAGTTTTTTTTAAGTTATTACTTTTGGAGGAAACTTAGTAAAAGTTACGTGGGATTTTTCTGTATCATTTTTAATTAGTTTATTTTCTATTTTTTAACTTTACAATATTGTATTTGTTTTGCCATACATTGACATGTATCATTTTTACAAGTTAGTGTTGAATCTACAATTCTTTAATTTTTTTTAAAGTTTAATTAAAAGTTACAGTGATTTTCAAAAAAATGCAGAAGGAAGAAAGACCAAATTAAAGTTAAACTGACACCTTCTCCATAGCATATGAGAGACCAGAGAACAATGACAGCTAAGAGAAAATAACTTTCAAATTGAATTCTATACCCAGGATAACTATATTTTAAGAAAGGAAACACACTGGTGACATTTTTAGGTTAATAAAAATCTGAGGATGCCAAATGATCCTCACTAAAAGGAATTCTAGGCAGTGGAAGGAGATCCTAGAAAGAAGCTCTGATATAAAAGAAAGAAATGTGAGCAAAAATGTTGCAAACATGCGGATAAATCCAAACTCACACTGAGCACACGAAGCAATTAAAAATTACTCAGTGTGTATGAAGAAAATAAAAGATAAGCATGAATTCCTGGATATGCCTGAGAGCAGCTGCCTGATTAGAGTTAACATATTCTTATGTGTTATGTTATACATGTAATATAAAATCATATGTTATACAAAACTTATTTTTGATGGAGTAGAGATTTTATAACTTAATCCTGGCAAGCCTCAGGGAACCTTCGTTATAGGAACTGATGGTGAGCATTCGATAGGCTTAATTGTGGATCTCAAATGAAAAGGTTGGAACGAGGACAGAAGTGTGTGCACAAACCTTGAATGCTGTGTCAGAGCAGGAAGAAGTGTACTGATGAGAGGAGGAAGGAAAGAGAAAGGGGGAAATGAAGCTAGCCCACTGACTGCTGTAGAGATAGCAGGTAAAAGTCAGAGTAGGGCATTCAAAACAGACAAGCTGCTGAAAGGTTAGGTAAGAAAAAGCATTACGTGCCGCAGAACAAAACCACAAACCTTTTTGTATTCCAAAACTGAAATCCAAAACAGCAAAGAACACATAGAGAGAAGGCTGAGACTTGGTACCAAATTAAGTTTTGTCATAAAAGTGAAGAACTTACTTCTTCTGTCAAAAGGAAAATATTTTTAAAAAGGTTCATAAAGCAAAACTCAACTCGATGCAATACAGAAACACACACACAGAGAACCCAGAGATCCTAAAAGGCTAAAGACAGTATCAGCAAAGATGTACGGGGCACATGAAAACTAGAAGAAAGCAGAGCTTGACATCCTAACATCAGGCATGGTAACACTCACTTATAAAGGGATTTAACACAACGAAACACATTTAAAAGCAAAGATACAACAGTTAGAACACCTAGAAATACACCAGAAAGTATGGCCATCACCCATACAAAGTAGAAGTGACAGAAGATGAAAGGAGACCAATATAAATATATACACATTAAAGATTTACTATTAGGATAAAATAAGGCGAGAGAAGAAAAAGTAAGTACAGATACAAAGAAATTAAACAACATAATGAGACAGGCATTATGATGTATTTTGACATTACATCTCATAATTAAGAATAGACTTCCTTTTCAAATTCACAAGGACCAGTCACAAAATTAATCTCATATTAGTTTATTTAGTAATATTAAGAAATATTGCTATATTTATAAAGTAGATATTTCATAAATAATGATAAATATCTGATGATAAAACTAGGAACTAAATATAAAATGTAAAAAATCTATTCCAACTGGAAATTTAATTTTCTATTAAATAATACAAGGTTGAGGGGAGATGCAAAAATTGTCAAAATTTCTAAAACTCAAAAGTAACATAAAATTTCATATAAAAATCTATGGGATACATTTAAGGCACATCAGAAGAAAATTCATATTCTTAAACATTTATATCAATACAAATGAGAATTTAAGAACAATTAAATTTCCACTCAAAAATCTAGACGTAGAACAATGAAATAAACCAGAAGAAAATACAAGGTAAGTAAAATAAGGATAAAGAGCTAAATTTAATTGTATAGCACATATAAAAACAGTGGAAACAACTAATGAATCAAAAGTCTGGGGATTAATAAAATGAAATTTATAATCCACTGAAGCAAAAAGGGGGTAACACCCACAAAGTAAGAGACAAATTGCATAAAACCAAGGAAAGCAAGTAGCAGCCGTAAAAGACTACCTACCACACCTTTGTTAGTAACAGTGAAACATAGATGAAAGGGAAAGCTTCTTGGAGGAAATAAAGTTTACTGAAATTGACTCCACTAGAGATATAAAGTTAAGGAGATCAGTTTGCCATGGAAGAAAAAAAGAGAGCTTTATCAAA
Source organism: Okapia johnstoni (assembly GCA_024291935.2). Lineage (NCBI taxonomy): Eukaryota > Metazoa > Chordata > Mammalia > Artiodactyla > Giraffidae > Okapia > Okapia johnstoni. The sequence goes on from CM044326.1 coordinate 3,339,595, forward strand.
GAAACTTCTACACACACAGGTACACACAAAGGACCCAGATGTCTTCACAGAGGAATCTCACTAACCTTTTGGAGACCTTAGAACCTCAATTTAAATAAACTGTTGAAGAACATGGAAAATGAAGAAAAATTTCTCAGTTTATTTTCAACTGTGGAAGAATTATTCAACATTAGGAAATTTAACAGTTTAATTTCACTGTTAATCATCTATGGGAAAATCATTTGATTAACTTCATTGATGCTACAAATATGACAAGTTTCAATATTAATTTCTGATTTGTTTAAAAAACACTCAATAATAACTATTTATGGGCTCATCTTTCTTCTATCTGTCTCTGTCTCTGTCTCTTTAAGAGACCGTGGAGACCTTTTCACTGTGATTTGGAATAAGAAATTTCCTCCACTACTTCCTCTATTCTGTATCATCATACTTAAAGTATTAGCTCCTGGAATTAGACAAAAATGAGATACTGAAAGCATAAAACTGGATGACATTGAAGTAAATCTACCTCTATTTGCAGACAATGTGATAAAAAACTGGAGAACACTAGAGAATCAATGATCAACTAAATCAGACATCAGGAGAATTCAGAAAGCAAGCAGGCTATAAAATTAATATAAAAACAACAGAAACATTTATATGCATGAATAATAACTAATTTCTATAATATATATAGACGTTTAGTATATGATAAAGTATTTAAAAATAGTAAGGTAAAGTTGAACTTTTGACTTCCCAGATGGCTCACGGTAAAGAATCCACCTGCCACTGCAGGATACACAGGAGACTTGAGGTCAATCCGTGGGTCAGGAAGATCCCCTGGAGGAGGAAATGGCAACCCACTTCAGTATTCTTGCCCAGGAAATCCCATGGAAAAAGGAGCCTGGCAGGCTAGAGTCCATCGGGTTGCAAAGGGTCGGGCATGACTGAGCAACTGAGCACAGAGTTAAACTTTTGAATAAGTAGTGTGTGGAGATCTGGATAACCAGCTGAACATGTCAAAATAGCAACATGCCTCACACAATACATCAGAATGTGCTCCAAATGGATTAGAGATATAAATATATAAGTAATCAGAATAAATCATGAGTGAATGTTTTTATAACTTGAGTGTATTATTTATTTAAGTATTTAAATAGAGGTGTATAAAATAAATACTGATAAATAAAATAAAATACTGATAAATTTGACTACAGGAGAATATTTTAAATTTGTAGGATGAGAAAAATACAAACAAATCAAATGAAAAATGACAAATGGGAAGAAATTACTTGCAACATATACTACAGAAAATCAGAAAAGCTCAAACTTTGAGGACAAAATATGAAGAAGTATAAAGGGCATGAAAAGACAATTTGCTAAAATAGAAATTGGTCACAAATATTTTAAAATGTTCAAAACTACTCATAACAAGAAAAATGAAACTAGAACAATGTTGAGCTATTTCTCACCTCAAAGTTCAAAACAATGATATTTTAAAACAATTAGATCTTGTTTTCTAAATATTGTTGTTGTTGCTCAGTTGCTAAGTCTTGTCTGACTCTTTTTGTGATCTCATGTACTACAGCGTTCCAGGCTTCCCTGTCCTCCACTATCTCCTGGAGTTTGCTCAAGTTCATGTCCATTGAATCAATGATGCTATCTAACAATCTTATCCACTGCCACCCTCTTCTCCTTTTGCCTAAAATTTTCTAAATATTGTTTTTAATTAAAAGAAACCAGGGAGAAAGTGTGACTTAAGGGCTGAGAAAAGGAAATTATGAGTCAGCCTGGAAAAACCACTTGTACAAGAAAGTGAGGACGTGCTCAAAAATAGATACCATCAGAAAATTACTGGAGCTAATCAGTGAACTTAGCAAAATTGCAGGATACAAAATCAATGCATAGAAATCACTTCCATTCCTACATACTAACAATGAAAAATCAGAAAGAGAAATTAAGGAATCAATCCCATTCACAATTGCAACAAAAAGTATAAAATATCTAGGAATAAACCTACCTAAGGAGACAAATTCTTCAAGAGATGGGAATACCACACCACCTTACCTGCCTCCTGAGGAATATGTATGCAGGTCAAGAAGCAACAGTTAGAACCGGACATGGAACAACAGACTGGTTCCATATTGGGAAAGGAGTATGTCAAGGCTGTATATTGTCACCCTGCTTATTTAACGGAGAAGGCAATGGCACCCCACTCCAGTACTCTTGCCTGGAAAATCCCATGGACAGAGGAGCCTGGTAGGCTGCAGTCCATGGGGTCGCTAAGAGTCGGACACGACTGAGCGACTTCACTCTCACCTTTCACTCTCATGCATTGGAGAAGGAAATGGCAACCCACTCCAGTGTTCTTGCCTGGAGAATCCCAGGGACGGCGGAGCCTGGTGGGCTGCTGTCTATGGGGTCGCACAGAGTCGGACACGACTGAAGCGACTTAGCAGCAGCAGTTTATTTAACTTATATGCAGAGTACATCATGCGAAATGATGGGCTGGATGAAGCACAAGCTGGAATCAAGATTGTCTGGAGAAATACCAGTAACCTCAGATATGCAGATAATACCACCCTTATGGCAGAAAGCAAACAATTAGAGAGCCTCTTGATGAAAGTGAAAGAAGAGAGTAAAAAAGCTGGTTTAAAACTCAACATTCAAAAAACTAACATCATGGCATCTGGTCCTATCAGTTCAATGCAAATAGATGGGGAAACAATGGAAACAGTGACAGACTTTGTTTTCTTGGGCTCCAAAATCACTGCAGATGGTGACTGGAGCCATGATATTAAAAGACACTTGCTCCTTGGAAGAAAAGCTATAACCAACCTAGATAGCATATTAAAAAGCGGAGACATTACTTTGCCTACAAAGGTCCGTCTAGTCAAAGCTATGATTTTTCCAGTAGTTATGTATGGATGTAAGAGTTGGACTATAAAGGAAGCTAAGTGCTGAAGAATTGATGCTTTTGAACTGTGGTGTTGGAGAAGACTCTTGAGAGTCCCTTGGACAGAAAGGAGATCCAACCAGTCCATCCTAAAGGAAATCAGTCCTGAATATTCATTGGAAGAACTGATGCTGAAGCTGAAGCTCCAACTGTTTGGTCATCTGATGTGAATAACTGACTCATTGGAAAAGACCCTGATGCTGGGAAAGACTGAAGGCAGGAGGAGAAGGGGATGACAGAGGATGAGATGGTTGGATGGCATCACTGACTCTGTGGACATGAGTTTGAGCAAGCTCTGGGAGTTGCTGATCGACAGGGAGGCCTGGCATGCTGCATTCTGTGGGGTCACAAAGAATCAGACATGACTGAGTGACTGACTTGAACTGAAGGAGACAAAAGAACCGTATACAGAAAATTATAAGACACTGATGAAAGAAATCGAAGACAGTATAAACAGACAGAGAGATATTTCATGTTCCTAGGTTGGAAAAATCAATACTGAGACAGTCATTATTCTACCAAATGCAAGCTACAGATTCAATGTGATCCCTATCAAATTACCAATGGCATTTTTCACAGAACAAGAACAAAAAATTTCACAATTCATATGGAAACACAAAAGGTCCTGAATAGCCAAAGCAATCTTGAGAAGGAGGAATGGAGCTAGAGGAATCAACTTTCCTGACTTCAGACTATACTACAAAGCTACAATCATCAAGACAGTATGGTACTGGCACAACAACTGAAACATAAACTGATGGAATAAGTGAGAAAGCCAGGAGAGAAACCCACACACCTATGGGGAACTTCTCTTTGACAAAGGAGACAAGAACATACAATGGAGAAAAGAAAGACCCATCAATAAGTGGTGCTGGGAAAACTGGAGAGCCGTGCATGAAAGAATAAAATTAAAAAACTTCCTAACACCGTACACTATTCCCAAGAAAGAGAAATGCAAAAAGGCAAAATGGTTGTCTGATGAGGCCTTACAAATAGCTTACAAAGGAAGAGAAGTTAAGGCAAAGGAGAAAAGGAAACATATATCCATTTGAATGCAGAGTTCTAAAGAATAGCAAGGAGTAATAAGAAAGTCTTCCTCACTGAACAATGAAAAGAAATAGATGAAAGCAATAGAATGGGAAAGACTAGAGATCTCTTCAAGAAAATCAGAGATACCAAGGGAACATTTCATGCAAAGCTGAGCACATTAAAGGACAGAAATGGTATGGACCTAATGGAAGCAGAGGTATTAAGAAGAGGTGGCAAGAATACACAGAAGAACTATACAAAAAAGATCCTCATGACCCAGATAACCACATTGGTGGGATCACTCACCCAGAGCCAGACATCCTGGAATGCAAAGTCAAGTGGGCCTTAGGAGGCATTACTACGAACAAACCTAGTGGCGGTGAAGGAATTACCATTGACCTATTGCAAAACCTAAAAGATGATGCTGTGAAAGTGCTGCAATCAGTATACAAGCATATCTGGAAAACTCAGCAGTGGCCACAGGACTGGAAAAGGTCAGTTTTCATTCCAATCCCAAAGAAAGGCAATGCCAAAGAATGTTCAAACTACCAAACAATTGCACTCATCTCACAAGCTAGCAAAGTAATGTTTAAAATTCTCCAAGCCAGGCTTCAGCAATATGTGAACCATGAATTTGCAGATATTCAAGCTGGATTTAGAAAAGGCAGAAGAACCAGAGATCAAATTGCCAACATCCCCTGGATCATTGAAAAAGCAAGAGAATTCCAGAAAAACATCTACTTCTGCTTTATTGACTAAGCCAAAGCCTTCAACTATGTGGATCACAACAAATTGTGGAAAATTCTTAAAGAGATGGGAATACCAGACCACCTCACTTGCCTCCTGAGAAATCTGTATACAGGTCAAGAAGCAACAGTTAGAACTGGACATGGAACAACGGACGGGTTCCAAATCAGGAAAGGAGTATGTCAAGGCTGTATATTGTCATCCTGCTTATTTAACTTATATGCAGAGTACATTATGGAAATGCTGGGTTGGATGAAGCACAAGCTGGAATCAAGATTGCTGGGAAGCATCAGTAACCTCAGATACGCAGATGACACCACCCTCATGGCAGAAAGCGAAGAACTAAAGAGCCTCTTGATGAAAGTGAAAGAGGAGAGTGAAAAAGTTGGCTTAAAACACAACATTAAGAAAACTAAGATCATGGCATCCGGTCCCATCACTTAATGGCAAATAGATGGGGAAACAATGGAAACAGTGGCAGACTTTATTTTTTGGGGGTCCAAAATCGCTGCAGGTGGTGACTACAGCCATGAAATTAAAAGCCACTTGCTCCTTGGAAGAAAAGCTATGACCAACCTAGAGAGCATTTTTTTAATTTTTATTTATCTATTATTATTTTTTTTATTTGTTTTGCCATACATTGACATGAGTCCACCATGGGTGTACATGTTTTCCCCCTCCAGAACCCCCCTTCCACCTCCCTCCTCATCCCATCCCTCCAGGTCATCCAGGTGCACCATCCCCGTGCACCCTGTATCATGCATTGAACCTGGACTGGCGATTCGTTTCACATATGATAATTTACAGGCTTCCATGCCATTCTCCCATATCATCCCACCCTCGCCCTCTCCCATAGAGTCCATAATACTGTTCTATTTATCTGTGTCTCTTTTGATGTCTTGCATACAGGGTTATCTTTACCGATTGACTAAATACCATATATATGTGTTAATATACCATATTGGTGTTTTTCTTTCCGGCTTACTTCACTCTGTATAATAGACATTACTTTACCTGGACAAAGGTCCGTCTAGTTAAAGCTATGGTTTTTCCAGTAGTCCTGTATGGATGTGAGAGTTGGACTGGAAAGAAAGCTAAGCACTGAATTGATGCTTTTGAACTGTGGTGTTGGAGAAGACTCTTGCGAGTCCCTTGGACTGCAAGGAGATCCAACAAGTCCATCCTAAAGGAAATCAGTCCTGAATATTCATTGGAAGGACTGATGCTGAAGCTGAAACTCCAAAACTTTGGCCACCTTATGTGAAAGAACTGACTCACTGGAAAAGACCCTGATGTTGAGAAAGATTGAAGGCAGGAGGAGAAGGGGACAACAGAGAATGAGATGTTTGCATCACTGATGCAACGGATATGAGTTTTAGTAAGCTCCAGCAGTTGGTGATGGACCTGGAAGGCTGGTGTGCTGCAGTCCATGGGGTCGCAAAGAGTTAGACATGACTGAGTGACTGAACTGATAACACCATACACAATGATAAACTCAAAATGGGTTAAAGACCTAAACGTAAGATCAGAAACTATAAAACTCTTAGAGGAAGACATAGGCAGAAAACTCAATGACATAAATAAAAGCAAGATCCTCTATGACCCATGTAATGGAAATAAAAACAAAAATCAACTAGTGGGACCTAATTAAAAGTAAAAGCCTTTGCACAGCAAAGGATATTATAAACAAGGTGAAAAGAGAGCCCTAAAATGGAAGAAAAGGAAAAGAAATGAAACAACTGACAATGGATTAATTTCCAAAATATGCAAGCAGCTCATACAAGTCAATACCAGAAAAACAATCAACACAATGAAAAACTGGGAAAAAGTCCTAGACAGACGTTTGTTCAAAGAAGACACACAGATGGCTAATAAGCACATGAAAAGGTGCTCAGTGTCACTCATTATTAAAGAAATGCCAATCAAAACTATGATGAAACATCACCTCACACCAGTCAGAATGGCCATCTTCAAAGAGTCTTCAAATAAATGCTGGAGAGGCTGTGGATAAAAGGGAACCCTCTTGCACTGTTGGTGGGAATGTAAATTGATACAGCCACATGGAGAACAGTATGGAGAGTCCTTTAACAAACTAGGAATAAAACCACCGTATGACCCTCTAGTAGGCATATACCCTGAGGAAACAAAAATTGAAAAAGACACATGTATCCCATTGTTCATTGGAGCACTATTTACAATAGCTAGAACATGGAAGCAACCAACATAAATGTCCATTGACAGATGAATGGATAAATAAGCCATGGTACATGTATACAATGGACTATTACCCAGCCATACAAAGGAACACATTTGAGTCAGTTCCAATGAGGTGGATGAACCGAGAGTGAAGTAAGTCAGAAAGAGAAAGATAAATATCATATACTAACATATGTATATGGCATCTAGAATGATGGTACTGATGAAATTTTCTGCAGGGCAGCAATGCAGACACAGACATACAGAACAGACTTACGTACATGGCAGGGTCAGGGGGTGGAGGAAGGAGTTGGTGGGATGTATGGAGAGAGTAACATGGAAACTTACATTACCATATGTAAAACAGATAGCCAATAGGAATTTTCTATATGACTCAGGGAACTCAAACAGGAGGTCTAACAACCTAGAGTGGTGGGATGGGAGGGAGTTTAAAGAGGGAGGGGGCGTATGTATACCTATGACTGATTCATGCTGATGTTTGGCAGAAACCAAAAAATTCTGGAAAGCAATTATCTTCAACTAAGAAATAAATAAATTAAAACAAATACACTGGAGACAGGCTAAAAAGAGCCAGATGTCAGGTTGAAGAGGCCCCTGCTGTCTAAACCTTGGATACCTCGAGAATAACAGTAAATAAGAACAGTGATAGACTAAAATGCATTGAGTAAGACAAGTCATGAGTTCATATCAAAAATAGTAATAGAGGAAGAGGGGAAGTGCTTCCTCACCATAAAATACCAATTCATAAATGCAGAATAAACAATTGAGTTAGCCGTTCTCTATTTTACAGCTAGCAGACAAGAATCATCAATGAAAGCTAAAACTAAAATGCTTAAATATCCTTAAAGAATTCCCTCCAAAGAATATTTAACAATATAAGAAGAAAAAAGCAGTTTCACAGGGGAGAAGGCTGGCAGATACCAATTTAACCAAGGGATTAACATGGCCTGCAGCAGGACAAACCAGCATTATTTGCCCATGTTGTGATGCTCTGAGAAAAGCAACATTACTTACATTGTATCTCTGCCCCAAATACATAACCTGAATCTGATCATGAGGAAACAGCAGATAGACTCAAACTGAGATGCATTCTATAAAATCACTTGTCTCTATGGAAACTGTCATGATGCTACAAAAGACCATGAAAGGCCAAGCAATTGCCCTAGATTAAAAGCAGACTAAAAGGCGTGATAACTGACAATAATTGTGTTATCCTGTATAGGATTTTGGACCAGTGGGGGGAAAATGATATTGAAGATATAACTGGAACACTTAACAAAATTAGACTGTGGACTGTAGATTATAATATATGGAAATTTTCATATGATTCTTACACATTTCTTTTGAAACTTGTGAATATTTCATATTAAGTAGTCTTTTAAGATTTTTGGGAAACTTTACAAGCTGACATTCAGAAATGCAGAACCTAGAACAGTCAAAAGGATAAATTCAGAGTACTAAAAAGTAGATATTAAGAACATTTTTAAAGTTATACTAATAAAAATGTGGCAATGATGCAAGTATAGACAAATAGATCAAGAGAACAGAGCTCATAAAAATTGCATTCATATATGGTCACATGATTTATACAAACTGAGTGGTAACAAGATGGCATTTAAATAAGTCACGTTAAATCAATTGGTTATCAGTATGAAAGTAAACAAAATATTGACTCATAAATTAAACCATATACTAAAACTGATTTGAAATGAAGCCTAGACCTAAAAGGAGCTTTCTTCTAAAGCTTCTAGAAGAAAACACAGTGGACTATCTTTATAACCTCTGGATAGGCAATGATTTGCTAAACAGCATGCAAAGCAATAAGGTTATTAAAAGACTCTATTTGCAGAGAGTAAAGGCAAACCATCAACTGACAGAAGATGTTCATCACACACATTAAAAGACTCATATCAAAAATGCCAGAATCTTCTACAAACAAAAAGAAGACAAACAGCCTAGTTTAAAAATGGGAAAGAGACTTGAATGATACTTCCTAAAAAAGATGTTAAAGAATCCACGTGCAATGCAGGAGACCCCGGTTTGATTCCTGGGTCAGGAAGATCCATTGCAAAAGGGATAGGCTACACACTCCCGTATTCTTGGGCTTCCCTCGTGGCTCAGCTGGTAAAGAATCCACCTGCCTTGTGGGAGACCTGGGTTCGATCCCTGGGTTGGGAAGATCCCCTGGAGAAGGGAAAGGCTACCCACTCCAGTATGCTGGCCTGCAGAATTCCATGGACTGTATAGTCCATGGGGTCGCAAAGAGTCAGACACGCCTGAGCAACTTTCACTTTCATGACTTTGAAAGTAGCTCAATGAGATTGAAACCAGAATGAAACATCAGAATGGCTATAACCAAACAAAATTGACCTGAGAGACAGCAGCGAGTTTCCTGCCCAGGAATTGAACCTGGGTAATCTGGATGAAAACCAGGTATTCGAGCCACAAGACCACCAGGTGTTAGAGGGTAGAAGCAAATCTCCCTGGCTCTTTCCTCCATTTGAAAGCAAGAATGTCTCAAGGAGGTAAAAACTGTAAAAACAGGTACAAAGTTTATTATTAGAGACACAGTACAATGTATGGGAGATTACACAGAGAAACTATTTAAGACATAAGCAAGGCAGAAATACACACCCACTGAGGAATGCAGGCGTCCTGAATGGGGAGGAACATAACCAGAGAGGAGCGTGAGTGTCCTCAATGAGGAAGGCACTAAAAAGTTGATTTAAATCACTCATATTGGACAGTCCTTCTGGGTCTTGTTTACGTATGGCCAATTATCTTGTTTTTTTCTTCACATCGCATTAGTCCTAGGACCTTCCCCAAGATGCGTGAATAACATTTTTCTATGATGGAGTTCAATGTAGAGACCTGTGGGTACATGTCCACACTTATTATAGGGCGGGGCCCCTCCCTTTTTGACCCCCAAGAAGCCTTCCTGCACATGAGCAAACAGGGAAGTCTTCCTGGACATCAGGAGTGGGCACCTTATCTCTTCACTTTATCAGAACTCAACTTTTGCCACTAGCTTTGTCCTTGAAGTGCCTGGGTGAGAACAAAGGATGAGTTTTACTCCACTTAACAAACACCAGGTGCCCAGCTCAAGTGCACATCTATCTCCTACCTCAGAATGACAAGGTCACATTTTACAGCTATATATGGAGCTTATTGATGCTTTCGAACTGTGGTGGTGGAGAAGACTCTTGAGAGTCCCTTGGACTGCAAGGAGATCCAACCAGTCCATCCTAAAGGAGATCAGTCCTGAATATTCATTGGAAGGACTGACACTGAAGCTGAAACTCCCAATTCTTTGGCCACCTGATGTGAAGAACTGACTCACTAGAAAAGATCCTGATGCTGGGAAAGATTGAAGGCAGGAGGAGAAGGGGATGACAGAGGATGACATGGTTGGATGGCATCACTGAGTTGATGGACATGAGTTTGAATAAACTCTGGGAGTTGGTGATGGACAGGGAGGCCTGGCGTGCTGCAGTCCATGGGGTCGCAAAGAGTCAGACACAACTGAGCGACTGAACTGAACTGAACTGAACTGATGGACCTCATACACAGACAATGGGTGGTAATGGATACCGCTACTTTGGAAATCTCTAGCAATGTTTATCATCACTAAACATAAATGCCTTCCCTGTGATCTAAAAAGTCCATTTTTAGTCAGATAGCCAAGAGAAATCAGAACATATGCCAACCCAAAAGACATGTATGAGTATCTTCGTGTCAGCTAAATATCATGTGCCATACTGAATGACACAGTGAAATACTACATGCAGAATAAGAAGTAATGGATGCTTGCTACCTGTGACATTGTGGATACATCCAGAACACATTATGTTGGATGAGAGAGCCAGAGGTAATATAGGACACACTACACAATTTCATGTAAGATTCAAGAGCAGGCAAAACCAGTCCATTGTGATGCAACATGGAATAGTGATTACCAGAGATGGTGTTGGCAGCAAAGCTAGCTCAGCGCCCAGGAGAGGGCATTGGGAAAGTGTTTTTTATCTTAATCTGGGCGATAAACACATGCTATTCTTATACATATGGTATATACATGTGTAAAAATATATTGACCCATACATTTAAGGTGAGTGCATTTTATTGTATTGTATTGTTGCTGTTTTTCAGTCACTCAGTCATGTCTGACTCTTTGAGACCTCATGGGCTTCAGCCGTGCCAGTCTTCTCTGTCCTTCACTATCTTTCAGAATTTGCTGAAACTCATGTCCATTGAGTCTGTGATGCTACCCAACTGTCTCATCCTCGGTTTCCCTCTTCAATAAAAACAACCTAGAGGGGTGGGATGGGGAGGGAGGTGGGTGGTAGGGACACAGGTATTCCTGTGGCTGATTCAGGCTGATGTTTGGCAGAAACCAACACAATACTGTAAGGCAATTATCCTTCAATTCAAAATAAATTTAAAAATTATTTAAAAGTTGAGCAGGAAAGTTTTTAAAAAAAAACACATGAAACGTCGTAATACAATTCAGAAGTATACTTTTGAGAGTGTGAGAGGTTTTATTCAAAGAGAAAACCCAGAAGCAGTAAAGAACAAGACCAGGTGATGCAGCAGTTCAATTATATTCAGCACCATAGCTCGCCAGCTTCTTCGCACCAGTAGCAGATGAAGTCAGGCTAGGCAAGGGATTCTGAAGTATTTGTTGGAGAAGCCACAAGAGGGTCTCAAGTTCAGGTAACCCAGTTAACTGCCCTCTAGGGCTCTTCTTTCCAGTCTCCAGCCAGACGCAGCGGCCACTCCAGGTCTTCCCTGGAAGCCTTGAGTCTGGATCAGATGCCAACGCTTGAAACAAACAGCACGCATCCCTGGAGAGTGTTCCATACTCTCAGAAGTGCCTGGGCACCAACCCTTACCTCTCAGGTTACTTTTTATTTCCCCTTTCCTGCGAACTTGGGGAATGGAATGCAAATGCCGCTCGCTCAAGTGGAACCGAATTGTCAGCTTCTTTAGAGCTGAGGACGGAGAGGACTGAGGCAGTAAAATCCCCACAAAAAAACCGGAGAGTGAGCACTGCGCATGCTCCGTAAAGCATCTTCGCCAGCCGCCCCCCGCCCCTCCACCCGCGACCAGTCTCATCTTCCGTCTCTCACTATCTGCCGCTCCTTTCCCCGCCTGCCCGCCACACCGTCCCCCGTCCCCAGGCTGGTTAAGCTGGGCAGTGCAGGAAAATCAAAGCCAGAAAGATTTTCCTTTGAAGAGTGTAGAGTCTTGACCTTGAATTTTGCTTTCATACTTCTGCCCAGGAAGCTTGCTTTAAATTTGCCTCAACTCATTTAGCTTAACAAACAAACAAACAAAATCTCCTTTCAGACCGCACCATAGGAAGGGGTGCTTTCTATGGCAAGATATTCAAGTCTGTCAAACTGACCCGCTAAGTCTAATAAATGGAGTCAAGAGCCGGAAGAGATCGTAATAACAGATTGAAAATATGCAAGAAAGGAAAAGAATAAACAATAAAGAGATGCAAAAAAAGGCATCACATTTTCTTTTCCACTGTTTGTATTGTAAAAACTTCCCTGGACACTTGCCATTATATTGAAATTTTGCAAATACATTCAAGTATCCATCTGTTTCTATTACAAACAACTTGAAAGCATCTGTAGTCATGTTCAAATAATAAAGAATACAGCAAGGAGTCTGAAACATTGGTCGAAGAACCAAGCAACAAATGTTTACTGAGCTCCTATTCATCTGAGAAGCAGTATGACATAGCAATTAAGAGATGTTGGCACCTGCTGCCAGGCTGTTAACTCCCAGTCCTCAACTTCCTAGCTGTGTGATCTTAGTGAAATGACAATTTCTCTGTGTGTTTCATCCATCTTTGAAATGGGTATAGTGTTGTGAGAGTTAAAATTAGTTCGTTTGTCAATGTCTGATAGTTATTTTACTCAAGTTCCTTTTACTATGTTTAAAATTGAGGCATAGATGAATTGTTTTCTTTTTACATGCAGTTTTCTCACAGTACACATAAGTATCTGGAGACAACATATTTCTATAAGCAATTAACAAATAGATCATCATCTAACTGATTTCTGAAATGCTCAACTTCATTGTTGGATAGAGAAAATGAAATATTAGGACAGAGTATGATAAATGTTCGTATTCCCTTGAAGCTGGAAGAAGTGTTGAAGCTGTTGAAAGTGGCAGAATGTAGGAATGCTGGGAATCTTAGGGTCATGACCTGAGTGAGAAAGATGTGGAAGGAAGTGGGGACTGTCAGAAGGACCCCGGGAAAGGATGAGCTGGAGCAAGCTCAAGGCACAGAGACAGAGACAGGAAGATGACAATGCAAAGAAGGCCCAGGGCTTGACTGTTAAAGTATAGCTGTATACACACTGTATGCGAGTTGCTTCAGTCATGTCTGACTGTCTGCGACCCTATGGACCATAGCCCACCAGGCTCCTCTGTCCATGGGATTCTCCAGGCAAGAGTACTGGAGTGGGTTGTCAGGCCCTCCTCCAAGGGACCTTCTCTGCCCAGGGAGTGAACAGTCTCTTGCATCTCCTTCATTGGCAGGCGGGTTCTCTACCACTAGCTCCACTTGAGAAGCCCGCTATATATACATATATTTGTCTTTCTATCTCTCTCTCTATCCGTGTGTGCTAAGTTGCTTCAGTCATGTCCAACTCTGTGCGACCCCAAGGATTATAGCCCACTAGGCTCCTCTGTCCAGATTCTCCAGGCAAGAATACTGGAGTGGGTTGCCATGACCTCTTCCAGGGGCTCTTCCTGACCCAGGAATTGAACCTACATCTCTCAGGTCTCCTGCACTGGCAGGTGGGTTCTTTACCACTATCACCACCGGGGAAGCCCCTATCTATCTATTATATATCTATAGATCCTCCTCACCAACAAACTTTACTCTGTAACCACGTTCATGTTGGTGAACCCAGAAATAAAGAGGAAAAAAAACAGGCAATTTTCTACTTACCCTTGCATATATTCTAAGAACACAGCTGTTTGACAATATAGTAAAGAAACATCACATCCTTATAATTCTATGAACAGTAGTTCAGAATAAAATAGTACTTTCTAAGACTTATTTTTTCCCCCAATATAAAAGCCAACTTTTTAGTGAATGTAGTCTAAGGTATGTTGATTTGTAATACTTATATGGTGAAAGACCAACATTCTGAATGGTTATTACTAATGAAAACAAATGCAATTTTCGGTCTAAGTCTGAAAATGTATTGAACGAACTGCGTGTCACAGTTCAACCACATGTCTTTTGCTTTTACCTAGGTAGAGGTCTTTGTCTCCAACCTTCAACATTTCTCTTTCACTACTGCTGGTCATTGGTATGTATTATTCTCTCTTTGTGTGTGAAAGGTACACTCCGGGGTTGCTTTTTTCAAAGTACTCCCCAGCAAGCCACTTTTCCACGCAGAATCGCAGCAGTGCACTGAAGGGGTTCAGTCGATTTAGCACGACGGGTGCGGAGGACCGGCTGCTCAGCAGACCATCTCACGCCTTCGCCCGGGCGCCTAGGTGGGGACGTTCTGGGAGGTCTGGGAGCTGAGAGAACCAGAATGCGGTGTTGAAATGCCTGCAAGAGCGCATCCCTTCGGGACTTCTAAACCAAGGGGTCTTTCTAGACCCAGGGCTGCCGATCCTAGGACCCTGCCTTAGGCTCCCGCCGGGATCCCAGAGCCTCCCCGCCCCCTTCCCGGCCTCATGCTCCGGGTCCATTCAAACCTCTCTTGGCCTCGCGCATTGTCGAGCGTGTAATTGGGGGAACTCCTCCCCTCCCAGGCCGCCTCGGAGGCGCTGCCCGCCCGAGGAGCGGCCGCCTCCCCGCCCCACCCCCGAGCGTGGCGGCCGCGCGGCCGGCGTAGAGCCCACCGCCCGGCCTCTGCGCGCGGCGCGGCGCTCGCTTCGGGCGCGGTGGGCGGCGCGGGGCCGCGGTATCCGGGCCGCGAACCACCCGCGCCCGCCAGCCCGCTGCGCAGACCCGGCGCCAGGGCGCGGGCGGGGCCGGCGCCCGCGTGGGCCCCGCGGAGGCGCGCGCAGACCCGCCGGCCGTCGGGGGCGCGCGGCCGCTGCCTGAGTCCGCACTTGTCCCGCCGCAGAGGCCCCGGCGCCGTCGGAGGCAGCGAGGGCCAGGAGAAGCCGCGGGCGGAGGCCCGCGCCCCGCAGGGAGCCTCGCTCGGCCTGGGGCCGCCCACCCCGCGCCCCTTCCGCGGCGGCATGGCCCCGAAGCTGCTGCTGCTCCTCTGCCTGCTCTCCGGCTTGCACGCGCGGTGAGTGGCGCCCGGGGTGCGGAGCCTGGCGGGCGGGCGGCGGCGCGCTCTCCGTCGGTCCCCGGGGCCCGGCGCGCCCGGCCACCGTCGTCTGGGCTGCGGCGTCTCCCGCCGGGGCCGAGCGAGCGGGCAGGAGACGGGGAGTCGCAGGCTCTTTACCTGTCCCGTCTCCCTCGGCCACGGCCGTCTGCTTCTCCGGGCTAGGCGACCGCAGCCCTCTCTGCAGCCTGAAGCGCGGGGACTCCGAGACTAACGGGCTCTTCTCCTGAGCCTTGTAAGGTCTGGTGGGTTTAAGGGATTTCGAAGACCGGCATCACTGGGGGAAGCCGGTGGCTACCTCTTTATCTCGCTGCTCCCCCTCCCCCAAGTGTTTCAGGGTTCCGCGCGCGCCCGCGGGCGCGTGAATACACACACACAGATACACACCAACATTCTGTATGTCACACACTCATATCAACGTTCCGTATCGTTTCCCTCCTTGAAATCTCCCGGGACCCAGGAGGCAGGTTTCCGAGCGGCCGGGATTAAACCAGTCTTAATGAGGAGTAGCCGGGCTGAAGGCAGATGGAGAAGGATGGGGGCATGGTGGGCAGCCAGGAGCCTTGCTTCTCGGAAAGGATTCCCCTCCCAGGTTCTGCGAACATATGCGCGCTACACATAAGCACCCCTTTATATGAGCCGTTTTCACAGGCAGCAGCATGCACAGACCTACCCGTATGAAGCAAGCATACTGAAGTTGGTAATGAGGTTTCTACCTAATACCTGTGGGAAATTACCTTACCATAGACACCCTTACCCTTCCTCCCAGCACACCAACCAGCTGATGGAAGCTTAAAAATAATTCAGGAAGCGATGAAGATGGCTCACGAGGATGGAAGGACCCTGGGACCAGAAGGGTTAAACCCTGTTGCTGTAAATATAAATGGAGATGCTGGGTTTGGTTCCTTAAATTCTGTCTCGGACTAGATCTCTGGTCAAGAGCCTAGAGTCTGCCCTGTGCTTTGAAACTTAGAGCAGCTCCCTTCCTCCTGCTCCCCTCACGACCCCAAGAATCTCCAGGCACCTCGATTCCCCAAACACTTTTGATTCCCTCTTCATTTCTGAGATCTGGGAGCTAGAGAGCCTTCCTGTGGGTCATAAGCCCTGCAGGTGTCAGTGTGCAGTGCTGGGAGGTCCTGCATGTTCATTCAACTTCGTGGAGTACTGAGGAACTTGTTGTTCAGTCGCGCCTGACTTTTGTGACTCCTTGGGCTGTAGCCCACTAGGCTCTGTCTGTCTATGGGATTTCCCAGGCGGGTATATTAGAGTGGGTTGCCATTTCCTTCTCCATGGGGTCCTCCAGAACCAGGGATTGAACCCGCATCTCTTTCATTGGCAGGCGGGTTCGTCACCACTGAGCCACTGAGGGAAGCCCCCTGAGGAACTAGGAAGGCACATGAACAAATCCTACAAGACATGAATTTGAAAAGGTCCTAGTTCTCCCTCCCTGCCTTTGACACTGTGAGGAAGAAAGTCCTGTTCCTTCCTGCCACAAACTGCTGGTCTTTGCAAAGAGTTCAGAGTAAGAAAGGCGGATTGTATGTGCTGGGGAAGGCAAACTCACTGGAAACTCTCAGCCAGGCAGCACACTCCTTGGGCCTTCAACTGAAGTTTCTTCCTGTCTAAGGAACGAGCTGGGAAGAGAAATGGAAGGGTGCACTCTGAGGCTGATCCTGCTTGGATGTATCTCTGTTTAGAAATAAACAACACCGGGCGTAATGTAGATGTCCCAGGTCATATCGTGATCTGAGGTTGTGTCGAATTGAATTTCCTACTGCTACTGACTGGGTGAAGTGACCTGAAGGTGATGGTTAGAAAATCAGCTGTTTAGATCTATAGATACTTAACATGTTAGAAGGAAGTCTGCTTATTGTCCTCATTACTTTATGTGCTTAGTGGGAAGATACGTGGGTGTCTGACTTGAAGCACTCAGGTATCTAGGGGTTCCTAAATACACATACAGTCTCTGGATATTCTTCATCCTTCCATTTGGCCAAGGCAGATGTAACAACTTTAATATAGTCTTTGTCTGGGTTGATTCCATGGCCTTGATAATAGAAGTTGCATATAAGTTGAAAATAATCTTAGCAGTTAAACTAATTTTATTGCTATATGCCTCTTCTTTGAAAGTATCTTTGTTCTTTGAATGGGTTACAGACATGTGAAGTAATCCAGTGTCCAGCATCACCTTTCAAGTGTTAGTCACTCAGTCATGTCTGACTCTTTGTGACCCCTTGGACTGGAGCCCATCAGGCTCAGTTTGTCTATGGAATTCTCCAGGCAACAATACTGAAGTGAGTTGCCCTTCCCTTCTCCAGGGGATCTCTCTGACCCACGGATCGAACTTGTGTCTCCCGCATTGCAGGCAGATCTTTACCAGATCTGAGCCACCAGGGAAGCCCTCACCTTTCAGAACAGTTGTTAATTCTGAGAGGGTTCTCATTTGTGCTCTGGCCTGCCTTCCTGGTGTTGAAAAGCTCCAGAGAAGGTTCTGACAGTTGTGTTCTGTGGTGATAGGTTGGCAGCTCCGTGGAGAGCAAAGCACCCCATTCTGACACCCTTGGAAGAACTTATGCTACATTAAAAACACTAAGTCACAACTGGGCCTTAGTGACACCTTAAGTGAATGCCTAACTGCTGTCTGAAGCTGAGGAGCTCCTTTTTATGTTTATGGATACATCCAGCTTTGTCTCTGCCCTTGCAGTTGAAGAGAAGTTGTAAGACATGAAAATACCATCTGAGGGCTGAACTGGAAGTATATCACCAATTTGTTTTTAAGATAAAGCTAATGATAATATTTAGGATCCAACAATCCTGATAACAGAACACTCGTGAATATCATATATAACCCACTTGGAATTTAGAAAACAGAGCATTTTTGTTTTATTCATATTCTGGTGAGTCCTTGAGGAGACTGGGTTCTCTACAAAGGGAAGCTTTTCTGTAGGGCTGGTGGTCTGGCGCTAGTGCTGAGAAGCTTTGATTTCATTCTCTGAAGTCCTGTGCGAACTGATGAGGCTTCAGGGTTGGGAGGAGCCCAGTGTTGGTCCAGAGCATCTCAGCCTGTGCCTGCCTGCTCTCCCCCCAATGCAGCCACAGAGCTGCAGGTGGCCCGTTTCACCTTCTGAAGGGGAAGGTGCTGAGGAAGATGTTGGTGGTGTTCTTTTCTTTGTCTCCCCCTTCAGCTCCCCTGAACCGGGGAGCTTCACCTACCCTGAGCCAGGGAGCTTACGCAATTTCAGGAAAACACTCATCACCACTTCACCGCTAGAGGGAGAATTAGTCTCATTATAATACCTGTTATTGAAGTAGCTCAGGGTATTTTTTCAGAAACTAAGGCTGTGTATATAGAGAACTGACGAAGAGTTAGTGTGCTTCTGTGTACACATGAGTGTTGGGGGCAAGCGAAGATGCAGAGCGTGGGAAGCATAGTCTGGTCTGTGCTAGTAAGCTGTCCTTGGGGTGGGGGGAGGAGGGAAGAGACAGAGAGACCTCAGAGGGGCAGAGACTGCCCTGTGGGCGAGCTGGAAGGAGTCCTGAGGATGCTACACGCGATCCTGCCCAGGGGAGCTGTCCCTCTGCCCACAGAGTCCCGAGTGCCTTTGCTGTGGACTGAGTCGCCAGGCCTGTGGGCAGTGGTTGGCTCCCAGCAATCCATGTCCTTCTTCAACCCACTTTTTTTAAGGATGATAAAATTAATATTCATGATAAATAAAATATTCTTCTGTAACATTTTAGATTTGATAATGTTATTTATAAAAGTAAAGTCTTACCAGTAATTAAATGAAGCATATCACTTCTTAAATATCAGTCCCCAATTTTTTAAGTTCCTATTGATGGTGAATATTCAGTGCAAAAAAATCCATGGCAATGTATAGTTCCTATGGATGATATATATATATTCTAACCTTTTTGTCAAGAAATAGAATTATAGTTTGATGTTGTTGCTATTAATTAGTCACTGAGTTGTGTCCAACTCTTTGTGACCACATGAACTTTAACCTACCAGGCTCCTCTGTCTGTGGGATTTCTCCAGGCAAGACTACTAGAGTGGGTTGTCATTTCCTTCTCCAGGGGATCTTAGCCAAGGGAAATGTTAAATGAATTCAATCTTCAAGATATATGCCATATACTATTATCAAAACTTCATGTATGTGTATATATTCATCCACAGCTAGGCTGACACTGCTCTGATCTATGTTAAAGCTAGTTAACACTCATTAAAAGACTTATATATGTACCACATGACATATACATAAGATTTTACAGATGTTATATATTATAGTTATGTTATAATGTTATTATATTATGTTGTTGTTTAGTTGCTAAGTTGTGTCCAACTCTTTTGCGACCCCATGGACTGTAGCCCGCCAGGCTCTTCTGTCCATGGGATTCCCCAGGCAAGAATAATGGAGTGAGTTGCCATTTCCATCTCCAGGGGATCTTCTCAACCCAGGGATCAAACCTGTGTCTTCTGCATTAGAAGGAAGATTCTTTACCACTGAGCTACCAGGGAAACCTACAGATAATTTAGACTATACTAAAAATTTACATCCAGACATCCTGGAGCATAAAGGCAAGAGGGCCTTTGAAAGCATTACTATGAACAAAGCTAGTGGAGGTGATGGAATTCCAGCTGAACTATTTCAAATCCTAAAAGGTGATGCTGTTAAAGTGCTGCACTCAATATGCCAACAAATTTGGAAAACCTAGCGGTGGCCACAGGACTGGAAAAGGTCAGTTTTCATTCCAATCCCAAAGAAGGGCAATGCCAAAGAATGTTCAAACTACTGCACAATTGTACTCATTTCACATGCTAGCAAGGCAATGTTCAAAATCCTTCAAGCTAGGCTTCAAGAGTACAAGAACCAGGAACTTCCAGATATGCAAGCTGAATTTAGAAAAGGCAGAGGAACCAGAGATCAAATTGCAAACATCCATTGGATCATAAAAAAAGCAAGAGAATTCCAGAAAAACATCTGCTTCATTGACTATGCTAAAGCCTTCTGACTGTGGATCACAACAAACTATGGAAAATTCTTAAGTTGATGGGACTACCATACCACCATACTTGTCTCTTGAGAAACTTGTATGCAGGTCAAGAAGCAACAGTCAGAATCGGTTATGGAAAAACAGACTGGTCAAAATTGGGAAAGAAGTACATCAAGGTTGTACATTGTCACCCTGCTTATTTAACTTACATGCAGTGTGTGTGTGTGTGTGTGTGTGTGTGTGTGTGTGTGTGTGTGTGTGTGTGTGTTTGTTGCTCAGTTGTGTCCAACTCTCTGTGACCCCATGGACTGCAGCCCATCAGGCTCCTCTGTCCACAGAATTTTCCAGGCAAGAATACTGGAGTGGGTTGCCATTTCCCTCTCCAATATGCAGAGTACATCATGTGAAACACCAAGCTGGATGAATCTCAATCTGGAATCAAGATTGCTGGGAGAAATATCAGTAACCTCAGATATGTAGATGATACCACCCAAATGGCAGAAAGTGAAAAGGAACTAAAGAGCCTTTTGATGAAGGTGAAATCACAGAGTGTAAAAGCTGGCTTAAAAATCAATGTGCAAAAAACGAGGATCATGACATCTAGTCCCATCACTTCATGGCAAATAGATGGGGAGAAAAAGGAAACAGTGACAGATTTTATTTTCTTGGGCTCCCAAATCACTGCAGACAGTGACTGCAGCCATGAAATTAAAAGCTGCTTGCTTCTTGGAAGAAAAGCTATGACCAACCTAGACAGCATATTAAAAAGCAGAGATGTCACTTTGCCAACAAAGGTTCGTATAGTCAAAGATATGGTTTCTCCAGTAGTCATGTATGTATTGGAGGGCTGAACTATAAAGAAGGTTGAGAGCTGAAGAATTGATGCTTTTGAATTGTGCTGGAGAAGACTCTTGAGCGTCCCTTGGACAGCAAGGAGCTCAAACCAGTCAATCCTAAAGGAAATCAACCCCGAATGTTCATTGGAGACTTTGGCCATCTGATGTGAGGAGCTGATTCTTTGGAAAAGACCCCCGTGTTGGGAAGGATTGTGGGCAGGAGGAGAAGGGGGCGACAGTGGATGAGATGGTTGGATGGAATCATCAACGCAATGGACATGAGTTTGAACAAACTCCAGGATACAGTGAATGACAGGGAAGCCTGGTATTGTACAGTCCATGGGGTCACAGATAGTTAGACACAACCGAGTGAGTGAACAATGACAAAAATTAACATAAAAATACATGTCCCAGAAGCCAGCTGCCTTGTGAGGTTGTTGCCATTTTGGCTCCCATCTGGAAAGCTAAACAGAAATGAGCTTATACTTAATCAGGACAAATAAACCTCAATGCAATTTTCTATTTTGTTACCTTTTGTGAAGAAAGATATGTCATTATGGCACACACTCTGACAAGCCGTGAAGGAAGAAGTTTGCTTGTTTTTTTGTGTGACAGGCTTTGTTGCGTCGGTTAATGGCAGGCCCCCTGGAAGAGCTACTTTGAAGAGGAGACTCTCCTCTTCTCAGGCCCAAATTGCTGTACTGCTGAGATAGCCTCACTCGCTAAAAAAATGACCTTGTCATTTTGAGGCCTTTCCATTCAAGTACACCGGGGAGAGGTGGCTGTCGGGCTCAGCCCTGCTTGGGACAGATTCCGATGCTCAGCATTCATTTGGATTCATCTATTAAAGGGCCAAATGCTAAAGACATGTTAGAAAGGTTTTAGTTTTTGTAATACCAGACCACCTTACCTGCCTCCTGAGAAACCTGTGTGCAGGTCAAGAAGCAACAGTTAGAACTGGACATGGAACAGTGGACAGGTTCAAAATTGAGAAAGGAGTACGTCAAGGTGTATATTGTTACCCTGCTTGTTTAACTTATATGCAGAGAACATCATGAGAAACGCTGGGCTGGAGGAAGCACAAGCTGGAATCAAGATTGCTTGGAGAAATATCAATAACCTCAGATATGCAGATGACACCACTCTTACAGCAGAAAGTGGAGAAGAACTAAAGAGCCTCTTGATGAAGGCAAATGAGGAGAGTGAAAAAGCTGGCTTAAAACTCAATATTCAAAAAAATGAAGATCATGGCATCATTCCATGGCAAGTAGATGAGGAGACAATGGAGACAGTGAGAGACTTTATTTTCCTGGGCTCCGAAGTCACTGCAGATGGTGACTGCAGCCATGAAATTGAAAGACACTTGCTCCCTGGAAGAAAAGCTGTGACAAACCTAGACAGCATATTAAAAAGCAGAGACATTACTTTGCCAACAAAGAAAGGTCCATATAGTCAAAGCTATGGTTTTCCCAGTAGTCATGTACGGATGTGAGGGTTGGACCATAAAGAAGGCTGAGTGCCAAAGAATTAATGCTTTTGAACTGTGGTGTTGAAGAAGACTCTTGAGATTCCCTTGGACTGCAAGGAGATCCAACCAGTCCATCCTAAAGGAAATTAATCCTGAATATGATGTTGAAGTTGAAGCTCCAATACTTTCGCCATCTGATGTGAAGAACTGACTCATTAGAAAAGACCCTGATGCTGGGAAAGATTGAAGGTAGGAGGAGAAGGGGACGACAGAGGATGAGATGGTTGGATGGCATCACTGACTCAATGGACATGAGTTTGGGTAAACTCTGGGAGTTGGTGATGGACAGGGAGGCCTGGCGTGCTGCGATTCATGGGGTTGCAAAGAGTCGGACACAACTGAGGGACTGAACAGTAACAAGCCTGCTCTGTACGAGGTGAATCAGTTTATGTGGCAGGAGGTATGTGAAATCACCAGAGGGTATTTACCAACCAACATCTCTTCTGTGGCACCCCACATGGGTGCTGGCGAAGCATATCACCCTTTTATGTCCCTATGTCTGCCTAAACCAAAGGTGCTCTATGAGAAGCACAGAGTCAGACTCAACTATTTTCAATGAGTACATTCTGCAGAAGCTGTTCACCTTAAGCTAAAATGAGGTCTTTGTAATGAGAAGTGGAAGCTGCAAGTTGTTTTTGTCTTGACCTTCAGAAGATCTCAAGGTTGATATAAGGAAGGCTGACTCTTTGTTTGTTGGCCTCCATGTATTGGATTACTTATTACGATGTCTATGATTTAACATTTAATTTTTTTATGACATTTAGTGAAAGCATCATGTTATGTTAATAGCACTGGAATTCTTATTGGATTCTTTTTTGTGTGTTTTGTTTTACTTTTAAGATTTTAGAGGTAATTTTTTGAATGGGCTGGGTGTACTGGGGATTTTCTACCTATTTCAGTGGTGCTTGGGCAGGCCAAAGCTTAAGACATTTCCTGGCATCATTGCTACAACTAACATGTCACACTTTGTGCTGTAATTACAGGACCAGGAAGGTGGAAGAAGACGAATATGAAGATTCATCATCAAACCAAAAGTGGGTCTTGGCTCCGAAATCCCAAGACACAGACGTGACTCTTATTCTCAACAAGTTGCTAAGAGAATATGATAAGAAGCTGAGGCCAGATATTGGAAGTGAGTGTTGATGTTTGCTACCTTAGTAGGAAACATAGTGTGATATATTTTTTAAGTTTTTATTTTAAATAATTAAGAATTTGCAGGGAGTTGCAAAGGTAGTGCAGAGTCACACAATTCATGGGTATCAAACTAACAGTTGATGTTGGCAGAGTGTGTGTACATGGCTCCACACTGTCTTGTCACATGTGGATCTGTGTAATGATACTGTAATTGAGATGCAGACCAGTTTCATCACCATGAAGTTTCCCTTCCTGCTATCGCTTTAGAGTCATATCTGCTTCACTCCTTCAAAATTTCTAACCTGTCAACCACTAATTTCTTTATTTCCATAATTTTGTTATTTTGAGAACGGGGCATATGTGCAGTCATTCAGTACATGACTTTTTGAGACTGGCTTTCCTTTCCTCAACAAAGTGATTTTGGGATCCATTCAAGTTGTTGCATGTATCAAAAGTTTGTTTCACTTATTGCTAAGTAATCTTCCATGCTATGGATAGACCATAGTTTGTTTGATATTTATTGAGGAACATTTTGGTTATTCCCAGTTTTTGTCTATTTCAAATAAAATGGCTGTGTGCATTAGCAAGCATACAGATTTTTTTCCCCCAATCTATGTATTACTTTTTCACTTCCAATGTATATTTTGAAATATAAACTCTATGAATTTTAATATAGTTGAACATAATGATCATTTATTTAAAATATTATCTGCACAGATAACATGCAAATATTTTATTATGCTTCAGAAACTTTATTTTTTTAAATTTATTTATTTTATTTGGAGGCTAATTACTTTACAGTATTGTAGTGGTTCTGCCATACATTGACATAAATCAGCCATGGGTGTATATGTGTTCCCCATCCTGAACCCCCTTCCCACCTGCCTCCCCATCCCATCCCTCAGGGTCATCCCAGTGCACCAGCCCTGAGCACCCTGTCTCATGCATCAAACCTGGACTGGTGATCTGTTTCATCTTATATTATATGATATATGATATATGGTCATATTATATGATAATATACATGTTTCAATGCTATTCTCTCAAATCATCCCACCCTCGCCTTCTCCCACAGAGTCCAAAAGACTGTTCTATACATCTATGTCTCTTTTGCTGTCTCGCATATAGGGTTATCGTTACCATCTTTCTAAATTCCATATATATGCATTAGTATACTGTATTGGTGTTTTTCTTTCTGGCTTACTTCACTCTGTATAATAGGCTCCAGTTTCATCCACCTCATTAGAACTGATTCAAGTCTATTCTTTTTAATGGCTGAGTAAAGAGATGGGAATACCAGGCCACCTGACCTGCCTCTTGAGAAACCTGTATGCAGGTCAGGAAGCAACAGTTAGAACTGGACATGGAACAATAGACTGGTTCCAAATAGGAAAAGGAGTACATCAAGGCTGTATATTGTCACCCTGCTTATTTAACTTATATGCAGAGTACATCATGAGAAACACTGGGCTGGATGAAGCACAAGTTGGAATCAAGATTGCCAGGAGAAATATCAATAACCTCAGATATGCAGATGACACCACCCTTATGGCAGAAAGTGAAGAGGAACTAAAAAGCCTCTTGATGAAAGTGAAAGAGGAGAGTGAAAAAGTTGGCTTAAAGCTCAACATTCAGAAAACTAAGATCATGGCATCAGGTCCCATCACTTCATGGCAAATAGATGGGGAAACAGTGGAAACAGTGTCAGACTTTATTTTTTGGGCTCCAAAATCACTGCAGATGGTGATTGGAGCCATGAAATTAAAAGACACTTACTCCTTGGCAGGAAAGTTATGACCAACCTAGATAGCATATTAAAAAGCAGAGACATTACTTTGCCAACAAAGGTCCGTCTAGTCAAGGCTATGGTTTTTCCAGTAGTCATGTATGGATGTGAGAGTCGGACGGTGAAGAAAGCTGAGTGCCGAAGAATTGATGCTTTTGAACTGTGATGTTGGAGAAGACTCTTGAGAGTCCCTTGGACTGCAAGGAGATCCAACGAGTCCATCCTAAAGGAGACCAGTCCTGGGTGTTCATTGGAAGGACTGATGTTGAAGCTGAAACTCCAATACTTTGGCCACCTCATGCGAAGAGTTGACTCATTGGAAAAGACCCTGATGCTGGGAAAGATTGGGGGCAGAAGGAGAAGGGGACGACAGAGGATGAGATGGCTGGATGGCATCACCAACTCGATGGACATGAGTTTGAGTGGACTCCGGGAGTTGATGATGGACAGGGAGGCCTGGCGTGCTGCGATTCATGGGGTCCCAAAGGGTTGGACACGACTGAGTGACTGAACTGAACTGAACTGAATATTCCAGTGTGTATATGTACTACAGCTTCCTTATCCATTCGTCTGCTGATGGACCTCTAGGTTGCTTCCATGTCCTGGCTATTATAAACAGTGCTGCGATGAACATTGGGGTACACGTGTCTCTTTCAATTCTGGTTTCCTCAGTGTGTATGCCCAGCAGTGGGATTGCTGGGTCATATGGCAGTTCTATTTCCAGTTTTTAAAGAAATCTCCACACTGTTCTCCACAGTGGCTGTACTAGTTTGCATTCCCACCAACAGTGTAAGAGGGTTCCCTTTTCTCCACACTCTCTCCAGCATTTATTGTTTGTCGACTTTTGGATAGCAGCTATTCTGACCGGTGTGAAATGGTACCTCATTGTGGTTTTTATTTGCATTTCTCTGATAATGAGTGATGTTGAGCATCTTTTCATGTGTTTGTTAGCCATCTGTATATCTTCTTTGGAGAGGTGTCTGTTTAGTTCTTTGGCCCACTTTTTGGTTGGGTCGTTTATTTTTCTGGAATTGAGCTGCAGGAGTTGCTTATATATTTTGAGATTAATTATTTGCCAGTTGCTTCATTTGCTATTATTTTCCCCCATTCTGAAGGCTGTCTTTTCACCTTGCTCATCATTTCCTCCATTGTGCAAAAGCTTTTAACTTTAATTCGGTCCCATTTATTTATTTTTACTTTGATTTCCATTACTCTGGGAGGTGGGTCATAGAGGATCCTGCTTTGATTTATGTTGGAGAGTGTTTTGCCTATGGTTTCCTCTAGGAGTTTTATAGTTTCTGGTCTTACGTTTTGATCTTTAATCCATTTTAAGTTTATTTTTGTGTATGGTGTTAGAAAGTGTTCTAGTTTCATTCTTTTACAAGTGGTTGACCAGTTTTCCCAGCACCACTTGTTAAAGAGATTGTCTTTTCTCCATTGTATATTCTTGCCTCCTTTGTCAAAGATAAGATGTCCATAGGTGCGTGGATCTATCTCTGGGCTTTCTATTTTGTTCCATTGATCTATATTTCTGTCCTTGTTCCAGTACCATACTGTCTTGATGACTGTGGCTTTGTAGTAGAGCCTGGAGTCAGGCAGGTTGATTCCTCCTGTTCCGTTCTTTTTTCTCAAGATGGCTTTGGCTATTCGAGGTTTTTTGTATTTCCATACAAATTGTGAGATTATGTGTTCTAGTTCTCTGCAAAATACTGTTGGTAGCTTGATAGGGATTGCATTGAATCTATAGATTGCTTTGGGTAGTATGCTCATTTTCACTAAATTGATTCTTCCAATCCATGAACACGGTATATTTCTCCATCTATTTGTGTCCTCTTCGATTTCTTTCACCAGTGTTTTATAGTCTTCTATATATAGGTCTTTTATTTCTTTAGGTAGATATATTCCTAAGTATTTTATTCTTTTCGTTGCAGTGGTGAATGGAATTGTTTCCTTAATTTCTCTTTCTGTTTTCTCATTATTGGTATATAGGAATGCAAGGGATTTCTGTGTGTTGATTTTATATCCTGCAACTTTACTATATTCATCGATTAGCTCTAGTAATTTTCTAGTAGAGTTTTTAGGGTTTTCTATGTAGAGGATCATGTCATCTGCAAACAGTGAGTTTTACTTCTTCTTTTCCAATCTGGATTCCTTTTATTTCTTTTTCTGCTCTGATTGCTGTGGCCAAAACTCCAAAACTATGTTGAATAGTCGTGGTGAGAGTGGGCACCCTTGTCTTGTTCCTGACTTTAGGGGAAACGCTTTCAATTTTTCACCATTGAGGATAATGTTTGCTGTGGGTTTGTCATATATAGGTTTTATTATGTTGAGGTACGTTCTTTCTATTCCTAGTATTTGTGTGGGTGTAAGGTTTTATTCTCTGGGATAAATGCCCAGGAATATGAATGCCAGGTCCTATGGTAAATATTGGTTGATTTTTTTAAGAAGCTGTCAAACTCTTTTCCAAAGTCTATATACCACTTTCTATCCCACCGTCAAGGTGAGAGATCTGGTTTCTCTGTATCTTCACCAGAAGTTGGTTCTGCCACAGGTTTTGTTTTAGCTACTCTACTGTGTGTGTGTCCAATAGGTTGATATCGCCTCGTGGTCTTAATTTACATTTTCCTGATTGTTAGTGGTATTGAATTGTCTTTATGCGCTAATTTGCCAATAGTATATCTTCTTCATCAAAATGTTTACTCATATTAGTTGCTGTATTAAAAATTGGAGTATTTTGCTTTATTTATTTTTTCTCCTGCCTTGTTAAGAGTTCTTCCTATAGTCTAGATATGATTCCTTTGCCAGATGAAGTTTTCAGATTTTTTTCCCTCTTTGGCTTTTTTTTTCATCCTTTTAGTAGGGTCTTTCAAAGAGGAAAAGTTTTTAATGTTGAGGCAGTCCAATTTATTGATTTTCTTTTTACTTTTATGGAATATACTTTTTGTGTGTGTGGCAAGTATTTTTTTGATTTACTTTTAATCGAGGACAATTGCTTTACAATATTGGAGAAGGCAATGGCACCCCACTCCAGTACTGTTGCCTGGAGAATCCCATGGACAGAGGAGCCTGGTAGGCTGCAGCCCATGGGGTCGCCAAGAGTCGGACACGACTGAGCGACTTCACTTTCACTTTTCCCTTTCATGCATTGGAGAAGGAAATGGCAACCCACTCCAGTGTTCTCGCCTGGAGAATCCCAGGGACAGGAGAGCCTGGTGAGCTGCCGTCTATGGGGTTGCACAGAGTCGGCCACGACTGAAGCGACTTTGCAGAAGCAGCAGCAGCAGCTTTACAATATTGTGTTGGTTTGCGCCGTACATCAACACGAATCAGCCATAGGTGTACATATGTGCTCTCCCTCTTGAACCTCCCTCCCACCTCCCACCTCATCCCACACTCTAGGCTGTCAACAATAGTGCTGCAATGAACATGGGGATATATATGTCTTTTTCCATTATGGTTTCCTCAGGGTACATGCCAAGTAGTGGGATTTTGGGGTCATATGGTAGTTTTAATCCTAGTTTTCAAAGGAATTTCCATACTGTTCTCCATAGTAGCTATATCAGTTTACATTCCCGCCAACAGTGGGAATGTATACTTTTAGAGTAATGTCTAAGAGCTCTTCCTAAATCCCTAGCTCCTAAAGATTTTTTCCTATTTTTTTCTGAAAGTTTTAATATATGTTTTACATTTAATTCATTTTCAGTTTTGAATTAATTGTTATAGAAAATCAATGTGTGAGGTTTATAGCTAAGTTTGTTTCTTTTCCTTTTGCTTATGAATATCTAGTTACTTTATTATCATCTGTTGAAGAAAATGATGCTTCCTCTCTGAATTACATTTGCGCATTTATCAGAAGTCATTTGGCTCGACTTCTGTGGGCTCTTGGCGGTTTATCTAGATTCTTCCATTTATTTATGTGTGTATCATTGTGTCCACCTGCAGTCTTGATTATAGCAGCTGTGTGTGATAAGTCTTGGAATTGGGTGGAATTAATTCAGTCTCTTTATTTAAAAAAAATTATTTTATTATATATTTTCTATATTAATTTTAGAGCTATCTTATCTATAAGTGCAAAAAAAAAAATCTTGTGTTAAGACTTTATATCAGTTTGGGAAGAATTGACATCTTTATTATGCTGAGTATTTTAATCCATAAACATGGTATATCTTTCCATTTATTTAGATCCTGTTTATTTTCTTACATTCAGTGTTTTTCAGTTTTTATTATACAAATTCTGAAAATATTTTGTTAGATTTTTACCTAAGTGTTTCGCAGTGTTGGAGTGCTTGTAAATGGTACTATATTTTAAAATTTCTTTTTCCTTGTGTTCACTGCTAGTATACAGAAATATGGTTACCTTATATAAGTTAATGCTGTGTCCTCTGACTTGCCAAACTCACTAATTTTAGGAAATTTTTTTTGATAGGTTCCTTGAAAATTTCTGTGTACATCATCATGTCATCTGCAGATGAGACCTATTTCTTGCTTTCCAGTCTGTCTGCCTCTTATTACTGTTCTTCTTGCCTTCTTTCACTGGGTAGCACTTCCAATGCTACAAGAATAGTGGTAGTGTGAGCAGACATCTTGCTTTGTTCCAGATCTTAGAGGAAAAGTATTCAGTCTTCACTATTAAGTGTGATGTTACCTAGATATATTTTATGTATATTCTTCACTAAGTTGAGAAAGTTCCCTCTATTTCTAATTTTCTGAAATAATTTTTTTAAATCAGGAATGGGTGTTGAACTTTGCCAAATACATTTCCTGGATTAATTGATATGCAATGTGCGTTTTTTTTTTTTTTTTTTTAAGGCAGCTAATACAGCAAGTCCCCTACCTAAGAACATGTTTCATTCTGAGAGTGTGTTCATGAGCCCAGTTTGTTCATAAATACAGCAGTGTTAGCCTAGGTTCCCAACTAACACAATTGGCTATATAGTACTGTACTGCAATAGGTTTATAATATTTTCACACAAATAATACATAAACAAACACACACTCAAACAAAGCAATTTTAATCTTACAGTACAGTGCCTTGAAAAGCACAGTAGTTCAGTACAACAGGTGGTATCCAGGGCGTGCCATCGAGTGAACAGGCAAGAAAACATTACTGACTGGAGGAGAGTGAGAAGGGGGAGATGGTAGAACTGAAAGATCAATAGCAGTAGAAGACGAGGGGCAAGCTGCAGTTTCACATATGCCTCATGTTGGTGGAATGCACACTTGCATTTTTGAAAGTTGGCAATTCGAAGGTTTATATGTAGGGGTCTTGCTGTATGTTGAATTACATTGGTTGATTTTCAGATCAGCATCCCTAGGATAAACCCCACCTAGTTATCATGTTTAATAATAAATCTTTTTTGAAAACTCATTTTATATGTTGCTGTATTCTGTTTGCTAATCCTTTATAATCTTTTTAACATCAGTGGGGCCTACAATAATATTCCTTGCTTCATTTCTGATACTGGTGATTTATTTTGTCATTTTTTTCTTTGTATCTTGCTGGAGGTTGGTTCCATTGACCTTTTTGAAGAACCAACTTTTGTTTCATTATTTTTCTGTATTATTTTTCTGTTTTCAATTTTATGACGTTTTGCTTTTTATCTTGATTATTTACTTTCTTCTTCTTGCTTGGATTTATTTTGCTCTTCTTCTTTGAGGTAGCATTTAGAGTCTCAATTTGAGAATTCTAATGTAAACATTTAGTGCTCTAAATTGCCTGCTCTGTACTATTTTAGCTGTATCTCACAGATTTTGATGCTTGTGTTTTCGTTTTCATTCAGTTCAATGTATTTTTTACTACCCCTGAGATTTTTTTCCCCTTTAATTCATGTACTATTTAGAAGTGTATTTTTTATTTCCAAATGTCTAGAAGTCTTTCTGTTAGCTATTACTAATTTCTAGCTTAATTCCATTGTGGTTACAGAACATACTCTTTATAAGTTCAAAAATTTTTACAATTTTTTACTATTTAATTTATGACCTGCGGTATGTTTTTTGTGACTGTTCCATGAGCATTTGTAAAGAATTTGTATTCTTCTGTTACTGGATGAATTGAATCTTGTTGTTTAATGGTTTTGTTGAGCTTTATATCTTTGCCAATTTTCTGTCTAGTTTTTCTATCAATTTTTTTCTGATTTAAATTGATAGATTAAAAAAGACCAAGACAAGAATAGTGTTCTTGGCCAGGAGAGAAATGCATGCCTATTCATGGTGATCGTGAGAGAACTCTGAGGTTGTTGCAAACACATTTTTCATAGAGTGCATCTAGACTATGGCTTGTTTCCCTCTTCTCCATGGAGCTCAGTTTTATTTAGAGCTCTGCAGTTTGCCAACCCTCACACTACTCTAGCTGCCCATCCCTGTGTTCTTCCAGATTTGAGGCTTACTCTCCAGTTTATCTGTATCAGGACATAGAATTGCACCAGTCCCACCCAGTAAGCATAGAATTTTGAAATCCTTATGTTGTAATGTGCAGGGGTCTTGGAGATGCACATCCTGTGCAGTCCTGGAGCTATCTTACTATCTTCCTGTGTCTCAGTTGCCCCTTCCATACGATGAAGCAGGGGAACAAAATACTCTTAAACTTCCTTCTTGTTTTAGTGAGCAATACATCAGATTACCATTGCACAGGTTCATAAATTCAATTGTCACCACAATTTTCCC
Organism: Okapia johnstoni; assembly: GCA_024291935.2. Taxonomy (NCBI): domain Eukaryota; kingdom Metazoa; phylum Chordata; class Mammalia; order Artiodactyla; family Giraffidae; genus Okapia; species Okapia johnstoni. The sequence continues at coordinate 3,371,777 of CM044326.1, forward strand.
ATCATAATTACATAAAAGGCCTACCCAGTATGGAAAGTGTGCAGCAATTATGCATTTATATGGAAAGAGAAGACTGCGAAAATGTTACTAATTTTCTCATTAATTTTCAAACTGTGCTTGACCTTAGCACAAAGATAAATAAGACTCACCCTTTGCCCTTTTGTGGAAATTTAGTCCAGTTGGTCCTTTGCTTATCTTGTGCTAGAACACAGCAAAGGGCCTTCCATACATGGTATTATTCAGTACCATATTCATCATCTGAGAGGGAAAATTGGACATGAGTAGAAAGTGGGTGAGTTTGGCATCCAACCCAGATCTCTCTGACTGTAGTTAGATCACTGCTGTATTTATAGAAAATGCAAGGCAAGCCCATTCAAAATTGGATGCCCCATTACACACTCATATGACAACACTTGGAAGGGAATATACTAAGACTTTGTCCTGTGCAGCGAGCAAGGAGAGTTCACAATTAAAAGATTTCATTTTTCCTTTATTACATAAGGAATCATGAATTTTCCAAGTGAAACAGCATAATGAAGAGAACGGATATGTCTTTTTAGAAGGCAGCTCTTCTAAAGCCTCATGTCACCCGGTCCTTGGAAGTCATCTTCATATATGGGAGGAGCTCTGTGGTTTTTGTGTGAAAGAGATTTGAAAAAACAACTGAATATAAAACCATATAGAAGATGCTCTTCTTTGGTCTCATGACTTGAAAGTTCACCGTGCACACTGTCATGGCCCTGGGGCAGCGGAGTGACCTGAGGGTCTCTGGGTCCCTTAGGACTCCTCTTCCTGTCTCACGTGAACGCCAAATAATGTCTTAATGGCAGAATCCAGCAACTCACTGATACTCAGTAACTGCCCAGGGACGCAACTCCCCGGGAACTCTTTGGTATCTAAAAGATACTGAATTAAACACCGTTTTAATTCATGGTTTAGAAGGGCTTTAAGGGATAATTTACTGCAAATATGCGAATTTCTTTCCTCTTCACACTATTTTTTTTCACATGTAGAATATTTTCTTTGTTGTAGCCATCGTGTCTCCTTATCAAGGCGCAGTCAGTTTAATCCCCGCAGTGTTGTGCACGCATTTGTCAGTTGTTTGTTGTAATTACAAGTTGGTTTGCTGCCCTTCCTTATCACTCCTGCTTCCCTCAGCCAGTCAGCCCACATTTCCTGGGCATCCACTCTGCACGTAGCCCTGGCCTGCGGACGGGTGGGGAACTGCCCTGACACTGCCTTCACTCAAGTGCTTCTGAGCAGGAAGGGGGGGAAGAAGGCGTTCTCAGGGAGCATCTAGGATTTGGTGATGTTGTTCCCACACTGGAGTAAAGCAGGCCTGTTAAGGCTCTCCCCTGCTTAAGCTCCTTCAAAACGCCGCTTGTTTGTAGGATAAAGTCTAAGCGCCTTCCGATGACAGTGAGGTAGGCCTCTCTCTGGCCCTGGCCTCCGCTTTGACGTGTCACGCCTCCCATGGACACCTAGCCTCCCGTCTTCCTCATCTGCATTCTCGCTCCAGCCTGTGGCCCCCTTACCCCCTCTCCTGCTTCCTGTGTGGGGCTCATTCCCGCCTCCCTTCCAGCCTTCATGTTTTCATCCATGGCCTACACCCTTCACCTCCCTGCCGGGCTGGACCAAGCGTTTCTCCCTTGATTTCTTCTAGCATCAAATTTTCATCCTTTCCATGGGATTATTAAATTTTGAAAGACTGTCTGGAGGATGGCGTAAGGTGGTATAACCGTGAAGCAGTTTCTGTAACATTTTTGTGTGCTTTTCACGAGTCTGCAGCTGAGAACTCGCCCCTAGGACACAGTTCCTAATTCCTAACTTTAGATGCATTGGTTTATGTTGCCATCTTCCAACATACGTAGTCCAACTGCATCAACAAAGATATAACATCAGGAAATAAGTGGCTCAGCAGTAAATAGATATAATCACAGAGACTCATTTATGTTACATACAAGTTACATGTCCACATGTGACTCTAATTAGTTTTCATGATACAAGTGCAATAGTTTTCATAATACATAATTCAGAATAGAAATTGTGATCATTGTATTTTAAAAATATGGTTTTCCCAACTATTGTCTTTCCTAACTTCTCTAAATTATGGAAGTATCTGTTTTAGTTCCACATCTTTAACTCTCCATCACTCTAAGTAATGCTTCAGCTGTGTCCTTTGCTAGTTCAGAGCTATGCAGTGTGTCATTTATCTCAGCAACAAATCTTGTCATGTGGGCTCAATAAGCCTGGAGGATTTAATAAGATAATTGTGAAAAAGAAGGTATAATGACCTGAGTAAAATTTTCCCCCTTCAGGGTGTCAAGAAATTTGAGGCACTCTCCTGAAAATAGATTATGATAGTGTCTTGCTGCTCACACTGGTCCCTGAACCCAGGGTGGATGAGGCGCAACCGAGGAAGCTGGGAGAAGACTCAAGGAGCTGTGGGGACCGCAGACATGTTCATTCTCTCTGGGCAGCGGCAGCCAGGAGTCTTCAAAGACTACTTCAATACTAAGGTGGACAAAAGTGGCCCATGGCCAAGTGGGCGCGCAGGAACAGTGCTACCAAGGTCAGCAGTGTCGTTGTTTGCAAAACGTAAGGTATGAGGCTGTGAGAGAGTGGGGCAGGAGAGCCTGACTGAGGCAGTGCTCTCAGTTAATTTCTCCACAAAGAGAATACAGATCCCTTCCCTGTCCATAATCTGTCAGTCTATGCAAAATGCAGTCAGCGTTGGGGAAAATGAAATTGCCTTTGGAAGGTGAATGAACACGATGAAGACATGCGCAATGCATAGAGATGGCCCGCAGGCTCATTTAATTCAGGCAGAACATTTGAAAATTCTCCTCTTGGCTGTGTCCGTAGCCAGAGGGATTTGTTTTTGTCCCTCTTCTTCAGGTGTTTGCATGCCTGCATTTCTTTCCCAGGCTTTCCTAAAGCTTATTTTCTGAGTTTAATGAGAACATCTTCTAAATGTGGATCGAGGAGCATCTAGTGTGAGAGGAGCTGATGGCATGGGTGAGGATGTGCCTCAGTGGCGGAAGACAGGCCCCCAGCTGCTCCTGGTTGAGGGTGCCTATGGGCCCCACTGGAGTCAGAGAGTCAGAGCCAGAGAGGAGACGCCACTGGCCTTTCTTTCCTCCGGGCTTGTGAAGTGGCTGCGGCAGCCTGGCGCCGACTCAGGCACTGACGTGGCCCCGCAGAGCCCCTGGAGCCCTGCAGGAGGAGCTGCTGCCCTTGCTGGGGTCATGTTCTGAGTAACGTAGGAAGAAGGGACATTACTAAATGATTGGACTATAGTCCCGCATGGGACAGCAGTTGGTTCTGTTGCAGCATATGTGTGTTAAAACCCAAAAATAAATCATAAGTGGACCTTAAGGTATAATTTTTTTTCTTGGTTTTTTTTTTTCTTTTAAATTAGTTTATTTTCTATTTTTTTTAACTTTACAATATTGTATTTGCAATTTTAAAGCAAGCCTTATCATGGTGCTCTTAATCATCTTTCAGTGAAAAATTATGAGCATAATTGTGTTACCGTAGAACTATCACTCGAGTACTTAGAGACCGTTGGTCACACATGCGTGTGATATCTCTGAGAGAGGCCTGGCTCAGCCCACGGAAAGCCAGGGAAAGTTCCCATCTCTTCCTCCACTGGTTCCTGGGTTGTGTAAATGTGACAACTCTTGCCAAGCCCTGCCAAGGCTTTGAGATTGATCACTGAATTTCAGAGAATTTTGAAATGTGTGAAGGGCTGTGCAAAAATTAAACATTTAGGTGTTATGATTTATATTGATTCTATAGAATTGTCCCTCATCCTGATGGGCTTTATATTTTAAAGAAAAAGTGAGACATGAGGTTTTAATTCAGAGGAATGAAGTACGAAGTTTGGCGTGCAGGTGCTTGTATGTCAGAGGCAGAGGGAGTTGGAGGTGGGGTGGGGAATATTTTGAGGTCCCTAAAGCACAGCACACTGGTAGGTCACTGTCTAACTGCCTCACCAGGGCGCTGATTTTTGGACAACTGCTCTGACCAACTCAAGTCAAACTGTCTTTTTCTTTCACATGGCATAGCAGATGACTGTCTCAACTGAACATTTAGGTTAGCTTGGGTATTCCTCACCTAAAAAAAGCACAGCATACTCTACAGACGGGTGAGTTGTCATTTCCGAGCAATTACTGTGTATCTAGAAAATAATTCAAGTGTATTCACTCCACTCTCAGAACAGATGTAGGAGGAGAGGAAACAGGCACTCTTAATTGCTGTGCTTGAAGTTAGAGCTATTACTGTAGACTTAGCTGACTCTCTCTCCCAGAGTTAATTCAAATGCATAAGGGAGGTGGAGAGCAAGTTTCTTGGAGAAATTATACCTGTCATCTCTAGGAGAGACTGTTTGGGCGTCAGGAGGATGCTGAGTGAACAGCCGTTAGCTCCGCCCAACACACGCTGGCAGGTGACCATTCTCTGTTCCCACCTTTCACACACATACCTCACCCCCATGGCACACTTACCTAAGGCTTCATTCTGTCTAAGACAAGACTGTGTGCATGCAGTTCAGTAAAAATGCTTTTTACTAGGCTATTTAAATTCTTATAGAGAACATATAATGAGGTTTCAGTGTATAAATATTTCATTTTTTTCTCATGTGTAATTTGGAAAATAACTCAGGTCACGTGTCTCTAGGAATAATCTAATTATTGCACTTGATTTGAATATGCAGTTCAGCTTATAGACTAATGCCAGAGTCCAGCTCCAGCAGGTCCAGAGTTCCCTCAGGATGGACGGCGTCGGCGATACGAATGAGAAGACACAGCGAGTCTTAGCGTTTCCAAGTGTCTTCTTACTTTATTGTTTTTAAGACAGCTTTTATATTTTTAGTGGCACATAGAAACAAAATCTAAAGTATATAGTCATACCAATTCAGCTTAAGGGACATACCAACTTAGCTTAAGGGACATACCAACTTAGCTTAAGGGACATATCTTAATGGGCCTATCAAGTTAGCTCAATGGGCCAGCAGCTTCGACCCTCATTGAAGCCGTTTGCATGTCTTTAGTTACAAAAAGCCTCATTTTGTTTAGATCATCTTCTGGCCTGGTGGCCTGCTAACACCTTGTGACTCTCCATTGATAAGGGTTGATCAATCAGAACACTTTTGTATCGAGCACATCAGGAAAGAATTCATCAACAGGAAGTTTTAAGGTAAAACCTGTTTTTGGTAATTTACTCTATGCCTTGAGCTTAACGGAAAAGAATGTGGTTCCATAAAGTCATAGAACAGCAAGCTGAAGTTCAGCTCTAAGTAAGAATCATCAGTTAAATCAACAATTGTCTTATTATTTGTATTAAAGCTAAACTTCTATTTATATAAATTTCTAACTATTATGTTTTCATTATATAGGCTAAATACGTTAAGAGTAAAATCATAGTGAGTAAATATAGATTAAGTAACAGTTTCACAAAGCAATATTTTTTGTATTTCTTAACAAGCCTCTTTTCCTGCGAAGGGTTTTGTGCCCATAGGGGCTTTCTGTGCGGAGGCTCTCAATGCTGTTTTATTACTAGGGAGCAGCCATGCACATTAGCTCCAAAGGCACAGGTACATTTATTAAACAAACCAATATGTTAGCAAAAGGAATTTAGATCAGCATACTCTATATCTCAGATAATTTTATTTAGGGTGCTACCGTTCAGGGGCCTTGTTGATTTGAGGTTTCAGAATGATCTATTTTAGAAGGGAATCAGGAAAGGCCTTTTGCCTAAGTCATAGAAAATAAGGAGAGGTTTATTGTAGCAAACATCAGAAAGACAGATACCTTTAAGGTGAGCGCTGAGGCAGCCTCCCGAGACTCCCTGAGGCCTGAGTTGCTCTGGTGACTCTGTCATGGGTGGGACTCTCGTGAGCCGGCTCCCGGCAGACTAACAAATGATCTATTTCTTACATTTATCCATTACTGCTGGAGGAGTTGAGCAATTTAACTTCTTGTGGATTAGAGAGTGTTTGAGTGAGAAAAAAAATCTGAATTCAATGGATTCTTCTACCAGTTACCAGCAGATTCCCTGACCTCACTGTAGAGGTTTCCATCTCTACATGGAATAATTAAAATGCCATCCGAGTCCTGTCGTAAGAGTTACAGCCTATAACTCCTGGCCTGCAGAGAGAACGGAAAGTAACCGCTGCCTTGTGTCCCCGGACCCACACACTGTCACGACCGCAGCTGCGGCTTGGCTTATGAGCGATGGAACAGCCCTCAGCCCCACCGTCGTGCCACTCTGTCTTAGGTCGAGACTCCTGTCGGGTGTCAGCATTGCCTCGTCCTGTCACTAACATCCTGACCCAAAAGGTCTCGCAGACACTCTTGTAAAGTCTCACTGAGCGACGCTGATGAGGTCACTGACCTGCTCATTCACATTGGAGGGGCAAATGCAGCTGTGATCGTCCCGGTGTCGGGCTGACCCCCTCTACCTGCTTCACTCTGTGCTTGCCCTGCCCCTTTCGCCCTGGTAACCGCCACCCTGTTCTCTGTATCCGTGTGTGTGTGTTTGGGTTGTTTTGTCTGATAACTTATTTATTTTCATTTTTTATTATGGTTTTTTACTCGATATTCAATATAGTTCCCTGTTCTATACAGTAGGACCTTGTTGTTTATTTTATATACAGTGCTATTTGTCTGCTAATCTCAAACTCCCAATTTACTCCTCTTCTACCCCCTTTTGCCTTTGGTGACAAGAAGTTTGTTTTCTGTGTCTGTGAGTCCATTTATCTTTTGTAAATAAGTTCATTTGCATCATATCTTAGATTCCACATGTATGTGGTGTCCTGTGATATTTGTCTTTCTGTCTGACTTATCTCACTTAGCATGATAATCTCCAGGTCCGTCTGTGCTGTTGCAAATGGCATTATTTCATGATTTTTTATGGTTGAGTAGTATTCCTTTGTATATATGTACCACATATCTGTCCATTCACCTGGCAGTGGACATTTAGGTTGTTTCAGTGCCTTGGCTGTTTGTAAATAGTGCTGCTATGAGCACTAGGTTGCATGTATCTTTTCGAATTCAAGTTTTCTTCAGATATATGCCCAGAGTTAGGATTGCTGGATTTTATGGCAACTCAATTTTTTAGTTTTTTAAGGTATCTCCATATTGTTTTTCACAGTGGCTGCACTAATTTACCTTCTCACCAATGGTGTAAGAGAAGCCTTTTCTCCACCCCCTCCAGGATTTATTATTTGTAGACTTTTTGTTGATGGCCATTCTGATAGATGTAAGGGGATACCTCATTGTAGTTTTGATTTGCATTTCTCTAATAATTAGCCATGTTGAGCATCTTTTCATGGACCTGTTGGTCATCTGTGTATCTTCTTTGGAGAAGTATCTATTTAGATGTTCTGCCCATTTTTTCATTGTTTTTTCTTTATGTTACTGATTTCGTGAGCTGTTTGTATATTTTAGAAATTAATCCTTTGTTGGTCACAGTGTTTGCAAATATTTTTTCCCATTCTGGTTGCCTTATCATTTTTCTTATAGTTTCCTTTGCTGTGCAAAGGATTAAAAGTTTTATCAGGTCCCATTTGCTTATTTTTGCTTTTATTTCATTGCCTTGAGAAGCTGACCTAAGAAAGCATTGCTATGACTTATATCAGAGAATGTTCTGTGTATGTTCTCTTCTAGAAGTTTAACGATGTCATATCTTATATTTATATAAATTTTAAGCCAAGTTTATTTTTACATATGTTAGGAATTATTCTAACTTGACTGATTTATATGTGGCTTTCAAGCTTTCCCAACACCACTTACTGAAGAAACTGTCCTTTCTCCATTGTATATTCTTGCCTTCTTTGTTGAAGATTGACTGTAGGTGTGAATTTATTTCTGGTGTTTGTTTTAAAAATTGCAGTTATGAGTGAAATCATACGGCATTTATCTTTCTGTCTGACATATTTCACTATGCAGAATACCCTCAAGGCCCATCCATGGTGTCACACATGGAAAGATTTCATCTGTTATTTTGGCTATGCCCTGCAGCTTGTGGGATTTTTGCTCTCTTATCAGAGATTGAACTTGGGCCTGCAGCAGTGAGAGCACATTGTCCTAACCACTGGACTGCCAGAGAATTCCCAGATTTCATCTTTTTTTAAGGCTGAGTAGTATTCCATTGTGTATATGTATATATGTATGTATCCACCTGTATATACACGCTATATCTGCCTTATCCACCTATCTATTGATGAGCACCTAAGTTGTTTCCATATCTCGGCAGTGAACACAGTGCATACATTTTTGAATGAGTGCTTTTTGTATTGTTTGGATATATTCTTAAGAATGGGATATCTTGATCATATGGTAGTTCTATTCTTAATTTTTTGAGGAATTTCCATACTGTTTTCCATAGTGGGTACACCAGTTTACATCCCCACCAACACTTTCCTCCATATCCTTTCAAACATTTGTTATTTCTTGCCTAATGATGATGGTCCATCTAACCATCAACCACCATGAGGTGATATCTTCTTGTGGTTTTGATATGTGTTTCCCTATTAATTTGTGATGTTGAAAATCGTGTTGGCCACCTGTATGTCTTCTTTGGAAAAATGTTTATTCAGTTCCTCTGATCATAGATTAATCAAGTTGTTTTTGTTGTTTTTGAGTTGTATGAGTTCTTTATATATTTTAGATATTAGCACCTTATTAGATATACGGAGAAGGCAATGGCACCCCACTCCAGTCCTCTCGCCTGGAAAATCCCATGGACGGAGGAGCCTGGTGGGCTGCAGTCCATGGGGTCGCGAAGAATCGGACACGACTGAGCGACTTCACTTTCACTTTTCCCTTTCATGCATCAGAGAAGGAAATAGCAACCCACTCCAGTGTTCTTGCCTGGAGAATCCCAGGAACAGTGGAGCCTGCTGGGCTGCCATCTATGGGGTTGCACAGAGTCAGACACGACTGAGGTGACTTAGCAGCAGCAGATATATGATTTGGAAATATCTTCCTATTCACTTGTCTTTTTGTTTTGTTGATTATTCCCTGTGCTGTGCTTTTTAGTTTGAGGTAGTTCCATTTGTTTACTTTTGCTTTTGTTTCCCTTGCCTGAGGAGGCATATCTTGAAAGATATTACTGAGAATGATGTCGAAGAGCGTACTGCCTGTGCCTTCTTCTAGTTTTACTATTTCAGGTCTCCCTTTCAAGTCTTTAATTCATTTTGAGTTGATCTCTGTGTATAGTGTGGTCTCAGTCCATTTTATTTTTGCATGTAGCTCTCTAGTTTTCCAAACACTATTTATTGAAGAGATTATCTTTCTCCATTGTATGTTCTTTGCTACTTTGTTGCAAATTAGTTGTCCATATATGCCTGGGTTATTTCTGGGCTCTCAGTTCTGTTCTGTAGATCTATTTATCTGTTTTCCTGCCAATACCATGCTGTTTTGATTATGATAGCTTTGTAATATAGTTGGAAAACAGGGCACGTGATAGCTCCAGCTATATTCTTTTTTCTCAGAATTGCTTTGGTTATTCAGAGTTTCTTTTATTTCCATGCAACTTTAGAATTATTTATTCTAACTTTGTGAAAAATGCTGTTGATATTTTGATAGGACTTGCATTAGGTCTGTAGATGACTTTAGATATACAGACATTTTAGTTATGTTGATTCTTCCAATCCATGGGCATGAAATATCTCTCCATTTATTTGTGATGTTTCAATTTCATTAAACAGTGTCTTAGTTTTCAGTGTGTAGATCTTTCACTTTCTTTGTTAAATTCCTTCATATTTTATTGTCATGATTGTAAATGGTATTGTTTTCTTAATTTCTCCTTCTGTTAGCTCATTGTTAGCATATAGAAACAAGACAGATTTTTCTATGTTGATCTTGTGCCCTGCAACTTTACTGTATTTATTATCTCAGTTTTTTGGTGGAGTCTCTGAGATTTCCTGTATACAGAATCATGTCATCTACAAATAGTGAGTTTCACTATTCCTTTAGAATTTGGGTGCCTTTTTTTCTTTTTCTTGCCTAATTTCTCTGCCTGATGTACTACATTGCGTTGAGTAAGAGTGGCAAGAGTGGGCATCCTTGTCCTTTTTCTGATGTTAGAGGGACAGCGCTCAGTGTTTCAGCATTGAGTGTGGTGTTAGCTGTGGGTTTGTCATCGTATGGCTTTTACTATGTTGAAGTTCATTCATGTTATATCCATTTTATTGAGGATTTTTATCATAAGTGGATGTTGAATTTTGCGAGACACTTTTCCTGCATCTATTTAGGTGATCATCACATTTTTAGCCTTCATTTTTTTTGTGTGTGTGGTGTATCACACTGATACATGGATGTTGAACCATCTTTGCATTCCTGGGGTAAATTTCACCTCATCATAGTGTATGATCATTTTACTGCATTGTTGTATTCTATCTGTTAATATCCTATTGAGGATTTTTGCATCTATGTTCATCAGAGATACTGGCTTGTAATTTCCTTTTTTAGTTGTTGTCTGTGTCTGGTTTTGGTATCAGGGTAATATTGGCTTTGTAAAATGAGTTAGCATGTATATTCCCTGTTCTTCAATTTGGGGGAAGAATTTGAGACATTAGATATTAAATCTTCCTTGAATTTTTTTAGGATTCACCTGTGGATCTTATGGTCCTGGACTTTTGTTTTTGGAGGAGGTTTTTGATAACTGTTTCAGTCTCTTTGCTAGTGATCAGTCTATTCAGATTTTCTGTTTCTTCATGATTCAGTCTTAGAAGGTTGTGTGATTCTAAGAATTTGTCCATTTCTCCTAGGTTGTTTAATTTATTGGCATGTAGCTGTTCCTAATATTCTTTTATATTTCTCTATTTCTGTGATATCTAGTATTTCTCTCCTTTCACTTCTGGTTTTATTTATTAGAGCCTTGCCTCCTTTTTTGCTCGTGAGTCTAGCTAAAGGTTTGTCAGTTCTGTTTACTGTTTCAAAGAATCAGCTCTGAGTTTCATAGATCTTGTCTATAGTCTTTTTAGATTGTGTTTCATTTATTTCTGCTCTGATCTTTATTATTTCCTTCCTTCTGCTCACTCTGGGCTTCATTCGTTCTTATTTCTCTAGCTCCTTTAGGTGAAAGGGTGGATTGTTTATTTGAGGTTTTTCTTGTTCCTTGAGATAGGTCTGCACTGCTGTAAACCTGACTCTTAATACTCTTGTTGGCATCCTGTAAATACGTAGTGTTTCCCAGTTTCATTTGTCTTCAAGCATTGTAAGTTTCTCCCTTGACTTCTTCATTGATCCAGTAGTTGTTCAGTAGTATGTTGTTCCTCCTCCACCCATGTGTGACTTTTCCAGCTTTCTTCTTATAGGTGATTTCTAGTTTTATACCATTGTGATTAGAAAGATGTTTGAAATGATTTTATTCTTCTTAAATTTATTGAGACTTGGTTGATGTCTTAACATATGGTCTACTTTTGAGGAAGTTCCATGTGAACTTGAGAAGAATGTGTATTCTTGTGCTTTTGGATGGAATGTTTTGTACAAATCTATCAAATTCATCTGGCCTAATGTTTCAGGTCAAGCCACCGTTTCCTTGTTGATGTTCTGCCTGGATGATCTATCCATTGGTAGGGTGTTAAAGTTGTGTTGCTGTCAACTTTCCCCTTTGTGTCTGCTAGTAATGGTTTTATATATGTTGGTGCTATTACGTTACTTGCATTATATTAATAGCTATTAAGTCTTCTTTATGAATTGTCCTCTTTATAATTATATGCTGTACATCTTTGTCTCTTGTTAACTTTTTTGACTTGAAGTCTATTTTGTCTGATTTGAGTATGGCTACCCTGCTTGCTTTTGGCTGCACTTTACTTGGAGTATCATTTTATGTGCCTTTACTTTGAGCCTGCTGTAGAAGGGATCTTCTGAATCACAGGCTTGTTGGGGTGGGAGATGGGAGACGGAAGGAGCTGGGTCTGACTTGCCTCTCCCATGTCTGGAGTTGTCACGTTTAGGGGTGCCCCCATTGGACTGGTGTGCCCTGGTGTGTTTGCAGAGGTACCTTTGTTGAATTGTGTCTTATTGGTTGTAGATTGAATAAGAGAAACAAAGAGTACATCTCATTATATATACCATGATGCTGATGTAACTCCCGATTTGCTCTATCTTTAGTTTCTTAGAACAGAAGCTGAAATCATTGCTTTGATATCCTCTTTCCAGTTTTAGTGTTTAGTGCTATAAATTTCCTCTTAATTATTACTATAGCAGCATCTCAGGGATTTAAATATTTTGATTTCATTTACATTCAGTAAAAAAAAGAAAACCTATTAATTTCCATTTTGATTTTTCCTTTGGAAAATGGTGAAGGACAGGGAAGCCTGGCATGCTGCAGTCCATGGAGTTGCAAACAGCTGGACAAGACTGAGTGACTGAACAACCACAACAACATTTTTCCTTTGATCCATATGTGGTGTTCATTTAGGTGTTCATTTTCCAAACACTTGAGATTATTCCAGAAACCTTTAAGATAATTGATTTGTAATTTATTGCCACTGTGTTCACTGAACACACTTTGTATGACTTGAATTCATTTAAATTTGGGACTTGTTTTATAGCTCAGCATATGATCTATATTGATGTACACTTGGAAAGAATGTATATTCTGCTATTGTCAGATGGAGTGTTTTTTAATTCAGTTAAGTGAAGTCGGTTGATAGTTTTGTAAAATCCTGCTTGCTGATTTTTTAAAACTATTTTTATCAAATACTGAGAGTAGATGATTGGAGTCTCTCTCAGTAACTATGGGTCTGTCGATTTTGTTTTTTAGTTTTGGAAGTGTCTGAATCATTCATTTTGAAATACTGTTAATAGGGGTAAAAGCATTTAGGATATTTGTGTCTTCTTGATAAATTTACCAGTTTATCTTTAGAAGATGAATATCTTTGTATTTGGCAATATTGTGTGCTGTGAAATCTACTTTGATATCAAAGTAGACATTCAGCTTTCTTCTGGGAGTGTTAGCATGGCATATGTCTTTCTGTCAGTTTACTTTTAGCCTGTATTTGTCATTGGGTTAAAGTGTGCTCCTTGTAGGCACCATGTAGGTGGGTCTTGCTCTTTTAATCCAATCTAACAATGTTCCCTTTTTATTAAACTTCTAATTTTACATTGGAGTATGGCTGATTAGGGCTGATTAACAGTGCTGTGATAGTTTCAGAGCAACTCAGCCAACATTTAAATGTATCCGTTCTCCCCCAAACTCCCCTCACATCCAGTGTCACATAACAGTGAGCACAGTTGCCTGTGCTATGCAGTAGGCTCTTTTAAATATAGTGATGTATACATGTCAATTGCAAACTCCCTATCTGTCTCTTCCCCTCTGGTAACCATATTCATTCTCTGTTTCTGCTTTGTAAATAAGTTAATTTGTATTATTTCCTTTTCATTCCCCATATAAGGAATATCATAGGATATTTTTCTTTCTCTGACTTCACTCAGTATGACAATCTCTAGGTCCATCCATGTTGCTGCAAATGGCATTGTTTCATTCTTTTTATGGCTGAGTAATATTCTATTATATATGTACCATATCTTCTTTATCCACCCCTCTGTCAATGGACATTTACCTAGCTCCCATGTTTTGTCTGTTGTAAACAGTATTACAGTGAATATTGGGGTGCATGTATTCTTTCAGATCATGTTTTTCTCTGGATATATGCCCAGGAGTGGGATTTCAGGGTCAAATGGTAGCTCTCTTTTTAATTTTTGAAGAACTTCCATACTGTTATCCACCATGGCTGTACCAATTTACATTCCCACCAACAGTGTATAAGGGTTTACTTCTATCCACAGCCTCTCTAGCATTTATTGTTTTTGGATTTTTTTTTTATGATAGTCATTTTGGCTGGTTATATCTCAGGAAAAGGCAACCCACTCCAGTATTCTTGCCTGGAGAATCCCAGGGACAGAAGAGCCTGGCAGGCTGCAGTCTATGGGGTCACACAGAGGACATGACTGAAGCAACTCAGAAGCAGCAGCAGCAGCATCTCACTATAGTTTTGGTTTGCATTTATTTAATAATTAGTTATGTTAAACATATTTTCATGTGCCTTTTGGCCATCTATATGTCTTCTTTGAAGAAATGTCTAGGTCTTCTGCCCATTTTTTTAAAAATTGGATTGTTTGTTTTACTGATATCTAACTTCGTGAACTGTTTGTAAATTTTGGAGATCAATTCCTTGACGGTCACATCATTTGCAAATATTTTCTCCCAGTGTGTGGGTTGTATTTTCGTTTTCTTTATGTTTTCCTTTGCTGTACAAAAACCTTTTGAGTTTTATTAGGTACCATTTATGTATTTTTGTTTTTATTTTCATTATTCTAGAAGATGAAAAAGATAAAGCTACGATTTATGTCACAGTGTTCTGCCTGCGTTTTCCTCTAGGGGTTTTATACTGTCCAATCTCACATGTAGTTCTTTAATTCATTTTGAGCTTATTTTTGCATGGTGTTAAACAATGATCTAAGTTTAATTTTTTACATGTAGCTGTCGATTTTCCCAGCACCATTTGTTGAAGAGAGTGTCTTTCCACCATTGTGTAGTCATACCCGCTTTGTTATAAACTGAACATTTTGTTGTTGTTTAGCCAGTAAGTCATGTCTGACTCATTTGCATCCACATGGACTGTAGCCTGCCAGGCTCCTCTGTCCATGAGATTTCCGAGGAAAGATTTCCGAGGAAGGAACACTGGAGTGTGTTGCCCTTTCCTCTTCTGGGGGGATCTTCCCAACACAGGGATTGAACTCATAACTCCTGCACTGGCAGGAGGGTTCTTTATCACTGGACCACCAGGGAAGCCCCTACTTGACCATAGGTGTGTGGATTTATTTTCGTGCTGTCTAACCTGTTCCATTGATCTGTATTTCTGTGTTTGTGCCAGTACCATGTTGTTTTGATGATTGTAGCTTTGTAGTGTAGTCTGGACTCATAGAACCTGATTCCTCCAACTCCATGTTTATTTCTCAAGATTGCTCTGATTATTTGAGGTCTTTGGTGTCTCCAGAAAAATTTTAAGTGTTTTTGATCTAGTTCTATGAAAAATGCCAGTGGTCATTTGATAAGGATAGAAATTAATTATAGTTTATTATTTAGCCTACATGGGTTTGTGTTTTCATATAGTTTTTTCTTTCTTATAGTTTATTCCTAATCTTATAGCACTGTGATTAGAAAATGGTCTTGATAGGATTTCAGCTTTCTTAAATTTACCAAGGCTCATTCTGTGGCCCAGCATGTTGACAATTCTGAAGAATGTTCTGTATGCACTTTAGAAGAATGTGTATGTTGCTGCTTTTGGATGGAATTTTCTATAATGTCAAGTCCATCTGGTCTAATGTGTCATTTAAAGCCTGTTTCCTTATTGATTTTCTCTCTGGATGATCTGTCCATCGATGAAGTGAGGTGTTAAAGTCCCTCACTGTTATTATGTAGTAACACAAGCTGATTCCTCCTTGCTTTCTTCCTTTGTTGCTTTTAATATTTGATTGTATATTGAGGTGTTCTGTGTTAGTTGCATATGTAATTACAGTTGTTATATCTTCTTGGATTGATCCCTTGATCATTATGTAGTGTTCTTCTTTGTCTCTCATAACAGTCTGTTTTGAAGTCTAATTTTTTCCTGATATGAGTATTTCTACTTCAGCTTTCCTTTGATTTCCATTTGTGTGAAATACCTTCTTCCATCCCTTCACTCTCAGTCTGTTTGTGTCCATAAGTCTGAGATGGGTTTCTTGTAGACAGCATGTATATGCATCTTCTTTTTGTATCCACTCAGCCAGTCTTGTCTTTTGGTTGGCCTGTTTAATGCATTTACACGTAAGGTATTTATCAGTATGCCCCAATATGTGTATTCTCTTTGCTATTTAAAAAATTGATTTGGGTTTGTCTTTGTAGGTCTTTTATCCTCTTACTCTTTTGTTCTCCTCTCTTGTGTTTTGATGACTATCTTTAGTGTGTGTTTGGTTTCCCTTTTCTTTTGTGTGTGTATGTATTGTAGTTTTGCTATTTCCATGAGGTTTTGATATGTAGTCTATATATGTTAAAGATATTTTTTAAGTTACTAGTCTCTTTCCAACCTAGAGGAGTTCCTTAGCATTTGTTGCAAAGGTGGTCTGGTGTTGCTGAATTCTCTTAGCCTTTGCTTGCCTGTAAGGTTTTCTCTGTCAAATCTGAATGACAGTGCTGTGATGAACATTGGGGTATACATGTCTCTTTCAATTCTGGTTTCCTTGGTGTGTATGCCCAGCAGTGGGATTGCTGGGTCATATGGCAGTTCTATTTCCAGTTTTCTAAGGAATCTCCACACTGTTGTCCATAGTGGCTGTACTAGTTTGCATTCCCACCAACAGTGTAAGAGGGTTCCCTTTTCTCCACACCCTCTCCAGCATTTGTTTGTCGACTGTTGGATAGCAGCCATTCTGACGGGCGTGAAATGGTACCTCACTGTGGTTTTGATTTGCATTTCTCTGATAATGAGTGATGTTGAGCATCTTTTCATGTGTTTGTTAGCCATCTGTTTATAATAGCCAGGACATGGAAGCAACCTAGATGCCCATCAGCAGACGAATGGATAAGGAAGCTGTGGTACATATACACAATGGAATATTACTCAGCCATTAAAAATAATACATTTGAATCAGTTTTAATGAAGTGGATGAGACTGGAGCCTATTATACAGAGTGAAGTAAGCCAGAAAGAAAAACACCAATACATTATACTAACACATATATATGGTATTTAGTTAATTGGTAAAGATAACCCTGTATGTGAGACATCAAAAGAGACACAGATAAATAGAACAGTATTATGGACTCTATGGGAGAGGGTGAGGGCGGGATGATATGGGAGAATGGCATGGAAGCATGTAAATTATCACATATGAAATGAATCGCCAGTCCAGGTTCAATGCACGATACCGGGTGCTCGGGGCTGTTGCACTGGGATGACCCGGAGGGATGCGATGGGGAGGGAGGTGGAAGGGGGGTTCTGGAAGGGGAAAACATGTACACCCATGGTGGATTCATGTCAATGTACGGCAAAACAAATAAAAAATAAAGAAATAAAGAAAAAAAAATCTGAATGACAGCCTTGCTGGGTAGAATATTTTTGGTTGTATGTCCTTACGACTGAGCAACTGAACTGAACTGAACCTTTCATCACTTTAAATATATTGTGCCACTCCTTTGTGAATGCGGCTCAGCTGGTAATCTTCCTGCAATGTGGGAGACCTGGGCTTGATTCTGGGGTTGGGAAGATCCCCTGGAGAAGGGAAAGGCTATCCACTCCAATATTCTGGTCTGGAGAATTCCATGGACTACAGAATTCTGTGGATCTCTGCAAGGAGATCCAACCAGTCCATCCTAAAGGAAATCAGTCCTGAATGTTCATTGGAAGGACTGATGTTGAAGCTGAAACTCCAATACTTTGGCCACCTGATGCAAAGAACTGACAAACCAGAAAAGACCCTGATGCTGGGAAAGATTGAAGGTAGGAGGAGACGGGGACAACACAGGATGAGATGGCTGGATGGCATCACCAACTCAATGGACATGAGTTTGAGTAAACTCTGGGAGTTGGTGATGGACAGGGAGGCCTGGCGTGCTGCAGTCCACGGGGCCACAAAGGGTCGGACACGACTGAGCAACTGAACTGAACTGACAATCCATGGGTGGCAAAGAGTCGGGCACGACTGAGCGACTTTCACTTCCACTTTCTTTGTGAATTTTCTGCTGAGAGATTTGCTCACAACCTTATGGCAGTTCCCTTGTATGTTATTTGTCATTTTCTCCTTGTTGCTTTTAATATTTTTAAATTTTTGTCTATTTGGTAATTGTATGTCTAGGCATGGTCCTCCTTGGTTTTATCCCGCCTGAAACGCTCTGTGCTTCCTCAATTTGGTTGACTGTTTCCTTTCCTGTGTTAGGGAAGTTTTCAGTTATTATTTCTTAAATTATTTTCTCAGGTTCTCTCTTCTTTTTCTGGCACCCTGATATTGTGAATGTTGACGTATTTAGTGTTGTCCCAGAGGTCTCTTAGGCTGTTTTCATTTCTCTTTCTTTCTTTATTCTGTTCTGTGATACTGATTTCCACCATTCTGTCATCTAGGTCACTTATTTGTTCTTCTGGCTTAGTTATTGTGCTGTTGATTTCTTCTTGTGTATTTTTCATTTTAGTTATTTTATTGTTCATTTCTGTTTGTTTTTTCTTTAGTTCTTCACAGTTCAGTTCAGTCGCTCAGTCCTATCAGACTCTTTGCAACCCCATGGACTGCAGCACGCCAGGCCTCCCTGTCCATTGAAACTCCCAGAGTTTACTCAAACTCATGTCCATCGAGTTGGTGATGCTATCCAGCCATCTCATCCTCTCTTGTCTCCTTCTCCTTTTGCCTTCAGTTTTCCCAGCATCAGGGTGTTTTCCAATGAGTTGGTTCTTCACGTCAGGTGGTCAAAGTATTAGAGTTTCAGCTTCAACATCAGTCCTTCCAATGAATATTTAGGGCTGATTTCCTTTAGGATGGACTGGTTGGATCTCCTTGCAGTCCAAGGGACTCTCAAGAGTCTTCTCCAACACCACAGTTCAAAAGCTTTAATTCTTCGGTACTCAGCTTTCTTTATGGTCCAACTCTCACATCCATACATGACTACTGGAAAAACCATAGCTTTGAATAGACGGACCTTTGCCGCTAATGTCTCTGCTTTTTAATATGCTAAGTTGGTCATAGCTTTTCTTCCAAGGAGCAAGTGTCTTTTAATTTCATGGCTGCAGTCACCATCTGCAATGATTTTGGAGCCCAAGAAAATACAGTCTGTCACTGTTTCTATTGTTTCCCCATCTATTTGCCATGAAGTGATGGGACCAGATGCCATGCATGATCTTAGTTTTTTGAAGGTCTTTGTTAAACATTTCTTGCATCTTCTTAATCTTTACCTCCATTCCTCCCACCCCCCACTGAAATCCTGGATTATCTTCTCTATCATTATTCTGAATTATTTTTCTGGAAGGTTGCCAGTATCTACTTCATTTAGTTGTTTTTCTTAGATTTTATCTTGTTCCTTTATCTGGAACATAATGCTCTGCCTATTCATTTTGTCTAACTTTCTGTGATTGTGCTTTTCATTCTGTAGACTGCAAGATTGTAGTTCTTCTTGATTCTGCTGTCTACATGAAGCTAAGAGGCTTGTGCAAGCTTTCTGATGGGAGGGACTTGTGTTGGGTGGAACTGGACCTTACTCTGGTGACTAGGGCTGTGTTTAGTAAAACTTTAATCCACTTTTCTGCTGATCATTAGAGCTGTGTTCCCTCCTTGTTCATTGTTTTGCCTGAAGTGAGCCAGCACTGAAGCATGCAGGCTATATGGTGGTGCTAGTAGAGGCCTCTGAGAGGGCTCACACCAATTAATATTTCCCAGAACTGTTTCTGCCTTAACCCTTGTCCTCTGGGTGAACCACAGCAGCCCCCATCCCCTGCAGGACACCCTCCAGAGGTCTAGCAGACAGGTGTGGTTCAGTCTCCTGTGGGATCACTACTCCTTCCCTGGGTCCTGGTGAGCACAAAACTTTGTGTGTGCCCTCCAAGAGTGGAGTCTTTGTTTCCCCCAGTTCTGTGAAAGTCCTGTGATCAAATCCCACTGGCCTTCCAAGTGAGATTCTCTAGGGATTCCTGCTCCCATTGCTGGATTCTCAGGATGGGAGGCTGACATGGGTCTCAGAACCTTCGCTCCAGTGGGAGAACTTCTGTGGTATAATTGTTCTCCATTTTTGTGGTTTGTCCACCTGGCAGTTACAGGATTTGATTTTATTGTGGTTGTGCCTCTTTTACTGTCTCATTGCGGCTTCTCCTTATTCTTTGGATGTGGGGTATCATTTTTGGTGCATTCCAGAGTCTTCCTGTTGTTCAGCAATTAGTTGTGATTTCAGCTCTCTTCACAAGAAAAGGTGAACGCATGCCCTTCTTTTTTGCCATCTTGAACCAGTCTCTTCTAATATTTGCATTTTAATTGGAGTCTTTAGACCATTTGCATTTACTGTGATTATTGATGTGGTTAGATTTGTCTGTCATATTTTTATTGATTTGCTGTAGATCCTGTCTCTTGTTGCTTTTACCCTCTTTTTTTTCTTTTTAATGAATTTTCTTTCTTTCTTTTTTTTTTGTATGTTACTCCTTTTATTTTTTTTTCTTTTTCTTTTTCTTTTTTTTTTTTTTTTTTTTTTATTTTAGTTGGGGGCTAATTACTTTACAATATTTTACCCTCTTTTTATGTTTCCATTTTATTCGCTTTATTATTAGCTATAAACTTTTATTTTACCTTTTTAGTGGTTGTATTAAAGACTTGTAGTATGCATCTTTAATTTAATCATAGTCTACCTTCAGGTAATATTAAACTATTTCACACATACTATAAAAATATTACAGTTATATATTTGTATCTCTTTCCTAACAGACTTTATGGCGTTGTGGTCATTATTTCACTTAAATATATGTTATGAATGCTACAATATATTGTTATTATTTTTACATAAACAGACATTTATTTCTTAAATAGATTAAGTGAGTGAGTGATAGTTGCTCAGTTGTATCTGACTCTGAGACCCCATGGACTGTAGCTCGCCAGGTTCCTCTGCCCATGGAATTCTCCAAGCAAGAATCCTGGCATAGTTTGCCATTTCCTTCTCCAACAAATAGATTCAATTATATATTAACTACACACTCATATCATCTTATTTTTAGTGCTTTTCCTTTTTGTGTATAAATAAATATTTTTGTCTTTTATCATTTTCTTTCTACTTACAGGACTTTCTTTAGCTATTCTGTTAATATGAATATATTGGTAATGATTTCTTTAAGTATTTGTTTGAAAATGTTTTTAGTTTACCTTCCTTTGTTCTCACTGGTGTATAATCCTTACAGCACAAAATCCATCTGATTAAAGTATATATATAATTCAGTGGTTTTTAGATGTTCACAGAGATATGTAGCCATGATTTTTTTAGAACATTGTAATCACCCCTAAAAGGAAATAAGTACCTATTAGCAGTCACTCCCCATTGTTCCCACCTCCCCTCCTTGAGCCTGGGCAACCATCAGCCTATATATCTGTACAGATTATATCTGTTTGGGTTTGTCCTTTCTGGACCTTGCATGAAAATCATAAAATATGTGGACTTTTGTTTCTGACTTCTCTTACTTAGCGTGATAAAAAAAACTTATGCTAAGATCTATTTATGATAGAATGTATCAGTATTTCATTTTGTATTGCTGAGTAATATTCTATTGTATGGCTATGCTATATTTTGATCATTCCTTCATTAATTTATAATAATAAAGTTTAGTAAAGCATTTTGATTATTTTCACTTTTGGCTAGTCTGAATAATGTTGATATGAATATTTGTGTATTGTGTGTGGACAAATATTTTGATTTCTCACAAATGTACATACAGGATTGGAATTGCCATTGTTTATTTAGTAGTGTATATTTATCAAGATTTTTTTGTTATTTCTGATATATTTCCATTATGATTGGAGAGAGCATACTTTGAATAACTTCAATTCTTCTACATTTGTCAAGGTTTGTTTTATGGTCTAGCTCATACAGGATCATTTAGAATGTTCTTCATGCACTTAAAAATATCTATCTACTGCTGTCCTACAGAGGTCTGCTACATCTTGTGATTTTACAGTGTTATTCAAGCCTTCTGTGTCCCTGTCAGTCTTCTGTGTAGTACTGTTGTTGAATGAAGAGACTTGAAGTCCTCAAGTATATGTTGAATTCTCTGTTACTTCTTTCATTTCCTTCTCTTTCTCTTTTAAATCATCTTTAATTTGATAGTAACATTGATATTTGTGGCTTCAGCCATCATCCCTATGTATTAACATTTCTTTTCCAAAATCTATTACTTTGACCTGGACCATTGCTTAGATATGTATTTGCAGTTTACTTACAGATATTTGAGGTGCACGGCTCCTCTGTCAAACTCTGTAAGTTCACATGGACAGAAGCTTTTAAAATCAGTTCCAGCTGGCCTGGTAATTACATATCTCATCCTTATAGCATTTCCATTATAGCCAGAACCATCTGGATAAAATCCATAGTGATGCAGCCTTTCCTTGTTAAAAATTCTTAAACATGAAAGTTAAACTTCTTACTCAGAGAAACATTTATAATAATTTTTATAGTAAGCCTTTCTTCCAACATATTTACCCTTCTTTCCTTCATGTGTGCTAAATACCAGTTAAAGATAAGGATCATGCTAATGGCCCCAGGATGTATTTAGTGATTTCTCTACAGCTGTTCCAGAGAAGGCAAGGGCACCCCACTCCAGTGCTCTTGCCTGGAAAATCTCATGGATGGAGAAGCCTGATAGGCTACAGTCCATGGGGTCGCTAAGAGTCGGACACGACTGAGTGACTTCACTTTCACTTTTCCCTTTCATGCACTGGAGAAGGAAATGGCAACCCACTCCAGTATTCTTGCCTGGAGAATCCCAGGGACGGCGGAGCCTGGTGGGCTGCCGTCTATGGGGTCGCACAGAGTCGGACACGACTGAAGCGACTTAGCAGCAGCAGCAGCTACAGCTGTTCCTGCTGTTTGACTGCCTAGGTTACTTGTTTCTGTTAGTGCAGCCTGACTTCAAAAAGTCACGCTGTACATTGAGCTTTCTCTTCAGACCACAGTATAAACTCTACAATACACATGTAATTTTTATAGAATATATTACTTTCAACTTTGTTCTCTACTCAGACCTATAAATCTTATTTTCTTTACTTCACTGTAGGAGTTTCAAAGGCAATTCATCTAACTTGTTCTTATGCTCCCCCTGATATAACATTTTGTCATAGTCAGACCAGTAGGTTTGGATTGAATTAATCGTCTGGTAATGACTTTACCAGTTTTGTTCTTGTGTACCTCATTCCTTCTTTCTGATGTTAAAATTCATTTAATTTTATGAGGAATTTCTTCTAATTTTTTTATAGTGAAGATCTCCAGTGAATAAATTATCCCAGATTTTGTCTGGCTGAAGATACATTTCAGTTCAGTTTGATTCAGTTACTCAGTTGCGTCCGACTTTTTGCGACCCCATGGACTGCAACACACCAGCCTTCCCTGTCCATCGCCAACTCCCAGAGCTTGTTCAAACTCATGTCCATCGAGTCTGTGATGCCATCCAACCATCTCATGCTCTGCCATCCCTTCTCTTCCTGTTTTCAATCTTTGCCAGCATCAGGATCTTTTCTAATGAGTCAGTTCTTCACATCAGGTGGCCAAAGTATTGGAGCTTCACCTTCAGCATCTGATCTTCCAATGAATATTCAGGACTGATTTCCTTTAGGATTGTTGGTTTGATCTCCTTGCAGTCCAAGGGACTCTAAAGAGTCTTCTCCAACACTCTAGTTCAAAAGCATCAATTCTTTGGCACTCAACTTTCTTTATGGTCCAATTCTCACATCCATACATGACTCCTGGAAAAACCATACCTTTGACTAGATGCACCATTGTCGGTAAAGTACTTTCTCTGCTTTTTAATATGCTGTCTAGGTTTGTCATAGCTTTTCTTTAAGGAGAAAAGCTTCTAAGGAGAAAAGCTTTTCTTTTAATTTCATGGCTGTAGTCACCACCTGCAGTGATTTTGGAGCCCAAGAAAATAAAAGTCTGTCACTGTTTCCATTGTTTCCCCATCTATTTGCCATGAAGTGATTGGGACCAGATGCTATGATCTTCGTTTTTTGAATGCTGAGTTTTAAGCCAGCTTTTTCACTCTCCTCTTTCACTTTCATCAAGAGGCTCTTCAGTTCCTCTTCGCTTACTGCTATAAGAGTGGTGTCATCTGCATATCTGAGGTTATTGATATTTCTCCGGCAATCTTGATTCCAGCTTGTGCTTCTTCCAGGCTGGCATTTTGCATGATATACTCTGCATATAAGTTTAATAAGCAGGGTGACAATATATAGTCTTGACGTAATCCTTTCCCAGTTTGGAACCAGTCCATTGTTCCATGTCTGATTCTAGCTGTTGCTTCTTGACCTGCATACAGATTTCTCGGGAGGCCGGTAGGGTGATGTGGTATTCTCTTCTCTTTAAGAAGTTTCCACAGTTTATTGTGATCCACACAGTCAAAGGCTTTGGCATAGTCAATATACAGAAGTAAATGTTTTTCTGAAATTCTCTTGCTTTTTCTATGATCCAATGGATGTCGGCAGTTTGAAACATCCTCTGAGCAAGACTCTGTTGGACACTAACCCTGGCTTTGTCCTCAGCTTCTGCTGCAGCTGCTTTGGGCATCTACGGAAGCTCCTCAGACACACTCTGGGTTGATGTGGCCTCTTCTAGGCACATAAGGAATCCCAGTTACACAGCTTGGATATTGACAGCAGTCCATGGGGAACAATCCATCAGTGTTGAAATTGAGTGGGTTGGTCTTTGGAGTCTTCTTACTTTTCTTCTCAGTTTTTTCCTGTGAAATACCAAGCTGGTTGTGAAAATTAGAAGGTGCTCATCCTACCACCATATTTGTGTTTTATTGAGTAATACTGTTAGATTAAAGAACTGTTAGG
Organism: Okapia johnstoni; assembly: GCA_024291935.2. Classification (NCBI taxonomy): domain Eukaryota; kingdom Metazoa; phylum Chordata; class Mammalia; order Artiodactyla; family Giraffidae; genus Okapia; species Okapia johnstoni. Next base: position 3,396,336 of record CM044326.1, read on the forward strand.
TGCCAGTAAATAAGTACATATGTATACACATCTGATACTTTACTCCCCCTTTATTTTCGAAGAACATTTTTTGTGTATAGAATTATAGGTTAACTTTTTTTTTCTTTTAATGCTTTAAAAATCGTATACCATTGTTTTGTATCCTCCATTATTTCTTAAGATGTAACAGTCATAATTTTCCTTCAGTATATAATTTACCTTTAATTGGCTGCTCTTAAGATTGTTTTTCATTAATGGCTACTCAGCAGTTTGCTAATGACATGTATAGGTAATAGTTTTCTTTATATTTAAGATTCCTGGGTTTTGATGAATTGCTTAAATCTATGCTATGAAGTCTTTCATCAGCTTTGGAAATTTCTTGACTAAAATATGTTCCCAGTCTCTCTTTCTGGAACTCTCAATGTTTATAACTCATTGGATGTAATTGGGCTGAATGCTTATCCAAAATCAGTTATAGCCAAGGCTGCGTGACCCTGTGTAGTATGTAGTGAATCCAGCGGAGCGAGTAACTAAGGTGGGCTTCTATCCCTATAGCACAGCCACTCTTTCTGAGGCACGTTTATTCTGTTCATAGTACTTACCATATCAAAACATCTGGTTTATGGATCAGTTTACTTATTTCTTATCTGTTTAAACCACTGAGATTTAAGCTCTATGATGGGAGGAGCTTTATGTATTGATTATGAAGTCCTCAACTTTTAGAATCCTATACAGCTTGATAATCTTCTTTTGATTGCTTTTTGAATGAATAAAGAGTGATAAGTAGGAAGGCAGGAATAGGTAATAGGTAAGTATTAAAAAAAAACCTTTAATTGTAATACTGGAGAATTGAATTGTAAAAGTAGATTTATTTTTACAAAGGAAAGTAAAATAAATTCAAAATAAATCAGTGAAAAATGTTTCTATTTAGGCTTAGCCAACTGTAATAGAATCATAAAATTTCACAACTGGCTTTTGACAACTTTAGACACTTAAAGAGGAATCATAAAGTATTTGTCTTTTTTGTGACTGGGTTATTTTATTTATTAATATTTTATGGTGATGGAAAGTACAGTGTTTATTGCAGGTACTCAACATGGAGTCAGGCAAGGAGAATGGGCAGCTCATGCTCAGAAGACCTGAACTCCCCAGTGGCTTTCCAGGAGAGCATTTAAAAAATTTTTTTTTACTTGCTTTACAATTTTGTGCTGGTTTCTGCCATACAACAACATGAATCAGATATATATACACATATATATGTGTGTGTGTGTGTATATATATATGTATGTATGTATGTATGTATGTATGTATGTATATGTATCTCCCTTCCCTCCCTCTCCTCCCTCTCCTCCCCCCATCCCACCACTCTAGTCTATTACAGAGCATCAGACTGGGCTCCCACTGTTTCACACATGATTGTGTGCATATGGCAATACTGCTTTCTCAGTTAGTCCCATCCTCACCTTCAGCTGCTGTGCCCACAAGTCTGTCCTCTAGTAGGTTTATCAGTACCAGTTTTCTAAATTCCATATGTATGCATTCATATATGATACTTGTTTTTCTCCTTCTGACCTATTTCACTCTCTATAAGAGGCTCTAGGTTCATCAACCTCACTACAGCTGACTGAAACTCGTTCCTTTTATGGCTGAGTTAACATTCTGTTGTATGAATGTACCATGACTTCTTTATCTATTCATCTGTAGATGGACATCTACACACTTCCATGTCCTGTGTGTGTGTGTGTGTGTGTGTGTGTGTGTGTGTATGTGTATGTGTGTGTGTGTGTGTGTGTGTGCATCCTCAGTCGTGTCTGACTCTTTGCTCCTCTGTCCGTGGAATTTCCCAGGCAAGAATACTGGAGAGGGTTGCCATTTCCTACTCTAGGGGATCTTCCCAACTCAGGGATCAAACCTGTGTCTCTTGCATCTCCTGCGTTGGCAGGCAGATTGTTTACTGTGCCACCTGTTCCTGGCTATTGTGAATATTGCTGCAATGAACACTGGGGTACATGTGTTGTTTTTAGAGTTTGGTTTTCTCAAGGTATATGCCCAGTAGTGGGATTGCTGGATCATATGGCAGATTTATTCCTAAATTTTAAGGAATCTCCATACTGTCTTCCATAATGGCTCTGTCAGTTTATATTCCCACCAACGGTGCAGGAGGGTTCCGTTGTTTCCACATCTTCTCCAGCATTTATTGTCTGTAGATTTTAACAATGGCCATTCTGACTGGTGTGAGGCGACATGTCATTGTAGTTTTGATTTGCATTTCTCTAATAACGAGCACTGTTGAGCATCTTTTAATGTGTTTATTAGCCATCTGTATATCTTTTTTGGAGAATGTCTGTTTAAGTCTTCTGTCCATTTTTATAAGTGAGTTCTTAGTTTTTCTGATATTTAGCTGCATGAGCTGCTTATATGTTTTGAAGGTTAACCCTTTGTCAGTTGCTTCATTTGCAGTTATTTTCTCCTGTTCTGAGGCTTGTCTTTTCATCTGGTTTATAGTTTCCTTTGCTGTACAAAAGCTTTTAAGTTTTATTAGGTCCTGTTTGTTTATTTTTGTTTTCATTTCCATTAATTTAAGAGGTGGGTCGGAGATTATCCTGCTGCAATTTATGTCAAAGAATGTGCTTCTCTGTTTTCCTCCAGGAGTTTCATAGTTTCTGGCCTTACATATAAGTCTTTAGTCCATTTTGAGTTTATTTTGGTGTATGGTGTTAGGAAGTGTTCCGATTTCGTCCATGTACACATAGCTGTCCAGTTCTCCAGCACCACTTATTGGGGAGGCTGGTGGTCTTTTCTCCATTGTATATTCTTGCCTCCTTTCTCAAAGATAAGGTGCTCGTAGGTGTAGGGGTTTATCGCTGGGTTTTATCTTGTTCTATTGGTCTATATTTCTGTTTTTGTGCCAGTCCCATCCTTTCTTGATGACTGTAGCTTCATAGTAAAATTTGAAGTTAGGGAGGTTGGTTCCTCCAGCTCCAGCTCCAATGCTTTGGATATTCAGGGTCTTTTTTTTTTTTTTCTCTTCTGTGAAAAAACGCCATTGGATTTGATTCATTGAATCTTTAGATTGTTTTCTTTTAGTCATTTCAACATGAATTTTTCCATTCTGTTGGTAGCTATTTTTAGGGTTTTCTATGTGTAGTATCATGTCATCTGCAAACAGTGAGAGTTTTACTGTTTGCAGTAAAGGTACAAGGCACCCTTGTCTTGTTCCTGATCTTAGAGGAAATGCTTGCAGTTATTCACCATTGAGAATAATGTTTGCTATGGGCTTGTTGTATATGGTTCTTATTATGTTGAGGTTGGTTGCTTCTGTGCCAATTTTCTGGAGAGGTTTTATCATAAATGGGCATTGGATTTTGTTGAAAGCCTTCCCTGCATCTATTGAGATGATCATATGGTTTTTGTCTTTCAATTTGTTAACACAGTGTGCACATTGATTGGTTTGCATATATTTAACAATCTTTGCATCCCTGGGATATAACTCACTTGATCATGGTATATGATTCTTTTAATGTTTTGGATTCTGTTTGATAGAACTTTGTTGAAGATTTTTGCATCCATGTTCATCAGTGATATTATAATTTTCTTTTTTTGTGATATCTTTGCCTCTTTTTGGTATCAGGGTGATGATGGCCTCATAAAATGAGTTTGGGAGTATTCTCTGCTCTGCAGTTTTTTGTAACAGTTTGAGTAGGATAGCTGTTAGCTCTTCTCTGAACTTTTGATAGAATTTGCACGTGAAGCCATCTGACCATGGACTTTTGTTTGTTAGTTGTTTTTTTTTAGTGCTTGTCGTTGTTCTCTTCTTATTTTCTGCTTCTTCGTGGTTCAGTGTTGGAAGATTGTACCTTTCTAAGAATTTATCCATTTCTTTCAGGTTGTCCTTTTTCTTTTTTTTGGATACAGTTGCTCATAGTAGTCTCTTATGATCCTTTGTATATCTGTGTTGTCTGTCGTAACTTCTTTTTCATTTCTAATTTTATTGATTTGAATATTCTTTTTTTCTTGATGAGTCTGGCTAATGGCTTGTCAATTTTGTATATCTTGTCAAAGAACCAGCTTTTAGTTTTATTGATCTTTGCTATTATTTCCTTCATGTCTTTTTCATCTTTTTCTGCTCTGAGCTTTATGATTTCTTTCTTTCTACTAACTTGGGATTTTTTTGTTCTTATTTTTCTAGTTAGGTGTAATGTTAGGTTATTTGATATTTCTATTGTTTCTAGAGGTAGGCTTGCATTGCTGTAAACTTCCCTCTTAGCACTGCTTTACTGCATCCCATAGGTTTTGAGTTGTGTGACTGGCTTATTTCATTTAACATAATGTCATCAAGGTTCATCCATACTGTAGCATATGACAAAATTTCCTCCTTTTTTAAGACTAATACTCCATTGTATGTATATACCACACTTAACTTTATTCAGTCTTGGTGCATAAATAAAGATCTAATGCATATCTAATGCCAATAAGTTGATGGACAGACATTCAAGTTTACTAATCAAGTTTAGGTAACTTGATTATTGTGATTTTTTTAAGTTTAATGTAATCCCATTTATCTATCTTTGTTGCTATCCCATCCAAGAAATTATTGCCAAATCCAGTGTCATGAATCTTTTCCCACATGGTTTTAAGTCTAGGCATCTTAAAGTTTTGTCTTTCATTAAGATCTTTGATGCGTTTTGAGTTAATTTCTCTAAATGAGGTTAGCTAAGAGTCTAACTTCATTCTTTTGCATGTAGATATCTATTTTTCCTCAAATTATTTGTTGAAGAGACTGTCCTTTCCCATTGGAATGATATTGATGGTAGTCTTGACACTGTTGTCAAAAATTATTTAGCCATGTACACCAGGGCTTATTTCTGAGTTCTTTGTTCTGTTCCATTGGTTTAATATCTATCTTTATGCTTGTACCATGCTGTCTTGGTTATTGTTGCCTTGTAGTTGTTTCAAGTTGATTAGTGTGAGACAGATACCTCTATTTTTTTTTTTTTTTAGAAAATATCTTTACTCCTCAGAGTTCCTTAAGATGCCATATAAACTTCAGGAGGGGTTTTTCTGTTTCTGCCAAAAATGTCATTGGTATTTTGATAGAGATTACACTGAATCTTAGAACACTTTGGGTAATAATGACATCTTAAAAATACTAGGTCTTTCCCTCCATCAACCCAAGATGTCTTTTCACTTATTGGTGTCTTCTTTAATTTCAGTGAGCAATACTTTGTAGCCTGCAAGTCCTTTGCCCCCCCCCCCCCGCCGCTTAGCTGAATAATTCAATAAGTATCTTATTTTTTCTGTGCTATCATAAATGAAACTTTTTCTTTAATTTCTTTTACAAATTGTTCATTATTAATATATGGAGACACAGCAAATTTTTATTGATTCCATATCCCAAAAGTTTGATAAATTTTTGAACTAGTGATATAACACTGTGTGTGTGTGTGTGTGTGTGTGTGTGCAGAATCTTTAGAATTTTCTGTTTATAAGATAATGTTTCTGTGAATAATGCATTTTCCTGTAAACTGATAAATTATAAGATAGATGCTTTTTATTTCTTTTCAGGCTAGCTGTGAGCTCTTCTTTTATGGACATTGATATGATGAGGTAGTTTCCCTCTGTTGCTTGTTTGTCGAATATTTTTCATTATGAAACTGAAATTCTATAATATGTTTCTTTTTGAATCAATTGAGATAATCATGGCTTTTTCTTAATTCTTTTACTGTTATGTATTGTATTAATTGTTTTTAATATAGAGAACCATCTTGCTTTTTCAAGAGTAAATCCTACTTGATCATGATGTATACTTTTAATTTGCTGTTGAATTCTGTTTACTCGCATTTTGTTCAGGATTTTTCATCAAAATTCATCAGAGATACTGGGTCTGTACTTTGCTTGTCATGTTTTTGTCTAGTGTTAGTGTGAGAATCATGATGCTGACCTTATAGAATGAGTTTAGAAGTGTTCTTCCTCTTTGAATTTTGGAAGAGTTAGGAGAGATTTGTTGTTAATTCTTTTTCTAGAACTCATCAGTGAAGCTGTCTGATCCTGGGCTCTTCTGTGTTACGTTTTTATTACTAATACAGTCTCCTTAGTAGTTAATTGTTCTGACCTGCTATTTCGTCATGCTTCAGTCTTAGTAGGTTGAATGTTATTATGAATTTATCCAGTTATTCTAGGTTACCCAGTTTGTTGGTGTATAATTGTTCATATTAGTCTCGTATAATCCTTTTTTATTTTGTGATATCAGTTTTTTAAAGTTTATTTACTTTTTAATTGAAGGATAATTGCTTTGCAGAATTTTGTTGTTTTTGACATCAGTTTTAATGTCCCTGTTTCATTTACAATAGTTTTGAGTCTCCTATCTTTTTCTCCGAGTACAACTGGGAGGGTTTATCAGTTTTTTTGAAATTTTTAAAGAATCAACTCTTGGTTTTGTTTTTTTTAATTGAAGTACAGTCGATTAACAATGTTGTGATATTTTCAGGTGCATAGTGAAGGGATTCAATCACACACATTCATGTATCCATTCTCTCTCTGTCTGTCGTAGTTCACTCAGTTTGTAAGTCCATAACTCTGGCTGATCCACCCATGCAAGAGAGCATTTACTCTGCACCCTCTCCAGCACTTATTGCTTGTAGACTTTTTGATGATGGCCGTTCTGACTGGTGTGAGGTGGTATCTTGTCAGCAAATTTGGAAAACTCAGCAGTGGCCACAGGACTGGAAAAGGTCAGTTTTCATTCCAACCCCAAAGAAAGGCAATGCCAAAGAATGCTCAAACTACCGCACAATTGCACTCATCTCACATACTACTAAAGTAATGCTCAAGATTTTCCAAGCCAGGCTTCAGCAATACGTGAACCGTGAAATTCCAGATGTTTAAGATGGTTTTAGAAAACGCAGAGGAACCAGAGATCCAACTGTCAACATCCACTGGATCATTGAAAAATCAAGAGAGTTCCAGAAAAACATCTATTTCTGCTTTATTGACTATATCAAAGCCTTTGAGTGTGTAGATCACAATAAACTGTGGAAAATTCTGAAAGAGATGGGAATACTAGGCCACTTGACCTGCCTCTTGAGAAACCTGTATGCAGGTCAGGAAGCAACAGTTAGAACTGGACATGGAACAACAGACTGGTTCCAAACAGGAAAAGGAGTATGTCAAGGCTGTACATTGTCACCCTGCTTATTTAACTTATATGTAGAGTACATCATGAGAAATGCTGGGCTGGATGAAGCACAAGCTGGAATCAAGATTGCCAGGAGAAATATCAATAACCTCAGATATGCAGATGACACCACCCTTATGGCAGAAAGTGAAGAAGAACTAAAGAGCCCCTTGATGAAAGTGAGAGAGGAGAGTGAAAAAGTTGGCTTAAAGCTCAACATTCAGAAAACTAATATCATGGCATCTGGTCCCATCACCTCATGGCAAATAGATGGGGAAACAGTGGAAACAGTGAAAGGGTTTATTTTGGGGGGCTCCAAAATCACTGCAGATGGTGACTGCAGCCATGAAATTAAAAGACGCCTACTCTTTGGAAGGAAAGTTATAACCAACCTAGACAGCATATTAAAAAGCATACATAAAAAAAATAAAAAGCAGAGACATTACTTTGCCAACAAAGGTCCATCTAGTCAAGGCTCTGGTTTTTCCAGTAGTCATGTATGGATGTGAGAGTTGGAATAGAAAGAAAGCTGAGCACTGAAGAATTGATGCTTTTGAACTGTGGTGCTGGAGAAGACTCTTGAGAATCCCTTGGACTTCAAGAAGATCCAACCAGTCCATCTTAAAGGATATCAGTCCTGGGTGTTCATTGGAAGGACTGATGTTGAAGCTGAATACTTTGGCCACCTGATGCGAAGAGCTGACTCATTTGTAAAGACCCTGGGGCTGGGAAAGATTGAGGGCAGGAGGAGAGTGGGATGACAGAGGATGAGATGGTTGGATGGCAGCACCGACTCAATGGACATGAGTTTGGGTAGGCTCCGGGAGTTGGTGTTGGACAGGGAGGCCCAGCCTGCTGCAGCTCCTGAGGTCACAAAGAGTTGGACACGACTGAGCGACTGAACTGGACTGAATAATGGATGGTGTTGAGCATCTTTTCATGTGCTTGTTGGCCATCTGTATATATTCTTTGGAGAAATATCTCTTCAGGTCCCTTTCGCACTTTTTGATTGGGTTGTTTGCTTTTCTAGTATTGAGTTGTATGAGCTGCTTGTATATGTTGGTAAATAATTCTTCCTCTATTGTTTCCTTGCTATTATTTTCTTCCATTCTGAGGGTTGGTTGTCTTTTCACATCGTTTGTAGTTTCCTTTTCTAGGGAAAAGCTTTCAAGTTTAATTAGGTCCCACTTGTTTATTTTTGTTTTTATTTCCCTTACTCTAGGGGGTGGGTTGTAGAAGATCGTGCTTTGATTTATGTCACTGAGTGTTCTATCTATGATTTCCTCTAAGAGTTTTATAGTTTCTGGTCTTACATTTAAGTCTTTAATCCATTTTGAGTTTATCTTTGTGTGTGGCATTAGGTAGTGTTCTAATTTCATTCTTTTGCATTTAGCTTTCCAGTTCTCCCAGCACTACTCATTAAAGAGGCTCTCTTTGCCCCATTGTATATTCTTACCTCCTTTGTCAAAAATAAGGTACCCATAGGTGTGTGGGTTTATCTGTGATTCTCTTTTTCCATTGGTCTATATTTCTGTTTTTGTGCCAGGATCATACTGTCTTGGTGACTGTAGGTTTGCAGTGTAGTGAAAAGTCAGGAAGGTTGATTCCTCCAGCTCCATTCTTCTTTCTCGAGACTGCTTTGGCTATTTGGGGTCTTTTGTGTTTCCATATGAATTGTGAGATTTCGCCATTGTGAGAAATGCCATTGGTAATTTGATAGGGATTGCATTGAATCTGCAGATTGCATTTGGTAGTATAGTCATTTTCACAGTGTTGGTTCCAGAAAGGTGGAATATCTCCCCATCTGTTTATGTCATCGTTTATTTCTTTCATCTGTGTCTTATAATTTTCCATATACAAGTTTTTTGTCTCCTTAGGTAGGATTATTCCTAGATATTTTATTCTTTTTGTTGCAGTGGTATATGGGATTGATTTCTTAATTTCTCTTTCTGACTTTTCATTGTTAGTATATAGGCATGCAAGTGATTTCTATGTACTGACCTTGTATCCCACGACTTTGCTGAATTCACTGTTTAGTTCTAGAAATTTTCTGATAGTTTCTTTTGGGGTTTCTATGTATAGTATCATGTCATCTGCAAACAGTGAGAGTTTTGCTTCTTCCTTGCCAATCTGGATTACTTTTATTTTTCATCTCTGATAGCTGTAGCTAGGACTTCCAAAACTATGTTGAATGATAGTGGTGAGAGTGTACACCCTTGTCCTGATTTTCGAGGGAATGCTTTTAGTTTTTCACCATTGAGAATAATGTTTGCTGTGGGCTTTGCATATATGGCCTTAACTATGTTGAGGTAGGTTCCTTCTATGCCCATTTTTTGAAGTGTTTTTTATCACAAATGGAAGCTGAATTTAGTCAAAAGCTTTGTCTGCATGTATTGAGATGATCATATGGTTTTTATCTTTCAATTTGTTAATATGGTGTATCACATTGATTGATTTGCATATATTGAAGAATCCTTGCGTGTCTGGGGTAAACCCAACTTGTTCATGGCATATGAGCTTTTTAATGTATTGCTGAATTCTGTCTGCTAGAATTTTGTTGAGGATTTTTGCATCCATGTTCATCAGTGATATTGGCCTATAGTTTTCTTTTTTCATGTTGTCTTTGCTTGCTTTTCGTATCAGGGTGATTGTGGCCTTGTAGAATGAGTTTGGAAGCATCCCTTCCTCTGCAATTTTTTGGAAGATTTTCAGAAAAATAGGCATTAACTCTTCTGTAAATGTTTGATAGAATTCCCCTGTGAAGCCATCTGGACCTGGATTTTTGTTTTTTGGGAGATTTTTGATTACTGATTTCAGTGTTTGTAATTGGGTTGTTCATAATTTCCATTTCTTCCTGTTTCGTCTTGAGAGGTGGACCTTTTCTAAGATTATGTCCATTTCCTCTAGGCTGTCCATTTTTTTAGCATATAGTTGCTCACAATATTGTCTTATAATCCTTTGTATTTCTGTTTTGTCTGTTGTAAACTCGCCTTTTTCATTTCTAATTTTGTTGATTTCACTTTTTCTCCCTTTTTTGTTGATGAGTCTGGCTAGTGGTTTGTCAGTTTTGTTTATCTTCTCAAAGTACCTGCTTTTCATTTCATTAATCTTTGCTATTGTTTCCTTCAGGCTTCCCTTGTGTCTCAGCCAGTAAAGAATCCACCTGCAATGCGGGAGACCTGGGTTCTATATCTGGCTTGGGAAGATCCCCTGGAGAAGGAAAAGCCTACCCTCTCCAGTATTCTGGCCTGGAGAATTCCATGGACTGTATAGTCCATGGGGTCGCAAAGAAGTAGGACACGACTGAGCGACTTTCACTTTCACATTGTGTCCTTCATTTCTTTTTCATTTATTTCTGCTCTGATCTCTACGATTTCTTTCCTTCTGCTGACTTTGAGGTTTTTTGGTTCTTTTTCCAGCTGATTTAGATGTAGAGTTATGTTGGCTATTCGATGCTTTTCTTATTTCTTGAGGTATGATTGTATTGCTATAAACGTCCCCCTTAGAACTGCTTTTGCTGAATCTTACAGGTTTGGGGTCATTGTGTTTCCATTGTCATTTGTTTCTAGGAGTCTTTTGATTTCCTTTCTTATTTCTTTAGTAACCTCTTCATTATTTAGTACTGTACTGTTTAATCTCCATGAGTTTGCTTTTTTTGCAGTTTTTTTTCCCTTTATTTGATATCTAGTCTCATAGCATTGTGGCCAGAGAAGATACTTGATACATTTAAGCAATTTCAATTTTCTTGAATTTACTGAGGCTCAATTTGTGGCCCAAAATGTGTTCTATCCTGGAGAATGGTCCATGTGCACTTGGGAAGAAAATGTATTCTGCGTTTGGATGGGAAGTCCTGAAGATATCAGTTAGGTTCATTTGGTCTAATGTTTCATTTAAGGTTTGTGTTTCCTTATTGATTCTCTCTTTTGGTGACGTGTCCATTGGTGTAAGTGGAGTGTTAAAGTTCACTACTATCATTCTGTTTCTGTCTATTTCCCCTCTTATGCCTGTTAGTATTTGCTTCATGTATTGAGGTGCTAATATGTTGGTTCCATAAATATTTACAATTGTTATGTCTTCTTCTTGGATTAATCCCTTGATCATTATGTAGTGTCCTTCTTTGTCGCAGAATATTCTTTATTTTAAAGTCTATTTTGTCTAAAGTAAGGATTGCCACTCTGGCTTTTTTTTTTAGTTTCCATTTGCATGGAATATCTTTTTCCATCCTTTTACTTTCAGTCTGCATGTGTCTCTAGATCTGAAGTGGGTCTCCTATAGTCTTGGTTTTGTATCCATCCAGTCAATATGTATCTTTTGGTTGGTGCATTTAATCTGTTTACATTTAAGGTAATTAAATTATTGATGCATAAGTTCCTATTGGCATTCTCTTGGTTGTTTTGGGTTTGCTTTTGCAGGTCTTTCCTTTCTCTTGTGTTTACTGGCTATGTAAGTCCCCTCAGTATTTGTTGCAAGGCTGGTTTGGTGGTGCTGCATTCTCTTAACTTCTGCTTGTCTGTAAAGCATTTGATTTTCCATCAATGGAATGAGATCTTTGCCAGATATAGTAATCTTGGTTGTAGAATTTTGTCTTTGAGTACTTTAAATATATCCTGCCGTTCCCTTCTGGCCTGCAGAGTTTCTGTTGAAAGATCTGCTGGTACTCGTATGGGTTTTCCCTTGTGTGTTACTTTTTGCTTTTCCCTTGCTGCTTTTACTATTTTTTATTTGTAGTTAATCTCCGTTAGCTGGATTAATATATGTCTCTATGTGTTTCTCTTTGGGTTTATCCTGTAAGGGACTCTCTGTGCTTCTTGGACTTGATTGACTGTTTCCTTTCCCATGTTGAGGAAGTTTGCAACTATAATTGCTTCCAAAATTTTCTCAGTGCCTTTCTTCTTTTTCCCTCCCTTGGGACCCCTGTAACTTGAATATTGGTGCATTCAGTATTGTCCCAAAGGTCTCTGAGGATATCCTCAGTTCTTTTCATTCCTTTCCCCTTATTTTGCTCTTCAGCAGTTATTTCCTCCACTCTATCCTCCAATTCACTTATCTGTTCCTCTCCCTCAGTTATTCTGGTATCGGTTCCTTCTGGAGTATTTCTAATTTCAGTAATTGTGTTATTCATCTCTTTGCTTATTCTTCATTTCTTCTGTATCCTTGATAATTGTATTAACTGTGTTAAATGTTTCTTGCATTTTCTCCATTCTGATTTCAAGTCTTTGGAGCATCTTTACTATCATTATTCTGAATTCTTTTGCAGGAAGATTGTTTATTTCCTCTTTGTTTATTTGGTCTTGTGAATTCATCATTTTTTTTTCTAACTTTCTCCACTTGAGGTCTCCTTTTCCCAGGCTTTAGAGTTGTATTCCTTCTTCCTTTTGTTTTTTTACTTTGGAGGGAAATGTTGGTTGGATGGTTTGTGTTGATTTCTTGTTGGGGGGTGACTTGTGCCTGTGTTCTAGCAGGAGGAGATCAAGCAGATCAGGCAGGTCATTGCAGAGATAATGGGACATATACACACACTTCCACACATACGATTATAACCAAAGTGTTACAAAGAAAAGAGTACAGGAGATTGACTTGGTGAAGACGGCAAACCAAAAGTGATCATCAACCAAGAGCGAGCTACAGCTCAATCTGTAAAACAGCAGAGGGCCAACTGGGGAACATTGCAGAGAGAGCTCAGCAGTTCAGCTTGCTTAGGGAATAAAAGAAAGAGTGAAGGAGAAAAAAGAGAAAAAAAAAGAGATAGAAAAAAAGAGGAGGAGGGAAAAGAGAAAAGGAAGGGGTGGAAAAGAGGGTTAAAAAAAGAGAGAACAGCAAAACTAGAAAAGCAAAGATGAATAGATGTATATGGAAAAGATTTACATATATTCAGGAACAGCTACAGCTGGTAAAGAACTATAGGAAAAGCAGTTGAATATATCAAAAACACAATAAAGAAAACTCATTTAAAAAAGGGTGCAAAAGAGAAAAAAAGAAAAAACATCTTAAAATGAATTTTTTTTTTTTTTTACAAGAAACACAAGGTAGAAAATTCCACTGCACTGCAAAAGGCTAATATGAAGGTGGAAATATGTAGGGGGAATCAACAATGTGATTTATAAGAAAAAAAGAAAAAATCTTAAAATGAATTTTTTAAATCAATTAAAACCAAGAGGAAAGCTCCACAGCACTGAAAAGTGTTAATGTGAAGGTGGAAATATGTAGGAGGAATAAACATCGTGATTTATAAGAAAAAGAGAAAAAAAATGTTCTCAAGGTCACATTTCTTCTTGATTGTGGGGTCTGCCCCCATGCATGGGGTTGGGTTAGTGTCCTGTGATGTTTTCCTGGTTGGGGGAGCTCATGCCTGCGTTCTGGTTGATGGAGCTGGACCTCATTTCTCTGAAGGGCAGTGCAGTGTTGAGTAGTAGGTTTTGGGATGTCCATGGTTCAGTACACCTTCTGGCTTTGGCAGTGTTAGATGTGTCTATTTCCGCAGCTGCCTCAAAGGGGCCCTCTCCTCATATCTCCACTGCCGCCAGCTCCCGACTTGTCCCTGGGATCCCTGCCCGTGCTTCTCTGCCCTGCACCGCTGGCTGAAGCTTGCTGGATTGGGGCGTGTGTGGCTCTCTTCCTGTGCCCTCTGCATCGCGGAGACTTGTGTGGGCTCCCCTCTGCCCCTCAGCTCTCCTCTGCGTCTAAGGGCTTGTGTGCACTTGTTTCAGCTCCCAGGCCTGGCCTCTGTGCCCTGTGTCTAGTGTGGACTTGTTTTGGCTCCCTGTGCCCGCTCTCTGCATCACGGAGCGTGTGTGCACCTGTTTCGTCTCACCGCCTGCCCTCTTTGTCGCAGGGCTCATGTGTTCTTCTTTCAGCTGTGTTGCGAGGGTTGTGTGCGCTGGCTAGGTCTGTATGCCTCCTCACTCTTGGTTTCCCCAGCCTGCCGTCTGGTTGGGCCCACAGTCCGTGAGCTCTTAACGGGCTGAGGAGTGTAGCTTTCTCTGTTTTCTACCAAGTCTCTGCTTTGCCTGGTTTTCCGAGATTCTGCAGCTCCCTCTTGGGCCTGCCTGTGAGGGAGCTTCCCTGTGCTCGGGAACTCCTGTTGTTTCAGGACCCCTCCCTCCCTTGGGGCACAAGCTCCTGCCCAGAAGTTCGTCGTTTCCCTTGTTATGTCTCCATCCTCTCTCCTGCCTCATTTCAGGGAGCTTAGCCTGTCCCGCTGGAGGCCTGGGGACTGCTGCTGTAGCCTGGAGGTTGCTCTGTAGGAGTTGTTCTGTATCTTGATGAGTTTTTAATGTATTTGTGGGGAGGCTGGCAATCTCCCCGTCTTACTCCTCAGCCATCTTCTTCCACCTCCTCTAATGAAATCTCCCTGGGCTTAAAAAATATATACACATATTTTATATTTAAAAAAATATATAAATATATATTTTTATAAATATATATATTTTTAATTGAAGGATGGTTGCTTTACAATATTTGTTTGATTTCTGCTATACATCAACATGAGTTAGCCATAGGTACACATATGTCCCCTCCCTTTTGAACCTCTCTCCCACCCTTACCCACCCCTGCAGGTTGTTACAAAGCCCAAGTTTGAGTTCCCTGAATCACACAGCAAATTTTTGCTGCCTGTCTATTTTACATATGGTAGTGTGTATGCTTCCATGGTGCTCTCTCCATTCATCTCACCCTCTCCTTCCTCCTGCCCCCTGCCCTTGTCCATAAGTCTTTTCTCTATGTCTGCATCTCCTTTGCTGACTTGCAAATAGGTTCATCAGTACCATCGTTCTAGATTGCATATATGCGTGTTAATACATGATACTGTTTTTCTCTTTCTGCCTTCACTCTGTATAATAGGCTCTAGGTTCATCTACCTCATTAGAACTGACTCAAGTATGTTCCTTTCTATGGCTGAGTAGTATGCCATTGTATATACGTACCACAGCTTCTTTATCCATTCATCTGTTGACGGACATCTAGGTTGCTTCCATGTTCTAGCTATTGTAAACAGTGCTGCCATGAACATTGAACTACATGTATCTTTTCCAGTTCTGGTTTCCTCAGGGCATATGCTTAGAAATGATATTGCTGGGTCGTATGGTGGTTTTATTTCTAGTTTTTAAGGAGTCTATATATACTGTCTTCCATAGTGTTGTATCAATTTACATTCCCACCAGCAGTGCAAGAGGGTTCTCTTCTTTTCTCCCCATCCTCTCGAGCACTGTTGTTTGTGGATTTTTTTGATGATGGCCATTCTGACTGGTGTGAGGTGATGTCTCTTTGTGGTTTTGATTTGCATTTCTCTAATAATGAGTGAAGTTGAACATCTTTTCATGTGTTTCTTAGCCATTTCTATGTCTTCTTTGGGCTTCCCTGGTGGCTCTGAGGGGAAAGCGTCTGTCTGCAATGTGGGAGACCTGGGTTTCATCCCCAGGTTGGGAAGATCCTCTGGAGAAGGAAATGGCAACCCACTCCAATACACTTGCCTGGAAGATTCCATGGACAGGGAAGCCTGGTAGACTTAGAGTCCATGGCATTGCAAGGAGTCACACACGACCAAGCAGCTTCACTTCTCGTGAGTCATGAGATATGTCTGTGTAGGTCTTTGACCACTTTTTGACTGGGTTGTTTGTTTTTCTGGTATTGAATTGTATGAGCTGCTTGTATATTTTGGAGATAATCCTTTTTCAGTTGTTTATTTTGCTATTATTTTCTCCCATTCTAAGGGTTGTCTTTTCACCTTGTTTATAGTTTCCTTTGCTGTGCAAAAACTTTTAAGCTTAATTAGGTCCAACTTGTTTATTTTTGTTTGTATTTCCATTATTCTAGGAGGTGGGTCATAGAGGATCATGCTGTGATTTATGTCATACAGTTTTCTGCCTATGTTTTCTTCTAAGAGTTTTGTAGTTTCTGGTCTTATGTTTAGATCTTTTATCAATTTTTAGTTTATATTTGTGCGTGGTGTTAGGAAGTGTTCTAATTTCATTCTTTTACACGTAGTTGTCCAGTTCTCCCAGCAGCAATTATTGAAGAGACTATCTTTTCCCCGTTGTATATTCTTGCCTCCTTTGTCAAAAATAAAGTCATTATAGGTACATGGGTTTATCTCTGGGCTTTCTGTCTTGCACCATTGGTCTATATTACTGTTTTTGTGCCAGTCCCAAACTTTCTTGATGGCTGTATGTAGTTCTGTAGTATAGTCTGAAACCAGGTAAGTTGATTCCTCCAACTCCGTTCTTCTTTCTCATGATTGCTTTGGCTATTTTGAGTCTTTTGTGTTTCCATACGAATCGTGAAATTTATTGTTTTAGTTGTCTGAAGAATGCCATTGAAAATGGACAGATTCTTGGAAAAGTTCAACCTTGCAAGACTGAAGCTCTTCCAAAAAATTGCAGAGAAAGGAACACTTCCAAACTCATCCTATGAGGCCACCATCACCCTGATACTAAAACCAAAGGCATCACAAAAAAAGAAAATTATAGGCCAATATCACTGATGAGCAAATGTTCAAAAATCCTCAACAGAATTTTAGCAAACAATATTCAACAACACATTAAAAAGATCATACCCTGTGATCAAGATGGTTTTATCCCAGGGATGCAAGTATTCAATATATGCAAATCAATCAATGTGCTATACCATGTTAACAGACTGAAAGATAAAAAACATGATAATCTCAATAGATGCAGAAAAAGCTTTTGACAAGATTCAGCACCAGTTTATGATAAAAACTCTTGAAACAATGGGCATAGAAGGATCCCACCTTAACATAACGGAGGCCATATACGGCAAACCAACAGCAAACATTATGCTCAGCACTGAGAACCTGAAAGCTTTCCCTCTGAGATCAGGAACAAGACAAGAGTGCCCACTCTCACCACTATTATTCAGCATAGTTTTGGAAGTCCTAGCTACAGCAGTCAGAGGAGAAAAAAAAGTAAAAGTAATCCAGATTGGAATGGAAGAAGCAAAAGTCTGTTTGTAGATGAGTATACCTGTATACTGTATCTACAGTATATTTGTATATTTTTATACTGTACATAGGGCTAAGCCCTAAAGATAATTTCAGAAAATTATTAGAGCTAATTGGTGAATTTAGTAAAGTCGCAGGATACAAAATCAATACACAGAAATCACTAGCATTCCTATATACTAACAATGAAAAATAAGAAAGAGAAATTAAGGGCTAAATCCCATTTGCCATTGCAATGAAAAGACTAAAATACCTGGGAATAAACCTACCTAAGGAGACAAAAGAGCTGTATACAGAAAACTACAATACACTGATGAAAGAAATGGAAAAACAACCTAAACAGATGGAGCTACTCCACGCTCCTGGGCTGAAGAATCAATATTGTGAAGATGACTAGACTACCTGATGCAGTCTGCAGGTTCAGTGTGTCAAGCCCCCTGGGCCTCTGTGTGTAATGCCACGGAAGAGGTTTGCCGATTTGGTCCGAGAGCTCCCCCTGGTGTCTGTCCAGCTTACTGCAGACTGCTGGCCGGCCACCCCTGTGAATGGTTTTTGTTCTCTGTAGTCCTCAATCTTGTGTCGCCATCCTGGCAGTGACAGAAGCCAGTCTCGCGGTCAGTCCTCCTGGGAGTCAGAACACTGGATGCATGTAGGTTACGCTTCTCTCTTTCCTTCCTCAGGGAGAAGTTGAGAACTGGGAGTTTGCCCCCAGTGTTTGCCGTCCGTGTCAGGGAGCAAGGCCTTGGTGAGAGCATGGCCCGAAGTTTTCTCCTGGGCTCTCTTGTGGTTGATGTCAGGTCTACCTGGGGCGCTGGAGTCTTTTAAAGGCAGTTGGTCCGGGTATTGTTAAGCTGGCTTCTCTGTGGAGACGAGGATCAGGGCTTCTGTTCTGCCATCGTGCTGGTGTCTGTTAGGAATCTGACGTACAAGGAGATCTGCCAAGTATGAGGTTCCCATGTCATCCTCAGTCAGCTTACAGGTGTGATGCAGCTGGCGTTTCATGTGTGCTACAGACTGAAAACTCTTACTGAAGAATGCAGTCTGATATTGCCAGTCAGGTAGCAGAAAGGAGAAAGTGCCATTGTGAAGGGAGTCCATAGTGTTATCTTTCCTGTTGCAGCTAGTACAGTCTATGGCTGGAAGGAAAACTTACTTCAAACACTCAGTTTGCAGTGGGGAAAATGAGTTCCAGAAAATTTAAATTACCTTCATAAGGTCATATGACTGCTTCAGAGTCAAATCTGTGACATTACAAGAGTTTTTTTTAGGTACTTTTTCAGTTCTCTTATATCCTTACCACTAAACTCTTTTAATGGTTGGAACTGTAGATATGAGCTTTGAAGCACCTACCGCTTGGAGCTGGCAGTTCTGAACTTTATGGTTTTGAACTTTAACCCCAGAGCTCTTTTCTTTCTTCTGAGAATGTGAATTCTCAAATTTCCTGCTTTAGTAAAACATTTTATTTGAGTGTATGCAAATGTGGAATCTCACTGTTTACCTTTTTCCATATTACTATCAAGTCTGACAAAGGTCTGAGGTGATGGCAGTTTTTTCCTGATCTTTATAAGCTCTTCTTGGCCCTCTTGAGATCACACACCTAAAGGATGATTGAAGAGAAGTGAGAATTTAGAGTTGAATCCATAGTTCTAGGATTAGTGGAGGCGGGATTAGCTGCAAACACTGTAATCAAGTCAGAACTGACCAAATAGGAACCCGAAGGGACCTGAAAAGGGACCCCAAAACAGTGACTCATCATCTAAATTCTCTTGCACTAAGCTATGTCAGATGCTTTTGCATGGACCTAAGGTCTTGGAAAAAATGTAATATTAACAAGTTTGCACATTCTATGAACCTCTTACCCAAATCCTTTCATCCACCCATCTTCATAACCTAATATTCTCCAAGCTGGAGAAGAGCATTTGAAAACACATCTCCATTGAGATCATGTAGATGAAGTTAATATAAGCCTCAGAGACAGAGTATTTGGACTTTACAAAGAGCCTGGAAAGATTATTTGTGATAGTAGTGGTGGTGGTAGTAAGCCCTCACTGAAGTCATTGTTCCCCAGAATCCCTTTAAGCTTCATTACCAAAGTTAAGTCTCTGGGAGGTTGAGAGTGAAACTCTGGAGTTTGTGTCTGTGAGGCTGCAGAATCCTTGGTAAGTCACCTCCTTAATCATGTTTTAGCTTCCTGTCCTTAAATGGAAATAAAAATAGTATTATATAGTAATTAAATGAGAAATTCTTACTATTGTGCCATTTAATGTGTATTAACAAACTTTTGTGTGTCGCCTTCAGCAGAAGGATGGGAGGAAGTACTTAAAGAGAAGTTGGCGATGGGGTGGGGGGAGGCAATCTATCTCATGCATCATCTTGTCCTGGGGGACTCTCAGTTCAAGTAAAGGAAGTGGACAATCAGGTGGAGGGACCAACAGCAATGAGCCCCACTTCCTTTCTTCAAAAGCAGAGGGACATTGGAACAGAGATTCCCAGTATTTGAAGAGCACTTCTATTTAACCTTCATGGGCATTTGTTGCTATGTAAAATTTTCTATCCGTATATTTAAACTTATGAAAAGTAAAACTTTAAGAGACCAGGGTGACATTTAGGCATAAATTTATTTGAAAGAATGACAAATGCAAGATTTTGGCATTTTTTTATGTCTAATTTTAGAGACCCCCAGAAGCCATAGCGAAAAATTAACTGAGTAACTACTATTTACTTCACAATAGTCCAACCACTCATTCTGAGCCCCCTTCATAAATTGGATTCTGCCATCAGCTCATCTTTGATAAGAAGCTTTTCAAGATGATGGAACTGGTTAAAACACAGCCACTCTTTTCAGCCTGATGGCCAGGCAGTGTTCTCCCCCGCCTGTTTCTCACGTAGCACAACTGCTCAGCATCCTTTGGGGTCTCCATTCCTCACCCTACTGTTGCCAGTCTGGAGTAGCTCATTAGGATTGCCTTCTGTGGACAGCTACAGTCACTGCACGCCACAGTTCTGTCCCTGTCAACACTGGCCAGCTCTATATTCTGCCTAAATTGTGTCTGTCATTGTCTATTTCCTGCTTATTTCTAAGTGAATATAAATGGTGTGTTCTCCCAATGTCACTTTCAGCTTTTCCACTTTCAGGGAGTTAATGTAAGTTCTGTTATAGCAGATGCCTATTTTCAGGAATGTCCTTGTCTTAGATGATCTTTTATCAGCCTTTTGCCCATCTTACCACTTGAGTTAGCCAGTGATCACTGTCAGTTTCCAAGAGACCTTAAAGAATTATTCTTCCTGTTGCAGTATTTAATTTCATGTGAACATTTAACATGTAAATTCCAAATAAACATGATAACTTAAAATCATGATTTTCTATATATAGAGTACATGATACTAGTTATAGAAAACATTAAGGTCTCTGCATAAAAACTATTAAACTGATAAATGAATTAAGCTAGGTAGCAGGCTATAAGATGAATATACAGAAATCTGTTGCACTTCTTTATGCTAACGATGAAACATAGAAAGAGAAATTAAAAAATAGTTCTGTTTAAAATTGCACCAATGAAACAACTTCCAAGACCATGGAGGAATAAGACAGGAAGATCACCCTCCTCCCCACAGATACATCAAAATTCACCTGCATATGGAGCAGCTCCTACAGGACACATTCAGAACACTGGCAGAAGACCCCAGACTTCCAAAGAGGCAAGCCAATCTCCTTAGAACGAGATAGGGCAAAAGATTTTTTAACAGAATACCTGGTCTATTTTTATTCTTTGTTGTTAATAAACCATTTGCAGTTAAAAAAAAAGAGACAATATTCTGAATGACTTTCAGAAGGATAGGCATTAGCTCTTCTCTAAATATTTGACAGATCACACCTGTGAAGCCATCTGGCCCTGGCTTTTGTTTTTTGGGAGATTTTTTTTTTTTATCACAGTTTCAATTTCAGTGCTTGTAATTGGCTTGTTTGTAACCTCCCTTTCTTCCTGGTTCAGTTTTGGAAGTTTTAATTTTTCTAAGAACCTATCCATTTCTTCCAGGTTGTCCATTTTATTGGCATATCATTGCTTGTGATAGTCTCTTACGATCTTTTGTGTATCTGCGTTGTCTGTTCCTCTCTTTTTGCATTTCTAATTTTGTTGATTTGATTCTTCTCCCTTTTTTTCTTGATGAGACTGGTTGGTTGTCAATTTTGTTTACCATCTCAGTGAGCCAACTTTTAGTTTTACTCGTCTTTACTATTGCTTCCTTCATTTTCTTCTGCTTTGATCTTTGTGATTTATTTCATTCTACTAACTGTGCAGTTTTTGTTATTCCTTTTCCAGTTGTTTTATGTATAAAGTTAGGTTGTCTATTCGATGTTTTTCTTGTTTCTTGAGGTAGGATTGTATTGCTATAAACTCCCCTCTTAGAAATGCTTTCGCTGCATCCCATAGGTTTTGGGTCATCGGGTATTCATTGTCATTTGTTTCTAGGAATTTTTTTCTTTCCTTTTCTATTTCTTCATTAACCTGCTTGTTATCTAGAAAAGTATTTTTTAATCTCCATGTGTTTGTGTTTTTTACAGCTTTTTTTTCCTGTTATTGACATCTAGGCTCATAGTGTGGTCAGAAGCTTTTTATGATTTCAATTTTCTTAAATTTACTGAGGTTTGATTTGTGACATAAGATGTGGTCTATCCTGGAGAATCTTCCAGGTGCACTTGAGAAGAAAGTGTATTCTTCTGCATTTGAATGGAATCTTCTGTTAGGTCCATCTGGTCTGACATGTCATTTAAGGCTTGTGTTTCCTTATTAATTTTCAATTTTGATGATCTGTCCATTGGTGTAAGTGGTGTGTTAATGGAGATTCCTTAAAAAAAAAAGAAAAACTAGAAACAAAGCTACCGAATTACCCAGCAATCCCACTACTAGACATATAACTTGAGGAAGCCAAAGTTGAAAAAGACACATGTACCCCAATGTTTATTGCAGCACAATTACAGTAGCTAGGACGTGGAAGCAGCCTAGATTGGTCATTGACAGATGAATGGATAAAGAAGATGTGGTACATACATACAGTGGAATATTACTCAGCCATAAAAAGGAACATATTTGAGTCAGTTCTAACGAGGTGGATGAACCTAGATCCTGTTATACAGAGTGAAGTAAGTCAGAAACAGAAAGACAAATATTGTATATTAATGCATATATATGGAGTGTAGAAAGATGATCATGATGAACCTATTTGCAGGGCAGCAGTGAAGATATAGACATAGAGAACAGACTTATGGACACAAGGCAGGGGGAGGAAGGGGAGGATGGGACGAGTGGGGAGAGTGGGGAGAGTGGCATGGAAACATACACTACCATGTGTAGATAGACAGCCAGTGGGAACTTGCTCTATGCCTCGAGTAACTCAAACTGGGGCTCTGTAACAACCTAGAGATGTGGGCTTGGGTGCAAGGTGGGAGGGAGGTTCACGAGGGAGGGAACACATGTATACTGATGGCTGATTCATGTTGGTATGTGGCAGAAGCCAACACAATATTGTAAAGCACTTATCTGTCAAATAAAAATAAATACATTTTTCTAAAAAAGGGAAAAAGAGGAGAAAAAAAGAGATAAAGACTTTCAGGACGAGAACCTGTGCCCTGCGGTGGGAGTTGTGAAGGAGGAAAAGTTTCCATACACTGGGAAAGCCCCTCACAGGCGAGGACAGGAGGGAGCTTCGGAACGTCAGAAGGGAGCACAAGAGTGATGGCCTGGAAGGCAAAATGGAGAGAATTCATCACAGACCTCATTGCTGAACAGCATTTCCTAGCCGAGAAGCAGCTCAGATGCTTGAACCCATGGCAGAAGTTAGGGGCAGGGTGCCAAGGCTCACGCTCAGGTGTCAGACCCCAGGGAGAGGACCAGGATTGGTTGCTTTGAGGATCCTTTGACGGGGCTAGTATGACACCGCTGAGGGAGTCCAGAGAAAAGACTGGGCATCCCAAACAGACAAGATAACGTTGTCCACAGGACACTCTAACTCCCTGCATTCACAGATGGTGGCTGTGTGCCCCAGAGACTGCCAAAACCTGCAAAACCAGAAGCCCCAGTGGTGGAATTAGACCTGACTGCAGTTTACTGTCCCAGAGGGGAAAACATAAGCCATGAGCCACTGCCAAAGCCGAGGAGAGCGCCTGAGGCGGCAGGCAAGACGCCAGCACTGCGGTCCTGACCCCAGAGGTGAGAGTCGCCACTAGGCTGTGAACAGGTACACGCCTTGATGGAAGCCTAACCAGCATGGTCTTCCTAGAGACGCACAACCTGGGGCCATTTCCTCTGGAAGAGCGCACGACCTGCCTCCATCTGTAACAACATCTGTGAAGCCTCTACTGCCACGAGCACACCCTGGTGCATCCCACCTGGGATGCCATGCCCCTCCATCTCCCCCACGTGAGTGAGCACATGAGCTCTAATAAGCCTTGGTGTTTGCCCCTCGTGTCTGGGAAGGTAACAGAAACCCAAGGCTGGCCTACAAAAAGGGGCAGGCCCTAAACCAAAGGAGCTGTGTGATTGAAGGAGAGAAGGAGAATTAGCTCCTGAAGCTGCGGGTGCAGCAGATTTGACCCCCACAGTTAGCCTGAGACTGTAGACTCTGGGGACAGCTCTGGACTTTGGGAGTGCACGTAATACCCCAAGTACTGGATGGAGTAAGGCCAGACCTGAGACTGAGCTGACCCCACACTGCCCACAGCAGGTCAGAGAACTTCCCAGAAGTCCTGGAGGACTTTGGTGTGAGTTCCCTTGAGTGTTCCGGGACGCTGCATGTTGCGTTCACCAATCATCTTAGGGTTTTGTCTTCTGTGCTGTGTGACCTGTGAAGTTTTGGTGCTACAGTAAGGGATCAGGCCTGAACCGGTGAGGTGAGAAACCTGACCCAGGACATTGAACCCCCAGAGGAATCCCAACCCCATGGATCATTAGTTGGTAGGAGCTCTCCCGAAGGCCTCCTTCTCAACATTAAGACCAAACCCCACTGAAAGGCCAGCAAGTTCCAGTGATGGGTTCCACACACCAATCTTTCAGCAAAATGGGAGCACAACTCTGAACATTAGAAGACAGGCTGCCTAAAGACATGCCAAACCCATAGACACCCCCAAACACACTAGTGGACACAGCACTGCCTCTCAGAGAGACAAAATCCAGTTCCATCCACCAGAACACAGGCACAAGTCCCCCCAACCAGGAGGCCTTCACAAGGCACTGGTCCAGCCCGCCCATGGCGGGCAGACTCTACAATTAAGAGGAACTGCGGCCCTCCAGCAATGATTCAGCGTAATGATAGTAAAGATGATCCAAAATCTTGAAAATAAAATGGAGCCACAGATAAATAGACTGGAGGTGCAGATTAAATAGACTGGAAGCATGGATTGAGAGATATAAGAAATCTTTAACAAGGACCTAGAAGAACTAAAGAATAGGCAATCAGCAATGAACAACAAAATAGCTGAGATTAAAAATACACTAGAGGGAACCACCAGCAGAATAACAGGCAGAAGAGCAGACAAGTGAGCTGAAAGATTGAATGGTGGAAGTAAAGGAAGCAGAGCAGAAAAAAAAAGAATGAAAAGAAATGAGAACAGTCTCAGAGACCTCTGCGACAACGTTAAACACAGCATTTGAATCATAGGGGCCCCAGAAGAAGGCAAAAGCAAAGGGTATTGGAAGATATTTGAAGAGATTATAGTCAAAAACTTCCCTAAAATGGGAAAGGAGTTGGCCACCCAATTCAAGAAAGGCAAGAGAGTCTCATACAGGATAAACCTAAGGAGAAACATGCCAAGACACATATTAATCAAAATAACAACAACTAAATACAAAGAGCAAATGTTAAAAGCAGCAAGGGAAAAGCAGCAAGTTTCATACAAGGGGATCTCATAAGTCTAACAGCTGATTATTCAACAGAAATTCTGCAGGCCAAAAGGAAGTGGCAGAATATACCTAAAGTTATGAAACAAACAAAAAAAAAAAAAAACAAAACCCTACAACCTTTCTGGATTATTCTATCCAGAAAGGATCTCATTCAGATTCAAAGTAGAAATCAAAAGCTTTACTGACAAGCAAAAGTTAAGAGAATTCAGTACCACCAAACCAGCCTTAAAACAAATGCTAAAAGAACTTCTCTAGACTGGAAACAAAACAGAAAGAAAAGGTCTACAAAAACAAACCCAAAACAATAAAGTAAGTGGTAATAGGATCATACACATCAATAGTTACCTTAAATGTAAATGGACTAAATTCTCCAGCCAAAAGACACATATTGGCTGATGTACTCCCTATATATACTGTCTCCATGAGACTCACCTCAGACCTAAGGACACATACAGACTGAAAATGAGAGGCTGGGAGAAGATATTCTATGCAAGCTGAAATCAAGAGAAAGCAGGAGTAATTGTTCTCATGTCAGATAAAATAGATGTTAAAAGAAAGACCGTTAAAGTAGACAAGGAAAGACACTACATAATGATCAATGAATCAATCCAAGAAGAAGATACAAGAGTTATAAATATAATGCACCCAACATAGGAGCATCTCAATACATAAGACAAATACAAATATCAAAGGGGAAATCAACGGTAACACAGTATTAATGGGAGACTTTAACTCCCCACTCAAAACAATAGACAGATCATCCACACAGAAAATTAATAAGGCAATAGAAGCTTTAAATGATATGTTGGACCAATTGGACCTAATTAATATCTACAGGATATTTTATCCAAAAATAGTGGGTTTGACTTTTTTTGTCAAGTGCACGTGGAACATTCTCCCGGATAGATCACATCTTGAAAGAGACACAGGTACCCCAGTGTTCACTGAAGCATGACTTACAATAGCTAGGACACAGAAGCAACTTACATGTCCATCAACAGATGAATGGATAAGGAAATTGTGTTACATATACACAATAGTATATTACTCAGCCATAAAAAAGAATGCATTTGAATCAGTTATAATGAGGTGGATGAACCTAGAGCCTGAAATAAGTCAGAAATGGAAAAACAAATATTGTATATTAACATGTGTATGGAAATCTCGAAAGATGATACTGGTGAATGTCTTTGCAGGATAGTATTGGGGAAGCAGACATTGAGAACAAACTTGTGGACCCAGTGGTGGAAGGAGAGGGAAGGATGAATTGAAAGAGTTACATTGAAAGACATGTATTAGCTTATGTAAAATAGACAGCCGGTGGGAACGTGCAGTATGATACAGGGAGCTCAAGCCCGGTGCCTGTGATGGCCCAGAGGAATGGGATGAGGTGGGAGGTGGGAGGGAGGGGACATATGTATACCTGTGACTGATTCCTGTTGACGTACAGCAGAAACTAGCACAATACTGTAAAGCGATTATCCTCCAATTAAAAATAAATAAAATTACATCAAAGACATAAAATACTTATGCATAAACCTAACTAAGGAGATGAAAGACTTACATGGTGAACTTCTGTTGTTCAGTCACCCAGTTGACCCCAAGGACTGCAGCACGGCAGGCCTCCCCATCCCTCACCATCTCCTGGCGATTGCCCAAGTTCATGTCCATTGCATCAATGATACCATACAGCCATCTCATCCTCTGAGGCCATCTTCTCCTTCTGCCCTCAATCTTTCCCAGCATCAGGGCCTTTTCCAATGGGTTGGCTGTTCGCATCAGGTGACCAAAATATTGGAGCTTCAGTTTCAGCATTAGTCATTCCAATGAGTATTCAGAGTTGATTTCCTCTAAGATTGACTGGTTTAATCTCTTTACTGTCCAAGAAACTCTCAAGAGTCTTCTCTAGCACCCAGTTTGAAGGCTTTGATTCTTCGGCTCTCTGCCTTCTTTATGGTCTAGCTCTCACAACCTCATGTGACCACTGGAAAGACCAGAGCCTTGACAATGTGCACCTTTGTCCACAGTGATGTCTCTGATTTTCAACACACGGTCCAGGTTTGTCGTAGCATTTCTGCCAAGAAGCAATTGCCTTCTGATTTCATGCCTGCAGTCAACATCAACGTGATCTTAGAGCCCGAGAAGAGGAGAGGAAAACTGTCACTGCTTCCACCTTTTCCCCTCTACTTGTTGTGAAGTGATGAGGCTGGATGCCATCATCTTAGTTTTTTAAATATTTAGTTTTAAGCTGGCTTTATCACTCTCCTCCTTCACCCTCATCAAGAGACTCTTTAGTTCCTCTTTGCTTTCTGCCATTAGAGTGGTATCATCTGCATATCTAAGGTTGTTGATGTTTCTCCCACCATCTAGATTCCAGCTTGTAACTCATCCAGCCTGGCATTTCTCATGATGTGCTCAGCATATAAGTTAAATAAACAGGTTGACAACAAAGAACCTTGCTGTACTCCTTTCTCAATCCTGATCCTGTGAGTTGTTCCATATAAGATTCTAACTTGCTTCTTGACCCGCATACAAGTTTCTCAGGAGATAGGTAGATGATCTGGTATTCCCATCTCTTTAAGAGTTTTCCACAGTTTGCTATGATCCACACAGTCAAATACTGAAATCAGATTGATTATAATTTTTTTTGCAGCCAAAGATGGAGAAGCTCTATACAGTCAGCAAAAACAAGACCAGGAGCTGACTGTGGCTCAGATCATGAACTCTTTATTTCCAAATTCAGACTTAAATTGAAGAAAGTAGGGAAAACCACTAGACTATTCAGGTATGACCTAAATCAAATCCTTTATGATTATACAGTGGAAGTGACAAATAGATTCAAGGGATTAGATCTGATAGACAGTGTGCCTGAAGAACTATGGAGGGAGGTTCATGACATTGTTCAGGAGGCAGTGACCAAGACCATCTTCAAGAAAAAGACAAGCAAAAAGGCAAAATGGTTGTCTGAGGAGGCCTAACAAATAGCTGAGAAAAGAAGAGAAGCTAAAGACAAGGGAGAAAAGGAAAGATATACCCATCTGTATGCAGAGTTCCAAAGAATAGCAAGGAGAGATAAGAAAGCCTTCCTCAGTGATCAATGCAAAGAAATAGAGGAAAACAGCAGAACAGGAAAGACTAGAGATCGCTTCAAGAAAATTAGAGATACCAAGGGAACATTTCATGCAAAGATGGGCACAATAAAGGACAGAAATGGTATGGACCTAACTGAAGCAGGAGATATAAATAAGAGGTGGCAAGAAGACGCAGAAGAACTGTACAAAAAAGATCTTCACGACCCAGATAACCATGATCGTGTGATCACTCACCTAGAGCCAGACATCCTGGAATGTGAAGTCAAGTGGGCCTTAGAAAGCATCACTATGAACAAAGCTAGTGCAGGTGATAGAATTCTAGTGGAGCTGTATCAAATCCTAAAAGATAATGCTGTTAAAGTTCTGCACTCAATATACAAGCAAATTTGGAAAACTCAGCAGTGGCCACAGGACTGGAAAAGGTCAGTTTTCATTCCAATACCAAAGAAAGAAAGTGCCAGAGAATGTTCAAACTCCTGCACAATTGCACTCATCTTACACGCTAGCAAAGTAATGCTCAAAATTCTCCAAGCCAGTCTTCAACAGTACATGAACCGTGAACTTCCAGATGTTCAAGTTGGATTTAGAAAAGGCAGAGGAACCAGAGATCAAATTTCCAACATCTGCTGGATCATCGAAAAACAAGAGAGTTCCAGAAAAACATCTACTTCTGCTTATTGACTATGCCAAAGTCTTTGACTGTGTGGATCACAATAAACTGTGGAAAATTCTTAAAGAGGTGGGAATACCAGACCACTTGACCTGCCTCTTGAGAAACCTGTATGCAGGTAAAGAAGCAACAGTTAGAACTGGACATGAAACTACAGACTGTTTCCAAATAGGCAAAGGAGTACGTCAAGGCTGTATATTGTCACCCTGCTTATTTAACTTATATGCAGAGTACATTATTGGGAATGCCGGGCTGGATGAAGCATAAGCTGAAATCAAGGTTGCTGGGAGAAATACCAGTAAACTCAGATATGCATGTGACACCACCCTTATGGAAGAAAGCAAAGAGGAACTGAAGAGCCTTTTGATGGAAGGGAAAGAGAAGAGTGAAAAAGTTGACTTAAAACTCAACATTCAAAAATCTAAGATCATGGTATCCTGTTTCATCACTCTATGGCAAATAAATGGGGAAACAATGGAAACAGTGAGAGACTTTATTTTCTTGGGCTTCAAAATAACTGTAGATGGTGGCTGCAGCCATGAGATTAAAAGACATTTGCTCCTTGGAAGAAAAGCTATGACACACATAGACAGCATATTAAAAGGCAGAGACATTACTTTGCTGACAAAAGTCCATGTAGTCAAAGCTATGATTTTTCCAGTAGTCATGTATGGATGTGAGAGTTGGAGTATAAAGATAGCTGAGTGCCAAAGAATTGATGCTTTTGAATGTGTGCTGGAGAATACTCGAGAGTCCTTTGGACTGCGAGAAGATCCAACCAGTCCCTCCTAAAGGAAATCTGTCCTGAATATTCATTGGAAGGACTGATGCTGAAGTTGAAGCTCCAGTACTTTGGTCACCTGATGCAAAGAACTGAGTCATTGGGAAAGAACCTGATGCTGGGAAAGATTGAAGGCAGGAGGAGAAGGGGATTACAGAGGATGAGATGACTAGATATTATCGCCAACTCAATGGACATGAATTTGAGCAAACTCCAGAATATAGTCAAGAACTGGGGAGCCTGACATGCTGTGGGATCACAAAGAATTGGAAACAACTTAGCAATTGAACAACAATCCTATGTTATATGTGGTTTTGATTGTCTTGCCCCAAAGAGATTGACATCAAGATATTTTTTCCTTGAAATATAATTTCAAGAATGTTTTTCATTAAAATATAATTCATTTACTTTTTACCATGATGGGTTTTTGTGTGTGTGTGTGTTTGTGTGTCCACAGTGAGTCAGACACAGAGTCTGTTCCCCTCCAGGCTCCCAGTGGCAGCCTGGAGAACAGAGGTCAGCCTGTGTCTCTGGGCCCCTCAGCAGACGGTCCTGCCACTGTGACAAGGGCACTGTGACAGAGGCCATTTCCTGTCTTGGTCTCCAGGGCATTTTCTCAGCTAATGATTGATAATTCTAGCATGAGAAGGTTCAGGATGGGGCAAAGAAAAGTAACCAAACGGAAATCTGCATTGGTATTGTAGCAGAGGCAAGTAGAAAGTATAGTCCATGTAATTCCTCTTTGGGTGCCGTCAGTCTTTCGAGGAAACAAGTGTGGTTGACTCTTAACAAAACTCGCCCTAGGCAGCTTTGCATTGTTCATCTATATTGCACAGTTTATGAGTATGGTTCTTCTCAGATATACAAATTCTGAATTTTTAGGAAATAGTGATTTCCAAATAGAATTCCATGATAGAATTTCCAAATAGATTTCCAAGATAGAAATCAAATGAAAACTTGAAAGTGAATTCATTTTTGAACTAAATGCAGAGGACTCAATTGCATCAGTCCTATTTTATGCTCTTCTTCAATAGAATCTGCTCCTTTTCACTCAGAAAATTGCCATCCCTTCTCTCCTCATTCCTGACTTTAGTGCATCTGTGTAACCCTTCATCCTTCTCCCAACTACCCAGAGCTTAATCTCTTTAAAAAATTTCTGGTAAAATGCATATAACATAAAATTTGCTATTTTAACTGCTTTCAAGTGTGCAGCTCAGTGGTATTAAGTACATTCAGATTATTGTGCAACCATGACCACCATCCATCTCTAGAAATCTTCATTTTGTGTAATTGAAACTGTACCCTTTAAGGACTAACTTTGCATTGTCTCTGCCTTCCAGCTCTTGGCAGTTATCATTCTACCTTCTATCTCTGTGAATTTGACTACTCTAGGTACCTCATATAAGTGGGATCATAGTTTGTCCTTTTGTGATTGGCTAATTTTGCTCAGTGTAATGTGCCCAAGCTTCATCCATGTTGTAGCATGTGTCAAAGTATTGTATATACATATACATTTAAATCTTTCTGTGTATTATGATGTTTTGATATCTTAAAAATGCTTCCTGGATGGGCAGCTACTGCTCTTTCCAGGGTTAGCCAGTTCTTAGTGATGGCAAGGGGCCAGCTTGGAGCAGGTCTTTGAGCATACAGTCTATCCAGTTCAGAGTCATATCTCCTCTATGTGGCGGCTCTTATATCCAAGGAGACAATACTCTGGTGCTTTAATTACCCCAAGGCCTGGTCCCAGGCCACTGGAGCCCATGTGTACAGCTGCAAGCCCACAGGAGTTATTCGGGCTAGCCAAGCTAGCCCATCTGAGTTGTTTATCCTGCCTTTTCCCCCAGAGACCTCTGTTCAGATCACGGCCTGAGCGTCCCCTCCTTTCCCTGTCTTCTGCCTCCTGACCACCCTTATGCCTTTCCCATGGAGTCCTACGAAGCATGCCATGCCACCTGTCTCTAGGACCCGTGAGTGAATTAACTTTGTTTTCCTGAGCCTGTCCTCTCGTGGCTGCACCTGACTGACCATCAGGTGAGCAAGCACAGAAAGGCTAAGTGATATTCAGCGTGCATATACTACGTTTGGTTTACCCATTTATCCCTCCGTGGACATATGACTTGATCCCAGCTTCTGGCTCTTGTGAATAACGCTGCTGTGAACATAAATGTACAGATGTGTTTGAGTCTCTGATTTTAATTCCTTTGGGTATACGACCAGAAGTGGAATTGCTGGGTCAGAGGGTAGTTCTGTTTTTAGTTTTTGAGGAGCCACCATACTCTTTTCCATAGTGCCTGCATCATTTTGTGTTCCCACCGACTGTGCACAGGGTTTTTGTTTTCTCCACACTGTTGCCAGCATTTGTTTATCGTTTTGTTGATTTTTATTTAAATGGCAGTCATCATAATGGATAGGAAGCTGTTTTGATTTGCATTTCCCTAGTGACTAATAATGCTAAGTATCCTTTCATGTGCTAATTGGTCATCGTATGTCCCTTTTGAGAAGTGCCTTAAGTCCTTTACCCATTTTTAAATCAGGTTCTTTTGCTTATTTGTTGTTGAGTTGTGGGAGTTCTTTTTATTTTTTGGATATCAACTACTTACCACATACATGATTTGCAGAAGTTTTCTCCCATTATATGGGTTGCCTATCCACTGTGTTGGGTTCCTAGGTGGCTCAGTGGTAAAGAATCTGCCTGCCAATGCAGGAAATGCAGGTTTGATCCCTGGATCGGGAAGATCTCCTGGAGAGGAAAATGGTAACCACTCTAGTATTTTTGCCTGGGAAATCTCATGAATAAAGGAGCTTGGCAGGCTATAATCCATGGGGTCACAGAAGAGTCTGTGCTTTTCATGTCATATATAAGAAATCATTACCAAATCCAGTGTTACTAAGCTTTGCTCCTGTGTTTTCTTTGAAGAGTTTTATAGTTTCAAACCGTCCTTTAGGTTTCTGATCCATTTTGAGTTAATTTTTCTATATTGTATAAGGGTTCAACTTCATTTTTTTTGCTTGTGGGTATCCAGTTTACATAACACCATTTGCTGTAAATACCTTTTCCCCACTGAATGGTCTTGACATCCTGTTGAAGATCGCGTGTTAGGGCTCAATCTCTAGTCCTTGAGCCTCCCTGTTTCCTGAGTGCCACTGTCAGGGCCACCTTCCTAAAGGTAGCTTTTACTTTAGCATGATGCCGCTTAAATCAGAAGTTCCTTAAAACAGCTTTTCTGCCAGGTTTTGTGTGTGTGTATGTGTTTTCCAGACTCTTCTCTTAAAACCTTTATTATGCTATTGCACTTAATACTTACTTGACACTTCCCACTTCAAGTTGTTAAGGCTTTACATCTGTAGATCCTTTTTATTTAATGAGATTAAAAGCTCTGGAAACCTAAAGTCTGATAAATACCATGAAACAACCAGAAAAAATCTCTTGCAAAAAGTAGGTCCTCAACTGACTGACTTAACACAGCCTTTGTATAACATTAATAAGGTTATGCAGCATTTGGAGACAGAATATTTGCTGAATCCAATTAAGCTGAAGAAAGATGCTTCTTGCTGTTCAAAGTAGTTAGCAAAGCTCAGTTTAACATTATCCTAAATGGTGAAAAACTGAAAGCATTTCCCCTAAAGTCAGGAACAAGGCAAGGATGCCCACTCTCACCACTACTATTCAACATAATTTTGGAAGTTTTGGCCACAGCACTCAGAGCAGAAAAAGAAATAAAAGGAATCCAGGTTGGAAAAGAAGAAGTAAAACTCTCACTGTTGCAGATGAAATGATCCTCTACTTAGAAAACCCTAAAGATTCTACCAGAAAATTACTAGAGCTAATCAATGAATATAGTAAAGTTGCAGGATATAAAATCAACACACAGAAATCCCTTGCATTCCTATACACTAACAACAAGAAAACAGAAAGAGAAATTAAGGAAACAATTCCATTCACCATTGCAACAAAAAGAATAAAATACTTAGGAATATATCTACCTAAAGAAACAAAAGACATATATATAGAAAACTATAAAACACTGGTGAAAGAAATCAAAGAGAACACAAATAGATGGATAAATATACCGTGTTCATGGATCGGAAGAATCAATATAGTGAAAATGAGTATACTACCCAAAGCAATCTATAGATTCAATGGAATCCCTGTCAAGCTACCAACGGTATTCTTCAGAGAACTAGAACAAATAAGTTTACAACTTGTATGGAAATACAAAAAACCTCCAATAGCCAAAGCAACCTTGAGAAAGAAGAATGGAACTGGAGGAAGCAACCTGCCTGACTTCAGGCTCTACTACAAAGCCGCAGTCATCAAGACAGTATGGTACTGGCACAAGGACAGAAATATAGATCAATGGAACAAAATAGAAAGCCCAGAGATAAATGCACGCACCTATGGACACCTTATTTTTGACAAAGGAGACAAGAATATACAATGGAGAAAAGACAATCTCTTTAACAAGTGGTGCTGGGAAAACTGGTCAACCACTTGTAAAGAATG
This sequence comes from Okapia johnstoni, assembly GCA_024291935.2. Taxonomy (NCBI): domain Eukaryota; kingdom Metazoa; phylum Chordata; class Mammalia; order Artiodactyla; family Giraffidae; genus Okapia; species Okapia johnstoni. The sequence continues at coordinate 3,430,389 of CM044326.1, forward strand.
AAACTAGAACACTTTCTAACACCATACACAAAAATAAGCTCAAAATGGATTAAAGATCTAAACCTAAGACCAGAAACTATAAAACTCCTAGAGGAAAACATAGGCAAAACACTCTCCGACATAAATCACAGCAGGATCCTCCATGACCCACCCCCCAGAATATTGGAAATAAAAGCAAAAATAAACAAATGGGACCTAATCAAAATTAAAAGCTTTTGCACAACAAAGGAAACTATGAGCAAGGTGAAAAGACAGCCTTCAGAATGAGAGAAAATAATAGCAAATGAAGCAACTGACAAATAATTAATCTCAAAATATATAAGCAACTCCTGCAGCTCAATTCCAGAAAAATAAATGACCCAATCAAAAAATGGACCAAAGAACTAAACAGACGTTTCTCCAAAGAAGACATACAGATGGCTAACAAACACATGAAAAGATGTTCAACATCACTCATTATCAGAGAAATGCAAATCAAGACCACAATGAGGTACCATTTCATGCCCGTCAGAATGGCTGCTATCCAAAAGACTACAAGCAATAAATGCTGGAGAGGGTGTGGAGAAAAGGGAACCCTCTTACACTGTTGGTAGGAATGCAAACTAGTACAGCCACTATGGAGAACAGTGTGGAGATTCCTCAAAAAACTGGGAATAGAACTGCCATATGACCCAGCAATCCCACTGCTGGGCAAACACACCAAGGAAACCAGAATTGAAAGAGATACATGTACCCCAATGTTCATCGCAGCACTGTTTACAATAGCCAGGACATGGAAGCAACCTAGATGCCCATCAGCAGATGAATGGATAAGGAAGCTGTGGTACATATACACAATGGAATATTACTCAGCCATTAAAAAGAATACATTCAAATCAATTCTAATGAGGTGGATGAAACTGGAGCCTATTATACAGAGTGAAGTAAGCCAGAAAGAAAAACACCAATACAGTATACTAACACATACATATGGTATTTAGCTAATTGGTAAAGATAACCCTGTATGCGAGACATCAAAAGAGACACAGATAAATAGAACAGTATTATGGACTCTATGGGAGAGGGCGAGGGCAGGATGATATGGGAGAATAGCAGGGAAGCATGTAAATTATCATATGTGAAACGAATCACCAGTCCAGGTTCGATGCATGATACAGGGCACTCGGGGCTGGTGCACCGGGTGACCTGGAGGGATGGGATGGGGAGAGAGTGGTGGAAGGGGGGTTCTGGAAGGGGAAAACATGTGCACCCATGGTGGATTCATGTCAATGTATGGCAAAACAAATACAATATTGTAAAGTTAAAAAATAGAAAATAAACTAATTTAAAATTAAAAAAAATAAACTAAAATGCGGAACAGTCCTTTTATAAAATTTAAACACTATGTACATAGTTCATAGAATCATTTTGGGGTGTTTTCCCAAATGCCAACAACTCTGAAGCTAACATGACTTGGTTGTGCTGAACAGATAGAGTAGTTGACTCCAGTTCATTATCATTATTTTTATTTTCGTGAAGGTCTGGACAACATGGCTCAGGCTGCAGACTGCTGGGTATGTAATTGAACAACAGAATTGAGCTTACAGGTGCCACTCATCAATGATTACTTATTTAGTGAAACTGGAGGAAGCCCATTGAAATAATTGCTGATACAAACACTCTTGTTTCCATAGAAATGCCTTGTTTACATGCAAAGGTTCAGGAGTCTTGTTTATGTTCCTCTAGGGCAGAAATACTCTAAAATTGGTGTTCTTCTCCCCTGTACCAATCAGTTGCTGAGTGCTGGGGAAAGGAAACCACCTCCTTTTCAGTGGCACAGACCCCTGACTTGGAGTTTGTTTTGGGAAACTCATTACTGGTCTTTCAAGTTCCATTTCTGCCAAGGAGAAGGAAACTGATTTTCTTGAAGGTTAAATGAGCTAATTTTACCTCTGATGCACAGTTAGATATTACAGTTTTTTGTTATATGAATTTTACTCTCTCATAGTTGGAACGGTAATTCCTTGACTTACTGAAGTGTTATTCTTTTCTGAGTTGCAGAATTTGAAATCTGTGATATGTGTGTGTGTCTTTACGTAATAATGATAACAATGAATATTAATTAATCTCTTTTGGTATATGTATTCTCCAGATCTTTGCTTTGAGTTGCACCAAAGTAATGGATAAATAACTTGAATTGTCCCTGATATTACTCATTGTATGGATGTGTGTTAGTCGCTCAGTTGTGTCTGACTCTTTGTGACTCCATGGACTGTAGCCCGCCAGGCTTCTCTGTCCATGGAATTCTCCAGGCAAGAATACTAGAGTCAGTTCCCATTTACTTCTCCAATATTACTCATTATGTAGGTTTGATTTCATAGCATAACTTTGACATTTCCTATGTGATGTCTTATATTTTACCTTTTAATGTTTTCTGTGCCTTATAATCAGGTAAACAAAGACTTTTAGAGTATCATAGTCATCTGTCACTGGCAACTTGCAGTGTATAAATATCCTGTTGTTTTACAATTAAATTTGCTAACTGTAAGAATCTTTCATCATTTAAGAATTGTAACTGCCACGCATGTCCTAAAGGAAAATCCACCACTTTTCCATATGAGCTGTCAGTGTGTGACTCAGAGGAAGGTGAGGAGCGCTTTCTGGCACATTGTATTAACTAACATACATGTGTTTTCTCCACAGTAAAACCCACTGTAATTGATGTTGACATCTATGTTAACAGCATTGGTCCTGTGTCGTCGATAAACATGGTAAGAAGCTTCTTTTCTGATCTGACGGTCTTTGTATCAGTTCTTGCTTATGTTCTTATTATGGATTTCTGTTCGAGATTTATCATGCAAGTTTAAACTCACTATTGACTTCTTAAATATGTAGCACTTATTGAAAGTTTAAACACTGAAAGTGGTAAAACCCAAGGAATAGAGATGGCGACGTCAGTAGTGATTAAAAAGTATCTCATCCCATGTTCTTCTCTGGATATATGTCCAGGAATGGAATTGCAGGGTCTTAGGATGGCTCTACGTTTAGTGTTTTAAGGAACCATGATACTGTTCTCCATGGTGGCTGTACCAGCTTACATTCCTGTCAACAGTGTAGGAGGATTCTCTTCTCCCCACACCCTCTCCTGCATTTACCGTTGGTGGATTTTTTGATGATGGCCATTCTGGCTGGTATGAGGTCATACCTCATTGTGCTTTTGATTTGCATTTCTCTAATAATTAGTGATGTTGAACATCTTTTCATGTGCCTGTTGACCATCTGTATGTCTGCTCTGGAGAAATGTCTATTTAGATCTTCTGCCCATTTTTTGAGTGGGTTGTTTGTTTTGATGCTGTTAAGTGTCATGAGCTGTTTGTAAATTTTGGAAACTGATCCTTTATTAGTAACATCATTTGCAGATATTTTCTCCCAATTTCTGGGTTGTCTTTTGGTCTTATTGTTTCCTTTGCTGTGCAAATCTTTTGAGTTTAAGTAGGTCCCATTTTTTATTTTTGTTTGTATTTCCATTATTCTGGGAGATGGATCAAAAAAATATGTTGCTGTGATCTATGTCACAGAGTGTTCTGCCTATGTTCTTCTCTAGGAGTTGTATGGAGTCCAGTCTCACATTTAGGTCTTTAATCCATTTCAGCTTATTTTTGTGTATGGAGTTAAAGAATGATCTATTTTCATCTTTTCACATGTGACTGTCCAGTTTTCCCAGCACCATTTGTTGAAGAGATTGTCTTTTCACCATTGCGTGGTCTTGCCTGCTTTGTCATAAATTAATTGACCATAGGTGCCTGGTGTGTTATTTTAGAGTTTTCTATCCTGCTCCATTAATTTGTATCTCCATTTTTGTACTAGAACCATACTGTCCATCCCCATCTTGTCCACGTGTTGTTTACTGTCTGTAGATTTCCAGGTGATGTATGTGCAGTTGTGCAGTCATTGGCTGTGTCTGACCTCATGAAAACTAGGGATGAATATAAATGACAGTTTTTAAATTTTAGTTCATTTATTCAAGGTCCAAAAGACCTGCCTTTCAGTGTTTCTCAGGAAAGAATCTGAGAATACTCAGCTTATACTTCTGTCTTCCTGAGGGTAAATATACTACTGCCTGTTTTTTAAACAGGAAAAAGAAAATATGGGGTCAAGTATGTGTGTGATTTCCCTGAAAAAAATTTTAGTATATTTTCACATACTTATAAGCAAAATGAGCTCCAGAAGTAACTGTTTCCAGTGTAGACGTCATTTCCTGTACAGAGTGCGTGGCTCTTAGGAAGGTGCTGGAATGTTGGCGTCCACTAGTGTCAGGGTCCCCTCATGGGCACCGTGGGCCGGAGTGGGCCTCCCTGACCAGAGCGTGGAGATTCTAGGAGCAGGCCCTTGCTTTGCGGGCCAGTGACCTAACGCTGGGCTCTTCCTTGTGCTTCCCTGCTGCAGAGTGGCTCCTGGGTTTGGGGGATGCATGAGGCTGAAGGGGGATTGCACAGTGCCAGTTCAAGAAGCCTTCCTTTCATTGCAAAGTTCTGTGGATGGAAATAATCCTTCCAAAATTAATAGCAAGGTTGTTTCTTTTCATTGTCCGATATTAAAAGTGCTCATCTTTTCTCTTGATTGGGGCTGAAATTCTATTTATGGGTCACTCACTTTAAAACAATCCCCTATGGCATCCATACAGTGGAGATGGTCCACTAGCACAGAGGGGGAAATGAATAAAAGAGGATTCACCCCACACAACCTGTTGGCTGCAGATTGTGTAAGGTAAACCGTGTCTGTAAACTCTGCCTTTCCCTGATTGAGTAGTTGGTTTCTCAGTTTGTTTCCCACTCTGGAGTTTTATTTACTTGTATTAGTTCCATAATGCTTTATTCAGACACTGCTTTATGTGTAACACTAAAACAAAAGTGCCTCCAAAGATACATAGTCATAAAATTGTTTCAGGAATAGTTGCTTGTATTTGCATATCTAGGGATTTTCATGAACTCCTGTGACCTTGAGATCTACTTTGTGCCCAGAATCAGTCTTTTCTGCTGGGATTGATAGACTTTTCTGTGTGAAAATCATAGGCTACAGGGGAGGTTAAAAATAAGTGACAGTCCCCACAGGGTGATAAGGGCTCTGCTAACGGCCAGCACCCCCTTGGAAGGCCCACTGCAGTTAGGATAGATTTCTCTGATGTGGTCTTCTCAGCCTGAGGTGAGGCTGCTAAGTGGGGCTCGGCCAGATGGGACAAGTGGGAAGTCGGCAGGAAAAAGCAGAACTGCCGATACGTGATGCGACTGGGGACCGATTGACTTGGTGTTTGAAGCCATGCGGTGGGCGGCCTTGGGGAACTGTGGGGACTGCGACTCTGAGGCCGTGCTTGCTGAGACTTTGGCTTTTCCCTCAGCTCTGCCCCAGACGGACCCTGCACTGGGGAGCATGTGGACACTTCGTCTGAGTAAGTGCAGGTCCGACTTCACGAAAGATTAGTTCAAATCCAGATTCATGAACAAGCCATCCTGATGCCCAGGGGGTAAGAGCAAAGACAGATTCACTATCCTGAAGGGGTGGATGTGCAGAACCCCTGAGGGAGGTTTCAGAGGCCTCAGGAGGCAAGGGCTTCCTTTTTTTAAATTTAAATTTTTAGTTGTGAAAAGACAGTTTTAAGTTCACATCAAAGTTGAGAGGAAGGTACAGATTCCCCATATTCTCCCTGCCTCCACTCATTCATGGCCTCCCCAGCTATGAAAACATGTTACAATCAGTAAACCCACATTGACACATCGTCATTACCCAAAGCCCACGGTTTACATTAGGAGTCCCTCCTGATGTTGTACATCTGTGAGTTTGGACAAATCTGTAACGACATGTTTCAACCATCACAGTATCATACAGAGTACTTCCACTGCCCTAAACATTCTCTCTGCATCTTCTTCCTGAAGGATGAGTACTTCCAGCCTTTGTGTTCCTAGCATTTTGCTTAGAAGTCAGAATGATAGAGGGCTTCTTCTCACATTGCCACATACATCACATTGACCCACTGTATCTATGAAACCAAATGATACAATTTCAGAAGTATCGTAAAGTGCTTTAATGTGGACCTCATGAAAAAGAAAAGCAATTTAAAAGTAGAGAACTGACTGTTGAAGTGGGAATTGGGGATTGAGTCAGCAATAATAATATAAAAAAGAATGTGAGAGAGACCAAAACAAATCAAAAAACACATTGTGGGAAAAAGGCACCATTTAGAGATGTGAACAAGATTTAGTGATGTAAATTTTTATGCAGTTTTGACCATAGCTAAAGCCTGATAAATTTATGACTTCCTCTAACTATTCATTTAAAAATCAAGGAAAGAGAGAAAACGATTTCTTCCTCTTCTTCCTCTTTTCCTTCCCACTTCTCTGCTTCTTTTTTTGATATTATTCATACTGAAGTTTCAGTCTCAGACATTCTCCTCCCTGCTAAATGAAATGAAGTTGCATTTAGTCACTTCCTTAACAGAATGTTTTCCATTGTCTTGTCTCTCCTGAAGTTGTTTATGCTTCTTCTTGTTACAGAGAGATTAGACATGATTCAGATGGGTTGAATAGAACCTTTTTTATTTTTCTGTAAGCTTCAATCACATCCTCTGTCTTTGTCATTGTGACAATTGTAGCATATCTAAATGTGCGCAGTTCCTCACAGAATTACCCATGATTTGTTTCAAGCCTTGTATGGAAGCTGCACACAAGGGAGCTTGAGAGTTTATTTTTGAGAATATTTACCATAAGAGACCTTACTGGAGTGGAACGAAGAAAACTGGTGTTTCGATGCCGCTTCCGTGCTATCAGCCTGTCTTGTGTGATCTTCTGTGAGATCGCGGTAGAGAGGATACTGCCTTCCGCACTAATTTGTGAGGAGGAGCTGGAGCTGACCGGATGGAGACCCTGCAGCAGTGTCTCTGACTCCAGCCCACTGTGTCTGTGGTCCCCAGAACGTGCAGCAGAGGCACCTATAGCGCTATAGCCTGGGCTTGAAACTCGAGTTGGAAAGGGCTCAAGGATGAGTCTGATGCTGGCATAATTTTCCTTTTATTAAAAATATTAATAGACTTTGTTTTTAGAGCAGTGTAAAATTTTTCCCAGCTCATTGAGATGTAGTTGATGTGTGACATTAGGTAAGTTTAAGGTGATTGTATATATATATATGTGTATTGCAGAATAATTGAAACAGTAACATTAATTCATACTTTAATTGCCACACATGGTCGTTTTTTTGGTGTGGGTGATAAAAATTTTAAGATCTACTCATTTAGCAACTATCAGGTATTTAATAACCATATTGTTAACTGTAGTCACTGTACTATATATTATATCCCTGGGACTTACTTATCTTAATGCTGGAAATTTGTACACTTTGATGAACATTTACCCATAAGTACCCCCTGCCATCCCTGGAAACCATGGATCTACTCTGTTCTTATGATTTCTGGTTTACAAGATTCTACATATAAGTATGACCATAGAGTATTTGTCTTACTCTGGCTTATTTCATGTAGCATAATTTTAAATTTACAGTAAACTGAGTGGAAATCACAGAGAGTTCTCATATACTTCTACACACACACACATGTTCCTTGTATTAACATCTTGCTATTAGTGTGGTGCGTTTTGTTATGAGTGATGAATGGATACTGACACATTACTATTAGGTGAAGCTCATAGTTTACATTAGGGTTCACTTTTGGTGGTGTTCCTTCTATGGATTTTCACAAATGTATGATGACATATATAATGTACTCACCATAACTATATTGGGTAGAGTATTTTCAGTGCCCGAAAATCCTCTGTTCATCACTGCCCTCCATTTCTTTAAATATTGCTTGTGTAATCTTCTATTTCTCTCTTTTCATATTCTAGGGCTCCAGTCCTGTGACCATTAAGGATTCCTCCCAAGTCCCATTCGTTCCTTATGCTTATGGTTTTATTTCCATCCCTTTGATCTCCATGTTTCAATCAGTGGACACCTTTCAATCTACCTTCAGTTCACTTCAGTCGCTCAGTCATGTCCAACTCTTTGCAACCCCATGGACTGCAGCACACCAGCCTTCCCTCTCCATCACCAACTCCTGAAGCTTACTCAAACTCATGTTAATTGAGTTGTTGATGCCATCCAACCATCTCATCCTCTGTTCTCTGCTTCTCCTCCTGCCCTCAATCTTTCCTAGCATCAGGGTCTTTTCAGATGAGTCAGATCTTCGCATCAGGCGGCCAAACTATTGGAGTTTCAGCTTCAGCATCAGTCCTTCCAGTGAATATTCAGGACTGATTTCCTTTATGATGGACTGGTTGGATCTCCTTGCAGTCCAAGGGACTCTCAAGAGTCTTTTCCAACACCACAGTTCAAAAGCATCAGTTCTTTGGTGCTCAGCTTTCTTTGTGGTCCAACTCTCACATCCGTACATGAATACTGGAAAAACCATAGCTTTGACTTGATGGACCTTTGTTGGCAAAGTAATGTCTCTGCTTTTTAATATGCTGTCTAGGGTGCTCATAGTTTTTCTTCCAAGGAGCAAGTGTCTTTTAATTTTATGGCTGCTGTCACCATCTGCAGTGATTTTGGAGCCCAAAAAGTTAAGTCAGCCACTGTTTCCATTGTTTCCCCATCTATTTGCCATGAAGTGATGGGACCAGATGCCATGATCTTAGTTTTCTGAATGTTGAGCTTTAAGCCAACTTTTTCACTCTCCTCTTTCACTTTCATCAAGAGGCTCTTTAGTTCTTCGCTTTCTGCCATAAGGGTGATGTCGTCTGCATATCTGAGGTTATTGATGTTTCTCCCAGCAATCTTGATTCCAGCTTGTGCTTCTTCCAGCCTGGTATTTCCCATGATGTACTCTGCATATAAGTTAAATAAGCAGGGTGACAGTATACAGCCTTGACGTACTCCTTTCCCAATTTGGAACCAGTCTTTTGTTCCATGTCCAGTTCTAACTGTTGCTTCTTGACCTGCATACAGATTTATCAGGAGGCAGGTAAGGTGGTCTGGTATTCCCATCTCTTTAAGAATTTTCCACAGTTTTGCTGTGATCCACACAGTGAAAGGCTTTGGCATAGTCAATAAAGCAGAAGTAGATGTTTTTCTGAAACTCTCTTGCTTTTTCGATGATCCAGTGGTTTTGGCAATTTGATCTCTGGTTCTAATTTGACCAGAGATCAAAAGGAACCAGAAGAATCAGAGATCAATCTACCTTGCAGCATCCTACGTCACTCCTCATGTGTCCCTTATCTGTTAAAGCCATCTTTTGTTTTTTATGTCTTAAAATTTTATTGTATAAATTAATATAGAGTGATTTAATTTTTTCAGTATATAGTTTTATTTTATAAATTAATATAGAGTGATTTCATTTTTTCAGTATATAGTTTAATTTTATAGATTAATATAGAGTGATTTCATTTTTTCAGTATATAGTTTTATGACTTTTAAAATATGTATAAATTTATGTACCTAAACGCTCAAGATACAGAACATTTCAACTACCCCAAAAGCTCCCTCACAGTTTCTATTACAGTCACAACTGATTCTTACACAAATGCTTGGCAACCACTGATTTGTTTTCTAACACTTCAGTCTTGTTTTTGAGAATACTATGTAAATGGAATCACATAATTAGTGATATTGGTTCCTTTGAAACTGGTTCCTTTCAGTCAGCATAGTGGATTTAAGATTCATCCTGTGTTAATGCTTTTAGCAGTATTTTTTATATTATTACTGAGATACTGAGTAGTTATGTAGTTATATTAGTCAGAGTTCTCCAGAGAAATAAAATCAATAGGATATATATACACACACAGAGATATACCTATATGTATATGTATATATATATACATACATATATATACCTATATATATATATATATATATATACGCACATATATAATCATATCACATCATATTATAATCCCTCAAGGGAAAGGCAACATGTTTTACTGAGTCCACCAAGTCAAATGTTAATATTTCTTCTGAAAACACTTTCACAGATTCACCTAAGGATAATGTTTAGCTAAATATCTGGGTATCCCATGACACAGTCAGGTTGACACATAAAATTGACCACCAAAGTATTTTTGGTTTCTAAACTTTTAGTTTGACAGTTTCTCGTAGATGTGCGGTCTCTGGTGAATGTCTCCATCTCACAGTCTTTTTTGGGAACAGACTAATCGTTAAAATTACAGCTGATAGCTGCACTATCTGCCATCTGCGGTGCCATTTCTCTTGTCTGTTTTGTTGTTTGGACCCGTGTTTTTGTTTGTCTTTGATTATGTACAAAAGTTGCAGAGACTTCAGTCAGCGATCCCTCTGTGTCTGGAGGCCACTACTGCTGTGGAGGCTATTTTGCTGTCCAGCTGAGGCTCAGCTGGGCTCTGGTTCCAGTCTACCCTGCCTCCAGTCTTGGGGATAGCTCTGCAGGAATCCCAGCTGATGGCTTGGGTTGCTTCCCAAGGCAGCTCCAAAGTGGTCCAAAATTCTGATGTTTATATTTCTGACAGCATAAAATGGCTGGAAGTTCTGCTCCTTTTTTTAAGCCATTTTATTACTACTTTATCATCTCTTACCCATGCAGCTTAGTTTGTGAACGTGTTGAGGGAAACCCCATGCCGTTTGGCCCATTTCTTTGCTATCCCCTCTCTCTGAAGGCTTGCCCCTCCTGGTTGGGCTGCTTGGCTGCCCCCGACTTGGCTTCTGCCCCAGCGCTGCCAGGTCCCTCGCTCCTCGCTGCCACTCCACCGGCTCCTGTCGGCCAATAGGAGGCAAGTTCTAGGGAGAGGGGCTGCCCCTGCCGTCTTGGTGTTGGACCTCTTCAAATCAGTTTTTAAATGTGTATTTTATCCAGCTTTTCTATTTTTTTCTTTGTGAGAGTGTTGGTTTAGAACAAGGTTTCCCATCATAGCCACACGTACCTTTGATTTAAAATTTTCTTTAGGTGGAATAAGGTTTGGTTTCTAATAGTTGGAAAGGAAATAATTTGGAGCCATGAGTTAAGCCCTAAGAAAATCTTCATTTTCATCAAGAACTTCATTGAATAACCTATTCACCATTTTGTTCTACTACCTTCTGCTATTTTCAGGCAACCTCATGATTCCATCTTCCCAAAACTTTTAATCTTTTTGAGCAAAGAACTGTTCCAGGTACATTTTACAGTCTTCCAGTGGGTTGAATTTTTTTTTTTTCATTAAGATGATTTGTAAAGACTGAAATAAATGGACATCTGAAGATGTGATGTCTGGTGAATATGGTGGATGAATCAGAACTTCCCCGCCAAGCTGTAACAGTTGTTGCCTGGTCATCAAAGAAACACGCAGTCTTGCATTATTCCTATGAAAGTTTGTGTTTTCTTTTGACTAATTCTGGACGTTTTTCATCTAGTGCTGCTTAAAGTTGGCCTAATTGGGTGCAGTACTTGTTGGAATGAATCATTTGATTTTCCAGAAGGAGCTCATAATAGAGGACTCTCTTCCAGTCTCACGATACACCTTCTTTGGGTGACGACTGGCCTCTGGTGTAGTTGGTGGTGGTTCATTTCGCTTGCCCCACAGTCTCTTCCACTCCACATTATTGTACAATACCCACTTCTCATTGCCTGTCACAATTTGTTTTAAAAACAGAACATTTTTCTTACACTTAAGTAGAGAGTTGCATGCAGAAATACAATCAAGAAGACTTTTTTCACTTAACATATGTGGAACCCAAACATCAAAGCAATTTAACAGACTCTGCTGCTGCTGCTGCTAAGTCACTTCAGTCGTGTCCGACTCTGTGCGACCCCATAGATGACAGCCCACCAGGCTCCTCTGTGCCTGGGATTCTCCAGGCAAGAATATTTATACCTATTAACAGACTCAAGCAGGTACAAATGATTTTCAACAGTTGATTTGGATATTCTGAGTTGTGTCAGCTATCTCCTGCATGGTATAATGTTGATTGTTCTCAATTAATATCTAGATTTGATCACTGTCAACTTCAACGGGTCTACCGGGCTCTGGAGCATTGTCCAACAAGAAATCTCCAGCACGAAACCTCACAAACCACTTCTGACCCATTCAGTCAGTCAACAGCACCTTTTCTGTACACTGCACAAATCTAATTTTTGCATTTCAGTTGCATTTTTCCCTTTCTTGAAATAATAAAGCATAATATACCAAAAATGTTTCTTTTTTCTTCCATGTTCAGTATTAAAATGGCTACAGAAAAATTCACTAATTTTGATAAGTTTTTTTAAATGCATGCTGATATGACAGCTATCATGATAGTCTAACAATATGGTTTCAAATGAAGTTAAAGACAGCTAAGCACGACTAGAGCCATCTTATGGAGAAACCAAGCCAACCTTTTGGCTGACCCCATATTTATATATATTTATAAAGTGTGTGTGTGTTTGAGATTTGGTTCATGCTAGATCTGAAGCCCTTTTCCAGTGTAACAGCAGTAGAAATGATAATGTGTATCTAAAATATACACATTATTAAATAAACCAATAGAATATGTTGAAAGAGCCCCACAGTATAAGTGGGAAAGATTTCTGAAACTTAAAAAAAATTTCCAAGAATGAGAAAGAAGATGGTATTTAGTAAAGGCTTTTTAAACCAGAGATCTGTGAGCCCCAGTCTGTAGCAGGTTCCCATTTTGCTGTGAGCCCTTGAAGGCCAACACCTACAGCTCTTTTTGGCCTCCCTGGGACTCAGTTGAAAGGCCCTGATGAGTGTCTGTCAAATGAATGAATGAATCAAAGTCATCTTCCCTTCTGCCTGTCTGCATATGTGCCCACTGTGCATCTTTGAGTGTCAGTGTGCACGCCCTGCACACCCATACACTCCCCATGACTTAGCTTACACTTTCATTGATGCAAAGGTCTTGCTCTAGTCTTAGTTAACAGCTTTTCAGTGCTTCCACTGCTGCAAGAGTTTAATCCCAGCAATAAACCTGTGGAGGCTGCTGATAATATCAGCCAAGTTTACGGCTAGTAGAGCTTAAGGTGTAGGACCCTTAGGTCCAGTCTCAAAGACTGTGCATCTGGAAAGATGATAGAACAGACACCCATATTTAAAGGAAATCAGTGGAAGCTATGCTAATGGGCATGCGCACATCAGAGTGTGTGTGTGTGCTCAGTCATGTGCCAAGCTTTGGAACCCCATGGACTGAAGCCCACCAGGCTCCTCTGTCCAGGAAATTTTCCAGGCAAGAATACTGAAGTGGGTTGCCATTTCCCATGGTTCACGGGATCTTCCTGACACAGGGATCAAACCTGCGTGTCTTGTATCTCCTGCATTGGCAGGTGGATTCTTTACCCCTGGGCCACCTGGGAAGCCCATGCTAATGGGCTCGTCAGTGTAAAACCAGTGCATTTTAAACAGACTGTTTTTCCTCTTTTGTTTGTCCTCCCAGGTCTTGGAACTTTTCACTACTTTATACAAAATGTCTTAAAATGCCTTGTTGCATGGAGCAGTCGTGCCACTTTGTGAATGAATGTGAACTTTTCAGCAATTCAAGAACACTGAAACAGCGCTAGTAACTTCAGAAACTTCTGTTCTCTGTCAGTTGCGATCTTGCACACCAACTCCATCAGATGTATGGGGAGCCTACGTTTTCTTTTCCTCTTGAACTTTTTTCATTCTGCTGGTTATTTCCTAATTGATATTCCTCATTCTCCATAGTATGGGCTATAACACAGACCACTGAAAAGAGCACCATCTTTAAGTTTAATGTAAAACCTCTTTTCTGAAAGGGAGGGCTCCCCACCCCTGCCTACTCAGATTCATATGTTGAAGTCTTTCCCCCAGTACATTAGAATGTGAACTTACTTGGAAATAGAGTCAATTTAATTAATTTAATTAAGTGTAATTGATTAAGATGTGATCATACTGGAGAGGGTGGCCCTAAACCGATATGACTGGTGTCTTTATGAAAAGGGGAAGTTTGGAGACAGACGTGCGCATGAGAACCCCATGTGGAGATGAAGGCAGAGCTCCACGAGCCAAGGAACACCAAGGATGGGCAACAAACCAGCAGCAGCTAGGAGAGAGGCCAGGGCTAGATTCTCCCTCATGGCTCAGATGGAGCCAGCACTGCTGACATCTTGATGTTGGACGTCAGCCTCCAGGTTCTGAGATAATAATTTCTGTCGTTCGAACCACTGGGCTTTAGGTGCTTTATTATGATAGCCCTAGCAACCTAACACAGGGCCGGTCCCCTTACATTGCAGTTCAAGCCATTTTTGGGGTCACTTTTCACGTGGCGCTGACCTGACGCTGGATGTGACTCACCCAGGGCCCTTGCCTTTTCCTGGGACTCTGTGGCCCCGCAGGCTCTGCATGCAGGTTGGGGGCACACTCCCTGTCGTCCAGCTGCTCTGCTGGTTAGGTTCTGTTTCATACTGGTCCACTAATCGCCAAACAGCCTGGCAACCGAGGGGATTCCTGTTCTGATTGGAAGCGATAACGTGAAACCCGCTCACACAGAGAATGAGTGGAAGCAGAGCTTGAATCTGAGGCTGATCCGGGGCCGTGAACGCTGCTTCTTGAATTTCCTGCACTGTTGACTTGTTCTGGAAGGGCCAAGCTGAGTCCGTAACCAGGCTGACAGCTGTTTTCAGTTTCCTGGTCAGTGAGGCTTCCTCAGTGGTTGTGGGGGGTGTGGAGGAGGAACAAGGCTGGGAAGACCTGGTGCAGAAGAGAAAGGAGTGCTCCCTTCCAGGGAGGTACCCGCTGGGTCAGGTCCTTCTGGCTACTGTACCTCATGTCATGAGTAGGGATTGTCAATCCCAAAGTCAAGATGAGCCCCACATGCGTGAAAAGATGCTAATCATCACTAATTATTAGAGACATTTAAATTAAAACTGCAATGACCTTACACCAGTCAGGATGGTCATTATTAAAAAGTCTAAAAATAACAAATGCTAGAGAGGGTGTGGAGAAAAGGGAACCCTTCTGCACTGTTGGTAGGAGTGTAGATTGGTGTAGACACTGTGGAGAACAGTATGTTCCTTTAAGAACGAAAAATAGAGTTACTATATGATCCAGCATTCTCACTCTTGGGCATGTATCCAGACAGAACTCTAATTTGAAAAGATGCATGCCCCTCTATGTTCATAGCAGCATTGTTTGCAGTAGTCAGGGCACATGGAAGCAACCTCAGTGTCCATCAAGAGATGAATAAAGATGTGGTGTATATATACCACGGAGTATTACCCAGCCATAAAAAATGAAACAAGCCATTTGCAACAACATGGATGGACCTAAGGATTATCACACTAAATGAAGTTAGGTCAGAAAGACAAAAATACCATGTGATACCACTTAACACGTGGAATCTAGAGTATGACACAAATGAACTTATCTACAGAAACAGACGCAGACATAAAGAAAAGACTTGTGGTTGTTGATGGGGAAGGGGGAGAGTTGGATTGGGAGTTTGGGGTTAGCAGATGCGAGCTGTTGTATATAGAATGGAACAACAAGGTCCTAGTGTGTAGCACAGGAAACTATTTTCAGTATCCTTAATAAGCCATAATGGAGAAAGAATATGAAAAACAATATACACATATGTATATGAATTACTTTGCTGTATAGCAGAAATTAACAAAATCCTGTAAATCAACTGTACTTCATTGAAACAAATTCTTAAAAAGATGAGTGTCATATATTATGGCACCCCCGTAACCACTGTTGACTGGGACACCTCCTCTTGAATGATAACCGCTTTCCAGCTCTGTATCTCTGAGAATTATAAGTCTGAGGACACAGATCAGCATTCTCTCATTTCCTGACCTAGCACAGAAGTATGACCCAGAGCAGGCTTCCAGTCAAGGCCTGGGGGGTGAGAACAAGAGGGGAGGGAATGGGACAACCTGAGAAGCAGCTCAACAGGATTGATGGGAAACAGTGTAGACGGAGGTCTTGGGGGCAAGACCTTTAACACCTTGGTCTCTACCACACCCTGGTCTCTGAACGTGCTGGGCACAGAACAGTACGTGCCTGTGTTGCCTGGACGTGTGCACCTTTATTATTTGATTCAAGTTTGAAAGGCCTAGAGTCGTAGGATACTTTCTCACATTTGTGCCGGCTGTTTCCTTCCAGTTTTGTTGAGATATAATTGACCTCTGGCCGTGTATAAGTGTAAGGTGTAGAACATAATGATTTGACTTAATGTACAACATGGAATGATTATCACAGTATGTTTCATACACATTCGGGTTCTCATACATATAAAATTAAAGGAAAAGAAAATAATTTTTCCTGTGATGAGAACTCTCAGAATGTAGTCTCAACAACTGCCATATATAATTTACAGCAGTGTTGGTTATATTAATCATGTTGTACATTACATCCCAAATACTTACTTAGCTTATAACTGGAAGTTTGCAGTTTTGATCTAATTCCCCCTTCCCCATCCACCTCATCTCTGGTAACCAGAGATCTGGTCTCTTTTCTATGAGTTTATTTCTGAAGTATATTTGACCTACAGTACTATGTTGGTTTCTATTATGCAACCTAGTGAGTTGATATTTCTGTACATTACGAAATAATCACCATGATAAGTCTAGTCGTCATACGTAAATATTAAATTAGTATTGGATGCATTCCCTACTCTCTATGTTTCATCCCTGTGGTTCACTTATCTTGTAATTGGAAATTTGTACCTCTTAATCTCCCTCACCTGTCTCCCTCCTCCCCCAGACACCCTGCTCTCTGCTAACCACCTGTTTGATCTCTGTCTATAACTCTGTTTTTTGTTTTGTTATGTTTGTTCATTTCTTTCACTTTTTGAATTCCACATATCAGTGAAATCATACTTGTCTTTCTCTCTTTGACTTATTGCATTTAGCATAATACCATATAGGTCCATGTTTTGTGGGCTGGTATGTGGTCTATAGATGGGGAAACAGTGGAAACAGTGTCAGACTTTATTTTTGGGGGCTCCAAAATCACTGCTGATGGTGATTGCAGCCATGAAATTAAAACATGCTTTACTCCTTGGAAGGAAGGTTATGGCCAAGCTAGATAGCATATTTAAAAGCAGAGACATTACTTTGCCAACAAAAGTCCGTCTAGTCCGGGCTATGGTTTTTACAGTGGTCATGTATGGATGTGAGAGTTGGACGGTGAAGAAAGCTGAGCGCCGCAGAATTGATGCTTTTGAACTGTGGTGTTGGAGAAGACTCTTGCGAGTTCCTTGGACTGCAAGGAGATCCAACCAGTCCATCCTAAAGGAGATCAGTCCTGGGTGTTCATTGGAAGGACTGATGTTGAAGCTGAAACTCCAATCCTTTGGCCACCTCACGTGAAGAGCTGACCCATTGGAAAAGACCCTAATGCTGGGCAGGATTGGGGGCAGGAGGAGAAGGGGACGACAGAGGATGAGATGGTTGGATGGCATCAGTGACTCAATGGACATGGGTTTGGGTAGACTCTGGGAGTTGGTGATGGACAGAGAGGCCTGGCGTGCTGCAGTTCATGGGGTCGCAAAGAGTCGGACACGACTGAGCGGCTGAACTGAATTGAACTGATGTGATCTATCCTGTAGAATGTTCCATGTGTGCTTGAAAATAATGTGTATTTTGCTGTTTTGGATGAAATGCTGTATTTATAGCTATTAAATCTATCTGTGTAGTTTAAGGCCAATATTTCCTTATTGGTTTTTTTGTCTGGGTGATCTGCCCATTAATGTTAGTGGAATGTTAAATTCCCCTGCTATTATTGTGTTACTGTGAATTTCTTCCTTTGTGCCTTGTAAGATTTGCTTTTTGTATTTAAGTGTTCCTGTGTTGGGTGTGTGTGTGTGTGTGTGTGTGTGTGTGTGTGTGTGTGTGTGTGTGTGTGTGTGTGTGTGTATACACCCACATATATATATGTACATATGTATACATAATTTTTATATCTTCTTGTTGAATCAATTCTTTTTTTAATTATGTAATGACTTTCTTTGTCTCTTGTGATGGTCTCTATTTTAAGGTCTATTTGGTCTGATACGTCTGGTTTAAAGTCTATGTGGTCTGATATAGCTACCCCAGCTTTATTTTCATTTCCGTTTGCATGGAATAATTCTTTCCAACTTTTCACTGTCAGCCTATGTGAGTCTTTAGATCTGAGGTGAGTCTCTTATTGGCAGCATATATATGGGTCTTGTTTTTTTCATCGATTCAACCTGTCTATGATTTTATTTGGAACAGTTAGCTCAATAAAATTTCAAGTAATTTTTAATAGATATTTACTTACTGCCATTTTCGCAAAATTTTTGCAGGTTGTTTTGTATTTTGTTTTCTTTTGATCTCTTCCCTGTGGTTTGATGGCTATCTTTAGTGTTATGTGTAGATTCCTTTTTCTTTTGTATGTGTAAATATCTATTATAAATTTTTGGTTTGTGGTTACCGTGAACTTCATATATGACAACTATATATATATATATACATTTTCATTTCAACCTGATGGTCTCTTACATTCATATGCATTCTAACAGCCCTGCATTTTTACTTCCCCTCACATATTTAGTGTTTTTGACATCATATTTTTACATCTTTTTGTTTTGTGTAACCCTACCTACTTATTGTAGATACATATGATTTTACTATGATTTTTTCTTATCCTTCCTAGTAGCTATATAAGTGGTTGATTTACTACCTTTACTGTATATTTGTCTTTACCAATAGATTTTGCCTCCATAAGTTTAATATTTCTAGTGTTTTCTTTTCCACTTGGAGAATTCCCTTTAACTTTTCTTATAAAGTTGGTTTTGTGGTGCTGCACTCTGTTAGCTGTTGCTTGTCTGTAAAATTCTTTACCTCTCCTTCAGATACGAATGATAGTTTTACCAGATAGAGTATTTTTGGTTGTAGGGTTTTTCCCTTTCATCACTTTACACATACTGTGGCACTATCTTCTGGCCTGTAGAATTTCTGCTGAAAAGTCAGCTATAGTCTTATGGGAGTTCTCTGTTGCTTTTCCCTTGCTGCTTTTGATGTTTTCTCCTTTATTTTTGCCACTTCAACTGCTGTGTGTCTTGGTGTGTCCCTCTTTGGGTTAATCCTGTATGGGATTGTCTGCACTTCCTGGACTTGGGTGACTTTCCTTTCCCAGATTAGGGAGGTTTTCAGCTATTTTGTCTTCAAATATGCTCTCTTCCTCTTTCTCTCTCTTCTCCTTCTTGGTCCTCTGTAATGTAATGTTAGTGCAGTTGATGTTGTCCCAGAGGTTTCTTGAATTTCCTCAGTTTATAAATTTGTTTTTCTTTGTTCGGCATCAGTGATTCCTGCTCCTCTGTCTTCTAGCTAGCCGATCTGTTCCTCTGTATCATCCAAGGTGCTCTTGATTCCTTCTGGTGTATTTTTATTTCAATTACTGTATTCTTCCACTCGTTTGTTTTTTTCCTGTTTTTCTAACTCTGTGTTAAAATGTCTCCCTCCGTTTATCCATTCTTCTCCTGCATTCACTGATGATCTTTATGATTATTACCTTGAGGTCTTTGTCAGGCGGATTGCTTGTCTCCACTTCAGTTAGTTCTGGGGTTTTACCTTATTCATTTGTTTTGAACATACTCCTTTGTTGCCTCATCTTGCCTAAGTCTCTGTGTGCGTTAGGTATGTTGGTTACATTTACCAATCTGGTACCAGTGGCCTCATGTAGGAGATGTCTGACGGGGCCCGGCAGCACATTCTCCTCTGGTCTCCAGAGCTTTGTTACCTAGGGATGCCCTCTGGGGCTGTGTGGACCCTCCTCTGTGGCAGGGCTGACCGCTGTGGGTGTGGCTGTGGCCGGAGCTGCCGACCTGGTTGGCTGCAAGGCCCTGCCCTCTGTGGAGTCCAACAGCCACTGATGGGGCTGGGTGTTGGCATGGCTGCCTGTGGGGCCTTGGGTCCCAGGAGTGGGTGTCAGCCTGCTGGGGGTTGGGGCTGGGTCCTGAGGATCTGCTGCTGGACGGTTTCAGAGCCCGTCAGTCCCCTGGTGGGTGGCACTTGGTCCCTGTACATCTGACTGCTTGACTTGGGAAGTCTCAGGACTGGTGCCAACCTTCTGTTGGGAGGGTAAGCCCCCAGTGTTAATCAGAGGGAGGACTCTGAAATGGCACTTGCCAGCACCAGTGTCCTCATGGTAGGAAGAGCTCCCCGCAGTGTGTGTGCTCAGGGTGAGCTCCAGTTGCCTCCTGTCCCTCCAGGAGATTCTCCAACATCAGCAGGTGGGTCTGACCCAGGCTTTTAGAAATCACTGCCTCTGCCCCGGGTCCTGGAGCATGTGAGACTTTGTGTGTGTGCTGTAAGAGTGAGTCTTTATTTCCCACAGCCCTTCTGAAATTAAGTCCCATGGGTTTTCAAAGCCAAACATTCTAGAGGTTCATCTTCCTGGTACAGGATCCTTGGGCTGGGGAGCTTAATGTGGGTCTTGGACCCCTGGCTCATTGGAGAAAAACTATGCCATGTAATTATTTCCCTGTGGGCGGGTTGCCCACCCAGGCTGTGGATCTTGATTATACCGTGTCTCTGCCTCTCTTACCTGTCTTATTGTGCTTCCTTCTTTATATCTTTAGTTCTGGAAGATCTTTTCTGCTAGTCTTCAGCTCATTCTCACAGAGAGTTGTTCTGTAAATAGTTGTAGTTTTGTGTGCCTGTGGGGGGGGGACGTGAGCTCAGGGTCCTTCCCTACTCCTCTGTCTAGACTACTCCAGTATGTGCTAGATCTTTTTAACCAGGTAGATATCTGTGTGCCTTGCCTCACTGAACAAGTTAGAAGGGGTGAATCAACAACATGCATAATATAGAAGAGGGTGAAAAGAAATGTGTTAATCTGTAGTTCTGTCCAGATGCTATTTAGCCAGTTCATACTGCTGGAGTGATTTGGGTTTGGGGGAAAGATACAGCAATTGGGCTTCCCTGATAGCTCAGCTGGTAAAGAAGCCATCTGTAATGCAGGAGAAATGGTTCAATTCCTGGGTTGGGAAGGTCCGCTGAAGAAGGGATAGGCTACCCACTCCAGTATTCTTGGGCTTTCCTTGTGGCTCAGCTAGTAAAAAATCCGTCTGCAATGCGAGAGACCTGGGTTTGATCCCTGGGTTGGGAAGATCCTCTGGAGAAAGGAAAGGCTACCTACTCCAGTATTCTGGCCTGGAGAATTCCTTGGACTGTATAGTCCATGGGGTTACAAACAGTTGGACATGACTGAGCGAGTTTCACTTTCACAGCAATTCAAAAGTGGAATCATATTCCTGACACCTGTTTTAAAGTAATTATCAGAACTCATGGGCAGGAAGGAGTGCTGACCTTCACACACATCTCTTGGGCCACCACTGATGACATGTGGTGGTCCATTGATGCTGCTGCCAAGGCGTAAGCCAGCCCTGAAAGCCTCTCCTGGGGCTCCCTTGCACTTCTTACTTGGCCACTTACCTATGAGATTCTGCTTCTTGTCTTGCACCCCCGGATGTCCTTCCTCAGTGGCGGTTTCCCTCCCTGCTTCTCTGTGTCCTCACTTTGTTCAGCTTGGTTCTCCTTCCTCGCTTGCGTCACACCCCCGCCCTGGCCTTGATGGGTCAGCTGCCCCATCCACGTCCCTGTGCTTGTGCTGTCCCGCTGTTCACACAGCTGAGCAGGGGTGGGTGTGTGTCCCGGTGGGTTTAGAGTCCCGCAGCTCTGCCCCGGTCTGCTGAGCACACTCCTCCCAGCATCTAGGCTGGGAGGATCCTGAGACATGCTCGAGTCTGCACAAACCACGCTACCTACTGCTTTGTCCCCTGAAGAGCATGTGGAGTTCTGGAAGGGGACAGGACTGGAATAAAACAAATGGCTGGGCCTTAAAGGCAGGCGAGTTTTACCTTTCCAGCAGTGCAGAGCCACCTGCTCCCAGGTTACAGAGCTGCCCCATGGACACCGAGGTGCTGGGCACATGGCGTGTTCTAGAGGAGAGAAAACCTGTACACTGGGGCCTCTCTGGTCTCTTTCAGACCACTTATCCTATAATTTTAGGACACAGCAGGGAAATTTGATTTTATAAAACTGAAGAAACTTTTAAAATTTAATTTCCAATGAAAAATTACTTTTGCCAATGATTTTCAAGATTTGCAATCACTCCCCTTTTGTTTCTAGACTCTCTAATCTGCCCATCCTTCTCTTCCGTAATACTGAAGTCTAAAAATACACTTGTCCTTGAGCTAAGCAAAGAAATAAAAATGAGCCAGAGTTATGGAAGAAAGCCGTAAAATACCGTTTTCCTTTATTTTTTTGGATTCAAAGTTATGTTAGATATTTCGAGAAAGACATTTAAATTAAAAAAAGAAGCAATTAAGGTTTAGGCATCTGAAAGGAATTTACATGAGATAAAAAAATGTGATGCTGTGAATTCAGTTCCCTTTTCTTCTCAAATTGTTCAGCCTTCTTTGAGACACTCTGTTCTGTTGAAATTGACCAGTCAAAACCCCTTCTCTGTGAGGAGCTGGCCTTTCTGTAAGGTGCCCTGGTGGGTGAAAACTCTTCCAGTTTGCAGCATTCAAGTAGCATTTGTAGACTATTTACTGAAAATCTCTCTCTCTCCCTTGCCCTCAGCAGTGTTGAACAGGCTAAACACCATTGAAGAGAGAACTTGTAGATGTTATAAGCATGATACAACATGTTCCTTTTTTGAAAATTCTATAATTTGAGTTCTGTTTTTTCACCCTAAGCTGCAGACGTGATTTCTGATGTCTTTCTAGATCTTGTGTGGGCTATTCAGTTACTATTCCTCAGTCAACTAATTCCTAACTGAACATTCTGTCTTGGCCATCCAACTTCCCCTTCTTGGTTACCATAAAGTTAGCAGCACATTCACTGATGAATCATCCAATCAAGACAACCATGCAAATAGTCAGAACTATCTTAGATCTGTGTCTTTTACTTTCTCAGTCTGTGTTGTGTCAAGGTATGCTGGCCAGGTGACTCTAGCGTAGTGGAGTAGTAGAGTTTGAGCTCCACAGTGGAGTTTGAACTCTGCACCTGCAGGAGGACATGACAGCAGGAGCAACGCTGTTTGTCTCAGGACTTGCCCTCCACAGTCCCCCAGGTAGACTGTCCTGCATCCTGAACTGGTACGGGAGCTCTTCCCATAGGTCTTTATATCGACGTAGGAAGGATGACCTGCAAGGCAGGTCTCCTGTTTTGGGTCTAAATGGGTGGTGTTTGATTTCTTTAGAGAAAACTGAGGTAGAGCACCGTAGATGACCTCAGTGAGTGCGGGTCTCAAAGACCAGATCTGTTTATGGGGACACGACATCCTGGTGGCCTCAACTGATGCGAAAGACAGCTCTTCTGGGTCCCCTCTGTATCCACACTCGCATCTGTTAATGGAAGATCTCATCCTTCCCTGATTTTCTCCCCTGGGTAAAGTGAGTCAGCCTATCTTCTGCTGGAAAAAAAAAGTTTCCACCTGAGTCTATTTCTGTTTTGAAAATAAATTCATTTGTGGTTTTTTTTAGATTACACATATAAGTGATATCATATTTTTTTTTCTCTGTCTGACTTGACTTAGTATGATAGTCTATAGGTCCAGGCATGTTGCTGCAAATGACATTATTTCATTCATCTTATGACTGAAAGAAGATATATATGTCTTCTTTATCCATTCCTCTGTTGAAGTTTATTCCATGTTTGGCTATGATAAATAGTGCCGGTGTGAACACTAGGGTACATTTATCTTTTCAGATTAGTTTTCCTCTTTTTCAGATATATGCCCAGGAGTGGGATTGATGGATCATATGGTAGCTATATTTTTAGTTTTTAAGATTCCTCCATACTGTTTTCCATAGCGACTGTACCAATTTTACATTCCCACCAACAATGTAGGAGGGTTCCCTTTCCTCCACACCCTCTTCAGCATTTATTATTTGTAGACTTTTTGACGATTAGCATTCTGAGTGGTGTGAGATGATACCTCATTGGAGTTTTGATTTGCATTTCTCTGATAATTAGTGGTGTTCATGTTTTCTTTGTCTTCCTGATTTAGTCTTGGGAGATTGTACATTCCTAGAAATTTACCCATTTTTTCCTAAGTTGACCATTTTATTGGAGTGTAGTTGTAGTAGTATTTTGTGATCCACTGTATTTCTCTGGTGTCAGTTGTAACTTCTCCTTTTTTTATTCCTGATTTTGTTAATTTGGATCCTTATTTTTTTTCTTTATGAGTCTAGCTAAAGGCTTATCAGTTTTGTTTATCTTTTAAAAATCAGCTCTTAATTTCTTTGATCTTTTCTCTTGTTTTTAAATCTCTATTTCATTCATTTCTACTTTGCTCTTTGTGATTTCTTTCCTTTTTACTAACTTTGGTTTTTCTTTGTTTTTCTTTTTCTAATTCCTTTGGGTGTAAGTGATACCTCTTTGTAGGTTTGATTTGCATTTCCCTGATAATTGGTGATGTTGAACATCTTTTCACTTGCTTTTGGCCAGCTATAAGGTAGCACAGTGGTCAAGAATCCACCTGCCAATGCAGGAGATGTGGGAGACATGGATTTGATCCCTGGGCTGGGAAGATCCCTGGAGAAGGAAATGGCAATCTACCCCAGTATTCTTGCCTGGGAAATGGGCTATAGGCCATGGGTGGGGTTGCAAAGAGTTGCGCGTGCACGCACACACACACACAGACACATCTTCTTTGGAGAAATATTTCCTAGGTCTTCAGCCCATTTCTTGATTGGGAGGTGTGTGAGCTGTTTGTATATTTTGGAGATTAATTGCATTGTTTGTAAATATTTTCTCCCAGTTCATGCTTTGCATTTTGGTTTATGGTTTCTTTGTGTGTGTGTGTAAAAGCTTTCAAGCTTACTTAAGTCTAATTTGCTTAGTTTTGCTTTTGTTTCTGTTACTCTAGGAAATGATTCAAAAACTGTTTTTGCAATTTATGTAAGAGTATCCTGTTTATATATTCCTCTAAGAGATTTGTAGTATATGGTCTTACATTTGGGTTTTTAATCCACTTTGAGTTTATATTTATATATGGTCTTAGAGAATATTCTAACTCCATTGTTTTTACATGTTTACATCTTTTACATGTCCAGTTTCTCAAGAGACTGTTTTTTTTCTTTCCATTTTATATTCTTGCTGCTTTTGTTGTAGGTTAATTAACCACAGATGCTGGGCTTTGTATCCTGTCCCATTGATCTGTAAGACTATCTTTGTCCCAGTACCATACTGTTTTGATTACTGTAGCTCTATAGTATTGTCTGAAGTCAGGGAGTGTGATTTCTCCAGCTTTATTCCCTTTTCTCAAGATTCAGGATCTTTTATATTTCCATACAAATTAATTTTTTTTTTTGTTTCAGTTCTATGAAAAATGCCTTGGTAATTTGATAGAAACTGCACTGAATCTGTCGATTACCTTGGGTAGTATGGTTACTTTACTAATATTGATTCTTCCAATCCAAGACCATGGTATATCTTTCCATCTGTTTCTGTTGTCTTCTGTGTCTTCTATCAGCATCTTACAGCTTTTTGAGTATAGGTCTTTTGCCTTCTTAGGTAAGTTTAGGTATTTTATTCTGTTATGTGATGGTAAATAGGACTGTTTACTTAATTTCTCTTTCTAAAATGTCATTGTTAGTGTATAGAAATGCAACAGATTTCTGTATGTGAATTTTGTATCCTAAGACTTTCCCAAATTCATTGATGAGCTCTAGTAGTTTTCTGGTGGTATCGTTCAGATTTTCTTAGTATCATGTTATTTGCAAACAGTGATGGTTTTACTTCTTCCATCCCCATTTGGATGCCTTTTGTTTTTCGTCTCTGCTTTCTGTGGCTAGAACTTCAAAACTATGCTAAACAAGAGTGGTGAGATTGGGCATGCTTGTCTTGCTCCTGGCCTTAGAGGGGTGCTTTCAGCTTCCAACACGAGCATGCTGTTAGCTGTGTGTTTGTTGCGTATGGCCTTTTCTATGTTCCCTCTATGCCTGTTCTCTGGAGGTGTTTTTTGTTTTTTTTTTCATAAATGGATGTTAAATTTTGTCAGAAGTGTTCTCTTCATCTCTTTAGATGATTATAGGAATAACAACCTTATTCTTCGGTTTGTTGATGTATCATATTGATTGATTTGTGAATATTGTAAAGTCTTTACATTCTTGGACTAAATTCTACTTGATTATGGTGTATGATGCTTTTAACGTGTTGTGGGATTCAGTCTGCTAGAATTTTGTTGAGGACTTTTGGGTTTATTTTCCTTCCACATACTGGCCTGTAATTTTCTATGTGGCATCTTTGTCTAGTTTGGTATCAGGATGATGGTAGCCTCGTGGAATGAAGTTGGAAACATTCCTTCCTTTAATTTTTTTGGAATAGTTTTGAAAGAGTAGGTTTGAACATCTTTTGAGGACGATTCCTTGCCCCCTTCATGCGGCTCTGTGACTGTGGCGGCTCCTCTTCCTTGTCATTGTCCCTGCTCCTTCTCTTCCCTTCCTCCAGGACCAAGGCATCATCACGCATCACCGGCATGGTGCTTTGGGAGGTTCCTTGGCCTGGTGGCTCCTGGTCCCTCCTACTGGTTACCTGTTCACTCCCCTCAATATTTCTTACAGCTGCTGGGCTCAAATCCAGACTTCTTGCCATGGATATCAAGCTGTCCACAAGGTACTTGGGACTTTGTCCCTTGGCCAGTGCCATTGCCTCTGCTGGGAATGCTCAGCTCCTTTTGTCTATGTAATTTTTTCTATTTCTACTACTTCTACTATTTTATACATAGTAGTGTGTACCTGTTAATACCAGATCCCAACCCTGTGAAGTTTCCTGCCCTCACCCCAGACTTGGCAGAGGCCTTTTCCTGTTGTGTTATACACTTACCAGACATCATTGTTGATTTTCTCTCTGTGCATCTGTGTGTTGGTCTCGCTCACAGCTATCACGGGTGAGGTCCTGATTTGTGCCTGAGCCATAGCACATGCTCAGTAACTGTCTCGTGCTCCGTCTATATCTGACTAGCTTCTGCATGCTAGTCCACCCCTAAGGGTGGAATTTTCTGTTTTACCAACCCAACCCTCATATCTACTGGCTCTTTAGTAAATCTTTCTGTAACAAATCCAGGCAGAATTGTTGGCTGAACTGAATTTGGTGAATTTCTTTTTCTGCAACTCAAAAAAACACTCCATCTTTTTTTTCCTGTTGCTTGGATGTAAACATGTGTTTCTCCCTTTGGTTCGGAGTATGCAGTGAAGTTATCTGATATCCCAGCACTGAAGAGCTTAAAGTGACACATTTTTTAAAATGCATGGACCACCAGGGAAGTCCCCTCATTTTCTTTTTAAACAAATTTCATTTTATTTTTAACCATTAAAAATTGACGTATTGTCAATTTACAGTGTAGTGTTAGTTTCAGGTATACAGCACCGTGATTCAGTTATGCTTATATATATATTATGTATATATTTGTTTATATATTTATGCGTAGTCTTTTCCAGATTCTTTTCCATTATAGGTTATTACAGAATGTTGGATAGTTCCCTGTACTATCCAGTAAGTCCTTATTGTTTATTTTATACACAGGAGTGTGTATCTGTTAATCCCAAACTCCCAATTAACCATTCCTCCTACTCATTTCTCCTTTAGTAAGCATAAGATTGCTTTCTATGTCTGTGATTCTATTTCTGTTTTGGTAAACAAGTTCATTTTTATCATTTTTTAGATTCCACTTACTGGTGTACAGTGACACATTTCTTATTCACAGTTTACCTGGTTATGTGGGCATGACTGACCTGGCACCTCTGCTCCAGTGCCTCTCACAGGCTGCAGATGAGGCTGGGGCTGCAGTCATCTCACGGCTTCACTGGGGGAGAATCCGCTTCCAGGATCCTCAGGTGCCATCCACAGGACTCAGTTCCTTGCTGGCTGTTGGGCTGAGCATCTCAGTTCCTTGATGGCCTTTGTCTGGCACTTCCTAGGGCCTGCTACACAGGCCTCTCCAGAGGGCAGCTGATTGTATTAGAGAGAGACTAGAGCCAGCAGCCAGCCAGAGGGGGAGGGAAGGGAAGGGAGAGGAAGGGCGGCCTCATGGGCAAGTTTTTATAGTCTAACCTAGAAGGTGTGGCCTGTCACTTCTGTGTTCGCCTCATCAGGAGCACATCACTGGTTCCAACCCAAGAAAGAGCATCTCCTCGAGGGCTGGTGCGTCGGGTAGGGGAGATATTTGGGAACCATTTTAGATGTTGACAACCACACGCTTTTTTATGCCAAACTAGATGTAGTTTCTGAGATCAAACTGATAAGCTTGGAAGATCAAATTGTTATCAATTCACATAACCACTGAAATATATTACTACCCAAGTTGAGATGAATCATTTGAAGAAATGGAATGAACAGCTTTGGAGTGATGTCGTGATGGAGCTTGGCCTGGATCAGAGATCATCGGAGGATTTCTTGGGGGACTTGTGAAGCTAAGGGGATGAGTTGAGTCTAACCTAGCAGCAGGTGGCAGAAGACTGAGGGGTGGCCTTGGGGCATCCTGAGTAGGAGGGAAAAAAGGTGCAAAGACCTCGTGCTGAGTGCTACTACATAGCACATCCCATATATGCAGAAGAGGGCAAACATCCCACCAGCCCCAGCTGGAAAACAAACTTTAGAAGGTCAGTGCCTTATTCTCCATCCTTATTGGTCAGCACAGTCTCCTCTGTTTCTTCTTTCTGGATGTACCTAGTGTCTCCTGCAAGATAAACTATTTGGAATGAATGAAATGATACATGATTTGACAACAATCAATTTAAGCAGATTTTAGCTACAGCACAAAACCACAAATCTACCAGAATTGCTGGGTATCAAGGAACGTTAGCAACTGTACTGCTTTGCTCTATCAAAAGTATATGTGCCTTCAGTGAAGGAGAAAGAAAGTGGGACTAGCTCTGGCTGAGTTCCCAGGACTTACCAAAGAATTTACCCGTATTCTCTCATATAGTCCTTACAGAACAGTATGAAGTCAGTATTCTCAATGTCTTTACGGAGAACCAAGTGTAGTTGGACGTGGCCTGAAGCAGCTTGTGCTCTACAGGTGGAGTCCTCTTCACTTTGTAGCAAAACCAAATTCCCACCAACCGGCCAATTGATTCCAGTCGCACAGAGAAATCCTGGCTGACTTTGGAGCAGAGTTTTGGTCTCTCCATCCAAATGGTGGCATTAATTATGTGTGCTGTGTCAGAGCAGGTGGCAGATGTCAGCTTGACTTGAGAGCTGTGGAGAGTCCCACGGTCAGAGTAATGAGGAGGGGCATCCAGGCTCTTACACGCGTCTTAAGATCTTACACGCGTTTCTTCTTCCTCTGTGGCTCTGTGGTTCATTCCTGTGTTCTCCAGCAGCATGAAAGTCACTGTGTTTCAGGTCGCCATAGACCGTGCTCCTACATCCTTATGCGTGCCCTGGTTCCCTTTCAGTCTTTGATCTGGCACTCTGTGTTACAGGAGGAACTGGTCCTTTATACTTCTTTTGCTCTTTAAAATCGTGATAGGAAGTTCTTTGAACTCCAGTTTCAAAGTTACCTCATGTTCGTGTTTCATTGCTCTTGCATATGGGAAGCATGTGTTTTGGAGGTCTAAAAATAGGCACATGCTTTTAAAATACTCAAGAGTGGAAGAGAACACTCAATACACTTTTGTCTTACAGCTTTTTTCATTTTGGATCTGCAACTCATAGACACTTTGAATAATTTGACGTCTTGGGGCAAAACTGTAGCCAAATGCAACTGCTGTCGTGGCTGCATCAATAGGTCTTGTCTTTCTTGTTTTACATATATTGTTATTTATTTTAAATGTTCTGTTAGTGGCTCTTCCCTTTGATGCTCTGTGGCGGTGAGAGATGACATAAGATATGTCTGCAGTGGGACATATGGTGTCAGCTGCTTACTCAGCTATTTGTTGCACACTTCTTCATGCTTGCTTCCTTTCCAGAGATAAACCACCATATGCTCCTTTAAAATCCAACAAGTTGGGCATCGTTAGGTGGTTGTGTTCTGAAGGAACACTCTGTCAAGTTGTCTCGTCCTCAGTGGGACCTTCCAGTCTTGTGGTTCTTACATCACTGGCATAACTGAGGAGGAAAAAGCCCAGGAGTGCACATTATCCTGAGTTGGGTAAGGGATCCATACCTCTCATAGGTCATGACTGTTGTATGCAGACTCACTGGAGAACTGCGAGGCCCAGTGCCTCTGACTCTGGAAGTCTTAGGCACGACTGTCACACCCATTGCCTGGCCTAGAGGGAGCCCTAAAAAGATTATCATGGTTAACTATACAAACCAGATGTTGTTACTGGGCCATATCTGAGTCTGCTCACCTGTGCATAGTAAATCCAGTCTACTGAGACCAGGTTTGTGGTGAAGCGAAGCGCAGCATTTAGTGTAGGGCTTCCAAGACCCAAACGCCCCCATGGCTTTCAGAGGAGGGGTTTTAAAGGCAGTGTGAGTGAGGGGAGTTGTGGAGTGTGTGATCAGCTTGTGCTCAGTTGCTGAATGGCTGGCATCAAGGTGAAGTTTTAATCAACATCAGCCTTCTGGTTTCTACCGGTCTGGGATCTCTGTGCTTGCAGTCAGCAGTTTTCATCTGGTGGGGGCCTTCTTCCTGTAAAAACAATTTATGTGTTTCAAAATGTGTTCATGAGTCTCAGTTCTAATGTATCTGTTGCATATGAAAAAGTTCAGCTAAAAGGCAAGGTTAGTTCCATTTGTATAGATGTTCCATTTACTGAATAAGGAAAAGGGAATTTTCAAGAATTTTGAATACTTGAAATGTATTTGGCGATGAAAGTCAAAGTGTTACTCACTCAGTTGTGTCTGACTCTTGTGGCCTCGTGGACTGTAGCCCTCCAGGCTCCACTGTCCATGGACTTATCCCAGTAAGAAAACTGGAGTGGGTAGCCATTCCCTTCTCCCGTGGATCTTCCTGACCCAGGGATCAAACCTGGGTCTAGTGCATTGCAGGCAGATTCTTTACCATGTGAGCCACCAAAGAAGCTCAATATTGGGCAATGGACACTTTAAAAATTTTATTTTGCAGGCATCCTTATTTGTAGCTTCTGAGAATCATGGTCAGACTCTGTTTTAAAAGAAACAAATTGGAAATAATATTATATATGCTGTCAAGCTGCTAGCAACTTTGCTGGTCCAGGAGAGGCAGCGTGAATTTGTTTAGGGGCTAAAACTGGAGGCAGGATGGATGAACTTAATCTAGGAGACGATATTTGTATACTTTATTTGGGTCTCCTAGGTTTTAGGTTTTTATCTTTCTTTAGGCTTCCTTGGTGGCTCAGACGGTAAAGAATCTGCCTGCAATGCAGGAGACCTGGGTTAGATCCCTGGGTCGGGAAGATCCCGTGGAGAATGGAATGGCAACCCACTCCAGGATTCTTGCCTGGAGAATCCCATGGACAGAGGTGCGTGGTGGGCTACAGTCCATGGGGTTGCAAAGAGTCAGACATGACTGAGTTACTGACAGTTCCACTTTTCATTAGGTTTTAATCAAGGTCATTTTGCTAAATGTTTTGAGTCCAAATAAGAATTTAATTTGTGAAACAACTGAATTACAGAAAAAAGGAGAATCATATGAACAGAGGTTCAAGCAAAGGAATTGAGAATAGCTTATTTACGAACAGAGAGGGGGCACGTTGACACCCTGGAAGGGCTTCTGTGCCTTAGAGAGGGGATGGACAGAGGGCTGCATCTGGGAACAAGGGTCTTCCTTCAGCCTGGGAGGAGGCTCTGGCCAGGGGCATGTGGGCCACGGGACAGAAGGGCCCACTCCCCCTCCTGAGTGCCGTGTCTCCGAAGCCCTGGAAGTCAGGCTGGGCCCTTGCATGTGCTCATTGCCCTGCTGAAGGCCTGGAGGCTCAGTTTCCTCTCTGTCCCCGTGGAAGGCCATCAGCACTGTCTCTGGGCCAGCCCACTCTCGGATCCAGAGCTTTTGGACATAGACCAGGTAAATGTCAAAATCTCCAGGGAAACCCATATAAATTTAGGTGCCAAGCCTATAGCTGATATTGTAAGCAGTCAGTAGACAGGGGTGTGTTTAGAAAGGCCACAGGGAGTTGATCTGGCCCTTGGCATCTGGGCCCCAGGAATGTGCACAAGAGAGTGAAGAGCACAGCCCCTCCGCAGGGCATGGCAGGCAGGGTGCCCGGGGCCCTGCTTCTGTCTGCCCATGTGCCCTATCACTGTGGGAGTAACACCTAGATTTTAGATGTTTGAGAAAAACATGCAGGCTTCAGTGTCCTGGGACTGCCATTTATGCTATCAATGTAAAATCATAGCATCAGTCGTTCCCTGAGAACTGGCATCATAATTCTCCTTAAAAAAAAAAAAAGATGCCTTCCTCTTAAACAACTGCTTGAAAGTCGCCTTTGAAATCTTTCCCTGGAGATGTGTGAAGGGTTACATACTGTCACCATGATATGACTTGTGTGCTCAGCCACTTGTGGTTCCTCTGGGCTCAGAGTCCTCCAGCCAGGTGGATGCTCAAGGCTTAGGATCAGCCCAGGGTGCTGCTTCTGCCCCCCAGCGCCTGTCTTCACTGAGTGTAACATCCTCCCACCAGTGCCTCTGCTCTGGCACAGCCAGGCATCTCAAGACTGGCTCCCGTCCTTTGCCTGGATTGGACAGTGTTTCTATTTTCATCTTCTGAAGATGTTTGCTGAAATGGCCCCTTATTTGAGGATTTCCCTGACTGCCATCTCTCTCTCTCTGTTGTACTCTAAGACACTTCAGATGTTTAGGGTGCAGCCAGTCCCTGATCCTGCTACAGGAGCCCCTGGGCTGCCTGTACCCACTCCACACCACTGCCTGGGCTCCTCAGGACACATGACTTGGTGGAGGAAGTCTCCACTCAGACACCAGAGAAAGGGAGCAGCTCTGAGGTCAGAGACTGATGAGGAAATTCCCAGCCAACTTCAGCAGGGTGGCTGCAAAGGCAGGTGTCCAGGCAGCCATGTGGGACTCTGCAATCACAAGACTCCCCATGGGTTTAAAGCTCTAGTGGTGGTGTTTTGTTTTTGCATTCTTAAGTTGTTCCGGAGAAGGCAATGAAAACCCACTCCAGTACTCTTGCCTGGAAAATCCCATGGACGGAGGAGCCTGGTAGGCTGCAGTCCATGGGGTCTCTAAGAGTCGGACACGACTGAAGCGACTCAGCAGCAGTAGCAGCAGCAGCAGCAGCAGCATCAAGTTGTTTCAGAAAATCTAGGAGCATGTAGACAGCCTTTGGTGAATCTAGGGAGTCTTTCTTATTGTCATTTAGTTGCAAAGTCGTCTCTGACTCTTTGCGACCCCATGCACTGCAGCATGCCAGGCATTCCTGTCCTTAACTGTCTCCTGGGGTCTGGTCAAACTCATGTCCATTGAGTCAATGATGACATCCAAATATCTCATCCTCTGTCGTCCCCTTCTCCTCCTACCCTCAATCCCTCCCAGCATCAGAGTGTTTTCCAACGAGTCAGTTCTTCGCATCAGGTGGCCAAAGTATTGGAGCTTCAGCTTCAGCATCAGTCCTCCCAGTGAAGATTCAGGGTTGATTTCCTTGATACCTCCAGTTTTCTTGAAGAGATCTCCAGTCTTTCCCATCCTATTGTTTTCTTCTGTTTCTTTGCATTGTTCACTTAAGAAGACTTTCTCATCTCTCCTTGCTGTTCTCTGCAACTCTGCATTCAGTTGGTTAGATCTTTCCCTTTCTCCCTTGCCTTTCACTTCTCTTCTATTCTCAGCTATTGTAAGGTCTCCTCAGACAGTCACTTTGCCTGCCTGAATTTCTTTTTGGGATGGTTTTGGTCACCACCTCCTGTACAGTGCTACCATCCTCCAGCCTTATTCTTCAGGCACCCTGTGAACCAGATCTAATCCCTAGAATCTGTTCGTCACCTCCACTGTATAGTCATAAGCAATTTGGTTTAGGTTGTACCTGAATGACCTAGTGGTTTTCTCTACTTTGTTCAGTTTAAGCCTGAATATTGCAATAAGGAACTGATGATCTGAGCCACAGTTGGCTCCAGTCTTTGTTTTTGCTACTGTATAGAGCTTCTCCATCTTCGAATGCAAAGAATATACTCAGTCTGATTTCCATATTGACCATCTAGTGACGTCCATGTGTAGAGTCATCTCTTGTGTTGTTGAAAGAGGGTGTTTGCTATGACCAATGTGTTAAATTGGTAATTAATGAGCTCAAAAGTCACATTTTATGATTCTACAGTCCAGAAGAACATGATGAAGGAATGTTTGTAAATGTTTAGAATGTGTATTTTAAACAGTTTGCTTTTACTTTATTCTTCAAAGGATTTTAAGATGTGATTTTTTTTATTGACATACAATTGATATAATATCAGTTTCAGACAAACTACATGAGTTGATGTTTCTGTATGTTTTGAAATGCTCACCCCAGTTACATCTAGATAACATTCATCTTCATACAGAGTTAAATTTTTTTTTAAAATTAGTTTATTTTCTGTTTTTTAACTTTACAATATTGTATTTGTTTTGCCATACATTGACATGAATCCACCATGGGTGTACATGTTTCCCCTTCCAGAGCCCCCCTCCCACCTCCCTCCACATCCCATCCCTCTGGGTCATCCCAGTGCACCAGCCCCGAGCGCCCTGTATCATGCATCGAACCTGGACTGGCGATTCGTTTCACATATGATTATTTATATGCTTCAATTCCATTCTCCCATATCATCCCACCCCCGCCCTCTCCCACAGAGTCCATAATACTGTTCTATTTATCTGTGTCTCTTTTGATGTCTCGCATACAGGGTTATCTTTACCGATTGACTAAATGCCATATATATGTGTTAGTATACTGTATTGGTGTTTTTCTTTCTGGCTTACTTCACTCTGTCTATGCATTACATCCCAGGACATCTATCTTATATTTAGAAGTTATACCTTTTAACTACCTTTACTCATTTCTACTGAGGTCTGTGGCTTGAATTTTTTTTCTTTTTCATTTCCTTCTAGTGTCTGCATATTGGGTGGGCCAAAACCTTTGTTCAGTTTTAATAGCAAAAGCAGTTTTCATTTTCACCAAGAACTTTATTGAACAATGTATTCACTAACTGAATGAACTTTTTGGTCAATCCAATATTTTATTTTTAATTGAAGTATAATCGAACTGCAACACTACATTGGTTCCAAGTGCACAACATAGTGATTTGATGTTTCTGTACATTACAAAGTGATCAACATGGTATGTCTCATTAGCAGCTATCACCACACAAAGATACTGCAATATAAATGACTATATTTAAGATAAAATTAAAAAAAATGGTCCACATAAAAAAAAATAAAATAAAAAATAAATGACTATATTCCACATGCTGTACATTTCATCCCCATGACTCGTTTGCTTTATAACTGGAAGCCTGTACCTCTTAATCTCTCTTACCTGTCACACTTGTTTCCCTGTTTCCTGACCTTCTGACAACCACTGATTTATTCTCTGTATCTGTGAGTCTGTTTCCATTTTGTTGCATTTGTCCATTTGTTTTATTTTGTTATTTATTTTTAATTTATTTTATTTTTATGTTTTAGTAATTTATTTATTTTAGTTGGAGTCTGACCACTTTACAATATTGTAGTGGTTTTCGCCATACGTTGACATGTGCTTTATTTTTTAGATTCCATGTATGAGTGAAATCATATGGTATTTGTCTTTCTCTTGTTTGGCTTATCTCACTTGGCCAAATACCCTCCAGGTACATCCTTGTCACAAACGGCAAGAATGAACGCCTGAGTAATACCTGTATATCTGCGTACATATCTTCTTTACCCATTCGTCTGTCGATGAACACTTATGTTGCCTCCAGAGGTTGCCTGCTGTAAATAATGCTACAGTGACTGTAAGTGCGCGTAAGTGCTCACTGTTTCTGGGCTTTCTCTTCTGTCCCCGTGATCAGTGCATCTGGCTAGATGCTAGGACCATACTCTTTTGATGACTGTGGCTTTGTGTGTAGAAAATCGACAGATTTTTGTATATTAACTTGTGTATTGCAACTTTACTGAATTCACTGATGAGTTCTAGTAGTATTTTGGTAATGTGTTTAGGAATTTTCTGTACATAGTATCATCTACAAGTAGGGACAGTTTTAATTCTTTCTTTCCTATTTGGATTCCTTTTTTTCTTGTCTAATTGCTGTGGCTAGGACTTCCAGTGCTATGTTGAGTAGAAGTGGTAAGAGTGGACATCCTTGTTTTGTTCCTGATCTTAGAGGAAACACTTTTACTGTTGAGTATGATGTCAGCTATGGGCTTGTCATATATAACCTTTATTATATTGAGATATGTATTCCCTCTCAACCAACTTTGATGAGAGTTTTTTTTATCATGAATGGATGTTGAATTTTGTCAAATACTTTTCCTGCATTTATTGAGATAACTATATGATTTTTATTCTTCAGTTTGTTAATGTAGTTTATCACGTTGACTGATTTGCAGATATTGAATCATCCTTGCAATCCTGGGATAAATTGCATTGGATCATGGTGTTGTTGTTCATTGTTGTTTAGTTGCTCAGTCGTGTCCAGCTCTTTGCAATCCCATGGACTGCAGCATGCCAGGCTTCCCTGTCGTTCAGTATCTCCTGAAGTTTGCTCCAACTCATGTCCATTGAATCGATGATGTCATTTAACCATCTCATCCTCTGTCGTCCCCTTCTCCTCCTGCCTTCAATCTTTCCCAGCATCGAGTATTTTCCAGTGAGTTAGATCATTGCATCAGGTGGCTAAAGTATTGGAGGTTCAATCTTAGTATCAGTCCTCCCAATGAAGATTCAGGGTCGATTTCATTTAGGATTGACTGGTTCGATCTCCTTGCTGTCCAAGGGACTCTCAAGAGTCTTCTCCAACACCACAGTTCAAAAGTATCAATTTGTCGATGCTCAGCCTTCTTTATGGGCCAACACTCACATCTATACATGACTACTGGAAAAACCGTAGCTATGACTACACAGACCTTTGTCAGCAAAGTGATGTCTCTGCTGTTTAACATGTTGTTCAGGTTTGTCATACCTTTCTTCCAAGGAACAAGCAAGTGTCTTAATTCCATGGCTGCAGTCACCATCCACAGTGATTTTGAAGCCCAAGAAAATAAAGTCTGTCACTGTTTCCATTGTGTCCCCATTTTTTTGCCATGGAGTGATGGGATCGGACGCCATGATCTTAGTTTTTTGAGTGTTGAGTTTTAAGCCAACTTTTTCAACATCCTCTTTCACCTTCAGCAAAAGACTTTTTAGTTCCTCTTCACTTTCTGCCATTAGGATGGTGTCATCTGCATATCTAAGTTTATTGATATTTCTCCCAGCAATCTTGATTCCAGCTTGTGCTTCATCCAGCCCAGCATTTCTCATGATGTGCTCTGCACATAAGTTAAATAAGCAGGGTGACACTATACAGCCTTGATGTACTCCTCTCCTAATTTTGAACCAGTTCGTTATTCCATGTCCAGTTCTACCTGTTGCTTCTTGACCTACATACAGATTTCTCAGGAGGCAGGTAAGGTGGTCTTGTATTCCCACGTCTTTAAGAATTTTCCACAGCTTGTTGTGATCTACACAGTCAAAGGCTTTAGCATAGTCAATGAAGCAGAAGTAGATGTTTTTCTGGAATTCTCTTGCTTTTTCTGTGACCTGACAGATGTTGGCAATTTGATCTCTGGTTACTCTGCCTTTTCTAAATCTGGCTTGTACATTTGGAAGTTCTTGATTCACATACTGTTGAAGCATAGCTTGAAGGATTTTAAGCATGACCTTGCTAGCATGTGAAATGAGTGTTATTGTGCTGTAGTTTGAATATTCTTTGGCATTTCCTTCTTAGGGATTGGAATGAAAACTGACCTTTTCCAGTCCTGTGGCCACTGCTGAGTTTTCCAAACTTGCTGGCATATTGAGTACAAGACTTTAACAGCACAATCTTTCAAGTTTTGAAATAGCTCAGCTAGAATTCCATCACCTCCAGTAGCTTTGTTTGTAGAAATGCTTCCTAAGGCCCACCTGACTTCACACTCCAAGATGTCTGGCTCTAGGTGAGTGATCACACAGTCGTAGTTGTCTAGGTTATTAAGACCTTTTTTTGCATAGTTCTTCTCTGTATTCCTCCCACCTTTTTAAAATATCTTCTGGTTCTATTAGGTCCATAATGTTTCTGTCCTTTATTGTGCCAATTTTTACATGAAATATTCCCTTGCTATCTCTTTTTTCTTGAAGAGATCTCTAGTCTTCCCCATTCTATTGTTTTCCTCTATTTCTCTGCACTGATCACTTAAGAAAGCTTTCTGATGTTTCCTTGCTCTTCTTTGAAACTCTTTATTCACATGGGTATGTCTTTCTTCTTCTTTGCCTTTTACTTCTTTTCTCAGCTATATGTAAGGCCTCCTCAACAATTGTTTTGCCTTTTTGCATTTCCTTTTCTTGAGGATGGATTTGATCACTCCCTCCTGTACAAACCTCTGTCCATAGTTCTTTGGCCCTCTGTCTATCAGATCTAATCCCTCAAATCTATTTGTCATTTCCACTGTATGGAATTTCCACTGTAAGGAATTTGTTTTAGGTTGTACCTCAACAGTCTAGTGGTTTTCTCCACTTTCTTCAATTTAAGTCTGAATTTTGCAATAAGAAGTTCATGATCTGAGCCACAGTCAGCTCCAGTCTCGTTTTTGCTCAGTGTATAGAGCTTCTCCATATGCAACTGCAAGTTATACATATATATATATATTTAAACTGGTCAGTTTCATTACTGACAATTAGTCTGTTCCTGTCTTCTGTTTCTCCCTGATTCAGTCTTGGGAGACTGTGCATTTCTAGGAGTTCATCTGTTTCTTCTAGGTTGTCCATCTTATTGGTGTATAATAGTTTATGGTTATGTCTTAATGATCCATTGTATCTGTGTGGACATTCTTAATTTTTTTGGTCAGGCATCCTGCACTTCTATTCTTATGCAGGACCCAACACGTGACACAGGCAGCCTGGCTTCTGGTGCATCTGACCCTTCCAACTGTGCAGTTTTCACTTGGTGTGTTTATACAGGACATAATCCCACAAATTAGAGCGGCACTCATACAAATTGTAACACATTTCGAGACAATTTCATAGTGGTTTTGATTTACATTTCCCTCATTAGTAATGATGTTGAGCATCTTTTCATGTGTCTGTTGGCCATCTGTATGTCTTTTGAAACGTTTAGTCAGGTTCTCTGCCTGTTTTTTAAATCAGATAGTATGTTTTTTGATGTTGAGTTGTGTGGGTTCTTCATATATGTTGGGTATCAACCCCTCAGAGACATTGTTTGTAAGTGTCTTTTCTCATTCAGCAAGTGACCTGTTTTGTTTTGTTGACAAGTTTTTTCACCATGCAGAAGATTTTTAACTTGATTTAGTCCCATTTTGTTTATTTTTGCTGTTGTTTCCCTTGCCTGGGGAAACATAACCAAAAAAATATTGCTGAGACCAATGTAAAAGTGTATATACTGCCTATGTTTTCTTCTAGGAGTTTTATGATTTTTGATGCTAAATTTAAGTCTTTAATCTGTTTCTAGTTTGTTACATGGTGTGAAGGGTCTTCCCTGGTGGCTCAGCGGTAAAGAAGCTGCCTGCAATGCAGGAGCCCCGAGTTTCATCCCTAGGTCCAGAACATCCCCTGGAGGAGGACATGGCAACCCACTCCAGTACTCTTGCCTAGAGAATCCCATGGACAGAGGAGCTTGGTGGGTTGCAGTCCACAGGAATGCACAGAGTCGGACAGGACTGAAGTGCTGAGCAGCAGCAGCAGCAGGACGCAGCATGGTGTGGAGAGTTGTCCAGTTAGATTCCTTTGTATCTTATTTTACTATACCTGGAAGCTTGTACACCTTCATCTCCTACCCCTATTTTGTTCCTACCCCTCCATCTCCCTGCTGATAACCACTGATTTGTTCTCTGTATCTGAGAGTCTGTTTCTGTTTTGTTATATATGTTTATTTGTTTTAATTTTTATATTCCACATATAAGTGCAAACATACAGTATCTTTCTTTGTCTGACTCATTTCATAAAGTAGAATACTAAGTTCATCTATATTGTTGCAAATGGCAGTATTTCATTCTGTTTTATGACTGAGTAGTATTCCATTGTTGGAGAAGGAAATGGCAACCCACTCCAGTCTTCTTGCCTGGAGAATCCCAGGGATGGCGGAGCCTGGTGGGCTGCCGTCTGTGGGGTCGCACAGAGTCAGACACGACTGAAGCGACTTAGCAGCAGCAGCAGTATTCCATTATATATGTATACAGACCACATGTTCTTTATCCGTTCAACTGTTAATGGACACTTTTGTGGCCTCACTGTTTTGGCTGTTGTAAAAATGCTGCAGTGAACATTGAGGTGCATGTATCTTCTGAAATCAGTGCTTTGCTTGCTTCAGATGATATATATATCGTCTGAATATATAAGACATATATATATATCCAGGAGTGGAACTGCTGCATCATATGATACTTCTCCCTTTAGTGTTTTGAAGACCCTCCGTATTGTTTTCAGTAGTGGCTGCACAAGGTTACGTTTCCATCAAAAGTCCATGAGTGTCCCTTTCTCCAAATCCTCACCAATATTTGTCTCTTATAGTCTTTTTGATGATAGCCTTTCTGACAAGTATCTCATCGTAGTTTTGATAATTAGCCATGTTGAGCATCTCTTCATGTGTCTGTTTGCCATCTGCATGTCCTCTTTGGAAAAAATGTATTTTTAGGTCTTCTGCCAATTTTTTGATTGGGTTCAATATTTTTTGATATTGAGGTATATGAACTATTTGTATATTTTGGATACTAACTCCTTATATGTCATATCATTTACAAATATTTTCACCAACTCCATAGTAATAGAACTGTCTTTTCATTTTGTGAGTGGTTTCCTTTGCAATGCAAACTTTTGTTTAATTAGATCCTATTTTTTTTTTTAGTTTTTGCTTTTATTTCTTTTGCCTTAGGAAATAGATCCAGAAAGATATTTACAAGATTTATGTCAAAGAGTGTTCTATGTTTTCTTCTTGAAGTTTTATGGTTTCTATTCTTACATGTAGATCATTAATACACTTAAGGTTTATTTTGTAGATATTGTGAGATGTTTTAATTTTATTATTTTACATCTAGCTGTCCAGGTTTCCAAGTGCCACTTATTGAAGAGACTGTTTTTTCTCCATTGTATATTCTTGTCTCTTTTGTTGTAAATTAATTGACCATAAGTGCCTGGGCTTATTTCTGGGGAGAGC
Source organism: Okapia johnstoni (assembly GCA_024291935.2). Classification (NCBI taxonomy): domain Eukaryota; kingdom Metazoa; phylum Chordata; class Mammalia; order Artiodactyla; family Giraffidae; genus Okapia; species Okapia johnstoni. Next base: position 3,471,573 of record CM044326.1, read on the forward strand.
CTATTGATCTCGGTGTCTGTTTTTGTGCCAACAGCATGCTGTTTTGATTTCTGTCGCTTTGCAGTGTAGTTTGAAGTCTGAGAATGTGATATCTTTGGCTCTGTTCTCTTTTTTCAAGATTGCTTTGGCTATTCAGGGTCATTTGGTTTGATATGAATTTTAGGTTTCTTTATTCTGGTTCTGTGAAAAATGTCATTGACATTTTGATAGGGATCACATTAAGTCTAAATTGCTTTGGGCAGTATTAACAATATTAATTCTTCTCATCCATGAATGCAGGATATCTTTCTATTTCTTTGTGTCCTCTTAAGTTTCCTTCATCAGTGTTTTATAGTTTTTAGAACATAGTTCTTTCACTACCTTGGCTGTTTTTTCCTGATACATTCTTCTTTTGAATGCAGTTTCAAAATGGGGTTGTGTTACTTGCTTTCTCTTTTTGATAGTTCATTGTTCATACATAGAAATGCCACCAATTTCTGTATATTAATCTTGTATCCTGCAACTTTCCTAAATTCATTTCTTAGTTCTGCTTTTTTTTTTTTTTTTTGGTGGAGACTTTATTGTTCTCTCTTTATAACATTACGTTATTTGCCAGTAGTGAGTTTTGCTTCTTCCTTTCCAATATGAATGACCTGTATTTCTTTTTCTTATCATATTGCTGTGAATAGGACTTCTAGTACTGTATTAAATAGATGTGTACAGAGTGGGCAACTCTTTTTCATGATTTTAGAGGATATGTTTTCAACTTTTATGCATTGAATATGTTAGCTATCAGTTTTTAGAAATGGCCTTTATCATATAGGGATTTGTTCCTTCTTAACAGTTTTTGGGCTTCCCAGGTGGCACTAGTGGTAAAGAGCCTGTCTGACAATGCAGGAGACAGAAGAGATGCATGTTTGATCCCTGGGTCCAGAAGATCCACTGGAGGAGGAAATGGCAACCCACTTCAGCATTTTTGCCTGGAGAATCACATGGACAGAGGAGCCTGACTGTAGTCCATAGGGTCACAAATAGTCAGACATGAGCAAAGCAACCGAGCACCAGTTTTGATGAGAGATTTTTTTTTAATTCTAATCATTGTTCAATTTTTACAAATGAATTTTCTGCATATATTGAAATGAAGATGTGGTTTTTATAGTTCCTTTTGTCAATGTCATATATCCCATTGATTGATTTGCATCCCTTGTATAAGTCCCACTTGATGTATGATCTTTTTGATATATTGTTGGATTCATTTTGCTAATATTTTGGTGACAGGTTTTGAATACATATTCATCATAGTTTTTTGCCTGTAATTTTCTTTTTTTATAGTGTCTTTATCTAGTTTTGCTATCAGGGCAATGGCGGTTGTCAAATGAATCTGAGAATGTTTCCTCCTCTTCAGTTTTATGGAATAGTTTGAGAAGGATAGGTATTAACTCTTATTATGTATTTCTTAGAATACCTCCGTGAAGTTGTCTGTTAATGGACTTTGATTTACTAGGATTTTTTTTGGTTACTGATTCAAGTTCAGTGATGCTGATTAGTCTATTCAGATCGTCTATTTCTTCCTAATCCAGCCATGGAAAATGCATTGTATATTTCTGGAAATTTATCCGTTTCTTCTAAGTTGTCCAGTTTGTTGTTCATTGTCTTATCTTATGATTTTTTGTATTTCTGTTGTGTCAGTTGTTTTTGCTCCTCTTCCATTTCTTACTTTGTTTATTTGGGTCCTCTCCCTTTTTTTGTTGGTGAGCCTGGTTACAAGCGTATCAATTTTGTTTATTTCTCCAAAAGCCAAGTCTTGGTTTGATTGATCTTTTCTGGTTTTTTTTTTTTTTTTTTTTGATCAATTTTATTTTTGTCTACGATATTTATGATTGTCTCCTACTGAATTTAAGCTTTGTTCTTCTTTGTATATTTTGTTTAGCTGATAGGTTAGGATGGTTATTTGCAATTTTTGTTTGTTTGTTTCTTAAACTAATCATGTATCAATATAATCTTCCCTCTTAGAACTGCTTCTGCTGCATCCAAAGGATTTAGGAAGTTGTGTTTTTATTTTCATTTGTCTTGAAATATTTTCTGAATTCATTTTTGATATCTTCAATGACACATTTTTTTTTTTTTTTAGTACTGTGTTGTTTAGTTTCCATGTGTTTTTTTTTTTAATTTGTTAGTTTTAATTGAAGGATAATTGCTTTACAGAATTTTGTTTGTTTCTGCCAAACATCATCATCAATTATCCATAGATATACATGTGTCCTCTCCCTCCGGAGCCTCCCTCCCGTCTCCCTCCCCGTTTACCCCTCTGGGTTGTTACGGAGCCCCTGTTTGTGTTCCCTGAGTCACACAGCAAGTTCCCATTGGCTGTCTGTTTTACATACGGTAATGTAAGCTCCTATGTCACTCTCTCTATACATCTCTCCCTCTCCTTCTTCCCCCACCTCGTGGCCATAAGTCTGTGCTCTGTGTCTGTGTCTCCATTGCTTCCCTGCAAATAATTTCATCAGTACTATCTTTCTAGATTCCGTAAATATGCATTAGCATATGATATTTATCTTTCTTTTTATGACTTACTTCATTCTGTATAATAGGCTCTAGGTTCATCCACCTCATTTGAACTGACTCAAATGTGTTCCTTTTTATGGCTGAGTAATATTCCATTCTATATATGTACCACAGCTTCTTTGTCCATTCATCTGTCAGTAGTCATCTAGGTTGCTTCCATGTTCTAGCTATTGTAAGTAATGCTGCCATGAACACTGGGGTACGTGTGTGTCTTTTTCAGTTTTGGTTTCCTCAGGGTACATGCCTAGTAGTGGGTTGGATGGATCATATAGTGGTTTTATTTCTAGTTTTTTTTTTTTTTAAGGAATCTCCATACTGTCTTCCATAGAGGCTGTATAAGTTTCATTCCCACCAACAATGCAAAGAGGGTTCCCTTTTCTCCACACTCTCTCCAGCATTTATTGTTTGTGGATTTTTTGATGATGGCCATTCTGACTGGTGTGAGGTGATACCTTATTGTAGTTTTGATTTGCATTTCTCTAATAATGAGCAATGTGGAGCATCTTTTCATGTGTTTGTTAGCCATCTGTATGTCTTTGGAGAAATGTCTCTTTAGGTCTTTTCCCCACTTTTTGATAGAGATGTCTGTTTTTCTAGTATTGAGTTGTATGAGCCGCTTATATATTTTGGAAGTCAATCCTTTGTCTGTTGTTTCCTTTTCTATTATTTTCTCCCATCTGAGGGTTGTCTTTTCACCTTGTTTATAGTTTCTTTTGCTGTACAAAAGCTTTTAAGATTAATTAGGTCCCACTTGTTTATTTTTGTTTTTATTTCCATTACTCTAGTGGAGGGGTCAAAAAGCAAAATGGCTGCCTGAGGAGGCCTTACAGGTAGCTGGGAAGAGAAGAGAAGTGAAAAGCAAAGGACAAAAGAAAAGATATTCCCATCTGAATGCAGAGTTCCAAAGAATAGCAAGGAAAGATAAGAAAGCCTTCTTCAGTGATCAATACAAAGAAATAGAGGAAAACAACAGATTGGGAAAGACTAGAGATCTCTTCAAGAAAATTAGAGATACAAAAGGAACATTTCATGCAAAGATGGGCTCAATAAAGGACACAAATGGTATGGACCTAACTGAAGCAGAAGATATTAAGAAGAGGTGGCAAGAATACACAGAAGAACTATACAAAATACATCTTCACGACCCAGATAATCACGATGGTGTGATCACTCACCTAGAGCCAGACATCCTGGAAAGTGAAGTCAAGTGGGCCTTAAGAAGCATCACTACGAACAAAGCTAGTGGAGGTGATGGAATTCCAGTTGAGCTATTTCAAATCCTCAAAGATGATGCTGTGAAAGTGCTGCACTTGATATGCCAGCAAATTCAGAAAACTCAGCAGTGGCCACAGGACTGGAAAAGGTCAGTTTTCGTTCCAATCCCAAAGAAAGGCAATGCCAAAGAATGCTCGAACTACCGCACAATTGCACTCATCTCACATGCTAGTTAATTAATGCTCAAAATTCTCCAAGCCAGGCTTCAGCAATACATGAACCATGAACTTCCAGATGTTCAAGCTGGTTTTAGAAAAGGCAGAGGAACCAGAGATCAAATTGCCAATATCCGCTGGTTCATCAAAAAAGCAAGAGAGTTCCAGAAAAACATCTATTTCTGCTTTATTGACTATGCCAAAGCCTTTGACTGTGTGGATCACAATAAACTGTGGAAAATTCTGAAAGAGATGGGAATACCAGATCATCTGACCTGTTTCTTGAGAAACCTGTATGCAGGTCAGGAAGCAACAGTTAGAACTGGACATGGAACAACAGACTGGTTCCAAATAGGAAAAGGACTACGTCAAGGCTGTATATGGTCACCCTGATTATTTAACTTATATGCAGAGTATATCATGAGAAACGCTGGGCTGGAAGAAACACAAGCTGGAATCAAGATTGCCAGGAGAAATATCAATAACCTCAGATATGCGGATGACACCACCCTTATTGCAGAAAGTGAAGAAGAACTAAAGAGCCTCTTGATGAAAGTGAAAGAGGAGAGTGAAAAAGTTGGCTTAAAGCTCAACGTTCAGAAAACTAAGATCATGGCATCTGGTCCCATCACTTCATGGGAAATAGATGGGGAAACAGTGGAAACAGTGTCAGACTGTATTTTTTGGGGCTCCAAAATCACTGCTGATGGTGATTGCAGCCATGAAATTAAAAGACGCTTACTCCTTGGAAGGAAGGTTATGGCCAACCTAGATAGCATATTTAAAAGCAGAGACATTACTTTGCCAACAAAAGTCCGTCTAGTCAAGGCTATGGTTTTTCCAGTGGTCATGTATGGATGTGAGAGCTGGACGGTGAAGAAAGCTGAGCACCGAAGAACTGATGCTTTTGAACTGTGGTGTTGGAGAAGACTTTTGAGAGTCCCTTGGACTGCAAGGAGATCCAATCACTCCATCCTAAAGGAGACCAGTCCTGGGTGTTCATTGAAAGGACTGATGTTGAAGCTGAAACTCCAAGACTTTGGCCACCTCATGCAAAGAGTTGACTCATTGGAAAAGACCCTAATGCTGGGTAGGATTGGGGGCAGGAGGAGAAGGGGACGACAGAGGATGAGATGGTTGGATGGCATCAGTGACTTGATGGACATGGGTTTGGGTAGCCTCTGGGAGTTGGTGATGGACAGAGAGGCCTGGCGTGCTGCAATTCATGGGGTTGCAAAGAGTCGGACACGACTGAGCGAGTGAACTGAACTGAGTGGAGGGGTCATAGAGTTTCTTGCTTTGATTTATGTCATTGAGTGTTCTGCCTATGTTTTCCTCCAAGAGTTTTATAGTTTTTACATTTAGACGTTTATCCATTTTGAGTTTAATCTTTGTGTATGGTGTTACGAAGTGTTTCTTTTTTTTTTTTAGGTTCACATTTTGTGACATTTTAATTTTTTTTATTTTAAATTAGTTTATTTATCTATTTTTTATCTTTACAAAATTGTATTTGTTTTGCCATACATTGACATGAATCCATCATGGGTGTACATGTTTTCCCCTTCCAGAAGCCTCCTCCCATCCCATCCCTCCAGGTCATCCCGGTGCACCAGCCCTGAGAACCCTGTATCATGCGTCAAACCTGTACTGGTGATTCGTTTAACATATGAGAATTTACATGCTTCAATGCCATTCTCCCATATCATCCCACCCTCGCCCTCTCCCATAGAGTCCATAATGCTGTTCTATTTATCTGTGTCTCTTTTGATGTCTCACATACAGGGTTATCTTTACCAATTAGCTAAATACCATATATATGTGTTAGTATACTGTGTTCGTGTTTTTCTTTCTGGCTTACTTCACTCTGTATAATATGCTCCAGTTTCATCCACCTCATTAGAACTGATTCAAATGTATTCTTTTTAATGGCTGAGTAATATTCCATTGTGTATATGTACCACAGCTTCCTTATCCATTTGTCTGCTGATGGGCATCTAGGCTGCTTCCATGTCCTGGCTATTATAAAGAGTGCTGTGATGAACATTGGGGTACACGTGTCTCTTTCAATTTTGGTTTCCTCAGTGTGTATGCCCAGCAGTGGGATTGCTGGGTCGTATGGCAGTTCTATTCCCACTTTTTTGAGGAATCTCCCCACTGTTCTCCATAGTGGCTGTACTAGTTTGCATTCCCACCAACAGTGTAAGAGGGTTCCCTTTTCTCCACACCCTCTCCAGCATTTATTGCTTGTAGTCTTTTGGATAGCAGCCATTCTGACGGGCCTGAAATGGTACCTCATTGTGGTTTTGATTTGCATTTCTCTGATAATGAGTGATGTTGAGCATCTTTTCATGTGTTTGTTAGCCATCTGTACTTCTTCTTTGGAGAAGTGTCTGTTTAGTTCTTTGGTCCACTTTTTGATTGGGTCGTTTATTTTTCTGGAATTGAGCTGCAAGAGTTGCTTGTATATTTTTGAGATTAATAGTTTGTCCATTGCTTTGTTTGCTATTATTTCCTCCCATTCTGAAGGCTGTCTTTTCACCTTGCTTACAGTTTCCTTTGTTGTGCAAAAGCCTTTAATTTTAATTAGGTCCCATTTGTTTATTTTTGCTTTTATTTCCAATATTCTGGGAGGTGGGTCAGGATAAGTCATCAGACACACAGCTTTTATGGGATTAAACCATTTTTGCTTTTGTAGTTCCAGTAGAGAACGTTTTTTGAATCTAATTAAGTGACTTGGATTTAACATCTATGGTCAGTTATGCTTTTGGTTTTTAGGAGAAAATTGCAAGTGACAAATAACTAGAGTGTCTGAGATTTATCAAAACCAAAGGATTCCAGAGGATGTGTCTTGTGGGGCCATTGATCTTTGTCTGTGCCTTACCCATCGGTGGCGCTGCATAGTCCTGGAGGATGCCTCTGTGCTGCCTGGGCAGATTGGGCGGTAGAAGGCGCTGGTCACAGGGAAAGTCTTAATCACTTAGGGCTCCCACTGCGTGCCTTACATGAGTGCCATGTGTAAAATGTGATGTTTTAAAGGGATTATCCCATGTATTTATTCTTTGGAAAATTACCATCCTGATTGGTAAGGTGTAAGACAACATAGTTTAAAATGTTTGCCATTTAGTCTAAAAACAAACCAAACTTACTTGCCTTAAAGAAGTCTGGGGGACAAGTAAATAAAAAAGAAGTTACTGCATCCATCCAGAGAGTTTCCATGTACGTCCAGATAGAAAGTCATTACATCCAGCTTCTGTTGCAGTACCAGGAGGGCCTTTGCCTTACACTGTGCAACCAGACTTGTTGCATGACATGAGAGTGTGTGGGCTCAACTGGGAAGATGCTTGTTTATTCATTTCATGGTGAACCTTTGGAAAATTTACATGTAGAACTTTACAAACAGTTGCATGGAGAGGCTGTGGACTTTTACTGGAGTGTGTTAATCTGCTCTATCTGCAAAGACAACCTTTGAATATAAAGTCCTACCTTATTGACTTATTATTCCCATGGTGACTCACAATGGTAAGACATCAGACCACACTGATCTTACATATGCCAGAACAGAATGAGAGAACTGTTGACTTCCCCTAGAAGTCCAGGGGTTCAGGTTTACTATGCATCTGAGAATGGAGCAGATGGTGGTAAGCGTTTATTTAGCTCCCTCAAGATAGTTGTCTTCAGTTTGGTGTAATTAATAAGTGGCAGATAAGGGTAAAGCTTTTTTATGCTTTTCATTTTAAGATTTTTAAAAAGTCTTTTGATTGGGGTCTAGCCAGTTAACAATGTCATGATAGTTTCAGGTGAACAGCAAATTGGCTCAGCCATACATATACATGTATCCATTCTCCACCAGACTCCACTCCCATCCAGGCTGCCTCATAACATTGAGCAGAGTTCCCTGTGCTATCAAGTAGACCTTTTTGGTTATCCATTTTAAATATAGCAGTATATATATAGCCATCCCAAACTCCCTTACTACTCTCCCCACCACTGGCAACCATACAGAGTTCTTTAACTCTCTGAGCCTCTTTCTGTTTCGTAAGTTCATCTGTATCATTTCTTTAAGATTCTGCATATAAGGGTGTCGTATGATATTTATTCTTCTCTGTCTGACTTCACTCATTATCACAATCTTTAGGCTCATCCATGGTGCTACAAATAGCATTATTTCATTCTTCTTAATGGTTAGGTAATATTCCATGGTATATATGTACGACATTTTCTTTATCCATTCCTTTGTCCATGGACGTTTAGGTTGCTTCTACGTGTTGGCTGTTGTAAACAGTGCTGCAGTGAACATTGGGGTGCATGTATTCTTTCAGATCGTGTTTTTCTTTGCATATATGCTCAGGAGTGGGATTGCACAGTCATATGTAGCTCTATTTTTAGTTTTCTAAGGAACTTCCACAATGTTCTCCATAGTGGCTGTAACAACTTACATTTCCACCAACAAGTGTAGGCAAGTTTCCCTTCTCTCCACACCCTCTCTGGCTTGTTTGTGGATATTTTGATGATAGCCATTCTGGCTGGTGTGAGGTCATATCTCATTGTAGTTTTGATTGGCATTTCTCTAACACTTAGTGATGTTGAACACCTTTACATGTGCCTGTTGGCCATCTGTATGTCTTCTTTGGAGAAATGTCTGTTTAGGTCTTCTCCCACTTGTTGAGTGGGTTGCTTGTTTTGATGCTGTTAAGCATCATGAACTGTTTGTAAATTGTAGCGATTAATCCCTTGTCAGTCACATAATTTGCAAGTATTTTCTCTCAATCTGTGGGATGCCGTTTCATTTTACTTACTGTTTCCTTTGCTATGCAAAAGCTTTTGAGTGTAAGGAGGTCCCATTTGCTCATTTTTGTTTCCATTATTCTGGGAGACAGATTGAAAACATGTTGCTATGATTCATGTCAGAGAGTGTTCTGCCTATGTTTTCCTCTGGGAGTTTTATAGTGTCCAGTCTCATATTTAGGTCTTTAATCCATTTTGAACTTGTTTTTGCGTATGGTGTTAAAGAATGAGCTAATTTGACTTTTTTACATGTAGCTATCCAGTTTTCCCAGCACCATTTGGTGAAGAGACTATGTTTCCAACATTGTGTAGTCTTGGCTCCTTTGTAATAGATTAGTTGACCATAGGTGCATGGACTTATTTCTGGGTTTTCTATCTTGTTGTATTGATCTGTATTTCTATTTTTGTGCCAGTGCCATACTGTTTTGATAACTGTAGCTTGTGGTATAGCCCAAAGTCAAGAAGTCTGATTCCTTCAGCTCTATTTTTCTTTCTCAAGATTACTTTAGCTATTTGGGGTCTTTTGTGTCTCCATACAAATTTGGGGACTTTTTTTCTTCTAGCTCTGTGAAAAATGCCATGGGTAATTTGATACAGATTGCCTTGAATCTATAGATTGCCTTGGGCAGTGTAGTCATTTCAACATTGATTCTTCCAGTCCATGAACATGACATATCTTTCCATCTGTTTATGTCTTCTTCAGTTTCTTTCATCAGCATCTTATAGTTTTGGGGGTACTGGTTTTTGTCTCTTTAGATGGGGTTATCATTAGGTACTTTATTCTTTTTGATGTGATGGTAAATGGAATTATTTCTTGAATTTCTCTTTCTAATTTTTTGTTGTTACTTTATAGAAATGCAACAGATTTCTGTGTGTTAATTTTGTAACCTGCAACTATGTCACATTTATTGATGAGTTCTAATAGCTTTCTGGTAGTGTCTAGGATTTTCTGTGCATAGTATGATGTCATTTGCAAACAGTGACAGTTTAACTTCTTCATTTCCAACTTGAATTTCCTTTACTTCTTTTGCTTCTTTGATTGCTGTAGCTAGGATTTCCAAAACTATGTTGAATAAAAGTGTTGAGTGTGGACATCCTTGTCTTGTTTCTGACCTTAGAGGAAGTGCTTTCAGCTTTTCACCATAGAGTGTGATGTTAGTTGTAGGTTTGTCCTGTATAGTCTTTATTTTGTTGAGGTATGTTCCCTCTCTGCCCACAGTTTTTTTTTTTTTTAATCATAAATGGATGCTGTATTTTCAAAAGCTATTTTTAAATCTATTGAGATGATCATGTGGTTTTATTCTTCAATTTGTTGATCTAATGTATCACGTTTATTGATTTGTGGATATAGAAGAATCCTTGCATCCCTGGGATAAGTCCCACTTAATCATGTTGTATGATCTTTTTAATATGGATTACTGGTATTTTGTTGAGGATTTTTGTATCTATGTTCATGAATGATATTGGCCTGTAATTTTCTTTCTTTCTAATATCATTGTCTGGTTTTGGTATCAGGGTGCTTGTGGCCTCATAGAATGAGTTTGGAAGCTTTCTTTTCTCTGCAATTTTTGGGAAGAGTTTCAGAAGGATACATGTTAATTATTTTCTAAATGTTTGATAGAATTAAGCTGTGAAGCCATCAGGTCCTGGACGTTTGTTTTTTGGGAGTTTTTTAATCGTAATTTCAATTTCAGTGCTCGGGATTGGCCTGTTCATATTTTCTATTTCTTCCTGGTTCAATCTTGGGAGATGGTAACTTTCTAAAAATTTTTCCATTTCTTTCCAGTTGTCTGTTTTATTGGCATCCAGTTGCTCTTAGTAGTCTCTTATGATCCTTTGTATTTCTGTGGATTCAGTTGTAACATTTCCTTTTTCATTTCTAATTTTATTGATGTTAACTGTCAGCAAGGTCTTAATCATTTGATTTCTCAATTTGAGTAAGTTTTGAGAAACTTACTGAACAGTAAGTTTTATATGATGTTTACCCAAAAGTCACAGTATGTTTGAATTTGGAAGTTAACATATGTATCTTAAACTTTGTGGCTACACATCTAGTTTCTAGGTTATTGTTTTTGATCTGTTGCTATTTATCAAAGTTCTTAATCAAATTGCCATAATGGAAACTAAGAGCTACCATCTCATGAATAATCAGAGTAACTGTACAGATGACTGTCTGAATGCATTCTTGTATCCTTGTAGTGCTGAAAACTAATTTATTTAGCTCATTAGATTTCAGTAAATTCCTTGAATTGTTCAGAATTGAAAAGTACTCAGTCAAACTATGCTACTTTGTATACAATATAATTGCTGTTAACTGCTGTTGTATTGCAAGAAAGTATGTGTTTTCTTTGTTTTTCCAAATTTATTGAGATATAATTGACAAAACTGTGCAAGTTTAAGGTTTATGGTGGGTTTGTTTGATACATTTATAAATTGCAAAATGATTGCCCCCATATTTGCTACCACTTCCATTACATCACACAGATCATATTTAATTTTTTTTTTTTTTTTTTTTGAAAGCTCTTAGGCTAAATGCAGTCACTGTCACCAATAAAAGCATTGGTGAAGTCTACACACAAATGAATTTTGGATCCCGTAGACACTATTAAAATAATTTCAGACCTCCATTTGTTGGTTAGGGAACACCAAACTGCTGTAAGAAGAAACTCAAGTAATTCAGTGATTTGGAGAGTATAGACATTTCTTACTAGGGATTCTGAAATGAACATTTTGTGTTGGGAGGCTCCTCTGCCCTGGGGCATTCAGGGAGGCAGACTGACAATAAGTGCCCCATGGTTTCCGGCATGGACTGCAAAGCCTGGAGGACATGTCTTACTCTGCTCACATGTCCCTTTGCGAGCTCTGCTCTACCAAGCTCATTGATTACTTTGTGCATTTGAAACTATATTAAACTGGTAGTTCCAAAGCTTCCTCCTCTCTGTAAAAGGACTGAGATCTTAGGTCTGACTTTTCTGTTCCTCTCTTTACAGACTTGAGGTTCTGACTGTGGTTCCATTTGTTTCATCTGTGCAGTCATAGTAGGACTTTGATTTCTAAAGAAGATGCTGCTGCTGCTGTTTAGTTGCTCAGTCACGTTCAACTCTTTGTGACCTCACGGACCGTAGCCTGCCAGGCTTCAATGCTCATGGCATTTCCCAGACAAGAATACTGGAGTACATTGCTATTTTCTTCTCCAGGGGATCTTCCTGACGCAGGAATCGAACCTGCATCTCCTGCAGTGGTAGTCAGATTCTTAACCACTGAGCCACTTGGGAAGCCCATGGAAGGCACTAAATGCTGTTAAATATTCTGTTCTGTAGTTTTTATTCGGCAGCAATGCCTCAATACAATTCAAATAAATGAAGCCATTAAATAAATAAAGCATTTTGAGTTTAATAGAGGAGAAGGTCATGATACAAACTAGGAATATTATTAGGAATGAAGTAACTGCTGTGGTTCTGGTGGGTTTAGTTTTGTTTCCTTTTTTTCCCATTAAAGGTAAATAACTTACAGACAAGTGTTTCCACGCTGACAGGAAATGAAAGGCTACATTATGGAGATGTTATTTTGTACTTTTAATGATGATGGAAGCTTTCACCAAACGTATGTTCTTATATTTCTGGTGCAGTAAACTCCCTAATTTCATGGGTCCCTCAAGGAAGCCCCTGTGTGGCAATATCACACACTTTGGTCTCATACCGTATACTGTGCTGGGTGGATTCTAAAGAGTCGTTATGCAGCTGAAAGTTTTTTATGCGATGTTTTCCAGTTAAATGATAAAATCTGATGTTTAATTTTAACAACAACTCTTTAGATGTAATGCCATCTCTCCCAAGTTTAAATGATGTGCTTATTAGTTATGTCCTTATGCGCCAGTCAGATGCAGCTAAAGATTTAATGTCAGTTCCAAAGAAAATGCTAGGATTGATTTATGGAGCCAGACTCCCCATCTTCTATTGTTCTGCCTTCACCTTGCACCAAAAAATGAGAAAAAAAAAAAAGGAAAAGAGAACTGTTTCTCCTTCAAACTAAAACTCCAGCTCTGACCTCAGCTTAGTTGATAACCTCAAGTAACTTGGTTCCCGACAGCAAGCCCATTTTTAGCAGGTGACGGGAACCTGAGGAGACCAGGGAATCGTTCTCCCCGGGCACCAAATGTCTGAGAGGAGCCGCCTACGGCCTGCTTTTGCATTTTCACTGGAAGACACTTACATTTTTGAACAATTCTAATTACGGCAAAGTTCCTCTCAGGCAGGTATGATGTGCCTCTTTTACGTCTGTCCTCTCACTCTGCATTTGCTTTCTGGAGTCTTACAGAACAAGTCTAACCCATCACGCACGGCTGCTTTTCAGACATTTAAGTCGGCCGCTGTGCTCATCTGCCCCGCCCCCGCCCCCAAGCGCTAGGGTTTCCCTGCCCCTGAGCACACACCTGCTGTCTCTGTTTGTGCACTTGTCTTCTTGGGGTGTGGGGGTGGTGCATGGCATTGAACCTGGCTCTTTTTAAAACACTGGAAATATTTCAATCTTTAGCTTGAGTCTGCTGCTGCTAAGTCGCTTCAGTCGTGTCCGACTCTGTGCGACCCCATAGACGGCAGCCCACCAGGCTCCCCTGTCCCTGGGACTCTCCAGGCAAGAACACTGGAGTGGGTTGCCATTTCCTTCTCCAATGCATGAAAGTGAAAAGTGAAAGGGAAGTCGCTCAGTCGTGTCCGACTCTTCGCGACCCCATGGACTGCAGCCCACCAGGCTCCTCCATCCATGGGATTTTCCAGGCAAGAGTACCGGAGTGGGGTGCCATTGTCTTCTCCAGCTAGGAATACATGTTTTTCAGTGGATTTGAATAAATAGTTTAATTAGGTATTTTATACTTATTGGTAGGCCCCATAAGGACCAAATATGTTGTTAATATTTACTAATGTTTAATTAATGTTTATTGAACTCAAAAAGGACCTTTTAAAGAAACAATAAACACTAAAGGAGAAATTTAACAATTACTCTCTTATTTGTACATTTAAGTGGATCCACCTGAAGTATAGCTACAATCTCTTTAAACTCTAATATTGCTGATACTTACATATAAAAGGAACTGATATATTACAGTTTGGTCTCATGAGGAGTTGTATTTTGCACTGCATAATGTAAACAGCAGGTGGGGCATTACTTTTCTCCCTCATGTGGGACAAACTCAAGGGGTGTAGTCTATACTGTACCATAATTACTGACTTGCCCACGCCTGGCTAAACTGTTGCAAGGCAAAGGCAAAGCTGGCACCATGGCAAAATGAGAACTTAAAACAAGTTTCATATTTAGATGTTGTTGATGTTTATATCACAGCAAAGACAGGGTGTTAATATGCTGGGAATTGAACTCATTGAAAACTTGCTTCTAGACATATATCTGTACTTCTGAAAATTTGAAATGATATCAGGGTGTTTCATTACAGTAGGAAGGTATTGGAGGCGGAGTGTCAGGAATATATGTGTTTTCCTCTGGTAGGTCAGTGGTGTTTAGTGGTAAAAACGTGGAGCCAGCTTGCCTCCTTCCTGTAGATCCCCTGAGAGATGCTCTGTGGGACAGGCGGATCTCTGTTCTCTTATTTGTGATGTCCCATGGGTTTGGATCAGCAGTTTAACATGGATTTGAGAATCAGATCATCTATTGGTGCTCTTTGTTGCTTTGATGTGTAGTAGATCTTTTCTCGGGAAGTAATGAGAGAAGAGAAGAGGACAAAACAGAACTTAGCTGTTTGCTGAGTAAAGATCAGGCAGGTGCTGGGGCCAAAATACAGCGTGATAGATCTCAGCAGTTTATGTGGGGTTTTTTTTTTTTTTTGAGAAACAGTAGAAAAGGAACCTGAGTGCATTTGAAGCTTTTATCTCCACTGGAATCCTCTGTGGGGAATTTAACTAGACAGCTATAGTATCGTTTGGATTTCTCCTTTCACACAAATGAAATCCTGGTCAATTTAGGCAAGTCAGCTTGGATTTAGACTTTTAAAGGGGAAAGCATTCTCTTTGGGAAGGTGGCTTTTCCTTGCTACATATTAACACTTTCCAAGAAAATAACTAATTTTTCATGATCATATTTCTATGATGTTGCTCCATAATAGCTGAAGTAAATGAACTAAAGTGATACGGCTGTTTGCAATAACTAAAGATTAGTTTTCTAGAAAAATCCTTTGGTCAGTTATATTTTAGATTTCCCTAACCCCTGATAGAGCTAGCAGTTCTTACTGTAATATACATATGTTCACAGGAATCTTGCTTAATACTAACCATGTATCTTTTGATCATCAAATATATAATCTGTTTCATTTATTCCATCCTTTTCTAAATATTCCTGAAATCATGGTGCCTTTTTATTCTGTGTCTCTGGTTTTTGGACATACAGTAGTGCTTAAACCTTGCTGCTAAGTGGTCTGGAAGACCATGGGCTCAAACTTAGGCAAGAAAAAGCATCTCACTAACCTTTTGGAACAATTGGGACTGCTTTTAATGAAATGCTGATGTATGTTTTCAGCTATGATTAAATATTCCTGGTAGAAAAAGCAGAGGTTGCCACCAGCATGGACACATTTAAAAGTAGGCTCAGGCCACTTGAAGGACTTTCAGGAAGGACTACTGCTGTCCACACTTGCATGGAAAGCTTCAATTTCTTGGAAAATCTTAAAATAGTTTTCAGTCTGAAGATCACTCAACTTGAAACCCTTAAGTCTTCCTTAAATGACCCTTCTTAAGTAACTATGCCATGCGTTTTCCCAAAGCAGTCTAACAAAAAGAGTTTATGACTTCTCATTAGTTGAAAGGATATCTTTTCCCTTCCTGCTAGTCTCTTTTTCCTACCAGAATTCACTAATCTTGAACGTCTGTAAAATTGAACTTCAAATGCAGAGTACTTGACTTATTTAAATTTTGTTACTGATTTAATTACAGATTGTTTTTGTAAAGACTTTTTTTTTCCCCTCATCAAAAAAAGCCTTATTTCTATCTGTGTGGAAAACACAGTGAAACAAATCCTTGTTGGGAAAAAAAAGACCCTTTAAGCTTGGAGCGGGTATAGTAGGTGTCACGATGGAGGCACAGCTGCAGGGGCAGGGAGAAGGAGGGCCAGCTCATGCCTCAGGAGGCTGCACCTGGGTCACTGTTTCTGGACTCCCATTCCCCTTCATCTTGGCAAACAGCACCATTTTCATGGGTGTGCTTTGAAAATAATCCCTTTTCTGATTTTATCTTGTTAATTCTACTCTGATTTTATCCTGTTAACTCGACATTTCAAGTGAAGAAGCTGGTAGCATTTATTTAAAACACGGCATAGCTGAACTCAGAGTACATGCTGAAATGTTGGGAAGCAGCATGTCAAGGGCAAGTGAGACAAATGCAGTCAGAAATGAGCAATGAAGAAACACACAGGCCTCCTCCATGTGGGCATGACTTGGGGGATTATAGGAACAGTTTGACTGCTAGCATCTTCCAAGTAAAATGAAACCATTGACATATACATGAATCTTGCTAGATTTAAAAATTTCCCAAACACAGTGAACATCTTACAAGCCCCACGGCCTTCCTGTCTTCTGCGCTTCTTTCCCAATCAAGGAGGCATATGGTATGCTCTGCTCCAGTCCTTCCCATCAAGGGGGTCTGCAGCTTAGTGAGACAGGACACGTTTTGGTATCAGATGGAATTGGGAGGATTCATTCAGATGAAAACAGCAAACAAGGCTTGGGAGTACTTCAGCTGTTTGCATTTTCCCGCCATCTCACTCCTGTGTTTCATCTTAAGGCTACTGTGGCAAGATTGTGGTGCAGTCTGTCCCCATTCAGAGGGTAATTCCCTGTGTCTATTTGAGGCTCCTATTTCTTTCCTTACTTCTCTTATGATGTCTTGGAAGATGCTGCTATTGTGTTGCTAGCTTAGCAACTTTCCAGAGAACATCCCTTGGCTGAATGGAGCCACTCTGCCTGGAGGGGGGCTTGCCAGTGACAGCTAGTGCAAGAACCTGGCGCTTTTGCCCTATTGAAATAATCCTGTAGTGTGTTTGTGCTCCAGAGTGCCCCCATGGGGTCAGTTGGCCTCCAGCTAAGACCCTGCTGGACTCTCCCTCCTGCCCTCCCTTGCTTCCCTGCCTCTCCTACTCCTGGGCACTCCCTGCATATGTTACTTGCCCGCAGCACCTTCCAGGTCCAGCTTTAGGGAGGCTGACCCCCTCACATCAGCTTTGGCACCTAGAACCCTCCATCTGCCAAGGTTTATCTCCTTTCCAAGCCTGGCCTCCGCGCCTTCCCTTCATTCTGCGAACGGCTGGACATCCTGCACTGAATCCTCCACTGTTCTCAGTGGACTCAGTATATACTGTCTGCAGCCACACAGCTTTGACAGCTGATGCCTGTGTCTGTCAGGTCAGCCAGGAGAAAGAAGCGACAGGGTAGTTTGAGGGGGAAAGTGTATGTGCTGGAAGCTTTATCTTTTCGTTTCAGATTCAAAGGATTTCTTAACAAAAGAAACCACTCATTATACACAAATAATTTGAATATTTAATAGGGAATTATCCGTCATACTTGCAATAAGCAATTATTAAAGGAAAGAGAAATAGAACAGCAAAGGATAGTAACAGTACCTGCATCATCAGATGGGGTTTTGACAGACACACAAGCAGCACCCCAGACTCAAACAGCACTGGGACGTCCCATGTAACAGCAATTACGCAGAAGTCCCATTTGGGAAAAGGTCCCAGGCAGCACCTCCGCTCCACTGTTGAGACTTCAAAAGTGCATTTTGGGGGTTCCTGCTTATAATCCCAGGCTGCAAACAAATTGCAGCTCTGGTTTTATGCAAATCTTTTTTTTAAAAACAATGTTATTTGTTTTGTCTTGCAAATCTTGAAAAGTTGTTAAGCCCCAGGGCAGCTGGCCAGACCCCTTGTTGGGCTCAACAATCCCAAGATCCACCCCCTCTCTTATCCTTGGTTGCTGCTTGTTTTGCACTCACAGCAGGCACATTTTCAGGGCAACGCCCCAGCAGGTCAGAAGCGAGGTCAGAGGCCTGCTCTGCTTTCTTATCTCTGAAGCCTGAACAGGATGACTTCCATGTAATTTTCCTAACAGTGTAGTATAAAGAATTGCTGTAACTATAACAGAGTAAAGAGGATGGGCTAGTAAGAAGTACAGAGAACACTGATAATAAAGTGATAGCATGTGAAAGGAGGTCCCTCAGGAAGGGACCCTGGGCTGAGAGGCAGACATTGTCAAAGCCATGTGCCCATGGCTCGCTGGACAACAGAGTCACTGTGGTCCTGTACCAGTGGAACTTGACAGAAATCCACCTTCTAAGTTGCTGGGGAAATCCATTTACCCAAGGAGTCATTTCTAGTACAAAACCACCCAGGAAGGGTGCTGTGAAGCTGCTGGCCACTGGCTGCCACTGAATACTGTACCCTGGGCAGCTGGGTGCTGCAGGAGCTGGGCACAGGGGGCGGGGCTGTTCCTCTGGAGCCGGGAGCTTGAAGGGCCTGTGCATGGAAGCAGCTGGGCCCTGGAGACGTGGCTGTGCTGTAGCAGCTAGCTCAGGGAGCACTCAGGAGCCCCGAAACAAAATCTCCACAGTGTCTCTCCAGCATCCCCAATGACAAAACTTACTACAAGTTGGCCAAGGAGTCATTTATAGGGCCCAGATCCACTTTCATGGATCAGGCAATGGAGAAATTCAGAGCTGAGAGGCAGTATGTTGATAACTGGCACAATGCCTTATTTCCTCACCTGATGCATTAGCAGAAGCTTTACTGGTCACAGGTAGGATAGGGCATATGTGATATGTGATGTGTGATACACATATATGATAAATATGCAGTGGAACTGCAGAATGGCAGGACTCTGAACCGGCTGATTTTAACCCTTTCAAATAGGAAAGTGAAAAACATTTCCTCAGAGCTGTAGTGAAGTCTTTAATCTAATCAGGGCCCCTAATCTTTCATTCTTCCAGACTTTCTGAATCTTCTGAAGTGTCCAGCATTTGGGGATCTGAATGCCATGTTGTTACAGAGTCCAAACTTGTATTGCTCACAGTATGACAGGCCAGTAATCGAGAGCACGTTGTTGGGGCAAGGAATAACTTTATTTGGAAAACCAGCAAACTGAGAAGATGGTGGGCTCATGCCCCATAGGACCATCTTACCCGAGTTAGAATTCAGGCTCCTTTTATACTGAAAGGGTGGGAATAAAGTCAGACACTTCCTGGTTCCCATGGCCTCTGGAGGGAAGTGATAATTTCTTCCTGCCTGTAGTCATTCCACGGGTGGGCCTGGTCAGGATGTTTTCTGTGAGCTGAACGGTATTTTAGCTTTAGGCTTATTACCTGGGAAACAAGGGTTCCCAGAGAAGGCCATTAGGTGTAATTTAAGCCTATAGGCAATATCCTGTAAGTGATTAACTTCCAATAGGATACAAAAGGTTCTTCCCTACAATTCCCCACTGTCAACATCCATTCTACCATCTTGTGGTTAAAGAAAGGAAGACCATTCTGTTGAATGGGGGTAATGAATATTCCTTAGGACCTTTAGTCAATCCTTTATATCTATGACTATTTGAACCCAATGGGACCTCTTAGCATTTTATCTAATTTGTAATTGAACTTGCAGTTTTGGTTCCAGTTCCCAAAAGGTATGCTAAATTCCTGTACTATTTATTTGGACAAAATTAAAGAACTATGGCCAGATGTTTGTGACATTGTACAAGAGGAAGTGATCAAGACCATTCCCAAGAAAAAGAAATGCAAAAAGGCAAATATGGTTGTCTGAGGAGGCCTTTATAAAGAGAGGAGAAAAGAAGAGAAGATAAAGGCAAAAGAGAAAAGGTAAGATATACCCATTTGAATGCAGAGTTCCAAAGAATAGCAAGGAGAGATAAGAAAACCTTCCTCAGTGATCAGTGCAAAGAAATAGAGGAAAACAATAGAATGGGAAAGACTAGAGATCTCTTCAAGAAAATTAGAGATACCAAGGGAATATTTCATGCAAAGGTGGGCTCAATAAAGGGCAGAAATGGTATGGACCTAACAGAAGCAGAAGATATTAAGAAGAGGTGGCAAGAATACACAGAAGAACTATACAAAAAAGATGTTTATGACCCAGATAACCATGATGGTGTAATCACTCACCTAGAGCCATTCCACATCCTGGAATGCGAAGTCAAGTGGGCCTTAGGAAGCATCACTATGAACAAAGCTAGGGGAGGTGATGGAATTCCAGTTGAGCTATTTCAAATCCTAAAGATGATGCTGTGGAAGTGCTGCACTCAATAGCTAGCAAACTTGGAAAACTCAGAAGTGGCCACAGGGCTGGAAAAGGTCAGTTTTCATTCCAATCCCAAAGAAAGGCATTGCCAAAGAATGCTCAAACTACCACACAATTGCACTCATCTCACACGCTAGTAAAGTAGTGCTCAAAATTCTCCAAGCCAGGCTTCAGCAATACGTGAACCATGAACTTCCAGATGTTCAAGCTGGTTTTAGAAAAAGCAGAGGAACCAGAGATCAAATTGCCAACATCCGCTGGATCATTGAAAAAGCAAGAGAGTTCCAGAAAAACATCTATTTCTCCTTTATTGACTAGGCCAAAGCCTTTGACTGTGTGGATCACAATAAACTGTGGAAAATTCTGAAAGATATGGGAATTCCAGACCACTTGACCTGCCTCTTGAGAAACCTATATGCATGTCAGGAAGCAACAGTTAGAACTGGACATGGAACAACAGACTGGTTCCAAATAGGAAAAGGAGTACGTCAAGGCTGTATATTGTCACCCTGCTTATTTAACTTATATGCAGAGTACAGAGTACATCATGAGAAACGCTGGGCTGGATGAAGCACAAGCTGGAATTAAGGTTGCCGGGAGAAATATGAATAACCTCAGATATGCAGATACCACCACCCTAATGGCAGAAAGAGAAGAACTAAAGAGCCTCTTGATAAAAGTGAAAGAGGAGAGTGAAAAAGTTGCCTTAAAACTCAACATTCAGAAAACTTAGATCATACTATCTAGTCCCATCACTTCATGGCAAATAGATGGGGAAACAGTGGAAATGGTGAGAGACTTTTTATTTTGGGGGGCTCCAAAATCACTGCAGATGGTGATTGCAGCCATGAAATTAAAAGACACTTGCTCCATGGAAGAAAAGCTATGACCAACGTAGACAGCATATTAAAAAGCAGAGACATTACTTTGCCAACAAAGGTCTGTCTAGTCAAGGCTATGGTTTTTCTACTAGTCATGTATGGATGTGAGTGTGGGACCATAGAGAAAGCTGAGGGCCAAATAATTGTGCTTTTGAACTGTTTTGAACTGATTTCCTTTAGGATTGACTGGTTTGGACTGCAAGGAGATCAAACCAGTCCATCCTAAAGAAAATCAGTCCTGAATGTTCATTGGAAGGACCGATGGTGAAGCTGAAACTCCAATACTTTGGCCACCTGATGCAAAGAATTGACTCATTGGAAAAGACCCTGATGCTGGGAAAGATTGACGGCAGGAGGAGAAGGGGACAACAGACGATGAGATGGCTGGATGGTATTACCAACTCAATGGACATGAGTTTGAGTAAACTCTGAGAGTAGGTGATGGACAGGGAAGCTTGGTGTGCTGCAGTCCATGGGGTCAGACACGACTGAAAACCTGAACTGAACTGAAGCAAATTGGTTGCCCCTTCTCCAGCTGTAATGGAATTATCATCTACTTCAGTTGGATCAACAGACCTGTTGAAGGCAAACTCATGAATAGTATGGTGTCCAAAAGTTTTAATATAACTGGCAACTTCTAGGTCTTTTAGCATTTATAGATTCTTCTGAATGGGTAAACAATGGAAACAGTGACAGCCTTTATTTTCTTAGTCTCCAAAATCACTGCAGATGGTGACTACAGCCATGAAATTGAAAGGCACTTGCTCCTTGGAAGAAAAGCTATGACAGAACTAGACAGCATTTTAAAAAGCAGAGGCATTACTTTGCCAAGAAAGGTCCATGTAGTCAGAGCTACGGTCTTTCCAGTAATCATGTATGGATGGATGAGTTGGACTGTAAAGTAGGCTGAACGCCAAAGAATTGAACTGTGGTGCTTGAGAAGAGTTTTGAGAGTCCCTTGGACTACAAGGAGATCAAACCAGTCAATCCTAAATGTAATTAATCCTGAATATTCATCAGAAAGACTGATGCTGAAGCTCCAATACTTTGGCCACCTGATGCAAAGAGCCGGCTCATTGGAAGAGACCCTGATGCTGGGAAAGACTGAAGGCCAGAGGAGAAGGCAGCGACAGAGGATGTGATAGTTGGATGGCATCATCAACTCAATGGACATGAATTTCAACAAACTGCAGGAAAAAGTGAAGGGCAGGGAAGCCTAGTGTGCTGCAGTCCAAGAGTTGAACACAACAGAGGAACTGAACAGGAACAAGTACCTGGGCAGATACCCAGAATACAATAGTGTAAAGGGGCTTAATTTCAGCCTGCTTCTCATCTGTAGCAGGAGGTCTTATCCCAAGTTGAATGATTCTTGACATTTTAGTGACATTTCTTTTTAATATATGCTTCATTTTCTTGGCTTTTCCTGTTGATTGTGGTCTCTAGGATGAATGTTGTGTTAACGCCTCAGTCCAAATCGAGATAATTTCTGTAAGTGGAACCACTTCAGAGATTTTACATCCATGCGGTTCATGCTTCCGTCCATCCTGAAAATGTGTCCACACAAACACTAGCAAGTTAACTGAAATTTTTGCAGTTTGGGGCATTTCAGTAAAGTCGATTTTTCAGGCTTTTGATGGATTCTGATTCAAAGTTTTCCGGTGAATAACTTCAGGGTGAGGTCTATCAGAAAAGTGGTCAGCCCATTCCCCAGTGTCAGTTTTACCTGAGGCTCTTGTAGGGAATTAGGTCCCTCAAAGCCAAGGGAGCCCCCTGGCCCTGCATTCAGAGTGTTCCCCTCTCTCTGCCATACATGAGGTTCCTTAATTGTTCTGTTTCAGTCTAGGGAATGTGTTTTCCAGTGTTCCTCCTCCTTATAGTAATCGCATTGTTCCCTCCCCAGTAGAGCCTTACTTCTTTCCAAGTTACTTGCCTTTTGGGAATCCAGTGCCACTGCCAAAAAAAGTGACGTTTGGTCTCACGTCTTCTTTCTTCTATTGCTATCCTCTGTTGAATACTTTTAACAGCAACATCTATCAGTTGAGAAGGGTTCATTTCAAATGTACCATCTAATTTTTGCAACTTTCTCCTGATGTCTGAGGCATTTTGCCCACAAAGATCAAATCTACCATTCTAATATTTTTAGGGGCCGCAGAACCTGCATTACTATGATGTCTGTAGGTCTCATAAAATCCTTTCCAAAAATTCAGAGAGATCTTCATTTGTTTTGCTGAATTTCTTAAATTTTGTTCAACCACTTTTGCTTGGTTTTCCTTTTCAAGGCCCTACCATCATGGAAGCCCAACTATTAAAAGAATGTCTTTTTGTTTCGGCATCAAACAAGTGGAATTACAGTGCATTTCAACAGAAATTTGACTACTGCTGTGACAATGGACTTCCCTTGTGGCTCGGCTGGTAAAGAATCTGCCTGCAATGCAGGAGACCCTGATTCGATTCCCGGGTCAGGAAGATCTGCTGGAGAGGGGATAGGCTACCCACTCCAGTATTCTTGGGCTTCCCTTGTGGCTCAGCTGCTAAAGAATCCACCTGCAATGAGGGAGACCTGGGTTCAATCCCTGGGTTGGGAAGATCCCCTGGAGAAGGGAAAGGCTACCCACTCCAGTATTCGGGCCTGAAGAATTCCATGGACTGTCTATCCATGGGGTTGCAAAGAGTCAGACACGACTGAGCGACTTTCACTTCACTGTAAATTATGACTGAACATTTACCACAATATACCAGAATTTTAGGAATCCCATACAATTTCTAGAATATGTATATTAATAATATATAGTACATTTATTAATAATGTTTACCCATATGATACAGTCTAAAAAAGTTTTATCACTCATTTGATGATACCTCCCATGCAATTCAACACACGGAGCAAGCTCAGTTAGTTTAATATTCCTGAATGGAGAGAAAACAAATAATTTGAGGTATCCTAAGGGTCCTCTGGAAAACCTCAAAGTTAGCCAGAGGTCACTTGAACCCCACTTAGTACTAGATAAGTTTGTCAAAAATATCAAAAAAATTTTAACCAGGGATAATAAAAGATCTCAAAGGCCACTACAGATCACTTAAACAAGCTCATAATCTATTACCAAAAGCAGCTCAGTATTTTAAGAAAACTTTGTCTTTTAGAGAACCAAATTCAGGTTTTATATCACTATATCTTTAAGATTTATTTTCTTAATTAATTTCAATCTTATTTTAGAACTTAGTTTAGCTTCAAGTTTTGAAAATCTGCAGAGGCTGTTCTAGATAATCATTCCCAAAATATTATCCCCATAGAGTTTACCCCAAAACTCTTTTCTTCATTCATCTGTATTTTACTTACTTGAAAACTTTCTCACATTGTTGTTTTCCTGTGGACAAACTTTGTAACAGGAATAGGGTATTATTTGATTTCTAGTAAACTTAGATACAGTGGAAGTATTATACTTAATGTTGATGACTCTAAAAGACATCTATATCAAACTGACAAGCTTAAGCTATCTTCAGCAACAGATATTAATTCAGTATTGAGTATTTCCTAGATCATGTGGACCTGAAACTCATTCTGGCCAGTTTCCTTTATATTTGTGTATTTATAAAAGCAATTTTCTTTAAGCCAATTAAATAGGGCTCTTTTACAAATTAATTTTGGCAGTGCCGCACATCTGTAGCACATATATGAACAAACACGGGGAACTCATAGTTCCCATTCCAAAAGTTTAGCTGTGAATTAGGTACAACAATGTAAAACCCATCAGTTATAAAAGACATTGGATTCAAATTGGGCTTTGGGTGATGGGACAAATCAAGGTCATCTGTCTGCATAGCTAAATCCTTATACTTGTATTTATGGAAAAGACAGTTCTATTTCTACTTGTATGTTTTGGTGATTTTAGGAACAAAGTGGAACCTTTCTCTTGTTCCTTGGACTGTCCCACTCTTGGACAAGAACAGACTTTTTTTTTTTTTTTTCCTATTACCTTCTTCCATCTGATGTCAGTAAAAGTTTGAAGTATCACAGAACTGATTTGGCTGTGAATGGAGAAATAATACCACACGAAATGAAACAAAAAAGCCAAAGAACAAGTAGAAAATTCTAAATAAACCCTCAGGTTTGGTCTTGGGGTTTTACATATACCGACAACACAGGAGACCGTAAATGATGTGATTAACACAGCAAGAATAGCCAGACATGGTTCACAGGGTCCCAAGATAACCCTTCCTGAGCGCCTCGTGGAGGTCTGAACAGGTACTGTGGCCACATATTGTTACG
This sequence comes from Okapia johnstoni, assembly GCA_024291935.2. Taxonomy (NCBI): domain Eukaryota; kingdom Metazoa; phylum Chordata; class Mammalia; order Artiodactyla; family Giraffidae; genus Okapia; species Okapia johnstoni. The sequence continues at coordinate 3,496,769 of CM044326.1, forward strand.
GTAAGAGATCATCTTCCTCTCACCTGTGAGTTCAGAGCTATAATCAGGTCCCTTATCCAAAATGTGCCTCAGAGGACTCTCTTTAGGTAATAGTCGAAGCATTCCGTCCCTTTCAAGACACAACACAAATCAATGCTAGCTTCCAAAGAAACAAACAGGTCAGCAAAATGGGTAGAAGTCCAGCAGCTCTTTCCTCTCTCCAACAGGCTACCCCACTCAAAAACAAAACAAATTGGCTTTTTTCCATAGAAAAAGCAATAAACGGAGAGGAAATAGAGTTCCTGGCTGTACACACCAGAGTGAGTTACCCTGCTGTATGGAGCCCATTGGCTCCCAAATGTTGATTGGTTGCTGCAGCTGCCAAGCGCTGGGACAGCCAATGCTGCGTCAGGGCATTTTGGAGGGCAGATCCTCAGGACAAGTGGTCCTGGTAGCTGCTAGGACCTTATCTGAAAATTGCCCAACTGGGGCAGGCTGGCCACAAGCAGCAGGGGTCCTGGCTAGCTCCCCAAAATTTGTTACTGAGTCTAAATTCATACTGCTTGCTGCATGACAGGGCAATAACGAAGAGGCGAGTTGTTGGGGCAGGGAATAATGATGACTTTATTCAGAAAGTCAGCAGACTGAGAAGATGGTGGGCTTATACCCCAAAGAACCAAATTGGCTGAGTTAAAGGCGAGGGAGTAAAGTCAAACACTTCCTGGTTCCCTTCAGCCTCAGGAGGGCAGATATTAATTTCTTCCTCCCTGCAGTCATTCACAGGTGGGCCTGTTGGGATGTTTCCCATGAGCTGAACAAAGGTATTTCTTTTTTTTTTTTTGACTTAATGCTCTTTACCTGGAAGGGAGGGTTCCCAGAGATGGGCAATTATGTATAATTTAAGCTTATGGGAAATGTCCCTTTAGTGATTAATTTGTAATGGATTACAAAAGGTTTTTCCTTATTACAATATCCTCCTCTTAAAGCAAGGACACAATTCAGGCATCTTGCAGAAACTCTTTACTTTCAAAAATAGGTTGTTTTCCCCTGGCAAATGGGATTCCCAATCCCAGGGGAAAGCGTCGTCTGAGAGGAGGCCTGGATCAAATTACTTAGCAAGCTTGCAGTCCTGTTTCTTTGCTGTCACAGAAATAGCTGAATGGATACAGTGCTCCTTTGAGCCTTGGGTCTGCTGGTAGAACCCCTAAGCAGCTCCAGGCTTTTTAGCAATGTGTCATACTTGTGGGTTTTTTTTTTGTGTGTGATAGTCCCAAGGTCTAGTGTCAAGTTGTGAGGAGAGACTTCTCCTTAACTTTCAGGGCCCAGTGGAGAGATCGTTCCACTCAGAGGCAGACTGCTCCCTCCTGAGGTAGCTGGGTCATTGTGAAAATCCTCTCCCAAGCACCTGTCTCAATTGCTGCATCCATGAAATGGATGAGTTACCTCAAAAAGTTCTTAATACCGTGTATTCTATAGTTCTTCTGCTTATCAAAGATGTGTACTCAGAGAGTACACAGACTATGTACACAACCATGTCTTCCCTTTAACTTCTCTCTGTGCATATATGTGTGTCTGAGTATATTATATGTAAATAGTGAGGAAAAGACTGACATGGTATAGACTAAAAGGTTCACTGTAGTTATCCCAGGATTATGGGTGATTTAAATTTCCTTCAGCATGCTTTACCAAGGCTTCATTCAAAATGTTGCATAATCGGAATGCATCACACTTATAATTGGAAAAAATAAATCTTATTCGAAGTAATACCTCATCATTTTGTAGATTACATATACCAGTGTTACACACATGCAAAAACGGACTGCCTCTACAGTGCACACTCCCTGAAGAAGTGTGCACACAGGGCTTGCATTCTGCAGGTCTGTGCTTTCTTGCAATACTCTCCTGTCTGGTGGACAGAAGCCTGTTCTCAAATGTTCTTAATGGTCTCTGAGCACAGTGATTATTCTATTACTCAATGATTCAAGCTGCCGCTTCCAGAAAAAGAGGAACAGGTTAGAAGTGGAAGAGTTTTCCAGGTGTGTTGGGGAAGCAAGAAGGCCAGGAGGCAGAGGTTGGAAATGCAGATCCTTGGGCAGAAACCATCCCCATTTGAGGAGGGGGCATCCTGTTTACACTTACGCCATCTTCTCCGCAAAACAAAAGTTTTCAACATCCTGAGTGCACTTTAAACCTTGCTTTGTGTCTTTAGTGCCAATATAAAAGAGGCAGAAAATCAATTTGGGATATTGCTTCCCGTTGGTAATTCATCACTGCCTTTGATGTGGCACAGGGGCATTCTGGGACGGTATCGAGTAGTTATGCCCATCTGTCGAGTAGTCAATATCTATTTTTCATCATGGAGAGTGACTGTGGCCCCATAACACCATTTCCTTTTCTGTTCCATTAGACTGCATCCTTCTTAGTGAGTAAAATCAATTTTGAAAGAAAGGTCTTGAAAATGTAAGTTTCGCATCCACAAAATGTCCTGCATCTTTGGGAATGGAATTGTCCTTACCAACAGTCTGAGAAGTTTGTGGTCAGTTCATATCCTTGTTCTTTCTTGTCTTAGAGATTAAGATTTGATTTTAGGACTCATGATAATTGATATAAAGGAAGAAGCTTAAACCTGTTTTGGTTGGCCCTAAACCATCTGGCCATAAAGTCACCCTGGGAAGCCAGGAATGGAGTGAACTGGTAGCATATATTTATTTAATATTAATAAATAGAAAATTTTGAAATAAGGGAGTGAAGTAAATGTCTCAGAGATAAGTGGTTATATTTTATGCTGAGTTTAGAAAGAGAGAACTACCCAATTAATGTTTGTGTTCAGATAGTTGCTCAATCTCCCACTATCTAGCTGAAACCGCTTTACTTTGCAAATGCAAATGAATTATGTAAGGCCCTTTCCCCCCTCAGGAAGTCCTGAAGTACTGGAGAATCCCCCTGGATGTTACATTCTGATTTTTCTCGATGTGACCGACTTGAAAGATGTCTGATCTTGCATTCAGTGTCGGTGTTGTTTTTCAAAATCCGGGCTCCCTTGCATCCTAGGCAAGCATTTACAGCACAGATCCAAAGTGGGAGGCTGTTTGTGTGTTTCTGTCATAACCCCTACTCAAGACTAGTAGCAACTACTTTGGTATTGTCGTTTTGACCCTTTGGCTCAAAGCTACCAATAGCCAGTGGCATTTAGTGGCTCTGCATTGCACCTAGAGGCCAAGGAAGGAACACACCTATGCTTTTACCACCTGCACCTTCCCTGCCCTCTTTTCTCTAGGTTCCATCTGCTCACACAGATTTGTGCAGAAGCAAGGAACAGGAGAGACAGTGCTAATTATACACTTACTAACACACAGCCCAGTTGCTGCTTTCTGTCCTCACTTGTGAATGCACTGATGACTCTGCAAACTTGAATGTTCTTAGTTAGGGAAGCCTGTTTATCAGTCATGATTTGGTGCTGTAGCTTTAAATCTCTGATTTTTAGCACCATGTCCAGAAAACAATCTCTCTCCACTTACTGGGTAATGTGCAAACTGTGGGAATGCCAGGACAAACATATTACATGGCCCTGGAAATCTCTCCCTTCTGGGGATGGTGTGGCAGGAGTGGGTTCTTCCTCTCAGCAGTCAGGCAGTGCCCGCTCTAAATATGCTAAAGACCTGTTTCCTGAAAATGGCAAAATTATGTCTACAGTCAGATATGGATAGTTACTCTGAATTTTGGTTTTAAGGTGTAACTGGCTTAATGTCTTAGACCTTGAACAGTCTTTTCAGGAGCTCTAGAATAAGTTTTCTGGTGAATAGCAATTACTTTTCTCCTTCACAGTTGGGGGAATATAGAAAAATGATCCTGACACTTCCTCTCAGGCTGTACCAATTCATGTAAGTAAACAGTCACAGAGTTTCCTCTGCCTGTTGGCCAGCCTCAGGGCACAGACAAGAAATCAGGGTGACAGCTCACAAATCAGGACAATATCTAAGCCATGTGCAAAGCTGGAGCTCAGTTAACACCACCTTGCTTTTCTCATCCTCCCCTTAGGAATGAGAGCCTCCTGTGCAGCACCCCATCCCCACTGTTGCTGTTTGTGATGTCAGTCTCTGCTTGTCTATGTCCCTGAAGGCTAGATACTTTCCTCGAAAACCTTCTCATGATCTGAAGAATCTTATCTGTAAGAAGAGACATTATTTGCTTTAAATTTTATAAATGGAATTCCTGTCCCCAATCCGTTTTCTAATACTGTGAAGTAGATTAAGTTTGTCTCAGCATCTTACCCCCTTATCTTAAAGCACCCTTCTTATTCTAGAAAACCCATTCATAGCCAGCCAGGGATTCATCTTATTTTAGGATTCTATGAGGCAGTCAAAATAGAGTGCTCATCAATTCTCAGGGACATTTTTACTCTGTGGAGTGGAAAATGTGGACTTCTGGTGGATGGTTAACTATTTCTGCAACAATCCACACCTTGCATCACCAGATAATTTTTGAAATGTATAACAAGCACATCACCGCTGTCCTAAGCAGACAACTACATTCCTGTCAAAGACTGCTTCTAGCTTAACATGCAAAGCGTTTGGCCAGTTTGTCTAGTCTGATGTGACTCCTTGGATCCAGAGATTTATAAGCCCTGCAGTGTCTGCACACAGCCATTCATATGTGGTGAAGAAGCAGAGCCAGAACCATCTCATAAAAACCTGCTTCAGGAGAAGAAAAGGTGCACACAGCCCAAAGACCTTCAAGAATCTAGCCTCAAGAGGGCCCACCTGGCAGAGGAAGCATCTCTGCCCTGACCAAGGTGGAAGCCGTGGCATCTTCTGCCTTCTGGAGGTTCTACCAAGGCCTCATGCCAGGTGGGTATCAGCAGGGTGCCTTCCTTGAGCACAGCATGTGCTCCTGCTACATGGTGGCTACATTGACCATATGAAACAAACCTTGGTTGCTAAGCTTGTTTCAAAGACAACAGTGTCACCTGATCATCTGTGAAGTCCTGAGTCCCCATGTTTGAGAATTATTATTATTATTTTTAAAAGGAGAAAGAAGTGAAAAGGTTTTATTTATTCATTGAATTTTTTTCTTCTAATTTTATTGAGATGTAATTGACATACTTTCCTGGTGGCTCAGCAGGAAAGAATCTGCCGCAGTGTAGGTGATGTGGAAGACGAGGGTTAGATCCCTGGATTGGGAAGATCCCCTGGAGAAGGAAATGGCAACTCACTCCAGTGTTCTTGCCTGGAAAATCCCATGAACAGAGGATCCTGGGGGACTACAGTCCATGGGGTCTCAAAGAGTTTGACATGATTCAGCAACTAAACAATAACAACAGCAAATTGAAATGTGGTACTTCTGAAGTTTAAGGTGTACAGCATAATGATTTGACTTACATATGTCATGAGTGATTATCACAGTAGGGTTAGTGAACATCCATCATCTCATTGAGATTCAAAATAAACAGAGAAATGTTTTTCCTTGTGTTGAGAACTCTCTTAGAAAGTTTTATATGTAAACATACAGCAGTGCTAATTTTATTTGTTATGTTGCTTATTACATCACTAGCACTTAATTTATCTCATAACTGGAAGTTTGAATCTCTTGAGCACCTTCATCCAGTTCCCCCCTCCACAACCTGCATCTGGTAACTGCTAATCTGATTTTTTTTTTCCTATGAGTTTGTTTGCTTCTTTGTTTCTTTGGAATGTAATTGACCTGCAGTACTATGTTAGTTTCTGTTATACAACATAGTCATTTGATATTTCTGTGCGTTTAATAATGCTCATCATGATGTCAAGCTATGTATCACCATACAAAGATATTACATAGTTGTTGACTATATTCCCCACACTATACATAGCAATCTATGTATATGTGATTATTTTAAGTTGCTGGTCTATAGATTCCAATGCGTTTTAACAAATGTACATTTTTACTCCCTTCCTATGTTTACTGTTTTGTTATCATATTTTGTATCTTTTGTGTTTCCCTTAACTGCTTATTGTGAACACAGATGATTTTGCTGCTTCTCTCTTTTAACCTTCCTACTAGGTTTATACATTGCAGATTTACTACCTTACTATTTATTTGCTTTTAGCAATGAGATTCTTACTTTTGTAGTTTTCATATTTCTTGTTATAGCCTTTTCTTTTTTACATAGAGAAGTCTTTTCTCGTAAAGCTGGTTAGGTGGTGTTGAACTCTTTAAGCCTGTGTTTGTCTGTAAAACTCTTGATTTCTCCATCAAATCTGAATAAAAGCCTTGCCAGGTAGAGTGTTCTTGGTTGTCGGTATTTCCCTTTCATCACTTTAAATATACCATGCCACTCCCTTCTGGTCAGCATTTCTGTTGAAAAATCAGTTTATACCCTTATGAGAGTTCCCTTGTATGTAATTTCCCTTGCTGCTTTTAATATTCTCTGTCTTTAGTTTTTGCCATTTTAATTAACTGTGTGTCTTGATGTGGTCCTCTTTGGGTCGATCCTGTTTGTGACTCTCAGTGTTTGTGACATCTCAGGAAGCCTAGACATCTGTTTCCTTTACCAGTGGAGGAAAGATTTCAGCGGTTGCATCTTCAAGTATGTTTTATGCCCCTTTCCCGCCCTCTCTCTTCTTCTTCTGGGACCCTTATAATGTGAATGATAGTACACTTGATGTTGTCCTGGAGGTTTCATATATTGTCCTCCTTTATTTTTATTCGTTTTTCCTCTTTAGGTTCTGCTTGAGTGATTTTCACTTCTCTTATCTTCCAGCTCACTGATCCATTCCTCTGTATTATTTAATCTATTATTGATTTATTCTAGTATATTTATCAAGTTTGTTATTGTATTTTTCATCTCTATTTAGTTCTTCTTTATATTTTCTAACTCTTGGTTAAAAATTTCTGACTCTTAACCCTGTTCATCCATTCTTCTCGCAAGTTATTTGATCATCTTTATAGCCATTACGTTGAACTCTTTCTTGGATAGATTGCCTATCTCCACTTCACTTGGTTTTTCTGCTGTTTTGGTTTTTTTTTCTTATTTCTTTATTTAGAGAATATCCCTAGTCTGCTGCTGGGTGCTACTGAATCCCAGTGTGGTTGACTGAGAGGCCCATGAAGTCTTGGAGCTCGTGTTGGCCTGCTGTTGGGTGGGGCCGTTGCCCAGGAGGTCCCAGGGCTGGTGTGGCTTACTGTTGTGTAAGACTAGTCCTGGGGCTTGTGCTGAAACACTGGTGTGTAGGACAAGGTCCTGGGGGCCCTCTGGTGGACAGGGCCAGGTCCTGAGGTAGCCTGTGACTCAGGGGGTCTTAGCAGCAGGCCCCTTGATGGATAGGGCTGTGTCTCTGCCCCGCTGATTTCTTGGCTTCAGGCATCCCAGTACTTGTGCTCACAGGCTGGCGGGTGGTGCTGGCTACTGGGACTAATAAACTAGGGGAAGTTTCCAAAAGGGCACTTGCAAACGCCAGTGTCGATGTGGTAGAAAGAGCTCCCAAAATAGCTGCCACCAGTGTCTGTGCCCCCAGGATAAGCTCCAGTTGCCGCCTCCCTCTCTAGGAGATTCTCTAGGATGAGCAGGTGGGTCTGACCCAGGCTCCTTTCAAATCACTGCTCTACCTGAGGTCCTAGAGCGGGTGGGACTTGGTGCACCCTTTAAGAGTGAGTCTTTATTTCCCGTAGCCCTCTGGCTCTTCTGAAATTAAGCCCCTCTGGTCTTCAAAGCATGACTGAGCTGGGCTGTCTGCAGGGCTGAGATCAAGGTGTCAGCCAGCGCTGTGTTCTCATCTTGTGCCTTGACTGAGGAAGGCTCTACTCCCAAAATCTTGTGGTTATTGTTCGTATGCAGTTAAACTGAGGGCCTCAGTTTGTTACTGTGGCCAGAGACTGCCATCAGCCTTTGCAGTAAGGAAGGACCCATCCTGTGTAGCTGTTTGCTCCGTCAGAGCCAGTCAAGGAGAGAGTCCTAGCGAGATGAAGACTTTACAGGAGTAACATCTGGTCACTTTTCTGAATCTTCTTTGTTGGAAGCAAGTCACTGATCATGCTTACGCTCTGGGGAAACAGATTATACAAGGGCTTGGGGACTAGGAGGTGAGAAAAATTCAGGCCGTCCTAGAGCCTTTATGAGGATCTTCCATTTGTAAATGTGGCACTTAGTCTGTACAACAAAATTCAAGGCATCTTTTGGGGTTTAGATCAGTTAGTAACCTGATACTACATGGTACAGCAAGAGATCAAATTTAGTATTTAGTGTAGCACAGTGAGTGTGTGTGTGTGTGTGTGTGTGTGTGTGTGCACATATGTGTGTGTTTGGGGGGTGGCTGGGCAGGCAAATGCAAGGAACAGGTAGAAAGTGGAAGAAACTAGAAGGTGGAGCTTAGAAGATAGGCTGGGGGTGGTTTGTGAAGGAAATGAGTGTCACACTGAGGCTTCATCCTGAAGTTCCAGGAGTAGCCGCTGGGTTCGAAAGGCTGAGAGGGTATTTACATCCTTTGAGTAGTTTTCAGTAATCATCACAGTCATATCTAACAGATTATGCTCAGTGTTGATATTAGGAAAAGATGTTTTTGCTATCAGTTCAGTTCAGTTCAGTTGCTCAGTCATGTCTCACCCTTTGCGACCCCATGAACCGCAGCACGCCAGGCCTCCCTGTCCATAACCAACTCCAGGAGTCCACCCAAACCCATGTGCATTGAGTTGGTGATGCCATCCAACCATCTCATCCTCTGTCATCCCCTTCTTCTCCTGCCCTCAATCTTTTCCAGCATCAGGGTCTTTTCCAGTGAGTCAGCTCTTCGCATGAGGTGGCCAAAGTATTGGAGTTTCAGTTTCAACATCAGTCCTTCCAGTGAACACCCAGGACTGATCTCCTTTAGGATGGACTGGTTGAATCTCCTTGCAGTCCAAGGGACTCTCAAGAGTCTTCTCCAACACCACAGTTCAAAAGCATCAATTCTTCGGTGCTCAGCTTTCTTTATAGTCCAACTCTCACATCCATACATGACCACTGGAAAAGTCATAGCCTTGACTAGACGAAACTTTGTTGACAGAGCATTGTCTGTGCTTTTTACTATGCTGTCTAGGTTGATCATAACTTTCCTTCCAAGGAGTAAGTGTCTTTTAATTTCATGGCTGCGATAACCATCTGCAGTGATTTTGGAGCCCAGAAAAATAAAGTCAGCCACTGTTTCCACTGTTTCCCCATCTATTTCCCATGAAGTGATGGGACTGGATGCCATGATCTTAGTTTTCTGGATGTTGAGTTTTAAGCCAACTTTTTCACTCTCCTCTTTGACTTTCATCAAGAGGCTCTTTAGTTCTTCACTTTCTGCCATAAGGGTGGTGTCATCTGCATATCTGAGGTTATTGATATTTCTCCTGTCAACCTTGATTCCAGCTTGTGTTTCTTCCAGCCCAGCGTTTCTCATGATGTACTCTGCATATAAGTTAAATAAGCAGGAAGACAATATACAGCCTTGACGTACTCCTTTTCCTATTTGGAACCAGTCTGTTGTTCCATGTCCAGTTCTGATTGTTGCTTCCTGACCTGCATACAGATTTCTCAAGATAGCAGTGTGTGAATATTAAATGATCAACTTCAAGTTAAATCAGGCATAATTTTTATCAATAAAATAATTTTTAAAACTTACGTTGGCTCTTTTGATTATCATTTCTTATCATTTGTTTACAGTAATAACACTTCTTACTAGTAGCACTTGAGGTTATGTGAAAAATTATTTACCAGAAAGACTGCCTTCTTTTACTGAGCAAAATATCTTAGAAGTATTTAGTGGGATAAATTTATGTTAATTTTAAGGCATATTCAGCCTTGAATTCGATAGGTTCTGCCTTGATTGAGCTGCATCGTGGGTTCCTGAGGAAAGAAACAGAATCGTGCCTACTTTGGCAGCCCAGCCCCAAGCATCGTGCCCACTACAGAGTGGGAGCTCAGTGTGGATTTTTAGAAAAAGTGAGTTATATAATTCATCCTCAACTAAGTGCATATAAATGAAGGCAGCTCCCAGAAGATGACAGCTTTAGGCAGCCAGTGGAGAGTTTTTACTCTGTTGTTTGTACAAGAAATCCCTCTACGCTCTAAATAATTCACTAAAGATGAAAGTTGAACCATTTAAAACATGCAAGATGAACTGCAAGCAATGTTCAAAGTTATATAGTTAGAATAATTTTTAAAAGTCACATGATAGGAAAATGTGTTCTTTGCTATCCAAGGAATTTACAAATCATTTTGTTGAGCTTAATTTTCTATGAGAAAGCCAGGTTGGCTTCCTGATGGAGGTGATATTTGTGCTGGGAAAAGTCCCTTGTTTGTCAGAGAGTTGCAAAGGATTCCAGTGTAGAGAAACCATAATATGTAGGTCCTGATGCAGGTGATTGCCAGCCAGATACATGTCTGTATTATCTGCCATCTACCAGTCCCTTTAAGAGTGGAATTAAACTCAGAGTTTCAGCATTGAATTCTGTGGCCATTTTATTTTCAAGTGCTTCTTCCCAGTCCTGAGCTTGCTAGTCTTAGACCTCAGATGCCCTTCTTGCAGGCCCTGCACGCCTTTCTTTCTGTCTTGGTTTCACAGGGATGCTGGGACCACAGCACTTGTATTTACTGTTTCAACATATGAGCACTGGATGTGTCTTATAGATGATGTCACCTTGCACTTCTGTGGAAGACTGAAGAACAGCTCGACAAGAGATATCCACATTCAATCCCTGGGTTTCGTGAACGATAATTTATTTGTGAAAGGACTTGTGACTGTGGGATTAATTTGTCAATCCTGAGATGACATCATCCTGGGTTATCTGGAGATCTTCTAAATCTGGTGAGAAGTGTCCTTATGAGAGGGAAGCAGGGAGGTTTGAGCCAGACAGAGGGAAGAAGGACGCAGAGACGAGTGTAGTGCCACAAGCCACGGAATGAGACAGCTACCCAAAGCTGGAAGAAGCAAAGAAGGTCTTTCCTAGAGCCTCTGGGGAGAGTGAGTCCCTGCCAAAATCCGAATTTCAGACTTCTGATCTTTAGAACTGTGAGAGGAAAGAATTCTGTTGACTTAAGCCACCAAATTAGTGATATTCTGTTAAGTCAGCCCAGGAAGCTTCCATTGATAGGTGACAGGATTGATTTGGGAGCGTTGAGATGGTCTGCCCTCCACAGGCCTCCCTGTGGGTAGCCCTGATGTAGACCTTTGAGTTTGGGTTCTGAAATTCCACCAGCGTTTTATACTTGCAGTACTTGTCTTCCTCTGCCACTTTCCAGAACAGACCATCGCGTGAGGCTGAGCACTGGGCAGTCTTACCCGGCTGGCGGCTGGATGTTGGCAAAGCAGCCTCGCCGGGCGGATGTGCTTTCTCGAGCGTGCTCTGCACTCACGCCTCCCTGGGCAGCTGCTGTGTTGCTGCTGTGTTTGTGGTATACGTTCTGTCGGCCACACGGTTCCAATCGTGTGAGCATTGTGCTGTTTTACAAGGGCTTTCTTCTAATGGGAATTAGGACGAAAAGACCCACATTTCCCGAGGGCTCATACAGCCACATGCCAGCTCATTAGGCTGCTTCAAGCCCTGCTGCGTTTTCCAGGGCAGCTGCTCTCTCATTCTCTCATTTCTCCTCTCTTCTGTGCTATTCTGGGTGCACTAATTTTAGAAATACCAAGACAAATAGGGACTCATTTGCATATGCCCCTTCTGACTTAATGGGTTGTCTCCTGCGCTGACCCTTGTGGGCAGGGGCACCCCGAGGACCACGAGCATCCTCCTTGCCATCTCTGCGAGCCCTCCTCCCCGTTGCCCTGTCAGCTTCCTGAGTGTTTTGAGGAAACTGGGTAAAGATGAAAGAAATGGCTCCCTGAGGCAGCTGGTGATTTTTCAGGCTCTGTTGCGATCAGCTAGTCTTTTCTTTTACTCAGCCGAAGGTAGCTCTGAAAACCAAAGGTTTTCTGTGTTTGTTTCTCCCTAGTCCTACACAGTGTTTAGGACTGAGGCCTGCGGGTCAGAGGGAGGGCGAGTTCTAAGGTTGTATCTTCTCTTGCAGTGCAACTTTGATCATCAGCAGAGCCCAGCACACACTTGTGTTGTTCCCTGGCTCACAAAGCAGGGGTTTCTGGTTGGGTCACATCAAGGGCTTAAACATAGTCTGTGTTACTACTTACCCAGGCTCTCAGAGATGCTGAGCACATAGGATGTGGGTTTCCCTTGGTGGTACTTTAGTCACTAAGTCATGTCCGACTGTAGCCCTCCAGGCTCCTCTGTCCATACAGTTTTCCAGGCAAGAATACTGGAGTGGGTTGCCATTTTCTTCTCCAGGGGATCTTCCCAACCCAGGAATTGAACCTGGGTCTCCAGCACTGCAGGCGGATCCTTTAATGACTGAACTTGGATGATGGTTAATTTTATCTATCAATTTGAGTGAACCAGAGGGTGCACAGACATTTGGTTAAATTTTATTCGAGATACGTCTGTGGGGGTGTTTTTGGATGAGATTAACATTTAAATGAGTGGACAGAGCAAAAGTAGACTGTCCTCCCTAATGTGGGTGACCTTCATCCAATCACTTGAAGGCCTGAGTCAGACAAAAAGGCTGACCTTCTCTGAGTCAGAGAGACTTTGTCGTACCTGGTCACCTTCAAACTGGAACATTGACTTTTTTATTTTTTATTCAAACTGAAACACAGAATCTTGATGCTTGAGCCTGCAGCCTTCAAATAAGAATACCATCCTGGATTCTCTTTACCCTTAGGCCCTGAGGCATGGACAGGAGCTGCCCATCGGCCCTCCTGGGTCTGCACCTTGCCCATTCATTGATTTTCTTTACCCTTAGGCCCTGAGACATGGACTGGAGGTGTCCACCGACCCTCCTGGGTCTGCACCTTGCCCATTCATTCTCCAGATCTTGCGACTTTGCCCGTTATCCCATGGGCCAATTCCTTTTAACAAATCTCACTATATATGTCCTGTTGGTGTGTTTCTTGAAAGAACTCTAACTAATACACCTTGTTTCATCTTATCATTTGATATTTTGACCATTTACTCAGTTCTTCTCACAGTATTTCTAACTTTGGAAAACCAAGTTCTTAGCTCTTGTCTGTGCCATGGGGAAAAACCCATATTTAGAAAAGGAAAAATAAGCTCTGATTATAGCACATTAAGAAATCTGTAGAAGTAAAATCAAACTACCACAGAGAAACTGGAACACATGCCACGTATGGAATACTGAAGTGACAGAAGGAGGAATACTCCTTCTAGAGGACATGACTTAGCACCAGCATCACTGGGTCATTGTCCAGGTTCTCCTCATTTGGAGCTAAGAATAATCTCCATATAAGGTGAAATATGATGCTGTAGGTCACATTTCAAAAGAGTCACATCTATTTGGAAGAATGTTATTTCTCTAGGAAAGACATAACTTCTTTAAGTCATCCCAGACCCTCCAAAGCTACAGGGTTCCTTCTTGCTACAGAGATAGTCCAGGGATAGTCATAGTCTCTCTCTGAGACTGCTTTTGTCAGGATGAAATGTCTTTTTCATGATGACCTTATTATGGGTTCAATAAATAACAGCTGATCTAATAAACAGGACTGTGTTTGGTTGGATAGTGTCTCCCCAAAATGCATATCCTTCCTAGAACCTCAGAATGTGACCTTATTTTGAAATAAGATTGTTGTAGCTAGTTAAGTTATGGTCATAGTGTAGTTGATATGCTGATGACACCACCCTTATGGCAGTAAGCAAAGAGGAACTAAAAAGCCTCTTGATGAAAGTGATAGAGGAGAGGGAAAAATCTGGCTTAAACCTCAACATTCAAAAAACTAAGATCATGGCAACAGTCCCCTCACTTCATGGCAAATAGATGGGGAAACAATGGAAACAGTGAGATACTTTATTTTGAGGGGCTCCAAAATCACTGCAGATGGTGACCTCAGCCATGAAATTAAAAGACACTTGCTCCTTGGAAGAGAAGTTATGACAAACCTAGACAGCATATTAAAAAGCAGAGACATTACTTTGCCAACGAAGGTCCGTCTAGTCAAAGCTATGGTTTTTCCAGTAGTCATGTATGGATGTGAGAATTGGACCACAAAGAAAGCTGAGCACTGAAGAATTGATGCTTTTGAACTGTGGTGTTGGAGAAGACTCTTGAGAGTCCCTTGAACTGCAAGGAGATCCAACCTGTCAACCCTAAAGGCAATCAGACCTGAATATTCATTGGAAGGACTGATGCTGAAGCTGAAGCTCCAATCTTTGGCCACCTGATGTGAAGAGCTGACTCACTGGAAAAGACTCTGATGCTGGGAAAGATTGAGGGCAGGAGGAGAAGGGGATGACAGAGGATGAGATGATTGGATCGTATCACTGATTGACGGACATGAGTTTGATCAAGCTCTGGGAGTTGTTGATGGACAGGGAAGCCTAACATGCTGTAGTCCGTGGGATTGCAAGGACTCAGACGTGACTGAGCAACTGAACTGAACTGATAGTGTAGTAGGGTGGGCCCTACTCTTATATGGCTGTCATAGCAAGAGGAGAGACATGGGGATAGAGACATAAAGGCAGAGGGCCCAGCAATGATGGAGTCAGAGATTGGAGTGGTGAGTGTATAAGCTAAGGAACACCAAAGGTTGTTGGCAACACCAGAGGCTGTGAAAGTCAAGGACAGATTCTCCTCTAGGGTTCTCAGAAAGAACATGGGCCAATCAGAACCTTGATTTTGGACCATTGGCAAGATCAGGCATGAATATAACCATATCACTTTTGAGAATGGTGTGGTGAACAGTGAAGACAGTTGTTAATATTCCCAAAGAACTGACAATTGCTGAAAGAAAATGCAAAGGCAAAGGGTAGAGAGGCCACAGGAGAGTACTAAAATAGGCACATAGAAAGCCCTGTTCTCGCCCTCTCCCATAGAGTTCATAATACTGTTCTATTTATCTGTGTCTCTTTTGATGTCTCGCATACAGGGTTTTCTTTACCGACTGACTAAATACCATATATATGTGCTAGTATTCTGTATTGGTGTTTTTCTTTCTGGCTTACTTCATTCTGTATAATAGGCTCCAGTTTCATCCACCTCATTAGAACTGATTCGAATGTATTCTTTTTAATGGCTGAGTAATATTCCGAGGGCGAGGGCGGAATGATATGGGAGAATGGCATGGAAGCATGTAAGTTATCACATGGGAAACGAATCGCCAGTCCAGGTTCAATGCATGACACAGGGTGCTCGGGGCTGGTGCACCGGGATGACCTGGAGGGATGGGATGGGGAGGGAGATGGGAGGGGGGTTCTGGAAGGGGAACACATGTGCACCCATGGTGGATTCATGTCAATGTATGGCAAAACAAATACAATATTGTAAAGTTAAAAAATAGAAAATAAACTAATTAAAAAAAAAAAAGAAAACCTTGTTCTTTTACAGGATGAAGATCTATTGGGAATTACAATGATACTTTTAAAAAATTAAGTTCTATTTAAAATTGAATGGGAGCAGGGAAGCTGTTTGGAGCAATAGGTCTTCATGATGATTTAAGTACAAAAGCTAGAAATAAATTCAGAAAATAGGGTACATATATTGTGAATAGGTAAGATTTCCCTGGAAGCTGAATTCAAATCTTGGCAAGGGCTAACAGTCTATCGAGTGGCTGGAATAAAAGGGGACAAAATGATAGTATAGCAGTCTCATGAAAGAGGCCTTTTGGGAGTTTGTCAGCAAACTTGTTTTCTTAGCCTGTGGGACCGGTCCCAGGCATAAACATTATTTTAAAAATAACAAACACTTCCATAACCTTCTTGAAAGTAAAGGTAAATTGAACATATAGCCTCCAACACAATCCCTGAACAGCTCTGAGAACTGGTTCATGCCAGCCCCAGACATAGCATCATCTGGACCTTTAATGGCAAAGGATAGGTTGGTGGAGAATGAAATAAAAAAAATACTTGCACTTTCTCAGACTTACTTTTCTTTTCGTTATACTCCTAGCAGAATCATATCGTCCCCAAATAATTCCCAGTTCACTTTTTGCATGCAGAAGTTGATATTTTAGGGGCTGGCTTTTAGTGAGGATAATCTCTAGGAAACCCACTGGGGAATGAGTGATACATGATAGTGTTTTAAAGTTCGGTGGACATCTTGAATGATTGCCTACAAGCAGTGGTTCTAGTTACGCCCCTCTCTGTGTCCACATTCCTCTGCATCTGCAGTGTGACATTTTAATCTCTGCCTTTCTGAGGAGTCTCTTTCTCTATCCTTTGTATCAGGCTTAGACTTACTTTGAACAATAGAAAGAGATAGAAGTTACCTCTCAGTTCCAAGCCTGAGAAGCAAGAGGCCTTGTTGTTCTCACTTATTTGCTTGAGACCCTTCCCATCCGTCAGGGAAACCAGGTATGTTGGCCAGGGATACCCAGTTGCATGGAGTAGGGATTGGCCATTCCAGCTGATGCTGTCCCAGGTGAGACATCTCCTCATGGCACCCACCATTGAGCTCAGCCAAAACGAGCCAAGCTTGACCCAGCTAACCAGGACCACCCAGTTGACGTACAGACTCATGAGATGAATGACTGTTGTTTTAAGCCACTAAGCGTTGGCCATGGTGAAAGCTAACAGTAATAGGTGCTAACCCTGACAAACATTTAGTTTGCAAATTAGAGAACTGAGGTCCTGAAGAGTGTTGGATTCATAGTGACAGAACCAAGGTCTACTTATTCTGATGTTAGGTTGAGGGCTTTTCCTATTTAGTCAGGCTGTTTGGGTTGGGAAAGTTTGGACTTGAGCTGAATTGTAACAAACATTCTGGTGCAGCTGGTGGTTGTTTTTTTTTTAACTACTGCCCCTTTATAAAAAACAAATCATGTAAAATTAATTAAATATTCACTCATTTGCTGATTCTAAATTAAAGATAAAAGTATAATCAGTAATCAAGAAATAAACGTACTAGCATTCTTCACCTCCACGGTCATGCCTTGTATGTGTGAACAGAGGGGGCTAGTCCCCAGATAGGTGTAGGAATATATGGTGTGAAGTGCTCCTTGGCTCTGTGAACAGGGAGGGAAGGAACAGGCTGTGAGTGCTGAGTGTCTGGGCAGAACTGAGGCCCTCCCACCCTGTTGAGTTATGAGCAGCTCATGCTTCTCACAGTCAGTGTCTAATAGCCTGTAACTGAGTCCATCTGCTTACAGCTGACCCCACTCACTGGGGGAGACATACTTTGAATGTTCATGGTTTGACCACATGAGTATTAAATTGATTTGTAATATTAAAAAAAAGCCTTTTGGAGCTGTATTGGCTGGTATGGCAGATACCTCCAGTGGCTATTTACTGGGCACTTTTGCTTGAATTTGAGTTTTAATCCTCAATGAGAGTTCTCTTTGGAACCTAGAATTTGCATAAGTTATAGCCTTTATCTGAACACATTCTGGTGAATTTTTAGTTTTGAGGCAAGGCAAATAGTCATACCAAATTACAGATAAAATAATTAGCTGTCACCATGAGAAGCTTTGTTTTTCCTCTCATTATGAAGATTCTTTGTATGGCTGAATCTGGATGTGATCCTTATACCTGCTGCCATGTTCTCTGCCAGGATGACAGAAGCAATCTACTCCCTTTCTAAGGTAGGTGGTATCAGGCATGAGAAGACTTCTGAAAAGTAAGTTATGGGACATTTGGCTTCCGATCTGGCAGCCTGCACAGTTCTCTGAAGAGGTCTAAGCCACTATTCTGGTTTAGATAAAGGAAATGAAGATGCAGGCATAGAGAAGAATGAACGCAGACACCTTCACTGTATAATCTTTTATTTATTTGGGGAAATACATGAGCTTACATGACATTCATCAGACTCTTAATTGAATTTTCAAAATAATGGAACAGAAAGCTATTGGTAGGGTTTCAGATCAGAAATGTTTTTGGAGGAATCCAGATGAATAGGTGCACTGCATTTGGTGTAACCTGATTCAGAATCACTAACACAAGGGCTGGGCCTGCTTCTCATTCCTGTAACTGAGGAAGGATGTCACAGAGTATTTAAGATTGCAGGAAACCCATAGCATCATTAGATGGTTGGCAGAACATGTGCCTTACATGGGAAGGATCAAGAAAGCTTATTTAGCTTGCAAACAGAAGGATGAGAAATAACTCTGAGAAACTGTGAGATGCCTTTGAAAGTTCTCTGCAGTAAGGCTGCTGTAGATCCCTGGCTTGGTGAATGAAGACCCTTAGGGACTATGGTGAGCTAGGGAGAGCCCACCCCAGCAGCACCGGCTCGCAGCACTCTCTGCGTCCTCATCAGCCGGAGTCCCATCCAGCGCCCTGAACCTCTTCGCCTCCTGCAGGGTTCTCAGCACTGCAGGTTTTCTCCAGAAACCGTTTTCTATGTTTAAGAAAGCCTTCATGTGTATCTATAATGTAATTTAGTTTTTATCATGATAATTTATAAGGAAATGATCAGATGAATTTAAATTATATAAGGTATATCTATCATGTTTTTTTTTAAATCAACTATACTCCAATTTTATTTATTTATTTTTAATTATTTACCTATTTTTTAACTTTACAATATTGTATTTGTTTTGCCATACACTGACATGAATCCGCCATGGGTGTACATGTTTTCCTCTTCTAGAACCCCTCTCCCACCTCCCTCCCCATCCCATCCCTCCGGGTCATCCCGGTGCACCAGCCCCGAGCACCCTGTATCATGCATCGAACCTGGACTGGCGATTCGTTTCATGAAATTGGAGCCTATTATACAGAGTGAAGTAAGCCAGAAAGAAAAACACCAATACAGTGTACACCAATACAGTGTAACTCATATATATGGTGTTTAGTTAATCGGTAAAGATAACCATGTTTTTTAAGTTAATTTAGTTTTAATGAATTAATTTATTGCTTTACAGAATTTTGCTGTTTTCTGTCAAACCTCAACATGAATCAGCCATAGGTATACATATATCCCTCCCTTTTGAAACTCCCTCCCATCTCTCTTCCCACCCCACCCCTCTAGATTGATACAGAGCCCCTGTTTGAGTTTCCTGAGCCGTACAGAAAATTCCTGTTGGCTATCTATTTTACACATGGTAATGTAAGTTTCCATGTTAGTTTTCATGTTAAGCATGAAACCAATACCGAGGTCTATCTGGATTTGCCGATTTATTTGTGACATATTTAGCATGCAACCTCTGTACAGGCTTCTTGTTGCTGTGTTGGGAGTCTGGGCCCTCAGGTCTGTCCTGGGTTCTCAGGGCTGTTTGACTGACATTCTTGTTTCCACACCATCCCTGCAGATTTCTGTCCATACCCAGGTATGCAGGACAGGTGGAGGTCCTGGGGACCTTCCACCCCTTCAGGAGGCCAGAGCCTCCATTCCCAGAGAGAGTCCACAGGCCCAAGGAAGCTAGCAGGTGACTGAGCCAATTGCTGTGGGTGCACGGCCCGACAAGAGCACCGGGTCCTCCAGCTGCTCCCATGGCACCTCCAGGCTGTTTGTGGCAGACACAGCTTAGGTGACCTCAGACACCTCGCACCCTGAGTGACACAGCTGGAGCCAAACACACATATGCTTGACCCCAGGTGAAGCTGCAGTTCAGTGGAGCAGAGTGGACATCAGGCATGAGACCTTGATAAGGTGGGTGTTGGACTCTGCAGGCTGAGGTCAAGGATGACTGGTCACATCCCAGCCTCAGCACTTCCTGACCTGGGCCAGAAGTCTTTTATTCTGAGCTCTATGGTGTTTATTTACTGAGGAAATATTTACTGGAGACCTAGTTGTACTAGATACCTCCCAGGGGTGCTAGGAATGTAGCAGTGAGAAAACAATCTCATTGTGCTCTGGGATCTTACATTCCAAGATGTGAGATGAGACAGTTACAAAGAAAAACAAACATATAATCTGACAAATGGTGATAAATTCTATGTAGAAAAGTAAAGCAGAGAAGGGGAATAAGGAGGGGCTGCTGTGTCTCTGTATGTGATTGTGTTTGTGTAAGTGTGCATGTGTGTGTCTATGTCTATCAGGTGTGTGTGTGAGTGAAGAGATAGTGGCTGAGGGGCAGCTGTGTGACTCTGACAAAATGGCATTCCAGTGGGCAACAGTTTTCAGAGGCAGAAGCATTCTGGAAAGTTCCGTAACAGCAAGGAGACTCATGCAAGTTGGGGAAAGGGAAAGGGAGCAGGACAGACACGGTTAGCGGATCCACCCCCATCCCGGGGCCTCCAGGGCCTGGACAAAGACCTGAGAGAAGAGACAGCGTGCACCATCTGGGAGGAAAGTTGTTCCATGGGCAGGCGGGTGGTGGGGGTCTGCTGAAGGAGAGGATTTACCCCTGGCCATATGGGGTGCCGTGTGCAGGACAGGGGAGGAGCAGACACTTGTATCCTGCAATACAGGATGGGGGGGGGGCATGTGGTTAAAGAGGACTCCATGGGGAGAGGCCCTGAATTCCACTTCAGAGCGGGGAAAATGATGTCCAAGTGGAGCCTGAGGCAGTGAAGGCCGATGAACAGACTGGAGGGCTTGTGAGGTGGGGGGTCAGGACGCAGGCTGGTTTAATGTCCTTTCTCCACTTATCATCTTAAAACCTTTGTGAAAAATAATTTGCCAATATATTTGTTGTTGTTGTTCAACTGCTTATTCACATCCAACTCTATGTGACCCCATGGACTGCAACACACCAGGCTTCCCTGTCCTTTGCTATCTCCCTGAATTTGCTCTAACTCATGTCCATTGAGTCAATGATGCCATCCACTATCTCATCCTTTATTGCCCCCTTCCTCTCCTGCCCTCAGCCTTTCTCAGCATCAGGGTCTTTTCCAATGAGTCAGCTCTTCACATCAGGTGGCCAAAGACTGGAGCTTCAGCTTCAGTATCAGCCCTTCCAATGAATATTCAAGGTTGATTTCCTTTAAGATTGACTGTTTTATCTCCTTACTGTTCAGGGGACTCTCAAGAGTCTTCCCAAACACCACGGTTCGAAAGCATCAGTTCTTCAGTGCCTACCTTTCTTTATGGTCCAACTCTTACATCCATACATGACTACTGGAAAAACAAAAGCTTTGACTAGATGGAGCTTTGTTACAAAGTGATGTCTCTGCTTTTTAATATGCTGTCTAGTTTTGCCATAGCTTTTCTTCCGAGGAGCAAGCATCTACTAATTTCATGGCTGCAGTCACTGTCCACAGTGATTTTGGAGCCCAAGAAAATAAAGTCTGTCACTGTTTCCATATCTATTTGCCATGAAGTGATATGACCAGATGCCATGATCTTTGTTTTTTGAATGGTAAATTTTAAGCCGGCTTTTTCATTCCTGTTTTACCTTCATCAAGAGGCTCTTTAGTTCCTCTTTGCTTTCTGCCATTAGGTTGGTGTCATCTGCACATCTGAGGTTATTGATAATTTTCCTGGCAATCTTGATTCCAGTTTAAGCTTCATCCAGCCCAGCATTTCACATGAGGTACCCTGCATAGAAGGTAAATAAGCAGGGTAACAATATACAGCCTTGACGTACTCCTTTCCCAATTTTTAACCAGTCTGTTGTTCCATGTCTGATTCTAACAGTTTCTTCTTGACCCGCATACAGGTTTCTCAGGAGACAGGTAAGGTGGTCTGGTATTCCCATCTCTTTAAGAAATTTCCAGTTTGTCGTGATCCACACAGTCAATTAGCATAGTCAATGAAGCAGAAGTAGATGATTTTCTGGAATTCTCTTGCTTTTTCTGTGATCCACCAGATGTTGTCAGTTTCATCTCTGGTTCCTCTGGCTTTTCTAAATCCAGCTTGTGTATCTGGAAATTCTCAGTTCATGTACTATTGAAGCCTAGCTAGGAGGATTTTGAGCGTTACCTTGCTAGCATGTGAGATGAGTGCAATTGTGCAGTAGTTTTGAACATTCTTTCTCATTGACCTTCTTTGGGATTGGAATGAAAACTGACCTCTTCCAGTCCTGTGGCCACTGCTGAATTTTCCTAATTTTCTGGCATATTGAGTGCAGCACTTTCACAGCATTGTCTTTTAGGATATGAAATAGCTCAGCTGGAATTCCATCTCCTGCACTAGCTTTGTTCATAGTAATGCTTCCTAAGGTCCACTTGACTTCACATTCCAGGTTGTCTGGCTCTAGATGAGTGACCACACCATTGTGGTTGTCCAGTCATTAAGACCTTTTTTGTATAGCTCTGTGTACTCTTACCGACTCTTCTTAATATCTTCTGCTTCTGTTGGATGCACACTGTTTCTGTCCTTTATCATGTCCATTCTTTGCCTGAAATGTTCACTTCGTATCTCTAATTTTCTTGAAGAGATATCTAGTATTTCCCATTCTATTGTTTTCCTTTTTTTCTTTTCCATTGTTAAGAAGGCTTTCTTATCTATCCTGGCTGTACTTTGGAACTCTGCATTCAAATGGGTATATCTTTCCTTTTCTCCTTTGCCTTTACTTCTCTTCTTTTCTCAGCCATTTGTAAGGCCTCTTCAGACCACAGTTTTGCCTCTTTGCATCTCCTTTTCTTGGGAATGGCTTTGATCATCACCTTCTGTACAGTGTTATGAATGTCCATCCATAGTTCTTTAAGCACTGTGTCTGTCAGATCTAACCCCTTGTATCTATTTGTCTTTTCCACTGTACAGTTAGGTTATACCTGAATGGCCTAGTGGTTTTCCCTACTTTCTTCAACATGTCTGAATTTTGCAATAAAGAGTTCATGATCTTAGCCACAGTCTGCTCCCAGCATTATTTTTGCTTACTTTAAAGAGCTTCTCCATCTTTGGCAGCAAAGAATATAATCACTCTGATTTCTGCATTGACCATCTGGTGATGTTCCTGTGTGGCGTCATCTCTTGTGTTGTTGGAAGAGGATGTTTGCTATGACCATCGTGTTCTCTAGGAAAAACTCTTCATTAGCCTTTGCTCTGCTTCATTTTGTGTTCCAAGGCCAAACTTGGCCTGTTACTCCATATATCTCTTGACTTCCTATCTTTGCATTCTAATCCCCTATGATGAAAAGGACATGTGTTTTGGTCTTAATTCTAGAAGGATTTGTAGGTCTTCATAGAACCATTCAACTTCATTTTCTTAGGCATCAGTGGCTGGGGTGTAGACTTGGATTACTGTGATATTGAATGATTTGCCTTGTAAACAAACCGAGACCATTCTGTCATTTTTGAGATTGTACCCAAGTATAGCATCTTGGACTCTTTTGTTGACCATGAGGGCTACTCCATTTCTTCTAAGGGATTCTTGCCCTTAGAAGTAGATACAATGGTCATCTGAATTAAATTTGCCCTTTCCCATCCATTTTAGCCACTGATTCCTAAAATGTTGATGTTTACTCTTGCCATCTCTTTTTGACCACTTCCAATTTACCTTGATTAATGAACCTAACATTCCAGATTCCTATGCAATTTTGTTCTTTACAGAATCAGACTTTACTTTCACCAGCAGGCACATCCACAGCTGGGTGTTGTTTACACTTTGGCCCAGCCTCTTCATTCCTTCTGGAGCTATTCATCTGCTCTTTTCCCATAGCATATTGGACACCTACCAACCTGCGGGGCTCATCTTTAAGTCTCTTATCTTGTTACCTTTTCATACTGTTCATGGGGTTCTCAAGGCAAAAATGCTGAAGTGGTTTGCCATTCCCTTGTCCAGTGGACCACATTTTGTCATAACTTTCCATCATGACCCGTCTGTGGGTGGCCCTACTTGGCATGACTCATAGTTTCAGTAAGTTACACAAAGCTCTGATCCATGTGAGCATTTTGGCTAGCTTTCTGTGATTGTGGATTTCATTTTGTGTGCCCTCTGACGGATGAGGATAAGAGGTCTGTGCAAGCTTCCTGATGAGAGGGACTGGCTGTGGGGAAAATTCATCTTGCTCTGGGGGGCAGAGCCATGCTCCGTAAATCTTTAATCCAGTTTTCTGTTGATGGGTGTGGCTGTGTTCCCTCCCTGTAGTTTGCCCTGGGGCCAAACTTAGGTAAGGGTAGTGGTGGTAATGGTGACCTCCTTCAAAAGGGCTTATAATAGCACCCTGCATGCTGCACCTCCCAGGACTGCTGCTGTCAGTGCCCCCGACCCTACAGCAGACCACTGTCAACCCATGCCTCTGCCAGTCTCCCACACACTCACAGCCAAGTCTGGCTCAGTCTCTTGTGGGATCACTGTTCCTTTTTCCTGGACACTAGAGGGCACAAGGTTTTATTTGTGCACTCCTAGAGTCTCCGTTTCCCTCAGTTCAGTTCAGTCACTCAGTTGTGTCCGACTCTATGCGACCACATGAATTGCAGCACGCCAGGCCTCCCTGTCCACTGCCAACTCCTGGAGTTTACCCAAACTCAAGTCCGTTGAGTCGGTGATGCCATCCAACCATCTCATCCTCTGTCGTCCCCTTCTCCTCCTGCCCTCAATCTTTCCCAGCATCAGGGTCTTTTCCAATGAGTCAGCTTTTTGCATCAGGTGGCCAAAGTATTGGAGCTTCAGCTTCAACATAAGTACTTCCAATAAATATTCAGGGTTGATCTCCTTTAGGATGGACTGGTTGAATCTCCTTGCAGTCCGAGAGACTCTCAAGAGTCTTCTCCAACACCACAGTTCAAAAGCATCAATTCTTCGGTGCTCAGCTTTCTTTATAGTCCAACTCTTACATCCATACATGACTACTGGAAAAACTATAGCTTTGACTAGATGGACCTGTGTTGACAAAGTAATGACTCTGCTTTTTTATATGCTGTCTAGGTTGGTCATAACTTCCCTTCCAAGGAGCAAGCGTTTTTTAATTTCATGGCTGCAGTTGCCATTTGCAGTGATTTTGGAGCCCCCCAAAAAATAAAATCAGCCACTGTTTCCACTGTTTCCTCATCTATTTCCCATGAAGTCATGGGACCAGATGCCATGATCTTAGTTTTCTGAATGTTGAGCTTTAAGCCAACTTTTTCACTCTCCTCTCTCACTTTTATCAAGAGGCTCTTTAGTTCTTCTTCATTTTCTGCCATCAGGGAGGTGTCATCTGCATATCTGAGGTTATTGATATTTCTCCTGGCAATCTTGATTCCCGCTTGTGCTTCTTCCAGCCTGGTATTTCCCATGATGTACTCTGCATATAAGTTAAATTAGCAGGGTGACAATATACAGCCTTGACATACTCCTTTTCCTATTTGGAACAAGTTTGTTGTTCCATGTCCAGTTCTAACTGTTGCTTCCTGACATGCATACAGGTTTCTCAAGAGGCAGGTCAAGTGGTCTGGAATTCCCATCTCTTTCAGAATTTTCCACAGTTTATTGTGATCCAAACAGTCAAAGGCTTTGGCATAGTCAATAAAGGAGAAATAGATGTTTTTCTGGAACTCTCTTGCTTTTTCAGTGATCCAGTGGATGTTGGCAATTTGATCTCTGATTCTCCTGCCTTTTCTAAATCCAGCTTGAACATCTGAAAGTGCATGGTTCACGTATTGCTGAAGCCTGGTTTGGAGAATTTTGAGCATTACTTTACTAGCGTGTGAGATGAGTGCAATTGTATGGTAGTTTGAGCATTCTTTGGCATTGCCTTTCTTTGGGATCGGAATGAAAACTGACCTTTTCCAGTCCTGTGGCCACTGCTGCGTTTTCTAAATTTGCTGACCTATCGAGTGCATCACTTTCACAGCGTCATCTTTTAGGATTTGAAATAGCTCAACTGGAATTCCATCACCTCCACCAGCTTTGTTTGTAGTGATGCTTCCTAAGGCCCACTTGACTTTTCATTCCACGATGTCTGGCTCTAGCTGATTGATCTCACCATTGAAATTATCTGGGTCGTGAAGATCCTTTTTGTACAGTTCTTCTGTGTATTCTTGCCACCTCTTCTTAATATCTTCTGCTTCTGTTAGGTCCATACCATTTCTGTCCTTTATTGTGCCCACTTTTGCATGAAATGTTCCCTTAGTGTCTCTAATTTTCTTGAAGAGATCTCTAGTTTTTCCCGTTCCTTGTTTTCCTCTATTTCTTTGTGTTGGTCGCTGTGGAAGGCTTTCCTGTTTCTCCTTGCTAGTCTTTGGAACTCTGCATTCAAATGGGCATATCTTTCCTTTTCTCCTTTGCTTTTTTGCTTCTGTTCTTTTCACAACTATTTGTAAGGCCTCCTCAGACAGCCATTTTGCTTTTTTGCATTTCTTTTTCTTGGGAATGGTCTTGATTCCTGTCTCCTATAATGTCACGAACCTCCGTCCATAGTTCATCAGGCACTCTGTCTATCAGATCTAGTCCGTTAAATCTCTTTCTCACTTCCACTGTATAATCATAAGGGATTTGATTAAGGTCATACCTGAATGATCTAGTGGTTTTCCCCACTTTCTTCAATTTAAGTCTGAATTTGGCTATAAGGAGTTCATGATCTGAGCCACAGTCAGTTCCTGGTCTTGTTTTTGCTGACTGTATAGAGCTTCTCCATCGTTGGCTGCAAAGAATATAATCAATCTGATTTCGGTGTTGACCATCTCGTGATGTCCATGTGTAGAGTCTTCTCTTGTGTTGACGGAAGAGGGTGTTTGCTGTGACCAGTTCATTCTCTTGCCAAAACTCTATTAGCCATTACTCTGCTTCATTCTATACTCCAAATCCAAATTTGCCTGTTACTCCAAGTATTTCTTGACTTCCTACTTTTTGAAAAGGACATCTTTTTTGGGTGTTAGTTCTAGAAGGTCTTGTAGGTCTTCATAGAGCCGTTCAACTTCAGCTTCTTCAGCATTCCTGGTCGGGGCATAGATTTGGATTACCCTGATATTGAATGGTTTGCCTTGGAAACAATCAGAGATCATTCTGTCATTTTTGAGATTGCATCCAAGTACTGCATTTTGGACTCTTTTGTTGACTATGATGGCTACTCCCTTTCTTCTAAGGGATTCCTGCCCACAGTAGTAGATATAATGGTCATCTGAGTTAAATTCACCCATTCCAGTCTATTTGAGTTCACTGATTCCTGGAATGCCGGCGTTCAGTCTTGCCATCTCCTGTTTGACCACTTCCAATTTGCCTTGATTCATGGACCTAACATTCCAGGTTCCTATGCAATATTGCTCTTTAGAGCATCAGACCTTGCTTCTATCCCCAGTCACATCCACAACTGGGTGTTGTTTTTGCTTTGGCTCCATCCCTTCATTCTTTCTGGAGTTATTTCTCCACTGATCTCCAGTAGCATATTGGGCACCTACTGACCTGGGGAGTTCATCTTTCAGTGTCCTATCTTTTTGCCTTTTCATACTGTTCATAGGGTTCTCAAAGCAAGAATACTGAAATAGTTTGCCATTCCCTTCTCCAGTGAACCACATTCTGTCAGACCTTTCCACCATGACCCGTCCGTCTTGGGTGGCCCCACACAGCATTGCTTAGTTTCATTGAGTTAGACAAGGCTGTGATCCATGTGATCAGATTGGCTAGTTGTCTGTGATTGTGGTTTCAGTTTGTCTGCCTTCTGATGCCCTCTCTCAGCGCCTACCATCTTACTTGGGTTTCTCTTACCTTGGACGTAGGGTATCTCTTCACGGCTGCTCCAGCAAAGTGCAGCTGCTGCTCCTGACCTTGGACGTGGGGTATCTCCTCTCGGCCGCTCCTGTACCACGCAGCCGCCACTCCTGCAAAGGTCAGCAGTGGCCTGCCTTGGGGACAGGGCAGCAGCAGTCATGGGAGGTGCAGCATGTGGCATAACTCCTCTCAGTGGAGGTCACCACTATAGAGCCACCGGGTGAGCAACCCACAAACTGGAGAACAATTTTACCAAAGAAGTTCTCTCACTGTTGAGAAAGATCTAGGCCCCACAACAGACTTCCCAACCTGGGGATCCAACAAAGGGAATGAGAATACCCAGGGAATCTGACTTTGAAAGTCAGCAGGATTTGATTGTAGAACTTCCACAGGGGCTGCACAGCGCAGACATCATCAAAGCTGATCATCTTAGAACTACACAAGATGTTGCCAGAGAACTCATTGTGTTCTACGGTCGTTTGGATTTGAAGCAAATTGTAAAGATGCAAAAGCTCAATCAAACTTTTAAAAATCGTTATTTTGAAGTGCTATCTTCTCTTATTCTGCACAACACCAAACCACTTCTCAAGTGAATTGTGAAATCTGACAAAAAGTGGATTTATATGGCAACCAGCAGGGACTAGATCAGTTGTTGGACTGAGAAGAAGTTCCAAAGTGCTTCCCAAAGCTAAAATTGCACCCCAAAAAAAGTCATGGTCACTGTTTGGTGGTCTGCTGCCAGTCTGATCCACTACAGGTTTCTGAATCCCGATGAGAACATTATATAAGAAGTGTGCTCAGCAAATCAATGAGATTCACTGAAAAATTCAATGCTTGCAGCCAGCATTGGCCAACAGAATGGGCCCAGTTTTTCTCCTTGACAGTTCCCAACCACACATCACACAACCAACACTTCAAAAGTTGAATGAATTGAGCTCCAAAGTTTTGTCTCATCTGCCATATTCATCTGACCTCTCACCGATGGACTACCACTTCCTTCAAGCATCTCAACATCTTTTTGCAGGGTAAACACTTCCACAACCAGCAGGGGGCAGAAAATGCTTTTCAAGAGTTCATCAAATCCCCAAGCATGGATTTTTACCTTATAGGAATAAACAAACTTATTTTTCATTGGCAAAAATGTGTTGATTGTAATGGTTCCTATTTTAATTAATAAAATGTTACAGCCTAGTTATAATGATTTAAAATTCAGGGTCCAAAACCACAATTCCATTGCACCAACCTGATAGTTTTTTCCTGAGAGTAAAAGTAGAGGCCAACGGGGAAGGGAGCTTTGGGGGATCAGAGGATAGGGAAGGAGAGGAGCTCAGCTAGCATGTCCTCCACCCACTCAGGCCCCAGGGAGCTCGCTGAGGCCTGGAGCTGACCTACACACCCCAAGGAGGCCAGAGAAACTCTGGGGCGCCTCAGTCCATGCTGACCCTATGCCCCAGGCCCCCAACCCTCTAGGGCCTTTTCTGAATGCCTGCATCCTGAGCATAGGCCTAAACCCCGCCTATACCCCATCCCCGCCTAAGCCACACCCCCACCTAAGCCACACCCCAAGTCTTCTCTCGCTTTTTTAATTCACCATTGTGGTTCTGTTTTACCTTTCAGTTGTTTCATCTACATCTTTATTTTTTCTAATATATCTGTTAGTGTTCTGATTTTTTTAAAAAAATTGTTCTGCTCCTTTTTTGGGGGAGGGGGATTGCTCACAGCTCATGTTTTATATTTTCGGGTCTTACATTTAGGTCTTTAATCCATTTTGAGTTTATTTTTGGATATGGTGTTAGAAAGTGTTCTGGTTTCATTCTTTTATGCATAATTAATGTTTCCCCAACAAAACTTGTTGAGGAGACTTTTTCTCCATTGTACATTTTTTGCCTCCTTTGTCAAAGAAAATGTGTCCAGCAGTGCATGGATTTATCTCTGACCTTTCTGTTTTGTTCCATTGATCTATATTTCTGTTTTTGTGCCAGTGCCATACTGTCTTGATGACTATAGCTTTGTAGTATATTCTGAAGTCAGGACGATTGATTCCTCCAGTTCCATTCTTCTTTCTCAAGATTACTTCGGCTGTTTGGGATCTTTTGTGTTTCTATACAAATTGTGAAATTATTTGTTCTAGTTCTGTGAAAAACACCTTTGGTAGTTTGATAGGGATTGCATTGAATGTATAGATTGCTTAGTGTAGTATAGTTATTTTCACATTATTGATTCTTCCGATCCAAGAACATGATATATCACTCGATCTATCTGTGTCATGTTTGATTTCTTTCGTTAGTGTTTTATTGTTTGCTATGTACAGATCTTTTATTGCTTTAGCTAAATTTATTCCTAAATATTTTATTCTTTTTGTTGTAATGGAGAATGCAATTGTCTCCTTAATTTCTCCTTCTGTTTATTCATTGTTCGTTTATAAGAATACAAGGAATTTCTGTATCTTGATTTTATATCATGACTTTCCAGTATTCATTTATTAGCTCTAGTAATTTTCTAGTGACATCTTTAGGGTTTTCTATGTAGAGAATCATGTCATCTGAAAACAGTGAGAGTTTTATTTCTCCTTTTCTAATCTGGCTTCCTTTTATTTCTTTTTCTTCTCTGATTACTATGGCTAGGACTTCCAAAACTGTGTTGAATAGTGGCAGTTAGAGTGAGCACCCTTGTCCTATTTCTGATATTAGAGGAAATGCATTTAGTTTTTTGCCATTGGTGACAATGTTTGCTCTTGGTCTGTCATATATGACTTTTATTATGTAGAGGTATGTTCCTTCTATGCCTTGTTTCTGGAGAGTTATCATAAATTGGTGTTAAATTTTGTCAAATGCTTTCTCTGCATCTATTGAAATAATCATATGGTTTTTATCTTTCAGTTTGTTAATATGGTATATAAGATTGATTTACATATACTGAGGAATTCTTGCATCCCTGTGGGAAAAACCATTTGATAATAATGTATGATCCTTTTAATATGTTGTTGGATTCTGTTTGCTAGAATTTTGTTGAGGATTTTGCATCCATGTTCATCAGTGACAGTGGCCTGTGATTTTCTTTTTTTGTAGCATCATTGTTTTTGGTGTCAGGTTAATGGTGGCCTTGTAATAAGTTTGGGAGTTTGCCTTCATCTGCAATTTTTTGAAAGAGTTTGAGCAGGATAGGTGTTCACTGGTTAGAATAATCTTGGTTATAGGCTTTTCCCTTCCATCACTTTATATGCTGCCATTCCCTTCTGGCCTGCAGAGTTAGTGTTGAAAGATCAGCTGTTATCCTTATGGTAAATCCTCTTGTAGGTTATTTGTTGCTTTTCCCTTGCTGCTTTCAATATTTTTCTTTGTGTTTAATTTTTATTAGTTTGATTTATATGTGTCTTGATGTGTTTCTCCTTGGGTTTATCCTGTATGGGACTCTCTGGGCTTCTTGGACTTGGGTGGCTATTTCCTTCCCTTTCTTAGGGAAATTTTTGACTATTATCTCTTCAAATATTTTCTCATGTCATTTCCTTCTGTCTTCTTCTTTTGTGATGCCTCTGATTTGAATTTTGGCCACTTAACATTGTCCCAGAGGCCTCTGTCTCTTAGGCTGTCCTCGTTTCTTTTTATTCTTTATTCCAGTTCTGAGTCATTTATTTCCACTGTTATCTCTCTGGAGGGCAGTGCGGTGTCCAGTAGTGAGTTCTGGAGTGTCTGTGGGTTCGGTATGGCTTTGGGCAGCTTCTTTATTAATATGCAGGGTTGCCTGTTTTGCTAAAGAATTGATGTGGAGTGTCTTGCACTGCTTGCTGGCTCTTGGGTGGAGCTTGGTCTCAGTGTAGGTATGGAGGCTTTTGGGTGGGTTCTTGTCTGTTAATGTTCCCTGGGGTCAAGAATTCTCTGATGGTCCAAAATCTGGATTTGAACTGCCTGCCTCTGGATTTCAGTCCTGACCTCTTAGAGTAGGATCAAAACTTCTCTGCCCACACAATACAGAAGGCAAAACACCTAGGTTAATTGTGAAACAACTCTCCACAGCCAGGAACACCCAAAGAGATCCACAGTTATATAGAGAAGAGAAGAAGGAAGAAGGAGAAAGAGATGGCAGGAGGAGAAAAGGGAGAGTCAAAAGAGAAGAGAGCAGTCAAGCCAATAATCAAATCCCTAAGTAAAATGGATACTAAAAATCAGACTTTCAAAAATACAAAATCAACAATGAAAGATCAAAAAGCAAAAACCTGGAATAAAAATTAGACTCTCAAAAGTACAATATGAAAAAAATCAAAACAGAAATAAAAAATACGGAATTTTTAAAAACAATTTTAGAAAGGTAAGAGTAGGCAGCAAAATGAAAAATTAAAGGAGTAATAAAGAACTATGTTAGTACAGTATGAAGGAAAAAAGAAAAAAGAAAGGAAGATAGGAAAAAAGAAACAATAATAGGAAAAAAGAAACAATAATAAAAAAATTTAAATTAAAAAGTAATACTAAAAATAAAGATTAAAAAATAATAAAGAAAACTTTTATAGGAGGCAGGAAGTATATATATATGGTCGTAGGGTGATGAATGTTCATGTGATCCCTCCGTTTTCCTGCTTCAGTCGAGTTACCTACTCAGAAGGTCCTCCAGTATACCTAGGAAGGTGTCTGGACCTGTTGTATGCAGTGTGGAGTCAATTCAGTTACAAATATTGCATTGTTCCAGCTTGCACTTCTTCTCAAAGTCTACAGTTGCTCCTAAAGTGCACAGTCTCGATTTAACTGAAGGATTTTGTTCTGTTGCACCTGCCACTTCCAGAGAAGTTCCTCCTTCGTTGCTCTGCTCACATGGCCCTCCTCGGCTTCTGAGTCTCTCTTCAGAGTCTGATCTCCGCCCTGACATGAGAGGGCGGGAGTGGCCTCTCACTTGGGCTCACTTGCTCAGCTGTGTTGAGAGAGAGGGACGTCGCAAGTGTCGCCGGCATGTGTGGGGTGCCCTCAGCGGCTGGACCACACGTGGCTGCCGCAGCCCAAGGCGAGCGTGCATCCCCCAGGGCCAAGCTCCTCGGGCTCCTGGTGAGCTGTGACGGCAGTGTCCCAGGTGGGCATGCATCTCCCCAGGGTCGCTGGTCTCAGGCTGTGACACTCCTGGCAGAGCTGAGCTGCCCAGGATCCCAGGAAGACGTGGGTGAGACTGTGGGCCGTCCACTCACAGTTTGGGGACAGACGCTGTCTCTGGGGCTGAGATTGCAGTGGCCCCTTGCCTTCCATCTCTGGCTGTTGCCTGCCTGCTTCTCTGCCTCTGGGACCATAGGTGGCAGACGGCTTGACCCTCTTTGATATTTGCTGGGTCGTAATTCTTTGTTCTGTGAGCGTGCCCGGGCTCAGAGTGCAGCGTTAGAACCTTCCTGCAGGAATATTCCGTTGTTTCTCTGGCGATTCCATGGTTTTCCCCGTTCTGTCTGTGCTGTGTCACATTAGCCACCTCAGAATGTTCTGGCATTCAACCTCAGTCCTTTCTCTGAGGACCAGTGACACAGCCCGTGCCAACATACCCAGCTCCCCCTCACTGCAGGCAAACACCAGCATGTGAGCCGCTTCCCGGCTGCTAATTGCCATCCTGCATGATCTCTGGGGTGAATTTTCCCGGTTGTGCTTCTCTCTGAGCTTCCTAAGCTTCGCACTGACCCTGCTTGTGAGAGGAGTTCCTATTGTGTGGAAACTTCTCTTCCTTCATGACTCCCCATCCCCAAATCCTGTGTCTCTCTTTTTGTCTTTATTCTTTGCCCTATCTCATTCTTAGGAGATGGTTTGCCTTTCTGGACATCTGGGGTCCTCCGCCAGCATTCAGAATTTGTTCTGTGGGAGTTGCTCCACACGCAGATGATATTTTGATGTATGTTTGGGAGGGAGAAAGTGGCCTCCCCATCCTATTCCTCTAGCATCTTGGGACTGTCCCCTTCCCCACTGCTTGTTTGAAAGTGCGTTATTTAGTTTTTACACTTTCGTGAAGTTTTTCATTTTTTTTCTGTTATTGATTTGAATTTCATTCCGCTGTGCTTGAAGACGCTATTATGTGTGATAGTTATCTTTTTAAATCTACTGATACTTGGTTTATGGTCTAACATCAAGTTTATCCTTGCAAATGTCTCGTGCGTCCTTGAGAAGAACGTGTACACTACTGTTGCCATCATGCAGAGTGTTCTGTATATGTCTGTTAGGTGTAGGTGGGTTAACGTGTTTTTAAGTCCTCTATTCTGCTTTCTTTCTTACCTTCTCTCTAATTATTCTATCCATTATTGCGAGTGGATTTGAAGTTCCCAACTATTATTCTAGAACTCTACTTCTCTCTTTAGTTCTGTTAGTGTTTGTTCCATGTGTTTTCATGGTCTGTTGTTAGGTGCGTACATGGTTATATCCCCTTTCTTTATTAGAATTGTTATCGCTGTATACTGTCCCTGCTTGCCTCTCACAATCTGTTTGACATAGTGTTTGGTCTGGTGTTAGTACAGCCACTCCTCCTCTCTCTTGTTTATGTTTTGCATGTAGTACTTTTCCCCTCTTTTCACTTTCAGTCTACTTGTGTCTTTGTACAAGTGAATCTCGTATAGATAGCGTGTAGCTGAGTCAGGTGGTTACTCATTTTGTCCATCTCTGTCTCTTGTTTGAGTTTAACCACTTGCGCTTAAAGGAACTACTGAGAAGGAGGAATTTACTTCTGTCACTTTGCTACTTGTTTCCTGTAGCTCTTTTGACCCTCATTGTCTTCACTACTGTTTTTCTTTGTGTTTCTAATTTATTATTTTTTTTCTGCTGAAATGTTTAAATTACTTTCTCATCTCTTTTTGTGTATATTCTATAGCTATTTTGCTTTCAGTTATCTTGATGATTACAGGCAACATCGTAAAGTTATAATACTCTAATCTGAATTTATATCTTGCTTATTGTCAATAGAATACAAAAATTTACTCCTTTACACTTTATTCCCAGCCTTTTTATTCTTTATATAACAATTGCCCATTTATTTACCTTTGTTGAAATTTTTATTTATACAACTTCCAGTTACTATGTGCTGTCTTTTTCATTTCACCTTTCGGGACTCCTGTGAGCCTTTCCTATAGCCAGGTCTAAAGGTAGCAAACTCCCTCAACTTTTGTTTATTTGGGAAAGTTTGAATTTTCACCTTATGTTTTTCCCTCAGTTTAT
Organism: Okapia johnstoni; assembly: GCA_024291935.2. NCBI lineage: Eukaryota > Metazoa > Chordata > Mammalia > Artiodactyla > Giraffidae > Okapia > Okapia johnstoni. The sequence goes on from CM044326.1 coordinate 3,531,357, forward strand.
TGATATATAATTGACATACTACTACTGTATTGCTTTTAAGTGCATTCTTGATCACTTTTGAGGGACAGGTTTACTGGATATAGAATTCTTTCTCAACAGTTATTTTCTTCTAGCACTTTGACTGTGTTAACACACTACCTCTGGCCTCCAAAGTTTCTGGTAAGAAATGTGATAATCTCATTGAGGATGCCTTATGTGTGATGATACCACTTTTCTCTTGCTGCTTTTTTAAAAAGTTATTTTTTGCTAGTGTATAGTTGTTTTACAGGGTTGTGTTAATTTCTACTTAACAGCAAAATGAATCAGCTATGTATACATTTCCCTACTCTGTTCTGGATTTCCTTGCCGTTTAGGTCACCACAGAGCATTGAGTAGAATTTTCTGCACTATATGGTAGATTCTTATTAGTTATCTTTTTTATACGTAGTATCAATAGCTTATATAGGTTTACCCCAGTTTCCCAGTTCAGCCCACCACTCCCTCTATCCCGTTGGTATCCATACGTTTGTTCTCTATGACTGTGTCTCTATTTCTGCTCTGTACGTAAGATCATCTCCATCATTTTTTTTCGGATTCCATACATCTATTAATATACAATATTTGTTTTTTCTTTCTAACTTGCTTCACTCTCTGTGACAGTTTCTCGGTCCATCTATGTCTCTAGAAATGATCCAGTTTTGTTCCTTTTATGACTGAGTAATATCCCATATTAAAATCAGATTGTCTATGTTCTTTGTAGCCAAAGATGGAGAAGTTCTATACAGTCAGCTGAGTAAAAACCTGAACTGACTGTGATTCAGATCATGAGCTCCTTATTATAAAATTCAGTCTTAAATTGAACAAAGTAAGGAAACCATTGGGCCATGAAGATATGACATCAGTCAAACTGCTTATGACTACACAGTGGAGGTGATGAACAGATTCAGGATATTAGATCTGTTAGGCAGAGTGCCTGAAGAACTATGGATGGAGGTTTGTAACGTTGTGTGGGAGGCAGTGACCAACACCATCCCAAAGAAAAAGAAATTCAAGAAGGCAAAGTGGTTGTCTGAGGAGGCTTTACATGTAACTGAGGAAAGAAGATGAGGGAAGGCGAGGAAGAAAGGGAAAGATATACTCAACCGAAGGCAGAGCTCCAGAGATCAGCAGGGAAAGAAAAGAACGCTTTCTTAAGTGAGCAATGCAGAGAAATAGAGGAAAACAATAGAATGGGAAAGACTAGATGTCCCTTCAAAGAAAGTTGAAGAAAACAAGGGAACATTTCGTGAAAGGCTAGGCACAATAAAGGACAAAAATGGTATGGACCTAACATAAGCAGAAGAAATTAAAAAGAGGTGGCAAGAACACACAGTGTAACTCTACAAAAAAGTCTTAATGAACCAGATAACCATGATGGTGTGATCACTTACGTAGAGCCAGACACCCTGGAGTGTGAAGTCAAGTGGATTTTACAAAGCATTACTACAAACAAAGCTAGTGGAAGTGATGGAATTCCAGCAGAGCTATTTAAAATTGTAAGAGATGATGCTGTTAAAGTGTTGCAGTCAATATGTCAGCAAATTTGGAAATCTCAACAGTGGCCACAAGACTGGAAAAACTGTTTTCATTCCAACCCCAAAGAATGATCAAAATACTTTATAATTGCACTCATTTGAAATGCTAGCCAAGTTATGCTCAAAATCCTTCATTATAGACCCACTAATACATGAACCGAGAACTCCCAGATGTACAAGCTGGATTTAGAAAAGGCAGAGGAACCAGAGATCAAATTGCCAGCTTTCCTTTGATCATGGAGAAAGCAAAGGAGTTCCAGAAAAAACATCTACTTCTGCTTCTCTGTCTATACTAAAGCCTTTGACTGTGTGGATCACAAAAAACTGTGAAAAACTCTTAAAGAGATGGAAGTATCAGACCATCTTACCTGTCTCCTCATAAACCTGTATGCTCATTAACAAGCAACAGTTAAAACTGGACATGAAACAACTGACTGGTTCAAAATTGGGAAAGGAGTATGTCAATACTGTATATTGTCACCCTGCTTATTTAACTTATATGCAGAATACATCATGTGAAATTTGGGGCTAGATGAATTGGAAGCTGGAATCAAGATTACTGGGAGAAATATCAACAGCCTCAGATATGTAGATGCTACCACTCTAATGGCAAAAGTGAAGAGGAACTAAAGAGCCTCTTGATGAGGGCTCAAAATTAAAATAAATGAAAATCATGGCATCTGGTCCCATCACTTCATCACAAATAGAAGGGAAAAATGTGGAAGCAGTTATAGACTGTATTTTCTTAGGCTCCAAAATCTGTGGATGGTGACTGCAGCCATGAAATTAAAATATGGTAGCTCTTTGGAAAGAAATCTATGACAAAACTAGACAGTGTATTAAAAAGCAGCGACATCACTTTGCTGACAAAGGTCCATATACTCAAAGCTACAGTTTTTCCAATAGTCATGTATGGATGTGAGAGTTGGACCCTAAAGAAAGCTGAATGCTGAAGAATTGATTCTTTGAAAATTGTGGTGTTGGAGAAGACTCTTGAGAGTCCCTTGGGCTGCAGAGAGATCAAACCAGTCAATTCTAAAGGAAATCAACGCTGAATATTCAGTGGAAAGTCTATTGCTGAAGTTGAAGCTCTAGTACTTTGGCGACCTGACACAAAGAGCTGACTCCTTGGAAGAGACCCTGCTCTGTGAAAGACTGAAGGCCAAAGGAGGAGGCAGCTGAGAATGAGATGGTTGGATGACATCACCAACGCAATGGACATGAATTTGAGAAAGCTCCATTAGACAGTGAAGGACAGGGAAGCCTGTCATGGTGCAGTCCATGGAGTTGCAGAGTCGGACATGGCTTAGCAACTGAATGCCAACAACAAAATATTCCATTTTACATATGTACCACATCTTCTTTTTCCATTCTTCTCTTGATGGAGATTTAGGATTGTTTCCATGTCCTGGCAATTGCAAATATTGCTGCAGTGAACACTGGGATACATGTGTCTTTTTGAATTATGATTTTCTCTGGGTATTTGCTCAGTAGTGGAATTGCTGGGTCCCATGGTAGTTCTATGCTTAGTTTTTAAGGAACCTCCATACTGTTCTCCATAGTGTCTGTATCAATTTACCTTCTCACAGACAGTGTGAGAGGGTTCTCTTTTCTCCGTACCCTCTCCAGCATTTATTGTTTGTAGATTTTATGAAGATGTTCAGTCATACAGATGGCCAGCAAACATATGAAAAGATGTTCAACATCACTATTAAAGAAATGCAAATATTGCTGCTTTCAATATTCTCTCTTTTTTTTGGTGTCTTGAAAGTTTGTTTGCAATGTTTCTTAGTGTGGGTCTCTGAGTTCATCTTACTTGGAATTCACTGAATTTCTTGGAAGTTTAGACTCATGATTTTCACCAGATTTGGAAATTTTGGACCATTATTTCTTTGTATATACCCTCGTCCCTTCCTCCATTTCTTCTAGGATGTATTTGTATTTTCTTAATGAATAATGATACTGGGTATCTTTTCGTGTGCTTTTCGGCTATTTATATATCTTCACTGGAGAAATATCTACTCAAATTCTGTAATAATTTTTAAAATTAGGTTGTCTTTTTAATGTTGCATTGTAAGAGCTTTTTAATATATATATTCTGGGCACTAGAACTTCATCAAAATCATGATTTGAAAATATTTTCTCTTACCTTTGTCTTATCTTTTATCTCTCTTGTTAAATGTTCTTTGATGCACAAGTTTTTCATTTTGATAAAGCCAGATTTATATATTTTTCTTTTGTTGCTGTGCTTTCAGTATTATTTAAGAAACTATTGGTGAATCCAAGGTTGTGAAAATATGCTTCTATATTTTCTTCTAAAAGTTTGATAGTTATGGACCTTAAATTTAAGATCTGGTTCATTTTGAGTTTCGTTTTGCATGTGGTGTAAGATAAGGGTAAAATTTCATTCTTTCACATGTGTATTCAGTTGTCCCAGCACAATTTGTTGAAGACGGTTCTTTCCCCATTGAATGGCCTTGGAACACTTGTTTAAAACCAATTGACCATAGATATATGGGTTTTGGAGAAGGAAATGGCAACCCACTCCAGTATTCTTGCCTGGAAAATCCCATGGACAGAGGAGCCTATGGGTTGTGGTCCATGGGGCTGCAAAGAGCCAGACACGACTGAGCAAGCATACCATGTGCGTTTATTTCTGGATTCCCAGTTGATTCTGTTGATCTATACATCTGTCCTTATGCCAGTGCTACACTCTTTCAATTACTGTACTTTTTAGCAAGGTTTCAAATCAGGAAGTTTGAGACTTCCAAATTTGTTCTTTTACAAGATTGTTTTGGCTCGGTTTGGGGTGCCTTGAAATTCCATTTGTATTTCCAGGTCGCATTTTGTATTTTTGCCAAAAAAGCTCTTGGGATTTTGGTAAAGACTGCATTGAATCTGTAGATTGTTTTGGATAATATTGCCATCTTAACAATATTAAGTGTTATACATGCGTATAGGATACATCCTGTACATCCTGTATGTATACATTTTATACATTCATATAGGATGCCTTTTCAATTCTTGTGTATTCTTTATTTCGGCAATGTTTTATAGTTTTCAGTACACAAGACTTCCATCTACTTGGTGAAATTTATTCCTAAGTATTTTATTTTTATGCGATCAAATGATATTCTCTTTTTAATTCCTTGTTCAGGTTATTTATTACTAGTGTAGAGAAATACACTAATTTTTCATGAGTTGGTCTTAATATCCTGCAGCACTGACTTTGAAATTGTTTATTCACTCTAACATTGTATGTGTGTGTGTGTGTGTGTGTGTGTATTCTTTAGAATTTTCTACATTCAAAATCAGGTTGTCTGTAAATAGAGATAGTTTTACTTCTTTCTTTCTAATTTGTATTTTGCTTATTTTGTTGCTTATTTGCTCTGGCTATAACTTCCAGTACAATGTTGACTGAAGTGGAAAAATTAGGCTTCCTTAATCTTAATGGGTTCGTGATCTTAGGGAGAAAGGTTTCAGTGTTTTGTCATTCAGTGTGATGTTAGATGTGGGGTCTTCATATATGCCTTTTATAACTTTGAGGATAACCTCTTCTGTTTCTAGTTTATTAAGTGGTTCTATTATTAAAAGCTACTGCATTTTGACAGTTGCCTTTTGCTGGATCAGTTGAGTTGCTCGTATAGATTATTTTCTTTATTTCCTTAATCTGGTGTATTATCTTAAGTTTTATATGTTGCACTTTCTTTGCATTCCTGAGATAAATCCCACTTGGTCATGAGATATAATCCCTTTAATATGCTGCTGCAATCAGTCTGCTAGTATTTTGTTAAGGACTTTTGCTTATATATGGGATATTGTGCTATAGTTTTCTTTTCCTGTGACGTCTTTAGCTGACTTTGTAATGATGACCTTGCATGAGTTAGGAAATATTCCCTCCTCTTTTATTTTTGGAAAGGTTTGATAAAGAGTGATTTTAATTCTTTAAATATTTGGTGGAATTCATCAGTGAAACCATCTGCTCCTGGGCTTTTCTTTGCTGGAAGGTTTTGACTGTTGATCCAATCTCTTTAGTTATGAGTTCATTCAGATTTTCTACTTTCTTTGTGAATAGATCCCTTGTATTAGCCCCTGACAGGTCAAAAGCAACAGACACAGTTTCCTGGGAATAAGGTCTTCTCTCCTCTCTCCAGCACCAGGTACTCATAAGGGAACATTGGCTAGTATCTTCAAGATTGATGCTGCTCTGGATGGGAGGGTGGGACTTTCTCTTGGCTCACTTGTTTCCTGCAAACCTTTCACTACCTTTGAGAATTCCAATAAGGTTGATTTTGGTAATTTTTGCCAAGTTTTTCTAGGTAAGGGTGCTCCAGTGGTCTGTACTGTGATGTTTTTTTGTGATGCTAATACTGTCAAATAAATTTTAATACATAATCACATTGTCCTCAAACATTAACTTTTTTAATCTGAAATTTTAAGCATTCTCATCATTTTTCTGTCCTATGTAAAGCCCTCTATTACATTCATTAACCCATGTCTTCTGTCTGGGTCACATTATACCAGCTATTAAACCAGTCATTGTATCTTCAGGATTTGGTTTACCAGCTTTTCACTTCTTTTATGACAGAACTGGGGGCCCTTTACTTTATGGAACTCTGTTGTCTATATTTAAACCTTATTAAGAATGTTTTGTGTGGAAGTTTTCAGTATATGTGCAGGTGTGGCACAGAGATCCCTCTTACTTGATGTCTCTGTTATCTTATTTTCACAAGATCCTGGAGCATCCAGGTACAGTTTTCTGCTTTTCCCTTCCATTTTCTGAGATGTCATTCTGCTTTGACATGCCTGCCGTTGGCAGCAGCTACTAACCTATAGCCACTGTGTAAGGACCCATGACACTCTCACTCAATGGTTTTTCTTGTCTCACCAGAAACTGGTGTTCTAGAGGCTCAGAATAGTGAACCCCAGTCCACGTGGGCTGGTTATACTCAGTCTCTGAAGATTTAATGCCGCAAAAACAACAGATAGGCTTGCCATCAAAGAGAGATGTGCTTACTAAATATTTGTTTCCCTTTCCTGCAAGTTGAATTACAGAATTTTCAGAACAGAAAGGGACCTTTGATATGACCTATTCGGTGTCCTCGTTTTATAGATTAGGGAAAGAATTCACAAACGTTTATCATCTAACAGACCCCTCCTCTCCAGAATGTACCCCCTACTGTACCACACAATTGTTTGTGTCTGTATCTAGAAGTTCTTCTCCATGAGTATTGGTAGGCCTCTCTGGTAACTGGAATTTCAGATTCCTGTGTAGTACAATTTAAAGGCAACTGAGAAAGTACCTCCTTTCCTAGTATGTTTCCTTGTATCTTTCCCAGTCCTGGAAATGCTGCTGCTATCCATTCCTCTAGACCTGTAGTGGTCAGTGGAAAGGAGCGCGTGTCCTCAGGAGGGATGGCTGATGCAGTGCATCAGTGCCTCAGGACAAAGCTCTGGTGCTGAGGCCTGAAGCAGGAGAGGAAGGGGCTGTACAAGCAAAGAGGGACAAACCAAAGTCAAGGTAGCCGGGCTGGTGAGCCAGAGATGGGAAAGCAGTTATTACGTGAGAGGGCTTGGCCGGCCAAGCGGATTAGGTTAAACTGTGGCTTTGCTGTTACTGCTGTGTGTCTTTGGGCAGAACACCCAAGTATGTTGCACCTCAGTTTCCCCATCAGTACAATGGGAATAGCAAGTGATAGAAAGTGTTGGGAAGAAAAAGTATAAAGCACCTAGGATAGTACATTAAGTACCTTGAGTGTGAACTGTGATCTTCATAATTGCTGTGCGTGGCGTGCATGGGGCCTTGCAGCTCCCTGGTGAGTTTAGGGATGCTGATTTTCAGTGCGCACGTGTTCCAGCCCTGGGTACTCTGTCTTTACCGTGGACTCTGCTATCAGGTGTACAGAAAGACGATGGATGCTGATACCCAGGATGTTTTGTGAGAAGAGATTTCTTTACAATTTTCAATTTTTTAAATTAAAAATGATACTGTGGTGGAGAATTTTGGCAACAGTGCTTGGGCACTCCATCTCAAAACCCAGTTTTCCATATTATAGAGGAAATGTCAGAGTAGAAAGAGCCCTAACAAGGAACTCAAAATGATATTGACACTACTGTGCCTCTTGAATGTGGAGGTCCCCTTAGTATGTTCGTGAGTTTGTTAATCTCTTGCTTTATGTGAGGAGATGAGAGAACCTAGTGGCTCAAATTCGGTTATATTACCTGATTTCAAGGCTGACTCCATGGAATCATGAGCGAGTGTGTGGTCTTGCTCATTTAAAAAGTGCCTCGTTTACAAAGTGAAGATGAAAATGCATTCCCCCAAAAATGATCCAGCAGGTACAGTGGATTTCATGCATGCAAATCACATAGCAAATTACCTGGCGCATAGCCAACATACACAATTAGCATTGGTGATGGTGGCAGATATTTACTGAGTACAGTCCACAGACCTTGGTTAAGCAGGCTTTTTTCATTTGCCCTACCAGTGGTTCTGAGCCAAGCATTAAGGCACTTGGTCTTTCCCATTTCAACTGAATTATCAATTATTCAGAGGCTGCATTGTTTACTTCCATTTTCTTGCTATTGTTTTGGAAACCAGATCTCAGAGAAACTAAGAACATTGTTCTGAGCATGTAGGACTGAGGATTCCAGGTAAGAGCTGCCAGACTCCAGAGCTTTTTGCATCACCACATTGCCTCACTGAAAAGTCATCTGCCCTGATGTTTGTAACTCACTTAGTCCAGAAAGTGGTGTCTCCCAATCTCAACCAAAGAAAATAGAGGTTAGATTGCAGTCATATGTGACTGCCCTTTCTGGGTTCTAAGCAAGGCCTCTGGCCATGGGAAGAGAGTGCCCAGGCTCTAGGTACCCAGAGCATATAGGTGGGTGACAACAGCTCTTCAGTGAGCAGGGGAGGGAAGGTGTCTTATCTTCATGCAGTAGGGCCTAAGAGCATTTCCGTTCCCTGTAATTGTTGTGTACTCCAAAGGTAATTTGAAAAAAATCTACCATGAAGATTTTTCTGTGATCACAGAAGTATTATATATTTACTGTTGAGATTCAAAAATACAGAAAAGCACATGCATGCATGCATGCTCAGTCACTTCAGTCGTGTCCGACTCTGCGACCCTAAGGACAGCCGCCCACCAGGCTTCTCTGTCCACGGGATTCTCTAGGCAAGAATACTGGAGTGGGTTGCCATTTCCTTCTCCAATAGAAAAGCACAGAGAAGCAAAAGAATGCAATTTTCCAAATGTATACACGGTGACAACATATACACTCACTTATATGTGGACAGTTTATAATGAAAATAGCATTTTACAAACTGCTTTTTACATGAACACATCATAAATACCCGTGTCATTAACTTCTACACCATTTCTTTTTTTTTTTAACACTTTAGTTTAGTTTAGCTCATATTTGGTACTTCAAAGCTTTCTCCAGAGCATGATACCTTTCAAAAACGATTTCACCTGTTTATTTGCCACTGTGCTGGGTCTTTGTTTCTGTGTGCGGACTCTCTAGTTGTGAAGAGCCAGGCCTGCTCTCTGGTTGCGGTGTGCAGGCTTCTCACTGCAGTGGCTTCTCTTGCTGTGGAGCGTGGGCTCTAGGGCACGAGGCTTCCGTAGTTGCTGCACGTAGGCTCAGGAGTTGTGGCGTGTGGGCCTCAGAGCGCAGGCTCAGTAGTTGTGGCACACAGACCTATTTGCCCCATAGCCTATGGGATCCTCCTGGACCAGGGATTGAACCAGTGCCCCTTGCATTGCGAGGCAGATTTCTCAACCATTGGACTACCAAGGAAGCCCTACATCATGGTTTCTTACAGTCGTAAGTCAAATTTTTGATTCTGTATAGGACTTAGTCTCAACTGAGAGGCAGAGATCTCTGCAAACAAGTAATAAAAGTCACATTGATGTCTCCCATTATAAATTAAAAAATAAAACAAAAAAAGAAATGTCAGTTAACAAATTCACCACTTGACCAGACTTAGCCTGTCTTTTCATCATCATCTCAAGAGTGTCTGGCTCATATGTCTTTTTAGCTGACTGTCACAACTCTGTTGAATGAGGGCATCGACACAGTTGTCTTAACTGATGGGCATGGATTTTATTGCATTTCGTAGGACAGATATGCAGACACCATGCACACACCTTCTATAACGGCAAGGGAGAGTTCTTGGTGTCAACAGTCAGCCCATAATCACATCTGCAGGCTCCATCTCAGCTTTTCTCCTGTCACTTTCCTACCACGGATGTGAGGGATACAAGCTTTCTCATTTGAAATTACCTTCTTTGGTCTAGACCTCTGTCTCCCTTTAGATATTTGGTGATGTGCTGGAGTGTGGTGATATCTGACAGTGAAATCCCTTCCTTCTGATATCACATGTAGGTGTTTCCCATTACAGTTCACAAAACTTCCCGAGAGTTCTCACAAACAAGTTTATACTAATCTCTCGCCAGCCTAGAATGATGCCAGAGCTGGAGAGGGGAGACCAAAGTCACCTGCTCCCCATCTTTCATTAAATTTATATGTTTCCCTTGGGATGCTTTGCTCTGTGGAACAAGTGCTTGGCAATTTATCCTCTTCGAGGAGGAGCCTTTAGGGCCTACCATGATGACACAGCCCAAACCCTTGGTCTTTCCACCCTCTGAAGCGAGAGGGGCATACAGCCCCCCAGCTCTCCCTGCTCTCTGACTTTGCTCTTCACACCACTCTAGTCTTTGGACAGAGATGCCCTATTAGTGTCTTCCCGAGCTCTGAGGCCGAATTCCTTCTGATGGCAGAATTTCCCAGGGGGCCCACCCTCCCCTTTTATGTGCTCTTAACAGCTGTTTAGTTTCCAATAGTTGAGCTTGGCCTGGATTATCGCATCTGATAAGCAGCCACATATGGTCAGCCTGGAAGCCTGCAGATTCTTACATTCAGGAATGCTCCACTTCATTAGGTATTGCTCTCAGCAAAATATCGACAGCCAGCTTGTACTAAATCTTGACAAATTGTTCTTCCATGGATTCACAACAGATGCTATCATGCAAAGCAGGGTTCTAGTTTACTTGTGTTTTTTCATCAAGTTTGCCATTAAATTTAGCAAATACTTATTGAGAACAACTGTATAGGGGCCCTGGACTTGGTGCTGTTGAGGAAACTGAGGTTGGTCAGAGAAAGTCTTGCCCTTCAGGAATATCAAGTGTGATGAGTGACTAAAATGTGCATGTATGAAATGTGAATAATTGGGGAAGCTTCACTGGGAAAGCCTGGAATGATGGGACAAAGTGATTTGAAGCAAGGGGTGTGTGCTAGTGTGAGTCTTGGGTATATGAGACCTTAGGACATATATACCTGGGGAATAATCACATAGTTGGAAACAGTTAGGGAGAAAGAGCATCTTTCCTGTAGATACAGCTTGCCTCATTCACAATTTTTCCCAAGGCATGGAGATTTTTTTTTTCCAGTTAGTTTTATCTTTTCTTCCTTTCCTTATCCCCTCCTTCCTTCCCTCCCTCCTCTCCTCTTTCCATCTCCTTGTCTCAAATTTTTCTTTTTTTAGTGCTTCAGGTTTAAACATGATATTCTCTAAATTATCAGTTCAGTTCAGTCATTCAGTCATGTCTCACTCTTTGAGAGGCCATGGACTTGCAGCACGACAGGCCTCCCTGTCCATCACCAACTCCCAGAGCTTACTCAAATTCATGTCCATTGAGACAGTGATGCCATCCAACCATCTCATCCTCTGTCGTCCCCTTCTCCTCCCACCTTCAATTTTTCCCAGCATCTGGGTCTTTTCGAATGAGTCAGTTCTTCACATCAGGTGGCCAAAGTATTGAAGTTTCAGCTTAATGATCAGTCCTTCCAATGAACACTCAGGACTGATTTCCTTTAGGATGGACTGGTTGGATCTCCTTGCAGTCCAAGGGACTCTCAAGAGTCTTCTCCAACACCACAGTTCAAAAGCATCAATTCTTCAGTGCTCAGCTTTCTTTGTGGTCCAACTCTCACATCCATACATGACTACTGGAAAAACCAAAGCTTTGACTATACAGATCTTTGTTGGCAAAGTAATGTCTCTGCTTTTTATTTTTATTTATTTATTTTTTATTTGTTTTGCCATACATTGACATGAATCCACCATGGGTGTACATGTTTTCCCCTTCCAGAACCACCCTCCCACCTCCCTCCCCATAGATTGATCATAACTTTTCTTCCAAGGAGCAAGTGTCTTTTAATTTCATGGCTGCAATCACCATCTGCAGTGATTTTGGAGCCCCCCAAAATAAAGCCTCTCACTGTTTCCATTGTTTCCCAGTCTTTTTGCCATGAAGTGATGGGACCAGATGCCATGATCTTAGTTTTCTGAATGTTGAGTTTTAAGCCAACTTTTTTACTCTCCTCTTTCACTTTCATCAAGAGCCTCTTTAGTTCTTCTTCGCTTTCTGCCATTAGGGTGGTGTCATCTGCATATATGAGGTTATTGATATTTCTCCTGGCAATCTTGATTCCAGCTTGTACTTCATCCAGACTGGCATTTCTCATGATGTACTCTGCATATAAGTTAAATAAGTGGGGTGACAACATACAGACTTGATATACTCCTTTCCCTATTTGAAACCAATCTGTTGTTCCATATCCGGTTCTAACTGTTGCTTCTTGACCTGAATAGAGATTTCCTAGGAGGTAGGACAGGTCTGGTATTCCCGTCACTCTAAGAATTTTCCACAGTTTACTGTGATCCACACAGTCAAAGGCTTTGGCATAGTCAATAAAGCAGATGTTTTTCTGGAACTCTCACACTTTTTTGATGATCCAACGGATGTATGGCAATTTGATTTCTGGTTCCTCTGCCTTTTCTAAATCCAGCATGAACATCTGGGAGTTCATGGTTCACATACTGTTGAAGCCTGGCTTGGAGAATTTTGAGTATAACTTTGCTAGCATGTAAGATGAATGCAATTGTGCGGTAGTTTGAGCATTCTTTGGCACTGCCTTTCTTTGGGACTCAATAAAAACTGACCTTTTTCAGTCCTGTGGCCACTGCTCATGAAGATCTTTTTTTGTATAGTTCTTCTGTGTATTCTTGCCACCTCTTCTTAATATCTTCTGCTTCTGTTAGGTCCATACCATTTCTGTCCTTTATCGAGCCCATCTTTGCATGAAATCCTCCCTTGCTATTTCAATTTTCTTGAAGAGATCTCTAGTCTTTCCCATTCTATTGTTTTCCTCTATTTCTTTGCACTGATCACTGAGGAAGACTTTCTTATCTCTCCTTGCTATTCTTTGGAATTCTGAATTCAGATGGATATATCTTTCCTTTTCTCCTTTGCCTTTCACTTCTCTTCTTTTCATATCTATTTGTAAGGCCTCCTCAGACAACCATTTTGCCCTTTTACATTTCTTTTTCTTGGGGATGGTCTTGATCACTGCCTCCTGTAGAATGTCACAAACCTCCATCCATAGTTCTTCAGGCACTCTGTCTATCATATATTCCCTTGAATCTATTTGTCACTTCCACTGTATAATTGTAAGGAATTTGATTTAGGTCATACCTAAATGGTCTAGTGGTTTTCCCTACTTTCTTGGATTTAAGTTTGAATTTGGCAATAAGAAGTTCATTATCTGTGCCACAGTCAGCTCCCAGTCTTGTTTTTGCTGACTGTTTAGAGCTTCTCCATCATTGGATCATAAGAATATAATCAGTCTGATTTTGGTATTGACCATCTGGTAATGTCCATGTGTAGAGTCTTCTCTTGTGTTGCTGATGGAGGGTGTTTGCTATGACCAGGCATTCACTTGGCAAAACTCTATTAGCCTTTGCCCTGCTTCATTCTGTACTTCAAGGCCAAATTTGCCTGTTACTCCAAGTATTTCTTGAATTCCTACTTTTGCATTCCAGTCCCTTATAATGAAAAGGACATCTTTTTGGGGTGTTAGTTCTAGAAGGTCTTTCAGGTCTTCATAGAACCGTTCAACTTCAACTTCTTCAGCATTACTGGTCCAGGCACAGACTTAGATTACTGTGATGTTGTGTGGTTTGCCTTGGAAATGAACAGAGATCATTCTGTCGTTTTTGAGACTGCATCCAAGTACTGTATTTTGGACTCTTTTGTTGACTATGATGGCTGCTCCATTTCTTCTAAGGGATTCTTGCCCACAAGTATCTGAATTATATAATGGTCATCTGAATTAAATTCACCCACTGCAGTCCATTTTAATTCGCTGATTCCTAAAATGTCAATGTTCACTCTTGCCATCTTCTGTTTGACCACTTCCAATTTGCCTTGATTCATGGACCTAACATTCCAGGTTCCTATGCAATATTGTTCTTTACAGCATCAGACTTTACTTCCATCACCAGTCACATACACAGCTGGGTGTTGTTTTTGCTTTGGCTCCATGCCTTCATTCTTTCTGGAGTCATTTCTCCACTGATCTCCAGTAGTATATTGGGCACCTTACTGACCTGAGTACTTCATCTTTCAGTGTCCTGTCTTTTTGCCTTTTCATACTGTTCATACTGTTCTAAATTATCTGTTTACCCTGAAACAGTTATAATCAACCAAGCCAATTTTTAAACCCCTACCCCAACATATACTCACCAGCGACAGTGTCAGTATTTGAAGATGTTTTTGTTGGTGCAGACTGTAAGAGTTGTGTTTTTTGCATTTGGTGGTTAGAGGCCAGGCAGACCTTAAATATCCTACAATGGACAGGAACCTCCCCCACCCTCAGTAAAGAATTATCTCACCCAAATGTCAATGCTGTAAAAGATTTTGAGAAACTCTGCTCTAGAGAATCAGGATATCTAGGATAAGGACATCATGAATATACTCCAAACCTATTATTGTTATTAGCAAATATTTCTTTTCGTCTTAACTCTTTTGCTTTTCTATCAGAGATGTTACAAGGAGATGTAGTGGAATTAAAAGTAACAGTAACATTGAATTCATGGGTAACACAGAGATAGTGTTAGGGCTTAATTATTTGGAGTTGTCACAATTTTAGTATGTTGAATTTTTGTATGTTGAATTTTTAGTATGTTGAATATGCCCTGAGAACACATGAAGAGAGGATTTGAATCCTTAGAATTAATGAATGTTAATGTCATGGGGCCTAACTTAGAAAAGGCTCTCCTTTTGTTTAAACCAACCTGACTTGTACATTAGGGAGAGAAAGTACTTTGTTAGTTTTTAAATCAGAAATCTGATATCGTTATCATTAAGATTATTCTTTAAATAATGTGAGTCTTTTGCATGTCTGTTTCCCAGATTTAGAACTAGAAACCTCCCAAGTCCAACAGGACAAGCAGAGTCTCTACTCATTAAAGTAAATCAGAAGATCTTATAAAATTCAGATAGGGCAAATTTCCTTGTGGAAAATGATAAAAAGAAATGATCAAAAATATAGAAACACTCATTGTGTATCAAGCAGAATGTTTAAAAATGGTGAAGTTCCCATCAAGGGCGAGTAACATCATTGTTCTCACATCCTTCCTTTGAGGAATAAAAGTCTCTGGACATAACACAGCAATCCAGCACAGGAATACTGAAAGATGGTAAGAAGAAGGCGAAATGCCTAGGGTCTTTAGAACAAGGAATAATAGAGCAGTGAGTTAGCCCCAAAGCCGTAAGATGATATCCTAGCCACCACAGATGCAAGTGAAACTAATTCCTCATACAATGAAACAGTAAAATCAAATAGGAATGAGAAAATAAACAGATGCCAACATCAAGATAAATAAGAATGTAGTCTAGAGATGGGCTACTTAGACAATCGTATTTTAAAAGTAGGGAAAGTAGGGCTTTCCTGGTGGATCAGTGGTGAAGAAATCTGCCTGCCAATGCAAGAGACATGGGTTCGATCCCTGATCTGGGAAGGTCCTACATGCCACAGAACAGCTAAGCCCATGTGCCGCAACTATCAAGCCTGTGCTCTAGAGCTTGGGAGCTGCAACTGCTGAGCCCATCTGCTTCAACCTCGGACACGCACATGCCCAGGAGCCTGTGCTGCACAGCAAGGAAGGCGCCGTAGAGAGAAGTCTGGGCACTGCAACTAGAGTGTGTCCCCAGCTCACCGCATCTCAGGAAAGTCTGTGCAGCAATGGAGGCCTAGCACAGCCATACATAAATAAATAGAAATTCTTTATTTAAAAAAGGTGGGGACGGTAAAAGGACCTATATAGAAGAGTTCTCTCTGCTTCCTTCAAAGAGATACCATGTTAACACCAGGAGACTGTGACATGGTACTGCATCAGTTTGCTAGGACTGCCATAGCAAAGTACCACAGATTGGGTGGCTTAAACCACAAATTTCCTTTCTTTCAGTTCTGGAGGCCAGAAGGCCAAGATCAAGGTCTATGCAGGCTTGATTTCTCCTGAGGTCGTGGATGACTCTCTTCTCTGTGTCTTCATGCGGCCTTCCTTCTGTGCATATGTGTGTCCCACCCGCCTTCTTATACAGACACTAGTCATCATGGGTTAGGGCAAACTCTAATGACCTCTTTTTAATAACTTAATTACCTCTTTAAAGACCGTATCTCTAACCATAGTCATATTCTGAGGTTATGACTTCAATATATGAATTTTATGTGGGACAAAATTTAGCACATTATAGTTGCCTGTGCATATTATAGTATAAATAGAGGAAAAAAATCAAATGGGAAAGACTATAGACCTCAAGAAAATTAGAGATACCAAGGGAATATTTCAGGCAAACATGGGCACAATAAAGGAGAGAAACAGTATGGATCTAAGAGAAGCAGAAGAGATTAAGAAGAGGTGGCAATAATACACAGAAGAACTATACAAAGAAGATCTTAATGACCCAGACAACCATGATTGTGTGATCACTCACCTAGAGCCTGACATCCTGGAGCGTGAAGTCAAGTGGGCCTTAGGAAGCATTACTACAAACAAAGCTAGTGGAGGTTGATGGAATTCCAGCTGAGCTATTTCAAGTCCTAAAAGATGATGCTGTGAAAGTGCTGCACTCAATATGCCAGCAAATTAAAAAAAACTCAGCAGTGGCCACAGGACTGGAAAAGGTCAGTTTTCATTCCAACCCCAAAGAAGGGCAATGCCAAGGAATGTTGACAATTGCACTCATTTCAAAGTCTAGCAAGATAATGCTCAAAATCCTCCAAGCAAAGCTTCAGTAGTACCTGAACCAAGAACTTCCAGATGTTCAACCTGGATTTAGAAAAGACAGAGGAACCAGACATCAAATTGCCAACATTTGTTGGATTATAGAACACAGCAAGTAAATTAAAACAAATCTACTTTTGCTTAATTGAATATGCTAAAGCCTTGACTATGTGGATCAAACCAAACTGTGGAAAATTCTTAAATGGATGGGAATACCAGACCATCTAACCTGCCTCCTGAGAAACCTGTATGCAGTTAAAAAAGCAGCAGTTAGAACCAGACATGGAAAAATGGACTGGTTACAAGTTGGGAAAGGAGCCTGTCAAGGCTGTATATTGTCATCCTGTTTATTTAACTTATATTCAGAGTATATCATGGGAAATGCTAGGCTGGATGAAGCACAAGGTAGAATCAAGATTGCTGGGAGAAATATCAATAACCTCAGATATGCAGATGACACCAACCATTTGGCAGAAAGCAAATAGGAACTAAAGAGCCTCTTGATGAAGGTGAAAGAGGAGAGTAAAGAAGCTGGCTTAAAACTCAATATTCAAAAAACAAAAATCATGGCACCCACTCCCATCACTTCATGGCAAATAAATGGGAAAAAATGGAAACTGACAGACTTTATTTTCTTGAACTGCAAACCACTGTGGATAGTGACTGCGGCCATGAAATTAAAAGACGCTTGCTCCTTGGGAGAAAAGCTATGAAAAATTTAGATAGTGTATAAAAAAACAAAAGTATCACTTTGCTGATAGAGGTCCGTATAGTCAAAGCTATGATTTTTCCAGTAGTCATGTCCGGATGTGAGATTTGGACCATAAATAAGGCTTTTTTGCTGAAGAATTGATGGTTTTGAACTGTTTTGCTGGAGAGGATTCTTGAGATTCCCTTGGACAGCAAGGAGATCAAACCAGTCAATCCTAAAGGGAATCTACTCTGAATATTCATTGAAAAAGACTGATGCTGAAGCTGAAGCTCCAGCTCCAATACTTTAGCTTCCGGTTAGAAAGAGCTAACTCATTGGAAAAGACTCCGATGCTGGGAAAGATTGAAGGCAGGAGGAGAAGAGGGCAACAGAGGATGAGATATTTGATGGCATCACTGACTCAATGGACATGAGTTTGAGCAGGCTCTGGGAGATAGTGAAGGACAGGGAAGCCTATTTTGCTGCAGTCCATGTGGTCATAAAGAGTCAGACACAGCTGAGTGATTGAACTGTGCTCTATACAGTATTGTACACTAACAGACATAAAAAGCCCAACCACTTATAGAGGATTCACACATGTAACACTCTAAGCCAGTCACATGAACTAATTTATGTGAGTTGACAAGGGAGCAAACGTTCTCATCTTTGAAAGTTTGCAACTTGAAAGATTGTGTGTAGGGGACTTACTGTATTCATAGAAATTTCACACAGTCTCTTCCAGAAAATAGAAAAACAAGGAACACCCTTCTGGTATTTTTATGAAGCTAATGTTATCTGATAGCAAAACCTGATAAACGCAGTGTACTAAACTGTAGTTTAGATTCTTTCATGAACTTAAATGCAAAGAACTTCAATAAATATTGGCAAATAGAATCCAGAAAGGATAAAGGAACTATACAGTACGACCAAGTCAGATTTATACCGGATATGTAAGGCTGGTTCAACTTAATTTCAGAATCAACCAATGCAGTCCACTAAAGCAGTGAACTAAACAAAAAAGCCATGTGATCATATTGTTTGATGTTTGAAATGTATTTGATAAAACTCAATACCTGTGTATGGTTAAAAGCTCTCAGCAAACTAGGAATAAGGAGAAGCTTCTTTAAATTGATGTAAGAAGCATTTAAAATATTCAAACAAATAAAAACTGCAGCTAACATTAGACTTAATGGTGAAAGACAGAATCAGAAACAAGACAAGGGTGTATGCTTTCACAACTCTCCTTCGACATAGTGGTTCAAGCCGCTGCAATCTAGCAAACATTAAAAAAAAAAGGCATATATATTGGAAAGAATAAAATAAAAGTCTCTCAATTTACAGGTAACCTCATTGTCTTGTAAAAATCATAAGGAATCTGTAAAAGACACTTAGAATTAATGAATTTAGCAAGGTCTCAGGATAAAAGATCATCACACAAATTTAGTTATATTTGCATATAATAATAAAGAATATATAGAATCAAAAACAATAGCATTTGTGATTGCTCCAAAAAATGAAATTCTTAGGTATATATCTAACAAAATATGTATGAATTCTGTATTCTAAAAGGTACAAGATGCTGGTGAAAGAAGTTAGAGAAGCCCTAAATAAATACAGAAATATTTTGTTCCTGCGTTGCAAGACTCAACAAAATAAAGATGTCAGTTTTCTGACATTAAAGTATATTTAATGTAATTCCTGGACAAATAGCACAAGGATTTGGTGGATATAAGACAAATTTATTTAAAATTTATATGGGATTTTATAAGACCTAAAATACCTGGAACAATTTTGAAAAAGGAGAATAAAGGTGGGGAAATTAGCCTTCCTGATTTTAGGGCTTTTTATATAACAATACTAATAATGAAGTGTGATCTGGCAGAGGAACAAACAGATAATTCCATGAGACAGAATGGAGAATCCAGAAGTAGACCCACACAGTTATGCTCAGCTGATGTTTGACACAGGCAAACAGACAAGCAAAAAACCCACAAAAATTCCAACAGTCGCTTCACATTTATGTGAAAAATTAGCTCAAAATAAAAATATAAAACTATTGGCTCTTTATTTTTAAAACGGAGAAGTTCTTAGAATCTAAGTCTAGTAAAAATAAATTTTAGACTTGACCAAGGTTCATAAACATCAACAACTAGAAAACGGTAAGCTGATCTCATTACAATTAAGACCCTGCCAAAGACCTTTTAAAGAGAATTAAATTACAATTTACAAATTGAGAGAAAATGTTTCCAAACCACATACCCAACAATACACTAAGGTCTAGAGCTTAAAAAGGAATCTCCAACCTAAATGTCAACCAAACGATCCAGTTACAATATGGGCAGAAAGCATGAAGTGACATTGCACCAAAAGAAGATAAACCAATGACCAATGACAGTTGTTTAACATTGTTAGCCATTAGGAAAATGCAAATGAAAACCAGAGAAAGATGTGACTGCTGACCTGTCAGAATGACTAAAACAAAAAAATGGTGATAATGCCAAATGCTGACATTTGAAGCTAGAACGTGGAGAATTCAGAATACTCATATGTGTCTGGTAAGAATGTAAAATAAAACAGTTACCTGGAAAGTAGTTTGGCATTTTCTTACAAAGCTCTGCATGTGTTTATTATCTAGCCCATTTCATTCTTGGGCATTTGTCACTAAGAAATGAAAACTTATGTCTACATAAGAGCATGTACGAATCTGTTCATTAACAGGTTTATGTCTAATTCCAAATCTGGAAAGAGCCAAATCTTTTTCAGTTGACAAGAATGGCTAAACCACCTGTGATACATTCTACCATGGAATACTCCTCAACTTTGAAAAGAAATTAACTATTGGCACACAGAACAATTTGGATGGTTCTCAAGGGAATCAAACTGAATAAAGAAAACCTACCCAGAAGATTATATACTGTATGATTGCCTTTATATAATGTTGAAATGATGAAATTATAGCAACAGAGACTGGTTTGGTGGCTGCCA
This sequence comes from Okapia johnstoni, assembly GCA_024291935.2. Taxonomy (NCBI): domain Eukaryota; kingdom Metazoa; phylum Chordata; class Mammalia; order Artiodactyla; family Giraffidae; genus Okapia; species Okapia johnstoni. The sequence goes on from CM044326.1 coordinate 3,551,722, forward strand.
GATGTTGGGGGCGGAGAAGGCACTGGCTCCCCACTCCAGTACTCTTGCCTGGAAAATCCCATGGATGGAGGAGCCTGGTGGGCTGCAGTCCATGGGGTCACAAAGAGTCGGACACGACTGAGTGACTTCACTTTCACTTTTCACTTTCATGCACTGGAGAAGGAAATGGCAACCCACTCCAGTGTTCTTGCCTGGAGAATCCCAGGGACGGAGGAGCCTGGTGGGCTGCCGTCTATGGGGTCGCACAGAGTCGGACACGACTGAAGCGACTTAGCAGCAGCAGCAGCAGATGTTGGGGGATAAGTGGAGAGGCAAAAGAAAGATAGTTATGGATAAGGAAGAGTTGCAGGAGAGATCCTTGTAATGGGGCAGCTCTGTCTTTACTGTGATGGAGGTGATATGAGTCTACACATGATAAAACAGCATAGAACTAAGTTCACACACATATATATTATCCACAAACAAAATACACTATTCATCAACTTTATTCGGACTGTGCAGGCAAACTGGTGAAATCTGAATAAAGTTGATGGATCCTATTTGTTAATTTGTAATGTAGTTTTGCAAGATGTTGTCATTGGGGAAAACTAGGTAAGGGCATGGGTAGTGTTTGCATCATTTCTTAAAACTAAATGTGAACCTTAATGCTCTCAAAAAGAAAGTTAAAATGCATGCTTTTTGCATTTATCTGGATGTGTTAAGAAAGATTTGGACATTATTGTATTCAGTGAAAACGTCCGGTCTGAGCGAGGCTCTTCACAGCAGGCACCACTGAGTGTGTAATTTGTATTTCAAGAACCCACACAGCCTTGCTGCTAGCAGGCCACTCAAGTGTGAACAAGGCCTCCTGTGTCAGAACTCTTCAAAAGTAGGTCTACCTCTTGGGCTTGGCTTAGCAAGGGCCATGGGTGCAGTTAAATACGTTGGCTGCTATCGATATTAGATGCTTTTATTTTTTTTCTTTTTTCTTTTTTTAAATTTTTTCATAAATTTATTTATTTTAGTTGGGGTAATTACTTTACAATATTGTAGTGGTTTTATTAGATGCTTTTTAAAGCCAGTTAAGTCATTTTCATCTTAAAAAATGTAAGATCCTGAAAACTGCCATTTTCCACACAATTTTGGAAATGAAAATCTTTGTTTTTTGTTATGACTTGCTTCTTTATTCCTAGTGGTCTGATTATTTGAGGATTTTGGAGTAACTAATCAGAAGAGTTAGAAACGCAAATTTGGCCCTAAAAATGATTTGAAGGCATATTTCTTTCCCTTGTAGGCTATCAGATAAATGGCCTGGCTTAATAATAATAATAATAGGTTTTTTAGGAAATGGGGATTTCACATAGTGGGAGACTTTATTATTAAAAAAGTATTTGCATCAATTTACAGAATATTTGGGCTTCCCTGGTGGCTCAGACAGTAAGGAGTCTGCCTGCAATGCAGTAGACCTGGGGGTTTGATCCCTGGGTTAGGAAGATCCTCTGGAGAAGGAAATGACAACCCACTTGAGTATTCTTGCCTGGGAAATCCCATGGACAGAGGATATGATGCTATGAATTAAATCACAGAATTGCCCCCACACTAACTAATGAGCTCAGTTCTCCTAGTACAAGTGTCAACAGGGAATAATTTTAGTATTCAAATTTAGTATGTGTGTTTGCTAGTATGCAATTTCTCAGCATAAATACGTGATCTGGGTGTGTGTTTGTACTTTTTCTTCCACAGCCCAAGGGTACTAGCCTTATTAAAAATTAACCATGTGTCAAATGTTGAAAATCCTGGGGAAAAAAAACTGCCGTTGATAGAAATAATGCAGCATGATTTCTAGCTAATATCTCCTATAATTATCTTTACAGTGTTTTTCTTTAAAGAGTTAAAAATATTGATTGTGCCAAACATTCAGATTGGTGAATTATGAAATAAGTATTAGTCATTGTACAAGAAAAACGCTCCTCTGTTTCTCTGTTACTCTCCCATACTCACACCATTTCTGACAGCGGATGTGGGACTTTTCCCACACTAAACAATTCTGTGACAGCAGCTCAGTGTCCTGCAGTTTAACTCAGATTCTGACTCTGTCTACCTGGAGAGAGCTTCAGATTCCACATTGAAGGACTCAGTCCCATAAGAAAATCTCTACCTCAGATGCTAATCACAAGTCCGAGGTTGTCACCTATACTCCTGGCCAATCAGCTGTAAATCAAGGTAGCCTTCCTTGGGTTGGATGATTTGCTAGGCTGACTCACAGAACTCAGGGATATACTTATGTTTACTAGCTCATTGTATCAATGTAATAAAGGCCACCATAGAGGATACAGATGAACAGCCAGATGAAGAGATACGTAGCGTAAGGTTTGGGAGGGTCCCAACCTTAAGAACTTCTGTCCCCATGGAGTTGGGGTGTATCACCCTTTGGCACAGGTGTATGTTTCCTAACTTGGAAGCTAGTGGGATTTTTATGGAGGCTTCATCATAGAAGCCGAATCAATGATTAGCTTCAGTTCCACCCTTCTCCCCTTCCTGCAGTGTGGGGTGGGAGCTGTGCCTGAAAATTGTAATATTCTAATCTTGACCTTGTGTTTTTGGGGGCCTGCCCCATGCTGACTCTCTCAGGCACCTACCAAGAGTTGTCTTAATAGTGCAAAAAACTGTTCTGTCACCTAGGAAATTCCAAGGGATTGAGGAGCTCTGTGTCTGAAGTTGGGTCAAAGGTCAGCTATTAGAACAAAAGATGTTACTGCTCTTACCACTTAGGAAATTGCAAGGTTTTAGAAGCTCTGTTCCAGGAACCAGGGACATAAACCAATATATGCATATATATTATCTTATAGTCATATTCATAATCTTTCTCACCTTAAATGAATGTGGAAAATTTACCAGTTGTTTGTGCCCTGTCTTCATCACACAGTAATACCCTCAGTGACACCTCACAAGCAGCCTTGGGAGGTTCCAGACTTCCTGGAGTCCTTGTCTCTTCCTTGAACGGATCCCCTTTGCTTCAAGTGTTAGTGAAGCCACATTAGCTCTGTTTAATCCTTAGAGTTAACTCCTCTGGTGTCAAAGGTACCCACTAAGGCATATGTGGGAGCCGCTGCCCCCTGGGGGGCTCAGAGAAGGGCCTGTTGGGACGAGACAGGGATGCCCTGCGGGAGAGGGGATCAGAAGCAACAGGACCAGTGTTTCCACCCCAGGATGGTCAGGCAGCCCCGAGAGGAGAAAGGTAAAAGGATTGCTTTCCCTTTCCCTTTAAGTCTTTATTCATCATCTCTTATAAGTTACAAAATCTTTGCGTATCTATCATAATGAGCATACAGCACAACAGTGTATTAAAAGCAGTTAACTCTGCTTTCTGTTCTCTGTTTTCTTCCCACCTGCTTGAGGTGACAAAACATCAATAGCTTGGGACAAGTCTGCCCACAGGTTTCTCTTGGCTCTTTTAAAAGTGCTCAGATACAGAATATATGCCTTTTAAATGACCCTTTGACATGGCTGCTTTTCATGGTTAGAACTTTCTTTAGTGATTAGTGAGGAAAAAATAAGCACTGGATTTAACAAACAAAAGGCAAGCTCAGCCAGAACCCTATAGAACTGCGCAGCTCAGTATGTGTAAATTACCAAGTTGAGACAGTTTCACTGCAATATACATGCATACAGTAGTCAGAAAAATGAACATCTCTTGCTTTATTGTGTTTGGGAAAGGAAAAAAACCTACTCCTAATGAAATGTGAAGTCACATGAAAAATAACCATTTTTACCTCTTATTTGCAGAATGTTCAGCTATATTTTCTATTTCAAAACAAAGATTTCAGTAATTTTCTATGATATCTTTTCTAACTTTTTGCACATGGCACTTGACTGCATCGTATGTATAAGCAAGGACAGACGTTCACACTGGCTGAGTACTCCTGCTTTCCAGAGGCTTTTGTAGGGCCACAGGCATGGCCCAATAAAAGCCAAGATGTCTGGCTTTTGAGGATGAATGTGGGTGCTGCTCATTCAGGGAGATGTGGATTTTGAGTGTACTTTAATGTTTGCCAGATGGTTTGTAGTTTTGTTTATAGATTGCATTAAATTTTTTCTGTCACTTACTTATTTACCCACTGAGGAAACACTGAAGGCTGCCTAGACCTTCAACATAAAGGTCTAGGTGGTGCTGTTTTAAAAACGGCTGGTGCTGTTTTATGCATTTGTTATACAGGCATTACTTATGTTTCCTGTGAGATGTTAAATTGCACTAAATGGGCGTTTCAACATAGCTTTTTTCTCATAACTGGGTTAGTCTGTCTGGGTAGGAACAAAAGCCTAGGTGCCCTCTATCTCCTTGTTTGAACAGTAGATGAAAAATGCGATACATTGAAATACAACTAAATGGAATCACAAAGAGAAAGTCATTATAACAAATTGCATTATTTCTTGTCAATGCTGTCTATGTGTAGATATAGATTTTTTAGAATTTTAAAGTATAATTAGGGGAGCCAGAGAGAACAAATAGTGATATTTAATATTAAGTGACAGACTTATGCTCTAATATATCAATTGTTGTTGTTGTTCAGTTGCTAAGTCATGTCCAGCTCTTTGTGACCCCGTGGACTACAGCACAACAGGATTCCCTGCCCTTCACCATCTCCCAGGTTTGCTCAAACTCATGTCTATTGAGTCAGTGATGCCATCCAATGATCTCATCCTCTGTCCTCCCCTTCTACTCCTGCCTTCAGTCTTTCCCGTCATCAGGGTCTTTTCCAATGAATTGGCTCTTCACATCAGGTGGCCAAAGTATTGGAGCTCAGCTTCATCATCAGTCCTTCCAATGAGTATTCAGTGTGCATTTCCTTTAGAATTGACTGGTTTGATCTCCTTGCTGTCCAAGGGACTCAAGAGTCTTCTCCAGCACACATCAATAATGATCTTAAAATGTAAATGGCCAAAATACACCAATTAAAAGATAGGGACTTCCTGTTGGTCCAGTGGCTAAGACTCTATGCTCGCAATGCAGGGGGCCTGGGGTTGATCCTGATCAGGGAACTATTTCCCACATGCTGCAACTAGGAGTTCCCATGCCAGAACTGAGAGTTCCCATGATGCAACTAGAAAGATTCCACATGCTGCACCTAAGTAAGACCAAGCACACCCAAATAAATTAATTTTTTTTAAAAAAGACAGAGATAGGCAGAGTAGATTAAGAATTTAAAAAGAAATTAAATAATGCAACTATATGCTATTTATTTTTAATTTTTTTTCTCTTTTTATTTTTTAAATTATGAAAGTATGATAGCACATTTTCAGAGACTTGGAAAATACAGAACAAGGTTACATATAGTTTCACTATGTGTTACAATTATTTTTTAAGTAGATAAATTAAGATTTTTTAGTTGGAGTTTCAATGTCCAACTCTCAAAAATTAATAGAATGAATATACAAAAAAGTTTAAGGCTATAGTAGACTTGAAAAGGACTATGAACCAATTCAACATAATTAAGCTTTATACAATTTTCACACAACAGTAGGATACAAATTCTACTCAAGTTCCCATAGACTATAAACTGGGAGACATTGGAACATAAAACATATCCAGGGACATAAAAAAGGTGCAAAAATTTCATGGTGTAAAGGTATTGAAATCATACAGAATCTATTCTCTTATCATTGTAGAATTATGTTAAAAATCAATATCAAAAGATTTTTGAAAATAAGCCACATATTTTAAGTGCAATGTGACATTTACCAACAGAGATGTTTGACTTAGCCAATGAACGCCTCAATAAAGTTAAAAGACTGAAAAAACACAGTGATTGCAGAGAAGAAAGTATTTAAGTGGAAAATTAATATAAAAATGGGCTTCCCTGGTAGCTCATCCGGTAAAGAATCTACCTGCAATGCAGCAGACCCTGGTTCAATCCCTGGGTAAGGGAGATTCCCTGGAGAAGGGATAGGCTACCCACTCCAATATTCTTGGGCTTCCCTGGTAGCTTAGACATTAAAAAAATCCACCTGCAATATAAGGAGACATGGATCGGAAGATGCCCTGAAGAAGGGAATGGCTACCCACTCCAGTATTCTAGCCTGGAGAATTCCATGGACTGTATAGTCTATGGGGTCACAAAGAATCGGACACGACTGAGTGACTTAAGAAGACGAAGGATATACCCATCTAAATGCAGAGTTCCAAAGAATATCAAGGAGAGATAAGAATGACTTCCCAAGTGATCAGTGCAAAGAAATAGAGGAAAACAATAGAATGGAAAAAACTAGAGATTTCTTCAAGAAAATTAGAGATACCAAAGGAACATTTCATGTAAAGATGGGCACAGTAAAGGACAGAAATGGTATGGACCTAACAGAAGCAGAAGATATTAAGAAGAGGTGGCAACAATACACAGAAGAAGTATACAAAAAAGATCATAACCCAGATAACCACGATGGTTTGAGTAGAGTAGTTGTTAGCTCTTCTCTAAGTTTTTGGTATAATTCACCTGTGATGTCATCTGGTTCTGGGCTTTTGATTGTTGGAAAGTTTCTTATTTCAATTTTGATTTCCATGCTTGTGATTAGTCTGTTGATATTTTCTGTTTCTTCCTGGTTCAGCTTTGAAAGGTTATACTTTTTTAAGAATTTATACATTTCTTCCAAGTTGTCCATTTTATTGGTATATACTTGTTCATAGTATTTTCTTATGATCATTTGTCTTTCTATGTTGTCTGCTATAATTTCTCCATTTTCATTTCTAATTTTACTGATTTGAGACTTCTCCCCTTTTTTTTCTTGATGAATCTGGCTAATGGTTTGTCTATCTTGTTTATCTTATCAAAAGCTCAGCCTTTAGTTTTATTGATCATTACAATAGTCTCCTTCATTTCTTTTTCATTATTTCTGCTCTGATTTTTACGATTTCTTTTCTTCTGCTAACTTTGGGTGTTTTGGTTCTTCTTTTTCTAGAAGCTTTAGGTTAAAGGTTAAATTGTTTATTTGATATTTTCCTTGTTTCTTAAGGTAGGTTCATATTGCTATGAACTTCCCTCTTAGCACTACTTTAACTGAATCCCGTAGGTTTGGGGTTGCCATGCCTTCATTATCATTTGTTTCTATATGTATTTTGATTTCCTTTTTTATTTCTTCAGTGATCTGTTGGTTATTCAGAAGCATGTTGTTTAGCCTCCACTGTTTGTGTTTTTTGTGGCTTTTTTCCTGTGGTTGCTATCGAATATTACAACATTGAGATCAGAAAAGATGCTTTAAGTGACTTCAATTTTTTAAAATTTACCAAGGCTTGATTTGTGACCCAGGATGTGATCTATTCTGGAGAATGTTCCGTGTGCACTTAAGAAGGTGAAATCCATTGTTTTTGTGTGAAATGTCCTTTAGGTGTCAATTAGTTCCAACTGTTTCAGTGTATCCTTGAAGGCTTGTGTTGCCTTATTAATTTTCTTTCTGGATGATCTCTCCATTGGTTTCAGTGGGTATTAAAGTTCCTCACTATTATTGTGTTGCTGTCGATTTCCCCTTTAATAGTTGTTAGCATTTGCCTTATGTATTGAGTTGCTCCTCTGTTGGGTGCATATATATTTATAATTGTTATTTCTTTTTCTTGATTTTACCCCTTAATCATTATTTAGTGTCCTACTTTATCTCTTATAATGTTCTTTATTTTAAAGTCTATTTTATATGATATGAGTGTTGCTATTCTCACTTTCTTTTGGTCTCTATTTGCATGAAAGATCTTTTTCAAGCACCTCACTTTCAGTCTGTATATGTCCCTAGGTTTGAGGTGGGTCTCTTGTAGACAGCATATATAGGGATCTAGTTTGTTGTTTGGTTGGAGCATTTAACCAATTTACATTTAAGCTAATTTTTGATAAGTATGATCCCATTACCATTTACTTTATTGTTTTGAGCTCATTTTTATGATCCTTTTCTGTGTTTCTTGTCTAGAGAAAATCTTTAGCATTTGTTAAAGAGGTATCTTAGTACTGCTGAATTCTCTTTGCTTTTGCTTGTCTGTAAAGCTTTTGATTTCTCCTTTGAATCTTAATGAGATCCTTGCTAGGTAGAGTAATCTTGGTTGTAGGTTTTCCCTTTTCATCACTTTATGTATATCCTGCCATTCCCTTCTGGCCTTCAGAGTTTCTGTTGAAACATCAGCTGTTATCCTTATGGGGATCACTTTGTATGTTTCTTTCTTGCTTTTTCCTTGCTGGTTTTAATCTTTGTTCTTTGTGTTTAATTTATGTTCAGTTCAGTTCAGTCACTCAGTTGTGTCTGACAGTTTGTGACCCCATGGACCGCAGCACACCAGGCTTCCCTGTTCAACACCAACTCCTGGAGTTTACCCAAATTCATGTCCATTGAGTTGGTGATGCAATCCAACCATCTTATCCTCTGTCATCCCCTTCTCCTCCTGCTTTCAATCTTTCCCAGCATCAGGGTCTTTTCCAATGAGTCAGCTCTTCGCATCAGGTGGCCAAAGTATTGGAGTTTCAGCTTCAACATCAGTCCTTCCAATGAACACCAAGGATTGGTCTCCTTTAGGATGGACTGGTTAGATCTGCTTGAAGTCCAAGGGACTCTCAAGAGTCTTCACCAACACCACAGTTCCAAAGCATTAATTCTTCAGCTCTCAGCTTTCTTTATAGTCCAACTCTCACATCCATACATGACTACTGGAAAAACCACAGCCTTGACGAGACAGACCTTTGTTGACAAAGTAATGTCTCTGCTTTTTAATATGCTGTCTAGGTTGGTCATAACTTTCCTTTCAAGGAGCAAGTGTCTTTTAATTTCATGGCTGCAATCACCATCTGCAGTGATTTCTGCAATCACCATCTGCAGTGATTTTGAAGCCCCCCAAAAATAAATTCAGCCACTGCTTCCACTGTTTCCCCATCTATCTGCCATGAAGTGATGGGACCAGATGCCATGATCTTAGTTTTCTGAACGTTGAGCTTTAAGCCAACTTTTTCACTCTCCTCTTTCACTTTCATCAAGAGGCTCTTTAGTTCTTCTTCACTTTCTGCCATAAGGGTGGTGTCATCTGCATATCTGAGGTTATTGATATTTCTCCCAACAAACTTGATTCCAGCTTGTGCTTCTTCCAGTCCACATTTCTCATGATATACTCTGCATATAAGTTAAATAAGCAGGGTGATAATATACAGCTTTGACGTACTCCTTTTCCTATTTGGAACCAGTCTGTTGTTCCATGTCCAGTTCTAACTGTTGCTTCCTGACCTGATCTGCATAAAGATTTCTCAAGAGGCAAGTCAGATCGTCTGGTATTCCCATTTCTTTCAGAATTTTCCACAGTTTATTGTGATCCACACAGTCAAAGGCTCTGGCATAGTCAATAAAGCAGAAGTAGATGTTTTTCTGGAACTCTTGCTTTTTCGATGATCCAGTGGATGTTGGCAATTTGATCTCTAGTTCCTGTGCCTTTTCTAAAACCAGCTTGAATATCTGGAAGTTCATGATTCACATATTGCTGAAACCTGGCTTGGAGAATTTTGAGCATTACTTTACTAGCATGTGAGATGAGTGCGATTGTGTCATAGTTTGAGCATTCTTTGGCATTGCCTTTCTTTGGGATTGGAATGAACACTGACCTTTTCCAGTCCTGTGGCCACTGCTGAGTTTTCCAAATTTGCTGGCATATTGAGAGAAGCACTTTTACAACATCATCTTTTAGGATTTGAAATAGCTCAACTGGAATCCCATCACCTCCACTAGCTTTATTCATAGAGATGTTTCCTAAGGCCCACTTGACTTCACATTCCAGGATGTCTGGCTCTAGGTGAGTGATCACACCGTCATGGTTATCTGGGTCCTAAAGATCAATTTTGCGTACTTCTTCTGTGTATTCTTGCCACCTCTTCTTAATATCTTCTGTTTCTGTTAGGTCCATACCATTTCTGTCCTTTATTGAGCCCATCTTTGTATGACTCCCTTGGTATCTCTAATTTTCTTGAAAATATCTCTAGTTTTTCCCATTCTGTTGTTTTCCTCTATTTCTTTGCATTGATCACTGAGGAAGGCTTTCTTATCTCTCCTTGCTATTCTTTGGTACTCTGCTTTCAATTAGGTATATCTTTCCTTTTCTCCTTTGCCTTTCGCTTCTCTTCTTTTCTCAGCTATTTGTAAGGCCTCCTCAGACAGCCATTTTGCCCTTTTGCATTTCTTTTTCTAGGGGAATGTTCTTGATCCCTGTCTCCTGTACAGTGTCATGAACCTCTGTCCATAGTTCATCAGGCACTCTTATCTATCAGATCTAGTCCCTTCAATCTATTTCTCACTTCAGCTGTATAATCATAAGGGATTTGATTTAGGTCATACCTGAATGGTCTGGTGGTTTTCCCTACTTTCTTCAACTTAAGTCTGAATTTGGCAATAAGAAATTCATGATGTGAGCCACAGTCAGCTCCCAGTCCTGTTTTTGCTGACTGTATAGAGCTTCTCCATCTTTGGCTGCAAAGAATATAATCAATCTGAATTCGGTGTTGACCATCTGGTGATGTCCATGTGTAGAGTCTTTTCTTGTTTTGTTGGAAGAGGGTGTTTGCTATGACCAGTGCAGTCTCTTGGCAAAACTCTATTAGCCTTTGCCCTGCTTCATTCTGTAGTCCAAGGCCAAATTTGCCTGTTACTCCAGGTACTTCTTGACTTCCTACTTTTGCATTCCTTTCCCTATATTGAAAATGACATCTTTTTTGGGTGTAGTTCTATAAGGTCTTGTAGGTCTTCATAGAACTGTTCAACTTCAGCTTCAGCATTTCTGGTCAGGGCATAGACTTGGATAACTGTGATACTGAATGTTTTGCCTTGTAAACAAACAGAGATCCTTCTGTTATTTTTGAGATTGTGTCCAAGTACTTCATTTTGGACTCTTTAGTTGATTATGATGGCTATTCTGTTTCCTCTAAGCGATTCTTGCCCACAGTAGTAGATATAATGGTCATCTGAGTTAAATTCACCCATTCCAGTCCACTTTAGTTTGTTGATTCCTAAAATTTTGATGTTCACTCTTGGCATCTACTGTTTGACTACTTCCAGCTTACCTTGATTCATGGACCTAACATTCCAGGTTCCTATGCAATATTGCTCTTTACCACATTGTACCTTGATTTTTTTTTTAATCAGTCACATCCACAGCTGCGTGTTGGTTTTGTTTTGGCTCCATCTCTTCATTCTTTCTGGAGTTATTTCTCCACTCGTCTCCAGTAGCATATTGGGCACCTACCGACCTGGGGAGTTCCTCTTTCAGTGTCCTATCTTTTTTCCTTTTCATACTGTTCATGGGGTTCTCAAGGCAAGAATACTGAAATGGTTTGCCATTCCCCTCTCCAGTGGACCACATTTTGTCAATATATGTCTTGTTGTTTTTTCATTAATATACGTGTTTTCATTAATATATGTGTCTTGTGGTGTTTTTCCTTGAGGTTATCATTTATTGGACCCTCTGGGTTTCTTGAACTTGGATGGCTATTTCCTTTCCCACTTTGGAGAAGTTTTTGGCTATTATCTCCTGAGATATTTTTCACGCTCTTTCCTTTTGTCCTCTTCTTCTGGGATGCTTATTATTCAAATATTGGGTTACTTAACATTCTCAGAGGTCTCTGAGGTTGTCTTCATTTCTTTTTATCCTTTTTTTTCTTTTTTCCACTCTGCTTCATTTATTTCCACCGTTCTATCTTCCATCTCACTTATCTCTTCTTCTGCCTCAGTTACTCTCCTGTTGGTTCTCTCCAGAATGTTCTTTTGGTCACAATTATTGTGTTGTCATTGCTGATTGGCTATTATTTCTTTCTTTTAGGCCCTTGTTCAACATTTCTATGTCTTCTCAATCCATGTCTCCAGTCTATATATCTGTATCTCCATTTTGTTTTCGAGATTTTTGGATCATCTTTGCAATCAGTATTCTGAATTCTTTTTCAGATAGACTCCCTATCACCTGTTCTTTTGTTTCATCTGGTGGCTTTTTATCATGTTCCTTAACCTGCTGGTTATTTATCTTCCTTTTCATTTTGTTTAGTTTGCTGTGTTTGGGGTCTCCTTTCTATAGGCTGAAGCATTGTATGTCCTCTTAATTGTAGAGTCTGCTCCTTGTGGGTGGGATTAGACCAGTGGCTTGTTCATCTTTCTTGCTTGGGAGAACTTTGTGTTCTGGTGGATGGAGCTTGATCTCATGTCTCTGGAGGGCAATGCAGTGTCCAGTAGTGACTTTTGGGGTGTCCATGGGTTTGAAATGGCTTTGGAGAGCCTGTTTGTTAATGCACAGGGTTGTGTTCCTGTTTTCCTGGAGGATTAGTGTGGGATATCTTGCACTGGAGCGGGATTACTCTTGGGTCAAACTTACTCTCAGTGTAGGTATGGAGGCTTTTGGATGGGCTCTTGTCTATTAATGTTTCCGGCTGGCGAGAATTCTCTGATGGTCCAAAATTCTGGGGTTGAGCCTCCTCACTCTGGGTTTTGGTCCCAATGTCTTACAGTAGTATTAAGACTTCTCCACCCACACAGCACAGAGGACAAAACCCCTAGGTTAATGGTAAACAACTCTTCACAGCCAGGAACACCCAAGAACATTCACAGAGTTATATAGAAAAGAGAAGAGGGTGGAAAGAGAAAGAGGTGACTAGGAGGAGAAAAGGAAGAGTAAAAACTGGAAAGATCAATCAAGTCAATAGTCAAATCCCTAAGTGAAAATGAATACTAAAAATTAGACTGTTAAAGATACAAAATTAATTAAAAAAGATCAGAAAGCAAAAATTTTAAAAACCTAGAATAAATGTAAGACTCTCAAAAGTAGAATATAAAAAGAGTGTTTTTTTGAAAGGTAAAATATTGTATAAAAAATAAAAGATAAAGGGGTAATAAAGAACCATGTTAGGACACCATGAGGGAAAAAAAAAAGAGGAAAGAAAGAAAAAATGGGAATAAAGATTAAAAGAAATTTAAAAATAGAAAAATTTTTTAAAAAATTAGGAATAACAAAACTACCGTCTGTGTGATTCCTCCGTTTTCCTGCTCCAGTTGAGTTGCCTACTCAGAAGGTCCTCCAATATATCTAAGAACATCTTTGGCATTGTTGTGTGCAGTGTGGAGTCAGTTCTGTGTCAGATATTCCCTTGTTCCAGCTTGTACTTGGTCTCAAAGTCTACAGTTGCCCCTCAAATGCCCAGTCTCTAACTGGAGGACTTTAATCTGTTGCACCTGCCACTTTGAGGCAGTTCTCTCCTCTTTTCTTTGCTCAGGTTGGCCTCCTCTGCTTGCAAGTCTCTCTTCAGTGTCTGATCTCTGACCTGCCATGAGGGTATGAAAGTGGCCACTTATTCAGGCTCACTTGCTCAGTGGTGCTGTGGACAGGGAGGGACACTGCAAACAAACATCACTGGCATGCGTGAGAGCGCTTGCAATGGATGGTCACGTGGGGTTGCCACAGCCTGAGGCAGCAAGCACCTCCCAGATCCAAGCTGCTGAGGTTCCTCGGTGTGCCATGAGAGCACAGTTCCAGGTGGGCTATGCATCTCCTCAGGGGAACTGGTCTCAGGTGTGACACTCCTGGCAGATATGAACTGTCCGGGATCCCAGGAAGGTGTGGTTAGTGACTGGCAGCCCACTCATAGCTTGGTGGGAGATGCAGTCTCTAGGGCCGAGATTGCAGTGTGGAAACTTCTCCTCCTTAATCGTTCTCCCCAGGACAGGTCTCCATTCTGAAATCCTTTGTCTCCCTTTTCATCTTTGTCTTTTGTCCTATCTCACGCCGAAGAGATTGGTTTGCCTTTCTGGGTATCTGGGGTCCTCTGCTAATGTTCAGAAGTTATTCCATGGGAGTTGCTCCACATGCAGATGATCTTTTAATGTATTTATTGGAGAAAGAGTGGTCTCCCTGTCCTATTTATCTGCCATTTTCCATTTTGTGAATTCTGATATGAGTTTTGTGAATTAACTTTATCAGCCTTTGCAGTTTGTCTGTTGATAATATTTCCCCATATATGTGCCTAGAAAATGTAATACTCCTGCAACTCTGTCTTAAGTTCCTTAATAACAAAACAAAGAACACCTTGAAATATTTACTGTTTGCTTATATTATACAAGGAACAATACTGTGATTCATTGGAAGTAAATTTTTAAACAATAAAAAAAAAGGATTCTAGAAAAATAATATGAATACTGCCATTTCTACTACTACTATTTCTGCTACTACTGTTACTAAGAAAAATGGAGGAGAAATATAGCTACCATTTATGTGTAAAGCTATTCTAAATACTTTACACATACTAATTTATTTAAGTCTTACAACTCAGTGAGATAAGTAATATTGCTCTCTTACTTTTAGATAAAACAAATCAAGGCAGAAGCAAATTAAGCACTGACTCAAGGTCACAAAGGTAATAATGTATGGAGACAGAATTTAAGCCAAAACATTTTGGCATTAGAGCCCAATCTTTGTTTAAATTCCCTTTAAGTCTCACTTCTCTGAAGTATTCCCTTAAAACTTTACTCTCCCTGAAAGTCTAACCCTTGTTAATTTCTCTATCATCCCCCTGAGATGAGGCCTGGATTTCAGTTTGGAGTCTTTTCTGAATCAAAGCAATATTCTAGAAATTCCTTGGATGCAAATATTAACAGACAGAGAGAAATGTTTTCTCCCTGTTCTGAATAAGCTACACACTTGCATTTTTCCAAACATATAAAAGTGGTCCTCCTGTTACATTTTGGAGTGTATTTGGATCAAAGGGATCACTTGAATTGAATGACTGAGAGACATTAAAGATATTTTAACATGAGCTGTATCTAAAATATCATAGAGGATTATTTGCAAATTTCCAGGGATGGCTTCTTGTTTACATCTAAAATTTCATTTCTATTTTGGGGATGCTCAGATAACTCAAAGTTCTTTATGGAGAACCAGTCTCCTTCCCTAGAGCTTCTATCCACTGATAATATTTCTGACCTCTGGAACTCTGGAATGACTCAGGGTAGGCCTACTTCTAACTAACCTTTTTGTTAATAGAAGAATAATATTAATGATAATAATGCTAATCACTAATGCATACTAGGGCTTCCCTGGTGGCTCAGACAGTAAAGAATCTGCCTGCAATGCAGGAGACCCGGCTTCTTGATCCCTTGGTCGGGGAGATTCCCTGGAGAAGGGAATGGAAACCCACTGCAGTATTCCTGCCTGGAAAATCCCACGGATCGAGGAGCTGGTGGTCTGTGAGGTTGCAAAGAGTCGGACATGACTGAAGTACTAAACGACAACACTGCATACTAAGTGCTGCTTACCATGTGCCGTACTTTTTTCTAGACTTGGGAAATGTGCTAATATGCTTTCTCTTCTTGAAAACCCTCTTGAAATGGGTGCTGGTATTCCAATCTTCATTTTCCAAATAAGAAAACTTAAGTTTAAATGGGATAGATGGCATTAAAGCAGGTGTAGGAGTTGAATTTGAACCTAAATCATCTAGTTCCTGTGTCTGTGTACTGAACTAATGTGGGGGATGACAAAGTTTTCCTTGATTCTCATAGGGTCCCCCTCTAGTCTGAAAAATAAACTGGCAAAGACAGTTTAACAGAAGAACAGCATACAAATTTATTTAATATAAGATTTATGTGACATGGAGTTTCATAAGGAAATAAAGACCTGATGAAACAGTTAAAGCTGAGTGGTTTCGTGCTAGGTTTGTTGAAGAGAGGAAACTTGTAGAAACATGTGATAGCAGAAATGGCATAAACTAATGGTAGTGAATTGTAGAAACTTAGCAAGGCCTGTTCCTTCAGATTCTGCCCTGTGTCCCTCCATCTTCGGGGATAAGTGTGCTCCTTTCTTCCTGGTATGCCAAGGGCCTCTCTCATCGGAGGATTTATGACTTGCTTCAAGGGAGGATCAGAAAGACTCTTCTGCACATGCCACTTCTGAAATTCCTTCAGCCTGAACTATGCAATATGCCAATATGCCATATTTTGGGGCAGTATGTCCTGCACCCTGTCACAAGCATGCCGTAATCACAAACTGTAAACCCCACAATGTAGTTTCCTACTAGTTTGAATGCTTCATTTTTTTCAGATTTTCTTAAGGCTTTAGTTTAAAGATTATTGTCACTCAATTCACAATGTAGTAATTCAGTAGAGATTTATTGAGTATCAACCATGTACCGGGTGCCATGCTGCTGTGATGTTTTGACTCCTTTTATATGGGCTCAGTTGATGATACTTGTCAAAACTAAACAGGTTCTCCAAGGCCTGAAATTGAGATGGAAGGAAATACCAGTGGCCTGACTCATGTGTATATTTGTTATACAATAAATGCGGTAACAATAGTGGGATTAACTAACATGGTACTTGTCTCAGTTCATAATAAATGAACACGAAGCCCAAGAACTCAGCCTTTGCGTTTCTGCTACCATATATACCACATTTTATGTGTTTCAAGTTTATGCTTTTCACCCTAAATTGAGAGTTTTAAGTTTATAGATCATTAGAGTTGGTACATCATTCTGATCTTTTGAGTCTACTGCTTGTCTGCTCACTTTATCCATCCACAACGAGGGTCTCTAGACTCTTATACAATGTCACAGAATCATTGGAATGATGTCCTGTTACCTCTCCATGTTTTCTTGGATATAAGCAAGATGTAGTTTCTGCTCACACTGAAGAAAAGGAGATTAAGCAAAAATGTTAACACCAGGGGTTGGGGATCGTGGAGGACTACCTTCAACTCTGTTTGTGACACATGATGTCTGAACAGTTAAATCCATTGCTACCGTTTAAATGTTAGGAAATGATATGTTAAAAAAAAACAGGTGTTTCCAGATTTCAAAAAGCCTAATACACTAGGTATGTTTTTACGTGACAAGATTGCTGTGAACTGAGGAGTAGCTGCTCCCTTTCAACAGGTCGATTGCTCCCTCTCTTATCCCAGCCCCCTCCTACCTTTACCGTATTTACCCTTCATCGTCCTGCACATATAGTCTCTGTCTTACATGTAGGCACTTATTTGTGTTACCTGGCTGACCTCCACTGGCATTTTTATTTTGAACTTTTTATTTTGTATTGATTGTAGCCAATTAACAACGTCGTGATAGTTTCCGGTGAACAGCAAAGGGGGACTCAGCCATGCATATACAGGTATCCATTCTCCCACAAACCCCTCTCCAGTCAAGGCTGCCACATGACACTGAGCATAGTTCCATGTGCTATACAGTAGGTCCTGGTTTGT
Source organism: Okapia johnstoni (assembly GCA_024291935.2). NCBI lineage: Eukaryota > Metazoa > Chordata > Mammalia > Artiodactyla > Giraffidae > Okapia > Okapia johnstoni. The sequence goes on from CM044326.1 coordinate 3,568,922, forward strand.
TATCCATTTTAGATCCAGCAGCGTGCACATGAATATCCCAAACTTCCTGACTGTGGCTTCCCCCTGGCAACCATAAGTTAGTTTACTAAGTCTGTGAGTCTCTTTCTGTTCTGTAAGTTCATTTGCGTCATTTTTTTTGAGATTCCACATATAGGGCATTTCATATGACATTTCGCCTTCACTGTCTAACTTCACCCAGTATGACACTCTATAGGTCCACCCACATTGCTGCAAATGGCATTATTTCATTCTTTTTGATAGCTGAGTGATATTCCGCTGTATAGTGTATATTGTATTTGATATTGTATATATGCACTGCGTCTCCTTTATCCATCCCTCTGTCAGTGAAGGTTTATGTTGCTTCTGTGTCTTGGAGATTGTCAACAGTGCTGCACTGAATGTTGGGGTGCTTGGATACTTTCAGATCATGTTTTTCTCCAGAAATATGCCCAGGAATGGGATGGCACCGTCATACGTAGCTCTTTTTTAGTTTCTTAAGGAACCTCCATACTGTTCTACATAGTGGCTGTACTGATTTACATTTCCACCAAAAATGTAGGAGGATTCTCTTCTCTCTAAATCCTCTCCAGCATTTACTGTTTGTGGACTTTTTGATGATGGCCATTCTGGCTGATGTGAGGTGGTATCTCCTTGTAGTTTTGGTTAGCATGTCTCTAATAATTAGTGATGTTGAACATCTTTTCATGTGCCCGTTGCCATCTGTATGTCTTCTTTGGAGAGATGTCTATTTAGGTCTTCTTCCCATTTTTTTTTTTTTGAGTGGGTAGTTTGTTTTGATGCTGTTAAGCATTGTGAGTTATTTGTATATTTTGGGAACTAATCCCTATCAGTCAAATTATTTGCAAATATTTTCTCCCAGTCTGTGGGTTGTCTTTTTGTTTTGTTTATTGTTTCCTTTTCTGTGCAAAATCTTTCATGTTTCAGTCAGTCTCTTTTTTTTTTTTTTTTATTTCCAGTATTCTGGGAAGTGCATCAAAAAGACGTTACTGTGATTTATGGCAGAAAGTGTCTTGCTTATGTTTTCCTCTAGGAGTTTTATAATATCCAGTCTCACATTTTGGTCTTTAATCCATTTTGAGCTTATTTTTGTGTATGCTATAAAAGTATGAGCTAATTTCATCTTTCTGCATGTAGCTGTCCAGTTTTCCCTGCACCTTTTTTTGAAGAGACTGTCTGTCAGACACTGTATTGTCTTGGCTCCTTAGTCAGAGATTAATTGATCGTCAGTGCATGGTGTTATTTCACTGTTTTCTATGTTGTTCCATTGATCTCTATTTCTATGTTTGTGCCAGTACCATACTTTTTGACAACTGTAACTTTGTAGTATAGTCTGAAGTCAGGAAGCCTGATTCTTCCACCTCTACTTTCCTTTCTCAAGACTGCTCTGGCTATTTGGGGTCTTTTGTGTCTCCATACAAAATTTGAGATTATTTGTTCTAGTTTTGTGAAAAAAACACAAGGGCTTCCCTTGCAGCTCAGCTGGTAAAGAATCTGCCTGCAATGCAGGAGACCTGGGTTTGACCCCTGGGTTGGGAAGATCCCCATACATGGCAGGTGTATTCTTTACCAGCTGGGCCTCAAGGGAAACCCAAGAATACTAGAGGGGGTAGCCTATCCCTTCTCCAGCAGTTCTCCCTGACCCAGGAATCAAACCGGGGTCTCCTGCATTACAGGCAAATTCTTTACCAACTGAGCTATGAGGGATGATATAGATACAAATGTTTATGAGTCAGACATTGTACTGAGTGTTTTATATGCAGTACTCCATTGGAGTTTTAGAACCACGCTGTGAAATAAGATATATTGTTACTATTTTCTTCTTTCTTGTGTAAAGAAACTGAGGCACAGAAAGGTAATGTAACTTATTCAAATTCCTACAGCTAGAAGTGGATTCAAACCCAATATCTGCATTGTTAAGGAACTGTTATTGAGCATGTAGAGGAATTTACTTATGTGTGTGGCCCTGCTCTTAATCTGGTAAAACAGCAAAAAGGAAAACAGATGGAAGAGAAAGCCAAAGCAGCATCATTTCAGAGTAACCTTTTGGTACCATCTGCAGTTACAGACAACCTGTGCTTTGGAGAAGGTACCACTCTGCACATACTGCTGGCCTGGTTCCCCGATCTTACATCAGTCCATTAGGCCTGGGTGCTAGGAGGTGACTGTTTAGCAAGATATACACCATTAAACAAAGTAGATAATAAGCTGATGATTATGCTTGAAGCTCGGTAAAACAATATACCTTCTGCACCTAAGTAGTTTAATTCATACCCCCTCCCCGCCACTCATTTTGGTGTATAGAAGACTATATTACCATTTCAGGAAAGCTGAGGAATTGTTTCAGTAGCATCAGTCTGCTCCCAAATGTCAGTCTAGCCCACTTCTAATAAGATGTTGGGCACACATGGGCCTGGCTCACAGCAATGACTTGGAGTTCCTTTCTCTCTACTTTCCAAACTTCTAAGAACCATGTTAACCCCACATGTTGATTTTGCCTAATAGGGCATCTACAATATCTTTTTTCTTTATATGTGAGTAAAACATTTATTGAGAGTTGTAATATGCTAATGAATAAAGTAGGTGTGCTAATGTGTTCATAAAAAAGGTAGTTTTCATCCTTTTAGATGTCAAATATCTTTTGTCTGATTGAACATCTTGGCACATTTTCTTTGCCACTGTCTACAGTGAGGCAACAGATATTTATTAAGCACCATCCATGTGCAGTTGGAGAAATAAAGATAACTTATACCCAGGCTCTGCTCTCAAACAGCTTAGTGTCTTGTTGGGGAGAAATATATCTACAAAATAGATAACTTACAGTTTGAACAGGACCCCAAAGACTGAATGTGCACAGAAGAGTATGGCGAGGTCACTGGAAGTGACTGCGATCACTGATGATCCATCCATTCATCCATTTGTTTAATCCGCCTATCCATCTATCCACATACATTTACCAAACACCCACTTGGTTAGATTCTTTTCTGCTGACACAGACCTGCCTGGGAAGCTTACATTTTAGTGGGTGAATTAAAATCCAGATTGAATTAAAATTTGTATTGTGTGAGTTATTTAGAGGTCAGGAGAGATGAGGCCAACCTTTGGAGCAGTTTGACTCTCATAAAATCATAGTGGAATGGCCTGTGTTCATATCTTTTTAGGATTTGGGGATAATTTGCCAAGTCTATTATAATTTGTACTAAGATAGTTATATACAGTTTTGGATGTTGTAAAACTAAGGTTTACCCACTAAACACAGCGAGTAGAATGGGATTGTTGAAATAACTGTGGTGAAAAAAGTATGTAGACACATACTTATTCCATTTGTGTCTAGTTTACTGGCACCTTATCTCCTGTTCTCATGCCAGCCCTGTGCGTTTTTATCCACTTAACAGGTAAGTAAATGGAGCTTTGAGGGTAGATTGGACTGAACCAAACCAAAAGCCCAGTGGCCTAGGCTGGACACGGCTGAGCTATCGTCTGCATCATGTTTCTGTATAGACCAGACAGACGGTCTTGCTCTATGGTATGATGGGGGAGTGGATGGAGAAATGTGCATGCCATAGCCTTGACTGTGGTCATCCCTGAAGTCCTGTCATCCTTGACTAATTTCCATGGGCTTTGTTGGTGTGTCTCTCATTAAAGGGAAATCATTCCCAGAAATGTGGCAGTGTGTGTATCACGTAGCCACACTTCAGTGTGTGAATGAACACCTCATTTTGGATAATGGCTCTCAAAGGGGAGGAGAAGAATAGAAAGAGATACAGATAACTCTCTGGTGGGAGCAGCTGTGAGTCTCTGAGTGAACTCAGCCTTGCCTCAAAGAAGCTCCAGCTTCTCTCCACACTTGCAGAATCCTGGAAGAGCTGTTCTGGTTCTGTTGGGAAAAAAGGTACACATTGAAAGCTTACCCTGCTTTTGCATTTTTTGTTTCAGAAATGTTGATAAAATTCATTCTCTTTCAAAAATAGGTCTTTGATGCCTCATAATTACATTTTTGCTTTAATTATAGCTACTGCTTTCCAGAAAACTCAATTCCTTCCAATATGATTCTAAATGCTTGCTTATTAGTCATTGTGGGCTTGTTGTTCCTCAAATGTTCATCAGACATTGGCTTTTAATGACAACAGTTAGTTGCATTTCCAAAACATCTTCGTTTAATTACATCCCCTTTTTTCATCCCGGAGTTTCAGTGTGACTATATGCCAAAGGACTTTTTTTTTTTTCTCTTTTGAGGGGAAAAAAACCCTGAAATCTTTCACTGATGGATAGATGCAGCAACCACTGTTGTGCAATGAAAGATAATTCAAAAGTATGTAAAGAAATAACTTTGCTAGCTGGAGTGCTGTGTTCCAGAGAGGGAGATGGGCTCTCAAAGTAAAACATGGTACCGAGCAACCAACCTGCATTCCCCACATGGTTGGGTTTTGTGGATTGTGTGCCAGTATCCCAGAGCCTACTTCAGATTGTCATCGACAATAAAAACATCATCAGATCTAGTTTTGTGTTGAAAGCCCCTTAATGGGATTCAAGGCAAATAACAATAAGGTGTAGGGGCTTTCCAGGTGGCTCGGTGGTAAAGAACCCACATGTCAATGTAAGAGACGTGGGTTCTATCCCTGGATCAGGAAGGCTCTCTGGAGGAGGAAATAGCAACCCACTCCAGTATTCTTGCCTGAGAAAGCCCATGGACAGAGGCACCTGATGGGCTAGTTCATGCAAACAGACATGACTGAGCACACAGACACACACACAACACGTGGTAATAAGGTGTATTAGGAGCTTTGAAATGCATGATACAGTAAAAAGAAAGGACCATCCTAAGTGACACAGCAGATGTGATTATAGATGATTGTCACTGATGACAGTGGAAAGAATGGTGCCTCTTAGGCCAAATCAGCTGGTAGAAGTAAGACCTCACACTGCTGTAGCAGCCAGAGGCGCAACAGAAGACCAGTAGGCATCAAGTTGAGAGAAGACAGGGTAGGACAGGATTTTTGTTTTACACGCTCTTTACATACATTATCCTATTGAAGCCTCATAGATATCCTAGAGGTAGATATTGTTACAATTTACAAATGAGAAAATTGGGGAGTCTAAGGGGCTTGGTAGTGGGTAAGGTCATGAATTTTTGGCAGAAGCAATGGGTGTCAGTCCCAGACCTGAGCATTGAATGGTGGCTCTTTTGCTGTCTTGCATATAGGGTCATCGTTACCATCTTTCTAAATTCCATATATATGCATTAGTATATTGTATTGGTGTTTTTCTTTCTGGCTTACTTCACTCTGTATAATAGGCTCCAGTTTCACCCACCTCATTAGAACTGATTCAAATGTATTCTTTTTAATGGCTGAGTAATATTCCATTGTGTATATGTACCACAGCTTCCTTTTCCATTCATCTGCTAATGGGCATCTAGGCTGCTTCCATGTCCTGGCTATTATAAACAGTGCTGCAGTGAACATTTGGGGTACACGTGTCTCTTTCAGTTCTGGTTTCCTCGGTGTGTATGCCCAGCAGTGGGATTGCTGGGTCATATGGCAGTTCTATTTCCAGTTTTTTAAGGAATCTCCACACTGTTCTCCATAGTGGCTGTACTAGTTTGCATTCCCACCAACAGTGTAAGAGGGTTCCCTTTTCTCCACACCCTCTCCAGCATTTATTGCTTGTAGACTTTTGGATAGCAGCGATTCTGACCGGCATGAAATGGTACCTCACTGTGGTTTTGATTTGCATTTCTTTGACAATGAGTGATGTTGAGCATCTTTTCATGTGTTTGTTAGGCATCTGTTTGTCTTCTTTGGAGAAATGTCTGTTTAGTTCTTTGGCCTATTTTTTGATTGGGTCATTTATTTTTCTGGAATTGAGCTGCAGGAGTTACATGTATATTTTTGAGATAAATTCTTTGTCCGTTGTTTCATTTGCTATTATTTTCTCCCATTCTGGAGGCTGTCTTTTCACCTTGCTTACAGTTTCCTTTGTTGTGCAAAAGCTTTTAAGTTTAATTAGGTCCCATTTGCTTATTTTTGCTTTTATTTCCAGTACCCTAGGAGGTGGGTCACAAAGGATCCTGCTGTGATTTATGTCAGAGAGTGTTCTGCCTATGTTTTCCTCTAGGAATTTTATAGTTTCTGGTTTACATTTCTGGTTTAGATATTTAATCCATTTTGAGTTTATTTTTGTGTATGGTGTTAGAAAGTGTTGTAGTTTCATTCTTTTAAAAGTGGTTGACCAGTTTTCCCAGCACAACTTGTTAACAAAATTGTCTTTTCTCCATTGTGTATTCTTGCCTCCTTTGTCAAAGATAAGGTGTCCATAGGTGAGTGGATCTATCTCTGGGCTTTCTGTTTTGTTCCACTGATATATATTTCTGTCTTTGTGCCAGTACCACACTGTCTTGATGACTGTGGCTTTGTAGTAGACCCTGAAGTCAGACAGGTTGATTCCTCCTGTTTCATTCTTCTTTCTCAAGGTTGCCTTGGCTATTCGAGGTTTTTTTGTATTTCCATACAGATTGTGAAATTATTTGTTCTAGTTCTCTGAAAATACCGTTGGTAGCTTGATAGCGATTGCATTAAATCTGTAGATTGCTTTCACTTTCACTGTATTGATTCTTCCATTCCATGAACACGGTATATTTCTCCATCTGTTTGTGTCCTCTTTGATTTCTTTCATCAGTGTTTTATAGTTTTCTATATATAAGTCTTTTGTTTCTTCAGGTAGATATATTCCTAAATATTTTATTCTTTTCATTGCAATGGCGAATGGAATTGTTTCCTTAATTTCTCTTTCTGTTTTCTCATTGTTAGTGTATAGGAATGCAAGGGATTTCCATGTGTTAATTTTATCTCCTGCAACTTTACTATATTCATTGATTAGCTCTAGTAATTTTCTGGTGGAGTCTTTAGGGTTTTCTATGTAGAGGATCATGTCATCTGCCAACAGTGAGAGTTTTACTTCTTCTTTTCCAATCTGGATTCCTTTTATTTCTTTTTCTGCTTTGATTGATGTGGCCAAAACTTCCAAAACTACGTTGAATAGTAGTGGTGAGAGTGGGCACCCTTGTCTTGTTCCTGACTTTAGGGGAAATGCTTTCAATTTTTCGCCATTGAGGATGTTTGCTGTGGGCTTGTCATTTATAGATTTTATTGTGTTGAGGTATGTTCCTGCTATTCCTGCTTTCTGGAGGGTTTCTAGCATAAATGGATGTTGAATTTTGTCAAAGGCTTTCTCTTCAACTATTGAGATAATCATATGGTTTTTATCTTTCAATTTGTTAATGTGGTGTATTGCGTTGATTGATTTGCGGACATTGAAGAATCCTTGCATCCCAGGGATAAAGCCCACTTGGTCATGATGTATGGCTCTTTTTAATATGTTGTTGGATTCTGTTTGCTAGGATTTTGTTAAGGATTTTTGCATCTATGTTCATCAGTGATATTGGCCTGTAGTTTTCTTTTTTGGTGTTGTCTTTGTCAGGTTTTGGTATTAGGGTGATGATGGCCTCATAGAATGAATTTGGAAGTTTACCTTCCTCTGCAATTTTCTGGAAGAGTTTGAGTAGGATAGGTGTTATATCTTCTCTAAGTTTTTGGTAGAATTCAGCTGTGAAGCTGTCTGGTCCTGGGCTTTTGTTTGCTGGAAGGTTTCTGATTACAGTTTCAATTTCCATGCTTGTGATGGGTCTGTTAGGATTTTCTATTTCTTCCTGGTTCAGTTTTGGAAAGTTATACTTTTCTAAGGATTTGTCCATTTCTTCCAAGTTGTCCATTTTATTGACATATAGTTACTGATAGTAGTCTCTTATGATCCGTTGTATTTCTGTGTTGTCTGTTGTGATCTCTCCATTTTCATTTCTAATTTTGTTCATTTGATCCCGTTTCCATTTACTTTGTTGTTTTGTGTTCATGTTTATACACGCTTTCTGTGTTCCTGTATAGAGAAAATCCTTTAGCATTTGTTGGAGAGCTGGATTGGTGGTGCTGAATTCTCCCAGCTTTTGCTTGTCTGTAAAGCTTTTGATTTCTCCTTCATATTTGAATGAGATCCTTGCTGGGTACAGTAATCTGGGCTGTAGGTTTTTTTCTTTCATCACTTTGAGTATGTCCTGCCATTCCCTTCTGACCTGAAGAGTTTCTATTGAAAGATCAGCTGTTATCCTTATGGGGATCCCCTTGTGTGTTATTTGTTGTGTTTCCCTTGCTGCTTTTAATATTTGTTCTTTGTGTTTGATCTTTGTTAATTTGATTAATATATCTTGTGGTGTTTCGCCTTGGGTTTATCCTGTTTGGGACTCTCTGGGTTTCTTGAACTTGGGTGACTATTTCTTTCCCCATTTTATGGAAGTTTTCAACTATTATCTCCTCAAGTATTTTCTCGTGGTCTTTCTTTTTGTCTTCTTCTTCTGGGACTCCTATGATTCAATATTGGGGAGTTTAACATTGTCCCAGAGGTCTCTGAGGTTGTCCTCATTTCTTTTAATTCTGTTTCCTTGTTTCCTCTCTGTTTCATTTATTTCTACCATTCTATCTTCTACCTCACTTATCCTATCTTCTGCCTCCATTATTCTACTGTTGGTTCCCTCCAGAGTGTTTTTTATCTCATTTATTGCATTATTCATTATATATTGACTCTTTTTTTATTTCTTCTAGGTCCTTGTTAAACATTTCTTGCATCTTCTTAATCCTTGTCTCCTGGGTATTTATCTGTAACTCCATTTTGTTTTCAAGATTTTGGATCATTTTCACTATCATTATTCGGAAGTCTTTATCAGGTAGATTCCCTATCTCTTCCTCTTTCGTTTGGTTTGGTGGGCACTTTTCCTGTTCCTTTACCTGCTGAGTATTTCTCTGCCTTTTCATCTTGTTTAGATTGCTGTGTTTGGGGTGGCCTTTCCGTTTTCTGGCAGTTTGTGGTTCCTCTTTATTGTGGAGGTTCCTCGCTGTGGGTGGGGTTAGACGGGTGGCTTGTCAAGGTTTCCTGGTTAGGGAAGCTTGTGTCGGTGTTCTGGTGGGTGGAGCTGAATTTCTTCTCTCTGGAGTGCAATGGAGTGTCCAGTAGTGAGTTTTGAGATGTCTATGGGTTTGGTGTGACTTTGGGCAGCCTGTATATTGAAGTTCAGGGCTATGTTCCTGTGTTGCTGGAGAATTTGTGTGGTATGTCTTGCTGTGGAACTTGTTGGCCCTTGGGTGGTGCTTGGTTTCAGTGTAGGTATGGAGGATTTGGGATGATCTCTTATTAATTAAAGTTCCTGGGAGTCAGGAGTTCTCTGGTGTTCTCAGGATTTGGACTTAAGCCTCCTGCCTCTGGTTTTCAGTCTTATTCTTAAAGTAGCCTCAAGACTTCTCCATCTATACAGCACCAATGATAAAACATCTAGGTTAATGATGAAAGTTTCTCCACAGTGAGGGACACCCGGAGAGGTACACAGAGTTACATAGAGAAGAGAAGAGGGAGGAAGGAGATAGAGGTGACTGGGAGGAGAACAGGGGAATTAAAAGGGGAGAGAGCACGCTAGCCAGTAATCACTTCCCTATGTGCTCTCCACAGTCTGGATCCCTCAGAGATGTTTACGGAGTTGCACAGAGAAGAGAAGAGGGAGGAAGGAGACAGAAGTGGCCAGGAGGATAAAAGGGGGAATCAAAAGGAGAGAGATAGGTCCAGCCAGTAATCAGTTCCCTAAGTGTTCTCCACAGCCTGGAATACAAAGAGATTCACGGAGTTGGGTAGAGAAGAGAAGGGGGAGGGAGGACATAGCTGTGACCCGGTGGAGAGCCAAAAGGGGGAGAGAGCAATCAAGCCAATCATCTTGCTCCCAAGTAAAAATGGGTACTGCAGATTGGGTTCTTAAAAGTACAAAATTGATAACAAATACCAAAAAGCAAAGATTAAAAATCTAGAGAAGAGGTTAGATTCTCAAAAATACAATATTAAAAAACAAAAGTCACAAAAATTATAATATATGTGTATACACACACACACACACACACATATTTATAAAGTTTGCTTTAAAAATAGGGTCTTTTTTTGCAAGGTAGTATTAGGTTTAAAAATGAAAATTAAAGGAGTAATAGAGGACTTAAAATTGTTTTAAAAAATTAAAAAAATGATAATAGTAAAATATATCTAGGCCTTTCTCTGGAGCTGTTGTGGACAGTGTGGTGTCAGTTCATTTTCAGATATTTCCTTGATCTGGCTTATACTTCTCAAGGTCTATAGGCCCTTCCTATGTAGTCGGTGCTAACTACAGGATTTTAATATATTGCACCTGTCACTTCCAAAGCGGTTCCCTCTGTTTATTTTAGCTTCTTCTGTTTGCTGGTCTCTTCAGTGTCTAATTTCCTCCCTGACACAAGGGGGGTGGTGGTGGTCACTTTTTTTATGCTCACTTGTTCAGTCGTGCTGTGGGGAGGGAGGAACACTGCAAACCAATATCACTGGCTTGTGTGGGGAGTGCTCACAGTGTCTCGGCCACACTGGGTTTGCCCCACTCACGGCGGGTGTGTTTTCCCAGTCTACACTGCTCAGGCTCTAGGTTACTCTGCTGGGAACTGTCTGTGGCGGGCCCTGGGTTACATGCACTTCCCAAGTCTAAGCCGCTCAGGTTCAGGTTCTCTGGTACTCCACAAAGGCACAGACTTGGTTAAGCCTGCGTTTTGTGCCCTTCCCAGGTCCGAGCAGCTCAGGTGACCACGTCATGGCGAGCACAGTCGCCCCCAGTTGAAGGCTGCGACTTATCGCCTCCCCTGTCCCAGCCGCTTGGTTTTCTGGGTGTAAAACAGGTGCACCTTCTCAGGTGTGCCATGTCTCTCTTCTGGGGAGCTGATCTCTGGCTGCGACCCTCCGGGCAGATGTCAACCGTCCAGAATCCCAAGAAGTCTTGTTTAGCAACGAAGCCTGCTTGCGGTTTGGTAGATGATGCCTCTCTGGGGCTGCAACTGCCCCTTTCCGGCTCTGGCTGCCCTCGCCTGCCCATCTCCAGTGGCGATGGGCTGGTCCACAGCTGGCTATCTCTGCTCAGTCCTTTGTTCTGTGAGTGGCCTGGCAGTGTCTTAGGTTAGGGCTTTTCTCAGAATAGATGTTGCCCTTTGAAATTCCAAGGCTCGCCACAGACCCGCCAGTGAGGGTGTTTCTTGGTGTTTGGAAACTTCTCTCTTTTTTAAGACTCCCTTCCCGGGACAGATCTCCATCCCTACCTCTTTTATCTCTCTTTTTATCTTTTATATTTTGTCCTACCTCCCTTCAAAGACAATGGGTGCCTTTCTGGGTGCCTGATGTCCTCTGCCAGCATTCAGAAGTTGTTTTGTGGAATTTGCTCAGCGTTCAGATGTTCTTTTGATGAATTTGTGGGAGAGTAAGTGGTCTCCCCGTCCTATTCCTCTGCCATCTTAGGACTGCCCTGCATGTCTTCTTTGGAGAAATGTCTTTTTAGGTGTTCTGACCACTTTTTGACTGGGTTGTTTGTTTTACTGCTACTGAGCTGCATGAACCGCTTGTATATTTTGGAGATTAATCCTTTGTTGGATTAATCCTGTTTCAATTGAAATCATTTTTATCCATTCTGAGGGTTGTCTTTTCATCTTATTTATGTGAAACAAAGGAAATGTTTAATTATGTCCCACATATTAATTTTTGTTTTCATTTCCATTATTCTAGGAGGTGGGTCAAAGAGGATTTTGCTGTGATTTATGTCAAAGAGTGGTTTGCCTGTGCTTTCCTCTGAGTTTTACAGTTTTAGGCATTACATTGTGGTCTTTAATCTGTGTGCATGTGTGTGTGTGTGTGTGGTGTTAGGAAGTATTCTAATTTCATTCTTTTGCATGTAGCTGTTCAGATTCCTCAGCACTTACTGAAGAGGCTGTCTTTTCTCCATTGTATATCCTTGCCTTCTTTGTTAAAAATAAGATGCCCATACATGTGTGGATTTATCTCAGGACTTTCTTTTTCTATTGATATATATTTCTTTTTTTTGTGCCAGTTCCATACTATTTGGATGACTGTATAGTCTGTAGTAGTATAGTCTGAAGCCAGGAAGTTTGACTCCTCCAGCTGCATTTTTCATTCTCAAGATTTTTTGACTATTCAGCATCTTTTGAGTTTTATACAAATTGTGAAATGTTTTATTCTACCTCTGTGAAAAATGTCATTGGTAATTTGATAGAGAGTGCATTGAATCTGTAGATTGCTTTGGGAAGTATAGTCATTTTCACAGCATTGATTCTTCCATCCAAGAACACGATGTATCTCTCCATCCATTTGTCATCTTTAATTTCTTTCATCAGTGTGTTAGTTTTGTGTATACAAGTCTTTTGTTTCCATAGGTATTAGGTTAGTAATTGCAATGTAATTGCAGTTTTGGACCCCAGATTTTAAATCATTATAACTAGGCTCAAGCACATCTTTTTTTTTTTTTTCATCAAAATAGGAACCATTGCAATCAACACATTTTTGCTAATAAGAAATAAGCTTGTTTATTTCTATAGCGTAAAAATCCATGCATGGGGATTCAGTAAACTCTTGGAAAGCATTTTCTTCCTTCTCCTAGTTGTGGAAGCATTTTCCCTGCAAAAAGTATGCTTGAAGAAGTGGTAGTCTGATGGTAAGAGATCAGGTGAATATGAGAGATGAGGCAAAATTTTGCAGCCTAATTCATTCAACTTTTGAAGTGTTGGTTGTGCAACATGCAATTGGACACTGTCATGAAGAACTGGTTGCTTTCTGTTGACCAATGTCAGCTGCAGGTATTGCAGTTTTCAGTACATCTCTGAGCATCCTTCTCAGATATAATTGTTTTGCTGAGATTCAGAACCCTGTAGTGGATCAGACTGGCAGCAGACCACCAAACAGTGACCATGACCTTTTTTGGTGCAAGTTAGGCTCTGGGCAGTGCTTTGAAATTTCTTTTCCATCCAACCTCTGAGCTGGTCATCGTTGGTTGTCATATAAAATCCACTTTTTGTTGCATTTCACAATTCAATCAAGAAATGGTTCGTTGTTGTGTCAAATAAGAGAAGACAACACTTCAAAACAATGATTTTTGAAAATTTTTGGTCAGTTCATGAGGTACACACTTATCGAGCTTTTTCACCTTTCCAGTTTGCTTCAAATGCTGTAGAATGGTCGATGTTGGGTTCTTTGGCAGCTTCTCATGTAGTGCTAAGAGGATCAGCTTCAATGATCATCTCATTGGGTCATTGTCACTTCCAGTGGCCAGCCATTGTGCTGCTCATCTTCAAGGCTCTCATCTCCTTTCAAAATTTCTTGAACCACCACTACACTGTATGTTTGTTAGCAGTTCCTGGGCGAAATGCATTGTTGATGTTGCAAGTTGTCTCTATTGCTTTATGATCCATTTGGACTCAAATATGAAAATCACTCATATTTACTTTTTTGTCTAACGTCATTTCCCTAGTGTAAAACAAATATAAAATAAAGAGCAAGTAATATCATTAGCAAAACAGCATAAAGCAAGAAATGTGCATTAAAATTATGTAAAACATAACTACATTTATTTAAGAATATGTCCCAACATCAAACAGCAATATTCAAGTATGCAAAACCGCAGTTACTTTTGCACCAACCTTATAGGTTTAATCCTGGGTATTTTTATTTTTTCTTTTTGTTTCAGTGTTGAGTGGAATTGCTTCCAAATTTATCTTTCTGATTTTTCTTTACTAGTGTATAGGAATGCCAGGGATTTCTGTGTTTTAATTTTGTATCCTGCAGCTATACTAAATTCATTGTTAAGCTTTCATAGTTTTCTGGTGGCATTTTTAGGTTTGCTATATATAGTATCATGTTGGCTTAAAAAGTGAGAGTTTTTCTTTTTTCCAATCTGGATTTCTTTAATTTCTTTTTCTTTTCTAATAGCAGTGGCTATGGCATCCAAAACTATGTTGAATAATAGTGATTAGCATGGTATCCTTGTCTTGTTCCTGATTTGAGAGGAAATGCTCTCACTTTTTCAGCATTGATAATAATGTTTATTATGGGTTTGTTGAATATGGCCTTTATTATATTGAGTTAGGTTCCTTCTGTACCCATTTTCAGGAGAATTTTTATCATAATTGGCATTGAATTTTGTCTAGATCTTTCTCTGCATCTACTGAAATGATCATATGGGTTTTATGTTTCAATTTGTTTTCATGGTGTATCATATTGATTGATTTCTGTATATTGAAGAATCCTTGCATCCCTGGGCTAAACCTCACTTCATCATGGTGTATGATCCTTTTAATTTGCTGTTGGATTTTGCTTGCTAATATATTATTCTGAGTTTGTGCATCTATGTTCATCAGTGATATTTTCCTTTTTTTAATATATCTTTGGTTTTCGTGTTAGCATGATGGCAGCCTCAGAGAATGAGTTTGAGAGTGTTCCTCCCTCTAATTTTTTGGAAGAGTTTGAGAAGAACAGGTGTTAGTTCTCTAAACGTTGGATAGAATTCACCTGTAAAGCCATCTAGCACTGGAATTTTGTTTGATGGAAGATTTTTTAATCAAAGTTTTGATTTTTGGTACTTGTGATTGGTCTGACATGATTCTATCTCTTTCTGGTTCAGTTTTGGAAGGTTGTACATTTCCATGAACTTGTCCATTTCTTCTAGGTTGTCCATTTTATTGGCATAGATGCTCATGGTAGTCTCTTATGATCCTTTGTATTTCTGCACTTTCTGTTGTAACTTCTTTTTCATTTCTAATTTTATTGATTTGAGTCTTCTCCCTTTTTTTCTGTGGTGAGTCTGGCTAATGATTTGTCAATTTGGTTTGTAATTTTCTCAAAAGTAGCTTTTAGTTTTATTGATCTTTGCTATTGTCTCCTTCATTTGTTTTTTGCTTATTTCTGCTCTTATTTTTATGATTTCTTTCCTTTTTCTAATGTTTTGTTTTTGTATTTGTTCTTCTTTTTCTTATTACTCTAGGTGTAAAAGGTTAGGTTGTTTATTTGATGGTTTTCTCCTTTCTTTGGGTAGGCTCGTATTACTGTAAACTTCTATTTTAGAACTGCTTTTGCTGCATCCCATAGCTTTTTGCTTATCGTAATTTCATTGTCAGTTGTTCCTAGGTACTTTTGATTTCCATTTTGATGTCTTCAGTGACCTGTTCGTTATTTAGAAGCATATTTTTTGGCCTCTATTTGTTTGTGTTTTCTTAACAGTTTTTTTTTTTTCCTCATGTAATTGTTATCTACTCTCATATCATGGTCAGAAAAGATTCTTGACACGATTTGAGTTTTCTTAATTTTACCAAGGCGTGGTTTCTGATGCAAGATGTTATCTATCCTGGAGAATGTTCATGTGTAATTGAAAAAAATGTGTATTCTGCTGTTATGGGATGGAATGTACTGAAGATATCAGTTAGGTCTAATGTCTTTTTTAAGACTTGTGTTTCCTTATTAATTTTCTGTGTGGGTGATCTATCCATCAATGTAAGTGGGGTGTTAAAGTCCCCTAATATTATTTTGTCACTGTGCATTTCCTCTTTTAGGGTTGTTAGCATTTGCCTTGTGTACTGAGATGCTCCTGTTTTGGGTGCATAAATATTTATAATTGTTAAATCCTCTTGGATTGTTCTCTTGACCATTATGTAGTGTCCTTCCTTATCTCTTGTAACAGTTTTTCACCATCAAATTCTGAATGAGATCCTTGCTGGGTAGAGTAATTTTGGTTGTAGGTTTTCCTCTTTCATTACTTTAAATATGTCTTGCCACTCCCTTTTGCCCTGCAGCATTTCTATTAAAAAATCAGCTGTTAGCCTTAAGGGATTCTTTTTGTTATTTTTTCTCTTTCTTTGCTGTTTTTAATGTTTTATCTTTGTGTTCAATTTTTGTTAGTTTGATTAATATGTGTCTTTTGACTAATATGTGTTAGTTTGATTAATATGTGATTAATTAACTAATATGTGATTAATATGTGCCCCAGAGATCTCTGAGACTGTCCTCAATTATTTTCATTTTTTTTAATTATGATCCTTAGCAGTTATTTATCTCATTCCATCTTCCAACTTATCCATTCTTCTGCCTCAGTTATTCTGCTATTGATTCCTCATAGATTATTTTTTAATTTCAGTCACTGTTTGTCTATTCTTTATTTCTTCTAGGTGTTTGTTAAATGTGTTCAATATTTCTTGTATTTTCTCCATTCTATTTTCAATATTTTGAAACTTCATTACTAGTAGTACTCTCAATTCCTGCTCAATAGGTTGCCTATTTCCTCCTCATATATTTTGTCTTTCAGCTTTTTACCTTGCTCCTTCATCTATAACATATTTTGTTGTTATTGTTCCCTTTTTTTTTTTTTAATGGGTGTGACTGTGTTCCTTTCTTGGTAGTTGTTTGGCCTGAGGTTTCCAGCAGTGGAGTTTGCAGGCAGTTGGGTAGAGTCATGTTTGGAGTTGAGATGTTGGACCTCTGGGATATCTCACTCTGAGTAATATTCCCTGAGGCCTAACCTTCTCTGTTATTCCATCAGTTCAGACTGAGCACTCCTGCCTCAGGAGCACAGGCCTGATCTGTGTCCCATGAACCTGGATCCCACAAGTCTTGGGTTGTGGGGAAAAAAAGAAAAAAAAATGCATAACAATAAAAAAGATTAAAAAATAACAACCCCCCTGGAGAATAAACCTGGACTCCAATAGCAAAGAGAGAGAAGGAAAAATATGTGTGTGGGTGTGTGTATAATAAAAATGAGGGAGCAGAATAATAATGAAGAGTAAAACAATAAAACAAGTTTAGAAAACTAAGAGAAATATTAGAAAAAATAAGAATGTGTATGAAACAAGCACTGAAGGGTAAGACTGAACTCCACTGGCAAATAGTACAAAAGTAAAACAAAGCCCCAACAGACCAAAAGTGGAACAACAAGACAAAAGTAAACCCCCAAAAGACAAAAAAGTACCTTTGCTGTGAAGGACAGGGTGTAGGTGGAGAAGGGCTTAGGTGGTGGTGGTTTTTAAGTAGAGGTGAGATTTAGGCTGGGCTGGGCTGCTGATTCAGAACTGATGCCTCCACAAAAGGCCCTGGGTTGGTATGGAGGGTAACCTGGGCTCCTCCCAGCCATGGAGGCCCCTGTAGTGCCTCTTGCTTCCAAGTGCAGAGGATCAGGCCTGGGTCCCCAGGAGGATCCCCAGGGCCAAGTGGGTTTGGTAACACCAGCTGGGTCCTCCAATCCTCCACACCCAGAGGGACCCTCCCCATCAATCCTGCTCTGTCTCCCCTCCATCCAGCGCCCATAGGACCTATGTGGTCAGTGAATGTCCTTGGAGGGAGTCCTGGAGAACAGATGGGGCCCTGGAGTGCATAGGTGTGTCACCTGAGGGCAGAAGTCTCAGCCTGGAGGGTGGAGGGGGGCCCAGAGAAAGAAGGGTGGCTGTGGAGGATTGGGGGGGCCCTGAGAGGAGGAGAGATAGGAGGATGGAGGGAGGTCCTGGAGGGTTGAGGGCCCAGTCCAGAGGACAAGATAGGGGCCCTGAGGAGGGGAGGAAACTGGAAAGCAGGGTGGATCTTGGAGGGTCCAGTGGGGCCCCCATGGATGGTGGAGTGCTCAGTCTGGTGGGAGGAGGGGGCCCTACAGGAAGGACAGCGTCCTGGAGGGCAGAGGGGGGACATGGAGCGGATTTCTTTGAATTACTTGCATTTTAAGCATTTAATCACAGAAAATCAATATTCCTTTACTCATGAACCAATGGAATTCTGACACTATTTGTTCTGACTCTTAGGTTCTCTCTGAAATTAAATGCTTTACTTTTTACCTCCCATCATCTAAGGAAAACCAGTACCACATGTCTGAGCTTATCCACAGGCATAAAAAAAAAATTGTCTTACATATTATTTATTTAATTCCTAGGGAACTGCTAATGTAGGAAATGGCCTTGACTGTGACCATAATGATTGGCCTGAGACCAGAGTTTAAAATATATATCATCAACTTAAATGTACATGTAAATTAGAGTGGGTGTTGCAAGAGATCCCGTAGTTCTTGTCGTTGAGGTATGTCAGTTTGCTGCTATACCCTCCCTTCACTGTATTCAAAAGGGATCCCCTCTGCAACTTTCTGTGATGGGAGTCCCTAAAGACTAAGTGCCAGTCTTAGTTGGTGCTACCCTTTTTCAGAAGACCACCAGAACAGTGATCAATCTGTTCACTGCCCACTCCACATTCGGAAGCTCCTGTACTTAGCACACTAGCCTCTGGTTTATCCCCACTCCCGGCTTGTCCTTCCAGCCCCTCCCCTGTCCACCTGTGAATTGTCATCTTCAGAATAACCACAGATACAAATAATCCTAGTTCCAGAGCCCTCTTGCAGACCCTTTTTCCAGAAAGCATTCCTGGACTTCTGCTCATGTTGGTTTCATGCTCCACAGTGATCCTACTGCACTCACAGTCAGCATTGTTGAACACTTTCTCCAAAGTAGATGCCAATAGAAAAACAATTTTCTCTATAGGAAACTCAAGACTTTCTTGAAGATAGAGATCGTTTCTGAAGTGTCTGTGTTTTGTTTCAAAACCTCATAAGGCTGGTCCTCAATCAATAAAAAAGGATATAAATTTCCAGGGATTCACTAATGGTGTTCTCAAAATTAGAGTTGATTTTTCAAACTGTGATGAGAACAGTTAACACCATGAGTGATAAAATGGAACTTTCACACATAACACAAAGCAAGATCAGTAATTTTCTCTAAAATTTGTATTAAAAAATCAGATTATACTGATTAATAAGTGTTTATATTCAACTGTGACAAGAAATAATCGGTTGCTATGTAGGCAGAATGCTTTTTTTTTGTCCGGGTAAATTCCAATAGTTTATATAAATGTGATTGAGATTTGTGTGTGTGTGTGTATGTTCCAATCCCAAAGAAAGGCAATGCCAAAGAATGCTCAAACTACCGCAGAATTGCACTCATCTCACACGCTAGTAAAGTAATGCTCAAAATTCTCCAAGCCAGGCTTCAACAATATGTGAACCATGAACTTTCAGATGTTCAAGCTGGTTTTAGAAAAGGCAGAGGAACCAGAGATCAAATTGCCAACATCCGGTGGATCATTGAAAAAGCAAGAGAGTTCCAGAAGAACATCTATTTCTGCTTTATTGACTATGCCAAAGCCTTTGACTGTGTGGATCACAATAAACTGTGGTAAATTCTGAAAGAGATGGGAATACCAGACCATCTGACCTGTCTCTTGAGAAACCTGTATGCAGATCAGGAAGCAGCAGTTAGGACTGGACAGGGAACAACAGACTGGTTCCAAATAGGAAAAGGAGTACGTCAAGGCTGTATATTGTCACCCTGCTTATTTGACTTATATGCAGAGTACATCACAAGAAATGATGGGCTGGAAGAAACACAAGCTGGAATCAAGATTGCCAGGAGAGATACCAATAACCTCAGATATGCAGATGACACCACCCTGATGGCAGAAAGTGAAGAAGAACTAAAGAGCCTCTTGATGAAAGTGAAAGCGGAGAGTGAGAGAGTTGGCTTAAAGCTCAACATTCAGAAAACTAAGATCATGGCATCTGGTCCCATCACCTCATGGGAAATAGATGGGGAAACGGTGGAAACAGTGTCAGACTTTATTTTGGGGGGCTGCAAAATCACTGCTGATGGTGATTGCAGCCATGAAATTAAAAGACGCTTACTCCTTGGAAGGAAGTTTATGACCAACCTAGATAGCATATTGAAAAGCAGAGACATTACTTTGCCAACAAATGTCCATCTAGTTAAGGCTATGGTTTTTCCAGTAGTCGTGTTTGGATGTGAGAGTTGGATGGTGAAGAAAGCTGAGCACCGAAGAATTGATGCTTTTGAACTGTGTTGTTGGAGAAGACACTTGAGAGTCCCTTGGACTGCAAGAAGATCCAACCAGTCCATCCTAAAGGAGATCAGTCCTGGGTGTTCATTGGAAGGACTGATGTTGCAGCTGAAACTCCAATACTTTGGCCACCTCATGTGAAGAGTTTACTCATTGGAAAAAACCCTAATGCTGGGAAGGATTGGGGGCAGGAGGAGAAGGGGATGAAGAGGATGAGATGGCTGGATGGCATCCCCGACTCGATGGACATGGGTTTGGGTGGACTCCGGGAGTTGGTGATGGACAGGGAGGCCTGGCATGCTGCGGCTCATGGGGTCTCAAAGAGTCGGACACGACTGAGCGACTGAACTATGTATGTGTGTTCCTATACAAATAAACAATAAACTAACAACCTATCTTAATAGGGAAAGCATAAAATAACTTTGAAAGTTAGAGTGTGTGGCCAGGTAGAGCTTCTTTGAATGAATGGATAAAGGCTATTTTCCTAAGTGACTGTTCTTACATACTTGAAGACAGTCTGTTCTTGTAAGCAGCAAGAGAAACTCTGTACACCATCTTAATTTTTTCAGCAGCTACTTCCAAGTATCTCCAGCAGTCCAGTACTTTGCTGAGACATTCAAGAAGGATTTTTCTTTCTGATTGACTAAACAAACCATGTGTCAAGTATGCTTGTGGCTCAGGGCAAGTTGTATGGCTTCAGCACTGACATTAGGTCTCTTGTTCATCTAAAGGAGAGACAGGATAAAAAGTGCAGTGTTGTACCCTGAGTTGATGCTCAGTAAGCCTGTTCCTTGCTTCCCTCTAAGAGGGAGTTGTGAAGAGCTGACCACACCCTAAGGAGTGGAGATTGTAGCATCTACAGCCACATAATCTCCTGAACCAAAAGAAATAGCAGGCTCCATATTTTAAGCTCGGGCCATGACACACATGTCAAGAACATGTTGTGTTCATTAAATATTAAATAAGCATTTTATCCTTTTTATGGCTCCCCAAAGGAAGATTTGACAAAATGACTTCTGCTTTAGGGAATCACTCAGAAAGATCTTCAAAGAGTAAAAATTTGGATTGAATTTTATAATGGTTGATACAGAATGTGAAATTGACATATAAAAGCTTTCAGAGAGTGATTTTCAGGAAAAAAAAATTGACTGTATGTTCTAATGCTTCTAAATTATATCTTAAATAATTGAAAATGATTTCAGTTAAAGGACAGATTTTAATTTTAGGGGTTGGAATGTGACTGTACAATTCCATGTCTTTCCTTGTGTTTTACCAGGAGGTGATAATGTTAAGTTATCATGTATAATGGACATAATATTCATGTATAATAGAGTTAATTTTTCAGTTAAATGATCTCTTATAATGTGACCATGGTTTAGCTGCCTCATGTTCTTATTATGTGGAAATGGATATAAGTTGTTTAAAACTTTTAAATGTCATTTTAATTTGTATTTTCTTAGATACAATATGGAGAAGGCAATGGCATCCCACTCCAGTACTCTTTTGCCTGGAAAATCCCACGGATGGAGGAGCCTGGTAGGCTGCAGTCCATGGGGTCGCTAAGAGTTGGACACGACTGAGCGACTTCACTTTCAGTTTTCACTTTCATGCACTGGAGAAGGAAATGGCAACCCACTCCAGTGTTCTTGCCTGGAGAATCCCAGGGATGGAGGAGCCTGGTTGGCTGCCATCTTTGGGGTCGCACAGAGTCGGACACGACTGAAGCGACTTAGCAGCAGCAGCAGCAGATACAATATTCTAAATATTGTAGAATATTCTGTATTGATATACAGTATTCTAAATTTATTCTCCAGTCTAGAAAATATGAAATAATCTTAGGTTCCCCATACCATGTAACTTAGTCAATAGTGACAATTACACCACTTGAATTCTCTCAAGTACAGGCCACCATCCCCATATCCCCTCCCTCCTCTCCGCTTAGGCCTTCTCTTTTAAATGACTGCTGATGGAGCTGCCTCCAGACTTCCCTTCCTCCAGGTCACTCCTCTGATTAAAGTACTTTGCGATTCCCACTTGCCACTCATCATGGAATTCCCATGATTTCCACTCTATGAGAAAGGCCTGATGCCTTGCGGGACGTGCAAGACGCTGCACTGCCTGAATCCAGCGTTAGCTCCTCCATGTTCCTCTCACCATTACTCATAGCAGCAGACTCAAGTCTGCTGTAAGCGTCTCTGTCTTAACATCTTGAGCTTCCATCTGGGTGGCCTTCCTGCCTGTGGCTTCCCAGATTCAGCTGACACTCCAATAAACCTCTTTTGAGCTCTGGCCCCATACCCTGGATGTTAATCCTTTCATATCCTATTTTAAGCAGTCTTGTAATGGCTATCTTTGGCCCATCCTGCAGTAGACCATGACCCTACAGATTCATTCTTATAGCCAATGGTATGTTGCCTAGCACCGAGTGTGCTAAATAAAGGTTCATGGATAAGTGAATAATCCTTTCTCAGAGAGCTTGAGGAAACTTGTGACAGAATTGTGAGGAAGTAAAACAATTGATATAAAAGTCTCCAAATAAAGACCAAGACCAAAATTTTCAAATTAGGAAGAAGCATGTGGAGTGAAGTGGCTAGGGAAGAGGAGCAGGCAGGTCACTGCAGTGTAGGTGAGAAGAATGCCAAGGGCCCTGGCATGGAAAGATTCCCCTTCCTGAGCTAAAGAATACCAGGGAGCAAGCATAGTTTGGAATGTTAAAGCTCAGTTTATTCAACTAACTCCAAATCAAATTATGGTTTAAAGGGAGATGAATTTAAGATTGAAGGTTAAAGTAGAAGCAATAATTCAGTAACATTATACTCTATTGCTTTTGCTTGTGATTCTCTAGTCCTAAAAAAGAAATATGGCTGAAGAAATATATTCAGTTCAGTTCAGTCACTCAGTTGTGTCCAACCATATGCGGACACGAAACATATTGCATGTCTTCATGTAATATTACACTTCATGGAATATTACATATTACACTTCATGTAATATGTTACACAATATAAGAGCAGATTATGTGCTTTTTTTATTTTGATGTAGTAACAGTAGTAATGTGCACTTAATAGGTGTTCTAAATACTCTCTGCACCTCCTTTCTGGACAACCAAGTCTAGTGTACAATATACTAGGGCCAACACAGCTGAGACATCTGTGACTATTTTGTAATATAAACTCCCAATTTTTCTCTTTTCTTCAGAGTTTATAGGAGTTTATCATCTTTGTTTGGAGGACTTTGTGTCTACTTCTGGGGAATATTTGCTTTCTCTTTCACAAAACCAAAGGCATTCTCTGCAAAATTCAGTTACTATATTCAGTTACTTTTTCATCTTTTCTTTTTTGGGGGGATGGGGTAGGGATGGGGAGGGTTACTTTTGCATTTGTTAACAATAAATAAAATTTTTGCTTTCTTCTTCTAGGTCTACAGCTCTAAAGTATATGACAAAGTTCTTTATCAGGATTTAACATAGTAGCTTGTTGTTGTTCAGTCATTCGTTCATGTCTGACTCTTTGTGATCTCACTGACTGTAGCACGCCAGGCCTCCCTGTCCTTCACCATCTCCCAGAGCTTGCTCAAGTGCATGTCCATTGAGTCGGTGATGTCATCCAACCATCCCATTCTCTGTCATCCCATTCTCCTCCTGCCTGCAGTCTTACCCAGCATCAGGGTCTTTTCCAATGGATTGGCTCTTTGCATGAGGTGGCCAAAGTATTGGAGTTTCAGCTTTAGCATCAGTCCTTCCAATGAATATTTCAGACTTATTTCCTTTAAATTGACTGGTTTGATCTTCTTGCAGTCCAAGCAACTCTTAAGAGTCTTCTCCAAAACCATGGTGCAAAAGCATCAATTCTTCAGCGCTCAGCTTTCCTTATGGTCCACCTCTCACATCAACGCATGACTATTGGAAAACCATAGCTTTGACTAGATGGACCTTTGTTGGCAAAGTAATGTCTCTGCTTTTTAATATGCTGTCTTGGTTGGTCATAGCTTTTCTTCCAAGGAGCAGTCATCTTAATTTCATGACTAAAGTCACCATCTGCAGTGATTTTGGAGTCCAAGAAAATAAAGTCTGTTGCTATTTCCATTTTCCCCCATCAATTTCCAATGAAGTGATGGGACCCTATGCCATGATCGTCATTTTTTGAATGTTGAGTTTTAGGCCAGCTTTTTCACTTTCCTCTTTCACCTTCATCAAGAGTTTCTTTAGTTCCTCTATGATTTCTGCTATAAGGGTGGTGTCACCTGAATATCTGAGGTTCTTGATATTTCTCCCAGTGAACTTGATTCCAACTTATGCTTCATCCCGCTTGGCAATTCTCATGATGTGCTCTGCATGTAAGTTAAATAAGAAGGGTAACAATATACAGCCTGATGTAGTCCTTTCCCGATTTTGAACCAGTACGTTGTTCCATGTCCAGTTCTGACTGTTGTTTCTTGACCTGCATACAGGTTTCTCAGGAGGCAGGTGAGGAGGTCTGGTGTTCCCATCCTTTAAGAATTTTCCAAAGTTTCTTGTGATCTACATAGTCAAAGGGTCAATGAAGCAGAAGTATATAATTTTCTGGAAGTCTCTTGCTTTTTCTATGATCCAACAAATGTTGGCAATTTGCTCTCTGTTTCCTTGGGCTTTTGTAAATCCAGCTTGAACATCTGGAAGTTCTTGGTTCATGTACTGTTGAAGCCCAGATTGGAGAATTTGGGGCATTACGTTGCTAGCATGTGAAATGAGTGGAATTGTGTGGTAAGTTGAACATTCTTTGGCACTGCCTTTCTTTGTGATTGAAATAAAAACTGAAATAAAAACAGTGCTGTGGCCACTGCTAAGTTTTCCAAATTTGCTGGCCTGTTGAGTGAAGCACTCTATGAGCACCACTGTTTAGGATTTTAAATAGCTCAGCTGAAATTCTATCACATCCACTAACTTTGTTTGTAGTGGTGTTTCCTAAGGCCCACTTGTCTTCACATTTCAGTCCTGAAATGTGAAGACACCACCATTGAATCAGAGGTGACATCCAACCATCTCATCTTCTGCCATCCCCTTCTCAATCTTTCCCAGCTTCAGGATCTTTTCCAATGAGTCGGCTCTTCGTATCAGGTGGCCAAAGTTTGGAGCTTCAGCTTCAACATCAGTCCTTACAATGAATATTCAGGGTTGGTCTCCTTTAGGATGGACTGGTTTGATCTCCTTGCAGTCCAAGGGACTCTCAAGAGTCTTCTCCAACACCACAGTTCAAAAACATCAATTCTTCGGTGCTCAGCTTTCTTTATAGTCCAACTCTCACATCCATACATGACCACTGGAAAAACCATAGCCTTGATTAGACAGACGTTTGTTGGCAAAGTAATATCTCTGCTTTTTAATATGCTGTCTGACCTGTCTCTTGAGAAACCTGTATGCAGGTCAGGAAGCAACAGTTAGAACTGGACATGGAACAACAGACTGGTTCCAAATAGGAAAAGGAGTACGTCAAGGCTGTATATTGTCACCCTGCTTATTTAACTTAAATGCAGAGTATGTCATGAGAAATGCTGGGCTGGAAGAAACACAAGC
The DNA here is from genome assembly GCA_024291935.2 of Okapia johnstoni. NCBI lineage: Eukaryota > Metazoa > Chordata > Mammalia > Artiodactyla > Giraffidae > Okapia > Okapia johnstoni. The sequence goes on from CM044326.1 coordinate 3,594,300, forward strand.
TGGAGTCAAGATTGTCAGGAGAAATATCAATAACCTCAGATATGCAGATGACACCACCCTTATGGCAGAAAGTGAAGAAGAACTAAAGAGCCTCTTGATGAAAGTGAAAGAGGAGAGTGAAAATGTTGGCTTAAAGTTCAACATTCAGAAAACTAAGATCATGGCATCTGGTTGCATTACTTCATGGGAAATAGATGGGGAAACAGTGGAAACAGTGTCAGACTTTATTTTTCTAGGCTCCAAAATCACTGCAGATGTTGATTGCAGCCATGAAATAAAAAGACACTTACTCCTTGGAAGGAAGGTTATGGCCAACCTAGATAGCATATTTAAAAGCAGAGACATTACTTTGCCAACAAAAGTCCATCTAGTCAAGGCTATGGTTTTTCCAGTGGTCATGTATGGATGTGAGAGTTGGATGGTGAAGAAAGCTGAGTGCAGAAGAATTGATGCTTTTGAACTGTGGTGTTGGAGAAGACTCTTGAGAGTCCCTTGGACTGCAAGGAGATCCAATCAATCCATCCTGAAGGAGATCAGTCCTGGGTGTTCATTGGAAGGACTGATGTTGAAGCTGAAACTCCAATACTTTGGCCACCTCATGCGAAGAGTTGACTCATTGGAAAAGACCCTAATGCTGGGTAGGATTGGGGGCAGGAGGAGAAGGGGACGACAGAAGATGAAATGATTGGATGGCATCAGTGACTCGATGGACATGCGTTTGGGTAAACTCCAGGAGTTGGTGATGGACAGGGAGGCCTGGCGTGCTGCAGTTCATGGGGTCGCAGAGTCGGACACGACTGAGTGACTGAACTGAACTGAATTTATTTTACTAAACATAATCCCTCCAAGCACATCCATAGTGTTGCAAATGGCAGATTTAATGCTTTTTTTTGTTCCTAGGTAATATCGCATTATATATGCATATTGTATATACATAAAACATCTTTTTTATCTATTCATCTGTTGATTTCATACCTTTGGTTGCTTTCATATCTTGACTATTATAAGCAATACTGCTTTGATTATTGGGTGCATGCACTTTTCAAATTAATATTTTTATTTTCTATGGAAATAGACCCAGAAGTGGAGTTGCTCCATAATATGTGGTAGATAAATTTTTAATTTTAGGAGGAACCTTCATAGTATTTTCCATTGTGACTATACCAACTTACTAGGATCCCACTTTATCCACATTCTCACCAACTTTCGCTTTTTGTGTTCTTTTTGGTGATAGCCATTCGGACAGAGGTGAGGTTTTGATTTGTTATTTGTTATTTCCTGATGATTAACAATGTTGAGCATCTTTTCATGCGCTTGTTGGTCATCTGTGTATCTTCTTTGGAAAAACGGTTACTCTGCCTATTGATCCCTTGATCATTATGTTGTATACTTCTTTGTCTCTTGAAACAGTCTTTATTTTAAAGTCTATTTTTCTGATACAAGTGTTGCTCCTCCAGCTTTCTTTTCGCTTTCATTTGCATGGAATACCTTTTTCCATCCCCTCACTTTCAGTCTGTATGTGTCCTAAGATCAGAAGTGAGTCTCTTGTAGACAGCGTAAATATGCTTCTTGTGTTTGTATCATGCCACTCCCTCTGGCCCTCAGAGTTTCCGCTGAGAAATCAGCTGATAACAGTAAGGGAACTCCTTTGGATGGTAAATGTTGCTTTTCATATATTTTTCTTTGTCTTTCATTTTTGTCAGTTTGATAACTTTGTATCTCAGCTTGTTCCTCTTTGGTATTATACTGCCTGGAACTTTCTCTGCTTCCTAGACTTCAGTGACTATTTCCTTTCCCATGTTAGGGGAGTTTTCAACTATTATCTATTCCAATATTTTCTCAGATTTTTTTCCCTCTTCTCCTTCTGTCACCCATATGATATGAATGTTGGTGCATCTAATGTCCCAGTGATGGCTTAGGTTTTTCTGATTTATTTTCCTTCTTTTTCTTTTATTCTGTTCCATACTAAGTGAGCTGAAAGACAAGAATGGTGGAAGTCACTATTGTGGAACAGAAGAGAAAATATTCTTCAGTTATTCTGCTCTTATAATTATTCTTCTAGTGTAATTTTAATTACAATTATCGTATTGTTTATCTCTATTGACTTGTTCTTTAGTTCTTCTAGGTCTTTGTTAAACATTTCCTGTATTTTCTTGATCTATGCTTCCATTATTTTTCTGAGATCTTAGATCATCTTTACTATCATTCCTCTGAATTACTATTCATGTAGATTGCTTATATCCACTTCATTTAGTTGTTCTTCTGGGATTTTACCTCATTCCTTCATTTGGGACATATTCCTATGACATCTCATTTTGTCTCGCTTTCTGTGATTATAGTTTCTGTTCTTAGTTCAGAGTTGTAGTTCTTGCTTTTGCTGCCTACACCCAGCAGGTGAGGCTGTCCAGGAGGCTTGTATAGGCTTCCTGGTGGGAGGGACTGGATCCTGCTCATTGGTTGGTGGAGAGGAGTCTTGTCCCACTGTTGGGCCAGGCAGTCTCAAGGGGTGTGCTTAGCCAGCCAGTGCTCAACCATGTGCTCAGGAAGGCTTTATTCACTTCCCTGGTGCAGATGGTAAAGAATCTGTGTGAATTCAGAAGGCCCAGGTTTGATCCCTGGGTCAGAAAGATTACCTGGAGAAGGAAATGGCAACCCTCTTCAGTATTCATGCCTGGAAAACCCCATGGACAGAGGAGCCTGGTGGGCTAAAGTGCTTGGGGTCACAAAGGGTCAGACACAACTGAGAGAATAACACTTCTGCTGATGGGTGGGGCTGTGACCCCACTCTGTTGGTTGTTTTCCCTGTGATGTCTCAGTGCTTGAGCCTACAGACTGTTGGGTGGGGCCATGCCTTGGTGACAAAATGGTGACATCTGGGGGGGGTCATGCTAATGAGTACTTCAAAGAAGTTGACAGAGTCTTTGTCCATATAATGAGCTACAGCCATGACCCTGCCTCTTCTGGAGACCTTCCACAACTAGCAGGTGAATTCAGTACTTGGATGCACTCTCAAAAACAAAAGAATGATCTAGGTTCATTTCCGGGCAAAAAATTCAATATCACAATAATACAAGTCTATTCCCCAACCAGTAATGCCATAGAAGCTGAAGCTGAATAGTTCTATGAAGACCTGCAAGACTATAGAGCTAACACCAAAAAAAGATATCCTTTTCATTATAGGGATCTGGAATGCAAAAGTCAGAAGTCAAGAGATACCTGGAGTAACAGGCAAATTTGGCCTTAGAGTACAAAATGAAGCAGGGCAAAGGCTAACAGCGTTTAGCCAAGAGAACACATTGGTCATAGCAAACACCCTCTTCCAACAATACAAGAGATGACTCTACACGTGGACATCACCAGATGGTCAATGCTGAAATCAGATTGATAATATTCTTTGCAGCTGAAGATGGAGAAGCTCTATACAGTCAGCAGTAACAAGACTGGGCGCTGACTGTGGCTCAGATCACGAGTTCCATATTGCAAAACTCAGACTTATATTGAAGGAAGTAGGGAAAACCACTAGGTCATTCTCGACTGACCTAATAAAATCACTTTAGATTATAAAGTGGAAATGACAAGTAAATTCAAGGAATTAGATCTGATAGAGTGTGAGAGGAACTATGAATAGATGTTGATAGCACTGTACAGGAGACGGTGACCAAAAACTATCCCCAAGAGAAAGAAATGTAGCAAGGCAAAATGGTTGTCCGAGGAGCCCTTACAAATAGCTGAAAAAAGAAGAGAAACAAAAGGCAAAGGATACAGGGAAAGATATGCTCCACTGATGCAGAGGTTCAAAGAGGAGAGGTAAAAAAGCCTCCTTAAGTTAATAAATCAGAGAAATAGAGGATAACCATAGAATGGGAAAGAATAGAGATCTATTCAAGAAAATTAGGGTTACCAAGGGAATATTAGCCATTAACTCTGTGCATCACATCAAACTAAGGAAAATTCTTAAAGAGATAGTTGTACCAGACCATCTTACCTGCCTCCTGAGAAACATGTTTGCAGATCAAGAAGCAACAGTTAGAATGGACATGTAACAATAATAGACTGGTTCAAAATTGGGAAAGGAATACATCAAGGCTGTGTATTGTCACTCAGCTTATTTAACTTATTTGCAGAGTACATCATGTGAAATGCCAGGCTGGATGGGTGACAAGCTGGAATCAAAATTGCTGGGAGAAATATCAATAACCTCAGATATGCAGATGATATAACTTTAATGGCAGAAAGCAAAGAGGAACTAAAGAGCCTCTTGAGGAGGGTGAAAAAGAACAGTGAAAGAGCTGGCTTGAAGCTCAACATTCAAAAACTAATATCATGGCATCTTGTCCCATCACTTCATGGCAAATAGATGGGGAAAAAGTGGAAACAGTTTCAGATTTCACTTTCTTGGGCTCCAAAATCACTGCAGATGGTGACTGCAGCCATGAAATTAAAGACTCTTGCTCCTCAGAAAAAAAGCTATGACAAACCTAGACAGCGTATTAAAAATCAGTCATCACTTTGCCAACAAAGATCTGTCTATTCAAAGCTATGGTTTTTCCAGTAGTCATGTATGGATGTGAGTATTGGATCAAGGAGGCTGAGCACCAAAGAATGAATTCTTTCAAACTGTGGTGCTGGAGAAGACCCTTGAGAGTCTCTTGGACAGCAAGGAGGTCAAACCAGAGGAAATTAACTCTGAATATTCATTAGAAGGACTGAAGTTGAAACTCCAATACTTTGGTCGCCTGATGCGCACAACCAACTCATTAAAAATGACCCTGATGCTGGGACAGATTGAGGGCAGGAGGAGAAAGGGGTGACAGAGGATGAGATGGTTGGATGGCATCACTAACTCAATGGACATCAGGGTGAGCAAACTTATACAGATAGTGAAGAACAGGGAAGTGAGGCAAGCTTCAATTCATGGAGTTGCAAAAAGTGGGACACGACTTAATGACTGAATTACTACAAAGGGAACAATCTATGCAGAGATGAGCAAAATAAAGGACAGAAACAGCAAGGACTTAACAGAAGCAGACGAGATTGAGAAGATGTGGAAAGAATACGCAGTACAACTGTATAATAAAAAGATCTTAATGACCCTGATAGTCATGGTGGTGTGGTCTCTTACCTAGAGGCAGGTGTCCTGGAGTGTGAAGTCAAGTGGGCCTTAAGAAGCATTACTACAAATAAAACTAGTGGAGATGATAGAATTCCAGCTGATCTTTAGCAAATCCTAAAAGATGATACTGTTAAAGTGCTGCACTCAGTAAGCCAGCAAATTTGGAAAATTGAGCAATGACCACAAAACTGGAAAAGTTCAGTTTTCATTCCAATCCCAAAGAAGCGCAATACCAAAGAATGGTCAAACTACTGGACAATTGCACACATTTTATGTGCTAGCAAAGTAATGCTCAAAATCCTTCAAGTTAGGCTTCAACAGTGTATGAACCGAGAACTTTCAGATTTCCAACCTGGTTTTAGAAAAGACAGAGTAACCAGAGATCAAATTGCCAACATCTGTTGGATCATAGAAAAAGCAAGAGAATTACAGCAAAACATCTACTTGTTCTTCTTAACTATGCTAAAGCGTTTGACCGTGTGGATAACAACAACCTGTGGAAAATTCTTAAAGAGATGGGAATACCAGACCATCTTACCTGCCTCCTAAGAAACCTATATGCAGGTCAAGAAGTAGCAGTTAGAACTGGGCATGGAATAACAGACTGGTTCAAAATTGGGAAAGGAATACATCAAGGCTGTGTATTGTCACCCTACTTAACTTATTTGCAGAGTACATCATGTGAAGTGCCAGACTGGATGGGTCACAAGCTGGAATCAAGATTGCTGGGAGAAATATCAACAACCTCAGATATACAGATGAAACCACTTTAATGGCAGAAAGTGAAGAGGAACTCAAGAACCTCTTGATGAGGGTGAAAGAAGTGAGTGAAAAAGCTGGCTTGAAGCTCAACATTTAACAAACTAGTATCAGGGCATTTATCCCATCACTTCATGGCAAATAGATGGGGAAAAAATGGAAGCAGTGGCAGATTTTATTTTGTTGGGCTCTAATATCAATGCAGTAATTGCAGCCATGAAATTAAAAATTGCTTACTCCTTAGAAGACAAGCTATGACAAACCCAGGCAGTGTATTAGAAAGCAGAGGTACACTTTGCTGACATTTGTCCGTATAGTCAAAGCTATGGTTTTTCCAGTAGTCATATACAGATGTGAGAGTTGGACCATAAAGAAGGCTAATCACTGAAGAATTGATGCTTTCAAACTGTGGTGCTGGAAAAGACTCTTGAGAGTCTCTTGGACATCAAGGAGATGAAACCAATCAGTCCTAAAGGAAATCTACCCTGAATATTCATTGGAAGAACTAGTCCTGTATCTGAAGGTCCAATACTTTGGCCACCTGATGGGAAGGGCCAACTCATTAGAAAAGACTCTGATGCTGGGAAAGATTGAGGGCAATAGTAGAAGTGGGAGACAGAGGATGAAATGGGTGGATGGCATCACTGACTCAATGGACATGAGTTTGAGCAAACTCCAGGAGATAGTGAAGGACAGGGAAGCCTGGGGTGCTGCAGTCCTTGGAGTTGCAAAAAGTTGGACATGACTTAGAGACTGAACAACAACAACAAGGTCTGAACCATGCTCTTATGAGGTCACTGCTTTTTGCCCCTTGGTCCTGGTGTACAGGAGACCTTTTGTGCATCCTCCAGAGGTATAGTTTTTATATCCCCCGTTTCTGTGTAATTCCTGTGATCAAACACTGTTGGCCTTCAAAGCCAGATTCTCTGAGACTCTTCCTCCAATTCCAAGATCAACAGATGGGGAGCCTGACTTTGGATCCATAACTGTCACTCCTGTGGAAGAGCTCCTATGGAATAATTATTTATCAGTTTTTGAGTTGCCCATCTGGCAGCTAAGGGATTTGATTTTATTCCATTTTCTCCCCCTACTACCATCTCATAATGTTTTTTCTTTGTCTTTAAATGCAGGATTTTTTTTTGGTAGGTCCTGGTGCTTTTTTTTGTTGATTGTTGTTCAGCAGTTAGTTGTGATTTGGGTGTTTTCATAAGAAGAGATGAGCTCACATCCTTCCTTCTATCTACCATCTTGTCTCTGTCACCAAGCCCTGCCCTAAATATCATTTTTGCATGCAGGGTTTTCTGTTTTTCATAGCTCTCTCAGAAACCGTGACTTAAAATCTGAGGCCAGTTCTATTTCACTCCCCCATATAACCTTTTTGCAGATCTTCCAGGTAGTTAAGTATGAAAATTTTTGGCCAGTTGCAGTAAGGCAGATTGGAGGGTACTCCTTACTTGACAGTTTTCTAACAGCTAGATGAAAAGATATATAGGGCATGGTGCCAAACAAAGGAACTTCCATTTTCATGAAATTTGGGGACCTGAACAATGGCAAGTGGAAGCATTCTCAAGAATATACAAAGGAAAAAAGACAGTCTCCTCCATAAGTGATACTGGGAAACCTGGACAGCTGCATGCAAAAGAACTAGATTGAAACATTTTCTCACATCATATACAAAGTGTGTCAGTTGGTCAGTCATGTCCAACTCTTTGCAACCCCACTGACTGTAGCCCGGCAGGCTCCTCTGTACATGGAATTCTCCAGGCAAGAAGGAAATGGGTTGCCATTTCCTTCTCCAGGGGATCTTCCCGACCCGGGGATCCAACTCAGGTCTCCACATTGTAGGCAGATTCTCTACTGTCTGAGCCACCAAGTGTGGCAGTAATAATGGTTTTTCAGAACTGTGACTTGAAAGTCACTCAGTCGTGTCCGACTCTTTGCAACCCCATGGGCTATACAGTCCATGGTATTCTCCAGGCCAGAGTGTTAAAGTGGGTAGCCTTTCCCTTCTCCAGGGGATCTTCCCAACCCAGGGATCGAACCCAAGTCTCCCACATTGCAGGTGATTCTTTACAAGCTGAGTCACAAGGGAAGCCCAGGAATACTGGAGTGGGTAACCTATCCCTTCTCCACTGGATCTTCTCCATGCAGGATTCGAGCCTGGGTCTCCTGCATTGCAGGCAGATTCTTTACCAACTGAGCTATCAGGGAATTTGGAACATATACAGAAATAAACTCAAAATGGATTAAAGACCTCAATTTAAGCCTAGAAACCATGAAAACTTCTAGAAGAAAACTTAGGCTGAAAGGTTTTACCAAGAAAGAGTATTGTGTTTGTCAAATACCTCTTGTATGATGATTGGTGTGACCTGTTCATGTGATTTTCTTTCTTAACTTGTTAATATGCTAATTCTGTTTACTTGATTTTCAAATATTAAACTGACCTGGCATCCTTGAGATTTGGTCTTAGTCTATAATTCTTTTTGCATATTGCATATGTCTATTTGCTCACACATATTTTAAAATTCTATGCACAAATATCCATGTGGAATATTGGTTTATGGTTTTCTTTTTAGAATTTTCTATATGGTTTTGGTTATCAAAGTAATGCCTGCTCTTCATAAAATGCATTTAGAAGTATTCCTTCCTTTTCTATTTCCTTGAAGTCCTTATATATAAATGATATTGATTAGCTTAAAATATTGGATAGAAGTTCCTGTGAAACCACATGGCCCTGTAGTTTTCTTTTTGGGAAAATTTGAAATTAAGAATCCAATGTTTTTATAGTTACAGACATGTTCAGCTGGTCTGTTTCATTTTGTATTAGTTGTAGTAGAGTTAATTTTGCTTCTGAACAACTTATCTAATTTATCCAGAACAGTTTAATTTATCAAGTACTTCTCTAACATTTGTCAAGTACTTGTCAAACATCTATGTAATTTGTCAAGTACTTATATGAAGAGTTGTTCATAGTATTGTCTTCTTATGTTTTTGTGTCTGCAGGATCTATAATGAAAATTCCCATTTTTGTAATCTGTGTTTTTTTAAATCAAAGTTGTCACTTTCCCTCAGACAGTAAAACACCTGCCTGCAATGTGGAAGACTCGTCTGTCCCTGGGTGGGAAAGATCCCCTGGACAGAGGAATGGCTGCCAACTCCAGTATTCTTGCCTGGAGAATGCCATGGACAGAAATTCCTGGTGGGCTACAGTCCATGGGGTCACAGAGAGAGATATGACTGAGCAACTGATTTTCACTTTTGTCACTTTCCTTATCTTTTCAGAGTTTTTAATTTCAATTGACTTTTTAAAAAAGTTTAATGGATTCCTGCTCTTGTTTTCTTCCTTTTGCTTACTTTATGCTTATTTTTTTCTCTTTCTAGATTTTTAATTTGGAATTGTAGACAGTTGCTTTTATTGCTCTTCTCTAATGTATGCATTTAATCCTATAAATTTCCTCTCAGACCTATTTTAACTTCATCTCACAGATTTTGATGTTGTATTTTTATTTTTAATTGTATATATGTGTCCTTTTAAAAAATTTCACTCAGACTTCTTCTTTGTCCTCTGGACTATTTAGATGTGAATTGTTTAGTTTCTAAGTGTTTGGAGCTCTTTCTATTATTAATTTCTAGCTTAATTCTATTGTGATTATAGGAAATACTCTGTATGATTTCTAGTTTTGTTTTTCTTTTTTCAAAAAAAAACCAAGTTTTGTTTTATCAAAAACATATGGTCTCTCTTGGTATGTCTTCTGTGGGTACTTGAAAGAATGTATATCCTTTCTGTGTTGAGTAGCTTATTCCTAATGCTGGCTAGGTCATGTCGGCCGATAGCACTGGTGAATCAGTCTGTATCCTTACTGATGTTCTCCCTCGTTGTTTGATCAGTTGTTGAGAGAGGGGTGTTGAAGTCATTAAGTGTAACAGTGAATTTATTTTTGCCTTCAGTCCTGTCAGTTTTACTCACATGTTTTATAGCTCTCTTGTTTGGTGCATTCATATTTTCAATTGTTATGTCTTCTTGGTGGATTTGAACTTTCACCGTTATGTCATAATTTACACTGAAGTCTGCTCTATCTGATGTTAATTGTAGCCATTTCTGCTTTTTATTTTCTCTACACTAGATACACACACACACACACGTACCCCTTTTCTGTCCTTTTTTAATGTACCTATGTTGTTGAAATATTTTAGGTGAAACGTAGTTGGTTCATGTTTTTTAATCCACTCTGCCAATATTTATCTTCGAATGATGTTATTAGACCATTTGCTTTTCATGTCATTTTCAACATGGTAAGATTTAAGTCTGCAGTTTGTGTTTTATTTTCTATTTTATCTTGATTTTTGTTTTCCATTTTCTGCTCTTTTTCAGGTTACTTAAATTTTTGTAGAATTCCATTCTTGTTTACCTATAGGGTTCATGTGTATTGATTTTTGTATGTATTAAGTAGTTGCTCTAAATCTTACATTATATATGCATAAGTTATCACAGTTTACTTGTGTCATGATTTTACCAATTTAAGTGGAAGATTGATACTGTACCTTATTTACATCCCTAGTTTATAATAAAAATTGTTTTAATATTCCAAGAGCATCATTTAGGACCATATAAAACAGAAGCATAATTTCTGCATCCACTATCAAACATAGAAAGCCAAAGAGGAAATGGAAAGTCAGTTATATTTTTCATATTTTTACCAACTGTGTGCTTCCTTTCTGATGTTCTAAGATTTCCTTTTCAGTAGTTTTCTTCCTGTTTATAAATGTTCCTTTAGGGTAGGTCTGCCAGTGACAAATGTTCTTAGATTTTCTTCATTCGAAGTCTTTATTCCCTCTTTACTCCTAAAGATTACTTTAGCTGAATATAGGATTATACAGTTCCTTTTATACAGTATTTTAAAAATGTGTACCACTTGCATGTAACCACCTTGATTTATGATGAGAAATTCACTGTCACTCAAATTCTTTTTTTTCCCATTGATAAGGTTTTCATTTCTTTTTCAGTGTTTTTAAAGTGTAAAATATATTTTGTCAGAAATTTTACTATGATATGTCATATACATTTTTTTAATTTTTTTGGCTATAGTTTACATGTTTTTCACATATTCTGCTTTTGGTTTCCGTAGGTTTATGTCTTTTGGCAACTTAAGAGGTTATCAACCAATATTTTAAAGTAATTTTTCACCACCACTCTGCTTCTCAGACTCCAATCTCATAAACATAAGCTTTTTATTATAGTCTCAGAGGACAATGAAAATCTGATCATTTTTCCAGTCTGTCTCTTCCCTGTCTTTTCAGATCGTGTAATGTCCGTTGCTCTACATTCTTTTTCATGATTCTTCCCTCTGTCCTCGCCTTTCTGTTGTTGAACCCATCAAAGAGTTTTCTCTTCAATTTTAGATATTTCAGGTTTCCCTGGTGACTCAGCTGGTAAAGAATCTGCCTGCAAGGTGGGAGACCTGAATTTGATCCCTGGGTTGGGAAGATACCCTGGAGAAGGGAATGGCTACCCACTGCGATGTTCTGGCCTGGAGGATTCCATGGACTGTATAGTTCATGGGGTCACAAAGAGCCGGACACTACTGAGTAGCTCCCACTTTCACTTAGGTTCTAAGCCATTCATTTGCCTTCTATACATCTTCTACTGAGTCTCTGCATTGATTTATTATTTTTATTTTTGCATTTGTCACAAGTATACAGATAATTGCTCAATGAAGCATTTTTATGATGACTGCTTTCACCTGACAAAACCTTTGTCAGATAATTCTAACGTCTGTCTTCTCAGTTCTGGCATCTGTTGATTGTCTTTTTTTCTTGCAGTTTGAGATCTTCGTGGTTTTGGTCAGGTGAGTGTTTTACAACTGAAACCTGGATTTTTAGGTACTGTATTATGAAACTGTGTGATTGAACTTGTAGTTTTAGCTGGCTTTCTGTGACACCACTCCAACAGAGGAAGGGTTGAGGTGTCACCTCATTTTTTGGAAGTGGTAGAAGTCTTGGTTTTTTATTTCACATTCCTTCGTACCTGAAGGCTGAGTTTTCTAATTACTGATGGGATGGTCTGAATTTCCAGTTGACTGCTACTGATACTTAAGTGGCTGAAGGCATAGAAGTGCCTACTTGCTATGTCATCTCCAATCATTCCATTGGGAGGGGAAGTGCATTATTGTATGACGGGAATGAAAGTCCTGTCTCTCTACTCAGCGTTCTCTGGTATCACCTTAATCAAGGTGTTGAGGGTTGGGTCATCTTATGATAGCCTGGCAAAGTTGATGTTAAGGCTCCCTACTCATTTTTTGTTGGTATGGGTCAGGCTAAGTCCACAGTTTATCTCTTGTGGTTGGCTAAAATAGAACAATTATTGGTTAAAAAAAAGTATGCTAGCTGCCCATTTATTGGTCCTTTAGCTAAAAATAATAGAGTTTTGTGGTATATATAAAGTTTTTGAGTTGCTGGCTTCTTCACCTCCGTGTCTGGCTACATCATCCCAGTGAATTCAACACTGAGTCATTCCTTGGGTCCTGATGTCCTGGGGGTCTGTCTTATTCTCTCCAATTTTCACAGTCTTCTTATTTATGTTTTATAGATAATATGCAGGAATTTCTAAAGAAATATAGATAAGTATGTCTCTTGCATCTTCCCAGCAGTGGAAGTCTTTGAGATGCATTTTTTTTCTCAGTTCACTCTTTTCCCATCAAGACCAGTTTGGGTTTTAGTAGAAGATGGCTTTGTTTTCCTGTTTTCACTTTAAATGACCAGAGACATATTTCTGTTCAAGGATAGGGCTATGTACATTTGGAGCTGTGGGCTACAGATAAAATTAAATGGTATGGAGTGTTTTCTTTTCTATTATAGGTTTAAGTGATTTGTCCATTAAGGAAGTCCATACTTGACAAGTAATTCCATCCCATTTTCTATCTACCTCTTACCCAAGTGTATAATGTACATGTAATGAATGACATTCTTTTCCAACTAAGGAAGCTATAGATGACAGAGTCTCACTTCCTTACTCCCTACTTCAATAGAAAAGAATCATGTTTCTGAAGTGGAACACAAGCAAACACAAAGATTTATTATTGGCAAAATTTTGCACTTTTGGTTAGGTATACTGCACTATAAAAAAGTAAAATGATTCTGCTAATAATATATGCTTCTTTTCAACTTCAGAAATTTGATAACTAGGATCCAATTACTGCATGATTAGAGTTCAGTTCAGTTCAGTCGCTTGTCATGTCCAACTCTTTGTGACCCCATGGACTGCAGCACACCAGCCTTGCCTGTCCATCACCAACTCCTGGAGCTTGCTCAAACTCATGCCCATTGAGTCGGTGATGCCATCCTACCATCTCATCCTCTGTCATTCCCTTCTCTTCCTACCTTCAATCTTTGCCAGCATCAGAGTCTTTTCCAATGAGTCAGTTATTATCAGGTGGCCAAAGTATTGGAGCTTCACCTTTAGCATCAGTCCTTCCAATGAATTTTCAGGAGTTATCTCCTTTAGGATTGACTGGTTTGATCTCCTTGCCGTCCACGGGACTCTCAAGAGTCTTCTCCAACACCACAGTTCAAAAGCATCAATTCTTCTGTGCTCAGCTTTCTTTATGGTCCAATTCTCACATCCATACATGACCACTGGAAAAACCATAGCCTTGACTATATAGATCTTTGCCAGTAAAGTAATGTCCCTGCATTTTAATATGCTGACTAGGTTTGTCATAGCTTTTCTTCCAAGGAGCAGGCGTCTTTTGATTTCATGGCTGCAGTCACCATCTGCAGTGATTTTGGAACCCAAGAAAATAAAGTCTGTCACTGTTTCTATTGTTTCCCCATCTATTTGCCATGAAGTGATGGGACCATATACCATGATCTTTAGGTTTACTGTTAGACATTAGAGCACATTTTCCCTTGTGATGACTCTCCTCCTAGGTGGATCTTTTGCCACCCTTTAGAACACAGGTAAAGAGTCATGAGAAATGGTTAGAGAGCTCATGGGGCATTTCAGAGAGCAGGAAGATGAGCTGCAAATTTCTCAGACCATCGTCCTGAGGGAGGCAGCAATGTGACAAGGATATTTTTTCAAGTTCTTAGAAGTTTCTTAAGGGCTGAATAATTCTTCTTTATCCTTAATATTAAACTGAATCTTTATACTTCACCCCTCCCACCCCTTTTCCTTTCTTCAACTGGTATTTTCACTCGCGTTCATATTTTTCTCTCAGAAACTCTTTTCATCTCTGAGTACATCTTTAACTCTTCTTTCTTTATTTATTTTTATACCACTCCTCTTGCTTTTAATATTAACACATATATTTGAATAGTATTTTAAATGTTTTAATGTTGAGGAAGATTTTCATTTTTTTAAAAAAAAACCAAGTGAATTCACAATCTTTTTTTTTTTTTTAAAGATCTGTGACACTTGAGTTTTCTTTTTCCTTTTGGTAATTTTCATTTTTGAGAGAATACAAAATGATCTTTTACCCTGAAAATAATGTTTGTGGTTAAACAGGTGTCTTTATGTGATGTTATATAAGATTTTAAGTAACTATATACATTGATACCTGCTGAAAACCTACTATGTATACATAGCTACTTCTTGTGAGTCCCACTAGCTGCTGCTGCTGCTAAATTGCTTCAGTCGTCTCCGACTCTTTGCGACCCCATGGACTGCACCCTACCAGGCTCCTCCGTCCATTGGATTTTCCAGGCGAGAGTACTGTAGTGGGTTGCCATTGCTTTCTCCATGTCCCAATAGAGGTCAGAGATTATCATAAGTGCTGCATTTATCATCTCCAATTCGGACACTGACCCTTCAAACACAAGAAGAAACATATGTAAAACACTTGTTTTTTAGATGAAGAAACTGAGGATTAGACAGATCATTACTCAGAAAGTACCAGACTGAGGGTCACTAGAGCCCAACTTCAACCCAGTGATGGCTGAGTCTATACCTCCTCCAACCAGGGAATACTAAAGTGTGGCCAGGAGAGCAGAAGACCTTGAGGTTGGACCAGGGCTCCCTGGCTCCTGTAATATAAGTTCTGTAAAGCATCAGTTTATACTAAAAGGAATGTAGTATGTTGTAGGGCAGACTGCTGATTTTTCACTATTTTTAAAACTGTGATGACTTAAAAGCCATAAGGGCAGCAACACTTTTGGGGTTTCCTATGAATCTTTAAAACTTAATTTTGAAATAATTATAAAAATATATTCAAGTAAATAATTATTTGAAAAAAATAGATTTATTTTGAAATGCTGATAGGAAGATACAAATGTGGTATAGAGAAGTCCCATGTACCCCTTACCCAGTTTCCTCCAGTGGTTCCCCTTGTGTTTCAAACTGGAAACCAGACTTTTGGACAGTATACAGATGCACGGTTATCTTCAAGGCCATCTTATCGCACATGTAGATTTCTCTAACCATCCTTCAGTTAAGATACAGAACTATCCCGTCACCACAGAGATCCCTCTCCTGCTGCTCTTTTATAGTCACACCCAACATCCCTAACCCCTAGCAACTATGAATCAGTTTTCCGTCTCTATACCTTTATTCTTTGCAAAAATGTTATATAAATGGAGTCATGTAGTATATGATCTTATGAGTTTTATTCACTTCACCCATTGTCCTTAAGAGCCATCAGTTTGTGGTGTGAATCAACAGTTCATTGCTTTTTTCTTCTGAGTGATATTCTGTGTAGCTTGCTTAAGCACTCACTTACTGAGAGAAGTTTTACTTGTCTCCAGTTTGGGGCTATTACAAATTAAGCAACTATGAAGGTTAGTGTATAAGCCTAAGACGTCCATAACAAAAGGCCACAGATTGCATGGCATTTATTTTCTCATGGTTTAGGAGGTGGGGAGTTCCAGCTCAAGATGCCCTGGGGTTGGTTTCTGGTGAGACCTCTTTCTGACTTGCAGACAGCACCTTTTTGTCTTCTTGCTGTGACCTCACATGGCCTTTTGAAACTCTGTGCACTTGGGGCCAGGTGTAGGGAGAGAGAGAGAGAAGCAAGCGTGTTCCTGTGTCTCTTCCTCTTCTTATGGTAACACCAGTCCTATGGGATTAGGGTCCCATCCGAGTGACCTCATGTAAGCTTAGTTACCCTCTTGAAAGACCTATCTCTAAATATGCTCACAGCGGGGATTAGGAGTTCAACATATGGATTGAGTTCATAACCATTAGTGTACAGAATTTTTGTGGTCATAAATTTTCATTTCTAGGAGTTTAATTGCAGAGTTGTATGCAAGTGCGTGTTTAGTTTTATGAGAAAGTGCTAAACTGCTTTCCAGAGTGGCTGCATCTTTGTACCCTCTCACAGCAATCTACGACAGATGCAGTTTCTCCACAACCTCACAGAATTTATCACTATTTTTACTTTAGCCATTCTGATTGGTGTGTAATTTTGGTCTTAATTTGCATTTCCCTAATGATCTGTGATGCTGAACGTCTTTTTTACATGCTTATTTGCTATCCAGATATCTTCTGTGGAAAATCTCATTTTTTTTAACCAGTGATTGCTCAGCTGGTAAAGAATCTGCCTGCAATGCAGGAGACCTGGGTTCAGTCTCTGGGTTGGGAAAATTGCCTGGAGAAGGGAAACACTACCCACTCCAGTATTCTGGCCTAGAGAATTACATGGACTGTATAGTCCATGGGGTTGCAAAGAATCAGACTCGACTGAGCGACTTTTACTTTCAGTGATCTGTGATGCTGAACATCTTTTTTACATGCTTATTTGCCATCCAAATAGCTTCTGTGGAAAATCTCAATTTTTTAAACCAACTTTCTAATAGGATTGCTTTAAATATGATCCTGGATCTTATAAATGCCTGTTTTGCTTTTTGAAATAGTGAAAACATTCAAGCATTTCTGTTTATATCATCCCTTCAGAAGGGGGCCAGCCTTCCTTGATGACAGGAACAAACATAGAGCTGGGTAGAGGGATAAAAGACTTTGTTTCCCTTCTCAGAATGTCTTTCTCTCCATAAATTAAAGGGGTATAGAAATTTATGTTTTTCAGAGTAGTTTCACAGATGTTATTCTGGGGTTCCTCACATATGAACTGAAAAAGAGGCAAGTGAAGTGACTTGATGGAAACCAGAATTTGAAAGTCAATACAGGAACCCAGATTCACAAGCTTTCTTGAGACTTAGGGGGGAACACCAACATGTTATATTATTACTTCCTGTTTATGAGTAAGCTGTGAGTCATTATCTTTGGAAGAGAAATGAACTAGAAGCTCTTCAGTGTTCCCTTGCTACTTGGGAAGTCAGTCTTCATCCTCAGTTACAGGCATGATATGTTACCGAGCCTAAGCTCATTCTACTTGATGCATGACAGGTCAGTAAATTGGGAGATGAGTTGTTGGAACACAGAATTACAATTTTCATTGGAAAGCTAGCTGACTGAGAAGATGAAAAAAACATCTTATCTCAGTCCAAGTTTTGTCTCCTTTTATATACAACAGAGGGAGGGGGAGGCTCCTCTCTGGCTGAGTGAGACCACTAATGGCCATGCAGAGGAGGTGGTTGATGCGCCCTTTACTGGGATCTCTGTCTGAAGCGTGGGTGCCATGGACTCAGCCCGCCGCTGGCTCCTCGCCAGCTGGGGAGACTCTATTACAGTGGCAGCAGTAGTAATTCAGGAGGAACTTGCATCGATCAACATAGGAATTTTTAATGGGCATTTTAAAAAAACAATGCTATGTTGCTTCGTATGCTTTTGTGAAATAATGCTTAAGAAACTGAGTTCAGTAATTGCTGTTATATATTTTTATACCATCTGGCATCTTTTGTTTCTTTCCTTGCATCAATGTATCAATTATTTTTTCTTTTTGTTTCAAAAAATTATATGTTTTAAAGAGACATATATTTACCAGTTAGCTAGAGGCATCTTTTGTCCTAGAAATGTGGAAACTGATATTCTCTCCTGCGCTGTCTTGAGAACAGATACTCTGTTTATTTTACACTTCTATCTCTGTTACCTAGAACAAGGCCTCATTCACAGGCTAGGGTTCACTGACGACTGTAAGAATATTCTAGATTCTTGTTTTCTGCAGAACTGATCCATCAATTACAAAAGGGAAGATAAGACATGACTGAAAAGAAGTACAGATAATGAAGGACAAATTAATAGAATAAGATGGGAGAAATAGTTCCAAGCATAAAAATGTTTAAAATAGAAATATATAAAATTCTCCAAGTAGAAGAAAACAATTTGGAAAAACCAGATACAAATATTTGCTGTTTAACGTTGACACGTGAAAAAAGTATTAGGGAAAGCAGAAAACTGAAAACAAAAGGATGAAAAAAATATAGCAGGACAAGTCCTAACTAAAGAAAGCTAGAGACTCTGTATTAATTTCACTAATTAAATGGACTTTCAAGACAAAAATAAGGCAAAATTTTTTCAAGTTTTTGCATCCTTTGGTCTCCCATTCCTATCATGTAGCTGTTACCCATATTTTACTTATGGTGTATTATAGATATATTTCTCTTTTTAACACAACAAACTATTGAGGCTTTTTTGGTCATGCATCTTACATGGAAACTCCTTGATTGTCTTTCCACCTTTTCTAAGTGCTTATTTAAGTAAGTACTTTACCTAAACACAGTTATCAATGTGAGTCTTCCTGTGGCACATATTTCCCAGGAAGAATACTTGAGTAGGTTGCCATTTCCTTCTCCAAGGAATCTTCCTGACTTAGAGACTGAACCTGTGTCTCCTGCGTTGGCAGGCAGATTCTTTACCACGGAGCCATGAGGGAAGCCCAACCGCTGTTACCTTGAGGGATGGGATGGGGAGGGAAGTGGAAGGGGGGTTCAGGATGGGGAACACATGTACACCCATGGCTGATTCATGTCAATGTATGGCAAAACCACTACAATATTGTAAAGTAATTAGCCTCCAATTAAAATGAATAAATTAAAAAATATATTGAAAATACTACCCAAATATCTTTTTGTAGCCAATGTAATGTCATTTTGATTCATGATTCATATGTGCTCTGGCATGTTTCTGTTTCAGAAAATTCAGTGTTCTTTTGTGTTTCTCCTTTACTCTCACATAAGTTGTTGGTAGGTTATTTGCATATCAAGCAATCCTCATCACCAGCTGGGTGTCTTACAGTTTAACTCAGTTCTGATGGTGTTACCTGGAGATAGTGTCAGATCCCACAGGTTAAGGGCTCAGTCCCACAAGACTGCTCCCCTCAAACTTCAGTGCCAATTGCAAGTAGTAGGTCCCCATGTTGGACTTCCCACTAGTGGGCACTAGTGGTAAAGAACCCTCCTGCCAATGCAGAAAACCTAAGAGACGTGAGTTCAATCCCAGGTTCAGGAAGGCCCCCTGGAAGAGGGCACGGCAACCCATTCCAGTATTCTTGCCTGGAGAATCCCATTAACAGAGGAGTCTGTTGGGCTACAGTCCGTGGGGTCGCAAAGAGTCAGACACGACTGAAGCAACTTAGAACACACACACGCAGGTCCCTAGGTTACCAGAACTTCTGTTTAATTTGGCTACAATTAGAGGTTCCCATGACTCCTTCTCCTTGGGATTCAGTTATTTTTGCTTCCCTAATAGCTCAGCTGGTAAAGAATCCACCTGCAATGCAAGAGACCCAAGTTCAATTCCTGAGTCGGGAAGATCCCCTTGAGAAGGGATAGGCTACCCACTCCAGTATTCTTGGGCTTCCCTTGTGGCTCAGTTGGTAAAGAATCCACCTGCAATGCGGGATACCTGGGTTTTATCACTGGGTTGGGAGAATCCCCTGGAGGAGGGCACACAACCCACTCCAGTATTCTTGCCTGGAGAATCCCCATGCAAAGAGGAGCCTGGCAGGCTACAGTCCATGGGGTCACAAAGAATCGGACACGACTGAGCAACTAAGCACAGCACAGCACACATGACTTCATCCCCTTGGGATTCAGTTATTTTTGCTAGAATAGCTCACAGAACTCAGAGACACACTTACCTCTGCTAGTTTATAAGAGGATATGGATAAACAGCCAGATGAGGAGACACTTTAGCAGAAATCTGGGAAGGTCCCATGTACAGGAGCTTCTGTCCCTGTGGAGTTGGGGTATATCCCACTCTGGTATGTTGATGTGTTCACCAACCTGCAAACTTCCTGAATCCCATATTATTGGGATTTTTATAGAGTCTTCATCATATAAGAGTGATTAGTAACTCTGTTGCCAGACCCTCTCTCTTCTCTAGAGAATGAGAGGTGGGGCTGAAAGTTCTAAGCTTTGATAATGGCTTGATCTTCCTGGTGACCAATCACCCCCTAGGTGCCCATCCAGTCAACTCATTAGAGCAAAGATGCTCCTATTACCCAGGGAGTTCCAAGGGATTTAGGAGCTCTGCATCAGGAACCAGGATCAAAGACCAAATATTAGTACAAAAGATTCCTAGTGCTTTTACTACTTAGGAATTTTCAAGGGTTCCACAAGCTTTGTGCTGAGAACTGGGATCAAAGACTAGGTATTGTTACAAAACTTTTTCTTACCCACCTCTATTTACAAGGGATTCAGAAGCCTTATTTTGGGAACGGGGGTCAGGCACCTGAAATATCTTTGATTCTCCATAGGTCATTTCAGTGGAAGGTTTTTCTTGAATTTTTAAAATTCTTTAGCTTCCCTCTTTCTTTACCTATTTCTCACAACTTGTTTTCATGTTTGTCTCTTTCCAGGACTTCTGTTATCTGGATGATGGCACTTCAGCCTGTGTCTTGAATATGTCTTAACTTTGCATTTATCTTTCATATGACTTTTTGGTTTCTTATCCATTGGTATTTACTCAGTCTAGTCTTTGAATTTAAAGTTGATCCTCAGCTATATCTATTCAGTTAGTCATCCCGATTAATATCTTATTTTAATGTTTTATATCAAATATTGCTAATATAGTTCATTAATTTTTAGTGTTTATCAGGCCAATATCAAATTTTAAATTAATTTATTCTCATATGTCTGTTTTTTTATAGAATCTGCCTCTAATATGTTATTTTTTTAGCCTGTTAGGTAATACTCCTTTTTTAAATTATGAAAAAAAGTTACTTTTTTAATGTACAAAAGGACTTACTAGATGAGTATGTCATCTCAATTAATAGCATGTAAAAAAAATCTAAAAATGTTTTGGAGATACAAATCTTACCATATGATGCACCTACAGTATTTGCAGGGATGCTTTCTTCTGTACAGACTGGGAGGCTGTATAGACTTTACAGACTGTACAGACTGTATAGGCTGGGAATGGCCAGTAAAATCCTAGTGCAGCAAAAGAATGTGCACCACACAGAGCTCAGATCCTTGGAGATGTCCCATAGCTGTCATTTGAAGTCGAACTTGTCTTTGGACCCTGCAGCATTTGCTGTTCTAGGCTGTAGAGGCCCAGGTGAGGATTTTGGCAATGTCCTGGCTGCAGCCAGTATCATAGTCAGTGTCAAGTTCATAGTGATGCAGGTGGATTTGGCAAGGTTGGCACACATCCAACCTGAGAAACGTGTGGGGTGTTTGTATATGTGTGTGGTGGGGAGAATGCATCCATTCACCCTACCGTATATTGGAGAATAATGTCTTCTGACACCAGTTCAAATTCCATTTCTGGGTGGGGCTTGGTCAACACTATATGGTTATTTAAGATGGCAGAGTAGAAGGATGGTGCACTCATCTTCTCCTGTGAGAACTCCAAACTTGCAACTCACTGCTGAACAGCCATCAGCAGGAGAATGTTGGATCCCACCAAAAAAAGACACCCCACGTCCAAGGGCAAAGGAGAAGTCCCAACAAGGTGGTAGGAGGGGCAAAATCGCATTTAGAATCAAACCCCATACCCGCCAGAGATGCTCGAAGGGCTCAAATAAATCTTGTGTGAACCAGGAACCAGATACATCACAGAGACTGAACCTAACCGCCGTTGAGTGTTTGAGTGTCTCCTGCAGAAGCATGGGTCAGCAGTTGCCTGCCACGGAACAAGGGCTCTGGTTGCAGCAGACCTGGGAGGCACGGCGTGTGGCATAAGTCCACTTGGAGAAGGTTGCCATTAGCCCGACCATAGAGCCAGCGAGTGGACAACCCACAAACTTGAGAGCAATTATACCAATTAAGTTCTCGAACTTAAGTTCTAGGACCCACAACAGATTTCCCAATCTATGGATCTGGCAAAGGGACTGAGAACCTCCAGGGAATTTGACTTTGGAGCCCAATAGGATTTGATTATAGAATTTCCACAGAACTGGGGACATGGACTCTTGGAGTGACCCAGGGCATTGTGTGCACCAGGACCCAGGTGAAAGGAGCAGTGATCCCACAAGAGACTGAGCCAGACTGGCTGTGAGTGTCCAGGAGTCTCTGGCAAAAGCATGGGTCAATAGTGTCCTGCCGTGGGGTCAGGGGCACTGAATACAACAGTGCTGGCATAAGTCCTTTTGAAGGAGGTCACCATTACCACTTTTACCCCTACCATAGTTTGGTCTCAGGCCAAAAAATAGGGATGGAACATATCCCCACCCATCAACAAAAAATTTGATTAAAGATTTACTGAGCATGGCCCTGCCCATCAGAACAAGAACCAGATTTCCCCACGGCCAGACCTCCCATCAGGAAGCTTCTTAACTTTATCCATCAAAGAGCAGACAGAATGAAAACCCCAATCACAGAAAACTAACCAAACTTATCACATGGATCCCAGCCTTGTCTAACTCAATGAAACTGTGAGCCATGCCATGTAGGGCCACCCAAGAAGAATGAGTCATGGTGCAGAGTTCTGAAAACGGGGTCCATTGGAGAAGAGAATGGCAAACCACTTCTTGCCTTGCCACTTCTTCCCTTGAGAACCTCATGAACAGAATGCAAAGACAAAAAGATATGACACTAAAAGATGAACTCCCCAGTCGGTAGGTGCCCAATATTCTACTGGGAAGAGTGGAGCAACAAGTCCAGGAAGAGTGAAGAGAAAGAGCCAAAGCAAAAACAATGCCAAGTTGTGATGTGACTGATGATGGAAGTAAAGTCTAGTGTTGTAAAGAACAATATTGCATAGGATCCTAGAATGCAAGGTCCATGAATCCAGGTAAATTAGAAGTGGTCAAACAGGAGATGGCAAGAGTGAACATCAACAATTTAGAAATCAGTGAACTAAAATAAACCAGAATGGGCAAATTAAATTCAGATGACCAGTACATCTACTACTGTGGGCAAGAATCCTTTAGAAGAAATGGAGTAGCCCTCATAGTCAATAGAAGAGTCTGAAATGCAGTACTTGGGTGCAGTCTCAAAAATGACAGAATGATCTCTGTTTGCTTCCAAGGCAAGACATTCAATATCACAGTAATCCAAGACTATGCCCCAACCACTAATGCCAAAGAAGCTGAAGTTTTATGGTTCTATGATGACCTAAAAGTCCTTCTAGAACTAACACCGAAAAAAAATATCCTTTTCATCATAGGGGACAGGAATGCAAATGTAGGAAATTAAGAGGTACCTGGAGTAACAGGCAAGTTTGACCATGGAATGCAAAATGAAGCAGGACAAAGACTCTGATAGATAGAGTGCCTGAAGAACTGTGGGTGGAGTTTTGTAACATTGTATAGGAGGCAGTGATCAAAACCATACTCAAGAAAAACAAATGCAAAAAGGCAAAATGGTTGTCTGAGGAGGCCTTACAAATAGCTGAGAAAAGAAGAGAAGCAAGAGGCAAAGGAGATAAGGAAAGATATATCCATCCGAATTCAGAATTCCAAAGAATAGTGAGGAGAGGTAAGAAAGCATTCCTAACTGATCAATGCAAAGAACTAGACGAAAACAATAGAATGGGCAAGACTAGAGATCTCCTCAAGAAAATTAGAGATACCAAGGGAATATTTTATGCAAAGATGGGCACAATAAAGGACAGAAATGATATAGTGCTAATAGAAGCAGAAGATATCAAATAGAGGTGGCAATAATACACAGAAGAACTGTACAAAAAAGATGTTCATGACCCAGATAACCACAGTGGTGTGATCACTCACATAGAGCCAGACATCCTGGAATGCGAAGTCAAGTGGGCTTTAGGAAGCAACACACAAACAAAGCTAGTGAAGTTGATGGAATTACAGCTGAGCTATTCTAAACCTTAAAAGATGATGCTGTGAAATTGCTGCACTCAATATGCCAGCAAATTTGCAAAACTCAGCAGTGGCTGCAGGACTGGAAAAGGTTAGTTTTAATTCCAATCCCAAAGAAAGGCAATACCAGAGAATGTTCAAACTACTGCACAGTTGCAGTCATCTCATATGCTAGCAAAGCAATGCTCAAAATTCTCCAAGCTAGGCCTCAACAGTATGTGAACCATGAGCTTCCAGATGTTCAAGCTGGAAATCAAATTGCCAACTTTCACTGGATCATAGAAAAAGCAAGAGAATTCCAGAAAAACATCTACTTCTGCTTTAGTGACTATGCCAAAGCCTTTGACTGTGTGGATCACAACAAACTGTAGAAAATTCTTAAAGAGATGGGAATAACAGACCACCTTACCTGCCTCCTGAGACACCTCTGTACAGGTCAAGAAGCAGCAGTTAGAACCGGACATGGAACAATGGACTGGTTCCAAATTGAGAAAGGAGTATGTCAAGGCTGTATGTTGTCACCTGGCTTATTTAACTTATATGCAGAATACATCATGTGAAATGCCAGGCTGGATGAATCACAAGCTGAAATCAAGATTGCCAGGAGAATCACCAGTAACCTCAGATATGCAGGTGACAACATCCTTATGGCAGACAGTGAAGAAGAACTAAAGAGCCTTTTGATGAAAGTGAAAGAGGAGAGTGAAAAAGCTGACTTAAAACTCAACATTCAAAAAATGAAGATCATGGTATCTGGTCCGATCACTTCATGGCAAATAGATAGGGAAACAATTGAAAAAGTGAGAGATTTTGTTTTCTTGGGCACCAAAATCACTGCAGATGGTGACTGCAGCCATGAAATTAAAAGATGCTTGCTCCTTGAAAGAAAAGTTATGACAAACCTAGACTGCATATTAAAAAGCAGAGACATTACTTTACTGGCAAAGATCTGTATAGTCAAAGCTATGTTTTTTTTTCAGTAGTCATGTATGGATTTGAGTTGTACCATAAAGAAACCTGAGCACTGAAAAATTGATGCTTTTAAACTGTCATGTTGGAGAAGACTCTTGAGAGGCTCTTGGACTGCAAGGAGATCAAACCAGTCAATCCTTAAGGAAGTCATTCCTGAATATTCATTGGAAGCACTGGTGCTGAAGCTGAAGCTCCAGTACTTTGGCTGCCTGATGTGAAAAACTGACTTATTAGAAAAGATCCTGATACTGGGAAAGATTGAATGCAGAAGGAGAAGGGGATGACAGAGAATCAGATGTTTGGATGATATCACCGACTCAATGGACATGAGTTTGAGCAAGCTCCAGGAATTGTTGATGAACAGTGAAGCCTGGTGTACTGCGGTCCACGTGTTCTCAAAGAGTTGGACATGACTGATGGACTGAACTGAACTGAACTGGTCAACACTAAATAGGAAAATTCAGTGACGGTCTCTCAGAGTCCCAAGAATCAACTCTTTCACAAAATCACCCCAGCCAAAAACACCATGCTTCTCATCGGTATCTGCAAAATGAACAGGAGGACAGAGGGATGAGAGATCAGAAAAACAGCAGGGCTGCATGTTGCAGTCTGGGTTCGTTCATTGGGCGCCTGTGAGGAACTTGGGGAGAGACAGCCGGCAAGTCTTTCCATTTTCCGAGGGAATTGGGTGGACAATGTGTTGAGGAAACAGGGCCAGTAAACGTAGTTACGTGTTTCCTCTTCCTGCCGGGAGGCCTCCGGGGTGGCCTGAGGCTGGCCCCAGCGTGCTCACCTTCCCCAGGCTCCCCTCCATTGCAGCTCAGCGCACCGTGGTCCATCCCTAAGCCCCAGAAGCTCCAGCAGCTGCGAAATGTTTAGAAATATGTTTTTTTTTTTTTCCAGGAAGGGCTGCATTCTACATGTATTAATACTATAAACATGGTCTGGAGAGACTATGGCAGCTTCTGGGCTTTCCCTGAGTATTATACTGTTTTCTTTCCTTTAAAATATACAATTTTAAATTAATTTACTCTTACATGTCTGTCCCTTATAGAATCTGTCTTTTTTTTTTTTTTTTGGCCTGTTAGGTAATAGTCCTTTATGTGTATGCATGAGTTTGCCAAAGGATGTCTGTGTGGGAGGCCAATTCCTATTATATGACAGCCCCAAAGTGTGAACAAGGGTAGATTGGGGTTTGTAAGATAAACTTTAGGACAGAGCTCCACGCTTCAGAAAACTACCAGTTGTTCTTCAGTAGCAAAACAATTCCGACCTTATCTTTTCCTCCTTTGGGCAGAGACCATAGGATTGTAATTCATTTGCCCATCTTGTCTTATTTTGTTTTGGGGTGGGGAAAATGCCTTGTTAGTTAGTCCCCATCTGTTTTTCTCCGTTCTGGTGACAGAGGCAAATGTCCAGGTTGCCTCAGGTGTGGTGAACACGGTGTCTCATTCAGAGATGAGACACACAAAAAAGCTGAACTAATTTTAACCCTTCCATCACTAAATTGGTCTGCCTTCCTCAAACCCAAATCACCATCCACACAGCTCAATTAAGTCTCAGACTTTCTCACAGCTATCAGGGGCATTTTGCTACCTTTACTGTCTTCTTTCTCAGGAAAGGAGGCAGTCATAGTTCTGATTCTGTGCCTTGGTTGGACTTCCTAAACCACATTAACCCCTACAACTTGTAGTTTTGAAAGATCTGTGCTGACTTCCTGTTTTGGCAATGCAGAAGTTAAGTGTCATGCTGACCTTCTCACCATTAAAAACTATGTAATTGGATAAAATATATGAAATGATTATTTTTAGATGTTGGGCAGGAGGAAGCACAGGACCATCTTCTTGGAGAGCAGGAAAACTCAAGAGGTGAGCCTCATTGTCACCTGACTTTCTACTTAGAAGTGCTCTCCAATCCTGGGGCAAGGAGATGGAGCCCAGGCAGAGTGTGTTAGCCTCACTCAGCTGAGGAGATGGAGATGAGAGTCCTGTGATGCTGATGTGGCTGGAGATGCAGGAAGAATATCAGAGAGGAGGGAACTATGGTTCTGAAAGAAGAGCTTCAGAAATCTGATGAAAATAATAAGCTATGAGGAAGTGTTCACCAGATCTGGCAGGGAACAATTATTGGGAAGCTTTAAGCTGAATGGTAGTTTGGAAATTTTACAGAACTTAAAGACGTTAGAATTCATCTGCCAAAGACAAACATTAACCATTTATTTGAAACTAAATGAAGCTAATGCTTTGGAAATAGGGCTAGCCTGACCCAGAAGTAAGAAATTCTAGACCTACTCAAAAAATATTAAAAAGAAGCTTCAAAAGGAACAGGCTGAATTAACTAATTACTGGAACAAAATTCAATGTGCTTGAAAGAAGACAACAAAATCTAGACACTAATAGCTTGCATCTAGTGTCATAATACAATTAAAAATTATTAGATATACAAAGAAATAAGAGAGTATGGCAATAGTCAAGAGAAAATTCAGTCTTCACAGAAAAGACTCAGAAGTGATACTAACAGTGGAAATAATAGACAAGGGCTTTAGAGAGCTATTATAAATATTATTAAAGATTTGAAGGGAAATGGGAAGATAATGAAAGAAGACGGGGGAATCTCAGTAGAGCATGGAAACTATGAATAAAATCAAATGAAAATTCTAGACCTAAAAAAAAACAGTGTCTAAAATTAAATAAAAATATATGTGGCCTTAACAGGAAACTTAATATTGTATATATTGCAGAAGAAGCGATCAGTTAACTTGAAGACTGTATCTTTAATAGAAAATATTTAAGCTGAAATACTGAAGGAAAAGAGCTGAAAGAATGATCAGGTCCTGAGTGATCTCTGAGAAAATGTCAAGTGGTCAAGTGGTCTCAAGTATGTATAATAGCAGCCTCAGAAGGAGAGAGGAATTGGGAGAAGATATTTAGAGAAATAATGGCTGAATGTTTTCCAAGTTCTCCTCAGAAATAAAAGTATTTAGGACAAAGAAACTTATCCAACCCTAGACAGAAAATTCATACCCAGGGAAATTATAATTACATTTCTGCAACAAAAAAGAAAAAGAAATTAAGCAACCAGAGGGAAAAGCAGCACATTACACAGATGGTTGATCAAAATATGCTAACTTTGCATATGAAATAATGCAAACTAAAAATAATAATGGAAAAAGGGAGAAGAATCAAATCAACAAAATTAGAAATGAAAAGGGAAAGGTTGTAACAGACAATGCAAAAATGCAGAGGATCATAAGAGAGTATTACAAACAACTATATGTGAATAAAATGGACAACCTGGAAGAAATGAACAGATTCTTAGAAAAGCTCAATCTACTGAGACTAAACCAGGATGAAATAGAAATTATGAACAATCCAATTACAAGCACTGAAATTGAAGCTGGGAAAAAAAACTCCCCAAAAGCAAAAGCCCAGAACCAGATGACTTCACAGGTGAATTATATCAAACATTTAGAGAAGAACTCATCCTTATCCTTCTAAAACTCTTCCAAAAATTGCTGAGGAAGGAACACTTACAACTCCTATGAGGCCACCATCACTCTGATATCAAAACCAGACTAAGACAACACACAAAAAAGAAAATTACAGATCAGTATCACTGATGAACATAGATGCAAAAATCCTCAACAAAATTCTAGCAAACAGAATTCAACAACACATTAAAAAGATCATGCACCATGATCAAGTTGGGTTTATCCCAAGGATGCAAGGATTCTTCAGTATATGCAAATCAATTGATGCGAGACACCATATTAACAAATTGAAAGATAAAAACCATTTGATAACCTCAGTAGATGCAGAAAAAGCTTTCAACAAAATACAGCACCCATTTATTATAAAAAAAAATTCTCTTCAAAAAATGAGCATAGAAGGAGCCTAGCTCAATATAATAAAGGCCATGTATGATAAACACACAGAAAATATTATTCTTGATGAAAAACTGAAAGCATTCCCTCTAAGATGAGGAACAAGACAAGGGTGCCCACTCTAGCCACTATCATTCAACATGCTTTTGGAAGTGCTAGCTACGGCAATCAGAGGGAAAAAAAAAACAAAAGGAATCTAGATTGTAAAACAAGAAGTAAAACTCTCACTGTTTGCAGATGACGTGACGTTAGGCATAGAAATCCCTAAAAAGAGGCAGTCCTAAGATGGCCAAGGAATATGACAGGGAGACCACTTTCTCCCCCACAAATTCATCAAAAGATCATTTGAATGTGGAGCAACTTCCACAAAACGTCTTCTGAAGGCAGGCAAAGGACACCAGACACCTAGAAGACAACCCAATCTCTTCAGAAGGAGGTAGGACAAAATGTAAAAGACAAAAACAGAGACAAAGGATTTAGGAACGGAGACATGTCCTGGGGAAAGGGTCATGGAGGAGAAGAAGTTTCCACATACTAGGAAACCCTCTCATAAGTGGGTCAGTGGGGAACTTTGAAAGAGTCATGGAGGAGAAGAAGTTTCCACATACTAGGAAACCCTCTCATAAGTGGGTCAGTGGGGAACTTTGGAATCTCAGAGGGCAACGTAACTAGAAAAAGACAAAAAAAACCAAAAAAAAAAAAAAAAACCAGAATATGCGCCTAACAGCAATTACCAGCAGAGAAGTGGCTCAGACACTCACTTCCAGCAGCAGTGAGCAGGGGGTAGGGAGGGAGGCACAGGCTGGATCGTATGTAGGTCCTTAGGGTAAGGACCAGGATTGAATCCCCTGAGGACAACTGAGGGGGCTAATGTGACCTAGCAAATAGCAACCCAAACCATGGGACCACCAGAGAGACAAAAAAAAAAAAAAAAAAAAAGGACCTTTCCTGCCAGAAGGCTCTAACACTGCTTGGCGACCCTGGCATGGCTCACAGCACGAAGAATTGCCTAGCAAATACAAAAGGAGAGCAAGCTGTCTGCCATTTAGGGTCAGTCTTCCCTCCCCAGAGGCAGAGAGTCAGGTACATAGCAGCTGGAGGCAGAAGGCCAGAGGCCACTGCAGTCTTGGCCCTAGAGACCGCATCACCCACTGAACTGTGAGCAGGCTGCAGGTTGCCAAGCACATCATCCTGGGATCCTGGACGGTTCACATCAGCCAGGAGTCTCACAGCCTGAGGTAAGTTCCCCAGAGGAGACACATGGCACACCTGGGGCTGTACCCCTGCAGCACACCTGGGAAATTGGGCACCCGGGACCAGGGAGGGGCATAAGACTCACGGTCCTCCTGGGACAGTGCACCCGCCAAATACCCAGGTGCCTGAGTAGCTTGGACATAGGAAGTGCAAAACGCACAGCCAATCTGGGTCTGGGCCCTTGCGGAGTACCCGAGAGCCTGAGAAGTTTAGACCAGGGAAGTGCACGAAATGCAGGGCCCACCTGAGACAGAGTCCTTGCAGAGCACCCTGGAGCCTGAGCAGTGTGGACCAGGGAGTACACGCTGCTTTAGGCTGTGGCAAACCCCGCGTGGTCCCTTTACTGCAAACACTCCCCACACATGCCAGTGGTATTTCTTTGCAGTGTCCCTCCCTTTCCACAGCACAACTGAACAAGTGAGCATGAATAAGTGTCCACCTTCACCCCCCTCATTTCAGGTTAGAAATTAGACCCTGAAGATACTTGTAAACAGAGGGATCCAAAATAAACAAAGAAGGTGAACCACCCCAAAAGTGAAAGGTGCAACAGATTTAAAACCTGCATTTAATGCTGAGACTGTGCATTTGAGGAGCAATATAGACCTTGAGAACAAGTAGATGCCAGAATAAGGGACTATCTGACACTGAACTGACCCCACACTGCCCACACAGCTCCAAGAAATTCCTATATGTAGTCTTACTATTATTACTTTTTAATTAAAAAAATCATTCTTTATTGCTCCTTTAACTTTCATTTTTATAGCTCACTATTACCTTTCTAAAAAAAACCTCTTATTTTTCTAAAACAAATTCCATATATATATATATTTTTTTAATTTTTGTAATTGATTTTGTATTGTACTTTTTAGATTGAATTCTTGAGAAACCTATTCTAGGTTTCTAATCTTTGCTTTTTGATATTTGTTATCAATTTTTTACCTTTAAAAATCTAATTTTCAGTATCCATTTTCACTTAGGGATTTGACTACTGGCTTCATTGCTCTTGTTTCCTTGTTAGCTCAGTTGGTAAAGAATTCACCTACAATACAAGAGACCCCAGTTCGATTCCTGGGTCAGGAAGATCTGCTGAAGAAGGGATAGGCTATCCACTCCAGTATTCTTGGGCTTCCCTTGTAGCTCAGCTAGTAAAGAATCTGCTTGCAATGCAGAACTGCCTTCGATCCCTGGGTTGGGAAAATCCCCTGGAGAAGGGAACAGCTACCCACTCCAGTATTCTGGCCTAGAGAATTACATGGACTGTATAGTCCATGGGGTCACAAAGAGTCAGACACGACTGAGTGACTTTCAGTTTCACTTGATTACTCTCTCCCATTTTGACCCTCCCTTTTCTCCTCCTGGTCACTTCTATCTCTCTCCTCCCTCTTCTCTTCTCTATATAACTCCATGAATCTCTCTGGGTGTTCCTGGCTGTGGAGAGTTGTTTCATCATTAACCTAGGGGTTTTAACTTCTGTGCTGTACAGATGGAGAAGTCTTGAGGCTACTGTAAGAGGGGGACTGAAACCAAGAGGCAGGAGGCTCAGCTCCAGTACTTTATAACATCAGAGAACTCCTGACCTCAGGTAACACTAATAGACAAGTTCCCACCCAACAATCCATACCTACACTGAAGCCAAGGTCCACCAAAAACCAACAAGTTCTGGTGCAAGACACACCACACTAAACAGCAAACACTTCTCCAACAAAACAGGAACACAAACCTGAACATTAAAATGTGGGCTGCCTAAAGCCATACTAAATCCATAGACACCCTAAAACTCACTATTGTACACTTCATTTAACTCCAGAGAGAAGAGATCCAGCTCCACCCACTAGAACACAGACACAAGTTCCCCCAACCAAGCCACTGGTCCATTCCCACCCACAGGGAGAAGACTCTACAATCAAGAGGAACCACGACCTTCCATCCTGAAGAAATGGGCACCCGGCACACAGCAACTAAACAAAACGAAAAGGCACAGAAATATCCAGCTGGTGAAGAAACATGGTTAAGAAAACCCACCAAACTGAACAAAGAGGAATAAGCAGGAGTCTACCTGAAAAAGTATTGAGAATAATAATAGTAAAGATGATTCAATATCTTGATAACAAAACGGAGATACAGATAAATAGACTAGAGACACGGATTGAGAAGATAGAAGAAATGTTTAACAAGGACCTAGAAGAAATTTTAAAAAGTTAATCAATAATGAATAATGCAATAACTGAGATTAAAAACACTCTGAAAGGAACCAACCATAGAATAACTGAGGCAGAAGAAAGAATAAGTGAGGTGGAAGATAGAATGGTGGAAATGAATGAAGCAGAGAGGAAAAAGGGAGAAGAAATGAGGATAACCTCAGAGACCTCTGGGATGATGTTAAATGTCCCAGCATTCGAATCATAGGTGTCCCAGAAGAAGAAGACAAAAAAGAAAGGACATTAGAAAATATTTGAGGAGATAATAGTCGAAAACTTCGCTAAAATGGGGAAGGAAATAGCCATCCAAGTCCAAGAAGCCCAGAGGGTCCCAAACAGGATAAACCCAAGGTGAAACACCCAAGACACATATCAATCAATCTAAAAAAAATTAAACACAGAAAAAATATTAAAAGTAGCAACGGAAAACCAGCAAATAGCACACAAGGGGATCCCCATAAGGATTACAGCTGATCTTTCAACAGAAACTCTTCAGGCCAGGAGGAAATGGCAGGACATACTTAGAGTGATGAAAGAGAAAAACCTCCAACCAAAATTACTCTACCCAGTAAGGATCTCTTAGCACCAGCAAACCAGCTCTTCAACAAATGCTAAAGGATCTCCTCTAGACAGGAAAAACAGAAAAGGTTTATAAAAACAAACCCCAAAAAACAAAGTAAATGGTAACAGAACCATACTTATCAATAATTACATTAAATGTAAATGAGTTAAATGCTCCAATCAAAAGACAAAGACTGGCCAAATGGATACAAAAACAAACCTATTGGATACAAAAACAAACCTATATGTATTCTGTCTACAAGAGACCCACCTCAAACTTAGGGACAGATACAGACTGAAAGTGAGGGGCTGAAAAATTATTTCATGCAAATGGAGACCAAAAGAATGTGGAAATAGCAATACTCATATCAGATAAAATAGATTTTGAAATAAAGACCATGATAAGAGACACAGAAGGACAGTACATAATGATCAAGGGATCAATCCAAGAAGAAGATGTAACAGTTGTTAATATATATGCACCCATTGTAGAAGTACCTCAGTACATAAGCTAAATGCTAACAATTATGAAAGGGGAAATTAACTAACACAATAATAGTGGGGAACTTTAATACCCCACTCACACCAGTGGATAGATTAACCAAACAGAATATTTACAAGGAAACACAAGTTTTAAATGAAACAAAGTATGAAATAGATACCAACAGGGTGTTTCACCACAGAGCATTTCACCTTTTCCTCTCATGCACAAGCAGCATTCTCCAGGATAGATCGTATCATGGGCCACTAATCTAGCCTTGGTGAATTCAGAAACGTTGAAATCATTTCAAGCATCTTTTCTGATCACAGTGTGGCAAGATTAGATATCAACTACAGGAAAAAACATACAGACATATGGAGGCTAAACAGCATGCTTCTGAATACCCAACAAATCATGGAAGAAATCAAAATAGGCATAGAAATATATGATAATGGAAACATGACAACCCCAAACCTCTAGGATTCAGGAAAAGCAGTGCTAAGAAGGAAATACAAGCCTACCTCAAGAAACTAGAGAAACATTGAAGAGACAGCCTAACTTTACACCTAAAGCAAATAAAAAAAGAAGAAAAGAAAAAACCCACAGTTAGTAGAATGAAATAAATCGTAAAAATCAGAGCATAAATAAATGAAAAAGAAACAAAGGAGGCTAGTAAAGATCTACACTAAAATCTGGTTCTTTGAGAAGATAAACGATATATAAAAAACTGTTAGAAATGAAAATGGAAAAATCACAGCAGACAACACAGAAACGCAAAGATTATAAGATATGAGCAACTATATGCCGATAAAATGGACAACTTGGAAGAAATGGACAAATTCTTAGAAAAGTATAACCTTTCAAAACTGAACCAGGAAGAAATAGACAATATGAACAGACCAATCACAAGCACAGAAATTAGAACTGTAATGAAAAATTTTCCAAGGAAAAAAAAAACCATTCTTTGATATAAATCACTGCAAGATCCTCTATGACCCACCTCCCAGAATAATGGAAATAAAAACAAAAATAAACAAATTGGACCTATTTAAACTTAAAAGCTTTTGCACAACGAAGGAAACTATAAGCAAGGTGAAAAGGCAACCTTCAGAGTGGGAGAAAATAGCAAACAAAAAAAATGGCAAAGAATTAATCTCCAACATATGCAAGCAGCTCATGCAGCTGAACACCAGAAAAATAAACAGCCCTATCAAAAAGTGGGCAAAAGAACTAAACAGACATTTCTCCATAGAAGACATGCAGATGGCTAATAAACACCTGAAAAGATGCTCAACGTCACTCATTATTACAGAAATGCAAATCTAAGCCCCAATGGGGTATCATCTCATGTCAGTCAGAATGGTCGTCATCAAAAAGTCTAGAAACAATAAATGCTGCAGAGGGTGTGGAAAAAGGGAACACTCTTACACTGTTTTTAGGAATGCAAACTGGTATTGCCTCTATGGAAAACAGTGTGGAGATTCCTTAAAAAACTGGAAATAGAGCTGCCATATGACCCAGCAATCCCACTGCTGGGCATACACACTGAGGATACCAGAATTTAAGGAGACACATGTCCACAATGTTCATTGCAGCACTGTTTAAAATAGCTAGGACATGGAAGCAACCTAGATGTCCATTGACAGATGAATGTATAAGGAAGTTGTGGTGTGTGTATACACACACACACACACACACACACACACAATGGAATATTACTCAGCTATAAAAAGTAACCCATTTGAGTCAGTTCTGCTGAGGTGGGTGAAACTGGAGCCTATTACAGAGATTGAAGTAAGTCAGAAATAGAAACACAAATGCTGTATATTAAAGCATATGTATGGAATTTAGAAAGATGGTAATGATGATCCTATATGCAAAACAGCAAAAGAAACACGGATATAAAGAACAGACCTTTGGACTCTGTAGGAGAAGGCAAGGGTGGGATGATTTGAGAGAATAGCATTGAAACTTGTGTATTACTGTATGTAAAATAGATGACCAGTGCAAATTCAATGCATGAAGCAGGGCACTTAAAGCCCTCTCTCTGGGTCAACCCAGAGGGATGGGCTGAGGAGGGCGTGGAGTTCAGGAAGGGGGACAAATGTGCACCTGTGGCTTATTCATGTCAATGTATGGCAAAACCCATCACAATAGTGTGAAGTTATTATCCTCTGATTAAAATAAATTAATTAATTAAAAAAAAAAGAAAACCCTAAATATACTATCAGGAAATTGCCACAGGTACTCAGTGCATTTAGCAAAGTTGTAGGACACAAAATCAATACAGAAATCACTTATATTCCTATACACTAACAGTGAAATATCAGAAAGAGAAATGAAGGAATCAATCCCACTTACCATTGCAACAAAAAGAATAGAATACCTAGGAATAAACCTACCTAAGGAGACAAAAGATCTGTATACAGAAAAGTATAAGACACTGGTGAAAGAAATCAGTGACAACATAAACAGATGGAGAGAGATTCCATGTTCCCGGGTTGGAAAGAATCAATATTGTGAAAATGACTGTACTACCAAATGCAATCTACAGATTCAGTGCAATCCTTATCAAATTACAAATAGCATTTTTCACAGAACTAGAATAAAAAAAATTTCACAATTCATAGGGAAACACAGAAGACCCCGGGTAGCCACAGCAATCTTGAGAAGGAAGAATGGAGCTGGAGCAATCAACCTTCCAGACTTCAAACTATAGTACAATGCTGTAGTCATCAAGACAGTATGGTACTGGCACAAAAACAGAAATATAGGCCAATGGAACAAGATAGAAAGCTCAGAGATAACCCTAGACACCTTTGGATAACTTTTGACAAAGGAGTCAAGAATATACAATGGGGACAAGTAAAGCCTCTTCAACAAGTGATGTTGGGAAAACTGGACAGCTGTGGTGAAAAGAATGAAATTAGAACATTTCCTAATACCATACACAAAAATAAACTCAAAATGGATTAAAGACAAGAAACTATAAAACTCCTAGAGGAAAACATAGGCAGAACATTGTATGTCATAAATCACAGCCAAAATGCTCTGTGACCCCTCTCCTACAGTAATGGAAATGAAAGCAAAAATAAACAAGTGGGACCTAATTAAACTTAGGTTTCCAGGTAAGAATACCAGAGTGGGTTGCCATTCCCTCTTCCAGGGGATCTTCTAACTCAGGGATCAAACCTGAGTCTCCCACATTGCAGGGACATTCTTTACCATCTGGCTACCAGGGAATACCCTAGTCAAACTTAAAAGCTTTTGCACAGCAAAGGAATCTATAAACAAGGTGAAAAGACAGCTCTCAGAATGGGAAAACATAATAGCAACTGAAACAAATGACAAAAGATTAGTTTCAAAAATATACAAGCAGCTCATAGAAGTCAATACCAAAAAACAAGCAACCCAATAACAAAATGGAAAAAAGACCTAAACAGACATTTCTCCAAGGAAGACAGACAGATGTCTAATAAACACATGAAAAGATCTCAACATCACTCATTATTAGAGAAATGCAAGTCAAAACTACAATGAGATATCGCCACACACTGGTCAGAATAGCCATCATCAAAAAGTCTACAAACAAGAAATACTGGAGAGAGTGTGGAGAAAATGGAACCTTCTTACACTGTGGCTGGGAATGCATATTGATACAGCCACTATAGAGAAGAGTATGGAGATTCATTTAAAAACTAGTAATAAAACCACCATATGACCCAAAAATCCCACTATTAGGCATATACCTTGAGGAAAACAAAATTGAAAAAGACACATGTAACCCACTGTTCACTGCAGCTGTATTTACAATAGTTAGGGCATGGAAGTGACCTAAATGTTCATCAAAAGATGAATGGATAAAGAAGCTATGGTACAGATATACAATGGAATATTACTCAGCCATAAAAAGGAGCACATTTGAGTTTGTCGTAATAAGGTAGATGAACCTAGAGTCTATTATACAGAGTGAAGTAAGTCAAAAAGAGAAAAGCAATTATCGTATACTAATGCATATATATATATATATACACACATATATATGGAATCTAGAAAGATGGTACTGATGAATCTATTTTCAGGGCAGCAATGGAGACACAGACATAGAGAACAAACCTATGGACATGGGGACAGAGGGAGGAAGAAGAGGGTGAGATGTATGGAGAGAGTAACATGGAAACTTACATTACCATCTGTAAAATAGACAGCCAGTGGGAATTTGCTCTTTCATTCAGGGAACTCAAACCGTGGCTCAGTAACAACCTAAAGGGGTGGGATGGGGAGGGAAGTGGTAGGGATGTTCAGGTGGGAGGAGACATGGGTAAACCTATGGCTGATTCATGTTGATGTTTGGTAGAAGCCAGTGCAGTACTGTAAAGCAATTATCCTTCCATTAAAAATAAATAAATTTTAAAAAATAACAGTGGATTAACATCTTCAAAGGAGAGGGAGAGAGAGAGAAAGATCTAATAAAAATTTATATTTCCAAGGGAAGTGTCCTTTAAAATGTGTATGAAAAAAAATAAATGGAGAGAATTCATCACCAGCAGAAGAGTGCTACATGATACATTAAAAATGTTTCTTCAGGCTGAAGGACAATTACACCAAATGGAAACTTGGATCTACTGAAGGATTGAAGAGCTCAGATAAGTGGAAACACATAAGCAAATTTAAAAGATTTTCTCATTTCTGAATTTCTTCAAAAGACAGTTAATCATTTAAAGCAAAAATCATCCAATATATAAGCAAGTTTATATGTGGAAAGAACATTAGACAACAGTAGAACAAAGGAGGGGAGAGAGGAGTTGAACATAGACGCTGTAAGTATCTTATATGATAGGTAAACAATATAATATTATGGTAGACATGGGTAAAATACACATGTTAAACTATAGAGCCACCATTAAAAATAACACAAAGTATTGCTTAAATAAAGGAACTATAGTAGAATACTAAACACATTTTAGTTTAGCAAAAAGAATACAGAAAGGAAAAATACAAAGAAAAAAGAACACTGAGACAAATAGAAAAAAAATTGCAAGATAGAAAGCAAACAGAAACTTATCAATAAAATTGCCTCATATATAAATGTACCAAATAATCCATTAATAGCCCAATGTATCAATTTTTCAATCACTTTATTAGTGTTCTTAATAATTTTGAAATCATGACAGTGGAATCATATGAAGAATGCGACAAATAAGATGTGTGCAAGAAATAAGATCTCATTTTTATTTCGTTGGCATTTTGTTGCTAGTTTTCCCAAATGAATGTTGAAAAGCGGAAGGTTGATGTGCCAGTTATCAGTGTATCATTATTCATTCCCCAAATAGATTTTGAATCTCTCAACTAAAGCAATTTTAAATTGAAAATATATAATTACTACTTGCAAGGCTGTCCCTTTTAGATTGTGCTTTTAGCTCTCGCTCTGTAGATGACTCAGACTGTTCATTAGGCAGCGGCAAAAAAGCTGGAGCTGGGCCTGATCTGGTGCTAGGTGAGGAGCAAGCGGGCGGGACAGAGGGCCAGCATCTAGGAGTGCTGATCATGGGTTACGTTGCTTGCACCTGGCTGGATGAGTTTGATGTTAGAGCCAAATCATCAAACATTTCTCCTAAAAACACAGAAAGCAATCTGTTAGAAACCATGCTCAAAAATTAAGAAGTAAATTAGACCTTTGAGAATCTGCAACAAATCTTAAATCATGAAACCCCTTTACTTAACTATGTCTTTTAATATTAAATAAAATTATTATTCTTTCCCTTGGGATACCAACATAAAAGCTAGAAATAAAGGAACATTGGTACATGGAGATGTTCTCCTCCAATCATTACCCCTAGTGAGAGTGCCCAAAGTTTTTTGCCATGCCTTTTGCTCTTCATCCCAAATTGTATGTGTGTGTGTGTGTGTGTGTGTGTTTAGTATATGAAGAGAGAGAGAGAGAAGTATTATACCAACAATTAGGAAAATCATAATAAATAGGAAGAAAATTACTCTTTCCCTAGCCACCTAGAAAAGAAGCTTTGTCTGTTTCTGTCGAGTGTTTCTGCACATTCTGTGGTGTGTTGCACAGGTTCTAGGTCAACCAGAATTCATGCTTGCATCGAACGATGTTGTTCTAGGTGCAGTGAAGAGGTGCAAATAAGGGTGATCTTAGCTTCCAAGGTGCCCAAAGGAGAACTGTGTAAGCAGAACAAAAATTATAGTGTGACGGGGATAGAGCAGCATGGCCAGGTGTGTGGGAGGAAGTGTCGGCTCTGAGAAATGAGGCTTCCCTGGAATCCACGGAGTTGTACCTGGGAAGTCATGGGAGTCTCTTTAGTCCTCAGCATGGTGGCTCCCTAGACTGTAGAGTTTCCCTGGGTATCATTAGGTCTGGGTTCTCCACTGAGCCTCACTCTCACTCTGCTTCCTTTGAATTCTGTAGCTTGGCATCGTGGTGTTTCTAAGACCTAGACTATTTATTCCCAAGTTACTATGCTGCACTTCGGCATGTTGAACTCCTCTCTGACACTCGCCTTACCACTTACCCAGGATCGCCTCTGTCCTTCTCTATCCCTGAGGTGCAGAAGGAAAGTCAGACCTGAATATTGACCTCTTGCAGTATCGCCTCATCTAGTGAATGCATGCAGCACATCTGCACCTGCAGCCTCAGACTTCCATGAGCCAGAAATGTTCCTTGAATCTTTTTTGCCAAGTTAAGTATGATTGCAAGCCCCATCACCAAGTTTAAATTAATCCAAATCGTTACTGGGGTGGAACCTTCCTCCCCCTCAAGGGATCCTTGGATTCCCATGGTATTCAAACTTCAGTGAAGGGTCTCCATTACCCATACAGCCTTAACAGTCCAAGTCTCTGCACCTGGAAAAACTGTGGCCTCAGGATTAGCTAGTGAGTCTGAGAGCTCAGCAAAGCATCCAGGTGCCCTGCATGTGCTGCTGCTGCTGCTGCTAAGTCGCTTCAGTAGTGTCCAACTCTGTGCGACCCCATGGACTGCAGCCCACCAGGCTTCTCCGTCCATAGGATTTTCCAAGCAAGAGTACTGGAGTGGAGTGCCATTACCTTCTCCGGCCCTGCATGTACCATGCAGATAGTGGTTCTGTCAGGATGCTAGCAGCAATTTGTATTCCATTGTCATTAAAGTGACCTGAATTCCACTCATCCATCTGTGAATGCACCTAGAAATTGCTCCTTCTGCTTTTAAGCCACACCCTGGGGCTAGGAGACCACCACCCCATTGAACAGTTGGCCTCATCTCTTGTGACAGAAACGTATAATGCTTCATTCTGAAAGCCTATAATCATTTGCTGGCTCTAAAGTTGAAATGTCAGGGCTTTCTTCTGGTTGCATTTTAACTACCTACTTCATTTGGAAATGTTCTGGATGTGGTCCTCTTTATTGATGTAGGGAAATGCAGTTTGCAGTTAAGGTCCCATTAGCGGTTCAGCAGGGAGCTGGCTGCTCTGGCAGTGCTGGGAAGATAACCTACACACATGCCCACTAGTCTGTTCCTTCAGTTGGCAATTCCAAGCCATCTGGGCACAGCTTGCTGTGGTTTTATGAGAGAGAAGGAAGGAGAATGGGGGAGGGGCTGGGCTAGGAGGGAGGGGGGAGGTGGGGAGGAACCTAGAGGGAAGATTCTGAATAGAATTTCCTGCTTCAGATTCTTTATCTTTTACTAGTAGTTAATTATAAGTATGTATATTTAGGTGACTTTTCCCTCACAATATTTGTAGGAAAATCTATTTGTAATATGTTTAAACATATGCAAAACAAGAGAGAATAGTTTACCCTGTATGCTCATCATCTGATTCAATAATTATCAAGATTTCCCCAAATTTTTGCTGTGTTTGATGGTAAAATATTTAAATTCAAACTCAGACCTCTCATCATTTTGTCCCTGCATACTTGAGAATTCTTTGCTAAAAGACATGGACTTTTAAAACCAAACAACAATACTGTCATACTGCCAACAAAATGCCCAGTGCTTCCCTGGTGCCCTACAATGTGCAAACCACACCCAGTCACATTTGTGTGGCTGCCCTGTGCAGCAGCAGGCTATCCATACCTACACTTGGTCTGTCCACATGTCTGATGAGTGTCCTTCCTTCTCCAGCAGAATATCCATGTGCATACTTTTCTATTCATTGGTGCATTGAAGACATTGGCTACTTTCTTTCTTCTAGAGCTGTTTATTCTGTTACCCACAGTTCCTGCATTTCATATGTTGTATCACATCAGGCACTGTTCCTTCCACTCTAATAGAATCCTTCAGTACAAAACCACTGTCCCTCATCAATTAAGAGCTATTTGGTTACCCAGGTACATTACACACAGGAAAGGGAGGATTGATGCTGAAATCTTTCCCTTTGATTGCCGGTTGGCAGAGTGAACAGCGCTGTAGGCATCCCCAGTGCTGACCAGTGACTGTTGGCCCTCTGCCTCTCCCGCTTCCTTCCCTCCCTCCCATTTCTGCCCTTTGCCTCCCCTGCCTCACTCACACGCTTCATTAAACGTCGTTATAAGCCCATAACACCCTTATATAGTCAGCACATTTTTATTTTAGATATACTTGGTTTACAGTGTTTCAGCCATACAGTAACGTGATTCAGTTACACATGCTTATGTACATATATTTTCCAGGTTCTTTTACATT
This sequence comes from Okapia johnstoni, assembly GCA_024291935.2. Lineage (NCBI taxonomy): Eukaryota > Metazoa > Chordata > Mammalia > Artiodactyla > Giraffidae > Okapia > Okapia johnstoni. The sequence goes on from CM044326.1 coordinate 3,636,278, forward strand.
ATAGGTTATTACGAGACATCGAGCAGAGTTCCCTGTCCTGTATAGTAGGTCTTGTTGTTTGCCTATTTTATATAGAGTAGTGCTTGTGTGTTAACCCCAAGCTCCTAATTTATCCCTTTCATATACCCTTTGGGGGTCATGCTTGTTTCCTATGTCTGTGAGTCTATTTCTTTTTGTTAAAAAGTTCATTCGTATCATTTTTTTAGCTTCTACATATGAGTAATATCGTAGATTTGTCTCTCTCTGTCTGACTTCATTTAGTATGGTAATCTCCAGGTCCATCTATGGTTGCTGTGAATAGCACGGTTTCACTCTTTTTTATGTCTGAGTAGTATTCCTTTGTATATGTGCACCACATATTCTGTATCCTCTTGTCTGCTGATGGGCATTTAGGCTGCTTCCATGTCCGGGATTGGAAACACTGCTGCTGTGAACACTGGGGCGCATGTATCTTTCATCGTAGTTACTTTTCTGACTCTCACACTTTCCTGTCTTGGTGAATGGAAACCCCTTCAGACTGGCTTCTTTGACTTTTCACATGACCCTCCTCAGGTGTCACATGACGTCCCAGAGTCTCTCTGTATGCTTCTTTCTCAAGTTATGGAATTAACTTCTGTGGGGCTCTGTCCCCACTCAGTGGAGAATGGTATTTCGAAAATACTATCTGGCTTCCCTCATAACTCATTCGGTAAAGAATCTGCCTGCAATGCAGAGACCCAGGTTCTATTCCTGCAATGCAGGAGACCCAGGTTCTATTCCTGGGTCAGGAAGATCCCCTGGAGAAGGAAATGGCAACTCACTCCAGTATTCTTGCCTGGAGAATCCCACGGACGGAGGAGCCTGGCGGGCTGCAGTCCATGGGGTTGCAGAGTCAGACACGACTTAGTGACTAAACCACCACCCCCACCATCTGGCACCTAGGGATGGACATTCCTATCGGTTTGTCACAGGTCCTGGAAATGTCCATCATCGGAGCTAGGAAGGACATAGTATTTAAAGAAACCATCAGGTCCAAGGACAGCCGCATGCTCACTGGCCTTCCGTTGGGCCTTCCTCTGGGGATGCTGGGCTTTTGTCCCTCCGTCTCTCTGCACTCTGGCTCGCTGCAACACCCAACCCAGGAACACTTTCTATCTATCCTGCCCAGGGTTCCTGCTCTGCATGGCGCATTGTCTGCTCCCGCAGCTTCCTCAGTGTTTGTGATTAGCATGAGCTCCCTGGTGCCATGTGACCGTCAGTTTCTCTGCTGCACAAACCTGCTGCGTAGGGCCTACAAGGGCTTCTCAGTTTTGCATAATCTGCTGACCCATTGCCCTGGTTCCTTCTGCCTGGGGCCAGATCCTCTTTTGGGGGGATCAGCCAATAGCCTTCAAGTGCCCTCTTCCTTACATCATCTGCCACCCCAGTGCCCTGATGCTAACCCTACCTACCGGTGTAACCACCCACCAGTGAACCACCTACCAGTATTTTGGGGCTCAGGGTTATTCCCTGACCCTTGTTTGTTGTAAAGACATGGATTTTTCACATGTTATCCTCATCTTCAATGATCTGTTTGACTTGCATTGGGGAATTGGGGGAAATTTAGAAACTATGCAGCCATCCTGATTCTACTGCCCAATAATGTTTTAAATTAAAAATCAGTTTATCATTAGATAAGACCTAGACAAATACCTCTTATGGAGACATTATAGGCATGTTCCAAGTGAAAAAAATAAATGCTAGAAAGCATGACAGACAGGCCCTTGGTGGGTCAGACTTCCTTCAGGATCATCCTAAAGAGAGGAAGCCTTGATTCTCTTTGCCTCACAATGCATCCTGACCTTTGTGCTAAGAATAATTCAGTTGGTGCTTCAACCATTTCACTCTTACTATTGGTTACAAGGAAAGAAAGGAGCCATTGTCCTTTCCCCTGAGCAACCTGCAGGGTCCCCTCAGCAGAGTGGCCTGGGGAACGTCTTGGCAGCATAAAAGGCTTAAGAGACTCAACTCTTGGCAACCTTATATTAAAAGGGCATGGAGCAAAAGCTGGTATTGGGAAATTTCTTCTGGATTACATAAAAAGGTATGCCAAAAAAGTAACAAACAAGTAAAAAATACTTTCTGTAGCTCCAATTTGACTGCTAAGTAAATTAAACTTTTTCCTTTTTTAAATTTAAGAGATCATGCTGATGTGCATACATTTCTCAAAGAGAGAGCAACAGTAAGCATTTCCCAAGTACATATGACTGCCCAGCCCTTTTATCCCTATAATCTAACAGTTAAATTCTATCTCTTTCTAAACCTGTGCTCCAGGGAACACAACTATTGAACACATTACAGGGGCTAAAGTGCTTACTAGCACCAAAAAACTACTGTGAGCTTAGAAAAGGTAATGATATTCATTCTTTAATCACTTGTTTATGAACCAATGTTTATAGAATAGCTTGGTGTTATTCTTGGTTATGCTAGTTATGCCAAAGGACCTACACTTGCCTATCTTGCCTACACTTACACTGCTGTCAAGGAGGAAAGAGGGTTAATAAATCATTCTAACAAGATGTGTCTAGTTCAGCAGCTGTGGAGTTTGAGGAGCTGTTAAGTAGAGGAGCAAGTAGTCTCTGTACTAAGACTAGTTCAGTTGTTGCTTTAAGCATTTCTAGTGTTAAAAGATAAACTGAAATGTTAAAAGTTTTAAGAGTTTATTTGAGCAACATCAATTTGAGTTGGGTAATACCAAGCCAAAAATGGTTAGGAGCACTCTGCGAGCAGGAGCCGGGGGTAAGGCTTTTACAGAGCAGTGTGTGTGCATGTGTGCTCATTTGCTTTAGTTGTGTCTGACTCTTTGCGACCCCGTGGACTGTAGCCCTCCATGCTCCTCTGTTCATGGGGTTTTCCTCGCAAAAAATACTGGAGTGAGTTGCCATGCTCTCCTTCAAGAGATCTTTTGGACCCAAGGATCGAACCTGCATCTCCTGCATCTCCTGCATTGCGGGTGGATTTTTTTTACCACTGAGTCACCAAGGAAGCCCTTTTTGAAAGTGAGAGTGCCAAGTCACTTCAGTCATGTCCAGCTCTTTGTGACCCTATGGACTGTAGCCCACCAAGCTGCTCTGCCCATGGGATTCTCCAGGTAAGAATACTGAAGTGGGTTGCCATGCCCTCCTTCATGGGATCTTTCTGACCCAGGGATTGAACCCACCTCTCTTATGTCTCCTGCACTGCAGGTGAATTCTTTACCACTGAGCCAGTGGGGAAGCCCTTTTTTGAGCAGATGGGAAAGCAAAGCAAGAAATTTATTTGATTGGTTACTGATTAAGCAGTTTTCTTACTTGGGAAAACCTAGGTAGCTATTTATTTTGAGTTGTTCTTAAATTTCATTTTCTGGGATACCAGTGCATTTTTAGGAATTGACTTTGGTTTAGGTTTTGGTTTGCTTATGCAGGTAACCAGGATTTTAGAGCACATTTGGACTAATGACCTCCTTAACTAGTTATTTTAATACTAGAGGTTGACTCTGCTCTTAAAAGTCAGCAGGCTTCCCAGAAGAGGGTTCAAATCCAGGCATTTGTATGGTGGAGTTCTGAAAGAGTTGTAAATCTCCAGACTGGTTGTGTCAAGTTCCCATCATGTCCTTTTCTACTGGAAGGAGAGCTTGGAAAATGCCAGAGATGCGATGCTGAACTCAGCGCCTGATTATAAAGGAGGTAGTGAAGAGCATCAGTGACAGTGCCCGAGTTATGACTCTCTGATTAATGGGGCAAGAGTTTGTGGTTTGGCTTGTGTGTGTCACACCTACCTGGGTGTCTCATGTCTGTGGTTTAAGAGCAGGGGAATGCCCTGAACTACTCCAACATGCATTTCAATTTCTTAAAAACTTTGCAGGGATGCCAAGGGTACTACCTTAAACAAACCCCAGCTTTTCATAGATGCTTCAAGTATTGATGAGTATTACTGATTCATTCAATACTTGCTTGTGGTAAAAAACAAAAACAAAAAACCCCAAAACTCACACAAGCCTAAAAGTCAGAAATTGTGAAAATTCCTTTTCAGGAATTCAGATCAATATCAGAATCAGAAATACGACTTATTTTTAAATGAAAATAGCATCATTGAAGTACCATGATTTACCATTTTAAAACATGTCCAATTTAGCAATCTAGTGACACAGTATTGTCAGCCTTCCCTCCGAGGATGTGTTGCAAAACAATGTCCCGTGCATTGTCCCATGTCCCATACAATGCAGTATACAATGTCACTTTGCATTCATTTTATCTCCAAGATAATAGTGCATTAGCTATATCCAAAATAAGATCCATTGTGCATTTTCTATTTTTGTTGATAATGGTGGCTCCGGTTTTGTAATTGCTTGTTTTCAGTCTGTAACTTCTTTGTATAACAATTTCCTTTGATTTAGGAGGATAAAATTCTGATAGCTTTATGCTTAGTCTGACTCTATGAAATTTATCATTTTTCCCCGTGCTGCAGTATGAAAACTTTAAGCAGGAACTACCTAAGTGAACAGTTTCCAGTTTCAAAATGTTCAGCATTCATACATTCCTAGAATACAAAGAAAAAGGACATCCTAGGATTCTATTGCCTGTCAGGGACCTTGAGTTTTCAGAACTTGAGTTTGATTCCTGATTTCTTGTCATCTGTTGTTTTTTTTTTTTATGCTATTAATTTTAAAACCTACAGTAAATGGAGGCCAGAAGAAGCACTGTGTATTTGGAAAAGGAAACAGTTGTCCGAGACGAGAAGGGGGAGAATCACCTCTTCAGCCTTGTATGCCTTCAGACTGTGCCTCTTCCCTCCCTGTTACCAAACTGTTTTGGTTCACAGTGAGCTCATTCCCTCTTAGACGTGACTGAAGTCAGCTCCGAGGAGTCTGAGCAGTTCTGTCTCGTGGTGTATCTTGGATGATATTCATTTATGTGGATTGCAGACTTCCTGATGAACATTCACGGGTCTTCCGCTTTCCCAGGAAATGCTGGAATCAGACACTTGTTTTCCTTATTGCAGTACTCACAGAGGTGTTGGTTAGCACTTGGGGCAGGAGAGATAAATCGGGCATGTCCTCCATGAACAAATGCTGTTTCTGGGGAACCTTATTAGCACTGTCTAAGTATTAAAGGCTTGAGAACCATTGGTTGAGAATACTGAATAGATTCCCTGGTGGCTCAGATAGTAAATAATCTGCCTGCAACTCAGGATACCCAGGTTCAATCCCTGGGTCGTGAAGATCCCCTGGAGAAGGGAATGGCAACACACTCCAGTATTCTTGCCCGGAGACTTCCATGGATGGAGGAGCCTGATGAGTCCTTGAGGTTACAAAGAGTCAGACACAACTGAGCTACTAACACACACCACACACATATCTTTCAACAGCAACTGTTAATAGATGGGCGAATGGCTTGTGTGAAAGGAAAAAAAATGACCCTGAACAAGACAGCAACTGTAAAATTCTTCCAGATCACTTATTTTCAGTCGATTTTGGTGGTGTGTTTCCATCCACAAATGGCTCAGTGCCTCCCTGATAGTTCAGTAGGCACTCCTTGCTTGCATAGCCTGCATTTACCTTCCAGGGTTCACCATCACCCCACTGCTCTGAGCCAGGCTCCACTCCCATTTTACTCTCTGCTTCCTGCAGGGCTGCAACCATGAAGCACTTATACAGTTAACAGTACTCTGACCTGGATCCCTTTTCTAAAATCTATACTCTGTGTGTGTGTGTGTGTGTGTGTGTGTGTGTAGCCAGGGTCAGTTCCAGGGGTAGCTGAAACACCCCATGACCACCAGCATTGTTTTCTCTTATTGCTCTTTTATTTTCTCCTTGGTCCTTTCTGGGCCAAAATCAACTGGTGAGTGCTCTTACCATTCACATTTTTCACTATTAGCATACACACTCCTCATGGCCACTGGAAATTGTCTACCTTATACCTACTTAGGACTCAAGATTTTTGACTAACCAACCTCATACGCAAAATTGTTTTGGCTTAGTATTTTAGGGTTTATTTTAGTCTGTTCTAACAGAATATGTAGACTGGTTGACTTAAAAAACAGAAATTTATTTCTCCGTTTTGGAGGCCACAAGTCTGAGATTAATCTGGTGTCTGGTAAGAGTCTGCTTTCTGGCTTGCAAGTGGGACCTCCTCTGTGTACATAGTAAACACTAATCATATAAAGACACTAATCTTATCAGGGTCTTCTATGACTTCATTTAGCCTTAATTACTTATATAAAGGCCTAATCTCCAAATGTAATCACATTGGGAGTTAGGGCCTCAACATATGAATTTGGAGGGACCTAATTCAGTCCATAGCAGTGTTGGGAATTCCTCTCTCACATCAGCTGCTACTATATACTGTACTGTCTCTACTTACAAGAGCCCCAGTTTCAACCTTCATGACATGGAGCATTTCAGTAAGGATCTAAGGAACTGAAGGGCTAAAATTAAATAAATATCTCACCACCATCTGATCTACCTCTCTCTCAACATTTCAGGGTGGAGAATTGTGAGCAGGGACCTAGCAGGAAGATTTTTATTAAGAGCAGCCTCTGTGCTGTGTCTCTGGGGAAGGGCCACTTAGAGCCGCCCATACCACGTGGGCATTTCGAGGGTGTTATCATTAGGGAATCTCAAGTCAGCACCCCTGTCCTGGTGATAGCTTATGTGAATGGTGTCAGATTCATGATCTCCAAAGAAGAGGATTTAGCTGCGGGACCAGAGACAAGGCTTGATCACTCAGAGCTTTTGTGCAGAAGAGTTTTATCACAGTGAAAAAGGGGCAGAGGGAGCTTCTGACACAGACCTCAGAAGGGGGCGAGAGCGCCCCACTGGCCAGTCCTATCAAGGCCTTATGCACTTTTTCAGTTGGTTACTAACAATAGAAGGGTCTTACAGACCCACTCCCACAGCATGCATTTTAAGATAAAAAGATTAGAACTAACAATAGAAGGGTCTTACCAGAAAAGAATTAGTGGGAAGGTTCTTGTTAAGAATGAGAAACATGTCCTTGAGCAAGATACATTGTTGTTATATAATCATTAGTACAGAGTTGAAAGAAACACATACCCTTGAGCAAGATGAGTTGTTTTGTTGTGCAATCGTTAGCTCTGGGCTTAAAGAAATTTAAGTCTTAAATTATTTAAATTAAGTCTTAAAGTTAGTCTTAAAGATTGTTGTCATAAGAACTCAGAGTTTAAGGAAAAAATGTCTTACATGACTAAGATGAAGGAGGGTAGAAGAAAAGGTTTATCCCCTTCTCCTCCTCAAGAGCCTGAGACTCCTTATCAACCTACCTAAGAATTAACTCTCTCACTACCCCCAGAGTTCTTCATTTTGGATTTTATCCATCAGGGAGGGAAAAACAGAAGACAGGCCTCTTTACCACTCACACCCTTGTTTACTACTGAAAGTCTTATCTAGACTCCCATCTTAGGTCAGATTTGTGTGACAAGTATATTGTAATGCAAATACTTGGGGATGCAACAAATGAGGCAAACTGTGTTACAGATGTGTGACCACTCAAAGCATCCACCAAAAGGATCAGGCTGAGGTTAGGGCCAGAAACACAGATTCCATAATTTCTGTCTGAATGAATTTCTAGTTCTGTCTCTTCTATGCTGATGACTATCATGTGTATACCATCTGACCACACCTGTGCATCCCCACCACATCTTTCGGGAGGCAATTTTCCCTTTTTTTGTTACATGATACACCAATAGTAAATGATTATTCATTCACTTACACATGCATATTGAGCATCGTACTTGTGTAAACACTCCTTGAAGTATTAAGTGAAAGTTAAAGTGTTAGTTGCTGAGTCGTGTCCGACTCTTATGATCCCATGGACTGTAGCTCACCAGGCTCTTCTGTCCTTAAGATTCTCCAGGCAAGAATACTGGAGTGGGTTGCCATTCCCTTCTCCAGGGGATCTTCCTGACCCAGGGATCAATCATTGCATCTCCTGCATTGCAGGCAAATTCTGTATCATCTGAGCCACCAGGGAAGCCCTAGGTAAGCAGCAGTAAACCCAAGACTTCAGCACTCAAAAGTGGCAATCTCTGGTCATGTTCAGATTCTAAGGTCCTAGTTAAGATATTTCTTGACATTTTTTTCTACCAGACTGTACTAGATACTTAGTTAGCAATTTTATCTATCTAGTTCTGTGCAGGAGAAAATATAGTGAACTCCCCAGTCTAACAAATGCCACTGTAGCATAGCATTTTTCCTGTGACATGAAGTTGAATATAACTGAAAATATATATGGGACTCCTATTGAAAGTTAGTAGGAAGTAGAGAGCAACAAAATTGAATGTAGAATAAATATTAGAAATATTTATTAGAATATTAGAATAACATGGAGAACCCAGTAGAAGTGCAGATGCTGAGGCACCTTGAACATCAGCTCTGGGGATGGTCCCTCACTACCTGTATTTTCTAGAGATTATCTTGCTGGTTTTTGGACTGTAGGCTCTATGCTGGATGGTGCGCTAGAGCCTGTAAAGCAGGGGTGGCTGGAACTTAAGCAATTTACTCCCATGAACTAGTCTTAATAGCCTTAATCAAATGTATATTTACTCAAAGTTACGGATTATAAAATGTCATGGATTGAATTTTTTCTCCAATACTCAAGACTTTGAGTAGTCAAATCTACAAATTGTATGTGCTTTGCTTTGCTGTTTAGTTGCAAAGTTATGTCTGACTCTTTTGTGACCCCATGGACTGTAGCCCGCCCTGCTCCTCCTTCCATGGGATTTCCCAGGCATGAATACTAGAGTGGATTGCCATTTCCTTCTCTAGGGGATCTTCTCATTCTGAGGGATTGAACTTGCCTCTCCTGCTTGGCAGGCAGATTGTTTACCACTGAGCCACCTGGGAAGCCCCATTGTATGCATTTTACTGGGCAGCAATATCGTTTTTCATAAATGATATTTAAGAAGATGTACTCAGGAATCAGAAAGACTGTGTTCTGTATCTGGATTCACCACATAAGAATTGCAGGAACCTGGTGCCTGGAGACCACTGGGCTTCCACTCCACAATGGAGGTAACAGTTCCTACTAACTGAGAGTTGAGAGAGATGACTTGAGGAGGGCATTTAGCTGAGAGGTTGGAATAAAGAGCTTCCCCACACAGCTACCAGCCAAACACATTTGTGCTAAAGTCTGGTGGTCACATTGAACATCCAGCTGTTCATGTGGATCTGCAACTGCTGGGAATCAGAGGGGCCCTGCTGAGAGACCAGGCAGTGTGCATACTTACCAACCTTATTAACAGGATGCCCACTTGACATAAATGAGCCACTGCTGGTTCAGGCAGCTGATGGGCAGCTGGTGCTTACAGGAATCCTAAAAAGACATGCCCTGATAACCAAGGATGCTGTCTTAGGGTGATGTGAAGCTAAATGGAAGAAAAAACAGCAAAAAAATAAATAAATAAAACTTGTGCTTTTATGATTTATTTTTAGTTTTCAGTGAGGAGTGATCAGTTCATCTAAGAAGAGCCTTAGGTGGTGGATTTCTTTAAATCCTTGATTTCCACTTTGGGAAATATTATTTTACAGATTACAAATGTTTGTTTCTTTTCTTTTCCTTCAGTTATTTTTTAAACAGATGAGCCATGAAATGATCAGCTGGAGTTTTAAATGCATGGCAAACATGCTTCATTTTCTAATATGTGTCTGATCATGTGGCCATAATTCTGAATGATAAGGAGTAAATAACCTATCTTAGTCTCCCCTGGGGGAATAGAAAGATGAAAAAAACCCAAAACATTAGGCTTGACTTTGCACCACTCTCTTAGCTCCTGGCTGTGAGATGGTGACTGTGAGAACCCAGTGATGAAGCAGATGCCCAGGCTGTACCACTAAGGTGAGAGGAGAGCCTGGTACAAAGCCAGGACTTTGGATCCCAACTCCCTGATTTTATCCAGCACACTGAACATTTAATTACCAGAAGTGCTATTTTGAAAGAGGTGAAGAAGTGATTGAAATGGCTCTGGGCCTTGAAAAACTGTCAAAGTAGGGCTTTTTCCCCAACTTAATTTAGATATAGTTAGCATATAAATTGTATTAGTTTTAGGTGTACAGCATGGTGATTAGATATATATTTTTTTTTCAAAATAATTACTGCAATAAGATTAGTTAAAACCTATCACCTCATAAGGTTACAATGATTTTCCTTATGACAACTTTTAAGACCTACTTTCTTACAATCCAGATTATTAATTGTTAACGTCAAATCATGCTGTATATTACACACTCACATCTTACTGATTTTGTAACTGGAAATTTTTCCCTTTTGGCCACCTTCACCTATTTTCCCACTTTCACAGCCCCCACCTCTGGCAACCCCAAGCTATTCTCTAAATTCATGATTTTAGAGTCTGCATATAAGTGCAATCATACAGTCCATTTCTCTGTCTGACTTAATCTCACTTAGCGTAGAGCCCTTAGAGTTCATATATGTTGTTGCAAAATGGCAGGGTGTCCTTTTTTATGGCTAAACAATATTCCGTTGTCTATATAAACCACATTTTCTTTATCCGTTCATTCATCAATGGACACAGGTTGACCCCATGTCTTGGCTATTGTGAATAATACTGCAATGGATATGAGGCTGCAGATAACTCTTTTAGACAGTGATTTTACTTCTTTGAGATATACGGCCAGGATAGGGGCTGTTGGATAATATATTTAATTTTTTTAAGGAGTCAACATACTGTCTTCTACAGTGACTGTTGTCAATGTACCTTCTCACCAACAGTACAAAAAAGTATTCCCTTTCCTTCTTAAAAAGCTGTTGAAATACATTTTATTTAAACACTAAAACATGCATTATTTTCTTCCTTGATTTACTTAAAAAAATATTTGCTTTCCAAGAGCAATGCGTGAACATATGCTCCCAATGAAAAATAATTGTATAGATTAGAGAAGTACACTGTGTAAAAAGGAATTATCCAACCATTCACCACATAATCCTGCTCCTGTTCCTAGGGGCAAACACAGTCAATAATTTGAATATATATCAATCAGATGACTTTAATATATATATTTTATATGAACATGTATACACTCATTGGGCTTCCCAGGTGGCTCAGTGGTAAAGAATATGCCTGCTAATGCAGAGGATGCGTGTTTGATCTCTGGAGAAGGAAATGGCAACCCACTTCAGTATTCTTGCCTGAGAAATTCCATGGACAGAGGAGCCTGGCAGGCTACAATCCATGGGGTCACAAAGAGTCAGACATGACTTGGCGACTAAACAACAACACCACCACCTATTACTCCACAGTATTCTCTGAGGGATTTTCCTCTGCGTGGTCATTCATTCACCTCGCTATTTGCTAGTCACTTAACTCTATCCCAGGTGCTTTGCTGGTTACTAAAAATATAAATACGGTCACTGCTCTCAGGAAGCTTATACTGCAAACACAAATAATAGAGGGAATCGTATAAAATTGGGGTTAATTATATGTGAAATGTGGGTAAAATTCTCCAATGAAACCATTTGGATCTGAAGATTTATTTGGGGGAAGCTTTTCAATTATAAATATAATTTATTAAAAGGTAAAAGACAATTCAGGTTGTCTATTTGATCCAAGTTGAATTTTGACAGATTGTAGATTTTGAGAAATTGATCCATCTTTTCCTAATTATCAGATTTGAGTGTAATGTTGTTCATAGTATCCACCATTTCTTGCTAAGGGCTGGAAGGTCTGTAGGAATATCCTCTGTCTCACTCCTGATATTGGTGATTTGTGCCTTTTCTCTACTTCGTTCTTCTTGTTAGAGGCTTATCACTTTTATTGACTTGAAAATCAGTTGTTCGTGTCTTTGTCTTTTATCTATTGTTTTCCTATTTTCAACTCCATTAGTTTCTGCTCTTATCTTTATTATCTCATTTCTTTAGCTGGCTTTGGGTTTATTTTGCTTTTTTTTTTTTTTGAGTTAGTAATTTAGACTACTGAATTTTGATCTTTTTTCTAATGTAAGCATTCAGTGCTATAAATTTCCCTTGCAGCACTGCTTTAGCTTCATTCTACGTATTTTGATATGTTGCATTTTCACTTTCATTCAGTTCTATCTATGCAATTAAAAATTTTTCTTTGATATATATAAACTTCACCTATAAATTATGTAAAATATGTCGTGATTTTCTTGTTGTCTTCTCCTTTTTTATTTCTATTTTTATTTCCTTATTATCAGAGAACAAATTCTGGATGTTTCCAATTACTTTAAATTTCTTGAAGTTTATTGTATGGCCTAGGATATGGTCTATTTTGGTAAATGCTTCACAGGTATTGGATTAAAAATATGTACTCTTTTGTTTTAGGTTGGAGTTTTTCTATGTGTGTGAATTATTTAACAGATTCTGTTTGTAGGCTGATTTATTCAGTTCTTCTATGTCCTCAATGATCTTTGGTCTAATAGTTCTATCAATGGTTTGATTGATAGTTCTAACAATGGTTCTATCCAATGATAGTTGTGAACTTTGTGTATTTCTCCTTAAGATCTATCAATATTTGCCTTATGTCTTTTGATGTTCATAGTATATTGCTGTTTAGTTCATATATAGTTGATGTTCATAACATATCGTTATATTTTCTTGAAGAGATGATCTTTCTATGACTATGTAGTGTCTCTTTGTGTCGTTAGTAATTTTCTTCTCTCTGAAGTCTGCTTCATGAGATATTAATATAGCTATTCCTCCTTTTGCTTAAAATTAGTACTTTATGGCATGTCTTTCTCCATTTAAAAAAATATTTTTAATTGAAGGATAATTGCTTTACAATATTATACTGTATGGTTTGTATTATATATGTATGGTTTCAGCCGTACATCAACATGAGTCAACCATAGGTATACACGTGTCCCCTCCCTCTTGAAGCTCTCTCCAATCTCCCACCCGTTCTCACCCCTCTAGATTGTTACAGAGTTCTAGTTCTGGTTTCCTGGGTCATAGAGAAAATTCTCACTGGCTATCTATTTTATATACAGTAGTGTGTATGTTTCCATGCTACTCTCCATTCGTCCCACCCTGTCCTTCCTCCCCCCGCCCATGTCCGTAAGTCTGTTCTCTATGTCTGCATCTCCATTGCTGCTTTGCAAATAGGTCCATCACTACCATCTTTCTAAATTCCATATATATGTATTAATATACAATAGTTGTTTTTCTCTTTCTGATTTACTTCACACTGTAATAGGCTCTAGGCTCATCCTAGTCAGTCATTAGAACTGACTCAAATGTGTTCCTTTTTATGACTGAGTAATATTCCATTGTATATATGTACCACTACTTCTTTATCCATGTATCTGTCGTTGGACATCTAGCTTGCTTCCGTGTCCTGCTGCTGTTGCTGCTAAGTCGCTTCAGTCGTGTCCGACTCTGTGCGACCCATAGACGGCAGCCCACCAGGCTCCTCCATCCCTGGGATTCTCCAGGCAAGAATACTGGAGTGGGTTGCCATTTCCTTCTCCAGTGCCTGAAAGGGAAAAGTGAAAGTGAAATCGCTCAGTCGTGTCTGACTCTTAGCGACCCCATGGACTGTAGCCCACCAGGCTCCTCCGTCCATGGGATTTTCCAAGCAAGAGTACTGGAGTGGGGTGCAATTGCCTTCTCCGTTCCGTGTCCTATCTATGGTAAATAATGTAGAAATGAACATTGGGGTACATATGTCTTTTTAAATTGTGATTTCCTGATGGTACATGTCTAGTAGTGGAATTGCTGGGTCATATGGCAGTTCTATTTCCAGTTTTTTAAGGAATCTCCCCACTGTTCTCCATAGTGGCTGTACTGGTTTGCATTCCCACCAACAGTGTAAGAGGGTTCCTTTTTCTCCGCACCCTCTCCAGCATTTATTGTTTGTAGACTTTTTGATAGCAGCCATTCTGACCGGCGTGAGATGGTACCTCATTGTGGTTTTGATTTGCATTTCTCTGATAATGAATGATGTTGAGCATCTTTTCATGTGTTTGTTAGGCATCTGTGTGTCTTCTTTGGAGAAATGTCTGTTTAGTTCTTTGGCCCATTTTCTGATTGGGTCATTTATTTTTCTGGAATTGAGCTGCAGGAGTTGCTTGTATATTTTTGAGAATAAGTCTTTGTCAGTTGCTTCCTTTGATACTATTTTCTTCCATTCTGAAGGCTGTCTTTTCACCTTGCTTATAGTTTCCCATTATACAGAGCAAACTAAGTCAGAAAGAAAACATCAATACAGTATATTAACACATATATATGGAACTTAGAAAGATGGTAATGATGACCCTCTATGTGAGACAGCGGAAGAGACACAGAGGTAGAGAACAGACTGTTGGACTCTGTGGGAGAAGGCGAGGGTGGGATGATTTGAGAGAATAGCATTGAAACATGTATGTTATCATACATAAAACAGATTGCCTGTCCAGATTTGATACCTGAGACAGGGTGCTCAGGGCCGGTGCACTGGGATGACCCTGAGGGATGTGATGGGGAGGGAGGTGGGAGGGGGTTCAGGATGGGGGCACATGTACATGCATGGCTGATTCACGTGAATGTGTGGCAAACCCACTACAATATTGTAAAGTAATTAACCTCCAATTAAAATAAATAAATTTTAAAAAGATAATTACTGATATAAGATATTAACATTTAAATCTGCCATTGTCTCATTTGTTTTCCCTTTGTTTCCTTTTTTAAATCATTTCTCTGTTTCTCTTTAGTTATCTTTATTTAGGTTACTTGAACATTTTTAGGTTTCCGCTCTGATTTAGCTATAGTGTTCTTGAAGATATTGCCTTATATGGTTTTCTTCATGGCCACTCTGAATCACAGCAAACATTATTGATTTATAATAGTTTCATTGTTTTATGACATTGAATGAAGTGTAGTTTCCTAGATCCTCTTTACTTTTCAGACATAATTGTCTTAGAGGTTTTCTATACATACGTTGAGCACCATATCAGCGTTAAATTTAGACATCAGATATTATTTAATAAATTTATCAGAAGAATTGTCTATTGTGTTTTATCCCTGCTCTTACTCATCTTCAAGCTCTTTTTTCCTTTCTGAGGTTCCAAGGTTTCTTCATTGTCATTATCTTTAGTTTAGAGAACTTCCTTTAGCCATGCTTGAAGGGAGGGTTACTAGTGACAGATTTGCTGAACTCTTCTTTGAGAGTGTTTTTTCTGCCCTGTCGTGTGGAGGGGGAGGTATTTTCACGGGAGGAGTAGAGCAGTCACAGTGACACTTATTTTCTTTTAACAGTTGAGGTGTGGTGTGTCGTGTTCTGGCGTCTGTGGTTTCAGATGAAGTGTGTTGGTGTTTGCTTTGGCATCTGCCCATATATAGTGTGTTATTTCTCTCTAGCGCCCTTCCAGGTTTTCTCTTGATCTTATTTTCATTAATTTTATGATGATGTATTTAAACATGGATTATTTGGGTTTGCTTTATTTGGGGTTTGCTTAGCCTCTTGAACCTGGGAGCTCATGTCTTGTAGAAGCTTTCAGCCACTATTTCTTCTAAGACTTTGTCCGTCCAGTCTCTTTTCTTTTGAGACTCGGACGATATAAGTACTCACTGATTTGTAATTCACATGTGGTTCCCTAAGACTCGTTTCTGTTTTATTTATTTATCCTTTACAGTTTACAGTCTATTTTGTTATTTAAATCGAGTGAATTTTTCTCATCTGTCACCGGTCTTATAGACTTTATTTTCCGGAGTGTTCTTTCTACTATTGAGACTATCCAGTTAATTTTAAAGTTTTATTTGCAGGGGGAAAAGTAGGGTGGAGGGATAAAATGGGAGATTGGGATTGACATATACACACTCCCATATACGAAATAGACAACTAATAAGGGCCTACTTTACAGCACAGGGAACTCTACTCAATACTCTGTAATGACTTATATGGAAAAATAATCAAAAAAGAATATATATATTATCTATATACATATAGATAAGCTATATATATTCTATATATGTAATAGATATATTCTATTAATATATATTATTATATATTTTATAATATTATAGTTATTATATTATTATATAATATGAAATTTATTATATTACTATAATATATAATGATATATTCTATATATTATTATATATAAAAAGATATATTCTCTAATATATAATATATATAATATAAAAAATATATATATATGTATATGTATATGACTCACTTTATTGTTAGGCTTCCTTGATAGTTCAGCTAGTAAAGAATCCATGTGCAATGCAGGAGACCCTAGTTCAATTCCTGGATCCAGAAGATTCCCTGGAGAAGGGATAGGCTACCCACTCCAGTATTCTTGGGCTTCCCTTGTGGCTCAGCTGGTAAACAATCTGCCTGCAATGTGAGAGAGTTGGGTTCAATTTCTGAGTTGGGAAGGTCCCCTGGAGAAGGGAAAGGCTACCCGCTCCAGTATTCTGGCCTGGAGAATTCCATGAACTTCAGTCCACGGGGTCACAAAGAGCTGGACACAACAGAGTGACTTTCACTTTCTTTCACTTTATCGTACACCTGAAACTAACACAATGTTGTAAGTCAACTATACTCCAATAAAATTTTTTAATTGGTTTACTGAATTTACCATAATTTTTATTTGGATTTTTGCTGACTTTTTTTTTTTTTAACAACAAAGAAAAACACCTTCTTGACTACACTGTTCCAGGCTCTGTTTTGTCCTAAAATGCATTATCTCATTTAGTCCTAATAATATTCCAATGAGGCAAGCGGCACGCAGAGATGAAGTCTCTGTTAACCCTGAGGAGGAGGCCCTGGGTGCAAATTCCAGCCCAGTGCTGCTATCTAAGGCCGTTGGCCACCTGGATCATAGCTTTTCATGCATGAATATGGGCAGCGCTGTCAGGGTTGCTGTGCAGTTAAAGAAGGAAACGCGTGAGGTGCTCCCTGCATGAGATGCTGAGTATGCTGAGTGCTCAGTACGTGTTGCCTCTGTCACTGTTGCTGGGTCTAGTGTCACTGCCATTCTGTAAAGTGAGGTCCAGTGAGGTACCAGGAGCACAGTTACTCAGCAGTAGAGAGGGTGTCCTTCCAACCCTACAGGCACAGAGAGGAGGGGTGGGGGGAATCATCCTTGGGGTTTTCTACCAGATATATACTCTTATGACCTTTACAAAAATGTAAAATCTACTCCATTCAAAATTTGACATCCTTCCATTCTGATCCACTTTCACAATGAAATTTGCACTTTGCTCCATTGTGTGAGCAAGAAGTTGATCTTTATGGGCAGAGAATACCAGTGCCACCCTTGGTAGCAAAATAAGCATGTTCCTATTTTCTTCAAGTGCTACATTTTTAACTGAATGTTGACCTGATCTTCAAAGTGACATGGAAGGAGTGGGCAGCTGCTTGTGTCCTGGAGGGAGTGACCATCAAAGGTGATACCATCAGGAAACACAGCAGCCAAGTTCATGCAGTTCACAGTTGCACTTGGGTCTTGCATCCAGTGGAGTAAACAAGACTAGCAATGACGTATGCATTCTGTGGAAGCTGTCTCAGAAGAAAGGATCAAGGATTGATGGAGCTACAGCTTACTGGAACTGAAGAACCACAAGTTGACAGTCTGCTTTGGTTTTTGATTGTGTGGTTAAAATAACAGCTGATATTTTAGTCTGGTCCTAACAGTGATACACTTGTTTTAAAGTGAATCTGTTTCTTATTGCAACAAAGCAAAAATTTCCGGAATTTATCTTAATGCCAAGATTAACTTGATTTCCATTTGCTACCACTAGGGTGAAAGAGTGTGTCCCCCATTAGGATGGTGGGGTCTGTGCTCCAAATGAAGTACCCACAGCTTCAGCTTCCCAAATGAACTGTCCTTGTTTTTCCTCTTTTATTTCTACCCTCTTCCTTCCTTCCATCCTTCATTCCTTTCTGTTCTCTCCCCTCCTTCTTTCTCTTTCTTTCTTCCTTTTCTTTCTTTCTTTTTCTAAGGTATTGCTTCCACCTCTTCCAGAGAACAACACCAAAGGCAAAGAAGATGAATGTTTACCACCTAGTCTGTGACCGTACAACAGAGAATTTGAATTCTATAAGCCATACTTGAAATACTGCTTACTCTTAAAATACATGCTCACTTCTGGCAATTTTGCATGAGATAAAGTGAGACCATCATATATGTGTTTCCAGAGAGCATCATGTTAATCTGTGTTTAGGGTGTTCCTGCCTATGCCAGATGCTGACATACTGGTATCACTTCCCTGGCTCAAAATGCATCACTGAACAGAGCAGATGCAGACCCTCCTTCAAAGAGCTTACCTGCTGTCATGAGAAAGTAAAGGAGTGACCCTTTTTACTCTTTAGAGGAGGAGATCAGAAAAGTTTTCCTGTAAAGGGCCAGGTAGTGAATGCGTCAGGCTTTGTGAAACTTGGGCGTCTCTTCCAGTGTCCTTGTAGTGAATGCAGCTGTGGACCATATGTGAATGGTGGACATGGCTATGTCCCAGTGAAACTTTATTTACAGAAACAACCCTCAGGGTGTATTTGACCCAAGAGACGTAATGTCACTCTTGGGCTATATTTATCACTCCCTACCATAAATATTTAATGTCAGGCCTTCAGATTTACTTCATTTAAAAGTTTTTACTGATGTTCCCTACCGCTTCAACTCTTTTTATCTAACTCCAGCTTTCTAGCTCATCCATACTTTAAGAAACACTGAAAACAGCATCTCTCAGATTCTGTATAGATACCCAGCTGTCTCTACACACTTCCCCTGTAATAATTACCGTGAATCCAAGCAAATGTAAAGTGGACAGGAGAAAAAGAGCAGAATAAATGTCTTCAGCCCCTGTGTACTGCTTGGTTAACTGCATCTGACTTGAATTCTAGAGAAGAAATTGGTTTCAGTTGAGTGCCTAATGATGTGTTGTGTCCTTTGCATATGCAGCTGTAAGGTGTGTCTTCTATCCCCTAACTGTGGACAGGTCAGGAGGAGGGCTGGACAACAGATACCCCACAGAGTGGCGTGCCATGCGGTCAGCCAGCAGAGCTTAGACGGGATATCACTTTAGGACCAGAAAACAGCATCTAACCACCTGGGGCATGTGTGTTTGTGTGTAGAAGGAGGGTGGAGGAAGAGGCAGGAGGGAATAGAGAGGAGAGAGAGAAAGATCAGGGAGAAGGAAGGAGGGAGAGAGGAATTTAGGCCAACCAAAAAGAACAGTCGTTCTGAGCAATAAGCAGATGGCTGCATGCCCTAGGGTGTTTCCAAACACCCTATTGGGCCACAGTGTTTATAAATACTGGGAACAGAGTCTTCTCCACAGTTTTGGTCCATAAGGGTAGCCTAGAATCCTTAGGGCCTGGAGTCATGTGTCAGAGCTAACATTTGCATGTGTACTTAGTCGCTAAGTTGTATCTGACTCTTTGTGACCCCATGGAATGTAGCCCCGCCAAGCTCCTCTGTCCATGGGATTTTCCAAGTAAGGATACTGGAGTGGGTTGCCATTTCCTCCTCCAGAGGATCTTTCCAACCCAGGAGATTGAGTGCACATCTCCTGCATTGCTAGGTTGATTCTTTACCACCAGGGGTAGGGCGGGAAGAAGGCCCAGCATGTTTTCATGGGCTCCGTCAGAGGCTAGATTCCTCCCTAGGCTCAAGCATCGTGCCTATGTGGCTGAGAACAGGCCAGCTCTGCACAGAAGGTCCCTTTCTGAAGACCACTGGAGCCAGACTGTGAGCCCAGGAAGGGGGCAGAGTTGAGGACAGCATCGCTTCCTCCCTCCTCAACCTCCCAAAACGCCTGTAATTCTCCCTGAATTTGCCTCTCCCCATTTCAGGCCACATAGATCGTCTCTCTGTCATGAAAACTATTAAAAAAGTGAGTGTAGGAAGAAGAGTATTCATGTTCACTGTACCCCTTGGGGGAGATGTTCAACTTTCTGGGTCCCATCGTACAGTGGTGTGTCCCTCTGTCCCTCTCCTACCCTTCCCGGTCAGGGCTCCCAGCTGTGGTCTTCTTGACACCTGCGCATCCTTCCTCTGCCCCCATCTGTGCACACACAATCATGGGAACATGCATGCACGCCCTCCACTCAACATCTAACCTGCTGCAGAGAATTGCCAGCTATGAGCTTGTGCACGTATGTTTCCCCTGGTGATGTCTAAGTGTAATAGAGAATATTCCAAACACTTAGTGCTTGAGAACACTAGGGAACACGGTGGCAGCAAACTGTGGTTTGAACATTCAAACATGGCCGTTTTAGAAGTTAGCTGCTAGCAGAGTGGGAGGAGCAGCTCTCCTGTCTCCAGAACCCAGCAGATCCTGCGGACGCCCCTAGGGACACAGAGGGGAGCAAAGTGGGGGCCAGTCTGGCCTGAGAGCTCTGCTGAAGGAGGGTCCTCGTCTGAGCAGGCAGAGGCTGTGTTCCTGGGAACGTGCTCCTCACCGTCTCTCACACTAGTCTCTCCAGATCCCTAGGAGACCCCTGGTCACGGTGCCTCCTTAATGACCACCTTCTTACCAGAAAACAGAAATAAAAGAAAGGTTAGAGAAATACCACAGGCCATCTTCAAGTCCCAGGGAATACATTTTTATTACTTTCCAAGGCAGAGGGAAAAGACAGTGAAGGGCGTGAGCCGATGCGGGAATACCAGGACACGGCCCTTAGTCACACAGGCCTGCATGTGAGCCCGAGCAGACCCAGCTGTGGTGTCCCAGTGACTCGCCTGCTGACAGGCCACCGCCTGCAGGCAGGGCTTCTGGAGGACAGCAGCATCTAGCCTGCCTTCCTTCTCTTTGTGACAGGGAGGCTTCCGCAGGAACCCAGGGAGCACGCCCTGTGTCCAGAGTCACAAGGAACCAGGCAGCACATGTAAATACACATTATCCCCAAGCCACATGGACAGGTTTAATTGCACCTTTTGGTAGAACTCTGTCTAATATATTTTGCAATTCTGCCTTCTCAAAGACAGTTAATTGACTATTAACTGCTCTGTGGTCTTTGACTGGAGGGCTTGCTGCGGCTCAGTGGTGACCCTAGGTGCCCGGAAAGCCCTCCAGTGGCTCTGGCACTGGCCTCAGGCCCCGGTTCCAGAGGCCAGGGCTCTCTGACATCTTGTGACTGTTTGCTTTCATTTCGTCTTGTCTCTCCCCTGCTCTGACACTCTCATAACATTTGGATGCTGTCAGCAGAATGTCTGTTGCAATTCTCTCCATTTCTTACTGGTGTTTCTCAGCTTCCAGCAGCTTGGAAACGCAGAAAGCAAATCTTAAAGTAAATCAGAACTTGAGGAATTTAGGTTCATGGGAGTTTGAGCTTACACCCAGCTCTGTGGGCATTTTCATGGGCGGACGTTTCATCTATGCTGGATATAATGATGAGAGCTATGTTAGTCAAGGTCCACATGGACTTCATGTGAGACCCTCGCAGATCCTTCAAGGGAGGAAGTATTAGGAGACTGTTCCTGCAGAGGAGAAGACTGAGACTCAGTGTGCCTGAGAGATCCAAGGCCTTCGAGAAGTGAGTCTGCTTCTACATCCCTGTTACTTGCCACCTGGTCACTAGATCAGGGGAGCAGTGATATGACATTTTTTTAAGAACCAATGAAAGATTAATGTAAAAATGAGCCATTTAACCATAGCTGGAAAGTTATTTACTGTGTGATAAACAAGAATTTTGACATAAAGGTGAAATGTTGCAAAGAAAACGAATAATATGTGAAACATGGAGATGTCCTGTCTAAAAACAAACACACTCCAGAGAAATTATATTCTCTGAAACTAGAATCCAGTTTTTAAAATGTATCACTTTATAGTGTAGTCATGTTAAGTCTGAAAGTTCAGAAGTGTTCAGTCACTCAGCTGTGTCCGACTCTTTGTGACCCCATGGACTGCAGCACATCAGGTTTCCCTGTCCATTGCCAACTCCTGGAGTTTACTCAAACTCATGTCCATGGAGTTGCTGATGCCATCCAACCATCTCATTCTCTTATCATCCCTTCTCCTGCCCTCAATCTTTCCCAGCATCAGGGTCTTTTCTAATGAGTCAGTTCTTTGCATCACATGGCCAAAGTATCGGAGCTTCAGCTTCAGCATCAGTCCTTCCAATGAATATTCAGGACTCATTTCCTTTAGGATGGACTGGTTGATTCTCCTTGCAGTCCAAGGGACTCTCAAAGTCTTTTCCAACATCACAGTTCAAAAGCATCAATTCTTCAGCACTCAGCTTTCTTTCTGGTGCAACTCTCACATCCATATGTGACTAATGGAAAAACCATAGCTTTAACTAGATGGATCTTTGTTGGCAAGTAATGTCTCTGCTTTTTAATATGCTTTATAGCTTTGTCATAGTTTTTCTTCCAAGAGCAAGCATCTTTTAATTTCATGACTGCAGTCACCATCTGCAGTGAATTTGCAGTCCAAGAAAATAAAGTCTTTGTTTCCACTATTTCCCCATCTATTTGCCATGAAGTGATGGGACCGGACACTATGATCTTAGTTTTTTGAATGCTGAGTTTTAAGACAGTTTTTTTCACTCTCCTCTTTCACTTTCATCAAGAGGCTCTTTATTTCCTATTCCCTTTCTGCCATAAGGGTGGTGTCATCTTCATATCTGAGGTTATTGATATTTCTCCCAGCATTCTTTATTTCAGCTTGTGATTCATCCTGCCCAGCATTTTGCAATATGTATTCTGCATATAAGTTAAATAAGCAGGGTGACAGTATTGAGCCTTGACATACTCCTTTCCCAATTTGGAACCAGTCTGTTGTTCCATGTCCAGTTCTAACTGTTGCTTCCTGACCTGCATGCAGATTTCTCAGGAGGCAAGTAAGGTGGTCTGGTGTTCCCATCTCTTTCAGAATTTTCCGCAGTTTATTGTGATCCACACAGTCAAAGGCTTTGGCATAGTCAATAAAGCAGAAACAGATATTTTTCTGGAACTCTCTGGCTTTTTATATGATCCAGTTTTATTGACAATTTGATCTCTGGTTTCTCTGCCTTTTCTAAATCTAGCTTGTACAAGTGGAAATCCTCTATTCACGTACTAATGAAGCCTAGTTTGGAGAATTTTGAGCATTACTTTGCTAGCATGTGACATGAGTGCAACTGTGCGGTAGTTTGAGCATTCTTTGGCATTGTCTTTCTTTGGGATTGGAGTGAAAACTCCCCTTTTCCAGTCCTGTGGCCACTGCTGAGTTTTCCCGATTTTCTGGCATAGTGAGTGCAGCACTTTGACAGCATCATCTTTTAGGATTTGAAATAACTCAACTGGAATTTCATCACCTCCACTGGGTTTGTTCATAGTGATGCTTCCTAAGGCCCACTTGACTTTGCGCTCCAGGATGTCTGGCTCTAGGTGAGTGATCATACCATCATGGTTATCTGGGGTATTAAAATCTTTTTTGTTTAGTTCTTCTGTGTATTATTGCCACCTCTTCTTAATCTCTTCTGCTTCTGGTAGGTCCATACCATTTCTATCCTTTATTGTGCCCATCTTTGCATGAAATGTCCCCTTTGTATCTTGAATTTTCTTGAAGAGATCTCTAGTCTTTCCCATTCTATTGTTTTCCTCTATTTCTTTGCATTGATCACTGAGGAAGGCTTTCTTATCTCTCCTTGCTAATTCTTTGGAACTCTGAATTCAAATGGGTATATCTTTCCTTTTCCCTTTTGCTTTTTGCTTCCCATCTTTTCACAGCTATTTGTAAGACCTCCTCAGGCAGCCATTTTGCCTTTCTGCATTTATTTTTCTTGGGGATGATTTTGATCATCGCCTCCTGTACAAGGTCGTGAACCTCTGTCCATAGTTCTTCAGGCACTCTTATCTCTCAGAAATAATCCCTTGAATCTGTTCGTCACTTCCACTGTATAATCGTAAGGGATTTGATTTAGGTCATACCCTAATGGTCTGGCGATTTTCCGAGTATGAGGGCTACTCCATTTCTTCTAAGGAATTCTTGCCGACAGTAGTAGATATAATGGTCATCTGAATTAAATTCACCCATTTTGGCCATTTAAGTTTACTGATTCCTAAAATGTTGAAGTTCACTCTTGCCATCTCTTTTTTGATCACTTGCAGTTTACATAGATTCATGGACCTAACATTCCGGGTTCCTATGCAATATTGTTCTTTAAAGCATGGAACTTTACTTCCACCACCAGTCACATCCACAGCTGGGTGTTTTCGCTTTGGCTCTGTCTCGTTATTCTTTCTGAAGTTATTTCTCCACTTTTCCCCAGTAGCATACTGGGCATCTATGGACCTGGAGATTTAATCTTTCAGTTTATGGTTTTTTGCCTTTTCATAATGTTCAGTATGTGCATGTGTGCATGCTAATTTGCTTCAATCGTGTCCAACTCTTTGCGACCTATGGACTGTGGCCTGTCAGGCTCCTCTCTCCATGGGATTCTCCAGGCAAGAATACTGGATGGGTTACCATGCCCTCCTCCAGGAGATCTTCCCAATCCAGGGCTTGAATCTGGGTCTCTTGCATCTCCTACTTTGCCAGTGGATTCTTTACCACTGAGCCTTGGGAACCCTGGGCTACAGTACATGATGTGGCAAAGAGTCAGACATGTCTGAGCACAACAAAAGAACAAAAGCTTCATTAAAGTTAAAAACTTGTACTCTAGGAACCGGAGAAGGCAATGGCACCCCTCTCCAGTACTCTTGCCTGGACAATCCCGTGGATGGAGGAGCCTGGTAGGCTACAGTCCATGGGGTCACTAGGAGTCAGACATGATTGAGCAACTTCACTTTCACTTTTCACTTTCATGCATCGGAGAAGGAAATGGCAACCCACTCCAGTGTTCTTGCCTGGAGAATCCCAGGGACGGGGGAGCCTGGTGGGCTGCCATCTATGGGGTCGCACAGAGTCGGACACGACTGAAGTGACTTAGTAGCAGGAGCAGCTCTAGGAATGATGTTAAGAGAATGAGAAGATAAGAAAGAAACTGGAAGAAAGTATTTGTAAAGTGGAGATCTGATAAAGGAATTTTTCCAAAATATAATATATGAAAAACTCTTAAAATTCATCAGTAAGGAAAACAGCTTGACTCAAAAATAGGCCAAAGACCTTAACAAATACCTCACCAGTGAAGATGATGAGTAAGCATATGTAAAAATGCTCCACATCATGTGATATCAGGGAAATGCAAACTAAAACAATGAGGTACTACTACACACTTATTAAAACAGCCAAAATTTAGAGCACTGACAATACCAAACACTGGTGATGATGTGGAGAAATAGGAACTCTTATTCATTGTGAGAATGCAAACTGGTAAAGCCACTTGGCAAGACACCTGGGCAGTTTCTTACAAAACAAAACATACTCTTACCATAGCATTCAGCAATTGTGCTCCTTGGCATTTAGCCAAAGGATCTGAATGCTTATGTCCACGTAATAACCTGCACATAGATGTTCATAGCACTTCTATTCATAATTGCCAAAACTTATAAGCAATCAAGATGTCCTTCAGTAGGTGAATGGATAAATAAACTGTAGATTATCTAGACAATGAAATAGTACTTAGCACTAAAAAGAAAAGACAAACCATAAAAAGACATATTACCATAAAAAAAGCATATTACCAAGTGAAATGAGTCAATCAGAAAAGGCTGTCTGCTTCTGATTCCAACTAAATATTCTGGGAAAGGCAAAACTATGGAGACAGCAGAAGGATCAGTAGTTGCCAGGGTTTAGGGGAGAATAGGATATAATAAGGGCTTCCCATGTGGCACTAGTGATAAAGAACCTGCCTGCCATTGCAGGAGACCTAGGAGACGTGGGTTCAGTCCTAAGGTCAGGAAGATCCCCTGGAGAAGCAAATGGTAACCCACTCCAGTATTTTTGCCTGGAGAATCCCATGAACAGAGGAGCTTGACAGGCTACAGTACATAGAGTCACAAAGAGTCAGACACTAAAGCGACGTAGCATGCATGCACGGAGAAATGAACAGGTAGAGGATTTTTAGAATACTGAAACTATTCTGTGTAATATATAATGGTGAATACATATCATATATTTGTCCAAACCCATAGACTATACAGGGCTTCCCTGGTGGCTCTTTGGTAAAGAATCTACCTGTCAGGGAAATGGCAACCCACCCCAGTATTCTTGCCTGGGAAATCCCATGGACCGTGGGCCATAGCTGGTGGGCTATAATCCATGGGGTTGCAAAGAGTCATACAGGGCTGAGCACACACACACGCAACATGCAACAATAAGGTGTATTCAGTTCAGTTCAGTTCAGTCGCTCAGTCGTGTCCGACTCTTTGCGACCCCATGAATTGCAGCACACCAGGCCTCACTGTCCATCACCAACTCCCAGAGTCTACCCAAACCCATGTCCATCGAGTCGGTGATGCCATCCAACCATCTCATCCTCTGTCGTCCCCTTCTCCTCCCGCCCCCAATCCTATCCAGCATTAGGGTCTTTTCCAATGAGTCAACTCTTCACATGAGGTGGCCAAAGTATTGGAGTTTCAGCTTCAACATCAGTCCTTCCAATGAACACCCAGGATTGATCTCTTTTAGGATGGATTGATTGGATCTCCTTGCAGTCCAAGGGACTCTCAAGAGTCTTCTCCAACACCACAGTTCTAAAGCATCAATTCTGCAGTGTTCAGCTTTCTTCACCGTCCAATTCTCACATCCATACATGACCACTGGAAAAACCATAGCCTTGACTAGACGGACTTTTGTTGGCAAAGTAATGTCTCTGCTTTTAAATATGCTATCTAGGTTGGCCATAACCTTCCTTCCAAGGAGTAAGCGTCTTTTAATTTCATGGCTACAATCACCATCAGCAGTGATTCTGGAGCCCAAAAAAAGAAAGTCTGACACTGTTTCCCCATCTATTTCCCATGAAGTGATGGGACCAGATGCCATGATCTTAGTTTTCTGAACGTTGAGCTTTAAGCTAACTTTTTCACTCTCCTCTTTCACCTTCATCAAGAGGCTCTTTAGTTCTTCTTCACTTTCTGCCATAAGGGTGGTGTCATCCGCATATCTGAGATTATTGACATTTCTCCCAGCCATCTTGATTCCAGCTTGTGTTTCTTCCAGCCCCGTGTTTCTCATGATGTATTCTGCATATAAGTTAAATAAGCAGAGTGACAATATACAGCCTTGATGTACTCCTTTTCCTATTTGGAACCAGTCTATTGTTCCATGTGCAGTTCTAACTGTTGCTTCCTGACCTGCATACAGGTTTCTCAAGAGACAGGTCAGATGGTCTGGTATTCCCATCTCTTTCAGAATTTTCCACAGTTTATTGTGATCCACACAGTCAAAGGCTTTGGCATAGTCAATAAAGCAGAAATAGATGTTTTTCTGGAACTCTGTTGCTTTTTTGATGATCCAGCGGATGTTGGCAATTTGATCTCCGGTTCCTCTGCCTTTTCTAATAAGGTGTATTAGGAGCTTTAAAATGGCATGGTACAGTAAAAAGAAAGGACCTTCCTAAGTTGCACAGCAGACATTACTAGAGATGATTGTCACTGACCACAGTGGAATGAAAGGTGCCTCTTATTAGGCCAAATCCACTGTGAGAGTAGAACCTCACGCTGCTGTAGCAGCCGTGGGCACAACAGAAGACCAGTGGGCAACAAGTTGAGAGAGGACAGGGTAGTGACTGAACAGCAACAACAACATGGACTATACAACACCAAGAGTAAATCCTCATGGAAACTACAGACTTTGAATGGTGACGGTGATGCCCATTGAGGTGCATCAGCTGTAACAAGTGCACCATTTTGTGTGCCATTTGCTCAGTCATGTCTGACTCTTTGTGACCCCATGGACTGTAGCCCGCCAAGCTCCCCTGTCCATGGGATTTCCCAAGCAATAATATTGGAGTGGATTGCCATTTCCTTCTCCAACCCAGGAATTGAACCTGGGTCTCCTGAATTGCGGGCAGATTCTTTATCATCTGAGCCACCAGGGAAACCCTACGCTACTTTGGTGGGAGGTATTGGTAGTGAAATTAAAAGACACTTTCTCCTTGGAAGGAAAGCTATGACAAACCTAGACAGTGTATTAAAAAGCAGAGACATCACTTTGCCTACAAGGGTCTGAATAGTCAAAGCTATGGTTTTTTCAAGTCATGTACAGATGTGAGAGTTGGACCACAAGGAAGGCTGAATACTGAAGGATTGATGTTTTTGAATTGTTGTGCTGGAGAAGACTCTTGAGCATCCGTTGGACAGCAAGGAGATCAAACCAACCAATTCTAAAGGAAATCAACCCTAAATATTCATTACAAGGACTGATGCTGAAGCTGAAGATGAAGCTGAAGCTACAGTACTTTGACTACTTGATATGAAAAGTCAACTCATTGGGAAGACCCTGATGCTGGGGAAGAATTGAGGGCAGGAGGATAAGGGGGCAACAGAAGATGAGATGATTAAACAGATGATGTTCACTGAGCATCACCAGCACAGTGGACATGAATCTGAGCAAATTCCAGCAGAGAGTGGAGGACAGGGGCATCTGGCATGCTATAGTCCTCGGTATCGCAGAGTAGGACTTAGCGACCTAACAAAAACCACAGCTGGTAGTGGGGGAGGCTGTGCATACGTGGGGCAAGGGGTGTGTGGGAGCCTCTGTGCCTTCCTGTCAGTTTTTCTATGAACCTTAAACTGCTCAAAAAATATTAATTAATAAAGGAATATTGTCTACTTTCTAGGTAAATTAATTAGAAGGTGAAACTCAGGCTCTTCTGCCTTTAAATGAGCTTCATTCATTCCAAAGTTTCCCAAACAGTTTTAACATTGACTCCAACTGAAGCATTCCCACCCAGGAAACACTTGCCTTATTTCATCAAATAGCTTTTGAAAACCCTGGTCACTGGTATGCATGCCCCCACCTTCCTTCTGAGGAAGCACGAATAGGCAGTTAGAGAGCCTCATGGGGGACGAAGTACCCTTTCTGCCTGCTACCTTTTATGAAAACAAAGCAAATGTCCAAATGCCCTGTTCAGATAGTAAAATGAATTTTATTTAACTGTAGCTATATTCATTACATCATTAATGTCTGAAAATATATGCACATTGGTGGGGGCAGGTCTTGGATTTGGGTTTTGCATTTCTTCCCACTTACTTCATTTTTCTGTCCTAGATATTCTGCCAGACTTCTCCTTGCTAACACTTAGGCTATGTTATGTGTAGTTGATACCGATATTCCTTTAAAAACAAGTAGCCAGCATTTAAAGACAACTCCTTGCAGGGAGAGTTTGGGGATCTAGAATGAGGAAGAGGAGTCAGCATAGCTGCTTGGCAGCTGGCTTGGGACCTGTAGGCTCCAGGTGGCCTCTCAGCTCTCTTTCTCTCCCTAGCTCCTTTCTGAGTCCTCTCTCTGACTTCGCTGTTCTTGAAAAGTCACCCTAGAAAAGGCCTGAAGCAACTCAGCATGTTGGGAATGTGAGATGTGCCCCACCCAGTGTTGGATTCCAGAAAGCGCTGTAGGGAGGGATGCACACAGCCTGGCAGAAGGATCACGGATGTGCCTCTATCTGCCTTCCTTACTCTTTCTTCTCCTCCTGCTTGACCTTCTAAAGCTAAGTCCTCCTCATACACCTTGTTCCCTAAGGGCCATGATTAGAAGGAGGGATGTGTCCCTCCTGGCTGCACCTCGTTCTTGCCATCTAACATTTCCTATGCTTCCCTGCAGTTC
Organism: Okapia johnstoni; assembly: GCA_024291935.2. Classification (NCBI taxonomy): domain Eukaryota; kingdom Metazoa; phylum Chordata; class Mammalia; order Artiodactyla; family Giraffidae; genus Okapia; species Okapia johnstoni. Next base: position 3,665,887 of record CM044326.1, read on the forward strand.
AGCATTCTGCAAGCTTTGACCCCATTGAGATCCTAAGTCCAGTCTTAATAGATTTTTCTAATATCCTCCCATACTTGGCAAGGATCTTAGAATCCTTGTTTTTATTAACTGGTAAAAGCTCAGTTTGCCTCTTCTTATGTGATCCTCTGTTATTAAACACAAATGCAAAACTTTTGTGGGAGAGTTGGTATCTAATTTCAGGCTTGAATCATAGGCAAAGATGCTGGTGTTCTGAGTCACTTGGGTCAGGTGTGTGGATGTACAATGATTGGTCCATGATGGATGATTGTGGGCAGAGACCCTCTGTGAGGCCATGTGGCATATAGCTTTCCTGGTCCTAGGGATGTTTCTTCTCGGTCACAGTCTCACTTTTCTAGTTTTTCTTCTGGGTGCTGCACTTGTTACCTAGGATTATGGGTGCAAATTAAAAATGATTTTTAAGTGTGTTTTCCTGCACTGACCTTTCTGACCTCAGAAGAGATGGAAATTTGTCCTTGGTCACGTTACACGCAGCTTGATGCCCTGAGGACTCGGTGAGGATAAGCCTGCTCTGCATTGAAGAAATTACCTGCAGATCTCTGCTTTACAGATGTCTTCACGTGGCGTTTGCTCACTCACAGCATGTTAGGAATAAGACAGGCAGAGCCTGGCTGCTTGGTGGCTGGCAAGAGCTAGGGGAGGCAGAGGCTGCCTCCAGGGCACTGCAGACCGTTCTTGGACTCAGACCCTGCACTGCAAGGTAGGGGTGGGGGGACAGATGAACTATGGAATTGGTGACAATTAGATTTACAAAGGTTAGGTTTATCTAGACTTGAAAGGGAAGACAGAAGGGTCTGCAACAAGCAGAAACCTTTGGAGATAGTGAAAATTAGAGAGAGGCCACCAGCTCAGTCCTGCCGCCTAGGGTCACAAGGTGGCCCCTCGAAGCAGTCAGAGCCTCATGGCAACTGCGCTCGGTACCGTCTTGGAGGCAGAAGCTTCTTCATGACTCCAGATCACCTAGTCTGACCTCCATTGTGTTTCCAGGGAGACTCCACCACATAATTGTGCAAACCTGCTCCTGGGGCTGAATTGTTAGGCACCAGTGCTCAGCAGGACCCCGAGGGGGGCTCATGCTGTGACTGTTTCTGCAGGTGTGATCACCCCAGCTTTAAACTGGCCACTGTGTTCGATCGGTTCTTTTCAATTAAGAGATGTTTGAGTATCTCCTGTGGCTACAGTAATGCTGTTAGTTGGTTGGAAGCGAGTGCCCAGCTGCCGCAGCTCTATGCCACTAGAGCTGTGTGTCTCTGAGCTCCTCATCATTCACGGGTGTCGGTCTGAGAGATGACCACAGAGCTGAGCAATGCCACTGCCCTGAAGACCTCCCAGCCCCATCCTGGGACCTTTGGAATGGCCTTCCGGGTTCTACCCCAGGCTCCAGAAATGAAAGACTCTGCCTCTACTATCAGGAATCTCCAGGCCCCACACTGGCTGTTAAAAGGCTGCATCTTACCCCTGCCTGTAGCACCTGGAGCTTGTACACAGTGAGCGTTTTATAAACTGTGAGGCATCTTAGCGATCACATCTCACTTTCATTTGCCGTTCAGCGTGTCATGCTCCTCAGAGGGACACAGAGGTGGGCCAAGCATTCTGCTCTCGAGGTAGACACAAAACTCCAGAAACAGGGCTTGACCATTCTCTCCCTCCAGGGCAGTCTGGGGGCTCCCCTGGGAGGCCAGACATGTCTTCCAGGAGGCAGAGCCTCTCCCTAAACTGGGTGCTGAGGGGGAGCATGAGCCCACAGACACCCAGCCACAGGACTGGGTGGAAGGAGTACAGAAGTCGGGGCGGGTCTCCTTGTGTTCTGAGGTAGCCTCGCCATTGCTCACGGCTTCTCTTAAGGTAGGGGTGGGGTGGGGTAGGCAGAGGGGTTCTCTGTCTTCCTGGCATCAGGTGTGCAGAGTTGTAGCCCCACTTCCTCTTCCTGAAGAAGCAGCTCTTCTTAGGTTCAGTGTTACTGGAGCTTTGCAAATTGAACTGATACAAGACCTGATTAACTAGAGAAAAATGTTTCATATGAGATGGCCAGCCTCATAGAAACAAAATGAAAACCCCAGAGAGCAGTCAGACCTGGAGACAGTAATTTGCGGAGAAATAACAAGAAAAAGAAAAAGGGGTTTGAACTTCTAGGGGTAATAAATTTTGAGCAGGTAAATATATGGGGCACTAATGGAAGATAAGGGTTATTTAGTGATGTTTGTACCCATTTTGGTGCTGGCTTTCCCTCTTCTTCCTGGAGATGAGATTTACAGTGCTCATTCTGCAAAAGCTTCTGCTCTTAGTCAGATGGGAGAAGCTCTGAGAAAGTCTATTTCTTCATCTGTTAATTCAAAATACTCCACAGCCAAAGTGGCAACTTTAGGTTGGCATGCCTGCTTCCCTCACTCAGCAGTGATGAATGCTTCATTCAGGGCTCCACTCCCTGCATTTCAGACTCCTCCACATCCCCACCCAGCTCCTGCCTGTCTGACTTGGTCAAGCATGGCAGCCCTGCTTGAGTGTCTCCTCTTTCAACTCTAAGACCAAGCACTGAGGATGAATTTCCTGTGTCATCCCTACCTTCAGTGCAAATCTTATCAGTTCAGTTTAGTTGTTCAGTTGTATCCAACTCTTTGTGACCCCATGGACTGCAGCACGCCAGGCTTCCTTGTCTATCACTAACTCCCAGAGTTTACTCAAACTCATGTCCATCGAGCCAGTGATGCCATCCAACCATCTCATCCTTTGTTGGCCCCTTCTCCTCCCACCTTCAATCTTTCCCAGCATTAGCATATTTTCCAGTGAGTCCATTCTTCGCATCGGGTGGCCAAAGTATTGGAGCTTCACCTTCAGCGTCAGTCCTTCCAATGAAGATTCAGAACTGATTTCCTTAGGAGTAACTGGTTGGATCACCTTGCAGTCCAAGGGACTCTCAAGTCTTCTCCAATGCGACATTTCAAAAGTATCAATCTTATAGCCTATATGTTCCACAGAAGAAAGCAGGGTTTAAAACAAGACTCAGAAGTCAGACATGACTGGTTCTGAACCACTGGGATTGATGCTAACAGGAAGGTGACCTTGGCCATGTCACCTTCAGTGAGTCTTATTTCTCTACATGCAGATTAAGATAAAGATTCTGTGTGCATCCACTTCACACAGAGACAGGCAGCTATGGCTATTCTGATTCTCGGAGCGATGATTAATGAACACAAACCCTGCAGAGGACCACTCTCTCAGTTTGCCCATTCCCTGCTCTGATCTGGATTTTCTCCTTTTGACTACAGACCAAGTGCCAACTCCCCACCTTGAGATTCTGGAATCCTTACTGTAGCTTCCCCTTCACTGGTTTTTAATCATTTTTTCTTTCCTAACTTTTAAGCTGCTCTGGTGGCTCAGATGGTAAAGAATATCCCTGCAGTGCAGGAGACCTGGGTTTGATCCCTGAGTTGGGAAGATCTCCTGGAGGAGAGCATGACAACCCACTACTGTATTCTTGCCTGGAGAATCCCACTGGACAGAGGGGCCTGGCGGGCTAGAGTGCATGGGGTCGTGAAGAGTCGGAAATGACTGAGCAACCAAGCACAGGGACTATAAGGGCCCGAGGGTACCATGTGCCATATTTTTCCATGTTTTCTGTGGGTGGTATTGCTCTACATATGGGCACAGACATCAGTTTTGCCTATGCATCACTCCTGGCCTTGTAGTGATCATGGGTTTCAGTTTGGGACAATGGCTGGTTCTCCTCCAGGTCCTATTGTATTGCCCCAAGGGACAGGAAAGAGTCCAGTTTGAGTGAAACCCCTTCTCCAGTATTAGGCACATAGGATCTGGATGAGAGAAGCTCTGTCCTAAATTGTAAAGCTGACAGCAACTTCCATGGTTCTGGCCCCACCCACAGCAGGTGACAGGAGACGGCAAGATAGAACAGGAAGATGGGTGTGCTCTCGTCTATGGAGTCCGTTGCCTGGGGGCTTGAATGTGGGCCCCCGCCACTCCACTCTCCATCCTCCTGGCCTCTGTCCTGCAGCTGTGTGCCCAGCAGCCAAAAGCAGCCACCTGCAGACTGCATCCCCCAGGGTCGTGCCGACCGCACACTGCTGTGCTTGGCTCCAGGAGCTAGAAAGCTGAAGGGCACAGCCTCCGCGAAACTTGATTCCTGCTTCCTCTTTTCTTTGTAATAAAACCTGTTCCTCAATTCACAAAGTTTACTTGAAACAGATTTTCAGAATTATAATCATTGGGTCAAAGTCTGTTTTTACCATAACTTATAAAAGTTTTTCCAACAAATTTCCCAATTACATGCTCACTAGCAGTAACAGTAAGTGGCCGTTTTACTACTTTCTTCTTTTCATGAGTCCATTATCAACAATCATAGATCAGGAATTCATTGCAGTCTTTAAAATTGACAATAATTTATACACAAGTATTATTTAACCTTTTGGTTGGTTGAATGTGGACCTATTTATTTTTTCTTTTCTTTTTCCTCTCACTCAACAAACAGTGAGGTACAGGTGCTAAGTTACATTCAGTGAAGAGAACTGCTCTGGGTGACATGGAATAATTAGAGGAAATTAGTGCGTGTAATAAGTAGATGAGCACTTTACCAGAGCACCTTACCTGCCTCCTGAGAAATCTCTATGCAGGTCAAGAAGCAACAGTTAGGGACCAGACATGAAACAGTGGACTGTTTTAAAATTAGGAAAGGAGCACGTCAAAATTCTATATTGTCACCCTGCTTATTTAACTTACGTGCAGAGCACATCATGTGAAATGTTGGGCTTGATGAAGCACAAGCTGGAATCAAGATTGCCAGGAGAAATATCAATAACCTCAGATACACAGATGATACCATTTTAATGGTAGGAAGTGAAGAGGAACATCACAACTTTGACTTAGATTACATTTCCAGGTGATTCTATAATTTTTTGCCTTATTACAACCAAGAAGATGTTTTCAAGAACGTCCAAATGGCCCTTAATTTCTTCTCTGTGTGTCTGGGCAAATGTAACTTCTTTTAGCCTCATAAAATTTTGCTTCCCTCTGTTTCTCAGCTAATCAAACTTTGGGGTCAGCAAACTGACCTTCCCTGTCCAGATGGCAAATAAAGATGATGTAGATGCTGTTTTATCTCTATTTTTTTTTTTTTTTGAGTAAAGCACTAGGTATTTTTATGATTCCCCAGTTTAGGTTACATGATTGAAATACACTTAGCTTGAAGACAGCAGGTACTTTTGGTTTTCCTGAGCTGGCTCAGAAATTTTTTTTTTTTTTTAACTTTTTCTAATGTAATCTTTCTGCAGTCCAAATAAAAATTTCCCTATAGGTTTGGCCTCAACTCTTCTCCCTTTTCATTCTATTCCTGGGGAACCTCAGCGAATCCTAAGGCTCCAGCACATTCTTCAGCAGAAGGCATCGTGCTTTTGGAGTACTGCCCTGCAGTTGGAATCCTTCAATACTGAGAGTTGTAGCAGGAGAGGGCCAGCCAGGGAGGGAAGGTTTGGATACCGGCTCCCTCGTTTTCTGGCAGTGTCCCTTCAGGTCAGGGTGCCCCCCACATGTGAAATGGGGGCCAAAGAAGAACCTGCCTCAGGGATATTAGAGGATCGTCTGAAGACGCGTAGGAGAGCAGCTGAGGGAGAAAATTCATGCCAAGGAGTCTCGGCTGTGGTTGTGACTGATGTGATTCCTGTCCGACCTACTTCTTCCCTTGAGTTTCTTGCTACAGCTTCCAAGCCTGAGATCTGAAAAGCAAAGTCCTAATTTCCTAAGGTGATTTAGTGGAGGCTGTGGATCTGGGGATCCTGAAGTACTTGAATACAATGTGAGTGCATATGGCAGGAACACAAGAGTTTCTCAGTGTAACCAGATGTCTAAGAATTAAAGGTGTCAGATGAAAGAACCCTACCCCACAAGACAGGAGCTCCCCAACCCCGAATGTGTTTAAGGTCTTAAGGCCCTTAAGAGCTGTTTGCAGTGACTTGTGGTATTCAGTTAGATGCACTCCGTGATCACATCAGAATCTTGACGGTGGCTAGGCTGTCCTGGAATATTACAACCAAGAGCATAGAGCGGGGCCTCTGTTTCAGTCTCGCTTTAGACTCCCTGCTGCCCTCAGGCACCCAGAGCCTGGAGCAGAGTTAAACACAGTCCTGCCAACCCGAAGAGATTGTTGCACTTTCCTCCATTTGTTTACCTCTTCTGGTTGGTTCTTAACGTACTTCCTTGAGAGGTAGATTTGAAACAGTTAAAATTTGTGACTTATTCTTTATAAAACCACAAAAGGGGCACTATGAATAATTCAAAGATGTAACATCCATTTGTATCTTTATAGCATTTCTTTTCAATCCAACATTAATGTGAGGTGCCTTGAAGGAATTATTTTATAAACAACTAGAACACATGTATTTTTATTGTGCTGAAACTTGAGAGCAGCTTATAATTAAATGATTTTTTCGTACTAAAGTAATAGAAATGCATTTCAAAACATTAAAATAGGAAGAAAAAAATTTTAAATATCCACCTTTAGCATTTTGGTAAGTTGTTTTTAATGTTCAAAATGCTAGATAGGTAGAAATGGATGTTGTATGTTTATATGTTTATATATATGGTTATTATGTCACCACATTACTACCATTATAGTACTTAATACCACCATATTAAGAGGTAGCTAAATAGATGGACAGGGAAACCTGGCATGCTGCAGTCCATGGGGTTGCAAGGAGTCGGACACGACTGTGCGACTGACCTGAGACAGATGTAAAGGATATCGCACATTTGTCCACCGCCAGATGCTGCTGTTAGGAGTCCTACTCCACTGGATGACGCTCAGTCGCATCCAGGGAGCAACTGCGCCCACGTCTGCCGCCCACTCCTTCATTGCAGGACACGCTGGTCGCTCTCCTTTCCTGTGACAGCACCTCCTATATACAACCTCTTCTGTGTTTAGAACCATTTCCTTTAGATATATTTCCAGAACCTACCAGGGATTAAGATTGGATATTTCTTAAAACTTTAACCTGCCTCATCTTTATTACCTTCCTCTCTGCTGGGGTTGGGCATCAAGGGTGGAGTTCACAGAGAGTCAGAGCTCAGAATATTCCGTGCGCTCCCGCTGCTGATCCCTCATCTCCCGTAGTGTTAGTGTCAGTCGTTCAGTCGTGTCTGACTCTGCAACCCCACGGACTGTAGCCCTCCATCTCCTCTGTCCATGCAATTCTCCAGGCGGGAATACTGGAGTTGCTCACCAGTGTTATTCTCCAGGGGATCTTCCTGACCCAGGGATCAAACCCAGGTCTCCTGCATTGCAGGCCGATTCTTTACTGTCTGAGCCACCAGGGAAGCATGGTGAATAGTTAAGTGCATCTTGCTGAGGAAGGGGATTCAGTGGTGTCCCGTGTTTGCTATCACTGAGAGAAATAAAGCACAGAAAAAAAAGAAAGTTTCAGCAAAGCTGTTAAATTCGAAGCTGGATTTTAGTGTCTCTGTGTACAGAATCATTTTCTTAGAAACCTTGAAATATTGAGCCGTGTTAACCCACTAAACCAACTGTTTAGGAAGTAGTTTTTCTTTCTTTTTGAATGAGAACCATTTTTAAGTCTTTATTGGATTTGTCACAATATTGCTTCTGTTTTGTCTTTTGGTTTTTTGGCTGCAAGGCACGTGGGATCTTAGTTCCCCGACCAGGGATCAAACCCAGACCCCCTGCACTGGGAGACAGAGTCCTAATCACAAACCCACACCCCCTGCACTGGGAGACAGAGTCCTAATCATGAACTCACACCCCCTGCGCTGGGAGACAGAGTCCTAATCACAAACCCACACCCCTGCACTGGGAGACAGAGTCCTAATCACAAACCCACACCCCCTGCACTGGGAGACAGAGTCCTAATCACAAACCCACACCCCTGCACTGGAGACAGAGTCCTAATCACAGACCCACACCTCCTGCATTCGGAGACAGAGTCCTAATCACAAACCCACACCCCTGCACTGGAGACAGAGTCCTAATCACAGACCCACACCTCCTGCATTCGGAGACAGAGTCCTAATCACAGACCCACACCCCTGCACTGGGAGACAGAGTCCTAATCACAAACCCACACCCCCTGCACTGGGAGACAGAGTCCTAATCACGAACTCACACCCCCTGCACTGGAAGGTGAAGTCTTAACTGCTGGTGCACCACAGAAGTCCCAGAAGTAGTTTTTCAATAACCTCAATAGTGCATAGCTTTACCCACCCTCACCCTCCCTGGGAAGTGGGTAATCATCTGGGCCTGACATTTTTCTGGCCCGTACTGGCAGTGCTGGCCCATGAGGCAGCATCCAATAATTTGTGTTAAAGCCTAGGGTAACCCAGGAAGGACCTACCTCCCTGTGTGCCTCAGTTTCCTCACCTGAATGGGAGTGGACTATACATCAATAGTTAGTGCAATGCCTTTCTGCGACCTCACAGAGAATCTCCACAAAGACATTTATGATGAGAATGTATTTTTTCACAGCTTTTTAGAAAAAAATGATATAACTGTGTAATTTTAAGGTGTACAATGTGTTGATTTGATAAACTTCTAGGTTACGAAATGATCACAACCAAAGCATTAGCCAACACCTTCATCTCATTACATATTTACCATTTCTTTTTTGTGGTGAGGACGTTTAAGATCTATTCTTTTAGCAATATCCAACTATATAATACGGTATTCCTAAGTATAGTCACCATGCCCTATGTTGGATCCCCAGAACTTATTCATCATGTACCCTTTGACCATCTTCCATTTCCGCCAACCCCCAGCCCCTGAAAACAACTACTTTACTCTCTGTTGTGATCAGAATGTATTCCATCTCCAAGGTATTTAAGATGGGAGAAAGAAAAGGCCAAGAAGTAACAGATGAGATTATTCCTAAATCCCTACAAGTGTAACATTTGCTCACACTTTGGATTTAGGAGTGATTTTAGTAGATTCCATATATTACTTTAGCGGTGCTATTCATGAGCTTAAAGCAGCTCCTTTTCCATCAGAAAGTACAGCTTTTCATAGCCATCTCTGGAGGAAGCATTATTCAATATGATGATACATTTCCTTTATGAAAGAAAGGAAATTCTCCTGTGGGCTCTGTGATTCTATAACCTGCAGGGCAGTGTCTTTCAATAATTGGAAATGGTCATCCAGCCACAACATTAACTCCCTGTGTGGGGACCAGGGCAGCCATTCTCCCACACCTGGGAGCCCTCACCCCACTCCTTTCTTAAAAGAAAGATCAATAACGCTTTTTCTTTCATCCTCCAGGGTATGCTTACCAGCACATACTCAGAATCAAATGTTTTACTCTTATTTCTTTCATCTTAATTCCACTGTCTTAATCACTTCTTAGCTTACAGGCTAATATAAAAATATTTCAAATTAGAAACGAAAGATATATCTGAAATCCCCTCCTGTCTTTCCTATGACAGTGTCTGTATCTTACAGCATGGGAGCCCTGGCTTCTGGAACACTGCCCTGCAGGTTGTAGAATCACAGCTCCTGCCAGGAGAATTTGGACTTGTAGGAGTCCAGCCTTTCCCTACCACCCATTGCTTCATTCTAAGACATTACTTGTATACATTGTAAAATTTGGTTTTCATTCCTGCCTGAGGAAGAATAACCTAAATCAAGTGCTGGACTTGTGAGTAGTAAAGATTCTCTCCATTTTTTGCAACCATTTGTGTCCTGTCCCGAGGGATGAAGATTAAAATACAGTAACCTTCAATCTTCTGACTAACACCACTTTGTGGAGGGCTGCCAAGTTCCAACAATAACACCTCAGAAACAGCGTGATGGATTTTACAGCCTGTCTGGTAAAATGCACCTGGAATTGCCATTGCACTTTAACTGGCTTGCTGTACTGCTCTGGGTGTTAAAGCAGCCCTCCATCAGAATGTGGCTCTGAGAGGATTCTGGGAATCACAGGATACCTGTGGAGTGCTGTGAGTGCAGAAGAGGTCTCGGGCAAGCGCTGAGCTTCTAGGAGTCTGAGTGGAGCCCGGAGCAAAGGGAGAGGCAGAGCCTGTGCCCAAGGCTGTTAGTTGATTTAGTGCTCTGTTTGGTGCTTATGAGCACTTCTGAGAATTTACTTTCTTTAGAAGAGGCCAGCAGACGCGCAGGCACAGAGATGGCAGTGTGGATGCATTCAGTCCTGGGAATGTGCTGATGGGTGTGAATCCTGGAAAACCCGGCAGCAGGGGCGAAAGCCCTAGCAGAGGGGGGCTGAACATGACAGCCAGAGTGGCCTGAGCTGATGGAGGGGGAAGACAGAGGGACAGAGAAGAGGACAGCTGCTCCAGGGTCTGGAGACGTGGGCTCTCAGAATGCAGCTGGAGGTGTGTGTCAGGGTGTGAGCTGCGTGTGTGAGCTGCCCACTCCGACCCTCAGGGATTTGAGGAACAGGTTCGGGGATGCCACAGGCCAAGATGGATGCGCTTTCAGGGACTAAGCACACCAAGGGAGGACAACATGAGCCTTGCGCTTGATCGCAGCCACTGCCAGACCTTGCTGCTCGGGGCAGGAGGTGGGAGCTCACCAAGTTCATGGCCAGCCTGACTGGCAGTGCCACCCGTGCTGATGCAAGAGCGCTGGCAGGACTTGTGCATAAGGAGCAGCTTGGTGAGTGTCCAGCTCTTGTCCCACCGTGTGCCACCCTGTGTGGCAGGCTAACAGGCTGCCATCTGGGCACTCAGAGCTGCAGTCAGTGAATTTCCCTGCATAGCAGTGTGGTGCAGAGGAGTTCGCTTCCATTTTTAGCTAATGTTTTCTACCAGGGAAACCTTTCAAGTTCAAGGAGCACCAAGTCTGCAATATCTCTTTTGACCTGCAATCATGTTCCCTCTACTGTTGGGGAAATGAGAACAGAAGAATGCTCACCTGATTTGTCCTGGGCACTTTGGCCATTTATTCATAGTTAGCATCTCCCCTGACACTCTTGTCTTATCACCTGGGAAAATGGGGTCCCAAGGGAGGTCAAGGGATGGGTACACAGCTGCTCACTGTCAGAAAAGAAAGGAAAATCAAGGCCTGTGCCTCCCCAAGGAAATTCTTATCCTTATTTAAAAAGACATCAATTACAAAAAATAAAGTAAAATAAAAGAAAGCAAAGGGAAGGAAGGAAGGAAAGAAGAAAAAGATAAAAACAAAATAAAACAGAAGAATGTTCCATGTAAGTTGCAAACACATTCAAAGACCCACGAGGCAAAGATTCTTAGGGTCCCTCGGTATTAACTGAATTAAAAGCTTATTGAATTAACAATAAGGTATCAAGTTTATTAACGAAAATATGGTAATCTCACAGTTACTGAAGAGATCAAAGCAACCATGGAAATCTCTTTTACAAAAGGAGAAAGATCAACTACTACTTTCAACACTGAAGTAAGGAAGTTTTATGAAGCATTTATTAAAGAAGACTTGTACCGTATCTGTGCTTGAAAAGTAATCTAGATGTTGAGGCAATTATTTTACAATTCCAGTCTACCAGATATATTTTTCTTTGTGATCTTGATATGCCATATGTAGCTTTTATGTATAAAAGTATGATTGCTGCTGCTGCTGCTAAGTCGCTTCAGTCGTGTCCGACTCTGTGCGACCCCATAGACAGCAGCCCACCAGGCTCCACCATCCCTGGGATTCTCCAGGCAAGAACACTGGAGTGGGTTGCCATTTCCTTCTCCAAAGTATGAAAGTGAAAAGTGAAAGTGAAGTCACTCAGTCGTGTCCGACTCTTAGCGACCCCATGGACTGTAGCCTACCAGGCTCCTCCGTCCATGGGATTTTCCAGGCAAGAGTACTGGAGTGGGGTGCCATTGCCTTCTCCGAAAGTATGATTAAGAATAAATAATTTTAATTCTGTTACATACCTTTACAATTTTAAATGCTCAAGTAGATTAACTAGCTGCAATATTTACTATCTTTTCACAAATAAATAAGAGATTTTAGCACCCATTAAAATACATTGTAATACAGAATTCTGAACTTACTATACATCAACTCTATAGAATAAATCTGAGATGTATTATGATGATAATCATTGAACAAGAAGTACAGCTCAAATGAACTAGTTTTTATACTATATAGTTATTTCCACATATATTTATTGTCCTCTACCTGTTAGAATGTCATGCTGCATCTGAGACGAATGTCCGTGCACAAGCCTGAAATGGATGGTTATCCATAATCATCATCCTCACTTTGTCCTAGATGTTACTCGTCTCATTATGAACTGTTTGTAATTGTAGATTTTTTCCCTAGAAACATTTGTTCCACATGAAAAATGAAGCGTAGGCTCTTATAATTTCTGGTGTTTGTATAGTTTGCCTATGTTTTCTTGAAGCTATTTACTATTGTTTTTCTTCTGTTTTGTTTTTGTTTGACTGTTGCTAATGATATTGTGTGTGTGTGTGTGTGTGTGTGTGTGTGTGTGTGTGAATAGAGTGAATAGATATCCTCTGCCTCATTCCATTTTTTTTTTTTTTTTTTACATTTTTACTTACATGTATTTATTAACTAATCTAATCTGAACAGCTTTAATACCTTGAATGTGTCTAGGAACTCAAACCTAGCATTAGTTCTCTCTCTCCCTCTACTGACAAGCTTTGTCTCTCCTTTAATTTGCTGTTTATCTTATTGCTTCTATTACATGCAGATTTGCTTTCAATCACTTATTTATTTAGAGGAAAATTGATTTACAATGTTGTGTTGGTTTCTTCCATACAAAAGTGCAAATCAGTCATAATTACACACACACATATACACATATATATTTCTCCTGCCTCTTAAGCCTCCCTCCCCTCCTCCACACCCCATCCCTCTAGGTCATCACAGAGCACCAAGCTGAGCTCCCAGTGTTATATAGCAGCTTCCCACTAGCTATCTGTTTTACACATGATAGTGTATATATATCAGTGCTACTTTCTCAATTCTTCCCACCCTCTCCTTCCCCTGCTACGTCCACAAGTCCATTCCCTATGTCTGTGTCTCCATTCCTTCACTGCATATAGGTTCATCAGTACTATTTTTCTAGATTCCATATATATGCGTTAATATATGATATTTGTTTTTCTCTTTCTGACTTACTACACTCTATGTATAACAGGCTCTAGGTTCATCCACCTCACTACAACTGACGCAAATTTGTTCCACTTATGACTGAGTAATATTCTGTTGTATATGTGTACCAGATCTTCTTTAGCCATTCATCTGTCAGTGGACATCTGGGTTACTTCCAAGTCCTGGCTATTGTAAATATTGATGCAGTGAACCCTGGGGTACATGTGACTTTTTGAATTGTGGTTTTCCCAGGGTAATGTCCAGTAGTGGGATTGCTGGATAATGTGGTAGTTTTATTCCTAGTTTTTTAAAGGAATCTCCATACTGTTTTCCACTATGGCTGCATCATTTTACATTCCCATCAACAGTGCAGAAAGGTTCCCATTTCTCCACATCTTCTCTGGCATTCTTTGTTTGTAGATTTTTTGATGATGGCCATTCTGACTGTTGTGAGGTAATACCTCATGGTATAACGGTTTTGATTTGCTTCTCTCTAGTAATGAGCGATGTTGAGCATCTTTTCATGTTTGTTGACTATCTGTGAGTCTTCTTTGGAGAAATGTCTGGGTTTGCTGCCCATTTTTTGAATGGGTTGTTCATTTTCTGGTCTGTATGAACTGCTTATATATTTTGGAGTTTAAGCCTTTGTCTGTTGCTTCCTTTGCAATTATTTTCTCCCATTCTGAGGGATATCTCTCCATCTATCTTTTCATTGCTGTGCAAAATCTTTTAAGTTTAGTTAGGAACCATATATTTATTATTCTTTTTTACTTCCATTACTGTAGGAGATTCAGGATCTTGCTGCAATTTATGTTGATGAGTGTATCCCCTATATTTTCCTCTAAGAGCTTTATAATTTTTCACCTTGCATTTAATTCTTTAATCAATTTTGAGTTTGTTTTGTGTATAATGTTAGACAGCGTTCTAATTTCATTTCTTTAAATGTAGCTCTCCAGTTTTCCCGGCACCACTTATTGAAGAGGCAGTCTTTTCTCCATTGTATATTCTTGCCTTTTCTCCATTGCATATAAGGTTTCCATAGGCACATGAGTTTATCTCTTGTCTTTCTATCTTATACCATTGATCTATATTTCAACTTTTATGCAAGTACCAGACTCTATTGATGATTGAAGCTTTATAGTATAGTCTGAAGTCTGGTTGTCAGAAGCCTTTCAAATAGCTGAGAAAAGAAGAGAAGTGAAAGGCAAAGGAGAAAAGGAAAGATAAACCCATTTGAATGCAGAGTTCCAAAGAATAGCACAGAGAGATAAGAAAGCCTTCCTCAGTGATCAATGCAAAGAAATAGAGGAAAACAATAGAATAGGAAAGACAGAGATCTCTTCAAGACAATTAGTGATACCAAGGGAATATTTCATGCAGTGATGGGCACAATAAAGGACAGAAATGGTATGAACCTAACAGAAGCAGAAGATATTAAGAAGAGGTGGCAAGAATACACAGAAGAACTGTACAAAAATATCTTCATGACCCAGGTAATCATGATGGTGTGATCATGATGGAATTCCAGTTGAGCTATTTCAAATCCTAAAAGATGATGCTGTGAAAGTGCTGCACTCAATATGTCAAATTTGGAAAACTCAGCAGTGGCCACAGGACTAGAAAAGGTCAGTTTTCATTCCAATCCCAAAGAAAGACAATGCCAAAGAATGTTCAAATTACCACACAATTGCATTCATCTCACACGCTAGCAAAGTAATGCTCAAAATTCTCCAAGCCAGCCTCAACAGGACATGACCTGTGAACTTTCATATGTTCAAGCTGTATTTAGAAAAGGCAGAGGAACCAGATCAAATTGCCAACATCCGCTGGATCATCGAAAAAGCAAGAGAGTTCCAGAAAAACATCTATTTCTGCTTTATTGACTATGCCAAAGCCTTTGACTGTGTGGATCACAATAAACTGTGGAAAATTCTCAAAGAGATGGAAATACCAGACCACCTGATCTGTCTCTTGAGAAACCTGTATGCAGATCAGGAAGCAACAGTTAGAACTGGACATGGAACAACAGACTGGTTCCAAATAGGAAAAGGAGTACGTCAAGGCTGTATATTGTCACCCTGCTTATTTAACTTCTTTGCAGAGTACATCATGAGAAACGCTGGGCTGGAAGAACAAGCTGGAATCAAGATTGCCGGGAGAAATTTCAAGAACCTCAGATATGCAGATGACACCACCCTGATGGCAGAAAGTGAAGAACTAAAAAGCCTCTTGATGAAATGAGAGAGGAGAGTGGAAAAGTTGGCTTAAAGCTCAACATTCAGAAAACTAAGGTCATGGCATCTGGTCCCATCACTTCATGGGAAATAGATGGGGAAACAGTGGAAACAGTGGCTGACTTTATTTTTCTGAGCTCCAAAATCACTGCTGATGGTGATTGCAGCCATGAAATTCAGTTCAGTTCAGTTCAGTTCAGTCGCTCAGTCGTGTCTGACTCTTTGCGACCCCATGAATTGCAGCACGCCAGGCCTCTCTGTCCATCACCAACTCCCGTGAAATTAAAAGACGCTTACTCCTTGGATGGAAAGTTATGACCAACCTAGATAGCATATTAAAAAGCAGAGACATTACTTTGCCAACAAAGGTCCATCTAGTCAAGGCTATGGTTTTTCCAGTAGTCATGTATGGATGTGAGAGTTGGACTGTGAAGAAAGCTGAGCACCAAAGAATTGATGCTTTTGAACTGTGGTGTTGGAGAAGACTGTTGAGAGTCCCTTGGACTTCAAGGAGATCCAACCAGTCCATCCTAAAGGAAATCAGCCCTGGGTGTTCATTGGAAGGACTGATGTTGAAGCTGAAACTCCAATACTTTGGCCACCTAATGTGAAGAGCTGACTCATTGGAAAAGACCTTGATGCTGGGAAGGGTTGGGGGCAGAAGGAGAAGGGGACGACAGAGGATGTGATGGCTGGATGGCATCACCAACTCAATGGACATGAGTTTGGGTAAACTCCGGGAGTTGGTGATGGACAGGGAGGCCTGGTGTGCTGCAATTCATGGGGTCGCAAAGAGTCGGACAGGGCTGAGCGACTGAACTGAACTGATGATACCAGTAAACAAACCCATAGATGAAAACAAACTAAGCACTAGACAAGCAAATATAGAAACTGAAATCATGGTTAAAAAAAAAAAAAGTACTGTAGAAATAGGAAACTAATAAAATAGGATAAATATTTTTTAAAATAAAAATATTAAAAAAGAAAAAAGTAAAAAGGAAAGGAGTAATTTAAAAAGAACAAAAATAGTAGAGCTTGAAGTCAGGCAGGTTGATTCCTCCAGTTCCATTCTTCTTTCTCAAGATTGCTTTGGCTATTCGAGGTTTCTTATACTTCCATACAAATTGTGAAATGATTTGTTCTAGTTCTGTGAAAAATATCATTGGTAGTTTGATAGGGATTGCATTGAATCTGTAGATTGCTTTGGGTAGTATACTCATTTTCACTATATTAATTCTTCCAATCCATGAACACGGTATATTTCTCCATCTGTTTGTGTCCTCTTTGATTTCTTTCATCAGTGTTTTATAGTTTTCTATATATAAGTCTTTTGTTTCTTTAGGTAGAAATATTCCTAAGTATTTTATTCTTTTTGTTGCAATGGTGAATGGTACTGTTTCCTTAATTTCTCTTTCTGTTTTCTCATTATTGGTGTATAGGAATGCAAGGGATTTCTGTGTGTTAATTTTGTATCCTGCAACATTACTATATTCATTGATTAGCTCTAGTAGTTTTCTGGTAGAATCTTTAGGGTTTTCTATGTAGAGGATCATGTCATCTGCAAACAGTGAGAGTTTTACTTCTTCTTTTCCTATCTGTATTCCTTTTATTTCTTTTTCCGCTCTGATTGCTGTGGCCAAAACTTCCAGAACTATGTTGAATAGTAGTGGTGAAAGTGGGCATCCTTGCCTTGTTCCTGACTTTAGGGGAAATGCTTTCAGTTTTTCACCATTGAGGATAATGTTTGCTGTGGGTTTGTCATATATATAGCTTTTATTATGTTGAGGTATGTTCCTTCTATTCCTGCTTTCTGGAGAGTTTTTATCATAAATGGATGTTGAATTTTGTCAAAGGCTTTTTCTGCATCTATTGAGATAATCATATTGTTCTTATCTTTCAATTTGTTAATGTGGTGAATTACATTGATTGATTTGCGGATGTTAAAGAAACCTTGCATTCCTGGGATAAAGCCCACTTGGTCATGATGTATGATCTTTTTAATATGATGTTGGATTCTGTTTGCTAGAATTTTATTAAGGATTTTTGCATCTATGTTCATCAGTGATATTGGCCTGTAGTTTTCTTTTTTTGTGACATCTTTGTCTGGTTTTGGAATTAGGGTGATGGTGGCCTCATAGAATGAGTTTGGAAGTTTACCATCTTCTGCAATTCTCTGGAAGAGTTTGAGTAGGATAGGTGTTAGCTCTTCTCTAAATTTTTGGTAGAATTCCGCTGTGAAGCCGTCTGGTCCTGGGCTTTTGTTTGCTGGAAGATTTCTGATTACAGTTTCGATAAAGACAGTGTGGTACTGGCACAAGGATAGAAATATAGATCAATGGAACAAAATAGAAAGCCCAGAGATAAACCCACGCACCTATGGGCACCTTATCTTCGACAAAGGAGGCAAGAGTATACAATGGAGAAAAGACAATCTCTTTAACAAGTGGTGCTGGGAAAACTGGTCAACCACTTGTAAAAGAATGAAACTAGAACACTTCCTAACACCATACACAAAAATAAACTCAAAATGGATTAAAGATCTAAATGTAAGACCAGAAACTATAAAACTCCTAGAGGAAAACATAGGCAAAACACTCTCCGACATAAATCACAGCAGGATCCTCCATGACCCACCCCCCAGAATATTGGAAATAAAAGCAAAAAATAAACAAATGGGACCTAATCAAAAATTAAAAGCTTTTGCACAACAAAGGAAACTATAAGCAAGGTGAAAAGACAGCCTTCAGAATGGGAGAAAATAATAGCAAACGAAGCAACAGACAAACAATTAATCTCAAAAATATACAAGCAACTCCTGCAGCTGAATTCCAGAAAAATAAACGACCCAATCAAAAAATGGGCCAAAGAACTAAACAGACATTTCTCCAAAGAAGACATACAGATGGCTAACAAACACATGAAAAGATGCTCAACATCACTCATTATTAGAGAAATGCAAATCAAAACCACAATGAGGTACCATTACACACCAGTCAGAATGGCCGCTATCCAAAAGTCTACAAGCAATAAATGCTGGAGAGGGTGTGGAGAAAAGGGAACCCTCTTACACTGTTGGTGGGAATGCAAACTAGTACAGCCACTATGGAGAACAGTGTGGAGATTCCTTAAAAAACTGGGAATAGAACTGCCATATGACCCAGCAATCCCACTGCTAGGCATATACACCGAGGAAACCAGAATTGAAAGAGACGCGTGTACCCCAATGTTCATCGCAGCACTGTTTACAATAGCCAGGACATGGAAGCAACCTAGATGTCCATCGGCAGACGAATGGATAAGGAAGCTGTGGTACATATACACAATGGAATATTACTCAGCCATTAAAAAGAATACATTTGAATCCATTCTATTGAGATGGATGAAACTGGAGCCCATTATACAGAGTGAAGTGAGCCAGAAAGAAAAGCACCAATACAGTATACTAATGCATGTATATGGAATTTGAAAGATGGTAATGGTAACCCTATATATGAGACAGAATAAGAGACACAGATGCATAGAACAGTCCTGTGGACTCTGAGGGAGAAGGTGAGGGTTGGACGTTCTGGGACAATAACATTGAAACATGTATATTGTCATATGTGAAGCAGAACAGCATTCCATGTTCTATGCATGGGACGGATGCTCAGGGATGGAGCGTTGGGATGACACTGAGGGATGGGAGGGGGAGGGAGGTGGGAGGAGGGTTTGGGAGGGGGAGCACATGTGAATCCATGGCTGATTCATGTCGATGTATGGCAAAAACTACTACAATATTGTAAAGTAATTAGCCCCCAACTAAAATTAAAAAAAAAAAAAAAGAACAAAAATAAAGCAAAATGAAAAAGAAAAATAAAATATATAGATGGATAGAGAGTGGTAACAAGAAAAATATTTTTCTATGACCTCAATTGTCAATGTCCTCACTGTACAGTGAGGTCCAGCCAATCTGCCCACTCAGGAAGTCCTCCATATTTCTGGGAACGTCTCTGGATCTGCTGTGGACACTGTAGGGTCTGGTCAGACTCAGATTTACCCTTACCCCAGCTTTTACTTGCTTCCAAGGTCCAAAATTACCCCCACAGCCCACAGCCTCTTGCCAATTGCAGGGATTTAATCCACTATTCAAATCTCCTTGCTCTTCTTTGGTGACACAGCTTTTGGTGCTCAATTTTGGTTTTGGCCCCACTTCCGTTTGTAGGCCGCCCTCCAGAGTCTGTTCTTAACCCAGACAAGAGGGGTCTAAAGCAGGGCCTGAGTATGGCTGACTTGCTTCCTCAGGTTAGGGAAGAGGGAAGGATATGGCAGACACGATTACTATGTGCAGGGAGCCCCTGGAGTGGCATAGCCCTGTGGGAAATTGGTACAGCCTGAAATGGTCTTGTGCCCTCCTGGGGGAATTGGCCCCAGGTCGTGGGTCTCTTGGCAGTGCCAGGTCGCACAGGCTCCAAGGAAGGTGTAGGCAGTGTCTTGTTCCTCCTCACAGCTTGGCCAGCAGCTCCAACAGCCATTGCGCCCACTTCTGGGTTCAGAGACTGCAGCCACACCCTGCCCCACCTCTGGCACTCAAACGGGCAGAATGTAGCCAGCATGAGCACCTCTGGGGTTGTTGACTGCAGCTGCAGCTCTTCCCACCTATGACGGCACTCATGAAGGTGGCATTCTGATGTCTGTGATCTCACGGAGGTAGAGGATCCCAGCAAAAAGGATCTCTTGCCTCTCTGGCAAGTCCAGGCTCTTCCCTGGACTCCCTCAGCTGTGCAGTACTAGACCCCTCAGACTGTCTTCTTGGCAGTCAACCCAGGTTCTCTCTGGGTCTGACCTCCGAAGCCTGAGCCTCAGCATTCAGCGCCCAGTGCTGTGGCAGGCATGCAGACAAGTGTCTCAGGCTGTGAATTGCTGGTCGTCACTGATCTCTGCTCTGAATTCTCTCGGGGCTTTGCCTTCCATGCACCTGTTGCTTTGCTCTCTCCGAGTTTCCATAGCTTCTCCCTGTGCCTGTCCATGAGATGATTTCTGAGTGTGCGCAAAGTTTCCCTCCTTCACAGCTCTCTTCCAGAGGTGCAGGTCCCATCCCAATTCCTTTGTCTCTTTTTTCTTATTTCATTTGCCTTACTCTGTTATGTGGCAGTTAGCTTGCCTTTTTGGAAGTCTGAGGTCTCCTGCCAGTGTTCAGTAGGTGTTCTGTAGGAGTTGTTCCACATGCAGATGTAATTTGGATGCATTTGTGGGGTAGAGAATGATCTCCACATCTTACTCCCTCTGGCATCTTGGAAGTCCCCTTTCATTCTTTAATAGTGAAGAAAATAATCATCCCAGCCCTCTTTGGAAATTGCCATTTGAAAATAGGAAATACTTGTGTTGTGGTCTTACTTAGTTTTACTTTTGATATTAAGCTATAGTACTGTATTTTGTGTGTATCGAAAACCTGAATTTTACAAATTGCAGGCCTGAACCCACCATGCTGTTGTATTTGTCTTTAACAACTGCAAAGTGCTGTAAAGGGGGCCTTAGAGCTCAATTCTAGGTCATTGTTTTAGTCCTTTGCATAGTGAATGTAGTTTTAAAACTGTATTTTCAGTGATTGGACCAAATTTAAAATGTTAAAATATCAGTGTGAGTGTGTATTTGTGTGCTTTCTTCTTAATATTAAAGAGAATTCAAGAAAATATACAAGTCTTTAATGTAAATATTCTGCATGCAATATCAAGTATCCAAGTCTCATAGCAGTGTTTCCACGTTATGTACACAACAGCACTACATGTATTTGAATAAATAAACCAAGAACTTTAAAGTACCTTTTTATTTTAAGTCTTTTCTCAAACATCTGGGAAAAAAATCACGTATGTTTAATACTATATGCTCAAGAGAACAGCATAATTATAATTATAATTATAAACTAATAATCATAATAATTATTATAAAATAACTAGACTCAAAAAAAGGACTTAAAATCATATGGAGCCATGAGGCCATACCCTTTCTTGATAACTTTGGAGGCTACTTGAGCCGTATACAGTTGTCCCTCAGTGTCCATGGAAGATGAGTTCCAGGACGTTCCCCTCCTATGGATCCCCACATCTGAGGGTGCACGTGTCTTTCATATAAAATGATGCAGAATTTGCACCTAATGAACACATATCCTGCCATTTACTTTAAATAGTCTCTGGATTATTTAGTATGCCTAATGCAATATAATATAATTTCCTGTAAGTAGTTATAAATACAAGATAAATATTATGTAAATAGTTGCCAGCATGGGGCAAATTTGAGTTTTGCTCTTTAAAACTTTCTGGATTTTTTTTTGTCTAGTATATGCTGTCTATTGAATAGTTGAATCTGTGTATGTGGAAACCTGTGGATATGGAGGGCTGACTATATTTTCCTTTAAGAACATTTTATTTAAGTTCACCTGCTGAAGATATTATGAAATGGGAAGGGGAAAAGGACTTTAGAGGCAGACTAGGCGGGCATGGTCCTATTCCAAGGAGATGTTCGACTTTAATTCAATCAGCTGTGAATTTCTAAATGCCATTGCTGTATATCATGAATGTGAGCTTGAAAACCCAATGTTGGTGGTTTAAATCTTTTGGCCAAAAAAGGCAGGGGCTGGTCAAGGTTGCCATCCTAGAACCCTCCTTAATATCCTGGATGCGGACATGAAAATAAAGAGTTTCAAACTTACTGTCCTTTTCTTTTAAAATAACTCATTTGCTTGATGCGATAACACTTGTATGTTTTCCTTGATAGGCAGAGAATATCTAAATTGTATTGACTCTTCCACAGTTATGTGAAGGAAATAATAATCCAATTATCTAAACTGTGTAAAACATATTAAAATTTTTTAATCTTTGCAAAGATTCTTTCTACTTCATTAACGATCTGAATATTAGATGGGAAAACTTTAATACCACTCTTGTTTACCTGAGGTTCACAATAGTTTCTCTGTACAAAAATTTAATTTTTATGCTAGTAAATAATAAAGCTGACTACACAATAAATTGTAGTGGATCTCTTAACAACTGAGGTAAAAATAAATTTAAAGTGAAAATGAACTATAAAAAGGGAAACAATTTTCGGTTGATTTGTCTCAGGGAAAATGGAAGCACAGTTTGCGATAATAATTGTTGCTGTGTTAAGTGGAGTTAAAATCCAATTTTGTTGCAGGAAACCATGTATGTCATAATGCAGTCTAACTTTGAGCTTGGAAATGGTGTTCAGCCACATGAAATATGAATTGAGAGCAGCTTCTTCAAACTTAAAATGATTCTCTGAAATAATAGAGAATAAATCTGACTTATGTTAAAAATTCAATAGGACTTGAATAATCCATTTGTTTCATGCCTCTGGCCTGAAATGCAGTGGAGTGTGGTCCAAACAGCTGCCATTTCATCTGGACCTACTTGGAGGCTCCTTTCTGCCTTATTCAAAAACTGAAATGGTCTTGTACACATGGCCACTTACCAGACAGGATCACAATCTTTCTGGACTGTGGTTGGGGAATAAAAGGACAACTGGGCAATGTGGTGGACCAAGAATGAGACCCAGAGTACACCAGTGGTGACTCTGCCTTTGGTATGAATTGTGGCAGCTGTTTTGTAATATCATGTTTTAAGTGCTGAGACTATAGAGAATATCTCTGAAAAGTCTGCTTGTGACCATTCAACCTTGACTTGGAGGCAGGAGGCAAGGAGGTATAGATGAAAGGTTAAGGCCATTCTCTCATTTGTTGAATGTATTTTGACACACATTATATGAGTCTGAATTATTCTTTACTAAGAAACATTTTCAGTGGAAAAATGATGCAATGTATTAATTATTCCTTCCTGAAAAAACTAGACTAGTTAGGTCCATGGTGGTTAAGCTCACTCTCTCCCTACACCCTGGAAGTAGGGAGTTGATGAGAAGTCTGCTTTCTCCCTTCTGATGCACTGGCCGTGGAGGAGAGTGCTGTGTCAGTCAGCAGGACTGCAGAGAAAAGACAGCAGGAAGCAGACAGCCCTCTGTGAGCATCCATTCATGTGAATGATGCCTAGACCTGCAGCAGCTCCTCTTGCCCCTGTGTGATATCAGTCAGCTTGGGTTGCTGTAACGGAATATCATAGGCTTTCACAACCAACATTTATCTCTCGCAGTTCTGTAGGCTGGAAGTACGACGTATGAAATCAGGGTGCCAGCATAGTCAGGTTCTAGTAAGGGCCCTTTTCCTGCTTAGATGGCTGCCTTCTCACTCTACACTCACATAGTGGAGAGACATCTCCTGACTCTTCCTCTTTATATAATAGCACTACTCTTATCTTGGAGACATCACCCTCATGACCTCATGTAACCCTAATTATATCTCAAAGGCCCCACCTCCAAATACCATCATATTGGGAATTAGAGTTTCAACGTGTGACTTGAGGAAGAATGATCATTTGTGCACAGAGGTACACATCCATCAGTGCACGCATGCCATGAACATGTTTCTGCAGAATTCACCAGACACATTTACACAGGAGCCCATGCCACTTTCTCTCTGAGCCCAGCCTCACGCTGTCTGGAACCATTACGTTCTGAGTCAGTGATGCTGGGAGATATGCTCTGGAGTAATCAGCTTCTAGTTACTAAGTTGGTATGTCGCTTTCAGAGAATTTTCCACTTGGTCAATGTGAAGTCTGTACTTGAGACTTTTCAGCTTATATTATTGATGAATATAAATTCGGACCCATGTATACAGTGGAGCTCCCTTGTGAGTAATGTAACCACTAGGAAAGTGACCCATTCCAAAGAATGCTTGTGTCATTAATGCCTGCTTCCAGGACCCTGAGGGAGGTGACCTGAGCCCCAGCAACTGGAATCTCAACCCCTTTTTGAGAGAAGTCATAAATCCAGCCTTTGGGCATAATCCAATCAGGAAGTGCCAAGATTTTTGTTTTATCTTAGATATTTATCAAAATTTTAAAATCTAATTTACATTCACATGAACACATGTACACGCATGGCTGATTCATGTGAATGTATGGCAAAAACCACCACAATATTGTAAAGTGATTAGCCTCCAATTAAAACTTTAAAAAATGTTGTCATCTTGAAAAAAAAAATCTAACTTAAACTGCTCTACATTTGTTGAAACAGATAAATGTCCCCCAAATCTTTGCAAGATTGAGATTCCAGAAACAGATCTCGTTACTTGTACCCATCCCAGCACAGCTGATGGGGTTTGTCTTTGAGAGAAAGCCCACACCTCACTGCCCTTCAGTTCTGTGGGTCCCCTTAGATGCTTGGGGCTAATTCTCAGGTTATCTCTCAGTAACTCTAGAACACAGTAACCAACTGCACATAAGTTGGTGTATTTCTGAGACTGGGTATTTATCCTTAAAAGTCATAAATTCAATTTAGACATTTCATTAAACTGGCATGTGTAAAGCTGAAGTGTGGGTGGGAATTTTTTCTTCCTAGACTGTAAGACTTAGAAAAAATTAAAAAAAACAATTTTGTCTTTCCTATACGGATGTAGTAAATGAATTCTGTATGGCAAAAGCATCGGACATAATGGAGACATTTATGTTAATTCAGATTAAGACAAAAGTCAAAGACAAGCCCCTTGGTTCTTACATAGGGATAGTACTTGATGTTTGGATACATGATCCCTTGAAACTTAATTTCTACAGGCAGTTCCCTCTTCTTACATAATCTAACGGTGTTGTATCTCTAATGAGGTAAGAGCTCCTCCTGGGATTATGTGGAAAATACAATGCCAGTCACACACTACCATGGTGCTTCTTTGCATTATTATGTGACATTTTTCCTTGCGTCTCTCACTCTGGATTTAGATTTGTTGTGAATCACTTGCAACTTCCTCTGAACTCTAAAGACATTTCCTCGATCCAGGATGAGATCCAGGTGGTGTCAGGCATGCAATTTATTAAATTTGCTTCCACTTTAGGACAGATTCCACTCAAAGATTGTATGAAGTACATACCATGCAGACACACTGATGTGGTTCTTCAGGCTGTAGGAAGTGCCCAGTGGGAAAGACAGATTGCTGCTCACGCCACACAGGTCAATGCCCACTGCTTAGATTTCAGAAGGGCTCATTCCACAACCAATGCTGGCCCATCCTCTAATCCCCAGCGTGGTCACATGTCTCTTGCCTGGTAGTGAGGAGTTGAAACCAAGACAGTCATATTTAACCTGCAGGCACCACTAGTGGCACATTCTTCTCTGTGAAAACCCTATAAATACAAGCCTTGTAACTATTTGTAATTACTGTATATTTTTCTTAGCTTTGCTTTTCTATCAACTATGCTTTATGTTGGCCTAACACTCCTCATATCATCTTTCAAGTTTCAGTCCTCTGCAAGGTTGATGCTACAGGTCGTAAGTCAAACAGTGGTGAAAGGAAGCTCTGAAACAGGAGGATCCTAGACCCAAATCACTCAGTCTGTGCTGATCTGTTGTGAATCCAGAATGTCTTTTTATCAGTGGAAGAGCCTCTGATTTCCTCACCTCAGGGGTTGCCTGAACTCGGGTGTTGGTTTCTACTAGAAGAGAGCTTGAAATATCCACTCTGTCCTCAGAGCACTCTGTAGGCACTTACTGTGGTGGTTTCATCAATAGCTCTTAAGAGCCCATAGTTGTACAACCCCTTCTGCATTGATTTTGGACTTGGTTGTGTGGTTACTTTGTATGGAACCAAACTTAAGTCCCCTCACATGCACAGTTTAGCCCATCTACTGACACCGAATTGTGGTGAAGAAAGTGTAACATTTTAATGAAAGACACCAGACAAGGAATCCAGGGAAGCTAATGCTAAAAAAAAACCCTGGACACTCTCCAATTGTTTTCTGAGAACAGTTTTTATAGTCAAAATTTGTGGGGAGGTGTGCAGGGTATGGTTTCCCAGGTGGCACTAGTGGTAAAGAACCCTCCTGCCAATGCAGGAGATATAAGAGACTTGGTTTTGATCCCTGGGTCAGGAAGATCCCCAGGAGAAGGGCATGGCAACCCATTCCAGTATTCTTGTCTGGAGAATCCCATGGACAGAAGAGCCTGGCAGGTTACCGTTCATGGGGTAGCAAAGAGTCAGACATGACTGAAGCAGCTTAGCATATGTGTGTGCACGGTGTGTGACTTTCCCCTGGCTGGTTTTGGGGGAGGTAACAGCAATGTCAGCCTTCTGGTTCCAACAAGTCAGGAGTCTATGTGCTTGACTTAGCCTGAAGTTACCATCTTCCACCTGGTGGCGTCCCTAGTTCCTGTAGATTAATTGAAAGATTTGTATCAGCTTGATATGTATACCTTGAGGGGTAACCAGGACACTGCCAGATGATGATCGACTGTTTCTTGACTGCCTTTCGTTCCTCTCTGCATTCCCTTACTCCTCTAATTAGTGACTATTTGAATCTACCCTTTGGAACTCAGGGAAGGTCTAGGAGGCTGAAATCTTTTTCCTACAGAAAAAGAAATGGGGATTATGGAAGGGCTTTTGTATTAGGAAGACCCTGCTGGGTTTCAACTTTGGTCACTGGATCCTAAGCAAATCTGACATGGGCAGATCCTTGATATCTGCTGTATGTGTAACACTGCCACTATGCTAAGAATCTCATCTAAACTTCTTGGGACTTAAGACTGCACAGAGGAAATTGTTCAGCTCCCTCAGCCTGCAGCCCAGCTCAGGCATGAAAGTGAGCTCACAAAAGAGCAACAGGACCTATTCTCCTTCAACCTATGGAATCAATAAAACTAGCACCTAGTTGTTGCTGTAAGCCTAAATTTCAAGGTGTTTTATTACACAGTAGATGTTTGACACACTTTTGGAAAGCATATTCCACTGTCCATTCAACAGAGGGACAATATTTATGCTTAAGAGTTAGAAAACATTTTATATCAGTTCTTAATTTAGCTAATGAAGTTATTCTCTACAATTATTAGCGTTACTCTAATGGAGCTATTTTTATAAACTCTGAATTATATTTAACATAAACTTTACAACCATAATGAAAGAAAATTCATAGATTGGTTGTACTTTTATATAACATACAAACTAATCTGTGGGTTATTTTGACTTTTTGATATGCAAAATTTCATTATCTAAAAATGATCTGTGTTTTCCATTCCAATCCTAATACTTCATAGTTTTCTTTCTTGCTCTGGCCATGGCATCTAGTACAATTCTTAGGATTATTGTTAGTAGACATTGCTATCTTTTCTCTCTTCAAAAAGAAAGCTTTCATTATTTCATCATTCATTATGATTTCTGCTACAGTTTTTTTCAATTACTTGTGTTTAAAAAGATTCCTTATATTGTTTGTTAAGAACTTTTGTTATGAATTTTTCCTATCAATTGCTATCATCTTATGATCAATTTCTTCTAATTTTCTAATATGGTATAGATTGAACCATGAAGCTCAGATGGGTACAAACGATGTTAATAAGAAACTAATTTATTTATGTGCATGGGTACAAACAATGTTAATAAGAAACTAATTTATTTCTATGCATGTAAGAAATGGTAAAAGGAATTATATATAAGATACCATTTGAAAGTGCAGCAGGACTGCATTGTGTAATTCTCTATGTTAGTATCTGTTGTGTCTTCTTTATATTTGCTCAAAGGTAGCTAATATATTTTTGATACACTTTTAAATGATATCTTATATATAATTTCTTTGCCATTTCTTACATGCATATAGAAATAAATTAGTTTTGCATTAACATCATTTGTACCCATGTCAAGTAGACAATGACTCTAAATCTTATATGGATTTAATGTAACAATTTTGTGGAATTATTCTGCTAAAAACCAAAAATAGTCAAAACTCTGATGAAGAAAATAAAAATCACTGCGTGCCCTTGGCCTGACATTTATCAAGACTTGTTATCAAGCTTTAGTAATTATGGTATATAAAATTGGTGTGGAAATACACAGGGAAATCAAAGGAACAGAAACAGACCTATGTGTAGATATTTGCATATATGATCTTAGAAATACATCAACGGTAGGATTTTAGATTCATGGTTGAGCAGAATTTTGGAGCTGGTTTTTGGACATGAGTTTCCAACCTCCTCAGGTTGCCAGTCTTCTGAATAAAGCAACTACCCCATTTCTATCAGCACTTGTCTCTGGAGTATTAGCTTTTGAATGGTGAGCAGCTAAATCTGTGTTTGGTTAGCAATCAGGCACTTATTGAAGTCTTTTCAATAATAACAACAAAAACTTTATTCATATTTTATTCAAGATGAAACTGAGCAGGACCCTGTGGGGTTGCTGGACATGAAAGCTTTTCCATGACCCCCATTTCTCTCATAGGAAATAGAGTCCAATTTTCATGACCTTCCCTAAGTTCTAAAGGACAGATTCAAGCAGTTGCTGCTGAGAGATGGGAGGACCTGCAGATAAAAGAGAGGATCAGCCAAGAAATAATAGTGTAGTCTTGGGGCAGGGTCCTGATTCTGCCTCAAGGGAACGTTGTTCAGTCCTGTCAGACTCTGTGATGCCATGGACTGCAGCATGCTAGGCTTCCCTGTCCTTCACCATCTCCTGGAGCTTGCTCAAACTCATGTCCATTGAGTCAGTGATGCCATCCAACCATCTCATTCTCTGTCATCCCCTTCTCCTTCTGTCCTCAATCTTTCCCAGCATAAGGGTCTTTTCTAATGTAATGAGTCAGTTCTTCGCATCAGGTGACTAAAGTATGGGAGCTTCAGCTTCAGCATCAGTCCTTCCAATAAATATTCAGGGATTGATTTCCTTTAGGATGGGCTGGTTGGATCTCCTTGCAGTCCAAGGGACTCTCAAGAGCCTTCTCCAACACCACAGTTCAAAAGCATCAATTCTTCAGTGCGCAGCCTTCTTTATGATCCAACTCTCACATCTATACATGACTACTGGAAAAGCTAGCTTTGACTAGACGGACCTTTGTTGACAAAGTAATATCTCTGCTTTTTAATATGCTGTCCAGCTTGGTCATAACTTTCCTTCCAAGGAGTAAGCGTCTTTTAATTTCTTGGCTGCAGCCACCATCTGCAGTGATTTTGGAGCCCAAGAAAATAAAGTCTGTCACTGTTTATATTGTATCCTCATCTATTCACCATGAAGTGATGGGACCAGATGTTGTGATCTTAGTTTTTCAAATGTTGAGACTTATCCCTCAAGGAATACACATAGCAATATCTTTAAGCTCTTTACAGAACTAAAGTCCTGAACAAATGGAGGACATTAGCATTTTTATTCCAGATTAAAGGAGCCAGAGAAACTTAAGAAACTATCTGAGGCTATATTAAAGGAACCACAGAAACTCATCAGTTTTCCTGAGACTAGATGAAAGAGGAGCAGGCCTTGCATATGCCATGATCCTGATCATCAACCCCACCCTTGAAAGCTTCTCACCAAGTCCTGGGACACATACTTTTGACAGACCTGCTATATTTCCCTTTGTCTGGTAAAACAACAGAGCTATTCTTTTTTTTTTTTTTTCATCCAAAACTCTTTCTCTGAGATTTGATTCAACAGCAGTGCACAGAGGCCAAGTTTTCAGCACCAAACACTGTTGCAAATAGGGGAGAGAGACTGAACTTAAATTCCAATACAACAGGGAGAAATGTGGACTTATAGATAGTGGGGAGAGTAAGAAGGTCAGTGTTTGGAAACTTACTAAGAGAAATTGGTTATTTATCAAGGGTGGAGGGGTTCTTGCTGATGGCAAGTCAGGAGGTCTACATCAGACGTGGGGATGAGGATCTTGAACAGATATTAAGATAGGTAGGGTGCAGAAGTGGGGTTGATTATTGAATAACTGACTTAGAATTCTTGCTAGTGGAGACTGGGATTCAGAGTGTTACCAAGAGTCCAAGCTCACTCTGCTCACTGAATGATAGGCCGATAAATCCAGTAGATTAGGTGTTGAGGCAAGGAATATGACCTTATTCAGAGAGCTGGCTGACCAAAAAGATGGCAGACTAACATTTCAAAATAACCATCTTGTTGGGGCCGGATATCAGGTTCTTTTAGTGATCAGAGATTGGGGGGAGTTGAGGAAACAAACATTTAATTCTTGCAAATATCTCCTAGAATAGCAAGCCTCAGGCAGGGAGATGTGCTAGTTTCGCTTCCTCACAGTCATTTCACAGTTGGTGTGAAATGGAATATCTTGATTCCTGTGTCCCCAGATGTGAATTTCTGAGCCACGCTGGCAAGCAGCAGACAATGCCATTTCCCACACAAGGAACTCGAGGACGCCACAGTCCTTCACAGCTGTGCAGGGTCAAGTGATCTCCCTGTGAGCTAAACAAAGGCACTTTAAGGGCGGGGCAGAGGGGAGCAGGGTTCCCTGAGACAGACCATTATGTATGCTATAATAACAAAATAAGCAAAAAACAGGATTTAAGTCACAGAAACAGATCCAATATGGGATCAAAATTAATTCTACTCGGTTTCAAGAGAGCCTGGCTAAAGTTGGTTGAGGAGGGACTCTTTGTCACTTTTACTAACCTAAGGTGTCATAGGTTTGTGATGTTTCCACAGTCTATAAACATTTTGAAGAATCGTACTACAGGTTTCCCTAGGGCTTCTCAGGTGGCAATATTGGTAAAGAGCTAGTGGTAAAGAACTCTCCTGCCAGTACAGGAGACATAAGAGATGCATGTTCGATCCTTGGGTCAGGAAGAAGCCCTGGAGGAGAGCATGGTAACCCACTCCAATATTCTTCCCTGGAGAATCCCATGGAAGGAGGAAACTGGTAGGCTACAGTCCATAGGGTCGCAAAGAGTCAGACAGGACTGAGCGACTTCACTTTCACTTTCACTTTCCCAGTTACTGTGTATGTGACTTTCACAATTGCTGCAATTGAATTGACCAAATGCTCCCCAAGGTGAAGGACATTTGAAAGGTGATCCCGTTTTATGTGTCTTTCAGGATGCTCATTAAGACCAGCAGGGAGCACTGGAAACTGAGCAGGACCCTGTGGGACCCTCCAGGTATAAATCTTTTCCATGTCACCTATTTCCTGTTGTAGGAAATAGGCTTCATTCATCCTCTTTGAACTTCCCTCAGTTCCAAAGTGCAGATTCAGACAGTTTCTCATCAGGGAAAGGCAGGGATCTGGAAATAAGGGAGGAGCAGTCAAGAAACAGTAGTGCAGCCTTGAGATAGGGTTCGCCCTTAAGAAACACACATAACGGTATCTCTGAGTTCTTCTAAAGGGACTAAGTCCCTCACCCAGGTGAAGGTGGTAACTTCAGGCTGAGCATAAGTTTTCTGGAGCACTTCCCTGTTACCTTACCACCAACCAATCAGAAGAAAAGTGCATACCCTGCAGCCCTCATCCCAAATTTTGTTGTAAAAACTTTTCCCTCAAAGCCATCAGAGAGTTTGGGGTCATTGAGCACAGGCCATCCATCCTCCCTGCCTGGTCCTACAATAAACTTTTTCTGCTCCCAACTCCAACACTGAGGGTTGTTTGGCCTCACTGTGCCTTGGGCACATGAACTTGCATTTGGTAACACACTCACATTCTGAACATATTCTCTCCATTCTTCTGAACACAAGGTTTTCCATAGGAACTTTCTCATGCTAGCTAAGAATGCAGGCACCTCTTCAACTGTTTAGAAAAAGACTAGGATTATTTAAAAATCAGTTCCTCTGCCCTCTCTACCAGGGCTCTTTCAGAGTGCCTGGGGCTGCATCTTCTTTTCAAAGGAGAACTCAGAGTAATTAGGGTTCTGGCTTTTGGCAAATTGCTCCTATTACAGGCAAATGGTTGATAAGAGACAGAGGATGTGAAAGGCCATTGTGAAGAGAAGGTATTTAAGAGGAGGCTGCGTTCAGGGGCTGAATGTTTGTATTATAATGGATCTGAAATCCACCTGGCACCAGCTTCTCTCCTTGGCTACAGCTCAATCTTAAAACAAAAATGCAAGGATTTAATGTTTTGGATTGTTGGAATTTATAGCTTGAAATTTTATGTTATTTTGTTTTTTTTTTACTAAAACAATTCAAAAAACTGAATTCTTTTACAACCAGGTACCATTCTACTTTAGTGTCTGGTCAACAATCCAGTGTTTATCACTGTTCTGTTATTTCTACATGCTCTGCATTTGGAATGGTCTCCCTGTGAAGTGATCAGAGTCACACCATATTAAACTAAAAGTGTTTATAAAATCATTGAGTCCCAGCGACTGTACCTATATATTTCTGTTGGAGAAAATCAGCCAGGTCTTTGAAGTGTTCTAAATCTGATATCCATAAAGCAACGTATAGAATCCTCTCCCCCTACTTCATTCAGTTCAGTTCAGTTCAGTCGCTCAGTCGTGTCCAACTCTTTGCGACCCCATGAATCGCAGCACACCATGCCTGCCTGTCCATCACCAACTCCCGGAGTCCACCCAAACCCATGTCCATCGAGTTGGTGATGCCATCCAGCCATCTCATCCTCTGTCGTCCCCTTCTCCTCCTGCCCCCAATCCTTCCCAGCATCAGGGTCTTTTCCAATGAGTCAACTCTTCGCATGAGGTAGCCAAAGTATTGGAGTTTCAGCTTCAACATCAGTCCTTCCAATGAACACCCAGGACTGATCTCCTTTAGGATGGACTGGTTGGATATCCTTGCAGTCCAAGGGACTCTCAAGAGTCTTCTCCAGCACCACAGTTCAAAAGCATCAATTCTTCGGCTCTCAGCTTTCTTCACCATCCAACTCTCACATCCATACATGACTACTGGAAAAACCATAGCCTTGACTAGATGGACCTTTGTTGGCAAATTAATGTGTCTGCTTTTTAGTATGCTATCTAGGCTGGTCATAACTTTCCTTTCAAGAAGTACTTCATTATGTAATCATAATATTTATAAAAGAAAACAGATAAATAGTTTTAAATCAAATAATTATTTCAGAACTTCCTAAAAAGAAATAGTCACTGATTCTGTAACTTTCTGCTTCTGGAGTCTGCTGGGACCCTCAAAGACTATCGCTTAATCCCCACCCTGTTTTGTCCCAATCAGGGGTGCACTATGCACTGATCTATCCTACCCCTCTTCCCTTACAGGTCATTGTTACCACAGGAGAATGAAAGAAGCTCCTCCATGCAAAGAGTACCTGTTCTTGTTACCAAATGCCAGTTCATATGCCCAACACACAGGGAGGCCAAACAAACCGAAATGGTGATGTTTTGAGTAGAGAAAGATTTATTGCAGGGCCAAGCAAGCAGACTGTGTGGCTTATGTTCAAAGATCTCAAACTCTCTCATGGTTTTTGAGAAAAAAATGTTTATAGGCATAATATGGGGTGAATGCTGTAGGGTGAGTGACTTTCTTCCAATTGGTTGGTGATGAGGTAACAGAGTGGTTCTCCAGGAATCTTGCTAACCCTAAAGTTACCATCCTTCACCAGGATGGGGGCTTTAGTTCTTACAAAAAGACTCAAAAGTTCTCTTAAGGAAGAACCAGGACCCTGCCCCATGGCTGAATTTCTGTTTCTTGACTGCTTCTCCCTTATCTCTGCATCCTCACCCTTCCCCATTAGCAACTATTTGAACCCTCCCTTTGCAACTCTGGGAAGGTCAAGGAGGCTGAAGAAGCCTATTTCCTACAACCAAGAAACAGGACAAGGAAAGGATTTGTATCTGAGATGGCTCCTCAGAGTCTTGCTCTGTTTCAATCTCACTGATTTTTCCTGTCGTGTCTTCCTATTAAAATTATAAACCCAGTGGTAGCTGACATTTGATCAAATATTTGTGTTTATCTAACAGATTTTAGCACAAGTAGCTTCTGAGCATACCAAAGGTACTTGAAAAATGCATATTAAGATGATTGCTGAATTAAATGATTTTTCTATGCTATTGAAAAAAGTTAGAAACTAACATAATTCATGAAAGTTAATGATACACTCAGATGAAATTGAATCTATGGAACTAATGGGAAGTATATAATGGCAGTGAAGAAGAAAAGTTAAAATTTGACATAACCTCCTACTCATTCTGCCTCTGTAACTCAGCTTGCTCCTTGCAAAGTTTGGATCACATAGGTCATGCAGTCTCAGAAAGTGGGGCTTACAATACGAGGAACTGGAACTTATCTCACTCCCCCTTGTCCTGCTCTTTGCAATTGCCCAGCCCCTGCAATCCTGCTTCATCATGCCTGTCCAGGCCAGGCATCCCCTTCCCCATCTTGACAGCTGTTTCTGTGTTCGTGAAATCCCTTAGTTTAAACCAACATATTATCAGCTAGTGTCACCCACTATAGTCTGTCTATAAAATCAACTAAGTAACTCCTTTGTTTGGGGTTCTGAATTGGAGTGGTAACTCCTCTGGGCCCACCAGCATAATAAATCTGAGTTCTCCAACTCTCCGAGTGTGGTGCTTGGTTTCTTGATCACTGGTTTATGCAATAGCAGGACCAGTGCTGGCAACTTCCTAATCACAGAGCTGAGTGTCAAGAAGCAGCTTTTGGATGAATACCACCCTTTCTCTGTGCTGAATCGTGATGATTTGATCACCTGAAAGAGTGGCATTGTAGCATGCTTTATGAAGATCCTGGTGAATGAGAAAGGGGAGTCTACAAGCCAGGAAGAGGGTTCTCACCAGAACCTGACCAGCCTGGCATCTGATCTCAGAACTCCAGCCTCCAGAATTGGAAAAATCAGTGTCAGTTGTTTGCAAGCCACCCAGCCTCTGATATTTTGTTATAGCAGCCTGAATGGAAAGATGCCATGGTCCATTCAAGTAAATTTTCAACCAACTAAGTAGATTCTTCATCTGTAAAGTGAAGATAATGCAGCAAATTTAAAAGGTCTCTGTGAGGTCTAGGTGAATTATGTGTCTCTGTGTGTTTAATTTTATTTCCACCTGTTGTGCATAGACTGTGAACACTGGGACCTTGTAATTACATCTGGAGGGACGGGAAGGGGGAGAAGTGTCAACTCAGACACTGTATAAATTTCTATACTTACGAGATGAAGCGCTTGTTTGTGTACTGGACATAATATGGTAGAATCATCCTGGGGCTCCACAGCCCAGTTGTGGTGGGTTTCCCACTTCTTTTTCTCTTTTTGGTTCCTTATTAGTTTTGTGATGAATGAGACTGCAGGAATCTCAGAATGTATGCCTCATGAAGAAGCAGTAGCCAAACTTATATTTGGTTAATGTGTTTGAGTTAATGAAATCTGAGAGAGACAGTATTCTGTGGTGTTGGTTTTCACGACATCCACGGGCAGGGAGAGTGAAGCTTCTGCCTGTTTGCCATCCTCCTGCCCACTCGGTGCTGCCTGTGGGTTCGTTCAGGAGCATATTTCATAAAACTCATGTACACTGGGTGACAACATGGGAAGACACGAAAGACATCGTGACATTATGGAGATATGGATGAGAATTTCATTAA
This sequence comes from Okapia johnstoni, assembly GCA_024291935.2. NCBI lineage: Eukaryota > Metazoa > Chordata > Mammalia > Artiodactyla > Giraffidae > Okapia > Okapia johnstoni. The sequence continues at coordinate 3,701,567 of CM044326.1, forward strand.
ATTATTTTGCTATTTTCTTTTTCTCTGATCTATAATATGAGGAATATAGCATTGATTAAAGCTCCAATCTGCATGTATGGCACATAATAAACCCTGAATATTTTTTTTTATGCTGTGTATTCCCTGTCTCTTTCTTGTTTGCAAATGAATGTGGGATTTTTTTGAGTTTTTAATCACTTAAAGAGTTTGTTTTTGGGGACTCCCACGTGGTCCAGTAGCTAAGACCTCACTCCCATGAAGTTTTGATCTCAAGTCAGAGAACTAGATTCCACATGCTGCAACTTTTTAGATTGAAAGTTGCAATCTAAGAAAATCCTGCATTCTGCAACCAATGAAGATTGAAGATCCCACGTACTAAATAAGACTGACAGAGCCAAATAAATAAATAATTTTTTAAAAGAGTTTGCTTCCCATAAGGACAAGTAAAATTCTCTAGCATTAAGAGGTGATCAACAAATATGGATTTAATTCACCTGAAGTTTGAAAGAACAGGCAGCATCAGTACCGTCCTATTAATACTAACCTAGAGAGAATCCTGCCTGCAATGTGGGAAAACTGGGTTTGACCTCTGGGTTGGGAAGATCCCTTGGAGAAGGCTACTCATTCCAGTATTCTTGCCTGGAGCATCCCATGGACAGAGGAGCCTGGCAGGCTACAGTTCATAGGGTCGCAGAGTCGGACACAACTGAGTGATTTTTACATAGGGGTTAGAAATCACTTCAGATGTTTCCAAATCTGTCATGATTGTTAGAATCCCAGTAGTCAAACAACAAAAATGAAACTTCAGAATTTTACAATAATATTTGTTAAATATTGATTATTTCAAAAGCAGCAAAAGCTGTTAGAAATAAAATTACTTTAAAGTTTATGATTGCTTTCTCATTTTCTAGACTTGTATATCTAATCATTTATATAGCTTTAAATGAAAGTATGTGCTTGAATTTTATATGCTAATTTAAAATGTTTATTTAAACTTGCAACACTTGTGTAATCAATAAATACATATTAAAAGTTTGTAAGATTGTTCAGAAATCGTGTGTCTTATCAATGAAAAATTGGCCTAGGTTGAACAATTTCCCCAACTGATTAAATATATTGATTGTTTCCTATAAGTTGTTTAAAACAATTTTCTCAAATATCTTCAAAACTATATGGTAGTCTTTAGCCATTCCAAACCTGCTCTCTCATAAGAATTTTCATTGCCCCAAGCATTCACAGCTACTATTAAGATTTCTTAACGTTATAAGATAGTAGTAATTGGATGCTTAGACATTTAGGTTCTTTTCATGTCCTGGATATTGTAAATAGTGCTGCAGTGAACAAGGGGGTGGTCCATGTGTCATTTTGAATTATGGTTTTCTCATGGTATATGCCTAGTAGTGGGATTGCTAGGTCATATGGTGCTTTTATTTCTAGTTAATTGGTGGCTCAGCAGTAAGAATCTGCCTGCAATGCAGGAGACGTGGGTTCAATCCCTAGATTGGGAAGATACCCTGAAGGAGGAAATGGCAACCCACTCCAGATTCTTGCTTGGAAAATTCCATGGACAGAGAAGTCTGATAGGCTACAGTCCATGGGATCACAAAGAGTTGAACATGACTGAGCACTCACTCACTCACTCACTCACTCACTTCCTTAAGGAGTCTCATGCTGTTCTTCATAGTGGTTGTATCAATTTACATTCCCATCAAGAGTGCCAAAGAGTTCTCTTTTCTCCATGTCCTTTCCAGCATGTATTGTTTGTAGCTTTTTTTTGATGATGGCTATTCTGACCAGTGTGATGTGATTGAGACCTCATTGTGGTTTTGACTTGTATTTTTCTTATAATGGACACTGTGAGCATTTTTCATGTGTTTGTTGGCCATCTGTATGTCTTCCTTGGAGAATTGGCTGTTTAGGTTTTCCCTTCATTTTTTGATAGTGCTGTTTTTTTGATATTGAGCTGCACAAGCTGCTTGTATAGTTTCAAGATTAACCCTTTGTCAGTTCCTTCCTTTGCAAATATTTCCTTCAGTTCTGAGGGTTGCATTTTGTCTTATGTTTTGCTTTATTGTGCAAAACTTTTAAGTTTAATTGGGTCCCATTTGTTTATTTTTGTTTTTATTTTCATTACTCTAGGAGGTGGATCCAAAAGGATCTTGATGCTATTTATGTCACAGAGTGTTCTGCCAATGATTCTTCTAAGAATTTTATATTTGATTTTTAATCCACTTTGGATTTATTTTTGTGTACCTTGTTAGGAAGTATTTTAATTTCATTCTTTAACGTGTGACTGTCCAGTGTTCCCAGCACCACCTATTGAAGAGTTTATCTTTTCTGCATTGTATATTCCTGCTTCCTTTGTTAAAGATAAGGTGACCATAGGTGTGTGGGTTTATTTCTGGGCTTTCTGTCTTGTCCCATTGATCTATATTTCAGGTTTTGTGCCAGTACCATACTGTCTTGATAACTGTAGTGTTATAGTATAGTCTGAAATCAGGGAGCTTGATTCCTTCAGCTCCATTTTTCTGACTCAGGATTGTTTTGGCTATTCAGAGTCTTTTGTGTTTCCACACAGATTATAAAAATTTTGTTCTAGTTCTATGGAAAATGCCATTGGTAATTTGATGGGGATTGCATTGAATCTGTAGATTGCTTTTGATGGTATAGTCATTTTCACAATATTAATTCTTCCAGTCCAGGGACATTGTAATATCTGTTGGTGTCATCTTTGATTTCATTCATAAGCATCTTATACTTTTCTGTGTGCATGACACTAGTCTCCATTGTAGGTTTATTCGTAGGTACCTTATTCTTTTGTTGCAATGGTGAATGGGATTGTTTCCTTAATCTCTCCTGATTTTCCACTTGTAGTGTGTAGGAATGCCAGGAATTTCTTTTTTGTAAACTTCATTTTCATTTGTAGGTTCAATGTAATCCCAATCAAAATATATTTTGCACTATTGAAAAAAAGTTGTAGACAGGATGCTCCATTAGCACTAAATATTTTTTCTTAATATATATATTTTACTGAAATGTAGTTGACTTAAAATGTTTCAGGTACACAGCAAGGTGATTCAGTTATACATATACACATATATTATTTTTGAAATCATTTTCCATTATAGATTATTACAAGACATTCCCTGTGCTATACTGTGAACTTTTGTTCCTTGTTGCATATCTAATTTTTTTAAATTAGAAGTCTAGCATTCTATTCATACTGGATCAAGCAAGTGGAATAAAAATGCCATAAATTTTTTAGTTAGGCAAAAATTCATAAGTTTTCTAAAATTATATGTATATATATTATACTGGAGAAGGAAATGGCAATCCACTCCAGTACTCTTGCCTGGAAAACTCCATGGACTGAAGAGCCTGGTAGGCTACAGTCCATGGGGTCGCAAAGAGTCGGACACGACTGAGCGACTTCACTTCACTTCACTTCATATATTATACATACTATATATATATATTATATATATATATATAATATATATATAATATATATATATATAAAAAGCTTTTCTACTATGCTTGATAAAGTCTTAAGAAAGAACATTAAAAAGAAGAGATGGAGAAATTGGAAAACCAACTAATTGAAATGGGAGCACCAAATATGAAATAGAAAAAGTGAAGCAAACTAGGTGAAAGTAAAGCATCATCATATAGCCCAGTTGTTTTTAAACATGGAAGCTCATTAGAAACATATCTGGGGCTTTAGAGAAAAAAAGCAATACCTTGGCATTTGTATTTTTCAAAAAATTCTAAGATAATTCTGATATGCATCTGGATTTTATAAAATGATTGCAGAATTTTCTATTAAATTGTAGTTTTGGTGATAAGAGAATTTTATTATTTTTCTTTTGGCCAATCATGATACAATGGTACCAAGTGAGTAATAGTTACATAATCCTAATAGTAAAAGATGTTTATCAGTTTTTACAATCAATAGCCACACACACACAAAAAAAGATAATTACCATTGCAAGCTATGATTAATCTAACTATAAAATAATTGCATACAATTTGGGGGGTCAAAGCAGATTGATGTGGTAAGTGGAACTGAATACATACAGAAGTTTTCATCTGCCCAGCCAGTCTATGTCTTTTGGTTGGTGAATTGAATCCATTTATATTAAGGTAGGTATTGACATTTGTGATCCTATTACCATTTTCTTAATTGTTCAGGGTTTATTTTCTGTAGGTCTTTGCCTTCTCTTGTTTCCTGCCTAGGGAAGTTCCATTAGCATTTGTTGTAAAGATGATTTGGTGGTGCTAAATTCTCTCAACTTTTGCTTGTCTGGAAAGCTTTTGATTTCTCCCTCAAATCTGAGTGAGAGTCTTGCTAGGTCTTGCTATTCTTGGTTGTAGGTTCTTCCCTTTCATCACTTTAAATATATCATGCCATAACTGTCCAGCTTCTAGAGTTTCTTTGAAAAATCAGTTGATAACCCGAATGCAGTTCCCTTATATGTTATCCGTCATTTTTCCCTTGTTTCTTCTAATGTTTTATCTTTGGCTTTAATTTTTGTCAATTTGATTACTATGTGTCTTGATGTGTTTCTCCTTGGGTTTAGCCTGCCTGGAACTCTCTGTGCTTCCTGGACTTGGTTGACTATTTCCTTTCCCATGTTAGGGAAGTTTTCAGCTATTATCTCTTCAAATATTTTCTCAGCTCCTTTCTCTCTTTGTTCTCCTCCTGGGACCCCAGTAATGTGAATGTTGGTGCATTTAATGTTGTCCCAGAGGTCTCTTAGTCTGTCTTCATTTTTTTTCATTCTTTTTTCCGTGTTCTGTGACAGTGATTTCCACCATTTTGTCTTCCAGGTCGTTTACCTATTTTCCTTCGTTTATCTATTATCATGCTATTGATTCCTTTTAGTGTCTTGTCATCTCTGTTTGTTGTTTAGTTCTTCTAGGTCTTTGGTAAACATTTCTTGCATCTTCTCCTTTGTTTTCCTAAGTTCCTGGATCATCTTCACTATCATTATTCTGAATTCTTTTTCTGGAGGGTTACCTGTCTCCCCTTCATTTAGTTGTTTTGCTGGAATTTTATCTTGTCCCTCCACCTGGGACATAACTTTCTGCTTTTTCATCCTGATTAAGTTTCTGTGATGTGGTTTTGGTCCTAGCCACTGTGGGATTGTGGTTCTTCTTGCTTCTTCTGTCTGCCTTCTGAAGGAGGAGGCTAAGAGGCTTGTGTAATCTTCCTGATGGGAGGGGCTGGCAGTGGAGAAACCTGGGTCTTACTCTGGTGGGCAGAATGTTGCTCAGCAAAGTTTTAATCCAGTTATCTGCTGATGAGTGGGGTTGTGGTCCCTCCCTGGTAGTTGTTTGTTCTGAAGCGACCCATCCCTGGGGTCTATGGGTTCTATGGTAGGGTTATTGATGAACTCCAATACGGTTTACACCACGGGCAGCATTCCTGGCCTACTGCTGCTAGTGCCCCGTCCCCATGGTGAGCCCCTGCTGACCCACACCTCCGCAGGAGTCCCTCCAACACTAGCAGGTGGCTTTTGTTCAGTCTCCTGTTGGGTCACTACTCCTTTCCTCTGGGTCTTGGTGTCTGTGCTCTCCAAGACTGAAGTCTCTGTTTCCCCCAGGCGTGTGGAAATCCTGCAGTAAAATCCTGCTGGTCTTCAAGGTCAGATTCCCTGGGGATTCCTGGTCCCTTTATTGGATCCCCAGGCTGGGAAGCCTGATGTGGGACCAGAACCTTCACAACAGTTGGAGAAATTCTTTGGTATTGTTCTCCAGTTTGTGGGTCATGGACCTAGACTGTATGGGATTTGATTTTTTCATGATTGTGCCCCTCCTACCATCTTGCTGGAGTTTCCTCTTTATATTTGGATGTGGGGTATCTTTTTTGGTGGGTTCCAGCATTCTCTTGTGATGGGTGTACAATTGCTGGATGTGCTTTTGGTGCTTTTGTGGGAGGAGATGAGCACACATGCTTTTATTCTGCCATCTTGAACCTGAAGCCTCTTTATGTATTTTTATTTGGGGCTGTGCTACACCTTCACTGCTGCACAGGATTTTCTCTAGTTGCAGTGAATGGGGGCTATTCTCTAGTTGTGGTGTGCAGGCCTCTTACTGCAGTGACTTCTCTTGAGCAGAGCATGGGCACCAGGGCACATAGGCTTCAGTAGTTGTTCCACATGAACTCAGTAGTTGCAATTCCGGTTCCTGGGCTCTAAAGCACAGGCTCAATAGTTGTGGTGCAAGGGCTCAGTTGCTCTGCAGCATGTGAGATCTTCCCCAGTCATGGATTGAACCCATGTCTCCTTCGCTGGTAGGTAGCTTCCTTATGACTGAGCCATTGGGGAAGCCCAAAAGCCATTAACATAATGAAATATTATCTATAAACGTTTTCTTTTAAGGAAACTACCTAGTAAGACTTTCTGAACTTTTTATTTTTATTTATTTTTTAAATTTAATTTATTTATTCAAATTGGAGATAAATTACTTTACAATATTGTAGTGGTTTTTGCCATACATTAACATGAATCAGCCGTGGGTGTACATGTGTCCCCCATTCTGAACCTGCTCCCACCTCCCTCCCCATCCATCCCTCAGGGTCATCCCAGTGAACTGGCCCTGAGCACCTTGTCTCATGCATTGAACCTGGACTGGCAATCTGTTTCACATATGATAATATACATGTTTCAATGCTATTCTCTCAAATCACCCCACCCTTGCCTTCTTCCACAGAGTCCAAAAGTCTGTTCTTTATATCTATATCTCTTTTGCTGTCTTGCATATAGGGTCATCATTACCATTTTGCTAAATTCCATATATATGCGTTAATATACTGTATTGGTGTTTTTCTTTCTGATTTACTTCACTCTGTATAATAGGCTCCAGTTTCATCCACCTCATTAGAACTGATTCAAATGCATTCTTTTTAATAACTGAGTAATATTGCATTGTGTACATGTACCACAGCTTTCTTATCCATTCATCTGTCAATGGACATCTAGGTTGCTTCCATGTCCTGGCTATTGTAAACAGTGCTGCGATGAACATTGGGGTACACGTGTCTCTTTCAATTCTGGTTTCCTCGGTGTGTATGCCCAGCAGTGGGATTGCTGGGTCGTAAGGCAGTTCTATTTCCAAATTTTTAAGGAATCTCCACACTGTTCTCCATAGTGGCTGTACTAGTTTGCATTCCCACCAGCAGTGAAGGAGGGTTCCCTTTTATCTGCACGTTCTCCAGCATTTATTGTTTGTAGACTTTTGGATAGCAGCCGTTCTGACCGGCATGAGATGGTACCTCATTGTGGTTTTCATTTGCATTTCTCTGATAATGAGTGTTGTTGAACATCTTTTCATGTGTTTGTTAGGCATCTGTATGTCTTCTTTGGAGAAATGTCTGTTTAGTTCTTGGGCCCATTTTTTGACTGGGTCATTTATTTTTCTGGAATTGAGCTTCAGGAGCTGCTTGTATATTTTTGAGATTAATTCTTTGTCAGTTGCTTCATTTGCTATTATTTTCTCCCATTGTGAAGGCTGTCTTTTCACCTTGCTTATAGTTTCCTTCATTGTGCAAAAGCTTTTAATTTTAATTAGGTCACATTTTCTTATTTTGGCTTTTATTTCCATTACTCGGGGAGGTGGGTCATAGAGGATCTTGCTGTGATTTATGTTTTGCCTATGTTTCCTCTAGGAGTTTAATAGTTTCTGGTTGTATGTTTAGATCTTTAATCCATTTTGAGTTTATTTTTGTGTATGGTGTTAGAAAGTGTTCTAGTTTCATTCTTTTATAAGTGGTTGACCAGTTTTCCCAGCACCACTTGTTAAAGAGATTGTCTTTTCTCCATTGTATATTCTTGCCTCCTTAGTCAAGATAAGGTGTCCATAGGTGCGTAGATTTATCTCTGGGCTTTCTATTTTGTTCCATTGATCTATATTTCTGTCTTTGTGCCAGTATCATACTGTTTTGATGACTGTAACTTTGTAGTAGAGCCTGAAGTCAGGCAGGTTGATTCCTCCAGTTCCATTCTTCCTTCTCAAGATTGCTTTCGCTATTCGAGGTTTTTTGTATTTCCATACAACTTATGAAATTATTTGTTCTAGTTCTTTGAAAAATACCGTTGATTGCTTGATAGGGATTGCATTGAATCTATAGATTGTTTTGGGTTGTATACTCATTTTCACTATATTGATTCTTCCAATCCATGAACATGGTACATTTCTCCGTCCATTTGTGTCATTTTTTATTTCTTCCATCAGTGTTTTATAATTTTCTATATATAGGTATTTTCTTTCTGTAGGTAGATTTATTCCTAAATATTTTTTTCTTCTCGTTGCGCTGGTGAATGGAATTTTTTCCTTAATTTATCTTTCTGTTTTCTCATTGTTAGTGTATAGGAATGCAAGAGATTTTTGTGTGTTAATTTTATATCCTGCAACTTTACTATATTCATTGATTAGCTCTAGTAATTTTCTGATGGAGTCTTTAGGGTTTTCTATGTAGAGGATCATGTCATCTGCAAACAGTGAGAGTTTTACTTCTTCTTTTCCAATCTGGATTCCTTTTATTTCTTTTTTCCTCTGATTGCTGTAGCCAAAACTTCCAAAACTATGTTGAATAGTAGTGGTGAGAGTGGGCACCCTTGTCTTGTTCCTGACTTTAGGGGAAATGCTTTCCGTTTTTCACCATTGAAGATAATGTTTGCTGTGGGTTTATCATATATGGCTTTTATTGTGTTGATTTATGTTCCTTCTATTCCTGCTTTCTGGAGGGTTTTTATCATAAATGGATGTTGAATTCTGTCACAGGCCTTCTCTGCATCTGTTGAGATAATCATATGGTTTTTATCTTTCAATTTGTTAATGTGGTGTATCACATTGATTGACTTGTGAATATTGAAGAATCCTTGCATCCCTGGGATAAAGCCCACTTGGTCATGATGTGTCATCTTTTTAATATGTTGTTGGTTTCTGTTTGCTAGAATTTTGTTAAGGAGCTTTGCATCTATGTTCAACAGTGATATTGGCCTGTAGTTTCTTTTTTGTGCATGGCATCTTTGTCTGTTTTTGGTATTAAGGTGATGGTGGCCTCATAGAATGAGTTTGGAAATTTACCTTCCTCTGTAATTTTCTGGAAGAGTTTGAGTAGGATAGGTGTTATTTCTCTAAATTTTTTGGTAGAATTCAGCTGTGAAGCCATCTGGTCCTGGGCTTTTGTTTGTTGGAATATCTTTGATTACAGTTTTGATTTCCATACTTGTGATGGATCTGTTAAGATTGTCTATCTCTTCCCAGTTCAGTTTTGGAAGGTTATATTTTTCTAAGAATTTGTCCATTTCTTCCAAGTTGTCCATTTTATTGGCATATAGTTGCTGATAGTAGTCTTTTATGATCCTTTGTATTTCTGTGTTGTCTGTTGTGATTTCTCCATTTTCATTTCGAATTTTGTTGATTTGATTCTTCTCCCTTTTTTTCTTGATGAGTCTGGCTAATGATTTGTGTATTTTATATATCTTCTCAAAGAACCAGCTTTTGGCTTTGTTGATTTTTGCTATAGTCTCTGTTGTTTCTTTTGGATTTATTTCTGTCCTAATTTTTGTGATTTCCTTCCTTCTACTAACTCTGAGACTCTTCATTTCTTCTTTTTCTAGATACTTTGTGTGTAGAGTTAGGTTATATATTTGATTTTTCTCTTGTTTCTTGAGGTAAGCTTGTATTGCTATGAACCTTCCCCTTAGCATTGCTTTTACTGAATCCCATAGGTTTTGGGTTGTTTTGTTTTCATTTTCATTCATTTCTATGCATATTTTGATTTCTTTTTAAATTTTTCTGTGATTCGTTGGTTATTCAGAAGCATGTTGTCTAGCCTCCATGTTTGTATTTTTAATAGTTTTTTTCCTGTAGTTGACATATAATATTACTGCGTTGTGATCAGAAAAGGTACTTGAAATGATTTCATTTTCTTTGAATTTACCAAGGCTAGATTTATGGCCCATGATGTGATCTATCCTGGAGAATGTTCTGTGTGCACTTTAGAAAAAGGTGAAACTCATTGGTTTGGAGTGCAATGTCCTATAGATATCAATTAGGTCTAATGGTCCACTGTATCATTTAAAGTTTGTGTTTCCTTGCTAATTTTCTGTTTAGTTGATCTATCCATAGGTGTGAGTGGGGTATTAAAATCTCCCACCATTTCTGTGTTACTGTTAATTTCCTCTTACATACTTGTTAGCATTTTCCTTATTGCAGTGCTCCTATGTTGGGTGCATATATATTTATAATTGTTACATCTTCTTCTTGGATTGATCCTTTGATCGTTAGGTAGTGTCCTTCTTTGTATCTTTTCACGGCCTTTATTTCAAAGTCTATTTTTTCTGATATGCATATTGCTACTCCTTCTTTCTTTTGGTCTCAATTTGCATGAAATATCTTTTTCCAGCTCTTCACTTTCAGTCTGTATGTGTCCCTTATTTTGAGGTGGGCCTCTTGTAGACAGCATATATAAGGGTCTTGTTTTTATATCCAATCAGCCAGTCTTTGTCTTTTGTTTGGGGCATTCAACCCATTTACATTTAAAGTAATTATTGATAAGTATGATCACGTTGCCATTTACTTTGTTGTTTGGGGTTTGAGTTTATACACTTTTTCTGTGTTTCCTGTCTGGAGAATATCCTTTAGCATTTCGTGAAGAGCTGGTTTGGTAGTGCTGAATTCTCTGAGCTTTTGCTTGTCTGTAAAGTTTTTGATTTCTCCTTCATATTTGAATGAGATCCTTGCTGGGTATAGTAATCTTGGTTGTAGGTTTTTCTCTTTTCATCACTTTAAGTATGTCCTGCCATTCCCTTCTGGCCTGAAGAGTTTCTATTGAAAGATCAGCTGTTACCATTATGGGAATCCTCTTGTGTGTTATTTGTTGCTTTTCCCTTGCTGCTTTTAATATTTGCTCTTTGTGTTTGATCTTCATTAATTTGATTAATATGTGTCTTGGAGTGTTTCACTTTGGGTTTATCCTGAGTGAGACTCTCTGGATTTCTTGGACTTGGGTGGCTATTTCCTTCCCCATTTTAGGGAGGCTTTCAACTATTATCTCCTCAAGTATTTTCTCATGATCTTTCTTTTTATCTTCTTCTTCTGGGACTCCTATAATTCGAATGTTGGGGTGTTTAATATTGTCCCAGAGGTCTCTGAAGTTGTCCTCATTCTTTTAATTCTTTTTTTCTTTTTTCCTCTCTGCTTCATTTATTTCCACCATTCTATCTTCCACCTCAGTTATCCTATCTTCTGCCTCAATTATCTACTGTTGGTTCCCTCTAGAGTGCTTTTGATCTCAGTTATTGCATTATTCATTATTGGTTGACACTTTTTATTTCTTCTAGGTCCTTGTTAAACATTTCTTGCATCTTCTCAATCCTTGTCTCCAGTCTATTTATCTGTGACTCCATTTTGTTTTCAGAATTTTGTATCATCTTTACTATCACTATTCTAAATTCTTTTTCAGGTAGACTCCCTATCTCCTCCTCTTTTGTTTGCTTTGGGGGGCATTTATCATGTTCCTTTACCTGCTGAATAATTCTCTGCCTTTTAATTTTGTTTAGATTGCTCTGTTTGGGGTGGCCTTTCTGTATGCTGGAAGTTTGTGGTACCTCTTTATTGTGGAGGTTCCTCCCTGTGGGTGGGTTTGGACAAGTGGCTTGTCAAGGTTTCCTGATTAGGGAAGTCTGCATCTGTGTTCTGTTGGGTGGAGCTGAAATTTTTCTCTCTGGAGTGCAATGAAGTGTCCAGTAGTGAGTTTTGAGGTGTCTATGGGTTTGGTGAGACTTTTGGCCACCTGTATTGTAATGCTCAGGGTTATGTTCCTGCATTGCTGGAGAATTAGCTTGGTATATCTTGCTCTGAAACTTGTTGTCTCTTGGGTGGAGCTTGGTTTCAGTGTAGGTATGGAGGCTTTTGGATGATCTTTTGTCGATTAATGTTCCCTGGAGTCAGAAGTTTTCTGGTGTCCTCAATTTGGACTTAAGCCTCTTGCCTCTGGCTTTCAGTCTTATTCTTACAGTAGCCTCCAGACTTCTCCATCCATATAACACCAATGACAAAACATGTAGTTTAATGGTAAAAAGATTCTGCAGAGTGAGGGACACCCAGAGAGGTTCACATAGTTACAAGGCAAAGAGAAGAGGGAAGAGGGAGGTAGAGGTGACCAGGAGGAGAATAGGGGGAATCAAAAGGGGCAAGAGCAATCTAGCCAGTAATCAATTCACTATATGCTCTCCACAGTCTGGAACACTTAGAGAGGTTTACAGAGTTATATAGAGAAGAGAAGAGGGAGAAGGGAGCTAGAGATGACCAGGCGGAAAAAAGGGGTAGTCAAAAGGGGAGAGACCAATCTAGCCAGTGATCAGTTACCTAAGTGTTCTCCACAACCTGGAACACCCAAAGAGATTCACAGAGTTAGGTAGAGAAGAGAAGGGGGAGGGAGGAGATAGAGGTGACCTGGGGGAGAAAAAGGAGAGTCAAAAGGGGAGAGAGCAATCAAGCCAGTAATCACACCCATAAGTAAAAATGGGTACTGAAGATTAGATTCTTAAAGGTACAAATTTGATAAGAAATACCAAATAGCAAAGATTAAAAATCTAGAGTAGATGTTAGACTCTCAAAAATACAATATTAAAAATACAAAACAAAATCACAAAAATTATAATATATATATATATATATATATATATGTGAAATTTGCTTTAAAAATAGGGCCTTTTTTTGCAAGGTAATAGTGGGTTATAAAAGTGAAAATTAAAGGAGTAATAAAGAACTTGAAATTAAAAAATGATAATAGTAAAATATATCTAGGAATTTCTCTGAAGCGTTGAGGGCAGTGTGGGGTCAGTTCAGTTTCAGATAGTTCCTTTTTCCAGCTTATACTTCTTCTCAAGGTCTTATAGACCCCCTCCAATGCTTAGTCAATATTAACTACAGGCTTTTAATCTGTTGCACCTGTCACTTCCAAAGTGGTACCTTCTTCTTTGTTTATTTTGACTTCCTCTGTTTGTAAGTCTCTTCAGTGTCTAATTTCTGCCTTGACGCAAGGGGGCAAAGGTGGTCACTTATTTAGGCTCACTTGTTCAGTCGTGCTGTGAGGAGGGAGGAACACTGCAAACAAATATCACTGGCGTGTGTGGGGAGTGCTCGCAGGGTATGGACCACACTGGGTTTGCCCCAGCTCATGGTGTGTGCACTTTCCCAGTCTACACTGCTCAAGCTCCAGTTTGCTCTGCCGGCGAACTGTCTAAGACGGGCCCTGGGATTCATGAACTTCCCAGGTCTAAGCCACTCAGGTTCAGGTTCTCAGGTACTCCACAAAGGTGCAGACTCAGTTGGGCCTGTGTTTTGTGCCCTTCCCAGGTCTGAGCATCTCACGCAATCACGTGCTCTCCTCAGGTGGGGGTGCATCTTATCGCCTCCCCCGTCCCAGCCGCTCAGTTTCCTGGGTACGCAGCAGGTGCACCATCTCAGGTACTCTGGGGAGCTGATCTCTGGCTGCTACCCTCCTGGCAGATGTCAACCGTCTAGGATCCCAGGAAGACTTGGTTAGCAACTGGGAGCCTGCTCACAGTTTGGTGGAGGATGCCATCTCTAGGGCTGTGATTACCCCTCACCGTCCAGCTCTAGCTGTCGCCCATCTGCCTCTCTGCCTCCAGCAGGGGGATGGGCCAGTCCGCAGCTGGCTAACTCTCCTCTGGTATTTGCTCAATCCTTTGTTCTTTGAGTAGGCCCAGGTGTGCCTTAGATTAGAACTTTTTGCAGGCAACTTCTCTCTCTCTCTTTCTTTCTCTCTCTCTCAGGCTATCCCACAGTTTGGGTTGCTATCTCACATTAGCTCCCTCAGATTGCCCTCAGGGTATTCAGGCCCGGTCCTTACCCTAAGCAATGCAGCTTCATCCCCCGCTTGCTGGTGGTGGACACGAGTGTCTGGGCTACTTCTCTGCTGGGAGTTGCAGTTAGGCACGTGACAATTGCAGTTGCAATTCTATGGGATTTTGATTTTTTTCCCCCTCCTGTTTATGTTGCCCTCTGAGATTCCAAAACTCCCTCAGACCCGCCGGTGAGAGGGTTTCTTCATGTTTGGAAACTTCTCCTCCTTCATGACTCCCTCCCTGGGGTGGGTCTCCATCACTAACTCTTTTGTCTCTCTTTTTGTCTTTTATATTTTGTCCTACCTCCTTTCAAAGAGAATGGGCTGCCTTTCTGGGTGCCTGGTGTCCTCTGCCAGCATTCAAAAGTTGGTTTGTGGAAGTTGCTCTGCGTTCAAATGATCTTTTGATGAATTTGTTGGGGAGAAAGTACTCTCCTCTTCCTATTCTGCCACCATCTTAGGACCTCCCCTCTGAACCTTTTATTTTAAAATTGACTCTAGTAATATTAAATTTTGACAAATTCTCTAATTAAGGCCCAAGTCTCAAAGCAGTAGGATGCTGAATCTAGCATCTTTAGTTCCCTTGAATTAAAATAATGACAGACCTAATTAGATAAATGTTGTGGTTTTCATGGTCTGATATTTTATCAGCAATTGCAAAGACCTGCCATGAACATTTTTTTTTTTGGTTTTATTAATATTGAATAAAATGTTTTTGTATTTTATTCAATATTCAGTCAGTTCAGCCACACAGTCATGTCTGACTCTTTGCAACCCCATGGACTGTAGCACACCAGGCCTCCCTGTCCATCACCAACTCCCAGAGCTTGCTCAAACTCATATCCATTGAGTCGGGGATGCCATCCAACCATCTCATCCTCTGTCGTCCCCTTCTCCTCCCGTCATTCTCTTCACCAATATTAGTATCTCTCAAACACAGTGTGACCTAATTTGAGAGATATTTTTGTATCTCTCAGAAACAGTGTGACCTAAATATAAGATGATGTTAAGCAGCATTGCGATTTACAGATGTTTCTTTTGCTTGATTATATTTTTTGTGTGTATGCTTTTATGCAGATAAATGTATACACATACATAATCCTGTCTTTTAAATGATTTCATGTTTATTAATCTCCTCATGAGCCCTTTCCTCCTTGAATTCTCAGTCCTACTGTTCCTATTATTTCCTTCAACTGACACATTCCCTCTGCAGACTTACTTCTTGAACACATAGGCTACTAATATTGATTGCATTTTTCACTCAGAACTTCCATGAGATGATTTTCACCAGATGTGGACTCAGCCTTACCATCCTCTGTAAGGATGCTTTCTGATCTGATACTGATGCCTTCTGATACTGAAAACCTCTGACTTTGATTCTTGTGCTGAAGTTTAAACAAAGTACCCCATCCCTGACATGAAAGAAAAAAATTAAGAGAAAAGAACATACCCCCCACTGCAAACTGTTACGTGGTTACATGGAAGCAGATAATTACTAAACAAAGCCTGAAACACACACAGAACATATACAAGAGTTATTCCAGTGTCCATTGTATGCTTTTGTGTTTATTTTTCCTCCCATTAACTTCATGTATGGGAAAAACCTGTTTCTGCCTCCCTGTTCTCTGACTCTTGGTCATCATTTTTGAAAGCCTTCAGACAGGTGTCCTTTCCGTCCAGTCTTGAAACATCAAGCAGCAGGCAAAGCCTCTGCTCCAAATTCTCTTTTAGTTTCACTGCTTTTAAAACATTCTGTCCACCCAGGAATGGGTCCCATGGTTGCCTTGGTGGGCTCCTGCTGTCCTTCTCTGTTGAATCACCAGCCAGTCTGCTGTGATCTCTGGGGAAATGGACCAGCAGCCTGCTCTTCCTACCTAATATTATCTTACTACAGAGTCAGAGGTAAGTCCACACTGTGCAGTGAATGGGTTACTACTCATCCTACTGATATCGAAGATCACAGAATCCATTCCCATCTCCTCATGGAAATAGATGGGGAAAATGTGGAAACAGTGTCAGATTTCATCTTCTTGGGTTCTAAAATCAATGCAGACAGTGACCACAGCCACAAAATTAAAAGATGCTTGCTCCTTGAAAGAAAAGCTATGACAAACCTAGAGAGTATATTAAAAAGCAGAGACATCACTTTGCCTACAAAAGTCCGTATAGTCAAAGCTATGGTTTTTCCAGTAGTCATGTACAGATGTGAGAACTGGACCATGAAGAAGGCTGAATGCTGAAGAATTGATGATTTTGAACTGTGATGTTGAAGAGACTCTTGAGAGTCCCTTGGACAGCAAGGAGATCCAACCAGTCAATACTAAAGGAAATCAACCCTGAATGAATATTCATTGGAAGGACTAAGGCTGAAGCTGAAGCTCCAATGCTTTGGCCACCTGATATGAAGAGCTGACTCATTGGAAAAGATCCTTATGCTGGGAAAGATTGAGGGCAAGAAGAGAAGGGGGTAATAGAGTATGAGATGGTTGGATGGCATCACTAACTCAATGGACAGGAGTTTGAGCATGCTCTGGGAGATAATGAAGGACAGGAAAGCCTAGTGTGCTGCAGTTCCTGGTGTTGCAAAGAGTTGGGCACAACTTAGTCACTGAACAACAACTGATATCAAAGGGCAAGGCAAAGAGCTGAAGTATTTCCAGAAAAGAGCACACAATCCAACAAAGAAAAGAGTATTACCCAACATTTGACATTAGTACACAATTAATCCTACCTCAGTGTCTGTATCTGAGCTGTACTGCCACATACAAGTGTGGCATGTGGATCCATTGGCAATGTTGGCACTAAGAACAGGTTCAAGGTCATCCGTATCCAGATTATTGATCAGTAAAGTGTTTTGATGATCCCAATCATGGCATATGGAAAAGGAAATGGCAACCCACTCCAGTATTCTTGTCTGGAAAATACCATGGACAGAGGAGTTTGGCAGGCTACATTCCATGCAGCTACAAAGAGGCAGACATGACTGAGCAACTGAGCACAGAATATTATGACACATAAAATTGAAGGGTTTTAAGAGTGAAGGAAGATACAAGGGAGAATGGCTTCTGTAGTTCTAGTAGAAAGGAAATACCATTGGAACCTCAGGGGCCTTGTGTTTCTACTATCAAAGATCATGTCACTGAAAAAGTGAACCATTGCAGCTTTGAAGATGGGCAGATAGTCTACAGCCGGGATGGTATATCAGTTGAGGGACATGTGGGGCTTGCCTTCAAGGAGTGACAAGATAGGATGGAATTCGAGAGTTGAAATAACTAGAAAGAATACAGAAGAAAGAATGCTTGGGACATGTGACAGATGTGAGATGGATTGTGAAACTGACAGTGACCACCAACGTCTCCAGGTAGACACATTTGGGGAGAAGCTCAGGTGAGATGCTTGAAATCTCTTAAAAGATGCTTGACACTTTAGTGAAATCTTAAGTTAAGTCCAGTTTCAGTACCAAACAAGCAGAGCACAGGGAAGACCTTTGCTTTGACTGTCATCTAGGGTTGAGCAGGGAGGTGCTCAGCCCCACACCTCAGGGCGTCAGGCTCTCCGGGAGCAGCACACACTTGGATGCCTGCAGGTTGGTGAGCTTCCTGCCAGGTGTCTGTTGAAAGGTGCTCACAGCCTCCGAAGGGCACTTTGTCAATATCCTTTGTGTTGCACATATGACACAGGTGCCTGACCTGCCCCACCTCAGCCTCAGGGCCTGTTGACCATTTTTGAATCCCTCCTTCCTTTCTGTGGCTCTGCTGAAGTGTCCCCTCATCAGAGAAGCCTTCCCTGTTCACCCCTCTGATACATTGTCCAGCTTGATTTGCCGCAGGTCACCCTACAACCTTCCTTGCTGTGTGTGTCCCTAGTAGAATTAAGCAGAGACTGTTGTAGCCCCAACATCTTCAACCACGTGGCAGTGTGAGTTCAACCACAAGGTTAGATGAGTGGTGAAGTGACAGTCGCTCATTCGTGTCCGACTCTTTGCGACCCCCTGGACCATACAGTCCATGGAATTCTCCAGGCCAGAATACTGGAGTGGGTAGCCTTTCCCTTCTCCAGGGTATCGTCCCAACCCAGAGTTCAGACCCAGGTCTCCCACACTGCAGGCGGATTCTTTACCAACTGAGCCACAAGGGAAGCCCAAGAATACTGGAGTGGGTGGCCTATCCC
The DNA here is from genome assembly GCA_024291935.2 of Okapia johnstoni. Classification (NCBI taxonomy): domain Eukaryota; kingdom Metazoa; phylum Chordata; class Mammalia; order Artiodactyla; family Giraffidae; genus Okapia; species Okapia johnstoni. Next base: position 3,719,598 of record CM044326.1, read on the forward strand.
TTCTCCAGTGAATCTTTCTGACCCAGGGATTGAACTGGGGCCTCCTGAGTTGCGGGCAGATTCTTTACCAACTGGGCTATCAGGGAAGCATGTATTGATTAAATAATATGACTTTAAAGGATATTACATGATTATTCATTCCAATTCTTGCAAACCAAGCTGCAAAACTTTTTACCAGACATTGTGAGGGAGGAGTGGCAAAAAAGAAAAGGATGCTTCACTTAGTAAGCCAGCCAGAAAGAAGTTTCTGCAGATTTCTATTTGATGCATTACATCATGACATTTTCATAATCTGTAGAAGCTGAGCCAATTGAGTGTTGAAGGACAAGGGCGGGCTGGGAGCCTCAGATCAGATCTTGAGTCCAAGGCAGTGATGATGCTCACTGCCAGGTGGGAGTGGTCAACAGCCAAAGTACGTATTTAGTTTCCTCCCTTTATGTCCTTCTCTGCATCCTTCCTCTGTTCCTTCTACACTGTCCAACCTTCCCTTCTAACCCTACCACATCTGCATCACCTCTGCTGGGCTGACCTGATTGGCTACTCTAAGCTTAAGAAGAGGGATGTCTGTGTCACTGGCCACAGAGCGTCTATCAGGCATCCAGCCACATTCCCCCAACCTTACCTCACGGAGGAGCATCTGTTTTTCCCCGGGAAGGACGTCTGCTCAGGGACCTATGCTTCTACCATCAAGGATCATGTCACTGAAACAGTGAACCATCGCAACTTTGAAGATGGACAGATAGTCTACAGTCTGGATTGTATATCAATTGAGGTCTCCTTCCTGCCTTGCAGCAGAAGCTCTGACTACCTGCAGACCCCTGCTGCCCAGTACCATTGCCAGTGGTCCCAGGAAGCTGTTGACATTTAGATTAGTGGAAAGTGAATAAACTTAAACTTTGCTTCCTCAGTGGCACTAGCCAATTTTAAGTGCTGAATTGTCACAATTTTTTTTTTACAGGAACGCTTCTAGCATTGCAGAAAGTTCTACTTTAGACAGTGTCCATGACAAGAGCTATGCATTTCATCACATTTTCTAGTCCAATAGTAAGTTTATAGGTGGGAAGAGTACAAATGTCAGGCTGCTCAGAGTGAAGAATAGTGCAAGGCAGCCACAAGGTTGCAGCTGGCACTGTGCCTCTCAGCAGGCCCCAGGGCCAGGGCCTGGGAACTCCAGGCCTTCTTTGGCCATCATTTCTGATGTTCTTGTCTTGCCTTCAGAAGACCTGAGGAGAAATGAGTCTTCAGGCACGATTCACAAACAAGAGACCACAGCCTCACAGTGTAGTTCACTCCAGCAGGGGAAGAGTTCTGAAGTGGTCAACAACCCTCTCCTATTTTTCCCTTGCATGTTCCTTCACCAGTAGGCTAGTTATTGGAAAGATAAACTCTCTCCTATAGCTATTTTCAAGTGCTGATTCATCACGTGTTTCTGTGTTTTGCATTACAAAATTCTGCTCTGAGCAGTTTTGTATTTCTGATTGCCAAGGTGAGAAGCAGTGAGGGTTCCCCAGGGCAGATTAAAAGAAGGGAGGTGCTCCTTCGGAGACAGTGCCACCCCCTCATCCTCTATCCCACTGCAAGCCATGAGAGTAAGGGAAACTTGGAAAAGTTGGAATATTGGCAAAGTAAACATTTTTGAGCATCTTCTTGCATTTTTCTCTTCTTTCGTTGGTCACTTATTTTTAAAAATGCTATTCTGAATAAATGTAAGTTGTAATGCTTTTTCCTGCCCCATATTCTTGTAGCAATTTCAGCGAGGCAGCAGTGAGCAGTGGCATAAAGAGAGATCTTAACTCCCTGCCCAAGACTTGAACCTGGGTAGCCCAGATGAAAACCAGAAATCCTAGCCACCAAATCAGCAAGGGCTAGAGGCTAGAAGCTAATTTTCCCTGGATCTTTGCCTCCAGTGAAAAATGCACTTATCACAGAGGCAGAAACTATAAATGCAGGTGCTAAGTTTATTATTAGAGACACAGCAGAAGAACAAGTGGGAGAGCACATAGTGAAACAGTTTGTTTAGTTGAGACAGAAGCAAGGCAGAGATGCACATCTGGAGAGAAAGGGTGCTCATCCTCCCCAGTGAGGAGGAGCCCAGTAAAGAGGGGGTTAACACATTTATAAGGCAGTTCTTCCAGGTCTTTGTCTTCCTTCAGGCTAGTTATCTAGTTTCTTTTTCCACACCTGAACTACCCTGGGGCCCTCCCCTGGGGTGCATACGCACCCCTCAGCCAAGATGGATCTCGAAGTGAAGGCTTCTGGGATGAGCCAGACTCATTATGGGCTGGAGTTGTCCCCTGACTTTTAATGCCAAGGACCCTTTCTGTGCACGTGTCATGTCTCCCTTGTCCTTTACTCAGAAGGGACTTTGCCTTTCTTTGTGTATGCCATGATTATTCCCTTGAGGTGTTAACAAGAGGCAAAGACTGGCTATTTACCCTGTTTCTGTTGTTACTTCTATTTCTAAGAGCAAATGGGGGGGGGGATTAATTGTCAATTCTTCAACTGGAGCCCACCTATCTCTTATCTCAGGAAATGCAAAGAGAAGACTGGCTGATTGTAAATGTCCAACCTGGAGCCCATCTATCTTCTACCTCAGAAGACAGACTGAGATATGAGGTTGAATTATTAAGTATGAATACATCTAAGTTACTTCCTCCTTCCTGGAATTAGAAGGGTGTCAGGAAGGTCTTCTTGGAGTTCTAAAATTCCAGTTCATTTCAGTTGCGTCGCTCAGTCGTGTCCGACTCTTTGCGACCCCATGGACTGCAGCACACCAGGCATCCCTATCCATCATCACCTCCCAGAGTTTGCTCAAACTCACATCCATCCAACCAACTCATCCTCTGTTATCCCCTTCTCCTCCTGTCCTCAAACTTTTCCAGCATCAGGGTCTTTTCCAGTGAGTCAGTTCTTCGCATCAAGTAGCCAAAGTATTAGAGCTTTGGCTTCAGCATCAGTCCTTCCAATGAATATTCAGGACTGATTTCTTTTAAGATGGACTGGTTGGATCTCCTTGCAGTCCAAGGGACTCTCGAGAGTCTTGTCCAACACCACATTCAAAAGCATCAATTCTTTGGCACTCAGCTTTCTATATGGTCCAGCTCTCACATCCATACATGACTACTGGAAAAACTATAGCCTTGACTAGACAGATCTTTGATGGTAAAGTAATGTTTCTGTTTTTTAATATGTTGTCTAGGTTGATCATAACTTTTCTTCCAAAGAGCAAGCATTTTTTAATTTCATGGCTGAAGTCAGCATCTGCAGTGATTTTGGAGCCCCCAAAATAAAGTCCGTCACTGTTTCCATTGTTTCCCCATCTATTTGCCATGAAGTGATGGGACCAGATGCCATGATCTTAGTTTTTTGAATGTGGAGTTTTAAACCAATTTTTTCACTCTCCTCTTTCAGTTTCATCAAGAGGCTCTTTAGTTACTCTTCACTTTCTGCCATAAGGGTGGTGTCATCTGCACATCTGAGGTTATTGCTATTTCTCCTGGCAATCCTGATTCCAGCTTGTGCTTCATCCAGCTCAGCATTCTCCACAATGTACTCTGCATATAAGTTAAATAAGGAAGGTGACAATATACAGCCTTGTCATACTCCTTTCCCAGTTTGGAACCAGTCCGTTGTTCCATGTCTGGTTCTAATTGTTGTTTCTTGACCTGCATGCAGATTTCTCAGGAGGCAGGTAAGGTGGTCTGGTATTCTCATCTTTAAGAATTTTCCCCAATTTGTAGTGATCTACACAGTCAAAAGCTTTAGTGTAGTCAATAAAGTAGAAGTAGATGTTTTTCTGGAACTCTCTTGCTTTTTTCTATGAGCCAACATATGTTGGCAATTTGACCTCTGGTTCCTCTGCATTTCTAAATCCACCTTGAACATCTGGAAGTTCTCGGTTCACATACTGTTGAAACTTAGCTTGGAGAATTTTGAACATTACTTTGCTAATGTGCGAGATGAGAGCAATTGTGCAGTAGTTTGAACATTCTTTTGCATTGCCTTTCTTTGGGATTGGAATGAATACTGACCGTTTCCAGTCCTGTGGCCACTCCTGATATTTCCAAATTTGTTGGCATTTTGAGTGCAGCACTTTCTTTTTTGAGTGCAGATTTTTGAGTTCATCTTTTAGGATTTGAAATAGCTCCACTGGAATTCCATCACCTCCGGTAGCTTTGTTCGTAGTGATGCTTCTTAAGGCCCACTTGACTTCGCACTCCAGGATATCTGGCTCTAGGTCAGTGATCACACCATTGTGGTTATCTGGGTCATGAAGATCTTTTTTGTACAGTTCTTCTGTGTATTTTTTGCCACCTCTTCTTAATATCTTCTGCTTCTGTTAGGTCCATACCATTTCTGTCCTTTATTGTGCCCATCTTTGCATGAAATATTCCCTTGGTATCTTTTAATTTCCAACTCACCCCTTAACTTCCATCCCTCCTACTCTCTCTAGACACCCTCTTTCTCTACCTGTTAGCAAGGGTCTTCTTTGATCCATCCATACTTGACAGTTCAGTAGGGTTCTACTCTTCTACTTTGTCCATGCTGTACCCCCATTTTAGGAGCCTCATCACTGGGGAGAGTGGGGACAGTAAGGATATAAGTGGCGTGGGAAGCATTGGGGAAGTTTTGGAGTATAAGCAAAAGTGCATTTAGGGAAGTGACAAGGTTCCCTAGGAGAAGGAGTTCCAACCTTGTCTGGTGGATGAGGAGGCGTATTTATTTTTCACTGGACAGTATTTAAAAACAAAAAGTATTTTTACAATAACAGTATTTATCAAAGTATCCAAATGACAAAAAGGTGGTAACATTTTGATTTAAAACCTAGGCATAAATTAGGTTTTTAAATAAATTAGTAAAGTATGAAATATGAAGTATTTAATATTAATATTTCAAAATTAAATATTATTTAGGATCATTAAAAGGGTTTTTTTCATAACTTGAGCATTTGTGTGAAGTTCTGATTGATTCTTAGAAGGTAACTGAAGATTCCCTTTCTCTAGTTCACAAATAGAGGTGATTCTCTAGATAAAAAGCAAAGCTGGTGGGTTCAAAATTGGCTGCAGGCTTTTCTTTGCCATGTCCCACTACCCCCACCCTTGCCTCGATATCCTACCAGCCTGGAGTCTGGGTCTGTGTGGCCAACAGTTGTGGCTTCTCATGAAAGTTTCGTCAGTGTAGGCCCTGAGAACTTAGGGCCACTGTACGCAGCACAGCTCTGCAAATTGACATGACTCCTACAAACCCAGTATGGATAAGCCTCCTTGAAAGAGATGTGCACTGAGAAAATGTGTGATTGCTAAAGTGATCCTTGCCATCTCCCTCCCCACCTCCCACCCCTCCACCCCTCCACCCCTCCACCCCTCCACCCCCCGCCCCTCCAACCCCCGCCCCTCCAACCCCCAGTCCTCCAACCCGCCGCCCCTCCAACCCGCCGCCCCTCCAACCCGCCGCCCCTCCAACCCCACAGCCCTCCACCCCCCGCCCCTCCACCCCCCGCCCCTCCAACCCCCAGTCCTCCAACCCGCTGCCCCTCCAACCCGCTGCCCCTCCAACCTGCCGCCCCTCCAACCCCACAGCCCTCCACCTCCCACCCCTCCACCCCCACCCCAGCCCAGCCCCACTTTCCTAGTGCCTCCGTCACTAATCCTCTGATATGGATGATGTGGCTGTTTGCTCAGCCAGCATATGGGAGAGGGCTGGTGTGAAGTCAGAGAGTGGCTATGGGGACAAACCTTCTCCTCACTCTCCTCTGCCTGTCTCTCCTCCTTGCCTTGGGTTTTCTGTTATTCTGAGCAGGTGGCTCTAGGATCCCTCAGAACTGCCTTCCTCAGACCAGGCCTGGCTCCCCTGGGTCCTCACCAGCCCCAGACCTTGGGCTGGGCAGGCACCCTGTGTCAATACGAGACTACTTTCCTGGCTCCCAATGGAGTCATCCTGTCCTGTGTGTGAACCCCAGGAGAGGAGACTTGGTTATAAGCATTAAGTGCTCAACACAGACGTGACTACCCCTAGTCAGCCAGAACTAAACTGCCTCCATCCCTCCCTTCGCCAGGGGAAACGGGCCATGTGCATCTTAGGCAAGCCTATCATACCTTCTTTAACCTGAGACTTTGTGCAGTACTGTAGCTGGGGAGGTTTAATTTTAAATTTACACTGCCTCTGCCTCTGTGACTAACCTTTTTTTTGTTATTATAAACATACATAACAGCCTGCCTCAGGGAGATAACCTGAGCTACCCACCTGTGAAGGACTGGAAGGAAATTAAACTAACACATTCCCCTGCCTGAGACCTGCCATTCTAGAGGATGTTTGCAAGGATTGAATAGTCTCCTGCCTCTGTGTGCACTGGTTCCTTTTGCTGTTAGAAAAATGCAATTTTAAAGATAGGAAGCTCCCTCTGGTATAAGTTTCTTCTGGTGTCCATGCTCAGAGCCTCAGGGAACACAGTAGGACAGTGAGTCCACAAGCTCATCTCTGGCAAGAAAGGGAGAAGCTCACTGATCTTGCTGCACTCAGGACTTAATCTGCCCTGTGCTATTGAGGTTTTCTTTTGCAATAATTCCCATTCTACCTTGAGCTGAGTTTTGGTTCTTTTATTTTTAGCTTCTCTAAATAGCTCAATTTTTCTTTGGAGAGGGGAGTAAATGACTGGCTAGTGATATTTTAAATTTCGTGCTTTAAACAGGGTCATTATTAAAGGTTGTGTCATTCTCTAATGTACCTTATTTCCCCCTCTCTAATGAGAGAATTGATTTAACCTAATGCTTGAAATTAATTTTCCAGATTCCTGACTATAATCCCCTTGCTTTGAAGAATCTTCAGGTTTCCCTGGAGAATTTGCTTTTCTGCAGTTTTCCAGTTCTTCTAATAACTGCAGAGACCCTGCCCCAGAGCTCACAAGTGACCATGCAATTCCCTGGCTGCTCAGCACACTAACCAGAACCAATGGAAATTGTGAGTCAGGTGGGGATAAATACTGGGAAAGGGAAGACCAGGGTGAGGGGGTGTGAGTGAGTGAGGCGGGGTGACATTGGGAAGGCTGCCTTCAGGCAGAGGCTACATGTGACAAGGGTTGCACACAGAGCTGGAGGGCAGAGAAGGGCCAGGGCCCCAGAGCAGGAAGGAGTTCAGGGCATGAACGAACCTCAAAGAGGCAGGGCATCAGGAGCACAGTGGAGGCACCCTCTAAGATGAAGCACATCACATAGGAGGGTTCTTGAATGTTATTCTAAGTTTCTGTGTTATTTTAATCGAGTGAAATTTCACTATCTGGTTTAAATTTGAAGATCTTTTCTGTGGCCACATCCCTATCCTCAGAGTCGGCCCTGCCCTGGCCCTACCTGGCCAGACACCATCCGGGGCCACTCCAGGCCTCCAAACCCCGCACCCCCCCCACCTGCTTCTGTTACCTTTGACTGTTTGCCCAGGCCCAGCTCTGGGCAGGCTGCAATGGCTCTCAGCAGCAAAAGTCCATAGCTCCCATGTCCTGCTTGGCTTTTTGAATGAAGCTGATCTGCACAGGCAGCAGATCCCTGCTGATCCCATGACTGATCCTCTGCACAGGCAGGAGCAGAGGCTTATACCTCATACCTCAAGGACTGGTATTCCTCCTTGGAAATGTTCTGTGAAATCAAGAGCCAAGAGTGCCAGACACCAGCTTCGGCTGGCAGTCTGCATAGGGACACGTCTCTCCTGCCCCTGTTCCCTCTTAACTTAAAAAAATGTACAACATGAGAGTTTTATCTGGAGCAAAATGAGGACTATAGGCTGGAGACAGTATGTCAGATAGCTCTGAGAAACTGCTCCAAAGAAGTAACAGGGAAGGTCAGTATATATGTGATTTTGATGAAAGGGGAGTATGAAGCAATCAAGCACATATTTTCTTTGCAGAAAGTTTCTGCTAGTTACAAGGAGCAAATGTCACCATGAAAGGTTTCAGTGCTTTTCTAGATATGAGGAGATACAAGAACTGGGCTCATAAAATCGGTTCCTGAAAATATCCAACTATCTTACGACTGTTCTGCCAGTTTTTCCCAGAGCACAGAGTGCCTCATTTCTGCTCTCCACCCTGAACTTCTTTCAGGGAGTGTCGAAAGTCAGCAGATACAGCAGCACATGAGTTAAATCTTCTAGACATAGATGGCAAGTGCCAATGGCAAGTGATAATGGCAAGTGCCAGGTTGTAGTTGACGCCTCTCCTGTTGCTTCCTCCGATAGAGAAACAATAGCCTGTGGAACCTTTGCAATGTGATGCTTTGAGGAAGTCAGACCATGGGAAGTGATCAGTTCAGAATCATCCAACTTCGTTTGGATTGTCCAAATCCAGAAATAGCAAAATGCCCAGATCAATAAAACAGTAGTTAATAAGAGGTTACATAAAAACATGAAAACAGTTTGTGAACTGGGAGGTTTCAACTCCAAAGCTGGTGTGAAGCTCAGAGGCATGAAGTTGTAGGGTGGCTTATCGAGAGACCTTGAGAGGGGGATGGTGCCTGAGCCAAAGGTCACCTAAGGGGCTCCCTCCTAAGGGGCAGAGCCAGGCTGAGATCCAGGTCTGGAGTTTTCAAGTTGAAGAGGTTCAGATCTGCCCAGCATCCTTTTTTTTCTAAATTGGCTCTGCAGATGCCAAAATTCCCCAGGAAATAACAAGTATTTGGTTACATTTTACAGGTTGTTAGTGAATGTGGAAGGCAGAGTAATGGGCCCCCTCCTTCCACCAGAGATGTCCATATCCTAATGCCTGTAACCTAGGAATGTATTATGTTACATGGCAGAAAGGACTATGCAGATGTAATACATGAGGGACTTTGAGGTGCAAGGTATATTAGATTATCCAGGTGGGCCCTAGGTAGTCACAAGGCTTCTTATAAGATGGAGGCAGGAAGGTTGGATAAGATGTGAGGGTGGAAACAGAGGTGGGAGAGATGCAGTCCATAAGCCAAGGGATGAAGTTTCCTTTCAGAAGCCTGGAAAGGCTGGGAACAGATTCTCTTCTGGGTCCTCCAGAAGGAAGGAAGACCTGTAGACTCGTTTGAAACCTCTGACCTTCAGATAAAAATCTGTGTTGTTTTTAGCCAAATTTGGCATAATCTGTCAAAGCAGCAATAAGAAATCAATACAATGAGCCAGTGTTTTTTACTAGATTGGCTCTTTATTAGAAAATCATATTTCAGTTGGCCAGATTGTGTTGTTTTCAAGGATTTTTTTTTTTTTTTTTTTTTTTTTTTACTGCTGACGAACATTTAGAATAGTATGTGAAACGGTAGGATATCTATCCATCTTTCTCTTTATCTATAGGCAATTTGACTCAAAACACTGAGGGCTTTTTAAATGCAGTAAATCGAGTAAAAAGATCTTACAGTTCAAAAGGGAAAATGCTAATTATATTTTGAAACAAGTTACTGTTAACTGTTTAAATAACAGAGTCCTACTGTGTGCTCCATAGCAGGTTTTCAAATGTCCTTTTGTCCTTGGCTCAGTGAAAGCATTGTCCTAGAGTGGCCAGTTTCTCAGGACAAAGATTGTCTGTGAAGGAACACAGGGAAAAAGTTGAATTTCTTAGGGTTTTCTGAGTGCTGGAGGTGACTTGAGATGCATATTGGGCTTTATGCGTAAAAGTTGTTGTTGTTCAGTCACTAATTGTATCCTACTCTTTGTGACCCCACGGGCTGGGTCAGGCTCCCCTGTCCTTTACAGTCTCCCAGAGTTTATTCAAATTCATGTCCATCGAGTCGGTGACACTGTCTAAGCATCTCGTCCTCTGCCTCCCCCAGTCTCCTTTTGCCCTCAATCTTTCCCAGCATCAGGGTCTTTTCCAAAGAGTCAGCTCCTCACATCAGGGGGCCAAAGTATTGGAGCTTCAGCTTCAGCATCGGTCCTTCCAATGAATATTCAGGGTTGGTTTCTGTTAAGACTGATTGGTTTGATCTCCTTTCAGTCCAAGAGACTCTCAAGAGTCTTCTCTAGCATCATAATTCTTTAAAAGCATCAATTTTTCAGCACTCAGCCTTCCTTATGGTCCAACTCACATCCATACATGACTACTGGAAAAACCATAACTTTGACTATACAGACCTTTGTCGGCAAAGTAATGACTTTGCTTTTTTAGTGTGCTGTCCAGGTTTGTCATAACTTTCCTTCCAAGGAGCAAATAAATGTCTTTTAATTTCATGGCTGCAGTCACCATCCAAAGTTATTTTGGAGACCAAGAAAATAAAATCTGTCACTGCTTCCACTTTTTTTCCCTTCTGTTAGCCAGGAATTGATGGGACCAGATGCTATGACCTTAGTTTTTTAAACGTTGAGTGTTAAGCCAGCTTTTTCACTCTCCTCATTCAACGTCATCAAGAAGCTCTTTAGTTCCTTTCACTTTCTACCATTAGGGTGGTATCATCTGCTTATCTGAGGTTGATATTTCTCCTGGCAATCTTGATTATAGCTTGTGATTCATTCAGCCTGACATTGCACATGATGAACTCTGCATATAAGTTCAATGAGCAGGATGACAATATACACCCTTGTCAAACTCCTTTCCCAATTCTGAACCAGCCTGTTGTTCCATGTCCAGTTCTAGTTGTTGCTTCTTGACCTGCATACAGATTTCTCAGGAGACAGGTAAGGTCATCTGGTACTCCCATCTCTTTAAAAAATTTTCCACAGTTTGTTGTGATCCACACATCAAAGGCTTTAGTATAGTCAATGAAGCACAAGTAGATGTTTCTCTGGAATCCCTTGCTTTTTCTATGATCCAACAAATGTTGGCAATTTGACCTCTGGTGCCTCTGCCCTTTCTAAACCCAGCTTCTACATCTGGAAGTTCTCAGTTCATGTACTACTGAAGCCTAGTTGAAGGATTTTGATCAGAACCCTACTAGCATGTGAAATGAATGTAATTGTATAGTGGTTTGAACATTCTTTGGATTGGAATGAAAACTGACCTTTTCCACTCTTATGGCCATTGCTGAGTTTTCCAAATTTGCTGACATATTGATTGCATCATTTTAATAGCATCATCTTTTTTTAATAGCCTGTGGTGAACAATGTTGGGTTTGTGATCTCCAAAGAAAAAGACTTAGCTTCAGGATCAGGGATCAGGTTTGATCATTCAGAGCTTTTGTGTGGCAGAGTTTCATTACAGTGAAAAAGGGACAGAGAGACCTTCTGACACAGACATCAGAAGGGGGCAGAGAGTGCCCCCTCACTAGTCTCATCAAGGCCTTATACACTTTTACCAGACCCACTCCCACAACATTTGTCTTAATATAAGAGGATTAGTCAGAAGGTTGTTGTTAAGAAGGAGAAGCATGTCCTCCAGTAAGAAGCATTGTTTTTATATAATCATTGGTACAGAGTTTAAGGAAAAACATACCCTTGAGCAAGGTGAGTTGTTTTGTTGTGTAATCATTAGCTCTGGGCTTAAAGAAAGTTAGTCTTAAAAACCATTGTCATAACAATTCAGAGTTTAAGAAAAATCATCTTATGTGAGGAAGACAAAGCAATGTACAAAAAAAAAAGTTGTCCTTTTCTCCTCCTTGAGAACCCCAGATCCCTTTCTCCTCCTCAGGGATCTTGGACCCCTTCCTCCTTGAGGGCCCCGGACTCCTTACCAATCTACCTAAGAATTAGCCCTCTCATTTGAAATAACTCAGCTGGAATTCCATCACCACCACCAACCGCCTTTGTTCATAGCAATGCTTCGTAAGTGCCACCTGACTTCTCGACCCAGTTTGTCTGACTCTAGCTGAGTGATCACATCACGTGCTTATCCAGATCATTATGACCTTTACTCTATACTTCTTCTGTATATTCTTGTCACATCTTCTTAATCTCTTCTGCTTCTGTTAGGTCCATCCTCTTTCTGTCCTTTATCATACCCATCCTTGCATGAAATGTTCCTCGAAACCTCCAGTTTTCTTGAAGAGACCTGAGTCTTTCCCTTTATGTTTTTTTCCTCTATTTCTTTGCATTCTTCATTGAAGAAGGCCTTTTTATCTCTCCTTCCTTTTCTCTAGAACTCTGCATTCAGTTGCGTATATCTTTCCCTTTCTCCCTTGCCTTTCACTTGTCTTCTTTCCCCAGTTCTTTGTAAAGCCTCCTCAGATAACTACTTTGATTGTTGCATTTCTTTTTCTTTGGGATGGTTTTAGTCACCACCTCCTGTACAGTATTACGAATGTCTGTCCGTAGTTCTACAGGCATTCTGTCTGCCAGACCTAATCCCTTGAATCTATTCATTACCTCCACTGTATAATCATGAGATTTGATTTAGGTCATACCTGAGTAGCCTATTGGTTTTCCCTACTTTCTTCAATCTAAGCATGAGTTTTACAATAAGGAGCTCATGATCTGAGCCACAGGCAGCTTCAGGTCTCATTTTTCTGCTGACTGTAGACAGCTTCTACATCTTCCTCTGCAAAGAATATAATCAATCTGATTTTGGTATTGACCATTTGGTGATGTGCATGTGTAGAATCGTGTCTTGCATTATTGGGAAAGGCTATTTGCTATGTATGACCAGGATGTTCTCTTGATAAAACTGTTAGCCTTTGCCCTGCTTCATTTTTTACTCCAAGGCCAAACCTGCCTGTTACTGTAGGTATCTCTTGACTTTCTACTTTTGCATTCCAGTCCCCTGTGATGAAAAAGGCATCTTTTTGGGTGCTATTTCTAGAAGGTCTTCTAAGTCTTCATAGGATGAGTCAACTTCAGCTTCTTCGGCATCAGCAGTTGGGGCATAGTCTTGGATTACTGTGATGTTGAATGGTTTGCCTTGGAAACAAACTGAGATCATTCTGTCGTTTTTGAGATTGCACCAAGTACTGCATTTTAGACTCTTTTGTTGACCATGAGGGCTACTCCATCTCTTCTAAGGGACTCCTGCCCACAGGAGCAGATATAATGGTCACCTGAGTTAAAGTTGCCCATTCCCATCAGTTTAGTTTACTGATTCCTAAGATCCTAAGGTGCTGATGTTCACTTTTGCCTCCTTCTTGACCACTTGTAAATAGGATTAGACATAAAAGGATATGCCTTATCTCAGTATCATAACACTTGTCATGCCCAATGCCAAATTTAAAAATGAATACATGATCTTTTTATTGAGATACAGTTGACACATAACATTGTATAGGTTTAGGGTGTACAGCATGCTTATTTCATGCATTTATATATTGCAATACCATTACCACTGTAGCATTAGCTAACACCTCTATCACTTCACATAATAATTATTTCTTTTTTGTGGTGAAAGCAATTAAGATCTAGCCTCTTAGTGACTTTGAAGTTTATAGCCCAGTACTGTTGACTTTAATCACTCTGCCGTGCATTAGGTCCCTGGAATTTATTCATCTTCTAGTTGTAGTTTAGTTTGTACCCTTTGACCACCATCTCCTGAATGCCCTCACTCACTATCATGGTAACCACCATTCTACTCTTTTACTATGAGTTGGCTTTTTTAGATTTTGTAAGTGATATTGTTTAGTATTTGTCTTTCTCTGACTTACTTAGCAAATGAGGCTCAAGGTCCACCCACATTGCTGCAAATGGCCAGATTTCCTTCTTCTTCATGGCTGAATTGACATTCTCTTTATCCACTCATCCCTTGAACCAAAGGAAATGAAAACAGGTTACAAAAGTGGTATCTGCGCTCCTACGTTTATTAAGGCAGCATTAACAATAGTCAAGGTGTGGAACCCACCTAAACGTCCATCAAATTATGACATTTAAAACACTGTCTCTTTAGTCTCCTGGATCACTATGTCCTCAGGCTGAGAGCTGTTTCCTTTATAGCTCCAAACTGTGAGTGACCACTCTGCACACCGGACACTGTTCTGGAGGCCCCAAACACTGGGAGAGGCTGGATGCCTCCTGCTGGCTACCTGTAGGGAGGGTTGCCATATCCTAGCACACAGGTTGGCTGGCACCTAGTCAGGCGCCAAAGAAAGGATACCCCTTTCTTTTTAAATTTTCTGAACATCTCAGTCCCCTAGGAGGTTTTGCCTTACTCACACTTCCCATCTCCTACTCTCCTACCAAATTCCTGGTGCATCTTTGCTGTTTCTTCCTTCTCTCTCTCCCCATTCCCCCCCCCACCCCCCAACACTTCTTTTTTCTGTATTCCAAGATATCCTTGGATATCCTGAATGAAGCAGACAGCTTTCTGCAAAGCCTTGTTTTTTATATTTATTATAGTTGGTAGTGACCTTCCCTGATGGCTGGGCAGGTAAAGAACTCACCTGAAATGCAGGAGACGCGGGTTTGATCCCTGGGTCAGGATGATCCCCTGGAGGAGGGCGTGGCAACCTACTCCTGTATTCTTGCTGGGAAGATCCCATGGACAGAGGTTCCTAGTTAGCTATGGTCCATGGGATCACAAAGAGTTGGACATGACTAAAGCGACTAAGCACATGTAGTTGGTAGTTACCTTTCCAGAGTCTCCTAATGTTCCAAAGCCTTGGGAATACACCTGCCTACACCACAAAGACTACTCTCTTTACTCTCTTGAGTTCTATCTAAGACAGTGTAGTACACTCTCCCCAAGCCTCCAGCTCCTCAAAGGGACAAGTTCAGACCTCCCCTTTGCCTTCTGGGGCAACTCATCAGCAATCTCTTTTCCTGGGACAGGTTGGGAAGTGCACATTCAGTCTCCATGGTAGTGAGAAAGTCAACAGCACACAGTAACTACAGTGAGGACCAGAGGAGGTGGATCATCATTGTGAGTAATGAAGGACGTCTCACGGAGAGGGAGGAACCCGAGTTGGGGAGGCCACTCAGAGATCACTGGGTCCTTCAGCACATGAAGAGGCCCAATCTGGAGATGTGGGCTGGGAAACAATAGCCACACAGATAGAGGGTAACTTTCCCTGTCCTGAGAATCACTGCAAGTCATGTCTGCCCCCAGAAAACATGTACAAGTTGTTCTCCAGGGGAGTTGAACAGGTAGATAGTTGGGGGAATTGGTCCCTGAGATACCCCTGAGTTCACCCTCCCTGTCTACAGCCTTGTACCTACTTAAGCAGCAGCTTCTCTATATCTAAGACCTAATATAAATGGATAACTGATCATCACAAAGGAAAAGGAAACCTGAGATGTAAACAGGAGACATCTTGATAAAAAAAAAAGAAAAGATTACCTAATAGTCCAGAGGAGAAAATTTAGGAAATAGATAACTTCAAACAGAACACTCTGATAAGCATGCCTGGAGTGAGATTTCCAGCATGGCAACTGTTTTAAAAAATACAACAAAACAGGACCTTATGATGAGGTAAGAACTGGGGAATAATAATAAAGATTCTTTATATTAAAGAAATATAAAATTTGGTTTAAAAAATGAGAGATAAAGCACAGGAAATTTCTTTTTAAAATAAAACCTATTTGCTTTTCTCTTTATAACTTACTTCATTCTGTATAACAGGCTCTAGGTTCATCCACCTCAGTTAAATGGGCTGAAATTTGTTTTTTTATATGGTTGAGTAATATTCCATTGTGTATATGTCTTCTTTATCCATTCACCTGTTAATGAGCATCTAAGTTTCTCCCATGTCCTAGCTATCGTAAATAGTGCTGCAGTGAACATTGGGGTACATGTGTCTTTTTAAGTTGTGGTTTGCTTAGGGTATATGCCCAGTAGTGAGGTTGCTGGGTCATATTGTAGCTCTTTTCCTAGTTTTTTAAGGAATCTCCATGTTGTTCTACATAGTGGCTGTATCAATTTACATTTTCATCAACAGTGAGCAAGAAGGTTCCCTTTTCTCCATAGCCTATCCAGCATTAAATGTTTGTAGACTTTTTGATGATGGCCATTCTGACTGGTGTGAGGTGATACCTCACTGTGGTTTTGATTTTTGCATTTCTATAATAGTGAGCAAGGTTGGGCAACTTTTCAAGTGTTCATGGTCCATCTGTATGTCTTCTTTGGAGAAATGTTTGTTAGGTCTTCTGCCCATTTTTTGATTGAGTTATTTGTTTTTCTGATATTGAGCTGCAATGGCATATTAACACATATATATATGGAATCTAGAAAAATGATGCTGGTGAACCTATTTGTAGGACCGGCATAGAGACACAGATGTAGAGAATAGACTTGTGGACACAGCGGGAGGAGAGGCTGGGATGAATTGAGAGAGTAGCATTGAAATATATACATTAACATGTGTAAAACAGGTAACTAGTGGGAAGTTGCATAAAACGAAGGGAGCTCAGCGTAGTGCTCTGTGATGACCTAGAGGGGTGAGATGGGGGAGGGGGCAGGGAGGCTCAGGAGGGAGGAGATATATGTACACTTACAGCTGAGTCACAGGGTTGTAAGACAAAAACCAACACAAAACTGTAAAGCAATTATCCTCCAATTAAAAATAAAAATTAAAAAAGTAGAACATGAAAGGATAGTAAATATGAGTGTAAAAAAAAAAAAAAGAGTATTCCTTTTTTTTAAAAAAAGTCCAGAATCCAGCCTAATAGAAGTTTTAGGAAGAGATCACAGAGTGAGTGGAGGTAAGGAAACTATGAAACAAATAACTTAAAAATTCCTCAGTGGAAAATAAGCATTTATTTTGGAAAGGAAATCAAATGCCAAGTACTGTGACTAGAAAAATAGAGATTTTTCTCTTCAATGCCTATCTATAAAATTTTGGAATACCAGGAAAAGAGGTCAGCTGTGAATAGCGAGAAAATTATGATGGTTTAAGAATCTCATCAATGACTCTGGATGCTGAAACACAAAGGAGCTTTGAGAGGATGTGTTCAAATTTCTTGGGGAAAATAATTTTGTCTCTTAATTCCCATACCCAGCAATCAAATATATGTGATATGCTGTATCATATGGAAGCTAGGGCTTCAATAACCAAATAGCACAGATTGCAAGGCTCAAACTACAGATATTTATCTTCTCACAGTTCTGGAGGCTGGGAATCTGAGCTAAAAATGTTGGCATGGTTGGTTCCTCATAAGGCCTCTCTCCTTGATGTGCAAATGACTGTGTTCTCACTGTGTTCTACAGACTTTTCTCTGAGCACACCTCCCTGACATCTCTCCCTCTTCTTACAAGACCACAGGCTTACTGGATCAGGATCCCACTCTGACCTCATTTAACCTTAATTATACCTCTTCAAAGGCCCTATCTCCCAACATGGGAGGAATTTTGGAGAAATATTAGTCCATAACATGTGTGATAGTAAAATAATGACATTATTATATGTCAAGGGCTAAGACAGTTTGCCTCCTTCAAGAAAAAAGGTAAATAAACCAAATGTGAAGAAAGATACTAGATCCAAGAGACAGGGAACCCAGTGCAGGAGATAGATAAAGAGAGTTCCAGGGCAATGCTGTGTAGGTTACACCAGCTGTAATGGACTGATTCGGTCAAGGGTCAGGAGGAAGAGCATTGGGACAAAGCAAGTATGCATCGGATCATGTAACATGGGTCAATAACACATGGATAAAAGAAAGTTGCATGCATGCTCAGTTGCTCAGTCATGTCTGACTCTTTGCCACCCTGTGGACCATAGTCAGCTCCTCTGTCCATGGGATTTGCCAGGCAAGAATACTGGAGTGGGTTACTATTTCCTCCTCCAGGAGATCTTCCTGACCCAGGGATCAAACCCACATCTCCTGGATCTCCTGCATTATCAGGCAGATTCTTGACCACTGAGCCACTTGAGAAGCCCAAGAGAAAGACAGTCATGGGGAAAAAAGTTAGACGTGCATAAATAAAAAGACACAATGCTCTTCTACCTATCTTGGTGGTAACAATGATAATTGAAAATTTTCAACTTTTAGAAACTTTAGACATGGAAAATTTAATTGTTTGTAGATGAAATTAGAAACTGGGAAATGGGACAAAAGGCCAGCGTATTGTGTGACACTGTGAATCAAGATTTATCTCCAGAAGAAGGAAGCAGTTTGAAGCACACAATTTAGAGTTGCAAAGGTAACCAATATGGGAACCAGTCTTAGAGCAATATTGAGAGAGTTGATTTTCATATACTGGAGTCTAAAATTGGAAAATTAATACGTGTTCCAGTGGCAAAGCATTATCTAGAGAGCTGACATTAAACATCAGAGTGAGAATCAGTGGAAAGAACTGACTTCCCCCACCACTTGCCTCTGCTCAGGATAGGGGGATTTGGGTTGGTAAGATGGGCGAGGAGATGTCACTATGCATCACATACCCTGCTGGTACTATTCTATCTTTTCTCATATATATATTTAATTACGTAAGTATATCAAATGTGTGTAATTATATATACGTGGCATTTATCCTATTGGCATTTTAGTTGACAGAGAATTATAAGTAGAAACTACCTCTTCCTTCCTTTCCCCTTTATGTAAACCTTCCCTGGTGCACATTTCTATCCTCAGGGAGTAACTTTCTAACTTGCAAAATTATTGAAAAACTTATTTCACTTCAAGTCATGCTATTGAATTTCCACATTTCTGTCTTTTGAAAAAGCCTCCATTTTATGAATTCACTTTTTTCGTTCTTCAAATTTATGTATTAAGAATTGAGGCCAATAATATGATTTCTTTCCTTATGTTTCCTTGTAAATCACTAGGTCCCACCTCTACTACCCAACAGCTCTTTACAAAATGTATTTGCTCTTTATTGTTACTTTCTCCTTTCTTTCCAACAGATCTCTGAGCAGAGTCCAGCTGGCTTTTCTATTCTGAGTATATAACAAATCAGAGCCCATTTTTCAAGACTACCCATTCTCTCTCAAATTCTTTTCTTTCTAAACATATTATATTAGAATAGAAGACAATGATCCATATTTGTGCATCTTACTTGGGCAGGAGCAAGAGACCTGCATGTCTCTTGAGGGAGGAAAAATACACTGTATACCTTGTGAGAGAACAGAACATCTCAGAGTTTAGAGGGACACTTTTGTTTTTCCTTTTGTTAGTTATCATCTGTTTTTCCTTTTGTGATCAAAGCTGGAGGTAGTTGGTGGACTTTACTTTCCAGTCATGCCGAGTACATGTAACCAGAGTCATCTCCATAATGCTTGCTTGTAAGAATACTATTTTCAAAGTAAGGATGCAAAGACATATGTTCATCTATAATGAGTCTTAGAGGTTCTTTTCTAGATCTCCATATCTGCTATTAAATGAATGATTTCTTTTTGGGATCCAGTTTTACCTTACCAAGGAGGTGACATCTTAATCCCTTCCTCCCGCTTCCCTGTCTTCCACACTGAATTCCCACTGGAATTTTGAGGATGTTTGTAAAGTTGGGTTGTTTTTAATGTTTGTAAGTTTTACTAACATGTTTTTCATTCTTAATTTTTTGTGATGAGACAAATATCCTTACCTGATTTAAGTATTGCCTTCAGCAATTTGAGAACTTTCTAGGGATGCGTATGTAGAACCAAAAGACAGTTAAATGACTTTTCAAGAAGTCATTTAAGCTTTTCTTTTAATTAGAAAATAATTTTGAGAAAGTAGAGTCCACTAAACTGTAGACTTTTTCTCCCTTCACTGTGCCTAGTGCTAGTTTTTCTACACAAAAGAAACACACATTTCCTCAACTGATTATTGTATCTGTTTGGCACAAGTGAGAGCCATTAGTTTTGAATCACCTGGGCTCTCATTTTCATCACAGCCAAAGATAACTGTTAAGTGAATTCCTCTTTAGAAATGGAATCATCAGAGTCCACTTGCATCAAACCCAGGGGCCATCACAGATAGCACAGAATGCCAGGACTGCATCCAGATTATAGAGAACAGAAACATCCCTGAAAGAGTAGCTACTTACTACTAGGATTTATAATGGAGAGATTAGAAGTAACTTAAATTCAATAATGAAATGCAGTATCATAGCCACAATTTCTTTTTTAAGAGTTTAGTGATACGTCAATCTCAACCATAGTGGTCAGTCATCTGTAAACTGTACTGAGTCCCAAGAAAATTCACCTGAAATGTGTGATGCTGTTTTGCTTAAGTCACCAAGTCTTGCTTCCTGTAACCATTCATTCTGTAACAGAAATGATGCTGTGGTATCAGATTTGGATATTTCCCCAAATTAAGAGATTTGAACTTGTCACTTTTTCAAACGAGCAAATGAATCCTATTAATAGCCGTTTTTAGGAGCAGATGGGAATATTTGATGCACAGATGGAAACCAAAATATTTAAAACATTCATTTTCTTTCCATTTATCTGTGGGAATCATTTTTGTTTTAAACTTATCAACCAAAAATTCTGTGCCTAGAATTCATTCTGCCAAGTCAACCTGTGTTCAGTTGTGATTGTTCAAACAAATATTTGTAAATACTTTTTTTTTGTTGGGCTATGCCTCTTACTGAGACAACGGGCATTGTCCTCATGTTGAGTAGACAAACATTAAGCTGACCAGTACTTTTAATAAACCACAGTGGTAATGCATACTGGGAAAGAGAAGCACAGAATTCTGGGAGAATCCATGCCCGCATCTCCTGGAGGGTCAAGAAGGGAATCTCGAGGGGCATAATATTTGAGCTGACAACTGAGAGGTGAGCAAGGCATTGTTCGGTAAGGGAGGGGCACAGAAATGAGAAAGCATCCTATTTGGAGGTACCATCAGACGGAGGGCCCAGTGGTGTAGAGAAGCATAAACATGGTCGCCTCTGGAGGAACTGAGGAAGGCCAGCACGCTCAAAGCTCTCATGCCTGAGAAACAGCAGGAGAAACATGCTGGGGATGACCACGGCCTTCAGGAGTCTGGGGAAGCGCTGGAGGCTCTAGGCAGGGTCGTTATGTGAATGTATATGCATTGTAAAGAGCCATTCTGGCCAATATTAGGAGAAAAGATTTCAGAGACCAAACGTGAATACTTTTGTTTTAGGTACATGCCCTTTATCAAATGCATGCATTGCAAGTGCTTTTTCCTAGTCTGTACTTGTCATTCATTTTCTTAACAGTGTCTTTTGAAGAACAAATAATTTTAATTTTGATGAAGTCTAGTTTATCAATTTTTTCCCATGGATCATGCTTTTGTAGTTTTATGTAAAATTTATCAGCAAATCTAAGATTTTTCTCCTATGTTTTAGTTCTAAAACTTTTTAAGGTTTAAGTTTTTTATTTAGGTCAACAACCCATTTTAAGGTAATAATTATATGCAGTGTAAAATATGGACCAGAATTTATTTTTTCTATATGGATAGCTAATCTTTATACACTGTTTTTTTGAAAGGATCATTCTCTGTGTTGTCTTCTTACATTTGTCGAAAATCAGTTATCCCTATGTGCCTCAATCCATATCTGGACTCGATCCTAACCATCGATCCATTTACTTGTCTTTATCACACTGTCTGGATTTTTTGCATCTCTAAACTAAACCTTGAAATTAGATCTGTAGTTTTGCACCTTTGGTCTTCTCTTTCAAAATTTTACTGACTACTATGGGTGCTTTGCAGTCCCATATTTTAGAAATAGTTTTGCAATTACTAAAATAAAACCATACTATATTTATATTGTAGTTCTTGTCTAGTCACTAAGTCATGTCTGACTCTTTTGCAATCCCATTAACTGTAGCCTGCCAGGCTCCTCTGTCCATAGGATTTCCCAGGCTAGAATACTGGAGTGGGTTGCCATTTCCATATCCAGGGGACATTCCCAACCCAGGCATCAAACCTCTGTCTCCTGATTTGGCAGGCAGATTCTTTACCACTGAGCCACCAGGGAAGCCTGTAGTTTTATTAAGAATGCATAAATAGTGCTCGCTTCAGCAGCAAATATACTAAAATTGGAATGATACAGAGAAGATTAGCATGGCCCATGGGCAGGGATGACATGCAAATTTGTGAATCATTCCATATTTTTAACGGATCAGTGAGCTGGAAGATAAATGGTGAAAATAACTGCTGAAGAGCAGAATAAAGTAAAAAGAATGAAAAGAACTGAGGATAGTCTAAGAGACCTCTGGGGCAATATTAAACTCACCAACATTCGAATCATAGGGGTCCCAGAAGAAGAAGAGAAAAACAAAGAGTATGAGAAAATTTTTGAAGAGATTGCAGTTGAAAAGTTCTCCAGCATGGAAAGGGAAAAAGTCGTTTAAGTCCAAAAGGCACAAAGAGTCCCATACAGGAGAAACTCAAGGAGAAACTCGCCAAGACACATACTAATCAGACTAACAAAGATTAAACACAAAGAATGTTAAAAGCAACAAGGGAAAAGGAAGAAGTAACATACAAGGCAAGCCTCATATGTCTAACAGCTAATCTTGCAGAAGAAACTCTGCAAGCCAGAAGGGAATGGCAGGATATATTTAAAGTACTGAGAAGGAAAAATCTACAACCAAGATTACTACTCTACCTGGCAAGGTCTTGTTCAAAATTGATGGAGAAATAAAATGCTTTTCAGACAAGCAAACGTTTAGAGAATCCATTACCGGCAAACCAGCCTTACAACAAATGTTAAAGGGACTTATATAGTCAGGAAATATAAGAGAAGAAAAAGATCTACAAAAACAAACCACAAACAATTAAGAAAAAGGCCATAAGAACATATGTACCAATAATTACTTTACATATAAATTAATTAAATGCTCCAACCAAAACACAGACTGGCTGAATGGATACAAAAACAATACCCATATATATGCTGTCTACAAGAAACTCACTTCAGACCTAAAGATTGAGAGGATGGAAGAAATATTCCATGCAAATGGGAAGCAAAGGAAAACTGGAGTAGCAATCCTCATGTCAGACAAAATACACCTTAAAATAAAGAAGATTACACGAGATAAGGAAGGACACTATGTGATGATCAAGGGATTGATCCAAGAGGAAGACATAACAATTGTAAATATCTATGCACCCAACATAGGAGCACCTCAATACATAAGACAAACACTAACAGACATAAAAGGAGAAATTGATAGTAACAACAATAGTAGTATATTTAACACCCCACTCACATCAATGGACAGATAATCAAAACAGAAAATTAATAAGGAAACACAAGTCTTAAATGATACATTACATAAGATGGATATCATTGATATCTTCAGGACATTCCATCCAAATGCAGAAGAATGCACCTTCTTCTCAAGTGCACATATAATATTCTCCAGGGCAGACCACATCTTGGGTCACAAATCAAACCTCAGTAAATTTGAGAAAATTGAAATCATAT
Organism: Okapia johnstoni; assembly: GCA_024291935.2. Lineage (NCBI taxonomy): Eukaryota > Metazoa > Chordata > Mammalia > Artiodactyla > Giraffidae > Okapia > Okapia johnstoni. The sequence goes on from CM044326.1 coordinate 3,742,711, forward strand.
CAAGCAACTTTTCCGGCCACAATGCTATGAGACTAGGTATGGAGTACAAGAAAATCACTGTAGAAAAACACAAACACATAGAGATTGAACAATATGTTTCTAAATAATGAACAGGTTACTGAAGAAATCAAAAGGGAAATCAAAAACTTCCTAGAAACAAATGACAATGAAAACACAACAACTCAAAACCTATCGGATGCAGCAAAAGCAGTTCTAAGAGGGAAGTTTATAGCAATAAAACCCTACCTCAACAAACCAGAAAAACATCAAATAGACAGCCTAACTTTACACCTAAAACAACTGGAAAAAGAAGAATAACAACGACACCAAAAAACCAAGGTCGGCATAAGGAAAGAAATCGTGAAGATCAGAGCAGAAATAACTGAAAAGTAAATGAAAGAAACAATAGCAAAGATTAATAAAACTGAAAGCTGGTTCTTTGAGAAGATAATAAAATGGACAAAACTTTGTCCAGACTCATCAAGAAAAGGGAAGAAACAAACCAACAAAATTAGACATGGAAAAGGAGTGGTTACAAGAGACAAGGCAGAAAAACAAAGTATTATAAAGGACAGTTATGAAAAAATATGCCAATAAAATGGATAACCTGGAAGAAAAGGACAGATTCTTAGAAAAGTTCAATCTTCCAAGACTGAACCTGGATGAAATAGAAATTATGAGCAACCCAATTATAAGCACTGAAATCAAAACTTTGAACAAAAATCTCCCAAAAAAAACAAAAGCCCAGGACCAGATGGCTTCACAGGTGAATTTTATCAAACATTTAGAGAGAAGCTAATGCCTATCCTTCTAAAACTATTTCAAAAGTTGCAAAGGAAGGAACATTTCCAAACTCATTCTACAAGGCCACTGTCACCCTGATACCAAAACCAGACAAAGACAACACAAAAATAGAAAATTACAGGCCAATATCACTGATGAACATAGATGCAAAAACACTCAACAAACTTTTAGCTAACAGAATTCAGTAACACATTAAAAAGCTTACACACGATGATCAAGTTGGGGTTATTCCAGAGATGCAAGGATTCTTCTCTTCAGTTAAGTTCAGTTCAATCGCTCAATCGTGTCCAACTCTTTGTGACACCATGGACTACAACACACCAGGCTTCCCTGTCCACCATCAACTCTCAGAGCTTACTCAAACTCATGTCCATCGAGTTGGTGATGCCATCCAACCATCTCATCCTTTGTTGTCCCCTTCTCCTCCCGCCTCCAATCTTTCCCAACATCATGGTCTTTTCCAGTGGTTCAATATACACAAATCAATAAATGCAAAGCACCATGTTAACAAATTGAAAGACAAAAAAACATATGATATTCTCAATAGATGCAGAAAAAGCCTTTGAGAAAATTCAGCACCCATTTATGATAGTAACTCTTCAAAAATTTGGCATAGAAAAAACCTACCTCAGCATAGTAAAGGCCATATATGATAAACATGCGGCAAGCATTATTTGCAATGGTGAAAAACTGAAAGCATTCCCTCTAAGATCAGGAACAAGACAAGGGTGTCCACTGTCACCACTATTATTCAACATAGTTTTGGAAGTCCTAGCTACAGCAATTAGAGAAAAAAAGAAATACAAGGAATCCAGATAGGAAAAGAAGAAGTAAAGCTCTCACTGTTTGCAGATGACATGACAATATGCATAGAAAGCCCTAAAGATATTATCAGAAAATTACTAGAGCTAATCAGTGAATTTAGCAAAGTCACAAGATACAAAATCAATACACAGAAATCACTTGCATTCCTTTATACTGACAATGAAAAATCAGAAAACAAAATTAAAGAATTAATACCATACACCACTGCAACAAAAAGTATAAAATATATAGGAATAAACCTACTTAAGGATACAAAAGAACTGTATACAGAAAATTATAAGGCACTGATGTAAGAAATCAAAGAAAACATGAACAGATGGAGAGATATTCCATGTTCCTGGGTAGGAAGAATCAATATTGTGAAAATGACCATGATACCAAATACAATCTACAGATTCAGTGCAATCCCTATCAAATTACCAATGTCATTTTTTACAGAACTAGAAAAAAATTTTCACAATTCATGTGGAAACACAAAAGACCCTGAATAGCCAAAGCAGTCTTGAGAAAGAAGAATGGAGCTGGAGGAATCAACCTTCCTGACTTCAGATTGTAATAAAAAGCTACAGTCATCAAGACAGTATGGGACTGGCACAAAAACAGAAATATAGACCAATGGAACAAGTTAGAAAGCCCAGAAATAAACCCATGCACCTGTGGGTACCTTATTTTTGACAAAGGAGGCAAGAATATACAGTGGAGTAAAGACAGCCTCTTCAGTAAGTGGCGCTGGGAAAACTGGACAGCTACATGTAAAAGAATGAAGTTAGAACACTTCCTAACACCATAGGCATTGATAAACTCAAAACGGATTAAAGACCTAAATGTAAGACCATAAACTATAAATCACTTAGAGGCAAACGTAGAACACTTATTGATATAAATCAAAGCAAGACCCTGTGTGAACCACCTCGTCAAGTAATATAAATAAAAACAAAGGTAAACAAGTGGGACCTGATGAAATGTGAAAGCTTTTGCACAGCAAAGGAAACTATGCATAAACAAGGTGGAAAGACAACCCTTGGAACGGGAGAGAATAGCAGCAAATGAAACAACTGACAGAGGATTAATTTCCAAAATATACAATCAGTTCATACAGCTCAATACCAGAGAAAGCAAACACCCCAATAAAAAAGTGGGAAAAAGATCTAAACAAACATTTCTCCAAAGAAGACAAACAGATGGCTAACAAACACATGAAAAGATGCTCAATATTGCTCATTATTAGAGAAATACAAATCAAAACTACAGTGAGATATATCACCTCACACCAGTCTGAATGGCCATCATCAAAAAGTCTACAAACAGTAAATGCTGGAGAGGGTGTGGAGAAAAGGGAACCCTCTTGCACTGTTGGTGGGAATGTAAATTGATACAGGCACTATGGAAGATGATATGGAGAATCCTTACAAAGCTAAGAATAAAACCACCATATGACCCAGCAATCCGACTATTAGGCAAATACCCTGAGGAAACCAAAATTGAAAAAGGCACATGTACCCCAGTGTTCATTGCAGCACGATTTACTAATAGCTAGAGCATGGAAGCAAACTAGATGTCCATTGACAGATGAAAAGTATAAAGAAGTTGTGGTATATATACACAGCGGGATATTACTCAGCCACAAAAAGGAATACATTTGAGTCAGTTCTAATGAGGTGGATGAACCTAGAGGCTATTTATACAGAGTGAAGTAAGTCAGGAAGAAAAAGATAAGCATCATATACTAATGCATATATAGAGAATCTGGAAAGATGGTACCAAAGAATCTATTTTCAGGGCAGCAGTGGAGAAACAGACATAGAGAACAGACTTATGGACACACGGAGAGGTGAGAAAAGGGTGAGATGTATGGAGAGTAGCATGGAAATTTACATTATCATATATAAAATATATAGCCAATGGAAATTTGCTCTATGTCTCAGGAAGGTCAGACAGGGGCTCTGTATCAACCTAGAGGGGTGGGATGTGTAGGGAGATGGGAGGAAAGTTCACGAGGGAGGGGATCTATGTATACCTATGGCTGATTCATATTGAGGTTTGACAGAAAAAAACAAAATTCTGTAAAGCAATTATCCTTCAATTAAAAATAAATAAATTAAAAAAGAATGCATAAATAAATCCTCATGACAAAGATCAGTTGGGAGAATTAACTTCTCAGTGTTGTGTCTTCTGCAGTGTAAACACAGTGTATTTTTGCATGTATTCAAGTCTTCCTTAATTTCTCCAAACAAAGTTTTGTAGATTTTAGTTTACATGTATTTCACATCATTTGTCAAATTTACGCTAACTTATTTCAATATTTGATAGTATTATAAAAAGCATTGCTTTAAATTTGAATTTCTGATTATTGTTCCTGGTATATAAAAGGGCTACCCTGGTGGCTCAAATTGTAAAGAATCTGCCTGCAATAGAGGAGACCTGAGTTTGATCACTGGATTGGGAAAATTCCCTGGAATACCCGCTCCAGTATTCTTGCTTGGAAAATCCCCATGGACAAAGGATCCTAGCAGACTATGGTCCATGGGATCACAAGGAGTCGGACATGACTGAGCAACTGAGCATAGCACAGTATATAAAAAAATACATTGATCTTATATCCTGCAGTCTTGACACCCTCCATAGATTATTACGTGATCTACAAGTGGCTACACTTTTGCTCCTTCAATTTAAATTTCTTTCCTTTATGTTACTGCTCTGGCAAATATCACCATTGAAAAGTTTAATAGAAATGGTGAGAGCAGACAACATTGGATTGGTTCAGGATGACAGAGTAGAGTATGCACTCACTTCCTCTTGCAAGAGCACCAAAATCACAACTAGCTGTTGAACATGAAGACACTGGACCCACCAAAAAAATATATCCCATGTCAAAATACAATGGAAAGGCTGCAACAAGATGGTAGGAGGGACACAATCATGATAGAATCAAATACAATACACTCCTGGTGGGTGACTCATTAAACTGGAGAGCAACAACATCTACTTTTGTGAAGGTTCTGAGCCCTATGTGAGACATTCCAGCCTGGAGATCTGGCAAAGGGACTAGGGATTCACAGAGAATCTGAAGTTGAAGACCAGTGGGATGAGACTGCAAAATTTTCACAAGACTGGGAAAAACAGAGACTCCACTCATGGAAGGCACACACAAAATTTGTGCACACCAGTATCCAGGGAAAAGGAGCAGTGACCCCACAGGAGACTGAACCAGACTTAAACATCCTAGTGTTGGAGGGTCTCTTGCAGAGGCATAGGGTGGCAGTGGCACACCTCAAGGGTAGTGGCACTGGCAGCAGCAGTTCTGCAAAGTCCCCACTGGTTTGAGTGCTCCTTGAGGTCACAATTAGCCATACCATAGAGCTGGTAGACTCTAATGTGAGGTTTCCTCAGGCCAAACAACCAACAAGCAGGGGCAGGACAGCCCCATCCATCAGCAGACAAGTGGATCAAAGATATACTGACCATGGTCCTGCCCACCAGAGAAAGACCCAGTTGTTAAAATGGCCAGTCCATCCCATCAGGAAGCTTGCACAAGCCTCTTAGATAACCCCATCCACCAGAGAGTAGACAGAAGAAGCAAGAAGAACTACAATCCTGCAGACTCCAGAATGAAAACTATAATCAAAGAAAGTTAAACAAAATGAAAATGCAGAGGTTTATGTCCCAGATGAAGGAATATGATTAAAAAAAAAAAAGCCTTCCAAAAACAATTAAATGAAGTGGAAATCGGCAAAATTTTTAAAAAAGCATTCAGAATAATAATAGTGAAGATAATCCGGGATCTTGGAAAAAGGATGGAGAAAATGTAAGAAATGTTTAACAAAGACTTAGATGAACTAAGAAAGAAAGAAGCAGAAATGAACAATACACTGGAAGGAATCAATTACAAAATAATTGAGTCAGAAGAATGGATAAGTGACCTGAAATACAGAGGGTAGAAATCGTGGCCCCAGAAAGGTATATAGAAAAAAATGAAAAGAAATGCACAAAGCCTAAGAGATCTTTGGGACAATATTAAACACAGCAACATTTGCATTGTAAGGGTCCCAGAAGAAGAAGACAGGACCTGGGGAAATATTTGAAGTGGTAATAGCTGAAAACTTCCCCAACACAGGAAAGGAAATAGCTAACAAAGCCCAGGAAGTGTAGAGAGGCCCAGACCGGATAAACCCAAGAAGGAATACACTAAGACACATAGTAATCAAATTGATAAAAATTAAAAACAAAGATAAAATATTCAAAGTAACAAGGGAAAAATGATAAATAACATACAAGGGAACTCCCATCAGATTGTCAGCTGATTTCTCAGCAGAGACTCTGCAAGCCAGAAGGGAGTGGCATGATATATTTAAAGTGATGAAAGGGAAGAAAGTGCAACCAAAAATACTCTATTCAGCAAGGCTCTCAATCAGGTTTGAGAGAGAAATCAAAAGCTTTATAGACAAACAAAAAAGAGAATTTAACTCCACCAAACCAGCTTTACAACATATGTGAAAGGAACTTCTCTAGGCAGGAAAAACAAGAGAAGAAATAGACCTACAAAACAAACCCAAACACTCAAGGACATGGTAATGGCATCATGCGTGCGTGCATGCTAAGTCGCTTCAGTCGTGTCCAACTCTTTGCAACCCCATGGACTGCAGCCCACCAGGCTCCTCCATCCACAGGATTCTCCAGGCAAGAATACTGGAGTGGGTTGCCATGCCCTTCTCCAAATAGCATCATACATATCAACAATTACCTCAAATGTAAATGAATTAAATGCACCAACCGAAAGAAATAGACTGACTGGGTGGATAAAACAAAAATAAGACCCATACATATGCTGTCTATAAAAGACCCACGTCAGACCTAGGTGCAGATACAGACTGAAGGTAAAGGGATGGGAGAAGGTATTCCATGCAAATGGAAATCAAATCAAAGCTGGTGTAGCAAGACTCATATCAGACGAAATAGACTTTAAAACAAAGACTGTTATAGGAAGGAAGAAGGACACCACATAATGATAAAGGGATGAATCCAAGAATAAAATATAACAATCATGAATATATGTATACCCAATATAGGACTACCTCGATATGTAAGGCAAATACTAACTACCATAAAGAGAGTAATAGATTATATCACGATGATAGTGGGGGACTTGAATACCCCACTTTCGTCAATGGAAAGATCGTACAGACAGAAAGTTGATAAAGAAACACAGGTTTTACATGTCACATTAGATCAGATAGACTTAACTGATATTTTTAGAGCATCCCTTCCAAAAACAGCAGACTACACATTCTTCTCAAGTGCATAGGGAACATTCTTCAGGATTGACCACATGCTCAGCCGCAAGGCAAGACATGATAAATTTAAGAAAAGTAAAATCATATCAAGCATTGTTTCCAATCACAATGCTATGAGATTAGAAATAAACTGTAAGAAGAAACTATTAAAAAAAAAAAAAAAAAACCACCTGGCAGCTAGACAATACACTACTAAACAACCAGTGAATCACTGAAGAAATCAAAGAGGAAATTAAAAAAACACCTAGATACAAGTGGAAACAAAAACAAAATGATCCAAAACCTATGGGGTTCAGCAAAACCAGTAAAGAGGGCAGTTTATACTGATACAATCCTAGCTTAAGAAATAAGAAAAATTCTCAAATAAACAGGGTAACCTTACACCTAAAACAACTAGATAAAAAGAACAGAGCCTAAAGTTGGTAAAAAAAATGAAACTATAAAGATCAGGCCATAAGTAGATGAAAGAATGACAAAGAAATCAGTTGCAAAGGGCAATGAAACTAAAAACTGGTTCTTTGAAAAGGTATAAAAAATTGATAAACCTTTAGCCAGACTCAGAAAAAAAGGAGGTGATTCAAATTAATAAAATTAGAAATGAAAAAGGGGAAGTTACAAATGACATCACAAAATACAAAGGAACATAAGAGACGACCATGAGCAACTGTATGACAATAAAATGGACAGCCTGGGAGAAATGCACAATTTCTTAGAAAGACACTTTCTCTCAAGACTGAACCAGAAAGAAATAAAAAATACGAACAGACAAATCACAAGCACTGGAATTGACACTGTGTTTAAAAAGCTCCCAACAAGCAAAATTCCAGGACTTGATGGCTTCACAGGTGAATTCTATCAAACATTTAGAGAAGAATCAACACCTATCCTTCTGAAACTCTTTCAAAAAAAATTGCAGAGAAAGGAAAATTTTCAATTTCATTCTAAGAGGCCACTGTCATCATGATACCAAAACCTGACAAACATACCAAACATACACACAAAAAAGAAAATTACAGGCCAATATCACTGATGAACATAGATGCAAAAATCCTTAACAAAATACTAACAGTCCAAATCTAACAGTACATTAAAAATATTTTACACCACAATCAAGTGAGATTAGTCCTAAGGATGCAAGGATTTTTCTATATCTGCAAATCAAACAATGTGCTACAGTATATCAACAAATTGAAGGATGAAAACCATATTATTATCTCAATAGATGGAGAAAACTCTTCTGACAAAATTCAACATCCATTTATGATAAAAAAAAAAAAAAACCTCTTCAGAAAGTAGGCATAGAGGGAACATATCTCAGCATAATAAAGTTCATATATGACAAAACTGCAGTTAGCATCACTCTTAATGATGAAAGCTGGAAACATTTCCTCTATGATCAGGAACAAGACAAGGATGTCTACTCTCACCGTTTTGTTCAACGTTGGTTTGGAAATCCTAGCTATGGCAATCAGAGAAGAAAGAAAAAGGTAATCCAAATTTGGGAAAGAAATGGTTAAACTATCACTGTTTGTGGATAATATGATACAACATATAGAAAATCCTAAAGATGCTACCAGAAAACTACTAGAGTTCATAAGTTTACTTGGTAAAGTTGCAGGTTACAAAATTAATACACAAAAATCTGTTGCATTTCTGTACACCAACATTGAAAGATCAGAAATAAAAATTCAGGAAACAATTACACTTTCCATCAAAACAAAAAGAATAAAATACCTAGCAATTAACTTACCTATTGAGACAAAATACCTGTACTCTGAATACTTTAAGACACTGATGGAAGAAATCAGAAGATACAGATACAGATAGATTGATATACAGATATACAGACAGATATACAGATATACAGAAAGATTAACATACCATGTTTGTGGATTGGAAGAATCAGTATTTTCAAAATGACTATACTACCCAAGACAATCTACAGATTCAATGCAATCCCTAACAAATGGCATTTTTTTCACAGAACTAGAACAGAAAAAAATCTTAAAATTTGTGGAGTGACACAAAAGACCTCCAAATCGCCAAAAACATCTTGAGAAACCTAACTATGGCAAACCTAGACAGAGTGTTAAAAAGCAGAGACACCACTTTACCGACAAAAGTCCATATAGTCCAAGCTATGGTTTTTCCAGTACAGATGTGAGAGTTGGACCATAGAGAAGGCTGAGCATGAAAGCACTGATGCTTTCAAACTGTGTTACTGGAGAAGATGCTTGAGAGTCCCTTGGACAGCAAAGAGATCAAACTAGTCAGTTCTAAAGGAAATCAACCCTGAGTATTCATTGGAAGGACTGATACTGAAGCTTAAGATCCGATACTTTGGCCACCTGATGTGAAGAGCTGACTCATGGGAAAAGACTCTGATGCTGGGAGAGACTGAGGGCATGAGGAGAAGGGAGTGACAAAGGATGAGATGATTGGATGGCACCACGGACTCAATGGAGATGAGTTTGAGCAAACTTCAAAATGAAGGACAGGGAAGCCCAGGGTGCTGCAGTCCATGGGGTCACAAAGAGCCAGATACGACTGAGCAACTGAACAACAATCTTGAGAAAGAAAAACAGAGCTGGAGGAATCAGCTCCCTGACTTCGGGCTGTATACTACAAAGCTGCAGTCAACGAAACAGCATGATAATGACACAAAATTAGAAATACTGATCAATTGAACAGGATGGAAGCCCAGAAATAAACCCATGAACCTATGGTCAATTAATGTGTGAAAAAGGAAGCAAAACCATACGATGTTGGAAATGACAGTCTCTTCAAAGAAACGGTGCTGGGAAAACTGGACAGCTGCATGTAAAAAAAAAATGGAATTTTAACATTCTTCAACAGTGTACAGAAAAATAAGCTGAAAATGTGTAAAAGACCTAAGTGTAAAACTGGACAGTGTAATACTCTGAGAGGAAAGCAAAGGCAAAACAGTTTCTTACATAAATTTCAGTAATATCTTTCTCAATCCATCTCCCAGGATAATGGAAATAAAAACAAAAATAAACAAATGGAACATGGTAAAACTCAAAAGCTTTTGCACAGCGAAGGAAACAATAAACAAAATAATAATACAGCCCACAAATTGAGAGTATATATTTGCAAATGACGTGATTCACAAGGGATTAGTCTCCAAAATTTACAAACAGCTCATGAGGCTTAATATCATCAAAGCAAGGAACCCGGTCAAAAAGTGGATAAGAGAACTAAATAAAAAATTTTCCAAACACGACATACAGAATGCCAAAAGGCACATGAAAAGATGCTCAAGATTGCTAATTACTAGAGATAAGTCAAGTCAACAATGGGATATCACCTCACACTAGTCAAAATGGCTATCATAGAAAAATCCACAAATAATAAGTTGCTGGAGAGGGTGTGGGGAAAGGGAACTCTCCTCCTCTGATGATTGGAATGTATATTGGTTCAGCCAGTATGGAGGTTCCTTAGGAAACTAAAAATAGAGCTACTATATCATCCAGCAGTCCCTCTCCTGGCCATACACCCAGAGAAAAACACTGTGTAAAGGGGTACATGTACCCTAGTGTTCACTGCATCACTCTCAGATAGCCAAGTACATAGACCTGGAAGCAATCTGAATGCCCATCAACAGAGGAATGGATAAAGATGTGGTACATATAATATGTACTATGGATTATTACTCAGCCATTAAATAGAATGAAATAATGCCATTTGCAGCAACATGGATTGACACAGAGATTATCATACTGAGTGAAGTAAGTCAGACAGAAGAGGGAAAATACTGTATGACATACATTATATGGGGTATCTAAAAATAAATGATACAGATGAACTTATTTACAAAACAGAAACAGGTTTAAAGGCTTAGAGAAGGAACTTAGGGTTACCAGGGAGGACGAGTTGGGGGGAAGGGATAGTTAGGGAGTTTGGGATCAACATGTACACGCTGCCATGTTTAAAATGGATAACCAAAAATTGTAATGTGTAGCACAGAGAACTCTGCTCTGTGTTATGTGGCAGCCTGAATGGGAGGGGAATTTGGGGGGAAATAGATACATATGTATATATATATGACTGAGTCACTTTGGTGTCCACCTGAAACTATTATAATGCTGTTAATCAGCTATACTCCAATAGAAAATAAAAAGTTTGTTTTTTTTTTTAAAGGAAATGATGAAAGTAGATATTCTCACACTGTTTGTAATTTTAGGGGGAATGCTGTCTTTCAAGAATCTTTAAAAATGTCATTTAACAGATTATGGGAATTCTCTTTTAGTTTTTCAAAAGATTTTTTTAAAATCAAGAATAAGTGGACGTTGACAAAGTATTTTTCTGAATATTAATATGGATATCATTTCCATTTATCAATATGGTCAATTGAAGTAACTGACTTTTGGATGTTAAACCAACTTTACATTCTGGATTAAATACTACTCGATGATGCTACATTTTGTATTGTTGGATTCTATATGCTAAATATGTGCTTTACATTTTTCCATCTATTTTCATAAGGAATATTGATGTGTAATTTTCATTTCTTGTGTTGTCTTTTACTTGTTTACTGGCTTTATCAGGGTAATCCTAGTCTCACATAATGAATTGGGAAGTATTCCCTCCTTGCAGTCTTCTGGAAGGTATGTACATAATTGGTATAAAAAAGAATTCTATAAATTTGGTTTTATCTGTTATTTACATGGTGGGTAGATTCACTAATGAAGACATCTAGCTTTAAGTTAGTTTCTTTATGGGAAGGATTTTAACTAAAAAGTCAATTTTAAAATAGTCATAGGGATATTCAGAATATTTCTTCTTCATTGAAATTTAGCACATTGTATCTTTTAAGGAACTTAACTGTTTCACATCAGATGTCAATATCTTGACATAAAGTTGTTTGTATCTTTCCTTACTTCCTTGTAATATAAATAGAATCTGTGATGATGTCACCTTTCTCATTTTTGATACAGCTAATTTGTGTCATCTCTTTCTCTTGATCAATCTGACCACACCTTTGTCAATTTTATTAATTTTCTCCGAGAATCAGCTTCTGGTTTAATTGATTTTCTCTATTGTTTCTCTTTTCTTTCGTTGATTTCCATCCTGATCTTTATAAATATTTTCTTCTATTTTTTTGGGTGGGGGAAGTGAGGATGTCAATTTGCTACCCTTCTACCTGTTTCTTAAAGTGGAAGCTAAGATCATTGGTTTATGATCTCTCTTCTATTGCCTTTAGTGCAATAACATAAATTTAGTGCAATAAATAATAAAAACCCACTCTCCTTTAGATGTATCCCACATTTTCTTGTATCATGTTTTCACTTTTATTCATTTCAAATATCTTCTCCCTGTGTGTTCTCTCTCCTAGAGTGCTGCCCTGCAGACTCTGACCAGCTAAGTCTCCCTGACACTCAGCTTCCTCTCTTCAACTCATGCTTAGGGTTTTCCTTTGTTGCCCTGGAGGGAACTCGGCTGACTTTAACTTTGCTAACATCACCCCACCCCCACCAATTCTGTGGTTAAGCTAAGATGATCACCGAGGTCCCTTCTTTGATTCCCTTTTCTCAGGAACGATTCGTGTATGCACAGATTCCTGCAAACACTAAATATGTAGAGGTGTCTTTCTTTCTGTCACGTTCCACCACTCACGGTCTTTCAGCTGGGTTATTGCAATGCCTGTTCTTCTATGCATCGCTCCCCACAATGAACCGATCTTTCCCCCTCTGACAGAGCAGCTTCCTTCACCCAAAGTTCCTCAGTGCTCTCCTCCATGACTTCAATGGAAAAATCTTAGCATCTTTAACTTGGAGTGGAGACCTTCTTTGATCTTCTTGACCTGACTTTCCCCCTGACTCCTTGCCCTGCAACCATTGCCAGATCCCAGATCCAATAATTCTAAGCCACTTGAAGTTCTTACAACCCCATTTGCTTGCATTTGCTGTTATTTTCCTGGCATGCCTTCTCTGGCAAATTTCTCAGAGATGCTCTAGATCTCTCTGGAAAATGTCTACTTATTTCAAGCATCCGCTTAAAATTGTATCGAGTCACCTCTTTTGTTGAAAGTTTTCATTTTTCTTTCAGGTTTGAAGGATTTGTTAACAAAAGAAAACACTCATTATACACAAATAGACAATTTCAATACTTAATAGAGAATGATCTAACTTGCAATATACAGTCTTTAAAAGAAAAGAGAATCAGTATTTATTAGAGAATTATCTAAGTTACTTTCAATATACAATCATTAAAAGGAAAAGAGACATAGAAACAGTAGAGGACAAAAGCAGCACATGCATCAGTAAACTGGGCTGACTAACATCCAGATTCAAATGGCAGTAGGAAGCTCCATGTAACAACAGTCTGTGTCCCAAATGGAAAGAGGTCCCAGGCAGTGCATCCACTAAATGGGCGAGACTTCAAATTGCAGTTTTGGGGGTTCCTGCATAGATTGCAAACTAATATCGCATCAATTTGCATGCAAAAATACAGCTTTGGTTTCACTTTCGCTATTTGTTTTATCCTATGAGTGATGAGATTTTTCTAGACCCCAGGGTATTGGCCAGATCCTCGGGGCTCAGGAGAATTCAAAGATGCACCCCCTATCTCATCTACAGTGCCACTTGACTTACTGGTAACTATCCCTGTACTCATGAGCAGGCGTGCAATCAGGGCAATAATCAGGCAGATCAGAAGCAAGGTCAGAGGCCTGCTCTGCTTTTCTGTCTCTGAAGCCTGAACAAGACTACCTCCATTTTAACTCCCCTAACGTCACCCCACCCCCACCAACTTGGCCATTCTTCCTCCCACACGTCTACGTTATTACAACCTCACTCCTAGCATGCATTGCATATATATATTTAATTGGATTATAATTGTTTACAATGTGTTAGTTTATGCTGTACAGCAGAGTGAATCAGATATATGTATCCATTTATCCTGTCCCTCATGGCTGTCCCTCCCACCACCCCTTCCCACCAATCTGTGTCATTACAGAGCAGTGAGCTGAGCTCCCCGCACTGTACAGCAAGTTCCAACTAGCTATTTTACACAGTGGAGCATATATATGTCAATCCTAATCTCCCAGTTTATCCCACCCTCCCATTCCCCACTGTGTCCACATGTCTCTTCTCTACATCTGGCATCTCTATTCCTGCCTTGCTAATAGATTCATCTATACCATGTTTCTAGATTCTACATATATGTGATATATTTTGCAATATTTGTGATAATTTCTGTTTCTGACTTATTTCATTCTGTATGCCAGACTCTAGGTACATCTAGGTACATCTCTATAAATGACCCAGTTTTGTTCCTTTTTATGGCTTAGTAATGTTCCATTGTGTATATGTACCATATCTTCTTTATCCATTCATCTGTCAGTAGATATTTAGGTTATTTCTATGTCCTAGATATTGTAAATAGTACTGCAATAAACATTGGGGGTACATTTGGATTTATGAATTATGGTTTACTCGGGGCGTTTGTCCAATAGTTGGATTGCTAGGTTATACAGTTCTGTTTTTAATTTTTGTTAAGAAACCTCCATAGTATTCTCCATAGTGCCTGTATCAGTTTACATTCCCACCCACAACGCAAAAAGTTTCTTTTTTTCCACACCCTCTAAAGCATTTATTGTTTGTAGACTTTTTTTTATGATGGCTATTCTGAATGAAAGAGATGGAAATACCAGACCATCTGACCTGTCTCTTGAGAAACCTGTGTGCAGGTCAGGAAGCAACAGTTAGAACTGGACATGGAACAACAGACTGGTTCCAAATAGGAAAAGGAGTACATCAAGGCTGTATATTGTCACCCTGCTTATTTAACTTATATGCAGAGTACATCATGAGAAACGCTGGGCTGGAAGAAACACAAGCTGGAATCAAGATTGCCGGGAGAAATATCAATAACCTCAGATATGCAGATGACACCACCCTTATGGCAGAAAGTGAAGAAGAACTAAAGAGCCTCTTGATGAAAGTGAAAGAGGAGAGTGAAAAAGTTGCCTTAAAGCTCAACGTTCAGAAAACTAAGATCATGGCATCTGGTCCCAACACTTCATGGGAAATAGATGGGGAAACAGTGGAAACAATGTCAGACTTTATTTTTCTGGGCTCCAAAATCACTGCTGATTGTGATTGCAGCCATGAAATTAAAAGACGCTTACTCCTTGGAAGGAAGGTTATGGCCAACCTAGATAGCATATTTAAAAGCAGAGACATTACTTTGCCAACAAAAGTCCGTCTAGCCAAAGCTATGTTTTTTCCAGTGGTCATGTATGGATGTGAGAGTTGGACGGTGAAGAAAGCTGAGTGCTGCAGAATTGATGCTTTTGAGCTGTGGTGTTGGAGAAGACTCTTGAGAGTCCCTTGGACTGCAAGGAGATCCAATCAATCCATCCTAAAGGAGATCAATCCTGGGTGTTCATTGGAAGGACTGATGTTGAAGCTGAAACTCCAATACTTTGGCCACCTCATGCAAAGAGTTGACTCATTGGAAAAGACCCTAATGCTGGGTAGGATTGGGGGTAGGAGGAGAACAGGATGACAGAGGATGAGATGGTTGGATGGCATCACCGACTCGATGGACATGGGTTTGGGTGGACTCCGGGAGTTGGTGATGGACAGAGAGGCCTGGCATGCTGCAATTCATGGGGTCGCAAAGAGTCAGACACGACTGAGCGACTGAACTGAACTGAACTGATTCTGAATGGTGTGAGGTGATACCTCATTGTAGTTTTGATTTGCATTTCCATAATAATTAGTGATGTTGATCTTCTTGTCATATATCTCTTGGCCTGATTAAACTCAAAAGCTTCTGCTTAACAAAGGAAACCATAAACAAGATGAACAGATAACCCTCAGAATGGAAAATATTTGCAAACAAAACAACTAACAAAGGGTTAATCTCCAAAGTATACAAACAGCTCATGCAACTCAATAGCAGAACAACAAACAATCCTGTCAAAAAACGTGTGGAAGCCCTAAACATAGTATTTTAAATGAACTTTTTCATATATGTCTTTCTATAGGACTCTAAAGCTGTTAAAGACAGCTTTTCATTTCATAACTAATCTTTTGTGCCCCATGCCTTGCCTAGTCCTGACACTAAAATGTGGTAGAATTGCTTATGGACTGAAAGAATAGTTCAGCATGAAATCAACCTGACAATGATATATCATAAGACATCACTGAAGATCTGGAGGACTAGTGATGGGCAATTGAGTGTCTTTTATTGTTTATTTTCTGATTAACACGCATCCTTTATAAGTACATGTAACTATTTTAAGTATCTTCGAAAATATATCACTTACTAATAACTATAATATTAGCTCTAATCCTAAAGGCAGTGGAAACTTATTTTGAAGCATGTAATACTTGCACTCTTTTATAGTAGGAAATTCTTACTAACAAAATTCATAGAAACTCAAAAGAAATTACCTGAAAGGATGCTATAGACAGAAAAGAATGATGAATATTCCAAGTAGAACCCAAAATAGAAATGCTGTAGAGCAATATAAGGGCTTCCAGGTGGTGCTGGTGGTGGTGGTGGTTTAGTCACTAAGTGGTGTCTGACTCTTGTGACCCCATAGACTGTAGCCTGCCAGGCTTCTCTGTCCATGGGATTCTCCAGGCAAGAATACTGGAGTCGATTACCATTTCCTTCTCCGCTAGTGGTAAAGAACCCGTCTGTCAATGCAGGAGACATAAAAGATGCAGGTTCAATACCTGGGTCAAGAAGATCCCCTGGAGAAGGGCATGGCAACCCACTCCAGTATTCTTGCCTGAAGGATCTCATGGACAGAGGAGCCCGCCGGGCTATAGTCAATAGGGTCACAAAGAATTGGACATGACTGAAGCGACTTAGCACACACGCAAAGCAATGTAAAAAAAGAATGAGAATTGAAAAACCAAAAACCACTCTTAGAAAAATGGACCAGGGAATTCCCTGATGGATTCAGTGCTTTCACTCTTTAATCCATTTTGAGTTTATTTTTGTGTATGGTGTTAGAAAGTGTTCTAGTTTCATTCTTTTACAAGTGGTTGACCAGTTTTCTAAGCACCACTTGTTAAAGAGATTGTCTTTTCTCCGTTGTATATTCTTGCCTCCTTTGTCAAAGATCAACTGTCCATAGGTGCGTGGATTTATCTCTGGGTTTTCTATTTTGTTCCATTGATCTATGTTTCTGTCTTTGTGCCAGTACCGTACTTGTCTTGATGACTGTGGCTTTGTAGTGGAGACTGAAGTCAGGCAGGTTGATTCCTCCAGTTCCATTCTTCTTTCTCAAGATTGCTTTGGCTATTCGAGGTTTTTTGTATTTCCATACAACTTGTGAAATTATTTGTTCTAGCTCTGTGAAAACTACCATTGGAAGCTTGATAGGGATTGCATTGAATCTATATGCCTTTGGTGGTGAGGTTGGTCCAGTGGTTTGTGTAGGCTTTGTGTTGAGTGTGACTTGTGCTTGCATTCTGGTTGGAGGAGGTGGCCCTTTTTTCCCCCTCTGGTGTGCAGGGCTGTGTGAGGTGGTAATTCTGCTTCTGATGCTTGGATTTGTGCTTTTGTTTTGTTTGTCGTTTGGGTGAGGTGTCCTACACTGGCTACTGCCAACAGTTGGGTGGTGCCAAGTCTTGTATACAGGTGGAGGCCTCTGTGGGAGTTTTCAGTAATTAATACTCTCTGGGGTTAGGAGGTTTCTGGCAGCCTTGGGTCTTGAAGTCAGTGCTCCCACTCCAAAGGCTCAGGGCTGATCTATGGCTGGGGAACTGAGATTCCACAAGTGGTTTTTTATGGCATTAAAGTGGATTAAAACAAACACACAAAACCAAACAAACAAAACAAGAAACAAAAGATGAACCCCGACAAATGGCAAGTACAAAATCAGGCAAATAGTAACAAAAATAATGGAATATACACGAACATACACACACATAAACAAAACCAAAAGAGTCCAACAAAGGAAGTACAAGAGAATGACCACCAAAAATGATATCAACCAGTTCAAAAAAAAAAAAAAAAACTAAAGTGCAAACTGGAAAACAAAGCCAAAGCACAGTGCCAACTGGCGAATAAAGCAGCAAAAATGAATCAGACTAACAAACAAAGGGCAGAGAAGGCAATGGCACCCCACTCCAGTAGTCTTGCCTGGAAAATCCCATGGACGGAGGGGCCTGGTAGGCTGCAGTCCATGGGGTCGCTAAGAGTCGGGCACTACTGAGCGACTTCACTTTCACTTTTCCCTTTCATGCACTGGAGAAGGCAATGGCAACCCACTCCAGTATTCTTCCCTGGAGAATCCCAGGGACGGCAGAGCCTGGTGGGCTGCCGTCTATGGGGTCGCACAGAGTTGGACACGACTGAAGCGACTTAGCAGCAGCAGCAGCAACAAACAAAGGGAGAAAAGAAAGAAAGAATAAAAAAGCAAAGTTAATCATGTCAATGTATGGCAAAAACCACTACAATATTGTAAAGTAATTAGCCCCCAACTAAAATAAATAAATTATAAATCAACAACCACAGCAACAGAGGGGGGAAAAAGAAAAGTAAAAAAATCGATAAGCAACTACAGAACTCAAAAGAGAATAATTATAAAGATTTTTCTTGGTTCTCAGCTGTCAGGTTCTTTTCCCTTGCTGTGGGTCACAGTCTACCTCACCTCTGTAGGCTGCCCTCCAATACTGAGCTGATCTCTGGACCTGCTGTGGGTGCAGCTCAGACTCTAATCTGGTCCTACTCTTGCATTTTCTTTCCTCCAGTGTCTATAGCTGCCAGAGCTAGTGCACTTCCTTTTATGGGAATTCTCACTGACCTTTTATATATTTCATAGACACAAAATCTTCCTAGTTGATCATATGATTTTAATCTGTAGTTTGTACAGCTGGTGGGAAGGTTTGGGGTCCTCTTCTTTAGCCAAATGGCCTCTGGGTTTCAATTGTGGTTTTATCTCCACTTCTGCATGTGAGTAGTCCACAGAGGTTTGGTCATGAGGCTACTCTGGAGGACTTGGGTCTGTGAGGACTAGGATCTAGTCCAGTGAGGACTAGCTATGGAGATGGCGCAACTGCTTGGATCGCAGAGGCCCTGGCAGCACCAGCTACTTAGGGGAGCTGTTGGCTAGGGAAGCATGAAATAATGTGCTCTTAGGGCTTTTTCTAGCCTCTGGTAGCTCTGTCCCAGTGGGGATCAAGCGTGGAGGTGGCATGGTTGCTTGGATCATGGGGACCCTGACAATGCCAGGTACACAGGGGTGACAGCAGTTACTGTCACAGGAGATATGGTGATATTCGGAATTTTTCTAGCTTCTGGCAGCTCTTCCCTAATTTGAATTGAGCATGGAGGTGATGCAGCTGCTTGGATCGCAGGGACTCTGGTGAAGCCAAGTGTGCAGGGATACCGACTGCCTCAGCCACAGGAGCTATGACCCTATTCGAGTATTTTCTAACCTCTGGCAACTGGCAATCAGAAGGCCTCTTTGGCTGGTCCTTCTCTGTTGGTTGGCCCATTCAGGCACTCAAAGAGCTCTCCTGACTGGGGCTCTTCTCTATTGCTCAACATGTCAGGCACTTAAATGGCCACCCTGTGAGGGTCCTTCTCTACTGCTCCAAACAATAGAGACCAGCCTTTCTGGGGTCTTTCTCTATTTTTCAGCTGCCAGTGATGACATGTGGGGAGAGGCTACAGTGATGGCTCCACCCCCTGTGTGTGACTCAGCAACGTTGTCTTGCCTCCATGGCTGCCTGGTTTTCCTCCATAGGCATTTCTCACCACAGTGTCCTCCTTCACGTTCTCTTGGGCCATCTCCCCATAATTAACAGAAGACCTCGCCCTGGAATTGTTCCCAGCTGCTGCACTTTCTGGAGGACTTGTGTCCCTGTCCAGGGTATGTACGGCTACCAAAGGATGGTCTGTGTGATTCTCATTCCATTCACACTGTCACAGATCAGCTGCTTCACTCTCCAGCAGCCTCAAATGCTTCTCCTTTGTCCTAAACAATTGCCCTGATGTGAGGATCTCCCCCCTCTTCAGTTCCCCCACCCCCCAGGTGCAGGTCTAATCCTTCTCACTCTCCTCTTTCTCTCCATCCTTCCTTCACACTAGTGAGTTTTGCTTGGTTCTATATATTCTTTTCCAGTGGTTATGTACTGCTATGCACTCTCAGCTGGTGTTTTGCAAGATCTTCTTTGTCTGACGGTATATTCCTGATGTATACATGGAGAGAGATGTACTCCATGTCCACCTACACCTCTGTTATCTTGTTCTTCAAAATTTGTTTATTTTTAATTGGAGAATAATTGCTTTACAATATTGTGTTGGTCTCTGTCATATATCAACATGAATCAGCCATAGGTATACATATGTCCCCTCCCTCTTGAACCTCCACACCATTTTCCACTCCATCTCACCCTCTAAGTTGTCACAGAGCACCTGATTTGAGCTCCCTGCATCATAAAACAAATTTCCACTGGCTATCTATTTTACGTATAGCAATGTATGTTTCCATGTTACTCTCTCAATTCGTCCAACCCTCTCCTTCCCCCACTGTGTCCACGATACTCTTCTCTATGTCTGCATCTCCATTGCTGCCCTGCAAATAGGTTCATCAGTACCACCTTTCTAGGCTCCATATATATGCATGAATATCCGATATTTGTTTTTCTCTTTCTGACTTACTTCATTCTGTATAACAGGCTCTAGATTCATCCACATCATTAGGACTGACTCAAATATGTTCCTTTTTATGGCTGAGTAATATTCCACTGTGTATATGTACCACAACTTCATTATCCATATATCTGTTGATGGACATCTAGATTGCTTCCATGTCCCAGGCATTGTAAATAGTGCTGCAACAAACACTGGAGTACATGCGTCTCTTTCAATTATGGTTTTCTTAGGATATATGCCTAGTTGTGGGACTGTTGGGTCATATGATAGTTCTATTTTTAGTGTCTCAAGGAACGTCCATAATGGCTGTATCAATTTACATTCCCACCAACAGTACAAGAGGTCTCCCTTTTCTCCACAAGTTCTGCAGCATTTATTGTTTGTGGATTTTTTGATGATGGCCATTCTGACTGATGTGAGGTGGTACCTCATTGAAGTTTTGATTTGCATTTCTCTAGTAATGAGCAATCTTGAGCTTCTTTTCATGTGTTTATTAGCCATCTGTATGTTTTCTTTGGAGAAATGTCTGCTCAGATCTTCTGCCCATTTTTTGGTTAGGCTATCAAGCATACTTTTAAGGCCACCATCATTTGCTACCTCAAGCAGTTGCTCTTCCTCTAGCATGGACAAAGTTAATTCACCTGACTTATTCACAAGTGGGTTGCAGATCCATTCCTTCCTAGTTCAGGGGACTTTTGTTGTTGGAATGTAATGCTCAATGTGAGAGTTGGACTATGAAGAAAGCTGAGTGCCGAAGAATCGATGCACAACTGAGACTGAACTGAACTGTGGTGTTGAAAGCTGAGTTAGTTGATCTCTGAAGGAAGAGAGCTATCTCAGTCCTTGGACTTTGCTAATGTTTGTGACTCTTTTCTAAAAGAAATCTCTGGAGTAGCTCTCATAACTCCAAAACTCTGACCAGTGATCGACCTTTCAAAGACATCTCACTTCTTTGTATAAAAGAAAATGTGTGTACTGTGTCCGTCTCCTCAGAGAGCTGTGCAAATAGACATGAGTTAAGGGTATGTAGTTTTATGTGGTTGATGATCTTAATCACATCCTGAAAACGCTGTGAAGTTTAGGTGACATTTTTCTTTTAGCTAAGATTTCTCTATGGATGACACAGTGTGTAGATTCACATTCAGAACCAACTTCTTTGACCCGAGTAGTAAAACCAGAAATCCATCCAGTCATGGCAGCCACTCTGTGCATATACTGACCACAAATGACCCATTCAGTTTTCCTCATATGTAGTCATTCAAACACTCGAGTAGTTATGCACCTGTGGTGTTGGTTGGAAACAAAAGTGCACATAACATATTCTCATGCACATCATCCTGAACTTTTATGGTGCAAGAACAAGCATTATTGCCTTGTCAACATCAGTAAATTCGTCAATCTGGTTTGTGTAACATGACGACTCATTAATTCTAACAACTGTGCCTCGGTATTTTCTGCTTTTGCATTAATTCGTTTAGTTATGGTGCTAGATGAAAGAGGAATGTGTGCCACTTTTTAAACTGCAGCCTTTCCTAAAAGTTCACAACAGATGTCTTCAGCAGCAGGCAGGATCAACTCTTCATCAATAGTAAAGGGCTTCTTAGCTTTAGCAATCCTGCTGCAGCTAAGTTGCCTCAGTCGTATCCGACTCTGTGCGACCCCATAGACGGCAGCTCACCAGGTTCCGCTATCCCTAGGATTCTCCAGGCAAGAATACTGGAGTGGGTTGCCATTTCCTTCTCCAGTGCATGAAAGGGAAAAGTGAAAGTGAAGTTGCTCAGTCGTTTCCAACTCTTAGCGACCCCATGGACTGTAGCCTACCAGGCTTCTCCGTCCATGGGATTTTCCAGGCAAGAGTACTGTAGTGGGTTTAGCAATGCAGTTAGCCAATAAATGAGCTTCCTAGTGGCTCAGAGGGTAAAGTGTCTGCCTGCAATGCAGGAGACCTGGGTTCGATCTCTGGGTCGGGAAGATCCTCTGGAGAAGGAAATGGCAACCCACTCCAGTACCCTTGCCCAGAAAATTCCATGGATGGAGGAGCCCAGTAGGCTACAATCCATGGGATTGCAAAGAGTTGGACACGACTGAGCGACTTCACTTTAGCCAATAAATATGTTGCCCTCAGTGCAGACACATTTGATGAAGTGATGGCCTTCAGTGATTACTTCTGTTCTTCGTGTTCACATTTTTTTTTTCTTTTGAAAAACTCCAAAGTCTTGTCATTTAGTGCAGGGTGCTTGGTCTGGCAAAGCAGTTTTGAAGGTTTCATGCTTAGTTGGATAGCCAGTCATCACATATTACACACAGCAGGCTTAGAGAAGGTGAATCGCCTATTGCAATAAACCTATAATTTAAGTATATTCTCTTAATATTTTCTTTTAAATGCATTCTTTTTGTTGTCAGTCTTCTGTTATCTCATCATTGAGTCTTTCCCCCTTTTCAAAGATGCTTTCCAGTGACCTTTAGTTTTTCCTCATTTTGGCTCGGGTCAGCTGTGAGCTTTCCAAAACTGTGACTAATACAAGTGTCCAGTGAGGGAAAGAGGCATGGATGGAAGTGGTTAATAAAATAATGCGAAGGCCAGGCATAGACTAAAATAAGTGTTGGATTCTGACTTAAAGCCTGCCGGATGCAGCTGTGCTATTGAAGTTCATCAACTCACTTGCCACTGTATCGCCTGCCACCAGTTTAATTATCATTTGACACTCACTGATAGGGTTTTGATATGAGGCTCAAAGCAATTGATTTATTATGGTCTCTGTGCAGCCAAACCTCTCTGCTAATGATAATTTGTGTTTACAGCTACTCCTCATGCTAGCATCACCACCTCAGCTCCACCTCAGATCATCAGGCATTAGATTCTCGTAAGGAGCTCACAACCTAGATCCCTTACATGCACAGTTCTCAGTAGGGTTTGAGCTCCTGTGAGAATCTAATTCCACAGCTGATCTGTCAAGAGGTGGAGCTCAGGCGGTGATGTTAGCCATGGGGATAGGGAGCAGCTATAATACAGATGAAGCTTTGCTCACCTGCTGCTTAGCCCCTGCTATGAGGCTCAGTTCCTAACAAGCTGTACTGTACTAGTGTGTGGCTCAGGGGTTGAAGACTGCTGCTTTAGAGCAAGGGTTGAAAAGCTTTTTGTGTAAAGCACCAGATAGTAAATAATTTGGGCCAGTGGGTCGGATGATGTGTTGCAACCATTCACTTCTGAAGTTGCAGTTTCAAAAGCAGCCACAGACTGCTTGAAACTAGATGAGTGTGGCTGTGCCCCAATAACCCTTTACTTACAGAATCAGGTGGTGGGCTAGGTTTAGCACACAGGCCATTGTTTGCTGACCCTTAAGACTTGGTCTATAATGATGAAAAATAGAAAAAGAGAAAGCAAAGGAGAGTAATGAAAAGTTGCTGCTGCAAGCCATGTGCTACTCCAGGATTCATGACCTCCAGAGGAGAGGATTTTGATCTAGGGCCAGAGACCAGGCTTGACCACTGGAGCTTTTTGTGTAACAGAGTTTCATTAAATTATAAGAGAGATAGAGAAATCTTCTGACATAGACATCAGAAGGGGGCAGAAAGAATGCCACCCTGAGAGTTTTTAGCAAGGTGTTTTATGTTCGTTAGCAAGCTATTAATCAGATAAGAGACACACCCCAAGGCTGAAGGAGTTACACCGGGCCCCTCTCCCACAATATGCATTTTTGAGGTAGAATGGCATGAGATGT
Organism: Okapia johnstoni; assembly: GCA_024291935.2. Lineage (NCBI taxonomy): Eukaryota > Metazoa > Chordata > Mammalia > Artiodactyla > Giraffidae > Okapia > Okapia johnstoni. Next base: position 3,767,003 of record CM044326.1, read on the forward strand.
GTCATCCCTGGCCATAAAAATTGGTTTGCTGAGACTTTATCAGCCCAAGGCTTGAGAAAAGAAGAAAAGTTAGTCCTAGGTAGAACCATTTTGAAGAAAGGCAGATTCCAAAGCAAATACATAGTTTCATTAACATAGATTAAGAAAAACATTTCCATAAGAAAACACATTGGTTAGCTCAAGGCAGAACCAGGTGTTGTCAACACAGAATTAAAAGAAGTCTTTTTAAATTTTGTGTAGAGAAGGATAATTACAATGGTATAATCAGTCACCTAGAGCCAGACATCCTGGAATGTGAAGTCCAGTAGGCCTTAGGAAGCATCACTAAGAACAAAGCTAGTGGAGGTGATGGAATTCCAGTTGAGCTATTTCAAATTCTAAAAGATGATGCTGTGAAAGTGCTGTAGTCAATATGACAGCAAATTGGGAAAATTCAGCAGTGGCCACAAGACTGGAAAAGGTTTGTTTTCATTCCAATCCCAAAGGAAGACAATGCCAAAGAATGCTCAAACTACCGCACAATTCCACTCATCTCACACGCTAGTAAAGAAATGCTCAAAATTCTCCAAGACAGGCTTCAACAGTACCTGAACCATGCACTTAGAGATGTTCAAGCTGGTTTTAGAAAAGGCAGAGGAACAAGAGTTCAAATTGCAAACATTTGCTGGATTATTGAAAAAGCAAGAGAGTTCCAGAAAAACATCTACTTCTGCTTTATTGACTATGCCAAAGCCTTTGACGGTGTGGATCACCACAAACTGGGGAAAATTCTGAAAGAGATGGGAATACCAGACCACCTGACCTGCCTCTTGAAAAATCAGTATGCAGGTCAGGAAGCAACAGTTAGAACTGGACATGGAACAACAGACTGGTTCCAAATAGGGAAAGGAGTATGTCAAGGCTGTATATTGTCACCCTGCTTATTTAACTTATATGCAGAGTACATCGTGAGAAATGCTGGGCTGGATCAAGCACAAGCTGGATCAAGATTGCCAAGAGAAGTATCAATAACCTCAGATATGCAGATGACACCACCCTTATGGCAGAAAGTGAAGAAGAACTAAAGAGCCTCTTGATGAAAGTGAAAGAGGAGAGTGAAAAAGTTGTCTTAAAGCTCAACATTCAGAAAACTAAGATCATGGCATCCAGTCCCATCACTTCATAGCAAATAGATGGGGAAACAGTGGAAACAGGGACAGATTATTTGGGGGGGGGGGACTCTAAAATCACTGAAGATGGAGACTGCAGCCATGAAATTAAAAGACCCTTAATCCTTGGAAGAAAAGCTATGACCAACCTGGACAACACACTAAAAAGCAGAGACATTACTTTGCCAACAAAAGTCCATCTAGTCAAGGCTATGGTTTTTCCAATGGTCATGTATGGATGTGAGAGTTGGACTGTAAAAAAGCTGAGCACCGAAGAATTTATACTTTTGAACTCTGGTGTTGGAGAAGACTCTTGAGAGTCCCTTGGACTGCAAGCAGATCCAACCAGTCTATCCTAAAGAGATCAGTCCTGAGTGTTCATTGGAAGGACTGATGCTGAAGCTGAAACTTCAATAGTTTGGCCACCTGATGCAAAGAACTGACTCATTTGAAAAGACCCTGATGCTGGGAAAAATTGAAGGCAGGAGGAGAAGGGGATGACAGAGGATGAAATGGTTGGATGGCATCACCGAGTCAATGGACATGAGTTTGAGTAACTCCGGGAGTTGGTGATGGACAGGAAGGCCTGGCATGCTGCAGTCCATGGGGTCACAAAGAATCGGACACGACTGAGCGACTGAACTGAACTGAACTGAGAGAAGGAAAAAAAAAAGTCTGCCACTTGCAGTTTATTTCCTCCTGCTGCTGGGGGACCTCTGGTCTTCCTACCTGTTACCCTTTCAGTAACAGGAAGAGATATATCTCCTAAACCCCAAAATAGAATTATTTTGGTTGTTGCTTGATACTTAATCAATACTTCTTTTCTCTCTCTCTTTTTTTTTTTTTTTTTTTTTTGGAGTAACTATGGTCAGAGGAGCCTGGCAGGCTATAGTCCATAGGGTTGCAAAGAGTTGAACACAAACTGAAGCCACTTAGCACACACATGAATATTTTAGGTGTACTCTGTAATTAATACACTATTCTATGTTATTATAAATTGCATGAATAAGGTCCAGGCTATACTACCGTAACAAAGAAAAATAACAGTAAAGAGTTTAAAATAAATGGAAGTTTATTTTATTCCCCCTTAATGTAATGCCTGTCTTGAGCCATCAGGTCAGTGGGGTGATCCTGCCCTGTGTAATCACTCAGGGACCCAGATTCCTTCCATATTTTGATTCATCATATCCATGGATGGTATTATGTTTTACATGGTTAGAGATAGGCCACTGTCTATTTACCTTTCAGGTGGTAGCAAGAAAAAAGGGATCATAGAGGAGGGAGCTAATGGTCCTAGACACAGAAGTTGCATGAGCTGCTTACAGTCCATTGGTGAGAAATCGATACCGCTTCCACACTGTGTTGCACCGGATACTGGGAAGTGGTATCAGTGGGGGACCAGCTTCAAGTAAAGCTACCGTAGACATGAGAGCGTCTAAAGGAGAAATAATGGACAGTTGAATATTCAAGGTAGAGGAAGTGACTGTGTGTTTAATTCAGTTTTGTATTTCAGTGTCCAGTTCATAATATTCAGTTCAGTTCAGTTCAGTCACTCAGTTGTGTCCAACTCTTTATGACCCCATGGAATGCAGCATGCCAGGCTCCCTGTCCATCACCAACTCCCTGAGCTTGCTCAAATTTATGCCATCCAAACATCTCATCCCATCGTCCCCTTCTCCTCCTGCCTTCAATCTTTCCCAGCATCAGGGTCTTTTCCAATGAGTCAGTTCTTCACATCAGGTGGCCAAAGTAGTGGAGTTTCATCTTCAACATCAGTCCTTCCAATGAATATTCAGGACTGATCTCCTTTAGAATTGACTGGTTAGATCTTCTTGCAGTCCGAGGGACTCTCAACATTTTAAGAATCAGTGAACTAAAATGGACTAGAATGTGTGAATATAATTCAGGTGACCATTATATCTACTACTGTGGGCAAGAATCCCTTATAAGCAATGGAGTAGCCATCATAGTCAACAAAAGAGTCTGAAATGCAGTACTTGGATGCAATTTCAAAAACGATAGAATGATCTCTGTTCGTTTCCAAGGCAAACCATTCAATATCATCGTAATCCAAGTCTATGCCCCAACCAGTAATGCTGAAGAAGCTTAAGTTGAATGGTTCCATGAAGACCTATAAGACCTTCTAGAACTAACACCCACAAAAGATGTCCTTGTCATCATAGGGGACTGGAATGCAAAAGTAGGAAGTGAAGAGATACCTGGAGTAACAGGCAAGTTTGGCCTTGGAGTACAAAATGAAGCAGAGCAAAGGCTTGAAGAGTTTTGCCAAGAGAACGCAAACACCCTCTTCCAACAACACAAGAGAGGACTCTACACATGGACATCACCAGATGGTCAATACTGAAATCAGATTGATATGCCCTGAGTACAAGTTAAATAAGCAGGATGATAATAAACAGCCTTGTTGTACTCCTTTCTCAATCCTGAACCAGTCAGTTGTTTCATACAGGGTTCTAAATGTTGCTTCTTGGCCTGCATACAGGTTTCTCAGGAAGCAGGTAAGATGGCCTGGTATGCCCATCTCTTTAAGAGTTTTCCACAGTTTGTTATGATCCACATGTTGTAGGAAGGGGGACCTGTTTCAGCACTGGAGTGTGGACTCTTTTCTAACACTCAGAAATGAATTGTCCAAAGAGACACATGTGCTGACGAAACAAGAGATTTTATTGGGAAGAGGCACCCAGGTGGAGAGCAGGAGGGTAAGGGAACCCAGGAGAACTGCTCTGCCACGAGGCTCACAGTGTCAGGTTTTATGGTGATGGGAGTAGCTGAGTTGTCTTTGGCCAGTCATCCTGACTCAGAGTCCTTCCTTGTGGTGCATACATTTCTCAGCCAAGATGGATGGCATCAAGAAGGTTTCTGGGAGATGGTTGAACACATGGTGTCTCCTTTTGACCTTTCCTGAACTCTTCCCGTTGGTGGTGGCTTATTAGTTCCATGTTCCTTACCAAGACCTCCTGTTATAAAACAACTCATGCAGATGTTACTAAGGTTCCTGGCCAGGGTGGGCAGTTTCAGTCAGTGTATCTCCCCTAACATACATAGTCAAAGGCTTTAGCATAGTCAGTGAAACAGGTATATTTTTTCTGGAATTCCCTTCCTTTCTTTATGACCCGGTGAATGTTGGTAATTTGGTTCCTCTGCCTTTTCCAACCCCAGCTTGAACATCTGAAAGTTCATGGTTCACAGAATGCTGTAGTCTAGCTTGGAGGATTTTGAGGATAACCTTACTAGCATGGGAGATGAGTGCATTTGTGCAGTGGTTTGAACATTCTTTAGTACGCCCTTCTTGGGAATTGGGATGAGGGTTGACCTTTTCAGTCCTGGGGCTGCTGCTGTGTTTTCCAAATTTGTTGGCTTATTAAGTGCAGCATTTTATTAACATCATCTTTTTGGATTTTAAATAGCTCTCCTGGAATTCCATCCCCTCCACTATCTTTACTGGTAGCCATGCTTCCTAAGGCCCCCTTGACTTCACATGCTAGAATGTCTGACTCTGAGTGAGAAACTACACCATTGTGGTTACCCAGGTCATTAAAATCTTCTTTGTACAGTTCTTCTGTGTATTCTTTCCATCTCTTCTTGATCTCTTCTGCTTCTAACAGGTCTTTACCATTTCTGTCTTTTATTGTGCCCATCTTTGGATGAAATGTTCCTTTGATATTTCCAATTTTCTTGAAGAGAATTCTAGTCTTACCCTTTCTGTTGTTTTCCTCTATTTCTTTGCATTGTTCATGGAAGACGGTCTTGTCTCTCTTGACTTTTCTCTGGAACTCTGCATTCAGTTGGGTGTACTTTTCCCTTTCTCCCTTACTTTTCACTGTTCTTCCTTCCTCAGCTACTTATAATGCCTTCTCAGACAACTGTTTTGCCTTCTTGCATTTTTTTTTTTCCTTTGGGATGGTTTTCTTCATTGCCTCCTGTACATGACGGACCTCTGTCCATAGTTCTTCAGGCACTCTGTTCACTAGATCTAATCCCTTGAATCTATTCGTCACCTCAGCTGTATATTCGTAGGGGATTTGGTTTAAGTCATACCTGACTGGCCTAGTGATTCTCCCTGCTTTCTTTAGTTTAAGCCTGAATTTTTCTATGAGTCGCTGATGATCTGAGCCACAGTCAGCTCCAGGTCTTGTTTTTGCTGACTGTATACAGCTTTTCCATCTTCAGCAACAAAAAATGTAATCAATCTGTTTTCCATATTGACCATTTTGTGATGACCATGTGTAAAAATCAGTTCTTGTGTTGTTGAAAAAAGGTGTTTTCTATTGCCAGTGCATTCTCTTGACAGAATTCTGTTAGTCTTTGTCCTGCTTTGTTTTGTACTCGAAGGCCTAACTTGTCTGTTATTCCCGGTATCTCTTGACTTCCTACTCTTGCATTCCAGTCCTCTATGATTAATAGAACATCTTTTCTTTTGGTGTTAGTTCTGGGAGGTCTTCTAGGTCTTCATAGACTTTGATCAATGTCAGCTTCTTCAGCATTGGTGGTTGAGGCATAGACTTGGATTACAGTGATGTTGAGTGGTTTTCCTTGGAAAGGAACCAAGATCATTCTGTCATTTTCAAGGTTGCACTGTTTTGAAGGTTGCACTGCATTTCAGACTCTTGTTGATTTTGAGGGCTACTCCATTTCTTCTAAGGGATTCTTGCCCACAGTAGTAGAAATAATGGTCATCTGAATTAAATTCACCCATTCCCATCCATTTGAGTTCACTGATTCCTAAAATGTTAATGTTTACTCCTGCCATCTCCTCCTGGACCACATCCAATTTACCTTGATTCATGGACCTAACATTCCAGGTTCCTATGTAATACTGTTCTTTGTAGCATTGGATTTTACTTTCATCACCATACACATCCACAACTCAGTGTCATTTCCACTTTGGCCCAGCTTCTTTCTTTCTGGAGCTATTAGTAGTTGTTCTCTGCCCTTCCCTGTAGCATACTGGATACCTTCCAACCTGGAGGGCTCATCTTGCAGTGTCACATCTTTTTGCCTTTAAATACAGTCCATGAGGTTCTCAAGGCTAGTATACTCAAATGGTTTGCCATTCCCTCCTCCAGTGAATCATGTTTTGTCAGAACTCTCCACCATGACACATCCATCTTGGTTGGCCCTACACAGCATGGCTCATAGTTTCATTGAGTTACCCAAGCCCCTTTGCCACAACAAAGAAGTGGCCCATGAAGGGGTCCTTTGATATGCACATCAGGTTTCTGGGGCCAGTATCCTATTTTCACATCCTGAGTTCCTAACAGCCCACCACAGGGAATGGCTGTAGTCTAATAGCTGCTCGACGGCAGATATTCTCCCCTTCCTGAATTCACTGAATTCACTAGGGTTCGCTGGCTCACATTGGAGGGCTACAGTGGCTGATGACCATGACATCCTTGTTTACTCATATGGCAGGAAATAGTCTATTCCTCACCTTCTGATTTCTAGCATTAATCAAATCCTGGTGAAATCAATCAACATGGCAGCAGTTGGGCTCATTTTAGCTTTTATTCAACTACAAGAGCAAGCATTTGAATTATGCAATTCATCTGAAAAGATTTTCAGTTAATGAAAACATTCTAGAGAAAATGATCATTGTATCCTTTTGGAATATCCCAAATTTTGTCAAAATCATTGAATTCATTCGAGGTAAATTGTATGTCTGGAGTTGAAATTACGATCTCAATTCATTCTGCTATGTACAAATGGATCCATGCACTGAGGGGCAGGCTTCCATTAGAAGAACCCACACTCTTCCTTTTTCATTGTCCTCCTTATTTGTGTGTGTGAGTGAGAAAAAGATGGATGCAGTGGTGTTTTCCCATGGCAACTGGCATCTCAGAAGTCTTTGAGGAGTATTTGTACACTGATCTTAGAACAAGTTATCTGACCCTAATTATTTCCTAGACAATAATCCATATCAGTTAGCTGAATTAAGGACTGTGTCCTGGTGTGCAGAGATCGGAGAGAAGCAACAATGTGAAAATCAACTTTCTGCAACTGTTACTATAGTTACCAGGATTTCTATAACAGCAGGAAACAGAAGTGCTTTCAGAGAATGGAGAAAGGAAAAAGAAATTGGAGCTATTTCCATAGCAACAGAGATTTACTGATGTGGATAGATTATAATTTTCTCTACCTGATAATGTTGATATTGGTCATAAATAATTCTATGGGAATAGAAATATAGAAAACTCTGATCCTGAACTAATGATTTAAAGCACAAGACATCAAAACTGCATTCATTGAAAACATCACTAAGGTCTAAAAATGATGTTGTGAATTGGATGACTGACAGTTTGTAAAGCAAAGGGATTACTGACTGCTACTAATGTTGCCATTTTTTGTTGCAAAATTCAGGGAAAATCCCTTTAATCTATTTGTACTAAAGACTGTGTGTGGGATACGTGCAAGATATAGAATAAGTAGACATTAGAGAAGTGATGTAAATGGAACTAGATTTAGAATGTATGAAGGGAATCTGAAAAGATTTTCAACATTACAAGATAAAAAAGAGAAAAATACACTTGATGCAGAACCAAAATGTGCTCACTGTAAGTAAATGCTGGAGGGAAAGATTGGAGTGCTGGAAGTTGCTTTAGGGTTATGCATGGCCAATTTGCAAATGAAATGTTAAAAGGCATTCATTCCTGTGTTTATTTATTGAGTCTTTACTGTATGTCAGATACTATTTTTGCATAAGTACACTAATAGTTTAAATAGACGAGAATCCCTGTTTCTGTGGAACTACATTCTCAATGGAAAACAGACAAAATAAAGATGATAAATAAGTATGTGTGTGTGTGTGTATGTGTGTGTGTGTGTGACAAGTGCTATAAAATAGAGAAACATGAGCAGATGCAGGTGTGGAGGTAAAGTTACAATTCAAGATAAAGTGTCAAGGTTGGCCTCACTGAAAAGGCAGTATTTGAGAGAGTTAGCCAAGCTAATATCTGTGAAATGGAATCACTCCTGCCTTGTCAGTAAAGAAGAATGTCACAGTCATCAGCGATTTCAGGCCTCCAAATGTGAATTTCTGAGCCTGGAGGTCCCCGCACCCCAATCCAAGGGAGAACAATGCTTGAGATGCAGTAACTGTCAGATGCCCCTTGCTCCCCAACAGTGAACACTGAGAAACTGGGGGCAGGGCAGGGGTGATGTGAGAAATCAAGAAACAGGATGCTGGTCCCAGACAGCGGAGATGCATATGAAAGAAATGGTTTCACTGAGCCCAGACACTTGCATCTTCCTATACAAAGAGTACTAAATTCTTTGAGATACCTGATTTTCCTTAATTAACAATAATCTTTGATTTTCAGACTGCCTGCTCCCCTTGTTACAACCTTCGATATAACCTGACTCCTTTCCCTGCCTCCTTGGAGCAGTTTCTCAGGGCTACCTGAGACGCTGCCTCCTGAGCTTCAGGTTCTAAAAATTTCACGCTGAATAAAACACTCTTTACTTTCAGGTGTAACTATTTTTTTTGATCGATGTATCTTAGATAAGAGCATCCTAGTAAGAAAGACAAGCACTGTCTTGGCACTATCACACACCCAGATATTGGCAGATGAGGATCAGAATCCAGGGCTCTGTCTTCTGTATCTTATTGTCTTTTCTATACCTCAACTTTGTGTTGGAGAAGAGTCTTGAGAGTCCCTTGGACTGCAAGGAGATCCAACCAGTCCATCCTAAAGGAGATCAGTCCTGGGTGTTCATTGGAAGGACTGATGTTGAAGCTGAAACTCCAATGCTTTGGCCACCTCATGCGAAGAGTTGACTCATTGACAGGTAGACCCTGATGCTGGGAAGATTGGGGGCAGGAGGAGAAGGGGATGACAGAGGATGAGATGGCTGGATGGCATCACCGACTCGATGGATATGGGTTTGGGTAAACTCCGGGAGTTGGTGATGGACAGGGAGGCCTGGTGTGCTGCAGTTCATGGAGTTGCAAAGAGTTGGACATGACTGAGCGATTGAACTGAACTGAACTGAATACCTCAACTTTAAACTGTTGTCAACAGTATAATTTTCTGTGCAATGGTTCTAATGAAGAGGCTCTCAAGGTGTTGTTCTCTGGACCAGCAGCATCAGCATCAACTGGAAATTGTTAGAAATGCAAATTTTCAGGTCCCACTCAAAGACTTACTGAATTGAACACTCTGGATATGGGGCTTTGTGTTCTAACATGCCTCCAACTAATTCTGACAGCTACTTCTCTAAATACTTTCACATTGTCTTCAGTGCCTACATTCACTTCTGACTCCGGGTTCTATAAAATCTTTCGTTAATAAATCCCTATTTGTCAACCACTATTCTAGTCCCCCAACATCCTAGTATTTTTTTTAAGAAGAAAATATCCAACAGTGGTTGTTTCAGAATGGAGAGGAGATACTTACAGTGTAGCCAGTGAGGACAGAGTGGGTGCTCAGAGATGAAGGCCTGGCTAGGTGCTGTCCTAAAAAGAATGAACGCAGGGGTAGTCACTTAGGAGACACCAGCTCACCCAATTTTAAGGAAATTATGGGTGAAAGAATCTACTCATGGAGGGACTAGAGGATTTTCTAGAACCAGTCTGAAAGCAATGTGACCCGAAGAGAGAAATCTATCAGAAAAGTCTTGTTGGGTCAATTTTCACCAAAATGTGGGACAGCATGTGTTTTATATTTAATTTTATTATCTTCCTTGCTAATTATACTCCAAGTTGAGGTGGACAGATACAAGAACGCCTCATATCCTTCTACTTCTCTCACTTAAGCTTATTAGTAGTCATTAGGTTTTGAACTATGTTGAAACTTAAGTCTATTTTCTATAACCATTTCAAAAGCAAGGGCTGGACTTCTGCTTCTAATAATGATGGATAAGGGTGAACAGAACAACTCATCTACTAAAAATTACCATAAGAGCTGATCAAAATATGAAAATTCTGTTTGAAAGTGTCAGAAATATAGCATCATGGCTGGAAAAACTTTTGGAACAGAGATTCAAGTGAAAAGGAAATTGGCAGTGAGGAGTCAGGCAGTTATGACTGTGTTACTTGAAGGAACATCTGCATTTTGGAATAGGCTGTTGACAGAGACTGAGCAGGAATTCTAGTCAGCCTTGCTGGCTTGGGGACAAAAATTGGAGTCTTGTGCCCTCCAAGAGAAGGTCTGGTGTAATGGGAAAACTTTGGGTTACAAATCCCAACATTACAAATCCCACAGGTAAAGAGTAAAAGTGGCAAAGAAATAGACCCACTCTGAATCCAACTCCTTTAATGGGGAAAATGTAAGGAGCAAATGCAACTGTCTTTATTTGCACATAATTATAGATGCATACCTGTCTTATGAAATGACAAGCTCAGCAGCTCTTCTCCTGACAAAACAACTGCAGAAAGTTATAAACACACACACCACATAATCATGAAAGTCTCTACAGCTCATCCCGAGTGCATGCATTCAAGAAATCTACTGAACCTCAGTAAGAACAACAATGTTGCTCAACCAAACTTGGCTCTGCTCACTAGCACACAGTAAAGCCAATTTACTGATACCTAGTTGTTGTGAAAGAAAGTGCAGCATTTATTGCAGCTGCAAACAAGGACTCTGGGGCAGGTAATGCTCAAAAAAACCCAAACTCCCCAGTGGATTTCAGGGAAATATTTTTATTTTTATTTTTATTTTTTTTTATTTTTTGTCAATTCATTAGCTTGCTTTTTTATTTTTTATTTATTTTTTTTTTCAGGTGTTTTATTTATTATTTTTAAAGGCAAGGTGAAGGAGGGAAGTATTGGGGTATGTGATCAGCTTGTGCACAATTCTCTGATTGGTTGATGGTGAGGTAAAAGGGTAATGTCACAGAGTTAATATTATCAGTCGTCAGGCTCCAATAGGCCTGGGGGATACACATTCATTTTCATCAAGTAGTTCACATCTTCCATTTGGTGAGGGTTTTAGCATCTATAAAATAACCCAGGACTGAATTGAGAACTTCCAGATGTAAAAGGAACCAGAGAACAAATTGCCATCATTTGTTGGATCATAGAGAAAGCAGGGGAATTCCAAACATACCTACTTCTGCTTCACTGACTATGCTAAAGCCTTTGACTCTGTGGATCAGAACAAACTGTGAAAAATTCTTGAAGAGGTAGGAGTACAGGAGCACCTTACCCGTCTCCTGAGAAACCTGTATGCAGGTCAAGAAGTAACAATTAGAACTGGACATGAAACAATGGACTGGTTCAAAATTGGGAATGGAGTATCACAAGGCTGTATATTGTCACCCTGCTTGTTTAATTTATATGCAGAGTACATCATGTGAATTGTGGGACTGGATGAGTTACAAGCTGGAATCAAGAATTCTGGGAGAAATATCAACAACCTCAGATATACAGATGATACCACTCTAATGGCAGAAAGTGAAGAGGAACTGAAGAGCTTCTTGATGAGGCTGTAAGAGGAGAGTGAAAAAGCTGGCTTAAAACTCAGTATTCAAAAAATGAAGATCATGGCATTTGGTCCCATCATTTCCTGGCAAATTGATGGGGAAAAATTGGAAACAGGGACAGGTTTTATTTTCTTGGGCTCCAAAATTACCATGGATGATGACTGCAGGCGTTAAATTAAAAGATGTTTGCTCCTTGGAGGGAAAGACATGACAAACCTAAACAGCACATCAAAAAGCAGAGACATCACTTTGCAAAACAAAGGTCCATATAGTTAGAAGCTGTACTTAAAGCTACAATTTTTCCAGTAGTCGTGTATGGATGTGAGAGTTGGACCATAAAGAAAGCTGAGTGCCAAAGAATTGATGCTTTCAAACTGTGATGCTGGAGAAGACTTTTGAGAGTCTGTTGGACAGCAAGAAGTCAAACCATTCAATCCTGAAGAAAATCAAACCTAAATATTCATTGGAAGTATACTGGTGCTGTATCTGAAGCTCCAATACTTTGGCCACCTGATGTGAAGAACCAACTCATTGTAAATGACACTGATGCTGGGAAAGATTGAGGGCAAGAGGAGAAGAAGGAGACAGAGGATGATGGTTGGATGGCATCACTAACTCAATGGACATGAGTTTGAGCAAACTCCAGGAGATAGTGAAGGATAGGAAAGCCTGATGGGCTACAGTTCATGGGGTCACAAAGAGTTGGGCATGACTTAGTGACTGAACAACAAATGGGAGAGAGTGAAGAACAGGGAAGCCTGTCGTGCTTCAGCCCATGGGGTTGCAAAGAGTTGAACACTACTTAGTGACTGAACCACGAATTTGTCAGACACTGTCATCTATGTCCTTCTAGAAGGAACTAAAGATTCTGTGACTGCTATCTGGCTGATTTATAGTTTAAATTCTTACCAGGTCTCCTACCCTAAACTGCTGCTTTTCTTCTCTTTCTTTTAATTGTTGATTCTTGAGCCAAGATTCTGTGACTTAGAGGGAGACCTGGGAGATTTTCTACAAATAAGAGACAGTCAGAGGACACGGGAGGCTTGATCTGTCCTCAGAAGACCCCTTAGGGTCCTGTTCAATTACAGCAGGAGTCTATGACTTTTGCTCCCCATGCCATCCCCAATTCTAGCTTCATTTTATGGAAGCTCTTATGCAGGCCCTGTATTCTAGACAGGTACAACTGACAAGATAGGGGCTCCCTTTCTCCCTAGATCCCATTGTTATTTAAATCACATCTGGTTACTTGCCACTTGAAAATCAATACCCCCAAAAAACACAGGTCTTGGTACAACAGAAAATTGCTTTTAATCAGAATGCTGGAAATCTAGGGAGATGTGGACTCAGTGTCCCCAAACCATCTCCAAAGATTCTGCTCAGCCATGAATCATTTAAAGAGGAAAAGGGAAGTAATCTTAGTTAATCATTGAGATGGGGATCAGAGTCACCACCATGCCCCACTGGAGTCCTGCCAACTTCTCCTGATAATTCTTTAGATGCTATATTGTTCACACAGTTTGTTCATGAGAGTACTGTAGGGGCTTCCCTGATAGCTCTGTTGGTAAAGAATTCACCTGCAATGCGGGAGACCTTGGTTCTATTCCTGGGTCAGGAAGAACCCTGGAGAAGGGATCGGCTACCTACTCCGGTCTGTATTCTTGGGATTCTCTGTGGCTCAGCTGGTAAAGAATCTGCCTGCGGTGTCAGAGACGTGGGTTTGATCCCTGGGTTGGGAAGATCCCCTGGAGAAGGGAACGACTACCCATTCCAGTATTCTGGCCTAGAGAATTCCACGAACTGTATAGTCCATAGGGCTGTAAAGAGTTGGACACAACTGAACGACTTTCACACTGAAGGGGAAGCTAGGAAAGATATCTGGTCATGTGTTAATCACTTACTCTTCATTTCTACTTCTTTCATCGATAGAAAGAACCAATAAATTAGGCAAGCTATTGTGTGATCAAAAGATATGAAAGGTGTGCTTGGGCTGGTGACGACTACAGCATGGGCATGACTCGTTCAAGTTTAGTGACAATATAGCTGTGCTAAAGTAGCAAGAAAAAGGGACTTCCAGCTGGGAAGGCCCTTCCCAGTTTTCCCTTAAAATGTGTCTTCACCTGGCTATTCATCCATATCCTTTTGTAAACTAGCCGAGGTAAGTGTATCTCTGAGTTCGGTGAGCTATTCTAGCAAAAATAACTGAATCCAAGGGAAAGGAGTCATGTGTGCAGTGCTGTGCTTAGTTTCTAAGTCATGTCCGACTCTTTGTGACTCCATGGACTGTAGTCCAACAGGCACCTCTGTCCATGGGGACTCTGCAGGCAAGAATACTAGAGTGGGTTGCATGCCCTCCTCCAGGGGATCTTCCCAACCCAGTGATAGAACCCCATGTCCCGCATTGCAGGTGGATTCTTTACCAACTGAGCCACGATGGAAGCCCAAGAATACTGGAGTGGGTAGCCTATCCCTTCTCAAGGGGATCTTCCCGACTCAGGAATTGAACTGGGGTCTCTTACATTGCAGGTAGATTCTTTACCAGCTGAGCTACGAGGGAAGCTTGTGTTTGCTAAGTCGTTTCAGTCATGTCCAACTCTTTGCTATCCTATGGGCTGTAGCCCACCAGACTCCTCAATCCACGGGATTCTCCAGGCAAAAATACTGCAGTGGGTTGCTAGGCCCTCCTCTAGAGGAGCTTCCTGACCCAGGGATCAAACCCACCTCTCTTATGTCTCCCGCATTAGCAAGCAGGTTCTTTGCCACCAGCCCACTCTGGGAAGCTCAAGCAGCCATAAGTACTGAAACTCAAATGTTATATTAGAAAATGTGCACTTAATACAAAAGAAGTAAGCAAAGAGCAAAAGAATAAAAAGACATAAATGTTACAAAAACAAAAAGCAAATCATAGATGTAAATCCAAACATACCAATAACATTAAACATGAATGGAATAAACAATTAAAGGCAGAAATTGTCAGATTGGATAAAAGAAAAATATATGCTGTCTACATAAGACTTTATGAGATTCTTTATTGATTTGAAACCAAAAGGATGGAAAATGATATATGATGCAAGCATCTGACACTAGATTACTATAAAGACTATCAGTTCAGTTCAGTCACTCCAAAGTGTCCGATTCTTTGCAACCCCATGGACTGCAACACGTCAGAATTCTCTGTCTATCACCATCTCCCAGAGCATGTTCAAACTCATGTCCATTGAGTCAGTGATGCCATCCAACCATCTCATCCTTTGTCATCCCCTTCTTCTCCTGCCCTCAATCTTTCCCAGCATCAGGGTCTTTTCCAATGAGTCAGATCTTCGAATCAGGTGGCCAAAGTATTGGAGCTTCAGCTTCAGCATCAGTCCTTCCAGTGAATATTCAGGATTGATTTCCTTTAGGACTAACTGGTTGGATCTTCTTGCAGTCCAAGGGACTCTCAAGAGTCTTCTCCAACACCACAGTTCAAAAGCATCAATTCTTCAGCACTCAGCTTTATAGTCCAAATCTACATCCATACATGACTATTGGAAAAACCATAGATTTGACTATGCAGACTTTTGTCTGCAAAGTAATGTCTCTTCCCTTAAATATGCTGTATAAGTTTGTCAAAGCTTTTCTTCCAAGGAGCAAGTGTCTTTTAATATCATGGCTGGAATCATCATCCACAGTAATTTTGAAGCCCAAGAAAATAAAGTCTGTCACCTTTTCCATTGTTTCCCCATCTATTTGCCATGAAGTGATGGGACCGGATGCCATGGCCTTTGTCTTCTAAATTTTGAATTTAAAGCCAGCTTTGTCACTCTCATCAACTGGCTTTTTAGTTCCTCTTCCCTTTCTGCCATAAGGGTGGTGTCATCTGTATATCTGAGGTTATTGATATTTTTCCCAGCAATTTTGATTCCAGCTTGTGCTTCATCCAGCCCAGTATTTCATATGATGTACTCTGCATAGAAGTTAAATAAGCAGGGTGACAATAAACAGCCACAAAGTACTCCTTTCCTAATTTGGAACTAGTCTGTTGTTCCACTTCCGGTTCTAACTGTTGCTTCTTGACCTGCATACAGATTTCTCAGGCAGCAGGTAAGGTGGTTTGCTATTCCCACGTCTCTAAGAATTTTCCACAGTTTGTTGTGATCCACACAGCCAAAGGCTTTAGCATAGTCAATGAAGCAGAGGTAGATGTTTTTGTGGAATTCTCTTGCTTTTTCTATGATCCAATGGATGTTGGCAATTTTATCTTTGCTTCCTCTGCCTTTTCCAAAGCCAGTTTGAACTTCTGGAATTTCTAAGTTCACGTACTGTTGAAGCCTCAGTTGGAGAATTTTGAGCATTACTTTGCTAGCATGTGAGATGAGTGCAACTGTGTGGTAGCATTGCCTTTCTTTGGGATTGGAATGAAAAATGACCTTTTCCAGTCCTGTGGCCACTGCTGAGTTTTCCAAATTTGCTGTCATATTGAATACAGCACTTTATCAGCATCGTCTTTTAGCATTTGACATAGCTCAGCTGGAATCCCATTACCTCCACTAGCTTTGTTCATTGAGATGCTTCCTAAGGCCCTCCTGACCTCACACACCAGGATGTCCGGCTCCAGGTGAGTGATCATACTGTCATGGCTATCTGGGTCATTAAGATCTTTTTTGTATAGTTTTTCTGTGTCTTCTTGCCACCTCTTCTTAATATATTGTGCTTCTGTTAGGTCCATACCATTTCTGTCCATTTTTGTGCCCATCTTTGCATGAAATGTCCCCTTGGTATCTCCAATTTTCTTGAAGAAATCTCTAGTCTTTCCCATTCTATTGTTTCCCTGTATTTCATTGCATTGATCACTTAGGAAGGCTTTCTTATCTCTCCTTGCTATTCTTTGGAACTCTACATTCAGGTGGACATATCTTTCCTTTCCTCCTTTGCTTTTCACTTCACTTCTTTTCTCAGCTATTTGTAAGGCCTCCTCAGACAACCATTTTGCCTTTTTGCATTTCATTTCCTTGCTAGTGACTATACTAATATCAAATGTAAAATTGACTTTAAGAAAAACTAATGTTGCTAGAGAAAACAAGGATATTGTATAATGATGAATGAGTCAACCTATCAGGATGGTATAAATATATATGAACCTAACAACAGAGCACCCAAATGTATTAAGCAAATCCTGAGAGAACTGATGGGAGAAGAATACAATTCAACAATCATATTCGGAGACTTCCGTTCCACTTTCAATCATGATAGAACAAATAGAAATCTTCAGGGAAATAGAAGACTTGAACAACACTATAATACAACTACGCCTAACAATCCTCTCTACAGCACTCATCTAATAAGAGCAAAACGCACATTTTTCTCATGAACACATGGAACATTCTCCAGGAAAGACAACATACTTAGTCATTAAAGAAGACTTAATAAATTTAACAGGATTGAAATCATGCAATGCATAGTGTCCACAATTGAATTAAATTAGAAATCAAAATTGTATCAGTTTTTTATGGCTCTTGGCCATGAGGTCAATATTTCAAAATCAACTATTTTTATATACCAGCAAAAACCCAGAAAATTAAAATTTCATAAAGATACAACTTGTAAGTTCCTGTGTGTGATAAGATCAAGATGATTCACTCTTTACCAACTCATAAAAGCATAAAACATGATCAGAATGGCTGGAACAAATATTTGAAGACACAGAAAATTAAATAGTAGTAAATGGATTGGGAAAGAACACCAGAATTCGAAGTACCACCAAATGGTCAAGGAATTATCCCTTGTTTTTCCTCCAGAGTCTCTTGGCTTGAATTTAACACCGCTTGAAATCTGAAGTCAGCCCTGTTTTTCAGAAAGTGAGGTTCTAGAATAAACCTTCTTATCTCGCTTGAGGTGTTGGGGGAAAACTCCTGATTCTTAGGTAGAAATATCATTTAGGTGAAAACTATGGCAACTTTTGGAACCCAGAAGTTTCAAAACTCTGAAAAAGAGAGAGAGACTTCCTCTTTATTTAGTGGGGCTGCATTCCTAGAGCTATTAGTACCTCACTTTTTTTCCTTTCCCTGTCCTATCTACAGAAAAAGTACAGAATTGTCTAACATCATGTGGTTATGATTCTGCTAAACCTAAGACTAAATTAAAAGCAGACCAGGGTTTTGATGTGCAAAAGGCTGTTCCAACTTTAGCGAGAAATGTTAAACGTAATAAAAATTAAACTCTATGGTTTAAAAAAAGGAAAGAAAGAAGGAAGAAGTACAGGATAGATTGCAGAAAGAGAAGTGGTCAAGAAAATGATCTCAAAGTATTGTTTATATGTTCCAGGACTTATCTTGACCATGGATGGATGGATGGATCTGATCGTAGGCATGAATCTGATAGTAATTAGCATATCAAAGATTTTTAGGACTAGACTAATTGCTAGTCCACTACCTAGGTTCTAGACACATGTGGAATATATCTGAAGAGAACTACAGATATATAGTAGTATATATCTGAGAGTTCTAACATACAGATTCACTTAGAACTCTCATATACAACTGATATTGGAGCCACAGAACACAGAAAACAGCTTGTAACTTGCAGCCTGAACCAGGTCAATTGTCCGATCAAAGTATCAATATTTTCTATGGAATTTAAGACTTGGAGTCTCACAACATAAAATTTAAAATATGAAGACTATGATCAAAAAATCCCATGGCAAATAAAGAACCATTTTAAAGCTTACTATAGTACTAATCAATGCAGTGTGGCAGTGGCAAAGGGCTAAATAGATGGTTCAAAAGAATAGCACAGAGACTATACAAGTGTGGCCAAATGATATTTTTCAAATGTGCCAAAGACATTTGATGGAGAAAGGAGAATGGTGTTGGAACAACTACATATTCATAAGGAAAAAATGAACCTTGACATAAATACCTTAAACATAAATAACTCTAAGTGGGTCATAGATCATCATGTGAAACAAAAACTACAAAACTTTGTAAAGGAACTGCAGGAGAAAGCCTACAAGGTCTAGGGCTTGGGGTGAGTTGTTAAACACGGTTCGCAAAATATGAAACATAAAAAAAAAAATGAAAAAAAACCAACAACGAAAACAACCTACAGTATGGTAGAGAGTATTTACAGATCACCCAGCTGACAAGGAATGTGGAATCGCTCCACATTCCTTGCTATTGTCAGCCTTTTAAAAAGTTTACCATTCTATAGTTAGAATAGTTGAAATAGGTGTATGGCATTATCTTATTGACTTTAGGATACTGAACATCTTTTAATGCATCTGTTTGCTCTCTCTATATCCTCTCTGGTGAAGTGTCAGTTCACATCTTTTACCCGTTAAAAACATTTTTTTCTTGCTCTTGAGCTTGAAGAATTCTTTACAAACAGTGAGTATAAGTCTTTTGTCAGTTGTTCAGGTCAGTTCAGTCGCTCAGTCGTGTCCAACTCTTTGCGACCCCATGGACTGCAGCACACCAGGCTTCCCTGTCCAACACCAATTCCCTGAGCTTGCTCAAACTCATGCCATCCAAACATCTCATCCTCTGTCATCCACTTCTCCTGCCTTCAGGCTTTCCCAGCATCAGGGTCTTTTCCAATGAGTCAGTTCTTTGCATTAGGTGGCCAGAGTATTAGAGCTTCAGCTTTAAGATCAGTGCTTCCAATGAATATTCAAGACTGATCTCCTTTAGGATTGACTGGATTGATCTCCTTGCAGTCCAAGAGACTCAAGAGTCTTCTCCAGTACCATAGTTAAAAAACATCAATTCTTCGGTGCTCAGCTTTCTTTATGGTCCCACTCTCACATTTAGGCATGACTACTGGAAAAACTATAGCTTTGACTAGTGGACCTTTGTCAGCAAAGTAGTGTCTCTGCTTTTTAATATGCTGTCTAGTTTGGTCACAACTTATCTTCCAAGGAGCAAGCATCTTTTAATTTCATGGCTGCTGTCACAATCTGCAGTGATTTTAGAGCCCAAGAAAATAAAGTTATTCACTGTTTCCATGTTTCCACTTCTATTTGCCATGAAGTAATGGGACTGGATGCCATGAACTTTGTTTTCTGAATGTTAGGTTTTAGGCCAGCTTTTTCTCTCTTCTCTTTTTTAAAACATTTTTAATTGAAGGATAATTACTTTACAGAATCTTTCAGATTTCTGTTATACATCAATATGAATTGGCCATATGTACATCCATGTCCCCTCCCTCCCAAACCTCCCTCCCACCTGCCTCCCCATCCCACCCTCAACCTGTCACAGAGACCCTGTTTGAGTTCCCTGTGTCACAGAGCAAATTCCCATTGGCTATATATTTTAAATATGGTGTTATAAATTTCCATGTTACTCTTGCCATACATTCCCCCCTTCTCCTTTCCCCTCATGTCCATAGGTCTATTCTCTAAGTCTGTTTCTCCATTGCTGCCCTGAAAGTAAATTCATCAGTGCCATCTTTTGAGATTCCATGTATATGTGTCTCCATATGATATTTATGTTTCTCTTTCTGACTTACATCACTCTGTATAATAGGCTCTAGATTCATCCACCTCATTAGAACTGACTCAAATGTGTTCCTTTTTATAGCTGAGTAGTATTCCATTGTATATATGTACCACAACTTCTTTATCCATTCATCTATCAGTGGACATCTAGGTTGCTTCCATGTTCTAGCTATTGTAAACAGTGCTGCAATGAACATAGGGGTACATGTGTTTTTTTTTTTTTTTCAATTTTGGTTTCCTCAGGGTATATGCCTAGGAGTGGGTTTGCAGAGTCATAAAGTGGTTTTATTCCTATCTCCATACCATTTTCCGTACTGACTGTTTCAGTTTACATTCCCACCAGCAATGCAAGAGTGTTCCCATTTCCCTAGACCCTCTCCAGCATTTATTGTTTGTTGAATTTTTGATTATGTCCATTCTGACTGGTGTGAGGTACTAGTAATCTCATTGTAGTTTTGATTTGCATTTCTCTAATAATGAGTGATGTTGAGCATCTTTTCATGTCCTTGTTAGCCATCTGTATGTCTTTTTTTTTTTTTTCTTTTTTTTTTCTTTTTTTTTTTTATTTTAGTTGGGGGCTAATTACTTTACAATATTGTAGTAGTTTTTGCCATACATCGACATGAATCAGCCATGGGTTCACACGTGTTCCCCCTCCCAAACCCTCCTCCCACCTCCCTCCCCCTCCCATCCCTCAGTGTCATCCCAACGCTCCATCCCTGAGCATCCGTCCCATGCATAGAACATGGAATGGTGTTCTGCTTCACATATGACAATATACATGTTTCAATGTTATTGTCCCAGAACGTCCAACCCTCACCTTCTCCCTCAGAGTCCACAGGACTGTTCTATGCATCTGTGTCTCTTATTCTGTCTTGCATATAGGGTTACCATTACCATATTTCAAATTCCATATACATGCATTAGTATACTGTATTGGTGCTTTTCTTTCTGGCTCACTTCACTCTGTATAATGGGCTCCAGTTTCATCCATCTCAATAGCAGGTCATACAACTCAATACTAGAAAAGCAAACAACCCAATCAAAAAGTCTGAAAGGGACCTGAAGAAACATTTCTCCTAAAAAGACATACAGTTTCATTCAGATGGATTCATTCAGATGGATGAAACTGTATGTCTTTTTAGGAGAAATGTTTCTTCAGGTCCCTTTCAGACTTTTTGATTGGGTTGTTTGCTTTTCTGGTATTGAGTTGTATGACCTGCTTGTATATTTCAGAAATTAATTATTTTTCAATTGTTACCTTTGCTATAATTTTCTCCCATTCTGAAAGTTGTTTTTTTTTTTTCACCTTGTTTGTAGTTTCCTTTGCTGTGCAAAAGCTTGTAAGTTTAATTAGATTCCACTTGTTTATTTCTGGTTTTATTTCCATTACTCTAAGATGTGGATCATAGAATATCTTGCTTTGATTTATCTCATTGAATGTTCTACCTATGTTTTCCTCTAAGAATTTTATAGTTTATGGTCTTACATTTAGGTCTTTAATCCTTTTTGAGTTTATCTTTCTGTAGTGTTACATAGTGTTCTAATTTCATTCTTTTGCATACATATATCCAATTTTCCCAGAACCATTTATTGAAGAGGCTATCTTTGCCCCATTGTATATTCTTGCCTCCTTAAAAAAAGATAGGGCTTCCCTGGTGGCTCAGATGGTAAAGATTCTGCCTGCAGTGCAGTATACTCAGGTTTGATCCCTAGGTCAGGAAGTTCCCCCTGGAGAAGGAAATAGCAACCCAGTCCATTATTCTTGCCTGGAAAATCTCATGGACAGAGGAGTCTGGCAGGCTACAGTCCATGGAGTCACAAAGAGTTGGATACAACTGAGTGATTTCACTTTGTCAAAAATAAGGTGCCCATAGGTACGCGGGTTTATCTCTTGGTTCTCTGTCTTGTTACATTGGTCTATATTTCTGTTTTTGTGCCAGTACCATTCTGTCTTGATGAGTGTAGCTTTGTAGTATAGTCTGACATCAGGAAGATTGATTCCTTCAGCTCCATTCTTCTTTCTTAAGACTGCTTTAGCTATTCGAGGTCCTTTGTGTTTCTATATGAATTGTGAAATTTTTTACTCTAGTTCTGTGAAAAATGCCATTGGTAACTGGGTAGGGATCACATTGCATTTGGTAGTATAGTCATTTTCACAATGTTGATTCTTCCTACCCAGAAACATGGAATATCTCTCCATCTGTTTATGTCATCTTGGTTTCTTTCATCAGTGTCTATAATCTTCTGTATACAGATCTTTTGTCTCCTTAGGTAGGTTTATTCCTAGTTGTTTTATTCTTTTTGTTGCAATGGTGAATGGGATCGATTCTTTAATTTCTCTTTCTGATTTTTCATATTTTTTTTGTAGATAGGAATGCAAATGATTTCTGTGTATTGACCTTGTATCCTGTGACTTTTCTGAATTCACTGATTAGCTCTAGTAATTTTCTGATAGTTTCTTTTGGACTTTCTATGTATAGTATCATGTCATCTGTAAACAGTGAGAGTTTTGCTTCTTCTTTCCTGATCTGGATTCTTTTATTACTTTTTCTTCTCTAACTGCCATAGCTAGGACTTCCAAAAGTATGTTGAATAATAGTGGTGAGAGTAGACACCATTGTCTTGTTCCTGATCTTAGAGGGAATGCTTTTAGTTTTTCACCACTGAGAATAATGTTCATTGTGGCCTTTTCATACATGCCCTTTACTATGTTGTGGCAGGATCCTTCTATGCCAATTTTCTGAAGAGTTTTTATCATAAATGGATGCTGAATTTTGTCGAAGGCTTTTTCTGCATCTATTGAGATGATCATACGGTTTTTATCTTTCAGTGTGTTAATATGATGTATCACGTTGATTGATTTGCATATATTGAAGAATCCTTGCATCCCTGGAATAAACCTGACTGGATCATGGTATATGAGCTTTTTAATGTTGTTGAATTCTGTTTGCTAGAATTTTGTTGAGAATTTTTGCATCTATGTTCATCAGTGATATGAGCCTGTAGTTTTCTTTTCTTGTGTTGTCTTTGCCTGGTTTTGGAATCAGGGTGATTGTCACCTCTAAGAATGAGTTTGGAAGTGTTCCTTCCTCTGCAGTTTTTTGGAAGAGTTTCAGAAAAGTAGACATTAGCTATTCTCTAAATGTTTCAAAGAATTCTCCTGTGAAGCCATCTGGCTCTGGGCTTTTGTTTTTTGGGAGATTTTAGATCACTCTTTTGATTTCAGTGTTTGTAATTGGGTTGTTCATAATTTCTATTTCTTCCTGGTTCAGTCTTGGGTGGTTGAACTTTTCTAAGAATCTGTCCATTTCCTCTAAGTTGTCCATTTTATTAGCATATAGCTACTAATAATATTCTCTTATGATCCTTTGTATTTCTGTGTTGTCTGTTGTAAACTCTCCTTGTTCATTTCTAATTTTGTTGATCTGATTTTTCTCCCTTTTTTTCTTGGTAAGTCTGGCTAGTGTTTGCCAATTTTGTTTTTCTCTCAAAGAACCAGCTTTTAGTTTTATTAATCTTTGCTATTGTTTCCTTCATTTCTTTTTCAATCACTTCTGCTCTGATTTTTATGACTTCTTTCCTTCTGTTGACTTTGGGGTGTTTTGTTTTTCTTTTTCACCCTGCTTTAGATGTAGAGTTAGATTGTCTATTTGATACTTTTCTTGTTTCTTGAGGTATGATTGTATAGCTATAAACTTCCCTCTTAGAACTTCTTTTGCTGAATCCCATAGGCTTTGGGTCATTGTGTTTTCATTGTCATTTGTTTCCAGGAATCTTTTGATTTCCTTTTTATTTCCTCAATAATCTCTTTGTTATTTAGTAATGTATTGATTAATCTCCATGAGTTTGCATTTTTTGCAGTTTTTTTTTTTTCCCTGTAGTTGATATCTAGTCTCATAGCATTGTGGTCAGAGAAGATACTTGATACAATTTCAATTTTCTTAAATTTGCTAAGGCTTGCTTTGTGGCCCAAGATGTGGTCTATCCTGGAGAATGTTCCATGTGCACTTGAGAAGAAAGTATATTCTTCTGCGTTTGGATGGAAAGTCCCGAAGATATCAGTTAGGTCCATTTGATCTAATGTTTCATTTAAGGTTATGTTTCCTTATTGATTCTTTTTTGATGATCTTGCTGTCTGTTTCCTCTCTTACGCCTGTTAGTGTTTGCCTTATGTATTGAGATGCTTCTATGTTGGATGCATAAATATTTACAATTGTTATGTCTTCTTGGGTTGATCCCTTGATCATTATGTAGTGTCCTTCTTTGTTTCTTATAATATCCTTTCTTTTAAAGTCTATTTTGTCTGAAATAAGGATTGCCACTCTGGCTTTCGTTTGTTTTCCATTCGTATGGAATATCTTTTTCCATCCTTTTACCTTCAGTCTGTATGTGTCTCTATGTCTGAAGTGGGTCTCCTGTAGGCAGCATATATATGGGTCTTATTTTTATATCCATTCAGTCATTCTGTATTTTTTGGTTGGTGCATTTAATCCCTTTACATTTAAGATAATTGATACATATGTTTCTATTGGTATTTTCTTGATTGTTTTGGGTTTGTTTTTGTAGTTCTTTCCTCTCTCTTGTGTTTACTGGCTATATGCAGATGACACCACCCTTATGGCAGAAAGTGAAGAGGAGCTAAAGAGCCTCTTGATGAAAGTGAAAGAGGAGAGTGAAAAAGTTGGCTTAAAGCCCAACATTCAGAAAACTAAGATCATGGCATCTGGTCCCATCACTTCATGGCAAATAGATGGGAAAACAGTGGAAACAGTGAGAGACTTTATTTTTCTGGGCTCCAAAATCACTGCAGATAGTGACTTCAGCCATGAAATTAAAAGATGCTTATTCCATGGAAAGAAGGTTATGACCAACCTAGGCAGCATATTAAAAAGCAGAGACATTACTTTGCCAACAAAGGTCCATCTATTCAAGGCTATGGTTTTTCCATTAGTCATGTATGGATGTGAGACTTGGACTATAAAGAAAGCTGAGCACCGAAGAATTGATGCTTTTGAACTGTGGTGTTGGAGAAGACTCTTGAGAGTCCCTTGGACTGCAAGGAGATCCAACCAGTCCATCCTAAAGGAGATCAGTCCTGGGTGTTCATTGGAAGGTCTGATGTTGAAGCTGAAAGTGCAATACTTTGGCCGCCTGATGCGAAGAACTGACTCTTTGGAAAAGACCCTGATGCTGGGAAAGATTGAGGGTAGGAGGAGAAGGGGACAACAGAGAATGAGATGGTTGGATGGCATCACCGATTCAATGGACATGAGTTTGGGTGTGCTCCGGGAGTTGGTGTTGGACAGGTAGGCCTGATGTGCTGCAGCTCATGGGATCGCAAAGAGTCGGACATGACCGAGTGACTGAACTAAACTGAACTGAAGTCCTTTTATTATTTGTTACAAAGCTGGTTTGGTGGTGCTGAGCTCTCAACTTCTGCTTGATTGTGAAGATTTTATTTCTCCATCAATTTTGAATGAGATCTTTGTTGAGATCTAGTAATCTAGTAATGAGATCTAGTAATCTAGGTTGCAGATTTTTCACTTTCTGTACTTTAAATATATCCCTTCTGGCCTGCAGAGTTTCTGTTGAAAGATCCACTGTTAATTGTATGGGCTTTCCCTTGTATGTTATTTATTGCTTTTCCCTTGCTGATTTTAACATTCTTTCTTTGTGCTTGATCTCTGTTAGCTTGATTAATATGTATATCTCGATGTATTTTGCCTTGGGTTTATCCTATAAGGGATTCTCTGTGCTTCTTGATTGACTATTTCCTTTCCCATTTGGGGGGAGTTTTCAACTATAATTTCTTCAAAAATTTCCTCAGTGCCTTTTTTTCTTCTTCCTCTGGGACCCCTATAACTTGAATGTTGGTGAGTTTAATGTTGTCCCAAAGGTCTCTGAGGATATCCTCAATTCTTGTCATTCCTTTCCCTTTTTTCTGCTCTTCAGCAGTTATTTCCACCATCCTATCCTCCAACTCTCTTATCTGTTCCTCTGCCTCAGTTATTCTGCTGCTGGTTCCTTTTAGAGTATTTTTAATTTCAGCAATTGTGTTATTCATCTGTTTGCTTATTCTTTATTTCTTCTATGTCCTTGGTGATTGTATTAACTGTGTTCAGTGTTTCTTGCATTCTTCCATTTTATTTTCAAGACTTTGGAGCACTGTTACTGTCATGGGTCTAAATTCTCTTTCAGGGAATCTGTTTATTTCCTCTCCATTTATTTGGTCTTGTGAATTTCTAGCTTTCTCTTTCGTTTGTGCTCTATTTCTCTGTCTTTTCATCACTCTTCTTCCCTAACTTGCTCCACCTGAGGTCTCCTTTTTCAGGCTTTAGGGGTGTATTCCTTCTTCCTTTTGGTCTTTGCCTTTGGAGGGAAATGTTGGTTGGGTGATTTGTGTTGATTTCTTGTTAGGGGTGACTTGTACCTGGGTTCTAGTGGGAAAAGATCAAGCAGGTAATTACAGAGATAATGGGACATATACACACAATTCCACACACACAGTTATAACCAAAGTGTTATAAAGAAAAGGGTACAGGAAATTGACTTGGTGAACAAGGCACACGAAAAGTAATATCAACCAATTAAAAGCAGAACTAGCTAATGCTCAGTCTGGAAAACTGTACATGAGCAGAGGGGCCAACTGGGGAATGTAGAAAAGAGAGCTCAGCAGTTCAACTCGCTTGGGGGAAAAGAAAGAGTGAATCTAACCAGGGAGAAAAAGAGAGAGATAAAAAAAAAAGACGGAAAGGAAGGGAAAGAGAAAAAGAGGGGGTGGAAAAGAGGTTAAAAGAGAGAGAGAACAGAAAAAGTAGAAAAGCAAAGATGAAAGACGTTTGTGGAAAAGATTTGTATATATTAAGGAATAGCTACAGCTGGTAAAGAACTGTAGGAAAAGCAGTTGAATATATCAAAAACAAAATAAAAAAACATTTTAAAAAAAGGTGAAAAAGAAAAAAAGAAAAAAGACATCTTAAAATAATTTTTTTTTTAATGACAAGATACACAAAGAGGAAAACTCCACAGCACCACAAAAGGCTAATGTGGATGTGGAAATATGTAGGGATAATATACAGTGTGATTTATAAGAAAAAAAGAAAAAATATTAAAATGATTTTTTTTTAAATCAGTTAAGTCCAAGAGGAAAACTCCACAGCACTGAAAAGGGCTAATGTGAAGGTGGAAATATGTAGGAGGAATAAACATTGTGATTTATAAGAAAAAAAGAAAGAAAATGGTTCTCAAGGTCATAGCTCTTCTTGATTGTAGGGTCTGCCCCTGTGCCTGGGGTTGGGTTAGTGTCTTGTGATGTACCCTGATTTCATTTCAGGGAGCTCACCCTGTCCCCCTGGGGGTCTGGGCTCTGCTGCTCTCGCCTAGATGTTTCTTTATAGGAGCTGATCTTTTTGTACAGTTCTTCTGTGTCTTCTTGCCATCTCTTCTTAATACCTTCTGTTTTGGTTAGGTCCATACCATTTCTGTCCTTTATTGTGCCCATCTTTGCATGAAATATCCTCTTGGTATCTCTAATTTTCTTGAAGAGATCTCTAGTCTTTCCCATTCTATTGTTTTCCTCTATTTCTTTGCATTGATCACTGAGGAAGGCTTTCTTATCTCTCCTTGCTATTCTTTGGAACCCTGCATTCAGATGGGTGTATCTTTCCTTTTCTCCTTTGCCTTTTGCTTCTCTTCTCAGCTATTTGTAAGGCCTCCTCAGACAACCATTTGGCTTTTTTGCATTTCTTTTTCTTGGTGATGGTTTTGGTCACCACCCCCTGTACAATGTCATGAACCTCCATCCATAGTTCTTCAGACACTCTGTCAGACCTAATCCTTTTAATCTGTTTGTCACTTCCATTGTATACATGCATAAGTGTATAAGGGATTTGAATAGGTCACCCTGAATGTTCTAGTGGTTTTCTCTACTTTCTTCAATTTAAGTCTGAATTTGGCAATAAGGAGTTCACGATCTGAGCCACAGTCAGCTCCTGATTTCGTTTTTGCTGACTGTATAGAGCTTCTCTATCTTTGGCTGCAGAGATTATAATCAATCTGATTTCAGTTTTGACCTTCTGGTGATGTGCATTTGTAGAGCTGTCTCTTGTGTTGAAAGGGCATGTTTACTCTGATCAGTGCATTCTCTTGGCAAAATATTTAAAAAGTAATTCTTCATTCTTAGGATTGAATGTTATTTGACTGTGAATTTAGATCAGGGATGGTCACTAACAATTGATCATATGGAAAAACATGTTGTATGAACTTGAACCATTTTCTCATGGAAAGATCAAACATTTTTGAGCTCAAAACAAAACCTAATTGAAAAGACTCATTAAATAGTGGGTAGGGCATCTTTTTCCTGATTTAGAGACTGAGGCAAGACAGGAATTAAATGTTTTTACTACAAAATAAAATGGTTATTATGTGAAGGAATGAGGACTTCAGCTGATGCAATGGTGGTGATAATTTACAATATATAGATATAACAAATCAACAGATTGTACACCATGAAATTACACAATGTTGTATGTCAATTGTATTTCAATAAATCTGAAGGGAAGTGGAACCTCACCACGCCTTTTCCTCAAACCATGTAGATGATCACTGTTAACATATCTTGTAATACCCACCATGTAATACCCATGTAATGATACCCACTTCTAACACCCACCATGTTAAAAACAAAAACACTGTCAAATTTAAAATCCTGATTTTTAAAGTTTCTGATAGGTTAAAGAGCCCAAGTCAATTCTTCAAGGGTAAATCCAAGTAACACAAAACTTATGCTTACATAAGCACCTGATACTGCTTCTGCTACAAAGTATTACTAACTCATTTTAGATTCTGACATTCTCATGATTCCCTTTTGGATGGTGACAAGTACTTCAGAACAGTGCCTAAAGGGAAAGTAATTTGTTATTCTGAGAGAAAACTCAAAGCAGATGTCTTGGACACCCATCTTTTAAAATATTTAATTTTAAATGTAACTCAGTACAGAATTACAAGAGTTTTCTTCAGGCACAGAGAAGATACATTACATTTTTCAGCCTCCACTGTTAGCTTTATAGGGCCTCTTGTAAATAAATGTCCCAAAGGGGAGATTTACTTCTTTTAATTCATTTTTAAAGCTTAAGGTCCCCTAGGGTAACAGATGTACTCTGCTGGAAAGGGGAGGGGAAATACTATGAAGTCCCACTTCCTTCTTAGGCAGCTATCAGGAACATTATGTGGGTTCTTTAAATCCCTGATGAGGTCCCAGGAGCTAAAGTCAGAATTTCAAGTCAGAAATTCCCGTTAGTCCCTTACCATGATGATGCCTGAGGAATGCTGCAGAATACCTTGTCAAATTGTGATTCAGTTCATTTAATATTACTTTGGACTTCCTTGGTGGCTGAGACGGTAAAGAATCAGCCTGAGATGTGGGACACCTTTGTTTGATCCCTGGGTTGGGAAGATCCCCTGGAGGAAGGCACGGCAACCCACTCCAGTATTCTTGCCTGGAGAATCCCATGGACAGAGGATTCTGTCCGGCTACAGTCCATGGGGTTGCAAAGTGTTGGACACGTCTGAGCAACTAAGCACAGCACAGCACAATGTTACTTTGCCTGAAGGAGCTTCAGATCTGTGGAATGTATCCTTCTCTTCATAAATTTAGCTTTGCCTGTTGGAAGACAACTTACTGGAATGGGGGCTGGCACCAAAAGTGTATGTCCCACTTCCAGCCTCTTGACTGAGGTTCTGGGAAGCTGAGGGGAGCTCCTCACTATTGCTGAGCACAGTTGTGAAAAAACATTTAAAAACAACATGAGCTTCAGCAAAGCTCTGTCACTGATTGGGTGGATGACTCCCTGATCCTTTAGTTCCTGTCTGTAAAATGGGATATTGATATGTTGTGAACTTTCAGCAAAGTGAGGGCATGTTGATTAGTTAGATCATGGACAGAGATGTAGCAGTCTGTGACCAGTGTCACCCACTTTCTCTAGACATAGGCATTGTGGTGATGACATCTGTTGTCACTGTGGCAGGGACCTTGGAGGTCACCTGATTTATTGGCAAAGACACTGGGCACACATGGGCTGAGGTGCTCAGAGCCATACCCAGAGCTCAGACCTCTCTTCTTATCTCCTGTTTAAGATTTTATACTATGCCAAGCCTGCCAATGGAAGCTCGCTAACTATTTACAAATTCAGTTTAGAGGATGGATTATTTCTGAAGGGTATGGTGCCCTGCCCATGCCCTGGGTTTGCTGGGCCTCATCCTCCAGATCTCTGGCATACATCAGGTCTGTGCTGGCATCAATGAATGCTGACTCGACTTTCTGCACTGGGAAGTTATCCCTGTGTAGATGAGACAGCACTTGGAAGAAACCCTTCCAGAGGAATGTTACTGACTCTTTGGGGAATAAGTGTTGTCCAGTATTCAAACTAGAGAGAAGAAAAGGGAAGTATTATTTGCTACTGAGGTTTAACTTCCTGGAACTTCCTAAAACTCATATTTTATTACATATAATAACACAAAAAAACAGGTTCTATCTGGAAAGAAAATATACTAGGAAAGTGATGGACAGATTTTCTAGAAGAAATTCATGTTAACAAAGTCATTTAATATTTTTTTTTATTGGAGCATAGTTGGTCTACAATGTTGGGTTAGTTTCAGGTATACAGCAAAGTTATTCAGTTATACATATACATATATTCATTCTTTTTAATTTTTTTCCCCCACATAGGTAGTTGTTGTTGTTCAGTTCTACAGTTGTGTCCAACTCTTTGTGATCTCATGGACTGCAGCAAGCAGGCTTCCCTGTCCTTCACTGTCTCCCAGAACTTGCTCAAAGTCATGTCCACTGAATTGGGGGTGCCATCCAATCATCTCATCCTCTGTCATCCCCTTCTTCTCCTGACTTCAATTTTTCCCAGCACCAGGGTCTTTTCTAATGACAGAATACTGAACAAAGTCATCTTAGTTAAATTAAAAAAAGTTGCTTGAAGAGCCTTCTTATTGGTGTGAAACCAACACATTGAAGGTGTGGATCTTTCCAAACTTTGATACATAAACAAAAAGCAAAGCCATTGTTGACCTTCTCTGACTCTCCTGAAAGTTGAGGCAGGTCCAAGAGGCTGTGAGTTCATTCCTGAAAGGGGCTCCCTCCGGTCTTACAGGCACTAACCCTGAAGAGTGGAGAACACAGATTAAATATTTGCAGACATCTAATGTAGGGGCTTTGCAGGCTGCCTCAGAACCCAGGCCCAGCATCCAGGCACCTGCACTCACCCTGGTGTTCTTTACACTTCTCTCTGTAACAGGTACTATTGAATTAAAAAAAAAAAAATACACAGCCTGAGACTTGCAAGTTAGGTTTTATTTGGAGCAAAATAAGGACTGTAGCCCAGGAGACAGCACCTCAGAAAACTGCTCCAAAGAGGCAGGAAGTAAGGTCAGTTCAGTTCAGTTCAGTTCAGTCGCTCAGTCGTGTCCGACTCTTTGCGACCCCATGAATTGCAGCACGCCAGGCCTCTCTGTCCATCACCAACTCCCGAAGTCTACCCAAACCCATGTCCATCGAGTCGGTGATGCCATCCAACCATCTCATCCTAAGGTCAGTATATAGGTGATTTTGGTGAAGGAGGAATACATGTAATCAAGCAGTTTTTTTATTTTGTTTGTTTTGGGTTTTTTTGCAGAAGGTTTCTGCTAGTCATGAGGAGCAGTCATCGGCATGAAAGATTTTAGTGCTTTTCTAGATATCAGGGAATCCAAGAATTGGACTCATAATTAGCCCCTAAAAATACCTAACCATCTGAAAAACTGTTCTTCCAATCCCCTTCCCCCTACCTAGTGCAGAGTACCCTTTTCTTCTCTCCACCTTGAACCCCTTTCAGAGGGTGTTGAAAATCAGCAACTGTAGCAACACATGATTTAATTCTCATAGAGGTAGATGGCAAGTGCCAATGGCAAGTGCTAATTTGTAGTTGACAGTACCTCATGACAAAAAAGGACATCATTTGGATTGCTTTTCAAAATGGACAGTAAAACTTGCCTTGCTAAACTGCACAGCACTGATGAATTAGAAACTAGCTCGCGGCATTGTGACTATTTCCCCCTCTGAATATTCTCTATATTTGCAAGAATTTTTATGAGGCATTGCTGATGTTCAGTGATATGTGTGTGTGAAAGTGAGAGCCACGTTAACATGGTATTTGTAAAAAGTGATACTACTTCATGTTCTCACTCTAGCCATGGCCAGGCATGCTTTTTCATAATTTGGTATATAGATATAGTTCTATACTATGTTTAATAGTTACATATATTTAATATGCATTTGCTTAATATATATATACACATAAATATGTGTGTATGTATTGTTGACTTAAAAAATAGTCACAATTTAGAATTTGAAAGTTATGTTTTATTGGATGGGAAATTTTAGGATTCAGGCCCTGGAGACAGCATCTCCAGTGACCCTGAGAAAATTGTTCTGAGGGGGCAGTGGGAGGAGACATATTATATAGAAGCTTGTAACTAGGGGCAGGTAGTCTGAACATCAAAAGATTATTGTTAACTAAGGAAAACCAGGTATCTCAAGTTAAGGAATTTAGTGCTTTTCTATGCATGGGAAGATGCAAGAGTCTGGGCTTACTGAAACCATCCTTTCATATGCATCTCAGCTGTCTGGGGTCAGTGCTCATGGCAGGGGAGCTCCAAGTGGGGTCAGTGCTCATATGGAGGGAGCGCATAGTGGGGTCAGTACTCATGGAGGGGCGTGCTAGTGGGGTCAGTGCTCATGGGTGGGCGCCTAGTGGGGTCAGTGCTCATGGGGTAGGGGCGCCTAGTGGGGTCAGTGCTCATTGAGGGGGAGCGCCTAGTGGGGTCAGTGCTCATGGGTGGGGGGAGCGCCTAGTGGGGTCAGTGCTCATGGAGGGGGAAGCGCCTAGTGGGGTCAGTGCTCATGGGAGGGGAGCACCTAGTGGGGTCAGTGCTCATGGGTTGGGGGAGCACCTAGTTGCTGCTCCGTGTGCTTTTTCACATCACCATGGGAAGTGGGGGTGGTTGATGGCTGCTGTAAAGCAAGCCTGTTCTTCCTGGGCTCAAAAATTTACATTCGGAGGGCAGAATCTTTGATAGCTGGGACATCCTCGTTTATTAATATGACAGGAAATGCTCCATTTCACAGCATACATCAGTTCAGTTCAGTCGCTCAATCGTGTCAGACTCTTTGCGACCCCATGAATTGCAGCACGCCAGGCCTCTCTGTCCATCACCAACTCCTGGAGTTTACACAAACCCATGTCCATCGAGTCGGTGATGCCATCCAACCATCTCATCCTCTGTTGTCCCCTTCTCTTCCCGCCCCCAATCCTACCCAGCATTAGGGTCTTTTCCAATGAGTCAACCCTTCGCATGAGGTGGCCAAAGTATTGGAGTTTCAGCTTCAACATCAGTCCTTCCAATGAACACCCAGGATTGATCTCCTTTGGATGGATTCATTGGATCTCCTTGCAGTCCAAGGGACTCTCAAGAGTCTTCTCCAACACCACAGTTCAAAAGCATCAATTCTGCAGCACTCAGCTTTCTTCACCGTCCAACTCTCACATCCATACATGACCACTGGAAAAACCATAGCCTTGACTAGACGGACTTTTGACAGCATACATACCCATGTAATAATTTCTCAAGTTCTGTAAATTAGGACTATTTGAAGATGACTAAACAATTTCTTAAGGATGACAAGTGGAAATGATTAGTCAATCAGTCGTGTCTGACTCTTTACCACCCCATGGGCTGTAGCCTGGCCGGTTCCTCTGTCCGTGGAATTCCCCAGGTAGAATAGTGGAGTGGGTAGCCATTCCCTTCTCCAGGACATCTTCCCAACCCAGGGATTGAACCTGGGTTTCCTGCATTGCAGGCAGATTCTTTATCACATAAGCCACCAGGTAAGCCCTTCTTAAGTATAAATGGCCCCATATTCTTGATATATATATTTCACAATGCAGTTAAGAATGATATATAATTCCTCAGAGAAGAGTTTTTGATAGGTTATAAAAAAAATGGTAACCATCTAAAATTAAGATATGACCCAATGGGATGTCAGTGTTTTTGCAATAGATTGAATTACAGATACCATCTAAAATTGGACCCAAGTTTGCAATAGATTTGGTAGGTTTGAAGAAGTAAAATTCACAAGTCATGAGTGGTTAAACCCTCCAGGAAAAGGACGTAAAGATTATCATCATGACACACTAATATAACATCTAACATAAGAAGCTACCAGTCAGCTTGCTTTCTTTCAAGCCCAGAAGGTCTGGAAGCAAGCATAAAAGCAGCAGTGATACAGCTGGTACTGCTGAGAAGAGAGTCACAACACAGGGAATGGCAAAGGGATTTTCTTGTTTGAGGAGACACTGTTAGTTTTGAGGCACAGGACCTGAATGTAGGACAGCTCGTGAAAGCTGTGGCAGCCATTCAGAGTGCAACCCAGTACTGTCTTGTCTTCTATGATGAGGACAAAAGAGATACTACCCAGACATCGCTGGATCATTTTTTCAAGAGGGTAGATAGACTTGAATCCAGCAAGGAACCAGACCAGTGCCATCACCTTCAGGCATGAATGAAATCGCGGCTTGCCCTCCATCTCCTGTTGCTGATGATCCTTCACCTCTACCATCTCCCACCTCCTCTGCCTCTTTCAGCCAGTAACTTTTCTTGTCTGTTCCCTCGATGCCATCCCCTGTATGCCAGCTGTTGTACTGTACTACTGCACTTTTCAAGGTCTGAACTGTAAGATTAAAAATGTTTTCTTTATTTTTTGTGTTTGGTTTTTATGTATTATTTTTGTGAAAAGTATTATAAACCTATCACAGTGCAGTACTGTGTAGCCAATTTTGTTAGCTGGGTGTTTAGGCTAACTTTGTTGGGCTTAAAAACAAATGGACATATGAATGCTCTCAGTATGGAACTCGTTTGTATGTAGGGAACTTAATGTAGAAGATTTTCCACTTGTAAGCTTGGATAAAAATGTTTGTGAACTATTAAAGTGAGTATTCAAACAGAGAAAGTTTGAATGCAAAGGATAGGTGTATTTATAAGTGAAAAATTTGAAAGTGGCAGCAACTGTATTTAAGAACAAATGTTATGAACACCTTGGGGAACTTTGTATTTTCCTTTTGACACTTTCAACTCCTCTAGGGCATTTTATGTCAAAGTGTGTGACCCCATGGACTGTACAGTCCATGGAATTCTCCAGGCCAGAATACTGGAGTGGGTAGCCTTTCCCTTCTCCAGGGGCTCTTCCCAACCCAGGGACAGAACCCAGGTCTCCCACATTGCAGGCAGATTCTTTACCAGCTGAGCCACAGGGGAAGCCCAAGAATACTGGAGTGGGAGCCCATCCCTTCTCTAGCAGATCTTCCTGACCCAGAAATCGAACTGGGATCTCCTGCATTGTAGGCATATTCTTTACCAACTGAGCTATCAGGTCAGCCCATAATGATTTTATTCAGTCTTAACTTGGCCTCTATATTAGTTTGCTAGGGCTATCACAAGAAAGTACCACAGACAGACCCAGTGGCTTAAAGAACAGAAATATATTTTCCCCTTGTCTGGGGGCTAGAAGTCCAAGATCCAGGTATTGCCAGGGTTGATTTCTCCTGAGGCCTCTCTTCTTGGCTGGCAGATGGCCACTTTCTCCATGTGTATCTTGCTTTTGTGTATGTCTCTCTTCTCAAAAAGACACCAGTCAGAACTGGATTAGGGCCCACCCATATGACCTATTTTAATTTAATCATCTTTGAAAAGTCCTATTTCCAAGTACAGTCAATTCTGAGGCACTGTGCATTAGGACTTCAGTATATGAATTTGAGGGGAACATGCAATTCAACTCATAAATATCTTTGAGCTTTCTGCAGCCACCTCTGCACACACCTCTGTGATGAGCTCCTACCAGTTTGGAAAGGAGACAGGACAATGGATTTTCCCTAGAATGAGAAAGCAGTCACACAAGAACCTATACTTCAACAGTGTGGTTGAAGCAAGAATATCATTCTCTATGGCCTCCTCACCTGTGGAGATAGGAAGAGATTTTCAGGCCTACGTGGGTACATCAGCTGGGACAGAGAAGGACTGGGGTCCTGGGAGCCTGCTGTGTCTTGGGGGCTGGTCGTTGTCATGGTGTGTGCACAGGTTGGGAAATAATTTCCAGGCATGAGGCAGGACGAGAGGCGAATAGAGTTTGTTAGAATGAGAGACACTGTTAGAACAGCAGGCTGGCTCAAGGGAGAGCCAGCCCCTTTCATGGGCTTGTGGCCACTTATTATAGTCTCAGGACAAAGAAAATGCCTGTGGAGAGGGGTCGTGTTAGTCACTGATCGGGATTCTATACGGTGCATATGTTACTTAATATGGAGACGGCAGCTGGTTGCTTAGGAAGAGGATGGCTCATGACCATAGTTGCCATGGAGGCTGGCTAATTCTGGTGATATTGTCTTATGACCTCAGTACAGGGCTCCACAGGTGTGACCTGGTCCGCTTGGAGGAGATGCTCAGCAGGTGCCCTGGGGCACACTGACCAAGCAGTGCTTTGTGACCACCCTGGAGAGGGAGGGAGGGCAGGGTCCTTTCTGTATTTGGGGGCCCCGTAGGTCCTCTTGCATGGACACACACTGAAAGGGCACAGGCATTTGGAGGTTGAGCCCACATGTCACCGCTTCATACTTAAAAGTACGTGGTAGGCGAGCAGCAAGCACATCCGTGTGGTGAGTGGCACTAGCTCCCAGCCCAGACTACAGAACTGTAGTTATGGTTTAACAGGTAGCTTTATAATTAAGGCCTCAGATCTTTGCTAATTGGTGGGACTCTCTAGTGGTCCCGAAAGTGCTCTTAAATGAGGCTGCTTTCTTGGCAGGGCGAGGAAGTGTTAGTGCCATAAATGGGGATCAAGGGACCATGTGACGGTGTTACACACTCAACAGGCAAACAATTGCGAGCTATCCCAGTGAAAAACACAAGGCATTCACATCAGGAGAAGAAAGTGATGAGTGATACTGTTAGGAAGGACTGGCCAAACATTTGAAGCTAAGGAGCCATACCACGGGGGACTGGGGGATGAAGGACTGAGAAGATGGCATGAAGGCCTCTAGGCTTGGGGACAGCACTGATGGGACAGGGAGGAGGCAGGTGTGTGCAGGGTGTTGCATCACATCGGGGAGCAGATTGTGGTGGTAAAGGGTGTGTTTACAAGTAAGCAGGTAGTCAACTTGGGTTATAAAGCAGAAAGTCCTGAGTATCATGCAAAGGAGTTTAAGCTCAATTCTTAGACTTTGAGTAGCCACTATATGCTTTTGGGTAGCAGTGATCGTTGGAGAATACAGCATCCAATGGAATGCTTTAATCTGAAACACAGATGATATGAAAGCAGTTCATGAGTCGCTGAAATCCAGAGGAAGGACTAGTGCAGTTCCCCGCAGCCTCGGTATATGATGATCTTCATGGCGTGACCCACTCCCAGGCTGTATCCCAGTGTGACTGTTTCTCAAGATCCAGTTACCCTGAAGTGTAAGTGGCTTGGAGGAAAATCTTAGAGTCCAAAGTTCACATGCAGAAGCCCCAAACTTTATATAAAAGAAACTTGAGGCTTTCCCCAATATAGCAGTATCCCAAACATGAACATATTTCCAATAATTAACTGTGAGTTAAGTAAATTTTTCTTAAAAAAAAAAACTGTTAATAATAAAATACTGTGTTTCATCATACCAGAGGAAATAATCATTTTTATTCTCTCCCTCTAAAGAACTAGCATCATAAGACATTTTCATAGTGACCAAAGAGCAAGCAGGCAAAATATAGAGGATTTGTGAGTATGGTGAAGGTAAGCCAGTTAGCAAGTAAAAACAGGATCTGTTTTTCCTGAATTTTGTGGCATTTGAAACTTTTAAGTATTTATGTTTTTTCTCATTCAAAGTAAGTGTTGCTGTTGTTCAGCTGCCCAGTCGTGTCTGCCTCTTTGAGACCCCATGGACTGGAGCACGCCAGGTCTCACTGTCCCTCACCATCTCCTGGAGTTTGCCCAAGTTCACATTCATTGAACTGTTCATGTTCAAGTTCATGCCATACAGCTACCTCATCCTCTGATGCCCTCTTTTCCTTCTGCCCTCGATCTTCCCCAGCATCAGGGACTTTTCCAATGAGCTGTCTGTTCACATCAGATGACCAAAATACTCTACCTTCATCTTCAGCATCAGTCCTTCCAGTGAATATTCAGGGTTGATCTCCCTTAAGATTGACTGATTGGATCTCCTTGCTGCCCAAGGGACTTTCAGGAGTCTTCTTCAACACCACAGTTTGAAGGCATCAATTCTTCGGTGCTCTGCTTTCTTTACAGTCCAGCTCTCACAACCATACGTTACCACTGGAAAGACCATAGCCTTAACTATTTGGACCTTTATTAGCAGAGTAATGTCTCTGCTTTTCAACATGCTTTATAGGTTTGTCATCACTTTCCTGCCAAGAAGCAATCATCTTCTGATTTCATGACTGCAGTCACCATCTGCAATGATTTTGTAGCCCAAGGAGAGGAAATCTGTCACTACTTCCACCTTTCCCCCTTCTATTTCCCATGAAACAATGGGGCCGGATGCCATGATCTTAGTTTTTTAATATTTAGTCTTAAGACAGCTCTTTCACTCTCCTCCTTCACCCTCATCAAGAAACTTTGTAGTTCCTCTTCACTTTCTGCCATTAGGGTGGTATCATCCACATGTCTGAGGTTGTTGATGTGTCTCTTGCCTATCTTGATTCTGGTTTGTAGCTCATCCAGCCTGGCATTTCTCATGACATGCTCTGTGTATAGATTAAACAAACAGGATGACAACAGACAGCCTGTTGTCACCTGTCAGCCTGTCATACTCTTTTCTCAATCTTGAACCAGTTGATCTTGAATCAGTTGTTCCATACCAGGTTCAAACTGTTGCTTCTTGACCCACATACAAGTTTCTCAGGAGACAGGTAAGATGGTCTGGTATTCCCATCTCTCTAAGAACTTTCCACAGTTTGTTATGATACATACAGTCAAAGGCTTTAACATAGCTGATGAAACAGAGATAGATGTTTTTTTTCTGAAATTCCCCTGCTTTCTCTATAATCCAGTGACTGTTGCAATTTGATCTCTAGTTCCTCCTCCTTTTCTAAACCCAGCTTGGATATCTGGAAGTTCTTGGTTCACGTAATGCTGAAGCCTTGCATGCAAAATTTTAAGCATGTCCTTAACAGCACAGGGAATGAGTGCAATTGTCCGATAGTTAGCACATTCTTTGGTACTACCCTTCCTGAAAATTGGGATGAGGATTGACCCTTTCCAGTCTGTGGCCACTGCTCTGTCTTCCAGACTTGCTGACATAATGAATGCAAAATCTTGTATTCATTAAGTGTATTGTTGACCAAAAAAGATGCACAATGTGAGAGTTGTAAATTAAGTTTTGTTTGGGGCAAAATGAAGACTGCAGCCCAGGAGAGAGCACCTCAGACAGCTCTGAGAGACTGCTCCAAAGAGGCAGTGGGGGAAGGTCAATATATAAGATTTTGGTGAAGGGAGAGTTCAATGCAATCAAGTGCTTACTTTACAAAAGGTTTTCTGCTAGGCACAAGAAGTTGATGACACCATGAAGGGATTTAGTGATTTTCTAGATATGAAGAGACGCAAAGATTGGAATCATGAAATCAGTTTCTGAAAATATCTATCTATCTAAAGACCACACAGAAATTAAAAGATGCTTGCTCCTTGGAATAAAAGATATGACCAGCTTTGTTCAGTCACCAGCAAATACTCTTGGCAAGTACCAATTTATAGTCGACAAGCAAGTGCCAATTTGTTGTTGACGGTATATATTTTATTTAATATTTTATTTATATTTTTATATCCTTTCCTTAAAGGGGGCCTTAGGTTGCATTAGTATCAGGTGACAAGTCCTGAGCCTGCTTAGAAAGGCAGTATATTCCCCTGTTGCATCTTGAGGTCACCTGGTTTTCAGATGCTCCTACGGGGCACCCTTGTAGCAAATACTTTTCACAATCCACCGTGCCTGAAGCAGTCTCACTCCTCTCAGCTTTGTCACAGCCCTCCCTGACTGATACACCCATCAACTGTCTACTTTCTGCTCAGTAGTTCTAGGATCAGATGGGAGGCATGGTCCATGCAGAGCTCCCTGCACTGCCCAGGTGGGCCTCTTTGGCTTCCTGGAGGCTGCCCGCACCTTGCCTGCGTTCCGGGTGGGGCACCACACTCTCTCCATGTGCTCTGGGCCCAAGCTTCTTCATGCAGCAATGTTGCATCTGTCTTTATATAAACCTGGCTTCATACTCAGCACAGAGTAGGGCTCATATGGTGGAGTTTGCCAGTGGCTTCCAAAGACTGGAGGAGCTTTGGGTAGGTGGGGAGGATTTTCAGGGGGCTACCTGCCATCTAGCAGCCAGCTGACTGCAGCCCACTCCTATGGTGACTCCTCAGGATGTGAAAGCACAGGATACTGGCCCCAGATAGCTAGGATGCATATCAAAGGAATGATTTCAGTAATCCCTGGCTCTTGTTCTTTCCCATGCACAGAAAAAAATTCATAACTTGGATTTCTGGTTTTCAACTATTACCTGCCCTTTGTTGTTATATATTCTTAAGTTGACATTTCCACTGAAATCCTAAAAATTCCCATAAAACATAATTCTCAACTATTAGGTTGTTAATATTCTTAAGTTGACATTTCCACTATTAAAGGATTTGTCTGGCACATTCCAGGTGAGGTCCTGACATCCTGGAAGCAAGGGAGAGTGCCTGTGTTTCCTGAAACCTATCTCCAAGCCCTGTCCTTTATTAATCTATCATCTTTCCACATGGCCCTCTTCTTTGGTAGAGGGAAGGAGAAAAGCATTACAAAATAACTTTATAGTATTTTAGAAGCTACAGAGAGAGAACATGAAGAATTATAACTTTTCTTCTGTTTTGTTAATATGCTCCAAGTGCTGCTGGCCTTGGAGGAATCATTAAGCCACCCTTCGATTATTAAAATAAATTATCAGCACAGGCTCTCCAGAAGCATGAAGGTTTAAATTGGAGATGTTGCACATTTGTCTGCTGTTACATTAATTAGTATTTCAGACACATTAATTTCATAACTGTGTGTGCTTTGTTGCTCAGTTGTGTCCAACTCTTTGATCCTGTGGATTGCAGCCCACCAGGCTCATCTGTCCTTGGGGATTCTCCAGCAAGAATACTGGAGTGGCTTGCCATGCCCTCCTCTAGGGGGTCTTCCCAACCCAGAGTTCGAACCCAGGTCTCCTGCATTGCAGGTGGATTCTTTACCTACTGAGCCACCAGGGAAGCCCAATTTCATAGCTATTTATGAACTATATAAAATGTTGTTTTAGATAGACCTTGTAAAAATGACTTTTTTCCCCTTAATGTAGTTACAAAGAAACTTTATGAGAGACATAATATTACTTTGTGGGTGGGAAATATTTCTCCAACATTATGTTAAAAGTGGTTACAATAAAACATCCACATCAGGCACCATGCACACCATCCACATCCTACCCTCTTGAGTTGGAGTTTGTGCCAAGACTTCAGAATACAGAGAGAACGCCCTAGAAACTTGCAGCCCTCTCCCCAGTGCATCACGGTGTGATCCCTTTTCTTACAGGGAAATAGTGCACCCTACAGAAAAATTGCTTTCACCACTGAAAGGTTGTTTTTAGAAATATAAAAAGTTAAAGGTGGAAGGTTCTTACATTTAATCTAACTGAACTCTCCCATTTTAGAGAGGAAGAATCACAGGCCAAGGAACGTGAATAATTTCACACAGTTTGTAAACAGGGCAAAAGTGAAGTGGATGCCCGCACTGGGGTTCTTTCTTTGCCACAAAGTGGTGGTCCCCACATCTGGCAACTAGACTGCAGCTGCTGCAACTGCTCACACTCAGATTCAGGGAAGCAGAATTTTAAAAAGCTTTATTTATATGTAGTTGATTTACAGTGTTGTCTTAGTTTCAGGTGTGGAGCAAAGTAATTCAGATACACACACACACACACACACACACACACACATATATATATATATATATATTGCATTTGCTTCTATTATAGGTTATTACAAGATATTGAGTATAGTTTCCCATGCTATACAGTAGGTCTTTATTGTTTATCTGTTTATATTTGTATATGCTAATCCCAACCTCCTAATTTATCCCCCCCACCACCACTTTGGTAACATAAGTTTGTTTTCTGTGTCTGTGAGTCTATTTCTGTTTTGTAAATAAGTTCATTTGTATCATTTTTTAGATTCCACATATAAGTGATATTATCTGGTATTTGTCTTTCTCTATCTGGTTTACCTCATCTACTATGATAATGTCCAGGTTCATTCATGTTGCAGCAAATGGGATTATTTCATTCTTTTTTATGGCAGAGTAATATTCCGTTGTCTATTCGTATCTAGACACATGTACATATATATGCATATAAATATTTGTATACCGTGTCTTCTCTATCCATTAACCTGTCAGTGGATGTTTCTCCATGTATTGGTTATTGTAAATAATACTGCAGTGAACACTGGGGTGCATGTGCCCCTTTGTCTTTTTTTTTTTGAAGAAACTTTTAATTTTGTATTGGGGTATAACCAATTAATAATGTTGTGATAGTTTCAGGTGAACAGCTAAGGGACTCAGTCATACATATACGTGTTTCTATTCTCCTCCAAACTCCCCTCCCATCTAGGCTGCCACATGACAATGAGCAGAGTTCCATTTCCTATACAGCAGATACTTTGTTTGTTCTCCATTTTAAATATAGCATTGTGTACACGTCCATCCTAAACTCCCTCACTATCCCTTCCCCCATCCTTCGCCCTGGCAACCATAAGTCTGTTCTCTAAGTCTGTGAGTGTTAAAGGAAGTTAAATGGAAACAGTTTTGTTCAGGCTTCAGAGATAAGAAAGCAGAGCAGGCCTCCGACCTCGCTTCAGATCTGCCTGGACACTGCCCTGACTTCATGGCTGCTTGCGAGTGCACCAGTCATTATCAGTAAGCTGAGCAGCACCATAGGTGAGATATGGAATGAGTCTTGGAATTCTCCTGAGCCCTTTGGATCCAGCCAATCCCAAGGGGTCTAGAGAAACTCATCACTCACAAGAGAAAACAAACAGCATTGTAGGAAGATTAACATGAAACCAGAGCTGCAATTTGATTGCAAACTGGTGATGGTATCAGTTTGCAGCCTACATTATAAGCAGGAACCCCCAAAACTGCAATTCAAAGTCTCACCAGTGGAGTGGATGTACTGCCTGGGACCCTTTCTCAATTGGGATTCCAGACTGCTGTTCCATGGGCCTTCCCTTTTAGCTTCTAACTATTCTTAATTATTCCTAAACCCTAAACTCAGCAAACTTCTTTTGCCATAAACATTTCCCTCACAAGCAGGTCTCAATAACAATCTTTCCCATGGCCTCAACCTGCGGCCTATGTGCTCATCCTGGAACATTCTTTGTAAAGGCCCTTGAACAAATGTAACTTTATGGATTATTTCCTGGGCATAACTGCAGAAGGCTTTGTGCTTTCTCATGCAAGAACAATAAGCACCTTAACATTCTTTCCAGCCAACTCAACCGAAGGAAGGAAAGGACAAGTCAGAATCACAAGACCTAACTCTTTCATCCTGGGACCGTGCCTACGGGATGAGGCGAGGGGGTTGTGGCCATGCATCCATTTTGTCAGTAATGCCTAACCCGGCTCCCAACAAGTGGTTTCTTTTGTTAATAAATCCTTTGAACCTGATGGGGTTTCCCTGATAGCTCAGTTAGTAAAGAATCCACCTGCAATGCGGGAGACCCCGGTTCAATTCCTGGGTCTGGAAGATCTGCTGTTGAAGGGATGGGCTACCCACTCCAGTATTCTTGGGCTTCCCTTGTGGTTCAGCTGATAAAGAATCTGCCTGAAATGCGGGAGACCTGGGTTTGATCCCTGGGTTGGAAAGATCCCCTGGAGAAGGGAAAGGCTATCCACTCCAATATTCTGGCCTGGAGAATTCCATGGACTGTATAGTCCATGGGGTCACAAAGAGTCGGACACGACTGAGCAACTTTCACTTTGAACCTGAAGCAAAAGTTAAAACTTTCACCAAAACATTAAGTGAGTCTGTTTCTATTTTGTAAGTAATTTCATTTGTATCATTTCTTTTTAGATTCCACATATAAGAGATGTCATATGATATTTCTCCTTCTCTGTCTGACTTACTTCACTCAATATGACAATCTCTAGGTCCATCCATGTTGCTGCAAATGGCATTACTTCATTCTTTTTGATGATTAAGTAATGTTGTATTGTTGCTCAGTTGTGTGGAATTCTTTAGCCAAGAATACTGGAGTAGGTAGACATTCCCTTCTCCAAAGAATCTTTCTGACCCAGGAATTGAACTTGGGAGGGGTTTCCCTGGTGGCACAGATGGTAAAGAATCTGCCTGAAATGTGGGAGGCTGGGGTTCGATCCCTGAGTCAGGAAGACCCCCTGGAGAAGGGAATGGCAACTCACTCCAGTATTATCTGGATAATTCCATGGACAAAGAAGCCTGGTGGGCTACAGTTCATGGGGTTGCAAAGAGTTGGACCTGACTGAGCAGGTAACACACTTAATATTCTATTGCATATATGTCCCATATCTTCTTTATCCATTTGTTGATGGACATTTAGGTTGCTTCTATGTCCTGACTATTGTAAATAGTGCTGCAGTGAACACTGAGATAAATGTGTCTTTTTAAATTATGGTTTTCTTCAGACATAGGCCCAGGAGGAGGATTGCTGGTCATATGTAGCTTTATTTTTAGTTTTTAAAGGAATCTCCATACTGTTATCCATAGTGGCTGTTGTTGTTCAGTCATTCAGCTGTGTCAACTCTTAGCAACCCC
The DNA here is from genome assembly GCA_024291935.2 of Okapia johnstoni. Lineage (NCBI taxonomy): Eukaryota > Metazoa > Chordata > Mammalia > Artiodactyla > Giraffidae > Okapia > Okapia johnstoni. The sequence continues at coordinate 3,812,000 of CM044326.1, forward strand.
ATGGACTGCAAAACACCAGGCGTCCCTGTCCTTCACCAGAATGTGCTCAAACTCATGGCCATTGAGTCAGTGAAACCATCCAACCATCTCAACTTCTGTCACCCCCTTCTCCTCCTGTCCTCAATCTTTCCCAGCATCAGGGTCTTTTCCAATTGAGTCAGCTGTTTTCATCACGTGGCCAAAGTAATGGAGCTTCAGCTTCAGCAACAATCCTTCCAAAGAATATTCAGGGTTGATTTCCTTTAGGATTGACTGGTTTGAACTCTTTGCTGTCCAAGGGACTCTCAAGAATTTTCTCCAGCACCGCAGTTTGAAAGCATCAATTATTTGGTGCCCAGCCTTCTTTATGGTCCAACTCTCACATCTGTACATGACTACATCTGTACATGACTACTGGAAAAACCATAGCTTTGACTATATGTACCTCTGTCAGCAAAGTGATTTCTCTGCTCTTTAATACACTTTCTAGGTTCGTTATAGCTTTTCTTCCAAGAAGCAAGCATCCTTTAATGGCTGTACCAATTTACATTCTCACCAACAGTGTAGGAGGGTTATCTTTTATCCTGGGAAGCAGATTTTGACTATATTGTTGGGAGAAACTGGTACTTAGAAGCTATGTGACCTGATGAAAGTTACTTAACCTCTCAGGCCTTGGTTTACCCTCTAGGAGAAAATCGTTATTGTCTCTAGTTCAATAATCAGTGGCTGGTGGGTACAGAAGCATGGGAGTGCCTCATAGGAGTGACTTTAGGTGATGCTGCCTAGCTTGCTATTTATCCATCTCAGATCTGCGTTTTAAAATGTATTGTGAAGGGACATAAATGGGGATGGGAAGCAGAGATTATAAGGAGAGAAAAGACCTCAAGAGGAAGACTATTTGGTTAGCAGGAGACTTTTTGTTTTTCCATTAAAAAAAAATCAATTTAATTTTTATTGAAGGATAATTGCATTTTTGTACAATATGAAAACCCACTCGAAATTTTTACTTGGAATCCTTGGAAACTTTGGTAAAATTCTTGAAGTTTTCTTTGTTTCAATATCCCTGATATAATATTGGGATTAAAAGTATCTGAATAGTTTTAGATTCTTTCCAAAATACACTCATGGCCTTTATAGGCTACAGAAAATGAGTCCTAAATATTCATTGGAAAGACTGATATTGAAGCTGAAGCTCCAATATTTTGGCCTCCTAGTGCAAAGAACTGACTCATTAGAAAAGACCCTGATTCTGGGAAAGATTGAAGGTAGGAGGAGAAGGGGAACACAGAGGATGAGATGGTTGGATAGCATCACTGACTTGATGGACACGAGTTTGACAAGCTCAGGGAGCTGGTGATGAACAGGGAAGCCTGGCATGCTGCAGTCCATGGGGTCACAAAGAGTCGGACATGACTAAGCAATCTGAACTGAACTGTCCACATCATTGGTGAACTTTGTCTCTTTAGGGAGAGCATCTTCATCCTCTCCTCATTTCTTTACCCAATAAGCAGGTGTTAAAGGGAAGAAGGGATTAATTAATATGGGTACCCATTTGTGCCATACTGGCCATTCTCACACCCTGAATTTTATTTAAAGTTTTGAGTGTGTTCTCATGTTTCTCTGCAAATATAGGCTATTTCATGGTCAGCAATCATCATTGTTAGGCTAAAATTCTGCCATCAGGGAAGTAAGAGGTCTGTTTCCTGGCCCCACTGGGCTGATTCTGTACACTACATTGTTCCTGCTTCTCAGGAATGTCTTTGACCTTCCTGCTTTCTGTGTTCAGGGCCTCTGCAAGGGAGCCATCTCTCTGCCAAGCTCACTCTGCCCCTCACTGAGGTCTTGGTTCTAAGTCATCTTCTCAGTGAGGACTGCAGCCCCCACCCCTGCATCCCACTCTACTTTCTACCTTTTGCATCTACAATACATATCTGGTGTGAATCGGATGGACTTTGCTTCACACAGTCACTCAGGGCCTAAAAGGGGAGTGTGTGAATCTACCACATGCCTGCAAGTAGGAGTGCTGTGATGCTTGGTGAATTGCACCAATGACCACCATGATCTGTCTCTAGCTGCCAGGTGTTTGTCTGTCCCTCCCTCATTAGGACAGACACACTCTTCCTTTCTTCAGCTGAGGCAACCCGAAAGATCCACCCAGTCCCATCCCCAACACTGGGGCTGCCTGTATATACCACATTAAGATGCACATGGCTTTCCTTGATACACTGACCTCTAAAATGAAGAGAAAGCTGTCTAACCCACAGCCACATGTAGAGTATAGCTGCAAAGATAGAGAAGAGCCAGGATGATTACAGTCAGCACTGATTTATAGCGATTCTGAGACCCCAGTGGGCAGATCCTGAGTGGAGGCTTATTCCCTGTGTGGAGAATATCTTTGATATTTCTCATCGGCTCTTGACTCCATTGTCTGGGAGTTTCCTTTTTCCATTAACTGTTCCAGCTGTGGGAATATTGGCATTGAAGAATAAGCCTCCTTTTGGATCCAGATTTTCCAGGCTACAATTTATCATTACAGGAAGAAAAGCAACAGTAAATCTAAGTCTCAAATAGTCACAGACTTTTTTCCTGACCTGAGGTTCCGAATCTAAAAGGTGGTACTGATGAATTTATTTTCAGGGCAGCAATGGGAAAACAGACATAGAGGACAGACCTGTGGACATGGGGGGAAGGGAGGAGGGAGAGGGTGAGCTGTATGGAAAGAGTAACATGGAAACTTACAATTCCATGTGTGAAATAGATAGCCAATGGGAATTTGCTGTATGACTCAGGGAACTCAAACAGGGGCTCTGTGACAATCTACAAGGGTGGGATGGGGAGTCAGATGGGAGGGAGGGGACATGGGCGTACCCATGGCTGATTCTTGTGGATGTATGACTGAAAACCACAAAATAACGTAAAGCAGTTATCCTTCAATTAAAGAAAAAAAACCTAGCCAGTCTCTTACTTGATAGACCAATTCCACGTGTACATAGATCTTGTGTCAACACGATTCCAAGATCCGTGCTGTGCCTTTGCTTCAAATGCCACTGCCTCTACCCAAACCTTTGCTTTCACTTTCACTTTACTCTTTTTCTTAAATTAAGCACAGATACCTTGGCCGTATCAGCCTTCAGTGGAAAAGTCATGTATTAGTCTCTTGTCCTTGGAGCCATATTTGCGCAATTAAAACATTTGCACAGTGACAACCTATTTAGAAATTTTTAGCAATGGGTCTGAATTATTTCTGCAAAGCTGAGTTTCAATAGGCTTTTAACACTCCAAGCATTTCTTGATCCTATGATTCACTGATGGGGGTGAGAAGCATTTGTTTCTTCCATTCCTATAAGAATCAGTATTTGTTTTATCTTTCTTTTCTCTTTTGTCACTAAAGAAAAGCACACAACCTAACGGTTGCAACTTAAGTATTATTTGGGGATCTTACTGAGGACTTGGGGCTTCTCTGGTGGCTCAGTGGTAAAGAATCCACGTGACAATGCAGGAGACGCAAGTTTGACCCCTGGGTTGAGAAGATTCTCTGGAGAAGGGAAGCCTGGTGGGCTATAGTCCATGGGATCACAGAAGAGTCAGACCTGATTTAGAGACTGAACGACAACAGCTGAGGACTTAAGCCTAGGATACAGCCTCTTGGCTCTAAGGAACTGCTCTGAAGAGTTAAGGAGGAAGCCAGGATACAGAGTTTTTTGCTGGGAAAAAAATATAGTCAAACATCAAAAGATCACTGATAATTACAAAGAAGAAGTATCTCAAGTTAATGATTTTGGTGCTTTTGAGAAGATGTAAGAATCAAGGTTCGTTGAAATTATCCCTTAGGTATTTATCTTAAATATCTAGGGCCAGTTTCCAAACCACAAAATGCATCCTGTTTTTTCTTCCCCCAATCCTGAATTCCCCCAGGGTGCACCACTGAGGGGTTGTGGAGGGGGCCACTGCAGTAGCTGATGGCTTGTTCCTTGTAGAACTGGAAATTTGGGCAAAATTCTCTGTTTACTGGAATGGCAGGCAACAGTCCCTGTTCATACTTTCATAACTGCTTTCAAACTGGCCATTTATCCACCAAGGTAATTTGTTTCTTGTGTTAACTTACCAAGCATAGTCAATAGCAGTTATGTCATGTTTTTTTCACCTTAATTTTCTAAGGCCTGTCTTCTCTGATTGGAATATAAGCCCCATGGAGGCAGAGACTTTTCCTGTTGACACAGTTCTGGGCCTTCAGTGGTTTGCAGGGCCTGACATAGTGCAAAAAAGAGACGATGAATGAGGGAATTAGTTAATAAAAGGTTGGATTGGTCTGTTGAATTCCCTCTCAGAAAGCTTCTTTAACCAGAAACTCAATGAAAAGTATAAATATGAGATTTGTTGGGAATTACTGAACTCTGTAAAAACAATTCATTTATAATATCTAATATGGAAGAAAACTATGAAGATATTAAGATCACTAACCATCTAGATCCTCTTTATTGTGGGCCTAAAGATAATCCTTTAAACTGTGATTGTGGGAAGAGCCCCAGAGGTGGTCCAGACTTGAGACATTTCTCTGGGTCTCACAGTAACATCAACCCCATCCTGAGTCTAATGTACTGTGCATACTGGGGTTGCTTCCAGTTACAGAAAAAGTTTGCCCCTTCCGCCCTCTGTTGGAATCAGCATTTGACTTGGGTGCTATCAGCCCTATTTTTTCTTGTTGTTGCTGCTTATTTTTTGTTTTTCTATTCGATTTGGGTTGATTTGTTGTTTGAGAAGGCTCTTGGGTGAAAATGGTAATTTTTATTAGTATATAAGCTAATACTCTATGGATCATTCATGTTGTGCCAGGCACTAGAGCTTTTTATTTAATCATTTCCTCCCATAAAACTCCTTTAAGAAGTAGAGAGACACTACTATTCTATTCATTTTACAGACTACAGTTGGGTACTGCTGAGCGACTGAACTGAGAGAATGCTCGATTTTGCTACCTGCCAGAACTTGGACTTAGGAATATAGGAAGGTCTGCATCTATGTCCTGAACCATTTTCTACTACCTCTTGGCCTCTCACCACATTTTATGTGTTTATTACAATTTACTATTTACAGAGCGTTTTCACGTGTTATCTCACAGTTGACTAATGATATTGATTACCTTTGTTAATTGTCCGTCATGTTGATCCAGGCACATGGGCAAGGATGTGAGGATGTGAGGATGAAAACATGAGCAGAACCAAACTCCTGAGGAAGAAAACAAAACCTGCAGAAAATCCACTAATAGAAATGTCTTTCCCCTCCTTTTGCTCTGTTTCAGGAATATCAGATTGATATATTTTTTGCTCAGACCTGGACTGACAGTCGCCTTAGGTTCAACAGCACCATGAAAATACTGACCCTGAACAGCAACATGGTGGGGTTAATATGGATTCCAGATACGATCTTCCGAAACTCCAAAACCGCAGAGGCCCACTGGATCACCACCCCCAATCAGCTCCTCAGAATTTGGAATGATGGGAAAATCCTGTATACTTTAAGGTGAGATGCTAGTGAATCTTTAATCCCACTAGTGGTCTGACACTGGGGACTTTAGATCACTGTAGGAATGGGACCCTATTTTCATTGCTAAGTTCTATCACTTCTCATGTTCAGCATGCTACTGGGTCTTGAAGAAGTTTTTCCTAATCCCACGTGTGCAAAACTAATATCATACAAATAATCTTTAATAAATATAAACTCATTCCTTCATTAGCATCCATTTCTGCCAGAAATGGGCTGTGGAAATTGCCTTTAATGTATTTAACCCACAGGTCCATTCAGCTAAGAAATAAAGATGTCTTGGTGTACTAATTGACAAATCTAATTATAGCCAAATTTGAGACCACAAGGAACAAAAGAGCACAGAGGGTGTTCCCTAATTCATCCTTAATGGAAGTGACAGCTGCCTTGTGATGACTCTTCCTGGGGGCCAGGCTGTCCTCACAGAAACCCAGTAAGGTAATAGTGGCTGGACTTGAAAGAATGTGAGCTCACTTGCCTGCCCAGAGTCTCCATTGAAAGCTAATATTACCTGGGTTTGAACCTGGGTCTGTATCTCTCAAGAGCCTCTCCTCTAGGGTGACCTGAGTCTAACGGCACACGTGACTGCCACATACCATAGAATGTGTGGGAAGCACCCACGGCAGTCTTTCTGCTCATCCAGCACTGAGATCGCGGAGGCTGCCCTCCCAGTCTCTGAGGCCTCTCGAGGGAACCGGCCTGGCTGGCCCGTGCCCTTGGTCTCCTTCTCACTGGTTTGCGGCTCTACGGCTGCTTCCTGCGCCTCCTGTCCTGCTCCTGACACGGCACCTCCTCATTCTGCTGCTCCTGCCTTAGGACTTCACCCAACTTCCACTTTTCTGCTGACTTAGCTCACCCATTCCTAAGGCTTTAAAAGCCTTATTGATGCTGAGGATTCATCCCACGTGTTATTTCCAATCCCTAATGTCCCTTCTGGGCACCAGATTCTTGAAATGACCTGCCCATGTGATATTTCCTCATGAAATCCCCAAAGGCGTTTGACTCGGCATGCTACCGGGCAAGGTTATTGCCGTAATACCTCTGACCACGTCCCTGTGTCCTCCTGGCTCGGTGAATATCACTGCCAAGCCCTGAACACACCTTCCTCCCCCTGCATCCAGTACGAGGAGCTTCTAATTGCAAGTGATTTACGGTCATAAGGAAAACTCTGTGACTCATCTGGTAAATAAGTATATGTCACATAGATAAAGGCACGGATAATTATCAAAATAAGCGGAAGAGTAAAGCATTTTAAAGTTTCAGGGAAATAATAAGGTTGGCAGGCCGGGAACAGCAACAACAAAAATACCACGGGAAACTCTACTGATGAGTTACATCTGGAACACAGGACTTTTTAATAGCTATTTCCTCGTCAATTCTTCAAAGAGTATAAATGAGGCTCTGAAATGAATGTGAGCTTCAGCAAACCATGATAGAGACATGGCCAATCCTGGGATCCTCTACAAAGACTCAGACCCCAGGAATGTGTGCTTTGAAAACATGCCATACACACATTTCGTGCAGTCATCACCTGCCTATTCAAGTGGGGAGGCTGGCCAAATATGAAATCTTCCCTACAAGTGCATGAACTTGGCATTATACCTAACTAGGCAACTAAATCAGTTTCAAAATGGAGGAAGGATTTAATTCAGTCAAGCAAATTAAGAACAAAGATATATGACAGCAAGGGCATATTGTTTCAATTTGTTTCCTCCCTTACTTGGCTTGTATTTCTGGACACACGGAGTTTGCTGATGGGCATTTCCTGTGATTCCGATAGTTAACAGTGAGACAAAGTGACAGGACACACAAGGACCCAGTGGGACACTGAAGGGACGGTGCCCTTGCCGAGACTGAGCTCCGTGTGGCCACCCCAGCCCCTGCCCCCCGTGCTGCGGTGATGTGACGGCCCCTGACCTTGCTTGAGGCCTTTGCTGGTTTGGTCCTGGCTGACCGCAAGAGTGACACTTGGCTTCCCCACAGGCTCACCATAAATGCAGAATGCCAGCTGCAGCTGCACAACTTCCCCATGGATGAGCACTCCTGCCCGCTGATATTCTCCAGCTGTGAGTACTGACTTGGGGTATGACTGCTGTGGAAATGACTGTCTAACCTATGCTGATTTCTAGTAAACAGTCATATGATTGATTATAGCATCACTGTACTACCAGAGAAAATAGATAACAGTTTTGGTCTAGACCACCTGAGGATATTCACTTTAGACTTTGTTATGTAGGACCTGTGTTACAAAATATACAGCTTTGATAAATCCTTGAGCAACTTAAACCATTTGTCATAATATTAAAGAACTCAGAAATCGATGACCTGTTGACTTACCAAAGACCCTTCTGCTAATAAGCTGTGTGTGTTATTTGAATGTATACAGAATTCCCTTGCAATAATTTTAGGTCTAATATCAGGTGGTTTCTCTTCAAAATATCAGGTGGTTTCTCTTCAAAATAAAAAGATAAAGTTTTTGCTTAAATATATTTATATTTGTCTCATTATGCTATAGATGGATGTAATTTTTCATAGTGTTTTATTTATTCCAGTTTTTACATAGGATTGATGCTAGAGCTAACAAGTACTCATTTACTAATTCTTAAAGACCATGTCTAATGCTAAGTACGGCAATACAAGTAAAAGGAAATATCAAATTTATTTCATTATGAAGTTTCAGAGTAAAGGTCAATATGGAAATAAACTTGCAGAGTTTATGACGGCTCATTTAAAACATATTGACCACAATACTTAAGTATGACTCATAAGAATTCAACTAAGTTTATTGACTATCTTTAAAATTGCATATGGGATATGACACGCAAATGTGATGAAGTCTCAGGCAGAAGGTTTTGTGGCTTTCTTCACTAGACATTTCAGTGAAAAGACAAAAGTGAGATAATGGATAAACACATTGTACAGTTCATTTTAAATTCAGAAAAAAGACAAGATAGAAAGCAAAATTTCACCTAGGGATAGATGTAACCAAGGAGGCCAAAGCCATCTTGAGAAAGAAGAACAAAGCTGAAAATGCCACAGTCACTGATTTCAAACTAACTACAAAGCTGTAGTTACCAAAACATGTGACACCAGTGTAAAACAGACATACAGCTCAGTATGATAGAATAGAGGGCCCAGAAATAAACTCACATGTCTGCAGCCATTCATTTATGACAAAGGAGACAAGAATATACACAGTGAAGAAAAGACAATCCCTTCAGTAAATGGTGTTGGAAAAACAGGTCAGCTACATGCAAGAGAATTAAATTCAACCTCTGTCTTACACTATACACAAAAACTAACTCAAATTATATTAAAAATTGAACATAAGATTTGAAACCATAACACTCCTACAAGAAAAATAAGTAAGATCCTTAACATAGGTCTTGGTGATGATTTGTTTAATCTGACATCAAAAGCAAAAACAAAACCAAAAATAAACAAATGGAACTACATATCATACTGAATATCTTCTGTACAGCAAAGAAAACCATCAACAGAATGGGAAGGTTGCCTACTTAATGGATAAAATATTTGCAAATCATAAGGGACTAATATCCAAAATATGTAAAGAACTCATTCACCTCAACAGCAAAGAAAATTTGTATTAAAAATGGGCAGAAAAGTTAAATAAACATGTTTTTCTAAAGAAGACATACAGATAGCCAATAGATAGATGGAAAGATGTTCAACATCACTAATAATCAGGGAAATGCAAATCAAAACCACAATGAGATATCATTTTACAGCTATCAAAATGGCTATCATCAAAAGTACAACAAATACTGGAAAAAATATGGAGAAAAGGAAAGCCTTCTGCACTGACGGTGTGAATTAAATTGGTGCAGCCATTGTGGAAAATGGTATGGATATTCCTGGAAAAATCTAAAATAGAACTACCATTTGATCCAGCAGGAGAGATAAGAAAGCCTTCTTCAATGCTTCTTAACAAAGCTAATGGAGGTGATGGAATTCCAGCTGAGCTATTTCAAATGCTAAAAGATGATTATGTTAAAGTGCTGAATTCAATATGTCAGCAAATTTGGAAACCTCAGCAGTGGCCACAGGACTGGAAAAGGTCAGTTTTCATTCTAATCCAAAAGAAACGTAATGTCAAAGAATGTTCAAACTACCATACAATTGTACTCACTTTACCTGCTAGCGAGGTAATGCTCAAAATACTTCAAGCTAGGCTTCCACAGTATGTGAACTGAGAACTTTCAGATGTACAAGCTGGATTTTAAAAAGGCAGAGGATCCAAAAATCAAATTGCCAACATTTGCTGGATCATAGAAAAAGCAAGGGAATTAAAAAAAAAAGAAAACAGACATCTACTTGCACTTTATTGATGACGCTAAAGCCTTTGACTGTGAGGATCACCACAAACTGTGGAAAATTCTTAAAGAGATGGGAATACCAGACCACCTTACCTGCCTCCTGAGAAACCTGCATGCTGGTCAAGAAGCAACAGTTAGAATTGGACAAGGAACAACGGACTGGTTCCAAATTGGGAAAGGAGTAAGTCAAGGCAGTATATTGTCACCCTGCTTATTTAACTTCTATGCGCTGACTGAACTGATGCAGAGTACATTATGAGAAATGCCAGGCTGATGACGCTCAAGCTGGAATCAAGATTGCCAGGAGAAATAACAGCAACCTCAGATATAAAGATGATACAACTTAAATGGCAGAAAGTGAAAAGGAACTAAACAGCTTCTTGATAAAACTGAAAGAGGAGAGTGAAAAAACTGGCTTAAAACTCAGCTTTTAATAAATGGAGATCATGACATGAAGTCCCATTACTTCATGGCAAATGGGTGGGGAAAAAGTGGAAACAGTGACAGATTTTATTTTCTTGGGCCCCAAAATCACTGCAGACAGTGATTGTAGCCATGATATTAAAAGAGGCTTGCTCCTTGGTAGAAAAGCTATGACAAACCTAGACAGCATATTAAAAAGCAGAGGCATCACTTTGCCGACAAAGGTCCATCTTCTTAACTGGTGTATGTCTTAAAAATAGACAAAGTTGTCCATCCCCTGCCTGCTGCCCCAGTGCATTACCGAGTTGGACCCTCTGCAAGGTGGAATGTCCTGGCAAACAGGACGTTTGTTTGTCAGGAAAGGAACCACACAGCTCCTTGAAAGTCTTATCTCTTGGATGAGAGAGAAATAGCAGATGCTGTGAAATGGCAGCAGTGGCCCTGTGTACTGTGAAGCAAATGCTCAGGTACAGAATTTCCAAAAGGAAGCCTGTCTTGCAAGGAGAGAGCAATTGTTCCCTTGACTGGTCTTAGAGATGCCCAGATAGTTGGTAAAGCAGTGTTTCTGAGTGTGTCTGTGAAGGTGCCTACAGGAGCCAGTAGAGTAGTACAGTGGTCAGCGTTTGAGTCAGTAGACTGAGGAGAGAAGATAGCCCTCATCGGTGTGGATGGGACGGATGGGTGTCATCCAGTCCTCCGAGGACCAAATACAGGGGACCATACTTCCCCTTATGGCATTTCACTTTACTGTGCTTCACAGATACTGCAGTTTGTTTTACAAGTTGAAATTTATGGCGTCCCTTCTTAAACAGCCTTGTTTTTTAATAAAGGTATTAGCCTTTTCTTTTTTTAATATGTAATGCTATGGCATACTTTTTTAATACAATTCGTGGTTTTCTCACAGCAAGAATTCTGGAGTGGTTTGTCTTTCAGGGAGGCCTGGTGTGCTATAGTCCATGGGATGGCAAAGAGTCACGCACAACTTGGTGACTGAACAAGTTTGCATACTTAATAGACAGTTGCAGAAAGTAAACAAAATTTATACGCTCTGGGAAATTCTGTGTGACTTGCTTTGTTGCCATGTTTCTTTATTGTGATGACCTGGAACTGAACCTGCAATATCTCCAAGGTCTGTCTGTAGAAGAAACAACTGAATGACGGCGGCATTTGCTCTCTGCTTGAGCTAGGACATGCATCTTCAGTTCTCAGATATCAGGTGGCTCCTGGTTCCCAGGCCTCAGACTTGGATCAGGACTTAAAACCTCAGTCTCCTAATTCTCAGGCCTTTCAACTCAGACCAAAGTATACCACCAGCTTTCCCAAGTCTTCAGTTTTTAAAGGACAGACTGTGGAACTTCTCAGCTTCCATATTGTATGAACCAATTCCTGTAATACATGATCTCTTATATCTTTGTCTCTATCTATCTCTGCATCTATACTTATCTTATTGGTTCCATTTCTCTGGAGAACACTTAGTAATACAGGAAGGGACGCTCTCACCCTTCCATCCTATAAAATACATGGACTCTAAGGTCCCCAAAATGTTCTTGTGTTCACTTGAGCTCACCTGCTTTGGATGTTGACAAAGGGTGTTTTTTGGTATGTCTGAGTGACAAACAGGAGTCCTGTAGCCTGGAGCTGAGGGTGAAAATCAAGGCAGTGCCCTGGGAAGCAGGTTCTCCATCAGGGACCACCAGGCAGACCAGTGGGGAGGGTGAGGGGCATTTTGCCAGCTTGCCTCTTTGCCTGACCCATACTCCTTGAGATGCTCACCTTTCACCTAATGGCTAGGTCATCTTCCCACATGCTGGCTAAGTCATCTTACTATATGTGTCTGGATCACTGGTCTCTCCAGCTCTTCCCTGACCAAGCCACCTCACTGCTGTGGACACTCACAGCTTGGGGGGTGGGGTGGGGAGGGTGCTGTCTATGAGGACAGTGATGCCTGTAGCAGAAGGGATGGAGCTTTGAGGTCTCCTCCTATTAACTGTTATGGAAGAAACCACTGATATTTATGATTGCACTGGCTCTACTGTACAGTCTTGAAGGCAGGTTGCTTTTATTCTGGTTCTGAGTGAAATAAGTTGCTGAGAGAGGTTAGGGGCCAGGTCACGGCAGAAGAAGAATGCCTGATTGTAGCCTACCAGGGTCCCCTGTCCATGTTATTCTTGAGGCAAGAATACTAGAATAGTTTGCCCTTCCCTTCTCCACAGGATCTTCCCAACCCAGGGATTGAACCTGGGTCTCCTGTGTTGCTGGCAGATTCTTTACTGTCTGAGAAACAGGGAAATCATGGACTTTGGGCCATTATGATGCATCAATGCAGGTTTATCAAATATCCACTCTTGTGGCGGTTGTTGATAATGAGGGAGGCTATGCATGCCAGGGGGATAATATGGAAAAATCTTTTCATTTTGCTGTGAACATAAACTGCTCTAAAAGTAGTCTTAAATTTTGAAATCATAAAAATAAAAGTCTTTCTCCTTGCAGTCCAAGGGACTCTCAAGAGTCTTCTCTAGCAACGCAGTTCAAAAACATCAAGTCTTTGGTGCTCAGCTTTCTTTATAGTCCAGCTCTCACATCCATACGTGACTACTGGAAAAACCATAACTTTGACTACAGACCTTTGTTGGCAAAGTAATGCCTCTGCTTTTTAACATGCTGTCTAGGTTGGTCATAGCTTTTCTTCCAAAGAGGAAGCTTCTTTTAATTTCATGGCTGAAGGCAACATCTGCAGTGATTTTGGAGCCTAAGAAAATAAAATTTCTATTTCCACTTTCTCCCCATTTTGCCATGAAGTGATGGGACTGGATCTTTGCTGTTTGAATGTCAAGTTTTAAGCCAGCTTTTTCACTCTTCTCTTTCACTTTTATCAAGAAACTCCTTAGTTTCTCTTCACCTTCTGCCATAAGAGTGGCATCATCTGCATATCTGAGGTTATTGATATTTCTTCCGGCAATCTTGATTCCAGCTTTTCAGGAATCAAGCCCGGCATTTTGCATGATGTACTCTGCATATAAGTTAAATAAAAAGGGTGACAATATACAGCCTTGATGTACTCCTTTCTCGATTTGGAACCAGTCCATTGTTCCATGACTGATTCTAACTGTTGCATCTTGACCTTCATACAGATTTCTCAGAAGGCAGATAAGGTAGTCTGTTATTCCCATCTCCTTAAGAATTTTCCACAGTTTGTTGTGATCCTCACAATCAAAGGCTTTGGCACAGTCAATAAAGCAGAAGTAGATGTTTTTCTGGAACTCTCCTGCTTTTTCTGTCATCCAACGGATGTTGGCAATTTGATCTGTGGTTCCTCTGCCTCTTCTAAATCCAGCTTGAACATCTGGAAGTTCTTGGTTCACGTACTATTGAAGCCTGGCTTGGAGAATTTTGAGCATTACTTTGCTAGGGTGTGAGATGAGTGCAACTGTGTGGTAGTTTGAACATTCTTTCATTGTCTTTTTTGGGATTGAAATGAAAATTGACTTTTCGAGTCCTGCGGCCACTGCTGAGTATGCCAAGTGCTGGCATACTGAGTGCAGCACTTTCACAGCATCTTCTTTTAGGATTTGAAATAGCTCAGTTGTTATCCCATCACCTCTACTAGCTTTGTTCGTAGTGATGCTTCTTAAGGCCCACTTGGCTTTGTACTCCAGGATGTCTGGTGCTAGGTGAGTGATCACACCATCATGGTTATCTGGGTCATTTTGTGGTTATTCTGTGTATTCTTGCCATCTCTTAATATTTTCTGCTCTGTTAGGTCCATACCATTTCTGTCCTTTATTGTGCCCATCTTTGCATGGAACGTTCCCTTCGTATCTCTAATTTTCTTGAAGAGATCTCTAGTCTTTTCCTTTCTATTGTTTTCCTCTATTTCTTTGCATTGGTCACCTAGGAAGGCTTTCTTACCTCTCCTTGCTATTCTTTGGAGCTCTGCGTTCAAATGGGTATATCTTTCCTTTTCTCCTTTTCTTTTCTCAGATATTTGTAAGGCCTTGTCAGACAACCATTTTACCTTTTTGCACTTCTTTCTCTTGGGGATGGTTTTGATCACTGCCTCCTGTACAATGTCACAAACCAGTGTTCACTTAGCATAGTGCCTTCAAGATCCACTCATGCTGTTGCAAATGGCAGCGTTTCCTGTTTGAGGCTGAGTCATATTTACTGCTTATGTGCTCAGTTTCTTCAGTCGTGTCTGACTCTTTAGTCAAACAGAACCTATGGACTGTAGCCCACCAGGCCCCTCTGTCCATGAGATTCTCCAGGCAAGAATACTGGAGAGAGTTGCCATGCCCTCCTCCACGGGATCTCCGCAACCCAGAGATCGAACCTACAACTCCTACGTCTCCTGCATTGCAGACAGGTTTCTTACTCACTGAGCCATCTGGGAAGCCCAATATTTCACGTTTATATATATATATCTATATATAATGTATGTACACATACCTTTGGAGAAGGAAATGGCAACCCACTCCAGTATTCTTGCCTGGAGAATCCCATGGACAGAGGAGCTTGGCAGGTACAGTCTGTGGGGCTGCAAAGAGTTGGACACAACTGAGCAACTAACAAACACTATACATATATATGTTCATTTACATATAGTATATATGAATTTTTATTTGGTGGGATACAGCAGGTACCTGCCCCCTCTCAGTAAGGTACTGGGGACGGATGGGGGAAGACACCAGGAAATACCCACCTGGGGTCTAGATATTGGGTGGGACTTGGTTGGAAGAGAGAATTCCCACCTGGTTGAAAGACACTGGGAGGTGGAGGGAGTTGATTATTTACATCCAGGGCTCAGTTGAAACATACTGAGAAAATATCTACCCATGGAAGGCACGGGTGGCGGCAAACTCAGTTTTTACCAACAAATACCCGGGGCTCGGTTTAAAGACACTGAGGTGGCTCTGTTGTAGAAAGACATAAGGAATGGAGCTCATACTTGCAAGTACCTAGTTAACTGGAGAAATTAAAACTCACCCTAAATTTTGAGGGAGCTCATAAATGTATATGCAGTTAAAAATTAAAAGCTGGCTGGGTAAAACCTTAAGCAAGGCCTTCTAGGGGGAAGCTCAGATTTGTCTGTGTCTTTGAGATGTAAATATCCTGTCTGATCTTACTAAGTTTTTATATTGTGCATTTGTTTGTTTATATTAGACCTATAACAGGTCTTTTTGTGTTCTTAATAGCTGGCCAAATGATGGATCCTTTTAAAATTAGAGAAACTAACAAATTATTAAATCTAGAGCACTCTGATTATAAGCAACTGTTTTGTTGATATCTATAAGACACAAGGGCTTTCCTGGTGGCTCAGATGGTAAAGAATCTTCCTGCAATGCAGGGGGCCAGAGTTGGATCCCTGGGTCAAGAAGATCCCCTGGAGAAGAGACTGGCAAACCACTCTAGTATTCTTGCCTGGAGAATCCCACGGACAGAGGAGCCTGACAGGCTACAGTCCATGGCATCACAGTTGGTCATGACTGAGCAATTACACTATTACTGCATACAGTGAATTTACATATATAGATATAGATATATGCATCACCACCATCCAGTCATCTGTGGATGGATACTTAGTTTATTTCCTCGTCTTGGCTTTTGTCAATAATGCTGATGTAATCACTGGACACAGATGGAGATTCTGTTTCCTTTCGATTCATATCCAGATGCGGAATGCTGGATCACATGGCAGTTCTATTTTTGACTTTTTCCTCTACGCTGTTTTCCATAACCACTATACCTATTTACATTGCCACCAACAGTGTACTTGGGTTCCCTTTTCTCCACGTTCTCACCAACACGTGTGATCTCTTGTCGTTTTGATAAAGCGATCGTGACAATGAGGGGTGACATTTCATTGTGTTTCTGACTTGCAGTTTCCTGATGATTGAGCACCTTTTCATGTACTTGTTGGCAATCTGTGTGTCTTTTTCAGAAAAGTGTCTGTTCAGGTCCTTTACCATATTTTAATCAGGTTACTTGTTTTTTTTCTATTAAGTTCTATGAGTTCTTTATATATTTTGGATATTAGTCCCTTGTCAAATATATGGTTTGCAAGTATTTTCTCTTATTCTGTACATTGCTTTGCGGTTGTGGTGGTGGTTTAGTCACTCGGTCATGTCTGACTCTTACATTTTGTTCTTTGTTGTGCAGAAGCTTTTTGTTTGATGATATCCCTCTGTAGCCAGATGACCTGGGTGAATCGCTGGAGGTTTTGTGCCCCTTTCTTAACAGCAGATGGAAGGAGGGAGGGTGGTGCAGTGACAGGAAGGTTGCAGAGGTGCTAGAGAAGGTGATCTTTCAGTATGTCAGATCTTCTCACATAGGGGAAAAACCTCTCCTCTTGGTGCAGACAATGGATTTGTAGGTCCTGGGTCACCTGGAGAAGAGTGTGTACTGGAGGGTACACGGATGACGTTCACACCTCCGAAACACCAAGAGCCTGAAAACCAGCAAAAAGGGAGTGTTGGAGGCTTGGAGTAAAACAAGAGTTAGAGCTCATCCCTATGTCAGCACATCTCACTGCCTAGGTATTTGCATATTGTTTAAATTCTCTGAGACTTAGCTTTCTCTTAATATACACCTCATCTGTCTCTGTGAAGATTCAGTTAAGTAATGGAATGTACATGTGAGGGGAAACTCCTGCTCAGGGCTCCCTCTTTGGTCAGAAGGGAGTCATTTGATTGTCATCACCGTGGATACCCTTGTGACTGCAGAGAGTGTTGCTGGGGGCAGGGGGAGCCTGAGAGGGAAGGACCAAGGCTGTGAAGCAAGGCTTCCTGGCCTGGAATCCCAAGTGCCTGCTTGCTTCACCACAGAACATTGGGGAACTTTCTTCACCTCTGTAAATCCCACTGAGTCTTCCTTCCCTCATCTGTAAAGTGGGAATGGCAGCAAGCTGAAAAATGATGGAAGGGATTAGAGGCATACCCTTTATAGAGTCCTAGTTGATGAAGCCAAAAGTATGGACTTGAGGGAAGCTAGGTGGTGGGAGCATGTATGAGGGATGTTTTCACATTTTCTCTCTTACTGTTAGGTTGCTCAAGAATGCACAGCTGTGCTGGACATGCTCTGCACATGGAAAGCTTCTAGAGGAGAGAAAATAATCCAACCCTCATTAGTCATTAGCCACGCTACGCCTAATTTCATCAGTTTGAAAGAATCTACCCAACTATCGACACACTTCTGTATAAAGGTTACCTGCAGACACTGGGCTCTGCGACTGTGTTAAAATAAAGCCAAGGTTAGCTGGCCACTCTCCCTTCCCTAGACCTTATAAATGGCATGCTCACTACTTTGGTTTTTGTCAGTGCAGTGATTTTTAAGGGTTTAGAGAAATCAGGGTTTCCACCCGAGAACACAGAGAAGAGTGCATTTTTGGCAACTGGTGGGAAATTCTATTCATCCAGTTCTAGTTCAGCTCTCTATGTTCCAGTGGGAGCAGCAAGCACTTCTGAGGATTAAGATGGGGCCTCACTGAACTGTCCTACTTGGGGAAAACATCAGCCTGCTGATTGTGCTGCTGGCCAAGACGTTCACTTTCGCTCCATTGCTGGCTGTCACGTCCACATGAGCGCTGAGACCAGAGACAGCTTACGTGAGCACCCTCTGGTCACATAAGTGATCAGCAGTGTGCAGCTGATCCTGCCCAGGTTCAAAGCCATAACACAAATAGATCTGAAGGGGAAAATCATGGATGCTTGATACATTAAAGGCAAATTTTGTGAAAATAACAAGGTCGGAAAACCTTCACGTTTCTCACATCTTGCAAAAATTGAAGTCACTGAAGATGAAACCAAAATTTCATCAGCAACAACTGGGAATCTAATCACAAGGTCATTGCCTCCTTGGTTTATGGTAAGAGACCTTTTCTATCATTCATCCAACACAATCCCACAAGTGCTATCTTACTCATGGGGCAGATGAACAATCCCTGAAGAGAATACAAAATAAATCATTCAAAGAAAAGACTACTTGGCTATGAAGAAAAGACTCCTTCCCTACATCTTTCAGAGTTCTGTTACATATCTTTGTGCAGTATTTCTGTTTTGAAAATTAGTTCATAGGAATAGAGACAGAGATATAAGCATTTCTGCTCTGGGATGTGTTTTGGAGGAAAGAAGGGCAGGATGGCTGTAGCACAATATTGAGAAAGGGAGAGAAAGGCTTCAAAATGCCTAAACAATTACTGAAGCAGCTGAGTGGTTACCTAGGTTAACAACTCTATCAAGCATTTACTGTTCAGATTAGGGCCTTTGTTTTGTTTTCTGTGTGTAGCTTTCCAGAGGAAATTTAATCGCTGTAATAGAGTGGGGGTCAGGGGAGACATTTAATGGTTACTTTCACTATTTTATGAAAAAAATCTTATTTGCCTTTAAAATTTTCCCCCCATTCAAAGACTTGATAGTAAACATTACTTGGGGGAGTGGAAATAATGAAATCTCCAGCTTCTTTGTGTGTTTCTGTTGCATGTATTCACTGAAATAAAGTTTAAAAAGCTTTTTGAAATATGACAAAGTGTGAACAGTATTGAGCATCAAGGAGTCTCTGGACTAGCCCCTTGCCTGCTTGGAAACCCACTCACAGGCCATTGTGTCCACACAATGACCCTGAGAAGCCCTGTTTTTGCCTCCCACAGCCAAGGTCATGCAGCATGGGATGGTGAGGTCCTCTGTTGGTATCACCCTGGGGAGCAAGGGCAGCTGGGTTTGAGCAAAACAGAATGGTTATTGATTCTGCACTCTTGATTATTATTATAACTATTATTTTTGGAGTTCTTACAAGAGGACAGATGGAGCAGAATTAGACACTCAGGCCTCAAGGTGTGAAACGTATGAGATGTATTTTGTTGTGGCTTTGCCTCTCCCCTGTAAACCCTTCACAGTGAAAAAACCAACAAGGCAAGCACGTTTATGCTCTTTGACACCTGTGCCAGCTGTAACTGCACTCTGTCTTGAGAAATTATCAAGGAAATGTCATTGGTGTTATAGCGATACTGAAGATGTCTGAGGAAGTTGGCTGATATTCAGAGTTTCAAAAGGCAATGCTACTTTTTCCCAAAATAATTAATTTGGAAGTGGAATAAATGCCAGGTAGAAAATCTCTACGTCAGCAGATGTGGGTCCTGCCATTTCACGGTTATAATAGTTCCAAGGGCATGCCTGGTTTTCTCTCTGGCTGGCACCAGGTGTGGCCAGAGAATAGTGATGATCTCTCGTCTATGTGTATGTGTCCTGCCAAAGAGCAGGGTAGCACATTCAGCCCTCCATTCCCACCTGCCATCCCCTCCTTCACAGATGGGAAAACGGAGTCATAGAGAAAGAATGCAGTGTGGAATCATACAACTGGTGCATGGTACAGCAATAGTATGAATTTGGCTCTTGCTTCCCCAAACCCAGGTTCTTCTCTACCATGCCAGTGTTTATCTGGACTATTACTAGCTAAAGAGACCCAATGTCAAGGCAAAAGAACCCGTGTATGGCCTTCTAGAAATTTGCTTTTTCTATCACTTCCATCTGTACTCTGACCATTGCCTCCTCACTCAGTGATCAAAATATATGGGCCTGCATGCAAGACGTGACAGAGCTACTGCTTCCTTCCTCCAAAAGGAACATGAAAATGAAAATTCTCATGGGATTCCTGAGGAAGGCATGCATCTTTCAGGGAAGAAGCTGGCGTATTCTTCATCAAAGCATTGTAGACATGTTCATAGCCAGCTTAATAAAGTATACTAGGAATTTGGGAGCATCTCTCCCCTTTTGCCTTTTCCACTAAATGAACCAAGCAGGAGGGGAGCCTGCCTCTTGGATCCTGATTCAGAGGCTTTTGCCTGAGCCAGGTGAGCCCTGGACACAGAAGAACTCTCCTGATTCCCCTGATTCTGGCCTGTGGTCTGGGCTCTTAGGAAGCTTCACATTGTTCCCCACTCTGTTGGGAAACAACAGGACGGCAGAAGGAGAGCACACCCAACCAGGAAGAAGTCTGATCCTTTCTCTGTTTCGTTCCTGTGACAGTGTTTAACATTGTGCTAGTTGAAAAGTGAAGTGCTGACAGCATCCATCTCTGTTATCAAAGAGCAGGTGAAAAAGGGCGAAATGGAACCTGAGAGGCAATATATTCATAATGTATATAACTGTCATGCATGCATGCTAAGTCGCTTCAGTCGTGTCCGACCCTGTGCAACCTATGGACAGCAGCCCTCCAGGCTCCTCTGTCCACAGGATTCTCCAGGCAAGAATACTGGAGTGGGTTGCAATTTCCTTCTCCAATGCATGCACGCATGCTAAGTCGCTTCAGTCGTGTCCGACCCTGTGCAACCTATGGACAGCAGCCCTCCAGGCTCCTCTGTCCACAGGATTCTCCAGGCAAGAATACTGGAGTGGGTTGCAATTTCCTTCTCCAATGCATGCACGCATGCTAAGTCGCTTCAGTCGTGTCCGACTCTGTCCGACCCTACGGACAGCAGACTTCCAGGCTCCTCTGTCGACAGGATTCTCCAGGCAAGAATCCTGGAGTGCGTTGCCATTTCCTTCTCCGCTATAACTGCCAAATGCATATTATTTGAAGCATATCTTGGATTTGTGTATTGATTCCTTCTTTTGTTTTCATACTTTAAACTTCCATCACTACCCAGATTTAAAATCTACTCTCCACTGACTCAACTAAATGACCTACCTAAACAGGAATTCTGAATCACTTTTGTTAAAAGTCTTCAAAGTTTGCTCATTTATTGTGTTCATTCACAAATAAATTCCAAACGTTTTTATTCAGAAGAGAAAGAAAGGAAGGGCGAGAGGGAGGAAAGAAAGGAAGAAGGAAAGTTGTGGTGCATTCTTAGTTGGTTTTCATTATCTGGGGATAGAGCTGGAACAACCCACTTATTCTTTGTGGGATCATGAAAGCAGACTTGGTAATGTTTAAATGTTGCAGGGGACTTGCATTTCTCACTTTTAGACACATTTCCTCTCTTTGGATGACTGAGAGCTGGAGAAAACAGATAACTACGTATTTTCATCCATTTTATTGGAGCCATGCCAGTCATGCAGAGGTGATGGCTTTAATGATGATGCATATCCTTTGAACTTGAATTAGGAAAATAGTTGTGGTGAATGGGAACCACCTCTTGTCAGGATTCTTTATTTGACATATAGCTTACATCAAGTGGCATATTTCCTCTGAACTTAGTGTGCTGGGGTCTTAGGTTGTCACCTGTGAACACATGATCTATTCTGAGGGCACTGGGAGTGAGGGGCATCACTCTGTTAGGTTGTTCTGATGTAATGCACATCTTGTGCCAGTGTGCTTGGAGTGATGGATCTGTGGGACTCCAGGACTGGTTTAGATGAGGGGTTTCCTTAGTATTATTAATACCTTAGCAATGGGAGGTGATGATTTGTTTTTATTCTTATAGGTCTGATGCAGACCTCAAACATCAATACAGATGTATTTGCAGATATGTATGTATACAGATTTGTATGTATATAGATTTGCTATTTAGTATGTCTCTAAAAGCTCTCATTCCATTTCTAGTTTTTCTGAAGAAATTTCATAAAAGGAGCCCTGTAATGAAAAGTTAACATTGGAAAGAATTGAGTATTTGAAACAATTTCTCAGTTTAGCTGAATTAAATACTGTTGACCTTTGAAAGACTGTATCATTTTATGCTAGAATTACTTTGAACATTATATCAAATTTTATAAATATTTATTTGGAAATTTCAAGCCAAAATTGGTGCTTTCTTTGATCATAGATTTATTGATTAATTGGGAAATTACCAATTGATAAAACATTGAGTTATTTTTAGATTTCAAGTCTTCTCTCTGCACTCATCTCACACGCTAGTAAAGTAATGCTCAAAATTCTCCAAGCCAGGCTTCAGCAATATGTGAACCATGAACTTCCAGATGCTCACGCTGTTTTTAGAAAAGGCAGAGGAACCAGAGATCAAATTGCCAACATCCGATGGATCATCGAAAAAGCAAGAGAGTTCCAGAAAAACATCTATTTCTGCTTTATTGACTATGCCAAAGCCTTTGACTGCATGGATCAAAATAAACTGTGGCAAATTCTGAAAGAGATGGGAATACCAGACAACCTGACCTGCCTCTTGAGAAACCTGTATGCAGGTCAGGAAGAAACAGTTAGAACTGGACATGGAACAACAGACTGGTTCCAAATAGGAAAAGAAGTACGTCAAGGCTGTATATTGTCACCCTGCTTATTTAACTTATATGCAGAGTACATCATGAGAAACACTGGGCTGGAAGAAGCACAAGCTGGAATCAAGATTTCTGGGAGAAATATCAATAACCTCAGATATGCAGATGACACCACCCTTATGGCAGAAAGTGAAGAAGAACTAAAGAGCCTCATGATGAAAGTGAAAGAGGAGAGTGAAAAAGTTGGCTTAAAGCTCAACATTCAGAAAACTAAGATCATGGCATCTGGTCCCATCACTTCATGGCAGATAGATGGGGCAACAGTGGAAACAGTGGCTGACTTTATTTTGGGGGGCTCCAAAATCACTGCTGATGGTAACTGCAGCCATGAAATTAAAAGACACTTGCTCCCTGGAAAGAAAGTTATGACGAACCTAGACAGCATATTAAAAAGCAGAGACATTACTTTGCCAACAAAGGTCCATATAGTCAAGGCTATGGTTTTTCCAGTAGTCAGGTATGGATGTGAGAGTTGGACTATAAAGAAAGCTGAGCGCCGAAGAATTGATGCTTTTGAACTGTGGTGTTGGAGAAGACTCTTGAGAGCCCCTTGGACTGCAAGGAGATCCAACCAGTCCATCCTAAAGGAGATTGGTCCTGCGTGTTCATTGGAAGGACTGATGTTGAAGCTGAAACTCTAATACTTTGGCCACCTGATGTGAAGAGCTGACTCACAGGAAAAGACCCTGATGCTGGGAAAGATTGAAGGCAGGAGGAGAAGGGGATGACAGAGTATGAGATGGCTGGATGGCATCATTGACTCGATGGACATGGATTTGGATGGACTCCAGGAGTTGGTGATGGACAGGGAGGCCTGGCATGCTGCGGTTCATGGGATTGCAAAGAGTCAGACATGACTGAGCGACTGAACTGAACTGAACTGAACTCTGCCATTTAATAGCTAAGTAAATTTCTGTATTTACTGAGAGACGGGGGTGCAAGGGGCTTCCCAGGCGGCTCCGTGGTAAGAATCAGCCTGCAAGAGACTCAGGAGATGTGGGCTTGATCCCTAGGCCTGGAAGACACCCTGTAGGAGGAAATGGCAACCCACTCCAGTAGTCTTACCAGGAAAATCCCATGGAGAGAGGAATCTTGTGGGCTACAGTCCATGCGGTCACAAAGAGTCCAACATGACTGGGCAGTGACCCCATGGACTGCAGCATGCCAGGTCTACCTGTCCCTCACCATCTCCTGAAGTTTTCCCAAGTTCATATTCATTGCATCAGTGATGCCATCCAGCCTTCGCATCCTCTGACACCCTCTTTTCTTTCTGCCCTCAGTCTTTCCTAGCATCAGGGACTTGTCAAATGAGTCAGCTGTTCGCATCACATGACCAAAATACTTGACCTTCAGCTTCAGCATCAGTCCTTCTAACTAGTATTCAGTGTTGATTTCCCTTCAGATTGACTGGTTTGATCTCCTTGCTGTCCAAGGGACTCTCAGGAGTCTTCTCCAGCACCACAGTTTGACAGCATCTGTTGTTTGGCACTCTGCCTTCTTTACAGTCTAGCTCTCACAGCCATACGTGACCACTGGAAAGATCATAGCTTGACTATATGGACCTTTGTCAGCAGAGTAACATCTCTGCTTTTCAGCACACTGTCTAGATTTGTCATGGCTTTTCTGCCAAGAAGCAATCATCTTCTGATTTCTTGGCTGCAGTCACCATCTGCAATGATTGTAGAGCCAAAGAAGAGGAAATCTGTCACTACTACTCACCTTTTCCCCTAACCGTAATAGTGGATGTATTTTTCAGTTATTTTAGTCTTTCCTCATATATTTTTATGTTGACTTGTTAGGTACACACACATCTAAGATTTCTTTGTCTTCTTGGGGAATTACCACCCCTACATGTCAGCATGGATTTAAAAAAAAAGACCCACATGTCACCTACGAGAAACCCACTTTAAATGTAAAGACTTATATAAGTTACTATCAGATGCATGAAGAAAGATACATACTAACACTAACCAAAGGAAAGAATAACTAATTAATTTCAGAGAAAGCTGGCCCGAGAACGCAGATGGTAATCAGTGGCATTTTTTCCATTATAACCAAGAACTTATTAATGGTAGTCATTTAAAAGTGCTTGTCTGATAATTCCAGTATCTGTGGCATCTGTGAGTATGGTTTTTGTAAAGTCTTTGCCTCTCCAGATGACTCTGTGTTTGTTTGTTTGTTGCCTTTTGACATTCCTTGTCCCGGGTAATGTAGTAGTAGTGTCACATGTGCACTAAGTCACGTCCGACTCTTTGCGACCCTACAGACTGTAGCCCGCCAGGCTCCTCTGTCCATTGGATTTCATAGGCAAGAATACTGGAGTGTGTTGTCATTTCCTTCTGCAGGGGATCTTCCCGACCCAGGGATCGAACCCACGTCTCCTGCTTGGCAGGTGGATTCTTTACCAGCTGAGCCACAAGGGAAGCCCAAGAATATTGGAGTGGGTAGCCTATCCCTTCTCCAGTGGGTCTTCCCACCCCAGGAATCCAATCAAGGCCTCCTGAGTTGCAGGTGGATTCTTTACCAACTGAACTCTCAGGGAAGCCCATATTGGTTAATAGGTTCTTGTAAATACACCTTTAGAATTAAACTTGATGTTAATCTGGCTTGGAGTTAGGCTGTGCATCATGTTTGCTGCAACCATAGGTTCTAGAGGCTAAAATTCCTCCAATGCCCTTGTGTTTGTTTCTCTTTTTGATTTGGGCTTCCTGAGTATGCCTCCTTGGAGAGGGTCTAGGTCTAGGAGCTCTTTTGGCTGTAATCCACTGTTCGTATACTGGAGTCCTGTTAATTTGGAGTGAAATGTTGGAGATGGGGAGCTTTCTGTAATCTTATGATTATACCCCAGTCTTTTTATGGGTCTGTGTTTCTGGGCTGTGACCTTCACAAGTATTTCTCCAGTGGAATAGGTTTCCCTCTAACTCTTACTCCCTCGCCCAGCTTCTGTGTTCCCAATCTATTTCCTTGAATCTGTGGTCCTTTTGGATTTTGTTCCACCCCCCAATGTGAGACAAGAAGACTAAAGAGGGGCAGAGTGCAAGGCTGCCCTTCTCTCATATGGGATAAGGCCCTGGGGAAGTCTTTTCCCTTCTAGAGCAGGTCTTCATTAGGACAAATGCTAGGGTGTATTTCACAATGTTAAGTCTACCCCTGTCAGAGGAAGAAAAGGGATTTTTCTTGGATCTTCACTTTGAGAACCTTATAGGACTCATGGAGGTAAAACACATGAAATTTTTCAGGGCCCCTGAGGTTGTTGACCCCCAAGTTTTTCGGTCCCATATTAGCTCACACAGCCTCCAGCAAACACCAAATTTATTACCTAAGTGTTTCTGCCAGTTTGGGACTTCAGTGATTTCTCCTCCACATAAATAGACTCTGAATTGACTCTCCATGTTTCCTTGTTTCTGCAGATTTCTGGGTGTTGATTGCTCTGTAGACCTCAGTTCTCTGATGGGTCCAAGACTAGTCAGTGTCTTTCAGTTAGTTCAGCCTTTTCTCATGGTAAACATGGATGTGATGACTTCCAAGCTCTTTTCATGTTGGAGCTGAACCTGGAAATCCCTTCATATGTCATTTCAGTTCCAGTTAATAGCTAAGAGTTAGGAATTTTCAAAGGTAGATACTCTTGAAATTTGAAATGAAAGACTGCAGAGTTAAATAAATGTCATATGCTCCCATTATTATTGGAATGAGTGAGAATCGCAATGCTGGTGCCTTGAAGCACTCAGTGTGCTTGATCCTTGTCTTCAAGGATGTTGAGACAGTCATGTATCTAACCAAGAGGTAGAAATACTTACATGTGCACACGTGCTAAGTCGCTTCAGTCATGTCCGACTCTTTGTGACCCTATGGACTGTAGCCATAGGACAGGCTTTTCTGTCCATGGGATTCTCCAGGCAAGAATACTGGAGCGGGTTACCATTTCTTCCTCCAGGGTATCATCCTGACCCAGGGATCAAACCCATGTCTCTTACATCTCCTGCATTGACAGGCAGGTTCTTTATCACTAATACCATCTAGGAAGCCCAAATGTTTATAAATTTAGAGGTATATAAACATGTAATTTTTTTTTACTAATTTTTAAATTTATTATAAATAAATTAAAAGGTATATTTGTAGGTATGATGGTATAAATAACCACGAGCTATAGCATTTACTGAGCACCTACTCTATATGAAATGCTGCTTTGACTGCTATATTCATATATTAATTAATTAATTAAACTCCTAGGAAAACATAGTGTGATATATACATTGTTTTCTTCATTTTTTCATATAAAGACACTGAGGATCAAGCTGTTTAAGTAACTTGCTCAAGATCACATGACTCAAAATTCTGAAACAGGTGCCAGACCCCATGCTCTTAACCACTGTGCTTTGCCTCCCTCTAACTATTATATGCAGATAATATACTGACACCAATTCATAATAATTCAGGGAAAGGAAGTCAAATGTCCTCTGACATTTCATGGTTGTGGGGGTGGGGAGATTATTCCTGTCATGGGAAATCAGGGAAGACTGTAAGTTTAGTTATTAAAGTTAGGGTTTAGCAAGCAGTTGTGTTAGGAGGAGTTTGGAGAACAGAGAAAATGGTGGGAAGGCCCAGGAACTCGTAAACAATGTGCCTTGAAACATGAGACAGTTACCTAGAAGGGAACATCAGATTAGGAGAGCTGAACTGCTTTCTGAATGTTTAGAGCTTTTAAATTAAACAAATCTGAGAAAGATTGATGTGGCAGAATGTAGGAGAGTTGCAGAGAGAGATGAGATAGAGAGTTGTGAGGTGGGCAGGGCAGAATGTGCTGGGATTGATACGGATGCCTAAGGCTCAAGGTATGCGCGCAGGGATGGGGAGGAATCTGAAGTGACTCCAGCACTTAGCGTTTGTGTGCCTTAGGTTGCTAAAAGCCAGATTATATATATATGCACATATATGTACACACAGGGGCTTACCAGGTGGCTCTGTGATAAGGCAGAGACACCAGTTCAATCCCTGGGTTTGGAAGAGCCCCTGGAGAAGGAAACGGCAACCCACTCCAGTGTTCTTTCCTGGGAAATCCCATGGACAGGGGAGACTGGCGGGCTATAGTCCATGGGGTCACAAAAGAATTGGACATAATCTAGCGACTAAACAACAACAGTGTACACGTATACACACATGTATATGTAACATTTTAATGAAATTGGAGCCTTTAGAGGAGAATCCCTCTAAGACTGTAGCTTCCTGGATTGTTATAATTAGCTGGGCTTAAATATAACTTGCAGTCGCAGTGTGAATTTTCCAATAGCAGAAGAGCAAAGGGGAGTCATGTCTGCAGTAACTTCCTCAGAAGATGGCTGTCATTTCTTTGGAGGAGACACACTTCTACTAAGTTTAACCTGTAAAGAGAATTTATTTACCTCAAAGGGAACAGTAGGAATGACAGAGGATGGTGTCCTTAGCTTCCACTCCCACTAGCACATTACAGGATTGTCAAGGTTAACCTTTGAAATCGTCCAGCTTTGGAATATGTCAACCAAACACTGGGTTGGTTTTTCTCTCCTTGCAGCCCTTCTAAGGGTATTTCTTAACCATCTAATTGGAATAACAAAACCTTGCCTACTTTCTGACCTTTGTGAAGAGTTTTCTGCAGTCCACAGTTTATCAGGTTATTAGAGGAAAAAACAGAGATACCTTAAAACTTTGTGCTTTAGAATAACAAGCTTTTTAATGGGAAGGTTGAGCTGCATTCTTTCTTCTACAAATATAGCTTTTGGGCTCCCTAGAGACTTGCAGACCATGTTTATTCTTTTGATCATATCGGACTGCATAATTTACTGCCCTATTTTTTTTCCTTTAGTGACAGGAATAAAAATCACTTCCCTTTAGTACTTATTTTTGACAACTTAAGCAGCAAATAAAGCAATAACCAGAGGGTTACAATTTTCTCCTTTGTACACACAATAAACTATTCGGAGAAACCACTCTTGTCACAGGCTTTTTCCTCTCTCCAAATCACTTTCCAGTGATTAGCCTTCAGGATTTCTCTCCATATACATCAGAGACATTTAAAAGTTTCCAGCTTGCAGATATCTTACAGATAATCTCACGTGTGACTTTCATTCCATTTATGAAGAGCCGGGGCCCAGAGAAATTACCTGTGCTTCTGTCAAGCATGCAGTTGGCCTATGATACATGCAAGATGTACATACATGCAAGATGATACATACATCCAAGCTTCCCTGGTGGCTCAGAGGGTAAAGCATCTGCCTGCAAGGCAGGAGACCTGGGTTCAATCCCTGAGTCAGGAAGATCCCCTGGAGAAGGAAACGGCAACCCACTCCACTACTCTTGCCTGTAAAATCCCATGGACAGAGAAGATTGATGCAGGCTACGGTCTCTGGGATTGCAAAGAGTCAGACATGACTAAGCGACTTCACTTTCACTTTCACATGCAAGATGAGAAATCATGTCTTCTGACTTTCGGTCTAGTGGTCTTTGCACTACTCAAAGATAGGAGGAATTATAGGAGGTAAAGTCCAAAATCAATTCAACAACCTGCAGCTGTCTTTTTTTGGAAATTGACTAGTGATCAATAAATAAAAATAGAAATGCAAGACATAGATTGGTATAAACATTTATAAAGCATGATCCTATCTTGGGGAGTTTGCAGTGTAGTTGCAAATAGGGTAGTAAGATTAAGAAAGTGATTCAGAGAGATTCTGTGAATTATGGTAGCAATATTCCCTCGTAGCTCAGTTGGCAAAGAATCTGCCTGCAGTGCAGGAGACCTGGGTTCGAGCCGCAGTTTGGGAAGATTCCCTGGAGAAGGAGATGGCAACCCACTCCAGTATTCTTGCCTAGAGAATCTCATGGACAGAGGAGGCTGGCAGACTACAGTCAATGGGGTTGCAAGAGTCAGACACGACTTAGCGACTAAACCGCCAGCACCATGCCTCAGCAGAGGATCTACTTTGAAATTTCACACTTAGTTAGGCTCACTGGAGAATCTCATTGCATAGGTGACACATGCCGTCAAAGCATGGCTCCATTATTGCGCATGTATGCTCAGTTGCTCAGTCGTGTCCGACCCTTTGCAATGCTGTGGACTGTAGCCCACCAGGCTCCTCTACATATGGGATTTTCCCAGCAAGAATACTGAAGTGGGTTGCCATTTCATCCTCCTGGGAATTCTTCCTGACCCAGGGATCAAACCCGAGCCTGCTGTGTATCCTGCGTTAGCAGGTAGATTCTTTACCACTGAGCCACCTGGGTAGCCCAATTCATTATTACTCAGCTACTGAAAAGAATGAAATAATTCTGTCTGCAACAATGTGCATGGATCTAGAGAGTATTATGCTTAGTGAAGTAAGTCAGAGAAAGACAAATACTCTATGTTATTTATATGTGGAATCTAAAAAAATTAAAAGAATGAACACAACAGAAGCAGACTCAACAGCTACAGAGAACAAACAAGTGGTTACCAGTAGGGAGAGGGAAGTGGGGTGGGGCAATATTGGGGAAAGAGAGTAAGAGGGACAAACTACTGTGCGTGAAATAGATAATCAGCAAGGTTATACTCTATGGCGTTGTGCAAGGAAATAGAGCTACTATTTTATAACAACTTTAAACGGAGTACAGTCTATAAAATACTGAATTGCATAAATATTAAGCATGATTCCTTTCCCAAAATTTCAATATCTAACATGGGTTTATGGAAGACTTTCACTGACAAGGTAGTAACTCCCAGAGGTCATTGACTGCACCTGCTATTTTCAGTACTACATATATTGCGTGCAGCTTGAAAGTTGTGTCTGGTTATTTGCAACCCCATGGACTGCAGCACACCAGGCTTCCCAGTCCCTCACTATTTGCTCAAACTCATGTTGACTGAATCAATGATGCCATGCAACCATCTCATCCTCTGTCACCCCGTTCTCCTCTTGCCCTCAGTCTTTCCCAGCATCAGGGTCTTTTCCAATGAGTCAGCTCTTCTCATTGGGTGGACAAAGAATTGGAGGTTCTGCTGCAACATTGGTCCTTCCAATGAATATTAAGGGTTGATTTCCTTCAGGCTTGACAAGTTTGATCTCCTTGCTCTCCAAGGGACCATCAAAAGTCTTCTCTAGCACCACAGTTCAAAAGCCTCAATTCCTTGGCGCTCAGCCTTCCTTATGGTCCAATTCTTACATCTATACATGACTGCTGGAAAAAACATGGCTTCAACTATGTGGGCGTTTGTCGGCAAAGTGATGTCTCTGCTTTTTCTTCCAAGGAGCAAGTGTCTTTTAATTTCATGGCTGGGTCACTGTCGGCAGGAATATTGAAGCCCAAGAAAATAAAATCTGTCAGTGTTTCCATTTTATCCCCATGTATTTGCCATGGTGTTATGGGACCGGATGCCATGATCTTCGTTTTTTGAATCTTGAGTTTCAAGCCAGCTTTTGCACTCTCCTCTTTCACCTTCATCAAGAGGCTCATTAGTTCCTCTTCCCTTTCTGCCATAAGGGTGGTGTCGTCTGCATATCTGAGGTTATTGATATTTCTTCCGGCAATCTTGATTCCAGCTTGTGCTTTATTCAGCCCAGCATTCTGCATAATGTACTCTGCATGTAAATTAAATAAGCAGGGTTACAATATACAGCCATGAAGTACTCCTTTTCCAATTTTGAACCAGTCCATTGTTCCATGTCTGGTTCTAACTGTTGTTTCTTAACCTGCATACAGGTTTCTCAAGAGGCAAGTAAGGTAGTTTGGTATGCCCATCTCTTTAATAACTTTCCACAGTTTGTTCTGATCCACACAGTCAAAGACTTTGGTGTAGTGAACGAAACAGAAGTAGAAGTTTTTCTGGAATTCCTTTGCTTTTTCTATGATCCAATGGATGTTGGCAATTTGATCTCTGGTTTTTCTGCCTTTTCTAAATCCACTTTGTACATCTGAACTTTCTCAGTTCACACACTCTTGAAGCCTAGCTTGAAGGATTTTGGTGTTACCTTGCTCATATGTGAAGTGAGTGCAATTTTCTTGTAGTTTGAACATTTTTTGGCAGTCCCCTTCTTCGGGATTGGAATGAAAACTGACCTTTTCCAGTTCTGTGGCCACTGTTAAGTTTTCCAAATTTGCTGGCATATTGAGTGCAGCAGTTTAACAGCATCATCTTTTAGGATTTGAAATAGCTCAACTGGAATTTAAATTATAAGTTCCCTTTATGTATTTTCATGGCTTAATAGGGAAAAGTTGCTGCTACGAGCCATAAATGATGCTGAGATTCATGGCCTCAGGAAGAGAGGAATTCAATCCAGGGCCAATGACTTGGCTTGATCACTCAGAGCTTTTTGTGTAGCAAAGTTTTATTAACATATAAAAGAGATAGTGAAAGCTTCTCGCATAGATATCAGAAGGGGAAAGAAAGTGCCCCCTTGCTAATTTTTAGTAAGGGGTTATATACCTATTAGCAAGCTGCTAATTAGAGAAAGGAAACACCTCAAAACTGGGAGAGTAGCACCAGGCCCCTCACCCACAACATGAATTTTGAGATAGCATTGGCACAAGGTGATTCATCCTGGGTCATAAAAAAATTGACATGAATCTTGATGAAATACAGATTTCCCATCAAATACATAGTTCATTAACATAGCTTAAGATCTCTTCCAAAAAATTAGAGATACCAAGGGAACATTTCATGCAAAGATGGGCACAATAAAGGACAGAAATGGTATGGACCTAACAGAAGCAGAAGATATTCAGAAGAGATGGCAACAATACACAGAAAACTATACAAAAAAGATCTTCACGACCCAGATAACCACGATGGTGTGGTCACTCACCTAGAGCCAGACAACCTGGAATACGAAGTCAAGTGGGCATTAGGAAGCATCACTATGAATAAAGCTAGTGGAGGTGATGGGATTCCAGTTGAGCAATTTCAACTCCTAAAAGATAATGCTATGAAAGTGCTTCACTCAATATGCCAGCAAATTTGGAAAGCTCAGCAGTGGCCACAGGACTGAAAGTCAGTTTTCATTCCAATCCCAAAGAAAGGCAATGCCAAAGAATGTTCAAAATACTGTACAAATGCACTCATCTTACACACTAGCAAAGTAATGCTCAAAATTCTCCAAGCCAGGCTTCAGCAGTACACGAGCCATGAACTTCCAGATGTTCAAGCTGTGCAAGAACTTCTAGATGTTCAAGAAAGGGCAGAGGAACCAGAGATCAAATTGCCCACATCTGTTGGATCATCAAAAGAGCAAGAGAGTTCCAGTAAAACATCTTCTTCTGCCTTATTGACTATGCCAAAACTTTTGATTGTGTGGGTCACAACAAACTGTGAAAACTTCTTAAAGAGATGGGCATACAAAACCACCTTACCTGCCTCCTGAGATATCTGTATGCATGTCAAGAAACAACAGTTAGAACTGGACGTGGAACAACAAACTGGTTCCAAATTGGGAAAGGAGTATGTCAAGGCTATATATGTCACCCTGCTTATTTAACCTCTATGCAGACTACATCATGCGAAATGCCAGGCTGGTTGAAGCAAAGCTGGAATCAGGATTGACAGAGGAAATATCAATAACCTCAGATATGCAGATGATACCACCCTTATGGCAGAAACTAAAGAAGAACTAAAGAGCCTCTTGATGAAATTGAAAGAGGAGAGTGAAAAAATTGGCTTAAAACTCAACAATCAGGAAACTAAGATCATGGCATCTGGTCCCATCTCTTCATGGAAAATAGATGGGGGGAAAATGGAAACAGTGAGAGATTTTATTTTCTTGAACTACAAAGTCACTGCAGATGGTGACTGCAGCCATGAAATGAAAAGAGGCTTGCTTCTTGGAAGAAAAGCTATGACCAACCTAGACAGTGTATTAAAAAGCAGAAACATTACTTTGCTCACAAAGGTCCATCTAATTAAAGGTATGGTTTTTCCAGTAGTCACATATGGATGTGAGAGTTTCACCATAAAGAAAGGTGAGTGGCAAAGAACTGATACTTTTGAACTGTGGTGTTGGAGAAGACTCTTGAGAGTCCCTTGGACTGCAAGGAGATCAAACTAGTCAATCCTCAAGGAAATGAGTCATGAATATTCATTGGAAGGACTGATGCTGAATCTGAAACTCCGATACTTTGGCCACCTGATGCAAAGACCTGACTCATTGGAAAAGATCCTGATGCTAGGAAAGATTGAAGGCAGGAAGAGAAAGGGACGATGGAGGATGAACATTAGATGCATCACTGACTCGATGGGCATGAGTTTAAGCAAGCTCTGGCAGTTGGTCATGGACTGGGAAGCTTTGTGTTTGCAAAGAGTCAGACACAACTGAGTGACTCAACTGAACTGAAAGAAAACATTTCCATAAGAAAAACGCATTGGCTAGTTCAAGGTTTGAGGTAAAGTTCAGTTAGAACCAGGTGTCACCATGACAGCACAGAATTAGAAGAGAAAATTTAAAATAAAGTCTGCCATTTGCAGTTTATTTTCTCCTGCCACTTGGGGACCTCTGACCTCCGTACCAAGGCTGTTAACACTCTCATCCCCCCTTTTCATTCAGGAGAATTATGTTGCCAAAGGAAAGGGGTGGCTTTCTCATTCTATAACTACTTCTGTGCTGGTAAGTGGTGTCGTACCTAAATTGTTGATTCAACATGTTCTCCTAACTCTCATATTGAGGGTCTCTGATCCAGATGCTCCCAGTAATAGTTGGAGGAGACTGTGGCACTTATAGGAGCCTGAACAACTATTTGTAACTAAAAAGCCTTCATGAGACTAGAAACAAATCCAGCTACACAGTTACAGATGTCGGGAGCAAACAGCAAAACCAGAACAATCAGCAAAGTCAAAAGTCACATTGTGTCCATAGCTAAGGTACAAAGTGTTACATTAGTCCATTTTAGGATTGTTGCTGCTGCTGCATTGGGTCAGTCGTGTCTGACTTTGTGCGACCCCATAGATGGCAGCCCACCAGGCTCCGCCATCCCTGGGATTCTCCAGGCAAGAACACTGGAGTGGGTTGCCCTTTCCTTCTCCAATGCATGAAAGTGAAAAGTGAAAGTGAAGTCGCTCAGTTGTGTCCGACTCTTCTTGACCCCATGGACTGGAGCCTACCAGGCTCCTCCATCCATGGGATTTTCCAGGCAAGAGTACTGGAGTGGGATTGTTAGATGTCATCAGATTAAGAAGAGGCATCGCATGTGATTTTTGTTTGTGATGGTAGTTGCAGACTTGGAGAAGTCCTTTCCTTGAAGTGGAAACACCCACTATGGGAAGCCTTCCACTAATGAGGTTGGGAGTGCTCCACAGACCCATTAATTAGACTTATTGTGGAATGTGGCATAGCAATGAGTCCAGCACAGGAAGATGTTGTCTTGAGAGTCAAACAGCAGACTCAGGAATTTTGGAGTCACCAGAGGCAGGCCCGCATAGATTATCAGGCCCATCTCAAAAGTTAAAAAGTAAAAGCGTAGAGAGTAAAGACATAAAATGGCATCACTTAGTTTGGGCCAGGATGCACCCACAAATCAATCTCTGGTGCCTTGACGGCTGTAGGAGAAGAAAGAATAATCTGGTAAGGGCCTTCCCAGAGGGGATCAAGAGGTTGCCCCCAAGGTCCCAACGTCTTTATCAGGACCTCATTTCCTGGCTCAAACAGCAGCTTGCTTGACTCAAAGGCTGGGTCAGGAGTCACCTCCTGGAGTTCCTGCAATGTCTGCTGAAAAGCTGAAAGGTGAGTTACATAGTTAGCTAATTCCAAGGCTTTAGGAAAATCTGGTGCAAGCCTTTAAGAATTTTTCACTGAGAATTTTCAGGAATTATTAATCATCTGTCCTCAGACTGTAACCATCCTTTTTCAGTAATCTTTGCTTCTCTTTTCTATGTCTTTTTAATTCTTCCTCAGTATACTGTGGTTTTTCCTGTTCAACAGAACCTGTCCAGACCATTGACATCTGTAGTGAAAGGGGTTCCTAAAGTGCTGCTTTTCTCCTTTGGCAGTCAGCCAGCTGATTAGCCTAGGCTACTTTACTCCTGTTCCTTCTGTGCCCTTTGTAATGTATAACAGCTACTTTTTTAGGGAAATACATAGCCATCAAAAGTCTTTCAATCTCTTTGAAATGCTTAATAGTTTCTCCTGTTGCTGTTTTAAACTCTTTCTTTTCATATTGCAGCAAGAGCATGTCATCTCAAGTAAGCCTATTTAGAATCAGTGTAGATATTTACTCCCTGCCCTTTGCTTAACTCTGAAGCTTGGGTCAGAGCCACAAGCTCCTCTAACTGAACACTCGTTCCTTGGGAGAGCGACTTTGCTTCTAAAACCTGTTCAGCCATCACCACCCTAACCCATTTTCCGCTTCCCATCCCCCAAAAAAAGAACTGTCACCTGCAAATATTTCCATGTCAGAATTGTCTAATGGAGTATCCATTAAATCTTTATGAGCTGTATAGTTTAAGGTTAAGGTTATAAATTGGGAACAATCATGATGGGGTGTTTCATTTTTCTTCTCAGGGAGGAAAATGGCAATATTTAAGTTCCCACAAACTTTAAGTTTAGCTATTGATCCTTCTAACAACAATGACCGATATTTAAGAAGCTGACGGTCTGTCATCCAAATATTAACTTTAGAGTTTAAGATTTCACTGACATTATGAGAAGTCAGTACAGTAATATTTTGTCCATTAATGAACTTAAGAGCTTTGCTACTGCTACTGATAAGTCGCTTCAGTCGTGTCCGACTCTGTGCGACCCCATAGACGGCAGCCCACCAGGCTCCCCCGTCCCTGGGATTCTCCAGGCAAGAATACTGGAGTGGGTTCCATTTCCTTCTCCAGTGCATGAAAGGGAAAAGTGAAAGTGAAGTCACTCAGTCGTGCCCGACTCTTAGCGACCCCATGGACTGTAGCCCGCCAGGCTCCTCCATCCATGGGATTTTCCAGGCAAGAGGACTGGAGTGGGGTGCCATTGCCTTCTCCAATGCATGAAAGGGAAAAGTGAAAGTGAAGTCACTCAGTCGTGCCCGACTCTTAGCGACCCCATGGACTGTAGCCTACCAGGCTCCTCTGTCCATGGGATTTTCCAGGCAAGAGTACTGGAGTGGGGTGCCGTTGCCTTCTCCGTTAAGAGCTTTAGGCATTAGCAAAACAATAGCAGCAATTACCCTTAAGAAATATAGCCATAGGATTTTTTTTCCAGTAACAAACAAACTAAACTCTGATCCTGTGGGCAAGCTCAAAGTGGAAGCCTGCAGGGGAGCAGTTTGAAGAGCCTTAAAAGCCTCTTAAGCCTGTGGAGCCCAAACCAGCTTGTCAGTTTGGGCTTGTTGAATTTCAGTTATAAGTTTATATAAAAGCTGGGCAAGTTCCCCATAACCTGGAATCCAAACGTGGCAATAGGCTGGGATGCTCAAAAATCCTCTCAGTTGTCTTAAAGTCAAAGGTAGGGGATGATTTAGTATAAGCATAATTCTCTCAGGGCCTATGGCCCTCATCCCTTAAAGAAAGGAAAATCAATGACTGAAAAATCCTTGGCTTGTTCAGAAATTTCAGACAATAGAGTATAAGGATTAGGCACCATGGGATGTAAAGAACCACAGTCTCATTTATTATTCATAGATCTTGAACTGGTCTCCAATTCTCATTTAACAATTTTTTACACCCAAAATAGAAGTGTTGCATGGACTGTTACAGGGAATTAATAGCCCCTGCTCCTTTAAATTCCCAATGGTGGATTTTAACCCTTCCTTAATCCCTTTCAGTGGATACTACTTTTGATGTGAAAATATGTGAGAGTCTTTGACTTTGACAGTGACAGAAATAGCATTCTGTACTCAACCCACAGTTTTTCCATCAGGCCACATTGTAGGATTCACATTTTGTTTAATTAATGGAAGAGAAACAGAGGGTCGATATTCATGAAAACAGAGATATGTACCTTGCTTAGTATATCCCTTCCCAAAAGGGATATATTAAGGAGACCCTGCACTATCAGAAACTCTCGTGAAAACAGCACAGAGTCTCAGTTGCAGCTTAGAGGACAACTGAAATGATTACGTTTGGCTCATCCAGACAGTCCCGTTATGGAAGTGGACTGAGGAAAAGGTCGGCCAGGGGCTTCAGTAAGCATATAGTAAGTCAACTCAGTGTCTAAAAGGAAATCAACTGATTGGTCCCCACAGTTATCAATACTCAGAGTTCCTCGGGTATAATTAGGATGAGAGCTTGTGTGGGGACCCCTGGGTACCTTCAGTCCTGCTTATCTTGAGAGTTGGTTCCCTGGGGCCTACACCTCTGAGGGCTGTCTCATCTCCAGTGTGGTCCTTTCCAGACCAGACATGGAGCTGGGGGTGGCTTAGATGCCTGACAGCAATTCTGCTTGAGGTGTCCCCCCTTTCTACAGTAACGGCAAGTCTGTCCCTTTTCACCTGGGTCCCTCGGGGCACTTTTTTCCCCTGACTGTTACAGAGCGGATCTGAAAACCGTCACTGGGACTTCAGTCTTTCCTGGTCTTTTTCTGCCTCTTCTCTTCTTCCTCCCTGCCATAATAAACTGTGTGAGCCAGCTGCAACAGGTTATCTAAGACTAATTTGGTCCATATGTCTGTTTTAGTAGCTTATGGTGCATATTTGGAGCTGATTGAGTGACAAATCTATCGTTTAAGATCATTCCTCCCTCCACAATTTTGGGATCAATCTCAGCGAATCTGTGAAGGGCCTCCTGTAGTCTATCTAGGAATTTACCAGGAGCTTCCTTCTATTTCTGTTTTATGTTTGCCAATTTGGCATAGTAAAAGTCTTAGCACGCACCTGCTTGAGTCCTGACAAAGTGACTCTAATCCCATCTTCCTTAAGCCGTGATATAGTCCAAGTCTGACTCTGTTGTGGGAACTGTCTGATTCCCAGTAGGGAAGGAGGCTATCTGGCCCTCCCCCTTTTTGCTAATTCATCACCAAGCCATTTCATCTCCATAGGCAACAGCTTTTCCCCCAAACTCAAGTTTTTGAGTCAGGAGCTAGCATCTGTCCCAGGATATATTATATCTCTAAGTAAAGTTAAGCTCTTGGGTTTGAACTTATCCCAATTTCTCAAAATACATTTTAAAGAGGTGGTTCTGGAACTGCCAGCTCCCATCTGTAAGAGAAAAAAGCAGTGCCCAGTGCTCTTTTCTACTGGAGGCGTCCTTCCCTGCTCTAGATGGGGGTGGAGACAGACTTTCCACCAAAGCTTGCCTTTCCTGGTCAGACTTAGTCTGTCCCTTACTGGTGCAGGCACCTTACTCATCCCTCTCGGATCTACCACCGAGGCAGGGTGGAGATGCACCAGGGGTAGACCTGATGGCATCCCAGATTGATGTTCAGTTCCTCACCATTAAAATGTTTGTCTGATTTCTGCTCCTCCTCTGATGCCACCCAGAGTGCAACAGAGTAGCCTTCTGGGATGCCTCCCAAGCTAAGACCACTTGGGGAAGAACCATCCATCTTCCATGTGCCTATGCACATTCCTGAGTACAGTCCTGACAACAGTAGAAGTGGTGAGTCATAGAAGGGTGAACATAAAACCCAAGATGTTCCTTCTGAGTGTCACTGCACCAGGATATGTGATAGTAAAAGAGGTGATGAAGGGCTGGCCAGCGAGGGAAAAGCGATTTTTGCCCTTGAGCTATTAGGGTCAATCCTTCCAATTCATTCCCACAAATTTCACAGAAAGAATATCTAAGGCGTTGAGACAAAAGGCATTGGAGGCTCCTTTGGTCCACTAAGAGCTAGCATTGAAGAAGGCCATTGCACTTGCAATCTGACTAGATCCTGGAATCCCTGATCTGTGTCCTTATAAAGCTCATGGTCACCAGCAGCGCTTCTATCCACATAGATCAGAGACACAGCCATGTCAAAGACATACTTTCAGGTTGCTGCCCTCAGAGGCAGGCAGCCAAGAGGCAGGCAATGACCTCTGGCCTGAGAGACATTCCTGGAGTTAGAACTCCACCTCGCTCCTGAACGTGCTCTTGAAACTTTCTGCTCCTAGCAAGGCTAAGCTCTTCCAAACTTGGGGTCTAAGTAAAAGTACATAGTAACAGCATGGATTGCAAATCCCTTGAAAGCCTATGATCCAACAGATTAGGTTAGTGGTTTCAACTGCCAGGCGGTTACAAAATGGTCAGAGACCAGGAAAAGTTTGACTGGGAAAGGAGAGTTCAGTCCACATGCTTCATGCATCTCTGGCTGCTCCCCCAGAGGAGACGTCGGGTGCCTCTTGACTTCAGCAGGCCAGTATAATGCCCTGACAGGGTTTCTGCCATAAGCCATGTGAGGTCATCATGGAACCGCAGATTAGGATGCAGCTACTGCTCCGCACTTTTATGCGTCTCACACTTTCAATCAGTCTCTCACAAAGGCACACTGTAGAGTTAGTAAAGTCAAGCAGAAAACATGTTTAAAGAAAACAAAGAACTAGAGCTCCGAGTGTCCTTACCTTGTCCTGAAGAACCTGGACAAGCCCCTAAAATGAAAGTTTGCTGCTAAGAGTCATGAATGATGCCAGGATTTGTGGCCTCCAGAGGAGAAGAATTTGATCCAGGGCCAGGGATGAGGCTTAATCACACAGAGCTTTTTGTGTAGCAAAGTAAGTATAAAAGAGATAGTGAAAGCTTCTCACATAGACATCAGAAGGGCACAGAAAGTGCCCCCTTGCTAGTTTTTAGCAAGGAGTTATATACCTATTAGCAAGCTGCTAATTGGAGAAAAGAAACACCTCAAAACTGAGAGATTGCACCAGGCCCCTCACTCACAACATGTATTTTGAGATAACATTGGCACAAGGTGTCATCCTGTCAAACAATTGGCGTGAATCTTGAAGAAAGACAGATTTCCCATCAAATACATAGTTCATTAACATACCTTATGAAAACATTTCCATAAAAAAAAAAAAAACACATTCATTTGCTCAAGATTTGAGATAGGTAAGTTCAGGGGGAACCAGTTGTCACCATGACAACACAGGGTTAGAAGAGAAAAGAGAAAGTCTGCCACTTGCAGTTTATTTCCTCCTGCCGCTTAGGGCCCTCTGGCCTCCCTACCAAGGCCATTAACACTCTCAATAGCTTATTGCTCTTTAGAACTGAATAGTAGTCCATTTTCTAACTATATCATAGCTTCTTTATTCAGTCATCTAATGAAGGACATCTTGATTGCTTCCAAATTCTGGTGGTTATGAATAAAGTCACCATAAATAACTGTGTACAGGCATTTAGGTGAACCCAAGTATTCAACTCTTTTGAGTAATACCAAGGATCATGATTGCTGGATCATATGGCAAGAAAAATTTTAATTTTGTAATAAACTGTCAAACTGTCTTTGAAAGTGGCTGTACTCCTTTTCATTCTCAACAACAATGAATGAGTGTTCCTGTGGTTTCACATCCTTACAGAATTTGGTGTTGCCAGTGTTACAGATTTTGGCCATTTTAGTAGTTGTGTGTTTCATCGTCTTAATTTCTATTTCTGTGATGACATATGAGTATCTTTTCATATGCTTATTTTTTAAATTTATTTTTAATCGGATGATAATTTCTTTGCAATATTGTGTTGGTTTCTACTATACAACAGTGTGAATCAGCCATAGTATACATTTATCCCCTCCTTCTTAAACCTCCCTCCCCACTCATCCTAACCCTGTAGGTTGTCACAGAGCACCTGATTGAGTTCCCTGTTTTATACAGCAACTTTCCACTAGCTATCTATTTTACATATGGTAATGTGTATGTTTCAATGCTACTCTCTCAATTCATCCCACCCTCTCCTTCCCACACTGTGTCCACGTCTGCTCTCTACATCTGTGTCTCTATTCTCGCCTTGCAAATAGGTTCATCAGTACAATTTTTCTAGGTTCCATATATAAGCATTAATATATGCATTTGTTTTCCTCTTTCTGACTTGCTTCACTCTGTATAACAGGTTTTAGGTTCATCCACCTCAGTTCAACTGACTCACATTCATTCCTTTTTATGGCTGAGTAATATTCCATAGTATATATGTACCACTTCTTCTTTATCCATTTATCTGTCAGTGCACATCTAGATTGCTTCCATGCCCTGGCTATTGTAAATAGTGCTTCCGTGAACACTAAAGTGCATGTGTCTTTTTCGTGTTCTCAGGGTATATGCCCAGTATTGGGATTGCTGGGTCATATGGTAGTTTTATTCCTAGATTTTAAGGAATCCCCATACTGTTCTCCATAGTGGCTGTATCAATTTGCATTCCCCCTAACCGAACACTGTAAGAGGATTCACTTTTCTCCATGTCCTCTCCAGTACACATGCTTTGTAGACTTTTGATGCTAGCCAATCTTACCACTGTGAGGTGATACCTCATTGTAGTTTTGATTTGCATTTCTCTAACAATGTATGATGTTGAACATCTCTTCATATGTTTATTGGCCATCTCTATGTCTTCTTTGAAGAAATGTCTATTTAGATCTTCTGCCCATTCTTTGATTGTTTGTTTTTCTTATATTGAACTATATGAGCTGCTTGTATATTTTGGAGATTAATTCTTTGTCAGCAGCTTCACTTGCAATTGGAGAAGGAAATGGCAATCCCATCCAATATTCTTGCCTGGAAAATCCCATGGGTGGAGGAGCCTGGTGGGTTACAGTCCATGGCGTCACATAGAGTACAACACGACTAAGTGAATAATGCTTCAGTTGCAATTGGGCTTCCCTGGTGGCTCAGCCAGTAAAGAATCCGCCTCCAATGCAGGAGACCTGGGTTCAATCCCCGGGTTGGGACGATCCCCTGGAGAAGGAAATGTCTACCTACTCTAGTATTCTTACCTGGAGAATTCCATGGACAGAGGAGCCTAGCAGGCTAGCCTAGCAGTCCATGGGATCCCAAAAAATCAGGCACGACTTAGTAAATATCACTTTTCACTTTCACTTGGGATTATTTTCTCCCATTCTAAAAGGGTTCTCTTTCCATCTTGCTTATAGTTTCCTTTGCTACGTAAAAGTTTTTAAGTTTAATTAGGTCCCAATTGTTTACTTTTGTTTTTATTTCCATTACTGTAGGAGACGAGTCAAAGAGGATCTTGCTGTGATTAATGTCAAAGTGTGTTCTGCCTATGTTTTCCTATAGGAGTTTTATAGTTTCTGACCTTACATTTAAGTCTTTAATCCTTTT
The DNA here is from genome assembly GCA_024291935.2 of Okapia johnstoni. Lineage (NCBI taxonomy): Eukaryota > Metazoa > Chordata > Mammalia > Artiodactyla > Giraffidae > Okapia > Okapia johnstoni. Next base: position 3,854,649 of record CM044326.1, read on the forward strand.
TGAGCTTATTTTTGTGTGTCCTGTTAGAAAGTCTTCTAATCTCGTTCTTCTACAAGTAGCTCTCCTGTTATCCCAGCACCAATTATTGAAGAGGTTATCTTTTCTCCATATATATTCAGTCCTCCTTTATCAAAGATGAGGTGTCCATGGGTACATGGATTTGTCTGTGGGCTTTCTGTCTTGTTGCATTGATGTATATTTCTGTTTTTGTGCCGGTACCATTCTAACTTGATTACTGTAGCTTTATAATATAGCTTAGAGTCAGGAAGGTTGATTTCTCATTACTGAATTTTTTAAGTGGCCCTTTGATGACTAGTAGTTCTTGCATGTTATGTGATTTGTTCTAATGAGAACAGTTTTGAGAGGGAAAGAGCACTATTGAATTATGAGAGAAAAACAGAACTAAATTGTACTGTGCCAGGAAAATTCAGGGTGTTCAGGGTTTCATATTCAATAGGGAAAGGTCTGTCTCCATTAGTGTCCATTGTGAGTTGTATTATATTTGTCTCCCACAAATAGGAGTCTCCTGTGTCTCAAAATCTGAAACAGCTGCAAGTTACTTAGTGAACCTCAGTCTGTAATCTGTTCTCCTGTTTGTAAAGGAAAGAGATCATGAGAATAGGAGCCTGTATATGTACAACTCAACAATAAAAAGACAAAATGGTCAATTAAAGATGGGCAAAGATCAGAATAGACATTACTCTAGAGAAGATACGCAAGTACCCAATCAGTACAGGAAAGCATACTTAATATCATTAGAAAACTGCAATCAAAACCACAATGAGATGCTATCTTGCTCCCACCAGAATGGATATATCACAAAAAAAATCATAACAACTGTTGGCTATGATTTGGAGAATTTAGAACCCTTGTACATTGCTGGTGAGAAGGCAAAATGGTGCATCTACTTTGCAGAACAGTTTGGCAGTTCCTCAAATAGCTGAACATTCAGTCAACACTGATTCATCATTTCCATACCCAAGAGAAATGAAAATATACATTCATGCAAAAACTTTCACGTGAATACTCATAGCAGCATTGCCCATAGTATACAAAAAAATGGGGGGGAAACCCAAATGTCCACAAACTGATGGATATATATAGAAAAGATATGGTATATCTACACAATGGAATATTATTCAGCAATAAAAATATATGGAGTATTGGAGGTACACTACAATATGGATAAAACTTGAAAGCACTTTACTAATTGAAAGAAACTAGAAACAAAAGGACAAATATTTGTATGATTTCACTTATATGACAAACTCAGAGACAAAAATATATTAGTGGATGCCACAGGCTGGGGATAGGAAAGAATGAGTCATGATAGCTATAAAATGCATAGAGAGGGTTTCTTGGAGTGATAAAACTGTTCCGGAATTAGATATTGATAACCAATGCATTGGTAATCAATTTTTGAATATACTAAAAACCACTGAGTTGTTCGCTTTTAAAGGGTGATTTTTATGGCATGTGACTTACAGTTTGATACAGCTTTTTTTTTCCTAAGAATTCCAGTGATTTATAAACAGTATTAACAATAATGAATTTGACAATTACATAATAAAATATATATTTCACTTTTGATTTCTGTGAGAATTTGCAAAAGGTGTCTCTAACTGGAGAGTGGGGAGTGAGGAAAGAGCAGGGGGAGGAGGGAGTCTCAGTGTGCCACCAAACTTGACCTCTCCCCAACTCTGTGATTTTCATTCTTCCAATCAGAGACTCCAGAAATAAATCTGCTCCCGCTGTGCTTCATCATTTAGTTATTCATTTCTTCGGTGTTTATTGAGGACTAACTATTAGGCAGGATATCTGAAAGGAACGAGTTGCTCCCTCAATCCTCCTTGTACTCAAACTAAACTTACATTTTCTTCGACATCTGTGTATAGACTTAACTTGCAAAACAGAATAATGTTTAAAAAATTGCCACAATACACACCAGAAACCCTGGAATGTTCATTTACTGAAAAATATTAATTGTTGGACTTTATCTAAAGGAAATAAAGGATCGTTGTTATAGAAAACCATGTCCATTTCCACTTTTCTCACATAAGAGTTTAACCAATGCCAATATTCCATAACCTGAGATGTGGTAAATAAATTTTGGCATGTCTATATAAGAAGAACACATGGCACAGTTGCGTTTTTTTAAGCTTAATGTTTTTTATTGGAATATAATTGCTTTACAAAGTTGTGTTAGTTGTGCTGCATAACATCGTGAATCAGGAATATGTATGAAATATCCCTTGCTTCTTGAACCTCCCTCCCACTTTACCATTCCACTCCTCTAGGTCGTCACAGGGCACTGAAGCTGATCTCCCTGTGCTATAGGGCAGCTTCCCACTAAGTATCTCTTTTACACGTGGGAGTGTAGATATGGCAATGCTTCTGTCTCAATTCAATCTCCCCTACTGTGTCAACAAGCCTGTTCTCTGTGTCTGCACCTCTAATCATGCCCTGGAAATAGGTTCATCAGTACCGTTTTTCTAGATTCCATATATATGTCTTAATATACAATATTGGTTTTTCCCTTTCTGACCTACTTCATTCTCTATAACATGCTCTACATTAATCTGCATCACTTCAACTGACTCAATTTCATTCCTTTTTATGGCTGAGAAATATTCCATTGTGTATATGTGTCATATCTTCTTTATACATTCATCTATTAATGACTATCTAGGTTCCTTGCCCTGGCTACTATAAACAGTGCTTCAATGAACATTGGTGTACAGGTTTCTCTTTCAATTATATTTTCTCAGGGAATGTGCCCAGTCATGCGATTGCTGGGTCATATGATAGTTCTTTTCATTGCTTTCATGGAATTCTCAAGGCAAGAATACCAAAGTGGTTTTCCATCCCCTTCTCCAATGGACCACGTTTTGTCAGGCCCTGACTAGTAGGAACATGCCCTTCAGCTGTTCCAGGTAGCCAGACAACATGTCCGGCACCCTGGTTGTCCCATTTCTGTAGGCTCCAACAGTATATGAACTGAGTACTTCCAGAAGTACAAACTGGACTTAGAAAAGGCAGAGGAACCAGGGGTCAAATTGCCAGTACTCACTGGATCACAGAAAAAGCAAGAGGATTCCCCCCAAAAATCTACTTCCACTTCATTGACGATGCTAAAGCCTTTGACTGTGTGAATCACAACAAACTGTGGAAAATTATTAAAGAGATGGGAATATCAGACCACCTTACCTGTCACCTGAAAAGCCTGTATGCAGGAGAGAGCAACAGTTAGAGCCAGACATGGAACAATGGACTGGCTCAAAATTGGGAAAAGAGTACGTCAAGACTGTATATTGTCACTTTGCTTATTTAACTTATATGCAGAGTACATCGTGTGAAATGCCAGTCTGGGTGAGTCACAAGCTGGAATAAAGATTGCAGGGAGAAACATCAACATCAGATGCAGATGACACCACATTAGTGGCAGAAAGTAAAAAGGAACTAAAGAGCCTCTTGATGAAGTTGAAAGTGGTGCATGAAAAAGCTGGCTTAACATTCAAATTCAGAAAATGAAGATCATGGTATTTGGTTCCAAAACTGGATGGCAAATGGATGGGGAAAAAGTGGAAACAGTAAGAGACTTTATTTTCTTGGGCTCCAAAATCACTGCAGACAGTGACTGCTACCATGAAATTAAAAGATGCTTGCTCCTTGGAAGAAAAACTATGACAAACCTAGACAGTGTACTAAAAAGCAGAGACATTCCTTTGTCAGCAAAGATCTGTATAGTCAAAGCTATGGTTTTTCCAGTAGTCATGTATGGATGTGAGAGTTGGACCTTAAAGAAAGCTGAGTGTGGAGGAATTTATGCTTTTGAACTGTGGTGCTGGAGAAGACTCCTGAGAGTCCCTTGGACAGTAAGGATATCAAACCCATCAATCCTAAAGAAAATCAACCTTGAATATTCATTGGAAGGAATGATGCTGAAGCTGAAGCTCCAGTACTTTGGCAACCTGATGCAAAGAGCTGACTCATTTGAAAAGATCCTGATGCTGGAAAAGATTGAGGGCAAGAGGAGAAGGGGACGACAGAGGATGAGCTGGTTGGATGGCATCACTGACTCAATGGACATGAGTTTGAGCAAACTCCAGGAGATGGTGAAGGTCAGGGAAGCTTGGCATGCTGCAGCCCGTGGGGTCACAAAGAGTTGGACATAACTTACTGACTGAACAACAACAAAATTATTCAAAACTCAAGGATTTTGTGAGAATTTAGTGACACCACTTTACATTTTTGCAGATCTTTATAATGTCTGGCTTAATGAAAGACAGATGATTTTAATATCTGCTTCTGCATTCAGTATTTTGTAGTATGTAAATATAGTTGAAAAAAATCAAGCCTGAGTCAGATCTGTAGTTCAAAATAGATAAATATTTTATTAGACTTTTCAGATAATCATGGATATTCTCCTTTGATGTCACATAAAATTTAACAAGTAGTAATTTCTTAGAATTTAGATATAATGTGGAAACTAATATGGTATCAATGAACTATTCATACTCTGCTACCTGTTACTTCATTGGTCTGTATTGTACTTGGAATATACCCTTTACCCATGCTTGATTTTGGACATCATGCATTGGTCCTTTGGAAAATAATGGTTCACAAAGTTATGCAGATCTTCCAAATGTTGATGTGATATCATGGTAGCAAAGCAAGCAATAAGTCCTGAGGGTGAGATAGACCCTCAGTGTCCCTCAAGTGGGAAGCTGAACCCTGAACTATTCTGAGGCATGAAGATCCAGAGAAGAGGTGTTGGAGCACAGGATTTGTGATAAATAAGATGGTGGGTGAACATTTAAAGAATGCAAATAAAAAGTATTGCATAAATATAATTTATTCTATATTCAAACTCATTTATCAAGAGCCTGCTATGGATGAAATGTGCAATTTTTTAAAAAGGTTTTTTGAAATATTTTACTTTTCTCTTGAAGTACACAGAAATGTAGGCAACTCAGGAGCTTATGAGTTTACAGTTATGCAGTGCAGAAGGCCACTCCTCAGGTCAGAGGGTCTTGCACTGGAGCTACTCCTTGGGAGGGCACAAACCTTAGATCCAAGAGCTGCAGTCACACCTTCTGGTGGGTGAGATGCACTGCAAGCTCTTTGTGAACACAGATGTTTGGGGAGGAAGTAGCAGAGAGGTACAGTGGGTAGAGGGGTGGATGCAAGGTCTCCTCTCTTCCAGGATAACTCAGGCCAAGCACCAGTTCACAAAGGTGCCCAAGGCACATTGGCATGTAAGTGCCCAGTCACCCGAAGAGAATAAGCCCTCACATCAGAGCTGCTTTGTCTAAAATGTTATGAAATTATAAATAAAATGTCTTCCTTTTCCTTGTTATAACTCCCTCTCAGCCATTTTTTGCAGTATGTTCAATTTTAATTAGGCTTTTAATATTTTCCACGGAGGCCTGTAGTTAAATTTTGATTTAATGAGAAGAGAGTTATCTAAAACCTTCAAGCTCTCCGATTTAGTTCTAATACAAATGTTCTCATATGTGTTTTTCTTCTGCTTTTTAGATGAAGGTGTTGTAGCTTATTTACTTTGTTCCTCAGTTTACCCATTTTTGAGTGCCACTCTGTGCTAGGGTCTGAGGATGAGGGAACCTGCCCCTCTGCCTGAGGCAGGGGGACCTGGGGCATTCCCTGGCTACAGTGCACTGTGTCAGAAGCGGTGCACAAAGGGAGCAGATACTTAGGGGCTCACCAAACACTCCTGACCTTGGCAGAGGAGGTGACATCCAGGCGAGGGCTGAGATAGCTGTGGCAGTACAGGCATGTTTCTCTGATGACTATAGGGGTGAGTACAGACTAGATTCAAACCTGTTGCTTTGCCTCAGGCAGCCTGGGGAGTGCAATTCCAAAAAGAAATAGAAGGAAGGGTCTGCAGAAGCTGTTTCTGATGGAACACGATCTGGGCTTGTGTCAGAGCCCCAGGGCAAAAAGAACTAGCATTCCTGTGCATTGACGTTAAACTACTCCAGTTGGAAAATATTTTACCTGGGAAAATTCCTCTTCATAATGTGTGCTTGCTTCAGTGAGAATGTACCAAAAGGAGATTTTATTAACATGAAATGCCAGTGGAGAGTAATTCTAATGGACAGCTTGTGGCCATCTGTCCAGGCCAGATGTGCGTCCTGGAGGAGGACCTCTCTGCTCTGTCTGTGGGTGTGCCAGAGTGCTGCTACAGCTTTCTTGCCCATGCACAGCTTCCTCTGCAGCTACTACAAAAAGGACAGACCCTTTCTGCCAAAAGGAGATACCCCTGCTGTAGAGATGATGCCTTCAGTGTTAAAAAGTTTGCCCCAACTCCTGGCTGCTCCTGGGATGAGAAGCCCAAGTGTCTTTGGCTCCCAGAAGAGTGTGTGGAATGCTCTCTCGCTCCTTGTGAAAGGGTACCCTCAGTGCTTCCAGAGGATGCTTTGTGGCCAGCTTGGCAACCCTGGAGTCCAGCTTTTGTACTGAGGGCTAAGCTCCACCTCTCCTTAGCAGCATGAGCTTGTACCACTGGTTCTGGGACTGACTCAACTGAGGGAAAAAGATGTTATTTATCATCTCAATGGGACCTGGCCAGGGTGAAATAGTTAGCTTCATAAATGCTGTAGCACTAGTGCCAGGCAAAGAGCAAGTCAATACCTGTGGTCTGTTGTGACTGTGGCCTCTCCCAGACTGTGCCAGAGAGCAAGGTCTTCTCATTGACTAGGGCTCCAGGGCTCTGAAGCAAGTATGTTATGTAACACTCTGAGCTAGCAGGTTCAGCAGAACACCTGGAATTGTAGCATGATCTAGCAGGGTACTTGAAGAGAACTTCCCCAGTGATCCTCACTGCCTCTGGGGACAGCCCATTTCTGGGTCTTGGGTGCTGATGTCTGTTTACCTAAATGGTGCCCTATAGGCAGGAAAGGGCCAATGCAATGTGTTAGTTCTCTGAATTAACTTCTCAGAATGATGTTAATGCAATGAAACTGGGGACTGGGTAGGTGCTTTCCCCAAACACCTTTCTATTCTGCAGGAAAAGATAGAGGGAAGAGCATTATTTTCCAGATCAACATCTAAGAAAGTGAATTTAGCAACCACGAGAGACTGAACTATGTGGTCTGCTTTTACCCTCACAAACTCTCGTGCAGGAGAAGACAAGCGAACCTCTTCTCCCAGGGGAGAGCCTGGAGTGGAAGTGGTCTCCCATAGCACACTAGCCTTTTATGAGTGTGAAGGGCCAACAGACTGCATGGATGCAAATGAGGGCAGCTCTCTGGGCTAATCTGTTCTTACATAAATGTAACTTGCTTTCTGTCATATTTCTGAAACTAGCTATCAGCTGGAGACAGGATAACAGAAGATGATATGTCAATTAAGTCAAAGTATAAAATTTCACATTCAATCTGTTATTTTGACATTTCCAAGATGACTGTTATCCTGCATCTTAAACATTAGGATTTATTTAGCTGATGTTCAGTAGCCCCTTTGAGGATATTCCAATCCCCATTTTATTTATTTTTGAGAAAATGTCAGGTTAAAAAATTAACATACACATGTGTATTTTATACACACACAAACATACACACACACATTTAAATAATTTTCTTAGCTTTGGATTCTATTTAATGGTGACTATCACAATTGTTAATCACGCAAAATGATTTACTTTTTTGCTCACATGTATTTAGTGTTAGATTGGATGCTCCTCCACACTATTGACTGTCTTTCAAGAGTTCCGATTGGCCCAATTAAATGTACGTATGGACTATTAAAAAGCACAGGAGCAAAAGTGGCAAAACAGCTTTTACCGTCACCTTCTGTCTTGTTCTTTATCAAGAACACGCAAGAGTTAGTTTCACTTCAATGACAAAATTAGGTTAAAATGTAAAATCCAGATAGTGAGTTTCATCAAGAGAGAATTTTTGCACACAGTCAGTGTCCCAATAGGAGTCAACCATGATGTTCAGTCACTAATTTAAACATTAAATTAAACATTAACCTGGAGAATTTCATGGACTGTATAGTCCATGGGGTCACAAAGAGTTGGACACAACTGAGCAACTTTCACTTTCAAAGATGATGTTTAAGTTTGAATCAGTTTGTGGAGGTATTTTCTGGAAGAAGTCAAGAATGAATATTTTAAAATGTGACCTTATAATTCTGTAAAAGGTACCAGGGAAGCTCTGTAGAAGTAGAGGTTTTCAAAGGACTGGTTTCTGGCAAAGAAAGGAGTAAAAACTGGCCAATGTCTATTTTAATCATTAGCGTTTTTTGTGGTTTTATTTTCCAGTGTACATTAAGGGCTCTTTGAGGTAGCATTTTATATCCGGTATTAAAGTATGAAAAGCAGGCACATGGTGAACACGTTTCCTTTTGTGTGATTTCACCATGTGATAGGAAATGGAAGTTTTACCTAAAGGGCTTTGCTCTCTATGGCTTGACGTTCAGTTAGATGTCTTTTATTTGATTCCAGCATCCATGTTCTGCTCCAGGCCACTGTCACTGCTTCCAATTAGCTTGGGCTAATCATTGTGTCTAAGACTTGAGAGCAGATATTGGTATTTTGGGGCTTCCCAGGTGGTGCCAGTGGTAAAGACAAAATGGTAAAAATGCAGGAGTCTTAAGAGATGTGGGTTTGGCCCCTGGGTCAGAAAGATCCCCAGAGGTGGGCATGGCAACCCACTCTAGTATTCTTGCCTGGGGAGAAACCCATGGACAGAGGAGCCTGATGGGCTACAGTCCGCAGAGTCACAAAGAGTCGGACATGACTTAGCAGGCATGCACTGGTATTTCAAATGGACATCTCTCCAAAATAATCATGTGTCAGAAGTTGTTAAACTGCCAAACATAATACTCTCCAGTAATTCCAGGAACTAGAAAGTATATAAGAGTAAAGCAATAAATTATTTTGGGGGGCTTCCCAGGTGATGCTAGTGGTAAAGAGCCCACCTGCCAATGCAGGAAACATAAGAGACGCTGGTTTGATCTCTGGGTTGGAAAGATACCCTGGAGGAAGGCGTGCAACTCACTCCAGTATTCTTGCCTGGAGAATACTTTGGACAGAGGAGTCTGGTGGGCTACAGTCTATAGAGTCACAAAGAGTTGGACATGACTGAAGCAACTTAGCAAGCAAGCACAAACTTAGCTTATGAAAATAATATGAAATTGTATATTGCTACAGATATAGAAACATTGGCAACAACTCCAGTTTTAAGGACTGATAAACTGGTACATGATTCATTAAATTTTTTGTTCTCAGTTTTTGTCATTTTTTAAACCTTCCTGGCCACCATCAAAGGCTGTCTTCACTAATGGAAGAAGACTCTACTTTTCCACATTTCAGACTTCCTTCACATTTCCATCTAGCATGAAGGAATCTTCTCTTCTTACAAGATGAAATCAGCAGGAGTGTGTTGAATTTCTCCTGGTATTTACTTTGATAAGATTTCTATATATTTAGGGGTGAAAATGTGGAGGAAGGCTGGTCCCTTCCACCAGGAAGTCCTATCCAGGATTCCAGGTCCAGCTGAGCACAAGATATCACCCAAATGTTAAAACTAGGATACAGGACAAATAAAGGGAACTTATCAGGATCAAAAATCAAAGCAAAAAGAGGGTATAGCTAAAGGGACAGAGTTGAGTTACATAGAGTTCCCTGAAAATAGGCAGAGATGGGGAGTTCCAAGCAGAATGCAAATGAGGAGTGCTCTCAGCAGTTAGCCCTTAAAGAATTGAGAAAGGATTAGTAGAGAGAAAACCTGACTCATACTGTGTTTGTTAATGGGAGCTCTGGAGCTGGGATAGTCCAGAAGTGTCCAAAGTTGAAGCAACAGAGCCAAGTCTTTGTATCTCCATATCACTACTGGCTGATATGGAGGTCATTTGCTATGGGGTCCCCAAGGAGGGGGCATAACTAAGGCAAGCCACCCCTTGCAACTGTGGGTGATTCTCAGCTCAAGATGCAGCCATGAGGGGACATTCTCAGCAGCTGGGCATCCTGTGCATCCATTCTGAAGGGCTCTGGGATGGAGCAGCAGGGTGTCTACTGTGCCCAGAGAGTGTGAAAGACTGGATAGACTCACTCAGCACACAAGTGTTAAGTGCTAGCTATGCATCTATCCCCAGTAAGATGCAAAAAGGCAAAATAATTGTCTGGAGAGGCCTTACAAATAGCTGAGAAAAGAAGAGAAACAAAAGGCAAAGGAGTAAAGGAAAGATAAACCCATCTAAATGCAGAGTTCCAAAGAACAGCAAGGAGAGATAAGAAAGCCTTCCGCAGTGATCAATGCGAAGAAACAAAGGAAAACAATAGAATGGGAAAGACTAGAGATCACTTCAAGAAAATCAGAGACACCAAGGGAACATTTCATGCACGTTCAGTTGCTCTCTAAGGTCCAACTCTTTGCAATCCCATGGACTGTAGCACACAAGGCCTCCCTGTCCATCACTAACTACTGGAGCTTGCTCAAACTCATGTTCATTGAGTCAGTGATGCCATCCAACCATCTCATCCTCTGTCGTCCCCTTCTCCTCCTGCCTTCAATCTTTCCCAGGATCAGGGTCTTTTCCAATGAGTCAGTTCTTCACATCAGGTGGCCAAAGTATTGGAGCTTCAGCTTTAGTATCAGTCCTTCCAATGAATATTCAGGACTTATTTCCTTTAGGATTGACTGGTTTGATCTCCTTGCTGTCCAAGGAACTCTCAACAATCTTCTCCAACACCACAGTTCAAAAGCATCAATACTTCCATGCTCAGCTTTCTTTATAGTCCAACTCTCACATCCATACGACACTACTGGAAAAATCATAGCTTTGACTAGATGGACCTGTGATGGCAAAGTAATGTCTCTACTTTTTAAAATGCTGTCTATGTTGGTCATAGTTTTTCTTCCAAGGAGCAAGCATCTTTTAATTCCATGGCTGCAGTCACCATCTGCAGTGGTTTTGGAGCCCCCAGAAATAAAGCCTTTGACTGTGTGGAGCACAACAAACTGGAAAATTCTTCGAGAGATGGGAATACCAGTCCACTTTACCTGCCTCCTTAGAAATCTGTATCTAGGTCAAGAAGCAACAGTTAGAACTGAACATGTAACAGTGGACTGGTTCCAAATTGGAAAAGGAGTATGTCAAGGCTGTATATTGACATCCTGTATATTTAACTTATATGCAGAGTACATCAAGCAAAATACAGGCCTGGATGGATTTGAGAGGTGGACCATAAAGAAGACTGAGAGCCGAAGAATTGATGCTTTTGAAATGTGGTGTTGGAGAAGACTCTTGAGACTCCCTTGGACTGCAAGGAGATCCAACCAGCCCATCCTAAAGGAGATCAGTCCTGAATATTCATTGGAAGACTGATGCTGAAGCTGAAGCTCCAATACGTTGGCCACCTAATGTGAAGAACTGACTCCTTGGAAAAGACCCCGATGCTGGGAAAGATTGAATTCAGGAGGAGAAGGGGATGACAGAGGATGAGATGGTCGGATGGCATCACTGACTCGATAGACATAAGTTTGAGCAAGCTCTGGGAGTTGGTGATGAACAGGGAAGCCTGGCATGCTGCAGTCCATGGGGTCACAAAAAGTCGGACACGAGTGGGTGACTGAATTGAACTGAACTGATGCTTCTATCAAGGTTCTCAACAAGGGGTGAACTGAGGTGAATGTGGCTGATACAGAACTGGATCTCACCATCACAGCCTTCCAGGAAGGGGCAGCAGACTGCCATAAATGAGACAAAGAAAGGAGAAAACTGATTTAGAAAAATTAAAATTTCAGGAAAAGATAGATACTCTGAAGAAAACTAGGTAGTGCCTTGTGGGAGTATGCAAGGATTGGTGGTCAGGAGAGCCCACCAATTGGTGACAAGTGAACTGACAAGGCAGTGCCAAAGAATGTTCAAACTACTGCACAATTGCACCCATCTCACATGCTAGTAAAGTAATGCTCAAAATTTTCAAAGCCAGGCTTCAGCAATACATGAACCGTGAACTTCCAGATGTTCAAGCTGCTTTTAGAAAAGGCAGAGGAACTCGAGATCAAATTGCCAATATCCGATGGATCATCAAAAAAGCAAGAGAGTTCCAGAAAAACATCTATTTCTGCTTTATTGGCTATGCCAAAGCCTTTGACTGTGGGGATCACAATAAACTGTGGAAAATTCTGAAAGAGATGGGAATACCAGACCACCTGACCTGTCTCTTGAGAAACCTGTATGCAGGTCGGGAAGCAACAGTTAGAACTGGACATGGAACAACAGACTGGTTCCAAATAGGAAAAGGAGTACGTCAAGCCTGTATATTGTCACCCTGCTTATTTAACTTATATGCAGAGTACATCTAGTCAAGGCTATGGTTTTTCCAGTAGTCATGTATGGATGTAAGAGTTGGACAGTGAAGAAAGCTGAGTGCCGAAGAATTGATGCTTTTGAACTGTGGTGTTGGAGAAGACTCTTGAGAGTCCCTTGGACTGCAAGAAGATCCAACCAGTCCATCCTAAAGGAGATCAGTCCTGGGTGTTCATTGGAAGGACTGATGTTGAAGCTGAAACTCCAATACTTTGGCCACCTCATGTGAAGAGTTGACTCATTGGAAAAGACCCTAATGCTGGGAAGGATTGGGGGCAGGAGGAGAAGGGGATGACAGAGGATGAGTTGGCTGGATGGCATCACTGACTCGATGGACATGGGTTTGGGTAGACTCTGGGAGTTGGTGATGGACAGGGAGGCCTGGAGTGCTGCAATTCATGGGATTGCAAAGAGTCAGACACGACTGAGTGACTGAACTGAACTGAGAGTACATCCTGAGGAATGCTGGACTGGAGGAAGCACAAGCTAGAATCAAGATTACTGGGAGAAATATCAATAACCTCAAATATGCAGATGACACCACCCTTATGGCAGAAAGTGAAGAAGAACTAAAGAGCCTCTTGATGAAAGTGAAAGAGCAAAGTGAAAAAGTTGGCTTAAAGCTCACCATAAAGAAAAATAAGACCATGGCATCCGGTCCCATCACTTCATGGGAAATAGATGGGGAAACAGTGTCAGACTTTATTTTGGGGGGCTCCAAAATCACTGCTGATGGTGATTGCAGCTATGAAATTAAAAGACGCTTACTCCTTGGAAGGAAGGTTATGACCAACCTAGGTAGCATATTTAAAAGCAGAGACATTACTTTGCCAATACAGGTCCGTCTAGTCAAAGCTGTGATTTCTTCAGTAGTCATGTATGGATGTGAGAGTTGGACTGTGAAGAAAGCTGAGCACCAAAGAATTGGTGCATTTGAACTGTGGTTTTGGAGAAGACTCTTGAGAGTCCCTTGCACTGCAAGGAGATCCAACCAGTCCATCCTAAAGGAGATCAGTCCTGGTTGTTCATTGGAAGGACTGATGTTGAAGCTGTAACCCCAACACTTTGGCCACCTGATACGAAGAGCTAACTCATTGGAAAAGACCCTGATGCTGGGAAAGATTGAGGGCAGGAGGAGAAGGGGACGACAGAGGATGAGATGGTTGGATGGCATCACTGACTCGATGGACATGGGTTTGGGTGGACTCAGGGAGTTGGTGATGGACAGGGAGGCCTGGCGTGCTGCGGTTCATGGGGTCACAAAGAGTCGGACATGACTGAGCAACTAAACTGAACTGAACTGAACTGAAGTGACGTGAGAGTTAGGAAAGTAGGACCTCTGTAAAGACATGGGGATGAGTGCTCCAGGTACAAGGCTGGACAAGATGGAGTAAATTTGCAGGTCACCGGCTGGAGGACCTTTGCCCCAGTCATGAAGTGACTTTAAGGATTAAGGAAGCTAGTTCTGTCTAACAAAAAAGACTACCAGTATAGTTAAGTCGGGATAATGTTCTCCAAACTGATGGACCTAAATTCTTATTCGGTGTATCACTGCGTAATTTCCTTTACTTTAGGCAGGTCTGTGAGGTAGGGCTGGCCACTCACAGATCTTGCTCATTGTTTCCTCTTAGAGCCTATGACCATTTGTCTATATCAGCTGATCCAAAAACCAGTGACTGGTACAGGACCTGGGAATGACCATTTTTCTTGTGGACCCTGGCTCTGAGGAAGCAGATGTTCTAATCTAATCAGGGGAGGAAACTGGGTCAGACAAACACGACCAAAGGCAGCCAAGATTGTGATTTTATTCCCAGAAAGTCCCCACAGAGGCAGTCTCCTTTCACATGTTCGGAAGCCTCTAATGACTGTCTTTGAGAATGATTGCAGATCCTTAAGATACAGATGAGAATGGTACTTTAAAGAAGCTGTAGAAAAAAAGCAGAGATACCCAGGCTAGGAGAGAAGTAGGTTATAGGACTTATTCTAGAAACAAAGGGACAAAAAGCAGGCTGCGATTGCACACCTGAAGTTGGTCATCACTAAAGCAATGATGAATCATATTCTCTTTTTGGTGTTTGTTCAGGGCTGAGAGTAAGGAAGAAGGGTTGGGAACTTGGGGTGGTGCTAATGTGCACTTTTTTTAGTCAATGAGGGCTCCTGTAACAGTACTGTGAGGACAGGATGGAGTGAGCATTGAGACTGTTATAGCCACGCGCTCTGGGAAACAAGCTCACTCAGAAGGACGATGCAGATAGTGAAGTGCAGTTTATTACACTGGTTTATTACACTGGCGGGCCCAAGGCAGAGTCTCCTCTTAGCCAAGGACCCCGACCAGCATTTGTGAAAATCTTTTATACCCCCTGTGTACGCCTCTGAACCCACCACCCCAATTTCCTTGTGACTTACATAAACAAAGGAAAGGTAAATACAATCACAATAACCCCATATTCAAACAATCAATTATCAATAAGCCCGAGGTGACAGAAAAAAATCTGTGACCTGTCCGGAGGTAGGGGGATTAGTGTATGTTTTCCCTTAGGTGATGAGTAACCTGAATACAATCTTCAAGATTCCCCTGTCCGGAGGGGGCCTTGTCCTTCTATTGTCGTTTCCACAGGCACTAAGCACAGAGTTCAGAGTCCATTAGAGAGGTGGCCAAACATGATCAGCACGAACAGGCCTAAGATGGAGTCCAGGCCCTATGAATTCCTTCTTCAAGACCAAAGGGAAGCCTTTGGTAAGGGAGCCAAAATGACATTCCATGAAAGCCCAGAGAGGGGCAGTGCTCTGAACATCAGAAGGAAGATCAGTTTTACACCATTTTGTCACCCTCCAGGATTTGGTTTTGATTCTAAGCAGTCTGAAGACTTGAGTTGGTTCTGGCAGAGGTCCCGGTCAGTGTCTATCATCCATTAGAGAGCAGCTGCCTCCTCTGTGCCATGGTGAGGAAAGCATACTCCTGCCTCTCTCTGCGGCAGCAGAATGCCTCTTTTTGCTGGATACATCAGTTAGAGCCTGGCCACACAGAAGGGGCTGTATCTTTTGAAGACAAGCACATGGTCACGGACAACCTCCCTCGCTGTCTGACCTAACCCCACAATTGATCAGTGAAGCATTATATTTTCCCTTTCTCCACGGATTTCCCATATTGAAGGGACATCCTCCCCTCTCTGCCGTTTATAGACCTAGCCAACAGCCAAACCAGTTACAATATGTGAGCTATCATAGTTCTTTTAAGGCATGTAAGCTACTAAAGCTTTGACCTAGACTTAAATGGAAGGAGCTGAATAACCTGTGAGGTTTCGGATGAAAGAAAACGGAGAGGGAAGCCAGCAAGGCTACCATGATGGCTGAGCATCCCACTGGGAGACTGACCACGTGAGCCAGCCTAATGTTCAGCCTGTCCTCTAGAGCTTTCTGTTTGGACATGCAGCTGTGGGATCTGATGGGTTACATGTATTGGCTTTGAATGACCAAAGCAACCTTCCTTTAGAAGAGCAAGTAACTAACGTCTGTACCAAAAAGAGAGGTGTCGTGACAGAACGGTCACTACCTAAGCACAGGCACCTTGGTACGGACATATATTGTGCATGAAAAGCATGCTCCGGGGGACCTCAGGAAACGTTTAAATCCTGGGTTTCTGTCATTACATTAAGTTTGTATTATTAAAAGCCTTTTGTGGTTTTGTACATTCCCAGAGAAAAATGAAATAAACTGACTCCAATTAAAGGCATGTGTTGTTGTCTCTAGTTAATTCAATTTGTATGGCAGTCAGACAGCTCAATTATATGCAGCTACTGTGTGGATATGCTCCTTTGGGTATTGATATGATCCCCTAGGGCAGATTGTACTTCTGTATGTCCTGGGGAGGCCAAAGTTTGTATCTTGATATTGCCTAGACAACAGGTTGTCTGGGAGGAAGAAATGTTCCTCTATCCTTCCAGCTTCTTCTGGTTCATCTAAGAATTCAAATGATACATTATCAGGAGAAAATCGAACAAAGTTTAATAATGTGTATCCATGGATGAGATGCAGGAAAACTGAGGAACTCCCAAAATGGCTAAAATCTTCACCTTAATTCAGCTGAAGACAAAAGAGGAGGTTGAGTAGAGGTTCGCAACTTTAAAGGGAAAGGAGGCAATTCAGATACAGGTGGAAAAGCAAGTGTTTGGTAAATAAATGTTTGCTGTGTCAGCAGAGACAATGGGACACAGAGTGGACTCTGATCTCTAGAGATCAGAGGGGAACGCTCCTAGATTCTTCCTGAGTGTTTCAGGACTTGATTTCATTCAGTTTAAAATAATCCAAATGGCAGAGATGTCTTTGGGTGGCAACTTTTGCACCCCTACGAAGTGCTCCAGTCATGAGGGAAATGTGTGCTGGGAGGAACGGACAGGTGTGGCATCTTGTGCTGTGGCTGTCCATGGAGATACTGTCCAAGTGTCCTTGGAGAGGCCTGGAGAGGCTTAGCTAAGAGAAACGCACACACATCCCTGTTGTCAGTAGATGAGTACACAGTTCTATACTGACCCTAAGAATGGTCTCGTTGGAAGTTCCCAGACAGCAATGGAGGGGAGGAGAGTGTGGCCATTCCCAGAACTGATTTTTGCCAGCTTCCTTGAAGTATGATTTGCTTAGAACACATCGTAGAGAAGAAGACCTTCTTTATAACTTAGTAACTTCGCTACACCATGATCATGTAGCCCATTTCCAGACTGTTTACCAATCCCCTGGAAGGTAACCACAACGTAGTAATGAAAGTACCATGAAATATGGTATGTAATATTGCTGCATTGCCAAATTGTAAAATTTCATATGCATTATCATATTTTTGCCTTTTTATTTTGAAATAATTCAGGATTACAGGAAAGTTTCAAGGAAAGGAAAAATAATTTTTATATAGCCTTCACTCCCATCCCCCAAATTTTGAAGTTTTCCCACATTTACTTAATTATTCCCTCTTTCTACAAGCACACAGTTTTGTTTTGGTTTGGTTGTTTTGCTGATCCATTTGAGATCTAGTTATAGATATATTGCTTTTTACTCCTAACTAAATTAACATATATTTCCTAAAAACCAAGATACACTTTTATATAATCAGAGTAAATTTATAACAATAAGGGCATTGTATTGATACATTACTACTATCTAATCTACTTATTTAAATTTCATCAATTGTCCTAACAATGACATTTACAGCTAAAGAACACACATACATACACACACTCACCCTTCCTCCTCCCAGTCCAAGACCCAGTCTAAAACAACAAGCCATACTTTCCTTTTCTGTCATTTTAGTCTCCTTTAATCCCGGCTGGTTCTTCAGCCTTCCTAAGACAGTGACATTGCTATAACGGGTAGACCAGCAAATTTACAGAACCTCCCTCCACTGGGATCTATGTGCTGTTTATTTGTGGTTAGAGTTGTGTCATGCATTTGGGCAGGAGCACCGCTGTCAGCAGTGCCTCATATGGGGGCACATGGTACCCCTGTCACTAGCTAGTGAGGTTCACTTTGATTACTTGTTAAGACAGGTCACCAGATTTGTTTGCTGTACAGATATTTTTCTCTCTGTAATTTGTTATTCCTATGAAGGTTGTCTGCAAAACATCTTGTAAGAATGGAATTCTTACTCTCATTAAAAATAAAAGCTCAGGCTCAGAAAGTGCCTAACTTGTCCAAGTCACATATTCTGTTGGGGATGCAGAGCCAGGTCACATGCCAAAGTATACTCTGCTATGAAAGAAAGCATAAAATGAAGGAAAATGTTCCATTTGTGTACTGATTTGCTAATAACCAGATTTGAGTTTTGTAGACCTAGATGGAAGAAGTCTCCCCTTGAAGGCAGTTTTGGTAGATTCAGAAAATAGGAAGAGAAAAGGGAAACAGGAGCATGTAATGACCCCCTTTCCCTCTGCCAGTCCTGGGAAAGCAGGACGTAAAGCTCCTTTCAGGTTTAGGTATCAGAGCCCAAAGACAACCACAGAAACATTACAATGAGATATAAATTATTTTTACAGCTAAAATAAAGGGCACACAGTGCTTTAAAATTGGGGGATAACAGAGGAAGAAGAGCCATAGGCTGTAGAAGAGGCAATGGCTGTGGATACAGGGTTATATGATAGGTTCATGCAGTCAGGAGTCTATGATTTCTGATTTCCAACTCCATACCATTTTCCTGCACAATATGCAGAAAAATCGTGGGAGCAAGATAAAAATGCATCCCCTAAAATTCCAGAGTGTTTTGTAGGACTAAACTTCTTCATATGACATCAGTCTCAGTGAGTTCCATGCACTGGGGACAGGTCTTGTAAATTTATGCCACCTGTGTTATAGAGCCATCTTATTCTGCTTTAACTCTCTGCCTTGGGATAAAGGCTCATTCTTTCCAGGTTTTTCTCCCAGCCCTCTTCTCAGGGTGAAGGCAAGTCGACATCCTGATCTTCACACAGCTCCTAGGGCATGAATTCTTTGCTCATCTCTGCAACAATAACCTTTTCTTCACCTTATCACAAGACTTCTGCATCTGTTTATTACCTGCATCGCTGCTAAAACCTGTAATCTGCCAGAAAAGAACCTTGTACCCATGTCCTTACTAAGTTGACCCTTGCTGTTTCTATGCATGGCATATCTCTGCAAATCCACACCTGCAGCTGCCACTCATGCATGAAGAGGAGGCAGAGAGAGAGAGATAAAGAGAAAGAGATAGAGAGAAAAATAGTTGGTCAGGAGAGAGTGTTAAGAATGAAGGGAGGGAGGGAGAGACAGGCAGAAAGAGAAACAGAGAAAAGGAGAGAGAGAGAGAATTGGGAAGAAGCTGTACTTTCAAAACAACCTTTAAAATGCTTCAACTATGGGGCTAGTATTTGTAAATATTACAGCAAAATCATTTCATACACAACATATGTGACAACTTTTCTAAACTGTATGTGACTTGTTTACTGTTTAAATGTTAGTCAACTAATCATGCAATAGTTGCAGGACCTACCCCATGCCATGCTGTCCTCACCGGTTAACCTTCATGGGTTGCCCTTGTCTCTGTTTACCACCTCCTGAGGCCCTGGCCAGAGATGGAATGGGTCATTCAGCTTTAGGTCTTAGAGGGAAGTACTCTTTCTTTTCTTCATTTAATTCTTTCATTGTGGAATAAGATCAAAAGTCAATGACTATATCATGATTTCCAAGGAGTGGAGACCAGGACAAACACTTTGGTGTAGGTTTCAAACTCATTCCTAAGGCTTACTACTACTGACGGAGGCATGAGGGCCAAAGTGCATGGACAAACACACACCCACACCACACACACAGTATGCTCGGGTAGCTGGTCAAAAATGTTGCCGTATGAAGAATAAGAAAAGAGACATGGGAGTGACCTCATAGTACCTACTGTCTCTCTCAGAAAGCAGTTACATATTGATAACAATAATAGTAATCTTGTGCATAGTGTCACTGACGCTGCCCTGGTGCCATTGCCCTCATGCTGAACCATTGTCTCATTCACCACTCACGGCACATACGGATACGTTCTGGTATCATCACCTCCAATTTTATAGGATACCAAAGCATAGGATTGTAGGATTGCTCACCCCACATCATAGGGGTTAAACTCAGGCACCCTCTAAAGCTGACACTTACCACCTCAGTTACTTAAATGAGGAACTGAAACACTGGAGAAGGAACATATACGTCTGCTTAGGAGTCTGGGAGACTGAGAAGTAGACACTGAGTAAATGGAGACTTGAAGGGTATGGGAGATGTGGGCGGAAAATGCACCTATCACTTCAGTAAACAGAGGGCATTGCGGTAGCTCCAATAATGTTTCCTAAGGGGATTCAGGGAAGAAAAACAGGATAGGAGAAATGTGAGAAATGGAAAATAGGTGAGAAATGGAATATTTCCTGCCATATCAGTAAACAAGGATGTCACAGTCATCAGCAATTGCAGTCATAATGGTGAGCTGGTGAGCCCTGAGGGAACTCAGGAAGAAAGAATACCTGCCCTCCAGCAGTCATTAAACTCCAGCCGCTCCTTAAGGTGAGCCCTGAAAAAAGGAAACTCCATGTGAAAACAGGATACTGGACCCAGACAGATGAGGTGCATATCAAAGGAATGATTCTCTTGCATCTTCCCATACTTTGAAAAGCGCTAAATTCCTCAATTTTGGGTTACCTGATTTTCTTTAATTAACAATAACCTTTTGATGGTCACCTGCCCTTTGTTGCAAAATTTCTATCTAACCTGGCTCCTCTCCTCACCTCTGCCTCCTCAGAGTACTACTCTCAGGGATACTTGAGATGCTGTCTCCCAGGCTTGAAGTCCTAAAAATTCCCACCGAATGAAACAGTACTCTCAACTTTCAGGTTGTGAATACTTTTTAAGCCCACAGTTGCATATCAAAGGAATTATTTCACTAAGTCCAGACTGTTGCATCTTCCCATGCATAGAAAAATGGTAAACTCATTAACTTCAATGTCCAATTTTTCTTTAATTAGCATTAATCTTTGGTTGTTCTGACTACCTGTTTTGGGGGGGTTTTTTTTGCAAAAGTCCTCTAGAATCTTGACTCCTCCCTTACCTCTTCACAGCAGTCCCTCAGTGCTATCTGCAAAGCTGCCTCCCAGGTTTAAATCCTCAGTTTGTCTACTGAATAAAACATTATTCTAAACTCTTAGGTTGTGCATTTTTCCCAGGCAACAGAGGAAAGGCACTAAGGGAGTAGAAGGGAGGAGGGACACTGACAAAGCCAGCATGAAGGGAAAACATAATATTTGGTGACCTAATGTCTCTGCTGATGAAATGCAAAGTTGAAGGAGCCCAGCATCTTGAAATGATCTTGAGGATGTATACAAGAGTCAAATAATAAATTATTTACATTTTCTAAGACTTGACTTTTGACATGCATACAGAAGCATGTCCTAGGAATCATTAACTTGTTGAACTCGCTGGGCAGGATGTGGGTCTCATTCCACACTGTTTTTTTGTTTGGGGGCATGTCTTATACTTCTGTTGCATACATAGTTGGTCCTGTCCTACTCTTTGCAACCCCATGGACTGTAGCCCACCAGGCTCCTCTATCCATGGGATTTTCCAGGCAGGAATAGTGGACTGGGTTGCCATTTCCTTCTCTAGGGGATTGAACCCACATCTCTTGCATCTCCTGCACTGGCAGGCAGATTCTTTACCACTGAGCCACCTGGGAAGCCCTCCTTTAGGTTACTGGCTTTCAATGCTGCTACCAGAAGAGCTGCTTTCTCTTTCGCATTTCCTTGCTTCTGTCCTTGTTCCCTGCTGTTGAATACTTTAAAAACAACATCTACTAATTGAGAAGGATTCATTTCAAATACACCATCTGATTTCTATAATTGTTTAATCTCTGGAGCATTTTGCCTGATGAAGGTCATATTTATCATCCTTACATTCTCAGGACCTCAAAGTCTGAATCTGTGTTTTGCCTATCTTTGTGATAAATCCTTTCTATAAACTCTGATGGATACTCAGTTGGTTTTTGTTTTATCTCCTGAATTTTGTTTAAGCTCTTTTGTCTAAGTAGCCAGTTGAGTTTTCTGTTAGACACTGAATCAAAAGGTGGTAATCCTCTGACTCCTTTTTCTCTTGATGCAATAGCATAAATGCTTCTACATATGGAATCTCATCTCTTTTCCCTGCTCTGTTGCAAAACACTTCTAACTATGAGACTGCGTAATAGTTGAATGAGCCATTCAGGGGCCATTGCTCTTCTGATCCTAACATATATTGGGTCCACACCCTGTTACAGTAGTGTTGTCATAGGCTCACAACTGTATTTTGCCCATTTGCATGGTTTTTTTGCTAAGCTAACCTGCTTGGTTTTATGGGTAAGCAAACCTGTTTCTTGAGTGATCACTAACTTACAGGAGTTTCCCATACTTTTCCCTTTAATTATGATCCCCTAGTGGGATTACCTGTTTAACCACCTACTTTGACCCTCTTCTCTGTCCCTATGAAAAGAATGGGGCTTCCCTGGTGATGAAAAGAATACAAAAAGAAAGAGATAGCCCAGGCGAGGTGTCATGTATAGGACCTTTCAGTTAATGGACATTAGAAGCATAACTGGGAAAATTGCCTGACCTCTAAGCTCTGTTGGGAATGATGGTGGAACAAATATGTATACACTGCTAGCTAGTATACAGCTGCCTTAACACAAAATGATTCAGCTATTCAGCTGCATGAGATTCTAGGAGTATCTTCAGTACTCGAACACAGATCCTACTGCTGTGAAGTAATGGTGTATAAGAAAACCTTTCAGATGTGGATATTGACAAAGTCTCCCCAGTCCTGTTCTTGAGTCACATGGAGGCCAGTGGTGGGATGTTCATTCTCCCTCCTAACTCTTAAGATATGCACGTGAGGCCCATCATGGAAACATAGTAATAGCCATTATATGCTGATTGCATACTACTTCAGCACATCCCAACCAACTAAAACTTCAGTTCTTGAAAAATAAACCCATTCTTTTAAAAGAAGCCTTTAATGGAAGTCAACAGACAATGTATTGTTTAAGTGGAACTAAACAGTGAAACAGTCACTTATTATTCAAGGTCCTCAGTTTTCTCATCTGTTAACTAAAGTATTTGCCTGGGTGATCTTGCATCATCTTTCAGCTTTGACAGCCATAAGAAATGCATTAGGCATTTAGCAGAATATAGAGAAACTGTAAAGGGAACAATGCAATGTATATGTCTCCAGGAAGAAGTTGCTAACCAGATGGCCAGCTAGCCATTTATGCTGTTCAAACAAGAGCCTAGAGAAAGCAGTTTGCAGCTGTTTCTTGCTTTCTTTTTGCAGTCAACATCAAATGATCTATAGTGGCCAATATCCTACATGTTTGGATAATCTCCAGATTGCTTGGAAAAGCCCACATTGTGTGGAAGGTAAATAAGAATGGCAAAATTCTGCCACTCTCACTTGAGATCTTAGGGGCTACAAGTCTGGGACAAACCCATGAGCCTTATTCAACACCGACAATTTGCCAGTGGTTCTGCACAGCACAGCTGTCTGCAAATGCAAATTAATGTGTCACTAGAAACTATATTCTTCATGTTTCTTTATTTTGTTATTTATTTTTTCATTGCAGATGGGATGACCAAGGCTTCTTGTATTCTTTGGATTTCATAAATAACATTTAAATTATTTTTGTCAAAAAGAGTTCAACCTGATGTTTCCCAGAATTTTCTATTAATATATTTCCCTCTGAAATTTAGATATCCATCTTATATTTTGCTTATTTTCAAGTTTGCTTCTTTTATTTATAAACAAATACTTTACCCATACAACTTGGTTGTATGTCTGTGGACTTCTATTGTCTCAAGGTGGGCTTGTTGTTGTTGTTCAGTTGCGAAGTTGTATCCAACTCTTTGTGATTCCCTGGACTGCAACATGCCAGGCTCCTCTATCCTTCATTATCTCCTGGAATTTTCTCAAACTCGTGTCCATTGAGTTGGCGATACTATCTAACCATCTTATCCTTTCCTGCCCCCTTCTGTTTTTACCTTCAATCTTTCCCTACATCAGGGTATTTTACAATGAGTTGGATCTTTGTATCAGGTGGCCAAAGTATTGGAGCTTCAACTTCAGCATCACTCCTTCCAATGAATATTCAGGGTTGATTTTCTTTAGAATTGACTGGTTTGATCTCCTTGCTGTCCAAGGGACTCTCATGAGTCTCCTCCAGCAACACAATTCAAAAGCATCAATTCTGCAGAGCTCATGGCTCAAACAGTAAGGAATCTGCCTGCAATGCAGGATACCCAGGTTCAATACCTGGGTCAGGAAGATCCCATGATAAAGATAATGGATACCTACTTCAGTACCCTTGTTTGGAGAATTCGATGGAAAGAGGAGCCAGGTGGGCTACAGATCATGGCGTTGCAAAGAGTCAGACACAGCTGAGCAACTAACATTTTCACTTTTTCACTTCACATCTGTAAATGACTACTGGAAAAACCATAGCTTTGACTCTATGGACCTTTTTCCACAAACTGATATCTCTGCTTTTAAAATATACTGCCTAGGTTTGTCATAGCTTTCCTTCCAAGGAGCAATTGGCTTTTAATTTCAAAGCTGCAGTCCATAGTGATTTCAGAGCTTAAGAAAATAAAATCTGTCACTGCTTCCAATTTTCCCACTTCTATTTGCAATGAAATGATGGTACTGGATGCCATAATATTAGTTATTTTTTTAATGTGGAGTTTCAAGCTAGCTTTTTCACTCTCCTCTTTCAAGTGGGTTTGCCCAGCAGCAAAGCCTGTAACAAAGGATACATTAGAGCATTTGGAGGGAGACGTCATGAAATATTGGCAGGGGCACAGAAGTCAGGCAGCCAATCAAAGTTGTGTGTAGAGCCACTTTGGTGCCTAGGGTGTAACACACCTCAGGTTGTCTTGACTGGGGATAAGGAAGCTAGGAGTTTATCCTTCAACTCCATTCATCACTGGCTAAGATCCTGTCACTTGCAATTGGAGGAAGACTTGTAGGAGGTGCTGTGGGACACACAGACTGGAGCTGTGAGTGCCAAATGACCAACACCATCCATGCGGCACATCACTGATAGTGCCTCGGATGCACATGGCTCTTTGTGAAGATGACCATTGGAATCTTTGAAATAATATCTAGTACTGGTTTTGTATGTGTCACTTAGCCAAATTTTAGTTGCCCTGTATTCATGTCAAAATACCTTTTGGAGATGTTTGTACTAGAACAAGATGTGGAGAATTTAAACATCAATTAATTTAAACAGTCTTGACAGATGTAAGTAGTTAGGAAAGGGGCTTTGGAAACCATTTAGTGTACCCTTTAACTTTACAGATGATTGAGTAAATTGTCCCCAAATAGTTGCTAAGTGGTAAACTTTTATGCCATGCATGATATCTTTCCTTAAAAAAAAAAAAATGGGCTGTTATATCTATGATATCAGCATAAGCCTCAGGAAAAAGTTATGAGGTAGGAAAATTATCTGGTATTCTTCTACTTCATTTCACACAACTGAGGATCTATTGCTTCCCAGCCTTCCTAAAGCATCCGATATCCTCCTTAGTTCTTCCTCTGGGCTACAGGAGGCCCAAATATAGTGTGGTTGGATTTGCCTAGTTTTCCTAGATCCTCTGTTAGATAATGAGGACTTTAATATATTTTAGAAGTGACCAATGGTAATGAACTTATAGTTGGGTCTTCAGCAGTAACAAAGCTACCCAGTGAGAGAACTTCTTGCTAGTGAAGTAAACTTTGCTTGGGATAGATGAGAACATTTTTATTATAAGTGTATGAGTCAGGTGTGGATCTTGAAACTTCATAGTTTTGCAGTAAGGTAAGTCACCTAATATGTAGTGCATGTTTAAAGCTCAAGTGTAGTTATTTCTGACCCATGTTCTGAGCCTGTAGTTTATCTGTCGAATGACTTGACTATTGATTTACTTATTATAAATGATCAGAGTACTAACATTTAAGCTATGGCAGCAGTTCAACTTATTTTAGAAAAAGAGTTTATCTCATTGGAAAAAATGTGATCAGATCCTTTATTTTCTGGAGTCGGTGTGTAAAGAAAGCTAAGTTAATTGTGAACAGATTGGAGCGTGGATTATAGACTGAAAAGAAAGGAATTGGATGAAGTAGGCCTTCTCTGAATGCCTTCTGCAGAAAGAGCAAACCATTATGTTTGTATTAGAAGTGTTTTTTTCTTTGTGTCCCTATGCATGTATGAATATGTTTATGTGCATGTGTGTGCTCCTTATGTTTCTAAATCGTCCCATTCATCTAGTTCTAAAACGTATAGAATCTGAAGAACTAAATCAAATGGGCCATAGGATGCCTCACTATGAGCAAAAGCTAGTGGAGATGATGTAATTCCAGGAGAGCTATTTCAAATCCTAAAAGATGATGCTGTTAAAGTGATGTACTCACTATGCCAGCAAATTGGGAAAACTCAGCAATGGCCACAGGACTGGAAAAGTCAGCTTGCATTCCAATCCCAAAGAAAGTCAATGCCAAAGAATGTTCAGAATACAGAATAAAGAATAAAGTCTGACACTGAATCAGGTCAACCTAGACAGCATATTATAAAGCAGAGACATTACTTTGCTGACAAAGTCCATCTATTCAAAGCTATGGTTTTTCCAGGAGTCATGTATGGATGCGAGAGTTGGACCATAAAGAAAACTGAGCACCAAAGAATTAATGCTTTTGAACCGTGGTGTTGGGGACGACTCTTTGAGAGTCCCTTGGACTGCAAGGAGATCAAACCAGTCAATCCTAAAGGAAATCAGTCCTGAATATTCATTGGAAGGACTGATGCTGAAGCTGAAGCTCCAATACTTTGGCCACCTGATGCAAAGAGTTGACTGACTGGAATAGACCCTGATGCTGGGAAAGATTGAAAGTAGGAGGATAAGGGGGAGACAGAGAATGAGATGGTTGGATGGCATGACCTAATCAATGGACTTGAGTTTGCGCAAACTCCAGGAGACAGTGATGGAGAGGGAAATTTTACCCGCTGCAGTGTATGGGGTCACAAAGATTTGGACATGACTTCACGACTGACAATAACAACAACTTAAGTATTATACTCTAGTTAATAAACTAGAAAATCTAGTTGTTTTCATATGAGTATGGGTTTTCAATCCTGAAACTACTATGCACGTGCACTGGAATTGAATAGTTAAGCAGATGAATGAAAATAAAAATAAAGTCTGACACAGAATAAAGTCTGACACTGTTTCCACTGTTTCCCCATCTATTTCCCATGAAATTCATGATGGGAAACTCATGTACACCCATGATGGATCCATGTCAATGTATGGCAAAACCACTACAATTTTGTAAAGTAATTAGCCTCCAATTAAAATAAATAAATTAAAACAAATTAAACACAAAGAGCAAAAATTAAAAGCAGCAAGGGGAAAAAAACCAAATAACATACAAGGGGATCCCCATAAGGGTAAAAGCTGATCTTTCAACAGAAACTCTGCAGACAAGAAGGAAATGGCAGGATATACTTAAAGTGATGAAAGGGAAAAACCTACAACCAAGATTACTCTACCCAGCAAGGACCTCATTCAGATTCAAAGGAGGAATCAAAAGCATTACAGACAAGTAAAAACTAAGAGAATTCAGCACCACCAAACCAGCTTTTCAATAAATGCTAAAAGATCTTCTCTAAACAGAAAAAATAAAAAAGTTTTATAACAATGAACACAAAACAATAAAGTAAATGGTAATGGGATCATGCTTACCAATAATTACCTTAAATGTAAATGGGTCAAACGCTTCAACCAAAAGACAGAGATTGACCAAATGGATGCAAAAACAAGACCCATATATATGCTGTCTACAAGAGACCCACCTCAAACCCTGGGACACATACAGACTGAAAGTGAGGGGCTGGAAAAAGATATTTCATGAAAATGGAGACCAAAAGAAAGCAGGAGTAGCAATACTCATATCAGATAAAATAGACTTCAAAATAAAGTGTTGTAAGAGACAAAGAAAGACACTACATAATGATCAAAGGATCAATCCAAAAAGAAGATACAACAGTTATAAATGCATACATACCCAACAGAGGAGCACCTCACTACATAAGGCAAGTGCTAACAAAAACTAAAGGGGAAACAGACAGTAACACAATAATAGTTGACCTCTCAAACTCATATGAGTTTGGGTTTTCAATCCTGAAACTACTGATGCTGAAGACTTCTGGAGAAGGGAATGGCACCTTTCAGAGCACCATGAACAGTATGAAAAGGCAAAAAGGTATGACACTGAAAGATGAACTCACTAGGTGGGTAGGTGCCCAATATGTTACTGGAGAAGAGTGGAGAAATAACTCCAAAAAGAATGAAGAGAGGGAGTCAAAGCCAAAACAGCACCTAGTTGTGGATGTGCCTGGTGATGGAAGTAAAGTCCGATGCTGTAAAGAACAATATTGCATAGGAACCAGGAATGTTATGAAAAGTTGTTGCTGAACCATGAAAGACGCCAGGATTCTTGGCCTCCAGAGGAGAAGACTTTAATCCGGGGCCAGAGACGAGGCTTGATCGCTCACAGCTTTTGTGTAATAGAGTTTTATTAAAGTATAAAAGTGATAGAGAAAACTTCTGACATAGACATCAGAAGGGGGCAGAAAGAGTACCCCTTTGCTAGTGTTAGCAATGGAGTTATATATCTTTTAAGTAGTTATTACAATGAATCAAAAGAATGTCGCAAGTTTCTGAAAATTTTAGCAGAACCACTCCCACAATTTACATTTTAGGATAACAAGATTAGAATTTAACAATAGAAAGATCCTACTAGATCCACTCCCATAATATACATTCTAAGATATCAGGATTAGTCAGAAGGTTTTCAGGAAGGAGAAACTGTCCTCCAGCAGGATGCATTGTTGTTGTATAATCCCTAGTACAGAGTTTAAACTGAGTTGTGTAGTTGACTAAGACTAAGGAATATGCTGCTGCTGCTGCTTCTAAGTCGCTTCAGTCGTGTCTGACTCTGTGCGACCCCATAGACGGCAGCCCACCAGGCTCCCCCGTCCCTGGGATTCTCCAGGCAAGAACAATGGAATGGGGTGCCATTGCCTTCTCCAATGCATGAAAGGGAAAAGTGAAAGGGAAGTCGCTCAGTCGTGTCCGACTCTTAGCGACCCCATGGACTGTAGCCTACCAGGCTCCTCCGTCCAAGGGATTTTCCTGGCAAGAGTACTGGAGTGGGGTGCCATTGCCTTCTCCAGACTAAGGAATATAGAGGGGTAAAAAAGTTTGTCCTTTTCTCCTCCTTGAAACTTCCAGACCCCTATCTCCACTTTGAGACCCCCAGACCCCTTTCTCTTCCTTGGGGACCCCTGGACTTCTTATCAACCTGCACAGAAATTGACTCTCTCAGTTAGGTCCATGAATCAAGGTAAATTGGAAGTGGTCAAACAGGAGATGGCAAGAGTGAACACTGACAATTTAGGAATCAGTGAACTAAAAAGGACTAGAATGGGCAGATTTAATTCAGATGACCATTATATCTACTACTGTGGACAAGAATCACTTAGAAAAAATGGAATAACCCTCACAGTCAACAAAAGAGTCCAAAATGCAGTACTTGGGTGCATTGTCAAAGCGGCAGAATGATCTCTGTTCGTTTCCAAGGCAAAGAATTCAATATCAGAGTTATCCAAGTCTATGCGTCAAACGCTAATGCTGAAGAAGCTGAAGTTGAATGGTTCTATGAAGACCTACAAGACCTTCTAGAACTAACACCCAAAAAAGATGTCCTTTTCGTCATAGAGGACTGGAATGCAAAAGTAGGAAGTCAAGAGATACCTGAAATAACAGGCAAGTTTGGCCTTGGAGTACAAAATGAAGCAGGGCAAAGGCTAACAGAGTTTTGCCAAGAGAACACACTGGTCATAGCAAACATCCTCTTCCAACAACACAAGAGAAGACTCTACACATGGACATCACCAGATGGTCAATACCGAAATCAGACTGATTAGATTCTTTGCAGCTGACGATGGAGAGGCTCTATATAGTCAGCACAAACAAGACCGGGAGCTGACAGTAGCTCAGATCATGAATTCTTTATTGCCAAATTCAGAGTTATACTGAAGAAAGTAGAGAAAACCACTAGACCATTCGGGTATGACCTAAGTCAAATCCCTTACAGTGGAAGTGACAAATAGATTCCAGGGATTAGATCTGATAGGCAGAGTGCCTGAGGAGCTATGGCCAGAGATTTGTGACATTGTACAGAAGGCAGTGATTAAGACCATCCCCATGAAAGAAGAAATGCAAAAGGGCAAAATGGTTGTCTGAGGATGCCTTACAAACAGCTGAGATAAAAAGAGAAGTGAAAGGCAAAAGAGAAAAGGAAAGATACACCCATTTGAATGCAGAGTTCCAAAGAATAGCAAGGAGAGATAAGAAAGCCTTCCTCAGTGATCAATGCAAAGAAATCGAGGAAAACAATAGAATAGGAAAGACTAGAGATCTCTTCAAGAAAATTAGAGATACCAAGGGAACATTTCATGCAAAGACAGGCACAAAAAAAGGACAGAAATGGTATGGACCTAACAGAAGCAGAAGATATTTAGAAGAGGTGGCAAAAATAAACAGAAGGATTATACAAAAAAGTATTTTTTTTTTTTTGCAGTCCATGGGGTCGCATAGAGTCAGACACAACTGAGTGACTGAGGGCTGTATATTATCATGCTGCTTATTTAACTTATATGCATAGTACATTATGTGAAATGCCGGGCTGGATGAAGCACAAGCTGGAATCAAGATTGCCGAGAGAAATATCAATAACCTCAGATATGCTGATGACACCACCCTTATGGCAGAAAGTGAACAGAAACTTAAGAGCCTCCTGATGAAAGTGAAAGAGGAGAATGAAAAAGGTGACTTAAAACTCAACATTAAAAAAACTATGATCATGGCATCTATTTGCATAACTTCATGGCAAATAGATGGGGAACCAATGGAAAAAGTGACAGACTTTATTCTCTTGGGATCAAAAATCACTCCAGATGGGGACTGTAGCCACTAAATTAAAAGATGCATGCTCCTTGGAAGAAAAGCTATGACCAATCTAGACAGCATAATAAAAGACAGAGACAGAGAGACAGTACTTTGCAACAAAGGTCTGTCTAGTCAAAGCTACGGTTTTTCCAGTAGTCATGTATGGATGTGAGAGTTGGACCATACAGAAAGCTGAGCGCTGAAGAATTGATGCTTTTGAACTGTGGCATTGGAGAAGACTCTTGAGAGTCCCTTGGACTGCAAGGAGATCCAACCAGTCCATCCTAAAGGAAATCAGTCCTGAATATTCATTGAAAGGACTGATGCTGAAGCTGAAACTCCAATACTTTGTCCACCTGATGTGAAGAACTGACTCCTTGGAAAAGACCCTGATGCTGGAAAAGATTGAAGGCAGGAAGAGAAAGGTTTGACAGAGGATGAGATGGTTGAATCGCATCACCTACTTGATGGACATGAGTTTGAGCAAGCTCTGGGAGTTGGTGATGGACAGGGAAGCCTGGCATGCTGCAGTCCATGGGGTTGCAAACAGTTGGACACAACTTGGTCGCTAAACAACAACAACCAATTACATAATATTGTACATCAACTACTCTTCAATAATAATAATAAATATAAATATGTAGTAAATAATAAAAGCTATATATATAATAAAGTTTATAATAAAAAAGTAAATTTGCCTTTCCTGAGATCTGGACAGACTAAGCCCTGGAAAAGTTTAGAAGGTCTGGTGAGAGTGAGCCAGGCAGTTAGATCAGATCATACTTTACATGTCAACTACAACCAAGCCCTCCACATTGAGAGAAATATTCTATGTTCACACAGACATGGCTTATGGCTGTTCAACTTTTGTTGATCATGAAGATCTGCAGCAGAAATCTTCTGGGTTAAATGGCCATTGCCCATTCATTTTTGGAGTTTCTATGCATATGAGGAAAAGTTAATGATTAAATATGGACTAAAATTTCAACTCCTATTAAGTGATCAGAATTATAATTTTGACTTTAATGTGTTACAATCCTATATCTCCAAGTGTTAATATTTGTTCTGCATTTTTAGATGGCTACCCCAAAGAAGAAATGATTTATAGATGGAGAAAAAATTCGGTTGAGGCAGCTGATCAGAAATCCTGGCGGCTTTATCAGTTTGACTTCATGGGCCTCAGAAACACCACAGAAATTGTGCAAACATCAGCAGGTAAGAGATAACTTAAAGAAGTGTAATTCTCAAAAACAAACAAACAAAAAAAAACCTCTGACTTTTTCCCTTGATGCCTAAGACATACTTTTCATGTAGAATTCCTTCCTGTGTGTGTTTTAGCTAATTATATTCAGGCAGCCATGATTCCTAAGTGATATTTGAGGCAAAACAGCTGATCTAAAAGTAAAAAATGTTCAATGTTTTGATTACAACGGGGGAAAGGTGATTAGAATTGCCTTACACTTTTAAATTGAGACAATGTTGGCATTATCTATAAATCCTCTCATCACTGACCATATTTATATAAATTTCACTAATGGTAGGAGTTCTACCAACTTTCCACATACATGATGAACATGATACTATAGATAATACACAAAACAAAAAGCTGATGTGAAATGTCCTTTGAGTTTCAGTTTCTAGCTTCTTCCTTTCCTTCAAACTTTGTCTCTTTTTCTATATATCGAGCCCACTAATTATCCACCAATTTGATTTTAAGTGAACATTATATGCATATTATAACACATGTATTTAGATGAAAGAGATGCTTCACCTGTTGATGTCTTTAAATACATTTTTTGTTTTATGGATATTTTTTGTTTGTTTTCTGGTAATTCCCAAATAAGAATCTATGGTTCACTATTTTGCAATTCATTTTTTTCTAACAGGATTTGGGGATTAGATAGGTTTCAAGTCAGCTTTTCTTCTGGTCTAGTTATTTGCTAATATAAATAATTTATTGGCTTTTAAAACCTATAATAATTTGCTTCATA
The DNA here is from genome assembly GCA_024291935.2 of Okapia johnstoni. Taxonomy (NCBI): domain Eukaryota; kingdom Metazoa; phylum Chordata; class Mammalia; order Artiodactyla; family Giraffidae; genus Okapia; species Okapia johnstoni. Next base: position 3,887,515 of record CM044326.1, read on the forward strand.
TGGCTGGATTAAGATGTAAATTTTAATAATTATTAGTAAATATCTTTAAAGAACAGTCTGATTTTTTTTCAACTTTTTATTTTGTATCAGGGTATAGCCAATTAACAGTGTTCTAATAGTTTCAGGTGAGCAGCAAAGGGACTCATTCATACATATACATGTATCCATTCTTCCCCAAACTCCTCTCCTGTACAGTCTGCCACATAACACTGAGAAGAGCTCCATGTGCTATACAGCCGGTCCTTGTTTGTTATCCATTTTAAATATAACAGTGTGTACATTTTCATCCCTAACTCTCTATCCCTTTCCCCCATCCTCCCCCTAGCAACCATAAGTTCATTCTCTACATCTTTGAGTCTTTTCCTGCTTTGTAAGTATAAGTTCATTTGTATCATTTCTTTCTGGATTCCACATACAAGGGATGTCACATGATATTTCTCCTTCTCTGTCTGACTTCACTCCATATGACAGTCTCTAGGTCCTTCCATGGTGCTGCAGATGACCTCCTTTCCTTCTTTGTAAGGGCTGAGTAATACTCACTGTCTGTATGTACCAGGTCTTCTTTGTCCGTTCTTCCGTTGACAGGCTTTCAGGTTGCTTCCGTGCCTTGGCTCTTATAAACGGTGCTGCAGTGAACACTGACATGCCTGTATCCTTTTGCAACACGTCGTTCTCTGGATATTTGCCCAGGAGTGGAATTGCAGGGTCATAGGATAGCTCCATTTTTAGTTTTTTTTAAGGAAATTCCGTCTGTTCTCCATAGGGGCTGTACCACTTTACATTCTTATCAACAGTGTAGGAGGGGTCCCTTCTCTCCACACCCTCTCCAGTATTTATCGCTTGTGGATTTTTTGATGATAGCCATTTTCGACTGGTGTGAGGTGATATCTCGTTGTAGTCTTGATTTCCATTTCTCTGATAATTGGAGATGTTGAACATCTTTGCATGTGCCTCTTGACCATCTGTATGCTTCCTTTGGTGACATTTTTATTTAAGTCTTCTGCCCAATTTTTTATTGGGTTGATTGTTTTGATGCTGTTAAGTGTCATAAGCTGCTGTCAATTTTAGAGACTAATCCCTTGTTGCCCACCTCATTTGCAAATAATTTCTGCCATTCCGTGAGATGTCTTTTTGTTTTGTTCGTTTCTTTTGCTGTGCAAAATCTTTTGAGTTTGGGAAAAAAAAAAAAAAAAAAAAGAGCCATTCAGTCCTGTCCGACTATTTGCGACCCCATGGACTATATAGTTCATGGAACTCTCCAGGCCAGAATACTGGAGTGGGTAGCCTTTGCCTTCTCCAGGGGATCTTCCCAACCCAGGGATTGAACTCAGGTCTCCCACATTGCAGGCAGATTCTTTACCAGCTGAGACACAAGGGAAGCCCTTTGAGTTTAAGTAGGACCCAATTGTTTGCTTTTGTTTTTATTTCTACTATTCTGGGAATAATGGATTGAAAAAGATACTGCTGAGATTTATTTCAGAGAATGTTCTGCCTATGTTTTCCTCTAGGAGTTTCACAGTGTCTGGTTCTCAAGATTGTTTTGGCTATTCAGGGTCTTTTGTGTCTCCATACAAATTTTAAGATTTTTTTGTTCTAGCTCTGTGAAAAATGCCATTGCAAATTAGATAGGGATTGCATTGAATCTGTAAGTCGCCTCGGATGGTATAGTCATTTTGACAATATTGATTCTTCTGATCCAAGAGCATGATACTTCTTTCCATTTCCTTATGTCTTCTATTTCTTTCATCAGGCCCTTATAGTTTTCAGAGTAAGGTTCTTTTGTCATCTTGTGTGTCCAATCAGTGGTGTCCAACTCTTTTCTACCCCATGGACTGTAGCCTGCCAGGCTCCCCTGGTCCGTGAAATTCTCCAGGCAAGATTACTGGAGTGGGGAGCCATTCTCTTCTCCAGGGGATCTTCCTGACCCGGAGATCACACTTGGGTCTCCTGCATTGTAGGCAGAGTTCTTTACCGCTAAGCCACTGGGGAAGCCCCCTTTGTCTCCTAGACAGGTTTATTTCTAGGTATTTTATTCTTTTTGATGAGATGATAAATGGAATTGTTTCTTGAACTTCTCTTTCTGATCTTTTGTTTTTTAGTGTATAGAAATGCAACAGATTTCTGGGTGTTAATTTTGTAACCTGCAACTTTACCAAATTCATTGACGAGCTCTAATAGTTTTAAGAAGAGTCTGAATTTTTTATAGAATTCTAAAATAGATAACTGAAGTTGCTACTTGGTATCCACGGGGATTGATTCCCACACCCCTAAAGATATCAATATCCCAAATGCTCAAGCCCATTACATAAAATGTCCTAATACCTTCATTTAACTTACATCCTTCTATATATTTTAAATTACTTATAATACCTAATATACTGTAAATGCTATGTAAATAGTTGTGAATACAGTGTAAATACTATGCAAATAGAGTTGACCCTTAAACAACTCAGTTTAAACTGTACAAGTTCAGTGAAATTTTGATTTCTTTTTTTCTGTAGTAAATACTACAGTACTATGCAACCCCAGTCGGTTGAATCCCCATATTCAGAACCTTGGATATGAATAAATCAGAGAACTACACATACTGAGGATGATTTAGGTTAAAATTTTGTGGGCACCAGGACCTAGAGACCCCACAAGAGATTGAACCAGACCTGCCTTTGAGTGTTTGAGTGTCTCCTGTGGAGGCACAGATCAGTAGTGGCTGCCTCAGGCACAGGGCCTCTGGCTGCAGCAGACCCAGAAGGCACTGTCCCATAAATCCTCATGGAGGAGGTCACCATTAGCCCCACCATAGAGCCACTGGGTATAGAGCCACAAGCTGGAGAACAATTATGTCAAAGAAATTCTCGCACTGCTGCAAAAGTTCTAGGGCCCACAACAGATTCCCCAACCTGGGGATCTGAAAAAGGGACTGAGAATTCCCAGAGAACTTGACTTCGAAGGCCAGTGTGATTTGATTACAGAACTTCCACAGGTGTAAGGAAACAGATTCTTGGAGGGCACAAGCAAAACTTTGTGCAACCAGGACCCAGGAGAAAAGAGCAGTGACACCACAAGAGACTGAGCCAGACTTGCCCATGAGTATTCAGGAGCTTCTGGCAGAGGCAGGGGTTAACATGGCCTATCATGGGGTCAGGGACACTAAATACAACAATCCTGGTAGCAGCAGGGTGGTGCTGGCATAAGGGTTTTTGAAGGACTTAATTTTTGAAGGAATTTGATGGAATACTTTAGTATTCCTGCCTTGAAAACCCCATGAACAATATGAAAAGGCAAAAAGATATGACACTGCAGGATGAACTCCCCAGATTGGTAGGTACCCAATATGCAACTGGAGAAGAGCAGATAACAAGTTCAGGAAATATGAACAGGCTCAGCCAAAGCAGAAACAACACCCAGTTGTGGATGAGATTAGTGATGAAAGCAAAGTCCAATGCTGTAAGGAACAATATTGCATAGGAACCTGGAATGTTTGGTCCATGAACCAAGGAAAATTAGATGCGGTCAAACAGGAGAGGGGAAGAGTGAACATTGGTATTTTAGGAATCAGTGAACTAAAATGGATGGGAATGGGAGAACTTAATTCAGAAGACCTACTGTGGCCTGTGAATCCCTTAGAAGAAATGGAGTAGCCCTCATAGTCAATAAAAGAGGACAGTATTCAGTACTTGGGTATAATTTCAAAACCGACAGAATGATCTCTGTTCATTTCCAAGCAAACCGTTCAATATCACAGTAATCCAAGTCTATGCCACTACCACTAATGCTGAAGAAGCTGAAGTTGAACAATTCGATGATGACCTACAAGACCCTCTAGAAATAACACCATAAAAAGATATTCTTTTCATCATAAGAGAGTGGAATGCAAAGGTAGGTAGTAAAGAAATACCTGGAGTAATAGGCAAGTTTGGCCTTGGAGTACAAAATGAAGCAGTGCAAATGCTAACAGTTTTGCCAAGAGAACACACTGGCCATAGAAAACACCCTCTTCCGACAACAAAAGAGAAGACTCTACACATGGACATCATCAGATGGTCAATACTGAAATCAGATTGATTATATTCTTTGCAGCCAAAGATGGAGACTCTCTATACAGTCAGCAAAAACAAGACCAGGAGCTGACTGTAGCTCAGATCATGAACTCCTTCTTGCCAAATTCAGGCTGAAATTGAAGCAAGTAGGGAAAACCACTAGACCTTTCAGGTATCACCTAAATCAAATCCCTTATGATTAAACAGTGGAAGTGACAAATACATTCAAGGCGTTAGATGTAGTAGAGTGCCTGAAGAACTATGGACTGAGGTTCATGACATTATACAGAAGGCAGTGATCAAGATCACTGCCAAGAAAAAGAAATGCAAAAATGCAGAATCACTGTCTGAGGAGGCCTTACAAATATCTGAGAAAAGAAGAGAAGCAAAAGGCAAAAGAGAAAAGGAAAGATATATCCATCTGAATGCAGAGTTCCAAAGAATAGTAAGGAGAGATAAGAAAGTCTTCCTCAGTGATCAGTGCAAAGAAATAGAGGAAAACAATAGAATGGGAAAGACTAGAGATCTCTTCAAGAAAATTAGAGACACCAAGAGAGCATTTCATGCAAAGAGGGGCAAAATAAAAGACAGAAAATGTTTGGACCTAACAGAAGCCCCCATATTAATAAGAGGTGCCAAGAATAAACAGAAGAATTATACAAAACAGATCTTAATGCCCCAGATAACCATGATTGTGTGATCACTCATCTAGAGCCAGACATCTTGGATGCAAGGTCAAGTGGATCTTAGGAAGCATCACTAGGACCAAAGCTAGCGGAAGTGATGGAATTCCAGCTGACTTATTTCAAATCCTAAGAGATGAGGCTGTTAAAGTGCTGCACTCAATATGCCAGCAAATTGAGAAAACTCAGCAGTGGCCACAGGACTGAAAAATACCAGTTTTCATTTCAATCCCAAAGAAAGACAATGCCAAAGAATTTTCAAACTACCACACAATTGCACTCATCTCACATGCTAACAAAATAATGCTCAAAATTCTCCAAGCCAGGCTTCAACAGTATATGAACCAATAACTTCCAGATGTTCAAGCTGGATTTAGAAAAGGCAGAGGAACCAGAGATCAAATTGCCAACATCTGTTGGATCATAGAAAAAGCAAGAGAGTTCCAGAAAAACATCTACTTCTGCTTTATTGACTATGCCAAAGCCTTTGACTGTGTGGATCACAACAAACTGTGGAAAGATCTTCATAGATGGAAATCCCAGACCACTTTACTTGCCTCCTGAGAAATCTGTATGCAGGTCAAGATGCAACAGTTAGAACTGGACATGGAATAATGGACTGATTCCAAATTGGGAAAGGAGTACATCAAGGCTGTATATTGTCACCCTGCTTATTTAACTTATATGCAGAGTACATCATGTGAAATGCCGGGCTGGATGAAGCACACGTTGGTATCAAGATTGCCGGGAGAAATATCAATAACCTCAAATATGCAGATGACAACACCTTTATGCAGAAAGCAAAGAGAAACTAAAGAGCCTTTTGATGAAATTGAAAAAGAAGAGTGAAAAGGCTGGCTTAAAACTCAACGTTCAAAAATTGAAGATCATGGCATCTGTTCCCATCACTTCATGACAAAGAGATGGAGAAACAATGGAAACAGTGACAGACTTTATTTTCTTTGGCTCCAAAATCACTGCAGATTATGACTGTAGCCACGAAATTAAAAGACGCTTGCTCCTTGAAAGAAAAGCTATGACCAACCTAGACAGCATATTAAAAAGCAAAGACCTTACTTTGCCAACAAAGGCAAAGGTCCATCTAGTCAAAGCTATGGTTTTGCCAGTAGTCATGTATGGATGTGAGAGATGGACCATAAAGCAAGCTGATCCCCAAAGAATTGAAGCTTTTGTATTGTGATATTGGTGAGGACTCCTTCTTGCAAGTCCCTTGGACTACAAGGAGATCAAACCAGTCAATCCTGAGGGAAATCAGTCCTGAATGTTCATTGGAAGTACTGATTTTGAAGCTGAAGCTCTAATACTCTGGCTACCTGATGCGAAGAACTGACTCATTGGAAAAGACCCTGATGCTAGGCAAGATTCAAGGCAAGAGGAGGAGGGGATGACAGAGGATGAGATGGTTGCATGACATCACGATCTCGGTGGATATGAGTTTGAACAAGCTCCAGGAGTAGCTGATGGACAGGGAAGCCTGGCGCACTGCAGTTCATGGAGTCACAAAGAGTCAGACATGACTGAATGACTGAACTGAACTGTACTGATTTATATGCAGATTTTCAGTTTATATGTGAATTCAATTTATATGTTTATTTTCAACTTGTATGTAGATATTCAGCTGTGTAGAGTGTTGGTGCCCATGTTTTTCAAGATTCAAGTGTCCTTTTCAATTTGTGTCAAATTCAAGTTTGTTTTTCCTAACTTTCTGAAAAAAAATTTCTTCAAATATTTTCAGTCTACAGTTGGTTAAATCTAAGTTATGTGGAACCTGTTGCTTTGGAAGGCCTACTGCATTTCACATGAAGAAAGTTCTTAAAAACTATCTAATCAATAAACAAAAGCAAAACTTCTCCACAGGTGTCATGGTGGTAAAGGTAAAAAATGACATCTGTGTTTAAATATTAAATGTTGATAAGGTTAAAAGAATGGAAGATCATAATTATTAAATAAATCATGGAGACAGCATATAATAGGGAATGTTTGGGGAAGCATTTACCCAAATATGTGTCACTTACATTAATGATATAATTACATCCCTGAGAGCTTATAATAAACCAGCAGATTTTGTGGTGTAAGGCAGCCCCATGGAAGGTAACCAAATGGGGTAACTGTTCTAGTATTTAAATGCCAAGTAGTAATGCTATCATTTCTTTCCTGGTGTTCTAGGCAAAATGATACTACACAAAAGAAATGTGAGGGCAGGTTGAACACAACTTGTTTTAAGATATACGATAAGATCACTGCTATATTTAAAATAAATAATCAACAAGGACCTACTGTATAGCACATAGAATTCTGCTAAATGTTATGTGGCAACCTGGATGGGAGAGGAGTTTGGGGGAGAATGGATACTTGTATATGTACGGCTAAGTACCTGTGCCATTCACCCGAGACGATCACATCACTGTTTGTTAACTGGCTAACCCCGGTACAAAATAAAAATTTTTACAAATACTCACAGAACTCAGTTACGGGGAAAAGCTGACTGTAAGACAATACTAACACAAGGAAGGTGCAAATGGAGAGAGTATTAGAGTTGAGGTAGTAGTCTGATTTTTTATGTGTGCTATGGTGGGTAAAAAAAAAAAAGTATGAAAAACATTCATGACAGATAGGAGCTTTCAGTCTCACTAGAAAAACATGATAGACATGAAAGGTTAATGAGTAAATTAGGAATTGATGTATCAACATTACAAATAGACATTATATTGAATTCAATTGCTTGGAAGACAGAAGAAATTATGACTTTTTTTATGAATAGAAAATTAGTATCTCCCCAAAATTCTTTTGCTCACTCATGGCAGAGTCTTCCCATGAAGTCAATGAATGTATTGCCATGATAGAAGAATGTTCTCCATCTGTTCTTCTTAGCTACCGTTCCTATTTATATATGAAACTCAATCTCATGTTAAATATTTTCAGTGTATCCTTTAGAAAATGAGCAAAAAGTATATTATAAAGAAGTAAATTTACATTAAAAAATCAAGCTCACCTTTCTTCAACAAATCAGAAGCTGTTTGAAGACAAGAGTGAGTGGGCTCCAGAGAGGCAGCACTTCCTCCCATGCCTGTCTGCAATAGCTCAGAATGTCCTAAGTCTTATTTCCTGCTGGAAGGTCCTTGATGAGTCATTTATGGTCACTCTTTTGCACACTCCTTCAGTTCTCTTTCCCCTTTCTCTTGCATGAAACACAACCCTAGCTAAATCCAGCCCTTTGCCCACTCTACACGTGGACCCAAGCAGCATTATGGCGCAAAAAATAAATAAATAGAAACACACCACTTCCATAACCTATCTAAATTTAAGTCCTTCGCCATGAATATCAAGTGAGCCTTAAGGTAATCATATTGTATTTGCTAGTCCAAAGTTTCTCAACCTTTACTCATTATATTTTATTCATTGTGTATTTCTAAACATTTTTTCATTATTATGTCCCTTGGAATATTAATACTGCAGATATTCTTACATAGTTTTTCATGTACCATGGCCTTTTGGATTTTTCATCTCCCACCAATAGCAAAATTTTCCTCTCTTAGGGGTAATATCACTTCCATTAAAATGCATACTCTAGTCTATTTATTCTCCTGCACTCCTAGATAGCTAGTTCCTATTTCTCTCTTGGTTTCAACCTCTGACATCTCTACCTTCTTCCTGATTTTCCACTGGTGATCTTGCCACTAATTCTCCCTAAAATGCTAAAGCAATCAGAGAACATCCAACATATTTGCTTACCTGTTCATGCAGAGTATTGTAGATGAACACCCATTGCTTATCCATATGTGCACTAGGTCCTGCTCCTTCTACCCTTGAGCAAAAAGTATATTATAAATAAGTAAATTTACATTAAAAAATCAAGCTCACCTTTCTTCAACAAATCAGAAGCTGTTTGAAGACAAGAGTGAGTGGGCTCCAGAGAGGCATCACTTCCTCCCATGCCTGTCTGCAATAGCTCAGAATGTCCTAAGTCTTAGGACAAGGGATTGCTCCAATATATCTCCCTCTCTCTTATGCCACATTTTTACACTCTACAGTGTCATTATCTATAAAACTTAAAAACAACCTGTTGTTTCACAAAAAGTGAAAGAAAAAAAAAAGTTTATTCCAGTTGAGTCTCCAGTAGGCAACAAAGCACAGACACAAAGTGGGTAACTAGGAAGAATTTAAGAAAAAGAAGGAACTATTTGCTGCTGGCAGATCTTAGTATATATTTCAATAAGGCATTGTGGTAGGCAGACTAACGGCTTCCAAAGAGGTCTAGGTTTAATCCCACAAATCTGTGAGCACATCGTGTTACATGGTAAATGGCATTAAGGTTGCAGATGGAATTAAGGTTGCTTTCCAGCTGACTTTCAGATGGAGATGCATCCTGGATTAGGGCCCAGTGTGAACAGGTTGGCAGAAGAGAGTCAGACGGAGATACACTCCGGAAGAAAAGCACAGAGAGTTACAAAGCTGCTGGCTTTGAAGTTGGTGTAACTGGGGCACCAGCCAAGTAATGTAGGTGGCTTTAGATGTAAAGAGCAAGAAAATGAATTTTAGAGCTTCTGGGAAGGACCACAACCCTACTGATTTTAGCCAAGCAAACTACATGCCAGACTTCTAAAGAACTATAAACGCAAAAATGTTTGCTGCTTTAAACCACTAAGTGCTTATTTGTTACAACAGCAATAGAATATACAGGCATATTGCTGTAACCTTGAATTAGTGATACTGAGGAGCAGTTTCAAGAAACAAGAAGAGAGAGTGGTTACTGGAATTTGGAAAAATAGTTTCCATGAAAGGATTTCAGCATTTGTTGCTTTGGCAGAATATCCATCCAACCTGCAGCCCTGAGGCAGGTAAGCTAAGAATAAATGCCACATCCTCTCCCTCCTCACAGTATCTTCTGTTCCTTCTCCCAGTTGTCAAACTCAACCAGAAGCTGAAGCTTGAGAAATGTCTAGTGTGGTCCAGGCAGCCCAGCATTCTAGGCATAAAGCTGGTAGAAATAGTAGAAGGTAGATTTGAAGCGGCAACAGAAGATGCCCAACACAATGTTATTCCCCTTCTGCTTTCTCCACATGCTACTGTCCTATCTGTGCCCTTTGAAGCAAATCCTTCTAAAGAATTGTCTAGTTGCACTGACTCCAGGGCTTCTGCTTCAGCCCACCTCAGTGGGCTTTCATTCTCACTTCTTAACCAGCACTGTTCTCAGCACCCGCCAGAGACTCCTACGTTGCTCTCTCTCCATTATTCATCTTTCTCTCTCTTTTCTATTATCTTGTCTCCTAGGACACTCCTCTCTTGAATATTCTCCCACTTCTGTCTCTTTCTCTGCATGTTTGTGTTGTACCTTTGCTTTCTCCACATTGTACTCCTTTAGAAGTGTCCCAGGTCTCTGTTTTCTATCTATACTCACTTCCCCCGAGTCCCATCCATACTTCCATGGTGTTAACTCACAAAATTACATATGCAGCCCCATATCAAATATCTCAGAAATTCCAGCTTCATGGATCCAATTGCTTGTTCTTTACATGTCCCAAATCAATGCCAATAAGTATTTCCCATGTAGTCTTCCCCTGTCAGACGGTGGCTCCCCCATCATTGATGTGGTTAATCCAAAATTCTCAAGGTCCTCATTAACTCTTCTCTTTTCCTTACATTTCATAACTAATGTATCAGAAAATACTATATTTTATATATGATGGTTTTCTGCCAGTTTTATTGATCTGAGTCACCATAATCTCTTACCTCAATTATAACATTAATCTCCTAATTTGTCCCTTTGGTTCTAGCTTTGACCACCTACAGTCCATCAAAAGATGATTCTTCATTACTGAAGTTGACATTTCTCTGCTCAGAACCTTCCATGACCCTCCCTTCTGCTTAGTGAAAATGCCAGAGTCTTTACAATGCACAAAACAGCTCTACATGATCTAGCCTATGATGGTTCCCCACATGTCACCCACCACCTTCTCTCTGACTCTGCTTCAACCTTACCAATCATGGTCTCACTGTATGGTTTTGGACAAGCTATTTTCTATCTATTCAATAGACACCCTTCTTCAGGGTTTCTGCCTGACAAACTGCATCATGCTTTTTTAAAAATCTAGTCTAAGAAATTATCTTCTTATTGCATCCTATCCTGACTACCTTATTAGCACTCTCAACACTCACAAACTGATCTTATCTACCATATAACTGTATATATTTATTGTATTAATGTTTTGGTCATATTCCATGATTCCATGTAGGGGACATTGTCCATGTCATTAACTGATTTATATGAAGTATATATTTGGGGCTTGACTCCTACTGATACAGTCCTAAATGAACTGGAGACAAAAGTATTTGAGTCAAGGAGATCATTTAGGAGGGATTATACCAGAAATCATGAGATTTGAGTCAGAAAGAGGCAATGGGAAGGGAAAGAAAGCAATATATTTAAAAGACTTTCTGTAAATCAAATGAACAAGTCTTGTAAGTGGTGTGGTATATGGGTTAGACAGTTTCCAAAAGCAAAAGAGAAAGAAGTAAGGCCTTTGGAACAATATGTGAGCAGATAAGTAAAATAATGTTGGGCACAAGTTGGGGAGAATCATAGGATTTGTTCCAGATTCTGGAGGAACATTCTTATCTAGGTTGTTGTTGTTCAGTCTCTAAGTCATGCCTGACTTTGCAACCTCATGGACTGCAGCACACCAGGCTCCTCTGTCCACCACTATCTCCCAGAGTTTGCTGAAATTCATGTCCATTGAGTCAGTGATGCTATCTATCCGTCTCCTCCTCTGCCACTTCCTTTTCCTTTTCTCTTCAGTCTTTCCCAGCATAAGGGTCTTTTCCAATGAGTCGGCTCTTCTCATCAAGTGGCCAAAGTACTGGAGCTTTAGCTTCATAAACAGCCCTTATAATGAATATTCAATGTTAATTTCCTTTAGGATTGACTTATCTGGTCTCCTTGTAGTCCAAGGAAACCTCAAGAATCTTCTCTAGCACCACAATTTGAAAGCATCAATTCTTTGTCACTCAGCCTTCTTTATGGTCCAGCTATCACATCCGTATGCTGCTGCTGCTGCTAAGTCGCTTCAGTCGTGTCCGACTCTGTGCGACCCCATAGACGGCAGCCTACCAGGCTCCCCCCTCCATGGGATTTTCCAGGCAAGAGTACTGGAGTGGGGTGCCCTTGCCTTCTCTCTTTACACTCAAGGATATCCAGCTCTAGGTGAGTGATCACACCATGCTGGTTATCTGGGTCATTAAGACCTTTCTTGCATAGATCTATGTATTCTTGCCACCTCTTCTTAATCTCTTGTGCTTCAGTTAATTCCTTACTGTTTCTGTCCTTTATCATGGCCATGCTTGTGTAAAATGTTCCTTTGATATCTCCAGTTTCTTTGAAAAGGTCTCTAGTCTTCCCATTCTATTGTTTTCCTCTATTTCTTTGCATTCTTTATTTAAGAAAGCCTTCTTTTTCCTCCTTACTATTCTCTGGAAGTCTGCATTCAGTTGAGTATATCGTTCCCTTTCCTCCCTTGCCTTTCACTTGTCTTCTTTCCTCAACTATTTGTAAAGCCTCATTAGACAACCACTTTGCCTTCTTTGATTTCTTTTTCTTTGGAATGGTTTTGACCACTGCTGCTAAGTCACTTCAGTCGTGTCTGACTCTGTGCGACCCCAGAGACGGCAGCCCACCAGGCTCCCCTGTCCTCTGGGATTCTCCAGGCAAGAGTACTGGAGTGGGTTGCCATTTCCTTCTCCAAGGCATGAAAGTGAAAAGTGAAAGTGAAGTTGCTCAATCGTATCCGACTCCTAGCGACCCCAAGGACTACAGCCTACCAGGTTCCTCCATCCATGGGATTTTCCAGGCAAGAGTATTGGAGTGGGTTGCCATTGCCTTCTCCTTTTGACCACTGGCTCCTATATATTTTTATGAATCTCAGTTTCATAGTTCTTTAGGCACTCTGTCTGCCAGATCTAATCTTGAGTCTGTTCATCATTTCCACTGTATAATTATGAGGGTTTTGACTTAGGTCATACTTGTATGGCCTAGTGGTTTTCTCTAGTTTCTTCAACTTAAGCCTGAATTTTACAAAAAGAAGCTAGTGATCTAAGCCACCATCAGCTCCAGATCTTGATGTTGCTGACTGTATAGAGCTTCTCCATCTTTGGCTGCAAAGAACATGATCAGTCTGATTTTGGTATTGAGTATCTGGAGATACCCATGTGTAGAGTCATCTCTTGGGTTGTTGGAAAAGGGTGTTTGCTATGACCAGTGTGTTCTCTTGGCAAAACTGTTCACCTTTGCCCTGCTTCATTTTGTACTCCAAGGCAAAACTGGCCTGTTATTCCAGGTATCTTTTGACTTCCTACTTTTGCATTCCAATCCTCTATGATGAAAAGGACATCTTTTTTTGGTGTTACTTCTATAAAGTGTTGTAGATCTACATAGAACTGATCAACCTCAGCAGAAGAAGCTTCTGCATCAGTGTATTGGTGTTTTGGGCATAGACTTGGATTACTGTGATATTGAATGGCTTGCCTTGGAAATGATTAAGATCATACTATCATTTTTGAGGTTGCCCCCAAGTACTGTATTTCAGACTCTTTTGTTGATTATGAGGGCTACTCCATTTCTGCTAAGGGTTTCTTGCCTGCAGTAGTAGGTATAATAGTCATCTGAATTAAATTCACCCAGGTCCATCCATTTAAGTTCACTGATTCCTAAGATGTCGATGTTAAGTCCTGTCATGTTCTGCTTGACCACATCCAATTTACTTTGATTCATGGACCTAATGTTTCAGGTTCCTATACAATATTGTTCTTTCATCATTGGACATTAATTTCACCACCAGGCACACCCAAATTGAGTGTCATTTTCACTTTGGCCCAGACACTTCATTCTTTTTGGTGCTATTATTAATAGTAATTGCCCTCTGCTCTTCCCCAGTAGCATATTGGAAACCTTCCAACCTGGGAGGCTCATCTTCCAGTGTCATATATTTTTGCTTTTTCATACTGTCCATAGGGTTCTCCAGACAAGAATACTGGAGTGGGTTGCCATTTCCTCCTCCAGTGGACCATATTTTGTCAGGAATCTTTACTATGACCTGTCCTTCTTAGGTGATCTTGCATGTCATGGCTCATGGCTTCATTTAGTTATGCAACCCATTCATCACAACAAGGCTCTGACTCATGAAGGGGTTGCACAATGGTAAATATGACTACATATTTACAACATCTAGGTTGCACAATGATTAATATGACTACAAGTCTAGTAGGTTCTTGTCCTGCTCTTTTAACTTACATGCAGAATACATCATGCAAAATGCTGGGCTGGATGAAGCACAAGCTGAAATAAAGATTGTTAGGACAAATATCAACAACCTCAGATATGCAGATGACACCACACCATCCTTATGGCAGAAAGTGAAGAGGAACTAAAGAGCCTCCTGATGAAAGTGAAAGAGGAAAGTGAAAAAGGTAGCTTAAAACTCAACTTAAAAAAAAACTAAGATCATGGCATCCAGTCCCATCACTTCATGGCCAATAGATGGAGACACAATAGAAACAGTGACAGACTTTATTCTCTTGGGCTCCAAAATCACTGCAGATGGTGACTGCAGTCATGAAATTAAAAGTGCTTGCTCCTTGGAGAACAGTGTGGAGATTCCTTAAAAAACTGGGAATAGAACTGCCATATGACCCAGCAATCCCACTGCTGGGCATACACAGCGAGGAAACCAGAATTGAAAGAGACGCGTGTACCCCAATGTTCATCGCAGCACTGTTTACAATAGCCAGGACATGGAAGCAACCTAGATGTCCATCAGCAGACGAATGGATAAGGAAGCTGTGGTACATATACACAATGGAATATTACTCAGCCATTAAAAAAATACATTTGAATCGGTTCTATTGAGATGGATGAAACTGGAGCCCATTATACAGAGTGAAGTAAGCCAGAAAGAAAAACACCAATACAGTATACTAATGCATATATATGGAATTTGAAAGATTTTAACAGTAACCCTATATGCGAGACAGAATAAGAGACACAGATGCATAGAACAGTCTTATGGACTCTGAGGGAGAAGATGAGGGTGGGACGTTCTGGGACAATAGCATTGAAACATGTATATTATCATATGTGAAACAGAACACCATTCCATGTTCTATGCATGAGACAAATGCTCAGGGCTGGAGCAATGGGATGACCCAGAGGGATGGGATGGGGAGGGAGGTGGGAGGGGGGTTCAGGATGGGGAACATATGTAAACCCATGGCTGATTCATGTCAATGTATGGCAAAAACTACTACAATATTGTAAAGTAATTAGCCCCCAACTAAAATAAATAAATTTATTTTAAAAAAAATAAAATAAAAGTGCTTGCTCCTTGGAAGAAAAGCTATGGCAATCCTAGATGGCGTGTTAAAAAGCAGAGACTTGACTTTGCCAACAAAGGTCCATATAGTCAAAGTTGTGGTTTTTCCATTAGTCATGTATGAATGTGAGAGTTGGTCCAAAAAGAAGGCTGAGCACCGAAGAATTGATGCTTTGGAACTGTAGTGTTGGAAAAGACTGTTGAGAATTCCTTGGACTGCAAAGAGATCAAACCAGTCAATCTAAAGGAAATCAGTCCTGAATAATCATTGGAAAGACTGATGCTGAAGCTGAAGCTCCAATACTTTGGCCACCTGATGCGAAGAACTGACTCATTAGAAAAGACCCTGATGCTGGGAAAGATTGAAGGCAGGAGGAAAAGGGGACGACAGATGAGAGGGTTGGATGGCATCACCGACTGGATGGACATGAGTTTGAGCAAGCTCCAGGAGATGGTGAAGGTCAGGGAAGCCTGGCGTGCTGCAGTCCATGAGGTCACAAAAAGCTGGACATGACTGAGCGACTGAACAACAATTGGTAGGTTCATCAACCATCTCCAAAATTGGGCTGAACAAGTTGACATCATTTGCTTGTGGTAGAATCATGCTGAAAGAGTCCTTAAAGCCAAGCACACCCACAGAGTGAGACCTGTCAGAACAGACCTAGATAAAGCAGGTTTTATAACAATGCCTGCCCAAAATTGGATCGCTCTCTTCATTGTTCCAAACCTGTGAATATTTTTTGCCATAAGGAAATACAGGTAATAGACTGCACCTTCATTTCCAGAGAGATTCCTGGGATCTTTCACTGTGCCAGATTTATTCCAGCAGCTATCTGTAGGGCTGTGAGTAAAACACTTTACCCAAAGATCTACAAATCTGTTTGGTGACTGAGCCATTTCAACTCTAGCATCATGAGCCAGATGACCTTGACTTAACAATGTCAGCTAATGTATAGTATTCCAGTTGTTATATTAAATATTTTACATGAACTATCTCCTTTAAACTTCACAATGCCCACTCATTATCACTCTTTGGAAACTCAAAGCTTATCAAGGTCAAATAATGTGCCCATGACAAGGTATTGCTAGAACTGGAATGCTTCAAAGCCCACTCTCCTCAGATTACATTTTCCATAGGACCAAAGCCAAATCTATGGGCATGGAATGATTATGTTGCTAAGGAGTGTTAATATAAAGTAAGACTTTGTTAAATACCATGATAGAGTACTGAAAATTTTTAATAAATAGTGGAAATGTTCATAATGAGCTGATTTTTCTTTAATGTTTTCTACACAAACTTTGTTATACTCTTAAAAAAATTGTTATCAACTCTGCTATTCTTGGTGTTGGAGAATACACTTGAGAGTCCCTTGGACTGCAAGGAGATCCAACCAGTCCATCCTAAAGGAAATCAATCCTGAACATTCATTGGAAGAAGTGATGCTGAAGCTGAAACTCCAATACTTTGGCCACCTCATGCGAAGACCTAGATAGCATATTTAAAAGCAGAGACATTACTTTGCCAAAAAAAGTCCATCTAGTCAAGGCTATGGTTTTTCCAGTGGTCATGTATGGATGTGAGAGTTGGACGGTGAAGAAAGCTGAGTGCCGAAGAATTGATGCTTTTGAACTGTGGTGTTGGAGAAGACTCTTGAGAGTCCCTTGGACTGCAAGGAGATCCAATCAATCCATCCAAAGGAGATCAATCCTGGGTGTTCATTGGAAGGACTGATGTTGAAGCTGAAACTCCAGTACTTTGGCCACCTCATGCGAAGAGTTGACTCATTGGAAAAGACCCTAATGCTGGGTAGGATTGGGGGCAGGAGGAGAAGGGGACGACAGAGGATGAGATGGCTGGATGGCATCACCGACTCGATGGACATGGGTTTGTGTAAACTCCAGGAGTTGGTGATGGACAGAGAGGCCTGGCGTGCTGCAATTCATGGGGTCGCAAAGAGTTGGACACGACTGAGCGACTGAACTGAACTGAATGAGAAGAATTGACTCATTTGAAAAGACCCTGATGCTGGGAAAGATTGAAGGTGGGAGGAGAAGGGAAAGACAAAGGATGAAATGGTTGGATGGTGTCACTGACTCAATGGACATAAGTTTGAGTAAACTCTGGGAATTGGTGATGGACAGGGAGGCCTAGTGTCTGCAGTCCATGGGGTTGCAAAGAGCAGGACACGACTGAGTGACTGAACTGAACTGATTCTTAGATTCAATTATCTATTAATTCATTTAGTTGCAAAATATATTTCATGGAAAAGTTAGAATGTGTTGGATACTTCCTGACCATCGAGAGCTTCCAGACTAGAGCATAGAAGACAAGGAATTGGAATTTACTGAGAGATGTGTCAATATAAATGTGTCCCGACAATTGCTGCAGAAGCACAGAAAGGAGGAGCGCTCAGTTCTGGCACCCTATGGGAGAAATCAAATGATCAGGATTCTCAGCATCTCTCTACTTCTTCCTCAGGTTACAGTATCCTAAGAGGTACCAAAGTCGGTGTTAGCAGAACTGTCTCCTAATCACAGCAATCAATAGGAAACATGCATATTGCACACTCCTGAAGATGTCCAATGTCCCTAAACACAAGGAAGAATTGTGTTGAATAAATCTGTGTTTAAAACAACACTTCTCAAATTCCTTTTACCAGAAAATACTTATTTCATGGAATATCAACAATGGCATTATTAGTCTATAAAACATCACTCTGAGCATTTCATTTGTAAATGATAATACTGTTTTATGGATTTAGAAGACATATTGAGTATTTAAGTCATAGCTGAGGATACAATGCAAAAAAAAAAATAGCCTCACAAAATTAGCATAATAGTCAATAATTAAGTCTATATTTGATTTAAGCAGAATATTTACACATAAATCCCACATGTATCCTGATAGAGGAAAAGACTTTCATTCTGCCACAGAGAATTTTTCAGATTTATTTCTCATAATACATCTTATTATGGAAAATACTTTTTTCAAATAAGTTGATTTATTTTTACCAATACTATGGCCCATTAAAAATTAAAAGACTCTTACTGCTTGGAACAAAAGCCATGACAAACTTAAACA
The DNA here is from genome assembly GCA_024291935.2 of Okapia johnstoni. NCBI lineage: Eukaryota > Metazoa > Chordata > Mammalia > Artiodactyla > Giraffidae > Okapia > Okapia johnstoni. Next base: position 3,905,699 of record CM044326.1, read on the forward strand.
GCATACTAAAAGGCAGAGACATCAATTGCCAACAAATATCCGTATAATCAAAACTATGTTTTTTCCAGTAGTCATGTACAGATGTGAGAGTTGGACCATAAAGAAGGCTGAGCAACAAAGAATTGATGCTTTTGAACTGTGGTGCTGGAAAAGAGTCTTGAGAGTCCCTTGGACTGCAAGGAGATCAAACCAGTCCATCCTAAAGGAATTCATCTTGAATATTCATTGGAAGGACTGAAGCTGTAGCTCCAATTCTTTGGCCACCTGATATGAAGATCTGACTCATTGGAAAAGACCCTGATGCTGGGAAGGATTGAGGGTGGGAAGAGGAGGGGGCAACAGAGGAAGAGTTGGTTGGATGGCATCACTGACACAATGGACATGAATTTGAGCAAACTCCAGGGTATAGTGAAGGACAGGGAAGCCTGAAATGCTGCAGTCTGTAGGGTCATGAAGAGTTGGACATGACTTAGTGACTGAACAACAACAACGACAATTTTTAAAAGCTTTACAACCATAGTCAATCTTTGTATTACTGTATTTGTAAGGAAAACGTCCTTTTGGATGATTAAAAAGTCCAATTTGTATGCTCACAAATTAATAGTCTTTACATTCACTGTCAGTCATTGATGGGCATTAACTACAACACAATTCTCACAAGCAGGTGGTTGTTGATTATTGACATAATCCGGATTTTGTTAATCAAGGAGTGGTTTTATTAGTAGAATGTATTTCTATAAAATAAATAACATAAAAATAAACTCTTTTAGAGATTTCTTTATTTGGTGATCACTTTTTATGTTTTAATATCTCTAAGTATGAAAACAAAACAAGTCCCTATTCTTACAGAAGTTCATCTACTGATTAAAAACATTTGGCTTTTATACTCTTTAAGATCAACATAAGTCAAATGGGTTACACATTGTTCAATATGTTTCCTCACATAATTCTTCGCCTCCATCTATGTAAAATCTTTAGAGTGGCCTCACAAATATCATTACAGTTTTAAGAGATCTGATCTGATACCCCACTTAGGGAATTCCAAGTTATCATATTCTTCTTTGTGTAGAAACTCAAAGTTAATAGAATTCATGTCCAGAACTAATGTATCTGAAAAAGAGGTTCTATAATCCTCTTAAAATCCTAAAGTAACATTATGGCAAATGTTCAACTTTGCCTTGTTGAGGAGCTTCTTCATAATTCTTTTGAAGTCAACAAAGCATTTTTATTATAGCTATTCATTTAGCCAAAATCAATTTTGCAGAGAAAACTTAGCCTCTGGTGACAATTAAGGCTTTCTGGAAGGTGCATCAGGAATGAATGAGATTATCTCTAATATATAGAAATTGAGTCCTTTGTTGTGGACTCAAGATAGAGTGAGATGGTAGAGTGGAATTGGAGCCCGCAAAGAGCTCAAAGTCATGACATGCCTACACACATGTCTATATGTTGTTCTATATGTGTTTTCTTTTTGTCATCTCCAACATGAATTAGGTGTCAGCATTTAAGACTATTTAATAAGTATTCATAAAACACAACTGTGCTTTATGGCATTTCACAATGTGAAAGGTCACTCACAGTGTTCTGATGGCATTTAAGAGGATCCTTGTTAAATAACTTTCTTTTTATAAACAAGTGTTATTCCTTGTTTTCAATTTCCTAAGTCAATCTAATGATGTGTCAATAATATGTACTCCTTTTTTCCCAAGGATATTAAAACAATTGATGTATTATCTTTCTTGCTGGTTCTCACAAATCATTGTGAGATATTATTACTCCATATTTTTAAAAGGGGGTAGATATTATTATTTAAGGAGGATAGATATTATTATTTCATGTTTTTAAACAAATATAAATCTACTATGGAACTTATTTGTGAAATAGAAATGCATTGAAAAACTTCAGAAGCATGAGGCCCGGTGTCTAGTCTCTAGACATGTTGCCTACACCAGGTACTCTGAGGTGGACTGTCTTCACTTCTGCCTCACATCATCATCACAGAGCCTGTGTAAGAAATTTCATCACTCTAACCCTTACCTCCTTTGGATGTGACCCTGGGAAACCACTTTTATTTCATTGGTCCTACTTTTCTCTGCTGGGAAATATATTAAAGTAGTATTTATATCACTCTCAGATTTTTATATAATATGATGAATATGTTTATATATTTAAAATTCATAAATACTGTTCAAGAGCATGAGTGACTGCATCAGTTTCCTGGGGCTGCCCTAACAGTGCCACAAACCAGATGGCTAAACATCAGAAACATATTCTCAGTTTTGAAGGCTAGAAGCTCAAATTCAAGTGCCACCAGGTTGAGCACCTTGAAGCAAACATCTGACCCAGACCTTGGCTTACAGATGGCATTCTTTGTGTGTCTGTTTCAGTGTCCAAATTTCACCTTTTGTATAAAGACACCAGTCATATTGGATTAGGGCTCACCCTACCCAAGTTTGACTTCGCTAATTACATCTGCAATGACTACATTTCCAATTAAGGTGACACTCTAGTAAACTTTAAAAAACCAGGAGTGCCTTATGATTGCAACTGAACCTTGACTACCTGGGATGCCAAAGGTAGTCTAGCAGTTTCCCATGCTTGTTCAGCTGGGGCAGCAAGAAGGGACACTCTTCCAGGTGCTCCATGACCTCATTAAGCAGCCCTACTTGTTTCATTTCAAGTATCTGAGGAGCCTCAGGCCCTGGTGGATGGAAGTGATCTTTCATACTGGCAAAATCACAGCTGGCACAGGCAGAATATGTGCTGAAAACCCTGCTTCACATTAATCAGTGGGACCAGTTGGTGAGGCTAAGATCTTGGTATCTGTTTGGCCTTATACATCCTTAACAGAGAGATATATTCAAGAGGATCATGAATTTGGCTGACTGCTAACTCCAGGCTCAAAGTTTGGGGCCTGGGACAAACAAAAGCTCTGAGAAGATACTAGCCTCAGCTGGGACCCAGCAGTTGCCCCCTCCACCCCATGCATTTCAACCGATAATAGTAACCTAGAAAATATCACACACCGTGAGGGTTAGTGTTTCAGTTGCATTTAGAAGTAAGACTTTCTCTTTATCCTGGATACACTCTTGATATTTGGATTCTCTAGTGGCATTCAAGATCAAAGTCCTCTCCCAAGAGGACCTCTTGAATTTACTGTGAACAATACAGGGTACAGGCCAGTGCTTCTGAGCATGTGAGTGGCCTGCTGACTGGCAGCCTTTGGTATCACTTGGGAGCTAGTAAGAAATTGAGACTCCTGGACTTTATCACAAACCTTTTGGATCAGAATCTCCCGGGGAGGCACCAAGGATTCTGGATTTCACATCCCCTCCAGGAGATTCTGATGATACCAAATTTTGGCATGCTGGGTGAGGCAGACCAGATTGTAGCTAGTGTATGGAATAAGAATCACATTCCTGTGGGATCACAGCCAAAGAAGAATAATCTTCGGTTATGACATCTGACTGTCTCAACAATGTTATGCATTGTTTAGGTTACTGATGCTCTTGAACAGTCTTTGTATAGTCTTCCTGCCTTCCTCAACTATTCCCCCAAAGATGATTACAGAAGGCCTTTCCTTTGTAATAGCCAAAAGCCATCTTACATATTGAAAATTAGAAACTTCAAATCTTTCCATCTTTCTATCATCTATCTACCTACCTACCTATCAAATCCACAAAGTGTAACAAGATATATCTCTACTAGACTATTATTCTGACAATTTTAAATGTGTATACCAATACCTTCACTGAGTATAAACCTGCAGGGAGTTCAAGAAAAATATATTTTGGAATTATTGAAAATATATCAATGGCAAGACATCTGATCTGGGGTTTTGATAAGTTTTATTTATTTAAAAGAAACCAAATATTTATAGATATGTGTATATGCACAAGTTAGCATATATACATCTATTTCCTTTCTCAGTCAGCTGAGAATTCCTAGGAGTGGATACCCCAGCATCAGTGATCCAAATATTGGTTTTCAATACCACTCTCCAATACAAAGAACCAGAAATCATTGAAAAAATAGCTGTTTGTAGGAGTGGGGCAAGAAATATAGATTAGCCTGTAGCATCTTGTAGTGCAAGGAAGAAAGAAAATGCTAATACACACATCCAAACAAAATGATGGTGATATGTCAAAGGGACACATGAGCCAACTAAAAGACGTTGCTATTATCAAAGCTGAAAGTTATGAGCAATAAAATAAAGTAGTATGTTATTATAACCCACATAAAATACATATCCATGCATCTCCACTGGTCCAAATGTTGTTAAATAAATAAATAGGAGAAGGACAAATTTTCTGTGCATAAAAATTCCAAGTAATTTATACAGATATTAATGCCCAGGGCATTAATCTTCTACTCCTCAAGTGTGGACTACTTTTAACGACTTCTTTCCAATAAATACAGAGTAAAAAGGAAGGCAGAGAGTAATTTTACAGAACAGACATCTGACAAATACATCTTCAACCAGGAGATGGAGATAAACATTAACAGTCCTATAATGTTGGTGATATGTATTCTTGATATAATGTGATGAAAATGGCATTGTACCTCTGATGTCTTCCTCCCCAAGTCAAATATCCTCAGACTAATAAATAAGAAAACATTAAGCATTCACAATCAAAGAATAGTCTACATACCTTACCAATACTTCTTGAAACTGTCAAGGTCATCACAAATAAGAGAAGCTTTAGAAACTGTCAGAACCACTAAAAGCCAATGTAGTATCCTGATTGGGATCCTGAAACAGAAAAGGATATTATGAAAAAACTGTGGAAATCTGAATAAAATATGGTCCTTATTTCAGTATTGGCTCGCCGATTGTAACAAATGGGCCATATTAATGTAATATGTTAATAATGGAAACTAGATGCAGGGAATATAGGAACTTATGTATCATCTTCACAATTTTTCTATAAATCTAAAACAGTTCTAAATTGAAAGTTTATTTTTTAAAAATTGTGCATTATAAAAGTGAAGTTCTGCTTCCGGTAGTTATTAAGTGGCTTACAGCACACCAAATCTCTCACTGAATTAAAATGAAAAAAATTGAACTTCTCCGGGTGTCCCTCACTGTGGAGAAACTTTTCATCTTTAACCTAGATGTTTTATCCTCGGTGCTGTATAGATGGAGAAGTCTTGAGGCTACTGTAAGAATAAGACTGAAAACCAGAGGCAGGAGGCTTAAGTCCATATCCTGAGAACACCAGAGAACTCCTGAATCTAGGGGACATTAATCGGTAGGAGCTCATCAGACACCTCCATACCTACACTGAAACCGACCACCACCCAAGGGCCAACAAGTTCCAGAGCAAGACATATCACACAAATTTCTCCAGCAACACAGGAACATAGCCCTGAGCTTCAATATACAGGCTGCCCAAAGTCACACCAAACCCACTGACATCTCAAAACTCACTACTGGACACTTCATTGCACTCCAGAGGGAAGAAATCCAGCTCCACCCACCAGAACACCGACACAAGCTTCCCTAACCAGGAAACCTTGACAAGCCACCCGTCTAACCCCACCCACAGCGAGGAACTGCCACAATAAAGAGGAACCACAAACTGCCAGAATACAGAAAGGCCACCCCAAACACAGCAATCTAAACAAGATGAAAAGGCAGAGAAATACTCAGCAGGTAAAGGAACAGGATAAATGCCCTCCAAACCAAACAAAAGAGGAAAAGATAGGGAATCTACCTGATAAAGAATTCTGAATAATGATAGTGAAAATGATTCAAAATCTGGAAAACAAAATGGAGTTACAGATAAGTTGCCTGGAGACAAGGATTGAGAAGATGCAAGAAATGCTTAACAAGGACCTAGAAGAGATAAATGAGTCAATATATAATGAATAGTGAAATAAATGAGATCAAAAACACTCTGGAGGGAACCAGCAGTAGAATAACGGAGGCAGAAGATAGGATAAGTGAGGTAGAGGAGAGAATGGTAGAAATAAATGAAGCAGAGAGGAAAAAAAGAAAAAAAGAATTAAAAGAAATGAGGACAACCTCAGAGACCTCTGGATAAGGTAATATTAAAATTTGTTTCAAGATAGGTGTTGAAACTACCATAAGCTGAGGGGACAAAATCCTGGAGAAGTGGACATCACACAGAGAGGTGAACCCACATTTTATTATTGTTTTATCTTTTGGAACATTTGCTGAGCATCTAGAAATGAAATATGAATCAAACAATATAGGTAGAGCCTGGGTGGGGGTGTGGGGGGGAAGTGCTATGAACAGCTAGCTTCTTATGTTGTAGTATCAATGACCCGGAGGGATGAGATGGGGAGGGAGGTGGAAGGGGGGTTCTGGAAGGGGAAAACATGTACACCTATGGTGGATTCATGTCAATATATGGCAAAACAAATACAATATTGTAAAATTAAAAAATAGAAAATAAACTAAGAAAACAAAAGATTCAATAATTAGAGACCCAATGGTCAGACGGTTAGACTGAGGAATTCCTTTACATAATTAAGATGAAAGTAACTTTGGATGGTGATGTGGCAAAGCAGTGGCACCACAGCAAGCCCTTCTGGACAAAATTAAAGAAAAAATCTAACAATGCTCAAGGGGTTCAGTGGTAAAAAGACTCCACCCGCCAGTGCAGGAGAACACAGAGATGTGGATTCAATCCCTGGGTCGGAAAGATCCCCTGGAGGAGGAAATGGCAACACGCTCTAGTATTCTTGCCTGGAAAATTCCATGGACAGAGGAGCCTACTGGGCTACAGCCTATGGGGTTGCAAAGAGTTGGACACGACTGAGTGACTGAGCACACATACACACTTTGAATTGAATAAACTTAGATTCATCCATTCAACAAATATTTATTCAATGTTATAATTGTGAAAATAATAATGAGCTAGCATTTTTATTCATGTCATGTTTAACTTTTGAATAACTATAAAGCATTATGCTATGTACTTTATTTGTATTAAATCATATATCCCATAAATTTAGCCCTGTGGGTTAGGTAATACTATCTTTTTAGATAAGGAACTTGAACCTGAGAAAAATTAAATAACTTGTTCTTAAAATCTAGGATTGCTAGCATTCTGTCATTCCTGTGGTGGACCCCATTCCTTGTCTTCCTTTCTTACTGCCTGGGGGTTGTGGGCAGCGTCTTGTATTCCAGCTGGTTGCTTGAGTGGCCTGGCAGGGGTGTGGGCCAGGAGGGCATGGAGGGCACTGTGAACTGGAGAGAAGCACACAGCGTGGCCAAAAACTGAGAGCCAGCTAGGGTGGTTGAGGCTGAGCCCGACCCAATGGAATACACCTGCAGAAGCGGCTTCCCCACGGCAGCCCTGGAGTCCTAGAGACATTTATGTCTACAAGAAGACTGGCTTTATGGTCCAGCTGGCCTGCTGCCACAAAATGCTAGGCAGGGAGGCCAAGGGTCAGAATGCCTGCACTGAGATCTACATCCACCACTTGGGCCTACCTATCCACCGTGCTATCCACATTGCCCTACAACTGCAGGCTGGCAGCTTCAGGTCTTTGCACATGGCTGCCAGTACCTCCACCATGGAGCCTGTGGATGAATGGAAATCAGGGACTGATACAGAAGAGCCACTGACCCAGATCTGCAACAACTCAGCCATCCACATCGGAGCCTTCAAGGTCACACTCAAGTAATTGAAATGAGGCTGGCCCACCTTAACCACCCACACGCCAAAAACTACGCTCAGATGTGGCTCTTCTTGTACTGATTACTATCATGGACCTTCTACCAGAAGAAGCCTGTCCCCTCACAGCCCAGAGAACTCTGAAATAGTGTCTTTTGTTGGATCCAACCTGTGGGTCTTCCTGAATCTCTGTGGTCTGTAACCATTGTCCTAGACAATACAAAGTTTCAAGTCATGTTAGTGCCTGACCACTTGACTGCAAAAAAAAGAACCAGGAACACACTTGTTTCTGTCTGCTGTCAGAACCCATAGTCTCTACTGTGTTTTGTTGACTGTGCTGGGTGTTGAATGTACAGAGGTGGAAAAACAGATAGAATCCCTGCCTATAGTAGACATGGTCCTTTCAGTTTAGTGTGGCAGGAGGAGGGATGTTAGACATTAAACAGATTATCACCCCCCAAAATATGAAATGAAGTATTATGACAAGTGCTGTGAGTGAAAGGGGATGGGAGAGCCTACAACAGGTAAACTAAATTTCAGTTGGGGACCAGGGTTTGAATTGACTATTGTAATTATGTTATATCGTATTTGTACATTTATGAGGGAGAGAGCATGGGTTTGAAACAGACTTCGGTTTGATTCCCATCTGTGCACTTGGAGTTTTTGTGACCTTGCCCAAGTTGATGAATGTCTCTAAACCTCACTTTTCTCACCCATCGGCAGCTGCTGGTGCCAAGGAAAGTGGTAAATTAATGGGGTGGTTTCTAATCTTTGACGTTTAATATTCCACAGAAATGGCAAAGTAACTTTGGGAAGTGATACATCAGTTATTTTGCTAATTACAGGAGGATTAAAAATATAATTGCAATTTATTTTCACCATTCTTTCAAAAAAGTAAGACTATTTTTTAAAATTTTTTTTTGAAATATGTAAGGCTGACAAAACGTGGTCCACTGGAGAAGGGAATGGCAAACCACTTCAACATTCTTGCCTTGAAAACCACACGAATAGTATGAAAAGGCAAAAAGATAAGACACTGACAGATGAACTCCCCAGGTCGGTAGGTGCCAAGTATGCTACTGGAGAAGAGTGGAGAAACAGCTCCAGAAGGAATGAAGAGATGGAACCAAAGCGAAAACAACGCCCAGTTCTGGATGTGACGGGATGGAAGTACGATGCTGTAAAGAATAATACTGCATAGGCACCTGGAATGTTAGGTGCATGAATCAAGGTATATTGGAAGAGGTCAAACAGGAGATGGCAAGAGTGAATATCGACATTTTAGCAATCACTGAACTAAAGAGGACTGGGATGCATGAATTTAATTCAGATGGCCGTTATATCTACTACTGTGGGAAAGAATTCCTTAGAAGATATGGAGTAGCCATCATAGTCAACAAAAGAGGCCAAAATGCAAGTGCTTGGGAACAAGTGATCTCTGTTCGTTTCTAAGGAAAACCACTCAATAACACAGTAATCCAAATCTATGCCCCAATCAGTAAAGGTTGAGAAGTTGAAGTTGAACGGTTCTATGAAGACCTACAAGACCTTCTACAACTAACACCCAAAAAAGATGACCTTTTCATTATAGGAGACTGGAATGCAAAGGTAAGAAGTCAAGAGATACTTGGAGTAACAGGCAAATTTGGTCTTGGAGTACAAAATGAAGCAAGGCAAAGGCTAACAGTTTTGCCAAGAGAATGCACTAGTCGTAGTAAGTCCCTCTTCCAGCAACACAAGAGAAGACTCTACACATAGACATCAACAGATGGTCAATATCAAAATCAGATTGATTATATTATTTGCAGCCAAAGATGGAGAAGCTCTATATAGTCAGCAAAAACAAGACCGGGAGCAGACTGTGGCTCAGATCATGAACTCCTTATTGCCAAATTCAGACTTAAATTGAAGAAAGTAGGGAAAACCACTAGACCATTCAAGTATGACCTAAATCAAATCCCTTACTTTTATACAGTGGAAGTGACAAACAGATCCAAGGGCTTAGATGTGATAGACAGAGTGCATGAAGAGCTATGGACAGAGGTTCGTGACATTATACAGGAGGCAGTGATCAAGACCATCCCCAAGAAAAAGAAATGCAAAAGGGAAAAATGGTTGTCTGAGGAGGCCTTACAAATAGCCAAGAAAAGAGAACTGGAAGGCAAAGGAGAAAAGGAAAAATATACCCATCTGAATGCAGAGTTCCAAAGAATAGCAAAGAGAGATAAGGAAGCCTTCCTTAGCGATCAATGCAAAGAAATTGAAGAAAACAATAGAATGGGAAAGACTAGAGATCTCTTCAAGACAGTTAGAGATACCAAGGGAATATTTCATGCAAAGATGGGCAAAATAAAGGAAAGAAATGGTATGGACCTAACAGAAGCAACAGATACTAAGAAGAAGTGCCAAGAATACAAAGAAAATCTATACCAAAAATATCTTCATGACCCAGATAACCACGATGGTGTGATCACCAGACATCCTGGAATACGAAGTTAAGTATTCGTAATGATACAAAGCATCATTATGAAAAAAATTAGTGGAGGTGATGGAATGCAAGTTGAGCTATTTCAAATTCTAAAATATGATGCTGTGAAAGTGCTATACTCACTATGCCAGCAAATTGGGAAAACTCAGCAGTGACCACAGGAGTGCCAAAGTCAGTTTTCATTCCAACTTGAAAGAAAGGCAATGGCAAAGAATGTTCAAACTATCTCACAACTGCACTCATCTCATATGCTAGGAAAGTAGTGCTCAAAATTCTCCAAGCCAGGCTTGAGCAGTACATGACCTGAGAACTTCCAGATGTTTAAGCTGGATTTAGAAAAGGCAGAGGAACCAGAGATCAAATTGCCAACATCCGTTGGATCATAGAAAAAGCAAGAGAGTTCCAGAAAACATCTACTTCTGCTTTATTGACTATGCCAAACCCTTTCACTGTGTGGATCACAACAAACTATGGAAAATTCTGAAAGAGATGGGAATACCAGACCACTTTACCTGCATTCTGGGAAATCTGTATGCAGGTCAAGAAGCAACAGTTACAACTGGATATGGAAAAACAGACTGGTTGCAAATTGGGAAAGGAGTACATCAAGGCTGTATATTGTTACCCTGCTTATTTAATTTATATGCAAAGTGCTGCAAAATGTGAGGCTGGATGAAGCACTAGCTGGAATCAAGAATGCCGGAAGAAATATCACTAATCTCAGATATGAAGATGACACCACCCTTATGGAAGAAAGCGAAGAACTAAAGAATCTCTTGATGAAAGTGAAGGAGGAGAGTGAAAAAGTTGGCTTAAAACTCAACATTCAGAAAACTAAGATCATGGCATCTGGTCCCATCACTTCATACAAATAGATGGGGGAGCAATGGAAATAGTGACAGACTTTATTTGGGGGGGCTCCAAAATCACTGCAGATGGTGACTGCAGCCATGAAATTAAAAGACGCTTGCTCCTTGGAAGAAAAGCCATGATGAACCTAGACATCATATCAAAAAGTCGAGACATTACTTTGCCAACAAAGGTCTATCTAGTCAAAGCTATGGCTTTTCCAGTAGTCAGTTATGAACGTGAGAGTTGGACTATAAAGAAAGCTGAGCACCAACGAAATGATGCTTTTGAACTGTGGTGGTGCTGGAGAAGACTCTTTGAGAGTTCCTTGGACTACAAGGAGATCAAACCAGTCAATCCTAAAGGAAATCAGTACTGAATATTCATTGGAAGGACTGATTGTGAAGCTGAAGTTCCAATACTTTGGCCACTTGATGTGAAGAACTGACTCATTAGAAAAGACCCTGATGCTGGGATAGATTGAAAACAGGAGGAGAAGGGGACAACAGAGGATGAGATGGTTGGATGGCCTCACCAACTCTATGGACATGAGTTTGAACAAGCTCCAGGATTTTGTGATAGCCAGGGAACACTGGTGTGCTCCAGTTCTTTGTGTCACAAAGAGTCAGGCACAACTGAGCAACTGAACTGAACTGATGGTCAGAGGAAGTAAAGGGAAATCAACTGTACACTACATTCTATTTTTTAATCTTGATACTGAAAAGGGTTTTAAGAAAGCAAGGAAAAAGTCTCTGAGGAGCAGAATAGAGCCTTAACATCCTTCAGTTTGGGGGGAAAAAATTATCATTGAGAGGTACCAGAAGAAGGGAATAGTGAACACCCCAAAGTCTCAGAATTCCTGAAAGGTTAACTCTAGAACAAATGTGAAATAGACAAAAAAACAAACTGGTCAAATTACAACTCAGCCTTGAGTTACTCTAATCCATGATCGTACTGAAGTGATTAGCCCCAAACTTGTTGATCAAAAAGAAAAAGAATGAATTATCTTTGAAATATGATTTTAAAAAAATACTAATTTCATTACAAAGTGTGTGCCACTGTCAAATAAGCAAAACCCATAGGAAAAATAATAGGGTATAGACACAGTTCCACGGGTGATTAAGACACTGGAGTTAACCATCAAAGACTTTAGTGTGGAAAAAACTAATATTTTTAAGAGAAGAGAAAAAATAATAAATGAAAATACAGATAATGTCACTGGAAAACAACTTTAAAAAAACATTCCAATCGATTGTTTTAAATATCAAAACATTTTTTTTTCGCTTAAAACACCTCACATTTATTATCTTTGTTTTTAATTTATTTTTTATTGAAGGATAATTGCTTTACAGAATTTTGCTCTTTTCTGTCAAACCTCAACCTGAGTCAGCCATAAGTATACATATATCCCCTCCTTTCTGAAACTCCTCCCCATCTCCCTCCCATCCCACCCTTTAGATTGATACAGAGACCCTGTTTGAGTTTCCTGAGCCGTATAGAAATTTCCTGTTAGCTATCTATTTTACATATGGTAATGCAAGTTTCCATGTTACTCTTTCCATACAGCTCACCCTCTCCTCCCCTTTCCCCTTGTCCATAAGTCTATTCTCTATGTCTGTTTCTCCGTTGCTGCCCTGTAAATAAGTTCTTAGGTACCATTCTTCTAGATTCCATATATATGTGTTAGAATATGATATTTATCTTTCTCTTTCTGACTCATTTCACTCTGTATAATAGGTTCTAGGTTCATCTATCTCACCAGTACTGACTCAAATATCTTCATTTTTATGGCTGAGTAATATTCTACTGTGTATATGTGCCACAATTTCTTTATCCATTCAGCTGTCGATGGACATCTAGGTTGCTTCCATGTTCTAGCTATTGTAAATAGTACTGCAATGAACAATGGGATATACGTGTCTTTTTCAATTTTGGTTTCCTCAGGGTTTAGGCCTAGGAGTGGGGTTGCTGGGTCATATGTTGGTTTTATTTCTAGTCTTTTAAGGAATCTCCATACTATCTTCCCTCATAACTTCCCTCGTAGCTCAGTCTTCATACTGTCTTCCCTTGTAGCTCGGTCAGTAAAGAATCTGTCTGCAACGCAGGAGACCCAGGTTCAATTCCTGGATTGGGAAGATCCCCTGGAGAAGGAAATGGCAACCCACTCCAGTATTCTTGCCCGGAGAATCCCAAGGACAGAGAAGCCTGGCCATGGGGTCACAAGAGTCGGACACAACTTAGTGGCTACACCACCACCACAATACCGTCTTCAAGAATTTTAATTACAAATACAAAAGATAGGGGATTTCCAAGAAGGTTGAGAAGTAGGTGGATGTGGAGTGCATCTCTCTCCACGGCTGCATCAGAAATACATCTCTACTTGCAACAATATTCACAGAACACTGGCTGAACACTACCAGGAGACCTGATCACCAGAAAAGACCATATAGACCCACATGTAACTGAATAGGAAGGAGGAGAGAAAGCAGCACCCAATTTGCACCCTGGGATGAAGAAGGGAAGCATTTGAGGCTGTCAAAAGAGAATGAAGCAGCTGATCTGTGAGTCTGGATAAAGTCAGAACCACACAATCCACGTATATGCCCAACATACCCTGGACTGGGATGCATGTTCATTGTTGTGCATGGGCCTGGGAGATGGAGCCTATGAATTGGAAAGCAATCCCAAAATGAGCACTGCTGCCAGCTGTGGGAAGACAGCCTGAGGAAAGAGGAGGGAGGAAATACGCAAGATGGAACATCTTCGGAGGAAAACTAGGCTGTCATGGAAGCAGGACATTACTGCTGAGTCACATGCAGGGAGTGGAACCACCCCTGTAGCCTCTCTCTCCCCACATGCCATCAGCTGCCATCAGAAGGACTGGTCAGCACTGCACATTGAGTGCCTGCCACTGGAGACAAGAAAGGCTCCCAGTAGGGCGATATCTCTTGCACCCATGGCCATTGACTTCCCTGCTCACCTGGCCTCACGGGCATTCCCCAGATTTAAGCAGTTATGCCATCTCCACACCCTGTCCCCACTGAAGCAGACCCAAGTCCTCCAGGGCAGCCTCAGAAGCAGGCTCATGTGAGTAGCCCACATGCAGAGGTGAACTTGTTTTCATGTGAAACAGATAATACCTGTAAATGTAAGCAACTGGCTTTTTATCATTTTAATGTCTACACATTGCTAGATACACAAACGCACATTTTATCCAGCTGCAGCCTGGCTATGATTCTGTACTGACTTTACCTGTTGTCAGTGCTTTGTAACCTAGAGAGATTACAGAAAATAAAAATTGCTCAAAGTTCCAAAAAAAAAAAAAAATACAATGAGTGTCCCCACAAAAGAAAACGCTCTACTTCTGATACCTATGGACACTGAGGGTAAGCAAATGAGGGAGCAGGACCAGATGCCCTCACAGAGCCTACAGCAGGTCCAGAGCCCCGCGCCCACCCCAGCATTGAAGGGCCTCCTGAGCAGGCATAGGTAGACTGTGGCTCACGGTAGGGCCAGGGACACTGAGAGCTGAGACCCTGGGAAAACATTTATTATTATTTTTATGCTTTGATTCATTATGTTTTTGGTTCTGTTTTCTTTTTTGCTTTGCTTCTTTTTTCTCTGTTGTTATGGTTGTTGTCTTCTTATTATTATTATTTAATCTTTTGGGATACTTTTAGTCACAGGTACTATTTTTCATATACTTCTGCTTTCATTTGGTTTTCTGTTGTTCTGGGTTTTTTGTTTTCTTTCATTTCTTTTTCACTTTTTTCTTTGCTTTTAAAATATATATCAGTTCAGTTCAGTCTCACAGTCATGGCTGACTCTTTGCGACCCCATGGACTGCAGCACGTCAGGCTTCCTTATTCATCACCAACTCCCAGAGTTTGCTCAACCTCCTGTTCTTAGAGTCGGTGATGCCATCCAACCATCTCATTCTCTGTTGTCCCATTCTCCTCCTGCCTTCAGTCTTTCCCAGCATCAAAGTCTTTTCCAATGAGTCAGTTCTTTGCATCAGGTGGCCAAAGGATTGGGGTTTCAGCTTCAGCATCAGTCCTTCCAATGAATATTCAAGACCAATTTCCTTTAGGATTGACTGGATTGATCTCTTTACAGTCCAAGGAACTCTCAAGAGTCTTCTCCAGCACCACCACAGTTCAAAAGCATCAATTCTTCGGCGCTCAGCTTTCTTTATAGTCCAACTCTCCAATTATAGTCCATAATTGACTACTGGAAAAACTAAATCTTTGACTAGAAGGACATTTGTTGGCAAGGTAATGTCTTGGCTTTTTAATATGCTGTCTGGGTTGGTCATAGCTTTTCTTCCAAGAAGGAAGAGTCTTTTAATTTCATGGCTGCAGTCACCATCTGCAGTGATTTTGGAGCCCAAAAATATAAAGTCTGTCACTATTTCCACTGTTTTCCCATTTGTTTGCCATGAAGTAATCGGACTAGATGCCATGGTCTTACTTTTCAGAATGTTGAGTTTTAAGCCAACTTTTTCACTCTCTTCTTTCACTTTCAGTAAGAGGCTCTTTAGTTCTTCGCTTTCTGCTATAAGGGTGGTGTTATCTGCATATCTGAGGTTATTGGTATTTCTTCTGGCAATCTTGATTCCAGCTTGCACTTCATCTAGCCCAGCACTTCTCAGGACGTACTCTGCATAAAGATTAAATAAGCAGGGTGACAATATACATCCTTGACGTACTCCTTTCCCAATTTGGAACCAGTCTGTTCTTCCATGTCCAGTTCTAACTGTTGCTTCTTGACATGCATACAGACTTCTCAGGAGGCAGGTAAGGTGGTCTGGTGTCCTCATCTCTTGAAGAATTTTCCACAATTTGTTGTGATCCGTGCAGTCAAAGGCTTTGGCATAGTCAATAAAGCAGAAATAGATGTTTTTCTGGAACTCTCTTGCTTTTTCGATGATCCAGCAGAT
Organism: Okapia johnstoni; assembly: GCA_024291935.2. Classification (NCBI taxonomy): domain Eukaryota; kingdom Metazoa; phylum Chordata; class Mammalia; order Artiodactyla; family Giraffidae; genus Okapia; species Okapia johnstoni. The sequence continues at coordinate 3,921,624 of CM044326.1, forward strand.
ATTGGCAATTTGATCTCTGGTTCCTCTGCCTTTTCTGAAGCCAGCTTGAACATCTGGAAGTTCACGGTTCACATATTGCTGAAGCCTGGCTTGGAGAATTTTGAGCATTACTTTACTAGCATGTGAGATGAGTGCAATTGTGCAGTAGTTTGAGCATTCTTTGGCATTGCCTTTCTTTGGGATTGGAACGAAAACTGACCTTTTCCAGTCCTGTGGCCACTGTTAAGTTTTCCAAATTCGCTGGCATATCGAGTGCAGCACTTTCACAGCATCATCTTTCAGGATTTGAAATAGTTCAACTGGAATTCCATCACCTCCACTAGCTTTGTTCGTAGTGATGCTTTCTAAGGCCCACTTGACTTCACATTCCACTATGTCTGGCTCTAGGTGAGTGATCACACCATCGTGATTATCTGGGACATGAAGATCTTTTTTGTACAGTTCTTCTGTGTCTGAGGAGGCCTTACAGATGGCTGGGAAGAGAAGAGAAGCAAAAAGCAAAGGAGAAAAGGAAAGATATTCCCATCTGAACGCAGAGTTCCAAAGAATAGCAAGGAGAGATAAGAAAGCCTTCCTCAGTGATCAATGCAAAGAAATAGAGGAAAACAACAGATTGGGAAAGACTAGAGATCTCTTCAAGAAAATTAGAGATACCAAAGGAACATTTCATGCAAAGATAGGCTTGATAAAGGACAGAAATGGTATGGACCTAACAGAAGCAGAAGATATTAAGAAGAGGTGGCAAGAATACACAGAAGAACTATACAAAAAATATCTTCACAACCCAGATAATCATGATGGTGTGATCACTCACCTAGATCCAGACAACCTGGAATGTGAAGTCAAGTGGGCCTTAGGAAGCATCACTATGAGCAAAGCTGGTGGAGGTGATGGAATTCCAGTAGAGCTAATTCAAATCCAAAAGATAATTCTGTGAAAGTGCTGCACTCAATATGCCAGCAAATTGGGAAAACTCAGAAGTGGCCACAGGACTGGAAAAGCTCAGTTTTCATTTCAATCCCAAAGAAGGACAATGCCAAGGAATGCTCAAGCTACCACACAATTGCACTCATCTCACACACCAGGAAAGTAATGCTCAAAATCTCCAGGCTAGGCTTCAACAGTATGTGAACCATGAAATTACAGATGTTCAAGCTGGATTTAGAAAAGGTGGAGGAACCAGAGATCAAATTGCCAACATACACTGGATCATCGAAAAAGGAAGAGAGTCCCAGAAAAACATCTATTTCTGCCTTATTGACTATGCCAAATCTTTTGACTATATGGATCACAACAAACTGTGGAAAATTCTTCAAGAGATGGGAATGCCAGGCCACCTGACCTGCTTCCTGAGAAATGTGTATGCATTTCAAGAAGCAACAGTTAGAACTGGACATGGAACAACAGACTGGTTCCAAATCGGGAAAGGAGTATGTCAAGGCTATATATTGTCACCCTGCTTATTTAACTTATATGCAGAGTACATCATGAGAATTGCTGGACTGGAGGAAGCACAAGCTGGAATTAAGATTGCTGGGAGAAATATCAGTAACCTCAGATATGTAGATGATACCACCCTTATGGCAGAAAGTGAAGAAGAACTAAAGAGCCTCTTTATGAAAGCAAAAGAGGAGAGTGAAATATTTGGTTTAAAGCTCAACATTCAGAAAACTAAGATTATGGCATCTGGACCCATCATTTCATGGCAAATAGATGGGGAAACAGTGGAAACAGTGTCAGACTTTATTTTGGGGAGCTCCAAAATCACTGCAGATGGTGACTGCAGCCATGAAATTAAAAGACACTTGCTCCTTGGAAGAAAAGTTATAACCAACCTAGAGAGCTTATTAAAAAGCAGAGACATTATTTTGCCAACAAAGGTCGCTCTAGTCAAAGCTATGGTTTTTCCAGGAGTCATGTATGGATGTGAGAGCTGGACTATAAAGAAAGCTGAGGGCCGAAGAATTGATGCTTTTGAACTGTGGTGTTGGAGAAGATTCTTGAGAGTCCCTTGGACTAAAGGAGATCCAACCAGTCCATCCTAAAGGAAATCAGTCCTGAATATTCATTGGAAGGATTGATGCTTAAGCTGAAACTCATACTTCGGCCACCTGATGCAAAGAACTGACTCATTTGAAAAGACCCTGATGCTGGGAAGGATTGAAGGCATGAAGAGAAGGGGATGACAGAGGATGAGATGGTTGGATGGCATCACTGACTCAATGCACGTGAGTTTGAGTAAACTCTGGAAGTTGGTAATGGACAGGGAGGCCTGGCGTGTTGCAGTCCATTGGGTCACTAAGAGTCAGATATGACTGAGCGACTGAACTGAACTGAACAGGCAGATGAAAAAAAATGCTCAACATCGCTAGTCATCAGGGAAATGTAAATTAAAACCACAGTGAGAGATATCACTTCACACCTGCCAGAATGGCCATTATTGCCACTAGCTGCAACATGGATGGACTTGGAGGGCATTATGCTAGGTGAAATAAATCAGACAGAGAAATAAAAATACCAATATCTTTTAAATCTAAAACCTCTATAAATAACAGAAAAGAAGGAGATATTATAACCAATATTAAAAAATCTTTAAAAATTGTGAACCCGTAAATTGTTACCTGTAACATATAACACTGTGGACTTCAATTAACTTCAATTAAAAAAAGAAACAGAAGACCAGAAAATACTGATTAAAATTGTTTGAAAAATGAGTTTGGAAAAAAGAATGTTTGTGGTTTCTCTCAGGCCCTGGACTTGAGCCAGCTTTCTCCATGTGCCCACTCAGTTCAGTTCAGTTCAGTCGCTCAGTCGTGTCCCACTCTTTGTGACCCCATGAACCACAGCACGCCAGGCCTTCCTGTCCATCACCAACTCCTGGAGTCCACCCAAGCCTGTGTCCATCGAGTCGGTGATGCCATCCAACCATCTCATCCTCTGCCATCCCCTTCTCCTCCTGCCTTCAATCTTTCCCAGCATCAGGGTCTTTTCAAATGAGTCAGCTGTTCGCATCAGGTGGCCAAAGTATGCAAGTTTCAGCTTCAGCATCAGTCCGTCTAATGAATATTCAGGACTGATTTCCTTTAGGATGGACTGGTTGGATCTCCTTGCAGTCCAAGGGACTCTCAAGAGTCTTCTCCAACTCCACAGTTCAAAAGCATCCATTCTTCGGCGCTCAGCTTTCTAGCCATCTACTAAAGCTTGCTCTTGCCACTGTTGGGGGCATACACAGGGAGCCAGCTGTAGGTTGCAGGGGGATATCACATGCAGAGTGCTAGAAGTGCCTATAGCCCATTTGGGGAAATCCACAGGTTAGGCACCCTCAGCAACTTGTCACCCTCAGCAATGGTGGCATAACTCCTGATTGAATCCCTGCAACAGTAGAATCTCTGTTCTTTTGTTAAGGTCCGTTCCAAGCTGTAAGTGCTCACCACCTCTCAGGTTGCAACTCAGGATTCAGTGCTCTGGGTGAGGGAAGAGAGATGTGGGTTTCATTAGCAGCATCCCTCACACCAGGGAAGGCAGGCATTCACTCATGAGCTTTCAATATCTTCTATGGGAGAAATCACAGGTGAAGAAAATTTGGCACAGAGCTGCACTGCCTTGAGGGAAGAGGTGATGTGGGTAAAGTATAATCTTGATTTATTTGCTCTAGTAGTGCAACTTTTCCACTAGATTCCTGGATTTCCACAAAGTCTCTCATCTGTGGGTGATTGTTTAAATCAGTGTTTTTAGGAGCTCCCTGACCACAGCTGAGAGGGGCAGGAGCTGAGTCATGGGCCATTTCATGGCCCACAGCTGGGACAGAGTTCTGTATACCTACTGGCCAACACACAGTGGGTGTTACTCCTCATGGGTCCCTAGGAATATGGTGTTGCTGACAGAACCAAAGCCAAACAGGACTGTAGCTGATTTCTAGTACAATCAGAGTTGTTTGTAGGTCTGTAGCTGTGACTGCAGTCAATGAGTCAGTCGTCTGGGTATATATCTTTTTTCTTACTGGGTCTCTATTCTTCGACAGCATCATTGTTTAACAATCTCCTAGCTGAATCCCACATCTCCCACAAAGGCACTTTTATCCATGGATAGATGCCAAATTAGTAGTGTTAAGGAAGCAATATGTTTGAGGGACATCTGGTTTGGCCATTGTGCTGATGTCATTCTCCCTTATTTTTCTATTTCTTTGTAACAAATTGCCAGCAATTTGTGGCTTAAGACAAAATAAACATAATTCAACAGTTTCTGTAAGGAGTATGGGTGTGGCTTATCCGAGTCCTTTGTCTAGGCTCTCACAATGCTGTAACTGAGGCTGAGCTTAATTCTCATCTGCAAGCTTGACTGGGAAAAAAAATTTACTTCTAAACTCATTAGGTTTTGGCAGAATTCATTGTTGGTAACTGTAGAGCTAATGATGGCTCACTTCTTCAAGACCAGAAGAATTTCTCATCATGAAAGACTCAGTTCCTTTAAGGATTTTCTTCTGATTAAGTCAGGCCCACCCGCAATAATCTTTCTTTGGATCAAACTTGAAATTAACAGATCTACGAAGTCCAGGCTAAAACCAAATCACATGTTCTGCCCAGGTTCTCAAGAGGAGAGAATCATACAAATGTGTGACTAATTGGGAGTCATTTTGGAGTATATCTGCCAGGTATGTCTTTGATGTCTGAGGAGAGATAAAGAAATGAGGATATCCATGACATTGCGTAAATAATGATTTTTAATAGTATTCTCTAGGAACAGTGGAAATTATAGAAGCTATAGCTAGTCTTTAACCTTCATGGAACATTCTGTATATTATTAATCTTTATATTTCATGGAACACAGTACTAGCTTAACAAATTTTTATTTTATGAGTAATACTAACAGGCTGTTCTGTGCTGTTGTCCTAAAAAGTAATAATTCACCTGCTCTCCCCAAAAGTCTTCAGTATAGCTTTTCCTTACCTTGGCGCAGAAAAAAAAAGTCACAAAAGTGAGCAACTGGCAAAAGGTAAATTCTTCTTACAATTCTAGTGGCCCAAGATGACTTTTCTATCTTGATAAATCAGAGAAACTTCTCACTCCCTCTCCAACTTTTTCCACTCTATCTTCCCCTAGGAAATGGGCATCAGGCACATTTCATGGTGGACTCTGATGACCTCTAAGGATTCTAGAATGACTGAACCCTGTTATCTGTCATAAGAGTTAATTAGAAACTCAAGTGTCTGATTTAGAAAGAACTAATCACAATAAAACAAAATCTCTTCAATTTAGTTCATGAATTGCATTAGGAAAGCGACACATTTATCAGAGTAAACAGCTAAAACACCTCAAAGAAGGAATTGAGGCCTCTAAAAGCATATACTTGGAGAGGAGACTTTATACTCAAGTTGGAGCCTGCCAGGTCTCTGAGTATGTGTCTGCGTGTTCATAATGTGTGCAGGTATGTGTACACTTGCAGAGGGGAAGCGCATAGAAGAAACATTTCTTTTTCAGTCACCAGTCCTAGAACTAATAGCAAATATAACTAGGAATGGACCTGGCCTTATCTGAGAAACTGCACCTGTGGTGTTCAATCGCTCAGTCGTGTCTGACTCTTTGCAACCCTATGGGCTTAGCCCGCCGTGCTGCTCTGCCCATGGGATTCTTCAGGCAAGAATACTGGAGTGGGTTGCCATCTCCTCCTCCAGGGGGTCTTCCCAACCCAGGGATTGAGCCCAAGTCTCCTGTGTCTCCTGCATTGGCAGGTGAATTCTTTACCACTGAGCTACCTGGGAAGCCCTGAGAAACTTTCTAGGCACACATTTTCAGAAATAAGGAAATGGTTTTGCCTTCTATGAAGATACGTTTTAACTCAAGCCTCGACAAATAAATGACGTACAGAAACATGGTATTTCTGAAAATGAGAGCCCTATGCCCTCTTCCTTCCAATTTGGGATGACTGGCACATTGGCTTTGTATTGGTCTTCCTGTCAGAGACAGTGAAGCCGGAGCCCACAATTCCTCCTGCTACTGCTTCTCCGGATATTCGTTCCTCAAGGAAGCTGGAAACAGAGAACCAGGGGTTCTCTGGAACCGCTTTTTAGGTTGTGTCCCAGAACCTCACCAAGAGCCAACTGAGTTATAGAACCAAGCCCCAGAATGCGGCCCTGACAACCCCTTCTCACTTTCACATCTGACAGTGGGACGTTCAGGCAGACCTATGAGTTGGGCAGAGGGGTATTCTGAACACAGGATATGCGAAACCTGTTCACCTCAGGTTGGTGCAAAGCAGATGAATTTGTTAAAGTGAATCTGCTCTGGAGTTGTCCCTTAGTTTTTCTTACTGAAGAAATTACAATGGTGCTTGAAGATCTTATTCAACTTGTGGAATATTCCATTGGGATTGTGTTCATAAGTGGTAGGGTGTTTTTTTAATTATGATTTGCTTTTCTATTTTCTGCTCAGTTTTTATTGAAATTTTATGTAAATATTAATAGACCTTTAAATATCACACATAAATAATAATATTTCCCCAAGAAACGATATAACTTGACCTTCATATTACTTAGAAAAATATGTTTGTGGTTTTTTATTGCCTGAGGTTAATCATTCTGCTTCCTTTGTACTGAAATACTAATTTGCTAAAATTTTTTAAAGTTTCTTGTCAAATAATCTCAAAATTGATGTTTCTATTGGCCATCCTGAATATTGCTACAACAGAACACCACATTTTGCAAAAAATATTCTAATTTGTTGAAAGGCATAATTTTACATGGACTTCATATAGTCTGCTTGTGAATATTTTAAGTAAAAATGGGACTTTCATGAAAATCTTTTTATTAAACAAGTACAGTTGATTGCTTATCAAGTAACATTGATAAACAAGAGATATATTCTAAAACCCAACTAGTTTATTATTTTTGAGTCTAATATTTTATTAGAATTATACAAATAAATTAATCACAGTTGTTAGGAACAATTAGAGAGTGCGTCCTGGTGGACTAAATGATTTCTAAGCTGAGCTTCAAAGTTGAGGGTGAACTATTTGGATGCAGGTGAAAGGAAGCCCATCCTACACAAAAAAAGAAGGTATGCAGCAACCATTGGGGAAGGATCTTGGCACATCTGAGGACCTGGGGGTGACCTAGAGTGCAAAGAATACAGCGACAAGGGGCCATATCATGCAGAATGATGCAAACTGTCGGAGAGGGGGAAATTCACCCCACCCTCCACCCCTCTTGTGTTCTTTTGGCTGGACTAATATTAATGATAAAATTGACATGAGACAGATTAACAGAAAAAGAAACAAAATTTGATTCATTCACAAGGAGGTCTCAGAAATGGGACCTAAGAAGTGCCCAAAAATGTAGCTTTTATACTTTCTACACAAAAAAAGACAATACATCTGTGAGGAATTAATAGGATAAAGAACTTGGGTTTTGAGTGCTTAATTAGTGAGGAATCCAAACAGAACTTTGGTTTGGGGTAGTAAATTAAAGAAGGAAAAAGGTTTACTTATACAGGCTTCCTGGCAATAAGGATGTCCTACCTCTAGACATGGGGAGTACACCTTTCACACGAGAGATTGCTTTCCTACTTCTGGAGACAAATAGGAAGGTCAGAGTATATCTCTTGAATTGGTCATTACTTAAGTAACTTTAATTCAGAATAATCACTATGCCATTGAGGCATATTTTGGGGTAGCTTACCCTGGGCCCCAGAAGGCCATAATAAAGTATTTTTCCCTTTTTAAAAATTTTCTTTATTTTTTTGAATCGAAGGATAATTGCTTTACAGAATTTTGTTGTTTTATACCAAATATCAACATGAATCAGTCATAGGTATACATATGTCCCCTCCTTCTTAAATCTCCCTCCCAACTCCCTCCCATCCCACAACTCTAGGTTGTTGCAGAGCCCTTTTTTGAGTTCCCAGAGTCATACAGCAAATTTCCATTGGCTATCTATTTTACATATGTAAGTTTCTATGTTACTCTCTCCATACATCTACGCTTTCCGTCCTCGCCCTGCCCCCATGTCCATAAGTCTGTTCTCTATGTCTGTTTCTCCATTGCTGCCCTGCAAATAAATGCATTGGTACCATCTTTCTAATTTCCAAATATATGTGTTAATACACTATATTTATCTTTCTCTTTCTGACTTACTTCACTCTGTATAATCAGTTCAGTTCAGTCGCTCAGTCGTGTCTGACTCTGCGACCCTGTGAACCACAGCACGCCAGGCCTCCCTGTCCATCACCAACTCCCTGAGCCCACCCAAACCCATGTCCATCGAGTCGGTGATGCCATCCAGCCATCTCATCCTCTGTCATCCCCTTCTCCTCCTGCCAGCATCAGGGTCTTTTCAAACAAGTCAGCTCTTTGCATCAGGTGGCCAAAGTATTTGAGTTTCACCTTCAACATCAGTCCTTCCAATGAACACCCAGGACTTATCTCCTTTAGGATGAACTGGTTGGATCTCCTTGCAGTCCAAGGGACTCTCAAGAGTCTTCTGCAACACCCCAGATCAAAAGCATCAATTCTTCAGCCCTCAGCTTTCTTGATAGTCCAACTCTCACATCCATACATGACCACTGGAAAAACCAAAGCCTTGACTAGACAGACCTTTGTTGGCAAAGTAATGTCTCTGCTTTTTAATATGCTATCTAGGTTGGTCGTAACTTTCCTTCCAAGGAGGAAGCGTCTTTTAATTTCATGGCTGCAGTCACCATCTGCAGTGATTTTGGAGTCCAGAAAAATAAAGTCAGCCACTGTTTCCACTGTTTCCTCATCTATCTGCCATGAAGTGATGGGACCGGATACCATCATCTTAATTTTCTGAATGTTGAGCTTTAAGCCAACTTTTTCACTCTCCTCTTTCACTTTCATCAAGAGGCTCTTTAGTTCTTCCTCATTTTCTGCCATAAGCGTGGTGTCATCTGCATATCTGAGGTTATTGATATTTCTCCAAGCAATCTTGATTCCAGCTTGTGCTTCCTCCAGCCCAGCGTTTCTCATGATGTACTCTGCATATAAGTTAAATAAGCAGGGTAACAATATGCAGCCTTGACGTACTCCTTTTCCTATTTGGAACCAGTCTGATGTTCCATGTCCAGTTCTAACTGTTGCTTCCTGACCTACATACAGGTTTCTCAAGAGACAGGTCAGGTGGTCTGCTATTCCCATCTCTTTCAGGAATTTCCACAGTTTATTGTGATCCACGCAGTCAAAGGCTTTGGCATAGTCAATAAAGCAGAAATAGATGTTTTCTAGAACTCTCTTGCTTTTTGGTGATCCATCAGATGTTGGCAATTTGATCTCTGGTTCCTCTGCCTTTTTTAAAACCAGCTTGAACGTCTGGAAGTTCACGGTTCACGTATTGCTGAAGGCTGGCTTGGAAAATTTTAAGCATTACTTTACAGCATGTGAGATGAGTGCAATTGTGCGGTAGTTTGAGCATTCTTTGGCATTGCCTTTCTTTGGGATTGGAATGAAAACTGACATTTTCCAGACCTGTGGCCACTGCTGAGTTTTCCAAATTTGCTGGCATATCGAGTGCAGCATTTTCACAGCATCATCTTTCAGGATTTGAAATAGCTCCAATGGAATTCCATCACCTCCACTAGCTTTGTTCATAGTGATGCTTTCTAAGGCCCACTTGACTTCACATTCCAGGATGTCTGGCTCTAGGTGAGTGATCACACCATCGTGATTGTCTGGGTCATGAAGAACTTTTTTGTACAATTCTTCTGTGTATTCTTGCCACCTCTTCTTAATATCTTCTGCTTCTGTTAGGTCCATACAATTTCTGTCCTTTATTGAGCCCATCTTTGCATGAAATGTTTCCTTGGTATCTCTAATTTGCTTGAAAAGATCTCTGGTCTTTCCCATTCTATTGTTTTCCTCTATTTCTTTGCATTGATCACTGAGGAAGGCTTTCTTATCTCTCCTTGGTATTCTTTGGAACTCTGCATTCAAATGGGTAAATCTTTCCTTTTCTCCTTTGCTTTTTGCTTCCCATCCTTTCACAGCTATTTGTAAGGCCTCCTCAGACAGCCATTTTGCTTTTTTCCATTTCTTTTTCTTGGGGATGGTCTTGATTCCTGTGTCCTGTACAATGTCATGAACCTCCATCCATAGTTCATCAGATATTCTGTCTATCAGATCTAGTCCTTTAACTCTATATAATAGGCTATCCATTCATCCGCCTCATTAGAATGTAGACTCAAATGACTGACTCAACTGCTTCCCTTTTTATGGCTGAGTAATATTCCATTGTGTATATGTACCACAGCTTCTTTATCCATCATCTGCTGATGGACATCTAGGTGGCTTCCATGTTCTAGCTATTGTAAATTGTGCTGCAATGAACATTGGGGGACATGTATCTTTTTCAATTTATATTTCCTCAGGTATATGCCTAGTAGTAGGATTGTTGTGTCATATGGTGGTTTTATTCATAGTTTTTTTTTTAATTAGTTTATTTATCTATTTTTTAACTTTCCAATATTGTATTTGTTTTGCCATACATTGACATGAATCCACCACGGGTGGACATGATTTCCCCTTCCAGAACCCCCCTCCCACCTCCCTCCCCATCCCATCCCTCTGGGTCATACCGGTACACCAGCCCTGAGCACCCTGTATCATGCATCGAACCTGGACTGGCTATTTGTTTCAGATATGATAGTTTACCTGCTTCAGTGCCATTCTCCCATATCCTCCCGCCCTCGCCCTCTCCCATAGAGTCCATAATACTGTTCTACATATCGGTGTCTCTTTTGACACCTCACATACAGGGTTATCTTTACGGATTAACTAAGTTCCATATAGATGTGTTAGTATACTGTACTGGTGTTTTTCTTTCTGGCTTACCTCACTCTGTATAATAGGCTCCAGTTTCATCCACCTCATTAGAACTGATTCGAATGTATTCTTTCTAATGGCTGAGTAATATTCCATTGTGTATATGTATCACAGCTTCCTTATTCCTAGTTTTTTAAGGAATCTCCATACTGTCTTCCATAGTGTCTGTATCAATTTACATTCTCACCAACACTCCAAGAGGGTTTGCTTTTCCTACACCCTCTCCAGCATTTATTGTTTGTAGACATTTTATTCTGTTTGGTGTAGGGTGATATCTCACTGTAGTTTTGATTTGTATTTTTCTAATAATTAACAATGTTGAGCATCTTTTCATGTGTTTGTTATCCATCTGTATGTCTTCTTTGGAGAAATGTCTGTTTAGTTCTTTGGCCCACTTATTGATTGAGTTGTTTATTTTACTGATATTGAGCAACATGAGCTGCTTCTATATTTTGGAGAATAATTCTTTGTCAGTTGTTTCATTTGCTGTTATTTCCTCCCATTCTGAAGGCTGCCTTTTCACCTTGCTTATAGTTTCCTTCGTTGTGCAAAAGCTTTTAAGTTTAATTAGGTCCCACTTGTTTATTTTCATTTTTATTTCCATTTCTCTGGGAGGTGGGTCATAGAGGACCTGGCTGGGATTTATGTCAGAGAAAGGTCCACCTATGTTTTCCTCTAGAGTTTTATAGTTTTGGGTCTTATATTTAGGTCTGTATTCTGAGTTTATCTTCGTATATGGTGTTAGCAACTGTTTTAATTTCATTCTTTTGCTTGTAGCTGTCCAGTTTTACCAGCACCACATATTGAAGAGGCTATCTTTTCCCCATTGTATATTCTTGATTCCTTTGTCAAAAATAAGGTACCCATAGCTGCATGGGTTTATTTTTGCGCTTTTCTTCTTGTTTCATTGGTCTATATTTCTGTCTTTGTGCCAGTACCATACTGTCTTGATGACTGTAGCTTTGTAGTATAATCTGAAGTCAGGAAGCTTGATTCCTCCAGCTTCATTCTTCTTTCCCAAGACTGCTTTAATTATTCAGGGTCTTCTGTGTTTCTATATGAATTGTGAAATTTTTTGTTCTAGTTCTGTGAAAAATACCCTTGATAATTTTATAGGGATTGCATTGAATCTGTAGATTGCATTTGGTAGTATAGTCACTTTCACATTTTATAGTCATTTTCACATATTGATGCTTCCTACACAGGAACATGAAATATCTTTCCATCTGTTTATGTCATCTTTTATTCTTTCATCAGTGTCTTATAATTTTCTGTATACCGTTCTTTTGTCTCCTTATGTAGGTTTATCCCTAGGTATTTTATTCTTTTGGTTGCAATGGTGAATGGGATTGACTTCCTAGTTTCTCTTTCTGATTTTTCATCATTAGTATATGGGAATGCAAATTATTTCTGTGTATTGATTTTGTATCCTGTGACTGCTGAATTCACTGATTAGCTCTAGTAATTTTCTGATAGTATATTTAGGATTTTCATGTCATCTGCAAACAGTGAGAACTTTACTTCTTTTCTGATCTGGATTCCTTTTATTTCTTTTTCTTCTCTGGTTGCTGTAGCTAGGACTTCCAGAACTATGTTGAATGATAGGGGTGAGAGTGGACACCCTTGTCTTGTTCCTGCTGGGGAATGATTTCAGTTTTTCACCATTGAGAATAATGTTTACTGTGGGTTTATCATGTATGGCTTTACTATTTTGAGGTAGGTTCCTTCTAGGCCCCCCCTTTTTGGGAAAATTTTAATCATAATTATGTGTTGAATTTTGTCAAAGGCTTTTTTTTGCATCTATTGAGATTGCAATATGGTTTTCATCTTTCAATTTGTTAATATGGTGTATCACATTGATTGATTTGCATATATTGAAGAATCTTTATACCTATGGAATAAACTCAATTTGACCATGGTGTACGAGCTTTTCAATGTTTGTTGAATTCTATTTGCTAGAATTTTGTTGAGGATTTTTACATCTATGTTCATCAGTGATATTGGCCTGTAATTTTCATTTTTTTGTTGTCTTTGCCTGGTTTTGGTATCAGGGTGATCGTGGCTCTTAAAATGAGTTTGGAAGTGTTCCTTCCTCTGAAATTTTTTGAAAGAGTTTTAGAAGAATAGGCACTAGGTTTTCTCTAAATGTGTGATAGAATTCTCCTGTGAAGCCATCTGGCGCTGGGCTTTTGTTTGGGGGGAGAATTTTGATCGCAGTTTCGATTTCAGTGCTTGTAATTGGGTTGTTCATAATTTCTGTTTATTCCTGGCTCAGTCTTAGACAATTGAACTTTTCTAAGAATCTGTCCATTTCTTCCAGGTTATCTATGTTATTTCCATATAGTTGTTCATAATAGTCTCTTATAATCCTTTGTATTTCTGCACTGTCTGTTGTAACCTCTCCTTTTTCATTTCTAATTTTGTTGACTTGATTCTTCTCTCTTTTTTTCTTGATGAGTCTGGCTAAAGGTTTGTCAATTTTGTTTATCTTCTCAAAGAACCAGCTTTTAGTTTCATTAATCTTTACTATTGTTTCCTTCATTTCTTTTTCATTTATTTCTGTTCTGATCTTTATGATTTCTTTCCTTCTACTGACTTTGGGGTCTTTTGTTGTTGTTCTTTTTCTTTTTCCAGTCGTTTTGGTGTAAAGTTAGATTTTCTATTCAATGATTTTCTTGTTTCTTTAGGTAACATTGTATTGCTATAAACTTCCCTCTTAGAACAGCTTTTGCTACATCCCATAGGTTTTGAATTATTGTATTTTCATTGTCATTTGTTTCTAGGAATTTTTTTTATTTCCTTTTTGATTTCTTCAGTAGCCTGCTCATTATCTAGAAACGTATTGTTTATCTCTATGTGTCTGTGTTTTTCACAGTTATTTTCTTGTAATTGATATCTAGTCTCATAATGTTGTGGTCAGAAAAGATGCTTGATATGATTTCAATTTTCTTAAATTTACTGAGGTTTGATTTGTGACCCAAGATGTGGTCTATCCTGGAGAATGTTCCATGTGCACTTGAGAAGAAAGTGTATTCTTCTGCATTTGAATGGAATGCCCTGAAGACATCAATGAGATACATCTGGTCTAATGTGTCATTTAAGATTGTGTTTCCTTTTTAATTTTCTTTTTGATGATCTGACCTTTGGTGTAAGTGGGATGTTAAAGTCTCCTACTATTACTGTGTTACTGTCAATTTCTCCTTTTTTGTCTGTTAGTGTTTGTCTTATGTATTGAGGTGCTCCTATGTTGGGTGCATAGATATTTACAATATCTATTGCTATGTCTTCCTCTTGGATTGACCCCTTGATCATTATGTAGTGTCCTTCCTTATCTCTTGTAAGATATTTTATTTTATTTTAAGATCTATTTTTTTCTGATATGAGGATTGCTACTCCAGCTTTCTTTTGATTTCCATTTGAGTGGAATATATTTTTCCATCCTCTCACTTGCAGTCTATATGTGTCTTTAGGTCTGAAGTGGGTTTCTTATAGACAGTATACATCTGGGTTTTGCTTTTGTATCCGTTCAACCAGTCTGTGTCTTTTGGTTGGAGAATTTAATCCATTTACATTTAAAGTAATTATTGATGTATATGTTCCTATTTTCATTTTCTCAATTGTTTGGGGTTTATTTTTGTAGATCATTTTCTTCTCTTGTATTTCCTGACTATATAAGTCCCTTTAACATTTGTTGTAAAGCTGATTTTGTGGTACTAAATTCTCTTAACTTTTGCTTCTCTGTAAAGCTTTTGATTTGTCCATCAATTTTGAATGAGATCTTTGCCAGGTAGAGTAATCTTGGTTGCAGACTTTTTTTTTCCCCATTCAGTACTTTAAATATATCCTGACATTCCCTTCTGGCCTGAAGAGTTTCTGCCAACAGATCAGCTGTTCAATGTATGGGGTTTCCCGTGTATGTTACTTGTTGTTTTTCCCTTGCTGCTTTTAGTACTCTTTCTTTGTGTTTAGTCTTTGTTAGTTTGATTAGTATGTGTCTTGGTGTGTTTCTCCTTCGGTTTATCCTGTGTGGAATACTTTATGCTCCTTGGACTTGATTGACTATTTCCTTTCTCAATTTTGGGAAATTTTCAACTATAATGTCTTCAAAAACTTTCTCATACCCTTTCTTTTTCTCTTCTTCTACTGGGACCCCTATAATTTGAATGTTGGTGCATTTAATATTGTCCTAGAGGTCTCTGAGACTATCCTCAGTTCGTTTCATTCTTTTTACTTTATTCTGCTCTTCAGCCGTTATTTCCACCATTCTATCATCCGGCTCACTTTTCCATTCTTCTGCCTCAGGTATTCTGCTAGTGATTCCTTCGAGAGTGTTTTTAATTTCAGTAATTGTGTCATTTGTCTCTGTATGTTTATTCTTTTATTTCAATAGGTCTTTGTTAATTGATACTTGCATTTCCTCCCTTTTATTTTTTGAGGTTTTGGATCATCTTTATTATCATTATTCTGAATTCTTTTTCAGATAGTCTGCCTATTTCCTCTTTATTTATTTGGACTCACATGTTTCCAGATTGTTTCTTCATTTGTGCATTATTTCTCTACCTTTTCATTATTTGTTTATTTTTAACTTATGGTGTTTGAGGTCTCCTTTTCCCAGGCTTTGATGCTGAACTCTTTCTTCCTTTCAGTTTCTGCCCTCATCATGTTGGTCCAGGCTTTTGTAAGTTTCAGGCAGGCTGTGACTTGTGCTTGTGTTCCTGTAGGAGGAGGTGAGTTTTTTTTTCCCCCCCTCTGATGGGCATGGCTGAGAGAGGTGGTAATCCTGTCTGTTGATGTTCGGGTTTGTATTTTTTTCTTGTTTGTTGTTTGAATGAGGCATCCTGCACAGAGTGCTACTGGCAGTTGAGTGGTGCTAGGTCTAGCACACAAGTGGTTGCCTTTGTGGGTATTCTCACTATTTGACAGTCCCTAGGGTTAGGAGTTCTCTGGCAATCTAGGGACTTGGAGTCAGCGCACCCACTCCAAAGTCTCAGGGCCTGGGCTCTGGCTGGGAACAGAGATTCCACCGGTGGTGTGTTATGGCATTAAGTGGTATTAAAACAAATGCACAAAAGTGAGAAACAAAAGGTGCACCCCAGATAAATGGCAATTACAAAATCAGGTAAATAATAACTAAAATAATGGAGTACACCCACATATATACGCACCCATAAGCAAAACCAAAATAGTCCAAAAAAGATAAATAAATAAAGTATAATATATTGACCTTGCATACAAAGGAAACAAAAAATGATATCCACCAATTAAGAATAAAACTAACTGAAGTACAGACTGGAAAACATAACTAAAGCGAGGTGCCAACTGGGGAATAAAGCAACAAAAACAAAACAGACAAATATGGTGAGAAAAAGAAACAAAGAATAAAATGCAAAGTTAAGCAGAAGTAGATAAAGAAGATCTGTATACAGTAAGGATTAACTACACTGGGAAAAGAACAGTAGGAAAAGCAAACAAAGGAATAAATCCAGGGAAAAAAAATAACAATAAATTTTAAAAATTTTTAAAAAGAGAGAAGAAAAAGTAAATAAAGGAAAACCCCACAGAACTGCAAAAGGCCAATGCAGAGGCAGAAGTATATAACAGAAATAAAAAGTGTGATTTTAAAAAACTCCCTAAAGTTTAAATAGATTTAATAGTACAAATAAAAACCATCAACTGCCGAAACAGAGTGAAAAGGAGGGGAGGGGGGAAAAAAGAAAAAAAAATCCAGAGGCAGCTACAGAACAAGTCAAAATATAAGAAATATTTTTCTTGAGTCTCTGCTGTCAGCATCCTTTCCCTCACTGGGAGTCACAGCCCACCTCACCTCCCTAGGATGCCCTTCAACACTGGGCTGGTCTCTGGACCTGCTGTGGGGTCCGCTCAGACTCTAATCTGGTCCTATTCTTGTGTGTTCTTGCCTTCAGTGTCCACAGCTATCAGAACTAGTGCGTTTTCTTTTGTGAGAACTCTCATTGTCCTTTTACATATTCCATAGACTCAGAGTCTCCCTAGTGGATTGTGTGGATTTGGTCTAGTTTGTACAGCAGGTGGGAAGGTTTAGGGTCTTCTTCCTTAGCCACACTGCCCCTGATTTCAGCTGTAGTTTTATCTCTACCTCTGCATGTGGGTCATCCAGAAGGGTTTGCTCCTCAGGCTGCCCTGGAGGACTTGGTTCTGCCCCAGTGAGGGCCAGCTCTGGAGGTGGCACAGCTGCTTAGGTCACAGGGGCCCTGTCAGCACCAGGTTCTCAAGGGAGCTGGCAGCTAGGGCAGCAGGAAATATCGTGCTCTAGAAGGGTATGGCAACCCACTCCAGTATTCCTGCCGGGAGAGTCTCTTGGGCAGAAAAGCCTGCAGGCCACAGTCCACAGGGTCTTAAAGAGTTGGACACGACCAAAGTGACCCCCTGTGCACAGATGCAGGACTCTTTCTAGCTTCTGGCAGTTCTTTCCCAGGAGGGATCATGCATGGAGGTGGTGCAGTTGCTTGGATCACAGAGACCCTGGCAATGCCGGCTATGCAGGAGCACTGATGTCTATTGTCACAGGAGATATGGTGTTATCAGGACTTTTTCTTGTCTGTGGCAGCTCTGCCCCAGTGAGGACTGAGCGTGAAGGTGGCGACGGCACCAAGTGTGCAGGGATGCAGACTGCTGCAACCACAGGAGCTATGGCCCTATCAGAGTCTTTTTCTAGCCTCTGGTAGCTGGTGATCTTCGGCTAGTCCTTCTCCATTGCCCTGCCCATTCGGGCATTTAGAGGGCTCTGCTGACTTGGATCCTTCTCTGTTGCTCAGCACTGTCAGGTGCTTGAAGGGGCCAGCCTGTCTGTTGTTCAGCTGCCGGTGCTGGCCTGTGGGAGAGAGAGGCTAAAGTGATGGTTCCACCCCTACGTATGACTCAGCAATATCACCTTGCCTCCAAGGCTGCCTGGCTTTCCTCCACGGGCATTTCCTACCACAATCTCCTCCTGCATATCCCCTCGGGCCGTCTCCCTGCCATCAACAGCAGACCTCACCTTGGATTCCTCCACAATCCCTATACTCCAGCTCCCAGCTGCTGTGCCTTCTAAGGCACCCACATCCCTGACTAGGGTATGTATGGCTGTGGCAAGGATTGTCTGTGTGATTCTCATTCCGTTTAGACTGTCACAGATCAGTTGCTTCACTCACAGCCTCAACTGTTTTCCTCCTATGTCCCAAAGAGTTGCCCCAGTGTGTAAATCAAACCCCTGCTTCAGTTCCCCCACCTGCCAGGGGCAGGTCAAGTCCTACTAACTCTTTTTCTCCCTGCTTCCTTCATTCTACTAAGTTTTATGTGGTTCTATATATTCTTTTCCACCAGTCAGGTGCTCCTGCCCACTCTCAGCTGGTGTTCTGTAAGTACTTCTGTGTCTGAAGGTGTATTCCTGATGTATCCATGGAGAGAGATGCACTCCATGTCCACCGACTCCTCCACCATCTTATTCTCTCCATTATAAAGTTTTGACAGTTGTACAGGAGTAGCAAGATGCTGTGTTCTGGAAAGATCCTTTTGGTGACAGGACACAGAATGATCCAGAGTACTAAAGGTTGTTATGAGACAAGCCAGGAGCGTTGGTAAATAGTACATGGTCTAGGTAGGAAGAGGAATTGGGGCAAATATAGAAGTTGAAGAAGGGAAAATGAATCAGAAATGGTTGTCTGGATGAAAGGAGGACCTAAATTAAGAGAAGGTATTGGTATGATAGAGGTAATAGCTCATTTCTGGTCATCGTGAATTTCAGGTGCCAGAAGGTTGAATCCAGCAGGTTGAAGGAAGGAGGTCAAATGGGAGGAAGGAGAGAGACACAACTTCTGCAGAAGAGCACCTAGAAAAGACATGGGTAGAGGCGACTTTGGAATAAAATAAACATATATTAGGCATGCACAATCTCCCAGTCCCTCATGGAATCTTATGAAATTTCCAGTAACATCTCCATTAATCCCAACTCTTTTATGTGTGGCTTTGCTTTAGTAAGGAGGAAGTAGTATCCATAAAATGATTTCTTCTGTTTGTTTTCTGACTAATCATGAAAGGGTAAGATAAATATAAAAATATTGAGTAAAACATTATAGTAAGTGATTGATAAGCTTAAATTCATACTACAAAAATGGAAATATGAATTTGTTACAGAAGTTTAGATATAAAAGTTTATCTATAGGTCTCTTACTGTTGAAAAAGCAAACTGAGAACGGAGTTACTTGAGGGATGAGTCTTTTGTTATCCTTGGTTTTAAACATGTAACATACAGGTGGACAGAAGTGATAATAGCTCATTGACTAATGGCCTGAATAAATGGTGTAGAATAAATGTGCATATCTATCACACATATCAAGTAATATGTATCTTTTTGTGTCTTTTACAGTAAAATACTTCAGACAGTCATGGATATAATAAAAATTAAGTTTCAGAGCACCAGAATTTTGACTCTTTCCCCAATTTGATAAATGCTGTACTTGAATACTCTTATTAAGTCATTCATTTAACAAAATAAGTTATAAATTATTTCCTTGAATTATTTTAACACAAGAAAGTTGTGTTAATTTTGGCAATACTTCATTACAGGTGATTATGTTGTCATGACTATATACTTTGAATTGAGTAGAAGAATGGGATACTTCACTATTCAGACATATATTCCTTGTATACTGACTGTGGTTTTATCCTGGGTATCATTCTGGATCAAAAAAGATGCTACACCAGCAAGAACAGCATTAGGTGAGTTTCAAAAAAGTCTCCTACCATTTTGCGTAATTTTAATGTAGAAGTATATTCATAAAAATACTTCAATGAAAAAGACTCAGTTCAAATGTAGCTGATCTAATTTGAGGGCTGCTTGATTATTTTATTTATTTTTAAGTAGATGAATTAGATTTTTTCTTCCTGACAATAGAATTCTATGTGTACCACTTAAGTTGAGGTTAGGTGTTCAAAATAAATCAATTGCATCATACTGTACTGTGCTCAGTGGATGATGTCATTAAAAATGTAGTCATGTTCTGAAACCTGCCACACTCAAAAGTCTCCTTAGGTCAGTGAATGGAAATAGAACAGTGTATAGAGATAGAACAGTGTACGGAAATAATCAGTAAAACAATCTTTCAATAAAAGAAGTACTGCTTGTCTAGAGAAAATTTACCAGCAAACAAAAAGATGATTATTCTTTTCAGCTATAATTTACACATTAAAGCTCAAAGACTTTTCATAAATTTTTCTCTGGTACCCAAAATTCTCCTAATAAAACATTAAATTTCACTGGTTTTAGAATTGTAGTGCATGTTTTATATCAGTTTTTCTTTATGGTAGGAATTTTGCCTAACTTTCTATATTTTGATTTGTTAATAATGTATGATACATAGTTCTTTCCACCAGCACTCCCACAATTTCTTTTGGAAATCAAGCTACCTCAATATAAAAAACTGCAAAATCTTGTATATTACATATGCAAGATCTTGTATATTACATTGTACCACTTCTGTAGGTTTTTTAATTCGTGTTTGTTTAACAGCACAGTACTTTCTGAACAAGGTATATTAGCCTTTAATATCTTCTGTCCTGTGGAAAATTCTTAAAGAGATGGGAATACCAGACCACCTTACCTGCCTCCTGACAAATCTGTATGTAGGTCAAGAAGCAACAGTTTGAACCCGACATGGAACAAAGGACTGATTGCAAATTGGGAAAAGAGTATGTTAAGGCTGTATATTGTCACCCTGCTTATTTAACTTCTATGCAGAGTACATCATGCGAAATGCCAGGCTGGATGAAGCACAAGCTGGAATCAAGATTGCCGGGAGAAATATCAATAACCTCAGATATGCAGATGACACCACCCTTATGGCAGAAAGCAAAGAGGAACTAAAGAGGCTCTTGATGAAAGTGAAAGAGGAGAGTGAAAAACCTGGCTTAAAAGGCAACATTCAAAAAAAAAAGAAGATCATGGCATTAGGTCCCATCATTTCATTGCAAATAGATGGGAAAACGGTGGAAACAGTGACAGGCTTTCTTTTCTTGGGCTCCAAAATCACTGCAGATGGTGACTGCAGCCATGAAATTAAAAGACACTTGCTCCTTGGAAGAAAAGCTATGACCAACCGAGACAGCATATTAAAAAGCAGAAACATTACTTTGCCAACAAAAGTCCTTCTAGTCAAAGCTTTGGTTTTTCCAGAAATCATGTATGGATATAAGAGTTGGGCCATAAAGAAAATTGAGTGCTGAAAAATTGATTCTTTTGAACTGTGGTGTTGGAGAAGACTCTTGAGAGTCCCTTGGACTGCAGGGAGATCAAACCAGTCAATCCTAAAGGAAATCAGTCCTGAATATTCAATGGAAGGACTGATGCTAAAGCTGAAGCTCCTTCTTTGGCCACCTGATGCGAAGAGCTGACTCATTGGGAAGTACCCTGATGCTAGGAAAGATTGAAAGCAGGAAGAGAAGGGGACAACAGAGGATGAGATGATTGGATGGCATCACCAACTCAATGGGCATGAGTTTGAGAAGGCTCTGGAAATTGGTGATGGACAAGGAGGCCTGGCTTGCTGCAGTCCATGGGGCTGTAAAGAGTGAACTGAACTGAACTGACCCTCTGCCCAATATTGGTTTTGCATTCTTATAGAAAATACATGCTAAATAAGCTGACAAATGTATAACATAAATTTAGTAACTATTCTTGAGGTTATGATCTCACAGGGACAAATTCAAATGTAATAGTGAGCATGACTTTAAAGACCAGCTTCAAAACAGAGTAATATGTCTGCACAACTTGAAACTATGCAAGTCCTATCAAAGAGTAGCCATCATGGCGTTAAGAGGACAGAGATACTAGAAATATACCATGCTTACAGGTAATAGATTTGCTGACCAGAAGAATGGAGAAATCTCAACACTAGTATATTTAGTTGAGACACCTGAAGGGCTCTGTTTAATAAAGGAATACTCTAGACTTCCTTTAAATGAAACAAATCTTGCCATGACAAGATCAAGCAAAACCACCAGTAAATCAACTGTTTATTATAAGGAAGAATTCAACATTCTTTTTAAAAAATGATATAGTCCATCATGTTTCTTCTACAATATTGTATATACAGTAAAAAAAATTACTAGACTTTCTAAAAAGCAGGTAATTGTGATCCATGATCAAGAAAAAAGTCAACATTAAAATGCAACTTTGGTGTTGAACCAGCAGATATGGGCTTTAAAGCAGCTATTATAACAGTGTTCAAGAATTAAAAAGAAAATACAATGTTAGTGAATGACCAGATGGATAATATCAACAAATAAATTTCTTAAAAATGAAGTTCTAGAATAAAGTGTATAATAGTCAAATTGAAAATAATCACTAAGTGAGTTTAAGAGCAGATTGAAGATGCTGGGGGAGGGGCAGGCGGGAGAGATCATGTACAATTGACCATCACATAAAATTTATCTAATTAGAAGAAGATGTGAATAAAAAATGATTTTAAAGAATTAACAGAGCCTCAGTGATCTGTGGGACAATATAGAGATGTATAACACAACTTCAACTGGTACTCCAAAATCAAAAGAGAAAAAGAATAAGGTTTAAAAAATTTTGAAGAAATTTAGTAAAAATACGCAAATTTATTGAAAGTGAAAGTGAAGTCGCTCAGTCGTGTCCGACTCTTCGCGACCCCATGGACTGTAGACTACCAGTGTCCTCTGTTCGTGGAATTTTCCAGGCAAGAATACTGGAGTGGGCTTCCATTTCCTTCTCCAAGAGATCTTCCCAACCCAGGGATCAAACCCAGGTCTCCCACACTGCGGGCAGATACTTTACCATCTGAGCCACCAGGGAAGCCCTACCTACAAGTTCTTTTTTTTTTTTTTTTCAAATTAGTTTATTTTCTATTTTTTTAACTTTACAATATTGTATTTGTTTTGCCATACAATGACATGAATCCACCATGGGTGTACATGTTTTCCCCTTCCAGAACCCCCCTTCCACCTCCCTCCCCATCCCATCCCTCCGGGTCATGCCGGTGCACCATAACATGGTCACCACATTTTTGAAAATGTTAAATTGAACATTTATTACAAAATCTATATTTTTCATAAAAATTTACCCGCCATCAGTGTACACTTTTCAAATTTACAATGCATTTCTACAAAAAGTATCACAACTTTCCCACCTGCAATGAGAGCCTGACATTCTGTTTCCACTGTACTGATTAAAGAAACTGATTCAAAGAGGGTGAGTGGCTTTATACGACCAAATGGTGAGAAGGCCCAGAGCAGTGCTGAAGGCTTTGACTTCTAGTTCAATATCCTGTGCACCTGACCAAGATGTTCATGTTGTTCTATTTGACTTATTCTACAATTTCTTGCTGATTGACAGACCAGGGAGCCACTAAACAGGAGCTGTGATGCTACTGCAAAGATGGGAACTAACATGCATTCATCTGTCATGTCTACCTGATCTTTCTATCACATATTATATCTCTTAAATTTGCTCCACAGCCTTTGATTAAATCTTTAGTGTTGGCCAACATATATGAAATAAAGTCAGATTAATACTGTGATTAGTTAACTAATTAACCGATGACTCAATGCACTGATAAAAAGCATTCATTGAAATGGTTAGAATGCTAGACATGGTGCTATGTAATGGGCAAGAAAGGATGAGCAAGATGCAGTTTTGCTTTTAAAGATTGCACATTCTATTCAGGGAGGCAGACCACAGAGACATATGCAATTCTCTGTGATAATACAAAAAAGGAGGCACATAGAATGTATAGGAATAGTGAAGATGTGTGTATTGTTAGCTCTGCCTGGAGTCCTGTAAAGTGATTTGCCTCAGAAGAAGTGGTATTTCAGCTGAGTCTTCAAAAAAAGGGAGTTTACAAATTGCACAGAGAAGGAGATGCAAAACAGGAAACAGTTTACCTGGGCAGAAGAAAAGTGTGAGATGAGGAACAGACAAATTATAGGGAACTGCAAACCTCACTTTCATTAAAAATATATTTAAAAGACAAAATGTCAAACAGTACAAAAATTACTGAATAAATGGAATGATATCAACTTAATTCATATCTTTTCATGTTATTGTGAAGACTATAATGAAGCATATTATGGAAATGTTGCTTATCATATTATATATACAGTACAATTAAAAGTATTATTACATTTATGCAATGTCAAGAGGGAGGATTCACATAAAAATAAAGCACAGTGTGGAATGGAGGGATTCTGTTTGGCTTCTTTTACAGCTTGCTGTGTGTCCCCCGTGCAGGCATCACCACAGTGCTGACCATGACCACGCTCAGCACCATAGCCAGGAAGTCCTTGCCCCGTGTCTCCTACGTGACCGCCATGGACCTGTTCGTGACCGTGTGCTTCTTATTTGTCTTTGCTGCTCTGATGGAGTATGCTACCCTCAACTACTATTCAAGCTGTAGAAAACCAGCTACCACCAAGAAAAAAACATCGGTGAGTTTCAGTAGCAAAGAGTTTCTCAGAAGGTGATAGAAGAATATTTTGAGGTAAATGGTTCTTATTCATAACGATTTTACACAACATGATATAAATAGTTAATTTAATAAGACTTTTAAAAAACAAAATAGGTATTCAGAAGATATGAATGTGACTGTCAAGCATTCTTCAGCTTCACCTACCAGTGGCATGGACTGATGTAATCACACCTTAAAGATTATTCTTTACCAGAGTGCTCTGTAATACAGATTCCATGGCAGTTTTCAATTGCTTTTTCTGCTTTCCTTGTAGTTACTACATGCAGATTCCTCAAGATGGATTCATGAAAGGATAAGCCTACAAGCCCCCTCTGTACGTATAGCACTGCAAGTCTAAATTTTTCTGAGAACTCTGTGTAAACTACAATTGAAAAATATTATTGTTTACATATGCATCTATTGAAGACCACAGAGTAATGCATATACTCCCTAAAACATGTATTTACAAAGTAATGTTCAACTTAGAAAATTTGGAAAATAAAGGAAAAAAATCACTTCTACTCAGGGATCAGTGTATAGCATACATATTTCTGTAACTCAAAATTATATTCTGACTACATTTCTTGGTCAAAATATTAATTTGTAGGATCATTTTAATGATTGCATCATATGTTCATGATTTAGGCACACACAGACAATCTTGGCTGGACACTGGGCTAATCCACAACTTTTCACTTTTAAACATACTTTTATCACTTGTGACTATTTTGTACATACTTGTGACTATTTTCTTAGTATTAATTCCTAGAAGCAGAATGCCTGGGCCAAAGAATTGCATGTTTTTTTCCAAATCGCATTCCAGCAGTTTTGCTAGCAGTGTGAATCACTCACTGCCCGGCGTGGGTCACTCTCCTTGCATTTAGTTAGATACTTGAATATACAAACAACTCCTACAAACTATTCCTATTGGCATTGCTTTGATTATTGATAAAGTTTCATAGATTTTTTACTTGTTTATTTTTGATTTTCACATATTCCTGTGAATTTCTTTCTCTGTCCATTGATTTTTACAAAAATTTTTGTATAATTTTGATAACATTTTTATCCCTGTAGTTTTTTAAAGTAGCAATCTGCCAGTTATATTTATTGTGTTTATACAATGTAAAATTTATATAATCACATATAGAATATATTAGGGATATTAATCTGGTTTTTTGTGTAGCTTTTATTCCAGATTTCATTAGCAATGTTGTCGCTGCAATTTCTTGTGCTTTTTTCCACCTGCAGTGTCTTCAATCTCCTGTTGTCAAATCTATCAACATTTCCTTTCGTGGTATCTGTCTCTTGTGTCCTGCTTGGAGGTCCTTTCCTGTCTTCAGAATGACATAGCTCTCCCTGACTTTCTTTTGAGTGCTAACTCTGTTTGCCAACATATTCTAAGTACTTTCATTTATCAACTCATTCTATCTTCACAAAAACCCACTCTACTGACAAGGACACTGAGATGTGGAAAAGTAAACTCCTATAAGTATTGACCAAATCTTTACACTTTAAAAAATTGTTGTATTTAATTGTTAGTGCTACCTGAAGTTTTAGTATATAGCTTAATGTAAGACTCTATTGAAAAATTGAAAAACATGTCTTTAAATCATTGATTGTGAGCTACCACTTTTACCATATAACAACTTTTTAAATTATTTTTATTCCTTTGTACATAACAAGTCACAAATTGCACTGAATGTTTTATGCCCACCCGTACACGATAGGTGGTTTTCTAGCTGCTAATCAGCATCTTATGTTCAGTTCATTTCAGTCAGTGTCATCAGGAGATAGTATAATTATCTATACTCTGCAAGTATGTATCATTATAGTTCTGACAGAATTGAAGCCATTTTTCTAGCTGTGGGAAGCCACCGTGAACATAGATTTTGCCAGAACAAATAGTCTGAGGCCCAGAAAATACATTATCACACACAGCCAGGGGGCTAAGAGTGGAGGAAGAAATTTTGACATCTTCGGTATAGAAATGATACAAAAGTAATAAAGAATCTTTTCACATAGAGAAAAAAAATAGCCACAAAACTAGAAGAAATTTTTAAGCTGGAAAATGTAATGACCCTAAAGAAAGTACATACAAAAACAATTCACAGAAAGGGCTCCAGGCCAGCTGGCAAGACGTAATCAGAGAATCTTCAACAAGAGATCAGAAGACAAAAAAATACTGGAGTTTTTCTACTGTTGGATGATAATGTCTTCAGTTCTATTCTGAAATATCTACAGCATTAGGTTAGTTAAGGGGCCACTCTCCCCAAGAAGGAAAAGCAGAGATGAACAGCCTCTCAGTAACCAGGGGCAGGAGCTGGCCCCCTGAGGGTCATATGTTGCTCTGGGGCAAGTTATCCAAACAGTTCAGTGCCTCAGTTACTTAACCCATAAAATGCAAGGCTAGTCCACTCTGAGCATGCAGTAGTACTTGCTGCCCAGGAAGCTCAGTGGTTCTGAGGAAGTCAAGAAACCGCATTATACAAAGAAGCAAAACAGGAGTGAGTCGGGCAGGACTCAGCTGGGCTGAAGATGACCCTGGAGATTCATTAATTAAAATCTGTATTTGGGGCATAGTTTGAAATTATCTTGACAAATGGGAGATCCGCATTTAAAGAAGTACTTAAACAATTTAACACATGGCTATTTACGGTTCTTAACATTAGAAGTCTTATTTCGATATTGTAATATGTCATTTTGCAACAGTGAGCTGTAAACATATAACTAGAGATCTCTTATTATTTGTTTCCGTGATCATGGGATTTTAGTTCTCTAAATGAAGAAGTGAGGTATTTAGTTTTCTCTTGTCCCCAGAAATCGTACACTTTTTAGCCTGTTACCTTGTCGGGCATCCTTTGAATCTCTAGTGAGCTGTCTCCATCCCTCCAGAGACTTCTGAGGCCCATTTTGAGTCAGCTCCTTGTGTTGGCCCTGCCTGCTTGTAATGGCTGGACCTCTTTGTGCGACACTACACAGGTACAAAAGGTTGAAGAAATAAAAGCATGAAAATCTGGCTGAACACTGTCAAAACACATGTACAATTATTATTTAATAAATGCAGATTTTTCTAATTGGAGATTATCAAAAAGAAACAAATTCCTCAAATGCACCGGAGTCGAATCAGGAATTTGCTTTTCTCAGCAAACTTCCAGGTGAAATTTACACCCACTCAGGTTTAAGAACCTTAACCCGGAGAACATGTATGTACACTAGAACCTGAGGGACACCAAGGTTTTTATTTCTTCCCATTGTCTAGAACTGTAGGAGAAAGTAGACAGCTGCACCATGGCCCCCTGGCTGGCTATTGGCCCAGAGCATCGTGATGTAGGTTAGTCCTCACACAGACATTTCCCAGTGAAAAGGATGCCCCAAAGGCTACCAGTAGTGACCCTGAAGGCTCTACACTTCTGCTTGCTTCTCTCTGACTTGACTCCACACAGCTAGAAAAATATCCACTCAACGTAATATCCAGAAGTAGAAGGGAAAAGGTGCCATATTCCTTGTAATTATGGGTTTTGGTTATATATATATATATATAATAAGTATATATATCTATATCGTATTCATGATGAATTCTGAAAAGCCTCTCTCCCAGCATTAAGCAAAGGGCTTGTGTGCCTCCCTCTCCCTTGATCTCAGCCTCCATTGACACACACAGTTTCCTTTGACACCTCAGATCCTCAGTTCCTGCAGCATAAATAAAATTAGAGCAGAAAGACCACTATGGTTGTTAGTTTTCATACATTATTCAGTCAAATTTAGAAATTTTTCCTCTCTAAATGGACAGGGAAGCCTGGCGTGCTTCAGTCCATGGGGTTGCAAGAGTCGGACGTGACTGAGTGATTGAGTGACTGAACTGAACCGAACTGATCCTCTCTAAAAATTTCTATTTAGTACACAGTTCTAGTTGTATGGGAGAGTTCTTCAACTCCAAGATTGACATTTGGAATTACTCAAGGAGAGCTTGTGAAGTAGAAAACAAAACATTCCAACTGTATACAATTCTTGACTGTCTAGAGATGACAAGCAATGTCTGGTATTCACACACTGAAAGCTCATTTTATAACCTGAATTACATGGAACAAGAAGATTCTCTCTTCTCATTCCTATATACCATAGCTTTTTTTTTTACTATCTGCTAATTAGAAAGAAAAGAAATTTATTTCTCCACAAGTTGATATAAGTCTTGTTTAACATTTGAAGAATTGTATATAATGTCTGGGCATATATACTCCAAATCAGCAGAGAAGTCGGCAGACCAGGGACTTGAAATGTCTAGCACACATTTGAAAAAATGCTGAGTCTCCCTTATCAGTAATCTGAGAAACACAAGTTTCAAAAAACTGAACTCTAGGTTTTGAGGTTTCATTAGATTTGCAAAGAATGAACTCTCCACAGCAGGGATGGGGGAGCAGGCATGGAGCACTGCATTGTCAGCACTGTTTGTGGACAGGCATAAGCTATACTTACTGCTTGATTCATCTCGAGCTGTTCTTGATGCATTTCATGATGATTTTTGTGTTGTTCTTGTTGTCTGCAGAACTATTCTCTCCTTGACATGAGGCCACCACCACCTGTAACAGTTACTCTAAACAATTCCATGTACTGGCAAGAATTAGAAGATACCTGTGTCTATGAGTGTTTGGATGGCAAAGACTGTCAGAGCTTCTTCTGCTGCTATGAAGAATGCAAATCGGGATCTTGGAGAAAAGGACATATTCACATAGACATCTTGGAACTGGACTCATACTCACGGGTCTTTTTCCCTACATCATTCCTGCTCTTCAACTTGGTTTATTGGGTGGGATACCTCTATCTCTAACTCTTCTTCCAGGTGATAAGTGAAGAGTGTTAGATTCCCCTCTAAACTTTCACCGTCCCCAGACCAGTAGCGACTAACTGGAGTAGCAAGGAAAGACACTGCTCAGTTCATCTGAAATACATCACTTTTGAGCAGTGTAGGAGTATGTGCCAAATATTTCTATTACATATTTCAAACCCACAGATACATGCGTGTGCACACACAAGTTAACTGAGTTTTCAAGTGATCTTCTTGCTAATCTTTTACTGAATCTGTAGCTTGGTGATATTTATAAATGTGTTTTGGATATTGGAAGCAGCTCCCAATTTTCTTTTGTGAAGAAATCTGTGAAACGTCCAAGCGAATATCTGAGAGGCTCTCTCAGACTCCACCCTTTCCTGTATTTTCACTTGGGCCCTCGCAGCGCTGGCGCCCATTCGCGCAGAGTCACTGCTGACTGAGACTCATGCTGACCTCAGCCACTGGCAGTCTGAGTTCAAGCGTGAACTGCAGTGAGTTACCACCTGGTTTCCTCTCTCTGTGGCCTCTTTGCTCTCTTTTATCTAGTAACCTCACCCTGAGTTTGGAAAGGTTATGTCTGTTTCATCCACAAGTTTTCAGTTGAGGAAACAGTCTGATTTTCAGAATTCTCATGTTGCTGAAGTCAAAGATGTTTACTATCTCTGAACATCATAAGTTCAACATTTTATCCTAAGAAGTGTGTTTTACTAGACCAAGAGGCAACCCCAGAGTATACTCTATTATAGGTTCAGTGATTATCTTAACCTTGCAAAGAAAGGTATATAGCATTCACAAGCTTTGGTTTTGAAATTGTTTTCCAGAGTGTGAAAGAATTGTAGATAAAATTTGTACAAATTTTTCTTAGTGACTATTAACTTTCAAGTCAAATCAATTTTAGATGCAAAACAATGGGTCATGGCTATCATCAGTGATATATTTTGATGAAAAAATTATTTTATATTTTGGAATAAGGGTAGGTAGCAAGATTCTAAAGGAAAAGAAACCTTGAAATTATTACTCTTTTGATAGTTTTTATAACACAAAGCAAACTTGCTTATTGATGTTAGTTCTTTGTTATAACTGGATGCTAGTATGTACTTCACAAGACTCTTCAGAAGCTTTCCACCATAGATGGGGGGAAAAAAGTCCTACCATTAGTTTAACAGATGCTTTGCCATTATTAAAATTTTGGTACTAACTACGCTTCTCATCTATATCACATAGAAAATTGAATTTGTTTTGTTGGAAACCATATAATTTTATTTTAATTATGTATTGTACATGCTATTATTATTCAGAAAAAAGGTAAAACATTATGCAGGAAAAGTATATAAAAGTGCTAATTCATACAATTTAATGAATGTAGACCAGATACAGAAGACATGGGAGTGGAAGAGACCAGAAGAGTTGAAATTAGATGAGTCTATTTTAATGAACATCAAGTGAATGCAAATATATTGATCTTTATCACCCAATTTTCAAGAAAAAGTCTATATAATGTGAGACATTGAGTTACTTCCTGTCAACTCCCTCCCTGCCTTTTGATTTGATAGTTACTACGTAGGCCACAAACCAATTGGTTTTTATTTTGAAAATCCAATTTAAAACATAAAAAACAGTAAGTATTTGTGGAGAAACAGATTGAGTCTATTGGCCCAAATGAAATGTCTGCACTACTGGAGACTTGTGCCTACTAGCAGTCTCATCCTATCTCTCATGCACCAACCTCCCACTCACTCAACAACAGGGAGGGGTTCTGGAGGTGCCCTGACCACACCCCACCAGAGGAACTAAACACCCAGGGAGAGCATCCCAAGTTGTTCAAACACAATTCTCAACTTTATAGCAATATGAAAATTTCAATTCATTGTTTCTTTTTTTTAAAAGTTCTGGAAGGGGCTGAATTTTCCAGTGAAATTCTTGGGAGGAAAATAGCCTAAAAGCATTTTTATCACATATATTAAGTCCAACTTTACCTTTAAGATTTTTTACTGAGACCTCTTGTTTCAAGGCCATTCAATAATTGAGCATCACTGGCAACTCTTATGAAATTGTAAGTATAGGGTAATCTGTGTTTTCTGAATCCAACCAATCTCTCCCTCCCAGTATCAGTCATTCTGCTGATCTAACCACAATTAGTTTAAGGTTCCTTTTCCATGAAAGAGAACATTCATCTCGAGAGAATGTAACAGATCACAGAGCCGAAACTGGATTTCTGCACATCTATCCACTACGGGATCTTAGTAAAAAGAACGAAAACATTCCCTGCCTGCTTCTCTGCAGCTTGCCCATTTACGTTCTCCTTATTGATCCCAGCTCTCCAGATAAACCATTCCAGTCTACAATAAAGGAAAGTGGCAGGTACCTCACGCAGGTGCAGAGCTCAGGGGCGTGTTTTAAGTAGTTATGAGTTTACTTTATGGAAGAAGGAAGAGGAGGGGCACTGGGATAGTGAGAGGGGAATGTGTCACTCTTTAACTGAAGGACTCTCTTTCACCAGTATGCTTGGTTAGTAGGCTATGCATGGTGAGCATTGTGCAAGACTGTTCACAGATACTACATCCTTACAGCTCCACCCAGATTGCTTTGCATGAAGAATGGGGGATGATATTAGGTGGCTAGATGGCAGCTGTAGGGAGTTGAGTGACCTGCATTCCAAAAGTGCTACTGTGTTCCTCACGTTTAGAAACACTAAATTAAGGAGATGACTGTTCCACATTTTGACAAAAATTTCTAATTTCTGACCACCACAGCTCATACTTACAACAACTGTGACTGTCTCTATTAAGCTGCATCTAGGCTGGACGGAGAAAAAAGAAATTTCACACCAATGGAATTAGGGCAAAATGCATCTTAGAAAGTTTCAGTTTCTGCAAAGTCTGAATACCACAGCCCAGAACAGAGACTGTCATATACATAATCAAGGACAATATAGCTATAACATACTCTGGACCCAGTCAATACTGTCCCTAATCTACCCAGCATATGCCTTAAAGTAACACATAAATCTTAAATTACATCTATCATGCAGATTTTTCATTTCCTGTGATCATATATATCTCCTGCCAGATTTTACTCATCATTTGTGAATGGTTAAGACAAGATTTCTTTATGTGCCCAACAGTTTTATCCTTAATCGTATTATCAAATCAGTTAAAACTCAATTTTTGTGGACTCTTTAATTGAAGAAATGCCTTTCTTTTATGACAAAGCATTTTCAAGCAACATATGAGAAATCAGGGCCAATCTAAAAGTCAGCGACATTAGTGCTTGTGATAGGATGTGAGTGTTCACTTAGAAGCTTCACACCAAGTCTTTTTACCTGGTCACAGCTTGCTATAGTAAAAATGTATAGACAGATTTTTTGTTCCTCTGCAAAATATCACACTCTGGAAGCAAGAGTAGTAATTAACAACCTTATTTTGCATTGGTGGATACTTGCCACAACAGGGCATTCTTTATTAAAAGGGCTACAACTCAAAACAAATACAAACCTCATTTTTATCACTTTTATCTTGGCTGCCAATAACTGAAAACTTTCTGTGATTTCCTTTGAAAACTTGAAGGACTCTAACTAGTCTCCATGCCATTATACTTGCTATACCAAATCAGTGCTCTCAAAATACAAACATTTTTAATTCTCTCCATGATCTTAAAGTCTGAAGTGTTCTGAAATTTATATACATATGAAATTTCATCTTCACTTTCTGTAAAAAGACAAAATGTGAATGACTTGAGATAAGCATAATCTGATGTAAGTGCACACTGAAATATTTACTATTAGACTTCAGAACACCATTACATTTAAAAATATTCAGAAAGATGTCTGTAAATAAGAAAGAAAGAATCAGATGGTAAACACACTGTAATGTGAAACTCAAAATTTTCTGCTGAAGTCCGCTTCAAATTTCCCAAAACTGAGGTAGTGTGTAATCTGTACATTTTTTCCCTCAAATTTGCCTGTAGAAAACCTTCAGATTCACACAACTTAACCATATTGCCACATTGTATAATCACATCCAAAGAACCAAAAATAAAAGTTCAGGCTAAATGACCCCTTCTCAAATTCTTTGTTAACTTACCTTTTACTGTAAAAGCAGATTTCTATCATTGTGGGGATGAAACATCATAAAAGACAGAGATAAGAGTTGAGATAATAAGTAAACAACTTAGCCAGCCATATCTATGGAAAAATAAAACTTTGGCTTTTAAAATAAAATATCTGGTAATCTTTGAAGAGTAGCCATTAGACATTCCCACTCCTTCTTTTACAAATTCTTCTGATTAAAACTTAGCAATTCCTAGTCTAGTTCTATTTAGATCAAAAGAGAATGTTTCTTACTTTTTTCCCCAAAATGTCCTCTAGTTAAATGATGCTTTGGTTTTTAATGTTGTCAATGAAACATCTTAAATCTCATTACTCTGCTCACATAAAAACCAAAGTTTAGACCAGTTTATATTAGTCCTAAGAAAGTAGTACATTTACTAACAAGTCTTCAATGTTTTGAGTTAACTAAGCCAGTTTTAAAAATTGTATTATACAGGAACCTGAGCTAGAAAACAATTAGGTAGATAAAACACAAGAGTATGCACACAATGCATGTGTACACTCACACACATAAAGCAGCATATTTGAATGCACCATTCAGGTAATGAGAGGGAAATGCAAAATTGTTTTGCTTGAATTATTCAGATCATCACCTACCTCTACCACTTTTGTGGGGGGAGGCATTTATAAGCACAACATAACATTTTCTCAGCCCAGTGGACTGTTCTACAACGTGAGGATGATAGTGGTTTCTGCAGGGAAGGATGGTCTTCTCTAACTGCAGGACAGTTTAAACTGTGCAGGTTGGAAAGTACAGTGAAGATTGATTGCCGATAATGAAATCCCCCAGACTGAGAAGGTGGCTGTTATATTTTCTTCTTTTCTAGCTATTTGAGATTCTTTTTTTTTCCCCAATAACCACTTTTCCACAAAAAGTATTAAAGCTCCCATTTTCCATTAAAAAGCAGAAAAACTCAATGCCAGACTGATTTTCAGGAGCAAATGATGAGCGCTTTGATTTGGTTCTTGTTTATTACGGCAGATTTTGTTTTCATTGGCTATTTGTTTACAAAAGGAAGAATTTGGGGTGTCAGCCTTGTCCACTGACAGGTGAAAGCCACTCAATACACAGAGCAGCACTTCAGTCACTTTGTTGAGATTAGAACATCTCCTCGCCCTAACTAGCTGTGGCAGTTCCAGTCAATGCAGCCCCTGGTCAGCTCACCTGCCCGGTTCACTGAATTCACGCGCTGGTTAGGGCAGGGTGACCCTGGGAGAGACAGAGCATTTAAAGAAAAAAGAAAACCTTCTTTCTGAAGTGACGTTCAATGTAATTAGATGATAAATGTGGACAGAAAGCTCACTTAACTTGCTGACCAAATTTTTAAGTTGGCAGCTGAATGATAGGATTTTAGAAGAAATAAATTATGCTGCATTCTCATTATCATCATCATCACCACCACCTCCACCACCACCACCACCATCATCATCATCATCATCATCACTATTATCATAACCATCATCATCACCACCACCTCCACCACCACCACCACCATCATCATCATCATCATCGTCATCTATGTATCCTTCTCCAGGTTCCACACTAGTGCTGGGCTTCTGAGGTGGTGCTTGTAGTAAGGAACCTGCCAGCCAATGCAGGAGATGCAAGAGATATGAGTTTGACCCGGGATTGGGAAGATCCTCTGGAGAAGGAAATGGCAACCCACTCCAGTATTCTTGCCTGGAAAATTCCATGGACAGAGGAACCTGGTGGGCTACAGTTCATGAGTCACAAAGAGTCAGACATGACTGAACACACACACACACACACACACACACACACACACACACACACACACACTTACTAGTGTTTTGGGGCTTCCTGGGTTTCACGGTTATAAAGATCTCTGGGTCAGGAAAATCCGCTTGGAATAGGAAATGTCAACCCACTCCAGTATTCTTGCCTAGAAAATTCCATGGACAGAGGAGCCTGGTGGGCTTCAGTCCATGGGTCACAAAGAGTCGGATACTGCTGGGCATACATGCATGCATCCTAGTGCTTAACTATTCGTGCAATATGAAAGTTTAATGTCTTTTCCAAACTAAAACAAAATTAGAACTTAAAAGGAGAAAATAAAACAATATTATTTCAGTTTAAATATTAAACACACAGTTCAAATATTTGCTTTCTTAAAAGATTTCCAGAACTGTACTTTGTCCCAGAGGTCCTGTCTGTTTGCTGCTGCTGCTAAGTCGCTTCAGTCGTGTCCGACTCTGTGCGACCCCATAAATGGCAGCCCACCAGGCTCTTCCGTCCCTGGGATTCTCCAGGCAAGAACACTGGAGTGGGGTGCCATTTCCTCCTCCAGTGCATGAAAGTGAAAAGTGAAAGTGAAGTCTGTCTACCCTGCCTCAATCAGAATTTGAAATTATTCCTTAGGAGAATATTCCACCTAATTGTTTTTTGGTGGCTTGTGGGCTTGTGTTTTTGTTTCTTATTTTGTTTGGGGTTTGTTTTTTGTTGTTTTTATGGTGCTTGATGTATTTTATTTCTTTTCAAGAAGTTAACATTTAAATTGGCTAAGAACTATTTATCATTTTTCCCTAAAATGAATGCTTCTGTGTACACTTCAGATTTTTGTTAACCCCAACAGACAATCAGTATGCTTCATATTATATAATTTGGGTCTGCCCTTTGACTTTTTCTAATATATCGTGAGATTTTTACTTTTGGGTAGGAATAGACACAAGTAAAACATATTAATGAAATTTACAGTATTTATTATTATATTAGCTGTTTAGACTAATTGTAAAACATTTAAAAGGAAACTTTCGATCATTCTTGACCTTCAAAATGACTAATTTTGTGCTAGTGAACAATGTTTACAAGCATATGTTTGTGCAACTACATGACATGTTTTTCCTTATAAGCAGCTCCTGAACTAAGTGCGAGATTCATTCCTCATGAATGAATTCTCTGGGGAAAGTTCTTAAAGAGCAACAATTTTCAGGGATTAGGCCTGGATTGTTTTGTGAGGAGTAAGGGGCCACCTTGTGTTTACATGCAGTGATGTGTGTTTTTATACCCTTATGTACACTGGTGAAACTGGAACAATTTATTAGCGTATGTATTACTCTACCTACCGCCCTGAACATAGTTGAAACAGGTAGAAAGGAGCACAGTTTCCTAATGAAAGCATATTAGCTTCTCAAGCTTTTTCTTTTTAGGGAAAAAAAAGAAAGAAACAGGCAGAAGAAGTATCTTTTTATTTCCTGAAAATGCGGGGCCACATTTTTTCTTTAAAAAGAAAATCAAGCTTAAATAACTGATCAGAAATGTTTCGAAATCCAAGTAAGGCTGCCTTCTACTGAGAGCAGACCATCACATATTCACTAGGGCACACTTGAGTTATTTCCTGACCGTTTGTGCATAGTGGTCTACTTTAACTGATAAGCCAAAAGTAGTTCTTCAAGATACAGGTGGCAAATAGCCACTGTAACACTTGTTTAGGACACAGATTTCATGTATGTTGTGAGAAA
Source organism: Okapia johnstoni (assembly GCA_024291935.2). Lineage (NCBI taxonomy): Eukaryota > Metazoa > Chordata > Mammalia > Artiodactyla > Giraffidae > Okapia > Okapia johnstoni. Next base: position 3,958,348 of record CM044326.1, read on the forward strand.
GTACCAGGTTTAGTGTGAACTGTGCCACATGTAAGAGTTAACCATAATGTGTAGTTGTCTCTTTTTGAAACGTGTGTGTAAAAGAAAACCGTGAGTTGCCCTAGGAGATGCTCCAGGCAGAAAGGGAGAGAAGATATGCATATCTGCTCTCCACCTGGATAGAATCCTTCCTGCCTGTGAATTCATCTCCTCCAAGCGGGAGAGAGGAGAAGGATTTCAGGATCTGAGGGTTTCTTGGAATCTGCATTGAGCACTCAGTGTAGAGGCTATGTAGAGACCTGGTCCTGAGAGGTGACCTGCCCTGGCCAGATGTGTGCTCTGGTTCCTTTCCAGGCAAGTGGGTTGAGGGCCAAGCCAGGGTCCTGCCTTCATCAGGTGGCATCCAGAAGCCCCTGCCCTCCTGTCATCCCATGAGGGCCCGAAGGCTCTGGCTCTGGGTCCGAGGTCCTGCCATCCTCCTCCTCTCTGTCAAGGATGTGACTCCCTGCTAGTCGTGCGGCTCGTGATTTCCTAGAGAAAAGTGGGCACACTTGTGTCCAGCGTGCCTTGGCAATGCGGGCAGCACTGAGGCATGGGGGGCACTACACCTCGCTTTGCCAGTCTGGTCCCCACTGTGCCCTGCTCGGGGTGGGCTAGGCTGCCCTCTGTATTTGTATTTGTATTCCTATGTTTGTACTTCTAATACAAATAAATGCACACGTTGTCAGAAATATTTGAGCCAAGAGTAGGTATCTTTCTTGTTTTGAATGGCCAAACAGGAGGCTGGGAAAAGGCATGGGCTTTCAGGTCCACATGGGTGGGGGGCCTTCCCACCAGCAGGGGTGTAACATCAACTGCCCCTCTCAGAGGCTCACCCTTCTGCTAACCCTACCCAGAGGCAGATTCTGCAAATGTTAAGAAAGAGGGGGGAGGTTACAAGTGACCTATGTTCAAAGTATGTGAGCTTCTCCACTCTTGATTAAACCCAGAAACAGACTCCCCTGCAAGCTCAAACAACACACCCACCCCTGCCCATGGAGAACTTGAAATCTCACTCTAGCCAAGCAAGGAGGCAGGCGCCAGTCTCCAGGGCCTCACCTACAGTTCAGGTGTGATTAAATAGTATGAGCAGGGTTCTGGGTTTCTGCCCCTCCACTATCCATGAATGCAGAAGGGAGAACTGACTACTCTTAGAGTCTGAATAGTCACTCTGTGAGAAAGGGCTGCAGCCTCGAACTAAAGTAAAAGCCCAGCTTAGCAAATATGATAACAAACCAGTGGCAACTGCCACCACTGAGGACAGACAGACTTTACACTCCACTTTGGTCCATTTGAACTGAGCACATTTTACTGAAAACAAGCATGAGGTCTCCTAGCTCACCTATTATGACTTCAGTAAGACAGCCCAGCCTGCTCCTAGATGGCTTCTCCACTGGAGGAATGGGGCAGGGGCAGCTATGAGACATTTTCTTCTGCCTCTGCCAGCTTCCACTTCTCCTCCAAGACTTAGCACAGGCTTCTGAACCTGACATTAGGTTTTCAGATGTCAGTTGGATGGGTCAGAAGTATCTATTTTGGCATTTTCAGCACTTACTTCTGGATTACTTCAATCTATGTTTGAATGATGGTGAACATTTCATATTCATTAATCCCGCCCTCTTACCAGAATTGTCAAGTTGTCCCTGGTCTGTAACCAGTGCTACAGGCCTCTTCATAGATTAATTGCAATCACAGCTGTCTTTTATGCAGGACTATGTGCTAAGAACTTGGCACACATGAATCATTCAGTCCTCTGTGAAGTCCTCTTCCTCTGTGAAGGAAGTACTGTTGTCATCACCTTTATACTGATAAGAAAGCTGAGGCTTTCCCAATGTTAAAGGAAAATGCAGAAAAAGAGTTCAAGTGCTGGAAATATGACTTTAAGTACTTCAGAACTTCTGTGCTTAACTGCTACAATCTGCAGCTAGTGTCTTGAAAACTTGGACATTATGGAGTGAATTTCTGAGAACTTTTTTTTACTAAGGCCAAAGTTTACTTTTTAATTAATTTAAACATGTTTTTGTTTGGAAAGGAATATTTTTTTCAAAAGGGCATGGGAATTTAAATTGGTACAACCACTATGGAGAACAGTATGTAGGTTCCTTGAGAAAATAAAATAGTTTCACATGATCCAACAATCGTGCTCCTGGGCATATATCTGTAGAAAAACATGTACCAAAAGTATACATGCACCCCAATGTTCATTGCAGCACTGTTTGCAATAACCAAGAAATGGCAGCAACCTAAATGTTCATCAACAGATGAATGGATAAAGATGTGGTACATATATGCAATAGGATATTAGTCAACCATTAAAAAGAAAAAACTAACGCCATTTCCAGCAATATGGATGGACCTAGAGATTATCATGGGCTTCCCTGGTGGCTCAGTGGTAAAGAATTCGCCTACAATGCAGAAGATGGTGGATTCAATTCCTGAGTTGGGAAGATCCTATGGAGATGGAAATGGCAACCTACTTCAGTACACTTGCCTGAGAAATCCCATGGACAGAGGAGCCTGGCAGGCTACAATCCAAGGGGGTCACAAAAGAGTTGGACACGACTTAGCGACTGAACATCAACAAAGAGAAGTAAGCCAACTAAGTGAAGTAAGCCAGACAAAGACAAATAATTGTGTGTTATCACTTATATGTGGAATCTAAAAAATATAAGTGAGCTTATTTACAAAGCAAAGACTCATAGAGAATGAACTTATGGTTAGCAGTGAGAAGGGTGGAGTGAAGGGAAAGATTGGGAGTGTGGGATTGACATGTACATACTACTATATTTAAAACTGATAACCAACAAGAACCTGCTGTATAGCACAAGGAACTCTGCACAATATTCTGTAATAACCTAAATGGGAAAAGAATTTGAGAAATAATAGATTCGCATATATGTAAAAATACTAATAATTTTAAAATAAAATTTAAGAAAAACAAAAGGACATCTAAAGAATGTGCTAAAATGGCACAATGAGGTCAGCAGTGTTTAGTAGGGATCCACAGAAATCAATGACAGTTGTTCTCAGCTGAAAAGTAACATACACAATGTTCTCTCACTTGATTATTTGACTTGTATAGTAAGAACAGATTTTATGACCAGACTCTGTACTGGTTGCAGAGTGGGAATTATAAGGAAAGTGAGAGAGTCAGTTCTTAAGTAGATTAATAAGGAGTCCAGAGACCTCGAGGAGGAAGAGGAAGAGACATTTTTTTCTACCTTCCTTTGCCTTAGTCACCTAAGACGTTTTTTCTTAAGCTCTGAGTTGCCATGGCAACAGTCTATTTTGCCTAAGACTAACTGTCTTGAAGCCCAGAGCTAAAGATTACACAACAAAACAATACATCTTGTTCAAGGGTATGTTTCTCCTTAACCTCTGTGCTAACGATTATACAACAACAATGCATCTTGCTTGAGGACACGTCTCTCCTTAACAGGAGCCCATTCCTTCCCGATAACCTTGTTATCTTAAGATATACGTTGAGGGAGTCAGCCTGGAAAGACCTTTACAACCTTGAGACATTCTCTGGATCTATTGTTAGTAACCAATAGAAAAAGTATCTAAGACTAGTGAGGTGGCGGTCTTTCTGCCCCCTTTCTGATGTCTGTGTCTGAAGCTTTCACTGCCCCTTTTCAACTAATAAAACTTAGGCCTCACAAAGCCCTAAGTGACTGAAGCCGCATCTTTGATTCTGAAACGAAATTTTCTCCTTTGGAGATCACGAATCTGACACCATTTACTGTAAGCTATCAAAAGGAAATCCTCCACAGTGTCATGATTTGGGACCCTGAGGTTTGGAGTGGCATGTTTCAACCTTCTACCCCACACCACTGTTGTTTTCTAAAAGCTGTTCAATGGCTCCTCCTGGGTCAGTTGAATCTCAAGGGATGCTCTTCCCATTGTCTCAGGCCCAAAACAAAGTGACATCCAAGCACAGCCCAGAAGGGGAACCTCAAGTCCTATTACCCAGGGAGGTTGCAGACACACTTGAGAGACCACAGCATCTTGAATATTTGTAGTTGGCAGGAGTCTGTGAAGCCTGCCTGTGAGTTATATTAAGGACATTAGAACCAGAAAGGACCAGTTATAACACTGGGCTGACTGTGTTTATAAGTGAAGGGATTAAACAGTACCAACAATTCATTTTAAAGCTTAACAGTGAAACTATTTCAGTAAAATGACTTGAAATCTGGATTCACAGTGGCCTTCAGCCAAAGACATTGAAATGCTAGCACTTCCCTAATACACTATAAAGGAAAAAGCCCAAGTTTTTAAGAGGTGGAAATGTTGGAGTAGATTCATCATGTGCAATTAATCCACTCATAATCTAGCCATAAGTAGGAATGAAAGTGAAAGTGAAAGTGAAGTCACTCAGTCGTGTCCGACTCTCTGTGACCCCATGGACTGTAGCCCACCAGGCTCCTCTGTCCATGGGATAAGTAGGAATACTCAGGGATAACTCCCTGACCTAGATACTTAGAAAGGCACCAGGGAAACCGTTTCAGCATCCATGGAAGTTCACAGTAGACAATGGTGGAAGATGCTACCATGAACTCTTGGAGTAGCAGGACCAGATGGCATGACTTAACCTACAGAGAAAGTGGATTCAATGACCATGATAAGCCCTAGTAATGGTAGGTTAGGGTTTAGAAGAAAAGTTACGACAAACCTAGACAGCATATTAAAAAGCAGAGACATTACTTTGCCAACAAAGGTCCATCTAGTCAAGGCTATGGTTTTTCCAGTGGTCATGTATGGATGTAAGAGCTGGACTATAAAGAAAGCTGAGCACCAAAGAATTGATGCTTTTGAACTGTGGTGTTGGAGAAGACTCTTGAGAGTCCCTTGGACAGCAAGGAGATCCAACCAGTCCATCCTAAAGGAGATCAGTCCTGGGTGTTCATTGGAAGGACTGATGTTGAAGCTGAAACTCCAATACTTTGGCCCGCTGATGCAAAGAGCTGACTCATTTGAAAAGACCCTGATGCTGGGAAAGATTGAGGGCCGGAGGAGAAGGGGACGACAGAGGATGACATGGTTGGATGGTATCACTGACTCGATGGACATGGGTTTGGGTGGACTCTGGGAGTTGGTGATGGACAGGGAGGCCTGGCGTGCTGCAGTTCATGGGGTCACATAAAGTCGACACGACTGAGCGACTGAACTAAACTGAATGGTAGGTAAATAAAAGCAATTCGACCCACAGCATCTGAGACAATGACCAAATGATCTCGAGGTCTGTAGCAATGACACAGATGCAAAATCTGTGAAGGCTATGCTTGGTATATATAATCTGGGAAGTACTAAGGAGTAGTAGCACATGTAGGCATAAAGGACTCTTTTAAATTAGATTCAGAGTACCTTTGTTGATCAGATCTCTTTGAAGGGAATCCTACATTATGGCTACCAGTCTATACTGTGATTCTTCCTCCAAGTCTTTCCCAGAGGAAAGGAGCTATTCACCAGAGTGACCGTGTCCAGAGGAAAGGAAAATAATCAGAATTTCTAGGGTTATTCCATTCTGGCTAGAATTTTAAAAATTCCCTTGGGACACAAAATGACATTGGGGTCTAAAATCAGAGGGGGATATGGAAGTCAGGGAATAAGCAGTCTTGTTTACCTTGCTCATCTTCTAGGAGCTCAGAAAAATGATTGGATTTCATCTGTAAGGAAGGGTCAGTAAAACCTTTTGGCTCATCCCTAAACTGGATAAACTCTGTGCTTTCTGTCATAATATTAATATATCCTGCCTAAAGGGATTTTTTAAATAAATTTACTTATTTTTAATTGAATGATAATTGCCTTAAAATACTGATTTCATTTCTGCCATACATCAACATGAATTAACCATAGGTATACATCTGTCCCTTCTCTCTTGAACCTCACTCCCACCTCCCACTTTTCTCATCCTTCTAGGTTTTACAGAGCCACAATTTGAGTTAATGAGTCACACAGCAAATGCCCATTGGCTGACTATTTTACATATGGTAGTGTATATGCTTCCATGCAACTCTTTGCATCTGTCTCACCCTCTCCTTGCCCCCTGCCCATATCCAAAATTCTGTTCTCTATGTCTGTACCTCCATTGCTGCCCTCAAATAGGTTCATAAGTACCATCTTTCTAAATTATTCATATGTTCATTAATATATAATGATTTTTTCTTTCTGAGTTATTTCACTCTGTATAATAGGCTCTAGGTTCATCCACCTCATTAAAACTGACTCAAATGCATTCCTTCTTATGGCTGAGCAGTATTAGATTTATATATGTACCACAACTTCTTTATCCATTCATCTGTCGATGGAGCTAGGTTGCTTCCATGTCCTAGCTATTGTAAATAGTGCTGCAATGAACACTGGGATACATGTTTTTTCAATTTTGGTTTGCTAAGGGTATATGACTAGAAGTAGTATTGTTGAGTCACATGGTGGTATTTCTGCTTTATTGACTATGCCAAAGCCTTAGACTGTGTGGATCACAAGAAACTGTGGAAAATTCTGAAAGAGATGGGAATACCAGACCATCTGTCCTGCCTCTTGAGAAACCTATATGCAGGTCAGGAAGCAACAGTTAGAACTGGACATGGAACAACAGACTGGTTCCAAATAGGAAAAGGAGTACGTCAAGGCTGTATATTGTCACCCTGCTTATTTAATTTATATGCAGAGTACATCATGAGAAACGTTGGGCTGGAAGAATCACAAGCTGGAATCAAGATTGCTGGGAGAAATATCAATAACCTCAGATATGCAGATGACACCACCCTTATGGCAGAAAGTGAAGAAGAACTAGAGAGCCTCTTGATTAAAGGGAAAGAGGAGAGTGAAAAAGTTGGCTTAAACTCAATATTCAGAAAACTAAGATCGTGGCATCTTGTCCCATCACTTCATGGGAAATAGATGGGGAAACAGTGGAAATAGTGGCAGACTTTATTTTGGGGGGCTCCAAAATCACTGCAGATGGTGACTGCAGCCATGAAATTAAAAGACGCACACTCCTTGGAAGGAAAGTTATGACCAATCTAGACAGCATATTAAAAAGCAGAGACATTACTTTGCCAACAAAGGTCCGTCTAGTCAAGGCTATGGTTTTTCCAGTGGTCATGTAGAGATGTGAGAGATGGACTATAAAGAAAGCTGAGGACCAAAGAATTGATGCTTTTGAACTGTGGTGTTGGAGAAGATTCGAGAGTCCCTTGGACTGCAAGGAGATCCAACCAGTCTATCCTAAAAGAGATCAGTCCTGAATATTCATTGGAAGGACTAATGTTGAAGCTGAAATTCCAATAATTTGGCCATGTGATGTGAAGAGCTGACTCATTGGAAAAGACCCTGATGCTGGGAAAGATTGAAGGTGGGAGGAGAAGGGGACAACAGAGGATGAGATGGTTGGACGGCATCATTGACTCAATGGATATGAGTTTGAGTAGTATCCAGGAGTTGGTGATGAACAGGGAAGCCTGGTGTCCTGCAGTCCATGAGGTCACAAAGAGTTGGACATGACTGAGCAACTGAACTGAATTGAACCTATAGTACCACATTATCTGCAAACAATGAATATTTTATTTATCCTCCAATCTGAATTTCTTTTATTTCCTTTTCTTCTCTGAATCCAATAGGTAGGACTTCCAGAACTGTGTTGAATAATAGTTATGAGAGTGAGCACCATTGTCTTGTTCCTGATCTTACAGGAAATATTTTCACCTTTTCACCATTGAGAATAATGTTTGCTGTCGGTCTGTCATATATGGCCTTTATTATGTTGAGGTAGGATCCTTCTATGCCGATTTTCTGGAAAATTTTTATCATAAATGAGGTTTGAATTCTGTCAAAAGCTTTCTCTACATCTATTGAGATGATCATGTTCTTATCTTTCAATTTGCTAACATGATAAATCATATTGATTTGCATATATTGAAGAATCCTTAAATCAGTGGGATAAACCCCACTTGACGATGTATACAATTCTTTAAACATGTTGTTGGATTCTGTTTGCTAGAACTTTGTTGAGGATTTTTGCCTCTACTTTCATCAGTGACATTAATTTAAAATTTTCTTTGTGTGATATCTTTGTCTAGTTTTGGGTGATGGTGGCATCATAGAAAGAGTTTGAGTGTTTTCCTCCCTCTCTAAATTTTAAGAACAGTTTGAGCAGGATAGGTGCTAACTCTTCTCTGAACTTTTGATAGAATCAACTGTGAAGACATCTGGCCCTGGGCTTTTTTTTGTTGGAAGATTTTTTATCACAGTGTCAATTTCACAACTTGTGATTCAGTTCAGTTCAGTGCAGTCCCTCAGTCGTGTCCAACTCTTTGCGATCCCATGGACCACAGCATGCCAGGCTTCCCTGTCCATCACCAACTCCTGGAGTTTACTCAAACTCATCTCCATTGAGTCAGTGATGCCATCCAACCATCTCATCCTCTGTCATCCCCTTCTCCTCCTGCCTTCAATCTTTCCCAGCATCAGGGTCTTTTCAAATTAGCAGCTCTTCACATCAGGTGGCCAAAGTATTGGAGTTTCAGCTTCAACATCAGTCCTTCCAATGAACACTCAGGACTGATCTCCTGTAGGATTGACTGGTTGGATCTCCTTGCAGTCCAAGAGACTCTCAAGAGTCGTCTCCAACACCATAGTTCAAAAGCATCAATTCTTCAGCGCTCAGCTTTCTTTAGAGTCCAACTCTCATGGTTTGTTCATATTTTATACTTCTTTTTTCAGTCTTAGAAGGTTGTACTTTACAGAGAATTTATCCATTTTTTTCCAGGTTGTCTATTTCATTGTCATACAATTGCTCATAGTAGTCTCTTATGATAATTTGTATTTCTGCATTGTCATTCTTGTTTCTTTCTAATTTTATTGATTTGTCTCTTCTCCTTTCTTTTGATGAGTCTGGCTAATGGTATGTCAATTTTATTTTCTCAAAAAACAAACTTTTAGTTTTATTGATCTTTGCTGTTTTTCCCTCATGTCTTTTTCATTTATTTCTGTCCTGATCTATGTGATTTCTTTCCTTCTACTAATGTTGAGGTTTTCTTGTTGTTTTTCTCGCTGCTTTAAGTGTAATGTTGGTTGGGTTTGTAATGTTGATTGGTTTAATGTTGGTTGGTTTTTAATTTGATGTTTTTCTCATTACTTGAGGTAGGCTTGTATTGTTGTAAACTTTCCTCTTAGCACCGCTTCTAACTGCATCCCAAAGGTTTTGAGTTGTCATATTTTCATCGTCATTTGTTTCTAGGTATTTTTTTAATTTCCCCTTTGATTTCTTCGGTGTCCTCTTGGCTATTTAGAAATGTATTATTTAGCCTACACGTGTTTCTGTGTTTTACAGACTTTTTACTGTAATTGATATCTAATGTTATAGTCAGGAAAAAAAGCTTGATACAATTTCAATTTTCTTAAATTTACCAAGACTTGATTTGTGACCCACAATGTGATCTATCCTGCAGAATGTTCCATGTGTACTTGAGGGGAAAGTGTATTATTTTCAGTTTGTATGTGCTCCTAGCTATGCTTATAGACAGCATACACAGGGATCTTTTTGTACCTACTCAGGCATACTTTTTCTTCTGGTTGGAGCATTTAAACTATTTATGTTTAAAGGTAATTATTGGTAGGCATGATCCTATTACCATTTACTTTATTGATTTGGGTTTGTTTTGGTAGGCCTTTTCTTTCTCTTGTGGTTCTTATCTAGAGAAGTTCCTTTAGCATCTGTTGTAGAGCTGCTTTTGTGGTGCTGAATTCTCTTGTTGATTATCTGTAAAGTTTTTGATTTCTCCATCAGTCTGAATGAGATCCTTGCTGGGTAGAGTAATCTTGGTTGTGGGGTTTTGTTTTTCTTTTTTTTCTTGTTTCATCCCTTTAAGTATATCCTGACACTCCCTTCTAGTTTTCAGAGTTTCTGCTGAAAGATCAGTTGTTAACCTTATGAGGATTCCATTATGAGGATGATACTTATTCTTTTTCTCTTGCTGCTTTTAATGTTTATTCTTTGTGTTTAATTTTCATTGGTTTGAACAATATGTGTCTTGGTGTGTTTGTTTTTGGATTTATCCTACACAGGACTCTCTGAGCTTCCTGGACTTGGGTGGCTATTTCCTTTCTCATGTTAGGGAATTTTTTGAATACTTCTCAAGTATTTTCTCATACCCTTTCTTTTTCTCTTTTTTTTTTTCTGAGACCCCCTATAATATGAATGTTGGTGTGCTTATTGTTGTCCCAGAGGTCTCTGAGACTGTCCTCATTTCTTTTCATTCTTTTTTCTTTATTCTGCTCTGCTTCAGTAATTTCCACCATTCTATCTTCCAGCTCATTTATCCATTCTTCCACCTCAGTTATTCTGTTATTGATTCCCTCTATCGTATTTTCTCTCTAGTAGCTCAGTCGATAAAGAATCTGTCTGCAGTTCAGGAGACCGGGAATCAATCCCTGGGTCAAGAAGATCGCCTGGAGGAGGAAATGGCAACCCACTCCAGTATTCTTGCCTGGAAAATCCCATGGACAGAGGAGCCTGGCAGGCTACAGCCCATGGGGTCGCAAGAGTTGGACACAACTTAGCAACTAAACCACAACCATTGTATTTTTTATTTCAATTATATTGTTCATGATTAATTGTCTGTTCTTTATTGCCTCTGTGTGTGTGTGCTAAGTCGTTTCAGTCATGTCTGACTCTCTGTGACTCTATGGACTGGAGTTTGCCAGTCTCCTCTGTCCATGGGGATTCTCCAGGCAAGAATACTGGAGTGGGTTGCCATTTTCTCCTCCAGAGGATCTTCCTGACCCAGGGATTGAACCCACGTCCCTTACGTCTCCTGTATTGGCAGGAGTGTTCTTTATCACCAGCACCACCTGGGGAGGCCACAGATGCTTCCCTGGTGGCTCACATGGTAAGGAATCTGCCTGCAGTGTGAGACACCTGAGTTTGATCCCTAGGTTGAGAATATTCCCTTGGAGAAAGGAATGGCTACCCACTCCAGTATTCTTGCCTGGAGAATTCCATGGACAGAGGAACCTGATGGGCTCCAGGGTCACAAAGAGTCAGACACAACTGAGCAACTAATACTTTTTACTTTAAGAGGAATATTATCCTGTGGTGTCAGTTGTTCTCACCACACAGTGAGCTCAAGTCAATCTGCCTACCCAGAAAGCCCTCTAATATTTCTAAGAAGATCTCTGGGCCTGCTGTGGGCACTGTAGGGTCTACTCCTACTCAAATCTGACCTTACTCCAGCTTGTCTTTGCTTCCAAAGTCCACAATTGCCCCAAAGTCCAGTTTCAAGTTAATTGTGGGGATTTAATCCACTGCACCTGCCTTTGCGGGAATGAATTCCCTTCCTCTTCTCTGGTCACACAGCCCCTGGCACTCCGCTTTGGTTTTGGCCCCACCTCACCCTCTGGCATCTGATCCCTGCCCAGACAAGAAGAAGATGATCTCTTGCTTCCCTGGCAGGCCGAGACTTTCCCCTGAACTCCTCAGATGTATGGTATTAGCCATATGAGAGTATCTTCACAGCAGTTAACCCCAGTCATCTCCCTGGGAAACCTGAGACTTGGCACCAAGCCTTCTTCCGTCGCTGTGGCAGGCATGCAAACAAGTGTTTCCAGCTGGGGAGTGCTGGTCAGCAAACATCTCTGCGGTGAATTCTGTTTTGTCTTCTTAGCATCTGCTGCTGTATTCCCCTCTGAGGTTCCAAAACTTCCCCCATCCCTGCCTACGAGGAGGTTTCCAAGTGTGTGGAAACGTTTCCTCCTTCATAGCTCCCTCCCCAAGGTGCAGTTTCTTGTCCCAATTCCTTTGTCTCCTTTTTTTCTTATATCTTTTGCCCTACTTAATCCTGTGGAGATTAGCTTGCCTTTTTGGAAGTCTGAGCTCTCCTGCCAGTGTTCAGAAGGTGTTCTGTAGGAGTTGTTCCACAAGCAGGTGTGTTTCTGATGTATGTGTGGGGAGGAAGGTAATCTCCATGTCTTACTCCACCATCCTGAAACTCTCCGCCAGTACATGTATTCTTAATCTAAACACCCTTGCCTTCCACCTAGTTCTTATTAGCCCTAGATGCTTTATAAAATGAATTCTTGGGATATTTAGGCACCCAGGAAGTAAAACAAATATATAATTGATGGGATTATTAGCTTGAATCTTACAGTTAATTTCAGAAGAAGATAACTTCTTTGGTGTCTGCAATTCAGGTTCCATCTATCCCCTCACCATTTTCCCTTGAGATTGGGATTTTGCTACATGAGCTTAAGTCAGAACTGAAGGACTAGGGCTGGGGACGTCTTAGGATCTAATTCTTCCTGAGATGGATTAGAATTTAGCTCCCACATTTTTCATGACACATGCTAGTGAGGATGCCTTTTCTACCTCCGTACAGCCTTCCTGGTAATGCAAGTTTACCTGTTGTTTCTGCTTTTGATAGGACATTGAAAATGATTCTGGCATTTTTTTTTTCTACATTTAAGACCCAGAGACACTCTCTCCACCATTTTCAAGAGGTTTCCTGCTTCCATCCTTTGTAAGCCACCTCACTGAGTGGAACTCCGGAGCTCTTATCAATAACCTCATAAATAACAAGTTGTTTGCAGTTAACTTCTTTCTGATCACGTTCCTTACCTCAAAAGAGTACCTTCCTTTGGGTTCTGGATTTGGCTGTTGTGCAGCACTTAACAATAACATGAGACTTCAATGTCATTCCCTGATTTAATGTGGGCTAAATAGGATTGCTTTGGCATCAAACAATTTAATGACACAGGCTTGATAATTTAAGGGCTAGTGAGAAAAAAGGTAAAAAAGGAAACTTTTAACATTATTTATACTCTTGTCCCAAGTGAAAATTTTGCAAAAAATTGATAAGAGGAAAGTGAGGGCTTCTATGCTCAGAGCTCAACCTCCATTTATGTGTCTTGGGACCAGAAAAATTAGCTCTACTTGAATCCCTTTTTTCCACAGAAGTCCAATATTTTCAGTGTGCAGTTTTTCAGAACATGAGGTTCACTCAGGATAACTTGTATCACATTACAGCAGAAACTTTTATACCAGTGACACAGTCATGCAACACTCGAAAGGATTTTGCTTCTGTGGAACTATATTAAAATGTTGATTTGAATATGTACGTATTTGTATGTAATCAGTAAATGCCATGGTTCTAAGGGTGTAAGAATATGAATTTAAGAGATATATATCTATTTTTGTTGTTGTTCAGTCGCCCAGTCATGTCCGACTCTTTGTGACCCCATAGAAATCAGAACTCCAGGCCTCCCTGTCCCTCTCCATCTCCTGAAGTTTGCCCAAGTTCACGTCCCTTGCATCAGTGATGCCATCCAACCATCTCATCCTCTGAGGACCTCAATCTTCTCCTTCTGCCCTAAACCTTTGCCAGCATCAGGGACTTTTCTGATGAGTTGGCTGTGTGCAGCAGATGGCCAAAATACTGGAGTTTCATCTTCAACACCAGTCCTTCCAAACCGAGTATTCAGGGTTGATTTCCCTTAAGATTGACCATTTCACCCAAAAATGGGCACAGTAAAGAACAGAAATGGTAGAGACCTAGTAAATGCTGAAGAGATCAAGAAGAGGTGGAAAGAATACACAGAAGAACTATACAAAAAATAACTTAATAAACTGGATTACTACAGTCAGTCACACTGTTGTTAATAAAGCTAGCGGATGCAATGGAATCCCAGCAGAGATATTCAAAACTCTAAAGGATGATTCCATCAAGTGTTGTTTCCAATATGTCAGCAAATCTTGAAGACCCAGCAGTGGCCACAGGACTGGAAAAGGTCAATTCTCATCCCACTTCCCAAGAAGGGTAAGACTAAAGAATGTGCTAACCACCAGACAATTGCACTCATATCTAGTTTTACTTATGTATATATTTAAAATATTTTAGAAGCCACACCTGGGGGTCTACAAGAATGTCATTCCAAGAGAGGTCTTTGTATTATTCAAGTCTAAGAAACACTATTGTGTGATTGCCATCTCTGTAATCTCCTTAGCTACCAATTCTTTTAGTCCTGTTTTGCTGCATACACTTTTGTGAAAACCTGAGATTTCACAATTTATCAGTTAGCTATTGCCACAATAATCTTCATAGTAGCACTATTTACAATAGCCCAGACACAGAAACAACCTAAATGTCCATCAACAAATGAATGGATATGTGGTATGTATATACAATGGAATACTACTCAGCCATAAAGGAGAATGAAATAATGCCATTTGCAGCAACATGGGTGGATCTAGAGATTATCATATTAATTGAAATAAATCATGAAGAGAAATACAAATACCATATGATGTCACTTAGATGTGCAATCTAAAATATGATACAAACGACCTTATCCATGAAACACAGACTCACAGAGATAGAGAACAAAACTGTGGTGAGGGAGGGGGTAGAGGTTGAAGAGGGGTTGTATTGGGAGTTTGGAATTACCAGGTACAAACTATTATACAGAGAATGGATAAACAACAAGGTCCTACACAGGGAACTATATTCTATATCTTGTAATAAATCATATGGAAAAGAACACTGTATATAAATAAATATATATATCTCAGTCAGTTCTCAGTTCAGTCACTCAGTCGTGTTGGACTCTTTGTGATCCCATGGACTGCAGCACGCCAGGCCTCCCTGTTCATCACCAACTCCCAGAGTTTACTCAAACTCATGCCCATTGAGTCAGTGATGTCATCTAACCATCTCATCCTCTGTCATCCCCTTCTCCTCCCACCTTCAATCTTTCCCAGCATCAGGGTCTTTTCAAATGAGTCAGTTCTTCACATCAGGTGGCCAAAGTATTGGAGTTTCCGTTTCAGCATCAGTCCTTCCAATGAATATCCAGGACTGATTTCCTTTAGGATTGACTGGTTGGATCTCCTTGCAGTCCAAGAGACTCTCAAGAGTCTTCTCCAACACCACAGTTCAAAAGCATCAATTCTTTGGTGCTCAGCTTTCTTTATAGTACAACTCTCACATCCGGACGTGACTACTGGAAAAAGCATAGCTTTGACTAGGTGGACCTTTGTTGGCAAAGTAATGTCTCTGCTTCTTAATATTCTGTCTAGATTGCTCATCATAATTTTTCTTCCAAGGAGCAAGCATCTTATAATTTCATGGCTGCAATTACCATCTACAGTAATTTTGGAGCCCCCAAATAAAAATAAAGTCTGTCACTGTTTCCATTGTTTCCCCATCTATTTGCCATGAAGTGATGGGACCAGATACAATATATATATATATATATAAAATACGTGCTGTGTTGTGCTTAGTTGCTCAGTCATGTCTGAATCTTTGCAACCCCATGAACTATAGTCCTCTGGTCTTCTCCGTCCATGGGGATTCTCCAGGCAAGAATACTGGAGTGGGTTGCCATGCACTCCTAAAGGGCATCTTCCCAACCTGGGGATCGAACCCAGGTCTCCCACATTGCAGGTGAATTATTTACCTTCTGAGCCACCAGGGAAGCCCAAGAATACTGGAGT
This sequence comes from Okapia johnstoni, assembly GCA_024291935.2. Taxonomy (NCBI): domain Eukaryota; kingdom Metazoa; phylum Chordata; class Mammalia; order Artiodactyla; family Giraffidae; genus Okapia; species Okapia johnstoni. Next base: position 3,973,856 of record CM044326.1, read on the forward strand.
GGGTAGCCTGTCCCTTCTCCAGGGGATCTTCCCAATCCAAGAATCGAACTCAGATCTCCCATATTGCAGACAGATTGTTTACCAGCTGAGCTGCCAGGGAAGCCTATATATATTATATATCTATATATAAAATGAGTTCAATGTACAGCAGAAATTAACACATTATTATAAATCAATTATACTTCAATAAATTTTTTTCAAGTGCAGCATAACAAACCACCCCAAAACTTATTTTAAGCAACGGTTACCATTCTCTCTTATAGCTGGCTCTGTTTTTCACTTCAGGCCTATGGATTAACTATTGTGGTTCAGTTTTGCATATTTTTCTCCTTGGACAAGTCAATCCAACCAGGCAAAGGCCCCAAAAGGAAAGAATAGAGGTTTCTTAAGACCTACACTCAAAACTGCCACGTTATTACTTTTGCCTACTTGCCATTAACCAAAACAAGCAGTCTGACCAAGTTCAAAGTCAAGGGATGGGGAAATACATTCCTCCCACCTTGAGATTATGGCAAGAGTATTGTTGCAAAGAGTGATGTATTAGGGCCAATCATTTAGTCTACCATTGTCAGTGACCGGTCAGGAATCCTGGATACTACCTTTGTTCTGTTTTTGTTAATAACACCTGAGCAGTTATATTGTGCAAAATGTTTGCTGAAATAACTTTATGGTTCTGGACAGGCTAGGTGAGATGATACCCTGATTAATAGGACAAAGTTAACATATATGCCTAGCCAAGAAGAATGAGTAACTTCTATCAGTGAGACCATAAGAATAGCAACATATTAGGAACTAAAAACGAATCATCCATGCTCTGAAATAAGTTTCTTAAATTTCTGTTGAATATAGTCTTTATCATTATACATGTATACATATGTATGTATACATACAAATACACTGAAGTTCACAATAGTATACAAGACACTTTGTTTTGTAAATGTTTAATTGTACATTATTTTCATGACTCGTGCTCATTTCTATTCTATATCACAAAGTCTTACATGACAGAATTGTTCACTATTTTTGTTTATATGATAGAAAGTAAACGTTACAAATTTATTCCATCTTCATGATTACAGACATTACAGGGTGAGATGGGTAAACAAGGCTAATAAAGTAGTCTCTTTTCTTCTGTTTAACCAGATGCAGAATTTTGACATTGTTATGATATGCAGGTTGTCTTAACTCATTGACGACTCATTGACTTATTTTGAAAGCCAGCAACAGCAGATCTTTGCAATGTGAGATCTTCCTCCATACCTACGCCAAGTATCTTAACTCCTGAACCACACTATGATGTCAGAAATGATATTCACTGAAACATTCCTGAAGCTTTCACATCTTTATCTGACACCTCTTCCTAAGGCAGGGAACTGTCTGACAAAGACTGTTTTCCTTTAATATAATTTATTGATTTTTGGCTGTGCTGGATCTTTCCTGGGCTTTTCTCTAGTTGTGGCAAGCCATGTCTGCTCTCTAGTTAGAGCACAGGCTATCAGGCTAGCAGGCTTCTGCAGTGGCAGCTCCCAGGCTCCAGAGCACAGGCTCAATAGTTGTGGTGCATGGGCTTAGCTGCCCTGAAGCATGATCCCTCCCAGATGAGGGATCAAACCCATGTCTCCTGCATTGGCAGGTGGATTCCTCACCATTGAGCAACTAGGGAAGTCCAAGACTATCTACTTAGCTAACGCAAGCCACCAGTAATCTTAACCATTAAGTTACTATATAAAAATAAACTGCTCTTGATAAATGTAATATTGCCTGCCATATCAGTAAGTAGTGTCACAGTCATCAGTGGTTGCAGCCAAGCAGCCACCAGCAAAGGTGTGCTAGTGAGCTGGTGAATCCTCTGGGAACTCAGAAAGGAAGCAAAGAATACCTGCCAGCTAGCAGCCATCAGACTGCAGCCATTTCCTAAGGTCAGCCCTGAGTTTCCTCAGGATGTGAAAACACACAATATTGGCCCCACATAGCTGAGGTGCCTGTCAAAGGAGGGATTTCAGTGAGCCCAGACTCTTGCATTTTCCCATATATGGAAAGGAACTAAATTCCTTAACTTGGGATATCTGGTTTTCCTTGGAAGAAAAGCTATGACAAACGCAGACAACATATTAAAAAGCAGAGACATCACTTTGCTGAAAAAGGTCCGTGTAGTCAAAGGTATAGTTTTTCCAGTAGTTGTGTTCAGATGTGAGTCTTAAACCATAAAGAAGGCTGCTTGCTGAAGAATTGATGCTTTCTGACTGTGGGGCTGGAGAAGATTCTTGAGAGCCCCTCGGACTGCAAGGAGATCAAACCAGTCAATCCTAAAGGAAATCAACCCTCAATATTCATTGGAAGGATTGATGCTGAAGCTCCATTTCTTTGACCACCTGATGAAAAGAGCCAACTCATTGGAAAAGACCCTGATGCTGGGAAAGATTGAAGGCAGGAGGAGAAGGGGATGACACTGGATGAGATGGTTGGATGCCTTCACTGACTAAATGAACGAGAGTTTGACTAAGCTCCAGGAGATTGTGAAGGACAGGAGAGCTTGGCATGCTACAGTCCATGGCGTCACAAAGAGTCATATGCGACTGAGCAACTGAACAAAAACAGGTGGAAGGGCAGGGATACCTGAGGTAGGCCATTAGGGATGGGTTGTTGATAACTTACAGTGAATGGTGCTAGTATTCATGGTCTCTGAAGCAGAAAATTTTGCTCCAGGACCCAAAAGACAATATCTCAGTCAATCAGAGCTTTGTGTAACACAAGTTTTATTTGAAGTGACAGGACAGAGAAAGCTTCTGACATAGATATCAGAAGGGGGTAAAAGAAAATAAAGTCTGTCATTGTTTCCATTGTTCCCGTATCTGCTGGCCATGAAGTGATGGGACTGGATGCCATGATCTTAGTTTTTTTGAATGTTGAGTTTTAAGCTGGCTTTTTCACTGTCTTCTTTCACTTTCATCAAGAGGCTCTTTAGTCCCTTTCCGCTTTCGGCCATAAGGGTGATATCATCTGTGTATCTGAGGTTATTGATATTTCTTCCAGAAATCTTGATTCCAGCTTGTGCTTCATCCAGCCTGGCATTTCACATGATGTGCTCTTCATATAAATTAAATAAGCAAGGTGACAATACGCGGCCTTGATGTACTCTTTTCCCAATTTGGAACCTGTCCATTATTCCATGTCCAGTTCTGTTTCTCCCTGACCTGCATACAGGTTTCTCAGGAGGCAGGTAAGGTGGTTTGGTATTCCCATTTCTTTAAGAATTTTCCACAGTTTGTTATGATCTACAGAGTCAAAGGTTTTATCATATTCAATGAAGCAAAAGTTTTTCTGGAATTCTCTAGCTTTTTCTATGATCCAACGGTTGTTGGCAATTTGATCTCTGGTTCCTCTGCCTTTTCTAAGAATATCTGGAAGTTCTCAGTTCACACATTATTAAAGGCTAGCTTGAAGTATTTTGAGTTATTACCTTGATAACATGTAAGATGAGTGCAATTGTGTGGTAGTTTGAGCATTCTTTGGCATTGCCCTTCTTTGCAACTGGAATGAAAACTGACCTTTTCCAGTCCTGTGGCCACTTCTGAGTCTTCCAAATTTGTTGGCATATTAAGTGCAGCACTTTAATAGCATCATCCTTTAGGATTTGAAATAGCTCAGCTGAAATTCCATCATCTCCACTAGCTTTGTTCATAGTGATGTTTCCTTACAAAGGTCCACTTGACTTTGCATTCCAGGATGTCTGGCTCTAGGTGAGTGACCACACTGTTGCGATTATCTGGGTCTTGAAGATCTTTTTTGTATAGTTCTTCTGTGTATTCTTGCCACGTCTTCTTAATATCTTCTGCATCTGTTAGATCCATACCGTTTCTGTCCTTTATTGTGCCCATCTTTGCATGAAATGTTCCCTTGGTATCTCTAATTTTCTTGAAGAGATCTCTAGTCTTTTCCATTCTATTGTTTTCCTCTATTTCTTTGCATTGATCGCTGAAGAAGGCTTTGCTATCTCTCCTTGCTATTCTTTGGAACTCCGCATTCAAATGGGTTTATCTTTCCTTGTTCCCTTTGCCTTTTGCTTCTCTTCTTTTCTCAGCTATTTGTAAGGCCTCGTCAGACAACCATTTTGCCTGTTGGCCTTTTTCTTGGAGATGGTTTTGATCACTGCCTCCTGTACAATGTTACGAACCTCTGTCCAAAGTTCTTCAGGCACTCTATCAGAACTAATCCTTTGAATCTATTTATCACTTCCACTGTATAATCATAAGGAATTTGATTTAGGTCATACCTGAATGACCTAGTGGTTTTCCCTACTTTCTTCAATTTAAGTCTGAATTTTGCATTAAGGAGTTCATGGTCTGAGCCACAGTTAGTTCCTGGTCTTGTTTTTGCTCTCTGTATAGATTTTCTCCATCTTTGGCTGCAAAGAATATAATCAATCTGATTTAGATAATGACCATCTGGTGATGTCTCAGTGTTGAGTCATCTCTTATGTTGTTGGAAGAGGGTGTCTGCTATGACAAGTGCATTCTCTTGGCAAAACTCTGTTAGCCTTCACTCTGCTTCAATTTGTACTCCAAGGCCAAATTTGCCTGTTATGCCAGTTATCTCTTAACTTCCTACTTTTGTATTCCAGTACTCTATGATGTAAAGGACATTTTTTTTTTTTTTTTGGTGTTAGTTCTAGAATGCCTTGTAGATCTTCATAGAACCATTCAACTTCAGCTTCTTCCCCATTTGTGACTGAAGCATAGACTTGGATTACTTTGATACTGATTGATTTCCCTTGGAAACAAACCGAGACCATTCTGTTGTTTTTGAAATTGCACCCAAGTAACTGAATCTTGGACTCTTTTGTTGACAATGAGGGCTAGTCCATTTCTTATAAAGTATTCTTGCTCACAGTAATAGATATAATGGTTATCTGAATTAAATTCACCTATTCTGGTCCATTTTAGTTCACTGATTCTTAAAATGTCAATGTTCACTCTTGCCATCTCTTGTTTGACTGCTTCCAATTTACCTTGGTTCATGGACCTAACATTCCAGGATCCTATGCAATATTTTTCTTTATAGCATTGGACTTTACTTTCACCACCAGACACATTCACATCTGGGTGCTGCTTCCACTTTAGCTCAGCCTATTCATTCCTTCTGGAGCTGTTTCTCCACTCTTCTCCAGTAGCATATTGGGCACCTACTGACCTGGGGAGTTCATCTTTCAGTGTTATATCTTTTTGCTTTTTCATACTGTTCATGGGGTTCTCAAGGCAAGAATGCTGAAGTGGTTTGTCATGCCTTTCTCCAGTGGACCACATTTTGTCAGAACTCTCCACCATGACCCTTGGGGTGGTCCTACCTGGCCCAGCTCATAGTTTCATTGAGTTACACAAGGTTGTGATCCATGAGATCAGCTTGGTTGGTTTTCATTGATTGTGGTTTTCCTCTGCCTATAAGAGATTAAAACTTTCCCTCCTTGAGGTTGGTCATTCCAGGAGATATTTGCAAGATAAGGTCTTTACTTCCTCATCTCCTCCCCTTCTCTGTTCTATAAAAGAACTTAGTATACATACCCCCACCCTCCCATGATGGTTGTTCTTCTGGGTAAGGTGAAAGTGTGAACAGGGGGGCAGTTGTAAATGTCAAGCCTGAAGACCATCTATCTCCTGCTTCAGTAAGAGGAGAAACATCAAGGACAGGGGGAATAAAATTCCTCCTTCTGTTGTAGGAAGGGGGACCCCCTCCAGGGCCGCAAGAGTGGACCCTTGTCTAACCAGAAAAGAATTGTCTGAGGAGACACATGCTGACAAAGGAAGAGACTTTATTGGAATGGGCACCCGGGTGGAGAGCAGCAGGGTAAGGGAACCCAGGAGAACTGCTCTGCCACGTGGCTTGCAGTCTCAGGTTTTATGGTGATGGGATTCATTTCCAGGTTGTCTTTGGCCAATCATATTGACTTGGAGTCCTTCCCGGTGGCACACACATTGCTCAGCCAAGATGGATGCCAGCAACAAAGATTCTGTGAGGTGTTTGGACACGTGGTATCTCCTTTTGACCTTTCCCCAGCTCCTCTGGTTGGTGGTGGCTTATTAGTTCCACGTTTTTACCAGGACCTCCTGTCAAAAAACAATCCATGCAAATGGCTACTATGGCGCCTGACCAGGGTGGGCGGTTTCAGTCAGTGTGCTTCCCCTAACAACTCCTCTCTGAGAGACTTCAAACTCAAATACTTCTTGAGAATTGGGGCAGAGGTCTCCTTCTTCTGTAACTTTTTCCTGCTGTGCATGGGTGTAGTCCTGCCTAGCAGAGCAGAAGTCTCTCTCTACCTGATCTAAGTTGAGGTGTTCTGTATCTGAAACCAGCTTAAACCCTTGCAGTAACATCAGTTTGGCTTGGAACTATTGGAGCCTGCTGGAGATAAACTTTATAAGGTGTTGGAGTATCCAGGAGCCAAATAGGAGGCCTAATAAGATAGTTATCACTGGACCCAGAGATGGCAGGAGCTAAGAAGGGAAAGAAGGAGAACTCCATACACCTGTTGAGCTCATATCCAAGATCTCTGTGGCCTGTTCCAAAGGCCCCTTGATATCTTCTTGTACCTGCCCAGACTGGTTATAATAAAACCAGCATTCTTCCTTTAGATAGAGACAAGTGCCACTCTGCCCTGCAGTCAGTAAATCTAGAGCCCAGCGATTTGGTGGGACCACTGTGGCTAGGGACTCTAACCAGGATTGTAAACGTTGGAGGGTCCTCACAGCTTTTTCCATGGACACAGCCGTGTTGGTAGAAAGCTGCTGAAATTTATATAAAGAAGTTCCCCCAGTGGCATCTCCTGTCAAATCAGAAGTCAGCCCTAATGCCAGAAAAAGGGGGGTACATGCCACCGAACAACATAACCTCTAGTGGGTATATACTGGTAGAGGCAAGGAGGTATTACTCCAGGCCAGATCTATGTACAGCATGACATAGCCTAGGGATCAAGTTCCTGTCCAAAAAGGTGGCAGGGATAAACAAGCTTTATCCCCACATATGAACCATGACTGGGTTCAAGCTGAGCAGCAAAACAAGCTTACCAAAGGGGGACAGAATTTCCATCTGCCTTACAACTGGAACAAGGGCAGTCCTTTAGCAGCTGGGAGGAGACCATCACCCCACTTGCTGCGAAACCACAGCAGTGAAGGCATTTAGGAAGGGATTCAAGTGTTGTGAGGCATCCTGGGATCTGTCCTCGAGGTAGAAAGTATTTCGTTTAGGTTCTCACCAGAGGGTTATGTTTTCAGGGGTGGGGACTCCCACAACGGAATAACAGGGGTCGGAGTTGCCTGTCCGATTTAGAAACTAGGATGATCAGGTGTGGTTTTTGGTTGTTCAGAACAGAACATGGATTTTTGAGACTGGTTAATGGCAACTGAGGAGAGCCTCATGCTCGGGGATAGGTACTGCGTGTCAGTTCTGCCAGAACTTCTAGTTCCCAGACTTTGGGCTAAATCATAATACCCTAGAGCAATTCCTAGATCCCAGTTTTCTGCATCAGTTCTGACACTGAAGGTTACCCCACATTGTGAGTTGTCCAGATTTCCCACAGACACCCCTACTGGGGAGTCACTTTTGAGACAGATAGGGAAGGTCACTTGGGGAATGTTAGTCAAGAGAGAAAATAAGGGCCTGAGTGGGATTGCAGATGTTATCGTGGGAGTAAATAAACACAGCTGTTGCTGATACCAAGGCATGAAGTTTTTCTCCCCTTTTACCTAAAGGGCCATGCCATGCCCAGACGGGGTACACTGGGTGACAGCATGTAGCTGGGCTGGAAGGGTGGACCACTGATACCCTGGGATAGGTTGGACATATCCCCAACTTCTGCTGCTAATGCAGATTCAGCAAGGGGTGGTTACATTGAGTCGGGAAGCAGTGTGGTTTTCAAGTATATATGCATCATTTTTTTTAATTTATTTATTTTAGTTGGAGGCTAATTACTTTACAATATTGTAGTGATTTTTGCCATGCATTGATATGACTCAGCCATGGGTTTACATCTGTTCCCCCATCTTGAACCCCCCTCCCACTGCGTATATGCATCATTAAGGGAGAAGTTAATAGCTGTGCAGAAAGCCATGATAAGGAAGGGGAGAAACATCATAAGATGCATTGACTTATCTGATGGAGATTTGGTGGTGTTCCACCTGAACAACAGTCCTCAATGTTCACAGGAATAGTTGTCCTCTGCTTTTGGAGTATCAGGCCCCGTCTCCCCCTCCTGTAAGGCCATAGGGTTTTATTCTAGAATTGTGGGCCCAGGCAGATAGACCCTTCACTTTTATAGGAGTTGAGGTTACTAGGACAACCCAATATGGCCCTATCCAATTCTCAGACATCTGGCTTGGGCTCCCCTTCTCTTGCCAGGTCTTTAGTAATACTTGGTCCCCCAGCTCTACTTGGGGGTTTTTCAAGTCCTCCTGTGGTCTAGGAAGGACCTGTTCTCCATATCGCAGTTCTTGTTGAAACCTTCCCAGATCAATTGTATGTTTTAGGAGTTCATTGTATGTTTTAGGAGTTCATCAAAAAAACAAAAATCAAAAGTTAAGAATGGATGTCTATACGTCATTTCAAAAGGGCTTAATTGTGGCCATTTGGGGGCCGCAGGTACCCTCATGAGGGCTACGGGTAGCATATGGATCCATTTATTATGTGTTTCTTGATATAGTGTAGCCATAGCCCTTTTAAGAGTCTGGTGGCTCTCTTCACTTCCCCTGAGAGGAGGGCATGGCAGTCCACTCCAGTATTCTTGCCTGGAGAATCCTCATGGGCAGAGGAGCTTGATGGACTACAGTCCATGGGGTCACAAAAAGTTGGACATGACTGGGTGACTAAGCACAGCATACCTTCCCTGAGACTTGAGGCTGCCACGATGTGTGGAGGTGATATTTGATTCCTAAGCATATGGCCAGGTTCTGGGATATCGTGGCTGTAAGTGAGGGCCCATTGTCGCTCTGAAGTGATCGAGGCAGCCCAAAGGTAGGCACTATCTCCTTTAGCAGAGCTTTACAGACTTCTGTAGCTCTCTCTGTCCTAGCAGAGAATGCTTCAATCCATCCTGTGAATGTGTCATTAAAGACTAGCAAATAAGAGAACCTATGACCAAAATCAAACCCCTTACAATTATACAGAGGAAATGACAAATAGATTCAAGGGATATCTGATAGACAGAGTGCCTGAAAAATTATGGACGGAGGTTAGTGACATTGTACAGGAGGCAGTGATTAAGACCATCCCCAAGAAAAAGAAATGCAAAAAAGGCAAAATGGTGGTCAGAGGAGGCCTTACAAATAGCTGAGAAAAGAAGAGAAGTGAAAGACAAAGGAGAAAAGGAAAGATATACCCATTGGAATGCAGAGTTCCAAAGAATAGCAAGGAGAGATAACAAAGCCTTCCCCAGTGATCAGTGCAAAGAAATAGCGAGAAACAATACAATGGAAAAGACTAGAGATCTCTTCAAGAAAATTAGAGATACCAAGGGAACATTTCATGCAAAGACGGGCACAATAAAGGACAGAAACGGTATGGATCTAACAGAAGCAGAAGATACTAAGAAGACATGGCAAGAATACACAGAAGAACTATACAAAAAAGATCTTCAAGACCCAGATAATCATGACGGTGTGATCACTCACCTAGAGCCAGACATCCTGGAATGCGAAATCAAGTGGACCTTTGGAAGGAAGCATCACTATGAACAAAGCTAGTGGAGGTGATGGAGCTATTTAAAATCCTAAAGATGATGTTGTGAAAGTGCTATACTCAATGTGCCAGCAAATTTGGAAAACTCAGCAGTGGCCACAAGACTGGAAAAGGTCAGTTTTCATTCCAACCCCAAAGAAAGGCAATGCCAAAGAATGCTCAAACTACTGCACAATTGTATCTCACATGCTAGCAAAATAATAACTCAAAATTCTCCAGGCCAGGCTTCAACAGTACATGAACTGTGAGCTTCCAGATGTTCAAGCTGGATTTAGAAAAGGCAGAGGAACCAGAGATCAAATTGCCGACATCCTTTGCATCATTGAAAAAGCAAAAGCGTTCCAGAAAAACATCTACTTCTGCTTTATTGACTATGCCAAAGCCTTTGACTGTGTGGATCACAACAAACTGTGGAAAATTCTTCAAGAGATGGGAATACCAGACCACCTGACATGGCTCCTGAGAAATCAGTATGCAGGTCAAGAAGCAACAGTTAGAACTGGACATGGAACAACAGACTGGTTCCAAATCTGGAAAGGACTATGTCAAGGCTGTATATGGTCACCCTGCTTATTTAACTTATATGTAGGGTACATCATGAGAAATGTCAGGCTTGATAAAGCACAAGCTGGAATCAAGATCGCTGGGAGAAATATCAATAACCTCAGATATGCAGATGACACCACCCTTATGGCAGAAAGCAATGAAGAACTCAAGAGCCTCTTGATGAAAATGAAAGAGGAGAGTGAACAAGTTGGCTTAAAACTCAACATTCAGAAAACTAAGATCATGGCATCTGGTCCCATCACTTCACAGCAAATAGATGGGGAAACAGTGGAAACAGTGACAGACTTTATTTTGGGGGGCTCCAAAATCACTGCTGATAGTGACTGCAGCCATGAAATTAAAAGACACTCCTTGGAAGAAAAGCTATTACCAATCTAGTCGGCGTATTAAAAAGCAGAGACATTATTTTGCCAACAAAGGCCCGTCTAGTCAAAACTATGGTTTTTCCAGTAGTCATGTATGGATGTGAGAGTTGGACTAGAAAGAAAGCTGAGTGCTGAAGAATTGATGCTTTTGAACTGTGGTGTTGAAGAAGACTCTTGAGAGTCCCTCTGACAGCAAGGAGATCCAACCAGTCCATCCTAAAGGAAATCAGTCCTGAATATTCATTGGAAGGACTGATGTTGAAGCTGAAACTCCAATACTTCGGCCACCTGATGTGAAGAACTGACTCGTTTGAAAAGACCCTGGATACTGGGGAATATTGAAGGTGGGAGGAGAAGGGGATGACAGAGGATGAGATGGTTGGATGGCATCACCTACTCTATGGACATGAGTTTGAGTAAATGCCGGGAGTTGGTGATGGACAGGGAGGCCTGGCGTGCTGCAGTCCCTGGGGTCGCAAAGAGTCGGACATGACTGAGTGACTGAATTGAACTGAACAGGCAGCTGGGATTCGTTTCCAGGTTGTCTCTGGCCAATTATTCTGATTCAGAGTCCTTCCTGGTGGCACTCGCATTGCTCAGCCAAGATGGATGGCAGCAACAAGGATTCTGGGAGGTCTTCTGGTTGGTGGTGGCTTATTAGTTCCATGTTCCTTACCAGGATCTCCGGTCATAAAACAACTCATGCAAATGGTTGCTATGGTGCCTGGCCAGGGTTGGCAGTTTCAGTCAGTGCGCTTCCCCTAACACTTCTAAAGGCAAATCAATGGGTCTTCACAGTCTTAGTCGATAAAATTCAGAGTCCACAATTTCCCAGTTTTCTCCAGAAGCCCATTTCTCCTCTTCTAGTGCCCTCTGACACACGCCTGAAAATGTCATTCTGTGGGTCCAGGTTCAAGTCCCTTGAGAAACTGCTAGGGAAACCAGCGCTGGACTCCCCCAAGGATACCCCACGCTCATGTCTGTGCTCGCCAAGGTGGCAGAGCACTCTGAATCAGTCATCACGTGCTCATTATTTTCTCTTCCTAAGCCTCAACCCTTCTTTTGGGACACAACAAGTATTTTCACTTTAAATCCTCCCCCAAAAAAGGCTCAAGGTCAAATTCCATAGAGGGTGGTTAAGGTAGGGCTCCAAGAGAGGAGTGGAAGCCTGTGGAGGAGGGCATCGCAGGCAAAGACAGGACATTATTAGAAATAATTGTTAAGTCTTACAATACTTAGTAATTACTGATTCAAGGCGTGTTGGAGCCATTGTTAACGCTAATTCTTTCCCAAGAGGTTTTGATTCTGGAGGAGAGAATGGCGGGGGGGGGGGGGGGGGGGGTCAGCGGGGACTTTCCCAACTCTGAAAGGTAACAGAGGCAGCTGAAGGGGAAGGCTGGAACCCGCAATAGCCGGGAGTTGCCAATCTGCGCAGTCCCAGTTCCTTAAGGTGACAGCAAGCAAGGGCGTGGACGCAAATCCTGTTTGCCCAGGGCAACGTCTCGAGACCTCGGAGTCCAATCAGTACGAGAGTAAACACCCGACGCGGCCCAGGCGGCCAGGCGCCCCCCAGGTTCCCGGTGCCGCCCCGGAGGGCTCGGCCCGCCTCGGCCACGCCCTCGCGGCGCTGGCCGGCTCGCCACCCGATTGGCCGGGAGGCCGGAAAGCCGGCCCCGGGCGCCACGTGTACTAGGGGCCCGCCGGAAGGCGAAGGCGAGCGCTGACGCGGCGGGGGTGTGCGGCGCGGCGCCGGCCGGGGTGCGTCGGCCATGGAGCGGGACGGGGATCAGCTGTCCGCGCGGCCCGCCCTGGAGACCGAGGGGCTGCGTTTCCTTCACGTCACGGGTGAGTGGGCGCGCGCCGCGGGGCCGCCCCGCCACCGCCGGCCGGCCGCCATGTTCAGTGAGTAGTCCTCCACAGCGCTGTGGGCCGGGCCGGCCGCCGGGACGCGGCGGTGCCCGCAGGCCTGGGGCGGCCGGCCGAAGGCGCGCGCGGAGGCTCGGCCGGAGCCGGCTTCCCTGGGCTTTGCGGGCGGCCCTTGTTTGCGCGAGTCCTTTACCTTGCGCGACGCCTGCGGCACAAGCCCTTCCGGGTCGCGGTCGCCGGGCCTTGCGCGACTCCCCCCACCGCCGCGCCTCACGCACGCACCCCCAAACTCTGCCCTGTGCCAGCCCCCCGCGGCTACCCCTTTCCTTACACTTAAAGCCCTTCCCTTCCTGATTCGGAGACACCCCGTCATCCTTCAAAACCTGGCTGACGTGCCCCGCCTGCCCCGGGCTTGCCCCTCCGATTCCCCAGACGGCTGAGAAGCGCCGTCTCAGGGATCCCTGGATTGTACTTCTCGCTGTTTTAACTGCCTTCTTAGGAAGTCCTCAGCTGGGAAACCCGGTGGTAGTGTCATTTTTAGTTTCTTGAAAACTGTGAATGTTTTCTTCTTTTCAGTGGGCTCCCTGCTGGCCACTTACGGCTGGTACATCGTCTTCAGCTGCATCCTGCTCTACGTGGTCTTTCAGAAGCTTTCCACCCGGCTGAGGGCCTTGAGGCAGAGGCACTTAGACCAGGCTGCCGCTGCTCTGGGTTAGTGTGTGTGTGTACGTGTGTACGTGCGTGTGCGCGCGTGTACGCTCCATCGTGTCCGAGTGTTTGGGGCCCGTGGACTGCAGCTTGCCAAGCTCCTCTGTCCATGGAATTTTCCGGGGAAGAGGACTGAAGGCGAGGCTTTACCCTTACTGCTTGTAGTATTTATAAGTTAGTCTATTGTTATCAGTAAGAGGTATCTGTCTAATTTGTATGGGAGGAAAACTATTTTACACTTCTGAAGTTGATCTTGGTGAATTGCAATAGTGTGTCTTTTTAAATTTCAGAGTTTTTGATGGGGTGAAAAACCCGCTTGATGATGTGTAGAACACCCTCTGCTTGCATCATTCTTCATTTACAGGGGAGATTAAAATGAAAGCGTCACAGCTTCTGCATACTTAGGGGTGTGCCTACTAACTCTCAGTTATCTCTAGAACCCTTGTGACAGGAAACTCAGCCCTAGTTCCTCACATCCACTGCGTTTTGCCTTTAACAACTTACTCATCAGACCTGATGGCAGATTTACACATGGCTGTTTCAAAAACACATTCTCTCTAAAATAGTCACCTTTTAACTTGTTAGAAGGTATGATTTCTGAGAACATATTCAAAAGAAATGTTCAGTATTTTGATAATAGTAGTATAATGAAATAAATACTAATTGTCAGTGATCTGAGTCACCACAGTTAAGAAGCTGGGGAAGAAAGCAAACATCATAACATGAAAGTAGTCATTAGTAGAAGGACCTAAAAAATTCCTTCACTCTCCTCTCCGATGAAATCCTGTGGTCCTGCCATATCTCAGTATTTTTGGTTGTTGGCTATATATCCCAAAAAACAAAGTACAGTTGTAAATCTTGCTTAAGTTGCAGGATAATGTGACATGGATGAGGTTAGACAACAGCTTAGTCACCTGGTACAGCCATTGCTGGCAGTTTGACCTGCTGACAGCTGAGGAGTGGATTTATAAGATAATGGGATGGGCATCTCAGAACAGAAGTTTGTTTTAAGGAAGCATTGCACAAAGTAAATGTGCAGTGAAAGGTGTACTTCGTGTTGTACAATTTTGTTAGAAAAATTAGGTTTGAAAAATCCACACATAATTTCTTTTTTTCTAAGAGTAAAACAGCAATTTCAAATGTTGCTACAATTCACATTTCTATAAAGTAGAACTATAGTTTCGGTTTTTAAAGGTAAAAGTTCTGTTCTTCTCTGCCACCACACACGCACACCCACCCAGCCATACCCATTTTGTCCCCTGTTCTACGTGGATGCAGTAAAGTGACCTTTTTTCCATTGCTTTTTACTGTCTGTAGGTAATGGTGATCGCTTATCCTTTGGATGATACTGATGTGAACATAATAGATCTAGTTTGTTTTCTTTGTTTTGAAAATTAGTCACACCACTGTGTAGTTCCCCTTAGTGCTCCTTGAACACAGTGGTCTGCGTAAAGCAAATAGAAAACTTGATTGTGTTTTTGTGTGATTTGCTTTGTTGTATAAACCAGATAAAAATAAACATCTGGGGCGGTCATTTCTATTAACGCTAGTTGGAGGAATTTTTCTTTTCTGTAGAAACAAGGATAAAATGCCTAAATATCTTCACCTTTCTGGTATATATCTAGACTAATTAGGTGATAGCTAATGATCAGAAAACGTTCTTTCCCTTGGTTATCTTCTAGAATTCTGGTCAGCCTAGAGGCTGCGTGTTAGGAGGTATCCAGCATGTGAAATCAAATTTCATTGTGGCTACCTGACCACTTACATTTTAATCATAGGACCCATGCCAGATCCTCTGAATTGGGATTGCTCAGGGAGCCCAGAAATGTGTTTTGAACAGAGATTTCTGATGCTGTAAGTATTTAACAAAGACTCTGAAATGAGGCTGTGTGATAGTCTCCTTCCCCTTTAAGCAGTAATTAAATATGTGCAGAAGAATAGACCTACTCATGTTAAAAAAGGTTTTTGTATTGTTTGATTGCTGTACACTTCTGATAATATAGACCTCAGGAGTTTCCGTTTTATATTTTACAAGGTGCATTATTCCGATTTTTTTCTGCCTTTTCAGAACCTGATATTGTTGTTAAACGACAGGAGGCTTTAGCAGCTGCTCGTTTGAAAATGCAAGAAGAATTAAATGCACAAGTTGAAAAACATAAAGAGAAATTAAGACAGGTGTGTACTGGTTTTAGTTTGAATACATGATATTTGAGGTTTAGTTGGTAAAAGTGTGTGTATGTGTGTGTGCATGCACTCACATTATGGTGGGTACAGGGAACAGTTTCAGGCTGAATCATTTCCACTTAGCTAAGTATTGCTCAGCATGTTTTACTTGTGTAATTTCTTAATATTTAGGAGAGAAATGCTCTTAAAGAATTAAATACTCTTAAGTACTCTTGTATTTATGTTTTTACTTTTAAGTGGTTCCCTTATAGCAGTATTTTGCCCAACAAAACCGTGTGCTATGTGCAGGAGCCGTACCACCAGACACAGAACACACATTCAGCATCTTGCTTCATGGTTGGTCTCAAGCTTTGCATCTCACAGAACCTGACTTGGTGGGGCCACTCTTCAGTGCATTAAAGAAGAGCCAGGGGAGGGTGGCAGTGGACTCAGCCTAGGGTCGAGATGGAGAGCAGGAGATGGAGTTTTGAAAGACTTTTGTTAAAGACACATGGTTTGGTTGTGGGAGTGATGGGAGGTTTTGGAGGTGGTGGGGAGGAAGACCAGGGGCTACTATTGAAGTGGCCTGAGCAGCCAGGTGGGTTGTGCTGCTCTTCACAGGAGTGAAGCCACACTTACTGTGTTGGCCCCAGTCTGTGTAACTGAAGCAACTAAGTGTAGGCTCCACTTTCTGGTTTCATTACAGATGTTTCTGGGCCCCTCTTTATCCCCTTAGAAGGAAACCAGAGAAGTTGGTCTTCCTGCTGGTCTTACATGTGTCTCTGGTATTTCCAGAAAGGATTACCTTTCTGCCACTGCTGGTGGCTTTTGTTTTCGGCATGGTCACTTAGTATATGGCTGGTGTCCACATCGTGGCTGGAGCCCAGAGTGAAAGGACAGAGCAAAGCTTTTTAGGTATTTTTCCAGAAATATTTTATCCATATATAAATGCATGCTTATATCATTTTTCCATAGAAATGGCAGCATAATACACATAGATGCTATTTTTAAGCAGTTTTATTTTTTGTTTTTTTCTAAAAAAAAACTTTAGAAAGTGTTCTAAAGTTTTTTAGAAATATTTAAATGTTGTGTTTCTAGAGCCGAAGAGTAAGTTAAGTTCCTTCTACATTTCAAAATTAATGACTTGAGGGTCTGAGTTTTTTGCATTAGTAAAACAGCCTAATCCTTTACCCAGTTTGCTGATAGAGCTGGAGAAAAAAGCTTTTAAAAGATTGTTTTTAAAAACTGTAATGTGAGCCTCCTAAAACTGGAGAAAGGGTAGAAGCCTGTGTTCAGTTTTAAAGTTGTGGTTCTGTATTGTTTGTTCAGTCTCTCAGTCGGGAGTCTGGCTCTTTGCGACCCCATGGACTGCAGCACGCCAGGCTTCCCTGTCCTTCACCATCTCTGGGAGTTTGCTCAAACTCATGTCCACTGAGTTGGTGATGCCATCCAACCATCTCATCCTCTGTCGCCCCTGTTTCCTCCCACCTTCAATCTTTCCCAGCATCAGAGTCTTTTCCAGTGAGTCAATTCTTCTCATCAGGTGGTCGAAGTATTGGAGCTTCAGCTTCAGCATCAGTCCTTCCAGTGAATATTCAGGACTGATTACCTTTAGGATTGACTGGTTTGTTCTCCTTGCTGTCCATGGGACTCGGAAGAGTCTTCTCCAGCACCACAGTTTGAAAGCATCTATTCTTTGCTGCTCAGCCTTTTTTATCGTCCAACACTCACATCCATACATGACTGCTGGAAAAACCATAGCTTTTGACTATGGACCTTTGTCAGCAAAGGAATGTCTGCTTTTTAATATGCTGTCTAGGTTGGTCATAGCTTTTCTTCCAGGGATCAAGCATCTTTTAATTTCATGGCTACAGTCACCATCCACAGTGATTTCAGAGCCCACAAAAATACAGTCTGTTACTGTTTCCATAGTTTTCCCATCTGTTTGCCATGAAGTGATGGGACTGGATGCAATGATCTTCATTTTTCAATGTTAAGTTTTAAGCCAGCTTTTTTACTCTCCTCTTTCACCTTCATCAACAGGCTCTTGATGCTTTCTGCCATTAGGGTGGTGTCATCTGCATATCTGAGATTACTGATATTTCTCCCAACAATCTTGATTCCAGCTTGATTCAGCCTGGCGTTTCCCATGATGTGCTTTGCATAGAAGTTAAATAAGCGGGGTGACGTGTAGCCTTGACGTACTCCTTTCCCAGTTTTGGACCAGACCATTGTTTATGTCCGATTCTGTTTCTTCTTGACCTGCATACAGGTTTTGCAGGAAGCAGGTAAGCTGGTCTGATATTGCCGTCTCTTTAAGAATTTTCCACAGTTTGTGATCTGCACAGTGAGAGACTTTAGTGTAGTCAACGTGGTTCTGTATACTTAAGAAAAGTAACAGTCTTCCTGTCTCACAGTTTAGTCAGCTCTCTTGTTTGTGGTCTCAGAATTTGTCACTGATGTACCATTCTGGTGTTTTGCATGTTGGCTATAAACATAAAACAACCTTCAGATCAAGAAGCATTTTCTTCCTTTACCTCCTGTACTTGCAGACAGTGAAGGCATGAAGGGATAGGCATTTGGATTTAGCAGTGATGGACCCTGAACCATTGAGAAATTTCTGGATATGTGCTTTCTAAGGCATCCTCTTGCATATCTTTGTGGCATCACAGTTTAATTGGAACCAGAGTGAACTGAAGTTTAGGTTTGGATTGCATCAGGAATTGAAAGAGTTAGTGACCTCTGTGTGCACGTGAGTTGCAGTACCCAGTTGTTGTTCAAGGATTAGGAAGCAGAAGCGAAGACCTCGGGCACTGTATTTCCCTCCTGTTCACTGCTCAAGCTTTCCCAGGTGCTCAGTGTTGGACATAGTTTTCTACTGAGATTAGTTTTCTCTTATGCTCCCTTAGTACCTTACTTTCAGAGAACTTTCAAATTTGCTCTCACTGGCTCCTCCCAGCCTTCGAAGTTGAAGGGTTAAGTGACTTTCCTCAGGTGACTCAACCAAATAGCAGCAAAGCACGCCTGCCAGCCACACTGACCCTTTTCAAGTCAGGGTTCTTCCACATGACCAGAAATGTCTAGTTTAAAAGAAGAATTGGTGTTCTTTCTTCTGTGACACTTTTTGCTTTCTCTAATAGTACACAAAAGCAAAAGATTCTGTATCTGAGTTAAACTCACACACCACTAGATGACAACTGCTTCATTAACTGAAGAAAGTGCAGGTGAAAGTTTAAAGAACATTTAAATTACAGGGTATCAACAGCACGTTTTCTTTGAGAAAGATGGCAGCTTATGAATTCATTCTGTGTCATGTGCGATTCTTCCTCAGCTTGAAGAAGAGAAAAGGAGACAGAAGATTGAAATGTGGGATAGCATGCAAGAAGGGAAGAGTTATAAAGGAAGCAGAAGAAAGCCGCAGGTGATGTAGCCTTCAACCTAGTGGACTTTTTTCAAGTAGGTGAAGATTCGTGGAGTAGAATGTCTTAACTAGATTCTTAAGCCTGTGTATGTTCAAGCAGGAAGAAGACAGTTCTGGGCCTTCTACATCATCAGTCACCCCGAAACGAAAATCTGACAAAAAGCCTTTGCGAGGAGGAGGTAAGTGTCGAACGTTAAAGCATTCTGAACAATGACTGGCTAAATTGACCTGAAACAGGATTCTCTTTTCTTGATTCATTGTCTATAAACTGAGACTAATTCCTAAGTGTAAGGTTATGAAGATTAAGTGAAAGAAACATGTCAAACAGCCTTCAGCGGCTAGAAATGACCAACCTGCTGAACCTCCAGCAAGGACGTGGGTGCATGTCCTGTTTCCAGGAGGCCTCTGACCTCCTTGGCCTCACAAAAGTTAGCATTTGATAAGCAGTGAAAAAGGAGGTCACTCGAGGCTCTCAGGAAATAATTGGGGTGGTTGCACTTGTATTTTAGTATTTTTCACTTGACCCCACACAGTCCTGTAAGGGGTGAGTTAAGTGAGGCAAGGAATAGTGTGCCTGTTTTGTATATGAGTGGGTCAAGGGGCCTAGGACATGGGTTTTGGTCTTTCCAGCCAGGGCTGCCTTGTTTCTTACAAATAAGTCCCTCAAGGAGGCATGAACGGATACTCATTCAGAGACCTTCTGTGCGCAGTACCCCCGAGCACTCTAGGTGGTACCGTAGCAGCCTGGACCATCCCATCCTTGAGGACTTTCACGTACTTCTGGCAAGATGGGACTCCCACACAATTGAAAATAAGTGATCCTTTGTGATCTGCCAGGAGTTCCTCCTCCATCTGGAGAGAGGAGAGGGCAAAAGCATTAGAAGGCTTTGTGAAGGAACCAGTTCTTGGCTGAAGATACTTTTTTCTATCTGGGAAGCGGGGTTTTCTCTGGCTAGGTGCCACAGGGGCAGAGGTGTGGAAGCCTGGCCAAGCTCTTGGAGGACTGAGGGGGGTCTGTGAGGCTGGGACACAAGGTGGGCTGCCCTTAAAGGCTGGGCTCTGATCCACTCCTTTTTGTTAGGAGCTCAAAGCTGGCTTCTATAGGGGAGTGGTGTGTCTGAAACGAAAATGCTTTTTAAAGTCTTTTTCTTGCTCCAGCAAGAAATAATCTTCTAAGACCCTTTTGCAAAGCAAAGAGTGGTAGTATTCAGGAGACAATTGTGGAAAATGGAATGTATGGCATGCTGTGTGCCTGCCTCTAGCATTCCCAGCAGTCCAGAGCTGGCGGCTTCGAGTGGCCTGTCTTTACAGGCCTTAAAGACACTGAGGCACAGGGAGTTGGTGACCAAAGATTCTACAGTAAGTGAGGAAAAAAACCACCTCATTGAAGGTCTTGCTGACTCTAGAGCCTGAGCAGAAGGGTTGCCAAATGTCTGTTAACTTTAGGAAGTTAATGAGTGGGCAAGGATGGGTGTGGGGGCTGGGGCGTGTGGATTTTCCAGTTCTGACTGGTGAAAGTGACAGCAAGTTCCATTCTGTTGTGATTTTTATAATCTATTTTCTGTAGTTTGAGCAGTTCTTACTTGAATGGATTTGTTTTATTAAGCACTACAGTTAGAAGCCTTTATATACTTAAATTTAGCCATCTTGAGAGGCTTTAGGGGCACATTTTTTGTGTATTTGGGGGAGATTTTCATGTTGTGGTAGTTAAAACAGAAGCTGAATGGCTTGTTTTATTCAAGTCAGTTCAGACTGCAGTCATGTTATAGAAAGGCAGTTCAGTGTATACAATGCAATATAATGCAATCACATTATAAAGTTGTTTTTGTCATGTGGTAGCTTAAAGTTTTATGAAAATGTTTATGAGAGTAGGATCGTATCTTTGCAGTTCTTTGCATATCAGGCTTACAGTCTTCTGTTTGATGCAAAATGTTTCCAGCACTGTTTTGCTTCTTTTCTCTCATTGCAGGTTACAATCCTTTGTCTGGTGAAGGTGGTGGAACTTGCTCTTGGAGACCTGGACGCAGAGGACCCTCATCTGGTGGATGAGGCTAAGAATCTTGTTAGTGTCACTTTTGACATTAGCAAGATGAATCCTTAACCCTCAACTCAATTGCCTTACGCACGCTTTTCACAGTGATTAGCCAGGGGGTGGGGCTTTCTTTCTGTTCTTAACTACACGGATAACTTCAAGGATTGAAGGCAGCATAGGGTGTGGACATGGCCACTAGGCAGTAATTGCAGTTAGTCACACTGCACTGAAGCCAGTGACTGGTCATTGATTGCACAGGTCTTTATTAGTTGGTAGCTAAGGGCTTCCAGGTGATGGGTGATCTTAATAAAAGAGACCTGGCAGTGATCCTTCAAGTTAAGAGGT
Source organism: Okapia johnstoni (assembly GCA_024291935.2). Lineage (NCBI taxonomy): Eukaryota > Metazoa > Chordata > Mammalia > Artiodactyla > Giraffidae > Okapia > Okapia johnstoni. Next base: position 3,995,046 of record CM044326.1, read on the forward strand.
CCTTGCTGGTAGGACAGTCTCTGTGACAGCTTGCGTTGAATGATGTCTTCCTTGTAAATGGTGAGCCCACCAGCAAGGATTACTGATGCAGACAGTTGATGGGGTTGTTCTGTAAATTTATATGTACAGAACTGTTAAAAAAAAAAAAAAAAAGACTAAATATTAAAACAAAAAATGCAGAGAACATTTTCAGTATCTTTATTAAATTTAAGGAAATTTCTTTATGAACTTGAATTTGTCTGTCTAACATTATACGGCTTTTTATCATTCACAACCTCCCACTAATAAGACTTACTTTCTCTTCTCATTATTGCTCACCTCAGAAAGCATGAAGAGTGGGACAGCTGCAGTGATTTTTCAGAGTTGGAGGACTCCTGGGGGTTTATCCACAAAATCAGGCACTTGGAGTTGAGTTTCTGCATTAATAGGGCAAAGAAACATCTTGCCTATAAGTACCTCAGGGGTCATTGGGGTTTTGGGAAGCCCTGTAAGTCCTCTGTCTCACACTCATTTCTTATGTCCTTGTCCAGAACCTCTGTGAAGTATGTTATAAAGGGCCAGATAGTAAAGATTTTAGACTTGGCAGGCGGCACAGTTTTTTTTTAATTTTTAAAGAATTGTTAAATACATATAAAAATACTTAGCTCACGGGCTAGATTTGTCTGGCTGCCTGTAGTTTGCTTCATGTCAAGATCATGAGAAAGAATAATGGAAAGTTTTAGACTTGGGTTAAAATATTTCATCTAGGTCTGTTATTTACATCTAGAGAGATTGATTCCCTGTAGGATATAAACGAACTTTTAAGAGTTCTTCCTTTAATATATTTTCTGTAGTTGAAAATGCATAGTTACAGCTATCAGCTATTCATTTTAGAAATAGAAGGCATGTTTCAGTATACTATTAGCTGTGACTTTTCCCTTAAACCTCCTTTTTTCCCCCTATAAATTAAGGAATTGACAGGTGTAAACACATAGGAAGAAACGCTGTGTTCTATGTACCCACCTTGCATCTGGCAGTATGACTGTGGTGGTGGAGGGGTGGTGCCGTGTGAGTAATTGATCGGGAGATAATAGAAGAGAGAAGGAAACTAATTTGTGTAATAGCATTTGAGGAGCATTTGCTGTGTGCTAAGCACATACATTTGTAGTTAATCCTCACTACAGTCCTGTGAGGTAGGTGCTTCTAATTAACCTTGGTTTTTATAAACTGTAGCTTAGAGGGTCAGCTGGTGCAAGACCCTGACTACTGTCCTTGTGTTACTGATAGCCAAAGGCCGTACAGCCAAGGGCCATAGAAAACCAAGCTTGATGTATCTAATGAAACAGTTACCATGTGGAACAGTGAATAATTACGAAGTATGGTGTGCTGCAAGTCAAGAGCAGTGAACATTTCAGAAGGGTGGACTGAAGTTGCCAGAGGAGATGGGTCCTGTGCTCCTGTTGAAAAAAGTGGTGCCAGAATCCGAGGCCCATGGAGAAGGGGTGGGTCAGAACAGAGCTGAACCAGGCAGAACATTGCCTCATGCTGCAGTGGGGGGGCTGCAGCTTGGAACTGATGCAGGAGTCATGTATTTAAATGATGCATAACCCAGTCCATCCTGATAGTGGAGTAACATTAGTAAGTGGGCAAAAGACACACAGACCTTCAGCTGAAACTTTCTGGTGCCTAGAGTTGTGGCCTTGGCCAAATGCACCTGCTTCCATTGGAAAGAGGAACTTCTCAAGGACCACTCTTACCTATCTTCCTGTTCTCCCCTGGGCCATTTCTGTTAGCTGCTCCTCAGACAAGTCAAGTCTTTATCACAGTATAAGCACAAAGCTGCATCACATTCACGAAACCCTGATTCCCGCTGGTGCTCCTTCCTATGGAACGAGCTTTGAGTTGTCTCCATTCATCTGTTTCTGCCCACCTTCTGCTTAACGCTGCAGATGCTCTTCCTGGATCATTCCGTTTCACACTCCAGTGGAGTTTTTGGTTTCATCTTATTTGACCTGCCAGCAATTGGCCCTTCTTGCAATTTTCCCTTCTCTTACCTTCTGAAACACCACACTCTGGGTCTTTACTCCCAAGACAGCTCATACTTCTCTCCTGTGCCAACCCTGCCCAGCACTTCTAGTCTCATTGAGTAAGTTCCTATATTCTTTCCGAGTCTCTTCCTCCGTTTGCTGTTACCTTTCGTTCACTAAAGCTCTTCTTAAGGTAACATGTATCTCATGGATCATTCTTGGCACTCATCATTTGCAGTAATTGCGCACTACTTGAAAAACTGTTCTCAAATTCTGGGGCTCTGCACTTGCCTGGTTTTTTCCTACCTTTCTTTCAATCTCCTGCTGCTGTTCCTCAACTTCCTGAGCTCTAAATGCTGACGTTGAACTTACAAAAGGAGTTATAAAAGGCAAAAAGGTAATCAATGTGAGTGGGCATTGGAGAAACCACAAATGTATGATGGAGTGATTAGGCAAATTGGTAATATGTAGCTTGAAACAAAATGTCAGCATAGTGTACCCCAATTCAAATACTGTGTATCAGAAGAACTTAGATGGAAAAGGATGTGCTCTGGAAAACTAAAGTCTCAGAGTTGTACCAGTCTGGCAATGAAGAAGATACTATAAACAGCACAGAAATATGCCCTGCCCTCATGGGCCATTGTATCTGTTGGAGGGACATGAACATCACACAGTTGTTAATACAAAAATAAATGACTGAAGACAGCAAAGGATGGTGGGGTAGAAGGACAAGAGTTCATCCTTACCAAAAAACCAAAATAGCGACTAACTGCTGAACAGCCATGAACAACAAAAATGCTGGAACCTACCAAAAAAGATAACCTACATGCAAAGACAAGCCACAAGAGGATACAAAGGGTGCAGTTGTAATAAATCCCATACCCAAAGGGTGGGTAGCCTACAACTGGAAAACAGTTGTACCACAGAAGTTCTCCCACTAGAGTGAAAGATCTGAGCCCCACATCAGGATTCTCAGCTTGAGGGTCTGGTAATGGAAGGGGGAACCTCCAGAGACTCTGACTTCGAAGGTCAGCATGCTGTGTTTCAGGAATTCCACAGGACTGAGGGAAACAGAAATTCCACTCTTGGAGGGCACCACAAGTCTAGTGTGCACCAGAACTTGGGGAGAAAAGGAGTGACCGCATAAGAGACTGGGCTGAGATCTCCAGTCTGCTAGTTTTGGAGGGTCGAGCAGAGGCAGGGGACAGCTAGGAACAAGAAAATTACAAGTGGGAAGGCTCACTGCTTGGTTCATTTCACTCATGGCTGACGCCTTGTGACCCCACGAACTGCAGCACGCCAGGCTTCCCTGTCCATCACCAGCTCCCAGAGCTTGCTCAAACTCGTCCATTGAGTTACTGATGCCACCCAACCATCTCATCCTCTGTCGGCCCCTTCTGCCTTCAGTCTTTCCCAGCATCAGGATATTTTCCAGTGAGTCAGCTCTCCACATGGCGAAAGTATTGGAGATTCAGCTTCAGCATCAGTCCTTCCAATGAATATTTAGGATTGATTTCCTTTAGGATGGACTGCTTTGATCTCCTTGCTATCCAAGGGACTCTCAAGAGTCTTCTCCAGCACCATAGTTCAAAAGCATCAATTCTTCGGCACTCAGCTTTCTTATGGTTCAACTCTCACATCCATACATGACTTGGAAAAACGATAGCTTTGACTAGATAGACCTTTGTTGGCAAAGTAATGTCTGCTTTTTAATACTCTGTCTAGGTTGGTCATAGCTTTTCTTCCAGGGAGTAAGTGTCTTTTAATTTCGTGGCTGCAGTCACCATCTGCAGTGATTTTGGAGCCCAAGAAAATAAAATCTGTTACTGTTTCCCCATCTATTTGCCATGAAGTGATAAAACTGGATGCCATGATCTTTGTTTTTTGAATGTTGAGTTTTAAGCCAACTTTTTCACTCTCCTCTTTCACTTTCATCAAGAGGCTCTTGAGTCCATTTTCGCTTTCTGCCATAGTGTGGTGTCATCTGTATATCTGAGGTTATTAATATTTCTCCCCTCAATCTTGATTCCAGCTTGTGCTTCATCCAGCCTGGCATTTCGCATGATGTACTCTGCATATAAGTTATATAAGCAGAGTGACCATATACAGCCTTGACATACTCCTTTCCCAATCTGAACCAGTTCCATGTCCAGTTCTAACTTCCTTCTTGACCGGCATACTGGTTTCTCAGGAGGCAGTTAAGGTGGTCTGGTGTTCCCATCTCTTTAAGAATTTTCCACTGTTTGTTGTGATCCACACAGTCAAAGGCTTTAGCGTAGTCAATGAAAGAGAAGTTTTCCTGGAACTCTCTTGCTTTTTCTATGATCAAACAGATGTTGGCAATTTGATTTCTGGTTCCTCTGCCTTTTCTAAATCTGGAAGTTCTTGGTTCATGTACTGTTGAAACCTTGCTTGGAGAACTTTGAGCATTACTTTACTTGAGTGTGAGATGAGTGCAATTGTTCTGTAGTCTGAGCATTCTTTGGCATTGCCTTTCTTTGGGATTGGAATGAAAACTGACCTTTTCCAGTTTTCCAAATTTGCTGGCATACTGAGTGCAGCACTTTAACCGCATCATCTTTCAGGATTTGAAATAGCTCAGCTGGAATTCCATCACCTCCACTAGCTTTGTTCGTAGTAGTTCGTAGCTTCCTAAGGCCCCCCTTGACTTCACATTCCAGGATGTCTGGGTCTAGATGAGTGATCACACCATTGTGGTTTCCCTCACATTGCTAGTTTTGATATTTGTATGAGATGATTTCCTACCTTTATGTTTGCCCTCACCAGTGATCACAGCAGATAACCATGATGATGTGATCACTGGTGAGGGCAAACATAAAGGTAGGAAATCATCTTATACAAATATCAAAAGTTAACAATTGTGAGGCGACCACAAATACAGGATATTGGAAAGCATTGGAAATGAAGCAACCAGCAACTTAATCTTATTTACATATAGTCTGCTATACCAAATCCTCATGGTCACTGCAAATCAAAAGTCTGTAATAGTTAACATACAGAAAAACGAATTCAAACACAACACTAAAGCATCAAATCACGAGAACAGAGCGAAAGAGGAAGGGAGAAAGAAAAGCCTACAAAGACAAAGCCAACATAATTTTAAAAAGTGGCAGTAGGAGCACACACTGAAAGTTACCTTAAATGTGAGTGGGTTAAAGGCTCCAACCAAAAGACACAGACTGGCTGCATGGGTACAAAAACAAGACCCACATACATGCTATCTACAAGAGACCCACTTTAGATCTAGGGACAGATGCAGACTGAAAGTGAGGGAATGGAAAAAGGCATTCCATGCGAATGGAAATCACAAGAAAGCTGGAGTAGCAATACTCATATCACATAAAATAGACTAGAATAAAGACCTTACAAGAGATAAAGACACCATATAATGATCAAGAAATCAATCCAAGAGGATGATATATCAACTATATATACGCCCAACATAAAAGCACCCCAAAATATAAGGCAAGGAGAAATCAACAGTAAGACAATAATAGTGGGAACTTTAACATCCTACTTTTGTCAATGGACAGATCATCTGGACAGAAAATCAATAAGGAAATGCAAGCCTTAAATGGCACATTGTTCTACCATGTTCTGTGTTGGGTATGGGTCTGTAGTCTCCCAAGGAAAGAATTCACTCTGGGACCAAAGGAACACAGTTTCTCAGGTATTTGCAGGAGTGTAAAGCTTTATTAAAAGTCAGGAAGTATAGGGACAGCTTCTAGCCCAGACACCAAAAGGGGTAGGAAGAGACCCACAGACAGCTTTTAAGACATATACCTTTTGACCTATTATACTAAAAATTGTTTTGGCATAAGATTCATTAGGTCAGTTTGTCTCCGTTAGATCTTGTGACAAAGGCCAGTCACATGACAACATCAAGGAACCTTTTCTATGGCTCCAATGTTACAAGTTAACCAGCTCCCTAGCTCTTGTTTCTGATGTGGGTGAACGGCCATAAATTCCAAACAGCTATAAATTCTAGGACATGTATGACTACATGACTGGGCCCATTGACTCCTTATCCACCTGCCTAAGAAATTTTATCAACATTAGACTGCTGCTGCTGCTGCTGCTAAGTCGCTTCAGTCGTGTCCAGCTCTGTGCGGCCCCATAGACGGCAGCCCACCAGGCTCCACCATCCCAGGGATTCTCCAGACAAGAACACTAGATAGACTTAATTGATATTTATAAAGCATTCCATCCAAAAGCAGCAGAATGCACATACTTCTCATGTGCATATGGCACATTCTCCAGAATTGACCACATGCTAAGCACAGAGCTAGTGTCAGTAAATTTAAGAAAATTGAAATCCCACCAAGCAACTTTTCCAACCACAACACAAAATTAAACTACAAGAAAAAAACAAAAACAGAAGGCTAAATGATACGATTAAACAACCAATGAATCAAATCAAAGAGGGAGTAAAAAATACCTGGAGACAAATGAAAATAAAAGTATAATGGTCCAAGCTTATGGGACGTGGCGAAAGCAGTTCTAAGAGGAAAGTTTATAGCAATATAATCTTAACTCTGGAAACAAGAAAAATCACAACCTAATCTTACACTTCAAGCAACTAGAAAGATGAATAAACAAAACCCCAAGTTAGCGGAAGAAAAGCATAAAGATCAGAGCAGAAATAAATAGAAATGACACACACAAAAAAAAGATCAATGAAAGTGAAACCGGGTTATTTGAAAAGATAAACAAAATCGATAAACATTTAGGAAGACTCGTCAAGAAAGTAAAGGGAGAGGGCTCAAATCAATATAATTAGAAATTTAAAAAGAAGTTGCAACTGACACCACAGAAATGCAAAGGATCATAAGAGACCACTACAGACAAATATGCCAATAAAAGGACAATCTTGAAGATACGGGAAAATTTTTAGGTACAATCTCCCAAGACTGAATTGGGAGGAAATAGAAAATATGTACAGGGCAGTCACAAGTACTGAAATTGAAACTGTGATTTAAAACTCCCAATAAATAAAAGTGCCAGACTAGATGGCTTCAGAGGTGAATTCCATCAAACATTTGTTGTCACTCAGTCGTGTCTGACTCTGTGACCCCATGGACTGCAGCACACCGGGCTTCCCTGTCTTTCACTGTCTCCTGGAATTTGCTCAAACTCATGTCCATTGAGTCGGTGGTGCCATCCGACCATCTCACCCTCTGTCGTCTCCTCATACTGCTGTATATCTCTCCCAGCATCAGGGTCTTTTTCTCACGAGTCAGCTCTTCCCATCAGGTGGCCAAAGGATTGGAGCTTCAGCTTCAGCATCAGTCCTTCTAATGAATATTCAGGGTTGATTTCCTTTAGGATTGACTGCTTTGATCTCCTTGCTGTCCAAGGGACTCAACAGAGTCTTCTCCAACACCACAGTTTGAAAGCCTCAGTTCTTCAGTGCTTAACCTTCTTTATGGTCAGTCCGTCAACGTCTATACATGACTACTGAAAAAGCCATAGCTTTGACTATATGGAGCTTTTATCAGCAAACTAACGTTTCTGTTTTTAATATGCTGTCTAGGTTGGTCATAGCTTTTATTCCAAAGAGCAAGTGTCTTTTAATTTCATGGCTGCAGTCACTGTTCGTAGTGATTTTGGAGCCCAAGTAAATAAAGTCTGTCACTGTTTCCATTGTTTCCCCATCTATTTGCCACGAAATGATGGGACCAGATACCATGATCTTTGTTTTTTGAATGTTGAGTTTTAAGCCAGCTTTTTCACTCTCCTCTATCACCTTCATCAAGAAGCTCTTTAGTTCCTCTTCCCTTTCTGCAGTTAGGGTGGTATCATCTACGTATCTGAGGTTATTGATATTTCTTCCAGAAATCTTGATTCCAGCTTGATCCTCATCCAGCCTTGCATTTAGCATGATGTACTCTGCATATAAGTTAAATAAACAGGGTGACATTATACAACCTTGATGTCCTCCTTTCCCAATTTGGAACCAGTCTGTTGTTCTGTGTCCAGTTCTAGCTGTTGCTTCTTGACGTGCATACAGGTTTCTCAGGAGGTAGATAAGGTGGTCTGGTATTCCTATCTCTTTAAGAATTTTCCAGTTTCTTGTGATCTACACAGTCAAAGGATTTAGCATAGTCAATGAAGCAGGAGTAGATTGTTTTTCTGGAATTTTCTTGCTTTTTTGATGACCCAGTGGAGGTTGACGACTTGATCGCTGGTTCCTCTCCCTTTCCTAAATCCAGTTTGTACATCTGGATGTTCTTGGTTCACATACTGGTAAAGCCTCACTTGGAGAATTTTGAGCATTACTTTGCTAGCGTGTGAAATGAGTGCTATTGTGCGGTAGTTTGAACATTCTCTGGCATTGCCCTTCTTTGGGACTGAAATGAAAACTGACCTTTTCTAGTCCTGTGGCCACTGCTGAGTCTTTCAAGTTTGCTGGCATACTGAGTGCAGCACTTTCACAGCATCATATTTTAGGATTTTGAAATAGCTCACTGGAATTCCATCATCTCCAGTAGCTTTGTTTGTAGTGATGCTTCCTAAGGCCCACTTGACCTCACACTCCAAGATGTCTAGGTCCAGGTGAAAGATCACACCATTGTGGTTATCTAGGTCATTAAGATCTTTTTTGTATAGTTCTTCTGTGTATTCTTGCCACCTCTTCTTGGTATCTTCTGCTTCTCTTAGATCCATACTGTTTAACATGAAAACCAGTCAGTATAATTCAACGTATTAAAAAACTAAAAACACCATATGATCTCAATGGGCACAGAAAAAGCACTTAACAAAACTTAACACCAATTCCTAATAAAACTCAGTGAACTAGGACTAGAAAGGAACATCCTCAACTTGATAAAGGGCATCTACCAAAAACAACCAGTTGTATCCATACCGGAAAGGAAAGCAAAACTGTCATTATGTGCAGATGATCTGACCATCTATGTAGAAAATCTGATAGAATTTACAAAATGTTATCTGAACCTTTGAATTTAGCATGGTTGTGTGATTGGTCAGTATGCAGATTTAAATTGCATTTTTGTATACTAGCTTTCTAACATAAACAACAGGAAACTGAAACCTTAAAATGATATTATCATGAAAAACAAATACTTAAATCTGAAAAATATGTAAAAGATCTGTGTATTGAAGATGATAAATCTTTGCTGAGGGGAATCAAAGAAAAATAAATAGGTTATATAAAAAATAAATAGATACATCAACAAAATATCTATTTATTTATGAGTTGCAAGATTGCATATTGTTAAGACAACATTTTTCCCCAAATTGATCTAAAGATTCTATGCAGTATCAGAATTTCAGCAGGCATTTTCATAGAAATTGACAAGGCAATTCTAAAATTCGCAAAGGATGTAAAGTATTCAGAATATCAGAATAGTCAACTTCAAAAGAGAAGTAAGTTGGAGGTCTCACATTACCTGATTTCATGACTTGCAAAGCTACAGTAACCAAGACATTGTATAAGAGGCAGTGATCAAGACCATCCCCAAGAAAAAGATGCCAAAAGGGAAAATGATTGCCTGAGGAGGCCTTACAAACAGCTGAGAAAAGAAGAGAAGTGAAAGGCAAAGGAGAAATGGAAAGATATACCCATTTGAAGGCAGAGCTCCAAAGAATAGCAAAGAGAGATAACGAAGCCTTCCTCAGTGATCAGTGCAAAGAAATAGAAGAAAACAATAAAATGGGATAGACTAGAGATCTCGTCAAGAAAATTAGAGATACCAAGGGAACATTTCATGCAAAGACAGGCACAATAAAGGACAGAAATGGTATGGACCTAACAGAAGCAGAAGATAGTAAGAAGAGGTGGCAAGAATACACAGAAGAACTATACAAGAAAGATCTTCATGACCCAGATAACCACAATGGTGTGATCACTCACCTAGAGCCAGACATCCTAGAATGTAAAGCCAAATGGGTCTTAGGAAGGATCACTACAAACAAAGGTAGTGGAGGTGATAGAATTCCAGTTGAGCTATTTCAAATCCTAAAAGATGATGACGTGTAAGTGCTGCACTCAATATGCCAGCAAATTTGGACAACTCAGCAGTGCCCACGAGACTGGAAAAGGTCAGTTTTCATCCCAATCCCAAAGAAAGGCAATGCCGAAGAATTCTCAAAGTACTGCACAATTGCACTCATTTTACACATTAGCAAAGTAATGCTCAAAATTCTCCAAGTCAGGTTTAAATAGTATGTGAACCGTGAGTTTCCAGATGTTCAAGCTGGATTTAGAAAAGGCAGAGGAACCAGAGATCAAATTGCCAACATCCACTGGATCACTGAAAAAGCAAGAGAGTTCCTGAAAAACATCTACTTCTGTTTTATTGACTATGCCAAAGCTTTTGACTGTGTAGATCACAACAAACTGTGGAAAATTCTTAAAGAGATGAGAATACCAGACCACCTGACCTGCCTCCTGGGAAATCTGCATGCAGGTCAAGAAGCACTAGTTAGTACCGGACATGGACCAACAGACTGGTTCCAAATTGGGAAAAGAGTATGTCAAGGCTGTATATGGTCACCCTACTTATTTAACTTCTATGCAGAGTACATCATGCAAAATGCTGGGCTGGATGAAGCACAAGCTGGAATCAAGATTGCTGGGAGAAATATCAATAACCTCAGAATGCAGATGGCACCACCCTTATGGCAGAAAGTGAAGAACTAAGGAGCCTCTTGATGAAAGTGAAAGAAGAGAGTGAAAAAGTTGGCTTAAAACTCAGCATTCAGAAAACTGATGGGACTGAATGCATCTGGTCCCATCACTTCATGGCAAATAGATGGGAAAACAATGGGAACAGTGAGAGACTTTATTTTGGGGGCTCCAAAATCACTGCAGATGGTGACTGCAGCCATGAAATTAAAATACGCTTGTTCCTTGGAAGAAAAACTATGACCAACCTAGACAGCATATTAAAAAGCAGAGACATTACTTTGCCAACAAAGGTCCACCTAGTCAAAGCTATGGTTTTTCCAGTAGTCATGTATGGATGTGAGAGTTGGAGTATAAAGAAAGCTGAGCACCAAAGAATAGATGCTTTTGAACTGTGGTGTTGGAGAAGACTCTTGAGAGTCCCTTGGACTGCAAGGAGATCCAACCAGTCAATCCTAAAGAAATCAGTCCTGAATATTCATCAGAAGGACTGATGCTGAAGCTGAAACTCCAATACTTTGGCCATCTGATGCAAAGAACTTTCTCATTGGAAAAGACCCTGATGCTGGGAAAGATTGAAGGCGGGAGGAGAAGGGGATGACAGAGGATGAGATGGTTGGATGGCATTCACGACTCAATGGACATGAGTTTGAGTAAACTCCTGGAGTTAGTGATGGACAGGGAAGCCTGGCGTGCTGCAGTCCATGGGGTCGCAAAGAGTTGGACATGACTGAGCAACTTTCACTTTCAAAAGTTAAATCACACTACTCTATAATCGAGTCATTCCTCTGCTAAGTATTTGCCTAAGGGGAATGAAAGCATGTGTTCATATGAAGACTTCCACATGAATGTTCATAGCAGCTTTGCATGTAACAGCCTAAGTCAAAATCAATACAAATGTCCATCAGTAGGTGAATGCTGGTATGTTCACAGAATTCAGTGCTACTCAGCAGTAAAGTGGAATGAACTCTTGATACATGCAACAACGTGAGTGGACTTCGAAATAATGTACATGAAAGAAGCCAGATTTTTAAAAGTAGATACTGTGTGATTCCATTTATACAAAACTACAGAAAATGCACACTAGTCGATAGTGATCACTGTCCCCGAGATGGAGGTTGGGGCAAGGAAGGAGTAACTTTTGGGAATGACAGATGAGTTCACTTTATTGATCATGGTTGTCTCAGTCTGTTCGGGCTGATATAACAAAATGCAACAGACAAGGTGGCTTATAAACAACGGGAACGCATTTCTCACAGTTCTGAAACCTGGAAGCCAGAGATGAGGGTGTCAGCACAGTTGGGTGAGGGTCCTCTTCCAGGTCTCAGACTTCTTGGGTCCTCACATGGTGGGAAGGGCTAGAGAACTCTATGGGTCCCTTTTATAAAGACGCTAGCCTCATTCATGAGGGGTCTCCATCCCAAGGGCCCTACTTCCTGATGCCTTCACCTCAGAGGTTAGGATTTCAACATAAGAACTGGGAGGAGGTCACAAACATTCAACTTACAGCAGTGGTGGTGGTTTCACAGATGTATACTTGTATAAAAAATTAACAAATTTTACATTTGAAATATGTGCAGTTTATTGTAAATCAATTCAGTTCAGTTCATTTCAGTCGCTCAGCTGTGCCCGACCCTTTGCAACCCCATGAATCACAGCATTCAGGCCTCCCTGTCCATCACCAACTCCCGGAGTTTACCCAAACTCATGTCCATCGAGTCAGTGATGCCATCCAGCCATCTCATACTCTGTCATCCCCTTCCCCTCCTGCCCCCAATCCTTCCCAGCAACAGGGTCTTTTCCAATGAGTCAGCTCTTCACATCAGGTGGCCAAAGTATTGGAGTTTCAGCTTCAACATCAGTCCTTCCAATGAACACCCAGGACTTATCTCCTTTAGGATGGACTGTTTGGATCTCCTTGCAGTCCAAGGGACTCTCAAGAGTCTTCTCCAACACCACAGTTCAAAAGCATCAATTCTGCGGTGCTCAGCTTGCTTTATAGCCCAACTCTCACATCCATACATGACCAATGGAAAAACCATAGCCTTGACTACACGGGCCTTTGTTGGCAAAGTAATGTCTCTGCTTTTTAATATACTATCTGGGTTGGTCATAACTTTCCTTCCAAGGAGTAAGCATCTTTTAATTTCATGGCTGCAATCACCATCTGCAGTGATTTTGGAGCCCAGAAAGATAAAGTCTGACACTGTTTCCCCATCTATTTGCCATGAAGTGATGGGACCAGATGCCATGATCTTAGTTTTCTGAACATTGAGCTTTAAGCCAACTTTTTCACTCTCCTCTTTCACTTTCATCAAGAGGCTTTTTAGTTCCTCTTCACTTTCTGTGATAAGGGTGGTGTCATCTGCATATCTGAGGTTATTGATATTTCTCCTGGCAATCTTGATTCCAGCTTGTGCTTCCAGTCCAGCGTTTCTCATCATGTACTCTGCATTTAAGTTAAATAAGCAGGGTGACAATATACAGCCTTGACGTACTCCTTTTCCTATTTGGAACCAGTCTGTTGTTCCATGTCCAGTTCTAACTGTTGCTTCCTGTCCTGCATAAGACAGGAAGGTTTTTCAAGAGACAGGTCAGGTGGTCTGGTATTCCCATCTCTTGAAGAATTTTCCACAGTTTCTTGTGATCCACACAGTCAAAGGCTTTGGCATAGTCAATAAAGCAGAAATAGATGTTTTTCTGGAACTCTGTTGCTTTTTTGACGATCCAGTGGATGTTGGCAATTTGATCTCTGGTTACTCTGCCTTTTCTAAAACCAGCTTGAACATCTGGAAGTTCACAGTTCACGTATTGCTGAAGCCTGGCTTAGAGAATTTTGAGCATGACTTTACTAGCCTGTGAGATGAGTGCAATTGTGCGGTAGTTTGAACATTCTTTGGCATTGCCTTTCCTTGGGATTGGGAAGAAAATTGACCTTTTCCAGTCCTGTGGCCACTGCTGAGTTTTCCAAATTTGCTGGCATATTGAGTGTAGCACTTTCACAGCATCATCTTTCAGGATTTGAAATAGCTCAACTGGAATTCCATCACTTCCACTAGCTTTGTTCGTAGTGATGCTTTTTAAGGCCCACTTGACTTCACATTCCAGGATGTCTGGCTCTAGGTGAGTGATCACACCATCGTGATTATCTGGATCCTGAAGATCTTTTTTGTATCGTTCTTCTGTGTATTCTTGTTGCCTCTTCTTAATATCTTCAGCTTCTCTTAGGTCCATACCATTTCTGTCCTTTATCGAGCCTATCTTTGCATGAAATGTTCCCTTAGTATCTCTAATTTTCTTGAAGAGATCTCTAGTCTTTCCCATTCTGTTTGTTTTCCTCTATTTCTTTGCATTGATCGCTGAGGAAGGCTTTCTTATCTCTCGTTGCTATTCTTTGGAACTCTGCGTTCAAATGGGAATATCTTTCCTTTTCGCTTCTCTTCTTTCCACGGCTATTTGTAAGGCCTCCTCAGACAGCCATTTTGCTTTTTTGCATTTCTTTCCCATGGGGATGGTCTTGATCCCTGTCTCCTGTACAGTGTCACGAACCTCCATCCATAGTTCATCAGGCACTCTGTCTATCAGATCTAGCCCCTTAAATCTATTTGTCACTTCCACTGTATAATCATAAGGGATTTGGTTTAGGTCATACCTGAATGGTCTAGTGGTTTTCCCTACTTTCTTCAATTTAAGTCTGAATTTGGCAATAAGGAGTTCATGACCTGAGCCACAGTCACCTCCCAGTCTTGTTTTTGCTGACTGTATAGAGCTTCTCCATCTTTGGCTGCAAAGAATATAATCAGTTTGATTTTGGTGTTGACCATCTGGTGATGTCCATGTGTATTGTAGAGTATTCTCTTGTGTTGTTGGAAGAGGGTGTTTGCTATGACCAGTGCGTTCTCTTGGCAAAACTCTATTAGCCTTTGCCCTGCTTCATTCTGTACTCCAAGGCCAAATTTGCCTGTTACTCCAGGTGTTTCTTGACTTCCTACTTTTGCATTCAAGTCCCCTATGATGAAAAGGACATCTTTTTTTGGGTGTTAGTTCTAAAAGGTCTTGTAGGTCTTCATAGAACCGTTCAACTTCAGCTTCTTCAGTGTTACTGGTTGGGGCATAGGCTTGGATTACTGTGATATTGAATGGGTTGCCTTGGAAACAGAGATCATTCTATCGTTTTTGAGACTGCATCCAAGTACTGCATTTCAGACTGTTTTGTTGACCATGATGGCTACTCCATTTCTTCTAAGGGATTCCTGCCCACAGTAGTAGGTATAATGGTCATCTGAGTTAAATTCACCCATTCCAGTCCATCTTAGTTCGCTGATTCCTAGAATGTAGAGACGTTCACTCTTGCCATCTCTTGTTTGACCACTTCCAATTTGCCTTGATTCATGGACCTAACATTCCAGGTTCCTATGCAATATTGCTCTTTACAGCATCAGACTTTGCTCCTATCATCAGTCATATCCACTGCTGGGTATTGTTTTTGCTTTGGCTCCATCCCTTCATTCTTTCTGGAGTTATTTCTCCACTGATCTCCAGTACCATATTGGGCACCTACCGACCTGGGGAGTTCATCTTTCAGTGTCCTATCTGTTTGCCTTTTCATACTGTTCATGGGGTTCTCAAGGCAAGAATACTGAAGTGGTTTGCCATGCCCTTCTCCAGTGGACCACATTCTGTCAGACCGCTCCACCATGACCCATCCGTCTTGGGTGGCCCCACACGGCATCGCTTAGTTTCATTGAGATAGACGAGGCTTTGGTCCATGTGCTCAGATTAAATCAATTAGATTTCAATAAAACTTAAAATCTTTCTATTCAAATGACTGGCAAGGCAGTCTAGTCCCCTGACTAAACCCTGATGGCACAGGTGGTACTGATGGGGGATCAGAGCTCTCTGTGGGGTCTCTGAGTCTCTGCCAGTTTTGCTTTCTTGACATCACAAAATTTGACCAAGGAGTAAAGTAGAGGTGGTTTGGGCCTGGCATATGTTCCGGGTGTGTCATGCACAGTTCCCATGTCTGAGCCGAAGTAACACAGCTTCTCATCCTTCTGATGTTCACTCGTAACTTGGCTTGATTACTATGAAATAGTTAGAAATAAAGAATGTTTTGCAATGACATAAGTGCTCATTTCTCATTAAACCAAATAAAACAATGATGGGAAAATGTCATAAAACCCAGAAAATATAGAGCAGAAACCAATTATACTAGTTTCGTTAATTTCCTTCTGTTCACTTCAACATCATTGAAATGTTCGGCATCAGGGCCAACTGCGTCGAGGGCCACTTTTAGTTTGTGATAACGAAAGCATGTTAGTCATGAGATTTTTCTTGTGTTTTCTAGGCAGGAGGGCACATGTGCAGGGCGCCCTCTGAATTCAGGTGTGGGTCGAAACTGGTGCCCTCCTTCGGGGAGCAAAATGAAAGCAAATGCTGTGTGCAGCTGACCACACCACCAACAGTTTAATCAGAAGGATTAAAGGTGGCTTTTTGAAGAGAACTGCAAAAAAAAGTTTGGAGCTCTGGCCCCTGCAGACAGCCTCTCCAATGTGAACCCCTTTGCAGCTGTGAATCTGAGCAGTTGCAGGAGGAATCTACTCCCGTATACAATCAATTTACACTGGCTGATACTTTTCATATATTGAGGAAATCAGCCAATTTCCCACAAGAAAGCAGATATCCATGGCTCTCAAAACTATTTGGGTATCAGAGTCATGAAGGGGAAGTGAGTCAGGAAGGGGAACCTACACTCTCCCAGAGTGTCTCATTCAATTTCAAAAGATAAGGAGGGGTAGGTTCTAGCTGACTGTTTAGTTCAGTTCCTCTCATTTTCACAGTATCATCAGCTAGTTAGTCGCAAATCCAAGACCAGGATATCACTTTGGAAAATGCTGGTGAAGTGGAACCATGAAATACCTGACATTACCCTCTTTTGAGTCCGAGATGACAGGCCTCTGGTAACAGAAATAACCACGCACCAGAAGAGGGCGCCCTTGTCACAAAGTTCAAGCGCTCTCCAGGCGTTCCTGTGCGTGGTGCTCCAAGAGCCTAAGAGTTTCGAGAGATGGATTTTTTTCTTTTTTAGATGGAGAGGAAAAGATGTGGCAAGAGCTCCTAAAATCATGAGAAATCAAAAAATTAAGTCCAAGGAGGAGCAATACAAAACAAATGGAGAAAGAGATTCTGAAATGAGTACAGGCATGTCCACTTTGATGGTTTGAGAAGGCTCTTGGTATTTCCACAGCTGGAAGAACACTTACAATGAAAGGCTAAGGGAACTGAAAAGTAACCGTAGTTAGACCTCAGAAACTAGACCCCATTTTAACCAGTTCCCACGGGGCAAGAGACAAAACTTGGAAGAAAATATTTGGGGGATTCTTGCTGACAGTCTGAGGCATTCTGATCCAGAACACAGGCTAACTGGTTTGGTGGCAGCTCTCGCCGTGTGGCTGACTGGCTCCAGTTTTCACTTCTATCGAACAAGAGCAGTTGAAGCAAATACGTCGTCAGGGAGAATCTGTGGTCTTAATGGTCAATGCTCTGCTAATAGCATTTTAGGGCTTCACTTTATAGGAAATGGGTACTGTTTTTGGAGAGGTGGATAGATAATACAGTCACACAGTAAAAAATCAGAAGGGTATTGAAAAGTATCCATTGGGAACTCCTGGCTTATGTCTCTCCTTTCAGCCAGCCCCACCACCCACCCCAGGTTTCATTTTTATTTCGTGTGTTTTCTTCTAGTGTTTTGTTGTAAAGACACGAGCAAAATTCTTACTCTCTCTGCTTTTTGTCCTGACAGAATGGCAGTCTCTCAGTCTAAGAAGGGAGAGGGTTTCCTCGCCCTGTTTTACATCTGCAGATTATCTCATTCTCTGATGGATACAGTGTTGTTTACTTCCTCACTCCCCCCTAAACGGACACAGGTCTAATCGTGTACTATCACACACAGGTGACAGAGAATAATCCAGTACAAGTGTCATTCTGTACCGGTATGACTGGAGGAAAAATTCTCAGAAGTGAGGTTGCTGAGTCAAGAGTAACTTCATTAGTAATTTGCAGCTGTGATGAAACTGCCGTCCGAACGGGTTGCAGGACGTGTCTCTCCCAGCCGCTTTCAGAGCCTCTTTCTCCAGACTCCCCAGCAGAATGTCTCATCCCACCGTGTTTATTTTAAACTCCGGTAGAGGCCTTACTACCATGATTGATAACAGTCTCATCACCCATCACTGGTGATAGAAGTCTTTATGACTGTAGCCTGAGCTGGCATGATACCATGACAACAAGGGGTAGAAATAAATGATTCGTGCAGTGAGGTCCTTTATCAAGTTTCATGGGGTTAAAGTGTTCCTATCCTTGCATTGCCCTTTGTGTGTTTGTGGATCTGAATTTCTGCTGCTTCAGTTTGAAGTTTAAACCTTCTTCTGCAGCTTGAATTCCACTCCACCACCCCAGGCAATTTTATGCTTCATTAGGCCTCGAGTAAAGCAAAGAGAGTTTGAGTTGCACATCTGGAACATTTCCACGGGACTCCCAGGCCTGACCACCACTGTGTGCGGCCCTCAGGTGGCAACGCGGTGGGCCAGCTGACCAGTGTCTAGGGGTGGGAAGGCACTCCTTCCCTCTTGAGAAATGGAAGCTTTGTCTTTGCGCAAACTCTCCAGCTGTGGAAACTCCAGCACAGCTTTAAAGATTAATGGCATTACTTGGCAATGAATGGGAAAGGCAAACTGCTCTGCTACACAAGGATTAAGTCTCAGACGAGGAGCAAACTGTCGCCAGCCTCTGCAGTGAGGTTATCTCCCGGAGAACACGCAGGCGGTTTCCCGGTGCTGGCGGCCGCCAGCGTTTGCTAGTTAGTGAGATTACAGCCCATCCGGACAGCACAAAGAGTGGTGTTCGGTTCCTTGTCTCTCTCGTCCATACACACAAACACTTGGGCTTGTGTGAGAAGCACACACACACTGACTCAACGTCTGACAGAAGAATGGACAGAACTGATAAGCAGAACAAGGGAGCATAAAGTACATTCTAGCACATCCAGCGTTGCAACCACAGCGTGTGGAAGCCAGAACATAAGGCATATCGCTTGCCCTTTCCTGCATCTGGCTGGAAATGCTGCAAATACAAGGCAAAGAGGGAGCAAAATTCATTAGCTAATGAGGACCTTAAATGTCAGTTTAATAGCAGCATTAATAATAAAGCAAAGTTTTATTGGGTTAATAGAGGTTAAGTGGTAATATTACTAAAATGGTCATTATAGATTTTCGTCTTTGCAGGCAATGAACAGAGCCTTCTGAAAGCACAGATTATAACTCCCTCCTCTGCATTTGCTGTTTCTTAAAAGAGGCATTTCTAAAGGTTTTAAAAATTATGACCACTTTTTGCATTGCCCCCTGTTTGAGGTAGGAGTCTAGTAGCTGTGTCTTTAAAGAAGCCCTTACAGGGAACTCTGTCAGTTGTTCAAGGCTTGCTGCCAACAAACAATTGAGGTATTTACCAAGGGTTTCCAAGAAATTGCTGCAAATTATATGAAATATTATACCTGTAACAGGCATTCAATGTGTTAGAAACAGGAAAAAAATTTAACATGTGTGGGAACAGTGTTGCAATTTGTGAGAAAGTGTTCAGTAATGTAGGTAGAGATGAATCACACTCATGAAAACAGAAAGGAAGTTGGATGATGTGGCACTTTTGAACAAATTTTTCATCATCTGTCTAGAATCACTGAGGAGAAACTTCTCACATGAACCAGTGGAAAGACTCACAAGGAAACGAAGACCCTGAGGGGTCTGCAGATGCTTGTCCAGGGGGATACCCTCCATGCAGAAGGAGACCAAGACCCCACACTCCACAGGAGGCCCTGATTCAGCCCAGGCCGCCTCATGGGTGGGGTGTGCCTGTAGGAGTCTTCCTCACTGAATGCCTCTGTCTGATTATGGTTAACACCATTCCTTTTTTAAATGAGAAAGACGTTTAATGACTTCAACTTAACAGAGAGGGCTCCTAGTACAGCTCCTCGGAGGAAAGTTTTTTCCTCAGTTTCCTGAGGTGAAACGCCTGTGACATCTGATGAACCGACTTCCTCACCTTTGCAAATAAACGAAGGAAAAGAAGACCTGGGGAGTGAGGACCTGCCCTGGCCTTGCGGGAGTTCTGGGGAGGGTGCACACGTGTGCGGGGCGGGGGTCTCAGAGGCGCGCCCTGCCCCCAGACCCCTGCTGGTGTCAGCTCTGTTTGCGGTGGGGCCAGCCTCTGGATGGACCTCCGTGCTGGGCTTATTTGTCTGGCCCTTGGGGCCTCTGGCTGTTACTGAAGTCCTTGGTTCTGGGCACTTGCCTCCAGCTGTGAAATCCTCCCACACAGGAGAGTTCTGCCTCCTGATGCAGACCTCTGAGGAGGCCCTTGCCTCCTCACTCATGGGTCCTTCCCCAGAAGAACTGCCTTAGCCGGACCGTCCAGCTGTGCAGGAGATTCCTCTCCACTTCCCCAGGCTGCACTGGGGAAGCTGCCCCAACCCCAACATGCAGGCTCTTGGAGACCCTGGCACCTACATGACCCTGCCCTCCCTAGTCTCCTGTTTGTTCCTAGCTTAGCGTTAACCCCCACTTGTCCGGGGGACTTGACCTGTGTAATATTTCCCTTGACCCAGGTGCTCTAACCCTTCAGGCCCAATCTTTATGGAAAATAGGTTATTCTCTCTACATTAAGAAACACACACTCCCATTGAGTCTACAGGTGTGCAGCTAAGGCTGCTGACCTAGGAACTGACGGAGACCTAGGAGCCAGGAAATGGAGGAAGACAAAACATAATTCAAAAAACTAAGATCATGGCATCCAGTCCCATCACTTCATGGCAAACAGGTGGAGAAAAAATGGAAACAGTGATAGATTTTATTTTCCTGGGCTCCAAAATCACTATGGATGGTGACTGCAGCCATGAAATTAAAAGACATTTGCTTCTTGGAAGAAAAGCTATGATGAACTTTGATGGCGTATTAAAAAGCAGAGACATCACTTTGCCAAAAAGGTCCGTTCAGTCAAAGCTATGGTTTTTCCAGTAGTCATGTATGGATGTTAGAATTGGACCATAAAGGAAGCTGAGTGCCAAAGAATTGATGCTTTTGAATTGTGGTGCTGGAGAAGAAGACTCTTGAGAAGCTGGTTCTTAAAACCTGTCTTAAGAATTCCAAGGCACTTTTATGGATGTGAAGAGCCGACTCATTGGATAAGACCCTGATGCTGAGAAAGTTTGAAGGTAAGAGGAGAAGGGGATGGCAGAAGATGAGATGGTTGGATGGCATCATTGACTCAATGGATATGAGTCTGAGCAAACTCCAGGAGCTAGTGAAGGATAAGGAAGCCTGGCATGCTGCAGTCCACAGGGTCGCAAAGAGTTGAACATGAGTGAGTGACTGAACAACAACACACCATTTATGTGCTTTTTAAATCAGATTTTAGTCTAGATGAGGAAACAGAAGTTTAAAGCAAGTTAGAAAATATTGAAATCATTATGTCAAAAAATTGAACATCTGTACCTAGCTAGATTTGTGCTTTATGGACATCATTGTGAATTATGAGGCTGTTGCTGAATTTGGGGGAACTTGGCATTTGTGGCTTATGGTCTTACTGGAAACCCCTTTGGCTGATTTTTGAGTCTGTAATTCATGGTTATGAGTTCTGCATTTTTCTCAAGACCACTGTTGGAATCCTGTGTTCACTGTATAATGAGTATTTTATTTTTAGACGTGGATCACCTACCCAGGGAGCCTGTGGGAAGGTGGGTAATGAACTATATCTGGCACAAATCACAAGCGCCAAGAAAGTGCTGATATCCAAAGAATACCAAGAGTGACCACTATTTAACTGCAGAGATGGTATCTCTCCTGTAAGATGGCACTTTAAATTGTGTATGTAATATTTCATCATTTGGTCATCTTGGCAATGAAGAAAGATCCAAGGTTTACCCAAGCACGCTTATTTTCTGTCCCTAATTCTTGGGTTCATCTGTTTAAGTGAAGGGAACCTGTCAGGCCAAGGGAACTACTGTGCTGTCTGGGAGTTTCATTAAAAAAAACCCCAACACACTGGCAACTAAATAATAATACTGTTTACACAAATATTTGTTGTGTGGCCATTTCATCAGCTTTTGTTACCTTGGCTGTTTTGTTTTAAGAATAAGTGCATAAAATTCAAAATCCATCATAGAGAAGCCGGTTCTCAAAAACTGTCTCCAGAAATCCACGACACTTTTATAGATGGATTATGTTAAAAAAAACAAAGATTCAGATTAGAGATACTAACTGATGACTTTACACATAGAATGTAAATAAAAGCGTATTAACATCATCTACCATTTCTTCAACATCCTTTAAATGCTGCTAGTTGGACACTGAGTATAGCTTCTTTTTTTCTTTCTTTTTTTAGCTTAGAAACTAGTAGCAGAGAACAAGGTAGCTGAATTCACGGTTCATTCTGCAGTCATGCACGTTTCAAACGGCTCCTGAGCTGTTTACGCTATACATGCTCGCTCGTACCCACAGAGCTGTGGGAACAAAGATACAGTGTGAATCGGGAAGACGCAGAGAGAAGGGAGAGTCCGCCCGGAGAGGGTGGCCGCCCGGGTGGTCTGGGGGCTAGTGGCGCGGGGAAGGCGGCTCGTCCTCCACGAGGGCCGTGTTCCAGGACCAAGAAGCCCCTTCTTAGAAATCCCTGCTAAGATCCACGCTGGCGCGGGGTCTCGCGGCAGCCGGAGGCTGGGCGGGACGGCCTCGGGCCAGCTCCGCGGCAGGGATGCCCGGGGCGGGCCGCCGGGCGGGCAACGGGCGGCCGGGCGCCTCGCTCCGGGCGCCAGGCGGCGCCGCGCCCGGCCCACGCCCCCTCCGCCCGGCGGCCGCCGCAGACCGCGTGGGCGGGGCCCCGAGGTGGGCTTTCTTTTTCGGGCAAACTTTCGCCACGTGAACCGCCCCCCATTCACCTCTGCGCCAATCGCGCGGCGCGGACGGGTCCCGAGCGGGGCCACAGCGCACCGCCCCCCTGCGCGCCGTGCGTGACGTGCGGCGCCCCCGCGGCGATGGCGCGCGGAGCCGGACGATGAGCAGCGGCCGCGCCGGCGCCGGCCACGGACAGCAGCGCGCCGCGCGCAGCGCCAGCGGAGCCGAGCGCCCGGGGGGCGCCGCGCGGGGAGCCGAGCCGGCCGGGGGGCGCGGGGCGCGGCGCGGGGCCGCGGCCGGCGCGCGCCGGGCATATGCTGCGCCCCTGAAGGCGGGGGCGCGCGAGCGGGACCGAGCGCCGGCGCGGGGCCTGCGGGCGGCCCGCGCTCCGCGATGGGCACGGCCGGGCCGCCGCAGCGGCGGCGCTGCCCGGGCGGGGCCGCGTAGGGCGGGCTGGCCGCGGCGGGCGGGCTGAGGGCGCGCGGAGCGGCGGCGGCGGCGGCGGCGGCGGCCCGGCGGGCGGCGCGGCGCGGGCATGGCCGTGCGCGGCCCGGCGCGCCTGGGCTCAGCGTGCTGCTCGGGCTGGTGCTGGGATTCGTGCTGGCCTCGCGGCTCGTGCTGCCCCGCGCCTCCGAGTTGAAGCGGGCGGGCCCGCGGCGCCGCGCCAGCCCCGAGGCTTGCCGGCCCGGGCAGGCGGCCGCGGTGCCCCTGGCCGGCGGGGCGCGCGGGGATGCGCGCGGGCCGCGCCTCTGGCCCCACGGCGAGGCCCAGGATGGCGTCCCGCGCGCGACAAGAACTTTCTCTTCGTGGGAGTCATGACCGCCCAGAAGTACCTGCAGACCCGCGCGGTGGCGGCCTTCAGGTGAGCCCCCGCTTCCCGGCGGCGGCCAGCATCCGAGCGCGCTGCCCCCCGCGGCCCGCTGGCGGCGCGCGCCTTCGCCTGCTTCCCAGACCCGGTGCTCGCTGGGCTTCCGTGGGGCCGCCGTGCCCCGTGGGGCGTGCCCGGCGTTGGCAGAGGGCTCGGGGGCGGTATAGCGAGCGCACAAGGAGGGGCTTGGGGGTCCAACGGACCAGCTCGGCCCCTCTGGGTGTAGTGTTCACGCGGACTTTCTGCTCCGCGCTTCATCGTTTCTTGTCCAAGTCCTTTCCTTTGTTGAATGAGCACGACTGAACATTTCCAAACACTCATAAGAGTGTTTGGAAAACTCAGCACAACACTGGTGATAGTGGTGGCAGCGGGGGTTATGATTCGAGTCTCTGAAACCTGCACTTTTAGCCTTGCAGAAGCAAGCCTGTGTAAGTTAGTTTGGTTAGAGGCCTTCCACTTGGAGTTTTCATTGGTGGAACCATTCTGGTGAATGGAAGGGGTACACGCTGCGCACTCAACCCCACCAGACTGTTCTGTAATTGGAGAGAAAACCTTTGGGAAAAGCCAGTTCTCGGCTCATGGTAGATTGGTTGTTAACCAGCCCAATTTAGTGACGTGTGTGTTATCCGGTATCTGGGTCCTAGCTGGCCATATGAGTCAGGAAAGTGGCCGGAATCATGTTCAAGATTAACAAAGGGAACAGCCAAAGTAATCTGTAGAAGAGTGAAAGAGATGATATTGGAATGAATTTGAGGTGGAAGAAGGATGTATTAACAGATTCCGTAAAGAGATTTAATGGAAACCTTATATGTGTGAGGCTCAGAAATGCTTGCTCACAGATAAGATTTGGTATTCATCCAACCGCAGGGCAAACCAACCTGAGAAGTCTGTTGGGAATGGACTCTTGGAGCAGTCATTGCTGAGCGAGGCCAAGCTGGTTGTTGTTGGTTCTTAATTTATAACCGTCATAACTGCCGCTTTTAACTGTAGTCCTGGTCTGAATTTTCAGGCGTTAGATGTTGTGAGGAGAAAAGCATATTTGGGTCTCCGTTCCTGCACAAGAGGAAGTAGAGGGTTGGAAAGGAAGGCAGAAAGCAATAGAGAATGTCGGCCCTTTCAGTGCATTGATTTCCCATTCCTGTGTGTTTCCACTGGGATCTTGTTTAAGTCCATAACCTGGGTTCTGCCAGAAGGGGACTGAGTGCCTGAAGAGGTTAGAAAAGGTAGCATAAATTTGACTGAGATCGTGACTTGGGAACAAACATGCAGGCCATGGTTTTCTCCCAGATCTGTTGAATTAGGTGGAGTTGTGCTTTTTGCTGTTTCGTGGGTTTTTTGTTTTTTTTTTTTTCCCGTTGAAGTATAGTTGATTTACAGTGTTTCAAGTGTACATCAAAAAAGCATTTGATTTTTGAAAAAAATGGAAGAATATCCAATCAGAAATTGAGGATGAGCTGGATACATTGTTTACAGCATGGTTTTTTAAAGGAAATCTATATGGCTCCAGTTTGATGACAGGTTCTTGAAATCACAAGTTTGGGACAGTTAACCAAAGTGCCTTGTTCAAATAGTGGACATGTAACTCCCCCCAAGCAAATACTTTTTCGTAGATACAAAATCACAAACTAGAAGGGGTCCTGGTAACACCAGCAGTTCTCGGAAATGGTTTGCAAACTGGATACTATTTAACACTTGGAAATGATCTTTCCCCCAAACCCATGCTTGAGGCTCTATGCTTGGCCTCCTTTCCAAATCTCCTACCTCATCTTTTTTGGATGTAGGATTTTATCTCATTGTTTATTTTCTTTAAGGCAGCTAGGGAAAAGTAGAAACATAATTTGTCCTCTGGCCCTTCTTTGTGGAAGCTCCGCCTTTTTGATAAAACTCGTACCAGGAAACAGTATTCAGTCGTTCTGTCAGCTTTCCTGCACACTTCTTCTTGTATCTCTCTGATCTTAAGTAGTCGCATTAGTTGGAGCCTGGGGGTGGACCTGCCTTTCTGGTTAAGGTCCTCTGCTTCTCAGCCCATCAACATTGTGTTTAGACTGGCTGCAGGAGATGACACAAGATGATTTTAGCCTTAAGGAACTTTTGGGGAAAGCCAAAATTGGGATGGAGGTTATAGGATGTAACTTATAATTGTGGCTTCGCTGTGCTTTGCAGCCTGGGCCAGAAGTCCACACTCAGCCCTTAAACGGGAAATTTCACGCAGTGTAAAAGTTGGCTTGAATCTTCTAGCACAGAGTAGAACTCTAGCTGGGCGCTGAGTTTTACATTTCCGCTGAAAGGTGGATACATTCTTTAGTTTAAGAAAAAAGTCAATGTTTTTATTTTTGTTTATTAAAGTAAACTTTTTGTTCGGCTTATAGGTTGAAGGAGATGGCAATGTTTTTAGAAAGATGGCACTGTGATGTACTTTTATGCTAGGATGTTGACAATGTCAATTCAGATTTAGGGGCCACTAACTGAGCTTCAGAAAGGAGCTATAAAAGCCTTTGGAAAATTCAAGGAGGTACACTTGTCTGCACTAAAGTTGGTGCACTTAAGTGATGGGAGAGCACCATCATTACCGGCTTTTCAGTTTTGCCGTATGCTTCCAATGAGGAGAGGGAGGATCACTAGCAGATGTTAGCAGTGCAGCGACAGCTGAAAGCAGGCAAGAAACAGATTTTAACGAGCAGGCAAAGCAAAACTCAAAGTATAACCTTCAGACAGGCCAGCAGTAGCACTCCTGCACAGGCGCTGAGCAGATACCGTAGCTCTTATGTTCACGGGAGTAATCTTGGTTCATCAAAATGATCCCATACACTTAGGACTCATCCCTTCATTCAGCAAATATGTGCGTGGTGCCTTGGGTCTGGCCTCGGAATGTTTGGGAACACAAAAGTGAAGATACTTGTTCTCATGGAGCTTCTGTTCTCGTGAGACAGACAGATAGTTAAAAAGAGGGTTTCAGCTAGTGATGGGTACTGTGAAACAAATAGAGCAGGGTAAAGGCAGGGTGAGTGATGTCCTGTTTCTGTTAGATGTTTGGGGAACACCTCTGAGAATGTGGTGTTGGGGTTGAGATCTGGGAACGGCATTGATGACATTGATGGCAGAGGGAAAAGCTGGTAAATTATAAGACAGGAATCAGTTTGGAACTTGAAGAAGATCAATAAAAGAAGATGAGTGTCTGGTGTCATGGAATTTTACTCTAAGTGAGTTAGAAAGCCTTTGGAGGTTTTGGGCTTCCCTGGTAGCTCAATTGGTAGGGAATCTGCCTGCAATGCAGGAGATCCCGCTTCGATTCCTGGGCCGGGAAGATCTGCTGGAGAGGGGATCGGCTACCCGCTCCAGTGTTCTTGAGCATCCCTTGCGGCTCAGCTGGTAAAGAATCCGCCTCCAATGCGGGAGATGTGGGTTCGATTCCTGGGTTGGGACAATCCCCTGGAGGAGGGAAAGGCTCCCACTCCAGTATTCTGGCCTGGAGAGTTCCATGGACTGTGTGGTCCATGGGCTTCCAAAGAGTAGGACACGACTGAGCGACTTTCACTTGGACGGTTGAGATGGGAAAGGGAGGGCTTGCACTATATTCTGAAAAGTTAATTCTTGCTATTGTGTGCATGGGTTGTGAGGGAGCAAGGAGCTGTAGGAGGCGGTCTAGGTGAAGACGGCTGGGATGGAGAGGAGGGCACGGCCCCACGATGAATTCAGGAGCCAGAGTTGGGGACGTGTTGACAAAATGCATCAGAGGCTGCGAAGCAGAGAGGAGTTCAGGATAATTTCTAGGATTTTGCCTTGAAATAAGGGATGGGTGGCAGTGTCATTTATTGAGATGGGGAAAGCTAGAGGAGGAGTGGAAATGGCAGCCCGCTCCAGTGTTCTTGCCTGGAGAATCCCAGGGACGGCGGAGCCTGGTGGGCTGTCATCTGTGGGGTCGCACAGAGTCGGACACGATTGAAGCGACTTAGCAGAGGAGGAATGAATTTAGGGGGAAAGAAGTAGGTCGGCAGAGATCTGGTTTTGTACAGGAGCGGGTGGATGTATCCTTAGTTTTATAAATGTAATGAATTTTAAAAGGAATTGATTACAGTGTTGGAACTCTGATGCTGTCTTAAACTAAAATTCCCTTAGGGTTCTGGATAGGGGGTGTTCTACAAGTCAGTATATAAGTGTTTTTTTTTTTTTTTTTTTAACCCATCTGTAAAATATTTGTATTCTAGGTAATTTCACTTTAAAATGGTTCTGTGATTCTTCCAAAGTAATTTAGTATGCCAGTTAGTGATAGTTCATTGGAGTCTCCGGCTGAGTTCATTATGTCTTACTGTTACTAGCTGCGATTTTTTTTTTTTCCATATTTTTCTTAGTTACATCATTTGATATACAGAAGTTAGATGTCCATGTAGTTCAGTCTCTTCCTTTCAGGACTGATTTTTTTTTTCCCCCTAAGCACAGAAAGTTTATTGCCCTGGAGAGATTTTTTTCTTGACTGTGCTTCTCAGCTTGTGGGATCTTAGTTTCCCAGCCAGGGATCGCAGCTACTCCCCCTGCATTGGAATAGTGCTGTCTTAACTGGTGAACAACCATTGAAGTCCCAGGATTTTTTTTAAGTAACATTTTTCTCGTTTTAGAAGGGGTACAAACCATCTCACCATCATTTTCACCCCAAATGATAACATTGTCTCAGCTGCTGCTGCTACTGCTGCTAAGTCGCTTCAGTCGTGTCCTACTCTGTGCGACCCCATAGACGGCAGCCCACCAGGCTCTGCCATCCCTGGGATTCTCCAGGCAAGAATACTGGAGTGGGTTGCCATTTCCTTCTCCAGTGCATGAAAGGGAAAAGTGAAAGTGAAGTCGCTCAGTTGTGTCCAACTCTTAGTGACCCCATGGACCATAGCCTACCAGGCTCCTCCGTCCATGGGATTTTCCAGGCAAGAGGACTGGAGTGGGGTGCCATTGCCTTCTCCGATTGTCTCAGCACCACCTGTTAAATAAGCTCCCATTTCCCTACCAATTTGAAATGCCGTCTTCATCATACTCAAGATTCTTGGGTATGTTTTTGGACTTCCTGTTTTCTTTCATTGATCTGTCTGTTCTTGTTCCAGTGCCACCCACTGAAATGATTGAAGGTTGAATAATATTTTAATATCCGGTCGACAAGTCCCCTTGGTTACTCTTCCGTTTCCAACATTACTTGGCTACACTTACCTGTTATTGCTGAGAGAGTTTTGGTGCTATTTGGATTTTTTTTTTAATTAATGGTTTGATTAAAAAAAATTGTATTTAGATTTCGGTCCATTTTTATGCCCCGAACACTAAACTAACACAACACTATATGTTTATCTTGACTCTTGCTTCCCCTGGGCTGAAGATGGGGAACTGATTTGTTCTTTTTCTCAGAATAGAGGTGTGGGTGGTTTCCCTTCTTTGCCCCAGGGGTGATAAAGGGCACTCTTAAATATTAGCATCAGTTTATAGTGAATTATGGGAAGAAAGTTCAAGAAACACTAGCTTTAGATACAAGAATCTTATTGCAAGATGTTTTATCAATTAATGTCCTCTTCCTAATGTTTTAAATGAAGGCAAACTGTTCCTTTTACCAATCTCCATGAGCAGATCTCAGAGTTCCTTCTTTCTTGAATGCTGTAAACCATGTTTATCTTAAAACAGTTTAAAGCAGTGCTTGCTTTCTTAGGATTCAGTTTGGCAAAAAATTACTGAAAGCCTTCTGTAATCAAAATAATTAACATGTAAGTGAACTTTGGGGGGCACAACCCATTTCACATTATAAATTACCTGTATAAGAAAACTGGTGAAAATTGCAGTCCTGAAAATGAGTTTAATGTTATATGTATCATGGCTCCAGATCTGGATGTCTTCGAACAGAATATTCCAAGGAGAGTTGTGGTTGTCAATAGAAGATATACACGATTGTGTTTTTCTTGCATTGGCAATTTCTTTTTTCCCCATTCATTAGTTAAGCTGCAGTTTTTAAAAGTAGATTAATAATTCCATTCTTGTGGAATTAATTGTCTAGGGAAGGAAGCAAATGATACTGTTGAATGATAGGGCTTGCAAGGTGCCTGGACTTGTTACTGTGTAGGTGCAGAAGAGAGAGGTCTGCATTGACTTATGAAGGGGATTGAGGAAGGTCTCACTCACAGTCTTACCCCTCTTCCCTTGCATAGTCTTGAAGGATGAACTGGGGTTTCTGGGGTGGACGTAACAGGTTCCTGGAAATGTGAAATAGCAGGAGGTAGTGAAGGGATGATGAGAAAGAACAGTTCATTGGGACTGGGAGCTGAGATCTAGCAATTCCACTAGAAATGTTTCCAAAGGAATTTAAAAATGTGCTTAAGTATGTATTCTATGAAGTGGGAATTGCAAGAACCTTTGGTGTCCTGCATTAGGAACTGCGGGCCATGGTTGATTTCTCTAGTTTGTCCATTTTGTGATCTGCTTCTCTAATCTTAAAAAATGGTGTGGCTGAAATATGTTTATTGAAATGAAGAAAGTTCATAATATATCTAAATGAGAGTAGGTTTTAAAATTGTATGCCAAATATGAGACCATTTTTAAAATCAAATGAAATAAATGTTTCTTTTTGTGTGATATAGAAAAGAAAGTATAAAAGATATACATACCATGATGCTGAATGATTTTTCATATTCTTGGCACTTTTTGTATTTTTGAGTTTTTCTGCAGTGAGAACTTATTTTATAATAAAGCCACGTAACTACAGTATTTTTAAAAAACAGAGAGGTGACAGCTCTTGGGAGGAACTGTGAATGCAGTTTTGTGTGTGTTAATTGCAGGTACCGGCAGGACTGCTAGGCACGGGGGTCATGTTGGCCCTGGGTTCCCTGGGGTTTGAAGTCAGGGCCATTCTTGTTTTAGTAAATGACGATTATTCCTGCCCCCAAATGTAGGGATAACACATATATTTGGTGTTACTGTAACTGTAATTCATCAGTTCCTGTATATGTACCCTTCCAGATAATAGTTAGGAGAGTCAGGTGACAGCATTTTTAATGTGGGGGCTTTTGTATATTCATAGTAAGTATTCTGTGCCTCCATCTTCTGTCAGTGTCATTTTGGCTTCTGGTTCTGGATGAAATTGGAAGAACGAGAAACTTAGTTACAATGTAAAAGGAGAGAAACTGGGGCTTCGCTGGTGGTCCAGTGGTAAAGAATCCACCTTACAATGCAAGGGACCCTGGTTTGATCCCTGTTCTGGGAAGATCCTCCATACCGTGGAGCAACTGAGCCCATTTGGCACAACGGCTGAGCCTGTGAGCCTCGAGCCCACGCTCTGCAGTAGAAGCCACGGCTGAGCAGCCTGTGCACCGCCAGCTGGAGAAAGCCTGTGTGTGGCAACAAAGACCCTCCACAGCCAAGAGATAAAATAAATAAATCTTTTTAGAACAAGGTAGTGAAATTGTTCATCTCACCCTAATTGTGTCATGAACTGAAGCATTCATGGCTACTATATTTGTTCTGTAGTTAAGTACATTTTTCTGTGGATGATTAAAAACAAGGTGGTCTGCTCCGATTTGATGTCAACTCTGGGCTTGCAAAGCCTGAGGATGATTGAAAATGTAGCTATTAATGCCATTAAAATGATTGCTTTGTAAATTGAACCTAGATGCAACCTAATACCAGAAAATAATTGGGCAGGATTTGGAGTGACAGAGGGAGCCAAAGACAGAATGAAAGCTTCAGGAAGTTAGCTTTGAATGAAGTCTTCTGGCCTTTGCAATCAGCCCAAACTATGAAGGTATCCTTCGATGGGCAGGTCTTAGCCAGGCAGACGACAACATGGGGGCAGTGACTGAGACGGGTATAAGGCTGCTCTCCCTATCTGTGATGACCGTTTTCTCACGCAGGGCGTCCCTGGTGACTCAGACGGTAAAGAATCCGCCTGCAGTGCGGGAGACCTGGGTTCCATCCCTGGGTTGGGAAGATCCCCTGGAGGAGGGCATGGCCACCCACTCGAGTGGTCTTGCCTGGAGAATCCCCATGGACAGAGGAGCCTGGCGGGCTGCAGTCCATAGAGTCGGACACGACTGAGGGACTAAGCACACACACAGCAGCGGAGGAGGGACTGCAGAAGGAGTGTGGGTGGTGACCTGGGAGAGCAGCGTGGAGATGGACAAGCCATAGGCACGCCAGTGGACGTGTTAGAGTCAGGCCTCACTGGTGGCCTGGCGTCCACGTGTTTAGCTTTGTGATCTCGGGCAAGTTACTGACCTGGCTCTGAGCCTCAGTCTCCTCCTCTGTAAATTGTGGGTCTTGGTACCTCTCACACCTCGTGGCGTTGTCATAAGGTGGAGTGTCTGATGCCCTCGGCACGCACTGCCCCGTACGCCATAACTGCTTTTGCGTTGTTGGTGATTGTGAAGCAGGCAAGATGCCAGGGAGCAATCCAGCAGGGGAAGACTGGCTTCACAGGAGTTCGCTGTGGGTTCACGGTGGTTTTAAACAACACTGATTTTTTTTTTTGTCCTTAAAATTACATTTGAAAACTTAATTTTGCTTATGCATGGTTAGGAATTAGTTGTGTGTTTACACTTTTTAAGTGTGATCAGCAAAATGTAAACTTATAGCTTTCTAAAAGTAGCTAAAACTTGAAGCTTGGAAATGGACAACAGGATCAGAATTTATCTTCTGCTATTAACACTCCAGATTTTAATTCTTGTGTTTCATGGATGGCATTTTTATGGTCTCTGTTGATAAGTGTTTCTATTGTTTGATGTGAATCTAGGCTCAAAGGGCAGATTGCTCTTAATACCTTGGTACTGCCTCCTGGGCCTGTGCCCAGGCCATTGTTGAGGTGGGAAGCTGTAAGGCACCCTCCAACAGCTTTATTGGGTGGGGGAGCTCTTTAATATTTGCTTTCACCGTAAGTCGTTTTTAGGATTAATGGTAAGTGGTCTAATTTGATTTTTCCTTTAAAAAATTTTCCCAGCATTTGTGATCCCTGTTATATACTTCCCCACCTACTTCCAAAAAGATTTTGAGATTGCTGGTGTCATACGGTTATAGCAGCGAGGCAGTTAAGCATTTAAAAAGAGGAAGCCACATATCCGGAAGAGGGAACCTGCAGCTAAGGACTCTGACTGCAGTGCTTCTGGAGGTGATGGGCTGAATAAGGCTTGTGGTATCCTGCCAGGGACATTCCTTCAGTTCCGGGAGAGGCTGTGAGTCCTCCCTGGGTAGCCTGCCTGGGAAGCCCTCCGAGTTCTCCAGGCCCGTGGCCGCTCTGCCTGGTGGTGTAGACGTGTCCCTCAGGGGCTTTTTTGGGAGGTTGAGCTAAGACTGCGCTCCATCGCGCTGTGCCTCCTGTGAGGATGCTCCGTACCTTTGTTCCATTTCTTTGCCGTAGACGCAGGGGAGAAACTCCCTTGAGGTCTTAGTGTCTAGAATTATTATTTCACCTAACCCTGAACAGTGGGGCGCAGTCTTGTGACTCCTCTTGGTTGCCTGCTGGAAGGCTTGCAGCTAAACTTGGTGCCATGTTAGCAGGTGTAGAGGACGTGTGACAGCTGATGAGGCCTCGCCCCTGAGCTCACTGGGTAATCCTGGTCCTGGGTACTGGGGTGGGCAGGCAGCCCCTGCCCTGATTTTGTCCTCTCTGCTACAGGTACAACCCTTGTGCCTTGCTCCAGCTTTCTTACTTTTGTTTTTCTTTTTGCCTAATTTTCCTGATGATTATTTTCATCTTGTATGCATTTTGGTTGTCTTAAATCCTTTCTGTAATAGGGAAGAATATAAATGTGTACATTTAATTACACAAACATAATTACAGGAGCCAAACATCCTGGAGTGTAAAGTCAAGTGGGCCTTAGGAAGCATTACTACAAACAAAAAACTAGTGGAGGTGATGAAATTTCAGCTGAGCTGTTTCAAATCCTGAAAGATTTGTAAAAGTGCTGTACTCAGTGTGCCAGCAAATTTGGAAAACTCAGCAGGGGCCACAGGACTGGAAAAGGTCAGTTTTCATTCTAGTTCCAAAGAAGGGCAATGCCAGAGAAGGTTCAAACTACTGCACAGTTGCACTTATTTCACGTGCTAGCAAGGTAATGCTCAAAAATCCTTCAAGCTAGGCTTTAGCCTATGAACTGAGAACTTCCAGATGTCCAAGCCGGATTTAGAAAAGGCAGAGGAGCCAGAGATCAAATTGCCAACATTTGTTGGATCATAGAAAAAGCAAGGGAATTCCAGAAAAACATCTGCTACTGCTTCCTTGGTTAGAATACCTTACCTGCCTCCTGCAAAACCTGTGTGCAGATCAAGAAGCAACAGTTAGAAACAGGCATGGAATAACAAGCTGGTTCAAAATCATGCAAGGAGTACGTCAAGGCTGTATATGGTCACCCTGCTTGTTTAACTTATATGCAGAGTGCATCATGCGAAATGCCAAGCTAGATGAATCACCAGCTGGAATCAAGATTGCCGGGAGAAATATCAATAACCTCAGATATGCAGATGACACCACCCTTATGGTAGAAAGTGAAGAGGAACTGAAGAGCCTCTTGATGAAAGTGAAAGAGGAGAGTGAAAAAGCTGGCTTAAAGCTCAACGTTCAGAAAACTAAGATCATGACATCTGGTCTCATCACTTCATGGCAAATAGATGGGGAAACAATGGAAACAGTGACAAACTATTTACTTGGGTTCCAAAATCACTGTGGATGGTGACTGCAACCATGAAATTAAAAGACTCTTTCTTGCTCCTTGGAAGACAAGCCATGACCAACCTAGACAAACAGCATTAAAAAGCAGAGGCATCATTTTGCCAACAAAGGTCCATCTAGTCAGAGCTATTGGAGAAGGCAATGGCAACCCACTCCAGTACTCTTGCCTGGAAAATCCCATGGACAGAGGAGCCTGGTAGGCTGCAGTCCATAGGGTCACTACGAGTCGGACATGACTGAGCGACCTCACTTTCACTTTTCACTTTCATGCATTGGAGGAGGAAATGGCAACCCACTCCAGTGTTCTTGCCTGGAGAATCCCAGGGACGGAGGAGCCTGGTGGGCTGCCATCTGTGGGGTCACACAGTCGGCCACGACTGAAGAGACTTAGCAGCAGCAGCAGCAATCAGAGCTATGGTTTTTCCAGTAGTCATGTATGGATGTGAGAGTTGGATCATAAAGAAGGCTGAGCACTGAAGAACTGATGCTTGAACTGTGGTGTTGGACAAGACTCTTGAGAGTCCTTTGGATTGCAAGGAGATCCAACCAGTCCATCCTAAAGGAAATCAACCTTGAATATTCATTGGAAGGACTGATGCGGAAGTTCCAATACTTTGGCCACCTGATGGAAAGAGCCAGCTCATTGGAGAAGACCTTGATGCTAGGAAAGATTGAGGACCGGAGAAGAAGGCGACTACAGAGGGTGAGATGGTTGGATGGCATCACTGACTCAGTGAACATGAATTTGAGCAAACTCAGGGAGATAGTGAAGGACAGGGAAGCATGGCATGCTGCAGTCCATGGGGTCACAAAGAATCGGACGTGACTGAGCGACTGAACAAACAAATAAACCTATCAATTCATAGGGGAAAACTATATTCTCCCTTTCTTCCTTGACTAGAAATTGCAAAGTGATTTGATCATATGAGTCCTTTCAAATTTACACTGTAACCATCAGACCACATATATAATAGTGATTCGGGGCAACTCACAGAAAATCTCCCCTTGTTTATAAAACTTAATTTAACTTTTAAAGCTTAGAAAATGTGAAAGAAAAGTACTTAATCTTACTCCATTTTTCTCTTAGTTTTTTTTCCCATTAATAGAGTAAAAAGTATTACACAAAATTATCTCTTATCAAGTTCTATTTCTTTGGATGCTTTTTAGTTTGAAGCTTTTCCCTGGACTTAAAATTTTTTTTCCGTAACTGTATTTGTTGTAGAAAACATGAAGAAAAGTAAATCCCTTCTGATCCTCTATCCAAAAATAACTATAGTAAACACTTTGGGGTAGAGCTGTACATTATTTTACTTTGTGTGTGTACATATCACAAGTATTCTATTGCTTGCCTTTAAAATTTACCTACATGAATGTGTACCCAGGACAGTACTCATGCTGTAGATGTGGTTTTGCACGGAAATGTATTTTATGTAGTTTTTCTTAAAGTGGCATAAATAGAGATGGAGACTGTTATTAAATCCCAATTCAGCAAAGGCATTCCTCAGCGAAGCTAATGTTGTCCAGCTGCGTGACTTCACTGTGACTTAACTTGGTATAGGGGCAGGGTTTAGAAGCCTGGAGGAAAGGAAGGTTATTGGGTTGGCATTTGCAGATTTCAGTTGTCTTGTCTGCTTTAGCAGCAGTCGGTTATCAGCTCATTGAAAAGTGAACTTTCCGGCGGGGACCCATTCAAATGTTCTGTGGTGTCAGTTAACTGGGAGCTCTTCCCCCTCAGTTACAAATGTGTTGATGGCAAAGTTGATGCTTGCTTATGAAAATTAAGGATGCTAACCTGTTTCTGTCTCAGAAAAGGGAGAGCAGTTTGCTTCTTCAGTAGCATTTTCTTCATTTCTTTGGAATTATCGATGCCCTCACCTTGGTTCCCCTAGGGTGGTGAATCATAGTTTGTGTTCCACAACTCTTTAACTTTATGGAGCTAGTTAAGCTGAAGGTATCCTAAGTTAAAAGATCGTAATTTACCGAGATTAAAGGATTTATAACAACTCCATATTGAAAGATTTCCCTCAAATCAGCAGCCATCGAAGCAAAAGGGCAGCATGAGATTTTTCCCTGGGTGACCTGAGGAAAAGATGATAGTGGTTGGCGTTACCTTAAACCTGCAGAGAGGCTTTCAAAGATGGTTTGAGTTATATTGTCTGTTTTGAAAATTAATTGCTTGCTCTTCCTGGACAAATTAGCACCTTTCGGGTTACAGTTCAAGTGTCGATCACTTCAGGGACGGTTGTCCCGCGAGCGCGCCCCTCTCTCTCTGTGGGGCGGCCGCGGGAAGCAGAGCCAGACCAAGCGAGCGTCATCGTCAGTTTAGTATGAAGGATTCCGGCGTTTTAAGTGAGAGCACTTTTAAAGTTTAAAGTCTTTTTAGATTTGCACCCTGATGTTGTCTTGAGGGTCATAATATAATAGAACTTGTCATATAGCTTAAGTGTCAGGTTTTTAGCCAGAAATAAGAGAAGCAGCGTTTATCTCAGCGGTTTCATTTTGGTGTGTAATCTTAAGACCGACTATTCTAAGTTCAGCCCACAGTTTCCTATCTCTCTCATTTCTTATTTCAGTACCTTATTTTATTTGCAAACTCTTGTCTTCCCTAATGAGTCACACCTGTGTACTTGCTTATCTCATGCCAGGCTGGCATTTTTAGGTATAATAATCCATTTAACCCTCACCCCAACCCTATAAAGCAGGTATTTTTTATTATCCCTGGTTCACAGATAAGGATAGTGAGGCACTGAATATTTTGCCCAAAGTGAAGGCAGGATTCTCGCCCCAACAACCTGATTCCTGAGTCCATGCTTTTAGCCATCACACACTATGTTGTGTCTTGAGAGCAGGTTTTTCCTCTGAAGGTAGACGTTGTCTTTCAGCCCTTGTATTCCAGATAATTCCATGATGCTTTAGTATTTTAATGGCTTCTGGGATTGACTACTTTAGTGCTACTTGGAACTTGGTCTGTGTTGTTAATCATAGAAGCAGTTGGATAGGAGCTAAAGCTAAACTGATTTTATTCATTACCCTTTTAAACTCAGTTGTGAGATACTACAGACTATTTAGCTTTAAAATGCATTTCAGAAGTAGCATGAATGGTAGTATATTTCAACTTGAGTGGAGTTTACTCCTTAATAATTGTGTTCTGGTTGTGTTCTGATAAAATTGGTTTCTTTGTGCACATAGCAATATTAATGTGGCTCTCTTGGACATTTTTCAAAGATAAGAAACAAATGGTTTTTTTCCCTCTAGCATGCCCACACATGTACAAAGGTAATCTTTCAGTCACTTACTTCACATGGGTGAGCACTATTACATGCCAGGGACTGATATATAAGTTATCATATTTTATGTAGGTTGGGGCTCATTCCCATTTTAAAATGGACTTTCTCTTTATGGGAGGGGTTGATTTCTGTTTAAATTAATTGCTGCATTCCTGCTGTGTTTGCATACTTCTTTTCAGGAGCATATCATTTATAAACATGTAGTAACCTGGCATATCCTCTGTAGTCCAGTCAGCTTTCGTTTATGCCGGATTCTTTGTTAAGGGTTCTGTAAATGGCATAAGACCTATAGGTCCATTTTAAATCCACAGGCATTAAGGGAAAAACATTATCAGGTGGCACTAGTGGTAAAGAACACGCCTGTGCAGGAGACAGAAGAGGCGCAAGTTCGATCCCTGGTCGGGAAGATCCCCTGGAGGAGGGCATGGCAACCCACTCCAGCATTCTTTCCTGGAGAATCCCATGGACAGGAGCCTGGTGGGCTACAGTCCATAGGGTCGCAAAGAGCTGGACACAGCTGAAGTGACTTAGCACTCATTACAACTACTATACTATATACATTCTAAGATGTGCATTGTTTTCACATTTTAGCATCTCTGAAGTGAAGATGCATTTTACAGTTGCTGGCATTATGTGATTACAACTGGCAATATAGGCGTATCTCATACTTACACTGGAAATTCATAGCTGCTGCTGAAAAACAAGTATCACAAGAATGCAAGTCACACAATTTTTTTGACTTCCCACTGCATATAAAAGTTATATTTATGCTATACTGTGGTCTTTTAAGTGTGCAATATCATTATGTTTAAAAACCAATGTACAAATGCTAATTTAAAACTATTGCTAAAAATGCTAATCATCATCTGAGCCTACAGAGAACATATATGTTTTTCATTGATCTTTCAGTCACTTTTCACTATAATAAATACAATTGTAACAGTTACATACAATAAGACTGTATTGGAAAGGCCATCGTTTGGAAACTATGCTTTTTGACTGTGTTAAGGCTAAATGTATGGTTTCATTTATTCTCTATGGTATGTTTTTTCTAGAAGTCGTGTGTATATAAATATATTTTTGTAGCTAGACTACTTCAACTCTTTACGTAGCATAAAGAAAGCATAAAGCATAAAGAGAGGAAAAATGTGATCTGATGGCCTTAAATCTGTTGTTTGGCAGCAGAATTCATCAGTTTTCTCTTAATTGACCGCTGATGTTTCCTCTGGCAGTGGGATGAGCAGTTTCCTGCGAAACTCTAATGTTCCAGAACTCAGGGCCCTTCACCTTGACTGCAGTGGCTTCCTGCTGTTTTAAAGCATAAAGGCCCCATCTCTGGGGGCTGTCAGGCCCTGCGGTTTTCCCGTGCTCTCCCCTAAGACTGCCCCTGCGCTCTGAGTCTGCTTCCCACACTTGATGGTCCCCCGCCTCAGGGAAGCAGTCTGTCCTCTCTCTGGTTCGCATCCTTTCTTTGCTCACCTTTCTCTTGGAGAGAGATGTTTATCTGTCCTCATGTTGACTGCACTTCAGCTGGAGGATCTGTGTTTTGCTCACCACTGCATCCCTGTGGCCTAGCGCATACTTGGCACTTGATGAGCGTTCCAAGAAAATGTGTTGAATGAAAAATTTTATTTTTTAATCTTTTGTTTTATAGAGCAGAGGGGTTTATAGATAGGGAGTCGGTAGTATCAGAAAATTAACCTGAATATCTAGACTTGGTGCCCTGGCGATTTTTCAGCCTTAGCCAAAACATAGTTATTTGGGAAATATTTTAATATTCATCATTCTTTTTTGTTGGGATTTCTTTGAAAACAAGTTAGAACTTTGCAATATCCGGTAGCGTGGGCTTCTGTTAAGGAGAAGCAAGCATATCAGGTAGGTTTTTATCATCCTTTTGAATGTACAGTGATTCAACGTGAGTTGATACAGGAATTTATAGAAATGGGAAGCTTGGAATAAACTGTTCTCTCACTGATGTTTATTTTAATTTCAGGACGTGGTCCAAGACAATTCCTGGGAAAGTTGAATTCTTCTCTAGTGAGGGTTCAGACACTTCGATCTCAATTCCAGTAGTGCCACTACGGGGCGTGGATGACTCCTACCCACCCCAGAAGAAGTCTTTTATGATGCTCAAGTACATGCATGACCACTACTTGGACAAATACGAATGGTTTATGAGAGCAGATGATGATGTTTACATCAAAGGAGACCGTCTGGAGAGTTTTCTGAGGAGTTTGAATAGTAGTGAGCCCCTCTTTCTTGGGCAGACGGGACTGGGCACCACGGAAGAAATGGGGAAGCTTGCTCTGGAACCTGGTGAGAACTTCTGTATGGGGGGCCCTGGCGTGATCATGAGCCGGGAAGTTCTCCGGAGAATGGTCCCACACATCGGCAAGTGCCTCCGGGAAATGTATACGACCCATGAGGACGTCGAGGTGGGAAGATGCGTCCGAAGGTTTGCAGGGGTGCAGTGCGTCTGGTCTTACGAGGTAAGAACAAGAAGAAAATCTGTTGATTTTGTCATTAGTTCTGGACCAGTCATAGGAAACTATGAAAATGTCCTCCTTAACGCTTAACAATTGGTACGAAGTTACTATATATATCTTACCTTAGTTCTTTTGAGTTCTCTCTTATTACCTTTTCTCTTAGTTTTTAAATTTACCTTCTGTACTTTGGTCCTAAAATTTTAGTTAATGATGGCATTTGGGACCCAAAGAAAAGGGTTAATATAGGTCACAGTGATACTTCCATGATTTTCCCGAAGATTCATTTAATCTGACTTCTGATTCTGCAGATGTGATTTGCAAGCATGTCCTTTTTCTTCCAAAGGCCTGACTTCTCTCATCTGGTCATGTTGACCCACACAGTTTAGAGACTTACATGTTTTGAATTCATAAAATGAGTAATGATGTAAAACAACCAGTAGTATTTGGGTTTGCATTTATTTTAAACCTTGATTTTTTTACAATTGTTATTATATGGAAGTTTGCAATATAGTTTTCCTTTCAGAATAGGCAATTTATGAGTTATATTGATACATAAGTGCAATTTTTTGAAGGAAACCTAGTTGGAGATGTTTTATTTTTAATAGTTCTGGAGAATATGAGTTAGCTTTTGACTTTTCTGTTTTTATTGGCAGATGTGCACCTCTTGCCTGCACTTGCAGGATGTGATATTAGTCAGAATGGAAAAAATTATTTAGATTGTGTTGTGTTTAGATGGATAAACTATTGATAGTTGTGAGGCACAGAGGGAATTGCTAGACTTTTGCCAAAGAAAAAGGAACGCAGCTTCAGATGTAAACCGTTAGCCTGTCTGCAGAGTTAATTTTCTGAAGTGCTTATGTGAAGAAAGAAATGGTGTTCTTGCCTGTACTTGTCTTTCCCCTAGACTCCTTTTGAAATGTCTCCTAATCATACTGTTTCTTTTGTTTGAACTTTTAGGGAAGTGGACATTTTGAAGTATACAGGAAGTAGTCTTCCTACAGTTTCCAATTATAAAAGATGCCTTTTAAATCAGAATGCCATCTGAGTGAACCCTGTGATCTCGGTCTCCTCCCCTGCCTCCCCGTCCACCAGCTGTTGCTCCCTGGATCTAGGAGGGGATTCTGTTTTCATGGATTTTTGCTGCTAGGAAAGCTATTTAGGAATTTCTTGGAGTTTTAAACAAAATACAGCTGACAGTATTCTTGCATTATCCTCATCCTTAATTAAGTAGACTCATTGGAAAAGACCCTGATGCTGGGAAAGATTGAGGGCAGGAGGAGAAGGGGACGACAGAGGATGAGATGGCTGGATGGCATCACCGACTCGATGGACATGAGTTTGGGTGGACTCCGGGAGTTGGTGATGGACAGGGAGGCCTGGCGTGCTGCGGTCCATGGGGTCGCAAAGAGTCGGACATGACTGAGCGACTGAACTGAACTGAACTGAACCTTAACATGTTTCGTTATGCTTAAGGTGTGTAATGCCCTCTGTATTTTGGAGCGGTTTTTACTGCCCCTGACCTCTGAGGAGCTAGCCTTCTTGCTAGAAATGTAGAGGGTAGGCCTGCCTTTGAGATGTGCCATGTGCATGCTGAGTCGCTTCCGTCGTGTGTCCGTCTTTACGACTCTCCGGACTGTACCGCACCAGGCTTCTCTCTTCATGAGGTTCTCCAGGCAAGAGTACTGGAGTGGGTTGCCATGCCCTCCTCCAGGGGATCTTCCCAACCCAGGGATCGAACCCATGTCTCTTATGTCTGCTGCATTGGTGGGTGGGTTCTTTCCTGCTAACACCACCTGTTAAGCAAGTCTGTCTTGGTGTTGTCACACTGTTAGATCTTATATGCTGCTAGATAGACACCAACAGGCAGCGTCTTGAGTTACCAAGAACTTAGACCTAACATTAATGCCAAGATAGAGGGAGAAAGTATTATCCTGAGGTTGTAGGGGTTGGGAGCCAGTTTGAGGGGCTGTTTCTCTTTTTATGATGTGATCGCCAGAGTTTTATAAGGCCTGAAGTGAGGGTGCGGGAATCCTCCCACGTGTATACTTGGAACTGCTGGTTAGACGTGCTGCGTCTGGTCAATGACCTCATGAGAAAAAGGACCTGGTGGGGGAGACAGACCCAGGGTCTCCCGGGTCACCTTGGATGCTGGCCCCACTTCTCTGCATTTCCCTAAAGGCTGATGACAGTTTTTTCTAGATACTGCTGGCTTGGCCTCCGCGGGGCTTACACCAGATGACTCTCCTTTTGTGGGAGGATATCTTTTACCTGGGCCTTCCTCGGTGGCTCAGAGGTAGGGAATCTACCTGCCAGTGCAGCAGACTCGGGTTCGATCCCTGGGTTGGGAAGATCCCCTGGAGGAGGAAGTGACAACCCGCTCCAGTATCCTTGCCTGGGAAATCCCATGGACAGAGGAGCCTGGTGGGCTACAGTCCATGGGGTCCAAAGAGTCAGACATGACTGAGCAACTGAACAGCAATCTTTTACCAGAGTGTAGCTTGTCTTTTTGCTTTAAATATGGTATTTTTAATATATGCAAGTTATGAATGTAAGTGTATTCTGATTCATCATTCTTTCCCTGTGTGGTTTGTGCTTTTCGTGTCTTAAGAAATTCTTCCCTTCCTTGGGTCACAAGAACTTTATATGTATTTTTCTGTAAATTTAATTTTACTTTTCACATAGAGTTTATCACTATCATTTTTAAGAATTCTTTTGAGGCATTTACCACTTTGTTAGACTTCTGGTTTCTTTTCTCTTTCCCTTTATGTAGGGTTTTAAGTGGTTCTAACCTGAGAAGTCATTAGAATTTATTGTTGTGTTCACCATAATCTCCTCATGTGGATGAGGAACTTTTATTAAACTTTCTGTAAAATCTAGATTTGCTCACATTATGAGAAATTGTTGAGGTGTAGTCTTATATTAAAGACAATTATGTTAAGCTTTGGATCTTGGAAGGTACTGTTATAAACCTAGCCAGAAAGTGTAAATTTTTTTTTTTTTTTCCTTTTTGCAAGTCCCAAATAATGCCTTGGGATTACACTTACATAATTAAAGTGGCTCCTCAGGAGCAACTGTCATAATCAAAATTCAGAGTCATTTCTACACTTGTTTTGACTTTTTTCTTTTTTTTTGCCATGCCACGCAATACATGGGATCTTAGTTCCTTGACCGTAGATCGAACTCGTGACCCCCTGCATTTGAAGTGTGAAGTCTTAACCACTGTACCACCAGAGAAGTCCCTGTTTTGTCTATTATTAGTGGCTCATTCTTAATACATGACTGGAAAAACTTTAATTGGCAATCATTTTAATTTTACAGGAACATTACAGGAATTAAACAAAAGATGCAGGCCTGCACTCCGAGTAGCCTGTGAATGTTTTACCCACTTGTGCCATCATTTGCTATATTCCCATTTGCCCCCCTTTCCTTCCAGCACAGAGACATAGACGCAGTCAGCCACCATTCAAGGGTAGCTTGCTTTGTGGCCCTTTACTTTACACAGTGTCAGTGTATTTTGACTACAGAAATTCTCTTACACCACCACAGTACAGCTTAAGTAAATTAAACATAATGTCTGTAGACTCAGCAAAGTCCCAGTAACATCTCTTCCTTCTCCATTACAGCCTCCATCCTGGGGTCAGCTATTACACTTCATTGTCATGTCTGTTTAATCTGGGATGTTTGCACAGCCTCTTTCTTTGTTTTTCATGACCTTGGCATTTTCAAACCATGGTTTTCATAATGAAAAAAATGTGACCTAAATAGAGTAAACCGTTAGATGGTTTTTAGTAGTCCTCTTCAAAGTTTGTTAAAACCTCCCGCTGAGAGGACCTCGCAGCAGACGTGGGCCTTGAGGCTGGTAATGCTGGTAGAGAAGAGGTAGGAGGAGCTCGCAAGCCTGATTCCCTGTGTCACATAGGGTCGGTATTGCTAACTCATTCTTTTCTTAACAAACATTATTGAACAGTTTGAAATATTGAATCAGTTTGAAACAGTAGTTTATTTA
Source organism: Okapia johnstoni (assembly GCA_024291935.2). NCBI lineage: Eukaryota > Metazoa > Chordata > Mammalia > Artiodactyla > Giraffidae > Okapia > Okapia johnstoni. Next base: position 4,038,978 of record CM044326.1, read on the forward strand.
GGCAAATATATGACATATTATACCACACACTACTCGTTTAATAGGAGGGACAAAAAGAAAGTTGAGCCAGGTAACCCATTCATTTTTATTTCTTATTGAAGTATATGTTATGCCTCTGGAAAAGTGCACAGATCATAACTAAGTGCAGAGCTCAGTGGGTTTTGGCAAACTGGATACAGCTGGGTAACCAGCATCCAGATCTTTCTTGTATTATTTTAACTCATTGTTTGACTAGTAATGAATGTGTTTGGGGTAGAAAATAATCATTACTAATGAAAGTTAGTAACAGGAATAGATAGATATAGCAACTTAAAGTCAAAGGCACTCAGTTGTGTCTGACTCTTTGCGACCCCATGAACTATACAGTCCATGGAATTCTCCAGGCCAGAATACTGGGTGGGTAGCCTTCCTGTTCTCCAAGGGATCTTCCCAACCCAGGGATCAAACCCAGGTCTTCCGCATTGCAGGTGGATTCTTTACCAGCTGAGCCACAAAGGAAGCCCATTTTTAGCAACTTAAAGATCTTTTTAATAGTTAATGCTGTCATGTGGTTCAAAATTCATACGTGCAAAGGCCTTACGAAGATAAGTCCTCCCACCTTTATCTCCAACCACTGGGTTCCCCCAAAAGTCACTCACCGTAGTGCACTTTTACAAATACACCCTATGCATTGTTCCTTGTTATTCAGTCCCTAAGTCATTTCTGACTCTGCGACCCCATGGACTGCAGCATGCCAGGCTCCTCTGTCCTGGATATAAGCAGTTAAGTTTGTGTATCTTCCCCCTTTTATACAAATGGTAGCATGCTTTACATACCATGCACATCTGCTACTCTACACTTAACACGTCTTGGAAGATTTTCAGTTTGGTACACAAAAAGCGTTACCTTTTTTTGTGGCATTCAGGCTATTTCTAGTTTTTTCTAGCAGTGTTTCTAATGTTTCCCATTCTTTTTCACATCATGGCACACGTACTGAGGCAGCTGCCTCTAGAGGGCTCCTGCTACCCCAACCCCTAACGCTCTACCCGCCCCCCGCAAACCCAAGGGGTTGTTATTTGGCACATCCTGTATTGTTTGGGGATACATCAGTATACCAAGACCATCAGTTGTGATGTCTGAGTTAACTGGTAAGTGTTTGTTAAGGGAAATTGGTAGGAAATTGCAAAAGAAGGATGCAAGATGAATGGCCTTTTTCTTTCTCAGAGACTTTAGTTAAGGAGATAAAAATATCTATGTTCATGAAATAGTTGAAAAAAACTTAGAAGTGTAAAACCTTGTGATGCTGATTTTAAAAGTGTAAAACAAAGAAAGTAAGATCTATGATGTTCTTTTTTTAGAAAGGCACATCACAAAGGGAGATTGGAGTTTAGAGCAAAATATGTAAAAAGAGAAGTTCTTCTGTGTTAGTCTGACTGGTTTTTAAAGGAATATTGAATATCCTTGCATCAGAAGCCTGAGTTTTTTTCCTTTCATCACAGAAGAAATAATATTTCTTAACTGCTAATTGTCATAGAGCTGGTTGTGTTATGTTGGGATGCCTTCCTCATTCCTTTAGGCTGCCCCTTAACCTTACCTGCCCAAGAAGCAGGCACGCTTCTACATGGCTAGATGCTCAAATACTGAGCGGGAATGCTGCCTGTGTCCCCTAGGCAGACCCCCTTGAGTCTTCTTCTTTTGCTCTGGCAGTTTGGCAGTTCAGTTTCCAAGCCCTGAGAGATTACCTTCTAATCTATTAGCACCCCCAGAAGAAGGCTACTGTATGAGGACTGTGTCAGTTGTGAGTGGAAAGGGCATGAAAGGAAGTGAAAAATAAGAGAAAATGCAGCTCTGACCTGCACCGTAGTCTGAGACCACATATCATATTACTGATTTCTTCCTAGTTTCATTCAATATGGTTGGAAAACATGCTTTGTATTTCCAGTTTTAAAAAATAGCTGAATCTTTTTTATGATGTCACATGTGGTAAACCCTGACAACGGTCCACAGGCACTGGAGATTCTGCGCTGTTGTCTGTTACATCTGGTGGGTTTTTATGCTGATCAAGTCTATTTCCTTGTTTGTCTGGCTAGTTGTTCTATCCATAACTGAAAGTCAGATATTGAAATCTCCAGTTTTGTTGTTGGATTGTCTATGTTTCTCCCTTTTATTATGTCAGGTTTTGCCTCATACATTTTGAGCCTCTCTTGCTATGTGCATTTATGTTTATAACTGTTATATCTTCATGATGAATAACTTTTTATAATTATGAAATTTCTTCTTTTATCTTTAGTAATAATTTTTGCCTTAGTTCAGTCACTCAGTTGGGTCCTACTCTTTGCGACCCCATGGACTGCAGCACGCCAGGCTTCCCTGTCCACCACCAACTCCCAGAGTTGGCTCAAACTCACGTCCATCGAGTCAGTCATGTCATCCAACCATCTCATCTGTTGTCCCCTTCTCCTCCCGCCTTCAATCTTTCCCAGCATCACGGTCTTTTCCAATAAGTCAGGTCTTCATATCACATGGCCAAAGTGTTGGAGCTTCACCATCAGTTCTTCCAATGAATATTCAGGACTGATCTCCTTGAGGATGGACTGGTTGGATCTCCTTGCAGTCCAAGGGACTCTCAAGAGTCTTCTCCAACACCACAGTTCAAAAGCATCAATTCTTTGGCACTCGGCTTTCTTTATAGTCCAACTCTCCCATCCATACATGACCACTGGAAGAATGATAGCCTTGACTATACGGACCTCTGTCAGCAAAATAATGTCTCTTCTTTTTAATATGCTGTCTAGGTGGGTCATAGCTTTTCTTCCAAGGAGCAAGCATCTTTTAATTTCATGGTTGCAGTCACTGTCTGCACTGATTTTGGAGCCCCCCAAAATAAAATCTGTCACTGTTTCCATTTTTTTCCCATTTTTTGCCATGACATGATAGGACCAGATGCCATGATCTTAGTTTTCTAAATGTTGAGTTATAAGCCAACTTTTTCACTCTCCTCTTTCACTTGCATCAAGAGGCTCTTTAGTTCCTCTTCATCTTCTGCTATAAGGGTGGTGTCATCTGTGTGTCTGAGGTTATTGATATTTCTCCTGGCAATCTTGATTCCAGCTTGTGCTTCCTCCAGCCCAGCATTTCTCCTGATGTACTCTGCATAGAAGTTAAATAAGCAGGGTGACAATATACAGCCTTGATGTACTCCTTTCCCAGTTGGGAACGAGTCATGTTCCATGTCCGGTTCTAACTATTGTTTCTTGACCTGCATGCAGATTTCTCAGGAGGCAAGTAAGGTGGTCTGATATTTCCATCTTTTGAAGAATTTTCCAGTTTGTTGTGATCCACACAGTCAAAGGCTTTGACCTAGTCAATAAAGAAGAAGTAGATGTTTTTCTAGAACTCTCTTGCTTTTTCAGTGATCCAGCAGATGTTGGAAATTTGATCTCTGGCTCCTCTGCCTTTTCTAAATCCAGCCTGAACATTTGGAAGTTCATGGTTCACGTACTGTTGAAGCCTGACTTGGAGAATTTTGAGCATTACTTTACTAGCGTGTGAGATGAGTGCAATAGTGCGGTAGTTTGAGCATTCTTTGGCATTGCCTTTCTTGGGGATTGGAATGAAAACTGACCTTTTCCAGTCCCATGGCTATTGCTGAGTTTTCCAAATTTGCTGGCATATTGAGTGCAGCACTTTCACAGCATCATTTTTTATCATTTGAGATAGCTCAACTGGAATTCCATCACCTCCACTAGCTTTGTTCATAGTGATGCTTCCTAAGGCCCACTTGACTTCACATTCCAGGATGTCTGGCTCTAGTTGAGTGATCACACCATCGTGATTATCTGGGTCGTGAAGATCTTTTTTGTATAGTTCTTCTGTGTATTCTTGCCACCTCTTCTTAATATCTTCTGCTTCTGTTAGATCCATAGCATTTCTGTCCTTTATTGTGCCCGTCTTTGCATGAAATATTCCCTTGGTATCTCTAATTTTTTTGAAGAGATCTCTAGTCTTTCCCCTTCTGTTGTTTTCCTCTATTTCTTTGCACTGATGATTGAGGAAGGCTTTCTTATCTCTCCTTGCTATTCTTTAGAACTCTGCATTCAGTTGGGTATATCTTTCCTTTTCTCCTTTGCCTTCTGCTTCTCTTCTTTTCTCAGCTATTTGTAAGGCCTCCTCAGACAACCGTTTTGCCTTTGGCATTTCTTTTTCATAGGGATGGTGTTGATCACTGCCTCCTGTACAATGTTACGAATCTCTGTCCATAGTTCTTCAGGCACTCTGTCTATCAGATCTAATCCCTTGAATCTGTTTCTCACTTCCACTGTATAATTGCAAGGGATTTGATTTAAGTCATATCTGAATGCTCTAGTGGTTTTCCCTACTTTCTTCAATTTAAGTCTGAATTTGGCAATAAGGAGCTCATGATCTGAGCCACAGTCAGCTCCTGGTCTTATTTTTGCTGGCTATATAGAGCGTCTTCATCTTTGGCTGCAAAAAACATATCAGTCTGATTTTGGCATTGACCATCTGGTGATGTCCATGTGTAGAGTCTTCTCTTGTGTTGTTGGAAGTGGGTGTTTGCTATGACCACTGCATTCTCTTGGCAAAACTGTTAGCCTTTGCCCTGCTTCATTCTGTACTCCAAGGTCAAACTTGCATGTTACTCCGGGTAGTTCTTGACTTCCTACTTTTGGATTCCAGTCCCCTCTGATGAAAAGGACATCTTTTTTGGGTGTTAGTTGTAGTTCTTTATAGAACTGTTCAACTTCAGCTTCTACAGCATTGCTGGTTGGGGCATAGACTTGGATTACTGTGTTTTGAATGGTTTGCCTTGGAAACGAACAGAGATCATTCTGTCGTTTTTGAGATTGCATCCAAGGACTACATTTTGGACTCTTTTGTTGACTTTGAGGGCTACTCCATTTCTTCTCAGTGATTCTTGTCCACAGTAGTAGATATAATGGTCATCTGAGTTAAATTCACCTTTTCCAGTCCATCTTAGTTCGCTGATTCCTAGAATGTTGACATTCACTCTTGCCATCTCCTGTTTGACCACTTCCAATTTGCCTTAATTCATGGACCTAACATTCCAGATTCCTATGCAATATTGCTCTTTGCAGCATCAGACTTTACTTCCATCATGTCGCATCCACAACTGGGCGTTGTTTTTGCTTTGGCTCTGCCTCTTCATTCTTCCTAGCGTTATTTCTCCACTCTTCTCCAGTAGCATATTTGACACCTACCAACCTGGGGAGTTCATCTTTCAGAGTCATATCTTTTTGCCTTTCATACTGTTCATGGGGTCCTGAAGGCTAGAATACTCAAGTGCTTTGCCATTCCCTTCTCCAGTGGACCATGTTTTGTCAGAACTCTCCATCATGACTCATCCATCTTGGGTGGCCCTACACGGCGTGACTTACAGTTTTGTTGAGTTAGGCAGTGCTGTGGTCCATGTGATCAGATTCATTAGTTTTCTGTGACTGGTTGCATTCTGTCTGCCCTCTGATGGAGAAGGACAGGAGACTTATGGAAGCTTCCTGATGGGAGAGACTGACTGAGGGGAAAACTGTGTCTTTTTCTCATGGCAGGGCCAGACTCAGTAAATCTTTAATCCAATTTTCTGTTGATGGGCGGGGCTGTGTTCCCTCCCTGTTGTTTGACCTGAGACCAAACTGTGGTGGAGGTGATGAAGATAATGGTGACCTCCTTCCAAAGGTCCCATGGAGGCACTGCTGCACTCAGTGCCCCTGAGCCTGCAGCAGGCCACCGCTGACCCACGCCTCCGCCAGAGACTCCTGAACACTCACGGGCGAGTCCTGGTCAGTCTAGTGGGGTCACTGCTCCTTTCTCCTGGGTCCTGGTGAGCACAAGGTTCTGTTTGTGCCCTCCAAGAGTCTGCTTCCCCAGTCCTGTGGAAGTTCTGTAATCAAAACTCATTGGCCTCCAAAGTCAGATTCCCTGGGGGTTCTCAGTCCATTTGCCAGATCCCCAGGTTGGGAATGCTGTTGTGGGTCCTAGAGCTTTCTTAACAGTGAGAATTTATTTGGTATAATTGTCCTGCAGTTTGTGGCTCACCTGCTCAGCGGCTCGATGGTTGCATTAATGGCGACCTCCTCCAAAAGGGCTTCTGCCACAGGCTGTGTGACCCAGGTCTGCTGCACCCAGAGCCCCTGCCCCTGCAGCAGGCCACTGCAGACCTGTACCTCCGCAAGAGACACTCAAACACTCAGAGGCAGGGCTGGCTCAGTCTCCGTGGGGTCTCTGGGTCCTGGTGTGCACAAGGTTTTGTTTGAGTCCTCTGAGCGTCTCTGGTGGGTATGGGGTTTGATTTTAAATGCGATCTTGCCCTTCCTACCATCTTGCAGGGGCTTCTCCTTTGCCCTTGGATGTGGGGTATCTCTTTTTGGTGGGATCCAACATTCTCCTGTCAAAGGTTGTTAAGCAGCGAGTTGTAATTTTGGAGTTCTTGCAGGAGAAGATGAGCGCAGGTCCTTCTACTCCGCTATCTTGTCTAAAAGTCTCTTATCTGATATTAGTATAACTACTCCATCTCTTTTGCATGGTACCTTTCGTTCCATCCTTGCCCTTTCATCCTGTTTGAGTCTTTGAATCTAAAGTATGTCTCCTTTATTGTTGGCCAACGGAAGGATAGCAGGAAGGGGTGGTTAGGGAGTTTGGGATTGACATGTACACACTCCTGTATTTAATAAATGAATAACAGGGACTACTGTAGAGCACACAGAACTCTGCTCAGTGTTACCTGGCAGCCTGGATGGGAGGGGAGTTTTCTGGGGGGATGGATACATATGTATCTATGGCTGAGTCCCTTTGCTGTACACCTGAAACTATCACAACAGTGTTAACGGGCTTTACCCCAATGCAAAATGAAAGTTTAAAAAAATAGAGAGTATCTAGTAGAAACCATATAGTTGGATCATCTTTTAACCCATTTTGCTATTATGCTTTTTAATCGGAGTGTTTAACCTACTTATATTTAATATTACTGATAAACTGAACTACCGCACAATTGCACTCATCTCACACACTAGCAAAGTGATGCTCAAAATTCTCCAAGCCAGGCTTCAACAGTACGTGAACTATGAACTTCCAGATGTTCAAACTGGATTTAGAAGAGGCAGAGGAACCAGAAATCAGATTGCCAACATGTGTTGGATCATCGAAAGAGCAAGAGAGTTCAGAAAAACATCTATTTCTGCTTTATTGACTATGCCAAAGCTTTTGACTGTGTGGATCACAACAAACTGGAAAATTCTTAAAGAGATGGGAATACCAGACCACCTGACCTGCCTTCTGAGAAATCAGTATGCAGGTCAGAAAGCAACAGTTAGAACTGGACATGGAACAACAGACTGGTTCCAAATTGGGAAAGGAGTACATCAAGGCTGTATATTGTCACCCTGCTTATTTAACTTATATGCAGAGTACATCATGAGAAATGCTGGGCTGGAGGAAGCACAAGCTGGAATCAAGATTGCCAGGAGAAATGTCAATAACCTCAGATATGCAGGTGACACCACCCTTATGGCAGAAAGTGAAGAAGAACTAAAGAGCCTCTTGATGAAAGTGAAAGAGGAGAGTGAAAATGTTGGCTTAAAACTCAACATTCAGAAAATTAAGATCATGGCATCTGGTCCCAGCACTTCATGGGAGGTGGATGGGGAAACAGTGGAAACAGTGACAGACTTTATTTTTCTGGGCTCCAAAATCACTGCAGATAGTGATTGCAGCCATGAAATTAAAAGACGCTTGCTCCTTGGAAGCAAAGTTATGACCAACCTAGACAGTGTATTAAAAAGCAGAGACATTACTTTGCCAACAAAGGTCTGTCTAGTCAAAGCTACTGACTTTTTCCAGTGGTCATGTACGGATGTGAGAGTTGGACTATAAAGAAAGCTGAGCACCGAAGAACTGATGCTTTTGAACTGTGGTGTTGGAGAGGACTCTTGAGAGTCCCTTGGACTGCAAGGAGATCCAAACAGTCCATTCTAAAGGAGATCAGTCCTGAATATTCATTGGAAGGACTGATGCTGAACCTGAAACTCCAATACTTTGGCCACCTGATGCGAAGAACTGACTCATTGGAAAAGACCCTGATGCTGGGAAAGATTGAGGGCAGGAGGAGAAGGAGATAGAGGATGAGATGGTTGGATGGCATCACTGACTCAATGGACATGAGTTTGAGTAAACTCCAGGAGTTGGTGATGGAAAGGGAAGGCTGGCGTGCTGCGGTTCATGGGGTTGCAAAGAGTCTGACACGATTGAGCGACTGAACTGAGGATTTACGTCTCTCGTTTTGCTGTGTGTTTCCTACGTCACGTCTTTTTTTTTTCCTCCATGCCACTTTCTTTTGTGTTAAATGCACATTTTCTATACATTTTCACTCGCTTGTCATTTCTTTTTCTCATTTTTTGTCATTTCTTAGTAGTCACTCTGAGTGTTACGGTTAACATATTAACTGATAAAAACCTCAGTCAAGTTAATTCCAGCTTAATAACAGTAATATACGAAGTCTTTGCTTCTGTATACCTAATTCTCTCCTCAGTGCTTCATGCTGTTATTGTATGGAAATTATATATTTCTATATAATTATGTATGCCGATTGAGGTACATTTATAATTATTGCTTTATGCAGTTGTCTTTTAAATCAGAATAGAGGAAAAAAGACTTAGCATTTTAAAAGATGCATTCATAGTATCTTTTGTATTTACCTGTGGAGTTACCCTTAATGGACTCCTCATTCGTGTGTATGTGTGTTACTGCCCCGATCGTTTCGTTTCCATTTGAAAGACTTCAGTGTTTCTTGGGTGCGGGGGGAGCATGCCGCTGCCAAGGGAGGCCCGGTCACCACCGCGGAGAGTAGCCCCTGCTCCGTGCAGCTGGAGAGAGCCCATGCACAGGGCTGGAGACCCAGCGCAGCCAGTAAGTAAATGAGGATGCTCTTGCAAGTGAGGTCTCCTCAGGCTCCGCCGGACACGTCGGTACTGACGGTTCCCTGGAGTGGGGCTGTGAAGATCGTGCAGCCCCATCCTGCCTCCTTCCGTGGCTGCCAGGCCGCTGGTTTTTCACCGTGATGGTGAACTGTGGTTTTCCAATGTAACACATTGCTAGGAATCTGAGAAGGGAAATAGGCAAGTGATAATGTCACAAAACTCACTCTTCTAACCAAAATTTGAGTTATTGTAGAAATGCTTCCTGAATTACTGCAGACCTTTGACTAATATTCAGAGTCCTGAAAAGAATGCCTGAAAGAATTTTGGGGCATATGTTTTTGCTTCCGTGAGGGCTTCCCAGGTGGCATGAGTGGTGAAGAACCTGCCTGCCAGTGCAGGAGTCATGAGAGATGCAGATTCAATCCCTGAGTCAGGAAGATCCCCTGGAGGAGGGAATGGCAACCCACTCCAGTCTTCTTGCCGGGGAAATGCCATGGACGGAGGAGCCTGGCAGGCTATGGTCCATGGGGTCACAGAGTCAGACATGACTGAAGCAACTTCGCATGCCTACATCCAGGTGGCTCAGTGGTGAAGAATCTGCCTGATCAGGAAGATCCTCGGGAGGAGAAAATGACAATGCTCTCCAGTATTCTTGCCAGGAAAAGCCATGGAGAGGAGTGTGGTGGGCTACAGTTGATGGGGTCACAAGGAGTCGGACACAACTGAACGACTAACCCTTTCTCCTCATAATAACAGTGTGTTCTTGGAATCTCTGTTTGCTTTTACTATTTTGAGAATACTGTTCTCATGGAACAAATCACAGTTTACCTGAAATGAAGAAGTCAGTTGCTTTGAACCTGTAATCATTTTCGTGGCAAGATGAAACCTTCTGTAGGTACTTAAACACCTCTGTAATGGTTTCACTGTTTGATATAGCAGAGTCTTGTGGTCGTGAGGTGTGGGTCTAAAGCAAATAAATACATCTTCATGATATTCACATTTCGTAGGAGTGTGTTAAAGGTATTCTAGACTTTATATATTAACTACTTTTCTTACTGGAAACTCATAACAAGGCATATTTAACTTAATGTTCAGCTGACAGGAAAGGGCTCCTAGCAACATTATCAGGAGATGGGCTTCATATATCCTTTTCTTTATCTTCCAGTACAGCAGATGAGCATTTCCTGTATAGTTGAGAAGATTGAGATCATAAAGATCATCACCCCAATTCTTGTAATAAACTGACAGCCTATCTTCTAAATTGTATCTCAGTATTTACAAGCCATTTTTAGATAAGAGTAAAATGAGCTCTAAAACTTACTATCACTATGTGAAAATGGACTAATCTATGCAAAAAAATACCTCATTACCTAATAATAATAAGCCAGCAGTAAGCCAGGGCAAATAGTATAAACCACACAGGAAATGTGGAGGGCCTGTGGAACAATTCGAATGAGGCAGGGTGACTTGGGGGGACGGTGGGGAGGGGGCTTGCCCTGTCTGGGTCACCACCTTGCCTAAAGATGGCTGGGTTTCTGGACTATTGGGAGCAGTTGGGAAGGTGTCCTGTTGCGTCTGGGTGAGGTCTCAGGGTGGCAACAGCGAGGGTTTCTAAAGCTGTCAGTTCCAGCAATCTCCCAGCCCGCCCCGCTCCCCCTACATTCTCCTGTTCCTTCTCTGCATCTGTGTTTCTCTTCCTGCTGCGCTGGTAGGTTCATCTGTACCACTCTAGGGGGCTTCCCCGGTGGCTCAGACAGAAAAGAACCCGCCTGCGGTGCAGGAGGCCTGGGTTCTATCCTGGATCGGGAAGATCCCCTGGAGAAGGGAATGGCTACCCACTCCAGTATTCTGGCCTGGAGAATCCCATGGACAGAGGAGCCTGGCGAGCTATAGTTCATGGGGTCATCAAGAGTCCCACATGTGTGTGTTAATATATGATATTTGGGGTTTTTTCCTGACTTACTTCACTCTGTGTGATAGACTCTAGGTCCATCCAAATCTCCACAGATGACCCAATTTCATTTATTTTTCTGGTTGAGTAATATTCCAGTGAGCATTGGGTTACATGTGTCTTTTTGAATTATGGTTTTCTCAGGGTATATGCCCAGTAGTAGGATTGCTGGATCATATGGTAGTTCTATTTTTAGTTTTTAAGAAACCTTCATACTGTTTTCCACAGTGGCTGTATCAATTTACATTCCCCCCAGCAGTCCAAGAGGGTTCCTTTCTCCCCACACCTTCTCCAGCATTTGTTGTTCGTGCATTTTTTTGATGATGGCCATTCTGATTGGTGCGAGGTATTAACTTCATGGTAGTTTTGATTTGCGTTTCTCTAATAATGACTGATGTTGAGCATCTTTTTTCATGTGCCTCTTGACCATCTGTATGTCTTCTTCAGTGAAACATATATTTAGGTCTTCTGCTCACTTTTTGATTGGGGTGTTTGTTCTTTTGCTATTAAGCTACATGAGTTGTTTGTATATTTTGGAGATTAATCCTTTGTCCACTGCTTTGTTTGAAAATATTTTCTCCTGTTCTGTGGGTTATTATTTCCTCATATGGTTATGGTTTCCTCTGCTGTGCAAAAACTTTTGAGTTTAATTAGGTTCCATTGCTTATTTTTCTTTTTATTTTCATTACTCTAGGAGATGGGTCATGAAAGATACTGCTGTGATTTATGTCAAAGAGTGTTTTTCCTATGTTTGCCTCTGAAAGTTTTATAGCGCCCCGTCTTCCCTTTAGGTCTTGAATCTATTCTGAGCTCACTTTTGTGCATGGAGCTAGGTGGTGTTCTGGTTCCATTCTTGTACACGCAGTTTTGTGCATGGAGCTAGGTGGTGTTCTGGTTCCATTCTTGTACATGCAGTTGTCCAGTTTTCCCATCTCCCTCTGTTGAAGAGGTCGTCTTTTCTTCGTTATAGATTCTTGCCTCCTTTGTCGCAGATTGAGTGACCATTGGTGTGTGGGTTTGTCTCTGGGCTATCTAACCTGTACTGTCACCTGGATTTCTGTCTCTGCGCCAATACCGTACTGTTGATCACTGTAGCTCACCTGGATTTCTGTCTCTGCGCCAATACCGTACTGTTGATCACTGTAGCTTTGCAGCATAACCTGAAGCCGGGGAGCCTGGCTCCTCCAGCTTTGTTTTTCTTTCTCAAGATTGATTTGGTTATTCAGTGTCTTTTGTGTTTCCATACCAATTTTAAGATTTTTTTTGTTCTAATTCTGTGGAAACTGGTGTTGATTTAATAGGAATTGCATTGACCCTGTAGATTGCCTTGGGTAGCACGGTCATTTTCACAGTGTTGATTCTTCCAATCCAGGAGCGTGACATCTCTCTCCATCTGTTTGTGGCCTCTTTGGTTTCTCTCGGTGTTTTATAGTTTTCTGAGTACAGGTCTTTTGCCTCGTTAGGTAGATTTGTCCCTAGGTATTTTGCTCATTTTGTTGCAGTGGTAAATGCTAACTCCATTGCTTGTCTGTAAACCTTGTGATCTCCCTTTCAGATCTTAGTGGGAGCAATGAATCTTGGTTGTAGGCTTTTCCTTTCATCACTTCAAATGTATCCTGCCACTCCTTTCTGGCCTGCCGAGTTCCTACTGCAAAATCAGCTGATAACCTTATTGGGATCCCTTTGTATATTATTTGTTGCTTTTCTCTTGTTGCTTATAATATTTTTCTTTGAATTTATTTTTTGTTAGCTTGATTAAAGTGTGTCTTGATGTGTTTCTCCTAGAATTTATCCTGTATGGGACTCTCGGTGCTTCCTGAAAGTGAGTAGCTATTTCCTTTCTGATGTTAGGGAAATTTTCAACTATAATCTCTTGAAATATTTCCTTAAAGCCATTTTTTTTTTTTTTATTCTTGTAGGACCCCTATAATTTGAATATTGATACGTTTAATATTGCCCCAGAGATCTCTGAGAGTGTCGTCAGCTCTTTTTAGTTCTTTATTCTGCTCCTTGGTAGTTATTTCCTCCGTTCTGTCTTCCAGCCCACTCATTTGCTTTTCTGCATCAGTTATTCTGCTGGTGATTCCTTCTGGTGTATTTTTCATTTAAGGTATTGTGTTGTTCATCTCTCTTTGTTCTTTAGTTCTTGGAGGTCTTTGTTAACATTCCTTGCATTTTCTCAATTCTGGCCTCCATTCTGTTTCTGAGATTTTGTATCATTTTTACTGTCATTACTCTGAACTCTATTTGAGATGGGTTGCCTGTTTCCTCTTCATTTATTTGGTCTTGTTGGTTTTTACCTTGCTCCTTCGTCTGTAACATACTTTTTGGTTGTCTGTCTTTTTTGACAGGTAGGGTTGTTTGCCATGACGTTTCTAACACTGGCGTTTGCAGGCAGTTTGCTGCAGCCAGGTCTCGGTACCTAGATGGGACCTCGCTCTGATTAATATTCCAGGGGGTTTGCGATTCTCTGTGAGTTCAGTGGTCTGGACTTGGCGCCCTCACCACAGGAGCTCAGGCCTGACCCCCAGCCTGGGGACCAAGATCTACAAGCTGCGTGATGTGGCAAAAGAAAAGAAAGGACGGTACAATAACAAAAGAATAGAAAACAAAAGAAAGTTATAAGAATTAAAAATATATTAGGAAAAGTAAAAAAGTAAGTGAAGCATCTACAGCAAGGTGAAATAGAGGAACAGCAGGAAAAGGAAAAGGGGACAGGGAAAACCAGCCAAAAGGAACACAGCAATTACAGTGTAAGAAGTAAAGGTAAACAGTTATCAGAAATACAAATATAAATGAAACAACAAGGTAAAACAGAACCACAACCCAAAAAAGGAAAGGCCGGAAAAGACCTTTGCTGTAGGGGGGTCTTACAAGTAGCTGAGAAAAGAAGAGAAGTGAAAGGCAAAGGAGAGAAGGAAGTGTATACTCATCTGAATGCGGAGTTCCAAAGAACAGTAAGGAGAGATAAGAAAGCCTTCTTAAGTGAACAATGCAAAGAAGTAGAGGAAAGCAATAGAATGGGAAAGACTAGAGATCTCTTCAAGAAAATTAAAAAAAAAAAAAAAAAAAAAAAAAAAAGAAAGAAAAAAAAAAAAAAAAGAAAATTAGAGATACCAAGGGAACATTTCATGCAAAGATGGGTACAATAAAGGGCAGAAATGGTATAGACCTAACAGAAGCAGAAGATACTAAGAAGAGGTGGCAAGAATACACAGAAGGACTCTACCCAAAAAAAAAGGTCTTAATGACCTGGATGGCCATGATGGTGTGGTCACTCACCTAGAGCCAGACATCCTGGATTGTGAACTCAAGTGGGCCTTAGGAATCAGTACTAAGACCAGAGCTAGTGGAGGTGATGGAATTCCAGCTGAGCTATTTCAGATCCTTAAAAAATGATGCTGTTAAAGTGTTGAACTCAATATACCAGCAAATTTAGAAAACTCAGCAGTGGCCACAGGACTGGAAAAACTCAGTTTTCATTTCAATCCTAAAGGGCAGTTGCAAAGAATATTCAAACTACCACACAACTGTATTCATTTCACATGCTAGCAAGGTAATGTTCAAAATCCTTCAAGCTAAGCTTCAATAATATGTGAATCATGAGCTTCCAGGTGTTCAAGCTGGATTTAGAAAAGGCAGAGGAACCAGAGATCAAATTGCCAGCATCCATTGGTTCAGAAAAAGCAAGAGAGTTCCAGGAAAACAATCTACTTCTGCTTCATTGGCTACACTAAATTCTTTGACTGTGTGGATCACAACAAACTGGAAAATTCATAAAGCGATGGGTATACCAGACCACTTTACCTGCCTCCTGAGAAACCTGTATGCAAGTCAAGAAGCAACAGTTAGAACTGGACATGGAACAATTCACTGGACTGGTTCAAAATTGGGTAAGGAGTACATCAAGACTGTATGTTGTCACCCTGCTTATTTAACTTATATGCAGAGTACATCACGTGAAATGCCAGACTGGATGAAGCACAAGCTAGAATCAAGATTGCTGGGAGAAATATCAATAACCTCAGATATGCAGATGACACCACCCTAATGGCAGAAAGCGAAGAGGAACTAAAGAGACTCTTGATGAAAGAGGAGAGTGGAAAAAAAAAAAAGTCAGCTTAAGACCCAGCATTCAAAAATCGAAGATTGTGCTGTCTGGTCCCATCACTTCATGGCAAATAGATGGGGAAACAATGGAAACAGTGACAGACTTTATTTTCTTGGGCTCCAAAATCACTGCAAATGGTGACTGCAGCCATGAAATTAAAAGATGCTTGCTCCTTGGAAGAAAGCTATGAAGAACCTAGACAGCATATTAAAAAGAAGAGACATTAGTTTGCCAACAAAGGTCCGTCTAGTCAAAGCTATGGTTTTTCCAGTAGTCATGTATGGATGTGAGAGTTGGACTATAAAGCTGAGTGCCGCAGAATTGATGCTTTTGAACTGTGGTGTTGGAGAAGACTCTTGAGAGTCCCTTGGACTGCAAGGAGATCCAACCAGTCCATCCTAAAGGAGATCAGTCCTGGGTGTTCATTGGAAGGACTGATGCTGAAGCTGAAGCTCCAATACTTTGGCCAACTGATGTGAAGAGCTGACTCATTGGAAAAAACCCTGATGCTGGGAAAGACTGAGGGCAGGAGGAGAAGGGGACGACAGAGGACGAGATGGTTGGGTGGCATCAGCGACTCAGTGGACATCACTTTGAGCAAACTCTGGGAGATACTGAAGGATAGGGAAGCCTGGCGTGCTGCAGTCCATGGGGTCGCAAAGAGTCGGACACGACCGAGCAACCGAACTGACTGTAGAAGGTGGAGGTTAGGCAGCTCGGGACTTTGATGTAGGCAGGGTTTAGGATGTGTTTGGGGCCTAGACTCAGGACCCACAGGGCCAGAGGGGGCCTCAGAGGGTGAAGAATGGGTCTAGGCCCTCAGCAGGCTCCCCGGGACCCAGGTGGGAAGAGGAGACACTGACCAAGTCCCCCTGCTATCTTCTGCCCTCACACTGACACCCTCAGTGCTGGTGGGCCCCTCTTGGGATGGAAACCCCTGCCCAGCTGCCCCCGGGGCACAGGTCCCCTCCCTGGCCTCTGCTTTTCCGCCCCTCTTTGTCCCCACCCACGTGCTACCTGGTGGCTCTGGGGTCCCCCCATCCCATTGGGTGTCTGTGGTCCACAACCAGTGCCTTGTAGGCGCCCAGGTTGCTCAGAGATGGGAACTCTGCATCCTCCTAGTCTTCCACTGTCTTCTGTTAATTGTTCTCCATGTTCATGTTTAAGAACTGTCGGTGCCATTTATTTACCCTTGAAACATTTCTCCTGATCCAGTGTGTTTTGAAACTGAGTAGAGACCGTAGTTGTTGTCGTTCATTGGCATCGTCTCCTGTAGCCCCTGGGGAGAGCTTTGGGAAAGGAGTTTAGACTTGTGTCTTCCCAATAAGGAACTTATAATCCAGTTGGTAGGGAAGCCAAACTTGGCACACAATAGCCTCTCATCATTTATGTTTGGCAGGCTAGTGCTTTATATATATTTTTCCTTTCTTCCTTCACTAAGCCATGTTAATTGCAATCTGGCAGATAAAAAGTCAGTGGTGACGAGTGCTGGTCAGCAGTAAATCCTGACTAAATGCATCTCTGTTAGATGCAGTGATGAAAATAAAGAAGTCTTGGGCAAAGATTAAATGGACAAACACTTTAAAGCTAAAAGTCAGTGATATTTTAAAATACCATTTTTTGTCTCTGCAATTTTTGATTTCACAAATATCTGTCTATGTGTTCTGATTATAAATCTTTCTCAAGGCTCAAGCTTTCTTTTTTTTTTCTCTATTTTAAGCCTCAACCTTTGTTAGTTGCTATGAACCATAACTTGAGATTTGTTTATCAAACAAATTTCAGTTTAAAAAGGTAGTTACAAAGTATTTATTCATCACTGTGGTGGTTTGGGGCTTCCCAGGTGGTGCTAGTGGTAAAGAACCCTCCTGCCCATACAAGAGACTCGGGTTCGATATCTGTGTCGGAAAGATTCCCTGGAGGAGGGCACGGCAACCCACTCCAGTATTCTTGCCTGGAGAATCCCATGGACAGAGGAGTCTGACGGGCTATAACCTATAGGGTTGCCAAGAGTCGGACACGACTGAGGCAACGTAGCACACGTGCATGGAGGTTTTAACAGTCCCAGATTATTTATAACCTTCCCTCCTAGAGGTGGAACTTAATTTCCCTCCCCTCGCCTGTGGGCTGAACTTGGTGACTCATTTCTATATGAATGGAGTAGGGGATAGAAACAATAGTGACTTCATAGTAGAAACACCTGGCACACCAGGGCGTGGGATGTGATGAGAAAGCTCTTCACCGCTGCCTTAGTCCTCCATCAGAGTTGTGAGAAAAGACCAGACAGACCAAGCTGAGGAACATATTGTAAAACATTTGGCCATGGTCACGAAAAGAGAGGAAAGACTGAGGAACTGTCCCGGAGTGGAAGGGACAAAGGAGATACGGCAGCTGAATGCAGTGTGGTTTCCTTGGTTGGAAGAGAAAAGGGACATTGGTGGGAAAACTAACGAAATCTGAACAAGGCCTATAGTTTAGTTAATCGTGAATTAATGTTACTGTCTTAGTTCTGATATGTGTTGAATAGTTACATAAGGTGCTAACACTAGAGGAAGCAGGGTGAAGAGATGGGAACTCTCTCCACTGCCTTTACAACTGTGCTGTAATTCTGAAATTATTTCCAAATAAAAAGCAGTAAGAACCCATTGATAATTTATTTGGACACAGAAGTGAGGTTGCCGTCTCACTGTGCCACTGTGTCACATTGACTGCCCAGTGCCTTGGGGAACTGGGTAAGGTCATAGAAGACCTTCTGTGAGTCTTAAGTATCAGGCAGGATGTGATTTTTAGCTTATTGACTTCTAGGAAATCTGAGACAGAAAGACCTTTGTTTGAGAGGACTGCAGACTTTTAACCCTCATAAAGAGCTTATCATTGGAGCAAGCTTATAATGTACTGTGTTATTACTGTAAGAAATTTGTAATGGTACCGTTACAGCTGAACTTTTCCCTGGCTTAAAGGAATCTTTCAGCATTCACTCAACAATTTAACGCTAGCACCCTTGCTGACGTCATCATGTTTAACCCTATAGTGTTCTGCTTCTGTTTCTGTTTGTGAACCTTTGCAGGGATTAAATCAGTACAAAATTATTTTCTTTGATGTCTGGCATCATTATTTCAAAGATTTTTTTTTTTAATTCTTTCAAAACAATTTTTCTTTTGATAAATACTGTAGGAATTACTTTTCCTTTCGTATATGTTAACATCTGTGCATTTCTCTTCAACAGGAACACTCATTTAAAGACATGAGGCTTATTTTTATTTACAACAATGTGGTTTATTTAAGCAGAAAGATGAGTCCATTCTTCATTCTTTCTTAGCACCCAAAGAACACTTCTGTTTGCTTTTTGGGTTTTTATAAGTTGTTTCTGTAATCATTTAGAATTCTGGTTGTTTTTTTAAGATCAGGTGGGTATGAGATCCCAGATGATGCAAGCATACTTAAATTTTTCTTAGTGGCTGATTCATTAGAAAACTGTCTGCATTCCCGTTGTGTGGCAGGCCCTGTTCTAGAGGCTGGGGTTGCAGCGGTGAGTACAGCAAGGCACTCGTGACACATTTACTCCTCTTTGGGAACATCAGAGAATAAGGAGACAGTGTCAGGTGGTGCTAAGCCCTCTGAACAAATACAAGCATGAGAAGGGGATAGAGTGATGGAGGGTGAGGGAATGCTGGTCCAGCTGAAGGGTAAGAAGCAAGCCTTGTTATGTATGGGGTGGGTCATCTCCCCCAGACGGAATGGGGTGTGCAAAGCGCTGGGGCAGAGAAGGTTGCATGGTTAGGTATAGTGGCTGAAGCGCATGCGTGAGAGGCCAGATGCTGTAAGGCCTGCCCACAGTTAGGGCTCTGGATTCCATGTGAGTGAGCTGGGCAGGCCCTCTGGGTTGTGGGGAGAGGAGTGCAGCTTGTTGGTATTTCAAAAGGATTCCTCTGGGTTGTGGACGAAGAAGAAGCTGCAAGGGAGCAAGTGTGGGAGCAGGGAGATGGGTGAGCCAGACAGGCAGCCCTGAGAAGAGGGAAGGGGAGCAGTCGAGTGGCGAGAAGTGCTTAGACTGTGGGTGGATTTCAGAGGTGTCGCCAGTAGGGTTTGTTGAGGGATGAGATGTGGGGAGAGACGCGAGTTGCTTGAGCAGGTAGAGAGGGTTAAGGTGGTGGGAGAGACGGGAGGAATCCGGGCTAGAAATACTGTGCGTCATCTGCATCTAGACAGTGTTAAAGCCAGAGGACAAATAACATCCCCCAGGGAGTTAGTGGAGATAAAAAAGAGGGCTGTAAGGCTGAGCCCTGGGGTTGCCAGGGGTTGGAAGTTGGAGATTGAAAGGATCCAGCAAGGGAGACTGGGGAGGGGAGGCTGGTGAAATAAGAGGAAAATCTTAACCTTTGATTGATGCTTGCTTAGTTTGAACTTGCACTGTTTGAACACCCACCATTGAGGTACTCGTTGTAGTTGACTTAAAAGATAATAATATGGGAAGTTTTTTATCAAAAGTGAACATTTTCTTCTTTAAAAAGAATTTCCTGATACGGGTAGGCAGGGTGGGAGGTGTGCTGGCATAATGTTGAGGAGCTTTTTTTTTTTTTTATCAGCGGATGACTAGTGTATGGGAATACTTTCGCTGTTTAGTTGCTGAGTTGTGTTCTACTCTTTTGCACCCCTATGGACTGTAGCCCAGGCAAGAATACTGGCGTGGATTGCCATTTTCTTCTCCAGGGGATCTTTCCGACCCAAGGATTGAACCCGCGTCTCCTGCATTGACAGGCGGATGCTTTACTGCTGAGCTCCCAGGGAAGCCTGTGAGAACTACTTGAAACTAATAAACCTCAGGAGCAACCTGAAGACCATGGGACCACAGATGGCTGGTGGTCAGCGCCTGAGCAGTAGCCAGAACATGGTTTGCTTGGAGTAGTGATCGCTGAGGCTTGTGCACCTGTGTTATAGAGGGTTTATTTATCATGAAATTTAACACTTGCATTGATTTTGAATGACATGATTTTGCATATTTTTAAAAACATAAGCCACTTGATAGTATTGCATGCATTGATCATGGAATCGCTGCACAACCTTTACTAATTGATAGAGAAATGTAGCAGGGGCTCAGCCTTTCTGTTATAATTTTTGGCTTATAAAACTCCTAATCAGTGGAAAGCCTGTTTATCACCAAGTGATCTAAATTGTTTTGTAATAGTTATGGTAGATCTGTAGTGTTTCCCAGTGGGCATTTAACTTAGAAGGCAGAAATCACTATTAATTTCAGGAGAGAGCTTAAATTGAGCATTATTCAGTTAAGCCATTGTAACAGATAATTTGTTTTTGGAGAGGGGTGAGGTCTAAAGGATATTTTATGCTTTAACCTCTGGTCTTCAGGTCTGTTTCCTCTTCTCTGAAACAGGGTTACTTAACTCATCCAGGGTTGTACAAAAGGTTAAGTGCTTGATTCCAAATTTGAATCCAGGCAGTCTAACTGCAGATCCTGCAGTTCTAACTCTGATGAAATGACATTTTCTTTTTCTTTATAATTCACTGCACTCTGCCTTTTTCCTGTAAATATTGCCAGTATTCATTTGAAAAGAACCACTAAAGTTCAGTTGTCAGGAATCTGAAAAGAGGGGAAGATTTTTGTGGTTCTTACATTTCTTGCTTTGGTAGAATATTTTTAGTATGCTCATGTAACACTAAGATAATGTTTAATGGATAGCAGTTAGACCTAATAGTACTCTGTTTTCTTTGAGACTCCTGCCAAGCCAGTGTAAAAGACTTGTTTAAAGCAGTGATGTAATGGGTTTAAAGTGGTGGACCTCAACCTAAGAACAAAGGGGAGTTTGATTTCCAATCCCTAGATTTATTCTGAGGAACCTTTCATTGTAAAAGCAGCAGAGCAAACATTCCTAGTTCGGTTTCTTGAGAAATTTTTAAGCTAGTCCTAAAAATTTCCCAGAAGTCTCTTTAAAGATCAGGATCTTCTTAAACAGGTTCTTTGAATTCTCCAGCCTTGAAGAAGGTGTTTATTAACTGTACGTTGAATTTTAGATAGCTTAAAAAGCAGCAGTATGTCACATTTGTAGTGGATTTTGTGTGGTATTGTGTGGCCGTGCCTATAGAAAGAGAAAAGCTGACAGATTCTGGGTTAGAAATCTTCATTCTCTGCTATAATAATTTTGTAGGGGAAATCCATTAGATTAGCATTCTGACTTACAATATGTGTAGTAAGTTGAATAATCTCCACCCAAAGGCATTAAGTCCCCATCCCTCAAATTGGTAAATATTACCTTATTTGGAAAATGGGTCTTTGCAGATGTATTTAAGCTAAGGATTTTGAGATAAGGAGATTCCAGTTGGGTCCTAAATGCCATCCTAAGTGTTTTTGTAGAAGAGAAACAGAGATAACACAGACACACAGAGAAGACAGGCCGAGATTGGACCCTGTGGCCAGGAGCCCGGAATGCTCGCAGCCGGAGGAGCTGGGAGAAGGCAGGGCGGCGCCTTCTCCGTAGGGTGCTAGATCTCTCCGGCTAGATTTCAGACTTCTGGCCTCCAGAGCTGTTCCTGTTGTGTTAAGCCACCCAGCCTGTGATCATGTGTTATAGCTGGCCAGGAGATGAATACGGAATGCTGCCCCAGGAGAGGGCAGGACAAAGGCTCCACAGGCCAGGCCCATCCCAAGGAGAAGCACTGTCTTGCTCTGCGGCGGATGTGGTGAAACCTTTCTCACAGGTGTGTTGCAATAAGTACCTGCAAGCACCCAGTAATGGCCACTCTTACTGCTTGGTTTTTGTAAAGCAGAGATTTTCAGAAGTGTGCTCCCAGACCCACAGCCTGAGCATCGTCTGGTTCTCAGGTCCTGCTCACTTCCGGTGTCAGAAATCAGAGCCCCCAGGCAGACTTAAGGGCGTATCATAGTCACCTCAGGGGCTTTTTTGAAAACACAATTGCTGAGCCCCATCCCCTGACTGGAATCAGCAGACCTAGGATGGGGCCTGAAAATTCACATTTCTAACAAGTTTCCAGGGGATTCTGATGCTGGTCCAGGGACCGCACTTTAACAACCATTGGTGTGAGGTTTGATTGTGAGTAGAAGGAGATTTTGGTTTGTTTCACTGTGTTTTAAAATAAATTTTTGACTTTAGAACAGTTTTGGATTTACAGAAAAATTGCGAAGAAAACGCCCTACTTTATTCAGACGCCCGCAGTTTCACTGGTGTCTTTTTCTGTCGTCACCTCTCCTTACGCTCTTCTGCTCTGTAACAGTTTCCTGAACCTTCTTTGGTTTTGATGACCTTGACAGCTTCGAGTCAGGCATTTTGAAAGTGTCCCTCTACTAAGATTTATCTGTTTATCTCATGATTGGCTGGAGTTGGGGTGTTTTTAAAGGAGGACCACAGGGTAAAGTGTCATTCCTGTCACATATCATCACGTGATTTATCACCGTTGAGGCTGACCCTGATTACCTGGCTGAGGGAATGTTAGGTTTCTCCTCTGTAGAAATTCTTCTCTCTCATTTCCACACTGTGCTATTTGGGAGGAAGTCACCGTGCACAGCCCCACCCTTGAGGAGTGAGGGGTTATGCTCCCTGGTCTTAAGCTTGGAGTATCTGCATATGTCACAAAGGAGTCAGACATGACTCAGCGACTAAACAACCGCAGCAGTCTGCATATGTTACTTAGAATCCTGCATGGATTTGTCTCTTCTCTCCCATTTATTTGCTCTTTTTTTTTTAATATCATCTGTGGACTCATGGATATTTATATTTGGGGTTATATACTACTTGATTTGGTTGCTAGAATTGTTCCAGGTTTGGCCACTGGGGGCCTCTTTCAATTGGATTCCCTGCCCATTTCCCAAATACTCCCTGGCACTAGAAGATGCTGCAGGCTCGTCTTAAAACATTTCTGCCCCAGTCTTAGAATCAGCCATTTCTTCAGGAAGGCCAACCAGGCTCCTTCTCTGGGAGGAGAGGGTTAGAAGCCGCGGTCTGGGTGCGGGGTGTGCTCGCTGCTGTTGGGGCATCATTTGCTCCTGGGTGCCCCCTTCATACTGACATCTGTGTGTGTGCACTGACCTGTGTACATAAACATGTCCATAAATATTGCTGTATGTAATTACCTCTTTGTCAAACTATATCCCATATGAAACTAAATATGCGTTAATACTGATATGTCCACATGAACCACTCTAGCCTTCTCCTTTTGCTTAACTATAACCTTTCCACTACAGCAGTGGAAACCCTGGCTCTCTCCATCCACCGTCCCTCGGCTTAACTGCTCAGTTCCTTTGCCTTTCCTCTCAAATGACTTTATTTTTTATTTTTTGGGTGGGCTGCGCTGCCTGGCATGTGGGAATCTGCAACCCTGACCTGGGGTCAAACCTGCGCCCCTGCAGTGGGAGTTCAGGGCCTTAACCACTGGACCACTGTGGGAGTAAGGCCCTCCGGTGACTGTGAATGAGTTTAAATGCTGTAAAGTGCCATGGGCTTTGACAAATACGTACATAGTGTTATACGTCCATATTACAGTTTCACATTACCTAGAATAGTTTCACGATCCTCAAAAATCCGACTGGATGGACATGAGTTTGAGCAAACTCCAGGAGTTGATGATGATGGATAGGGGAGCCTGGCTGCAGCCCATGGGGTCCCAGACAGGCGGACAAGACTGAGCGACTCAACTGAACTGAACTGATCAGCTGTGAAAACTCCATGTGGCTCAGAATAATGGGGCGGTAGGAAATGAGACTGGGTAGATGGATGAACCAGAGTGGCTAGATATTATTTTAGGGGACAAGGGTATCCAGCAAGTGCCCTATACTTTGCATACTGCCTCGATGTTTCAACAGAAGTCTTTTTCGTGAGGAGGTAACAAGTAAACTAACAGACCTTTGTGGAAAAGCTGAACTTTGTGTAACTGATAAAGTAATTACAATGAAGAGATTAAAGATTTCCACAGTTTGTTCAGAGGGAGTTGAATATACTCAGCTTGCTTTGCCTGATTCCTCCAAGGGAACTTGTGCGAATCAGAATCATCCCATGTTGTGACGGCGGAAGGACTCTAAGGTTCCCCTGTGATCCTGACAGTTACAAAACTACGTGGGACAAATCAGGTGGAATAAAAAGTGTTTCAGTGTAGCTGTGTTGTAGTCGTCCTGAAGATGTTTACTGAGCTACTTCTGCTCTAAGACAGGAAGACCATAGACTCTACCTCTTAACCTTAACTTCCTGTGGCCAAGTGTGTGAAAAATGCGACCAATTTTAAGGTACTGTATAATCTCAAACTATGTAATGGGTAATTACTATCAAATCTTGTACCAAGGTTAATAAGAGATCTTTTCAGCTTAAGTTTTTCCTTTCCATACTTTTTACTTAAAGCATTTGGGAAGTTTTACCAGGGTAAGTGACTGGTGGTAAGATAGGTACTGGACTGAAGGTCGAAGACAGGGACTTTGAGAAACTTGATCAATACTTTAACAGTACTGACTCTAGAGCGATCTTAAAAGGGCTAAATTACAAAGTTGGAGGCACTTTTTACACGTTCTACATTAAACTTGCTGTTTAAATTACCTTTTAGTGTAGGTCAGTCCAATACCAGTAGACTTGAACATATGGTTATAGCTGTTCCCTTCCAGTAAACTGACACGTGAGTAAGCAGATACCTCTATGGGCGCAGTTTCTGGCTTGACTGTGTATCCTGTCCTGGAAGTTTAAGATACTGCCTTTTCTCCTCCTTTGTTGACTTCATGCGAACAAATCTCATTACCGCTGCATAGCAACTGACTTCGTAATTTTTATTTAGCAGCTTTTGTTTTATATGGAACTTTGAATTTGTATAACAATTTCCAGTCTCTCAAGCATCAGTGATCAAAGTTTTTACTTAGCCCCTTTCCCTTAAAACAGAATAAGCTTCATGGCATGCAGGTGTACTTCTCTTTGTCATTTTTCTATAAATCTGTGTAAATTGAAATTTTATTAGAATAGGTAACATTTTAAATGCTCTGAGTGTTGTGTCCCTTCGATCTGAAAATCAGTCTTTCCTTGAGTTTTAGACCTTGATGCTTTGGGGAGAGCATAGACTGGTAAAATGTTCATCAGTTTGGACTTCCTTATTGTTTCCTCCCAATTAGGTTAAAGTTATGCCTGTGGGGCAGGAATATGACAGAAATATTGCTATGTTCGTATATTTTTAAGTGCGTGGTTTTGACTTGTTCTCTTACTGGTGTTATTGACATTGGTCACGTGACCAAGGTGTTCTCCACTGTGAAGTTACTTGCTCTTTTTTTAATTAAAAATATGTTGTTGAAACATAGTTGCTTTTCAATATTGTGTTAGTTTCAGGTGCACAGCAAGATGACTGAGTCTTATAGAGACTTTTTCATATTCTTTTCCAGAATAGGTTATTACAAGACATTGACTATAGTTACCTGTGCTATACAGTAAATCCTTGTTTATCTGTTTTAGCAGTGTGTGTCTATTAGTTCCAAACTCATAATTTGTCTATCCTCCCCCTCTCCCCTTTAGTAACCGTAAGTCTCTTTTCTATGTCTATGAATCTGCTTCTGTTTTGTAAATAAGTTTGCATTATTTTTTAGATTTCACGTGTAAGTGACATCATACGGTATTTATCTTTTCATGTCTGACCTGCTTCACTCAGTGTCACAATCTCTGGCTCCATCAATGTTTCTACAAGTGGCATTGTGTAATTTATTATGGCTGGGTAATATTCTGTGTGTGCGTGTCTATTTGTGTGTTTATCTTCATTTATATATACATCTCTATCACTGTATCTGTCAGTGGACACACAGGTTGCTTCCATGGTTTGACTACTGTGAATAGTGCCACTATGAAAATTGGGGTGCACGACTCCCTTTTTTTTGTAACTAGTGTCATTATGGAGAGGCGCTTTCAGGCTCTGTGAATATCCTATTCTTCGTCAGACCCGCTAGTTTTAATAGCCATCACGATTTTTAGCTGAGTAAATTATTACAGATGACTGCCGAGTGGTGCTTTTCTAGTTGCAGTCATTGTTTCTGCCTTTATTAGTTAAACTAGATAAAGCTTGTTCTTTCCGTCTGTTTATTCATGTATGTGTTTATATGAGGATGAATCTTCTAGTGGGTGATAATCGTTTACTATCACATTTTTCTGGATTTGAATAATCCCCGGTTTGTCCAGTGGCCGTCTTTCATTGTTGGCTTCTGGGTCTTTTTGACTTGTGTCTGTCTTTATTTTCCGTAGTTCCTTGCTTTCTTCCAGGCTCTTGTTTTTTTCCCTGCTATTTCTCTACAGTCTGCCATATCTCAGACCCTGGATCATTTTAATGGGAAATACCTAGAAGCCAAGAAAGTGGGAAAGTGAAAGTGTTAGTCACTCAGTCATGTCTTTGATCCCATGGACAGTAGCCTGCTAGGCTCCTCTGTCCATGGAATTCTCCAGGCAAGAATATTGGAGTGCATAGCCATTCCCTTCTCCAGGGGATCTTGCCGACCCAGAGGTTGAACCCGGGTCTCCTGCATTGTAGGCAGATTCTTTACCAGCTGAGTCACCAGGAAAGAGACCTAGGCCCTAAATGTGCCCATTGCTGTTGGGGTGTTGCCACTCTCAGGCCTATGCAGTGAACCGAGCCACAAAGTGTGTGTGTGTGTGTCCATGAGTTTACATTGGTACCCAGAATCCCATCTCAACACTGAAGGATTCATTGTAATTTTCTGCCTTTCCATATTAGTGTCTTTCTTTGCCAGTTGAGGAGTCTAGCTCCCCCTACGCTCAGATATAGGTACTCACTGGGTAAATTCCATCGTGTGTAGTTACCGGGACAGATACACGTGCTCACCCCGTCGCATGTAGTTACCAGGACAGATACACATGCTCACGGGGTAGACTCCGTCGTGTGTAGTTAACGGGACAGATACACATGCTCACGGGGTAGACTCCGTCTCGTGTAGTTAGCGGCACAGATACACATGCTCACGGGGTAGACTCCGTTGTGTGTAGTTAACGGGACAGATACACATGCTCACGGGGTAGACTCCGTCTCGTGTAGTTAGCGGCACAGATACACGTGCTCACGGGGTAGACTCCGTCGCATAGTTACCAGGAGCCCTTGTGTAGCTTGTCCAAGCTCTTGCGCTCTGCAGGCTCTGATACTCCACCCTTGGGGCTGCCTGCCCCCCTTGCCTTGCCTGGTGTCACTGGTGGCTTTACTTCAGGAAAAGGGTGCAGAATGAGCAGGAAGCCAAAATCCGTCTTTTTTTTCCTTTTCATAATATATATATATATTGTTGAAGTACAGTTGACTTACAATATTTCAGCTGTACAGCAAGGTGATTCAGTTATATGTATACACATATATTATTTTTGAGATTTTTTTCCATTTTGGGTTATTAGAAGATATTGACTATAGTTCCCTGTGCTACATACAGTAAATCTGTGTTGCTTGTTGCATATTTTTTTTTTTAATTAGAAATACAGCGTTCTAGTCATACTAAGTCAAACAAGTAGAGTTTAGTTAGGCAAAAATTAATGTTTTCTAAGATATATATTATGCATACTATTTATATATATGTATACAAAAGCTTTTCTACTATGCTTGATAAAGGCTTGAGAAAGAACATAAAAAAAAGAGAGATGGAGAAATTGGAAGACATAAACTAAAAAATGAAATGGGAGCATTGAATATGAAATAGAAAAAGTGAAACAAACTGGATGAAAGAAAAAGATCTTCATATAGTCCAGTTGTTTCTAAATATGGCTGCTCATTAGAAACATAGCTGGACCTTTGGAGGGCGAAAGGAATAACTGGGCATTTGTATTTTTCCAAAAATTCCAAGATAATTCCGACATGCATCTGGATTTTTAAGAAGTGACTACAGGTTTTTCTATTAAATGGTACTTTTGGTGATACAGAATTCTATTATTTTTCCTTCGACCAATCATGATACAGTGATAATTGAGTAATAGTTACATAATCACAATAGAAAAGCTGTTTATCAGTTTTCACAATCAATAGCCAGGCAAAAAAATAAAATGAAAATCATAAGCCGTAATGGAAGCGTGATTAATGTAACGATATAAAATGATTATAAACAGTTTGGGAGGGTCGAGCAGAGTGATGTGGTAAGTGGAAGTGCATACATGCTGCTTTCATCTGCCCAGCTAGTCTGTGTGTTTTGTTTAGTGCATTTAAGCCATTTACATTTAAGGTGATGATTGATATGTATGATCCTGTTACCTGTTTCTCAGCTGTTTTGGGTCTATTTTCTGTAGATCTTTTCCTTCTGTTGTGCTTCCTGCCTGGAGAAGTGCCTTTAGCGTTTGTTGTAAAGCTAGTTTGGTGGTGCCGAGTTCTTCTAACGTTAGCTTATCTGGAAAGCTTTGATTTCCCCATCAAATCTGAAGGAGGGTCTTGCTGGGTAGAGTCTTCTTGGTTGTAAGTTCTTCTCTTTCATCACTTTAAATATATCGTGCCGTTCCCTTCTGGCTTGTAGAGTTTCTGTTGAGAAATTAGCTGATAGCCTGATGGGAATTCCTTTGCATGTTATTTGTCATTTTTCTCTCATTGCTTTTAATAGTTTTATCTTTGTCTTTAATTTTTGTCAGTTTGATTACTGAGTGTCTCTGTGTGTTTCTCCTTGGATTTATACTGCCTGGGGCTCTCTGTGCTTCCTGGACTCGGTTGCCTACTTCCTTTCCCACGTTTGGGACGTTTTCAGCTCTTAACCTCTTCCAGTATTTTCCCGGGTCCTCTCTCTCTTTCCTCCTTCTTGGACCCCTATAATGGGAGTGTGGTGTGTTTAAGCCCCTGGGCTGTCATTTTTCCATTCTTTTTCCAGCACTCTGCTCTGTGGCAGTGATGTCCAGCACTCTGTCCTCCAGGTCACTCAGCTGTCCTCCCGCCTCAGTTACTCTGCTGTTAATTCCTCCTAGTGCACTGTTCACTTCTCTGTGTTCTTTGGTTCTTGTAGGTCTTTGGGAAACATTTTTTGCATCTTTCCCGTTGTTTTCCCAAGATCCTGGATTATCTTCTCTGTCATTATTCTAAGTTCATTTTCTGGAAGGTTGACTGTCTCTACTTCATTTAGTTGTTTTTCTGGTGTTTTATCTTGTCCCTTCATCTGGGACCTAACTTTCTGCTTTTTCATCCTGATTAACTTTCTCTAATGTGGTTTTTGTTCTAGCCGTGGGATTCTGGTTCTTCTTGCTTCTTCTGTCTGTCCTCCGATGGAGGAGGCTATGAGGCTTGTATAAGGTTCCTGATGGGAGGGACTGGCAGTGGGAAAAACTGGGTCTTGCTCTGATGGGCAGGGCCTTGCTCAGTAAAGCTTTAATCCAGTTATCTGCTGATGGGTGGGGTTGGCTGGAGGCAGCCCAGCCCTGGGATCTGTGGGGTTGACGGTAGGCCAATGGCGACCTCAGAGAGGGCTTACGCTGCAGGGGGCCTTCCAGGGTTGCTGCCGCCAGTGCCCCCAGCCCTGTGGGGAGCCCCTGCTGACCCACACCTCCACAGGAGACCCTCCAACACCAACAAGTAGGTCTGGTTCAGCCTCTGGTGGGATCACTGCTCTTTTCCTCTGGGTCTTGGTGTGTGTAATAGTTTGTTTGTGCTCTCAAGGACTGGAGTCTGTGTTTCCCCAGTCCTGTGGAAGTCCTAGAGTCAAATCCTGCTGGCCTTCAAGGTCAGATTCCCTGGGGATTCCCAGTGCCTTTATCGGATCCCCAGGCTGGGAAGCCTCACGTGGGGTTAGAACCTTCATAACAGTGGGGTAGAACTTCTTTGGTGTCACTGTTCTCCAGTTTGTGGGTCACCTACCCGGCAGGTACGGGGTGTGATTTTATTGTGACTGTCCCCTCCTGCCGTCTCGTTGGGGCTGCTTCGTCATCGTTGGACATGGGGCATCTTATCCTGGTGGATTCTCGCGTCCTCCTGTCAATGGTTGTTCAACAGCTAGTTGTGATTTTGGTGCTCTCGCAGGAGATGAACACAGGTCCTTCTACTCCATCTTGAACCCAAGAACCTTAATCCCTCTTAATACAGGCTTTTGTAGTGAGAGTCACTTGAGTGTGGGTCTGTGTCACATAGCAACGTTGCCCTCCTCCTATGATCCTGTTGGTAAACTTACCAAAACAATATTTGCTTTGATAATATGTTCTCTTGAAGATCTGCTTTCTCTCGGTGTGACTTTGAATCAAATTTTTGACTTTGTTTTTTTCCTGGTAAATTGGGTCTTAACCATTTATATATTCCTCTTAAGAGGCCTAACATATTAGGCACTTTATGTCTTTGATAAATTAGCATTTATAGGTAATATGATACCGTTACCTTGAGATTTAAAAAAAGTGATCTGTTAAAATTGAA
Organism: Okapia johnstoni; assembly: GCA_024291935.2. NCBI lineage: Eukaryota > Metazoa > Chordata > Mammalia > Artiodactyla > Giraffidae > Okapia > Okapia johnstoni. The sequence continues at coordinate 4,069,303 of CM044326.1, forward strand.
ATAAAATATTATATAAAGTATTAGCCTATATAGCTATTAGCCAGCCAGCAAAATGAATTGTGTTGTAAAAATCAGAATGAATAATTTCTAAAATACCATTTCTAAAATATTACTTGGCGAAGTTGAGAAGTACTTGGTGATACTAATTCTTCCCATTCTGAAGTTTTGTATGGATGTAACTCTTTGCTCTTCTTTTATTCGAAGTTTTCTGTTTGTTTGTTTCAAGAAATGAGGTGTAGAAGAAATCCTTTCTCATTTTAGGTAGTGAGTTTTCTTTTTTTGGCTGACTATGCTACGTTAATATAGAAAATATTTATCGTGAGTGGGCTTTTTTCTGACTAGACAAGATGTGTTTCAGACATCCCACTAAAATTTCCCCCCTTTAAGTTTTATTTCTTTGCTGTTGGTTTTGTTCTCTTTTGTCTGGTCTTATTTCTCTTAAATAAAATTCTGATTTTAGAACCAGGCTTCTCCAAAAGGGTTCGCAAGTGTGTGCTACTAGGTCAGGGAAACATGAGTAGCCAGAGGATGACCACGGATGGCTTGGGCTTCCCTGGTGGCTCAGCGCTGAAGAGCCTGCCTGCCAGTGCAGGAGCTGCAGGTTTGCCCCTGGGTCAGGAAGGGATTTAAGATTGAAAGTGAGAAAAGAAATTTAATATTTGTTGGAGGACTGCTTTAGACTGTGCATCCATTCTTCTCTGCCATTAAGGTACTTCTGTGTGCAAAAAAAATGAAAAAATAAATACATTTATGCCACTACAGCAACTAAGACCCAGAACAGCCAAAAATAAATAAAACTATTTTTTTTAGTACATTTGTTTTCTCACAGGCTAGAGCGTCTCTTTTACCCTGTTCTTCTTTTCTGTAACGAGTTTATTGATGTTGTGTAATGCTCCTCTCTTTTCTGACTTCTCTAGTTTACTTATATAACACCATATTCTTTCAGTGAATAATAATTTGTTATCTGTTCATTTATTTTCTAGAGTGTTGCTTGTATGAAATTAATGTACATAAATCTGCTCTGAACCACTTCCGCAGGAAACAGATCTCAATTGTGACCATAGCACTTAGCATTCTGCAGTCTTCAGAGCCCCGTGAACCCACAAACCAGCTGCTTCTCTCTGTCCCCCACCCTGTCTTGGAGGCTTAGTTGCTTCTCTGATGGACTGTTGTTCAGTCACTAAGTTGTGTCCAACTCTTTGCGACCCCATGGACTGCAGGCTCCCCTGCCCTTTGCTATCTGTCAGAGTTTCTCAGTGGATCATTATGACTCTTTAAAAACAAACACTTGGGAATTGGTTCTCCTGCTGCTTTGTCTAACCTCACACCTGGTGCAAGAGCCTGATCTGCCCATATGGCCTCAGTCTTTCCTAGACCCTACCTGTTTGCTCAGACTGCCCCCGCTGGGAGAGAAAGGAGTGTAGGCTTGTGTTTGGGTTTGAAATTAAACTTCTCATTTAGTCATACACTGTGTAATATTCATCAAAAATCAAAGACCCTTAGTTAAAGGATGGAACGTTTCCCTACCTATACGCACATGAAATATTAGTTTGGTGCAAACATAATTGCAGTTTGGGACAGTGAATTTTCAGTCATTATAACTAGGCTCAAACACATCTTTATTAATCTACATAGAAACCATTGCAGTCAACACACTTTAGCCAACAAGAAGTAAGTTTATTCCGTAGCATAAAAATCAGTGCATTGCGATTCTGCAAACTCTTTCTTGGAAAGCACTTTCTGCTTCCTGCTGGTCATGGAAGTATTTTCCCTGCAAAAAGTTGTCGAGGTGCTTGAAGGAAGTGGTAGTCAGTTGGCGAGAGGTCAGGTGAATATGGTGGATGAGGCAAAACTTTGTAACCCAATTCGTTCCACTTTTGAAGCATTGATTGTGCGACATACATTCGGACGTTGTTGTGGAGAAGAATTTAGCCCATTCTGTTGACCGGTACCTGCTGCAGGCATTGCAGTTTTCCGTGCGTCTCATCAGTTTGCTGAGCGTACTTCTCAGATGTAATGGCTTCACCAGGACGCAGAAAGCTGTCGTGGCTCGCACTGCCGCAGCTCACCAAGCAGTGACCAGGACTGTTTTCTTGGTGCTAGCGTGGCTTTGAAAAGTGCTTTGAGCTTCTTCTCGTTCCAGACTTTGAACTGGTCATCGCCGGTTGTCATATAAAATCTACTTTTCATCACATGTCACAATCCAATTGAGAAGTGGTTCATTGTTGTTTCATAGAATAAGAGACGACAACACTTCAAAATGACCAGTTTTAAAACAGTCAGTCAGTTCACAAGGCACCCACTTATTGAGCGTTTTCACCTTTCCTATTTGCTGCTAATGCTGAATGACTGTGGAATTGTTAACACTGAGTTCTTCGGCAGCTTCTTGTGTGGTTGTAAGAGGAACAGCGTCAGTGATTGCTCTCAGTCGTTGTCAGCTTCTGATGGCTGGCCACGACGTTGCTCCTCTTCAAGGCTCTCATCTCCTTTGCAAGACTTCTTGAACCTCCACTGCTTTACAACCCATTTTGGACTCGAATAAGAAAACTGATTGAATTTGGGTTTTGTCTGACATCATTTCCCTAGTCTAAAATAAATAGAAAATAAACAATAAGTCATTAGCAAAAAAAACGCAAAGAAATGTGCATTAAAATGACATATAACATAACTACATTTATTTAAAAATGTTTTCCATATCAAATGGCAAATTTCAAAAATCCAAAACTGCAATTACTTTTGCACCAACCTGATAGAAACCAGTTCCATACCAAGAACAAGGGAGATAGAGCGAATTGTTAACCTTCTTCAAATTTAACGTTCTCCACTTTGAGCAGCGTAAGTGTGTATAGGTTTGCGTAAATTAACATTCTCCACTTTGAGCAGCATAAGTGTGTATGGGTTTGCGTAAATTAACGTTCTCCACTTTGAGCAGCCTAAGTGTGTATGGGTTTGCGTAAATTAACGTTCTCCACCTTGAGCAGCGTAAGTGTGTATGGGTTTGCGTAAATTAACGTTCTCCACCTTGAGCAGCGTAAGTGTGTGTGGGTTTGTGTGTCCCAGTGTCAGAAAGGCCAGTACAGGTAGTCATCAATTGAAATGTCAAATTCATAAGAGTTTTATAATACCATTTAGGTTTAAATGTGTGTCTTTCAGCAAGTGGCTATAAAGATCTGGTAGAGCTGAATATTTTCTTTATCAGAAAGTTATAGAATATATACAGATTAATGACTACTTTTTTTATGTTAAGGGGACTACAAAGACTTAAGCTTTTTCCTAACTGATGATATACTGGTTCTAGTAGTACATACTAAGTTCCTCCACCACCCCGCCATGAATCATCAGTGTGTATGGTGGTAATTTAGTAACTAGGGGCACTGTAAATTATTGGGTATAATAAATTGATGTCATGCCCGCAGCACAGCAGGCAAAAAGGATGAATTAGAGACAGAAATAGTAACAAGTTTTTGTCCAGGAAACCTCAAAGAATATAATGAGGCATTGCCATGTTGATTACTTTAAAAAAAAAGTGGAAAATAGATCCAAAGGATGAAATACTGAAACTTTAGGTTTAATAAGAGCAGTTACAGATCAAAAGCATCTTGCTTTATACTTCTGAAAAACATCTTTAAACAGCTGAAGAACCTTTTAGAAATACTGTCATTCATGATTTCTTTGTTGGTGAATCGACTGTTATAGAAAAACACCATGGTCATTTTTAACCATTTTAACCATTTTTGGGGTTTTTTTTTTTCATTTTGAAATAACTTTAGGCAGGATAATTTCGAGAATAGTGCAAAGAACTCCTATACCCCTTCATCCAGATTTCCTGGTTGTCAATGTTTACCACATTTGCCTTACCATTTTTCTCTCTGTGTATGTGTATTTTTTCCTGATCCATTTGAGAATAAGTTGCAAACATTATACACTTTTTTCTCCCTACATGTATTTCCTAAGAATAAGGACATAATAGGAACACGTGATGTCAATGTGACCCCCCAACAGGCAGGACTAACTATGATTGCTTGCTAAGTCTCCACCGTGAAATGACTATTTTCCCCTTAGTAATTAATAGATACTTATTTTATAGGGAGATATTTTGAGACTGTGAACTATCCTATTCCTCCTCTACTGCCATCTACTAATTTTAGCATCCATTCATGATTCTTCCTTGAATTAATTACTCTGATGTTTGTCAAATGATGATATTCTTTACCAGATGCTAGTTTATATGTCTGGCAACTTTATAATGGAGCTTTTTGGTAATTGTTTACTTTCTTAGAAATAGTTTGAGTGACTAAATATGCTAAGTGTTTGTGTTGAAATTAAACAGTGTCTCCCTTGTCCTCTGTCACCTTGTACTCTGGATGTTGGCCTTGACCTGTGCAGTGAGTGGCCCAAGGGGAGAAGGTGTGTGGCCTGTGGGAATTTTGGACAGGACCTACCAAGTGCTCTGTGGGGGCCTGGGCTGTCTTTTATAGTCTTCATTCCACTTTCAGAGGCTTGTGGCTTCTGGAACTCAGCATATTCCACTTTAAAGCCTGGTTTTAGGTCTAAACAGTTCTCAATAAAAATTGATATGTGGTGGTCTTGTTTCATTTTGGAGAAGGAAATGGCACCCCACTCCAGTATTCTTGCCTGGAGAATCCCATGGACAGAGGAGCCTGGTGGACTACAGTCCATGGGGTCACAAAGAGTCAGACATGACTGAGTTACTAACACTGTTTCATTTACTTGGAGATGGCTGTTACTGAATCTTATTATCACAGTTTTTAAAAATTGTATGTTAACTGATGGTACTAATGTTTTCTTCTAAAAACAAGTGACCTTTTTATAGCAGGTCAAAATGGATTTTGGAAGAAAAAAGAAATCTGGGTCTATGTATAAGCCTAAAGTTACTGACGTTTCCCCCCAAATTATAGCTGGATCAGGCTGGTAGGGAAAAAGCCTTCTAAAACACACACACAGTTTATCTCACCAATATTTTGGGGGTTTTTCCTTTGTGTGTTTTCCATTAAATAGATCTCTTTTAATTATTGCTTCTCATTTTATGATTTTTATCCTTCAGTCTTAACTACCTTTCCAAAATTTCTAAACATGCAAACTACTATTTATGTCAGCCTTTTTAAAGTTAAAAAACGGAAGAAAAAACCCACCACCCTAAGTTGGTGTCCTAGCAGTGAGTGCCAGCAGTCCCACACGCCTTGGTCCACCACTGCCCTTCTTTCCTGAGCCCCAGGTCCTCTTCCAGAACTGCCCCTCTCCTCCCTTCCTGGCAGGCTGGCTAGGATGAGAGCTTGTCTCAGCAGCCTCTGAAGCTGCTAAACAGAGCTCAGGGCATGCAGTCTGACCCATCACGTTAGCTCAGAGTGAAAGCTCTGGTGCAGTCAGAGTTAAGGGTTGTCTCTAGCTCTGGCGATGGCCTTGGCTCAGATGCTGCTGACTTGAGATCACTTCTCACCCCTCCAGTCACTTCTCGGCATGAAGGCAGCTCCCAGTGCTCTCTCGGTCTCAGTTCAGGAATGGTGGAAGGTGACAGTCTTCCTTCCCTTCTGTTCCATCTGGCTAGCCTGGTCTCCCTGAGAAAGGGAGACCTCAGAAAGACGTGAGCAGCCCTTCCTGTCCCAGGGCCCCAGAGCTGCCAGGGAGCGCCTGTCTGCGTTTCTTCCCTGCCACTGGCACTTCTGACCGACCGCATGTCCCCTCTCCACCGCTGCACCTCTCAGTGAAGATTGAGCTCCTGTAACTTGGTGCCTTCTGTTTGCTTGCCCAGCGTCCTGCTGGAAGAAAAATCCAGTACTCTACCCGTTAAGTGCAGCAAATTAGCCCCATGAAGACACGAAGGAGTGAGATGGGGATTGCTAACCAACCTCCTACCCGTTTTTTGGCATCTTTCTTGTGAAATCTTTTCTGGCTTATCCATTTGTCCCTCACCTTTGTGCCACGGGATTTGAGAGATGATCCTTCCTGCCAGAGTGCCTTCATGCTGATACTCATGGGCAGGGCACATGTCAGGTAATAGGCACCGGTTCTTGAGGTCCCCTTCTCTGACACCAGCCTCATCAGATTCTTTATAGAGTGAGTTTTGCCAGGGGCGTGCATCAGAATCTCAGTTGATTCTGCCATGTTCTCCTCATGGAGAATCACAGCTCTATAAGAAGAGTTTATCTTCTGTCTGTCCTCAAACTACCCTACCCACCCCCTCAGTCACCCACACACCTGTGAACACACCCTGGGAGGTCCTGTGAGGGGAAGCTCAGAATCAGGCAGCTGGAGATCATGTGGCAGGAAGTGCCCAGGTTCCTGGACCCACAGATTTTGGCTCAGAAAAAAACTGAGTTCCAGGGGGACAGGGCGATTGGTACGTATGGTATGGGGTGGCTGCCCGCCCCAGAGGGGCCTTGGAATTGGGCCTGGTGGAGATAACTGGAGTGTGAGGAGACCTCGGGATTACATAGAGCAGCTCTTTTGGGTGGATCTGATTACTCCCAGCAAGCAAGAAGCATGACCAGTTAACGTATTTGAAAGGTCACCCCGACAGGTTTAGAGGAAGGTGAGAACTGGGGGCGGGGAAGACAGAGATTTCTGCAGCAGCCAGGTGAGAAATGACTGGGGGCAGCGACAGCCAGGACCCTTACTAGCGGGCAGCCGAGGAGGGACGTGTCAGCAACACCTGGCTGCGCTGCCAGTTTGGCGACTGATCGATCTGAGGGGTGCGGGCAGGAGGCAGCGGATAACAGGGCATCCTTATCGGTGCCTGTTTGTATTGTCCTGCAGAGCAGTCTTTGAATGGGCCTCCTTACCATGTTCATACTCTTAATTTACCCTGAATTATAACCCCGGAAGGGACTTTCATTATTTCCCAATTAAGCTGAGACTCGTTTGGGAACACACAGCCTGTGAGGAGCTAAGCAGGCTCTGGGATCTCAGCCTCCTCGCCACAGCACATACACCAATCACATAGGTCAGACCTTCATAATGTTCGTCACAGCTGGCAGTTTCTCAGAACTTCCAGGGGGAGTCAAAACTTCCCTTTTTTTTTTTTTTTTTACCTTGAAAGACATAAGAATGAAAGTTTCAAAATGTGGAAGTAAATTGGCTCATTAAATGGTTGCAGATGGTGATCATGTTTTGTCTTAATCTATATTGTCACCTAGATGATGAGTACTTGAAAAATATTTACTTCATGTTTTAGAGTACTGGGTGACGGTACACCTATGCCTGATACATAGTAGGTATTCAAAAAATATTTGTTGTGAAAAACAAGTATTTTCATTTGTTGTGAAATGAATTGTATAGATGAAGTCACTTTTTCTCATACCTTCTTCAGACTGGTGCTTCTGGGAGCTTTTGTGACTCATTCATATCCAGTTGCTCATGCATCTCCAGTGCTGGTTAGAAACAGGAATAAAATGAACAGAAGTCTGCTGTTCGTGGTTTGAGGGTTCTATTTCAGGGAGTGTTATGTCATGTTTTTGTGTCTTGAAACTGCCTTTATGCACAAAACCAAAGCAAAATGAATATACACCACAAAGTATAAAGTATGCAGAATTTGATGCATTGTGTTTTCTGCTTCTGGTGTTACTATGTTCAGATTTTTAATTTCCCTTGAATCAAGTGTTTATTTTAAGCAACTTACATAAAATTTTTAATTTTGAAATTGCTTTTTTTTATAGTTGCATAGATAGCATCGAGAAGGTAGGGAGCCAGAGATGTGACTTCCATGGATGTAATGGAGTGCCTTGTGTGAGGGAGATGTAACCCGGCCCTGGTCAAGACTGGTGGGTTTGGGGGCAGGAACAGAGGGCAGGAAGGTGAGGGCTTCAGACAGGGAGGTGAGCCGTGTGGGGAGGGCATTGCACCAGGCACAGTCTCTGCATGCCTGGCTTGGCTCTGGTGAGCAGAGGCACTGTGACAGCATGTGGCTCTGGATCAGGGGTCAGTGGACTTTTCCTCTCAAGGGCCAGGTAGTAAATACTCTAGGCTTTGTGCACCGTAAGGTCTCTGTCCCAACAAAAGCAGCCATAGACAATAGTTAGACCAACGAGCATGAAAAGCAGGACTTTTCCATGAATGTGCTGGTCTCTGCTCCAGTTAAGACACAAGCATTCAGACGTCTGCTCTGCTGTTACTCGCTGGCCTCCTTGTCGGCTCAGCTGGTTTCCTGAAGCTCTTTGTCTTCTTCTGTTAAATGGGAATGATCCCCAGGACTGGCATGAGATCACATGAACTATGAAAAATCCTGCTCAGAAAATAGTTGCCACATAATTTTTGAGAGATGTCACCCTGCAAAGTTACATGTGACTTAGAAGAGGGCTGAACACCCTCACAGCCACCAAGAAGTGCAGTGGAGACGGACGTTACTTTCTTTCTGGGGAGGCATGTATTCCAAGATGGAAGGGACTCTGTCCTCACAGTCATTTAGGGACCTAAATGGGTCTCTCTGGAGTTTCGTCTCTCCGCATGGTTGTGGGGCTCTAGGTACATCCACAGGACGAGACCAGGGCCTGGGGAGACAGAGTCAGCCTGGAGAAGATGCCAGCCGGCAGGGGGGCGTTTGTAAATCATGGCAGTGTACCAGGGTCAGATGTTTAAGAATTATAATTGCACAATGCCATTTAAGTGACTTTTAGGTTAGAAAGCTAATATGAGACCCAAATGGGAAATAGGTTTCTATCAAGCATTTCCATCGGCAAGAATCATTGACTGTTAGGAACTGGTCATCAATACATTGTAGTTCTGTTACAAGATCAAACCAGTCCATCCTAAAGGAAATCAACTCTGAATATTCATTGGAAGGACTGATGCTGAAGCTGAAACTCCAATACTTTGACCAGCTGATGCGAAGAACTGACTCATTGGAAGAGACCCTGATGCTGGGAAAGATTGAGGGTGGGAGGAGAAGGGGGCGACAGAAGATGAGATGATTGGATGGCATCATCGACTCAATGGACATGAGTTTGAGTAAGCTCTAGGAGTTGGTGATGGACAGAGAAGCCTGGCATGCTGCAGCCCACGGGGTTTGCAAAGAGTCAGACATGACTGAGGGACTGAACTGAACTAAAGAACCAAACTTGGGTCTGTGAGCAGCAAAGCCAGTCAGTCTACTGACGCCAGGTTGGGGTGAAGAAAAATGCAGCATTTATTTGCAGGATGCCATTTGCAGGGCTTCCCTGGTGGCTCAGGCAGTAAAGAATCCGCCTGCAGTGTGGGAGACCTGGGTTCGATCCCTGGGTTGGGAAGATCCCCTCGAGGAGGGCATGGCAACCCTCTCCAGTGTTCTTGCCTGGAGAATCCCCACGGACAGGGGAGCGGGCTACAGCCATGGAGTCTCAAAGAGTCGGACACGACTGACCGACTGAACTGAACTTGGGTCAAGATAATATATAACTTGGATTTGATTCTAAATCTTTTATGAAATTCTCTTCACTTGATACTCTTCCCCCACCAAAGTTTTTTTTTAATGAAAGAAGTTTGTACTTCTAGCCTTTGGTTGATGTATGACTTATTCCTTTACTTTTAACCTTTCAGCTTTCTTGCTTCTATGAAATTTTTGCTTTCTTCATGGCTTATAATTTAAGTGACTCTTTTTCTTTGGGTAAAGTCCTGATAGCTTGATTTTATTTAGCGGTCACTGTTGTTTCACACTGTTTCAAGAAAATAAGATGGTCAAAAGTAGAATTATTACTCGGGTGTGGTATATTTATAAAATAAGTGTATACACACTGCCTAATTTAGCAAGTATAATTTGGTTTCATTACTGAAGCTGAATCTGGCCTCTGTGCCCAACTCCAAATTAAATCTTGGAGAACGAGTTTTGAGTGAAGTAGAAAAGAAGAGCATTGTTGCTTCGCTCTGCCAGGCCACAGCGGGCTGATGCCCCCAAAACCGTGTGTCCGCTGTTGGAGAGAGGGATGAGAAGTTTCATAGTAGTGGGTTAAAGAGGGCGTAATCAGTTCATAGACGTTCTTCTGATTGGTTGATGGTGAGGTAAAGTGGGAATCAGCATCATCAACCTTCTGGTTCCCATCCAGTCTGGGGTCTTCATGCTTGTGGGTAGGATGAAAGTTAAAGTGAAGGTCACTCAGTCGAGTTCGACTCTGTGTGTCCCCATAGTCCATGGAATTCTCCAGGCCAGAATACCAGAGTGAGTAGCCTTTCCCTTCTCCAGAGGATCTTGCCCACCCAGGTATTGAACCCATGTCTCTCACATTGCAGGCAGATTCTTTACCAGCTGAGCCACAAGGGAAGCCCCAGAATGCTGGAGTGGGTGGCCTATTCCTTCTCCAGTGGATCTTCGTGACCCAGGAATCGAACCAGGGTCTCCTGCATTGCAGGAGGATTCTTTACCAGCTGAGCTGCCAGGGAGCCCTACCATCATTAACTGTAAACTTCTCGCACTTGGTGGGGACTTCGGTATCTGCAAAACAGCTCGAAGATATTGTGTGTATCTCTTGATGGGGAATCAGGACCTTACCCCACAGCTGTACTATTGTTTCTCTTGGCTCTTTCTACCTTGTCTCGTGTCACCTCCCTTCCCTAATTAGCAACTGCTTGGATTTACCAGTTGGAACTCAGAGAAGGTCTTGGAGGCTGAATGAAGCCTAATTCCTGTAATCAGATTAATGGGGGACATAGGAAAGCTTTTATACCCAGGAGCCCCACAGGGCCCTACTCAGAGTCATTGTCTTATACGTGAATAAAGATGTGTGTGTGCATTAGAATGAATATCTTCAAGTGTCTGCAGAGTAGTTTTTGTTCAGTCACTAAAGTCATGTCTGACTCTGCGATCCCATGAACTGCAGCACACTAGGCTTCCCTGTCCTTCACCATCTCCCAGAGTTTGCTCAGATTCATGTCCATTGAGTCAGTGATGCTGTCTAACCATCTCATCCTCTGCAGCCCTCTTTAGGGTAAGCGATTCTCTTTTCTGCATTTTATAATGGCTGTGTATTACTTTATAATAATTTTAAAAGGTTTGAAAACAGTCAGTAATCATGAACGAGTTAAGTGTTTCTGCAGGATGGCATTCAGAGAATCACCTGGCTTACAGAGGAGGCTTTTGAAATGCCGTGTAAGACTACACTTCATTCATGAAATCCCCCCTTATTTCATTTAATAAGGAACACATTGTGGATCTATTCAGAACTTAGGGCAGACAGGTAACGTATTTTTTTGGCCTCCTTTTCAGAAATATGCTCTTGAAATAGATTTCTGGCTTTTTGAAGACCTCAGTGGTTATCCCCCTCAGCACCCCTCCATGGCTCTCACTGTCTCCGCTTTGTCTTAGCCACATGTGTGCACACACACTGTGGGAGGCTGTGACTTCATTTAGAAAGAGTGGCAAGATTAGAAAGTGGGTGTGCAGGAGCTCAGAGACCGTTTATGTGTAGTGGTTCTGTTCCCAGTAGGAGTAGAAAGTCCTTGGTGTGATGAAATACCACTGCATTTGGTGTTTAGAAGCAGTTATCCCGTTTTCTTTCTGTGCTGTGCTTAGTCACTCAGTCCTGTCTGATTCTTGGTGACCCCATGGACTGTAGCCCACCAGGCTCTTCTGTCCATGAGGATTTTCCAGGCAAGAACACTGGAGTGGGTTGCCATGCCCTCCTCCAGGGGATCTTCCCAACTCAGGGGTCAAACCCAGGTCTCCTGCATTGCAAGCAGATTCTTTACCATCTGAGCCACCCAGGAAGCCCATTCTCTTTCTAATACTTGATTATTAGTTATATTAGGTTAGCCAAAAAGTTTGTTTGGGTTTTTCTTACAATGTTACAGAAAACCCGAACTTTTTGGCCAACCCAGTATCTAAAGGTGCAGAATTTTAAGTAGGAAACAAGGGACATAAGGGCAAGATTGATGACTCGAGAGTTGTATTGGCCACAGAATTCAGAGGAAAATTAATTTAGAAGTTACCGTTTAAAATGCAGTCATTAAAATATATTATTTTGAAATGTCACCTAGCCTGCTTAACTGTATCTCAGCAGAGGCCCACCATGTGAAATGTGTTGATAAGTGAATAGGCTAAGAAACAGGAGGGTACACTCTTAATTAGTGGGGATAACTTTACCAGGAATGGACTTTCTCATCATCCTGTTTCCTGTCAGTTTAGAGTACCCAAGGCCCATGTGTAAGTAAATGTCAGTGATAAGATAAGAGCTGCCCTCTCTTGTTTTTACAGCCAGTGCTCTTTTCAGTTCTGACTTAAAGATTCCTTAACTCCTACTGCTAATAATGGCTTTGCTGTCCAAGACTCAGTCACTCCATCCAGAGGGCACTGGGGGAAATTTGCTCAATACTTTGAGCCGCTTCTGCTTTAAAGACAACTGGGCTGGCACTTGGATCCCACTTGGTTCTGGTGCTGGGCCAGGGCTGGCGGCTGTGGCTGCCTGGAAGCAGCTTTGAGGAGGAAGGAAGTGGGTGGAGAGGGAGGTACGGGATCTGCGCCAACTGTAAGTGGCACTGTCCCCAAAGAGGCCCCCCCTCCCGGCACGTCCCCGGTGCTGAGACTCGGTGCCCTGGGTGCTGAGACGCGGTGCCCCCGGTGCTGAGACTCAGTGCCTCCGGCATGCCCCCAGTGCTGAGACTCGGTGCCCCTGGCACGCCCCCGGTGCTGAGACTCGGTGCCCCCGGTGCTGAGACTCTGTACCCCCGGTGCTGAGACTCGGTGCCCCCAGCTGCTCCCTGCTAAGACTCAGTGCCTGCAGCTGCTCCCTGCTGAGACTCGGTGCCCGCGGCTGCTCCCTGCTGAGACTCGGTGCCCCCGGCTGCTCCCTGCTGAGACTCGGTGCCCCCGGCTGCTCCCTGCTGAGACTCGGTGCCCGTGGCTGCTCCCTGCTGAGACTCGGTGCCCGTGGCTGCTCCCTGCTGAGACTCGGTGCCCGTGGCTGCTCCCTGCTGAGACTCGGTGCCCCCGGCTGCTCCCTGCTGAGACTCGGTGCCCCCGGCTGCTCCCTGCTGAGACTCGGTGCCCGTGGCTGCTCCCTGCTGAGACTCGGTGCCCCCGGCTGCTCCCTGCTGAGACTCGGTGCCCCCGGCTGCTCCCTGCTGAGACTCGGTGCCCCCGGCACGCCCCCGGTGCTGAGACTCGGTGCCTGCGGCTGCTCCCTGCTGAGACTTGGTGCCCCCGGTGCTGAGACGTGATGCCTCCGGCTGCTCCCTGCTAAGACTCGGTGCCCCCGGCACGCTCCCAGTGCTGAGACGCGGTGCCCCCGGTACTGAGATGCGATGCCCCCGGCTGCTCCCTGCTGAGATGCGGTGCCCCCGGTGCTGAGACTTGGTGCCCCCGGCTGCTCCCTGCTGAGACTTGGTGCCCCCGGCTGCTCCCTGCTGAGACTCGGTGCCCGCGGCTGCTCCCTGCTGAGACTCGGTGCCCCCGGCACGCCCCCAGTGCTGAGACTCGGTGCCCCCAGCTGCTCCCTGCTGAGACGCGGTGTCCCCGGTGCTGAGACGCGATGCCCCCGGCTGCTCCCTGCTGAGACACGGTGTCCCCGGCTGCTTCCTGCCGAGACTCGGTGCCCCCGGTGCTGAGATGCGGTGCCCCCGGCTGCTCCCTGCTGAGACGCGGTGCCCCCGGCTGCTCCCTGCTGAGACGTGGTGCCCCCGGTGCTGAGAGGCATCACAGGGTGCTCCGCTGGCAGAGGCAGCAGCAGTCCCCGTTCCGGCAGGGCGGGACATCGCTGCTGGCCCCGCCCCCTCTTCCTTGGTGCCAGGATGTTTGTGTTGGGCTCACGTCAAATAGGGGCGGCTTCATTCTTCTCTTTGCTCTTATACTGTCTGACAAATTTTGGTCCCAACTGTGTGTGTGTGTGTGTGTGTGTGTGTGTGTGTGTGTATGTATGTATACTTACGTGACTTCAGTCCGACTCATTGTGACCCCATGGACTGTGGCCCACCAGGGGCTCCTCTGTCCCTGGGATTCTCCAGGCCAGAATACTGGAGTGGGTTGCCATGCCCTCCTCCAGGGGATCTTCATGACCCTGGGATCAAACCCAGGTCTCCCGCATTGCAGGCGGACTCTTTACCACTAGCGCCACCTGGAAAGCCCCGTTGGTGCACACACACAAACACACACACACACACACACACACACACACACACACACACACACACACAGTTATCAGAAAGTTTGGGGTAGTCATTTCCTGCTTTTAAACCTTTGATAAGATTATGCTGTTAAAATTCTGTCCATCTCTCTCCCCTCCCCCCCTTCTCGTCACAGAAACACACACACACACTGTTATCTAACTCTAACTTATCATTGGCCCCACAGCGCTCTGATAGCCCTGCCTGAGCGCCTTGCCGTCCTGAGTCTGCAGAGCTGCCCTCTGTCCAGCCTCCCCACCTTCTGTTCCTCAGCCTCCTGTGTCACCTGGCCTGTGTACACTGCCTGTTCTGGCCCTGGAGGGTGAACCCCCGAGAGCAGGGCCCATCCCGCCCCCAGGGGCTTGGGGTAGCTGCCGATGGCCTGCACCCCCTCCCCGTGTGTGAGATGTGCAGGGCAGCAACACCCCCGCGGCCTTCACGCAAGCCGGTGCCGAGTGCCGCACAGACCCTCCCAGAGGCGCTGCTGACTAGTGCTGGCCTGCCTTGAGGGGTTGGAGGTGAGAAGCCTTTGTTACAAAGTCCAGTGCCCCTGAAGAACTCTTTGGAGGGAAAGCCCTGCGTTCTCATGTGTAACTTCTAATAACAGAGTTCCGTTGAATGGTTGTATGAGGGAGGTAGGTTGTCTTGGAATTTATTTTATTAAAATATAGTTGATTTCACAATGTAGTCTTAGTTTTTGGTGTAGAGTGGAGTGATTCAGATGTGTGTGTGTGTGTGTATATATACATTGTGTGTGTATGTTTGTGTGTATATATATTTTCTTTTTCATCTTTTACATTATAGGTTATTACATGATACTGAATATAATTTCCTGCATTATACAGTAGATCTTTTGTTGCTTATTTTATATAGAATACTTTGTATCTACCAATCCCAAACTCCTAATTTATACCACGCCCCCCCCCCCAACTTTCCCCTTTATAACCATAAGCTTGTTTTTTGTGAGGCTGTTTCTGTTTTGTAAATGAGCTCATTTGTATCATACTTTAGATTTCACATATAAGTGATACCATGACATTTGTCTTTCTCTGACTTCACTTAGTATGATAATCTCTAGTTCTGGCAACTGAGTCATGTTCCATTGTGCGTATGTGTGTGCGTATGACATCTTTATCCACTTCACTGTTGATAGGCATTTTGGTTGCTCACTTGTCTTGGTATTGTAAATAGTGCTGCCATGAACTTGAGGCACATGTATCATTTTCAGCTAGAGTTTTCTTTGGATATATGGCAAGGAGTGGGATTGCTGGATCATATGGTGATTCTGCTTTTAGGTTTTTGAGGAGCCCCATGTTATTCTCCGTAGTGGCTGCACCAGTTCACATTCCCACCAGTAGTTACAGGAGGATTCCCTTTTCTCTGCATCATCTCCAACATTTATCTAACTGGTATGAGGTGATCAGTTCAGTTCAGTTGCTCAGTCATGTCCGACTCTTTGCAACCCCATGGACTGCAGCACACCAGGCCTCCCTGTCCATCACCAACTCCCAGAGTTTACCCAAACTCATGTCCATTGAGTCGGTGATGCCATCCAACCATCTAATCCTCTGTCGTCCCCTTCTCCTCCTGCCTTCAATCTTTCCCAGCATCAGGGTCTTTTCCAATGAGTCAGTTCTTCACATCAGGTGGCCAAAGTATTGGAGCTTCAGCTTCAGCATCAGTCCTTCCAATGATTTCCAAGCTGGTGCTGGTTTTTCCTTGTTATGTTTAAATTTTGTCTGGAGCCACTTAATGTTAAGTGATTAATCTTTCTGTCCTCATTTGTGAAATGTGAGAAATGATGTTTATTCAGCAAGTACTGATGGGGCAATGGCTTATGAATAAAACTAGGTTTTCCCTCGAGCGGTTTAAAGTTGTGAAGAATGTGTGCATTTGTGGAGAGAATCAAAGGGAGAAAAGCGTGGTGTCTCGTAGTAGATGCTCAGATGCTCAAACTATTTCTTCTCTTTCTGTAAGGCTTTTTAGTTTAGATTACTGTCTTAAAGGATAAAAGATTTACCCATTGTGATAGTCAATCACTTGCATTTTTATTTTCACTTACCTCTTTCCACAAAGGATCTGCAATTTAAAGTATTTTATATATTTATCTAAATGGTTTGTTTTGTCTAGAGGGGTGAGTGGATGGATGAACAAAGGAAAGAAGGAAAGAATTGATCATAAATAACAATCTAGAGAGAAAAGATTTACTGTTTTCCTCTAGAATCTGTTTTAATGAACATAAATCTTTTGAGGACTTTTTTCCCTAGTTGGTGGCCTGTATTTTTTTGTTTGTTTGTTTTAAGTAGTAAGCTCCATTTTTTGTAGTTTTAGCTTCCAAGCAAAATGTACCGAGTTCCCATATACCCCAGCCCTCCCACCCCACCACACAAAACCACCCCCATTATCAACATCCCTCACAAAACGGTACATTTATTACAGTCTATGAACCTGCGTTGATACATCGTAATGATCCAGAGTCCGTAGTTCCCCATAGTTCCCTCTTGGTGTTGAACACTCCCTGGGTTTTGACCAGTGCATAATGCCACGTGGCCCCCACTGTAGTATCATGCAGAGTTGTTTCCCTGCCCTGAAAATCCCCTGAGCCTCTCCTGGCCAACCCTCTCTCCTACCCACTGGCTACCCTGGTCTTTTTATTACTCCGTAGTTTTGCCTTTTCCAGAATGTGATACAGTCGATGTTACATAGTGTGTAGCTTTTTCAGGTTGGCTTCTTTCACCTAATAATACACATTTACAGTTCTTCCATGTTTTTTCATGGCTTTATAACCATTTCTTTTTAGTTCTGAATAGTATTCCATTTTCTGGATGCATTACAATTTATCCATTCACCTACCGAAGGACATTGAAGAGAATAGCAACCCACTCCAGTATTCTTGGGCTTCCCTTGTGGCTCAGCTGGTAAAGAATCCACCTGCCTTGTGGGAGACCTGGTGTTGGAAAGATCCCTTGGAGAAGGGAAAGGCTACCCACTCCGGTGTTCTGGCCTGGAGAACTGTATAGTCCATGGCGTTGCAAAGAGGCAGACACAGCTGAGCGACTTTCCCTTTCCCTTTCCAATATTCTTGCCTGGGGAATTCTTTGGACAGAGGAGCCTGGAGGGCTGCAGTCCGTGGGTCACAAAGAGTCGGACACGACTGAGTGACTGACACCCTCTGAAGGACATCTCGGCTGATTACAAGATGTGGCAATTACGATCATCCATTTGCAGGTTTTTTTGTGGATACAAGTTTGCAGTTCAGTTTGGTAAATACCAAGAAGTGCAATTGTTAGATCTTACAGTAGAC
Organism: Okapia johnstoni; assembly: GCA_024291935.2. Taxonomy (NCBI): domain Eukaryota; kingdom Metazoa; phylum Chordata; class Mammalia; order Artiodactyla; family Giraffidae; genus Okapia; species Okapia johnstoni. The sequence goes on from CM044326.1 coordinate 4,086,686, forward strand.
TATATTTAGTTTTATAAGAAATTGCCAAAATGTCTTCCAACAAAGTTTTTCTTATAATCTTTTGTGAAAGAAAACTTCAAGAATTGAAGGCTTTGTGTGATAGTTGTGCACTGAGAATCCCTTCTCAGACTTAACACAGGTTATTTTAACCGCACAGAGTTCGTTAAACCTGAGCATCCCAAGCCCACTCTTGATCCACCAATTCAGCTGCATATTCCTGAGCACTGGGTACTTGGCTAAAAGACCAACTTTAACGTGAGAAACAAGTCTGTAAGACACGCCGTTGGCTCTGAAGTGGTGGCTGTGCGCTGTGAGACGGGCAGGGTCACTGAGCCGTGCCCCCCCACCCCTCCCCTAGTTTTTGCTCGCTGTCCTCACCTGGTGGCCTTCTCTCGCGACAGGAGCGCTCGTCACTCGTTAGTCCCTCACGATTTAAAGGCCGCTTGAATCTTGAGGGGGTGGGCTTTGGTGAGATATTCCTTGACACACGTGGGAAGTTACATGGTCCAGGGCATTACCCGGCAGCCCCGTGGTTAATGAGACCGTGCCTCCCAGTACGGCAGGTGGGGGTTCGATCCCTGTTCAGAGAGCTCAGCCTGCACTGTGCTTGTGTCCAAAAAACAGAAACGAAGCACAAGTGATACTGTAACAAATCAGCTTTCAAATGAAATATTAACAAAATGGTACAGAATATCTTGAGGCAGAAAGAGATTCCGTAACAAATCAGGAATAGACTTAAAAAACCTAGAAGGAGGTGAACTTATAGGCCATATTTGACCCACAGACTTATTTTGGCTTCTGTTTCTTTTTCTAGTTTGAACTGGTTGCTGAGATTTAAAAGGTAGAAGATTCTACACAAGACAGCCAGATTTCTAGCTTCTCTTTAAAAATCGGGCCCACAGGGCTATAATCCTGTATGTCCTGCTCTCCTGACACCCTCTTGTTTAGTTTTATTTTTGTTCTGGTTTATTTTTTGGTGATCTAGACCAGAGCTTAACTCAGTTTATCACAAAGGCTTTTGGTCAAGTGTGAGAGCTAGTGCGTCGCTTGTTGACTGGAGCTCGTTGCCGGTTCTGTGAGTGATGGATCCGCAGAGGCCAGTGGGGGCTGCACCCAAGTACCTGCTGTGAGTTTCAGAGGGAGCCCCTCACTGGTGTCCTGTGTCCGGCTGTTCAGTGCTGGGCCCTGTTGCATATGAAAGAGAGAGTGTGTGTGTGTGCACACATGCTCACGTATCCTTTGTATGTGGCTGTGTGTGTGTGTGTGTACATGTGCTCGCGTATCCTTTCTCTGTATGTGGCTGTGTGTGTGTATGTGTGTGTACATGTGCTCGCGTACCCTTTCTCTGTATGTGGCTGTGTGTGTGTGTGTGTGTGTACATGTGCTCACGTACCCTTTCTCTGTATGTGGCTGTGTGTGTGTATGTGTGTGTACATGTGCTCGCATACCCTTTCTCTGTTTGTGGCTGTGTGTGTGTTTGTGTGTACATGTGCTCACGTATCCTTTCTTTGTATGTGGCTCTGTGTGTGTGTGTACATGTGCTCGCGTATCCTTTTTTGTATGTGGCTGTGTGTGTGTGTGTGTACATGTGCTCGTGTACCCTTTCTCTGTATGTGCCCTTGTGAATTTTCCCTGCACGGTACAATGCCTTTAATGTGAATGTTTAATCAACTATTAGGTGCTGTATTTGCATAAGACTTTGGTCATTTAAAGATAGTTCTGCATATACTTTTATTGTCTGATATAGAAGTCTTAAATTACTACCAACAGTTTTCATTTACTTTGCCAAGATTAATTCTCAATTATTTTGAAATGTGTCAGGCTTTTTTAAAAGGTTGTTTTTAGATTTCAAAATTTAACACTAACCATTCAAGACACGCATATAGTTCTTTTTTTTTGCCACTAAAGACCCAGCTTAATTCCCATGGAAAACTTACTTTCTTGAATAGAGTCTTTAAAACACTAAGCACCTAATCCTTGAACTTAATTGGATGAAAATTGGCAAAGTCTATACAAAACTAATCAGAAGAGACCGAATAGGGACATGCAGAGAACCATATGTGTTGAGAGCTGGGAACAGGCCCAGTTTATACCAGTGATCTTGACCTGATTACCAACAGATTTCCTCTTTCATCTCAGAAGATCCTGCTTCAGGCAGTACATTTTCTGGAAACCCTGCCTGCAGGTTTAGGACATTGTTAATTTAAGTATTTAAAACTTGTGAATATAGTTAGTTTGAAACTACCACTAGTTATGGTCTCCTGACATTTACACAATCCATATTTTCTTTAAATCAGTTCTCAGGACAAAAGGGTAAGAAAAATTCTGTGCAGTGAATTAAAACACTGTATAAATCACAGTTAGAAATAGCTGTCCATCTGGAGCAGTGATAGTCTGTTGATGTGGCTGAAATATGTACTTAATGATGACATTAATGTAAACATGTAAACAGTTAATGGGAAGAGTCTTGACTTAATGAGAATGTTGATGTTCATTGCAGAGGACAAAAAGGACATTTGCTAATGAAGACCATTGAGGTATTTGTTAACTAAAGATTAGACGTGGGTAGTTGATAGTTATTCCCAGCTGGCTAGAAGTTCCTGGGAATAGAGTGACCTTGCTATTTATTAACCCCTTTCAGATATACAATAGAATGACTCAGAGTCTTGAAACATCTCCCAGAAAAGAGATAGATTTTCTGGAATCCAAGATTATGGGGCTACTTTTTAGATCAAAGATTAAGGGCTGTTTTATGGACACTGGAAATTAACTTCCAACCTTCAGTGGTACTCCATCTTGAAAAGTCTTTACAGTGTTTTCAACAAGGTATTCCTTGTGATTATTAAATAACCTATATGCATTGACTTGTGTTTTCTTCTGCAGTGCTTTCCAGCTTTGCATTTTATATTTTTCCAAAGAATGTGCCAAGTAATAGATCATTGAAATACTCGTTAATAATGAATCCTTGCTCTAAATTTGGTACTATGCAAAATACATATTCTTTATTACCAAAAACTTACATATTTGTTACCTCTAGTGTTACTAAAATGAACTATTATGAATCTCATATTCTTAACTCTTTTTATTTATAGCATAATTGGAGGTTTGTTTTTATGAGATGGAAACACTTCATTGGGATGTGTTGTTACACTTTAATACAGTTTGATATGGTAAAGGTAGAATCCTGTAACATCCTGATGTTACACCTTCAGCCATATCAGGATGGATGGGTTGAAGAACATCAGGGCATAACTATGGGACTGGTTCTACAGTTCACACATAAGAGCTTAGAATTCTTCTCTATACAATCATTTTATAAATGAGAAAACTTGAGGCCCAAGAAATTCAAATGACTTGTCTGAGGTCTTATAACTTATTGGTAGCATAAAAGCAGTAATGTCAGTATGTAGTATTCATTTTTAACATTTATTCTTTAAGTTGTTATATTCAACACTTTCAGAGAAATGATAGTTTTATTTCTATTATTAGACAATTGCCAAGTTTTCTTAATAATATGGTTATTCCTCTTAGAGACTGAAAACTTCGTTCCTGTTGAATCCAGAAAATTCCCTGGAGTTCAGAAATTAAATCTTACCTGCATTTTACCTGCTTAATGGGGAACAATGTAGTAAGCAGTGGAATTAGCTATCATATGAGGGAAAGAGGGACAACGGATAGGTGATACAGACAGTCAGCTTAATGATCCAGTAATTTTTCATTCAAGTGCCTAAGAGCAAAATGGTTCAATTTCATCCCACCCACATCATGCCTTCTTAAATGCAAGTGGATGCCTTCAAAGGAAAGCAAAAGGTAGGAAAAACCTGAATAACAGCAGAGAAACTAGTCAAGGTAGAAACAAAGATAACTTGAGGAGAGCTTTGCCAGAGATTCCAAAATCAAATGCAGATGCCTGAACTACAGAGGCAGAAATGAGAGTGCTGAGTGCTGAGTGCTGAGGTGGGCTCGGGGAGCCGTGGACGGGGCGACGTGGGGTGGAGCGCTGAGGGGTAGATGCCAGGGGCCCTGACCGCCGCCAGGGGCCGCCCTGCAGGTCTGGGCAGGTGGGGTGGGAGGGCCGCGTCTAAGCACGGGCTGCTTCTCAGGACCTCCCTCCAGCCCCCGCCTCCTTTTCAGGTTCAAGTCACAGAGCCTTCTGGATCCTTCTTCCCTAACCTGGCCTTCATACCTCACTGACATTTTTACTTTGAACTTTATTTTTCTGTTCTTAATTTGGAAGTCATTTGTTGCATGTATTTCTCTCTCCAAAAGTTTCCCTGAAATCTGAAGTTTCCCTCCTCCTCTCCTTCTGTGCCGCATTGAGGGTGAGAAGAAAATGGTTTCTTACCTCTGCACGGTCTAAGGCTTTGTATGGAAGTTGAGGGCGAGTGCTGAATGTGCTAAAGGACCACAGGGTGCCAAGGGAAGCTGACTCAGGCAGGGTCTGAATATCGCCACTAATACCCTACGTGGAGGTGCATGTCCTTACCTGTTACAGTTTGTCTGCTTCTCTGTAAAGTACTTGCACCTTCATTTGCCCTTTTGGAGAGGGAGATAGTTCACTGCATTTATTTAGACTTAAGATCCTAGCAGGTACGTGACTCCATCCTCGGTGCCAAGTGAGTGACTTCTTTGTCTAAAACATTTATCTTGTAGCAGTGTTACTGGACTAAGTCAGTCACTTGGAGTGAATTGAGAAGGGGAGGCACTAGCTAGTCTTAAGTATAGGCTTGACCTTCTTTGGAATAAAATAAGTGCTTCATCCGCTAAACACACACACACACGCACAAATGTGCATACACACTTCTGTCTTGCAACAGATTTCTTCTCAATAAAAGAAAAAAAGAATATAATACAACATTTCTTTCAGACAAAGCTTTAGCCACAAGGTGCTTACAGCAGCTTTACTAGAGCTTGAAATTCTCAGTCTGCAGCGGTTCCAGGGATCAGCAGCCTGCTAGTCAATAACTGTCTCTTCTCTGTATTTATTCTTCAGCACACTGAAACTCTGTGTTTCAGGTAAAGCTGGTCCATACTTCAGTCACTATGAAAGTAATGGCCATGGACCCTTCTAAAACATTCTGAGAAATGTTTCCCTGAAAGTGTTTGGAAACGTGGTGTCGTATTGAGTCTGTAAGAGTTATCAGTCATGCATGGAAGACCTGCTTTCCTAGAGGACTCCTGATGGACCTCAGTCTCCTCATGCAGGGTTTTGATAGCCAAGAATAAAACACACAGTTATATACCAGTGTCTGGGGAGTGAAAAACAAAACACAGCTATAACCTTTGGTGGTATGTATTCCCTTTCAAAACACTTTGCTGATTTTTACGTTTTAGAGTGTATCCTGGTCAGTAGAACACAGCTATATTGTATTGTGTCTATCTGCATCAGCTGTGTTCCTTCAGTTTTTTGATACTTGCTGTGCTTCAAGACCGCTGTTAATCATTAATTCATCAGCACAGTTGAATATCTTGCAGTCGGTGAAGCACCGAGCGGGACTCTGGAGATACAGGCAGTGCCGTTTTCCATGTGCACTGGTATCCTCAGCCTGCTGCAGAGCTCTTGGTCTAGGCTGTTCCAGCTGCTAGAACAAAAATGCTGTCGACTGAGTGGCTTAAACAGCAGCAGTTTCTCACAATTCTGGAGGCTGGAAGTCCAAGGTCAGAGCGTCAGCGTTGCGGGTTTGGTAGGACTCTCTAGTTGGTTTGCACACAGCCGCCTTCCTGCCGTGTCCTCCCCTGGTACTCCACCCCCTTTCTCACTGTGGCCCAATCTCGCGGCCTGTCTGAGCTCAGGCACCTTCCAAAGACCCTCCCTCCTGACACAGGCATCTGGGGCGACACAAGCTTGCAGCCCACAGCACCCTTCTTGCAGGACTTCCTTGCACTGGCGTTCTGGGCTCTCTTTTCTTCCTTCTGTGTTGTTCCCCTTGTTTCCTGGATCCTGTGTCATCTTTCCAGACTTATCCCCTTGTTCTGGGTGGGCACCTCCTCTGATAGCTTCCTGGGAAAGAATGGATGCAAGGTGAAATGTGAGTCCTTGAATACCTGAAACTGTTCCTTCTGGATAGTTTGGTTGGAAAGACAATTCTATATGAAGAAATAATTTTCACTCTTCCCACTTTTGAAGGTATTTATTCTTTAGTTTTGTATATGTTTAGTGCCACTCCAGTTTCTGAATTATTTATATACAGCCTTTTTTTCTCCTCTAATAGTTTTACCTGTAGCGTTCCCAATCTGTACTCTATTCTGGGCACCTTAGGATTCAATCCAGGCATCTGAGCACTTTAATTTCAGACCCTTTTTTTGTATTTTCTTCCCCATGTGCTTTCTCTTTCTAGAGTGAATACGTTTCTCTCCTGTGTTCTGTTTTTGTTTTTCTGTTTTCTGGTGTATTCTTCACTTTCATCTTTGAACGCTATTCTTTTGTTTTGCTATTTAATTTTAATTTCAAGAGCTTACTTGTTTTCTGGTTCTTCTTTACGGAATCCTGTTTTTGTTGCGCAGACACGGTAGCTTCTCTTTGAGAACCTCTAGTCTTTGTGCTGGTTGTGGAGTGTTTCTTCTTGTTGTTCCACTGCTTCCATTTCCACCAAGCTTTTTGTTTCTTTGTTTTGTCTCCATCTTTCCCATTGGAACCCTCCTTCAATGGCCTGACGGTCTTGGCTGTTGATTGTCACTTGAGGCAGAAGGATTGAAAAACTAAGTGGAAGCTCTGTAGGCAAGATTGTTTTAAACTAGCATCTTTGCTGTCTCCCTGGTGGTTCAGACAATAAACAATTTGCCTCCAATGCAGGAGACCTGGGATCAATCCCTGGGTTGGAAGGATCCCCTGGAGAAGGAAACGGATACCCACTCCGGTATTCTGGCCTGGAGAATTCCATGGACAGAGGAGCCTGGCGGGCTGCAGTCCATGGGGTCCCAAAGAGTCGGACACGACTGAGCAACTTTCACTTCACTTCCCCCTGTTGTCAGCTTTGAACTCATCTCTCCCCAGGTGTTCACATTTCATTTTTGGAGAGATTGACCATCAGGCCCTCAGTGAAGTGACCCCAGAGGAATGAAGAAAGATCACCTATAGACAGGGACATTCGGGAATAACTCCTGTAAATGATTTCTGCGTTCAGAAACCGCCAGTATTTGCTACTGTCCAGTGCTAGTTTAGTTGCAACAATCCATAGGCAACCCTACATGAATTTTGGCAAAAGACCCATCATCTGAATGCCAGAGTGACTGGGAGCGTGTTTCTGAAGATGTTGGGCGTCTCCTGCCAAGGTCCCCCCTCTGCTCCCGCGAGCTGTGTGGCTCGCCCTGCTCCGTTCCCAGCTCCTCCACTGCCCCTGCGTTCAGCCCTGGAGCTCCCCCACCCCCTCCCTTTTGCCACACCGGCATCTTTTCCCAGGGTTCTCAGGATTAAATAAATTGGCCTACTCTTCAGAGCAGTCTGTTTGGTTTCAGCGTCCTTCATGCTCCATCTTCGCAGAATTGGGGGACATTTCTACCGTGTCTGTGTTTGCAATTCTCTTGGTCCTTATGAGTTGACTCCTTTTGCATTTCTTTGTTCTCTTGTAAGAGCGTTTGGGAAGGAGACTCATGTGGGTTCTACCACTCACATTTTAGCCATAGCCTCTGATTTATGTTTTATTTAAGAAGACTGGTTTTGGTACTGTGCAGAATCGAGGAAAGAACAGAATGCTGCAGGGAGACCCGTTGGGAGACCGAGACATCAGCCAGCAGGGCAGGAGCAGAGCAGAGCTGAGACGCCCGTGGTGACGGGATTGGCAGCGCAGGGCAAGGAAGGAGCCCGCCTGCTTCAGAGCATCCTTGGTGTTGGAAAGCAGCGTTCATGGCCAGGCTGATGGCTCGCTGTGTCTGTATTCTTGAAGACATAACAGGGACCTTTCCAAAACAGGCATGGTTCTTCACGCTCATTTTCAAAACTTTGGAAGCTATAAGCAGGCAAAATGGAAATAATTTGTAATTATAACAAATATTAAAACTCTCTGCCAAAATCGTTAGGAAACCGTCCATCATATAGCTTACAGTGATGACTGTACTTTTCCCTGACCTCAGAGCATTGGGTTTTGCTGAGCTCTTCGCTGTGATGAGGATGTTGCTGACCTTTGAGTGACTCTTCTCACATGGTGGAGAGCTCAGGAGGAGGAAGCAGGGTCAGGTGGCTCGCCTAACGAATTTGGCGTAAAGTCTGACTTGGTTAAAACTGGAAGAATGACCTCAAGTTGTTGGGGCATATAGGGTTTAGGGTCAGAAGAAGGAAATGACGATACTGAAGGTATTTGTTTCATATCTTTAGCATCTGCAAAGGGTTTTCCCTAGTGTTTCTTCATGGGCTTGAATCCTCAGAGGACACTCACTCGTCACCTTGGAGCCAGGTACTTCTTACCCAGAAATCAGCCCAGCTAGAAAATGAATAGTGAAAATACTTTCAATAGGAATTTCATTCAAGTTCTTTTGTGTGAGCTGTCTAAAGAGTGAAATTAAAAGAAAGGTAAATTCTTATGGTCCTTATGATCATCATCCAAACCTTGTCACTTTTCTTGTTTATCACTCGGTGGTCTGTCTGTCCGGGGCTGGAGGAGTTCAAGCATCAGTCACTGAAAGCCCTCCTAGCAAATCAGGTCGCTTACTAAGTCGGGTGTTTTAAGCGATTAAGTGCTGTCTGTGCAGAGGAACAGTGGGCGGGCCTTGAGCGCATGTGGGTGAGCACCCACGTGCCTGCCGCTCGGGTGAGAAGGGTGGCGCTCTCCCACACTAGAGACACGCCCTCTGCCTCCTTTCCTTCTCCTTCCTGACTACCTGTTCCACTAACTGTAACATTTGGAAGTTATTCCAGTGGGTAAGTCCATGTGCACACGTACCTTGCATGTTGATGGTACATGATTGGAAGAGCCAAGTCCGAAATGATGAGTTCCAGGCCGCTTTGCTCTTCCAAGAGGACAGGACGTAGGTGGTCAGCGTTCAGCAGACTCGCGGCTCCCGGGAATTGAGCCAGTGGGTGTGCGCACAGCCCCTGCTCAGCACCGGTAGCATTACATGTGTGCCTTTTTTTTTTTTCCACTTAAGCCATTCTTTGAAACCATTTCTCTTCTTTTTGCTCTTATTGGCTTCATTTATTGGTTCAGTTCAATTCAGTCGCTCAGTCGTGTCCGACTTTTTGCGACCCCATGAATTGCAGCACGCCAGGCCTCTCTGTCCATCACCAACTCCCGGAGTCTACCCAAACCCATGTCCAACGAGTCGGCGATGCCATCCAACCATCTCATCCTCTGTCATCCCCTTCTCCTCCTGCCCCCAATCCTTCCCAGCATCAGGGTCTTTTCCAAAGAGTCAGCTCTTCGCATCAGGTGGCCAAAGTATTGGAGTTTCAGCTTCAACATCAGACCTTCCACTGAACACCCAGGACTGATCTCCTTTAGGATGGATTGATTGGATCTCCTTGCAGTCCAAGGGACTCTCAAGAGTCTTCTCCAACACCACAGTTCAAAAGCATCAATTCTGTGGCGCTCAGCTTTCTTCACCGTCCAACTCTCACATCCATACATGACCACTGGAAAAACCATAGCCTTGACTAGACGGATTTTTGTTGGCAAAGTAATGTCTCTGCTTTTAAATATGCTATCTAGGTTAGCCATAACCTTCCTTCCAAGGAGTAAGCGTCTTTTAATTTCATGGCTGCAATCACCATCTGCAGTGATTCTGGAGCCCAAAAAAATAAAGTCTGACACTGTTTCCACTGTTTCCCCATCTATTTCCCATGAAGTGATGGGACCAGATGCCATGATGTTAGTTTTCTGAAAGTTGAGCTTTAAGCCAACTTTTTCACTCTCCTCTTTCACCTTCATCAAGAGGCTCTTTAGTTCTTCTTCACTTTCTGCCATAAGGGTGGTGTCATCCACATATCTGAGGTTATTGATATTTCTCCCGGCAATCTTGATTCCAGCTTGTTTCCTCCAGCCCAGCGTTTCTCATGATGTACTCTGCATTTAAGTTAATAAGCAGGGTGACAGTATACAGCCGTGACGTACTCCTTTTCCTATTTGGAACCAGTCTGTTGTTCCATGTCCAGTTCTAACTGTTACTTCCTGACCGGCATACAGATTTCTCAAGAGACAGGTCAGATGGTCTGGTATTCCCATCTCTTTCAGAATTTTCCACAGTTTATTGTGATCCACACATTTATTGGTAGCCTATGGTAATTGTATAGAAAAAGAAGATGTGTAAAAATATTAATCTGTATTTTTCTATTATTATAACTTTAATGGCTCAAGGAAAAATAAAGTCAAAAATACGACTGTCTAGAGGCAAATAAACTACTTGATCCAAATCCATGTACCCTTATCAAGAGTTAGGTTTTAGTAACATGTTCAGAAAAACAAAGTTGAGCCACAAATGAAACAAAGACTAGGTTATTAGATACCAGCTGCAAACGTTATTTTTAATAAAACGTTTTTTGCAAATTTTTAAATTCTTCATTCTAGAAGGCTTTGTAGAGGTCATCATTCTGTTGCTTGAATGTACTGGATAATTAAGTATATTCCCTGTCTAGCTTGAGGCACAGACCCTGTTTTGGCTGAAGGACCTCAAACTTTTGTTTTCCCCAACCAGTGTCCTAAGACTGAGAGCAGATGGGATAACGAGCCCCCTTGCCTTGCCTGCCTTTCAGCTCTGCACTGGTGCTTGAGACCTGGTGGCTAGCAAACAGGCCCCCTCCTGCCTGCCTAGGAATGCACAGCTGCCTAAGGCACTCTCAGAGTGTGGTCCTGGCAACCTTGCTGACCCTTGGTTTTACCTACAGCATGTCCTGCCTGGGGGCAGGCCTCTTTCTGCCTGTGGCTGGATGGTTTTCTTTCTGCTCAGCTCCCTGGAAGTAGCATTTGTCTGTGCTCGGCTCATTCTCTTGGAGTTCTCCTTTTCACCCCACTGATAACCGTTTATTCCTGTTTAGACGGCAGCTCCTTGTGGGTGCCAGACTTCAGGGAGGGGACCTTGGCTCTCCAGTCTCCTTCACAGGTTTGGTGGGGGCTAAAGGTGGCGTCCTCTTCCAGGTATGCTGAGTTGATGCGCTGTGAGCTCAAGATTATACTTTTACTTCATGAGAAAACTTTTTTTCATAGTTCTGTTTGCCTACAGAATTGTATTGACCAACTTGGTTATTGATGAAGTCTTGTTTCTGTAAGCAGTTTACAATTCTACTCTCACTGGACTGCTGTATTTTGAGCTTTACCTAGAATCTTAGGTATGCTCTGACTCATTTAGAAAGATTTATAATACAGTGTATGCAGATATATAAGGAAGTGCAAGAGAGGGGACACTCAGCCACATATTACTAATAGAAATCTTGTTTATTTCTTCACAGATGCAGCAGCTTTTTTATGAGAACTATGAACAGAACAAGAAGGGGTACATTAGAGATCTCCATAACAGTAAAATTCACCGCGCCATCACATTGCACCCTAACAAAAACCCACCCTACCAGTACAGGCTTCACAGCTACATGCTCAGCCGCAAGATCGCTGAGCTTCGCCACCGCACCATCCAGCTGCACCGCGAGATTGTCCTGATGAGCAAATACAGCAACACTGAGATTCATAAAGAAGACCTCCAGCTGGGAATCCCTCCTTCCTTCATGAGGTTCCAGCCCCGCCAACGAGAGGAGATTCTGGAATGGGAATTTCTGACTGGGAAATACTTGTATTCAGCTGCTGACAGCCAGCCCCCTCGAAGAGGGATGGACTCCGCTCAGCGAGAGGCCTTGGATGACATTGTCATGCAGGTCATGGAGATGATCAACGCCAACGCCAAGACCAGAGGACGCATTATTGATTTTAAGGAGATACAGTACGGTTATCGCCGAGTGAACCCCATGTACGGGGCCGAGTACATTCTGGACTTGCTGCTTCTCTACAAAAAGCACAAAGGGAAGAAAATGACGGTCCCTGTGCGGAGGCATGCGTATTTACAGCAGACCTTCAGCAAGATCCAGTTTGTGGAGCACGAGGAGCTGGATGCAAAGGAATTAGCCAACAAAATCAACCAAGAATCCGGATCCTTGTCCTTTCTCTCAAATTCCCTGAAGAAGCTTGTTCCCTTTCAGCTTCCTGGGTCCAAGAATGAGCACAAAGAACCCAAAGAGAAAAAAGATCAATATATTGATTCCTTTATCTGGACGTTTTGACATGTTTGTGAGATTTATGGGGAACTTTGAGAAGACATGTCTCATTCCAAATCAGAACGTCAAGCTCGTCATTCTGCTCTTCAATTCTGACTCCAACCCCGACAAGGCCAAGCAAGTTGAACTCATGAGAGATTACCGCATTAAGTACCCTAAAGCCGACATGCAGATTTTGCCCGTGTCTGGAGAATTTTCAAGAGCTCTGGCCCTAGAAGTGGGATCGTCCCAGTTTAATAATGAATCTTTGCTCTTCTTTTGTGATGTTGACCTTGTATTTACTGCAGAATTTCTCCAGCGATGTCGAGCAAATACAGTTCTGGGCCAACAAATATATTTTCCAATCATCTTTAGCCAGTACGATCCAAAGATTGTTTATAGTGGGAAGGTTCCCAGTGACAACCATTTTGCCTTTACTCAAAAAACTGGCTTCTGGAGAAACTATGGGTTTGGCATCACTTGTATTTATAAGGGAGATCTCGTCCGAGTAGGCGGCTTTGATGTTTCTATCCAAGGCTGGGGGCTTGAGGATGTTGACCTTTTCAACAAGGTTGTCCAGGCAGGTTTGAAGACATTTAGGAGCCAAGAAGTAGGAGTAGTCCATGTCCACCATCCTGTCTTTTGTGATCCCAACCTTGATCCCAAACAGTACAAAATGTGCTTGGGGTCCAAAGCGTCAACATATGGGTCCACACAGCAGTTGGCTGAAATGTGGCTAGAGAAAAATGACCCAAATTATAGTAAAAGCAGCAATAATAATGGCTCAGTGAGGACAGCCTAATGTCCAGCTTTGCTGGAAAGGACATTTTTAATTAATTTATTTTTCAAAAATTTTTTTGTACGATCAGTTTTTGAAGTCCATACAAGGGGATATATTTTACACATGGTTTTCTTACAAAGGACTCCTTGAAGATTGAGCTTTTTGAACAAAATGTGATCATGTTTGCCTTTTGAACACATTTTCTTGCTAAACATTATGTAGCAGACGTGCTTAATTATGACTTGAAATGTACCTGAGGAGCAAAACTTTTTTTCAATATTTCTTTTTCAGACCTCTTTGCTATAGTCCTATGGCAGAAAACATGAACGTTACTGCAAAGTATTATTGTAACAAAACACTGTAACTCTGATAAATGTTTTGTTTTTAACTGTTAACTTTGCACAGATTCTACCTTTTGTCTTTTTTACAACAGTTTTTTAAGCCATTTCATGTTCCGGTTGTCAAATAAGGAAATGTGATAGTAGCTGTGTCATCATCTTCAAGAGCTTTCCAAAGGTGATTGTTTGCCCAAAACTTGTCTCACTTTTCAAAACAAGGGAAGCAGGAAAGCATAGTAAGATAGATGGCTGTTCTTATTGCAATTAGTGTGGCCTGATAGACCTGGCATTAAATTTCAAGAAGGGTCTGGCACTTTCTCCTCTCCAGACCCTTCTTTTTAAAAGATAAAATATTAATATTTAGAATGGCAAAGAAGAATTATTGCCATAAATCTAATTATGCAAGGTTAAACAAAATAAAAAAAAAAACCTAACCCTAATGAAAGCATTGGGGGGAAATGTATCTGATTTTGTTCACTTCATCCTATCTGTTACGTTGACAGAGATAGGTGTCTCATTTTTAATTACTGTTTTGTTCTATCCTTTGTATCTGAAATACCTTTAATTTATTTAATATCCATTGTTTAGAGATATTTATGTGCACTGCAGTTTGGAATGAAATGAAACTTTCAAGTGCCTCTTTCTCTTTTTTTTTTTTTTTTTCGCTGGAATGAATGCGTCATCTTATGTCTGTTCTTCTTAAAGAACTTGCTGAAACTGTGTTTTGTAGAACAAAGGTCTTCAAACCAGATCCAAGCTCCCTCTGGCTTCTTGATACAAGTGTATGTTTCAGGGCCCCTTAGTGAACCTGCTAAGCCCCTCTTAGAATCTGCATTTTAACAAATGCCCACTTGCTGGTACTGTGTACATAAATGTGCTCAGGGTTTTAGGGTGGATCTAGCTACAGAATAAATTGCCCACAGTTGCCATATAATCTAAGAATCAAACAAAGTAAGATCTTTGACGCCAAAGCAGCAAGCTTTGTGGATGTGAATTACACTCCCGGGACAGGTATTTACCATGTAATGACAGTGAAGATCCAGGGTAATGACACCATGCTCACAGTAGGAATTGCTGTCCTTCAACCTAATTGCCATTTACTTTGTGGGAGTAGTTAGCTTTTCCTTGGGAAAAAGCACAGACGTTTTTATTCTTCAGTAAGGAAGAGCATAGTATACATCCTGATGACAAAATCAGTTAAATTCTCTCCTGTTTATCATAATAGGGAACCGTAGGACAGAGTGTGAACAATTGCTTTGGTGTCCATCAGGTGTCCCGGTGATCCTTTAACACCGGCCACTTCCTTCCCTAATCTCATTGTTGCCCGAGTCTGCCTCTCTTCCTGACGTCAGTGTTGATGATAGAGATGCTGCCCTCCCTTCATCGAGACTCTGTCTCTAGAGAGGCCGTTGGAGCCTCCCACTCCTGCCTGCCCACTGCACGGCCTGGCCCCACACTGATGACCTACAGATGAGTCCTTCTTCCCTTAGACTTGAAGTGCTTTCTGGTTAGAACTCTGTTTCGCTCGTTACTTTAGACTTTCTCTTAGCTTGTGTAGCTTTATTTTAAATACAGAGAAGTATTCAAATGAAATGTCCCATAAACCTCAAACCAGATAACTCCTGTTAAAAATTAAGGATAATCTGTGAAAGTGGTGAAGGGGCAGGAGGTGGGTGAGGTGGGGATCACAGTGCACAGAGATGTGCATGGCCTCCCTCCTCCAGGCAGGCTTCAGGCCATCCCGCCAAGAGCCACCAGGTTTGTGGGGTTCTGGTACAGAAGGCGGGATGAATTGTGTACTAGGCTGACATTGGTAGCATTTTAAAAATTCACTTAAACGAACAAGGAAGGGCGCACGCTTGCTTGGATCTGTGCCAGCCTCTGTTGCCACGAGCAGACTTACGGGCTTGTGTTTCGAGGAAAGCAGGCTGGATGGGCTGCCCAGGTGTGGCTGCCCGTGTGGGAGGTCTCCCTGGGTGGAGGCTGGAGAGCCTGGTCTCAGGTCAGACAGTGCAGCTCTTTGTGTTTGGAGGGCAGCTTCGCTTTCCCAGCACTGTTCCTCTGAGCCAGCATGAGAACATGGACAACAGATCTTAGCATGCAGGACTTCGGCTGAAGACAGGCCACGTGTCGCACAGTGAGGCCATGTGGCTGACCTCTTGGCACGAGGGAGGTGCCATCACTCTCAGAGTCCAAGAGCAGAAGGGCTGGGTGATACTCCCCTCCAGGGCCCTTTCTGAGCCCAGACACAGAAGGAGCCATGACCCTCAGGAGCTGGTCTGTGTCCCACTGCCCCAGACACCATCAATCCAGCGGTCAAGTTCCTGATAGCTGCGGGCAAGTCTGCCCTCACCTCCTTTCTGCCCAGCGCTCTGACCACATCCTGTTTCACAAGGCCAACCTCATCCTGATGCAACTGGAGCAGAGCAAAACATGCAGCGCAGACAGCAGACGGGGGGACTTGGCTAACAGCACCTCACACAACCTTAGTCACGATGTGTGACCGAGTTAAGTGACAAGTCACGTTTCACCTCAGTTCTCAGCACATGAAAGGTCGCCTAGAGGCTCTGGTGTTGTCTGCAGCAGCCTTCATGTGTTACGCAGTGTGTCCATGGGGTACCACTGAGATACGGTCTCCACACCACCTCCCAAGGATAGTGGTCAGGTTAAGAGAACGGTGGGTTTGCAGAAGCTTCTCTCGCCTTGCAAGTCCTCCAGGAAGATGACACTTTGGGGACTGCCTACCCACTGGGCGGCTTGCTGGTGGCTGAGGTGCTCCACCCGGGGACTCCCAAGATCTCTTCTTACGCTTCCTTGTCATGGAAGGAAGCAGGTGCTTCTGTACCGCCTTCTGGGGGGTTTCAACTGCGTTGCTGCATGTGAACCACTATAATCTCAGCGGCAAAGGAGCTTATTGCCACAGTGACTGGGGGCCAGCAAGGGGTCTGTCTCGTAAAGTGGCTCCACACAGCTGCCTCGGTGGGTCCCACTGTTCTTTCCCAATCCTCAAAGAATGACCCTGTTCCACCTGAAGGAAAAGGCCAGCTCGCACCAAATATGCTTAGTCTTGTTATAAATACAATGGAAATGGAAATGTTACAATGAAAAGGATCAAATTAAAGCAACTCATTTTGTGTGACTTTCTGTAGAAGTGTTGCTGTGTTTCAGGGTTTTGTTTGTTTTACAGAGGTCTATGTGGATGAGGTGGTCATTTAGTTGGTAAGTCGCATCCAACTCTTTTGTGACCCAATGGACTCTAGTCCGCCAGGCTCCTCTGTCCAGGGAATTTCCCAGGCAAGAATACTGGAGTGCGTTGCCATTTCCTTCTCCTTAGGATCTTTCCGACCCAAGGATTGAACCTGTGTTTCCTGCATTGGCAGGCAGATGCTTATTTAACTTACATGCAGAGTACATCATATGAAATGCCAAACTGGATGAAACTCAAGCTGGAATCAAGATTGCTGGGATAAATACCAATATCCTTAGAAATGCAGATGACACCACCCTAATGGCAGAAGTAAAGAGAGACTAAAGAGCCTCTTGATAAAGGTGAAAGAGGAGAGTGAAAAAGCCAATTTAAAACTCAACATTCAAAAAATTAAGATCGTGGCATCCAGTCCTGGGCTCTCTTGTGGCTCAGCTGGTAAAGAATCCTCTTGCAATGTGGGAGACCTGGGTTTGATCCCTGGGTTGGGAAGATCCCTGGAGAAGGAAAGGCTACCCATTCCAATATTCTAGCCTAGAGAATTCCATGGACTATATAGTCCGTGGGGTCACAAAGAGTTGGACATGACTGAATGACCTTCACTTTCATCCAGTCCCATCACTTCATGGCAAATAGATGGGGAAACAATGACAGACTTTATTTTCTTGGGCTCCAAAATCGCTGCGAATGGTGACTGCAGCCATGAAATTAAAAGATGTTTGCTCTTTGGAAGAAAAGCTATAACCAACCTAGACAGCATATTAAAAAGCAGAGACATCACTTTGCTGACAAAGGTACCTATAGTCAAAGCTATGGTTTTTCCAGTAGTCATGTATGGATGTGAGAGTTGGACCGTAAAGAAAGCTGAGCACCAAAGAATTGATGCTTTTGAACTGTGGTGCTGGAGAAGACTTTTGAGAGTCCCATGGAAAGCAAAGAGATCAAGCCAGTCAATCCTCAAGGAAATCAACCCTGAATATTCATTGGAAGGACTGATGCTGAAGCTGAAGCTCCAATATTTTGACCACCTGATGCGAAGGGCCAGCTCACTGGAAAAGACCTTGATGCTGAGAAAGATTGAAGGCAGGAGGAGAAGGGGACAACAGAGGAGGAGATGATTGGATGGCATCACCAACTCAATGGACATGAGTGTGAGCAAGCTCTGAGAGATAGTGAAGGACAGGGGAGCCTGGTGTGCTGCAGTCCATGGGGTCGCAAAGAGGCTAACACAACTGAGCAACTGAACAATGACAACCACGTGGAGGAGGAGATGGGAGGAAAACGTTCACTGAAAACCACAGGACCAACCAGATGTGAGGTTGGCTTTTCATCGGTGCAGTGAAGCCACTTTAGTGCCTGTTGTCAGATTTTTTTTGATACATTAAATTTACTCTTCATTATATTCCAGTTATGAGGGTCTTCTTTTCTTACTACTGTAAACCAAAACAAAATGTTTTTTTTCCTTTAAGAATATCCTAGCTACATTTCCTTTAATATGGTAACAGCTATCCATTGATTTCTAATGAAAAACTTAATAAATTGATTAAATCATTTAATGGTGCAAATTAGGTCAGATCTGGAATCTGCTTAAACAAAGCTGATGCATCCGTAATGGATTTCTCTCTGTTAAGTAGCCTGTCAGAGTTCAGTTGGTGACACCTCTGGGCTGCCATTTCCTCTTTCCTTTTGCTGATTTGCCCCAACCCATCGCCCCATGTCAAGCTGCAGCCCCGCACACGCCTAGTTCAGTGCTATAGACACATTCCTATTGCAGAAAAGAGAGCATTTCTAGCCAAACCTCAAAATGACCTTGAGATTTATTAATTTCAAATTATGTTCAGGTCTTTCTTTAGGAAAACACTTCCTGTTACATAACTAAAGGGGAAATCTCATTCATGTGCTCAGCATGCCTTCTGCAAACGAGAAATATAAAACTAAAACTGCACATTCAAGTGATCATGTGAAGGAAGCATTTTGGAGTTTTAGATGAAGACTTTGCTCCACTGTAAGTGACAATGCCTTCACAATGCAAATACAGGTTTACTGGGAAGCAGAGAAGGAAAAGGAATGGCCTATAGTACCTTCCTTTTGCACCTTCCTGTTCCATTTTGGTAAATTTCTCTACGGTTTTTCTTTATAGTTTAATGTATGCATACATACTGTTTGGCATCTTGCTCTCCCTCTCCCACTTAAGACACATTGTCTCTGAAATTGATTTTAAAGCACTCATGTCTCATTAGAGTTGAGAATTTCCCTGCTGTTGGCCACCTCACGTGTCCTGTTCCATCTTGGATAACACTATAGTTGAAGCCTTTTGCACAAAGCCCTTTTCATACTTTAGATCATCAGATCAGTTTCCAGTAGTAGGTCATCCACTTCTAGGGACCTTAGTATTTGGCCACTTCTGATATTAAGTCATTTGGTATTTCACTTGGTCAACATTGACATTTTGTGCCTACTAGTCATTTAATAAAACCTTTTAAAAATAAACCTGAACAACTAAATGGCCTTTAAGAAATACTGTGGGAATATTGCACCCTGTGTCTTGGTTACCTCATCCCGTGAAAACAGAAATTCAACAAACCTAATTTTGTTGCTGCAAAACTTGAGTCATTGCAAAGTGAGAAAAAAGGCAGAAAGATTTACTGATGACTCAGGGGTGAGGAGAGGCAAGGTGCAGGTAGTGGGCTGTTTGGGAACGAGGTACATATCTCCACTCCCAGGTCACAGATATTTGTCCCATGAGATCAAAGCACAAAGCAAGTACAAAAGTGGCAGCTCAAGGTCAGGGGCTCCTCCCAGACTTTGAGAGGGGTGGGCCTAGACATGCCCAGAGACACTAGCATCCATGCAACCAGAAGCAATGGTATTTTCCAGAGAGAAAAGTGGACATTTGAACACAAATGGGAATTAAGTTCAGTCTTACCACTGACCCCTTACCTATGTTGTAGGGAGGTTTTGAGAGTCTATATAAATAAAATTATATATTTTAGATAAAATATGGACTTCCTTGGTGGTTCAGTGGTAAAGAATCTGCCTGCCAATGCAGGAGACACAGGATATGTGGGTTCAATCCCTGGCTGGGAGATCCCCTGGAGAAGGAAATGGCAACCCACTCCAGTATTCTTGCCCGGAGAATCTAATGGTCAGAGAAGCCCAGTCCATAGTCCATGGGGTTGCAGAAGAGTTGGACACAACTGAGCGACTAAACAATGTATAAAATATATGTTGACTTAAAAAAATATTCACAACCTAAAAGTTGAGAGTTATGTTTTTTTCTGTGCGAATTATTAGGACTTCAAGCCTGGGAGACAGTATCTCAAGTGACCCTGAGAGAACAGCTCTGAGGAGGTGAGGGGGGGAGCCAGTTTATATTGAAGTTCTGCAACAAAGGGCAGGTAGTCCGAAGAGCAAGAGAGTATTGTTAATTAAAACTAGATATCCCAAGTTAAGGAGTTTTGTGCTTTTCTATGTATTATAAGATGCAAGAATCTGGGTTCACGGAAATCGTTCCTTTAATAAGCATCTCTGCTCTCCTGGGCCATTATCGGGTGTTTTTTCACATCCTGAGCTCCCTTGAGTCTCGCCATTGGGAGTGGCTGCAGTCTGAATACCAGTATTCTCCTTCCTAAGTGTCCTTAGGGCCCTTCAGCTCACACAGGAGGGCTGGAATCGCCAAATGACTGTGATATCTTTGTTTACTGATACGGCAGGAAATATTTCATTTCTCAATAAAACAATACAATTTATTGTTACTTGCTTTCTGTGCTCCCTGGAAGCTAAAGCCCATGACTGAATTTCAAGGCCCAGGCCAGGGGCTTCCATGAGCAATCCTTTGTTAGTAGGAGTAGTGATGAAGGGAAGATAAGGGCACCTCATGATAGAAAAAGGCATCTTAAGACCTCTGTTGGGCCTGGGTGGGTTGGAGGTCTCGGAGAGGCTCTTGGGATCAGGGGAAACCACACTTAACACGTGCCTTCCTGACTTCTCCTTGGCTGGAGCTGAAGGTCCAAGTCAGCCACCAGGAAGTCCCTGGGTAATGAGCAGTTTGGGTTATGATTCACAGGGCTTCTTTAAAATTAGATCTGGGGACAAGCCTTTCCTTCTCCCAAAAGGGTGTGCCTGCCAGCAAAAGCTCGCCAGGTCCAGTTTCTCTGAGGCAGATTGTGAGCACAGCCGCCATGAGCCATGTCCCCGGGAGAATGTGATGCTTATGCTGTGCAGCTCAGCAAGACAGGAAGCCCTATTCCAGCCCCAGCCAGGGGCCTGAGGTTCAGGGAAGTCATGGGGCAGCCTGGCCTCTGTGCCTGCCCAAGGCCTGGGTGTGCCCCCAGCTGGGAGAATGCACGACTTCTATTTCACCCCCTGTGACTTCCTGTTAGATCAATCCCTGCAGTACCAGCCACCATCATGCCTCCCAGCTGAGGGCCTAATGCCGCCCTCCCCTCAGAGTGGCTACCGCAGCAGTACGCTGCCCCCAGGTTGCTTTGGAGATGAGTTCATCACAGAGTTGCTTGGTTTCACCTAAATCGTCATCCCCTCGTCACCCACAGAAGTGCACGGTCCGTGGGGTTACTCTTGCCCTAATTCCTTGCTTGACGTGTTTGCTTTCTTCAGCCTCTACAGCAGTCAGCTCCAAGTTAGAAGGAGAATACAAACAACAAGATGGGGGAGGGCCTGTGACACGTGGGTCTTCGTAGGATCAGTGCTAAAACACTGCAGACTGTCTGAATGCGAATTGTCTGTAAGGTATAGCTTGGATAACTCGGAAGACGGTTGCTGTGCGAACTGCATCCGCTTTCAGATTGTGGCACCAGAAACACCATCCCTACTTGGGACAGGAAACCGCTGTGCTGGGTTCTGAATGATGAGCAGATATCCAGTCCTTCTGACCCAGGAGTGCTGCCAAGTGTGGTTCCTCTGAGTCCTCCAGACACACGATGAGTGCTGGCTGGAGTGCTTCCTCTGCAGACTCAGCAGAAAGGCCCTGCGTGAGATTTGCCCTGAAATACAGCTCCAAGAAATTCACTGCCCTGAAATCTCAGGGAAGGGGGCCTGGGCACAGAATGGGGAAGTGTGACTTTTCTCACTAATTTGTATTTCCCTATAACCCACTCGCTATACCAATCTGTGGAGAGAGAAACCCTGGAGAGTTTGAGGTAAAGGCCAGTGACTGAAAATACAAGAAACTTGGAGAGTTGTGAGGTGTTTGGTTTGTCACTGTGAAGGGAGAAGGGGCCCTGGTGCTGGGCAAACCTGGGTCAGCGTCAGGGATGAGCTGGCGAGTACCCACTCAGCCACTCGTGACAATGACTTGCACACAGCCCTTCCCAACTCCATGTTCAGTGACATCACAGTGGTGGTCTGAAATTGACTTAGGTGGGAGGAATATTTACCATTCAGGAAAATGCTTCCTCACACTTTTTTATTTGAATTGGAATTACCAGAATAAGCTCTGATTTGCACTGGTTCGAATCAACTCCACAGACAACGGACCAGGCCCTGTGCCAGGCCACCTGCTGCTGTGTGATCTCAGGTGAGTTGCCCGCAGCAGAGACTGGCTTCCTCCTCTGAAGGGGGCACAGTTATGATTATCTACAAGGCTGAGGAGAGAATTCACAGGACCTGGGGCACCTCCTGTCACTGCTTCTGTTAATGTATCACACCCACATCACCGCCCCACCTAGAAATCTCAGTTGCTCAAGACGCAGAGCAACTTGCAGACGCACTTCCGGTGAGTCATCAAAGCCCTCCAGCCCCTCCTTGATGCAGTCACCGGACGGCCCCTCCTCCCACCCCAGTGCCTCCCCAAGAGCTGGTGTACAGAGCACCTCCTGCCCATTTCCTGCTCCTCCAGGCCAGCCTCATCTGGGTGTACACACCCTTCCTCCTAAAGAAGCAAACTTTATCTGGACTCTTCTGCTTAGACAGGACACCAGTTCGAGCCCAGAAGTGATGGCCTGACTGCCCTAAGGCCTTGATTGACCCTGCCTCCTCCCACCTTTCCAGACTCTGAGTTCTAACCCCTGCACCCATCACCACACCTCCCCGCTAAGGGACAAGACACCTCTCTTAAAGCTCCGCGCTTTGGCCCACTTAGCATCCTGGGCCTGGAATGCCGGCCTCCTCTCTTGAGGAAATATGAAGATTCTGTGGCAATATCAGTCTAGCCTTCCTGGGCACTCTGACAGAGTTCTGTCAAGACTCCTCACCCCATCCAGGTCCCTTTCCACTAATCCTGGTAGATTTCAGCTCCTTATTGGGGGCTTCTTGCTTTCACCTGTGGGTCCCTGGCTGCTACACACTGGCCCTAACCGAGGCTCACTCACCTTCATCACCCATCACAGGCCTGGCAGGTCACAGTGTGCAGCCAATATTAGCTCCTCTTTACTTCTATTCTAGGCTCTTGGTGGGCTTATTTGCCACCAAATAACATTTGCCACCAAGTGACTGTGTCTCAGATTTATCCCAAAATCAATGGCAAAATCCAAACAGACTTCCCTTAAGAAGTGTAAAACACAAATCTCCACCAAACTGAGATGTTCAGCCAGGAATTTAACAGGAATTTCACAAAAATCAACACTCTTCAGAAAAAGATAACAGAATCCAGGGGTTATTTGCCAAGGGGAAATAACAACTAAGATAAAATATTTTTGCACAAACAGCTTGGGATATCCAATTTTTAGGTTAAAACAATCAAATGGTTTTCGGTGTAATAATGAGCCCTACTTCAGAGAAATGGAATGTTTCTCTTGTGAATCATGAAACTAACATTTATAGAAGAGTTACTAAGTGCTGGGCACTTTATATAAGTTACTCCATTTACTTAGGAGAAGGCAATGGCAACCCACTCCAGTACTCTTGCCTGGAAAATCCCATGGACGGAGGAGCCTGGTAGGCTGCAGTCCATGGGGTCACTAACGGGGTCAGACATGACTGAGAGACTTCACTTTCACTTTTCACTTTCACGCATTGGAGAAGGAAATGGCAATCCACTCCAGTGTTCTTGCCTGGAGAATCCCAGAGTCAGGGAAGCCTTGTGGGCTGCCCTCTATGGGGTTGCACAGAGTTGGACAGGACTGAAGCAGCTTAGCAGCAGCAGCTGCCACTTACTTAACCTCTATGAGATCAATATTCTAGACTTCAGTTTACAGAGGAGGAATGGAAGTTCAGAGAGCTTACGTGACAAGGTCACAGAGTTAATAAATGGCAGATCCAAAATTCACACTAGATCAGCCTTTTTCCAAAATTCATGTTGGGGCTGGGGTGGGGTTGTGGAGGGGACATGAAGCAGTGTGTCTACTTGTCAGGGAGATTTCAGTACTCAATTTAAAGTGCTCACAAATTATCAGCAAATGGGAACCCACTGAATGGGATGTTTTCAGAACCATAGGAGAATGACAGGACTCATATATACTTTATCATTTGAAGTGTCATTATCATTTTTCTAAGTACTTTATCATTTTTCTGCCTTTTTAAAAGGCTGAATACTTTTTAAGATTCCAAAACATGCAATTCAATACAGATGCAATAAAACTTTCTTAAAAATACACAGTACTAAGAAGAGTTTTTGTTTTAGTGACAGTGGAGTAGGGAATGGCAACCCACTCCAGTATTCTTGCCTGGGAAATCCCATGAACAGAGGAGGTTGGTGGGCTACAGTCCAGGGGGTCACAAAAGAGTCAGACACAACTGAGTGACTAAGCAATAGGAATAACTGTGGAGTATCGTGTATCAGATTAACCCTCCGATAGATGGCAACAATAAACTATGGACAAACTAGCAAAAAAAATAAAAATAAAAGGAAAGTGGAAAAAATTATTTGAAGCACTGGAGAGTGACCAAAATCAGGCAAATGCTGAAGGAGATTTGACTCTTGAAAGAAGAGAACTACATATTGTTATAATCATGCATATTATTTATCCAGCTTTTTCCTGGAGGACACTCTCCAGGCCACAGAGCACTGGGGGATTAGAACTAAGAAAGCTCCATTATTATTGGCTTGAGGCATCAGAGGGTGGAGTTTGAACGGGCAGTTCATCTGGAAGGGAAAAAGACAAAGCAAAGGAAGCAGGGAGACGTGGAGAGGGGAGCTTCGAAATCTGCCCATCAGCTCCCTTACTAAGTCAGTTACCCCTGGACTTATTGTTGCATGGAGGTGACTGGACAGAACATGGTGAAAAGAATTAACTGAAAAAGCTAGTAAAAAATTTCAGCTGCTTCCCACTGCAGGAAAGTCAGAGTTTAGAATTCCACTGGGTTAGAGGAGCTTCCCAAACACCTTGAAATGTCCACTGAAACTCCGTTGGGCTGTATATTAGGAGACAAGACTATATCTCAGATTTATCCTAAAACTAATGGCAAAATCCAAACAGACTTTCCCTAACAAGTGTGAGAAACAAATCTCCACAAAATTGATATGTTCAGCTCAGAATTTAACAGACAGGAGCTTCACAAGAATTAACATTCTTCAAAGGAAGTCAAGTGAAGTGAAAGTCGTTCAGTTGTATCCAACTCTTTGGGACCCCATGGACTAGCTCGCCAGGCTCCTCTGTCCATGGAATTCTCCAGGCCAGAACACTGGAGTGGGTAGCCAGTTTCCTTCTCCAGGGGATCTTCCCAACCCAGGGATCGAACCCAGGTCTCCAACATTGAGGGCGGAGCCACCAGGGAAGCCCAGTAGTTGTGGCAGGCAGGCCCTCGAGTGTGCAGGCTTTAGTAGTTGTGTGCATGGGCTTTGTCCCTCCACAACTTAGTTGCTCTTCAAAGGAAGAAATCCAGAATTTCCTCCTCAGTCAAGCCTTTCTTAGTACCGTGGGCAGAGATTTACTCAGGGCTCCCCACTTCAATTCTGGATGCTTTTTGCATCCACTATGCCCTGTTAAATTCTGCTTACACAGGGTCTTCTTGTCAAGATCTGTGGCTGTGTGGCTGCCATAGTGTTTAATAACTTTTGATTAAGGGACATGTATATGGGGAAATGGGACTTATAATCAAGAGAAGATCCAAGCAAGAGAAACATAATTTTCAGACAAGGTCTCTGAAGTAGCTATTACAAAATAACCAAGGACTTCCTTGGTGGAGCAGTGGGTAGGTGTCTGCCTGCCAATTCAGGGCACACAGGTTTGATCCCTGGCCAGGAGGATTCCACATGCTGCAAAGTCACTAGACCCGGGCACCACAGCTCCTGAGCCTGTGCTCTCTGTGGAGCCCACAGGCCACAACCACTGCAGCCCACATAGGCCTGTGCTCCGCAACAGTAGAATCCGCTGCGATGAGAGGCCCAACCTGCGCACCACAAGGAAGAGTACCCCCGCTCGCCACACCTAGAGATAGCCCGCACGCAGCAAGGAAGACCCAACACAGTGAAATACGTAAATAATTTTTAAAAATTTTTTAGACTAAAAAAATAAAATAGGACTTCTTTGGTGGTACAGAGGATAAGAATCCACTTGCCAACACAGAGGACACATGTTCAAGCCCTGGCCGGGGAAGATTCCACATGCCACGGAGCAACTAAGCCCGTGCGCACAACTGCTAAAGCCTGCACACTCTAGGGCCTGCGTGCCACAGCTGCTGAAGCCCAGGCACCTAGAGCCCGTGCTCTGCAACACGAGAAACCACCACAAAGAAAGGCATGTGCACTGCAGCCAGAGGGCAGCCCCTGCTCGCCGCCACCGGAGATAGTCTGCGTGTAGGGATGAAGACCCAGTGGAACCAAAATCAATCAATCAATTAATAAAAAATAGTCAAGAGGTGACTATATGGGGAATCTTAATGAGAAATAAAAACTAGAAAAATGGACTTCATTGGATATTTGGGAAAATGCAGTATCTGAAACGAAGCATGCACTAGAGAAACTTGATGGTGTTTTGAAAATTTTAAAAATTAGCAAAGCTCTACAAAGACTGATCAAGGGGGAAAAAAAGACTAAACACAAATTACCAATATACCACTGAAAAAGAGGTTATCACTGCAGATCTTGAAGCTATTTAAAGAGTAATAAGAGATAACTTTATGTCAATTAATTCAACAACAAAGATGAATGCACACATTTAAAAACATGACTTAATAAAATTGACACAAGGTGAAGTATACAATCTGAATAGCCTTATATAAAATAAAAAATTAAATTTGTAAAGAAAAACTTGGCCAGAGGAAAAATTATCCAAGACCAAATGGCTTCACTGGTTAATTGTACCAATATTTAATTAAGAAATGATACCAATTTCATAGAAATTCCATTAAGAAGTAGAGGATGAGGGAACACCTCTCAATTTCATTTTTAAGACCAATATAAAACCCCAAGACAAAATTTGACAAAGATATCACAGGAAAAGACTGATATCTCTTATCAACATAGACACAAAGATCCTTTAGAAAATGTTTATTAGAACCAAGTCTAGCAACATGTGATGGTTGTGCAGGGACTGTAGGACCATTACAGAATTCAAAGATCACTCACTAGAATTATAGAACCGAGTAGAAAATCATATAATCAGCTCATGTATGCAGAAAAAGTACTTGATAAAATTCAACACTCATCCATGGTATCAACTCAGCGAACTAGAAATAGAGGGAGCTTCTTCAATCTGATAAAGGCTGTTTACAAAATAACCGTAGTGCTGACATCATGCTTAATGATGAAGTACTGAACACTTTACCCCATCCCTAGAAACAGGCCTCACTGCTTTATTTAGCCTTGCGCTGGAGCCTGGTATGCAGAGGAGAGTGTCCGCCGAAGTGCCCCAGCTCTAAGACTGTCCGCAGGCCGTGGGGTCGTGCGCATGCCCTCCCCCTCCATTGCAAAGCCTCTTTACAGGGGCACTGTCTCACTTTCAGTTGTGCCCCCGGATATTCAGGAAGCATCTGTCACCTCTGGGCCTCTTCTGCTTCCCATCTCCAACACTGCCAGGCACAAGGGTAAATCTGGGGTTTTGCTAATATCCCCAGTCCTACTCAGGTCGTTCATTTCAGGTCATACAGGAAGTTCAGGAAGTTCATTTCTCCCTATTCCTTCTGCTCTTATATTTCCAATAACCTGAGGCATCAAGGAAGGCAATGGCAACCCACTCCAGTACTCTTGCCTGGAGAATCCCATGGACAGAGGAGCCTGGCTGGCTGCAGTCCATGGGGTCACAAGAGTCAGACACGACTTAGCGACTGAAGAGAGAGAGAGAGATGTATCAAGAGAGAGGGCCCAGAGACAGGAAGCCTGCTTCAAGCTCCCTCTGTCCCTTGCTTATCCTCCTCCTCATCTAAGGGATCGTTGTCTCATCTTATGGATGTGAAATACTAGCTCTGACTTATCTGTATCTTTTTGAAATTCAAGAGTCAAGAACTTGACTATTTATCATCTATGTTCTGCTATAGCAATCATTCCTGAAGACATGGAAACAGGAACTGGGCCAGGTGGGTGAATGAGGGGGTAACATGGAAGTTGTGGGGTGGAGGAAATATGTGTTTTCAGAAGGTGATTCGGCCACACAGTTCTGTAGTAAGGGACTTGGATAAAGCCTGGGGCAGGCAGAGAAACAGACCCATGGGACAGACTAGAGAGCTCAAAAACAAGTCTGTGCATATGTGGATACCAAATGTTACAGACCTGTGGGAGGGGATGGATTGGTTTTTCAATGATGGTGCTGGCAGGGAGCTCAGGTGGGTGCTCTGTGATAACCTGGAGGGCTGGGTTGGGGGTGCTGGAAAGGAGGCTCAAAAAAGGAGGGCATGTATGTGCACATAGCTGATTCACATTGTTGTACAGCAGAAACCAAGACAATGTTGTGAAGTAGTTGTACTCCAATTAAAACAATAAATTAACAATGGTACTGGGACAATTGTGGAGAATTAGACCACTACCTTATACCAATAAATAAATAAGACAATAAATAAATAACACATGGCTTAAAGGTCTGAATGTGAAAGACAAGGCAATACAACTTTTTGAAAGTAACATGGTGGAATATCTTCTTGATCTTGGGATTAAGCAGAGTTTCTTAAAGAAGAACCCAAAATGCACTAACTTAAAAGGCAAACAGTAATAAATACATGCACATCAAAATATATAAGGGAGACCAAAAGACAAGCCACAGATCAGGAGAAAATATTTGCAACAGATACAGCTGACAAAGCACTTGTATTTAAAATATATAAAGCATTCCTATAAGCTAATAAGAACAAGACAGACATCCCACAGGAAAGACTCATCTGTCTTGGCAAAAGTTAAAAGATCTCAGTGAGAATGCCACAATGAAGGAAATCCAAATGACCAGTCAAAGTGAAAGGATACTTAATTTTATTAGTCATCAGGAACATGAAAATTACAACCACAATGAAATACTCTCACATTATCGCTTGACTAGTATAAGTGTTAAAATTGAACGGTCCCTAGTTTTGGTGATGCGTGGGTGCTCAGTCGTGTCCGACCCTTTGTGACCCCATGGACTGTAGCCCGCTAAGCTCCTCTGTCTATGGAATTTTCCAGGTAAGAATACTTGAGTGGGGTTGCCATTTCCTCCCCTAGGAGATGTTCCTAATCCAGAGATCAAACCTGCATCTCTTGCCCCCCCCCACCGCGCATTGGCAGGTGAATTCTTTACCACTACTCCACCTGGGAAGCCCAGTGGTGGTGAGGATGAGGAGAAATGAGAACTCATGCACTGTTGACAGGAGTGTGCACTGATACAGACACACTGAAAACGTTTGGCATTATCTAATCAGGTTGATGACGTATACCTTGTCTTAGAAGCAATTCCACTCATAAGTGTTTACCTAGCAGAAATGCATCACGTGTGCACTAGGAGTCATCTGAAAGTGTGTTCATAATCGCTTTGTTCATGGTAAAACATTGGCGACAACCCAAAGGTCTGCACACAACGTAAATGGATACATAAACAGAGGCAAGCATGTATTCATATAAGAAATACTATATAGCAAAGAAAAATGACAAATTATCGTTAAATGCAGCAGTAGATGAATCTACAAACGAAAAAGAAGCCAGCCGAAAGACATTGTAAGTTTCTGTTTACACAAAATTTCAAAACCAGCCAAACTAAATAAAGTTGTCTAGTTTTTTTGTGCTGCATGCTCAGTCGTGTCCGACTCTTGGCAATCCCATGCACTGTAGCCTGTCAGGCTCCTCTGTCCGTGGAATTTTCCAGGCCCATTAGAGTGGGCTGCCATTTCCTTCTCCAGAGGGTCTTCCTGATCCAGGGATTGAACTACATCTCCTGCGTTAGCAGGTGGATTCTTTAGCACTGTACCTCCTGGGAAGCCCGCTTAAAAAATAGTAAAACTACCACTGAGAAAGCAGGGAAAGTATTATCATAAAGTCAGGACACTGGTAGGGGTGACTAGGGTAGAGTAAATGTTCTGTTTCCCTATCTGGGTGGTCATTTTATAATTACTATTTAAATCTTAATGACCTCTTTTATATTTAGTAGTTATCTCACAAGAGAAGTGAGTTAAAACAAAAAAAATGTCCCTATAAGTGAGTTAAAACATAAAAGTGTCATCTATATCTAAAGATGATTCAAACTCATCTTTCTGATGACAACTGTAAAACATGGGGAATTATTTACATACTAATAAGAATAGAAAAACCAGTTACAAAACCATATACACGTTATGAACCCAGCTTAGAGGGGAACATATGCACAGAGAAAAGAGTGGAAAAACTTCAAAAGTGTTAAAAGAGATTCTTTTCTCTTGTATACTTCCAAGTAATTCCAAAGTTTTAATGAAGAGATGTTTATTTTCCAGCTTTAATTAGGAAATCAATAATGTTATAAAATTCTTTGCATCAAAGTCTGAAGTAAGATCTCTGCAATTATTCCTATCAGGATCCATTGTGGGAAATGGGAGACTCTCAAGGCATTTCCGGGAAAGGCATTTAACAGAGCGGGCTAGGTGCCTGCCGTGCTATTGGAAGGCGAGGGGAGGCAGGGGGGATTTGTGGGAGGGCCCCCCCATGGCCTTACCTCAGAGGTCACTGCTGCCCCCACTGCCGTACACACGTCCTACACCCATGAAACATCTCGAGACGCTGCCAGATGTTTACACGCCAGCGCGGGGAGCAGCCAGAGGCTGGCCCCTCCCTCAGTCTCACCTTCCAAATCAGACAAGAATGCCCCTCGGTGCAGAAGCCACGTGGACACGAGTCTGGTGGACGGAGTTAGGAGTGCCGTGGCCTCAGCACTCCACCCATGAGGGCTGCCCTGGAGGGGGATCAGAAGGAAGGCACCTGAGGGAGTCAGCTTTCCCCTCATCCTTTATGCCCTTCTGTATTTAATGCTAGGGTTGCCGTACCAAAATGCTATAAGCTGGGTGGTTTAAATGATGGAAATACAGTTTCACAACTCTGGAGGCAAGACCAAGGGATTGGAAGGGCTTGTTCCTCCTGAGGGCTGGGAGGGAAGGACCTGTTCCAGGCCTCTCTCCTTGGTGCAGAGGCAGCTTTCTCCTTGTGTCTTCATGCGGTCTTCCTTCTGTGCGTGTGTGTCTGTGTCCAAATTTCCCCTTTCATAAGGACATTAGTCCTACAGCATTAGCAGCCTCTCCACTCCAGTATGAGCTCATCCTTATACCGGCAATGGCTCATTTCCAAATTCGGTCACTGTCTGAAGGACTAGGGGTTAGGACTCCATCAAATGAACTTGGAGGGGGGATACTATTCAACCCTGGAGGAGGAAATGGCAGCCTACTCCAGTATTCTTGCCTGGAGAATTCTATGGACAGAGGAACCTGACGGGCTACAGTCCACGGGGTCACAAAGAGTTGGACGCGACTGAGCGACTTATCACTATTCAACCCATACAGCATCGTTCACGTTTACACACACCAAAAAACTTGTGTAATTGGGGAGGGGAGCATGAGGTGGAAGGCGATCTGAGATTCTCTGCAGATAAATCGTACAGCCTTGGACGGTGTGCCGTGCTGGGAAAGGCCTTGTGGAGGCTGTGACTCAGAGCACATCTGAGGCCAAAGGTCAGAACCAAGTGCAGGGATGGCGACCTTCTGAAAATACTCTTCCAAGTGATCACTTTGTTAGCAGCAGGATCCGAGAACTAACATAAGACCCATTGGTCCCTTGCACCACCAAGGGCTCTTTTGTGGAGCAGAGGAGACCCCTACCTTGTCTCCCTCCCATTTAACTGTTCAATGGTGAAATCCCACCCCTACCTGGCTGGACTCTCCCCTTGGAGGCAAAGGAAGGAGCAAATGCTGGGGGCTCCAAGCTCGCACGCCTCTGTATTATTCTGAGTAGAGCTGGCTTTGAGCCTTGGAGGCTGCTGGGAGGACAGAGAGAGAGGCCCCGTGAGAAGTGATCTCGCCTGGCCAAGACCCTGTCACAGAGCAGAACACAGCCACCCTCCCCAGCTGCTGCAGGATCTCCAAACCAGAGGGCCTCTCTGCTCCAGTGACAGCGGAAATGGCCAGTGTGAAGCTGGCCTCGGGATTCCTCCCTGCTGGGACCGTCCCCTCGAATGATGAATGTGCATCTGTGGCCAGAGCTTCGAGTTGGAGCTGAGCCTTGGGACTCCTAGTGAGGGTTTTTCATTTCTCTCCGGTGGGTGTTGGCCGGGACAGCACAGAGGCCTGTGTCCCTGCTGGTCACGCCCAAGCTTGGAATCTGTCCCTGGAGAAGCCCCAGAGACTCCAGATGCTGGCCGGTTTCCTCCAGTGGAAGATGCTCTTTTTGGGTCTGCAGATGGTCCCTTTGCAAGCCACCTCAGTCAGGAGCTCTGGAAGAGGGAACTGCAGGGCGTGGAAGTTCCCTTTCCTTTGAGAGGGGCTGCTGGACAGGCTGGAAGTAGCCCTGGTCGGTGGTTGGTGGTCTCTGTTCAGTAGTTTGGAGATAATTCACCATGTTCTGGAGATTATTCATCTTGTATCCTCCTGGCTTTGCTCCTCCCCCTCCTCTCCTGTTCCCTCCTTAGCCGTAGGACAGGTTGGCTTTGTAACTTCCCCCTGCACACCACCACCTAACCTTCCACTTGCATCCTGCACAACCCTGCTTCAAAAACTTTCATGGCTCCCTAGTGCCTGGAGTGGTGCTTCTCAAACTGTGATGTGGGCCTCAGATATGCCTATAGCTCTTGAAAAGTCAGTGCTTCCTGAGTCCCATCATAGCCCCAGCAATCAGATCACCCACGGTGGTGCCCAAGGACCAGAGTCTTGAACTCATCACACAGGTGATTTTTTTTTTCCTTATACAATTTTTAATTAATTATTGTAGTAAAATAGATATACCATAAAGTTTACCATTTTTAAGTATACAGTCCAATGGTACTAAGTACTATTATAGACTAAATGTTTGTGTCCCCCTGCGCAAGCCCATACATTGAAGCCACAGTCTCTATTTTGATGGTATACAGTGGAGGGGTCTTTGGGAGGTGATCACGTTTAGATGAGATCACGAGGGCAGGGATCAGTGATGGAATCTGTGCCCTTATAACAAGAGGAAGAGAGATCCCTCTGTCTCTTCATGTGCATCCTCTGAGAATAAGTGCACAGCAAGGAAGAGGGTGCTCATTAGAATCTTCCCAGTCTGACGCCATGAGCTTGAGCTTCTAGCCTCCAGAATTGTGAGAAAATAAATTCCTGTTGTTTAAGCCACCGGGCGCATGGTATTCTGTTATGGGAGTCTGAGCCAACAAAGAGAGGCATGCTCGCACTGCCATGCAGTCATCACCACCATCCAGCCACGGAGCTCTTCGTCTTCTCAAACTCTGCACCCATCAGACACCAACCCCCATCCCCCTTTCCCTGGAAAATGCCATTCTACTTTCTGTCTCCATGAATTTGACTACTCTAGGTGTGTCACATGGGCTTCCCAGGTAAAGTGGTAAAGAATCTACCTGCCAATGCAGGTGACACAGATGCAAGTTTGATCCCTGGGTCGGGAAGATCCCCTGGAGAAGGGAATGGCATACCACTCCAGTATTCTTGCCTGGAGAATTCCACAGACAGAGGAGCCTGGCAGGCTGCAGTCTAGGGGGTCGCAAAGAGTCAGACATGACTGAGTAACTAAGCACACACACGGGTGTGTCATATAAAGGCAATCATATTTGTCCTTTTGTTTCTGGCTTATTTCAGCCAACAATGTCCTCAAGGTTCATCCATGTTGTAGCATGTGTCAGAATCCTCTTCTTTTTTAAGGCTGAATAATATTCCATTGTATATATTTAGGCCACACTTTGTTTATCCATTCATCTTTCAAAGGACACTTGGATTGCTTCCATATTCTAGTTATTGTGAATCATGTTACTAGGAACTTGGATGTACAGATATATCTCTTCTAGCCCTTGCCTGCAGTTCATTTGGATTTATACTCAGAAAGGGAATTGCTGGATCATTTGGTAATTCTATTTTTAATTTTTTAGGAACTGCCATATTGTTTTCCACAGTGACTGTGCCATTATACATTCCTACCAACAGAGCACAAGAGTTCCAGTTCCTCCATATCCTTACCAACAACTGTTAATTTCTTTTTTTAAAAATAGTAGCCATACGGTGACTGCAGCCATGAAATTAAAAGGTGATTTCTTCTTGGAAGGAAGGCAACGACAAACCTACACAGTGTATTAAAAAGCAGAGATATCGCTTTGCCGACAAAAGACCATCTAGTCAAAGCTGTGGCTTTTCCAGGAGTCATGTACAGATGTGAGAGTTGGACCATAAAGAAGGCTGGGCGCCAAAGAACTGATGCTTTTAAATTGTGGTGCTGGAGAAGTCTCTTGAGAGTCCCTTGTACTGCAAGGAGATCAAACCAGTCAATCCTAAAGGAAATCAACCCTGAGTATTCATTGAAAGAACTGATGCTGAAGCTCCAACACTTTGATCACCTGATGTGAAAAGCTGACTCACTGGAAAAGACCCTGATGTTGGGAAAGATTGAAGGCAAAAAGAAAAGCGGGTGGCAGAGGATGAGTTAGTTAGATAGCATCACCAATTCAATGAACATAAATTTGAACAAATTCCGAGAGATAATGGACAACAGAGGAGCCTGGCATGCTGCAGTCCGTGCGTTTGCAAAGAGTCAGACACAGCTTAGCAACTGCACAACAACAATCCTCATGGGTGTGAGGGAATTAAAGCATTGTGGTTTTGATTTGTATTTCTCTAATGAATGATCATCTTTTCATGTGTTAATTGGCCATTCATATATCTTCTGTGAATTTCTATTCAAGTTCTTTGCTTGTTTTTAAATGGTGTGGGGTTTTCTTGTTCTGTATCTGCAGGTGATTTTGATAGAAGGCAAAGTGGATTGTCCTGCATGCGGTGTCAAGGACCCTCTGTGAGGGGGCCATGATC
This sequence comes from Okapia johnstoni, assembly GCA_024291935.2. Taxonomy (NCBI): domain Eukaryota; kingdom Metazoa; phylum Chordata; class Mammalia; order Artiodactyla; family Giraffidae; genus Okapia; species Okapia johnstoni. Next base: position 4,121,491 of record CM044326.1, read on the forward strand.
CGCCTTCCATCTCATTTTCTGTTTTTCCCAGAAAGACTATTTTGTTCTAGCTGTATGTTCCCATCTTCTAGCCTTTGTTTATACCCTTCCAAAAACTTGGACAACTGTAGCAGACTTTTTCTTGTCTGCACAAGAACCACCCTCTACCATTTCCTATCAAAATAGTTCTGGTAGGACTGTGGGTCGTAGTGTTCCTCCCCCTCCTGACACTGATAGCATACGACCCGGGCTTGGCCCATCCTAATGTTCCCATCGGAGAAGGCAATGGTAACCCACTCCAGTACTCTTGCCTGGAAAATCCCATGGACGGAGGAGCCTGGTGGGCTGCAGTCCATGGGGTCGCGAAGAGTCGGACACGACTGAGAGGCTTCACTTTCACTTTTCACTTTCATGCATTGGAGAAGGAAATGGCAACCCACTCCAGTGTTCTTGCCTGGAGAATCCCAGGGATGGTGGAGCCTGGTGGGCTGCCGTCTATGGGGTCGCACAGAGTCGGACACGACTGAAGCGACTTAGCAGCAGCAGCAGCAGCAATGCTCCCATCACCATGGTACCAGGGATTGGCTCAGGGGTGGACATGGGATCCACACCAATCATGTGGCTGTTAGAGAAATGTCTCTTACTGGCTGGCTTGCCCAGCTAAGATGATATAAGCTTGGGCTACTGGCTTCTTCCTTGATAGCATGGTCCACCTACATGCAGAAAGAAGAGGTCAACACAAATGGAAGATGAGTCAAGGCGAAGAAAGTGAAGAGAAAATAACATTATAAGAGTCCCTGGGTCCGTGCCTGATAGTAGTGTCCCCTCACTGGATACTTCAGGGATATAAGCCAATAGATTCCTTTTTGCCTAAGCTGGCCAGCATTCAGTTTCTGTCCCCAGTGATAGAAAGTTCTGGCAGTGCCTAATGCTTGCTTCCCAGCTCCTCTGTCCTCTGTCTGTCCCTCCATGCGTTCACCCGCCCACTCTTCTGCCTTTTCTGCCTGTGGCTTGAGGGCTGTTCCATGTAGGTATCTCCAGCAATCAGGGAGTGGGGACACAGCTTTCCAAGCGTTTTGATTGCCAACCCCCCTGCCTGCCCTGTCCCTTGAGACCTTCTGGTTATACATTTACTGTCTCTGTCTTGTGTAACAGGGTGAGTCTTTACGAGAAAAGTCATTCTTGTGGTGGATGGAACATCCAGCATGGCCGCCTGGCCCTCCCACACCACGGGGCAGCCTTGGGCGGAGGCTCAGCCCAGAGGAACACAGGGTCTGCGGGGACTTAGAGAGGGAGGGTGTGAAAGGTGAGTAATCGCTGAAAACGTGACCTTTGTCTCCTCGTTGTGGGTTTTGAGTGTGTGGCATTTTCTTTTTCCAGCTCCTTAGAGGGTTTCCCGCCCCCGGCCCAGGAAGCGGAAGCTGCCCCTGGGTGGAGCAAGGGCTGCGCCTCCCCCCCGGGAGCCTCTGGTCTTTGCGGTTCAGTCCTGGGAGCGGGGTCGGGGGGTGGGGGGTTGCAGCAGAGCTGAACCTTGAAGGCCCCAGCATGGAGGCTGTACCTGGTGCTGGGCTTACACTGTGGGAACGTGTTCTGGGATGACTTGCTCAAAGACAGCATTTTTGTTTGTTTAGAGATTTTTATTTGAAAAATAAAGAAGTGTTTCTTGAACCCAGTTATTGTGGAACAAGTTCTGTGCTACACACTGTTATGTCCGTGGATCACATGTGCCTTGTGCTGTTTTTGCTAGTGCTGTTTGGAAGCTTGTTTTATGCTCACACCAAGCTCATTTCCCCCAGTTGTACTTTTAAGAGTCCAGCTTCCGCTCACAGTCAGTGAGAAATGCTCAAAAGGCGTGAAGCTGGTGATAATGATAATAACAGCCAACAGTTACTGAGGGCTTAGCATGTCAGACAGTTGTTGTTTTTCAGTCACTAAGTTGTGTGCAACTCTTTGTCACCCCATGGACTTCAGCATGCCAGGCTTCCCCGTCCTTCACCATCTCCCAGGGTTTGCTCAGACTCATGTACACTGTGTTGGTGATGCCATCCATCTGTTGCCCCCTTCTCCTCCTGCCCTCAATCTTTCCCAGCATCAGGGTCTTTTCCCATGGGTCAGCTCTTTGCATCAGGTGGCCAGAGTACTGGAGCTTCAGCTTCAGCATCAGTCCTTCCTATTAATATTCACAGTTGATTTCCTTAAGGATTGACTGGTTTGATCTCCTTGCTGTCCAAGTGACTCTCAAGAGTCTTCTCCAACACCACAGTTCAAAAGCATCAATTTTTTGGCGCTCAGCTTTCTTTATGGTCCAACTCTCACATCCATACATGATTACTGGAAAAACCATAGTTTTGACTATATGGAACTTTATGAGTAAAGTGATGTCTCTGCTTTATATATGCAATGTCTAGGTTTGTCATAACTTTCTTCCAAGGAACAGGGATCTTTTAATTTCCTGGCTGCAGTCACTATTCACAGTGATTTTGGAGCCAAAGAAAATGAAGTCTGTCAGTGTTTCCACTTTTTCCCCATCTTTTGCCATGAAGTGATGGAAACAGATGCCATGATCTTAGCTTATTGAATGTGGAGTTTTACGGCAGTTTTTTCGCTTTCCTTTTTCACCATCATCAAGCGGTTCTTTAATTCCACTTTGGTTTCTGCCATTAAAATGGTATCATATGCATATCTGAGGTTGTTGATATTTCTCCTGGCAATCTTGATTCCAGCTTGTGATTCATATAGCCTGGCATTTCTCATGATGTACTTTGCAAATAAGTTAAATAAGCAGGGTGACAATGTACAGCCTTGATGTACTCTTACTCAATTCTGAACCAGTCTGTTGTTTCATGCCTGGTTCTAGCTGTTGCTTATTGACCTGCATACAGGTTTCTCAAGAGACAAGTAAGGTATAATACCAGGTCTGGTATTCCCATCTCTTTCAGAATTTTCCACAGTTTATTGTGATCCACACACTCAAAGCCTTTAGCATTGTCAGTGAAGCAGAAGTAGATTGTTTTTCTGGAATTCCTTTGCTTTTTCTATGATCCAGTGGATGTTGGCAATTTGATCTCTGGTTCCTCTGCCTTTTCTAAACCCAGCTTGAACATCATTGACTATGCTAAAGCCTTTGACCACGAATGTACTCATTCCATTGAATTGTGTATTTGAAAATGGTAGTGTTTGTGTGTGTGTATGTTCTAAGTTGCTTCAGTCGTGTCCAACTCTGTGCGACCCCATAGACGGTAGCCCTGCAGGTTCCTCTGTCCATCGAATTCTCCAGGCAAGAATACTGGAGTGGATTGCCAGTCCCTTCTCCAGGGGATCTCCCCAAACCAGAGACTGAACTGCTGCTGCTACTGCTAAGTCACTTCAGTTGTGTCCAACTCTGTCGGACCCCATAGATGGCAGCCTACTAGGCTTCCCCGTCCCTGGAATTCTCCATGCAAGAATACTGGAGTGGGTAGAGACTGTACTGGCGTCTCTTATGTCTAACCTGCATTGGCAGGTGGGTTCTTTACCACTAGGGCCACCTGGGAGGGTTAGATGGTAAATTTTGTGTATGTAGAGCTTCACACACACAGACACACACACACACACAGACACACGCAGACACACACACACACACAAAGACACATGCAGACACACACATGCAGAGACACACACAGACACACGCAGACACACACACAGACACACAAACACAGACACATGCAGACACACACACAGACACACGCAGACACACACACAGACACACACACACACACAAAGACACATGCAGACACACGCATGCAGAGACACACACAGACACATGCAGACACACACACAGACACACAAACACAGACACATGCAGACACACACGCAGACACATGCAGACACACACACACAGACACACGCAGACACATACACAGACACACGCAGACACACCTTGAGCTGGGCCTTGCCCCTCAGTGCTTCACCTCACCAGGAAGCCCTGAGGGTATTTCTGTTGAGTGTGAATGTGGACGTAATGTTCTTCCTTGAGCCTTAGTATGTTTTCCCAATGCCTTATAAAGAACACTTACCACTTTAAGAACTGGAGGGAGAGAGGACACTTGAAGAATTTAAAAGAAGATAAAAACTGAGGGCATATGGAGTTGATTGGGTTTCCCTGGTGGTCAGGAAGATGCCCTGGAGGAGGAAATGGCAACCCCCTCCAGTCTTCTTGCCTAGGAAATCCCATGGACAGAGGAGCCTGGTTGGCTACAGTCCATGGGAACACGAACATGTTGGACATGAGTGACTAAACAGCAATGGGGAGTTCATTGCCCAGAGTCCTCCCCGAGCGCTCGGGCACCATCCAGTGGGCGGAGGTGAGGAGCAGCTGTGCTCCGAGGGACTGGGAAGGCCCTCACTGGCCCTTCCTCCTGCCCCTGAGTGGTTTGCCAAGATTTTCTGTAGAGCTAAGTAAGCCTGGGTTCCTGCTGGAGGTGCCCCCAGGAGAGCGGGGCCTTTTCATCCAGAAAACGGGGAGGCAATACCTGTGGTGATGACAGTCAGAGTTCAGCCCTAACAATGGTCTCAGTTTAACAATCAGTAAATAGATAAATTTACTTCCAGATCCCCTGGAGAAGGGCAGGGCAATCCACTCCAGTATTCTTGCCTAGAGAGTCTGATGGACAGAGGAGCCTGGCAGGCTACAGTCCATAGGGTCGCACACAGTCAGACAAGACTGAAGCAACTTAGCACATACATGCAAATAGATAAATAACAGATGCTACACATTTTAGAGCACCGATTCTGTTTCAGTCACTGAGGAAGGCTTTACATAGATTATTTTTTGAGTCATCACGGTAACCCTGTGGGTTGAGGATCTCTATTTTAAATACTTCTCCCTATAAAATATATCCTGCAAATAAAGAAGCATGTGATGTGTATTTGTACACTTATTTTTAATAAGAAATTAATTGCTTCAGGGCGACTGTTGTAATAAATAGATCCTCAAATGCCTCATGACTAAAATACAAGGACGCTTCTTATTCACCAGAGCTGGGCAGCAGAGGCAGGGACAGGAGGGTGGACAGCGGCTCTCCACGTGGTTACTCAGGGATCCAGGTTGCCAAGGGCTGCTCTAGCTTTAGCTCAGGGTATCTGAGGTTGCCTTTCACATTGACGCCAGCTAGCTGGAAAGGAAAGGACCTCACATATCAGTTTTACAGGCCAAGCCTGAAAGTCATGACTTAACTTTCATTTAAAGTCTGCTGCCTAGAACTCACCCTCAAGGCTAAACCTAAGCTCAAGAGTGACTGAGAAATGCAGTCTAGATTTGTTCTCAGGACAAAGCAGTGAATTTGGGTTAGGGTGACTCATGTAACTTCTTGTTCAAACCAGAGCCTTATCAACAGGGAAAGGAGTGATTAAATCATCCCAGAACAGCAGGTATAAATTTGGATGGGAACAAAGTCACCTGGTTTTTGTGAGCAAGAGTAGGCAAAGACAAGCAAACAGCAATGTTTTCTTGTTTAAAATAAAAGCAAGGCATGCCCACAGCCTGTTCTACACATTGGCTTTATTTCTCCCACTCAGCAGTAAATCTCAGTCATCTGGTCATAAGAGACCCTGCTTTAGGTGTTTTTTTTCACACAGTGACACTTTGTGAAATAATCTGTTGAACCAGTCCCTACTGATGGATGTGAGCTGTTTCAATTTTTAGCATTACAAACAACAGTGCAATGAGTCAATCATTTTAGGTACATCTTAAATAGACAGCAGTAGTAAAATGAAGTCTTGGGCTCTTAGGGTAACTAAACCGGACCCTAAGGGGCCTTCCCATAACAGAACACCCCACCACAAGGTCCCCCACTTGACTTTCATCTGTAGAGAAACTTTATTCAAAGCATAAATTTAGTCCGAGAAGTGAGAAAATGAAGAAGATATGAAGACAGTCAAGCAAGACAAAATAGTAAGTTTAACCATTAAGCAAATTCTTTAGTTTGGAACAAACCTTTAGTTCCTCCTCAAGGGCTACAGAGAATATTCTGAGCCACATCCTTCGAGCTGTTTTGTAGATTCTGATCCCTTTCCAGGTGGAAGAATTTAACTGTGTGCTGCCCACAAACATGTAGACCCCAGACGGCTTGGAACTAGAAGGTTAATGACGTTGACTCCCGATTACCTCAGCACCAGCCAGTCCGAAGAACTTCCATGACTGATCATACTCCCAACAACCCTCCTCCCTCACCCTCTCTTTAGAAACCTTTCCCTGCAAACCTCTGGGAAGTTTACCTTTTGAGCACTAGCTGCCTAGACAGCTTGCTTGGTGCCTGCAATAAGCTCTGCACTTTCCTTCACCACAGCCCAGCGTCAGTAAATTGTCTTTATTGCATGCAGGCAAAAAGCATCCGGTATGAGAGCATCTCAAGTTAATGTATTCGATAGCTTTCTTTATTTTTGTACTTTATAGAAATAGTATCAAACATATTCTTTCTGTGATTGTTTCCCAATTTTTGCTCAAAATGGTGTTTTTAAGATTTATGTGATTAATAAGTGAGTAGTCCATATTTTAAAAGTCCAAAGAATGCTCAAACTACTGCACAATTGCACTCATCTCACATGCTAGTAAAGTAATGCTCAAAATTCTCCAAGCCAGGCTTCAGCAATACGTGAACCATGAACTTCCAGATATTCAAGAAGGCTTTAGAAAAGGCAGAGGAACCAGAGATCAAATTGCCAACATCCCCTGGATCATCGAAAAAGCAAGAGAGTTCCAGAAAAAAACATCTATTTCTGCTTTATTGACTATGCCAAAGCTTTTGACTGTGTGGATCACAATAAACTGTGAAAAATTCTGAAAGAGATGGGAATACCAGACCACCTGACCTGCCTCTTGAGAAACCTGTATGCAGGTCAGGAAGCAACAGTTAGAACTGGACATGGAACAACAGACTGGTTCCAAATAGGAAAAGGAGTACGTCAAGGCTGTATATTGTCACCCTGCTTATTTAACTTCTATGCAGAGTACATCATGAGAAACGCTGGGCTGGAAGAAACACAAGCTGGAATCAAGATTGCCAGGAGAAACATCAAAAACCTCAGATATGCAGATAACACCACCCTTATGGCAGAAAGTGAAGAAGAACTAAAGAGCCTCTTGATGAAAGTGAAAGAGGAGAGTGAAAAAGTTGGCTTAAAGCTCAACGTTCAGAAAACTAACATCATGGCATCTGGTCCCATCACTTCATGGGAAGTAGATGGGGAAACAGTGGAAACATTGTCAGACTTTTTTGGGGGGGCTCCAAAATCACTGCTGATGGTGATTGCAGCCATGAAATTAAAAGACACTTACTCCTTGGAAGGAAGGTTATGGCCAACCTAGATAGCATATTTAAAAGCAGAGACATTACTTTGCCAACAAAGGTCCGTCTAGTCAAGGCTCTGGTTTTTCCAGTGGTCATGTATGGATGTGAGAGTTGGACTATAAACAAGGCTGAGCGCCGAAGAATTGATGCTTTTGAACTGTGGTGTTGGAGAAGACTCTTGAGAGTCCCTTGGACTGCAAGGAGATCCAACCAGTCCATCCTAGGGGAGATCAGTCCTGGGTGTTCATTGGAAGGACTGATGTTGAGGCTGAAACTCCAATACTTTGGCCACCTCATGTGAAGAGTTGACTCATTGGAAAAGACCCTGATGTTGGGAAGGATTGGGGGCAGGAGGAGAAGGGGACGACAGAGGATGAGATGGTTGGATGGCATCACCGACTAGATGGACATGGGTTTGTGTAAACTCCGGGAGTTGGTGATGGACAGGGAGGCCTGGCGTGCTGCGATTCATGGGGTCGCAAAGAGTCGGACACGACTGAGCGACTAAACTGCACTGAACTGAGTCTGCTTTTGAGGGTTATTTGTGCTGTTGCCAGTGTTCTGTGTTTTGTAGGATGAGGTGTGACCACTCCCCAGCTCCTAGACGCCTATGCACGAGTTTCCTCTATGACCTACACGTAATGGTAGATTTGCCCTGTCATAGGGCAGGTACGGATCCCTTCATGAGATGCTGTCAGATCCCTCACTGGACTCTCCCAGAGTGGTTGTGCCAAATCCGACTCCCACACGCGGAAGATTCCCATGGCTCCACATTCTTATCTTGGCTTTCTTGTGCATTTGAGGTTAAGCAACATTTCCTTTCTTTGTGATTTGAGATTCCTTGTTTACAAACGCCTCTCTGTGTCTTTTGTTCATTTTTTCCACTGGACTGCTTATATTTTCCATGTCAGGTTGGAGTTCTTTCATACTTTGAATACTAGCTCTTTGATGCTTGCAGTTGCTATGAATACTGTGTGTGACTTGTCTTTACTCTCATGATGTCTTCTGATAACGGTTCTTAATGCAGCATGGTCTAATAGGTCAATTTTTCCCATAAGGTGGATGGTTGTTTTGTTTGTTTCCTGCTTGAGAAGTCTTCCTAGCCTAGGTCTCAATCCTACTTTACACGGGAGCTGACGGTGGTTCAGTTGCGTAATCTCGTGCCGAAGTTCCAGGCCAGTTTGCGCCTCCTGGGGATTTGCCCACACAGGTCATCTCCGAAGGCCACAGTGAGTCCAAAGACACCTGGGCTCTGATGCTGCCTGGGACCCCCAGGCCCAGTCTACTAACCCCCCTCAGGCACTGCCACCAGCTCCTTCTTCAGGTCAAGAATTTCATTTCTCCCCTAGTGTTCTTCTCCATAGCGGGACCGGCTGGAATGCTTGTGTATGACATGTCCTTAGAACATGAGGGCTCCAGGACGCATCCATGAAGGCAGGGCCCCCCGGCGCCTCCCAAGGAAGATCTTTCTGGAGCTGGGGTCTCAGGGAAGGGCCTTCAGGGAAAACGGGTATTGGTTAGGGAGGCTGTTTAATGTTACAGTCCCTTTGATGACAATGGTGCTAATGATGCTATCTTGCTGCTATTTGTGTTCCACAGAGGCTGGGAGGAAATCCAAAGATGTGGATTCAACAAGGAAAGCTGGGAAGCAGTGTGAGGGCACGGCCTCTTCTCTCCTGAGGGCTCTTGTCCCTGTGTCTTGAAGAGTAAACCCCATGACCTCAGTTAGAGGAGGGAAGAGAGGGCGAAAGTTCACCCACAGTCCCATTGTCCCCACATGTGCCTCCTTCTCGGTAACATGCAGGCCCGTGTCGGTTGGGGCACTTACTATTTTCTGTTCCTTTGTCACTTCTATGTTTGTCTTTGTGAAACATACGTAATTTTTAACAGCCATACAAGGCACCATTGAGTTGATAGATGTGCCCGAACACGGCCATCCTGCCGGTATCGGACAGACATGAGGCTATTTTCAGAGTCAACCTAGATGTTTTAGTCAAACCAGTAGCGGTTAGTTTTAATCATTATTTCTTTTTTCTACCTTTTAACTATTTCCTTAAGCTACCTTCTCAGAAATGGGATTTCTGGTAAAAAGGGATGGATATCTTTATTGCTTTTAAAAGATAGTGGTAGATCTCTTTTCAAAGATGCTGTGCTAATTTGTAAAACCCAAAATACATTTCTTGCAATTTTCCAAAGATAAGAACGGGGCGAGAAAAGTTCACTGGAATGTCCCTCCAGTGCCTTGGAGGGCTGTTTCCTTACAGAGTTTCAGGAAGGTTCTAATCAGCAGCTCTGTTTCTGTGAGATCAGGTTGCAGTAGACAGGAGGCTGTGTGGCTATCAGCACTGATAAGGGTATTTGGGGACTGTTTGTGGCCAGTTTAAATGCCTACTCTGTAGGGCTCTAGGCTGGGGACCTGGTGAGGGTGACAGGCTCTCTTTGTAGAGACCCCTCTTCCGCTCTCCCAAAGCTTGCACTTCAGGTGCGGAGTGACGCATCTGAGGGCACTGCCAACCAGGGTCAGCCACACGGTGGTCTCGTGTTGTTCTCTCAAGAAGGTAAAGACCTGGGTGATTGTGGCCAGGCCCAACTGTGCCCCAAGAGGGTGTGAGTGCTCAGGCCAATGGCCCAGGTGGAGAGGCTGAACTCTGAGGGTCAGGGCTGTCCTGGGCCTGCTCAGGCAGGGCAGGGCCCCCGGGAATGAGCTGGAGGATCCAGGTAGCGTTAAAGCCCAGGGAGCAGTAAGTGGGTGCAGGGATGTCCCCGGCCTCCTGCCAAACCCTTTCCCTCTGGCGGCTGGGCCTCCCCAGGGACAGGGGGACCCGCAGCTCAAGGGTGAAGGGCAAGTGTCCCCAGACTGGCTGGGCCGCAGACCCACACGCATGCTTCAGCAGAGGCATTTTTCACTGGACCTGGGAACCCAGGCCCATTCTGCATGCTACCCCTGAGAGAGGCCAGGGCCTTGGAAGGGATCTGCCCAGGACATGAGCGTGGGCATGTTTGCTTGGACAGCAGGGTAAGAGGCTCTGTGGGGGCAGGAACCCAAGGAGGCCTGAGTCTGAACACTCAGCACAAACAGACAACCAAACCCCTTCCTGTGTGGGGGCAGAGCCCAGCTCACCATGCCCCACCCGTGCTGCTGCTGAGCTGGACTTCTGGGGCTTCCGGAGCTGGGGGAGTTCGGAACTCTTTCCCCGATGACAGCTTCAGCCATGCAGTTTCACAAGATCCTTCGCTCCGCCAGTGTCAACATCAACCACAACAGTAGAAGTAATAAAAATAGTGCTAACTGTTACTTACTCAGGACTTCTCATGTGCCAGCTACTGTTCTAAGGGTTTTATATGGTCTAACTATGTGGGAGGTGTTGCTGTCATTATCCCCATTTTACAGATGTGGACATTAAAGCAGAAGAGAGGTTAAGAAACTTGCTCCAGGTCATACAGCCAGTAAGTGGGGGAATTGGAATCATACTGAGGCTGCCTGGCTCTGGAGCCAGTGAGTTTCCTCACTTCCCTGACCAGCTCTTGCGTCTTACAAGATGACAAATGCTCTCACACCTACCGTCCCATAGAAACCGCCAGCAACGGCTTCTGCAGGCAGAGCTGCGGCTCCAAGCACTGACAAGGGCTGGATCCAGCACCTGGCTTTCCAGCCAGGCAACTTTAGCTGATGACCCAATTTGTCTTATCCAATCACTTTATCTGTAAAATAGGGGTATAATCCCCACTTCAGTGCACCAGGGGGTGGAAGGGCTGTGAGGATTAAATGCGATCACGTCTCCGAATGTGTGCAGCACCTTGGTAGACACCTAGGAGATGCGGGCTCCTGGGTCAAGTTCTCTTCATTTTAATATGTTCTCCAAAGGTCCCCTAACTGTTCTGGGTGCCCTGGCAGAGGCAGAGGAGCAGTTACAAAGCAGCGGTGAGTCTATGCATGCCGCCACATGAAGCTCTACGAAGCACACGTGTACAATGTAAGACTCCACCCCCCAAGGCCACCCCCTGCGGATGGCCTCCAAGGAGCTGTGAAACTGGGAGAAAATCACGCTTTCTCAACAGACTGCTGACAACTGGAAGTATCTGTGGTTTAACTGCCCAATGTCCTGTTCTCAGTTACGTCCTTCTATTGAGTGGCCCTTGGGGACTAGCCAATCTGTGAGCCCAGGACACATGCCCCCTTCAGTTATTAGGTTCTCCTTCCAGTTTCACCTCTGATCCCCAAAATCCCCTGGGAATTGTTCAAAAGACCCATCTGGGGAAGTCAGCCAACTAGCCAAAGCAAATTGTGTCATCTTGTGTGTGACCTAAGAAAGGACGGGTGAACACTGAGCGGGCAGCGAGCAGTAACTGCGCACAGTCTGCCTCTCTGCTGTCCAGCACTCATTCCACCCTTCCCCAACCCCCCACAGGAAATGTCACTGTCTCCCATGGCAGAGAGCCAAAGTTTCATATCTCTACACCAGGCCAGCTTCTCCATTAGGCTCGCTGGAAAAGTCCTACGACCTTCAAACTACAAGACAAGTTCTCTGCTCCAGCATCGGCAGCAGTCGCCAGTACATGCGGCAAACGGCCTGCCCTGTGAGGACGCTCTGCTCCTTCTTCAGCCGCCTGGCACCCTGCTCTGCTCCTGGGAGTGTCTGCTATAGTCACTGCCCGCTGTGGATTCAATTCTCCCCTTCACAGGGGTCATCCCTGTCCATTAATCTCGTGGTTACACATAACGGAGGTTGTCAGAAGCATGCCATCCCTGGGGTCACACAGCTTCCAGTTGGAGGGCATTTGGGGTCCTCAGGGCCAGGGATTACTGTTCAGTTCGGTTCAGGCGCTCAGTCGTGTCCAACTCTTTGCGACCTTGTGGACTGCAGCACACCAGGCCTCCCTGTCCATCACCAACTTCCAGAGCTTGCTCAAACTCATGTCCATTGAGTTGCTGACGTCATCCAACCATCTCATCCTCTGTCATCCCCCTCTCCTCCCACCTTCAATCTTTCCCAGCATCAGGGTCTTTTCCAAGGAGTCAGTTTTTTGCATTAGGTTGCCAAAATATTGGAGTTTCAGCTTCAGCATCAGTCCTTCCAATCAATATTCAGAACTGATTTCCTTTACGATGGACTGGTTGAATCTCATTGCAGTCCAAGGGACTCTCAAGAGTCTTCTCCAACACCACAGTTCAAAAGCATCGATTCTTCAGCACTCAGCTTTCTTTATGGTCCAACTCTCATATCCATACATGACTACTGGAAAAACCATAGCTTTGACTAGACAGACCTTTGTTGGCAAAGTAATGTCTCTGCTTTTTAATATGCTACCTAAGTTGGTCATAGCTTTTCTTCCAAGGAGTAAGCATCTTTTAATTTCATGGCTGCCGTCACCATCTGCAGTGATTTTAGAGCCCCCCAAAAATAAAGTCTGTCACTGTTTCCATTGTTTCCCCATCTATTTGCCATGAACTGATGGGACTGCCTGCCATGATCTTAGTTTTGTGAATGTTGAGTTTTAAGCCAACATTTTTACTCTCCTCTTTCACCTTCATCAAAAGGCTCTTTAGTCCTTCTTCGCTTTCTGCCATAAGGGTGGTGTCATCTGCATATCTGAGGTTATTGATATTTCTCCCGACAATCTTGATTCCAGCTGGTGCTTCATTCAGCCCAGCATTTTTCATGACGTACTGTGCATATAAGTTAAATAAGCAGGGTGACAATATACAGCCTTGACGTACTCCTTTCCCAATTTGGAACCAGTCTGTTGGTCTGTGTCCAGTTCTAACTGTTGCTTCTTGACCTGCATACTGATTTCTCAGAAGGCAGGTAAAGTGGTCTGGTATTCCAATCTCTTGAAGAATATTCCACAGTTTGTTGTGATCCACAGAGTCAAAGGCTCTGGCGTAGTCAATAAAGCAGAAGTAGATGTTTTTCCGGAACAGTCTTGCTTTTTTGATGATCCTTCCATTGTTTTTCCTCTATTTCTTTGCATTAATCATTGAGGAAGGCTTTCTTATCCCTTCAGAAGGGATTGGTGTTATCCACTGAATTATTTCAGGCAACAATTTTACTCAAAAACCTGGTTGGCCTTTGGTATTTTGTTGAGGGTGAGGGGAGGTCATTCCATTCGAATGGAACCATAGTCAAAGATCTACCCTAGCCTGTCTTATACAATAATTCCAATGATTTAGCTACTTGGCATCTGTGTTTCGCTCTCACCCTAACTGGATTGTTACTACATTCAAAACAGTAGCCTCATGGGAGATGCCCCTTCATATGCTCTTTTCTGGGGGTCTCTCTGTTAGACGAAATTCTGCTATGGCTGTTGTTTGCAAGCAACATTTTCAGTCTAGTGTAAAGAAACTCTGTGTGTGTGTGTAAAATCCTATAAGACCCTTCTGGAACTTTCACTCCACCGAGCTTGAAGGCCACTGAGAGAGGGAGCTTCTCTCAGATTGCCACATTCCCTCCTATCCCTGCCTGACATCTGGCTCTTTCTGATATCAGTCCATTCCTCTATTGTAGAACATTGCCCAAAGTAGCCAACAACAGCACCATTCTGGACTTTTCCTAACATGTCCCCAAGTCAACAGCCTCACTCAGTGTATAGCCTGTGCCCCAATATTTGGCCAAATGTTTTGCTATGGCATGACAAGGATCCCCAGCATTCTGTCCTGGAAAGTAGCGTTCTCGTTATCTGCCCCTTCCTCCTCCCTCAGCCCATTCCTGCCGTGCTCCACTGCCATCTACCAGATTTTGGTTCAGTTAGGAGCGCACCTGATTGCAAGAAAACCTGAGTCACGGGGAGGGATGTGTTGGTCTACAACAGGAAGTCTGAGGCAGTCCAGAGCTGGTCCATCATCCAGGGTATCAGGGCACTCAGGCTTGTCCTTGCTTCCTGTTCTGCTCCTTTTGTAGTTTTCTATCCTACTAAATCAGGAATAGTTCTTCATTTTTGCAACAGAAGCTGTGTCAAGATGGTTAAGCAAAAGAGGAATTTATTAAAAGGAATTTTGGGGAAGTCTGAAGTAACAGGCTAGAGCGAAAACCACTGCCATTGGCCCACGGAGCACCAGATGTTACAGGGGCCTCTTATCTGGAGCCTGACCTCACTGCCATTGCACAGCTGCCACGAGCAGTGTCCCTCCAGCGCTTGGAGCCTGGCCACTCTACCCTCTGAAGCCTCCCTCTGGACTGACGCCTTATGCGGCTGAATAGGATAGGGGGCGGGGGAGGGGTCAGGTCACATCCTTAAGCCCTCCCTGCAAAGGAGGCTGGGAAGGGATTTTGATGTCTCGTGAGGTTGAATCTGATTGGAGAATCCTAGGTCACGTGCCCGAGCCCTGGGTGCCCTGGGTGCAAAGGAGACGGGAGGAGAGTTTTTTCTATTCTACTCAGGGCACGGGTGCAAAGGGCCCCCAAACAGAGCCAGAGTGTTCTCAAGGTGTGGGGCAGCCCGCGAACATAACAGGTATAACTCCACCTACTGTCTCCTCTTTCTCCTCTCTGATTCACTCTGCACTCCGCCCCATGGCCTCCCGTCTCACAGCCGCCATGGACCTGCCGTGGTCAGTCTCGGTGGCTTCCCAGATGTCCCTGGGCACGTCCTGGCGCTCACCTAACTTTTCAGCAGACGATATGTTGAACTCCTTCTTCTTAAAGCCCTTCTCTTGCTTTCCACAGCCCAACTTTCTCCGAGGTTTTCTCTTCCTCCTCTGAACTTCTCTGTCTTCTCAGCATACTCTTCTTCTACCTCTGACTTCTAACTCTGAGGTGCCCTGCTCCACTTGGGTGATTTCATCTATGTATTAATGGCCTCACACTCCTATCTCTAGGTCAGATCTCTCCTCTGTGTTCCTGAAGCCTTTAAATCACTTGTATTTCGTTGTTCCACAGCATCTCAAACTTCATAGGTCCAACACAGAACTCCTGATTTTCCATTTTGATATATCTAACCTCAACCAGTGTCCTCATCCCAGCATCTGGTACCAGCATTTTAAAGCCAGGAGTTCATGGGGCTCCTTTTTTCCTTCCAATCTCAAATCCAACCTAGCAGCAAGTGACATCAGGTTCTAAATCCAAAGTTTATTTTGAATTCTCTCCACTTTTCTCAACCTTACATCACTCCCATTCAAGTAGTCATCAGTTTTTACTTGGATTGCTTTTTAAATTTCTTTTAATGCACTTTTAATTTCTGTTTTTAAATGTTAATTTATTTTAATTGGAGGATGATTACTTTACAATATTGTGATGGTTTTTGCCATATAACATGAATTGGCCATAGGTATACATGTGTCCCCCCCATCCTGAACCCCCTCCCACCTCCCTCCCCACCCTATCCCTCTGGGTTGTCCCAGAGCACCAGCCTTGTGTGCCCTGCTTCGTGCGTTGAACTCACACTGGTCATCTGTTTTACATATGGTGATATACATGTTTCAATACTATTCTCTCAAATCATCCCACCCTCACCTTCTCCCAATGAATCCAAAAGTCTGTTCTTTACATCTGTGTCTCCTTTGCTGCCCTGTATGTAGGATCATGGTTACCATCTTTCTAAATTCCATATATATGCATTAATATACAGTATTTGTCATTCTCCTTCTGACTTACTTCACTCTGTATAATAGGCTCCAGCTTCATCCACCTCATTAGAACTGACTCAAATGCATTCCATTTTATAGCTGAGTAATATTCCACTGTGTATATGTACCATAGCTTTCTTATCCATTCGTCTGTTGATGGACATCTAGGTTGCTTCCATGTCCTAGCTGTTGTAAATAGTGCTGCAGTGAACAGTGGGGGTACATGTGTTTCTTTCAATTCTGGTTTCCTCAGGATGTATGCCCAGCAGTGGAATTGCTGGGTTGTGTAGCAGCTCTGTTTCCAGTTTTTTAAGGAATCTCCATTTTGTTCTCCATAGCAGCTTGCATTGTACCAGTTTGCATTCCCACCAACAGTATAAGAAACTCAAAATGGATTAAAGATCTAAACGTAAGACCAGAAACCATAAAACTCCTAGAGGAAAATATAGGCAAAAAGAACTAAACGACATTTTCTCCAAAGAAGACATACAGATGGCTAACAAACGCATGAAAAGATGCTCAACATCACTCATTATTAGAGAAATGCAAATCAAAACCACAATGAGGTACCATTTCACACCAGTCAGAATAGCTGCTATCCAAAAGTCTACAAGTAATAAATGCTGGAGAGGGTGTGGAGAAAAGGGAACCCTCTTACACTGTTGGTGGGAATGCAAACTAGTACAGCTACTATGGAGAACGGTGTGGAGATTCCTTAAAAAACTGGGAATAGAACTGCCATATGACCCAGCAATTCCACTGCTGAGCATACACACTGAGGAAACCAGACTTGAAAGAGACACGTGTACCCCAATGTTCATCACAGCACTGTTTACAATAGCCAGGACATGGAAGCAACCTAGATGTCCATCAGCAGACGAATGGATAAGGAAGCTGTGGTACATATACACAATGGAATATTACTCAGCCATTAAAAAGAATACATTTGAATCGGTTCTATTGAGATGGATGAAACTGGCGCCCATTATACAGGGTGAAGTAAGCCAGAAAGAAAAACACCAATACAGTATACTAATGCATATATATGGAATTTGAGAGATGGTAACGATAACCCTATATGCGAGGCAGAATAAAAGACACAGATGCATAGAACAGTTTTATGGACTCTGAGGGAGAAAGTGAGGGTGGGACGTTCTGGGACAATAGCATTGAAACATGTATATTACCATATGTGAAACAGAACACCATTCCAGGTTCAATGCATGAGACAAATGCTCAGGGCTGGGGCAATGGGATGACCCAGAGGGATGGGATGGGGAGGGAGGTGGGAGGGGGGTTCAGGATGAGGAACACATGTAAACCCATGGCTGATTTCATGTCAATGTATGGCAAAAACCACTACAATATTGTAAAATAATTAGCCCCCAACTAAAATAAATAAATTTATTAAAAAAAAAAAAAAGAGAGAGTTCCTTTTTCTCCACACCCTCTCCAGCATTTATTATTTGTAGACTTCTAGTCTGTTCTCCATTCAGCAACAGAAGGGTAGTATTTCTCAAGCATAAATGCAAGCACATGATTCCTCTGGGGCAATTTCTAATAGCTTTTCATTTAACTAAGAATGAAATTCATGCTCTCTAATATGGCTTATGTGGTCCGTGTCATTCTGTTCCTACCTCCCTGTCTGTGCTCCAGTCTTTCGGGAGATTGAGCACGGTAACATTTTTCCTGCCCCAGGACATTTGCACATACTACTCCCTGTCTGTAATGTTTTCACTTGCATTTTCCCCATGACTGGCTCATTCTCCATCCTCATGGTCTCAGTTTAAAAAAAAGGACTCTGATCATCTAGTGTTATTATTCTCTCAGTCCTTTGTTGATTTTCTTCACAACACTTGAACACTTGCAATAATTTTGTTTGATTATTTCCTTATCTGCTCCTCAACTTGAATACCAAGTCCGTAAAGTTAAGGACTACCCTTGTCTCATTCACTGACTAGCAGAGTCCCCGAAGAGTAATCATTAAATAAATAAATGTTGTTTGAATGCTTTATCTGTTTTTCCCTCAAACATACCCCAGCACCTGGTGCTTTAGAAATCTTTATTGCCTCATCTCACTTGAGCACTTGGGCAAATGTTGCCTGTAGAGTATGTTCCTGTAGGGGGGAAATAGCTTTGTAAACTCATGGCCTGCTCAGCTCTCAAGCTGCTTTTATGACTAATTGATCTGATCTTGAACTTTTTCATAACCAGCAGTGTGAAGCAGCCAACCAGCATTCTGTCAGGTGTGCAAAGCCCTGTTGACCACCTGCCATAAATCCAGGCTCCGTGGCTCTTTGCATGCTTATAAAAGGCAGTTCCCAGTTCCCTGGAGGTTACAGACCTCCTGGCTGGCTGGCACGTTGACATGTTGGATGAAAATTCTCCAAGGACTCAGATAGAGTGTGTAGGGGAGCAGATTCCCCAGACAGGTCAAGGTGTTTTGATTTATGGCCTGTTGCCCTTTTCCACTGAGAACAAGCCAGAGCTCATGCACAGGATGGTTTTGTTCAGGCTTGTGAAGTTACAGAAATAATCCTGTGTGCCTGAAATCTCTAGTTTATAGCGTTAGAGTTTGTGAGAGTGGAAAGGGAGCCCTCTATTCCTTGTAACCATGTGTAGTATTTATTAGGCACCAGCTGTATGCCAGCCCCCAGCTAGGCCTTTATTCACATTGCCTTCAGTCCTCACATAACTCTGCAAGATGAATAGGTCTGTGAGTTATAGACTGGGCTTCCAAAGCTCTGAGCAGCCCCACAGCTCCAGAATGGAAGAGCTGGGACCATGGCCAGGCCCTGAGAGCACATTTTCCAACTCTTCTGAAGAGAAGCCAGAGTTGCAAAGGCAGCTTGGACCAAGATCCTCTGCAGGTGCGGTTACTTTGGGGGTTCCTAGGTCTGTTCCTTTTGTAGGAGCAGAGACTTGGCAGTCTAGGAATGTCCAGCCACAGGGTGGACAGGTCGGGGTGACCTGGACCGCATCTTGGCTGAGTAGCCTAGCCAAAACAGGTCTCAGCGCCAACGAGCCTCCCTCAAGGTGTTTGGGCAGGTCCCAGCATGTGGACTGACAGCCTTAGCCTACCTTGGGGAGCACGGACTCCTTAAGGGAGGAGGAAGCTTAGACGGCTCCTCAGCATTTAGTCAGTATTTATCCCTGGAGAAGGAAATGGCAACCCACTCCAGTACTCTTGCCTGGAAAATTCCATGGACGGAGGAGCCTGGTAGGCTACAGACCATGGGGTCGCAAAGAGTCGGACACGACTGAGCGACTTCGCTTTCACCTTCACCATTAACTCTGTCTCCAGCGGGCACTCCTCCCGTGTTGCTCGGCACGTTTATCACACCACTGTGCTGATGGTATTGGTGCTGCTGCTGTTGTTGATATGATGATTATTGCTATACTGGTTGTTTTCATACTGAGGTGGGAGACTGTGGCTCATTTGTTTTGTATCCACAACACCTGGAAAGCAGGAGTGTGGGACGGATGGTTGGATGGATAGGTGGATGAGTGCGTGGATGGACAGGGGATGGGTGGGTGGGTGAGTGGATGGATGAGGAAGTTGAGGGAGGGGTTTTGCCTCCATTTGCCCAGTCATCTACCACATGGGCTGACAGCACCCCAGTCCGCCTTGCCCTAACCCCCTTGTCTTCCTCCTTATCCCTGTTGGTCTCTCTTCCCATAGTGACAGCACTTGACTTGGCTGGCTTTTGGCCCTGGTATCAGGCAGAGCGTCCATCCCATTGGTTGGTGTGATGGGGCCAGTATGTGGCACTGGCCACCAGAAGTGGGGATTGTAATGAAGAAAGAAGCAGGAGCACCAAAGGAAGCCCATGAGTGGAAGCTTCTGGACTTTCACCCCTCTGAGCAGTGCTGCCGGCAGAACTTCCTTCCATGATGGAATTTTCTATGTCTGTGCTGTCCAGTATGGTAGGCACTAGCTCCATGTGGCTGTCAAACAGTGGTTGTTGTTCAGTTGCTAAGTCGTGTCCAACTCTTTGTGACCCCATAGACTGCAGCACACCAGGTCTCCCTGTCCTTCACTCTCTCCCAGAGTTTGCTCAGACTCATGTCCTTTGAGTCAGTGATGTCATCCAGCCATCTCATCCTCTGCCCCCCCTTCTCCTCCTGCCCTCAGTCTTTCCCATGGAAAGTATACTTCACAAAGTATTGGAGCTTCGGCTTCAGCATCAGTCCTTCCAATGAATATTCAGGATTGATTTCCTTTAAGATTGACTCGATTGATCTCCTTGCAGACCAAAGGACTCTCAAAGGTCTCCAGCACCACAGTTCGAAAATAACAATTATTCAGCATTCAGCCTTCTTTATCAAACATTTAAAATGTTAAAATGCTAGTGTAACAGAGAAGCTGACTTTTAATTTTTTTTTATTTTTGTTGAGGTATAATTGACATATAACACTGTTAATTTGGGGTGTACAAGGTAATGATACGATATTTGTATATGTTGTGAGATGACCACCACAATAAGTGTAGTTAACATCCTTTACCACAGACAGTTACAAATTTTGTTTTCTTGTGATAACTTCTAAAATATCTTCTCTCAGTGACTTTCAAATATACAGCATAGTATTATGAACTATAGTCACCATGCTCTACATTACATCCCCAGGACTTATTTTATAACTGGGCCTTTAATAGTTTTGACCACCTTCACACTTATTGCACACACCCAATCCCCTCCCCTCTTGCAAGCACCAATCTGTTCTCTGTATCTATGAGCCCAATATTTTGTTTTTTAGATTCCACATATAAGTAAGTTCATATGATATTTGTCTCTGTCTGACATTTCACTTAGCATAATGCCCTTAAGTTCCATCCATAATGTTGCAAATGACAAGATTTCCTTCTTTTTTTCTGAATAATATTCACAGAAAATATATACACCACATTTCCAAAAATACACTCCTCCATCAATGGACATTATAATGCTGAAGTGAATGGTGGGTGCAGATAACCTTTCAATTTAATACACACACACACACACACACACACACACACACACACACACTCGGAAGTGGAATTGTTGGAACATTTGGTAGTTAGTTCTATTTTTAATTTTTTGAGGAATCTCTGTAGTGTTTTCCATAGAGGCTGCATCAATTCACATTCCCACTTACAGTTGTACAGGAGTCCCTTTTCTCCACTCTTATCACTTGTTATCTCATTTTTGATGATAGCTATTCTACTAAGTGTGAGATGATATCTTACTAGTGTTTTGATTTGCATTTCCTTGATTAGTGATGTTAAGCAGTAAATATTACTTAATTTTAATTAGTTTAAATTTATCGTTCGACAGCCAGAGATGAGTAGTTGCTGACTTTCTGGAGCCCGTGGCTCTGGTGGCCTGGGCCAGCTCTTATTTGCTCTGACCAATAGGCAGAAGTGCTATGAGGCAGTGAATGGGAAATAGCTTCAAGAGGGTCTGCGGGACAGCCTTTGCCCTCCTTTTCCCTTCCTCCATCCTGCTGCTTAAAGCAGGGATACCAAGGCTAAAGCTTCATCTCTAGTCCTGAGGGCCAGAAACACCCCAGACTCAGTGGAGGGGAGAACTGGAGGTGGCCTGGGCCACACGTTTAAGTATTACCATCTCACCTGCCGTGATCACAGACTCTGTGGGAGAGGTCTGCCTCTCTGTCCTCTCCCGTTTCAGGCGATCGGCGTTTGAGCAGTCCTGGCCGGGACTCAGGGCACCCTCCACCCGCTCGACACACGTCGTCTCCTCCACTGGAGCCCTGGCTCTGCAAGCATCCTTCCTGAGCCTGCCATCTATGGTCTAACCCTTGTCCTCAGGCCTTTGAGGACCAAATCGAAACCATCACTTTCTCTTTTGAAAAGCCTGGCTCTTGCAATGTGAAGCCTCAACTCCTACCATACTTTTCTTCCCTGAGTCTTGGCAACCTGCATTGGAAGCCAAAAGCCTGAATGTTTGTTCTCTGTTCCCCAATGGGTGACCCCACCCTGAGGACCACCCGGCTAAAATAACGCCCCGTTTGAATGGACTAAGTGATGTGGTAGCAAAAAGTTAAAAAAAAAAAACCCAAACAGAAATACTTCAATATACTGAAGTACTATCCTGCCACATCAGAAATAGCTCTCCCTGAATTGAAAACAACTGCTGCCCGTATTCTGTTAATATGGCAAGAAACTTCTTGGCCGAAAGACATTTGGATACCATGGGGGACAGATGGGAAAGGCAGAGGGAGCCATGGAGTGAGCCCAGCTCAGAGGTGGGAGCACCTCTGAGGTCTTTCAGGGCCTGCTCCTCAAATCAGATGTCAGCTTGAGCCAGGCCCCATCCCACCGCTGTGCACACTCTGCCTGCGGCCATTCTGGGCTGTCTTGATGCCTTCACTCCTTGCTTGTCAACCCTGTCAAAGAATAGCATTTCCATTTGTCTATTGTTGGGCCCTGGAAACTATGGGGGTTACAAGGGAAAAGGAAACATGAATTTCTTCATTGAGTTCAATGTATCATGGCTATAAAAGCAGGGGTTCTGCATCTAGATGCAGGAGCCCCCCACAGGTCTTGGAGTACACAGGAAGTGATATATTTTTTTCCCGAGAGTAGTGGGTGTGCAAGGTGCTGGGGCTGCCAGATTGTGACACATTGGTAAGGTAGTGCCCAGACCTAGACAGTCCCCAGAGTCTGTGTAAGTCCTTCTCCATTCAGTGGGGCCCCTCCCTCCAACCTCAGGGTCCAGGCACCCCAGGGCTATGTCTGTTAGCGGTGTCTGTCTTGGGAACACCTGAACCCTTAATGTGAATTCTTCGGGGAGCTTGTTCTTCAATTAGAGATGTAAATCTTGACATTTGGGAATGAATGATGGAATTTTAGGCATCACTACTGGGTGGGAAGCTCTGTTTCTGTGTCTGGGCTCTGCCAGTGCCCTTGAAGTTAATTACTCATCATCTGAGCTTAAGGGCCTGACCACAGGGGTGAGATCAAGAATATTAAAAAGACGCTGACAAGGCCTCTCTTAGGCAAACCAAAGGCTGCAGGACACATACAAAGCACTGACCTACCTGGAAGCCCCTCTCACTGCAAAGCAAATAGCCTGAGCAGAGAGAACTGGGAGTCTTGGAGTTCAGCCTCCATTCCACCTCAGGTGCCCAGGGGACCTGGCTGATCCTCAGCCCCTCTCTGGTGTCAGAAGAGCTTTCTTCTACACAGTGTGGGGGATCAGCTCTGCAGCACTAACACCCTGAGAGCCAGATCTTGGTTTTGTTTTTTTTTAGTTCATTTTTTTATTGAAGGATAATTGTTTACAGAATTCTGTTGTTTTCTGTCAAACCTCAACATGAATCAGCCATGGGTATACATATATGCCCTCCCTTTTGAACCGCCCTCCCATCTCCCTCCCTATCCCACCCCTCTAGGTTGATAAAGAGCCCCTGTTTGAGTTTCCTGAGCCATACAGCAAATTCCCGTTGGCTATCTATTTTACATATGGTAATGTAAGTTTCCATGTTACTTTTTCCATACATCTCATCCTCTCCTCCCCTCTCCCCTTGTCCATAAGTCTCCTCATGTCCATTCTTTATGTCTGTTTCTCCATTGCTGCCCTGTAAATAATTTCTTCAGTACCATTTTTCTAGATTCTGTATAAGTGTGTTAGAATATGGTATTTATCTTTCTCTTTCTGACTCACTTCACTCTGTATAACAGGTTCTAGGTTCATGCATCTCATCAGAACTGACTCAAATGTGTTCCTTTTTATGGATGAATAATATTCCATTGTGTATATATGTACCACCACTTCTTTATCCATTCATCTGTCGATGGACATCTAGGTTGCTTTCATGTTCTAGCTACTGTAAATAGTGCTGCAGTGAACAATGGGATACATGTGTCTTTTTCAACCCTGGTTTCCTCAGGGTGTATACCTAGGAGTGGGATTGCTGGGTCATATGATGGTTTTATTCCTAGATTTTTAAGGAACCTCCATACCGTCTTCCATAGTGGCTGTATCAATTTACTTTCCCACCAACAGTGCAAGAATGTTCCCTTTTCTCCACACCCTCTCCAGCATTTGTTGTTTGTAGACTTTTTGATGATGGCCATTCTGACCGGTGTGAGGTGATATCTCATTGTGGTTTTGATTTGCATTTCTCTAATAATGAGTGATGTTGAGCATCTTTTCATGTGTTTGTTAGCCATCTGTATGTCTTCTTTGGAGAAATGTCTGTTTAGGTCTTTTCCCCACTTTTTGATTGGGTGTTTGTTTTTCTAGCATTGAGTTGTATGAGCTGCTTGTGTATTTTGGAAATTAATCCTCTGTCAGTTGTTTCATTTGCTATTATTTTCTCCCATTCTGAGGGTTGTCGTCTCACCTTGCCTATAGTTTCCTTTGCTGTACAAAAGCTTTTAAGTTTAATCAGGTCCTACTTGTTTACTTTTGTTTTTATTTCCATTACTCTAGGAGGTGGGTCATAGAGGATCTTGCTTTGATTTATGTCATCGAGTGTTCTGCCTATGTTTTCCTCTAAGAGTTTTATAGTTTCTGCTCTTACAGTTAGGTCTTTAATCCATTTTGAGTTTATCTTTGTGTATGGTGTTAGGAAGTGTTCTAATTTCATTCTTTTACATGTAGCTGTCCAGGTTTTCCCAGCAACATTTATTGAAGAGGCTGTCTTCGCCCCATTGAAAAAGGAGCCTCATTTTGCTCTTTTGTCAAAAATAAGGTACCCATAGGTGTATGGGTTAATTTCTAGGCTTTCTATATTGTTCCATTGGTCTATATTTCTGTTTTTGTGCCAGTACCATGCTGTCTTGATGACTGTAGCTTTGTAGTATCTGAAGTCAGGAAGCTTGATTCCTTCAGCTCCATTCTTCTTTCTTAAGACTTCTTTGGCTATTCTGGGTCTTTTGTATTTCCATATGAATTGTGAAATTTTTTGGTCTAGTTCTGTGAAAAATGCTATTTAAAATTTCATAGGGATTGCATTGAATCTGTACATTGTATTTGGTAGTATAGTCATTTTCACAATATTGATTCTTCCTACCCAGGAACATGGACTATCTCTCCATTGATTTATGTCATCTCTGATTTCTTTCATCAGTGTCTTACAATTTTCTGTGTATAGTTCCTTTGTCTTCTTAGGTAGGTTTATTCCTAGATATTTAATTATTTTTGTTGCAATGGTGAATGGGGTTGATTCCTTAATTTCTCTAATTTTTCATTGCTAAGATATAGAAATGCAAGTGATTTTTGTGTATTGATTTTTTATCTTGCAACTTTGCTAAATCCACTGGTTAGCTCTAGTAATTTTCTGATACTATCTTTAGGGTTTTCTATGTATAGTATCATGTAATCTGCAGAGAGCTTTATTTCTTCTTTTCTGATCTGGATTCTTTTTATTTCTTTTTCTTCTCTGATTGCTGTAGCTAGGTTCCAGAACTATGTTGAGTAATAGTGGCAAAAGCGGACATCCTTGTCTTGTTCCTGATCTTAGGGGGAATGTTTTCAGTTTTTCACCATTGAGAATAATGTTTGCTGTAGGCTTATCATATATGGCCTTTACTAG
Source organism: Okapia johnstoni (assembly GCA_024291935.2). Taxonomy (NCBI): domain Eukaryota; kingdom Metazoa; phylum Chordata; class Mammalia; order Artiodactyla; family Giraffidae; genus Okapia; species Okapia johnstoni. The sequence goes on from CM044326.1 coordinate 4,146,904, forward strand.
GTCGAGGTAGGTTCCTTCTATGCCCATTTTTTAAAGAGTTTTAATCATAAATGGGTGCTGAATTTTGTCAAATCCTTTTTTTTGCATCTATTGAGATTATCATATGGTCTTTATCTTTCAATTTGTTAATATGGTGTATCACATTGATTGATTTGTTCATATTGAAGAATCCTTGCCTCCCTGTAATATACCCAACTTGATCATGATGTATGAGCTTTTTGATGTGTTGATGAATTCTGTTTGCTAGAGTTTTGTTGAGGATTTTTTCATCTATGTTCATCAGTGATATTGGCCTGTGGTTTTCTTTTTTTGTGTTGTCTTTGTCTGGTTTTGGTATCAGGGTGATGGTGGCCTTGTAGAATGAGTCTGGTAGTGTTCCTTCCTCTGCAATTTTTTGAAAGAGTTTTAGAAGGATAGACATTAGCTCTTCTCTAAATGTTTGATAGAATTCTCCTGTGAAGCCATCAGGTCCTGGGCTTTTGTTTTTTGGGAGACTTTTGATCACAGCTTCAATTTCAGTGCTTGTAATTGGGTTGTTCATAATTTCTATTTTTTCCTGGTTCAGTCTTGGAAGATTGAACTTTTCTAAGAACCAGTCCATTTCTTCCAGGTTATCCATTTTATTACCATATAGTTGCTCATAATAGTCTCTTATAATCCTTTGTATTTCTGCATTGTTTGTTGTGACCTTTCCTTTTTCATTTCTAATTTTGTTTATTTGATTCTTCTCTCTTTTTTGCTTGATGAGTCTGGATAAAGGTTTGTCAATTTTGTTTATCTTCTCAAAGAACCAGCTCTTAGTTTTATTAATCTTTACTATTGCTTCTTTCATTTCTTTTTCATTTATTTCTGTTTGGATCTTTATGATTTCTTTCCTTCTACTGATTTTTGGTTTTTTTTTTTTTTTTTTTTACAGTTGTTTTAGGTGTAAAGTTAGGTTGTCTATTCAATGTTTTTCTTGTTTCTTGAGGCAGGATGGTGTTGCTATAAACTTTCCTCTTAGGACTGCTTTTGCTGCATCTCACAGGTTTTAAGTTGTCGTGTTTTCACTGTCATTTGTTTCTAGAGATTTTCGGATTTTCCTTTTGATTTCTTCAGTAACCTATTGGTTATTTAGAAATGTGTTGTTTAATCTCTATGTGTTTGGGTTTCTTACAGTTTTTTTTCATGTAACTGATACATAGTCTCATAGCACTGTGGTTGGAGAAAATGCTTGATATGATTTCAATTTTATTCATTTTACTGAGGTTTGATTTGTGACCCAACATGTGGTTTATCTTGGAAAATGTTCCACGTGCATTTGAGAAGAAAGTGTATTCTTCTGCATTTGGATGGAATGTCCTGAAGATAACAATGAGATCCATCTTATCTAATATATCATTTAAGACTTGTGTCTCCTTATTAATTGTCCGTTTTGATGGACTGTCCACTGGTGTGAGTGGGATGTTAAAGTCTCCTACTATTATTGTTCACTGTCAATTTCTCCTTTTATGTCTGTTAGTGTTTGTCTTATATATTGAAGTGCTCCTATGTTGGGTACATAGATATTGACAATTGTTGTGTCTTCCTCTTGGATTGATCACTTGATCATCATGTAGTGTCCTTCTTTATGTCTTATAATCTTCTTTATTTTAAGGTCTGTTTCGTCTGATGTGAGGTTTGCTACTTCAGTTTTCTTTTGCTTCCCATTTGCATGGAATATATTTTCCCATCCTCTCGCTTTCAGTCTATATGTGTCTTGAGATCTGAAGTGGGTTTCTTGTAGACAGTGCTTATATGAGTGTTGTTTTTGTATCCATTCAGCCAGTCTTTGTCTTTTGGTTAGAGCATTTAATCCTTTTACATTTAAAATAATTATTGATATGTATGTTCCTATTGTCATTTTCTTAATTATTTGGGGTTGATTTTGTAGACCTTTTTTCTTCTCTTGTATTTCTTGACTATATAAATCCCTTTAACATTTGTTGTAAAGCTGGTTTGGTGGTACTGAGTTCTCTTAACTTTTGCTTGTCTGAAAAGCTTTTGATTTCTCCATCAGTTTTGAACGAGATCCTTGCCGGGTACAGTAATCTTGGTTGTAGATTTTTCCCTTTCAGTACTTTAAATATATCCTGCCATTCCCTTCTGGCCTGCAGAGTTTCTGCTGAAAGATCAGCTGTTAAGCATATGGGGTTTCCCATGTATGTTACTTGTTGCTTCTCCCTTGCTGCTTTTAATATTCTTTCTTTGTGTTTAGTCTTTGTTAGTTTGATTAGTATGTGTCTTGGTGTGTTTCTCCTTGATTTTATCCTGCATGGGACTCTGTGTTCCTCGTGGACTTGACTATTTCCTTTTCCATTTTGGGGAAATTTTCAACTATAATCACTTAAAAACTTTTCGTATGCCCTTTCTTTTTCTCTTCTTCTGGGATCCCTATAATTTGGATGTTGGTGTGTTTGATATTGTCCAAGAGATCTCTAAGACTATCCTCAGTTCTTTGCATTCTTTTTACTTTATTCTGCTCTTTAAAAATTATTTCCACCATTTTATCTTCCAGCTCACTGACTCACTCTTTTGCTTCAGATAGTCTGCTATTGATTCCTTCTAGAGTATTTTGATTTCAGTAATTGTGTTGTTCTTCCTTGCATGTTTATTCTTTAATTCTTCAAGGTGTTTGTTAATTGATTCTTGAATTTTCTCCATTTTGCTTTCAAGCTTTTGGATCATCTTTACTATCATTATTCTGAATTATTTTTCAGCTAGTTTGCCTATTTTCCTCTTCATTTATTTGGACTTCTGTGTTTCTAGCTAGTTTCTTAACTTGTGTAGTATTTCTCTGTCTTTTCATTTTTTTTTAAACTTGCTATGTTTGAGGTCTCCTTTTCCCAGGCTTCAAGCTTGAATTCTTTCTTCCTTTTGGTTTCTTCCCTTCTGAGGTTGGTCCAGTGGTTTGTGTAAGCTTCGTATGGGGTGAGATTTGTGCTGAGTGTTTGTTTGCTTGCTGTTTGTTTGTTTTTCCTCTGATGGGCAAGGCTGAGTGAGGTGGTAATCCTGTCTGCTGATGACTGGGTTTGTATTTTTGCTTTGTTTGTTGTTTAGATGAGGTGTCCTGCACAGGGTGCTACTGGTGGTTGGGTGATGCTGGGTCTGGTATTCAAGTGGTTTCCTTTGTGTGAGTTCTCACCATTTGATACTCCCTAGGGTTAGTTCTCTGGTGGTCCAGGGTCTTGGAGTCAGTGCTCTCACTCCAAAGGCTCAGTCAGGGCTTGATCTCTGGTCAGGAATGAAGATTCCACAAGTGGTTTTTATAGCATTAAGTGAGATTAAAACAAATATCCAAAAACAAGAAAACTAAGATGAACTCCAGACAAATGGCAGTTAAAAAATCAGGCAAATAATAATTAAAATAATAGAATATACACATATACATATATACCCATGAGCAAAGTCAAAACAGGCTAACAAAAATAAAGTACAATACAATGACCTGGTGAACAAAGGAAATCAGTGATTATATTTACCAGTTACAAACAAAACTAACCAAAGCACAAACTGGAAAACAAAACTAAAGCCAGGTGCCAATTGGGGAATAAAGCAGTGAAAATAAAACTAACAACAAATATGCTGAGACTAAAGGAAAAAAGAAAAGAAAGAAAAATAGGTATGCAAAGTTAGATAGAGGTAGATAAAGAAGATTTATATATATTAAAAGTTAACCGCAAGGGGAAAAGAACAGTTGGGAAAGCAAACAAAAGAATAAATGCAGAAAAAAATAGTAATAGGTTTAAAGAATTAAAAAAAGAGAGAGAGAGAGAAAAAAAACTCCCCAGAGCTGCAAAAGACAAACATAGAGGCAGAGGTTTATAACAACAACAAAAAAAGTCGCCATGAAAAAAACAGAAAATATAAAAAGCTCAAAAGCTTAATTAGATTTCATAGTGTCAATAAAGTCAACAACTACAACAGAGGGAGGGGAAGAAAAAAGAAAAAAAATCCCAAAGAATCTACAGAACAAGTCAAAACATAAGAATAATAAATGTTTTTCTTGAGTCTCTGATGTTAGAGTCCTTTCCCTCGCTGGGAATCACAGTACACCTCACCTCCCTAGGATGCCCCCCAACACTGTGCTGATCTCTGGACCTGCTGTGGGGGCAGCTCAGATTCTTATCTGGTCCTACTCCTCTGTGTTCTTGCCTCTAATGTCCACAGCTATCAGAGCCAGTGCGTTTTCTTTTGTGAGAGCTCTCAGTGACCTTTCATATATTCCATAGACACAGAGTCTGCCTAGCTGATTGTGTGGATTTAATCTGTAGCTTGTACAGCGGGTGGGAAGGTTTTGGGTCTTCTTCCTTAGCCACACTGCCCCTGGGTTTCAATTGTGGCTTTATTTCCACCTCTACATGTGGGTTGTCCACTGGGGTTTGCTCCTGAGGTTGCCCTGGAGGACTTGGGTTTGCCCCTGTGAGGGCCAGGTGTGGAGGTGGTGCAGCTGCTTGGGTCGCAGGGGTTCTGGCAGCACCAGGTGCTCAGGGCGTTGGCAGCTAGAGTAGTAGGAAATGTAGTGCTCTAGGAGGGTATGGCAACCAGTATTGGCTAATACGCTCCAGTATTCTTGTCTGGAGACCCCCCTCCCTGACAGAGAAGCCTGGCAGACCACAGTCTACAGGGTTGCAAAGAGTCAGACACTACTGAACTGATACTGCAGGCATAGACCCAAGACATTTTTTTGCCTGTGGGGGGGGGGCCCCAGGAGGGGAGTTGGGTGGAAGGTGGTGCAGCTGCTCAGCTTGGGGGACCCTGGGGGGGCCAAGTGTGTGGGGGGGGGGGGACTGCCTCCGCTGAAGGGGGGGGCCCTATCAGAGTCTTTGCTCGAGCCTCTTGTGGCTGACGATCAGAAGGGGGGGGGGGGGGGCCAGTCTTTTCTCTGTAGCTCCGTCTGGGGGGGGCACTTAGGGGGGGGGGCTCCCTTGGGGGGGTCCTTCTCTGTTGTTCCTCACATCAGGCACATAGGGGGGGGGCCCCCCTGGCTGGGGTCCTACTCTGTAGATCAGGCATCAGGCACTTACAGGGGGGGGGGTGGGGTCCTACTCTGTAGGGGGGGGTGCATCAGGGGCTTGATGGGCCAGCTTCTGTATTGTTGAGCTGCTGATGCTGGTGTGCGGGGAGAGAGGCTATGGTGATGTCTCCACCCCCTACACGTTTCTCAGCAGTATCGCCTTGCCTCATGGCTGCCTGGCTTTCCTCCACAAGCATTTCCCCCCCAACGATCTTGGGGGGGGGGGGGGGGGGGGGGGGGTCTCTCCACAGTCAACAGCAGCCCTCGCCCTGAGATTGCTCCACAAGCCCTAAGCTCCAGCTTGGGGTCACTGGTGGGGGGGGGGGGGGGGACCTGGGGGTCCCTGTCTGGGGTATGTATGGATGTGGAGAGGACTGTCTGATTCTCATTCCATTTAGGCTGCCACAGATCAGCTGTTTCACTCCCAGCCTTAAATGTTTCTCCTCTGACTCAGACAATTGCCCCAATGTTGGTATCGGACCCCTGCTTCAGTTCCCCCACCCCCGAGGGCTGGTCCAGTTCTACTGTGTGTGTGTACATGCTCAGTCATGTCTGACTCTTTGTGACCCCATGGACTTAAGCCACTAGGCTCCTCTACCCATGGAATTCTCCAGGCAAGGATAATGGAGTGGGTTGCCATTTCCTTTTCCACCAGTCCTACTAACACTCCTGTTTTTCCCCCTGGTTCCTGGGGGGGGGGGGAGTTTTGCGTGGCTCTATATATTCTTTTCTGCTGGTCAGATACTCCTGTCCGCTCTCAGCTGGTGTTCTGCATGCACTTCTGTGTCTGAAGGTGTATTCCTGATGTATCTGTGGAGAGAGATGTACTCCATGTACACCACCTTGGGGCAATTCAGGGGGGGGGGGGGGGGGGGGTCCTGTTCCCATGCCGAAGTCCCATGGCTCTTTGGGAGGGGACTGATGGGGGGGGGGGGGGGGGGGGGGGGGGGGGGGGTGGGTTGGGGCCATTTCTTGCCAGAAAGAAAGAAATGCTCAAAGATTTTTGTAGCAACTGGAGCATCAAAGAGCATAATGATTATAGTTGAGCACAAAGAATTAGTCCATGGCTCATTGTGATCACCAAAAAAAGAAAAGAAAAAGACAAAGAATCAAATGAAGGGAAAGAAAGGAAGACAGAAATGGAGAAAGAGAAGCCCATCTTTCACCATTGTAGGTGAGCATGACACCTTTTTAGAAGTACTTGTTTGTCTCAGGGGGTGAGGCAAGCTCTTCTTCACAGAAGAAAGTCCGTGTGAAAAGGAGGGACTCAGGCACGGATCTGCAGCCCTCAGTGAGGGACTGATTCAGGCCAGGACCACTACAGAGGCTAAAAGCCCAGGTTCCTGGGGACTGGGATATTCACAGGGCAGGAAGCAGCCCCTGCAGTCATATTCACAGGGCAGAAAGCATCACCTTTAGGATAACTTGGCAATTGCAATAGTAAATTAAGCTCTTTGGGGAAGGATCTAGCACTCTTTCTGCCCCAGCCTTCTAGGCCCTCTGTTGGTCTTAGAGGTGGCAGCCAGTGGGATGGTCATCCATGTGGCTGGGGGCAAGGTGGGGGGACAATCCATGTCATTGGGATGGATCCCTGAGAGATACCTTTTTCTGCACAAAGATGGGGGGGGGGGGGGGCACTGGGGGGTGGGGGGGGGGGGGGAGAGTCTGACCTTGGGGGGGGGGGGGGGGGGGAATGGCCTTGGAGAAGTCTCCGAGCCACTCAGTCTTCCCACCTGGAATAACATCCCTATAAACTCAAGACAGCTTAGAAATAAACATAGTTTAGAAATCTGTCTCTGTTGTTCCCCAGCATTTCTTTGTCTTCAGTGAGGGGGGGGGGGGGGGGGGGGGTGGGGTTGTGTTGTGGGGGTGGTGGGGGTGGGTGGGTGGTGGTGGGGGTGGTGGGGGTGGGTGGGGGGTGGGGGGGGGGGGGGGGGGGGGGGGGGGGGTTGAGTGGGGGGTGGGGGGTGGTGGGTGGTGTGGGGGGGGGGGGGGGGGGGGGGGGGGGGTGGGGGGGTGTGGGGGGTGTGTGGGGGGGTGGTGGTGTGTGGTGTGGGGTGGGGTGGGGGTGGGTGGGGGTGGGGGGGGTGGGGGGGGTGGGGGGGGGTGGTGGGGGGGGGGTGTGGGGGGGGGGGTGGGGGGGGGGGGGGTGGGGGGTGTGGGGGGGGGGGGGTGGTGGGGGTGGGGGTGTTGGGGGGGGGTGGGGGGGGGGTGTGGGGGGGGTGATTTGGGGGTTGGGGGGGGTGGTGGTGGGGGGGGGTGGGGGGGGGGGTGTGTGTGGTGTGGGGTGGGGTGGTGGTGGGGGGTGTGTGGGGGGGGGTGTGGGGGGGGTGGGGGGGGTGGGGGTGGGGGGGGTGGGGTGGGGGGGGGGTGGTGGGGGTGGTGGGGGTGGTGGGGGGTGTGTGGTGGGGGGGGGGTGGGGTGGGGGTGGGGTGGGGGGGGGTGGGGGGGGGGGGGTGGGGTGGTGGTGGGGGGGGGGGGGTGGTTGGGGGGGGGGGGTGGGGTGTTGGGGGGGTGGGTTGGTTTGGGGGGTTGGGGTGGGGTGGTGGTGTGTGGGTGGGGGGGTGGGGGTGGGGGGGGGTGTGGGGTGGTGGGGTGGGGTGTGGGTGTGGTGGTGGGGTGGTGGTGGTGGTGGGGGTGGTGGGGGGGGGGGGGGGGGGTGGGGGTGGTGGGGGGTGGTGGTGGTGGTGGGTGGTGGTGGGGTGGTTGGTGGTGGTGGTGGTGGTGGTGGTGGGTGTGGTGGTGGTGGTGGTGGTGGTGGTGGTGGTTGGGTGTGGTGTGGTGGTGGTGGTGGGTGGTTGGGTGTGGTGGTGATGGTGGTGATTGTTGGGTGTGTGTGTGCTTGTGCACCTGGCTTGGTCTGAACTCCTGTGTTACCTGTCAAATTAAAAACATAAAAGGGAGGTATGGTGATCTGGTGTAGAAGGTGGGGAGACAAGGATGAAGATGCCAGGATGTCAGATGTCTGTCTGATCAGGTCCCATCACATCCCCTCACAGTAAGCGATGCAGCTGCCTCGATGTTGCGGTGTCCCCTTCCATACCCATGAGTGCAAATGCAATGACTTGATTTACACAGCACATCATACCCCTGGACCACTTAACCCATCAGCCCATCTCACAGAGGAGTAAAGCAAGGTGCAGAGAGTTCTGGGGACTTGCTTAAGGTATAATGGCTGGGAGTGTCTTCTCCTGAACCCACACTCATTCTGCACTCCAGAGCCTTCGCCCAGCCCCTGGAACTTTGGCCAGCTTCCTGATTGCATCACTTCTCACTCTTGACCTTCCATGCCTCACCACTGGCCCAGAATGGACTCAGGTCCTCCGAGTGCAGTGCAGCCCTCCCGGCTCTCTGTCTTCTCTCTCCCGAGAATGTGCTGATTCACTCTGCCTGTGGCCTGCCGAGACAGCTGCTTCCTACTCCCCAGATACCCAGGCCTCGGTCTCTGCCCCCACAATCACTGCCCACAGTCAGCACTCAGGAGATGCTGGCCTTAAGGGTTTAGAGGAATGAGAGGATCAGTGAGCTCTTCCTGGAAGAGGGGAGCAGGTGTCTTTACCTCAATAATTCAATTAAGATATAATTTAAGATGAAGGGCACACCTCACCATCGGATCACCTCTTAGGCCATGCTGGTCAGTAGCATTTTTGTACAGATTCTGTGGCACAAGGAGGCCACAGGTGAGAGCTGGGAAGGAAAGAATTACACTCACAAAGGAGCACAAGTTTAGTGCTGAGCTGGGTGGGCCTGGCTGTATCTCCCAGGGTCCTGGGAAATGACCTTGTCATCTTGATAAAACCACGAGTAGGTCCATCTCTGAAGACAAATTCTATTGGGCCCTTTCAAGGCCAGATTCAGGAACCATCCAGTCTAGAAAGTCCCCTTTCAGCCTGGCCTTCCTAGGCACTTCCTGCTCTCTGGGGGTCTCTGGCGCTTTGGTAGGAGGGCTCAGGGCAAGCCAGGCCTGAGTGGGCAGCCCCTCCTCATCCCCACCAAGGCTGCCCCCTGGGATCCTCCAAGCATGGCTTCCTCCTCCCACCTCACAGCCAGAACAACGAGGAATTAGAAACACACAGCTGAAGGGCTCTGGCAGAAAGGGGAGGTGTCAGAGGTGCCTGGGAGCTGTGTCCTGGTCAGACCTGGGCCCTGGGACGCTGGGGTCCTGCTAGGCTCTGGAACCGAATGCAGGATGTTGGGGCTGGGGAGGAGGAAGATCAGAGGTCAGGGTTGGGGGGGCAGTGAGAAAAATGTCAGTGAGCACAGAGATTTTTCAAGAGCAAAGAAGACATTTTCATGACTAAATGAAGAATTGCTCCTGGCCAACCAGGACTTCCCTGGTGCTGGAGAGGGACAGGCTGGTGTGGGCTGGCCTGGCCCACTTCCATGTCTGGAAAGCCAAGGGCATCTCCATATACACCTCAAAGAGAAACTGCCTACCTCTCATTGCTAAGCCATCTACTCCTTTGAACAAGTCTTTAGGGTTGTATGTTTTCCTTATAGGAAGCAGCTGTGATGGCCTCTTCTGGTCAGAGCGGGACCTGAGGAAATAGCCCCGGTAGGCATTTACAAGCCTCTCAGTGCAGCCCATGCCACTCACTGCACAGACCCCATCCCTTCCGGTCTCCATCACAGAGGACCGTCTCCGTCTCAAGTCAAGGTCAGACATGGCAGGGTGGGGAGGGAGGGGCCGGGATGTAGGCCAGGCAGAGCCTTCAGAGCCCGCATTTGCACACTCTTACTGACCGCTGGTACGACCCACCCGATTGTCCTTCTCCACGTGGAGCATGGAAGCTCCACATGGTTGCCCAGAGTCAGGGTTTGATTCGTGTGTCTGGTCTGGGGCATGATCTGGGCTATGTGGCAATGAGTCCCTGGATGAACCCCCGCCCCACACAGGAAAAGAGCTTTCCTCACACCTGGTTTGAGTGGACAAGCATAGGTGATGTCTCTCTCCCAGGAAGGACGGTTGTTTATGAAGACGCTGAGACCATGGGGGTGAGTGACTCACCTGAGGTCAGACCAGGATCCCAAAGCCCTGTGTGCCCTGAAGTCCAGGGTTAGTTCCCACAGGAAAGTAGGCACTTAAGGCGCTGTTCCCATTCCTCCAACTCGATCTCTGCTCTTCCAGGGCCAAGCACCCCATGCCCATGACCAGTGTAGTATTATTGCTGAAAACATTTTATTTTTTTTAATTAAATATTTTTTAATTGACTGGAGAAGGAAATGGCAACCCATTCCAGTATTCTTGCCCAGGAAATCCCATGGACAGAGGAGCTGGTGGGCTAGTAGGATAGTCCATGGGTTTGCAAGAGTCAGACATGACTTAGCAACTAAAACGCCACCACCAGCATTTTGAATTGGCACCAACAGCACACTGGCACAAAATTCAGAATAAGCAAAATGGCATGTGGAAAAAACCTTCTTCTCTACCCCTGCTTCCAGATACTCTTCTCTGGAGATAGCCATTTTCTTGAATATCTTTCTAGAGATAGTTTTACTTGGTTAGCAAATGCATCTATAAAGATTCCCTTGACCACTTTTAATGGGGATAGCAGCATACTGTACACAGAGGTTTGTGCCTTCCTTTTTTTTCATTTAGCATACTATGGAGGTTATTCATTGTGCTTATTTGAGCTTCCTCCTTCATTTTAATGGTTGCTTTGCATTTCGTTGTAGGAGTCAGCATTGTTGTTTGCATAACTCCAGGGGTACCTCTCATGTGGTTGTTGATGTGAAAATCCTGAATACTTACACTAAATTTATTTAACCAGTTAACCCGACATTTAAGTTCTGTAGTCAGCTCGGGCTGCCATAAAAATGCTACAGACTAGACGGCTTAAACAACACCCTATTTTCTCACAGGTCTGGATGCTAAAAGCCCAAGAGCAAGGTGCCCTCAGCGTTGGTTTCTTATGAGAGCTGTCTTTCTGGCTTGGACTTCCCTGGTGGCTCAGATGGTAAAGGGTCTGCCTACAACATGGGAGACCCATGTTCGATCCCTGGGTCAGGAAGATCCCCTGGAGAAGGAAATGGCAACCCACTCCAGTGCTCTTGCCTGGAGAGTCCCATGGATGGAGGAGCCTGGTAGGCTACAGTCCATGGGGTCGCAAAGAGTAGGACAAGACTGAGCGAATTCACCTTCACTTTCTTTCTTTCTGGCTTACAACAGCTGTCTTCTTGCTGGGGCTTCTTCACATGGCAGAGAGAAGAAACAAGCTCTGTGTCTGTTTCTCGTCCTAAAAGGAATGATAAGAGTCTGTGATGAGGGCTTTACCCCATGACGTCATGACCTCATGTAAGTTTAACCACTTTAACCACCAAGGGATAGGACTTTAATATATGAATTTGGGGGGAACACAATTTAGTACATAACACTTGTTTACATCTTTGGCTCTAGTTAAATAAAAAAACAAAACCAAGGATTAGGTGACCATGGATTTAGCACATTTGAACCAGCTCATGCTGGCCATGGAGACAAAGCAAGACGTGGTTGATTGGCTCTTTGGTCTGACCTCCACATGACACACTTGCTGCGCTGGGGCTGACTGGACCTTGTCCAGCTCTGTTGGGGTATGAAACAGTGCAATTATGTATATCTACTTAACAGCTACAGATGTAGCGTGTCTTGGATGTGTTTCTTTTTATTTCTGATGAACAGTTGGTTTCTCCAGAAATTGATTCAAGATTTTTGTGCCTCAAATCTCATTTGTTGTAGCAGAAATGGAAATGACATTTCAATGATCATGGCAAATGAAACCATAATCTTTACCTAATTAGCTGCCTCTTTTTTTTTTAATGAGATGCTTATGCAAGCATTGTTTCTCCCTGTAGGTACACATCAACATTTTCCAAACCCTTTTGGAACCATTACACTATCTTGTCACCTTGCCAGTGGCCTTGCTACAGCAATAATAAACTTCAACATTAGCTCAAGAACAATTTGTGTTAAGAAATTTTGCCTCAACACAATTACTAAAATCTGCAGCATCATCAGTCACACATGATTTCACACATGTGCAAATTTACTGTAGAGTACATTACCAGATATGTGTGCAACGGATGGTGGTCTGACAGGTAGCATCCTTTCTACCTTCCTTTTATTGTTCCTTCAAAGACTGGAAAGTGAACAAATTTCCTGCCTCCCTTGCAGCTAGAGTTGTAGATGTGAACTGGGTTCTGCCCAGTGGTGTGCTGGTAAATATTTAACAACCAGCTTTCCAAAACTTTTTAAAAAGTAAACCTTCGATTGTAATGCCTGCTTTCTCTGGTGTAACAACTCCCACCATGGTCAGTTTCCGCCAAACTAGTAATATGACGTCACTGAATGTGGGGCTGGGGTGAGCTGGCTCTAGCACATGCCCAGCTCTGTCAGTTGGTTGTCCGTCACTGTGATTTGAGTTCAGGAGCATCCTCCTGATGCACTGGGGTATTCCTGCCAGCAAGCAAAGTTCTGGTGGTTGTTTCTCCTGCAGTGGCATTCCAGTGTCCAGTGAGTTCCTTTGTGTAGCTGCGAGGCATGTGTAGAGGCGGCAGCAGTGACCCCCTGACTGCCACCTGCCTCGTGGGGCTGAGGCAGCCAGTCCCCAGGCATTTTCCTGGGCATCACTCCAACAGGCCTGGCCCGTGTCTGTTCCTCCAGCCCTCTCAATAAAACTGAAAGCTTCTAATTTCCTGTCTAAACTCCTTTTTGCTTAAAATTGTTAGAGTGGTTTCTGTTTCCTGTAACTAAATCCTGGCTGATATAAATTAGAATCTGAAACCATTTTTTTTTCTTAAAGCATATATACATTTTTCTCAGGCCTGTTCCCTAATCTGTCTGTACTGAAGGACTTTAATGAGTTGTGCAGTCCTGTAGGACAAAAATGAGAATGTTGACCCTTATGAAGCTCAGTAAATCTAGTAATTCTGGAGGGAAGTATCTGAGTACACTGAGAAGGACAGGACCCGTTTCTAGGGTTTGTGAGTGTCTGCCTTCTCACAGCACCTCCTCCAAGCCCCGCTGAGGCTGGCTGCATTCCTGGAGCAGAGGCTAGGCTGTTGGATGCAGTGCCATTTAGGGAGAGGCTAGATTCTTTTTAGCTTTATATAACCAGACACAAGTCAAGAGAGTGAATCATTTAATTGTTACTCTAAATGCACTTTGAGGCTGACCTGACTTTGGGATCTCTGTCTGTTGATTTGCCCTCAGGCAGGACTCATCTTTGGGGAGCAAACTACTCCTGAGGTGATGTGGAGAAAGAGGGATGTATGTAAAGACGATCCCAACAGCCTAGTGAGGGGGCTTGATGTTATACCCTGTAGAGGCATTCTTTAGGCTAACTAAGAAATACCCTCTTTGTCGCAGGCAAGTACCTCCTCATAAAGGGAACTGGATAACTTTTGGGTACCTTAGTGTGCCTGAATTCCCAGTTTTTTTCTAGGTTGACAGTAGACCCTGGGCTGAGGGCAGTTTCCTGGGAGCATGGCTGGGGTAAACCTGTCAATAGAAAGGTGGTACAGGTTGACTCATGGAACTTTTGAGAGAGACCCATCTGGATGGGGTCCCATGGGTGGGGAGCTGGGCCCAAAACCAAAGTGGCTGAGAACGGGGGTCTAGCAGACCTGGCTTTTAGGCTATGTCTCTTCCAATTAGCCCTTGGACAAGTCACTCGCCTCTCTGCACCTCTCTTTCCTCATTTGTGAAATAAGGATTATATTCTCTAACCTCATAAGATTCTCCTGAGGACTGACTAAAATAAAAACTACAAAGCATTAAGGGAACAGGAAGTATAGGCAGTGAACCAAGGGCAGGGTCTTGGGAGCCATCTTCCTAGGTTTGGGCAATAAAGGGGGGACTTCTGTAGAGAAAGGAAGAATAGTGAAGTCTGCCCAGTCAAACTGCAGATTGTTTTTAAATCACTGGGTATGATAAAATACTTTGGTCAGCTGATGTGAACAGCCAACTGATTGGAAAAGACCTTGATGCTGTGAAAGATTGAAGGCAAAAGGAGAAGAGAGTGGCAGAAGATGAGATGGTTGGATGGCATCACTGACTCAATGGACATGAACTTGGGCAAACTCCAGGAGACAGTAAGGGACAGCAAGGCCTGGTGTGCTGCAGTCCGTGGGATTGCAGAGTCGGACGTGACTTGGCAACTGAACAACAGCAACATGATAAGATACTTTGTTGGTCTAAATTCTAAACAGTTGCTAGGGTTACTATGAGTATATATTATGTGCTACAGATTAGCATGATTTTATTTCTTATCCTTTAATAAAGTTTGTAGTCTACATGAAAGTTAATTTGGAGGATTCCCAAGTATTCCCAGGCGGCATTAGTGGTAAAGAATCTGCCTGCCAATGCAGGAGATTCAAGAGATGTGGGTTTGATCTCTGAGTTGGCAAGATCCCCCGGAGTAGAAATGGCACCCCACTCCAGTATTCTTGCCTGGAAAATTCACGGGCAGAGGAACCTGGTGGGCTACAGTCCATGGGGCCACAGAGTCGGACATGACTGAGCGACTAAGAACAAATCACAGGTATATGGTCAGCCCAGAAACGTGCTGTCCAAAGTTGTCAGAGATTGGAAGCCATTTGGGACATAACTCGTGTCTCTAACCATGGGGCACTGTAAATTCCTCCATTTAAACTGCAGATTTGACAAATAACAATAGTACAGTGACTGGAAAGATTAAGATCCAGAATTTGAGTCATTTCAATTTTGCCATTCTATATGACCACTGAAGATTTTGTTTTTAAAATTTAAACCAGTATAACAGCACCAAATGCAAGGTGAGTACAAATTTCAGTTCATATACAAAATATTTTACCACATATGAATAATATCTTTAAAATTAGACGATATACTTCTTAAGATTACTAAATGGAAACTATTAATAATAGGGATCCACATGTCAGAAATTTGGAAGTTGCCACTCTGTCCTAACAAGTAAAAAGCTAAACAAAATGAAAAGTCAACAACTCTTCCTGGATTTTTAAAAGAGGGAGATTTGTAAAAGACATAAGGCCAATCACTGCCTCCAAGATTGGAGAGACAGAGGTGAGCACATGGAGCCACAGCTTCCCCGGGCAGAGACTCATGGCTGGAAACTATCATGTCCAGTGCCAGGGCAGGAAATCTGAGCTATACTAATGAACTGCTGGAAGCCCAGTGTAGACAAGTCTGAGAATTAAAAACTTCAGCAGACCAGTCCCCACTGTACTAAGACTAACCTCTAGGAATTGACCATGTCCTCATAGTATCAGAGGAAAAAAAGAAAAATCCCTTTGTACTTTTGGCAGTGAAGGGGAATATAAAATATTCCCAGAGAACTCTGTTCTTCTTAACAAAATCTGCCCTCAGGGTAAACTAGTGAGCCAGAGCGTAGGCTGCTGTGATATTATCAGAGCCCAGCTAACCCGGGGGAAGGGAAATACCCAGCTCCAGACCACTCTAGCCATCCTATCCCACCAAAGGTGGGGAGGGAACAAAACCGAGAAACACTTGTGAAATTCACAGCCCCAGCGTGCAGACCCACTAAAAGGTTGAGACCAGTCACAGAACTCAGAACACTTCCCCTCCTCCCACGCCTCACCACTACATTACTAAGGCCTGCTTACAGCAGTTCCTTTTACCCAGAACATCACGTCCAGCTATCAAGAAAAATTACAAGGCATACTAAAAGGCAAAAAAAATGCAATTTGAAGAGACAGTGCAAACATCAGAACCAGACATGATTATTTCAACCAAATGTGTTGAAATAATCAGACAGGGAGTTTAAACAACTATTATTAATATGCTAAGAGCTCTGATGGATAAAGTAGACAGTTGTTTTGTTGTTGTTTAGTTGTAAGTTGTGTCTGACTCTTTGCGACCCCATGGACTGTAGCCCACCAGGCTCCTCTGACCATGGGGTTTCCCAGGAAGGAATATTAGAGTGGCTTCCCATTTCCTTCTCCAAAATAGACAGTACCCAACATAAATGGGCAATGTAAGCAGAGGGGTGCAAATACTAGAGAAAGACCAAACGGAAATGCTAGAGATCAAAACACTGTAACAGGCTGCCTCTGATGGGCTTACTAGTAGACTTCACGATTGAGGAAAATATCTCTGATCTCGAAAATATCAATAGAAAACCTTGAAAACTGAAGAGCAAAGAGAACAAAGACTTCAAAAAATGAAAACAGAATATCCAAGCACTGTGGGACAGCTTACAACACATAACATACATGTAATGGGAACAGCAGAAGCGATAAATGTTTGAAATGATAATGATATGATATGATAATAGATGAAATGATGTGAAATGCTAATGGCTGAGAATTTCCCCAAATGAGTGTCAGATATTAAACCGCAGATCCAGGAAGTTCAGAGAACACCAAGCAGGATAAATGCAAAAAAAACTTCAACCAACTAAACGAACAAAAAAACTACACCTTGTGTATATAATTTTCAAACTATAGAAAATCAAAGATAAAGAGTAAAATTTTAGAAGAAATCAGAGAGGGAAAACCCCCCCACCATACTTAATAGAAGAATAAAGATAAGAATTACATCCAACTTCTCAGAAACCATGTAAGTAAGAAGCA
Organism: Okapia johnstoni; assembly: GCA_024291935.2. Lineage (NCBI taxonomy): Eukaryota > Metazoa > Chordata > Mammalia > Artiodactyla > Giraffidae > Okapia > Okapia johnstoni. The sequence goes on from CM044326.1 coordinate 4,163,507, forward strand.
AGAGTTGAAAGTACAAAAGGCAGACAAAAATACAAAGAATAAGAAAAACAAACAGAAAATGGCAACAAACATGGTAGATATTAATACAACTGTATCAATAATCACCATGAATATCAGTGGTCTAAATAAGAAGGCAGAGATTGTCAGAGTGTGTCAAAAAACAAGACCCAGCTTTATGTTGTCTAAAGAAGCCCACTTTAAGTGTAAAAACTCGTACAGATGAAAAGCACATGAATGGAAAAAATATACCATGCTAGCACTAATCAAAAGATAGCAAGAGTAGCTATATTAATTACAGACAGAGAAGACTTCAAATCAAAGAAAATTATTAGGAATAAAGAAGGGCATTACGTAATAATAAAGGGGTCAGTTCTCCAAGAAAACTTAGCAATCCTTAATGTGTATGCTCCTAACCACAGAGCATCAAACTGTGTGAGACAAGAACTAATACAACGGCAAGGAAAAACAGATGATTCCACTAGCGTAGTTGCAGACTGCAACATCCCTCGATCGGATATGGACAAGTCTAGCAGGAAGAAAATCAGGAAGGACATAACTGAATTCAGCAACACCATCAAGCAACAGAATATTATCACTGTAGGCTCACTTTCTCTGACAAGAGAATACACCTTCTACTCAAGTTCACATGGAACATTTACCAAGACGGACCACATTCTGGGCAATAAAACACATCTTAAAACATTTAAAAGAATAGAAATCATACAATGTCTGCTGTTAGGTTACAGTAAAATTAAACTAGAAATCAATAACAGAAAAATACTGGAAACTCCTAAAATTCATAGAGATTAAATGAAATACTCTTAAATATCACATGGGTCAGAGAAGAAATCACAAGAGAAATTTAAAAAATTATTTTAAACCAATGAAAAAGAAAACAACTTATCAAAATTTGTGGGACACAGCAAAGCAATGCTTAGAGAGAAATTTATAGCATTGAATGTTTATGTAAGAAAAGAAGAAATATCTAAAATCAATAGTCTAAGTTTCCATCTTAAGAAACTAGGAAGAGTAGTTTCAATCTAAATAATCAGAAGAAAAGAAATAATAAAAGCTAGAGCAGAAATCAATGCAATTGAGCCCCCCTCCCCCAGTTTCCCGTGCCTCTTTGGCAGCGGGCCACATGGTGAGGGGGAGGTCAAGAGGACCGCTCTCGTCTGTGTCCAGGGTCCGTGATGGCCTGGAGTGTACAGCCGCCCCTGAGCTCGAGGGTATGGCTCTAGGAACTGGCTCTGGGGCCCCAGTGACAGGCCACCTCCACAGCTCCCAAGATGGGGTGAGAGTCACCTCTGGTCTGAGAATGGCTACCCCTTGATATGAGCCAGTGGCTGAGATTGGTGTTGGAGTCTATGGGACAGTGTACAAGGCCTGAAGTCCCCACAGTGGCCACTTGGAAGCCCTCAGGAACATAAGAATCCCCTACGGAGGAGGTACTGGAGTGTGTCTGGCCATCAGCATAGTTTGTGAGGTGGTCTTACTGCAGTGACTGGAGGCTTTTGAGCTTCCCATCCTTGTTGGGCTGACTGATGTCTGTGCTACAGCCCAAACTGATCGGGAGACCAAAGTGACCCTTGAGTTTGAGCGTGTGGATCAAGACCTAAGGACATATCTAAACAAGGCACCCTCATCAGGCTTGCCAGTGGAGACCTCAAGAGTCTGATGCACCAGTTTCTAAGAGGCTTAGATTTCCTTAGGGCTTCCCTGGTGGCTCAGTGGGTAAAGCATCTGCCTGCCATGTGGGAGACCTGGGTTTGATCCCCGGGTCGGGAAGTTCCCCTGGAGAAGGAAATGGCAACCCACTCCAGTATTCTTGCCTGGAAAATTCCATGGATAGAGGACCTGGTAAGCTACAGACCATGGGATTGCAAAGAGTCACACATGACTGAGCAACTTCACGTCTTAGATTTCCTTCATGCCGATTGCCTCGTTCACTGAGATCTGAAGCCAGAGAACATTCTGGTGACAAGTGATGGGACTGTCAAGCTGGTTGACTTTGGCCTAGCCAGAATTTAGAGCTACCAGATGGCACTGCACCTGTGGTTGTTACACTCTGGTCCTGTGCTCCAGAAGTTCTTTTGCAGTCTACATATGCAACACCTGTGGACATGTGGAAGGTTGGCTGTACCTTTGCAGACATGTTTCATCAAAAGCTTCTCTTCTGTGGAAACTCTGAAGCTGACCAGTTAGGCAAAATCTTTGACCTGATCAAATTGTACCAAGAGGATGACCATCTCCAAGATGTGTCTCTACCCCAAGGAGGCTTTTACCCCCAGAGGGCCCCGCTAGTGCAGTTGATGGTACCTGAGATGCGGAAGTTGGAGCACTGCCCTGCTGCTGGGGTTGTTGACTTTTAATCTACACAAGTGAATCTCTGCCTTCTGAGCCCTACAGTACAATGTTTTGCTGCTGTAATGATGTTCCCCTCCCACCCCTCCTTTGGAGGCTTATTCTTCCTCTGCCCCACTGTGTCCTTAAACCAAGGGGTATGTCCCTTGTTCTCCCCTTCCTTATACCTTGATATTGGGATTGTCTTTTACACAGGAAAGATGAAACAAACAAACAAAGAAGAAATCAATGAAATTGAAAACAGGACATTAATAGAGGAAAAGATGGACTCAAAAAGCTGCTTTTTTGAAAAGATCAACAAAATTGATGTGTCTAGGCTTCCCTGGTGGCTCAGATGGTAAAGAGTCTGCCTGCAATGCAGGAGACCTGGGTTCAATCCCTGTGTCAGAAAGATCCCTTGGAGCAGGAAATGGTAGCCACTATGCTTGCCTGGAAAACCCCATGGATGAAAGAGCCTGGTGGGCTACAGTCCACAGGGTTGCAAAGAGACAGACATAACCGAGCAACTTTCACTTCACTTCACAGTCAGGTTAATTAAGAAAAAAAGAGAGAGGATTATTAATAAATGAAAGAATCGACATCACTACAGATCCTATGGACATTAGAAGGATAATAAGGGAATACTTTGATCAACCCTATGCCCACAAATTTGATAACTTAGATGAAAGGGACCAGTTTCTTGAGAGGCATAGTTTGCCAAAACTCACACAAAAAGAAATAGATAATCTGAATAGGCCTTTATCTGTTAGAGAAAATGAATAGATAATTAATAATCTAAAACAGAAAGCAATAGTCCTGAGTTCACTAGTGAATTCAACCAAATATTCAAGGGAGAAATTACATCAATTCTCTACAATCTCTTTCAGAGGTTGGAAGCAGAGAGAATACTTTCTAGTCATTCTGTGAGGTCAGCATTACCCTAAAACCAAGGCATCAAAGACAAGAAAAGACATATGTCTCATGAACAGAGATGCAAACATTTTCAACAATATATTAGCAAATTAAGCCTGACAATGTAGAAAACGAATGATATACAGCATGGTCAAGTGGGATTTACCCCAGATATGCAAAGTTGATTCAGCATTAAAAAATCAATTATGTAATCATGCCAACAGGCTAAAGGCTAAAAAAGGAAAATTTCTTGATCTTATTAGTAAATGCAGAAAAGCGTTTGATGATTCATGATAAAAATTCCTAGTAAACTTATGAATAGAAGGGAACTTCCTCAACTTACTTAAAAAAATCTATAAAAACCCCACAGTAACATCATACTTAAGGGTGAGAAGCTAGGAGCTTTCCCGCTAAGATTAGGAAACAGGCAAAGAAGTCACCTCTCACCACACTTTTCCTTTGTCATTTTAAAAAATTTTATTGAAATATAGTTGATTTATAATGTGTTAATTTCTGCTGTACAGCGAAGTGATTCAGATACATAATACATTTATTTATCATTCTTTTTTAATATTCTTTTCCATTATGGTTTATCGCAGAACAGTGAATATGCTATACAGTTGTTGTTGTGTAGTCGCTAAGTCATGTCCCACTCTTTGTGACCCCATGGACTGTAGCCCACTTGGCTTTTCTGTCCATGAGGTTCTTCTGGCAAGAATACTGGAGTGGGTTGCCATTTCCTTTTCCAGGGGATCTTCCCAGACCAGGGACTGAACCCGTGTCTCCTACACTGGCAGGCGGATTCTGACCTTGTTGATTATCTATTCTATATACGATAGTTTCCTTCTGCTAACCCCAAATTCCACTCCATCTCTCTCCCTCTCCCTATCTCACTTGGCAACCCCAAGTCTGTTCGTTATGTCTGAGTCTGTTTCTGTTTCATAAAAGTTCATTTGTGTCATATTTGAGATTCTACATATAAGGTATACTTTATGGTGTTCTTCTTTCTCTTAGTATGATAATCTCCAGGTTCATCTAGTTTTTGCAAATGGTGTTATTTCGTTCTTTTTTATAACTGAGTAGTATCCCGTTGTACATATGTACCACTTCTTCTGTATCCATTCACCTGTTGATGGACATTTATGTTGCTTCCATGTCTTGAGTTATTGTGCATAATGCTGCTATAAGCTATAAACAATGGGGTACCTTTATCTTTTTATATTTTTCCCAGATATATGTCCAGGAATGGGATTGCTAGATCATATGGCAACTCTATTTTTAGTTTTCTGAGGAATCTCTATACTTTTTCTCACAGTGGCTGTACCAACTTACATTCCTACCAATAGTGTAGGAGGGTTTACTTTTCCTCACATCCTCTCCAGCATTTGTTATTTGTAGACTTGTTAATGATGGCCATTCTGACTGGTGTGAGGTGGTACCTCTTTGTAGTTTTGATTTGCATTTCTCTAATAATTAGCGACATTAAGCATCTTTTCAAGTGCTTGATGGCCATCTATGCAGACGGTCTTCTTCGGAGAAATGTCTATTTCGTTCTTCTGCTCATTTTTCAATTGTGATGCTTGTCTTGTTTTGTTGTTGAGTCGCAAGAGCTGTTTGTATATTTTGGAAGTTATGCCCTTGTCAATCACATCATTTGCAAATATTTTTCCCCAGTAAGTTTATTTTTGTGTGTAGCGTAAGGGTGTGTTATAACTTCATTGATTTGCATGTGGCTGTCCAACTTTCCCAACACCCCTTGCTGGGGAAACTGTCTTCTTCTCATTGTATGTTGTTGCCTCCTTTGTTGAAGATTAATTGACTGTAAGTGTGTTCATCACACTTATTCAACATTATATTGGAAGTACCAGCTAGTTCAATAAGATAAGAAAAGGGAATAAAATGTATATGGATTAGGAAGGAACAAGTACAACAAAGAACTAATCAAGTAAGTTAAATATTATAGAAATTTTAGTAGTTGCATAGTTTTTTTTTTTATCTTTTTCAGATGTTTTGAGTTTTTAAACTGAAAATATAATTCACATACCATAAAATTCATCATTTTAAAGCATTTAAAGCAGTGGTAGGTAGTATACTGAAAATGTATGACCATCATCATTTGTCTAATTCTAGAGCTTTTATATTACTGGAAAAATAAACTGTATATCATTATCAGTCATTCTTCATTTCCTCCATCTTTCAAGTCCCTGAAAACCACTAATGTATATGTCTATGGATTTGTCTATTTGGGGCACTTTGTATAAACAGAATCGCATAATATGTGACTTTTCATGTCTGGTAGGTTGTAGCAATTAACAGTACTTTCCTCCTTTTTATGGTTGAATATTGACCACCTCATATACCACATTTTGTTTTGTTAATTACATTCTAGAGCTTTTATATTACTGGTAAAGTTCCCCACTGTGATTTTAATTTGCATTTCCCTAATGACTAATCATGTTTATCTTTTTGTGCATCTTTTCAAGCATCTTTACATACAAATGCTCAATGGTCATTCATGTACCTTTTTTTTGGAGAAATATCTATTAAATCCTTTGATAAAATCAAGTCATTTGCCTTATTATTGAGTTTTAAAGAATTTATTATATGTTCTAGAAGTGACTCTCTTATCAGACGTATGATTTGCAAATATACTCCCCATTCTTTGTATTGTCTTTTTGCTTTCTTGATGGTGTCCTTTGAAACACAAAGTGTTTAATTTTGATGATGGCCAATTGATTTATTTTTTGCTTGTGGTATCACATCTAAGAAATCACTCTGCCTAGTACAAGATCAGGAATAATTATGCATGTTTTTCTTCTAAGAATATTTCAGTTATAGCTTTCACATTTGGGTCTTTGATCCATTTGGAGTTAATTTTTATATGGTGGGAATTAAGAGTCCAATTCCATTCTCTTGTTGATGCCTGCCCAGTTGTCCCAACATCATTTTTTTGAAAAGATTCTTCTTTCCCTTATCAATTTATCTTGGCATGCTTAGTGAAAATCAGTTGACCAGAGATACAGCTCTCTGATCTTTTATTTGAGTTTGTCTTTTCTTTCTTATTGAAAACTCATCTTTCTTTTCTTATAGAAAAATTTTAGAATAACTTATTTCAAAAGATTTAAGTTGCAAACCTTGACTCTTCCTCTTGTTTCAGTTAGATGGTCCTAACAAGCCACCATGTGGTCTCACTCACCACCTCTGGTGGCACTGTGGTCTGGCACATGGGTTCTCCTCCATATACCTCTTCAGCAGACCAGCTTGAGTTTCCTCACAGGCACCTGGGTTCCAAAGGGATGAGAGTGGAAACTGCAAGATCTCTTGAATTCTAGCTTGGAGTCAGACAACATCACTGCACCACGCTTTGGTCAAAGCAAGTCACACACTGGCCCAGAGTAGAAGGGTGAGGAAATAACTATAACTTTCGATGGAAGAAGCTGCAAAGAATCTTTAAAAATCTGCTGCCATTTTTAATTCGCAGCAGTATCCAAACACATCAGTGTGTTTCTCTTAAGAACAAGGAAACTCTCCTGGATTACACATGGATTACATAATACTGTGAAGTAAGTCTTTTTAGAGGAGGGACGATTTGATAGAGACCTGAATGAAGTGAGGAAATGCAGCATGGGGAAGAGTATTTAAAGCAGGGAGAAAAGCACGTGCAAAAGTCCTGGAGCAGAAAAGTGTTTGGTGTGTTTGAAGAGCAGCACAAAGAAAAGTGTGAGTGGAAAGGAGGTAGGGCTGTTGTAAATGTCAAATGGGATAAAAATATGCCAGTATGTCATATTATGGGATGACAACAAGGTGGAGTATTACTTTCCATCACCATGATTCTTTCAAGATGTTTCTAGACAGTGGAAGAAGACAGAACAAGAAGCACCTTCAGTAGTAATACCCAGCTAAGTCAGAGACAGGGACACGCTTCAAGGATACCACATCCCAGCTAAGCCTCAGTGCTACCAACAACACCTGCCCAAAGTTGGTGCTGCCTTGGGAAACTGGGCCAGTCCCCCTACACGGGCTGAGCACCTGGCTTAGAGCCCCTTACCTCCTTTATGCTCAGCCCCAAGCAGGTGGTCCTCCTAATAACCTCAGTCAGCTGGCTCTCCCAGGGCACCTTGGTTTTCAAGGTCCTGGTTTCGGAGACTCCTAAGGGGGTAGGAGGTGTGAGGGTCTGAGCATCAAGGCATGCAGCAGGACTTGCCCCCAAGGCTGCTTCGGGTCCTGGGGCCCGTGCCAGGGTCCATAGGAACCTTGTCATGGTCTGAGCCTGAGCACTTACAGAGCCACACTAGCTCACCAGGTGACCTCAGGTAGGCAAGTCTTGGCCACTTGTCTCTTTTGAGCCCATAAATATATGAGAAAAAAGGGAAAGAAAGAAAAAGTAAAAGAAAACAAGAGACAGATGAAAACATGATTGCAAGTATTGAGGTGTATTTTCAATATAGTCACAAAGTGATGGTGGTTTAGTCCATAAGAATACAGTGGAAACCATTTGTTCTATTGACAACACAGACCTGCTGAAAACCTTATTTCATGGTGCAGCCCAAGGCTATAGGTACATGGCAAGCAACAGCTTCTTTGCAGCGACTTCTTTCTATCTTGCCATCTAGATGCAACTACATTTGGAGAGAAGGTCGCCCAGCAAGCCCTCCTGAGCACAGCCAGCCAAAGGGAGTGGGGCTTCGGTAGTTCTGTTCCCACACAGAGCCTGTCCTGCGGGAGGGCAGCTCCGGGGCTGAAGAGGTCACCTTTCTCTGCTTCCCGGCTACCTTCATCCTGTCTGAGAGAAGTCAGAGAGTTCTCTTTTCTCTTTCTCTGTCTCTCTTTCTCCTCTCTGTGTCTCTCTTCATCTCTTTCCTGTTTCTCTGTTCCTCTTCTGGTTCTGTCTCTCATTCCAGATGCTGAAGTGGGGCCTTCCTGCCCTACTGCCTGGCCTCCTAGCAGGAAAGCTGCATTTGAACATCTTAGGGTTGGGAGACAGCAGACGGTCTCTGGCAGGGCGGGGATTTTCTTCTCTCCAGGCTGGCTCTCTCCCAGCTGGAAGGCCCAGCTGTCCCTGCCCAGGCCTACTGAGTCCCCTGCTGTGAGTCACTGGTGTAGCTGAGGAAGATGGTCTTGTGGCATAATCTGGCACTGCCGTACAAATGTAGTGTTTAAATATTTATTTCTAGTGGCCACTGGTTAAACAGAGGCCTTCATTTTTGCGGGGTCACACCGGGCACTCAGAGGCTGGTCGGCTGTTGGCCAAGAGTAGGGGCTTGGATCTCATGTGGGCACCACTGACCTCGTTGCCCTCAGCCCAGGTCAGCAGGTCCTTGCTACTTAGGAGGCATACCTGCTGAGTCTTCCTGCTTGTTCCAAGCTGGCCCCAGCGGTGACAGGTGGCAGCTCCTCTTTCTGCTAGTGTTGGAGAGAATGAATAAGGCTGAGTTCACCCTTTGGTTTGGACTTGAGAAACCTGGGTGATGGGGTCCTGGCCCTGCCGTGGAAAGGACAGCTGGCCCTGCTGGGTCTGGGCAGCCACTGCCCCTCAGGCCTCAGCCAAGCGCTTTCCTATCTTGCATGTCAGGGGGCTGGAGCTCCCACTGGAGAAAGGCTTTTCTTGGCTGAAAGTGCTTCTCCATGGGAGTTTGGGTACAGCTGGCCCATCTTGGGAAAGATGATGCCTGGAGGAGAGAGATCGCCTAATCATTACTGGTTTTCTGCTTTTCAGAGGTAGAAACTGGCTCACAGACACTAAGACAGTTTCCCCGGGTCTGAGATCAGAAAGGAGTGCGGGTTCAAATCCAGACTGTTTCTGAGTTTTCGACCCTCTTCCAGGCTACCTCTTCCTTAAGTCATTTATTGGCTATTAATACCTCAGAGAGGATTGATTATTTTATCACAGTGTTTCTTAAACCTCCATTTTAGAGGGAAAGATTGGTCTGAACCCCTACTATTGACTTAAATTATTTTGCTTATAATGTTACTTAAATACATAAAAACCTGAAAGCAAGCTTAACCCCCTTATGTTTATAACTGTTACAGAACCATACTACCAAGACTATTCACAAACAAATCAGCAGGAGATTCCAGCGGAAGATGTTAACCCTGTGAGGAGGGCGTCGCGGTTTTGCTGACACGAGGCACCGCTTGCCCTAAGACGGTGACTGCTTCGGAGCCCACTGGGCCTGCGGGGTCTCCCCACTGTCTTTGCTTGACCTATGAAGGCTGTTTGGTTTACATCACATGGAGGTGTCGCGCTGCTGCTGTTCAGTCCCTCAGCATGTCCGACTCTTTGCATCCCCATGGACTGCAGCACGCCAGGCCTCCCTGTCCTTCACGGTCTCCCGGAGCTTGCTCAAACTCATGTCCATAGAGTCAGTGATGCCATCCAACCATCTCATCCTCTGTTGCCCCCTTCTCCTCCTGCCCTCAATCTTTCCCAGCATCAAGGTCTTTTCTAATGAGTCAGGTCTTCATATAAGGTGGGCAAAGTATGGAGCTTCAGCTTCAGTTCTTCTCATCAGGTGGCCAAAATATTGGAGTTTCAGCTTCAGCATCAGTCCTTCCAATGAATATTAAGGATTGACTTCTTTTAGGATGGACTGGTTTGCTCTCCTTGTAGTTCAAGGGGCTCTCAAGAGTCTTCTCCAACACCACAGTTCAAAAGCACCAATTCTTCAGTGCTCAGCCTTGTTTATAGTCCAACTCTCACATCCATACATGACTCCTAGAAAAACCATAGCTTTGATTAGATGGACCATTGTTGGCAAAGTAACGTCTCTGCTTTTTAATATGCTCTCTAGGTTGGTCATAGCTTTTCTTCCAAGGAGCAAGTGTCTTTTAATTTCATGCCTTTGGAAGTAGACGATGTGTCAATTATTAATAAAAGAGATGGAAAATACTCTATTAGACTTTTCATGCCCAGCATCATCTTGGGTAGCACACTGAACTGCAGGGTACATTCTATCATGTTTCCTGAACCTAAACCTTTAAACCTATGTTTTATAGTAGTTGCCAGAGATTTTATTTTCTGAGGAAAAATGCTGTGTTCAGATATCTTGGACTTGATGCAAACATAGCATTTATTTTGCCAAGCCATGAGGACAGAGGGTCTGTCCTAGGAGGTTGCTAAGTTGGTTGGATGTTTATTTCTAACTCTGTTCATAATAGGGAGGCCTGTTTGTGACAAGGAAGAGATGGAGTGATGATGACAAAGACCCTGGATCAAGCTGCACCTGAAGCCATCCACTCAGACATCTCATGAAACTCCCTTGCCACTAGCACCAGCTCCTCAGTTTTCCTAAAGAAGGTACTTTCCTACTGAAAGCATCTTAGCCACTCTAAGTACCATTATGGATTAAGAAGGATTAGGACCTTCTCCTCCATCCATTCACAGACTATGACGTGTGGACCCTGGGACTGGCACTGCTGGCCCCAGGATAAATCACATCCTCAGTTAGGGCCTTAGTCAGATGAGGGGGCAGATGAGACAAATCCACACTGCCCTGTGCTGAGTTTTCCGGCAAGTTTGATTAGGGAAGAACTGACTCAGAGAGGGCTTCCCAGAGGAGGTGACATGTGTCTTGAACTTGAGGGAAGGATAGCATTTCGTCTGAGAGAGAAGAGAACATGTGGGCACAGGCCAAGCAGCTGACACAGTATGGAGTGTGTGGAGAAACCGCAAGTGAGGAGCTGGCAGCCCGGCCTTCCCTGTGCTGGAAGGGGCGGGAGTGGCGGGGAGACAGCTGCAGCCCTGCCCCGTCCCTGCAGGCGCCCGGGCCAGCCCTTCTCACTCCACCCCTGCCTGGAGTGTTGGCAGGAAGAGACTGCAGGGAAACTCGGGAAGACACGCATGGTTGAGAGCGGTGGGGAAAGGAAAGGATAAAGTCATTTTCCTTCCAACTTCAAGTGGTAAAGAAATGAGTTTCTTCTTGCACGAGTTGGACTTCCTGCAGCTGGAAAAAAATATATTACTGCCTTGCCATATGACGCTTTGCCTGGGCTGATCAGGGCCCTGTTGGCCTGGCTGCTTAGATTGGACAGCGACTGTCCCGCTGGCCAGCCCTGGGCCCCGGGTCTCCATGTCCAGGCTGGAGAAAATTGGCTCCACTGTAGTTTTCCAAATAGAGTGGTTTTTATTTCATATTCACCAGAGAGGTTGCAAAATATAATTGGGATTGCTGCTTCTCATATTATTAGTAATTCTCCACCCCCCCCCATCTCCCTTTCCAAAAGCAACTCACAAAGGGGTCTTTGTTCTCTGTACGTTCAAAGTCAGCTCCTCCAATGGGAAACAAATTGGCGATTACAAGAAAGAGGCTCAGTTTTACTGGCTGTCAGACCAGAAATATGGGATGCATCAAGGTTCCGGCAGGAGCCCGGGAGTGTGAGGTCTGCAGGCTGCAGAAGCAGGTGTGCACTGCAGAGAGAAGAGGGGCAGGGGATGGAGGGGCACCCACGTCTGCCTCTGTCTGAGCAGTCTCCCCACATGCTCTGCCCCACAGCCTCGGTTTCCTCACTCACAGAGCTGGGCACTGGTGCTCTGGGCTGAAACTCAATCAGAGATTTCCTTCCCTTCCTTGGAGCTCCGGGACTCTGCTGAGGGGGAGAGTCTCAGGACAGGATGGCCAGGGCTCAGGGCACCACGCCCACTCTTGTCCTTCCTCATGTCCGACTGATCGAATTGATGTCTAGGTTGGATTTTATTTAAGAAAAGGTTCTATCGATGAAAGTTTGCAAAGGGCTGACCTGAATGGCCTTGAAGGCCTGCAATCCAGGAGACGTTGGAGGCTCAGAGCCTGGGATCCTGTGCAGCTTTGGGCAGGGAGGCTTGGCTTTGTGGGCTTCTTGTGTCTCTCTGGAAAACGTAGAAAGCTGCCCGAGAGGCTCCAAATACGTGCCCAGAGGCACGGAGTCTCCAACTGCCCTGCTGGGAAGCCTACTGTTGGGCTGGCTAGCTTCAGAAACACAGCCTATTTCTCTCCCTTGGGCCCTCCAAAGAGATGAGGTTCTTCCTGAGAGATGCTCTGGAATAGAGAGAGCATTTGGAGAATAGGGAGCCCCTGCATGAGCTTTGTGCAAACTGGAAGGAGAGAGTGAGTCTCTCAGAGGGCCTCCCTGCTTGGCTCCCAGCTTCCAGGTCTCTCTAGGACAGTGATAGCAGGGTGTTGCAGCAAAGCCTAAGCCTGGCTCCAAGGGAGGCTGACATGGAGGCTCTCCAGGCTGAGGGCTTGTCAGAATTGGTACTTCCTTCCACGGCCAGATTGCTTCCCTCAGTCGCCTCACCATCACCACTGCTGGTGAACATTGACTCTGGGAGCTGAGGCATCAGGACTCTGGAGAACCTCAGGCTAGAGGCACTTTGCTAAACCCAGGTCTTGGGGTGGCCTCTGCGCTCACACTGTTGGGCAGGAAATTGCTGTTTCTGCAATAATAGCGTCTTTGTCAACAGAAAGACTACCAGTGGGGTTGTCAGTGTTCTCTGCAATCGTGGGTCCCTGTCCACCCCCAGGCTCAACACACTGTGAGAGGCAGGCCTGCTCTGGGGGCACTCAGGTCCACCACAGAGGCTGGGTCATGAATCTCCCCATTTTACAGATAGGGCTTAGGAGATGGGCTGCAGGGTCTACCGGCTCCTACCCCGGGCCATCTTTACCAGGTGATAACACGTTTCACACTGCGTCTCAGGGAGCAGGCACTATGCCGGGCGCTGTGCCTAATGTTATCTTGTTCAGTCCTCAAGCCAAGTCTGGACCAAGTCTCTACCCATTCATTTTACAGAGAAGAAACGGGGTCAGAGAGGATTGAGCTACCTTGTGCTGAGTGGGCTAGGATTACGGCTCAGGCCTGTTTGACCCCAGAGGCCTTGCCCACCGCCTTCCTGCAGGGCTCTGCTGCCTTCATCGCCGTCTCCCCTAAAGCTCTCCTTAGCTGTTGCCGTGTCTCCCGGGCCTTTCTGGGCAGCCCCGACCTTCCCAGGAGAGCAGGCCCCCTCTTGGACACCCTGAAAGAAGGAGGCCTGGCCAGGCTAAGTCAGCCTCCTTGGATTTGGAACATCTGCTCCAAGCGAAATCCCAAATTTCCAGTAAACACGCTGGGTTTATTCTACTTCCTCCAGCATCCTGACCACCCAGTCAACAGCGGCCTCCAGACACTCCTGCGTCCTGCGGGCTCGTGGTCTTCTACCAAGTGTCTGACCCACGTGGTCTTGCTCATTTATTTCTCTGCTTCTCCATGTCAGTCTCCTCCAGAAGGGGGAAGAGCCTTGACTGTCTTATCCATCACGGTGTCCCTGGACCTGGCATAGAACCTGGCACATGGGGGGTGCTTGACCTAACTGTGAGCAGCAAATGATGAATGAGGGGGTGGGCCCCACCCATCAAGGTGTGGGTGTCCCTTCTGGCTGGAGGCTGAAAAGTCAGGACCCCAGGCACGGAGCCGGTCCTAAGAAAGTCTCAGCCCGTAGACTGAACAGGAAAACTCTGGAAAGCAAGCCCTCCTGCAGGAGATGGGTGCAAGCTGCCTCCACTCCAGAGCCCTCTCCCTCTGGTCTCTGGCAACTCTCGAACAAACCCAGGTCCTCTGAGAGACGGTGGCCCTGCCCCAGAGTAGGGGCTAGTACCCAGGCTGGTTTCCCTGAGGGACTGGGTACAGGGTCTGATGAGCACAACCCCTGGTGAACCCTTGGTGAAGCCCAACCTGAACATCAAATGTTTTGTGCTTTAAAATGTGCCCCTGCCTCTGCACAGGAGGGCACCCAAGACTTCCTAGTTCCCAGCATGGCCTTGGCTGGGCCACATACACCTCCTTCAGGAGTGGGCAGCCCAAGCCCCCAGGCAGGGAACTTTGTGCCAGCAATTGGCGACTACAGCTCTTGTGACCATGGCCTTGGTCAGATAGGCTCACCGGGGCCTAAACTACCCCTTCTTCCCTTCTCATTCCCTGCAGCAGGTGCAGGGCTGACTGGGAAGAGCCTCTGTCTCTGGCCCTCAGCCACTGACGCTCCCTGAACCCTTGCATTAGAGCTGCTGTGAGCTTTTTAGGACCCAGGACCCTTGTCTCCACCAGCTCAGTGAGGTCTGGCAGGTAAGACTCAGCTTGGGTGGCTGCACAGGGAGTGGGCTTTCCCTGAGTACCCGAGATGCTCTCATCTGCCTGTTGACCCCATGATGGAACTTTAGAAATCAGGGTTCTCTGCAGAGAGTGGGAGTATCTAGTGACCCTATGATAAACCTAAATGCCATATGTGAGAAGGAGGTAGGCGTGACCCCATAGACATCTGAGATGGGCTTGGGGAGGTCATGATAGGGGGATGGGGTTGAGCCAAGATGGAAGGTGTGTTTTGGAAGTGAGTAGGCTGCATTCCAGGCAGGCTCAAAAGGATCTTGAAAGTAGAGGTGTCAGAGGCAGATGGCATGTTGCAGAGGAATCCCCAGGAAGGCAGGACATGTTGAGAGAGGCCTCAGATGCCGCATCAGAGAGCTTGGGCCGCATGACAATGGATCTTTGGCCTTTGTTCCAGGGACCTGACAACTGGTTGAGGAGGAGACGGTTCCTCAAAGTCTGTGCTGAAACCTGCTTCAGGAATCATACACAGAGCAGTTTGCTGCTGCTGCTGCTGCTGCTGCTAAGTCGCGTCAGTCGTGTCCGACTCTGTGCCACCCCATAGACGGCAGCCCACCAGGCTCCTCCGTCCCTGGGATTCTCCAGGCAAGAACACTGGAGTGGGTTGCCATTTCCTCCTCCAGTGCATGAAAGTGAAAAGTGAAAGTGAAGTCGCTCAGTCGTGTCCGACTCTTAGCGACCCCATGGGCTGCAGCCCACCAGGCCCCTCCGTCCATGGGGTTTCCCAGGCGAGAGTACTGGAGTGGGTCACCATTACCTTCTCCAACAGAGCAGTTTAGACCCGGAAAATTCTCTAGGTACCACTTGGTATAGATGAGGCCTTTGAACATCAGGCTTAATTTTTAAAGACATTTAGTGATGCCGTGATGACTATTTTTGTGAGAAAGTCCTGGTTAGAAAGAAAGAAGAAATGAAAGGAGGAAGGGAGGGGAGGAGGGAAAGAAGGAGAAAAAAAGAGAAGGAAGAAAGAAAGAAAGGGAGAGAGAGAGAAAGAGAGAGAGAGAGAGGAGGCGGGAGGGAGGCAGGGGACGGGAGGGAGGAAGAGCGAGTTCAGAACTCTCTCCAACCTCCTCGGGTGTTGGTGTGTCATCACTGTGATTTCCAATGTGCTTCTTTTCAGCACACAGTTGAACGCTTCTGGCTATTTTATGAAGCAATAGGTCCTGTGTTGTTACCGCCAATACTATTTTCTGGAACTAAGGCAACTAGTGCCTTGACTCCTGACTTCCTCAGGATGAAAGCACTGCAACAGTTTCTAAAAATTGCATAAGCAAGGTCACAGTGTGTCATGAAAACCATAAGTGACTCAAATCGTTTTGTCATTGTTGTCATAATGACACCTGTTCAGTAAACATCACAAGAAGGAGGCAAAAAAATCAGAATAGCAGCATTCCCCTGCCACTGCTTCCATTTTTCTGCATTTCCATATTGGCTTTTCTTCTTTGTGACCTCAAATTGATCAAGGTTAGTATGCCCTGTTGCTAGACATTGGCATGGTTTCTAGTTGTGCCTGGCATAGATAACACTCCAGTGAACATCTCCATGTATGTGACTTATAAAAAAATTTTGGACTATTTCTTTATGATGAACTTCTTAGATTGGAATCACTGGGTAAATCTGAAGAGGATTTTCAGGGATTCTTAAGCACAATTCTGAGTGGCCTCTACCCAGCATACAGCCCTGAGGACTGTCTTCTTCCTACAATTTTTTTTTTTTTATAGAAGAATCACATCCCAAAGTGGATTTGTACAACCTTGGCGCAGATGTTCTGGGGAGGTACTTTGGAGTCCAGTAGGCTCTGGGGTGACCCAACCATAAAGCAGTCTGTACCACCCCTTCAGTGTATGGGGATGATGGGCTAGCTTCACTCTAATGATCCCCAGGCATTTCAGTTACAGTTTGCCCTAGTCACAGTGAACATCTCCCCGCCAGAGTATGCTCAGATTTCAATAGTTCTAGCATCCAACCTGGAAAGTAAAGTTTCTCAATCACCCCATCAACTCCCCAACACACAGGCACCCAAATCCCTCACCAAGACCTTGTAAATGTCTTCTATTTCCTTATATGCATTGTATTGTATGTGTGTTTTTCTTCAATAATTTAAAAAGGTAATTGAAAAGAATCCACTCTGAATCCACCCCTCTTTTCAGCTCCAGCCGGCAGTTTGGTTCAGACCCTGATCTAGAAGGTTCCAGCACCTGGCCTCCTGCCTCCAGCCAGACCACCGCTTCAGAGTCAACAGGCACACCCCCACATCGCTCTGGGTCTGGGAGCCGGGCCTGGGGACCGACACCCCGCCTGGCTCCCCGGATGATTGGTGTGTAGACTGATAGTGACCACAGCCCTGCAAGACCGTGACACACACACACATACACCCGACGTGCATGTGCCGCATGCTCTAAATCAACCAGACCTCTGCCCAGCTTTCCTCTGCCCAGACTGTGCCCCTGCCGGGCCCTTCCCTCCGCCCCCCTCGCTCACTCCCCGGGGAGGACATGCTTTTCTCAGCTCACGTGGGCTCTTGATGGAGCAGCTCCATTCTCTCGGTGCTCACTCGCCAAGCTCTTTGGTGGAGCGGATGGGAAAGAAGCGTGGTGGGTAACAGGGAAACTCCAAGTCAGAATTTAAAATGTAGGCAGGAGAGCTTAACACACTCATCGTGTGTGTCTGTGTGTGTGTATGGAGAGAGAGAGAGAAAGGAGAAAAGGGATCAAGTTTTCAGAACAAATAAACAGCATCCTTATCGACAAAGTTTTTTTTTTCTGATTTATGAATTTATATATAAATATGAAAAGTCTCATAAGGGCACAGAATTAAGTATGGTTGATTGTTCAGTCAACAAAATGACACAAAGCATAACATGACATGAAAAAAATTGGAAATGTTGCGAGGACTGCATGGGATGTTTGCAAATTTGAAGTGGGAGACTTACTCCTAGCCCTTATTGCTAGACAGGTTAAAATTCTCTTTTCCTCGGAATTAGAACATGGGTCACGGGGACACTGCTGAATTCCATGACAGCCCACGAGAGGATGCGCTTGGGGAGGGCAGGCTCCTATGTAGCGTGCCTGCCCCTTTCTCCCTCCATCATTCTGAGACAGCACTGGGCTATAGGCCCTGCAGCTGTGCTGGTGGCGGGATTTATTGCTTAACAGGAAAAGTGCCTCAGGGAGTTCGCCTATGTTAGGAATTGCTCCAACTATGGTACCCAAATCTGTTGCTGTTCAGGGATCCTAAGGGCCAGAAGCACCTGCTTGTAAAATAAGTTAGATTATGCAATCCATAGGCTTTCCAGGGATCTTGTTTAGAATTCTGCAGTGGGGGGGGGGGGCACTTGTTTGGGCCCTAAGCAGGCAATGGTCCAGACTCCTGTCTGTCTCTGTTCAGAAAGCTCAGGGGGCTCCACTTCCGCTACATTTGCCTTGGCAGAGACTCTTAAAGACAATAAAATCTGTCACAGAGTGACCTTTTCAGGGTTGGGGAGGTAGAGATGAAAGGAAGGATGGAAAGGTAGGTCTGGGGCCCTGCTGCCAGATCAGTGCCTTCTGAATGGATAAAGGTGGGAAGGATGCCTCCTCAATGGATAAAGGCAGGAAAGTGAGGGTCTTGGACCCCAGTCAGGGATGAGAAGGGCATCTTGCTGGAGAGGAGAGGAGAGGAGCGGAGGGCAGATTGCTGTAAAGCCTTGTTGAACCCCTCATGATACCCCCTTGCTCCCCAGCAGAAGCCTCTGGAGCCACCGAGATCCTCCTGTGCCAGGGCAGGCCCCCAGGCCCTATCCTGCTCCCATTTCCCCCTCCAGGCCCCCTCGTGGCCCAGCCTCCTTCTCCTTTGGTCCTCCTTACAGCCCATTTGACTTTCAAGCAGATCACTGCCTTCTATTTTCTGACTACTTATCTGGCCTCCACAAACCCACTGTCTGGATTCAGCTGACCCCCTCACCCTTTCTCTGTGGCCACCTCCCTCTTCCAGGAACGATGGGCAGCCTGTCTCTCAGGCCCACAGCCCTTTCTATCTCTCTCTCTCATCTCACTCCATGGCTTCAGTGGCCACTCTGAATAAATGGCTCTCCAATTTGTTTTATCCCACTGAGTTCTCCCAATAGCCTTGAAAATCTCCAGATGGTAAACCTGAGCCACCAAGAGTGCTGGTGACAAGCCTCAGGTCACTATTCCAGAGGCGGCGCTGGCTCTGCCGTGAGAGGCTCCTCCTCATGGGGTCCCTCCTCCGGTGGCCTGGCTCTCCTGGGGCCCCTGATATCCTTGGGCCCCAAGGGATAAATGATACTCACAAACTGTATGTGAAAATATTTACTAATTGTAACTTATGTTATTCCTAAAATTTTCTTCCCTCTTATCTTAGAAGTATATTTTTACAGTGACATGAAAGGTCTGAGTTCAAATTAGGAGAGTTAGCACCTTATCAATCCTGCAGGAGAATGTGGTCATCAGGGAGCCAGCTGACTGGCCGTGGCCTGTGCTGCTCTCTCCGTAGCCCAGGTTCCATCTGTCCCTGTGAGCAGTGCATTTGTCCATGGACACTTGGATTGTTTCTGCTTTTCAGTTACTGTGAATGAAGTTTTTGTGAGCACGAGTGTGCCTCTTCAGCAAATTTGTTATGAGTATTTTCCTTACTGGTGTCAGAGGAGGTGAGGCCTTTGAGGGGCTGGGGAGGGGGTTGGTGCCCAGCCTTCAAGCTGCTTCCCCCTCTTATGCTGCACCAGCAAGGACCCAGCATTTCCAAACTGGGAAGAGTCAGAAAAGATACCGTGATAGGCTCATGGCCCCAGAATTTGATCCTGGCACAAGCCTGACGTGTATCAAGGGGAAAGGAATTCTGATGTTGAGATGTC
Organism: Okapia johnstoni; assembly: GCA_024291935.2. Taxonomy (NCBI): domain Eukaryota; kingdom Metazoa; phylum Chordata; class Mammalia; order Artiodactyla; family Giraffidae; genus Okapia; species Okapia johnstoni. The sequence continues at coordinate 4,182,726 of CM044326.1, forward strand.
AGACTGAGTGTCTATAAATGAACAATGACAATGTCAGTTGGCTACTAGTGCCATTTAGCAAATTAGTCAGCTGGCAATTGACGTTAAGTGATGAGACTGGTCTTGAAAAATAGCCATTTGCTAAAGTATAGTCAGTCAATGAGAAGACAATCAACTTTCTGAATCCATTTTTGTCCATGTTGAAGATATGAAGGAGTGGGAGTGAAGCAACATGGGAAAGGGGCTGGGAAGGCTGGGGTGGGGAGAAGGGAGAGACAAAGGGTTGGGAGTGTACAAGTAGTATCAGCTGATTTTGATTGAGCACTTGTTGAGTGCCAGGACATGTGTGAATTGCTTCTCGCACAAGTGGTAATAAAGGAGAGAAATATTGTTCCTTGTAATGAGTTGAATGGTGGCTCTCCAAATATAGGTCCAAATCCCTTGAAACCTGTGAATGTTGCCTTATTTGGAAAAAAAGGTCTTTGTAGATGTAGTTAAGGATTTTGAGATGAAATGTCCTGAATTACCTGGATGGGCCCTTAATCAATGACAAGTGTCATATAAGGGACAGAAAAGGAGACCCAGAGACACAGAGGAAAAGGTCATATGATCATGGAGGCAGAGGTTGGGGCCATGGAGCCACCAGAACTGGACAAGGCAAGGAACCAGACCTTTCCTAGAACTTCCAGAGGCGAGCTTGGCCCTGCAACCCCTCAAGCTGGGACTTCTGGCTCCGGAACTGACAATACATTCTTGCTGTGTTAAGCTACTCAGTTTGTAGCAATTATTGTGGCTGCCTCAGGAAATTAATACATCCCTTGAAAATTATATTATTAAAATCTGTGAACCGGGTGTGAGTGATTAAATTGAACTGCAGCTTTGTCTATCAGTTTTCAATCTGCCATTTCAGTTGGGTGAGGCGGGATGGGATTGGATGGAGCGCTGAGAGGGGCTTTGGGGGATGGAATAGCAGCCTGCAAACTGCGGCTGCAGGTGTGAAACTCTGGGAGAGCTTCTCTGCACGTCTTATTAGGATCCCATTTATTAGACGTTTCTATTTGCCAGTTGTCCTGGAAACCTCCCACCTCTCTCTCTTCATCACACACTCATACACACTTATTCAATGTGACCCAACTGTGTACACATCAGTGCCCACCGACACTCTGACTATGCTGCTAGGCTGACTTGATTTAGTGTAAACCATAGAGAACAGCTTTTCCCATCTCTACGACAAACTTGTTAACTTTGATCACCATTTGCAACTAATTGTGAATCAGAAAAAAAAAACCAAAACCATCAACCATAACCTTCAATTTCTAATTGCATCCAGGCCCAAAGCTCTGTCACACTGAAAGAAACACAGTGCATTTGGTAATTTCCAACTTTACTTACATCTTTCCAAAACATTTGGTCCATAGTGATTTTGACTCAGATTCCCACAAGCATTCTCAGTTGCTAACACTGAGATTCCTGGGAAATTCCTGCTTCCCCAGCTCCTCATGCTATGCGCCCCACCCCCCCAGTCCCTTCCCCATCTCTCCCCTCACCGTGAGCTTCAGCCACATCAATGTTCCCGGACAAGCAGGATCCTCTGTGGAACACATCTTTCCATCCTCATCGCTTTCTTTTTCGAAAATCCACCTTCTTGATTTTGTCCCTGGTGTAAGAGTTGGGGAGCATGAAGGTTGTGCAACCCATGGGGGTTAAATAATTCTCACCCTGTCTCATCACAGTTATACATCTAACTACATAAAATTTATTTATACCTATAAAACCACTGCTTTTGTCTGTCGTATATAAAATCACGCTTTATTTAAGGGGAAGGTCACTATAAAATATAGACTTGGAAGAAGGAAGTGGAAAAAGTGAGTGCCTATTTGCATTTATCCACCAGGTCCACGGGGAGGACACTTGATTGGGTCCCCACCTTCTCAAGGCCCCACCTCGGTCTGGAGGCGGGACCCCTCACAACCCCTGCCCCCCCATGTGCTCACAGCACACATTGCATTAGGCCCCTCGTGCCTGCTGGTCTCATCTCAAACTGGCCCTGGCAGGGAGATATGTGCCACTCTACCAGGGGGTGCTATTTGATTCTGGGTGTCAAAGGAGAGAGTACCGAACTTGTCCACAAGGTTTCTCCAGGCAAGAATCCTGGAGCGGGTTGCCATGTCCTCCTCCAGGGGATCTTCTAACCCAGGGATCAAACCCAGGTCTCCTGCATTACAGGCAGATTCTTTACCATCTGAGCCACCAAGGAAGCCCAAGAATCCTGGAGTGGGTAGCCTATCCCTTCTCCAGAGGATCTTCCTGACCCAGGAATTGAACCAGGGTCTCCTGCACTGCAGGTGGATTCCTTATTAGCTGAACTACCAGGGAAACCCCTCTGCAGACACAGATTCTGGAAACGAGGTCAGAGTTCGGATGGATGGCCCAGGCTTTCTGGATTATAACAGGAAAAAACTGCATGTTTTTAAAATGTTGGGATGTCTGCACACTCTCTTCTACTTTTATGCTAACTATAATATTTGTTTCCTAAAACCTTAAAAGGGAGCCATCCTCATGAGCACATGTGCTAAGGTGAGTGGTGTGTTGCCTTGTTGCTGCTTGCTCACTGTGTTCTGATATTTGCCGGCAACTCCAAAAGGGATTGAAAGTCAAGTTGCCTTTAATTTGGAATTGATTGAGCATGCCTCCTCAGTTCCTATTAGCATGTGGGGCTTTGAACAGAGATTAAGCAATTGCCTAGTGCTGGCCTAGAAATCAATATCCTAATTAGTGTTCAAAGCAGACAGCCATTTCCAAGCAAAACCTCCTGTTCTGGCATAATTGGCTTAGATTTCCAATTTCAAACCTCTTTTGGAAAGTAATGGCAGTGCATGATTTAAATTTATCAGAGGATCTTTCAAATGTTCAAGTGTAGTTTGGGAGGATTGGGATTATCACTTTGCAGTCCTCCATATCCTACTGTAGAGAATGTTCTGGGCTTTTTGGTTCAAAGATAATGGCTCAGGAGTTTTTAAGTGCCAGGCATTAACATAGGTGCTGCAGCTACAGTGGTGAAGCCAAAACAGAGAAAGTTCCAGCTCTGGTGGAGTTTATCATCTGAGAGGGGGCAGATACGGAGAGAGGCCCTCAGGAATAAACTCACAGTCACACCAGTGGCAGGTGAGAGACATGGTCTAGGAGAGCTTATCCTGGGGACTCGGAGGAGCGACAGCTGAGTTCTGGAAAGTGGGTAGGTGAGGAGGGGGAGGCCTGTCCACGGCGCAGGACTGCTGGTGTGGCTGGAGCCGAGAGGAGCTATCAATGCAGGCCGCACTGGGAAGAGATGCCTTGGCCAAGAAAGGGAAGCACAGTGCCTGAAGCGCAGGAGCTGGTCTGGCCCCTGGACTGGGGCATTGGTGTTGGAGGGAGCTGGCCTGTTGCTCCCAGCCTGGTCCAGTTGTCCCACAGACGCAAATAACCTCATGGGACACACAACAGACAAGACGTCCCCAAAGCCGTGATGAAGTGTAACAGACTGAGGTCACCTGACCGTCGTGTCTAAGCACAGACAAGTGGAGGCTCAAACCACAGAAGAGCGCGTGTCCTTCTCTTTGGGTTCAAACCAGCGGCTGCTGCTTCCTCATCTCCATCTAGGCTGCCCTCCTGCACACAGCATTTATCTTTTATCAGACACGCAGTCGCAGAGCTGTCCCCACTTCCTGACAAGCTCTGTCAGGAGCAGAGTCCCACTTCCGCAGACACCCCGAGTTCCGACACAAGCCGGGTCCTCAGCCCTGTCCACATCCTCTGTCCGGATGCCCTGGGTTGCCCCTCTCTGTGTTGGGTGATGCAGCAGCTGTTCCTGGCGGTGGTCACAGGGAATCCGGAGCAGGGGAAGGGGTTTCAGGGGAGTTTTCCCTCCCCTCCTCCCCAAACTTGCTCAGGTTCTGATGTCTTCTTTGTCCAAGAACCGAGAGGGGAAAGGGCAAGGCAGCCACAAAGCTATTACTTGGACTTATCATCTTGTGATCTCACATGGGCAGCATTTTTAAAGAACTCTCTTTTCTGGGCAGTGAGTTCTCCAGGGGCTGGGAAGGCTCTGCTGAATGCCGTTGACCCGGGTGAGTGTGGTACCAGAGGGCTGGCACCTCCAGCTTTTCTCTGGCATTTGGGCCCACAGTGCTTAACCTTTGGGACTGGGTGCAGGCTGTCCTTGCCCTCACTCTGCTGTGAGAGCTGCGTGCCAGCCCATCCTATGGGCACGGACCTACTATGCACCCTACACTGCAGGGAAATGGTGAGGAGATTCCAGTGGATCCTCTCAGGGCTTGGCTGGTGAGGTCCGAGGTGAAGGAGGAGGCACCATCTGAGGTTCTTCCCTTTGGGGAGTGGAGAGGGGACTTGAAGGACAGCACTGGCTGTTTCCCAAACTCTGCTTTGCATCCCAGCTACCCCTGATACTTTAGACCCTCTGTAGGTGAGTTCAGGTGCCTTCGGAGCTTCAGCTGAAATGCAGAAACTATTGTCTTGGTATTTCAGAGGAAATGTGTGCAACATGCAGATGGACCAGACTCTTGACACTTCAACTACTGTTCTGCCCACAGCAGGTCAGTTCTGGGAAGTCTAGTGGCAGAAGAAGGGGCCCCAGAACCCTTCCCATCTCCACTTCCTACCCTCGGGCCCCAGTGGTACCCAACCCTGGGCTCCCATCCCGTAAATACTCATCTCAGGGCAGCTGCCAATTCTGGCCCCACTACTGAGGACCTGCTGGTCTGCATCTGCCCCACTTCCCTGGGCACCGAGGCCCATGGCCATCAGGGTGGAACAGAGTCCCAGAGCCAGCCTTGGTGGGGGGACCCAGCGGAGCCAGGAGCCTCGGTCCACGCCAGACAGCTTCCCCCGGGAGGAGAGGCTGCGACAGCCCCAGAGCGAGTCCAGGGGTCTCTGGCCGTCTTCTGAAGAAGTGTGATCATTGAGTCTGAGGAAACGGTGACATCCAAACCCAAGAGTGGCTAACTTTCCCAACTGCCCTCCCTACCCAGTAAGGGAAACTGTGCCAAGTTCCAGCTGCAGGAGAGTCTGGAGTTTCTGATGTCATGCTCTTAGAAATGGTCTTTGCAAAGCCAGGGATCCGCATGACTGGGAGAAAAGGCCAAGTTTTCTTCTTGGAAGTTCCAGCCAAATCAGGCTTGTTGAAGCACTTCACTAAATTCCAGGAGAAAGACCCTTTGCCTTCAGCCCTGAGTGTAGGATTTCTGTTCTCATGCAGATTCTCTTCCAGTGGGATTTGGAGAGAGGCCTGGATTTGGAGTCTTCCACTCCTTGTGTGATCACAGGCAGGCCACACAACCTCTCTGGGCTTTGGCTTTCTTGCTTTTTTTTTACTTTGTTTTTAAATTGAAGTATAGTGAATTTACAATGTCGTGTTAGTTTTAAGTATACAGCAAAGTGAATCAGTTATATATATATATATACACACACACACACACACACTCTTTTTCAGATTCTTTTACTTTATAGGTTATTACAAGATAGTATATATCTTACAGTATACAGTAAGTCCTTGTTTACCTGTTTCACACAGTAGTGTGTGTATAGTCCAAATTCCTAATTTATCTCTTCCCCACTCCCACCCCACTGTCCTCTTTAGTAATCACAAATTTGTTTTCTATGTCTGTGAGTATATTTCTATTTTGCATGTAGGTTCATTCGTATAGTTTTTTTTAGATTGCACAAATAAGAAATATCATGATATTTGTCTTTTTCTGTTTGACTTACTTCACTGAATACAATAATCTGTATATCCATCCATGTTGTTGCAGATAGCATTCTTTCATTCTTTTTTATGGCTGAGTAATACTCATATATATATATATATATATATATATATATATATATATGTATGTATATATACCACAGCTTCTTTATCCATTCAACTGTATGTAGACATTTATGACTGTTTCCATGTCTTGGCTATTGTAAATAGTGCTGCTATGAACATTGGAGTGCATATATCTTTTCGAATTAGAGTTTTCTCTGGGTACACATCCAGGAGTGGGCTTGCAGCATCACACGGTAGCTATATTTTTAGTTTTTTAAGGAATCTCCATACTATACTCCACAGTGGCTGCACCAATTTACATTCTCAGCAACAGTGCAGGTGGGTTCTATTTTCTCCACACCCTTTCCAGCATTTATTATTTGTAGAATTTTTAGTAATGGGCATTCTGGCTGGTATGAGGTGATACATCACTGTAGTTTTGATTTGCATTTATCTAATAATTAGCTATATTGAGCATCTTTTCATGTGTCTGTTGGCCATCAGTATGTGTTCTTTGGAGAGATGTATACTTAGTTTTTCTGCCCATTTTTGACTGGGTCTTTTATGTTTTGGTATTAAGCTGCATGAGATGCTTGTATATTTTGGAAATTAATTCCTTGTTGGTAGTATCATTTGCAAATATTTACTCTAAGTCCATAGACTGTGTTTTCATTTTGTGTATGGTCTCCTCTGCTGTGCAAAAGCTTTTAAGTTTAATTAGGTCTCATTTTTTTATTTTTGGTTTTATTTCCATTACACTAGGAGATGGATCCAGAAAAATGTTGCTGCGATGTATGTCATAGAAAGTTCTGTGGGCTTCAGTTTTCTTGTGTGCACAACAGGAGGAGAAGTGGCTTCTGAGGAAGGCGGTGTAGCTCCATGAGGATGGACAAGGTCCTGGGGAGACAGCTGCTCGTGCCAGGTGCCACAGTGGGCACTTGGGAGTCAGAAGACAGTGGTAATCCCTCGCTGGTTTGCCCCATCTAGATGCTCAGGACTAATGAGTGGAAGGAACTTCTGGCCAGGCCTCAGCTGACTTGATTCTTTTGAAAGAAGGGAGGCTGGAATTCTGCCATCATTATCTCCATTCCTCACAAAGCAGCCTGGAGTCATGTCCCACAGAGTTGGATTAGTGCTGCTTTTTGGTCTGATGTGACAATTAACTGAATGTGTGAGACGACAGGAAAGCATGACAAATGACCCTTCCATGTTAAGATTTCTAACTTTTCAGAGAACTATGTCACATGATGGGCAAAAAAACCTCCCATCTTTTAGATTCGTTCCTCAACAAGAGTTGCTGGTTAAACAAAGCAGACAAACAGCCACAGGACACCTGGGTCTCAGGCAGGGTGTCTGGGCAGCTGCAAGGGTTTCTGCCAGAATGCATCCACTCCGCCTGGATCTGTCCCTTCTGGCCGTCTCCAAGTAGCGCTGAGTCCTAGAGCAGCATTTTAAAAAGCTGATTTGGTTCAAGCTTTTAAAAAGATCAAAACAAAACAAACCTCCACCCCCGCTGTGATGAAGAACAACTTTTTCTCAGGCTTGGGGGCGCAGCGGCCAGGCTGCCCTTGGTGACACCACAGTTTGGGTTGACTGCTCCTCTGGGCCTTTGTTTCCCAGGTACACAGTGGGGTTGCAGAAGGTCAAGCTTGTTTCCGGCTGCACTTTCTGGGAAGCCAAACCCAATACCTCATAGCCTCTCCCCTGCCCTTAGCACCCTGGCAGGCATTGTGGCAGGAAGAATAGAGCCATCTGGTTGCAGGATTCCCAGGGCCTCTTGCCTGGGAACAGATCGTCTGACGCAAATGACGGCGGCTGTTGACCACCCCAGGCCCTGTCTGCTGCCCACCGCCCGGTCCCCAGACCCAGGGCCACTCACCCAGGCTGCCCAGCCCCCTGCCCACTCCCACCTCTGGAACCACGGGGACCTTCTGTCTTCCAGTTTCCTGGAAACCTCTGCCCATCAGTCCCCTCCCAAGCAGTCTGGAAAAGAGAACCAAGCCTGGGCCAGGAGAGACGGGCAAAGAGGAGGCCAGCTCCCCCAGCCCATTTCACCTTTCCACAAAGGCAGCGCTTTGCTCCCACCTCTCCTGAGGCCTCGGTTGCTGCAGTAACCCATGACTTGAGCTCCATTCATGCATCATGCTCAGAATTGCTGAGCACAGGCCAGCAAATCCAGCCCTGGACCTCAGCCAGCGCAAACGGCCAGCTCTCAGCTGCCAGTGCCTTCCTTGAGCCTGGGAAGATGCAGGCCATTTCTGCCTGGCAGGGTCTGCCGACTTTGGTTTCCTGGGCCGTGAGGGCTCACAGTAAAGCTGCCCTGTAGGAGGCAGCTTCCATGGCCCCGAGCCTGAGTCATTATCTGTTAAAGAGAGACTAACTCTCCAAAGGACTAATGGCATCTCACTTCCTGGCAGCATTCATGAAAGGGGAAGGGGAAGAGGGGTGGCTGACCCAGCTTTCAGGACAACTTCTTGGCCACTCGTGTAGTTTCTGTTGTTGCATAATAAGTCACCCCGACTTAGTAGCATACATTCAACTTCCTATATTCATAGTTCTCTGGTCCACAATGTGGACAGGGCACAGCAGACTGGCTTGCTTCAATCTTGTAACATCTGGGGCCTCAGAGCCTCAGGTGACAGCCGAAGGTGACCAGATGGCGGGAGTCATCTGAAGGCAACCGCCATCTTGCTTCCCTCCCATGGTGCTGGCTGTTGACCGCGACCTCACCTGGGGCTGCTGGTCAGAGAGCATATGCGTGGCATCTCGGTGGGGCTTGAACTTCCTCCCAACATGGTGGCTTCATCATAGTCAGATTCTTACCTGGTGGCTCAGGTTCCCAGAGGTGAATGCCCAGCTTCCTTCCTTTTCTAACTGAATTTTGGAGGGCTACCCACTCCAGCATTCTTGGGCTTCCCTCGTGGCTTAGCTGGTAAAGAATACACCTGCAGTTGGGAGACCTGGGTTTGATTCCTGGGTTAGGAAGATCCCCTGGAGAAGGGAAAGGCTACCCACTCCAGAATTCTGGCCTGGAGAATTCCATGGACTGTATAGTCCATGGGGTCGCAAAGAGTCAGACACGACTGAGCGATTTTCACTTGGAGGTCACACAACCTCATTCCATTGATTACAAGCAAGTCACCGGTCCTCCAGATTCAAGGTGGGGGGGCATAGGTCCCCACCAACACACTGATGAGAGAAAAGTCAAGGCCAGCTGCACTAAAGCACAGAGATGAGAGATACTGTCGAGCTTTGGAAAACACAGTGGTGCACACCACTCACTGTCTTTCTTTCCCACTCTGACCCAGTCTGCCTGTAAATTAAATAAGCACAGTGACAATATACAGCCTATAGACAGTACTCCTTTTCCTATTTGGAACCAGTCTGTTGTTCCATGTCCAGTTCTAACTGTTGCTTCCTGACCTGCACACAGGTTTCTCAAGAGGCAGCTCAGGTGGTCTGTTATTCCCATCTCTTTCAGAATTTTCCACAGTTTATTGTGATCCACACAGTCAAAGGCTTTGGCATAGTCAATAAAGCAGAAATAGATGTTTTTCTGGAACTCCCTTGCTTTTTCAATGATCCAGCAGATGTTGGCAATTTGATCTCTGGTTCCTCTGCCTTTTCTAAAACCAGCGTGAACATCTAGAAGTTCACGGTTCACGTATTGCTGAAGTCTGGCTTGGAGAATTTTGAGCATGACTTTACTAGCGTGTGAGATGAGTGCAATTGTGCAGTAGTTTGAGCAATCTTTGGCATTGCCTTTCTTTGGGATTGGAATGAAAACTGCCCTTTTCCAGTCCTGTGGCCACTGCTGAGTTTTCCAAATGTACTGGCATATTGAGTGCAGCACTTTCACAGCATCATCTTTCAGATATGCAGATGACACCACCCTTATGGCAGGAAGTGAAGAAGAACCAAAAAGCCTTTTGATGAAAGTGAAAGAGGAGAGTGAAAAAGTTGGCTTAAAGCTCAACATTCAGACAACTAAGATCATGGCATCTGGTCCCACCACTTCATGGGAAATAGATGGGGAAACAGTGGAAACAGTGTCAGACTTTATTTTTGGGGGCTCCAAAATCACTGCAGATGGTGATTGCAGCCATGAAATTAAAAGACGCTTACTCCTTGGAAAGAAAGTTATGACCAACCTAGACAGCATGTTAAAAAGCAGAGGCATTACTTTGCCAACAAAAGTCCATCTAGTCAAGGCTATGGTTTTTCCAGTAGTCATGTATGGATGTGAGAGTTGGACTAGAAAGAAAGCTGAGCGCTGAAGAATTGATGCTTTTGAACTGTGGTGTTGGAGAAGACTCTTGAGAGTCCCTTGGACTGCAAGGAGATCCAACCAGTCCATCCTAAAGGAGATCAGTCCTGGGTGTTCATTGGAAGCACTGATGTTGAAGCTGAAACTCCAATACTTTGGCCACCTGATGCGAAGAGTTGACTCTTTGGAAAAGACCCTGATGCTGGAAAGGATTGGAGGTGGGAGGAGAAGGGGATGACAGAGGGTGAGATGGCTGGATGGCATCACCAACTCGATGGACATGAGTTTGGGTAAACTCTGGGAATTGGTGATGGACAGGGAGGCCTGGCGTGCTGCAGTCCATGGGGTCACAAAGAGTCAGACACGACTGAGTGACTGAACTGAACTGCCCCAGTCACAGTTCAGCTGCACAGATGGCCTCGGCCAGGCCTCTCCAGTGCCTTCTTCTGTGCTTCACGTCTGTGGGGCAGGTCCTCATAGGCCCACCAGGGAGACCCCTGCACCTCTGCCTGTCTCACTGTGGCTGCACTAAAGAGGTGTGTTCAGGGTTAAGTGGAGCTCAGAGGGCCGCGTGGTTCAGTGCAGCATCGCCGGCTGCACACACCCTCCTACCTCCCTCATAACCCGTTCATGCGGCTCTGGGTGTTGAGTTTCTTGGCTCTGAACCTACAGCTCCGGAATGAGGGGAGCCAGGGCAGAGCCCAGAGGCCCTGAGACTCCTTCATGGCTGACGTGTAAAGGGCAGGCTGTTCTTTGGGGGGATGAGCTGCAGTGGTGCTCCCTGCTGCCCTCATTGGCTGAGAAAATCTGATGTGTTCATCTGAGAACAGTGCAAGGATGAGTATGCCCCAGTTGTGAGGACTGTGGAAACTCTGTAGTTCCAGAAGCTGCTTGCACTGAGAGACTCTCACAGGAAAAGCCTTTGGGTTTCCAGACTTCCGCTCCAAACTTTTGCCTGCTCCTGATATGTTGCTGACCCTCACCCTGCGCAAACTCCCGGAGTGGACATGTGGCCCTACTTGGCCTTGCACGTGGTCCACATGCTAGAGAGAAAAGCAAAGCATGTGCACACACACACACACGCAAACCCAAGCAACAAATACCACACACCACACCGACACGTACTCACACCACACACACACGTGCACACCACCCCGCCCCACGCATACGCAGGCGCCCAGACGTGTAGCCATACTATGCACCACACACACCCCACACCCACACTTACAGACACACACCCACACCACACACACATACACACACCCACAGAAAATACTCTTCACTAGCCTGTGACATGTGCAGAAACCAGGTTACATTTTAAACGATTTCCAGTCCATGAGGAATGCAAGCACTCGATGAGAAAGTTCAGGAAGTGCAGGGAAGAGAGCGCTCCCGGCTTCCCCTTCAGCTGCTCCCCAAGGCACGGCAGGGCTCCTGTGGGCAGCTCCAGGGTCTGTGTTTACATGTGTCCACACATGGCCACAGGGCTCCTTCTTCCCTACGTGGGTCATACTCGGGAATACTTGGTAAAGTAAACTCATCAAGCCCACAGACTCTTCTCAGAGGGCTGCGAGCCCAGGGCATCCATTGCTTTGCAGGCCCTGGTGGCGGCGCCGGGCAGAAAGGCGGGGCTGGGCCTCTGGAGCGGGGCGCCCTCTGGCTGAGAACCGCTCCTGCCGGCCTGGGGAAACCCCAGGACCCCGCAGAGGCCCTTGAGGGGCTTTTCCTGGGCTCAGGGACCGAGAGGAGTTCTTATGTCTCCGGGACGTGCATGTCTTTGTGGGCACGCCCCAAGTGGCTGGCTACCATGGTTGACCAGGTGGGAAAGGCCGGGGTCCCAGCCCTGGGCCTTACAGAAGGGAGCCACCCTCTCTGTCGGGACTGAAGGTGGCTGGGGAGGAGTGGCTTTCCAGCGGGGGCCTCTGCCTTCCACCTCCACATTCCCCTGGCTCAGGGTCCCCCCACCTGTCTCCCGGGTCCAGCCCCTGACCTTGATGTAACTTGTTCCCGAGGACGGATGTCTTGCCATGATTTTGTTTACATCCTGCCCTGCTTCAAGCAAATGGAATTCCTCTTCATGGCCTTGTTGCCTGAGGAACTGGGCCCCTCAGTCTGGCCCCAGTGTGCAGGAGCTGAAGAAGGGCATGACCACAGCCATGTCTCCTCCTTGGCAAGAGCAGAAGTGTACAAGAGGACAGATGGGCTCTTTCACCAAGGGTTGACACCGCCCTTAGCCTCGACCATGCCAGTGTAGGAAAGCTGTGCAAGCTCATGTACGAGTGCATAGGTGTGTGTGTGTGAGAGAGACACAGGGGTCTTTAGCTCTGTTCTGCAGATATCACCCAAGAAGCATCAACAGGAGAGGCGCTGGCACCTATGGGGCTGGCCTATGGCACCTCCCCAACCCCGTCCTCGAGGGGTATTGCCTCCTGAGGGTTTTCATGCCCATCCTTACAACCTGCTGTACCAGGCCTGTGTGGGTACTGCCTGCGCGCACGCACACACACACACACACACACACACACACACTCTGCAGGGATGCAGAGACCATCTCTTTAACTTAACCCTCTTGTGAACCTGGAACAAAGTCAGCGCCCTTGGTGAAGGAGGACAAGGACCTGAGAGCCTGAGAAGACAATCCTGGGCCTTCAGGGCAGTTGATGGGGTTTGGACCTGGGTCTCTCTGCATCTCCAGACCTGCCCTGGCCACTGCACTGGGGACCAGTCACTCCCTTAGCCCTCAGCAACTCTGGAAAGGAGGTTTGGAATGAAAGACCTGGGTGCTGGCCTTTGGAGCTCAGAGAGGCTGACCCTAGGGCCGTGTAGAGACCCTGGTCCTGGCCACCCTTGCCCTGTGCTCAGGGTGTGGTCTTTGCGTCTTGAGCCCCCTCTAGCCTCCTCGTGCGGGGCTCTGCGGTGCATTGAGCACATGCCATGGGTTCTTCGTCAGTACCTGAGACACGAGCAGGACGGAGGGGCTGGAGGTCCAGGAGGGGCTGCGGGGCCACCCTGCCGTGGTGGTAAATGCAGGGACGGCCCAGTTGGTTTTCTGACTCTCGCCTCAGCTGCTGCTCACCACAGCACACAGCGCTCTTTCAGTTCCGACCCCTAAGTGAAAGTGATGAAGAGGACACCACTAGTTCAGAGCTTAAAGGACAGGAGGCTGGGGAATGGATGGACTGGCTGCTGGAAGGGGTCCAGCCCTTGGCTCTTGAGATCACAAAGGCCCTGGATCCCCACCCAGTGGCCTCCTGACAAAGGCCATCACCCTCATGGAGCAGGAGGCTGAGTCTGAGCCCATTCTCTGCACCCTGGGCTCCACTGACGGTGGCAAACAGCTCGTGTATGCTGGACCAAATTTAAGCCACTGTTATTAGTACAATCTAGACTGAAGTTTATTTTCACTTCTCCAGCTGCACTTGGTTTGAGGCTTCAGGGACCTGACCCAGCTATTTCAGGGGTTTTCTACCTCCTTCTGCTACATCTACATCTGCGGCTGAAGCTCCCACTCTCCGCTCGCCCCCTTCTCCCCGCACCCTCCTTCCTTAGTTTCCCACCAGCCCTGGGATTGAAGAGAATCTGTGCTAAGCCGGGAAAGGCGTCACCTTGTTCCCTCAGCACAGAGGAAGTGAGCAGCTGGCTTCCCATCCCCGTGTCCCTGGTCAGTGGAAACCAGGCCACAACGCGGGGTTGCGTAGGATTCTCATAAGGGACCCATGGGTGCTTGAAGGCCAGAGCCAAGACAAGGTTCTCCAGGGCACTTGGAGAATTAATTCCTGGAGATTCAAAACATGCCCTGCCCCGCCATACCCACATTATTTTTCTTCCCAGCTTTATTGAAGTGTGATTTACAAATAAAAATTGTACATATTTAGGTATACAACTTGATGTTTGGATACATGTGTACATTATGAAATGATTAACATAATCAAGCTAATTAACATAGCCACCGTCTCGTACGGTTACCACTTTTTTTGATGTGGTGAAATCTACTCTCTTAGCAAATTTCTAGTACACAATACATTCTTACTAACTATAGCCACCATGCTGTACGTTAGGTCTCCAGAACTTATTCATCTTATAACTGGAAATTTTGTCCTTTGACCAATATCTCCCCATTTCCCCCACCTTACCCTCAGCATCTGTTAACTACCATTCTATTTTCTGTTGCTATGAGTTTGACTTTTTAAGATTTAAATGAGATCACGCACTGTTTGTCTTTCTGCATCTGACTTATTTTGTTTAACATAACGTTCTTCAGTGTAGCAGCCTCTAACGTTGCAAATGCAGGATTTTCGTCTTTTTTTAGAAGATGAATAATATTCCATTGTATATACACACCATATTTTCTTTATCCATTCATGTGTTGATAGACACATAGATTATTTTCATATCTAGGCTACTAAGAATAATGCTGCAGTGAACATAGGGGTGCAAATATCAATTTCATTTTCTTTGGATATATCTACCCAGAAGTGGGATTTCTGGATCGTATGGTAGTACTCTTTTAAATTTTTTTGAGGAAACTCCATACTGTTTTCCACAACTGTTGTACCAATTTACATCCCCGCAACAGTAGATGTTTCATTTCCTCACATTCACGCAAACACTTGTTAACTTTTGACTGTTTTATAATAGCCATTCTAAGAGGCATGAAGTGGTATCTCATTGTGGTTTTGATTTGCATTTCCTAACGACTAGTAATGTTGAGCATCTTTTCATATATCTGACGGCCATTTGTATGTCTGTAGTAGTTGTTGTTCATTTTGTTTATTTTTGCTTTTGCTGCCTGTATTTTTGGTGTCAAATTTAAAATTCATTGCTGAGATCAATGTCAAAGAGTTTCCCCTGTGTTTTCTTCTAAGAGTTTTATGTTTTCAGGGCTAACATTTAAGTCCTAAATCCATTTTGAGTTGATTTTTGTCTCCAGTGTAAAACAAAGGCCAATGTTATTCTTTTTCATATGGATATTCAATTTTCAAAACATCATTTATTGAACAGATAGTCTTTTCCCCATTGTGTATTCTTGGTGACTGTTTCAAAGATTAGTTTTGATGAGTGGATTTACTTGTGTGCTCTCAATTCTGTCCCATTGGCCTGTTTTTTTTTTTTTTTTCCTGGAATCATGCTATTTTGATTTCTATATCTTTTTAATATAGTTCAATATAAGAACCGTTGGATCATCAAAAAAGCAAGAGAGTTCGAGAAAAGCATCCACTTCTGCTTTCTTAACTATGCCAAAGCCCTTGACTGTGTGGATCACAACAAACTGTGGAAAATTCTTAAACAGATGGGAATACCAGACCACCTTACCTGCCTCCTGGGAAATCTGTATGCAGGTCAAGAAGCAACAGTTAGAACCAGATGTGGAACAATAGACTGGTTCCAAACTGGGAAAGGAGTACATCAAGGCTGTATATTGTCACCCTGCTTATTTAACTTAAATGCAGAGTACATCATGCTAAATGCTGGGCTGGATGAAGCACAGGCTGAAATCAAGATTGTGGGGAAAAATATCAATAACCTGAGATACACAGAGGATACCACCCTTATGGCAGAAAGTGAAGAAGAACTAAAGAATCTCTTAATGAAAGTGAAAGAGGAGAGTGAAATGCTGGCTTAAAACTCAACATTCAGAAAACTAAGATCATGGCATCTGGTCCCACCACTTCGTGGCAAATAGATGGGGAAGCAATGGAAACAATGACAGACTTTATTTTCTTGGGCTCCAAAATCACTGCAGATGGTGACTGCAGCCATGAAATTAAAAGACACTTGCTCCTTGGAAGAAAAGCTTGACCAACCTAGACAGTATATTAAAAAGCAGAGACATTACTTTGCCAACAAAGGTCCATCTAGTCAAGGCTATGGTTTTTCCAGGAGTCATGTATGGATGCAAGAGTTAGACCATTAAGAAAGCTGAGAGCAGAAGAATTGATGCTTCTGAACTGTGGTGTTGGAGAAGACTCTTGAGAGCTCCTTGGCTGCAAGAAGATCAAACCAGTCAATCCTAAAAGAAATCAATCCTTAATATTCATTGCAAGAACTGATGCTGAAGCTTCAATACTTTGGTGACCTGGTGCAAAGAACCAACCCATTGGAAAAGACCCTGATGCTGGGAAAGATTGAAGGCAGTAGGAGAAGGGGACGACAGAGGACGAGGTGGTTGGATGGCATCACTGACTCGATGAGTTTGAGCAAGCTCCAGGAGTTGGTGATGGACAGGGAAGCCTGGTGTGCTACAGTCCATGGGGTCAAAAGAGTCAGACACGACTGAGTGACTGAACTGAACTGAACTGATCAGAAGTGTGAGGCCTCTAGCTTTGTTCTTCTTACTTGAGATTGCTTTAGCTATTTGGGATCTTGTGCTTCCATACAAAATTAACACTCTTTTTTTCTTTATGTGGAAAATGCCATTAGAATTTTGATAGGGGTTGCATTAAATCAATAGATTTCTTTGGGTTCTATGAACATTTTAATAATATTAATTATTCCAATCCATGAACATTGGATATCTATTTATTCATATTGTCTTCAGTTTTTCATCAATGTTCTATAGTTTTTGGTGTACGCATCTTTCACCTCTTTGGTTAAATTTATTCTTAAGTGTTTTATTCTTTTAAACGCTATTATATATGGAGTTATTTTCTGGATTTTTTTTGGTAGTTTATTTTTGCTGTGTAGAAACACAATTAACTTTTGTATGCTGATTTTGTTTCCTGGAACTTAACTGAACTTGGTTATTTGTTTTGACAGTTGTTTGTGGGTGGGGTGGGGGGATCTTTAGGGTTTTCTCTGTATATAATCATGTTAGTTGCAAACAGGCAATCTTACTTCTTACTTTCCTATTTGGATGCCTTTAATTTCTTTTTCTTGCCTAATTGCTTTGGTTAGGACTTCCAGTACTATGTTGAATAGAAGTGGAAAGAGTGAGATCCTTGTCTTGTTGAGTACGATGCTACTTGTGGGTTTGCCATATATAGCTTTTATTATGCTGAGAGTTTTTTTTTTTAATCATGAAAGGATATTGAATTTTGTCACATGCTTTGCCTGCATCCACTGAGATAACTATATGATATTTATCTTTCATTATGTTAATGTGGTGTAGCACATTGATTTGCAGATGTTGGATTGTCCTTGAATGCCAAGGTAAATCTCACTTGATCATGGTATATGATTTTTTAACGTGCTGTTGAATTTGGTTTGCTGGTAATTTTTTGAGGGTTTTTTACATCTGTGTTCATCAGAGATATTGGCCTATAATTTTCTTTTCTTGTAGTGTCCTTGTTTGCCTCTGACATCAAGGTAATGCTTACCTTGCAAAATGAGTTTGGACGTGTTCTCTCCTTTTCACTTTTTTGGAAGAGTTTGAGAAGGATTGGTATTAATTCATTGAATGTTTGGGAGAATACACCAATGAAGTCATCTGGCCCTGGGCTTTTCTTTGATGGGAGAGATTTGATTACTGATTCAACCTCCTTACTTGTTATTGTCTCTTCAGATTTTCTATTCCTTCATGATTCAACCAAGGTAGGTTGTATGTCTCTGGTAATTTATCCTTTTTTTTTTTTTTTTTTTTTGGTGGCTCAGATGGTAAAGAATCTGCCTTCAATGCAGGAGACTCAGGTTTGATCCCTGGGTCAGGAGGATCCCCTAGAGAAGGGAATGGTTACCCAGTCCAGCATTCTTACCTGGAAATTCCATGGACAGAGGAGCCTGGTGGTCTGCAACCCATGGGGTCACAAAAATTCAGACACGACTGAACAACTAACACTTTCACTTCAGGTTGTATGTCTCTAGGAACTTATCCATTTTTTCCTAAGTTACCCAGTTTGTTGAGGGTATAATTGTTCATTCTAGTCTCTATGATCCTTTGTATTTCTGTGGGATCAGTCATAATGTCTCTTTTTTCATTTCTGTTTTTATTTTTTGAGTCTTCTCTTATTTTCCCTTAGTCTAGCTAAATGTTTGTCAATGTTATTTATTTTTTCAAAAGGCAAGTTCACGTTTGTTTATTTTTCTATTGTTTTTCTACTGCTCTCATCTTCGTTATTTCTTTCTTTATGCTAACTTTGGTCTTCACTTATTCTTTTTATTCTAGTTCCATGAGGTGTAAAGAAAGATTAATTGATGTATCTCTTTTTCTTAATGTAGGCATTTATCACTATAAATGGGCTTTCCAGGTGGCTCAGTGGCTAAAGAATCTGCCTGCAATGCAGGAGATGCCAGAGATGTGGGTTCGATTCCTGGGTTGGGAAGATCCCCTAGAGGAGGGCATGGCAACCCACTCCAGTATTCCTGCCTGGAGAATCCCATGGACAGAGGAGCCTGCAAGCTATCGTCCAGAGGGTTGCAAAGAGTTGGACATGACTGAAGCTATGGATCATGCATGCACACATCACTATAAACTTCTCTCTTACAATTGCTTTTGTTGCATGCCATAAGGTTTGATATGCTGTTTCCATTTTTTATTTTTTTTTGAGATATTTTGATTTCTTCTTTGATCAATAGTTGCTCAGGCCTGGGTTAATTTCCACATATCTGTGAATTTTTCAGGTTTCCTTCTATTATTGATGTCTAGTTTCTTACTATTGTTGTTAGAAAAACTACTTTCTATGATTTCTATCTTTTAAATTTGTTTTGACTTATTTTGTGACCTAACATATGATCTCTCCTGGACGATGCTCAAAAAGTGCTTAAGAATGTGTACTCTGCTGCCCTTGAAAGAATGTTCTGTATGTGTCTGTCAGGTAGATTTAAAGTGTGTGTGTGTTCATCTCTCAGTCGTATCTGACTCTTTGTGACCCCATGGATTAGGACCCACAAGGCTCCTCTGTCCATGGGATTTTCCAGGCAAGGATACTGGAGTGGGTTGCCATTCCCTTCTCCAGGGGATCTTTCCTATCTAGGGATCGAAGCTAGGTCTCCTGCATTGCAGGCAGACTCTTTACCATCTGAGTCACTAGGGAAGACTGAAGTGTAGTTCAAGTCCAATGTTTCTTTAATGATTTTCTATTTAAGTGTTCTACCCACTGTAACAAATGAGGTATTGGTGTCCCCCACTATTATTGTATTGCTGTTGTATTGCTGTCTATTTCTCCCTTCAGATCTGTTCAGTTCAGTTCAGTTGCTTAGTCGTGTCCGACTTTTTGTGACCTCATGGACTGCAGCACGCCAGGCTTCCTTGTCTATCACCAACTCCCAGAGCTCACTCAAACTCATGTCCATTGAGTCAGTGATGCCATCCAACCATCTCATCCTCTGTCGTCCCCTTCTCCTCCCACCTTTAGTGTTTCCCAACGTCAGGGTCTTTTCCAGTGAGTCAGTTCTTCCCATCAGGTGGCCAAAGTATTGGAGTTTCAGCTTCAGTATCAGTCCTTCCAATGAATATTCAGGACTGATTTTCTTTAGGATGGACTGGTTGGATCTCCTTGCAGTCCAAGGGACTCTCAAGAGTCTTCTTCAACACCACAGTTCAAAAGCATCAATTCTTCGGTGCTCAGCCTTCTTTATGGTCCAACTTTCACATCCTTACATGACCACTGGATCTGTTAATATTTACTTTATATATTTTGGTGCTCCAATGCTAGGTTCATATATATATTACATATATATATATGTGTATATATATGTAATATATATATATATATTTATAATGGTTATATCCTCTTAATGAATGGTTTAATCCTCTTAATTTACAATGGTATATCCTCTTAATGAATTCACCCTTTTGTCATTATGTAATAACTTTTTTTGTCTCTTGTTACAATCTTGATCTTAAAGTCTGTTTTGTCTGCTGTAAATAGGTATAGATACCCCTGCCCTTTTTTGGTTTCTATTGCCTAGAATCCTTTTCCATCCCTTCACTTTCAGCATATGTGTGTCTTTAAAGCTGAAGTGAGTCATTTGTAAGAGCATACAGTTGTATCTTATTTTTAATTTATTTAGCCACATATTGTCTTTTGATTGGTGATATATATACATATGTAAATTATAGTTGTACAAAATTATGTTACAAGTGTAACATATAATATAGTGATTCACAATTTTAATGTTTATACTCCATTTATAGTTACAGATATTCTATTTATATTTAAAGTGATTATTGATAGGTAAGGACCATTGCCATCTTTTTCATTATTTTATGGCTTTTTTGGTAGTTCTTTCATTCCTTTCTTCTCCTGCTGTCTTCCTCTGTGATTTGATAATTTTCTTTCAGTGTTATCCTTGGATTTCTTTTTCTTTATCCTTTGTGTATCTATTAAAGGTTTATTTTTTAGTTACCATGAGGCTTACAAAAAACATCTTATAAGATCTTAAGATGATAAGACCTATCTTAAACTGATAAGAACTTTGGTTACACATAAACACTCTATCTACAGTGGGCCATGGTTCAGATAGTGGGCTCCCACCTGGGTCTCCTTTTTGCACTCTCCAGGGTGGGGAAGGAAAGTCCTAGAGCTGCATGACCCATGGGATGGTGTCAGGCCATCTCTGGCCTCCCAAATTGCTGCTATATGCTGCCTCATGAAGATTTGCCTCTGCAGAATCACACAGGTGTGCCCAGCAGGGCACCTGTGCTGATCTTTCCTCCCACAGCTCACTCCTTCTGGGTCCTTTGTGGGTGCAGCGGAGGTGGGGGGATCTGCCCTGGAGTGGAGTGGCTTGGAAAAGATGTAAATTGGATGCTGTCATCCTCTGGATCTTTCTGGCATCTTAAGATGGCAAACCCACAGCATCTCCATAGCCATCTCCCTCTGCCTTCAATTAACTCTGGGATCATGTGCATTTCCTGGGTGCAAGGCTGGGAACCAGGCTGTGGGCATGCCGTTGGGCTTACATGTTACTGTCTGTACATTGTTGATGCCCAATTTATCTGGCTTGTGAATCTATTAAACATGAAACAATAACCCATCTCTAAATATTAATACACTTCTTATATATCTAACACATAACACCTGAGTATTGACAATTTTCTCCAATTAAACATTATTTAAAATTTATTGAATCCCACTTATAAACAATAAAATCAAAGTTTAAAATACTAGATTACCTTCAGCGCTAAGAAACAGGCAAGACACACATGAAATGCTACAAAGGTTACACAATCAAATGCTGTACTAACTATAAAACTGTGCCCCAGATGCTATCTACTGCCTTGGAGTCACACTTTCCTTCCTTATTCCACACTAACCTTAGTCATCTTCATATTCAACTTAGTCATAGTTCTTCCTATGTTTTCTGAGCCTTCCTAACATTGCAGTGTATGGGTTCCACACTCAACCCAAATATGGGAGAAGGGAATTTCCATTCACCACCAAGTAATTCTCTGAAATCAGCTGGAGGTCTTATAATTCAACTCAAACCTGACACTATCTACCCAGAGATAGTGTCAGATTCCTACAAGACTGCCCTGCCCTTGACACACATTTCACCTGCCAATCCAAGTCCAGATCATCACCTGTGCTTCTAAGTGACTGGCTATAGGCTGGAGATTCCAATGAGCCCCACCTTGGGCTCTACTGAGTCAATGAAGTGGCTCAAAAAACTTAGAGAAACATATTGCTTACTAGATTACCAGTTTATCATAAAAGAATAACTCAAGAACAGCCAGGTGGAAGAAATACATAGGGCATTTCCCTCCACAAATCTCCATACGCTCACCAACCCAGAAGCTCTTCAACTCTGTCTTTCTGGGTGTTTATGGAGATTTTATTATACACACACACACACACACACACACACACGGATGATTGATTAAATCGTTGGTCTTTCCTGATCAATTCAAAGTCTAACTCATCTCCTCTCCCTGGAGGTCAGGAAGTGGGACTGAAAGTTCCAACCCTCTAATTACATGGATTATGTGACTGGTTCTCCTGGCAAGAGGACTTCATCCTTTGTTGTTGGTATTCTTGTTCAGTCACTAAGTCATGTCCGACTCTTACAGACCTCACAGATCGCAGCACACCAGCCTCCCTGTCCTTTACCATCTCCTGGATTTTGTTTCGATTTGTGTCCGTTGAGTGGGCGATGCTATCTAACCATCTCATCCTCTTCTGCCCCCTTCTCCTTCTGCCTTCAATCTTTCCCAGCATAAGGGTCTTTTCCAACGAGCTGGCTCTTCGAATCAGGTGGCCAAAGCATTGGAGCTTCGGCATCAGTCCTTCCAATAAATATCCAGAGTTGATTTCCTTCAGGATTGACTGGTTGGATCTCCTTGCAGTCCAAGGGACTCTCAAGAGTCTTCTTTAGCACCACAGTTTGAAAGCATCAATTCTTTGATGCTCAGCCTTCTTTGTTGTCCAACTCTCACATCTGTACATGACTAATGGAAAAACCATAGCTTTGACTATTCGGACCTTTGTCGGCAAAGTGATGTGGAGAAAGAGGCTCTTTTTACACACAGAGGCTTTTTAAACGCTGTCTAGGTTTATCACAGCTTTCCTTTCAAGGGGCAAGTGTCTTTTAATTTCATGGCTGCAGTCACCGTCTGCAGTGATTTTGGAGCCCCCAATCACTGTTCCCATCACTTCCCCATCTATTTGCCATGAAGTGATGGGACTGGATGCCGTGATCTTAGTTTTGTAAATGTTGAGTTTTAAGCCAACTTTTTCACTCCCCTCTTTCACTTTCATCAAGAGGCTCTTTAGTTCCTCTTCTCACTCGGCCATAAGGATGGTGTCATCTGCATATCTGAGGTTATTGATATTTCTTCCTGCAATCTTGATTCCAACTTGTGCTTCATCCAGTCCGGCACTTTGCATGATATACTATGCATATAGGTTAAACAAGTGAGTTGACAATATACAGCCTTGATGTACTCCTTTCCCAATTTAGAACCAGTCTGTTGTTCCATATCCAGTTCTAACTGTGGTTTCTTGACCTGCATATAGATTTTTCAGGAGGCAAGTAAAGTGGTCTGGTATTCTCATCTCTTTAAGAATTTTCTAGTTTGTCATGATCCACACAGTCAAAGGCTTTAACCTAGTCATTGAAGCAGAAGTAGATGTTTCTCTGGAAATCTCTTGCTTTTTCTATGATCCAACGGATGTTTGCAATTTGATCTCTGGTTTCTCTGCCTTTTCTAAAACCAGCTTGAACATCTGGAAGTTCTCGGTTCACATACTGTTGAAGCCTGGCTTGGAGAATTTTGAGCATTACTTTGCTAGTGTGTGAGATGAGTGCAATTGTGCGGTAATTTGAAAATTCTTTGGCATTGCCTTTTTTGGGATTGGAATGAAAACTGACCTTTTCCAGTCCTGTGCCCACTGCTTAGTTTTCCAAATTTGCTGACATATTGAGTGTAGCACTTTCACAGCATCATCTTTCAGGATTTGAAATAGCTCAGCTAGAATTCCATCACCTCCACTAGCTTTGTTCATAGTGATGCTTCCTAAGGCCCACTTGACTTCACACTCCAGGATGTCTGGCTCTAGGTGAATGATCACACCATTGTGGTTATCTGGGTCATGAAGATCTTTTTTGTACAGTTCTTCTGTGTATTCTTGCGACCTCTTCTTAATATCTTCTTCTTCTGTTAGGTCCATACCATTTCTGTCCTTTATTGAGCCCATCTTTGCATAAAATGTTCCCTTGGTATCTCTAACTTTCTTGATGAGATCTCTAGTCTTTCCCATTCCATTGTTTTCCTCTATTTCTTTGCATTGTTCACTTTAGGCAGGCTTTCTTATCTCTCCTTGCTATTCTTTGGAACTCTCCATTCAGATGGGTATATCCTTCCTTCTTTTCTCAGCTATTTGTAAGGCATTCTCAGACAACCATTTTGCTTTTTTGCGTTTCTTTTTCTTGGGGATGGTTTTGATCACTGTTTCCTATACAATGTCATGAACTTCTGTCCATAGTTCTTCAGGCACTCTATCAGATACAATCCCTTGAATCTATTAGAAATTATACATATTTCTACAAATACAATTTACATGCTCTAAATAGCTTCTTGTTTTTGGTATCATTCCAACTTTTTAGAACTTGTGTAGCAGGAAGGGTGACCGTTTCCAGGGCCTGCAGGTGGACTTCTGTCTGACCCAGGGAGATGAATTGTCTAAGGAGACCAACGTGCTGACAAAGCAAAAGGCTTTATTAGGAAGGAGCACCCGAGCAGAGAGCAGCGAGGTAAGGGAACCCAAAAGATCTGCTCTGTCCCGTGGTTTGCAGTCTCTCTTGGGTTTTACTCTTTGGTAAAAGGGTTAATTTGCAGGGTGTCTCTGGTCAGTCACTTTGCTTGACCCCTACTCTGACTCAAGGTCCTCCGTGGTGGTGCACACATCTCAACCAAGATGGATTCCAGCAAAAAGGATTCTGGGATGTTGGCAGAACATGCCAACCTCCCTCCTTTTGGCCCCTTCCAAATTCTGTTTTCTTGTGGCAGCACCTTGTTCCTTACTGGGACCTCTCATTGTCAGACAATGCTTACAAGTGATTGTCATTGTGCCTGGCTAAGGCAGGCTGTTTCGGTCTGTCAGTGGTTCCCTAACACTTGTACTATTTCGATTAACTAGTTAACGAACCATCACAACTCAGCCAGAGTAAGCCCCTTTACGGTGGGCTCCTTTATCCTTTGAACACCGCTCCTGAAATCCTTGGATATCCAACTTGCCTCAGGTCCATTCTAAGTAGTGTGTGTATGCTTATGTGTGTGTGTGTATTTGTATGTACATATTTTTGCATCTGCGTGTGTGGATGTGTGTGAGTGTGTGTGGAGATGAAATCAGCTGCCCCTCCCCCAAAGAGCCCTGCTACCCTTCAGTGGAGAAATCTAGTAGGTCCGGATCTAAGATCCACGGGCATACGTGAGAATGGCGAAGTATAAGTGAGGATGGTGAAGCATACGTGAGGATGGTGAAGCATACGTGAGGACGGTGAAGTATACGTGAGGACAGCGAAGTACACGTGAGGATGGTGAAGCATACGTGAGGATGGCGAAGTATACATGAGGATGGTAACATGTACATGAGGATGGTGAAGTATTACATGAGGATGGTGAAGCATACGTGAGGATGGCGAAGTATACGTGAGAATGGCGATGCATACGTGAGGACGCCGAAACATACGTGAGGATGGTGAAGCATACGTGAGGATGGTGAAGCATACGTGAGAATGGCGACGCATACATGAGGATGGTGAGGCATACGTGAGGACGGCGAAGCATACGTGAGGACGGTAACATATACATGAGGATGGTGAAGCATACGTGAGGATGGCGAAGCCTGCGTGAGGACCGCGAAGCATGTGTGAGGACGGCGAGGCATACGTGAGGAAGGCGAAGCATACATGAGGATGGTGACGTATAAATGAGGATGGTGGACTATACATGAGAATCATGAAGCATGAAATGGCTACTTTTAATGACAGAGCTCCAAAATGCTTTTGATGATTTTACATACTAGTTTTCATTTTTTAAAATAAGTAACACTCATGATATAAAAAGTCTATCCTAGCCATCTGATTCACCTCTCAAGACAACTACAGGTCTGAACCCTTGGTCTTCTACACTGTAGGTTATGAGGCCACATGGATGGTTCCTGTTTCACGAATTATGGTGCTCCCCCTCCACGTCTTACTTTTCTTTTAGGATGAGCCTTTTCAGCCCATTTGGATCTCACCTCCCTGTCCCTTTCCTTGAGAATTTCTCAGTCTGGGAGAACAGAGCAGGGCAGAGAGGGCAGCACTATAGAGGCTGGTCTGAGGGCACGAGACCCCTGTGTGAGTGTGCTGGGGGTTGGCGTGCAGGGGGTGAGGCATCAGCAGCTAGTATCAAGCAGCAGGGCCAGGTGAACTTGGGTGACAACCCTAAAGCTCACTTCTTGCTCTTGCTCTGTATCCGTGGTGGAGTGTTGGGACACTCCGGGTCACCTCTCGGAGACTCGGGCTGATTGAACAAGCACCAGCTTTAGCTGCAGATCCTGGGGACAGAGTGGAGAGCTCCTTGGAGAGTCTCACACGGACAACACAGTGCTCTCGCCCCAGGTGATGGGCATCCTTTCCACTCACCCCAACCCTGTTTGCCAGAACCAGTCACATGGCCTCTCCTGAAGGCTGGGAGTAGAATATGCAGCCAGATCCCAGGCTCAGAAGAGCAGGGAGCACAGTGACAGCCCAGAGGATGACACAGACCATGGAGGGCAAAGGGGAAATTTTAAAATTTTATTTGTGTGCCTATCATTACTTCTATTTCATTTTTAAGGCATGTGTTCCCAATGGGATTCCTGTTGCCTTCTTACACCCACACCCATCTTTCATCTACTGTGATGTGTGTTACACCCTAACTCAATTCTCAAGCAAAGGTATTAGGAAAAGCCTTCTTGATACTTCAGAAAAAACAAGAGATTTATTTTAAAAAAGTTAAAACATTTACTTGGCTGTGCTGAGTCTTAGTTGCAACACTGGGGATCTTTAGTTGTAGCATGCAGGATCTTCAGCTCTGGGGTGGAACTCTCAGTTGTGGCATGTGGGATCTGATTCCCTGATCAGGGATTGAACTCGGGCCTCCTGCATTGGAAGTGCAGAGTCTTAGCCACTGGACCACCGGGGAAGTCCCAGGAGACTTATTTTTAAAGTTGGGCTATTTCACAGAGACAGAGCCGTGTTTCCCTGGAGCAGTTCTCAGAGAGGACTTGTGTGTGCCCTGTGTGAGGGTCCTGGGTGCCCGGCCAGTCAGGTGGGATGGTGGTCGTGACCAGGGGCTGGGTGGCAGTCCTGGGCCTGGGTCAAGGGTGAGGCTGGACTGTCACGTATTTGTCTCTCTTGGTCCCCAGCCAATCCTGGTGGCGTAAGACATGTCATGACCATTTCCCAGAGGAGAAACCAGAGCTTCAGGACTAGGGTAGCTTGCCTGGGGTGGAGGGTTTAAACTTACAGATGTCACACCCTTAGTTTTGGCCTTTGGGAAGGAGGTTGAAGCCCCAGATCTCCCTCTGTAACTGTGGTCGCTCCAGGGACAAGATCTACAGGCCAAGTCATGCCCAGAGCTCACAATGCAGAAGTAAGCTTCGGCATGGCCAGCCACAGAATGTTCCAGTCCACTGTTGCTCAGGTGTCTGCCCAAACTTGAACGGATGCTTGTTAGGGTGAGCTCCAGAGCATCACCTGTTAGCTCTCGGGGCTGTGCTTTGGCCAGTAGCAAAAACACCTGAATTGCATTTGGCTCCGTGTTAACAGAGAGCAGGAAAATACTGTCTTATACAAGAAAGCACAAGACCTGACAAAGAGCCTGAGGGAGGTAGCGGGGCTGGTGTGGAGGGCGGCCTCCCCCTTCACTGCCCAGGGCCTCGCTGCCCCCTCCCCCTTGGGGGTCCCTGCCCTGGTGCTCCAGTAAGGACCAGGGAGGCGGGGGGAGGGCCCCAAAGGCTCCTGCCAAGTCAGCCCTTACGGATTCTCCTTAAGCCCCTCAGGCGTCTCCACACTGTCTCTGGGCAAGCCCTTAAACAGCATTTCATCATTGTCTCCACGACTCTTGCCTTACTGTTGGGTCAGGCTGAGTCTTGTTTATGTCCTCTACCCGATTTCCTCTTGAGTTTTCTCTTTTTCAGCAACAGGTACAAACTTTTTGCTTAAAAGATAAACCAACTATTTGTCTCTCATTTTTGTTACAAATATTATTTCCCTTCAGTTGACTGTTCATCTTTATAGTTTGTAGAAATGTTTCCATTTGCGTCTTTAAGTTTAAGGGATTCAGGTTCAGGAAGCACTTCCGTACGGTTTCTGACTTTGGTGAAGAAGCCCCCCAGCTGGCTCTTGAGAACACGGGCTGGGCGAGGCCGGAGGGGAAGGCTGAGACCTGACCCGGCGGGCCTGAGGGTCACAGAGCAGTTGGGCTGCAAGTGAGGTGGAGCACAGGTCTCCGACAGAGGCGGCACAGGGCCTGGTTTGCATTTGAGAAGTTACCTAGGCAGGGGTGTGGAGACGGGAGGATGGGGAGCGGTAACCTCCGAGTCCCTGCTGGGGGTGAACGGCGGGGATGCAGGCCAGAGGCTCAGCCTTCAGTCCCCTGAGGCCACGGAAAGCAAGCGGGGAGACTGACAGAGCCCATCTTTGCCCACAGAGACTGCTGGGGGGCACATGGACCAGAGGGCATGCCCCTTCTGCCAGGACAGTGAGTGGGCCACAGACAGAAGCCAGGACTTCATTCTTGAGAGTCTGTTTATTTTCAAATAGAAGGCATCACATTTGCCTACATACCCCAGCAAAATCTGAAGTTTGATTTTTATAATTTAATTTTAGAAAAAAGTCAACAGTTTGTACTGGAGGATGATCTCAGGTTCACACTCCTGGGTTAAGCAGCCTCAAAGGGTTACTCTTGGTGATGATGCGAACATGAGTGCATGCGTGTGTACACACAAGTGTATGCATCATTTGTGAAAGTTCTTGCTGTCGTACCCATACATCCCCCTTTGACAATTTCACTTTTTTTTTCTATTCTGCTGTACTGATAATTTGATATAAGCCCCATATGATGTGATTTCACAATCAGAGGTCTAACCATTGAGATATGACTTAATATGTTAAAGTAATAGAAAAGATTATTATGTGCAAACAAACAGGGCTTATGCTGCAGCTGCGTTTGAGTTTATTTCACAAAGCTGTAAACACAGGCCCTTTCTCAAGTCCTGCTGATGGAGTCTCTCCTGCCTTCTGTCGGCAGGAGAAGGCAGCGGCTGAGGCGCACTCCGCCCCATGCGGCTCTTGGCTTCCCGGCCCGTCACTTAAAGGAGCCCATTCATCCCCACGCTGGGCAGCGCTCCTCTCAGGGTCCTTCTGAGGCTTTTCACACACAGGCTTTCCCAAGCAGGAGACATCTGATCTCCGCCTGCCCAAGCGGGGCCCCCGGCCCCGGGGACCCGGGAGCTTGAGAAACGTGCTGAGAGCCAGGGAGCTGCCAGGGGAAGGGGCAGGGGTCACAGCCCTCCTCCCTCCTGCCCTGAGCTGCTCCCCGACTGAGGGCCCCTAGTGTAATTCCACCCTAGGCCTGGGGGTGAAAGTGGGGAGGCCCATGAGGCCAGCCAGGCCCAGCCCTGAGAGTGGACGGAGGGGGCAGGGGCCCAATCAGTTCTGCCCACTGTCTTCCCTTGGGCTGTAAAACCAGCACTGGGGGGGGGGGGGGCAGGTACCCAGGGGACTGTGCCCTGGAAGAGGAGAACTCTAAAACCCCCGGTGGGGTGGGGTCTTCTCAGCACGTCTTAGCAGCAAGTGGTTCGGAGGACAACCCAGCCTGCCTGCTGGGTCCTCAGAGGGCTGCGGGCCCACGCTGGCCGCGTCCAGGAAACGCTCGCCCCGCAGGAATCACCTCCTCTTCCGCACACAGGCCTCCAGCCGGCCCAGCTCCTCATAGGACTGGTAGAAAATGTCAAACTCCTGCGTGCCCCAGCCCCTCCAGACAGCCAGGCACCACTCCAGATTTTCGTTCTCAAAGCCGCACACAACCGTGTCCTTTGCCACCACGGCAGCATCCATGAGTACCCTGCAGAGAGAGGGGGTCTGAGAAATCCCACAGGAGTTCCTGCTTGGTCAGGGCTGCGACCCTCACCCTGCACCTTCTCAGAGGACAGAGCCTGGCTAAGGGGGCATCTGTGCACCCCAGCCTGGCACAGCGATGTGCTTCTCTGGAGGTCTAGCATGTGTGCAGTCTTTCTAAAGCATAAAAAGGGGCATCATTTCAGCTTCACCTCAGAGCAGGTATCCTCCCTAACACACCTCAGACCCCAATATGTCCAGAAAAAACGGTCAGCCTTCCGTGTCTACGAGTTTGGCATCCTTGGATATGGAGGGCTGACTGTACGTCCTTGTGTGTGCTTAGTTGCTCATTTGTGTTGGACTCTTTGTGACCACATGGACTGTAGCCCACCAGGCTCCTCTGTCCATGGGATTCTCCAGGCAAGAATACTGGAGGGGGTTGCCATTTCTTCCTCCAGGGGATCTTCCCAATCCAGGGATTGAACTTGTGCCTTCTGCATTAGCAGGCAGATTCTTTCCCACCGAGCCACTTGGAAATCCCAGGGCTGACTATATTATATCATTTTATATATAAGGACTTGAGCATGCTTGGACTTTTGTATCTGTAGAGGTCCTGCAATCAGTGCCCCCGCAGATGCTGAGAGAGCTGGAATGATCAATTCTATCTAATAATTCTTGCTTATTAGTGGTCCATGACAGACTTTAAGCTTTAACTCAATTTCCTTGCCACTCAGTCCAGGCATGATTCTTCTCTTATTTTGTTTCCTCATGCCTAGGAAATATAGGGGAATATATTAGACAGAAAACCTGTACCAAGTCCCAACTATGTACCTTTTTAAATGCAAGTTTTGCAGGACCTGGGCACACCCTACACATTTCCTTCCGGGCCTCTGCAGGCCGTGTGCCCCACTCTGAGCAGACACTGCCAGCCTCTCCTCCCTCTGCCCATGTGGCCCGACGGCACCAAGGCCAGCACGTGAATCTGCTCCCGTGGGCCTTGCATGTCTCGAGCACTCGGTAGCTATTTGCCAAGGGACTAAATGTCTCAGACGCATCCCCAAAAAGCTGGTGGGCTCAGGCTACGGCCTTCCTTTTGCTGGCTGCCTGAGGTGCTTTCTCCCTGCAGTGAGGGTGCCTGCTCTTGGTAAACCTGTCTTTGGGGGAAAAACAACAGCAGGGGAAAAGTCCAGGGCACTGATGGTGGACACTCTGAGGGCAACAGGCCTGGGCTCTATGGACACACTTCCTCCCCGGAAGCCGGACCTGGGACCTGGAACTACCCCCGCCCCCACACTCAGCCAGCGCTCAGGAGCAAACCCAGCTCTGGTCTCCAGAACCACTGGTAGGGCAAGGGCCACTGGCCCAGGTGCCATGTACATCTCCATCATCGTTCTGCTCCGGGGCAAATAGGCCAAATGCGACTTCTCCATAAGGGAGAGAAGCGCATGGGACTCAGCCCACTGAAGGGTGTGGACAGCACGGGCTGCCTGACAGCCCCGGGAACACTGGCCGGACCAGCCTTGCGTCAGTACCACCAGGCAGGCTGGGTCCCGACTGGCCATCCTATGGTGGCGTCTGGCCTGCCTCCTGACGGTGGGCAAGTACAGCTGGGCCCAGGAATGGGCATGGCGGGCGTGGACGTGGTGAAGGCTGGTGTGGCCTGGCAGCGTGGCTCCACCTGCTGCCCAGTGGGAGGAGAGGCACCTCAGAGGGACTCCCCTGCTTGGCAGGAAGAGTGGGGGATCACCTGGATCCCCACTGCAACTGCAGCTCAGCGGGGGCTCTGCAGGCCTACCCTGAGCGGGGCAGGTGGTCCACAGGTGCACTGGGCACCCCAGAAAAGGTAGCCATGACTGTGACTGATGCCCAGCTCAGCTGGCACTTGCTGATCCCCAGGGAGCTGCCTCCCGCAGGCTCTGTCTTGCTCCTCCTCTGCCTCTGCTGACAGGGGTGGGTGCTATCGGTTTTGGGTGGAGGACGGAAGGGCAGTGGCCATCACGTGGGGAGGCGGCAGTGGGGCCTCGATTCCCTAAGCTGCAGCCCGGCCCCCACGGAGCTGCCCTCCGTCTTACCCATGTGGAGTCAGCTCTCGGGCTTTCAAGACAGCAATCACGCGGCCCCGCTGAGTTCCCGCCTCCTTCTCCAGGCCGATGACGATGATATCTCCACCGCGCCTAAGAAACCAGAACCCCGCAGGGGGACCGTTTGTCCAGGGCTCTGCTCTCCAAGGGGAAACGGAGCGGGTGTG
The DNA here is from genome assembly GCA_024291935.2 of Okapia johnstoni. NCBI lineage: Eukaryota > Metazoa > Chordata > Mammalia > Artiodactyla > Giraffidae > Okapia > Okapia johnstoni. The sequence goes on from CM044326.1 coordinate 4,214,493, forward strand.
CAGAAAGGCAGGGAAACAGACTCAGCTTTGGCAAATGGATCAGGTTACCGAGGGGGCCCCGGAGCTGGGTGAGAAGCCCGTTCCCGGTCGGAAACCCGACCACGGCTCTCCTCACGGGTGCCCTGAGCTCTGGTGGGCCGATGGGCTTCTGTGCAGCCCTTCTTAGATCTGCTAAAGGAGCCCTCCAGTTCCAGGAGAGGAAGGGCGGCCCCTGATGCATCTGACAGTACTTGAAGGTTCCCTGCAGTCTGGCCCCAAAGCAAGAGCAGAGAGGTCGCAGGGTGACACCCCTGCAGGACACCTACCTGGGGACCCAGATGACGTCTTTCACAGCAAGGATCTTCACAGCCTGCAGGTGCTGGCTGAACGCCTCACCATCCACGGGGCTCAGGTCATGCGCCGACCTGTCGGAGCCCGCGGCGGGCTCGAGCAGCTGGCTGGTGTCCTCGCAGTCAGGGGAGAAGGGCAAGCTGGCAGAGCTCGCTGGGGAGCAGGGAAGGCTGGACAGGGCCATGGGCGCTGGGTGCAGCGAGGCTGCGGAGCAGGAGGACAGGGAGCAGTAGTCGGTCAGCGAGTCCTGGTGGGTGAGGATCTGCGTGCCCAGCTCCTCGCTGAACATGAAGCTCACGTCGGCGATGGAGCCCCTCACGGGCTCCGTCGGGCTGGTCACGGGGCTGTCCAGGGGCGGCGGACCCATTGGGCGCACGGGGAACACGTCCCTGAGGGGGCTGGGGTCCCCACAGAAGTAACGGGCGCACAGCTGGTAGGTCGCCGAGTGGTACATCACCAGGCAGTTGGCCCTGTCATCCAGGCACCACACGACCTCCTCGCCGCGGCACTCGGAGCTGCACACGACCGACGTGACCACCGAGGGGGCCGCGTAGGGCTCCAGCCGCCGGCTGATCTCCAGGGCCGCGCAGTCGATGACCAGCAGGCCCGGCCCGTTGCTGTACCAGACCTCGGACCCACTGTTGACCACCTCCATGGCCTTCACGGGGTAGGGGTTCTGCCGGGCGTCTTCATCGGGGATGCGGAACTTGGCCCTGTTGGCCGTGTGTGAGCAGAGGTAGGAGCAGCTGTGGTCTGGGGCACCCCATGCCGCCGGGAACACTGCCACCAGGCCGTCCGCCAGGCCTGCCAGCACCAGGTAGCAGTTCTGAGGGGGGAAGACAGGGTGCTTGATGCCCTTGCAGCTCGGGCATCCCAGGAGAGACAGCGTGTGCCGGACCATCCCCGCAGGCACCCCGTGAGCACACACTTTCTGCCAGCACTTCCCAGCTTCTAACGAAGGCCAGAGCTGCCAGCAGGATCTTCCAGGTGTGCTCCCAAAGAGGGGCGGCTCAGGCCCAGAAGAGCCGCCTCTGCCCTCCTTCCTGGGAGCAGAAGGGTGCCCGCTGACACCCGAGCGAGGGCCACATGCTGCTGGGACCACGCGGCCCACCTTCGGTGAACCTGGACTTCTTGCCAGGCCAGGAGGAGGGAGCGGCCTTCCCCTTGGTCACCCAGGCCTCCTCCTGAGGCAGGAGTGGTGCCCTCCTTCTCCTGAACTGTGCTGTGTAAACTGATGGTGGCTGTGGGTGCCCCACGGGGCTGGGACTCCCGCTTGCCGCTCACAAGAGCAGGCCTGGGTCTGTGTGTCCACTGCTGCCTCCAGGGCCGGCCCGCACAGGGAAGGGCCGACTCCCAGCCACCTTGGGGACTCCCCCGGGTTTTCTGTTCAGGTACCAACGGGTGCCTGTCGAGCTAAGTCTTGAGGAAATCACTTCCAGCTCAGTCCTCTAACGGAGGCACCTCTCGGCCACCAGGCTGCATGCCCGGCTTCCCATATCTACTCTGAAATGCCTGTGGTCCAGTTGACACTGGTAGGGCCCTTGGGGTGCCCCTGCCCTGCCATGAAGCATGTGTTCTTCTACGACCACCAGAGGTCACCAGGCAGAGGCTGTGCTGAACGCTGAGCCCAGCCCCGCCACCTTGGAGTGTCTGTGCAAAGCTGGGAGTGGAGAGCAGCTGAGCAAGCTTGACGCCCAGGTGGGCCGGGAGCGGGGTGAGCAGCAGAAAGCCTCCTTGTCGGGAGCTGGGAAGGCAGGCTGTCCAAGGCAGTGAGTGAACCAGCCCCTAGATCAACAGCCCTCAGAACCCTTATCAAAATCCATCTTCAGGATTCCAGGATAGAAAAGAGCCAAAGCAAACAGAGCAAGGTCCTTCTCTGAGTCCCAGCTCCAAGCCCCAGCCAGGCGGCGAGTCCCACGTCCCGGCTGGGCGTGGACACGCACGTGCAAGAATTCAGGGGCCTACCCTCTGTGGCCAAGGGGCAGCATGTCCTCTGAGGGTGCAGACACGCCGACAGGGAGGCTCCGCACAGAGCCGGCTTTATTCCTGCCGGCCGTGCGGGCGGCGGTGCCCCGGCTCGGGGCTCTGGCCAGCCGTGGCCTTAAATAACACTTTATGTCGTGTTCTGTGGTTCAGTGCAACTGGGTTCTGAGCTGCCCAGTCTCGCCTGTGGGGCCACAGTCATAACTGACTCAAAGATTGATTTCAGATTTTTTTTTCCTTAAGAAATGAAACCGTAGAGGGGTGGAGAGGAGAGGGCATGTAGTTCACGACTGTCAGGAAGTAGCAATAACGCTCTCATTTACCCAGTGTGCTGGCCCAGAGCTTTAGGTACGGTGTGCCCAGAGATCCTCCTTACCATCTCTTTTATGCCCACTTTGCAGATGGGAAAACTGGAATCAGACGACAATAGTCAACTCATTTTAACAAAGCCGCCCCAATAATGGCCCTTCGAGTGAGGAGCTGCACCAACAGGTGCCTCGGGGCCCACAAAGGGGCTCCAGAGCCTGGAGAAGCCTTGGGGACATCACCGAGGAGCTGGGGCAAGGGTGGGCTCAGCTTCTCAGACTGGGGGGTCATGGCCCTGATCTTCAGAAATGAATAGGAAGAGGTGTGAGCAGCCAGATCTGTCCTGGAGGGAAGGGCCTGCTGGGCACGTGGTGCTGGGTGGGGAGGGTGTGCGGCAGGGCCGGCCTGTGGGCTGGGTCCGATCTCAGCTGCAGCGCTCGGGGTCCTGGGCTGGGGGGGGGCACCGCTCACAGATTCACTTGAGAAAGGCAGGAGCGAGAGGCCGAGGTGGGAAGTCCTTGGGGCCAGACTGGACCACAGGGACTGAGGTCTGGGCTGGACGGTGTGTACCCCAGAGAAGGCAGAGCTGGAGGGGGCGGGGACACGGCTGCCCAAAAGGGGTGGGGGCCTGCCAGGGCCTGGGGACTGAGTGGCCGTGGAAGTGCCGGGCCAGGGTCTCAGAGGGCACACATGCAACTGCTCCTGGGTACCAGTTGTACCAGAAAAGCATCTCACTCCAACTGCAGCTGTGGCACTTGCCTGCAGGATGCAAGCCTTCCACTTAGCCCTTAGTTTTACTGGTCATTAGCTTCTCTGGTGGCTCAGATGGTAAAGCATCTGCCTGCAATGCAGGAGGCCCGGGTTCCATCCCTGGGTTGGGACGATCCCCTGGAGGAGGAAATTGCAACTCACTCCAGTAATCTTGCCTGGAGAATCCCAAGGACAGAGGAGCCTGGCAGGCTACAGTCCATGAGGTCGCAAAGAGCTGGACACAACTGAGCAGCTTACACTTAGGTTCTCGGAAACCCAAAGGCACTAATGATGGCCCGGGTCTCCTGTCTCTACGGCTGACTGTGACCTAGGCTTGGTGCTCCCTTCCCTACCAGCCCAACGGAGCAGGTGACGGAGAACCAGAAACCTGTGCACCCACCTCCTTATCTCACCTTTTTTATAACAGGTACCGCCAAGAAGCAGGTGACAATGGCTGGGGTGTCCAAAGCCCGCTGGGGTGTGCTCAGTGGACACATGCCCTTAAGGCTGTAGATGTAGATCTTCTGGTCCTGGAGAGGAGACGGTCAGCATGAGGGCTGGCTGCAACGGGCCTGCCAGTTCCCGGGGTGCACTCGGCCTCAGGAGGCCCTTTACCCCTTGGGAAGTAACATTTATTGAGGCTTTCTGGTTGGCTGGTTTCATACTTCTGTTCTTTCTAGAAACTTTGAAAACTACAGAACAGTCTAAAGAAAAACATAAAATCGTCCACAATCCAATATTCAGAGAAAGCCGCCTTTGAAATGTGGGGCCCAGACTTCCAGTTTTCTACGTGTGTTGGTGTGTCTGCATTGCCAACAACAGTGGGACCACACTGCTATGCTGTTTCTATACTTTTCTTCTCCCAGGACAACGAGAGTGGGCAGAGGCCCTCTCCTCCCTGGCCTGTTAGGGAATGAGGCATGTCCACCACTTGAGTGTACCAGAATTTGGCTTATATGCTGGCAGATGTTTATTCTGTTCAAGTTTTCACTACTATGAGTTACCCTGGGATGAGTATTCTTACGCTCCTCTCTTGTCTGAGTGTTTCTGTGTTTGCATGTCTTGGTTTTTTCCTTAGAGCAAATTCTTAAAACTGAAATTACTAAGGCTTACAAGGCATTAAAGTTATAAGAAAGCCTTCCTCAGCGATCAGTGCAAAGAAATAGAGGAAAACAACAGATTGGGAAAGACTAGAGATCTCTTCAAGAAAATTAGAGATACCAAAGGAACATTTCCTACAAAGATAGGCTCGATAAAGGACAGAAATGGTATGGACCTAACAGAAGCAGAAGATATTAAGAAGAGGTGGCAAGAATACACAGAAGAACTGTACAAAGAAGATCTTCATGACCCAGATAATCACGATGGTGTGATCACTCACCTAGAGCCAGACATCCTGGAATGTGAAGTCAAGTGGGCCTTAGAAAACATCACTACGAACAAAGCTAGTGGAGGTGATGGAATTCCAGTTGAGCTATTTCAAATCCTCAAAGATGATGCTGTGAAAGTGCTGCACTCAACATGCCAGCAAATTTGTAAAATTCAGCAGTGGCCACAGGACTGGAAAAGATCAGTTTTCGTTCCAATCCCAAAGAAAGGCAATGCCAGTGAATGCTCAAACTACCACACAATTGCACTCATCTCACATGCTAGTCAAGTAATGCTCAAAATTCTCCAAGCCAGGCTTCAGCAATACGTGAACCGTGAACTTCCAGATGTTCAAGCTGGATTTAGAAAAGGCAGAGGAACCAGAGATCAAATTGCCAATATCCGCTGGATCATCGAAAAAGCAAGAGAGTTCCAGAAAAACACCTGTTTCTGCTTTATTGACTATGCCAAAGCCTTTGACTGTGTGGATCACAATAAACTGTGGAAAATTCTGAAAGAGATGGGAATACCAGACCATCTGACCTCTCTCTTGAGAAACCTGTATGCAGGTCAAGAAGCAACAGTTAGAACTGGACATGGAACAACAGATTGGTTCCAAATAGGAAAAGGAGTACATCAAGGCTGTATCTCGTCACCCTGCTTATTTAACTTATATGCAGAGTACATCATGAGAAACGCTGGGCTGGAAGAAACGCAAGCTGGAATCAAGATTGCCGGGAGAAATATCAATAACCTCAGATATGCAGATGACACCACCCTTATGGCAGAAAGTGAAGAAGAACTAAAGAGCCTCTTGATGAAAGTGAAAGAGGAGAGTGAAAAAGTTGGCTTAAAGCTCAACGTTCAGAAAACTAAGATCATGGCATCTGGTCCCATCACTTCATGGCAAATAGATGGGGAAACAGTGGAAACAGTGTCAGACTTTATTTTTGGGGGCTCCAAAATCACTGCTGATGGTGATTGCAGCCATGAAATTAAAAGATGCTTACTCCTTGGGAGGAAGGTTATGGTCAACCTAGATAGCGTATTTAAAAGCAGAGACATTACTTTGCCAACAAAGGTCCATCTAGTCAAGGCTATGGTTTTTCCAGTGGTCATGTATGGATGTCAGAGTTGGACGGTGAAGAAAGCTGAGCACCGCAGAATTGATGCTTTTGAACTGTGGTGTTGGAGAAGACTCTTGAGAGTCCCTTGGACTGCAAGGAGATCCAATCAATCCATCCTAAAAGAGATCAATCCTGGGTGTTCATTGGAAGGACTGATGTTGAAGCTGAAACTCCAATACTTTGGCCGCCTCATGCGAAGAGTTGACTCACTGGAAAAGACTCTAATGCTGGGTAGGATTGGGGGCAGGAGGAGAAGGGGATGACAGAGGATGAGATGGTTGGATGGCATCACCGACTCGATGGACATGGGTTTGGGTGGACTCCGGGAGTTGGTGATGGACAGGGAGGCCTGGCGTGCTGCAATTCATGGGGTCGCAAAGAGTCAGACACGACTGAGCGACTGAACTGAACTGAACAAGGCATGAATACTGTTGAGATTTCTGATGCATATTTGAACTATAATAGCCATCTGAAAAGGCTGCACCAATTCATGTTCTTCCACCCAGGAGCTTCAGATTATTTGTTTTTGTGGCATTCCTCTCTGGAGTTCTCAAAAGACAGTTCCCTGTGTGTTCTGCCGACCTCTTTACATGAAAGCAAGAGGCCTCAGAGCTTAGTGGATTTGCTGTTAGACAGGCGGTGTTGTAAGAAACCCAGTCACTTCATCAGCCTACTGGGGTGAATCTCTCTTGCTGGGATTCTGCACTTGACACATCAAAGCTAAATCCCAGCCCCCGGTCAGGAACTAGGCAGGTGAGCCGGCCCTGTGAATAAGTGTGGGCTGGGGCTATATCTGAGGTTCGAAACGTAACTGGGTGTCCTGCTTGTTTTGTTGCTAAACCTGACCCCCCAGGGGTGGGAGTTACCCACCTCGATCAGAGCCCTGCAGGGGCGTAGTTACCTCGGTGGCCGTCCACAGCGAGTTCTGGATCTTGAGTTGGCAGCTCAGCTTCATGCCCGCACAGCTCATGTGCTGCACTTCCAGAAGGCCCTTCTCCGTGTTCACCACCGTGTAGCTCCTACAAGCGGCAACCACGGTGCAGTCAGCGGGGCCTCCCTCCCTGAGGGCCTCCCTCCCCGAGGGCAGGCCTGGAGCAGCCTTGCAGGAGGGCATCAGCTGTGGGCCCTGCCTACCCCTTCCAGCCCAGGGTCCAATTCTTCATGTTCCGAGGGGCTCAAGGCTGCGGCAGAGCCTGGTTTACCTGCCTGGTGATGCTTGAACATTTAGGCAGAGAAAGGCCATTCCCAAGTGGAGGAATGACTCTCCTCTCTCTGTGATCTTTGCTGGCTCAAATAGTTGCATGAAGGGACACCAGGAGGCCGTACATGCGCCACGGTCACTCCCTGCCCCTCCCTGGGCATGTCCTGTCCCCGCCCAGCAGAGCACATTGGGTCAACTAGAGACAAGGGGAGTGAGCTGCAGAGTGGCGGGGGGCGGGGGGGCTCGAAAAAGTGTAAGTGCCCTGAGAACTCACGAGCTGCTGTTTGTGAGGGTGGCCTTTCTCTCACCCACCCACCCCTGTCCCCCCGCATTGCTGTCTGTCTCCCCACCACCCTTGTCCAACACCCAGTGAGCTCACTGCCCAGGGGAGCCTGCAGCTGGGGCAGGGGTGGGTTCTTCACCCAGACCCTGCAGATCCGTCCTGCAGTCCGAGGGAATAAGTCAAGTGAGTGGCTAGCAGTTCTCCACGTAAAACTTTTCTGCCATCAAATTTTGGAAACCCTTGCCACGGTTGACTGATAACGTGTATTTGTAGATGATAGAGTTGAGTGAAAAATCAGCAAATGAAAACTTTCTTCAAAGTTATATTCCGCCCCCCTTCTCCCCAGTCTTTTTGCTATGCACTGAAAACATAAAACTAGGATATTATAAATAACTTTACATTTAACTTGGAAAAAATTTAAAATATAGAGAAACTTACAGGATAACACTCCCCTATTCCCTCCAACAAGAATTTTATGTGTATTGTGTTTTCTGCAGGTACCCACTTCCTTCTTACCCCCTTTGTTGTTCAATTGCTAATTCATGTCTCTTTGCTGCCCCGTGGACTGCAGCACACCAGGCCTCCCCGTCTTTCACCATCTCCCAGCATTTGCTCAAGCTCATGTCCGTTGAGTTGGTGCCCTTCTCCTCCCTAATTCAGGATGGTCTCATTTCCCCTCCACTCTCACTTTCCAGGATCACTGCCCTTTGTGCTCCGGCTTCAGTTAGCATGTCCCTTCTTCAAGCTGGTGGTGAGCTTTTAAAACCTCCCCACATCACAGGGGCCTCTCCCGTCCCACTGGAGATGAGCTTTTGCAACTTTGAGCAGTATTGTCTCCAATACTGTGGGTGGGTCTGTAACACTGAGACGGTAAAGAAAGCGCTGCCGTGGGGTGGTGGGGAGTGGGGAGGCGGGGCAGAGCTGATGCCAGAAGCCGTGCCAAGCACAGCACCCCTGGGAAAGGCTCCCAGGTGTGCAACTGCTGGGTAAAAGGGCATGAGTATCTCAAAGCCATTTAAGACATACAGACAAGTTGTTTTTCAGACAGATGTGTGAATTTACATGCTCACCAGTAAGGTATGACCAACCTTCAGCAGTTTCCACTATTATGTTTGAAAAAAGTTTGCCAATAGGATAAGAAAAAGGTATCTTGCAGATTGAATTTATATTTCTTTGGATTATTAGAAAGTTCAAACGTTAAAAAATATTCCTTGCCTATTTAACGACTGAGATTTTAGTGTAAAAGTCTCTGAGATAAAAGATAATAATTTCTAATTTTCCCTATTTGTTTAAAAGATTTTTGAGAGTCTGCTGAGAAGGTAAATATTGATGGGAAAATGGGATTTGTTTATATATATATATCTGATGAGCATTTCAATTTGTTTTACGTCTACATTTATATCCTTTAACAGTAAGAGGGCTTTATTTTCACGATAGACAGTATGCCTGTATTTCCTGGTCTTTTGAGAGTGTGACATTCCCGAGAAGCATTTGTGACATCGGGATGCTGTCTGTGCCCATGAAGGAGTTTGAAAACTATGTGTGTGCTAAGTCACTTTAGTCGCGTCTGACTCTTTGCGACCCTACGGACTGCCAGGCTCCTCTGTCCATGGGATTTCCCAGGCAAGAACACTGGAGTGGGCTGGCATTTCCTTCTCCAGGGATCTTCTGGACCCGGGGATGGAACCTGTGTCTTTCATGTCTCCTGCTATGTGCTGTCATTCGAACCAGAGGGCCCAGCCCCTCCCTATCAACTCCTCCCTTTCTTCCTTTGCAGAGTGCATATCACAGCCCACGTGCTCATCACCCAGCTTCAGTAACTTCACTCTATGGCCATGTCACTTCATCTCTGCCCCCATCCATGTTTTTCTCTCCCCAGATTCTTATGAAGCAACTCCCCCCAAAGCATCTTTTTATCTAATGTTTATCTGCATTTATCTCTAAAAAATTATTAGGAAAAAAAAATAGAAACCTACCCACAGTGCATGACCGCACCTAAGAAGAGACGCTAATTCCTTAATATCGTGAACGTCCGGTGTTCCAACTTCCCTAATTCTCTCATCAATGTTTCCACAGTTTACCTGAATCAGTAGTGAAAGAAAGCGTGCCTTTCCCCTGATTCTTATGTCTCCAAGTCTTTTGATAGGCTTCCCTTGCCTTTCTCGCTCTCTCCGAGCAGGCCACGTGAAAACACGGCGGTGCCCTGTGGAGCTCCTGCAGCCCGGGGCAGCAGCACCTTATCCCCTGCTCCCTGTCTTGAGTCTCCGTTAGGTTCCATCTGATTTCTTGGGCTAGACTGCGTCCTCATTAGGATGTGTGCTTCTCTTGGGAGGCATACAATGTGGGGATCTCGGTCCCTCTGTGATCGTTAATGGTCACTGCCGACGTCCGTTACTTCAACAGGGATCACAAAATACTGCCCTTCTAATTCCAGTATTTTTCTCCATTTACCAGCTTCATTTACCCTAAAAAGAAAAACTTCCTCCTGTCATCTCTTTTGCTAGCTACCCTGGGGCACAGCTCGCAAAGAAAAGGCAAAATAAAACCTTGATTCTTTCCACATAGACTGCTGCTGCTGCTAAGTCGCTTCAGTCGTGTCCGACTCTGTGTGACCCCATAGAGGGCAGCCCACCAGGCTCCGCCGTCCCTGGGCTTCTCCAGGCAAGAACACTGGAGTGGGTTGCCAGTTCCTTCTCCAGGGCATGAAAGGGAAAAGTGAAAGTGAAGTCGCTCAGTCGTGTTCGACTCTTAGCGACCCCATGGACTGTAGCCTAACAGGCTCCTCCGTCCATGGGATTTTCCAGGCAAGAGTACTGGAGTGGGATGCCAGTGCCTTCTCCGTCCACATAGACTAGTTTTTGAAATATTAAGTTTGTTCCCTAGGAGCCTCTGATGATAATAAATGAGGAGTTTTTTAAATTAAAAAATCTTTTTAATTACTATTTTTACTAAGTAGCATTAGAAACTTGTGAACTTAATTTGATGTGTCTCAATTTATTGCAGACATTTGTTCTTGCCGAGGCTTGTTGCCCTATCTTTGGCCCGTGGGAACCTCTTCAGGTTGGGGCCTGAGTCCGTTTGATCTATCCTCACCGTCTTTGATGGCCTCCTTGTTTTCAGAGTGTCAATGTTTCAGGCCTACTTCCTCCCCCAGATCTGGAGTCAGTCACCTCTCCATCAAGCCTTGGTTCCCCTTGGCCCTTGGAGAGGACCATCTGCATCCCAGGGGGTCTAACTGGCATTTGGTCAGTCATTGTTTCTAGGCCTTTTCAATGGGCAGAGCTAGGAAATATGAGTTCATTATTCTTAAAGGTAAAATACTCACAAATCTATCCAATTTAAATTTAGAACTACAGGAGTCTTATTTAACCTATTTTTTATATTTTACATGATAAATATCACAATTTGCAATGCATGGTATCAATACAATTACTCATTAACTTTACCCTATAGTTATGAGCAATGCCTTAGAATAGCAACACTACCACCACCATTATAATTACTGACTGTGCGTGCGTGTATATATATACACACACATATATATGTATTTTTAACTCGGATATGGATATATATGTATATACTGTTTACATATATACTTTTCACTTTTATTTTTTTTTAGGGCATGGTTTCTCAGAGCACGTCTTATGTCAGCACGCTCGGTCACAGCGGCATAAAACCTGATGAAAACCTTACCAACAGTGACCTAAGTAAAATGGCAAAGCCCTTTTCATTTATTTCATTGCATCTTAGCTTTGCTTCGTCTAAGCCTTACCAGGTTTGCACATATTTGCACTAGGCTTCCCAGAAAACTACTCATGCCATGAAAGGCTCTGTTGCTCCTGAAGGTGTCACACCAGGTAGGTGGGAGAGTGCAGGACTGAAGCATCTCACATAGGATGTGCTTTTCTGCAAAGTCTCTGATGCTATCTTTCCAAATCCCTGGCCTCGCTGCCCTTCTCCTGGAATGAATATGAAACCCTCTCCCCCAGGCCCTTGTCCTTCCTGCCCCATCACTAAGAAGAGATGCACCTGGAAGTTGGGGGGGCGGCAGCATGAATCCTTATATTGGGGCACCCTTTCTGCTTGACCGGGGGCCCCTTCCCTCCTCTCTACTCAGCACCTCCACTAGCACCTTCCTCTTTTCCTGGCCCACAGCATGATTTACTTTCTCTGCCATCGAGCTGCAAGTCACTCCCATCTTAAAACATAACCCTCCCTTGACCCCTGCCCCTCATGTCCCGGGCAGACACCACATTTTCTCTACTTCTCTTATTCACAAACCCACATGTGCTTGTCTGTATGCATCTGGGCTGCTTTCTCTCTTAAGCAGACGCCATCAGGATTTCAACTCACCATTCACTAAACATCTCTCACCATGGTCATCCACAACTGCTCCCCAAGTCCACCGCTGCCCCCCACTCTGATAGCAGCAGGTTACGGTAAGCCTCGGATGTTACCTGGACTCCTCCTTGCCTTCCCAGAACACCACCGTGTACTCCTGGCCCTGGGATGAGAAGAAGGACGTCTGCTTCCCGCAGGGCAGTTGGTACATGAAGGTTGCAAAGGTCGGGTCCTTCATCTGGCTCACCACCGCCAGGGCCAGTGGTCGCTGAGGGAGAGAGGCCCGCAGGGTCACGAGTGAGGGTCACTTACAACCAAATGGGTGCCCACTCTGTCCTCAAAACTAAGGGTCTTAAACCAGGAAGAAGTAGAATCTGCTTATTCAGGACCCAACCAAAACAAGAAGCCAAAACAACTTCAGATACCAGAAATAAACCCCTCCAGGCATCTGGGCCACCGTTGTCCATGGCAACTCAAAATCAGGTGGTCAGGTTAGCATAAGCTCTGATATTCCAACCCCTGTACCCAGGGACACACCGTCATAGAAAGAATTTTTCTCAGACCTCATTTATTCTCAATAACCAAATCTAATTTGATCAATGAATTTTAACCCTGAAACCACTGATCTCTTCCAAAAACTAGCTTCAAAATGATAATATGACTCCTGCTTCTCACGAGCAAACATTCTTTCCATTGTTTTAAAAAGAGATATGTACATTCTCACCGCTCTTGCCTGGGGGCTATACTGCTATAAAGGAGTTGGTTTGCTGTATGTGCATGATGACGTAACATAAAAGTTGGGGAGGAAAAGAAACTTCGTTTTTCCTGAGAGTGACATCACACAAAGAAAATGAACTGGGTGTGTCAGACTAATACATATCTCTTCGTAAAAGAGATGAGGAGAGAAGAACCCATTTGTTTTAGACCCTCAGTGAAGGGTGGGCAGGCAACCACACTGGTGGGCTCTGGAGACCCACAGCCTCCACCAGGCCCCCAGGCTCTGGGACCCCAGGTACCTTCTCGGGCTTCGTGTCCCAGCACTCCATCATGAGCGCCTGGAGTCGATGGAACTGCACTTCCTCCGGCTGACCCAGAACCGGGCGGATGCCCTTGGACAGTTTCTTGGCGATCTGAAGCTGGTGCTGGCCCAGTGCGGGCCGCTGTCCTGACAGCAACTCGTAGAGCACCATCCCATAGGAGAACATGTCTACCTGGGCAGAGAGGCAAGCCAAATCAGACACCCTGCCTGGGCCCTGCTCATCTTGCAAGCTGGCCCTGACAGAGAGGGAGCGGGGAGACACACTACAGAAGGAAAACGTGGGTTCTGCCCAAAGGAAGACAATCATCAGTTTCACCAATCCACCCACCTTTCTCTACCTGTTCAAACATTCCGCCAACCATCTGACCTTCCATGATTCTGTCCCCTAATCCATCTATCTTCCAGTTCCTTTTTCCCTTCCTTCCTCCCTCCCACCTTTCTATCCATCCATCCATCCACCCACACACATGATCACCTGCTCTTCTGCACATTTATCTGTCCATCTTTCAATGTATCCATATATGCGTCCCTTTGACTGTCCTGACCATTTACCCATCCATCTTCCCAAGCTTCCTTCCTTCCATCCATCCACTAAACACATAATGAAAACCTGGTGTCAAGCACTGCATAAAGGTTTGAAGGATGCCATGGTACTTTCCCTTTATCAAAACAAGGCAGGAAAATGCAAACCCTTGGTTTAACATGCTTGATAGTAGGAGTACGTGCAAATCACAAAAAAGAGGAAAGTCTCCCAGATCACACATCTTGATTCATCTAAATGTCATGAAAAATCCCCTAAAGGAGAGAGTGACACAGGTCTCCATAAGGGTCAAGAAATAACCTTTTAGCAGGAGAATGGCTAAGACAGACCTGAGCGTTTTCAATGTGAAGATTCTGTTTAAATTTAGTTATGAGGTGCTTTGCCACCTGCTACGAAGAAGCTTATTTTTGTCACTTTGATTTGCTTTTTCTATCTTGGTTAATAGCCACGGTGCTGAGTTAACATGCTTGGGTCATTCTTGAAGCCATCAGTCAATGACTCATCTGCAAGTCACCAGATAATGAGAAATTATAGACAAGAGGAGTTTCACTGCTGGATGATTAATTAGCCAGGGGCAGCACTAGATGTAAGACAAGCACTGTCAGATACTTTGAAGTTGTTTGTGTACCTGCACCTACCAAACAGTCCTCAGGGAAGAAGGCATCGCTTCAGTCATGGCTGGCCATGCGGCCGTCTAGGAAGCCCTGCTGGACCTGCCGGAATCACTCTCTTCTCTTGGCTTTAGTGACGCTGCCTTTTGATTTGACCAGGAGCCTTTACTATTCTTATCTGTCCGTCCCTCACAAGCCACTGCGAGGCTGGTCCCTGTCCCCCTTTTGCATATCTAACTGGCAGAACTGGAACCCAAATCAGGACGCGTCTCTGTCTTGGACTTTTTGTCCACTGTGCACAGCCTCCACTACGTTTCCGAACTGAGGTTTGAGAATTCTGAGGTTAGTTCACTGTTCTGCAGCTAAGAAGTCACTCTTGACGTTTCTAGGTGGACACAGGCCTCTGTGCCCTTCTGGTCCATTCCAGGGCCTCCCGGTCGAGCACGGGAGAGGAGAGATGTGTGCCTGAGGGCGTGTAGAGCCCAGAGCTTCAGGTGCCCCTGGGACCAGACCATCCTGGGCCAGGGGACTGCCATGGGCTGGTCCGTACCTTCTCGTCATACACGATGCGAGGCCGGATCTCTGGGGCCTGGTAGCCGGGAGTGCCCTCCACGCCGAGGGCGCCCTCGTGGAATGACTGCCGGGAGATGCCGTAGTCGGACAGCTTGATGTTGATGTGCTCCTTGATGTCCAGAGACCAGACCAGGATGTTGTCTGACTTCAGGTCACAGAAGATGATGTTTTTCTTGTGCAGGTAGGCCAGGCCAGAGGCTATCTGATAGGCTATTTTTTGGGTAAGCATATGTCCCAGGGGCATAAAGGAGGAATCTTCACAAAGAAAAAAATATCAAACTATTATCATAACAACCCTTCTTTTCTTACCTCTGTCTTCCCCAATATTTTATATTCTATGGATGCATTCTCATTATTCTCCAGGCTGGGTGCCAGAAGAGACAGAGGGCGACATTCTTAAGATTATTTAGGTTAGAAATGCTTGTTGTGAGTGCTTCATTCATGGTATCTCATGCCTGCGGTGGTTGGTGGTTTTACTAAAAAAAGCCAGGATTCAAAATTCCTAGAGTTCACCTCAGGCCAAGATTGCTATAATGTCAAGGAGTGAGTTGCAGGTATAAGAACTCCATTAAAAAAAAAAAATCTCTTCCGTTGAGGCAGAAATAATTAATTTTAATTGATTCATTTTAATTGCATTTTTTCTTCCTGAGTTCAAAGACAGCTATCTCTTTCCCTCTGTCAGCTCTTTGGAATTTAGTTACCCATTTCTTAGGGTAAGTATTCTAAAGTTTTGTTAAAAAAATAATGTAGGATAAAACTGACCACAGGGCCTCAGATGTTTAACCTGTGGTGGATGGACACGGTGCCCTGTGGGCAAAGAGAGACTTAAGCGGCCGCTGGCTTCCCAGGCTCTGCTGCTTGAAGCTGCCTCTTTTGATGGTTTCACTGCCCTCCAAGCTGGGGCTATTACCTCCTTTTAAGGATGAGAAAATGAAGCAACTTCCCAGATTACGGCAGAGAACCTGGACTCAGAACACGGTTCTGTCTGACTCCAAATGGCAAGTTCCTCCTGCTGTGCCAATGCCACTGCCTGGCACTTAGGCCTGGAGAAACTCTCCTGTTTTCACTGGGCGTGGTACACAAGACTCAGGCAGCTGCACCCGGCCCAAGCTGGCTCCCTGGGCCCTGTACTGCCTGCCACGGGCCCTTGGGCCTCCCAGGGGCTGGGCCGGGCCGGGCCCCTGGCAGCCCCCCGTGGAAGATTCTAGGTGCAGCGCGTACCTCTGGCGTTCTCAGACAGCACGGTGTTGAGGCTGCCCAGCGGGGCGAGCTCCAGTGCAAAGCAGAGCGGGTGGACGCTGATGCCGATGAGGGACACGATGCAGGGGTGCTGCAGAGCATGCAGCATGCTGGCCTCCTGCCGGAACTCTGAGAAGTTCCTCATGGCGTCGGTGGCCCGCAGGTGCCTCAGCATGGTATCTGCGGGGAGAGCTTGGCCATTAGTGCCACCTGGGGTGGGGGCCCCGCCAGGCTCAGAGACGCCTCTCAGGGACTCCCAGGGCCAGGACTTGCATCTCCAGGGACTGCAGTATCGTCACCCAGAATCGGGTGCCAAATGGGGGCACTCCCGAGGCATCCAGGCTGGTATCAAGCCCCCTCCTTGGGCGCTGTTCTTGTCAGGTGCTACACTCGGTGTTCTGGACCCTCTGATGGAGGGCCGCACACCCCCACCCTCGTCACCCACTCTGCCGGCCCTCCCCCAGGCCTGCTGTTCACTGCCTAAGGCTCTCAGCTGCATCTTTTCCCAAACCTGCATCCCTGAGGGTCACCCAGAGCCTGGCAAGGAACCAAGCCCCCACCGCTCATCTGCAAGGATGCTGGGGGCACGGTCACTGCTGCCCACCTTACCTCTGCCAGAGGCCAGGGCCGTGGAAGGCAGAACGGACTACCGCCTTCCTCTTGGCCAGAAGGAAAACCACAGGGTGGTCATGGGCCTGTGACAGGTCATCTCAGGCCAAAGAAGGAGCATCTAGGGGCAGTGGTGGGCTCTGCCATAACGTTCTCCCAATGCCCTCGCAATGCATCCCACGTGGAAGGCGTTTGCCTGAGCCCCCGAGGGGTCTTTTCCACCCATCGGTCACCCGCCAGGCTGTGGCCAGCCCTGAGGTCACTGAGCAGTACCCACCCGGTCCTGCTTGTCCTCTTGGGTCCCGATCTGTCCCTCCCCTGTTCAGATTTTAAAATCAGGAATCATTGGACATGGAAGTTTAAACAGCAGAAGGAAACTCGTGGCAGTTAAAATGGGTCAATTGTGTCAGATGTATGTGTGTGCCAGACAAATTTGTTTTTGAGTGTGAAAGTTGTTTTTCACATTGGGCCTTTAAACCATTAATAATGTATTTTTGACTATGGCTGAAGTCTCTGCCCCAGTTTAGTGAACAGCCAGCCTTTCTCCTGACTCCCGATGTTACCTGTGTTGTGTGCCAGCCTCTCACATACACGCAGGCTCTCTCTGTTCCCAACAGGCCCAGCCGTGCCCGGGAGTGCCCTGCCCTGATGCCTGGAGCCTGGGAGGTCAGGACGTCTGCCGGGCAAGCCTGTCCTCATTGTCTTCCACTGTGGAGTGTTCCTGGCTGTTCTCGGGTGTTTGTCATTCACATGCATTTTCTTTTTCTTTCAGTTTTAATTTATTTATTTGGCCCTGCTGCACAGCACGCAGGATCTTAGTTCCCCGACTGGGGATCGAATCTCTGCCCGCTACAGTGGAAACACAAAGTCTTAACCACTGGACCACCAGGGAAGTTCCCACGTGAATTTTAGAATCAGTCAGATTTCTCTCTCTCTCTCACACACATACACTGCTGGAATTTAGCTGAGAACTAAATTGAACGATATCTATTAATTATTTCTCAATACTTCGTGGCTTAATGGCTGCCGTGGAAGGCATTGTCTAACAGGTCATTGCTGCCAAATTTGATGTTGAGCTCACATCTAGCAACCTGATCAAACTCTTACTGGCTCCGACGCTTGTTAATAGTCTCTTAGATTCACATTCTCTTCACATGTCTACAGTTTTGTCTCTTCCTTTCTAATCTCTTTCTTCATATTGTTCCACGATTCTAATTTTTCTACCAAGAATGTAAACTCCTTTTGTGATCATGACAATAACCATGCTAAGCCAGGGGCCATGAGAAATGCAACAGCCAGTGGCTGGAAGGTAGATGGCCTCCACGTGCTTGCCTTTGGTGAGCATTAGGTGGTGGTAGGTGGCTCTGGAACACCTCTGAGCTGCACACGATGTGTGGGCAAGGGTGGGAGGGGAGGGCGTGAGGGAGAACCTACCCACGATGGCTTCCAAATCCATTAATCTGGAGCGCCCACCATCCTTCCCTTAGTAACTGCGTGTGGGGGGTCCCCAGGGCGAGGGGTCCACTTGAGGTCTGTGTCCTGATCCTCAGTCCTGGCCCACGTCTCACCAGGCATAAAGCAGGACCACCCCCAGCGCCCACACTGGTGTCACCCGCCTCCTCCGCTGTCTGTGTGGCCTTGGGCATCTAAGGTGGTACAGGTTTGGACCAAGGGAAGACATGTCTGAAAAGAAACGACCCAGGGCCCTGTTTACCTGCAGGGGCATTTGCAAAGTTCTTGAATTTCTTGATCTGGAATCGCTTCACAGCCACAGGCTGGCCTTGGTACCTGGCCCGGTAGATGACGGTGCCACTCCCGCCTTGGCCCAGGACAGCACTCTCATCCTCGCTGTGCTCCAGCTTGCTATTCTCCAGGAAGAGCCTGCCAGAAACACCGTGTGTGTGCTGGGGGCTCAGAACAGACCTCCCTCCTGCCCCGTGGCTCCCCCAGAGATGCCCGCTGGAGCTAGAGGCAGGCCCTGGGCGGGGCAGGCGCAAGAATGTGCTTGGCTATCAGTTCCCACTGAGCAAAGTCAGGGCTCAAAGCCACCTGGTGGTGGGGATCAGACAGATCTGGGATAAATCCCAGCTCTGGGCAGGTCACTTAGCCTCAACAAGCCTTGGTCTCCTCTGGAAAGCGGATTCATAACAGGAGTGGTCTCAGAGGTGGGAATGTTGACTGGTACAGGACAAAGCTTCCAAAGGTGGTGGACACAGAAAAAGAATTCCTGTGGACCTTTTCCTCCAGAAGGCTCTATGCTTTGAGAGCTAGTATCTATCTGAAATTGCATTTATTTATTGCTAGGTTAGTTGACTCATTTCTTATTATTAAGCCAGTAATTATATAAATGGCTTCTGGTCAGTGTGGCTACTGTCCCCACAACTGATGGCTAGGATTCCACCCAAAGGCAGGGATTTTAGACCTTCCCACTTGTTGGTATGTTATAATCCTAGGTAGAAGGGAGACTTCTGTTGCAAGTACTGCAAGTCACTCCTGGGAGGGAGGGAAAGCGGGATGGGGGAGGGAGGAAGGGAGGGTGGCGAGCGAGCAACCCAATGTCCTCCCATCTCAGGGTCCCCCCGGCCCTGCGGAGGTCCCCAGGTCTTTCTCCTCAGCTATCTCTGCCAGGTGCCTCTGCCGGAGCTCTCGTGACCGAACAGACCAACCCCTTCTGCCCCCATCCCCATCACCAGGCAGTCACTGCCCACGCCTTCCAGGAACAGATTGTGCAGCAGCTGAGTCTCTGCACAGCTCGACCACATCACACTCCAGGCAGAGGCAACTGTACCCACTGTAGACCTTGGTGATGCAGCTAAAGATGAACCGGGCTGTTCTCCAAATGCCCACCCCAAAACCACCTGCTCAGGAAGTGTGGGTCCTTGGGAGCCTCCTGAGACAGGGAACAGTGGGAATGCTGGAGATCCCTCGGGGCCTTCTGTCAGGACTCCTAAATAGGAACATAGGACAAGGCTCTGTGGAGCCAGACTGTCCCTGCCTGCACCTGCCCAAACTCCCAGCTGGGGAGTGTGAGGCTTTGAGGTCATGGTGGGACATCAGCTGAAGTTTCCAGAGAGTCTCTGCTGGATTGTGAATCCTGTTCAGATTCTTGGGTTTTTCAACTCCCAGACAAGTACTTTGGTTTAAGAACCATGCTACAGCTTGTAATTAGATCCAAGCCAACAGGAGCAATCAACCTGGCTTTCCAGATTCCATACAGTAGATTCCAGAGCCCAGATCCAGCGGGGGCATAAAACATAAAAGGTTCAGCAAATAAATAAAAATGATAAAATTGGGGGCTGCTTAATTGGGCACCCCATCATGAAATTTGATTCATACATATATAAAACTCTGTATGTGGTCTCCAAGAAGTGATGACCCTCATGTTAAAGATCTAGGAATAAAGGGAAGTTATTTCGCAGAAGAGTAGTATTTAATTTTCATTTCCACCAATGAGGTAACTGGGGAATATGAAAAAGAACCATGGAGGACATTTCTCCAAAGTAGGAAGTGATTTCTTAGTTTAATAGACTCATCCAGAAGCATGTTTTGGAGTCACAATTCTGCAGTATCAGAGTACTCTACACCCATTTTCTTGGGTCAGGGAAACAATTTGGAAAAAATGATGATACAAATATTCTTACACCCCCAAGTTTAATTTTCTTTAAAGACATCAGATAAAGCAATTCTTTGAATAAGAACACAACTCCGAAACACTCCAAAAACACTGCTAACCACCAAGGTCAAACTGTTTCCAGGGAGACCAAATCATGGCTTCTGGTTTCCATGACTACTTGGATTCTGTGGTGGCTTCCTATAGGATCGGACCACAAAGTGTTTTCTCGTCTCCAGCATTATCTCCCCAGTTATTATCTTAGATTAGTACAGGTAGACTCATCTTTAGGAACAGATTCACGGGATCTAAATGCCCAGCACCAGAGCAGCAGTAAGAAGCCATCATTTGCCAAGAAAGGAAAAGAAGGTGGTAGGTCTGGGAGCGCTTCCTTCTTGGACACCAATGGATGTTTGTCTTCTATTCCTTGATCTGGCGGCAAAGTAGGAGTCAGAGAGGAGGGCCAGCTCAACAGGAAAGAGTGCCAGTGAATGTGAGGGTGAGATGGGGTGGGGGCCCCCAAGGTGACTTTGCCTGTGTGCCTCACAGAGTGACAGCCTGGCTCCCTTTTCGCAGCCTAGGCCAGGAACCTAGAAGTGACCCGGGACTAGGTGGGAAGCAGCAGGTCTGCGTGTCAGCATCGAGGCCTACCTGGCCGGGAAGTCGGTCATGAACAGCTCAGGGACCAGCTCCTGCAGAGGCACCGGGAGGTCCGGATGCCTGGGGCAGGAGAGGACGTCCCGCTCGATGGCTGTCAGCACGCAGTCCTCCATGTCGAAGTACTGCACGTCCTCTGATCTCTCACTGGGGTCGCTGTGCTGGGCCCAGGAGGCCTCGCAGACCGGGCAGGGCACATACTGCTCCATCAGTGGGGTCCCGTCACTTTCTGTGGCCGTCAGGGCTAAAGAGGGACGGAGCGGGCGTCAGCTCACCTGAAGGCAACTGCAGGTGGGCCCCTGAGCAGCCCCTGTACCCCTGGCTAGGTGGGCCTTGCACAGGAGGGGGCTCTGTCTACTCTGGCCCGAGCCCCCAGGAGAGGCTGAAACATGGCTGCCACACTCTGGCTGCTTTTGGAGGGCACTATCCTCAATCCTGAAAGACACTCACAGGTAAGGGCCAGGGATGCAATGGATGGTCGCCAAGGGGTGCAGACCCTGAGCTAGCTGGCCGAGGAGGTGCTGAGAGTTTGGGGATCCCGGTGCAGGATGCTGCAGGCCGGGTCTGAGCTACGCCACACTCCAATGACCAAGCCACAGTCTGTAAGGAGCTGTTCTTAAAATTACCTTCTCTTAGGCCCCTTTCTATGCCTTTCTCCTTGTAGGTCACCTTTCCCATCAACACCCAAAGGACACCAGACCCTGGCGTCCAGAGCATGCCCAGCCCAGTTTCTTAAGTCTTTCCTCTGATGCTCTCCTGGGAAGCCAGCTCAGGAGGCCAGAGGACTGGACCGGCAGGCCAGTGGGGGTGCTCAGACCTCAGGCCCACTCTCTGCTCTCTCGGCCTCTAGCCCTCCAGCGCTCACAGGGAAGAAGTGGCCTGGTTTTGCTCAAACGGCCTCCTCCACGCAGGATGCCCTGCAGTGGGTTTGTCTCCAGCTCAGTAACAAACAAACAGAGGAGCTCAACGGCTCTGCTTCAGAAAGTATTTTCTTTGGGTGGACTGTCAGTGAAGAGACTGATCAAAGGGGCTGGGGAGGGCTCCGTGGGTGGCTGATCACCGCTGGGACTTAGGGGGTTTGGGGTAGGCATGGAAGGACAATGGGGGCTCTTGGCAGCTGTTTGTGGTGCCTTCCCTCCCACCCCTGCACAAGGGCAGTTTCGGGCTCCCCTCTGGATTTCAACAGCTTTGTCCTCACCATGTAAACAAGACCATGTGAGGCTCCTATCGACGGTCCTCCTAGACCATGTGCGGTACCCGGGGCATTCTTCCTACACGCTGCAGTGCCAAGGCCCAGGTACTGCCTCCAGGTCAACATCTTCCCCCTGGAACCTCCACCTATGTCTGCAGCTGGACCCCCAGGGCTCAGGACTCCACCAGAGGGCTGCTAGGACCCCTCTGATTTCCTTGGGCTGAATCCCAGTGGGATTTCTGTTCTCCAAATGAGCCCCACCCCAATTTATAAAGAAATACTACCATGAGCCAAGACCTGGTTCAAGAATGCTTTCTTACCAGGAAACCACTGATCGATCAAGGAGTTGACATGGTCTGTGATAAAAGCCATTGCCGAGAAGTCCCTTATTTCTGATTGGCACACGATTTTTATTCCTCCACTTTTTTTCTTTTTCCAGTTCACATCTGAGGATTCCACACTGGAACCCAGAAACAAAAAGAGGTCCATTGTAATTGGCTGTGAAGGGCCCTGGGATAAGCTCTTTGCCTCCAGGGTGAGGGTATGACTCCAGGAGACCGCTTCCCCGGAACCCTGGGCAGGACTGTCTGGGGAGGTCCTGAGTCCGTGTACTTGCGTACATGACCCTGCCTTGCCCCCCTGCTGCCCCCAAATGATGAGGTGGACACGAGGACCTTGCCATAAGGGGTGCTCAGGCTGAGCTCTGACCCTTGGATGTGACCCTGGGGAAGGGTTTCCCATCTGAGCCATAGGGTTTTCATCCACCAAGTGATGACTGTATGCTTTAAGTGGGAGCATCTACCTGAAAGCCTCAGGCACCAAGCATGGCCCAAATCAAACCCTCACAGTAGTTCCTTTCCCCCTCTCCTCACAGAGCTGAAAACATATTTTGAAAAACTCACTCTAAGTATGAAGTAATCTTCTGTATACTAAATTAAACCTGATTAAAAATCAGTTATTAACCTGTTGAGCTGACTTTTTCTGTCCCTCTCTCTCTTCCCCACCACCAAAAAAAAAAGAAAATAAGAGAGAGAGAATAGGAAAAATGTACTGTTATCATGGGATGAGGTCTGGGGACAGTGTCTTCTCTTAGGACAAGGTGCCCGCTCTTGGACGAGGCGGGGGTGCGTGGTGAGGATCCCCCTCAGTGACCGGGTGCTGGGTGCTCCGACCCTGGGCTCAGGGGCCGCCCACTTCCCTCCCGCCGGGGCTCGGTCCCCACACCCTCCCTGGCCTTTCCTGTTCTGACAGCAGAGAGGAGGAGACGTGAGGAGATGGGGACCCTCTCGGACATTTGCTAGGGGGCCTTCCTACTTCCAGCAAGCTTCCGTGATGCGCTGGCCTTGGGAACGGGACTCTGCACCAGGAGGACAGGCATCCAGTGGCGGCTCCTCTGGGGGCCGTTTCCAGAGCGCCACGGAGGCCCAGCCAGGTGAGCCCCCTCATGCACCTACCTGAGGTAGCCCCCATCAAAAGTGACCAGGAGCCCTTCCTGCCAATAGATGGTCTGATTCCTTTTCACTCTGAACGTGCTGCAACGATTTCTCTGGTTTCCTGTAAAACTATAGATGGTGACTTTCCTGTGCCTGCTTTTAGTATTCTTCCTGTTCTCAAACAGCTGAAAGACAGAGAAAAGACCCTGCTTGAGCATTCTGGGCTCCGTGCTGGCCCTGGGCAGAGCTGTGCGGAGGCTGCTCTGGCCCCATCTGGACAAAGGACACCGCCCGTCTTCCCACCCGCGGGCCCTCCAAACCCTCATCTTGCTGCCAAATGAAACGCTGCATCATCTGAGGGCGTCTCCAGGATACTCTGGGAACACATTTTCCCTAAAACACTGAAAACAGGCCTTTCTTTTCCCTCCCTGATTTTACCAGCACAAAGTTACTTTAGAAAGTGTGGGAAATACAGAGAAACACGAGAGAAATCAAAAACAGCAATTTAACACATAGATCATGAAAATTTTGGTGTATCTTATTCTAGGTTTTTTCCTGTCTACCTGTAATGTTTATAAAACAGCTGAGGCCATAGTTTGTAACTGCATTTCTAAATTTCTAATTGTGTATACTTTTAAAAACTTTGTTTTTCCTGTCTGATTAAAAACTCCTACAATCCATTTTTGTAAATCTCAATATTTTATCAAGTAATTTGTTGAGTCATCCTCTTCTTTGGACTTTTAGGTTGGTTCCAGTCTTTTGCTCTTCCAGATAAGCCAAATGAACATGAAAGAAGCACAGGGCCTTCTCTGATTTCAAATGACTGCTATAGTTCAGATTTATAGCGGTAGGATTACTGGGTCAAAGGGCTTGAAGGTCTTCAGGCTCTGGATTCCTAGTGACGAATCGCTTCCAAGGTGACTAAGCTGTACGTCCACTCACCATGACATGTGAGCTTCCCTGATTGTGGGGCTGGCTGTCAGCTCTCTGCTAATTTGACAGGTGAAAAGGAGTATATTATCCATGCTTGAATGTGCATACCTTTGATTACTTCTGAGACTGAATTCTGAGCGAGGGATGCTGCTGTGAAGGGCGCCCACCCGGCCAGCCGCTGAGCCCCCTTGGGAGCTCAGGCCTCACACGACGCCGGCCGCTCGGGGTGGCCTCCCACTTAGAACACGGCAGGAAGCAGAGTTCAAAGGGAGGAAGGGTGACCGAGCGGGAACACGGGGAGAGCCAGCCCTGCGCCCA
The DNA here is from genome assembly GCA_024291935.2 of Okapia johnstoni. Taxonomy (NCBI): domain Eukaryota; kingdom Metazoa; phylum Chordata; class Mammalia; order Artiodactyla; family Giraffidae; genus Okapia; species Okapia johnstoni. Next base: position 4,238,937 of record CM044326.1, read on the forward strand.
CTCCTTCCGTCTGTCAGTGCCCCCAGCTGGGTTGCTAACAAGCCTCCTTCCTGCTAACACGAGCTGTGAGAGGTTTTGGTACTTTCAGGCTCTTGCGTTTACTTTTGAACATTTCAGTAAAATGGGAAGATCAAAGAATATCTCTATTTAATAGGCAGGAAGTTTAATTTCATAAGGGCCTTATAACTCGAACACAGCAAAAGCAAACTCATACTGAGTTTACTGTCAATTATTCAACAATCCTGGCTTATATCAGGGGTTCTCACATGGCGAAGTAGGTTGGACTTCTCTGGAAGGCTGAGAAACAGAGGCCTGAGTTCTATGCTGGTGTTTCTGATGCAGCGGGTTTGGAGCAGGCCTGAGGGCTTCTCTGATAGCTCAGTTGCTTAAGATTCTGCCTGCAGTGCAGGAGATCCCGGTTTGATTCCTGGGTTGGGAAGATCCCCTGGAGAAGGGATAGGCTACCCACTCCAGTATTCTTGGGCTTCCCTTGTGGCTCAGCTGGTAAAGAATCCTCTTGCAATGCGGGAGACCTGGGTTCGATCCCTGGGTTGGGAAGATCCCCTGGAGAAGGGAAAGGCTACCCACTCCAGTATTCTGGCCTGGAGAATTCCATGGACTGCGTAGTCTATGGGGTCACAAAGAGTCGGACACAACTGAGTGACTTTCAGTACGGATTCACTTTGAGAATCTGGACTTCTAACAAGTTCTCAAGGGAGGCTGGTTCAGCTGGCCCAGGAACGCCACTTTGAGAACCACGGCTCTGGCCAACTACCACTTCTGTATTATTGTCCTGCATGAAATGAACATTGACTGATAGCCAAGATCTCCTCCAACAACCCCAGGTGAACTCCCAGAAAAGAACTGCTTCAGTTAGGTCTTTCCTCCTCCCAGACCAAGTTACAGTTCTATGCCGGTGGTTCTCCAGCCTGACTGGACAGCAGGGCTGCCTGGAGAGCTTTAAAAACTGATCCCTGTGAGCCACACCCTCAGATTCTGACTTGTTGGTCTGTGTTTATTAAGAGCTCCCCAGGGGAGTTCAGTCACAACCTGAATGGCAGAACCATGGTTCTCCCGGCGTCATCCCCGACCAGCAGCATATTCAAGGTCAGTGTTTGGATAAGCAGACTCTGAGTCCCGGTCCACAGCCACAGAGCCGGGGAATGTGGATGTCAGTAAGACTGGAACCACTGCTCCTCATGGGATAGTCCATCCAAGCCAGCTAGGTGCTGATTTGGCGTTCACAGAATGATTCAAGTGGGTCTGTGGCCCACAGGAGAGAAGGCAGCCACGCTGTTCCAGCCTCCAGACCCTTTGCCAGCAGTTCTGCTGCAGGAAAGGGTCTTCAGTCAGGCTCCTCCAGCAAAGGGTATCTCCCTCGCCCCTCACTCCCACCAGGGCAGAGCTGCAGGTGCTTGGTCTGCAAGCAAACATTGCAGAAAATGCACCTACCTGGAGGTCCATCTCAGCCAAGCTGATCAGCATCCGTGCTATAAACCTTTGCCAGAAGCCAACTGGAACGAAGCTCATCTTAAACACTCTCTGAATGGTGTTGGCCGTGGGGTGCCGCATGCCGTGGGTGTCCAGGCCGGGTTTGGATGGAAGGAGGTGTGGCAGGAGATAGCTGAAACACCAAACAGAGCTGGTGAGCCGGGGCCTGCAGACAGCCTGGCCTGGGGCGGGCTCTGCTGAAGGCTCAGGTTGCCCGATGCCTTCCTCCCAGGGCCTTTGGAATCATTTTTAGAAAGAGGGGGTAGTTTATGTAGTGAGCGTAAATTCTCCAAGAGAAAATGAAGATAGACATAGAAAATCAGTTTATCAAAGTCTCTAAGATAGAGACTAGAACACAGCTAAGGGAAGACGTGAAAACATCTGTGGTTATAAACACAGACACAACAAATCACAGTCAATTCTCTGTAAACCAGGTTGCGATTGGGGAGTCACTTAAAATTAACTTCGGATGGTGAAGGAAAAACAAATACAGCTGCACAGTTCTAAGGACAAGATATTGGGGTCAGAGAAACGTCTCTGGCCTTAGAAGCTATTTATTGTTCTTGGCTAGTTGAGACAACACAATTGCCTTGAAATTTCGAATGAGGCTCTTTGTGCACAAGAATGATGTTTTATAAGAGGACTCTTACTCATAAAAGCACTGAATCACAGTGTCAGTGAGCTGTTCATGACTGTGATCATTTGCAAAAAGCTGAAACAAGGGAGGTCCCTTCAGTAATTCCCTGAAAACCAGCATCTTCTGTGTGTTCTGGAGGAGCTAAGGCGGCCTTGGGCAGAGCCTTGGGTGTGTCCTTGAAGGTTTGCCCTTAGTTCCCCTAATCCTCTAAAATTCCATCAGCTTAGGTCCTATAAAACGTCTTTAGGACTTTCTGAAAGGAACCCCTGAAAACACTGTAGAAGGAAAATTCAAAGACAGCCTGGTGGTGGAGTACCCAGGGTGTCTTTAGCACATGGCTTAATCCCATTGCCATTCTGCTTCCTTGACATGGGAAGAGTGAGGATGCCAGCCTTGCAGGGTTAGAGAGGGACGGACAGTGGCTGTGTAGGTGAGGTCCAACGGGACAGACAGTGAGGTCCAAGGGGGACAGATGGTGAGGTTTCGGTCCTTTTCAGCCATTACAGGTCTTGGCCCAAAGGACCTTGTCAACAACCCCAGCTAGATTGCCTCTCTCCACAGCCAGGAATTCTCTGGCAGATGCCTTTCAGTTCTGAGAAGTCCTTCTTTATCTCTCTGAGCTCAATCAGGAGGCCCTTGTCAGCACCCAGTGAGATCTAGCCTGCTTCTGCCTACATCATGCTCAGCTTGGGCTCGCAGGACCCCCTCCACGGGCTGTGCCCTGGGACTTCCTGACTCTATCTGGCCGGCGTGTCCTGAGGGAGGGGGCGTGCTCTGGGGCTCTGTACCCAGCTGCCCCAGGACATGGCCTACACAGCAGGTGTTCAATATTTTTGAAGGTACAGATGACTTAAAAGCCAGCATGGCAAGTGAAGAGGCATAAACTGATTGGCAAAGGAAGCCCTTCTCAAAGTGAGTGGAGCCCTGGGCAAAACCACTGGCATGGGTTGAGAACAACCACCAACAGATCAGGGCTGTCCCGGGGCGTGAGCTTGGGGAATTAAGAGGCGAGTTCTTCATGTGCCTGCTGAGTATAAAGCCATGAAGACCTGGGCACTGCACGGGGTTTGCACTACGGTGGAGCCAGTGCATGATACGTCCCCGAGGTTGTCTCAGCAGTTGGGTGGGAGCCTTCTCCGAGTGCTGAGAGCCAGCGCTTCCCCACCTGGAAGAAGCACAAACACTCAGAAGTGTAGAGAGGTTTATAAACGCCCTGAAGGTTTTCCCAGGGACTGCAGGTTGAAAGCCATGCGCTAAAAAGGGCAGCAAATGCCTTTGTTTTTGTTGACCATATAACAGCTTATGGTGCAAAGAGCTGAAACGCCTTTTCTCTGGGGTACTAAGGACCCATTATACCGACACTTAGAGGTAGGTATAATGCTCAGACACTCCTGACTTTAGATGGAACTAGACACCACTGGCTATGAGTACTTAATGCAAGGGTAGTAACAATAATAGCACTGATAATCCTTGATGTCCCTGAAGCTCAAAGGTGCAGGAGATATGTTTCATAGTTCACATGTACTCTCTGATTTAATCCTCACATTGACTATAATACTAGTAGGTGATAGTATTATTTCCATTTTGCATATGAGGGAAAAAAGAGGCAGTTGCTTTTACAGAGGGAGAGTATTTCCGCATTCCTCTAACCTGTTGATAAAATAATCAGAAAACTGTCAAATGCTGGCAGTGCTGTAAACTCACAGGCTGCTTTACCAGGGGCCAAAGTCAAGGACACACCTGAGCCAGGACGTGAGGGGTCATGTGGATTCTGAATTCTTCTTTGGGGTTTCTCTTTTTAGGACTCATCTTGGTCCACGTGGGGCTGAAGCAGGAAGGACTGAGGCCTCTCCCATAGTCATTAGACCAAGTGGAAATCTGGGTGACCTCAGGCAGAGATGGCCTAGAGTTGGCTCCCAAGAGACCCAGTCTGTGCTGATGGAATTGTTCGGCTGGCCAGACAGGGGCCAGGGCAGCCCCCGGAGAGTCCAGAGGGTGATCCCCCGGAGCTCCAGGGTTAAGGGGCCAAGTGGTGCTGTGTTCTACGACAGGCATCAAAAGGGTCTGGGGATTTGGCATCCTAGCTACTGCCTCACGGCCAACATTAGCATCAGACGCAGGAAATGACTGGAACTGAAGTTAGAGCAAGGAGGCCCTGAGAACCAAGCCAGAGCATCGTTAGATTGAACCCACATGCCCCTCGAGTCCCTGCCCTCCCTGCATTTTAAACTGGGGTGTATAGTTAGCATGCACACTTTTCTACCTACTCCATTTTTATTCATCAAATAACCAATCAACTGCCCAAAGCATGAACTCCCCAAAGTTACTTTTAAGGTCCACTGCCATGCTTACATGTTTTCCTATGCCTTTCCAATAAATGGATTTCTCTGAACCCCCTAACAGAGACACCCAAGGCACAGGGAGGAGTGGCCAGCCGGGCACCGGCTGAGCCCAACCACCCTGCCCCAGCCCAGGCAGGCAGGCCACTGTGAGGGCCCATCCTTGGAAACCTTGTCAGACCACCAGGGGCCCGGCCCTAATTGCTTCCTGCGGGGAGCGACCTGCTGGGCCCAGTCCGTAGCCTCACCTGTCATTGGCAACGGGCAGGGCGATCTCAAATTTGGCCAGGAACTGGAAATACTGCTCTTCTGTCTGCTTCGTGAAGCCAGTGCCAACCAGCAGCATCCGAAGGTCCTCCGCCCTGATCACCCCGTTCTTGGCCACCGACCGAGAGCCCTTGATGTTGAAGATCCTCTGCAGACATTCGGACAGCCAGATGGGGTCGAGGAAGTAGAGGTTCCTCAGGCCATGGCTGGTGTCCGGGAAGTGCAGCAGGGAGCCCGTTTCAATGAGGAAGCTGATGGCTGCCGGGGAGGGGAGGAGGGGGTAGCGTCAAACAAAGGGCAGAAGGGGTTTTGGATGACCTCCTCCTAGGGGGGCCAGGCCACAGATCCTCCTTAGGAAGCAGCAGCCCTCCCAAAACACAGGGCTCTTCGCAGCAGTCAGCTGCCTCCTCACATGTTCTCAAGAGGCCAACATACTAACCTCCATAATTCATGCTTTCCACCTGTGCAAATCTGCTTACGCTTTAAAATGGATTTGCGACCCCAAATCGATAGCTGACGTCTTTGCTGTCATTTGCAGACGTGCACACAGCAGTGAAAAATCTGGGTGCCCCTCCCCAGGACCCTGCCATGGCTGTGCCTGCTGGCACCCAGCTGAGCCCTTGCTGCCCGCCCACTGGTCCGCCTTCCTGGCCCACCCACCAGACTGCAGGTCCTCATAGTCCTGGATGTCGCTGCTGGGCATCTGGTCCACCAGCTGCTCCAGCTGCCGGTCCGTCAGGTACTGCACGTCGTCGCTCAGGCTGCGGCGCTGCTGCTCCGCCAGCACGGCCTCCTGGAGGCTCAAGTAGCTCCTGGGGATCTGGGGCGGGAGGGCAAGGCTGGGCCCTTGGGGCTCGGGGACACCTGCCCACCTTCTGAGCACTGGGCAGGCAGGCTGTCTCGGCCTCAGCCCCCTCCCTTCCCCTAGAATCCGCTCACACAGGGGCCACAGGGCTGGACCCACAGCGTACACAGCACGTGTGCTTCAAGGCAGGGAGGGAGAGGGAGGTGCATACGCCCTGACAGGCGGAGAGTGGGCCCTTCTGGCTTCCAGGGGTGAGGGGAACCCACCAGCATCCTGCTTCCAGGGGTGAGGGGAACCCACCAGCATCCTGCTTCCAAGGGTGAGGGGGACCCACTAGCCTCCCCGCTTCCAGGGGGTGAGGGGAACCCACCAGCATCCTGCTTCCAGGGGTGAGGGGGACCCACCAGCATCCTGCTTCCAGGGGTGAGGGGAACCCACCAGCATCCTGCTTCCAAGGGTGAGGGGGACCCACTAGCCTCCCCGCTTCCAGGGGGTGAGGGGAACCCACCAGCATCCTGCTTCCAGGGGTGAGGGGGACCCACCAGCCTCCCCGCTTCCAGGGGGTGAGGGGGACCCACCAGCCTCCCAGCAAGTCGCTGGCAGCCGATGGTGCTGCCCACATCCTTCATGCTGCACGTGACCTGGAAAATGAGCTGCCGCAGCCCTTCCTGACCTTCCAGGCTCTTACAAGAGAGTTCGCTGTGGGTACAAAAATGAAGCGTGAGCACTCACCACACTCCCCCTCCCCCCGACCAGCACTGCAGGCTCTCTGTTTTCCCAAAGGTTCCACCCCAAATACTGGCAAGTTGAGAAAGCTCATGGCGGACAGACACAGAAGCTTACTGAGGCCTGACATGGTGCAGGGCGCGGTGCCTCAGTCAGTCTTTCCAGTGTGCCCATCCCACACCCCCATGGCACGCTCGCCCATCCTACGCCCTAGAGACAACTCAGACCCAACGGGAGGACCAGAGTCACGCCTGGGGTCTGTTCTTGCTCAGTGATCAACAATGTGGTGGGTGGTATTTAAGCTTCTGTCTCCTGGTGCCACCGGGGCCGTCCGCACAGTGCTGAGCCTAGCGGCGGGGAGACTCGTATGGGAAGTTCAGAAAGCATCTCTGGGCCCTGCCCTGCAGGTCCTCAGGTAGCACCTCACCTTCCCCAGGCCCAGCTGCCACACTTAACCCTGGACGGGGCCCCAGAGGAGCAAAGCCCGCACTCAGGAGCCCCCTGTGAGCAGAGCAGCTGTCTCTGGAGAGACAGACAGCGAGGCGCGGGGAGCCACAGCCTCGAGAGAGGCTGGGCACGCAGGATGCCGTGGGACACTCACTGCAGGTGTTTAAACGTGATGTCTGGGAAGCCGGTGGCCCTGGACCCAGAGGGCGAGCGGCAGAGGGCCAGCACGTAGGCACGCAGAGTGGCGATCCTCTCCACGCGGAATTTGGTTTCAATTAAGTCCAGGTGTGTTCCCACTACCAGCACCACGGCGTTTGGGGCCTTGGCCTGCAAGGGACAGTCTGGGCTGAGGACGGAAAGTCCCCTGGGCGGCAGGTGTGTCAACCCTGGATGCCCACGACCCTCAGCCATCACCCTGCCACAGCCCGTACTCCTCTCTGTAAACCTTGAGGGCCTGCCGCACGCTGGGGGGTGTGTGAGGGCCCACGGCTCCTCCCCAGGGTCTCCACCTCTGATCCCTTCAGACTGCACCCCACCTCCTGGCCCACATCACCTTTCCACTGCAGGAGGAGAGCCCTGTCCCCCTCCTGGGTCCAAGATGCGGGGCTCTTCCACCGAAGGAAGCAGCAAAGGACAAGGGCACCATCAACTGTGTAGCGGAGGAGGGGCAGGAGGCTGTGTTTCACGGTGATCTGTGGTCCTGGGGCCTCCATGACAGTGCAGCCAAGCGCACCCTGGGTCCCCTACCTGTCTTCTGTCCCCTACCCCACCCCTGAGAAGTCCTGAGGACTGAAGGCTGGAGGGCGGGGGCCCCCTCACCTCGATGTTGAGAAGCCAGAACTGAAGGCTGGCCACGGCCTCCTCCCCCAGAGCCAGGTTCCAGACCACCACGTACAGGGCCTTGTCCGTGAAGAAGCACTGGTTGACCGTGGCCATGCTGGCGGGGCCGCCGATGTCCCAGACGGTGAACTCCACAGACTCAACCTATGTGAGCAACAGGGCAGCGACAGGGAGACGTTTTAGCAACCAGGGGATTAGCCGATCCCACTGAGAGAACTGATCCCTCAGCACGCCGCACATGGGGGTCTGGAAAAGGCACAGCTGTGGAGAAGCACGGCCCGCTCTGCTGTCTGTCTCAGGGACCAGCCGTCTGAGGGAGGGGAAGGGCTCCAGCGGCCCCGAGGTGGGCTCCGGGGAGTTCTGTCTCCTGCTACAGGAGCAGTGGGGGCTGGACAGCTGGCTCCCTCGGTCAGGGGTGTCTGCAGAGCGCTGGAGGGCGCTGTCTGCGTCTGTCTCAGGTGCGGGTAGTGAGGGGACGCCTTGTCAGAGGAGCCTGAGGCTGACGGCAGCGCTCACACCAAGACTGACCCTCCGTCTGAGCGTGGGCAAGGCCACGCGGACGGGCCGCTGGACTGCGCCAGCCACAGGGCGGCGCCCCTCGAGGATGGCGGGAGAGGGCCCTGACAAGGACGCTAACAGAAGGTCAGCTGTGGGGCTTCGGGGAAAGGCTGTGTGAACGGCAGTTTCTCTATCGTGCTATGAGGTCAGAGTCTGGCCCAAGCTGCGCTTCTTGGTGGCAAAGGATCATTCCCACCATGCTGCAGCTTGGCCTCCAAAACAGCATGCTGACCTGCTTTTTTAGTATAAAGATGAAAATGGACAGCTGTTCTAAGCTGGCTGAAGGCCCGGCCACACAGAGAGTTACAGAACTGAGCCTTCACAAGATCAGGTGGTTGTCCTTCAATGAAAAGGGTAGGCGGAAAAGATGGCAGAAAGGAAGTGGGGGGCGGGGGGCGGGGGGGTCACTCCTCAAACCTCAGACAGCTATTTGCTTAAGAACAGCTGGAAAAAAAGTGACACGGAATAATAGCTTAAAAAAGCAGGAGAGGATCCAGAGATTCTGGTTACTTTCAAAAACTTTTGGACATGCGTTACCTAGGTTCACTTCTGGGGTTTTCTGGGGAAGGGGGTGGTGCTGGTGTTATTTGACTGTTCTGGCCCTAGTGGGTAGTTCTCCACTCTCTAGAGAACTAGTTTCTGAGTCCATATTAAAATCTGCATTCACCCCCCTCACTACAACTGACTCAAATTCATTCTTTTTTATGGCTGAGTAATATTCCATTGTGTATATGTGTCACAAGTTCTTTATCCATTCATCTGTCAATGGACATCCAGGTTGCCTCCATGTCCTGGCTACTGTAAATACTGCTGCAGTGAACTTTGGGGTATATGTATCTTTTTGAATTGTGGTTTTCTCAGGGTAAATGCCCAGTAGTGGGATTGCTCAGTCATATGGGCTTCCCTTGTGGCTCAGCTGGTAGAGAATCTGCCTGCAATGTGGGAGACCTGGGTTTGATCCCTGGGTTGGGAAGATCCCCTGGAGAAGGGAAAGGCTACCCACTCCAGTGTTCTGGCCTGGAGAATTCCACGGACTGTATAGCCCATAGGGTCGCAAAGAGTTGGACACGACTTAGCGACCTTCACTTTCACTTTTCATGGTAGTTTTATTGCTAGATTTTTGAGGACTCTCCATAACACAAGGAGCCCAACCTGGTATTCTGTGTGACCTAGAGGGTGGTGGAGGGAGGCTCAAGAGGGAGGAGATATATGTATATATACACAGTTATGACTGATTCACGTTGTATGGCAGAAACCAACAAAACATTGAAAAGCAATTATCTTCCAACTAAAGAAATTTTTTAAGTTATAAAAAAACAGACATTCAGCCTAAATGTCTAATGACTTGAATTGGATTTCCCTGACTTGCGAAGTGATTTTGTATGAAAGACTGCAACAAAATTGGTCTCCAGCTGGCCCTGTGCTGGGGGCTGTGGGGAACATCACGCAGCCAAGGCTGCTGAGTTTTCCACAAATAACCTCCTTGCACCTGTATCCCTGTGTGGCCACGTGTATACCACAAACACAGCAGCAAGTAAGAGGGGCAGCACTGGCATGTGCTCACCCCTTGGGCTGGGAGAAAACAGGCTCCCTTCTCTGATTCAAGTGCAAGACAAGTCTCGCTTTCATTTGTCTCATACTGGATGGAAAACAGGATGATTAACAGGTTCATTGAAGGACTTGTTTAAAATAGGGCTTAGAAACTGGAGTTTTCAGAACTTGGGGTGAAAGTGGGTGTCAAGGAGGACACTGCCTTCATTCCGGGGCTGCTTTCTCGGCCTTCCTGCTAGGGGTGTCTCACTCCTACAGCGGTAGTTCATTCTCCACTTTGGGGAAGGGCCCTGTGCCCGGCCATCTGAATCACAATCCTTGGGGTTAGAGCTGATGAGGCCTGGGCACTGTGGTCTTTAAAAGCTCATCAAAGAAGTCTAACCATCAGCCAGGTTCAGAACCACTGGCCTGGGACCTCAGCTCAGCTATAACAGAAAAAAATACATGGACATGTTAAGAAATGATTCACTGTCCTTGGCAGGAGCTGGTTTGAAACCGTTCATGATGACTCTTGCAAATATCCTGGGACTCAGGCACTGGGCAGAGAAAGTCCTGGGCTCTCTGGAGAGGAGGAAGCAGGGGCCCGGGGCGCGCCCTCCCTCCCACAGGGACTCTGTACGCCGATCATCCTTGACCTTGGCTCTCGAGCCAGCCGGCCTCTGCAGCTCCCACTTGGTGGTCCTGATGGTGGCCTCGCTGTGTACCACCTGGGGGGCCCTCCCCGTCTGTAAGATCTCCAGGAGGGTGGACTTGCCCTGACGCGGTGGACCCACGATGATCATCTTCATCTGCTTGCACTTCTCTGCTTTCCGCAGCTGAGCACGCAGGTAAGACAGCATTGCTTTGGGGCCTGTGCAAAACCACAGCGGGGCAAAGGAGATGCTGCTGCTGACACAGAGGTGGGAACACACTCACAGTTTTTGAGAAACAAAGTCCTGTCTGGAAGGAACACTTTCTGTGTATTCTAATGGGGTGAACTGAGAAGACTTTTGGGTCTATGGAGAGCTGGGTGATACAATTCACCCCAAAAGTGAAATGTAAAAGTCAGGGATCTACAGACAGCATCCTAGGTGCGGTGGGTTACAGACAGTCTGGTCACACGGCCCACAGCAACCATCGAGTTCCGGAGAACTTGACAGCATCTTCCCAAACATGGGAGCTGGAGGGAGGCTCCATGGGTCCCCAGGAGTGTCTACTCCAGGTCCTTACCAACTAGACTTGAGCATCTTTCTGAGGCAGGGGGGTGTGGGTGGTGGTGATGCTGAGGAAGCCCTACCTTCTTTTCTGATCTCTGCAGGCACGTTGCTGATACTCAGGTCTTCAATGTCCAGCTGCCACAAGTTGCCCAGCTGCCCCAGCTCAGGAGGGAGCTCTCGGAGGCTAGGATTGCTGAGGGCACACACACAGCAGCCTGTCAGCCTGTGGGGGCCACTGACAGTCTGTACCCCAAACCTAATATCCTGGGCCCTGATTTCAAGTGTTCCATTTAAATACTAATTCCAAAGCCTTTCCAAGTGGTGCTAGTGGTAAAGAACCTGCCTGCCAATGCAGGAGATGCAAGAAACGCAGGTTTGATCCCTGGGTTGGGAAGATCCCCTGGAGCAGGAAAAGGCAAGCCACTCCAGTATTCTTGCCTAGAAAACTCCATGGACAGAGGAGCCCGGCGTGCTACAGTCCATGGAGCCGCAAAGAATCAGACACGGCTGTGCAACTGAACACACGTGGTTTTCCAAAGCCTTTCTCCCTGGGAAGCCAGTGGTACAATGGCAGCTCTGTCTTCTGCAAATCCCTGTGGCTTAGAACAGGGTCCCCTCCGCCAACTTCCCCATCTCTTCGATTAATTACACTATCATAAAGTTAATCACTACCTATTCTAGACGGGGCAATGTAGCCTGAATTATTTACTATTTTCATCAAGTTTTGCACACTGTGAATCCCTCGGCACTATTTGGCAGTAGGTACTCAGGAATGAAAGGATGGATGATTGAGGTGCTCTTCCTGTTATAAATGAGTGAAAAGCAAGGAAGACATCCTTGCATCGTTACCCCTACCTCCCCCTCCCCTAGCTCTTTAACTAAGTCTGACTCTGAAAATCCAACTGCTGCTTCTTGGTATGTAGATGTCTTCCTGGCTCCCGTGTCCATGGATGGTTTACACAAGGACATTCTGCTTCCTGGCCTGAGAAGCCAGTGCAGCGGCATTGGCTGTGTACTTACTTTCCCAAGTAGAGTTCTGATAAGCTCTTCAGTAGGCAAACTGAGGGCGGGACTGCATCCAGGTGGTTGTCGTTCAGACAAAGGATTTCCAAAGACTCACTTAGGAAGGCGGGAAATTCCAGTACACATACTGCAAAGAAATGGTGAAGCAGACGGTACATTTGAAGATAATTCGGGGCCATCACAGCATCGAGGCCAGGTGGGTGCATAAACTGGTACAACCTCTAGAGCATATTTTGACAAATCTATCAGAATGAAATGCTCACCTCCCCGACCCAGGGATTCCAATTCTAGGAAACAGTCCTAAGGACATCCTAACATGTGTGGCAAAGATGTGAGAACAAGGACCCTCAGTGACACAGTTTGCAGTAACAAAGGTAGAAGACAAATTGTATGTCCACCCACAGGGAGTTGATTAAATGAATAATGGGATTCTATACACTTATTACAAAGCATGGGGTGGGTCTACATGTACGGGTATGAAGAGATACACAAGAGATACTGGTAAGTCAAAAAAGCAAGGTGTGCAAGCAGGTATCTAGAAGCCTAAATTTGTGTACCATAAAACGTGTGCAGACATGTGAAAAATCAGCCCCCCATGCACTTAGATATGTTATATGCATGTGTGGATAGTTATGTATGCTCTATGATGTTATGTGCACACAACACACATGCATACACACTTACTTTTGTTACTTGAAGTTATGTGCACACACATATGTTATATGCATGCGCACATATACCACACATGCATATTAATATGTATACATGTTACATGTTGTTATCAGCATGTGTATGTACACTACAAATACACACATGTTACATGTTACATGTTATGGTGCATGTCAGACACAAACACAATTGCCACCACAGACACATGAAATTCCGTAGTTCTCTCCGGAGAAGGAAATTACTGGTGTAACTGATCAGGACCCTATGGGGCTTTCCCAGAACAGCCCTCCCCAGCCCCACGTCCTCTGCTGGCCTCTTGTCTGCAGAAAAACTGGGGCCTTCTAGGCTTCCCCAGCTCCAAAGAGGACTTGTCATTGGAGAAGCTGAGAAAGTGCAGGAAGAAAAGAAAACAGTCAAGCAAGCGAAAATAACAATAATTCATCCATTAAACAAAGTCAAGGACTTTTAGTTCCTCCTCAAGGGCTGTAGAGAATATTCTGAGCCATGTCCTTTGAGCTGTTTTGCAGAGTCTGAGACCCCCGTCAGGTGGAAGAAGCTAACTGCGTGCTGTCCACAAGCACGTAGACCCCAGTCCGGTCGGAACCAGCAAGTTGATGCTGACGCCCGACTGCCTCACCACCAGTCAGTCAGGCGACTGTCCGCGAGCTGCTTCCACCCCCACAATCCCCCTCCCTCACCCTGTCTTTAGAAACCTTTCCCTGAAAGCCTTTGGGGAGTTCAAGCCCTTGAGCGCTAGCTGCCTGGTCAGCTTGCCTGACTAGACCGGTACCTGCGATAAACGTGGCACTTTCCTTCACCACGACCCAGTGTCGTTACATGATCTGTCCTGGACCCGGGTGAGTGGACCCGAGTTCGGTCTGGTAACACTGGAAGACTGAATATTCACTCCACACCCTTGGGTGCAGTTCAGAAATTTTGTTGACCATATATTAATGCATATATTACTTCTCCAATTAAAAAAAAGCCAGTTAACTGAAAAATAATAATGTGGGCTTGGTTTTTATGCTTCCTAGGAACAAGTCAACTCTCTAGTACATTTAAGTGATTTCAGTAATTATGCTGGTTTTGAGGTTCCTATTAAAATTACATCAAATTTGCTGTTTCTACTGCACCAGAGTGTGTGAGTTGAGAAAGAATGTGGGGAAAGCTTGGAATCTGATAGGAATCAGAGGGCTGGATTACAACAGAATCTCTGAAGTGCCTTCTCTTTTCTCCTAAGGCAGGGAGAATGGAGGCAGGTGAGCACCCCCCTGAGGGTCCCTTTCAGCTCAAATTCAAGATAAAACAACTGCCTCAAAGCCCTCTCAGCCAGTTCTCTGCCAGACACACAAGATAGAGAAGCTGGAATTCTTTTGTGGGGCTGAAACGATGCCTCTGCCCTGGATCACAGCTCCTCCCTTAACTCTGGCTTTTCTCCACACATGTAGATGCAGTCTCAATGGTAACAGGGTAACCTGGCATCAGAGAATGTTCTGGGAGAGATGGTAACAGAATACTGATATTGGCGCCTGGATAATTTGCCCAGCTCGCACCACATGAATGGGACTCAACACAGTGGCCCCTACAGAAATAAATGTGCAATAGACTCTTAAAGACAGCTTTGTAGTAATCCTTGTTTTATAAGAAAAATGTTCAAAAAGTGTTTTGTTTTTTTTTAATGAAAAAGAATGACCAACTTCACCCTGCCCTAATTCGCATGGAATAGAAACATCAAGAAAGACTCACTCTCTTCCTGGAGAACATGTTCTGAACACATGGCCTCTGTACTTCCCATATTTAAAGTTTCACCTTGGTGTTTAAGAAGCCTCTTTAAGAAACAGACAGATGGAATGAGGGACTTTTCCTCTAAACAGAGACAACACCTGTCACAGACCTTTTGGCCCAGAATGGAAACTCTGAAAACTGGGCTGGGCAGAGCACAGCGCGGGGTATTTATGAACTGTAATTACTTATTCATACGTTATTTATGGCTCAGCTGCTCTGAATTTTACTGTAAAAATGGCCATCCAAATTATTTTTGGACAAGACCACTGCGCCAACGTGACTACTTGAATATGCATAAATCTACCTGGAGCTGTCTATCCATCTGCAAACAGGTAGAGATGATGCCTTACCCCAGGTCAGCAGCCCAAGAGAACAACCCTACTAGGAAAAGCGTCTCTCCCCTTCACCCAGGCACGGGCCTCAACTCTCTAGATGAAATCGACAAAATCACGGGGCTTTTGTCACGTGTGGACAGCACGGCGCCCTCCACCCCTGCAGCGAGGCTCCCGAGGGGCGGGTCCTCCCCAGCCCCAGCAGCGCTCCAGCTGGCCACCGCGGGCCACTTTCCGGAGCACAGTGGTGTTTCTGCCCCGCTGGCCACCGCGGGCCCCTTCCCGGAGCACGGTGGTGTTTCTGCCCCGCTGGCCACCGCGGGCCCCTTTCCGGAACGTGGCGGTGTTTCGGCCCCGCTGGGCCCATGCCTCTGCGCTTGCACTCTGGAGCTTTCATGAAAAGCGGCTGGTCCCACGGGAGTGCTGGCCCACCTCCTAAGGTGCCCGCATGGTCTGCCTTTCTGGACTGGAGACACCTTTCTAGTCAACTCCAACCCCCGAGGCTTGGCCTGCCGCGGTGGGAGTGCAGCTAAGGTCCACCAGCAGCTCTTCTGCCCATCACCCTGTTTGGGCACCCATGCGAAAAAAAAAATGCTTGCTTTTCCTTCCTTCCAAGTGAAATTCTCAGGTCTGGACTCAATTTCCGAAGTCCTAAGGCCCTTTGTTTTGAAAAGGATCAGTTATGAAATTCCAAATTGCATTTCCCTAGTAGCGAGGTTCGAGGCCTCTCTGTTTCTTTCTGGGCCATCTGGACTTCCTTTCCTGTCAACTGTTTATATCCATTGCCCAGTTTCTGCCTATTGGGTTGACTTAAAAAAAAGTCAATTTGTAAGCCGTCTTTGTATATTAGGGACTTAAGCCAGTTTATGTTGCAACATTTTTTGTTGCAAATATTTCCTCTTGGTCTGTTTGCATTATGACTTTGCTTACGATGCCTTTTATTGAACAAAGTTTTCCCATTTTTTTACAATGCTAAAGATTTTGCTTTTTTAAAAATTACTCCTGGACCTCCCACCTAGCTTTTAAAGATCTTCCTACACTCAAATTATATATTTATACTCTTAAATGTTATTTTCTTTTTTCTTTTATGCTTCAAGCTGACATCTGCATGGAGATATTTGTAACTGATGTAAGGTGGGCACCTACTGCTGTCTCTTCCCTTCTTTCAGCTGGACAAGCAGTTATATCAGCACCATTTATTAAAACAATACAACATTCTTTTTTCCCACTGCATTGAAATGCCACTTGAGTCATACTAAATTCCTATATTACGTCTATTTTTGGACTCTTCTCTGTTCCACTATGATACATTCTTTTTTCAATTATATAGAATCATCAGAAAAGGGCAACAGGTAGGCAGACTGTTCAGTTCACCTCCTGTAAATGTGTCTTGGCCTCTGTGGCATTTCTTATTCCCACCTGACACCATCTATACTTAAAAAGCAGTTGTCAATACAGATCAATCAAGCTGAAGAAAAAAGTTATATTACACCTAAAATAACCTAGATGTTGGTTCCATTGGACAGTATCCAGAGGGATATATCTGTGAGTGTTGATGGCTTCAGAACTTCTGACTTTCAGATTAAAAAAGAGGGCTGGTGATTGAACGTGAGGGACAAGTCCACACTTCTCGCTGTACCTTACAGAAATGAGGAGCAACAAGGACGATTTTCCTAGAAACGTTTTCTGCTGAACTGGCCTTGTCGTGCGGCCAGTACCAACCCTTTACAAAAGGTTCTGTTTCTGACGGGCTTGGAGGAAGACCTCAAGCTCCTCTAGAATCTCAACGCAGCCAGGACAGCCTGCAGGACCCAGGATGGCAGCGTTTCCACGCGCAGCTCACAGGAAGCCACGGTGTGGAGCCAGGACTGCGCTGCCCCCAGGCCCAGGGCCGATGCTCACGGTGCTGGCCTGGCTCTCCCGCTCAGCAGCCCCCTGCCCACATCAGTTAGCCCTGTGCTACAGACTGAGTCGGGTCCCCCCACATCCATGAGTGGGAGCCCTCACCCCCAGCGTGATGGCATTAGGAGACAAAGTCTTTGGAAGGTGACCAAGTTGAGATGAACTCATGAGGGTGGGCCCACGATGGGGTTACCGTCCTTATAAGAAGAGACACCAGTGGGCTCTGTCTCTGCTCTAGGAGGACAGAGCAAGAAGGCAACTGTCTGCAGGCCAGAAAGAGGGCCTTCGCCAGAGGCTCACTGTGCACCCTGACCTTGGACTTCCAGCCTCCAGAACTGAGAGAAAATATATTTCTGTTGGTTAAATCACCCAGTCAGTGGTGCTTTTCTATGGAAGCCTGAATTGAGACACTCCGGGAGGCTCAATTTCCTCATCGGCAAGATGCAAAATCACAACCCACACATCATGTTGTGATGGGTACAGAGAGACTGCCACATGTCAGGTATCTAGGGCAGTTCTCACGCAGCCGGCCATCCGTAAGTCGGGAGCTACCAGTCTTACTGGGCTGCAAACAAGAAAGGGGCCTTCGGGACACAGACCGGCCATCTGTGTGACACGAGCCACGGGCACAGTCAGGAGCCCGAGTCAGGCACGGGCGTCTCTGGCTTTCCACAGGGCACTGCAGGTGAGAGCCCCCGGAGCCCTTCTCCTTGCAGGGCACCCCCCAGCCGTCTCACCTCCTGCCTCCGTCCCCGAACGCTGGCGGCCTCTGGTGGTGAAAAAGGAGATGCGCTTTGTTTTAAGGACGTCTTCGTTTCTGTAGGGGGAGAAACGTCCAAGTTTGAGGAAAGCATGGCACAGACATTGCTACTCGGGCTGTGGCTCTGCAATGGCACGCAGACAGAAGGGAGAAAATACCCCCAGCAGGGTGTTGGGACCCCTACGGCCGATGTGTAAGCGTGGACGGCTATGGTCTGTTAACTGCGCTAGTTGTGCTCACAAGTCTTTTGGGGGAAAATAAACAAACAAGCAGAGAAGGTGACGTAATGCCAGCAAGACTGGCGGTTTCCACTCCTGAGCTTTTCCGTCTCAGGCAGGGGAAGCCTGGCAGGAAGGCCCACTCCACGGGCTGCTGCTTCACTGTTCACCGGGGGAGCTCTCCTAGAGGGGTGAGTTCCACTGAGATGCCGCAGCACCGGCTCTCAGCAAGTGAACTAAGGAAGCTGGTGTTCCTAAGGAGACCTTGGAGGGTACTTTTTATTCCGTCTACACCTATTGGCTAGTGACTGGCAAAAACTTTTGAACAGAAGGACAGCTGAGGCTAATACAGGGAGATGCTCCAGGAGTCTTTAAAGATTAGAAATTGTAGGATACTGTGCTGGGCTGAATTGTGTGCCTCCCATTCCCATGTTGAAGTCCTAACCCCCAGCATCTCAGAATGTGAGGTGTTTGGAGATAGGGCCTTTAAGCAGGTGATCCAGTTAAGATGAGGTCATGAACGTGGGCTTGGATCCAGTCTGCCTGGTGTCCTTACAAGAAGAGGCGGTCAGGACGCAGACAGGCACAGAGGGAGACCGTGTGAGGACACAGGGTCAGCTGCTTGCGTGCCAAGGAGAGAGGCCCCGGGAGAAACCGACCCTGCTGGCCCCTCCCTCTCAGACGGCCAGCTTCCAGAGCTGGGGGAAATCAATGCCTATCGTCTAAGCCGCCCAGTCAATGGCACTTTGTCATGGCCGTCCAGCAAGCCGGTATGGATGGCATCCCACGGGCCTGTCGACTGGGGTTACACACACATTTGAGAACTCACCAGGGACAGAGACCCCTGCTTACTTGCCAAAGTGATTTCTGGAGAGATCCAGGGTTTTGAGCTGCCTGCAGGTCCACTTCTCCTGAGGGGGGAGTGCCACCAGCTGGTTTCCCTGTAACTTCAAGAACATGAGGGCCTGGGGCAGAGGGAGAGAGGGCAAAGATGATGTCAAATACCACAGGGGTGGAGGAACGGAAGGGGAACCAAACGGTTATAACCAATTCACTCTCACAGAGATTCCAACAGTGAGGGGCCTCACAGTGGCTTCAGACTCCTGAAATCGCAGCAGAAAGGGCAAATGGGACAGTTAATAGATCCTTCCCTTCCGATCAATGCGAGGCGATTATTCCAGAATGAAAGGAATGAATGGACACTTCTTAAGAGTGAGGATTACTTGTGGACCCATCCCGGGAATAGCAGAAGAGTCCGACGGCCCTGGAGGCCGCCGAGTCAGCACCAGAGGGGTGGGCAGAGCGCAATGCCTCCCTGGGCTGGCCCAGGCGGCACCCCGGACAGGGGTCGGGTGGCAGCAGCAACACCGAGCGTGACCCGCCCAGGCCACGTAACCTCTGCCGGCTTGACCCGGACTCCTCTGGGGTGATGGAGAGTTTCCCCACCCAGGCCTGGCTCTGCGCGCCAAGTGGTGAATAGGACCCATGCTCTGCTTTCAGAGGTTCCCACTGGAGCAGGAAAAACAGACAGGCCTGGGAACAGCCCTGCTGGGACACACACAGCCAGGGCTCTGGCACAAGGCATTTCCTGAGTTCAAGCCCAGGAAGTCCAGTTCTTCCGCTTCCGGGCAGGGAGGCAGGGACGAGAAGGCAGTGCTGCCCGAGCCTCGTGTGCCAGCGGGCCCACTCCGGAGCCGGGAAGGAACAGAGCCACAGAGGGTCACAAGGGGCTGCCGGGCTGTGCTTACTGTCAACGTTAAAGAAAATTCTGGAGAATAAAAACCCATCATCCCACTTCCTCCCAGAGCTGTTGTCATTTTGCGCACTTCCTCTCAATCTTTGCACACAACCATGCGAGACCTTGACGGTTAAACTTTTCTTTCAGCTTATTTTTTCTTTGTCTCAAAAGCTCTGAAAAAGTACATAGAACTGCAATGTGGAGTGGTTTTCTTACCAAAGCTGAACATGAGAAATAAGGTGCTATTACTTGACTCACATCAAGCTGGAAAAGTCCCAGGGGAACTTCCTTCAGTGCGTTTTCTGAGAAGTCCACATCCTTAAGATGGTTCTTCCAAAACACAGCCATTCTGTCTGGTAGAGACTCCAAGGCATTTCTGGATGCTTTGCAACATTTCTAGGAGTTAGACAATAAAGAGAATTAATCAGCTTTTTAAAGGCAGGGTTTTCTATGAGAAAGACTTTCCAAATTTAATGTTAAAAATAAGACTATTACAAAAACCTCCGTAATAAATACAATTCAGCTAATTAAGAGGCTACAGATGATTCCTGGGCTTCCCTAGTGGCTCAGCAGTAAAGAACCCGCTCCAGTATTCTTGCCAGGAAGTCCTCATGGACAGAGGAGCCTGGTGGGCTACGGTCCATTGAGTCAAAAAGAGTCAGACTCGACTGAAGCGACTGAGCACACGCGTGCAGACTATCCTTGCCCTGTTTTCCTGTTCTTGCTCCAAGGAATGGGTGGGAAAGGTTTCCTGGGGAGACCAAGGTGGTTCGTGGTCTTTTTCCTTCCTCCAGGACACCTGGCCCATTGTCCTTGAAAATAATGGGACAATTCAGGACAGTGTTCTGAAGAGGAGCCTACACCTCCCACACATATATATTTAAACTAGAAATATTAATGTTAGGAATGGAGAATTTCCATATTTGCTGTTAAAAATAATGGCAAGAAAACACAAATATACCTTATGCTGTTCCACCTGTTTTAACAAGCAAACTTCCCAAGAAACAAAACCACCATTTAAAGGGGAGAGCTATGGATGCACACTATGCCTTCTTCTCTCCTTCATTCTTATTTTAGGGCTGTTTTTGGACAGAACTCGACCCGGGCCAGCCCACTTCCAGGCTGTAGCTGTGGAAAGTCTCGCAGGTGCTATGGTGCCCATCTCAAGCCCAAAGCCAAGGGGGCTGGCTCTCAGGTGAGTTACCTGCCTGAGCCCCTGAGCTGCTAGATGCTGAGTGACAGATGTGCTCGTCTTTAACGGGAACACCCCTGCACACTGAGGGGAGATGGCATGCTGCACCCTCAGCTCTGGGGACTGACTGCTCCTTTCACGGTTTCTGGCAAGTTACTAACCAAAGGGCAAGCCCAGGCGTCTGGAAACACCTTCAGGTTATTTCTGGAGACGTTTAGACAACTGAGTGACTTGAAAGAGTGCAGGAAAAGTGCAGGGAGTTCTGTCAATTTGTTGTCAGAAACATCAAGCTCCTGTAACTTCCGTAAACCAATCCAGTTCATGGCTAGAAGACAAAAGAGGATAAATTGGTAAAAATATCCCAATCAAGAAGAAAATGACAAAGTATATCAGGTTACTGAGGATGAAACATACCACTTTCTTCTTCAAACAATTTTTCCAAATAGTTTTTTGAAGCCGTCAGCTTTTGAAGTTTTGAGAGGTGCAGGAATCCTGGTGGGAGGTGGGACAACTTGTTGCTGGAAATGTCAATTTCAAGTAGCCTGTAGTTGGGAAAGAAGGAAGTTGGCATCAGAAGCAAGCCTTGGTTAACTATTTCTCTGTAAACATGTTTCTTTTCCTCCTCGCACAAGGATAAGGAATGTGCACTGAAACACCAATGTGATTTTGTTAATTGTGTTACAGTGTGTGTTACATAGTGTGTTACATAGTGTGTCTACACACTATGTCGTGTGTAGACAAAGACCAGAGCCCTCTTCGGTGGGTCCGGGTCTCACTGACCAGTAGGGATGTGACCTTTGTTACGTATGTGATAACAGAACAAGCTGGTGTCCTGGAGCTACTGGAAGTCCGGAGAGCAGTGCTTTTGACCTTGTGGACTCTAGAGTCTGCCCTGGTTAAGGACCCCCCTCTCCACGGCACTTCTTTAAGTTTTTGTACGGGGCTTCTTCCCCATGAGTTCCTGCTGACCCCATGCTCCTGTAAACATTCTTTTCTTCACTTCACTTAGAGCCTTAGCGTTTGAAGTCAGCTCACGTCCCATAGGGAACGAGGGCTTACAGGCACGATCATTAGTACATCAGGGAAGGGAAGGTCCTTCCCCTCCCTGTGCAGCCTCAGCGGGTGTCTTCCCAAGGCCTCCCAGAAAGAGAGACAGGAGCTGCCCACACTGGCAGACCATGGCCAGAGTCCTGTGCACTTGACTGCTTCTCGGAGGCCCTGCTCACTTTCCTTGGGAGGAGGACCAAAAGCTGGGGTGTCTGGGCCCCATTGCTTCCTCCAGCCCCTTTCCTCTGATTCCTGCCTGCAGGACCGAGACTGGGCATCGTGGGCAAGCAGGCCTGCATGGCTGCAAAGAGCAGTGGACGCGTGAGCCAGAGAAACCACCCTGTCACAACTCTGTTCACGTGGACAGCAGGCTGGGACCTTGTGCCCAAGAGCTTGCTAAAGGCATGCACAACTTCCTTCTCTTATTTTAGCTGAAAATCTGTTTTCCAAAGCACCAGCTACAATCAGGCAGCACGACTGCAGGAAGCAGACGCTGCAGGCAGAGGGTGTGGGGGCAGCCAGGCTCTCACGGCCGGGTCCCCCACCGGGGCCGCGGGACAGCAGCCCACCTGGAACAGATGATTTCATCTGATGACTGCACGCTGGGCAGCTCCCCCAGGTGGTTGTCGGAGAGGTTCAGCTTCCGGAGGTTGATGAGTCCCCAGGGGACGACCGAGGGGAGGGACGCCAGGCAGTTGGCAGAAAGATCCAGCTCTGTGATCTGGCAGGAGATGTCGATGAGCCAGTCCAGATCCACCCAGGGCAGCTTGAGGTGGGACCATTTCACACGAAGAGCCTGGGTGTTGAAGAAATGGGAAAAGCACACACCAGTGATAAACCCAGGGCTCACGCAGACTTGGAATCAAGCAATGGTTTATCCAAGTGTGAGTCTGTCTGTGCATCTCAGCAGAGTCCTAAGAGAGCGGGAGCACTGGGAGCACGCTGGCACTCAGGGGCACCCGCATCCCCGAGGGAATCGCTGCAGACACAGCAACACGCTCTCCAGACTCGAGAGGGAGCACGTGGGCTTTGCGTCACCTCTCAGAGGGCTGATGACAGCCAGGCGGGACACAGGGCAGGAATGGCCCCTGCTCCGTGCAGAAGAGGCCACCCCAGCCTGGAGGACCCTCCCCAGCCTGCAGAAGAAGGCAGAGATCCAAACCTGGGTCTTCTCCCTTCAGGTCAGCCTTCCCTGTGATTAGGGCAAGAAGCGCCTGCGCATGCTCACACCATGCGGGTGCTTTGTGGATGCACTGCTTCCAGAGCGAGCGACAACATGCAGGCAGCGGCCAGACCGCATGCGAGAAAGAGGACTTTGACTCACAGCCTGCAGCAACCTACCAGGACACTAATAACCCCCTCATCTAAACTGGAAGCGGGACAAAACTAGGGAAGCGGGCACTTCTCAGTCGAGTCCTGGACATTTGGGGCGAACTGTTACAGAAGTTATCCTGTAGCTTCCTGGATTGTTACTAGGCATCGCAGTGTGCCAGGGGTGGGGCCTGGGTTCGGCATTTCCTGCAGGCTCCCAGGTGATGCCAGAGCTGCTGGTCTAAGGAACACACTCTGGGAAGGAAGAGACTGAACTTGACCTAGAGGTTGACTCATTCTATTTAAAGAAATAAAGCATAAATTATATGATCCTTCCTTTCAGGTGAGAAGGGTTCTCTAGCCTTAGGCTAAGACAACTGCTGTGACTACTTAGGGAAAGTCACACATGCTCCCCCAACCAGTCACGAAGGACGCCCCCTTCTAGGTCACCGCCTCCAGCTTGCCCACCAATGTCAGGCGCACCCGACGGCTTGCCCTTGTCCGTGATAAAGCCTCTCCACTCCTCTGACAAAAGGCGAGTGGCTGACTGCTACCGAAAGCGCTGAATGAATCTCCTTTGCTTTTCTCATTTGATTGGGTCAGAAAGGCCAGCAGCTTGCTGGCATACGGTGGTAAATGGGATCTGGTTAAATGTTCATGAGCAGGGCTTTGCTCTTCTTGACCATCCAAGAATGTGGGGCTCATTGAGGTTTCTGGGGAAAGGAAATCGGCTCTTTTGGCTAGTTTCTCTAAAGCAGCTGGAAATGCCATCAGAAACTTAGAGACACAGGAAAGAGTGCTTCACCGAGGGGAAAAGGTCGCAGCCGGGAAAGACACCAAGAACGTTGAGGTAAGCTCGCTTTCAAAATCGGCAGCAGCAGACTCCCTCGGCTGCCCACAAGGTGGCGCGTGCGCCTCGCCTGTGTCTCCTCGGGGGGACGCGCCAGGGTTGGACAGGCTGCCTCTGCGGGGCCTCCTCAAGGCCCTGGCTTTTGAACCGAGGAGATGAGATGGGGCCTCCGTCTCTGTGTGCCTGTCTCTCTCCACTCACCTCGATGAAGAGAGGCGGTGGTATACTGGATGTCAGGTCAAGAGAATGGAGTTTTAGTCTGTTTTATTTGAGACAAGTCAAGCTTGAGTTGTGGGCCTGTTTTTATTGTCAGTATTGTTTCCCCCCATAATTTTTTATCTTGAAAAATTTCAAAACTGCAGAAAAGTTTAACCAGGTCAATGCATACCCATCCATACTCACTTCACCTAGATTCACCAATTGTTATTATGTTGCCACATTTCTTTTTCTTCTTTTTCTCTCCACAAACACACACACACACACACACACACACACACACACACACACACTTTTCATTTTTTGCTGAGTCATCTGAAAGTAACCATGGCACTTCACACCGTTATCTCTGAAGAAATGAAATCAGTACAACACTATCAAACCCATACTCCATGTTCAAATATTCCAGAAATGTCGTTTATAACTATTTTGCATCTTGATCCAGGATCTCATCAAAAATCATATACTGCATTTAGTTGTCACATCTCTTTACTTTTCTTGAATCTAGAAGAATCCTCATGCCTCTTACTGTCCCTTTAAACGTTGGCATTGTAAGTTTTCAAGTCATTCTAGTTGTCTTGTAGAATATTCCATAATCTGAATTTTGTTTCCTAATGTTTAGATTCAAGTTAAGCATTTTTGGCAAAAATCTCAATGCTCATTCCCACTAACTGAACTCCACAAGAGGACACCTAACGCCAGGTTATTTCACTAATGGTGCTGCCAAGTCTGATCCCCTGGTTAAGGGATCTGTCCTTTGTAATGCCACATTTTGTGTGTGTTTGTGTGTGTCTGTCTGCGTGTGTGTGCACACTCAGTCGTTTCCGACCCTTTGGGACCCCATGGACTGGAGCCCGCCAGGCTCCTCTGTCCATTGAATTTCCAAGGCAAGAGTACTGGAGGGGGTTGCCATTTCCTCCTCCAGGGGATCTTCCCGACCCAGGGATCAAACCTGAGTCTCTTGCATCTCCTCCACTGGCAGACAGACTCTTTACCTCTGCGCTACAGAGTCACATTGTACTCTTTGTGATTAACTAGCAATCTGAGGGGGTGATATTCTGAGACTAGTGAATGTTTTCTGTTCCTACATCAGTTCATCCCGTGGTTTCAGCATCCAATGTTGATCCAAGGGGTCCAGATTGCAGTCTGACTCTCTCCACTCTGAACGGCCCTGTATGGCCATTCAGGTCACCTGAACTGATATGGCGGTCAAATGCGAAATGAAAAGGAGATTGGGTTTGCTTTTAAATAACAAACCTTAGGTGTCGACTGAAAGTTTTATAAATAAAACTCTCTAAGGGCCATCAAAAATAAATAAAACAACAGGCATAACTCAGGTTGCTATGGCGACGTGAAACAATTACAACACAAATCAGTTAGACGTCCTTGGGGAAACAGCTGAGACGCTGTGTCCCAACAATGGCAACCTTCCTCCTGCATCTCCTCCACATCAGCTCCTCTGATCCTGGAGCTGCAGCCTAGACCTGCATAAGGAGCAAAGACTCCGCCTCGGGCACTCAAGCCCTGTGTTTGCCTAACTCACCCCATGTGGGGCTGTGGGCAAGCTGAGTGGAGGTGAGCACTTTTTCAGGCACTGTCAGGCTCAGCTCCCTTTTGAGGAAACTGCCCATGGATTCCGTGCTGCGCTAAGTCAGCCCAAGGGTCGTCTCCATGTCCTCTGCCCCAGGAAGCAGTGTGGCCTTCCAGAACCTGGACTGCATGCATCTTCAGTGCTAGACCTCGTGTGACCACCTCTGAAGCTCAGCACTGTGCCTAGCGTGCAGCAGACCCTCAAAAAATGTTTGTGTGCTGAAAAGAGTCAAGCCTCCAGGACCAACAATCCATCTAGTACCCCTCTAGCCAGATCCACCACTCTTAAACTATCAAGGTCTGCTCAAATCCCGCAGCCTACCCCCACTGCGGTCTGTCTGCAGAGAAGACCTCAACTCCCACCTGGAGAGTCCTGCATCTCCACAATCTGCCCCAAACACTCCCCAGATTTCTGGCACACTGTTTCTCCTAAGACCTCTGCCCACCCTCCGGGTTCCTTTTGGCAGATGGATTGTGGGGTTAATAATTTGTTCTTGGTAGAAGGTAGAAGAAACTGAGCAATGGGCCAACTCCTAGAACTGAGGATTCAAGACTAAAGGAAAACTTCCAACTAAAGCCCAGAAACTCAGTTCAGTTCAGTTGGTCAGTTGTGTCCAACTCTTTGTGACCCACAGACTGCAGCACGCCAGGCTTCCCTGTCCATCACCAACTCCTGGAGCTAACTCAAGCTCATATCCATCAAGTTGGTGATGCCATCCAACCATCTCATCCTCTGTCATCCCCTCTTCTCCTCCCGCTTTCAATCTTTCCCAGCATCGGGCTGTTTCCAGTGAGTCAGTTCTTCACATCAGGTGGCCAAAGTATTGGAGTTTCAGTTTCAACATCAGTCCTTCCAAAGAATATTCAGGTCTGATTTCCTTTAGGATGGACTGGTTGAATCTCCTTGCTGTCCAAGGGACTCTGAAGAGTCTTCTCCAACACCACAGTTCAAAAGCATCAATTCTTCGGAGCTCAGCTTTCTTTATAGTCCAACTCTTACATCCATACATGACTACTGGAAAAACCATAGCTTTGACTAGATGGACCTTTGTCAGCAAAGTAACGTCTCTGGTTCTTATTATGCTGTCTAGGTTGGGCATAGCTTTTCTTACAAGAGGCAAGCGTCATTTAATTTCATGGCTGCAATCACCATCTGCAGTGATTATGAAGCCCCCCCAAAATAAAGTCTCTCACTGTTTCCATTATTTCCTCATCTATTTGCCATGAAGTGATGGGACCGGATGCCATGATTTTAGTTTTTTGAATGTTGAGTTTAAAGCCAGCTTTTTCACTCTCCTCTTTCACTTTCATCAAGAGGCTCTTTAGTTCTTCACTTTCTGCCATAAGGGTGGTGTCATCTGCATATCTGAGGTTACTGATATTTCTCCCTGCAATCTTGATTCCAGCTTGTGCTTCATCCAGCCGGGAATTTCTCATGATGTACTCTGCATATAAGTTAAATAAGCAGGGTGACAATATATACCCTTGACATACTCCTTTCTCGATTTAGAACCAGTCTGTTGTTACATGTCCAGTTCTAACTGTTGCTTTTTGACCTGCATACAGATTTCTGAGGAGCCAGATAAAGTGGATTTGGTACTCTCATCTCTTTAAGAATTTTTCACAGTTTGTTGTGATCCACACAGTCAAAGGCTTTGGCATAGTCAATAAAGCAGAAGTAGGTGCTTTTTCCGGAACTCTCTTGGTTTTTTGATGATCCAACAGATATTGGCAACTTGATCTCTGGTTCCTCTGCCTTTTCTAAATCTAGCTTGAACATCTGTAAGTTCATGGTTCACGTACTGTTGAAGCCTTGCTTGGAGAATTTTGAGCATTACTTTGCTAGTGTGTGAGATGAGTGCAACTGTGCGGTAGTTTGAGCATTGTTTGTCACTGCCTTTCTTTGGGATTGGAATGAAAACTGACATTTTGCAGTCCTGTGGCCACTGCTGAGTTTTCCAAATTTGCTGGCATACTGAGTGCTGTACTTTAACAACATCATCTTTTAGGATGTGAAATAGCTCAACTGGAATTCCATTACCTCCACTAGCTTTGTTCATAGTGATGCTTCCTAAGGCCCACTTGAGTTCGCATTCCAGGCTGTCTGGCTCTAGGTGAGTGATCACACCATCGTGATTATCTAGGTCATGAAGATCTTTTTTGTATAGTTCTGTGTATTCTTGGCACCAGAACCTGCCTGTTCATCAATGAACCACAGGGCTCAGAAAGTGAACCCAACACTAGAGTTCACAGAAAGGCTCTGGGGCCAAGGGGTCACGGCCTTGCTGTCACTCACCAACTGACCGACCTGCCAAAGGGCCACCAGCGTGCTCTGGAGCTGTTGGAAACACAAGGGTGGTGGGCCTGGAGCCAAGAGAGCCTTGCAGAAGTTTACAGGTGAGAGGTCACTTTTGATCACGGGTTTCACAGGGTTGCTGAGGGATCCCAGATTCTGCAGGTGGTCTGGCCTCTGTCTTTGCACTCTGTCCTGCCACCATGGCAAAGGGGACGGGGTGCTCCCTGGTCTGTTTTCTCTCTCCTGGAGTTCAGAGCCCTCGTACTTGGAGTCATCTAAAGCCTCCTAAACCTGCAAGTCCTGGGGCAAGGGCCACCTTCAGCGAGGGTCTGCCTTATGACCCCCAGTTATGCAACAAGGATGCCATCCTGCCTCAGAGTCAGCATTTACTTGAGCACTGCCAAGGGCAGCCCAGCCTGCCAGGCACTGGGGTTGAAGATCTGGATGCTGCAGATGGAACCAAGGCCCAGGTTTGTTATGGCGCAAAGGAAGAGCTGTGTGTACTGACCATGCATTTAGACATCCTAACTCACGGGTTTCTTGGTTTTCATGGACTAAGAGCACATGAAGTCAACCACAAAGCCAGGAAAGAACACCCGTGTGGAAGCCTCTCTGTGTCTTTGGGGGCGCTATATATCAGAAGTAAATCATCAGTAAGAAGTGAGTGGCTCTGTGTGGCACTCAGCACCCCAGACATGAGGAAGAGGAGGAAGCCGATACTGCCAGTTCCTAAAATTGAGCTTATTCTAGGTCTAACGCCCACCAGAGTTTCTGCAGGGTTGAAATCTGTGAAACTCAAGCTCCAGCCCTGAGAGAAGTAGTAAAAAGCAGAAGTCTGAAAACATGATAACACACTCAAAATTCAGACATGGTTGTGAAAAGACTTCTGGGCTGGATGGTGGTTGGAAAAACATGTAAGCTTTCTGCCTGGTCTTGGATTAGTCTGAGAACTTTCACTTACAAAAGTTCCTTTCCTTTTGGTGCACAAACATTACGGGCTGTGCAAGTATTTCCAAAGCGGCAGTGAGGAAGAAGGAAGTACAAAGGAAGCAGAGAAACCTGGCTGGGCAAGCCCTCATTACTTATTTGTGTTTAGTGCAGGCAGGACCACAATAAACCAGGTTCTGAGGAAGACAACCTAGCAAATGTATAATTAAATCCATGCACGCTGAACTGCAAAATCAAAGATAGCCAGCTGTAGAGATCCCCAAATTCAACCACGTCATGATGAGGCCACATCACCTTGGAAGAAACAGACAGACAACGTGCTATGTTGGTTCTTAAGGGGAGGTGAGACACAGAGGTGGACACATGCAGAGAAAGGACTGTGAGAAGTCAGGGTGGGGGCCTGGCATGTGCCTGGAGTGATGGGTCTACAAGCCAAGGGCCACTGAGGACCGCCAGTAGCCGCTGGATGCTAGGAAGTGGCAGGGCAGGGTCTTCTGCTGGAGCCGTGACAAGGAGCACAGGCCCTGTCAACACCCCGAGTCAGGTGTGCAGCCTACAGAACTTAGGACAACACACTCCTGTTATTCTAAGGCAGCTAGTGTTTGTCACTTTGTTACAGTGGCGCTGATACAGATGGTAACAAGTTAAGTGACCACGGGAGAAGTCAAGACCTGAGCATCTGGAACACTCCGTCAACAGAAACCCACAGATTAAGAAAGCAAATGAAATAAGCAGAGATTCTTGAAAGCCACAGGGATGCCTCTTGAGATAAGCAGATTAGAAACACAATAAAAATGTAGGGAAAGGAGAGTGAAACCAGTTACTAATTTAGGGAAACACCTAGGAGGCCTCTATGATGAAAAAGGAGAATTTTGAAAACGACCTGAGAAAATAAAGGGAGAAGGGAAAGGAGAGGAAAAGGGAGAGGGGAAGACAGCCTTCCTTCTAAACTCAGAAGAAAGATCAATTAAATGACTCAATTACTAAATTAAATGACTTAGTGACAGAGAAAAAAAATGAAATCAGTTCTGACAAAAACCTTTCTGCTAAAAATATTGCAAATGTCAGAATTAGTGGTGGTTAGCTGCCCATATAATTTCAGACAAAGGAAAAAAAAAGGGAAACATAACCAAGCAAGCCAGATCAATGTGAAATGTAAGCACAAAAATAACTTAGAAACAGCACTACAGTGGCATTTTAAACAGTCAACACGGAACAGTCTGTTGCCTCCCAGGGCACACTCAAACCTGAACCCTGCAGGAGAACCTTCTGGAAGTTGAGCTGTGACGGCAATGATAATACCTTCCTGGTAACTCTTTGCAAGGCATACACAGAACTTTTTCAAAGGACGCTCACAGTGAGTGACCCTATAAGCTCAGGCACAATCTGCACATAGACAGCCTCAGTGAGGCAGTCTGTCTGAAGGTGAGAGAACCAGGATCACAATTCATATCAGGAGATGAATGTTCCGTCTGGTCCCTTCCCACCGACACCGTGTCCAGCCACATGGCCATGAAACAGCTGACACGGTTTCAAAGGCATTAGGAGGGATAATCAAGGTGCCTTAATGATGATAAAGCCGCAAAATACACCATGCTAAAGCTTTGGGTTCCAACCCAGGACAAACTCATAAAAAACAAACTCATGAAAGTTTTAGAAAAACATTAGCAGAATATGATAGGTCTTATATGCAAAAAAGTGAATGGAGAATTATAAAACTACACATTATAGTAAGAATGGGAGTAGGGGCCAGGAGAACAAACTCTGTTTTCAAATCAGTATGAATTTCACATGAATTGATTGCATTCTGAGTCAGAAACAAACATAAAAGGAAAAAAGGGAAAAGGCAAGCTTCCCGCATATCTTATCCCTGGACAAAGGCAAAGTAAAGGTAGAAATCAATGACGAAAGCAGAATTGAAAGGTGTCCAATTATTTGGACACTAAAAACACCCTTTCAAATAATGTTGGGTAGGAGAGAAAACAGCTTCCCTGGTGGCTCAGATGGTAAAGAATCTGCCTGCAAAGCAGGAGACCCGGGTTCCATCCCTGGGTCAGGAAGACCCTCTGAATAAGGGAATGGCAACCCACTCCAGTATTCTTGCCTGGAGAATCCCATGGACAGAGGAGCCTGGCGGACTACAGTCCATGGGGTCGCAAAGAGTCAGACACGACTGAGTGACCAACACACACACAGCTCTTTACCACTTCGGAGTACTGATGGGGGCGTGTATGGGTGGGCTGGCGAATAAGCCTGGGCTTCCCAGGAGGCTCAGTGGATAAAAAAACCTGCCTGCAATGCAGGAGATGGGTTCAATTCTTGGGCAGGAAAGATCCATGGAGGAGGGCACAGCAACCCACTCCAGTATTCTTGCCTGGAGAATCCCATGGACAGAGGAGCCTGGCGGACTACAGTCCATGGGGTCGCAAAGAGTCAGACACGACTGAGTGACCAACACACACACAGCTCTTGACCACTTCAGTACTGATGGGGGCGTGTTTGGGTGGGCTGGCGAATAAGCCTGGGCTTCCCAGGAGGCTCAGTGGATAAAAAAACCTGCCTGCAATGCAGGAGATATGGGTTCAATTCTTGGGCAGGAAAGATCCATGGAGGAGGGCACAGCAACCCACTCCAGTATTCTTGCCTGGAGAATCCCATGGACAGAGGAGCCTGGTGGGCTACAGTTCATGGGATTGCAAAGAGCTGGACACGACTGAACGACTAACACCACCACCACCACAGGAGAGAAAAACCAATTCACAAGAGCAGAATATATTTTTAGACCAACAAAAGCATCACAAGTAATGGGGACAAAAACTCTGATAACAGTTACCAAAGGGAAAAAGTAAAGTATTATAAACTAGCTCTGCCCTGCTTAGAACGGAAAGCCAAAAGAAAGTGGGGAAATGAAATTAGACGAAAAATAGAAAAACCAAAATGAAATAAAAACGGGGAAGTTGCTAAATAAAGCCAATTTGAGAATAATTTGAAAATAATAAAATTGATAATCAATTGACTAAATTAAAAATAAAAGTACCTTAAGAATAAAAATGACAATCTATCGACCACTGGAAAATAATGTTTAAGTTATGGGAGATGTCCTCAGCCAGAGCTAGAAAACCAAATAATGATGTTGAAATGCCAGATTTACTTTCAAAATAAAAAGTTCTCAAAGTGACATAATAAGAGAAAAACTGAATAATGTATGTGAGACAAACAAGGAAAATAAGAAAAGCATCACTCTCCAAAGGCTCCTAATTCAATCCAGTTCTTTTTCAATCCAATCTTTCAAAGAACAAATAGTCTCTGCGTTACGTACACGGCTCCTTAACAGAAGACTCACTTCATTTTGTGAGTAAAACCAATTACTCTGCAAGAGCCATTAAAATTCTAAGTCAACTACATGTACACACGTGGATGCAAAAACTGTAACAAAATTTTCTCTAATGGAAATCAACAACTGAACTCAAAGGTTTCAGTTCTCCAACCAAGCAGGATCTATACCAAGAAAAGAGCACAGTGGTAACTTCTGGAAAACCATCAGCACATTTTGTTAAGAAAAGGGGCCCTCTTTGAATCATCTAAATGCCAAAACATATTAAAATTCATCACTTTTTCTTCACTCAAGTTCTTAAAAATAGGTAAACAAGGCCTGCTTTTAAATCAACATTGTACTTTTTTTCCCTGTAGTATTTCAGTTGTTCCTTTTAAAAATAGGAAATTTACCAAAAAGTCTTCCTTCCAACTTAAGAATTTTGCCAATGGCAATTTGAGAGAAAGAAAAAAAGCAGGAAATAAAAATACTATCTCTGCAATTACTACCCTATTCAAGTTACTGTTTGAGAGAACTCTGTTTCCTCAATTTTTAAATAAAGACGACAATTTCTGCCTCATAGATTTGTATAGATGATTAAAGTTGAATGTTTTGCAAAGTACTTTGTTAGCCATGAAGTCCTATGTAAACAGAAGGTTACTATATGTGTAAAAATTTATCCATCCATCTTTTCACCTATCCATCCATGCATCCATCCAGGTAGCCCACCCACCCATCCACCCACCCACCTGTGTTCCATCCATCCATCCAAGCAACCATCTACTCATCCCGTTCCAGGCCCTGTGCTGAGGGGCAAATACAGGGTGAGCAAAACAGGACAAATTCTTGCTTTGGAGAAGCTTCCAGTTAAATGGGGGAATTGACATTAAACAAGGATGTCACCCGAACAGACAACCCCAAACTTTAAGTGCTATGAATAAAATGGCAGGGAGCTCTAGGAGACAGAAGAGGGATGTGACCTGGCCTGTGGGCTAGGGGAGGGCTTCTGGGGCCCGGGGCTGAGGTGTGGCGAGCTGGTGGGGCGGCGCTGTGCTGAGCACGGGCAGGCCGGCCCGCGTGTCCCTGCTGGGCAGCGTCTACTTTTGGGTCAAGTACGGGCGGTGCGGTTCCCCTGCTGCCGGGTGGGGGGGTTTTCTCCTGGTTTCTTATAAATAGCTGTGCTTTGGGCAGTGCAGTTGCGGCAATTACTTTTCTTTTTTTCCTTTTGAGACATGTCCTAGAGGTATCTTTCAGAAAGGAAATACCAAATTCAGAGCTGTTCTCTGGGAGAAAAGCACTTTATAGCTCTTGTCACATGATGCCAATTACTTCCCACACATATGGAACCAATTTATATCGCCAGCAGCGAGGCTTTGGTGCCCCTTTCTCTTTGACGCTGCCAAGTGTCTCACTCAGCATTTATATTTATTTTTGTGAGTTTAACAGGTAGGTGACAGCATTGTCAAGTTATTTTAATCTTTATTTCTGTACTTTCCAATAAAGCTGTATGTGTTTCCATGCCATGATTTACTATCTGTGTTTTCTCTTACGTAAATTAACCATTCGTTTCTCTGAACTTCTTACCCAAGGCCATTTGTAAGCAATATGACCATGGCTCTGGCTTGGGCACTGCAGAGTACCAGGCATCTAGTAGGTGATCTACAAACACTGACTGAATTAAACTCAATTATCAACTGACATATACTTGCGTCAATTATTTTTTTTTGATTTCAGTTTCTGTCACAGTTTTTTTTTTCTCGTGTATCTTCTAATGTTTTTCTTTTTAATATTTCTTTAAAAATTATATTTTACTATATTAGTATACTATAGTAAAACTATATTTTACTATAATTAATTTTATATATCATTTATCTTATTTGTGACTATACATCTTGACATATCTTTAAAATTTTGAAATGTAATCATTTTCTTTTATAACTGGAAAAAATGTGCTTTTAAAATATATTGTAACAAGTTTCCAATGCTTAACTTTAATCTGTTTGGAATTAATTTGCATAATTATGAATGTACTTGTCTATGGCCACCTGATGCGAAGAGACACTATGCTGAGAAAGATTGAGGGCAGAAGGGGAAGGGGGCAACGGAGGGTGAGATGGCTGGATGGCATCACCAACTCAATGGACATAGGTTTTAGCAAACCCCGGGAGTTGGTGTAGGACAGGGAGGCCTGGCGGGCTGCAGTCCATGGGGTTGCAAAGAGTTGGACACGACTTAGGGACTGAACAACACTGCTGATATCCAATAGTTTCAATGACATTTGATAATGTTTCCTTTTCTTCTCTTATCCTTTCCTTATTGTGTTTTCTAGTTTGTCACATATTCCAAATAATAGTATTTCTCTATCTCTATGGATCATTTTCTCCATTGTAAATTAAATGCAAGTGGTCTGTATAACCGTTGCTTTGTGTCATGTTTGACGATCTAACCGGACAGCCCACCATGAACGCCTGCCTGGAAGGTCACACAGTTCCCTGGCTCACCTGTTCTCCTGTGTGACCCTCACAGTCTGTTCTCAAGTTCTAGGAAGCACTCACCGTGGGGAACGGCATCACAGTGGCGAGTTTATTCCATAGGGAAAGCAGGTGAACAGGGCATGAGGGTGGAGAAAGCTGTGGCATTCGGAAACTGGAGAGAACAGACACGTGCAGGATCATCGGCTGAATTCCAGGGCACGGAAAAGCGGAGCTGACGACAGCGGCCCATGACCGTTCTGAGTTTGATCTCATATTTAGTAACTCTCACAGGGCAGGTGAGGGCTCCCCTCACACAAGCCAGTGGTGAAGAGGCAGAACCGCGCGCATTCAGGCCTCCGCTGCGCTGCTGCGCACCGCCGTGGGCCACACCGCCCACCCGAGGAGGCTGTGAGGAGCCGAAAAGGTGCGCAGTGCAGATGCAGAGATGCCTGGAGAGCTCGCAGTTCTGATCAAGACCCTGATACCAAACCTCAGGCCTAACTGGGGCGGGAATGCACCCCAGAAGCCTTACCTCCCCCACCGCCAGCAGCCCTCGGTCAGCTGCTCACAGCTGCCCGAGCAGAGCTGAGCAGCCGGCCCTGCTGCAGGGGTGCCCCTTCAAGCGCCCGCGTGTGCATCCTCAGACCCTCCAGACCACCCTGATGCCTGAGAAGGGCGGCCTCAGCCCCCGAGTGCAGCCAGGCCCTTTGTGCTCAAGCACAGACACCAGCATCTGGACGGCCGGTCACCAGAAATGTGCAGGGTGCATCATACGCCAGAGCCAATCCAAAGTGCCAGCAGTAATGGTAACAGTGTAGTAGGTGTAATGAATGATCCTCTCTAGGTTCACTATCAGATTTGACATCATTCAGTTCAGTTCAGTTGCTCAGTCGTGTCCGACTCTTTGCGACCCCATGAATCCCAGCACGCCAGGCCTCCCTGTCCATCACCAGCTCCCGGAGTCCACCCAAACCCACGTCCATTGACTCGGTGATGCCATCCAATCATCTCATCCTCTGTCGTCCCCTTCTCCTCCTGCCCTCAACCTTTCCCAGCATCAGGATCTTTTCCAATGAGTCAGCTCTTAGCATCAGGTGGCCAAAGTATTGGAGTTTCAGCTTCAACATCAGTCCTTCCAATGAACACCTAGGACTGATTTCCCCTAGGATGGACTAGTTGGATCTTCTTGCAGTCCAAGGGACTCTCAAGAGTCTTCTCCAACAACACAGTTTAAAAGCATCAATTCTTCGGTGCTCAGCTTTCTTTATAGTCCAACTCTCACATCCATACATGACCACTGGAAAAACCATAGCCTTGACTAGATGGACCTTTGTTGGCAAAGTAATGTCTCTGCTTTTTAATATGCTGTCTAGGTTGGTCATAACTTTCCTTCCAAGGAGTAATCGTCTTTTAATTTCATGGCTGTAATCACCATCTGCAGTGATTTTGGAGCCCAGAAAAATAAAGTCAGCCACTGTTTCCAGTGTTTCCCCATCTATTTCCCATGAAGTGATGGGACCAGATGCCATGATCTTAGTTTTCTGAATGTTGAGCTTTAAGCCAACTTTTTCACTCTCCTCTTTCACTTTCATCAAGAGGCTCTTTAGTTCTTCTTCACTTTCTGCTGTAAGAGTGGTGTCATCTGTATATCTGAGGTTATTGATATTTCTCCTGGCAATCTTGATTCCAGCTTGTGCTTCATCCAGTCCAGCGTTTCTCATGATGTACTCTGCATATAAGTTAAATAAGCAGGGTGACAATATACAGCCTTGACGTACTCCTTTTCCTATTCGGAACCAGTCTGTTGTTCCATGTCCAGTTGTAACTGTTGCTTCCTGACCTGCAAACAGGTTTCTCAAGAGGCAGGTCAGGTGGTCAGGTATTCCCATCTCTTTAAGAATTTTCCACAGTTTATTGTGATCCACACAGTCAAAGGCTTTGGCATAGTCAATAAAGCAGAAATAGATGTTTTTCTGGAACTCTCTTGCTTTTTCGATGATCCAGCGGATGATGGCAATTTGATCTCTGGTTCCTCTGCCTTTTTTAAAACCAGCTTGACATCATTCGAGATTTCTAGAGAAAATTAATAAGTTCCCAACTGGGTAGTTTCAAAATCAATTTCAGTTCTAATCCACTTAACTCCAGCACTCAGACCAGCCCAGCAAGCTCTCCAGCCCAGCCTTCTCACTGCTGAATGGGACCAATACTGCGCCTAGTACAGGCCCTGCCTTGGTCTCTTGGCATTTCTTTCTTTCTGGCCATGCCAACACCAAAGTGTTATTTCTCATGGCAACAAAGCAAACGCTGACAGGATGGTCACCACAAACACCGGCCAACTCATTAAATATCCAGGCAAGGGTTTGGGCGACTTTCCAGAGGGACACCCGGGAGCCAGAGCTAGGAACGATTTTGGTCAAGTCTGACCTGGCTTCACTTTTGCTCTTTGAAAAATGCATCCAGACCACGTGATGCAGGCTCTCAGACTTTCCTTTCCAAACACCATCAAAACCTAACTGCCCGCTGACAGTGGAAAAACAACATGGGCTTCTCAGCCATTCCCAGTTGCCGGTAGAGACAGATTCTGGCAGCCTGAGAACTAGGCTGGGCCTGACACAGAGGTGTGGGGAAACTCAACTGGCCATGGCTTCCACAGAGGCAGCAATTCCATTAAAAAATACCAACTGGCTGGTGGGGAAAGCATAGCACAGACACAGAAGAAAACAAGATGACTGCTTTAGCAAGGTCGCTGCCATGAACGCCAGGAGGACAGGGAGCTACCAGGCTGTGTGCACACGGCAGCCAAGTACCCTTTTGATGCTGGCCTTAGTCCAATATTCTAAACCCCAAATGCCAGTTCAGTACCACTGCACACCTGGTAAGGTCGGAGCACTTACCTCTGGTTCCCGAGTCATTGTTCCCGATGCTGGACCGCCCCGAGCTAACACCCTCTCCTCTGCTGGCAGCACAAAAGGAAGGTGCTGTCACAGGTCAGCGATCCAAGCAGCCAGACGCGCCTAATGCAAGGCACTTGAGTGTGAAATTCACTTGAATAATAATCATAAAAAAAAACACCAGGCACTTTGAGGCTGAGGAGAAGAAAAGCAACTGCGTCTTGTCTTTGCGTTCTCACCTACAGAATCCAATAATCACGTGCATGCTCTATCCCTACCCTGACAATTAGCAGGAATTACTGGTTGACAAGATCACAGACACAGATCTCAACTGTTCCTGCTTTTAACCTTAAACCAAGAAAATAAAAGTCACCAGGTACAGGTTAGAATCACTTGGGAAGTTTCTAAAACACTCCTGATTCAGGTCCCGTCTTACAGATTCGGATTTAGGTAGTGTACAGTGGCCTGCACATTGTGATTTTTAAAAGCCACCAGGGACTCCAATTACAGAAAAAGTGCAAGAACCACTGATCTACATGAAAGACCTGGGGGGTACACTGCAGGGATCATGAAATGAGAAAATCCCCAAGTCACAAAGATTCAGACTCTGGTCTCAGCATCACTGTTTAATATTTTCTGTTCTCAGATAAGTAACAGAATGTCTCTCAACCTCAATATTTTCATCTGGTAAACAAATTCTATTTCTTGCAGCTCTTACCGAAGTATTATATGGTTCAAATATGATAAGAAAGTGCTGGAAAAAACACTAAACACTATACACATGTAAGGGTTAGATAACATTGTTTCCTTTTGCAACATGAAGCTGATGTTTAACATTTATTGAGACGTTGGGTTAAGTGCACAGCTGGCTTCAAAGGTAGATACTGTAATTACCTCTGTTTATAACTTAGACCAGCCAAGGTACAGAGAGGTAAGAAGGTGTGGAAAACAGAATATC
The DNA here is from genome assembly GCA_024291935.2 of Okapia johnstoni. Classification (NCBI taxonomy): domain Eukaryota; kingdom Metazoa; phylum Chordata; class Mammalia; order Artiodactyla; family Giraffidae; genus Okapia; species Okapia johnstoni. The sequence goes on from CM044326.1 coordinate 4,277,307, forward strand.
AGTGTTCTCTAGAAACTCAGAAACCAGAAATGATTAGAAAAAGGTAAAAAGGGACTTCCCTGGTGGTCCAGTAGCTAAGACTCTGAGCTCCCAATTTAGAGGGCCTGGGTTCGATTCCTGGTCAGGGAACTAGATCCCACATGCCACAAATAAAGATCAAAGATCTCGTGTGTCACAACTAAGACCCTAAGCAGCCAAATAAATAAGTAAACAAATACTCAGAAAAGAAAAAGGTAAAAAGGAAATGTTGTTGTTCAGTCACTGAGTCATGTCTGACTCTTTGTGACCCCATGCTCTGCAGCACGCCAGGCTCCTCTGTCCCTCACTAGCTCCCAGTTTGCTAAAGATCATGTGCAATCAGTCAGTGATGCTATCTAACCATTTTATCCTCTGCAAAACCCTTCTTCTCCTGCCCTCAATCTTTCCCAGCATCGAGGTCTTTTCCAATGAGTTGGCTCTTCACATGAGGTGGCCAAAGTATTGGAGTTTCAGCTTCAGCATCAGTCCTTCCAACGAATATTCAGAGTTGATTTCCTTTAGGACTGACTGGTTTGATTTCCTTGTAGTCAAAGGGATTCTCAAGAGTCTTCTCCAGCACCATAATTTGAAAGCATCAATTATTTGGCACTCAGCCTTCCTTATGGTCCAACTTTCACATCTGTACATGACTGTTGGAAAAACCATAGCTTTGACTATACAGACTTTTGTAAGCAAAGTGATGTCTCTTTTTTTTTCTTTATATATATATATATATATATATATATATATATACACACACACACACACACACACATATACACATATATATGTGTGAATATATATATATATATATTATTGACATATAGTTGACATTTAACTTATATGCAGAGTACATCATGCGAAATGTCACACTGGATGAAGTTCAAGCTGGAATCAAGATTGCCAGAGGAAATATCAATAACCTCAGACGTGCAGATGAAAGTGAAGTGAAAGTGAAAGTCACTTAGTCGTGTCCGACTGTTTGTGACCCCATGGACTGTACAGTCCATGGCATTCTCTAGGCCAGAATACGGGAGTGGGTAGCCTTTCCCTTCTCCAGGGGATCTTCCCAGCCCAGGGATCAAACCCAGGTGCCCCGCATTACAGGCAGATTCTTTACCGGCTGAGCCACCAAGGAAGCCCAAGAATACTGGAGTGGGTAGCCTATCCCTTCTCCAGCAGATCTTCCCAACCCAGGAATCAAACCGGGGTCTCCTGCATTACAGGTGGATTCTTTACCAACTAAGCTATCAGGGAAGCCCTAACGGCAGAAAGTGAAGAGGAACTAAAGAGCCTATTAATGAAAGTGAAAGAAGAGAGTGAAAAAGCTGGCTTAAAACTCAACATTAAAAAAAACTAAGATCATGGCATCTGGTTCCATCACTTCATGGCAAATAGATGGGGAAAAAATGGAAACAATGACAGACTTTATTTTCTTGGGCTCCAAAATCATTGTGGACATTGACTGCAGCCATGAAATTAAAAGAAGCTTTCTCCTTAGAAGTAAGTTATGATAAACTTAGCATATTAAAATGCAGAGACATCACTTTGTTGACAAACGCCCGTATGGTCAAAGCCAGTCATGTATGGATGTGAGAGTTGAACCATAAAGAAGGCTGAGTGCCGAAGAGTTGAAGCTTTTGAACTGTGGTGCTGGAGAAGACTCCTGAGAGTCCCTTGGATGATGAGGAGATCCAACCAGTCCATCCTAAAGGAAATCAGTCCTGGGTGTTCATTGGAAGGACTGATCGAGAAGCTGAATCTCCCAACACTTTGGCCACCTGATATGAAGAGCTGACTCTGGAAAAGATCCTGATGCCGGGAAAGGCTGAAGGCAGAGGAGAAGGGGATGGCAGAGGATGAGATGGTTGGATGGCATCATTGACTCAATGGACATGGGTTTGAGCACACTCTGGGAGCTGGTGGGGGACAGGGAGGCCTGGCGTGCTGCAATCTCTGGGGTTGCACAGTCGGTACGACTGAGTGAACAACAACAACAAAATAGTTGACTTACAATGTTTCAGGTAGACAGCAAGGTGGTTCAGTTACACACATACACATGTATTATTTTTGAGATTGTTTTCCATTATAGGTTATTACAAGATATTAAGTATAGTTCCCTGTGCTATACAGTAAACCTTTGTTGTTTGTCCCATATCTATTTTAACTTAGAAATATAGCACTTTAGTCATAGTAAGGCAAACAAGTGGAATCAAAATGTCATAAATTTTTTAGTTAGGCAAAAATTCATAAGTTTCCTAAAATATATATATTATACATACAATTTATATATATGTATACAAAAGTTTTTCTGCAGTGCTTAATAAAGGCTTGAGAAAGAACATAAAAAAAAGAAGAGATGGAGAAATTGGAAAACATAAACTAAATGAAATGAGACCACTGAATATGAAATAGAAAAAGTGAAACAAACTAGATAAAAGATCATCATATAGTCCAGTTGTTTTTAAACATGGCTCCTCATTAGAAACATATCTGGCACTCTGGAGAAAAGAAGCAATACCTGGGCCTTTGTATTTTTCAAAAAATTCCAAGAAAATTCTGATATGAATCTGGATTTTAAAAAGAGATTACAGGTTTTTCTATTAAATGGTAATTTTGGTGATACAGAATTCTATTACTTTTCTGTTGGCCAATCATGATACAATGATATTTAATGAATAATAGTTACATAATCACAATAGTAAGAGATGTTTATCAGTTTGACAATCAATAGCCAGACAAAAAGTAAAAGATAATTATAACTGCAAGCCATAATGGGAACATGATTAACCTAACAATATAAAACAACCACATACAATTTGGGGGGGGGGGTGTCAAGGAGACTGATGTGGTCAGCAGAAGTGCATACCTGCACGTTTTCATCCGCTCAGCCAGTCTATGTGCTTTGGTTAGTGCATTTAATTCATTTATATTTAAGGTAATTGTCGATATGAGTGATCCTATTGCCATTTTCTTAATTATTCTGGGCTTATTTTCTGTAGGTCTTTTCCCTCTCTTGTGCTTTCTGCCTAGGGAAGTTCTTTTAGCATTTGTTGTAAAGTTGGTTTGGTGTTGCTGAATTCTCTTGAATTTTGCTTGTCTGTAAAAGTTTAGATTTCTCCATCAAATCTGAAGGAGAGTCTTGCTGGGTAGTCTTTCTTGGTTGCAGGTTCTTCCCTTTCATTACTTTAAATATATCGTGCCATTCCCTTCTGGCTTGTAGAGTTTCTGTTGAGAAATCAACTGATAACCTGATGAGAGTTCCCTTGTATGCTGTTTGTCATTTTCCCTTTGTTGCTTTTAATATTTTATGTTCGTCTTTAATGTTTGTCACTTGATTACCCCATTTCTCAGTGCTTTCCTCCGTGGGTTTATCCTGCCTGGGACTCTGTGCTTCCTGGACTTGGCTGACTATTTCCTTTTTCATGTTCAGGAAGTTTTCAGCTATTGGTGGGCTATAGTCCTTGTGATCGCAAAGAGTCGGACATGACTTAGCGACTAACACACTTTCACAGAGGTCTATAAGGCTGTCTTCATTCTCTTTCGTTCTTTCTCCTATAGTCTGTTCTGCGGCAGTGATTTCCATCATTCTGTCCTCCAGGTCACGTAACCATTCTTCTGCCTCAGTTATTCTGCTATTGATTCCTTCTAGTTCATCTCTGTTTGTTTGTTCTTTAGCTCTTCTAGGTCTTTGGTAAATACTTCTTGCATCTTCTTCATTCTGTTTCTGAGATCTGGATAACCTTCACTATCATTATTCTGAATTCTTTGTCTGAAAGGTTGCATATCTCCACTTCAGTTAATTGCTTAAGGGGTGGGGTGGGTTATATTGTCCCTCCATCTGGGACATACATAATTCTATGCTATTTCATCCTGATTAACTTTCTATAATGTGGTTTTTTGTTCTAGCTGCTATGGGACTGTGGTTCTTCTTGTTTCTTCTGTCTGCCCTCTTGTGGATGAAGTTAAGAGGCTTCTGTAGGCTTCTTGATGGGAGGGACAGGGTGGGAAAAACTAGGTCTTGCTCTGGTGGGTAGGGCCTTGCACAGTAAAACTTTAAACCAATTATCTGCTGATGGATGGGGTTGACCACCATCCCTGTTAGTTTTTTGGCCTGGTGGCCCAGCCCTGGGGTCTACAGACTCTATGGTAGAGTTAATGACGACCTCCAAGAGGGCTTATTTCAAGGGGGACCTTCCAGGACTGCTGCTGCAGTGCCCCTGTCCCTGTGGTGGACCCCTCCCGACCTAGGAGACACCGCACCCCAGCAGGGAGTTTTGGTCCAGCCGCCTGTATGGGTCATTTCTCGTTTCTTCTGGGTCTGGGTGCATGCAAGATTTTATTTTGCCCTCTAAGACTGGAGTCTCTGTTTCCCCCAGTTCTATGGAAATTCTGCAGTCAAGTCCCACTGGCCTTCAAAGTCATATTCCCTAGGGACTCCCAGTCCCTTTTCTGGATCCCCAGGCTGGGAAGCCTGACATGGGGCTTAGAACCTTTACAGCAGTGGGAGAACTTTGGTGTTACTGTTCTCCGGTTTGTGGATCACCCGTTCGGCGGGTATGGGATTTGATTTTACCATGTTTGTGCCCCTTCTACCATCTTGGTGTGCCTTCTTCTTTGTCTTTGGACAGGGGGTATCTTTTTTGGTGGGTTCCGGTGTCCTCCTCTTGATGGTTGTTCAAAAGCTGGTTGCAATTTTGCTGCTCTTATAGGAGGAGATGAGCAGACATCCTTCTACTCTGCCATCTTGAACCAGAACTGATGTCTCTGCTTTTTAATACACTGTCTAAAGTTGTCATAGCTTTCCTTCCAAGGAGCAAGTGTCTTTTAATTTCATGGCTGCAGTCAATGTCCATAGTGATTTTTGAGCCCAAGAAAATAAAGTCTGTTACTGTTTCTACTTTTTCCTCTTCTACTTGCCATGAAGTGATGGGACTGGATGCCATGATCTTCGATTTTTCAATGCTGGGTTTCAAGCCAGCTTTTTCACTCTCCTCTTTCACCTTCGTTAAAAGGCTCTTTAATTCCTCTTCACTTTCTGCCATTAGAGTGGTATCATCTGCATATCTGAGGTTATTGATATTTCCTCCGGCAGTCCTGATTCCAGCTTGAGCTTCATGCAGCCCAGCATTTCCCATGATGTACTCTGTATATGTTAAATAAGCAGAGTGACAATATACAGCCTTGTCATACTCCTTTCCTAATTTTGAACCAGTCCATTGTTCCATGTCCAGTTCTAACTATTGTTTCGTGACCTGCATACAGATTTCTCAGGAGGCAGGTAAGGTGGTCTAGTACTCCCATCTCTTCAAGAATTTTCCACAGTTTGCTGTGATCCACACAGTCAAGGACTTTAGCAAAATAGAAATGTATGTAATCCAAAAGGGGCTTCCCAGGTGGTGCTAGTGGTAAAGAACCCACCTGCCTATGCAGGAGAGGTAAGAGACACGGGTTCAACCCCTGGGTGGGGAAGATACTCTGGAGAAGGGCACGGCAACTCACTCCAGTATTCTTGCCTGGAGAATTCTATGGACAAAGGAGCCTGGCGGGCTCTTGTCCATAGGTTTACAAAGAGTCAGACATGACTGAAGGGACTTAGCACATATGCATAATCCAAAAGGTGGAAGGCATAAGCCAATATGACAGGTCCTACACAAATGTGAATTACTTGTGTTCCTCTTTCAAAAGACATACTCTCAGATGGGATTAAAAACTCAGCCTTGTTTACAAGAAATACACCAAAGACAAAGACAAAACTGAAAATGCAGGCAGTCACTACAGGCGCTGGGTCTGGTGCAGACAGCTCTGACAGTATCGCACACGCCTCGGGCCTCCTCCCCGCCCAGCCTCGGGGCCGCGGGCTGAGCCTGAGGCCACAGCCTGGCCGTGACTTTCAAGATCTTTTTTCTTTGTGCAGGTTAAAGTTCCTGCAAGGCTGAATTTATCCTGTAAATGACTGCTTTTCTAAAGCCTCCTGTCTATGTGGCCTGATGGCTGTCGTGGTGGTGGGGCTCCTCATGACTGGTTGCCCTTCCTTCTGGCGTGGGGGTGGGGAAGCACCCAAAGAGCTTTCCTCTCTTTTCTTGTCTATGTTTAAAAAAATGTCTGGTTTTTTCCTGTTGTTGTTTTTTTTTTTTTTCTGTTTAAGTGGGGGTGGAGGGTGGTGGAGACGAAAATTAAGTACTTACTGAAGCTTATACTTTGGTAAAAATGTGGGTGGAGGAAGGGTGGACATTTTTCTCAACTGCCTGTTATATTTTTTTCTCAGCTGCCAAGTGCTTTTCCTTCTGGACTTGATGCTTTTGACCGAGATCATGTTTGACAGATGTAAATATTAGGGTCCAAATAGAAGCTAGGATGAAGTAACACTAATTAGTAGGTGCCGAATTTATTTCATATTACGTGTCATGACATAATTTTTATGGCTTGGCTCAAGAGACAGTTTTAAGAGCACATCCTCATTGATGCTATATTACTGCTTCCTAACTCTGTCTACTTCGTGGCCTGTTATGATGATGAAAGCTGACAAAGTAAACTAGTATCAACAACTAAGTCTGGTAGACCTGGAAAAAATAGAAATAGGTCCTGAACCCACTCTTTGGTTAGCCAAAGTTGTCCTGCATGAGATGGCTCTGAAGATATATAGAAGCAAGTGGCTGTTATCACACAGAGAGCTGTAATGCACAATCCAGAAGAGGATGGAAAAGATACCCTTCAGTGCATTGCAAAGATGCTGCAGATCACCAAGCAAGCCATGGCATTAGATGTACCTATAATAGAGAGAAAGCTTGAGAGAAAAATCAGTAAACCTCACAAAGACATCATTGGCATCAGTTCTCAAAACTAAGGCTCTTTGGCCCAGGGGAATAGTTTTTAATGAGTAAATTTTCATCTCTAAATAAAAAAGTGATACAGACCAAATTCATTGCAAATACTGGCAGTCTATGAAAGTTCAGAAACTTTATAAACTTTGAAATGAAAGCTGACTTTCTAAAACCAAATTTAAATCTTTGGGAATCAGATAGTAGTCTTTAAACCATGGAAAATGCAAGTGTGATGGATAACAAAGCCCAGGCAGAGTCAGATGGAGAAATGTCTTCAGATAATGACTCATACCACTCTGATGAATTGCTCACAAATTCTAGGTCTGATAAAGACAGGCAGCTAGCTAACTCTTCAGAGAGCGCAGGGACAGAAGACTATTTCTTCCTGATTGTGGTATTATTGCTTCAGCACCTCAATTAGGCGGAAATCTTAATCTACTAGAAGCACTGATATTAGCATTCATGTTCCTTTGGAGGTTACTATCGCTCATGAAAGGGGGCTTGGAAAAGGCCACACGTCTTCTTTGAAGAAAAGTCCTTCTGCTGACATCATGTACACACTGGCGGACTTTGCCAAGCCTGTGGATATTTGCTGTCACAGATTTGTTCAAGATGCACAAAACAAAATGACCAAGCTATCAGAAACCAGATCTGTTTCTCCGCAGGACAGTAAGAAAGGAAATCAAATGACTAATCAAGTTTCTCATGAAGAAATTCAATTGAGTCAATGGAACAGATACCTTCTCCACCATCTCAGTCAGATGTGTCTTTTTCTGCAACAGGGCCACAGTTTTTGTTGGTTGAACTCGGGCACTCAGTTGTATCTCAGAAGACCACCAGCTCCAAATCCAGCATTTGGACTTGAACTTGAGCCAGGGCTTCATGTAACTCTTGCTCCTTCAGAGAGCTGTAGCAATAGAGCAGTCTCTCCCTTTGCAAAGGTTTGAAGTTTCACAGAACAGGTTGCTAGCGTTACTCAGGCTGGATTAACCCAGGGGATAAAGTTTGCAGTGGCAAATGTTCAGAAGAGCCCTGCAGAACCTGAGGTAGTTAAAGAAGTCCAACAAAATGAACTTAAAAATATATTTACACAACGCCAGATGTGAGTAATTCAGATTGAATTTTTAGCCACACAGCATCCTGTGGTTTTCATTTAATCCAAAAAAAAGGAGGTGTCACATAACCTGCACTGTCTTTGAATCTAAGTATCACAAATTCTAATTACGTTTATTTGGAAAGGTTCTAAAAAGAGACTAAGCCTGAGCAGATTTCCCAAGCATAGAGCTAGGAAAATGGAAGTGCATCATCCTAGAATGTGTAGACTTAAGTAGCTTATATACTGTAGGGCAGTTTGTCTCTTGAAAAGTCACTCAGGGATAGATTACTTTGGGATGTAGTAATCTGAACCGTTTTTGAGTGGGGTGGGTGGGAAGAATGTATGAAATAGACACAAAGGGTGGACATGGATCTTTCAGGTAATTAGCATTTTTCATAACTTGTTTCTGTTCTGTTAGTTCATTTCTGTGTGTTATCTCTACAAGGGAAATGCTTAGTTTAGTGACTTGAAAGTGTTACTAGTATGGAGTAACTAGTGTTTACATTTTAACATAAAAATACTACTGCTTTAGCTTTTGAAGCTTAACCATTCCCTAGAGAGTTAATTGAGGGCTAATGGCACTGCATAGTCAAGAAATGGATGCCCATTTGATCCTAATTTTCCCCACATGCTACTTAAACAAATTTAAAATATTGCTACCCAAAGTCTAGGAGCAATAAGAGTTGCCAGTCATAAAACTTGAGATATCAGATGTGAACACCAGAACCTATTAATTTTTCTCTCTTTTCAGAATTATTTAGAATGTACAAATATCAGATACTCGTAATGCCTGAAAGAAGTCTTCAAGTTGTAACTTTTTGCAGAAGGCAGTCCATAACATATTGTGTAGACTATCATAACTATTTAAAATTTAGTCTGAAGCACAATTGTGTTAAAACTTTAGGTTTTATGACTGTAACCTTGACCACATGGAACCAGGACCTCTTCTGTAAGTTCATCATTAAGGAAGTCGCATTTCTTATTCCAAACAAGTATTGGTTTATTTGGTACCTTTAGAGCCTTATGCTGTTGAAGTGATTCTCAGCTAAACATTATGTCTGTTGTAACTTTACCAAGTATATCCACTTTTGTAATTTATCAGTGGTATATCTTTTTTTGAAGTGTCAAATACTGTGACTATGCAAAATAAAATATCATTAAATTTAAGGTGAAAAAAACACAATGCTGGTTATAAGAAATATACCTAAGACAAAGAAAAAAACTGACTATAAAGGCTGGGAAAGCTTATACACGGTAGATGCAAAGGAAAAGAGAGAAGTGTGGCCATGTGCAGAGCAGACAAACCCAGTTTTAAGGAAAGAAGCTTTGATGGGGTTAAGGCAGATATCTGACATAATGAATAGGTCCAAATAGGTTGTAAAGCCATAAACCAGGGGTATGAAGCAAAAACTTTCAGAACTATATGAAGAACTAGATAAAAATCAGTAGATGAGGAAACCAAGACCCAGAGAGGTAAGTAACCAGATGGGGGTCCTAGAGCGGTGAGGCCTGGAGCCCGGATCAGAGCAGAGCCGGGAAGTCGCCTACCAGAGCCTTGGCTGGCCACAGCCCCATCGACCAGACATTGAGAGACGGTGTCAGGAAGGCTTCAGTACAGAGCAAAGCCAAAACGAAAGAAGGAACAAACAAAATAAATCAGGAAAACTACATAAAATCTAGTGGTTCCTTGAGGACCACTAGAATATATAAAAGCCTGACTAGTCTGGTTAAATTCAAAAGAGAAAAAGTAAAACTGTTCAACATCATAAATAAATACCATAAATGGAAATATAACTACAGACATAGGAGAAAATAATGACCAAAAAAGGTGTATGTTACACGCTATGACGGCAAATTCAAAATCTAAAGGAAACAGATGATTTTCTACCAAAATATAACCTCTTGAACTGCACCTAAGCAAAAGCAGAGAACTTGAACTGACCGATGATTTCAAAAGATGTCTGACAACAAAGACCTGCTTTATCTAATCAACCATTGGCAATAAATAATTCCTATGAAACTTCTCCAGACTGTAATAAAATTGGAAGTTCCCCAAGTCATTTTGTAAGGCTAACGTTGTCTTATACCAAAACCTCAAAGACAATAGAAATAGAAAAGTATAGATCAATTACCTATAAATATAGAAGCAAACATTGCAAATAAAACATCAATAGGTCAAATCCATCCATAATAACACCAATTAACATTTATTACAAGATTTCAATATTGGGTCAACACCTACTATCATTCATTAGAATGGCAAATTAAAGTAGAAAAACTATGTGAGTATATCCACAGCTGCTAATATACATCCAATAAAATTCATCAACTTTTCTTAATAAAAACCCTAAGCAAAGAGGAATACATGGAAACTACCTAAATATAGCAAAAGTCTATTTACCAAAAATGCCCATAAACTGCTGATGCCAAGACCTTTAAAATCAGGAACAAGAGAGATACATCTGCTCTTTTCAGATGGTTCAACTTTTGACATTTCTGCTAATACACAATAAGCCACAAAATAAAGTTAAATAAATATTAGAAAAGACAAGACAAACCTGCTTTGAATTTGCAGATAACTTGTTATATACCTAAAGGTTTTGAGGAACTTCTCTGAAAACTATTAGAATTAATAAGAGAAGTTGGTAAGGGGATTGGGTAAAACAAATAAATAGACAGAAGAGCTTTCCTTCGTATCAGCAACATTAAGTTGGAAATGGGAAAGAATGATATACATTCCATTCAAACAATGGCAAAAACAATAATCAATAAACAAAATAGGTTCAGGAAACCTTTATCAGGAAAACTATAAAACCCCATTAAAGAACCTAAATGCAGCACAAATCACCGTGGAAGTTACCATGGAAAATGCACAAAATGCAAAAAACAGATGTCTGATAACAGTTAAGATATTTTTGAAAAAAGCAAATAAGGAGTAGGAAACTTGCATTACCAGTTGTAAGGTTTAAATAAAATGCCTATAATCAAAACAGCATGGCATTTGAACAGAAATAGGTTAAAAGGCCAGTGGACCAGTGCAGAAAATCCCAAAATGTATGTAAGTATATATTGGAAGAAATGGCAATGGTGACAGTTTAATCCAGAAGGAAAATCAGAGCTTACTTTAAAAACTGTGCTGGGATATTTGATCATCCACCTGGAAGAGAGGAAAGTTAGATTCCCTCCCTCAAACCACATAAACAACAAATACCAGGAAAACTAAGGCCTAAAATGTAAAAAATAAGTCAAAATAGTATGAAAGACTCTAGGAGAATATTTATATAAAGTTGAGGGGAAAACGACTTTCTTATAAAACCCAAATGTCATAAAGGAAAAGACAGACATATTTGATTATACATTCGCGTATCTTTGTTATCTCAAAAGATAACAGACAAAGGACAAATAATGGATTGGGAAAAATATTGGTAACATCTATGATAAACAAAAAGGCTTACAATCTCTAATATACAAGAAGACTCTTCAAAATTAGAAGGAAAAGGTGAGTAATCCTTGAGAAAAATAATCAATAAACTGTAACAGGTGACTCAGATAAGTGGAGACACAAATAATTTACGATGATATGTAAAGATGCTCAACATTATTAAGGTAAGAAATATGGACATTAAAATAAGAAGATTCCATTTTTACCCATCAGAGTGATGAAAATTAAAATGCCCCTGGACATCTAGTGCTGGCCAGGGTGTGGGGATAGAAATACCCATGCAGCACTGGTGAGAGTGTGAATCACCACGGCATTTGGGAGAAGTGATTCCAAAGCAGTCTACTTTCAGGACTTTGATCTACATAAGAAATACCCTAGAAATCAGGCTGTATCACAAGGGCAAAACTCAGAAATAACCCAAATGTCCACCCACAGGAAAAGGGCTGAGTCAACTAAGCTACATTCACTCTAGATGTAAGGCACATATCAAAAAGAATGAGATACAGCTACATTGACTGATCGATGGGGACTCAGTGATAGAGTGCTCAATTTAAAAAGCCAAATTGAAGATAATGTAAGTAATGCAATCCTATTTTTGTTATTAAAATGGTAACCTAACTAGAGCTAATTCCCATATGTGTTTTTTCCCAGTTTTATTGAGCTATAACTGACATATGGCATTGTGTAAGTTATGACCTGTTGATCTAATACATTTATATATTGTAAAATAATTACTACTGAAGCCTCAGCTAACATCTGCACCCTGTCACCTAATTACTATTTCTTTTTTGTGGTGAGAACATTTAAGATTTATTCTCTTAGAAACTTTCATGTATATAATACGGTGTTATTAGCTGTAATGACAGTGCTGCACATTAGCTCTCCGGGGCTTATTTATCATATGGCTGAAGTGACCAACCCTCCAGCTACATGACCAACATCTTCCCATTTGCCCCACCCCTCAGGCCTGGGCAAACCACCTACTGTTCCCCATATTGGCAGTTTTAGTTTCCACCTATAAGTAAAAACATACAGCGCTTACCTTTCTCTGACTTCTTTCACTTAGCATAACATCCTCAAGTCCATCCACGTTGTTACAAATGGAACTATGTCCTTCTTCCTCATTAAGAACAATCTGCTGTTCGTATCCACCACCTCTTCCTTATCCATCCATCCACAGACAGAGACTACTCACCATTTTTCCCGGAGAACTGCTGGGCAAGGCACTTGCTTCAACAAAATACTTCCTGAGGAGATGTTTGCTGGGGTCAGGACTGTCCAGTAAAATGTAGGAGCAGAAAAAGGCTCCATGCCGAATCAGGAATATGGCAATATCTTCATTCCCTACAGGACAGAAAGCAGAGCGCTCAGGGCGTTTGGGACGCAGTGTGTGTCCCGGTTGTCCAAAACGCCAGACACGCATGTGAACCGAAAATGAAAAGGGCATGGAGCTGTTGAACGTCTCTGTTGCCTCCCTTGATGCCACAGGCTCCTGTCAGTGAGAGCACTTCTGTGGGGCTTTGCCCTCTGCAGCACCTCCGAGGAGGGTTCGCGTTTGCAGTGGCTGGTCCCTGGCGCTGAAATCCCCTCGTGGGAGGGAGTCGGGGGAAGGAAGAAGTACACAGATCTTCTGAAAAAGAAGCCAAGGGCAGAGCTGCAAAACCCCACACAGGCCCTGGAGAGCCGAAGGCAGGTGTGAAGGCTGGGCCCGCGGCTCACGGGCAGACCGACGGGGACCCACCTGACTTGATGGCCGCGTACAGCGGCAGGCGCACGATGACAGGAAACTCGTTTTTCCTGACTGCGTAGCTCTCGGGGTCGGCCCCGTGGGTCAGGACCAGGAGCTTCACCACTGCTAGGTGCCCCTGCTGGCAGGCCAAGGCCAGCATCCAGTTCAAGAGCCGCTGGGGGCTGCAGGGACCTGCAGGGGAGACAGGACAAAGAGAGAGGGTGGCTGAAGGGACAAGTTGTTCCTGCTCCGAAATCCCCTCCAACCACGGCCCCGTTTCCAGCTGAAAGTCGCTTATGTCCAGTGGACAGTGTCTACAGAACAGCCCCTCTGAACTGCATATGACATTTCCCCACGTCACTATATACACACCTGCCTGTCAAATAACACCCCTGGGGAAAAGCAGCATTCAGAACAGCACATGCATTGTGATCGTGATGAAAAATGCATGTGTGGAAATAAGACTAGGAAGAACCACCTACCCTCAGTGCTGCAGAATTCTCTCTGGGTGGTGGACGATGAGATGCCCTTACTCTCTGCCTCATCCCCAGCCCTGACCACATCCCTGGAGCAGCATCACACACAGGGACACAGGTTTTGGAGACAGGTGACTTAGGATTAAGACATTTCAGCTGTGTCATTTGGGGCAAATTTCTTATCCTCTCTGTGGCTTAGCTTACCCATAAGTAAAACGGGAAAAGGAACACCCTACCTTCCAAGTTTAATGTGAAGATTACATGACATCGTGTATATCAAGTACTTGACTCAGTAAACTGTCATAACATCTGTCAAGTGCCTGATATAACTCATTGTGGTATGTCATTATGTTCTTAGAGTAATAACACTTTCTGCTTTCCCAAATTATCTGTAATATACATATACCACTTTCACAAATTAAAAAACGCTTTGATGAAGAAACAGATCAGCCTAAAACTTAAGAGAACTCCTAAAAGAACTGCCTACTTAATTCCAGGATGAAATAACACACTGAACAAACAGGGACAGCATGGGCTGAAATGTCACAGTATCTTCAAGTTCAAAGTAATGCAAGGTCTTTTGGATCTAGCTGCCATGGAAAAATGATCTCACCCCCCACGTGGACACTTCCCAGTTGCATCATAACACTCATTTCCAGAGGTGGAGCCAAAGTGCTCTGGAGCCTGGAGAGAGTTTCCCTCTCTGTGTCATAGGAAATTGACCAGCAAATAGGGGTGAGGTAGACAAGGCAAGAATTAAAACCCAACACACAAGGTACCTGGCATTATGTCTGGGGTGCAGTGGGTGCTAAATAAATATCCCTTCTTTGCCCTCAATTGATGACTAAAATGAACAATTTAAAAGAGGAGGTACGTGAGCAGAAAACAAATTGCCCCTAACTCAGTTACGACCAGATATCCAGCTGCGAGAAGTGAAGCTGTCATGCTGCTGACTTCTGCTGAGGATGGAGTGTGTCAGTCTCAGGAGGCAGGCCCTGTCATCATTTTAATATGAGGAGACCAAAGCTCAGGGACAGTTGGTAAATGGCAAAGTCAAGCCTTAAGTTCTGCTTTACCTGAAACCAAAGGGTACTATCTTAACCATACAACCCCCTATGTGTATCCTTTGAGCCCAAATCCAGCTCAAAAAGCCCCATTTTGGTTCCCATCTTTCCACCCCCTCTTTCTCGTCAGCGCTGCTGAGGTACAAGACCAGAAATTACACAATGATGTCCCTCAAATGATGTTCACAATTACACAGTGACGTACCCGCCCACCATGGACCTCTCGTCCCTCCTCTTCTTGGACCCTCCCTTGTTTTCCAGCTGCCTCTTATCTTACCTTACTCCTGACAGGGGCCACCCTCCCTACAGGCTGGGTATCCCCAGAGGACAGACACTGTTCTGCCCATCTCTGCACTCTGCACAGGGCTCAGCACAATGCCCTGAACTCTTTCAGTCCCAGTAGCTCTGTCCTGAGTTGAGTTTAAGACAGGACCCCTGGGAGCTGCTGCAAACCATGCTCAGCTCCGACATACTCAGGGCCAGCCAAGCTCCCCGCTCTGCAAAAGCAGGAAAACCAGGCTCTTTCCTTGATTGTCTGCCAAGTAAACTCCTACTCAGTCTTGAAAGCCCTGTTGAGATATCAACTCCTTCTGAAGACCGTAGCCTGCACGCAGACAAGACCATTCCCTGACGTGTGGTCGCAGACTACTGTGTAAACATTTAAACCTCTGCATGGTTACACCACGCAGTTACTCTTTTCTGCCTCGATTTCCTCTGCCTGACCAGGAGCTACTAAAGGGCTGGGACCACCTTTTTAAAAAGCCTCTGTGTCTTTCAGGTTCTGCAGTGTGTCCAGTACTTGGCAAATGCTCAATAAATGTAAGCTGTCCAGTGAAATGAGTGGGTCAGCTGGCATAGAGTCTTTAGTGCAAGAACAGAGCTACTCTTGGGGATTCCTGAGGAGAAAGAACCAGCCACTGGCAGCTCAGGGGCTCCTCTCCGCCTTCCTATACCTTGCTTGATCCAATCTATGTCTATGGGCCCTAACAATGCCCCGATTTCTGTTCATAAACTCATTCTTCCTCCAGGCATATGAGGGGCATGCCAGCTTAGAACCAAATCTGAGTACAAATCTACCTCAAAGCACAGAGTCAGACACTCCCTTAACAGTGAAAAAAAAAGTGAAAAGTGAAAGTCACTCAGTCGTGTCTGACTCTTTGCGACCCGATGGACTACACAGTCCATGGAATTCTCCAGGCCAGGATACTGGAGTGGGCAGCCTTTCCCTTCTCCAGGGGATCTTCCCAACCCAGGGATCGAACCCAGGTCTCCCACAATGCAGGCAGATTCTTTACCAACTGAGCAATCAGGGAAGCCCTTCACAGTACTACTGCATAATTTGTGGTGTGTGTGTATATGTTTTAGTTGTTCAGTCATGTCCGACCCATTGCGACCCTATGGCCTGAAACCCGTCAGGCTCCTCTGTCCATGGGATTTTCCAGGCAAGGATACTGGAGTGGGTTGCTATTTCGTAATTTGTGGAGCCCCATGTAAAACTTCAAATGGGGTCCCTTGTTTAAAAATTATTACAAATTTCAAGAGGGTAATTGCAGAGTGTAGTGGACTTCCCAGGTGTCACTAGTGGTAAAGAATCTGTCTGCCAGTGTAGGAGAGACCTTAGAGACGTGGGTTCGATCCCTGGGTCGGGAAGATCCCCTGGAGGAGGGCATGGCAACCCACTCTAATATTCTTGCCTGGAGAATCCCATGGACAGAGGAGCCTGACAGACTACAGTCCATAGGACTGCAAAGAGTTGGACACAACTAAAGTGACTTAGCAGGTATGCTTACAAACCAAGTGTGGGGCCCTCTAAATACAGGGCCCTGTGTGACTGCAATGTCACATACTCATGAAGCTGGCCCGACTCTCTTGCAAAATCCTAACTCCCAATGATCACTGCTAAGACAATGCCTCAGCATATAGCTGTAGCGATAACTGCAACAGATCCAAGGCCAGTACAGGAAGTCAAAGGAGACCAGGATGCCTGAGTCTACCAGAGAAAAAATTACTTGTTATTAAGAAAGCAACATAGCATGGAACATCCAGACAATGTCATATTATTCAGTGATAAACAATATGTGTGTGTGTGTGTGTGTGTGTGTGTGTGTGTGTGTGTGTATGAGCTCTCAAGTCATGAAAAGACATGGAGGAAACTTGAATGCATACTGCTAAGTGAAAGCAGTCTATCTGAAAAGGCTACATACCATATGAATCCAACTATATGTCATTCTGGAAAAGGCAAAACTGTGAAGACAGTAAAGAGATCAGTGGCTGCCAGGAGCTGAGAAAGAGATGAACAGGCGGAACAGGAGGGCAGTGAAATTATTCTGCATGATACAGTAATGGTCCATATATGTCATTACACATTTGTTAAAAGTCATAGAATATACAACCCTAGTGCAAACTGTGAGCTCCCATTAGTAATAACATATTGATATTGGTTCATTCATCAATTTTAACAACTGCACCATTCTCATGCAAAACATCAACAACAGGGAAACTGTGGAGGGTGGTATGTGAGAATTCTTGATGCTTGCTCAACAGTTTTTCTTTAAACCTAAAAGTGCTCTAAAGAATACCTCCAGATTTCTGGATCTGGACTGGTAAACAGTGTGAAGACATAAACAACTCAGAGTGCAGCCCTCCCAAATGTCTGTCTGGTTCCTAGGAAAAGAGGGTCCCTGAGGGACTTTCCCAGTGGCCCAGTGGTTAAGAATCTGCCTTGCAATGCGGAGGATGGTGGTTCAATCCCTGGTTGGGGAACTAAGAGCCCATAAGCCGTGGGGCAGCTGAGCTGGTGCGCCACAATTGGAGAGAAGCCTGCGTGCAGCGACGGGGATCCTACGTGCCACAACCAAGACTCAGTGAAGCCAAACAAAGAAGGAAATAAGTACTCTTTTAAAAAGAGGGTCCCTGGGACTTACCTGGCAAAGTGAGTGAAGTCGCTCAGTCGTGTCCGACTCTGCGACCACACGGACAGTAGCCCACCAAGCTCCTCTGTCCATGGATTTTCCAGGCAAGAGTACTGGAGTGGGTGGCCATTCCCTTCTCTAGGAGATCTTCCCACCCCAGGGATGGAACCCAGGTCTCCCGCATTGCAGGCAGGTGCTGTACCATCTGAGCCACCAGGAAAGCAAAGTCTCTTTACCTGGCAAAGACTCGAGCAGCTCCTGAACGACCTCCGTGTGCCCAAACTGTGCTGCCACCACGGCGGGGTTGTCATCGGTGGGCTCCGTAGGTAGCTCCACCAGCCTCTCAGTGAGAAGGTACCGGACAGTCTCCAAGTCACCATAGGCTGCAGAGATGCTCAGGAGCTGGCGCTGGTCAAAACAGAACAGGGACAAGATGTTGGCAAGAAGAGTGCTATTGGCAACTGCCAAGAGAATCGATTCTAAAGGGTCCACCAAGCCCACGGGCAAGTCTGGGACTGTACTGCCCAGCATGGCAGGACCAGTCACGTGTGGCTGTTAAGGCTTGAAACATGGCTCATGCAAAGTGAGACGTGCTGAAAATGTAAAATCATATGTGATTTCAAAGTTCAGTTCAGTCGCTCAGTCGTGTCTGACTCTTTGCTACCCTAAGCAGCATGCCAGGCTTCCCTGTCCATCACTAACTCCCGGAGCTTGCTCAAACTCATGTCCATCGAGTCAGTGATGCCATCCAACCATCTCATTCTCTGTTGTCCCCTTCTCCTCCTGCCTTCAACCTTTCCCAGCATCAGGGTCTTTTCCAGGTGATTTCAAAGACTTACTACAAAAACAGTAAACTATCTTGTCAATATTTTCTGGGGCTCTAAAATCACAGTGGATAGTGACTGCAGCAAAGAAAATTAAAACACAATTGTCCCTCGGAAGGAAAGCTATGACAAACCTAGACAGTGTATTAAAAAGCAGAGACATATTTTGCTGACAAAGGTCCACATAGTCAAAGCTATGGTTTTTCCAGTTGTCATGTATGGATGTGAGAGTTGGACCATAAAGAAGGCTGAGCACTGAAGAATTGATGCCTTCAAACTGTGGTGCTGGAGAAGACTCTGGAGAGTCCCTTGGACTGCAAGGAGACCCATCCAGTCAATTCTAAAGGAAATCAGTCCTGAATATTCACTGGAAGGACTGATGATGTAGCTGAAGCTCCAATACTTTGGCCATGTGATGCAAAGAGCCAGCTCACTGCAAAAGACCCTGATTCCAGAAAGATTGAAGGCAAAAGGAGGAGGCAGCAGAGGATGAGATGGTTAGATAACTTAGACAGTATCACCAACCCAAGAGATATGAGTTTGAGCAAACTCTGAGAGACAGTGAAGGACAGGGAAGCCTCGTGTGCTGCAGTCCACAGGGTTGCAAAGAGTCAGACACGACTTAGTGACTGAAAAACAACAATCTTGTCAATAATTTTTATATTGATTATATGTTGAAATGATAATGTTTAATATATTCTAGTTAAATAAAACAGAGTATTAAAGTTTACCTGTTTTGTGAAATTTGACCAAAATCTGTGCTTTAGTTAATAATATTGTATCACAGGTTAATTTCCTGTTTTCTTACAACATGATATTTCTTTATATTTTCAGAATTCTATTAGAATACTATTAATAGTTATATAATCACAATAGTAAAAGATGTTCATCAGTTTTCACAATTAATAGTCAGACACAAAATAAAAGACAATTATAATTGCAAGCCATAATGGAAACACGATTAACCTAACAGTATAAAATAATTACAATTTGAGGAGTTAAGCAGAGTGATGTGGTACATGGAAGTACACATACACCGCACATGTCTTCATCCACCCAGCCAGTCCATGTCTTTTGGTTGGTGCATTTAATCTATTCACATTTAAGTTAAGTTTGATATGTATGATCCTATTACCATTTTCTTAATTGTTCTGGGTTTATTCTTTGTAGGTATTTTCCTTCTTTTGTGTTTCCTGCCTAGAGAAGTTCCCTCAGCATTTATTGTAAAGCTGGTTTGGTGGTGCTGAATCCTCTTAACTTTTGCTTGTCTGTACAACCTGATTTCGATGTCAAATCTGAATGAGGTGTTGCTGGGTAGAGCTTTCTCGGTTGTAGATTCTTCCCTTTCATCACTTTAAATATATTGTGCCATTCATTTCTGGCTTGCAGAGTTTCTGTTGAGAAATTAGCTGATAACCTGATGAGAATTCCCTTGTATGTTATTTGTCATTTTTCCCTTGTTGCTTTTAATATTCTATCTTTGTCTTTAATTTTTGTCAGTTTGATTACTATTTAATGTGTGTCTCCATGTGTTCCTCCTTGGGTTTATCCTGCCTGGGACTCTGTGCTTCCTGGACTTGGTTGACTATTTCTTTTCCCATGCTAGGGAAGTTTTCAGCTCTTACCTCTTCAAATGCTTTCTTGGGTCCTTCCTCTCTCTCTTCTCCTTCTGGGACCCCTATAATGCGAATGTTGGTACATTTAATGTTTTCCCAGAACATTCTTAGGCTGTCTTCATTAGTTTCATTCTTTTTTCTATATTTTGTTTTACAGCAGTAATTTCCACCACTCTCTCTTCCAGGTCACTTATCCATTCTACCCGTGATTCTGCTGTTGATTCCTTCTAGTGTATTGTTCATCTCTGTTTGTTTGTTCTTTAGTTCTTCTAGGTCTTTGTTAAACACTTCTTCTATCTTCTCCATCCTTTTTCCGAGATCCTAAATCAACTGGATCAAATTGCCAACATCAAAGCAAGAGAGTTCCAGAAAAACATCTACTTCTGCTTTATCGACTACACCAAAGCCTCTGACTGTGTGGATCACAACAGACTGTGGAAAATTCTTTAAAAGATGGGAATACCAGACCACCTGACCTGCCTCCTGAGAAACCTGTATGCAGGTCAGGAAGCAACAGTTAGAACTGGACATGGAACAACAGACTGGTTCCAAATAGGAAACGGAGTACGTCAAGGCTGTATATTGTCACCCTGCTTATTTAACTTATATGCAGAGTATATCATGTGAAACACTGGGCTGGATGAAGCACAAGCTGGAATCAAGATTGCCAGGAGAAATATCAATAAACTCAGAGACACAGATGACACCACCCTTATGTCAGAAAGCAAAGAAGAGCTAAAGAGCCTCTTGATGAAAGTGAAAGAGGAGAGTGAAAAAGTTGGCTTAAAACTCAACATTCAGAAAACTAAGATCATGGCATCTGGTCCCACCACTTCATGGCAAATAGATGGGGAAACAGTGGAAACAGTGGCTGACTTTATTTTGTTTGGCTCCAAAATTACTGCAGATGGTGACTGCAGCCATGAAATTAAAAGACGCTTGCTCCTTGGAAGAAAAGTTATGATCAACCTAGACAGCATATTAAAAAGCAGAGATATTACTTTGCCAAAAAAAGTCCTTCTAGTCAAAGCTATGGTTTTTCCAGTAGTCAGATATGGATGTGAGAGTTTGACTGTGAAGAAAGCTGAGGGCCAAAGTATTGATGCTTTTGAACTGTGGTGTTGGAGAAGACTCTTGAGAGTCCCTTGGACTACAAGGAGATCCAATCAGTCCATCCTAAAGGAGATCAGTCCTGGGTGTTCATTGGAAGGACTGACGTTGAAGCTGAAACTCCAATACTTTGGCCACCTGATGCGAAGAGCTGACTCATTGGAAAAGACCCTGAGGCTGGGAAAGATTGAAGGCAGGAGGAGAAGGGGACAACAGAGGATGAGATGGTTGGATGGCATCACCGACTCGATGGACATGAGTTTGAGCAAGCTCCAGGAGTTGGTGATGGACAGGGATGCCTGGCATGCTGCAGTCCATGGGGTCACAAAGAGTCAGACACAACTGAGCGACTGAACTGAAATCATCTGCGCTATTATTATTTTGAATTCTTTTTCTGGAATGTTTCCGATCTCCACTTCATTTAGTTGTTTTTCTGGGGTTTTATCTTGTTCTTTCATCTGGGAGATAATTGTCTGCCTTTTCATTTTGATTAAATTTCTGTGGCTGTGGTTTATGTTTTGGAGCCTCTAGGATTGTAGTTCTTCTTGCTTCTATCTGTCCTCTGGTGGATGAGGCTCTTGGGAGGGACTGGTATGGGAAAAAACTGGGTCCTTTCCTGGTGGGCAGGGTCATGTTCAGTTAACACTGTAATCTGCTGATGGGTGGGGCTCCCTCCCTGTTAGCTGTTTGGCCTGAGGTGACTCAGCCCTGGAGTCTACAGTCTCTATGGCAGTTCCAAGAGGGCTCGCTTGCCAAGGGGCACCTCCCAGAACTGCTGCTGCCAATGCCTATGTCCGCCCCACAGAAATCCACTGCTGACTCACACCTCCACAGGAGACCCTCCAGTGTTCATTATGTGTTGTCAAGATTCCACATTGCATTTAGTTGCATTGAGCGGTTTCAGCTGCATGCAACAAGTTCTGATAAATTCTCCTTTCATTTTTAATCTGTTACAAATATTGTCTAATTTTGTTATGGTTTCTTAGATACACCTACCATTTAAAAGTAGACATTTATTTTCCAAATACATGGAGTTTTTAAAGTATCCTTGATGTTAATTTCTCATTTTGATATTAGCTTCTCGTTTAAATTCTTTCTTCTCTGCAATCACCTTCTGTGTTTTCCCAGTCTTTTAACCTTCTTGAGGTTTTCAGTGGCTGCCACATTACACCTGAAAATATGTGGGTTATTTTCAAATATCTTTTAATATTGATTTCTAACATAAGTGCATAGTGATAAGAGAACAGACTCTATGATTTCAATACCTTTGACCATAAAAGTTTTGCCCTTTGTTTTACGTCCCTGGATAAGTTCCAGCGTCTCCTGGTTTATGGTCTACGGCAACTTGAATAGAACTTGTACTGTGCGTTGTGTGAAAATTGTATAAATCTTAATAATATTGAATTGATTCACAGTGCTTTTCAGGTCTATTATATCCTTCTACTTTAATGCCCAGTTATTTTATTAACTTTTGAGGGTTTGATTTTGAAATTCCAACCAAAAATCTTAATTTATCTACTTAAAAAATTGTAATACATAGTAGAACTATAAGTAACCTTGTCCTGCATTTTTCAAGTCTTCTGTAAATGTGTTATAATACTATCATAATTTAAAAAATTAAGAATTAAGAAAAGTTTACCTGTTTTTGTTTAGTTTTTTAATGCTACTTCTAGAAAACTTGACCTTATAAGTGTCTCATATTCTATTTCTTTGAAACAGCATCACTGTTGTGCCAAAAGTTTTCACTTTTGTCTCAGGTTCAGATTTGTTAACAAATTATACTATATAGTTACATATATATATATACATATTCTTATTGTATACAAATTAACAACAAATATTTATTAGAGAATTATCTAGTCTACTTTCAATACACAGTAAAAGGGAAAAAAAGAAACAGCAGAGGAAAGCATGAGCACACACATCATGAACGGAATTTGCTGACATCTGGACTTGATGATGCCTTCCCAGGCGGTGCTGGTGGTAAAGAAACTGCTGCCCAGGCAGGAGACGCAAGAGGTGCACGTTCAGTGGGACGTTCTGGGCGACAGAGTCTGGAGTTCCATTTGGGAAAAGGTCCCAGGCAGCGCGCCTGCTCTCTGGGTAACACTTTGGACTGCTGTTTCTTGGGTCTCCGCTTACAATCCCCAGGCCACAAACGATGTGCCAACAACTCTGATCTGCTCCAGTTCTCCCATAAGAAGAGAGGTTTTGACCACATATACTGTGAATTCATGACAGGAATCAAAAATGCTCAGTTCAGTTCAGTCACTCAGTTACATCCGACGCTTTGCGACCTCATGGAGCGCAGCACGTCAGACTTCCCCGTCCATCACCAACTCCTGGAGCGTGCTCAAACTCATGTCCATTGAGTCGGTCATGCCATCCAACCACCTCAGCCTCTTTCATCCCCTTCTCCTCTCCTGCCTTCAGTCTTTCCCAGCATCAGGGTCTTTTCCAATGAGTCAATTCTTCGCATTAGGTGGCCAAAGTATTGGAGTTTCAGCTTCAGTATCAGTCTTTCCAATGAATATTCAGGACTTACTGCCTTTTGAATTGAATGGTTTGATCTCCTTGCAGTCCAAGGGACTCTCAAGAGTCTTCTCCAACACCACAGTTCAAAAGCATCAATTCTTCGGCACTCAGCTTTCTTTATGGTCCAACTCTCACATCCATACATGACCACTGGAAAAACCATAGCTTCGACTAGACAGACCTTTGTTGGCAAAGTAATGCCTCTGCTTTTTAATATGCTGCCTAGGTTGGTCATAACTTGTCTTCCAAGGAGCAAGTGTCTTTTAATTTCATGGCTATAGTCACCATCTGCAGTGATTTTGGAGCCCAAGAAAATAGTCTCTCACTGTTTCCATTGTTTCCCCATCTATTTGCCATAAAGTGCTGGGACCAGATGTCATAACTTTAGTTTTTTGAATGTTAAGTTTAAAGCCAACTTTTTCACTCTCCTCTTTCACATTCATCAAGAGGCTCTTCAGTTCCTCTTCGCTTTCAGCCATAAGCGTGGTGTCACCTGCTTATCTGAGGTTATTGACACTCATCCCAGCAATCCTGATTCCAGCTTGTGCTTCATCCAGCCCAGCGTGTCTCATGATGTTCTCTGCATATAAGTTAAATAAGCAGGGTGACAATATACAGCCTTGTTGTACTCCTTTCCCAATTTGAAGCCAGTCTGTTGCTCCGTGTCCAGTTCTAACTCTTGCTTCCTGACCTGCATACAGATTTCTCAGGAGGCAGGTGAGGTGGTCTGGTATTCCCATCTTTTTACGAATTTTTCACAGTTTGTTGTGATCCACATAGTCAAGACTTTGGCATAGTCAATAAAGCACAAGTAGATGTTTTTCTGGAATTCTCTTGCTTTTTCTATGATCCACTGGATATTGGCAATTTGATCTCTTGTTCCTCTGCCTTGTCTAAATCCAGCTTGGACATTTGGAAGTTCTTGGTTCCCATACTGTTGAAGCCTCGCTTGGAGAATTTTCCAAAAATGCTCTCTCCTCCACAATTATCAAGCACATTGAATTTGACCGTTTCCCCAAAAAAATTCTCTTACAACTTTGAGAACAGGCTGGAGGTTTAGTAATTGAGCTATTTCCAACTATTAATTAAATGAAGACCTTAAACCTGTGCTAATCAAAGTATTACACAGAAAACATCAATAAAGTGCTCTCCTGGTTAACAGCCAAGAAGAATTTCCCACAAGGACCAGGACATGGCAATGATCTTCCCAAGCTGTAGGCTGGCAAGAGGGTTGATCTCTACAAGCTTTTGGAAAAAGTTTGGCACATGTTGCAAAATTTTAAAAATGCTCTTACCCACATTCTCAGTTCTTGCATATCTACCTAAGCAAAGAAAATAGCTGACAATCAGAAAACAATTAGGCGAAAAACATTTCGTACAGTATTATTTATAGTAATAAAAAATCAGAAACAATCCAAATATCTAACCAAAAGGAACAGCCAGATAAGTGAGAGTGTCTCAGATGAAATGTCACGTGTCCACTGAAGGTGATGCACATAAGCAGCCTACAGTCATACAGAAAATGGTTCATGTAATATTATGTAAGAGAAAACAGTATGCAAAACTATACATAAATAAGGCTGTATCTCTACTAGAAACAATAAAAACAAAAAATGAATGTTCAGGTCAGCAGCTCAGAAAAGAGTATACCAAAAACGCTCAGTGGGATTGTTTGGGTGATTAAATTTGGTTCTTTTTTCCTTTACTTTTATAGATTTTTAAAATTTTCAGTTTGCGCATGTGCTATTTTATTGTGCAAGAAAGTATAAAAGACTCTGTTAGGTTAAACCCTCGATTGTTAATTTTGTCGTTTTCCTTTTTGTGACCCCTTCCTGCCCCTGGGAATGACAGCGCACTGTGCTTACTGACAACCTGAGAAGTCCCCTGGAAAGGACTGACACCGGGAGGTTTACAGGAGAAACAAGGTATTCAGAACCCAAGAAATATCCCCGTTATGATTATAATGATAACAAGAAAACAATTTTCGTCGTAACCTTCACCCAACCTGGGTCCAATCCTGGCAAGAAGGGCTGGCATAGACCTTACCTTTTCCAGCTGGGATGTGCTCTCGTCACAAGCTTCTCTGAGCAGGTGCTGGGCTCTGCTGACGTCGCCTCGCCTGTATGCAGCATGAATGCCTTCCGTCCTGGGGCTCCGCACTGTGGGCTCGCTGCCTGGCACGGAGAGCTTGCCGCCCATGTCCCCGGCACCTGGGTGGACAGAGGCACACACGGCATCACCTCCACCGCCAGGGCTGCTCACGGGAACCACCAGGGAGGACAGCAGGATGTGCTTTAGCCAGAGGGCTGCTCTGAAACGCGGCCAGTGTCCCCCCGCACAGCCGACTTCAGCACCCGCCCCCTGCGGAGGCACTTCGTGCATGGCGCCAGAGGCGAAGGCGTGGGGAGGCTGGAACATTCTGGAGCGAGACCACGCCTGGAGAGCGGGTCCAGGTCCCCAGGGCAGCTGCCTGGCAGGCTGACCTCACCAACGGCAAACCGAACCCTGCTGTGTCCCTCAGAGGGATACGGCATCTCGTGGAGGAAGAAAGGCAAGTCGAAACCTGACTGCGTGGAAATCTAGACCCTCTCTGCCTGGAAAACGCCACAAAGGCATGGGATTTAGAATGGCACCCTCATTCCATACTTGCTGGGTCTGAAGACGTAGATGTGAAAGCAATCAGCCCTTAGAGCTCCCACTCTAGAATGGCTTCAAAATTAGCAGTCTGTAGATCCCAGAAGGCTTCAGAGACTTCCCACACATCCTAAAGTTGCACAGAAAATTGTGTGTGTGTGTGTGTGTGTGTGTGTGTTCGCGCGCGCGCGCGCGCATTTCTCTGGGAAGAAAATTCAAGGCTTCTACTAGATTTGCAAATGTGTTACTGAACCAGAGTTTAAAGTTCTGTCTCTGTCATAGAAAAGACTGCAATGAATGAGTAGTTACATTTTGATTGTGTTAAGTGGCAGCAGAAATGGGGACAGAATTAGAAAATCATTCTTGGCCCAGTTCACACTGCTTGTAAGAGGCAAACCGTGACTGATGTTTGGTTCACCAGCTCTCAGGCTGGGGCTAACCCCACTCTATCTCTTTGAAGAGATTAAAAAAACAGGCTTTTTTTCACGTAAGAATGTAAATGATGAGGAAGGTTGGGTTCCAAACATTCACATCGCAAAACCAAATCACATTACAGCAGCTAACATTTGGAAAAAAGTTTTTTCAAAATTTATTTACAATAGGATAAAAATTACATGTTTAGAAATAAATTTTTTAAATGATGGACAAGATCTATACCCTGAAAACTATAAAACATTGCTGAGAGAAGTTAAATAAGACCTATACAAATGGAAAGACATCTCATGTTTGTGGATTAAAACAATCAATATTATTAAGATGTCAATTCTCTCCAATTTTATCTATAGATTCAATGTAATCCCAACCATAATTCTAATATGATTTGAGGGGGATAAAATTGACAACCTTATCCTCAAATTTGTACAAAAATTCAAAGGATTTACCTCAAACAATCTTGAAAAATAAGAGTTAGAGGATCTACACTACTTGATTTCAAGTCTTGTAAAACTATAATACTAATCAAAGCAGTGTGCTAGTAGTATATATATCTGTGAAACAGAACAGCTTCTCAACTTTCTATTGGGAAATAGACTCATACTTGTACATCCAATTAATTTTTGATAAGGGTGCCAACACAATGAAAAAAGCAAAAATTTTTTCAATAAATCGTGCTGGGACAACTGGACATCATTGAATAAAAGGGACCCTGACTCCTCACCACACACAAAAATTACTTTGAAATGGATCATGGATTTAAACATAAAGGTTAAAATTGTAGTGCTTCTAGGAAAAAAATATCACAGGAGGACATTTTTATGACTTGAGAGTAGGCAAAGCTTTCTTAGATGGGACACAGAAAGTAATAAATATGAAAGGAAAAAATTACTAATTAGACTTCAACAAAATTTAAAACTTCTGCTCATCAGAAGGTTGATCTACCATTTAAAAAGTATTTACCATTTGACAATGAGTAGGCAAGTTACATACTAGAAGAAAATATTTGCAAAACATACACCCAAAAAATGAATGGTATTCAGAAAACAGGAAGAACTCCTATAACTTGGTACTAAAGGACCAACAATCCAGTTAAAAACGAGCAAAGATTTGAATAGCAGAAGAGATTCAAAAAGCTCAACATCATTAGTCATCAGGGAAATGAAAATGGCACCCCACTCCAGTACTCTTGCCTGGAAAATCCCGTGGACGGAGGAGCCTGGTAGGCTGCAGACCATGGGGTTGCTGGGAGTCGGACGCGACTGAGCAACTTCACTTTGACTTTTCACTTCCGTGCATTGGAGAAGGAAATGGCAACCCACTCCGGTGTTCTTGCCTGGGGAATCCCAGGGACGGGGGAGCCTGCTGGGCTGCCGTCTATGGGGTCGCACGGAGTCGGACAAGACTGAAGCGACTTAGCAGCAGCAACAATCCCACAAAAGTCAGTAAAATTTTAAAAGACTGACAATACTTGGTAAGGATATGGAGAAACCAGAACACTCATACCTTACTGGTTTATTGGTTGCGTCTAAAACTGTACAACCACTTTGGAAACAAGTCTAGTGGTTTCTTACGAAACTAAGTACACACCTATCCTATGACTCCCTTATTCTATCCTTAGGTATTTATCCAAGAAAATATGTCTAAAAGTATGTCCAATAATGTTCATATTAAATGCCATTCATGGTATTTACAAACTGTAAATAGTAAAGGTGTCCATCAAAGGGAGATGAATAAATAACTACCATGGTACAGTAACTACTCAGCAATCACAAGGAATAAACTGCTGATCCATGAAATGACCAATAGGAATCTAAACACAGTGCTGAATGAAAGAATGACTTCATAAAGTGATCCCATTTATACGCCGTTCTAATCTATGGTGGGAAAAAAATCACAACAGTGGTTCCTCAGGGTGGGCATGAAGTTTACCAAAAAAGGGGCACGAGGAAATTGTTTCGGTATGGTTCTATATCTTGATGACATTTTCAGTATACAGGTGTTGGTTTTTGTCAAAACTTATCGAATAGTCCAATGAAGATATGTACACTTTCTTTATATAAATTTTACCTTGAAATTATAAACAGTAGTGAACTATAGTGAATAAAATGAATACTAAAGTATTTGAGGGTGAAAAGTACAGATATTTCCAACTTAGTTTGAAATGCATTAAAAATAACAGATTGATGGATGGATAGAAGAATAGATAGATGGATAGAAATGAGAGTAATTTCAGAAAGTGTTAATGGTAGAATCTAGGTGGTGGGTATATGGACATACACGGTTCAATTCTTTCAGTTTTACTGTATGTTCAAAAGTTTTCTCAACAAAATCTTGGCAGAAGTAAATCAGAATAACGTACCCTAAATGCAAAGCCTGCCATATGGCATACTGAATGAGTTCCACCACCAGTGCAGAAAAATCCTGCTTGGGGAGAAAGGGAAAGACAAACTGCTTACAGTAAAGGTCCTTGATACCATTCAGAGTCTTTGTAGCTCACTCTAAGCCATGACTATTTCCAAGGCAAGCATTCTGAAAACCCACATTAAGAGGATTTCAGGAGCATCACTCACAATCTGCACCCTTCCTGAAACATGAGTGCAAGACTGCTGCGTCTAAATGGAGTTTACTGGGGTTTTGGCTGTGTATTTTTAGAAAGAGGAATCAGAAAAGGGTATAGTGTGTAAAAGGTTATACATTAGGCAGCTTCCCAGGTGGAGGTAGTGGTAAAGAATCTGCCTGCCAAAGCAGGAGACACAAGAGATACAGGATATTGGGAAGATTCCCTGGAAAAGCAAATGGCACCCCACTCCAGTGTTCTTGCTTGGAAAATCCTATGGACAGAGGCAGCCTGGTGGGCTACAGTCCATGGGGCCACAAAGAGTCAGAGGTGGCTGAACACACACACTCCAAGGCAGCTTCAGGTCTCAACACACACTAACAATCCTCATTAACTGTTACTTGTTTATATTTGTATTTACCTTTTATTTACCATTTCTTATTTCTCTCATTTATCTCCTTTAATTAGAATTACCACCTTATGTCATTTCTTTTTATTTATTTTCAATTGGAAGATAATTGCTTTACAATATCGTGTTGTTTTCTGCCATGTAACAATGTGAATCAGTAATAACTAAATATATACATACACACACAGATATATATCTCCCTTCCCTCTTAGTCCTCCCTCCCACCCAGCCCTCTAGGTCATCAGAGAGTGCCAGGCTGGGCTCCCTGTGTTATACAGCATCTTCCCACTAGCCATCTGTTTGAGAAAGCGGCATTGATATATACTGCTGCTGCTGCTGCTAAGTCGCTTCAGTCGTGTCTGACTCTGTGCGACCCCATAGACGGCAGCCCACCAGGCTCCCCTGTCCCTGGGATTCTCCAGGCAAGAACACTGGAGTGGGTTGCCATTTCCTTCTCCAACGCAGGAAAGTGAAAACTGAAAGTGAAGTCGCTCAGTCGTGTCCGAGTCTTAGCGACCCCATGGTCTGCAGCCCACCAGGCTCCTCCCTCCATGGGAGTTTCCAGGCAAGAGTACTGGAGTGTGGTGCCATTGATACACTACCATGTAAAATACATGCAAAACTTACTACCATGTAAAAGAGAATCCTCATGAATTATTAATAGTCAGAGACCCTGAAACATTTGCGTGCCACTGGCAGGGAAAAGGAGGGAAGTCCCTGGAGGAGAAGCCTTTGGCGGGGCAAGAAGAAGGCAGAATGCACGGCAGCATCGTCCATCAGAAGGGGCACTTAGTCACGTCCCTGCTCATCTTTCAGAATTAAACAAATATCCCCCTGATCCCCATGAAAGACAGGTGTGTGCAAAGGTATAAAGTGACTTCTCTTCAGATTAGGAATAAAGTAACCTCTTCAGTTCCCCTTAGGAACATAAATAGAAACTTCACCTTTACACCCAAGTTAGCAACAGTGCGAAGGTGGAACCTAGGGCACAGGATGCATGTGAAATTACCAGGGTGGTTTTACTTTAACTTGATTTTTAAATAAAGCAACGTATGTGGAATAAATGACATAATTAGAAATACTCTGCTCAGTTCTATTTACATATATGTTTATTTTTAATGCTGTGGCTTTTTCAGTTTGAACCTGATTCTCTTAAGTTACATGGACAACACATGTCCACTGCCACTGACCCAAGAGCTGGGGGTTCTGGTCCAAACAAACTGTTGGAAGGACATCATGGGAGAATATCAACTAATGCGCATGCATTTAATTTAATCTGCCAACCTCATTCAATTTCCAGAAATTGTAAAGAGAAGGATTAACATTTATTTACATGGAAAAAGACCAAAATGCTAATGATAAGTATTAATGATGGGCTGTGGGGAATTAGTGATAGCATTAGAAAAGATTTTTCTTTATTTCCTAAATTCTCTGTAATGGAATTATATGACTTTTTAATTTAAAATTTTAAAGAAATCAAATAAGTAATAGAAGAACACATTCTCACTGAAAAAAAATTAAATAGTACAGAGATACATCATGTAAGGCAGAGACCCTCTTCCCCACCATGAAACATCTCTTGTTAAAGGTAAATATATGTATTTTAATAGTAATTTTATTTTTGCAAAAATACTACTAGAGTTTTATATTGAGAATGGGTGACTTTTGATTTAAACTTAGAGCAAGATTATTTATTTATACTATTTGAGGTTATTCAATTATTTTTGCCTATTAATCAACCATTTCCATAATTATATTCTTTAATACAGTAAAACATTACAGTTCTAAATATTTTGCTCATACAGATTTAAAATTCATACTCAAAATACAACTCCCAAATGCATTCTATTTCAATAAATATTAATGTAGCAGAGAAGTAACTAAAACTAGTAGGAAATTAATTCAGTGTCAAAATGTTTTTAAATCCTTTTTGTTCTCTATTACAATGGGTGTAGTTATTTTCCTAGATAGCAATGAAAATTCCAGATACATATCAACAGGCATCTTACTTGTTTTTAAGATAAAGATAATACGCTTAACAAAGAAGATAACTACAAAAAAAAAAAGAAGAGGAAGCCATTAGCATGTTTTTTATTTTTAAGGTTTGATTAGTGTTGCTTGTCTGCTTTTGGGAAAGAGACAATCAGAAGTAATTAGAAGTAGGAACTAGTGAGAGAAAGCTATAAATGTAGCGGATGACTAGCATCATGGATTTAGCACATAGACTTACTCAAGAATGCAAGAAATATTTCCAATAAGCTGTGACGATGATAAGTGAACATACCTCTGGTGGGCAGTAGATGTTAATATCTACATAGCCTGGTGTTTAAATATGCTGGACATGGGCAGTAAATGAAAGTTCATTATGTGAAAAAGTATTTGTTAAAAATATTTTAAAATATATGAAACCAGAACATCATTTAGTCTTTGGTAGTCACTTTCAAGTTAATAATCTATTTACAAAAAAAATACTTTCAGTAACACTGTATGTTTTACATCTTCTGCTATTTCTAGGATAAATGTTTTTAGTTGCCAATAACTCGACCTCTAAATGTTATTTCTATAATTCAGGTTTTAGAAAAATAAATTATTTTGACTACAGGAAAACGAATACGAATTATTCTTCTCTTTTATTTTGGGAAAGTAATGAAACAGAATTTCATGAATGTTACAGAATGATGTCTGGCGATACAAGCCATGCTACTTCCACTAATAATTCATTGTGGCCTTCCCCATCTTATAGAGTCCTCCTTTGTCTGCTGATTCTGAATCTGTTCTGTCTTTATATCCTAAGGAGGTATTCTTACCTTTTCTTCTAGAACAGTATTTGTTAAATCATTCCTCCTGACCCATAGTCAGACTAAAATTCTCTCTCTAATGCTTTTTTATTTTTCTGCGCCTCTAGGACAATGGAGAGGTAGTATGAAAGTGACTTTAATTCTATCAGTTCTAAATGTTTGTCTCTTACGTATATATATATTTATTACACTACTGTTTAATTCTCTCATCCCCATCAAGGAAAGCATGCATGACAGAAGACAAATGTTCCTTCTTGATTCAAAATCTCTGGCATCCTCTGTACATCCTAGAAAAGACACTAACATTTACATGAATATATACTTTAAAAAAAAATTACATTCACCTCCATCAGTGGAGTAGCAAAAAGTAGAAATATATCTAACAACCCAGAGTTCCCTGCAGAATAAAGAGTAAATTCTAGGCTGGGACTGACCTGGTCATAGTTGTTTACTGGCTCCCCTGTGCCATTATCCATCGAATCCCTGTGTGGCCAAATCCTGGGGTCAGGGGCTGTCTCTCCCTGGAGCGGACGCCGTCCTGGCACCGCAGGGGCCCGTCCGCTGCAGCGAGAAGGATGCTTCCTTCTTTGCCAGCTGTCCCTCTAGGGTTTTAGCCTCAGCAGCAGTTTTCATCTCTGGGTTGCATTACAGTGAAATCCAACCCTTTACTTCTTCAGGGAAGAGGCAGGGGTTGGGGGGTGTGGAGGGCAACATGACCCCCAGGGTGACCCTCAGCACTAATTCCTCCCGACTCCAGATGGCTGGGGTTCAGCTCCACCAAGCTGGGCCATCAGACCAGCATCAGAAACGAAAGCAAAGACAGAGGTGGCCTTGGCCAGGGGCCTGGCTCACGGCCCACACGGAGCAGGTCTCCAGCCACGCGGGCTGTGCATTTTTCACACCAGCAAGGCCTCCCAGCACTGACAGAAGACTTCTCTGAGGATAGTCTCACCAAATCCCTGAAATGAACTTTCACTTATAAAAGGGGCATGGGTGGTTATACCCACCAGCAGGCTGGACAGAGGGAAATCACACCTAACAGTGCGGTTATCTTTAGAAATAAAAGATACAACTATTCATAAGATATCATGTTATGTCTACATGATATAGGGAAAAATTTAATGAGCTCTAACGTCTACTGCTGGCCAGAGTGTGGTGGAATTGGTACATTTGTCATGGGAAGCCTTACTGAGACAGGTAAACCTGGGACCCTTTACTGTAGTTCTGCAATGCTTGCACCTAGACAAATGTCTCTCAGAGCTACAAAAATACAAAGAAAATAAAGAGGCTAAAAGTAACTGTGTGCATGCCATACTTAGGGCAAATTATGGACAAAAAGATACAAGAAGACCAAAAAAGCAACTGCCACTTCTGAAGAGCAGGGAGCAGTGTCGTGTGCATGCCCCTTGCACACACCACCAGGGAAGCAGTGGGCAAAATAAACTAAGTCACCCCTCCAATCTGACCCCTGGACACACCCCCACCTTCAGCCCACGGAAAGAACCAGCTCCCTCTTCACCCCTTCCCCCTCTCATCCCAGGGAGCAGAGCAAGCAAAGGAAACTCTTGTCTGTTCTCACTGTCCCCATGCCCCCTCTGCCCCCACTGCAGCAGCGGTCCCATAAAGCCTTGCCTGAACTTCTTGTCTGGCCTCTGATCAACTTCCGCTGATGAAGGAAGCCAAGAACCCCAGTCGGTATCAACAGCAACACTCTGAGTAGGTGCCATGGCCACTGTCTAACATATGAGGGAGGCCAGGATGAAGGCCCTCAGGGTGACAGGCTGGCAAGCAGCAGGGGCTAGAGGGTGGAGAGGGCTCTGCGGCCCTGGGGCCCACAGAAACCCCACAACATTTCTCTCCACCTTCATACTTGAGACAGGCTGCGTGCTTTGTCCCCCTAGAGTTCATGCTTTCGTCCTGATGCCCAGTGTGAGGAGATGGGCCTCTGGGAGTGACAGGCTCGTGTCACTTGGTGTCATGGGCGTTATGAGCTGGCATTGTGGGATTAGTGCCCTCCCAGAAGAGACAGAGAGCTTAATCCCCTCTCCCACCCGACGACACGGTGAGAAGGTGGCACGTGTAACCAGGAGGTGGGTCCTCGCCGAGAACAGAACCTGCCAGCACCTCACCCTGGACCTCCCAGACCCTGGCGTGAGAAAGGAATGTCTGCTGTTTAAGGCACCCAGCCTTCGGCACCTTTATAGCAGCCTGAGCCAATTAAAGTAGGAGTAGCGTTAGCCGCTCAGCAGTGTCCAACTCTTTGCGGCCCCATGGACTGTAGCCCACCAGGCTCCTCTGTCCATGGGATTCTCCAGGCAAGAATACTGGAGTGGGTTGCCATTACCTTTTCCAGGGATCTTGTTGACCCAGGTATTAAACCCAGGTCTCCTGCATTGCAGGCGAATTCTTTATCATCTGAGCCAGCTGGCCCAGTAGGACCTCAGGATAGTTCAAAATGAAGAACTACCATGCAGCCATTAAAACCGATTACAAGGAAAACTAAGGAAAAGTAAAAAAAAAAAAAAAAAAACCTTATATGATATTAAGCGAAAAGAGTAGAATATGGAGCAGACAGGAAAAAATGGGAAAATATATAACACAGAAAACAGGTTGGCATCATGTGAAAATACACAGTGAAAGTGAAAGAGTTTATTCCAGGCTTATAGATGATGTCTTAATAAAATGCTTGGGGAAGAAAGGGAGATTTCTGAAGAACACAGGCTATTATTTTTGTTTATAAAAATTAAGTCTGTGTTTTCCAAAATCTTTTCCTCTTTCTCATCAAGTTTGTACTGATTTTGAAATTAAGAAAAGGAAAAGGATAACGAAGCTAAAATGGATCCAACATAAAGTTAACTCTTTTCAGATTTGATGAACTAGTTCTTTGATGGCATTATTTCAACTAAAACAGCTCTTGGGTACACCAAATCTTGACACAGTTGCTCTGGGAATAAAGAGAACAAGAATATTTTCTGGGACAATAATTGGCAAAGGTGTCACGGACTTTAAGACAGAAAACAAAATGATCTGGGATAACATGTAGTAGGTCAGTAATTGATACCGATTACTAAGAACTGCCAGATGCTATAAGAAATCCTCTGTGTACATTCCCCTTCCTCCGAACATGCAAGACAGGGGTTCTTATCACCACTTTTCACCAGGTGACCAAGGCTCTGAGTGATTAGAGAAAGAGCCTCCACCCAGCTTCTAAGAGCAGATAGGGACTTGAACCCCTGGCCCTATCATCAAAGTCCGACTCCTCACTTCACAGGCTGAGTGCACCCAACCAAACGTGGGACAATTGTTCAGAACATAATGTGCTGGGGAAACATGTGGGAACTAAAAGGTAAGATGACTGTCTTGTTGTTATTCCTGAGTCACTCCGTTGTGTCAGACTCTTTGTGACCCCATGGACTGCAGCACAGCAGGGCTCCCTGTCCTCCAGTATCTCCCTGAGTTTGCTGAAACTCATGTCCACAGAGTCAGTGATATCATTCAACCATGTCATCCTCTGTCATCCCCTTCTCCTCCTGCCCTCAAAGTTACCCAGCATCACGGTCTTTTCCAATGAGTCAGCTCTTCACACCAGATGGCCAAAGTATTGGAGCTTCAGCATCAGTCCTTCCAATGAATATTCAGGGTTGATTTCCTTAAGGATTGACTGGTTTGATCTCTTTGTTTTTCAAGGAACTCTCAAGAGTCTTCTCCAACACCGTAATTCGAAAGTATCAATTTTTTCACACTCAGCCTTCTTCACAGTCCAACTCTCACATCCATACATGACTACTGACTGGAAAAGCCATAGCTTTGACTAGATGGAACACTGCCAGCAATGTGATGTCTCTGCTTTTTAATATGCTGTCTAGGTTTGTCATAGCTTTTCATCCAAGGAGCAAGGGTCTTTTAATTTAATGGCTGCAGTCATCATCTGCAGTGATTTTGGAGCCAAACAAAATAAAGTCTCACTGTTTCCATTGTTTCTCCATCTATTTGCCATGAAGTGATGGGATTGGATGCCATGATCTTGGTTTTTTGAATGTTGAGTTTTAAGCCAGCTTTCTCACTCTCCTCTTTCACTTCTATCAAGAGGCTCTTTAGTTCCTCTTTGCATTCTGCCATAAGAGTGGTGTCATCTGCATATCTGAGGTTATTGATATTTCTCCCGACAATCTTGATTCCAGTTTGTGCTTCATCCAGCCTGGCATTTTGCATGATGTACTCTGCATATAAGTTAAATAAATAGGGTCACAATATACAGC
Source organism: Okapia johnstoni (assembly GCA_024291935.2). Lineage (NCBI taxonomy): Eukaryota > Metazoa > Chordata > Mammalia > Artiodactyla > Giraffidae > Okapia > Okapia johnstoni. The sequence continues at coordinate 4,314,045 of CM044326.1, forward strand.
CTTGAAGTACTTCTTTCCCAATTTTGAACCAGTCCATTGTTTCATGTCTGGTTCTAACTGTTGCTTCTTGACCTGCATATGTGTTTCTCAGCAGGCAGATCAGGTGGTCTGGTATTCCCATCTCTTTAAGAATTTTCCCCAGTTTGTTGTGATCCACACAGTCAAAGGCTTTGGCATAGTCAACCAAGCAGAAGTAGATATTCTTCTAGAACTCTCTTGCTTTTTCTATGATCCAATGGATATTGGCAATTTGGTCTCTGGTTCCTCTGCCTTTTCTAAATCCAGCTTGAACATCTGGAAGTTCTCAATTCATGTACATTTGAAGTCTCATTTGGAGAATTTTGAGCATTACTTTGCTAGCGTGGAGAGGAGTGCAATTGTGTGATAGTTTGAACATTCTTCGGCATTACCTTTCTTTAGGATTGGAATAAACGCTGACCTTTTCCAGTCTTGTGGCCACTGCTGAGTTTACAAATTGGCTAGCATATTGAGTGCAGATTTGAAATAGCTCAGCTGGAATTCCATCACCTCCACTAGCTTTGTTCATAGTGATGCTTCCTAAGGCCCACTTGACTTCACACTCCAAGATGTCTGGCTCTAGGTGAGTGATCACACCATCGTGGTTATCTGGGTCATTACAAACAGAAATACACAGCTACAAAGATGGTTTTTTTTCCAATATTTAGGTCCTCTTCTGAAAATTAATTTATTGCTCACTCATTTTATAAATATTTAATACCTACAATGTGCTGAGCTAGAGCCTGGGGACACACACTGATGAGACAGGTTGGAAAAGCTAGAGTGTGGAGCTGTATTCTTTCCAGATTTTACTTTTTAAAAAAAAAAAATTTGAAGTATGGTTGATTTGGGTTTCCCTGGTGGCTCAGATAGTAAAGAATCCACCTGCAATGTGGGAGACCTGGGTTTGATCCATGGGTTGGGAAGATCCCCTGGAGGAGGGCATGGCAGCCCACTCCAGTATTCTTGCCTGGAGAATCCCCATGGACAGAGGAGTCCATGGGGTCACAAATAGTCGGACACAACTGAGTGACTAAGCACAGAATTTTGCATAGAATTTAAATAAGCAGGGTGACATCATACAGCCTTGTCATACTCCTTTCCCCATTTGGAACCAGTCCATTCTTCCATGTCCACTTCTAACTGCTGCTTCTTGACCTGCAGACAGGTTTCTCAGAAGGCAGGTAAGGTTATCTGGTATTCCCATCTCTTTAAGAATTTTCTACAGTTTGTTGTGATCCACACAGTTAAAGGCTTTAGCGTAGTCAATGAAGCAGAAGTAGGCGTTTTTTTCTAGAATTCCCTTGCTTTTTCTATGATCCAATGGATACTAGCAATTTGATCTCTGGTTCCTTTGCCTTTTCTAAAGCCAGCTTGTACATCTAGAAGCTCTTGGTTCATGTACTGCTGAAGCCTAGCTTGAAGCATTTGGAACATTACCTTGCTGGTATGTGAAATGAGTACAATTATGTGGTAGTTTGAACATTCTTTGGCATTTTCCTACTTTGCTAGAGGGAATGCAAAATGGCACAGCCTCCATGGAGGGAAATTACCAATACCTAGCAAAATTACATCTGCATTTTCCCTCTTAGCCCGGCACTCTGTATTTTAGAAATTTATGCAAAAGATATGAGACATAAATACAAAATCATGTCTACATAAGACTATTTATTGTATTGTTACTGCAGGGGAAAAATCTAGATGTCCATCTATAGAGAACTAGCTACAGAAACTATGGAACATCCGTATAACAGAGTCCTATGAAGCGGTAAGAAGGAAAGAGAAAGAGTTCTCTATACTGGGGGGTCATCTCCTATTGCTCTATGATTCCCAGGGCAGCTCCCATTATCACTCCCCAGGGTAGGGCACAGGACACGCCAGCCTCCAATGACCCTGTGCTGTGCTGGGTCTGCTCACCCCATCCTAGAGCTGGGAAGGCAGAAGCTCAGCAGAGGGCAGCTGAGGAATCTGAATTATGCCCCAAGGAGGCAGCTCGGCACAGCGCAGCAGAGAAGTACAGCGCTGTGCTTGGCTTGACTCTGACCAGAAAGCGATACTGGTTCCCAGAGGATGGAGAGGGGCCTCCCTTCATCCCAGCCGCTGTGCCTGCCTAGGGGTCACTGCCAAAGGTCCTCCTCATGCCCATCTGCAGTCTCCATGCATCCTGAAGTACTGACGGCAGGGAGGGAAGCTGCAAGCCGATGGCTCGCCTCCAGCTCCTCATCCTCCTAGGGAGCATCTGGACGGCCTTACTGGTGTAGGGTGGGCAGGGCAGGGTGCTGCAGTGTCTGCACTGGAAAGGGCAGAAGCGGGGCAGGCAGGCGGACACACACACTCACCAAGACAAGACAAGCCGACTTTGCGGAGATGCCTGGGAGGTCTCTTGAGAGTACAAGATTAGAGACTGAGGGCAGAGGCTGCATTTTGTGAGCTTCTGGGAAAGCTCTGGGCAAAGGAGTTCAGAGGTTTGGCTGTGTGCTTTAAACGGAATTCCTTGTGGATGTCCTCTCAAAAAACTTAAGTAAAGATCTAAGCTGCTTTATGATTTTAAGATTCCAGGCTGGAGTTTCCTTGGAATATAGAGGCCATGAGTGATTTCCCTGGATCTCACATAAATATTCATTTCTCCTCTTCTTCCTTTTTAACGAGTGAATTATACTATGACTATGTTCTGCAACTTGCTTCTCTCACTTAGAAGTGCTGGGTCAGCACAGGGTGACCCAGCATAGCTGTTGTCATGGCAGCCCTTGGTCTTCACTGACGGACATTTAGGGCAGGCATAGTTCTGTGTAACCCCCTCCACTGGTGCACTGAATATCCTTCTGTGTGCATTTCTCACCTGTGAACTGTCTCTCCAGGCTAAATTCCTAGCAGTAGAAGAAGCAGAGGATATAGTAGGCCTTGATTTTTATAAAGATTGCCAATTTGCTTTTCTAAAAGTTGCATCAATCATGTCCTTACTTATCAACTCAATATTAGTTTAAAATATGAAAATCAGAGCAAAACTTTTATCTCTGCTGTCTTAAATAATATCAAACTTCCTGATTGTTTACAATCTGCAAAGAAAAATACATATCTCAAAATTGGTTTTGGTTTCAATTTCTTCTCATATGAATGACATTTGGTATATATTCACATTGATCCACCATTTCTATCTTTTTCATGAATTAATAAACTCTCTAAACCTCTTCTTTGGCTCGTCTGAAATCGGGCTAGTCTTTCTATCACTGATTTGCCAGCGCTCTTTGCAGCAGACGCTGAAAACAGTTTTGACCTGTCTGTTGGTTGTCACGTCACTTTCTGTAGAATAGTTCTAAGTGTTATGTCATTATTATATTAATTTTCTCCTTTATGGTATCTGGGTTCTGTACCATGCTTAGGAAAAAGTCCCTCCTGCCTCCCAAATTATAGTATCATTTGCCTAGACTTTTAGTGGTATTCATTTCTGTTTAAATATTTGATTCATCAGAAACTGATTTTGGTGTGGAAGTGAGGAAGTAATATGTTATTTTTGTCCTATTACCAAGCAAGCTTTCTTTTCTGGACAAATTTGAAATCCTAAATAGTACAGCAAAACCAATATGTGTTTGGCCTATTTGGTGAGTTGTGGCTCTAACCCGTTGCTTTTCTTGTCCTTTCCGTCTCTAGTCTCCAACACGTGGCATCACTATGGCTTTGTAATAATTGTAACATTTGGTGGAACTACACTCTATTCTTTCTTTCAACTGACCTCCTTCTCATTTGAATTTTCTTGGCTATTCTCATGTTTATTTTTCTATGTAGAATTTACTTCTCTATGTTCTAAAAAGAATCTTGTTTGTATTTTAATTGCAATTGCACTGAATTATAAAATCAACATGTAGAGAACCAACATACTTACAATGTTGTCTCTCTGTACAAGAGGATGATACATCATTTTTTAATAATGAAGTATAGTTGACTTCCCTCATATAGTCGGACCACCCTCGTAGCTCAGTTGGTTAAGAATCTGCCTGCAGTGCAGGAGACCTGGGTTTGATCCCTGGGTCGGGAAGATCCCCTGGAGAAAGAAATGGCAACCCACTCCAGTATTCTTGCCTGGAGAATCCCACAGAGGAGCCCGGCGGACTATAATCCATGGGGTCACAAGAGTCGGACACGACTTAGCAACTAAAGAGAGAGAGAGATAGCTGACCTGTATTACATTAGCATCAGGTGTACAATATAGTGATTTGATATTTTTGTAAATTATACTCTAAAGTTAATACTCTAATTATACTCTAAAGTTATACTCTTTATTTCTTAAGACTCTACACATAAGTGAAAACATAGTTTCTGTCTTTCTCTGTCTGACTTATTTCACTTAGCATAATACCCTCCAGGTCCATCCATGTGGTTATAAAGAGCAAAATTTCATTCTTTATTATAGTTGAGAAATATTCCATTGTTGTTGTTGTTCAGTTGCTAAGTCGTGTCCAACTGTTTGTGACCCCATGGACTGCAGCACACCAGGGTTCCCTATCCTCCAGTATTTCCCTGAGTATGCTGAAACTCACATCCATTGAATCAGTGATACCATCCAACCATGTCATCCTCTGTTGCCTCCTTCTCCCCCTGCCTTCAATCTTTCCCAGCATCAGGGTGTTTTCCAATAAGTCAGTTCTTCGCATCAGGTGGCCAAAGTATTAGAGCTTCAGCTTCAACATCAGTCCTTCCGATGAATATTCACAGTTGATTTCCTTTAGGATTGACTGGTTTGATCTTCTTGCTGTCCAAGGGACTCTCAAGAGTCTTCTCTAGCACTGCAGTTCAAAAGCATCAGTTCTTCAGTGCACAGCCTTCTTTATGGTCCAACTCTCACATTCATACACGAATACTGGAAAAACCATAGCTTGGACTATTGAGGACCTTTGTCAGAAAAAGTGATATCTTTGCTTTTAACATGGTTTGTCTAGGTTTTTCCTAGCTTTTCTTCCAAAGAGCAAGCATTATGGCTGAAGTCACTGTCTGCAGTGATTTTGCAGCCCAAGAAAATAAAGTTTGTCACTGTTTCCATTTTTTCGCTATCTGTTCGCCATGAAGTGATGGGACCAGATGCCATGATCTTTGTTTCTTGAATGCTGAGTTTGAAGGTAGCTTTTTCACTCTCCTCTTTCACCCTTATCAAGAGGGTCTATAGTTCCTCTTCACTTTCTGCCATCAAAGTGGTGTCATCTGCATATGATAGGTTGATATTTCTCCCTGCAATCCTGATTCCAGCTTGTGGTTCATCCATCCTGGCATTTCACAGATATACTCTGCATAGAAGTTAAATAAGCAGGGTGACAACATATAGCCTTGACGAACTCCTTTCCCAGTTTTAAACCAGTCTGTTGTTCCATGTGCAGCTATAAGTGTTGCTTCTTATCCTGCATACAGGTTTCTCAGGAGACAGGTAAGTTGGTCTGGTATTCCCATCTCTGAGAATTTTCCACGGTTTGTTGTGATCTACACAGTTAAAGGCTTTAGCATAGTCAATGAAGCAGAAGTAGATGTTTTTATGGAATTCCCTTCCTTTTTCTATGATCTAGCAGATGTAGGCAATTTGATCTCTGGTTCCTCTGCCTTTTCTAAATGCAGCTGGTACAACTGGAAGTTCTTAACTCATGTACTCCTGAAGCCTAGTTTGAAGGATTTTGAGCATAATTTTACCAGCATGTGAAATAAATGCAACTGTATGGTAATTTGAACATTTTTTGACATTGGCCTTCTTTGGGGTTAGGGCTCCCAACATGGCTTGGTGGTAAAAGAATCTGCCTGGCAACGCAGGAGACACAGAGAAGCAGGTTTGATCCCTGGGTAGGGAAGATCCCCTGAAGTAGGAAACGGCAATCCACTGAAGTATTCTTGCTTTGAAAATTCCACGGACAGGAAAGTCTGGCAGGCTACAGTCCATGGGGTCGCAAAGAGTTAGACATGACCGAGCAACTGAGCATGCATGCATTCTTTGGCACTGGAATGAAAATTGACCTTTTTCAGTCCTGTGGTTCACTGCTGAGTTTTCCAAATTGACTGTCATGTTGAGTGAAGCACTTTAACAGTATTATGTTTTAGGATTTTAAATAACTCAGCTGGAATTCCATCACCTCCACTAGCTTTGTTCATAGTAATGCTTCCTAAGGCCCACTTGACTTCACACTCTAAGATATCTGCTTCTGGGTGAGTGACCACACCATCAAGATTATCTGGCTCATTAAGACCTTTTTGTACAGTGTATTCTTGCTACCTCTTCTTAATATCTTCTGCTTCTGTTAGGTCCTTGCCATTTCTGTCTTTTATTGTGCCCATCTTTGCATGAAATGTCCCCTTGGTATCTCTAATTTTCCTGAAGATATCTCTAGTCTTTTCCATTCTATTGCTTTCCTCTATTTCTTTGCATTGTTCACTTAGGAAGTATCTCTCCTTCCTATTCTCTAGAACTCTGCATTCAGTTGGGAATATCTTTCCCTTTATCCTTTGCCTTTTGCTTTTCTCCTTTTCTCACCTATTTGTAAGGCCTCCTCAGGCAACCACTTTGCCTTCTTGCATTTACTCTCTTGAGGATGGTTTTGGTCACTACCTCGTGTACAATGTTATGAATCTCCATCCATAGTTCTTCAGGCACTCTGTCTACCAGATCAAATCCTTTGAATTTACTCATCTCCTCCACCGTATCATCATAAAGGATTTGATTTAGGTCATACCTGAATGGTCTAGTGGTCTTCTCCATGTTTGCGTGCTTAGTCCCTCAGTCATGTCCGACTATTTGCGACCCCAAGGACTGTAGCCCACCAGGCTCCCCCATCCATGCGGGTTCTCCAGGCAAGAATACTGGAGTGTGTTGCCATGCCCTTCTCCTGGGGATCTTCCCAACTCCAGGATTGAATCCAGGTCTCCTGAATTGCAGGTGGATTCTTTACTGTCTGAGCCACCAGGGAAGCCCAGTGGTCTTCCCTACTTTTTTCAATTTGAGCCTGAATTTTGCTAGAAGGAGTCATTGTCTCAGTCACAGTCAGTTCCTGGTCTTGTTTTTACTGACTGTAAAGAGCTTCTCCATCTTTAGCTGAAAGAATATAATCAATCTGATTTTGGTGTTGACCATTTGGTGATGTCCACGTGTAGAGTCTTCTCTTGTGTTTTTGGAAGAGGGTGTTTGCTATGACCAGTGCGTTCTCTTGGCAAAGCTCTGCTAGCCTTTGCCCTGCTTCATTTTGTACTCCAAGGCCAAACTTGCCTGTTAAATCCAGGTATCTCTTGACTTCCTACTGTTGCATTCCAGTCCCCTATGATGAAAAGGACATTTTTTTTAGTCTTAGTTCTAGAAGGTCTTATAGGTCTTCATAGAACTGTTCAACTTCAGCTTCTAAGGCATTAGTTGTTGGGGCACAGACTTGGATTACCATGATATTGAATGGTTTGCCTTGGAAATGAACTGAGATCATTCTGTTGGTTTTGAAGTTGCACCCAAATACTGCATTTCAGACTCTTTTGTTGACTATGATGGCTACTCCATTTCTTCCAAGAGATTCTTGCCCACAGTAGTAGATATAATGGTCATCTGAGTTAAATTCACCCATTTCTGCCCATTTTAGTTCACTGATTCCTAAAATGTCGATATTCACTCTTGCCATCTTCTGTTTGACCACTTCCAATTTGCCTTGATTCATGGACCTAACATTCCAGGTTCCTATGCAATATTGTTCTTTACAGCATCAGATTTTACTTTCTCCACCAGACACATCCACAGCTGTTGTCTCTTTTTGCCTTTTCATTTTGTTCATGGGGTTCTCAAGGCAAGAATATACATATATGTACCTCATCTTCTTTATCCATTCATCTGTTGATGGACACTTGAGTTGTTTTCACATATTGGTCATTGTAAATAATGTTGCAGTGAACATCGGGGTACATATATCTATTTGAATTTTATTTTTGATATAAATCTGTTTTGAATAAATCTATTCATTTTCTTTGGATAGAAACCCAGGAGTGAAATGCCTGGATCATATGGTAGTTCTATTTCCAATTTTTCTAGGAAACTCTATACTGTTTTCCATAGTGTTTATACCAATTTACAGTCTCACCAACAGTGCATCAGGGTTCCTTTTTCTCCACATCCTAGCCAATATTTATTATTTGTAGACATTTTGATGATAGCCATTCTGACAGGTGTGAGGTGATATCTCATTGTGGTTTCAGCTTGCATTTCCTTGATGATCAGTGACATTGAGCATATTTTCATGTGCCTGTTGGCCACCTGTATATCTTTTTTGGAAAAAAGTCTGTTTAGGTCCTCTTCCCATTTTTAAATCAGGTTTTCTTTTTATATTGAATTCTATGAGTTCTTTATACATTTTGGATATTTAGCCCTTATTAGATTTACTTAAATCTAAATAAGACTTAGTTAATCTAAGTCTTAAAGGTGCCTTTATATGGCCCTATATATTTATCATTACTTTCCCAAGACAGTGTACATTTAATTTATATTAATTAAATAATTAAGAAAAAAGCAAAACATTTCTACTGATTGCCCCTTTGGACATTCAAAGTTCTCATTTCAATTCTTCGGAGCTTGTAGGTGAGTCTGGATAGGGTATTTAGTTACCCACGACATACAATGTCAATGCGAAGAGCTCATAGGAAAGATAAAGAAAGACCAAAAAGGTCCTAGAGGTTGATAAGGAAAAGATATGAAGAGAGAGCTCAAAAAAAGTAAATGTAACCAGCTCTCACACACACTAAAACACGCTAAGTCTCACTCAGCTTAAGATAAATACATATCAAAACTACACTGAGACATCTCTTTTTCACACAGCAAGATTAGGAAAAACCAAAATTTTGATAACACTGTAGTCAAGCCTATAGGGAAACAGGCAAGCACATACACTGTGGAGGCAAACAGGAAAAATTCCCATGGAGAGTGATTTGGAAGCATATGTTCTTTGGCCTATTGGGGCTTCCCAGGTGGTACTAGTTAGTGGTAAAGAACCCACCAGTCGATGCAGGTAGATGTAAGAGACGCACGTTCCAGCCCTGGGTCAGGAAGATCCCCTGGAGGAGGGCATGGCAACCCACTCCAGCATTCTTGCCTGGGGAATCCCATGGGTGGAGAATCCCATGGACGGGGGAGCCTGGTGGGCTACAGTCCATAGGGTAGCACAGAGTCAGACATGGCTGAAGTAAGTTATCACGCATGTGCACTCACATTCTTTGGCGCATTACTTTGAGAATTTACTACGTAGATACACTTACATGTGTGAAAAGACATCAACAGCATTATTCGTTATATACCTAAATATTAAGAATAGCCCAAATGCCCATTAGAGGAGACTGCTTACGGAGGTACAGTACAATAAATAAATACATAAACTGAGGTACAATACAATAGATGCTGTGCATTTGTCAAAAGAATGATGATGAGTGTGTGAAAGAAAGAGGCAAGGTACAGAACAGTGTGTGTGATCAGCTACCCACTGTGTAAAAGAGGGAAAATAAGAGTCTACATTTGTTTTGCTTATACACATACAAAGACATTCTGGAAGGACGTAAAAAGCAAAGAACTGTAAATTGTCACTATGGTTTTTGAGTAGTATGACTGTATTCAAACAACTAAAGTTTTAAGATCTTGGCAAGGAAAAAGACATGAAGTCATTCACTCTGCCTTTTCCTCTGCATGTCTGCAGGCAGAGATACACACCCTCGAATTCAAACAACAAAAATTGACTCCAGCTGATTTGCCTCAAAACTGGGACTGCCATCTGCCTTCTAAATCTCAAAGCAGGCACACACAAAAAAGCAAAAAGCCAGGATCAGGGGTACTCTGTAGCTCGCAGAGTTATGAGTTGATGTATTTAACACGTGGATTTGAAAGGAACCCTACGGGTGATTACAAAGTGGCCTCTGAAAAGTTAAAAGCAAGCACCACAAATGTATCTGCCTAAAAGATAATGCTTAACAGAAGCAAACGCTGGCAGCCTCACCCTTTTGCCCTGAGACAAAAATGCAGAGAAGATTTTCAGTTTGAGCACGAGTTTACATTCCTGGGCGCCCCACTCCTCTGTGGCTGGGTTTGTAGCCTGAGGCTGAGTTGGACCAGACTGCTCCGTGACTGTCACATTCACTATTTTCCTCTATGGAAATGTCCACTCACGTAGTACAAACTTCTTTGGTTAATACAACCCTCACCAGACAACAATATGGCCCTTTATTTTTACGAGTGCTATTCTGATTATTAAAGCAAGAAATGCCATGACTCCTCGGAAATCACAAACATGCCAAGAAGCCTGGGTTCTGCTACTGTGGTCCTTTGCCCACCAAAACCTGACTCAGCCATCACTATTTCTCCGAGTTCAAGGCACTCCTGGGATAGTGTTTGGCTGAACATTTAAGATAATCATGACTATTAGAACTTTGAGCTTTAGTAAGAGACATACAGATTTTGTAATCTGGCCAAAAAAAAAAAAAGCATTCTGAAGATAAGGTGAGGAAAGATTTTGACTTCAACGAAAACACTTTCAACTAAAACTTTAATTAAACAGTTTTAATTAAAACAATTTTGATGATTAGATTGGGGCCATCACATTTCCATGATAAACACATTTTTTTTTTTTTTTTAAAAGGTGGACTCGTCATGTTTCAAATTCCATACCTTTTATAGCTTCAAGCCCCAAAAATCAAAGACCCCCATTTTTAAGAACCTCCTCATTTTTATCAGCATAATATTATCATCATTTTCACTAACAGAAACAGGGTCCAGCTGAGGCTACATGATTTACTGAGAATATAGCAAGCATGCATACTTAGCAAACAGATTCTAACCATTTCTGTGTTACAGATGAGGGCTGGGGTACAGAAAGACCAGGATTTGAACCTGGCTCCTTCCAACTGCAAAGTCCACGATTTTAACACCATCACTCAGTTTCTCCTAAAATTGTGCAAATGGCACACCTGGGAAATGCCAAGGAGAGGCTGGAAGATAAGATCCAGACGGTAGGCTGAGCCCTGACTGTAGCCACAAACTCCTATACATATCAAACTCAACAAGCCATGTGAGCACGGAAAACAAGGAGACCTAATAGGGCCAGAAACCACTGCGCAAGAGGTGGGCAAGGTTCAGGAGTGCTGCAAGGCTGCGCGGGGTACATCCAGGAAGTAAGGCCTCCAAAGCCACCAGCAGGGGTACCGTGCAGAGGGAAAACCAACAGTAAGCCCTTCTCCAGTCTGCACCAGGCAGTACGGGGCCAAGGTTCCTGCCCCTCGTGTGCTAGAGATGAAGTGTGAGACCTCAGGTGGTGGCTGACATGGGTGGTTTGTGTAGCCCCCTACCCAGAAGACATACACCCAGGTGCACCCCCAGGGCAACTTGCTACAGTCTCCCTGCCCAACTCTGCAGCCTGCATTAACCAAAATGGCCTTCACAGACAGTTCTGGGGGAATCCCAGACACAAAGATCAACATCCAACCACATACCCACAAACATTTGAGGAAGATTAACATCATAAAGGAGAAGCACCCAACTCCGATAACCCCGCCTCCAAGCAAGGCACCTGCAGAAGTGGGAGCAGTTCACAGGGACAAGGCTTGGGCAAGGCAGGGTCTTGCCAGATCTGAGACCCTGCACCTCTTGCTTTCCCCTTATATTACTGCTCAGTAGGAAAACCTACACAGATAACCCAGTCACTGAGATAAGAGAGCGTGGGCAAACTTTGGACTGGCTGATGATTAAACTTGCTATTGGCAACCACTACTCTCATCTGGGAGTCAGTGCCTGAGCTCCCCTAAGCAGGATCTCGGGCTCTAGCTTTCCAGGATCTGGTGGGGCCCTTTTCCACCTAGAAACAGCGTTATATAGCAAGAACAAGCCCTCAAAATAAATATGACTGACGTCTTAGAGAGACACACGGGGACACAGCATCCATATCAAAGAACTGACTGAAAAACTGGGAAATTAAAATGAAAGAGTTGATCTATAAAACACAACAGGTTTGCTGCAGAGCATAATGGACAGAGCCAGAGGACAAATCAGCAATGTGGAAGGCCACGCAGAGGCTGCAGTACCAAGACACAGAGAAGTTAAAGCACAGACAAAAATCGGAGAGACAGGGAAGATGCTCTGGGTAAGCTTCAGGCCCCCGAGAACGGGGTGGGGGGACGGGACGCCCCAGACAGTCGACCTGAAGAGGACAAGTTAAAATTCTACATAACCTCCTTCTCCTTCCTCCTCTGTAACTCAGCTTGCCCCTTGCAAAGTCTAGATCACGTAGGTCATGTAATCTCAGAAAGTGGGGACGTGAAGTACTAGGAACTGGAGTTTATCTCACTCACCCTTGTTCTGCTCTTTGCAATTTCCCAACCCCTGCAAACCTGCTTAATCATGCCTGTCCATGTGAAGGTCAGGCATCCCCTCTCCATCTTGACTGCTATCCCTGCGCAGTCAAAACCCCTTAGTTTAAACCAGCCTATTAACAGCCCACTGCAGTCTGTCCATAAAAACGCTGTAACCCCTTTGTTCGGGGCTCAGAGCTTGCAGTGTTAACTCCTCCGGGCCCGCCGGCGTAATAAACCTGAGTTCTCCAACTCTCCAAGTGTGGCGCTTGGTTTCTCGATTACTGGTTTCTGCGACAAACCCACAGCAGCAGGGACAGGGAGGGTGGGAGGCCGATCTCTCCTTGGGCTCAGGCGGCTGTGGCCTAATGGTTAGTCCACAGGCTAAGGAGTTCTGCTTGGTGATACCCGAGGGAAATGTGTTGTGGGCTACCTCTCTTGAAGGCAGCGGGATGGTTTGCGCAGATTAAAATGGAGTCCAACGGCGAGACACTTAGTTATTTCAAGGAAGGGATTAAGGGATGCTGGTCAGTCTAGGCGGGTGGAGCAGAGGCAGTGGAGACAGGACTGGCCTCAGCAGCACTAACTTCCCAGCGGAGCAGCCCCCAGGCATATTTGGGAGTCAGCGCCCCGTTGCTGGAAGGAAGCAAGCACAGTCTGAACAAATAATCAGAGGATTTAAGCCTCAGACCCAGGTTAATAGCAAAAGCCCCATCAGACCCAGAGCTCCCGTCACAGGCAGGTCTCCGCTGGCAGGAAGCACAGCTGTGTTCACCGCTCCCACACAGACGGACGCCGCTGCCACCGCCCCCGGGACCTGGGCTGCCACTCAGCCTCCGGCCCCCTCACCTCTCCGTGAGGGGCTCTTGACTGGCCACTGGCCGCTCCCTGGCGGCCCAGGGCTGCTCCTGCAGCCAGACTGCTTCCTGCAAGGCCCTGTCCTCCCAGCGGGCGTGAACAGGACACCGAGTCCAGGAAGAGCTCCAGGGCGTCCATGGGCAGTTACGCTCGCAAAGGTCCTCAAACCAGGGACCTGCCCCTTGGAGGATTTCCTCCCGAGGCTCACTGAGGAAGCAAGCGGCCACACAAGAGGCACTTCCTATTTATGTTACTTCTATTTCTGGGAGGCAGACAGATCTACCTGGCTCTTCCAAGTAGAAGTTATTTGAAGTTATTTTCAACATAGATTTGAAAAACTCAAAGGAAGAAGGAAAGGGCATTGGAAGTAGCTATGTCAAAACCTAGGACTCGAAGGCCCTCCGGAATGTTCCTTCTCCTTCTTCCATCCATGCTGGGCCCAGCGGAGGACACTGCTCAGCGCTGAGCTCAGGGCAGCTCACGGAGAGGAGAGGGGTGACGTCTGTCCAAGTGGCCCCGGCCTCATGGTCCTGAAGAGTCTTACCAAGCACTCTTGGCCTGAATTATCTGGAAGTTTCCTCACTTCTCTGCTTCCCGGGAGCCCTGACCTCAGCTGACAGGACAGGTTTTTCCACTTTGACTAGCATGAGACAGATGTAGAAGAATGTCTAACGATCTGTTTGTCAAACTGGCGCAGCACGGTCCTGGCTGGGCAGGATCTCACTGACCCTCGCTCTCTCAGCTCATACACTCGGGACCCAACCACACTTTCCAAGTGTTCCTTCTGCATCCACGGCCGGGGGAATGCTTACGGTGCGAATACAGTCGTGACAAGCCTTTCTGGGACACAACTGTGCGGCACACACCCAGTACAGGCGCCTGTAGCCCGCCTGGTACCACATGCACGTTCATGGGCGCTGCAAGGGTTAACCATTCTGAAAGCACAGGGTGGGCAGCGCAAGTCAAAACAAGTGGAAATAGTAACAAACACACCCAGCGTGTGCGCGCGCACGCACACGCACACACACACACACACACACACACACAAAAGACCACTACCAAAACCCCAAAGGTAACAAAGTTAGTTTTTTTTTATCCTAATTTTTATTAAAGTTTGGATCTTTTCCTAACTCTACATGGAGGTATAATGGTAAGATTATTTCCAAAGCATGCTACCTTCCAAGGATTTTTAAAGGGTGATTTTATTCTGACACTGAGAATAACTTGAGCATCACTGCCCCTCTTTCTGACAGTTTTGCTCAGGCAGTGCTGATAATTAAGTCTGCAAGGATCTTTCTTGGGGTGAAGTTGGTGGATTGGGGAGGCAGGACTCCCCTGGAGAGAAGGTGGGACAGAAAACTCATCCAATGGGGACAGAACTAAGAGGGTAAGCCCTGTGAAAGGCACAGCTGCAGATTCCTGAAGCCAAATATTGCCCCATTCAATTCAGAAAGAAACGAATGAAAGCGAGGCCAGTTAAAGCAAATTTAACCTTGGAAGTCAGCACCCAGTGATGGAGGACGTATGCAGCTTGGATCCTAATCGCAAAATTTCTGTACTTAAACAGACAACAATTTTTTAAGTAAATCGCAATATTATTCTCCTGGCTGCAAAAGTAATGCAAAACAAGAACAAAAGAACACGTGCTCATTGTAGAAAACATAAGCTCTACAGACAAGCAAAAGCTATTATCCCCAAGAGTGTCACCTGCTCCCAGGCTGTGGTCTTGGTGCACATATTTCCGCTTTGCAAAAATGAAATCCAACATGCAATGTTTTAAAATAGGGCCCCCAGAGCTCTGGGTTCAAGACGAACATCATTTCATCAGTGAGATTCACCACTCCCACCCCTCCACGACTGCCCATCGAAGCGACTCCACTGCTAGCTGTTAGGTGGACTGGGGCTTCCGGTCAAGGCTCATAGGAGAAAAGGGCTCTCCTGGCTGCTTGCGAAAGTCGCTCAGTCATGTCCGGCTCTTTGCAACCCCATGAACTGTAGACCATGGAATTCTCCAGGCCCGAATACTGGAGTGGGTAGCCTTTCCCTTCTCCAGGGCATCTTCCCAACCCAGGGATCGAACCCAGGTCTCCCACATTGCAGGCGGATTCTTTACCAGCTGAGCCACCAGGGAAGCTCTGCTGGCTGCTTAAATATATGTATAAGATATATTTTTTTAAAAATTGAGCCCACCAACCCCTATTGTGGTAGATGGAATGATGGACACAAATCCTTACCCTCTGCCTGCGTCCACAGCCTGGCAGCAGCCTCCTCGTGGAGGGAGCTCTTCACTTGGGCTCTTCTGTGTGACTTGTTTTGGCCAAGGGTGGAGGCACGGCGGCAACAGCGTGTCACTCTGAGCCGAAGCCTTAAGAGACACAGCTTGCTTTTACTTTCCCTGCTTGCACCTCTGCAACCAGCAGGGAAGAAGGCAC
The DNA here is from genome assembly GCA_024291935.2 of Okapia johnstoni. Classification (NCBI taxonomy): domain Eukaryota; kingdom Metazoa; phylum Chordata; class Mammalia; order Artiodactyla; family Giraffidae; genus Okapia; species Okapia johnstoni. Next base: position 4,329,674 of record CM044326.1, read on the forward strand.
CAAGCCAGCCTGCTGGGCTCCGAGGAGATAAGCAATGCGGAGCAGAGCTGCAGACTACAGGACGCAGCAGAGCCCCCAGACTCCCACGGGTTAGGGGGCTGGAAATAAACACTGACAGCTATATCCCACTGAGATTCTGTGTCTGCCTGGGTCCAGGTTCAGGGAGGTTGAGCCACTCTGCTGAGGTAACCCAGAACTAAAAACTGAAAGCAGGCCTCATGAGCCCCACAGGCAGGTTCTTGAGCCCTCCTCACACTGCGTGAGTCCCAGGAGTGCCTCCCCACCCCTCTCACTCAATAAAGGGAAACACAGACATAACCCTCTGTGGGGCTCTGAACAAGACAGGGACGGGGGTGCGTGTCACTCCAGCACACACGGAGGTAGTAATGGCTCCTTAGCCAGAGTCCGAGGTAATGGACTCTGCGTTCCCAGCGTCCACGCAGGTCCCATGGTGACCCTGTCCTCCGCCGGATCCAGCAAGAAAGCAGAGTCTTCTCCACTGTCCTCAGGCACTGCCCTCAGGCACTGCCCTCAGCCACTACCCCCAGTCACTGCCCCCAGCCACTGCCCCCAGTCACGTCCCCCAGGCACTGCCCTCAGTCACTGCCCCCAGTCACGTCCCCCAGGCACTGCCCTCAGTCACTGCCCCCAGGCACTGCCCTCAGTCACTGCCCTCAGTCACTGCCCCCAGTCACGTCCCCCAGGCACTGCCCTCAGTCACTGCCCTCAGTCACTGCCCCCAGTCACATCCCCCAGGCACTGCCCTCAGTCACTGCCCCCAGTCACATCCCCCAGGCACTGCCCTCAGTCACTGCCCTCAGGCACTGCCCCCAGTCACGTCCCCCAGGCACTGCCCTCAGTCACTGCCCTCAGTCACTGCCCCCAGTCACATCCCCCAGGCACTGCCCTCAGTCACTGCCCCCAGTCACTGCCCCCAGCCACTGCCCCCAGTCACGTCCCTCAGGCACTGCCCCCAGTCACGTCCCCCAGGCACTGCCCTCAGTCACTGCCCCCAGTCACATCCCCCAGGCACTGCCCTCAGTCACTGCCCTCAGTCACTGCCCCCAGTCACGTCCCCCCAGGCACTGCCCTCAGTCACTGCCCTCAGTCACTGCCCCCAGTCACATCCCCCAGGCACTGCCCTCAGTCACTGCCCCCAGTCACATCCCCCAGGCACTGCCCTCAGTCACTGCCCTCAGGCACTGCCCCCAGTCACGTCCCCCAGGCACTGCCCTCAGTCACTGCCCCCAGTCACGTCCCCCAGGCACTTCCCTCAGTCACTGCCCTCAGCCACTACCCCCAGTCACTGCCCCCAGCCACTGCCCCCAGTCACGTCCCTCAGGCACTGCCCTCAGTCACTGCCCCCAGTCACATCCCCCAGGCACTGCCCTCAGTCACTGCCCTCAAGCACTGCCCCCAGTCACGTCCCCCAGGCACTGCCCTCAGTCACTGCCCCCAGTCACGTCCCCCAGGCACTGCCCTCAGTCACTGCCCTCAGCCACTACCCCCAGTCACTGCCTCCAGCCACTGCCCCCAGTCACGTCCCTCAGGCACTGCCCTCAGTCACTTCCCCCAGGCACTGCCCTCAGACGAGCTGAATGGTAGGAGGAGGCCAGGAGGGGCCCAATGCCTGACTGCCAAGCCACATAAGCAGCCCGTTGCCAGCGGGAGGGGGCACACTTCATCCCCAGGGGTCCTGGGGCAGGGCCTCCACACAGCTCCTCAGCTGCCTGCCACTGTGGGACCTTCTGACTCTTGGAGAACGGGCCCGCGCCTGTCCTTTCTTCATTGTTCCCACAGTGCTGAGCCGCAGGACAGAATTCTCCAGCGTATTTCAGGTCACTTCGTTCTCTTCCTCAACTCCGTGGCTTACGTGTTCTGTTCGCTGTGTAAACACTTCCCTCAGCACCAGGGTTCACAGGACCTGGGTGCCCCGCTGTGGGCACCCCCCACTGTAGGTGCGAGAGCAGCATCCGTCCGGGCCGCATGATTCCCAACAGGCTGCTCAAGCCATGCGCATGTCCCGAGGCCCATCCGGACCGCGGAGGCGTGGAGCCCTGAGATTCCGCTGGGAAACGAGGCTCTGAACAGAGAAGACTGCTCTGAGCCTGCTCCGTGCCGCCTGGAGACCACAGTGGTCAGGGGCAGGGGACCAGCGTCGGAGAGGCACACAGTTCAGACCCAGACCTCAAGGGAGAGAAACAGCAGCTGGGAGTATCAACCTTTGGCCTCTTGGTGCACACGAACACTTCCTGGACATCACCCACTTCAGGCCCCGAGGCAAGGCTGGATCCAGTCTGTCCCAGGTCCCCAGGCCCTATGTGAGTCAACTAGATCCCTGGGCGCCTTGGAAAAGCCAAGGTCTCAGCCTTGCCACTTTGTTGGTGGAATGTTGGCATGGCCTGGGAGCCTGTTAGAGATGGGAGTGTTCCACACGCAGGGGATGAGAATCTGCATTCACCAAGATCCTCAGGGGACTGGAGTATACACCGCACTGTGAAAAATGCCGTGCCAACGTGCTGGTCCGAATCATCCAGACCAGGTGCTTCTCGCCCCCCGCTGCACGTCAGGATAGTGGCAATGGGGACACAAGAACTTTTCCAAACTCCCACGCCTGTTCCTCCCCACAGAACGCCGCTCCAGGGGGCTGGGCAGACCTGGGCATCAACAGTTCCAGGCTCTGCCCAGCGTTTCTGGGGGCCAGCGTAGAGATGCACTCACTCAGACCACCAATTTGTGCCTGGGATGAGGACGGGGCAGAGGCCCTGCTGGGGCTTTCTCAGATGACACAGTCGCCCACCCAACGAGCCACACAGGGACCCAACGGCCCTGCCCCAGCCCCATTCCCTGGATTGCTGAGGGGAGAAGGTAGGACACTGAGCGACCACTGAGGGAGCCTGGAGAGAAGCTCTACCCAAATCAGGAAGAGCACGCCACAGACAGGGGACCTCGATCACACGCTAATACGGCGGGGCCTTCCTAACAAGCAACTGAGCAAAGTCAAACATCTGAAAAACGCGCACACACACGCGCGCACACACACACACACACACAAAACTTTTCAAAAGATGCTAGTCAAACACTCTGGGAACATTTAGTGCTGGACAATGTCAAGAAGCAAATTCTTTTCTAACTTCATAATCTAATTTATGTGTAAAGAAACCTTGCAGAAACATCACCTTAATTAGACTTTGGGCATTTTCGATGGAGAAAAATTACTGCAGTAACTGAACATGATGTCTGCGGAGTCAGGTCCTACACTGCATCCCTGACTCGACGGACGTGCAAACATACAGGTCTTCTCAAAGCCCGCAGGACGGCCTACACTTGGAGGATTAGGGGTTAAGGAAGGTTCAAATGGCAGTTCTGCCCATTCCAAGCTGTTGACATTGACTGAGTTTCTACATCTCTCTTACTCTCATGTTCCTCAGGTATAAAATGGAGATAAAGTACCGTTTATAAGTTGCTGTGAGGATTAAACGAGGTTATTTCCTAAGGCACCGAAACCAGTGCCTGGTATGTACTTAGGGTTTATCAAATATTTACTGTTAACAATATCAACAATATAGTATTGAGAATAAAAGTGACGCATCTCTGAAGGACAACCCAGCAATACATAAAGAGGCTTAAAAATCTTCAAACCTAATTGTCCTGCTTCTGTAGATCAATCTTAAAGAAATAATCTCAAAACCATGTATGAAAAGGTGGGCATGGAATGATTTAGGTCTGAGTCAGCAACTAGAAGAAACTCAAATACCCCAAAACATCCAGCAAGAGAGTAAGAATTAGGTCAATCATTTCGCACATTTTTCTACTTTTTTCTTTTTTCAATTTTTGTGTAATAAACACGTAGTAGTTTTATACTGAGAACACAAAACCAAATCCCCATTAAAAAAAATCCTTTTAACCAGCACGAAATGATGCCTTGATTCTTAAGATCCACATACATTTTAAGTCCACATAAATTTTGTCCCATGGCAACTTCAATGTTAAGAGTTTAAGTGAGAATCCCACAATATGTTTTATAATGAAAAACTGCACAACTCGTCAAATAACTGGCACTTTACGTGTTTTGGTTGAGAACCCCTGGTTTGTGCACAGAGCATGCAAAGCGGACGCGACCAGCCCTGCCCGTACCGTTGTCCTGGGTCTCCATGGCGCGTCCTGGACACACAGCTGACCCTGCTGGCCCCACACACCAGTACATGCTGGGCGGTGGCCGAGACATTCCAGCCATCAACCCTCGGGGTAGCTGCTCTCCCAAGTCAGTTCCGCTGTGGTCACAGCTGCCGCCACTGCTGCCAGAGGGGTGCACTAGGTCATGGCTTAGAGTCCAGGGTGGAATGTGTCACAGACCAACCGTCATGGCTGAGCAGAAAACTGTCTTCTCCTGGTGGTGAAAAAGCATCAAGTCAGAAGGCTTTTCTTAACTATCAAGACCCTTCCCAAACCCTTGCACAAACACTTATATTTACAAGGCCATGGAAATGTGCACTGGTTATCTCCCTCCCCCATTTTTGCAACATTTCCCTTCACATTCCATCTCTCGAGCCACAGCGGGTCAGATGTGGGCAGTGAAGAGACAGAGCTCCCCCACCACACCTGGCAGGCGGGCTGCTGTCTGCCTGAGAAGAGCTCAGAAACCCCAGACAAGTGATGACTGTTTCATCAATACACATTCACTGTCACCAGCAAGGGGACACCGAGACGGTGAAATGAGGTTCCTGCCTTCGGAGTTTTCACCCTCCAGTTGGGGTGGGGCAGACACACGTAAATAGAGCAAGGCTTCCCTTTGCCCAGAACAGACCCTGCTAGAAGCCTGGAGGTGGGCACACAATGACAAAGAGGTAAGCAGGCAACAATCCCAGAGAGAAGGGTCTGGAAGGTGCTGGTTATGAAGCCAAGTGAGTGTGAGTCCTGGGGGATGGCAGAAAGGAGCCCCCTACATTCTGCCTGTCCCCACCACCCCTGGGGATATTTGGCAACGTCCGGAGGCATTTTTGGTTGTCACGTGGCAGGTGGGAGTGCTTACAGGCATTTAGCGGGTGGTAGCCCAGAGGGACACTGCTTAACATCCTGCAACACACAGGGCAGCCATTCACAGCTGAGAACTACCCAGAGAAATTCCTGGTTGGATTAAGACACATCTCCTAAGACTAAGGAGTCTGTGATGAGGCAAGACACTGCTCTCACATGCGGGGCTCCCACGGAGCTTGGGGTCCCTGACGCAAGGGCCCAGCCTGCCGATTAAATGACCAGAAACACCCGGAGGGCAAGACCCAGGCCCGGCTCTGCAGGTGGGCTGCACGGTGGGAAGGGATGACCACGTGAAATGAATGTGTCCCGCTCAGCATTCCCATGGAGTCTATAGTACAGACATAAAAAGTACGGTGTCATTAGCAGCTGTTCTCTGAGACAGACAGCTCTGAAATGGAGGGTGATGGTAAAGCACCCCTCACAAAAAATAAACAAGGTGATATATATGATGCCTAGGACAATATCGTCTACTAAAAACAGACATGCACCCTCCTCCCCAGGCAACCCTTCAGCATTGCTGTGAGATTTCTACCAAGGTCAAGTTTCTGAAGTCGCTTTTCACAGGACTGGAGATGGTTCTTCCTTGCAACAATAATAGTGGGAGAACTGGGAAGCCAGCAGGGTCTCCTACCTGCCCTCTGATTAACAAGCTCAGAAGGAGACTTCTCTGGCAGTCCAGTGGTTAAGACTCCATGCTTCCAATGCAGGGGGCATGGGTTCGACCCCTGGTTGGGGAACTTGGACCCCACATGCTACGTTTCCGAAAATTAAAAAAAAAACAAGCTTAGAAAATCAGTGCTGGACGGCCGACCCACTGTCTTCCCAGTAACAGGTTCCAGAAGGTAGGCACCGAACAAGCTGTGAACAAGGCTGTCAGAGCACCGGAGCTCTCTCATCTTATGGCTTGAGAGATCAGGCCCCTGGCCCTGTATACAGGCCCCTGATCTGTATTCTTACAGGCAGGGAGAAGGGGGCTGGGAGAGGCCGAACCAGAGGCCTGGCCCTGAGGCCTCTGCGAGCCTGCATCTTCTTGAGCTAAAGAGCAGAAGGTTCAAAGAAACCATGCCTGGGAAAAATCTATGTTTGAAGTTTGGGAGCCTGAAAAGTCCAAGAAGGAAAGAAGGAACACAACTTAGGAGACAATCAAAGCTTTATAAATTGCAAAACCTGATCAGGAAAGTCAGCTTGAGAGGGGAGAGGAGAAGCAGTAAACCAGAATCTCTGTTCTAAAACAGAAGCTCCAAATCACACAGCAATGTCAGAAACCAAAGTGCCCAGCTGTTTTCTGCTTTCAGGTGCCTCCCCAAATCAGCTACCAACTATACCCAACAACACCTCAAAAATCCAAAAGCTAGATGTTTCTTCTGAATCAGAAGTATCTCACCATATAATGTTTTTAAGTTAAAGACGTCTTAAGAATATTTTAAGCCAATCCTCGCCCAGCCATTTTGTTCCCCTTTTTATTTTCAGTTTCCTTTCGAAAATCATTTTACCACTGGAGGATTTTGCGACTGGAGCAATTTTTCAATTGCAACTTGCTTTTTGGTTTAGACTTTAGGGTAGCAGTTTTAAAATGAAATAACTCAAGTTTTGCCCTATATTTGCCCTCTAACCGATCTTAGCTTCTTGCTGCTGCTTTTGGATTCAGATCAGTGAAACAAATAATGGTTTCAAGTTACATGTTTTCTTTTCATTATAGTATATATAATCCTAAAGAGGGCTTCAAGAAGTGTCCTGCAATAATAATTATGTTAATAATTTTAAAAATCTCATCAGAGGTGAAAAAGAAAAAAAGGAACCTGATATTCCTTCTACAAATGTTTTTATTGGGTCCTTTTCACAGGGAGGGAGCTTCAAGAGTTAATGAAACTTACAGTTGGTGAGGAAGACACTGTTAAGTAAGTACTTGCTATAAAGTTTCTGCCACAGAAGGAACCTCCTGACTCTGCTCACTTGCCGTTTTAGTAAGTTTGAAAAGGGCCGTCAGTGCCAAAGAGCAGGAACACACTTGCAAGTGAAGCTAGAAACATACTTATCATCCAGCTCTTTTTTGAGTCAAAGGCCTAGTCGAGATGGTTGGCCCATCTCTGAGACACCCTTTTGGCACTACTGGCATCCCTTGGCGAATACTGGCTTGCCTACGAAATGTGTTTAACGCATCTGTGGACATCAAAATATTACAGAACTACAAATTGGAGAAATGTGTACTTCTCACTCCCAGATAAGAACAGAAGCCCTGCAAGAACCTAAGCCACAAACAAGCTAAGGCTGTCAATTCACCACTCAGTCTTTCCACGTGTATGCGTTTGGTGCCTCCTGGACAGCTCTGAGAATAAAGGCGAAGGGGTGAGCAAGGTAGGCAGGGTCTCTGACACCTAAGCAACAGAAGAGACCTCCAGGGGGAATTAAAGGAGAAATTCAACAGATAAAGTGGGCACACAGAGAGTGGTAACTAAAAAGAAGCACACAGACAGATGTGAGAATGAGGCTGCGTTTGGAGGTTTGGAGAGGGATGCGGGGTGAGCCAGGGGGTCTGAGATGGCAGAGGCCAGATCGACTGGGGGACGTGAGGGAAAGGAGGTCTTTGGGATTTCATGCCAAGCACAAGAGGAAACTATTGAGGATTCCCTGTACAGGACTGACACTCTCTAATTTACCTTTTTAAACAATAAATTACTCCAGCTCCCAAATGGAGAATGGGGGAGGGGAGAGCTGCAATTGTAGCAGAGATGCTAGTAACTTGGGCCGGGGCGGGGTGGACAGGGAGGAGGGGATGGACCTGAGCACTACCTTTGAGAGGCTGCCTCAACAGTCCTTGCCAACAACTGAACTCAAGGGATGAGGAAACGGGAGGCAAGACAGCGCCCAGGTTTTTATGTCTCACGTTTTGATCTGAGTCTACCAGGGCCTCTCCCTGAGGTGTGGAAGCCTGCGGAGGGCGAGGTTTGGCAGGCCCACAAACCTCCTGTAGGGACAAACTGGGTGTGAGGTTTGTATGTTTTCAATTTAATTTTTTATTCTTTTAGGACATTCACAAGGATAATTAAATCAGACCACAAAAGGAGTTGAATGTTAGCATTTTTCAAAATCGTGCATATTTTAGTTGCCCCTTTAACTCCCAGGGAATCTGGATACAATGGGAGTGAGTAGAAAACTCTAAAGACAGTGCATTTGGTGAAAAGCTCGCTAAAAAAGTTAAGTGCACGCTCCTATTTCCTTCCATCTCCGATGCTTGTGGGAGAAAAACTCCCCGGCCTCACAAGGTGGACGGGCAGGGTGAGCGGACCGCAGAGATGCCCAGAGCCTCGGTCGCCACCGTCCCCCCCTGGGTCCCCGGCCTTCCTGCCGCGATCGCACTCATCTCCCGCGGCCCTGCCGCCGAAGGTCGCCCGCAGAGGCCGCCAGGAGACGGCGGGTTCCATCCCGGACTCGGGAGGGGCGACGGCGCCCGGGCGCACCCCCGCGCAGCCAGGCCGTCCGGGCCGCGCCTCCGCGCCGCGCCGCATTCACACTCACCCCGCGCACACGCGCGCCCGCGCGGCTGCTCCCGCTCGAAGGCAGGGGGCTTCTCTAAGGGCGGAGGAATCGTGCGGACGTCTCGGCGTCCTCTTTCCCTTCGCGGCTTTCGCCCGCTCCCCCGGCCCGGGCGCCCCGCCAAGCCCCTCAGCCCGAGGGCGCGGCGGGAGACGCAGGGCCGTGCGCGCCGGGAGGGCGAGGGAGACACTTCCCGCGCGGGGCCTGGGCGGCGGCGCCGGGACTCCGCGCCGGCCGCGGCCGGGCAGCGCTTACCTGCGGGGCGGCGGCGGGCAGGGCCGCGGGCGTCCGGGGCGCTGGGCTGCGCAGGGCCCGGGCGGGCGGCGGCGCTCGGGGCCGGACCGCCCCTCTGCCCTCCTCCGCCGAGGCTCCGGCCGCGCGCCGGGGGCCGGGCCCGGGCCAGACTCACTTCCTCAATCCTGAGCGGGGCGGGCGGCGCGCGGGGCGCGCGGGGCGAGGGGCGGCCGCCGAGAGGCCTCCGCACAGCGCGCGGGAAGCCCCTGCGCTCGCCCGCCGGCTTCCCTCACCGAGACCCCCGGAGGCCACGGGGCCCGCAGGCGCCCCCAGCGCCGGGTCTCCTCCAGGTCTGGGGCCCCTGCCCTCCGGCAGGGCAGTCGCAGCGGCGAGATTGGTCGGTTCTCGGTGCAGCCCAGCTTTTCCTGCCCCTCTGTTCCGCTCAGCAGCGAGATCCGCTGGTGAACTCCGGACTCGTCCATGGAGGCAGTAAATACCAAAAAGACAGCAATGTTCCTTTGTGTACAATTCTTTATACAGCAGACTAGACGTGTGTAATGTAAAACTTGAATAGTTTGCAAACCTCACCCCTTCCACCACATGGATTTACTAAATTATGGATACATACAAAGATACCACTGGTGAATCATTTTAAATTGGGTTTATTTTGGGGGTGGAGGTGGTAGATCAACCTGGTGGACTGTAGGCAATTTATATTTCAACCTAATAAAAAGATGTAGCCGCAATCAAGGCCATTATCCAAAGGCATGTCATAATGATGTACGACCATGCGGGCGGGCAGGCTTTAGATTGGGCTCCACGTGCCCACCCGGGAAAGAGAAGACTTCTTTGGAAAAAGCGGATGGTTCTGCACCCTGGCGGAGAAGGCACTGGCACCCCACTCCAGTACTCTTGCCTGGAGAATCCCAGGGACGGCGGAGCCTGGTGGGCTGCCGTCTATGGGGTCGCACAGAGTTGGACACGACTGAAGCCACTTAGCAGCAGCAGCAGCTGCACCCTGGCAGGACCTGCGCACCCCAGGCTCCTCCCGTGTAGGGGTATGACTGGAACATTCCCAGGGTTTATCCCAAGGCTCAGAGACAAATCGCCAGCACCCTCACTGCCGTTTCACAAAAGCCGCTCAGCGGCAGACCGCTCCTGCCTCCACGACCTCGCCAACACTGAGCGGTGACCACTTGGCCGAGTTCCTTGGGTCCCTGTTCGAAGAGGGGACCACGGGGCAGCTGAGTTTTGCGCCCAAGAGGCTGCCCCCGCCGGCTCTCCCGGACCACACGCCCCTCCAAAAGGGAGGGTGCTGTTTTGCAACCCTGCCTTCACCACCGCGGTTCCAATTCCAGTATGCGAAAGGCGGCAGTATGGTCGCTACCGAAAAGTCCCTAATAATTTGCAGGGCGTGGCGTCCACGGTGCAGAGTGAGTCTGGCGATCGCGGCGCCCACCCCCACCCCGAGGCGCCCGGTCCTGCCATCTAGCGGGACCGCGAGGAAGCGCGCGCCGCGTGACCGGCGGGCCAGGGGGCAGACGTGGCCCACCGGGGTGAGGACAAGCCCGTTTTAAATGAGCTTGCCATCCGCTTAGAAATGTGTCCACGGTAGAAAGCACTCGTCACCTGGGTGGCCTGTTTCGAGCTGGTTGTATCCCAGCATTTAACCTTATCCTTGGCACGCGTTACCTACAGGTTTGCGTGAGGCGATTGTTACAGGTCAGTTAAGATTCCTTTATGCTTCTTAACCCCCACTGACCAACGTCTCACGGTGGAATGCTGGTAAAGAATCCACCTGCGGTGCGGAATTCCTGAGTTCTATCCCTGGGTGGGGAAGATCCCCTGGAGAAGGGAACGGCTACCCACTCCAGTATTCTGGCCTGGAGAAAAAGAGTTGGACACGACTGAGGGACTTTCACTTTCACTTTCTAAGTTTTATCCTAAGTAGGTAATGGAGGCGGGGAGGGGCTTCCCTGGTGACTCAGATGGTAAAGAATCCGCCTGCAATGCGGGATTCCTGAGTTCTATCCCTGGGTGGGGAAGATCTCCTGGAGAAGGGAGTATTCTGGCCTGGAGAATTCCATGGACTGTATAGTCCATGGGGTTGCAAAGAGTCGGTCGGACAGGACCAAGAGACTTTCACTTTCAGGGTGGAGTCAATTGGAAGCTACCTCCCTGACCTACCCTTTCTGCCTTCTGAAAGTGTGGTAGTTTTTTTTTTTCCTTTAATTGGATGATAATTGCTTTACAACATTGGGTTGGTTTCTGCCACACATCAACATGCATCAGCTGTATACACACACCTCCTCCCTCTTGAACCTTCCACCCCATTCCACCCCTCTAGGTGGTCACAGAGCAAAGGGTCTGAGCTCCCTGCATCATATAGCAAATTCCCACTGACTGTTCATTTTACGTATGTAAAGTATATGTTTCCACGCTGCTCCCTCAATTCTCTCCTTTCCCAGCTGTGTCCACAGTCTGTTCCCTTTGGGTCTCCTTTGCTGCCCTACAAACAGGTTCATCAGCACCGGGCTTCTTGTTGTTGTCCAGTGCTCAGTCGTGTCTGATTCTTTGTGAGCCCGTGGACTGCACAGCACAGCAAGCGTCCCTGTCCATCCCCAACTCCCGGAGATTACTCAAACTCCATGGAGTCGGTGATGCCATCCAACCATCTTGTCCTCTGTCGTCCCCTTCTCCTCCTGCCTTCAACCTTCCCCAGCATCCTTCCCACCATCCTTCTAGATTTCCTATATCTGCATTAATATATGATATTTGTTTTTCTCTTTCTGACTTACTTCACTCTGTATAATAGGCCCTCGGTTTCTACTCACCTCCCTTCAGCTGGGTATTCAGTTTCCACTGATATTTCTCCCGGGACACTTAAAAAATGCCCCTTGTTATCAATCTTCAAGCTCAAGACAGGCTAGGAGCAAGAACTTTAAAAGGGCTCAGCCCGCCATCGGGAGAAGCTCTGGTGTTTCAAAGGGTCCACTTTTAGAGAATCTGTCCCCACCCCAAAAGGCACCCAAGGGCATGTGTGTACACACACATGCACACACAAACACCCCAGCCAGTAGATGTCCTCAAAATGGTTCCTGTCATAGTAAACCTTCACATTAAACCAAATGAAGGAAATGCTGTTTTCCTTAAATTTTCTGCTCACATTTCAGTTGGGAAATGGAGGTTTCTAAATGCATTCAAGCATACACAAGTGCATAAATTAAGATGGATCTTATCCAAGGCTCCCTCAAGTTTTCTCTGAAAGGGTGGAGCTTTGCCTCTCCATGACAAAACAAAATGAACTCAAAACAAGAGCATGGTTGAGCACGGTGGACCTAACCAAGTACAGAAATGTTCTTCATCCAACCTCAGTGTCAGCGTATGAGTCAGTGATTGAGGCTTACTGGTCTGAAGCCTTAGAAACTCTGGGTAATTTAAACACAAACACAGAGATCCTCATAGAGAAAAGTGACAAAAATGAACGCTTGTGCACACAGTTGCAGATACAGTGTTTCCCTAAGTCCCCAAGCAACCTTCCCCACATTTTTCACACTCACATCCTCATCACTTTATGATAAAAAGGGAGTCAGTAAGCTCAAATGACACCTTTAACTTCACCAACTAAGATGCAGAGCCTCTGAGGCCAAGCTTGCTGCCTTATCCACCCTCAAAAACCATAAAAGTGAGTTTCACACTCAAGCTAAGCACAGGACTTGATTGATTGAGCAAATGTAATTTTATCCTTAAGTGATTGAAACCACTTTATTGTAAGTCACTTTGTACCAAAGTTCTAAGAAAAAGAAAGGTCAGTCACAGAATTACAATGGGTCTTCTGGTCTTTAAATGAAAAAACATAGTTTTTTTCAAATATCTGATTTTATTTTATAGTTATTGCATTGTTGGACACAATCTACAATTAGGGTCAGAATTCCCAGGCCAATAGATTTTTTTAAACCATACCACAGGAGTAAACCTTAAAAGAAGTAAAGTCTAATACTATATAGATTTCCATTTCTAAATACAGTATATTACAGAAGGTTAAATACATCACCTCTGTTTACTTACAACTATAAAAAGATACATTAACTCTACCAATTATAAATAATGTAGCATCATATTAAAGGCATTATTGTACAATGAAAGAAGAAGAACCCTCTAATGTATTACTATCAAGGTTAGTGTCTTTAGTTACTCAAGATAAAAACCTGAAAATTCAGCATATGAAGTCAAATCCTGATTTAACAAGTTACTGGTAGTCTAAGTGATGTGTTGTTAATTTATTGAGAGAAGGTGAATTGCATATTGCATATTTCCAACAGGAACGATAACCTCACTTCACATAAGACTTTCTCTATACATAACACTGGTTTTGACATAGACCTCCATTTTATTATTCTCCCCCCTAACTTAATTCTCAAACATAACTTAATTCTCAAACATAAGCACCATTAGAAAAGTACAAGTTAGTAATAGTAAAAGTATCTGAATAACACAATTGCAGTTTGGTTTTGTTTTTTTAAAGCTCTGTGGGACACTTTCAGTTTTCCAAGTTGAAACTTGGAATTGCACATCCTTTGGATACCCAAAGAAGAAAAGAAAACTTTTCAACCTGTCAGTGCAGTGTTCAAGCCACTCTAGTAGCAGACCCAGTTCCTTCATGAAGTTCAGATGTTATTTGTTAATTAATCGCTAATCAATATCAAAACAGGGCTTTGATAAACCAGGGCTGTATTACAACAGCGGTCTTTTCAGTTGTGTATGTCTTACTCATCTAAAATGCTGATAACCCATCTGGAGAAAAGGAAAACTATGTAGGCTTATCATAAATCATTAATGCAAGTGGTAGAAATGCCTAACTGGGAAAAGCAAATTATGGCTTTAATTAGTAAAATGTGGGGCTTAATGATCCTAGAATCTGTACTGTCAGAGCACTGGGTCTTTAGCAGTGATGGTGACACTTGTGACATTTCCTGCTTTGATTAAGGTAGACCATGACATGCGTTAGATAAGCTCTTAAGGTGGTTGATTTGGTCATATTCCAAAGGCTGTATTGGTTTAAGCTGAGCCCTATGGTCAATGTCAAGATGCAGTCCTTGAAGACCATTCACACCAGGGCCTTCAGGATCCTTCCATGGTACTTGCTTCCCCAAAGTTCCCCACATCAGATTCTCCCAACCTTGTTTTTTAAAAATTTTTTTAAAAAACTTAGTGCTATTCCTTCCTACTGAGGAGTTGGAGGGGCTTGTTCTGTGAGCAGGTAATCATGAGGAACCTGCAGGTACAGAGTTCTGTTTGCAGAACACACAGGGAATTGCTTTTTTCCAAATCCTTACTGGAATTAGAGTCAACAAAGCATTTTTAAGTGACATTTTGATACTTCAAATACCACTTCCTGTTGACAGGGCCCCGAACCTCCTCACCGTCCCAAGGATCTGGTGGAAAGCAGAAAACAGAGATGGCCCTGAGTCCCAACCCCAGGCAGGACTGCAATTTCACACACAACATTTCTGTCAATAGAGAAGGAACGTAAGAGGAAAACAAAAATCGTTCAAATCCAGTAGATTTAAAGTCTCCAGAAGAAAGCATCCCAGGAAGGTCAGAATGTAGGTTTTTCTTCGGTTAGTTAGATCGGCCACATTCAGTTGTCAGATGTTTGTAGAAGGAACCTGCTTCTCCTTCAGGGATCCTTGTCATCAAGTTTGATGGTGACAGTTTTCACTTCTGTGTATTCAGCCAGCGCATATTCACCTCTGTGATCACAGAAAAGAGTGAGATATAAAATGGGGAGGCACTTAGCCACTCTACATGAACTTTGTTCTAATGCTTCAAAGGCAAGTACTTTGTTGAGCAGTCTGGAGTCTGTGCAAAAGGCAAAAAAATGAGGATTTAATAGAGACTAAAGGCTGTAAGACCATCAGTAAGTTTAAGTACCTGGATGTGAAACTGAAGGTTAAATATCAAGTTGTGTGTGTGTGTGTGTGTGTGTGTGTGTGTGTGTGTGTGTGTGTGATGCTTTTGAAATATTCAGGATTAAGGATTTACCTTCAAAGGATGAAGGGGATTTAAAACAAAGTGGTGAATTCCCTGGATGGGGGGGATGGTGGGTGAGCAGAGAGAGCCTGTACGCTGAGGGATGGGCAAGCTGAGGAGTAGATGGATAACTTCTGCAGATTTTTAACTTCTGCGGGCAATTTGGAGCCTCTGGAAGAGACAAGAGGCAGAGGCCCGAAGCTATTGACTGGGCTGTGTCCAGAGCATCCGTGAGAGGCAGGGCTAGGAAGGACCTGGAGCTGGTCTTGAAGAGTACAGCTGGGGACCAGCTGTAAGAATGGGGCCCAGGGAGGGGCACGGACATTAGCAAGGAGTGGACATGAGGGAGTCCATGGCCTTTGAGTCCATGTTTCTGATACGTGTCCCTTTCTTAAGTCTTGCAGAGCCCAGTGACCTGACTCAGGCACCATGAATCATGCTTAGGGCCCCTTCCCAGAATTGAGAGGTGGCTTTGGATTGATTTAAAAGTCTCTGCAACCCTTGCTCTGCCATTATGTAAATAAGAATGTGTACCTGTTTAGGAAAAGAGGTAGGTGTTGAAGGGGCTACTGAGGCTCTGCTGCTAGAAACACTCGAGATAGAATCCCGTCTCATCCCTTAGACCAATGCTTTTCAAAGTGTGGCTCCCTGACCAACAGCATCAGCCTCATCTCAGAACTTGCTAGAAATGCAGAGGTTCAGGCCTTCCAGACCTACTGTGGGAGGCAGAATAATGCCCGCCTCAAGGTGCCAACATCACAAGTCACTGAAGCTTCGAAAATATCATGTGACGAAGGGGAATTAGGGTTGCAGACGGAATTAAAATCGCTAGTTAGCGGACTTTAAAATAGGGAGTGTATCCTGAATTATCTGGGTGGACCCACAGTAATCACAAGGACCCTTGAAGGAGAAAGAGCGAGACAGAAGAGATTCAGAGGACAGTGAAACTGCAGAACAGCTTCAAAGAAACGCAGCACCACTGGCTTTGAAATGAAGGAAGGGGCTGCCAGTCAAGGAATATGGGAGGGAGGCCCTAGAAGCTGGAGAAGGCAAGGAAATAGATTCTGTCCCCAGAGTCTCCAGAAAGGAATGTAGCCCTGCAGACCTCTTGATTTTAGCTAAGGGAGAGCATGTCAGATTTTCAGCCTTCAGGACCATGAGATAATAAATTCATGTTGTTTAAGCCAAAAATTTTGTAATTATTTACTGTAGCAGCAATAGAAAATTAATACATCTATGGAACATAGGGGTGGGACCCAGAAATCTGTGTTTTAACAGCCAGAGGATTAACAAGTCACTGGATTCTGATGCAGCTCAAGTTGGACAACTACAGGCTTGGATCTATGCAGTCTGGGCAAGTTTTCTGCCTTCACTGAGCCTCAATATTATCATCTGTAAAATGCAAATACCATCACCGCCTTAGAACTGATTCAAATAGAACAAATTTACCTACTATGTGCTAGGTAAAAAGTAAATGGTAGAAAGTAATATTATTATTTTATTGCTAATGTGTCATTGAGATTCTTTGGTAGTGTCCTAAAACCAAATCCAAGGACCCATGATAATAGGTGAATTATTTTGTAATTCTTTTCTAAATACAACCAAACACAGAAGCCATATACAGAATGTTAAATCCAACTTTTGCAGAGCAGAAAACTCCATTAAAAACCCAAAGGCAAATTATAAACTGGAAAAAATTACATTTAAAACACTGTGAGAAACAGAGTGCTGTTTTCCCTAAAGCATAAAGAACTCTTACAAACCAATTTTTAAAAAATGAAAAAATCAACAAAAGATACGAACAGTCAGTTTGCAGAGAAAAAAAATAATAAAGATTACCAATAGGTGTTATTAAGGTGCTCAATCCCTTACCATTAAAGAAACGCAAACCAAAAGAGTGAGGGACCCATTTTTCACGTGCCGGATACCCGATTTGGGGAATTTCTTCTGAAAACAATTTCCCACAAGTGCATAAGGACTGATGCACAAGGAAGAACATCAGCAGGTTTGAGGCAGCAAAACTCCTCGGAAATAGCACCAAAGTGAGTCACAGGAGACCGCCAATGATAAAGACAGCATAGCCAAAGCCCATTCTTAACAGCACAGGTATTCTCCTCTCAAGTCATTTGAAAACAGAAAAAAACATACATGTTTACATCCATTGTATGCACAGAAAATGTACAAAACCTTTAAATATGAGCACATAGTGTTACAGTGTAAAAATTCAAAGTAGCTAATTTGTCAGCTTCATAAAGAAAAGCAAACCAAGTGATGAAATCATGTTGAACCAGCACGTAATTAGAAAGTCCAATATGAAATCACTCCTGTAAGACCGAGTGCATGAACCACTTCACTCTTTTTATTCCTGCACTCACTGCCCTGCTCAAGTTCTGTCACTTTTATTTGACCCATGGTGGCATTTCCTAAATGGCTTCTCACCCAGTTGTGACCACCTTGGTCTTTCTAGGCTGTGGTCTCCTGTGTCGGCCCAAGATAAAAGGCCCCGCCTCCTGATTCCTTCACATGAAGGGCTGGGGCTTCGGCTGGCGAATTTCAGGAAGACACACACGTGCAGTCCGTTGCAGGTGGGCCCTGCTGCCCTCCCTGTTTTCGGATGAGAAAACTCAGGGAAGTCCTGGGCCTTCCCCAGGTCACACTGCCAGTAAGAGACAAAGCTGGGACTGGACTCTTTTTCATTTACTTGTGTGCTCGCGTATTCATTGGCTGTGTATTCAATGGTCTTTCTGCCATTGGACCTCACCAGAGCATTGGGGTGTTGGTGCTGCTGACTATATAGAGTTCACTGCTGTGTGCTCAGCACCTAGCATGTGCCTGGGGCATCAAAGGCGCTCAGTAAATATATGCCAGTGAACAAAGAGCAAGTGCACAAAAGGAACAAAAAGGGATGGAACAGTGGTTACTTCTAACAAAGGGGATTGAGGGTCAAGGGAGGGAATCCTTGACCTTCCACGTGTCTCTACAGCGTGGATTTTTTTTTTTTTTCCTTACTGTATTGCAAAGCAAAGCAAAGAACTAAGAGAAACACCCAGGAGGAGGAGAAACTGCAGGCTTTGTTCCCAGATCTGCACAGGGAGAGATGAGAGGGGCCAGTGGGTGGGCGGCAGAGAGCCAGCAGAGCCAGGAGCCTGGGGATGGGGAAAACCATGGAATCCACCGCATGGGGCTTCACATGGAAAAGGGGAACTTACTGCAACGTGAAGACATTAATTAGAGACAACGGAAAATGGAGATTGGTTTTCGAGCCAGTTTCTGGGCTCCTTGTGGATTATGTTTAAGTACATTGTCAAAAGCTTTGGGAAAAATATATGCCAAGGGTCAAAAAAACAGACGTCCACAAAAGTCCCAGTTGCGGCTAATCAGCAGGGTGATACAGGGACTGGGTGCAGTGGGTCCTCCCCGGGTCCTTCTGCAGCGGACAGGCAGAACCAAGGAGGGGGGAGATGCAGGCCAGGAAAGCAGGGAGCGGACAGAGGGTAGGAGTCAGCTGCCTAGGAGTCAGGTGGGTCCCACACCCCCTTCCTGCAGCTCTGACATCTAGGGACATCTGCTTCAGGGACTGAAGTGTTTGCTGTGGGTGGAGGCTGTGCCTGGCTCCTAGAGGAGAGCCTTGGGGGGACTGGCTGAGGCTGCAGCGCAGAGGAGACAGATGAGGGGACCCCAGGGGAGCAAGGCCCTGCGGTGTGTGGGGTTTAAGAGTTCACCCCCAGGGGCTTCCCTGGTGGTTCAGGGATAGAAAGAAGCCACCTGTCCAGGCAGGAGGCGTGAGTTGGATCCCCGATCGGGGAAGATCCCGCACGTCACAGAGCAGCCGAGCCCAAGCACCATGCCATGGAGCCTGTGCTCTAGAACCGCAATCACTGAAGCGTGTGTGCTCCGGAGCCCTGGGCCCCACAGGAGAAGCCACGGCAGGCAGAAGGCCGCACAGCACAACGAAGAGTCGCTCCCACCAGCCGCCGCTAGAGAGAAGCCCCCGCAGCAGTGAAGACCCATCACAGCCAATGAATACGCAAGTACACAAGTTAATAAAAAAAGAGTCCAGTCCCAGCTTTGTCTCTTACTGGCAGTGTGACCTGGGGAAGGCCCAGGACTTCCCTGAGTTTTCTCATCCAAAAACAGGGAGGGCAGCAGGGCCCACCTGCAATGGACTGCACGTGTGTGTCTTCCTGAAATTCGCCAGCCGAAGCCCCAGCCCTTCATGTGAAGGAATCAGGAGGTGGGGCCTTTTATCTTGGGCCGACACAGGAGACCACAGCCTAGGCCGAAGGAGCAGAGCCCCCCAAAGGGAAAGGCAGAAGGGAACCTCGAAGGAGCACGCAGCTTGACAGGCTGGGAGGCTCGGCGTGTTGCAGGACCCCTCCGGGGAAACGTCCGAGACCCCAGGGTCTGTCCTGAGACCTTGCTAGTGGGCAGAAGGGCCACATCCTGACCGCGGAGGGGGCCCACCCTCCCTGTCGCGGGCTTTCCCAGCCCTGCCCTGTCCTCAGGCAGAGGTTCAAGCAGCTGCTGCACAGCTCCACGTGGGCTGGGTGCTGGGGGATCGATCCTGGGGCATGAGGGTGCGGAGGGGCAGGGGGGAGAGGAGAGAAGACGGGGGCCAGCCCAGCCCAGGGGGAAAGGACCACCAGCCCCCGGGTACAGCTGACCCAGGCTGGCACACACGAGCACAGGGCAGGCTCTGGACCGAGCACCCGCCACCCCACTGCGGACCTAGTGACTCTTGCGTCCGCCCTGCGGACAGGCGTGCAGTGACAGAAACACTTACAGTTCTCTGCCATTCCCCGACATTTTGAAGCCACCAAACGGAGCCTGTGCATAGATGGCATTGTAGCAGTTGATCCTGGAAAGAGAAGAGAGAGATGCTCGTGGTCACCGGGAGAGGACCCGGCCGGCCCTTGAGTGCGGCGGGCACTGGGCGCCGGGCGCAGAGCATTGCCGAAGCAATGGTTTGTGTCCAGATTTTACATCAGGAAAGCCGTGTTTTCAATCTCTGCCTTCTGGCTCGCACCACCAGAAACTAAAATTTGAATATCGTGAAGTATAAATCTTCTCACTGGGGTAGGAAGGAAACGACAAGAAGAGAAAAAGACAGAGCTGAATTTTGGTGACGGAACAAGAAATAGCTCTGAAATGACACAGGCCTGATTTCAAAGTTCTCCTGCTTCTTGGCCTCCAATTCACGTTTATCTTCTAGGATTAGCTTTAAAATGAGGATAGCGTCATCAGCGGATGAAAGAGAGACTTTCATCCATACTTTGCACAAGAACGCGTACTGCTCTTAGAATAAAAAGGGGAGGTTCAGCACAGTGGTCAGCAGCACAGGCGTCGGAGCTGAATGGCTGACCCGAGCTCGGCTCTGCCGTGCGCTGGCTGTGTGACCCCGGGCAAGTCCACAGTCTCTCTGTGTCTCGATCCCCTCATCTGCGAGATGGAGATGATAACAACATCTCGCTCAGAAGGTGGTCGCAAGGAGGGAGCAACGTGCCCAGACCGCGTGTGGTGCATAATGCAGGACGAAACGCTCTCTGCTAACAGAAGGGTGAGGAAACCAGCTGGCTGGCAGCTCGGGGGCTGAGCACTCACGCTCTACTTACCAGACAGTCCCAGACTCTAACGCGGAAGCCAGCTTCAGTGCTTTATCGAGGTTTTTGGTGAACACAGCTGCCGTGAGTCCGTATTCAAGGCTATTTGCTCTTTTGATCACTTCTTCAATATTTTTGAACTTCAGTATTGGCTGCACTGGTCCAAAAATCTATGGTTAATGGGAAGGATGGCAATGAGAGGCTGCGGGAGTGAAGCATGTGTGCCCTGAGCAGGCACCTCCTTCACTTACACTCCTTTCACACACCCAAAGTGCTCACACCCATGGGAAAGGATGACTGAGCACACCCAAGCATCTTTTTAGCTGTGCAATGGTTGGAATCTGAAGGAAAAGACTGAACTAAACAAAAATAAAAAATCACCACCAAAATAATATGTTGGGTGGAAGCTCTCTCACTGTGGTCAGGGCTCTAGGAGTCCCAGCCTCAAGGAGACTCTGAGTGCTGGACGCACAGACAGCTCTGAAAGTCATCCCTGGAAAATCACGGTGAAGGGTGTTTGCAGGCACAGAATGTGGGCCCTGGCCTCTCTGTGCTGTGTCTTCTGTCAAGGAATATGCCCTAAAATGTTTCCCTAATAATTTCCAGGGGACGGAATGAGGCCGTGTTCCTCACCATCTGCACCACAGCAAATGAAAGGAAAGAGTTGAACGTTCAGAGGTCAGTTTGAAAGGAGCCCGTAACCGATTCAGTGTTCAGTACCACAGCCCAGGAGGACAGTGTCAGCCTGCCAAAACACGTCCCCTGGTTCCCAAGGAGCTTGTCTCATGGAGGTTAAACAGCTGAGTCTCATGCCATCACGGTACAGTTAGTAACCCCCCCAGAACCTCAAGGAGAGCGTGTATAAAGGGCTCATACCAGTGACTCTGGCAGCGATTCCCTCTTTCACGTGCCCCCAAAATGCCACAGCCTGGGGTCCGAGCGCCTGGGACCCAGGTGGGAACTAGGTCCAGCTAGCTGAACAGTGGCCCCGAAAGACAGAATTATACTCTTAGTGGAGTTACCTCAATTTCCACCACTTACAAGGGTGCCCATGATGGCAAACTTCTAAGAGACTTCTAGCCAGGACAGGTTTTCAGAATGAACAGTTGCCATTTAAGTTGGGTCTGGGGGAAGTGAATGCAGCCTTGGGCCCTGAATCCATGGCTCAGTTTCCGGTAAGAGCACAGGGTGCAATGGTTCTCCACCCCCAGCTAACCTGAGGACACGTAAGAACACGGAAGAGGGACTGTTGTTCCCAGAGACGATGAGCAAGGCATGGAAATGGGGGTTAGGACAAGCTCTACAAAGAGCTCAGGGGTCCCGAGGCAGGACGACTGCCCAGAGGACTCCGGAGGAGACGGAAAAAACCACAGGAGAAAGGAGAATGCTCCCTTCCCAAAGGCTTCGGGGACCCCTCAGCCCTGGAGAAGGCTCTTTTTGAAAGGCCCAGCCCCTTTCCCCCTCCCCACCCCCTGGGCCCCAGCTCAGCACAGGACATGGTTTTCCTCGCAGCCCCCGACCTCCTCTTTGGCGATCCGCATGGTGTCCGTAACTTCTGAGAAGACAGTGGGTTTGATGAAGAGCCCCCTGTCTTCCATGGCGGAGCCCCCACATTCCAGCTTGGCTCCCTCCTTCTTTCCGCTCTCAATCAGATCAAGGATTTTGTCGAACTGCTTCTGGTCAATCTGCAAAACAGAGAGAGGTAAGCTTGGCTTCTTTCCGGATGGTGGCTGCCAGCTTATGTGTCCAACAGCCTCCTATGTGGTGACTGACCTCATTATGTTCTAGCCAAGACAAAAATTCATGGACCAGATGTGCTTGTACGCAAACGTTCCTCCAATGCACAAATCTAGGTTCTCTGGGGCAGGGGAGAGATGGGCTGTTCTCATCCTCTCCAGGTATGAGCTTATTCATACATCTGACCCTCTCCATGGGTGCTGTGTGCTTAGTCGCTCAGTCATGTCTGACTCTTTTGCGACCCCCTGGACTGTAGCCTGCCAGGCTCCCCTGTCCATGGGACTTTCCAGGCAAGAATACTGGAGTGGGTTGTCATTTCCTTCTCCAGGGGATCTTCCCAACCCAGGGATCGAACCCACATCTCCTGCGTTTCCTTCACTGCAGGCGGATTCTCCACCCGCTTAGCCATCAGGGAAGCCGTACTCTTAAGCAAATCCGTGGGTGAAACAAGATCTGAAGTGGTCATATTCTTGGTTCTAACTCTTGCATCTTTCTAGGGTTGTCAAATAAAACCATAGGATACCCAATTAAATTTGAATTTCTAAAAAAACAAATGATTTTTAAAGTATAAGCAAATCCCAAACAATATTTGGGAGATACTTACACTAAAAATGTATCCACTGTTTATCTGAACTGGGTTGTTATTGCTTAGTCGCTAAGTTGTGTCTGAATGTTTGTGACCCCATGGACTGCAGCACGCCAGGCTTCCCTGTCCATCACCAACTCGCGGAACTTGCTCAAACTCATGTGCATTGAGTTGGTGATGCCATCCAACCATCATCCTCTGTTGCCCCCTTGTCCTCCTGCCCTCAATCTTTCCCAGCATCAGGGTATTTTTCAATGAGTCATCTCTTTGCATCAGGTGGCCAAATATTGGAGCTTCATCTTCAGCATTTGAACTAGTTGCCATGTATTTTATCTGGCAAAACTGCACACTGCTCCTAGGGCACCACAGGTCAGGGTATAACACTTACTGGAATTCTCCATCTACAGGGCAGAGAAGTGAGAAATAATGCTGACAACCTTACTCATCACCCATGGACACAGAATAGAGGCTCAAGGGGGTAGAGAGGCTGCTCCTGGTTGGTGGGGAGCCAGCTCATCAGAAGAGCTCCACTTGATGCCACTTTGTTTAGTGGGTCTCCTGGGCTGGAGTGTACCCTATAAATATCCAGCTTGTGGATGCTATATCCAACCAGCTGGCAAAGGGCACCTCTCTGGGAGACTCAAGGGGGGGAAGTGCTCTCCCCACTCAAAATGGTCCTTCTTCCCAAGTCCATGGTAACCCTGTTCTTACAATGACTCTGTTGTAAATCTCCTTCTCTCTGACTGGGAAAGACAGAGGTTTGTTAGATAAGTTTGCTGTAGCTGTGACTTCCAGGTAAAAAAGTGGCTCAACTTAAGCAAATATGAATGAAAAAATAAGCAAACCTACAGAGAAAGGGAAAGATAAATCCACCTTAAATGCAGAATTCCATAAATGCAGAGTTCCAAAGAATAGCAAGGAGAGATAAGAAAGCCTTCCTAAGTGATCAATGCAAAGAAAGAGGAAAACAATAGAATAGGAAAGACTAGGGATCTCTTCAAGAAAATTAGAGATACCAAGGGAACACTTCATGCAAAGATGGGCTCAATAAAGGACAGAAATGGTAGGGACCTAACAGAAGCAGAAGAGATTAAGAAGAGGAGGCAAGAACACACAGAAGAACTGTACAAAAAAGATCATAATGACCCAGATAACCATGATGGTCTGATCACTCACCTAGAGCCAGACATCCTGGAGTCCGAAGTCAAGTGGGCCTTAGGAAGTATCACTATGAACAAAGCTAGTGGAGGTGATGGAATTCCAGCTGAGCTATTTCAAATCCTCAAGGATGATGCTGTGAAAGCGCTGCATTCAATATGCCAGCAAATATGGAAAACTCAGCAGTGGCCACAGGACTGGAAAAGGTCAGTTTTCATTCCAATCCCAAAGAATGTTCAAACTACCTCACAATTGCACTCATCTCACATGCTAGAAAAGCAATGCTCAAATTCTCCAAGTGAGGCTTCCACAGTATGTGAACTGAGAACGTCCAGATGTTCAAGCTGGATTTAGAGAAGGCAGAGGAACCAGAGATCAAATTGCCAACATCTATTGGATCCTTGAAAAAGCAAGAGAATTAAAAAAAAAACAAACTACATCTGCTTCATTGACTCCTCTAAAGCCTTTAACTGTGTGGATCACAACAAACTGTGGAAAATTCTTCAAGAGATGGGAATACCAGACCACCTGACCTGCCTCCTGAGAAATCTGTATGCAGGTCAAGAAGCCAGAGTTAGAACTAGACATGGAAGAAGAGACTGGTTCCAAATCAGGAAAGCAATACATCA
Source organism: Okapia johnstoni (assembly GCA_024291935.2). NCBI lineage: Eukaryota > Metazoa > Chordata > Mammalia > Artiodactyla > Giraffidae > Okapia > Okapia johnstoni. The sequence continues at coordinate 4,354,222 of CM044326.1, forward strand.
AGGCTGTATATTGTCACCCTGCTTATTTAACTTCTATCCTGAGTACATCATGTGAAATGCTGGGCTGGATAAAGCACAAGCTGGAATCAAGATTGCCGGGAGAAATAGCAATAACCTCAGATATGCAGATGACACCACCCTTATGGTAGAAAGTGAAGAGGAACTAAAAGCCTTTTGATGAAAGTGAAAGAGGAGAGTGAAAAACCTGGCTTAAAACTCAACATTCAAAAAACTAAGATCGTGGCATCCGGTCCCATCACTTCATGGCAAATAGATGGGGAAACAATGTGACAAGAGTGACAGACTTTATTTGGGCTCCAAAATCACTGCAGATGGTGGCTGCAACCATGAAAATAAAATATGCTTGCTCCTTGGAAGGAAAGCTATGACAAACCCAGAATACACATCAAAAAGCAGAGACACTACTTTACCAACAAAGGTCCGTCTAGTAAAGCTATAGTTTTTCCAGTAGTCATGTATGGATGTGAGAGTTGGACCATAAAGAAAGCTGAGCACCAAAACATTGATGCTTTTGAACTGTGGTGTTGGAGAAGACTCTTGAGAGTCCCTTGGACAGCAAGGAAATCCAACCAGTTAGTCCTAAAGGAAATCGGTCCTGAATATTCATTGGAAGGACTGATGCTGAAGTTGAAACTCCAACACTTTGGGTACCTGATGTGAATAACTGACTCCTTGGAAAAGACCCTGATGTTTGGAAAGATTGAAGGCAGGAGGAGAAGGGGATGACAGAGGATGAGATGGTTGTATGGCATCACTGACTTGATGGACATGAGTTTGAGCAAGCTCTGGGTGTTGGTGATGGACAGGGGAGGCCTGGCGTGCTGCAGTCCATGGGGTTGCAAAGAGTTGGATACGACTGAGTGACTGAACTGAACTGAATGGTGCATTTGGATGACTCTGTCCCTGAGGCACAGACTGGCTTTCTTTGAAAGAGTGGGCACAAACCATACAAGCCCCTTTACCAGTCATCTCGTGAAATGTGGATTCGGTGTTAAAATACCAACATGATCCATACCTCACACTTTGTACTAGGATAGATTCCAAATAGATCAAAGACTTAATCAATCATGAAAGATGAAGTCATAAAAAGTTTTCAAAATCTCTCAGGTTGGAGAATGCCTTGGTAATATAGGAGTGCTGATGGCCTTTCTATGACTTGAAATCCAGAAGCCAAAAAGGAAAGATTAATAATTTTGAGTAAGTAAAAAAAGAAGGCAAAAGCATCATAAGCAAAGTCAAAGGGCAAAACAACAAACTGGAAAAAATTGACAAGTCACATAATAGATAGAGCTCATCTCTCTAGGATGTAAAGAATTCTTATAAGTGACAAAAAATGATCAGCAATACAAGGGAAAAATATACAAAGCATATGCATGGTTGATAGAAAAGGAAACATAGATGATCTTTAAACATAATACTAATATGTTCCTCTTTACTTGTTATAAGAGATATGCTATGCTGTATTCTGTGCTGTGCTTAGTTGCTCAGTCGCGTCTGACTCTTTGTGACCCCATGGACTGTAGCCCACCAGGCTCCTCTGTCCATGGGATTCTCCAGGCCAGAATACTGGAGTGGGTTGCCATGCCCTCCTCCAGGGGATCTTCTCACCCCAGGGATTGAACCCAGGTCTCCCGCATTGCAGGCGAATTCTTTACCAGCTGAGCTACCCGGGAAGCCCATAAGAGATAATATGTGCACATTAAAAACAAATGAGATATCATTTTTAACTATCAGATGGGCAAAACTCCATACATATTCTGTTAGTAAGGCTGGAGAAACAGGCAGGCTCATACAAAGTTGGTAGGAGCATGAGTTGGTTCATCCTTTTGGAAGGTAAATTGGCAATGCTTATAGAATTACAAATGTGCTTTTAAGCAGCAATCCCACTTGGGCAATTCGTCCTGTGGATTTCCTTGCACGTGTGTAGAATGACAGACTCTGGTACTATACATGATTACACACACCCACATACTTATCAGTACATGTTTCTAAAATTCTGTTGGATTCATACAGTGGAATTGTATGTACTTGTAGAAAAGAATAAGGCAGGTTCCCATGGTTTGGTATGGTATAGAAAGCTTCAGATTTCTTGTTGGGGATAAAAACCAAGGTGCAAAACAGTATTGTGTACAGGTATTTGGGGTAAAAACAAGGGAAACCAGAATTCATATCACATTCTTGTATACATACTCAATTTTGCTTGTATATACAAAAATTCTGGAGCATTTCCATCTAAGAACTAAGTACACAGGATACCCATGGAGGGAAGAGTAATAACCATGTCCATGAATGAATGGAAGGGAGCTTTCTCACTATTGACCTTTATTTTGGCTTTTGACCATGTGTATGCATATGCGTGCTCAGTCGCTCAGTTGTGTCTGACTCTTTGCGATCCCAAGGACTGTAGCCCGCCAGGCTCCTCTGTCCATGAGACTTTCCAGGCAAGAATACTGGAGTGGGTTGCCATTTCCTCCTCCAGGGGATCTTCCTGACCCAGGGATCGAATCCACGTTTCCTGTGTCTCTTGCATTGGCAGGCAGATTCTTTTGCACTCCGCCACCTGGTAAGCCCCTCCATGTCAGTACTGCCATCTCAAAAAGTAATTCGAATCACAGTGGGTCTGGTAATCTGGTCACTTCTCTCTGGGTGAACCAAGTCTTCGGTTAAAAGCCAGGATTGCTTTCGCCTCCTCTTTGGAGACCAAGAGGTTTGTGGGGCTTCATCAAACTACAGACCTTCAGTGGCCGCTGACCATGTTCCGCCTCCAGGACCATCTATCCTGCAGCCAGCACTGGGTCTCCATGGAAACTCTACCCATCCAGATTTGACGCTCCCTGGTGAGTCTAGGTGAACATGTTGTTTAAATCTAATAATCCTCCACGAATGTCAGCTGCTGCCTCACAGTACAGGAGAAGAGCCTGCTACAAAGTGAGGGCTGTGCCAGGGCACCGCACCAGAGATAGAGAAGTAGAGCCCAAGGGTGGTCAAAGCAGTGAGTAGCTCTGCTGAGAGGAGAGGGTGGAGAGGACTTGGGACCCTGCCCCGCACCAAGTGGCCGGTGAGTCCATGCATTCTTTGCTCGGTTGCCAAATAAACCTGAATAATTTTGGAGCATGCCGGCTGCCTGCAGTGGACCCTGAGCTGGTCAGCTGGTTGTTTTACTGGCATGAGATAGACAGGACTGTTTAGACAGTTGTAAATCCTCTCAGAGTAAAATCTTATTAACGCAGATGAAAAAGCACTTTAGGAGAAAAAAAAAAAAACACCCAACAACATCCCTAAATAATATGCTGAAGTTAGACGGCTTAAGGGAGTTTTCAAAAGGACTTTCAGCAGTAGCATCAAAAGCACTGATGAAATCAACACCACCCTGCTCTCTTGGAAGAGATTTCTATATCTAGCTTCGGAAGTCAAGCCTGAACCCTTGGAAAGAGACTTATGAATAATGATGGGGTAAAAGGGATTCCTTAGGATGGGTGAGCTCACATATTTCCCACGGATTCTGGATTAGCTTTACAATCACAGCAGATTCGATAATGACTTGTGGCCACATCTGTACTCATACCTGAAATCCAACCATGGCTGCTGGACTTTGCGTCACTGGCTATTCCTGGGTTTGGGGTTGAGGCCTGACAGGAAGCGGAGATGCTTCTCTCCACCAGGGTCACATGGCACAAGGGCCACAGCATGTGGGCTAGGCCAAGGCAGAGGTGGGCACTGTGGCCAGGCACACACCTTTTCCACGTGGTCCTCCCCCGCCCCAGCCAAGACGTCCCCCCAAGGACGGTCAAGCAAGACCTAACGGATGTGGCTTGAAGTCATGTGTATTCACTTCTACCCAGCTTAGACAGCCTGCCGTTTAATGCCCCTCCCCTTAAAGCGTAGAAACTTATTAGATGCCTAGAAATTTCCTTAACATTCATCAATTACTCTGTCTTCCAGATGAGGAAACTGAGGTTTGGAAGGAACTAGTGGTTTTCATAAAATTCCAGAGCCAAACTTGTCTCCAGTTCCATGGCTCCCTGTGGAAATACACGGGGCCAATGCAGTGGGTGAGCAGCCAGCTCCCGGGACAGACACAGATGGGTGAGGCCTGACATGTGATTTGAAACTTCCTGGCTGGAGCAGGACTTTGGCTATAAGCAAAGTGGGTTGCTGTTGAGCTCCATTTCAATAATTCATGGGATGGTTAGGCTGCCCGCTTTTAAATATTTATCTGTCTGCTGCCCTGCATAATTAGAAAGTGATACAGGATGTGCCCTCTTACTGAGGTTATTAAACCTTGGGGTTATGATCATTTTCATCCTGTTATTAGCTTCGCAAACCAGGCCGCCAGAGATATGTTCCTGCTGTTCGGAGATGTATCCTGATCCTCTGAGCCCTTTCCGCTGGGATTCTGACGGTCACCTCATCCTGTAACGCACATGGGCTCGGAGACCGCTAGGCTGAGGCCTCTGACTCCACCTGCATTCTGCTGCCTTTCAGCCAGGCTTCCGACTCACTTCTGCAGAGAGGCCAGCCAAGCCAGCAGCCTCTGCCTGAGGCTCTCTCCTGGAGACACCGCGGCTCAGAGAAGAGGTGCCTCTGGCTGGAGGGTGCAGGCACATGGGCTTCTGAACCGGGAGTGCCTCCCTTCTGCCAAGGCCCAGAGCTTAGTATTCCCTGCCGTGAAGAGTCCAGTCTCTGTGCGTCCACTCCGATTTCATAACCCTACCAAGGCCTGACGGGACTGAACTGTCGGTCAGCATCTGAACAAAAGCCCTCAGTGGGCAGGCAAGCGGGTAAGGGAGCCCTTGCTTCAAGAGGGACCCTGAAGCCCCAGAGCAGCAGAGCTGTGCAGGGCCGGAGGCCTGTTTGCTTAACCCCCCAATGTGCACTTGGGATGAGACGCCTCAGTTACCTGGGGCCCCTGTTCGGTCCTGACGTCAAAGGGATCTCCAACTGGCCGCTTCTTGGCATACTCCACGCTCCGCCTGACAAACTCGTCGTAGACCTGCTCCTCCACAAACACCCTGGAGGCGGCTGTGCAGCACTGGCCTTGGTTGAAGAACACTCCCTGATGCGCGCACTCCACCGCCAAGTTCACTGCAGGGAGGGGCGGCGAGGGGAGAGGAAGCGATTAAGTCGTTAGGGCCGGACAGGCGACAGCTGCAGCTCTAATTGCCCACACGGGAAAACAGGCCTCTGGATGGCTGCGGTGCAGAAATTAATTTTGCTCAGCGTTTCCCAAAAGCAGAGGATGGGAATGGGGGTTTTCGGGTCCACCGAGTTTGGGGTTAAACAGGTCCCTGACCACTGGACATCTCAGCGTCTTTCCTGTGCTAATGAGCACGGAGACTGTTCGTATCCCATCTCCCTTGCCCACGGATCCCTCCCCTTCCTTTTCTGGGGACTAGTGGTCTATAAAATAACCTTTTGTTAAGTACTGATGTTGACCAGCTGGTGAGAATTTTTCAAGGGGCCAAAATTTTCCACCTTGAGTGAAAAGAGGGACCTTATGAAAGGAACACAACACTATGTGTGACTTAAAAGGGTTTTAAAAAATGTATTGATTCTGCCTGATGAAGGCTGGGTCTGCACTGCGGAGCTATACTGAAATAAAACCAGGTACTAAAACTGAACTAGCAGGGTGCTCAGGGAGAGAGGCCACTGACATTCGCTGAGGGGCTTCTAAACCCCACCTGACCGCCCCCCAACTCCAGGGCAGCTTCCCTTTGCCTAAAGCAGGAGCCAGTCCCCCCTGGACGTGGGCGGAGTATCCACATTAGCCAGCATTGCTCTCCAGGCGGCTCTGAGGAAGGCTGCTCTTGGCTTTAAGAGCCGTCATTACCCAGAAAGGTCTTCTGTGGCAGTCACAGTGACAGCAGGACTGTATCACAAGGTTCTCGTCTCTGCCTGTACCCCACCTTCTCTTAGGCACCTTCAAACTGCCCCTCCTCCAAAACAACTCATTTACTTCCTGACAGCACCCAGAGGGGGGCAGCTGCAGTGTTGGGGGACGGTGGCGTGTTACTGTTGATACGACGCCCGGGATGCCAGTTCTGTCGGGATTTAATTTTGTGGACTGGCACTGCCCAGCCGAGGAATAGGAGATGGGTGTTTATGACCCTTGTCAAGCCAGCACTCAGACAGGAGTCCCGCTTTTCCGCTGCAGAGTTCCTGGTTGGGAGGGAAGAGAGTGAGCTGACGGGCAGGAGGGGCGCCTGGATTTGGAGTCGCAAGAGGGTAAAGCAGGAGTCCTGCTCTCTGAAACTGGAGTTTCAAGCTCCAAATGTGGGTCACAGCGGGGCAGCAGCCAGGACTGCCCCACGTGGCTGCACAGACCATTAGCAACACTGGTCCTACTTCCGTAGGAAGCAGCAAACCAGGCGAAAACGAGCAGTCGGTCTTCACACCCAGCTCCCCTTCCTTCGGTGGTGCTCGAGTCCCCACCCAGTCCTCTCTTCCACTTGGCACCCACTGCGAGGAGAACTGATACCAGTGATTTACACCTGGGCCAGAAACCACGCTAGGGCCACTTCTTCTCAGGGAAGTGTGCAATGCCAATCTTATCTGAGTATGGAACGGAAAGCTCTGGACTGCTTGAAAGGCATCCCAGGCACCAGTGAGCAGGTCGGGGAGGTGCTCATCAAGGCAAAGGCGTTTTAGTGTACTTGGGAAATCACATCTTTGGGCAGCTGACCCTGCCAGCAGGTCAGTGACGGCCCGAGGTGGCCCTTTCTTCCCTCTTCTGGACATGGCAACTCAGAATAGTGCTTATTTTAATATTATATCATGAGACACAAGCTGCTGGACAGGCTGGCATTCCCAAGGAAGAGGCGGTCAAGGGAAAGACAGCACCCAGGCCAGCAGAATACTTCTGAGGGCCCCTGCCACAGGCCTCTGATTTGTCTGGTTTGAGACAAAGAAGAAAGTAACTCCACAAGTCCTCAAGAGTCGGCAAGCACTGCAGGAAGCTCTGAGCTGGAGGGCAGAGTGATGAATGCCTGTGGAGGTGCCTGTCCTCCGCTCCTGGCCTCCCCCACTGCCCCCACACAGGGGGCTCTGAAGAAGACCCAGACTCACTTGTCACGGCCCCAGCTCTGGAAGGACAGGGAAGGAAAACTCAGCCTTGAAGGGGAGAAAGAGGCGGCCCCTCTGGCTACCACATAAAACATGCCCTCCTCCAGGGCGGCTTTCCACCACCAGTGAAGCTGGCCTTTGGGTCTCTGCCTGCCTGTTATTTACGGTGGGACGACCCGAGGTGGAGAAACATCCCCGTGATGCGTGTGCCTGTTTTTCTCGATTGGTTCTGACTCAGGCAAGGAAGTGAGGAGAAAGCTGTGGACCGAGCAAAGCCTCTGACTCACGGTCGGCATCAGCACACACGATGCAGGGGTTTTTCCCGCCAAGCTCCAGCGTCACCCTCTTCAGGTTGCTGTGGGAGGCTGCCTCCTTAACCAGCTTCCCAACCTTCAGGATAAAAACCAGACAGAGGAAGCCTCAGACAGAGCTGAAGTGGCGGGACGATCCGTGCAGGCCCTGGGCCGCGGTGCTGCCCCCTCCCTCCCCGGGACCCGACCGTGACCCGGCTGGAATCCCGGCTCTGAGCGGCTCCCTGCAGGGGTGGGCCGGGAGCCCCGCAGGCCCGTGGCTCGCCCATGGCCACACACGGCGAGCGGCGGAGCTGACCTCACCTGCCGCCTGCCGCCAGCAGCAGGCCAGTCTCGCCCGAGGGACCGAGGGGCGGCCACTGTGCGTGGTCCTTTGGTCTAATCTGGGGGACCTCCGAGGGTTAGAGAAATGGGGGACCTGATCTTCAGGAGGGGAAGGTGCCCATCCTCTGGAAACGCCCCCCACGACCAAGGGCCCCAGGGGCAGGGAGAGAACGGCTTCCCCGTGAAGCAACCATGGGACCACTCTCCAAACGGTGAGGTCCTAGCTCGTGTGTGTGCCCATCACCCCCACAGCGCTGCAGGTGGGCTCGGCCCAGAGCAGCGCCTCGTCTTGGGGCCCCCGGCTCAGAACCGGCAGACTCAGAGACCAGGGCGCACGCGGAGACCAGGGCGCACGCGGGGACCTGGGCCAGACAGCCAGCAGGAGGCGGAGCTGGGCTCCCCCAGGGCTGAGGGGAGAGTGCCAGCATGGAGCAGGGTGCTCAGAGCCGGTGCCCAGGGACAACCCAGAAGGATGGGATGGAGAGGGTGGTGGGAGGGGGGTTTGGGATGGGGGACACAGGTACAGCCGTGTCGGAGTCATGTCAACGTATGGCAAAACCCACAATATTGAAAAGTGATTAGCCTCCAATTAAAATAAATAAATAAACTGAAGAAAAATAAAACTCGGCCAGCTCCTGGGCGGTGGTCTGAAGGAAGTGTGGAGTAGATCCAGGTGATAATGGACAAGGGCTGTCCCTGGGAAGAGCAGCCTCGGCGGGCGGCCTCGGTGGGCTGCACCCGCTAGGGAGACGCCTGTCAGCTGAGCACCCGCGGGGTCACAGAAGGGACCGCATTCTGGGTATGAGGCCACTGCCTGGGGACAGCCCTCCCAGAGGGCCCCATGGGCAGTCCCATGGTCCGCCCCACGGTCCCGAGAGGGCAGCGGGGTCAGGGACGCTCCCACTGTAGGTGAGAAGACGGGAGACCCGGGCGCCACTGCGGGGGCCCCTCTCTGCCCCCACCCCTCATCCCCACTGCGGGGGGCCCTCTCTGCCACCACCCCTCATCCCCACTGCGGGGGGCCCTCTCTGCCCCCACCCCTCATCCCCACTGCGGGGGCCCCTCTCTGCCCCCACCCCTCATCCCCACTGCGGGGGGCCCTCTCTGACCCCACCCCTCATCCCCACTGCGGGGGCCCTTCTCTGCCCCCACCCCTCATCCCCACTGTGGGGGCCCTTCTCTGCCCCCACCCCTCATCCCCACTGTGGGGGCCCTTCTCTGCCCCCACCCCTCATCCCCACTGTGGGGGGCCCTCTCTGCCCCCACCCCTCATCCCCACTGCGGGGGCCCCTCTCTGCCCCCACCCCTCAGTCCCCGGTCTTCAGGGTCCTATCCACCAGCCACAGAACTGCTGGACAACACTAGGAGAGATAGGAACGCTTATTGCCTGGGAGATTTTACCCATCTATTTTTTAAGTACAGAAGTGCTTTCTCATTAGAAATAATTCCACATATAGATGCATATAAATTAAAGGGGAAAGATTTTATCTCCCCTCACCTGTTAATGCCCCAGGACTTGGTGAGGAGGCAACAGTAAGAATTTCTTGGGATTCTTTGCAGGCAATTTCTATTTCTCTACACACACCTTTTTACTAATGGTGTACATATATATATATATACACATATATAGTAGTGTTAGTCACTCAGTCGTGTGTGACTCTTTGTGACCCCGTGGACTGTAGCCTCACCACCCTCTTCCGTCCATGGAATTCTCCAGGCAAGAATACTGGAGTGGGTTGCCGTTTCCTTCTCGAATACATACATACATATATATATAAGTATATGGTATATACTTTCCTGCAGTTTACTATTTGTGTTTGTGCTTCAGCAATAGATCATTGCCCAGATTTCCTTATTGTAATGGCTATAAAACATCATATAGTATAGATACAATATAATGGAAAGTATGTCCTCGAATGCTCGTGAAAATAGTAGTTGCTAAGCAGCTAATTCAAAATGGAATTTCTGAATCAAAATTTGACACTTTCAAATGTGTGATCAATACTACAATATTGCCAGTCACCCTAGGCTTATTTTTTTTAACCTTGATTATGATGTTTATCTTATGGCTATTTCACATTTTTATCGTATCTAACAGTATTTTCTTCTGAGGCTTCTGAATAAATAAATTAGATATTTATTTAGTTTGGAAACTGGATCAGTAACTTTTTTCTTTTTACTATTGCTATGTACTAAAATGGGGTCAGATTTAGCATGGGGATGCATCACAGTTTAGCCTCTGAAGGAAAAATTCCCAGCAACAGCCACTGGGCCCCGCCCCGGCTGGTAAGGAGTTACCTCTGTGGACCCAGTGAAGGCTATCTTGTTGATCTGAGGGTGAGAAGAAATTGCTGCTCCCACTGTGGGCCCAAATCCCGGCACGATGTTCACCACGCCCGGAGGGAATCCCACCTGGGAGGAAAGTGAGATGGTGTTCAGAGGAGGAGGTGGAGAGAGGCACGGCTGGGCGAGGTCCCTGAGTAGAGGGGCAGCCTCACCCGGAAGCTTGGGCGCGGGGCCGACAGCCTCTCCAGGACCAGACCCAGTCAGCCAGCGAGTGGGCGGGACCGGGGTGAGGCCTATACCCCTCTTCCTGGTGGCCTGCCTACCCCAAAGGGCTTCAGAACAAAACAGCAGTGCACCTTTGTGGCAGAGCACCCTTCTGTGTGTCTCTGCATGGACCTGTGTGTGTGTGTGTGTGTGTGTGTGTGGGTGTGAGTGAGTCCATATGGGTCTCTCTGTGTGTCTGTGTCTGTCTGTGTGTTGAGGGAGCAGGGACACTTTGGTCACAGCCCCCAGGCTCAGAGGCATCTGCAAAATACACTTCCTGGACTTCAACTTACATTTTTCAAACCTGTCCCATTAATGTTCCCAATGGCAATATGGTCTCACTTCCTCAAAGTCCCAGACTGTTGAAGCTGGGTCACTCTGAGAGTGAGCACAGCCTGAAGGTGGGGAGCAATGTTTCCTTCCCGTGGTGCGCTGCACATGCTCGGTGCTTTTTATTAACCAAGAGCAGCGCAGATGAGCTTGGGGGGCAATGCTCTTCCTCTGGGGGATGCCATTGTCTTTGTTATTAATAAAACATGTTAATTCAGAAATGCAAGATTTTAGGACATGGTGCTTGAGTCTTCAGTTTTCCTAAACACTTTTTTAAACAACTGTGACTTTAGAATCTGTAAGTCTATTTATATGATGTCATCACCGGTCAAACAAAAGTGGAAAACCAGTCAGTTGCTGGCTCTGCCGCCTTACATCCAAACAGTAAATGTTTCACTTCCCGGTCGTATTGGCCTGGCTAAGAGGCAAAATGAATGGACCGTTCCTCCCATCCCTCTTTTACTCCTGTTTCTTTTAAAAAATTCTTTGCAGCATACACACTGGGGACAGAATGACTGAAATACATTGCAAGGTGTGTCTGGAAGGAGGTGGCCCTTTGGGCGGCTCGTTTCCCCAAGTGGTGGCTGCCAGGGAGAGGACAGGTGCCTGAGAGCCAGCGCTGGGGAGGAGGCTGGGGCTCGCAGCAGCCCCTCCGGGGGAGCTGGTGGGGTCACAGCTCCAGGAGAAGGACGGGCACCGCACAGACTGGGTCTGGAGAGCTCACCTCTCAAGCGACCCCCTTGTAAATTCTCTAGACAAAACATTTGGCCCAAGACCACAGGTTTGAGCTCGTCATCAGAATGAAGCATTCTCACTAGGATCAGGGGGAGGAATGGAGTCCCTTCTAGTTCAGCGGCCACAAGCAGGAGCGGGGAGGAGCGGCTGCCAAGTGAAACCCGGGAGGCATTCCTGTCCCACTCAGCCGGGAGCCGGCGGGCGCCGGCATGCACGGCCCGGCTCCCGGGAGTGGGAACGCTCCTGATAACACAGAGCATTTTCTCTCGGGATGTCTCACCTCTTTGATCAGAGAGCCCAGGTAGAGGGCGGTGAGGGGAGTCTGCTCCGCTGGTTTCACGACCACGGTGTTCCCGCAGCAGAGAGCGGGAGCCAGCTTCCACACCAGCATCAGCAGAGGGAAGTTCCACTGCAGCAGAACATAGAGGGGTTGGCGGCCCCAGGTCTGCCCACGACGCCGTCCTCAAGGCCCAGGGATGCCTGCGTGGAGCACTTGCTTTGCATGGTTTAGATGTGGGGTATAGGAGGTCACGCGGGAGTATGCAACGGTCAGGGGCTTCCCTGGTGGCTCAGCGGTAAAGAGCCTGCCTGCAGTACGAGAGACCCGGGTTTGATCCCTGGGTCGGGAAGATCCCCTGGAGAAGGGCATGGCAACCCACTCCAGTATTCTTGCCTGGAAAGTCTCATGGACAGAGGAGCCTGGCGGGCTACAGTCCATGGAGTCATAAAGATCAGACAAGAATGAAGCGACTAAGCAGGAGTACCAGCAGCATGCAATGATCAGAACTGCATTCCTGCCCAGTGTCTCCTGAACTGCATCCTAGGAGACGCTAATAGGGGGTCACTGCCGAGAGGATTCTGTTCTAGGTCTGCTATCTTCTCCTCCTGCAGGTTAACAATGCCAGCAGCACATCAGTATCTGGGAAAAGCCCCAAAAGAATGAGGACCCCCTCTCCTCAACTCAGACGTCACCCTATCTCCCTTCCTACAGAGCACACACTGACCCCTGCCTGATGGGCATTTGGTGACATTCATTTCAGAAAACACTTTCTTGTCCTCCTTTCGCCACAGAGGCAGGGACACCAGCGTCTCTCTGGCATCAGGCCTGAGAAGCACCCTCGCCCACTGGGCGTCCACTGTAAGCCTGGTGCATTTCCAAACGCTGAACTCATCTGATCCCGACACACCTGTGTGGGGGCAGTCACACTGCCACTCCCCTTGACAGAAGAGGGGACGCGGCGCAGAGGGGTGAGGTCACTGGACCAAGGTCACAGCTGTCAGACGAAGGCCAGATTCACAGCCAGGCTCGTTTCCCTCACCGCACTGTTGCCTAAGTATCACCTTGGGTGAGTCGAGTTGAAACTGAGCATCTCCAGGAGCTTGATTCCAGCCAGCCCTCATCCCTGAGCCCACTCCCACCATTTGGCTCCTTAGGCTCCGAGGATGCCTCTCCCCCGGCAGCTAGATTTCTCCGCCAGCTCTGTCTCAAGTTCCTGCCACTGTACACCAAACAGAACACCCCGGGGCCCAGGGGCCCGTGAGGTTGGCTGATGACAGCAGACACAGCCCCGCTGGTCCCCGGGGTCCACTCATCTTCCAGATCCCCACTCCTGAGCACACAAATGCCATCAGCTCTCCCCTCCGACAAATGAACCTGCACCTTCTCCTGGCCTCTGCCTCTCCTCCGGGCTCCCTTCTCTCTCACTGCAGCTCTGGAAGGACCAAGCCCACATGCCTAGCTCCCTTTCCAGCGGCCCCAGCTACATCAAAGACTCCCCAGCACCTCTCTTGGGGAGCACATCTAACAATATGTGTGTCTGTCATTTTGACTTTCCAGGTAGGAGATGATCCCATCGACCGTAGTCTCTTTCTGAAAATGTGTTACGTCCCTGGGAGGCCCCTGATCCCGGCTGCTCAGGCTTCTCCCTGGGATTCCTTAGTGGTCTGTGGGGCTGGCCCTCTTCTTTTCTCACTTGACATCCATCTTTAGGGGACCCCCTCCCAACTTGATGGGCAAGAGCACCTCGGGCCTGACCACTGACCGGCTCTCAAAACTGATTGCTGAAGCATCACCCCGTCCTCGCCCCCAGAGAGCATTTCTCCATGCCTCTCCACGCTGCTGCCTGCCTCCGCAGCTGCTGCAGGGGCCTGGGCCTTCCTCCCACAGACGGCAGCATCACAGCAGCCCTGGCACCTACCCAGGGAGTGAAGTCCTGGGCCCTGGGCAGCACGGTGTTGGACGTTGGGCCGCAGCACCTGCCGGGTGTGCCTCCTTATCCTCACTTTGTCCCTGCTTAAGCTCCCACCTCGCCAGCTATCCCACCGCTGCCTCCAAGTAGCCCGACACTTCTCCACCCTCCTGCAGGCCATTCCCATGCCCAGAAACCCCTTTTTCCTGGAGGACAACTCTTTCCTATCCTTCAAGGCCCAGTTGAGAGTCTACTGCCCAGGGGGACCTGACCATTCCTGACCCCTCTGGTTGGAATCCATGGGTCTTCTGCTACATTCCTGGAATTGGCCCCTTGAGAGCAGGAATGGGGTCGCATCCATCCTGGCCCTCAATCATCAAGGTCCATGCCACACCGCAATGCTCCGCTAGGGCTGGTGCAGTCAAATTAAAACCCATTAGAAACCGGTTCCAAAGACCGCGGTGCAGTGCAGTGGGATCTACAGATCTCTCTAGAAAAGCCGCCATACTTACAGGAGTGATGGCCCCACATACACCGATGGGCTCGTGCCTGGTGAAACACACAACGTTGTCATCTGGAAGACAGATTAAACAGAGAAGAACACGCTCTCGTGAATCTAGCTTAAGAATCCTAAGTAGTTACAAAGACAAGAAAGAAATCCAGAAGCCCACCAAACTGTCAACTCTAAGTTCTATCTGTTTCATAAAGAAGTGATTTTTAACTCAATTTCAAGAGTAAAATTCCTTAGAGGAAGAATCAGAACAGTGCCATTTCTTTTGCCAGGGCGCATGGGAAGGATGCTCTGGAGAGAAACCAGGAGGTGCTCTAAAGAGGCTGCCTGGAGGAGAAAGAAGACACGGCCCCCAGGAGACCCCAGACGCAGCCGGGAGTCCTGAGCTTGCTCACCTGTGGGGATGGTCCTGCCCTGTATTTTGTCTGCCCACCCAGCAAAGTATCGAAGGGTTTTGATACAGCCTTCCAGGTCGATGAAAAAGGCATGAAGGAATGGCTTCCCTGTGTCCATCGTTTCCAGGGTCTGCAATCACAAGATGACATGTTTTTAAGACAGTTTTCCGTTTGACCCTCAGATTGTTAAAGACAGGGCAGGGAGAGAGAGCAGAGTCCTGGAGTGCTGCCCGCAGGACCTCACAGCCATGCACGTCTCTGAAAGCAAGACATCACGCTCGAGATAAGACCTGTCCCAGGCTGTCGAGGACCGCTTTTCTTTCCAAACACCTCATCCTGGGGGATTGGCCAGAGCATGGCCACGGGTGCGTGAAGGACGGCATGCCGCTGGTCTGGCACCTCAAGGGGAGGGAATAAATGTGCTTTAGCACAGCCTTCTGTCGTCCTTCGGGAGCGCCATTGGCCACGTGAGTCTGCGCGTTCCAGGAGGCTCGCAGAAGGTGTGACGGCTTCAGGTTGGCTGTGAAGGGGGCTAGGTCCTCTAACAAAGGAGAAGGGGTGCTGGGTTCTCTCTTCTCGGCCTCGCGGACCAGCACAGCTGTGGAAAGCGTGACGGGCCCTAAAGAGTCGACAAGCAGCCCAGAGGCGCGACTCCGCGCTCCCGCCAGCCAGATGCGGGCTGGGAAGCCAGCAGGCTCGCCCTGGGTGCTGAGGGGTGCCTGCTCCCCAGGCGCGCACGCAGTCACTCAAGGGTACGGACTCGTTTCTGTTTCCAACCAGGCTCAAGAGAACCCCCGTGTCCCTCAGACAAGCGGCCCCAGTAGAGCCCAGGGCTGCAGCCGCATCCGTGGCTGCAGGAAGCTGCCACCTGACACAGAGCCCAGGGCAGGATTCTGGTCGTCGGGTCACTGGGGCGAGATGCCGGTTTACAAAGGAAGAGAGGCCCCTGCGTGCGCAGGGGCAGACGCCTCGTCTCTGAGACAAGGGTGAACAGCTCTGCTCCTGCTTCAAGGTGCAGACGCCAAGGCTAACAGAGCCCAGGACCCATCTGTGTTATCAGGAGGGCAGGGGCATGGCCGGCACTGCATCTGGGGCTTCTGACTTCCATCAGGGCAGTGATGCTCTTCAGGCCGCTGCCCTGGACTTTTGCACCTGGAAAGGATGTAGGATGGCCAAGTAAACGGCTGGGGCCACCTTATCTTCACTTCAGGAAGGAACCAAGCATTCTCTGAACAGGAGGCAACCCTTTCTCAGCTGAGTGGCCGTGGCAAGTTCCTGAATTTCATCCTGCCTCAGTTCCCTCATCTGTAAAACAACAATAATAATGGTATCTACCCTACAGGACTACTGTGCGGGTTAGAGGAGTCCCATCATAAAGCACCAACAGCAGTGTCTACCTATGGTACCCGTCACATCCACTGTTCAAATGATGATAATAAGACCTGTGACGACCGTCGTCATTTTCCCTTTTGGGGCCGGACAGGTGGCCAGCAAGCCTCATCTGGGGACAGTGAGGAGACAGGAGTGAGCGTTGCTAGAGATGACAGGGCTGGTCTGGGTCTGGGGTGTGTCTCAGCCCTGGTGGAAGCTGCTCAGGGGCCCAGCCAGGGCAATGTGACAGCCAGTGCACTGTACCTTTGGCTTCTGCTGATTTACATTCCAAGTTGGAACTTTTCTTTTCCCAGGGGAAACTCAACAATTGTAACTAATGCCAAGATTCTCCAGGGCCCAGCTGCTCCACACAGCATCTGGTCATCTATCAGCAGAACCTGGAGCTTGTTCTTGGCCCTTTTCTGGGATGGGAAAAAAGGCAAGGGCTGGGCAGAGCTTTGTGGGGACACGCGGGGCCTGAGCCACTGCCCAGCTCCAGTCCTGGCTCACCGTCTGGCTGGGTAAACTAGGACAGATGACCTAACCTCTCTGGGCTGCAGCATTCTTATCTTTGAAACAGGATGATAAAGACTACAGATCAAGGGCCTACAACAAGCCTGGGACAAAGTGAGCATTCAACAGCACTATTTTTATTATCAATTTAGTCACATTTGCTTACTCTCATGATAACAGAAATTTGCCAGGTTGGTGTCATGGAATCTTTCCAAGCAAAACTGGGTCATGATAGTTTTAGAAAGGAAGCTCTTAAAAAAAAAAAATCAAAAACGATTTTCAGGTGATTACGCAGACATGAAGCTGAGAGATCAAGAGTTAGCTACTCGCTTGGCTTTTAAACAATTATTGTGGCTGGACCATGAAAGAACCACAGCTGCTTCTAAGTTTCTTTTTAACATGTTAGGAGAAAAATATACCTTTTGAGAAATCAACACATGCAAACCCTTAAATACTAAAGAATGAAGGGAAAGTGCGGTGGGGACGTGCCCACGATGCCCCAGTGCCAAGGCTTAAATGAAGGGCTCAAAAGTGGGGCTCTGCTTGAGACAAGAGCAAACAGTGACAGCTCCTCTTCGGAGGCTCCCGAGATGAGCATCTGAACACCAGAGCCTGGTTCCAGGGACCGCGATGAGGGAGAGATTGCTGGGGCCGCTGGACGTGCCCACGGTCTCCAAACACTGAACACGAAGTATTCAGGCCCAGCTCCGTCAGAGCCACCAAGCTGGCAAGGGAACATGACGGAAGAGGCACCTTGTGCAGGAGAAGGCAGGAAAACCCTCTCAAGAGCGTGCTTTCCCGTGATGTGATCTGGGTTCTAAAAACTGTATTTGCCGGTCACTCTCTTGTCTGTTCCACGATGCGGTGAAGAGCTGGAACCTACGTCTCGTGGGCAGTGATTCTCGATGGCAGAGGCACCCTGCTCCACGTGCGCTCACAGCAGCCTTCCAGGACAGCCAAGAGGGCTGACGGTGAAGGGGGTGGCCTTGCAGCCACTGCGCCCCAAGATGATACTGACACTTCAGAACAGGGAGGGGAGGGTACCAGGCACATCCTCTCCCGCCTGCTCTGAGTCCTCACGGACATTGCAGACGGATGAGCTCATGCTGGGGGAAAACAGAAATGTTTTTGAAAAAGCCAGTTTGGCAGCTTGAGAGTTGAGACTGGCTTTTGCTGCAGGAAGAAACCAGAGCCTCTGTGGAGAGAGACACTGACCCTGGAGGGATCTCTCCCCCCGCCACTCCCCCACCGCAGGCTGGCCAGCTGGGGCGGAGGAAGGAAGCTGCAGGTCTCTCCGTGTGTGTGCATGCACCCTCAGGGCAACACGCCCCAGAAATGGAGTTTCTCCAGCCTCCACCCATGACACACACGCAGGGCCAAGAGAATCTCAGCGCCCTAGCTGCGGGTGTCCCTGCGGGTGTCCACCTGACCACTCATTCCCAACATCAAGAAAGGACAGAACCGTTTTTCCAAATCAGAGGCCAAAAAGGAGGTTTCCTTTCCTACCAACTGGGCCTCCGGTTCTGGGACAAGTGTTACACGGGAATCTGAGCTAGGAGAGCTGTACGTGCGGGCGGCGAAGGAGAAGGCCCCAGGGCCCTGGGATCTCCTCCGATCAGTCACCCGCCGCAAGACCAAAGGAAGGTCTGAGGATCCCAGTAAATTCTGCACTTGCAACTCCTAAATGTCTTCACAGCCCATCTCATGAGAGCAGCCCAACCTCACGCAATGGGATGAATCCACGTACACATTTTGCCGCTGAGGAATTAAGGTGCTAGAAATTGCCAGGAGAACACACAGCTGAGCTTAGCACCTGGTCCTCAGATGGCATTATTAATAATAGCTGTCATCCGTTTAGTGCTTACTGGATGACAGGGACTGCAAAGGATTTTAAGTGGATCCTTCTCACAACGCTCAGATATCATGAATTGTGACATTCTCCATGAAGAAACATACACTCAGGGAGGCTGAGCGACTTGCCCAAAGTCACGTAGCTGGTAAGCGGCAGAGCTAGAGTTCGAACCTAGGTCTTTCACACTCTGAAGTTTCCTGTAACTGTTATCCCACCCTCACCATCACTCCACACACACCACTGCCCATTTCAAGGGTGAAACGGGTTCAGCTGCATATGGACACTTATTCTGTGTCAAGGGGTGGCATTTATTTTAATAAGTATTAGAAAAACCACACCAGCACATTACACCTGTAATTTCATGGATATTGTCCCTTAGGATGAGGTTAAATTTCAGTTTGGAAAGGAGGTGATACAAGAATACAAGTTAAGCTCATAACTGTGCAGGTAGGACCAAGGCACGGCCCAGCCCGGCTGTCTGTGAGCATCTGGAGTCTGGGAGCCGCTAGTGGAGTGGAACTTCCTCAGGCAGAGAAGACAGCCGCAGGGGGCAAAAGTCTGACCTCAGAACGGATCGTCTGAGTCCAGGGGTGCGGATGCCGGTCTGGGCTGGAGAGCTGCGCCTCAAAGGGCAGCGCAGCACCCCCCACCTCCCGACCCAGCACCCCGGTCCTCTCTCCTGCGGAAGGGGCGAGCCCGGGGCGCCAGCCGGCCCACGCCCCCTCCCCACGCGGGTCCTGGGTACTCACCGCCAGGACGGCGCGGTCCCGCTCCACCAGGTCCGCCAGCTGCTGCAGCAGCCGGCCGCGGCTCGGAGCGTCCAGCCGGCGCCACGGAGAGCCCCTCTGGAAGGCGGCTTGTGCGGCCTCCACCGCTTTGTCCACGTCGGGCTGCGAGGCCGAAACAACCGAGAGAGAGCGTGTCACCTTTCGCCCAGCGCTCGGCTGGCCAGGAACTGCAGAGTCCAGCCTCCATCCCGGCGCGGAGGACGGAGGTTGGGGGGCCAGCTCAGAGCAGTCGCCAGGTTTCCAATCGCTTCAATGGTCAGGGACTACTAAGGGATTTTGTTTTTTCTTGAAGTCTTTCAAGTTTTCTACAAGGGCCAAGGATTAACTTTCCTTCTGATTGTACAAAGTATTTAAAATAGTTATAAGACCACTGACTGTAATCATTTTTCTTGCTGACCTACATAGGAAAAGAGCATCTACTTGCTACCTAAGTTTGGACACAAACACACTTCCACAGCTCACCAACGAGGTGGGGAATGTCTGACTTGGCACTTCACTCCAGCTGAGAACCACATGCGGTCCAAGAACAGGGGGAAGAGTCCTCCTCTGGGTCTCAGAACTGACCATTTTGAAAAAGTCCACATCAGGGACTTCTCCCTTTAGCCTCACTTCACCTGTCCCCTGGGGCTTCCCTGGTGGCTCAGAGGTAAAGAATCTGCCTGAAATGCAGGAGATGCGATTTCAATCCCTGGGTAGGAAAGATCCCCTGGAAAAGGAAATAGTAACCTACTCTAGTATTCTTGCCTGGAAGTCCCATGGACTGAGGAGCATGGGTCACAAAAGAGCTGGACATGACTCAGCACCTTTTCATGGGGTGCTGCACGCGGGAGGGTCTGAACAGGTGGAAACAAGGTGCATGGTACACCATCACAAAAGTACTGCTACTAGAATCAAATTCAAGCCTACTTTACACACGTCATTCACCCTACCTACATATTTATGAACATCAGATAAGTACTCCAGTGGCTGAGAAGAAGGTTCCGTTTCTCTTTCCTTCTTACAAAAGCTGTACTTTTAACCTTTTCCCCAATGACACATATTCAAAAAATATTTCATGGTTTTAAATGTATCAAGGACATACCTAGGAGTCATTTAGCTTTATACATAAAAATATAATTAATAAATAAATATATATATTATATAATATAGCTTATACAATACACCCTGCACTATCAAATAGGGTTATAGGCTATAGCTTTACACAATCATTTAAGTTTCTGGTAGAAAAAAAAACAATCTGGCAATTGCATAACATTATTACTTCTGCATGACTTAGCAAGTCTTTTCTCCTTCAAGTCTTTTTTTTTTAAAAGTGTCTCCTGCCAGAATGTTGCATTTGGTGAAACATACCAGCCAGCCGGAAATGCTTTCAGGAAAGATTCTTTAATGCTGCCAGGTTCAAATCATTGATAAAAACCTTTCCTTTAGCCACGTGATAAGGATGGCTGAAGTCATCCTCACAGATGGAGAAACATCTATCAAAGGAGAAGGACTGTACAGCACAGGGTCCCTAATTGATCCCATTCTGGGCCATGTGTCTACGAAGCAGCTTGCTTACATTCAACCTCAGTGTGGACCAGCTCTGACTTACAGCTAAGCTGAAGCACTTCCTTATCCTCTAGTGATCTGTAATTGAATTACTGGACCAGGGGGAGGGCACCCACCTTATCTCCTTCTTCTACTTCACATATTTTCTCTAGAGTTGAAGGGTTATACGTGGCAAACTTTTTTCCACTCTTGGATTCGTTCCATTCGTTGTTGATGAATAGCTAACCAGGAAAGGAAATGGTGATGCATTAGGCTTAAATCAAAATCATATAATTCCAACATGCTGAGGACCTTAGGTCGCGTCTTTTCTTTCCCTCCCACCAACCTGCCCGCCTGCCGTTTTACAGGTGGGACCTGGAAGGGGAGCCCAGCTGGGAGCACACTCAGAATTATCAACAGAATCCAAGTCTCCTGACTTTTAATACATTTTCAGAGAACTACAAATTGTCAAAATAAAACGGAAGTAATTTAGAATTTTTTCTAAAATGTTTTTAGATAATAAGATGGAGTCACAGAAGAATAAAAGAGTTAGTTACAAAAAGGGCATGAGTTAAATTTTACACACTCATCAAGTTGAGGGGACGAATACACACACACACACACACACACACACACACACACACACACACACACACTCAGTGCCAAGCAATCTGCCTGCCCCTGAAGACGATGTCAGCAGTGAGCGTTCCCTTCTCCCTCCCTGCTGCGACGCCAGCTGGATCCGCCAAGGAACTGGATTTATAAAAGGATCTCACTATAACCCTTTAGCCCTCATTAATACACATCAGTGCCATCTCCCCATTCTCTTTAAAATGTCTATTTTCATGTTGGGCTTTAATAAAAGCCAGTGTTGGAATAGCAAGATAAATATCTGGGTTAGGAAATGTTCGGGTTATAGTAACATATGCTGCAATTAACTGCTTATATCCAGAACTAAAGAATCAACTCACAAAAATCACTTAGTTCTGAGACTCAGTTATCTAGAACATAGCCAAGAATAGAGACATTAAAAAAAAAAAATACATTGTGAACAAACTAAAAAGAATTTCATGGTCTATGCACTGAAACATGTGTTTTATTTACTCTTAGTTTACCCTAAAATTCTTAAAAAACATTAAAAGAGAGGATTTGGGGGAAAGAACTAGGAACTGAGGTGACAGATACCATAGAAATCATTTTCTGACAGAATGGAGGTCCCGGCCACCCAGTAAGAGGACAGAATCTTCCGTTGTACCCGCCAGGGACAACCTCGTGGTCAGAGCCCATCATGGCATCAGAGAGACCCCAGTCATGAATATGGCTAAAATGCTTTAGAAGCATCTCCATCGAGTAAAATGTCATCAACAATTTCTAAATACAGAACTAGCTCATCAGATTCCATCTCCATATCTATGTGCATCCTAAGTCACTTCAGTCATGTCTGATTCTTTGTGACCCTATGGACCATAGCCTGCCAGGCTCCTCTGTCTGTGGGATTCTCTAGGCAAGAATACGGGAGTGGGTTGCCATGCCCTCTTCCAGGGGATCTTCTCTGACTCAGGGATTGAACCCGAGACTCTTATGTCTCCTGCATTGGCAGGTGGATTCTTCACCGCTGAGCCACTAGGGAAGCCTCCTTATCTATATTCATATGTTTATACACATATATTTATATGCATGTCTCTATGTATCTATATGCTTATCTTTGATTCATTTAAAGGGAGAACTGCATCACTACAGGGCTAATTTCCACGACTGAATTTCGTTCATTTGGAATACCTGGTTTGCCGGTGAGGACAGATGAGAGGGTGGCCGATTTATCCAGCATGTGACCTGACTATATTCTCTGTCCTCAGCTGTCCTGTAAAAATGCCAAAGCTCACGGGAAAGGAAGCCTTCTCTGGGAAGCCACTGGGGCACTGTTTTGATAACTCTCCCTGGAAAGCAGGGGAATTTGAGAGTGGTGGGGACAAAGCACAGAGGGCCAGCCCTGGCTGGGCAGGTGAGCAGAGTGTCCCTGCCTCCCCGGTGGGGTCCGGAGCCGAGAGTGGCCCTCAACTGTGGGATGTGCCCATCCCACTTCTGGAAGCTCAGTGCCTTCAATCTGAGGCCAGGCCCCCAGGGAAGCATGTGGGAAAGGCCAGGCTACAATTACAGGCTTATTCTTCCAGCTGAAACCAAATCCGAGAGTTCACTTTTGCCATCCAGCAAGCAATCACTCGGTAACAGTGAGAAATTAATAAGTAGAGCAGAGGGGTTAAGTTAGCACAGGGAAGAAAGTGCAGCCAGGAAGAGAGGCCCATTTGTCGGAAGATGAAATTTCGTGGGTTAGATAATAGAGACTGTCAGTGAAATCTGCTGATTCTAGGACCTTCCTGATATCAATTCCAAGGGGGAGGGAAAATGAGAAGGTAGTAGAAGAGAATATAAATAAGGGGATAAAAACAGATTGCAACGATCAGATGTCTGTTATACTTCAGCTTCAAGCATGTTCCTCCAAAAAAAATAATTACTTGGTTGTTTGTGACATTGATCCATAGTCCTTTCTAACCAGCAACTTAAAAAAAAAAAAATTCAGACTGCTCAACTTTACTCATATTTTCCCATCACAATGTTTCTAATTTAGCAAAATTTTTTGCTTTATACTACATTACTAAGCAATCTTGTAAGTGGTTTCTACTGTTGATTTTTCTCTGCACTAAAAGGAAAAAAAACATAAAAAAAAAAACTTTCCCTTGACTTGTGAACTGGTAAGAAACAAAACTTTCAGAGGAACAAAACTACATTACACTCAGCAGATGGGATTCACATTTTACTGGAGGAATGGAATGGCATCCTATCCAGACTGAGTTGGAAGACCACAGCTGTGGTTGCAGTCAGGTGCCCCAGACAGGTGAGGGTAGTGGTTACACAAGAGAGTTCTGCAGTCGCCGCTTACAGAAACTTCCGCTGGACCTCGGCTCTACTCAAAAGCAGTGCTTTCAGAAAAGGAGATTCGAGGGAATTTTACTTTACATAAAAAACAATCATTAAAAACCAGCGTTTTCTAGAGCCAGAAAATCTTAAAAAAAGAATTTCTGCTACTGTAAGAATTGTTAAGGAAAGTCGGGGGCTGTCTGAAGTGAAAGGGACTGCTACGCTCTGAGACCTATATGGGGCTTCTAGGGGACCCTCCCCTCCCCCAAATCACAGAACAGAGCCCAGTATTAAAACGTGCAAACAAACAAAGGCGCTTCGTCCTTACAGAGACTGGACTTACCCTGGGACATGGTCCCCCAAGGCTGGGGCCCAGACCCACCATTTCCTGCATGTCCTCCGTTAGCAAGAAGCACCAGGAGTCGAGTTTGGTAAACGACAGACCATTACCGCTCACACACTCCACAGCCAGGAGGGCCTCGATTCTGTAGCTCTGATTCTGTTTCTTTCCTCAGCACTGGCAGCTGCCTCTGCAGCCAGAGGCTCTGTAAGCATTGCTTGCCTGGGCTCCCACCCTCAGTCATAGCCACCCTGACGCCCCAACCCCACAAGCGCTAGGAGGAGGCCTCTGTGAGGTGGGCCTGGAGCAGGGAGAGCGAGGCTCCCGCAGAAAAAGAGGGCGCAGGGGCCTGCTGTCCGGCTTCTCCAGTCGTCATCGCCGGAAGCTGCTAAGGATCTGGCTTTCCAGCCCCCTCCATCTCATGCCGTCCCCTGAGCCTTAGTCACAACCTGGTTCTATTCCACTAAGAAGATGGACACCCAGCCGGACAACAAAGACTGACTGGTCACTCTGTGAACGTGCTAAGATCCACCTCTCTAAGTAAGGGCTGCATCTACACTTGCAAAGCGCCAGAAAGAATTGCAGACAAAGAGGCAACTTTCCATATGTGGCAACATTGCTCTGATAGCACTATAAAAGGTAAAAAGGAATACGAAAACAATATATATAATTTTTGGTTTCTATAAAAGAAAAATAAAATGCCACCACCACCTACGACAGGTGGCAACCGACCGTGTTAGGGGCTAGAAGCATTTAGGGACTATTCCCACCGTTCCCAGGATTTGCACTCTGAAGCTGCTCCTACTTATGAAACTACATCAAAAAGGGTCTCCATCGAATTGTCTCCGTTGATTACAGAGCCCTCTGGAAACAGTTAATTTCAATGTCATGTGATCAGAGGTCCAGCCGACCATACGTGCCAGGAGATCAAAATCTGAAGGCCACACATAGTGGCCTGCAACTTTCTCTGCTTGATTAAAACTATTTGAGACACATAATTGCTACTTTTGAAAGCAAATTGATGGAGGAATTTTCTAAGTGCTGTGTCAGCTGAAGTCGGGGTGGCGGGGTGGGGGTGGTAGCAAAGGATAAGACACAAAAATAAAAGGAGATAAACTTAAGGAACGCGAAGCCCACAGTGACTTTTGGCCTGCGTCCCCGAAATGCCCCCAGATTCAGCCTAGTAGCTTCCAAACAGCTTCGGGGTGTCCCCGCGCTGCAGAGGACGCGCTCTGCGCTGGCCGCGGGGCTGCCAACTGTGCCCAGCTCAGGCCTCGCCATCTTCCTCTCTGCCCCAAGCAGGTGATCCCGCCGCTTTGCGATGCTCCCGCCTGCCGGCCCCGCGGCGCAGAGAGTACCGCAAGCTGCAGGACTCCGCGGCACGACGGAGCCCTGCAACCCACGGTCTCCCAGGCCCAGACCCGAGACCCTGATCTGCCAAGACCAGGGTCTCGGGGCTCCGGGACACCTTCCCACTAGCCCTGGCTCTGCTGATAAGCTGGGACGAGCTGAGCTAAGCAAGGGAGGTGCCCTTCTCTCCGCTTGCTCCCGCTGACGTTTTCCGGACGCTTCCCAGGACAGCCCGACCTCGCGGAGCGGCTCTCGGCGTTTTCAGGCACCCTCTGACCACCCCGAAGCTCGACCCCTTCAGCCCCGGAGACCTCGCCTCAGGGTCTGCGGGAAGACCACCGCGCCGGTCCCCGCGGCCCGCCGCTCGCCTTCAAAGCGGGCCCTGCAAGGGCACGTCGGGGCCGCAGCGGCCGCAGCCTAGCACCGCGCGGCCGCGGCAGAGCCTCCCTCGCCCGGGTTCGGCGCCGGAGAGTCCGTCTGGGGGTGCTGATCGCGGAGTCCCTTTCGGGGTGCGCGGCGGACGCGGGTGGGGCGCGGGCTTCCGCCCGGGATGTCCAGCGCTGAACGCGGCTTCGGGAGGGCCGGGCCCGGCGCAGAGGCTCGGGTCCCAGAAGCGCCGGGCGGACGCCGCCGCCCCAGGCCCCCGCACGCTCCGAGCGCGGCGGCGGGGCTCCCGGCCTGCGGGCCACTCGTCCACGCCCCCCGCCCGGCCGGGCAGCCCAGCGCAGAGCCAGGCTGCCGTCGGGTGGGACGCGGGCCCGTCTCACCTTGGTGAACTTGACCTCCAGGTTGCGGACGGGGCGCGGCAGGGCGGGCGCCTTCCTGTCCGGCTGCCCGTTCTCCACAGCCCCGTTGGTGGTGGCCATGGCTCCTCCGCGCTCCCCGGCCCGCGGCGCCTGCTCCGGCCTGGGCGGTGCGCAGCCTGCTAGCAGGGTGACAGCTCCGCGCCGCTTTATGGAGCGCCCCACGCCTCCCGCCCGAGGGGGTTGTCTAATTGGCTGCAGGACGGGAGGAAGGGCGGGCGGCCGGGAGGGGAGGGGGCCGGCCCGCCTCACCCCACCCCGCCCGCCGCCCCTGCGGGAGCCCGGCCACCCCCGGCCCGGCCACCGCGCCGCGCGCTCCCCGCCCCGGAGGCCGCCCTTGGAGGAGCGCCCCGGAGCTCCGCCGGGCCCCGGAAGTCCCGGGACGGGGAGCGGGGGCTCTGGCCGCGGCCCTGGCGCCCTCGCCGAGGTCGAGCCAGTCCGTCCGTGGCACCTGCCGCCCCCGGCCGGCCGCCGCTCGGCGCACTGGCTCAGCTCGCGCCTCGGGAGGGCGCGCCCTCCGGCCGGCCCGCTGGGGGCCTCGCCCCGCGTCCCGCGTCGGGGGCCCAGCGCGGCGGCCCCGCGTCGCCGCCCACGTGCCTCGGCCTGGAGTCCGGCCGCCGCCGGGGCCTGGCTTGCGGGACCGATGCCCGCCGTGCCGCACTCGGCCGGCGCTGGAACCTCCCGGGCCCCGGGCGTCGCACACCGAGGGGCAGAAGGTGAGGGGAAAGCCTTTGGCCCTTCCTGCCCCGCGCTGTGGCGTCCCCAGCGCCGCCGGGCCTCTGACCTTCACGGCCGCACAGCTGTCCGCCAGCCTGAGGCCCTGGGATGCAACCGTTTCGATTTTTTAAAATGCATACATTATATTTCAATTAAAAAATGAAAAGAGAGAGAGAGAGAGAGAAAGCCCATGAGATCTTTGCAGCTTTGTTTTGAGTGGAAGCGCTTGTCCCATAGGTTGCTCAACTTGCCGGCTCTCTTCAGAGGGCCCACCGGTGCCAGAGGAGACTTGCTCCAGCTCCCATCTGAGACTTGGAAGCGGCTTCTCATGCACATCTTCCTTCAAGTTTCTGGGGCACTAACTGGAGTACAAAAGCGGTGGTTTCCTTCCCAGAAGGCTCAGCGCCTCAGTCCATTTCCTTCTGTGAGTAATCTCCCGTGGCACACAATGGGGACACTCCTTACTGTCCTGAGGCCCCTTCTGTTTGTTTTGGGGCTCCCAGTGGCATCTCTGTCCCCTCTCTGCTTCCTCACTGCAACGCTACTGAGTGTTCTGGATAGTGCAGTAAGCTTTTAAACTTTACCAAAATTGTCATCAGACCAACTGCCTTCTGGGGATGAAAGTTTCCTGGGCTCTTGTGGCTTAGAATGCACACATGAGGCAGGGCGAGGGGACGATGGGTACCCTGAGCGGACTCACTGATGTACTGAGTCTGTCCTTGATACTGGGCTTCCTGACACTGATGAGTCCCAGAGCAATTCTCTCTTCTCTTAGCTGCTCCTGCCAGTCCCTTGGCTCCCTGTCCCCCCTTGCCCCCACTCAATCCTCCTGGAAACCTGTGGGCAATGTCTGATGCCGGAGACTCTACCTGGATGCTGAGCCCAGCGTTTGGGTGCCTGGGGCCCAGGAGGGCCTGGAGGGCCTGCAGGGGCTGGGGGCAGACCCTCTGACTGGCAGCATCTGGCCTTGGGGACCAACCACCTCCCCTGGGGCTCGGCCTGTTGACATCCACCCACGTGATCCTTGAGCTTAGGATGGGTGTGGGGTATTCAGCCATAGCAGGCGGCTCCCATGTCAGGAGGATGGGCCTGGCTTGAGACTTGTTGAGACCAGCAGGCTACCTCTGCTCGCCTGTCTTGCCACTCAGTGGAAAGGATGAAAGCAAATGCTCTTCTCCCCATTTTACAGGTGAGTAAACAGAAGCATGCAGATACTTGCCTGAGACAGCATCTGCAGTGGAGAAACCAAGGCCAGATGTGTGTGGGTGGGTCATGCAGGGTGGCGGGGAGGGATTTCTCTTACCTTCCTCCCGCACCCTTCTTTCATCAAGGGCGGCACCTGTCTCTATGGGTCCGTGTCACTGGGGCAAGCAGAGAGCACAGTGAGGTACAGGTGCAAATGCTAGCAGCATCCCTCATGTGTGCCTTGCATAGAAATCAGGCCCTTAGCTCCTAGCCTCAGAAGTGGTGACCATAGGTGCCAGGAAAGGAGGAAGGACCATTTTCTCCCACAATCAGCCACTGGATGTCTGGGCGGCAGAGGGGTTGCCTGAACATCTAAGGCCTCAAAGGCCCGACCGCTCTGACCACAGCCCTGACCTCGGTTCCAGCTGCGTGCCCCTGGGTTATACACTGCACTCTGAGCTTTGGTTTCTTTTTCTGTAAAATAACCTTCTTACTTTACAGTGTTTAGGGAAGCCTGAGCAAGAAAATGGTGCTTTATAATATATAAAGTATGGTGTGCATGCCGGCTCCTCATTTCCCTATTCTTCCTGGAGATTGATTCCTCTCAGTAGGCTTTGTTAGCAAGTCCTCCTGGCTTCTCTCTGGATTCCACAAAGTTCCCTGGTCAACAGTCACTCTGCTGTGATTTTGTTGTAAAAATAAAATAACATTTGTACTTCGTATTCAGTTCTATGGTGGTGCTGCTTGCTATCCACTGCTTGGCTTTTTGGCATCTCAAATTATCCAAGTCCAGGACTGAGGGCCTGCTTGCTTGGTGAATATTTAATAAAAATCAGCATGAATAAAGAGAAAAGACTGAGATAAAATTTGTTAGATGTCCCATCCCCTCCAAAAGTTCATCTTAATTCAGTTTCAAACGCATAAAACTTATGGGAGATATTGAAATCTGTAGCAAATTAATTCATAATGACAACGAGGGAATTTTGTTTTACCTCCTTTCAAGTCTGGTCCCTAAGCCTCACTGAGGGCCCTTCTGATGGCCCTCAGCACCCGTAGAGCTGGTAGCCAACTGCAGAGCTGCCTCCCACAGGCCACTTACCTCACACAGCCGCCAGGAGTCAGTGTCGGGCCCTGGGACCTCAGTGTGTGGAAGCCTTTCAGTGAAAGCCCCGCTCCTGGGGTGAAGGTGGTTCTCCACCGGAGGGAAGAAGTGTGGCCCTTCAGTGTGGGTGACCTCACATCAGTTTTCTTGGCTAAGAAAATGGGCTGACGAGGGCCCCTGAGATGAGGGAAGACTTTACTGCAATTACTTCCCCTGTAGTGTCAATGATGTGGATTGTTCAGTGTCGCTCAAACTTGAGTAGGGGACTACTTGCCTTTCAGGCTCCCTGTAACTCAAGATCCCCATGCTACCACATTATTTTCTCCTCAGGGATCACACAAACACATCTGCTTTCCTGCGAGACTTCGTCAGTGATGACACCAGAGGCCTGAGGAAGATGGGCCCAGTGTCACCCAACCCCTTTAGCCCCTCTAGTCCTTTCTGGCCTTGGGGAAAGATCTCCCGACCAAACATTGATCTTGGATAGATCAGTTTTAGACCAGACAGAAGCACAGAACTAAGTACATCAAAGCAAAGAAGACACATCAGAATCTTTGTGGGTCAGGCCGTGATTAGTTCTCACGCACTCAGCCTGACGGCTCATGGCTGCCAGAATTGGTCCTGCTTCTACCAGTAACTCCTGTGATTAAGAGTTGTGACAAGGGCAGGAGAGCGCATGACAGGTGACGTGGAGACAACTGGTTGACTGCCCAATTCTTCTTTCTTGCTGGTGGAACTTTTACATTATTGAGGGAAGCAATATGCTTTGATAATACATATTTTCCAGCCTCTCTGGCAGACAGAAGTAGTTAATTAGATATAAACCAAAAGTTTTGGTTTGGGCATCTAAAGAAGCTCATTAAAGGAAACTGAGTCATCTGAGAGACTCTTCTTTCTTCCTGCTGCCTAGGACATAGACGTGAGGGCTGGGGCTCCAGCACCCATCTTGTGACCATAAAGCAATGCTGAGAAAGGAAGCTGTATGATAAGGAGAGTGAAGCAGGCAAACAGGAAGAGCCAAGAGCCCAAGTCCTTGAGGACCTTGGAATTAGGCTTTGTAGCCTGGATTTCCTTTCTTGGATTTTGTGCGTGTGAACAAAGGGTAAATCCCTGTTTGACTTAAGCTTGCTATTTGGGCTTTCTGTTACATGTGGCTGAACCTCATTACTAAGTGAAACAGCTGACTATTTAAACCATGCCCCATTACCATGACTAGAAAAACAAACTTCTAAACTCAACTGGAATCATTATGTCATGTTTGTATAGAAAGAGCAGCACATTAAAAAAAAATCTTCTTATCACCATCTGTACTTTTTTGGCTTTGATCAAATGCTGTGAACATTTTGTGCTCAGGTTTATAGTAAAATTTTTTAAAAAGACAAAACTAAACCTGGGATAGACTAAATGAAGCTAGCTTGTTAATTTATCTGGTTTAATTGCCTAAATTGAATGGCGAGGTCCTACCTAGGGAATAGAATCCTTTTGGTACAGAGGTACTCATGGGGTTGGGCAGGTAGCCCACAACTCTATGATGACCATGGGTGTTAGCTGTTGGGGCTGCACCACCCAGCCTGCTGAGGAAGGCACCACCACTCAGGAAGCTGTGTCCTGGGCCACCCAGAACTGGAAGCTTCTTGGCCAGGCCAGCACTGGATCCAGGCAGCAAGAATTCAGACTTTGGTTTTAAAGCCCATAAAATATCACTATATGTAATCATTGCATCTCACTTATAATGCTCACACTTCTGAGTACCCCCACCAGATTTCCTTAGTGACATGAAGATTTGTTTGTAAACTTTCTAACCCTCTTAGAAATTCGGGGATTCTAAGTTTTGAACAAAATTTGAATTATTTGAGGGCTTGAGTTCAGTTTACTCCGGAAAAAAACATGCTTCCTGGTTGGAAGGAAAGTTGTCTAAGGGGCTTATAAAAGGGTTCTGGAAGATTCTTGGACACAAAGTGGCTCTCACTAACAATTGTGCTGAGTTAAGCTGAATTGAATCAGAAACATATATATTAAACTTTCCTTGAAATCCACAAGGGTATACAAATGTCGGGAAAGGGGGCTTAGCAAGATAGTTTGCCAAGCCCAAAATGTTTGAACACTAATTTGAGTGTGTCTGGCGAATCACACTCAAGTTGTAGACGGACGGGCTCACGGTGACAAGAGTGTCCTCCTGCCTTCCAGCTGGCTCCCTACGAAGGAGCACCAGTCACCGAAGAACCTTACCTTGGATTTTTGCCATTACTTGAATCCTGGAGGAGACGGGGTGGGAGAGGTTGTTAAAATCTGTATTCTCGTGAGATGGCCTGGCGACCCTTCTGCCTTTGTGTTTGTGGTCTGAGAGTTGCTCAGGTGGCACTCTTGACGTTCCCCTGTGATAAGAAAGTCTCCAGAAAGCACATCATGTTTTAGCCTATGTTTAGTTATGACAGGTGGGAAAATATTTTTATATATTTAATCTAGTTTTCTTTCTTTTTTTTTTTTTTGATATGGCAGTATGGTGATCTGAAAGCATCCACCCCACCCCTAGGGGATTAGCTCTGTAGCATTTTCAAATTTATAATGTTTTCGTTATTAAGCATGTCTGCAAGCTTTGGGTTTATATTATATTGTACGTATTTATATTTTATTAATTCTGTGATATATGTTAAGTCTACATCTTACCATATCATCATCAAACACAGTTTATCAGTTAAAAGATGATTGGTTGGATAAGGTATTTTTCCCACCAGCAACAGTTAATAAGCATAAATATCACAAATTAAACTGGAATGATAGGTTTTGCATGTTTTAAATGTGCATCTTATAAATTCCATGGATACAAGTTATTACGAATTTCAGCCCATCTTTTACCCCGGGAAATGCCATGCTTTGCACCTGCTAGCAATGTCCAGTGATTCCATTGCACTGTTTCAGTTGGCCACTAGATGGGACCAAGTTAAGTAGGAAGTCACCATGAAGTTTTTTCTACTGTGAGAAACAGGACTTCCCCAAGTTAGGAAGAAATGGTGCTGACACTAGGGTGCCCCAAACTTCAGCTATATCCTAGGCACAATGCTAGAACTGGAGACTAGGGCACAGGCTGGCCCACAAAAGTCCACTCACCTCTTAATGAGCCTAGAAGGGCTCCTGTCTTTGAGACCAGACATATGTGGGTGTGACTCTTTGCCCAGGGAGCACTCAGACCTGGCACCTGAGCTTTTCAGGCCTCCCGATTCCTCTTCTGAAAATGGGAATCGGGACTTCTGCCCAGATAGGGAGTGGAGGTGGGGGTAGACGAGAGACCGGGTGTGACATGCCAAGCACACTTGCAGTGAAACGGAAAGGAAGACATCCTCACTGCCCAGCTCATCACTGATCTGACAGAGCCCCGTCCTGCCTACTCTCAGCTCCCCGCTGACCAGTCCTCATCCCTTCCTGTTCCTCACACAAGCAAGGCCATCAAGCACTCTCTAACGGAAATTTGCCAAGACATTGCAAGAAATAGAGTTTTTTAATGCTAAAATTCATATACGTAGGAGCCTAGCTGGGCCTTGCAAGCAGAGAGATTGGGTCAAATTGCTGCTAAGGCATTTTCTAACCTCCTTATTCAGACCTTCTGGGACTGTCCCCTCATCTGTCAGAAGGGGACGGTGGGACCCTCAAAGATTGAGACACCTAAATGAGATCACCATTTGGGTGATGGGACTGATCTCTGCCTGCTGTGTGGTAGTTGCATCGTTAATGCGCCCTGAGACTCTCCTGCTGGGGAGACAGACCCCAGCCCCTTCCTTCAACCCTGGACTAGCAACTCCCATTTGGGTAGGCAGATTCTCAACCCTTCCAGAACCTCTTTCCTGGTTTACTCCCTGATCAATGCCTACAGGTGACTTTCGGCAGCTCCAGGCTTCAGAGACCCTTCTCTGGATGACTCTAGGTCTACCCCCTCTGAAACACATCCCCTCCACATTTGTCTATGCTTCATCTCATCATTGCAGACCCTTCCTGGGCTCCTTTTAGAAACCTTTTTGGTGTGGGGGCATCTGCAACCAGACTTTGCTCTGACCTGTTTCTCTCTCTTGTTTCATTAGCCATATGTGAACACTGATTCTTCTTAATCTTTCTACTCCAGATGAGCCACAAGATTCTTTTCCCAGGCTGATCTCAGGCATCAGTAGGGACTTGCGGCCCTAGGTGAGAAAGGATCTCAACTCATCGTTAGAGTGGTGATAGAAGAGTTAATGCCTGCTGTGGGCACAGTGTGCAGGGAAGGCCTGGAAACCAGCCTTGACACGTTGTATGGGGCACAGGAATCCCCTGGGATGCTGCTAAAATAAGACTCCACTCATAGATCGGAGGTGGGGCTGAGGATTCTGTACTGCTAACAAGCTACTGACAAGGATCTCAGAAAATGCCATTCTAGGTCGACAACATCACCATCTCCTAGGAGATTCTGAGAAACACAGACTCTCAGGCCCTACCCTAGACCAAAAGAGACAGAACATGCATGTTAACTGGAGCCCCAGGAGTTTCCAGTGTGCATTGTGGAAGAAGAGCACCAGCAGGCTGGGGTGTCTCAGTTCAGCTTGGTTCAGTCGCTCAGTCGTGTCCGACTCTTTGCGACCCCATTGACTGCAGCACGCCAGGCTTCCCTGTCCATCACCAATTCCCGGAGCTTGCTCAAACTCACATCCATCAAGTTGGTGATGCATTCCAACCATCTCATCCTCTGTCATCCCCTTCTCCTCCTGCCTTCAATCTTTCCCAGCATCAGGGTCTTTTCCAATGAATCAGTTCTTTGCATCAGGGGGCCAAAGACTGGAGTTTCAGCTTCAGCACTGGTCCTTCCAATGAATATTCAGGACTGATTTCCTTTAGGATGGACTGGTTGGATCTCTTTGCTGTCCAAGGGACTCTCAACAGTCTTCTCCGACACCACAGTTCAAAAGCATCAATTCTTTGGTGCTCAGCTTTCTTTGTAGTCCAACTCTCATATCCATACATGACTAATGGGAAAACCATAGCTTTGACTAGACGGACCTCTGTCGGCAAATAATGTCTCTGCTTTTTAATGTACTGTCTGAGTTGGTCATAGCTTTTATTCCAAGGAGCAAGTGTCTTTTAATTTCATGGTTGCAGTCACCATCTGCAGTGATTTTGGAGTCCCCCAAAATAGTCTCTCACTGTTTCCATTGTTTCCCCATCTATTTGCCATGAAGTAAAGGGACCAGGTGCCATGATCTTAGTTTTCTGAATGTTGAGTTTTAAGCCAACTTTTTGACTCTCATCTTTCACTTTCATCAAGAGGCTCTTTAGTTCTTCTTCATTTTCTGCCATAAGGGTGGTGTCATCTGCATATCTGAGGTTATTGATATTTTTCCTGGCAATCTTGATTCAACTTGTACTTCATCCAGCCTGCCATTTCACATGATGTCCTCTACATATAAGTTAAATAAGCAGGGTGACAATATACAGCCTTGATGTACTCCTTTCCCGAATGGAACCAGTCTTGTTCCATGTCCAGTTCTAACTGTTGCTTCTTGACCTGCATACAGATTTCTCAGGAAGCTGGTCAGGTGGTCTGGTAATCCCATCTCTTGAAGAATTTTCCAGACTTTGTTGTGATTCACACAGTCAAAGGCTTTGGCATAGTCAATAAAGCAGAAGTAGATATTTTTCTGTAACTCGTGTGCTTTTTTGATGATCCAATGGATGTTGGCAATTTGATCTTTGGTTCCTATGCCTTTTCTAAATCCAGCTTGAACATCTGGAAGTTCATTGTTCACACACTGTTGAACCCTGGCTTGGAGAATTTTGAGCATTACTTTGCTAGCGTGTGAGATGAGTGCAATTGTGCGGTGTTTGAGCATTCTTTGGTATTGCCTTTCTAAGGAATTGGAATGAAAACTGACCTTTTTCAGCTCTGTGGGCATTGCTGAGCTTTCCCTATTTGCTGGCATATTGAGTGCAGCACTTTCACAGGATCATCTTTTAGGATTTGAAATAGCTCAACTGGAATTCCATCACCTCCACTATCTTTGTTCATAGTGATGCTTCCTAAGGCCCACTTGACTTCGCATTCCAGGATGTCTGACTCTAGGTGAGTGATCACACCATCATGGTTATCTGGCTTATTAAGACCTTTTTGTATAGTTCTTCTGTGTATTCCTGCCAACTCTTCTTAATATCTCCTGCTTCTGTTAGGTCCATACCATTTCTGTCTGTCCTTTATTGTGCCCATTTTTGCATGAAATGTTCCCTTGGTATCTCTAATTTTCTTGAAGATATCTCTAGTCTTTCCCATTCTATTATTTCCCTCTATTTCTTTGCATTGATCATTGAGGAAAGCTTTGTTATCTCTCCATGCTTCTCTTTGGAACTCTGCATTCAAATGGGTGTATCTTTCCTTTTCTCCTTTGCCTTTAGCTTCTCTTCTTTTCTCAGCTATCTGTAAGTCCTCCTCAGACAGCCATTTTGCCTTTTTGCATTTCTTTTTCATGGGGTTGGTTTTGATCACTGCCTCCTGTACAGTGTCACAAACCTCCATCCATAGTTCTTCAGGCACTCTGTCTATTAGATCGAATCCCTTGAATCTATTTTTCACTTCCACTGTATTATTGTAAGGGATTTGATTTTGGTCATACCTGGATGGTCTAGTGGTTTTCCCTACTTTCTTCAATTTAAGACTGAATTTGGCAGTAAAGAGTTCATGATCTGAGCCACAGTCGGCTCCTGGTCTTGTGTTTGCTGACTGTATAGAGCTTCTCCACCTTTGGCTGCAAAGAATATAATCAGTCTGATTTCAGTGTTGACCATCTGGTGATGTCCATGTATAGAGTCTTCCCTTGTGTTGTTGGAAGAGGGTATTTGCTATGACCAGTGCGTTCTCTTAGCAAAACTCTGTTAGCCTTTGTCCTGCTTCATTCTGTACTCCAAGGCCAAATTTGCCTGTTACTCCAGGTATCTTTTGGCTTCCTACCTTTGAATTCCAGTCCCCTATGATGAAAAGGATATCTTTTTTGGGTGTTAGTTCTAGAAGATCTTGTAGGCCTTCATAGAACTGTTCAGCTCCAGCTTCGTCAGCGTTACTGGTTTTCTGGTTGGTCACTATCTGGATTCTTGTGAAAAGTGTCTCCTGTGCCCCAGCCTGAAGTCTAATTTGTCAGGCTGGGTGAAATGAGTCTGTCTTCTCTTTCTAGTTCTATTACTTTCAGATTGAAGATGACTTTACATTCCACCATGAGCCCAAAGAAATTCCAACACGTGTCCCAGCTAGGAGCTGTCTGTACACACTCTGCAGAGGTGCCTACAGCTGCCGCCAAGGGAATGGCTTTTTAGAGTTTTAATCAGTGCAGTTTTACAAGATTGAAGCCCAGAAACACCAGGGTAATACTGGGAAGAGGTTATATTGTTATTACATGGAATACAAATTGCTCTTTTTATCCATCTTGAATGCAGAGGTTTGAGGATGGCAAGTGATTCAGCCTTGTGCCCACTGAGGAGCTTGGGTGGGCACTACCAGGCCCAGGACATGAGACTCTCCTCCCCGGGGAGCAGTAGGTCCCCACAGGGTGTTCGCTCAGAATGGCTAAAGTGAAAACAGCCAAGGGTTAAGTGTGGCAGTGGGTGGTCGAAGCAGGCAGTGGGATGCCAGAGCATGATGGCACAGGGCCTCCAGCTTCTTTGTAAGCGCATCAGCTCTAGGCATTGTATATATTCCAACTCAGGGGGTAGCTACATTATAATAAACATGATTTTGTGTATACGCAATTACAATTAAGCATTCTTTGCATAGTCATTGATTCAATATTAGTCTTTTTTTAAATTAAACTGAGCTCTGTGTAGGAAGGCACATGGTCTAGTCTTCACTATTGCCAAGCCAAGTGGCCAACATAGTGGAGGTGTCAAAAAAAAAGTCACTGAATGTTGAGTCCACGCACTGTTTCCATAATTTGTTTTTATTTTGTTAGAGAGGTGAAAGAACTACTCTCAGGCATCCTGGCTCCAGCAATTGCTGCCTGTGTGACCTGGGGCAGGTCTCTTAACTTCTGCTTCCAACTCTGAAAAATGGGAGAGTTTTGTAGCACACAGCTGCATGGATGTCTTGGTGTTTCTGGGCTGTTCTGGAAATAGGTCTTTCCAGGTGAGGGTGCCTGATCAGGCTGGGTATGTGATCACCCTTCATCTCCTCAAGGAAGGATTCTCCAATGCCATAAGGCATTCACCGGTCAGGGTCAATTTGTTCCCAGTGGGATGGAATGGAAGATTGGTTAAGGGAAGAGAAGCTTTTTAGAGATATCCCAGCAAAGGCTAGACTAGGAAGAAACACTGTCTAAAGTGGACCTGACTGCACAAGACACAGAAGAAACCCAGCACAGAAGGGACATGCTCTTTCCCCTCTGACTCTAACCCCGTCCAGAGTGAAGGAACTCCACCCTCTCTGCAAGGCTGAGGGCGACTGCCTTCCTGCTCTTCACCACATCCATGCCACACTGCACATCTGCCAGGCGCTGGCCGTGCAGGGTATCTTTCAGTTCTGAAAACATCATCTCCACCCCAGGACTGTTGTGCTTGCACTTGCTTCTGCATGGAATGCTCTTTGTAACCTCTTCTGTCTTGGGAGTCTTATTTCAAATGCTGCCTCATCAGAAAGACCTCACCACATAACCCCTCGGAAAAAAGTTTCTCCATCCTTCTCTCACCCGATTCTACTGTCTTTATAGCCTTTTTCATACTTTTCAAGTTGTTGGTTTATTGTCTGGAGTCCTGTTTCCAGAACCTAAGTGCATAAATTGTAGAGACCCCACATCAGCCACCAGGTAGTATCATGGACCCAGGACAGCTTGGTACCAGAGGTCACAAAGGAGCCCCAAAGTATCAAAATGCAAATGGTTTATATACTTGGCACATTTATCCACTGTCAGTAGGATGGTTTATTAGTGGGTCTACAATGAGTGTATCAGGACTAGTTCGCTTTCTAGAACAAATTAAAATGAGGCTTTGGATTGGAGTAATACAATGTCTTCCCATCCCTACCTGGTACATTTATTGATGAAATAACTTTAATCAGTGGTTAGCCTATATTGTAGATCTGGTAGAGGTCATACAGATCTACAAAACTGTTTTCTTTATTTTACAGACAAATCAACTCTGGACTTGGAGGGGCAGTGTTTGTCTACAGTCATAGAGTTAGATGATTCCAATTCAGGATGTTTTCTTCTGCACATGTGGAAATCCATGATTCACAGGCATACACGCCCAAGCACCTGCTTGATTTGTGTCTTGTCAAAAGTCAGTCCTGGGTGAAGAGGACTTCTGGTAAACCAAAAGTTTTGGAACTTTGATAACGTGTTTTAATCCGGTTTCATGACTACAGAAAAATAAGATATTGCTTTTGCTCTCAAGAATTTGTAATTTAGTTGGGAAAATATGTCCAGGCTGCATGTTTATCATTTCAAGATATGATGCCATTCTGGAGAGGCAAGAGATGGTACTCCTCAGCACAGGGAAGGATTTTATAGAGGGAAATCAAAGATACATACTTAGACCTTTATGTCGTCACCCAACTTGGGTAAAATAAGATCAGGCAGCGTTTGTTCAACTCTATCAAGAGTACCAGAGAGTCCCAGCTTTCAAGTCTGTGCGGGGCTTGTGTGCACTACCCTGGGGCCAAGGTCTGGTGAGCTGTGGCCCAGCGTATCACCCGGCACCGTCAACCTCAGACCTGCCCCTTCTCAGCGTCTCCCGTGTCGGGCATTCTCGTGCGTGCTTTAGAGATGGCGCAGCTCCTCAGAGAGCCCTCGAGCGGCTGCAGAATCTGGAAGTGCTGAAAAGAGGCCTGGTTTGGGCATTATTGGGGGCATCTTGCCTATGTGTTGGAACACAGAACAAAGGCCACCAACTTAGAGCAGAAGCCCCTTCTGAAGGAGAGAGAGAGCCGCTCTCCTTACCCCCACTCTGTCTCCTCGCTCCTGAACTGGCACTCGAAGCTGTGTTGTCAGGTTGCTTGGCAAACCCATGCTGGGCGTTCTGTTTGGGGTGCTGGTTCTCAAGAGGGAAGACATACTTTGGTTATTGCTTTTCTTAAACCATAGCATGTAGTGATCACATACTGCTATTTTATCTCTACTCTGTGTGTAAGGACTAATAGACAAACTTGCTTTTACTCCTCCAGTTGTGCCGAGTTTATTGACTCTTATTGGCATTATACATAACAAAAGCTTGAATGTAGGTGGTCTGACATGTCTTTGTCTGTAATAGCATTTACTTACCTACATCCGCTCTCATCTTTCAAATGATCTTAGCAACTTCCTTTGTGTTAACTTCTGTGATTGAAGGAACTTATTTTTGGTAACTTTCCCAACCCACAAAGCCAATCCCATTTTAAGGTGGAAAAGTACAGTGTAACAATGGCATCACTGTCTTTTTGTTGGTGACGTGAAAATGTTGAAGCTTGACCCTAACACCAGTTACCATCGAAAGGTAATGAAGCCTTGTACAAAATAGCAAACCAAATCCCAGACTGTCTGTTTACGGTCATCACGGTTCACTTCATTAAGCCATAACTCTGATTGCATTCTTTCTCCTGCCCTACCCCAAAGGCTCTGAGGCCAGAGGGCCTCAGGGGCCCTGGGAACTGTGTGTCCAAAAACACATTTGTGCAAAATCAATGCAGGAAACATTCAAGCTCCGTGGGGACCTTTCTTCAGGGATTCCTTCCGGCCTTGGAGTCCTGCTTCCATTTCCACCTTTCTCAGCACCTCGGCCCTCAAGGGCCCTGCTTCCTGTTGGACCTGCAGACACTGCACCGGGAAATTCCTGGCTGAGGAGGGAGAGGATGGGGTAGGTAAAGTGCGCATGGGAATGTGTTTTAATTTGTGAGAAATGACGCACAGCCAGAAATCTTAAAAGGATGGGATGGAGGGAACAGAGGAGGCCACTGGCTGTGGGTGGGGGAGGGTGTGAGTGACCCTGAGTCTCTGGGTATCAGCCCCCCATCAAGTCACCTTTCATCTTGGCAACGTTTTCCCTAGAACCCCGTCACCTCTGGAAGTGACAGATCTAAAACATGGAGGAGAGATCTGGCCTCAACCCGGTGCCTGTGTGACTCCTGACAGTGTGTGCTTTGGCTTTGCCCGTGCCTTTAGGAGCAGCTCTGTGTCCAAGGGGCTGAGTGAAGAAGAGGAGAGAGGGTGGGCTGTGGAGGTGGGTTGCCCTGAGTTCCATTCCCTTCCTCAATGGTGTGGGGCCAGGGCAAGTCCCCTCGCCCCTCTCAGCCTAGGCCCCCCTCCCTGTAACATACAGATCGTCACACATGCTCATGGGGTACTGCAGGGGAAGCTAATCCCCAAATAGGGCTCCCATGAATGGTCCTCCTAGAGTGCAGATACTTGTGCGGCTCCTCCCATGCTAACTTCGGGCTGGTCCTGCCTGTGCTTTAACAAAGTCATATGTAAGGTCTGGAAACTTCTGCTTCTGTACTTTTGGGGGCCTGAGATGCCACATAAGAAGTCATGTCAATGTATGGCAAAAACCACTACAATATTGTAAAGTAATTAGCCCCCAAGTAAAGTAAATAAATTTATTAAAAAAAAAAAAAAGAAGTCCAGATATCCTTCAGAGAGACCATTAAGAGAGATTACAGAAACAGAAAAGCCCTGAGATCCCAGAAAGAGACAAGACCAGTCATCCTGATGTCCCAACTACCTTACATCTATCCTTCTAAAGCTCCAGGCAAGTGAGTGAAGCCATCTCGGATGTCCAGACCTGGCACCATCTTGAACAACCCTCCCTAGCCGCCATACTGGATGTCCATTCCCAGTGCCATCTTGGATAACCTGCTCCAGCCATCTTCTCACTATAGCTACATGAGCACCAAACAGCACCAGCAGAAGGGCCCTTTAGCTGAGGCCCAGGCAGCTGTTAGAATCATGTTTTAAGTCACTGAGTTTTGGGGCAGTTTGTTACATAACAGTAGATCACAAGACCAGGGGGATATACTAAAGTAAGGAATGCTAGCTATCTACACAATATTCACTATAAGGATCAGTAAGATTTTCTGTTAAACCCCAATAAGTGCCTAGCATATAGCAGTTGCTCAAAAATAGCCATTTTATTGTTATAAATAAATATAAATAGGTGATTTTCCCTCTTCTAATCCCTAATTATTCTAAACGCTGACCTCTCATGAGCCTTGACTCCTGATATCCTGTAAGCTTAATTAACTCTATGGAAAGCAACTCCAAGGGTGCCAATCCACAGGCAGAGCCATATTTCAGGGGCCTCTCATTTAACAAATATTTATAAGGCTGGTACTATGCGCCACACTGAAAGCCAGGCAATGTGGCTTCAGAGGTAAAAAGAACAGATGCACTTCTGATCTCACAGCTCTTAACAGGGAGAAGACAGTCTCAGAATAAGAAATTGCAAGTGTGAATTAGAGTAGGGAGAAATGCAGAAAGAGGAGAACTTAGTTTAGCTTAGCTGCTGGGGACAGAAACTGGAAACCAAGGTGACTTAAAGTAAATAGAGATTTATTTTCAGATAAAAGAAATGCAGAGATGGGAAGTCAAGAGCTGGTAAGCCAGCTCCATACTCAGTCACCAGAGACTGAATCCTTTTGTCTTTCCTTCTGCTTAGCCATCTTAGCTTGTACATTACATCTTCAAGTTGGTCCCAAGAGGGCTGCTGGAACTCCAGCCATCATGACTACATTCCAAGTGGGAAAGGCAAAGAAGAAAACCTACCTCCAGGTTTAATTATCCCCCTTTTGAAGCACCACCCCTCTCCAAAAGACATTTATATCTCTTTGACCCAGATGTCTTAAACTTGGGAAATGTAATTTTCTTCACCAGGCTCATTGTTGCCCCCAACAATATAGGGGTCTGTTGGTCAAGAAGAAAAAGGGATATGTATTGGTTGACAACTAGCAACCTCTACCACAGGAACCACTTCCTGATCTCAGAAGTTCCATCCTGGGGAAATGACATTTTTAAGCAGAAAGAAAGGATGAGTGCATTAGGCGAAAAGCTTTGCCGAAGCAGAGAATTAACTTTTGCTTAAAGCCCAGAGGTAAGAAACCTCAAGAAAACTTTAGGAACTCACAGGAGTCCAATATGGACCTTTTGCCCCTAAATATGGTTCCCTTATCTGCCTAGTAGAAGCTTACTTTAGCTTAAGACCTGTGAAAACCTGAGTCTTTCCCTCCATCCAATAAAGTTGGAATCCCCTTTCATACATGGGTGTGAGCGAGTTTTCACTCTGTAGTACAGACTCACAGGTTGAGAGAGGTGAGAAGCTGAGGCCCTGGAATGTGATGGGGAGACAGAAACTCTTAAAGTTAGGGGAGATGGAACTTCACTTCCCTCTTCTGGGCTGAAGTGACCTCTGAGGGCAAGGGGCACAGGTGACCCTCTAAAGCAGTGGCCGGAGAGGCTACAGCTCTAAGACTTTTGGCAACTTCCAAGAGGATTTGGCACCCTGCTACCTGTTTGCTGAGGTTGTATTGTAAGTTCATATGAAACAGTATTTTACAACTACAACTTCCTGAGCTCTGGGCCCTATAGCAAGAACTACTCTAAATTCCTTTTGTTCTGATTCCACACATCAATTCAGCGTGTGAGGGGGTCTGGAGGGAACTCAGCTAGATATGCAAGCCAGACAAATGTAAAACATGTTTTCTTTTTTTTTTTCCCCTTGTCTT
This sequence comes from Okapia johnstoni, assembly GCA_024291935.2. Taxonomy (NCBI): domain Eukaryota; kingdom Metazoa; phylum Chordata; class Mammalia; order Artiodactyla; family Giraffidae; genus Okapia; species Okapia johnstoni. The sequence continues at coordinate 4,396,798 of CM044326.1, forward strand.
TCAACAACTGAACCTGCCAAGCCCACTTCAAGGAAAGGAGCTGCATTTTAGCTGCATTTTTAGCCCCATTTTCTGGAACTGTGGGAATATCTTCATATTTTGGGGTTTCCTCCTGTGGTTACCTTGCTCAGCTTCCCAATTCCTCTGTGTCCCCTCCCCAGCTACATCCTGGCTCCTCAGGCTTGATTTCCCATCACATCTGGTGTGGGCTGAGTGCCCAATCATTTTCCATGAATGTCTCCGTGCAGAGAGGCCTGCAGAGCTGCATGGCTCGAGGTATACCGTACCCAGCACAGACCCCTGGCCGCCCTGGCCAGAGAGCTATTGGAAACTGGCGTTTACCAGGAAGCAATTTGACTTTGTAGTCACACAGCCCTGTTCTGTAGCCTGTGCAATCCTGAGTACTCCCTTCTCCCAGGAGCTTCCTGTCCCTCACAAGTTGCTGTTTGGAAATATGAGGCTCAGAAAGGGAAGTAGAAGGTGGTAGCATCATGATATGGAAATAAAAGGGTATTTACATACTTTCATGAGAGGTCCAGGCCGCGGTACACACTGGGTGAAATGTTTACTGTTGCTCCTTTGAGAAATGAGCCATAACTCTTTAAACTCGCCAGAGTCATCACTACCAGGATCTGATTCTCATCTCTTAGAAGGCATTACATTGCTTTAATATGCAACAGTCTAACAAAACATTAAATCATTTTTTAAAGTTTCATCTAGTTGAGCCTGAGCCAAGAGGTTCTTGGGTTGGGTTTTTCACAGCCACCCTTTTTTTTCACATAGTTAAAAGGAAACACACGACAAAATACCTATCGGGTGATTTCACTCTTGCCAGCATCCAAGAGTGATCTGTGTAAGTGGGCCCTTTGGGCTTCCAGGGGCCCCGCGCTACGGCTTAGTCGCTGTCAGGATCAGCAAGTATTCTCAATGCCCACCACATGCACCGCACTGAGCAGGGGGAGGTGGGAGGACACGGTAGGCCGGCTGCAGCCTAGAGAAGGCTCGGTTTTCCAGGCATGCGGAGCGCTTGGCCTGAATACTTTTGCCCCGTTTGTAAGCAATGCTTTTGTAAAAGTATCACTTCATCTCTGCTCCATTCCTCTGCAAGATTCCACTCATCCACCAAGGCTGAGTGAGGGCAGCCCTCTGGGGAAAGCTTCCTCCTTCCTGCACCAAAGCTTCCTGCTTCCTCTTCCTTCAGGACCCCTTCTGAACCTTTGAAATAACCCTCAGTAAACTCCGCCTTGAGTTATATTTGGGTTGTGCGCATGATGGTCTCCCGGCCTAGTAAGAGAAGGGCCGTGTCTTGAGCACTCGAGAATCTTGGTGGCCTCTCAGAGTCCTTTGGTGGCCCAGTGAACGCAGCAGCAGCCCCTTCCAAACACACCGCTGGGAACACGTGAAGCTGCAGCTCCATCGTGCCATCCAGCCTCTTGCCCAGGTCCTCCACATATCTCACTGGTCCCTCTTGGTGGGCTCCCTGGCCCGCTCCCACCCAGGTGGGAACACGTGGCTGGTGGCAGAGATGAATCTGAGGACAGTTGGTGAAAGGAGCTTCCTCCCGGCCTCAACTACTTCTGGGGGGTGGCCCGTGCCCTTTGGACCGGGTGATGGTTCGGAAGAGGTTGCTTAGGTCAGCAGAGGCCAGATGGCTTCCTGGATTCCTGGCAGGAAGCTCACTGTCAGGGGCCCAGCACAGTTCTGAGGACTTGCTAGATGACCCACACTCTGCCTTCATCCAGGAATTCAGCCTCTTCGGAGCCTCTTCCTGGGCCTTGCCCACCTGGTGCTGCCCAGATATAGGGGTGTATCCAGCTCCCCTGGAGCTGCCAGGGTCCTGTGCTGCAAGCCTGTCTCTTTCCAGGGCCAGGAAGACAGTCTCCCTGGCCCGACTTCTCCTCCCCAGCCAGCTTGGTCTGGAAACAATGACTGTAGCAAGAAACTGCTTCTCACGGGCTTTTGGAAACCGCGGCGGGACATCCGCAAACAGCCTGTGCACAGGGCTGTGGCTCCAAGTCCAAGAGATGCTTCAGCGCTGGGAGGGCGGAGAGGAAGTGACAGAGACAATGGGCAGCTTTGTGTCTTCTCCCAGGAAGCTCTGCTCTGCGCTGCTTTTAGGGAAATTGACTCTGGGGGCAGCTCAGTCTGTTCCAAAGCAACAGCTTTATGTGATTATGTTAGTCGCAGGCTAGGACAAACCCACCCTTTCTACCTCATTAACAGCACCAGCAGGGACCAGCCATGCCACAGGGGGCTCTGTGCCCTAATTCATCGGGCAGGGACTGAGTGTAGGAAGTCGGAATAACAATGCATCTTGGAGCAGAAGCCGTCTGTGGAGGGGGTGCAGCTTTGATGTGGGGCCCTGTCCTGATTAGGAATGATGCTCAGGGAGGTGCCGTAAGCCGGGATGGCGTTTGGGATGCGGGTTTTTGCACCTGGGTCTGATGCGGTTTGATGGGGTTTAACACATGCAAACAGCAGCTTTTGTTCTGGAGGACAAAGGCCTCCCCATCTCGGGCCCAGACTGAGACCCCGGTGGCACCCGTTTCCTCCCCGTCGCCTCTTGTCACTCTCCTCGTCGAAGTTTAATTAGGACAACGAGCTTTCACAGGCTCATTTCTCACTCCAGCAACTTTCTAACACTTCCTAACGAGGAGGCTGGAGCCTGAGGGCTGGGGAAAGGAGCCGGGCTGTGGGGAAGGACAGGAGGACCGTTGGGGGCACTGGGAGGGACTGGGCAGGGGGCGTGTGGAGGAGAGCTGACCGGGCAGGCACAAAGGAAGCGCCAAACCACACTAGCTCCTTGGGGAACCGGGGATTGATCTGGGAAGAAAAGAAAATAAAACAAACCCGAACTGGCCTTTGTTTTCTGGGTGGCCAGACAGTAATTTCCCCCAAACTCTTTATGGTTCCGGAAAAGAAAGCAAAGAATCAATCAGGGCTGACTTTGTGACTTTCAGAACTGGATCACACGAGCCCTTAACACCTTCTACTCCTCCAACTCACACGCAAGCTCTTCCCATCCACTGGGTTCTAAACAACCAGAGCCACGGAGACAGTCCCCAGCCTCTCAACCCACGCCTGCACTGACTTGGACGTAAGGAAGCGCTCTTCCCTGTCTGGACAGTGGGAGTCCCATGTTACGGGTGCGATTCTGCTGGCTTTGATAGAGATGTTGGCTTCCTCCTGCTCAAAGGGCAGGAAGAGAAGGAGACCGGGATGGGGATTGCCTGTTTTAGTCAGTATGGTTCTAGATCTGCTACAATAACAAACACCCAAAAAGTATCTTCAAACCCACAAAGACCTATTTCTTCTGCTGCTCCCTGTCCATAGTCAGTCAGCTAGGAGCTCTGTGACAATCACCCCAGCCGTGGGTCCTCAGCATGGTCCCTGAGAGGCAACTCTGATGACTGGTTTGGCAGAGGGAGAAAGATGGAGACAGTGTGTTGGCTCTTGAAGTGCCCTCAGGGAGGTCACCACATCAGTCTTGCTCGGATTTCATAAGCCAAAGAAAATTATACATGCATATCTGAAACTTCCACCAAGGAAAGCTGTGTCCTCTGGTCATATCTCTATAAGGTATAACCAGAAATAATTGGCTATTAGTACTAAAACCTTCCTGTTCTTGTTATTTATTGCTGTGCAACAAATCACTCTAAAACTTAGTGGCTTGAAACAGTAATTATATTTTCTTACTCAGGAATCTGAGGTGATGCTGGATCAGGGTCTCTCTTGATAATGCTGTCAAGATGTTGGCTGGGGCTGCATCATCTGCAAGCTTGCCAGGGATGGACAGTTTGCTCCAAGATGGCACCTCACATGGCTGTTGGCAGGATGCCTCAGTTCCTTACCATGTGGGTCTTTCCACTGGGCCACCCAAGAATATTCATGACACGACAGCTGGTTTTCCCAAAGCTAGTTACCCAAGAGGGAAAGAATCAGAGACAGAGACACAGAAAGAGAGAGAGAAAAACAAGGAAGAAACTACAGTGCCTTTTTAGACTTAGTCTTGGAGTTACACCCCATCACTTCTGCTTTCTTCTGTTTGTGAAAATGGAGGTGTTAAGTCCAGCTCACAGTTAAGAGGAGGGGCATTAAGCTCTGCCTCTCAGAGGAGGAAATGGCAACCCACTCCTGTATTCTTGCCTGGAGAATCCCATGGATGGAGGAGCCCGGTAGGCTACAGTCCACGGGGTCACAAAGAGTCGGACACGACTGAGTGACTTCACTTTCACACTCAGAGGAGGAGTATCCAAGAGTCTGGGGTCATGTTTTCATACCCTTTCACTTGCTGGGTGAACTGGCCAGAAGCTCTGTGGCAGTCACCCCAGATTCACTCTTCGGCAGCCCAGACAGATTGGTGTTGGTGGCAGATTCTCAGTTTGGAGAGGAAGCAGCAGGAACATTAAATTTTAAAAATGACATCGTGCTGGTCGTTCAGAAAAGTTGTCAGTAAGGACAACGGTCTTGTATCAACTTCACCTACACGAACCCCACAGCTAACTATTAGATCCTGGGGCCAGTCCGCGGGGCTGAGAGTCCACTAGGTCCAATGCAGCCCTCTTTGCTTGTAGCTGGGCTTCTCCATCCATCCCTGTTGGTCACCAACAGGAGGAGGCTGAAGGGCATACCTTTCAAAACAGTCTCCTGACAAAAAAGGAAAATGAGAGAGAAAGAAGAGAAATGCTTCAGCCCACGAACTCTCCCTGACTTCTCTTGCTTACCCCAGCTCACCTCTGCCACAGGTAGACTGTTGGAGTCAGGGGTCTTGGTCTGGGCAGCCAGAGAGGCCCCTTTGAGCAGAGGTGAATAGACAGCTGGTGTCCCTCACTAGCTAAGCATATATTGTACCAAGCACATAAGTTTCAAGGGCCTGGGGTTCAACTTTATGCTACTACAAAACTACAAACCTTTGAGCTACATGTTTGAGTTACACCAAACTCTGAGTTACAAATGAAAAACTTTCAAGGCCAGGGGCCTGCTGAATATCCTGGCCCATATGAAACCCCCAGCAGAGACTCCAATCAACCAACCTAGAGTTGAAAGGAAGGCGCAAAAGCTCTGAGGGGAAACCCAGGAGAAAGTTAGCCAGTGGAGCCAAGGAAACGGGGCATGAGATGGGCAAGGCGCCTTGACCCAGAGGTTCTAGGCTTTGCCAGTCAGAAGGCCTCCAGATTCACCCTTCAGCAGCCCACACAGATCCTGCTGGTGGCAGATTCTCAATTTGGAGGGGAAGCAGCAGAAATAGTAAGTTTAAAAAATGATATTGTGTTGGTCGTTCAGGAAAGTTGTCATTGAGGACAATGGCCTTGCATCAATTTCTGTCTCCTTTATTTCTAAAATTGCTTGAGAGTGGCATCTTGGGTTCCTACTTCCCTTGGGGTTCTGGCCTAGTTAGAGCCCAGGGCCCAGAGACTTCCTTCTGTGCCTCCTGTGGGTCTGAGCATGGGTAGGGAGGATACTGTGTTGTCCCTGGGGCAGGCAGGACCTAGAGAGGGCAGCAGGACCAGTGTGAGCTGGGGGACTGCTGGCCACGAGGGTGGCAGACTTCCTTAAGTAGTCCCACTATTTACTTTTTGGTCAATAATTAGAAAGATTTTTGGGAAAAGTGAGCAGATGGAATTTGGTACAAATGAGAAAGGCTCAGGTGACTTACTGGATCAAGCAGGCAAGTCCCACGAGAATCACTCTTCAGGGCAATGGACTGGGCTGGGTGGTACTAGAGGCGGCCTAATCCCAGAAAGCCTTGTTTGTCCTGGAGAATCCTGGCCACTCACGTGGCCAGAAGCCCTAAGGCTGTGAGCTGCCTTCCTTGACCAGAGTGAGTGGGAAGCAGGGCACCTGGACAGAGCCGGTGAAACTGAGGCCAGCTCCTTCCCTGGGAGTGCTCTTCAGTTTTTAAATTAGTTTTTCCTCCATTTCCTGTTGCTGGAACATGGTGACTCCTTTCGGGAGCAATCGAGGCTTTGTCTTCCATGATGAGATTACTCCCCTTATTGATGTGCAAAATGTGTTCAACGGGCTCCTGGTGACAAGGCTGGCTGATACAATCTCACTGGAAAGCAATCTGGCAGAATTTACCAAAGATACACATACTGAATGCCTCAGGAATTCCATTCTTACCCAAAAGAAAAAAAGTGCTTACGCTTACCCAAAAATATGAACCAGAGTGTTCACATCACCAGTAGATGTGGACAACAATGTTCACAGCAGCTTTCCTCCTAAGAACTGGGACATACACAATTGACCATAAAAGTTAGCATGGATTAAGGGTGGTATATCCACACAAAGGAAAACTACTCTGAAATGAAGATACCAGAACCCAGGCAACGTGGATGGACAGATTGGGCAGATAGCTTTGAGGGAAAGAGGCCAGACAGAAAGATGTGTTCTGTGTGAAATCCAGGGACAGGCAAAACCTCTCCAGGGGATAGAAATCAGGATGGAGGCTCTCTTGGGTGGGGTGATGACCAGAAGGGGTTACGAGCTTTCAGGGATCAAAGATGCAGCTTTTCATTCTCAGGGGTGGTTGCGCAGATATATACCCAGGCGAAAAATTCATCAAGATATGCTTTTCTGATGTGTGCATACTACTGTATGTGTGCTCTGCCCAGAAAGAAAGATAGTTCAGGTAGTAACCAGGTTTTCTGCATTTTCTGGCTCTTTCTGGAGCTTTCAGAGATGTCTCCTCTCCAATGAAGCATCAATCATTCCATCAAAAACAGTACAGATGTCACTTTCCCTCCTAGACTTTAAGAGTCTTTTCACGAAAAAATCATCTAGGAGAGTAAACTCTAATAGCAGAACTTTGTCCCTCTGAGGAGACGCGCCCTGCCCCCTCCCCGTGTCAAGGTTTGTGCAGCAAATAGTTTCAACTTTCAGATGTCATCCTTCAAGCAAAGAGTTCTTATTATGTTCTAATTACCTTGGCTATTGGAAACAGGAAACAAATAGCTGAGCTATTGAACTTGGGGAAAAAAAAGAAGAGAACCACTTCCTACCAATATTTTTAGTCTCAGAAAGATCAATGCTTAGTCCCCTCAGAGCTATTAGGTACATTGAAAACCTGCCTAATTATATATTTTAGCAGGAAATCAGAGAAAGGACCCAGAAAGGGCAGCTTCAATCTTTTGGATAAATAAAAGTGAATGTGTGGTGTAAGCTATAAATAAACAAACCTTGTATTTTAAAATGTTTAATCACATATTTGCTTAAGGAATTTCTGCACATCATGGTAAAAATAATGTATGTCTTACAGTTTCCTCTGAAATATGTGAACATATAAATAAGTAGAAAACATTCCATTCAAAAAATTGTGTATGAATTCTGGTCAGTAGGGTTCCCTTTTCTTCATGAATTTTTATGATTTGTATGAGCAATCTAGGCAAAGGAACATTGTAAAAGAGATTGTAGTGATAGAAAAATTCCAGAAATAGGAGGACTTGTCTCTCTGCTGAGGGCTTTATATCACAGCCATTGACCTCCTACCCCCACTTCTGCTGCAGAGTTTTCTCTGTGGGGAATGGTGAAAAGTGAATCCCACTGATTTCTCATTGTTCTTGTAAAATATATGTTACGCCTACGAGCCTAGAGAATGGGTCCCCCATCAGAAGCATTTCCCTGTTGTTCCGCTGCCAACCTCTGTGACACTGGATACTACATGAAAACTAAGAAAGCAAGCAAGATCGACATGAAAACTCTGGGAAACAAAATCTGTATATTTTATTTCAAAGGAAATATCTTCATGAATGTCTCTCCTTGGCCCTTTGGAGATACACTGAACATAGCGTACTTTTAATCAAGTAAATTAAACTTGTTTTAAAACAAAATGAAGCAGCTGAATTGCATCCTGCGAGAGAGATTGGCTTCGATGAGTAGAAGCACATCAGGTCTCTGGAAACACAACACTGGGCAGGGAATAATTAATAGTACTCCCACCATTTTAAAGAAATTGCAAACCAATAGAATCCTTTATCAACATTAAGTAAAAGAACTCATTTTTAAAGTGTCAGTCAAGTGCAGATTCCCAGTCACTTTCGTGCAAAGGGTAGTCTTAAGAGTGGCTTTACCTGGTCTTCTATCCCTCTCAAAACATATCTGTATCTTTAGCAAATGTTAATGGCTTTCATTAAAATGTATTTAAAATGATTATTGCTATTTGCAATAGCTTAGTGGTCATGCAGTTCCCACCTTTCTGTAAAAAGCGTGCATTTCTTAATTTGTTTCCCCAGTTCCTCATCTAAAGGGCCCACAAGTTGCTTAGATTTATTCTTCTTATTCACATGTAAATAATTGAACTCATGACACAAGAATTAGCACACAGACATCATTGGGGTTTTTTTGCTGGGGTGAAAAAAAGATATGTTCATACAACTATCTTAGAGACAAAGAGAAATCACTGGATGTGGGAAATGGCCTGTTCTGTAGGCAAGTAACTGTCGTTAGGACGTCCGTTTTTATCTCAGTGTGGCCTGAACTGGCAGCCCCAGCATCTCCTGGGAGCTTGTTAGGAAAGTGCTGCATCAGGCCTGACTCCACTACTAACTCAGGATCTGCATCTCAGGGCACCGCCGTACACACGAGTGTTTGAGAGGCATGGGGTGGCTACTATATATCCCATCTGGGCATCGTAAGTGAGGAGCCAGTGAAGACCTTATATTTCATCAAGATAAAGTTAAAAGATATTAACAAAGGTGGGATATTACCTTCAAAAAGTTACACCAGTCTTTGGACCGGCATCTGCCTTTGGATGGCCCCTGGCTGTCCACACTGAACAGTCATCCTGTTCTCTCGACAAGGAGGCGTGAGGCTGTCAGTTCCACATCCTGACCCTACACACCTGCCTCAACTTGCGCCTCCAAACTGTCCCAAGTTACATTCCTTTCTGTGGCTGCTGGAGCTGCCACAGCGTAAAGATAAAAGAAGGAACCCGAGGTTTTCCTACAGAAAGTCAATGTTTTGGAGCAAATGTGGGAACACTGGGTTTCACGGGTCTCCAAGGGGAGCCGTCCACAGCTGCGCGCCCCGACTGATGCGACGCCAAGCGTCTGCCTGCTCTCTTGGACACACAGCCAGCATTCTTATCTGGTAGACGCTTCAGGAAGGCGAGAGCCGGCTGGGGGCAGGAGGTTAGGTTCCCAGCCTCCCATCCCTGAACCCTAGTCCTTCTGCTCCGTCCCATGGAACGCTGCTTCTCAGCTATGCGGTCCTCACCTGCGCGGTCCTTCCGTACAGACGCAGGGCTCCCTCGGCCCTGTGGCTGCAGCCCACGGCAAAGCCTGATGAAACGAGGCCACACGGACCTTCAGGCGGGCTGGCCTTCCACAGGCAGGGCTGTGACTAGGGCCTCGAGAGCCCCCTCTCCACTGTGGGCCCAGAGAGGCCCCCCTGGATAACATGTTCCAGGTGTTCAGTCTCAAAACAAAGAAGCTTTTCTCTGTTGCCTGAGAATGAAGAGTCCTCACTAGTTGCATACAGTTTTTCCAGGATGGTAATATTTGGTTACAGTGAGATCTGTTATTTCACAGGAAACCCAGCAGAGGTGCCCGTAATTTGATTCATGTAGTAACTGGGAAAACTCAAAGTAGGGAGCTAGGGGGAGTGGAAGACCCCAGCTCGCTAATGCAGCAATCGGTGGGGTCAGTGTTTAAACCTCTGGGCAGAACTTCACAAGAGCCTGTGGGTTCCCAGCCACCTCTGAGGTCAGGGTTGCCATGGAAGTTTTGCTGGCGTTACTCTAAGTATAACACCCCAAACAAATTCCGTGACCTGCATTATATTATTCTTCTGATCGCTCATGTGGAGCTCCAAAGCCCGAGCAAATAGCATTATGAAACAGAACTAAATCAACATTTAAGTGTCAAAAGTCAATTGCTACAAATATGCCGAGGGTGCTCTAGTATTTGGTACCTGTAGAACATAATTTTATAAAGTATCCAAGGGGAGTTGAAATAATGCCTTAGATTTTCCTAAGCATATTAATTCATACCTTTCAAGAAATTTTTATTTAATGTATTATACTACAATGTTAATTAGATCTATGACTTATGTATATGAATGGCTTACATATAATTTATTGGAACATATTTTATCTAAAATCAAGAGCACTAAGAAACCCATACATGTAATGTGAGAGTGCTTAAAGGTGTTTATCAGCACCCAGATCTGCTGATGTATTTACTTAAGCCTCTTAAAAGTCGGTTCCTGCTGTCCAGAGCCAGGCAGTGAAATGCTGCAAGAGGGAGACCCTTTATGGAACAGCTCCACAAACTCTCACATTCACTCTTGCTCCCAATTCCGGGAGGTACCCATAGCTGGTTTCTCAGATGCAGAACTGGGACAACATCTGGAGATTTTAAGCTGTTTGAGTGACAGGTATTGTGGTAAACTCACAGTTTTAATGATTATGTCTTTGTTTCTCATTCTTTTGAGCCCATTTGTGGAAGAACTAGGACGGATGAGTGGCGGGGCTTCCTGGCGACCCACAGTCACCAGTTTGGGGGACAGGAGAGGATGTTGGGGTTGGGGTGGCACCCATGGGTGTTTGGGAAGAGGACGGAAGCCACAGACGTGGGGACCTTGAGTTATTGATGACTGTCAGTTCCATGGTCCCCCGGGTAGGCACTCTCCATGCTCCCATCTCCACCCTGGTCCCCAGGTAGGCACTCTCCATGCTGGATGCCAACACATACCACATCGGTCCGGTCACATTTATCAGGTCACAAAGTTGTTGTTTGGAAAATACTTGGCAGATGACAGCTGAGATGTGCTTTGGTCCATTTGTGTTGGATCCGGCTTCCCAGAGTTATGTACTGTAACAGGTGTAGCCTGGTTGGTATAAATAAAGCAGAAGTACTCAATAAAATCATCACATGCCACCCTCTCCCCACCTCTTTTTCCTAGGTTTTAATATCTTTTCCTTTTCCTCCACTAGAGTTGTTTCAAACTAAACTCAAGTTTCCCTGTCCCACTTATACTTTGGTAAAGCCCTGGACCTTTCTGTTCTCTAACCTGTAACATGGGCTGAATACACTAATCACTTATATTTATAGTGTGTGATTATCTAACAGTATTAACTTGTCAAAATTAATAATCATTTTAAAATAATTAGTAAAATATTTAGATACTTTACATTTTCATTTTTTCCAACTTTATAAAAGTGTGAAAACCATTAAAAGGATAAATAAACTTAATGGAAATATTTATAATACTATATTTTAATAACTTTTAAATATGTTCACTTTCCTCATCTTTAAAATGATAAGCTGCCCCTAAAACGTTATGTTCAAAGATTCGGGTTGTGAGTCTCTTTTCAGTCAGCACACTTCAAAATAAGTATAGATAGATCCATTTTTTTCCTACTTGAATTATGAAAAGTTTTAAACATACGAAAAAAGTGAAAGAGTAATATAAGGAATAATTGTGACTCCTCACCTAGATCCTGTGCCTATAAGCATTTGCCACATTTGCTTTATCTCTGGGTCCTTGTAAACCATTTGAAATTCAGTTGCAGACATCATGATTCTTTCCTCCTGAAGACCTCCGCATGCCTTTCCTAGAGACTAAGGACATTCTCCCGCAGGACACAATCCAACAGTCACCTTTGAGAGAATGAACGATACCGAGATACCTTAACTCGAGCACCTGTGATGCTGATCATCCGAGAAGACACACTGTGTCTTGCTCGTCTCTTTTCATCTGCAACAGCCACCCTTCCTCTTTGTGCCTTGGTTTCCCCATCTGGGGAGAGTGGCAGACTCTCCCTGTAGCTTTTTTGAGAGGATCCACTCGACTCTGATATCAGCAAAGTGCTTAGGACAGTGACTGGCGCGCGGTGCGCATGAGTGAAGGCGGAGTTTGGAAAAGCGTGTCCTTAGCCGGATGCAGGTGCCTTTCCAACAGCCTCTGTGCAGAGACCTCCATATATACACGGCGAGGTTCGCTGAAGGCTCTGTGTTACACGGAGACCACCCGCTGTTTCTGCATATCCAGCAAACGGACTATGTGGTAGCTCTGAGGACACCGGCGTCATTTCGGGGGCCGCCTTGCCCCCTTTGTCACGTACAGCGTGCACCCCCGTGCATACTGAGTGGGCAGCACTGCCCCAGTTGTCGACTCGCATCGCCCCACCATACACCCCTGAGAAACACGCAGGTAAACGTGACACGGAGAGCTGGCCGAGTACGATTCATCACGTTCATTCATCAAGTTCATCACCCCTGTCTGCCTGTTGCTAGGTTGACTGTACTTTCTCTTGAATGGCAAATAAGAAAGCTTTTTATTTTAAATTACAGCTGGGGGAAGAATCAAGTTGCTAATTTCCCTGAGATGTATTACAGTATGATGACAGAGAGAGGCTGGAGACCAAGAGTCATTTTCTTTAAAAGATATGACTTGAAAGTCATTCTTTAAGTGACTTAGATCGGACCTTCTGAGTTTCAAGGTCCTATTTAAAACAGAAAGTAGAAGGGTGGACGAGGAAGGAGACATAGTGAGATCCAAGTGGTTAGTGGCCCAGAATACGTCGCTCCTTGGGACTCAGAGACTATTTGCAGCAGCTTTTGAAATGCCCGTAAACACTGGTCCAAGTCATCAGAAGTCACCAGGAAATGGAACTTCCCTTTCAGTGGCAGTGACAGACTCATTCTGGGGCTTTTGCCCGAGAAGGAGAAGGAGGTGGAGTCTCTTGTTTGCTCTGGATGTCTCATCAAAAGCCCAGCAGGCCCCAGTTGGTTTGTCCATCTGTTTTGTTACTGACCTAATTTGTAACTTCAGGCAAATGAGTCTCAGATTTTTCATGTACTAAATAAAGGATGAGGGTGAAGTGTCTCCTGCTTTCCCTCCTCCAAAGGTCTTTTTGAGCTCTAAAATTCTATAATCAGAATCACAGCTGAATTGTTTTCTATTTATTTTGATATTTTATTGTTTCCCACTGTAGTCATTTCAGAAAATATATAACATTTTAAATAGCTAATGATCATGGAAATCAGTATTATCCAGAAGCTTGGTCTGCTTGTGTTCTTAAGGTTGCAACAAAACTGGTATTGCTTGTGGGGGTTGCCACTGGTAGCCACTAGGAACTGGTCATAAAGTTTTGAGAAAGTAACTTAGTGATATATATCAGGGATTAGAAAACCTTACAAGCTGTCTGAATAATAGCCCCTTTGGGGATGTATCTTAAGGTAACAACAAAAAAATAATATGTATGTCTGAAGGTATTCATTATAGTAGTGGAAAAACTAAAAATTGTATATATATATCAATAGGTCAAATTTATACTATTATATCCAGGGATTAAAAATTATGTAAATGCTGAAAATAGGGTAAGTATTCATGATACAATGTTTTTTGAAATAGAAGACAACAAAGGCAAATATATGTGATTACAATTATGTAAGTATATGTAAGGGAGTAGGCAAAAATTGCTAGTGTAAGGTAGTAAAATTATGAATGTAGAGCAGACAAAAATAGAAGTAATTAGAGTAAGGTAGTGAAATTATGAGTGTACTTGTTTTTATTCATGCATTCTTACCCTTTATTGTTTCAGAAACTTTAATACAAATCGCTAGTTTGTGTTCCAGGTTCGGTTCACAATTCAATTTAAAGTCATGCATTAGGAGAGCTATTTACTTTTTAACATATCCAGCAAGAAGGAGTGTAAAAACAAAAACAGAGAAAGTCAGGGCCACATCGCTGACAGACTCTGAGCGAGCCTGTTTTTCCAATATTTGGTCCACTCTGAGTTGCCACAAGGGGTGGCAAGCATGCCAACTTTGGATCAGACTGAACCTCAGTCTGAGCCTCTGTCTCAGCCTGGACCTTTCTCAGCTGGGTGGCCTGTTTGACCCAAGCTTCGGTTTCTCCATCTGTGCTATGGGAGAATGGTTCCTGCCTGTGCAGGGCAGGAGTGGAGTTGATGATCACGTACCTGGTGAGTGCGAACCCAATAAATAACAGCTTCCCTTTTATTAGAAATTTTAAAAATTGTATTTTTGTAACATTTATCACACACGGTTACAGTTTTTTTTTTTTACATTTGTTATTTTTTAATTGGAGGAAAATTGCTTTACATTGTTGGGTTGGGTTGTAACATATAACGACGTGAATCAGCTGTGATTATGCATATATCCCCTTGCTCTTGAGCCTCCTCCCTCCCCCTGTCCCACCTCTCTAGCTCATCACCGAGCCCCAGGCTGGACTCCCTGGGTTATACAGCAGCCTCCCCCCAGCTAGATATTAACACATGGTGGTAATAGAAACGTCCATGCTACTTTCCCCATTTGTCCCACTCTCTCCTTCCCCCACTGTGACCACAAGTCAATTCTCTACATCTGTGTCTCCACTCCTTCCTGACAAATAGGCTCATTAATACCATTTTCTAGCTTCCATATATATGTGTTAATATATGATGTTTTTCTCTTTCTGACTTATTTCAATCTGTATGACAGGCTCTAGGTTCATCCACTTCACTAGAACTGACTCAACCTCATTCTTTGTTTGTGGCTGAGTAACATTTCCATTGTATATATGTACTGCATCTTCTTTATCCATTCATTTGCAGAGGGACATCTAGGCTGATTCTATGTCCTGGCTATTGTAAATAGTGCTGCAGTGAACACTGGGGTATACGTGTCTTCTAGCCTTGTGGTTTTCTCAGGATATATGCCCAGTAGTTGGATTGTGGGATCGTATGGTAGGTTTATTTCTAGTTCTCTAAAGTATCTCCATACTGTTCTCCATAGTGGCTGTATCAGTCTACATTCCCACCAACAGTATAGGAGAGTTCCTTTTTCTCTACATCCTCTCCAGAATTTATTGTTTGTAGATTTTTTGACAATGGCCACAGATTATTTTTCTTATGATGAGATCTTTTAAGACCGACTATCTTATGCACTTTCAAATATGCAATACAGTATTTTTAACTATAGTCACCATACTGTGCGTTACAGGACTTATTTATTTTATTATTGGAAGTTTGTAACTTTTGACCACCTTCATCCATTTTGCCCATACTACCTTTTGCCTCTGGATACCACCAATCTGTTCTCTGTATTTGTGAGTACAGGCTCTTTGGTTGTTATTGTTTTTAGATTCCACACATCAGTGAGATCATGAGTCTTTATCTTTCTCTGTCTGACTTACTTCATTTAACATAATGCCCTCAAGATCTATCCATGTTGTGTCAGATAACAATATTTCTTTCTTTTTGGCTGAATAATTTTCCTATGTATATACTATATATTCACACACAGCTTTTGAAGATGTTTATTTTTCTCTTTATTATCATTTGAAAAAATAAATATATTAATATGCACAGCAGATGGTATGAAACATTGTTTAGTTATAAAACATCATAATGATAACCACTCACAAAGACAGGTTCCTGCCCTGCCCAGCGCTTTCCCCCTCCCCACCACTGCCCACCCATGCAAGGAGACTCGTTCTCTTCTTAATTTCAAAATAAGAAATGTACACATGCCTTAACCACATTGGAAGTCATTGCAGATCATTCCAAAATATCAATTCCTGGAGCTGATAGAAAGAAGCCTTTTCTGAGTAAGTCAACTTCAGGAAAGTGAGCAACTTCTCAGTTGAACAATATGTCATTTTGTTGTTACACATTGGATTAAGATGTTGTTGTTCAGTCACTAAGTTATGTCCAATTCTTTGCAATGCCATGCACTGCAGCACACCAGGCATCCCTGTCCTTCACTGTCTCTGGAGTTTGCTCAAACTCATGTCCATTGAGTTGATAATACCATCCAACCATCTCATCCTCTGTTTCCCCCTTCTCCTCCTGCCCTCAAACTTTCCCACCATCAGGGTGTTTTCCAATAAGTTGGCTCTTTGCATTAGGTGGCCAAAGTATTGGGGTTTCAGCTTCAGTCCTTCCAATGAATATTCAGGACTGATTTCCTTTTAGGATTGACTGGTTTGATCTCCTTGCAGTCCAAAGGACTCTCAAGAGTCTTTTCTAGCACCACAGTTTGAAAGCATCAGTTCTTCAGTGCTCAGCCTTCTTTATGGTCCAACTCTCACATCCGTACATGACTACTGGAAAAACCATAACTTTTATACAGACCTTTGTTGGCAAAGTAAAGTCTCTGCTTTTTAATATGCTATCTAGGTTTGTCATCAGTTTTTTTTTTTCCAAGGAGCAAGCCTCTTTTAATTTTTTGGCTGCAGTCACCATATGCAGGGATTTTGGAGCCCAGGAAAATAAAGTCTGTCACTGCTGGATTAAAGTATCCTAGGTAAATGAGAAGTTATTCTGGTTAAAGTCTGGAACTGAACCTAACCATGAACCAAAAAGCCAGTGCAGTCTTATAATTCTTGATGTCTTTCTGAAATATCCCATCGCGGGTTGGGATGTGTCCAGGTTTCTGCTCCTTGAGAGCATTGTGAAGCACAAGGTCACAGTCAGCTGCCCTGGCCCCTCACACCTCTCTCTCCTCCTGTTCTTGATGATGTCAGAGGGCCTCCCTGAGCGGCTGGAATCAGACAGCTGTGACCTGAGTTCCTTCAAGGATAAGTCTTGATCAGTAGATGGAACCCTCTGAAGTGACTCCACATGACCTTGGGAAAATAGTCCTAAATGATCTAGGGACAATGGTTAAGTGAAGCTTGGGTCTTGTCCAGATTTTAAGGCTAAACAGCCCTTCAGTAGGTCAGATTCCAGAGGAGCACATTATACAGGGTGTGAACCACATACTACACAGTTATCAGCTGAGGCCACAAAACCATGCTTTAAAAACACTGCCCTACCAGTACTTATTCAACATAGTTTTGGAAGTTTTAGCCACAGCAATCAGAAAAAGAAATAAAAGGAATGCAGATTGGAAAAGAAGAAGTGAAACTCTCACTGTTTGCAGATGACATGATCCTTTACATAGAAAACCCTAAAGACTCCACCAGAAAACTACTAGAGCTAATCAATGATATAGTAAAGTTGCAGGATATAAAATTAAGACACAGAAATCCCTTGCATTCCTATACAATAACAACAAGGAAACAGAAAGAGAAATTAAGGAAACAATTCCATTCACCATTGCAATGAAAAGAATAAAATACTTAGGAATAATATCTACCTAAGGAAACAAAAGACCTATATATAGAAAACTATAAAACACTGATGAAAGAAATCAAAGATGGCACAAATAGACGGAGAAATATTCCATGTTCATGGATTGGAAGAAACAATATAGTGAAAATGAGTATACTACCCAAAGCAATCTATAGATTCAATGCAATCCCTATCAACCTACCAGTGGTATTTTTCAGAGAACTAGAACAAATAATTTCACAATTTGTATGGAAATACAAAAAATCTCGAATAGCCAAAGCAATCTTGAGAAAGAAGAATGGAACTGCAGGAATCAACCTGCCTGACTTCAGACTATACTATAAAGCTACAGTCATCAAGACAGTATGGTACTGGCACAAAGACAGAAATATAGATCAGTGGAACAAAATAGAAAGCCCAGAGATAAATCCACGCACCTATGGACACCTCATCTTTGACAAAGGAGGCAAGAATATACAGTGGCGAAAAGACAATCCATTTAACAAGTGGTGCTGGGAAAACTTGTCAACCACTTGTAAAAGAATGAAATTAGAACACTTCCTAACACCATACACAAAAATAAACTCAAAATGGATTAAAGATCTAAATGTAAGACCAGAAACTATAAAACTCCTGGAGAAAAACATAGGCAAAATACTCTCTGACCTAAATCACAGCAGGGTCCTCTATGACCTACCTCCCAGAATATTGGAAACAAAAGCAAAAATAAACAAATGGGACCTAATTAAACTTAAAAGCTTTTGCACAACGAAGGAAACTATAAGCAAGGTGAAAAGGCAGCCTTCAGAATGGGAGAAAATAATAGCAAATGAAGCAATGGACAAAGAATTAATCTCAAAAATATACAAGCAACTCCTGCAGCTCAATTCTAGAAAAATAAATGACCCAATCAAAAAGTGGGCCAAAGAACTAAACAGACACTTCTCCAAAGAAGACATACAGATGGCTAACAAACACATGAAAAGATGTTCAACGTCACTCATTATCAGAGAAATGCAAATCAAAACCACAATGAGGTATCATTTCACACCCGTCAGAATGGCTTCTATCCAAAAAGTCTACAAGCAATAAATGCTGGAGAGGGTGTGGAGAAAAGGGAACCCTCTTACACTGTTGGTGGGAATGCAAACTGGTACAGCTACTATGGAGAACTGTGTGGAGATTCCTTAACAAACTGGAAGTAGAACTGCTATATGACCCAGCAATCCCACTGCTGGCATACACACTGAGGAAAGCAGAATTGAAAGAGACACGTGTACCCCAATGTTCATCACAGCACTGTTTACAATAGCCGGGACATGGAAGCAACCTAGATGTCCATCAGCAGACAAATGGCTAAGAAAGCTGTGGTACGTATACACAATGGAATATTACTCAGGCATTAAAAAGAATGCATTTGAATCAGTTCTAATGAGGTGGATGAAACTGGAGCCTATTATACAGAATGAAGTAAGTCAGAAAGGAAAACACCAATACAGTATACTAACGCATATATATGGAATTTAGAAAGATGGTAACAATGACCCTATATGCAAGACAGCAAAAGAGACACAGATGTATAAAACAATCTTTTGGAGTCTGTGGGAGAAGGCAAAGGTGGGATGATTTGAGAGAATAGCATTGAAATATGTATATTATCATATGTGAAACAGATCACCAATCAAGGTTTGATGCATGAGACAGGGTGCTCAGGGCTGGTGCACTGGGATGACTCAGAGGGATGGGATGGGGAGGTAGGTGGGAGGGGAGTTCAGGATGGGGAACACATGTACACCCGTGGCTGATTCATGTCAATGTATGGCAAAACACACTACAATATTGTAAAGTAATTAGCCTTCAATTAAATAAAAAAACAAAACAAAAAAAACACTGCCCTTCCACAAGTAGCCAACACCATCCTGGGAGGAGCAAGCTCTTCCAGGGACAGATACTCTGCCCCAGAGATCCAGCCTTGTCTACAGTGAAACTGGTCAGCTCAGGGCTGGTGGTGCAGGAATTTGATTGTCTTTTGGGAGGACAAATCTCTGTTCTTTAAGAATGAAACAGTTCTAAAATCACTCAGATCTTGTGAAAAAAATAATCACTCTAGGGAATATCACTTTTTATTTTAAAAGAATTTTGCTATCCTAAGAAAAGTAGTGAGACCCACTTTGTGGGGGAGGCTTGTTAACTAGTGTTTCCAAGAATGTTCTAATACTCCATCATGAAAGTGGAGTCCAGTCTCTCAAAGAGGCAGCGCCCAACTGAAAGTGTAAGTTTGGATTCAATTCTTTGGGGATCAGTCTACCAATATTTTATTTGCTATGCTTTATGCTTTTCCAGCACAGCTGTGCCTTGCAAGAGACACCCTTCAGCTTGAGGTCCACTCTGTTTCATAGCATTTTCCCATAGATAAAGCCACAGGCTTTTTGCTTCCAGGTTCAAGAAGTATTTATCTAAACAATAAAATCTATAAATTACTAAATTTCCTCAGCCAGAGATCATAGCACTGGGATTATCTGAATTATTTTCTACTTTCCTTGAAAATATTGTCTCAGGGATATTGTGCGTCAGTCAATGTGTTTACAAGTTATGCTTATATCCAGGTTACTTTGAATTCAACTGAATTTTTTTTTTTACTTTTGACTTTATAACAGAACTTCATGTTGCCATTTCCTTATTTTCCTTATAACTTTATGTTACTTATTTCTTTCTTGTTAGTTTTCCATAATCTATGTTAAAGAAACAAGATCGTGTTCCAATTCAGTGAGTGGAGCTTATTTTTATGAACACGACTCTTCATGCTAGAATAGTCAGAGTTAAGCCAATAGTCCAGCTGTTAAATATAAAAAGTTTACGTTTCTTTTTGTTATATGGTAAAATACTTCCTTTCCAGAAAGACAGCTAGAGCTCAGTGGTCAAACGAAGCAACTTCTCTGTGAGTTGCGAAACACCATCGCTTTCCTCGGAGAAGGTGTTTAAACTTCTAACTCTTGCTGGTTTCAGATCAGATGTGTGCGTAGCTTGGGGAATGTTTGCAAGTTTTCATCTGGGCTGTATTTCTACGGACAGCATTTAAGTCGACCAAGCAAAGTGGTAAGTTTGCCGGAGCCCATCCTCCATACCGCAGGCAACGCTGCCCCTGAAAGCACCATGAGGATGGTGGTGAGCGAAAGACGCTCACATCATAAATTAAGTTAGAAACAAAGGATTTAGACAAAACATGGAAAATATGTGCACATAATTTGAAATGACCTAGTCAAGAATTAACCAAACTTGAGAGGAGAAAGGCTTTGCGGCTCACAGAGGGTTTAAAGGCTTCCTTCTCTGATTGTTATCTGCTGCTGATTACCTGGATTTCAAGGTAAAAGCAATGTGTGCTCACGCCTCCGAAAATAACATTAATCCCCTCCACAGAAAACCTAGCACCAAATCCAACACGGGCTCCCTTACTGGAGAATTTCACTTTTTGCTTTATCTCTGCTGTCCATCTGGCCTGTCAGGCCTGTCACATACCTGCAGCCTATAGCCTGGAAATCAGGGACTTTGATGTTCTAAAGGAAGCTTTATCTGGGGTAATTTTCACCAATTCTTATGTTATTGTGTAGAATGCTCAGAGATTCAGAGAATGAGGGATGGCTTTGTCTACTAAGATCAGAGTAATTTGCAAGCTTTACTGAGGGACAAGGTCTAATAAAGGGACTTTTGAGCTGGAGCCTGTCAACACCACCAGGAACTGGCATGACATCAAGCTCTCCGATTATTGATAGCTTAAGCATCAGTGGGCAGAGAGAAAGGCTGTGGGCATGTGGAATTCCTCCTCACCAGAGCAGAAAAGCTTTCAGCTTATTACTGGCCTAATACTAGATTTATTTGTTTAATTAAAAAGGAACTTCATACACATCAAGGAAAACAAGTCAAACTGTACAATGAAAGGCAAGTCGACCTACATCCTCAATTCCCAGCTGAGTTCTCTCCAGATGTGAGTTTAATACTCTAAGGATCCACAAACCACGGTCTCTTCTACCTTCTGCACCAAAGGGGGTGGCCGCTCACTCGCTTCCACCTCCCTGCTCTCTGCATTTCTCTGTGGATTGTGCAGCTTATTGCTCTGCTTACACTAACTGGCAGGATACCAGATCAGTGCTTGTATGTATACTTTTAATGCTCTCAACGGTCTTAGGAGGTGGGTACAATTATTTAAGCCCATTCTGTGTATGTGGAAACAAAGGCATGACTTGCCCAAGGTCAACATTCTGAAGGGGCTAACACAGTCACAGAACCTGTGTGTGACTACTGCCTGTGTCACTGCCTAGGGCCGCCTTTTTCCTTAAAAACAGTTACTATTACATAATAATTGACAGATACAACAGAATATATAAAGAGTATGGGGTATTAAATATGGTAATAAAACCGAAACCCCTGAGCCCACAAATGCAGCTTAAAACCAGATTCTATCTACATCTTGTATACTACCTTACTTTATAAAAATCATTTTACTTCACATGTAATAATCTCTAAACAACATCTCATTTAGTTTTACTTTTTCTTTCTTTCATAGAAATGGACTTGTATTTCCTTATTCATTCATACAGCTGTGTAATATTCCATTGATGGGATATACCATAATTTACTTAACCAGTCTCCTAGCTGATGACCATTTTGGTTGCTCGAATCAAACATTGTAGCTGAGAATCTTCTTCTGTGTATGTCTTTCCACACTGCTGTGAATGTAATGAAGGATAAAATCCTACATCAACTGAGTCAAAAGGCAGATACTGCAAAATTTACCTCCCAAGAAGTTGCACCTGTCACAGCCGGCAGATGCCAGTCTGCTTCACCACAGCAGTATGAAAAATTAAACTGTTTGTAATTGCCAATTTGAAAGGTAAAAGTTTTATACTTTTTAGGTCAAATAAAGTTTATTTAATTATGATTAAGGTTGGGCAGACATTTTTTGGGCATTCCTTTTTACATGGAAATAGCTTTACTTTTTCTCTGTTTATTGTCTTTTCTTACTGAATCTCAACAGATCATGGAAGATGAGATGGAAATCAGCCCCCTTTCCATCTAATCTGTGACAAATATTTCCCTTTAGGTTGTCACTTATTTTTGACTCTGCTTATGCTATTTTCTCCTTAACAGAATTGTGCAATCAGATTCATAACTCTTATTATGTCAGGATATTATGTCTTGTGTAGAAAGGCCTTTCAAAAACACTCAAGGACACTTATTTGTTTGGTTGCTTGTATATCATATATAAGATTTACTTTATTTTTTATTTCATACTATATTTTTTAGTTTTTTTAACATTAAGAACACTTAACATGAGGTAAGAACACTTAACATGAGGTCTATCTCCTTAACAGATTTTCAAGTGCACAATATCATATTGTTATCTACAAGCACAAGGTTGTAAAGCAGATCTCTAGAACTTTTTCATCTTGCATAAATGAAATTTTAAACATGTTCGTTAGCAACTCCCCATGTTCCCCTCCCCTCAGTCCCTGCAACCGCCATTCTACTCTGCATCTGTGAACCTGACTATTTTTGATTCTTCATATAAGTGAAATCATACCCTATTTGTCCTCTTGTGGCTGGTTTATTTCACTGAACATAATGTCCTTCAGCTTTATCCATGTCGTTGCATATTGCAAGATTTCTTTCCTTTTTAAGGCTAGATAGTATTCCATTATATGTATATACTGCATTTTCTTTATCCATTCATGTAAGTATTTTTAAATGTTCCCGAGTTTTATTCTAATATTTTGGTAGTTCTACATTTTCTATGTGTTAAAATTTTTCATCCATCAAGAAGACTTTGGTTAAATAAAATGAGATAAAAATCTCCATATCATGTTTTGCAGATTGCTACCCTGGTGCCCAAACTCCATTTCTGAATCATTGACCATTTTTACCTACTGATTTGAAATGTAGTTTTGATCATATACCAAATTCCCGCATGCATTTGTCCTGTTACTACATTCATTACACAGTTCCCTTGATCTTTTGGTCTATTTGTACACAAAGACCAAACTACAGCTTTGTAATATTTTAACATGTAGCATTAAATCCTCTCTCATTGCTCTTGAGTTTTAGCAGTTTTTCTGGAATGATCAAATATCTATTTTTTCTCTGTGAAAAGAGAAAGTGAAATCACTCAGTTGTGTCCGACCCTTTGCGACCCCATGGAATGTAGCCTACCAGGCTCCTCCATCCATGGGATTTTCCAAGCAAGAATACTAGAATGGATTGCCATTTCCTTCTTCAGGAGATCTTCCCAACCCAAGAATTGAACCCAGGTCTCATGCATTGTAGGCAGACACTTTACCATCTGAGCCACCAGGGAAGTCCTTTCTCTGTGAAATTGGCACTAACTTGCAAAACTTTTTAAAAAGAAGATCCTTTTAGTATTTTGGGAGCTTCCAAGGTGATTCAGGGGTAAAGAATCCACCTGCTGATGAAGAAGTCCCAGGAGATGCAGGTTTCATCCCCGAGTCCAAAAGATCCCCTGGAGAAGGAAATGCCAACCCATTCCGTATTCTTGCTGGAAAATTCCACAGACAGAGGAGGCTGGTGGGCTGCAGCCCATGGGGTCACAAAGAGCAGGAAACTACTGAGCACAGACATGGGTCACCTTGACAACACCGAGTGTTTCTATCCAACAATAAGGTGATTTTCCCTAGTTTAAAGTCTTCCTTAAATCCATTGTATCATTTAAAGATTTTTAATATAGGACCTGAACATTTCTTATATAATCCCAAACTGTCTCCCTCTCTCTGTTTTTTATACCTCTTTACTTATGCTATATTTTCTAATGAGTTGTTGCTTGAACATATAAAAGCTATTAATTTTTGTATAATTTTATCACCAGCCATCTTAAATTTTTTTCATAATGTTTATAAATAACATTTAAGGAATCAGTGAATTAAAATGGACCAGAATAGGTGAAATGAATTTAGAGGACCATTATATCTACTGTGTGGGCAACAATCCCTTAGAAGAAATGGAGTAGCCCCCATAGTCAACAAAAGAGTCTGAAGTGCAATACTGGGGTGCAATCTCAAAAACGACAGAATGATCTCTGTTCATTACCAAGGCAAATCATTCGATATCACAGTAATCCAAGTCTATGCTCCAACCACTAATGCCAAAGAAGATGAAGTTGAATGGCTCTATGAAGATCTATAAGACCTTCTAGAACAAACACCAAAATAAGATGTCCTTTTCATCATAGGGGACTGGAATGCAAAAGTAGGAAGTCAAGAAATCCCTGGAGTTAAGAAGCAAGTTTGTCCTTAGATGAAGTAGGGCAAAGGCTAACAGAGTTTTGCTAAGAGAATGCACTGGTCATAATTAGCACCCTCTTCCAACAACACAAGAGAAGACTCTACACATGGACATCACCAGATGGTCAATACTGAAATCAGATTTATTATATTCTTTGCAGCTGAAGATGGAGAAGCTCTATACCTTCAGCAAAAACAAGACCAGGAGCTGACTGTGACTCAGATCATGAACTCCTTATTGACAAATTCAGACTTAAATTGAAGAAAGTAAGGAAAACCACTAGGCCATTCGGGTATGAACAAAATCAAATCCCTTACGATTATACAGTAGAAGTGAAGAATAGATTCAAAGGATTAGATCTGATAGACAGAGTGCCTGAATAACTCTGGATGGAGGTTTGTAACACTGTATAGAAGGTGCTGATCAAAACCATCCCCAAGAAAAAGAAATGCAAAAAGCCAAAGTAGTTGTCTGAAGAGACTTAAAATAGCTGAGAAAGAAGAGAAGTGAAAGGCAAAGGAGAAAAGGAAAGATACACCCCATTTGAATGCAGAGTTCCAAAGAAGAGCAAGGAGAGATAAGAAAGCCTTCCTCAGTGAACAATGCAAAGAAATAGAGGAAAACAATAGAATGGGAAAGACTAGAGATCTCTTCAAGAAAATTACTGATACCAAGGGAACATTTCATGCAAAGATGAGCACAAAAAAGGACAGAAATGTTATGGACCAAACAGAAGCAAATGATATTAAGAAGAACACAGAAGAACTACACAAAAAAGATCTTCATGACCCAGAAACCACAATGGTGTGATCACTCATCTAGAGCCAGACAATTAAATTACAAAGTCAAATGGGCCTTAGGAAGCATTTCTACTAACAAAGCTAGTGGAGGTGATGGAATTCCAGCTGGGCTGTTTCAAATCCTGAAAGATGATGCTGTGAAAGTGCTGCACTCAATATGCCAGCAAATTTGGAAAACTCAGCAGTGGCCACAGGACTGGAAAAGGGCAATTTTCATTCCAATCCCAAAGAAAGGCAATGCCAAAGAATGTTCAAACTACCTCACAATTTCACTCAACTCACATGCTAGCAAATTAATGCTAAAAATTCTCCAAGCTAGGCTTCAACAGCATGTGAACTAAGACTCCCAGATGTTCAACTGGATTTAGAAAAGGCAGGGGAACCAGAGATCAAATTGCCAACATCTGTTGGATAACAGAAAATGCAAGAGAATTCCTGAAAAACATATACTTCTGCTTTACTGACTAGGCTAAAGCCTTTGACTGTGTGGATCACAGTAAACTGTGGAAAATTCTTCAAGAGATGGGAATACCAGACTACCTTACCTGCCTCCAGAGAAACCTGTATTCCGATCAAGAAGCAACAGTTAGAACCGGACATGGAACAACAGACTTTTTCCAAATTGAGAAAGGAGGACATCAAGGGTGTATAGTGATACCCTGTTTATTTAACTTATATGCAGAGTACATCATGCGAAATGCTGGGCTGAATGAAGCACAAGCTGGAATCAAGATTTCTAGGAGAAATATAAAAAAACCTCAGGTACTCAGATGACACCACCCTTATTGCAGAACGTAAAGAGAAACTAAAGTGCCTCTGATGAAGGTGAAAGAGTAGAGTGTAAAAGCTGGCTTAAAACTCAACATTCGAAAAATGAAGATCATGGCATCCGGTCCCATCAGGTCATGGCAAATAGATGGGGAACAATCGAAACAGTGACAGACTTTATTTTCTTGGGCTCCAAATCATTGCTTTTGGTGACTGCAGCTATGAAATTAAAAGACACTTGCTCCTTGGAAGAAAAGCTCTGACAAACCTAGACAGCATGTTAAAAAGCAGAGACATTACTTTTCTGACAAAGATCTGTCTAGACAAAGCTATGATTTTTCTAAGAGTCATGTGAGGATGTGAGAGTTGGACCGTAAAGAAGGATGAGGGTTAAAGAATTGATGTTTTTAAACTGTGGTGTTGGAGAAGACTCTTGAGAGTCCCTTGGACTGTAAGGAGATCCAACCAGTCCATCCTAAAGGAAATCAGTCCTGAATGTTCATTGGAAGGACTGATGTTGAAGCTGAAGCTAATACAAAGAGCTGACTCATTAGAAAAGACCCTGATGCTGGGAAAGATTGAAGGCAGGAGGAGAAGGGGATGACAGAGGATGAGATGGTTGGCTGGCATCACTGACTCAATGGACATGAGTTTGAGCAAGCTCTGGGAGATGGTGAAGGACAGGGAAGCCTGGCATGCTGCAGTCCATGGGGTCGCAAAGAGTCGGACATGACTGAGAGACTGAACAACAATCCTTATAGTAGTTTTTCAGTTGGTTCTCCGTGTGTCTATGTGTATGTGTATGTGTGTGCTTGAGGCATACTCTTTTGTCATCTGCAAATAATGAAAAATTTACTTATTTCCCAATTTTTATGCATTTTGTTTCTCTTATCTGATTACAATGACTAGTAATTCTAATTTAATTTATTCATAGTTGTAGTAATTGTGAGCATCCTTATCTCTTTCATGACATCAATAGAAATACTTCTAATGCTTTATTATTAAGCAAAATATTGCTGTTGTGTATGTGTGTAAGTATGTAAATCATGGCAAGTAAGTGCCTGCTTTTGTTTTATAAAGACATTAAATTACGAGTTATGTTGAAATTAATAAATGACTTTTCTTAAGCTATGAATAAATAAATATAGTTTTTCTCCTTTGACCTATGCTGTGCTATGTTAATAGATTATCTAAGCTGGACTAGTCTCATATTCTTGGAATGAACTCCAGTTGGCTCTTCTAAAGCATGGCTGGATCATTGAAACCTTTTGCAACTTTTATTAGTGAAATTGATCTAGATCTTTCTTTTAGGAGGCCTTGTCAAATTTTGTTATCACTATACAATTTTTTTGCCTCATAAAATTAATTTGCTAATTACAACACAGTATCTTGAGCTGGATCCTGAAATAGAAAAAGGCCATTAGTGGAAAACTGGTCAAATCCAAATAAAGTTTATAGTTTAATTAATAGTTTAATACCAGTGTTAATTTGTTAGTTTTGAGAAACATATTCTGATTATACAAGACATTAACATTAGGGGAATCTAGGAGAAGACTGTGTGGGAACTCTGCACTATCTTTGCAACTCTTTTGTAAATCTAAAAATTAACCTAAAATCAAAATAAAAATTCTGAAATAAAAACTAATTTGGAAGGTTTCCTTATTTATTTACAATCTTGTACACTTTAAAAATCACTGAAGGTATTTGCACTTTGGATATGTGGTAGACTTTATATGCAACACCAACTGGACTGGGGGTTTTCTGGAAAGTAACTTTTCAATAACTTTAAAATTTTCTACTATGCAAATTACTTTGTTTCTATTTCTATCTCTTCTGATTTCTGTTTTTACCAGTTTATCTTTTTCAAGAAAATCGTATAGATTTTCACGTTTATTTTTGTAGAACTGAGCAAGGTAAACATTTATTATTTAAAAATTTTCCTTTGTAGCTAAGAATTTTCTCATTTCCATATTTTTCTTCCTTTTTGTGGTTTTCCCTCGATTTGGTTAATTGCTAATTTTACTAAGGCAGAGGAGGGAAGAGCTCTTTTACTTTTTTATTCTTTTATTTTACTTTTTCTCTCCCTGCAATATCCTCAAATGTATTATTGCTCTCTCCCTAATTTCTATTAATTTAAGTGCTTAAGGCTAAGAAATTTCCTCAGAGTGTTGCTTTAGCTCTATCTTATAGTTTCTGATACATATATGCATCATACTTATTTTCTAATATTCTGCAGTCCTGATGTCTATTTCATTTTGGACCTGAGACTTGTTGTTTTTAAAACTAGCACTTGCAAGACTGATTACATTTATTTGTGAAAAATATTTGTCTTTATAGATGAGTAACCACTGTTAACTTTTTCTCTATGACTATTATTTGGCCTTGAATGTCCACGATCAAGTAAAAGCAGATAGAGCAAAATTCTTCATTTCTGCCTTGCCTCCCCACAGTTTGAGAATTCAAATTCTTTTTTCTTCAGTGATTTAACTTTACTTTCACAGTTTACCATGGTTGAGCTTTCATGGTTAAATGAAAGAAAATACACAAGTTTGATCATGTCATTTTGAGAGGTTGTATAGGTTTAGAAGTTTAGGTTCAATGAGGAGTTAGAAAAGAATTACAATGATAGAGATATATGTGACATAAAAGATATGAATATGTTCCAAAGTCTGTGGATTTCCTATCTTAGGAAGCCAAGTGACTCCAGTCCCCACCACTAAGCTGGGAGACTCTTGGAGTCCCTGACAGATATACTTTTGGTCCAATGTAGCCTGACATTACTTATATCATTAAGTGAATGGCCATCACTTTCAGCTCTATTTCTCAGCTAAGAAAATTGAGAATCTAGCCAACAGCCTAGAACATAGTAACCTCCCCTCCACCAGATGGGCAATGCTCCCCACTCCACCCCTGGGCCTTCAGAGTGGCCACGCTGCATCCCTCATCTTTCCCACGTGCCATTTCAGCGGTCTAGGACTTCTCTAACAGCTTCACAGTCTGAGGCACATCCCTTCTCTGCTGCACGTCTCCAAGAGAAGGCATACTTCAAATCATTCAGAATCGTGGTATGTAAAACCCAACATGGGTTTTATTAATATTCGTGCACAACCTATAAAACTGTGACTTTAGTCCTGAGTGCTTCCTTAAGTAATGGGTTTTAACTTGCTCCCCCAAATCTTCCCACAATGACTCAATCTGATGAAAATGATATAATTCTCGAGGGATTCGCTTGGTTCCATTGCGCCCACCGTTTGCCATTTTCCACCCTGTCCCAACGTGGTGGGTCTTTTCTGGTTGTTGCCTTTGGCTGATTGCGGTCCACATCTTCTGAGCCAGCCCTTGGCTGTGCATTCTTTTTCAAGACGCTTCACCAGACCCGAACACGGAGTGAGCTTCCCCTTCCCCCTGGGTATTTATTTATTTAGGTATAAAGAAAAATGACGAATGTGTTTTGTATTACATGCTATCAGCGACAGTGGGCTGCAGCTCCAGTGGGGCTGAGGGCTGTTTTCCATTAAAGATCTAAGTTGCCCCTGTGAGCCAGGCCTCCCTTCCGCTGCGAGCTCGTGGGAGTGGCCCGAGTCCGCTGGGCTGATCAGCTCAGAGTAGGGGAGAGAGTACATTACCTGCTTTTTCTCCCTCCTACTTTGCCTTTTGTGTCTTTTTGTTTCTCTTTCCACAGCTTCTTTTATTTAGAGAAAACACAGCTGTGTATGGATTTCAGGGCAGCTTACTCATGTCCCTTATAAATTCCGCCAGTACTTGACTCCAGTGCCACATAGTAACAATAATTATTGGTTTATAGTAATTACTATTGTTTTATAAATAAGCACCAGAAAGAAACAAGGCATTCTAATGCTAAATAACTTACAATGAAAATCCGTTGTATGTAGGGTGTGTGTATGTGTGTGTGTGTGTGTGTGAGAGAGAGAATGAGAGTATATTGGTGTTGTCAGTGATTAGGTCATCAGCTCAGGAAACAGTATAGTATTTCCCACTCTGAACAACCTCAAAATACCATCCATCAAATAAGTGATGCTGAGAAGACTCTTGAGAGTCTTTTGGGCCACAAGGAGATCCAACCAGTCAGTCCTGGAGGAAATCAACCCTGAATGTTCATTGGAAGGACTGATGATAAAGCTGAAGCTCCAATACTTTGGCCACCTGATGTGAAGAGTTGACTCATCAGAAAAGACCCTGAGGCTGAGAAAGATTGAGGGCAAGAGGAGAAGGGGGTGACAGAGGATGAGATGGTTGGAAGGCATCATCGACTCAATGGACATGAGTTTGAGCAGACTCCAGTAGACAGTGAAAAACAGGGAAGCCTGGCGTGCTGCAGCCCACTGGGTCACAAAGAATCAGACACGGCTTCTTGACTGAAAAACAAGGTATCATCCATCAGATAATAAACACGACAATAATGATACTAGCTAAATTTTGTTGAATCTTCACTCTATGTCAAGGCATTCTTTGCCAAAGGCTTTACACATGTTATATCACTTAATCGTCACAACAGCTCTATAATATATGAATTTTATTCCCGTTTTACACATGAGGAAACTGTGGGCTCTCAGTAACCAATTCACCTAAATTGGAAACAAAAAGCGTGGATCGTATAGCCAGCAGTAGTGGGACTGTCATAAGGAAGACATAGTCATGATCGCTGCTGCTGCTAAGTCACTTCAGTCGTGTCCGGCTCTGTGTGACCCCATAGATGGCAGCCCACCAGGCTCCCCCGTCCCTGGGATGCTCCAGGCAAGAATACTGGAGAGGGTTGCCATTTCCTTGCTAAGGCATTTCTATTGCTTTTTAAGAGTCTCTTCCCTCCAAAGTGGCAATGTATCCCTTCTCAGAGTCAGGCAGAGAGTGTGAGGATTCAGAAAGGAATGAAACAATGTCTGGAGCAGAAAATAGAGTTGTCTTATTACCCACCCTGGATTCCTCTCTCTCCTGAGGGACCCTCTTCCAACTTGATCGTTTAGCTAATCAAACTGATATAATTAGAGGATTTTAGGTTATTCTTTTCTTGTTATGAATGTTAATTTTTATAACCTGTTTTCTTTACTTTGTCTCACTGAAACATACATTGTTTCCCATATTTTTGAAGCGAAATCTAAACTTTGGAGTGTGGCGTTATTTTTAAAAGTGAAATTTCATCTCCTAGACAATTTATGTGTTCAGCTGTTTAGTTTACTTTAGGGTCATTCTTTATTTACTGAATAAATAGATTAAAGCTAAAAGCTGCTTCTTAGAAAGTTTCAACCCAGAAGTCGCCACCAGTTTTCTTGGATGTAGGCTCTTGACACATGGTAAATATGGTAAACTTCTACCTTACATTAATCTAACAATTAATGCCAGGGAGGTAAAAAATCTCTTAAACTCATGTGACCAAATTTTTGTTAGGTGCTAAACCTGCGTAATCAGCCTCACTCTAAGTCTGGTAGTATTTAGGAGCAAGTTTGGGGACTCAAGTGTGTGAAATCCTTGCCATAAATACTTTCATCTCAAAGGGTCATTATGGAAAATGACCTTTTATAACAGAAACATTTCAGAGCGTGCCAAGGAGATGGGATTTTTTTCCCCTTAATACACAATCAAGAAACATGGGCTCTGTTTCTTAGTAATAACAACAAGAAAGACATTTGTAGATTTTCACATGAGCAGTTACATGTTCAGAATCATATTTCCTGTGGTTGAAAAATCTCAGGAGACAGTGATCTGGAGCAACAAGGAGGTGCAAACAATTACTTTAATGAGAGGCAAGGCTTGCTGCTCACACGAGGGGATGAAAGCTTCCTCCAGCCTCTCTCACATGAGCCCTGGCGGCAGCTGTGACAACCGCGCTGCTGCTCTAGGGCGAGGTGCATCTGAAATCCTGCAGGGTAATTGCCTGGGCTGCCCTATAATTTAGGGTGCTGAGTGTGATATAAGAGGGCCATTAAATCAGGACATTAACCATGTCAGAAAATAAATGAGCTCCTTTGTTGGATGGGTTCTATGGTCTTACAGTCACCAGGGTAAATACTTCACACGCATATGGCTCCCACGAGGGGTCTGCACAGGCAGAGTCTGGGGGTCTACACAAAAAGAGTAGGTTTCATACACGCCCACACATGCTGCACTCCACAGCTTATGAAGACAGTTTTCAACCTCAGCTGAAGTCAATGCATTTTAACAGAAAGTCCATTTGGCCACTAACTGGAGTGGACAACAGACTGACTTTATTTCTGTAAAAAGGCAGGGACATTCTTCTCCAACGGGGTCTCCAGAGGGGCCACCTTGGAGCCAGTGATCACTACTCTTAATTTTGGGTTTAGTGCTGCAGATTTTACCCTGTGATTTCAGAATTTAATTTCAGATGACATATTAATCTTTAGACTGGTTGCGCAGTTTTCTTTTCAGTGCGTGATTTAAACCAAAATTTATTTGTTTTCCTATGAACAACATTCTAGGCAGGGGGCCAGGTCCTTTTGCATATATCTTGCTATTTTAGGTTAGTAAAATGATCTCTGATTCACAGAGGAAAACTGACATAAACAGGGGGTACAAAATTCATGCTAATATTGGCCAACATAACAGTTGGATATACACAGGCAAAAACAAAAACAAATAAAAAACCTAAAAAAACTAAAAGCAATTCTTGAACTAAGCCTATTACATTATAAAAACATTAATTCAAAATAGACCACTTAAAGCTATAAAACTCATATGGGAAAATAGGAAAACATCTTCATGACCTTGGGTCGGGCAAAAAGTTCTCATATATAATATCAACAGTATATGGATCAATAAAGAAAAAACTTCATAAACTGGATTTCATCAAAAATTAAAATCTTTTGTTTGCAAAAGTCTCTATGAAAAGACAAACCACAGAGTAGGAAAAAATATTTGCAATTCATTTATTAGATAAAGGACTTAGATCTATAATATACAAAAAAAATTCTCCAAACCGACTGCAGAAAAATAAGCAATCTGATTTTTAAAATAGGCAAAATATCTGAGTAGACACTTCACCAAAGAAAATGTAAGGATAACAAGTAGACACTTAAAAGATGTTCAACATCAATAGAAAAATGTAATTTCGAAGCATCATGAGATACCACTCCACACCTATAAGAATAGCTAAAATTTTTAAAAAGTGACAATACCAATTGCTGGCGAGGATGCAGAGCAATAATCACTCTCGTACATTGCTGATGAGAATGCAGAATGGTGTGGCTGCGGCTATGCTAGAAAACAATGTGTCAGTATTTCATAAACGCAATCACATACTTACCATATGATCCAATAATCTCTGTCCTAGGTGTTTATTCTAGAGAAATGGAAATACATTCAAAAAAGTGTTCAGAAACCTGTTCAGTAACACACATAGACACAGTATTCATAATTGCCCCAAAGTTAAACAACTGCAGTGTCTTTGGATGGATGAGTCAATAAGCCAACTATGGACATGTACTCCATGGAATACCATTCAGCCATAGCGAGTGAGCTATCGACACACACATATGATGCGGCTGAGTTTCAGCAGCATTATGCTAAAAGAAATAGTCTCAAAAGGTCACTTACTGTCTGAGTCCTTTATATGACATCCTAGAAAAGGCAAGCCTATTGAGATGGAAAACAAATCAATGATTTCCAGAAGTTGGGCTGGGGAAGAGTTTGACTCTAAAGGGGCAGCATAAAGGAGTTGTTCAGGATGAGGGAACTCTCTGGATCCTAACTGTTGTTGTTGTTCAGTTGCTAAGTCATATCCAACTCTTTGCGACTCCATGGACTACAGCACACCTGCCCTTCACTGTCTCCTGGAGTTTGCTCAAACTCATGTCCATTGAGTTGATGATGCCCTGCAACCATCTCACACTCTGTTGCCCCCTTCTCCTCCTGGCTTCAATCTTTCCCATCATCAGGTCTTTTTCAATGAGTCAATTCTTTGCATCAGTTGGCCAAAGTATTGGAGCATCAGCATCAGTCCTTCCAATGAATATTCAGGGTTGATTTCCTTTAGGAGTGACTGGGGTAATCTCCTTGCAATCCAAGAGACTCTCAAGAGTCTTCTTCAGCATCACAGTTCAAAAACATCAATTCTTAGGCACTCAGCCTTCTTTACGGTCCAACTCTCATATCTGTATATGACTACCTGTGTACATTTGTATATGACTAACTGTGGTGGTGGAGATACAAATCCACACGTGGGAAAACTCATAGAACTGTACCCCAAATAAAAGTCAACTTTACTGTATGCAAATTTGAATATTAATAATAAACAATTGGCTAGCAATCACTGAGCACTATGTGATTGCTAAGTATGGTTGGTCCAAAGTCACTTAACTCCTTTACTTCAAACCTGGTCTCTCTGATTCCAGGTTTCCAACACACCTGGGCTACCTGGCTTTTCAGATAAACTGGAAGAAATGGCTAAGAATGTAGATTAAACTTTAAAGTGTGTTCTTTTTGAAGCCATTGTTTCCCCATACATTTGCTAGGAAGTGATGGGACTAGATGCCATGATCTTTGTTTTTTGAATGTTGAGTTTTGAGTCAGCTTTTTCACTCTTCTCTTTCAAGGCTCTTAGGTTCTTCTTTGCTTTCTGCCCTATGGGTGGTTTCATCTGCATATCTGAGGTTACTGATGTTTCTCCCTGCAGTCTTGATTACAGCTTGTGCTTCATCCAGCTCAGCATTTTGCATTTCATTTTTCTAACTCAATGAAACTATGAACCATGCTGCATAGGGCCACCCAAGACTGACAGGTCATGGTGGAGATTTCTGACAAAACGTGACCCACTGGAGAAGGGAATGGCAAACCACTTGAGCATTCTTGTCTTGAGAACCCCACGAACTGCTCGGATCTGTAGATAGAACTGAAGTGGACTCAGGTGTGTGCCAGGAGGCTGAGAACACCACAGCTGTCCCAAGTAGCCAATCCTCTAGATGCATACAAAGGATTAAAATCTGATTCTTGATACCTGTGCAGTACGGAAAAGGACCATCCTGGTTCACTGGCCGGTGCTCCTGATCAAGGCTGCCCAGGGTGCCCTGGCACTAGTCCCCACACAACTTATGGCTCAGCAAGATGAGCATTGCCCTGACATAGATAAAAATTAAAAGCATTCTGCACAAAATCTGTAATTCTTCCTGGACACGGTACAGGATGGGGGCTTTATCTGGTCAGACTTGTCGGTTTCAGAACCTTAATGTGATTCAGGGAAGGCTGGGTTGATTTGTGGCTCTGCCCTGACTCTGTGGAGCACAACCAGATGAGGCTTGCTGGGCGCTGTTTGGACCATCCAGTCCTGAGAGTGGGTAGATGTATGTACACTCATTCATCTACACTTCCCCTCTGTGTGTTGCCCCTGTGTGTTCACTGACCTTGCTGTTTGTAACCCCACACTCTCCTGGGTGTTCTGCAAGTCTCCTGGAGCTGCCATGAAGGTTGCGGGGTCTATGTACCAGACTGGTTGGAAGCTTCTTCCCTGGGTGGACAGAAAACTGTATGTAGACTAAATTACTGAGATAGATGACACATAGAAATGGAGTGGAATTTCAAAGGCCTAATTTCCAGAAATAATCACTGAAAGATACATGCTTGAAGGGTCTTGAGACATGGGCACTGTTTCTCGAAGACTGCGATGGTAGGAAAATTAAGTAAAGGCAGGACAATTAAGAGGGCCCTGCTTTATTTTCTCAGGGAAATCATGAGGTGGATGGGATTACCACAATCACACAATGCAGAAGGTGATGTCATTTGGTGAACAGAGAGCCTTCAGGGCAAACGTGGTGGGCTCACCCACAATCCCAGTCACCTCTGGAGCTTCAGGCCCCTTATGCCAGGGAGGTATGCAGCTCTGCAGGGCAGAGAGCAGCGTTGCAAGCTGAGGCAAGCTGGCACTGTGTGACTTTGTACAGCACGTGAACCCCTGGAGTCTTGATTCCTATGTCTGTAAATGGAAGAGGAGGGTAATAAGACTGATGCCTGCCCTGCTGTGAAAATTCTGTAAACACAGGCACAGGCATATGCATGCTAACCATCTGAGTGCACGCTGAAGGTCTACGCACACCCTAGCAGGCTATGTGCACTCAAACACACGTGACACTACCGCAAAGACGGTGGGCCAGCGGCTGACCTGTTCCCGCCCCAGGGTCCTTCTCGGGGTGGCTCTGCGAGATAGGTTTCTCAACCTGGGCCAAAGAGCATCTGAGCCAACATAAAAATCATAGCACATGATTTACAATGAACAATAAAATGTGCAGTCCTCTTCACTGTAGTTTCCACACAGCCATTCTATTTTCATAGAGCTCCCTACTTTTTGCCAAACTCTTGTATCCATAACAAACGAGTATAATTCTTCGGTGATTGCTAGTTGATATTTCCGTTTATGTTACTAAGTAAGACAAAAGTGAAAAAATAAAGAATTTTTTTGGAACCTCATCTGTATTGTTCCTATGTGATTTGAGCAACCTCTTTGGTCAAATATTCATTTTCAAATGCTGGAAAAATAAATACTCCCTCATTTTGTTCCTGCTATTTACAATATATTGGCTTCAAATAGGACACACTTTAAAGGTTAATCTATGTTCTTAACCATTTCTTTGGGCTTCCTAAGTGGCACTAGTGGTAAAGAACCCCCCTGCCAATACAGGAGACATGGGTTTGATCCCTGAGTTGGGAAGATTCCCTGGAGGAGGGCATGGCAACCCACTCCAGTGTTCTTGCCTGGAGAATCCCATGGACAGAGGAGCCTGGTGGGCTACAGTCCATGGGGTTGCAAAGAGTAGGACACGGCTGCACATGCACAAGCAATCATTTCTTCTTTATTTTCTTAAGTATAGACCACCACAATAACAGATCAGGGCCTGATTTGTAGCTTTTGCAATTTCCATAGTACAAATACTTCCACCCTGGCCAATTTCAAGCTACTAATGTGACATCACTGAACAAAGAGTTGGGGAGAGATGTACAATGGCACATATGGTATACTTCTACTGTCCACATACATAAACCCTCTGTAACCCCAAGAACATAAAGATTAGGAAAAAGTAGTAAAGAAAAGCTCAACCTTCAGAAAACTAAGATCATGGCATCTGGTCCCAACACCTCATGGGAAATAGATGGGGAAACAGTGCAAACAGTGTCAGACTTTATTTTCG
Source organism: Okapia johnstoni (assembly GCA_024291935.2). Lineage (NCBI taxonomy): Eukaryota > Metazoa > Chordata > Mammalia > Artiodactyla > Giraffidae > Okapia > Okapia johnstoni. The sequence continues at coordinate 4,433,865 of CM044326.1, forward strand.
GGGACTCCAAAATCACTGCTGATGGTGATTGCAGCCATGAAATTAAAAGATGCTTGCTCCTTGGAAGGAAGGCTATGACCAACCTAGATAGCATATTGAAAAGCAGAGACATTACTCTGCCAACAAAGGTCCATCTAGTCAAGGCTATGGTTTTTCCAGTGGTCATGTATGGATGTGAGAGTTGGATGGTGAAGAAAGCTGAGCACCGCAGAATTGATGCTTTTGAACAGTGGTGTTGGAGAAGACTCTTGAGAGTCCCTTGGCCTGCAAGGAGATCCAACCAGTCCATCCTAAAGGAGATCAGTCCTGGGTGTTCAGTGGAAGGACTGATGTTGAAGCTGAAGCTCCAATACTTTGGCCACCTCATGCGAAGAGTTGACTCATTGGAAAAGACCCTAATGCTGGGAAGGATTGAGGGCAGGAGGAAAAGGGGACGACAGAGGATGAGATGGCTGGATGGCATCACTGACTCGATGGACATGGGTTTGAATAAACTCTGGGAGTTGGTGATGGACAGGGAGGCCTGGCGTGCTGCGATTCATGGGGTCACAAAGAGTCGGACACGACTGAGTGACTAAACTGAACTGAATTTAGAAAGAGATGAAGTTCTAGCACTTATCTTTGTTTAAAAATATAATTTAGTTACATATCAGTTTATATAACTTAAAATAATGGCTTGTAAATTTCCTGAATGTTTAACAGTGGGCTCTCACATGCTGATGCCAGCCAGCCTCCTAGAGCCCCTGCCTGACGGAGCCCCACACCGGAGTCCCCATCTCCCTTCAGGTTTCACAGACAGTTCTCAAGGCTGCTGCACAGCCCTTGGCATCAGAGCTCCCGTCATCATTACAAAGATACTCTTTAGCTTCTTCTTCATCGGATCTCATTTCCTGGAACACACGTTGTCCTATTTTTGCTTTACTCTTCTCTTTTATTATGAAACACATCCTCCCACAGCTTCCTGAAATAAAAAGGAAATGGAATTTTTCTGTGAGATCGTCTGGGCACATGTGGAATGAAATGTCACTTGTCCAGTTTTATCACTTATCTCATTTGGTTGAGATAAGGCTCATTTTTATAATTAGCTAGAAACCATCCCTCACTCTTGTATTTCTGATCAATTTTTAACAAGCATTGGCAATCTACTGCATTGTACTATTTCTACCCTCTTTTTTGCAGTCATGAACATTCTCCTGCTACTTTAAGTCTTTCACGTGGAATATTATGCTTTTCAAGTCTTGAGCTTTGATAGTTTTACCTTGCAAATTCCATCGTCAAACAACAGTCATCCACAGTTTGTTCATGTTTTTTTCCTGTCCCCATCTCAAACGCTACACCATGCTTCACTCACTATAATTCGTCATCGGTGTGATAACATCTTTAAAGACAATGCTAATGTCTGACGTTGCATGTGACTTGTGTGCTGGTTCCTAAAATGTGGTTTGGCTGAGACAAGGCATTATTTATTTGTCCTGTATTCATGATCTGTGGCCTAATTTCTTCCTTTAAAATGAAGGCATGTGACTTAATGATAGTTTAGAGACTTCTTACTATAAAATTCTAGAATGGCGCTTTATGAATAATCTTGGGATGACTTTACCCGGGGAAATCTTCAAAAACAAGGGTAGGGTGAAGCTGCAGAGGAAAAAGGAGTGGGCTGACAGTGGAGGAAAATCATCAGAAGCCAGCTGCTTAATTTTATACCTGTAATGAAAAGATCCACTCAAACCAATATGTTTTGAAATAAGACAAAGGAATTCTTGTGGATTTCCAAAAATTGTAGAAAAAATTCCTCTGTGTTTCAGAAAATCCAACCTGGGCCTATGAGCTCTTCATTTACTGAGTTATAGCCTGATGATCAAGGATTAATAAGCATCATTGAACATCAGTCTTAGGGAATATCCCAGAAGTATTAACAGTCCCTGAGAAATTTGTACCAGTTTTCTGTGCTCCCTGGGGAAGAAGCCAGGTGGGGAAAGGAATTTGAGGATATTTGCCTCTGTGCCTGGTAAGGCTAGTGGAGCTGCCTACAGAGTCCTGATAATTGGAAGCTCCCTGCCCCCTTACCCCTTACTCTCTACTCCTCTCTTCCCATTGAACCAACCCTCCGGGACACCCGACAAGTGCCACTGGGGTGGCCCAACTGATGGCCTAACTCCTTCCTGACCCCCATTTCCAAGGGCGTTTCAGGTTTACTTCCCTCTAACCCAAGTTGACAGCATCCAGACTGTACTTTTCCAGTCCTTTGGGGCTCTCATAATCTGCACCCATCATCCCTGCTTCATGTGCTTTTCTAAAGCATCCTGGGCTTCAGACCAGACCCCTGTAGATGGAGCTGTGTCTGAATCAATCTGGGACTTGAGGCCTCTGGGCTTTTGTGGAGGGTGTTTGTTTCTCCAAGGAGAAGGTACCACATTTCCCACTCCCCTTCCCACTCTTCCAGTGGCATTCCAAACACTTAGGGCTGTACCTTGTCCTTATTGCCACTCCTGAAGCCAATCAGGGGACCCAGAGGCTGTGGACTGGCCAGGTAGCCCCAAGCCAGAGGGAGATGAGGATGCCAGGGTGGTCAGCAGTGGACAGAGCCAGGAGATGAGGACAGATGAGCACAGGCCACGCAAGCACAGGACAGGAGCGGGGGACTGTGCCACACACGTCACGCATATGCTGAGACAGCTGGCATGGCCACAGCCTCCGCCGAATCCCTGGGAAACCATCTGGCTTAGTGGTCCAGCACTGGCGTGGACAGCTGGGCACCCACCCTCAGGAGTGCGTGCGGTCAGGGCACAGGGGAAGACGCTGGGGCTCCTGCCCCTCCCTTCGATCAAGGCTAGGGCACTGCCTGTCCTTGTTCCCTGTGGCCGGACTGACCTCTCCCAACGAGGACTCCACATGGAGGAGGCACAATGTGCCTTCCGGGAGGAGCTCTGGGGCCCCTGGGCCCTGATTCCTCTGTGCTCCTCATGCATGCTCACGCCTCTTGCCCTTTGTTTCCTGGGCTCCAGGTGGCAAACTTCATTGTTCTGAGGAGTCTAGCGTGGCTTTGAGCCCTGATGCGGGTCTCTGATTTTTGTTATGCTGTTGACACGTGACTGTCAAAGCTCCTTACTAATTCCTGCTGAATCATGACCTTGCATGGCTTTGGAAAGGGCCTCTTATCAAGTGGTCACTTTAGACCAGCACGCGGGTGCCCCTCACTAGCTGAACAGACTGTCTTGGCTCCCTTAGCTCCTCCTGCTTGGCTTTGTCCAGCTCATCCCAAGGTCTGACTGCTCTAGGAGCCACACACAAGTGTCCAGGAATTCCCCAGGCCTGTGCTGCCTGCCTTTGAGGGTACTGACCTGCCAGCCACCTCCTGCACTCACTCCCTCTGCTGTGGTCCTGGGCAGGACCCTCCCTGACCTGGCTCTTGGGCAGTTAGGAGGCTCCTTGTCTTGGCTAAATGGCCCCAGGAGACAATCCCCAAAAGACCACAGTCAGAAATCAGGACAATTCCTAGGGTCTGGTTGCCCAGGTTTACCCATGGCCGTCTGATTACATGCTCTATGCCATTATAAAGGCAAATCACCCCTATTACCAGTCTGGGGCTGGAATTCCCTTTTCTGTTGATGGAAACTCTGCAGTTTTACATGAGTCATATAAAGAAATCAAGGCTACTTACGAGAGGTTTTGCTCACAGATAAAAGTTTGGGAACTACGGATGCACCCAAAATGGGAGGTGAAGGTGGTAGATTCTCAGCCATCAGTGATTTGACTTGATTTGCTGTTTATACATTTTCTTCACCTCTACTGAATTTCCTCTTTATCAAAAGAGGAGCAAGTATGTGGATAAGTTAATGAATAGAATCAAGAAGCTGTGGTTAGATTTTAATGATAACTTTAAAAAGTATTCTGATCTTGATTTTATTCTGCACTAAAGGACATGTTTTCTATCACCATCTACCTATGATAACCTAACTTCCTTTAAAAGAGGGTGCGGAGGATTGAAATCCTATGCAGTTCCGTATAATCTAAGCCACAAGCAGAGGCCCCCTGAAGGAATAGTTACTTTGGAGAATTCCTAGGGGTTGTACAGAGTAAAATAAAATGCATTTCCATAAGGGCTAGAGACCAAACAGATCTGCTATTGAGGAAGTGAGCCCAGAAAGCCCACTCCTGGAGCGACATCATTAAGGAAGGGTGTCAATGGGACATGGCAGACATTTCCTCAGTGGAAACTCGCAGTTTTCTGATAGGTCAACCTGGAGGTAATTGTATCAAGATCTATGAATTATAGGATTTAAATTCTGCAGCTTTTTTGGCATCTGACAAGGGCTGTTTGGGGAAATAACTTTTAGATTTTGCAACTTAAAGAAGATGAGGTGATAAAAGATTACCTATAATGATAGTATTGCTGTATAGCAATGGTTTCCTTTGTGAGAAAATATAATTGTTGGAGTCTCATATGACCTTTTCTTTTTAAAGCAAATACTTCATACTGGGTGTAGTTTTTCTGCTCTGAAACAAAGGTAGAGATAAAGAAATACTGTATGCACCTCACATTATAACAATCTGGGGAGTTTAAGTCAACAAATGCTCACAGGGTTGACAGTTCTGGAACTGGTTTCTTTTCCCTATTGTTGGCTTTTGCAGTCTTCGGGTACTGGAAGCAGGATACTGGGACTGTTCTGTGGCACAGCTGTGGTGTTAGGGGGACAGAAGTCCTGTGGTGAGGACACTGTAGTTGATTCTCTAGTACAGCGAGGGGCAAGCACTGCGCACACAGACAAGCCAGGATGCCTCTGGCAGCAGTAAATTTCAGCCATGTTTGTAGAACCCAGAAAGTGTTCCATGATGGCTCCAAGACTCTCAGGGGCCTTGAATCTTCAACACAAGCCATCCCAAATCAGAGAGCAGCTCTCTGACCCTGGAAAAGTCCAAGACAGAGTGAGGTCCATCTCACTCAAATGGTGCCAGCCTCACCTGGTCTCAGAAAATCCTCTGAATGTGGTAAGCCAGCCAGGCAAGATGGAGGAGGCTTATTTCTCCCTATTCTTCCCTTAAGAACAACTAAAAATCTTTGCTGTAAAAGAATAAACATTAAGAAGCCTCTGAATAGTGGAAAGAATAAGACAGACAGGTCAGGGATCTCAGCACTTGAGGAATAACACAACAGTGAGTTCCCACACATGAAACTGACCAGAATTAACATGACAAAAAGTTTGAGATCTACAGTAGAGAATACCACTCTGAGTTTCAGATTAGCCTAGAGGTAACCCACGAAGAGGTAACTGCCTCCTGAGAAATCTGTATGCAGGTCAAGAAGCAACAGTTAGAACTGGACGTGGAACAACAGACTGGTTCCAAATAGGAAAGGAGTACGTCAAGGCTGTATATTGTCACCCTGCTTATTTAACTTATACGCAGAGTACATCATGAGAAATGCTGGGCTGGATGAAGCACAAGCTGGAATCAAGATTACTGGGAGAAATATCAATAACCTCAGATATGCAGATGACACCACCCTTATGGTAGAAAGTGAAGAAGAACTAAAGAGATTCTTGATGAAAGTGAAAGAGGAGAGTGAAAAAGTTGGCTTAAAGCTCAACATTCAGAAAACTAACATCATGGCATCTGGTCCCATCACTTCATGGCAGACAGATGGGGAAACAGTGGAAACAATGACAGACTTTATTTTTCTGGGCTTCAAAACCACTGCAGATGGTGACTGCAGCCATGAAACTAAAAGTCACTTGCCCCTTGGAAGAAAAGCCATGACCATCCTAGACAGCATATTAAAAAGCAGAGACATTACTTTGCCAACAAAGGTCAATCCAGTCAAAGCTATGGTTTTTTTCAGTAGTCATGTATGGATGTGAGAGTTGGACTATAAAGAAAGCTGAGAACCAAAGAATTGATGCTTTTGAACTGTGGTGTTGGAAAAGACTCTTGAGAGTCCCTTGAACTGCAAGGAGATCTAACCTTGATCTAACCAGTCAATCCTAAAGGAAATCAGTCCTGAATATTTGCTGGAAGGACTGATTCTGAAGCTGAAAGTCCAATACTTTGCTTACCTGATGTGAAGAACTGACTCATTTGAAAAGCCCCTGATGCTGGGAAAGATTGAAGGTGGGAGAAGGAGGGGATGACAGAGGATGAGATGGTTGGATGGCATCCCCGACTCAATGGACGTGAGTTTGAGTAAACTCCAGGAGCTGGTGATGGAAAGGGAAGCCTGGTGTACTAGAGTCCATGGGGTTGCAAAGAGTTGGACACGACTGAGTGACTGAACTGAACTGAACTGAACCCACAAAAGAAGCAGAGTTGACTTGCATGTTAAGTCTAAACAAATGGCTGCCTGCTAAAATGAAAGAATTTAATAGGACTCAGAGTCTCATACATAATTCCCAAATGTCATACATAATTAAAATCTCGTACATATACATAATGTCATGCTGCTGCTTCTGCTAAGTCGCTTCAGTCGTGTCCGACTCTGTGCGACCCCATAGACAGCAGCCCACCAGGCTCCACCATCCCTGGGATTCTCCAGGCAAGAACACTGGAGTGGGTTGCCATGTCCTTCTCCAATGTGTGAAAGTGAAAAGTGAAAGTGAAGTCGCTCAGTCCTGTCCGACCATTTGCGACCCCATGGACTGCAACCTACTAGGCTCCTCCGTCCATGGGATTTTCTAGGCAAGAGTACTGGAGTGGGGTGCCAGTGCCTTCTCCACATAATGTCATACATACACATAATTTAATGCATATTTTTTAAAAAATCATTCATTATACCAAGAACCAGAAAAATCACAACTTGATAAGTAATCAACTGAGATGATTCAGATGTTGGAATTTTCTGACAAGAATTTTAAAGTGGCCATCATAAATATACTCTAATAAGTAATTAGAAGCACTTTTGAAAGAAATTAAAAAATGAAAAATCCTAGCAAGAAAATAGAAAATATGAAAAGATCCAAGTGGAAATTGTAGAACTGAAAAATACAATAACTAAAATTTAAAAATTCTTAATGTACTTGATAGCAAAGAAGAGGAAAGAATCTGTAAACTTGAAGACAGATGAGTAGAAATTACCCAATTTGAACAAAAGACAAAAAATAGGCTGAAAAAAATGAAGAGATCCTCAAGAATCTGTAGAACAGCAATAAAAAATCTAACATTTGTTTCATCAGAATCCCAAGAGAAAAAGAAGAAGAATGGGGCTGGAAAACATTTGAAAATATAATGCCTGAAATTTCCCCAAATTTGGAAAGAGGCATAAACCTATATTTAAGAGGCTGAGCAAATCCCAAACAGGATAAATTAAAGAAATCCATGCTCAGACACATCATAATCAAACTTTTGAAAACTAAAGACATAGGAAAAAGCACAGAGAAAAACAACACATTATCTACAGGGTAACAAATATTTGAATGAGAGTTGATTTCTCACCAGAAATCACCAAGTCTATAAAGAAGTGGCATATTTTTCAAGTGTTGAAAGAAAAGAATTGTCAACCCAGAATTCCATATCCAGCAAAAATATCTTTCAGGCATGAAGGGATAATAAAGGTATTCTAGGATAAAGGAAAATAGGAGAATTTGTCACTAACAGATCTATCCTAGGAGAATGACTAAAGAAATTTCTTCAAACAGAAAAAAAAAAAAAGGTGATAGAAGGAACTGGAACACCAGAAAGGAAGAAATGATACAATGGGTAATATGGAGTAAAGTGAAATAGACTCTCCTTCTCCTCTTGAGTTTTAAAATTGAAGTTTGATGGTTGAAACAAAAATTAAAACATCAATTAGTGTGGTGCTCAATATATGTCAAGGACATATTTAAGGCAATTATGTTATAAAGTGTGGGGATGATGGTAATGGGACCCAAATGGTAAGATGTTAAAATAGTGCTACCAGTAGACTGGTAAATTATGAATGCGTATTTTAATGCCTTAAGTTTTCACTAAGGAAACTACACAAAGAGATGTACTTAAAATACTTCAGGTAAGTAAAAATAGAACTCTAAAAAATTTTAAAAATATTTATTTATACGGCTGTGCAGGGTCTTAGTTGTGGCACATGGGATCTTTAGTTGAGCATGTGTACACTTTGTTGCAGTGTGTGGAATCTAGTTCCCTGACCATGGATCAAGGCTTGGCCCCCTGCATTGGGAGCACAGAGTTTTGGCCATTGGAACCAAGGAAGTCCTTAGAAAATGTTTAAGAAGCTCACAAGAAAGAAAGAAAAAGGAAACAGTGGAATGAAAAAACAGAAAACAGTAAAATGGCAGACTTAAGTCCTAAGACTTCAGTAACCACATTAAATGCAAATGGTCTAAATACACCAGAGACTGACAGAATGGATTAACAATCATACCCAATCAATGTGCTATCTATGAGAAACTTAACTCAGTTGTAATAGTACAGGTAAATTGAAAGCAAACAATAGGTACAGAGATGGGCTCTGCCCGGGTGGGCATGCAACAAGCTGACATCTGAAGCTAAGTCAACAAATCAGCATGCCATCAAGTTCAGAATCAAAGTCAGAGGGACAGTTCTGAGCCCCCACTGTGAAGCAGGCGCTTGACCAGTACTGTCCTCAGTGACCACCACTGCCCTACAGGGCCATGCTTTATCTCATTTCATTGGTAAAGAAGCTGCCCCTCCAAGTTGTGATCTAGGACCTGACAACTAATAAATAGAGACAGGGGCATTCATCACCCATAGGCAGGTTTTGTTTTTTTTTCTGTTTGAGATTTAAAGTAGAGCTGGAGGGCAACAAAAGCAGGACCAAGCAAAGCAGAGGTGGAAGGCGAGGGGAGTGAATCAAGCAAGGGAACTTGAAAGTTATAATAGTGAATTCTGGCAAGGTTGTCAGACTTCTAGGAAGGCCCCATCCTGGAACTCAGAGCTTGAGCCCTTACCCGTAGCTCTTGCATCCCCTACTCCAGTATGCACAGTGAGGAGATTTCCCATATATATGATGGCACTTAGTATTTTTGCTAAAAATATAAATATGGTCATGATATTGAGCTTACTATTATTTTTTCAAAATGAGTCTTTAACTTTTTGGATATGCATACTTTGTTATTTATAAACAAAATGGTATGATGTCTGGGATATGCTTTGAAATAATCTAGTAGTTGGGGAAGGAAGAGAGTCAGTGTGTAGATGTAACAAGCTTATCTGTGACGTATTGAAGTGGCATAGAGGTGCATTCACCCAGTCTCTCTACTTTTGAAGGTATTTGAAAATTTGCATATTAGATTGTTTTTTTAAATGGACCCTAAAGATAAGTTGGAAAAGAAAGAGAAGTTAGGTTCCTGAGGGAGCAAGGGAGGCCAGGCCATGCTCCCCAAGGGTTGGGGTAGGGAGCTGGGGAAGAGATGGTGCTGATGGGCTGTCTAGGTGTTAATGAGTTCTGAGTGTTTCTGGGCATGAACCAGCAGAATTTCCCCACACTCTGTTGCTAAGGTTGTCCACTTCTTAGTCCAGGACATCTAGAATCATAGGCATAACAATTGTAGTATCTGCCAGGAGGGCCTTTCCAAGGGACCATCCTTTTTGAGGAGCTGGAGATCCGAGACGGCTACCCTCAAATCAAGGGGATATCAAGGGACATGGTAGGAGCCTGTTCCACACAGCCTGCATCCTTTTTGGGTTTTGTCATCTATCCCTTCATCTTGCCACCTGGCACTTAAATATTCAAGCACTTTATCTTTTCACATTTTGTTCCTGTTCCAGTCTTTTCCCAAAGCCATGTCTGTACTGGAATGCCTGTTCCCTGTCAGCTCACTAAAGCACTCTGCATCCCAGGGTTTAAAACATTTCTGGGATACATATCACTAAGAAATTGCCCCAATATTTAGATAAGGGGTGTTGATTTACCACCGCAATTCCTTCCTCTCACATTCCTCTACCAAACACACTGGCCCATTTGCTTTTCATTAATGTAAAAACATAAACCCCTGGTTTATTAATTGATATCTGTTTCTAATATTTCGATTTGGCACAGTGTAGTCTGTGCTGACGTGTCAGCTGCCAGGAGATGGAAACCATACCAATTTTCTTAACTCATTCTGGGTGAGCAACTCTAGGAAAGGCACAGTCGGGCACCCAACAGGTGCTCTGGGAAAGAAGGACCATATTTGTGAAAGGATTAATGAACGTGGTGAGGTGTGGATGTGTTCCTTGCTGTTCCCCTTCTCTCAGGCCTTCAGTACATTTACGTAGCTCCCTTAAACGTAGGACCACCCTCAAGCCCTAGATTCCAAACGCTCTCTTCCCTGAAGGCAGTCCCATCTCATCAGGGCTCTCCTCCTTGTTGGGGTAGTCAACCACTTGGGTGGTGATGACTTAATGGATGACTCCATCCTGGTCAACATTTTCATTTTAATAACTTGGTTCAAAGAGTAAATATTGTAGGCATTTGGGGTACCCTCGGAGGCCAATGGATGAGATATTTAGGAGAGTAGGTGGTTTCCAGAACCCTTGATATCAGTCCATGTGGGCTGCTGTAAGAAGTTGGCACAGAGTTCAGTTATAAATCACCCAATAAATTGTGACAAAGCCAAACCCTGGCAAGTCATCTCCCTCTAGATAGTGAAGATTTTATGAAGGTAAGGTTTGTATCCAATCATAAAGAAAATGGGAGCCTCTTTGAAAAACTGAAGTCCCAAATTGAGCACTGTCTCTAATCACAACTGGATTTGCCTCTGAGGTGCTGGTGCTGAAGGGACCTTTCACCTGAGGGCTCCACAGTTTAGGAGGGATTTCACACTGGGCTCTGTTGGGAATGAGATATATTGTTGGAAAGAGCACAACGCAGAAGCTTTCCAATTTCACAATACCGGTCTCCATTTCAAGTACACCCTGAAATTTTCGACTAAACTCCCACATGCTGAATCATCATGAACTAATTTGAAAAGGTAAAACTTCTTATCCTGAACATTAGTGAAAAAAAGTGAAAGTCACTCAGTCATGTCTGATTCTTTGGAACCCCATGGACTGCACAGTCCATGGAATTCTCCAGGCCAGAATACTGGAGTGGGTAGCCTTTCCCTTCTCCAGGGGATCTTCCAAACCCAGGGATCAAACCCATGTCTCCCGCATTGCAGGCGAATTCTTTACCAGCTGAGCCATAAGGGAAGCCCAAGAATACTTGAATGGATAGCCTATCCCTTCTCCAGGGAATCTTCCCGGCCCAGGAATCAAACAAGGGTCTCCTGCATTGCAGGCGAATTCTTTACCAGCTGAGCTACTAGTGAAGCCAAATCCCGAACCTTAAGAGTCAAATACCTCTTTCAAAGCAGCCATGGATCCTGGGAGGCTCCCTCCCTCTCTTCCTCTCCAGTTTTGGTCTCCTGATGTCAGTAAAGCTTTTCCTGGCCTAGAGGCCTTGGCCTTGGGCCTAGAAAGCATCATTGTGGACAGCTCAGACTTGAGGCTGATGGCCCATATAATTGGACAATCTGTGCCCAAATGTCAATTTCCAAAACCAAAGACATTTCTGTGCTGTTTGGCCTATCATTTCAGCCAGACAGAAAAGCTTTGACATTTCTCCCCCACCCCGTCTTTTAAACAATGTAGAACACTATTCCACATCTAATTATACCCAAGAAACGGGACAGCTATAATTTTAGGAATCCAATTCCCACAACAATTCTGTAAAACGTACAGACTCTATTCATCGATAAATGACGTATAATTAAGCATTCTAAATAGATTTTTTTCTTTGTTCCTAACTTTGAAAATTTCTAGCTCATTGGTAACTACTTCATATTACATAATGACTTTCAGATATATATACACATATATATAAACCTGATATATAAAACTTTAAACATATATATGTATATTTAATCCTTTAATTTATATATAATAAAATTAACTTTTCTTTGTGAACAATTCAGAGTTTTTATATATGCAGAGATTCTTATAACCACAGTCACAGACAGAGCACAGAACAATTTCAACACCCCTAAGAAATCTCTTATGCTGCCCCTTTGTAGTCAGATCCTTATTCTGTTTTTAGTTCAGTGCAACCCTGATCTGTTCTCCATCACTACAGTTTTGCTTTTTCCAAAATGTCATATAAACAGAATCACAGGGTAGGTACTTTGTGAGAATGACTTCTTTCACTAACCATAGTGCCCGAGAGATTCATCCAAGTTGTTATGTGCATCTATAGTTTTCTCATAACAAACTGCCTAACTATTTTATGGAGTGACTGTACCATCTGCATTCCCAGCTAACAATACATGTTAAAAGTTGCTTTCCACTCTTGTCAACACCTGGTATTATTGTTCATGCTTTTGGTCTCTCACTTATTTATCCTTTTGTCATTCTAATAGATGTGTTGTGGCATTTCCCTAATAGTTAATGATATTGAGCATCTGTTCTTGTGTTTATTTGCTGTCTATCTCCTTTGGTAAAGTGTTTTGCTCATCTTATTATTATTATTATTTTTCTTATTGTTGAGACTTCTTTTTAGATTCCAGACAAGTTCTTTGATATGTGATTCAAAAATATTTTCTCCCAGTCTGTGGCTTGTTCTTTTATTCTTTTAACAATATCCTTTACAGGCAAGTGTTTTTAATTTTGATTAGGTTCAATTGATCAGTTTGTTAATGGAAAAACATTTCTTTTTGGTGCTGTATCTAAGAACTCTTTGACTAATCTAGGTTATGAAGATTTTTCTCCTAAGAGTTTCACAGTTTTATGTTTTACATTTAGGTCTATGTATTTAAGTCTATTTGAGTTAATTTTTAATATGGTGTGAGGTGTACATAGATTGAGGCTCTCTTTTTTTTTTTCACACAAGGTGTTCAGTTGTTCCAGAACTGTTTATTGAAAAACCTGTTCTTTCTTGACCGAGCTGCCTTTGAAACTTTGTCAAAATTCAATTGGCCATGTTTGTTTGGCCTGTTTCTGGATTTTCTTTGTGTTTCATTGATGGTTACTCCTTGGAAGGAAGGTTATGACCAACCTAGATAGCATATTTAAAAGCAGAGACATTACTTTGCCAACAAAGGTCTGTCTAGTCAAGGCTATGGTTTTTCCAGTAGTCATGTATGGATGTGAGAGTTGGATGGTGAAGAAAGCTGAGTGCCGAAGAATTGATGCTTTTGAACTGTGGTGTTGGAGAAGACTCTTGAGAGTCCCTTGGACTGCAAGGATATCCAACCAGTCTATCCTAAAGGAGATCAGTCCCGGGTGTTCATTGGAAGGACTGATGTTGAAGCTGAAACTCCAATATTTTGGCCACCTCATGCGAAGAGTTGACTCATTGGAAAAGACCCTATGCTGGGAAAGATTGGGGGCAGGAGGAGAAGGGGACGACTGAGGATGAGATGGTTGGATGGCATCACTGACTCAATGGACATGGGTTTGGGTAAACTCTGGGAGTTGGTGATGGACAGGGAGGCCTGGCGTGCTGCGATTCATGGGGTCACAAAGAGTTGGACACGACTGAGAGACTGAACTGAACTGAACTGATGGGTATCTCTATACTTTTACCTTTTTTTGAACTGTGGTGTTGAAGAAGACTCTTGAGAGTCTCTTGGACAGCAAGGAGATCAAACCAGCCAATTCTAAAGGAAATTAGTCCTGAATATTCATTGGAAGAACTGATGCTGAAGCTGAAACGCCAATACTTTGGCCACCTGATGCAAAGAACTGACTCATTTGAAAAGACCCTGATGCTGAGAAAGATTGAAGGCAAAAGGGGATGACAGAGGATGAGATGGTCGAATGATGGACGAGTTTGAGCAAGGTCCAGGAGTTGGTGATAGACATGGAAGCCTGCTGTGCTGCAATCTATGGGGTCGCAAAGAGTCAGACATGACTGAGCAACTGAACTGATACTTTTACCACACTATTACATTGTATTTATTACCAGAGTTTTATCACTTATTTTAAAATCAGGTAACATGAGTCCCGGAGAAGGCAATGGCACCCCACTCCAGTATTCTTGCCTGGAGAATCCCAGGGACGGCGGAGCCTGGTGGGCTGCCATCTATGGGGTCGCACAGAGTCGGACACGACTGAAGCGACTTAGCAGCAGCAGCAGCAGCAACATGAGTCCTCTAACTTTGCTCTTTTTCTTTTTCATGCTTTTGCTCTTTTTCTGTTTTGGCTATTCTAGTTCTTTAATTTTTAGCATACATACTTTAGATTCAATTTGTCTATATATACAAAGAGTCTTATTAAGACTGAATCTATAAATCAATTTAGGGAGATTGACATTTTAAGTAAGCCTTCCAGTCTGTGAACACTGTATGTCATTCTATTTGTTTAGGTCTTTGATCTTTTTCACTGGAATTTTATATTTTTCAGCAAACATATCCTCACACAGTTTGTTATATTTATATGTAAGAATTTCATCAATGTTATTGTAAGTGTTACTAAATTTAAAAAAATCAGTTTTCAATTGTCCATTATGATTATACAGAAACTCAATTTTGTATATTGCTTTTGTGTACTATAAGCTTGATAATTATTAATTCTAAGATGTTTTTAAAAATGAGATAGTTTGGAATTTTCTATGTTAAATAATAAAGTCTGAATAAAGACAGTTTTGTCTCCTTTCAAATCTGAATGTATTTTTTTTTTTTTTCTTGCCTTTTTACATTTGCAAGAGTTCCTGCATGTATTGAATAAGAGAAGTAAAAGTGGACATCCTTGTCTAGTTCCCATCTTGTACTATTAAGAATTATGTTAGTTGTAGTTAATTTTTATACACTCTTTATCAGATTCCCTTGTGGCTCAGCTGGTAAAGAAACTGCCTGCGATGCAGGAAACCTAGGTTTGATCTCTGGGTTGGGAAGATCCCCTGGAGAAGGGAGAGGCTACCCACTCCAATATTCTGGCCTAGAGAATTCCATGGACTGTATAGCCTATGGGGTCACAAAGAGTCAGACACGACTGAGCGACTTTCACTTTCACTTTATCAGATTGAAAAAGTACATTTCTGTTCTCAGTTTGTCTATTATGGTTTGATCCTTTTTTCTATGTATATTGATATACTCATGTGATTTTTCTTGTTAATTCTTATAATGACTAGTTTTACACCATCAACTTGAGGATTTGGGGGATGAGATTAACATTTAAATCAGTGAACTTTGGGTAAAGCAGATTGCCCTCTATAATGTGGGTGGCCCTCTCCAATAAGTTAAAGGAATGAATAGAACAAAAAGACCGGCCACCTTGAGTAAGAGAAAATTCTCCATTAGCCTGCCTTTAGGCTTTATCTGCACCACTGGCTCTTCTGGGCCACAAGCTTGCAGACCCACATTTCAGATTTTGGACATCCCAGACCCCATAACCGTGTGAGCCAATTTCTTAGAATAAATCTCTTTATATACATATTTATATTTTATATTTATATTTGTGTACTGAAATTTACTTCTATAGTTATATTTATAATCATATATATATGGGAGTTCCCCAGTGGCTCAGATGATAAAGAATCTGCCTGTAATACAGGAGACTTGGATTTGAATCTTGGGTCAGGAAGATCCCCTGGAGAAGGGAATGGCTACCCACTCCAGCATTCTTGCCTAGAAAATTCCATGGACAGAGGAGCCTGGTGGGCTACAGTTCATGGGGTTGCAAAGAGTTGGACACAACTGACCAACTAACACTTTTACTTTATTCATACACACATACACACACACACACACACACACACACACACACACACACACACACACACACATATATATATACATACAAAATATAATGGCCAAGGGGACTAGTCTTTCCAAATAAATCTTTTTTACATATCTACATATAACTATAGATAGTTAGATACATAAAGAGAATTATTCTAATAAATTGGCTATTTATTTTAAGAAATATAACGTGTATAAATTCTATTAATAATTATATAATTATAATTTATATATAATATACATTTGACCCTTGAACAATGTGAGGTTAGGGATGCATGTAATTTTATAGTTAGCCCTTCATATTTGTTGTTCCACATCCATGAATTCAATCACTGTGAATTGTAATATACAACACTATAGTATGTGTCTGTTTTTTAAAGTTTGCATATACATGGACCCATGCAGTTCAAACTTGTATTGTTCTCGAGTCAAGTGTAATGTATATATTATATCTCCTGTGGGTTCTGTTTCTCCAGAGAACTCTGATTAAAAGAGATTTTGGTAATGAGAGTGATTCTAGAGGGGAAAAAATTCTTAAGAATAAACTTTCTGATTTAATTCTGTGGTTTCTGGATTTGGATCTCTAATCTGGACACTAAAGACTTTATATTTGGTTGTAAAGAGAGCAGTGATGCCTATGGCATAATCTGGCCAATAGAGATACGTAAAACATCACCATTGGATATTCATAACCAAACACTTACAAAGAAGCAAGAACCTGAGTACCATGTATATGATACTTGCAAACATTTTTGTCAAACTAATAAGTATATGAGATTGGCTGGTTGCTCTTATCAGTGCTGCGTAAAGTAGGGAAAGAAAAGTTTGAGCTCAGGAATCAAATTCCCGCTCAAGTACCGAATAGATACCTGAAAGCTTCTCTGTCTGCCCTGAAAAAGACCCTTTATGTATAGTAGCCCCAGGGCTGAGATGGCTGAAAATCAAAGGTAGAATCTCATCCAGTGAGTGGCTGTCTAATAATGCAAATTGAATTTCCAAATTTGCAGGGTATCTACTGCTTACTCCATAGGAAAGGAATGGTTTCCTGAAGGCTGGAATGGGGATGTGTGGGGGGACATAATGAACCTGGGAACTTTGATCCCCTAAATTCTGATGAGTCTTCTTTGCCTATAAGAAACAACCTCTCTACCCCCAGTGAAGCTGCCTTGTTACCCCTATCTGAGAGGATTAATCCTCCTAAACTGGCAGAGGAAACTGTAAGGACCCTCACTTGAGGCAGTTGCCATGCAAGATTTCTGACTCTCCTCAGGACCTCCTACCTACCCATCCACCCTCAACTCTCCAACATACACACACACACACAACACACACACACACACACACACACACACACACACACACACACACACACACACACACACACACACACACACACCCTCTTTGTTCTAGACCTACAATGAGACTCAAGTTGGGAGAAAAGTCTTTCTACTCTCTGCAGATGATTGCTCTGAAATAGCTCTTGGTCTGTTACTGGATCTTAGTGGGGACTGAATGCTTAACTATGGACCATAAAACATTACCTGAGCTACCCACCATAAATTGGGTGTTATGTGACACACCAAGCCATAATGTTGAATGTGACTGTGCACAGCAAAACACCATCATCAAATGGAAGTAATA
Organism: Okapia johnstoni; assembly: GCA_024291935.2. NCBI lineage: Eukaryota > Metazoa > Chordata > Mammalia > Artiodactyla > Giraffidae > Okapia > Okapia johnstoni. The sequence continues at coordinate 4,451,153 of CM044326.1, forward strand.
TATATGTGATGGGCAAAAGTAGGCCCTGAGGCACAAGTTAATTACACGAAGAAGTAACTCAAATGCCCATTTTCTCTACACTTACTATATTAACTTCTCCCTTCCAGTCTGTGTATATGGCTTCCTGAAGACTTCCCTACATGGACCAAGGCCGACTGCTCAATTTGCTAGCAGCAGAGACCAACCCTAAATTCCTGATATGGTGTTGTCAACTACAGATTGGACCTTACTATGGATGCTTGCCATCTGTTTCTACAAGGATTAAATCATGGGCTGCTGCAGCTGCTAATCTTCAACACCTCCTGAAGAGAGTTCAGGGTGGGGAATTCTGAGGAACTTTGCTCAGGGCAGGAGGCGGGGTGAGGGGGGAACTGGCAGAATACCTTTTCAGACAGTTCAGTTCAGTTCAGTTCAGTTCAGTTCAGTTCAGTCGCTCAGTCGTGTCCTACTCTTTATGAACCCATGGACTGCAGCACGCCAGGCCTCCCTGTCCATCACCAACTCCCGTAGCTTGCTCAAACTCATGTCCATCAAGTCGGGGATGCCATCCAACTATCTCATCTTCTGTTTTCTCCTTCTCCTCCCACCTTCAACCTTTCCCAGCATCAAGATCTTTTTCAATGAGTAAGTTCTTTTCATCAGTATTGGAGTTTCAACTTCAGTATCAGTCATTCCAATGAATATTAAGGACTGATTTCCTTTAGGATTGACTGCTTGGATTTCCTTGCAGTCCAAGGGACTCTCAAGAGTCTTCTCCAACACCACAGTTCAAAAGCATCAGTTCTTCGGTGCTCAGCTTTCTTTATAGTCCAACTCTCACATCCATACATGACTACTGGAAAAACCATAGCTTTGACTAGATGGACTTTTGTTGGCAAAGTAATGTCTCTGCTGTTTAATATGCTGTCTAGGTTGGTCATAGTTTTTCTTCCAAGGAGCAAGCATCTTTTAATTTCATGGCTGCAGTCACCATTTGCAGTGATTTTGGAGCCCAAAAATATCAAGTCTCTCACTGTTTCCATTATTTCCTCATCTATTTGCCATGGAGTGATGGGACAAGATGCTGTGATCTTAATTTTCTGACCTTTGAGTTTTAAACCAAATTTTTCACTCTCCTCTTTCACTTTCATCAAGAGGCTATTCAGTTCTTTGCTTTCTGCCATAAGGGTGATATCATCTGCATATCTGAAGTTATTGATATTTCTCCTGGCAATCTTCATTCCAGCTTGTGCTTCATCCAGCCCGGCATTTCACATGATGTACTCTGCATATAAGTTAAATAAGCAGGGTGACAATATACAGCCTTGATGTTCTCCTTTTCCTATTTGGAACCAGTCTGTTGTTCCATGTCCAGTTGTAACTGTTGCTTCCTGACCTGCAGACAGGTTTCTCAAGAGGCAGGTCAGGTGGTCTGGAATTCCCATCTCTTTCAGAATTTTCCAGTTTGTTGTGATCCACCCAGTCAAAGGCTTTGGCATAGTTAATAAAGCACAAGTAGATGTTTTTCTGGAGCTCTTGTGTTTTTTTGATGATTCAGTGGATGTTGGCAATTTGATCTCTGGGTCCTCTGTCTTTTCTAAAACCAGCTTGAACATCTGGAAGTTCATGATTCACATACTATTGAAGCCGGGCTTGGAGAATGTTGTGCATTACTTTGCTAGCATGTGAGATGAGTGCAATTGTGAGGTAGTTTGAGCATTCTTTGGCATTGCCTTTCCTTGAGATTGGGACTTCCCTGATAGTTCAGCTGGTAAGGAACCTGTCTGCAATGCAGGAGACCTGGGTTTGTTCCCTGCATTGGGAAGATCCCCTGGAGAAGGGAAAGGCTACCCACCCCAGTATTCTGGCCTGGAGAATTCCATGGACTGTACAGTCCATGGGATCTCAAAGAGTCAGACACGACTGAGCACCTCTCACTTCACTTTCTTTGGGATTGGAATGAAAGCTGACTTTTTCCAGTCCTGTGGCCACTGCTGAGTTTTCCAAATTTGCTGGCATATTGAGTGCAGCACTTTCACAGCATCATCTTTTAGGACTTGAAATAGCTCAACTGGAATTCCATCACCTCCACTAACTTTGTTCGTAGTAACACTTCCTAAGGCCCACTTGGCTTCACACTCCAGAATGTCTGGCTCTAGATGAGTGATCACACCATCATGGTTATCTGGGTCGTGAAGATCTTTTTTGTATAGGCCTTCTGGGTATTCTTGCCACCTCTTCTTAATATCTTCTGCTTCTGTTAGGTCCATACCATTTCTGTCCTTATTGTGCCCATCTTTGCATGAAATGTTCCCTTGATATTTTATTTATTTATCTAACTTTCTTGCAGACATCTCTAGTCTTTCCCATTCTATTTTTTTCCTCTATTTCTTTGCATTGATCACTGAGGAAGGCTTTCTTATCTCTCCTTGCTATTCTTTGGAACCCTGCATTCAGATGGGTATATCTTTCCTTTTCTCCTTTGCTTTTAGCTTTTCTTCTTTTCTCAGCTATTTGTAGGGCCTCCTCAGACAACCATTTTGCCTTTTTGCATTTCTTTTCCTTGGGGATGGTCTTGATCACTGCCTCCTATACAATGTCAAGAACCTCCATCCATAGTTTTTCAGACTCTATCAGATCTAATCCCTTGAATCTATAGTTAGGAGCTGATTTTATAAACTCAATTCTTGTATTTTCTCATATCTAGAAAAGCACTGAAATCTTTCATGGTGATGAGTATTACTTGTGACTCTCAAAAGTATCACAAGACTAGTAGAAATCTTCTGGAAGAATATCTACTTGATTGCATGTATTCTCCCTTCCCCCAAATCATATATATACTGAACTTTCCCCCTTGCCTCTTTGGGTCGGTTTCCAGAGTTATCTGAGATGCTGTCTCCTGGGTTGCAGTCTTCATTTTGGCCCAGATATCTTACCTTGCAACTTAACTTGCAACTCTCATATTGTGCTTTTTTTTTAAATTGACAGTTTTATGGCAACCAAGAAGAAGGGACTCAGAGTGGACTTCTCTCTTTCACCTGAAATCTATGAGGAACTGGAGTCTTGGTACCAGTAGAGGCCCTGTGTCCATCCATCTCCTCGGAGAGTCCTGGTGAATTTGGTAAGTCTCCTGGTTCTCAGGTTTCCAATATTGGTTGATGATCTTGAGTTTTATTTGGTGGTAGAGCATGTATCTGTCCCTCCCTGCTGAAAGATACTCTGGCAGGAGGGTGGGGGGTGGGGAGTTGAAAGTTACCTAAAGAATCTGCCTGTGGTGCAGGAGTTCAGTTCAGTTCAGTTCAGTCACTTAGTCGTGTACAACTCTTTGTGACCCCATGAATCGCAGCACGCCAGGCCTCCCTGTCCATCACCAACTCCCGGAGTTTACCCAAACTCACATCCATAGAGTCGGTGATGCCATCCAGCCATCTCATCCTCTGTCGTCCCCTTCTCCTCCTGCCCTCAATCTTTCCCAGCATCAGGGTCTTTTCAAATGAGTCAGCTCTTCGCATGAAGTGGCCAAAGTATTGGAGCTTCAGCTTCAACATCAGTCCTTCCAATGGACACCCAGGACTGATCTCCTTTAGGATGGACTGGTTGGATCTCCTTGTAGTCCAAGGGACTCACAAAAGTCTTCTCCAGCACCACAGTTCAAAAGCATCAATCTTTGGCTCTCAGCTTTCTTCACAGTCCAACTCTCACATCCATACATGACTACTGGAAAGACCCAGGGTCAATTCTCGGTCAGGAAGATCCCCTGGAGAAGGAAATGGCAACCCACTCCAGTATTTCTTGCCTGAGAAATCCCGTGGATAGAGAAGCCTGACAGGGTACAGTCCATGGGGTTGCAAAGAGTCAGACACAACTGAGCGACTAACACACACACTCACCCAGTGGAAAGATACTGGGGTGGCAAGGGTAGGGGGCTGGTTGAAAGATACTGGGTGATACCCACCCAGTGGCAAAGTACTGGGTCGGGCTTTGTTGAAAGATACTGAGGCTTCTCAGTTGTAGGAAACCGAGTGGTCTGTACTGAGTAGTTAGGTAAGAGGCTGATCTGATGCTTTTATAAAGGGCATTAGAAAGCCCATCTCTAAATAACACCCCAGCCAGGGTTATAAATAAATAAAAATTGTACTTGCAAGTACCTACTTAATTGGGGAAATTATACTAAAGGAGACCTCAGCTTAAAATGATCAAATTATGTTTTTTTGATATTCTAAAATTGATACTTTTTGAGCACACAGTTAAACAAGCTGGCTATAAGAACAAACAGACTGAATGGAATGCTTGCTTTGATTGGTAAATAGAAGCTTCTCTTGAGACTATGCTTCCCTCATAGCTCAGTTGGTGAAGAATCAGCCTGCAATGCAGGAGACCCCGGTTCAATTCCTGGGACTGGAAGATCCGCTGGAGAAGGGATGGGCTACCTACTCCAGTATTCTTGGGCTTCTCTGGTGGCTTAGCTGGTAAAGAATCTGCCTGCAATGCAGGAGACCTGGGTTTGGTCCCTGGGTTGGGAAGATCCCCTGGAGAAGGGAAAGGACTACCCACTCCAGTATTCTGGCCTGGAGAATTCCAAGGACTGTATAGTCCATGGGGTCACAAAGAGTCGGACATGACTGAGCAACTTTCACTTTCACTTTAGAAGCTTCTCTTGAGACTATATCAAAACAAACAGAAAAAAGGCTCTGTCACTGACTCTGCCTTTCCCTCTATGTTATCCTCTTCTATTTGAATTATTTGGCCAGATGCCACCTCTTTTTATTTTCCGATTCTTCCTCCTCCTACTGCTCCCCTTTCTCCAGCAAAGGAGAATTAAAAAAACAAGAACAACAACAAAAAAAAACAGAAGTTACTATGGTTCCCTGCTCAGGAGCTGCACACCCAGGTCCTGAGCAGAACTTAGTCGTGGCTAAGGAATTTCCCAATCCGACTCAGGACCTGTTGGGATTTGCTGAGGTAATCGAGTTAACCATCTGGTCCTATTAGCCTGGGTTTTCAGATCTGTGTCAATTAATACAGCTGTTAGTTTCTGAAAAGAAAGAAAAGAAATGAATAAAGAAAGCAGGGTGGAAACATCCCTTAATGGATCTTGAATCTCAGGCTTACACTTACTGCAAGGATTTAGCTCAAAAATTGCTCAAACTTCTCCTAGAGTTTTCTCCCCAAACCTTAGACTGAACAATAATTCAACATTCAAAAAGATTGAACAAGTCCGTTCTGGACCATTATGAAAGGTTTAAAAAAAAAAAAGCTCTGAGAGAATAAGTCCTAATTCAGGTGACTCAGTGGTAAAGAATCTGCCTGCCAAGCTGGAGATCTGAGTTCAATCCCTGGGTCAGGAAGATCCCCTGGAGAAGGAAATGGCAACCCACTCCAGTACTCTTGCCTGGAAAGTTTCATGGATAGAACAGCCTGTTGGGCTACGTCTATGGGGTTGCAAAGAGTCAAATGCAACTTAGCGACTAAATGACCACAATAGGAAAACCTGAGTTTCACTCCATATGCCTTCAGACCAGACTCCTGATCACTTATCTAGACCATCTCTAATTCCTGAAACTGATGGAAAAAACAAACAAACAGGAATCGAAGCTAGATATCTTGTTGTGTTGTCTGAATAAAGCTAGTGGAGGTGATGGAATTCCACCTGAGATATTTCAAATCCTAAAAGATGATGATATGAAAGTGCTGCACTTTCCAGCAAATTTGGAAAACTCAGCAGTGGCCACAGGACTGGAAAAGGTCAGTTTTCATTCCAATCCCTTAGAAAGGCAATGCCAAAGAATGCTCAAACTACCGCACAATTGCACTCAGCTCACACACTAGTAAAGTCATGCTCAAACTTCTCTAAGCCAGGCTTCAACAATATGTGAACTGTGAAATTCCAGATGTTCAAGCTGGCTTTAGAAAAGGCAGAGGAACCGGAGATCAAATTGCCAACATCCGCTGGATCATCGACAAAGCAAGAGAGTTCCAGAAAAACGTCTACTTCTCTTCATTGACTATGCCAAAGCCTTTGACTGTGTGGATCACAATAAACTGTGGAAAATTCTGAAAGAGATGGGAATACCAGATCACCTGACCTGCCTCTTAAGAAACCTGTATGCAGTTCAGGAAGCAACAGTTAGAACTGGACATGGAACAACAGACTGGTTCCAAAGAGGAAAAGGAGAATGTCAAGGCTGTATATTGTCACCCTGCTTATTTAACTTATATGCAAAGTACATCATGAGGAATGCTGGGCTGGATGAAGCACAAGCTGGAATCAAGATTGCTGGGAGAAATATCAATAACCTCAGATATGCAGATGACACCACCCTTATGGCAGAAAGGGGAAAAGAACTAAAGAGCCTCTTGATAAAAGTGAAAGAGGAGAGTGAAAAAGTTGGCTTAAAGCTCAACATTCAGAAAACTAAGATCACGGCATCCTGTCCCATCACTTCATGGCAAAGAGATGTGGAAACAGTGGAAACAGTGGCACACTTTATTTTGGGGGGCTCCAAATCACTACACATGGTGACTGCACCCATGAAATAAAAAGATGCTTACTCCTTGGAAGAAGAGTTATGACCAACCTAGACAGCATATTAAAAAGCAGAGACATTACTATGCCAACAAAGGTCCATCTAGTCAAAGCTATGGTTTTTCCGGTAGTCATGTATGGATGTGAGTGTTGGACTATAAAGAAAGCTGAGCAGAGAAGAGCTGATGCTTTTGAACTGTAGTGTTGGAGAAGACTCTTGAGAGTCCCTTGGACTACAAGGAGATCCAACCAGTCCGTCCCAAAGGATATCAGTCCTGAATGTTCAATGGAAGGACTGATGTTGAAGCTGAAACTCCAATACTTTGGCCACCTGATGCAAAGAGCTGACTCACTTGAAAAGACCCTGATGCTGGGAAAGATTGAGGGCAGGAGGAGAAGGGGACGACAGAGGATGAGATGGTTGGATGGCATCACTGACTCAATGGACATGAGTTTGAGTAAGCTCCGGGAGTTGGTGATGGACAGGGAGGCCTGGCATGTTGTAGTCCATGGGGTTACAGAGTCAGACATGACTAAGCAACTGAACTGAACTGAATGTATGTCTCAATATTTGTCTTTCTTTGTCTTTGATAGAACTGCTGAGATTAATTTGCCTATGAGCTCTAATCTAATTGGCCTAAAGGAAAAAATGGTTACAAATCAAACAATTCTGAATACAAGAAGAATTAGGATAAATGAATTTCAGGTTCATGTGAACTGGGAAATATTCAATATTAAATTAGTACTTAGTATTACTGTTTGAGTTTGTTAATCTAATTAACATAGACATGTTTTAGAGTTATCCATATAATAATCAGTATAATACTTTCATTGTGCGTAGGTTTAATATAAGCTGAATAAGATCTCATTATATCTGTTGCAAATTTGTCAGCAAGGAAATTAACTCAATGTGAAGAATCTTTTAAGGAAAAAAAATATAAAGGAGATAAGAGCCTTAGATAAACTCTATTAAGAATAATTATATTTTAGGAATGTCTATTTATTTCAGTCTGTCCAAATATTTGACAATTATATATTTGATAATTGAGTTGTGCCAAATTAAGTGATGAAAGTTTATTGAATAACTAGGTCATTCCCAAATAAAGTACTGAAAGAATTACTAAACACTGGCTTCATCTTACTGAGAAACTAAAAATATTTTGGATTATTAATGAGTATTAAAGAAGCAAGATGGCAGAGTAGAAGGAGGTACGCTCATCTTCTCCTGCAAGAACTCCAAAATTGCAACTCAGTACTGAACGACCATTGACAGGAGACTGTTGGATCCCACCAAAAACAAACAAAAAAAAATCCCACATCCAAGGGCAAAGGATAAGCCCCAACAAGACGGTAGGAGTGGTGAAATCACGCTTGGAATTGTCAATGACAAATTGGGACTTACCAAGAGCATCGCCAATGACCGAACAAGAAAGGCGTTTGCCATCTGCCTCTACGGAGATTGAACCCCATGCTGCTATAGCGGTTGGCCTTCAACAACCCCTGAGGGAGTTCAGGGTGGAGTGAGGCCCTCTGTGCTCCAAGGAGTCTAGTGGGACAGGTCTTTAGATAGTTGGGTGTTTTTAGAAACAGATTTTATGATCTCAATCCTTGCATCTCCTCATATCTAGAGAAGCACTAAATCCCTTCATGATGACATCAGATTCTCATGACTAACAAAAACCTTTTGTAAAATGAGTACTTCATGGCATTGAACTCCCCCTTCACCAAAGTCATGGTATTGACTTCCCCCCACTGCCGCTTTGGAGCAGTCTCCCAGAGCTATCTGAGATGCTGTCTCCTGGGCTGTAGCCTTCATTTTAGCCCAAATAAAACTTAACTCATGACTCTCAAGTTGTACATATTTTTTTAGTCGACAGAATCAAATCCCATAGCCACCAGAAACGCTTGGATGGTCTTGTGCACACCAGGTCCCAGAGACCCCACAGAGACAGAGCCAGACCTGCTCTTTCTGGCTTTGAGTGGCTGAGTGTCTCCTGCAGAGGCACAGGTCAGCAGTGACCTGCCGTGGTGACAGGGGCTCTGGCTGCAGCAGACAGGGGTCACACAGCCTGTGGCAGGAGGAAGCCCTGTTGGAGGAGGTCACCATTAGCCCCACCATGGAGCTGCTGAGCAGACAACGCACAAACTGCAGAATAATAATGCCAAATAAATTCTCAAACTGTTAAGAAAGTTCTAGGATCTGCAACAGACTTCCTAATCTGGAGATCCAGCAAGGGACTGAGAACCCCGAGGGAATTTGACTTTAGAGGCCAGCGGGGAACTGAGCCAACTTGTCTGTGTCCAGGAGTCTCCCGTGGCCTTGGGCCAAACAACAGTGAGGGAACACAGACCAACCCATCGACAGATTTGGATTAAAAATTTATTGAGTATGGCCCCGAGCATTGGAACAAGACCCAGTTTCCCCCAAAATCAGTCTCTCCCATCAGGAAGCTTCCATAAGCCTTTTATCCTTATTCATCGGAAGGCAGACAGAATGAAAACCACAGTCACAGAAAACTAACCAATCTAATCACATGGACCACAGCCTTGTCTAACTGAATGAAACTATGGGCCATGCCGTGTGGGGCCACCCAAGACAGGACACGGTGAAGAGTTCTAACAAAACATAGTCCACTGGAGAAGGGAATGGAAAACCACTTCAGTATTCTTGCCTGGAGAACCCCATGAACAGTATGAAAAGGCAAAAAGATATGACACTGAAAGATGAACTCTCCAGGTCGGTAGGTGCCCAATATGCTACTGGAGATCAGTGGAGAAATAACTCCAGAAAGAATGAAGGGATGGAGCCAAAGTGAAAACAGCACCCAGTTGTGGACGTGACTGGTGATGGAAGTAAAGTCTGATGCTGTAAAGAGCAATATTGCATAGGAACCTGGAATGTTAGGTACATGAATCAAGGTAAATTCAGTTCAGTTCAGTTGCTCAGTCGTGTCCGACTCTTTGTGACCCCATGAACCGCAGCACACCAGGCCTCCCTGTCCATCACCAACTCCCTGAGTCCACCCAAACCCATGTCCATCCAGTTGGTGATGCCATCTAACCATCTCATCCTCTGTCATCCCTTCTCCTCCTGCCCTCAATCCTTCCCAGCATCAGGGTCTTTTCCAATGAGTCAGCTCTTTGCATCAGGTGGCCAAAGTATTGGAGTTTCAGCTTCAACATCACTCCTTCCAATGAATACCCAGGACTGATTTCCTTTGGGATGGACTGGTTGGATCTCCTTGCAGTCCAAGGGACTCGGAAGAGTCTTCTCCAACACCACAATTCAAAAGCATCAATTCTTAGGCGCTCAGCTTTCTTTATAGTCCAACTCTCACATCCATACATGACTACTGGAAAAACCATAGCCTTGACTAGATGGACCTTTGTTGGCAAAGTAGTCTCTGGTTTTTAATATGCTGCCTAGGTTGGTCATAAACTTCTTCCAAAGAGTAAGTGTCTTTTAATTTCATGGCTGCAGTCACCATCTGTAGTGATTTTGGAGCCCCCCAAAATAAAGTCTGCCACTGTTTCCCACTGTTTTCACATCTCTTTGCGATGAAGTGATGGGACAGGATGCCATGATCTTAGTTTTCTGAATGTTGAGCTTTAAGCCAAATTTTTCACTCTCCTCTTTCACTTTCATCAAGAGGATTTTTAGTTCTTCTTCACTTTCTGCCATAAGGGTGGTGTCATCTGCATATCTGAGGTTATTGATATTTCTCCCGGCAATCTTGATTCCAGCTTGTGCTTCATCCAGGCCAGCGTTTCTCATGATGTACTCTGCATATAAGTTAAATAAGCAGGGTGACAATATACAGCCTTGACATACTCCTTTTCCTATTTGGAACCAGTCTGTTGTTCCATGTCCAGTTGTAACTGTTGCTTCCTGACCTGCATACAGATTTCTCAAGAGGCAGGTCAGGTGGTCTGGTATTCCCATCAGGTGGTCAAACAGGAGATGGCAAGAGTGAACATCAATATTTTAGGAACCAGAGAGCTAAAATGAGCTGGAATGAGTGAATTTAAATCAGATGACCATTATATCTACTACTATGGGCTAGATTCCCTGAGAAGAAATGGAGTAGCCTTCATGATCAGCAAAAGAATCTGAAATGCTGTATATGAGTGCAATCTCAAAAATGACAGAATGATCTCTGTACCTTTCAAAGGCAAACCATTCAATATCACAGTAATCCAAATCTATGCCCCAACCACTAATACTGAAGAAGCAGAAGTTGAACAGTTCTATGAAGACCAACAAGACCTTCTAGATCTAACACCAAAAAAGATATCCTTTTCATCATAGGGGACTGGAATTCAAAAGTGGGAAGTCAAGAGATACCTGGGGTAACAGGCAAGATTGGCCTTGGAGTACGAAATGAAGCAGGGCAAAGGCTAACAGAGTTTTGCCAAGAGAAGGCACTGGTCATAGCAAATACCCTCTTCCAACAACACAAGAGAAGCCTCTACACATTGACATCATGAGATGGTCAATACTGAAATCAGATTGATTATATTCTTTGCGGCTGAAGATGGAGAAGCTCTATATAGTCAGCAAAAACAAGACTGGGAGCTAACTGTGGCTCAGATCATGAACTCCTTATTGCCAAATTCAGGCTTAAATTGAAGAAAGTAGGGAAAACCACTAGACCATTCAAGTATGACCTAAATCAAATCCCTTATGATTATACAGTGGAAGTGACAAATAGATTCAGGGGATTAGATTTGACAGACAGAGTGACTGAAGAACTATGGATGGAGGTTCAAGACATTGTATAGAAGACAGTATTCAAGACCATCCCCAAGAAAAAGAAATGCAAAAAAGGCAAAATGGTTGTCTTAGAAGGCCTTAGAAATAGCTGAGAAAAGAAGAGAAGTGAAAGGCAAAGGAAAAAAGGAAAGATATACCCATTTGAGTGCAGAGTTCCAAAGAATAGCAAGGAGAGTTAGGAAAGCCTTCCTCAGTGAACAATGCAAAGAAATAGAGGAAAACAATAGAATGGGAAAGACTAGAGATCTCTTCAAGAAAATTAGAGATACCAAGGGAACATTTCATGCAAAGACAGGCCCAAAAAAGGACAGAAATGGTATGGACCTAACAGAAGCAGAAGATATTAAGAAGAGGTGGCAAGAATACACAGAAGAACTATACAAAAAAGATCTTCATGACCCAGATAACCACGATGGTGTGATCACTCATCTAGAACCAGACATCCTGGAATGTAAAGTCAAGTGAGCCTTAAAAGCATCACTATGAACAAAATTAGTGGAGGTGTGGAATTCCACCTGAGCTATTTCAAATCCTAAAAGATGATGCAATGAAAGTGCTGCATTCAGTATGCCAGCAAATCTGGAAAACTCAGCAGTGGCCACAGGACTGGAAAAGGTCAGTTTTCATTCCAGTCCCAAAGAAAGGCAATGCCAAAGAATATTCAAACTACCGCACAATTTCACTCACCTCACACACTAGCAAAGTAATGCTCAAAATTCTCCAAGCGAGGCTTCAACAGTACGTGAACTGAGAAATTCCAGATGTTCAAGTTGGATTTAGGAAAGGCAGAAGAACAAGAGATCAAATTGCCAACATCCATTGGATCATCATAAAGGCAAGAGAGTTCCAGAAAAACATCTACTTGTGCTTTATTGACTATGCCAAAGCCTTTGACTGTGTGGATCACAACAAACTTTGGAAAATTCTTAAAGAGATGGGAATACCAAACCACCTGACCTGCCTCCTGAGAAATCTGTATGCAGGTCGAGAAGCAACAGTTAGAACTAGACATGGAACAACAGACCTGTTCCAAATTGGGAAAGGAGTACATCAAGGCTATATATTGTCACCCTGCTTATTTAACTTATATGCAGAGTATTCATGTGAAGTGCTAAGCTGGATAAAGTATAAGCTGAAATCAAGATTGCCAGGAGAAATATCAATAACCTCAGATATGCAGATGACACCATCCTTATGGTAGAAAGTGAAGAGGAACCAAAGAGTCTCTCTTTTTTTTTCCCCAAAGAGTCTCTTGATGAAAGTGAAAGAGGAGAGTGAAAAAGTTGGCATAAAACTCAACATTCAGAAAACTAAGGTCATGGCATCTGGTCCCATCACTTCATGGCAAAGAGATGGGGAAAGAATGGAAACAGTGTCAGACTTTATTTTGGGGGGCTCCAAAATCACTGCAAATGGTGACTGCAGCCACGAAATTAAAAGATGCTTGCTCCTTGCAAGGAAAGCTATGACCAACCTAGACAGCATATTAAAATGCAGAGACATTATTTTGCTGACAAAGGTCCACCTAGTCAAACTATGGTTTTTCCAGGAATCATGTATGGATGTGAGAGTTGCACCGTAAAGAAGGCTCAGTGTCAAAGAATTGATGCTTTTGAACTGTGGTGTAGGAGAATACTCTTGAGAGTCCCTTGGACTGCAAGGAGATCCAAACAGTCCATCCTAAAGGAGATCAGTCCTGAATATTCATTGGAAGGACTGATGCTGAAGCTGAAGCTTCAATACTTTGACCACCTGATGTGACGAAGTGACTCATTGGAAAAGACCCTGATGCTGGGAAAGACTGAAGGTAGGAGGAGAAGGGGATGACAGAGCATGAAATGGTTGGATGGCATCACTGACTTGATGGGCATGAGTTTGGGCAAGCTTCAGGAGTTGGTGATGAACAGCGAAGCCTGGCGTGCTATAGTCCATGGGGTCTCAAAGAGTCAGACCCAACTGAGTGACTGAACTGAGCTGGACTGAACATTGGCCCCCCAAAATGAATTATGAAGGGCCCCACTTTTTTATTTTATGGAAGAGTTTATGAGGAATTACTCTTATTTCTCCTTTACAGGCCTAGAGTTTGCCTTTTTGGAAGATCTTTAAAGTAGAAATTAAATTTCTTTGGTTCAGTTCCATTCAGTAGTTCCAACCACCCCATTGGTAGTTTATTTCTTCCATCTTTTTCCTTGGTCAATTTGTCTAAAGGTTATCATTTTAATGACTTTTTCAAAGAACTGTATTTACTTACATTGACTTTATCTATTTTTTTCTGTTTCACAGTGCGTTGATTCCTGCTCTTATATCATTATTTCTGTCCTTTTCCAGTTCCATGGAAAGACTACTGCTGCGTGCTTAGTTGCTCAGTCGTGTCCAACTCTTTGCAACCCCATGGACTTCAGCCTGGGAGTTTCCAGGCAGGAATACTGGAGTGGGTTGCCATTTCCTCCTCCAGGGGATCTCTCCCACCCACTGGAAGCTGCACTGCATGCAGCTTCTTTATCTGCTGAGCCATCAGGGAAGCCCATGGAAAGACTAAACACTAGCAAATCTCAAACTAAACTGTAAAAGCTCTGCTTTTACCTGCAGTCTTATGCAGGTTAACAAATTTTGAAACAAGTTTTGGGATGTGCATTTTCCAGAGTCTCCCAAAGTGAGCAAGTATAATGGGTGTTAACCATGGTGGGGAAAGGTAGGACTCGGGGGAGAGAAAGGAGCTTTTTAAGGAGTTTTTTGCCTATGTGTCAGGCTCTGAGATGTGAAGTTTAGAGAACAGACTGAGAATGTCATTTCAGAAGACTGTTCCTAAGCATTGTTGGAATATGACTTGAAAACAACACTTTTAATAACATTTAAAATTTCTTTATGTTATGCTAAAAGTTTGTAAACTAGTTAAGGTGCTGCTTCATGTAGGAGATTCGAGGCCCAGTGGATTGATCTACCGAGCCTTATCCATTATTTCAGTCTCAAGGACCAGAGGTCACAGAGCTGTCACCCATATCTCCCTCACATTAGATATATGCATCAAGAACCATTCCAATTAAAAGGGCAGGAATCTTCCCAGTGGCTGTTTACCAGGTTCCCCACAGCCTGGAAGGTGAACACCTGATACCTGGCCTGAGAAGCCGTGAACTCACTTTCACCCACAGTTCCATGTTTTACAGATCCCTATGTGTTTATTCACAATGTTCCTGGTTGGGTGGATTTGAGTTTAAACTGTTGACAGGAAATAATGCCTTCTGGTCTGATAGCCCATGTTCATCCAGAGCCTGGAAACTGCAATCATTATTTCCCAGGTTGGTTTACTCTCCCTATAAATGAGTATAATGTCTTTATTCATAAAGGACCCACTGCCTCAAAATAGCTGGAGCTTGAATTGACATCCTTAATAAACACCCAATCCGGCGGAAATGGGCCTCTCACCCCTGGAGGCTCTTAGTGACCTCTGGGTGCCTTCAGCCACTAGTTATGCAGGGTGGACAAACAAATACCCTGGACTCACCATTAGGGCCAGAGGAAGCTTCAAGCTCACAGATCTTTGTGCACATGTAATTAGCTGGTGAAAGCTGTAGCACATATTCTTCAGCTCTGCTCAAGAAACAGCTTGGGAGAATTGGCCTTAAAGAGCTTCATTAAACTCAAGGGTGGAAACTGCCTAATGAAATCAATAGGTCTTTTGTGTGGTAGGAAAAGAGAGCAGTCAGGCCCTGAGATGCTCACTGCTGCCCTGCTTGCTGGATGTGGCAGGGAGCTTCCAGCCTGTTGTGGACGGAGGGCCATGCTCGACAGGAGCCCCTCGCCGACAAAGCCCAGGACTTGCTGGGGTGGCACTGGGCCCGGCACTGGTGTCTGAGCCACACCTACCTCCGTGGCAACTGCAGCTTGAGCGCGGCCTGGCTCTGCTGGGGATGGTGCCCTCTAACCTTGGAGCCAAACCTCCATTCCCTCGTCCTGTCCACTGTTTTCAGAGACAAGTAAGGATTGGAGAACCTTCTGGGCCACTGAAATGCATCTGATCTCTTGCTGCCAACCTCAGATGAAATGGCTGCTCGCTCTAGCTGTGATTAAATGATCGTTCTGCAAGGGGGCAGGCAGGCATGGCTCCCTGCACTGGCCCCACTGTGCTAGCTGTAAGGACAACTTACCCTTCTCTTCAAAGCTAGTGACCAGGGAGTCAAAGACACTGACCAGGGAGTGTCTCTGTGTTGGCTGGTACTATCTAGATAGTGCTTACTGGCTTCAAAAATGAGACCTTTTTCATTTGTCTTGTTTCCTACTTATTTTTGTTGTTCAGTCACACAGTCATGTCCAACTCTTTGCGACCCCATGGACTTTGCAGCATGTCAGGCCACCCTGTCCCTCACCATCACCCAAGTTTGCCCAAGTTCATGTCCATTACATCGGTGATGCCATCCAGCCGTCTCATCCTCTGACATCCTCTTCTGCTTCTGCCCTCAATTTTTCCCAGCATCAGGGACTTTTCCAATAAGTTGACTGTTTGAATGAGATAACCAAAATAGCTTCCCTGGTAGCTCAGCTGGTAAAGAATAAGCCTGCAATGCAGGAGACCCCGGTTTGATTCCTGAATCGGGAAGATCTGCTGGAGAAGGAATAGGCTACCCACTCCCATATTCTTGGGCTTCCCTGGTGGCTCAGCTGGTAAAGAATCCACCTGCAATGCGGGAGACCTGGGTTCGATCTCTGGTTTGGGAAGATCCCCTGGAGAAGGGAAAGGCTACCCACTCAGGTAATCTGGCCTGGAGAATTTTATGGACTGTATAGTCCATGGGGTCGCAAAGAGTCAGAAATGACTGAGGGACTTTCACTTTCAGCTTCAGCATCAGTCCTTCCAATGAGTATTCATTGTTGATTTCCTTTAAGATTGACTGGTTTGATCTCCTTGATGTCCAAGGGACTCTCAGAGTCTTCTCCAGCACCAGAGTTCAAAGGCATCAATTCTTTGGTGCTCTGCTTTCTTTATGGTCAAGTTCTCACAAACGTATGTGATCACTGGGAAGACCATAGCTTTGACTATACGGACCTTTGTCAGCAGGGTAATATCTCTACTTTTCAACACACTAGGTTTGTCATAACTTTCCTTCTGAGAAGCAATCATCTTCTGATCTCATGGCTGCAGTCACCATCTACAGTGATTTCCAAGAAGAGGAAATCTGTCACTACTTTCACTTTCCCCCTTCTATTTGCCATGAAGTAATGGGGCCAGATGCCATGATATTAGTTTTTTTAATATTATTTTTAAGCCAGTTCTTTCACCCTCCTCCTTCATCTTCATCAAGAGGCTCTTTAGTTCCTCTTTGCTTTCTGCCATCAGAGTGGTATCATCTGCATATCTGAGGTTGTGGATTTTTCTCCCACTTTCTTGATTCCAGCTTGTAACTCATCCAGCCCGGCATTTCTCAGCGTATAGGTTAAATAAACATAGTGACAGCAGACAGCCCTGTCGTACTCCTTTCTCAATCCTAAACCAATCGTTTGCTCCATACAGTGTTCTAACTGTTGACCCGCATACAGGCTTTTCAGGAGACAGGTAAGATGGTCTGGTATTCCCATCTCTTTAAGAGCTTTCCACAATTTGTTATGATCCACAGAGTCAAAGGCTTTCATATAGTTGATGAAACAGAGGTAGATGTGTTTCTGGAATTTCCTTGCTTTTTCTATGACCCAGTGAATGTTGGCAATTTGATCTCTGATTTCTCTGCCTTTGCTAAACCCAGCCTGGACATCTTCTACTTGGTTGTTGTTAAATCCAGGCTGTGGGCTGCCCTGCCTTTTTCAGCATCACAGAAAATGCTGTGGCCTGCTTGTAGGGGTAAACACAAAGACAAACACAGGTAGAGAGGACATCTGAGATTAACCCGTGCTGATGACTAAGGGGAAGTGGGTTCTAACTGGTCATCTTTGATGTGTGGTGGGAAAGAGGCCAGGGCAGTGTGGCCAGTCATGCAGTGTGGCCCCTGGAGGCCTAGGCCACCTCCCTAATTGGGCTCAGGAGACAGCAGTGCTGGAAGGGCTTATGGGATTCCTGCTCCGCATCTGGCATTGACCCGGGCGGGCGGCCAAGCAGCCCATCAGGTGGGGACAGCAGTCCATTGCTCAGCGGAGAGTGAGCCTGCCGGATTGGGTGTCCTGCAGGAGATGGGAGGCTAACCTCTGCCCACAGTGCCTGCAGCGCCTGAAGTCCTGTCAGCCTCAGTACTCTCAGGACTCAGCTGAATGGCCTGACACTGCTCACATCCCCCAGGCTCCCTGAGAGCAGAGAAGGCTCCTGCTGTATCATGAGACCCCGGGCTTCAGGGCTCTGCTTGGCCCACGTAGGCTGCACTCAGCTATGCAAGAACCGACACCCGACACCCAGTCCAAGGGGGTGGGGGGACACACACACTAGTCCTAGGCCCTGTGCGCTCCGAGGAAAATTTTTATATCCGCCAATTGTGATAAGTAAAGAGAGAATGATAAAAACAATCCATGATGGCTGGATTTTTTGTCAAAGAAAATGAAACTCATTCCAGGGCATCAATACCTCTCCTACGGGTCTGAAACAATCTGGCTCCAAAGACCAGGGGTCTTTTGTACAGTGGGACTATTTTGAGACTTTTCAGTCTTCATTAGAGCCCAGATACAATGGCCAAACGGGATGAACAGCACAGAAAACACTCAGCCTCCTAGACAGCAATTGTGTCTTCTATAGGCAGGCCTAAGAGTCTTGGCTTGGGGATGTCATCTGAGGATTCCAGCAACACTCAAACCCTGACTCACACTCAAACACACACCCCGCCCGCCTCCCGCCTCCATGGGGCCACAATTGACACTGCCAAATTAACTCTGAGTCCTAACAGACGCTTTGGTTTTATAATTGTTGTTCCTGGACTCCAAACAGCCACTGGTTTGTCATCTTGCTCCAGATACCGCAGACTTATGTCCGCAGAAGTTGTGTCTTCAATTCTCCATTCACTTGACGCTGCATGCCCCTCTTAGTCTCTGCCTCTCTACCAGGTCCACCCAAGCTTGTCTGGCTGGCCAGATGGAAACAAGAGGGCCCTGGGCCCATGCCCTCTGCCCACCCTGAAGCCCAGAACCTCCTCCGTGCCTCCTCCATGTTCCTGTCCTGCTTATCCCTCTCCGGTCTCTCTGCCCACCGTTCAGACAGAATAATTGATATGGTCAGCCTGACTTTTGACCCTGGGGCTTATTCTAGAACTTGATTTTGCTTTCACTCACCCCCTAGCTCTATTCTTCACGTCTGCCTGTTAGAGAAATTAAAATGGAGGTAGTCTTGTTCAGGTTTCAGAAGCAGGCGAGCAGGCCTCTGACTGACTTCTGACCTTGCCTGAACTACACGCCTGCCTGCAAGTGCACCAACTGTCTCCAGCAAATCAGGCAGCACTTTAGGTATGAAAAAGAGTGGGTCCTGAAATTCCTTAAGCCCCAGGGGGCCTAGCCAGCCATCCCTCCCAACCCCCAGGTGAAGCAAACATCATTGTAAAAGTTAAAGAAAAACCAGAGTTTTGTACACAAACTGAAGATAATACCGATTTGCAGCCTGGGATTTTAAGCAGGAGCTCCCAGAGCTGCAAACTGAAATCTCTCCCATGGAGGGGACACACGGCATGGGACCCTTTCCCAACTGGGACTCCAGATTGCTGTCATTTGGGAATTCCCAGTACTGTTCAAGTCTGGGTGTGGGTTTCAGCCCAACTTGGTGATGTTATTTCTCTCAATGTGAAATCGTTTACCACAGACTGGGACTTGAACCCACGTGGCTGGGACGTGAACCCAGCCAAAACCCACAGGACCTGGTTTCAGAACCTAATGAAGCTTAGGTTCTTGACGTCTCATTGCTCAAAGAATTGAGTGAGAGACAAAGTGATAGGTAAGAAGCGGATTTATTCAGATACAGAGAGAAGAACGCTCCACAGACAGAGTGTGGGCCATCGCAGAGGGCGAATGCGGCCCTGAAATGTGGCCTGGTTAGTATTTATAGGCTGGGTAATTTAGTATGTTAATGAGTGGGATAGTTATTCCAACTACTTTGGGGAGGGGGCGGAGATGTCCAGGATTTGGGCCACCGCCCACTCCTTGGTCTTTTGACAGGGCCTGGGAACTGTCATGGCGCCTCTGGGTGAGTCATTTCACTTTCTGATTGAGGATCAAGATCTAGCCTTGTTTGCCATCTTGGTCTCATTTGATTCCAATCGGTTTATGTTGTGATCTTGGGCTATGTCATTCTTTCAAAAGTTGTGCCCTGCCCCTTTCCCTCCTGTTACAAATGGTTTCTATTTCTTTTCTTTTAATGACTGTATACCGAAATTAAGTCACATAATCCCCTATTAAATACTGAAATTATTTATCGTGTGTTCAGCAAGTGGTTTCTTTTGTTAATGAATCCTTCGAAACTGCAACAAAACTAAAACTTTTGCCAAAACACTGCCCCGGATCACTTATCTCCCCTCGTCTCCCCAAAGCCCCCATCTGTCCCCCACCTCTTTGGTCCAGCTTGATTCTCCCTTTAGGCATGAAGACCAGATATCTTCCCAGTCCTTCTACTCTATATATTTGTTTCATTTTAGTTTACAAAATGAATGATCATTGGAGAGACAGGTAGGGCTAGTCTGAGACCTTACCCCTACAGCAGAATCATACTTTAAAGGGTCCTTGCCCCATGCAAAATCCAACCCAGTAATGTACCTTGCCCCTCACTGAATGCATTTTCACTTTACCACAAGAGAGTGGAGTTACTTTACACATGCAGACATGTTATTAACTGGGTAGGCTTTTAATGCATCGTGTGATGATCTCCATTTTTGCAGCCTTCCTCCCTTATTTTGGAGCTGATGATTCCTCCCTGGCCCTTGTCCTTGAGTGACAGCCGTTGATAAGTTCCCTGAGTTTGACCTTCACAGACATGAAGTCTCCCGTGGAAATTACCTATCTTTGTGCTAAAGTGTCGATAGGTGCTGTACAAAATGTCCATGCAACAGTGGTGAATAAAGAGGGAGAAAGTGCCTCCTCTTCCTGGACCAGGTGAAAACTTGCCCTCCTCCCCTCCTCTCCCAAGTGCTCCAGAAAGTTAGCCCAGAAATCATCCTTTCCCTCCAGCAAGCTCACATCCTGCCATCCACCTGGGACCTGACGCTTTGCCCTCAGGTCATTAAAACACACACACACCCCGTAAGGAAACTGCCTTGTTCGCACGTCTCCTTCCAGCTACTGCCCTTCTTTCCTTCAGGCGTTCGTCTGAAGCTCGTCTTTCTGTGGATGAGTGGCTGTCCTCCAGGCGGCACAAGGCTGCCCGGATCAAACACTGCGCATGCTCTGTCTGACTTCGCCGCTGCATGCGGCTGCTCCGCTGGAGTAGAGCAGGGTCTCCCTGAACTGAGACTCAGCTCGGTGTCAGCGTCCCTACAAGCACCACACTGACTCTGTAAAATGGCTTAATGTCCGGTCGGGTGAGGTTTGCTTTGATGACAGTATTCAGAGCTGACCTGGTCATTCAAATTCCTTTATTGTTCTACGTGAATTTTACAGTCTTAGAGGAGGGACAAGACGGCCGAGTAGAAGGGCTCTGAGCTCACCTGCTGTGAGAACACCCAATCACGGCTAACTGCTGCACAGCAACCAATGAAAAAGACTGGAACCTATCAAAGAAGATATCCTACAGCCAAAGACATAAAGAAACCCAGTGAGATGGTAGGAGGGGTGCATTTATAATATAATCAGCCAATCCCATACCCCATGAGTTGGCAACCCACATACTAGAGAATTACTGTACCACAGTTCTCCCACAGGAGTGAGAATTCTGAGCTCTGTGATGGGCTCCCTCTCCTGGAGGACTGGCATTGGGAAGAGGAATCCCCAGAACCTCTGGTGTTGAAGACCAGGAGGGCTTGATCACAGGAACTCCATAGGACTGCAGAAAACAAAGACTTCACTCCTGAAGGGCACACACAAGGGCTTGTGTGCATTGGGACCCAGGGCAAGAGCCGTGACTTCATAGTAGCCTGGGCCAGGCCTACCTGCTGGTCTTGGAGAGGACCTGGGGAGGCAGGGGTGGCTGGGGTTCACTGTGGAGACAAAGACACTGGTGGTGGATATACCAGGAAATATTCATTGAGGTGAGCTCTCCTAGAGGTCACGATTTTGGCTCCTAGACCTGGTCCCACCCAACGGTCTGTAGGCTCCAGTGCTGGGATAGGTAACAGCCAACAGGGGGGAACACAGCTCCACCCATCAAGAGACAGGCTGCCCATAGACTTTCTAAGCCCACAGCCCCTTCTACACATGCCCCTAGATGCAGCCCTGTCCACTGGACACAGCTTTACCCACCAATGGGCAGACACGAGCCCCTCTCACCAGGAAGTCTGCACGAATTGACTAGATCTCTGTAACATCGAGCCTTTCTATGTACGAACAGTAACCTTTCTATGTATGAACTCTCTGTTTTTCTTGTTCATATCTTTCAGAGTTTTGTAACT
Organism: Okapia johnstoni; assembly: GCA_024291935.2. NCBI lineage: Eukaryota > Metazoa > Chordata > Mammalia > Artiodactyla > Giraffidae > Okapia > Okapia johnstoni. The sequence continues at coordinate 4,472,925 of CM044326.1, forward strand.
GTCTCCATATGGTTGGCACATTTTTGTTTATTTCTGGACGCTATATAACTGCTTTGCAGTTGTGAAGTTTATTTAATTATTATTTTAAAATCTTTATTTATTTATTTATTTGGCTGTGTTGGGTCTTAGTTGCGGCACCCAGGATCTTCACCGCATCAGGCAGGACCTTTCTTTGTGGCAGATTCTCAACCACTGGACCATCAGGGAAGTCCCTGAAACTGTGAAATTTTAAATTTTACATTTCGAGTTATTTATTGCACATTTAAAGTAACATTATTTGTTTTCATAATTTTCCTTTGCATTCTTATACTAGGCTTCTCAGGTGGCACTAATGGTAAAGAATCTGCCTGCCAATGCAGGAGACATAAAGAGACGTGGTTTTAATCCCTGGGTTGGGAAGACCCCCTGGAGGAGGACTTGGCAACCCACTCCAGTATTCTTGCCTGGGGAATCCCATGGATAGAGGAGCCTGGCGGGCTACGGTCCCTAGGGTCACAAAGAGTAGGACAGGACTGAAGCAATTTAGCACGTATTGTTATACTTCTCTTGACTGTGTTACTAATCCTACTGTTTTATCCTTTGATCTTTTCTTTCTTTATGTAGATGATTATATCATCTATAATCTTGCATGATTTTCTAGTTCTTATTCTTAGCTTACTGCATCATTTAGGAACTCTAGTACTATACAAAATAGCAGCAGCATTAATAGGCACTTTTTTTTTTTTACTATTAAATGTGCTGTTTCTCTGTTAGATGTGTTGCCAGCAGTAGGTTTTGAAAACTACCAATTTCTCACTTTCAAGACATTTCTTCTGATGTTTAGTACTATGGGTTTTTTCATGAATGGATTTTAAATTTTATTGAATGCTTTTTCTGTATGTTTTGAGAGATCTTATGATTTTTCCCCTTTAACACACTAATGAGATAAATTATATTAATATCTACGTTTACTCTCATGGCAGAGCTGTCTTTGCACTCCTAGTATAAAAGCCTGACTTTGTCATGACAAACTATTATTTTACTGCACTTCTGGATTATAACTGCTAATATTTTCTTTGGAACTTTAACAATTATATTCCTCAGTGAGATTAGCCTGCAATTTTCTTTTCTTTTGGAGGTTATCTAGTTCTTATTTTACTCCACATTTTGTTTGCCTCAAAAATAAACAAACAGATTTACTTATTCCCTATCATGTGAAATAACTTGTACAAATAGAGATTATCTGTTCTTTGACAACTTGATTAAAATATACTCTAAAAATTAATAAGAAGTTGTGGATTACCACTTGATTTTTCTTAATTGTTATTGATTCATTTAAACTTTCCATCATTTGGGTCAATTTTGGCAATTTAAGGTCTGTATTTTATTTATTTTTTCAAAAGCTTTAACTCATAATTGTTCATAATATCTTTCTTGATTAAAATATTTTCTGTATCTGTAATTATTTCTGTTTCTAATTGCTAGATTTTTTTTTACTTTCTTTTTCAATCAGTTAGTCCACTTAAATGACTTTTAAAAAATCTTATTAGTCTTTTCAAAGGACCTTTGGTTTTATTTATTATCTATGCTTCTCTCACCCTTATTTTATTTCCTTCATTAATTTATGCCCCTTTTTTATTCTAAGCTCAATTTTTTTTGCTCTTATTTTCTACTAAGTATATTCAAACTATAAAATTTCCTCTATTAACTTGGCTGTATCCTGTATTTTTTGATAGCTAATAGTTTTATTTTCATTTTGTTGAAAAATTATAATTCTATTATGATTCCTTTTTAATCCATGGATTACTTAAAATTATGAGTTTTATTTTTAAAACGTGAGATGTTTTTAGCTAACTTTTTTGTTGCTGATGATTTCCAATTTTATTGTATCATGAAGAGGAAATATAGTGTGCATGATGCTGGATATTTGGAATGTGTTGAGACTTTATTTTTGACCAGATGTGCAATCAATTTTTTATAACTATTCTGTGTGTTGTTTCTTTGTTGGATGCAAAGTTATGTCAAGTTTGTAATTGTTTTATTCATTCTATATCCTTTTGTAGTTTTTGGTCTAGTCAGTATTTCAGTTTTTGAAAGTGTGCCAACATCTACCATAATTATGGATTTGTTTATTTTTCCCTGTAGGTGTATTGTTCACTTGTTAGTATTAAATGTAGCTCTTTGTATTAATACTTTTACTTTTTTTCTAAATTTTATTTTGTATAGTGTTATTTCTAATCTAGTTTTCCTTTTGTTCATATTTGTCCATTTTTTAATTAATTTATTTTTTATTGAAGGATAATTGCTTTACAGAATTTTGCTGTTTTCTGTCAAACCTTAACATGAATCAGCCACAGGTATACATATATCCCCTCCCTTTTGAAACTCCCCACCCACCTCCCTCCCCATCTCACCCCTCTAGGTTGATACAGAGCCCCTGTTTGAGTTTCCTGAGCCATACAGCAAATTCCCATTGGCTATCTATTTTACATATGGTAATGTAAGTTTCCATGTTACTCTCTCCATACATCTCACCCTCTCCTCCCCTCTCACAATGTCCATAAGTCTATTCTCCATGCCTGTTTCTACATTGCTGCCCTGTAACTAAACTCTTCAATACCATTTTTCCAGATTCCGTATATATGCGTTAGAATACAATATTCATTCTTCTCTTTCTGACTCACTTCACTCAGTATAATAGGTTCTAGGTTCATCCACCTCATCAGAACTGACTCAAATGTGTTCCTTTTAATGGCTGAGTAATATTCCATTGTGTATATGTACCACAACTTCTTTATCCATTCATCTGTCGATGGACACCTAGGTTCATTCCATGTTCTAGCTATTGTAAATAGTGCTGCCATGAACAATGGGATACATGTGTCCCCATTTTAAGTTAACCTGTCTTTCCATTCTTAAGCTGTAGGCGTAAGCTGTAAGTGTCCTAGTTCTTGTCAGATTTTGGAAATACTTTCTCCCATTCTGTGGCCTCCCTGTTTACTTTTCTTGCCATATATTTTAAAAAAAGATTTTAATTTTAAAGAAGTCTAATTTGTCAGTTTCTTCTTTGGTTGTTTTTTCCTTGTGCTTTGTCTAGGAAACTTTTGCCTTCTCTCAAGACATGAAGATATTCTATCATATCTTGCCTCTAAAACTTTATGGTCCATTTAAAATGAATTTCTCTGTATGGTGGAAGACAAGGATCAAGGTTCATTTTTTTCCACCTAGATAGGTCTCCAATTATTCCAGCAGCATTTTTGAAAAAATTTTCTTTTCTTGTTGCATTACTTTGGTAGCTTTGTCAAAAATCAGTTGACTAGATGAACGTGTGTCTACTTTGAACTCTATTCTGTTTCGTGAATCTATCTGTGGGTCCTTGGACAAGTAACACATAGTTTTGATTACTATAGTTTCAAAAGAAATGTAATCAGGTAAGATAAGTCCTACATTTTGTTCTCCTTTCCTCAAGATTTCTTTGGCTATTTTAATTATATGACATTTCCATATACGTTTTAGAAGAGGCTTGTCAATTTCTTTAAAATAAGCTTCTGGAATCTTAATAGGGATTACATTGAATCTGTAGATGAACTTACATGGGTTACGTGTGGGTTTGGAAGTGTTTCCTCCTCTATTTTCTCAAAAGTTTGCATAAGGTTGGTGTTATTTCTTCCTTAAATGTTTGACAGAATTCATCAGTGAAACCATCAGAGCCTGGAGTTTTCTTTATGGGTAGAATTCAATTTCTTTAACATAGGGCTATTTGGAATTTTTGTTTCATTTTGTGTTAAGTTTTCATTACTCATATTTTTCAAAGAATTTCTCTATTTCATCCAGGTGACTGAATTTTGGAGCATGATGCTGTTCATAACATTTCCTTATTATTCTTTGCATATCTGTGGGATTTGTAGTGATGTATCCTCTTTCGCTCCTGATATTCATATGTTGGTAATTTGTGTTCTCTCTTTCTCCCATAAGTTTTGCTAGCATTTATCATTTTGTTGATATTCTCAATGAAGCACTTTTTGACTGTAAACTTTTTTTTCTATCATTTTCTATTTCATTCAATTTTGCTCTTTAGTATTTCCTTCTACTTACTTTTCTTACTTTTTCTGCTTGTTAAGGTGAAATCTCAGATCATTGACTTAAGATCATTTTTTTTTCCTTTAAAGCTCCAATTTTTCTCTAAAATGTGTTTTAGCTGAATCTCAAACTTTGATCAGTAGCTTTCTAAAAAAAAACATTCAGTTTGAAGTATTTTGAAACTTTCATTGTGATTTACCCTTTGACCCATGGATTTTTAGGAAGTGTGTTATTTGTTACCAAATATTTAGGGTTTTCCTAGGTATCTTATTCATACTGATTTTTAATTTAGTTCCATAGTCATCAGAGGACGTATTCCATGTGATTTAAATCCTTGTAAATTTATTTAGCGTTGTTTTATGACCAAGCCTGTGATCCCAGGTGGCACTAGTGGTGAAGAACCTGCCTGCCAATACAGGAGACATAAGAAATGCAGGTTCAATCCCTGGGTCAGGAAGATCCCCTGGAAGAGGGCATGGCAATCCACTCCAGTATTCTTGCCTGGAGAATCCCATGGGCAGAGGATCCTGGTGGGCTACAGTCCATAGATTTGCAAAGAGTTGGACATGATTGAAGCAACTTAGCACACACTCACATGGCCTATCTTAATGAGTAAACTATGTGAACTTAATGAAAAGTTAAGCTATATTGAAGTTTTAAATATATTGTTCTAAAAATATCAATTGTATCAAAAAAGGCTGATAGGTTACTCATGTCATTTATATCTTTACTGATTTATTTTAGTCTAGATTTTCTAACTACTCCTAGGAGATAAAATTTTCTATTTTGTTCGTGGAATTATCTAAATTTCTCTTTAATTCTAATAATTTTTGCTCCCTATATTGTGAACCTTTCTTATTAGGCATAATCAAATCTATTATTATTGTTTCTAATGAATCCACCCTTTCATTGTTGTGTTGTGCCCTTCTTTATCTCTGATAATACTATTTGTCTTGTGTTCTATTGTAACAAATATTAATGTAACAACACCAATCTTATTGTGCTTGTTGGCTGCATGGTATCAGTACATCTGTTTTCAGCCATATACTCTCAACCTATCTGTGTCTTTCTGTGTAAACTCTATCTCTTAAAAATGGCATATAGTTGGATTTTGCTCTTTCATTCAGCATGTGTTTCTTTTGTTTAAATTTATTGTTGAGGTGGGATTTAGATCTACCAGTTAATTGTTGAGGGTTTTTTCTCTTTTTTTTCCCTCTGCTCATCCTTTCTTTTTTAAATAATTGTGAGTTAAGTATTTTATTTTTTTAAATTTTAAATTAGTTTAATTATCTATTTTTTAACTTTACAATATTGTATTTGTTTTGCCATACAGTGACATGAATCCACCATGGGTGTATATGTTTTCCCCTTCCAGAACCCCCCTCCCAACTCCCTCCCTATCCCATCCCTCTGGGTCATCCTGGTGCACCAGCCCCAGGCACCTTGTATCATGCATTGAACCTGGACAGGCGATTCGTTTCACATATGATAAGTTGCATGCTTCAGTGCCATTCTCCCATATCATCCCACCCTCGCCCTCTCCCATAGAGTCCATAATACTGTTCTATTTATCTGTGTTTCTTTTGATGTCTCACATACAGGGTTATCTTTACCGATTAACTAAATACCATATATATGTATGTGTTAGTATACTGTATTGGTGTTTTTCTTTCTGGCTTACTTCACTCTGTATAATAGGCTCCAGTTTCACCCACCTCATTAGAACTGATTCGAATGTGTTCTTTTTAATGGCTGAGTAATATTCCATTGTGTATATGTACCACAGCTTCCTTATCCATTCATCTGCTGATGGGCATCTAGGCTGCTTCCATGTCCTGGCTATTAAAAACAGTGCTGCAATGAACATTGGGGTACACGTGTCTCTTTCAGTTCTGCTTTCTTCAGTGTGTATGCCCAGCAGTGGGATTGCTGGGTCATATGGCAGTTCTATTTCCAGTTTTTTGAGGAATCTCCACACTGTTCTCCATAGTGGCTGTACTAGGTTGCATTCCCACCAACAGTGTAAGAGGGTTTCCTTTTCTCCACACCCTCTCCAGCATTTATTGCTTGTAGCTTGTAGTCTTTTGGATAGCAGCCATTCTGACGGGCATGAAATGGTACCTCATTGTGGTTTTTATTTGCATTTCTCTGATAATGAGTGATGCTGAGCAGCTTTTCATGTGTTTGTTAGCCATCTATATGTCTTCTTTGGATAAGTGTCTGTTTAGTTCTTTGGCTTACTTTTTGATTGGGTCGTTTATTTTTCTGGAATTCAGCTGCAGGAGTTGCTTGTATATTTTTGAGATTAATTGTTTGTCCTTTCCTTCGTTTGCTATTATTTTCTCCCATTCTGAAGGCTGCCTTTTCACCTTGCTTATAGTTTCCTTTGTTGTGTGAAAGCTTTTAATTTTAATTAGGTCCCATTTGTTTATTTTTGCTTTTATTTCCGATATCCTGGGAGGTGGGTCATAGAGGATCCTGCTGTGGTTTATGTCAGAGAGTGTTTTGCCTATGTTTTCTTCTAGGAGTTTTATAGTTTCTGGTCTTAGGTTTAGATCTTTAATCCATTTTGAATTTATTTTGTGTATGGTGTTAGAAAGTGTTCTAGTTTCATTCTTTTACAAGTGGTTGACCAGTTTTCCCAGCACCACTTGTTAAAGAGATTGTCTTTTCTCCATTGTATATTCTTGCCTCCTTTGTCAAAGATAAGGTGTCCATAGGTACGTGGATTTATCTCTGGGCTTTCTATTTTGTTCCATTGATCTATATTTCTGTCCTTGTGCCAGTACCATACTGTCTTGATGACTGTGGCTTTGTAGTAGAGCCTGAAGTCAGGCAGGTTGATTCCTCCAGTTCCATTCTTCTTTCTCAAGATTTCTTTGGCTATTTGAGGGTTTTTGTATTTCCATACAAATTGTGAAATTATTTGTTCTAGTTCTCTGAGTAATACCATTGGTAGCTTGATAGGGATTGCATTGAATCTATAGATTGCTTTGGGTAGTATACTCATTTTCACTATATTGATTCTTCCCATCCATGAACAAGGTATATTTCTCCATCTGTTTGTGTCCTCTTTGATTTCTTTCACCAGTGTTTTATAGTTTTATATATATAGGTCTTTAGTTTCTTTAGGTAGATATAGTCCTAAGTATTTTGTTCTTTTTGTTGCGATCGTGAATTGAATTGTTCCTTAATTTCTCTTTCTGTTTTCTCGGTGTTAGGGTATAGGAATGCAAGGGATTTCTGTGTCTTAATTTTATATCCTGCAACTTTACTATATTCATTGATTAGCTCTAGTAGTTTTCTGGTGGAGTCTTTAGGGTTTTCTATGTAGAGGATCATGTCATCTGCAAACAGTGAGAGTTTTACTTCTTCTTTTCCAATCTGGATTCCTTTTATTTCTTTTTCTGCTTTGATTGCTGTGGCCAAAACTTCCAAAACTATGTTGAATAGTAGTGGTGACAGTGGGCACCCTTGTCTTGTTCCTGACTTTAGGGGAAATGCTTTCAGTTTTTCACCATTTAGGATAATGTTTGCTGTGGGTTTGTCATATATAGCTTTTATTATGTTGAGGTATGATCCTTCTATTCCTGCTTTTTGGAGTGTTTTTATCATAAATGGATGTTGAATTTTGTCAAAGGCTTTCTCTGCATCTATTGAAATAATCATATGGTTTTTATTTTTCAATTTGTTTTTTGTGGTGTATTACATTGATTGATTTGCGGATTTTGAAGAATCCTTGCATCCCTGGGATAAAGCCCACTTGGTCATGATGTATGATCTTTTCAATATGTTGTTGGATTCTGTTTGCTAGGATTTTGTTAAGGATTTTTGCATCTATGTTCATCAGTGATATTGGCTGGTAGTTTTCTTTTTTTGTGGCATCTTTGTCAGGTTTTGGTATTAGGGTGATGGTGGCCTCATAGAATGAGTTTGGAAGTTTAACTTCCTCTGCAATTTTCTGGAAGAGTTTGAGTAGGATAGGTGTTAGCTCTTCTCTAAATTTTTGGTAGAATTCAGCTGTGAAGCCATCTGGTCCTGGGCTTTTGTTTGCTGGAAGATTTCTGACTACAGTTTCAATTTCCGTGCTTGTGATGGGTCTGTTGAGATTTTCTATTTCTTCCTGGTTCAGTTTTGGAAAGTCGTACTTTTCTAAGAATTCATCCTCTTCTTCCAAGTTGTCCATTTTATTGGCATATAGTTGCTGATAGTAGTCTCTTATGATCCTTTGTATTTCTGTGTTGTCTGTTGTGATCTCTCCGTTTTCATTTCTAATTTTGTTGATTTGATTCTTCTCCCTTTGTTTCTTGATGAGTCTGGCTAATGGCTTGTCAATTTTATTTATCTTCTCAAAGAACCAGCTTTTGGCTTTGTTGATTTTTGCCATGGTCTCTTTTGTTTCTTTTGCATTTATTTCTGCCCTAATTTTTAAGATATCTTTCTTTCTATTAACCCTGGGGTTCTTCATTTCTTCCTTTTCTAGTTGCTTTAGGTGTAGAGTTAGGTTATTTATTTGGCTTTTTTCTTGTTTCTTGAGGTGAGCCTGTATTGCTATGAACCTTCCCCTTAGCATTGCTTTTACAGTGTCCCATAGGTTTTGGGTTGTTGTGTTTTCATTTTCATTCGTTTCTATGCATATTTTGATTTCTTTTTTGATTTCTTCTGTGATTTGTTGGTTATTCAGCAGTGTGTTGTTTAGCCTCCATATGTTGGAGTTTTTAATAGTTTTTCTCCTGTAATTGACATCTAATCTTACTGCATTGTGGTCAGAAAAGATGCTTGGAATGATTTCAATTTTTTTGAATTTACCCAGACTAGATTTATGGCCCAGGATGTGATCTATTCTGGAGAAGTTTCCATGTGCGCTTGAGAAAAAGGTGAAATAGAGAATTCAGCACCACCAAACCAGCTCTCCAACAAATGCTAAAGGATCTTCTCTAGACAGGAAACACAGAAAGGGTGTATAATCTCGAACCCAAAACAATAAAGTAAATGGCAATGGGATCATACTTATGCATAATTACCTTAAATGTAAATGGGTTGAATGCCTCAACCAAAAGACAAAGACTGGCTGAATGGATACAAAACAAGACCCTTATATATGTTGTCTGCAAGAGACCCACCTTGAAACAAGGGACACATACAGACCAAAAGTGAAGGACTGGAAAAAGATATTTCATGCAAATAGAGACCAAAAGAAAGCAGGAGTAGTAATACTCACATCAGATAAAATAGACTTTAAAACAAAGGCGGTAAGAAGAGACAAAGACGGACACTACATAATGATCAAAGGATTAATCCAAGATGAGTTAAGTATTTTTAAAGGTTTTTTCAGTTCATCTACTAGCCTTCTGCTACATCTCTGCGTTTTTATATACTTGTCTTAGGGATTACTTTATAGATTCTTAACTCTTCGTGGTTTACTTCCTATTAATATTGTACTCAGAGAAGGAAATGGCAACCCACTCCAGTATTCTTGCCTGGAGAATCCTGTAGACGGGGGAGCCTGGTGGGCTGCTGTCCATGGGGTCGCACAGAGTCGGACACGCCTGAAGTGACTTAGCAGCAGCAGCAGCAGCAATATTGTACTATTTATATAAAATGTAGAAACCTTGAAGGTGTGTAGGCTCACTCACCACTTCTCTCTCTTTCATGCTGTGGCTGCTGTGGGTTTTACCTCTCCATCTATTACCCCACAAGGCATAATACTTTTTGCTTTAGACAGTTTTATTTTAAAGAAATTAAGAGGAAAAAAGTGTTCCTATTTATCATTTTTTTTAATGTTTATTCCTTCCTAAAGATTCAATTTTTTTATCTAGTATTGTTTCCTTTCCGCCTGTAGAAGTTTTCCGGCAGGGAGCGGCGCAGGGGAGAGCTATGCTGGTCTTCTTTGCTGTGCGTGGGCTTTTCCTCCTAACTGTGGCCAGCAGGGGCTTCTAATCATTTGCGGTGTGTGGCCTTCTCCCTGCAATGGCTTCTCTCATGGAGCACAGGCTTCAGGTGCACAAGCTTTGGTAGTCACAGCATCCAGGCTCAGGAGTTGAGGCTCGCGGGCTCCAGAGCATGGGCTTAGTAGTTGCTAAGCACACCAGCTTTGTAGATCTGCAGCATGTGGGATCTTCCTGGGATCCCAGGGATTGGATTTGTGTCCCTTGCACTAGCAGGCGGATCTTTAACCACTAGATCACTGGGGAAGTCCCTGAAGAACTTTTTTTTCTGAAAAAAATTTAAAGCACTTCTTACATTGCACTTTTGCAGGCAATACAGTCTCTTAATTTTCTTTTATCCTAAGACATTTTTATGCTGTCTTTATTCTTGAAAGCTATTTTAACTGGACATAAACTTCTGAGTTAGCCATTTTTTCTTTCAAAGACTTTTAAATACCTTCTGGTCTCCATAGCTTCTGATGGGAAGTCAGTGATAATTCAGGCATTGGTTTCCCTGTATGTAAAACGTGTTCCCACCCACCCCCCCCCCCGGCTTTTTAGATTCTCTATTTAACAAACTGGTTTTTGAAAATTTGATTCTGTTGTACCCTAGCTTGATTTTCTTTGTATTTGCTTTTCTAAGAGTTGGTTGAGCTTCTTAAATCTCCAAATTTATGTGTTACCAAATTTAGGATTGGGGGGTGCAATCCTTTCTTTTTATTATAGAAATCATTAAAAATTTTTGATTTCAGCTAAATATATGTAACAAAGTTTTTTATTGTGCTTAAACATATATAATATAAAATTTATTATGTAACCATCTTAACCATTTTTAAGTGTATACTTCAGTAGTTTTAAGTACATTTGCATTATTGTGTGACCACCACCGCCATCCATCCACAGAATTCTACTCATCTTGCAAAACCAAAACTCTTTTGTATCCACTGAACAAATAAATTGGAATCACATAGGGCGCATCTTTCTGTGACCAGCTTAGTTTCCACAGCATAGCGTCCTTGAGATCCATCCATGTGGTAACATGTGTAAGAACTTCCTTCCTTCAGAAGGTTGAATAGGAGTATACCACATTTTGTTTATCTATTCATCCACTGGTTCATTTTACAAGGTGGTGATCCACGAAAGTCTTAGTAGATTCTACGAGAGGAAACATATTTGACTATGAGTCAAAGGAAGTCACTAGATGCCTGGGTCTTGGGGCATATTAAGGGGCGAGAACCAATTTAAGGAGAAAACCTTATAAAGGGAATATTCCAGGGAGTCCTTGCTATGAAAATGCCTGCCTGAGGATGGATGCTGCAACCCACGAGCCTCATAACTGCTGCTTCTAAAGTCTTCGTGTGTGCTGGCTGGGATCTTCTCTCCAGTCCTCAAAGAGCTTGGGTGCAATTACGGCTACCTGAACTTTGCAGATGAGGACAGAGAAGCACACAGATATTAGGTTGCCAGTCAACCTGGCTCCAGAGGCTGCCCTCGCAGGATGCACGGAAGGATGGTCAGGACATCACTGGGTGCCTCTGTTGGAAGGCACGCTGGACACTCAGAATCTGGGTTCCATTCACATCCACGGTGGCGAGACCCAGGGAGGGAGGTGGAGAAAGAAACAGGGGGCCCGGAGTCCAAAGATCCCAGCATCACGTGGCCCCTTCAAGATCTGGGGCACGGCTGTCCCTTCTCTTCCTTTGCCTCCCAGTTTCCTCCTCTGTGAGCCGTGGATAAGCTCTCATTCCTCAGAGAGGCGTGGTGGGGCCACCAAACACACACCGTGGGAAAGCATCGCCCAGGGCAGGCAGCGGTAAACGTCTGTGAGGTCAAGGCCACACAGCGGACCCCGCGATCCTCCTGTGTCCTCCAGTCGGAGCCTGAGGTGCGGCAGCCAGCGCTCGCGCCCCTTCCCGGAACCCCCGGTGGGGAATAGGGATGGGATGAGCTCTGAGGGGCCATTCATCCTGGCTGCAACCAAGCTCTTAAGCTCAAGAAGCCAAGCACGGGGGGAACTGAGAGCCTCAGCACCTGCTGAGGGCAGGCTTTCTGGGTCAAATGAAACCCCATTTGAAGCACCATGCCGCGAGCACAGGTGACGGTAGGAAAGGCTGGAGTTCTGGGCTCAATAGGTGTGATTCTGCTCTGTTGAGCTGGTCACCCACCCTCTGGGCAAGGCCAAGCCTGCAGTATAGGCCACTGCAAAGACTTCCTCTATGACCCTCTTGTTACAGTACTGAGCACACAGCAGTCATTCACACAGGGAGGACTGTATTTCTGCCAGAAATCCCCCTTTGCCTAAATTCCTTCTGCCTTGGTCAATAGGCAGGATGACTCCCTCTCCAATGTCCTCTAACCCCGTAGTTAGCTCTTCTAGGCACATACAGTAGGTGCTTAACAGTTGCTGGCAGAATCCGTGAATGAGTCTGCTGTCTTCCTGCCTCTTTCTGTCATCCTTGCCCCAGGCCTCATTCCTGGCATTGCTGTTGTCTCTCCTTCTCACTTGTCTTCAGAGTAACTTCAATCCTCAGGACCACCCTCTGGCCAAGGGAGTCCCAGCTGGCAGCACCGGCCCTTTGCAAACCTCCATCCATCCACACACCTTTCTGGGGGCTTGGGGGTACCAAGGGTCGTCAGGCATGGATGATCATCTTAGTGAGCACCACCAGTAGCAGTGGTTGTATGGGACCAGATCCCCCGCCGCCACTGTGGGTTCTGTGACCTGGGCCAAGCGCTGGCTGGAGCTTTCATGTTCTCAATCACACAGTGAAATCATATTTATTAGGGTGTTCGGAGTGTTCAGAGTGATGTGTTGCATGGCTGGGCAGTCCTGTTCCCATGATCGCTCCCTTTCTAACGCAACATGTTGTCTTTCAACTTCCAGCTGGTAAGTGTCAAATGCCTACTACACGCTACATAGGACATTATCTCATCCTACCTCACAGAAAGCTTCAGACTGCCTATAAGGGGGCTCCCTCTGCTTTAGAGAACAGGAAACAGGCTAGGGAAACTGGCCAGCCTTGCTAGAGATTATACCACTGGACACAGGAGAGCTGGGAATCTCACCTACATTGTCTGACTCCATCATGCATCCCGGTTGCAGCAAAGGCAGTGTGGTGGGAAATTCAAAGGCACTGTGGCAGGAAGGTGAAGAGATCAGAATATGCCACCCCCAAATATGCCCCTATGGCAAAAGGATTATTTTGAGTTGAAGGCAATTGAGAAACAGCAGACACAGGAAAAGCTCTCCCCCCCATTCCTGTATGTCTAAAGACAGAGCATAAATTTCCCTTTGAGAAGGTGTTCCCCTCCCTTCTCCCATACCAGGACGAAACCATTCTTATTACTGGAGGCTGCTCTGGACTTGAATCTGCCTGAATAAATATTACTGAAATATCCGTAGTTTTCTATTACTTTCTATTTTCTGTTTGTCTTCCTACAATTGACCATTTCTAGAAGCCCCAGACTCTTTTCCTTTGCCTTCTTCTTTATTGGCTCTTTGTTAAATTGGTATTTGTTGTTGTTTTTCAGTCAATAAGCCATGTTCGACTCTTTGTGACCACATGGACTGCCTCACGCCAGGCTCCTCTTTCCTCCACCATCTCCTCGAATTTGCTCAAATTCATGTCCATTGAGTTAGTGATACTATGTTACCATCTAGTCCTCAGCCTCCCCTTCTCCTCCTGTGTTCAATCTTTCCCAGCATCAGGATCTTTTCCAGTGAGTCAGCTTGATGCATCAGGTAGCCAAAGTATTGGAGCTTCAGCCTCAGCATCAGTCCTTCTAATGAATATTCAAAGTTGGTTTCCTTTAGGATTGACTGGTTGGATCTCTTTGCAGTCCGAGGGACCCTCAAGAGTCTCTCCAGCACTACATTACCAACGTATCATTTCTTAAGTGCTTAGCCTTCTTTATGTACCAACTCTTGCGTCAGCACATGACTACTGGGAAAACCATAGCTTTGACTATATGGACCTTTGTTGGAAGAGTAATGTCTGTGCTTTTTAATATGCTCTCTAGGTGTACCATAGTTTTCCTTCCAAAAAGCAAGCATCTTCTAATTTCATGGCTGCAGTCACCATCTGCAGTGATTTTGGAGCCCAAGAAAATAAAATCTGTCACTGCTTCCACTTTTTCCCCTTCTACTTGCCATGACATGATGGGGCCAGATGCCATGATCTTAGTTTTTTGAATGTTAAGTTTCAAGCCAGCTTTTTCACTCTCTTCTTTCACCTTCATCAAGAGGCTCTTTAGTTCTTTTTCACTTTCTGCCATTATAGTGCTATCATCTGCATATTTGAGGCTATTGATATTTCTCCCAGAAATCTTGATTCCAGCTTGTGCTTCATCCAGCTGTGCATTTCACATGATGTACTCTGCATAGAAGTTAAATAAGCAGGGTGACAATATACAGCCTTGACATACTCCTTTCCCAATTTGAAACTGGTCAGTGGTTCCATATTTGGTTCCAGTTATTGCTTCTTGACCTGTATACAGGTTTCTCAGGAGACAGGCAAAGTGGTCTGGTATTTCCATCTCTTTAAGAATTTTCCACAGTTTATTGTGATCCACACTGTCAAAGGCTTTAGCATAGTCAATGAAGCAAAAGTAGACATTTTTCTGGAATTCCCTTGCTTTCTCTGTGATCCAGCGAGTGTTGGCAGTTTAATCTCTGGGTTCCTCTACCTCTTTGAAACCCAGCTTATACATCTGGTTCACATACTGTTGAAGCCTAGCTTGAAAGATTTTTGAGCATAGCCTTACTAGCATGTGAGATGAGTGCAATTGTACGATAGTTTGAGCATTCTTTGGCATTGCCCTTCTTTGAGACTAGAATGAAAACTGACCTTTTCCAGTACTGTGGAAAAAACTGCTGAGATTTCCAAATTTGCTGACATATTGAGTTCAGCACTTTAACAGCATCATCTTTTAGGATTTAAAATAGTTCAGCTGGAATTCCATCACCTCCACTGCATGTATGTGTGTACTTAGTCATGTCTGACTCTTTATGACCCCATGGACTATAGTCCTCCAGGCTCCTCCGTCCATGGAATTTTCCAGGTAAGAATACTAGAGTCGGTTTCCATTTCCTCTTCCAAGGGATCTTCCTGACCCAGGGATTGAACCCAGATCTTCTGTGTCTCCTTCATTGGCAGGCAGATTCTTTACACCATCTCCACCTCAGTTCAGTTCAGTTCAGTCGCTCAGTCGTGTCCGACTCTGAGACCCCAAGAACCGCAGCACACCAGGCCTCCCTGTCCATCACCAACTCCCTGAGTCTACCCAAACCCATATCCATCGAGTCGGCGATGCCATCCAGCCATCTCATCCTCTGTCATCCCCTTCTCCTCCTGCCCTCAATCTTTCCCAGCATCAGGGTCTTTTCCAATGAGTCAGCCCTTTGCCTCAGGTGGCTGAAGTATTGGAGTTTCAGCTTCACCATCCGTCCTTCCAATGAATACCCAGGACTGATTTCCTTTAGGATGGACTGGTTGGATCTCCTTGCAGTCCAAGGGACTCTCAAGAGTCTTCTTCAACACCACAGTTCAAAAACATCAAATCTTCGATGCTCAGCTTTCTTTATAGTCCAACTCTCACATCCCTACATGACCACTGGAAAAATCATAGCCTTGAATAGACAGACCTTTGTTGGCAAAGTAATGTCTCTGCTTTTTAATATGCTGACTAGGTTGGTCATAACTTTCCTTCCAAGGAGTAAGCATCTTTTAATTTTATGGCTGCAGTCACCATCTGCAGTGATTTTAGAGCCCAGAAAAATAAAGTCTGATACTGTTTCCACTGTTTCCCCACCTATCTGCCATGAAGTGATGGGACCAGATGCCATGATCTTAGTTTTCTGAATGTTGAGTTTTAAGCCAACTTTTTCACTCTCCTCTTTCATTTTCATCAAGAGGCCCTTTAGTTCTTCTTCACTTTCTGCCATAAGGGTGGTGGTATCTGCATATCTGAGGTTATTGATATTTCTCCCGGCAATCTTGATTCCAGCTTGTGCTTCATCCAGCCCAGCGTTTCTCATGATGTACTCTGCATATAAGTTAAATAAGCAGGGTGACAATATGCAGCCTTCATGTACTCCTTTTCCTATTTGGAACCAGCCTGTTGTTCCATGTCCAGTTCTAACTGTTGCTTCCTGACCTGCATGCAGGTTTCTCAAGAGGCAGGTCAGGTGGTCTAGTATTCCCATCTCTTTCAGAATTTTCCACAGTTTATTGTGATCCACACAGTCAAAGGCTTTGGCATAGTCAATAAAGGAGAAATAGATGTTTTTCTGGTACTCTCTTGCTTTTTCGATGATCCAGCGGATGTTGGCAATTTGATCTCTGGTTCCTCTGCCTCTTCTAAAACCAGCTTGAATATCTGGAAGTTCATGGTTCACGTATTCAGCAGAAGCCTGGCTTGGAGAATTTTAAGCATTACTTTCCTAGCGTGTGAGATGAGTGCAATTGTGTGGTAGTTTGAGCATTCTTTGACATTGCCTTTCTTTGGATTGGAATGAAAACACCTTTTCCAGTCCTGTGGCCACTGTTGTTACCAGCTGAGCCACAAGAGAAGCCCACACCATCTCCGCTAGCTTTGTTCATAGTGATGCTTCCTACAGCCCACTTGATTTCATACTCCAGGAGGTCCAGTTCTAGGTAAGTGACCACACCATCATGGTTATCTGGGTCATTAAGACCTTTTTTGTATAGTTCTGTATATCCTTGCCACTTCTTATTCTCCCCTCCTTCTGTTAGGTCCTTACAATTTCTGTCCTTTATCATGCCCATCCTTGCATGAAATGTTCGCTTGATATGTTCAGTTTTCTTGTGGAGATCTCTAGTCTTTCCCATTCTATTGTTTTCCTCTATTTTTTTGCATTGTTCATTTAAAAAGGCTTTCTTATCTCTCCTTGCTATTCTCTGGAAGTCTGCACTCAGTTGAGTGTATCTTTCCCGTCCTCCCTTGCCTTTCACTTGTCTTCTTTCCTCAGCTACTTAGAAAGACTCCTCAACCTCTTCTTTTTCTTTGGGATAGTTTGGTCACTGCCTCCTGTACAGTGTTATGAACCTCCATCCATAGTTCCGCAGGCACTCTACCTACCAGATCTAATCCTTGAATCTATTCATCATCTCTACAGTGTAATCATAAGGGATTTGATTTAGGTCATACCTGAACGGCCTACTCGTTTTTCCTACTTTCTTCAATTTAAGCCTGAATTTTGCAATAGGGAGCTCATTATCTGTGCCAAAATCAGCTCCAGGTATTGTTTGTGCCGATTGTATAGTGCTTCTCCATGTTTGACTCTAAAGAACATAAATCTGATTTCAGTATTGGCTGCCTGGTGAGGTCCATGTGTAGAGGCATCTCTTGTGTTGTTGGAAAAGAGTGTGTTCTCTTGGCAAAACTCCGTTAGCTTTTGCCCTGCTTCATTTGGTACTCCAAGGCCAAACTTGCCCGTTATTCCGGGTATCTCTTGACTTCCTACCTTTGAATTCCAACTCCCTGTGATGAAAAGAGCATTTTTCTTTTCACGTTATTTCTCAAAGGTGTTTAGGTCTTCATAGAACCAGTCAACTTCAGCTTCTTTGGCATCAGTGGTTGGAGCATAGACTTGGATTACTGTGATGTTGAATGGTTTGCCTTGGAAACGAACCAAGATCATTCTGTCATTTTTGAGATTGCACCAAAGTACTGTATTTCAGACTCTTTTTTTTTTTCACTATGAGGGCTACTCCACTTCTTCTAAGGGATTCTTGCCCACAGTAGTAGATATAATGGTCATCTGAATTAAATTCATCCATTCCCATCCAGTTTAGTTCACTGATTCCTCAGATGTTGATGTTCCGTATTGCCATTTCTTGCTTGGCCACATCCAATTTACCTTAATTCATGGACCTAACATTCCAGGTTACGATGCAATATTGTTCTTTACAGTGTCAGACTTTACTTTCACCACCAGACATATCCACAACTGTGTGTCATTTCCACTTTGGCCCAGGTGCTTGAATCTCTCTGGAGCTATTAGCAATTGCTTTCTGCTCTTCCCCAGTAGCATATTGGACCCCATCCAACCTGGGAGGACTCATCTTCCCATGTCGTACCTTTTGCTTTTGTTCATGGGGTTCTAAAGGCAAGAATACTGGAGTGGGTTTCCATTTCCTTCTCCAGTAAACCAGGTTTTGTCAGAACTCATCACTATGATCATCCATCTTGAGTGGCCCTGCATGGCCTGGCTCCTAGCTTCATTGAGTTATGCAAGACCCTTTGTCATAACATGGCTGTGACCCATGAACGGGTAAACTGGTATACAAACTCCAAGTTCTGAGAGCCTTTGT
Organism: Okapia johnstoni; assembly: GCA_024291935.2. Taxonomy (NCBI): domain Eukaryota; kingdom Metazoa; phylum Chordata; class Mammalia; order Artiodactyla; family Giraffidae; genus Okapia; species Okapia johnstoni. Next base: position 4,491,247 of record CM044326.1, read on the forward strand.
GAGTCACATTTCTTTGTGAAGTCCTATGCATTCATCATACGTGTGTAACTCCATCTGTTCTTTATTCTTGTTAAGTTTGATTTGCAGGTCTCCTGGTGGCTCAGATGGTAAAGAATCTGCCTGCAATGTGGGAGGCCCAGGATCGATTCCTGGGTCAGGAAGATCTCCCCTGGAGAAGGGAATGGCTACCCACTCCAGCATTCTTGCTTCGAGAATCCCATGGACAGAGGAGCCTGGCAGGCTACAGTCCATTGGGTCGCAAAGAGTCAGACATGACTGAGCAACTAACACTTTCACTTTCAGATGAAGAACTCAAGAGGATAGAGGAAAAAGATTTTCCCCCTCCTACAAAGGCAAGAACCCAGAGAGCTCATGACCCTTTGTACAGCACACCATCCCTCAGAGGGCATGTCCCTGGGTTCAACAGGACTGCCCTCCCTATGACATGCGAATGCTGTACTGTGTACTGAGGGTGTCACGCCTCAGCCTAAGAGATCAGTACCCACCAAGAAGGCCAGTTACACCCATTAAAGAGTCCCCAGTGTCTGAGCCCCATGAGCAGGCATCTTTGAGCTGAAAGCTTATTATAAGAGATCATCAGTAGGACCACCAACTTGGGGCAGAAGATTCTGGAAGTTTTCCTCCAGGCAATGAGGGGGTATAAAATCCAGAAATTACCTTCAGTTTCCACTCCTTTTTTCCCCCGAGGCCCAGCTCAGCAGGAATCATCCAGGAGGTTTTGAAACCTGTCCATACATTCTTTGACACACCTCCTCTCAAGAGGCAGTCTGATTCTCCTCTCCCTGAGTCTGGGCCAGGTTGAATTACCCCTTCTGACAAGTAGAAGGAGGCAGAAATGATGCAGTGTTACTTGAGAAGCATGGTCATAACAGACAAGATAGCTTCCACCAGGCTCCTCTTGGGGATCCTTTGTCCTTGGAAGCTGGCTGCCATACTATGGGGAAGCCCATGTGTATTGAGGGGCTACATGGAGATGTCCCAGTTGAGGTCCCAGCTGACAGCCAGCATCAGATGCCCAAAGTGTGAGTGAAGAGACCATCTGAGACAACTCCAGCCCCTGCTACCATCTCATTGAAACACCACAACACATCCTGAGTGAGAATAGCCAAGCCAGAACTGACAGACTGACCTCCTGAAGCACAAGAGATAGTAGTGGTAAGTGACAGGTGGTTTAAGCCACTACGTTTTGGGGGTGGGGGTGGTTGCTCACGAAGCAATAAATACCCAAATGGTCACTGAGGCTAGTTCTCACAGGCTCTGTCCAACGTCCTACTCAACCACCGCTGCCAACCCTGGACTTAGTCCAGATCAGGGTAGTAGCCCCCACACTCCCCAGCCCTGCTGGTTGGGAGGTGCACGGGGTGGGCCAGATTCTGAGCTGCAGTGAGCTGCCGGCCCGGGGCTGCAGTGTCAGTCTGGTCCACATCACCGGGCTCTCATCCAGTCTCACCTGTGGGTCTGAGTGGACTGTGGGAGTCACCTGCATGGTCCTTGCTCCAGGACTGGGTCCAGAGGAGAGCTGGGCTAGTGGGTGGTTAACACCATCCCTGAGTAGCCCCTGGGACTGACTGCCTCCTGGGCTCTGAGGGCAGTGAATGTTCAAAGCTGAGAGGTGATTCTCAGAGTCAAAGCTAGGGGGAGAAAATGAACCCAAATGTGGGGAAACGGGAGAGGGGATGGGAAGGGGGGCAGGGCAGGCTGGGGGTGGTATGCTTGCTTGATGATGTGCCACTGGGGTGAAGGGATGGGATGGGTGGCCCAAGAGCACGGGCAGGACCAAGGTCCCTGGGTCTGGACCCACTTCCTGTGCTGAATGCTGCCCCTCTGCTAGGCGCTGCCAGGCTCTGGTCATCCCCTTCTCCCGAAGACTGCCCAGGGCTGCCCCTTCCTACAAGCCCACCCTGAGGCTAGGACGCTGACGCCTGCAGCCAGGAGCTGTCCCAGCCCAGCTCTGATCGTTCTCAGTCCTCACCTCCCCCTTCAGGAGCTCCAAACCCTTGAGTACCATCGAGATGGCCAGAACAAGGGCAATGGTCTAGCCCCTTTGGACACAGGACTGAGGCCCCCTCCCCTAAAAGCGGGTCCCGCTGTAGGACCAGCTCTTTCTGGCCTGCGGCTGCCCACAGTGGAGGTACCCGCATGCCTTACAGTCCAGCCCCACACGGGTTCCCCAAGCAGCTCCCGCTGCAGAAGGGGCAGACAGCTTTCCCCCAAGGCCCTGTGCCCCGCCTTGCCTTCTCCACTCGCCCACTCCACCCCTGGCAACGTTTTATAAAAACAGATGCTTTCCAGGAACGTCAGAGTTCATTAGGGAGATGTAGAGCAGTGATCCGAGGCTGCCCACAGGAGCCGGACTGGAGGGGGTGCAGGGCAAGCCGACCCCCCGTGCTGGTACACAGCCCACCCTGCAGGCCTTTGGAGGGGCTGGTGGGCAGGGGACAGAGGAAGAACGTTCAGGGAGTTGACCTCCTGTCCCTGGCATGGGGCCACTCATTTTTACTTCTTTAGTTGTTTCACAGACGCTTGTTATTGATTTGTACACTGTGGGTTTCAACAAAGACAAAGACAGAGCCCAGAGCTCCTGGGAGAGGCGGCCGAGCAGGAGGGGGCAGCCCCAGGCCTTTTGCTTCCAGAGAGGGGCTCTGGGAGGCAGGGTCTGCTGGGGGACTCCCCCTCCCACCAGGCTTTGGAAGAAGCCCCCTTCTGAGGGGACCCGGAGAAGGAAGCCCCAGGATGGGGGGTGGTGGCACAGGTGAGAAAAAGGCAGGATTTCCCGAGGGTGCAGGGCACTCCCTGCCCCTGGGCCTCTGAACCCCGGCCTGGGCCCCTCCCTACTGACCTACTCCCCCAAATGCCCGACATGCTGTCCAAACAGGAGTCACAAATAAGGTTTTCACTCTCATGTCAAACCTTCACCTTTTAACTAAATTCAACCGGTACCTCTTTTTGGTTTTTTTTTTTAAGTAGCTTCCTGGAGGTATAACTGACATATACCAAGCCGTTCCCATTCCAAGTGCACGATGTGATAACTTAGATGCAGTTGGGCCTCCATGAAATCATCAGCACCGTCAAAACAGCAGGCACATCGTCATCCCCACGATGGTTCCTGGGTCCCCTCTGGAGCCCTCCCCTCTGCCTGCGCCCTCCTCTTCACCCACATTCACCCACCCCCATTCTGGGCTTCTTGCTTGTATTGGTATTTTTAACTAAAATTGAATTTCATTGAATGGACTTGTTCGCTCACTCAGTCGTATCTGACTCTTGGCGACCCCGTGGACCGCAGCACCCAGGCCTCCCTGTCCATCACTTGTAATGAACAGAAATTGACCAGCAGTGAAACCAAGGCGGGGGCGTCTCTGGCCCTTGGGGGAGCTGGGCAAGCCTTCCACACACACCTGTGAGCACGGCAGCAGGCCGCCTGCTCGAGTTTTCTGGAAAGCAGGGGGAACGTGGGGCAACACTGCCGGGCGTCCATGGGCAGGTCTGTGTGAGAACGCGTGCTTTGGGCATCCAGTCTGCGGAGACGCCCTGAACCACCCTAACGGCCTCTTTTCCTTCCAAGAAGCTAAAAGGCAACTCTGGAGTGTGATTTAAAATCCCGGCCAGGCCCCAGGCCAAACGTGGGGAAGGTCCTTTTCTGTATGCCTGTTGCCGAGGCGACACCTCACAGCTCCCAGAATGGAGAGAGGCGCGCAGGGCCAGGTCAGACACCGCAGGGAAAAAGCCGGCTGAGCCCGGCTAAGGGGTCGCCCCGCCCAGCTCCGGCCACTCCTGCTGGGACCCTCTGGTATTTTACACTTGACGCCAGATATTTGGATTTTTAAGTACAATCTTCTGATTTTCAAAGTTAACACTTTAATTTAAAAAAACCCTCAGAGAATGCAGACCTAAGTGTTCCCAAACTGCAAGCGCCTGGCTTGCAGCCTCAGTGCCAGCAGAGGACCCCTCCCCTCCTCTTAGGCGCAGCTTTTGCCTGAATCTGGGAGCATCTCCTCATCCTCGGGCAGCTCCTTGCTTCATTCCGTGTGGACAGACCTTCACTGAGCCATCACGGTGCTGTCCGGTTCCGGCCTGCAGCCTGGGGAGGGAGCCGTAGAGATGGCTGGTCCTGTCCTGCCCTGCAGACATGCCAGGTGACGAACGTGGCCGTGCGGGTGCGGCTCTGCTCCCACGGGGAGGCCACAGGGAGGGGGGGACACAGGGCCTGAGCGGAGAGGGGTGAAGAAGATTCGGAGGCAGCTGAGGAAGGGAGGGAGGGCAGCGGAGAGCGCGGGGTGCTCCAGGAAAGGCAAGCAGCCTGTCCAGAGGGCCAGAGGATGCTGGTGGCTGGGAGAAGGAAAGAGACAAGCGGCATTCCCTGTGGGGTCTCTTCCAGCCCTCCTGTCTCTGTGCCTCATGCCTCCTCCAAAGCCTTCTAAGGAAGTACCTCTTTCTGGGTTCCAGGAGTGGGGGAAGGGGCCTGCTGAACTTGCCTGAGGGTCCTTGAAGCCAAAAATGGAGAGTGACCTATAAAGTCATCTATCGAGCCCCCATGCAGGGCAGAGCCTTCTCTTCCATAGCACTATTTCATCTGCAGCCCCCTTTCCAACGCTCCATCAAATAGGCCAGGCCCCTGCTCTCCCTGCTTCTTACAGGCGTTGAGGGACTCTTAGGTTTTTCCCAGCACAAGGATGGAAGAAAGAGCTGCCAAAAGGTTGCTGGAATCAGAACTCAAAGCATACTCGAGCTGGGAGAGAAGGAGTGAATACAGACAAGCTTCCTTTGGACAGCTGTGCCTACACTCTATAAAAAAAAAGTGTCAGATTCAATCACCCAGGTTTGGGGGCTGTCGACGCCAAACATCTGGATCTTTGGATGGGCCCTGAAGACCCCAGGATGTTGCACTCCCCATCTGGAAGTCTGCCGGCATCTGAGTGCAGCGCTTACTCCGGAGAGGGGTGCACCTGGCCAGGCCTCCGCTTCCTTGGAGGGGCCTCAAACCTCTCCCTGCGGATTGCACACACCTGGGCTGTGGACGGAAGGCAAGGCCCACTCTGAGCCTCTCTCAGCCCTGGACCGCCCTGCACCCAGGACCAGGCCCTGACAGCCAGCGCATCCTTCCTGTGCTCATGGATCGTGAGCAGCCATGGGCGATGTGGGCATCCGCCCTAACCTGGGAAGGGGGCACAGCTACTTAGCCTTTGCTTCTGAAGGAAGAAACCCACTAATTTCCATTCTGACTCTCTACTCCCATAGAAAGGCCAATTCTGAGGGTCTTACTCCTGGAGGTGGGATGTATGTGTATGTGTGTTTGTGTGTGTGTGTGTGTGAAGTTACCCTTTAAGCAGAAGCAAAACAATGCTAACCCCCCAAATAGTTTTTAGTAATAAAATGTCATTAATTAGAACCTGTCGTCCCCAACGATTTTCTAAGGAAGATATTTTTGACTGTCTAAAGGAGATGACTAGGGCAGGCTGACCTTATGAGAACAAATGCCCCTATCCCTCCCCTGATTTCAAACACTCCCTGCAGGTAGGAGTGCAGTTACTGGAGGGAAATAGCTTGAGAAAGTAATGCTTCATCCTAGTTCCTCAATTGGTCAACCATGGGGTTACCACATGACCCAGAAACCCCATTCCTAGGGATGCACCCAAGAGAATGAAGAACATGTGTTCTTTCTGAAACTTGTTTATGAATGCTCCCAGCAGCATTATTCCCACTAGCCAAAAAGTGGAAACAACTTAACTATCCATCAGCTGATGAATGAATAAATAAAATGTGGTATATTCGTAAAAGGGAATATTATTTAGCAATAAAAAGTAGTGAAGTACTCAGCCACATTACAACATGGATGAACTTTGAAAACATTTTGGCAAGTGAGAAGCCAGATACAAAGGACAAATATTGTATGGTTCTCTTTGCAAGAAATGTCCAGAATAGGCAGATTCACAGAGACAGAGAGTAGATTAGTGATTTCCCAAGGCTGGGGTAGGATAGGGAGGAAATGGAGGTGACTGCTAAGTGGTACAGGGTGCCTTTTGGAGTCACGAAAATGTTCTAAAAATGACTGTGGTGATGAAGGCACAATCCTGTGAATGCACTAAAAGCCGTTGAATTGTACGCTGTAAGTGGGTGAATTGTATCTAAATAAAACTGGTAATTAAAAAAGACAAGAAAGCTACATCCTCAACATATTCCAGGATTCAGACTTTCACACTTCACCAACTGGTCCACACATGTGAAGCACTTATGTTTTGTAAGTTACATCCAGTATATGGAATAGTGTTAAGACAGAATCGATCCCATCACCTATTCCAAAAGAGACAACAGAATAACAGAATATTCCTAGACATTAAAGGCCTAGATATAGTCATGACTTTACAGAGGAAGGATTAAATGTTTATCGCCACTGAAACCAGCATTTGGATCCCTAAAAATGAAATGATAGGCTGTTGATTTGATGTCTGGCCTTAGGCAAATGACTTACCCTCTCTGATTTTCCATTTCTTCATTTATAAAAGAGGGATAATAATAGCACCTCTCTCCTAGAATCACTGTGAGGATTAAATGAGTAAAATATTCAAAGCAGTAATAAAACCGTGCCCAGCATATTGCACAAGGCATTGGCTGCTATTTGATTTCTGCTTCCAGGCCTTAGGATTTTGTTTCCATTACCTAAAGTCCTCCTCTATGCTTACAAACTCTTCACCCCCCACTTTTGTCAGTCCCCTGCTTATCTGTGATAGAGCCCCATGCCTGACTACCCTAGCTGAGTGGCCTCTCCTGTTATAGGTTTATTCCTGGCATTTTCATTATCTGAGGTTGCTATGCCTAGACCTGTTTACTAGCTGGAATTTGTGTAGACATGAACACAGTCTTGTCTACACTGGACTCTGCCTGGGTCAGGGGCATCTGTGGAGGAATGAATGAGTGATTCGGTGGGGGGATTGCTGCTGGGTGTGGAACAGGTCCTGGCGACACCCCTGACCTGGGAGGCCCGCTTGGAGCAGCTGAGGAATCCTTCATCAGATGGGTGCATCCAGGGTGCTCTCAGGCCCAGAAGCACTGGAAATGGAGGGGCTGGAAACTAGAAGCCACAAAAGCATCTTTCTTTGGGCCAGAGGTAGAAGCCAAGCTCACCTTGGAGGAAGACTCTCTCCTCTATGGAAGACAAAGTGATCAGTGGCTGTGTCCAGGGAAGGCAGCCCCTGTTTTGAGAGGAGCAGCTCAGCGGCAGGGAGCTGACCTGCTCCCAGCTCTCTCTCACTCTGCAGCAGGAAGAAGGGGTAACAGGCTGATGGCTGCTCCCAACCAGCTGGTCACCTGTCTCCCCAGATCCGGACCACTTGGCCGCTGAGCTGCGGAACAGTCAGGGACTGAATCCACTTTTGCTGGGCATGTGGATACCTCAGTCAAAATTAGAGTGGATGGAAAGAACGGTCCCCACTGCAGTTATAAACGAAATGCCATGTCTGTTCATCATAGAAGATAAGGAAAATTCAGAGAACTGAATAGAAGAAAATTAAAATCTCCACAACTCTGAGAGGAGTACAGTTGATGCGTTGAAATCCTTTTTTTCAAACACTTAAAAATATTTTTTAAATTTTTATTTAATTTTTAATTTTTATTTTATATTGGAGTGTAGTTGATTAACAGTGTCGTATTTGTTTCAGGGGTACAGCAAAGTGATTGAGCTATACGTACATGTATCTATTCTTTTTCAAATTCTTTGCTCATTTAGGTTACTAGAGTATTGAGCAGAGTTTCCTGTGCTATACAGTAAGTCTTTGTTGGCTATCTATTTTAAATATAGTAGTATGTACATGCCAATTCCAAACAAAATAGAGACAGACTGACAACTTGTGGTTACAGGGTGGTGGGAGGTCGGGGAAGGGATAGAGAGAGAGGCTGGAATTGTGACATCCTTCTGACTTCTCCTCCAACCACTGATGGTCGTGCAGGCTGAGACCTCCTTTGGAATCTATGGCTTGACTTTCTCTCTGAGTGTATATCAACTCTATCTTTGTGGAAGATGTTTTGAATGTCAAGAAGCCACCTCAGGGGCTTACAGAGAGGAAAATCACCCCTCCAATCCTTCAGCTTCCCTATCAGATGTGTCCCAGTCGTGACTTCCAAACTTGGGTGGGTGAAGTCTATGTGTCTTAAATTATACTGATTTAAGAGCCACGTGGGAAACAAGTGATTTTCCAAATGCGGTTTTTCTATACCTCAGTCGGCCAAGAGTGCCTGGGCCTGGGGGAGAGGAAATGGCCATCCTCTTCTTGGAGAGATCAGGAATCTCTAAGTTTCATGTTTTTTTAACTCAATTAGCTTGGGAGTGGGGGTGGGCTGGGTCACCAGCTGCATGGTCTGTGAGTCATTTGAATTTTGAGCTCTAAACTATTTTAAGTAATGGAATTTTAAGTTTTGAGAGTTCTATTACTATTGTTGTGGGTTCTATTACTATTGTTGCTATTATAACTATTATTATTAATTCATTTTCAAATCCAACTTTGGAACAGAGTGATTATTTCTCCTCAAGATTTCAACATTAGATCTTGAAGTCTGTAAACAAGAAGGCAATTTGAGGTATCTAGGGAGATTATAAGTGAAATTAGTATACAAAGACAAAACTGATTGGGCTCAGCTTTCTATGTAGTCCAACTCTCACATCCATACATGACTACTGGAAAAACCATAGCTTTGACTAGACGGATCTTTGTCGGCAAAGTAATGTCTCTGCTTTTTAATATGCTGTCTAGGTTGATCGTAGCTTTTCTTCCAAGGAGTAAGCGTCTTTTAATTTCATGGCTGCAGTCACCATCTACAGTGATTTTGGAGCCCCCCAAAAATAAAGTCAGCCACTGTTCCCACTGTTTCCCCATCTATTTGTCATGAAGGGATGGGACTGGATGCCGTGATCTTAGTTTTCTGAATGTTGAGTTTTAAGCCAACTTTTTCACTCTCCTCTAGTTAGGTCTCCTAATTTGATCTCAGGGAAGAGTATTTGAATGGAAACTATGCTGGAACTTTTGGGGGCACAATCACCATAAATCCTGTTTTATTTGTTTATTAAATACCCATTGATAAATTTGAGCAGCCTATTGAACACCTTCCATAGGACAGGCAGTGTGATGAGTCCAATGGGAACCTGTGTTCTTGGAACAGGATGCGTGATTCACAGCCAGTGCTCCTAAGGGAAGTGGAGATGTATCCTGATTTGTAGTATTTGTCTGTAGTGAAAGACTTCCACCAGCTACATCTAACTGTATCCAGAGTTGGGAAGAGAAGTACAGAGCACACTTGGTATGATATTTCCACTGTATAAGTTCCATGTAATTTGTAAACATATGTAAATAAACTCAGCTGTAAAATAGAGTAAATTAATTAGGAAGCTATGAGTTTGATGAGATTTGAGTGTTATCTTTGTTTCTGACACAATTTATTTAAGTTACAATTCAATTTCTGATTCAATTTTCAGTAAATCGGTGTTTAATAGCCAGCTCACAAAATCTCTGAAAATGTCACAGCATTCTCCATGAGCGGTAATGAGTTGGCTCCAGGATGCTTCTCATTGATGATGTGGCCGAACAGGTCTAGCCATGCCTCACCACCATCCTCACCCCCAGGGTGCCCAGAGAATGCAGCCTCCCTGCTTCTGCTAGCACGTGGTCTGGCTATCCAAATGACTGGCTGATGGCAGCCCAGAGTCACCTCCTGGCTTCCAGGTCTGCTGGACTTGGAGCCCATCTCTGAGACTTGTCTTCAGATGGGGCCAGGCACGTTCACTGTAAAAGGCTGGCAAATACAGAGCTTCTCTCTATTCCCCTCTGTATGCTGTGCTGCCTTCTCCCCCTCCCCTCCTCCTCTCCCGACACCCCCTCCCTGACTCCACCCCCTCCCCTCATCTCCTCACACCCCCTCCCTGACTCCTGCCCCTTCCTCCTCCTCCCCACCCCCACCCTCTCCCCTCCACCTCCCTAAATCCAGGACATCAAGCCAAAGTTAGCCCGCTGTGTGCCCTTATTAAAAATCATTTGTTGGGTGAAGGAGCTTAAAAATTACAAAACCCCAGCTATACAAGAAATAATAATACATCATGGGGATGTAATGGTTAATAATGGGAACTATGGTTAATAATCGGAGAAGGCAATGGCACCCCACTCCAGTATTCTTGCCTGGAAAATCCCATGCACGGAGGAGCCTGGTAGGCTACAGTCCATGGGGTCGCTAAGAGTTGGACACGACTGAGCTACTTCACTTTCACTTTTCACTTTCATGCACTGGAGAAGGAAATGGCAACCCACTCCAGTATTCTTGCCTGGAGAATCCCAGGGATGGCAGAGCCTGGTGGGCTGCCGTCTATGGGGTCACACAGAGTCGGACACGACTGAAGTGACTTAGCAGCATGGTTAATAATATTGTATTGTATACTTGAAAGTTTATAAAAGAGTAAATCTTAAAAGTTTTCGTCAAAAGAAAAGCAAATTTTGTGACTATGTGTGGTGATGGATATTAACTAGACTTATTATAGCAGTCATTTCCCAATATACACAAGTGTATTTTTTGTTGTTTAGTCTTGAAGTCATGTCCGAGTCTTTGCAACCCCATGGACTGCACCTCGCCAAGCTTCCCTGTCCTTCACTGTCTCCTGGAGTTTGCTTAGATTCATGTTCATTGAGTCAGTGATGCCATCTCATCCTCCGTCCCCCTTTCTCAATCTTTCCTCAATGAATCAGGTCTTTGCCAATGAGTCAGTGTTTTCAATCAGGTGGACAAAGTATTAGAGCTTTGGCATCAGTCCTTCCAATAAATATTCAGAGTTGATTTCTTTTAGAAATTGACTGGTTAGACCTCTCTGAAGTCCAAGGGACTCTCAAGAATCTTCTCTAACACCACAATTCAAAAGCATCAATTCTTCGGTGATCAGCCTTCTTTATAGTCCAACTCTCACATCCATATATGACTACTGGAAAAACCATAGTTTTGCTACATAGACCTTTTTCCGCAAAATGATGTCTCTGCATTTTAATACCCTGTCTAGGTTTGTCATGGGAGAAGCCAATGCCACCCCACTCCAGTACTCTTGCCTGGAAAATCCCACAGATGGAGGAGCCTGGTAGGCTGCAGTCCATGGAGTAGCTAAGAGTTGGACACGACTGAGCGACTTCACTTTAACTTTTTACTTTCATGCATTGGAGAAGGAACTGGCAACCCACTCCAGTGTTCTTGCCTGCAGAATCCCAGTGACGAGGGAGCCTGGTGGGCTGCCGTCTATGGGGTCGCACAGAGTCAGACACGACTGAAGTGACTTAGCGGCAGCAGCAGCAGCTAGGTTTCATAGCTTTTCTTCCAAGGAACAAGTGTCTTTTAATTTCATGACTGTGGTCACCATCTGCAGTGATTTTGGAGCCCAAGAAAATAAAGTCTGTCACTGTTTCCACTTTTTCCCCTTCTGTTTGCCATGAAGTTATGGGACCAGATGCCATGATCTTCATTTTTTTGAATGTTGAGTTTTAAGCCAGCTTTTTCACTCTCTTCTTTCACTGTCATCAAGAGGCTCTTTAGTTCCTCTTCACTTTCTGCCATTAGACTGGTATCATCGACATATCTGAGGTTGTTGAGATTTCTCATGGCAATCTTGACTCCAGCTTGTGATTCATCCAGCCCAGGATTTCACATGATGTATTCTACATAGAAATTAAATAAGCAGGATGACAATAAGCAGCCTTGATGTACTTCTTTCCCAATTTTCAAACAATTCATTGTCCCATGTATGGTTCTAACTGTTGCTTGACCTACATACAGGTTTCTCAGGAGACAGGTAATGCTGTCTGGTATTCCCATCTCTTTAAGAATTTCCCAGTTTGTTGTGATCCACACAGTCGGACACGACTGAAGCGACTTAGCAGCAGCAGCAGCAGCAGCACACAGTCAAAGGATTTAGCATAGTGAACGAAGCAGAAGTAGATGTTTTTTGGAATTCCCTTGCTTTCTCTGTGATCCAGTGGATGTTGACAATTTGATCTCTGGTTCCTCTGCCTCTTTGAAACTTGTCTTGTACATCTGGAAGTTCTCAGTTCACATACTTCTGAAGCCCAGCTTGAAGGATTTTGAGCATTACCTTACTAGCATGTGAAATGAGCACAATTGTAAGGTATTTTGAACATTCTTTGTCACTGTCCTTCTTTGGGATTGGAATGATAACTTACCTTTTCCAGCCCTATGGCCACTGCTGAGTTTTCCAAATTTGCTGACATATTGAGTGCAGCACTTCAACAGCATCATCTTTCAGGATTTTAAATAGCTGATCTGGAATCTCATCACTTGCACTAGCTTTGATCATAGTAATGCTTCCTAAGGCCCACTTGATTTCCACACTCCAGGATGTCTGGCTCTAGGTGAGCGACCACACCATTGTGGTTATTGGGTCATCAAGATCTTTTTTGTATAGCTCTTCTGTGTATCCTTGCCACCTCTTCTTAATCTCTTCTGCTTCTGTTAGGTCCTTACTATTTCTGTCCTTTATTGTGCCTATGCTTGCAGAAAATCTCTTGGTATCTCCCATTTTCTTGAAGAGATCTCTAGTCTTTCCTATTCTATTGTTTTCCTCTATTTCTTTGCATTCTTCACTTAAGAAGGCTTTCTTATCTGTCCTTGCTATTCTCTGGAACTCTGAAATCAGTTGGGTATACTTTCACTTTCTCCCTTGCCTTTCACTTCTCTCTCTTTCTTTTTTTTTTTTGCTTCTCTTTTTTTCATATTCTACTAATATGCTATATGTTAATAACATCAGAAAAACAGTATTTGTGGGAAGAGTCAGGTGGGAACATTGGGAAATCTCACACCTTGAAAAAAAGAGTACAAAAGTAGAAAGCAGGACTTCCAACCTCTAGTTGGCATTTGCAATCCTTGGTTCCCTGGACTTACACTCAGGAAGAAGAAGGTGGCCACAGAACCACTCTGTTCCTGGAGCAGCCAGCCAGAGACAAATGGGACTCGTTCTATCTAGAGCTATTGTCCCACATCTCCCCTTGCCCAGCAGCTGCTTCAGACATCTCACTCTGGCCAGGCCACCTTTGACTTTGACCTACCCCATCCTCTAGGCCAGAGTGGACAAGGATGCCCATGCTCCCTACCCACGAGGGAAAGAACCACTCTCTACCAAGCTAGTTCCTTGCTTGGTGTTGTACACCAGTGCGGTCGGTCATATGCAGCAGGAAGGGAAAGGCCTGGCAAAGACTAGTCTTGCAGAAGACACACCTTCATTTTCAGAGACACAAGTGGTGATGATAATGAAGATACCTTTGACTTATTTTTATTGGACAAAATCTTGAGAAACTGAACAAATGGGGAGGAGAAGGAAGGGGAGAGATTGGAAACCCAGAAAATTTTTTTGGATAAACTTGACATGTAATGTGTAAACTAAAGTGTACAGCCTGCTACTCTAATGCATTTATATATTGTAATTTGGTTGTCACAACAATATTTATGACACTACATATTTATAGTACAATATTATTATCTATGGGCTTCCCAGAGGGCTCAGTGGTAAAGAATCTGTCTGCCAATACAGGAGACATAAGAGACTCAGGTTCAATCCCTGAGCCGGGAAGATCCCCTGGAGGAAGGCATGGCAACCCAGTCCAGTATTCCTGCCTGGAGAATCCCATGGACTGAGGAATCTGGAGGGCTATGGTCCATAGGGTTGCAAAGAGTCGGACACGACTTAGCATGCACACATGCATGTCTGCCTTATCTCGCTTAGCATAATCTGCCCAGGGTTCACCCATGTTGTAAAAAGATGGCAGGATATTGTCCTTTCTTGTGGCTGAACAATATCCCATTGAATATACATACCACATCTTTTTCATCCATTCATCCATTGATGGGCATATGAGTTGTTTCAAAATCTTGGCTATTAAGTAGTTGCAATTTGATTACTTTTGATTACTTTTGAAAACATAAAGTAACCTGAAGGTATCTGAGTTGCCAAGTGCTTCACTTAAGGGATTGCTTAAAAATAAAAGTTAGGAGTAATGTGTTATTTTCATATGAAGTGTCTATAAGAAGTGCTATCTGCTTACATGCTCAGAGGGCAGATGGGGGAGTGGGTGAGGAAGATATCTTTTAGCTACTACATTTAGGGCATCTTGGATCCACTGTCTCAACAGGCTTTTGACTCTATGAAGAAAAACCTATTAGCTAAAAATGTTGCAGTATGTTTTTTTAGAGAAGAATGTATTTTCTTTAGTTAAGTCCATCACAGTAATTTCATTTCTTGATTGTTTTTCCACAAAGAAGTTTAAAAAGGTCCCTGTTTCCTATTGCCATTTTTACTTTATTGAAACTCCTTTTATCAGGATCAATTTTGTGTTGGAATTTTGTGTCAGGCCTCTGATATTCCAAGACTCTTCCATCTCCTTCTGATAGTTCATTTTTCCCAGACAGACCTCCTCCTCAGAGCCAGACACATGGCCCCTGGACAGCTTTGCCCTACACGCTTCCCAGACTGAGGATCTCCCTGCCACGGGGAAAGTGTCCTGGGGAAGCCTCTGATGAGTCCAGCCCACATTCCATGTTCATACCTCACTTGGTCACTTGGGGCTAATGGGAAGAACTACAAAGTTCTCCCCATTAATCATGGAGGCTAGGGCAGACTCAGTAAGTCTTAATAGAAGGAAACCCCACCCAAGCCTTCTAGAGCTTAGAATGGGACACCTATAGAGGGCAGATGGAAAACAACTGCCATTAATGCCTTGGTTGCCACCCACAAATTCCAAATTATTTATTTTTGGCTGTGCTGGGTCTTCACTGAAGCGACGTCTCCAAAGCAGAAGACCAGCACAGACATGTGAGTATCCACAGTGATGTCCTCAAGAAATGCGGAGGCACAGTGGCATCCCTGCGAGCCAGGAGGGCTGGCCAGTCAGCGTGGCCCCAGATCCTGCGCTTTGCAAGGCTAGATGGGCACAGCCCAAGCCCTGAGTGCCCGGCATCTCCCCAAGGATAGAGGCTGTGCAGGAGGCAGCGATGGTGTCAGGAAGGCCCTCCTGATGTTTGGCCCACTTGTTCTGACTTTCTCATCAGTCCTAGGGCAGCAGACCCTCGTGCAGGATGCCAGGGGCCCTCATTAGCTCTGGTCCTAGCTCTTGATGGGCTGTGTCAGGGGCAGTAATGACGGCTTCTCTCCCCTGGGCTCCCAACATCCTGCAGGGGGCTTTCTGAACACTACCAACCCTTGGGAAATCCTGCCAGGGCATTTTCTTAGCTGCGCTGGGTCTTGGTTTCCTCTTGTATAATGGAGTTATCGTGAAGCCATCTCACAGGACTCTTGGGAGAATTCACATAAACCCTTAGAGCATGTTCTCGGCACTGAGTGAGAATGGCATGTAGCTGGTGTGACTGTCACCAGCTGCTGGGAGCTGGGACTGGCACTCAGGCTCACCTGGCTCCCCACTCACAGGCCTGCCACCCCCTGCTCCATCTTGGGTCCGAGTGACCCACGAAAGAGCTGGGTCCTCGGGGACTCTAGGTTCCTGCCAGGAGGCCTCCCACCTGCAGCAGGGGCGGCCTCTGGACCCTGGGCTGGACTCTGATGGACCAGGCAGGTCGTTCAGGCTGCCCCTAGGAGGGCAGGACTTGTGGAGGCAGCCTTTGACCGGACAACTTCTGACCATCCCTGGAGGGCAGTGCTGTGACAGACTTCGCCGGGTGGCCCAGGCTGAAGTGCTGGCCTAATGTCTCCACGCGGACTCCTCTGGGCCGTAACAACCAACAGCGACAATAAGGCAGAGGAGATTAGAAAGGGCTTGGGTCCCCCTACGACACACATTCCAGGCTTCTCAGTAGTGGAAGACTGGCTACTCTGGTAGGCGAAGTGGGAGCTCCTGGGGAAGCAGATTGGGCATTTGCAAAGACAGCAAGTTTCCAAAAGCCCCATGGCTCCTGTCCTGAGGACACAGCTGTCCCTGCAGGTCCCAGAAGACCTTAGCCCCCAGGCTCCTGCAGCCTTTTCCCTGATGCCTGTGAGCAACTCTAAGCCACACACCCCCATACCCCATGCCCACCGCTTGGGGAGGCATCAGGCACACAGGCCGCCCTCCACTGTCACTTGTCTTCAAGGGGGCTCTAATCGCCCTCATCTGATAGAAAACTGATGATCAGAGAAGCTTGATGAACTGGTCCACAGCACCCAGGGTTCCAACGCAGGTCCAGTGAAGCCTGTGGCCTCTTCAGAATCTGGAGACCTCTCCACCAAGGGTCAATCCCCTCTGCACCTCAGCTTTAGATGCGAGATGGGGAGATGGGGAGAGAGGCAGAGACTGGCACCTGACTGGTTCAGCCTGGGCCAGCCCTAGGTGTGCAGGGGGGTGCCAGGAGCCCACCCCTGCCTCCAGGTCTGCAGGGCTCACGAGCCATGGTGTGCCCTGAGCCCTCACCGCTCCAAAGAGCAACTCATTTCCTTGCAGGCTGCCCTGCGAGCTCCCTCTTCCCCAGCCAGCTCAGGTGGGCTCAGATACGGGGGCAGAGACAGGTCACAGTTTCTGCCCTCAGGCAGGATGCCCGGGGCAGGGCTAGAGCCGGAGGAGCCAGGCCTTCTCCCCTCCTGTCTCTGCTGCTGCTGCCTTTTCTCTCTTTAGCCACAGAGGAGTGAGGAAGAGGAGACCTGAGGAGGGATGGAGGAGCGAGTGGGGGCAGAGGGAAGGGGGAGGGAGGGAGTTGGGAGAAAGAGGAAGCCCTGAGAAGCTGGCCTAGACACTCAGCCCTGAGCCTCACGCTCCTGTCTGTAAAATGGGTTGACAGGTCCCTCCGTGGAGATGTTCTGGGAATAAGGGATAGGCATCTCACCCCCCTCCCACCCTGGTCCTTCGGTTCAGTTCAGTCACTCAGTTGTGTCCGACTCTTTGCGACCCCATGGACTGCAGCACACCAGGCCTCCCTGTCCATCACCAACTCCCGGAGTTTACTCAGACTCGTGTCCATTGAGTCGGTGATGCCATCCAACCATCTCATCCTCTGTCGTCCCCTTCTCCTCCTGCCTTCAATCTTTCCCAGCATCAGGGTCTTTTTGAATGAATCACCTCTTCGCATCAGGTGGCCAAAGTATTGGAGTTTCAACATCAGTCCTTCCAATGAATATTCAGGACTGATTTCCTTTAGGATGGACTGGTTGTATCTCCTTGCAGTCCAAGGGACCCTCAAGTCTTCTACAACACCACAGTTCAAAAGCATCAATTCTTCCGCACTCCTTACCCCGGTGCTTAGAGCAGGTAAATGCAGGCTTTCCCGCAGGCAGGGGCCGGCTGGGCTCTGGCCTCGGTGGCCTCTAGCTTTGAAGCGGGCATTTCTCACGATTCCAGGAAGGGGCAGCCCGAGGCACTGGGCGGCCTTCTGGCAGCGCCCCTCCTGGTTCGCCGCCTTGGGGGGCTCCTGCTCCTCAGCTGAGGGTGGGCTGTGAGGAGCTGGGGGAGACCGCCCTGCCTGCCTCATGGGGCGCGGCCCTCGCGCTCCTCCGCGGAGGGGAGGGAGGAGGAGCGGGATTCAGGCCTCGTCCGTGGCTGCCTCGCCCCGCCCGCCTTGTGCCGCCCAGGCTCAGGGGCTGCAGGCAGGCGCCAGGCCGAGGGCTCCGGAGCAGGACCGCACAGAACTCCCTAGACCCTCTCACCTTCCCTCGTCCTCTCAATCTGCCTATCTCACATCCCCTCCAGTCCACGGGTCGGGTGCTCCATCCTGCCTCACACCCTGAGCCTCTGTCTCCCTTTCCCTCTTTGTCTCCTCTGCGCCTCTGGGTCCCCTTCCCGACTCACACTGCTCCCCGCGCCCCCCAGCCCCGTGCCCCCCCCCTCCAGGCCTGTCTCGCGGGGACAGCTGTGAAGAATTAGGAGCTGGACCCTGGGTACCGGTCCCCAGTGGCCCAGGATGATTTATGTCTCTATGGGCGATCAGGCAGGTTTTCTTAATTATTTCACCTAATAGCACATGTCCTGGGGCCCTTGGGGGCTTTCTCTCCTTTCAAAGTCTTGACTCTCACCTGAGATGGACAGTTGTTTTTATTTTTAGAACAGCTCCAGGTCCCCCCGGGGCCATTACTGCCCCTGGGGCCTCCTCCGGGAGAGCATCTGCAGATGCGAGCCTGGGAACCGGCCCCCCCACACACACCAGCCCCCACCCCAGCCCCCGCCCCTTGTGGGGGTGCCCGTCCTCCCAGAGTCCCCTTGCCCCACACTGCACCAGGTCCCCAGACCAAGGGCCCATCAGGAGGCTCAGGGCCGACCCTCCCGAAATGAACCAGGCTGGCCCATGATGTCCGTTCTCTGCCCAGCCTTCCTACGTGTTGCCATCTAAGCCACCAGCCCTGTGTGCTGCCCTCATGCCAACCTGGTCTGCCACGGACACCGTGGGCAGCCCCCACTCCAGGGGGGTGAGGATGGCACCTGCCTCATGCCGGCTGCAGCGACAGAAATTCACAGATATCTGAGCAGGCTCTGGGCACCGGGCATATCGCTCTTCATCCTGCTCACAGCACCACCTGTGTTGCTGTTCACACTGTTGGCGGAACCCAGGGTAGGCAAGGCAAGAGCTAAGAGGCCGGAAGAAGGCTCGAGGAGCCGTAGGAACTACAGACACGTTTATTCTCCCCTGGCTGGCCTGGCAGCCCTAACACAGCCTCTCTCCTGGCTGACGCCGCAGCCGTAGCAGTAGACACGCGATACTCTCTCCTCTCCTGGCTGACCCCACGGACACAGCCCTGACGCAGCAGTAAGGCCGCTTTCTAGGTGGAGCTCACATGTGCCTACCGCACAAAAGCTCTTGTGAGCAAGCGAGTCCCCCGCGACGTGAATTGATTGCAGCTGTTACCTAGTCATCATTTACAAAACGCGGTGAGAGAGCTGAACGCGCTTTCTTGGCTCCTTTGCTCTCTCCCCACACCGTGTTAAACCCTCCACGTGGACGACTTCGTTTTTCATCTCAATGCCCAGCAGAGGAAGTCTGTATGTCCAAGTATGGGTAGAGAGACTTCCAGACATCAGATTCCTCTCCTAGAGCCTCAGAGCCGCTGAGGACAGCAGGGTCGTGGAGCCCACCCCTGGCAGGGCTTGTTTTCTGATGCGCACGCGGGAAGGCCCTGCTGTCTTCTGCCTCCACTGGCGGATGTTTTCTCCGCAAGTGGGTGTGTGCTCTCAGGGGCCCCCAGCGCGCTGGAGCACCACCAGTTCTGCTGGAGGTTAAAGGAGAGAGAGCTCATATTTCAGTTCTTTCTGGCTTGGAAAAGGCCATTGGAAAAAATCACCCTCCTCAGCCCCCAGCAGCGTGTGTTCACAGCTTACCCACGCTGGCAGGCCTGAGAGCCACCAGAGAGGCCCTGGGGAGAACCGGGCAGAGGGTTCTCAGAATCCATCCACTCTTGGTTTAAGCCCTTTGAACTGCAAGGTCCAGAGGACCTGGGGATCTGAGGCTGGGCAAGCACAGGGCCAAAGAGACTGGCAATGTATCCTACAGTGAGAGGCTGATCCATGCTGGTAGAAGCGTGGAACAGCAGGGCCAGGGGCTGTATGAAAAAGAGCGAGTTTCTCCCAACCAACAACCCCTTGATTGGAGGTCATAGGTGAGCGGAAGGGCTTCATGCTAGGGAATAGCCTCAGGAAAGCTCCATTCTTTATACTGGCTAAGAAGAGGATGAGGAAAAGGAGGCCTGGCCAGGGGTGCTAAATTAGCCAGAACTTGTAAGACTCAGATACCAGAAACACAAACCAAAGTATCTCAAGCAAAAAAGGAAACACATCGATGAATGTAATTAAAAAGTTCAAGGCACAGCTTCAGGCATAGATGGATCCAGGTGCTCTCATAAGGCTTCAAGGAACTGTCACTCACTCACTTAGCTTTCTTTGACTCGGTTTCACTCTCAGACAGATTTTTCCAAGGAATAGCCTTTCAGCAGCTCTAGGGCTATACATCAGAGACTGCCAACAAGTTTTTAGGCTACTTGGATTTGGCTTGAATTTGTCATGTGTTCATCCCTGAGCCAGTCGTGATGTCCAGCCAATGCACTGTGGTGAGTGCTTTGGCCTTGGTCACATCCTTCCCCCAGAGTGGAAGCAGCCACACCAGGCCACAGAGCCACGTGATAGAATTATAGTGGTGGTGGGGTTGGCATCTGGAGGATAAGTGAAGAACTCTTATCAGATAAGGGGATAAGAACAGGGTTAAGTCCATTTTCACCAAGACCCTTCACCCCACTGTGCCTCCATTTTCATATCAGCTAGATGAAAGGGGCTCCAAGTCAAAGCCCCCATAACTTAGTGGTCTCAGCATTGGCTGAGCACCTGCCCTGGGCCCAGGTGAGTTGTGAGAAGTTGGGGCAATGGAATGACTTCAGATAAGAGTTCGGGACCCTCTACCTTCCCTTTAAGTTCTATGCATGAGACAGAAGACACTGAAATAAAGACCGAATCCCTGACACGGGCTGCAGGGCACCTCGCCTGTGCCCTAGCCTCTCCCAGCACCTCTATCAGTCCCTCCTTCTTGTCCCAGGGCCTTCAGCCAGGCTGGCTTCTCCTCCTGGAGCCCCTTCCACCATTGGGCACCTGTCAAGTCCTGCTCATCCTCAGACCTCAACCCAGAGCACTTCTCAGGGAATCTGCTGTCACACTCGAGGCAGCCGCGGGCCTGCCTCGGGCTCCAGGGTGCCCGTGCCGCTCCAGGCCTGGGGTAGCAGCCTTGTGACTGAAAGTTGAGTGAGACAGAACTTGTGCCCACTCTGTGCTCCATCCACCTGCTGGAGCAAAGACAGTTCTCCTCTCCCCAAGGAGGCCCCCGCAGGGGTGTGCAGGAGAGAATGCGCAGGAGACATGTGACTGGCCATCGTCCTCCTTGGCCGTCCCTGTGTACCTGCAGCGTGTCCTCCATTCGAGCCCGACCTTGGGCTGAGACCGACTTGCTGGGGAAGGAGGACCCATAAGGGTCCACTGAGGCCCAGGAGGGGAAGACCCACCTGGTGATGCAAACTCTGCTCTCAGAAGCAAAGCGCCAGGAAGACTCAGAGTAGAGAGGTGTCTCCAGGGTGGTGAGGGCATCCCAGGGGGTTCAAGAACATCCCTGGACTTTAGGATGGCTCACCTGCCTCCCCAGGGTTCAGGGAAAGACACCCCCATGGATTGAGGGATGCCAGGCCAGGGGCTCTGTGCCCTACCTCCCGCCTACCTCTGGGACATGGTCGTTGTGAGGAGGCCTGTCTGGTGGCCAGAGAGAGGGACAGAGTGCTGGAGGAGGCTGGGGCGGAGGTGAGGTGGCGCCTGCTGCCCTCTCCAGAGCCAGAGCAGCACTGGGGCATCCACAGCCTTCCTGGGCTCCCAGGAAGGCTGTGGAAGTAACTGCGAGGTCAGCAGCATGGACACGGGCCTCGTTCTTCTGAGGGGTGGATGGAGGCCCCGCCCCACAGAGGTGACAGGGGTGTCATGTGCAGAGAGGACGGGCGGGGAGGCTGGCGTGCCGCCCAGCTCACCCACCCCAAGCTGGGGTGATGCAGAAACTCCCACCAGAATTAGACCTCCCTGGGAAGAGGAGAGGGAGGAGAGACTCCGGAACCCACGTCATGGGTCAGCACCCATGGGTCAAGGAGCGTCCGGTGCTGGGGCCTCCTTTCTGTTCCGTGGCCAGCACCACACTGGCATGGTAACTGTCCCTCTGTTGTAAGCCTTGGTAAGGCTTGCGAGTGATGCCTCCCACTCCACTCTTCTTTGTCAAGATTGTTTTCTAGAGTGCTGCCCTTTCCATGTGAATTTACAATTGGCTTTTCTGTGTCTGCAGAAACCTTGCTGAGTTTTTTATGGGAATTGCACCGAACCCATTACCAGCTTGGCTAGAATTGACATTTTTACTCTGCTCAGTCTTCCAATCCATGAGCACAGATATTTCTTCCTTTACGCAGGTCTTCTTTGATTTCTTTGATGAGCATTTTGTAATTTTCATCACACAGATCTTTCTCTTATTAAGTGCGTAAAAAGACATACACAGAGCTTTTCAAGACGACTGCCGCTCTCCTTCTTTGTGCCTTTTCTTGCTCTCTTGCTGAAGTCAGCACCCCACGCCAGCAAGGACGTCTCATTGAGGCCCCAGTCAGCTCTAATCTCGGCCAAGATGTCACCCTGCACAGGTTTACATACCCCTCGGGTCACGTCATTTCTGATCAGGTCCACCAGGAAGTTCTTACGGGTACAGGCTTCTGCACTCAGGGCTCTGGTTCTGGCCGCGGATAGAACCACCCATCACCGTTCTCACCCGGATCCTTTCTCAGCTTTGTGTAATTCTTCCATCTCTTCCCTAAGCCTCAACTCCGAGGGCTCTGCCGGGTGCCCCCTGCCCTTCCTGGAGCCCTCCTCTCTGCCTCACACTCTCTTACTCACCGTGTGTCTGCCTGCGCTCCTTACCCGCGGCTCTCTCTCTTACACACACACACACACACACACACACACACACACACACACACACACACGTCCCTTCCACCCTTCTTCCTGTGGTCCATTCACCCCCTCCCAGCCTGCACCTCATCCCTAGTGACTTGCTTGGGGTGACCGCTGAGGTCTTCCCCACACCTGGCCAGGGACAAAGCACCTTGTTCCTACCTCCCACGTTGCAAATGAGCCCTGGGGTGAATGGACACAGACTCCACCTGCTGCTCCCTTTCAGTCTATGGGATGAGGTTGGGGAACGGTGGGGACCGTCCCACACACAGCAGTCTGAACCTGGGCCTCAGTTCATTCTCTCAAGCTATGTGAATGAGGCTGCACTGTGGGGTAACAGGGTCACCGAGGCTACCTCGACCCGTGGATCTGAACCCTGTGGATGGCACCACCTCCTGTGTCCAGTAGCTGGTAGCCCGGGAGAAGCTCTGCAGCCTGGCTGCCCTGGCTGTGAGGCTCTGGTCACTTGTGTTTCTCAATCTCCGTTTCCTCCTCACAAAGCAGGGTGCTAATCCCTACCTCCCACAGAGTGAATGCCTGCCGTGGAGACAAGCACCAGTGCCAAGCGCCAGCCGGGGACATGGTGGTGGCAGCTGTGACCACAATCTGCATTCACGTTTTGCAGGGAGGCCACCCAGCCCTGGGGCTCCCTGTTTCTCTGGATTTGCTCATCCATGTGGCTCCCTGAAGCATGGTCTGTGGTCCCTTCCTCTGATGAGAACGGGTCTGAATGTCTTGCAGGTCCACAAATGCTCACTCTCTGAGTCCCATTCCCCAGGCCTTGGGCTGCAGGAAAAGTGACTGAGGGGGTGACAACAAGGGGAATTGGGGCTCTTGCCTTCTTGTCCTGCTTTGGAACCCACAGGCCCATCCACAGTTCCAGTCCTTTGGAGATGCACAGCCAGGCTTGACTGCGCCTGGAAGGGAGGTCTCACCCTCTGGCCAGGCAGAGGATCAGATGGTCGTCAGCAAGATTCTGGAGCTGCTCTCTTGCATATGGGAGCCACTGGCCACAGGAGGCTACTGAGCCCTTAAAACATGGCTGATAGTAATTAAGATGTGCTGAAAGTATAAATCCACACTGGATTTCAAAGACTTAATGAAAAAAAAGAGTGTAAGATATCTCATTTATTTTTTTGTTCAGTATTTGCAGCACACCAGGGGTCCCTGTCCTTCACCACCTCCCAGAGTTTACTCAAACTCATGTTTGTTCAGTTGCACAGTCATGTCCAGCTCTTTACCACCCCATGGACTGCAGCACACCAGGTGTCCCTGTCCTTCACCACCTCCCAGAGTTTACTTCTGCATGATGTACTCTGCATGGAAGTTAAATATGCAGGGTAACAATATACAGCCTTGACTTACTCTTTTCCAAATTTTGAACCAGTCTGTTGTTCCATGTCTGGTCCTGACTGTTGCTTCTTGACCTGCATACAGGTTTCTCAGAAGGCAGGTCAGGTGGTCTGGTATTCCCATCTCTTGAAGAGTTTTCCAGTTTGTTGTGATCCACATAGTCAAAGGCTTTAGCATAGTCAATGAAGCAGAAGTAGATGTTTTTCTGGAATTCTCTTGCTTTTTCTATGACCCAACAAATATTGGCAATTTGTTCCTCTGCCTTTTCCAGATCCAGCTTGAACATTTGGAAGTTCTCAGTTCATGCACTGTTGAAACCTAGATGGAGAATATTGAGCATTACTTTGCTAGCGCATGAAATGAGTGCTATTGTGCGGCACTTTGAACATTCTTTGGCACTGGAATGAAAGCTGACCTTCCCCAGTCCTGTGGCCACTGCCGAGTTTTCCAAATTTGCTGACATACTGAGTGCACTTTAACAGCATCATCTTTGAAGTTTTCAAGTAGCTCAGCTGCAATTCCATCACCTCCACTAACTTTGTTCATAGTGATGCTTCCTAAGGCCTACTTGACTTTGCACTCCAGGAAGTCTGGCTCTAGATGAATGATCACACCATCATGGTTATCTGGGTCATTAAAATCTTTTTTTGTGTAGTTCTTCTGTGTATTCTTGCCACCTCTTCTTAATATCTTTTGCTTCTGTTAGGTCCATACACTTCCTGTCCTTTATTGAGCCCATCTTTGCGTGAAATGTTCCCTTGGTATCTCTAATTTTCTTGAAGAGCTCTCTAGTCTTCCCTGTTTTGTTGTTTTCCTCTATTTCTTTGCATTGTTCCCTTAAGAAGGCTTTCTTATCTCTTGCTGTTCTTTGGAACTCTGCTTTCAGATGGGTATGTCTCATTAATCATTTTTATACTGATGATATGTTGAATTATAATATTTTGGACATACTGGTTTAAACAAATTCTACTGTTAAAATTAATTTTACCTGGTTGCTTTGCTTTTTAAAATGTAGCTAACAGAAAATTTGAAATGAGATATATGCCTTGCATTTGTGGCTCATACTGTATTTGCGTTAGATCACATTTCTGCAAACAGTATGGCCTATATGATGTGGCTTGTTTAGAGGCATGGTCTTGGGGGCCAGGGCCCTCCTCTTCCCTTGGTCTTCACCATCTTAGACCCCTCTGCTGTATCCCATGCTTTTTGGGATTCCCAACACAGAGAACCATCTACACTGTACCTCAAGCATAGGTAACACTTTTGTGCACCTGGGAAAAAGGCATCTCTTATTCTATACCTGCATCCTCCGGAAAACTGGCATAAGAAGTGTGCAAACTATGATATCTACCATGTGGGTGGTGTCCCCTGGATAAAGGACCCTTTTGCAAGATGCAAACTTCTCAGCTCTATATGGCAACTCTGTCAGTCCCTGTCTGCTCAAAATGTATTGCAGGAATTAATGAGAAAGAGAAAATAGGTCCTCTGTCCCTTCATCTTGATGTTTCAGGCTGAAGTTTCATCTTTTTTCCAATGATTGACACTGAAAAAGATTGGTAATGTTTCAAGATTATGGCCTCATCCTCATTGCTGTCTGTGTGAAAACCATGTCAGCCTAGAGCCTTGGTCGCAACATTCATCCAGAAGGTTCACAGAGCCATGTTCAGTTCAGTTCAGTTCAGTTGCTCACGCATGTCAGACTGCAGCATGCCAGGCCTCCCTGTCCATCACCAACTACTGGAGTTTACCCAAACTCATATCCATCAGTGATGCCATCCAACCATCTCATCCTTTGTCATCCCCTTCTCCTCCCGCCTTCAATCTTTCCCAGCATCAGGGTCTTTTAAAATGAGTCAGTTCTTCACATCAGGTGGCCAAAGTATTGAAGTTTCAGCTTCAGCAACAGTCCTTCCAATGAATATTCGGGACTGATTTCCTTTAGGAATGACTAGTTGGGTTTCCTTGCAGTCCAAGGGACTCTTCAAGAGTCTTTTCCAACACAGTTCAAAAGCATCAATTCTTCTTCACACAGCTTTCTTTACAGTCCAACTCTCACATCCATACATGACTACTGGAAAAACCATAGCCGTAACTAGACAGACCTTTGTTGGCAAAATAATGTCTCTGCTTTTTAATATGCTGTCTAGGATGGTCATAACTTTTCTTCCAAAGAGTAAGGGTCTTTTAAATTCCTGGCTGCAGTCACCATCTGCAGTGATGTTGAACCCCTCAAAAATAAAGTCTATCACTGTTTCCACTGTTTCCCCATCTATTTGCCATGAAGTGATGGGACCAGATGCCCTGATCTTAGTTTTCTGAATGTTGAGTTTTAAGCCAGCTTTTTCACTCTCCTCTTTCACCTTTATCAAGAGGCTCTTTAGTTCTTCACTTTCTGCCATAAGGGTGGTGTCTTCTGCATATCTGAGGTTATTGATATTTCCCCCAGCAATCTTGATTCCAGCTTGTGCTTCATCCAGCCTAGCGTTTCTCATGATGTACTCTGCATAGAAGTTAAATAAGCAGGGTGACAATATACAGCCTTGACATACTCCTTTCCCTATTTGGAACCAGTCTGTTGTTCCATGTCCAGTTTTAACTGTTGCTTCCTGACCTGCATACAGATTTCTCAAGAGGCAGGTCAGGTGGCCTGGTATTTCCATCTCTTGAAGAATTTTCCACAGTTTGTGGTGATCCACACAGTCGAAGGCTTTGGCATAGTCAATAAAGCAGAAGTAGATGTTTTTCTGGAACTCTCTTGCTTTTTGAATAATTCAGTGGATGCTGGCAATTTGATCTCTGGTTCCTCTGCCTTTTCTAAAACAAGCTTGAACATCTGGAAGTTCACAGTTCACATACTGTTGGAGCCTGGCTTGGAGAATTTTGATCATTACTTTACTAGAGTGTGAGATGAGTGCAATTGTGCAGTAGTTTGAGCATTCTTTGGCATTGCCCTTCTTTGGGATTGAAATGAAAACTGACTTTTTCCCATCCTGTGGGCACTGCTGAGTTTTCCAAATTTGCTGGCATATTGAGTGCAACACTTTCACCCCATCATCTTTTAGGATTTGAAATAGCTCAACTGGAATTCCATCACCTCCACTAGCTTTGTTTGTAGTGATGCTTCCTAAGGTCCACTTGACTTTGCATCCCAGGATGTCTGGCTCTAGACGAATGATCACACCATCATGATTATCTGGGTCATGAAGATCTTTTTTGTATAGTTTTCTGTGTATTCTTGCCACCTCTTCTTAATATCTTCAGCTTCTGTTCGGTCCATACCATTTCTGTCCTTTATTGAGCCCATCTTTGCAGGAAATTTTACCTTGGTAACTCTAATTTTCTTGAAGAGATCTCTAGTCTTTCCCATTCTATTGTTTTCCTCTATTTCTTTGCAGTGTGCACTGAGAAAGGCTTTCTTATCTCTTCTTGCTATTCTTTGGAACTCTGCATTCAAATGGGAATATCTTTCCTTTTCGCCTTTGCTTTTCACTTCTCATCTTTTCACAGCTATTTGTAAGGGCTCCTCAGAGAGCCATTTTGCTTTTATGCATTTCTTTGTCTTGAGGGTAGTCTTGGTCCCTGTCTTCTGTACAATGTCATGAACCTCTATCCATAGTTTATCAAGCACTCTGTCTATCAGATCTAATTCTTTGAATCTATTTCTCATTTCCACTGTATAATCATAGGGATTTGATTTAGGTCATACCTGAATGGTCTAGTGGTTTTCCCTACTTTCTTCAATTTAAGTCTGATTTTTGCAATAAGGAGTTTACGATCTGAGCCACGGTCAGCTTCCAGTCTTGTTTTTGCTGACTGTATAGAGCTTCTCCATCTTTGGCTGCAAAGAATATAATCAATCTGATTTCGGTGTTGACCATCTGATTATGTCCATGTGTAGAGTCTTCTCTTGTGATGTTGGAAGAGAGTGTTTGCTATGACCAGTGCATTCCCTTGGCAAAACTCTGTTAGCCTTTGCCCTGCTTCATTCTTACTTCAAGGCCAAATTTACCTGTTACTCCAGGTGTTTCTTGACTTCCTACTTTTGCATTCTAGTCCCCTACAATGCAAAGGATATCTTTTTTGTGTGTTAGTTCTAGAAGGTCTTGTAGGTCTTCATAGAACCGTTTGACTTCAGCTTCTTCATCATTATTATTCAGAGCATAGATTTGAATTACCATGATATTGAAGGTTTGCCTTGGAAATGAACAGAGATCATTCTGTCGTTTTTGAGATTACACCTAAGTACATTATTTCGGACTCTTTTGTTGGCTATGATAGCTACTCCATTTCTTCTGAGGGGTTGTTGCCCACAGTGGTTGATATAACGGTCATCTGAGTTAAATTCTCCCATTCCAGTCCATCTTAGTTCACTGATTCCTTCACAGAGCCACGGGCAGAAGGCAAATTCCTACCAATACCTCAAGACCCATCCGCAGGGTCTCCTCAGTGAAGAATATCTCCCCTCTGAGCTGTTGATATCACAGAGGTCCCCAGAGAAGGGGTACCTCTCTGAGTGTGAGTGTAACCTGTAGGTATCACCTCCTTAGATGAGAGACTGTTGTATTATTGAGGGGGCAGGTGCTAGTCCAGACTGGTACAGAGTCCTGGCATGCTTTTATCAAGGAGTGTTCACACACATCTGCTTAAAATCATTGAAGTTTATCATCTTGACTGACTCATTGGGCAGCACACACGGAAAAGTGGGAGGATGAGGTAAGCAAGGGAGGGTTGGGAGTGTGGCCTCATCGCTTTCACAGTCATCTCTGTTTTCACCCCCAGATGCCCTATTGCTTTCAACAAGTTTTGTTGATTAGTTATTAAAGTGTGTAGACATTTATTTACCTGTGTCAAGGTTAGTCTAGTCCTATATTGCATTAGTTTCTCAAAATTGTTAATGTAGATTTCATTTATAATATGGTTTATTAATGTGTACATTTATGATTTCCCCTCACTTTACATTTTTCTGTTACATAGAAATTTATCTGCATTATCCCCCCCAAATGTAAAAGAGTATGTTTTATTTCTGTACTTGTTTTTTGTCTTTCATTTTAAAAACATTTTATTTTTTTCCCAAATCTGAATTAATTTGATCACTGCTGGTGAGGAGGGGTGGCAATAGGAAGTGAGTTAAGGGCCTAGCCAAAAGGAATCAAAACTATTTGCAGCCCAGTTTTCCAGAACTCTTTGTGGTTCCTTTAACCCAATGGATGTTTTGTGACAGTTATTTTGTACAGTAAAATATTCTTCGATTCTTTTCTTTTTAGCCACTTAATGTGGCATCATGAAAGGAAGATCAACTTCTTAATGAAAAAAAGCTGAGATGGGAAAGGGAGTGGAGCCCATCAGGAGCACTTCCAGGCTTACATAAGTAACATTCCTGCTGCATAAACATCTTGGCAAGTCCAAAGACAAAATCCCCATCCCACACTGCTGGCCTGAACAAAACTGTATAATATTAAAAAAAAAAAATTCTGTTGATGGTAACATTTTTCTGTCCAGAAACAAGTCATTAGTTGGACAAAGGAATCAAAATGCATCTGCTTAGTTCCCCAAAGTTCTAGTGGAAAATATTATCTAGAGAAAAAAGTTAGCAAGGGATAAGAGTGGAGGATTGTAATTTTTTAAGAGCAAAATTGAGAGAAATAGCACTTAAAGTCTCATGAAGTTCCTCTCATCACAGAACTGCAAACCCAAACCAAATTAAGCCATCCTCATTTGGAAAATGCCAACCAAAGAGTTAAAAATTCATTTTAATGAATTATTAATTCTACTGGAGATTTTAACCAAAATTGAAAGCTTTACACTTTAGTCTAACTCTTGAAATGACATGAAATTTAAATATGCAACTGGTGATTTGGGGATCCTAGCTCTTCTGTGATAGGTACACACCCATATATTCATATAAATTTTTGTTCCTAAGCAAAGAAAGGTCTTAGAGACCACTATCTATCTTACAATATATTATTAACAACATTCTAATTCCAAGAAGTTTTAATGCAAGTTGTGAGGAAGACTATTTTTTCTTACCAAGTGTTCAAAGCATAAATCAAAATCATATGTCAATAAAACCAGTATCCATGGTTCCTGAGCTACAAAGAATATCTGTATTTCTTTCTTCAATTCCTACAGGTCATAACTCATCATAAGTGCCTCCTTTCTTCAAAACACTGAATAAACCAATTATCAAAGAAGTAATACAGAAAGGAACTACAATTCCCCCCAACAGTACCCTAAAAGAACTTCAAGCCCAAATGGCTTCTGAGGGGAATTTGAGCAAACCTTTAAAAACCGGATAATTTTAGTGCTATAGCAGAGAAAGAAAAATCTTCCAACTATTTATTTAGCCAAAAATATTGCCAATTTGAAAATCCGACAAAGGTTTTCTAAAAATTTAGAACAACAGATCAATTTCACTTATTAATATTGATATGAAAGTATTAAAGAAATATCTAGGCAAATAGAATCCAACAGTATATTACAGATAATACATTATGAGCAAAAGTTGTTGATTGCAGGAGTGCCAGTGTGGTTCAATATAGGAAATCCAGAAATATGATTCATCGTGTCAATAAAACTAAGGATAAATATCATGACAGTCTCCTTATGGTGCAGAAAAGACATTTGAGAAATGCAGCATTCATTCACACCAAAAATACTTTATTTTTAAATTAATTAATTTATTTTAATTGGAGGATAATTACTTTACAATATTATGAATGTTTCTGCCAAACATCAACAGGAATTGGCCACAGGTATGTGTGTGTCCTCCCATCCTGAAACCCCTCCCACCTTGCTTCCCACCTCATCCTTCCAGGTTGTCCCAGAGCACCAGCTTTGGGTGCCCTGCTTCATGCATTGAACTCACCCTGGTCATCTCTTTCACATGTGCTAATGTATATGTTTCAAAGCTATTCTTTCAAATCATCCCACCCTCGCCTTCTTCCACCGAGTCCAAAACTGTTCTTAATATCTGTATCTCCTTTGCTGCTCAATCCAGCACCAGCTTTCTAAGTTCCATATGTGTGTGTGTGTGTGTGTGTGTGTGTGTGTTTGTGTGTGTGTTAATATAGAGTATCTGTTTTTCTCTTTCTGACTTCACTCTGTATAATAGGCTCCAGGTTCATCCACCTCATAAGAACTGACTCAAATGTGTTCTTTTAATAGCTGACTAATATTCCACTGTGTATATGTACCACAACTTCCTTATCCATTCATCTGCCAATGGACATCTAAGTTGCTTCCATGTCCTGGTTATTGTTAATTGTGCTGCAATGAACATGGGGTACACGTCTCTTTCAATTCTGGTTTCCTTGAGGTATATCCCCAGCAGTGGAATTGCTGGGTCGAATGGCAGTTCTGTTCCCAGTTTTTTAAGGAATCTCCACACTGTTCTCCACAGTGGCTCTACCAGTTTGCATTCCCACCAACAGTGTAAGAGGGTTCCCTTTTCTCCACACCCTCTCCAGCATTTATTGTTTGTAGACTTTTTGATAGTGGCCATTCTGACCAGTATGAAATGACATCTCATTGTGGTTCTGATTTGCATTTCTCTAATAATGAGTGATGTTTAGCATCTTTTCATGTGTTTACTAGTCATCTGTATGTCTTCTTTGGAGAAATGTCTGTTTAGGTCTTTTATCCACTTTTTGACTGTTTGTTTTTTTGGTGTTGAGCTGCATGAGCTGCTTGTATATTTTGGACATTAATTCTGTGTCAGTTTCATTTGCTATTATTTTCTCCCATTCTGAGAACTGCCTTTTCACCTTGCTTATAGTTTCCTTCATCGTGCAAAAGATTTTAAGTTTAATTAGGTCCCATTTGTTTATTCTGTTTTTATTTCCATTGCTCTAGGAGGTTCTGTACTTTATGTCAGAGAGTGTTCTGTCTGTTTTCCTGTAAGAGTTTTATAGCTTCTGGTCTTACATTTAGGTCTTTAATACATTTTGAGTTTATTTTTGTATATGGAGTTAGAAAGTGTTCTAGTTTCATTCTTTCACTCACAGTTGACCAGTTTTCCAGGCACCATGTGTTGAAGAGACACTTTTCTCACTGTGTATTTTTGCCCCCTCTGTCAAAGATGAGGTGTCCATGGGTACATGGATTTATCTCTGGACTTTCTATTTTGTTCCATTAAGCTATATTTCTGTCTTTGTGCCAGTACCAGACAACTTCACAGGTGAATTCTACCAAATCGTTTCAGAAAATTTCAGAGGAAGGAAAACTCCCAAACTCATTCTATGAGGCCACCATCATCCTGATATCAAAACCAAACAAAGATGCCACAAAAGAAGAAAACTACAGGCCAATATCACTGATGAACATAGATGCAAAAATCCTCAACAAAATTCTAAGAAACAGAATCCAACAACATATTAAAAAGATCATACATCATGATCAAGTGGGCTTTATTCCAGGGATGCAAAGTTTCTTCAATATTCACAAATCAATCAAAGTAATAGACCATATTAACAAATTGAAAGATAAAAACCATATGATTATTTAAATAGATGCAGAGAAAGCCTTTGACAAAATTCAACACCCATTTGTGATAAAAACGCTCCAGAAAGTAGGCATAGAAGGAACATATCTCAACACAATAAAAGCCATACATGACAAACCCACAGCAAATATTATCTTCAATGACAAAAAACTGAAAGCATTTCCTCTAAAATCAGGAAGAAGAAAAGAGTGCCCACTCTCCCACTACTACTCAACATAGTTTTGGAAGTCCTAGCCACAGCAATCAAAGAAGAAAAAGAAATAAAAGGAATCCATATTGGAAAAGAAGAAGTAAAACTCTCAGTGTTTGCAGATGATATGATCCTCTACATAGAAAACCTTAAAAATGCCACCAGAAAATGACTAGAGCTAATCAATGAATATAGTAAAGTCACAGGATATAAAATGAATACACAGAAATCCCTTGCATTCCCATATACTAACAATGAAAAATTAGAAAGAAAAATTAAGGAAACAATGCCATTCACTATTGCAATGAAAAGGATGAAATACTTAGGAATAAATTTACCTAAAGAAACAAAAGACATATATATAGAAAACTATAAAACACCGATGAAAGAAATCAAAGATGACACAAATAAATGGAGAAATATACCATGTTCCTGGATTGGAAGAATCAATATAGTGATTTGAGTATACTACCCAAAACTATCTATAGATTCAATGCAATCCCTATCAAACTACCAACAGTATTTTTCACAGAACTAGACCAAATAATTTCACAGTTTATATGGAAACACGGAAGACCCCAAATAGCCAAAGCAATCTTGAGAAGAAGAATTGAACTGGAGGAATCAACTGGTCTGACTTCAGATTATACTACAAAACTACAGTCATCAAGACAGTATGGTACAGACACAAAGATACTTTTGACTGAAATCAGAACCAAGGCAAAGATGCCCATGATTACTGGTACTGTGTAAAGTTTTATTAAAACTATTAGGCAAAGCAACAAAAAAAGGAAATAATTAGAAACTGATGAATTTGAGAAGAATCCCAAGAAAGATGTATCTTTGTGGATGGATGATACTATTTTTGTATACCTCAAAACAATCAATGGAAAAACTAACACAAGCAATAAAAGAATTTGGTAAAGTGGCAGGTTGTTAAATCAATAAGCAAGAATAGTGGCCTACAATATCTATGAATAAAAGTCACCTGGAAGAAACAGTGAAGGAGAAGATCTCATTGATGACAGAGAGAAAAAGAAGACAGTGGGTGCAAACTGAGAAACGTCCCAACCTATTCCAGGAAAATACAAAACTTATGAAAAAAGTAAAAGTATAGGTTAAGAAATGAAGAGATATCCCAAGTTCATAGATAGGAAGACTGAACATCAAAGAGATGCCAATATACCCTAAAATAATTTATGAATCTAACACGAGCCCATTTTTTTCTGGCCCTAGACAGGTTGATTCTAAAGTTCAACTGAAGAACAAACAAGTATCCAAGATAATCTATAAAAAGCAATTGGAGAAACTAGCTTTATCACATATATAAAGACATATTACCAAGTCTTCACTTAAAAAAGCAGTACAGAGTTAGTATTAGATAAGCAGACTAATAGAACAGAATCTGAAATCCAAAAATTGAATCAGTTTCTTGTACAAATTTAGTATAAATTTAGTATAAGGAAGGAATTTTTAAAAATAGACTTTTTAAATAAATGGTGTTAGAGCAAATGCACAGCCATAGGGGAAAAAAGAAAACTGAATTTATCTCTAACCCTCTGTACTAAGATACACTGCAAATATCTCAGAATAGATGGAATATTTAATAATATGCAATAAATCATATAAAATATAGGAAAAAATGGATGAATTCCTGAAAATTTAGGGAGCAGGTAAAACTTCCATGAACTGTGACTCAAAACCCAAAAGCAATAAGGAAAAGTCTAACAAACCTGACAACATATATATAAGAGAAAAAAACTGCATAGCAAAAACAAAGAAAAAAAAAACCATTAATAAGGAAGAAGGACAAATGACAACCATGGAAAAAAAATTCTAAAAAGAGAGAAGGAAAATGCTAATAACCTCATGGAAAATGGACAAGAGTTGTGAACAGGTAGGTCAGAAAAGAAATACAAATGGCCTTCACACACATATACGATGCTCAATTTTCTTCACAATGAGAGACATGTAAATGAAAATTATACTGGATATAATTTCTTACCTATTAGGGGGTAAAATTACAAAAGTTTGATGAAAAACTCATTGCCAGAGGAGTAAAAAAAAACTGTCAAACCCTATGGAAAGACAGTTGGAAATATTAGCAAAACTGTTTAAGTATTTGATCAGAAACTTTTACTCTATAAATCTATTCTAAAGATATACTGTTAAAATATGAAAAATATATGCACAAAGCTAGTCATAGCACAAAACAAGAAACAACTCAATATCCATCAATGGGGTTGTATAAAATGAATGTATAAACTATGGTGCTTCCATTCAGTAGGGTACTATGCAGGTAAGAGCAATGAGAAATATATCTGCTAGAGATGATCTCCAGAATTCATTATTATATAAAGAAAAATTATTAAAGAATACATTTGAAAAACTAGAATATGTTTGTATATATGGTTACCTATTGGAGAAGGAGGAAATGTGACTGGAAGGAACTAAGATGGAAACTGTATTTCTCTGAATGTAACTTGTCTCTGAAATATGACTTTACAGCATTATAAATGTTTTACATGACCATAAAATGAAATAAACATAAAACAAAATGGAACATTTATAAAGTGATTTATAAAAATAGAAAAGTATGTTGGAAGAAATAATTTTATGTATCGAGCTGGTGACTTATTTATGCAAAGAGGCATAACTGCAAATGTTTATAAAACACAATAATTTTAGTGAAAATTTCTTTGTGATATACCCCCAAGGACAAAGTAACTACAAGGAAATATTAACTGTTAATAATCATACACACACACACACACACACACACACACACACACACACACTATATATATATAAGTAATTTACTAATGTTGTTAGGAATCAAGATTTAATCTAAAATCTTTGTGATCCTAAATTGAAATTTGAAAATATCAGTATAAACTCATAATGTGTTTTCTTAAAAAAGGTGAGGGTGGGAGGGGGAATTTTCTAGCTCTGGTTCACTAGCAGAGGCCTAAAAACAATAACCAACCAAGGAGCAATGAGCACCACTAATGATCAGATTTTGGTTTCTAAATTCCATTTTCCACCAAAGGAACCAGTTCCTCAAAAAAAGAAAAAAAAGATTGAACCCTGGTTGGATGGTTCTAAGTGACTGAATCCTGGTTCTAAGAGGAACCTAGAACCTGCCAAGTGTGAGAACAGGATGAAATCATGGACTACTAAGGTTGGGTCAAAAGGACTCGGGAGCCAACTTGAGAAGGCTCTAACTGAGCAGAGACGATACAAATTAAGCATCAAAAAGAGCACCGGTTACACATGACTGAAGCATACCAAACGTTTAATCCATGAGTCATAATGATAAGCAAACAATTACAAACTCCAAATTTATTTTACCTTTGTAGGCTAATAGAATGCCAGTTTGCTATTCTGAAACGGGTAAACAAAGGGAAAGAATGAAACATTTATCCTGCATGTCCTATATAAAATGTATCTTGGATTAATCAAATCACTAATGAAAGGAAGTTTCTCTCTGTAGATGTATTCAAGCCAATAAAAGAAGAAGCAATAATAGGAAATTTCCATTTTGCAACCTCTGCTAATCATTGCATGCATGCTCAGTGGCTTCAATCGTGTCCAACTTTTTGTGATCTGATGGACTGTAGCCCACCAGGCTCCTCTGTCCATGGAATTCTCTAGGCAGAATACTGGAGTGGGTGGCCATGCCCATTTTCCCACCCAGGGACTGAACCCACGTCTCCTGCACTACAGGCAGATTCTTAACCGCTGAGTCACCAGGGAAGCCCCTGCGCCACCACGGCATCATTTATGTCTGATAAAAACAATAAGTAAAGAACTGATAGAGAACTCAATAATGGATGAATCAGGCTAACATCTGAAACCACCAATTATTTCAAGAGCATAGAAAGAGAGAACCAGATATTATGTGTCTCTTGATGAAAGTACATAACCCCACCTGTGACATATTCTTGCCAAAAAAAGCCAATCTGTTTATAATCAAGTCATTAGATCTACCCGTTTACAAGAAAGACTACCAATGGAAGAGCATTTAAATAACACTACAGGGATGCAATCAGCGAAATCTAAAATGTGACAACAGAATGAACAACTTAGATCTCTAACAGAAAAATTAGTGGAAAGGGGAAGTTTATAGATTAAAAGAGGCTTAGGAGACTCACAGACCAATATAATGTGTGGAGTTTATTTAGATCCTGATTCAAACCAAGTAAGCATAAAATGGAATCATGAGATGGTGGAGGAAATAAGAGCAACGATAATATTAAGACTTCATTGTTAATATTTTTAACTCTGATAATAGTAAGCTGGTTATTTGGCTTTTTTCTAAAAGCTTTATCTTTTAGTTTTATGTGTGCAGAAGTATTTACAGATAAAAAGACCTTATGTCTAGGATTTCCTTCAAAAGAGTCCATTTGGGGAAAGGAAGGACAGATGAAACAAGATTGGTAATGAGCTAATGATTGTTGATGCTCAATGATAAATATTCATTATACCTTGTATGTATATTTGGGTATGTTCAAAGCTTTCCTAACATGGTAAAGTTGTTATTGATATTTCCGCAGTTCCCAGGCATCTGATGGGAAGCCACAGAGTCCCCAACTATTGATAGCACTGGTTATGGCCTCAGAAAGCACTTAACCATCAGATCACCTGCCCTCCATCCTCAATGCCAGACTCTCACGGTTAGCACATCCAGAAATAGGAGGAGATCTATGTGGTTCATATACAAGTGGATATGATATGTCTAAAGCACTAGCTAAGATGTGACATGGAATTTGATAATACAATAGGAAGTAATCATAATAAAATTTCTTTTGAATAATGAGAGAAAATGCATCAGTTCAGTTCAGTTACTCAGTCATGTCCAACTCTTTGCAGCCCCATGGACTGCAGCACCCCAAGTTTCCCTGTCCATCACCAGCTCCCAGAGCTTGCTCAAACTCATGTCCATCAAGTTGGTGATGCCATCCAACCATCTCATCCTCTGTTGTCCCCTTCTCCTCCTGCCTTCAATCTTTCCCACCATTAGGGTCTTTTCCAATGAGTCGGTTCCTTGCATCAGGTGGCCACACTACTGGAGTTTTAGCTTCAGCATCAGTCCTTCCAACAAATACTCAGGACTGATTTACTTTAGGATGGATTTGTTGGATGTCCTTGCAGTCCAAGGGACTCTCAAGAGTCTTCTCCAACACCACAGTTTAAAAGCATCAATTCTTTTTCACTCAGCTTTCTTTATAGTCCAACTTTCACATTCATACATGACTACTAGAAAAACCATAGCTTTGACTAGACAGATCTTCGTCAGCAAAGTAATGTCTCTGCTTTTTAATATGCTATCTAGGTTGGTCATAGCTTTTCTTCCAAGAAACAAGCATCTTCCAATTTCATGGCTGCAGTCACCATCTGCAATGATTTTGGAGCCCAAGAAAATAAAGTCTGTCACTGTTTCCACTGTTTCCCCATCTATTTGCCATTAAGGGATGGGAATGGATGCCATGATTTTAGTGTTTTGAATGTTGAGCTTTAAGCCAGCTTTTTCACTCTCCTCTTTCACCTGTATGGCAAAACAAATACAACATTGTAAAGTTAAAAAATAGATAAACTAATTTTTTTAAAAAAAGAGGTTCTTCAGTTCCTCTTTGCTTTCTGCCATAAGGGTGGTGTCATTTGCATATCTAAGGTTACTGATGTTTCTCCCAGCAATCTTGATTTCAGCCTATGCTTCATCCAGCCCAGCATTTCACATGATATACTCTGCATATAAGTTAAATAAGCAGGGTGAAAATATACAGCCTTGATATACTCCTTTCCCAATTTGGAAGCAGTCTGCTGTTCCATATCCAGTTCAAACTGTTGCTTCTTGACCTGCATACAGATTTCTCAGGAGGCAGGTAAGGTGTTCTGATAGTCCCATCTCTTTCAGAATTTTCCACAGTTTGTTGTGATCCACACAGTCAAAGGCTTTGGCATAGTCAATAAAGCCAAAGTGGATATTTTTCTGGAACTCACTTGCTTTTTCATCCAACGGATGTTGGCTATTTGATCTCTGGTTCCTCTGCCTTTTCTAAATCCAGCTTGAACAGATATCTGGAAGTTCTTGGTTCACATATTGTTGAAGACTGGCTTGGAGAATTTTGAGCATTGCTTTGCTAGCATGTGAGATGAATGCAGTTGTGTGGTAGTTTGAACATTCTTTGGCATTGCCTTTCTTTGGGATTGGAATGAAACCTGACCTTTTACAGTCCTGTGGCCGATGCTGAGTTTTCCAAATATGCTGACATATTTAGTGCAGCACTTTTACAGCATCATCTTTTAGGACTTGAAATAGTTCAACTGCAATTCCATCACCTCTGCTAACTTTGTTCATAGTGATGTTTTCTAAGGCTCTCTTGACTTCGCACTCCAGGATGTCTGTCTCTAGGTGAGTGATCACACCATCGTGGTTATCTGGGTCCTTACTATCTTTTTTGTATAGTTCTTCTGTGTATTCTTGCCCCCTTCACTCAACATCTTCTGCTTCTGTTAGGTCCATGTATATGGGAAGCCCATAAATATGTATAATATATATGTATCTTAGAAAACTTATGAATTTTTGCCTGACTAAGAAGTTATGACATTTTGATTCCATTTGTTTGACTTAGTATGAATAGAATGCTAGATTTCTAATCAAAAAATAGATATGCAACAAGTAACAAAGGTTTACTGTATAGCACAGGGAACCATAGTCAATATCTTGTAATAACCTGTGATGGAAAATAGTTTCAAGAATAATGTATGTGTATTTGTGTAACTGAACCACCTTGCTGTGTACCTGAAGCACTGAAAGTCAACTACCTTCAATAAAATATATATATTGAAAAAAAGAAAATGTGAGAGTAGCCAGAAAAAAGAACACATTACAGGGGAAAAACAAATTGAATGACTGCAGATTTCTCATCAGAATCCATGAAAACTAGAAAGAAGTCACTTAATATTTTTCAAATGCTGAAAGTAAAGAACCGAATACAATACAAACATTCTTCAGGATTTAAGGGGAAATCAAAACATTCTCAGATGAAAGAAAATCAAGAATTGTCATTAGCAGATCTACTCTAAAATAATAGCTAAAGAAAGTTCATTTAGAGACAAAAGAACTAAAGAAGTGTCTTGGAACACCTGGAAAGAGACATGAACAAACGTAAACAAAAGAGATTTTCCTTCTCCAACTGAGTTTTCTAAATTATGTTTGATGACGGAAGTGAAAATAATGACACTATCTGGTGCGATTTTAAACATGTATAGAGGAAATTTTTAACATAATTGTATTGTAAATGGGAAAGGGCAAAGGAATGTAAAGGGAAGCCAGGTTTGTATATTTCAATAAACTGGTAAAATGACAATACCAGTAGATTGTGCTAAGTTATTTTATGTAACATAATACATAGAAACAATCATTTAAAAGGGATAGACTCAAAAACTATCAAATTGGAATTGCTAAAAAAAAAATGCTCGAATAACCCACAAAAAGGCAGGAAAGGAAAACAGAGAAAACAAACAGGAAACAACAAAATGGTAGACTTAAGCCCTAACGTATCAGTAATTCCATTACATGGAAATGATCTAAATACATGAATTATAAAAGAAATTGATAGAGTCTACGAAAAACATGATCCAACCAATTGGTGCTGAAAAAACTCACTTCAAATATGACAACATAGGCAGGTTGAAAGAAAAGATAGAAAAAGATATATCATGCAAAAGTCAAAGGAAAGCAGGAATGGTTATATAAATATAAGCTAACATAGGATCAGAGCAAAAAATACTTGCCAGAAATGCAGAGAGAGATTATATAAAAATATAAAATGTTAAAGAGTCAATCCACCAAGAAGACACAGTAATTCTAAATGTGTATGCACCAAACAACAGAGAGACGATATATATGAATCAATAAATGATAAAACTTAGAGAAAAAATACACTAATTCACAATTACAGCTGGAGACGTCAATATCCTTCTCTGAACAACTGATAGAAAAACTAGGCAGAAAGTCAGCAAGGATAGAGAACTCAACAACACCATCAAACCACAGGATCTAAAAGATTTTCATAGGACCCTTCACCAAACAGCAGAACTTGTATTCTTTTCAAGAGTCCATAAAACATACCAAAATATACCATATCCTGGGCCATATGCTGCTGCTTAGCTGCTCAGTCATGTCCGACTCTTTGCGACCGCATAGACTGTAGTACACCAAGCTCCTCTGTCCATGGGGATTCTCCAGGCAAGAATACTGGAGTGGGTTGCCATGACCTCCTCTAGGAGATCTTCCCAAACCAGGGATCGAATCCAGGTATCCTGCATTGCAGGTGGATTCTTTACCATCTGAGCCATCAGGGAAGCCCCATGGGCCATAAAAAAAATCAATAAATTTTTAAAAATTGATTTCATACATTAAATTCTCTGACCATAATGGAGTCCAGCTGCAAATCAATAGCATAAAAATAACTGGAAATTCTTCAAAAACTAAATAACAAACTTTAAATAGTCCATAGGCCATATATAAAGCCTCAAAGAAAAATTTGAAAATATATTAAAATGAATGAAAATGAAGATACTACATTAAAAAATTTGGGGAACACAGCTAACATAGTGCTGAGAAGAAAATTTATAACACTAGATGCATACATTAGAAAAAAGTCTCAAATCATTAATCTAAGCTCAGAAAAAGAAGAGCAAAACAAATTTAAAGCTAACAACAGGAAGGAAATAATGTAGCTAAGAACAGACTTAAATGAAACTGAAAATTAAAAATAAAAATTGAGAAAAATCAACAAAACGAAGACCGATTATTCTAAAAGATAAACAATATTGACAAATCTCTAAGAAGATTGAGAAAAAAATAGAAAGCAAATTACCAGTATCAGGAACGAAACAGAAATATCACTACAGACCCTTACAGACACCGGAAGGATAAAAAAGGAAAAACTCAGTATGCAGAAATTTTTACAACTTAGATGAAATTGACCACTAATTTAAATTATCACAACTTACCCAATTTGAAATAGATGATTTTACTGACAAATTAGATCGTCTCAAAATTAAAAACTTTTGCTCTACATCAGACTCTGTTAAGAGGATGAAAAGACAAAGCTACAGAGTGGGAGAAATATTTGCAAACCACATATATGGTAAAAGCTAGTATCCGGATTTTATTTTTTTAAAATTTTCAGAACTAAACAGTAAAAAAACAACAATCCTCAGAAATTGGACAAAAGACACGAAGAGACATTTTATCAGAGAGGATATACGGCTTGCAAATAAGCACATAAAAGGATACATATCACAATTAGCCCTTGCTGCTGTTGCTGCTGCTAAGTCACTTCAGTCGTGTCTGACTCTGTGCGACCCCATAGATGGCAGCCCACCAGACTCCTCCGTCCATGGGATTTTCCAGGCAACAGTACTGGATTGGGGTGCCATTGCCTTCTCCGAATTAGCCCTTAGGGAAATGCAAATTAAAACCACAACAAACTATCACTATGTATCACTACGTACTATTGAATGGCTGAAATAAAAATTAGTGACAACACCAAATGCTGGAGAGGATGCAGAAAAGCTGCTGCTGCTGCTAAATCGCTTCAGTCGTGTCCGACTCTGTGCGACCCCATAGACGGCAGCCCACCAGGCTCCCCCGTCCCTGGGATTCTCCAGGAAGAAAAACTGGGTCACTAATAAATTGCCGGTAGGAAGGTAAAATGGTACAGTCACACTGGAAAGCAGTTTGGCAGTTTCTTTTAAACTTAAACATGAAACTAGCATTGCCCTCCAAGACATTTATCCCAGAAAAGTGAAGATCTTCACACACAAAAAAATCTGTGCATGAATGTTTAAAGCAGCTTTATTCACAATAACCCTAAATTAGAAGCAACCCAGATGTCCTTCAGTGGGTGAAGAGTGGAGCAAGCTGTGGCATTTCCATGCCCTGGGATACTACTGAGCAATACTGACTACAGTTAATGATATATGCGCAACACTCTAGATGAGTCTCCAAAGAATTACACTGAGTGAAAAGACCCAATCCCCAAAGTCTACATACTGCAAGAGCCCATTTATATATCACTCTTTGAATGACAAAATTATAAAGATGGACAACACATTCGTGTCTGTCATGGATTGAGGAGAAAGTGGGGAGTTGGAGGGGGTGTGGGAAGCTGGAAGGAAGTGGGTGAGGCCATAAAAGAACAAAGTGGTGATGGAAATGTTCTGCATCCTGACTGTAACAGCATCAACATTCTGGTTGTGGTGTTGTTCTATAGTTTTGGAAGAGGTAACCACTTGGGGGAAACTGAGTAAAAGGTACACAGGATTTGTTTGTATTATTTCTTGCTGTTGCATGTAAGCCTACAATGTTCTCAAAATAAAAAGTTTAATTAAAAAAGTAAATGCGGATGCCAGATAGATAATATCAGACAAGATACTTGCAACTATGGGGAGTTAGGCTGACAAGGACAGGCTAAAGCAGGAGTTTGTGTCAGTAACTCAAATACTATGAACAACATTGCTTAGCAATGTATTTTCTGAAAGGATTTATCCTTAGTAAATTTCTGCACAAAACAACCTTCAATCTCCTTTCAACCAGCATAATAGTTTAGTTCTTAGAAAATACTGAGTAAATTAAAACCACACAAAATTTGCTTTGTGTTTATATGTAAAATGGAGTTAGATTCTAGGCTCAAATAACAGTTCACCCAAATAATAAGACAACCAATACTGTTTCCAAGAGGCAGTACATTTTTTTATATTAATACCCAGCAACTCTCAAAATGTCTAGGGACTCCCAGTGGTCCCCACTAGGTCAAAACTGTTCTCATAATAACACGAAGATACTATTTCCCCTTTCACCTATTCTCTCCAAAGGCTAAATGATGTGATTTATCATGAAAACACAATGCAGAAGTGGATCTGTGAATCCAACTGCCTTCTGTTAACATTTAAAAAGACTGTGGAATTTATTTTACATTAGTAAAAATGTAAAATCGTATGACTTTTCTCATTAATTTTTGTTGTTACTATTGTTGCTATCTTGGAAAATAGAGAGTAAAGAGATTCTGAAATCAAAAAGTTTGAAAATTGCTGCTCCAGGGCAAGGAGCCCATCTTTTCACCTCAGAATTCCCAGAATCTAGTCAAGTGTCTCGTCGTCATCATCGTTCAGTCCGTTACTCGTGTGAGACTCTTTGCGACCCCATGGACTGCAGCTGGCCAGGTTTCCCTGTCCTTCACCATCTCCCAGAGCCTACTCAGACTCAATGTCCATCGAGTCATGATGCCATGCAACCATCTCATCCTCTATTATCCCCTTCTCCTCCCGCCTTCAATCTCTCCCACCATCAGGGGAAACAACAAAATGGTAGACTTAAGCCCTAACATATCAATAATTCCATTACATGGAAATGATCTAAATACACGAATTATAAGAGAAATTGGTAGAGTCCACCCTTCGCATCAGGTGGCCAACGTATTGGAGCTTCAGCTTCAGCATCAGTCCTTCCAATGAATATTCAGGATTGATTTCCTTTGCCTAGATCATGACAGGCGCTAAGTGAACATTTCATTTGTCTGAACAA
Source organism: Okapia johnstoni (assembly GCA_024291935.2). Taxonomy (NCBI): domain Eukaryota; kingdom Metazoa; phylum Chordata; class Mammalia; order Artiodactyla; family Giraffidae; genus Okapia; species Okapia johnstoni. Next base: position 4,535,352 of record CM044326.1, read on the forward strand.
ACAGACTAGCGCCCTGCCTGGGATGCCTCTGGAGCCCCAGTTCCATGTGGCGCCCCACCTCGGCCAGCGCCTAGCCGCAGACTTAGAACTGGTGTGGACCAGGGGGATCTGACTGGGACTAGCTATAGGACAGTGACATCTTGACTGACCAAAACTCCGTGTGTTTGTTCAGTACCCGGGATTTAGTGGGTAGACGGTGGGCTTTATGAGCGGCAACCTTCCTCACTGGGCATCCCGCTGTATCATGGGTAGCACCGTTCATGGAGCTCCCACTTCACAGACCGGATCCCTGAGACCCAGCCTGACCAGGAACCCGCCCAAAGCCACAGCTAGTGAGACGGACCAGCGCCTTCTCTCCCGCCTCCTGGCTTCCCCAGCGTCCTTTGCTGTGCCTCCCCTCTCCCTCCCACCAGCTTCAGGCTGGACCAAGAGCCCTAAGAGCTGCGACGGCGGGCTCCTTGTGATTCTTCCTCACACAGGACTCGGCCTGTGGTGGGTGGACCTTTCTGAAAGAAAGGTCAGGGCCTTGCTTCTCAGCCCAGAGGCAGCCCACCTTGGGGAGGTTCTCAGCACCAGCCAGCCTGGAGAGAAGCTCCCCCTCTTGGCTGCCACCACCCCTCAGTCAGCACCACCCCCACGCCCTGGGCTTGCCTGAGATCCCCAGGAGGCCCTGAGGCCAGCCAGCAGGATGCTCCCTGTGAAATACACTTAGGGTCCGGGGCAACGGTCCTCTCTCCGTTGTGAGGACGGTAGGGCACCAAATGTAATATCCCCTGCACTCTGTTCACCCACTCACTGCAGCCTCTGCAAGGCTCAACTCACAGGCAGGGGCCAGTTAAATCTCACTGAGGTCCAGGGATGTTTGGTTTGCAAAGTGCTGGCCGAAGGTGTCTGAACCACACAGAAGGGTTGTTTGTAAGCAAAGAGCTTCGCCTTGACTGTATCTTCACTGTGCCCACTGAGCGGCAAAGAGGAGCTGCCTTGAGCCCACTGTCACCGCCACCCAGCCCAGGGCATCTCTCATCAGCAGCTAGTTATCAGGACTTAGAGTGTGGGCTGTACTGTACCAGGTGTGTAAGAATGAACAAGACAGGCTGTGCAAGCGATTTTAAACCCAGGTCAGGCAGAAAACTCACATTATGGAGGGTAATCTGCTTTACTCAAAGTCTACTGATGTAAACATTAATCTCATTTTAAAAACACCTTCACAGAAACATTTGACTAAGTATCTGCATACCATGGTCTAATTAACACATAGAATTAATCATCACAAGCTTGAATTGGGTGATGTGTGAGGGCTGGGCTTCGCTGGAGACTGGTGAGCAGAAACGCTGTGTGCCGCTCCCAGGGGGATGTCGTGCCAGATCCTGGGGGGTCTTGAACGGAGGGTACTCACTCATTTCCCTTGAAATTTCACCCTTTCAAGTTGCAACGCCAGATTCCATATCTACTGGTTATGTGACAACACTCAGGCAGCATGCCTGCAGGTATATTATAACTCCCTGGGGAAAACCAGGCTGTGGGCCTTGATTTTCTGTACAGATGGCCTTGGAGGCCCAGCTAAGTGCTTACTTCTGGAACTGAAACGATAAGGGAGGCACAGGTTTGTTTGTCACAAAAGATACTGAGGCTTCGAACTTACCAAAAACCTGTCAGAGCAGCCCATGGAAATGCCCAGAGCACTTGTCCTATTGGTTTCAAGGCACAAGTCACTGAAGACCGTAAGAGGAAAAAGACTGACCACCCCTGAGGAAGAATTCTGTCTGCAGATGGCCTCTGGACTCAAGCTGAAATGTCCACTCTTCCCTGGGTCTCCGGCCTGCCTGCTCACCTGGCAGACTATGGACTTGCTAGCTTCCATAATGATAACAGTCAATTTCCTAAAGTAAATCTCTACAGGGTTAGAAGGAGAGAGAGATGGGTACACATGTGTGCGCCTGTGTGCTCAGTCGCTTCAGTCACGTCTGACTCTTCACAGCCTTAAGGACTGTAGCCTGCCGGTCTCGTCTGTCCAGGGGATTCTCCAGGCGAGAATATGGAATCTTCAGTTCAGTGTTGATTCCAGTACTCGACAAGAATCCTGGAATCTCCAGGCAAGAATACTAGAATCTCTTGCATGGGATTCTCCAGGCAAGAATACTGGAGTGGGTTGCCATGCCCTCCTCCAGGGGATCTTCCTGACTGAGGACTGAACCAGCGTCTCCTGCATCTCCTGCATCGCAGGCAGATTCTTTATTTCCAAATCCCTGGGGAAGCCCCTGGATACATATGTGCATCCTAGTAATTCTGTTTCTGAAAACCCTACCACATTAGCCTCTGGTAGCACCTGTCAAACGTGTCCTGTGAATGTGTTGTGCTGACTGCTCTCCCGCAGTTGGTGTGCCCGGCACAGATTTTCACCAAATCTCAAACCCTCCCAACCTGTAGGGCCCCCTGAGACACAGACACTGAAGAGGAGCCCTTGTAAAAATCTCAAAAGGTCACATGGCTTTTCTGTGTTCAAGAACATTCTTTCTGCTCCCCTAAGACCATCTTTTGTAGTATGAGAGTGAGAGGGTGACTGGACCGGAGCAAACCTGTTGCCAGTTCCAGGCCTCTCTTCTGAGGGTGCTCACCAGGGGCACCTCAGCTTCTGGGCACAGAGGATGAAGGTGTGGGCATGCCACATCCCAACTCCCAACGTGTCGAAGACTGGAAGTTTCCCTCTAGTTCTTCATGTTAGCAGGAATCAGTATTCAACCTTAGTCACTGAGTTTAGGAATGTTTTACATTTGACCGCTGTGACCTTCCAAAAAAAGCTGAGAAACTCTTTATTCTAAAAATCAAATAAGGCAAGCCGAAAAATCCTAGCAGGAAGGAGGTGCTTTTAACCAACCAATTCTGTGAACCGGTTTAACGGGTGGTTTCTGCACAGCTGATCTGATGAGTCTTGCGGTTTCTTCAGCTCACGCGGTAGGCTGTGCCAGCACCAGGCGCTCTGGAGGAAGCAGCCTAAGACTGTCATATTGTGTGTGTTTTCTTTTTTGGAGGTTGTTGCTCTTGTTCAGTCACTCAGTCGTGTCTGACTCTTTGCAACCCCATAGACTGCAGCCTGTCAGTCTTCCCTGACCTTCACCATCTCCTGGAGCTTGCTCAAACTCATGTCCATCGAGTCGCTGATGCCATCCAACCATCTCATCCCCTGTGGTCCCCTTCTCCTCCCTCCTTCAATCTTTCCCAGCATCAGAGTCTTTTCAAACGAGTCCGTTCTTCGCATCAGTGGCCAAAGTATTGGAGCTTCAGCTTCAGCATCAGTCCTTCCAATGAATATTCAGGGTTGATCTCCTTTAGGATGGACTGGTTTGATCTCCTTACTGTCCAAGGGACTCTCAAGAGTCTTCTCCAACACCACAGTTCAAAAGCATCAATTCTTCGGCGCTCAGCTTTCTTTATGATACACCTCTCATATCCGTACATGACTACTGGAAAAACCAAAGATTTGACTATACGAATCTTTGCTGGCAAATCTTTGGAGGTAATTTTCACTTTACACAAACTAAAGTTCGAAGACCCCCAAAGTCCTCAATATGTTCAGTTACTAATCGTGTTGTTGTTGCTGAGTTACAGAATATGAGAAGTTGGTGAGGGAATGGCTGGGAGAGGGTGTGCCAACAGGAGCAGGCAGCCTGCACGGTTTGCCCGGGATCCGCCTTGGAGGTCGATGAGAGGGCGTGCCCCTCTCCATCCCAGACCAGGGAGGGAGATACTTCTATCCTGACCTGCATTCAGATCATCTCAAGGCCTCTGAGCCTGAAAGCTGAGCTGCCAGTCACTCTACTGGCTATTGTTACCACAGAGGCCTCTGAGTCTCCCGCTTGGCAGACTCCTGGCTTCGTGCTCAGTCAGCCCGGCCTGGGGTGGCCCGTGATGGTTGCTCCATTGCTGAATTATCTACGGTCCGGAGTCTGCAGTAGTCCTCTTAGGACAGGTGGCCTTTTTGTTCCCTCTCATGGCAGATGTTTAAGACAGATCAACCAGCCTTCTTTGTTTTGTAAGCAGTGAGGATGAGGGTAACATGAAGTTCCAACGAGCTCTCAGCTCCTGGGTAACGCGTGGTGATGGGAGTCCGTGCGCACAGCTATTTTCAGGAATCCAGAGATGCCCTGAATTCCTGTGTACACACCAACACACCCCTGACAGAGTGGGAGGCTGCAAGTCCAGTTCAACCTGTGGATATAGTTTACTAAACCACCACAGAGTTATACTTTTTTCAAATTCAGTTACCAGTTTTAAAAATTGAGAAGTTTTACATTAAAATCTATATTTCCGGTTTCTGAAAATTTGAGATCTGTCAGCACTAGGCTATATTCCCCAAGGCTGGCCCTGGGGAGCTCTCGCCCCCTTCAGGTAGGACAGTGGTCCTCAAACTTGGTCTCCAACTAGCAGCACCAGGTCCCTGGGCACTGGTTAGAAATGCACAATTTCAAGCACACAGCAGTGGGCCCAGCAGAGATTCTAACAAGCCCCCTAGGGGGCTGTGATGCCTGCCAGAGCTGAAGGACCCCTGAGGTGGAACCTGAGGTCTCCGTTTCCCACAGGTTCCCCCGCATCCTCAGGCCTCTTCCCAGCTTGCCCCACTCATCTACATGAAGTGCTGATGCTGTCACCCGCTGTGCTTGTGACATCTGGCTTCACACTGCTTTCTTGCTCGGTATTTTGGGCATCCCTGATGGACTGTCGGGCTTCCCAGGTGGTGCTAGTGGTAAAGAATCAGCCTGCCAATGGAGGAGACATAAGAGACGTGGCTTCAGTCCCTGGGTCAGACAGATCCCCTGGAGAAAGGAATGGCAACCCACTCCAGTATTCTTGCCAGGAGAATCCCATAGACAGGGGAGCCAGGCGGGCTACAGTCCATGGGGTCGCAAAGAGTCGGACACAACTGAAGTGACTTAGCATGCCGGACTTTCGGGCACCTGGAACAGCCGTCTGCCAGGCAAGGCGTCTTGTTCTCTGCATGTCTGAGGGTGGGGAGCAACCCAGGCTATGAAGCCAGGAGTGTTGTAGCCGCACCTAAGACTCCAAGAGGAGCTGAAGAGAGTGCGTGAGAGGAGGTGGGGGGAGAGGACCGTGGATCTGGTCACTTTAAGCATGTCTGGCTCCTTCCCAGTCTGGGGGACATGCCCAGCACAGTTCTGCTTGGTCACACGTGTGTTTACGTGTTTCTGACTTTCATCCTACTCTGTGCAGTTTTCTGTGTGCTCACCTGACTCTACCTCAGAGGACACCTCCCCTCCACCGCCCCCCGTGGGGATGGGCTCTTAGCCCTTCCAAGCCTGGACGCACACTCGGGGTCACAGAGGGCAAGGTGGAAAAGACCAGCAGAGAGGTCAGTGACTGTCCAGTCCCCTGAATCCTGGCTCCAAAAACCTCCCACAGTCAAGGCTGCCTCAGGCAAAGTGGGCAGTGCATCTGCCCAGGGGGTGGAGGAAGTACAGCAGGCTCAGAGTCTCCCAGGTTAGACGTGCGCTGCCAAGGCCAGGGCACATGGGGTTTGTCTCAGTGCCCCACCCTGGCACTGTGCGTGGCACACAGCAGACACGTCCTAGAGTCTGCTGGCAAAAAAAGAAATGAAACTGCTGAACCAATGTCGAGGGAAAGGTCCTCCTCTCATCTGCTCGCTTACTCCTTCAACTGCTGGTTTATGGTGTGTGGCACATAGGGACTGTTGCAGAAACCAGTAATCAAGAAATAAAGCACCACACTCGGAGAGTTGGAGAACTCAGGTTTATTACACCGGCTGGCCCAGAGGAGTTAACACTCTAAGCTCTGAGCCCCGAACAAAGGGGTTACAGAGTTTTTATAGACAGACTATAGTGGGCAACTATAGTTGGCTTAAAGCTCAACATTCAGAAAACTAAGATCATGGCACCTGGTCCCATCACTTCATGGCAAATAGATGTGGAAACAGTGGAAACAGTGACTGACTATTTTGGGGGGCTCCAAAATCACTGCAGATGGTGACTGCAGCCATGAAATTAAAAGACGCTTGCTCCTTGGAAGAAAAGTTATGACCAACCTAGACAGCATATTAAAAAGCAGAGACATTACTTTGCCGACAAAGGTCTGTCTAGTCAAGGCTATGGTTTTTCCAGTAATCATGTATGGTTGTGAGAGTTGGACTATAAAGAAGGCTGAGCGCCAAAGAATTGATGCTTTTGAACTGTGTTGTTGGAGAAGACTCTTGAGAGTCCCTTGGACAGCAAGGAGATCCAACCAGTCAATCCTAAAGGAGATCAGTCCTGAATATTCATTGGAAGGACTGATACTGAAGCTGAAACTCCAATACTTTGGCCACCTGATGTGAAGAACTGACTCATTTGAAAAGATCCTGATCCTGGGAAAGATTGAAGGCAGGAGGAGAAGGGGATGACAGAGGATGAGACGGTTGGATGGCATCACCGACTCAATGGACATGAGTTTGGGTAAACTCCAGGAGTTGGTGATGGACAGGGAGGCCTGGCGTGCTACAGTCCATGGGGTCGCAAAGAGTCGGACATGACTGAGCGACTGAACTGAACTGAACTGATAGTGGGCAACACTAGCTGCTAATAGGCTGGTTTAAACTAAGAGGTTTTGTGCACTTGTGGGAACAGCAGTCAAGACGGGGAGGGGGCTGCCTGACCTTTACACGGACAGGCATGATTAAGCAGGTGTGCAGGGGCTGGGCGATTGCAAAGAGCAGGACAAGGTGAGTGAAATAAGCTCCAGTTCCTTGTATTGTAAGTCCCCACTTTCTGAGACTACGTGACCTACGTGATCCAGACTTTGCAAGGAGCAAGCTGAGTTACAGAGGCAGAATGAGCAGTAGGTTATGTAAAATTTTAACTTTTCCTCTTCATTCCCCCCTCTTGATCCTTCTATCACTCATTGTAAAAAGCATCATCTCATGTTTTGGTAGGACATTCAGAGCTCCCCATCGTTTAGGGGGCTATACTGAGCTCTTACCATTTGTAACTTTATGGATTCAATCTGAGAGGTTATGAACTGCTGCTGCTGCTGCTAAGTCGCATCAGTCATGTCCGACTCTGTGCGACCCCATGGACGGCAGCCCACCAGGCTCCTCTGTCCCCAAGATTCTCCAGGCAAGAACACTGGAGTGGGTTGCCCTTTCCTTCTCCAATGCATGAAAGCAAAAAGCGAAAGTGAAGTCGCTCAGTTGGGTCCAACTCTTTGCGACCCCATGGACTGCAGCCTACCAGGCTCCTCTGTCCATGGGATTTTCCAGGCCAGAGTACTGGAGTGGGTCGCCATTGCCTTCTCCGGGTTATGAACTGGGTAATTGCATTGAGAATGCAAGGGCCAAACAAGAGTGCTGCAAAGAGCATGAAGAGAGAGCCTGTTAAAGGCAGAAGCCACGATGCCCAGCTCCAGATATTGTTCCAATTACCCCAAGAATTATCTAGTTTCTCTCTCTGTTTTATGATTTGTTCCCTTAGCTGTTGGGCCATGTCCCTGACTATTCCTGATTGGTTTACATAAAAGCAGCATTCTTCGTTTAAGAAGAGGCAGAGTCCTCCCTTTTCAGCTGTCAGTAAGTCCAGCCCCTCCTATTTTGTAAAACCACCTCAGCCAAGGAGTCCAGTCGGTCCTGTAATGAAGAGCACAGCAATAATACCGATTAGGGGTAGAGGCCAGGGTTGTGAATGAAAATCCATTGATATTTTAATAGTCAGATCATCAAGCCATGTGTTGACCTGCTGCCAGAGTGTGGCTGGAGCGAGGCTGAAGAATCCTCAGGCTTCTGCTGTGCATTGACTGGTCAGCTTCCAGCGTGACTAGAGCAGGTCCCAGCGTCCTTCGTGGGTGAGGGCCTTTGTCTTTGGAATCGGACCCTAAGGAGGTTTTTGGGGTCCTGAACTGCTTTCCAGGTGTCATCACAGGAAGTATCTGCCGGCTTGACTCTGTGTGGTGGACCCAAGGGATGACAGCAGTAGGGGTTGCCAGGACAACCGTGTGAGGGCCTGTCCAAACTGGCTGAAATGGTTGTTTTTTTTTTTCCTAATCTTTAACCCATGGCTCATCTCCTGGCTGATAGGGATGAACCCAATTGCCCAAAGGAATGGGTGTCCTTTCTAAGGTTTCTCGGGCATTATTGCAGAAGATTGTTCCAGGGCCGGAGGTATCGGGACATCTCCAGGTCAGCTAGTTGTTGGTGGTCTCCCTTGAGCTTTTCCATCACTGGGGGTGGTCTCCCGTATAAGATCTCAAAGGGAGAGTAGCCTGAGGACCTCAGGGTGCATTTACAGAGGAAGATGAGAGTCCACAGAATGATAAGGCAGCTGTTCCAGCATTGTCTGGGTGTTGGCCGGGGGATATTCTTATTGTACTACTATTTGGAGAAACAAACTTAACAAGAAAGTTAAAGATATATGGCCCAAAGATTAATAGACATAGGAAAGCTGCTGAGGGGCTAGCCAGGACAGCCAGGTCCAGACAGTGGTTCGTGACATTAGTGTTTCTCTAGGTATGAGAAGATTCTAGAATTTGGACTCATCAAAATCTTTACCTGAAAATATCTGACTATCAGAAGGCCTGTTTTGGGGGGGCGGGGTTTGTTTGTTTGGTTTTTGGTTTTTCCTGGAGCACAGAGTGCCTTATTTTTTTGTCTCCACCCTGAACTCCTTTCAAGGGGGTGCTGAATGTCAGCATCTTGTGGTGGTCATGATTTAATCTTTGTAGAGGCAGCTGGCAAGGGGCAACTTTCAGTCAGCAGGGCCCCTTCACAGCCACATATCTGACCATGTTTGGAGGGCATTTCATGGTCATTGTGTCCCATGGTGCTGGGAAAGCTCATTCCCAGGTCTAACAAAGATTCCATGGACAGGCCACTCAATATGTTGTCGTAGACCAGGCCTCATAAGTAGCAAAAGTCTCTGGACCATACCTGTCTTACTAGCCTCTTGGTCCAGGAAAATATTTCCTCTTGTTGCTTCTTCCCATATCTAGAGTTACATTATTACAATCATTGATCATATGGAATTATATATCACACATTTGGTAATGTAAGAAATAATCTTCTGAAACAAGTTACATAGAAAAGAATATAGCTAGCAGTTATTAGTAAGGTCACAAGCAAGAGTCGCAAAGAGTCAGACATGACTGAGCACAGCACAAGCAAGAATTTAATTCAAGAACTTTCATTGGGTATAGCCCAGTATACCCCAGGTCATCTGACTCAGTTAAATGATCATAGCCAAGTGTTCATCTCTTGGTTGTACATCATGGAGCATCTGACCTTTATCCAAAGATTGGTTACTGAGATAAGCTTTAGAAACAACCTTAGAGTGTCCTTTTTAATAACTTGATTAAAACTTTTAGCAATGTAACATAATAAGGAACTATCTCAAAAGTGAGTCTTAGTAAGCACAGACCTTAATTAACAAAACTAGAACTTAATATTCAGTGAACCATAATTTTTTTTGATAACTCATTGTGAGGACATTAACACTTTAGCCAGGGAAGTCTTTAACCCATCAAATAAAAATGAAGTCTGTCAGGGAGCTGGGAAAAGCCAAGCAGCCATCTTGGATTTCCCATAGCCCTGGCTCTTTGATTTTCAGCTGTTGCTTATCCATTTTTAATTTCCTAATTTAGGAGCAGACTATTGCCATGTTTTAAGGACATCAGGATAGCAAAAGTCTAACTGTGATGGGTTATTTTTGTAGAAGCAGAATGAGCTTTGTCTACACGTACCTTAATCTTAAATAATGTTTATTTACTTTACCAAAGTAACAAAAAGATTTAAAAAATAAATGTAAATCACTTAAAGGCAAAGAAATTCATAATCTGTTATCAAAAGGTGCATTCTAAGAAAACTTTGTTCTCTAAACAGAGAGAAGACCAAATTCCAGTCTGGTCCCAGCTTACTGTTAATAACAAAATTTGTTTGTTTATCTGCTTAATCTTAGAAAATCTTTTCCATAAATTTTGAAGAACTAGCAGTATTCTTCTAAAGGCATGAGAGTAAAACCATAGAAGTCATGTTTAAAATCTGATTCTATTGCATTGACAAAGAAACCCAGTCATAACACTTTAATATGATAACTAGAATTATAATTGACCACATTTTATCGGGGCATATCCTATCTATATGAATTTCACATGATTTTAGAATATCTATATTAGTGACATCAACCATACAGTATAAACTGAAAAGATTTATCACCCCTTCAACAGTACTTCTTATGCAATTTAACATGTCCGACAAACCCAGGTAGCTTAACAGCTCTTTGGGATGTCTCAGGGGCCCTCTGAAGCATCCCAAAGTTAGCTAGAAGTCAAGTTATTTAGGAAGTTTCGTCAATAAATATCAAAAGGGTTTATAACACTCAGTCAGGTAGGCTCATATGAGTCACTGTGAAATAATAGTTATTCGCTTAGCCAAAGGTAACAAAAGATTTCAAAGATAAATGTAGAACAGATCAATTGAGGTAAATAAACTTAAATCTATTATTAAAAGCAGTTCAACGTCTGAAGACAGTATGTCCTCTTAACAGAGAGAAAGGCTGAACTCAAGTTTTGCACCAGCTTTCTTTAAACTCACTTAGGTAAACTTAATTAAATTTATTTTAAACTTAGTCAGTCCTAACCCATGCACAAAACTTTTTTTCAGGGTCTACTTTTCACAAACTTTTTAATCACTTTCTGTAATAACCACCGGTAAGTCAGACCTACTTTTTTTTCCCTTTATAAAATGTAGTTTTATTTTTTATATCTTCTTTATTAAAGAACATACCTCCTACTTCTTTATTAGATTAGCAAACAAACATTAACACTTGATATTTAATATTGAATATTTCTCAGTTTCCATGAATCTGAAATTTATTTAGGTTAATTTTCCTTGTATTTAGAATTGTTTGATTTGTAAGCACTTACTTTTCTTTAGGCCAATTAAATTAGAACTCATTTACAACTTCAACAATATTATCAGAAAAAATCAAAAGACATACACTGAGACATACATAAATCCAGACAGACAGACTGACAGAGATCTTATAGTTTTCTGTTTGAGCTTTAAAATATCTCTTTGACCCCATTTTTTTTTCTTTGCTTGAATTTCTAATTTGCCCAAGGCTGAGGTCTCAGGCAAAGTTGGCTGTGTGTTTCAAGGACATGGAAAAGGTTAACTTCCAGCTTTTTCCTAGGCAGGACTTTTAATAAGCTAGTTGTTTTTAATTGTCTCTGCAAAAAGAATTGGTTTTTCAGTTTCCAGAAAGAAAAATGTCTCTCTATTCAATCAGCAGCCACACACTCACAATCATTCAGAGGCTATCACAATGCCTCCGTTTTCCCGAATTTCCAGGTTTCCTTAACTGTTGCTCCCTTCCTGGGAGCCCAAGGAGATGATCAGTCTCCTCTTCTACCCATTGGGGTAGGACCTGACTGGGGACTGGCCCCAGGGCCTTAACTGATCCTGTGGCCAGAGAACCTGGAATACTGTCAAATGGCACGACTCCTCATTCGTCTTGGGCTTCCTTCACTCCAGCCCAGCTGAGCCACCAGTCCAGCGGCTCAAGGGGCCAGCATGGTTGGAATCTCGCTGGAGCCTCCAGAAATATTGCAGAAACCGGTAATCGGGAAACCAAGCACCACACTTGGAGAGTTGGAAAACTCAGGTTTATTACGCCAGTGGGCCCAGAGGAGTTAACTCTCTAAGCTTTGAGCCCCGAACAAAGAGGCTACAGAGTTTTTATAGACAGAGCATAGTGGGCAACACTAGCTGTTAATAGGCTGGTTTAAACTAAGGGGTTTTGCGCATGCATGGGAACAGCAGTCAAGATGGGGAGGGGAATGCCTGACCTTTACACGGACAGGCATGATTAAGCAGGTTTACAAGGGGTGGGCAATTGCAAAGAGCAGGACAAGGGTGAGTGAGATAAGCTCTGGTTCCTCATATTTCAAGTCCCAGCTTTCTGAGACTACATGACCGACGTGATCCAGACTTTGCAAGGAGCAAGCTGAGTTACAAAGACAGAAGGAGCAGGAGGTTATGTAAAATTTTAACTTTTCCTCTTCAGTACCAGGCCTGCTACAGGCACAGGTTGGGGCGGGGCTTCAGTGACTGCTCAGTTTAGTAGAGGAAGCAAGGCCTGTCCATCAAGACCTGTGACCTGTGTGAGAAAGCGGAGAAAAGGGGGTGCTGTGGAGGCGCTCACGCAGGAGCTCTCAACCATTTCACTCCTGAACCACCAGTTGGCTTCTCCTGCCTCAGCTGACCTGGGTGCCTTCTGATCTCACCAACCCCACAAAATACAATCTGGGCCACCGGCTCAGAGGAAGGGAAGGGAAGGGAGAGGTGATCTCTAATTTGTGCAGGTGTGGTGCTAGGAGCCGAAGTCCTCACCACCCCCAGGGGGAGGTGCGTCTGCATGGAGAAGATGATCAGAATAATAATGGGCACAAATACTTACAATGACTATTATCCTTACAGTAGCAGCAGCCACAGTATCAATAGCTGCTTCTATTTCCCAAGTTCTCACTAAGACCCAAGCCCTTGGGCCAGGCGTGTTTTTCGCGTTATGTCATTTACTCATCCCAACAATGGGAGTAGATATTTTAGCCTAAGTTTTCAGGCAAGGAACTCAATATTAGGAGTTGAGGCATTAGGCATCTTGTCAAACCCTAAGAGGTACTCCAGAAGGTACCTCAGCAAAGAAGAGAGGGCAAAGGAGAGAAAATGGAATTAGAGACCAATAGCCTGTCTGAGACTCACCTGGCTCTGTCAGTTATTAGGCGCAGGGCCACCACCTACAGCTTCCCAGGTTGTGCACAGTACAGCTCCAGGAAGTACCATTCACTTAGACTACAATGTGAATGTTGCCCCAGGTTGGGCAATGTGGGGCCCCAGTGAGCTCACTCCACGACCACCTAAACTTCCTCTTCTGGTTTTATAAGGTCTGAGCAGGTATCTGCACAAAGGTTTTGTAAGCAGAGCAGAGAAGGGCTACTCAGGTACCTGAGGCTCATAGGACTCCACACCTGCCTTTTCACAGCATGCCGCCTTGATGGAGAAACATCCATGTGTCACCAAGATTAGCCAAGACTTGGCTGGACAGAGTAATCCAACAACCTCCCATGTAATGCTCTGGCCCAGGGATGAGCTGGAACCAGGGCCAAGAACTTGTGTCTTTGAGATGCCAGCTCTTCATTGGTGAACACTCTCACCAGGACCTCATTCCAGCAGGAAAGCCACTGACAGATGGTTCTGCTTTGCAGCATAATGGAAACTTAGGCCCACTTTCCTCTCCTTTAAAGTGTGTGCCAGCACCAGCCATTCTTGGAAGGAAAGGATACCCAAAGAGAAGGAGTTAAGAGCCAAGAGTGTATTTCATGGTGAGCTGCACGCTTCCTCCCAGCAGGAGCTGGGAATGGGGTATTAAACTGAGTCTGAACCCAGCACAAAATCCTCACGAGATTCAGTAGCATAGGGCTAGAGGGAGACTTCCAAATAGATGAAAATGAAATGGCAGCTAGCCTGTTTGTCCTTGGAAATCTACAAGTTCTTATGGAAAGAAAGCGCTGGCCTCAGATATGAATGTCCGGGCCTGGGGAGCAGCATGTCAGAAACCTCAAGGACTGAGTGCCCTCCTGCAGTGTGCCATGCCAGATTTCATGCCCAGTCCACTCCCACCCTTTCTCCCAGTCACCATCCCGCTATTCCAGACTTGCCTGTCTCTTTGCGTGAGGCCTCAGGCAGCGCTCACCATGGTTTGGAAAAGCTCGGTGGGTGCCAGTCTTGCTCCCCCATCCTGAGACACTGCCAAGCAGGCTTGGAGGATGCAAGCCCCTAAATATTAGGCGCTGGGGGTGGGGACATCTGTGTGGACCACTTTTGGAGTGTCCCACAGCTCCTAGTCCTGCTGTTCTGAGGACAACTCGATTCGAAGGAGTGGGTGACACAGCTTGCTAAGGCTCAGCTGGGACTTCTCTGTTGCTGGTTGGTCTAGGGGCAAAGACCCCCAAGCTGCATCTGTGGATTTGTGGATGGGATTTGGAGATACCTGACGATCTCTATTGCTCACCTGAATTGAAACTATCAGCAAGGAGGTTCAAGGCCAGCTTCTTATTCTGTGGATCAGGCCACAGATTAGCTCAAAAGCCACATAGAGAGGGAGGCAGTGAGAGAAGGGAGTCAGAAAAACAGTTCCTTCCTGAGTTCACTGAGCTTTCCCATTTCTGAGTGAGTCCAGGTCTTCCTGAGCCTAGGCATTCCTTTGGGTTCCCTGTGTTCTTGTAATAAATGTGCCTTATATGTACATCTTTCTATCTTTTGCCTATTTAAGTGGGTTTCTACTAGTGACCACTGAAAACTAACTTGCCCCCACTGCCACTCCCAGTGGTGCAGTGGTGGAAACTGCAATTTAAGACATAATTTCCCAACCTTAGGATTAAAATACAGGGCTCAGGCACGGAAACTTGCATGACTGCCTAATGACGGTCTGACATGCATGAAATTAATCCTTACAATGTCCTTTGAGGCAGTTATTATTTCCAGTTTGTAAGTAAAAGCATTGAGGCTCAGAGATGTAAGCAACTTGCTTGTGGTCACACCACTCCTGCTGACTCACTGTTTTTATTCCTCGCCTCATTCAATTCACCCCTCAGTGCTGGAGATTGCTGGTCAGAAGCGCTCCCAGAATTCACACTAGCCAGAGCATGGTGGCTTCCCAGGTGGCGCTAGTGGTAAAGAACCTGCTTGCCAATGCAGGAGACGTAAGAGATGCAGGTTTGATCCCTGGGTCAGGAAGATCCCCTGGAGGAGGGCATGGCAACCCACTGCAGTATTTTTGCCTGGAGAATCCTATGAACAGAGGAGCCTGGTGGGCTACAGTCCATAGCGTTGCAAAGAGCTTGGACACGACTGAAGCAACTTAGCACAGCATAACACAGTCAGAGCATGACTCTGAAGAGTTGACTAGTCTCATTAAGGCCCTGACACGTGTTTTAAATTTCATTTTCTCTGGCCCTGGGGAAGGTGCTAAAGCAGCCGAGTAGACAGAAGCTGTGGACAGAGCCCTTCCTGGGGGGCTCACTCAGTGACTCTTCCCTTCAGATTGATCCTCTGTGTGCTGCTGGGGCTGTTGCTTGGAGAGGAGGAGGCGGGCCTGCCTCTGAGAGCTCCCAGTCCTGGTACCCAGGCCAAGTGCAGCCTCAGACCCCCTGAGCCAGAATCACCAAAGGCTCCTGCTCTGAGATGCATTGAATTAGCATCTGCAATGTTCGTCCTGGTATCTGCGTGCTTGAAGGCAGATGCTGAGAATTTTACACACACTTGGGCTTCAGGCTTGGGCACCATTTTGGAGATGCTGAGGAGCCTGCATCCTCCAAGTGAGCCAAAAGTCCTCCTCACGGGAGCGTCCCAAGTGCTTCGCCGACATTCCCTTCCCTTCATTAGTGCTTTTGGTTTCCGTTGGAGCCACTCAGCCAGGGAGTTGCTCGGGAAAGCAGATGCGGATGCTGCTGTCCTGCCATCTTCCAGGAATGTGGGAGGTCGTCCTGGGCGCTTCTGAGAAGCAGGCTATCCTGCTGACTGAGACAGTGAGGACACCCAGAAACAACTGGGTGGTTTCCAAGGGCTGCAGAGGCCCCAGGCCCTGAAAGCAGCACTCATGGCAGTTGCCGAGAAGAACAGAACATCTTGCAGAGAGCCCCCAAGCTGGAGAAGATGGCAGTCACAGTAGAATCTATATAAAGGAGGGCCTGGAAGCAGTCGAGCTGGACAGAGGCTCTGTGAGGTGGAAACCTTCGTGCACCTCTTGCCAGGCTGAGAAAACTCGAGTCGTCCATCTCAAATGTGGGGCCAGGTGGAGAGTTGGAGTCAGCACCACAGGCCCTGGTGGTTGGGGGCTGAGCCTCCTCTCAGGTCCAACCTAATGAGCCACACAGAACTGCAGCCTGGGCTGAAAAGAACCTCTGATTTTTCCACAGAAATTGAAAATCCTGATTTCATGTGAAACCTCCCAATTTTTAGTAAAATGTTGGCAACTAAGTTAATTTACAAACAATATTCACAGCCAAATAACTATGTCTGCTAGCTGAATGTAGCCTGTGGCTGTTTGTGGCCCCTGTCACTGGCTTTATCTAAGAGGCAACAGGTCCATGAGGAGTGACCATGGGCTTGGTCAGAACCATGCCCTCTAGTGGGCAGCCTCACAGGCCAGGGCTGAAGGCCAGCCCTTTCAGAACCAACAGGACACACGCTGGGTTTGTGGGAGGGATAACCTAACCTTGGAGGACGCAGCTGGCATGGGGGCATGTTTGGCTAGGAGCCTTTCTTTATACTTTCAACAAATATCTGACTATCTCCTCTATGCCAGGCACTGGTATCTGGTAGTGTATTAACTTTCTGTGGCTGCTGTAACAAATCACCACCAACTTGGTGGCTTAAAAGAGTTCCCTCACAGTTCTCACAGTTCCCTCACAGTTCCCTCACAGTTCTCACAGTTCCCTCACAGTTTCCTCACAGTTCTCACAGTTCTCACAGTTCCCTCACAGTTCCCTCACAGCTCTCACAGTTCTCACAGTTTCCTCACAGTTCCCTCACAGTTCCCTCACCATTCTCTCACAGTTCTCTCACAGTCCCTCACAGTTCTCACAGTTCTCACAGTTCCCTCACAGTTCTCACAGTTCCCTCACAGTTCCCTCACAGTTCTCCAGTTCTCACAGTTCCCTCACAGTTCTCACAGTTCTCACAGTTCCCTCACAGTTCCCTCACCATTTTCTCACAGTTCTCTCACAGTCCCTCACAGTTCTCACAGTTCTCACAGTTCCCTCACAGTTCTCACAGTTCCCTCACAGTTCTCACAGTTCCCTCACAGTTCCCTCACAGTTCTCACAGTTCTCACAGTTCCCTCACATTCCCTCACAGTTCTCACAGTTCTCACAGTTCCCTCACAGTTCTCACAGTTCTCACAGTTCCCTCACAGTTCCCTCACAGTTCCCTCACAGTTCTCACAGTTCTCTCACAGTTCCCTCACATCTCTCTCTCTCACAGTTCACTCCCATAGTTCCCTCACAGATCTCACAGTTACCTCACAGTTCCCTCACAATTCTCACAGTTCCCTCATAGTTCCCTCACAGTTCTCACAATTCTCTCACAGTTCCCTCACATCTCTCTCTCTCTCAAATTTCACTCACATAGTTCCCTCACAGTTCTCACAGTTGCCTCACAGTCCCTCAAGTTCTCACAATTCTCTCACAGTTCCCTCACATCTCTCTCTCTCACAGTTCACTCCCATAGTTCTCTCACAGTTCTCTCACAGTTCCCTCATAGTTCCCTCACAGTTCTCTCACAGTTCACAGTTCTCTCACAGTTCCCTCACAGTTCTCCAGTTCCCTCACAGTTCCCTCACAGTTCTCTCACAGTTCTCTCACAGTTCTCACAGTTCCCTCACAGTTCCCTCACAGTTCTCTCACAGTTCCCTCACAGTTCTCTCACAGTTTTCTCACACAGTTCCCTCACAGTTCTTACAATTCTCTCACAGTTCCCTCACACAACAGTTCCCCCATCCCTCACAGTTCTCAGTTCTTACACAGTTCCTCACAGTTCTCACAGTTCCCTCACATCTCTCTCTCACAGTTCACTCCCATAGTTCCCTCACAGTTCTCACAGTTCCCTCACAGTCCCTCACAGTTCTCCCACAATTCTCTCACAGTTCCCTCACATCTCTCTCTCTCACAGTTCACTCCCATAGTTCTCTCACAGTTCCCTCACAGTTCCCTCACAGTTCCCTCACAGTTCCCTCACAGTTCCCTCATGGGTCTCTCTCACTGTTCCTTCACAGTTCTCTCACATTCCCTCACAGTTCCCTCACAGTTCTCACAGTTCTTACAGTTCTCTCACAGTTTCCTCACAGTTCTCACAGTTCCCTCACAGTTCTCACAGTTCCCTCACAGTTCCCTCACAGCTCTCTCTCTCACAGTTCACTCCCATAGTTCTCTCACAGTTCTCTCTCATAGTTCTCTCACAGTGTTCTCACAGTTCTGGAGGTCAGAAGTCAGAAACCAATATCACGAGGCTAAGATCAAGGTGTGGCTCTTTTGGGGGACTCATGTCTCACCTCCTCCAGTTTCTGGTTCCTGCTGACATTCCTTGACTTGTGGCCACATCACTCCCATTTATGCTTCCATGGTCACAGGATCTCCTGCCATGTGTACACCCCTTGTCCTCATGCCTCTCTCTCAGAAGGACACTTGGGATTTGGTTCAAGACTCACTCAGATGACCCAGGATGATCTCCTCCTCTCACGATCTTCAACCACATCTGCAATGACCCTTTTTCTGGTTCCTAGGATTAGGAGCAAATATCTTTTGAGGACAAAGATGATTCAACCAGTTGCAGGTGGTAAAGAAGAAAACACCAAGTCCCTGGCCTGGAAGTCCTTACTTTCTAGTGAGGTGGCCAGAAAAAGCTAGCAAGCCTGTCAGCACATAAAACAATGCCATGTTCTACAAAGTTCTGGGAAGAACAATCCAGCTCCTTCAGACACTGCCCCCAGACCTCAGGGCTGAGCCATGTGACAGGAGGGCACTGGGCCCCGTCCAGCTGCCCTGGCCCTACCCTGGCCACACAGGCAGAACCAGAGTGCCTCCGAGCTGCAAACCTGTGTTTCGTGGCTCACACCTGCTGCGGGTGATTGCTGGAGCCCCTGTGACTTGGTGAGTGAGGACAGGACCTTTCCAGACATGAGGCGCATGCAGTCTGGCTGCCCTGAGAACAGGCAGGCTCTGTAGGGCTCAGCTGCAGTCATGGCACACTTCCTTTCCAAGTGCCAACCCCCACTGGGGACACTCCCTGGCTCACAGGGGCACATGTCAGGGATTCCAAACCTCTCTGGTACTGAGCAGGTGCCACGGCGGCACAGTGATGATGACTTTGGCTGAGGGAAGATTCCTCAGGTGAGGGCAGGGCAGCCATCATGTGAACCCCCAAAATGTCACCTCCATCTTTTGGTGTCTGAGCTGGTAGAGCCATTTTACCGGTGAGCCCAGCTTTGGAAGTACGTCTAGAAAAGGCCTGCAGAGAAGGGACCAGAATGGGGAGCCCTCAACACCTCGAGGTCACATGATGCATTTCAACACAGGAGTGCTTCCCCTCTCTCCTCGGGTCTCTCTGCCAGGCGTACACTGGCTAGTCTTATGTTTCAGATCTTATTCCTCCTCCATGGATAAGAGGGGAAACCGAGCCCCAGGGAGTGATACAACCCATCCAGAACCCTTCAGGTCCCAGCAGACCAGCCTGCCATGCCCGCTCGCACCTAAATAATTGACATGCAATTTGTAAATAAAACTCCCAGCCCCTTCCCCTGCTTTTCGCCCTTCCTCTTGTTCACCCTCCTCCACTCACATCCACCCCCAGGACAATAGGAAACTCTGAACGGACTCTGTCCTGCCCAGCATCTGAGCAGAGCCACAGCCAAGGGAGCCAAGACCCCTCCTTCTGGCCCCCAGGAGCGTAGGCGGCCCTCACAAATCAAGTACTTAGTACCTTTGTTGTGAAAGAGCGGGGTCATCAGGCCCGTTTCCTCATCCTCCTTAGAGGGAAGAGCTGTTGAGGCAGGTCCACCAAAGCTGAAGGAGGGCTTTGAACTCTGCAGCAGATGGCTGGAGAGAGACAGCCTGGCCCTAGGCCCCAGGCAGCGCCACAGGACAGAGAATCAGGCTGGGAATGTTAGGATCATTGTGCCAGGAAGCAGCACGGCGCTGTGCCTCTGAAGCCAGGCTTCAGAGAGAGTGGGACAGAGCTACCCTGCCCCATCCACCTACCTTGGCAAGAGCCCCTGTGGGCACTTAGTGTCCCCTCTTGGGAAATCAGTATAACAGCGGATCTCTCGCAGGGCTGTTATGACATAAGAGGTGATTTCAGCCTAGCTTCTAACACACAATCAGCACTAATTAAATGACAGAATATTATTGTTATTATTGTTTCTATGCCATGACCTTGAGAAAGTCACTTCCTCAGGCCCCCTGGTGCTTGGGCAGACCTAGTATTTGTTCGACTCACGGTGGGCACATTCAGGGCAGGACGCAGGCATGTGATGAGACAGGCTGTCCAGGTAGCCATTTCTGCCCCCATTTCACAGACAAGCAAACTGAAGTGAAGGGAGGTTCAGAAACACGCCTGGGTCACCCAATAAACCAGTGATTGGTAGGAAACTGGAGCCCTGGTGTCCTAAGACTGCTGCATCCCATGGTACAGGAATCCTGGCAACACCTAGGGAGAAGCGTCACCTCCCCTCCCCCCAGTCCTGGATGTGCTCAGGAGGCCTGGAGACTGTGAGGCTGTCCGAGCACCTCCCAGGCTGTGGCAGCCACACAAAGGCACAGAGGTGCAGTTTGGGTCCTGGCAAAGCAATGCAGTGGGGCTGGCCTGGGGACCATGCAGGAGGCGGGAGCACCTAGACCCCGCTGACCTCTGCCAACCTCCCAGGCTCCAAATCTCCTGGAAACTGTAGAGAAGAGCCCTGCCCACTGCAGAACATTCTTGAGGAGTTTATGTCCCCAGATGTTACCAGGTTTGAGCTATTTCCTCCAGATTATTTGAACAAACCTGTGACTTTTGACCCATCCTGGTCTGACTGGCTTAAGAGGGTGAGTTTCTCCCTGATTTTGAGATTCCCCAGTCCACAGGCCTCCTCCAGGAGTTGGTGATGGACAGGGAAGCCTGGTGGGCTTCAGTCCATGGGGTTGCAGAGTCGGACATGACTGAGCAACTGAACTGAACTGAACGGAGCCCACAGAAAGGACGGCCCCTCTGGCCTCATCTTCTTCCTCTTCTCCAAGCATCACCTGGAAAGAGCTGGGAAAAAAATCCCTTGTTGTTTCTGGTCGGGGAGCCAGCAGAGGGTATGGCTGCTTCAAAGGGATTTCTGCCTGTCTCCATAGGCAGCTCCCCAACCCCACTCCCATCAGCCAGAAGTTTCAACAGCACTGGATCTACTCTGAGCACAGGGGTCAGCCCGGCACCACTGTAGATTCTCCCTGCCCAAAATCATGGCCTGGCCTCTGTGGCTGTGTGATGGAAGAGGGTAGAGTGTGTGCATGGTCACTGCAGTGGTGACCTTCAGGGCCCAGGCCCAAGGACAGGCTGCAGGGCTGCACCGCCCAGGGGGCCCAGGGCATCGGATCTACTCTCAGGATCAGCTGTTGTTGTAAAGTCCCCCTGGTCGGTCTTACATCTTTAAAAGTAGCACTGCCATGTGGAAACAAGTGAACCTCACACATTGTTTGATCCTTGAACACGTGGCTGTGTGGTAACCAAGCCTCCATCCAGGCCCCACTGGGCATACAGCTAGGGGAGATATCTAGACTCCATATCTAGATATCTATCTCTCCTGCAGTTTGGAGTGTGCCTGACCTGTGACCAGCAGAATGTGGGGGAGAGATGTGGGCACCTCCAGGCCCCCCAGGAAAACCACCTCACACTCCTCTAGGCCCTCTGCCTCCAGCTGCCTGTGACCAGAGCAGACCATGAGGGTGGGGGAGGGTGAGTACTGGATGGAAGGATCCTGGGTTCCTCCAGCCAGGAACCCCCACGCTGGGGCCCTGTATCAGTGAGAGGAAACTTCCAGAGCTTTAAGCCAAGTGCATACCATAGGCCCAACCAAGCCTGTGAGCTCCAGATTGTTTTTACATTTGTAAAAATGACTTTAAGAATAGTACTCTGTGACACAGGAAAATTACGTGAAATCAACATTTCAGTGTCCATCAGTGCAATCTGATTGAAGACAGCCACACACGTGCACCCACTTCGTGTCTATGGCTGTTTTCACACCCCAGCTACAGAGATGAGCACATTCAGGAGCTTTCCTGAAGGGATGGAATGACTGGTTTTAAGACTTTGATATAAGGCAACATTGCCTTTGGAGGATTATACTAAATTACATTTCCACTGATCATTTTCCACTCCCTGCCAATCCCAGGTGTGTGATACACACTCCCTGTAAAACAAGGGTTGAAACAGAAGCAACAGCGTGTCACTCATCAGCCCTCTATGAAGGTTAAATTGCAGCCTGGCGCTGTTACCCACCAACGGTGCCCCTGAGGATGGAAAAACAGGCTGAGGCATGTTGTGCTTTGGATATAGGCACCTAGATAGATCATATGTATATCTAAAGAAGAGTTTCAATGACCCCAAATTCTTGCATCTTCCCATTTACAGAAATGCACTAAAAGCATAAACTTGGGAGATCTATTCTTTACGATGTGCAATAATCTTTTGATGTTTGACTTCGTGTTTTTCTTTTCTAGCAAAAACTCCTATGTACACTGACTCCTCTGTCAGAGCTATCTGAGATGCCAGCTCCAAGTCTATAGTTCTCAGGTCTCCAAATAAAACTGAAACAAGTCATGTGAGTTTTTTAGTTGACAAGGGTAAGATTTCTGTCCTCTTGGGCAGTGGTGGCACTGAAGTATCTGTGAACATACCCTGTGCTTGAAAAAGTATCTACTTGTGGGCAACTAGGCACGTTTCTCTGGGCTGATCTAACACACAGATATTTTTGATAATGAAGGCTGGCCCTGGAGGAATTTCTCCTTCCTCAGTCACTGGGTTGCTTTGAGAGTATCTGTGGATGATACTTTCTCCTTCTGACAGGTGACAGAGTCCCAGAACTTTTCTGTGACTGTGCTCTCCTCCATTCCCTGGGTTTCCATAGTGCCTCCACACTCTGTTGGAAGTAGAATGCAGTTAGATGGTATAGAATTTTTATTCATAATAAGAAATACGTATCTAGTCTTCAATCTGTTTCTGGCACATAGTCCTAAAACCTTAGAATTTTCCAATGATAAGAGCAGTAAACATGTCTCTTGTAATGTTGATGAGTTGACTTTTAGCCTCACCTAAGGATGTCGGCTGGTTATCAGGAGAACCAATCTTGCGATTAGAGAGTTGGAACTTTAAGTCTGGGAGGGAAAAGGGGCTGGAGATTGACTCAATCACCAACTACCAATTAGTTAATATATCATGCCTATGTAATGAAGCCTTTATAAAAACCCCAAAGGACAGGATTCAGAGAGCGTCCAGGCTGGGGAACCTGAGTACGTCCTCAGTGGACAAGCCTACTGTTGAACCACTGGTAACTTAAATTCAGCCACGGTGGAAGGAATCATACTCCAGAAATGGGCAGATGCCACAGATGAAGGCTTCATGAATTTCTTCCCAGAGATCTAATTTACCAGCACACCACTGGGTATAAGGAGTGGAGGAGTGAAAGAGAGTCCTTTCAGAATGAAGCCAATGTCTGACAGAGAAAGAGCCTCCACTCAGAGGAGGAGAAGCAGCAGGAAGAAGTGCAGCAAACACACAAAGCAGGTATTTTTCTCAGGGAAACTTTTCAGCTGTGATGCAGGCAGATTAGGTGACTTGTCCAAAGTCACAAGACTAATCGGTGCCAGAGTTAGCATTTGAAACCAAATGTTTCTGGTTGTGGTAGTTTTTGTTTTTGCTGTATTGGGGTCTTTTGGGTTTTATTTTACTCTGCCAATAACACACGAATGATTGCAATGAATTAGCTGTTTGAAAGTGACTTTATAGGGTCAGTTCTACAGGCTACCTAACAAATTCAGAATTCATGAGTTAAAACCACCTCTTGCTTTTGGCTTGGTTTTCAATGGTTTTATTTTCACAAGCCAAACACAGCTTCAGTGGGCCCAAATTTGCTAGCATTAAGGGTTTCCTGTATGGCTAATTCTGCATGTAAAATCCTGGAAGCCAGTTCTAAAGATGGATTTTGAGAATTTGTTGGTGTTGCCCCTGGAGTTAAGCCTAACCTCTCAAGGAGGTCAACTTTCAAAATCAACACTCCTTTAGAGGCAAACAATCCTGGTAGGGTCAACCACATCTAGGGATAGTGTGGTGACTTTGTTTTTTGTTTTGTTTTTCAAATTTTTCACTGATTTTTATTACAGGGTCATTTGGCAACAATCCAGGCTTCCCAGAAGAGGGAAACAATTATAGTACATCCATACAGTGTAACTCTATAAACCATTGAAGGCAATAATGGAGATATTGTTCACGTGAAAAGATGTTAGTAATGTAATGAATAAAAAAGTAGGTGATACAACCTTATGTAAAATATAACATGCATGATAAGTATGTGTCTATTCATCAAGGACATGCTTTATATAGATAAAGGATTGGAAGATGGGTTGTGGGCAGATTTGGCTGGTTTAAGTTTAGTTTTATTTTTGTGATTTTTCTAATTTTTACATAATACTTATGACAAGTGCAATGAAAGTAGTTTTATGCCTTCAAATATGTAGTAAGTTGTTCTTTCAGGGATGGTCATGTGCTTTTGTTTTTTTCTCTTCTGGAAGGTTAAGGAATCAGATTATGATTTTCTGGTCTTCCAGCAGGGCTCTCCCTGGGGTCATGGCAGAGCCCCAGGGACACTCGCTTCACAAAGACTGAAGATGGGCCATTCTGGCCAACCTGGTCCCTCTCCAGAGAAGAACTCAACAGCAGCTGTGCCTTGCAGGCTGGTGGGTGTCAGACACAGACCCGGTGCACATACTCCACCGCAGACGGCAAGAGGGCGGTGACTGTAAAATCTTGGCTTTCAAAGGTACTTTTGAATTTTATAGTAAGGCTCTGTGCTTTGCTGCAATCAATATTCAAATACCAAAAAAAACAGTAGTTGGAAGTGATGATTCATTTAAACAGCCTATTCACTGATTTGGAAACAGAGCATGCACCTCTCTTTCCACATAAAACTCATTTTACTTCCCTCTGAGGATTCAGAGTCATCAGGGGACTTAGTCCTGAACGCCAGCTCATTCAAGCCGTGCTCACAATTTTGTTTCTGTAGACCCAAGGAGAAGGATGCCCTAACATTAGCACTGATAGCTCCTTCTCTGCCTGACTCCTTGCTTCAGCTGCCTTGACTTGACTGCAAATGGCTCTCCCTAGTGTAGTACAGCCTTTCTTCTGAAAATTTTATTAGAGCCAATTAGCTCCTCAAAGGAATATTGTAAAAATACCCACAAAGTATGTCCAGGCGACATCTCCCTTCAAATGTTCTGCCAAGAAGCTGTGACGTATCCAGAGCACATTTTCAGGACACAGCCTGCAGCTGCCTTCTTCCCCGAAGCTGCCTCTGGAAGCATCCTTGCCACCTGGACTGGGACAGACAGGCAGATGGGATGGTAAGCAGCGGGTCACCCTGACGTTCTCGAAGGGGATTACTGGCCTGGAGTTACCCGCTTCTTGTATCTGATCTAATCTGGATAGCTGTGAGGTTCTCCACAATTTTTACATACTGAAACTGTCCCAATAATTTGTAGATACTGATCTATTCTGGAACTTCCATGAGTAATTTGTCTCGGTATCTCTATGTAACTGAGACAGAAGGCTTGGCTCTACCCACAAAGGGATTAGTCACTTATATAAATAAGGATACAAAAGGCTTGGGGAAATAGATTCTGTGAGACTCTAAAAGAGATCATTGGCAACTCAAAACACACCACTGGAGCACAACACGGCACACAGCACGTACCATCTAAGTGCCATTTCATCCGCCCACCTTTCCTCCCCCAATATCAACACCAGGAGCCACATCAACAATGAACAATGGAGAGGAATGTGCCTATCGCAGCACCATAGACATGCCCTCTTTCCAGCTAACTGGCAGGCAGCACTCACCAGTCCATTCATTTGACATTCGCTCATTCATTCCTTAATCTGCCTTGACTCCCCATTTCCTCCCCACCCCACACCCTTGGCCAAGTTCTCTATAATTCTCCACCCCCTCAACCTCTTCTCTTAATCTTCCCTCAACTCTCCACCTTAACCTGAAGCTGGACACCCCTCCTTAGAGGATTCCTGTTGCCCTGTAGCCCCTGGGGGAGAAGGGGATCTGGTTTAAGAGGAAGGTACGTGGGTCCCCTCTGCTGTTTCTGCACCATCCTCTTTCCTCCTCCTGCACTGTCTCCCTCCCTTCGCAGCTGTCGCCCACCAACCCTTGTTCACACAGGACTTAGCCAGCTTGCTAACTTTGCCTCCTGTCACCATGAGGATAACCAGCTACCCAGTGGCCAACCGGCTCCTGACTTCTGCACCATCCCTGACCTCTCCCTCCCCTCCTCCTCACCCATCACTCCCACGGCCCCACTCTGTAACTTCTAATGACTGACGGAGGGAAATGAGGGTGCTGCTGACATAGAAGGGCAGGGGGTTTGCAGGGCAGGGCAGGATATCGGGTCTGCACAGCAGTGGATGGAGAGCTAGAGGCAGACCAGGGAGATGCTGAAGGCATGGGTCAGAATAAAGCTGAGCGTGGCATTTAAACAGACCTCAGCTTCTTCTCCTCCCAACCTCTCCCATCAAAGGCCACAGTGGCTTGAGATGAGTCCGACTCGGGCAGGCTGCTGGGGCTGAGCATCCAGGGCTGTCCTCTGGGGGTCCTCTGCTGCGGCCGCCACACTCTAACCACAGCTCACCTCCTCCCATCCCCTATGTTCAGGTCATTCTCCCCAACTCAGCACCTGCTCCCCTCTTCTCTTCATGGCCCGCATTAATATAACCCTCACTTTGTGCCACCCCCTCGCACTGTGGGCACTGCTGGCTGAACCCCAACCTTGAGTGGAGCCATCAGTTTGCCTTATCCACATACTTGTCATTTAAAGAGAAAAACCTCCCAAACCAGCTGACTGGTTTCACCTCAGTCCGTTAGGGCAGGCCACAGGGGTGCTCAACACCCACGCTCATCCCCCTGGGGTTGATTTTCCTTGTCTTGAAGCAGTTTCATGCACTTTCCCATCCCACACCCCACTTTCAGGGAGGCCCTCACCTCACATCTCACATGTGAAAACTGAAGCCAGTAGAGAGGACATCACCACACCGTGGGAACGAACACCTGCATAGTCCCCCCGCCCCGACCACCCCCGGGCACAGCGGGGATGTCTTCTTCTCCATCCCTCAACTTCGAGGGGGTCCCGTCACCCCTCTCCCTCACTGCCAACTTCCGCCTCACCACTGGGCCATTTCCACCGGATACACACACTCTAGCAACTTCCAGCTCACTGTCTCGTTTCTCTGCTCTCCTCACCAGCACCTCCAGATTGCTGTCTCCACTTCCACACCTCCACCGTCCTTCTCCTCTCTCCGACCTAGCTTTGCCCCTTGCTTCGCGGAGGCTTCCTTTATCAGGGCCACCGCTTGTCCTCGGGAACAAATCCAGAGGATGCTCCTTCGCCCCATCAGTGTGCACACATTTCTCCACCCCCTCAACGGAAGCGCCCTCCTCTCTCCGTTTCCCAAGCCCCTGCCCCCTCCGCCTGGTCTCCTCTTGCTGCATTTCCCACCTGTGTCTTGACGCCATTTTGGGCTCCTCTTGTTTCCTAGCCAGCGCTCAACGTTGCACCCCGCAGGCCTGGCCCTGGGTCCCCTCTTCTTCCCTGTCCGCATTCCCTTCCTCGGTGACCAGATCTGGTCTCACGGTTTTAAATCATTTCTGTTTACCAAAGACTCCAAGAGGACCGCTCTAGCTCTTGCCAACCCCATGTTCGTATGTCCAGCTGCCTCCGTGAAATTCCCACCTGGGGGGTCTAGGAGGCATCTGAAATGAAATACAACCAAAATGGAGCAGTTGATCCTCTCGTCCTTCTGGAAAAACAAAGCAAAACATACACATTTATTCTCTGGCCTCTACAAGCCCTCTTGCAGCCTGAGTGTCCAGGGCACCTGCTGCCCAGAGGACATCCCTGGGTGCTCAGCCCCAGCAGCCTGCCTGAGTCAGACAGATCTTCAGCCATTATGGCCTTTGAAGGCAGAGGTTGAGAAGAAACGCAGCTGCGGTGCATTCAGGTGCCACGATCATCTTTACTCTCATCCAAGCCTTCAGCATCTCCCTGGTCTGGCCCCCAACTCCCATCCACTGCCGTGCAGACCTGATATCCTGGCCCGCCCTGCAGCCCCCTGCCCTTCCCGTCAGCAGCTCCCGCGTTTCCCTACATCCCTATGTCCTCACCGCCCCTGGGAGGAACTCACCTCTCCCCAAGCTCAGTTTGCCTGTACCCTCATTTCCCTACGTCCCTATGTCCTCACCGCCCCTGGGAGGAACTCACCTCTCCCCAAGCTCAGTTTGCCTGTCTCAGCACAATGACCCAGACCCATGACAATGAGCAGTGACCCCAATGTGGCCAGTCTATCCCATTTCCCTGGGAGCATGACCCAAGCCAGGACCAAATGACCAAATTCCAGGACTTTGGAATTACTAGAAAAATAAAGCTCTCCTCCAGCTGCGAGAGTCCTGATGATGTTACTCGAGCCCCTGGGTCCAGCTAAGCCCCAAGTTATTTCTGCACCTGTCAGCTATGGGAGCCTATTGGCACCTCACCTTTGTTTTTACTTAAACCAGTTTGAGTTAGAATGGTTTTGCTCACAACCCAAAGAGCTCTGATCAATGCATGAATTCATTCACTCACTCACTTCCCCTACTGGTTACCAGGCACCAATACCTCAGCCAGTGACTGGTTTAAATAATGCCCTGTAACCACAAACATTCCCCTCTCTCTGCTCCACAGCCTATAGGGTCAAGCGCTGGTATTTACAGCTCCCTAACTAGGCCCCATCTGATCTCATTTCTCAAGGTTCTCCTTAAACGGACTCACTACACCAAGGAGACCTATTGTAATCCCTGGCTCTTTGTGACGCCTGGACTGGAGCTCACCAGGCTCCTCTGTCCACGAGATTCTCCAGACAAGGATCTCCTTCTCCAGGAGATCTTCCTGACCCAGGGATCGAACCCAGTTCTCCTGTATTACAGGCAGCTTCTTTAGCTTCTGAGCCACCAGGGAAGACCTCCAAAGCCACATTTATTCGACTCCCATACCCTTTCCTGGCACTCTCTTCATCTGACCCATCTTCCAGACCCATCTCTCAGGCACAGTTCCTCTGAGGAGCTGCCCATGTGACTCTGGCTCACACATCACAGATCCTCTCCAGCAGCTCTTGGACCTCCCCGACCCGGACCCTCACTCTCTGCTGGGGCTCAGCCTCCCTGATCTCTGTGAGCATGTCCTCCCCAAAGGGCAACATGAAGGCAGGCCTGGTCTCATGCTCCTTCCAGGCCCCAGGATGTCTGGAACAGAACTAGACATCCTCACTAATGACAGGCTTTAACACTGACCAGGCCCGCTTCCACATTAAACCTGCTAACTCTCACGGTAACCAACCATTGAGAAACTGAGGTGCTGGGAACCCAGCCAGCTTCACCCAGCTGGAAGGTACTGGGCCAGATTAGGGACATGGACCTGTCTTAGGATTCCCTGGGCGGAAGTGGACACTTCTTCAGTGAGGAAGGGGCAGAAGAAAAGAAAATGCACTCCTGAGGCCATTTTTATCCTATCCGCACATCTGGTGAAGAACCAACCTGGGCCCGTCTCTGCCCTGGTGGTCCAAGAAGAGGAGTCCACGGATCACGTTTGCCCTTGTGACCGTGACACACTTCTCTAGACGTTTCTAAATGCTTACTCTTAGCATGCGTGTTCATAGCCTTGCACGTCAGCAACAAACAGCAGACCAGCCTTCGGGCAGCAAAGCCAGCCACTGCTTTATGGGGGGCCCGCCGCCTTTCTCCCCACCCTGTCATCCTCAGCCCTGTCCCACATGGGCAGCTGCTGACTCCCATCTGAGCCTGGAGTCCACGTGGCCGGAGAGCTCGGCGGGTGGCGGGAAGCCCTCCTGGAGGAGACGCAGGCAGAGCAGGGGCCCCGCGGAGACAACGGAGGGGAAAGCAGGGCTGCCAGCCCCCCACTCCTGGAGCCGGCGGTCCCGGCCAGATCTGCTGTCACTGACCAGCTAGAAACTGCGATTCTGAGCCAAGGGCTACTGGGTCTCTTCAGAAGGACCGATCAGACCACTTGAAGACCAAGGTCAGACAGATGGACCTTGAATCAGGGGTCAAGGGCCTCTGTCCAGTAAACACTCCAAGTTTCGTTCATTCTTTCACCAAATGTTTACTGATTGCCAGGCCCTGCGCCAGCATTCAGGATAGAACCGAGCTGTGTCTCCGGCTAGTCGGGACACAGACGCCTAGATGAGAGCTCGGGGGACAGTCACGGGAGGGGACAGGAACCAAGAGGGGCAATGGAGAGCCTGGCGGCATGTCTCCTGCGCTGTGCTGTGGGGAGCTGCCTTTGCCCTCCCTGGCCTGGCCCATTTCTTGGCACCAGATCTCTCCAGGGCCACCCCGGTTAATAAAGGAAAACTTGGAGTCTTCCCCGAAGGAACTGTAACCAGGCCAAGAGACAGCACAGGGACAGGAGCCTCCTCCCTGATAAACCCCTCTCCTCTGGCCCCTTTTCCACTCTTTCTTGTAGCAGGAACCCGACGCTCTGGGCTGGAATCGGTCACTTCCCTAGCGGACGCTGAGAGGCTGTTAGGAGGATGCGTTCCTTCTCTGTCCTGAGAGGCAGCATAGCAGGATCAGGAAGCTGGTCTTTGAGCCTCAGATACGGGTTCAAATCCTGGTCTGGTCACTTGGTGACTATGATGTAAAGCGGTTGAGAGCTAGACTCTGGGCCAGGCTGTTGTTGCTGTTGCTGTTGTTGAATAGTAGTTAAGACGTGTCTGGCTCTTTTGTAACCCCATGGACTGTAGCCCACCAGGTTCCTCTGTCGATGGGATTTCCCAGGCAAGAAGACTGGAGTGGGTTGTCATGTCCTTCTCCGGGGATCTTCCTGACCCAGGGATCGAACCCACATCTCTCAAACTGGCAAGCAGATTCTTTACCACTGAGCCCCCAGGGAAGCCCCAGAGCCAGACGACCTGAGGCCAGCACTGGGTCACACTGTGTCTCTAACATTCCTGTGCCTCGAGTTCCTCCCCCATAAAGTACAGAATCACCTAGTACCTGCCATGGGGTGGTTAAGAGGACTGAGTGGACTCCTGCAAAGTGTTAAACAAGAGCCAAACTAACTGTAAGCCCTCTATTATTGTTAGTTGTGTTGCTTATTGTATGTTAGTCATTGTTAGCCACAGTAATTATTACACCAACTCACAGGGACGCTGAAAGAACTAAATGGGTTAATCACTGAAAAATGTTGACTAGGTGCCTGACAAAGATTACTGCCCTTTCTCCTACACTTTTTGATAGATACACAGTGGGTGGAAAGCAGAACCCGCCCTCCCCAGCATCCCAGGGAGCACAGGCCAGGGGCTGCTCCTGCTACCCCTTGGGAGGACACCCTCAAGCCCTCTAAAGGGACTGTGAAATTCTTGAGAAAAATCCATTGAAGTTCACCTTAATGCTTACACACAGTTTTTTAAAGGTCACTTTTTTAAAAAGAAGCAGGAAAGCAGAGAAGTGGGAGAACCCGATGACGGGGGCCAACCAGCTGAGGGTACAGGGCAGTGCTGGGGAGAAACTCAGGACCCCCCTTCCCACAACCCTGGGGGCAGACGCCCGGAGACCCTCTCCCTGCAACAGAACCTTCACCTTTCACAGGGAGGGAAGCTGAGGGTGGCCTACCAGAGACAAGCTCAAAAATGCTTATTCCTCCCAGAATAGAAGCTTTTATTTTCTGCCTTTCCCCAGACATTTTTGTGAAGGAAGGAAGAAAATTGCCCAAGGTCCCTGAGCTGAAACCTGGAGGCTAGAGGAGACAGTGGGAAAGAAGGCAGGGAAGGGGAGGAGACCCCCCCACATCTCCCGTGCTGTGTGACTGAGGCGCAAGGGGGCCTGGCTCAGCGGGAGGGCTCCCCAGAACCCTCCTCTCTGTGGTCATCACGGTGCTCAGTCCCTGCCATTTTCAGGTGGGGGGATCCCCCTGAGGGCCTTTCACCATACAGCCTCCAAGACCTCCCAAGATCACTCCCACACGCACTCCCAGGAGGGCCGGGATGAACCTGGCCTTAAACCTGTCTTCCTGAAGAGCCCCATTGTGCGACTGGATGGTCCGGTTGGGTCAGTCAGCCAGAAAAGATTTCTGGACGTTGCTTGTTCGTGCCCACCCTCCTGCGAGCTGTCCCCTGTGGCTTGGGCTGACGTGTGTCTAAATGGTGACCCAGCCCCTGACCAGGGCCTCACCTTGGGACTTGATTTCTTCTCTATCTCTGAGCCCTGGCCTCCATTGGCCTCTCTAGCTGGTAACGTCTTGTCATGCCAGGTCTCAGGGAACCAACAGACACCCGTGGGCTGGGCCAGCTGAGGTGAGATGGGGGAAGCCCAGGCCAGACACAGGCAGGAGAGGCAGGTGGCGTGTGATGAGGCCCCCTTGGAAGAGCAGAACGGCAGCTGAGTCACTCCTGAGGAATCTCTGCATTATAAATAGTAATAGTCCTGACTGGTGATGATGAAAGGGAGAACAATGAAGGACCATTGTCCTTCCTGATAGACTATTACTAAACCATGAATAATCCCTTTGAAGGAACTGAGGCTACAGACAACCCCTTGCCCCTTCCATGCCATGCACCAGCACTGCTGATTAAACTAGGGGCCTGAAAGCATGCTGGGGCTGGACCTGGACTGGCATTTCATCAATAAGGACATCAAATCAGGGGACAAGTATACCCATCTCCAACTTAGAGATGGATCAACAGATCAGAGAGTTTCCCTGCTCAGGTTCATGGCTGAGTTGGTGTTTAAACCCGGGTCTGCCTGCAGTGAAGCCTCTGACCCTCCAGTTAGGCCGTGGAGCTCCCAAGGGCAGGGAGGACCCAAGAACCTCAAAATGACCAAGCCATAGTCCCACCAACCAAAGAATCCACTAACTCAGGTGCAAAGCCAAGCTGTAGGAGATGCCAACCATGTAAAATCCTTTTAAGCAAGGATAGACCTATTAAACTTTGTTCATCTTTATTTCCCTTGAAAACATTAAATAAAAGCCAGGGCCAGAAAAGACTTCCAATAGGAACTAAGCAACCCACTTCGGTATTCTTGCCTGGAGAATCCCAGGGACGGGGGTGCCTGGTGGGCTTCCATCTATGGGGTCGCACAGGGTCAGACACGACTGAAGCGACTTAGCAGCAGCAGCAGCAGAAACTAAGCAAAAGTCTGTTCTTTGCTACAAGGTCATCCTGCTTTCATTGCCAATGAGGGTCAGATCTCGTCCCCACAAGAAGTCCAGATCCAGCCATTCCTGGGCCATCATACCACGCATGCTCATCCCCCGTGTCCCTGGGGGTGGAACAAGGCTGGGACTGGCTAGGTGGACATCAGAGGCCCAAGATAACCAAGATATCATATTTTATAGGGACCCCACCCAGTTCCTTGAGCCTCAGGCCCAACACACAGCAGTGTTCACATTCCTGAACTGCCAGGGATCTAGATCGTGGGGGCTGAGCATCGTCAGAGCCTGAGAAGAGCCTCCTAGTAGCAGGCCGTGGACTCCTGAGTCTGCTGGGGATGGAGTCTGGGGAGGTTTGCCTGCTCCCCAGGCTTCACAGGCCCGGAGCTGGAACAGGCCAAACTCCGTGTACACTGACAAGGTCAGAAGGGCACGTCATAGCACCACTAACACAATTCGGCAGGGAAGTTGGTTTGCATATGTTTATTTTTTGCATAACCACTAGACAACCATCTCTCTTCCGCTTCCCCCAGCCTTCCCTAGTCTACAGCTGAAAGCTGTTAGTGGGCAATGCATTTTAGGGAGGAAGGAAAAGGGACCAAGTCTGCCTAGGTGTCTGCAGATCTGGGTCATCTGAAAAGGTCCCTCCCACAGTAGAAATGCCAGATGGAGCTGGCAACAGCCTGGACACACGGGCGTTCCCCCAGAGACACCACTAGAAGCCCTCACCTTTTCCTCAGTGCCGTAGGATGACACAGCTCCTAGCCAGGTCTCAGGATGCTTCTTTCCAGGGACTTTCAAGATCTAGGGCTTCCTCAAACCTTGGTCACCTTACTCACATGTTAGAACCACATACAACTTCTTTAGGTTAAAATGGACTTCAAGGTAGACAAGTAAATCCTCTAAATTGGCTCTATTTAAATGAGTATTCCAATGAAATATCATGCAAAGTCTGTGTGCTTGAGGGGTTGTTTCCTATGATGCCTCCAAGTACAGGAACCCAGATCCACAAGCCAAGCCCAAAGCAAGGATCCTTATTCCCCACCCCAGCCTGCCTTCCTGACACTCGCACCCAGGCTGTGATGAAATGGGGACACTTCATCAAAGTTTAAAGAGGTCAGATAGGTGCCAGGCACCCTCTCAGGGCCTCTAGCCTTCAACTCCAGTAGAGTTGCTAAGACATTTATTGAACAACCCAAGATGGCAGAGGCCACTGACACCATGCTGAGGTCAGTGTAGCCTGAATGGCTTGGAGGAAAGGAATCTGTGTGCTCTGAAGCTGGCATGCAATCAAGATACCCATCTGCATGAGCCACTGTTCACTCCTCTGCCAAGCCCAGCTCCCTTAATCTGCCAACCCAAGTCCAGCCAAGAGAACAAGGCTAGGACTCATCCCTTCCAAATGGCACACAGACCCTTCCCTGCCAACAGGCTTTCTGTGAGAAACTAGGCCAAAAGCATGAACCTAGTCCCTTAGGTCCAGGACAAACAGGGCAGGATATACTAGGCCCAGCCTGGTTTAGACTGAGCTGTGCTGGTTCTCCTTTCTGTAAGAGCCAGCCTCTGAGCACAGGAATCCTGTAAGAGCAGGCCCTGAGCTGGACCACTGGATCTGATGCTCAGAAATTTTCTGACAGATGTGGTGCACCAGGGACATAACTGTCCCCTCCCACTGGAGCTGATCTGGGAGACCATGACACAGACACCAACCCTTATCTTCACCTCTGCTTGCCTTTCCTGTGGTTCCATCTACTTCTGTGGCTGTTGGCCCAAATCTGTGCCTGCAGCCCAGAGCCCTCACCTGAGCCCAGATCACAGAGCAGCAGCTCCTCAGGACAGGCCGTGTCTATTCTGCAGATGCCTCAAACTCATTATGTCCAAGATGAGCTGAGTTTATTGTCTCACATTCCATCCTGGTTCCATACATACCTTCCTTTTACATTCTCTCTCTTGATAAATCCATCCGACACCAAGTCAGGACTTTCTACTATTCTCCACCATCACCACCCCCACCGTGACCCCTGCCACCACCTCTATCACCATCCCTTCCACCTCCACCACTGTCACCATTACGTCCACCTCCAGTGCCAATCCATCACCTCCCCTCTCCCTCCCCACCACCAGCATCCCTAATGGGTCATCCAGTTCTAGTGATTCTTTGTTCCAAAATCCCCTGGAGTCTGGCCCTTCATGCACGCATCCAACCACCACCCATGTTAATGCTGCCTAACCAGCTCTCCAATCTTCAGCTGCCCCCTCCCCTCTACCTACACACAGCTGTCAGGGCATCTCCTCGTGTGCTCAAAGCACGGCAGTTCCCTTACCCCTGCTTCCAGGCTTCTGCAACCATGCCCTATAAAGGAGAGCTTGGATCAAATCTGGGGGGTGCTGCACTAAAAGCTTAAATACTTTTCTTTATTGCAAGATTTGTCAGTCTTTCATATGAACAAGCATGGAGACCCTTCTTCTAGGGGAAGAAAGTAGATCCACTGTGAAGAGCTTCCTGAGTTTCTTTAATCATGTAAGTTTGGCTAGGGCTCCTTAAGGAGGAAGAAGGGAAACTGAGGCATCTGTTTGGCCTGGCTTCCCCTTCTCAGGATTCCCTCCCTACTGCTAAGTCTCCGCAGAAAGGTCCCTCCTCTCCACATCTTTCGAAGTAGACATGACCACCCCCGCTCCGTCCTCAGTCCTGTTCTAACACTGTAATTGTTTGCATCTCTGATTTCCCTACCGGTCCAGGAGCTCCCTAGGGCAGAGAGTTTCGGGGATCCCCTCAGCCAACACAATGCCTGAGGAATGGCGGTGCCCTGAGTGTGGAGCAGCTGTTGCATGCCCACTGGTCTGGGCAAGACAGGCAGAGGCAGCATCTGCAGGACTTACCTGCACATCCTTGCCTCCCATCCCCCACTCCTCAACCCACTTGCCCCCAGAATCTGCCTCTGCCCTGCCATCAGAGTAGCTCTTACTCTTGCCAACAATGACCCAAATCACTAATCTCACCCTGCTGTGCGTCAGTTTTCAGCTGATTCAACTTCTGGGCAGAATCTACGGTCACTCCTCTGTGTTCCTGGGCCCACTTGACAGCCCCGCCGCCCCCCACCCCCACAAGCTCTCTCCCACCATCCCACCCCACCCCGCGCTGCCCTGGCCACTCTGTCCGGGTCTCCGTATCCCAAGCTCTCCAGTCTTCCCCCAGCATCACGTTCCTCCAGGCGTGCTGCCATCCCCCCTGCTCCGGGCCCTCCCGCAGTCATGCCCCTGTAGCTGCCCCCACGGCCTCGGCCCCGCCACACCCCCTAGGAACTCCCTCACACCGTATCCACCGCGGACGTCGCCTTGGAGCTTCCAGTCTGACTTCAACAGTGGCCCACTTGACAGATACACTTTGATGTCTCACTGTTGCCTCAAACTCTATGTGAGCAACGTGTTAATTCTTGTTCCGTCTGCTCAACCTAATCTGCCTCCAGTGTTTGCCCATCTCCATAGACGATGCCACCATCCATCTGCCTCCCTCAACTCCACAGCTTTGCCAATAGTTTGTCTCCCAAATATGTATTTAAATATGTAAAAGTTTTTATGTTATCATGACAGAACATTTGACATGGGATTTATTCTCTTACATTTTCAAGTGCACAGTACAGAATTGTTAACTAAAGGCACAGAGGTGTACAGCAGATTGCCCAGAATGTCTTCTTCATCTTGAATAACTGAGACTTTATGCACATTGATTCTATTGCCCGTTGCCTGGTCCCCCCCTCTAGCATCTGACGACCACCTTTCTACTCTCTGCCTCTATGAGTCTGACAGTTTTAGATGCTTCGTGTAAGTAGAATCAAACAGTATTTGTCCTTCTGTGACTGATTTACTTTACTTAGCATAATGTCCTCAAGATTCATCCATGTTGTCACATAATGCAGGATTGCTTTCTTTTTTAAGGGTGACTAGTACTTCCTAAAGGAGATCAGTCCTGGGTGTTCATTGGAAGGACTGTTGTTGAAGCTGAAACTCCTTGGCCACCTCATGCAAAGAGTTGACTCATTGGAAAAGACCCTGATGCTGGGAAGGATTGGGGGCAGGAGGAGAAGGGGACAACAGAGGAAGAGATGGCTGGATGCCATCACCGACTTGATGGACATGAGTTTGGGTAAACTCCAGGGGTTGGTGAGGGACAGGAAGGCCTAGCGTGCTGCGATTCATGAGGTAGCAAAGAGTCGGATGTGACTGAGCGACTGAACTGAACTGAACTGAATACTCCTTTGGGTACATATACAACAGTTTCTTCATTCATCTGTTGATAGACACTGAGGTTGTTTCTATGGCTATTGTGAATAGCACTGCAGTGAATGTTGGAGTGCTACTACTTACTCAAGATCCTGATTTGGGGGGATACACCAGAAGTGAGATTTCTGGATCATATGATAATTTAATTTTTAATTTTCTGAAGAACTGCCCTACTGTTTTCGGTGGGGGCTACATCATTTTGTATTCTAACCAACAGTGCACAAGGGTTCCAATTTCTCCATGCCCTCACCAACACTTGTTACATTTTGGTTTTTGGATAGCAGTAATCCTGACAGGTGTGAGGTGATACCTCACTGTAGCTTGATTTGCATTTCCATCATGACTGGTGATGTTGAGCATCTTTCTTGGTCCAATCATTTCTCTTGGTCCCCACTGCCGCCACCCATTCAGACAGCATCCTCTCCTGCTCGAATTCTTGCAGGAATCTCCAAACAGATCTCACCTTACCCACCCTCTCTTGCCTGCCTCCCACCCACTCTATACAAGTAGGGAACTCTTTCCAAACACAAACCATCCCCTTGATGAAATCCTCTATTTCCCCCATTACTCTCAGGATAAAAATGAGCATCCCTAGTGCAGTGCCCTCACCTCATCAGCAGAGTTCCAGGTGTATTTCTAGCTTTCTGCAGGTTAACCACACCAGCTTTGCTGGAAGGGTGCATCCACATTCCTGCATCACTTACACAAACACCTACAGGTAACCCTTCACCTCCTTTGGATCTCAGTTCAAATATCCCTTCATGCCAGACATCTGCTGGACATCGCATACACATTCCTGTGACACCACCTGCATCTTCTTCCTAAACTCACTATGTGTGCTTAGTCACTCAGTTGTGTCCAACACTTTGCGACCCCATGGACTACAGCCTGCCAGGTTCCTCTGTCCATGAGGATTCTCCAGGCAAGAATGCTAGAGTGGGTTGCCCTCCTCCAGGGGATCTTCACCACAAGGGATGGAACACAGGTCTCCCACATCGCAGGCAGATTCTTTACCATCTGAGCCACCAGGGAAGCCCACGATTGTGATTCAATCCGTAACTATATTAGGATCTGTTTCTGCTTCCAGAATGCAAACTACAGTGGAGCAGGGTACACATGCATCTGGTCCTCACTGGGTCTGCAGGGCCTGGAAAGACCCTAGCACACACCAGCACTCAGCCAATACTTCTGGAGCTCATTCTTGATGAGCTTGGCTTATTCAGAAGCAGCTCCTCCAACTGTGTTGAAAGCAAAGGTCTTGGAGGCTGACATATATGGCTCAGTTTCTCGAGACTCCGTTTTCTCATTGGTAAGGAGGAATAACTATGATGGGGTCTGTCCTGGAGTTCAGCAAACATCAGTAGTTACCGAGTGAGGTCAGAGTGACAAAATCTCTCCGCTTGCCTCCTGATGAAGACATTTACTCACCCCATACAGAGCAGAGACTGAATTGAGCAGTTTCCTAGGCCTATGGTAACAAAATACCACAGGCTGGGGACTTAAGCAACAGAAATGCATTGACTCATGATTCTGAAGGCTGAAAGTCTAAAATCAAGGTACCAGCAGCATTGGTTCCTTCTGATGACTACTGGGAGGGAAGGTATGTTCCCGGCCTCTAACCCAGTTTATGGTAGCTGCGGCAATCTTTGCATTCCTTAGCTTGTAAAAACATCACTCCCGTCTGTTTTCATCTTCATGTGGTATTCTCCCTGTGTGGGGGCATGTACGCAAATTTCC
The DNA here is from genome assembly GCA_024291935.2 of Okapia johnstoni. Lineage (NCBI taxonomy): Eukaryota > Metazoa > Chordata > Mammalia > Artiodactyla > Giraffidae > Okapia > Okapia johnstoni. The sequence goes on from CM044326.1 coordinate 4,574,415, forward strand.
CGTTTTTGAGGGAAAATGGAGCCATGTACGTGTATGGCTGAGTCTCCTCACTCTTCACCAGAAACTGTCACAATCTTGTTGGTTAATCGGCTGTAACCCAATACAAAATTAAAAGCTTTTTTAAAAAAATTTCCCCTTTTTAAAAAGACACCGGTTGTGGAGTATTAGGGGCCCACCTTACTCCAGTATAATGGCATTTTAACTAATTACATATGTGACAATCCTATTTCCAAATCAAGTCACATTGTAAAGTACGAGGGGTTAGGACATCAACTTCAGGTTGGCAGGGATACAGTCCAACCCATAATAGAAGCTGTCCACATGGTCTGAAAAGGAGTCCCCAGGTGCCCTGGGCGGGGTGGGGGTGGGGTGACTCGGCATGGATGGGATCCATTTGATGGCTCAAATGTGGGCTGGGGGCCCCATGTGGCAGACACAAGGCTGTGTGGCCAGCGCAACATACCCTCCACTCCTGCCTCGCCTCAGAAAGTCACTTTGTGTTTTTTCATATTAATTAATTAATTAACTTGGTGGTGCCGGGTCTTAGTTGAGGCATGTGGGATCTTTTTCAGTTGCGACATGTGGGCTCTTAGTCTCCACATGCAGGATCTAGTTCCCGGACTGGGGATTGAACTCGAGCCCCCTGCATTGCAGTCTTAGACCCTGCACCACCAGCGAAGTTCCTCGCGAAGTCATTTAGGAATGAAGGGGGTCTCTCTCACCTCCAGAGCAGGCAGGGAGCCCCACTACGTCTCCGGGGAGGACTTGAGAGAGAACCTCTCCAGGGCTCTCCTGAGACCCGTCGCCCAGGCATCCCACCACCGGAGGGCTCTCCCTGACTGCAAGAGGCCATGGCCTCCAGAGAGGCCTTGTCTCTCAGAGGAAGGCGCCATCCCTCCCCGCCCCTTTCCCCTGTTTCCTTCCTCATAACTTGCAGGCTGAGTAGAAGTGAGCAAGCATTGCTGGGGCACGGCTCAGCCCCCAAGACTGCATGACGGGCTTCACAGGAAGGGCTCCTTGGTTCGCAGGGTTCTGTGGGGTGCTCCCACCACAGCCACACACAACTACCGGACCCCACAGCCTGTGTGACCCCTCAGCAGCTGGAAGACGTGACAGCCCTTCACACTTAGCACTCTGTCTACTTTGAAGGTGGCAGAGAGATTCCCACTGATGCCACTCCCTAAGGCCGGATGGTCACAACCCTGATTTCCCCCTCACTTCCTCTCTCTCACAGGTATCCCAGCTCCTCATTGAAACAAAGGCCTAAAGCTGGTGAAGACTCCTGAGAGTCCCTTGGACAGCAAGGAGATCCAACCAGTCAATCCTAAAGGAATCAGTCCTGAATATTCATTGGAAGGACTGATGCTGAAACTGAAACTCCGGTACTTTGGCTGCCTGATGAGAAGAGCTGACTCATTGGAAAAGACCCTGATGCTGGGAAAGATTGAAGGCTGGAGGAGAAGGGGACGACAGAGGATGAGATGGTTGGATGGCATCACCGACTCAATGGACATGAGTTTGAGTAAAGTCCGGGAGTTGGTGACGGACAGGGAGGCCTGGCACGCTGCAGTCCACGGGGTTGCAAATAGTCGGACACAACTGAGGGACTGAACTGAACTGAACTGAAAGCTGGTGAGTGACAGCCCAGGCACATAGTAGGTGCTTGATGAACATTTCCCCAATGCTTCCCATGCTCTCCACTGGCATTTCCAGCGTCTGAGTGGACCTGTCTTTAGCTGAGCACTCTCCCAACTCCTGTTCTGTGTCCCTTGCCAGGCAGGCTCCAGCCCCACAGCTGTCCAGTCACCTCAGCTAGAAGACATCTCTCTAGGGGCCGCCGGCATTTGCCTCCCAGTCTCCCTCCCTCCTGGTCTCACCTCTCCACCCACAGGGCCTCCATCAGGCCCACACTTGTCTTGCCTCCAACTGATGACTCTCCACCCTTGTGGTCTCCTTCCATCCTATCTGTCTTCCCCTCTGCCTCCAGAGCCCCAGGAGAGCGAGGGCCCCCACATCTAACCCTGCACCATCTGGATGTACACGGTCGGGCCTCCACTTCTCTGGTTGTCTTCCCTGGCCAGCCTCACCATGTCACCCTCTGCCTCAGTCACTCCAACCCATACACTGTGAGACCCACCTCAAGCATCACCTGTGACTCAGCTCTGATCACCTCACTCTTCATCCTGCCTCCCAGGACAGGTTGGACACATGTGGCATTTGTCACACCTTGTGATCCTCTGTCAATTAGTCACTCTCTCCCATTAGAGTACCAAAGGTCTTCAAACTCCAGGTACAAAAAACCAAAGGAAGCATCATACGGAAGGTAGGCTGCCTGGCTCCAGGCCCAAGATTCTGACTGTGGAGCCCAGAGACGGGCATTTTAACAAGCCAGTGGCAGTCTTGTTGCAGGTGGTCCTTGGGTCCCACATTGAGACCCGCTGCTCTGGTGGGTTCCAGGCTGGGGGTCTGGTCTTGTTTGTGGGTGAGTGTCCTCAGCTCCTGCTTGGTGCCTGTCACAGGGAATGACAGAAGACCCCCAGTAGGGGCCTTGGCTCACATCATGGATTCCCTTTTCCACCAGCTGAGGGACTATGGCAAGCCCCTCAGTCTCTCTGAGGTTGGCTCTGAGCTCCCTCTGAATAAGGAAGGCCATCAAGTCTGGCTCACAGAGTTGTGGGGAGAACTGGAAGACACACAAACCTCAGCTCAGCTTTCCACCCAATACCCCACCTGTAAACAAGGCTGAATCTATGGTAACCTGTGCTCTTAAGATTTCTCAGAGGTGCTGAGGTCTTGCTCCAGCCCTATCCAGGGGTATCTACTTGCATACAAGTAGACGGAAAATCTACTGGGAGGAAAAATCCCCTCCCTTCCTTGGAATTGGAGGTTAAACTTGTCCTGAGTTTGCCTAGGTCTCTTGTCAATTTTTAGAAGGGTGAATAATAGTGCACAGAGATGAAGGCCCCCACATTTTCCAAGAAGACAAGAGGTAGGAAGTGTTTCCAGCACAGTGTGATGAGGACAGGCCCTAGGGTGAGGACCACGGTGTCCGGAAGTGGCCATGGACTGACATGCAGACCAGCAGAAGTTCAGGTGGCCAAGGGCCAGGGCCTGCCCGGAACTTGGCACTTTGTGCAGTCGGGTTTCTCCTGGCACCCAGCTCTGGGCTCTGTCTCACCGTCACACGAAGTCATTCATGCAGCAAATATTAATTGAGTGCATACTCCATGCTGGTGCTGTGCTGGGCCTAGGGATACAGAGGTGACAAGATCGATAAGATAAGCCTCTATACAAGAGGATTTACAATATTGGGGTGTGTGTGAGGAGGGTGACAGATAAGCAAGCAGGAGCAAGATAGTAATGCTGGGATGAAAGTATGGAAGGACTGGAGAGAAGGGCTTTCAAGATGGAGTCTGGCCTTTACCTGTGAATTGAGATAGACGAGGTCAATGTCTCATGCTTCAGAATTAAGACTTTTCTGGGTACTGTGTGCCACCCTGCTTCTCCCAGTGCACCCCAGGCCCTCTGCAACCTCATCCATTAGCCCCTGAGTCCACGACCCTGTGGGAGCTGGGGTTGGTCAGCTCCCACAGGGCTGTAGAAGGACAGAAGGACAGAGAGGGCAGAAACATCCTGGGAGAGCAGATATGCCAAGAATTCAAGGTGGGGGCCCTGCTACCCTGATATAGGTTCCCTGTGCTAATTTTTGTAGATCCAACTATTTGGGCTGCTTCTTCTTGGATTCTTATAAGCCCTTTGTAATCTTATTTAAGAAAATATTTTGCATGGGCCAGTTTTGTTCATTCATTTATTCAAAAAAGTTTTTATCAAGCATAGCCCAAGTGCCAGGTGTAATGCTAGGTGCTTGAGTTATATCAAAGAACAGTTTTAACAAAGATCTTGTTTTCCTGGAGCATGTGTTCTAGAAGGGGAAAACAGACAATAAACAATAAGCATAACAAATAGATCAGTTATATAGGATACAGAAAGTTGTAGGGGCCAGGAGGAAGAAAGTAGAATAGAGTGAGGAAATTGGGGGCCTAGAAAGTAAGGGAGAAAATTACCTTATACATGGCATAAGGTGGTCAGGCGAGGCCTCACTGCGTAGCTGAACTGTGAAGACTCTGCGGAGGTGAAGGAGACACTGTTAGGATATCTGAGGAAAGAGTGCTCCTGGCAGAAACACATCGAGTGCAAAACCCTATGTGGGAGTGCTTCTGTAATGTGTGAGAATCAGCAAAGTGACTGGCACTGGAGCAGAGTGAGTGAAAGACAGAGCTAAGGATAAAGAGACAAGAGAGATGAGAGGGCCTGAGACCGGGGGCAGCCACTGAAAGGCAGGAGCAGAGAATGTCAGCATCTGAGCTCCCTCTAAAACGATCACTCTGGATGTTATTTGGGACTAGATGAGGAGCAGAAACAGGGAGAATAGTTTGGATGCTATCACACAGTTCAGATGTAAATCAATAATGCCCTGACAGAGGTGGAAAGCAGGAAACCTGGTGCACAGTGGGCAGTTCTAGGCCTGTCCTGCAAGATGACCAACAGGGTTTCCCGACAGAGTGGATGTGGGCTGTGAGAGAAGAGAAAGGTTGAATTTGAGTGGGTTTCTGTTGCTTGCAGCCAGAAGAGTTGAGTCCTGAAACTGGTCCCCTTTGCTTTCACCAGAATTTCAAGGTAGTCAGGCTCAAGGCCTGGCACACTGCCTCAGAAACCACCCATTGCCCTATGAGAAACTAGAGGTGATGACTAAGCCAAGGGATTGAGTGAGCTGGGTTGTGTTTACACATAAAAGCCTTAAATGAGAAAGAACAAAGGGTGTGAATGAGAAATCCAGGAAATAGACCCAGGAGCTTATCTGGGTTCAGCACATTTTCCCACACACTGTCAGCAACTGCAAGGCCAGTCCTCAGCTCTGTGGCTGAAACTTCTCAGTAAAGGCATCAGACCACACGCATCATTCCATTTACCGCAACTGTGCTGGTCTCATGGAAACAGTGGATACTCATCTACCTACTGTCCATGAGCCCCCCTGCCTTTCCCAGCCTCCCTTGTTGGTCAGTCAGGTCACGTGACTAACTCTGGCCAATGGTCTACAGACACAGGCCCTGTGATTTCCTCCCAGGATGGGCAGTAAGAGGCAGTGCATGTCCTCTGCCCCCTCTCTTCCTCCACTCCAGTGACCCAGGACAAAAATGGAGGCAGTCTGGGTTCCCTGGATCACTAAGCAGAAAGAACTACTACCAGCCTTCACCGGACCTTATGTAAGAAAGAAATTCTTGTTTAGGAAAGGGTTAATTTATTGTGATAGTATGGCATAGCTTTCTCTGATGAACACCACTGGCCAAAGACTGTGGGACCAATTTAAACAATAGTAATATTAGTAAGATTCACAAACTACCTCATAGTTTAAAAGAGCTTTCGTTTGCTCTCATCTGATACTCACCTATTACATGAACTAGGTAGTTCCCTTCGAACATTTTCAAATAAATGCCTTCTGACCAGCTGAAAAAAAAGCAATCATAGAGGAGTCAATAGCTTTCCTCTGTAGAAAACAAAGTGGAAAAGAAGACTTCTTTATTGCACTATCAAAAATTAATGTACACATAGAAACCAACTTACCAGGAAAAAAAGCATTGCTTACGAAAGCAATGAACTCTACTGAGGAAAATAATGTAAAATTTTAATAAATGGGGAAAGATATTTAGTTTTTTATTAGAAAGATCAATTGTAAAGTTGAAAACTCTTTCCAAATTAGCTTAGAAGTGTTATATACTACCAATCAAAATACCAAGATGACTCTTTGAGAGACTTGACAGCATTAGTACAAATCATCTCTTGGAGAATGAAAAGGCAACAGAGGAGAAAATTTGGATGGAAAAAGTACAAATGCATGAGCAAATATCAAAAGTCTATCTGAAAGCCATAATCATTGAGAAAGCATGGTACTGGCAGAGAAATAAATGTATCAATGAAATGTAATAATAAGCTTACAACAAAACCCAAGTATTTCAGCAATAGAAGATAAACTCCAAAGACATTAGTGAAAAGGGTTTAATTATTTTCAGATTCCCTAATTCTGAAGTACTGCACACATTCCCAGGGAAGCAGCACTCACTATGACAAAGATGCACACTGGAAGGGTCTGAGATAGAAAAGGAAGCATTTAGAATGTCTTTGTGTTTGTTCATGTGTGTATGTGACTTTGAAAAATTGTCCCCTATGTATGTAGTAAAAGTGATGAGAAAATGCAAGAGAACAATAAGCAATTCAAGACATTCCTTATTTCTTCAAGAGAAGCAAGAGAATGAGATCAGAATGACCTCCACAGGGTCTCCAAAGATTTGATGATATTCTGTTTATTAAATTGAGTGTTGCGTAGATGAGGGTTTATTATATTATTTTTTATTCCTTAGATAGACATTATACATATTCTTTGCATGTATAAAATATTTCTTAATACATGTTAAAGCCCCTGAGCTATAGTAATATCCCTCCCAGGAAGATGTATCTAGCTCATATCTCCAGGAAAACAAGTGAAGAAGTAAATTTTAGTGTCATCCTTTTCTTCCCTCAGCAACTCTCCCTCCCAATCCCACCGTATAAAAATTGACTTCCTATACATCAGCAATCACACTTATAATTTTAACGGAGGGAAAATGCCATTTAAAAGAACATGAAAATTTTTTTAAACCCCCACAGGAAAAAAATTCTAAATTTTATTATTGAAGAACATTTTTTAAAACCTGAATAACTCCATAATTTTCATTGGAAATGCTCAGTTAAGGATGAAATCTCTCTGAAATGATACACAAACTGGAAAAATCCCAGCCAAAATCCTAAAGGATTCCTTGAAATTTGCAAAATGATTCCATTTAAAAATGTATCTGAGATTGGCTTAAGATCCCTGAGTAGAAGGACATGCATTCGCCTCATCCTGCAAGAACACTGAAATCACAACTAACTGTTGAGCAACCATCAACAGGAAGACATTGGAACCCACCAAAAAAGATACCAAGCATCCAAAGAAAAAGAGAAGCCATAATGAGACCATGAGACCATAAGAGGGGCACAGTCATGATAAAATTAAAATCCTGTACCTGTTGGGTGGGTGACCCACAAACTGGATGACTATTATACTGTGGAAGTTCTTACACTCTTGTGAAGGTTCTGAGCCCCACATCAGGCTTCTGAGCCTGGGGATCTAGCAAAGGGACTAGGAATCCACGGGGAACCTGGCTTTGAAGGCCAGCAGGATTTGATTGCCGGACTTCCGCAGTACCAGGGCAAACAAAGGTCCCACTCTTGGAAGGGACACACAAAATCCTATGTGCACTAGGACACACAGGAAAAGAGCAGTGACCCCACAGGAGACTGAATCTAACTCACCTGCTAGTGCCAGAGGGTGTCCTGCAGAGGCAGGGGGTTGTGGTGGCTCACCATGGGGACAAGGGCACTGGCAGAAGCAGTTCTAGGAAGTACCCATTGGTGTGCGTCCTCCTGGAGATTGCCATTAGCCCTACCATAGACCCTACAGGCTCCAGGGCTGGGTTGCCGCAGGACAAACAACTAAGAGAGAGGGGGCACAGCCCTACCCATTAGAAGATAAGTGGATTAAAGTTTTACTGAACACAGCTCTGCCCACCAGAGCAAGACTGAATTTGACCCACTGCCAGTCTCTCTCATCAGGAAGCTTGCACAAGCCTCTCACATAGCCTTACATCCACCAGAGGGCAGACAATAGAAGTTAGAAGAACTATAATCCTGCAGCCTCCAAAACAAAAACTATAATCACAGAAAGTTAAACAAAATAAAAAGGCAAAGGATTATGTCCCAGATGAAGGAACAGATAAAATCCCAGAAAAACAACTAAATGTAATAGAGATAGGCAACCTTCCAGAAAAAGAACTCAGAATAATGATTGTGAAGATGCTTCAAGATCTTGAGAAAAGAATGGAGGTAGAGACTGAGAAGATGCAAGAAATATTTAACCAAGACCTAGGAGAACTAAAGAACAAACCGAGATGAACAATACAATAACTGAAATGAAAATACACTAGAAGTAATCAATAGCAGAATAACTGAGGCAGAACAGATAAGAGACCTAGAAGACATAATGGTGGAAATCAGTGCCATTGAACAGAATTAAAAACAAAAAAAATGAAAAAATAAAAGACCACCTAAGGGACCTCTGGCACGACGTTAAAGCACCAACATTCACATTATAGGGGTTTCAGAAAGAGAAGAGAGAGAGTAAGGACCTGACAAAATATTTGAAGAGGTAATAGCCGAAAAATTCCCCAACATGGGAAAAGAAACAGTCAAATAAATTCAAGAAGTTCAGAGAGTCCCAGCCGGGATAAACCCAATAAGGAATATGCCAAGCCACATAGTAATCAAATTGACAAAAATTAAAGACAAACATAAAATATTAAAAGAAACAAGGAGGAAATGACAAATAGCATACAAATGAATACCCAATGAGATTGTCAGCTGATTTCTCAGCAGAAACTCCACAAGCCAGAGGAAGTAGCATGATATGTTTTAAATGGTGAAAAGGAAGAACCTAAAACCAAGAATGCTTTACCCAGTGAGGTTCTCATTCAGATCTGATGGAGAAATCAAAAGATTTACAGACAAGAAAAAACAGAGAATTCAGCACCACCAAACTGGCTTTGCAACAAAGCTAAAGGAACTTCTGTGGGCAGGAAACACAAGAGAAGGAAAAGACCTACAAAAACAAATGTAAAACAATAAGAACATATATATCAGTAATTACCTTACATGTAAATGGATCAAATGCACCAACCAAAAGACAGATTGACTGGGTGGACACAAAAACAAGACCCATATATATACTGTCTACCTCAGACCTAGGGACACATACAAGCTGAAAGTAAGCGGATGGAAGAAGGTATTCCAGGCAAATGGAAATCAAAAGAAGCTGGAGTAGAGATACTCATATCAGACAAAATAGACTTTAAGACAAAGACTGTTTTTAGAGAAAAAGAAGGACACCACATAATAATCAAGGGATCAGTACGAGAAGAAGATATCGCAATTTTAAATATATAGGCATCCAACATAGAAGCACCTCAATATGTAAGGCAAATACTAACAATCATAAAGGGAAAAAGTGACAGTAGGACAGTAATAATGGGGGACTTTGACATCCCACTTTCATCAATGGACAGGTCATCCAGACAGGAAATCAGTCAGGAAACAGGCCTTAAATGACACATGCCTTATTAGGCCCAATGTGTCTATCAATGTGTCATTGATATTTATACAGCATTCTGTCCCAAAGCAGCAGAATACACATTCTTCTCAAGTGTACAAGGAGCAGTCTCTAGGGTTAACCGCATGCTGGGCCACAAGGAGAGCCTTGGTAAATTTAAGAAAACTGAAATCATATCAAGCAAATTTTCCAATCATAATGCTCTGAGATTAGAGATAAACAATAAGAAAACACTACAAAAAGCACTAACACTAGAGTCTAAAAATTAGGCTACTAAACAACCAGTGAATCCCTGAAGAAATTAAAGAGGAAACAAAAAAGGCCTAGAGACAAATAAAAGTGGAAACACAACTATCACAAACCTGTGGGAAACAGCAAAAGCAGTTCTAAGAGGGAAGTTTACAGCAATGCAATTTTACCTCAAGAAGAAGAAAAATCTCAAATAGACAACCTACCCTCACACCTCAAAGAACTCAAGGAAGAACAAACAAAACCTAAGATTAGTAAAAGGAAAGAATTCTTAAAGATCAGAGCAGAAATAAGTGAAATAGAAACAAATAAAACAATAGTAAAGATTAATGGGGAAAAAACTGGTTTTCTGAAAAGATAAAGTCGATAAACCTTTATCCAGACTCTTTAAGAAAAAAGGGAAGAGACTCAAATTAATAAAATTAGAAATGAAAAAGAAGTTACAACTGACACCACAGAAATACAAAAGATCATCAGAGACTATGACAAGCAACTGTATACCAATAAAATGAACAACCTGGAATAAACGGACAAGTTCTTAGAAATCTACAGTTTCCCAAGACTGAACCAGCAAGAAACAGAAAATATGAACAGACCAATCACAAACACTGAAATTGAAACTGTGATTGAAAAACTCCCAACAACAAAAGTCCAGGACCTGATGGCTTCACGGGTGAATTCTATCTAACATTTAGAGAAGAGCTAACAGCTTTCCTTCTGAAATTGTTCCAAAAAATTGCAGAAGAAGGAAAACTCCTGAACTCATTCTATGAGGCCACTATCATCCTGATACCCAAACCAGACAAAGATACCACTATAAAAAGAAAATTACTGGTCAATATCACTGATGAACATAGATGCAAAATTCCTGGACAAATACTAGCAATCTGAATCCAACAATACATTAAAAAGATCATACACCATGATCAAGTGGGATTATTCCAGGGATGCAAGGATTTTTCAGTATCCTCAAATCAATCAGTGTGATACACCACATCAACAAGCAGAAGACAAAAGACCATATGATCAACTCCATAGATATAGAAAAGGCTTCTGGCAAAATTCAGCACCCCCATTTATGTTTAAAAAAAAAACTCTCCAGAAAGTGGGCAGAGGGGACATAATAAAGGCCATATATGACAAGCCTACAGTTAATATCATCCTCAATGGTCAGAAGCTGAAAGCATTTCCTCTAAGAACAGGAACAAGACAAGAATGTCTACCCTTGCCACTTTTATTCAGCATAGTTTTTGAAGTCCTACTAGAGTACATTAGGGAATTTGGTAAAGTTGCAGGTTACAAAATTAACACACAGAAACCTATTGCATTTCTATACACAAACAACAAAAGGTCAAAAAGAGAAATTCAAGAAGCAAGTCCATTTGCCATTAGAACAAAAAGAATAAAATATTTAGTCTGAAGTCAGGAATCCCTGGAGGACTCAGGAATCCCTGACTTCAGACTATACTACAAAGCTATAGTCATCAAAACAGTATGGTACTTTCACAAAAATAGAAATATAGATCAATAGAACAGGGTAGAAAGCCCAGAAATAAACCCAGACACTTATGGTCAATTAATCTATGACAAAGGAGGGAAGACTACACAATATTAGAAAGACAATCTCTTCAACAAATGGTGCTGGGAATACTGGACAGCTACTTGTAAACAAATTAAATTAGTTATTTAACACCATACACAAAAATAAGTTCAAAATGGGTGAAGACCTAAACATTGGACAAGACACTATAAAACTCCTAGAGGAAAACATAAGCAGAACATTCTCTGACATGAATTACAGCAATATCTTTTTTGATCTGCCCCCCAGAATAATGGAAATAAAAAATAAACAAATGGGACCTACTTAAATTCAAAACCTTTTACATAGCAAAGGAAACAACACACAAAATTAAAAGACAACCCACAGATTGGGAGAAAGTATCCACAAGTGATGTGACCAACAAGGGATTAGTCTCCAAAATTTACAAACAGTTTATGAGGCTTAACATCATAAAAACAAACAAACCCAATCAAAAACTGGGCAGAAGACATGTATAGACACTTCTCTAAAGAAGACATACAGATAGTCAAGAGGTACATGAGAAAATATTCAGCATCACTAATTATTAGGGAAATGCAAACCAAAACTGTAATGAGATATCACCTCACACCAGTCAAAATGGTTATGATCAAAAAAAACCCACATTGTCGGTAGGAAGGTAAATGTGTATAGCCACTAACGGAGAACAGTATGGAGTTTCCTTAAAAATCTAAAAATAGAGCTAACATACGACCCTGCAATCCCACTCGTGGTTATCTATCCAGAGAAAAATTTGGTCTGATAGGATACGTGCATCCTAATGTTCATTGCAGCACTGTTTATAATAGCCAAGACAGGGAAGCAACCTAAATGTCCATCGACAGAGGAATGGATAAAGACGTGGTACATATACACAATGCGATATTACTTAGCCATTGAACAGAAGCCTGGCTGTGAGTGTCTGAGAGTCTCCTGTGGAGGAATAGGTTGGCAGTGACCTGCCATGGGGACAGGGCACTGGCAGCAGCAGTCCTGAGAGGCACTTGTTGGCATAAGTCCTTTTGGAGGTCACCTTTAGCCCTACCATGGAGCCTGAAGGCTTCAGGACTGGGCCACCTCAGTCTAAACAACTAACAAGGCAGTACAGCCCCACCCATCAGCAGAAAATTGGATTAAAGATTTACTGAGCATGGCCCTGACCACCAGAGCAAGACCCAGTTTCCCCACAGCCAGTCCCTCCCATGAGGAAGCTTACACAAGCCTCTTATCCTCATAATCAGAAGGCATACAGAAAAAGCAAGAACCACAGACTCCAGAATGAAAACTACAATCACAGAAAGCTAGCCAAATGATCACATGGATCACAGCCTTGTGTACCTCAGTGAAGTTATGAGCCATGCCATGCAGGGCCACCAAAGATGGACAGGTCATAGTGGAGAGTTTTGATAAAACGTGTCCACTGGAGAAGGGAATGGCAAACCATTTCATTCTAGCCTCGGGAACCCCCTGAACAGTATGAAAAAGCAAAAAGGTATGACACCAGAAACTGAGCCCCCCAGGTTCCTAGGTGCCCAATATGATACTGGGGGAAAGCAGGTGAATAGCTCCATAAAAATGAAGAGGCTGGGCTAACACAGAAATAATGCTCAGTTGTGGAATGTATCTGGTGGTAAAAGTAAAGTCTGATGCTGTAAAGAACCATATTGCACAGGAACCTGGAAGGTTAGGTCTAGGAATCAAGGTAAATTGGATGTGGTCCAGCAGGAGATGGCAAGACTGAACACCAATATCTGAGGAATCAGTGAACTAAAGCAGATAGGAATGGGAGAATAATTCAGATGACCATCGTATCTACTACTGTGGACAAGAATTACTTAGAAGAAATGGAGTAGCCCTCATAGTCAACAAAAAAGTCCAAAATGCAGTATTTGGGAGCAATCTCAAAAACCAGAGAATAATCTCGGTTCCTGTCCAAGATAAACCATTCAACATCACAGTAAACCAAGTCTATGCCCCAACCACTAATGCCAAAGAAGCTGAAGTCTATGCCCCAACCACTAATGCCAAAGAAGCTGAAGTCAAATGGTTCTATGAAGACTTACAAGACCTTCTAGAACTAACACCAAAAAAGATGTCTTTTTCATCATAGGGGATTAGAATGCAAAATAAGGAAGTCAAGAGATATGGGCGTAACAGGCAATTTTGGCCTTGGAGTACAAAATGAAGCAGGGCAAAGGCTAACAGAGTTTTATCAAGTAAACACGCTGGTCATAGCAAACACGCTCTTCCAAAAACACAAGAGACAACTCTACACATGGACATCACCAGATAGTCAATACCAAAATCAGATTGATTATGTTCTTTGCAGCTGAAGATGGAGAAGCTTTATACAGTCAGCCAAAACAAGACGCAGAGCAGACTGTGGCTCAGATCACGAGTTCTTTATTGCAAAATTCAGACTTAAATTGAAGAAAATAGGGAAAACCACTAGGCCATTCATGTATGACCTAAATTAAATCCGTTATGATTATACAGTGGAGGTGACAAAGAGATTCAAGGGACTAGATCTGGTAGACAGAATGCCTGAAGAACTATGGACGGAGGTTCATAACATCGTACAGAAGGCAGTGACCAAAACCATCCCAAAGAAAACGAAATGCAAGAAGGCACACTGATTATCTGAAGGCCTTGCAAATACCTGAGGAAAGAAGTGAAAGGCAAAGGAGAAAGGGAAAGATACACCCAACTGAATGCAGAGTTCCAGAGAAGAGTAAGGAGCAATAAGAAAGCCTTCTTAAGTGAACAAATGCACAGAAATAGAAGAAAGCAATAGAATAGGGAAGACTAGATATCTCTTCAAGAAAATGAGAGATATCAAGGGAAATTTTCCTGCAAGCCTGGGCATAATAAAGGACAGAAACAGAAGAGATTAAAAAGGGGTGGCAAGAATACACAGAAGAACTATACAAAAAAGCTCTTAGTGACCGGGATAACCATAGTAGTGTGGTCACTCACCTAGAGCCAGACATCCTTGAATGCTAAGGCAAGTGGACCTTAGGAAGCATCACTACGAACAAAGCTAGTGGAGGTGATAGAATTCCAGCTGAGCTATTTAAAATCCTAAATGATGATGCTGTTAAAGTGCTACACTCATCATGTCAGCAACTTTGGAAAACTCAGCAACGGGCTTTGGGAAAAGGACTGGAAAAGGTCAATTTTTACGGCAATCCCAAACAGAGGCAATGCCAAAGATTGTTTCAACTACCATACAACTGCACTCAATTCACATGCTAGCAAGGTAACATTCAAAATCCTTCAAGCTAGGCTTCAAAAGTACAAGAAATGAGAAATTCCAGATATACAAGCTGAATTTAGAAAAGGCAGGGGAACCAGAGATCAAATTGCTAACATCTGCTGGCTCATAGAAAAATCAAGGGAATTGCAGAAAAACACCTACCTCTGTCTTTGACTGTGTGGATCACAACAAACTGTGGGAAATTCTTAAAGAGATGGGAATAACAGACTATTTTACCTGTCTCCTGACAAACCTGACAACAAGACCTGTATGCAGACATGACAAGACTGCTTCCAAATTAGAACTTCAAGGCTGTATATAGACATGGAACAATGGACTGCTTCTAAATTGGGAAAGGAGTACTTCAAGGCTGTATATTGTCACCCTGCTTATTTAACTTCTATGCAGGGTACATCATATGAAATGCCAGACTGGATGAATTAGAAGCTGGAATCAAGATTGCCAGGCAAGATATCAATAACCTCAGATAGGCAGATGACACCACACTTATGGCAGAAAGAGAAGAGGAACTAAAGAGCCTCTTGGTGAGGATGAAAGAGGAAAGTGAAAAAAACTGGCCTAAAACTCAACTTTCAAAAGATGAAGATCATGGCATCTGGTCCCATTCTGCTGCTGCTGCTAAGTCGCTTCAGTCATGTCCGACTCTGTGCAGCCCCATAGACGGCAGCCCACTAGGCTTCATTGTCCCTGAGATTCTCCAGGCAAGAACACTGGAGTGGGTTGCCATTTCCTTCTCCAATGCATGAAACTGAAAAGTGAAAGTGAAGTCACTCAGTCGTGTCCAACTCTTCACGACCCCATGGACTGCAGCCTACCAACCCTACCTCCTCTGTCCATGGGATTTTCCAGGCAAGAGTACTGGAGTGGGTTGCCATTGCCTTCTCCGCTGGTCCCATTACTTCATGGCAAATAGATGGAGAAAAATTGGAAACAGTGGCAGATTTATTTTTATTTTCTTGGGCTCCAAAATCACTGCAGATGGTAACAGCAGCCATGAAATTAAAAGACGTTTGCTCCTTGGAAGAAAAGCTATGACAAACCTAGACAGTGTATTAAAAATATCACTTTTCTGACAAAAGTCTGTATAGTCAAAGTGATGGTTTTTCCAGTAGTTATGTACAGATGTGAGAGCTGGACCATAAAGAAGGCTGAGAGCTGAAGAACTGCTGCTTTCTAACTGTGGTGCAGATGACACCACCCTTATGGCAGAAAGTGAAGAGGAACTAAAAAGCCTCTTGATGAAAGTGCAAGAAGAGAGTGAAAAAGTTGGCTTAAAGCTCAACATTCAGAAAACTAAGATCATGGCATTTGGTCCCATCACTTCATGGGAAATAAATGGGGAAACAGTAGAAACAGTATCAGACTTTATTTTGGGGGGGGGCTCCAAAATCACTTCGGATGATGATTGCAGCCATGAAATTAAAAGATGCTTACTCTTTGGAAGGAAAGTTATGACCAACCTAGATAGCATATTAAAAAGCTGAGACATTACTTTGTCAACAAATGTCCGTCTAGTCAAGGCTATGGTTTTTCCAGTGGTCATGTATGGATGTGAGAGTTAGACTATAAAGAAAGCTGAGCGCCAAAGAATTGATGCTTTTGAACTGTGGTGTTGGAGGGGACTCTTGAGAGTCCCTTGAACTGCAAGGAGATCCAACCAGTCCATCCTAAAGGAAATAAGTCCTGAATGTTCATTGGAAGGACTGATGTTGAAGCTGAAACTCCAATACTTTGGCCACCTAATGCAAAGAGCTGACTCATTGGAAAAGACCGTGATGCTGGGAAGGATTGAGGTCAGGAGGAGAAGGGGATGACAGAGGATGAGATGGCTGGATGGCATCACTGACTCGATGGACATGAGTTTGGGTAAACTTCAGGAGTTGGTGATGGACAGGGAGGCCTGGCATGCTGCGATTGATGGGGTCACAAAGAGTCAGACACGACTGAGCAACTGAACTGAACTGAACTGTGGTGCTGGAGAAGATTCTTGAGATCTCTTGGACTGCAAGATCAAACCACTCAGTCCTAAAGGAAATCAACCCTGAATATTCATTAGAAGGACTGATGTTGAAGCTCCAATACTTTGGCCACCTGATGTGAAGAGCTGACCCACTGGAATAGACCCTGATGTTGAAAAAGATTGAAGGCAAAAGGAGAAGAGGATGCAGAAGATGAGATTGTTAGATAGCATCACTGACTCAGTGGACATGAGTTTGAGCAAACTGCAGGAGATAGTGAAGGACAGGTTTGGGGAGAGAGCAAATTGGCCAAGACGGCATGTTCAGGCTCACTCACCCCACGTTTTGTAAATAATGATTATGTAACTGCTGAGATCATTTATAGCACTGCATATGCGTGTATCACGAGGTACTCACTTGGTCATGAGTTTTGTGTGCAGTATGGATATGTGAGTTCTACCCATAAAGTGGCAGGCATTACTGCTGTGTCAGAGCTGTGTGTGTTAGGTCAGCCACGAGAGGAGAGAATATAGAGTGTCTGTTACTATGGCTGCTGTGTCAGCCAGGAGAGAATAAATGCGTCTGCATTTCCATGGCTCCCCAAGTCTCCTTCCAGCATCTTAGCTCAAGCCTTGCCTACCCTGGCCTCATGATCAGTGCAGACCTTGTGAACTGCAAGACAATCGGCGCTGTGAGCAGGATCAGCGATACAATTGGTGTAGCCAGCAGGATACCCAGCGAGTGGGGAACCTGAGGCTCCACTGGATGGAGGAAGCCAGTGGCCACCATATATAGCGTATGATAGCACTTGGTATCATGTGACTGCGATCCTCTCAGCATGGGTTCCGGTGGAAGACTGGGAGGTGGTGGACGGTTCACCAAATAGCTTTGAAACGGCGTACAGGCAGTGAGTTCCTGTTTGCCAAACAAGGCGGCACAGGCTGCCACTGGCACCGTGGTGTGGATCTTCCTGACTGCCCTGGAGGCGAGTATGGATAGCGCCTGTGCAATGCCACACCAGGGCACAATGTGCAGAGACATATGGAAGAACCAGAGCAACATATACTGGTGTTAGAGCAAGGACCCCGTGACTCTAAGGAACACAGCCTCTCTGACACCGAGGCAGTAAGTGGTGGTGATGATGAACGTTATGCAACTGCAGGTCCCCTCTGGGCAGTGAGGCCTGTTGTACAGCAGCCTGGTGCCTGTGGGGGTTTTGCGGGTCCTTAATAAAAAGCTCCACAGAGGTGCAGTTGCCCCTGTGGAGGCTTTCCTGCAATCTCACAAGGACAGACAGTGGCCTGGACTTGGCCATGGAAGATGAAGGCACTCCACATGCAGCGGGTGGCTCTTCTAGCCCCGTGAGGGCAAGGGCTGCAACATGCATTCCAGGTGACACCTAGCATTGGTTTCTGCTCTGTATTGGGGATGTAACTGCTTGTTGTTATAGCTATTGCTGTTACAAGATGCAAATCCAAGGGTCAGAGTTAGTTTTTGAGGAAATATCACAAAAGATGGACTGCGCATAGAATGTGAGGTGAGAGACCCTGAAGGGGTGGAGTGTGGGGAGAGCAAATTAGCCAAGATGGAGTGTTCAGCTCTCTCACTCCACGTTTTGTAAATAATCACTATGTAACAGCTGAGATCATTTATAGCACTGCGAAAGTGCATCACGAGGTACTTGCTTGGTAGCATGTGTGGTACGGATATGTGAGCGTCATCTATAACATGGTGAGTACTCCTGCTGCATCACGGCTGTGTCCATTGTGTCAGCCTTGAGAGAAGAGAATGTAGGGTGTCTGTTATTACGGCTGCTGCATCAGCCATGAGGGAGACTGTGTTGTGGAGGCTGCATCAGCCGGGAGAGAATAAACGTGTCTCCAGTTCCTACCACCCCTCGAGTCTTCTTCCAGCCTCTTAGCTCGCACCTGGCCTATCCTGGTGTCACCAACAGGGCAGACACTGTGAACAGCAAGACAGCTGGCACTGTGGGCAGGATCAGCAATGCTACAGGGAAGCCTGATATGCTGCAGTCCACGGGGTCCCAAAGACTCGGACACAATTTAGTGACCAAACAACATCAAGAAGAATGAAATGTGCTATTTGCAGCAACATGGATTGACCTAAAGACTGTCATACTGAGTGAAGGAAGACAGAGAAGGGGAAATATCATATGACATTCGTTATATGTGGAAGCTGAAAAGAAATGGTACAAGTGAGCTTATTTACAGATCTCACAGACTCAGAGAACAAACTTACGGTTGCCAGTGGAGGAGGGATGAGGGGAAGAGATAATTAGGGAGTTTCAGATGAACATGTGCACACCACTTACTATATCTAAAATGGCTAAAGCCCCACTGTGTGCTTCCCTCACAGCTCAGTTGGTAAAGAATCCACCTGCAATGCAGGAGACCCCGGTTTGATTTCTGGGTCGGGAAGATCTGCTGGAGAGGGGATAGGCTACCCACTCCAGTATTCTTGGGCTTCCCTTGTGGCTCAGCTGGTAAAGAATCCACCTGCAATGCAGGAGACTGGGGTTCAATCCCGGTTGGGAAGATCCCCTGGAGAAGGGAAAGGCTACCCACTATGGTATTCTAGCATGGGGAATTCCATGGACTGTATAATCCATGGGGTTGCAAAGAGTCGGACACGACTGAGCGACTTTCACTTCACTTCACAGATAAACTACACAGATCCTTAATCCATCACTGTTTACAAAAATAGACTCCAACTTGATTAAAGAATCAAATGCAGAAAAATAGAATTTAAAAGTATCAAAATATAAATATAAGGACATATCTTCATATTTGATATGCAAAAAGTTTTTTTAAGCAGGATCCCAAATCCATTAGATATAAAAGAAGACACTAGCAGATTTAACTACTATTTACAATTTTTAAAACTTCTATACATGAGTGACATTATTTGCAAAGCTTATTGATGAGAAAGAGGGAAAAATATTTGTAATATGTATAAAACAGCTCTCATTACAAATTATATAAATTTACAAAAGAAAACATACTAGTAAAAACAAATGGGCAAAATATGTTTAAAAACAATTCACAGGGAACAAGATGGTGGAGGAGTAGATGGACATGGAGTACATCTCTTTCCGCAGATACATCAGGAATACACCTTCAGACAGAAGTGCTTGCAGAACACCAGCTGAGAGCAGGCAGGAGTACTTGACCACTTGAAAAGAATATATAGAACCACACAAAACTTGGCAGGATGAAGGAACAAGGGAGAAAAACAGGACTGCTGGACTGGACCTTCACTCAGCAGGTGGGTGAAATGAAGCAGGGGTCAATCCCCACGTTGGGGCAATTGCTTGGGTTACAGGAGAAACATTTTAGGCTGAGAGTGAAGCAACTGATCTGTGGCAGCTTACATGGATTGAGAATCACACAGATAATCCTTGCTGCAACCATGTCCGGGCAGGGATGCAAGTCCCCTAGAAGGCACAGCGGCTGGGAGCTGGAGTGTAGGGATTGTGGAGCAATCCCAGGGAGAGGTCTGCTGTTGACTGCGGGGAGACAGTCCAAGGAGATGTGAGGGAGGAGACTGTGGTGGGAAGTGCCTGTGGAGGAAAGCCAGACAGCCATGGAAGCAAGGAGATACTGCTAAGTCATGCGTAGGGGGTGGAGCCATCACAGGGAGAGCCTCTCTCTACCCACATGCCAGCGCCAGCAGCTGAACGATAGAGAGGCTGGCCCCTCAATTGCCTGACACATGGAAACACCAGAGAAGGACCCCAGGCAAGGGAGCCCTTTAAAGGCCTGTACGGGCGGAGCAACGGAAAAGGACTATACAAAGAGGCCTCTGATCACCAGCTGCCAGAGGCTGAAAAAGACTCTGAGAGGGCCATACCTTCTGGGGCTAAGGCAGTCCGTGTCCCTGCATACTTGGCGTCACCAAGGTCCCCACGACCCAAGCAGCTGTGACACCTTCACACTCAGTCCTCACTGGGGCAGAGCTACCACAGGCTAGAAAAAAGTCCTGTGTCTGTACATGCGGAATCACTTCAAATGTATCCAACTCTTTGAGACCCTGTGGACTGTGGTCTGCCAGGCTTCTCTTTCTGGGGGATTCTCCAGGCAAGAATATTTGAGTTGGTTGCCATACCCTTCTAGAGCACCATATTTCCTGCTGCCCTAGCTGCCAACTCCCCTGAGTACCTGGTGCTGCCAGGGCCCCTGAGACCCAAGCAGCTGCACCACCTCCAAACCTGGCCCTCACTGGAGTAGACACAAGTCCCCCAGGGCAGCCTCAGGAGCAAACCCCTGTGGAAGACCCACATGCAGAGGTGGAGATAAAAACCACAATTGAAACCCAGGAGTAATGTGACTAAGGAAGAGGACCCAAAGCTTTCCCACCAGCTGTACAAGCTGTAGATTAAAGCCACAGCATCAACTAGGCAGACTCCTTTTCCCCTGCAGTTAATCTTTAGTATATAAAAATCTTCTCTATCTACCTCTATTTAACTTTGCATTTCTATTCTTTCTTTCTTTTTCTCACCATATTTGTTAGTTTGTTTTGTTTTCATTATGCTATTCCCCACTTGGCACCTCGCTTTAGTTTTGTTTTCCAGTTTGTGCTTTAGTTAGTTTTGTTCTTAACTGGTGGATATCATTTTGGTTTCCTTTGTTCACTGGGTCAATCTATTGTACTTTTTTTTTTTGGAATGTTTTGATTTTGCTTATGGATGTATATTCCATTATTTCAGCTATTATCTGTCTGATTCTGTAATTGCCATTTGTATGGGGTGCGTCTTTTGTTTCTCGGTTTTGGGTATTTGTTTTAATCCCATTCAATGCCATAACGAAGCACCCGTGGAATCTCTGTTCCTGGCCAGAGATCAAGCCCTGAGCCCTTGGAGTGGGAGCACTGACTCTAAGACCCTAGACTACCAGAGAGCTCCTAACTCTAGGGAGTATCAAACCGTGAGAACGCCCACAAAGGCAAACATTTGTATACAAGACCCGGCATCACCCAACTGTCAGTAGTATCCTGTGCAAGACGCCGCACCCAAATAACAAACAAGACAAAAATGCAAACCCAATCATCAGCAGACTCACTCAATCCTGCCCATCAGATTAAAAAAAAAAAAAAACAAAACTCACCTCCTCCCACCAGAATGCAAGCACAGGTCATGCCCTACAGGAAACTTATGCAAACCACTGGACCAACTTTCCCAGGGCAGAAACCAAAAGGAAGAAAGAATCCAACCTTGAAGACTGGAAAATGAGTCCTCAAACCCAAAAAGTTTAAAAAAAAATAATGAAAAGGCAGAGAAATACTGCACAAATGAAGGAGCAATCTAGAATCCAAATAAATGAAGAGGAAATAGCCAAACTACCTGAAAAAGAATTGAGAATAATGATAGCAAAGATGATCTGAAACCTTGAAAACAGAATGGAGAAAATGCAAGAATCAATTAACAAAGACGTAGAAGAATTAAAGAACAAACATACAGAGACAAAGAACACAATTACTGAAATTAAAAATACTCTAGAAGGAATCAGTAGCAGAATATATGAAGCAGACGAACAGAGCCATGAGCTGGAAGATAAAATGGTGGAAGCAACTGCTGAAGAGCAGTATAAGGTAAAAAGAATGAAAAGAGCTGAGGACAGTCTCAGAGGCCTCTGTGACAATATTAAATGCATCAACATTCAAATTATAGGAGTCCCAGAAGAAGAGAAAAAGAACGTGTATGAGAAAATTTTTGAAGAGATTGTAGTTGAAAATTTCCCCAACATAGAAAAAGAAATAGTCAATCAAGTCCAAGAAGCTCAAAGAGTCCCATACAGGATAAACCCAAGGAAAAACACCCCAAGACACATATTAATCAAACTAGCAAATATTAAACACAAAGAAAGAATATTAAAAGCAGCAAGGGAAAAGCAATAAGTAACACACAAGGGAAATCCCATACATTTAACAGCTGATCTTTCAGCAGAAACTCTGCAGGCCACAAGGGAATATATAGCAGGATATATTTAGCAGGATATATATATATATATAACGTACTGAAAGGGAAAAATCTGCAACCAATATTACTATACCTGGCAAGGATCTCATCAATATCAATGGAGAAATCAAAAGATTTACAGATGAGCAAAAGTTAAGAGAATTCAGCACCACCAAACTAGCTTTACAACAAATGTTAGAGACTTATATAGTCAAGATATACAAGAGAAGAAAAAGATCTACAAAACCAAATCCCAAACAATTAACAAAATGGCAACAGGGACATATATATAATTACTTTAAATGTATATGGATTAATTGCTCCAAACAAAAGACACAGACTGGATACAAAAACAAGAGTCATATATATACTGGCTACAAGAAACCAAATTCAGATCTAAAGATACATATAGAGTGAAAGTGAGAGAATGGAAAAATATATTCCATACAAACGGAAATCAAAAGAAAGCTGGAATAGCAATCCTCATATCAGAAAAAATAGACCTTAAAATAAAGAATATTACAAGAGATAAGGAAGGACACTACATAATAATCAAGGGATGAATCCAAGAGGAAGACATAACAATTGTAAATATCTGTGCACCCAGCGCAGGAGCACCTCAATACATAAGACAAACACTAACAGAGATAAAAGGAGAAATTGACAGTAACACAGTAATAGTAGGAGACTTCAACACCCCCACTTACTACAGTGGACAGATCATCAAACAGAAAATTAATTTGAAGGAAACACAAGTCTTAAATGATACATTAGATCAGATGAATCTCATTGATATCTTCAGGACATTGCATCCAAATGCAGAAGAATACCCCTTCTTCTCAAGTGCACATGGAACATTCTCCAGGATAGATCACATCTTGGGTCGCAAATCAAGCCTCAATAAACTTAAGAAAATTGAAATCATATCAGGCATCTTTTCTGACCACAATGCTATGAGACTAGATATCAATTACAAAAAATAAAAATAAAAAAAAATCAACTGTAAAAAACACGAACACGTGGAGATTAAACAATACTTTTCTAAATAATGAACAAGTTACTGAAAAAAAAATTCCTAGAAGCAAATGACAATGAAAATACACCTCAAAACCTATGGGATGCAGCAGAAGCAGTTCTAAAAGGGAAATTTATAGCAATACAATCCTATCTCAAGGAACAAGCTGCTGCTAAGTCGCTTCAGTCGTGTCTGACTCTGTGCGACCCCATAGACGGCAGCCCACCAGGCTCCGCCATCCCTGGGATTCTCCAGGCAAGAACACTGGAGTGGGTTGCCATTTCCTTCTCCAGTGCATGAAAGGGAAAAGTGAAAGTGAAGTCGCTCAGTTGTGTCCGACTCTTAGCGACCTCATGGACTGTAGCCTACCAGGCTCCTCCATCCATGGGATTTTCCAGGCAAGAGTACTGGAGTGGGGTGCCATTGCCTTCTCCCAAGGAACAAGAAACGCATGAAATAGACAACCTAACTTTACACCTAAAACAATTGGGAAAAGAAGAACAAAAAACCCAAAATTAGCAGAAGGAAAGAAATCATCAAGCTCAGAACAGAAATGAATGAAAGACGAATGAAAGAAACAATAGTAAAGATTACTAAAATTAAAAGCTGGTTCTTTGAGAAGATAAACAAAATTGACAAACCTTTAGCCAGACTCATCAAGAAAAAAAAAAAAGAGCGAAGAATCAAATCAACAAAATTAGAAATGAAAAGGGAGAGGTTACAAAGACAATGCAGAAATACAAAGGATTTGTATTTATAATACTGTTTATCATTTTTTATTTTTTAGGTTTAGATACAACTTATTCACTTTCCAAAATGGAAAACAAGGATGTAAGTTTCTTATACCACCCACTTCCCTCGTAGCTCAGTTGGTAAAGAATCCGCCTGCAATGCAGGAGACCCCAGTTCGATTCCTGGGTCAGAAAGATCCCCTGGAGAAGGGATAGGCTACCCACTCCAGTATTCATGGGCTTCCCTTTTGGCTCAGCTGGTAAAGAATCTGCCTGCAATGCGGGAGACCTGGGTTTGATCCCTGGAGAAGGGAGAGGCCACCCTCTCCAGTATTCTGGCCTGGAGAATTCCATGGACTGTATAGTCCATGGGGTCGCAGAGAGTCAGACACAACTGAGCAACTTTCGCTTTCACCTCACACCACCCCTCAACTACGTGTACACTCCCCATTTTCCTAATGCAGTTTTTTTCACAGTAAACCAATTTCCATATTCAGTCGTGGCTTTGTAAATATTATTTATAGATGACCCTTGTGCACAATGACTATGACCATCTTTTCTTTACTTACAGCTGTAATTTTTACCAGAGTTTATAATGGTTTTATTTTTTTGTTTTAGAAGTATGTGTATGTATGTTGCCATCATTTTGTTTTGTTTAATTATTCACTAGCTTCACTTCTGATAATTCTCCTCTAAAAATATTTACATACATCCAATAATCTCTCAATTTTGTTTCTTTTTTTGGAGATCTTTTTCCTGTGACTCTGCTCCAAATGGAACCGGCTGCTGTTAGCCAACAACATGGCTGCAGTCCTGGACTTTTGGTCACATTAGCCTTTCATAACAGCCTTTTGCCTTTCAGCTGTGCTTCCTTTTTCATCTATTTCTGGTTTTTTGTCATCTTTCTTTTTCCTGCTTTACTCTCTCCAGTGAGTAGAAGGTACATTGTGAGAAAGAGAAGGTCATTCCCACTTGCTGAGAAAGTTTTCTAGTGAAGAAAGCAACATAGACTGTTAACCAAAAAAGGCAGAAAAGAAGGAACTAGCTGAAACAGAGAAATTGTGATCACCCAAGACAAGGAGATAATCTGTAGGAGAAATTTTCCAGAGATTACACATGAATGAGCTGGCTTTGGAAAGGAAAGTCTTCCCACAACCATCGTTAGGGACAGCTGAAAGATAGACTCCATTTCTGGGAATTTGGCAGACTAGGTTATTCAGGCCAATCTTCCTGCTGAAGGCAATTTAAAATGTCATATGAAACAGAAGAAATATCCAAAATTTGGCTAAATATCAGATTTACTAGATTCGCATTTTGACAGCCAAACAATGGCCAACTGATAATAATTCCTTATGTTTCAATCTAGTGGTAAAGAATTAACAGTACAAAAATCTATGGGAAAGAGGGATCAATCCCTAGAGCAATAAGAGCTGCTTTTGCTCCAAGTGCATTTTTTGATCCAAGCAAACCTGAGCTTTGTTTGGTCTCTTGATGTTGAGGGGGCAAAAGTCAAAAGTGTAATAGGAGAATCTCCCACAATATTCTACAAACCTGAGAAGCTACTCTCAGAAAAACCCATGAATTAGCTAACTAAATGAGAGTTGCTGAGGTGCTGAGCAGAATGGAAGGAGGGAATCCTCTAAAAATTTGTAGTCACTTATGGAGATTAGTATCCTAAGTTCACATCCTAGCATGGTCCCAAAGTAAGCTCAAAAGTGAGTTTGGTTTAAAGTGGCCTTCAGCTGGTAGTAATACAAGACAACTTGCAGAAACAAATGCAAATCCTGAAAGAAAGCATTTCATCTCACAAATACTTTTGCAAGGAAAATGAGCAGCGTACGATAAAAAATAACCAAGCCCATAAGGAAAAACGCACCACAGTGAGAGCCAGCAGAAAGTGACCTACAAAAAAGTCCAGAGCTAGAAACATAAGACATAGATTACAAAATAACTGTATCTATGATGTTAAAAGATACTGAAGGCTTAAAATATATCTGCAGGAAAAAGTTATGTGCAGAGAATAGGAAACTATAAAATTGACAGAAAATTTGCAATAGAACCAAATAGAACTTCTAGGAATAATTTTTAAGGACTAATCAAAATTTAAAACTCATATCTTTTTTACTTATATTTTATTTTGTAAAATATAACATAACGTGAAACTTACCATTTATTTATTTTTTTTAACACCAAAAACATTTTGTATTGGGGTAGAGCCAATTAAAAATTTTGTGGTAGTTTCAGGTGAACAGCAAAGGGACTCAGCCATACATACACTTGTATTTATTCTCCCCCAAACTCCTCTCCCATTCAGCCTGGCACATAACACTGAGCAGAGTTCCATGTCCTTTACAATATGTCTTTGTTTGTTATCCATTTTAAATATAGCAGTGTGTACATGACCTTCCCAAAGTCCCTAACTATCCCTTCCCCCTAGCAGCCATAAGTTCGTTTTCTAAGTCTGTGAGTCTCTTTCTCTTTTGTAAGTTCATTTGTATCATTTCTTTTTAGATTCCACATAAAAAGAGTGTCATATAATATTTCTCTTTATCCATCTGACTTACTTCACTCAGTATGACACTAAGTCCATCCATGTTGCTGCAAATGGCATTATTTCATTCTTTTTAATGGCTGAATAATATTCCATTGTATATATGTACCACTTCTTCTTTATCCATTCTTCTGTCATTGGACATTCATGTTACTTTCATGTTTGAAACTTACCATTTAGCTCATTTAGGCATACAATTCAGTGGCATTAAGTATATTCTTATTGTCAAGAGCCAAAACCACCATTGTGAGTTATAATCACCTTCTGAACCTTTCCATCTTCCCAAATGAATACCTTTTGGTATCCTTTTGGATACCCTTTCAAACAGTACTGAAACTCTGTACCCTTTGAAAACTAACTCCTCTCCAGCCCCTGGAAACCAACATTCTACTTTATGTCTCTATGGATTGAGTGCTCTAGGTACCTTATGTGACTGAAACCGTACAACATTTCCCTTTTTATGTATGGCTTAAATCACTTAGCATAATGTCTTCAAAGCCATGTCATCAGCATTTCCTTCCTTTAAAAAAGTTTACTGTGGTATATACACATAACATAAAGTCCACCATTTAACCATTTTAAAGTGTACCATTTAGAGGTTTGATAGATTCATAGTCTTGTGCAGCCATCACCAACATCCATCCCAATAACATTTTTCATCTTGGTATAACTGAAACTCTAGGCCCATCAAACAGTATCTGCCCATTCTCCCCTTTCTCCAGCTTCTGGCAACCACTATTCTACTTTCTGTCTCTATCAATTTAACTACTTTAAGTATCTTATTTAAGTGGAGCCATACAGTATTTGTTCTTCTGTGATTGGCTTATTTCACTTAGCCTAATGTCTTCAAGATTTATCCATGTTGTCACACATTGCAGAATTTCCTTCTTTTTTAAGGCTATATAATATTCTATTTTATGCATGAACCACATTTTGCTTATCTATTCATCTGTCTATGGGTACTTGGGTTGCTTCTACATTTGAGCTACTGTGAACAATGATGCTATGAACACAAGTGTACAAGTATCTCTCCAAGATCCCACTTTCAATACTTTGGGATAAATATCCAGAAGTGGAATTACTGAATCGTATGCTAATTCTATTTTTAAGTTTTTGAGGAATCACCATACAACTAGCTATACCATTTCCCACAGCAGCTATACCATTCTACACCCCTGCTAATATTGTACAAGTATTCCAATGTCATCATATCCTTACCAACATGTGTTGCTTTCTGTTCTTTTAATAGTAGCCATCCTAATGGATATAAGGTGGTATCTCATTATAGTTTTATTTGCATTCCCCTAATGATAAGTGATGTTGAGAGTTTTTTAATGCACATATTGGCTATTTGTATATTTTCTTTGGTAAACTATCTGTTCAAGACCATTGCCCATTTTAAAATTGGACTGCTTGGTCTTTGTTTTGAATTTTTGGAATTCTTTGTATGTTCCAGATATAAATCAACTACCATTTAGATACACTGGTTGCAAGTATTTTCTCCTATTCTGTGAGGTACATTTCTGCTCTGTTAATGGTATCTTTCAATGAAGAAATTATTTAGTTTTGATAAAATCCAATTTGTCTATTTTTCTTTTGTTAACATGGATATGTTATCCTATCCAAGAATTCATTGCCAAGCCCAATGTCATCAATCTTTTGTCTTATGTTTTCCTCTAATAGTTTTTTTTTTCTAATAGCTTTAGAGCTTATTAATACATTTAGGTCCTTGATCCATTTTGAGTTAATTTTTGTATATGATTTTCAGATAAGGGTCCAATTGCATAGTTTTACATGTGGCTAT
The DNA here is from genome assembly GCA_024291935.2 of Okapia johnstoni. Taxonomy (NCBI): domain Eukaryota; kingdom Metazoa; phylum Chordata; class Mammalia; order Artiodactyla; family Giraffidae; genus Okapia; species Okapia johnstoni. The sequence goes on from CM044326.1 coordinate 4,602,791, forward strand.
CCAGTTTTCTCAGCACTGTTGTTGAAGAGACTGCAATTTACCCATTAAATGGTTTTGGAACCCTTGTCAAAAATCATTTGACCATATAGACAAGTGTTTATTCATCAAATCTCTCCTCTATTGATTTTTATTAATGTCTTTATAGATTCTAATATCAAATAGATTCAAGGGCTTAGATCTGATAGACAGAGGGCCTGAAGAGCTATGGATGGAGTTTCATGACATTGGACAGGAGGCAGTAATCAAGACCATCTCCAAGAAAAAGAAGTGAAAAAGGTGAAATGATTGCCTGAGGAGGCCTTACAAATAGCTGAGAAAAGAAGAGAAGCTAAAGACAAAGGAGAAAAGGGAAGATATGCCCAACTGAATGCAGAGTTCCAAAGAATAGCAAGGAGAAATAAGAAATCCTTCCTCAATGAATAATGCAAAGAAATAGAGGAAAGCAATGGAATGGGAAAGGCAAGAGATCTCTTCAAGAAAGTTAGAGATACCAAGGGAACATTTCATGCAAAGATGGGCACAATAAAGGACAGAAATGGTATGGACCTAAGAGAAGCAGAAGATACTAAGAAGATGTGGCAGGAATACACAAGAACTATACATAAAAGATCTTCATGACCCAGATAATCATGATGGTGTGATCACTCACCTAGAGCCAGACATCCTGGAATGTAAAGTCAAGTGGGCCTTAGGAAGCATCACAATGAACAAAGCTAGTGGAGGTGATGGAATTCCAGTTGAGCTATTTCAATTCCTAAAAGATGATGCTGTGAAAGTGTTGCACTCAATATGCCAGCAAATTTAGAAAACTCAGCAGTGGCCACAGGACTGGAAAAGGTCAGTTTTCATGCCAATCCCAAAGAAAGGCAATGTCAAAGAATGCTCAAACTACTGCACAATTGCACTCATCTTACACGCTAGTAAAGTAATGCTCAAAATTCTCCAACCCAGGCTTCAACAGTATGTGAACCATGAACTTTCAGCTCTACAAGCTGGTTTTAGAAAAGGCAGAGGAACCAGTGATCAAATTGCCAACATCTGCTGGATCATTGAAAAAGCAAGAGAGTTCCAGAAAGCATCTACTTCTGCTTTATTGACTAAGCCAAAACCTTTGACTGTGTGGATCACAACAAACTGTGGAAAATTCTGGAAGATTTGGGCAAACCATACCACCTTATCTGCCTCATGAGAAATCTGTATGCATGTCAAGAAGCAACAGACAGAACTGGACATGGAACAACAGACTGGTTCCAAATTGGGAAAGAAGTACATCAAGGCTGTATATTGTCGCCCTGCTTATTTAACTTATATGCAGAGTACATCATGCAAAATGCTGAGTTGGAAGAAGCACAAGCTGGAATCAAGATTGCCAGGAGAAATATCGATAACCTCAGATATGCAGATGACACCACCCTTATGGCAGAAACTGAAGAAGAACTAAAGAGCCTCTTGATGAAAGTGAGAGAGGAGAGTGAAAAACCTGGCTTAAAAACACCAGAAAACTAAGATCATAGCATATGGTCCCATCACTTCATGGCAAATAGATGGGGAAACAATGGAAACAATGACTTTTTTTTTTACTCCCGAATCACTGCAGATGGTGACTGCAGCCATGAAATTAAAAGACGCTTGCTCCTTGGAAGAAAAGCTATGACCAACCTAGACAGCATATTAAAAAGCAGAGACATTTCTTTGCCAACAAAGGTCCATCTAGTCAAAGCTATGGTTTTTCCAGTAGTCGTGTATGGATATGAGAGTTGGACTATAAAGAAAGCTGAGCACCAAAGAATTGATGCTTTTGAACTGTGGTGTTGGAGAAGACTCTTGAGAGTCCCTTGGACTGCAAGGAGATCCAATCAGTCCATCCTAAAGGAGGTCAGTCCTGGGTGTTCATTGGAGGGACTGATGCTGAAGCTGAAATTCCAATACTTTGGCCACCTGATGGAAAGAGCTGACTCATTGGAAAAGAACCTGATGCTGGGAAAGATTGAAGGTGGGAGGATAAGGGGAAGACAGAGGATGAGATCGTTGGATGACATCACCAACTCAATGGACCTGCGTTTGAGTAAGCTCAGGGAGTTCGTGATGGACAGGGAAGCCTGGTGTGCTGCAGTCCATGGGGTTGCAAAGAGTTGGACATGACTGAGTGGCTGAACTGAACTGAATGTCTTTATCCCAATACCACACTATTGGATTACTGTAGTTTGGTAGTCATTTTTTAAATTGGGAAGTGTGAGTTCTCTGATTTTTTTTCTTCTTCTCAAAGATTATTTTGAGCATTTGGTGGTCCCTTAGGCTTCTATATTGGCTTCCATGGTAGCTCAGCTGGTAAATAATCTGCCTGCAATGCAGGAGACCCCGGTTCAATTCTTGGGTTGGGAAGTTCCTCCTGAGAAGGGATAGGCTACGTGCTCCAGTATTCTTGGGCTTCCCTGGTGGCTCAGATGGTAAAGAATCCACCTGCAATGCAGGAGATCTGGATATGATCCCTGGGTTGGGCAGATCCCCTGGAGGAGGGCATGGCACCCTACTGCAGTATTCTTGCCTGGAGAATCCCCATGGACAGAGGAGTCTGGTGGGCTACAGTCCATGGAGTCGCAAAGTGTCAGACATGACAGAGCAACTAAGTACAGCACACAACACAAGTTTCTATATAAATTTTAGGATGGATTTTTCTATTTCTGCCAAAAACAAACAAACAGGATTTTGATAGACATTACATTGAGTCTGTGGGTCATTTTGGGTAGTATTGACATTTTAATATTAAGGCTTCCAATCCATGAACATGGATGTTTCTACTTGTTTGTGTGTTCTTTAACTTTCCACAGTGTTTTGTAGTTTTCATTGCACAAGTGTTTTACGTCCGTGGTTAAGTTAGTGCATAAGTGTTTTATTCTTTTTGATATTGTTGTCAGTAAAATTGTAATTTTGCAATTTCTCTGTCAGATTTTCATTCTTCATGTATAGAAATGTTACTGATCTTTTTGTGTGTTGACTATCTTGCTACTATGTTGAAGTTGTTTATTAATTCGAACAGCTTTTTGGTGAAATCTTTAGGGTTTTCTACATATAAGATCATACGTCTGCAAATAGAGATAATTTTTCTTCTTGTCCAATTTAGATTCCTTTTATTTCTTTTTCTTATCTAATTGCTCTGGCTAAAAGTTCCAGAACTATGTTATTACTAAATAGAAGTCTTGAAAGCAAGTATTCTTGCCTTGTTCCTTATCTTAAAAACTTTCAGTCTTTCACTGTTTGGTACAAAGTTTGTTCCGGGTTTTTCACATAGGGCTTTTATGATGTGGAGATAGTTTCTTTCTATTCATAGATTTTTTATTGTTTTTAAAATGAAAGCGTGTTGAATTTTGTCAGGTGCTGTTTCTACATCAGTTGAGACGATTACTTGCTGCCCTTAATACGTCAGCAAATTTGGAAAACTCAGCAGTAGCCACAGGACTGGAAAAGGTCAGTTTTCATTCCGATTCCAAAGAAAGGCAATGCCAAAGAATGCTCAAACTGTCGCACAATTGCACTCATCTCACACGATAGTAAAGTAATGCTCAAAATTCTCCAAGCCAGGCTTCAGCAATACATGAACAGTGAACTTTCAGATGTTCAAGCTGGATTTAGAAAAGGCAGAGGAACCAGAGATCAAATTGCCAACATCTGCTGGATCATCAAAAAAGCAAGAGAGTTCCAGAAAAACATCCATTTCTGCTTCATTGACTATGCCAAAGCCTTTGACTGTGTGGATCACAATAAACTGTGTAAAATTCTGAAAGAGATGGGCATTCCAGACCACCTGACCTGCCTCTTGAGAAACCTATATGCAGGTCAGGAAGCAATAGTTAGAACTGGACATGGAACAACAGACTGGTTCCAAATAGGAAAAGGAGTATGTCAAGGCTGCATATTGTCACCCCGCTTATTTAACTATGCAGAGTACATCATGAGAAATACTGGGCTGGAGGATCCATCTATCTCAAGGATTGTCAGTTTTGTTGATTTTTCTCAAAGAATAAACTTTTGGTTCGAGCATTTCCTCTATTGTTTTCTCGTCTCCATTTAATGTGTATCTGCTCCAATTTTTATTACTTCATTCTGCTAGCTTTACATATAATTTTTTCTTCTTATTTTACTGCCTTAAGTTGTAAAGTTAAGTTGTGGATTTGATCTCTTTCTTTCTTTAATGTAAGTGCTTATACCTATATATATCCCCATTAGCAACTTTCACATTTCTCCATAAAGTTTTAGTATGTTGTGTTTTCATTTTCATTCATCTTTATTTTCCCTTGTGATTTCTTCTTTGATCCATTGGTTGTTTTAAAGTATGCTGTTTAATTTCCACGATTTTGTGAGTTTTCCTTTTGTTATTGGTTTCTAACTTCATATGGTTGCAGTTAGAAAAGATACTTTGTATTTTATCTATGTTTTAAAATCTGTTGAGGCTAAATTTCTGGCCTAACACATAATCTATATTGGAACATGTCCCACATGGATTTGAGAATAATGTATATACAGTATTTGTTGGGTAGAGTGTTCTATTTATGCTTGTTACATCTAACTGGGTTCATGTATTGCTGATATCACAAAATTGTTCTTGCTGTTCAGTCACTAACATATGTCCAACTCTGTGATCCCATAGAATGTAGCATGCCAGGTTCCTCTGTCTCCCAGAGTTTGCTCAAATTCAAGTCCATTGAGTCAGTGATGCTATCCAACCATCTCATCCTCTGCCAACCCCTTCTCCTTTTGCCTTCAATCTTTCCCAGCATCAGAATCTTTTCCAGTGAGCTAGCTCTTTGCATCAGGTGGCCAAAGTGTTGGAGTTTCAGCTTCAGCATCAGTTCTTCCAATGAATATTCAGAGTTGTTTTCATTTAGGTTTGACTGGTTTGATCTTCTTGCAGTCCAAGGGACTCTCAAAGAGTCTTCTCCAACACCACAGTTCGAAAGCATCAATTCTTCAGTGCTCAGCCTTCTTTATGGTCCAACTCTCATATCCACACATTGATTACTGGAAAAACTACAGCTTTGACCATACAGAGCTTTGTTGGCAAAGTGATGTCTCTGCTTTTTAATGCACTGTCTAGATTTATCATAGTTTCATTCCAAGGAGCAAGCGACTTTTAATTTCATGGCTGCAGTCATCACCATCCCTAGTGATTTTGGAGCCCGAGAAAACAAAATCTGTCACTACTTCTACCTTTTCCCATCCTATTTGCCATAAAGTGATGTGACCAGAGACCATGATGTTCGTTTTTTGAATGCTGAGTTTCAAGTCAGCTTATTCACTCTCCTCTTTCACCTTCATCAAGAGGCTCTTTAGTTCCTCTTCTGTTTATCTGGAGATACTTTAACTTCTCCCTCAGTATCGAGAGACAGTTTTTCTGGATATGGGATTCTTGTTTGACAGGGTTTTTTATTTATTTTTTTAAAGCACTTTGAATATATTGGCTGTCTTCTGGCCTGCAACGTTCTGTTGAGAAATCTGCTCACAACCTTACTCTTCATATATGATGGTTTCAAGATCTTGCTACTTTCAAGATTTTTTAACTTGTCTTTGATTTTAAAAATTTTAATTATAATGTGTATTGGCATGCGTCTCTTTGAGTTTATCTTACTTGAAGTTTATTAAGCTTCTTGAACGTTTATATTTATGTTTTTCATTGAATTTGAGGAGTTTTAGCCATTATTTTTAAAAATATTCTCTCCCTTCTCTTCATCAGACTTGTACAATGCATCTGTTAGTCTACTTTACGGTGGTGCACAGGTCCCTTTGGAGAGGAAAATCGCAACCCACTCCAGTGTTCTTGCCTGGGAAATCCCATCAACCGAGAAGCCTAGCAGCCTATATAGTCCACGGGGTCGTAAAGAGTCGGACACGACTGAGCAATTAACACTACAGGTCCCTTAGTCTCTGTTCACTTTTGTTTGATCTTTTTTTTTTCTTTTTTTTCCTCAGATTGAACAATTTCCACTGTCCCATCTTCAAGTTTGTGCATTCCTTCTTTTGCCTTCTCGATCTGGTTTGCAATCTCTAAACCAGAGATTCAAAAAAACCTCTGAATTTTTTATTTCAGTTGTTGTATTTTCAGATCCAGAATTTCTTTTTGGTTTATTTTTAGGTGATTTATCTCTTGAGCGTATCTCCCTCTTTATTGATATTTCCATTTTGTTCACATACCATTTTCTTCACTTTCTCTCCATCTTCCTTTAGCTCTTGAGGCACCTTTAAGATGGCTGTTTTGAAGCTTTTGTCTGCTCTATCTGCCAACCAATCTTTCTCAGGGACAGAGTCTACTGAATTATTTTTTCCTTTGAATGGGTCACACTTTCTTGTTTCTTCATGTACCTTGTAATGTTCTGATTAACAATGGACATTTGAATCCGATATTGTGGGGACTCTGGAAAGCAGAGGCTCCCCCTTCCCCAGGGTTTGCTGCTTTTTGTTACTGTTTTTGGCTATTTGCTCATTTTGTACATTGTCACAGGCTGTAGCTGTGTAGAGGTCTTCTCACGTCTTTCCTGAGACTTTCCTTAGGTATGTCTGGTCACTTCCAAATTTTCCTTGTAAATGCTGTTGTTTTTCAGTATCTTACTCTTTAATGTCTGGGTCCCCAAAGCGGGTTAAGAAATAAATGAACTGGAGAAAAAAAAAAAGAGATGGCAGCCTTTTAAATCCCTCAGAAGTTACTTGGATGAGAGGGGAAAGAGTTCCCAGTAATGGGAAGAGATGCAAACACAATGGCTGCCTGTCTCTTTGACAGCATTTCTGCAATCAAAAGCAGCAACCAGAGATCACATTTGGGGAACAGATCTTAATACTTGGAGGGCAGAACAGAATCCTTTTTGCCCTCCCTGGCTCCTCAAAGAAGTGCACAAGATGTTCCAGGAACACAGACACGCTGCCTGATATTTGGCTAGGGGTAGGTGAGGGTGAGCAGCTACTGTGCCAAGAGCTGAAATTTGCCAAAATTAACCACAGTTTATCATCTAAGTCTTCCCCTGGAAGTTGTAAGCCTTTAACAGATTCCAGAGTTCCAAAACTGTATACCAGAGAAATTCTGCCAGGACAATTGTTGATAAAGAGATAGATTCCCGGCATTTCCTGCTTCATCATGTTCACATACTCCTCCTCTAAACTCGGATCTTTTAACAGAAAATTAGAAAAAGCTAAAGAAAGAATTTGAGAACTGGAAGTTAAGTTAGTAGGTATCATCCAGAATGAAATACTGAAACACATTTAAAAATGGAAAATATGAAAGAGGGGTTAAAAGATATGGAAGATAGAGTTAGAAGATCAAAACGTAATTAGTGTCAGAGTAAAGGAAAGAAAGAACCAGGCAAAGTTAATATTTGAAGAGATAATGGCAGCAATTTTCAGAATTGTTGGAAGTATGGGATATATTCGTGGGTGGTGAGAGTGAGTGAGTGATAGTTGCTCAGTCATGTCCAACTCAAGTGACCCCACTGACTGTAGCTCACCAGGCTCCCCTGTCCATGGGATTCTCCAGGTATGTATACCGGAGTGGGTTGCCGTTTCCTTCTCCAGGGTATCTTCCCAGCCCAGGGATCAAACCCACATCTCTTGCATCTCCTGCATTGGCAGGCTGATTCTTTACCATCTGAGCCACCAGGGAAGCCCAATCCTGGGTGGTATTCCTCAATAAATACGTAATAAAATTTGCTTTGTCTTATTGTGGTGGGAGTTAGTAAGACTTGGGAAATTTTCAAATTTTGTGAAATTCGGATCACATCATCCTACCTCCTGATTTGAAATCCAGTGTCAGGATGATTATACACTGTAAAATCAGCCCTTACTCTGGATGGGAAATGATGATTTACAGCCCAGCTGAACTAGAGCAGAGGAGGTTCTTTAGAATACTGATCTCAGATTAGGATTCCTTTGAATTCTCCCAAAAGAGCCATTAAGTTTCACTTTTTAAAACCAGTATTATTGATGAAAAAAATCATAACTTCCTCAGAGGAGAGAAATAAAATCCCCATAAGGTTCTATATCAACAATCAAGACCAAGGCGCCAGAAATATTTCACATGCTCTATCTTGTCATGAGTTACAATCATTGTTCTGGGAATTTTCTCAGAGGCTTGGCATTTTTCCTTATAAACAAAACTACATATCATTCTTGAAGCTGTCTGATAACTGGAATGCAAGCCATTGCAGCATCTTTTCCAGGCCAAAATGTGATGCCCAGAGATCCCGAGTGACTAGCAAGGGTTTGGGTTTCACTTTTCACTCACCAGGGAAACGTCCCCCTTTCGGGATACACGTTGAGACGGCCATCGCCTCAGATCACTCCAGTCTGAGGCATCTCCTGTGTGGATATCAGAGGGCTTCTTCCTCTACCCACAGAGACTGATTTTCCTCTGTCTGGAGACGAGGGCTAGGTTTTCTGAGGGCCCATTAATGCAGACTTGAGACCCCTGTAATCTCTGGGTCAAGTACACATGGCTGGTACCATGCGTTCCTTACTTATCATCAATTAATTCTGGGGTGAAGTTTACAAGATAAAGTTTTATGACCTCTTGGATAAAGTGATGTAGGCTTAGAGATAGTTTAAATAAATCTGACTGAAACAGAAAAGGAATCATCTTTGGCAAGCCTCCCCCACCCACCGGTCATCTGTCTTCTAATTTCCCTCATGTCCTTTCTTCTTTCCCCTTTGTTAATAATGTCAGGGTATCATATAGTCTTGATCCCTAGTACCCTGAGCACAGAGCTCCTGATTCCTCTGGAGGTGGATTAGAAAACATCCTCACATCTGTCTTGCTCTCACCCCTTCCGGTTGTGGTGCTAGACCCTTTCCTATGTGTGTGTAAGACTGACCACACAGGAGAGGCAGGGTGACTCACAAGCAGTCTCAGCTGTCTCAACAGTCTTCTCTCATCAGAGTACGAGGTCTCCCCTTCCCTGGTTTCTCCTCCACACCAGTTTCTCCACTGTACTTCCCCCTGCACTTTTCCTAGCTCACAAACCTTCAGTGACTTCCCATCCTCTTAATGTCGAGGCTAATCTCATTCCTCTGTATTTCCAAAGCCCTCCTTAGTCTGACACCAAAGCTCACCCCAATTTCCAGCTCTCATCTGCTCTAGTGGTTCTCAACCAGGGGTGCCCTAGAGGGTGTTTGGAAGTGTGTGGAAGCCTTTTGGTTGTCTCAAGGATGGAACTGGCAACTGGCGTTGTGTGGGAAGGTTCCAAGCATGCAAATTGCCCTCTGATGTCCAGATGGCCTCACATACTGAACAATTGTCCCATTCTGATGCCAGTAGCACCCCTGTTGAGAAACACCACTTGATTCTGACCAAACGTGCTCACTCTCCATCCATCAAACCAGTTATGTATGTTAGTCCCTTGCTCCTCCGTCCTACCTGGAACTTCCCTCCTTTCTTTTCTACTTCTCTGAGTTCAGACATTTTCAAGGACTGCCCTGCTTAAATGCCCTTCTGCAGCCATCATGCCCTCTGATCCCTCAAAGCCACCATCATCTGTGAGCTAGAGGCTGCAGAGCGCATAAAGGACGTGGACCCTGAGTTTGAGTGTGACTCCGTCTCTCCACGCATGTGGCCTGGGGAAAGTCACCCCCTGCCAAGTCCAGTTTCCACACATCTGAAATGGAGGGGACACCGGCACCTCCTTGGAAGGGTTCGTGAGGATTAGATGTCACATGGTAGTTGCCCACCGCCACCTGGCATGTGGTAAGAACTCCATTGGTGCTACATGTTCTTAATTCCTTTCTACACAATGTGCACATTCAATAAACATGTGTGGAGTCACCATTCAGCCCCAAGACATCCGTCATTCTAGACCGAGACTGTGTAGGCAGAGACTCTTATTCGGTCATACAAAATGTCTCAGCATGTAAGTCATCGAGAAGGTGCAAAGGATGAGCCACCTGGGAGGCAGCTCCCACCGAACCCTGACTTGTCGCTGAGCGGGAGTGAGCGGCTGCCCCTGACACAGAGTTCCGCTCCTGCACCAGCTTCCAGACGCTCTCAGCTGCTCTCCCCTTGCCTGGTTCTGCACTATAGACACCCCAGGCCCCTCAGAGCCCTCTCAGTTTGGCTTTGCTCTGTGTCCTGAGAAACGTCATGGTGTCCTAGTCAAGAAACGGTAGATATGAAGTCAGAGGACCTCTTCACCCCATTTATCCAATGTAGGGTGACACAGATTTCCAGGGAGTGTGCAAGGACTGAGGCTGGGCCAACTCAGGTTCCTTGGCCTGAGTCTGAAGCTCAAGTCCCCACAAGCTGTGCAGCAGCTTTTAACAGGCACTCAGGGGCTGACCAGTGACAGCTCAGGATGTCACTGGCTCAATAACCTTTAAGAGATGAAAGCTATTGAAATTACCAGTAAGGGAGGACCAAGAGTGATATTGCAAGTCAGAGAGCTCTATCTAATCCCTCCTTAAGATGGTCTACTTCCACAGTTAGCAACACCCCAGAAGTCCAAGGAGACCCATCAAGAGCATTCCAAACCTTGTACAGAAGTAGCTCAAGCACAAGGTACTGGATTTGCTATGCTTCGAAGACAAGGATGTGGTCCCAACCAAATGTGGGTCAATAAACTGATGGAGCCAACAGCACTGTCCTTTGCAGGGGAAAGATTGAGGCCTGGGCATATGGCCTGGCCCTGGACACCTCACAGAGCTTTCCTGGGCATCTGTCTTATCTATTCCATGAGAATGTTCATCTTTAAAGACTGTTTCTGTGATGGTGATGATACGGATAAACACTCAATAGACTTTTACCCGAGGGATTGTAAGTAGTTGCAATGATCCTGTTGATTGTTTATTTGGCTGCTGGCCTTTCCCACAGAAGACTTTCTACCCAACATCCACAAAGCCACCGTGAGGATGCCCAGGTCTCTCTTGTCAGCCGGAGAGAGGGGCCTCCATCTGACCCCTGGCTCAAACTCTGCTGCTGACTTCAGTCATCTGCCAATTAGCCCTTTGGACCAACCCTTCTTTGTGTCTTCACTGACTCTGCTCCCAGCACTGGGGCAGGACTCCGGGGAGTGGGTCAGATGGCACCTGTGACCCAAAGGCTAGAATCAAGAGGCTGCAATGATCCTACGGCCCACACTCCCCTGGGCAATGGCTGATGCCCAGAACACCCAGGTGAGAAGTGACAAGCACCGGTTTGGGCTCCTGTTTGTGGAGAGAGAGCTCTGTGACTGCCTCTAGCGGTGCTGGGGATGGAGACATTGGGTGTACGGCACACACTTGTAGATACCCCTCTCAATAGAGGGTCCTGTCAGAACCAAGATCATTTGCACTCCTGGGAAGACATCCAAAAAGGGAAGGCCAAGCAGACTTCCCTGGTGAATGACTGACACAGCCTCCTTCCCTAGGAGCTGGGGCAGCCATGCCTTCAACATGGGGAAGCAAGAATCCTTCTCAAAGCCGTCTCTAGCCACATGTCCAAGTGTGTTCATGTTGGGAGCCAGCTGGATGCCACCGGCAGGCCTTCATGCTCTGGCCTCATCCACTTAGGAAATTCAGGTCAACTCAGGGGAAAAAGCCTCAATGAAAAACGTTAATCAAAACTCTAAATTCATCAGGTTATTTTGGAAAGACTCTCTTGTAACAGAAAGAGAATCACAATAAAACAGACTCACATGAAGCTTATACTTAGAACACAGCAACACCAACCATCACAAACCAAAATGGTCTTAACTCTTGTCACCAGCGGGGAGGCAATCTTAGGATGGTGGCTCTACAGGCAGCAAAACCAAAAGAAACCAGCCTAACCATCTGAAGAGAGAATTAGTTTCCAAGACTCTTGCTGGTTTCCACAGTGAAGAGCAAGTACATGCATTTCAGACTGCTGACAATGAAGCGAATGGAAAGTTTTCTCTGGTTAACCCTCAGTGAATTAGACAATTTTATTAACTGATTCTTGAGGATCTCAGGCCCCTTGAAAATTATGCTGAACTAACATTGGTAAGGCATGCAGATTATTCACACTCTCTATCTTGACAAAATCAGATATCTCAAATCCTTTTTGGAAGTGAGATAGAAAATAAAGTACAAAAATCCACAAAACAATGTGGAAAAGAAATGGATACATTGTGATAAGTTACTCTTTTGTAGCCCTTTGGAGGCCTGGAAATGTTAAGTGTCTTCTCAGAGTTGTGGCATTGGCTATCCTCCAAAATTTGAGAGGCACCTCGAGGCATTTGGAAGAAAGCACAATTTGGCCAGGAAAAGTGGTACCAAGGGAGGCTTTTGGTCCAGGAATTACAAGGAAAGTAACAATAATATCAATCAAGTGACTAGAGTTGGCTTTGCACAGGCTGTCTATGCAGCAATTGGCAAAGAATGTCTTTCTGTTTATTTGCATAGTTGACCAGAAAATTCTTCTTCCCTAGAACGCATTAACTTCTTGATCTACTTGTTCTTAAAACTCTGGAGGTCATAGATTCCTTTGTGAGTACAGGGACCAGAAGTTGCTGCTGGCACACAATTAAAAATGAATTTGAAGGGATCCCAGAGTCAATCCATAGGCCCTGGCCTGGAACCTCTGTGTTAAAGTGGGCTTCATCTGTGACCTGTGAACTAAGGGTGGGTGCAGGTCCATCTCCTGAGGGCGTCGCTGTCAGGGACCAGTCCTCTCTGGGATCTGACAGAACTACTGTGATCATAAGAGAAGGGCTTGCAGCGCTCCAGTCTTCCCTGTGGACCTACAATACTGCTGCTTATGGCGGAGGCACCCATCTTCACCCACCCATGGCCATTTCTCCCAGGTTTCCAGGCATTTAAAAAATACTGACTGGCTTGACCAGCCTGTCAGGTCTAAGCCAACACAACCTAGCCTCAGGCAAATCTGGACTGTCCCCATTAGGCTTCATCCTGTGCACCAGTGCACACACAGCAACCTCAGGCAGCCTCAGTGTACACATGTGGGTGTTTGTACTGGTGCACACACGGCAACCTCAGGCAGCCTCAGTGTACACGTGTGGGTGTGTGCACCAACGCACACACGGCAACCTCAGGCAGCCTCAGTGGCCACCTGGGTTCATCTAGACACAGGTTTACACCTGGACCAATTCCTCACTTCAGAGCCTTTATCAAATAAATTGTGAAAAAGACCAACAGAATGAACAACTCAAGTATTTGACTCAGAAGTGATCCATGTCACTTCCCTCATAGCCCTTGGGCTCAGAAGAGTCCTGTGGCCCTGCCTAAGGAGGGAGAAAAATGCAGCCTCCATGTGGTCTGAGAGAGCAGAGAGCTGGGTCCAGACGAGCCTGGGAGGCTCCTGCACACCCCAGGTGATGGACATGCTCAGGGTCACTGGTGCAGAGGGCTTGGCCAGGATTCCAGCCTGGCTCTGAGGTACTCGGCCTCTGAGCTCCAGTCACAGTCAGCGAGAGGGAGGGTGTGGAGGGGACGGTAGACATAGCAGGCCCTTGCTCTGTGTAGTGTGCTGGTGGGGCGCTGGCTGCTCTCTGCAGGCTGGGGGGCCCCTACCCCATGGGGGCCCCTACCCCACCCTCTCCTGGGAGCAGGCACGTCAGCAACACGCCTTTGCCCAGGGCCTTCCAGGTCTTAGAATACCGGCCATCAGAGAGGTAGGTGGGTTTTCTTGATATTTCTGACATTTGACTTGGCAACACGCCACGGTGACTGCCTGCCCCCCGAGTCACTTTGCAGCCTTGAGGCTCATGGCGCAAGGTCTCAGTCAGCTTGGGCTGCCATGATGAAATACCACATATTGGGGGCTCAAACACAAGACAGTTATTTCTTGCAGTTCTGGAGGCCGGAAGCCCAAGGTCAAGGTGCCAGCAGATTTGGTTCCCGTTGAGAGCCCTTCCTGGCTTGCACACAGCTGCCTCCCACTGTGTCCCCACCCGGTGGAAAGAACAAGTGTGCTGGGGTCTCTTCCTCTCCTTCTAAGAGCTCTAATACCATCTTGAGGGTCTCACCTTCCTGACCTAATCTTAACCCAATCACCTCCCAAATGCCCACCCCTAATGCCATCACATTGGAGGTCAGGGCCGCAGCCTGTGACCTTAGGGAGGACACAAACATTCCGGCTACAACACACGTTCAGGTTCTGAACGTTCAGTGTCACTGGGATGTACAGCACACATCTTCCTTCTGCCCCAGTCTGCTCCTGCCAGGGGTGCAAAGGGCACAGTGTGCCTTCCCTGTGGCTTCCTTGGAGGCGTTGGAAGGGCAGAGAGGCGGTGAGGGGTGGAGAAGGGAGGCTGGCTTGAGTTTTGAGGTTTGTCGACTTCCACCCTGACCCCCTGCCCGCAGCGGGGGTGCAGGCTGGCATGGCACAGCTCCTGAGGCCTGTGGTCCTGGCCAGCAGGGGCCTGGGAGGGAGCCTGAAACACTAGCTAAGACGTGTTTGCAGCTGTGCGTCTGGCCCAGGTTCATGGGGCCGGCTGCCTCTCCCTCACCCCTGGTTCAGGCCTTGCTTGATTTATTCTGTTGTTGTTCAGCCACTCAGTCATGTCTGACTCTTTGTGACCCCAAGGACTGCAGCATGCCAGGCTTCCCTGTTCATTGCCAACACCCAGAGCTTGCTCAAACTCATGTCCATCAAGTTGGTGATGCCATCCAACCATCTCATGCTCTGTCATCCCCTTCTCCTCCTGCCTTCAATTTTCCCCAGCATCAGGGTCTTTTCCAGTGAGTTGGTTCTTCGTATCAGGTGGCCAAAGTATTGCAGTTTCATCTTCAGCATCAGTCATTCCAATGAACACTTAGGACTGATTTCCTTTAGGATGGACTGGTTTGATCTCCTCGCAGTCCAAGGAACTCTCAAGAGTCTTCAACACCACAGTTCGAAAGCATCAGTTCTTCGATGCTCAGCCTTCTTTATGGTCCACCTCTCACATCCATACATGACCACTGGAAAACCACAGCTTTGACTAAGTGGACCTTTGTTGGAAAGTATTGTCCCTGCTTTTTAATATGCTGTCTAGGTTGGTCATAGCTTTTCTTCCAAGGAGCAAGCATCTTTTAATTTCATGGCTACAGTCACCATCTTCAGTGACTTTGAAGCCCAAGAAAATCAAGTCTGTCACTGTTTCCATTGTTTCCCCATCTATTTGCCATGAAGTGATGGAACTGTACGTCATGATCTTAGTTTTCCAAATGTTCAATTTTGAGCCAACTTTTTCACTCTCCTCTTTCACCTTCATCAAGAGGCTCTTTGGTTCTTCACTCTCTGCCATAAGGGTGGTGTCATCTGCATGTCTGAGGTTATTGCTCTTTCTCCCGGCAATCTTGATTCCAGCTTGTGCTTTACAGTCAGAGGGCCTGAGCACCTCACTCTCTCAGGGGCACTCCCTTATTTCTCTGAATCCTATCTTGCCCTCCCTTGCTGCTGCTATGATAACTGCCCTGGGAATCTGGCTGGCAGGGTGGATCATTCCCACAGACAGCCCGGCCTGCGGGGAGAAGCTGGAATCTTCTGTCGGTAACAGGGCCACATTTTTCACTCGCATCAGCATTGAGAAGTTGCAGAGCCCAGTTTTCCTGTAATTTGCTCTTCCCGCTCTTGCAGCCCTTGGCCGAGTGATGTAATGAACGCGTCTGTGTCCACTGCTTCCTACGAGGATTTCTTTGGCAGGCCGTGTGGAAGCCTGAGGCCCACCAGAATGTTCCATTTTGTTGGACTGTCCTTCCATTTCTCTTTTTCCATCACCCTCTGGGTCCACCCTGAGACTTTCTCAATCAAATCAAGGCAGCGCCTTCTGGCTCAGCCTTCTCCGACCGAAAGTTCGTTGTGTTTCCTTACAAACCAGGAAGCTTCATCTTGAGAATCTCTGAGAAACTCACTCAGCTGATTACAACATTGCTGAACTTTTGGCAGAACATATGTTTATCCATTTAATTATCATTATTAAGTTTCTCTCCCACTCAAATTTTTGGCTTTATGTATTATATCATTTTTGGCTGAGTGTGCCTAGCCGGGGGGGTGGCGGGGTGGTACGTGGAAGGGTGAAAGGATATAATTTGTTCTTCTTGATTATCATGCTGTGCACTTAAACGTTCATTTTCTCCCAAGGACAACTATCTAAGAGCTACCTATGGCACTAAGCAAATATTCCTTTCTTGAAATCAGTTTCCTTTTGTTTCCCTCAAAAAGTCCCTGCTATTGTTTCTGCCCTCCTCAAGTCTTACTCACACTCAATCACTTCCTACTGGGGTTATAAATAGTTTTTGTTTCACCACTGGTCTAAAATGATGTCTTTTGAATATCCCAGAAACCAGACAGAGAAGAGAAAGATTGAATCTCAGCTCTGGAAAGTAAAATATTAGTCATCTGCTTTACTCACTTGTGAAACATGGTGAAGGATTAAAATCCAACTCGCTTGTCCAGATTTCCAAAGTTTCCATAGTCCCACTTATTCCTGTAATTCAAATCAACTTCACCTGTTACAGATGCCTTCCTTTCTTTGGTGTATTTGCATTTCCGTCGACTGTTTCCAAGCCACTGGCAGGGGAGACGGTGGGGAGCTGTGGATGACGCTCCTTGAGAACAACAGGCCTGCCCACTTTCCCACTCAGATCCAGAGGAGGATCTGTGCTGCCTTCCAGGACTCTCTTGCCTTTGGGGTACCCTGTTCTGAAAGGACCCCCGCATTTGGCTCTGCTGTAACATAACACACCCCTTCTCTCTTTTGCTCACCACCAATCCTCACGGTAGCTCAGTTGGTAAAAAAAATTCTCCAGCAACGAAGGAGACCCCGGCTTGATTCCTGAGTCGGGAAGATCCGCTGGAGAAGGGATAGACTACCCACTCCAGTGTTCTTGGGCTTCCCTTGTGGCTCAGCTGGTAAAGAATCTGCCTGCAATGTAGGAGACCTGGGTTCAATCCCTGGGCTGGGAAGTTCCCCTGGAGATCTTGGAAAGGGTGCCCACTCCAGTATTCTGGCCTGGAGAATCCCATGGACTGTGTATATCCATGTGGTTACAAAGAGTCAGACGTGACTGAGCGACTTTAATCCTCACCAGGGTCCCCTGTTGTAAGTTTGCTCCACAGGAGGTAGGTGCCAGTCCAGAAGGCTGCAGCCAGGAGACAGTCCACAGTGCCAAGGGTCCATGCTTTTCCTGATGTGGTTGACAAGTCTCCCTTGTCTGGGATCCTGATGGTTTTCTCTTCTTTTTCTCCTCTATTAAGTGGTCCTCACGTGGCGCTAGTGGTAAAGAACCCACCTGCCAGTGCAGGAGAGGTAAGAGATGCAGGTTCAATCCCCTGGTTGGGAAGAACCCTTGGAAGGAAGGCATGGCTACCCACTCCAGTATTCTTGCCTGGAGAATCCCTTGGACAGAGGAGCCTGGTGGCCTACGGTCCATGGGGTCACAGAGTCAGGCTTAGCAAGCATGCACAAGTGGCCTCAGAAAGTAGCCTTCTCCTCCTGTCACCTGCTTCCCTACAGGCCTTGTGCCTGCTGGAGCGGCGAGGGCTGCGTGCACAACAAAACTGTGCTCCCCTGTCCTGCTTGGTGGCCCCTGGGAGGGAGCTCCAGAGGACTACATTTCCCGTCTCCCTGGCATCCAGGTGAGGCCTTGTGACTGGGCCTTGTGCCAATGGCCTGTGAGCAGCCGTGCCATGTGGTCACCTCTAGGTTAGGTTCTTAAGGAGCAGATGTTACTTGCCTGTCCTCCTCTCCATCTGCTGGCTAGACAAAGAGCAAGTCTAGGGCTTTGTTGTTATTGTTCAGTCGCTAATTCATGTCCGACTCTGTGACCCCATGGACTGCAATACCCCAAGCTTCCCTGTCCTTCACTATCTCCCAGAGATTGCTCAGGTTCATGTCAGTTGAATCAGGGATACTATCTGCTGCCCTCTTTGCCTTTTGCCTTCAATCTTTCCCAGCATCAGGGTCTTTTCCACTGAGTCAGCTCTTCACATCAGGTGGCCAAAGTATTGGAGCCTCAGCTTCAACATCAGTCCTTCCAATTCAGGGTTGATTTCATTTAGGATTGACTGGTTTGATCTCCTTGCAGTCCAAGGGACTCTCAAGAGTCTTCTCCATCACCACAGTTCAAAAGCATCAATTCTTTGGCCCTCAGACTACTTTATGGCCTAACTCTCACATTCGTACACAACTACTGGAAAAACCATAGCTTTGACTCTAGAGATCTTTGTCAGCAAAGTGATGTCTCTGCTTCCTAATATGCTGTCTAGGTTTGCCGTAGCTTTCCTTCCAAGGAGCAAGTGTCTTTTAATTTTATGGCTACAGTCACTATCCACAGTGATTTTCAAGCCCAAGAAAATAAAATCTGTCAGTTACCACTTTTTCCCTTCTATTTGCCATGAAGTGATGGGACCAGATGCCATGACCTTCACTTTTTTGATGTTGCATTTTAAGCCAGCTTTTTCACTTTCCTCTTTCACTTTCATCAAGAGGCTCTTTAGTTCCTCTTTACTTCATTCCTTTAGAGTTGTATCATCTGCATATCTGAGGTTATTGATATTTCTCCCAGCAATCTTGATTCCAGCTTGTGCTTCATCCAGCCCAGCATTTCTCATGATGTGCTCTGCATATAAGTTAAATAAGTGGGTGACAATATATAGCCTTGACATACTCCTTTCCCAATTTGGAATCAGTCCAGTGTTCCATGTCCAGTTCTAACTATTGCTTCTTGACCTGTATACAGGTTTCTCAGGAGGCAGGTAAGGTGGTCTGGTATTTCCATCTCTTCAAGAATTTTCCACAGTTTGTTGTGATCCACACAGTCAAAGGCTTTGGCATAGTCAATGAAGTAGAAGTGGATGTTTTTCTGGAGCTCTCTTGCTTTTTCTATGATCCAGCAGATGTTGACAATTTGATCTCTGACTCCTCTGCCTTTTCTAAACCCAGCTAGAACATCTGGAATTTCTTGGTTCATGTACTACTGAAGCCTAGCTGAAGGATTTTGAGCATAATCTTGCTAGCATGTGAAATGAGCACATTGTGCAGTAGTTTGAACATTCTTTGGCATTGCCTTTCTTTGGGATTGGAATGAAAGCTAGCCTTTCCCAGTCCTGTGACCACTGCTGAGTTTTCCAAATTTGCTGACCTGTTGAGTGTAGCACCTTAACAGCATCATCTTTTAGGATTTGAAATAGTTCAGCTGGAATTTCATCACCTCCACTAGCTTTGTTCATTGTAATCCTTCCTAAGGCCCACTTGACTTCACACTCCAGGATGTCTGGCTCTAGGTGAGTGACCACACCATCGTGGTTATCTAGTTCATTAAGACTTTTTTAGATTACAAGATGGAAACCTACTGGCCCCTGGCATAACACATGGGGGAAAAGTTTCCCATTGACCAAGAATGGGACTGTTATGCATTGAGACATGAAGTCTGTTGTGGAAACCCAGCACCAAGTGGTGGGTCCTTTGGTACAGTGGGCAGCCTTCCCACCCCTCCGCCATCTCTGGCCTCTCTGGAGCTGTCGCCCACTCTCCCATGGGGCCAGCTTCCCACAACAGTGGACACCAGTGCCCCGAGGGCCAGCCGCATAGGCAGTCCAGAACCTCCAAACCTTCTGGCCAAGTGATCGCTCCTGTCCCTTGAGGATTCTTTCCAGCCAGTTCTCTGTCCCCCAGAGATATGCAGGGTGCTTCCATAGCATGGTGAGTTCTCACACCTGCTAGACAAGGTAACAGCCTCTAACCCACAGGGAAACTGTGAAGCTTTCAAGGTCCAAGTCCCTCCAAAGTACTTTCAAGGTCCAAGTCCCTCCAAAGCAGAGTGTGGGTGTGGGAAGCCTTGACTCTATCCCACCCGCTGCCCACTCCCCTCCCTGAGGAAGAAATTCACACACAAAACTTACTCTGTCTGCTGGAAAATCACCTGGAGAAGCAGAGGGGTCAACACCCTCTAAAAACCCAAGCTAGCCAAGCCAGACCGGACACGTCCCCTCCTGCTGTGCTGTCCTGGTTGGGGAGCCCAGCAAGTTCCAGGAAGGGCAGGGGCCTGGGACTTGTCAGGAAGACCATCCAGGCCCAGCCCTACTGCTCATCAAGCTCTCAGCCCCGCCAGGAGCCCCAGAAGGGGCCGCAGGTGCTGCATGGAGCCTGGGAAGCCCTGGGCCTCCTGGTGACAGGAGGAAGATGTCCCAGAGCTCGGAGCCCAGCCCCGCAGGGGTGCAGCCGTCTCCCGGCCCAGATGCAGAAGCAGCATGCCCCTCCACTTGTCTCCATGCAGTCCGAGCCTCGGCTCTGGAAACCTACCGCTGCTTCCCCGCAGCTGTGCCAAGGGGACCTGTTGCCTCTCTCCCTGGCCAGGCTCCAGCTCTCCGTCCTCTGGGCCTAGCCGTCTGCTCCTCAGCCTCACCCTCCATGCCTCCTGCGCCCTGGGCAGCCCACTCTCACGCCCTGAACTCAGCAAGAACACCCTCTGGGACCCACCTGCTTGTCACCTGTCATTGTTTCAAGGCTCTGGCCTTTGTGGAAATCTTTCCACCTGAATGATGCTGGCTCTCAGCAAAACACAGCCATGGAATTTCTTAAAGAATGGAATCAGATACTGTTACTGCAGGACCTCTACCCTGCATTAAACCCCGAGCTTCTGAATATTAGCCAGGAAAAGCTCCATCTGGAGGAAAGCTGGTTAGGTTCTGACACTGCGGAGCTCATCAGCAGAAACACCGTTTCTTTCTGAGATGTCCCCAGCTAGGATAGGAATTCACAGCCTAGATGACTGTTCTTGTGTGCAAGCCAGTTTCTCAATTTGCAAATGACAGAGAGGACACCCTGAAAGGACATGCTGCAGGGTTTGTGAAAGAGCCTGGAAGGAGGGTCTCCTTGGCCATGCACACTGTGACGCACGGCAGTTTTGAGGAAATTGCGTTGCCAGCCTTTGACCCTAGGACTCCATCCTCACCCTTGCCTCCTGGACAATCTTTTTGTCTCTTTCCCCCTCATCAGAGGATGATGTCTGGAGGCTTCTAGAGGACGGACTGTACTGTCAGGAATTGCCTTAGCAGCATTTTAATCACTGTCTCTTCATCAAGTGTTATAACGGATGGTTACTGACCATTCACTGTCTTAACACTTTGTGTTAAGTACCAAGTACTGGATGAGTAAGACGCATGGGCCCCTGTCCATGAGGGTCATGGTCTGAATTTGGAGAGTCCAATAGGCAGGAACTAAAAAGCAGGCAGGGACCAAAGGGACCCCACCTAGTCTGGGGGTCAAAGAAGGCTTCCGGCTTAGGCCGGCAGGATGCCTAGGCGTGGACAAGTGACAGACAGTGTGAAGCGGGGTGGGGGCCCAGGTGTGGACCAGGGGCAGAGAGTGTGAGGTTGGCAGGGGGGGATCAGGTGTGGACCAGGGACAGAGAGTGTGAGGTGGGGGGGGTCAGGTGTGGACCAGGGGCAGAGAGTGTGAAGTGGGGGGGGGGGGGTGTCAATGTGGACCAGGGGCCAGAGTGTGAAGTGAGGAGGGGGTCAGGTGTGGACCAGGGGCAGAGAGTGTGTGGGGACCAGGGGAACCAGGGGCAGAGTGTGAAGTGAGGAGGGGGTCAGGTGTGGACCAGGGGCAGAGAGTGTGAAGTGGGGAGGGGGTCAGTGTGGACCAGAGGCAGAGTGTGAAGTGAGGAGGGGGTCAGGTGTGGACCAGGGGCAGAGAGTGTGAAGTGGGGAGGGGCTCAGGTGTGGACCAGGGGCAGAGAGTGTGAGGTGGGGGGGTTCAATGTGGACCAGGGGCAGAGAGTGTGAAGTGAGGAGGGGGTCAGGTGTGGACCAGGGGCAGAGTGTGAAGTGAGGAGGGGGTCAGGTGTGGACCAGGGGCAGAGAGTATGAAGTGGGGAGGGGCTCAGGTGTGGACCAGGGGCAGAGAGTGTGAAGTGGGGAGGGGCTCAGGTGTGGACCAGGGGCAGAGAGTGTGAAGTGGGGAGGGGGTCAATGTGGACCAGGGGCAGAGAGTGTGAAGTGGGGGGTGGTCAGGTGTGGACCTGGGGCAGAGAGTGTGAAGTGGGGAGGGGGTCAATGTGGACCAGAGGCAGAGAGTGTGAAGTGGGGAGGGGGTCAAGTGTGGACCAGGGGCAGAGAGTGTGAAGTGAGGAGGGGCTCAGGTGTGGACCAGGGGCAGAGAGGGTGAAGTGGGGAGGGGGTCCTGGCATGGACCAGGGGCAGAGAGTGTGAAGTGGGGAGGGGCTCAGGTGTGGACCAGGGGCAGAGAGTGTGAAGTGGGAGGGGGTCTATGTGGACCAGGGGCAGAGAGTGTGAAGTGAGGAGGGGCTCAGGTGTGGACCAGGGGCAGAGAGTGTGAAGTGGGAAGGGGGTCCTGGCATGGACCGGGGGCAGAGAGTGTGAGGTGCGGAGGGGGCCCAGGCCACGCAAGCCTGCAGCCACACTGACCCAGAGAGGTGAGCGAGGTTGAGTGCTGCACCCAGGAGGTGACCTGGATGCACCCGGAGAACTCTGCACCGGTCAGTGGGAGCTTGAATGTCACCCCAAGGGCAAAGTCAGGACGCACTCCTGGTGTTTGAGTGTTGGTGTGTCAACTATAGATGTCACTGACTCCCAGATGCCATCAATTTTAAGCCATCTCAGAAATGCTGAAGTGTAAAAAGCTGTACATATTCCAAGATGAGAAGTGTAAGCCTCAGAGCCCGAGAGTTTTAAGCCCAGAAAGTATCCACCAGTGGGTTTTGAGGACAAAGAGAGCCCATGGGCTTCCTGAGGGGGCCCCACCCCCACCACGGAGCTGCCTTTCTCCCCCAACCCACAGCACCCCGAAAGTCTCCCCGGCTCTGTCTGCCCCCACCCTCGGCTGTGATGTGGTGGCTCCCCTCAACGCTCAGAACCACTGATATTCCCTGTTTGCATTTTACCCACATTTTTAAAAATTTATTTATTTTTTACTGTAGGATAATTGCTTTACAGAATTTTTTTGTCTTCTGTCAAACCTCAACATGAATCAGCCATAGGTATACGTAGATCCCCTCTCTTTTGAACCTCCTCCCATCTCCCTCCCCATCCCACCCCTCTAGGTTGATACAGAGACCCTGCTTGAGATTCCTGAGCCGTACAGCAAATGTTTCGAAATCACAGTGCTTCTAACAATCAATACGGACACTGAAGGTGATGGTGTTTTTCTCCCTGAAAAGCTGTTAAACTGACAGTGTATCTTACAGCCATTTACAACACAGCCTTAGGCTGTCGAATATTTGGTAATTCACAGGCCTAACAGATTATGCTGTACAGACTGTGATCTACTAAAAACATAAATCAAATAAGGCACTCCTGCTTGTTTATTTTAAAATACTACTGTCTCCAACTCGTCTCCCCTTTCTGTAAATGTGCATGGGAGCTACTTATAAACAAGTTTCAGCTTCTATTGGGTAATTCCTCTTAAAAAGAAAACAACTGAGGAATATCTGGATGGTTACAGGAATTAGACTCCCAGGTATTTTAGGCTGTGCCTTTTGCACCCACACCAAATAGTACAGCTTTTGCAGAAGGAGAAATGACCTCAGCAGAGCAAAGCTGGGCATCTGACCGGCTGCGCTCTGCTCCTGTTGCTGCTGGTCATTTGATGGTGCTGTGTTGCACACAGCAGCTTGGTGATCGTCACAGTAGTCCTATGACTCCTGTTTGGTTGTGGAGACTGAGTCTTGGGGACCGAGGGGTCTGCCTGACACCACAGAGGCTTGAAGGCGGAAGCATCTAATTCTGCAGAAGCACAGAGATCCCAAGGGCGCACAGTGTCCTCGGTGCTTTAACTCACGGTGCAAATCAGCTTTCCTTAATCCTCTTCCCGAGAGAAAGCGGCGTGCACGATTTCCCTCCCCGCTGCAGAGCATGTCTGTGTCAAGAGGGTCCCTGCCTGAGGGTCAGCTCGCGCGCCTGTCTGCCTTCTCTCCGTCTCTGCCCCCAGCTCATTGCTGGGGATGGCCCCTTGGCAGGCCTCATTGCTTTCTGCCCCTTCCGGAGGGTAGTGAGGTCCACACAGCAAGGTCAGCCTCCTGCCTGGTGCGCCCAGCATTCTCCGCCTGGAGGCAGAGGGCTCAAGAGCCACCTCCCTTCACCCCTGCAGGCTAGGGCCCGGGGACCGTCAGGGCGGTGTTGGGAACACTTCCGTCTGATGCAAGGACCTGGAGTGGGGGAGGGTGGCTTCCACGATCTCCCCAGCCCGGTGTGATCCCTCAAATCCTCACGCGAACCTCAGACAGAAACGGGTGCCAGTGTCTAGGTCAGGTGGGCAGTGGTCTGGTCGCTCCATGCCATGCCCTTTGGGGACCTCAGCCAGCAGCCAGCTGGGCAGTCCTGTGCTTGGCCCCTCTCTTGGGCGCCCTGGGCTCCGGGATGATTATCAAGTGTCCACCTCCCTTACTTGATAGGGCGGAGACTGGGGAGCCACAAAGTCCGCCGGGCCCTCCAGAGCAGCCTCTGCCAACTTAGCCTTTGCCCCCTCCGACCCCCAGTCCTCTCTTCCTAGTGGGGGGCAGGGCTGCTGGGGATGCAGCACGGGGCGCTGATGGGGGTCGGGCAATTCCGGCTGCTCTTAGGAGGCCTTCAGGATGCTTCCGTTCCAGGCCTTCCAGTTACACAAGCACAAGCGTGGCCTGTGCCAAACCCAGCCTGGGACGCTAGAAGAGGGTGCGGGGAGCAGAGCTGACTCTTCTTAGGCAGCAGCTTATGCGTCGCCCTGCCCATCTTCAGAGAAGGCAATGGCACCCCACTCCAGTACTCTTGCCTGTGAAACCCCACGGACGGAGGAGCCTGGTAGGCTGCAGCCTGTGAGGTCGCGAAGAGTCGGACACAACCGAGCGACTTCACTTTCACTTTTCACTTTCATGCACTGGAGGAGGAAATGGCAACCCACTCCAGTGTTCTTGCCTGGAGAATCCCAGGGACGGGGGAGCCTGGTGGGCTGCCGTCTATGGGGTCGCACAGAGTCGGACACGACTGACACAACTTAGCAGCAGCAGCAGCCCATCTTCTCCTCATCGCCCTGAAGCTCAGGTGTGTGTCTGTCACTGCCAGCACCGCAGCGCCATTGTTTCATGGCCTCCCGTCACTTTGCTGAGCAAACGGTGAAAGGTGAGTCCTCACCTTGCCTGTCTCAATCCAGTGTCCAAAGACACTGGGAGCTCGACTCGACAAAGGAGGCCTCAGACAGGAGACAACACGGTGAGCGTTATAGGCTGAGTTGTGTGTCCTGCTCAAATCCCTGTGTTGTTCTAACCCCCAGGACCCCCCAGAATGTAACTTATCAGGAAACAGGGTCTTTGCAGACTGAACCAAGAGGAGGTCATTCAGGTGGGCTCTAATCCGCTATGACCAGTGTCCTCATGCAATGGGAAACCTTGGATGCAGAAAAACACACACACACAGGAGAACCCCACGTGAAGATAAAAGTGGAAATCGGGGCAATGTTTCAACCAGCTAAGGAACGCCAGAGATGGCCAGCAAACCGCCTGAAGCTGAGAGATGCTCTTCACAGCCTCCAGAAGGAGCCAACCCTCCTGACACCTGGATCTCAGACTTCTGGCCGCCAGAGCTGGAAGACAGTACATTTCCATTGTTTATGCAGCCAGTCTGTGTAAACTCTACACAGTGACCAACATCCTGGATTCTCTAGAAAAGTTACAATTCCAAATGTTCTGAACCTGAATCCTCATAAGCTGCTAAAATGTTGCAGAAGTTCCAATTTCAGTTAGAAAATATTCTTTCTCAGGCTCTGCCTCCCAGATTCCTTAAAAGCATCAAAACCCATTGAGGTACCATACATCTTGCTTTAGGGTTCAGAAAATACAAATACCACTGATACAAACCTGGTCAGGACTGGTTTTGCCCAGAAGGGGAGCAGCCATGTTTCTCCTGCTCTCCAAACACACAGGATGGTGTCAGGGCTGGGCCCACCCTGAGGGAGGCCTAGCAAGTCCTTGTGGTGCCCACAGACCGCCGACTCTTCTCAGCAGAAGGCTGAAAGCCCTGTCAGGGAGAGCCAACATGCACAGCGATGCTACCAGCTTGAGCTGCCAGGTCATGCTCTCGCTGCCCAGGGTGTCAGCACGGAGGGCGCAGGAGGCCAGCCCCACCGACAGGCTCCATGTTGTCCGTCACTGCCTGTCTGTGCTTGAGCGGGTCTCAACCCCACCGCCGTGACTCGATCCACCTCAGTGACAAGTTAGGGTAATTCTAGTAAAACCAACCTCTGGGTTTCTGGGGGATGAGGGAGCAGGTTTCATGCACCATTAAGTTTCTCAAGCCAGACCACTATGGGTTTTGGCTGGGTGGTGCTACTTGGCTTAGGTAAGGACATTCTTGTCTGTCCTTCTCCAGATGGGCTGAGAAGGAACCCAACGTCCTGGCAACATGAGCAGCAAGAGTGTCCAAAAGCCTCAGTGGCCTTCATCTGAGTGGAGAACACCATCCACTGTGAGATGTGCTCAGGCAGCTTCCATCAAGACCCCACCAGTGGTGGCACATCATCCAAGTTCTGGTGAATTGTTAGAAATGCTCCCCGGGGACGTCAGCCAAGGGCTCAGATAGACCAAACGCAGTACAGCACGTGTCTGGGTGGACGTGTGTGTGTGTGTGTGTGTGTGTGTGTGTGTGTGTGTATTTAATCACAAGCAAGTCTGAGTTACAGAATTTAAAACCTAAGGAAGGGAATTTTCAAGTGAGTCCCATCAGCTCTACCTCTCTGGGACCAACCAGCTTCAGTCATCCATTTACTTTGTTATTCACTGTTTGGCCTAAGAGATGAAACACACGATTAGCACAAGAGAGGCGGCGGCGGGTCGGGGAGTGGGAGAACAAACCACCATGTTTAAAGAAACGAGGAACAAATCCTCCGTCCAAACCCGAGCAAACAGGCCTGGCCAGGCCGTCCGTCCTCCGGCTGGCCTGCTGCCTCCCCTCCCTCCAGCTCAGAGTAAACAAGTTGGGAAGGGAAATGCGAGTCGGGTGCAGTGTGGTGCATCCCCAAATACTGTCTAGTTCCTGGAAGGGACACAGCCATTCCCAGCCTCCGCTAAGTGGCCAGATGTTTTCCTCATTAAGACTTTCCTAGCGTAGAAACGATTCTTGCCTGTTTAATGCAAGATTAGTTGTCTTTCTGTAAGGCCTAGGAGCTGTCTACTTTCAATTGCCTTTGGAGACAAAACTCTTAACATGTCTTCTGGTACACAGCATCGTCTATGAAATATTTACCCTGACTCCAGCCTGTCTGTCAGACTGACCTCCAGCTTACAGGAAATACCAACAGTAGATGATGAACAAGCTAAATGACATACAGAATAAACAGTCACACAAATCCAGATTATGAAACATTCTCTAAAAGGCAACTCTTCTAGACTCTTTGCTCAATCTCAGGAAACTAAAAATCAATAATAGATACATAAGGTAGTGTTCTAGACTAAAAGAGACACAGTTAATGTGATGCATAAACCTAGATTAAATTCTGATTAAAAATATCAAAATAGTTACAACAGACATTCTTGCAGTAATTGAGGAAATCAGAATATGGTCTAGATATTACATTTGCTAATGTTCAGTCGCTTAGTTGTGTCCAACTCTTTGCAGCTCCAGGGACCAGCATGCCAGGCTTCCCTGTCCTTCACTATCTCCCAGAATTTGCTCAAGCTCATCTCCATTGAATCAGTGATGCCATCCAAACATCTCATCCTCTGTCGTCCCCTTCTCTTCCTGCCCTCAATCTTTCCCAGCATCAGGGTCTTTTCTAATGAGCTAGTGCTTCACATCGGGTGGCCAAAGTATTGGAACTTCAGCATCAGTCTTTCCAGTGAATATTCAGGGTTGATTTCTTTTAGGATTGACTGGTTTGATCTCCTTGCAGTCCAAGGGACTCTCAGAGTCTTCTCTAGCACTACAGTTTGAAAGCATCAGTTCTTCGGTGCTCAGCCTTCTTTATGGTCCAACTCTCACATTCATACATGACTACTGAAAAAACAACAGATTTAACTCTACGGACCTTTGTCAGCAAAGTGACATCTCTGCCTTTTAACAGTCTCTCTAGGTTTGTCTTTCCCAGCATCAGGGTCTTTTCCAGTGAGTCAGTTCTTCGCATCAGGTGGCCAAAGTGTTGTAGCTTCAGCTTCAGCATCAGTCCTTCCAATGAATATTCAGGACTGATTTCCTTTAGGATTGACTGGTTTGATCTCCTTGCAGTTCAAGGGACTCTCAAGAGTCTTCTCCAAACTGACTCTGATGCTGGCAAAGACTGAAGGCAGGAGAAGGGAATGACAGAGGATGAGATGGTTGGATGGCATCACTAACTCAACGGACATGAGTTTGAGCAACTTCTTGGAGTTGGTGATGGACAGGGAGGCCTGGCGTGCTGCAGTCCATGGTGTCACAAAGAGTGGGACACAAGTGAACAAGTGAACTGAACTGGGTTTGTCATTGCTTTTCTTTCAAGGAGCAAGTGTCTTTTAATTTCATGGTTGCAGTCTCTGTCCACAGTGATTTTGAAGACCAAGAAAATAAAATGTTTTATTTTTTCCTGTTTCCATTGTTTTCCATCTATTTGCCATAAAGTAATGGAACCAGATGCCAAGATCTTCATTTTTTGAATGTTGAGTTTTAAGCCAGTTTTTTCACTCTCCTCTTTCACTTTCATCAAGAGGCTCTTCAGTTCCTCTTCCCTTTCTGCCATAAGGGTGGTATCATCTGCATATCTGAGGTTATTGATATTTCTCCCAACAATCTTGATTTCAGCTTGAGCTTCACAAAGCTTGGCATTTCACATGATGTACTCTGCATATAAGTCAAATAAGCAGGGTGACAACATACAGCCTTGACGTACTCCTTTTGAGACTTTGAACCAGTCCATTGTTCCATGTCTGGTTCTACCAGTTACTTCTTGACCTGCATATAGGTTTCTCAGGAGGCAGATAAGGTGGTCTGGTGTTCCCATCTCTTTAAGAATTTTCCACAGTTTGTTGTGATCCATACAGTATTTTCACACTGTTGAGAAAGTTCTGGGATCCACAACAGACTTCCCAACCTGGGGGTCTGGCAAAGGGGACTGAGAATCCTTAGAGAATCTGACTTTGAAGGTCACTGGGATTTGATTACAGACCTTCCCCAGGACTGGGTGTAATAGAGACTCTTGGAGGGCACAGAAAAAAAAAAAAAAGAACCTTGTATGGACCAGGACCCAGGAGAAAGGATAAGTGACCCCACAGAGACTGAGCTAGACCTGCCTGTGTTTGGGAGTATCTGGCTGTGACTGGGAGGGAACACAGCCCCACCCATCAGCAGAAAATTGGATTAAAAATTTACTGAGCATGGCCTTGCCCACCCGAGTAAGACTCAGTTTTTCCCACAGTCAGCCCCGCCCATCAGGAAGCTTGCACAAGCCTCTCATGAGGGCAGACAGAAGGAAAACCACAGTCACAGAAAACTAACCAAAAAGATCACATGGATATTACATTAGAATAAGGATCGCCATTATTTTCTTAGGAATGATGTTGGCATATGTTTATATTGAATAATGTCTTTATTCTTACAGGGTAGAGTGTTTAGAGGTGAATTGTTATGATGTCCACAACTTACTTTTAAGTGATATGTGTATACACATAGGGATAAAGCAATGATGTTACAATCTTCACAGTTGTTGGGTATACGTGGAGGTATTTATCATAGAATTTTTTTCTACTTTTTTATGTGAAGACATTCATGTTAAAAAGCTGGTGGGAAAATAAGCAAAATAAAAATACAGAGAAAACCAAGAGAATAAAAATAAGTAAAAGGTAAAATATTTTTAAAAAAATTTTTAAAGGATGGGGAACTGGCTGTAATTAGAAGACACATTCCACTACTTCCCTTCTGAAAAACAGCGGAGAAAGTATTTCTGCAAGCACATACCCAGGATTTCACTACAGCAGTTATCACTCAGTACCTGTGGATGACTGGTTCCAAGACCCAGAAGAAAGCAAAATTCAAGAATGCTCACATCCTTTCTATAAAATGGCATAGTATTTGCATATCACTGACTGCACATCTTCCTCTATACTTTAGATTATTTATAGTATCTAATACAAAGTAGATACTAGGTATATAGTCATCAGTACAGTGTCAATGGTATGTACAAAATTGCTGGTGAGTAGCAAATTCAAGTATTGGTTTTTGAAACTTTCTGGATTTTTTTTCTTCCAAGTGTTTTCCACCCATGATTGGTTGAATCTGCAGATTTGGGAATCTGAGGATATGGAGGGCAGACTGTACTAGTGAAACAGGAAAGAGCAGTGTTAGAAAATCCCAGTGCAGGTCAGAGGTGACTTCTCAGGATGAGGCAGGGGCAGAGATGTCAGTGAATGCTATTATCAGTGTTCTAGTTCTTTGGTTGTATGGAAGCTAGTATATTATTGATAAATGGATAAATAAAATGGGCCAGGCACAAACCAAAGATGGTGGCAGCTCAAATACCAAGTAAAATCAAATATTGCCCAGTTCCTATACTTGGTTATGTCCTCTTGTAGGAGTTCAGTCCTCTGAACACCGAAACAAACAATTATACTCATTATTTGAGTATAATAATACATCAAAACATTATTATTATACTCATTATTGGAGTATAATAATAAATAGAAACATTTCACTTATTTATTCAGTCTACAAATATTTACTAAGAGTCTGCTATATTCCAGGTGTATAATATTATTATAGTATTTAGTAAGAACTAAAGAGCCTCTTGATGAAAAGTGAAAGAGGAGAGTGAAAAAGCTGGCTTAAAATTCAACATTCAAAAAACAAAGATCATTGCATCTGGTCCCATCAGCTCAGTTCAGTTCAGTTCAGTCGCACAGTCGTGTCCGACTCTTTGTGACTCCATGAATCACAGCACGCCAGGCCTCCCTGTCCATCACCAACTCCCGGAGTTTACCAAACCCATGTCTATCGAGTCGGTGATGCCATCCAACCGTCTCATCCTCTGTTGTCCCCTTCTCCTCCTGCCCCCAATCCTTCCCAGCATTAGGGTCTTTTCCAATGAATCAACTCTTCGCATGAGGTGGCCAAAGTATTGGAGTTTCAGCTTCAACATCAGTCCTTCCAATGAACACCCAGGACTGATCTCCTTTAGGATGGACTGGTTGGATCACTTCATGGCAAATAGATGGGGAAACAATGGAAACAGTGACAGACTTTACTTTTTGGGCTCCAAAATCACTGCAGATGGTGACTGCAGCCATGAAATTAAAAGACACTTGCTTCTTGGAAGAAAAGCTATGACCAACCTAGACAGCATTTTAAAAAGTAGAGACATTACTTTGCCAACAAAGGTCCATCTAGTCAAAGCTGTGGTTTTTCCAGCAGTCATGTGTGGATATGAGAGTTGGACTATAAAGAAAGCTGAGCACTGAAGAATTGATGCTTTTGAACTGTGGTGTTGGAGAAGACTCTTGAGAGTCCCTTGGACTGCAAGGAGATCAAACCAGTCAATCCTAAAGGAAATCAGTCCTGATTATTCATTGGAAGTCTGATGCTGAAGCTGAAATTCCAATACTTTGGCCACCTGATGCAAAGAGCTGACTCATTGGAAAAGACCCTGATGCTGGGCAAGATTGAGGGCAGGAGGAGAAGGGGACGACAGAGGATGAGATGGCTGGATGGCATCACTGACTCGATGGATGTAAGTTTGAGCAAGCTCTGGGAGTTGGTGATGGACAAGGAAGCCTGGCGTGCTGCAGTTCATGGGGTCGCAAAGAGCTGGACACAACTGAGCAACTGAACTGATCTGAACTGATAGCATGTATTATGCATACACATATATATATATATAAATTACTGCCTGCTGTATTCTAGGTATGTAGAATTATGTAGGTAATATATACAAATACATGATATATATTTACTGAGCTGCTGTTGTTTGGTCACTAAGCTGTGTCCTACTCCTTTGCGATCCCATGGACTGTAGCCTGCCAGGCTCCTCTGTCTATGGGGTTCTCCAGGCAAGAATACTGGAGTGGGTTGCCATCTCCTGAGGGTCTGCATAAATCAAAGGCTATGGAGATAAAAGAATGGGTAAATACACACCTGTATAAAAATAAAATAAATAGAAATATGACTAAATCACATCTCTGTCTAAAGTAACTAGAACTATTCCGGAAGCTTAAGGAAGCCCAAGAAAGGGATCAGTGAGCAGTTCTACTTCTTCCCCCTGGATCCTTATCCATGGGAAACACAAGAATCGTCTATTTATCTACGTGTCCATCCAGATGTCCATTCAGCTATGCAGAGACTCAATAGGTTTCAAGCTGCTAGTATCTGTCAAATACTGTTTTTAGTGCTGGGGCTGTATCAGTGAATAAGATAGGCAATGCCATTGATTTCATGGGGTTTTACAGTTTAATATAGACAATTAAAACACACATTAAGCAAATTTCAGCCTGAGAAAACAAAAGCTCTTGATGAGACAGTGATTGAGAAGCAGGTTGGATACTTTGGATTCTAGAAAGAAATTAGCAACAGACAATACAAAATAGTTTCTGCTATAACCCCAGTCCCTGGAGAAGCACCTGGCACATGGAAGGTGCTTAATATACATAAAAGAAAAGAAATTGAATGTGAATGTTACTAAGCTATTAACAAGAATTAGGTACATCTATACATCTACATGTGGTAACAAGAAAGGGTCTCTATGAGTAGAGAAAAACTGCAGAGAGATCATTTTTGTAAAACTAAATTCATAGGGAAAGAGCTGCTAGAATTCATACTACATAGTCAACAGCGGGAGGAAAAGAGAAAGGACTTCCAGTTCTTACTTAATACATATTTATTGTTTACATTTGGAGGGTGTACACTCATGTTGAAATACCAAGGACTTTTTGAAACATACACAAAATGATTGTATGCATCAGGAGGGACAAGCTGGAAATGGAGCCTGAACACTGGTGAGTAATTTGATCCAATCATGCAAACCGACACCAGATGGTCACTTTATCGGTGAGGACTCTTCAAACGTTTGGGTAAGCAAGCTCACTCACACTCAGTGCCATCATCCAGGCTCCCCTGGGCCCATCATGTGTTCAGGAAAATACCAGTGTGGAGCACGCTACACTTTCTACACATGCATATGTGCTATCTCAGAAAAAAGGAGCAGAAAGCACAGTGCAAAACCAGAAAATAAAGAAAAGCATTTCAAGTTTCAAAGTACAGCATCTGGGTGGCACTGTTGAATAAAATTGCCAGGACCTACTGTATTTAAATTACCCAGATTGTCACCTTGAGGGAAGATTAGAGACTCTGACTTGATGAACTCTCAATCCAGGTGAATTCTCTTACAAGTTTACAACAAAAAAAGACGGGAAGGACGAGGTTGTCCTGGTTTCTCAGCCTAGAGAAACCTGCCGCGTGGTAGGCGTATCAAACACCTGGAAACAAAGGCATCTTGCGCAGATTTTTGTGGAAGGCTTAAAAAACTAACAAGCATGCCCTCCGTAAATTCTCCTGGGCAGTGGTGGCCCAAGAGCCCCACCACGGACAGCTGCACACGAAAACAGGTGGCTGGGACGCCAGCAGGAGAGTCCAGGGGTGAGGGCTCCCTGACCCTGGAGGCTGAGCAGGGCAGTCACGGGGCTCAAACTCCTAAAAGATCCGGTAATTTTCAGTGGACTAATGGGGGGGGAAATCAACATGTGAATCACCTTTCAAGTATTTAATTTAATTAGACAAGGAAAATGAGGCTTCTTTAAAATTCTTACTTGGTATTAACTTCTGTCACAAAGCAGCCTAGCATAATTGGTAAAAGTGAAAAAGTGATTACTGAGGCTTAAGCTTATTTATCACAGCTGTTGCACTTTTACAAAGTGAGTTTTATGGTGTTAAACCCTTTGCCAGAGCTGTTCAGACCCCGGAGCATGGATTCCAGTGTTTTCAGAAACCACCTCTAAGAAGCTGCAGTAACAGTCTGGGTGGGGACGTGAGGCGAGGAGAGGGTCGCGCTCCCACCCACTGCAGCGCACCGCCGAGTCTGTCGGCCCCGGTGCCTGTTGTCCCCTGTCGTGTCTTCTCTGCCATTTTAGAATCAGACAGTCATAGCAGGTGAAGGGGCTCTTAGCTCAGTCCCTCTGATTTTTGGCAAACAACTTGCCCAGGGTCACACGACCAGTTAGCAGCAAAGCCAGTTAAACCTAGGCCGTGTGACGCCCGAGTCACAGACCTTTTCTGTCTCCAGCAAGCTACTCAGAAAGAAAGGGCAGCGGCGTCTCGGGAGCTGAAGACAGCAGTACTCCTCCCCAGCGTTCTGTCTGGGGCTGTCCCGCGGCCTCCCCGCTTTCTCACTGCACTGCTCACTTGCGTTTCCCTCCTCGGCTCCCCAGAGCTCTAAACATCTGGAAGGCCGCTTCCTGACCCCGTAGCTCTTCAGGCACTAGAGGGCTGACTGCAGCGGTAGTAGGCACCAGGTCCAGCTGTGCCAAGAAAGACACCTCTTCACACTAACAACTGAAGAATTTTTGGAGGCACTTTCCTCAACTCGAGTGGACCAAAACTCCCACCTAATGAGTGGTTGTTAGCAATGAGCAGTCTCTGTGTGGGAATCCAAAAACTGAGGACAAAACAGACCCAGTCTGCAAAGAACTTACCATCAAGGGGACAGAAAAACAATTTTTCTTTTTTAGTATCTGGTAAAACGTTAAATGAAAGCTCAGAGAATAATAGCACAAACACCCATGTACTCAGGACCCAGACGTCTAAGTTTTGTCATATTCATATGGCCTTTCCCCAAGCCAGATCCCAAATAAATAAAACCAATATTACAGCAGGCCAAGGTCTTCGTGACTCTGGACCACTAGGCTAGGGATTCCACTGCATCGCCCTTTAAGAAAAGACTGCTGCTGCTAAGTCGCTTCAGTCGTGTCTGACTCTGTGCGACCCCAAAGATGGCAGCCCACCAGGCTCCCCCATCCCTGGGATTCTCCAGGCAAGAACAACTGGAGTGGGTTGCCATTTCATTCGCCAAAGAAAAGATCAGATATATTGCGAGATACAGGAGTTGGAGAATAGGACTGGTAAAATCCTTCCAAGAATTCAAAGACCCTACATATTTCATGAAGCCTGTTCACCTGATAAAGGATCTGGTCCTCTAACTCTGCCTCAGCCGCTGCACCCTCCTTAGGAGTCCACGTGGCTGGCGGAGGGTTGGGGGTGGAGGAGGGCTGCCTACAGTCAGCGTCCCAAGACTTGCCCAGCCAGGGTCTGGAGCACGGAGCAGGCTGAGACCCCTCGGGGAGGCCCTCCAAACGCTGGGGACGCCACTCTGCCCTGTCCATGCCACGTGAGTTCCAATCTGTCTCTCCCCCAAACAGCCATCCACTCAAGACGGTGACCGGGGCCACTCCTTACCTGTTCGAGGCTCCGGGGCGCCCGCAGTGGCCTGTCACCCCCAGAGGAGGCACTTGGGACATTCCCTTTCCTTTAAGTTCTCTGTTTTTCCACTTTCCAGTGATAACAATCAAACCTATCATGTTGTAAACAATAAAATGTGCAATTTTTCTATAATAATTACACCTCAATAAAGCTTTTTTCTTTTTTAAGTAACTGGTTCTTCCTTTTAGCGGGCAGATGACATCCCGGGATGACTCCATCTTTGTGGCTCTCAGAGTGCCTCCTGGGCCGGCAGCAGCCCCACTGGCTGCAAACCTACACTCATCTCCTAGCTGATTCGTTTGATTTCCTTTTTTAAAGCAGGGAACGACAGCTTAGCTCCCAAGAAGCCCAGGCTGCATCCATGGGCTGGGTAAGGGTTCGCGGGTGCTGGGTCTCGGGCCTCCCTGGGACCTCAGGCTGCACCCAGCCTGACCACCTGCCGTCAGCACTTGGGAAAATGCTGCTTATCCTTCTCGCATCTTTGGGACGTAGCGTTGGCCGCCTGCCTTGTGGGCAGTGCCGAGGCCCATGGTGGCTGGAGCAGCCAGAGTCACTGTTTCCCCCACCCCAGAGCAACCCAGGGCTGTCATTATTAATGTTTGGCAGACATATTATCTACAAGCTGCTAAACTAGGTTGAAGAATAACAGCAGATAACATAACTACAGGCTACTGGTTTTGTCTGTGCCCACCTTAAATTAAGCAGTTGCAAAAGATAATTAGAGACATAAAGGCCTAGACGTAGAGTCAACTTGTTATGTGCTAGGAAAGAATTGTAATCTTTGATCACATAACATAGAGTGCTATTCACGGCTGCCCATAAACTTGGTTGTTGTTCAGTCGCTAAGTCATGCCTGACTCTTTGCGACCCCATGGACTGTAGCACACCAGGCTCCTCTGTCCTCCACTATCTCCCAGAGTTTGCTCAGATTCATGTTCATTGTCCATTGTTGCTTCATGTCCAGTTTTAACTGCTGCTTCTTGACCCACATACAGGTTTCTTAGGAGACAGGTAAGGTGGTCTGGCACTCCTATCTTTTTAAGAATTTTGTTCACCCATTGAGTCAGTAATGTTATCCTCTCATCCTCTGCTGCCCCCTTCTCCTTTTGCCTTCAATCTTTCCCAGCATCAGGGTCTTTTCCAATGAGTCAGCTCTTCACATCATGTAGCCAAAGTATTGGAGCGTCAGCTTCAGCATCAGTCCTTCCAATGAATATTCAGGGTTGATTTCCTTTAGGATGGGCTGGTTTGATCTCCTTGCAGTCCAGGGGACTCTCAAGAGTCTTCTCAAACACCACAGTTCAAAAACATCAATTCTTTGGTGCTCAGCCTTCTTTATAGTCCAATATTCTCACATCCATACATGACTACTGGGAAAACCATAGCTTTGACTAGACGGACCTTTGTTGGCAGAGTGATGTCTCCGCCTCTTAATACGCTGTCTAGGTTTGTCATAGCTTTCCTACCAAGGAGCAAGTGTCTTTTAATTTCATGGCTGCATCACCATCTGCACTGATTTTGGAGCCCAAGAAAATAAAGTCTCTCACTGCCTCCACTGTTTCCGGATCTATTTGCCATGAAGTGATGGGACCACACGCCATGACCTTAGGTTTTGAATGTTGAGTTTTAAGATGGCTTTTTCACTCTCTTCACCACCATCAAGAGGCTCTTTAGTTCCTCTTCACTTTCTGCCATTAAAGTGGTATCATCTGCCTATCTGAAGTTGTTGCTATTTCTCCTGGCAATCTTGATTCCACGTTGTGAATCATCCAGTCTGGCATTTAGCATGATTTACTCTGCATGTAAGTTAACTAAGCAGGGTGACAACATCCTGTCTTCTTGTTCTCTTTTCCCAGTTTTGAGCCAGTCAGTTGTTCCATGTCTGGTTCTAACTGTAGCTTCTTGACCTGCTATAGATTTCTCAAGAGGCAGGTCAGGTGGTCTGGAATTCCCATCTCTTTAAGAATTTTCCACAGTTTGTTGTGATCCACACAGTCAAAGGCTTTAGCGGAGTTGATGAAGCAGAATTCCCTTACTTTCTCCACGATCCAGTGGACGTTGACAATTTGATCACTGGTTTCTCTGCCTTTTCTAAACCCAGCTTGTACATCTGGAAGTTCTCAGTTCACGTACTTCTGAGGCCTATAAAACAAGGGGGCCCATTTCACACGTGGCTTCTAAGAATCACTAGGACTTCTACACACACAACTGTGGACAAGTAGGTAGGCGGTTTCTGTAACAGCTCATAGTAACTGTTGGATTCTTCTTCTTCTTTCATTCTCTCCCATTTGCCATGGAAGAGCCTAAACTTAATACCCAAACGCAGTGGTTCTAAGGGAGTCTCCAAACCAGCAGTGTCTACATTATCTGCCTTAGAATCGCAGATTCTCAGGCTCCATCCCAGCCCTAAGGCATCAGAAACTCTGGCAGGCTTGGCAATATTTTAACTAGCCCTCCAGGGAATTCTGATGCCCACTCAGGCCTGAGCCCCACACCCAGTAATGCACACAGTGGTGCACCATCTCCCACACTCCGGGAATTGTGCACATTTTGAGTTAGAACGTGGAGGTCCTCAGTCACGCACAGCCCTACCCAGTCTCCACACACCTGGTCTCCCCACCACAGTCCTGCTTCTTTCCTCTCCCAGGCACACTCATCATTATCTGGGCTCCATTGAATCCATTGAAACAGAGGTGACTGAAGAACTTTTTAGTTTATAAACATTTTAAATGAAGAAGGTAGTAATGCTATCAGTTAATCTCAGGTCAGGTCAGATTTTTTTTTTTCGGGACCCTCCTAATAACTTCCTAAACATCAAGCATTTCCATGAAAATAGGCAGTTAATTATAGGCTTTATGAGTAAATGCTTCTACAGAATAATATATGGTTTAGATGTTCCATACTGGAGCCTGGATACTTGCCCTTTTATCTTAATGCAAGGAAGTGTCAAGGACAAGGGGTTACATACTTCAGGGAGCCAGCCTGGCTCAAGAATGGGAACCAAGATGCCATCCCCTGATCCTGCTTGCCATGGGCCCCTGCAGGGCCCATTCTGGCAACAGAGACCCTCTGGGTGGCCTCAGGCAGATGAGTAACATCAAGGCTTGCCATCCGGGACCCTCCAGGTTGCTCCTGTTCCCATCCCCGTCCTGAGACAACACGGGAGCCTGCAGGGGACTGAGCGCATGGTGACCGGAGGCTAGCCCAGCCCACACCCCTGCTGCCAGGCCACAGGCAAGCTTGTCAGCCTCTCCTCCCGGGTCTGTGGCATGGGACCCCCAGGTCCCCTTCAGCTTCACAGGTCTCTCTGCCCCCCCCTTCTCACTGCAGACAGACCCTGGTCCAGGACCGATATGGAAACAGTTAAACAAGGAAATGACAAGGTTGGGGAGAAGGGTGCCGAGGGAGCAGACCCCAAGCCCGAGCCATCAGGGCCCAAGGGGGACTCTGCGCCCAAGAAGCAGGAGGGCTGCACAATGCTTGTCGCTGACCTCAGTGTGGCCCTCGGGCAGGGCCCCAAGGTGGTGGGCGAGCTGCCCCTGGCCCTGGGCTGGCAGGGAGACAGATGCTCAGAACTGCCCAGGGGTCAGCCAGCATGCTGTTTCTGAGACTAGGGAGCTACATATCCCTCTGACGACGTGACAGCCCAGACCCTCCTTCCCGGAAAAGTTGTGTATGCACACACGCAACATCTGCACACCCTGAAGGGGGTTTCCTAGTTCTGCATGAAGAACTTGAGGGGCAAAGGCGCAGAGGAAAAGCAGCAGCTGGCACCTATGACGAGAGAGGCAGGGAGTCTGGGGACGGGGCAGCCTCCTGTTGGGAGAAGACGTGAAGAACTGGGCCCGGCAGAGCTGGGGGAGACCAGAGTGGGAGGACTCCAGGTCAGCCCTCTCACCGAGAAAATGACCAAGATCCCCACCGAGCAGAGGGGAGAACTGAGTGAGAGGAAGCACAACGCAGCCGAGTCCACACAACATATGGAGCGCTGGTTCCCTTCCGGCTTTCCTACCTGGCCCCAGGGCTCTGAAGGGGCTCTCTCACCTGCCTCCTCACTCCCCACACATCTGGGAACTGCTGCCTGCCTCCTCACAGGCGTTGGTCCTGCTGGGCCACAAAGCCTAAGGTCAGGCCGGATCCCTGCCTTCCAGATACTTCTGGTGTGGCAGGTGGACACGTAGACCACTTTCTCCCCAGGAAAGAACTGCAGGGCAACCCCTTCAACTAGGACTGGGAGGGAAGGGCATCCTCACGGCCGGGACAGGAATGTCGTGGAGAAGCCGTCCCAAGGGACACCAGCCCGGGATAGGCTGAGTGCCTAGCAGGGTGCGACCCCTCCTTTGCTCCCACCAACCACAGGACGACCAGCTCCCAGGTACTCACACCTGGCACCAGCCCCCTCCATCACCTCCTTAGTTTCCCATCCCCTCCAGACGTGACCAGCCCAAGTTAATGTAAGTCCACAGGCGGCCCTCAACACACAACACACAACTACAGCTGACCTCTCTGCAGAGGGGCCACAGGCCAATACTCCTCCCTAGGGAGGAGAGAGCCACACTCTCCTCTCTAACACATTTCTTTCATCAGAACCTCATAGTGCCATCTAAGGCATTCTAAGCCACACACACACACACACACACACACACACACACACACACACACACACACACACACACACACACATCCCTCTGGGGTAGATGGCATCACACACCTGTCATTTACATGTTATGGAACAGATATACCTAAGGACGGACCTAACAGGAATCAGGACAAAAGACGAGTGTTCTGAACAGGCTCTAGCAAAGTTGCTGCTCCCTAGGCCATGCTGGATTAGGACACGGTAGCAAAGCTGTGCAGGCTCGGGCAAGGCAGTGTCCCGCACTTTTTAAAGGGCCCAAGGCGAGGCTGCTATGGCTACCAGCTCTGCCTGGCTCAGAACCAGGCTCCTGGGGCACCACGTCTGTCATCAGACTGTGGCCATGGACCTGGTCCATTCCTCCCGAGGGGCCCGCTCTACCCACAAGGAGAAGAGGCAAGCGACTTGCATCTCTCCATCACTGACATTACATCCGCGGGTGGAGGCCCTAATCCCCTACACCTCACGCTCTAGAAACATCTGCTAGGGGTGGCGATGCGTGGCGACTTTAACTGGGTTCAACAGGAAGCTGGAAGAGAAATGACTACCTTGATACTGATGTATCCACTGTAATTTTAACCATGAGAACTCAATATGTCCTACAGAGACTATATTTAAATCAATTACCTCAGCCTCAAGGACTGATAAATCAGGGTAAACTAACAAATGACGTCCTCCAAGTCGGCAGGTCCACTTAGCTCACCACATCTAAATGAACAAGTCTTGCTTTCTATTTGCTGGAGATCATTACCTGACAGATAAACTTATCAATCAGCTTCTTACAGGAATTTCAGCTGA
Source organism: Okapia johnstoni (assembly GCA_024291935.2). Taxonomy (NCBI): domain Eukaryota; kingdom Metazoa; phylum Chordata; class Mammalia; order Artiodactyla; family Giraffidae; genus Okapia; species Okapia johnstoni. The sequence continues at coordinate 4,643,551 of CM044326.1, forward strand.
GGCCTCGAGGTAAGAAACACCTATTTTGAAGTGTACACAACAATTGCTATGTAACATAAAGATATTTATTTCAGGTCAACCTTAATTCTAAGTCAAAACGTCCAAGTTCCTCTATTTCTCTCTCAATGGAAATATACACTATGAATGTGAAGGATCATAATACATGATGAAAAGATGGTGGTGGATCACTCTCTTAGCTGCCTGTAATGAAAACTGAAACAAACCAAAAAGCTGAGTGTAAATACCACTGGCATCTCTGTGCAGCCTCATACATGCAGTTACTCAACCTGCCTTGTAAACACAGAATGAAACAAAGCCAGAGGTTGGCCATGCTGTTCCTAAGGGTGCCCCCCAAACCGAATTCCTTACAGTCAAGATTATTCAAAAAGGCACGGTGAAGACCAAGATGTAACTCTCAGCAAGTGTTTTGTAGGAAATTATAGAGTCTTGTGGATGTGCGGGCTTTAAATTCAGAAGGTATCAAGTCCTGAGCCTTGCCAACTCTCGCCAAAACGTATCTCATTCCATCATTGCTGTTAACAAGTGACCGATTTCTGTTCCATAGGAAAAGCTCCTGATGTGCGGGAGGGCTAAGCCACTGGCAGGCCAGGATCGCGAGGACCCCGAGGCTGGGGAGCTGGAGCTGAGCCTTCACCGGCAGTCACTGGGGCAGGGCCACAGCTCCCGAGTCACCTCGGTCCTCCACACATAAAAGGGCTCCCTTGCCTGTAAAAAAAGGGTTTGGGCTGGATTGATTCACGTGAAGAATACTGAGCACCCGCTACGTGAGAGGACCGTGCCAGGCACAGCACAAAGGAGCAACAGTGAGACGTCGGAGCCAGCAGGGCTCCTCTGCTCCCTAGACAGGGAGGGCATCCACGCTGCACACGGGCAAGGGCAAGGGCCCACCAGGGGTGACGGGCTGGACGCACGGGGGTGCAGCCGTGACCTGTGGAGACGCCTCAAGGCACTGGACTTGCAAGGGGAGACGCAGGACCCTTCAGAGGCTCAACACACTGTGAGGGCCAGCGAGGGGGGCTTCCGGCGGGCAGGATGCCCCACGACCAGAGTCCCAGGGCTTCTGTTTGGGAGTCCCAATCACGGGGGTCCGCTGCTCAGGGACCATGTCACTGGGGGGGGGGGGGGGGGGGGGCAGAGGAAAGGCAGGAACGGCAGACACGGTCCTGGCAGGAGGCGCCTGAGGTCCAGAGCTGAGAAATGCTGATGCTGCGTCCACACAGCCCTGGGCTCCTTGGAGGCCTAAGGAAATAAAGGAACTGGCTGAGGGCCAACTGCCACATGTACCCGTGGCTCTTTCAGCAAATACTGTTTGAGATTCAGGGAAAGGAGCCCCAGGACCTGTCCTTAAGGAGGTCGCCATGCAATGGACTTAAAGAAAACTTCTTCAGAACATTGGTAGCAAAAAAAATTTAAAAAAAAAGAACATCGGTAATAAACTAGGAAGAAATGCAATTTGTTCTCTTTGGTGCTACCCAAGATAGAAAACGGATGTAGCCCAGACTTATTAGCCTTCCTAAATGGTATTGCACTATATTTCCTAATGATATTAAGCTGCATTTCCATCCACATAAGGAGGGAACTCAAAAACTTAAAAAAAAAAAAAAAGCAACTGGGTGAGGCCATGCCTTGTGCACATGTATGCACTTCACTAAAGGGTTAACGGGACAGATGCAAGAGAGGGAAAATTTAGAAAACCTCTAGAGAAATATAAAATGGTCATGTACAGTAAGTCCACCCCTACAAGTGTTCTTTTTTTTTTTTTTTTTTCAGTAAAGAAAAAGAAAATTGAGTGGTGACCTGACCCAAAACTATCAGAGGAAGAAAAGCAACATTAGTTCAAGACTGAGAAGCAAGAAAAATCTGAGTCTGTTTGCCAGATAAAATAGGAAGTATCTGCAGCTGGATTCCCTCTGTGTCGGTCACAAAGCGTCAGTCTATTCGTCACATAACTGAGCTTCTCAGCTTCGACTGATCCCCTTGTCCAAACGCAGCCACCTCACTTCTGATTCATAAAATACTATTTCACAGAAAGTGAGTCACTTAATGACTACCTAATGTAACATAAATTACACTTATATGCATTTAAAACAATTTCCTAATTACAAGGAAACATAAAAAAAGGTTCTGAGTGTGATTCTTAAGATGCTGGAACAATCCACAATTTAATTTAAGATATATTTAGAATAACTACACATGATGATATGATTTTTTTTTTTTGAGGCCGTATCTGCAACAGAGGAGAAATATTTTGCTTTAATCGGATCCTTTACTTCTAATGGTTTATGGGTCTTCAGAATTGATGAAGCACTTAGCCTGTGGATGCACAATTGAAGCTCAGCACGAGACACTGTGTGCACAGGTGAGTAGGAAATGGAAACAGCAGCGCTTGGTGGATGACACGCCGCAGGAGGGGCTCACGCACTGCAGCAACACTGCCACTCCTGGGTTTTCTTCACACGATGGTGATCTCTCACAGGACTTCAGTCTTTTCAAACAGGATTGAGCATTCTTAACTGTCACTCAAAAAATCAGTTTTTGATAAATATCTATAAAATGTACCATGATCTTAGACAAATATATTATAAGACTGATCACCATTTATCAGCAGAGCCATATGCTGGTTGACCTTTTTGTTTTTTATCTAAGAATTAGGAGACCTTAGTATAAACCTTATAGGTAATGACAAAATAATGATAAAATAAAGAAAAACTGTCTTTGTATCTTAGGAGTCTACATCAACCTAAATAACAGTATCTGACAGTGGATATTTAAAATCTTACTGGTATTGAAGCTAATATGAATTCTGACATTAAAATTTGTAAGATGTGTTATAAGAACACAAAGCCACAGTTACATAAATACAAAATGATACAAGTCCACTTTCTTTTACCTTTGAAACCCAACTACATGGGACGTGGAAATTTTTTTTTTTTATCAACTAGATTATCTGTTTTATCAATAGCTAGTAAGCCATTTTTGTAAATTGTCTTTCAGCTGAAAAAACAATACACTACTTACATCATATTGGAAAAGGAATGACCTCAAGATTTCCAAGCAACACAGCTATTTTTCACATCTGAACTCCCCTGCTGATCATTAGGAATAGTTTCAAATGTCCCATTCTTGGCTTCCATTTGTGCCAAATCCTGGACAAGCCTGTAACAAGGTTATGGCTGCAAAACACTGCGTTTCTGCACGAGGTGCTAAGTCGTCTGCCCTCCCTTCTTAGCACACCATCACTCATTAGTCTGAGGCCTCTCCTAAATCAAGCTGTGCTTATGGTATACAGGGGAAGTATGAGACTCAAGTTGTTTTGTTATATCTCATGCAAGCTAATAAACTACCTCAAATCCACTGTTTAACTGAATATACTGTTCTGTGCTTAGAGATGCTGTGGTCCAAACTCTGTCCTCAGTCAGAATGAGGCAGAGGTGAATCTGGCCCCAAAAGGCTCAGCTCTGGACCAACACACAGAGGAAGGGGATAGACAGTCTTTTGTTGGTGGGTATTTGAAGAATGCCTTAAAAAGCAGGGCGGGGGCGGGGGGATTCTTAAATGATCTAAAACAGCGCTGTTTCCTGTATTACATTCTTATCCGATTCTTAATTATCTAAAATGCTGAGGAGTAAAAGACAGAGTTCACTTTCTTCCTTTTGACCAAACAGCTGGAAGTATTGAAAAGTTCAGGCAGACTAGAAATAAAACACAGCTCCACTATGCTTTAAACCAGATTTCAGTGGTTTTTTTTTTTTTTTTAATTCAAACTGACCCAAAGCAAAACTTACATTACAAAGGAAGAACAAAATACATTATGATATAACACACTAGGAGTTACATGAGAGCTAAATTTGTGGGCCAAGGGCCTCATCCCAGTGACACTCTGGGCTGATGAGCAATTCTGTAGCAAAGTTAGAACCTCGGTTTTTGTATGGTCCACTGTGGTAATTAAACAACACATTCTCCTCTCATAGGGTGTGTATCTGACAAACCAAGCTAGACTCCCTCACGCTCCAGATGTGTACTCTTGCTACTGCCAGAACACTGAATTCTCTAGCGGAAATGCCGCTCCAAGCATGACTGATAATGAATTAAAAAAAAACAAAATTGTCAAGTCCTCCAAACTAACAAGCGTGGATTATTCTGTAGTAAATAGTTTAGAAATATGGAAATTAAATAATCTAAAAAACACCCTTACTCTGCTGTACATTTATAAACACAAATATTTACACACACAAAAAAAAATCTTCCATTTGCAAAAGATGAGGTTTGCAGTTCATTAATGATCATAATCTTTTATGAGCTGTATCTTTGGTGTACTTGCCAAATATATTTTTATAAAGGTTTAGTAACAGGCTTAAATAATAAATTTCCAAAGAAACACAGAAGGATCAGTGACAAATCTGATACTATTCTGAACATTTCAGTCAAGATTCTGGAAAAACCAATTGATTTTCTGAAAACATTTGTTCTCATTATGTTACTACAGAGTGCTTCTCTGCCAATCAAACTGGAGAGCAGACCTGCACATTCACCCCTGTATTCCACCAGTTACCGACTCAGAGACATTTTAGTTACTGTTAAAGATGATATGTGATTGGGATTCTAGTAACAACAAAGATAAAACAAAGATTCTTTTCAAGCTTCCAGAAAAATCAAACCTCAAACAAATAACAGAATTATACACTTCTTCATTAAATAGAAATTTTGATTCCAGGAAGAGCTCTCATAATTTTTTTTTTTCTGAAATCTAAGCAGCAATACAGAACAAAGAATTTACCTTCATCTGATCTTTTTACTTGGAATTTCCTGACTCTAACTCAGTGGCGAACTTTAGTTTCGGAAACCTCTGAATGGCTGAGGAAAGAAAATCATTTTAAACTAACTGAATAAATTAACAGACACATGAAGAGATGAGCCCTGTGCGAACTTAACAGTAACGTCACTGCTCAAAGTACAGGATTCCACCTGCCCTCCCATGTCCTTGTCTCCCTGGGCCCGGGTTTCAGGGAGAAGTAATAACACCATTCATTTCCGGCCATGCCAGGTCCCTGATGCCAAAAGTGTGTCTTAGCTCTGACCTGGCTACTGGTTTCCAGAGAACACAGCTCAGCTCCTAGCTTCACAAAGGACTCTCTCTCAGAAGACAACTTTTTGGAGATATTTTTATGGAAAATAAGTCAGAACACCCGTTTCTATCTATCACATCCCAGTTACAGTTTTTGGATGGTTGCAAAACTGGCCACAGTCTGAGTGGTTCCCTGCAGAAGAGCCTACGTACCCCATGCGTGATCCCTCATATCACCCTCTTCCCGAAGCTGCCCACTGTTCAGAAACCTGCTCCCAGCCCAGGCCCAGCAGAGCAGGTATCTGATGCCAGAGGGACTCCACATCCAAGAGAATAAATTTTGTGCTTGAGGAAATATCACTGTTGGCTCTGAAAAAGGATAGAGCCAGAGGAGACTCCTAATTCTACTTAGTTATACTATTCAGGTAGAATAACTTTATACTTAATGACTTAAAACTAGAAACTCACACAAGAGAAGCCCTTTATTTTGTAAATTTCCAATAATAAATTTATTACTAGTGTGTAAATATTCTGAAATTTCCCAAAGCACTAAGAATTATACTGGGATAGTTTTAAAGCTTCTTCTGGAACTAATATGGTGACACATCAAGCACAGGACTCATTTCCAAGGGCATCTCCATAGATTCCTAATACCTCTGGAACCAGTGTTATTGACAGTTTATCATGTTTACACTGCAAACATAGGCCCATCAACCCAGAAAATAACTGTTCTGAAGAGTGTCACTGTGTATAACTTTTTAAAATAGATAGCAAATGTTTAATCAGCACATTAGAAATTAACCAGACTTACAAATGTGCACCCATTAGAAATTTTACCCTTTAGACATTTTATTTCAACTGGGAAGAAATAAACACCATGAAACCATCCCAAATTATTTATCCATTAAAGCCAAATGATTTAACAGTATTTTGGCTATTTTTAGGGAACACTCTACCACCAGGACATGAAATTTTCTGCTTAAACTGAAGTAAAAGACAAAGCTTTAAATGGAAATTGCAACTGACACTATGTTCTGCATTAAAATTAAAGTGGCAGTTCCTGTTCTCACAGACATGTCAAAGCCAGCTGTGGGATGAGGAACCTCAAGTGAAATAATGGGTAAAATACACCAGAAAGAGTATTGCACCGGAGGCACTATTAAAAACAGAATACACGGGCTTTATAAAGTGATTTTCTTTCCCACTAATTGTTTTAAAAGCACAATTCAACTAGAGACAGAAGTTGAGACTCGACGTCTCTGGGTAGTGTACTACAGCTGTTAAAAAAATAAGTTAGAAATGAGCACACCAACAAAAAAGCAGAGGGACTGGACTTAAGTCATCCAAAGCTTCATTAATTAGAAAAAGAACAGTTTGAAACAGCCAATTTGTACTCATTAAAATGAATGAGGTGACTGCATTACTTAAACAATTTCTTAGGGCATTTTCCAGTATAACCCTGGATGCCCTGGGTGAAACTGTGCCTCCAAACTGTAACAAATGCTCTGCTGGTTTAGAATATTGCGCACGCCAATGAAACCATAAATTTGGAAAGGGTCAATTTTCCACTCCAAACCTGCTTGTGTCATTTTGGAAAAACAATTGTTTTAAATGCAATATTGTATAGAAAGCTTGGACCTCTTAAACTTGGACCAAGAAACCAAATTAAGACCTTCAAGCATGTGGTGTGTGTGTGTGTGTTTGTGTGTGTATAAAAAAATCTCTCCCCTACAATGAAAACCAACCAACCAAACAAAAAAACCTGTTAAGTGTATACCTGCTTTCTGACTTCACAGCAAATCAGAAATTGCATAGGATATACTTTGTGCAAGGCAAAAAGCCTTTTAGGTATCTGGAATATAACTCCTAATCTTGCTCACAGTTCTCTGTGTATCAGATATCGTCAAATTTGTGTTTTAAGTAGTCTTTCATGACCTTGGCAATTGGTAGTTCATCAAGTAGTTTTAGGTTTTGAAGGCCTATACACTGTCGAATTTTAATTCGGCACAGGTCCTGCAAGTTTCTGGGCTGTCCTAAAAAGACAGAAAAAAGAAAGCGTTACAAAGCTGCAAAACACAACATTTAAGGAGGGCTTTAAAGTTCTAAAAGGAGTATTTTATTTCACTGGGAAGTGTCTCTCTGCCGACTTTACATGCAAAGGAGCAGAGAGACGAGCTGGGAGGAGGCGTCCTGGGTACCATTACATGGCATCTCACTGATCCTTTTCACAGCCCTGGATGGTGGATCGTTTCACTTCCATTTTACAAATAGGGACACTAAGGATCAGTGATCTTAGTCAACTGCTCAACATCAGACGAATCAACTGAAGTGTTTGAGACTGAGACTAAAACCAGTTCCTCTGATTCTCAGCCTGGTTTTCTTACCATTACAAATTGGAATGGCAGTTCTTGTCCCAGGTGGGCCTCTAACATGCGGGTTGAACCTGTGTGAGCAAATCTCTCTTCTGGGCCTCAGTGTCTCCACCTGAAAAGTGAGGGAACTAAGTTCCTCCTATCAGCTCCCTGTCCAGGGCACGGAACCCAATCCCGGGAGCTCTCCCAAATGATGCTTGCCCCTCTGTTCCCTGCTGTGGGGAGAAGGGAGCGGGCCGGGAGGGAGGGCAGGGAAGGGAAAGGCACACCAAGCTCTCCTGAATTTCCGTGTCTGCAAACATGTCATCCTGACCACCTGCCAATAAAAACTCAACTCAAAAAAAAAATTACACATTGCAATTTCTTTCACCTTTGAATACTGTGTTTCACCAAAACAACAGGGGTGACCACAAACCAGAGCGAAAGTTCCCTGCCACAGAGCCTCAGAAGTGTTTGGATTCACATGGATGCCTACTCTCACATTCAATGGCAATAAGGGTGCACACTGACATGTACTGAATGTGCACTCTGTGCCATGCAGTCTCACAGGACCCTGACATACACTCACTTGTTTTCATCCTTTTACGAGGGAAGTGCTTTGATCACCATCCCCATTTTACAGACTGCTTGCATCTCCAATACTAAGTAACATGCTTAAAGTCAAGAACAATGCCATACTTCAGCAGTTCTCAAACTTTTTGGTCTCCAAACCTCTTTACACTTTAATTACCATGTAAGAAGTTAAAACAGAAAGTTCAGAAATACACATTCATTTACAAATAATAAAGATAAACCTATTACATGTTAACATAAATAACACTGTTATGAAAGTAACAATATTTTCAAAAATAAATGAGAAGCATGGCATTCTTTCCCATTTTTGTTAAGTTTTTAAAGGTCTGGATGAACGGGTGATAGCGAAGCCTCATGTATGCTCTCATATCCAATCTGCTGTGATGATACCACATCATCCAATCTCTGGGGAAGTTCACTTACTCTCATAGAAGAAGGAATGTGGAAAAGACAAATAATGTCTTAGTGTTACAGTGAAAATCATTTTGATCTCAGTATCCTGAAAGGGTCTGGTTAACTCCAGGAGTCCCCGGGCCATACGTGGAGGACTACTGCTATACTTAGTACTTACTTGAATTGTACCTGTTTACAGGGATCACCATTATTCAAAATTATAAATGAAAAAGGGTGCTTAAAACTCAGACCTCTGCACTGCAAGGCCTGTATGATCATGGGCTTTCCGAGAGGCCCTAAATACACGATCTCTTAACAGAATCACAGCTGAAGCTACTGCTTTCCTAAGAACAGCTGTAAGCCAGCGACATGTGTATCTCCATGCACGTCCACCTGAGACCTGTGTGAGGCTGCTGTACGCACTCACGACTCTCTTGGTGAGGCTATATCCTCCTCACCATCCAGATCTCTGCTAAAAAGGCCATTTCATTAGAGCAGATGAGGCCCGGTTCCTGGATATCAGATGCTTTCCGAGTTCCGTTTCTCTGGAGTACTGAACATGGCTATGATTTCACATCTACTCGGTGATCACCCATTAATGCCCATCTTCTTCCTCACATGTTCCATGAGGGTAAGACGATTTCTGGCTGCCAACGCCTGACAAGATCAATACTCAACAAATACTAGCTGAACAAATGAATACTTAATAGGCTTGTCCTAAGAGTATAAAAGAGTCAACTAACTCATTGCAAAACACACCCATGTCAACAGCAAATCATTTCTTAATCTGTTTTGAAATATTTTTCCTCACCATTCATGGGCTACCTTTAGGAAGAGAATAAATTATCAGTCGTTTTTCAATAAATGCTTAAACTATTTCATCTACAAATGCAAACCAGATTATAAATATTTGAATCTTTTTTTTTTTTAAGAATTTGATTTTCCTAAAAGATGGCAGGTTCTTTTCAAGTACAATATTAATGAAAAGAACCACAATGTATTCAAGGCAAAACAGATGAGATAAAATTGACGTATATAAATATACATGTATACTTAAATGAAAACACATCATCTAACAATGTGGAAAAATTCTATTATTATATTATTGGAATTTGCTTAGCTAAGGTAGAAAAGATGGAGACAAAAGGTCTTGTTTTGTGGAAGATTACACTCTCCAAAGATGACCACAGTATGGTCACTGGAGAAAGACCTCACGCTCTTCTTTAACAACGTGACTGGATACCCCAGTGTTAAGAGATGGTATCTGGGTTCCCTCTCCTAGAAACTGGGTGGGCTCCTGACTATGGGGAAACTCATAAATCAGAGCTCTCAACTGGCTCTTGAGACATTCACTCGTGGCACACAACTATCACCAGGCCATTAGGTCTACAAAAAGGAACTGAGGTCACCGCCCAATAGTCCAGGCTGAGCTTCCAGCCAACTGCCTGCACAACTAGCCGGCCATCAGAGTGAGACATTTTACAGGTGGAAAGGCCCCAGTCAAGTGGAGTGGCCCCAGCAAGACAACAATGCTTGATGCAGAGAAATAAAATAATCAACTATTATTATTTTAAGCCACTCAATTTTGCAGCATTAGATAACTGAGATTCTGGGATGTGGAAGTAGGGTATTACCATTAAAAAAAAAAATCTAAAATAGGTAGCTTTGTCATTGGGACCATGCAGGGGGAAGAGCTTTGATGAGGCTGATGGTCAGGGCTAAAAGTTTTAAAAATGTTACTAGAAGCTGGAGGAAAGGGAAGATATAGTTTGGCAACATATCACCTGGGGTAAGGGGAAAAGTGGAAATGCCCTAATAATCTAGGTAAGAAAATTTCCCAGGCATAATATTACAAGTGCCACTGGCTCTCCTCATTGGCTGTGATAAATCACAAGAGGGCCAAGATGAGCCAGCAAGTTGAATTCAAGGGACGCAGCTACAGAAAGCCACCATCTGTGGGAGCTACTGGTGCATGAGCCTTTCCAGGGGAAAAAGTGCTTCCTATGCCTGAATATCAGAAAGCTTTACTCAGTTTGCTACTGAATTCTCTTCTTCTTAAGCACTGTGTTGCAGCAGTCTCAATGTTTGAGGGGAATCTAATCGTTGAAGATTTCTTGACCATATGTAACTCCTGTCTGCAGAAATACCTTGAATGGTAAAAGCCACAGTAGTTAAACCATCAACTGTTAGGCCCAGTAGCTCTTGGGTGGGCTACTTAGCCTTCTGCTTTGGTTTCCACATCTACAAACTGAGGATGACCTACACAATAGGCCTTACAAGCAGAAGAATTAGTTTTGGTAAAGTGCTTATAACAGGACCAGGCATATAGGAAGAGTTATAGAGCATTTGGTATATAAATGTTAAAACAGTAATTTTAAATACTGGAAGGATATAATGTTTTGCTTCTCCTCCCCAGAAAAGTAGAGGGCTCCTTCCTGTAAGCTCTGTTCTCGTACTGCTAAGATGGTAAGAAAATGAGTTGACAGTTTAATAGTAAAGGAGCATGATGCCCAATTCTGGGCAAACTGATGGAAATTATATTCTGGAAATCACTACATGACTTGGATTAGGCAGAGATGGGGGAACCTTGTAGAAGAATCTGTGCAGTGATGAAGTGAGGGGTGTCCACAAATACACAGCTATTTCCTCACCTTGGCAGGTAGTGGCACTGGGTGAAAATCAGGCTACATGATAAAAAGTAAAAGACTACTCATTGTAATCATTGTTATTTCCAAGACTATTTAAGGAGCCATTTTTCCCCAGGAAAATCATTTTAGGAATAGAAGATTATGACTGAAGAAAGAAGTACAGGCATACCTCATTTTATTGCACTTTGTAGATACTGCATTTTTACAAAGTGAAGGCTTGTGGCAACTCTAAGTTGAGCAAGTCTATCAATGCCATTTTTCCAACAGCATTTGCTCACTTCATGTTTTTGCATCACATTTTGGTAATCCTTACAGTATTTCAAATATTTTCACTATTATTGTACTATTATCTCTTTATTATTTTATTGTTAAGTTATCTGTGATCAGTCATCATTTTTTTTGAAGTTACTACTACCACTGGCTAAAGGCTCAGATAATGATTGGCATCTTCTAGTAATAAAGTACTTTTTAAGTTAAGGTACGCACGCTATTATTACTTTTTTTTTTTTTTTTAGACAAAATGCTATTGCACACTCTGCATACTACAATATAGTGTAAACATAACTTCTCTATGAGCTGGGAAATCAAACAGTTTGTCTGACTCCCTTTACTGCAGTGGCCTGGGACAGAACCTGCAACATGTCCAAGATGTGCCTGTACTTGCTTTCTTGTCAACACATCACTCAAAAGTATTTACTGAGCACCTACTATGTACTTAAAAATGCACTCCCCCAAAGATTAAAGGGGCAAAGGAAAGAAGGAGGCAGAGGAAAAGAAGGCAGAGAAAGAGAATCAAGGGGACAACAACAACAAAACCAATACACGTACACCCTGTTTACTAGGCGTCTTCCTCCTGTGCTGTTAAATAGCAACTGCCGTGTTCATGGGATTACAATAGGGGAGGCCTGGGGGAGACATCTCACACACACACACACACACACCTAAAAAGTATAATTTTAGGAACTATAAATGCTATGGGGGATGCAGAGACACTACAAACTATTATTCATACTAATGAATTACAATGGGATTACATAACACTTCAAAGGGTTATTAGCCTTTCCATTTGGTAAAGAAGCCCATCATTAGTAATAATTGGGCTGGTATAAAACAGGAAATCAGCTTTTGAAGGGTCCGGTCTAGAACAAATTACAAAACCAGGGCTGCAACATAATTTCAAAAATTAAATACCCTAAGGCATTAAATATTTCCTTTTGACATGACCACCTCTGCATTTGCCTTAAGCCAAAGAAAAGCATATATTGCTTTGTAACAAATAACAGAAATCCTTAGAAGGCTACACAAGAAACAGAAAGTAATGCAAATATGATAGAAATGGTACAGAATAAGGTCACACTTTCCACATCAAAGAACCTCAAAATGTAGTGTAATCTGACTTAGAACTGTGCACCGTGTCATCCAGGTTGACGCTATGTAACTCTGGATTCCATCCAAGAGTGAAATCAAAGCAGCCTTTTGTTTTTCAACACCATGATTCTTATTTTGAGGTGAGCTAGTAATTACCTTTGTCCTATAAAATATGATTTAACACATTTCATACATAGCCCTGTGAAGGGGGTTCAGGGACAAGAGCAAAAGAATAAAACGTGCTCATGGTAGGATCTTAAAAGGGAAACTGAGATAAAACGGAGGTACTGGGAGACCATTCCAGATGCTGACCCAAGACGAAAAGTGCTAAGTAAATAAGGTTAGCTTATTATAAATGCAGTGTACTATTTATTTACTTCTAAAAGTAATTTTAATAATGGGGACTAAATAACCTAGGAAGACTACAATGCAGAAGTGTAGCAAAATCCCCAATTAGAAGGAAAATCAATAATCAAAAATAATCTTGGTTAAAATGTGTTACACAAATTATTTCTCCAAAGAGCTATACTAAGTATCACTATTTTGGTAAGTCATACTAAAAAAACAAAAAAAAGGACAAAGAATTGGTAAGAGAAGCGTCTGAGAGGAACACAGGAGTGCGGACACCCGGCGCAGAGGGGCTGTTAGGGTCGCCTGCTTACACAGCTGCTGCTGCACCGGACTTACCTGAGGAAGTCACAGCCTCAATTCCATTTTCTTAAAATTACTTTAAAAAGTAAATTAAAATTACTTTAAGAATTATTTGACAGATTGTCATTGCAAAACAATTTATCCAACTCATTCCCATTTAGCTAATCTTTTTTCTCTCAGAAACATGACCCCTTTATTTTTCAAATTCCTTCTGATCAGTGTAATCATTAAAGCATTTTTATTTAAATAAAAATATTTTAAAATGATAAAGTACTTAAATTATCAAATACATTAAAATTACTTAAAATTTAATTTAAATAATTAATTCCTTTTATTAATTCCTTAAAACATATAAATAAAAATACAACCCAGCGCTACCTTTTACATACCACTAAAGCATACTGAGCAGCTGCTTCAAGTACTGGAACAGCAACTACTAGAAACACAGATCATTACATTACCTTAGACTCTTCTGAATATTAAACACAAACCCAACTGGCACATTCTCTGCCTTAAGAGTAATTTATGCAAGAGACTGCCATGCTATGTAAAATAAATAAATAAACAGATAGATAAATAAGGTGTTTAAAAACTAGTTAAGTGGTTAACTTACTCAAGGACTCCTTGGCACCTCTGATACGCTTCTGTGCATGGTGAATCACTGGAACTGCTATCTATAATCCAGGGTACTAGTCTTCTAAACTGACAAATAATGAATCTGTTTTACCCCCAGAGCATCTGATGGAATGATCACTGATCTCTCTCTACAGATCCTAAGTAATAAGTATGCTGGCACTGACCAAGCAGTAATTTAAAACATTCCATCTTATTCACAGATTGTAACTGCAAATGGAAATACGTTAGAAATTCATTAAATCCTAAAACACTAGGTTAACAGGGTGTCCTTAAAATTTTGAATGTAAAAATTGAACATTGCTAGGCCTCAACTGTTTTAGTTTTAGGACCTCTTTGCACTCTTAAAGTTGGATGACCTCAAAGAATTTTCATTTATGTGTGTTGTTGTTGAATTGCTAAGCTGTGTCTGGCTCTCTGCAACTCCATGGACTGTAGCCCACCAGGAAAGGACACTGGAGTGGGTTTGCCATTTCCTTCTCCATCATGTGTGTTGTATCTACCTATATTTACCAAATTTAGAAATTTTTAAAATATGGATTCCTTAAAATAATAGTGATAAATTCATCATCAAGTTGAAATAAATTTTTATGGAAAAAAAAGCTGCTTTCCAAAACAAGAAAGATTTCATGAGAAGAGTGGTACTGTTCTACATCTTTGGAAATATCTCTTAGGTCTGGCTTCAGAGAACTGCTTCTGCATATTATCTGTTGTAAATAATATGCTGTCTTGATTGAAGTAAATGAAGAAAATCCAGACTCACACTGGTAGTGGGAAGAGGAAGGAATACTTAATGGCCTTTATAGATAATCATGGATCTTTGATACTACACCAAAATTCAACAAGAGGTGTTTAAGGTTAGATGCAATATGGAATCTGAAACCAAATCAGTGAACTTTTTTATACCCTTTCATATTAAAATCCATTGGTCTGTTTTGCCCTTTGAAGGGATCTTTTACGCATGCATGATTGTGTAACACCATGCATGAGTCGTTTGGAAAACACTGATTACCTTAGTCATGCAGATCTTTCCAATGGTGACCCAATTCATTGCATGATATCAAAAAATTACTTTTGTTAATAGCTCTACTGATTTTGAAAAGTTTTTACATATTGGTAAACTGTCAATGTCCTAGTGGCAAATATAAGCTTTTCAAAATTCTAACTTTCACCTGAAAGCTCAAAATTTGTTGCTCATCATAAATACTTTCAGTTGTTTTCCTTAAGCTGACAAGTGAACTTTATTCATTTTCAAGAAAATGTCTACCAAATACCAAAGCCTAACCAGCTTGGCTGTCCATCTCGCAATTTTAGGTAAATACGGTATTCCATCAAAAAAAGCTGCTGGTTCAAATCAAACAAATCACAGATGTACTTTTCCTTAATTCAGTCACACTTTGTTACAGAGTAAGAACACTTTTTTTTCAATTTCCATCCCACAGAATATTAAAAAAGGTACATACTCAAATGGATAAGATTTAATGAAATTAAATCAAAGACATTCCTAAATTGATCTGGAACACTCTACTCAGACTCCCTTGTGGTGAAGAACACAACGGCTAGCAGCCTCTGGGGCTACAGCCGTCACAAATGCTCAGGTGCCTGCTGTTTCTCCCAGCACCGCTCTTACACGTCAGTGCAAAGTCAGAGCTGCCAAAGAGGCCAATAATACCTTAGTACTGTTATGAAGTTAGTTTTGATCCCATGTCTTGAGGACCCCCAAGAGTCCACACTGTTCTGTATGAATCCAAAAACTAAATAAAATAAAACCACAAGCAGCAGGATATCATTCCCTTTAAGACTGGTTATTGGCAAGAATTTTTAAAAGGAGGGGTCCCACAGACTCTAATTCCCCCAATTTTCAGAGAAAATGAAAACCCGCCCATGAGGCGGGTGGGAGGCTAGGCAGCCTGCCCAAGCTTATCAGGTAAGTCAGACGCTGGGGCAGGAGCCCACTGTCTGCTCTCCCCAGCACAGGACGCAGCTGACGCAACAGCAACCATGACACAGGCTCAGCTGAGAAACCTTCGGGGTGAGGTGAGGCAGACACGGGCCTCTGAATCCAAGAGGGCAAACGCTGCTCAGTCCAAGGGACCGCGGACAGGATGATCTTCACGCTGTGGATAAGCTTCACAATGTAAGTGAAAAATGATAAGAACAATGAGCAGACTTCTGGTTTCAGCTCCAATATAAAAGAGAACTTGAAGTAACCATAATCACTCCAGTCCTTACAAGAAGAAGCTGAACAAACTCAGAATCAAGGGTGTATCTAGGACCCATCAGTAGATGGGTGTATAGGGCAAACCTCCACCCTGGAATCTGGAGAGAGAGACAAAATCAGAGCTGAAATCGGTGCATTTGGGGCAGAAGCTATGGGAGCCACAAACGAGTAGGAACACTTAAATGGTCCTTTAGACAAGTGGCCAGGCGCTGCGCGTGGCCCAGCCTGGGAGCGAGAGCTGCAGTCCTAGGAACCGCTCACGTGTCCTGAGCTGTCCTCTCAGGGACCCCTCAGCTTCTCACAGGGAGGGCCAAGGAAGACCCTGGTGGCTCTGGCAGGAGGAGGGCGTGAACACTGACCTGACGGACACTCGGAAACTTCACAACAAAGGGCTGCTCGCCAAGGGAGAGACCTCCCCAGACTCCTAGCCCACCTGGAGAACAAACGTTTCTCTGATCCCCCACCACAGTCCTCTCAGCAAAGTGGGGCAAGGCAGGAAACAGCGGAAAGGGCAGTACTTTTCTCATGGAATTTCTCTTTCTTAAAAGACGTTCCTATTCTGAATACCTCTTTGACTAGGGAGATGTACACTGTAGGGCAGGGAGCTGATGAGGGGAAAAAGCACCAGCTTACAATCCAATGCTCAGGGAGGTTTTCGTTATTATTAAACCATTTCCTCAAGAGAAGCTTTCCTTATGAAACAATCTTGCTTGAAGTTTTGGTCTTGTACCTCTTTTAACATTTTCTTGTGCTTGCCATTTCTTGTGCATAAACGTTAGTTCTTTTCTTTTGAATTGGACAAACATTCCTACAACCTCTGCTCTTCAGCTAGAGAATTTTTGCCCCTTGCTATATGCCGTTATCTCCACGATCCTCTCAGCTCTGCAGCGCTGTCTGTGCAAACTACACATGCAGATCACTCCAACCGACAGCATGCAGTGGCCCGACCCGCACGAGGAGTGCTCTCCACAGGCCTCTGCAAGCGGCCTCCACCAGGACGCCTGCTGCTGCCTGTCACCAGCGCCACTTCTTCCTGTCACCGGCCACGTCTTCACTGATCTCACTGCGTCTTCAGTTTATCTGTTCCACTCTCTCTGCTTTGTCTTCTTTTCCTAGTAAAAGAGCTAAGAGGCCAAAACTAGCTTCTCTAAGGAGGGAACGTCTCTCCCTCCGCAAGGTGGCCCTCCTGCTCTAGTACGCTCCTTGGCTCTTCTCGGCTGTCGTCATCATTCCTGGGCACGGAGAGCTGCTCCTTCAGCTGACCGGCTTTCTGGAGGAGCCCACCCTGAGCTCCAGACACTCAGGAGGCGGAGGTTTCGGGGAGTCTGGCTGCACAGCGACGGCCCCTTCCTGTGCTTCCTCCCTCTACCTTGATCAACAAGGCGCCTGCAGGGACGACTCTGTAACTAAGCCGCTTGACCTGCCCTGTTTTTATGGAGTGCGTGTCAGAGGTTTTATGGCAGTTTTTCTAAAAAAGCCACAGCAGCTTTTAGATTCTAAGACTATCACTGTTGTGAGCTCTTCCGATTTAAATGATGTGTTCTCTAGTCAAAATGGAACCATGAAAACGAACATGGCCCCAAACAAAGCCCACCAAGTGCCTTCGCTGTTCTTACACCTCAGGAGTCTGAGCTCTCAGATCAGAGGCCAAGGACGCGGGGCTGAGGAGCAGCGACTCAGCAGCAGCACAGGCGGGAAGGAGCTCAGGGATTTAACCTGATGCTCCCTGAACCACCCAACCATCTTTCACTCTGGTTTTCAAGAGAGCCAGTACAGAGCTCCAGTGAGCCATCAGTTACAGTCGGTCCTTCTAGCACACTAGGAAAAAGAAAACCTCATAAATAATGCACAGGTGAAGCAGAAACACTTAATTTGCTTTTCGGCATAAGACACCACTGATGGCAAAGTCAAGAGGTAACGAATATGTCACAGCATCTGAATACAGAGGTGAACTGCAGCCTTCCAAGGACAGGTGTTCCTTGGCTTCTGAAAAGCATCCCAAGCTTGCTAAGCCACCACCCTTTATGGTTGCAGTCAGCCAACCCACCTTTTCTGCGGACCTACTAGGTGCACAGCTTTGCTCCAGGTGCAGTGGAGAACTCAGACACAAAGAGGCAGGCATGTCCATTTTTCTATCCGCCCTAATTTTAAAGGTACATGTGAATCTCTTTTTAACTCAACACTGTTGCTCTCCAGCAGCATTCCATGGTGGAGCTGAGCAGCTCCAAAGGGCCGCGGACAAACGGCCGGCTCCTCCCTTCCCTGTGGCCGCCTGTCTCCACATGCAGACGGCACCACAGTTAAGAGAGCTGAAAACAGGCAGAGTAGAGTAAGAATCTACGGGATTTGATCTGTAGGTAGCAAGTCAGCCCCTGCTGTTCACCCACCTTCATTTAATACTTTATTTTCTTAAAAAAAAAAAAATAGCACTTATAATGTGCCAAGTATTGTTTTAAGTGCTTTATACACATTAACTCATTCAGTCCTCACAACAAGCCTACAAGACAGCTATGATTACCCTCCTAATTTTAAGATAAGGACACTGAGGCACAGAGCAGTGAGCAAACCCACCCAAGGTCACAGGTAGTATGTGCTAGAGTTAGGGCTGGAGCTAAGTCTAGTCAGGGGAGTCCTAGTCTACGTCATTAACCACCGATCAAAGTATTAAACAGGCTGTGGCATTTATGCGTGTAACATGCCTTCCTGAAGGCAGCCAGGTAATCTAGTATCAAAGTTAAAGCAACAACAAGAAGACACTCAGAATTTATGAATAAGATACACTGTATAGTATAGGCTGTATACCATGACAGAAGTCTAACCTCAAGTCCAACAGTAATTTTATCTTTCACAATACCAACACCCCTATCAGTCTATAAATTAAAACTACTAGAATGTTTGCTGAAAGAATCAGCAATTGAACTTTTGCTGCAGTCTTTTCCTAAAATATGGCCTGAATCTGAAGTCAGCAGGGAGGAATCGGCACACACAACACCTCTCGTCTCCAAGTACATCACTGTCTCAAAAGCTTTCTGCAAAGGCTCACCTACCAGACAGCCCAAAACACCTCCCCCAAGGCAGGCATATCTGTGCTGGACAAGTCAACAGCCACTTGTCACTTGAGGACATTTAAATAATTTATAAATACAACAAAATCCATTTCCTGTGTGGCACTTGCCACAAAATAAGCGCTCAAGAGCCACATGGGCTACTGGCTACCACAGCGGACAGCACAGAGACCGTTTCCGTCATCACTGAACGTTTTATCGGACACCACGGGTTAGACCCTGAGTGTGATTTTTTTTGTGCTTGAGTCTGAATATACTTAGTGGTAATAATTTCATCCTGTCTTTCTTATGAATAAACAAAATCCAAAATTATACCTCATTTCTTCATGAATTTTCTACTCCCAAATTCAATTCCAAGGAGGACAATGGATTATTTACAAGCAGGTCAAGTAAGCTCCTAATCCTCCACTACTTGTGACCTAGAATGTCTTTCTTCTTCTATAACAATGAATGAAACATAAAAATTAGCTGAGGAAAGGGGAATTCATTAAAAAGTATGGTAGACAAAACGTTTCGTTTACAGACGACAGCTTCATGTTGAGTATGAAGCTCTGAGAGTACCCACAAGGAAGGTTGGAGAGGAGAGGGCGGCTACTCCACACAAACAATTCCTCCCTCAGAAAAACCACACACGTGCACCATGAACACAGTGGGTCAGACACGTCGTGGCTTAAGAAACAGTGCCTACATGAAAACAGGCTGGTCACACGGTCCCGTGTGGGCCAGGGACAGTGGCACCAAAGTTTCTACTGGGAACAGACTTTTCCTTACGACAATTTCTGATTTCTAGCATCCTTAGTCTGCACTCCTAGGGTGCCTAATCAGTAACACTGCTATTCCATCCCATGTGTGTTCACACTGTAAAGCAGCAGAAATGCAACAATGAAACACGAGCACAGCTTAGAAATAAAGCACAACGTCTAAGACACTTCCGTAGCTCAGGACGCTAAGATCCAAAATTCTCCTTCTAATTCCTCATTTTCAATTCCATGAAAACCTGGAGAGACTATGTTTATGACTAGTAAGAAACACCCTGTTCTAGCATTGATCTCTGTTAATTTAAAAAATTCTCCTCTCTGCATCCTTTTCTCCAATGTTTCTCTCGTCCTATCTATGCCTATTTACTTTTAGTAACACAATTGATTATTTTTATGAAATCCTGCGATATAGAGCTTTTGCTTTCATTGCAGATGAGTGGAATGAGCAGGGCTAACAAGCATCAGTAACATCTGGTCATGTTAAGTTGTAAAAACACCTTAAGCTCCTCAGAAGATGCAACAAAAAATTTTTAAATGTAATAATAGCAATAATTAAATTACATACTTGTGACTTCTTGTAAGAAATCCAAACACGGTCGACTACTTCCAGAAATGCTTATTGAAACAGCCAGTGGGGTCTGTCCTTCATAGTTCCTTGTGCTCGTGTCCGCGCCATAATTATACAGCATCCGTGCACAAAGCACATCGTCCCTAAGGGCAGAGAGATGTAAGGGAGTCTGTCCATCTTCTAAGCGACCCAAGTTTGTGTCTGCTCCTCTCTGAAGGAACATTCGGCAATAAGAGTGATTGCTTTTGATCACCGCGTATCGCAACAGGAAACCGTTCTGAATGTCGATGTTGGCGTTGTGGTCCAGGAGGATTTTCACACAGCTTGACCGCTCTCGGATAATGGCGAGCTGCAGTGGCGTTGTACCTTTATCACTGAGCGGGTCAACCTCAGCCTTGAACTCCAGTAGGAGTCGGACAAATGAGTCCCTACCATAGTGAGCGGCCACGTGCAGGGGAGTCCAGCCATCATTGCTTTTCGCATTAATAATGTCGCTCCTGTATTCAGACTCTAACATCAGGCGTGCAATCCGGGCCCGGCCATGCATGGCTGCATAATGAAGAGCAGTGAAGCCTCCGATTAAGTCCTTAACTGTGGGATCAGCTAGAGTTAAAACCAAAATGAAAACATTAGCAGACTCTGGGAGAGAAAGCAACAAACTCTGCCATGGCACAGCACATCTTAGCCAATTCTCACATGAAATGCGGAATGATTAAACACATAATGAGCATCAGGTCCTTCCTGCTTCAGCCTAATTGAAGTAGCTTTAATGGAAAATAAGTTTTAGTAGAAAGCCATCAAACCTGGATTAACAGGATGAGTATATGACTTACAAAGCATTTAAAAGGTAAACACCACAAACACAGAGTTCAGATCCCACATCCCCTTCTCTGTGCTAATTAACCAAGCCTCTGGCTTCCCAACTCCCTCATCTCTGCACTGGTCACGCTTCTCTTCTGTTTCGAACTTTTTGTTTTATTTTCTCTTGTGCTGCTTCTTGGTCTTAAAAAGAAGCATGTGTAGCAACATCTGCTGCTCTAAATTACGGATGTACTGTGGTCTGGCAGACTATGTTATTTTAGGGTATATTAGGTAAAAAAAAAAAAAAAAGTTTTTTGTGGTCTGTAAAAATTCCGAAGTATGTAAGGTATATGTTAAGTGATCTTGATAAATCATGTTTCTATAAGATAAAAGTCTATTCTGAATTCTTTGTCTTACAACAACTCTGGAGTTTCTAAGAATTAGGCAGCACACATTGTGTGAAAAATTGGGAGAAACTGCGGCACTGTGTAAATATTAGTTTCTAAAGCAGTTCCAAACCTCTCTTCTAAACCAACAGATTTCTGGAAGAAAGAAAGGAGAACACAGAAACTACAATGACTTATCAGCTATGTGACTCCTCAAGCCAGGGGCGTTTGTCCCCTGTCCCCGACCCGTCCTGCAGCCGAGAGTCAGTTCTGCACTGCTCTCACCCTGCTGGCCCTCCTGGGCAGGGGGCAGAAAGGGGGAGAGAAACTCTACCCACTGCAGGCAGGTCATGCACGTCCTGAGGCCGGCAATTCCACGCCAAGATAACTGGTTGGACCTAACTACTTAAGAGTAAAGTGCGTTCTTCTTATAAAAGTCACCCTTAATTCTCAGTTTGTTCATGAAAGAGAAAAATTTACGAGTGTTTTTCAAACAGACAAATAAAAAGCCTCCACAGTTATGTGATTAAACACTCATGTATTGTTTAGTTAAAGTATTTTTTTAGTTCTGTAACATTTTATGACAGTTTGGGCTCTTAGAAAAACCTACGAGGCAGAAAGGTTTATGTAAAATAGTAAAAGGTTTATGTAAAATACTGTGGAAAATACAAATTTCAATTAAGAAGCAGTTACAACAAAAGCTATAAAATGTTAACATTTTTTAGGTAAGTTATATCAGTTGAATTTCTAAAATTATTTCATATAAACTGATATTACACAATAGTAATAAGACTTTTATGTGTTTAAAGAAAAAAAAGGGTATCATGTCTACCCTGCTCTTCACTAAAAGAAAAATATATAGTATCTATTCACGTTGCGACTTAAAAAAGAAAAAAGCATGAACATTTAAACAAAGCACATTGCTGCCATCTACCGGTAAGACGTGAACACGAGCTACTAATGTTTCCACTTTGACAGATGATGCCCTCAAGTTTTGTTTCAGATACTTTACTTATCTAGAGTAAGTGAGGACAGGCATGAATTCTAAAAGAACCTCTACTATTCAAATAAAACCGTAAATCTTGCCAAGAGAGTCATTTCTAATCTATACCCAACCAATCAACTGTTTCCAAACATTGTCTCTTATCTGCTAGTGAAATTCAAGAATACTTTCACTTCTCCCACCTTTCATCTACCACGGGCGCCTTTAAAAGTGCCAGCCAATAGTCTCATGCGTTATTTTACAGTAAAATTAAAATTATGTTACATGAACCCGCACTTGCATCTTTGGTTTTTCACTTTAGGTTTTTTTTTTTTTTTTTTGGTTCTACTTATAACTTAGTGCTATACTGAACTAGGAAAAACAAATATTAACAAATACAGCAATGATCCATTTATTCTAAGTGAAAACCATAAAAATGCATTATTTGAGCACATACCGGAAACAAAGCATAGAATGAAGACTGTAGGTTAACAACACATAAAATCTGTAGTTACTTTCCTCAAGAAATAAACAAATGGAAAATATAAGACAAATAAAGATGAAAACAAAAATTATTATTAGCCAATGCAATAAGAAAAAATCTTAAATGTAGTAGTAGAAACTACAAAACATCTAGATAAAATTCTATAAGAAACAGGCAAGACTTTCTTTGACTTCACTGAATTCACTTCATCTGTGTCTGTTCAAACGTTCCTTCATCAGAAAAGCCTTCCTGAACACCAACACAGCAGCCTCACCCACCTTATAACTTTGTTCACTTCGGCAAGCTTTCTCCACGCAGGTGCACGTACTTAACACAAATTCTAGAAGTCTCAAAAAACCCATTTAAACTTATTGAAAAGTTTAGCAATATCTATAAATAAAAGCAGAGAAACATTCCCTACCAATATGACGTCTTTCCAACAGCTTTACCGTGGTACAATAAAATTGAGACATTTTAAGTATACAGGCTGACAAACCGATGAATCATATAGTCATGTAACCACCACTACAACCACAATATTCCCATCCTCTTAAAAAGTTCCTTCCTGCCCCTTGAGAGTCAATTCCCTGCCCAGACTCTAGGCCCCAGGCAACTACTAATGCTTGGCCTTTCTAGAATTTCACAGTCTTAGGCTTTTGCATCTGACTCACTTCATTCATTGTGATGTTTTTGAAATCCTTCCCCATGTTGTTGCTGCTCACCAAAAGTTCATCCCTTTGTCTTGCTGAACAGTACTCCATACTATGGATATACAGTTTATTTACACAGTCATTAGCAAATGGACAAATGGGTCATTCCTAGGCTATAATAAACAATGCTATTGCGAACATTCACATACAAGTCTGTTTGTGGATATATGTTTTCATTTCATTTGGGAAACTACCCAGGAGAGAACTGCAGGGTCACGTGTTAAATGTACATTTGCAGGATTCCACGGACAGAGGAGCCTGGCGGGCTATGGTCCACGGGGTCACATAGTCAGACACCAGAACTGAGCGACTAATACTTTCACTTTCACTTTTCAGTCACTCAGTTGTGTCCAACTCTTTGAGACCCCACAGACTGTAACGTAGCCCGCCAGGCTCATCTGTTCATGGGATTTTCCTGGGAAGAATACTAGAGTGGGTTCCATTTCCTCCTCCAGGGGATCTTCCTGACTCAGGTATCGAAAATGCATCTCCCACATCTCCTCACTGGCAGAAGGATCTTTTTTTTTCTTTTTTAACCACTGAGCCCCTTAAGAATCCCTAAATGTAAATTTAACCTAAAAAAGGTACCAAACTGTTTTTCTAAATGACTACACAATATTATAGTCCCTAGCAATGTATGAGAATTCCAAATGTTCTACATCTTCACTAATACTTGGCATTATTAGTAATGTTAACTTTACCAGTTCTGTTGAGTATAAGGTGGTAACTTACTGGGATTTTAATATCCATTTCCCCAATGACCAGTGATATTGGACTTATTTATATACTTTCTCTTTGTGAAGTGTCTCTTGAAATCATTCACCCATTTTTATTATGTACTTTTACTCATGACTGAGTTTAAAACTCAACTGTGTATATATTCTGGATACAGCCTTTTTGTCTTGTATTTTCTCCTAGTCTACTGCTTGCCTTTTCACTTTCTATAATATCTTTGGAAGAGCAAAAATTTTAAATTCTGATGAAGTCTACTGTCATTGGTTTTCTTTGACGGCTTGTGCATTTTGTGCCCTGCTTAAGAAGTCTTTGCCTAATGCAAAATCACACAGATTTTCTGTTTTCTTCTAGAAGTTTCATAACTTTAACATTTATATTTAGAGCAGTGATCCACTGCTAGCTGGTTTCGGTGTAGAGTGTAATATCAGATCAAGGTTCAGTATTTTCCATATAAGTATCTATTTGTTCAAGCACCATTTGTTTACATGAAGCAAGAACATTCAGATGTCCAGGCTGAATTTAGAAAAAGCAGAGGAACAAGGTATCAAATTGCCAACATCTGATGTACCAGAAAAAGCAAGGGAACTCCAGAAAAACATTTATCTACTTCTGCTTATTGACTACACTAAAGCCTTTGACTGTGTGGATCACAACAAACCGAGGAAAATGCTTAAAGAGATGGGAATACCAGACCATCTTACCTGTCTCCTGAGAACCTGTATCCAGGTCAAGAAGCAACACTTAGAACCAGTCATGGAACAACAGACTGGTTCAAAATTGGGAAAGGGATACATCAAGGCTGTACACTGTAACCCTGCTTATTTAACTTCTATATAGAATATATCATGCAAAATGCTGGGTTGGATGAATCACAAGCTGGAATCAAGATGTTGGGAGAAATATCAACAGCCTCAGATATGCAGATAATACCACTCTAATGGCAGAAAGTGAAGAGGAACTAGTGAACTAAAGAGCCTCTTGATGAGGGTGAAAGAGGAGAGTGAAAAAGCTGGCTTAAAACTCAACATTGAAAGAACAAAGATCATTGCATCTGGTCCCAATACTTTATGGCAAGCAGAAGGGGAAAAAGTGGAAACAGTGACTGATTTTATTTTCTTGGGCTAAAAAAATCACTGTGGACGGTGACTGCAGCCATGAAATTAAAAGATGCTTGCTCATTTCTATGATAAAACTAGACAGTATATTAAAAAGCAGAGACATCACTTTGCTGACAAAGGTTTATATAGTCAAAGCTATGGTTTTTCCAGTAGTCATGTACAGATGTGAGTTGGACCATAAGGAAGGTTGAGTGCTGAAGAATTGATGCTTTTGAATTGTGGTGTTGGAGAAGACTCTTGAGAGTCCCTTGGAGAGCAAGGAGGTCAAACTAGTCAATTCTAAAGGAAGTCAACCCTGAATACTCACTAGGAGGACTGATGTTGAAGCTCCAATACCCTGATGCTGGGAAAGATTGTGGACAGGAGAAGAAGGCGGTGTCAGAGGATGAGATGGTTGGATGGCATCCCCGAGTCAATGGACCTGAGTCTGAGCAAACTCCAGGAGACAGTGAAGGAAAGGGAAACCTGAGGGGCTATAGTTTATGGGGTTGCAAAGAGTCAGACACAACTTAGCGAATGAACAACAACAAATCTGTTTAAAAGACTACCTTTTACTCAATTATTTATCCTGGCGCCTTTGCCACAAAACAGTTTACCATACAAGTGTGGATCTATTTCTGAACTCTATTCTGTTTCACCAATCTAAAAGTGTATCCATACACCAATACCTGATTATCTTGATCACTGGAGCTTTATAGTAAATTTTCATAGCAGGTAACATCCTCAAACTTTCTTTAAAACTGTTTTGGCCAATAAATTTTAGAACCAACCTACCAATTTCTTCAAACAAGCCTGTTAAAATATTGATTGGATTATGCTAAATATTCCAAAAATGTAAACCTGTTCCAAATTATCTAAATACTACTTATTCTTCTAAACTGTGAATACAGAACACCTTTCTAATTATTCAGGTCTTCTTTCATTTCCCTCAGCAATGTTTTGTACTTTTCAGTGTATTAAGTATTGCACATCTTTCATTACATTTATTACTAAACTTTGTTGCTATTATAATGAATTGTTTTACATTTCATTTTCTAAATGTTATTTGCTGGTATAGAGAAATAAAGTTGATTTTTGTGTATTGACCTGTATACTCTGCAATCTAGCTAAATTCACTTTTTAGTTCTAGACATTTTTGTAGATTTCTTACAATTTGCTAAATACACAATTACGTTCTCTGCAAATAAAGACAGCTTTACTTCTTCCTTTCCAATTCCAGGACATTTATTTGAATAACAAAATGTTGAATAAATGTAGTAAAAGCATATACACTTGCCTTGTTCCTGATCTTAGAGGGAAAGCATTCAGCATTTCTTTTACTATGATGTAACTTCGTGGTCGCCTCTCTTTAGGGTTTGGAAGTTATGTTCTGCTTTTGGCTTGCTAAGAGTGTTATGATAAACAGGTATGCTATATTGTCAACCCCTGCATGGATCGCAGTCTTACTGTGGTGAAGAGGCTTGCATAACTCAATGAAGCTATGAGCCATGCCGTGCAGGGCTACCCAAGACAGACAGATCATTGTATGGAGTTCTGACAAAACGTGGTCCACCAGAGAAGTGGCAACCGACTTCAACATTCGTGCCCAGAGAACCCCACGGACAGCATGAAAGGGCAAAAAGATATTCGACTCCAGTATTCATGCCTGGAGAACCCCATATACAGTATGAAAAGGCAAAAAGACATGACGCTAGATGATGAACCCCCAGGCTGGAAGGTGTCCAGTATCCTACTGGGGAAGAGTGGAGGGCAATTACTAACAGCTCTAGAAAGAATGAAGTGGCTGGGCCAAAGTGGAAATGATACACAGTTGTGGACGTATCTGGTGGTGAAAGTAAAGTCTGATACAGTAAAGAACAGTATTGCATAGTAACCTGGAATGTTAGGTCCACTGTTAAGGTAAGCCAGATGTGGTCAAGCAAGAGATGGCCAGCAGAACACTGACATCTCAGGAATAAGTAAACTAAAATGGACGGGAATGGGAGAATTTAATGCAGATGACTATTACATCTACTACTGTGAGCAAAAATCTCTCAGAAGAAACAGAATAGCCCTCACAGTCAACAAATGAATCTGAAACGCAGTACTTGGGTGCAATCTCGAAAATGACAGAATGATCTTGGTTCATTTTCAAGGCAAACCATCCAACTTTACAGTAATACAAGCCTATGCCCCAACCACTGATGCCAAAGAAGCTGAAGTAGACTGGTTCTATGAAGACCTAAACACCTTCAAGAAATAACATGAAAAGAAAAATGCTCTTTTCATCACAGGGGACTGGAATGCAAAAGTAGGAAGTAAAGAGATACCTGTAATAACAGGCAAGTTTGGCCTTAGAATACAAAATGAAGCAAGGCAAAGATTAACTGAGTTTTGCCAAGAGAACTCACTGGTCATAACAAACACTTTTCTCCAACAACACGAGAGACAACACTACACATGGACATCACCAGACAATCAACACCAAAATCAGATTTATGCTCTTTGCAGCCAAATATTGAGAAGCTCTACACAGTCAGTAAAAACAACTGGAGCTGACTGTGGTTCACACAATGAGCTCCTTATTGCAAAATTTAGGTTTAAATTGAAGAAAGTAGAGAAAACCACTAGGCCATTCAGATATGACCTAAATCAAATCCCTTATGATTACACTGTGGAGATGATGAAAAGATTCAAGGATTAGATATGGTAGACAGAATGCCTGAAGAATTATGGATGGAGGTTCATAACACTGTTCAGGAGGCAGTGACCAAAACCATCCCAAAGAAAAAGAAGTGGTTGCCTGAGGAGGCTTTACAAATAGCTGAGGAAAGAAGAGAAAGATATACCCAACTGAACACAGAGTTTCAAAGAAAAGCAAGGAGAGATAAGAAAGCCTTGTTAAATGAACAATGCAAAGAAATTGAGGAAAACAACAGAATGGGAAAGACTAGAGATCTCTACAAGAAAACTAGAGATGTCAAGTGACCATTTCATGCAAGGATGGGCATGATAAAGGACAGAAACAGTAAGGACCTAACACAAGCAGAAGAGTTTAAGAAGAGGTGGCAAGATTGCATAGAAAAACTACATAAGGTCTCAACTACCTGGATAACCATGATGGTGTGGTCACTCACCTAGAGCCAGACATCCTGGAGTGTGAAGCCAAGTGGGCCTTAGAAAGCACAACTATGAACAAAGCTAGTGGAGGTGATGGAATTCCAGCTGAGCTATTTCAAATCCTCAAAGATGATGCTGTTGAAGTGCTGCACTCAATATGCCAGCAAATGAAGAAAACTCAGCAGTGGCCACAGGACTACTGTGGAAAAGGTCAGTTTTCATTCCAATCCCAAAGAAGGGCAATGCCAAAGAATGTCCCAACTACCATGTAATTGTGCTCATTTTACATGCTAGCAAGGTTATGTTCGAAATCCTTCAAGCTAGGTTTCAGCAGTATCTGAACCAAGAACTTCCAGATGTACAAGCTGGGTTTAGAAAAGGCAGCGGAACCAGAGATCAAAATGTCAACGTTCTCAACATTGAGAAAGAAAGGGGACTCCAGAAAAACTTCTTCTGCTTTATTGACTATGCTAAAGCCTTTGACTGTGTGGCTAACAATAAACTGGAAAAGTCTTCAAGAGACAGGAATATCAGACCACTTTACCTGTCTCCCAAGAAACCATGGGGGTCAAGAAAACAAAAAAACACATAACCAATAACAAGTTTCGGGTTTTCACTACAGATCCTATAGACACAAAAAGGATAAGAAGGAATATAATGAGCACCCTTGCAGTTCAAGGGTGTACAGTTAGAACCAGACATGGAACAACTGACTGGTTCAAAATTGAGGAAGCGCTTCTCTGGTGGCTTAGATGATCAAGAATCTGCCTGCAGTGCAGGAGATCCGAGTTCAATCCCTGGGTCAGGAAGATCCCCTGGAGAAGAGAGTGGCTACCCGCACCATTATTCTTGCCTGGGAAATTCCATGGACAGAAGAGACTGGCAGGTACAGTCCATGGAGTCGTAAAGAATCGGACACTAGTTAGCAACTGAACAACATATTGTCGATTCTGTTTTCTGCCATCTATTGGAATGATCATTTGGTATTTACTTTTATTCTATTAACAGGGTAAATGACTCAATATATTTTCAGATATTAAGGAAAGTTTGCATTCCTGGGCTCAACACTCTTTAGCTGTGATATATTCTTTTTTATATAATGGTGAATGAGACTTGATAGTACTTTGTTAAGGGTATTTCTATCTGTTGTCATAAGGAGTAGTGGTCTGTTGTTTTCATTCCTTGAAATATCTTTACTGTGTTTCAGGGTACTACACACCTTACACAATAAGTTTGGGACCATTTCCTCAGAGTTTGTTAATGCTTATGCCTTTATTATTTGAAATAATTCAACAGAAAAGGCAGCTGGGTCTAAGGTTTTTAGTGTAGTTTTAGTTATGAACTAAGTTTCTTTGATGTAAACTAATTATTCTGTTTTTCCCTTGGGTCAGTTTTGGCCATTTGTGTATTTCAAGCAAACTGTCCACTTCTTCTAAATGGCAGAAGGGTGCTCATTATATTCCTTATTATCATTTTAGTGTCTACAGGATCTGTAGTGAGAATCTAGTACTTGTTACTGGTTATGTGCTTTTTTGTTTTCTTCATCAGTCTACCTTGAGGTTTATCAATTTTTATTGATCTTTTCAAAGAACCAGCTTTGTGTTGTTTTCATCAATTTTCTCCACGATTTGTCAATTTTCAATTCCACTGATTTCTGTTTATTATTTCATTCCTATTCTTACATTGAGTGTCTAATTCTAGCAATACATAGAAACTGGACCACGAGGGCCCCCTTTCCTCTCCCTTCCTCTGTGCTATTACTGTCATACACATCACATCTTCATACAAGCCCAACAACAGTTTTATAACTATTTGTCTTTTAAGAGATGAAAAGGGGGAAACGTATTTACACTGTCTATGGCAGCACGCTCCTAAGGGGGCCCCTCCCATAATCCCTGCCTCTTGATGCTCATGCCATTGTGTAAATTTCTCTCCCTGCATATGAGCAGGACCTGTGACTTCCTGCTAACCCAACCTGGCAAAGGTGACAGAATGACACTACTGTGATTATGTTATGATACACGAGGCTCCGTCTTGCTAGCAGAATCACTGCAGTAACTCTCTTTGCTGCCTTCATGAACTAAGGGGCCTTGCTGGGAAAGCCCACAGGACAAGAACCTGCAGTTTATCTCTGTGAATGACTGGCAACCTTCAGCTAATGTCCTCAGTCCTATACACCCAAGGGAATTAATCTGATGACAACCTGAGTGAGCTTGGACGCAAATTCTTCCCCAGTTAAGCCTACAGATAGGAACAGTCTGGCCAACACCTTAAAACAGCAATAGGAACGAATATACTGTTTTTTTACATGCATAGTTACCTTTACCAGTGATTTTTATTTGTCCTGTGAATTTGGATCACACATGGTACTTTTCTTACAGCTGAAAGGACTTCTTTCTTTGCATATGTTGGTATGCTTAATAACGTTCCACAGGTCTGTGGGGCCCCGGAGTGAGGCTCGGATACTGCTCGTAGCAGGCAAGAGAGCCACCTTACATGTAACAGGAGACCTGGCAAATGAGACAGCTATACGGGTTTTGATAAGCTGCCACATATTCCTGGAAATCTGGGAGGCTGATGCATGCTTAAGAAAGACCAGAGAGGACCCCAGTTATCTACTCATCTCTGGTTAAACATGAGGCGAGAAAATGAAAGTTGGGCATACTTGTAAATTATCTGATTACTGAATGTGTCTCAACCTAACACACAGATCTCGTTGGCAAAATAGGTCTTACTGCCTCAAATTGCTTAAGCACAACCTCTGACCAGTTACTAGTCAAACATAGGTTATTTTGACCATACGATATCTTACATATCTTATTGTCACTATTTTTCAAAATTCTTTTTTTTATATGTTTCTCAGACTGGATAATGTTTATTGATCAATTTTCAAAGTCACCAATTCCTTCTTGGGCCAGCTCAAATCTCTGTTAATCACTCTAATGAATTCATTTGTTAATGTACTTTCAATTTTAGAATTTATATACACACACACACACACACACACTCCCATATATATATTGCTGCTGTTGGTCAGTTGCTCAGTCGTGTCCGACTCTTTACAATCCCATGGACTGCAGCACGCCAGGCTTCCCTATCCTCCTGGAGCTTGCTCAAACCCATGTCCATTGAGTCGGTGATGCCATCCAACCATCTCGTCCTCTGTCATCCCCTTCTCCTCCTGCCTTCAGTCTCTCCCAGCATCAGGGTCTTTTCTAATGAGTCAGCTCTGCATATCAGGTGGCCACACTATTGGGGCTTCAATTTCTTTACTGATCATCTCTGTTTGATGAGTTGCTGTCACATGTCATTTCATTCTTTGAACATGGTTTCCTTAGTTCTCTGAACACCTTTATAACAGCTATTCTGAAATTTTGTTAAATGTGGCATCTGCCTCTTCAGAGACACTTTGTATTAGCTACTTTAATTTCCTATGTATAAGCAATACATTCCAATTTCTTAGCAAGTCTCTTGATTTTACTGAAAATTGAACATCTTAGACTATATCATAGCATCCTTGGATTTTGATCCTTACCTCTTCTAGGTCGGCTGCTGTCACTATTAGTTTTAGTGAATTGCCTAAACTAATTCTATATAGTTTGTCTTCCTTAAGTGTATACAGCCACTTGTGTCTCTGTTCAGTTGTTATTATCAAAGCAGGGCTTCTAGGGGCTGCTCCTAAGAATAACTCATATTTGACCAGTAACTGGTTAGAGACGTGCTTAACAATTTGAACCAGTAAGGCTTCCATCTTTTGCCAAGGAGGTCT
The DNA here is from genome assembly GCA_024291935.2 of Okapia johnstoni. Classification (NCBI taxonomy): domain Eukaryota; kingdom Metazoa; phylum Chordata; class Mammalia; order Artiodactyla; family Giraffidae; genus Okapia; species Okapia johnstoni. The sequence goes on from CM044326.1 coordinate 4,675,971, forward strand.
GTGTCTAGGTTGATACACACATTTAACAGTCAGACAATTTACAAATATGTCACCGCTTTCATTTTCTGGCTTCAAGTTCAAGGAGAGATGAGTAGATAACTGGGGTCCTCTCTGGTCTTTCTTAAGTATGCATCAGCCTTCCAAATTCCCAGGAATACAGAGCAGCTTATCAAAGCCCACATGGCTATTTATTTGTCAGGTCTCCTGTTAAACCTGAGTCTGCTCTGTTGCTTGCCCCAACGGGTATTAGAGCCTCAGTCAAGCAGCTGTGCTGCTGGCCTTTGCAGTTTGTTTACCACCTAGATCAAGACCAGGGTTATTTTCAACAGCAGTCCAGGCATGGGGCATTTCCTTCTGCCACCAAGCAGGACTCCAGCTCTCATGATACTATCGCAGAGAGATTGCTGGAGAGCAGAGAGAGCAAATGGGAGTAGCCACTTTGGGCTCAATTTCTTCTTTTTCACGTTTAAGATAAAAAATAACTGATTTAAGATGGTTTGTCTTTACTACTCAAACATTTAAAGCTATAAACTCCTAAGCACTGCTCTAGTATATCCCACAAATTCTGATATGCTGTGCTTTCACTATCCTTCAGCTCAAAATTTGACTTCCAAACGTCTGAGGCTGTCCTAGATACGTTATTGTTGTTGATTTCTAATAGAATTCCGTTGCAGTTAGGGAATATACCCGTAAGATTTCAGCCTTTTAAACTTTACTGACACTTACTTTATTGCCAGCATATGGTTCATCCTAATGTCCATAACATGCACACAAAAAGAATGCATATCATGAAAGTGTTGGATGCAGTTTTCAAAAATAGTATTTCAATGTGTTTGGTAATGTTTTTAAGATTTTCTCTAGATATTGATATTTTATATCTAGTTGTTCTATCAATTGCTGAGAAATGTTAGAATATTCAAGATTGTGAAATTGTCCCTTTCTCCCTTTCATTGTCAATTTTCAGCCTCACGTATTTTGGAGTTCCCTTTTTGGGTGCCTGCACATTTTACGAGTGTTATTCCTCCTAGTGAAGTGCCCCCCTTGTCACTATGGAATGCCTCTCTCTGGCTCTGACAGCAGTCTATGTCTGGGGATCTGTTTCAGATGACACTAATGTAGCCTCTCGGCTGTCACACGCTTGCCATTTGCACGGTGTATTTCCATGACATGTCCCACCCATCTACCTACTTTCAACCTACCTGTACCTTTATATTTAAAGCATATCTTTGTAAGCAGCATATAACTGAGTTTTGTCTACTTACCTTTCTGGTAATTTCTAGATTTTCATCAGAGTGTTTTGTCTATTAATGTTTAAGGTAATTACTGATATAATTGATTTAGATTTACCATTTTATTATTTGTTTTCCATTTGTCTCCTCTATTGTCTCTCTTCTTTTCTTTACTACCTTTTTCTAAATATTATCAGAACAATTTTTAGCATTCCATTTTAATTTCTCCATTGATGTTCTAGCTATACTTCTTTGCATTATCTTTTTTTTTTTTTTAAACTGGTTGTTCTAAGGATTATAATATATACACTAATTTGGTCAAAAACATTACCAGAATACTTACAGAGGTTATTATATGCTTCCCATTTGTGTTTAAAAGCTCAAATACTTTTGGACATTATAAAATCCTAAAAGTGGGAAACTCAGAATTTTATAAAATATATGTATAAGCATTGCACCTTAATTTGCTATTTATGTGATTACTCTTTTTAAAAGTTTTAAAAGTATCAAATGCAAAGCTAAGTGGCACAGGAACAGACACTGCTTCAAGGTCTAAAAACAGCTGTGCAATGTGCCATAAGTGTTATTATAGGAAAAAAAAGCAACAGTGATGGAGGAAAAATCCTTAAAACTTGACTAATAATTCACCACAGAACAAAGAACTGGAAAGTCAGATGGTGTAACGTTCCCAAACAGGATTTCCCCAAGAAACATACTTTTTTGCTAATGAAAAGCTGAAAATTTAGGAAAGCAGCAAAGCAAAAACAGCATTCCCCAGCAACTACTGTCAACAGTGACGGCAGACTTCTTTCAGTTTTCCTTTTATATATTTCATATGTATATATAACTGTAATTACTTTTCCCTCTATGAAAATGCCTCCATTTTTTAAATTACATAATCATAAAGGATAAAATTTTCATACAGGAAAAAATTCCTGCATTTAAGCTGCTTCCTTAGAATAAATAAATAAAAGTAGATTTACTGGCAAAAAGATCTCCCATTTCTCAGGATCTAACACATACTACTAAACTTCTTTCCACAAATGCTTTCATAAATGTCTACCATCAGTGTCCCCATTTCATCACATTTGGGATCACCATTTGTAAAATCTTTCATTTTTAAAAAATGAAAAATAATTTCTCATGATCGTGCTATGAATTTCTTTGACCAATCCCTTATCTCCCATTTATTTTCTTATGTTTCACCAAGAAGATTTTACCTACTGTACCAAGAGGAGACCTGAGACCCTTTTCTCAGTTTCCTCCGGGGATCTGCTTTATGAAATTAACTCCTAGCGCTTCAGCTGACTGCCCTCCAGGTCTGTTTGCATAAACACTGAATCTGAAGATAAATAAACATACCAGCTAATACATGGTCTCTTAATGTTACACTCTTGAAAAGTTCAATGTAGTATTAGAATGTTTAGAAAGATTCCAATGGGAAGATGAGTACAATTCTGGGTTTCTTAAAGTTTGCACTCTTAGGTAAAGACTTCCCCATAATTTAAACAGCACACTAACCTCATCAGAAAGATCGCCAGGATGTGGACAAAGATACTATCATATGCATCACATTTGTGTTTGGAAACACTGATATTTGTGGACTTTATAAAACCCTAAGCGTTCATCACTTTGAAGCAGGATGTTTGAAAGTAAAACAGCAGAATCACTTACTCATCTGCACAGGCCAACGTTTTATGTTCTACTAGTCACGTGTGGCTACTGAGCACTTTAAACAGGGACACAGTGACTGTGGAACTGAAGTTTTTAACTGTAAATACAAGCATATATTTTACTGCACTACACTTTATTGCACTTTAGAGATACTGACTACGTTTTTTAAAAATTGTAAGTTGGCAACATCACCTACAGCAAGTCAATCAGTGCCATTTTCCAACAGTATTTGCTCACTTTGTCTCCCTGAATCGTATTAGGATAATTCTTGAAATATTTCAAACCTTTCATCATTATTATATTTGTTATGGTGATCAGTTATCTTAGATGTGACTATTTCAATTATTTAGGGTTGCCACAAAACACACCTATAATAAGACAGTCAACTTAATGAATGTTGTATGTGTTCTGACTGCTCCACCAACCAACCATTCCTCAGTCTCGCTCTCACTTCTCAGGCCTCCCTATCTCCTGGGACACAAATGATCAGGCCTTTAACTGTTCAAATGAAGAGTCACATGTCTCTCACTTTAAATCAAAAGCTAGAAATCATTCAGCTTAGTGAGGAAGATGTTGAAAACTGAGACACGCCAAAACCTAGCTGCTTGTGCAAAACAGTTAGCTAAGATGTGAATGCAAAGGAAACATTCTTGAAGGAAATTAAAAGTGCTACTCCAGCGAACACAGGAATAATACAAAAGTGGAGCAGCCTTTTTTATGATATGGAGAAAGTATGAGTGGGCCAAACAGAAGATCAAAACAGCCACAACATGCCCTAATTTCACCAAAGCCTAATTTGGAGAAGGCCCTAACTCGCTTCAGTTATATGAAGGCTGCCAAGAGGTGAGGAAACTTCTAAAAAAAAAAGTCTGAAACTAGCAGAGGTTGATTCATGAGGTTCCAGGAAAGAGGCCATCTCCATAACATCACAATGTAAGATGAAGCGGTACGTGCTGATGTAAAAGTTGCAGCAAATTCTCGAGAAGATAATTAATGAAGATGGCCACACTAAACAACAGTGATTCAATGTTATTGGAATAAGAGGCTACCTAGGACTTTCATAGTTAGAGAAGTCAGAGCCTGGCTTCAAAGCGTCAAAGGACAGGCTGACTCTTGTTAATGCAGATGGTGACTTTAAGTTGAAGCCGGTGCCCATTTACCATTCCAAAATCCGAGGGCACTTAAGAATCGTATCAAACTATGCTGCCTATGCTCTATAAATGGAACAACAAAGCCTGGGTGACAGCACATCTGGGTATAATACACTTTACTGAATGTATAAAGCTCCAAGTCAAGAACTACTGCTCAGAAATAAAGATTCCTTTCAAAATATTACTGCTCATTGACAATGCATCTAGTCATTTAAGATCTATGATAGAGATATAAGTAAGATTAATGCTGTTTTCATGCCTAACACAATATCCATTCTGCAGTTCATGGGTTAAGGCGTAATTTCGACTACGAAATTTTATTACTGAAGAAATACATTTCCTAAGGCTACAGATGCCATAGATAGTGATTCCTCTGATGAATGTGGGAAAAGTAAATTGACAAATTTTTAGAAAGAATTCACCATTCCAGATGCCATTTAGAACATTCACAACTCATAGGAAGGGGACAAAATATCAATATTAAGAGTTTGGAAGAAGTTGATTCCAACTCTCATAGATGACACTGAGAGGGTCAAGATCAGTGCAGGAAGGAACTGCTGATTACTTAGCAAGAAAACTAGAATTAGAAGTGGAGCCTGAAGACCTGAGTGACTGAATCGCTGCAATCTCATGATGAAATTTTAACAGATGAGGAGTTGCTTCTCATGGACAAGTGATGAAAGGAATTTCTTAAGATGGAATCTCAAGCGAAGATGCTGTGGAGGTTGCTGAAATCACAACAAAGAGTTCAGAATACTACATAAACTTAGTTGGTAAAACAGCAATAGGGTTTGACAGAATTAACTCCAATTTTGAAAGTAGTTCTGCCATGAATAAAATGCTATCAAACACACTGCAGGCTATAGGGAAGTCATTTGTGAAAGGAAGAGTTAATTGATGGTCAAACTTCATTTTTGCCACATTTTAAGAAATTGCCACAGCCACTCCAGCCTTCAGCAACCTCCACTTTGATGAGTCAGTAGCCATCAACATGAGGCAAGATCCTCCACCAGCAAAAGGATTATAACTCACTGAACGCTCAGATGATGGCTAGCAATTTTTTAGCAATAAAGCATTTTTTAACTCAAGTATGTACACTGTTTCTTTCCACAGTTCCCAGACTACACTATAGTAGAAACGTAACTTTTATACGCACTGGGAAACCAAAAAATTCGTGTGACTCCCCTACTGCAACATTCGTTTCACTGTGATGGCCTGGAATTGAACCCTCAGTATCTCTGAGGTCTGTCTGCTGCTACACATGCTACAGACAGCACAGTTTAGACTAAACTAAAGACAGCCTCATACTACTTTCTTCCCCTTTTGGAATACAGACAGTGTTAGTAATACAAACTCGCTCATTGTCTCTGTAAGACTGGCTTTCTCCTGCAGCAGCAGCAAGCATACTTCACTGAGCTGCTCCCCAGCCAGGCTGCCTTCTGCAGTCACACCGCTGTCACCCCAGCACAGAGAGGGGCAGCTTCTGAGCGCTGAGATTTGATAGATCTCTGTGATTACTCACTGGTAGTTTCACTGTGCAGGTGTACAGATTTGCCTGCAAGATCCAATCCTTTAATGTACCTGAGATTAAAAATTTCTGGCAGGGTGAAAGGCTTAAATGAAACATCTATGTCTTCCTCCACCGCCCCCCTCCCCCACTCCCACCAATTGCTTTGGCTTTCTCCTGGTTTATTTATTCATTCAGTAAATAACAACTCTTTTCTTCCTAACCCTCAGCCCCCAAAACTTAGTTATTCTTGGTTTCTTTCCCTCTCATCTCACAATCTATCATCACATCGTGTGATGCCTCCATTTTCAAAATATATCCAGAATCTGACCGCTTCTCAATACACCCACCGCTATCATGTAGCCCAAGCCACAGATATCTCTCACCTGAACTATTTCAAAGTGTTGGACAGGTTTTCTGATTTTTTCCCCTGCTCGTCTACAATCTGTCTTTCTCAGAGCAGCCAGAGTGAGTCTTTCAGAAAGTTCGTATCATTCCTCAGTTGAGAAGTGGTCAATGGCACCCCCCCACCCTCCAGGGCAAAGTTAAAGGTCTAGGAGCTACAGAACATGTCAGCTGACTCTCTCGAGCCCTGTTTGGTCCCCTCTCCCATCATTCTGCTCCAGCTACCATCTTCCTGGCTTCTTCTTGAAAGTGCTAAGATGCTCCCAACCTAGAGTTTTCACTTAACACTTTTCTCCCAGATACATACATGGTTTGGTCTTCATTTCTTTCAGGCCTCAGCTAACATGTCACGTTAGAGGCCTTCCATGAATACCTAATTTACAACAGCAGTCTGTACCTCTTTATCCCTTGTCTGCTTCTCTTCACGATCTGATATCGTATACTGTCAGTTACTGACATGTAAGTGTCATGACAGTAGGGACTTTATTTTGTTACTGTAGTCCCAGCCCTCAGAACAGTGCCAGGCACAAAGCAGGTGCTCAGGAGATACCTGTGGAATTCAGGCAGATGAGGCTGCAGTCCTGACCAGGCAGCAGTGCCTGAAGTCTTGGGCCCTTTCACTAAGTTCCCAATGCTACACCCAGTGAGCTTTTCCATAGCACACATCTGCTTCTCCCACTCCTCTCTGTCAAACGGCTCACCACTGTCCCCGAAATAAGTGACTGGATGTGCTCCAATCACACTGAATTTCAGTTCCTAAAACCAAACATGCTCCCTTTTTTCTTCAACCCTTCATCAGTGTCCTCTGAGTCTGGAATAACTCCACAACTCCACCCTTCCAGCACCCTTCCTGGCCTCACCTTTCAAGACCGCAACGCAAACCGTGCTTTCTTCAGCAGGCCTTGCCTGCCCCTCCCGCCACCTCCCCAACAGTGGGCAGTGGTTTATAAATAGTGCTCAGCTCCCTCTCTTGGGACTGCACCGTTTGCTTATAGGTCATATAGAATCAATTTATGAGGTGAATGGATGGTGAGCAAATTACTTACCATTCTGTGGCTCAGTTTTCTCAGTGGAAAAAACACTACTTGCTTACTTAACCTCATGAACAGTTGTGAACAATCAGGCTGATACTAAATGTTCAACAAATGTTGGCTATAAATCCACCCACCCAGTAGACTGTGAAGTGTCAGAAGCAGAACATAATGATTACGTCCATATCTCAGGGCCTGGCCAGAGCCTAGCATATGTGAATAAATACCTGCTGAATAAACATCTGAGCAAGTGACCAACTGGCCGCCTCCTCCTCGTCTCTGTGTGCGGATTCTTTCTTTCTGCGCGGAGGTGGGGGAGTGAGGAGAGGGAGAGAGGAAAGCGAACCCTGGTTTCTGTGCATTTCTCACTGCCCCATATTTGAATTTTTGACTTCATTTCACCTTAATGTCCACCACAAAATAAGGTTATTAACAGGATGGGGCCAACCTAATTGGAAGTTTAAAAGCTCTTAAAGAAACTGTGGTTTAAGGAAAAGAGCAGGTATGAAGAATTCAGGCACTTTTCTAATCCTACCAGAAGACTGGCCCATTTCAATCAATATTTTTTAATAATAATAATAATAATAATAATAATAATAATAAAAAGGATCAGCCTTGTCTCTGTAAAGCCGGGGAACAATTATCTTAGATAACTGGTGCTCATTTCTTCTCTCTCATTGAGATCAATACATACGGGTTCTGTCCTCACGAAGCCTCAGACTAGAAGAGAACTAAATAGAATACTACAAAAATAATCCATTATTTTATTATTCTTATATTAATTAATAAAATAAATTATTTCATTGCCTATGACAGGAGCTACAATACAAACATACAGAGCCTAACAGCATCATATGATAGAGAGATCTGACCGAGTTCGGATGGTGAGGGAAGGTTTCCCTGAGAAAGCGTGGGGTGAGGTGAGTGAGGCGGGCATGGGCCAGGGGAGGGGGCGGCTCAAAGACAAACTGGAGGGCACTGCAGACGAGCAGACGCTGCAGGGCCATGAGGTCACATTAAGGACTCAGAACTGCCCCGAGAGAAGGGGGAAGCCACTGATGGGTTTTAAGAAGAAATACTTTAACTGTCAATTTTAAGAGATCACTCCATTTAGAGACTGGCCAGGAGGGCGCTGACTGGAAGCAGGGGTGAAAGAGACATCGTAAGAGTTCTGGTGAGGAATAAGGTTTCCTTACCCAGAGGTAGGACAGTGCCGCCAATGAAATCAAGTGAAAAGATCTGACAACTATTTAGAAGGATGGTTTCTAGGTTTCTGGCATAGCTTTGGTGCCATTTACTACAAAATAACACGGTCAAGCAGCAGCTCACGCTGTGCTATGAGCCACAAGTGTGGAGACGCTGAACAAGCAGCACTGGTCTGGAGATCAGCAGCCAGGCCAAGACGAAATACAGAGCGTGTCTAACGTCACGCTGGGCCAAGGCGTGCGGCGAGCAGGAGGAGGGCTCCAGGCCTATTTACGTTCCCAAACTGACACATAATGTGCTATTAAAAACTACTCCATAAAGTTCTTATTCTACTAAGGAAACGTGAAAAAGGAGAAAGTAAAAGGTGCTATACAAGAATAAGTGAGGGATTTCTGCAAAATACGTCACTGTGTTGTTTTAAAATTTCATATGGAAATACAAAGTGCTAAGATTAGCCAGGGCTTCCCAGGTGGCTCACTGGTAAAGAATCTGCCTGCCAATGCAGGAAATGCGGGTTCAATCCCTGAGTCGCGAAGATCCCCCGCAGAAGGAAAGGAAGACCCACTCCCATATTCTTGCCTGGGAAACCCCGTGGACAGAGGAGCCTGGCGGGCTGTAGTCCATGGGGCAGCAAAGAGTCAGATACAGTGTAGCAACCGAGACAACAAAACAAACAACAGCCAAGACATCCCTAAAGAACAGGGAGAGGAGATCTGCTCCCCCAGATCTAAAGCTTCTTAGAGAGCAGTAGTTCACAACAACACTCTCCTCACCCAGGGATATACTGACAACACAGCGCTGGCAGGGCACACACTGAGAAAGAAGGGATGATGCAGGCTCCCTTTATGTATGAAATTGTAACCGACCACCTCATGTGATACACCAAAACCAATTCTGGATAGATTAAGGACCTGAACATGATGCAACTTTTTAGAAAAAAATACAGGCAAATAATGACCCTGTGGTATGATGTACAAGACACAGAAAGCACAACTCATAAGCCAAAAGGAAACACAATATACTTAAAATGTAAACTTCTGCCCAACAAAAACAAGCAAAACAAGAAAGTGAGAAAGCTACCAACTGGGAGAAGGCTGTTGCAACATATAACCAACAGCAGAGAACACATAAACAACTCCTACAAGTAATCAGAAAAAGACACACAAAGCAGCCCAGTCCCCTGCAAGGCTTTGCTCCTCATGCCATTTTTGCAGGGGGTGGGGGAAGAAGCTAGTAAATCACACAGAGGAGCAAACCCCAGAGCAATACACTCCTGGCAAAGGCAGGGGCCTGGGCCCTCTCACACCTGCTAGGGACAGAGCCGTTAACAACCTTCTTTGGAGGACAATTTGTCAATATCCATTAAAAAAAAAAAAAAAAAAAACTAACGATCCTTTGATTGTACTTCTAGGAATTATCCAAGAGATAAACTCACACACGTAAAAAGATTAGTCAAGGACATTTTCTGTAATACTGTTCCTAGAAGAAGAAAAAGGAAAAGTTAGAATGTCCAACAATAGGGAATAAGTTTAAAGAAATTACATCCATACAATGGAATCAGTGACAAGGGAACTATCACTTAGTGAAACTGTTTTATGAAAAAATCAAGATGCAAAACCAATGATTAACAGAAGGGAAGCAGGCGAGAAGGTGGCGGGTGGAAAAATATGCACACACAGATGCACAGACTCTCTCTTCAGGGACACACAAGAATTCAGCAAGAGTGCCTCTGGGAAGGTGAGGAAGAGATCAGCGCTGAAGGGCAGACGCTGCCCTCTCAACAGTCTGTTCCTTAAACCTTTCCTTTAGATGTTAACCATGTATATGGATGCATGTGTTACCTTCTCAACAAATAAAATGTCCTAGTGAGAAACTTTCAGTCTCTCTCAAAAAATAAAAAAGGATAACGTAAACAAATGATAGTATATCCACACTAATAAAGACTACCTAGCAGTTGAAAACAACAGTCTAAACCCATATGTGCTTCCTGGGTGGCACAGTGGTAAAGGATCTGCCGCCAATGCAGGAGAAGCAAGAGATGCGGGTTTGATCCCTGGGCCAGGAAGATCCCTGGAGGAGGAAATGGCAACCCACTCCAGTATTCTTGCCTGAAGAATTCCATGGACAGAAGAGCCTGGCAGGCTCTAGTCCACAAGTCACAACAAGTTGGATATAACTGAGTGACTCAACATACACACATCAATCTGTATGTATTACTATGGTATAGGTACAAGACTTCTTTTTGGGGACAAGACTTCTTTTTGGGGTAATGGAAATGTTTCAAAGTTGGCTGTGGTGAAAGATCCCCAACTCTATGAATACATTAAAATCTACTGAATTGTACACTTGAAAGGGCAAATTGTAAGGTTTGTGAATTCTATCTCAATAAAAGCTGTTTAAAAATATCTATATACACATACATATATAAAAACAGAGAGTAGGGGTTGGGGGAGGAATAGAGCTCAGCAAACTGGGCCCAGAGGCCAAATCTGGAACACCACTGGTTTTCATAGATAAAGTTCAATCAGCACATGGCTACATTCATTCCTTCACACTGTATATGACAGCTTTCATGCTACAAAGGCAGAGTTGAGAGCTAACAACAGAAAAAGGAGGGCTTGCAAAGCCCAAAATATTTACTATCTGGCCTTTTACAGAAAAAGTCTGCCAACCTAACATTTAAAAAATTCTTAAGTTACATACAGCTAAGCAAAAAATAACAGTTGCAGAATTATAATACAGTGTATCATTTATAGCCTAAAACCACACACAACACAATAAGATGTATTTTCTAGAAGTATGTTAGGAAATGATCTAGAAAAATAAGGACCAAACAAAACGTAGCGCCATGAGTTACTTCTGGGCAGGGGTAGGCAGACATGGCTTGGGAGCTGACCAAAGGGGACTTTGGCTTTATTTATAATGTATTTGAAAATGTGTTTTGTTTTAAGGAGACAAGTTCATATTTTACCTGAGTAATTGACCTTTCTCTTTTAATAAGTTTTTTTAAAAAAAGGCTGGCAGATGCAGAAAGTAACAGGACTGGGTAGAATTTAAAACTGTGAGTCCGGTTCCTTCATTTTCCTAAGCAGTATCAGAATTTTGACTACTCCGACTCCACACCCACTTCTTAGTTCTTCCAGATCTCTCTCCTGGCATTCCTCTTACATCACTCCTTCACGGCCATCCGTGCGGAGGTTTTCAAGTTTCAGGGTGAAATGAGGCATGGGCAAGGGCCACAGGGAGGGGCGGAGGACAGCCACAGAGGAGGCCCAGGCCGGCCAACGGTGGGGTCCTGTCAACAGCCAACTATTTCAGGGACATAATTCTTATTTCAGGGCCACTCAGACATGTGATGATCCCTAGTCTCAGTTTAGCAGTGCCCTGCAGTTAGTCCACGCTCGCAGCCTTCATATTCCTATCTTCACATAATTCACAAGACCCTAATGACAGCTGTGCAACTTCTAACATTTTCCATACTTCAAAATAGTTTCCAAGTTTGACTAGTCAAAGTACACCATAGAAATGGAACTAAATGATTGTTAATAAGCAATCCAGGCCCTAGAGTAGTACATAATGAATCTTGAGTTCCAACTAAGCTGCTTTACATCATAATTTACAAAAATAATATGGGTACAAAAAAATGCAATTGCTCATCTTTAGGAAAATAAATTAAGTGGAAATCTAATGGGGAAAAAAGTGAGTTTAAGACAATTATTAGTTACTATTAATTATGGGAATGGACAGTTTTTCAAAGCAAAAACATAAAATGGCAAACGTAGTTTCCAACTGCATATAAAACTAGACCTCAGATAATCTTGTAAGATACCTAGAAACTATGTACCATCCTAGAAAAGGCAAGAGCTAAAAAACAGTAATAAAAGCATCTAAAGATGTTTTTAACAGAGGGAAATTAAAAAGATAGGGTATCATGAAGCCCATGGTATTTATAGGAGCCTATGGTATCTCTGTCTGCTTAGCAATTCTCAACAGGGGTAACTTAAGCAATTCCTAGCTGTTGGGACCACAGCCACTTCTGCTTCTGAAACAAAGCAAGTGGACAACCTGAAGAAGGGTTGCTTTTAGTTGAAATGATCTGGGGAAATCTGGCTATATAGAAACTAGAGTTACAAGGGGGGAAAAAGCACATTCAACAAACCAATTTTTTAGAAAATCTGGTTTTAAACAAAACTCAGCATAATTATAACATCTTTACAAAGGAGAGAAGTCGAGTATTAGAAAAAAGAAGCAATAGAAATTATATACACATGCACACATTACTTTAAACTAAATAGAATTTCATTTGTTTCTCCTTGGGGAAAAAAGGTTTGTTCTTAGTAAACTCACCTCCATGCTCTAGAAATACTCGAACACATCTCTCCTTTCCTCTTGCTGCAGAGAAATGAAGCAGGGTCCAGCCATTAGCATCCCGGCCATTTGGAGAATAGCCTTGCTCTAACATCTTCCGTACTGTGTGAACATCCCCGGCAGCCACTGCAGCTTGAATCTGCAGCTCTTCCTGGAGTTCAGGGTTCCTTCGACAATGGTGGTGTAACATCCTAGCTGAGTCCACTTTTTTACAAAGGATTCATTAGGTCACAGGGATCAGCCTTGAAGGGTAGGCACAATACATACAATTTAGAATACCTGACACCTGACAGTGTGTTCATTAAATACCCCAGAATTTCCCATCGCTAACTCATGTACCCCTTAGTGATGACAATTCATACTACATCTGTTTTGACCAGAACTTGCAGTAATTTCCTTAAGATTATAAAAGATTTCAAAAAGAAAGCAAGGCATAAAGTCCTAAAATACTGCAACAGGAAATTTCCTCTTACAGCCTTTTGTAAACTCAAAGCAAATATCAATGAATACAACCTAAAAGGGAAGGTGATGCTGGGCAGCTGAAGATGGAGACAACAGAGGAAGCAAATGAGCACTTGTTTCAGGATTTCGCATTTACCTAAAGCACATGGAAAATTTAAGTTATAAACAACTCAAGAAATCTATCACACATCAATAAGTAAATATTGAGTATCAAATGGACAATTCATAGACTGGCAAGACTAAAGACCTTCAACTATGAGAAGCAGTTTAACATTTGAAAAAAAAGGCGAAGACCTTTAGGCTGATCTCCCAAAATATTTCAATAATATTTTATTTTTAGCCCCAAAGAGTGGAAAGCTGCGGGGAGGGGAAGGGGAAGTAGGTGGGGTTAAGCAAATTAGAGAAAAAAAATGTGCAGATTATATTCACATTCCTTTCATTTCTATTTCTCTATCTGTCCTTTCCACTTTAGGAAACACGATTTACTACTCCTCCTTTTCTGCCACATTTCTTTGGCACTTTTCTAATTTCCATTTTCCAGAAGCTTTATTCTACAAATATTCAAAGTAGCAACATCATAAAAAATATTTTAAAAGAAAAGAAGTCTAAACAATCTGTTGATTAACCACATGAAAAAAGTAAAAGTAGTATATTGAATTTCCACACTTTCAAATAGGTCAAAAGAGATGTGTACTCAAACTCAATATAAAATGAGATCTCCTTCATGCAAATAGGAAAAGTTCAAATCGAATTGATGAAAAGTTACATCTTACATCTGTGTATACAAAAAATTTTTTTAGTGTATTTCTAAGTTTTTAAATACACACAGAAACTTAAACTAACATAATTTTAAGAAGCCATTCCACCTGGGCTAACTTTAAGGACTAGATTAGACTTACCTCCTAATGAGTAGCTTCCATTTCTAAAAAAAAAAAAAGAAATTATGTGAAAGTCCCTTAAAGACATTCTGGTCTCTTATGTAGGTTAGACATCTTGGGACAATCTTGTTACCAATAATAATTTACCGTGGAAGACTTATCCGTATAGATGGTACAAAGGTCAACTTAAGCTAACTTAGGTCATAACTTTGGTCATGTTATCACAGCTCAACGGTATAATCAAATATCCTACCTTGTTTATACACAGAAAATGGTTATTACTGATACAAACTCCTAAGTATCATTACTAAGTAATGTAATTTAAAAAATATCAGACCACTGCTACAAAGAACTGTTTCCTCAAGAAAAACTGGAAAATGAGAAGTTTCCTGACAATCTGTTTTCTTAAGAAACATGATTTCACCTTATCTTTCCACTTAATTACCTTTTCAACTGACATTAAAATTAAGTCTCTTAGAAATTTTAAAACCAAGAATCCTTCTGGACTAGGTTTTTGCTTATTTTTAGCATTAAAGGAAAGGTAAAGACCATCAGAAGAAATGCACAGAAACTACTACCATATACTCAAAACAATCATCTTTAACAGATTTTTTTTTTTAACTGGGATGATTACCTTGGGACTTAAACAAGGCATACTGTTCAAGGAAAAAGATTTAAACCCAGATTTTCTTTTAGCAAGTGCTAGAGATCAATCCTGGGTGTTCATTGGAAGGTCTGATGTTGAAGCTGAAACTCCAATACTTTGGCCACCTCATGCAAAGAGTTGACTCATTGGAAAAGACCCTAATGCTGGGTAGGATTGGGGGCGGGAGGAGAAGGGGACGACAGAGGATGAGATGGTTGGATGGCATCACTGACTCGATGGACATGGGTTTGGGTAGACTCCGGGAGTTGGTGATGGACAGAGAGGCCTGGCGTGCTGCAATTCATGGGGTCGCAAAGAGTCGGACACGACTGAGCGACTGAACTGAACTGAACTGAACTGATGTTTAGTATACATTAGGTAATCTGAATAAGAAATAAAAACTAAATGGATTTTCCCCTAGAACAGTACAGACAACCTATGTCGCTCAGTCACTTACCTTATGGAAGAATGCCCCTTTTCCTGATATATGGATTGCCTAATAATCATTGTGCACATACAGCATTGTGAGTGGGGGCTTAGAGTGTCTCCAGATTCTGGTGTTAATGAATTCTTTCTTAACCTGAAAACAAATGAAATAATAATCATGGAAAATTTTCTAAAAATATTAAAGAACCACAGCTGCCTAAATAGTCTACCTTTTGATGAGCTTACATTTCAGCACCTTACAACAACTTACAGAGCAAAGAAAGAACTCAAATTAATTCTTAGAAGAAATTATCTCAACATCTACATTAATTTCCAACGTGGTACAGGATATGATTTATTGGGGGAAATTTTTTTTTCTAAAAAGGCAGTTTTTTTTTTAATAAAGAAAATAATAAATCACATACTTGGAATTTGGATGCAAACACAAATTTTTTGGGGGGTCTATTCAGAATATATTTTCAGAACTGAATTACTTTTTAAGTGACATCATTAGTTTCTTGCTCTTTCCAAACAATGAAAGAAAATACATGTGCATTCAATACAGTAGGTAGCCAGGGCCAGAATGGGATCTATGACAACTAAAAGGAGACTGTCTTTAAATGCTTGTTTCTCATATATGCAAAAGACGTCATGTTAATAATTCTGAAACTGTTATGCCATTATGCATACACCAAACTAGGCAAAATATTAACAACAGTCTTACTGGCTTCTCCATATGAATTCTGAAAAAATTCTTTACAACTAAAAGAAAAGGGATCTTTTTCTTCACATCCATTAAATCCTAGATCTGTGAATTCCATTAGGGTTAAGAACACATGCAAAGTGACTTCCACACATTATACCAGAAACCCTCCAGGAATTACTCATTGGGAGAACTGCCATCCCATTCTATTGGGGTGGGTGTGCCAAGCCCTCTGTCACTTCAACAAGGAAAAGGTCACGCTGCCCAGCACTTGGATGAGCTATGGGGAAAAGTGGCAGTCCCAGGTGGTGGTGGCTGCAGACCAGAATTTTCAACCAACCCAAATTAGTGCAGACTACTTCAACCCTTACCTCTTTTCATAATCTATTTTTACTTGTTAAATTTCTTCAAGGAAGCCAAAGACTCTGCAAACATGCACTTGGAAATAAATAATATTTGGCTTAAAACTGCCTAACACTTTTAAATAAACAAACTAGGCATGATCAGAACTCCTACACGGCAAGCTATAAAAACTGCAAAGCCCAGGAGATAGTGAAGGACAGGGAAGCCTGGGGTGTTGCAGTCCAGGGGGTCACAAAGAGTCAGACACGACTTAGAGATTGAACAACATGTATGGATGTGAGAGCTGGACCATAAAGAAGGCTGAGCACCGAAGAATTTTTTTTTTTATATTTTTTAAAGGAATTTTTTTAATTAACGTTATTAAGTAAGTTAAGTGTTAGTCGCTCAATTGTGCCCAACTCTTTGGGACCCCATGGACCGCAGCTCACCAGGCTCCTCTGTCCATGAGATTTTCCAGGCAAGGATACTGGAGTAGGTTGCCATTTCCTTCTCCAGAGAATGGAAGAATTGATGCTTTCGAACTGTGGTGCTAGAGAAGGTTCTTGAGAGTCCCTTGGACTGCAAGGAAATCAAACTAGTCAATCCTAAAAGAAATCAACTCTGAATATTTATTGGAAGGACTGATGCTGAAGCTCCAATACTTTGGTCACCTGATGCAAAGAGCTGACTTACTGCAAAAGACCCTAATGCTGGGAAAGATGGGAGGTAAAAGGAGAAGAGGGCGGCAGAAGATGAGACGGTTAGACAGCATCACCGACTCAATGGACATGAATCTGAGCATACTCTGGGAGATGGTGGAGGACAGAGGAGCCTGGCGTGCTGCAGTCCACGGGGTCACAAATAGACAGACACAACTTAGCGACGGAACAACAACAATCCTTACACAAATGGCTGATGCTGGAACTGGGCAGGAAATACAGATGAGTCTAGAGCATCTTACAGTGCCAAAAGAGAAGGAAGTACTCCAAGAAAAATGCAATGATAGGGGAAGGGGTATGTCAAGGGAATACAGGAGCCAACTAGAAGAGCTCTCAATAGCCAAGGTGGAACAAATCGAACAAGATAATCCAAGTACTATTGATAATCAAAGTAACCCAAAATACACATAAGTATCAGTAAGTCTGTATTGATAATGAACAACTGAATGAATTACAATGGGAGAAGAAATAAATCTCTTGTGCAACACTCCAAATAATGTGTGTAGATTCACCCCTCCCCCCACCCTTAAGGAGGTAGAACACAACCGCCCTTTCTCCTTAAGTGTGACTTCCTTTCAAAGAGGATGAGGTGGGGGGAGAAACTTTTCAGTGGGAAACCTGAAAAGCAGTGCCTCAGGTAGATGATTACGGTCAATATCAAGAGCTCCAAACCACATTGTTAGTATGATATGATGAGAATGGCTATTTACCTCTGTGCTCTTTCTCCCCAAAACCCACAGCCCCAGTCTAATCATGAGGAAGATATCAGACTAATTCCAATTGAGGGGCATTCTACAAAATACCTGAAACTCTTCAAAATGTCAAGATCATCAAAAACAAGGAAACAAAGAAATCTGAGAAACTGTCACAGTCAAGAGGAGCCTAAAGAGGCAGGACAACTAAATGGAATGTGATGCCCTGGATGGGATCCTAGAACAGAGAACAGTTATTAGGTAAGAGCTAAAGAAATCAGAACAGAGCATGGATTTTAGTTAATAAAACTATTCAATACTGGTTCAATAATTGTGAGAAATGTGTCTATTAACGTAAGATGTTAATTAGGGGAAGATGAGTGTGCAATACACAGGAATTCTGTATCACCTTCAACATTTTTCTGCAAATCTAAAACTGTACTAAAATAAAAAATGCCAACTAATGTCTTCAATGATGAGCCTGCAGCATTTCCACACAGAACACGTCATTATTCTCCACGTGATCCGCACCTCCATTTCAAGAATGAACACCACCGGATGCCTTACTTCCAAGCCTCCTCAGTAACCCCTGTCTCCCAGGAAAAGTAAAGATGACTCTTCACAGTCTTGAGCCTTTAAGAGCCCTTGTTTTTGTCACTGTTGCTTTCCATACACCCATCACCACTTCCATGAAGGCAGCAGAAATGGTGGGGGAGGGCAAGTGAGGTGGGAGTTGAAAAGAACATTAAATGGCATTAATTTATTAATAATATCAAGAAAGGTTTTGTGTTAAAAGTCAAAGTGATTCAATTATTACCCTCTATAAGCAAGATGCACAAACAACAGAAACTCATGATAATCCCACACCATCTACTTCAGTCAGACAAACAAAAGCCCACTGAGCACCGGGTAGTGCCTGGCATACTACTAGCCTCTGGCCACTGGTATTATCCCAGGAGAGAACTTTAAGAGTTTTTTGCATACTTCAACTGAATCAAATACTCGTAGAATGGTTAGGATCTTTTTTTTTTTTTTTCTGACAATACCAAGCTCTGTAAATAAAAAACACAGGTTTAAAGCAAAAAAAGCACTTTCTTTGTGCTTCAGTCTTTATGGGAAAAAAACACATAGACACACATACCACGCACACACGACTCCTGTCCGCTTAAATTATGAAGGCCAAAGACTTATTGCCAAAAGATCCTACCAGTCCAAAGCATCAAACAACTTAATTTCATCACGGTGTAATTTTATGAAAGTTTGCATTTAATAGAGTATAACTATCCGTGTATGTGTAAGTAAAGGGAAAAAAGGCTACTAACTTAAAAAGTAAATGTAATATTCAGTGGTAAAGTTACCTATTAAAAACTACAGAGGGAGTCCAGAGATAAGACGGAAAAAAAGTCTATTTCAAAAAGTGCAAGTCTGAAAATCTGATAGCTCACGGAGTCACCTATAAAATAAAAGAATATGGTGAAGGAGGCAATTTTCTAAGTAAACATATGTACAATGTAAGTTGACTCAGAATGACTAAAACTCTTTAGAAATTCCATTCTAGGTTTCAGACAGAAAAGGAAAAAAAAAATACTAACAAGGAAGACTTCAGAATTATATATCAAAATGAACTGCTTTCCAATGTATATCACTTTTATAAAAGATTTTACTGCCCAATGTTAACAGTGTTTAAATTTTACAAATTCATCTTTTCTACTTTATACTTTTCTTAAAAAAGAAAACAATCTAGGCCTCTGAGCTTTCACAATGTTGACCATATTAGAAACTACAAATTTAGGAATTAAATGCCATCTAATTTCCATACAGATGCCAAGTGAACCTCGTTAAGTTAAAACCAAAGCTTCTTGCTTCATGTAATTAAAAGAAATCTATATTCATAGAATAAAGAATAAAATAGTTATAAAGCAAAATATATTTAAGATCTGTCTAAAATTACGTAACTTGCACCAAATTTGCCTACATGTCCCCAATTTCCTTTGGCATAAATGATTAGTCATTAATAGCTTTTGCATATTACTTTCACTGAAAGGCCACACGTTTTTTGATTAAGGGACACAAATTAGAACTGTGCTTTCAGATTTCACACAAACTGGAAACAAGGTAACAGCTTGCTACTCAAAAAAAGAAATAAGCATTTCTTTGCAGAATAAACAGAGATACAGGCTGTAAGGAAATAAAATCAGTAACTCCAAGGATACTGGCTTTAAGGGAAAAAAAAAAACCCAAAAAACATGATTAGCTCACAAGTCCCAAGAGGGAAGATGGATGCAGAAACACTACAATGCCCAAAGCGTGTAACATGGCTGAGATGGATGTTGATGAGGTTGACTCATATAACCAAGAGCCTGGAACCCAAAATGAAGTAGAAGTGTTATTTTAGTATCACTCAGCAGAGCACCACAGTGTTTGTTCCAAAATAAGCGAGGGAATTCATATTTCCTCCAAATTACTAGGCCTCCTTATAACAAGTATTTATTATCACGTACAACTTTTCTATAAGCTTCCTAAGTTCTAACAGAAAGACCAACAATTTTCATGAAATGTGGACAAGGCAACACAGGAAATTTTGTAGTTCACTTACTTCGACTCAATTCAAAGTGTAAATCACAAGTATTATACATGATGAAATCTTGTCAACCTTATCTTTTTAACCTATGTCTGGCCTTACCATCTTAGCAGCCTCATGTCAGTACCTAAGTTTATGAAAAAGGAGATATGTCTTCTATGTAGGGCATACTTCCTGTTGAAGATGAAGTGAAAAGGCTGAAAGTCAGGTATTAGATATGCTTACAGAAATGACCTGATTTTATAGACTTTTTAGGAATTATACGTATTTCTGTGTTATCAAAGTTAAATGTGAACAAAATAAAGCGGTATTTGTATGTTTCATAATATAATTGTGAATGGCATCACTTTAGGTATGAAGACAATAAGTACTGGCCACAACATACTCAAAATGCATCACTTCAATTAAAATCGGTGATTCTCCCTATGTGCTCATAAATCTTACTTGGTTAACAAAAAAATGGGGTGTTTTATTGTTTTTCTTTTCAAAACCATGTGACTGACAATAGAATTAACACAAAGTTAACTACCAGACTGAAGAAGATAAACCAGTCAACAGGCTTTTTTGGTAATATAGTATTCACATTAAATGTTTTAAATGTTTGGCATAATCTAGACCAAATACTCTCAATCATGCTAATATTAGGAACAGATGCTGACAATTTATATACACTCCATAATCTTAAAAAAAACCACTAAAAGCTGAGAGGATCAATGAAACATTTAAGAAATTAGAATGAACAGAGAGGAAAGTAGTGTTCTCTCTTTACCTTACATACTTGACTCAGCACAGGTGATAAAACCCCTCAGAAATGAAAACATGCTCGAGTTCAATCTAAAGCAGAAAAATATTTAACTGAGAAGGCCTGAATAGAAAATACATAATTCATCTTTACCTTAAAAACATGCTTCAAGTAGTTTAGCATTTTTTAAAAAGGTCTAAAGTCATCATTAGGCATTTCTCTGGTGAGTCACATACTCAAATAATGAAAATTGTCTTCTACCTAGCTTTTACTGAAATGTAGTGAACCCTACACGTACAGGGGGCTTCCCAGGTTCCCAGTTGGTGAAGAATCTGCTTGCCAATACAGGACACACAAGAGATGCTGGCTCGATCCCTGGGTGGGGAAGATCCCCTGGAGGAGGAAATGGCAATCCACTCCAGTATTCTTGCCTGGAGAATCCCATGGACAGAAGAGCCTGGTGGACTGCAGTCAATCAGGTCGCAATGGCTGACCACACATGCACTCTACATGTACGTACAAAAGGTGCCCTAAACGTTCACTGTGGAATAGTCATTAGTCAATACTGACTCTAAATCCCATTCAGTAGCATACATCCTCATTTTGGTATCCAGTTCCAGGTCTCAAGAATACGCAAACCCTCAAAGCCCTTTAAAAGTATCTTTAGCTGCACCTTGACAATTAGGAGAATCAGGTAAGAGATTAATTTCTTTATCTGGAAGGCAGAAAGTCCAGAGGAAGAGAATAAGTCAAAGATTTGAAGTACTTCTTTGGACGTAGAATACCCTAAAAAATCTGTGATATTAAAATAACTCTGAGATTAACAAGCGATTTTATACTCCTGTTATCAGATGTTAGAGAAGTTACTCACTTGGCTCATTTCTGAATTAACTCTTAACATAATTTCCCTGTTCATATCCCTTCTTTAGGACTTACATTTATGTCCTAAACTTACCTTCAGTGCATTTTCAAAACTGGCAACAAAACACAGATGCTTAAATTTCAATCTAACAAATTATCTATAAGGGTTTCAAAATGAGAAATCTTATGAAAAGTGCCGAAATAAAACCCTACGTTCTAAACACACCAAAACATTCTTTTGCTTTTAAATTCCTGAGTGTCAAATAATTAACAAGATATTGCGTAAAGTTTTATAAGTACTAGAAAATCTGAGATATAACAAACATAATTTATCTTTTTATAAGAGTTTCATAGCCCTTACACACCTGTCACACAAAAACACACAAAAACCCAGAGTTAATTATACGTAAGTGCTTCAGGAGAGTATTGCTTTCATATCATTCACATTATTAAGGTACACAAATTCACTTTTTGCTATAGGAAAAAAAGTCACATTATTTTCTGAAACTCACAAATTTCAAACTATTACTGAACCTTCCTAAACCAACTCTTGTGAGGTAACTCAAAAGATATTCTGATGGAGGTAGAGGAAAGATTATAGCAAAGAGGGGAAAACAGAAAATTGTAGTTTAATTAAAAAGCAGAGTCATCCAGAATTAACAAGCAATTAACAAGGAATTGGGGAATTCCTATGAGAATAAAAGGGGCAGGGGGAGCTACAAAAAGGTCTCAAAGTCTCTGAGCAGGGTAAATGGTGGCGTGTACCAAAAGATAAATGCAACACATGGAAACACACTGTTCAGAGGGAAAGGGGGAAAATAAGGTCCTGGGAAAGAGAAGTTATTAAAATGTTAAAGGCTGGGGCACGGGCAGCGTTCTTGGCTTTGCTGGAAAGCTAGGGGCCAGGAAAGGGATGCACTGCCAGGTAACTATCCAGAATGGAAAGCACCGATGAATGAGGTAGGGGCCAGGAATAAACAATGGGGGAGGGGACGCCTGGCTCGTTACCTTGACGGTGGAAGCTGGTCAGAGCTCCGCGGCTGCTCGGGCGGGTGGGCAGACCCTCCCTCTCCTGCCGTCGCTCGCCCCCCAGCCAGCTCACACCTGGAAATCAGAGAGCCGTGAGCGGGGCAGGGCCTCGGGGCCGGGGCAGAGGGGCCCCGGGGCAGAGAGCGGGGCGGGCCGGCAGGAAGCGGCAGGCTTCCCCTCCGTCCCGGGCCGGCCCCTTCCCTTCAGGGGGGTAACCGACTTTTACCTGTCTCCTCAGCTGCTGCCTCCCTTCCTTCTTCCAGCCGCCTCCACACTCACCAACTTCTCCATGGAGGAAACAGCCCGGGCAGGGCCGGACCCGGCTGTCCCTGCTGCTCCGCGGCGCCTCCCGGCCCCAGCCCGCCAGCATCCAGACGGCCGGGCTGGGCGGAGGCGGAGGCGCGGGCCGCCGGGTGGCCTGGGGCAGGGGTGCAGGGAGGAAGTCCCGGCGCGGGGGGGGGGGGGGGGGGCAGCCCCGGTCCGAGCGCTCGGGGCAGGGGGCTGCCGCGCTCCTGGCCGGGGGCGCCCGGCCACTGAGGGGCCCGGGAGGGCTCGGGGCGGCGAGAGTCCGGCTCTCACGGAGCTCGGAGCGCCGGCCGCCGGGGCGCCAGGCAGGGGGGTTTCGGGATGCACTTTGCACCGGGCCACCCCCGCCCCCTCCCTCCAGCACTTTGGGGTCACTGGGATGGGACCAAGCCCGCAGCAGCCAATCAGCGGCCGCACTGGAGCCGGAGCCCGGAGCCGTAAACCAGGTCTGAAGTGGGTGGGTGGTGGGGGGGTGGGGGCGACTTGGTTGGTTGGTTGCTTCCTTCTCTCCTCCTTACCCCAGCGGGCCCCACCCCTTGCCTGCCGTAAAGCGGTCTGCGTATTCGCGACAGTTAAAGGAGGCGTGTCGAGAGAGGCTAGGAGTCACCTCTCATTGGCCACATTCACTCCCCTGGCTCCCGACACTCCGCCCCTGGCTCCCGACACTCCGCCCCTGGCGGAGGGACTCCACGCGGTTGCTAAGAAACACTATACGCCGAGCAGGACCTTTGCGCATGCGGGAGGAGGCAGCGCCTTGTACTTTCCATGAACTACGGTGGCTCGGAAGGGGCCGGCGCTTGCCTGAACGGCAACGCGGAGGCGGCGTGGCTTGGGGTAGATCCTCCGCAGGTAACTGGGAGAGGTCGCTACGCTCGGCGATGGGGGAAGCGGCTGTGCGGCCGATGAGAGGCTATTCCGGGGCTTAGGACTGAGGAGGTGTCAGTCCCCAGGAAGCGAGGAGAGGCGCACCTCGTCCCGCCGCCCTCGGCGCTTCTCGGACGCGAGCGCCGGCTCCTAGGCTCCGCTCCAGGGCCTGGGGCGCCGTTAGCTCCTGGCTGGGCGCGCCTCGCCTCGCGCGGAAGAGGACGCTCGCTGTGGTTTGGCGCTGGCGCCTCAAGGGCTTTCCTGCGAGGACAGCGGCCCTTGAGAATTCCTGAGAATGAAAGGGAAAAGGGGGAAATGTGGGAGACGGCCGTGTTTATTAAGTGCGTTTTTTCACTTACCCGGTGTTTACCCGCTGGTCAGTGTCCTAGCCGTCAGGGAGACAACAGCGAACAAGATATATGTAATCCTTTGCCCTCGTGGAGCTTTCGCTTTGGCAGAGAGACTGACAGACACGAAATTATTCACCAGATAGGGATGGGGTCGAGCTTGGCTTGGACGTGATGGCTCTTTTAGCTAGGAAGGGTCGCTGAGGAAGTGACATTTGACTCGCCATCTGAGTGAGGAAGACTCAGCCATGCCAAGATCTGAGGGGGCAAGAATTTTGCAGGCAGAGACATCAAAGTGCAAAGTCTCTGATGCTAGAATAATTTTTGCCGTTGCTAGAAACTGCAGGAAAGAAGGCCAGCTAGGTAAGCAGGGAAACTGATTGATAATGAAGTTGGGAGTGGAGGGTGTGCGACAGGCTGCAGATCTTGCAGGACCTTGTAGCAGGTGGTCGGGAAGATCTATTTATGTTTTGAAAAGATCACTGGCTGCTCAGTGGAGAAGACTGTAGCTGAGAGTGAGGTTACTTCAGATGTTAAAGACTGTTGTGGTAGTCCAGGCAAGAGTTGACATTACCTTAAACTTAGTCACCCAGTACAGCGGACGTTTGGCTACCACCAGTGTCCTCAAGAAAGGCCTATCTAATTGTATAAAGAAAGTATGTATTTCAACATATCAACTACTTTTATGTAATAAAATACATTAAGATGTTTTGTGGCAGATGGGGGTCACTGCAAACATTTCAAACTGATATCCTGGTATTTTATTGTACATTATCATTCATTTATCGAGAATATTCATTTTGCTGCCTTCTACATGAGCTACTTATTGGCTTAGGTAGGCAAATTTGGCTCAGGCCTACCCAGGGAAGCTCATAGTCAAGTGTGGGGAAACCAAACTAGAAAATTATTAGGGACAGTTCAGTGAGAGAAATACTATGTACAGGCTGAGGGAGCACTTGGCCAGGACCTTTAATCCTGACTTGGATATGTGGTAGGCTCCCCAAGACTGGAGGTTTCCTTGTTGCGGGTTGAGAGTGGGAGGGGAAAGGCTGAGTATGATTTTAGGGAAAATGGGCCAAGAAAAGGAATCCTTAAAGTGCACAGAATTTCTGAGGCCCTCAGAGAAAACCGTGAGCTAAATTTGTGGGGCACAGTGGTGAGAAGACCCCAAGAGTCAGATCTTGAAGGTCATGCTAAATCATGTTCAGCTGCTGCTGCTAAGTCGCTTCAGTTATGTCTGACTCTGTGTGACCCTATAGACGGCAGCCCACCAGGCTCCGCCGTCCCTGGGACTCTCCAGGCAAGAACACTGGAGTGGGTTGCCATTTCCTTCTCCAATGCATGAAAGGGAAAAGTGAAAGTGAAGTTGCTCAGTTGTGTCCGACTCTTAGCGACCCCATGGACTGTAGCCTACCAGGCTCCTACGTCCATGGGATTTTCCAGGCAAGAGTACTGGGATTTATACTTCATCTGAATCAAAGCAGAGATGTTTTTCAGAAGGAGGTGCATGTCAGGAAACAACTACTTAGCAATGACTCGGTTGTGGTTGTTCAGGGTAGGAGTGGTGTACTGTTTACAGTGGCCATAACGGTGCAAAGAAGTGAGGTGAGGGAGGGTCTGTATCCAGGTTTCTTGCTTGGGTGACTAGGAGCTACGGGTGCCGTATACTGAGATGGCAACTTTGAGAGACCATAGAGGGAGTTGAGTTTGTGCTGAAGGTGCTGTGGGAATTGCAAGTGAAGTTCTCCACTGGCATTTAGATATTTGAGAGTGGACCCCAGAAGAGAACTAAACCTAATTGTGGATTCTGGAGTTGTTAGCGTAGAGGTATTAATTGAAGACATTGAGAGACTGTGAAACATTAAAGAGACTACAATCTGTTGTATTCCTGGGTCCTGCTTCTGTGGATTCAGCCAACCTCCAGTCAGAAATATTTGTAAAAAAAAAAATTCCAGGAAGTTCCAAAAAGCAAAACTTGAACTTGCCACCAGCTTAGAAACTATTTACATAGCATTTACATGGTATAAGACATTCTAAGTAAGCCAGAGATGATTTAAAGTATAGGGGAGGATGTGCATTGTTGTTATTGTTATTGTTCAGTTGCTAAGTTGTGTCCAATTCTTTGTGACCCCATGGACTGCAACACACCAGGCTTCCATGTCCTTCTCTACCTCTGAGAGTTGCTCACATACATGTGCATTGGACCAGTGATGCCCTCTAACCATGGCGTGCTCTGCCGCCCTCTTCTTTTGCCTTCAGTCTTTCCCAGCATCAGGATCTTTTCCAGTGAGTCAGCTCTTCGCATCAAGTAGCCAAAATATTGGAGCTTCAGCTTCAGCATCAGTCCTTCCAGTGAATATTCAGGGTTGATTTCCTTTAAGATTGACTGGTTTGGTCTCCTTGCAGTCCAAGGGACTCTCAAGAGTCTTCTCCAACACCACAGTTCAAAAGCATCAGTTCTTTGAAGCTCAGCCTTTATGGTCCAATTCTCATATCCATACATGACTACTGGAAAAACCATAGCTTTGACTAGATGGACCTTTGTTGGCAAAGTGATGTCTCTGCATTTTAATACTCTGTCTAGGTTTGTCATAGCTTTTCTTCCATGGAGCAAGCATCTTTTATATTCATGCCTGCAGTCGCCATCTGCAGTGATTTTGGAGCCCAAGAAAATAAAGTCTGCCACTGCTTCCACTTCTTCCCTTTCTATTTGCTATGAAGTGATGGAACTGCATGCCATGATCTTAGTTTTTTCTGTTTTGAGTTTTAAGCCAGCTGTTTCACTCTCTTCTTTCACCTTCATCAAGAGACTCCTTAATTCCTCTTCACTTTCTGCCATTAGAGTGGTGTCATACGCATATCCGAGGTTGTTGATATTTCCCTTAGCAATCTTGATTGCAGCCTGTGCTTCATCCATCCTGGCATCTTGAATGATGTGCTCTGCATATAAGTTAAATAAGCAGAGTGACAATATACAGCCTTGACGTACTCCTTTCCCCAGTTTTGAACCAGTCTGTGTTTCCTATCCAGTTGTAACTGTCGCTTTTTGACCTGCATACAAGTTTCTCAGGAGACAGTTAAGATGGTCTGATATTCCCATCTGTTTTAAGAATTTTCCACAGTCAAAGGCTTTTGAGCAGAAGTAGGTGTTTTTCTGGAATTCCGTTGCTTTCTCTGTGATCCAACCAATGTTGGATGTGCCTGCTGCTACTGCTGCTAAGTCGCTTCAGTCGTGTCCGACTCTGCGCGACCCCATAGATGGAAGCCCACCAGGCTCCCCTGTCCCTGGGATTCTCCAGGCAAGAATACTGGGGTGGGTTGCCATTTCCTTCTCCAATACATGAAAGTGAAAAGTGAAAGTGAAGTCACTCAGTCGTGTCCGACTCCTAGCGACACCACGGACTGCAGCCTACCAGGCTCCTCCGTCCATGGGATTGTCCAGGCAAGAGTATTGGAGTGGGGTGCCATTGCCTTCTCCTGGGTTATATGCAAATAAGGGACTTAAGCATCTACCAATTTTGGTACTCCTGAGGGATCCTAGAACAAGTTTCTACCCAGAAATGACTGTAGGAGGAGGAGAACTGAGCAAGGATGTCTGAGAAGGACTCTCCGGAGAGGGAGAAGGGTCCCCAAGAGAAACTGGCTTGTCAGGAATTAGTGTGTGTGTGTTGTTGTTCAGTTGCTAAGTCCCGTTCAGCTCTTTGCAACGACATGGATGCAGCATGCCAGGCTTCTCTGTGTTTAGAAAAAGGCAACATTTTTTATTTCTCTATTTATTTATTGTTTTAGCGGCACCAAACACCACGTGGGATCTTGGTTCCCAGAGCAGCAATCAAACGGATGTCCCCGTCAGTGGGAACTCGCACTCTGAACCACTGGACCACCAGAGACATCCCAGGGCAAAATAGTTTTTAGTGGAGGGACTACACAGTTATCATCTGTGTGGACATGTGCCTGTTTTCCCTTTAAAGAATATACCCCTTTGGCCAGCAATTCTGTTGATAAAATTGTAAGCAGAAACTCCTTTTAGGAAAGACCCTTAAAGACTTGACAAGGGGAGGAGAGTGAAAAGATGTATTATAAATTGAGAACCATCATGCATGATAGAGAAGGCACTGAAATAGTATGAATCAGTGATTAATAGCCATATTGGTAGCCCTAAAGGCTTCTTTGTCTCATTCTGTGTAAGGCTTTTCAGAAATTACAATTTCTTGAAAGAGCATTCTTACTAAACATTTGCTTAAATTAGAACAAAATAGAAGTTTTATACTACTAAGAGCCAGGCTGCAAATTATACAGGATAAGTTTTTTAAAACTTCTGTTTTTTTAAGCCAAACCCACCCAGGAAGTATAGTATCTAACTGTATATTCAAAGAAATATGTGCAGGACTGCAAACAGTTTCCAAAGGGATTTCAACAGGAGCGTAGAACAATGGTACTCTACTTGGAGATTACTCTTCCTAAAAAAAACTACTTTGAAGGCTACTATGTATTTTTGCATGTATAATTTCCAATTAAAAAAAATTAATTTCTCTTTCTCCTTAAAATATGTAACTGAATTATAACTAGAAACCAGTTATATTCAGACATATTAAGTGGAATGATACATTAGCAACTTCTGATCTTTCAATTCTCTCACGATTTCTTCCTGATTTATTATAAAAACAAATAACATCACAGAAAGTTTGGACAACAGCGTATAATACCTAAACTTCAATACAACTACCAACTTTATTTTTGCATACTCTTTGTTTGTCTTCAGACATTTCACACACTTTGAACAATACATGTGCCTTGGGGGATTCCATAGCAGTCCAGGGGCTAGGACTACACATTCTCTGGTCAGAGAACTAAAATCCCATGATCCACATGGCATGGCCAAAATAAACCCAAACAACTTGTGTTATGAGATTCTAGACTTTATCTGTACATTTTGCCTAAATAATTGCTGCCTCCTTCTTGGAAGCCCGGATTGGTACCTGGCGTCTGCTAGCCCTCTTGGGTTCTGGAATTGCATAGAGGCTTTATGAATTATCTGGGCCAGGGATTTTCAGGTTTCTTAGCAATGGGACTTACTCCAGTGTGAAAACTCTGTTGACAGTGGTATTTTACTAGTATGAATGTAAATTATAAGTTCAGTTTTATAAAGTTTACTGACAATAGAATCAGGCAGTTTTGAATCCCAAAAAGAATAAAATAAACGAATAAATCTGCGAAGTTGTGGAGGATATGTTCAGTCTCACAGCATCGTCAGCCCCACGCAGTTCAGTATGTTGCTAAATATTGCTTCAACCAAGACATGAAGGTCTTCGAGCTTCTTAACAGAAGCTGGTATCTGAGTTGTGTCCTGACTTTTCCTAGCTTTTCCTTTTCTCTGGTCATTTATTTTTCACTTGAAATCCTTTGTTCAGGTTGCAACAGTTTGCAAGATTACTGGGAGATAATTATATCACAACCAGGGAACATGGCATACCATGCTTTCATAGAACGTGCTACTAGATAATTCCAAATTGATTTATTGTGTTGCTGATCTCAAATTTGATAATTCTTAAACTATAACTTTTCATTGATTTAGCAGTTTAGATTGCATAATATTTTTAGCAAATTAAACTTGATTAGATTTCACCAGACATACTTCACTTTGCATTCAATTAGGTGATATCAAATTCACACAAATGGAAACACTAATTCTACAACAGATAAATTAATTAATTCCAGATCAGCGTTTATGATGTTTTAGTTCATAAAACCCTGCTGTGCTTAGTCGGTCAGTCGTGTTCGACTCTTTGCAACCCTTTGAGCCCTTGAGGCTAGGCTCCTCTGTCCATGGGGCTTCTCCAGGCAAGAACACTGGAGGGGGTTGCCATGCCTTCCTCCAGGAGATCTTCCCAACCCAGGAATTGAAACAGGGTCTCCTGCATTGCAGGCAGATTCTTTACCAGCTGAGGTACTAGGGAAGCCCCCATATAACCCTGACTCAGTCTTAATTGAGTTTCTACCCCGTATAGAAGAGTACTTGATCATTGGAAAAATGTTCAAGTCCCACTGCAGCAACTCTGACTTAGTTGGTTCCCAGGGCTCAGGCATTTTTCCTAGTGCCCCTGTGAGTTCACTGTGTGACTGAAGTCAAGAATCACTGCCCAGGAGACTGTGTCTCAGCCCTTAAATCATGCGGTGTTGAAGATAACAGAGAGAAAGCAGGTTATGCCATGAATGACAGCAGATACCATTTTTGTGACTGTGGGGAAATTGAGACCTACATGTTAATACAGCCACCAGACAGTCTATCATCTGCCTTCCAGCATAACTTTATTCAGCAGTACCTGGCAGGAAAGGGGGAAGGGGCTGAATATAGAAATTCCACTTTATAGACTTTGACCTTACAGTCCCAACAAAAAAAGGCTGAAAGGAAGGAAGCTAACTACTGGCTCTTGAGCTTCCTTATAGCCCTGATCAGACTTTTTTTCCCTTCAGGGTAGTTTTAATTCGCCCTTTATTGTGACTCAGCATGTGCAGCTCCAGCACATTGAGCACACTGTTAGGTGGGTAACACCGTAAAAATGAATGAGCTCAGAACTCAAGCCCTACTGTGGATAGTACTGCTATGGAGAGCATTTATTTTTTGACATGAAAGCTTCATTGTATTTTAAAATTCAGCAGTTAAAAGTTTTCTTGAGATCAAAACAGTACTAAAATGAACTTTGTAACTGATTTTAGGATTATTTCAGACATACACATTACTAATGAACACCAAATGAATGAAGTTAACAGATCTCTGAGAACCTGACTGAAACAATATTCAGTCATGAAAACAGTAAATATTTAATGCCTACCGTGTACCTGGCATTATGCTAGGAGCTGGGGAAGAAGTGAGGAACCAGACTCCTCTTTAAAGCAGGAGTCTTAGAAACCATTGCACAGATAATTTAAAGTACAGTTGTGACACATTCTGTAAGACGACTGATTCTAGAAGACTGACTGGGTATCTCAGGAGGACCTAACCTTGCTGGAGAAAGTCATTATATTTGAAGCTGAGCTATGCTTAGTCACTCAGTTGTGTCCAACTCTTTCTGACCCCATGGACTGTAGCCCACCAGGCTCCTCTGTCCATGGGATTCTCCAGGTAAGAATACTGGAGTGGGTTGCCATGCCCTCCTCCAGGGGATCTTCCCAATTCAGGGATCAAACCCAGGTCTCCTGCATTGCAGGCGGATTCTTTACCATCTGAACCAGCAGGGAAGCCCAAGAATACTGGAGTGGGTAGCCTATCCCTTCTCCAGGGAATCTTCCCGACCCAGGAATCAAACTAGGTCTCCTGCATTGCAGGTGGATTCTTTACCAGGTG
Organism: Okapia johnstoni; assembly: GCA_024291935.2. Lineage (NCBI taxonomy): Eukaryota > Metazoa > Chordata > Mammalia > Artiodactyla > Giraffidae > Okapia > Okapia johnstoni. Next base: position 4,707,485 of record CM044326.1, read on the forward strand.
AGCTACCAGGGAAACCCATATTAGTTTCAGTTGAGCAACATAATGATTCAATATTTGTATATACTGTAAAATGATCATCAGAATAAGTCGAGTTAATATGCATGTCCTCACATAGACAGGTTTTGTGTGTGTGTGATGAGAACTTTTAAGATATGCTCCCTTAGCAATGGGAACAATGTACAATACAGTATTGTTAACTATAGTCACTGTACTGTACGTTACATCCATGACTACTTTTGACTCCTTTCACCTGTTTTGACCACACCCCACCTCCTGTTACTGGCAAACACCAGTCTGTTCTCTGTATCTATGAATTTGTTGTTGTTTTTATATGTGTGTGTGCTCAGTCTTTTTCGACTCTTTGCGACCCTATGGAGCATAGCCTGCCAGGCTCCTCTGTCTATGGAATTTTCCAGGCAAGAATACTAGAGTGGGTTGCCATTTCCTACTCTAGGGGATTCCCAGCTCAGGGATCCAACCCACTTTTCTTGATCTCCTGCATTGGCAGGAGGATTCTTTACTACTAGCACCACCAGGAACCTTTATTTTTTTATTTTTTTTTTTTAGATTCCACATGTTAAAGAGATCATATGGTATTTCTCTTTATCTGACTTATTTCACTTAGCATACTACCCTCAAGGTCCATGCACGTTGTCACAAGTGACAAGATTTCATCTTTTTTTTTTTTAATGACTGAACAATAATATCTTTATAGATAAGTCACATTTTCTTTATCCATTCATCTGTTAATGGACACTCAGGTTGCTTCCATGTCTTGGCTATTGTGAATAATGTTGCATTGAACATAGGGGAGTATATATCTTTTCAAGTTAGTGTTTTTATTCCCATTGGATAAATACCCAGAAGTGAATCTGCTGTTTCATGTAATAGTTCTAGTTTCAATTTTTTGAGGCCCTCCATACTGGTTTCTATAGAGACTGCACTCACTTATATTCCTACCAGCAGTGCACAAGGGTTCCATTTTCTCCACATCCTCACCAGACTTGTTATTTCTTGTCTTTTTGATAAACAGCCAATCTAATAGGTATGAGGTAATATCTCATTGTGGTTTTGACTTGCATTTCCCTGATGACTAATGATGTTGAGCATCTTTTAGTATTACCAGTTGGCCATCTGTATGTCTTTGGAAAAAGGTCTGTTCAGATCCTCTACCCATTTTTTAATCAGCTTTTTGTTTTTTGACTTGGGAGGATTCTTTGCTATAGAATTTATGTGAATTTGTTATATGTTTTGGATATTAACCTCTCATCAGATATATGGCTTTCAAATATTTTCTCCCATTTTATGGGTTATCTTTGCATTTTACTACTTGATTCCTTTGCTGTGCGGCTTATAGAAACTAAGTGTGTGTTGATGGATCAATGGATAAAGAAAATAACAAAACACCAAGCTCATGGATGTAGAAAACAGATTGGTGTTTGTTAGAGATTGGAGGGGTGGGTGGAGGTGGAGAGCAAATGAGTGAAGGGGATCTGAAGTTACAAACGGTCAGTTATAAAATAAGTGAGACGTGGGGCTGTAATGTACAGCAGCAGTCCCCAACGCCTGGGCCAGGAGCCATTATTGTCATCAGTCCGTGGTCTGTTGGGAACCAGGCTGCACTGCAGGAGGTGAGCAGGGGAACTTCCTCTGTCTTCCATCTGTATTTGCAGCCACTCCTCATTTCTCGCATTGCCACTCATCCCCACCTCCTGTTAGATCACTTGCGGCTTTAGATTCTCACAGAGCAAACCCTACTGTTAATTGCACATGCAAAGGTTGCACACACCTTATGAGGGTCTTATGCCTGACCATCTGAAGTGGAGCTGAGGCGGTGATACCTCCAACTGGGGAGGGGCTGCAAATACAGATTATCATTAGCAGAGAGGTTTGACTGCACAGAGCCATAATAAGTCAACTGCTTGCAGACTCATCAAAACCCAGCGGTGAGTGGCAAGTGACAATGAAGCTGCATCTGGTGGTAGGCTTTCTAGTGATAAGTGAGCTGATGTACTTCAACTGTACAGCTGTATCTGGTGTCTTCTCTTATACACAGATAGCTTTCTAAAGGTAGGTCACTGGCCAGAGTTTTTGAGTTACAAGAGCTGCTCCAGAGATTTCTTTTAGAAAAACAGTCACCAGTGGCAACACATTTCAGTGACACAGAATGGGTTGCAAACCTTGCTTGCTTGTGTGACGTATTCAACCTGCTCAGTGAACTCAATCTGTCACTATAGGGAAAAGGACCAATGTGTTCAAGTTGCCAGAAAAAGGGGCTGCGTTCAAAGCCAAACTGGAATTATGGGTTGATGAGTGAACGTTGGGGTTTTTGACATATTTCAAACATTAGCAGAGATTTTGAAAGGAACTGAGTCAGGGTCTTCTTTCTCCCAGCTGGTGCACGATCACCTGTGTCAGCTTTCAAAAGAGTCAGCGTTACTTCCCAACCACAAAAGACCTCTGAGCTGGGAAGGAATGGATCTGTGACCCATTTGTGAATAAGCAAGGTGAATCGATTTTGTGCAAGTAGGGGATCAGCTGCTTGAAATCACAAATTACAGTGGCCTTAAAAGTATGTGTGAGACAACTTCAGATCTCCATATGTTCTGGATTAAACTCAAGGCAGAATATCCTGAAATTGCCACAGAAACACTAAAAAGCCTGCTTCCGTTTCCACCTCTCTTTGTGAAGCGGTGTTTTCTGCAGTGACAGCAACCAAGATGAGATTATGGAGTAGACAGACGTAAGCAACACACTTCGGGCGTCACTGTCTCCCATCACCCCAGATGGGACTTTCTAGTTGCAAGAAACCAAGCTCAGGGCTCCCACTGATTCATTACGGTGGGTTGTGTAATTATTTCATTATATATCATGTAATAATAAAAGAAAGTGCACAGTAAATGAGCTTGAATCCTTCCAAAACCGTCCCCCCACAGCCCCCACTCTGTGGAAAAACCGTCTTCCATGAAACCAGTCCCTGGCACCAAAACGGCTGTGGACTGCTGGCATACACCTTGGCTAATAGTCAGTAATGTTGCCTTTGAAAGTTGCTAAGAGAGCATATCTTAAAAGTTCTCACCACACACAAAACTTTTTTGAAATTTTGGTGATGGCTGTTAACTGGATATATTGTGATCATTTTGCAATATACAGATGAGAGAGTGTTATATTGTACACCTGAGACTAATATAATGTTCTATATCAAATTATACCTTGATTAAAAAAAAAGAATCTGGTAAACGGTGACTTCTGTTTGTGCCTTTCTTAACTTGCCAGCCTCTTAAAAATAGGGGAGAAGCATTGTTTTTTCTCACATCACGCTCATTCTCTTTTAGCCATTTTACACCATACATAGAAGTGCAAAGGATGTGACAGGAAGGAGTCAGGGGACAGGGCCTGGAGCCCATCCCGCCCTGTGGTTTGTTTAACAGGGCCGGCTGGGGCGCAGGAAACACCGACAGATGTGCACTGGGGATTACTGTGGAGACAGTCACATTTAACTTAACCCCTCCAGTGTCATTATGTCCTTGGGCGTGGAAGGAACACGAGGCTTAGGTGGTAGCTTGCCCTGTGGTAACCCTGATGTGGTGCAGACGTGTGACTGTAGACCCGATTCCAGGCTCTTAGCAGTATAGCACTTTGAGAGAAAAACACTTCTAAGTATTGCCTTAATCATATGTTTTAAGTCTTTATAAGTTAATTATCAGGCTTTTTCTTTATGCTAAAAAAAAAAAAAAAAAAAAAATCACCTGACCTGTATCAGAGTTCTGCCAACAAGAATTTAATAGGAGGTCAATTTACAAACATGAGACAAGGTCTGAGTGTTCCTAGTGTTTTAGCAGTAACCTGGAAACTTGTTAGACATAAAAATTTGGGGGCCCCATCCCAGAGCTACTGTATCTGAAACTCCCAGGCATGCAGTCTGCTCTTATGTGCCTTGCAAGTGATTCTGAGCTAAAACTGGTTCTAAGGAAATGAGCAAAGGACGGTGTTCCCTGGGGCCTGGTAACTGTCAGTACGCGCTCTCAGCCTGGAGGTAGGTAGAAGGAACAGTTCCTGAACCTGGAAAGAACAGCCTGTCCCCACCCACGGCCACCCCAGGTCTCCTTCTGGAGCACATATGGGTGTGGAGAAAGGGGAAAAGCAGACCCAGTAGGGCGAAGGGAAGGAGCCTCACACAGGACCTGGTGTTGGCACACATCCTTCCCTCTCCTGTGTCTGGGGTGGGGAGGCGCTCTTGAAATCGGAACTGACCAGCGGTGATGGCCCCAGTGGTGGATATGGATGATGGGAACCTCTGTCCTTTCATTTTCTGGGCCTTCTCAGTGCCTTCACCACCTTTTCAGCCTTTCCAAACCTTGGCATTGCCACCCAGGGTCTCCTCCCCCTCCTAACTTTCTGTAGAGTCTAACCAGACCCATTTTATTTTTTTAGACAAAGTAAATGCTGCTATCAGTTGGGGGAAGGGACTGGAATCTCAGAAGCAGCCTTTGTTTAGAGTGCCTCAGCTTCTACCTTAAGAATCACAGCATCCTTGTAAACGGAGAGAGAATAAGTCACTGTCAACCTTTGGTCAAATTTGAACCTGTTGTTGAATTAGGCCAAAGCCCCATATTGAGAGATTCCAATCACTTAGGAAACTATTCGCTTCTCACAGAAAAGCAGTTTTTTTTACTTTATATATTGATCATGGAAGTAGTTATTTTTCTGTATTCCGAATTTAATGTAGAGGTTATATATAAAAACTTTCTAAAAGAAATCATCTTTTTTTTTTTATTACAAAACAAGGTGTAAATTACTAACAGCTTTTTTGATAATTTTAAAATTAAGTTGTGGGAGAATGTTTTATAGTAAATAGATTGCACTTAAGGGTTCTATTTCTTAGGAATATTTTTTAAGAAAATATTTTTAAAACATTTTAAATAACCATCCTCAGTTTTCAATCCAGAAATATTTAAGATCAGAGTTATAATATGTTTACATGCATGCGTGCCAAGTTGCTTCAGTCCTGTCTGACTCTTTGCGATCAAACCTGCGTCTCTTATCTCTTGTACTGTTGTTCAGTCTCTCAGTCACGTCCGACTCTTTGGGAACCCCTGGTCTGCAGCTCACCTGGCTTCCCTGCCCGTCATCAACTCCCAGAGCTTGCTCATACTCAGGTCCATTGAGTTGGTGATGCCATCCAACCATCTCATCCTCTGTCTTCCCCTTCTCCTCCTGCCCTCAATCTTTCCCAGCGTCAGGGTCTTTTCCAACAAGTCAGTTCTTCGCATCAGGTGGCCACAGTATTGGAGCTTCAGCTTCAGCATCAGTCCTTCCAATAAACACCCAGGACTGATCTCCTTTAGGATGGATTGGCTGGATCTCTTTGCAGTCCAAGGGACTCTCAAGAGTCTTCTCCAACACCACAGTTCAAAAGCATCAATTCTTCAGCGCTCAGCTTTCTTCATAGTCCAGCTCTCACATCCATACATGACTACTGGAAAAACCATAGCCTTGACTAGACGGGCCTTTGTTGGCAAAGTAATGTCTCTGCTTTTTAATATGCTATCTAGATTGGTCATAACTTTCCTTCCAAGGAGTAAGCGTCTTTTAATTTCATGGCTGCAGTCACCCTCTGCAGTGATTTTGGAGCCCAAGAAAATAAAGTCTGTCACTCTTTCCATTGTTTCCTATTATTTGCCATGAAATGATGGGACCAGATGCCATGATCTTAGTTTTCTGAATGTTGAGCTTTAAGCCAACTTTTTCACTCTCCTCTTTCACTTTCATCAAGAGGCTTTTTAGTTCCTCTTCACTTTCTGCCATAAGGGTGGTGTCATCTGCCCAGCAATCTTGATTCCAGCTTGTGCTTCTTCCAACCCAGTGTTTCTCATGATGTACTCTGCATGTAAATTAAATAAGCAAGGTGATAATATACAGCCTTGATGTACTCCTTTTCCTATTTGGAACCAGTCTGTTGTTCCATGTCCAGTTCTAACTGTTGCTTCCTGACCTGCATACAGGTTTCTCAAGAGGCAGGTCAGGTGGTCTGGTATTCCCATCTCTTTCAGAATTTTCCAGTTTATTGTGATCCACACAGTCAAACTATTCATCATTCATAGTTAACTGTTCATCCATTGAAGGGCATCTGGATTGTCTCTGGTTTTATGCTGTGAATAAACCTACTGTGAACTTTCACATGCCTATATTGTGTGAATATAAGTCTTTATTTTGCTGGAATAAGTGCCCAAGTGTGCAATAACTGGATCATATGGTAGTTGCATGCTTAGTTTTTGTTTTGTTTTAAAGACTGTATATTTTTTAGAACAGTTTTAGGTTCACAGCAAGATTGGGAGAAAGGTACAGGGATTTCCCGTGTATCTTCTGCCTGCACACATATATAGTCTCCCTCTTTATCAGCATCCCTCATTATCATTACATAGATATATCATATATCATTATCATTATAGTCTCCCTCATTATCAGCATCCCCAGATGGGCTACCAGAGTGGTACCTGTGTTACAGTTGATAAACCTACATTGACACGTGATAATCACCCAAATCCATAGTTTGCATTAGGGTTTCCTTTCAGTGTTGTACATCCTGTGGGTTTAGACAAATGCATAACCACATGTATCCATCATTATAGTATCAGCCAGAGTAGTTTCACTGCCCTTAAAGTCCTGTGCTGCACATATTCATTCCTTCCCTCATCCCTCGACCTCTGGCAACTGATCTTTTCACTGTCTCCATAGTCTTGGCTTTTCCAGGGTGTCATGTGACTGGAGCTTCCCTGGTGCCTCAGCTGGTAAAGAATCTGCGTGCAATGCAGGAGACCTGGGTTCGATCCCTCAGTTGGGAAGATCCCCTGGAGAAGGGCATGGTAACCCACTCCAGTCTTCTTGCCTGGAGAATCCCATGGACAGAGGAGCCTGGTGGGCTACAGTCCATTGGTCACAAAGAGTAGGACAGGACTGGGAGACTAAGCACACACATTTAATTGGAATCATACACCCATGTAGCCTTTTCACATTGGCTTCTTTCACGTAGTCATATGCTTTTTAAGTTTCCTCCATGTTTTTTCATGGCTTGATAACTCTTTTTAGCATGAATAATATTCCATTGAGTGGATATACCACAGTTACAGATATTCATTTACCTAGTTAGGGGTATATTGATTGCTCTGAACTTTTGGCAATTATGCATGTGTAGGGTTTTGTCTAGTCATTAGTTTTCAGCTCCTCTGGGTAAACACCAAGGAGCACAAATGCTGGAATGATGTATTCTAAGAGTATGTTTCGTTTTTTAAGAAACTGCCAAACTGTTTTCTGGTGACTGTACTATTCTACATTCCTAGCACAGTGTAGAGTGGTCTGCTTTCTCCATGTGCTAGCCAGAATTTGGTGTCGCTAATTTATTTTAGTTGTGTTAATAGTGCTATTTAGCGTGGTTTAATTTACGTTTCCCTAATGATTACTGTGGTTGAACATCTTTTTGTGTAATGTTGAGTTTTGAGAGTTCTTTATATATTCTAGATACTAGTGCATTGTTGGATATATGGTTAGCAAATATTTTCTCTCAGTCTGTGCCTTATCTTTTTACCCTTTAAGTAGGGTCTTTCACAGAGCAAAAGTTTTTGATTTTGTTGAGGTTCAATGTATCACTTTTTATTTTGGGAGCCAAGTCTTAAGAGCTCTTTGCCTAGCTTTGGATCCTAAAGATTTTCTTTTTTTCTTAAAAGGTTAATTTTTAAGTATTAAGCCCATGATCCATCTTGAGTTAATTGTTGTGAATGGTTGAAATAATTTTAAATGAAGTTAAATCACTGTCTTAGTCACTTGTATTTATACTGCCTTTAAACTGTTCATGAGCTGATGTCAAAGTATGATCAGTAGATAGGCTTTTCACCCTGGGTTTCATGAAGCTACTAAAAGTAATTTAATGTAAAAATCAATCAAATGGGAGTCCTAACTAATGTTTCAACCTTTGGTTGCTATTTTTTTTTTTAATTAATTGTAGTTTTGGAATTTGCATGATAATTGGCCTTGATTTTAGAATTTGTGCAACATGTAGAAGTGATTCTGAGGATCAGGATTTTCTTTTACAGTTTTATGGGAGTACATATAGAAACCATTAAAGATTAGGCTGTGGGAAGTTTATTAGAGAGCTTCTGTTCAACCATTATCCTGAGGCTTTTGGAGCATCAGAGGAAATTTGAGAAGGAGTACTGGCTCTGAAATTAGACTTTCTGGGTTCAAATACTGATTCTGCAACTTAACTGGCTCCATAATTTGATCTCTTTGTGCCTTAGTTTCCTTATTGTAAAATGGGTGTAGTACTTAAGTATCCACCTCTAACAGCTGTTGTGAACCTATCACTCGCTTGAAACAGTTTCTAATACATAGTGGGCATTAAGTAAACTTTAGCAACCATTATCCCTACCTAAATCATTGATTTTGTGTGAGGATGGATGGGGACCATCTTTTTTATTTGAAGATGGTGGGGACTGTTTTTTACATTAAGACTAACATGGTACTATGAAGATTTGACTGCAAAATTCAAATAGTTTATAGTCCTTAACGGAAAAGGCAATGGCACCCCACTCCAGTACTCTTGCCTGGAAAATCCCATGGATAGAGGAGCTGGTAGGCTACAGTCCATGGGGTCACTAAGAGTCAGACACGACTGAGCGGCTTCACTTTCACTTTTCCCTTTCATGCATTGGAGAAGGAAATGGCAACCCACTCCAGTGTTCTTGCCTGGAGAATCCCAGGGATGGGGGAGCCTGGTGGGCTGCCGTCTATGGGGTCGTACAGAGTCGGACACGACTGAAGCGACTTAGCAGCAGCAGCAGCAGCAGCATAGTCCTTAAACAATGCAAGAGAGGCTTTAGGCAGATTTTGTGCTTGTAACGGCGTGCCCTTAGCCCCCCAATGTGGGAGTTCACGCTCCTCTGCCAGGAGGTGTTTCCTGAAAAAAACTCCGAAAAGCACCGCTCATTCACTTGACCTAATTAGGTCCCTCCTAACATTTGTGTCCTTTCCAGGGTAGGCAGATCTCGCTCATTTACCCGGGATAACTGGATCCACAGCCTGTCAGCATTCTAAGCGTCTTTTCCCAGACACTTGGCTTTATTGGAATCTCTTAAGAGCCTGGTGTTTGAGGGGTATGCCTTTCTCCAGACCAGTATGGTAGTGCAGCTTGAGATGTCCCCATCTTGGAGCAACCATTCCAGAAAAACAGTGCAGCTAGTTAATCCCCTAGGTTGGTTTTCCAGGATTTGTCCTTGCCGTTGGTGGTATAATTGCTTGAAAACAGCTGCAATTCTCAATTCTCAGTGGGCTACCATAGACATTTGTTTCAATGCAATTTTGTCTGGCCGGTATTAGTATCTTAAAAGACACTGAAATTAGGAAAGGTTTATGATAGAGTAGAAGGAGCCTCGCACCTGTTGTCTTCATGCGTTCGTGATCTGCCTGCCGTTTGTGACCCCTGGTCTATGCTGTTGTGATCTCTTCTGTCTGAAAAGCATATTTTGACTCTGTATCTTCAGATTTATAACCTTTCAATCTGATTTCTCATAACCACTCTTATCAAGATGCTAGGTCCCACGGTGATAGGAAACAGCCAGTTCTCCTCTCCACCCCTACCCCTCAGAATGTTTGTTTACCTATTTATTGGCATTCACAGTTTAGTTTTGTGTGTTGAAATGATTGAACCATTTGCAATGGCCCTTTTTATAGGTTGAAAATAGTTGAAATAGCAGTTTTATTCTCACTTATGGTAAAATTTAAGAACTTAAGATGTATAGAAATATTATCACAGAATATTTTATATATAAAAATCTCAATAGTTTTGTTGGGAAGAAATGTTGTAGCTAAACTAAAAAGTAATCTAAGCACAATGGAATTCATCTTTGAAGGAGAATATGAAAACTAATTTCTGCTGTGTGACAGACAAAATATACCAGACAATTAATGAGATGATTTTATTCAAGCTGATGCAACAGCGGGAATATTTATTAATGGGGGGCCTCTCAAAGAAGAAAATGTGGAGTTTATAAAAGTAGGACGTCAGTAAGGAAGGGTGGAGGTGGGTCCTGTCACCTGTGGTCAGCCGTTCCTTGGGACACAGAAGGTGTAGTGCTTCTAACCATGACTACTTTCTGGGAGAACAAGGCTCAGGTAAATTTTAATGTTGCCGGACGGAACAGGGTTACTGATATTATCATAGTTATGTTTATAAACTGTGTGAGATACGCAGCACAGAAGTTTCATTTATAACTTTTAAAATCTATAGGTTTCTTTACGTTTCTGCACTAAAGGACTGGGGCTTCCTGGGTGGCTCAGTGGTAAAGAATATGCCTGCCAATGCGGAAGATGCACTAAAGGACTGGAACAGGGCAGCTTTGTCTTATAGGGGTGACCAGGAATTGGAATTCCTTCTAAACTAAGCAAGGGGAAGAAAGCGCTGCAGGGTTTACTGACGGAAGCCAGGGCCAGGCCAGCGGCCTGGGCCAAAGGGGGACCCAGTGAGCATGACAGCGCTCCCTCCGAGATCGCTTCTGGTGGGGAGGGAAGGGCTTAAAGATGGGCGTTTGTCAGTGGGCCAGGCTAAAGGAGAGAATTCCATGGATTTTGTTAAAGGATACATTTTAAAAGGACAACATCATGCCCCATATATAATGGATGTGGAACGAATTTATTTAACTAATTAAAGAACTAGCCAAATGTCACAACCATTTTAAAAGCTGACGAACTGTGAGTTTATATAGAGAAGGAATATTGAAATGAGTTTACAGGTGGAAGCAAAACTGGATTTTCCCCCTACAGGGAGGGTTGCCCTTTCACCAGACAATTATGGGCATGTCCATCAGCAAGAATTATTTGCATTGCTGTTAGTTACCTACAGTTTACCAAGGGTAAAGTAGTGTAAAGAATGTGCCTGCCGACGCAAGAGACACACATTGGATCCCAGGGCTGGCAAGAGCCCCCGGAGAAGGGGCCACCCACTTCAACCCACTCCAGTATTCTTGCCCAGGAGATCCCGGGGACAGAGGAGCCTGGTGGGCTGCAGTCCGTGGGGTTGCAGAAGAGTCAGACATGACTTAGCAACTGCTGCTAAGTCACTTCAGTCGTGTCCGACTCTTAGCGACCCCGTGGACTGCAGCCCACCAGGCTCCTCCGTCCATGGGATTTTCCAGGCAAGGGGACTGGAGTGGGTGCCATTGCCTTCTCCGGACTTAGCGACTAAGCAACAACGAAACAGCTGAAAGGCAGTGAAAAGACCACGCCCCGTCGGATCAGGTAATTCCCAGAGGCCCCGTTATTCCATTAAAAGGCTATTCAGTAATCTCTTTTGGTCACATCACACGGTCTTTAGTTTTTCCTAGCCATGGCTGCTCTATAGTAACTACATGCTTTCTCTAATGTTCATCTATCAGTTGTTTACCCATTTTTCTCCTTAAAAGCCATGTCTGATTTTTTTCCTTTCTTTCTGGTCTCCATCAAGTCAAAGGAGCCTGAGACATCCAGGATATATAAATTTATAACCAACTACAAATACAAAATAGTTTGCTCATGTTTGGATTGCTTTTGCTTAATATCCTATCTTTTTCTCAGGATGGCATTTAAATTTTTTTAATTTAATGTTATAAAAATTAATATTGAGAGTCCCTTGGACAGCAAGGCGATCAAACCAGTTAATCCTAAAGGAAATCAACCCTGAATATTCACTGGAAGGACTGATGCTGAAGCTCCAATACTTTGGCCACCTGATGAGAAGAGCCGACTCATTGGAAAAGACCGTGATGCTGGGAAAGATTGAGGGCAGGAGAAGTGGGTGACTGAGAATGAGATGGTTGGATGGCATCACTGATTCAATGGACATGAGTTTAAGCAAGCTATGGGAGATGGTGAAGGACAGGGAAGCTGGCATACTGCAGTCCTGGGGTTACAAAGAGTCAGACATGACTTAGAGACTGAACAACAATGTTATAAATGAATACCAAGGTTTCTTTATATTATCATATAATTTTAAGTTGGGAGTTAATCAGCAATAACCATAATAATTTGACCACATAGCATTCTAATGTTAGGTTTTCATCTGTAAATTGAAGGTGAAAGTTAATGAATTTGTATTATGGGCCAAGTGGTTCTCAACCTGGACAATTTTGCCCCACCCCGAACCCCCAGGGCATGCTACTGACATCTAATCAGTAGAGGCCAGAATTGCTGCTAAACTTCATACAATGCATAAGACAACCCCACCAAAGCAAAATTACCCAGTTCCTACTGTTAATCATGCCCATGTTGAGAAACTGTAATAGCCCATTGGAAAATGTTAGATGAAAGCTGAAGTTTTTGCTATGATAAAACTAAAAATAATTTTGTGGTCTTAAATCTACGGGAAAAACATACATTTTGTTTGTATACATTAAAAATAGTGTTATTACCAATTCTCCATATTTAGAAATTACGCAGTCAGTATTACCTTTAACTTGAGAGACTAAATAAATAGAGATGCTTTGAGACGAATGGAGAGAGTGGCACTGAAGCACCTACATTAATGTGTAAAACAGATAGCTCGTGAGAAGCCGTTCTGTAACAGGGCCTAGAGGGGTGGCTGGGGAGGGAGGTGTCAGAGGGAGGGTGTATATGCATACGTATGGCTGATTCACATTGTTGTACAGCAGAACCCAACGCAACTTTGTAAAGCAATTATCCTCCAGTTAAAAATAAATTTAAGAAAGAAACAGATGCCTTTCCTTTGTAATATGTATTACACTTGCACTTTTAAAATTACTTTTCCTATTTTAGGTTTTACCAAAGAAACATCTTAGAGATTCATCGCATTTCCAAGATTAACATTTACAATTTGGAGTTGTTGACCTTCTTATAAGAAAGATTTTGGCCATCAAAATGAAAACTTTCTTTAAAGTTTTAGAAGAATTATACAGGAAGGTACTTCTTGGAGCCACACTTGAAAATGACAGCCATGATTACATCTTTTATCTCTATCCAGCATTTTCAGATCAAGATTGTTCTACAACCACCTCCTCAGACTGCTCAAATGCCCTTGATGTTCAGGACAAGCAAGAGCCATCCTCTGTCAGTTTGCCTACCTTTTCTGTAGCACCTGTGTGTTTGCAGAGACATTCTCAGATGAGAAGTACCCAAGAAATAATGCTCCTTCAGTTAACAGTGATCAAATTGATGATAACCAGAATATTGTCTGTGGAAACTGAATTCCATGCAAAGGAGAAATACAGAGATACAATTAAAATTCTTTTAAAATCATCTGACATTGAATCTCAATTAGTAAGCGCATTTGCTTTTTGTGTTATTTTTTTTCTAAGATCTAGATTTTTTTTAATAAAAGTTTTAAAACATTCAGCAACAGCTAAGTCTATTTGTTTTCCTGTAGACCTGTATGTTCCAAAACTCAGAAAAATTGTTATCTCACATGGCTGCAAAGTGCCTTGCTCTACTTCTGTATTTCCAACTGAAGGAAAAGGTAAGATAAGTAATCAAATTACGTTACTATTGCTTTTATATTTTCTTTAAAATTGCTCTCTGGCATTCAGTTTTTTATCAATAAAATATTTGCTCACATAAGGTGCAAATCCACAAAGGTGTAACAACAGAATAATATGTTGGTGACTTATTTCAAGGATTAGAGTCTTAGATACGTTATAAATCATTTCAGATAAGATTCCTAACTCAAAGCATAGACTGCAAGTCACGAGTCCACAACTATTCAGACTCTCAGAGGAGCAGGTGGGCCTCCTTCCTTCCACAAACAAGGCTTGGGAACCCCTGCTTGAGACGAAGACCGTTTTCATAGGTTTCATATAAATTCTAAGAGTGGTCCTCAGCATAATGAAAAAATATGAACAAATTAATCAGATTTTTCTCTTATCTCTGAATTAGTTAATAAATTTATCTAAACATTTACTGACTACTTTAAGCGCTAAATTGCTTGTTCCTTTCTTAAAACAACAGTCTTTCCTGAATACCAAAAGGTGGTATGTACAATAGAAAATTTGGAAAAAGGGAAAATGTATAAAGACCAAAGTAAAAATTTCATATCATTCCAGCCACCAGAGATAATAACCACTGCTAATATTTCATGTTCCTTTTTGGTTTTTTATTTCTGCGGCATATTAAATTTCTTGACTTAAGGAATACTGGGACATTTATGTCCTTGTTTTAGCAAATATACTTTTCTTTTGGAAGGAAGTAAACAATGTTGTATAGAATTGTGTATAATAGATAATTTGTAATGGCAAATAAAATGTATTACAACTTACTACTTAAAATTTTTTTCTCACAGATAACATTGAGTAATTCCTGGATTTCTTTTTGCCAAAAACATATTTCTGAATATCCTGAGAGTAATAAAGTAGTATGCTGCCTCTGGATGCTTACCTTTGTAATTAAAGAAATCTTTAAAGATACGTCTTCACAAAAAACAGGTATGAACTGTGTTCCCCAATAAACAAGTGTCATTGTCTTGTTCCCAGGGAGCATTATATTTTTATGAGTAAAACTTATTTTACAACCTCTGTTTTGAAGTATGAAAAACTAAAAAATCATGCCCCATAGTCTTTGATTGAGGATACCTTTTTAAAAGGAAAAATGTAAAACTTCACTATTACTAGATTTCCCTGGTGGCTCGCACGGTAAAGCGTCTGCCTACAATGTGGGAGACCCAGGTTCAATCCCTGGGTCAGGAAGGTCTCCTGGAGAAAGAAATGGCACCCCACTCCAGTACTCTTGCCTGGAAAATCCCATGGACGGAGGAGCCTGGTAAGCTACAGTCCATGGGGTCGCAAAGAGTCAGACAAGACTGAGCCACTTCACTTTCTTTTCACGATTATTTAAAATTGAAATTAAAGCTTTTCATTTTTATATGTCCTTCGCATAGTCGGATGTTACTGACATTTGTAAAATGGATATTAGCCATGATTATTAGCTGTTGGCATGTTTATCTTCATTTCTTTGTGTTAGAGGTAAATAATCCAATCCATTTTTTCGTCTTACAAAGTGATGATAATTTTAAAAATTGAATTATAAAATTGTGTTTTAAGAAAACTTTGTTTTTCCTGTTGCTTATAATTACTATTTTTATAATTGCAGAAATTCTAAAACAGTTCCTGACTCCTTTTGACACTATTTTTGAAGTATTTTACAATTCCTTATTTTCTCAGCGTTTTGGAAACCACCAAGATGCTTCTAAACTAATAAACGTTTTGATATGTTTCCTGGAATTGCTTGAACTTCTTATAGCCGCCAGAATCCACCTGAAGGTACATTTCACTTGCCAGAGGATTTTATTTTTGAAACCTTCTTGTGTGTTTGATGTTATTACCTGGCCTGTTCAGGCTTTTGTCAAAAGGAAGTTGATCATCTTCATCAAAAAGTGCCTTCTGTGCAAAGTGGGTGAAGACCTTTGTCGGGGATGTGTCCCTGCCTTCATGCCACCAGATGATCCTTTGGATGTGGACCTGCTGGCTTTGGCCGGTGCTGTTCTGCAAGCTGTGGATTTGGGCTTGTTGAGAACGTTGTCTGTCCATGGAAAACGTTCCTACTTTGGAGGTGGTGAAGTCCTGCCTGGATATGAGCATGCCCCTGGTCCAGATCATGTGCTTCTTAGAGCATTGAGCTTACTTATCATAAGATCCTTAGAAATCAAGTTTCAAAATTGTGCTTCAGCAAATGAAATGAAAGGTAACTTTCTGAATGCCTTTTGTGTGTGAAGTAAGGGATAATTCTTTACTGCAGTAAAATTATTCATAATTATCAAAGCTCAGGACTGTAATTTCACTAACTTAAGTTGTATCTTATTCTAGTTATAATTTATTAAATTTTCTTCCAATAAAGATAATAAGCTAGAATTGTCTTTTAAAAAGTTTCAGTTTTGTGTGCTAAACTGAATTTGCATAGCATAGTTAATAACTGTAGTTAAAAGAAAAGATTGTTGAGTCTCTTCAAAGTAAGCATTGTTAGTCAATTCATGTTCAGATATTTGTAGTATATTATTCATATATTCCTTCACAAAATTGGTATATCTACTGATACAGTTTTGATAATTAGTTCCTGTGCAGTTGTCATTCACAACACTAGATGGCGCTGGTTACATAAGTCAAGAGTTTTAAATTGCAGTTAAAACGCCTCAAAACCTTTTTGACTTTTGTGCTTAACAGTAGTACTTTCTTTTAATGCTTTAAAAAACTTTAAACAAACAAAAACTTTTTCTGCCGGTATTTTGAAGGCAAATTATTTTTGTCTGGTTGTATTGTTGCCTCCAGTACAAGCACTGTGGCATCCAGTGAAGCGATTTCTATTGTCTACTATTTATTCTTTTGCGCGTTTTTAGCAAGAATTCATGTAACTTTTATTTCTCAGAGATACTAGCTGTTTGGCACTGTGGCAAATAGATGATCTGGCTATACATTTTAACTAGATCCTACCGAGTGGGTCTTCTTTTTTTCCCTCTGAAGCTCAGTTTCCTAATATACAGAGTAGGGATAATCCCTAACTCAAACTTTTGAAAGTGTGAATTATGATAATGCATTTTAAAGTATTCTAGATGTTATAAATGTATATGAATAGGTAAGTTATTATAAATGCATTCATAAACTGTTGTTTTCTCTTTACATTTTTCATTTTTTGAAGTTGACTTACAGAGATTCATGTCTGAGTTACTGACCTTCTTAAAGCCTCACCTTCAGCCCTCTCTGCAATCACACAATCCCTGTGAGTGGTTGTCTAGGGTCTTCATAGAACAAGACGATGACATGCTGGAGGCTTCCAAAGCATCATTGGGCATCTACCTGAAGTTGACCAGGTTTGTATATTTTAAAGTAATTATACATGCCAGGAAAGCAGAAAACATTTTTAATAATGTATTGGGCATACAATTTACTTTCCATCCTTAGGGGAAAAAAATCCCTAACAATCTTGTGGTTTCCTTGTAAGTTCCAACTCCTTTAATACTGCCCTACGTGAAAATAGATTACATTTGAGTTCTCATGAAAACTTGGGTGGCTAAGCAGATCTAGGGATTAGAACTTAACTGAGATTAGACAGTATGGATTCTGGCTGAGTCTCCATCTTTGCTTTACCTGTGTGACCAAGAATAAGTTAATACCATTGTCTAAGTCATAATTTAATTGATGTTTGAAACTCTTTTCACCTTTAAGACGAACTTGTCTGTATTGAACTTCTGTAAGGTGACTTTTGCCTTTGTAAAGCTGAATTCAGACTTGTAAGTAACCAAAGGAGCTGTTGTAAATTTTCATTTTAATATACAGTTGAATTGGTACTGATATCATCTTGAGGCAGTTATCTGAAATTGATTATGAAGTTATATTACTGATGACATTTTATACTGATCCTATTTCTGTTTATTAAAAGAGCTGTACTTGGGTCATATCTTATGGCAAATATCTGTAATTGGTTATGAAGTTAATAACTGATGACCTTTTACAGTATTTCTGCTTCTGCTTTATTAAAATCATAAAGTATTTGCTTTATTTCCATTTCTTCTTGGCTTCAGAGAAAGGGATTTCTTACTAATGGTTGTCAGTGTAGTGTTGTGCTGCCAGTTTTCACTTGTATTATGACACTTCTGGCAACAACTGCTTTCAGACTGTAAGTGTTTGGGGCCAATTTTCAAAAGGTTCTAATCAAGAACACAGAATGCATGCATGTGATTTGAATTAGGCTCAGAAACGGTCAAATACAGATTCAGTCTGAATACATATGCCTGGAAGAATATATAGTCATAGTCAAAGCTGACTTGTTATGCCTCAGGAAAGAGGAAGCTTCTGAATTAAATTCATTTTGTATGTGAATTTCTAATTTTCTTGAAATTTGTGTGATCACAGAGGCCTGTGCTCATGTCATATGTATTGTTTTAATGTAACTGAATTGGTTAAGATTGGTTGCAAACGACAGAAATCAATATAAACTAGTCTAAGCCAAAAAAGGAATTTACTGCCTGGCAATTCCAAGGAGTCAAGTTGGCATCAGGTGTAACTGTGCATGACTTAAGTCATGTCACTGATTATTTCTCTTTGTTTCTGTCTCATAGCTTTGAATTCATTCTCAGGCAGGGCCACCAGCAGTGCCAGACTTACAGCAACCTTACAGTTAAAATCTTTAATAATGCCAGCAGAAATCCCAGAGGAGGTCTGATTAACCTGCATGGGTCACAGATTCATGTTGGAATCATGGTGGCTAGGACCATGGGTACTCTGATTAGTTAGCCTGGGTCACATGTCCACCCCTGTTGAGACAAGTGTGGAAGGAAAGGAAGGAGGTTAATTCCCACCTTACCATGTGGAATTAGTTACCTGTAGGAATAAGAGACTCTGATGTTAATAGACAGAAAGACGGAGGACATTTGTTGGACAGATAAAAACTAGAACTACCAAAGTCAAAGGATATTATTTATTTTATTGGATCAGATTTGTATAGAGTTTGTAGAGAAAGAGATTGTTTTGAATTTTTTTCTTTTTAAAATAATGCATAGATTAAAAAATAATCTGGTAGAATTTATGGTATGTGAATTATATCTGTCAAAACTTGTATTTATAAAGAGTCATTAATCTGGAGTGTCTGTTATTTTCAGAGAATGTGAAGCTACTGAAAGCTTGACCCAAGAAAAAGAAATGTGGAACCATCACACACATGAAAATGGCTATAATCCACACTGTATTTTTCTATTTTTATTAAAAAATATAGGATTTGATTCTACTGTTCTTCTTGATTTTTTGATTTCATCAGAAACTTGTTTTCTTGAATATTTTGTTAGATACTTAAAATTATTACAAAAAGACTGGGATAATTTTTTCACCATTTGCAACTATTTTGATGTAACTGAATCTAAAGATAACATGCATATTTGTTGTTGTATCTCCTCACTTGTCCAAGATAGAAACAGCAACCAAACAGAACCTAGTGCTTCGGCTGTTCTTGCCAGTCACACAAATGCTCATTCTTGGGTCTCCTGGGCTTCTGCTGCTTCTCCTGAGCCACTGAACCATGGTGTACCGTCGGAGAAGGCCCACACCAAGCTCCAGGCTAATTGTATTTCTACCCCAGGAGCTTCTCAAAGTCTGGTAGATTATGACAGCTCTGATGAGTCTGAAGAAGGATCCACAAGCCTGTGTTTAGTAAACAGCAGACTAACTTCTTCACACCAAGAAGCAGTGAAGAAAACTCAGGACACATTTGGAGCAAGTGGGGATAAAAAAGAACTTAGCCCAGAGTCTCAGTCAAGGCCTCTGGTTACCGAAGAATGTAATACCCCGTTCTCTGTTTATTGTGATGGAGCCCCAAATAACACTTCTCCTGAGGTGGGAATATCTTACAGAACAGTAAAGTGCTTTGAAGAGCTACAAGGTGCCATTTACCGTTTGCAGAAGAAAAATCTGTTCCCATATAATCCAACAGCACTTTTAAAGTTGTTAAAACACATTGAGACGATATATAATAAAAGTATGACCCCTTCGTAAAACAGTGACATTTTATTTCCAGGAACTGTTTTTCTGTAATATAATTGTGCCTTAATGAGATAACAGTATTAAAAATCATAAATATACCTCAAAAGAGTTTTCTAAACCATGCTTTTCTTTTGCCTTTTGGGAGCAGCCTAGTGACTGAAAAAGATAATGTCAAATAACAAGTCACTTGATACAGTTGTGCAATACTTGAAATCTATGGTTCAAACTTCCTCAAATTTGGGATAGTTATTGTATTAATTTCTTATTGATACGGTAACAAATTCTCACAGACTTGGTGGCTTAGAAGAACAGAGATTTATTCTCTCTCAGTTCTAGAGGTTAGAAGTCCAAAATCAAGGTGTCCACAGGACCACACTTTCTCTTAAGGCTGTAGGGGAGAATCTTTCCCTGGCTCTTCGTGTCTTCTGGCCGTTGCTGTCAGTCCTTGGTATCCCTTGACGTGTAGCTACATCACTTCAATCTCCTTCTCTCTTATCACATGACGTTTTCCTTGTGTGTCTATCTGTATCCCGTTTCCCTCTTTTAAGTGTACCAGTCACTGGATTAGGGCCCAGTCTCATGAAGTATGACCTCTTGTTGTCTGTTGCTTAGTCACTAAGTCATATCCCATTCTTTGCGACCCCATGGACTGTAGCCCTCCAGGCTCCTCTGTCCGTGGGGATTCTCCAGGCAAGAATCCTGGAGTGGTTTGCGATTTCCTCCTCCAGGGGATCTTCCCAACCCAGGGGTCAAAACTTAGTCTCCTGCATTGGCAGGTGGAGTCTTTATTGCTGAGCCACCAGGGAAGCCCCAGTATGAGCTCATCTTAGCTTAATTATATCAGCAGGGACCCTATCTGCAAATAAGGTTGCATTCACAGGTCTGGGTAGGCGTGAATTTTGGGAGGGACACAGTGTAAGCCAGTACCTTTATTATTTCCCCTTGAGGTGTTTACATGAAATGTGATACGTAAAAAACATAAATCTTAGTGGTTTTT
Organism: Okapia johnstoni; assembly: GCA_024291935.2. Taxonomy (NCBI): domain Eukaryota; kingdom Metazoa; phylum Chordata; class Mammalia; order Artiodactyla; family Giraffidae; genus Okapia; species Okapia johnstoni. The sequence goes on from CM044326.1 coordinate 4,727,978, forward strand.
TAAAGAGAAGTGATTAGCTTCGTGTGTGTGTGTGTGTGTGTATGTATATATATATATATGTGATCTATGAGAACACAAGTATATTAAGACTTTTTAAAGATACTTTAAAAAGAAATTTTTTTCCTGTTTAAAAGTGTACGGGGCTGGTGCACCAGGATGACCCAGAGGGATGAGATGGGGAGGGAGGTGGGAGGAGTTTCTGGAAGGGGAAATCATGTACACCCATGGTGGAGTCATGTCAATGTATGGCAAAACAAATAACAATATTGTAAAGTTAAAAAATAGATAAACTAATGTAAAAAAAGCGTTGTGATATGAATAATTCTGTCTTTTAGAGGGGAGACAGTAAGGTCAAGTTTTCATGTCATCACCAGCATGCCTCATTTCATTGTGCTTCACTTTGTGTTTTGCAGATGCTGCATTTTTTACAGGTTCAAGGTTTGTGGCAACTCTTGTGCCATCCAAGTCTTTTGGTGCCATTTTTCCAAAAATATTTGCTCACTTTGTCTCTGTGACATTTTTGTAATTGCAATATTTTGGTAATTGCAATATTTCACACTTTCTCATTATTATATTTGTTACAAATATAACACTTTTAACGGATGAGGAGTTTCTTCTCATGGATGAGCAAAGAGAGTGGCTTCTTAAGGTACAATCTGCTCCCAGTGAAGATTCTCTTAAGATTGTTAAAATGACAGCAAAGGATTTAAAAATATTTTATAAGCTTAGTTGATAAAGCAGTGGCTTTAACATCTTCAGCATCACTGAAGGCTCAGATGATGGTTTGTATTTTTTTTAGCAATAAATATTTCTTTATTACAGTACGTAGGCATAATGCCATTGCACACTTACTAGACTACATTGCACACTTACTAAACGACAGTTTAGTGTAAACCTAACTAGTTTATATGCACTGAGAAGCCAAAAAGTTAGTGTAATTCCCCTTACTGTGATACTTGCTTTACTGTGATAATTTGGAACTGAGTCCAGATTATCTCCAACGTCTGCCTGTGAGGGATTTGTATACTGAGAGTGTAACTGTATTGTACTGGTGAGTCTGTCATTAAGGCAGTCTGAAATGTCATCCTTAAAACATTTTTAAATGATCCTGTTATACATAAATGTAAGGAGACTGAACCTACCAAACATTAAAATATACTTTAGTGTCAGTCACTCAGTCACACCTGACTCTTTGCAACCCCATGGACTGTAGCCTGCCAGGCACATCTCTCCATGGGATTCTCCAGGCAAGAATACTGGAGTCGTTTGCCATTTCCTCCTCCAGGGTGTCTTCCCAACCCAGGGATCCATCCAGGGTCTCCTGCGTCGCAAGCAGTTTCTTTACCATCTGAGCCACCAGAAAAGCCTAAAATATATTTTAAGGCTGTGTTAATAAAACAGATTAGCACTCACTCAGGTAGAAATAGGAAAATCAGTGGAACTAAATAGAGGATGGCTAATCATTATAACAATGAGATGCTAATATTAACCAAAGAAATGCAGAGGTCAAAAAGTTTGGTAACAGAGTTGGGGGTATACATCAGGGCAGCTGCTTTTATGTGAAAGAATGTATCTTCTGCTTATAAAAGCAAGAGACTAGAAATATCTGGTTAAATGTCAAAATATATATACTTGTATGTATGCTAAGTTATATATATACTTATGGAAAGAATGGGCTATATTCATGTTTACAGAAATGAAACACCTACAATAAAAAACAAAAGTAAATATACCAGAGTCCCATTTGTTTAAGGAAAGAAGGCAGGAAGGAGTAATGCACACACTTACATATTTATATATGCTTTTGTGTGTCTATACGTTACAGCATATAAGGAAATACTAATAGCAATTGCCCTGGGAAACAGATCTGAAGTAGAAAGCTTGACTTCTCATTGTATATCTTGTTTTACTCTTACTTTTTAACTGAATACTTTTTTTTTTAGTGAAAATTACTTTTTTTAAAGAAAAGAAACCTGATTCTTTATTGTTTCTAGGGGTACATAAATGCTAAATGTACTAAAAGCCATGCTTGTACAGATGTGTTTTTTACCTATGTTTCTCTATAAGATTAATAAGGAACCTTCAACCCCTTGTTATATGTAAAATGAGAAAAAGGCAATCTCATGTGTATGCTGGGTGTTGGGATTTCAGAGATGCTGCATGTATAACTAACCCTTAGGTGTAAGTCAGTTTGTCCCACCCTCACTGAAGCCCTAGTATTGGTGAAGATGACTGACTGCTGGCAGTGTGATCACTTTCCTGGCTGTTCAGAGTATCCAGAGCTGTCCTGAGTTAGTCCATAAGGGAAAACACAAAACTAGTGAGTTCCTAGTCTGTGACTCCAGCTCTTCTCCAAGTAAATACATATGTGCGTTCAGTGAGCACAATTTATTTAATCTAAATTTATAAATCAATGAAGTATGAATCTGTTGTTTTAATTTAAAACAGATACAGCAAAATACACACATATATGACTTGAATTTTCACAAATAGCATACTTAGGAAACCAGTACCCGAATCAAGAAACATTACTGGCGCTCAGGAGTTCCCCTGGGAACCCTCTCTAGTCACGCTCACTGGTAAAGGTAACTGTACCCTAAAATGAGACAACTAGATTAATTTTGCCTGGTTTTGTCTTTTATATAAATGGATCATAGAGTATAGGTTCTTTTATATATGGCTTCTTCAATGATATTTGGAAGCATGTTCTAATTTTTTAAATAATTGCCAAGTAGTTGCATTTCAGCTGTTATTAGTAACAAAATACTTATAACTACTTAAAATTGTATATGGCACTCCTAGTGTGCTAGGATGGTGAAATTGATAGTGGTTGAAACAAAATAGGCTGAAACAGGTTATACAGGACCTTGTGTAATTGGCTCCAACCTGTTTCTCTAGCCTCACCTGTGGTTCTCCCCCAACCTACTGTCTTAGGAACACCACCTTTTGCCTTATAAATTTGTCAAGCCCCATCTTTTTCCCTTTTGTTGTGTTTTTTTTTTTAATTTTATTTATTTTTTTGGTTAAGCCCCATCTTAAATGTTGGACCTGTGAAACCTCCTCCACCTTTTTGAACCATTAGATCCTACCTGCTTTGTATTCTCTTCACTGTGTTCTTTCCTGTATCATAGCATTTGTCACATTATGTTTTAATAATTTTTCAACAGCCTCCATTTGCCATGTTCTTTTTACATTGTCCCTTGTGAATAGCATCATGCCTGCCCCATTATAATAAACACAACCACAAGTGTTCAGTAAATGAGAAGAGATCCTCTCCAAGGGCTTGATAGTCTCCTGGGGCGGACAGGTGTGCAGAAACTTAAAATCTTTAACTTGTACATCAGTCACGCTTTCCATATGCCTGCTGCTGTTCCAAGCTCTCAGATTATCCTCATAATACTAGGCAGGTACTATTATGATCCCTGTTTTGCAGATGAGATTAACTTGGTAAGCTGGCAGAGCCAAGATAATGGATTTAGTCAGTCTAGTTCCAACTTCCTCTCTGTAACTGAGTGACTGTCTTCAAGCAGGGGGTGATGCACTATTAATATTAACATTGTTGCTGTGAGTGTAGTGAGTGGTATGAAGAGAAGCCCCGCTGGCAGGCTAGCGTAGGGGCAGCTCATCCAAGACCTCGTGTGCTGTGCTAAGGAGTTTTGACTTTTGTGGGCAATGGAGAGCCCATGTGGTTTTCAAGTCAGTGACTGGTTTTGTGTTTGAAGAAAGTGACTTAAATAGCAATATAGTACCAGTGGCTAGGCAGACAAGTAGAAAAGATTAGAGAGAGTCCTGGGAACATCCCGCTGGCGTCAGGGACAATGAGAATGGAGGAGGAGGAGCAAAGCCTCCTTGCTGAATTCCGGCATCAGGCCCCTCTGTCCACAGACTTATTAAAACACAAGTAAAGGAGCAGGGCGCCACGCAAGGACTGATTTACAGTCCGAGAAAGCCAAGGTCTTAGCAGGTCTCTGGACTGAGGGACACCAGGCACCCCTGAGGACAGGGATACCACCCTGCAGTGGGGTTAATTAGGCACATCTGACTGTTGACAGACAACTCCACCCCCCCCCCCCACAACATTTTCCCCAGGAAATTAGAGGAAGTGTCTGTGGAGTCTGACCAACCCAAGAGAGAAGATGTAAAGATACACTGTTGTTCACTCTCTAAGTCGTATCCAACCCTTTGCAACTCCATGGACTGCAGCACGCCAGGCTCCTGTCCTTCACTATCGCCCGGAGTTTGCTCAAATTTGTGTCCATTGAGTCGGTGCTACTATAACCATCTCATTCTCTGCCTACCTCTTCTTTTTCCCTCAATCTTGCCCAGCATCGGGGTCTTTTTCCAGTGAATCAGGTCTTTACATCAGGTGACCAAAGTATTGGAGCTTCAGCTTCAGCACCAGTCCTTTCAGTGAATATTCAGGACTGATTTCCTTTAGGACCGACTGGTTTGGGGGCTTCCCCAAAGAAATTATTCTGCCAAGCCTGCCAACTCTGAAGTCCACAGTCACAAACTTCACCCGTGGGGAGAGTTTCTAGTTGGCATTTATGTGTCCACCTCTTACACAGGAGTGAATAACCAAGGAACACAAGGCATTTTTGGAAAGCCTCTTAACATTACAGGGCCTAAAACAAGACAGACTAACCAAGGAGGAAATTAATCTAGTAACATCTTCAGAGATAAATGGTTATAAAAGATATTATACTTAAAAAAGAATATTCAAGAGGAGAAATAAACTTCTTATACACGAATAATGCAATAGCAGAAATGAAAAGCTCAACAGAAATGTAGTAAGTTGAGGAAATCTTCAAAAAATATAACAGCAGGACAAAAAAAAATTGGAAAATAGTAATGACAAAATTTGAGGACAGCTCACAAGATTCCATAACTGAATAGCAGAAATTCTAGATAGAAAAGTAGAAGCAGAGAGGGGGAAGTACTAAAGTACTCTAGGAAAAATGTCCAGAACTGAAAGACTGAGTCTTTAAACAATGTATGAACATACAACTGGGAGGGAAAAAACCCCTAAATTTTATAAAGGATGAAGAGGGTGAGCCCGAGACAGGCGCTGCATTCTCACTTGAACTTGTGTGCTGGGAGATGCTCCCGCTGCTATTCCCAGAAACAGGGAAGGGGGCCGTCACAGTCTCCACAGGGGAAGGAGTTCTGCTCTCAGCCGAGTGACTCCGCACGGTCTTCAGCACGTGTGGACGCCCAGCAGACAGACAGAAATCCCGTGGTGAAAATTTGAAGACCCACATTACAGCAAGCGTCATTTGCGTAGAGCGTTACAAAGTTCACGGGAGAAGGTCTGATCCCTGAGACTGGACAGAGGAGAGGAAAGAGGCCTGGGTGAAGAAGGGAAGTGGAGAGAATTCCAGGGGCAGGAAAACAAGAAATGCTTTGTGGAAACTCAGGTCAGGTAGGGCTTGAACAGGGAAGTTTATGTGCAGTTTAGTATCGAGAAGATGACTCTGGATGTTTTGACCATCAGGAAGCTGTCGGTCACTTGTGAGAGACCACGTGTGGACCCAACCGTGCTCGGGAGAGGAGGTGGAGACCCCGAGGACAGTGGTTTTCAACTGATCTGTGTTCTCTGTCCCTCGGAACACCGGGGTCTGTTGTGGCATCTGTGACACGCCTGTGTCAGCATGGATCTGACACCATCCCCAGAGGCAGCGTCTGGTTATCGAGCCCCAGCTGGGGCCCTGACCTGCCTCTCACCTCCCTCCTCAGGGCCCAGCCAGGCCACTCGGACTGCTCAGGGCTGTGGGAACGTGACCTTAAATACTGAGCTTTACTTGGTCTTTTATATCATTTGTGACACCATATAGAGTTATCTCGCTTTATATTAAAATACTCGTTTGAAAATTGTGGTCGATAAAATGCCTTTTCTAACTGTATTATTAATCATAGGTCAGACTAGCAAACCAACTGTAAGTTTTTCTGATTATTCTAAGGAAAGTGAAGCTGAACAGATCAAAGCCATCACAGTTAACCTCATATATCCCCTCCTAGTTATTCGGCTCACTAGTCTATTTTTTGAGATATAGAAAAACAGGGGTCCCCTTCTAAATTTGCCATGACATTAACCTTTCCAAGTAGATTGACTAAACTGTAGTGCAGTTACTCACTGCATTGGGTAAAATACATATTTATAAATACCATGGATTGCTTGCATTTTTTTCTCTTTGGGATTTTTGCTATTTTTTTTCAAGGAAAGTATAGTTTCCCAATACTTAGAGGAACTGAGAAATGGAATGTTATCAGGGTATGATTTCCTTACCAGTGAGAAAAGTTTAACCATTTTTACTCTGGTTTGAGACAAGCGTCTCCCTAAACATTGAAAGCTGTAGAGTTTGAAACATGGGTTTATATTACAGATATTGTCTAGGAGTGGGGATTGGGGTTGTCTGTGGCATTATGACAGCATATGCTTTTTTTAAAAAGTGCTTTAGACCTCCTGCCAGACACATTTCTCTCTGGAGGCCCACAGAGTGAACACGCCAGCAGCACATTTATGATTGCTTATGACTTTGTTTTTTAATTTATTGCACAGGTTTTCCTGCAGCCAAACTTTTTTTTAAATTTGCTAAGAAGGGAAGTTTATTTTTCATTTCTAAATCGCTGACTTTTGTTTGTTAATGTCTGTAAAACATAAGAGTAGTACAGCCCACTATTCGGAGAAGGCAATGGCACCCCACTCCAGTACTCTTGCCTGGAAAATCCCATGGATGGAGGAGCCTGGTAGGCTACATAGTCCATGGGGTTGCTAAGAGTCGGACACGACTGAGCGACTTCACTTTCACTTTTCCCTTTCATGCACTGCAGAAGGAAATGGCAACCCACTCCAGTATTCTTGCCTGGAGAATCCTGGGGACGGTGCAGCCTGGTGGGCTGCCGTCTATGGGGTCACACAGAGTTGGACCTGACTGAAGCGACTTAGCAGCAGCAGCAGCAGCCCACTATTGTAAAATAGAATTGAATTTTTGCCAATTTTCCTGTAAATTGTCTTAAATTTTCCTGTAATTGTTTTAAATTTTTTTTCTGGTTTGGCTATTTTTTTTTCTGTAATAAAGTGGAAAGATTTCCCTTACTCACTAGATTGTTGACAAATCATTTTTGGTACCATGTAGCATTCTTTGCTTGAATATGGCACATGTCCTCTTACTTGTGTGTCGCTTTTAATGTGTGAAATGAATGATTTGCTGGTTATATGGAAGAGAAATGAGTGGTGGACCAGGAGACAAGATTGATTGGCAACTGCCTTTTCCTATACAAATGAGTTTTACTACAAACTAATAGTGAAACCCGGAGAAGGCAATGGCACACCACTCCAGTACTCTTGCCTGGAAAATCCCATGTATGGAGGAACCTGGTGGGCTGCAGTCCATGGGTTCACTAGGAGTCGGACATGACTGAGCGACTTCACTTTCACTTTTCACTTTCATGCATTGGAGAAGGACATGGCAACCCACTCCAGTGTTCTTGCCTGGAGAATCCCAGGGATGGCAGAGCCTGGTGGGCTGCCGTCTATGGGGTCGCACAGAGTCAGACACGACTGAAGCGACTTAGCAGCAGCAGCAGCAATAGTGAAACCAGAGTAACATTTAGGAGTAATCACAAACAGCCCAATTCTCTGAAATGTCTGTTTGGGTAAAAAGTATGTCAGTATGAGCCTGAGGATTTGGGAATGGACCTTGAACAGCAGTGCACTTCCTGGATCAGCATGGAGAGTGAAGAAACCACTAAGATTCCAAGAGAAGAATTTCTTTTAACAGCACTGTAAAAAGTTAGTTAACAGCATTGTTTGTTTCGTTCTCTAACAGTCTGTTCTGGAGGGTGGCTGAAGGGCCATCTGAGGCAAAGGTGTGTCATCCCAGCTGTTGTGGGTCAGTGGTGACATACACACAGTAGGAGGCTGGACTCACAAGCACAGCAGCAGGAGGAGTAGGATGCAGGACACTCGAGCGCTTGCCATCTGCGCTTTCCACCCGGGCTGTGCTACTTGATTTGTGAACCAGCTGATGGGAAAAAAATCACTGTGGTATCGCAGGGAAAGTGCTTTGGGACCATCCAAGATCAGGGTTTGAGGTTCCAAAAGTATCCTGTGACTTACAGGCTAAAACTTTGGGTATGAGTTCTTAAATGGACTTTATATTATAAACACAATCAAAAAGTTGTTCCCTTTTAATAGCTGAAAAGTTGTTCCTTTTTAAAATGTAGCATAGTTTTAATCTTAAAATGGTTTTTCTTGTCATAAATTACATATTTGCCATGATAGTTTATTCTTTCTTGATATTTCCTTTGTTTTCTCTTGGCTTGCAAATGGGTTGTTAGAAATTTGTACCTATGTCTTGTAGTTATTTGGAAAACATAACTACTTTTTAAAAAATTTATTTATTTATTTTAGTTGGGGGCTAATTACTTTACAATATTGTAGTGGTTTTTGCCATACACTGACATGAATCTGCCATGGGTTTACATATGTTCCCCATCCTGAACCCCTCTCCCACCTCCCTCCCCATCCCATCCCTCTGGGTCATCCCATTGCCCCAGCCCTGAGCATTTGTCTCATGCATAGAACCTGGAATGGCGTTCTGTTTCACATATGATAATATACAGGAAAACATACCTACTTTTTAAACTATACAAATCATCACCTTTTATGCTTTCAAAAAACATGTTTGAAAATTCCTTTATCATCAAAGCCAAGACTGAAGCTATAAACCTAGATTCCATTATGTGCCAAATTTAGTTCTTGCCCCATTTAGTTTTCTGGACATTATTAATTTCATCTGAATTCATTAACCAAAATGTTGTTCCCCCCAAAGCTTCCAGGAAGCTTCTAGCTTCCTCTAGAATATATACCTTCAACAAATTTTACTTTTGCCTTTCAGATGCCATTTTATTATCACCATTTTGTTAGTCTTAACTCTGTTTCACACTGTATCCAATGAACTAATCTCAATTAGTTTAAATCTCAATTAATTTAATGAACTAATCTCTAATTAGTTGGAAACAACTAATTTTGGTTCCTCTTGGGTAATGTTTCCAAGAGGGAAGTCTAGGGTACCTCTCAGCAGTTTTTCTAGGAAGAGGGATAGATTTTCTGAAACTTCATATATTGTGTATCAGAATGTCTTTTGGTTACCATTCATTTTGTTGACCTGAATGACAACTTGTTTGGGAATAGTTTTTGTGTTGCAACGTTTCTTAAACTGTTGCCATTTTGTTCTATTGTTTGCTATCCCTAGCTTCTGGAAGAGAAAGCTGAAACCATCCTCATTTGATTATTTTTAGGTTATCTGATTTTCTGATGGCTGTGTCCAAAATAATTTATTGTCCCTGAAATTCAAGAACCTCCTGAGGTTCTGTCTAGGTCTGGCTCACTTTTGAGGATTCTTGCCTGGAACAAGATGAGTCTTACATACCATCCCAGATATGTTCTCTGGGTTCCCTTTTGCCATGCCTTCATGGCAAGTGTTTACATTTCATTTTTAAATCATCATTTATTTGCAGATTGAGTTTCTGCTTTCTAATCTCCACGCTTACTTTCCTCTCTTAACACCCTCAACTTTGTTCTCTTTCTGTGTATTCTGGTAGAATATTTGAACTCTGCCCCTCTCCATACCTGACTTGATTTTCTCCAATGTCAGTTCAACTCATCATCATCTCCAAAGCAAGTTTAAATCATGATTATTTTTCTATTTCCTTGTAATCTCCTTTCATCCATCTCTATTCATCTATTACCTACATTGCAACTCCTTGTTTTATCTCATCCTGAGCGCTCCTTGATGCCTTTTGTTTTTATTTCCTGGAGAACTTATTAAGACTTAACACTTAATAAGACTCAATAATTAAGTTATTATTAAGAGCATTATTTTCTATATTTTTTGTGCACTCAAATAGTAAAATTAGTTGTCATTTTCTGAGTGCTTCATTTTTACCACATATTATACTAAATACTTTCCAGGCTTTTTTTTTCTCGTTTAATCCTTAGGACACCCTGCAAGGAGTAATTATTATCATTATTTTACTCATGAGGAAAAAAGCACTTAAAAAGACTACTAAAAAGTGCAAGGTCACACAACCCAAAATTAATAAATTGAAGAGTCAAAGTTTAAACCCGGACTCTCAGGCTCCAAAGCCTGTTTTCCTTACCTCACTATACTATCTTCTCTATAAATAACTTGCATAGAACTATATTTTAATAAAATAGTCAAAAGAATAACATTCCCCTTTTACTGGAGCTTTTTTTTTTTTCAGTGCCCCATTTTATCTGCCTTCCAGTTACCATCCATCTCTTTATTCAACCTTGTAATGAGAGATCGCTGCAAATGCGGGTCCTCTTCCCGTCCCTACGCTCCCCGTGGTGAACAGTCTGTAGGCCAGTTACAGTGGTATTTGCCCCCTGGAGAGGTTGTGTAGTTGAGAAGCAAGGGCTGCCGCTGCTGCTGCTGCTAAGTCGCTTCAGTCGTGTCCAACTCTGTGCGACCCCATAGACGGCAGCCCACCAGGCTCCCCCGTCCCTGGGATTCTCCAGGCAAGGACACTGGAGTGGGTTGCCATTTCCTTCTCCAGTGCATGAAAGTGAAAAGTGAAAGTGAAGTCGCTCAGTCGTGTCCCACTCTTCGCGACCCCATGGACTGCAGCCCACTAGGCTCCTCTGTCCATGGGATTCTCCAGGCAAAAGTACTGGAGTGGGTTGCCAAGCAAGGGCACCGGGTTTGAAATAATGAAAAACCCAGATTTGAAGCCCAGTTGTGCTATGTGGCAGCCGTGGACAAGTTACTTAGCCCCTGTTACTGTGTCAGTGTGCGTGTCGGAGGAGTGCCGCCCCAGGTGAAGCCCTTGCCACTGTCTGTACGTTGTTGACTGCGGTGGGTGGCGGCCTGCGGGGGCTCCCCCGGCACCCCCCCGGGCACCGCGCGCCCGCCGGCCTCGAGCCGCCCGCGTCCCAGGATGCACCGCCGCACTGGCCGCCTGGCCCACGTCCCAGGATGCACCGCCGCACTGGCCGCTCGCGTCCCAGGATGCACCGCTGCACTGACCGCCTGACCTGGCTTGGCGACGGAGCTCGGCGTCAGGCCCGAGAGAGAAAGGTGCGGAGAGGGTGTGGCTTGGAGCCCGCGGCCTGCTGTGTGCCAGTGCCTCGCAGGGCGAGGTCGGTCCCGGTCCCGTCCCGGTGCAGGCCGTGTGTCGGGCCCGTGTGCGGACGCAGGCCGAGGCCATGCCCCGTCCGCCGGTGAGCCGTGTACCAGGCCCCCTCCCCGCAGGTCGAGGCCCGGTCCGGCCCCAGCCCCTGCCAGGCCGCAGCCCTGTCCAGTCCTGGGCCGAGTCTCAGCCGTCTTGCTGCAGCCCACCTACCGGCCTTGCAAAGCCGGTTAGACTCATCCCAGGACTCCAGTGCCAAGTGGGTTTCCCTCTTTGACTTGCCCTCATGGGTTTTTGTGAATTGCTGGGTTGGCCCCATCTTCTCACTCAGGTGGCTAGGGGTCAAGCCCACATTTCTGCGGAGTTCAAGAAGGTAAGGGAGCCCAGGAGACTGTCCGGAAGTGGACTCAAGGCCTAGACTCGATTCGCAGACCGCTGTGCCCTCTGTATCCCTGGCCAGCACTTCTGAGGGGGCTCCGTTTTTTTCAGGTGAAAGTTATTATCCCCGTGTGACTTTAAGGAAACTCTAACAATACCCTTTTTTTACTCTACAATTCAACCGAGTGTATCAAGGACCCAGTATGTGTTTAGACCCAGTGTGAGATCTGGGTGCTGGGACCTCAAAGATGAAAACGGTGCCCGTCCTATTCTGCATAGTCATAGCTTGGAGGCCTAAATCACCCTATGATTTTTGATGTTTATTCCAGATTTTCTTTTACCCCATCAGAAAATGGGGGGGGGGGTAAAAGAAATCATTTAAATTTAAATCAACTGAAATGGGGGGGTGGAATGTGGAGTTGTAGAAAGGGTAAATTGATCCAGTTACATTGGTTTGCCTACTGTAAATTGTGCCTTTTCTTCCATTAATAGTTCAGTAAACAAATTTAGTAGGTCCAGACCAGCATTTTTTAAGATTAGAATAGACAATAGAGTACATTATAAATAGTATGGATAAGTTTTGTCTTGTGAAACTTTGAGTTGAACGTGCATGCTCAGTCGTGTCTGACTCTTTGCGGCCCCATGGACTGTAGCCCACCAGGCTTCTCTGTCCATGGAATTTTTCAAGCAAGAATACTGGAGTGGGTTGCCATTTCCTCCTCAAGGGTATTTTCCCAGCCCAGGAATCAAACCTGTGTCTCCTGAGTCTCTTGCATTGCAGGCAGACTCTTTACCCACTGAACCATTGGGGAAGGTTTCAGTTATATATATTCAATAGGTATATTTGTATTAGGTTGTGACGTAAAGTATACTTATTGTGGATTACATCTTAAAAATTGTTGCAGGTTTAGATCAGGGCAAATACGTTACATGTATAGAAAGTAACCTTGCAGTGGTAATATTTTATCTTGATAACAGATATTTGCAAAGACTGAAACTATGAAAGAGTCAAATGGTATTTCTGCCCTAATTAGCTCCATGTTTTATAATTACTTTACATGGTATTAGCATGGCATGTATTTGGGTATCTGATCCATCACATTCATTGTAGATCGTTGCTGATGTGTAAGGAATGGAATGGCAAAATTGCTCCAATATATGAGATCAGTCACTCTAGTGGTTGCTGATAATAGAAGCCACAAACCATCATTTTTATTGTGAAAATATGCGTGATTTATAGGTTATGTCTGTTGTTGCCATGTGTGACCTATGAAGATCTTCTCTTTCCATTTTCCCTGCTAAAATTCAGTGATGAAGTTAAATAATCCGAGAGTTTTCTGGTCTGTCGTAATTATGGTGTTACTTTTTCTGAAAACTTGATGCAGAGCATATCTGAGGTCAGAGGGGCTTTGCTATTGAAAGATGTTTTTCTTTTCAGCTTTGATAAGAGATTTTTTTAAAATTTTAACTAAAATTTAAAGCTCTTAATGGTTGTTGTTGTTCAGTCACTAAGCTGCATCCAGCTCTTTGCAACCCCATGGACTGAAGCATGCCAGGCTTCCCTGTCCTTCACTATCTCCTGGAGTTTGTTCAGATTCTTGTCCGTTCTTGTTCAGATGCTTGCTGTAATAATTGTTTTTACATTTTGTATTTGTGTTTATTTATTGACTAGTTGGTTGGTTGATTTTGATTTTAAGGATTTAAATAACTTAAAGTTTGGACTATAGTTGTTGAAACTAATTTCCCAGTGTATAATTGATTCTCTAATGTGTTGGTCAGACATTTACTTGTAACTGGCTAGTATTTTGTTTTGCAAATGGACCTTGCAAACAGTTTAGCATCATCAAGCAAACTATTTTTTTTAACCGTACTTACTGGTAACTGCTATGATAGGAATTCCACAGATGTATGAATTAATGAACATTATAACCATAAATTATTCATGTAAACATTTGGTGATACATCTTATTAGTTTTTAGCAAAACAATTTTTATACCTGATTTATTTTAAGAGGAACTAATATTTGGCAGTTTTATTCCAGAGAAATGATAAGGCATCTATTTTAAAAAGAGATAAGTGAATGGAAATCATCTGGCCCATTGGACACTTTCAAACTGCACCCAACAGTGAAACAAGTAAAGTGACATCTAAATTTCTAATTCAAAACCAGCCTAACTCAAAAGAGGTTAAGAAGGTGGGGGATTATTTTTCCTCAATTGAGGTCTCAGTAGGAACCTGTGAGGGGCACTTTATAATCAGTCTGGTATGCGGTATTTTGCTCCTATCCCTTTAGTCTCTTCCCAAGTGTTAGACTCCAGCACTCACTGTGTAGTTCGGTTGATCTGTTAATAGAGCAAATGACTGCTGACATTCAGGGAATGTGCTTGCTTTTTCCAGCAATAGCCAAAGTTTGAGATCCCTAAGTAGCTAGAAAGCAGGGACCATCTTTGCCTTGTTCACTCTGATTTCCTATTTTCAGGCACATAGGAGGTGCTCAGTAAATAATTGTTGAAGGAATGAAAATACCATGGAAGGAGGAAGAGCAGCAGCAGAAGGTACATACAGCTTAAAACATAGGAGGAAAGAGTATTATCAGACACTTAACTAGTATTTACTGAGGGTCTCCTATGAACCTAGTAGTGTTTCTGGGGTGAGATCTAGGCTCACAGGCTGTTTACAGCTTAGGGGAGACAGGGAATATACTGATCAATTTCAGTTAAAAGAGGATTTCTGTGCTGTACTAATAAAGAATGGGACTGAACATAAAATGAGCCTGATGGTGTGACTTGGATGATAAGTGTAAAGAGAAAGGTTGATTCAAGTTGCTTTGAGAGGCAGTGTTTCCCAGAGGAAATGAGTGGGGCCTGGATAAGGAGGGAGGGCAGATAGGGCATGAGCATAGCCACTGGTCACCCAAGGGGAGACTGGTATGGGGGACAGTGGGGAGCAAAGTGGGGTAGGCTGCCTGGGGGTTATATTTTGGAGGAGAGGCTAGGAAATAGATAGTCATGGAAGTTAGATTACATGTAACCAGCATAAAGAAGCTGTAAGTTCTGGAGCAAGGAAGTATTTTGTTGAAGGCTGTGTTTTTAGAGTGCTCTAAAGGAGGAGGGCAGCTCTCTCTCAGAGACTAGAAGGGGACAGGACACAACCCCCCAGGACTAGAAATTCAGTACTACTTTCAGTCACACCACAATGTTCTGGTCACTGTGGATGCTTTGGTGGCACAAAAGCAACCAATGAGGTGAAATGCATTTGTCCTAGAACTTCACTTTAGGAGGGTCTGGAAATGACCAAAGGGTGTCCACACCTGTTCAGCAGCCACAAACCCACACATGCTCAGTCTCTGCCTCAAGCCTGGTCTGTGTTTCTAATGCCTTGTGGAGTAACAAAGTCATATAAGGAGAAAGAAGTGTGAGTTCTTGTTCTTGGGAATGAATCTTAGTTGCTGACATCATGAAATTTAGTCCAGCTTGTGTTTTTCATAAAGGACTCCATCCTGCCTTTTAAAAACTTGCTCCCAAGAATTCACAAGCTGAAGAGAGGTGCCCATCCTTGGTGGTCTCAGGTTGCCAAGCACATCCTCTCTTGGTTCTTTGTTGGCACGTGGTATGTAGGGTATGGGATAAGAGGGAGAATGTGAGCGAGAGGGAAAAGATAGATAGTAAGCCCCTTGAGGTCAGAGGTCTCACCTTCATCCTGGTGTTTCAAGCAGCTTATACAATACATGTATTGAATGAATGATGACTGGATAGATAAGGGGCATTTTGTTTCCTGATTGTCTGGTATGCATAACATGGTGTCAGTGGCCCAGATATTTATTCAAACACTCATCTCCTTCCTACCTCCTCTTTCTTCATACCTGTTTAGTGCTGGTGCAACTCATAAGGTATATGGAATGCTTGGCACAATGTTGGATTAAGGGAGTGTAGATGTTAAAGCTACCAAGTCAAGCCTTCACAGGCTGAAACTGTCATGGGGTTAATGATTTGGAGGATGAAAAGTTTATCTGCCTACTTCAGGCTGTTTCCTGAGGCCATACTATGCAGTCTGAGCTCCTCATTTAAAATCCATGGCTTATGCTTGCATGTACAAAGACTATGAAGTAGTAAATTTTGAAGTCCGTCTTCTCTGTGGTCCCAATGTGCACCTGGGTAGAGCATATAGATACACTCGTGCCACATATACATGTGGCCATTTCCCTCTGCACTCTTTGTTATAGGGTTAGTGAACACTTGTGCTCATCTCTGTGAGTATGCATCTGTATCAGTTTGGGAAGTCACTCTGTATTTTTATTTTTAGATACTTAGATCCTTCAAAACACATGTTTTATGTCTGGCACATACTATGAATCCAGTAAATACATGTTGAATGAGATAATGAACAAACACTCTGTTCAGAGAATGGTCATGGGTGCTACTTGAAAACTTGATACAATCCTTATACCCAAGATTTAATTGGAGAAACTAAGTCTATGTGCAAAAATAAAGTCTATTAGGAATAAACATAGGAATAAAGCATATAGATTAAATATATTAATAATATTGGTTATTATAATCGTAGCTAAAATATACGAAGTGCTTACTATGTGCCAGGTACTCTCCTAAGAGCTTTGATGGATATTAACTAATTTAATGTTTTCCTAACTCTGGAAGATATTGCTGTTATCTTCCCCATTTTGCGGTTGAGAAACCCAAGGAACTGAGACTTAAGTGACTTGCCTGGAGTCATACAGTCAGTAAGAATAAGATCACATAATGAGCACAACGAGGCACTGGGGTTCAGCAGCAAAAACTTTCTGGAGGAGACCAGTTGAGATGTGGCCTGCCCCATCGGCGAGGCACAGACCATCTGGTTGGCCATCACCGGGGGTGGTAAATGAGGCCTGCTCACGTAGCTAGATCACTGTTTCTTGAAAGAGATTCTCTCCTTTGAGGAGAAGAGCAGATAAACTCTATTAAACTTATATTTTCCTCTCTAGAAAATTAAGTAAGGTTTGGTCTCAAATATAACACACAGCTTAGAATATCAGAAGCTGCCCTGCTTCCCTTTCCTCCACGTCCGCACCACATGCAGCTGGGTACCCTCTGGTCCTTGCTAGCAGAGCTGTGGCACCATGTCTAGTGGTCTGCATCCCACTAGGGCCCACAGTCCATTTTCCTGTGCCCTACTTCCTCTGTGTTCCTCTTCTGAGTTCCTGAGTAGCCCTCCGAAGTCCTGATCGGACTTGCCTGCTTTTATCCCCTGCCCCTCTTTTACCCTGTGAACGTTTCTTTACACCGTTTCCTACTTCAGTAACATTCAGTGACAAGATTGCTCTGTGTATAAAAACTCCTCAGCCTTGTAACACATCTTGTTACTCCCCTCGAGACCTCTCCTCTCTTATCAGGCTTAATTGCTTACATTTTATTGTCAGAGGTAATATTCACTTTTTAAAATGCAATGAATCATTACTATCTTAACAAATGATTTAATATCTATTAATGGGGATTCAAATATATAAAACTGATTTAATGTCTTAAGTCCGAAAGTTTTCTAATAAAATGAAACAGTATTTCCTGGAAGTGACGCCCACACACGCATCTTGCTCTGGCACATTCCCTTTGGTTCTCTGTTTTCTGTTAGCAGTGAACTGATACATTTATCATGAGGCACAAGTCATAAAGAGAGAAAAAAAAAGGAAAAAGAAAAGCGTTACCTTAGGAGTCCTGGAAGGAGCATGTTGTGTTTATCTTCCTCAGAGAAGCTCCTCAGAGGAGCCAGGCTAACAATACCCCCAAGTCACAACCAGCAAAGCTCCAGAATTCCTCACTTCTGTCCCTCTACCTGTTGCCCTCCGTTGCACAGGTTTTTCATCTGTCGCTAAAGAAGGAGGAACTACACCTTGTCCTTGACTCAAGAAATAGAGCAGATGTGAGATGGTTTTGATGATAGAGAAGCTATGAGCTCTGTATAAACACTCTGTCTTTGATTTGAACATATATCTCATTAGTAGATGACATATATTTAGTTATACAATTGACAAACAAGCAAACAACATGTGGTCCTACAGTGCTCTCTTGGCTTATTTAATTCTGAGAA
Organism: Okapia johnstoni; assembly: GCA_024291935.2. NCBI lineage: Eukaryota > Metazoa > Chordata > Mammalia > Artiodactyla > Giraffidae > Okapia > Okapia johnstoni. The sequence goes on from CM044326.1 coordinate 4,745,594, forward strand.
AGGGAACCCAGAGTCAAGTTCAGAAGTATCCTCTTCCCTGCATATCTGCAGAGTGAAACTGAGTGTTGGTTGCCCACAAGTTGGGGTGTTAACTGTTGACATGTGTTGAACAGCTCAGCACTGTGCTAAGCTCCAGGGATAGAAGGATGTATGAGGCATGTTCCAGAGGAATTCCCAATGTAGTGGGGGCTGCATGCATGCTCGGTCAAGTCCGGCTCTCTTGCAACCCCACAAATTGTAGTCTGCCAGGCTCCTCTGTCCACGGGGTTATCCCAGCGAGAACACTGGAGTGGATTGCTATGTCTTCCTTCAGGGGATCTTCCCAACCCAGGGATCCAAACCGCATCTCCTGTGTCTCTTGCATTGCAGGCAGATTCTTTACCATTGAGCCACTAGGGAAGCCCGTGTAGTGGGGAAGCAGATACACAACCAGCTAAGTTGTAATAGTAGAGTAGAGTGCTGTGATATAGTTATAAACCCACAACAGGTGGGCTGAGAGCTGTGTGCCTTGGCAGGGGAGTCAGACTTCCATCGTGCAAGAGAGACCAGGAAGAAGCCAATGGATGGGCATGGGAGTTGCCTGCTTCTTTTGCCTGCAAAGTAGTGGGAAAGGACAAGAGGAGATTCTAAAGGACTAGTTGTCTCCTGTGACAAATCTAGCCAGTATTAAAAAGCAGAGACATCACTTTGCTAACAAAGGTTCATATAGTCAAAGCTCTGGTTTTTCCATTGGTCATGTACAAATGTGAGAGTTGGACCACCGAAAAGTTGATACTTTCAAATTGTGGTGCTAGAGAAGACTCTGAGAGTCCCTTGGATAGCACGGAAATCAAACCAGTCAATCCTAGAGGAAATCAGTCCTGAATATTCATTGGAAGGACTGATGCTGAAGCTCCAATACTTTGGCCACCTGATGCAAAGAGCCAACTCATTGGAAGAGATCCTGATTCTGGGAAGGATTGAGGGCAAGAGGAGAAGAGGGCAACAGAGGATGAGATAGTTGGAAGACATCACCTACTCAATGGACATGAGTTTGAGCAAACTCCAGGAGACAGTGTAGGACAGGGAAGCATGGTGTGCTGCAGTTCATAGGGTTGCAGAGAGTCACAGACAGCTTAGCGACTGAACAACAGACTAGAAATGGACAGTGTGGGGTAATTCTGCATAGTCTCTTGGCAAGATCTGATAAGATCTGAACCACAACCTGTGCATTTAGTGCCCATTCTGCTGGCAGATCACCGCCTGCCAAATGAGCTTTAAAATTTATGAACCCTTTAATAGAAAAAATCTGAGAAGAGAAACTAGACTAGGAGAATTGCATAAGCAAGTGTTGAGTGAAAGGGCCTTGACCAGTTTTCCTTCTTTGAACTAAATTCATTAGGGAAATTTGAAAAACTGTAAAGTTTCAGAGAACATCAAACTGGCATTTTCCCCTTCTCTGCCTCTAGTCAACTTTTATTTTGCTGTCAGCTATTAAGCTGACAGAAGAAGAAAGCTGTCTTTCAGCGGTTGGAGTCAGCCAATGATGAGAGCTTCAAACCAGGCTTTCGGGGAGGCAGTGCTGCCCAGACCTCCTGGGAGGCAAGGTTCGGCTTATGAGATGGACAGGAATCAACTTGTTGAAGTTTTTTACTTGTCAGAGCACCTTTAAATAATCCACGCTTGCAGCTGTTTCATCTTTAGACAAAGGAAAATGAAAATGGTCCCAAAAGGTGTAACATCTCAAGTTCTGTGAAACGAGGGACACCTGCCTTTAAAGTGGCAGCCTCTGAAGCAGGCAGGCAATGTTTATATCGCACTACCAAGTTTGTCTTTCCTTGTCTGTGATGGTTGTTCTCTGAGACACACATCAAAACAAAGCGAATCACATCCAACTATTCTAAAAAGAAAAGATCACCTGATTTTTTTGGTCATTTTATGGTTCAGAAAGGGGATTTTTTTTTCAATTGCTGAAAACAGGTGGAAAAATTGCATTTCTGAGAGTGATGCTCCTTAGTTAATGAGTTTTGTGGTGTGGTGGTGGTGGTGGTAGTGGTGGTGATTTAGCTAGCAAAATCCATGCCCACATTTCAGGCTTATGGAGAGTAATATGCTGTCAGACCAGCACAGAGGACTGTGCAGGGCTGTCAGCAGTGTTTCGGGTCTCTCTCCACCACTAAACCCCTTCCTTTTAATACAAACAGCAAGACTGTCCTGAGTAGTAGTTGACGAATGACCGTGTGCACTGAAATACAATGACGATGAAGCAATTGATGCATTTGTGATTCACTGTCTCAACGGATTCCAGTTTTCTCCGCTCTAAGTGGTGAAACAGGAAACAGCATCGCATCAGGAAGAACCTGAAGGTGTCCTCCAGGAGCCATGCCCCACGTCACTGATTGCCCTCAGTCAGAAATCTTGACCTGCAACTTTAGAGGGTGGGTCTCTGAAAGAATTTCAGAGCTTACACAGTAGTGAGGTGTGTTCCTCTCTGATGAGAGCGAAGCTGGCTGGAGCACTGGGAGTCTGGCTCTGACTCTCTTCACAAGCCAGGGGCATCTTTGTGCGCTGAAGTTTCAGAAAGGTAGGCACCATCTTGTGGATGTTATTATTTGAGCACCTTCAAAACCAAGTTGGCCTTGACTCTGTGTATGTGTGTGTGCGTGAGAGAGAGAGAGAGAAAATGATCAAAATGTTTGGTTTGGGCCTGATGCGGGAGAGAGACAGAAAACAGAGGTTCAAAGCCATTTGCTTGATAAGTTTTTAGTAGTGGAGAGTAAATGGTGAATTCAAACTTCTACTTCTAACCTGTATTACTTGCTCTTTGGCAAGTTTAAACTGATTCACTGAAGGCACAGGAAGAATTGTTCAGAGAGTGAAATCACATGAGGCCGAACTCGCTGTCAGTGTAGCTTGATTTATTTTGGAAATCCTTGACTCAAGCTGAAATGAAAAGAGTGTCCATGGATCTCCAGGCAGCACGGAAAAGGCCATCAGACTACTTAAGAATGTCATAAATTTGGAACAAGGCAGAACTTGCTCATCTCACAGTGACAAGCTTTTCTAAGCTTGTTCCATCTTGAGGGAGATAATGTCATGTCCAGAAGACATTAGCTGATTAATTCTAAAACTTCCAGCTTTGTGCAGAAACACAAAACAAAAACAAAATTTTATTTTTTCTAACCCATGTTTAGTGAGGATGTTCTTTTGAGCAATTTTATTTCCTGGAAAGCCTTATACAGAGCAAGGGAAAGAAATTTGGGGAACTTGGTGGGTGATGATTCATTGATTCATTCATTAATCTGTAATATACAAGGTCTTTCTCCACCACAACTGAGGGTTCAGACTTTAAACAACACTTTTCATTTCTCTCCCCTACAAGCCTTTTTTAAAAAGGGGGTTTCCACTTAAAATTTCATCATAAAATCCTGGACAAAGGGACAAATTCTTAAAAGAGGAAAATAGATACAGATAATAATTGTATAGTCTTCCCATTAAAAAATTTCTGTCATGTCTAAAACCAGTCACATTAATTTACATAATTTGAAAATAATTCTGGGTTTAGCAGTAAAGTGCACTAATTGAGTCCTTATTGTGTATTTATGCATTTCACATTTAATTCAATGAGACAAGACTCATGCCTTTTTCAGATAAGGAAATTCAGTGTCAGTGAGATTTATAGCATCATAGTAGGGAAGTGAGAGACCCAGAACTCTGTTGCCTTTCTGCACACAGAAATATATGTATGATTGGAGCCTTCTGTATTCCTATCCTTTTCCATCATCTCTTTACGAGTCCTTGCCACCCGGAGGAGTTTCTGAATCCATAATAATATGAAAATTTTGATATCTGATAGAGCAAAAGACCAAGCTTCAATCTGTATTTGCTTCTGCTCTGGGGGTGAAGTCATGATGAAGTTGACTGAACATGGACTAGTAAGGCAGACAGACCTAGATTTGAATCCCTGCTATGTGACCTAGGCAAATTAGTGAAATTCTTCAAACCTCAGTTTCCCTATTTATAAGCTAATTATAATAATGTCCATCACATAGCCTTGTTATAAGGACTAGAGAGACAAATTATGCAAAGTGCCATCTGTATGATTGAAAAATGGTAGACTTTCGATCAATAATAGTTATTTCTCCAATAACTTGATGCCTTGACATGCTGGATCCTGTTCTGGGCGTAGGGGTATCAGCAGTGACCACAGAGGCAAGACCCTGCCCTCATGGAGCTAACTGGTGCTTATTTATTATGGCACCGTGTGACTGACTTTCTGTGAAAATCACATTATGATTATTGAGACCCTTTATGGTAGATACAGTCTGGCTTTGACATAGCCTCTGAAGCAAGGTAATGAAAGTCCTGTGCCAAGATTCCCCTAAAACATAGTAAAATCAGGCAAAAAGCAAGAACATCAGATACTTCTTTTACAAAAGTCAGTTTGTTCTGCTAATCATTTCAGAGTTAGAGGTCAGAAGGATGTGCTTATATGCAAACATTTACACACACACACACACACACACACACACACACACAGTGAATTCATCTGAGTTTTCCTGGGCCCACAAAGCCATAGTAGAAGCATTACTGATAGGATAGGTGTGGGAGGAGGGTCTGGCTCCAAGAACCCGTGGAGCATAGTGTCGTGTGGCAACCATTCATTTGCTTTAGGTCCCAGGCCATCTACTCAAGAGCCCTGGGCTTTCCAGGGCCTCCCCAGTTTGAATTTAGGGATAAAGCTTGAACTGGAGATAATACAGCTTTATAAAGACAGATTGGGGGCAAGAGCAATTGACTTATTTACCAGCTAAAAGCCTGGAGTTAAGTAGGCCAGTTGGCATCAAGAATGGTATTTTGGCATCTGTCCCTAACTTTGAATCCCAATAAACTGCAGATCATATCAGAGAGATACAAGAGGAACACAGGGAAGCTTCCGCTGGAATCCAGTGCAACTGTATTCTTCCTTTCCCTGGTGACACCTGCGTACCCAGTACCACTGACCTTGTTGGGCTTACACACCCTGAGTATTTTTATGTAGCTGGTAGACCCAGAATGACTGAACAACTCTGTGTCACCCAGACCAGAGAGTTGGCACTGTGAAAGAAGGCTTTCTAAAGTGGCAAGACTTACTTTTGTAAGCCCAGTGCAACAATCAGTCTCATCATTTTATGGGTCAAGTTGCCTTAAAATTGTGTCTTGTAGCAAAGATTTTAAATGATGAAAATATAAACTGAGTTAAAAGCCTAATTAAGTTAAGGCTTAGGTAATAAACTCTCAAACAGCACGTGGATGGAGACATTAAGAATCTTTAACCTTATATAATACTGTAATAGCCTGAATTCTTTCCAGGGATTTCTGTGAATGGGGACAGATGTTTGATTGTAAGTGGACTGTAGCAATCACTGTGTTTTGAAACAGTTAAATTATTTTGAAATTTCATTATTATCAGACCTTAAAGTCCACGGAAACCCATTAACAAATGGAAGAGAGCTATGTAAGAGAGGGTGTGACCTTGAGATACATTTCTCCTTTCCCAGGTAGGAGGATTTAGAATTTCCCAGGCAGTGAGTGTTTATATGCTGCTTAAATAGAAAATGTTTTGGTTCATTTTAAGAACGATTTTATCTTTATTTTTTGCCCACGTGCTCACTGGCAAGTCTTTGGAGATCAGTTGTGCAGTGTTCTAAAGAGTGTGAACTGAGCTGACCAGAAACCTGATGCATAGCTGGCATTTAGTGTACAGAAATTCCAACTCAATGAAAAGGTTCCCTTTTTTTCCTGAATTATATCTTCAGGAACTACCAGGAAACTGAGCTGCTTAACCAGAATTTCCAAATCCCTCTGCTCAGGATTGGTATACACAAACATACCCCACACAGGCACACACACATGCACACACATGACATAGACACAGACACACACATTCATGTGCATAATATAAAAACAAAATCAAAACATACATACTTTGTGTGTGTGTGTTCAGCAGAAGTTTAGTTCTCAAGTCATAGAGTGCGAGAGATTGGACCTTCTGCCCTCTGAAACACATGGTGTGTAGTCACTGGACCTGGAGAAAGAAATGGAAGCAGTTTTCTAGCTTTTTGAAAAACTGAGATATAATTGACATATTAGTTTCAGATATTGTTGCATAATAATTTGATATTTGTATATATTGTGAAATAATTACCAAATATAATTGTCATTAATGGGAAAATGTAAAATTCACAGCTAATACATATATTTAGGTTATTTGAAAAGATAAAATATTACATTGAGGGATTTGAAATCATTTTTTACTTACATTTCCATGTTCTAAAATGAAGTAATTAGGGAGGGAAAATCATACACCACAATTCGGTTGCTCTTTATAGAGTCCTTGCCTTCAAAAACAAGGCCCATTTCTTTTATTTGGTTTCATTGGCCAGACATACTTTAGCAAATAGTCAATAAATACTCATTGGCTAGACTGACAGGCTGAACAATAATTACTTCAAGATTCAAGCAAAAATTCTAAGAGCCTTTTCTTCAAAAATGGAGATTACTTAACATCGTTTAATAACTAAATTGGCTTCAATTTCTTCCCCTCAAATTTTGTTTTCTTTCTTGACATCTGATTAAAACTTTAAAACTGTAAACTATGCTGATGCTGAACAAATCTCACACTGTGCAGATGAGCAGTACTCATGTGTGATGTTCCCATCACAGGCTCACTGTCACTTCTGGCCTGGGGTCAGCATTGCGAGCTTGTAGTGAGCTCCTCCTGCTCCATTAGCTGTGAGTGGCTTTCCCTCGCTTGTTTCCAGTATATCGGCTTTCTGTGAATTCTGGTCTACAACCACCTGTGGAAGAGAAAAACTTCAGAACTTTGCTAGATGAGGACTGTAAAATAATATTCAGGTTGGATTTTCCTAAGTAATTTTTTCACAGGTTACACTTTAGTGGTGGTTTTCAAACCTTTTTTTTTTTTTTTTTTTTTTTTTTTTTGATGATCACTGATGGTAAATACGTTCAGATCTCCACTTAGAATGCACACATACATTCATTGGAAAAGTTTCCCAAACAATATTTGATATGTATTGATGTTTTCTCTTCTATCCCATTCCCCTCTATAACCTTTCTGGTCTGGCCTAATAATTTTGTAGCTGGTATGTACATCACTCGTGTCTGAGTCTTTGCCACCCTATGGACTGTAGCCTGCCTGGCTCCTCTGTCCATGGGATTCTCCAGGCAAGAGTATTGGAATGGGTTGCCATGCCCTCCTCAGAGGGAACTTCCCGGCCCAGGGATCAAACCTGAATCTCCTGTGTCTCCTGCATTGCAGGCAGATTCTTTACCACTGAGCCACCAGGGAAGCCTTTGTAGCTGGTAGTGGTTCTCAATACTAGCTGAAAGGAAGAATTAACTAGGAAATTTAAAAAAATATATTAAAGTCAAAATCACACTAGATCGTTGAAGAAGACTAGAAATTCCAAAAATAGACCTCCGCTTTACATATCAGACACAATACATTAACTCCAGTACATATTGAACCCTTGATTTATAACATTATAGATACTGTAAGGAAAGAATGACCATTTGAACATCTATATGGACAAAATCTTGTTTCTAAACTCAAAACGTATAAAGAGCTAATGACCATTTGAACATCTATATGGACAAAATCTTGTTTCTAAACTCAAAACGTATAAAGAGCTAAGTGTTAATATGGATTGACTGGTAAAACAATAAACTTCTGGATCTGTGCTCTTCAGTACAGTAGGAATTGAATATCATATGATTATTTTGTTCACTTTCTGAGCATCTTTTTCTTTTTGGTCAACCTTAGGACGTTTATAATTAAATGTCAGCAACATGAATGGCGCAGGGGAACTTGGAATCCCCTCTTACAGCACGTGGAGCCGGCAACCTGCCCTGTGGGCCAGCCCAGCCCCGGTTCCACCACTTTTCTCTAGGTTCCCAAGTAGTCCTGCTTTACAGAATCAGGTTACTGTATGGTTTAGCAGGAAAAAAAATTGAGGAAATACTCAATAAATTTTAGTTTAGAGAAGAAGGGATTTTAAAAAGGCTTAGAAACATGTAGATCCCACCTCATGATCAGTAGAGTAGCAGCAGGTTGAATTGGCACATGTTGGACCTTCCCCGGCCAGGGAAACGGGGTTGGTGCTAAACGTGATGTGGCACTGACTTGAGACCTTGGTATGTTCAGCGTGCTATTTTCTTTGATTCACAGCAGCTAATGGCAGAAATCAAAGAGACAAACAAAAATCATATAAATATATATTGGAAAGAAATTTAAGGGTGCCCTTTTCAAAAGAATGTATATTTTAAAAGCGTAGAAACCTAGGGAAATTTTTATTTTTAAATAATGTGTCACATTTTCATATAGTATTCCCAGGATATTTTCCCCTCCAGGTACTTTTGCAGGCAAAAGATCCGTAAATTTAAAGCCATGGTTTTAATCATTAATTAAAAGTATAATTAATATATTAATAGAAAGTATAATTAATAGATGAAATATTTTCTCTGTATTCCAGACTTTGCAGATATGCCACATGTCTGTCTTTGTCTCCATCTCTCTGTCTGTCTTTCCCTCTGTCTACTTAAAATCTGGATGTTATATGCATTTTTTCATTAAGGGACTTCTTGCATTAGACGGACCTGGACAGGAATGACTAGTTTTTTTCAGTTTTGAGATCTTACAAGTTATTTTCTTTGGGTGAGTAAATAGCAAGAGCTGGTGGCCACAGACGGTGAAGTTGCCCTGGCTGAGGAAGGAACATGACCCATCCCTTTTGCTCAAAGGAGGAAACAGTGACTATCCCAGCAGGTGCCCAGTTTCCCAATCTCATGCCAGCACTACTTGCTAAAGGGAAATCTCCCTTTCTGTTGTTCTTTTTTAGTGATTTCTGAGTCAAAGAAGAAAGTGCTGGGAACATGTAATTGAGGTTATTTTTCTGCACTTCTTCACTGCATCCCTGTCCTCTGCTGTAGGACACCCATGCACGCCACCCTTATCTGAAGACTATGGGAATCTTTGTCATCTTAGTCTTTTCCAAGGGATGCTTCCTTCTGCAGAGGCAGCAGAAAATATTTCATAAGCAAATATTATTTTAAATATTAAAATTGGGGGCTTGCTTCATCAGTGCCCTGCTAACACCAAAGTGAAAGTGAAAGTCGGTTAGTCAAGTCCGACTCTTTGCGACCCTATGGACTAGAGCCTGCCAGGCTCCTCTGTCCGCAGAATTCTCCAGGCCAGAATACTGGAGTGGATAGCCGTTACCTTCTCCAGGGGGGTCGAACCCAGGTCTCCCGCATTGCAGGCAGATTCTTTACCATCTGAGCCACCAAGGAAGCCTTCCCTGGTGAGCCACTAAGTCCTTCCCTAAAAGTAATTTGCCTCCTCTTTATCAGTGAGTAAGACAGATGTTCCAAATTCCTTCCTTTTAAAAAAATTATTTATTTATTTTTGGCTGCGCTGGCTCTTCATTGCTACACACAGGCATTCTCTAGTTGTGGTGTTTGGGCTTCTCATTGCAGTGTTTGGTCTTTCTCTTATTACAGAGCAGGACTCGGTGGCTTGCGAGCTTCAGTAGTTGTGGCACATGGGCTTAGTTGCTCAATGGTATGTGGGATCTTCCTGGGCCAAGGATCGAACAAGTATCCCAGGCATTGCACTGCATTGCAAGGTGGATCCTTAACCATTGGACCACCTGGGAAACCCCCGAATTCCTTCTTGATCAAGATGTGGCTGTCCACCCTTCTATAGGTTTCACTCTGTCATAGAAGGTTCCTTTGTTGATACTGCAGAGGACGAGTACCATGATGTAAGAAATCTTGTTGACACTGAGAAAATTAATTACCTACCCTGTCAAAGAAATGAATTATCCCTCAGAAAAGCTTCTCCCCGACTAACACTTGGTCGAGTAACCTCAATACTGATCAAGGTATTGTAGGAAATCAATGATTGATGGCTGGCTGTGGTGCCACCTGGAAGTCCACAGTACTGTTGAGGAGGAAATGTAAATAGTGACCACAGTACCAACACCTGCAGTTTACTGGGCACTTACTATACACCGAACATTGTGCAAAGTGATTTAGACACATGGCCTCGTTAATCCTGACCTAGATTTTACAGACGAAAAAATATTTATACCTGTTTTACAGATGAGATCATATAGCCTTAAAGGGGTGAGGATGTGCATTCAGATTCCCAAACACTGATTCTTGACAGGCCAGTAGGCCTCGGGTTCCTACGCGTCCTGTCCTGAAATTCTGTCCCAGTGAGGGTAGGGGGCATCTGGGCGTCCCCCTTGTGATCACCGGGGAGGTCAGAACCAGTGACACTACACAATGCAGCCTCTCCAGGGTGTGTCTCCAGGCCGTCTGTTTAGCACAGTTTGTGTCTGTTTTGTGGGCTTCCTTTACTGAAAGAAAAATACGAAATCAGTTATCTTTTCTCAGTAGTGAGAGATGTGGACCTCATGGCAGGAAGGCAGCTAAGAAGGACAGGAGGTGTTCCATTCCTCTCCCTTGGAAAATCTTTTTAAACTTAGCATTTAATCTTATTATTTAAGATTTAGGGATTCTTTCCCCTACCCAATAAGGTCATGATAATAAGATAGTATCATTATATAATATTGATTCTGTACTTCAGTGTATTCAGGTATTTTTACATACCTAATCACTCTTATGGAGAAGGCAATGGCACCCCACTCCAGTACTCTTGCCTGGAAAATCCCATGGATGGAGGAGCCTGGTAGGCTGCAGTCCATGGGGTTGCTAAGAGTCGAACACGACTGAGTGACTTCACTTTTACTTTTCACTTTCATGCACTGGAGATGGAAATGGCAACCCACTCCCATATTCTTGCCTGGAGAATCCCAGGGACGGGGGAGCCTGGTGGGCTGCCGTCTATGGGGTCGCACAGAGTCGGACACGACTGAGGTGACTTAGCAGTAGCAATCACTCTTAATCCACAACAGGTCCTTGTAGAATTAGCACCATTTAATGGTAATTCAGATGAAGATTCAGAGAGGCTGAGTTGTCCAAGACCATTTAGCTATTAAGTGACAGATTGAACCCAGGCCATCTGACTCTGGATCCAAGGTTCTTTCTTTTCAGCTATTTGAAAGACAGTGAGCTACTTGAGGTGGTGTACGTAGCACTGCATTCCTTTTTTTTTTTTTTAATTCTTCGATTGCAGGTTTGTGATTTGTATGGTAGTCTTCCTAACCTGAGACTAAGTGAGGCGGGAGCTTCTGCAGGCTCTGCACCCAGCCAATCCTTGAGTTTCTCCAATGGGAAAACTTGAGACAGAACGAGGGCCTCGCCTTGGGCTCCTCTGAGTCACTAGCAGCAAGAAGGTTCTCAACTCCCTTGCTTTTGCCGACATCACTCACTTGTGCCTGGGACTAATAACAGGGTAATTTGTGAAGCAAGATGCGTGACTCACCAGACAAGGGAGGAGAGCCTGCAAGGAAGGACTTGGAGGAGAAGAGCAGCATATTTAACAGCAACTGGGAAGGAAATGCTGACATGACGCTAATTGGGTGAAGATTTCTTTCCATTGCAACACCATTTTCTGGTTACCCAGCTATTAATTTGTATTTTAGGCTTCTAAAGTTAGCTAAAAGGGGCAGGGCAGGGGGAAGAGAGGAAGGAAATTCTACCTTTGAAAGCAAAATTATCAAATCTGTATTGCTTTCTCATAGATTTCTTCTCAATCATCTTGGACCCCTTTTCTTTGAACTCTAGGATTTGCATTTTTCTGAAGCTTACCTATTGTGTAACCTTGCTTCACATCCTTCTGATTTCAGCCATACCTGTTTTGGGGTGAGCTCCTATCCATATCACCAGTCTGAATACACTTCATCAGTAACTTGCCTCTCTGTCCTGAGCTGGCCTTTAACAGTCTTTGTCAGTTAATGACTAGGTCACAGATGAACCAGAGACCCGATAAAGGTGAAGAGGCATCCAGGAGAATTACTTTTTTGATGGCTACTGCCTCCTTAAATGCCTTTTGCTGTGTTATCTTTATTATATCCAGAATCTAAAGTCAGATGATAGCTGGATCTCAATAATCTGTCTTCCTGTTGACCAAATAAGCACGTTTTAAAATTTTAGCTACCTGTGTGTATAGAAAGGCTGTGATAAGTTTTACCTAGGTAGCAAACTTGCCTTATTTCAAATCATCTATTAGTTTTTGTGTTTGAAACATTAACTTAAAAATTAGCCCCTTAAAAAAAATAAAGTGAAATAAATCACCTTAATAACATCTTTTAGTCATGGGAAGCTGGGTGCCTACTGGGAAAGCAATAATTTAAAAATCTTAAATAGCCAGAATTTTGCTGTTTTAGCGTATCAATTATTGTTTTCATGTTTCCATTTAGATTTTGTCTTTACAAACATGCTCACACACGTATATGTATATGTATAAAATAATATGTTATATAGACCATATACTCTCATGTGCTCATAGTATAGATGTAATTTTGAATTTTCTTTTTCTAAACATGTTATAACACTTTTCATGTTTATAAATTTCATGTGTGTGTTAGTCACTCAGTCGTGTCTGACTCTGCGACCTCTGGATTGTAGCCCGCCAGGCTCCTCTGTCCATGGGATTCTCCAGGCAAGAGTACTGGAGTGGTTGCCATTTCCTTGTCCAATAAATTTCACAATTTTTAGCATTAACTGAATATTATTACATAAAATTAACATTTTAAAATGTATTTAAACATCTCAGATTTTAAAAATCCATTAAATACTAACACTAAAGTGTTATTTATTAAAACTAGGGCTTAAATTTTTTTGTTCAGATAACACATATTTCTAGGTAGGCTTGAACATTTTAGTGACTCCTAAAATTTATTATTCCATTCCAGGACGGTGATATCATTTATGTTGCCACCAGTAACATAGGAATGTAATGGTTTTATATTTACATGTAAATGATGTATATAAAACATTTACAGCATTGTTAGCACTGAGTGTTATTTTTAAATTTGTCTTCTAATTTAATAGGTGTCATGTATAGAATTTTAGGAACTGAAAGTTCATTTAGTTCCTCTCTTTAGAAGGGCAACATGGTATTTAATAGCTTGACTCCAATTTACAATTTAACAGGCATATAATCCAGTCATTTATAAATATTTAGTCACTTTGTCATCTTAACAACTTCATCAGTGTAGTATTATTTCTGTTTTGTAGATAAGGAAATTGTCATTAGTTGTCCAAAGGCACATAGCTAGTTAAAGTGTCAGAACCTAGACAGTCTGTCTCCAAAGTCCATGTGATTGACCGCTGTGTTATACTGGCTCCGTTAATATCTATGGAGAACTTACTGTTTCTACAGTTTTTGTCGGCCAACTTACGGATACTATTGTGAGCAAAAAAACTGTAGTCCTTGCTCTCGAAGACCTTGAAGTCTGGGGAGGGAACAAAGACTTTAATCATATCAACATATATATAATTGTAAACTTGATACATGTTATGAAGAAAAAGAATGCAGTAATGGAAGAGTCTAATAGGAATGTTTCTTTCAGCTGTAGAAGTAATGGGGTCAGGAGTCATGGAAAGTTTCGATAAAGATCTTAGAGGCACTTAAATTGAGACGTGAAGGATAAAGAGGAGAGAGTAGTGTGAAGATGGATACTAGGCAGAAGGAGCAGTCTATGCATAAGTCCTGAGGCAGGAAAGGAGTTTGCTTGCCTTTTGCTCTAAGGGTCATAAAGTTGACCAGCTTGCTTGTGGGATCAGAAAGTGGGGGAAAGGGAGCAAAAGAGAGCGTAGGAGAGCAGACGGGGTCCAGTGCTCCAGGGCCGCGCTGCAAGGTTCTCACTCACAAAAGAGTGCGCACTGGGGAAGACTGTGAGTGTGCACTGAGAGAGTGTGCGCTGGGGAAGAGTGTGAGAGTGTGAATGGGGGAAGAGTGTCAGAGTGTGCACTGGGGAAGACTGTGAGTGTGCGCTGGGGAAGGGCAATGAGAGTGTGCCCTGGGGAAGGGTGTGAGAGTGTGCACTGGGGAAGAGTGTCAGAGTGTGCACTGGGGAAGAGTGTGAGAGTGTGCACGGGGGAACGGTGTGAGAGTGCGCACTGAGAGAGTGTGCACTGGGGAAGGGCAGTGAGAGGGTGAACGGGGGAAGGGCAGTAAGAGTGTGCACTGGGGAAGTGTCAGTGTGCACTGGGGAAGAGTGTGAGAGTGTGCACTGGGGAAGTGTCAGAGTGCGCACTGGGGAAGAGTGTGAGAGTGTGCACTGGGGAAGTGTCAGAGTGCGCACTGAGAGACTGCACCCTGGGGAAGGGCAGTGAGAGTGCATACTGGGGAAGAGTTGAGCGTGCGCACTGGGGAAGAGGTGAGAATGTGCTCTGAGAGTGCACACTGGGGAGGCCAGGGAGAGCCTCCTGCAAACACAGCTGGAGTTGCTTTGGACAATAAGCCAAAGGCAAAGCCATCCACAAGAGGGGTTTCTTCTGCACACGACAGGAAATGGTGACCCTGCCTGTACTTTTCTAGGAAGTACATATTACTGGCTCATCATTTAAGTTAGGAACCTAGATCAAGGCGTATTGTGCAGTTTCCTTACAGAGCCAGAGAAACATGGCCTGAAGAAAACAGCACCAGGGAAGAGCCTTGGCCTGAGAGAGAAAGGGACCCTTACAGATGCCAAGTGTCTTGTTGGCATTTTAAGGGTTTATTAGCTCTGCTGGAAATTTTTCCATAATGTTTACTAACAGTGAAAAGTATTGTCTTAGGAGACAGTGACAGCTGGCTCATGGAGACATTAATCTATGCTTTGGAATCAGTGGAAGCAAAAATGCAGAAGCATATCTTCCTGAAATCTCAAGTCTTTTAATCTCTAAGCAGACTCTATGTACAGCATCAAAAGGGGAAAATAAGAAGCCTCTTTCTTCTCATTTCAATTTCAGAGGCCTTTTGTTCAGTATAACTTTAGCTTTTGTTAATTGGTATTAGAGTAAGCATATGAAGTTTGTTAGACTCTTCCGTCAAGTCAGTAAGCGTTAGAGAATGAAGGTTTGGCCAGTAGGAAGAACTCTAAAGATTATAAGAATCACAGCTGTAGGAAGCAGTCACGACCCCTGGGGCTGAGATAGAGTACACAAGGAGGTAGCCCCCAGGGCTGATGTGCAGACCCTGTTGAAAGAGCACCAGTTCAGGCGTGTCCGACTCTTGGCGACCCCATGGACTGCAGCACACCAGGCCTCCCTGTCCTCCTGGAGTTGAGAGAGCATAGAGGGTTGCTAATGGAACCAGGAGAACTGGCTGGCTATGGAACCAGCCCTCAGGAACTTGCAAGAAATTTGCTGTCTAGGGTACTGTCAATTGGGGAGTGTTTCTCTGGAGATACTTGGCCACAAAACTCCTCAGGAAGGCACTGATGGGCTCTGCTGGCTGCCAGGGGCTACTGGGGCCTTCACTGGAAGCACACCAGAGCCAAGAACCAAACTCTCTGCTCCTGCAGTGTCTCTCCACCTCTCCCTACTTACAAAGCTCCTGGGCCAGCTGCAAAGGGAAATAGGTAAAGGGACTAAAGGGACCAGGATCATTTCACAGGGCAGGCAAACAGCATCAAAATTCAGTGACTTACATGAGATGGAAGTTTGTTTCACATACAGTCCAGATATGGGTAGACTGGGGCTGATGTGCTGATTGGCTTCAAAGGCTGCTCCAGGTCTGTCATCCCCACTCCCAACTGTCAGGCAAGAGAGAAACCAGGGCATGCCGCTTGGCCTTTGGGAAGATTACCCAAATCAGTTCTGTTCCTGTGTCGCCGACCGAGATGCAGTCACGCATGGCCACATCTAGCCGTGCTAAAGGGAGGTTGGGAAATGTTGTCTTGCATGGCAGGGCAGCCATGTGTCCAGGCTAAACTTGGGGGTTTGGGTGGGGGTCTCTAACTAAAAGTCAGGACGAATGGATACCTAGGACATCCTGATACCCCTCAATGGCGTAGTCGAGGTGATACCATGTTTTTGCTACAGATCCTCAGAAATTTTCCTTTTAGTCTCTAAATCTGTTCTGAATTTCTTCAAGGCTTTAAATTGATATAACTGTAAAATTCAATATGAGAGAATTAAAATTTTTTTTCTTATTGTAAGTTAATTCTTTACCTAAAATATAGGACTTTTTTCCCTTCTTTTCAGTATTCTAAAGCTATAAGCCCAAGTATTTATTAACTTTTTATGCACTAACTTAGTCATAATAAATACCCTTCAGAGTTAAGTTGGTCTGTCCTTTGCATTGTCTTATCCGTTTGAAAAGGCACAACTTAAAATGCTTTTAGAATTGGAATTTACAATTGGCACAGTTCACAGGAAGCAACTAGGTGCTCATATTTTTCTTTGTGTTTTATCTTAAAGGCATAAACCAGTTGTTTTGACATGAGTTAGTAGAGTTAGTTCCAAAGAAAAAAAATAGATTGAACGTAAATAAACATGCTTGCCTGACCTCCTGCACCAAATTTTAAAAGTTGTTTTGCAACTAATAAAAATGAAGTTGTACATAGTTAAATTAGATATCATTTTTGACCATAGTATAAACCCTCTATTGATTCATTCAGCAGACATTTATGTAGTGTCTACTGTGTGGCAAGCTCTCGGTATACAGCAGTGAATGAACTGGGCAAGATCCTTGCTTTTTTGGAGCTGACTTTTTGTCACCAGAAAACCCTGGTCCCACTTAATCCAGCTGGCCACCCAGTCACAAAAACTCTCACCAGCTTTCATATCCTCCATCCATGATAATACTCAAAGACCAAGAATATTGATTCAAGAGTGTCTCTCTTTCACTCACATTGCTCAGAAATTTACCTTTACTTCAGTTAAACTTATTTTCTTAACTTCCCATTTCTCATCACCATCCTCTATCTGAGCAATAGTTTCTGTTCTGTAGAGACAGTTTCTTTCATTCCCCTCATATCCAAGAAGATATGTTCTGTAGAGCTCTCTTCTCAACTGATGTGGTGTTTATAGTTGGGATTGGATGGATAGATACCAGAAGCTGTCCAAAACCTCAGCCTGATTTAGAGTTCTTACCTCAGCAATAGTTTGAGTAACACATTTTTTTCCAGTACTTTACAAATATGTTGCTTCAAATAGTGATAAACTTATAACCCAGATGATTTTATTTCTTCAAGTCCTAAGGTCAGATTTAATAGTGTGTGTCTAAGAAAGTGGCTCAGCAGGCTTCTTTCACCCTGATGGGTTCTGTATCCATGAGGTCAGAAAATAATGAGTCATAAAAACCTACATGCATTAGATGGTTTTCCTGCAAACTACTGGCAGCTGGAGTTGAAAATAAGGTTTAAAATTTCCACAGTATTAGTGGGAAAACACAGCTGGGTTAAGATGCCACCTCCATTACTTCCCCAAAGTAAAAGGAAATAATTCCAGGTACTTTTCTTGCAAATACTTCCTATTTTTAAAAATAGCTTCAAATTTTTTATATAGGTAAAATTGAAGTTCCTTCGGGTATTCTTTTTATGTAAATAGGGATTTCAGTACTTAGTGAATGTACAAAGGATGGGAAAAATGGAGTTTGAGTAGCTGATGAGAAAAAAAGGGACTGAGAATGGCCAAGGAGTAAATGAATACATTTGCTTCCCAGAGGACTCTAAGCAGAGACAGAAGAGTTGTCAACACTCTTGGCAATTTTCAGTTGCCAGAAAAGCCTAGATTTCAGCCAAATTAATAAAGATGAGAGGTGGGCTATGAGTTTGATATGATATTTAGTGAGCTTCTCAGA
This sequence comes from Okapia johnstoni, assembly GCA_024291935.2. Taxonomy (NCBI): domain Eukaryota; kingdom Metazoa; phylum Chordata; class Mammalia; order Artiodactyla; family Giraffidae; genus Okapia; species Okapia johnstoni. Next base: position 4,763,337 of record CM044326.1, read on the forward strand.
GTGTTCAAAAGTAACTGAGTCATGGGTAGGGTCCCAGAATGAGATTCATTGTTGCAAATGCTTAGGACTTTTTTTTAAAGCAGTAACTTGTGGGGTTTTAAAAACACAGGGATCTTTCCATCTCATTTTGTTTCCATCTAGGGATTATGGCCAACCTAGATAGCATATTTCAAAGCAGAGACATTACTTTGCCAACAAAAGTCTGTCTAGTCAAGGCTATGGTTTTTCCCGTGTCATGTATGGATGTGAGAGTTGGACAGTGAAGAAAGCTGAGTGCCGCAGAATTGATGCTTTTGAACTGTGGTGTTGCAGATGACTCTTGAGAGTCCCTTGGACTGCAAGGAGATCCAATCAGTCCATCCTAAAGGAGATCAATCCTGGGTGTTCATTGGAAGGACTGATGTTGAAGCTGAAACTCCGATATTTTGGCCACCTCATGCGAAGAGTTGACTCATTGGAAAAGACCCTAATGCTGGGTAGGATTGGGGGCAAGAGGAGAAGGGGATGGCAGAGGATGAGATGGTTGGATGGCATCACTGACTCGATGGACATGAGTTTGGATAGACTCTGGGAGTTGGTGATGGACAGGGAGGCCTGGCATGCTGCAATTCATGAGGTCACAAAGAGTCGGACATGACTGAGCGACTGAACTGAACTGAACTGAGGGATTATTTAAATATTATAATACTTAGTTAACACAGCATCAGGTACCATTCCACTCTGTGTAGATAATATTTGTCATTCACCAAACTTTTTAAGGCTGGCCCAGGGAAGCCAGTAGCCTGTGTTATGCTGAAAACCAAAAAACGTTTAAATAATGACTGAGCGCCACTGTCAACTTTGAAACATAGTATGCAGAACAGGAGCAAAAATGGGAGAGAAAGAAAGGAAAGGGGACCAGTGAGTGTCTATTGTGGGCAAGAGGAGATCGGTGGCTAACCAGAGGGAGAAATTGACAGATGCTACAAGCTACCTGCCCCTCCTCAGTTATTCAAGGGAGTTCCTGCTTCGCCATTTGGAAATCCTAAGAACAGGCACTATTGCTAAATTTAAGGTTCAGACAGCTGAGTTGGAGCTGCCAGTTTCTCCTAAAAGAGGGTAAGGAAAATGCTAGGTGTATCAGTCGTCACTCTTGATTATAAGCAGTGGAAGCCACCTGTTTCTTATTCCCTTAAAAAAAAGACTTCACTGAAAGTGACTCACAGCACCAAAACAAGGGTGGTAGGTCAAACCTGGACCACAGTAGAAACCAAGAGACCACGGTGATCAGGAAGGCCAGGAAGCCAAGAGAGGACAGCTGTCTTCTCAGCACCAGCAGCTGGGTAGAGTGCCATCTGCTGCCGCACTCTTGCTTGTCCCTGTCTGCTCCAGATTCACAGTCCTGGGTAAAGTGCCCATTTGGCCAAGCCCAGGCCATTCCAGGCCAACAGCCAGCAGATGGAGAATTGTCCACCTTGACTTTCACAGAGGGAAAGGCATGGCACCAGCTCCACGCACAGTAATGACTTCCCTGCTATCATGAGGGCTGGGTGCTCTGTCCCTCCAGAACGACACGTCCTGTACGCTAGAGTCAGGGAAGGGTGACTGTGAAGGATGCCCGCAGTCATGGAACAGGCCTGTGGCCCTAAGACAGCTACTGAGAGGCTAAGAGAACGTGACCCGCTTCCTGCTACTAGACTGAAACGGCAGGAAGAGGAGAGTGCTTGTCGCACTTTAGCCCCACATCTCATCTCGAGAGCAGGCATGGTAGAGAGGCTAGCTGGAGGAATAGCCTGGATGAGTAAAGCCACTGCCCAGAGCTGGAATGTTGGCCTGTGGGCATCTATTGAACAGTCTGTACCAAGAGCTATCCTCTGGGAGAACCACTTCTTCAGAGGAGTTAGTTGATTTTTGCTTTTTAAAGCATGAACTTGTTTCCTTCCAGAAAGCCATTAACTTTAAAATCATGCTGAAGTCTGAATCTGGATATAGTCTTTCCTTCATTTACTTTTGTTTCTGAGTTCATAGACATATCATTGGTTTTTTTTTGTTGTTTTTTTTTTCTTTTTGGCTGCACTGTGCAGCTTGAGGGATCTTAGTTCCCTGACCAGGAATTAAACGTGCATCCTTGGCACTGAAAGGGCAGAGCTCTAACCATTGTACTTCCAGGGAAGTCCCCTTGGACACAATCATGACTCAGGTGAATTTGGGAGATAACTCTTAAACCCCTTAAATGAGATGATAGGAAGCTTTAACGTGAGCCATGGATTAAAAGACGTAAAGGTTTAAAGGGGATGAAGCTTAGAAGGGGAGTTTTTAACTTCTTTTTCTTTAGATGTAACTCACATACCATACAATTCACTCATTTAAAGTGTGAAATTTAATGTTTTTTAGTATATTCACAGAGTTATGCAATCAACACCACATCCAACTTGTGAACAGTTTCATCACCCCAAAGAAACTCTGTACCCATTAGCAGTCACTCCCCATTTCCCCCCACACCCGTTTGTATGCCCTAAGAAACTACTAACCTTCTGTCTGTTTCCATACATTTGCCTATTCTGGACATTTCACATGAATAGAATCATACGATATATGCCTTTTGTGCCTGGCTCCTTTTATTGAGCATGTTTTCAAGAGCCATCCGTGTTATAGCATTATTGTTGCTGTTCATTCTCTAAGTCATGTCGGATTCTTTGCAGTCCCATGAACTGCAGCACGCCAGGCTTCCCTGTCCTTCACTATCTCCTGGAATTTGCTCAAACTCATGTCCATTGAGTCATGATGCCATCCAACTATCTTTTTGTCCGTCGCCCCCTTCTCTTCCTGCCCTCAATCTTTCCCAGCATCAGGGTCTTTTCTAACGAGTCAGCTCTTCGCATCAGGTGGCCAAAGTATTGGAGCTTCAGCTTTAGCATCAGTCCTTCCAATGAATATTCAGGACTGATTTCCTTGAGGATTGGCTGGTTTGATTTCCTTGCTGTCCAAGGGACCCTCAAGAGTCTTCTGCACCAAAGTTCAAAAGCATCAGTTCTTTGGTGCTCAGCCTTCTTTATGGTCCAATTCTCACATCCATGTATGACTATTGGAAAAACCATAGCTTTGACTAGATGGACCTTTGTTGGCAAAGTAATGTCTCTGATTTTTAATATGCTGCGTAGGTTTGTCATAGCTTTTTCTTCCAAGAAACAAGCGTCTTTTAATTTCATGGCTACAGTCACCATCTGCAGTGATTTTGGAGCCCAAGAAAATAAAGTCTGTCACTGCCTCCACTTTTTCCCCATCTGTTCGCATGAAGTGATGGAACTGGATGCCATGATCTTAGTTTTTGTCATGTTGAGTTTCAAACCAGCTTTTTCACTCTCTTTCACCCTTGTCGAGAGACTCTTTAGTTCCTCTTCACTTTCCTCCATATTCTAAATATAAGTTCCTTATCAGATCTATGATTTTCAAATATTTCCTCCCATTCTATGGATTTTCTTTTAACTTTCTTGATGGTATCCATTGAGAACCAAAAAGTTTGTTTGAAAACCAAAATTTCAATAAGGCCAAATTTATCTGGTTTTTATTTTTGTGCTTTGAGTGTCATAAACAAGAAAGCTTTGCTTAACCTAAGGTCACGAAGATTTACTCCTACACAACCTTCTAAGAGTGTTATTACTTTACCCCTTATATTTAGGTTTGTGCTTCCATTTTGAGTTAATTTTTGTGTATTCTGTGAAGAAGAGATTCTTAACTCTTTTGAAGCAGCAATAATTGATATTTGGTGACAGAACATGAAGGAATAGTAAATAATGTAGTTTTTTCTCAGTTTGAGCTACATTTTCCAGGGGATCACTTGCAACTCTGAGTTCTTTCTCTCTCCCTTTATATGTTTTTTGGTTGTTGGGTGTTAAAGTTACTAGGCTTTCAACAAATCTCATTTTATTGCTTGCATATTATTTAGCATGGCAACTCCTATATAACCATTGAAAGCTGTTTTATAGTTATGTTTCACACTGGATGAAATAATCTGTACTGCCTGGAGATGCATTTTAGGAGTGAGCGAACTATTTTGTATAAAGATTATTATAATAATACCAAAACAAACTCACTGCCACTGCTATTTGTTTTCTGAGTCATAGTTTCTTAAATTTGGAGCCAATAATGTAATGAACATGCTGAGGCAAACTTTTAGAAGAAATAGGTCTCCTTTGCAGGAGTAGCTCATTCTGATGCAGTGAAGGACACAGGCCTGGAACGAGGTTTGTCTTTGATGAGAGAGACTCCTCTTGCCTGGGCTGATTTCTAAGATCTGTAGGAAGTTTGAACTTTAGTTGTAGTCTGACTCAAAAGACTTGTGCCTCCTCTTGTTCTGAGCTGTATCTGACCGTGCCCTTCATCATAGATCCCCTCTCTTGATTCCGTCTTTGGTCCGGCATGTCAGATGGCTCAGGCAACCAGTGCGTTCAGTGTCCTGAATTGTTAGTTCATTTATGGAAGTGTGTTAATTCTTTCCTCCTAACAACTCTTTCATCAGTTCGCACCGTCTCTTCCTGAGCCCGATCCAGGTCAGTCCTCACTCAGTTTGAAGCTCCCTAAAGCCCAGGATCATCCCTTTCCTTTCTGTAGCCCCCAAAACTGATGGAAAGTATTCAATAAATCATCCTTGATGTTCTTTATTCCACCATCTTTGCACAATTTTGTGACTGTATTAATGGTGCTTACCCTCCTCCAGGGTAAAAGTTATAGTAATGATTAATACATGAAAAAGAAAGCAGTCCTCTCTCTCTACAGAAGCCTTGCAGGTGTGGGTGTGACTGGGTTCCTGCTACTTTGAATGTGCGTGTCTCTGAGCAGTGGATAAGAAATGAAATAAAATAGGTAGTGTCTCACCAGGGTTGGTTGTTTGGTTTTGGTATGGATTTTTCCAAAGGATGTTGGAGTCCATGCTCTGGAATTCCTCTTCATCTGACATCAGAAATCTGTAACGTAGGTACTCCACTGCCAACCTCACCTCTGACGGAGTCTTCACACTTTTTCGGGTGCTTAGTCTCCTTCCCACCAGACTTGTTCTTTGACCTCCGGCTGCTTGAATTTTCTATTTTCCCCCTCATTCTCACTTCTTTTTTTGGCCTCTCTTTATTCTCTGCCCACTTTGGATCTCATGTGTAATCTTGTAAACAGCATTGTTATCAGCATGTTCAGCTCCCTGATGCCACTGCTCTTTGCAGCTTCCCATTTCTAACTGTATCTACTACCTCAAACTCGGAATTGCTCTCCCGTCTTCCAGGGTCCTGAAATGTGCATCATAACACGGCCAGAGAGCAGTCATGTATGTGCCTGGCTGGGGGTGGGAGGAGGGGGGTCTTGGGGGGCTGAAACCCAGCTCTCATGTGCTGGGTAGAAGGGCTGAGTCTGCCCAGAGGGAACGCCATCCTCTAGTCAGCACAAAGACACCACATGGGCTCACAGAGAACCTAGAGGCCCAAGCAGCCTTTCTAAAATATCTGATCATTTTATTCTTCTGCATAGTCCTCTTCATTGGTTCCATTAGCTAAAGCCCAGGCTCCTTAGCATGGATTGCAGACCCTCTGTGACCAAGTCTGAACTGTCTCACCAGCCTTTTGATGACAGTCACCGTATGGTTAATTACCCAAACTGGGACACTCCTGAAAGGAAGGGGCACTGTTAGTAATTTTGGTGAGACAGCAAACTGAGGCTCTGGGTACCTGTGTGTGACCAAGCATCCCACATCTTGGATTCTTACATTGTGGCTGAACCACACTGCTGGTGTTCCATGAGCACTGGGTTATTTATCAGTCAAGAGATTTTGATAGAGTTCTTTTGACTACCCTGTAGTGAATCTGAGGACTTTTTTCTCTGATTAACTATTGAATGATGAGGTCAAAGCATCCTCAAGATCAAAATGTCAAGATTAAAGTTGTCACAGCACAAATGATGAGACTGGAGCATCTGTATGCTCTATGTTTCTCGTTACTTGATCAGTGTACTTTCTTTCCTTAGAACTTCTATTTCCTCTTTCCCATTTTCCTCCCTTTCTCTGGTTTATTTCCATTTATTGTTCAAGGCTTCCCTGGTGGCTCACAGGGTAAAGTGCCTGCCTGCAATGTGGGAGACCTGGGTTCGATCCCTGGGTCGGGAAGATCCCCTGGAGAAGGAAATAGTAACCCATTCCAGTATTCTTGCCTGGAGAATCCCATGGACAGAGGATCCTGGTAGGCTACAGTCCATGGGTTCAGAAAGAGACACGACTGAGCAAAGCAACTTCCCTTCCCTTCCCTTCACTGTTCAAGACGTCTCGAGGGTCGTCTGTCCCAGTGCTCCTTCCCTGACACGTCTTGGCTGGGCTTAGTGCTGATCACCGTGTTCCACAGCACCCACTCTGTGTGTTAGTTGCGCTCAGTCGTGTTCGACTCTTGGTGACCCCGTGGACTGTAGCCTGCCAGGCTCCTCTGTCCATGGGGACTCTCCAGGCAAGAATACTGGAGTGGGTTACCATGCCCTCCTCCAGGGGATCTTCCCAACCCAGGGAGTGAACCCAGGTCTCCCACATTGCAGGCAGATCCTTTACCATCTGAGCCACCAGGGAAGCCCAAAGCAGCCACTACAAACCTGTTTTATTGTACCTAAAAAAAAAGTGTGTCAGTCATTCAGGCCTGCCTTGCCCACAGAATATAAGGTCCTTAGGGGAAGAACACTGGACTCTTAATCTTTGCATCCTCAGTGCCTAGCACAGGGCTTGAGAAATAATGGGATCTCTGTAAATATTTGTTGACATGGGGAAATTTGAATTCTTCAGTGTAATACAAAGTTAAATACACTTGTCCTTTATCTCCTACAGAAATTCTTAAGATACCTACTTGGAGATTTTATGAAGTTGGCCTTTGCCATATTAAAATTGTAGAGATTATTGTTAAATTAATTTTCGTATGATAGAAATATATAAGAGGAAGATACATTCCCATAATACTAATGAATGTTGTGCAAAGAGTATGAAGAGTGGTGTGTTAAACTTCAGTTTGCCATGCCATGACCAAAATTGTTCTGAGAGTTTCTGCAGAATCAGTTCAGTTCAGTTGCTCAGTCGTGTCCGACTCTTTGCAACCCCATGAACCATAGCACGCCGGGCCTCCCTGTCCATCACCAACTCCCGGAGTCCACCCAGACCCGTGTCCATTGTGTTGGTGATGCCGTCCAGCCATCTCATCCTCCGTCATCCCCTTCTCCTCCTGCCCTCAGTGATACCTGTTTAATACAATGAAGAGCCATGACGTCCATTAAATAATAGTACTTCGTTCTCACCCTCTGTTCAAAACTCTCTAGTTTAGGTATTTTGAGTAAAGGTGTCAATGTTGTCTCAGTTTTAAGTATTTGTTTTATAAGTCTAATGTATTCTTTTTTCATCCTTTTAGAATGTTTCAGACATTTAAAGAATGGTTTTGGTTGGAAAGATTCTGGCTTCCTCCAACAATAAAATGGTCAGATCTTGAAGATCACGATGGACTCATCTTTGTGAAGCCCTCTCATTTATATATGACCATTCCATATGCTTTTGTCTTGATAATTATCAGACATTTTTTTCAAAAGTAAGTAGTGTTTGTGTGTCTTTCTTCTCCATTCCCCTTTGCTCCACCTCTAGAATAAAGAATTTTGGTAAGATCCTTAAAAAATCTTAATCTGTTGCTTAGAGGTCACCACTAATGGGAGTTCATGAAATCAGATGCACACTAAAGGTTGTCTAGAAGCTGAACAAATAAAAATTAGAAATTCTATCTCCAAAAATACACTAGTTTTACAATGAAGAAAATTGAGATTGAGAAAGGTTAAGGATCACAGAGCTTATTAGTGTCAGTGACAGTGCAAGAACTTAGCTCATCTCCCACGTACCATGTTGTCTGACAGTAGACATGCATGCCCATGTCTTTTGTCAGCAGTATTAGGAGAGTATGACTAGTGGATGCATTATCATTTTAGAATGCCTATAAAATAGCAGAAATGGCTCATTAAAGGCCAAACAATATTGTTTTACAGCATAGTTTACTTTAAAGGTTTATTGCAAATTTTAATAGCAAGCCTTCATTCCAAAGTATAAGGAAATCAAAGAAAAAATATTAATTTGCTTTCTCAGAAAAAGTGAACTTTTCTTTTTCTTAATTTACTTTAAATAGATATTACTTCCAACCGTTTTCTTAAAATTGCACTAGTGTCATGATAACTGAAGATAAATGTTCATCTGTAATTTTGGTAGTTGTCTCTATCTCAAAAAACGGTTATTAGCACATTTTTTTTGGCACAAAAAGAATATTCAAATGTCAAGAGTTGGATAAACTTAAGACAAAATAAAATCCCTGATATCTCAGTTGGTAAAGAATCCACCTGCAATGCAGGAGACCCCGGTTCAATTCCTGGGTCAGGAAAATTCGCTGGAGAAGGGATAGGCTACCCACTCCAGTATTCTTGGGCTTCCCTGTGGCTCAGCTGGTAAAAAATCCATCTGCAATGCGGGAAACCTGGGTTCAATCCCTGGGTTGGGAAGATCCCCTGGAGAAAGGAAAGGCTACCCACTCCAGTATTCTGGTCTGGAGAATTTCATGGACTGCATAGTCCATGGGGTCACAAAGAGTCAGATTCGACTGAGTGACTTTCACTTTCACTTTCTTTCAAGGCAAAATCTGATAAAGATCATTTTGTCCAAGACTAACTGTGGTGCAGATAGTACGTTTATAACCATTTGCAGGGTTCTCATCTCAAGGGTTAGTTTGACCAACTCTGTTTCATGGATTGTCCAAAATGTTTCTGTACAAATAACTTTACTTTGGCCAGCAATGTGCTATTGATAGGGAGAGGAAAAGAAAGCTGCTTGATACCACTAAACTCTAGCTGAGAATGTTTGACAATGTTTTTCCTTTTTGACAGTTAATTCTGCTTTTACTCACACATTTGGATTTGTCAAAGAATGCCTAAATAAATTAGAATTGTGCTACTGTACTTGTAAATTAGCAGATTACTCTGCTGTCCTGAAATACTTGCTTTTCTTGAGTAGTGTCTGATGATCTTTGAACTTGACATTTAGGTTGTACTCTTGAAGATTTCCTACTTTGGGGTGGACAGCTCCATTTTCAACATTTGATCAGACAGTGAACTAGAAAAGTGTTTTGTTTGCCAAAGCAGCATAGCTGAGGAAGACCAGCTTGCTGTGTCCTGGTCTTGGCCTCTCCAACAATTATCAGGAAGGAATCAAATCTTTTAATCCCTAGGGCCATTCTTACTTCTTCTCAAGGGGTTAAGTATAGTCTTTCCTACCTCCTTATAACTTTAACTCCCAATAACTCACCCTTAGTTTTTTCCATGCCATGACACTGCAGAAAACTCTGTGTTGTCCCTCTACTCTCATCTCTTTTTTTCATATCTTTTCATGCAAAGTTTTAATGCAAAACTTTTAATGCAAAGTTCAGTTCAGTCGCTCAGTCATGTCTGACTCTTTGCGACCCCATGAATCGCAGCACACCAGGCTTCTCTGTCCATCAACCATGGACTCATGTCCATCGAGTCGGTGATGCCATCCAGCCATCTCATCCTCTTCATCCCCTTCTCCTCCTGCCCCCAATCCTGCCCAGCATCAGGGTCTTTTCCAATGAGTCAGCTCTTCACATGAGGTGGCCAAAGTATTAGAGTTTCAGCTTCAACATCAGTCCTTCCAGTGAACACCCAGGACTGATCTCCTTTAGGATGGACTGGTTCTTTTAATGCAATTAAAGAACCTTTTAATGCAATTAATGGACCTTCTTTTAATGCAAAAGAAGGAAGGAAAATTTAACATGAGAGCAAGATCATGCTTTTTGAAGTAGAAATTTATATTTTTTCAGGGCTTCTATGTAATTTGCATTAGATTAAACCACTTAGATCATAAGATATTACTTATACCTTGCATTTGAATAGAAGCTCATAGTTTAAGAGATATATAGAATCATAAGTGGTATGATCTCAGTCAAGAAAAGGAGAGGTAAGTGAGCTGGCCAAGGTCACGTGGTTAGTAGGTAAAGAGTAGACCTGAGACTGGAGCCCACATGCTGTGACACCAGGTTCAGGGTTGCTGAGTTTTTATTTTCCCCTGAACCAGAACTTCTAGGGCTTTCACAGTGAAATACTCCTGATGGCAAAAGAGAGTAAATTAATATCCTTTGGGAATATAGCAGATATGGCTTAAGGGGATGATAGCAAGTGTGAACTTTCCTATCAGAACTTTGTGTAAACTTGACACCATGTTTCAGCATATCCTGTGATATCACAAGAAAGCTTCTTTCTTTTGTCCTGCATTATGTTTGTGTTATACCTCCTCATTCTAGGAAGTGACCTGGAGTTGTGATTTGTCTGGCTCATGTTTATCCTAGCCAGGAGCCATTCAAAATGAGAAAGGGCCCTTCCCAGAAAGGAGTAGAGAGACAGACAGACGGAGAACAAACAAGTAGATCATTTGAAAGTTACTGACATTTGCTTTGTATTTAGACTTTCCTTTCCTTACAAGTTTTAATTTGTGCCTTATGTTTTGATTTTTTGTGGGGAGGAGTCTAGAATAGCAATTACTAACTAGTACATCCAGGTTCTGTACATTCTTCTTTGTGTCTTAAGTATGATTTAGAGGGGATCTAAGCTACTCAAATTTAAGCACTTGTGGAATAAGCACATTATCTCAGAGTAAATTATGGCCCTGGAGAGTCTAAGGCAAGGGTAAGGGTGGTAAAATCAGAAGGTAAGCTTCTTTTCTTTTCCTTTTATAATTTTGTTTGTTTATTTTGTCTGTGCTGGGTCTTCGTTGCTTTGAGGGCTTTTCTAGAGCTGCGGCAAGCAGGGGCTACTTGCTAGCTGCAGTGCACAGGGTTCTCCTTGTGGCGGCTTCTCTTGACTCCAGGGCACTCAGGCTTCAGCAGTTGCAGCACACGGGCTCAGTAGTTGTGACTTGTGGGCTCTAGAGCATGGGTTCAGTAGTCACGGTAAACTGTCTTAGTTGCGCGACATACGGGATCTTCCAGGATTAGGGATTGAACCCATGTCTCCTGCAGTGGTAGGCAGATTCTTTACCACTGAGCCACCAGGGAAGCCCTTTTCTTTTACTTTTAATGATACAATGAATAGATTTCTTACCTCTGCCATTTCCACTGAGCAACATGAGGACATTAAGGGTTCTTTAAAGAAGGGTAGGTGAAGCAGTTTACAGGAATTGAAAAAGCATTGTTACTGTCTTCAGTTGAGAGTCTCAACATATATCCATTGGACTTAAATGTTATCTGAGACTTGCATTCCTTCAGATCTTTGTTCTTTCATATAAAACCCTCTGATTAAACTCTGATCATAGAGCCTTTCAATTCTTAGGAACTGGTAGTCAATCTTAATGGCAGTAGGCTATTGTTTCTGTCTAGAAGTATTTAAACTTCACATGCTCAATAAATGCCTAGGCTTGCCCTCTGTTTTATTCCATAAAAGAATATTGAAAAGAAAGTATGTGTGGAGTAGTGCTCTGGGATTGCTCGGCTTTTGGCTCACAGGTAGCTGTTGTAGTGCTAAGTGAAAGGGTGTCTGAACGAGGCCATCTGAGGGCTCAGTTCTGCAATACTAGCAAACCTGTGACTCATGCCCTGGTAATTAACCTAACTTTGAACCATTTTACAGGGGATAGAAGTTGACATGCTCTTTTCTTCCTCTTAGATTTTTCCCTTCTATTCCATATCAATAAAATGAAAGTTCAGGCAAGTTCATGTCTGAGATCCTTATAGAGCTAAGACCTGTCATTTCCTTCCTTTTTTAAGTTCAGTTTATCAAATATTTATTGTGCTTCTTTAGTCTGTCCTTTTCTAAAATAAGTTTTTAATTAAGTACCTATTCATATTTATGTGTACTTACATAAGTATAAGTGAATACATAAGTAGAAGGTGAATTGATTGTCTAGATTCTTTTGAAAAGGAATATAATGCTAAAGTAGCAAACTGTACTTATATACTTCCTCTGTTCTACTGAAAATGTTATTTCTGTTCTTGAGGCCTGGACATGTTAATAAACAGGACTATTATTTCTCTTTCTTCTTTAAATTAATGCTTTCATGTAGATGTTTTCCTCATATCAGCAAGTATGTTATAGGTATTTGTTTTTATCCATTGTGTATGATTATCTCTCACATGACCCTCTAGACGGAAATGTTATACTTTATTTGGCTTTGAAATGTATAGGCCATTTCCAGGAGAACTTAGGCCATCTGGAACTTAGACTGGCTTATACACATTTTATCCTGGCTTCCTTGGTGGCTCTGATGGTAAAGAATCTGCCTGCAGTGTGGGAGACCCAGGTTCAGTCCCTGGGTCGGGAAGATCCCCTAGAGAAGAGAATGGCAACCTACTCCAGCCTGTTTGCCTGGAGAATCCCATGGACAAAGAAGCCTAGCCGGCTATAGTCTGTTGGGTTGCAAAGTGTTGAACAAGACTGCAGCTAACACTAAGGCTAACTAATACATTTTATCAGAGTATTTTAGTAAAATTTATTTTTTAAAATTTTTGGCCATACCATGCAGCATGTGGGATCTTAGTTCCCTGACCAGGGACCAAGCCTATGCCCCCTGCATTGGGAACTCAGAGTCTTAACCATTGGACTGCCAGGGAAGTCCCTAGGAAAGTTTTTATTTAATTCCATGGTTATAAAAATGAAGCTAAGGGCTAAATGATCATTCATAACTAAAATTTCTGGCATTCAATTATATACAGAAACTTCTGAGTACTAGAATAGCCTGACCTGGCAGACAATGGAGTCTTTGTTAGAACTAAGGGAAAAATAGGGACATGTGATTTTTAATCAGCTTTACTGAGGTATGATTTACATATAAGAAAGTTCATCCAAAATTTGATGCATTTGGACAAATGTTTACAGTCATGTAACTATTACCACAATATAATGTAGAAGATTTCATTTGGCCGAAAACATCGCTGTACCCTGTGTAATTAATTCTCTTCCTACCTACTGCATCCTTGCAATCACTAAAATGCTTTGTCAGTATAATTTTCCTTTTTCTAGGATTTCCTATAGATGGAATCATATAGATTATAGTCTTTTGTGTCTGATTTCTTTCACTTAGCATAATGCTTTTGAGGTTTTTTTTTCATGTCATTATATTTATCAGTGATTCTTTGTCATTGCTGAGTAGTCTTTCAGCATATTGCTATACTGAAGTTTATCATCCTTTAACTAGGATGGGGAAATTTGGATTGTTTACAGCTTTGACCTATTATGAATAAAGCTTCTATGAACATTTGAATAGAAGAATTTGTGTAGGTATATGCTTTTATTTCTCCTGGTAAGTAGCTAAAGTGTTCTTCAGAAGGCATTGTTAATGCAAATATATATCTATACAATAGATTATTTGGCAATAAAAATTAATGAACTTCAGATGCATCCAGATACATTGATGGATCTCAAAAACATTACTCAATGAAAGAAGCCAGGCACAAGCAACCACATAGTATATGATTCTATTACATTAAATATCCAGAAAAGATAGTTATAAAGACAGAAAGTAGAGCAGTGATTGCCTGTGACAGGATTAACAGGGAGCAGGGATTAAAGTAAATATATATGAGGTATTATATTGGAATTATGAAAATGTTCTAAAGCTGATTCATGGTAATAATTGTACCACTTGGTAAATATACTAAAAAAAAATCACTGAATAGTATACTTGATATGGTGAATTATATGATATATAAAAATGTGTTAATAGTTATTTTTAAAAGATGTCACTAAAATGCAGCAGTAAATCAGATTAGGAGAAAATCTATACAAGACATTTTGTATATATTTTATGAGGGACTTAAAGTTAGAATGTGTAAAGAACTCATAACTCAATAACAAACAAAAAGCTTGATTTTTTTTTTTAAATGGGCAAAAGTTAGAGCAGCAATCTCACCAAAGGAGATACTAATAGCAAGTAAACACATATAAGATGTTCAATATCATTAGTCATTACCAAAATACAAATTAAAACCACTATGCACACGAAGTTAACCAAAATGTCAGAGTAAGGACCTCTGAAAATTTTCTCCTTCATAAAATTCAGGAAACTAGCAAAAATTGTCAAATCAACTTTTCAGAATTAACCAAAGGCTTGCGGCAATCCAGAGAGTGTTATTTAAGAAAAACAGCTGACTGTTGGAAAGAGCAGCAAACTTTGTGGCATTTTAACTTGCCCTGTTTCTATCCTTACCTTTCTTCCTCTCTGATAGCCTTGAAAAACCAACAGCCCACAACTTCAATGGAAACCAGCAGCCTGATAACCACTGAAGGAAGCAGAACAGAGTTGGAGCTCCTTCAAACCATCATTCCCAGAGAATTGTCATTCTCTGACCTGTCTGGTGGTTCCTTGAAAGGGCACTACTCATAAACTGTCTTTATTTCCCTTTTCCCTTGGGGAGAGAAGGGGTGCTTGTCTGAAACAATTAGAGACAATTGATTAACTTTGGAACTGCCTGAGGGTAGTGGAAAGAAAAGATATACCCATTTGAATGCTGAGTTCCAAAGAATAGCAAAGAGAGATAGGAAAGCCTTCCTCAGAGATCAATGCAAAGAGATAGATTAAAACAATAGAATGGGAAAAACTGGAGATCTCTTCAAGAAAATTAGAGATACCAAGGGAACATTTCATGCAAAGATGGGCACAACAAAGGACAGAAATGGTATGGACCTAACAGAAGCAGAAGATATTAAGAAGAGGTGGCAAGAATACACAGAACTGTACAAAAAAGATCTTCATGACCCAGATACCACAATAGTGTGATCACTCACCTAGAGCCAGACATCCTGGAGTGCAAAGTCAAGTGGGCCTTAGGAAACATCGCTATGAATAAAGCTATTGGAGGTGACGGAATTCCAGTTGAGCTATTTCAAATCCTAAAAGATGATGCTGTGAAAGTGCTGCACTCAATATGCCAGCAAATTTGGAAAACTCAGCAGTTGGCTATAGGATGGGAAAAGGTCAGTTTTCATTCCAATCCCAAAGAAAGGCAATGCCAAAGAATGTTCCAACTACCGCACAATTGTACTCATCTCACATGCTAGAAAGTAATGCTCAAAATTCCCCAAGTCAGGCTTCAACAGTACGTGAACCATGAACTTCCAGATGTTCAAGTTGCATTTAGAAAAGGCAGAGGAACCAGAGATCAAATTGCCAGTATCCATTGGATCATCAAAAAGCAAGAGAATTCCAGAAAAACATGTACTTCTGCTTTATTGATTACACTAAAGTCTTTGACTGTGTGTATCACAACAAACTGGAAAATTCTTCAAGAGATGGGAATACCAGACCACCTTACCTGCCTGCTGAGAAATCTGTATGTAGGTCAACAAGCAACAGTTTGAACTGGACATGGAGCAACAGACTGGTTCCAAATTGGGAAAGGAGTGCATCAAGGCTGTATATTGTCACCCTGATTATTTAACTTATATGCAGAGTACATCATGAGAAACTCTGGGCTGGATGAAGCCCAAGCTGTAATTAAGATTGCCAGGAGAGATATCAATAACCTCAGATACACAGATGACACCACCCTTATGGCAGAAAGTGAAGAAGAACTAAAGAGCCTCTTAATGAAAGTAAAAGAGGAGAGTGAGAAAGTTGGCTTTAAACTCAACATTGAGAAAACTAAGATCATGGCATCTGGTCCCATCACTTCATAGCAAATACATGGGGAACAGTGGAAACAGACTTTATTTTCTTGAGCTCCAAGCTGTGACCAACCTAGACAGCGAGACATTGCTTTGCCAACAAAGGTCTGTCTAGTCAAGGCTATGGTTTTTCCGGTAGTCATGTATGGGTGTGAGAGTTGAACTATAAAGAAAGCTGAGCACCAAAGAATTGATGCTTTTGAACTGCGGTGTTGGAGAAGACTCTTGAGAGTCCCTTGGACTGCAAGGAGATCCAACCAGTCCATCCTAAAGGAGATCAGTCCTGAATATTCATTGGAAGGACTGATACTGAAGCTGAAGCTCCAATACTTTGGCCACCTGATGCGAAGAACTGACTCATTGGAAAAGACCCTGATGCTGGGAAAGATTGAAGGCAGAAGTAGAAGGGGATGACAGAGGATGAGATGGTTGGATGACATCACTGACTTTATGGACATGAGTTTGAGCAAGCTCTGGGACTTGGTGATGGACAGGGAAGCCTGGTGTGCTGCAGTCCATGGGGTGGCAAATAGTTGGACACAACTGAGTGACTGAACTGAACTGAACTGAGGGTAGTAGATAACAAGTGAGTCAAACAATAAACTAAACAAAAAGCTTTCCTTTTTAAAAGATAAGCTGGGAAATATGTCCATAGGGGATTTTGAAAAGCTCTAACATACTCTCGGACGTTAGAAGGCCACTTGAATTTTTAGAGCTTTGGGCATGCGCAGGGCCACCCACATGATCAAGAAAAGTATGATCAAGAGGTGAGTCCAAAGCTGTCACCTCTGGATGACCTTAAGGCTTTGTGCAAACAGGAAGTGAAGCTAAGGCAAAGTTGTCTACTGCCTGGTTGAGTGTTGAAGGTGTGCCATGAAGTGTACATGAGCCCCTTAGCAAAACTGGTTCCAGGCATTTAAGGACATCTCTGTCTAATCGCTAGTAGACCACTAAGCTAACCTAATAAAGACTTGAGTGCCCACACATAACAAAAAATATAGATTTGACAGATAGGTTTAAAAAAGTAAACAACAAATGGACAACAACAAACAGCAAGAACGACAACAAACTCTGAAGAGGGGGATATTCTGATTTCCAGAGTTGCCACATTATATTAGTAATCATGTCTACTTTTAAGCAAAAATTATGACATGCAAAAAAATAAGAAAGTATAGCTCATACACAGGAAAAAATCCAGCAGTCAATAGAGTGTGTCCCTTACAAAGCCTGGATGTTAAACTTATTAGCCAAGACTTTAAATCAGCTGTTTTAAAAATGTTCAAAGAAGTAGAGAAAACCATGCTTAAAAACTAAGGAAAGAAATGTCTCACTAAGTTAAGAGTATCAGTAAAGAGATGAAATTATAGATTATAAAAAGAAATCAAATAGAAATTTGGGACTTGATAAGTACAATAACTCATATTAAAAATTCACTGGAGGGCCTTAACAGCTTTTTTGGGCAGGTAGAAGAAAGAGTCAGCAGTCTAAGGAACAGAAAAGAAAGAAGAATATAGAAAAATGAAGAACCTCAGAGACCTGTGGGCCCTGATCAAGCATAACAACATATGTATAATGGGAATTCCAGAAGAAGAGGAGGAAATGAACAAGACAGAAAATATTTGAAGAAATAAGTGGCTAAAAATTTCCCCAAATCTGATGACAAACATTAATCTGTAATTTGGGAAACTAACCAAACTCCAAGAAGGATAAGCTTAATTAAAGAGATTCATATCTAGATATATCACAAGCAAACTGTTGAAAGATAAAATCTTGAAAGCAATGAGAGAGAAGCATATTATCACAAAACAGTGATCCTTGATAAGACTGAGTTGATTTCTCATCAGCAACCATGGAAGCCAAAGGCAATAGGAGGACAAATAACAAGAAAGAAAAAACTGTCAACCAAGCAAAATTATCGTTCAAAAAGAGAAACTAAGACATTTCCAGATAAGCAAAAACTGGAAGCATTTGTTGCTAAGCAGACCTATCCAAGGAGAAATACTAAAGGGAGTCCTGCCGACTGAAGGTGGAGGATGCAGACAGTGACTTGAATCCACATGGAGAGACAAAGAGCGCCAGTAAAGGACCCACACAAGGAATAAAGGGAAAGCGTAAATGCATTTTTTTGTTTGTAACCTGTTTTACTCCTGTCTGATTTGAAAGACAGCTGCATAAAATAATAATCATGAATGTCTGTTGATGAGAACACAATTTATAAATAGATAATTTATATGACAATAAAAGCACAGAGAGGGGAGGTAATGGAGTCTTGTACAGTGCTTAAATTATTTTACTATTAATCTGAATTAGAAGGTTATAAATTAAGATGTTAATTTTAATCCCTAGGTAATCCCTAGATTAACCACTAAGAAGATGATTTTTAAAAATAATAAAAAAAGAGAATTGAAAAAATACACTAGAAACTATCTGTTTAACACAGAGAAGATAGTAATGGAAGGACAGAGAAACAAACAAGCGTAAGCTGTACAGAAAATAAATAGCAAAGGGGCAGACATAAATCCTGTCTTACAGGAATTAAGTGTAATTTACATTAGATGTAAATGAGTTAAATAGTCCAACTAAAAGACATAGATAGGAGGACTGGATAGAAATATTAATGTATGATCCAACTATATAATTTCTAAGAGAAACACACTTTAAGTTCAAAGACATAAATAGGTTGAAAGTGAAAGAATGAGAAAATATGTATCGTGCTGGCAATGACCAGAAGAGGGCTGGGGTGGCTATACTTCGCTGTTGTTGTTTAGTCACTAAGTCATGTCTGTCTCTTTGCGACTCCATGGACTGCAGCCCTCCAGGCTCCTCTGTCCTTGGCTATACTAATACCAGACAGTTTCACAGCCTTTAAATTATTGCTGGAAACAAAGGATATTTTATACTGTAAAAGGGTAAACATATCAAGATGCTATAACAATTACAAACATATGTGTACCTAGCAATGTAGTCCCCAAAACATGAAGCAAACAGAATTGAAAGGAAAAATAGACAATTCAACAATAACAGTTGTAAACTTCAATACCCCATTTTCAATAATGGACAGAACAACTAGGCAGAAAGTCAACAAGGAAATAGACTTGATCAGTATTATAAATGAGCTAGACGTAACACATGTCTATAGAGCACACCACCAATTACAGCAGAATGCACATTCTTCTCATGTGCATGGGGAACATTCTCCAGAATAGAGCATGTCTTAGGCCTTAAAACTAGTCTCCATAAAAGTGAGAGGACTGAAATCATACAAAGTATGTTTTCTGAATACTACTGAATGAAATTAGAAGCCCATAACAGAAGGAAATTGAGAAATTAGCAAATATATGGAAATTAAACAGTATACTTCTAAGTAACCTATGGGTCAGAGGAGAAATCACAAGGTAAGTTAGAAAATACTATAAGATGAATGAAAAAGCACCATAACAAAACTTATGAGATTCAGCAAAAGCAGTGCTTACTAGGACATTTATAGCTATAACCACATATATTTAAAAAGAATAAAGATCTCAATTCAGTAATCTGATCTTCTACCTTAAGAAACAAGGGGAAAAAGCACGCTGAATTTATAACAAGCAGAAGTTAAGAAATAATAGAAATTAGAGTATAAAATCAATAAAACCCACTACACACCCAGTAGAATTGCTAAAATTAAAAAGACTGGCAATACCAACTATTGGCAGAGTTATGGAATAACTGGAACTCTGGCACATTATTGATGGAAATGTAAAATTGTATAGACACTTTGGAAAACATTCACTAAGTTCTTATAAAGTTAAGTGTATACTTGCCACACAACCTATCAATCCCATTGCTAAATATTTACCTAAGAGTCATGCCATTTTTCCTTAGTTAGAACTTCAAATAGGGGACATAATAATTTCTTTTAAGATAATATCACCAAAGAAAATAATAACAAAACATTTATCTTAATCTCTAGTAATCTTAAAAATGAAACTAAATAGAATGGTTTATCCTGGTTCCTGGATCTTGTATATAAATATATTTGAGTTTACATAAAATAGATTTTAGAACTGTGCAAGTACAGTTGACCCTTGAACAACAAAGGTTTGAACTGCAGGGTCCACCTGTAAGCAGATTTTTTACAGTAGTAAATACTATAGTGCTAAATCTACAGTTGGTTGAACCCATGGATGTGAAACCTTGAATAAGGAGGAACCGCTTACCTAGGGGCTGACTATAAGCTATATGAGGAGGATTTTCAACTGCATTGGTAGCACCCCTAGCCCCCATGATTTTAGTCAAGCGTATTCTGTATTTTAAGTTATTGCTTGTATAAAGATCTCAGATTTTGCTCTTTGACTTTCTGTAAGGTAGATACTGGCTTTAGGTAGTCTGATGACTGATCTTTCATTTGGAATCCAAAGTTACAGCTTGACTTTTCTGGTGACATTGTGGATTCATTCTCAGATTTTGAACTTGAAAATCAAGTGTTGGTTTCTCAGCCATGTCTGACTCTTTCTTTTGTTTTTATTTTCATAGGTTTATTGCTTCGCCTCTAGCAAAAACATTTGGCATTAAAGAGGAAGTGCAAAAGAAGATTACACCAAATACTGTTTTAGAGAATTTTTTCAAGCATTCTACAAAGAAACCATCTCAAGTAAGTACAAATTCTTTGTTTTGGGATTTTAAAATCTCCTTTCTTAATATTTCCATCATCTGTTGCTTATCTCACCTATGCAAAAAGTTAGTTTCAGTTGAGCAACAAATAATTTGTTTCATTTGGATTTTTTCCTCTGTTGATAAGTTACAAAGCATTCTGAGCATAATATAAAGTGACAAAATAAGAATATATAATATATAAAATATATTTATAATGATATAAAGTAACGAATATTTGATTAGTGTTAAACACTGACAATTTGGGTATAAGGATCAAAATTTAATTTTCAATGGTAGGATATATACAAAGTATACCAATGAAAATGGATCATTATTAAGGCAGAGTAGCCCATATCTGACACTTTTGATAACTGTGATGCCATCAATACACAGCATGCATTACAGAAGTGTCTGTTGGGGTGGCTTTCCTGAGCAGAACCGTTTATTTTATCCAAGCTTCAAAAGACTCAGAAATATTCTGTGCTCCTGCCCACTCCCCAGATATGGAATCATTAGGAGAATCACAATTCTCTTCTCAGTACAAGATATACTTGATGAAATGTTACAGTGTACTGCGTATTTACACCACAGAAAAAGACTTTAACCTAAAGGTTATGTAAAAATAGTAGTGTCCAGGAAAGTATAGTTTCATTATACCCCACATTTAAATGAGATGAAATAAAAACTTCTCCGAAAGTGGCACACCCTCTCCGACAAATACAGACATCTCTCACCAATAATTTTAAAAATCAAAAATATGTGCTAACGTGGTTTTAAGATAGATAGATTTTTAAGGTCCTGAACTTATCTGCTGAATTCACTTGCTTCTTCTGTGACACTTTCTGTCACTGGTCTGGTGGGCTCCCTGAACAAATAAACATCCTGAAATCTGACCATGTAGCACCAGGCATCATGTTCAGAATTATTCATGGCTAGCTGGCACTGTCTCTAACTTGTCTGCCGTCAGCTTCTGTATGTGCCTTTTTTTCCTAAAGTGAGGACAGTCTGACAAGCCATCTCTGTGTGTTCTTTATTTCTACCTGCTCTGAAAGACTGAAGTCATTCATCTAAATCCTGCTGTTACCACTGGTGATAATAATGCTTAAGCATCATTTTACATTTTTCAGAGGGGAAGTTATTTAGTTGTGTTTATGAAAAGTTAGGACTCTCTCAGAGAGTCCTTATTATCCTTCTTTGTTTCTATCTGAGAATAATTAGTAATTATTATCTGAGAATAATTTTAAAATATGTAGAAAATTTGGCTCTTATCAAGTTTCTCAGCTATGAAGAGGAATTAGTCACCTGACAAAGAAAAGTGAAGAAAAGCTGAAAGAGATTTAGAGATTAGGTCATCTTTCTTCTTTACAATTGAGATGAGGAAGCTAAGGTCAACAGAGGCCCTGTCCTAGGTCATGCAGCTAATCAATGGCTGAATCCAAGCCTGGACCCTGGCCCAGGACTCCCTGTCAAGTGCTATTTCTACTGTGCCTAAGTGATGGCTTTAACATCAGCATGAACAGAATGTTGAAAATGTATTTCAGAGTCTGGAGCTATGTTTGTAAATAATTATTCTAGCTCAGTTGACAATACAATATGGCTTAATGTGGTTATAATTTGGACATTTGCATCAGGTAGAAGAAGAAATGTTCTATATCAACCCCAAGTGTTAGAAAGCTTCCTCTACTAAGTTATGAAGATGAAGGGACATAATTAAGACATCTAATTTATATTTCTCATAGATTACAAAATCAAGGTAGTATTTGCATAACAAATCAAGATGGCAAGTTGGCCAGTAAAATGGCCATAGAATAAAAGTACTAGAACTTAGGAAGATAGAATATAGTAGAAGAAGGCAAAGTAGATGACTTAAATAGTGATTTCAGATGTGGAAACAAAATGACACCACAATACTTCCACACATTAACTTGGTCAATGTCATACAGACAGCATTTTTGCTTAATTTATGGCTGAGGTAAGACAAGTTGCTGGGAAGACTAAAAAAAATTGTGCTGGTTCAAGGGATGGGTGGGTATCACCTCTAACAAAGCATTCCAAGTCTGAATCACAGGGCACTGCAGTGGTAATACAGGCACATCACATCTGACTTTATTAAAACAACTGAGGACACAAGTCGAGGATGCTTCTTCAGCTGCTACAGACTGCACCAAAAAAAACAAAAGCATTTCAGATATACAGTATCAGTTCTATGCTGGTTACCACAGAGGATATAACATGGTATTGATAAGGTCCAAAAAGCTATATATGTGAACCTCCATTGAGAGTTTTGATCTGTGTTTCACACACTTCTTTGTAACTGTGTATATGCAGCTGTGTGTCCACTGTTTATATATCTGTATGTCTCTATCTGTATCTCAATGACAATCTCAAGATGAAATTGAGAGAGAGAATCATGATAACTAATAGAGAATCATGATAACATACCAGTAGCTCTGGCCAACAGATCGTTTTTCCTGCTGTTGGTAAAGTGAAAGAACAGCAGAACTTATTAACTAGCCCTTTTCCTCTGCAAGAACACAACGAGAACTGTTGCAGAACAAATGAATGTGTAGCTCTGAAAGGCAATCTAAAGAAAAGGTGGTGCCATGAGACTGACATAAAGCAGGTGTTGTGGTCCATAGTTGGAGAAGGGTCCATAGGGGCATTCCAGTTTGCTAGCTTGTCTCAACCATGGATTCAAACATTTTTAGAGCAAAAGGCTCTCTAGCTCTCTAGTCCAGTTTATTTTATGGGTGAGACGTGTGATAGACAAAGAAGTTGAGTGGCTCCTCCATGGTCCCAGAGAGTTGGTTTTTGCATCAAGTAGCTGGGCCTCATGGCTCCATTTCAGGCCACACTGCTTCTCTTCTACGTTCTGCCCAAGAGCCTTTCCCTTCCACAGACACATTCTCTGTAGTGTCCAGGCTAAAAACACCAATTGTGAGAACAGACTGTGTGTGAAGGTGAGCGGATTAAACCCTGTGCCTGAGTGTCCCCTTCTGTGAACTGAGTGTGGTAATAGCAGTTACCTCACAGGGCTCTCAATTCAGGGATTGAATTGAGTACTTAGAATACTGCCTGGCACACAGTCAAGGTCAGCTCTTACTATTCTTAGGCTGTACCTATCATGTAGACTTCTACAGGAGCGTTCTCAAATATATCTTCCCAACACTAATTATCCCACGGGAGCATCATTTGTTTCCTAAGTATGCTTGTTTGTATTTCTATAATATCTTGTATGACTTTCTGTACCTAGTAGGTGTTCAATAAATGTTTGTTTTGTATATTAATACCAAAATACTACTGAAGACTTCTGTTTGCAAGAGGACTTCTATCCCAATAATATTGTAGATATATGAGGCCAGTGTTGTGAAGACTTTGAATCAGATTCATCTGTCCTCCAAATCAGGAAAAATTGCTTCGAATCATGTTTGATCACTGTCTTCTAGAAGCATTTATTCATCAAGTATCTGTAGAAATGATGGGGTAATGAAATTGGATTGTTCTCGGATCTGGGAAAATTCTACTGTGAGAACAGGGACTTTGCTCATTGCTGAATCTCCAGTGCCTAGAATAGTGACTGGTGCTAGGGAATAGAGGTTCAGTAAACATTTGTGAATGATCGAATGAATAAAACTTTTAAAACAGTCAAGCTGGACCCAGAGCCCTTTCAGTCTCAAAAGGTACAGAATATAATGCTGCTGCATTTCAGAATATGTTCTGCTATGGACCAAGCAATAGGATTGGAATTATATCTTCTGTTTGGGGGAATCTATTCATGCTTACAAGTTATTTTAGGAGTAGAGGAATATTTTTTCCGAAATTACTTTCAGTCTATGGTGTCCTTTCTGGGTTCAGCCATAATCTCTAGCATTGGTGTAGCACGTGATGGATGATTAGATAGAGCCCTGAGATCCTAAATCACTCCCACGAGACAGGAAGCAAACACTCATTGTCAATGCCCCATTTTCCACAGCGGGTCAGAGCACACAGCTCAAGGCTGCAGAGCTAGGAAGTAGAACTCGATCTTCTGTTTTTAGTTCCCTGCCATTCCTACGGCATTCTGTTGCCTCAAAACCTGCCGTGTTCTCTCCTCCTGAAATAGGGCTGTGACGAGTTTGGCGCTGCCTGGGTCAGTGTATCCAGACCTCCAAACTTGTCCCATCTGGAGTGTGAGGTCCTTGCTGTGGGGACCTCGCTGAGAGGTCAGGTATAACAGGGCAAAGTAAACACTGTCTTCACCTCCGCTCACTCCTAGTGCTTCATACTTTACACACCGCAAGAGGAAGACTTCAAAATGCAAACATTCTGTAACCTACAGATAAATTCCAGGCAAGGCCCTCCTTGCTGTGGCCCTAGCCACATCTTTCCTCCTCACCTCTCTGTGTGTTTCTACCCTGCAAGACCTCTTTCTGTCCCTTGATTGCTCCCAGCTCCCCTATGCTCTCATCCCCAGATAACTTCACATGCGACCAGAACACTTTCCTTCTTCATCTTCTCCTTCTTGGGACGTTTTTCAGGGTTTAGCCTAAGTGTAACTTCCAGGAATTGCCTGCATAAAGTTAGGTCCATGGTGCCCTGACCCTCCCCTGTTTCAGCACTCATCATAATTTATTAGAATTCTTTGTTGCCTTTTTTGATTTCTTTACCAGACAGACTTTACCTCATGAAGGGGAGGCCCCGTAAATACTGATCTTATTCATTTAGATCTTCGGTGCCAAGCACAGTGCCTGCAGGAAATACACACCAATGAATAGCTGCCAATTTAGAGCCATCAAAAACACAAAAACAAACCAAAACAACAAAGAACAGCAGGTGAAACCTTAGCCTATAAGATAATAGTATTAGAGATGACAGTTTACAGGGAAACAGTATAATATGTCTTGTCTATGTTTTGTTTTGCTTTTTTTCTCTTCAGATAAAGTAATAGGCTTGCAGTTATCTCTGGGTCAGGAAGATCCCCTGGAGAAGAGAATGGCAACCACTCAAGTATTCTTGCCTAGAGAATCCCATGGACAGAGGATCCTGTTGGGCTACAGTCCATAGGGTTGCAAAGAGTCAGACACGACTGAAGCGACTGAGCATCCATTAAGTTAGGAGTAAACTGAAATATTTCTTGTACTCAGCATTGCAAAACAAAAGATCAAGAAAACTGGTGTCTCAAAAAAAATCACAGAGCGTATTTCCTTGTGGAAGTGGAAAGTGCTGTAGGTTTAGCATATAAAACATGCCTGTATTGAAAGAACACAGCTTAAAATACCACCATGAAGCAGACCTGGTTCTGTCGATCATTTTGGGTTCTTGTTTGGCCGTGGGAGAACTTCAAATTTGTGATCTTTGAGCTAATCTATCATCCACATTGTTTTCAATTTTAAACCATAACCTGCAACTTCTGCCTTCCAGAAGTGAAGAAATCATCATTATTATGATCTGCAATCCTTATTTTTTACCAATGGAATTATTAAGATTGGTTTAAAATATGCTCTTGTTGTTTAGTCACGAAGTCATGTCTGACTTTGCAACTCTGTGGACTGTAGCCAGACAGGATCATCTGTCCATGGTATCTCCAGGCAAGAATACTGGAGTGGGTTGCCATTTCCTTCTCCAAAATAGGTTGTGTGTATGATTAAATGTGAAAGTTTTGGATGTATTAGAAAGATTGTATGAAATAATAGAAAGGGCAGGAGCCTAAGTTCATATCCTCACTTTGCTACTAGTTTTAGGTCTTGGACAAGCTGTTAAAAAAACTCTTGGAATCCCATTTTCCTCACAGGAAAAAATAACAGAGATTGGGTTTAATTGACATCTGAAACTATACTACTCTATGTGGAACCTTAGAGGCCCTAAATAAAATTGGCTGAAGAGGTGAGCCATGTATGGAACTTCAATGTATGGGTTGCTACCAGCTTATGGAGAATTAGTTTTTCTTAGCAACTGAGATTTCTGGGAATTAGCATTCCCTCTGTTTGGGGATGGGTGTGTGTACTTCCATGAACAAAAGGGGTAAATGCAGTGGCTCAGGGTTTAATGCAGAATCTCTGTCTCCAGTGCGCAAACGCTGGTAACGCAGTCTCACTGTCTCTCGCTTGCCTGCCAGCCTGCTCTGCTCTCAAGCACTCACTCATCTGTTTCATCCCCTTTCAGACTGATATTTATGGACTGGCAAAGAAGTGTAACTTGACCGAGCGCCAGGTTGAAAGATGGTTTAGGAGTCGGCAGAGTCAAGATAGGCCTTGCAGGATGAAGAAATTCCAGGAAGCTTGGTAAGAGGGATAGTTAAAGCTTTTGAAATGGTACCATTCTGTATGAAGCAGAACAGTCATCTCAGAAAGAATCCTGAGGTTGCAGCAGCAGAAGGGTTTGAGCCTGCTCTATCACTTACCGATCAAGAGTTTGATACTAGCCACTCATCCACCTCTTGTGCTTCACTTTCCTTCTTTATCAAGCAAGGTAAGATATGACCTGTCTCAGTTAAACAGGAGATATTATATACTTATCTTGAAGTCCAGAAAAATCATAAAAATGTCTTAACTGGTGTTTATCTTTTCTAGGGCAGCCCTTGGCCCTAGCTCACCATACTGTCACCTGTTTCCAATCACATCATAGTTATTCTGTCGCATTATAAGGGCAGAGAAGGTCTGAGAGGGCGCTGTCCTCTTTTCTCAGTACTGGTGGAGAGGATTCTTTCTGTCTCACTCGACTCTTACCCTACTCCTGCTTGTGGACTGGACAACCAGTTCCTCTGGGTTTCCCCACTGGTTTAGCAGGAGGTCTGGATGGACTGGGCACCACATAGAGTTTTTGCAGAGCTGGCTACTTCAAATATATTCCGAGGGCAGTGTGACTGTATCACACTTATTTTTGGCTTTATTAAAATCCTGTTTTTTCCTCTTCTTCAGAGTATTATAGTACTTTAGGTCAATCCCTTGATGGCAAAAACTGACACCTGTGCCAAAAAGAGGGTCTCAGTTCAGTTCAGTCGCTCAGTCGTGTCCGACTCTTTGCGACCCCATGAACCGCAGCACGCCAGGCCTCCCTGTCCATCACCAACTCCCGGAGTCTACCCAAACCCATGTCCATCGAGTCGGTGATGCCATCCAACCATCTCTTCCTCTGTCGTCCCCTTCTCCTGCCCCCAATCATTCCCAGCATTAGGGTCTTTTCCAGTGAGTCAGTTCTTGGCATGAGGTGGCCAAAGTACTGGAGTTTCAGCCTCAACATCAGTCCTTCCAATGAACACCCAGGACTGATCTCCTTTAGGATGGGCTGGTTGGATCTCCTTGCAGTCCAAGGGACTCTCAAGCGTCTGGGTCATTGCTATTACTTTGTTCTTCTTCTTTACATCCAGACCAATAAATGTTAGTTGGGTTGTGTTTGATGCCACACTCTACACGCCAATAGCATTCCTTCACTTTGCCTATTTCTTAAGGTCCTCAGATTGCCTAGTGACTTTCACCAGATGTATTTGTTTTGATGGTGAAATAGATAAGGAGTTGGTATAAGACTCTCAAAGAAATCAAGCCTGTGAGAGGCTAAACTTTAATGACTTTCTTTAACTACCTATACATTCCTGAATGCAGTCATCCAGCTGTGAGACTGGTGAAGTATATTTAAAGGCACGGATCAATTCTTCATAGTGTCTTGAGACAAACTTATTTTTTTCTCATCATGGGCTTATATTGCCTTTCCCACAGTAGCTGGAGGTATATGACCTGGTTTGTTTTCTGTTTATCTCTGAGTTTTAGCCCTTGTGAGATTAGTTAATATTGTGTTGCCACTATGTCAGCTTGGCCCAGGTGAATCTCTCTTGATGATCACTACAAAACACTACAAAGTGGAACTAGCTTCACTTTACATCTTTATGTTTTTCTGTTATCATTCATTCTCTCTAGCAAATGACTTATCTTAAATAAAGTCCCAAGCAAGGACTAAGTCTCTACCTCAGAGCTGAATCATACTCCATTGAAGGAGTATGGTAATTTCTTATAAATTATAGTGCCTTAGAGTTTATAAATAATCTTGGTTTGATCCTCTCTGCCTCTCACAGTGTGGGGCAGTCAGGGAAGCTGGGGCTGGCCTTGTTTGAGAAATGAGAAACTGCACATTATCTAGTTTATGTACTTGCTTAAGGTCACCTGCTGTTGGAAGCCCTGTTACCCTCAGATATTCTGACTCCTGTACAGCCCCTGCTACCTAATGCTGACCTCTCAGAAGCAGGGGTCCCCACATGTCAAGTAACTGGGTCAGAAGAATCCAACATTGGGAGTCTGGCTGTCAATGAGTCCGCCGAGAGTCAGCCACAAAGTTCAGGTTAGGGAAGGGAATTTTGAGTTGCCATTATCGATTGTCAGGCAATGCAGAGGGTTGTGTGGACCATCTTCATGGTATGTGGAACTATCCTAGGTCCTGTGGACGTGTAGATTTTAAGAGGGAAGCAGAAGTGGAAGGAATGTCACTGGCCCAAAGCAACTAATCAGGGAGATAAGACTATCACTTATGAAACTTCAACATCTGTTGTTCCATTCCATCCAATAGCACGTGGTCTACACAGAGCCCACAGTCTACACATAGTCTATATATGACACATAGTCTATAGTCATGTTCAGATGTACTCTGGGCATTCAGAGGAGATGGTGTCAGCAGGGCTGGATACATTAGACAAAGGCTTTCTAGAGGTCAGGCATAAGCTGGACCTTGAGGGATGGGTCAGATTTCCACAAGAAAAGAAAGCATGATTTGAGGGCAGCATATTTTAAGTAAGGCAAAGACAGGAAGCAACACAGTGTATTTAGGAGACTGAAGTGAACCCATAAATAAAATTTAAGTTTTACCTTATTGTTTAGCAGTGTCACAAATTTATTATGTCAGTGAACTATTAAAAGCTATTATGGATCAAATAAATAAACTAAAGCAAAATGCCAAGCTCTTTAATTGTGTAGGGACCGCACTTTATTCCCTCAGCTATGAGATGTGCTACAGGAAGCATAGCAAGACATGCCTAGCCCCAGGCATTTTTGAAATCTCAGGAAACTTACTCCCCATCATAGAACTCTTACAAAGTGCCCTCCAACAGGCCAACATTTCTCCATAATACCAGGATGGTTAATCTCTGAACACCTTAAGTTCACTGTGTTGTTTCCTTGGTTACTTTCTGTAAGGGTGACCCCTAAGCCCTGTTTTACAGCATTCAAGATTTTAATCCATAGTGAATCCTTCATTTTAAAATCAGATTCCATATTAGCTGGTCACTTTTCTTTTTAAAATAAGTATTTCCATTTAACAATGAGAAATTTAATTAAATCACCAAGTAATTTCCAAGTGGGCTTTCCCGGTGGCTCAGTGGTAAAGAATCCACCTGCCAATGCAGGAGACATAAGAGATGCAGGTTCAGTCCTTGGGGCGGGCAGATCCCTTGGAAGAGGAATAACAACCTGCTGCAGTATTCTTGCCTGGAAATTTCCTTGGATAAAGGAGCCTGGTGGGCTATAGTCCATGAGATCACAAGGAGTCCAACATGACTAAGCATGCACGCACACAATTTCCAAGTACCTGGTGTATCTCATGCTGGTGGGAGGCACTCTCCTGCTGGGTGGACTGCCACTTGCCCACCTGGCCACTGGGCAGGTCCACCACCTGCCCCATCCTGTCCTGCCACTGGGGAGAACCATGTCTGTCCTGTCTCATGTCGCCCAATTCCCTCTGTCCAGCTCCTCCCTGTTCTCACTCAGCCACCTTCATCTTTCAACTTTGCCATCTATGTCTAACCAATCAATTTCTGTTTTTTTCCAAGAGGTTTTTATTCCCCCCCCCCTGACAATTATGTTTGTTTCAGCCATTTCTGGAAAAAAAGGACATTTTACTGCCTTAGGTTCATCTGAAGCAAGGAAATTGCCATTGACAAGAATGTCATCATTCATGTCATGATTAGTGAAGCACAACAGCTCCCAAGCTTTTTGGTTTCAGGACCCCTTTGTTCTCTTAAAAGTTATTACAGACCTCAAAGAGCATCTGCTTGTGTGAGTTATACCTATTGATGTTCACTGTACTAGAAATGGAAACTAGAATATAAGACTACACAAGCACATATGTATGTCATCAGCTATCAGAGCAATGATATCATCACAGGACATGTATCCTCCGGGAAATGCCACTGGACACTTGGGAGGAAACGAGAGTAGGAAAAAAGACAAATAATATTTCAGTATCATTATGAAAGTGTTTTGATGTCAGAGATGCCTGACTTTGAGGACCCCTGGAATAGTGTAATATACCTAATAGGGCTGGTCCAGGAGGATGTGAAGCTTGGATTTTACTCTTGCATCTGACTGTGACAGATTTTATTTTCTTGGGCTCTGGTATCACTGTGGATGGTGACAGCACCCATGAAATTAAAAGATGCTTGCTCCTTGGAAAGAAAGCAATGACAGACCTAGACAGTGTATTAAAAAGCAGCGACATCACTTTGCCAACAAAGGTCCATATAGTCAGAGCTACATTTTTTCCATCTGTCACGTATGGATGTGAGAGTTGGACCATAAAGAAGGCTGAACACCAAAGAATTGATGCTTTCAAATTGTGGTGCTGGAGAAGACCCTTGAGAGACCTTTGGACTGTAAGGAGATCAAACCATTCAATCCTAAAAGAAATCAACCCTGAATATTCATTGGAAGGACTGATGCTGAAGCTCTAATACTTTGGCCATCTGATGCAGCAAGCTGACTCACTGGAAAAGACCCTGATGTGGGGAAAGATTGAAGACAAAAGGAGAAGCGAGAGGCAGAGGATGAGATGGTTGGATGGCATCACTGACTCAATGGATATGAGTTTGGGCAGACTCCAGGAGATGGTGGACAGGGAAGCCTCGCGTGCTGCAGTCCATGGAGTCGCAAAGAGTCAGACACGACTTAGTGACTGAACAACAATACTGATTGTTACTATACAGTCTTGGGTGAATTATGTGATCTCTCTCAAGTTTAGAGTTCTTTAGTCTTCATCTCATCTACCTTTTAGTGTTGTTGTGAGAACCAAGCAACAACCCACAAAGGGAGCTACTTCATCAGCTTGTTGTAAAGCAGAAAATGTGGCATCACACAAGTATGCTCAGCATGGTTCCTGACATGGGATTAAGAGGTCAGTACATGTTTGAGACGCAATGATATGAGGCGTGCCACCAAGCTTATGGCTTCCTTTTGGCCTGGCAGATCTCATCATCTCATTTTTGTACTTCTATTTTGGCCAGAATAATTAAGGACCAAGGAAATGCTCTCTACATTTAAGCATGTGGCTTTCCTGAACCAGCAGTATATGAAACAAGTGGGAACACATCTCAACTGGCTCACTCTGTGGTTCAACTTTCTGAGTAATTGAACCCTAGTTTTTTCCCTAATCAAAACAAGCCATGAAGGAAAATGGAAAACATCATGTAAGCATCATGTAGCTTAGAAGCAGTAACAGTTTTCCGGAAACACCACTGGATTCAGGGTTCAAAGACCTACATTTCTGCCCTGACTCTGTCACTGCTTGGCTGTGTGAACTGAGGAATGGCCTTCAGTTCAGTTCAGTTCAGTTGCTCAGTCATGTTCGACTCTTTGCAACCCCATGGACTGCATCATGCCAGGCCTCCCTGCCCATCACCAGCTCCTGAAGCCTACTCAAACTCATATCCATTGTGTCAGTGATGCCACTCATCTTCTGTCGTCCCCTTCTCCTCCTGACCTCAATCTTTCCCAGCATCAGGGTCTTTTCCAATGAGTCAGTTCTTTGCATCAGGTGGCCAAAGTATTGGAGTTTCAGCTTCAGCATCAGTCCTTCCAATGAGTATTCAGGACTGATCTCCTTTAGGATGGACTGGTTGGATCTCCTTTCAGTCCAAGGGACTCTTAAGAGTCTTCTCCAACACCACAGTTCAAAACATCAATTCTCTGGTGCTCAGCTTTATAGTCCAACTCTCACATCCGTACATGACTACTGGAAAAACCATAGTTTTGACTAGGCCTAGCCTTTATAAAAGATCCTGGCTTCTCCTCTATGAAGTGAAGATAGGCCTTATATTCCTCTTTCTTATTTATCTCACAGGTATGTTGAGGAAAGCACTATAGGCATTACACAAATGTAAGGGACAAATGTTATTTTTAATATTATTGTTTCAGCAATCATTAGATAAAATAGTACTGATTTTTAAAAATCTTATTTTGCAAAGTAGTAAACATATTCAAGTAGTTCAAATGGTGAAGAATCTGCCTGCAATGTGGGAGACCTGGGTTTGATCACTTGGTTGGGAAGATTCTCTGGGAAAGGACATGGCAACACACTCCAGTATTCTTGCCTGGAGAATCCCATGGACAAAGGAAACTGGCGGGTTAGAGTCCATGGACTTGCAGAGTTGAACATGACTAAGCGACTAACACACACACACACACACACACACACACACACACACACACACACACACACACGTATACAAAAATAGGAAAACTGGTTTAATAAGCTGTGTATGCTATGTATTCATCACCAACTTTAATAATTATCAACTCAAGGCTATCCTGTGTCATCTCTGCCTCCATTTACTTCTCTCTGTTACCACAGATTTTTTTTGTATGTGGATAATGTTTTTCTTTCAATTTTATTGTGATATATTTGACATACAGCACTGTATAAATTTAAAGTGTACAGTAT
Organism: Okapia johnstoni; assembly: GCA_024291935.2. Lineage (NCBI taxonomy): Eukaryota > Metazoa > Chordata > Mammalia > Artiodactyla > Giraffidae > Okapia > Okapia johnstoni. Next base: position 4,796,325 of record CM044326.1, read on the forward strand.
AATGACTTAACTATGAATGTTGTGAAATGATTACCACAGTCAGTTTGGTTAACATCTGTCATCTCATAGATACATAAAGGAAAAAGAAGAAACAGTTTCCTTGTGATGAAAACTTTTGGACTTATTTTCTTAGCAACTCTCAAATATACCATATAGCAGTATAAATATAGTCATCACATTATACATTACATTCACGGTACCAATTTATTTAATAACTAGAAGTTTGTACCTTTTGATCACCTTCATCCAGTTATTATTGAAGATCACATTTGAAGCAAATATCAGACATTGCGTGATTCATTTGCAAGTATTTTAGTATGTGTCTCTAAATGATAAGAACTGTTTTAGATATTATGTGTGTGAGTGTGTGTGCTCAGTCGTGTCTGACTCTTTGGACCCCGTGGACTGTAGCCCACCAGGCTCCTCTGTTCATGGGATTCTTCAAGCAAGAATACTGGAGAGGATTGCCATTTCCTCCTTCAGTTGATCTTCCTGACCCAGGGGTCAAAACCACATCTGTTGTGTCTCCTGCATTGGCAGGCATATTCTTTACCAGTATGCCACCTAGGAATCCCATTTTAGATATTCTCATACTTTAAAAATGTATTTAATAGCAGCAAATATTCAGTCAGTATTCAGATTTCCTTGATTGTCTTATACTTTTCTTTGTAGTTTGTTTATTCGAATCAGGATCTAAATAAGACCTGTGCATTACAATTGGTCTTTTAAGTGTCTCTTAATCTATATAGATCCCTCTCCATACATGAGAAAAAATATTCTTTTAAAATGTGCTTTTCAGAAACATGACTAAAGTCTAGCCACATAGAAACCTTTTCACTGGGAATTAAATTAGGATGAAGTGAGTAATTAGATAACAGTATAATCAAATAGGTCAGGTTTTATTCCAATCCCAAAGAAAGGCAATGCCAAAGAATGTTCCAACTACCACACAACTGCACTCATCTCACATTCTAGCAAAGTAATGCTCAAAATTCTCCAAGCCAGGGTTCAACAGTACATGAACTGTGAACTTCCAGTTGTTCAAGCTGGATTTAGAAAAGGCAGAGGAACCAAAGATCAAATTGTCAGTATCCATTGGATCATTGAAAAGCAAGAGAGTTTCAGAAAAACATCTGCTTTATTGACTACGCCAAAGCCTTTGACTGTGTGGATCACAACAAACTGTGCAACATTCTTAAAGAAATGGGAATACCAGAACACCTGACCTGACTCCTGAGAAACCTGTATGCAGGTCAGGAAGCAACAGTTAGAACCAGACATGGAACAACAGACTGGCTCCAAATTGGCAAAGGAGTACGTCAAGGCTGTATATTGTCACCCTGTTTATTTAACTTCTATGCAGAGTACATCATGCAGATCGTCGGGCTGGATGAAGCACAAGCTGGAATTAAGATTACCAGGTGAAATATCAATAACCTCAGATATGCAGATGACAGCACCCTTATGGCAGAGAGCAAAGAACTAAAGCGCCTCTTGATGAAAGTGAAAGAGGAGAGTGAAAAAGTTGGCTTAAAACTCAACATTCAAACAAACTGAGATCATGGCATCTGGTCCCATCACTTCATGGCAAATAGAGAAACAATGAAAACAGTGAGAGACTTTTTTCTCTTGGGCTCCAAAATCACTGCAGATGGTGACCACAGCCATGAAATTAAAAGACGCTTGCTTCTTGCAAGAAAAACTATGACCAACCTAGACAGAATGTTAAAAAGCAGAGACATTACTTTGCCAACAAAAGTCCATCTAGTCAAAGCTATGGTTTTTCCAGTAGTCATGTTTGAATGTGAGAGTTCGACTATAAAGAAAGCTGAGCGCCAAAGAATTGATGCTTTTGAACTGTGGTGTTGGAGAAGATTCTTGAGAGTTCCTTCGACTGCAAGGAGATCAAACCAGTCAATCCTAAAGGAAATCAGTCCTGATTATTCATTAGAAGGATTGATGCTGAAGCTGAAACTCCAATACTTTGGCCACCTGATGCAAAGAACTGACTCATTTGAAAAGACTCTGATCCTGGGAAAGGTTGAAGGCAGGAGAAGAAGGGGACGACAGAGAATGAGATGGTTGAATGGCATCACCAACTTGATGGACATGAGTTTGTGCAAGCTCTGGGAGTTGGTGATGGATAGGGAGGCCTGGCGTGCTGCAGTCCATGGGGTCGCAAAGCGTTGGACACAACTGAATGAACCAAACTGAACTGATTATCAAACATCATTTATCATGTATCAGGAACTAGGCTAGGCATATTAGTAATAACAGTAGCTAACACTGGTTGCTTAGTTCATACCAGGCACTATGATAATAATTTTTCATAAATTATCTTCAGTATTTTTACATTTGGAGATAAGTTTTGTTATTCCCATTTTATTGATGAAGAAATTAAGGCTCCCTGAGTTAAGTGACATACCTGAACTTGTAGCCATCCAACCTGAACTTATAGCCATCCAACAAGTGGCAGAATCAGGTTATTAACTTAGATTTTTCTGACTCCAGAATGTGCATTCTTTCCAAACTGTTATAACAAATGTTTTTCTCCTCAGATGTTAGTGACTTTAACAAGTGTTTTATTTCTTTTGGCAGCTGGCGATTTACATTTTACCTAATTATTACCATTGCTGGAATTGCATTTCTTTATGATGTAAGTTTTCTTTCTGATATATCTTTGATTGTAATTTGTCTTTAATTTTAAAAATTCCTGCTTGTGAATCCCTTGAGATATAATACTTTCACTAAGGTAACCAGCTTTTAAACCCCTACCCGCTCTAATCACTTGTTTATGAAGACTTTCATTACTTGCCCATCAGAAATCAAATCTCTCCTTATCATATTCCCTTTGCATTGTCTGTTAAAATAATTATTAAATGATTATTTCATTAAGTGATATATAAAATTAATAGTAAATTTTTAACAGAAAAAAAACATAGCTAGCTTTTGGAGATGTCTCTAAAGATTCTTTTGAGATTTCTCTTAAGATATTTTATTGCTATGAATATTTTAAGATATTTTTATAGCTACAGAAGTAGTAATATAAGTGGTCCAGAAACAATTTCATTAGAAGAGGCACTTGTTTGAAATAAATAATTTCCTTTGAGAATTAGGACTGTTACTGATCGCAGACTCACTAGAACTCGTGCATGTCACGGAGGTGTTGTATAAGAATAGGTAGAAATGCCTGCGGAAGGAGGCAGACACTGCTGGGGGAGCAGGAACGTGATGGGAGTATCTGCTGTGCTTCTGCCTCCTGGTCAGCAACATCAGGAGGGCTTAGGTTTCTGCTGAAATCAGCCTTTGGCTCTGAACAGAGTTTCTCTCGGTTCCTTGCTTTTTCAGAAACCTTGGGTATATGACCTGTGGGAAGTTTGGAATGGCTACCCCAGACAGGTAAGTCCCCCTGATGTAGTCCCTCACCTCCTCAGCAGCTTGTCCCCTGAGTTTGGTCTGAGTCCCTTCCTGCTCTCTGTCCACTTTCATGCAGTCCTTGGCGCTTTGTCCACTGGAGATTACTCATTCTTGTTTGTTATTTACCCATCACTTGTCTCACTCCTTTACTTTGTTTATGGTTAATGAAATTATGTATTTGAATTTAAATTTACCATCTTACTATGTATTTTCTATTTGTATCTCTGGATACATTTCCTTTTTTGGTACTCTCTTATTACTTTTTTTATAGGACAGTGAAGTTTTTAAAATTATTACTCTATTTCTTCCCTCATATTAGCTTTTCAGTTATGCAGGCACTAGTGGTAAAGAACCTACCTGTCAGTGAAGGAGATATAAGAGACATGGGTTCAGTCCCTGGGTCAGGACGATTCCCCTGAAGGAAGGCATGGCAACCCACTCCAGTATTCTTGCCTGGACAGAATACCATGGACAGAGGAGCCTGGTAGACTATAGTCCATAGGGTCTGAAAGAGTCAGACATGAATGAAGTGACTTAGCATGCATGCACACATTCTTTTTTCAAAAAATTAATTAATTTATTTTAGTTGGAGGCTAATTACTTTACAGTATTGTAGTGGTTTTGCCATACATTGATATGAATCAGCCATGGGTTTACATGTGCTCCCCATCCTGAACCCCCGTCCTACCTCCCTCCCCATCCCATCCCTCTGGGTCGTCCCAATGCACCAGCCCTGAGCACTTGTCTCATGAATTGAACCTGGACTGGTGATCTGTTTCACGTATGATAATATACATGTTTCAATGCTATTCTCTCAGATCATCCCACCCTCGCCTTCTCCCACAGAGTCCAAAAGACTGTTTTATACATCTGGGTCTCTTTTGCTGTCTCGCATATACGGTTATTGTTATCATCCTTCTAAATTCCATATATATGCGTTAGTATACTATATTGGTGTTTTTCTTTCTGGCTTACTTCACTCTGTATAACGGATTCCAGTTTCATCCACTTCATTAGAACTGATTCAAATGCATTCTTTTTAATGGCTGAGTAATATTCCATTGTGTATATGTACCAAAGCTTTCTTATCCATTTATCTGCTGATGGACATCTAGGTTGCTCTCATGTCCTGGCTGTTATAAACAGTGCTATGATGAACATTGGATTACATGTGTCTCTTTCAGTTCTGGTTTCCTCGGTGTGTATGCTCAGCAGTGTAATTTCTGGGTCATATGGCAGTTCTATTTCCAGTTTTTTAAGGAATCTCCACACTGTTCTCCATAGTGGCTGTACTAGTTTGCATTCCCACCAACAGTGTAAGAGGGTTCCCTTTTCTCCACACCCTCTCCAGCATTTATTGTTTGTAGACTTTTGGATAGCAGCCATTCTGACCGGCATGAAATGGTACCTCATTGTGGTTTTGATTTGCATTTCTCTAATAATGAGTGATGTTGAGCATCTTTTCATGTGTTTGTTAGCCATCTGTATGTCTTCTTTGGAGAAATGTCTGTTTAGTTCTTTGGCCCATTTCTTGATTGGGTCATTTATTTTTCTGGAATTGAGCTGTAGGAGTTGCTTGTATATTTTTGAGATTAATTCTTTGTCAGTTGTTTCGTTTGCTATTATTTTCTCCCATTTGGAAGGCTGTCTTTTCACCTTGCTTATAGTTTCCTTTGTTGTGCAAAAAATTTTAAGTTTAATTAGGTCCCATTTGTTTATTCTTGCTTTTTTTGTATGGTGTTCGAAAGTTTTCTGTTTTTCCATATAAAGTTGTGAAATTATTTGTTCTAGTTCTCTGAAAAATACCATTGGTAGCTTGATTGGGATTGCATTGAATTCTATAGATTTCTATTTGGGTAGTATACTCATTTTCACTACTATTTGATTCTTCCAATCCATGAACATGGAATATTTCTCCATCTGTTCTTTCTCAAGATTGCTTTGGCTGTTCGAGGTTTCCTCTCCATTAAATTGATTTTTGTTCTAGTTCTTCATCAGTGCTTTATTCTATAGTTTTCTATATATAGGTCTTTTGTTTCTTTGGGTAGATATATTCCTAAGTATTTTATTCTTTTCAGTGCTTTATAGTGTAATGGTGAATGGAATTGTTTCCTTAATTTATTCTCATTCTGTTTTTTCTCTTATTGTTAGTGTATAGTCATTGTTAGTGTAATGCAAGGGATTTCTCTGTGTTAATTTTATATCCTGAAACTTTACTATATTCATTGATTAGCTCTAGTCATTTTCTGGTAGAGTTTTTAGGGTTTTCTATGTAGAGGTAGAATGAGTTTGGAAGTTTACCTTCTGCAATTTTCTGAAAGAGTTTGAGTAGGATAGGTGTTAGCTCTTCTCTAAATTTCTGGTAAAATTCAGCTGTGAAGCCGTCTGGTCCTGGGCTTTTGTTTGCTGGAAGATTTCTGATTACAGTTTCGATTTCCATGCTTGTGATGGGTCTGTTAAGATTTTCTATTTCTTCCTGGTTCAATTATGGAAAGTTATACTTTTCTAAGAATTTGTGCATTTCTTCCAAGTTTTCCATTTTATTGGCATATAGCTGCTGTTAGTAGTCTCTTATGATCCTTTGTATTTCTGTGTTGTCTGTTGTGATCTCTCCATTTTCATTTCTAATTTTGTTGATTTGATTCTTCTCCCTTTGTTTCTTGATGAGTCTGGCTAACGATTTGCCAATTTTATATATCTTCTCAAATAAACCAGCTTTTAGCTTTGTTGATTTTTGCTATGGTCCCTTTTGTTTCTTTTGCATTTATTTCTGCCCTAATTTTTAAGATTTCTTTCTTTCTACTAACCCTGGGGTTCTTCATTTCTTCCTTCTCTAGTTGCTTTAGGTGTAGAGTTAGGTTATTTATTTGACTTTTTTCTTGTTTCTTGAGATAAGCCTGTATTGCTATGAACCTTCCCCTTAGCACTGCTTTTACAGTGTCCCATAGGTTTTGGGTTGTTGTGTTTTCATTTTCATTTGTTTCTATGCATATTTTGATTTCTTTTTTATTTCTTCTGTGATTTGTTGGTTATTCAGAAGTGTGTTGTTTAGCCTCCATAGGTTGGAATTTTTACTAGTTTTTTTCCTGTAAGTGAGATCTAATCTTACTGCATTGTGGTCAGAAAAGATGCTTGGAATGATTTCAATTTTTTTGAATTTACCAAGGCTAGATTTGTGTCCCAGGATGTGATCTATCCTGGAGAAGGTTCCGTTTACACTTGAGAAAAAAGGTGAAATTGATTGTTTTGGGGTGAAATGTCCTATAGATATCAATTAGGTCCCGCTGGTCCATTGTGTCATTTAAAGTTTGTGTTTCCTTGTTAATTTTCTGTTTAGTTGATGTATCCATAGATGTGAGTGGGGCATTAAAGTCTCCCACTATTATTGTGTTATTGTTAATTTCCCCTTTCATACTTGTTAATATTTGCCTTACATATTGTGGTGCTCCTATGTTGGATGCATATATATTTATAATTGTTATATCTTCTTCTTGGATTGACCCTTTGATTATTATGTAGTGTCCTTCTTTGTCTCTTTTCACAGCCTTTATTTTAAAGTCTATTTTATCTGATATGAGTATTGTGACTGCTGCTTTCTTTTGGTCTGCGTTTGTGTGAAATATTTTTTTCCAGCCCTTCACTTTCAGTCTGTATGTGTCCCTTGTTTTGAGGTGGGTGTCTTGTAGACAACATATATAGGGGTCTTGTTTTTGTATCCATTCAGCCAATCTTTGTCTTTTGGTTGGGGCATTCAACCCATTTACATTTAAGGTAATTATTGATAAGTATGGTCCCATTGCCATTTACTTTGTTGTTTGGGGTTCTAATTTATACACCCATTCTCTGTTTCCTATCTAGAGAAGATCCTTCAGCATTTGTTGAAGAACTGGTTTGGTGGTGCTGAATTCTCTAAGCTTTTGCTTGTCTGTAAAGATTTTGAATTCTCCTTCATATCTGAATGAGATCCTTGCTGGGTACAGTAATATGGGTTGTAGGTTATTCTCTTTCATCACTTTAAGTATATCCTGCCATTCCCTTCTGGCCTAAAGAGTTTCTATTGAAAGATCAGCTGTTATCCTAATGGGAATCCCCTTGTGTGCTATTTGTTGTTTTTCCCTTGCTGCTTTTAATATTTCTTCTTTGTGTTTGATCTTTGTTAATTTGATTAACATGTCTTGGCATATTTCACCTTGGGTTTATCCTGTTTGGGACTCTCTGGGTTTCTTGGACTTGTGTGACTATTCCCTTCCCTATTTTAGGGAAGTTTTCAACTATTATCTCCTCGAGTATTTTCTCATGGCATTTATTTTTGTCTTCTTCTTCTGGGACTCCTATGATTCGAATATTGTGGCATTTCACATTGTCCCAGAGGTCCCAGAGGTTGTCCTCATTTCTTTTGATTCTTTTTTCTTTTTTCCTCTCTGCTTCACTTATTTCCACCATTCTATCTTCTACCTCACTTATCCTATCTTCTGCCTCCGTTATTCTACTGTTGTTTCCCTCCAGAGTGTTTTTGATCTTGTTTATTGCATTATTCATTATCAGTTAACTCTTTTTTGTTTCTTCTAGGCCCTTGTTAAACATTTCTTGCATCTTCTCGATCCTTGTCTCCAGGCTCCATTTGTTTTCAAGATTTTGGGTTATTTTTATTATCATCATTCTAAATTCTTTTTCAGGTAGGCTCCCTATCTCCTCATGTTTTGTTTGTTTTGGTGGACATTTATCATGTTCCTTTACCTGCTGAGTATTTCTCTGTCTTTTCATATTGTTTAGATTGCTGTGTTTGGGGTGGCCTTTCTGTATTCTGGCAGTTTGTGGTTCCTCTTTATTGTGGAGGTTCCTCCCTGTGGATGGGGTTTGATGATTGGCTTGTCAGGGTTTTCTGGTTAGGGAAGCTTCCATCATTGTTCTGGTGGGTGGATCTGGATTTATTCTCTGTGGAGTGCAATGGAGTGTCCAGTAGTGAGTTTTGAGATGTCTATGGGTTTGGCGTGACTTTGGGCAGCCTGTATATTGATACTTAGGGCTATGTTCCTGCATTGCTGGATAATTTGTGTGGTATGTCTTGCTATGGAACTTATTGGCTCTTGGGTGGTGGTTGGTTTCAGTGTAGGTATGGAGGCTTTTGGATCATCTCTTATTAATTAATGTTCCCTGGAGTCAGGAGTTCTCTGGTGTTCTCAGGTTTTGGGATTAAGCCTCCTGCCTCTGGTTTTCAGTCTTATTCTTACAATAGCCTCAAGACTTCTCCATCTATACAGCACTGATAATAAAACTTCTGGGTTAATGGTGAAAAGATTTTCCACAGTGAGGGACACCCAGAGAGGTTCACAGAGTTACATGGAGAAGAGAAGAGAGAGGAGGGAGAAAGAGGTGACCTGGAGGAGAAGAGGAGGAATCAAATGGAGCGAGAACAATCTAACCAGTAAACAATTTCCTATGTGTTCTCCAGAGTCTGGAACCCTCAGATAGGTTCACGGAGTTACATAGAGAAGAGTAGAGGGAGGAAGGAGATAGAGGTGAGCAGGAGGCAAAAAGAGGGAACCAAGAGGAGAGAGAGAGCTCTAGATGATACTCTGTTTCCTAAGTGTTCTCTGCAACCCAGAACACCCACAGCGATTCACAGAATTGGGTTGAGAAGAGAAGGGAGAGTGAGGAGATAGAGGTGACCTGGGGGATAGAAAGGAGAGTCAGAAGGGGGAGAGAGTAATCAAGCCAGTAATCACACTCCTGAGTAAAAATGGGTACTGAAGATTGGATTCTTAAATGTACAAAATGGATATCAAATACTATAAAACAAAGATTAAAAATCTAGAGTGGAGGTTAGGCTCTTAAAAATACAATATTGAAAAAAAACCAAAATCACAAAAGGTATAAGAAATATATATGAAGTTTGCTTTAAAAATAGGGTCTTTTTTTTTTTTTGCAAGGTAACAGTGGGTTATAAAAATGAAAATTAAAGGAGTAATAGAGGACTTAAAAAAAGAAAAAAGTTAAAAAAAATTTAACAAAAAATGATAATAGTAAAAATATATCTAGGAATTTCTCTGGAGCTGTTGTGGGCAGTGTGAGGTCAGTTCAGTTTCAGATAGTTCCTTGTTCCAGCTTATACTTCTCAATATCTGTAGCCCCCTTCCAATGTAGTCAGTGCTAACTACAGGGTTTTAATCTATTGCACCTGTCACTTCCAAAGCAGTTCCCTCTGTTTATTTGGCTTCTTCTGTTTGCAAGTCTCTTCAGTGTCTAATTTCCACCCTGACACAAGGGGGTGGAGGTGGTCTCTTGTGTAGGTTCACTTGTTCAGTCGTGCTGTGGAGAGGGAGGAACACTGTAAACCATATCACTGGCATATGTGTGGAGAACTCTCAGTGTCTCGGCTACACTGGGTTTGCCCCCGCTCAGGGCGTGTGTGCTTTCCCAGTCTACCCTACTCAGGCTCCAGGTTACTCTGTTGGGGAGCAGGCCCTGAGATGCCTGCACTTCCCAGGTCTAAGCCACTCAGATTCAGGTTCCCGGGTACTCCACAAAGGCACAGACTTGGGTGGGCCCGCGGTTTGTGCCGTTCCCTGGTCGGAGCAGCTCAGGCAGCCAGGTGTTTGGTGAGTGCACTCTCTTCAGGTGCAGTGCGACTTATCACTTCCCTTGTCCCAGCCTCGGTTTCTGGGCGCGCCCAGCTCTGGTGTGCCTTGTGTCAGTTCTGGGGAGCTGATCTCTGGCTGCGACCCTCCCAGCGGATGTCAACCATCGGAATCTCAGGACGTCTTTGCTTAGAAACTGGAAGCCTGTTTGCAGTTTGGTAGGGGATGCCCTCTTTGGGGCCGAGTTTGCCCCTTTCCGGCTCTGGCTGGCCCCGCCTGCTGCTGCGTCTGGCAGGGGATGGGCCAGCCTGCAGCCAGCTAACTCTTCTCTGGTATTGCTCAGTCCTTTGTTCTGTGAGCAGGCTGGCAGTGCCTTAGATTTGGGCTTTTCGCGAGTTAGTTCTCTCTCTCTCTCTGGCTATCCCACAGTTTAGGTTGCTGTTTTACGTTAGCTCCCTCAGATTGCCCTCAGAGGATTCGAGCCCGGTCCTTAACCTAAGCAGTGCCACCCGCTCCTCTCCATTCAGCCCCCACTTGCTGATGGTGGATGCGAGCGTCTGGGGTACTTCTCTGCTGGGAGTTGCCTTTAAGCATGTAATCTGTGGGTTTTATTTGTTTATTTTTCCTCCCAGTTATGTTGCCCTCCAAGATTTGAAAACTTCCCCCAGACCCGCCAGTGAGAGCGTTTCCTGGTGTTTGGAAACTTCTTCTCTGTTAAGACTCCCTTCCCGGAACGGATCTCCATCCCTAACTCTTTTGTCTCTCTTTTTGTCTTTTATATTTTTTCCTACCTCCTTTTGAAGACAATGGGCTGCTTTTCTGGGTGCCTGATATCCTCTGCCAGCGTTCAGAAATTGTTTTGTGGAGTTTGCTCAGTGTTCAAATGTTCTTTCGATGAATTTGTGAGGGAGAAATTGGTCTCCCCGTCCTATTCCTCCTCCATCTTAGGACCACTCCATGCACACATTCTTTCACTAGTTTTCCCAGAGATTACCTTTTGTATTCTTCAATTATTAGAGTCTAATACAAATCAATGCTCTAACCTCTTTCCAGTCAGTGAAAGGTCATCAGACTACTCCTATCTCCTCCTTCAAATAGTTAAAAGCCTACAAGTCACTACTATAATTGATTTGTAAATGTCAGTTTGCCCTTTCCTTGCTGTTATTTGGTCTTGCATTTCCACACTTTCATCTGGCATTATTATTGTTATGGCTGAAGAAGCCCCCTTGGTTTGCTTGTCTGGAAGTGTCATCATTTTACCCTGCTTTTTTAAAGGAGTTTTCCTGGGCATAGAATTCTAGGTTACTAGTTATTTCCTTTGAGCACTTTAAAGATGTCATTCCATTGTCTTATGGATCCCCTCAGTTTCTAATTCAGTTCTCCATTTTATTTTTGCTTCTTTGAATGATGTCTTTTTATTCCTCTGTTTTAAACATTTTGTATTCGTCTTTCAGCAGTATGATTGTGATAGGCATAAATATCATCATCTTTGAATTTATCCTGCTTATCATCCATAGTACTTCTTGAATATGTAGCTTGATGTCTTAAGTCCATTTTGAAAAATTCTTAGCTGTTGCTTCTGTTCTTTTTTCTCTCTCCTCTCTTTCTGAAATTTCAATTTACAAGTGAGCTAATATGCTGGACTTTTACACTAGGTCCCAAATCTCTTACATGCTTTTTCTCATATTTTCTATCCTCTGCCTCACTGCTTCAATCTATAGGAACACAGTTCTCCACAGATCTCTTGCATTTCTGCATGTCATATAAAGTGAAACACAGGCTGACTTTTGTTCTGTATTGTCTTTTGAAGGATGTTTGTATGGCAAACAAGCTTGGAAGATGGAGGCAGTCTCTCCTCTGGAACAATGGATATACATATTATTGTCCATTATGAAAGATTTAGGTTCCCTATTTCAGGGTTCCTCTCTGGTAACAAAACCCACTGCATGTGCAAATGTCAGTTCAGTTCAGTAGCTCAGTCATGTCCAATTCTTTGCGACCCCATGGACTGCAGCACGCCAGGCTTCCCTGTCCATCACCAACTCTCAGAGCTTACTCAAACTCATGTCCATCGAGTCAGTGATGCCATCCAACCATCTTATCCTCTGCCATCCCCTTCTCCTCCCGCTTTCAATCTTTCCCAGCATCAGGGTCTTTTCTAGTGAGTCAGTTCTTCACATCAGGTGGCCAAAGTATTGGAGTTTCAGCTTCAACATCAGTCCTTCTGATGAATATTCAGGACTGATTTCCTTTAGGATAGACTGGTTGGATCTCCTTGCAGTCCAAGGGACTCTCAAGAGTCTTCTCCAACACCACAGTTCAAAAGCATCAGTTCTTTGGTGCTCAGCTTTCTTTATAGTCCAACTCTCACATCCATACATGACCACTGGAAAAACCATAGCTTTGACTAGATGGACATTTATTGGCAAAGTAATGTCTCTGCTTTTTAATATACTGTCTAGGTTGATCGTAGCTTTTCTTCCAAGGAGCAAGCATCTTTTAATTTCATGGCTGCAGTCACCATCTGCCTTGATTTTGGAGCTCCCAAGATAGTCTGTCACTGTTTCCATTGTTTCCCCATCTATTTGTCATGAAGTCATTGAACTGGATGCCATGATCTTAGTTTTCTGAATGTTGAGTTTTTTTGTTTGTTTGTTTGTTTGTGTAATAAATTTATTTATTTTAGTTGGGGGCTAATTACTTTACAATACTGTAGTGGTTTTTGCCATACATTGAAATGAATCAGCCATGGGGAATGTTGAGTTTTAAGCCAACATTTTCACTCTCCTCTTTCAGTTTCATCAAGAGGCTCTTTAGTTCTTCACTTTCTGCCATAAGGGTGGTGTCATCTGCATATCTGAGGTTATTGATATTTCTCCCGGAAATCTTGATTCCAGCTTGTACCTCATCCAGCCCGACATTTTGCATGATGTACTCTGCATAGAAGTTAAATAAGCAGAGTGACAATAGGCAGCCTTGATGATACACTCCTTTCCCAATTTGGAACCAGTCTGTTGTTCCATGTCCAATTTTAACTGTTGCTTCCTGACCTGCATACAGGTTTCTCAGAGTCAGTTCAGATGTTCTGTTATTCCCATCTCTTCAAGAATTTTCCAGTCAGCTGTGATCCACACAGTCAAAGGCTTTGGCATAGTCAATAAAGCAGAAGTAGATGTTTTTCTGGAACTCTCTTGCTTTTTTGATGATCCAATGGATGTTGGCAATTTGATCTCTGGTTCCTCTGCCTTTTCTAAATGCAACTTGAACATCTGGAAGTTCTCGGTTCATGTACTGTTGAAGCCTGGCTTGGAGAATTTTGAATATTACTTTGCTAGTATGTGAGGGAGTACAATTGTGTGGTAGTTGTAACATTCTTTGGCATTGCCTTTCTTTGAGATTGGAATGAAAACTGACCTTCTTCAGTCCTGCGGCCACTGCTGAGTTTTCCAAATTTGCTGGCATATTGAGTGCAGCACTTTCACAGGATCATCTTTGAGGTTTCGAAATAGCTCAACTGGAATTCCATCATCTCCAGTAGCTTTGTTCGTAGTGATGTTTCCTAAGGCCCACTTGACTTCGCATTCCAGGATGTCTGACTCTAGGTGAGTGATCACACTATTGTGGTGTCTGGGTCATGAAGATCTTTTTTGTACAGTTCTGTGTATTCTTGCTACCTCTTCTTAATATCTTCTGCTTCTGTTAGGTCCATACCATTTCTGTCCTTTATTGTGCCCATCTTTGCATGAACTGACCCTTTTGTTTAGCCATGGAAATTGGAATGGGAAAATGGGCCCAAATATTGTTATTTTGGCAACTGTAGTACTGTGAATAATAAACTATCCTTTATCTCAGACCCAGGAGTCTCATATATCCTACCAGCAGTCATGAAACTGTGGCAAGATAACTTGCAAGTAGGGTAAAATCTCAGACACTTCACAGCTCTGGATATTTTCTGCTTCATATCCTCCAGATCACTAGTACATTTTTCAGCAGTGTCTAATCTGCTCTGAAATACATCCTTTGAGTTCTCAATTTTAGTTATGATATTTTTCAGTTCTCAAATTTTCACTTGATTCTTTTTCATGGATTCCAGTTCTGTATTAAAAATTCTCACTAATTTTTAAAAATAACCTTAAGAACCTAGTTAATTTTAAAAGTCATTTTAAAGTCATAGTCTGATAAATCCAATATATTGATCAACTGTTTTCTTTCTTATCTCTGTCTCCTTTTTCTTGATAACTTTTGATTGAATGATAGACATTGGATATGAAAAATTATACTTAGGAATGATTTTATCTACCTCCTGAGTGGACTTATTTTCACTTCTGTTAAGCAGTTAGAGTTGAGACAGATCATCTTAAGTTTTATATGTTTTGAAGTGATTTTATGTGAATTACAGTCTTTGTGAGGGCAGATATATTTATAACTCATCTGTATTTCTAGGGCATTCTCTTACAGTGGTTTTAAATAAAAGGTTATAGTATTTACCAGGACTCCTTTTCATTGGCTGTCCCTGAACATCGGTTTGCTTCCTTGCACTATGAGATTGCCAAAAGTCCTACTTAACTTCTGCTTAGAAATCTGAGCTGGTGTTTTCTAGAAACTCTCCTTCATTTGTTTCAATTTCACATTTTCTGTGTTTGAAATAACATTGTGTTTGAATATCTAGATATTTTCTCTTCACTATATTTTCAAGATAAAGGAATGTTTATACCTCAGAGAATAGAGAGAGTATAGAGTCTCTGGGCTCTATAGTGCTTGTAAACCAGCAAACACGGACTTTATGCTATACATAGGTGTGGTTTTCTTTGAAATTATCCTGTGTAGGATCTGTAGTACTTCTCAAATTAAGGATGCACTAGAAATAAAAGATTCCATTTAATGCATTTTTCTTCTCTTTGAAATCTTGGCTCCATGGGATGCTTCAGGATGCTTTGGTTGTTCCCTGGTATCTTCAAACAGATATTATCTGTACTTTCCCTTATTTTTAAAGTAGTTCTCACCAGGAGGGTTTGTCTCATACAGACTTGCTTATCGTAGAAGAAAGCAGAAATTCTCTTTCTTTTATGGTCTTATCAAGGATGATGAGTTGATCAGAAAACTATTCCATTTCATGTATTAGCCTTACTCTTCATTTCTCAGGTGTGTCAGTTTATGCTGGTCCATAATAAATCATCACCAAAACTTAGTACTTTAAAACAACAACCATTTATTTGCTTATGATATGGATTAGCAATTTGGGCTAGGCACAGCCAAGCAGTTCTTTTCCATGTGGTGTTAGCTGAGTTCATTAATGTATTTTCAGTTAGTTGGCAGGCTGGTTAGGGGATAGCACATGTGCCCTCATTTGTATTTTTGTCAGTGGACATCTTGATTCTCTACTTTGTGGCCTCCAGCAGGGTAGCTCAGGTTTCTTGTTGTTGTTCAGTTGCCCAGTTGTGTCCAGTGTTTTGAGACCCCTTGGACTGCAGCACACCAGGCCTCCCTGTCCCTGACCATCTCCCAAAGCTTGCCCAAGTTCATGTCCATTGCATTCGTGATGCCATCCAGCCACCTCATCCTCTGACACCCTCTTCTCCTTCTACCGTCAGTCTTTCCTAGCAACAGGGTCTTTTCCAATGAGTCGGCTGTTCGTATCAGATGACCAAAATACTGGATGCTTCAGCATCAGTCCTTCCAATGAATATTCAGGGTTGATTTCCCTTAAGATTGACTGGTTTGGTCTCCTTGCTGTCCAAGGGACTTTCAGGAGTCTTCCCTAGCACTAGAGTTCAAAGGCATCAATTCTTTGGCACTCTGTCTTCTGTATGGTCAAGTTCTCACAACTATATATGACCATTGGGAAGACCATAGCATTGATTATATGGACTTTTGATGGCAGAATAATGTCTCTGCTTTTCAACACACTGTCTAGGTTTCTCATAACTTTCCTGCCAAGAAGCAATTGTCCTCTGATTTCATGGCTGTAGTCACCATTCTCAGTGATTTTAGAGCCCAAGAAGAGGAAATCTGTCACTGTTTCCACCTTTTCCCCTTCTATTTGCCATGAACTAATGGGGCCAGATGCCATGATCTTCATTTTTTAATATTTAGTTTTAAGCTGGCTCTTTCACTCTCCTCCTTCACCCTCATCAAGAGGCTCTTTAGTTCCTATTCACTTTCTGCCATTAGAGTGGTATTATCCACATGTCTGAGGTTGTTGATATTTCTCCCACCTATCTGATTCCAGCCCAGCATTTCTCATGATGGGCTCAGCATATCGGTTAAGCAAACAGGGTAACAGCAGACATCCTTGTCATACTTCTTTCTAAATCTTGAACCAATCAGTTGTTCCATACAAGGTTCTGTTTCTTCTTGACCTGCATACAGGTTTCTTAGGAAACAGGTAAGATAGTCTGACATTCCCATCTCTTTAAGAGCTTTCTGCAGTTTGTTATGATCCACACAGTCAAAGGCTTTAGCTTCAGGTTTCTTACTTGGTGCTTATGAAGTCTCTGATTGCATCATATTTGCTATGTCCCCTTGACCAATGCCCAGAATTCAAATTCCTGGTCATGTTGGAGGAGACTATACCAGGACATGAATATGAGGTGAGATTCATTAAGGGCATTAATGTTACAACCCATCACACCAAGTAATATAATGTCTCAGCTTATCTAGAAGAAGCACACCACCCCTTACTTTAAAGAAAACTCTAGCCATAGGAATTTCATTCTGTTTTTTAGGAGACATTTTTAGACTGCCTAAATAATTGTATATATTTTACTAATGTCCCATTTGAGAATG
Organism: Okapia johnstoni; assembly: GCA_024291935.2. Taxonomy (NCBI): domain Eukaryota; kingdom Metazoa; phylum Chordata; class Mammalia; order Artiodactyla; family Giraffidae; genus Okapia; species Okapia johnstoni. The sequence goes on from CM044326.1 coordinate 4,813,106, forward strand.
GGCCAATTTGGGTCACCAGCTTGTCACCAGAAAAGAGGTTAGGACATCAGATTTGAGTACTACTCAATAAACATAAAACAAGGTATTTTGTTGAACCAGCAAAACAACTTTTCCATCTAATTTAACTGTCAATCAACTAAAAGAATGAAGTTACACCTGTTGTAGTTTTATTAAATTTTAAACAAAACATTTAACTTGATTTTGGAATTCTTGTCTCTCTTTTTAGAAAGAAAATGCCTCAAAATATTGTCTCTAATTCCTTCTCAGAAGTTGAAATATAAAACATTATTATTTGAGAGGAATTTGTGATATATAAGCTTCTGTTGTGGCTCAGCTGGTATCAGAATCCAACTGAGAATCCCCCTGCAGTGTGGAAGAATTGGGTTCGATCCCTGGGTTGGGAAGATCCCCTGGAGAAGGGAAAGGCTACCCACTCCAGTATTCTGGCCTGGAGAATTCCATGGACTGTATAGCCAAATAGGTATAAACAATATTTTTAATCCTTAAAATGAGTTGTTTATATGGTGACATTAAAGTAGTGAATACTCTTGTTTTCCTCAGCCCTTGCTGCCATCCCAGTACTGGTACTACATTTTGGAGATGAGTTTTTATTGGTCTCTGTTATTTAGCCTTGGCTCTGATGTCAAGAGGAAGGTAAGTGTCTTATTTACAAAGCTTCTTTATCCACTTTTTCAAAATGGATTTATCCATTTTCAAAAATGTTCATCCCCCTTCCCCAAATCCTAATCTTTAAATTATATTTGTTTGTGTCCTTAGTTCTAGTTGATAGGGTTTTTTTTTTTTACTTTTATAGCACATAGAATAGTGCAAATATGCTCATTCTTTAGTGACTTGGTAAGTATTTGTAGTGAAATATTATAAAAACTTTAACTTTGAAGTTCCACTCTTGTTCAATGAGAAAAGGACTATCCTTTATGATGTTTGTTTCTTTCTCTTGGTTTGGGAGTTTAGTGTTCTTCAGTGCAAAGAAGAAAAGTGCTAGTAGTTTTAATTCTACAACCGTATCTTTTAGTTAATTACAGACTACTTTATTCTTTGATGTATTTAGTGACTTTGAAAACATTTTTTTTTGCTTTAATTTATCCAAGATTCTTGTTAGGAAATACTGCTTCAGGCACTATTAGCTTTGCTTTATTTGCAGGGAAACTGAGTCACAGGCATGCTGAATGCATCCTCTGAGGTCACAAAGTGAGGTATTTTTAGGAACTGTTTGGTTGCTACTGATTCCTGTTTGCTGGTACAGAAAATCATATTAGACTCTCAGTGCAGTTATAGATTTCCTCATGTACCCTAGCAGTACAGGTCAAATGACAAATACTCTTGGCATGTACTTTATATGTTATGCTCTATATAAAAGACCAGTTTGTAGCAAAATTCATATGATAAATAGAATTAGGTGGAATTCATATTAAGGAGGTAAAACCAAGCTGGCTTGACTAAATGATGTTTAAGTGATGTTGTACATTACCTACCACTAAGGGGCATAGTCAGCTGCTCATCTGAAGATCTAAAAAGAAACTTACAGAATAAACCATAAGAACATAGTGTGGAAAATCTGATTGAAATGATTTCCTTTTCCAGAAAACTTGATCACTATAGTTTAATTATTATTAACTTAATTTAGGCTAAGAATATATCAAATTTTAACTAAGGCATTTTCTCAAGGGATAGAATTGAAAATAATCATTATTTAGAAGGTCTTAATAGACATACTCAGGTAGGATGACCCCGTAATTATCCTTTTCCCACTTTTGAGCCTTTGATTTTTTTCAATAGTTGCTTTCTCTCATTATTTACAGGTCCATAGCACTTTTCAAAAAATTAAACTGTAGATATACATCATATATTTAAAAATACATATTTTCAGAGACAAAAAACTGTTAAGAATTGGGTAAAGCACAGGCTCTGAAGTCACACTGCCTAAGTATAGATCCCGTCTTCACCATTCATTAACATTTTGAGCTAGTTGATTATATTCACTAAACTTAATATCCTCATATATAGAGTTAAAAATAGTTTCCATCTCCTCCAGTTGTTGTGAGGATTAAACAAGTTAATCCATATAAATCACTTTCTGGTATATAGAAATTACTCAATAAATTAGGCTGTTATTGTTATTTTAATTTTTTTTTTACTTTGGCTACAAGGAAACTGAAATTTTCAGTTTTTTTAAAAATATTAAATTTTTTTTTTTAAATGCAAAGTCAAGTGGGCCTTAGGAACCATTACTACAAACAAAGCTAGTGGAGGTGATGAAATTCTGGTTGAAATATTTCAAATTCTAAAAGATGATGCTGTGAAAGTGCTGCACTCAGTATGCCAGCAAATTTGGAAAACTCAGCAGCGGCCACAGGACTGGAAAAGGTCAGTTTTCATTCCAATCCCAAAGAAAGGCATTTCCAAAGAAGGTTCAAACTGCCGCACAATTGCACTCATTTTAATGCTAGCAAAGTAATGCTCAAAAAATTCTCCAAGCCAGGCTTCAGCAATATGTGAACTGGGAACTTCCAGATGTTCAGGCTGGTTTTAGAAAAGGCAGAGGAAGCAGAGATCAAATTGCCAACATCCGTTGGATCATAGAAAAAGCAAGAGAGTTCCAGAAAAACATCTATTTCTGCTTTATTGACTATGCCAAAGCCTTTGACTGTGTGGATCATAACAAACTGTAGAAAATTCTTGAAGAGATAGGAATACCAGACTGCCTTACCTGCTTCTTGAGAAATCTGTATGCAGGTCAAGAAGCAACAGTTAGAACCAGACATGGAGCAACAGATGGTTCCTAATCAGGAAAGGAGTACGTCAAGGCTGTATATTGTCACCCTGCTTATTTAACTTCTGTGCAGAGTACATCATGTGAAATGTCAGGCTGGATGAAGCACAAGCTGGAATCAAGATTGCCAGGAGAAATATCAATAATCTCAGACATGCAGATGATACAACTCTAAAGGCAGAAAGTGAAGAAGAACTAAAGAGCCTCTTGATGAAAGTGAAAAAGGAGACTGAAAAAGCTAGCATAAAACTCAGCATTCAAAAAAACTAAGATCATGGCATCTGGTCCCATCACTTCATTGCAAATAGATGGGGAAACGATGGAAACTGAGAGACTTTATTTTCTTGGCCTCCAAAGTCACTGCAGATGGTGACTGCAGCCATGAAATTAAAAGATACTTGCTCCTTGCAAGAAAAGCTATGATTAACTTAGGCAGCATATTAAAAAGCAGAGACATTACTTTGCTGGTGAAGGTCCATGTAGTCAAAGCTATGGTTTTTCCAGTAGTCATGTATGGATTTGAGCTTTCTTTCTATAAAGCTGAGCGCCGAAGAATTGATGCTTTTGAACTGTGGTATTGAAGACTCTTGAGAGTCTCTTGGACTGTAGAGAGATCAAACCAGTGAATCCTAAAGAAAATCAGTCCTGAGTATTCATTGGAAGGACTGATGCTGAAGCTGAAACTCCAATACTTTGGCCACCTGATTCGAAGAGCTGACTTATTGGAAAAGACCCCGATGCTGGGAAAGATTGAAGGCAGGAGGAGAAGGGGACTACAGAGGACAAGATGGTTGGATGGCATCACCAACTTGATGGAAATGAGTTTGTGCAAGCTCCGGGAGTTGGTGATGAATAGGGAAGCCTGGCTTCCTGCAGTCCATGGGGTCACAAAGAGCTGGACACAACTGAGCACTGAACTGAACTGAAAAACATTTTAATGAAGATATTCACATACCATACAACTGTTCTATCTAAAGTGCATAATACAGTGGTATTTGGTATATTTGCAGGATTCTGCAGTCATCACTACAGTCAATTCTATTTTAATCAGCTCAGATAGAAATTCTGCACCCTTTAGTGGTCGCTCCCCATTTCTTCTAACCTCTACTTTGCCAACAGAGGTCCGTCCAGTCAAGGCTACGGTTTTTCCAGTGGTCATATATGGATATGAGAGCTGGACTAGAAAGAAAGCTGAATGCCGCAGAATTGATGCTTTTGAACTGTGGTGTTGGAGAAGACTCTTGAGAGTCCCTTGGACTTCAAGGAGATCAAACCAGTCAATCCTAAATTAAATCAACCCTGAATTGGAAGGACTGATGTTGAAGCTGAAACTCCAATACTTTGGCCACCTCATGCGAAGAGTTGACTCATCGGAAAAGACCCTAATGCTGGGAAGGATTAGGGGCAGGAGGAGAAGGGACGACAGAGGATGAGATGGTTGGATGGCATCACTGACTCAATGGACATAAGTTTGGGTAAACTCCAGGAGTTGGTGATGGACAGGGAGGCCTGGCATGCTGGGGTCGCATGCATGGTTCATGGGGTTGCAAAGAGTTGGACACGACTGAGCTACTGAACTGAACTACAGACCCAGGCAGCTGCTAACATACTTTTTGTCTCTATACATTTGCCTCTTTTGGATATTTTATATAAATGTTGTCATACAATATATGTTTTTTAATATTAGGTTGGTGCAAAAGTAATTGTGGTTTTGCATTGTTGAACTTTCCCATTTGATATTGGAATACATTCTTAAATAAATTGTAATAATATTATACATCATTTTAATGCACATTTCTCACTTTTTTTTGCCAGTGACTTATTACTTGCTGTTTATTTTATATTTATTTTAGACTAGGGAAATTATGTTAGGCAAAAATCAAATTTGAGCATTTTTCTTATTCAAGTTCAAAATGGGTCATAAAGCAGCTGAGACAGCTTGCAACATCAATGACACATTTGGCCCAGGAAACTGCTAATGAACCTTCAGTGCAGTGGTTGTTAAAGCAGTTTTGCAAAGGAGACGAGAGCCTTAAAGATGAGGAGCACAGTGGCTGGCCATTGAAAGGTGACAAAGACCAACTGAAAGCAATCATCGAAGCTGCTCCTTTCACAACTACTTGAGAAGTTGCCAAAAAACTCAATGTTGACCATTCTGTGGTCTTCTGGCATTTGAAACAAATTGGAAAGGTGAAAAAGCTTGATAAGTGGGTGCTTCGTGAACTGACTGAAAAATTTTTTCAAAAATCATTGTTTTCAAGTGTCATCTTCTCTTATTCTACACAACAACAATGAACCATTTATTGATCAGTTTGTGACAAGTTATAAAAAGTGGATTTTATATGACAGCCAGAAACGACCAGCTCAGTGGTTGGACCAAGAAGAAGCCCCAGATCACTTCCCAAAGCCAAACTTGCACCACAAGAAGTCACGGTCACTGTTTGGTGGTCTGCTGCCTGTCTGATCTACAGCTTTCTGAATCCGAACAAAACCATTACATCTGAGAAGTATGCTCAGCAACCTAATGAGATGCATAGAAAACTGCAATGCCTGACTCTGACATTGGTCAACAGAAAGGGGCCAATACTTCTCCATGACAAGACCAAACTGAATGTCGCACAGCCAACACTTCAAAAGATGAACAGATTCGGTTATGAAGTTTTACCTCATTCACCGTATTCTCCTGACCTCTCACCAACTGACTACCACTTCTTCAAGCATCTGAACAACTTTTTGCAGGCAAAATGCTTGTGCATCCAGCAGGAGGCAGGAAATGCTTTCCAAGAGTTTGACCAACTGAAGCACGGATTTTTATGCTACAAGAATAAACAAACTTATTTTTAATTGGCAAAAATGTGTTGATTGTAATGGTTCCTATTTTGATTAATAAAGATGTGTTTGAGCCTAGTTATAATGATTTAAAATTCACAAAAACCTCAATTACATTTGCACCAACCTAATATCTGGCTTCTTTCACTTAGAATAATGTTTTCAAAGTTCATTAATGTTGTAGCATGCATCAGTACTTTATTCCTTTTCATTAATGAATAATATTCTATTATGTGGAAATACTACATTTTGTTTATTTATCAATTGATAGATATCCGGGTTGTTTCTGCCTTTTTGGCTATTATGAATAATGCTGCTATGAACATTTATATGAAAATTTTTACATGAACATACATTTTTATTTTTCTCAGATATATACCTAAGGGTGGAATTGCTGTACCATATAGTAGTCCTATGTATAACCTTTAGGGGAATTGTCAGACTATTTAACAAAGCAGCCATGCCATTTTATATTCCTACCAGCAATGTATAATGGTTCCAACTTCTCCACATTCTAGCCAGTGCTTATTTTTGTTTGTCGCTTTGTTTAGTATTAGCAAAATACTTCAATATTTTGCTAATGTAGTTATTCAACTTTTATTTGTTACTTATTTCATATGCAATAACTCTGATTTTAATGGTTGTGTAATTTTATTACATCTGTCTTGGAATTTGGCAGGGAATTAACAATAAATGTAAATGTACCTAGGAATATGCTTATGTATATATATGTCTTGTGTATGTGTGTAAAGTGTACATATATTCAGCGTAGGGCACTGGGAAGAACAGCAGATATTAGGACTTAGGTGGCAACTATTCAGTGTTATCTCAAAGTTAAATGACTTCATCAATGAGGATAGCACTTGTTCTATCTCTCATAAGAATTGTGTTTAAGAACGAAAGTGAAAGCATTTTACAAATTTCAAAATATGCAGATGTAAGTTGTTAGTTTTTAAGTTGTTATTACTATCTATTTAACTGATTGAAAAATAGCTGCATTTACTTAATGGTCTCCGTTTGCCCTCATTATGTAGGATTTTCTAGCACATGTCATCCACCACCTGGCTGCTGTCAGTTTGATGAGCTTCTCTTGGTGTGCTAACTATATTCGCAGTGGGACCCTCGTGATGATTGTACATGATGTGGCCGACATTTGGCTAGAGGTAAACGTTTGCCATTAAAAAACTAATAACACTACCATGTCCTGGGTTAACTGTGACTCTTTACAGGAAGAACTCTCTGTGAGTGATTTAGCAGAGCTCTCAGTTCTGAAAACACCTAAAGTCTGTGGATATCTCTTAAGTCCCCAGATCTTTCAAGCTCAAAGAAAGGAAAGCTTTCAGTTTTTAGTTTCTAATCTTTTTACTCCATGGTACTCGAGAGAGAGGGGTTATTTTGTGGGATTCTATTTATGCAACTTGCATGCAGATATTAGCTTAGGAAATAAGCTGAGGTAAAAGTAAGCTGAAGAAAAAATGACTTCTCATCTTTTAAAAGGAAAACTTGGACTATGGCATTGTGGATTTTTAAAGCTGATTGGCCCCATATATTCACTTAAGCCAAAGCTAAATAGGCACTGAATGCTTGCACTGCCCTGCAGGGTTCCTCCTCCAGCTTTAAGGAATGAGAACTATTGTTTATTTAAATGATATTTATTTTCTAAGGAAGCAATGTTTCAGAGCAGGAGACTAAAACAAGAGTCTTCCTAATCTCAAGCCATACAAAATATAAGAAACAAAGCAAAATTAGGATTGTTTTCTCTACGTGTTTCTGTTGTGTATTGGTTCTGTTTACCCTGAGACAGTGGGTCCTGCTATACTTAGAGCCACATTGTTTCGTTATTTACATATCAGTTCTGTTCAGTCTCTCAGTCGTGTCCGACTCTTTGCAACCCCATGAATCACAGCACGCCAGGCCTCCCTGTCCATCACCAGCTCCCAGAGTTTACCCAAACTCATGTCCATCGAGTCGGTGATGCCATCCAACCATCTCATCCTCTGTCGTCCCCTTCTCCTCCTGCCCCCAATCCTTCCCAGCATCAGGGTCTTTTCCAATGAGTCAACTCTTCTCATGGGGTGGCCAAAGTATTGGAGTTTCAGCTTCAACATCAGTCCTTCCAATGAACACCCAGGACTGATCTCCTTTAGGATGGACTGGTTGGATCTCCTTGCAGTCCTAGGGACTCTCAGGAGTCTTCTCCAACACCACAGTTCAAAAGCATCAATTCTTTGGCGCTCAGCTTTCTTAACAGTCCAACTCTCACATCCATACATGACCACTGGAAAAACCATAGCCTTGATTAGATGGACTTTTGTTGGCAAAATAATGTCTCTGCTTTTTAATATGCTGTCTAGGTTGGTCATAACTTTCCTTCCAAGGAGTAAGCGTCTTTTAATTTCATGGCTGCAAATCACCAATCACCATCTGCAGTGATTTTGAGAACTCCATGAACAGTCTTTACATATACTCATTTATAATGAAGGTTACTCAGTCGGGTCCGGCTCTTTGTGACCCCATGGACTGTACAGTCACCATATAAACAACTCATTTTAAGGATTAAAAATATTGTTTATACCTATTTGGCTATACAGTCCATGGAATTCTCCAGGCCAGGATACTGGAGTGGGTAGCCCTTCCCTTCTCCAGGGGATCTTCTCAACCCAGGGATCGAACCCAGGTCTCCTGCATTGCAGGTGATTCTTTACCAGCTGAGCCACAAGGGAAGCCCAAGCTGAGGGAAATGATACTAACATATTTGCATTCAGCATCACCTCTTGAAGGGCTAATAATTAAATGTAAGTTAATATGGAAGAAATTAATGTAATAAGATCTTGTTCTTTTAGATCAGGATTCAGCAAGTTCAGTTCAGTTCAGTTCAGTTGTTCAGTCGTATCTGACTCTTTTTTCTACCCCATGGACTGCAGCACACCAGGCGTCCCTGTCCATAACCAACTCCCAGAGTTTACTTAAACTCATGTCCATTGAGTCGGTGATCCAACCATCTCATCTTCTGTCATCCCCTTCTCCTCCTGCCTTCAATCTTTCCCAGCATCAGGGTCTTTTCAAATGAGTCAGTCCTTCACATGAGGTGGCCAAAGTATTGGAGTTTCAGCTTCAACATCAGTCTTCAGTGAATATTCAGGACTGATTTCCTTTAGGATGGACTGGCTGGATCTCCTTGCAGTCCAAGGGACTCTCAAGAATCTTCTCCAACACCACAGTTCAAAAGCATCAATTCTTTTGGGAAAAAAAAAGTATCAATTCTTTGGCACTCAGCTTTGTGAGAGTGTCCAACTCTCACATCCCTACATGACTACTGGACAAACCATAGCCTTGCTGGATTCAGCAAACTTTTTGGCAAAAAGCCAGGTAGTAAATATAGCTTTGTGGACCTCATATGATCTCTTGTCACATGTTCTTCTTTTTCTGTTGTTTTTCCTTTTCTTTCATACTCCTTTAAAAATGTGAAAACCATTCTTACCATTCATAACTCAAGGGGCTGAGCAGCTTTAGTCTATAGGCTTAATTGTAATTTGCCAAACCCTGTTGTAGATGTAACCAGAAGTTATTTGAAGACATTACAAAGCAACTGGCTACTGTTAAAATTGGCTAAGTACAGAACTGTGTTTCTTGTATGTAACCATAATTAGTCATGTAAATCCAGTTCTAAGGGTAAAGATTATTATGTGCTTCAGAGCAGCAAATGACTTAGCAGAAGGAGGATTATGCCAGTTCTTCCTTGTGTTGCTCTCTGACTGTAGCCATCGCTGTTATAATCACCTCCTCCTCAGTCCATGGGGTCGCTAAGAGTCGGACACGACTGAGCGATTTCACTTTCACTTTTCACTTTCATACATTGGAGAAGGAACTGGCAACCCACTCCAGTGTTCTTGCCTGGAGAATCCCAGGGACGGCGGAGCCTGGTGGGCTGCCGTCTATGGGGTCGCACAGAGTCAGACACGACTGAAGCGACTTAGCAGCAGCAGCAGCCTCCAATATCTCAGTAACCCTTCCTGAAAGTTAAGACCACATTGGCTATGACTTTAAAACTTTATGCTACTCTGTTCTTCTAGGCCTCTAGTTCAACTGCCTTTGGTGTGTGTCCACCATAAAAACAGCTTCATTGTGTTACTAAAAAGGGAGATTTAGGTGTTAGGACTGGGAATAAGCACCATGTTGTCCCTGTCTACCCTGACATTGATATGACATAGATTCCCTAGGTGACCTGGACAAATCACTTAATGCTTTGTTTTCTATCCTCGGCTGTAACATGAGATGTCATATTTACACCTTAGGATATATTATGAGATGTATATATATATATATATAGAATATATATATTCATTACTGTTTGAAAATGTTCTGAGTCCTTAGGTAAAAAGCAGAAGGAAAATAAAATGTCAAACTCAAGTCCCTACATGGGTAAACTATGAGAACAGCTTTGTGGTGTTAATGATCACGAATCATTCTTAAGTTAAAAGTCATGGTCTAACTTGAGGTTCAGTGAGCAAGGCCAGCACCTTCTATCAGCTGGTGGTAGAAACAACATGAATAATAGTATAAGGCCTATTTTTGATGTTCTCCAGGAGTGCTTATTCCATAGCTTCTTTGAATATTTTGTTTTAGTGTTTGTCCTCTCAGTCAAGTTCTAATTCAAGTTACCCATAGTACAGATTTTTCCCGTTTAGACCTTCCTAAAGATGGAGACTATTCATCTTTCCTGTTCCTAAGAAGAGTTATTGGTTCATTTCTTAGTTCTTTCCTCGCAAGGAAGAGCGGCCTCAGCATCTGCAGTCTTTACTCATGAGCAGTCTTGTGCCTTCTTCATGTATCGTCATGATCCTCTTTTTCTGCATGTTAAGTCTAGATCCAGGACCCAACACTTTAACATTGTTTTGACTGCAAAGGAGAGAGGTTACTGTGATATCCATCTTTGCACAGTCCAGGATACATGGCATGTGCATGGGCCCAAAGAAGTGCTACTTTGCCAACTCAGGTGGCTCTCTTCACATCTGTGCACATCTCCAGCTTCCTGCGGGGCCTGGCTGCCAGCCCTTCAAACAGCTCCCTATATTCCAAGCCCTGTAAACTTCTGGCTTTCTCCTCATACCCAAGTTGTGCCTTGCTGGCATGCCAGCCTTCCACTTCAGCAGTGAAGGCTACTTCCTTTTGGGCCTCTGCTAACCCCTTAGTCTGATCACATTCCTACCCCTTGGTAAGTAGGGAAAAGTATGGGAAATGCAGTGTAAACCATCCCTGAAGTATAATAAGCTGCTTCTCTTGTTCTAGAGGGACCTTGACTTTCCTGGGAGATTTCAGTTCTAAAACTGGCAGGCCTAAGCTACACTTCTGCCTAACTTCCACCCCCAACTTCACTCTCTCTGTCATCTGCCTGAAAGTAGCTGCCTTGATTGCAGCATGCCCAGCCCAGCCCAGGGCTTCACTTCCTTCAGTCCAGCTCTCCTCCCAGTTAAATGGAGGAACTCAATAAATGTCAAGCTAACTTACATGCTAAAAGTGGTTATGCTAATTTATAGTGCTTATGTAATACAAGAGTAGTATTACAGTCATTCTAACTAATTTTTAAATGTTGTATTATGCAAGGTTCCAAACATATGACAAGGTAAAGAATATAATGGGCCCGATGGATCCACCATCCAGCTTTAATAGTTATTAATGTGGCCAATCTTATTTCATCTACTCCTTATCCATAACCCAACCCCCGCCCAGATGTAATTTAATTTATAGATATTTAATTTTACATGACTATCACCCTGTCTGAATGTAATTTTTTTCTATTTTCTCAGTCTGCTAAGATGTTTTCTTATGCCGGATGGACACAAACCTGTAACACCCTGTTTTTCATCTTCTCCACCGTGTTTTTGATCAGTCGCCTCATTATTTTTCCCTTCTGGTGAGTAGACAAAGTGCCGTGCATGCCTTTGGTCACTATGCTGAGATGGCCTTGCTTGTTGTTCAGATTGGAGCATTGCCCTTTCTTTTTCACACTGATCTCTAGCTACTTGTGCCAAGCTTAGCTGGACAGAAGAATGTGAAGGGGCCATTTTTATAGATAATTAGAACCACACCTTCCAGTGTGAAAGGCTTGCTGCAAAGGAAGACAGAAGATGTGTGACCAATGGAAAGCAGCATCTCTTACTCTGTGTCTGCTTTCATGAACATGGATCTTTTTTGTGACTAACAACTTTTCCATTTATTCAGTGAAATGTCATTGGTCAATTATCAGCTCTTTAGAAGAGAGGCAAACTCTGTGTTAAAATTACAATAGTTATAACCACCATTAATTGAATGCCAGGCATTGGATTAGGCCCTTAATACATCTTGGCACTAGCTATACAGCAAACCATAAAGAAAAGTGTCATCACTTGCACTTCACATATGAGGAAACTGATGCTGATTTCATTCTTCATGATCTCTGGTCCTGACAGTGGTTTGGACCACTGGCTGTTGCTCAGTCTGTTGATTTTGTTTAGCCGAGAGCTGGCAATGTAGAACTTATGTTGTGTCTCTCTCCTGACAGCCGTTCCTTCAGCAGGTGTAATTTCCCGTGTGTTGATTGACAGAAACCAGAGAAAAATGTGAGGAAGACTTTGAGGGTTTGGAAAGAACAGCTGAAAACTACCTGTAGTTTGGGGCTAGCCTAGGAGTTTCAGATACTCTCAACAGAAAAACTAGTGCTGTTGCAAGTCCTAGGTTCCAGGGGAAAGAGGTGGAGACCCAGGTTCCAGACCTGATTCCTTGTGAGAGGAGAGCACACAGGAATACTGGTTAGAGAGGTCAAAGGGTGCTGGCCACCCTATGGAAGCTGGCTGCGTTCTTTAACACTGGACTGGGTGTCTTGATTAGATACTTTTTCTAGAGAGGAACAGCAGAGTGCAGTGATGAATTTCATGGGTGCAAGTCAGTTCTGGCTGCAAACTTACTACCTGTGCGATCTTGTACAGGTTAGATCGATTTTCTCTGCTTCAGTTTCTCATCTGAAAATGTAAGGATTGTCATGAGGCTTAAGTGAGATAATAAATATGAAATAGCTTAGAACAGTGTCTGGAACATAGTAAAGACTCAGGAAATGCCAGCTGTTATTACTGAAATTATTAATGAGTCTCTGAGAATTTGGAGTTTAATCCAGAATCAAATCTGAGATGCATATTTAAGATGCTCTTCTTGGTTGATGAATCATATTACTATCACTTTCACTTTGGCTGATCAAGTGTGTTTGTGAAATTAGAATATTGTACAATATTGATAGGATAAAGATTGACTTGCAGATAGCAGTTAAGGCTTTTAGTGTGACTTTCATGGTGCTCTAAATCTAGCATATGCCCACTGCTTACTTTGTTTCAAAGGTACCATGTGTTCCAGTTATCTATAGCTATATAACAAACCTTCTATAAAACTTAGTGGCTTAACACAGTAGTGAGAAAAATTTTTCTATAAAGGACCATAGAATAACTATTTTAGACTTTAAGAGCCATATATGGTCTCTGTTGCTTGTTTTTCTTTGTTTTGTTCTATTTCTTTGACAATCCTTTAAAAATGTACTGAACCCAGCTTAGATCACTGGCTGTAGAAAAACGCTCTATAGGCCAGACTTTATCAACGAGCCATAGTTGGCAGGCTTCTCTCTTAAAATAACACATTATTGTTATCATTATTATTACCTCTCATGGATCTCGGAGTTGACTGACCTCATTTACACGGTTTTCCCTCATGTGGTCACAGTCAGATGGTAGCTGGGCAGCCGGAGTTGGAGTTTTCTTGAGGGCTTCCTCAGGCACAAGGCTCAGACGGCCCCTGTGACATCACCTGGTCGATGCTGGTTGTTGGTGGGGACCGCTGTTGGGCCTGTCGGCTGGATGGCATGCCCATGCCCCTTCTCTGGCCTCACTGCCTCCTAGGCCAGCAGATGGATTTTAAGGGTGAGCAGTGAAAGAGGGAGCTTGGCCGATGCTGTGTTTCCTTTTGTAACTCGACTTCAGGTGTCAAATCATTTTACGTCCAACCTCATTTTCTGCGTTGGATCCAGGTCACCAAGGCCAGTTCATATTTAAGGGAAGGAAAATTAGCCTCCATTTCTTGTTGGGAGTAGTTTCAAATAATTTATAGACATATTTTAAAAACACATACCATGGAAGTTCTCAATCTAGAGAACTCTCTGAAAAGCTTCTAAGTATTGCTGCTGTGGTTGATTTGTGATTCAGCAACAAAGGATCTCACCTAGAACTTTAACGTCTCAAAATCAACAGGCAAGCTTACCCTAGCCTCACAGACAGTTGAACATCAGGTTAGGGTTGGGTGATTGTGAGGGAGTGTGTTACTTTCCCACACACCCTCAACTTTAAAATCCTAGACATAAGAACTCATTCTCTTGCCAGCATTTCTGGATTTCAAGGAGAATTAGTTACATGCATTTGGCATTTTCTTGATCTTGATATTTCGCTGAATTCACCAGCTCACTGCAGAGGGCAGCCAATACCACTGTTTGCTGTCTTCAGAGAGTTGGGCTGCAAATAAACCAGTATTAGTAGACTTGACTATAAAAATGTTTTTGTGGGTAAAATTTTTTCTGTACTGATGGTGACTGATCCTCATTTGGAGGGTTAAAGGAAACCTCAGCAAGCTGTTGGAAGTTTGAGAGCTGGGTTTTTCATGGTTTTCAAAAGCCTCAGTTGTAGTGTGTTACTCTGGCTTAAATAGCTGTCCCATCAGCTTGAACCTGTTATACAACCATCTTGTGGTGCCAAAGAGGAAAAGTCAGTTCCTTGTTGTTAGTCTGGCTCCAGACATCTGTCTAAAATTTGTAACTCTGCAGACTCACTTCTTAAGGACATTTTATTAGTCCAGATTTGTTGGGAACTTACCGTGGACCAAACAAGGTGCAGACAAGAGGCCCATTTCGAGATTCAGACGCTTTAGCGGGGCCGTGGGAGGCGGTTCGCCACCTAGGTGCTCTGTTCTTCCCAGCTGCTCTCGTTGAGCATTTTGTGGTGAGATGAAGGACTGAGCGTGCAGAAGGCTCCTGGGCTGGTGCCGTCTGAAAGGGATCTGAAACCCTGAGGAAAAGAACAGGAGTTTGACGTCACGTGTGTCTTCCTCTTTCTTCTCCTTTCCCTTTGTTCCCTCAGCCTCAGGCAGGTTTGCTTTCCCCTCATGAATTTCCTTCTGTGTTTGTACAACTGTGTTGCCAGTTCTCCTCTCCTCCAGTTCTTTTCAGGGAACTTATTTATAGCCATTTTTCAGTCAGTGTCAGCAAGATTTAACTGCTTTGATTTTCTAAACATTGCTACTGTCAACATTAGGTAGACATTCCAGTTGGCACTGGCCAAACTGCTTTAATCTAATTGCTTGGTTACCCTATTTATTTGCGTTTTTCTTCAAAAGCATTTACATTTCAGGCTTATGTGTTTCACATTGTATTCCCAACTATTGTATTAAAATAATGGCTGCTATATTTGTGAATTATTGGATGTATCTCTCTACTTTATACAAATACCACCTGAGAAGCATTCCCCAACCCAGGGATCCAACCCAGGCTTCCCGCAATGCAAGCGGATTCTTTACCGACTGAGCCACCAGGGAACCCCATTCGGTGAAAAAGATCCTCCAAAGGTCAGATAAATGATTCCCCTGACTCCTGACAGTTTTTCTCCTTAAATAAAAGGAGCAGATATTGATTTAGTCCAGGGTGGTTGATCTGAAGGGAAGGAGCGCACTTCAGCTGATGTTTGTGGGTAGCAATGCTAGGCCATTGCTTCATCTCTTGAAGTCACTATTAGATGTTGTGAGGAGCTCACAGATGGATGAGATGCAGTTCCTCGCTTGCAGGAGCTCATGATGGCAGTAGAAGAGATCTTTGTGGCCACCACCTTATTCGTATATTTGAAGAGTATTAATACTGACCTGTGTTTTTTGGATATTCCAAAAAGAAAATAATAAAACATTTCTTTCACATCAAAACTACAATAAGACATCGCCTCACACTGTTCAAAATGGCTGACCATCATTAAAAAGTCTACAAATAATAAATGCTGGAGAGAATGAGGAGAAAAAGGAACCCTCCTATATTCCTCCACGGTCAGTGGGAATGTAAATTGGTGCAGCCGCTAAGAGGACAATATGGAAGCTTCTTAGAAAACTAAAAATAGAGCTACCGTGTAATCCTATAATCCCACTCCTGGGCATACAGGAAAAGACGAAAATTCTAATTCAAAAAAATACATGTACCTCAGTGTTCATGGCAGCACTATTTATAATAGCCACAACATGAAAGCAACCTAATTTGTCCACTGACAAATTAATAAATAAAGAAGATGTGGTACATATATACAATGGAATATTACTCAGAAGTAAAAAAGAATGAAATAATACCATTTGTAGCAACATGGATGGACTTAAAGAGATTATCATACTAAGTGAAATGGCAGACAGAGAAAGAAAAATATCATATCACTTATATGTAGAGTCTAAAAAAATGATGCAAAGGAACTTACTTACAAAACAGAAACAGACTCACAGACATAGAAAACAAAGTTATGGTTACCTAAGGGGAAAGTGAGGGAGGGATAAATTAGGGATTTGAGATTAACAGATACACACTACTATATTTAAAATAGGTAAAAGGCTAAGACCTACAGAGAAATTGTATTCAATATCTTATAATAACCTATAATGGGAAAAAATCTGAAAAAGAATAGATACACATATATATAGCTGAATCACTTTGCTATACACTTGAAACTAACAGCATTGTGAATTAACTACACTTGAATTTTAAAAATGGTTAAAAAATAAAGCATTTCTAACTGTGAAAAATACTCAAATAAACAATTTCCTTACCTCCTAGGATACATATGCTGGTGGTAACTTTATTTCCCCACCACTGGTTCACGGGACCACGGGCTTTATCTTTTGATGATCCAGGTCTCACTGATATCAAAAAATGGTACCCTGAGAAGCCTCATATGAAAAAGAATTTTGTGTGCGACGAAACAATATAAACCCTTGAAATGGCTGTTAGAGAGAGGACAGTTTTAAGGAGACACACAGAGCCAAAAGCCTCCAACAGTGCTCTCAGCTGATGTCCATCAGAGGGAGGCTAGAGTGAGGACATGATAGTCTTTTTCTTTCCTTTTAACACCTGAGGCCTCAGTTCTGAACAGTCCGTCAGGGGCAAGCAGGGGTCTGCCGGTGCCCCGGTCAGCTTGCACGCCTGCCTGGAATGGCAGTGTCCTTCCCTCAGTCACCAGAGGAGACGAGGGGCTGGGCCAGGCCAGGCGGCTCTGCTGTAGCTGGGGCTGCTCCCTGGGACCGCCCTACAGATGCCTATCTCAGAACTCGACTTTCCAGTCTCAGGGCTTCTGGAGGAGACAGCACAAGTCACCGCAAGTGTTTGCTCAGAGTCTCGCTCGGGGGAGCTCCTCCCACACCCACAGGCTTGGCGCTTCTGCTGCTGCTTGTAAACTTATGAAAGACAACTACCACCGTCCATAGAACTTTAGAATGAGGAGCCTTATTCATAATAGTGCAACCCCTTTATTTGCTTATTTGCATGGAAATCATTTCAAGCTTGCAGAATAATTTCAAGTATATTACAGAGAACTCTTACTTGTGCCCTTTACCCAGATTTACCAGTTAACATTTCCCTGGTTTGCTCTATTTCTTTCTTTTTCTCTCTCAATACACACGCGCACATACATGCTCATGTGTATGTATACACATATACACACACATTTTTTTCTGAACCATTTAAAGTTGAAACCATCATGCCCTTTTAATCCTAAATAGTTCAGTGTGTATTGCCTAAGGATGAGGACATTCTTCTACAGAATCTTCCATCAATTTCAAGAAAGGTAACAATCTACCATCCGTGTTTTGGTTTTGTCAATTGATCTGATAGTGCCTTTCATTGCTTTTTTCCCCTCACTACCAGATTTGGCCAGGATCACATTCTGCATTCAGGTTTCATCCGCCTGGAATAGTCCTTCTTGTGCTAGGTATTTCTTGCCTTCCGTGTCATAGACATTGTTGAAGTATTGCGACTTGGTTTATTTTTCACATGAGAAGTTAAGATAGTTCTAGGATCGCACAGCTAGTTATGAAAGGATCAAGACTAGAAACAGGACATTTGAAACACAAAACAGATATATTTCCAACTAAATTTCTTAATTTGATAAGAGCAGACATGGCTGCCTTACCTAAGTTTTAGAAAGTTTTCTTCAACTATTTGGTCACTTTGAAATGTAAGCCATCTCTAAAATGTAAGATGGTCACTTAGACACCTATAGAACCAGTATTTGTTATCCTGAAAATGCTTAATGCTTACACCTACAATTAGCAAGAAAAAAAGACCTTTAACTTTTATTAGAAAAAAACAATTTTTGGTGGCTACCTTATCCAGCCCAGCAAAACCAACTGTTTATACCAACAGTGTGATTTTTTTCAAACCATGTAAACTTTAGCAATTGAAAGAGTAAAGATGGGGAACAAAACCCAAAACAGAGAAAAGGCCAAGCTTTGCCATCCATAGGCACCATGGTAGTGTGTCCGTTTGGACAGGTTAAAGGCCAGTGGACAGAGCAGAACTGAGGAGTATTCTCTGTGGAAAGGGAGATTCCACAGGCCCCACAAGGGGAATGTGTCAGTGTGTGTGTGTTCACACATGTCTGCACACTTGATACATGTATGTTCAGGACACATGCTTGATACACATGTGTTTGGGCCACACAAAATTTAGATGGGCAGATATGTTTTGTTTTTTTCCTTCCCATTCTTCTTTTGAATTAAGACTGAGAGATTGAACTATCCTTTAGGTATCATTCTGGATCTCACCCCAAAAGATCTCCCATGATTTCCACTTTTTGTTTCAGTTCAGCTTGTTACATGCTAACTATGTAAACTACAACTTCACTAGAATGACCTGTGGAGCCTTGAAAAAATATTCATGACCAGATTCTAATTCAGACCAATTAAACTAGAATCTACAGACTGGACCCAAACACTGTGTTGCCCTCCATGTGTTATTAACTAGCCCTTTGCAGTAGGAAAGAGGGTGGTGGTAGAAAGCCATCTCATCATCAGTTCAGTTCAGTTCAGTTGCTCATTCGTTTCTGACTCTTTGCGACCCCATGAATCGCAGCACGCCAGGCCTCCCTGTCCATCACCAACTCCCGGAGTTTACCCAAACCCATGTCCATCGAGTCAGTGATGCCATCCAACCATCTCATCCTCTGTCGTCCCCTTCTCCTCCTGCCCCCAATCCTACCCAGCATTAGGGTCTTTTCCAATGAGTCAACTCTTCTCATGAGGTGGCCAAAGTATTGGAGTTTCAGCTTCAACATCAGTCCTTCCAATGAACACCCAGGATTGATCTCCTTTAGGATGGATTGATTGGATCTCCTTGTAGTCCAAGGGACTCTCAAGAGTCTTCTGCAACACTACAGTTCAAAAGCATCAATTCTGCGGCACTCAGCTTTCTTCACCATCCAACTCTCACATCCATACATGACCACTGGAAAAACCATAGCCTTGACTAGACTGACCTTTGTTGGCAAAGTAATGTCTCTGCTTTTAAATATGCTATCTAGGTTGGCCATAACCTTCCTTCCAAGGAGTAAGTGTCTTTTAATTTCATGGCTGCAATCACCATCAGCAGTGATTTTGGAGCCCCCCAAAAATAAAGTCTGACACTGTTTCCACTGTTTCCCCATCTATTTCCCATGAAGTGATGGGACCAGATGCCATGATCTTAGTTTTCTGAACGTTGAGCTTTAAGCCAACTTTTTCACTCTCCTCTTTCACTTTCATCTCATCATAGTGGTGATCATAATAATGTTATAACTACCATTTTTGAGTGCTTACTGTATGCTAAGCTCTTCCCGTTTGTCAACTCATTTAATCCTCACAACAACCTGAGAGGTGAGTTCTCTTTTATTACAGAAGAAGCTGAAGCCCAGAGAAGCCAGTAACTTGCTGTAGATACCAAGGAAACCATGATCCAAATGTAGCAGGCTCCAGCGCCTGTGCTATTGACTGACCTCTCCTCTCTGCAGTGGCTTCTCTCGCTCTGGAGCTACTTGCATTCAATGGCAGTCTCTTCCATTTCTAGAACTCTTAAGTTTGCAAAGCTGACTCTCTGTTTCTCTGGAGCCTCTCAGCCAGAGAGGTGGGGTTAGTTTCACCCAAGGAACAGGAAGTTGTGTAGGTTGCCAGGCAAAAAATAGCAGCCTCAGTCCCGGAGGCCAGCTCTGATGACGCTAGGCCAAGTATTGTTTTTGTTGCTCAGTCACTAAGTTGTACCTGACTCTTTGAGACCCCATGGACTGCAACATGCCAGGCTTCCCTGTCCTTCACTATCTCCCAGAGTTTGCTCAAATTCCTGCCCACTGAGTCGGTGGTGCTGTCTGACCATCTCATCCTCTGCCACCTCCTTTTGCCTTCGATTTTCCCCAGCATCAGTGTCCTTTCCAATGAGTCAGCTCTTAGTATCACAATCTGGAAGTATTGGAACTTCAGCTTCAGCATCAGTCCTTCCAATGAATATTCAGGTTGATTTCCTTCAGGATTGGCTTGTTTGATCTGCTTGCAGTCCAAGGGACTCTCAAGAGTCTTCTCCAGCACCACAATTAGAAAGCAGCAATTCTTCAGTGCTCAGCCTTCCTTATGGTCCAGCTCTCACATTCATACATAACTACTGGAAAAATGATAGATTTGAGTATAAGGGCCTCTATTACTCTCCTTCCTAAAACCTGTAAAGCTTCCCAAAACTCTTACAGGGAAGGCCACACCTCTGATCTTGGCTTTCTAGGCAAGTGGGAGATGGCTGCATTCACCAATCCAGCTTCATCTTACACACCCCACCCACATCACCCCTCCTCCACCCCATCCCACCCCCTGCCCACACCCACCTTGCCACACTGGTCTTCTTTTTAGCCCTTGAATTTTCCATAATGCCTCCACCTGAGAGTTTTGTACATGTCACTCCCTCCAATTGTGTCTCCCCTTCAGCTATAGAGAGAAGAGGGAAATCTCCATTCAGTCAAAACCCTGGAATATTCTCCCTTATTCTTTTCTTTTTTTCTTTGCATGGACCACAGTGAGTTTAATTGTATGTTTAGGTAGTTATTTACATTCTTGATAGGATGTATAAAGGAGGTATTTTTTAGTAGATTCCTTTGCTAATTTTGACATTGACAAATTCCCATTAGGGGGCTTTGTATGGGACCAGGTCCTGGAGTAGGTGATGGGAGAATACACGTGAGATGAAGGCGTCATGGCCACTGCCTGTGGATAGCTTGCTGGCTAATGAGGAGTCAACTTATATAAGAGCTTTCACTGTAAGGTAAAGTGAATCAGCCCAGTGCTCTAAAGAAGCTTGTAGCAGAGGAGCCATGAAGAAAGTTATAAGAGGTGATCAGGAAAGATGTTTTTGTAGAGGAGTCCATGCTTTAATAGGTAAGAAGAATTTCAGATGAAAAAAGGAAGGGCGTTCTAGACTGAGAGAGTGCAGAATAAGGCACACAGTTGCTTGAAGACCCCGCAAATCATAATAGCAAGTAGGCTTTATTTATATCATTTCCCTTAATCCCTGTGGATGCAGGCATCAAAATGTAAGCCCTACTAGCTCAGGAATTTCAGGCTGTTTTATTCATTCAGGCTCCCACAAAGTGCCTGGTGTCATTTTGGTGCTTGATAAATATTTATTGAATGAATAAGGTAGGTACTCATTGCTCCCATTTTACGGTTTAGAATATATGTAAAGAAGTGACTCAGCTTACATAGAGGCAGGATTTTAAGAAAATATTGGGGATATGTTTTATAATGTTAGGGGTGAGAAAAACATTTTAAAGCATAATATAGAAGAAGCAATTGTAAGGGAAACAGTTGATAATATTCATTACAAAACTGTTTTAAAAATTTATTTGTCAAGAAAAATTATAAACAAAGTTGTAAAAATCAGAACATGTGATATTATTTAACATGATTAAAAAGTGATGCATTATCCTTAATATATAAAGAGCATTTAGGAGTCAGCAGAAAAAGTAAACATCTCCCCCAAAATTGGACAGATACAACGAAGAAGCAGTTCACAAAAGTACAAATCATAATAATAATTTTTAAAAACTCATATATATCTTCATTTCATAAGAAATAAAGATGTAAATATATAAGCAGTGTAATGTTGTTTTAGGTAAAGGCTGACAGACTACAATGTTGATCAAGATCCCAGGAAGCAGACACTGTCATACACTGGGTGCAAGAATATAAATTGGTACAGTCTTGATGGAAAGCATTTAGCAATACACTCCAAAATATAAAATGAATATACTCTTTGATGCAGGATTTTAGCAACTTGGAGGAAGTGAACAATTTAATCAAAATGTCTTCACAAATAACATCTCACAGTGTTCTTCATAACGTAGTGAAAATTTGGAAACAAATCTCTATCAAGAGATTAGCTAAATAAGTTATATGTATAAATGGATTTCTGTGCAGCTATTACATAGAATGGCATATAGTAGAGGTTGGCAAATTGGCTCATAGGTCAAATCCAGTTGAGTGAACTATTTTGCTAGTAAAGTTTTATTGGCACACAGCCACACCTATTAATTGATACATTGTTTATAGTTAGTTTCACACTGCAATGGTCACTTGAGCAGTTGCAACAGAGACCAAATGGCCCAGAGGCCTGAAATATTTATTGTTTGTCCCTATTAAAAAATGTCTGCTGCTGCTAAGTCATTTCAGTCATGTCCAACTCTGTGTGACCCCATAGATGGCAGTCCACCAGTCTCCACCGTCCCTGGGATTCTCCAGGCAAGAACGCTGGAGTGGGTTGCCATTTCCTTCTCCAATGCATGAAAGTGAAAAGTGAAAGTGAAGTTGCTCAGTCGTGTCTGACTCTTCACGACCCCATGGCCTGCAGCCTACCAGGCTCCTCCGTCCATGGGATTTTCCAGGCAAGAGTACTGGAGTGGGTTGCCATTGTTTGCTGATCCCTAATTTACAAATATGTTCATTGACATGGAAAGCTCTCTGTAACATGTTTAGTTGCTAAGTCGTGTCTAACTGTTTTTGTGACCCCATGGACTGTAGCCCATCATGCTCTTCAGTCCATGGGATTTCCCAGAAAGAATACTAGAGTGGATTGCCATTTCCTTCTCCAGGGGATCTTCCCAACTCAGAGATCAAAACTCTGCCTCCTGCATTGGCAGGCAGATTCTTTACCCCTGAGCCACCAGGGAAGCCCAAAAGCAGGGTACAAAATCACAAGCATAGTGTGATCCCTGTTATATAAGATCATATGGTAATAGGAAAGTGGGGAAAACACTTTAAATAATGTATTCTTAAGAAAGATGTTTTGAATTATGTTTACCAGACATTGTATGTGCTGAGTTACCTGTGAGTTGTGAGATTTTAGGTGCTTTTTACTTTAACCTCTTTATATTTTCTGTAATTCCTAAGTTTCTAAAAAAAAATAACGTAAGTAGAATGGATAAATGACTATTATATTGAGTTCAGAGTTCATATCATTGCTTTTTGAATAAAAGTCTTGAATTAACAACTCACAAAAAAAGGAAGTAGAACTATTAAGGGAACTGTCAAAGGTTGCAAATAATGCAAGCTGAAATTGTTTAATTTTTTAAATTAGCAAATTTTAAACCCAATTGGTACTGGCTGGAGGGTTCAATAAAACTCTTCTTTCATAAATTGCTTGTGTCCTTATAGATTGTTACAATTTTGGAAAATAATATGGCAAAGTCTTAATGGCTTTTAATATAACCTTGAACTTATATACTTTTAATGTATGCTTTGGAATGGTATTCTCATGTTTAGGAACATACATATCTAAAGAAATAACCTTTGATTTGGGAATTGTTCAAACCCCTGTTGCAGGAAGGGGGAAAATGGGCTCTTGTCTAACACTCAGAAATGAATTGTCCGAGGAGACACATGAGCTGACAAAGCAAGAGATTTTATTGGGAAGGGGTGCCCGGGTGGAGGGCAGCAGGGTGAGGGGACCCAGGAGCTCTGCCGCGTGGCTTGCAGTCTCGGGTTTTATGGTGATGGGGTTAGTTCCCGGGTTGTCTTCGGCCAGGCATCCTGACTCAGAGTCCTTCCTGGTTGTGCAGTCATCACTCAGCCAAGATGGATACCAGCGAGAAGGATTCTGGGAGGTGCTCGGACATGTGGTGTCTCCTTTTGACCTTTCCTGAACTCTTCTGTTTGGTGGTGGCTTATTAGTTCCGTGTTCCTGACCAGGACCTTCTGTCATAAAATAACTCATGCAAATGGTGGCTGTGGTGCCTGGCCAGGGTGGGGAATTTCAGTCAGTGTGCTTCCCCTAACAACTCCCCCCTGAGAGACTTCATACTCAAGAAACTTCTTGGGAACTGGGGTGAAGGTCTCTTTCTTCTGTAACTTCTTCCTGCTGTGCATGGGCATAGACCTGCCTAGCAGAGCAGAAGTTTCTCTTAAACTGATCTAAGTCGAGGTATTCAGTGCCTGAAACCAGCATTCACCCTTATAATAATAGAAGTTTAGCTTGATACTGTTGGCCCCTGTCAGAGATGAAATATACATGGCCAAACAGGAGGCCTAAGAGGATGGTCATCACTGGGCCCCAGAAACAGAAGGCAACATTTGGGGTGAAGGCTGCAGGCTGTGTGACCTTGTTCTGATTGGTTGGTGGTGAGGCAACAGGGCGGTGCTCCAAGAATCTTGTGCTCAGCCTGAAGTTACCTTCCTCTACCTGGGTGGGGGCCCCAGTTCTGCAGAAGGACTCAAAGATATTGTTACATTTACATGTTTCTCCAGTAGGAACCAGGACCCTGCCTCAAGGCTGTGCCACCATTTGATGCTCCTCCTCTGTTTCTGTATCCCCTCCCTCCCCTGATCAGCAGCTGTTTGAATCTGCTCTTTGGGACTCAGGGAAGGTCAAGGAGGCTGAATGAAGCCTATATCTTACAGACAAGAAATGGAGAACACAGAACAGATCTGTACTCTAGAGCCCCACGGAATCCTGCTTAGTTTTAATTCATGGAATTGTGCAACTATGACTCTGATAACTTCCTGTCAAAATGGGGCATAGGACTGCCTCAGTTTGGAGAACAGACACTGAACTGGAAGTATTTCTGAGTTCCAAGTCCTAGATCTGAGTTTTGTATGATTAAAATCTCAATCTCTTGGTCTCCCATTTTGGTGTAACAGACCCAACTAGAAGTAATTGGAGGAGTAAGAACTGGAATTTTAATAGAATAAATCTCATTTCTTTTCAGAAGAATAAGCATGAAACTAGGTCTGGACCTGGCACTTTGGGGACACTTGTAGCCAGGTAGCCAGTTGCCTAGTTTTATAAAAAGTAAGGTTGCAGTTATTAGCTTCCTACAGACATCGTTCTGAGACTGTCTGGTGGCATCTAAGTCTGACACAGCTCAGAAAACTCAAGTTCTTAGCAATATAAGGACTAGTCTGAAATTAACACCCATACTATGACCAACTTATTTCCATGGATGTCTGAACCATAGCTACTCTATTTTGATTTTTAATTGTGATATTCTCCTTAATAGCCAAAGCAGATATTACAATTAACAATGTTAGTGTTTTTCTAGGTATAAGAACATGCAAGGATTAGGATTCATAAAATCTTTTCCTGAAAATATCTATCTAAAGGACTGTTCTTCCAGTTTTTCCCAAAACACAGAGTGCCTCATTTTTTATCTCCACCCTGAACTCCTTTCAGGGTTGTTAAAGGTCAGCAACTGCAGTGGCCATGGTTTGATCTTTGTAGTAGAGGTAGATGGCAAGTGCCAGTTTTCAGTTGATAGGGCCCCTTCATGGTCATAAGCTGGACCATGATTTTGGGGGCACATCTCATGACCGTATGGTCCCATGAGTGGCAATTCCCAGGTCTGGCAAAGATGTCTCTGACAGGCCATTCAATGTGCTGTTACTGGACTAGCCCATAAAACAGTATCCAAAATTCTCTGGACCACCTGTGTTACTAGCCTCTTGATCCAGGAAAACATTCTCTCTTGTTGCTTCTTCCCATATCTAGAGTTACACTGTTATTTATCATCATCAATCTCATATGAAACTATATATTATTTCATCAGAGGCTCAGTCACACACTTGGTAATGTAAGAAACAGCAATTTTGTAAAACAGGTGAAATACAAATAACATAGCCAGCAGTATTACTAAAGTCATAAGTAAGAATTAAGCTAAGAGCTTCCATTAGATGCAGCTCAGTACATCCCAGGTCATCTGACTCAGTCTATTCCGTACGAATCCTTATCTTCCAGGGAAATTATATATTGGCACTGTCTAAAAGGCACATAGCCCAGTTTCCTAGTGTTACTAGACTGATTATTCTTAGTATAACTTAATTGTTCCCAACATAGAGGAGACTTTAAACCTAAATTGTCATAGCCTGGTGTTATCTATATAAATCCATCCCGTAATTGTGGGAGATATTTTTCCTTTGCTGAAACTTTGCTTGTTGCTCTGATTGAGCTTGAGTAATAGAAGAAAACTCAAATTTATGACCAGGGTCAAAGCAGGCACTATTAATTGGCCAAGTGAGGAGATCCCATCCAGTAGTATCAGTAGTGACCTGAACATGACTATAATTTGCCTTTTAAAGTAAATTTTCTCAGGGCCAACCAATTTGAGCCTTGGAGTGAAGAAATTCACCAAGGTAACCCAGAACTGGACACAGGTAATTGGCCACAATCCCAACAATTGGATTGATTTCTAAAACTAGCATAGATCAGGCCTATGATAGAAAAGCATTTGATTTATATGCAAAGGTCCACAAAGTCTAGAAAACATTACAAGTGATCATATGAATCAGGTGCAGCATCTTGGGCAAACTGTCTGTCTCTGATGTTGCTTTCTTCTCATCCTGCTGTAGTGCAGTTTCTCCTCTGGGTGTCATTTTAAGGTGAGATCAGGTCCGCTGTCCTCTCTATAGACTAGTGCAGTGTAAGGGCCTTTGGAAGTGGGAATTAATCTAAGAGTCGGTTTACCTTCAATTTCACTGTGAATGAGCTAATTAAGAGTACCTGATAAAAAGGTCCTTCCATCCAGGTTGGTGACAGGCCCTTAAATTATGTCCTTTTCCAGTCCTGGTTGTAGGTTGTGAGGCATCTGATCTTCGTCCAAAGATGGATTACTGAGATAAGCTTCAGAAACAAACTTAGGGGGTGTCTTAATAATTCAAGTAAATTTTGCATTAATATACCCTAACAGCAAAGAACTATCCAGGGAATGGGTCTTAGTAGATACAGACCTTCATTAACAAACTGGGATTCAACATTTATTGAAACATCTTTTTCTCCCTAAAATCACCCTCACTTTTACCAGGTATAACCAAAGTAAGACTAGTTTGTTTGCAAAATAGTTCTGGTCTCAATAAACCTGACCTGATAATTTATATAACCATAGTTGATCATAGACTTTTTGCTTCGCTGAAACTTTTATAGAGACTCAGACTGAACTTTTAAAATAAAATCTTTCAGGGCTAGGAAAGTCATGCCAAAGGCTTATCACAGATTTTGCGTTAACAAATCTGGGTGAAGTCTTCACTTTTCAAGGTCTCAAAAATTCCTTGAGATTTCTGTACTTGTTAGTGACATAACCTTCCTAACTTACCTGATAAAGTTATTGGAAACCTAAGAGTTTCCAATCTCTGGAGGGGTCAGATAGAAAAGATAATTGTTTCCATTTGTTTATAATTTTACCAAATTAATGTCATAATTAGCTTGAGGGGAATATTTCCCCTACTCCTAGAAAACACGGATTCAAACCCATAAATTTTTTCAGATAGAAACCGTAAAAGTTATAAGCATATTCACCAGTTCAGTCCTTTTGTTAACCTTAGTAATCAGGTTTCCCATTAGAATACCAGAACATGACAGACTCTTAGGAGCTCCATATAAGTTCTAGGATATCTATATTAACATTTATCATACAATATAACCTGAGAGGATTTATTACTCATTTGATAATAATTCCCATGTAATTTAACCAACCAAATAAACACAATTAATTTAATATATCTCTTTGGGATGTTTCAGGGGCCCTCTGAAGCATCCCAAAGTTAACTAGAGGTCAAAAGAACTTCAGTAGAATTTGATTTAGGAAATTTTGTCCCCCAAAAATCAAAAGGGTTTGGGACAGTCAGTCAGATTTAGCCAACGCTGGCAGGTGTGTCACTTAGCTTGCATGCGTCACGATGGGTGTACACACCAAGGCTCAAGGTCTAGTGAAAGTGCGTTCTGTCACCTTGGACCTCGTTGGTTCTAACCAGTTTTCCTGTGGCTAAGTCATTGCTAACTAATTGTAATCCAATCTTAGAAAATCCTGATCATGCATAACTCACTCATTTCACTACTTTCTCATTTCTCACACCTTTTCTTACTGAAAACACTTCCCTGAAAGTTTTTTTCCACATTGTGTTTGTTCCTTTTCTTGTTAACAAATTTGTAACAGATAGAATACAGTCTTATTTGACCTCTAGTAAATCTAGGTACAACAGAAGTATTATACTTATTGATGGTTCTAAAGACATGTCTGTATCACCATGTATTAATTTAATATTGAATATTTCCTAGTTCACACGAATCTGAAATTCATTTAGCTTAATTTGGAATTGTTTGATTTGTAAGCAGTTATATTTCTTTAAGCCACTTAAATAGAGCTCATTTACAAATTAACCTCAACAATGTTATCCAGAGACAAAGACACATACAGAGACACAGACATATCCAGACAGCCACAACACAAGATTTGACTTCATTTTCTAAACTTAGTCATGAATCAGATATTACAATATAAAATTCACTAGTTTATAAATAACAGTTGGGATAAATAACATTTCTAAAAGCTTCTTCCCATTTTCCCTTCAGTCTTAAGAATTAGAGGTGGTCTATATTAGTGTTCCTGAGAGCCCTGATCTCAAGGCAAGGAAGAGAAGATCAAGCTCTAACAAAACAGCATCAGGTCTAAACAAAATGGCAGCCACACAAAGCAAAATGGCCATCACAAATCACAACACAGAACACATACACATGCCCAGCCATCCTAATCAGACACTCCCTTAAATACAAGATTACATGCTCTCAGAAAACCTCCTATAGAGACACAGAACTTCAGATCCAAGTTCTAACAGAGTGAATGAAAATAATTTCAAGTCTTCAAAGATTTCAAAGGGAGGAAAGGAAGCCAGGCTGAACGAAGTGTGGGAAGGAGGCGGGATGGGGGAGCAAAAGGGGTGACCTTACAGGCGTCTCTTGCCACCTGCAGATACCCTGGTGTTATGGGACTTCTGGGCCTCCAGAGAAGGGAGGACTAGAAATCAGCCCTACCAGAAACCAGGCCAGACCAGAACAGAACCAGAATTCGAGTTCTCTGCCAAGCAGAGGTGATTGGCCTCCGATCTTCAGCTCACTCTGAGGCCCTTCGACAAGACTCCTGTGTCTAAGACTGGGGGACTAGAAAAAAGGGTAGGATAGGAAGGGTTAAGGAGAGAAAAGAGAGAGGGAAGGTGAGAGAAGTCAGTAAAGTCTTTTGTTCCTTACCTGGTCGGGGCACCCTGGCCAGTTGTCTGCGTCAGGAGGAGACCAAGGACAAAAGGGTCCAAGTTGGAGCTGCTGGGTCTGGTCCATCAGTGGGCAAGCTGGTCCCCAAGCACCCTGAGTGGTCAGTATGTCAGTTGAGTACCCTAAGTGGTCAGGATGTCAGTCATGGTGAAGAAGAGTCCCCACCAGAGTCACCATTTGTTGCAGGAAGGGGGACCCCTTCCAGGGCCCAGAAGTGGGCTCTTGTCTAACACTCGGAAACGAATTGTCTGAGGAGACACATGTGCTGACAGAGCAAGAGGTTTTGTTGGAAAAGGGCGCCCGGGTGGAGAGCAGTCAGGTAAGGGAACCCAGGAGGA
Organism: Okapia johnstoni; assembly: GCA_024291935.2. Taxonomy (NCBI): domain Eukaryota; kingdom Metazoa; phylum Chordata; class Mammalia; order Artiodactyla; family Giraffidae; genus Okapia; species Okapia johnstoni. The sequence goes on from CM044326.1 coordinate 4,842,684, forward strand.
CTGCTCTGCCCCATGGCCCCCAGTCTCGGGTCTTATGGTGATGGGGTTAGTTTCCAGGTTGTCTCTGACCAGTCATCCTGACTCAGAGACCTTCCTGGTGTGCACACATTGCTCTGCCAAGATGGATGCCAGTGACAAGGATTCTGGGAGGTGGTCAGACACATGGTGTCTCCTTTTGACCTTTCCCGAACTCTTCCGTTTGGTGGTGGCTTATTAGTTCCATGTTCCTTACCAGGACCTCCTGTCATAAAACAACTCATGCAAATGGTGCCTATGGTGCTTGGACAGGGTTGGCAGATTCAGTCAGTGTGCTTCCCCTAACACACCAAATTGTTCAAACAGTGTATAAACTTTTTTTTTTTTAAGAAAATAAAGTGGGGGTTTATTTAAGTAAGGATACGCTCTCAGAGAGAGTGAGCAGGCAGGTAGGAGTTGCCACACTGGATTTCTTTGGTAAACTGGTTATGATGGGCATACTAATGAAGGGGCAGGATATTCACTAAGGAGGAATTTGGAGGGGCATCTTCCCCGATTTTCATGCCAGCTCCATTTTCCTGAGAGGAGGAGGGATTTTTGTCCTTATTTAGCTTAGATCAGAAGTGTCAGTGCATGATGGGTACTTCTTATCTATAAGGCTAATTTTATTTTTAATAAGATCATAATGAGCAAAAGGTTACATTTGGACACAGGAGATTCCACCTTTCCCCACCTTTCTTTGTCTTCTATTCAGACCCTTATCACCCAATTTCCTATCAGTCTGAAGGTTTCTGCTTTGCTTTGTCTACCTATGGACCCCTGCTGTTTACAAGCTGTGTGATTTCCTGCCACCTGGTCCCCGTCCCCATTTCCCTGCTCATATCTAGCTACCTGCATGCTGTAAGATTTTCCCCTGAAGGAGTCTGGACTCTTAAAACCTTATAAGTGGCAGAGGGGCTGATGGTCCATCTTCTGTAACTGCTTCAAGCTGACCATGGGCATTGCCCCTACGTGTGGGTCCAGATCTCCTTGCTATTTGTCAGAGATAGGGTTCTAGGGATTGTGTGTAACCTGCTTTTGATTTAAAGCTAAATGAAACTGAACATAAGATCCCACAAGGGATACTTTTACTACAGTGGCAAAGTCTCTACAGAATAGTGATAAGTGCTGCGGAAGATGGGCAGCAACCGGCGTTCTCACTCTTTGCTGATTGGGATGCAAAATAGCCATTTTGGAAAACAAGATTTCAGTTTCTTGTAAAGTTAAGCATATACTTGGCAGTGTGATAGCCAACAGCCCCACCTGTATGTATTTACCCTTGAAAAATGAAAACTCATATGCACACAAAAATATATATATTACATAAATATTTATAGCAGTCTGTCCACCATCGTCAAAAACTGGAAACAATGCAAATGTTCACTAATGGGTATACCCACACAATGGAATACCACTCACTAGTTTAAAAAAAATAGTGCTATTGATACCCACAACAACTTACATGAATCTCAGAGGCTCTGTGCTGAGTGAAAGAAGGCAATCTTAAAAGCTGACACACAGTATGATTCCATTTATATGGCCTTCTTGACAAGACAAAATTAAAGGGATGGAGAATAGATAAGTGGTTGCCAAGTGTTAGGCCTGGGGATATGACTATAAAGGGACAGAACTAGGGTTTGGGGGTTTATGGAACCCCATTGTCTCTATATTGTGGTGGTGGTTACACAAATCTATGCTTTTATTGTAATTTGTGGCACACCCCCAAATAGTCAATTTTACTATATGTTAATTTAAAAATAAAATTTAAATATATGTAAGAAAAATTAGAAGATAATGCACAAAATTACAGTATTATTTTTTTTATTGTAATTTTATGGGTAATTTTCTTATTTTTCCAACTTTGTATGAACAAACTATTTTTATAATTCAAGTAATATACTTACAAACACGTCTAAACAGCAGTGTTTGCAGTTTGGGAAGACAACAGATAGCCTTCATACTGCAATTGTATCTGAAGGCACTGTGCATCCTGGTCATTGAGGGCAGTTCAAATTGTGTCCAGCAGTCTGTTTATGAAATTAATAAAGTATTCAGTTCACTTTAGAAAGTGGAAGTAAAAGTAATAATAGAATTTTTGCTTCTTTAAAAGCCTGTTTTATCCAGAAAATTTACTCATGTAGAATTTCCCATTCACTTCTGATGCCAGATAAATGAGACTGTGTCCAAAAGGCAATAATAACCCCATGCACACATGCATTATCTCGTGTTCTCCAATCCTGGGAAGGTGAGTGGGGTTAGTATATACAGTTCTCTTTGCAGAGAGGAAACTGAGATAGAGGAACATTTGTGACTTTCCAAAAATGATGTAAAAGGTGATATTACTATATTGTTTTCTTTTGAGTCTTTCCTGGACATTATTAGAGATGAAATAAGTGCTGTATGCCTTGGTAGAGCAGTGCTTGTTCCCTCCTGCAAATTCGGAAGTGCTTTGACTGTAACGAAACGCTCTCATTTGTTTCGTTTTTCAGGATTTTGTATTGCACGCTGATTCTGCCTCTGCACTACCTTCAGCCTTTCTTTTCATACATCTTCCTCAACCTACAGCTCATGGTCCTGCAAGTTCTTAATCTGTACTGGAGTTACTTCATCCTGAAGATGCTCAGAACAAGTGTATTCACGAAGGTAAGGGCCGTAGATGTCATTGCCAGAACAAAGGTGAAGCCCGGATGATGGAACATTCTACTGAATTTATAGTTAACCAGAGTCTTTTCTTGATTTGATTGTCTTGATGAGAATTTCTCCAAAATATTTTGTAAAATATAACAGAGATTGCGAATTTGTCTTTTCAAGTTCTTTATGTCTGACAGGACCCTAATAAGTAATTTTTAACATACAAATGAGTAAACAGTTTTGAGAAAGAAGTCACAGTATTTTGGATGGCCAGTTACAAAATAATTAATGAATCTGTTTATGGTCATTAAGTAGATTTCCAAGGTATTCTTAAGAAATTGCTTTTATTAGAGGACAAGGATTTTCTGCAAAATTTTTATTCAAGAATTGATTGCTGCTTCCTAAAGAAAGTCATAATGAGTCTTAAATTTGCTCCAGTTTTGAGGCAGGCTTTATGGTGCGAGTTAAGTGCTGTTTCAGATCCTTAGTTCACCTTTGCTGATCGTCCAGTTTGTGCATAATGCTCTGCCCCTGAGCCTTCTTCTCTCTGAAATTTTGTCCATCATTTGCTGATACTCTTTTTCTGAAACTATCTTCTTCCCTAAGAAATGAATAATACATTTTAAACAATGGAAGGGAATTTTTTTGTTTGTTTCATTTAGAATTCTAGATTTTAATTTCAGAACAGGGAAGGAGAGGGTTTAAAGAAATGAATAAGACACAATCACTGCTTTGGGGGAAACAGCCGAGAATCTAGCTGGGAAATATTCATCTACTAGCAACTATATTTGTTGTATGGAATGTCCTGTGCTGAAGAGAGGTCCCAGAAACTTGCTGTGAAAAACAAGAGAGAAATTGACTCAAGGTGACCAGGGAAAGTTTGGTTGTATAGATGGAATTTAACTGGAATTTTTAAGGCAAGTTAAAAAAAAAATCAAGTCATAACTCCTTCCTTGCCTGGATTTTAATGAGGGGATTTTAATTAAGAATCTTTCAAGGTGAAAGTTACAGCTGGCCCACTTTTGGGTGTTACCTAATCCCTGTATAACACAGCATTGTATCATGATCAGAATGAGTGACATATGTAACAGATGTGCTTGTAGTTTATCTGATAAGCTCATTTTTTAAATCAAATCTCTGATTAATTTATTTTCCCAGTTTAGAATTTGTGTCTCAAAGATCATTGAACAGTTGATAAATGAAGTTGAGGTTGCCATAAATGATATCTAGGTCTTACAAATCTAGACGAAGGCATTGGAAATTAGGCTACATCTGGATTAATCCCAAATCAAATCCTGATTTTTTTTTTTAACTAAATTGGTGATTTGAACTTGTTTTCCTGAGAAAATATTCTTTTCTTTAGCTGGAGTGGATTAGAAAATAAACCTTTCATTGAATGATTCTAGTTTATTTATGTTCTCAATAGTTTCTCTATGATCTCTGCAAAAAATTCCTTTATTCCTAAGTGACAGGTACAGTTGAAGTAACTGAATTTGAGCAGTTAAGACAATCTGCATATCCAGGGGTTGGAAGGAAGGCAGGTCACTGAACTGAGCCTGCCGTGCCTTCGGGTCCAGTCTTCCTAGAGCTCCTGTCCCAGTAGAAGCGGTTCCCTTTTTAACTGGTCATTGTTGTTGTTCAGTCCCTAAGTCATGTCAGACTCTTTGCAACACTATGGACTGTAGCCCGCCAGGCTCCTCTGTCCATGGGATTCTCCAGGCACGAATACTGGAGTGGGTTGCCGTTCCCATCTCTAGGGGATCTTCCTGACCCAGGGATCAAACCCACATCTCCTGGTGAGTGACAGTAATTACAGGCTTGGAAGGGATCCAGGCAGAACAAAACTTGGAAACTAGAAAATACTCTTGTTTGGTTTCATCATGATTTTCATATTTCTGATCTCTAATGGGTAATACCAAGCCTGATTAAAAACCCTGTGGATTGGGGAGCTGTGGACAGGAATTCCTGATTTCTCATGCCGTACTTTGGAAAAGCTGTTTCCAATTGCAGTTTGACAGCAGCAGCAGAGGCCCCCGCGGCCCTAATCCTTGCGGCCCTTATGACTTCAGCTGGCGTGCATGTGTACTCTGTTTTCCACAGCAGTGGCAAATCTGGCTGTGAAATCAGCGTCTTCCTCCAAAGCCGTAAAGCTGCCTTTTAAAGAATGCTATTTGAAGGCGTAGTTGCATTGCAAAGGGGAGGAGAGGGATAGAGGCAGGAGCTGAAGTGTTTAGAGGACAACTAACGAGTCAGTTTTCAATTCTGTAACACAACTAGCATTTAACACACAACACAATTGTTACTGAGGTGACTAATTCTTGATATTTATAAAATGGAATTGCAGAGGTTTGTAGGCCTCCAAAATATTTTTTTAAAATCTTATAACAGAGATTGAGAATTTGTCTTTTCAAGTTCTTTATGTCTGACAGGCCCCTAATAAGTAATTTTGAACATGCAAATGAATAAATAATTTTGGGAAAGAAGTCACAGTATTTTGGATGGCAAGTTACAAAATAATTTATGAATCTGTTTATGGTCTCTATGAATTTGCATTGGTAGACTGAAAAGATAAAAGTGATTATTCTTAAAAAAAATAGTGATTTTTTTTTTTAAGAATAGGAAAAACTTATTTTCCCTAAGCAATAGGATTGCTGCATGCTTATGATGAATTTGCTACTTTAAAATAACAATATTGTTGTAAGTTCAGGACATTAACATATACACACCATGGTTAGCAGGCAGCTTGCTGTTGAGAACAAGAATTGGCATTGAAAGTTAACTGGTTCCTATAAAATGGAGGATTTTTTAATGAACTACCAGCCCACACATCACATCGAGAAATATGATGGGCTGACATATTCAGCTTACTCTCTTTGCAAACAGGAGAAGTGCTTTCAGAGGAAATTAGAAGAAGCAAAGCATGCTTTAGTTCAATATTACTTAGAACTTGATCATTCTTCAGTTTTTCTTTCTTCTAATATCATACTGGGTGCTGGCCAACTCAAGCATGTTTCTGTGACATCTTAGACTGGTACATCGCCAGAACACGGAGGTGGGACTGTAGCCTGCAGCTGTTACAGCCAGGCTGGAGAAGCCAGTGCCCTGGCAACTGGCCCTAGCCATCTGCTCTTGACAAGCAGTGTCTCTTAAGTTCACAGAATGACACTTCAACACATGCAGAACTATTTTAGCTAGGGAAAGGAACACTCTAATAAGGGAAACCGAGGAAACGGGCTCAACCAAATTCACCCAGTAATTGCATGGTAAGGTCAAGACTAGAAGACCCCGAATCTTTTAACGTACAATTGTTGTTCAGTTGCTAAGTCATGTGCGAATCTTTGTGACCCCATGGACCAGGCTTCCCTGTCCTTCACCATCTTCAGGAGCTTGCTCAAATTCATGTCCATTCGGTTGATGATACCATCCAACCATCTCATCCTCTGTCGTCCCCTTCTCCTCCTGCCTTCAGTCTTTCCCAGCATCAGGGTCTTTTCCAATGAGTCAGTTCTTCACATCAGGTGGCCAAAGTATTGGAGCTTAAGCTTCAGCATCAGTCCTTCCAAAGAATATTCAGGACTGATTTTCTTTAGGATTGACTGGTTTGATCTCCTTGCAGTCCAAGGGACTCTCAAGAGTCTTCTCCAACACCACAGTTCAAAAGCATCAATTCTTTGGCCCTCAGCTCTCTTTATGGTCCAACATTCACATCAATTCATGACCACTGGAAACATTATAATTTTGACTATACAGACTTCTGTTGGCAAAGTGACGTCTCTGCTTTTTAATATGCCGTTAATCATAGCTTTTCTTCCAAGGAGCAAGTGTCTTTTAATTTCATGACTGCAGTCACCATCTGCAGTGACTTTGAAGCCCAAGAAAATAAAGTCTGTCACTGTTTGCATTTTTTCCCCCATCTATTTGCCACGAAGTGTTGGGACTGGATCCCATGATCTTTTTGAATGTTGAGATATTTTTTAAAATTTGTTTGTTTTTTATTGAAGGATAATTGCTTTACAGAATTTTGTTGCTTTCTGTTAGACATCAACATGAACCAGCCATAGGTATACATATGTCCCCTCCCTCTTGAACCTCTGGAGCAGGACCAGATTAGAGTCTGAGCTGCCTCCACAGTAGGTCCAGAGATCAGTGCAGTGTTGGAGGGCATATTAGGGAGGCGAGGTGGACTATGACTCCCAGTGAGGGGAAAGGATGCTGGCAGCAGAGACTCAAGAAAAACATTATTATTTTTATATTTTGAATGTTGAGTTTTAAGCCAGCTTTTTCACTCTCCTTTCACCTTCATTAAGAGGCCGTTTAGTCCCTCTTCACTTTCTGCCAAAAGGGTGGTGTCATCTGCATATCTGAGGTTATTGATATTTCTCCTGGCAATCTTGATTCCAGCTTGTACTTCATCCAGCCCAGCATTTCGCATGATGTACTCTATGTGTAAGTTAAATAAGCAGGGTGACAATATACAGCCTTGAGGTACTCCTTTCCCAATTTTGAACCAGTCCATTGTTTCATGTCCAGTTCTAACTGTTGCTTCTTGACCTGCATACAGGTTTCTCAGGAGGCAGGTCAGGTGGTCTGGTATTTCCATCTCTTGAAGAATTTTCCAGTTTGTTATGATTCACACAGTCAAAGGCTTTAGCATAGTAAATGAGGCAGATGTTTTTCTGAAATTCCCTTACTTTTTCTATGATCCAAAGGATGTGGGCAATTTGATCTCTGGTTCCTCTGCCTTTTCTAAACTCAACTTTTACATCTGGAATTTCTCGGTTCATGTACTGTTGAAGCCTAGCTTCAAAAATTTTTGAGCATTACCTTGCTAGCATGTGAAATGAGCACAACTACAGTAGTTTGAACATTCTTTGGCATTGCCCTTATTTGGATTGGAATGAAAACTGATCTTTTCCAGTCCTGTGGCCACTGCTGAGTTTTCCAAATTTGCTGACATATTGAGTGCAGTGTTTTAACAGCATCGTCTTTTAGGATTTGAAATAGCTCAGCTGGAAATCCATCACCTCCACTAGATCTGTTGGTAGTGATGCTTCCTAAGGCCTGCTTGATTTCACATTCAAGGATGTCTGGCTCTAGATGAATGACCACATCATCGTGGTTATCCAGGTCATTAAGACTTGCCACCTGGGAAGCACTATAATACTTAACCATTCCTAATTTTTCAGGGAAGAAGATTAATAACCAGAAAATTAATTTAAAAGTTGTATGGAGTAAAAAATAGTGAGTAGAGAAACAAACTGAGTAATCAAAATAGTAGATTAAAACATAGATCCTTCAATTTATTTTTGAACTTTTTAAAAGCATAAAGCAGTTTTGTAATTATTTTTTAAATGATTTTTAATCTTTACTTTTTTACCTCCTAGTAAAGCATTTAGGGTACCAGCTAAGAACTCCTTATTGCCAAATTCAGACTGAAATTGAAGAAAGTGGAGAAAACCACTAGACCATTCAGGTATGACCTAAATCGAATCCCTTATGATTATACAGTAGAAGTGAGAAATAGATTTAAAGGACTGGATCTGATAGACAGAATGCTTGATGAACTATGGATGGAGGTTCGTGACACTGTACAGGAGACAGGAATCAAGACCATCCCCAAGGAAAAGAAATGCAAAAAAGCGAAATGGCTGTCTGAGGAGGCCTTACAAATAGCTGTGAAAAGACGGGAAGTGAAAGGCAAAGGAGAAAAGGAAAGATATACCCATTTGAATGCGGAGTTCCAAAGAATAGCAAGGAGAGATAAGAAAGCCTTCCTCAGAAATCAATGCAAAGAAATAGAGGAAAACAATAGAATGGGAAAGACTAGAGATCTCTTCAAGAAAATTAGAGATACCAAGGGAACATTTCATGCAAAGATGGGCTCCATAAAGGTCAGAAATGGTAGGGACCTAACAGAAGCAGAAGATATTAAGAAGAGGTGGCAGGAATACACAGAAGAACTGTACAAAAAAGATCTTCATGACCCAGATAATCACGATGTTGTGATCACTCACCTAGAGCCAGACATCCTGGAATGTGCAGTCAAGTGGGCCTTAGGAAGCATCACTACGAACAAAGCTAGTGGAGGTGATAGAATTCCGGTTGAACTATTTCAAATCCTGAAAGATGACACTGTGAAAGTGCTGCACTCAATATGCCAGCAAATTTGGAAAAGTCAGCAGTGGCCACAGGACTGGAAAAGATCAGTTTTCGTTCCAATCCCAAAGAAAGGCAATGCCAAAGAATGCTCAAACTACCGCACAATTGCACTCATCTCACAAGCTAGTAAAGTAATGCTTAAAATTCTCCAAGCCAGGCTTCAGCAATACGTGAACCATGAACTTCCAGATGTTCAAGCTGGATTTAGAAAAGGCAGAGGAACCAGAGATCAAATTGCCAACATTTGCTGGATCATCGAAAAAGCAAGAGAGTACCAGAAAAACATCTATTTCTGCTTTATTGACTATGCCAAAGCCTTTGATTCTGTGGATCACAATAAACTATGGAAAATTCTGAAAGAGGTGGGAATACCAGACCATCTGACCTGTCTCTTGAGAAACCTGTATGCAGGTCAGGAAACAACAGTTAGAACTGGACCTGGAACAACAGACTGGTTCCAAATAGGAAAAGGAGTATATCAAGGCCGTATACTTTCACCCTGATTATTTAACTTATATGCAGAGTACATCATGAGAAATGCTGGGCTGGATGAAGCACAAGCTGGAATCAAGATTGCTTGGAGAAATATCAATAACCTCAGATATGCAGCTGACACCACCCTTATGGCAGAAAGTGAAGAAGAACTAAAGAGCCTCTTGATGAAAGTGAAAGAAGAGAGTGAAAAAGTTGGCTTAAAGCTCAATGTTCAGAAAACTAAGATTATGGCATCTGGTCCCATCACTTCATGGCAGATAGATGGGGAAACAGTGGAAACAGTGGCTGACTTTATTTTTCTGGGCTCCAAGATCACTGCAGATGGTGATTGCAGCCTTGAAATTAAAAGACGCTTACTCCTTGGAAGGAAGGTTATGACCAACCTAGACAGCGTATTAAAAAGCAGAGAGATTACTTTGCCAACAAAGGTCCGTCTAGTCAAGGCTATGGTTTTTCCAGTAGTCATGTATGGATGTGAGAGTTGGACTATAAAGAAAGCTGAGCGCCTAAGAATTGATGCTTTTGAACTGTGGTGTTGGAGAAGACTCTTGAGAGTCCCTTGGACTGCAGGGAGATCCAACCAGCCCATCCTAAAGGAGATCAGTCCTGGGTGTTCATTGGAAGGACTGATGTTGAAGCTGAAACTCCAATACTTTGGCCACCTAATGGGAAGAGCTGACTCATTGGAAAAGTCCCTGATGCTGGGAAGGATTGGGGGCAGGAGGAGAAGGGGACGACAGAGGATGAGATGGCTGGATGGCATCACCGACTCGATGGACACGGGTTTGGGTGGACTCAGGGAGTTGGTGATGGACAGGAAGGCCTGGCGTGCTGCGATCCATGGGGTCTCAAAGAGTCGAACACGACTGAGCTACTGAACTGAACTGAACTGAATGGCTCTATACAGATTTGTATCTTGAGAATTATTATTTCTCTTCATTGCCTCAGTTTCCTCACCTGTAAAATGAGACTGATAATATTAGTGCCTGCCTTGTAGGAGAAAGCCCTTAGGAGTGTGTCTGGCACCCAGTGCCCGCATGGTAAATGTTAGCCTCCATCATCGCTGTCACTGTTTAAGGCAGCACTGTTCCTTGTGCTGAATCCCAGAGACCCTGTGAGTTTCAAGTGACCTGGCAGTTCACTTGCAGTCAAGCTCTCTCTTCCATTTGCTTAGATGAAGCTACAGCTGATGTCAGAGGTCAGAGTCCTTGACTTTCTGCCAGTGGCTGCACTGACAGTTTCCTAAGCTGTCTTCTGCCAGTTGACTTTCACAACTCACATTCTAGATGGTACTTTTGGTCACATTCACTCAGATATCAGCATTTTAGGGAAGAAACACAAAATCTGTAACCTACAGGAAGACTTCAGTTCTGTTTTCTTAGTCGACGATAGTGGATATAAAAACAGCTGAACAAGACATCATAAACATATAACAAAGGCTGACCACTGAAGTAGAGTGTTACAAAAATGCTATCAGTTTATATTTCCATATATCTGGGTATTATGTAGGTTAATTATTAGTTTAACAATCTATTCAAGAAACAACAGTGGAATCTATAAAATTTGATAACAAAAATAATTTTTCAAAGTTACTGGCCTCAAAGACTTTCAGATTTGAATGTTCTTCTATACTTCACGTTCAGTCCAGCCACAAACAGAGAATCGCATGGGATTTCGGAGCTAGAAGAGACCACTAAGTGTCTGCCAGGAAGCCAGGGTCCCCTCATGGTGCTGGTACTGCCGCCTATGCTGACGTCCGTGTGGATGGCTGTGTCTGTCGTCTGGAGGAGGGGAGAGCTGAGTGGGGAACGCATGCAGCTCACCCAGGGTCACACGGGACTCGGGGTTCTTGAGGTTAATGCTGTTCTCTGCCTCCCCACGAACAGTGGACGTCTGTGTGTGTGTGCGCTTAATGTGGCTTATGGTCACTTCCCACAAACTCCCACAATCTTGTCATTGACTTTGCTTGGTTACCTTGGCAAATAATCAATTAATTCCAGCTCTTCATCGAGGCTGCTCTTCAGAAAATCTCATTGAGGGCAAATTCCCATTGGGAGATTTTCTGGCGTAAATTAATCATAAATCTCTTCTACACCTGAGTGTAGAGTTGTTTAAAGAAGTCAAAGATAATAAAAGAGAAAACATATCTTGTTTGAGAGCCAGGCCCACGAGTAGACTGGCCTCTTCTAAGCCCCATGCCCCCAAGGGAACCCCTGTTGCTTTGCCCCCTGCTGAGGCCTCCACTGTAGGCCAACTCGTACAGCCAGGGCCCCGAGGTGGTTGCTTGGGAGAAGCCCCAACCTGACATTCACAATGGAGGTGGAAGTGCCACAGAACTGGAAGGAGAGGATCACCTGCCCAGAGGGGAATCAGAGGCGTGGAGGGAGGAAGTGACTTCGTAAGGCCATGCAAATCCAGACTGGAGCTGCCAGCATCCTTCTCAGGGAATACCTCTTTTCCAGGCTAGGATAGCATTGTGCAGGCATTTTCTTACACTGGCATGGGTCAATATGTGTTCTCAAGCTATTTGGCAATTCTTCTGTTGGTTTTTTCCTAAACTGTTTCTTATTTCTGTCAAAACAGCCACTGGAAGGCACACACCCAGTCACTGTGAGGCGACCCCGCTTCCTGTGGCTGATGACAGCAGTGTATCTTTTCAGCTCTTGATTCCAAGCACACTGACCTCTGAGGGAGAAAGGTTATATTAGGATTTTTAAATAAGTGAAAACGAGATTTGATTTCAGTTTTCTTCAGTCTACCCTCTGTTCCTTTGGAATTAGGCATGGAAAGCAGCTGGGTGCTGGTAGCTGAGTGGGGCCTGTTCCCTCTAGGAGATTTCAGCTGCTGGGTGTCTGTTTAAAAATTACAAACCTCCCTTTCCTGCAGTTGCCCATGAACTATGTAATTCTATGGTGGTTTTCCATGCTCCCTTTATCAGGTATTGGCTCCCTAAGTTCCTTGTCTTATCTGTTTTCTAACAATGGTCCTCAAGATGCTGTTTTCGGAGGTCCTGGACTACACAGGTTGTTGATGGACGAGCGGTTAACTGAAGCTATGTTAGAAGGAAGGCTCCAGTTCGGGTGAGAGCTGTCCCATGAAGTACTTTTGCGGACAGCAACGGGTGCTTAAATCCTGCCTTTATTTCCTCTGTCCCAGATGTGGACTTGATGCTCCCCTCATAGTGTGTTGCTGAAGTTGAAAAGGAACGGGGGCTATGGGGGAAGATCCAAGTGAAAATAGATAAAAGAAACTTTGACATCTCTTGTACTCATGTTTTTAAAAAATAATTTCACAAAATGGAAGGGGTTTGTATATACTCCTAAAAGGAATAGATATTCTTCATTTGATTAGTAGAGAAACAGATGCATAAGTACATGCACATAAACACACATACACACACAAATGTTTTATATGGAACTCGAGTTTCGGTTTCTGTATTGGCCTAGACAAGGGGACAAGCACAATTCATGGCTTTTAATAAATCTACACATTCACACCAGAATGTGAAAGTTTTATTAATGGGCTCTTGGGCCAGAGAGATTGGTCAGAGCACATGGGGGAAGAGTGTGCCTGGCCAGTCCTGTCCCTGTTAGTCTCCCAGTTTTCTGTGGCCGTTAACCCGCTGTGCCCCCACTGTGTAAGACTCAGGAGGGGGCTTTATGCAACACAAAAGGAACCCTATTCCTGAAATTCATTTTGCTTGTAGATATGGATAAAACTAGTTCATTTTTAAAACATTTTTATTTTGATTTATCATGTGCGCTTTAGCGCTTGAATGATCTATGACGCAGATGGCTTTATCTGAGTTCTGTTTAGGGAATAGGAAGCATGCCATCTGTGGAACTCTGACTTTCAGTGGAGCTATTTTCTGCAGTTGGTGTCTCCTTGCCACACGTGTCAGGCTCAGGAAATCTTAAAAGTGAGCGGCACTGGGTATATGCTCCCTTCCTGTGGCTCTGAAGTGTATCTTGCAGGCCTTCCCTGGGACCTGTCATCTCCTCAGCATTGCTCGGAGCAGCTCAGGCCTGTAGGTGTGCTTCTGTAATGTTTTTGGTGGGAACCTGGAAACTGTGGTCAGGTCTTCTAAGGGAATGAGATTGGCTAGTCTTCCTTGTTGGCTGGGTTGGGACCTCTGATCCCATCACTGGAGCACTGCGTTGAGGCCTGACCACAATGAGGTTGCAGGCCAAGGTGAGTACTGGTCCTACTCAGTAGCTTCACTAGGTGGCTACTTACATCATGATTTGATAGAAGCCAGTCAACCTTCCTGCACCCCTAACAATCAACTTACCCACTTCTCTGGGTGCAAGATGATATGAAGAGTGTGGAGAAAGTCCAGCCTCTGGGAGGCCCCAGGATCCCAGCTATCCAGAAAAAGAATAATGAGGGGGAGGTAAACTCAATGAAGACATAGAAGAGACCCAATCAGACTTTGTCTCCTTTCTGTAGCCATTGTTTCTTCCCCATATCACGTGTGAGGATGAGTGAGTATGTGTGGATCCATATACAGAAGGCTTTAGGGGTTCTCTGGGATTCCACACCTGTGAGGGAGGGAAGGGAGCTGAATTGGGCAGACAGAGAAATTAAAATGTGGTGCAGTTGCTACAAAGGCCTCAGCCCACCCTCTAGAGCACCCTAAGCTGAGTGGCCCTTCAGAGATATTACAGCTAAAGCAGTGGGACCATACCTCTGTACCCCAGCATTAACCTGTCACTGGATATGGGCTGCCCTCCAGAGAGGGGCATGACTCTGGTCAAGGGAACTCCCTCTAGCCAAGGATAATACCAGAGAAGAGCACAGCTAGAAGCTCTCACAGCTGGGAAATCAGAGCTATGGTCCTGAATGGGCTTCTGGGCTGTGCATTATGGGGTTCACATAGCCTCCAATCTCTGCCTGCCCTACCCCAAACCTAACACCAGCCTCCACAAAGAGAACTACATTTACCCTCTGTAGGGAGGCAGACTAGAGATCAGAGTGTATGGGTTCCCAAACACTTAGATGTGAAGCCTCAAAGAAGTTATTTATTTTTCATCCTCTGTTTTCTTTCTTTTTTAATTGAAGTGTAGTTGATTACAATATTAGTTTCAAATGTACAACACAGTGATTCAGTATTTTATAGATTATATTCCATTTAAGGCTGTAACCAAATAATGGCTCTATTTATTTCCCCATGTTGTACGGTATGTCCTTGTTGCTTATTTATTTTTTACATAGTAGTTTGTGTGTCTTAATCCCATTTCCCTATCTTGTCCCTTCCCACTTCCTTCTCCCCACTGGTAACCACTAGTTTTATCTCTGTGTCTTTGAGTCCATTTCTGTTTTATTATATGCATTCATTTTTTCACCTTTTGGATTCCTCTTGTAAGTGATAATGTAGGGTATTTGTCTTTCTCCGTCAGACTTACTTCACTAAGGTCCATTCATGTTGTTGTGAGTAGCAGAATTCCATTCTTTTTATGGATGAGTAATATTCCATTGTGTATATATACACACACCGCATTCTTCTTTATCCATTCTTCTATTGATAAGCACTTAGGTTGCTTCTGTGTCTTGGCTATTGTAAATAATGCTGCTATGAACATTAGGGTGAATATATCTTTTCAAAGTAGTGTGCTTGTTTTCTTCTGATATATCCCCCAGTAGTGGAATTTCTGGGTCATATGATAATTCTGTTTTTAGTTTTTTTGAGCAAACTTCACACTGTTTTCCATAGTGGCTGCATAAATCTACAACCCCACAAACATTCTGTGTGTATATGTGTGTGTGTGTGTGTGTGTGTGTGTGTGTGTGTGTGTACATGCACTCTGCTACTCAGTCGTGTCTGACTCTTTGCAACCCTCTGGACTGTTGCCAGCTAGGCTCCTCTGTCCATGGGATTCTCCAAGCAAGAATGTCAGAGTGGCTTGCCATTTCCTCCTCCAGGGGATCTTCCCTGACCCAGCAATCGAACCCATGTCTCCTGAGTCTTCTGCATTGTCAGGTGGATTCTTTACCATTGAGCCACCCAGGAAGCCCCACAAAATTGTACTAGGATTCTAAATGATAACCTTGCTGGGTAGAGTATCCTGGGTTGCAGGGTTTCCATTTCAACACTTTTAGTAGATCATGCCACTCCCTTCTAGCTTGCTAAGTTACTACAGAAAAATCAGCTGTTGGCCTTATCATATACAAAGGGTTCCCTTGTATCTCTTTGTTTTTCTCCTGTTGCCTTTAGAATTCGCTCTTTGACTTTTGCCATTGTAATTATGATCTGTCTTGCTGTGTGTCTGTTTGGGTTCATTTTATTTGGGACCCTCTGTGCTTCCTATACCTGGGTATTTATTTTCTTCTTCAGGTTTGGGATGTTTTCAGCCATAATTTCATTAAATACATATTCAATCCCCTTCTCTCTCTCTTTTCCTTCTGGGATACTTGATGTTATCCCATGATCCATTAAACTATTTCCATTAAGAAAAATGTTTTTTTCTTTTTGCTGTTCTGATTGTGCGCTTTCCATTATTCTGTCTTCTAACTGACTTATGTGTTCTTCTGTATCATCTAGTCTACTGTTCATTCCTTTCAGTATTTTGTTTTTTCATTTAAGTTATCGTATTCTTCAGTTCTGACTTGATCTTTTTTATGCTTTCTAGTTCCTTGTTAAAATTTTCACTGTGTTCATCTGTTCTTTTCCCTAATTCAGTTTGCATTCTTATTAGTAATGCTTTGAATTCTTTATCTAGTAAATTGTTTATTACTGTTTCATTAGTGTTGTTTTTTCAGGGGGGTCCCGTTGCTCCTTCAGTTGAGACAAATTCCTCTGTCTTATTTTGCTTATCTTCTTCTATGAAATAAGGTAAAATAATTACCTATTGCAGTCTCGAAAGGGTGTCCTTATGTGGGAGCGTCCCTATGCAGTCTACCTGTGTCCAGTGGCCTTGTTGGGAGAGCTGGATTTGGCATGAACACAAGTCACGCCTTTCTTCAGGGTGGACTGGCAGTTACCACCTTGGAAGGAAGTGGGCCTGGAGAAGGAGGAGCTAGAACCAAAGCTGTGTGTGAGGTAGCGCTTCTACCTCTACCCAGTGGGTGTCACCCCCTTGCTGGTGCTTTGCCATTACTGTAAAAAGGCCACAGATTCCCAAGCACAGAGTTTAGTTAAGACATTTCAAAAGTACAGCTCTGCAATTTTATTGAAGCTGTGGTTGCAGATGTCATTCCCAGAGTATATGGAAGTGCTGTGGCAGAGATTATTCATAATTTTTTCCTCTTAGCATATTTTTATCATTGTCAAAGTTTATTTTATTAAGTAATCCTTGCAATAATTTTTGAGGCCTGCACACCAGGGCCAGCTGCTTACTTTCACTAATGGGTAAATCATGATTAATTCATGATTTATGATTCATGTCTCCAGTTGTTGGAGCAGAAGCTCTGTCTAAGTGTGTGCTCAGTCCTGGCCCTGGCACCCTCAGCTCATAAGGGTAGCAGAGTTGGAGTAGGAGGGGCTGGGTACTCACCAAGGGTCAGGGCAGGGGTTGTGGCAGCCTGGCTGCCATCAGAGATGAGAGCTGCCTCTGAGGCACTGTGTCTGCGATCGCCAGGACTGGCTGCTTGCTCCCTGCTCAGTTGCCTTTTAGGATTTGAGCTGCCACAGCATCTCATTTTTGAGATTTTCCTCGGTTGTGGTTGCCCATGCTCCCGTGTGGAGCTGCAGCACAAGGCAAACAGTGCTGGGGCATTGGCTCAGCTTGGGCTGAGGGGCACACTCGGGTAGTCACAGAAAACCAGTTAGACAGCCATGTGGTCTCAATCCAGTCTTTCTGCGCTGCCTTGGGAGCAAGCAGGTGTTCCCACGCTTCTCATGGGCAGAGTCTAGCTTTCGCTCAGACCTTCTGTTCGTGTTACCAGCCCTCCTACTAGCCAAGGGGTCTCACCTTCCCTGTGCTGGACCCCAGGGCTGAAGTGGCCAATATGTGGCTCAGACCACTCACTCCTCAGGAAGCGTCTCCACCCATGTCATCTCCTCTTCCTCTGAGTCCCCTCCAGGGTCCAGGTCCAAATGCGAGTGCTTCTCTTTCCTTCCTGCCTGTGTCTCCCTTACAGTCTTGGGTGTATAGGAGGTTTACTGCCAGTTTTCCGTTAGATTTCAGTGCGAGTTTTTCCACATGTGGGTGTATTTTTGATGCGTTGATGGGGAGAGGTGAGTTCTGTGTCCTCTTTCTCTGCCATCTTGATTTGAGTCTCCACCTTCCATTCTCTAATTCACGTTGATAATGGCCCTGCCTTCCTTACAGGGCTGTGGTAAGGATAAAATGCTGTGACGTAAATGAAATTCTCCCTCATAGATCACACCCTTGTCATGGTAAAGGGGCTTGTGTAAGTCAGTGAAGCTATGAACCACGCTGTACAGGACCACCCGAGTCGTACAGGTCATAGTGAAGAGTCACGACAAACTGTGGTCCACCGGAAGAGGGCCTGACAGACCACTCCAGCATTCTTCCTATGAGATCCCCATAAACAGGATGCAAAGGCAAAAAGATCTGACACCGGAAGGTGATCTCCCCAGATTGGATGGTGTCTAATATGCTACTGGGGAAGAGCAGAGGGAAATTACAAACAGCTCCAGGAAGAATGGAGTGGCTGGGCCGAAGCGGAAATGATGCTTAGTTATGGGTGTGTTTGGTGATGAAAGTGAAGTCTGATGCTATAAAAAACAATATTGCATAGGAACCTGAAATGTTAAGTCCAGAATCAAGGTAAATTGGATGTGATCAAGCAGGACATGACAAGAGTGACTGTCAACATCTTAGGAATCAGTGAAATAAAATGGACAGGAATGGGGGAATTTAATTCAGATGACCATCATACCTACTACTATGGGCAATAATCCCTTAGAAAAAATGGAGTAGCCCTCTTAGTCAACAAAAAGTCCAAAATGCAGTATTACTTGCAGTCTCAAAAACAACAGAATGATCTCAGTTCGTTTCCAAGGCAAACTATTCAATATCACAGTAATCCAAGTCTGTGCCCCAACCACTAATGCTGAAGAATCTGAAGTTGACTGGTTATATGAAGTCCTACAAGGCTTTTTAGAAGTAACACCAAAAAAAAGATGTCCTTTTCATCATAGGGGCTTGGAATGCAGAAGTAGGAAGTCGAAAGATACTTGGAGTAACAGGCAAGTTTGACCTTGGAGTACATAATGAAGCAGGGCAAAGAATAATAGAGTTTTGTCAAGAGAACAAACAGGTCATAGCAAACACCCTTTTCCAACAATGCAAGAGACAACTCTACACATTGACATCACCAGATGGTCAATACTGAAATCTGATTGACTATATTCTTTTCAGCCAAAAATGGAGAAGCTCTATACAGTCAGCAAAAACAAGACCTGAAGCTGCCTGTGGCTCAGATCATGAATTCCTTATTGCAAAATTCAGGCTTAAATTGAAGAAAGTAGGGAAAACCACTAGACCATTCAGTTATGACCTAAATCAAATCCCTTATGATTATACAGTGAAAGTGACAAACAGATTCAAGGGATTAGATCTGATAGAGTGCCTGAAGAACTATGGATGGAGGTTCGTAACATTGTACAGGAGGCGGTAACCAAAACCATCCCAAAGAAAAAGAAATGAAAAAAGGCAAAGTGGTTATCTGAGGGAGGTTTACAAACAACTGAGAAAAGAAGAGAAGCAACAGGCAAGGGAGAAAGGGAAAGATACACCCACGTGAATGCAGAATTCCAGAGAATAGAAAGGAAAGATAAAGCCTTCTTAAGTGGACAATACAAAGAAATGACAGAAAGCAGTAAAATGGGACAAGCTAGAGATCTCTTCAAGAAAAGTGGAAATATCAAGGAAACATTTCATGGAAGAATGGGCATGATAAAGGACATAAGAGAAGCAGGAGAGATTAAGAAGAGGTGGCAAGAATATACATCACTATACAAAAAAGGTCTTAATGACCCAGACAACCATGATAGTATGATCACTCACCTCGAACCAGACATCCTGGAGTGTAAAGTCAAGTGGGCCTTAGGAAGCATTGCTACAAACAATCAATGGAACTCAAACTGAGCTAATTCAAATCCTAAAAGATGATGCTGTTAAAGTGCTGCACTCAACATGTCAGCAGATATGGAAAACTCAGCAGTGGCCACAGGACTGGAAAAGGTCAGTTTTCATTCCAATCCCAAAGAAGGGCAATGTCAAAGAATGTTCAAAGTACCACACAATTGTACTCATTTCACATGCTAGCAAGGTAATGTTCAAAATCCTTCAAGCTAGGTGTCAACAGTATGTCAACCGAGAAATTCCAGATATACAGGCTGAATTTAGGAAAGGCACAAGAACCAGGGATCAAATTGCCAACATCCATTGGATCATAGAAAAAGCAAGGGAATTCCAGAAAAACAGAAACTTCATTTACTATGCTAAAGCCTTTGTGGAAAATTCTTAAAGATATGGGAATACCAGACCATCTTACCTGCCTCCTGAGAAACCTGTATGCAGGTCAAAAGCAATAGTTAGAACCTTATGTGGTACAGCAGACTAGTGCAAAATCTGGAAAGGAGTATGACAAGGCTGTATATTGTCACCTTGCTTATTTAACGTATGTACATCATGTGAAATTCTGGGCTGAATGAAGCACAAGCTGGAATCAAGATTGCTGGGAGAAATATCAACAATCTCATATATGCAGATGATACCACTCTAATGGCAGAAAGTGAAGAGGAACTAAAGAGCCTTTTCATAAAGGTGAAAGAGGAGAGTGAAAAAGTTGGCTTAAAACTCAACATTCAATAACTAAGATCGTGGCATCTGGTCCCATCACTTCATGGCAAATAAAAGGGGGAAAAGTGGCTTTTATTTTCTTGGGCTCTAAAATTACTGTGGATGCTAACTTCTGCCATGGAATTGAAAGACGCTTGCTCCTTGAAAAGTGATGACAAACACAGACAGTGTATTAAAAAGCAGAGACTTCACTTTGCCAGCAAAGGTGTGTATAAAAGCTATGGTTTTTCCAGTAGTCATGTATGGATATGAGAGCTCTGAGCACTGAAGAATTGATGCTTTTGAATTGTGGTGCTGGAGAATACTCTCAAGAGTCCCTTGAACTGCAAAGAGATCCAACCAGTCAATCCTAAAGGAAATCAACTCTGAATATTCATTGGAAGGACTGATGCTGAAGCTGAAGCTCCAGTACTTTGGCCACCTGATGCGAGGAGCTGACTCATTGGAAAAGACCCTGATGCTGGGAAAGACTGAAGGCAGGAGGAGAAGGGGGCACAGAAGATGAGATGGTTATATAGGTGCTCCTGAATCTGACCTAACTCCAGGAGACAGTGAAGGACAGGGAAGCGTGCTGTGCTGAAGTCCATGGGGTCACAGAGTTGGACACGACTTAGCAACAACAAAAGTAAATGAAATTACTCTCCACACTGTGAGATGTGGAGAAATATGTGGTAGTGTCATAATCATGGAACCAAACATTGCAGGGATTCCAGGTCAGTCTCAACCCCAGTAGATTTTCCTATTCCCCCCTCACTCCCAAGACACTTGTTTCTCTCACGCTGTATATACTTTCTGAGCTGTGAAAAATAGATTACTGAGCCCTGGTCCACCCACTGAAGCACTGAAACACTTTGCTGAGGTGTCTGATGAGAAAACCTGCCACATGAGGGTTTCTGGAGTGAGAACAGGTGAGTAGGCATAGCCTGAGCCCCTGGACACTGCCCTGTAAAGGGGTCAGGGGTCAGACTGAGCCTTCCCAAGAAGCTTCATAAAGCTGTTGGGAGGCAAGTGCTGGAGTCTGGTAGATCTGGTCCCTCATCTGCTCACTCTCATCACCTGTAGAGAAGGCGGCCCTCCTGGCTCCCAGTCTTCACAGAAGGTCCTGTAAGTGCTGACTGCCACTCTTCCCCATGTGTTTCAGAGGCATCCTTGAAGTTAGCAGGTCTGTCTCTGGCTCAGAGCTTCTCAGCAGTGAATACACTAGAGACATCCTGGGCCAGGTAATTGTTTGTTGTAGGGGCTGTCCTGTGCATTGTAGGATGTTTTAGCAGCACCCCTGGTCTCTGTCCTGTGCATTGTAGGAAGTTTAGCAGCGCCCCTGGCCTCTACTCACCAGATGTTAGTGACACTCTCACCCCTAGTTATGACAACCAAAAATGTCTCCAGATGTTCTCAAATGTTCCCAGGTAAAAATCTCCATGACTGGGCATCACCTCCTATCTACACATACATCCTTTTCCCCTTTCTGTAGAGGTGAATCATGTTTTCTTCCTCAAGCACAGAAACAGTTTTATTTACTTACTCACTCCTGTTTTTCGTGTTATTGTTGTCACGCATTTTAATTGTATATAATACTTATATAAATTCTATATAGTTTTAATTATACGGTGTTTATATAAAAACAAGTATATGTAAATACTAGTTATATGTACTATAAATTCTATCTTATATTGCTTTTCTGCTTTGAACAGTTAACTATTTTAAAAATTAAAAATTTAATGTATTTTATATTTCCCTCCATGTGTGTCACTTCTGGCTCTCTTCATTCCTTTCTGTAAATATAAGTATCCATTTGGTAGCATTTGTTTTTTTGTTGTTCTTTCTTTCCACATGAAGACAGTCATTTCTTGTAGTACAGGTCTGGTGACTAATTGTGTCAGTTTTTGTTGGAAAAGTCTTCAATTTTTTCTTTTTTATTTACTTTTTCTTTTTTCCCCTTTCTTTCACTACTGTGAAGATGCTGCTTCCTTGTCTTCTGGCTTACATACTTTCTGGTGAGATATTCTGTCCTGTTAGCTTTGTTACTCTACATAATGTATTTTCTGGCTGATTTTAACATTTTCTCGTTAGCACTAATTTTCATGATTAGGACATGTCTTGGTATGTTTTTATGCATGAGGTTTGTTGAGCTTCTTGAATCTGGGGGGTTTATAATTTTCATCAAATTTCAACAACATTTTCAAAATTTCTTCTGTCATTCTTTTTCTGTCTTCTTCTGGGACTTCAATTACCACTTTACTGGCCCACAAATCATTGCTGTTCTATTCATTTTCAGCCTTTTTATTTTTGATCAGTTTCATTTTGAAAATTTTCTATTGCTACATCTTCAATTTTAAATCTTTTCTTTTACTGTGTCTAACCACAGTTAAGCCTATCCTGTGTGTTTTTAAATTTCAGATGTTCTATTTTTCATCTCTATGAATTACATTTTGATCTTTTTTACATCTTCCATTTCTTTCATTAATGTTTTTCTCCACCTCCTTGAAGATAAGGCATAATTTATAATAATTATCTTAGCATCTTTGTGTGCTAATTATGTCATCTCTAATAGTTCTGGGTCTGATTCTGTTAACTGAATTTTCTCTGAGTTATGTGACATTTTCCAACTTCTTTGCAAACCTGGTAATTTTTGATTAGATTCCAGACATTTTGAATTTCCTGCGTTAGATGCTGGATATTGTTGAATTCTTTCAAATAGTGTTGTGTGTGTGTGTGTGTGTGTTTTTGTAGCACAGCTAGTATATTTTAGTTTTGCATGAAGCCAAGTTACTTGTAATCAGTTTGATCCTTTTAAAGCCTGCTTTTAGCTTTATGAAGATGAGCCATAGCCTTTAGTCTATGGCTATTAAGTGGAGTCCTGCATAGTATTATCCTTACTGCCTGTGTACAAGGAGAAGGCACTGGCGACCCACTCCAGTACTCTTGCCTGGAAAATCCCAGGGACGGGGGAGCCTGGTGGGCTGCGGTCCATGGGGTCGCTAAGAGTCGGACACGACTGAGCGACTTCCCTTTCACTTTTCACTTTCATGCATTGGAGAAGGAAATGGCAACCCGCTCCAGTGTTCTTGCCTGGAGAATCCCAGGGACGGGGGAGCCTGGTGGGCTGCGGTCCATGGGGTTGCACAGAGTCGGACACGACTGACCCGACCTAGCAGCAGCAGCAGCAGCCTGTGTACAAAGATTTCTTCCCACCCGGGGTGGTTAGAAGACAGCAAAAGGCCAACTCAGTGTGGGCTCCAGAGGTGGTTTTGCCGACTCCCTTCTGATGGTCCTTGGCCTGGTCTCCAGTAGTTTCCTCATACACAAGCACTGATCAGTACCCAGCCACAGGCTGAAGGGGGCCCCACTGCAGATTTGTGGAGCTCCCTGTCTGTGTAACTCCTTTCTCACCAGCATTCTGCCCCATGAATTCTGGCGTCCTTGGCTTTGGTGAATGCCCGTCTCTGTTTCCTCTCTCAGTGGCACCACTGGACTCCGTTTGGCATCCTTGCTGTGCTTCAGCCTTTGGAAGCTCCCTCCAGGTGGGAACTGGGGCAGCTGAGGGGCTCCCCTCCTTCACTTCCCTTTTCTCAGGAATCGCAGTCCCAAGCAGCTCACTGACCAGTGTCTAAAAACTGCTGTTTCGTATATTTTACCTAGTTTTTCTATTTTGTTCAATGCTTTGTCTTATTTTTCTTTCTTTTCTGCAGGAGCCTCACTTTACTTCCTCTATTTCCTTCTTTCCCCTCACTGCTCATCTCCAGGTACCTCTCTTAACTCTACACCCGGTTCTCCCTCTCAAGTTCTGTTACTCCGAGGCTGACATTTCCTATCTTGCATATCTTGGGACCCCCTTCTCTTTAGCGAGGCTATGATCCTGTCTTGCATGTCTTGGGACCCCTTCTCTTTAGCGAGGCTATGATCCTGTCTTGCATGTCTTGGGACCCCTTCTCTTTAGCGAGGCTATGATCCTGTCTTGCATGTCTTGGGACCCCCTTCTCTTTAGCGAGGCTATGATCCTGTCTTGCATATCTTGGGACCCCTTCTCTTTAGCGAGGCTATGATCCTGTCTTGCATGTCTTGGGACCCCCTTCTCTTTAGCGAGGCTATGATCCTGTCTTGCATATCTTGGGACCCCCTTCTCTTTAGCGAGGCTATGATCCTGTCTTGCATGTCTTGGGACCCCCTTCTCTTTAGCGAGGCTATGATCCTGTCTTGCATGTCTTGGGACCCCTTCTCTTTAGCGAGGCTGTGAACTTCCAGGTCACTGATGGTTTCACTTTCTCTTTCTGGGGGTAGTTTTGTCTGTGCTTCTTCTAGGTTCTGTGCTTCCACACTGCTTGTTTTTCCAATCTCCTCTTTCTGCTCCCTTCCTACAAACAAGCTAGAGGACTATGGGAGCTAACTGGAATCTGTAATTTTTTTCTTTTTTATCCAGATTCTTCTTTAAATGAGCACTAGTTTCTTCTAGGTATGGTCTGACTAATACAAGGTCAAGAAGGTCTGATGTCTCTTTCTGTGAAAACTATACTGCATCAGTGCATAGTAGTTTTGCTGTGAGTTGCTGGTAGTTCACATTAGCTGTTAATTCACACTGAGCTTGAAATTGATTAAAACCTCTGAGTGTTTTTCACATAAACCAAGCCACATTTCCTCTCAGGATTGTCTGGTGGTGATAGTGACTTTTGTGAAAGTTATATTCCTTCTTGTTAAACTTCATTTTGCTTGACCAACTTATCATTTGAGCCTTTTGTTTAAGAATGGGAAAGCATGACACTTGGTGACAGGTGCTTAAATGCTTCAGAAGACCTTTTGTCCAAGAGGCCTATTAAAAGAATTCAGAACTATCCTATGTAATCTAGTTCATGGGGGAAAAAGTTATTTTTTGGCTCAAGAGAAGACTGTAATCAAATTTAAGATGAATGAAAAATAAGGTATTATTCTGGACCTCGTTCCAAAAGATCTCCCAGGATTTACACTTTTTGTTTCAATTCAGCTTGTTTCATGCTGACTATGAAGTTGTAGTTACAACTTCACCAAACTGACCTTTGGAACCGTAAGAAAAATACTCATGGCTAGGTCCTAATTTAGACCAGCTAAACTAGAATCTACAAGGACTGGACCCAAACACTGGGGATTTTGATAACCCTCTTCTTCCCTCATCATAAGTGATTCTACTCCATCTCTCAGGTTGACAGCCACTAGATCGAGTGGGGAAGCCCGGCTGTGTGTGTCCTTTCCACTCTGCACAAGTGTCCCTCGACATTTCTATGATCGCAGAATCTGTTTTCTAAAAAACAAAGGTAGCTGCACTCTTCCCTACATCCTCAGCAAATACTCCCATTGTGCAGAAAATTAGCAAGAGTGGTAGACTTCATGTTACGTAGGTCTTCTATGCTGAAAAATCCTTACAAATAAAAAGCTGAAACAAGGCACCAAGCAGTTTGAGATTCGTTCCTTTGTAGAAAACCAGAGTTCTCCAAATCGTATATTTCTCTGGAGAATTAAAGACATGAGTCATTTTATAAGATGACTTACTAATTATTTTTAACCAACCATCTATTACATAAAGTGAGACATACTGGTAATTTTATATTGCCTTTGTGGACTAAAAAGACTCACGACATACAGAGTTAAGGAAATCAAAATTGTTTACAATCTTGGAATTTTAAAATGTGAAAGACCGTTAGGCAACCCTCTGCTTCAACTTCTTCTTTCTACAATGAACAGCAATCGAGAGAGGGTCTTTGACCTAAGCAACCACCTGCTAACTACAGGGTGGTCCCTGACTGTCAGCCACAGCATCACCCAGAACTGATGAGACGTGTAGCCTCTCAAGCCCCACTAGATACTTTCTGTATGAGAATCTGTATTTCATAAAGAACCTCAGGTGATTCATATGCACATTAAAGTTTGACAAGCACTGGTCTAGAAATTTCATATTCCAGATAACTGACAGGAAATATCCATGTATAGCCAAGTTTCAGAGAATCCAATTTAAATTTAATGCAACTCCTTTGAGGAGAAAAAAGAAAAGGGAAAAACTCAATTGTTTTTTTCTATAACCTTGTCAACTTGGATAATAAGAACTAATATAACAGAAAGGAATGTATTTTGATAGTAGTTTAGAAAATTAAACTCTTTTATTGAGTACACTTTTTTTTCATTCAGTTAAAGCTAAAAGTTTCTTTCAAAACAGCATAAAGTGCTTATTATCGTGTTCTTTGTTTCACTGCCAACTGTGGATTTCGATGTGGAGCCATTCAGAAAGCAGTAGGATGTTATGAGTCATTCATGACCTTCTGGGCTTTTGACATTACTGTAAATCCACAGGTTCCCGAGCACAGAATTTAGTTAAGGCATTTCAGAAGCACAGCTCTGCAATTTTATTGAAGCCGTGGTTGCAGATGTCATTCCCAGGGTGTATGGAAGTGCTGTGGCAGAGATTATTCACAATTTTATCCTCTTAGCATATTTTTATCATTGTCAAAGTTTATTGTGTTCAGTAATCCTTGCAATAATTTTTGAGGCCTGCACACCAGGGCCAGCTACCTACTTTCACTGATGGACAAATCATGATTAATTCCTAAAGGTGTATATATTCTGGAATCTGAAGGTAGAAACAAAATTACACAGAAATAAAGCCAACAGTATAGACATCATCAGGGCTTGACTTTAAATTTGTACTCACTTTTTTGGGGTGAATATAAAAGTGGTAAGTTGTGTATTAATTGAGTGGTGCTGTCTGTGTTACACATAGACAGTCCAGAGTAGGGTGGTGGCTGTGGATGGGAATAGGTACTTGTAAGATATGCAGAGTAGTGAAGGGTTTGGTGTCATGTCACATGAGGATAAACTGAAGAAAATGAGAATATTTAGCTTGAAGAGGGGTTAACTTCAATGTCTGAAGGAAGCACATAGACCCCTTTTAGATAGAGGCAGATTTTAGCACCATATGAAAAAGAAACAGGTAATGAATTACTGGAAATGTACAAGCAGTCGAATGTACATCTTCTGCTTTGCTGCTACTGCTAAGTCCCTTCAGTCGTGTCCGACTCTGTGCGACCCCATAGATGGCAGCCCACCAGGCTCTGCCGTCCCTGGGATTCTCCAGGCAAGAACACTGGAGTGGGTTGCCATTTCCTCCTCTAGGGGATCTTCCTGACCTAGGGATTGAACCTGCATCTTCTGCGTCTTTTGCATTAGCAGGTGGATTTTTTACCACTGAGCCTCTGGTTGTTTAAAAAAAAAAAAAAGGCATATCAACATCATGTAGAAATTAGATTGTGTGTGTGTGTGTGCTCAGTCCTGTCCGACTCTTTGCAGCCCCATAGACTGTAGCTTGCCAGGCTCCTCTGTCCATGGGGTTTTCCAGGCAAGAATACTGGAGTGGGGTGCCATTTCCTCCTCTAGGGGATCTTCCTGACCTAGGGATCGAACCCGCATCTTCTGCGTCTTTTGCATTAGCGGGTGGATTTTTTACCACTGAGCCACTTGGGAAGCCCCTGAAATTAGATGAGCTTAAAAGTCCCTCCAAATCTGAGGGCCGCTGGGCACCATTCTTTCTTATGCAATTGCCCCTCGGCACCTCGAATGCTACCACTCCAATCCAAGCCACTGACATTTCTCTCCTGGTCTATGACCACAGCGTCCTAAGTGCTCCACCTGTGTGGCCACCCTGGATTCTTTCCAGCTGTTTCCACACAGCAACAGAGAATACTGTTATATATAAACCAGTTTCCACAGAAAGCAGAAGATTTCTGAGGATACAGACCTTGTCTTTCGTATCATATATGTTCCTAATACTTCAAACAGTGCTACACAGCAGCTTCCATTTGGACATAGAAGTAACTTGGAACTTTTGAACATGACCTGTTAAATCCATAATCTGGTCCATGTGTACTCTC
Organism: Okapia johnstoni; assembly: GCA_024291935.2. Lineage (NCBI taxonomy): Eukaryota > Metazoa > Chordata > Mammalia > Artiodactyla > Giraffidae > Okapia > Okapia johnstoni. The sequence continues at coordinate 4,870,642 of CM044326.1, forward strand.
TGATTTCGTCTTAGGTCTTTCTTACCACGTTTTAGCTGTACTGCCTTTCTGATCTCTGAACAAGCCATTCATCTCAGGGCCTTTGTACATACTATGTCTTCTTCATGAAATGCCTACCCCATCTTCCCTGACTACTCCTCCTTAGCCTTCCAGTTACAGCCTTTGAGTTCCATTTCCTTAGCAAGATCTTCCTTCCCATCTAAGTGAGGTCCCCAATTTATATTGTGGTATATATTCTCTACTTCATAATACTTGCAAATGTGTGGTTGGTTACATATTAATATGTGTTTGATACCTTAGGGTTTCAAACTTACACTGAACATACTGTAAGTTATTTGAAGACAGACTATTATATCCCCAGAGTCTTTCACAATGCACATGGGCTCAAGATCCATCTTTTGAATCAGTGGTTCTCACTTGGGGTGATTTTGCCCCCGCCAACACCTGCCGGGACATTCCCAGGTGGCTCACTGGTAAAGAATCTGCCTGCCAATGCAGGAGCTGCAGGAGACATAGATTCAATTCCTGGGTCGGGAAGATCCCCTAGAGGAAGAAATATCAACCCACTCCAGTGTTCGTGCCTAGATAATCCCATGGACAGAGAAGCTTGGTGGGCTACAGTCCATGGGATTGCAAAGTGCTTGATATGACTGAGCACACATGTACACATTTTTGGTGGTCACAACTGGTATCTAGTGCAGAGAGACCAGAAATACCTACTATTAACCCTCCTACAATGGGCAGAACAGTCCCTACAGAATTAACTGACTGAACGTGTCAAGAGTACCCAGGCTAAAATCCCTGGAATAAATAGGTAAACTCTTCTCTCCTTTTGTTGATTTCATTTTGTAGTTGGTGTTGATCCCAAATTGTTCCTTGCTTTCCAACCTGACAGTGTCATCCTATACAGAGAAAAGTTAGGTTTTTGTAAGAACAGTCAAACACACTATTTCTCGAGTGCCTAGCTTTCCATAATTAACTGTTCAGCATTTCTTCAATTTGGGGAATTTAAGATTACTCAAGTTATAATCACAAATGGCTGCCAACCATTTCCTTTAGAAATAAGACAACTTCATTGGAAAGTTCTGATGGATTGGGAGAATGAGATTGCCACTAATTGTTTAGGTTTGAATGAAAGTCGCTCAGTCGTGTCTGACTCTGCGACCCCATGGACTATACAGTCCATGGAATTCTCCAGGCCAGAAAACTGGAGTGGGTAGCCTTTCCCTTCTCCAGGGGATCTTCCCAACCCAGGAATCAAACCCAGGTCTACTGCATTGCAAAGAATCTTCCGATTCTTTACCAGCTGAGCCGCCAGGGAAGCTCAATTGTTTAGGTGTAACTAACTGATGGCTTTGATGGTGCTACACCTTTCTGTTCCTTATTGGCTTTGTGCGAGGTGGGCTGGGAAGGGCACTCTGGGTGAGGCAGTGTGGACTGTGGTGGACGCTCGTTCCTCGTCCATTCTAATTCACCTACTGACCAGTTCTCTCTCCTTACTGTTCTCCTCTTTCACCGTGCTGAATGTTGGGTCTACCCCAGCAGAATAATTTGTGTTCTGGAGGCAGCCAATTCTCACCTCCTGCCCTGGCAACACACCTTTCTCTCCTAGGAGCTACATGGGTTCTCATCTTTAATTCAAGCCTCTGCATTTATGAGGAAGTCTGCCAAGGCTGCTACTTAAGGAAACATTTCATTCAGCTCTGTAGTCAGTCGAGGACACTGCTTCCCATCTTCCTCACCTCAAGCACCAGAAAAATTAATATTTGTACAGCACACCTTGGGAAACTGACAGGACTGCCCAAAGCTGGAGGAGACCGGGGCTTTGCTAGTTGCCCCAGGGCCTGAGAGGCTCAGTATCTCAGCAGATCTTTTAACCCTTTCCTGGAACGTCAGTTGGGAAACACTAGTGTATTGATAGAAAAGCCCCACTATACTATGACTTGCTCAGCTATGAGCCACTTATGTATTTCATTTTGAAATTTGCCTGGTGGGTGGGAGTTACCTAAAAGTAAATCATATTTCTCTGTCCATAGAGAAAGGCGGGCTAGATACTTAAAAATTTTCCTTATTCAGGAATCTTGCCAACAACAGCCATCTGACTCTTCGGAGCCATAGAAGCAACATTGTCCAGCGGGAGGTATCTGCAGGGGCCATCACAAGTCCTGCAAGCTAGTACTGCAGAACACTGTGGGCCAGCAGGGGTCTTTCAGGACCCAAACCTGTGCGGCTGCATCTCAGAGGGTCAGCTGCGCTGCCCAACTTGGCTGACTGCTCTGCCCTCCGATTCTGAGGTCCTAGGCAGGGACTCGCCGACAGAACAGCTCAGCTCAGCATCTGGATGTGACCGCAGAGATTGGATATAACTTGTAAACCACTAAGACAGGAGCTCAGGGATCTGTGTCAAAGAGCCCCTCTGCATGTGATAAGCTGGGAAACAAGGTCTCCCATAAAGGCCTGGACTGAGGATGATGTGGCAGTTTTGCCTGGAGCAGCTGTTTGGATGGGAGTGCCATGTGCTGAAACATGAAAGGCAGAGAAAAAAAGGTGGTGAAGGGACTTCCCTGGTGGTCCAGTGGTTAAGATTCCACCTTTCCACTGCAGGGGGCACGGGTTTAATGCCTGGTTAGGTAACTAAAATCCCATGTGGTGCAGCAAAAAAAAAAAGGTAGTATAATTGGAACCTGGAGTATTACAAGGCCTTAGGCAGCTGAGAGGAAATGGTCTGAAGACTGAAAGGAGGTCCATGCTGGGATACAAATTTGGGATTACCTGCATTCAGATGGTATTTAAGATGCCCATCTTGTGGGATTAGATTCATTCGTTCACTCACTCACAAAATATACACTAGGTACTTGCTGAGTGCTGGATGGCATCACCTCAGAAAATCTAGAGGAGGAAGATGGCACAACCCAGTATATTTCACCCCCTCCTCTCTCCTCTCTTTCTCCACAGAGGGAGCCACAGAAGCTGATGTCCTTCCACCCATGCTTTTAAATGCTTCTTATGTTTGGATATAACCAAAATTAAAGTATTGCTTTTTTTGTTGTTAAACTTTACATATATGGTATGATTTAGTTTATATAGTTGTACAACTTTTTTCTTCACTCATTATAACATGATTCATACTGACAAATATTACTGTGAAAGTGAAAGCTGCTCAGTCATGACTGACTCTTTGCGACTCCATGGACTATACAGTCCATGGAATTCTCCAGGCCAGAATACTGGAGTGGGTAGCCTTTCCCTTCTCCAGGGGATGTTCCCAACCCAGGAGCAAACCCATGTCTCCTGCATTGCAGGCGGATTCTCTACCAGCTAAGTCACAAGGAAAGCCCAAGAATACCAGAGTGGGTAGCCTTTCCCTTCTCCAGCAGATCGCCCCAACCCAGGAATCAAACCAGGGTCTCCCGCATTGCAGGCGGATTCTTTCCCACCTGAGCCACCAGGGAAGCCAGTGTCACAGGGGATCAGTGCATCTGCCTCCCATACAGCATCCACCATGGAACAGTCTAAAGTCTACATATCCTGTTAACACTCTTCCATCTGCCTCCTGGTGAAATGTGCAGGCGTTTCTCTATAAGTAGCATACCTGAGTCAAGTTTACCAGGTGCTACCAAACAGTTTGCCAAACTAACTGTATGAGAGTCTCTCTCTTTCTTGTTTATTTCTCTTATTGAAGGATAATTGCTTAACAGAATTTTGTTGTTTTCTGTCAAACCTCACATGAATCAGCCATAGGTATACATAGATCCCCTCCCTTGGAACCTCCCTCCCATCTCCCTTCCCATCCCACCCCTCTAGGTTGATACAGAGCCCCTATTTGAGATTCCTGAACCGTACAGCAAATTTCCGTTGGCTATCTATTTTACATATGGTAACGTGTTTCCATGTTACTCTTTCCATACATTTCACCTTCTCCTCCCCTCTACCCATGTCCATAAGTCTATTTTCTATGTCTGTTTCTCCACTGTTGCCTTGTAAGTAAATTCTTCAGTACCATTTTTCTAGATTTCATATATATGCGTTAGAATATGATATTTATCTTTCTCTTTCTGACTTACTTCACTCTGTATAATAGGTTCTAGGTTCATCCACCTTATTAGAACTGACTGAAATGTGTTCCTTTTTATGACTGAGTAATATTCCATTGTGTATATATATCACAACTTCTTTTTTAAATAAGTTTATTTATTTTAATTGGAGGCTAATTACTTTACAATATTGTAGTGGTTTTGCCATACGTTGACATGAATCTGCCATGGGTGTACATGTGTTCACCATCCTGAACCCCCCCTCCCACCTCCCTCCCCATCCCATCCCTCTGGGTCATCCCAGTGCACCAGCCCCTAGCACCCTGTCTCATGCATCGAACCTGGACTGGTGATCTGTTCACTTATGATAATATACATGTTTAAATGCCATTCTCTCAAATCATCCCACCCTCGCCCTCTCCCACAGAGTCCAAAACACTGTTCTATACATCTGTGTCTCTTCTGCTGTCTCGCATATAGGGTTATCGTTACCATCTTTCTAAATTCCATATGTATGCGTTAATATACTGTACTGGTGTTTTCCTTTCTGGCTTACTTCACTCTGTATATTAGGCTCCAGTTTCATCCACCTCATTAGAACTGATTCAAATGTATTCTTTTTAATGGCTGAGTAATATTCCATTGTGTATATGTACCACAGCTTTCTTATCCATTTGTCTGCTGATGGACATCTAGGTTGCTTCCATGTCCTGGCTATTATAAACAGTGCTATGATGAACATTGGGGTACATGTCTCTCTTTCAATTCTGGTTTCCTCGGTGTGTATGCTCAGCAGTGGGATTTCTGGGTTATATGGCAGTTCTATTTCCAGTTTTTTAATGAACCTCCACACTGTTCTCCATAGTGGCTGTACTAGTTTGCATTTATACCAACAGTGTAAGAGGGTTCCCTTTTTCTCCATACCCTCTCCAGCATTTATTGTTTGTAGACTTTTGGATAGCAGCCATTCTGACTGGCATGAAATGGTACCTCACTGTGGTTCTGAGTTGCATTTCTTTAACAATGAGTGATGTTGAGCATCTTTTCATGTGTTTGATAGCCATCTGTATATCTTTCTTAGAGAAATGTCTGTTTATTTCTTTGGCCCATTTCTTGATTGGGTCATTTATTTTTCTGGAATTGAGCTGCAGGAGTTGCTTGTATATTTTTGAGATTAATTCTTTGTCACTTGCTTCATTTGCTATTATTTTCTCCCATTCTGAAGGCTGTCTTTTCACCTTACTTATAGTTTCCTTCGTTGTGCAAAAGCTTTTAAGTGTAATTAGGTCCCATTTGTTTATTTTTGCTTTTATTTCCATTACTCTGGGAGGTAGGTCATAGAGGATCCTGCTGTGATTTACATCAGAGAGTGTTTTGCCTATGTTTTCCTCTAGGAGTTTTATAGTTTCTGGTCTTATGTTTAGATCTTTAATCCATCTTGAGTTTATTTTTGTGTATGGTGTTAGGAAGTGTTCTAGTTTCATTCTTTTACAGTGGTTGACCAGTTTTCCCAGCACCACTTGTTAAAGAGATTGTCTTTTCTCCATTGTATATTCTTGCCTCTTTTGTCAAAGATAAGATGTCCATAGGTGCGTGGATCTATCTCTGGGCTTTCTATTTTGTTCTGTTGATCTATACTTCTGTCTTTGTGCTGGTACCATACTGTCTTGATGACTGTGACTTTGTAGTATAGTCTGAAGTCAGGCAGGTTGATTCCTCCAGTTCCATTCTTCTTTCTCAAGATTGCTTTGGCTGTTCGAGGTTTTTTTGTATTTCCATACAGATTGTGAAATTATTTGTTCTAGTTCTCTGAAAAATACCATTGGTAGCTTGATAGGGATTGCATTGAATTCTATAGATTGCTTTGGGTAGTATACTCATTTTCACTGTATTGATTCTTCTGATCCATGAACATGGTATATTTCTCCATCTATTTGTGTCCTCTTTGATTTCTCTCATCAGTGTTTTATAGTTTTCTATATATAGGTCTTTTGTTTCTTTAAGTAGATAAATTCCTAAGTGTTTTATTCTTTTTGTTGTAATGGTGAATGGAATTGTTTCCTTAATTTCTTGTTCTGTTTTCTCATTGTTAGTGTATAGGAATGCAAGGGATTTCTGTGTGTTAATTTTATATCCTGCTACTTTACTATATTCATTGATTACCTCTAGTAATTTTATGGTGGAGTCTTTAGGGTTTTTTCTATGTAGAGGATCATGTCATCTGCAAACGGTGAGAGTTTTACTTCTTCTTTTCCTATCTGTATTCCTTTTATTTCTTTTTCTTCTCTGATTGCTGTGGCCAAAACTTCCAAAACTATGTTGAATAGTAGTGGTGAGAGTGGGCACCCTTGTCTTGTTCCTGACTTCAGGGGAAATGCTTTCAATTTTTCACCATTGAGGATAATGTTTGCTGTGGGTTTATCATAGCTTTTATTATGTTGAGGTATTTTCCTTCTATTCCTGCTTTCTGGAGGATTTTTATCATAAATGGATGTTGAATTTTATCAAAGGCTTTCTCTGCATCTATTGAGTTAATCATATGGTTTTTGATTGGAATGTTTGTGTTCTGGTATTGAGCTGTATGAGCTGCTTGTATATTTTGAAAATTAATCCTTTGTCTGTTGTTTCATTTGCTATTATTTTCTCCCATTCTGAGGGTTGTCTTTTCACCTTGCTTATACTTTCCTTTGCTGTGCAAAAACTTTTAAATTTAATCAGCTCCCAATTGTTTACTTTTGTTTTTGTTTCCATTACTCTAGAAGGTGGGTCATAGAGGATGTTGCTTTGATTTATGTCATCAAGTGTTCTGCCTATGTTTTCCTCTAAGAGTTTTATAGTTTCTGGTCTTACAGTTAGGTCTTTAATCCATTTTGAGTTTATCTTTGTGTATGGTGTTCAGTTAAGTTCAGTCACTCAGTCTTGTCCAACTCTTTGTGGCTCCATGGACTGCAGGACTCCAGCCTCCCTGTCCATCACCAACTCCCAGAGTTTACTCAAACTCATGTTCATAAAGTCGGTGATGCCATCCAACCATCTCATCCTCTGTCGTCCCCTTCTCTTCCTGCCCTCAATCTTTCCCAGCATCAGGGTCTTTTCCAATGAGTCAGCTCTTCGCATGAGGTGGCCAAAGTATTGGAGTTTCAGCTTCAACATCAGTCCTTCCAATGAACACCCAGGACTGATCTCCTTTAGGATGGACTGGTTGGATCTCCTTGCAGTCCAAGGGACTCTCAAGAATCTTCTCCAACACCACAGTTCGAAAGCATCAATTCTTTTGTGCTCAGATTTCTTTATAGTCCAACTTTCACATCCATGCATGACTACTGGAAAACCATAGCTTTGACTAGACGGACCTTTGTTGGCTAAGTAATGTCTCTGCTTTTTAATATGCTGTCTAGGCTGATCATAATTTTCTTCCAAGGAGCAAGCATCTTTTAATTTCATGTCTGCAGTCACCATCTGCAGTGATTTTGGAGCCCCAAAAAACAATGTTTCCATTGTTTCCTCATCTATTTTCCATGAAGTTATGGGACCAGGTGCCGTGATCTTAGTTTTCTGAATGATGAGTTTTAAGCCAGCTTTTCCACTCTCCTCTTTCAGTTTCATCAAGAGGTTTTTTATTTCTTCTTTGCTTTCTGCCATAAGTGTGGTGTCATCTGCATATCTGAGGTTATTGATATTTCTCCTGGCAATCTTGACTCCAGTTTGTGCTTCATCCAGCCCAGCATTTCTCGTGATGTACTCTGCATATAAGTTAAATAAGCAGGGTGACAATATGCAGCCTTCACATATTCCTTTCCCTATTTGGAAGCAGTGTGTTGTTCCATGTCCAGTTCTTACTTGCTTCCAGACATGCATACAGATTTATCAAGGGGAAAGTTAGGTGGTCTGGTATTCTCATCCCTAAAAATTTTCCAGAGTTTCTTGTTGTCCACACAGTCAAAGGCTTTGGCATAATCAATAAAGCAGAAATAGATGTTTTTCTGGAACTCTCTTGCTTTTTCAAGGATCCAGCAAATGTTGGCAATTTGATCTCTGGTTCCTCTGCCTTTTCTAAAACCAGCTTGAACATCTGGAAGTTCATGGTTCATGTACTGTTGAAGCCTGGCTTGGAGAATTTGGGGCATTAATTTACTGGTGTGTGAGATGCATGTGACTGTGTGGTAGTTTGAACATTCTTTGGCATTGCCTTTCTTTGGGATTGGAATGAAAACTGACCTTTTCCAGTCCTGTGGCCACTGCTGAGTTTTCCAGATTTGCTGGCATATTGAGTGCAGCACTTTCATAGCATCATCATTTAGGATTTGAAATAGCTCCACTGGAATTCCATCACCTCCACTAGCTTTGTTCGTAGTGATGCTTCCTAAGGCCCCCTTGATTTTGCACTCCAAGATGTCTGCCTCTAGGTGAGTGATCACACCATTGTGATTATCTGGGTCATAAAGATCTTTTTTGTACAATTCTGCTGTGTATTCTTGCCACCTCTTCTTAATATCTTCTACTTCTGTTAGGTCCATACTGTTTCTGTCCTTTATTGTGCCCATCTTTGCATGAAATGTTCCCTTGATATCTCTAATTTTCTTGAAGAGATCTCTAGTCCTTCCCATTCAATTTTTTTCTTCTATTTCTTTGCATTGATCACTGAGGAAGGCTTTTTTATCTCTCCTTGCTATTCTTTGGAACTCTGCATTCAAATGAGTATATCTTACCTTTTCTCCTTTGTTTTTTGCTTCTCTTCTTTTCTCAGCTATTTGTAAGGCCTCTTCAGACAACTATTTTGCCTTTTTGCATTTATTTTCCTTGGGGATGGTCTTGATCCCTGCCTCCTGTACAGTGTCACGAACCTCCATCCATAGTTCTTCAGGCACTCTATCAGATCTAATCCCTTGAATCTATTTGTCACTTCCACTGTATAATCGTAAGTGATTTGATTTAGGTCGTACCTGAATGGTCTATATGGTGTTAGGAAGTGGTGTATGGTGTTAGGAAGTGTTCTAATTTCATTCTTTTACATTTGCTGTCCAGTTTTCCCAGCAACATTTATTGAAGAGGCTGTTTTTGCCCCATTGTATATTCTTGCCTCCTTTGTCAAAAATAAGGTACCCATAGTTGCATGGGTTTATTTCTGGACTTTCTGTCTTGTTCCATTGGTCTGTATTTCTGTTTTTGTGCCAGTACCATACTGTCTTGATGACTGTAGCTTTGTAATATAATCTGAAGTCAGGAAGGTTGATTCCTCCAGCTCCATTCTTCTTTCTCATTATTGCTTTGGCTTTTTGGGGTCTTTCGTGTTGCCATATAAATTGTGAAGTTTTTTGTTCTAGTTCTGTGGAAAATGCCATTGGTAATTTGATAGGGGTCATATTGAATTTGTAGACTGCGTTTGATAGCATAGTCATTTTTACAGTGTTGATTCTTCCTATCCAGGAACATGGAATCTCCATCTGTTTATGTCATCTTTGATTTCTTTCATTAGTGTCTTACAATTTTCTGTATGCAGTTCTTTTGTCTTCTTAGGTAGGTTTATTCCTAGATATATAATTCTTTTTGTTGCAGTCATGAATGGGATTGACTCCTTAATTCCTCTTTCTGATTTTTCATCATTAGTATATAGAAATGCAAGTGATTTCTTTGTATTGATTTTGTATCCTGCGAGTTTGGTAAATTCACTGATTAGGTCTAGTAATTTTCGGATACTATCTTTAGGGTTTTCTATGTACAGTATCATGTCATCTGCAAATAGCAAGAGGTTTAGTTCTTCTTTTCCAATCTGGATTCCTTTTATTTCTTTTTATTCTCTGATTGCTGAGCTAAGATTTCCAGAACTATGTTGAATAATAGTGGTGAAAGTAGACACCCTTGTCTTGTTACTGATCTTAGGGGGAATGCTTTCAGTTTTTCGCCATTGATAATAATGTTTGCTATAGGCTTATCATATATGGCCTTTACTATGTTGAGGTATGTTTTTTCTATGCCCATTTTTTGAAGAGTTTTGTCATAAATGGTTGCTGAATTTTATCAAAGGCTTTTTCTGCATCTATTGAGATTATCTTATGGTTTTATCTTTCAATTTGTTAATATGCTGTATCACATTGACTGATTTGCATATATTGAAGAATCCTTGCATCCCTGGAATAAACCCAAGTTGATCATGGTGTATGAGCTTTTGATGTGTTGCTGAATTCTGTTTACTAAAATTTTGTTGAGGATTTTTGCATCCACGTTCATCAGTGACATTGGCCTGTGATTTTATTTTTTTGTGTTGTCTTCGTCTGGTTTTGGTATCAGGGTGATGATGGCCTCATAGAATGAGTTTGGATGTGTTCCTTCCTCTGCAATTTTTTGAAAGAGTTTTAGAAGGATAGGCATTTGCTCTTCTCTAAATGTTTGATAGAATTCTCCTATTAAGCCATCTGGTCCTGGGCTTTTCTTTTGGGGAGATTTTTGATCACAGCGTCAGTTTCAGTGCTTATAATTGGGTTATTCATAACTTCTATTTCTTCCTGGTTCAGTCTTGAAAGATTGAACTTTTCTAAGAATCTGTCCATTTCTTCCAGGTTATCTATGTTATTTCCATATAGTTGTTCATAATAGTCTCTTATAATCCTTTGTATTTCTGCACTGTCTGTTGTAACCTCTCCTTTTTCATTTCTAATTTTGTTGATTTGAGTCTTCTCTCTTTTTTTATTGATGAGTCTGGCTAAAGGTTTGTCAATTTTGTTTATCTTCTCAAAGAACCAGCTCTTAGTTTCATTTATCTTTACTATTGTTTGTTTCATTTATTTTTCATTATTTCTGCTCAGATCTTTCTGATTTCTTTCCTTCTACTAATTTTGGGGGTTTTTTGTTCTTCTTTTTTCAGTTGTTTTAGATGTAAAGTTAGGTTGTCTATTCGATGTTTTTCTTGTTTCTTGAGGTAGGATTGTATTGCTTACTTCCCTCTTAGAACTGCTTTTGCTGCATCTCATAGGTTTTGAGTTGTTGTGTTTTCATTATCATTTGTTTCTAGAAATTTTTTGATTTCCCTTTTGATTTCTTAAGTAATCTGTTGGTTATTTAGAAACGTTGTTTAATCTCCATGTGTCTGTGTTTCTTACAGTTTTTTTTCTTGTTAATTGACATCTAGTCTCACAGCGTTGTGGTCAGAGAAGAGGCTTGAAATGATTTCAATTTTCTTAAATTTACTGAAGTTTGATTTGTGACCCAAGATGTGGTCTATCTTGGAGAATGTACACTTGAGAAGAAGGTGTATTCTGCATTTGGATGGAATGTCCTGAAGATATCAATGAGATCCATCTCATCTAATGTATCATTTAAGACTTGTGTTTCCTTATTAATTTTCTGTTTTGATGATCTCTCCATTGGTGTGAGTGGGGTGTTAAAGTCTCCTACTATTATTGTGTTACTGTCAATTTCTCCTTTAATGTCTGTTAGTGTTTGTCTTATGTATTGAGGTGTTCCTATGTTGGGTGCATAGATATTCACAATAGCTTTGTCTTCCTCTTGGATTGATCCCTTGATCATTATGTAGTGCCCTTCCTTATCACTTGTAATCTTCTTTATTTTAAGATCTATTCTGTCTGATATGAGGATTGCTACTCCAGATTTCTTTTGCTTCCCATTTGCATAGAATATATTTTTCCATCCTCTCACTTTCGGTCTATATGTGTCTTTAGGTCTAAATTGGGTTTATTTTAGACAGCATATATATGGGTCTTGTTTTTGTATCCATTCAGTCAGTTTGTGTCTTTTGGTTGGAGCATTTAATCCATTTATATTTAAAGTAATTATTGATATATATGTTCTTATTGCCATTTCCTTAGTTGTTTGGAGTTGATTTTGTAGATCTTTTTTCTTCTCTTCTATTTCTTGACTAAATAAGTCCCGTTAACATTTGTCATAAAGCTGTTTGGTGGTACTGAATTCTCTTAACTTTTGCTTGTCTGGAAAGCTTTTTATTTCTCTATCAATTTTGAATGAGATCCTTGCCAGGTACAGTAATCTTGGTTGTAGATTTTTCCCTTTCAGTACTTTAAATATATCCTGCCATTCCCTTCTAGCCTTTAGAGTTCCTACTGAAAGATCAGCTGTTAAGCGTATGGGGTTTCCCTTGTATGTTACTTGTTGCTTCTCCCTTGCTGCTTTTAATATTCTTTCTTTGTGTTTAGTCTTTGTTAGTTTGATGAGTATATGTCTTGACATGTTTCTCCTTGGGTTCATCCTATATAGGACTCTTTGTGCCTCTTGGACTTGATTGACTATTTCCTTTTCCATGTTAGGGAAATTTTCAACTATAATCTCTTAAAAAATTTTTGCATACCCTTTCTTTTTCTCTTCTTCTTCTGGGACCCTTATAATTCGAATGTTGGTGTGTTTGATATTGTCCCAGAAGTCTCTGAGACTCTTCTCAGTTCTTTTAATACTTTTTACTTTATTCTGCTCTTCAGAAGTTATTTCTACCATTTTATCTTCCAACTCATTTATTTGTTTTTCTGCTTCAGATGTTCTGCTATTGATTCCTTCTAGAGTATTTTTAATTTCAGTAATTGTGTTGTTTCTCTCTGTATATTTATTCTTTAATTCTTCTAGGTCTTTGTTAATTGATTCTTGCATTTTCTCAATTTTTTTTCAAAGTTTTTGATCATCTTTACTACCATTATTCTGAATTCTTTTTCAGGTAGTTTGCCTATTTCTGCTTCATTTATTTGGACCTCTGTGTTTCTAGTTTGTTCCTTCATTTGTGTAGTATTTTTCTGCCTTTTCATTATTTTTTTTTAACTTACTGTGCTTGAGGTCTCCTTTTCCCAGGCTTCAAGTTTGAATTCTTTCTTCCTTTTGGTTTCTTCCCTCCTGAGGTTGGTCCAGTGGTTTGTGTAAGCTTCATATAGGGTGAGATTTGTGCTGAGTGTTTGTTTGCTTGCTGTTTGTTTGTTTTTCCTCTGATGGGCAAGGCTGAGTGAGGTGGTAATCCTGTCTGCTGATGACTGGGTTTGTATTTTTGCTTTGTTTGTTGTTTAGATGAGGCGTCCTGCACAGGGTGCTACTGGTGGTTGGGTGATGCTGGGTCTGGTATTCAAGTGGTTTCCTTTGTGTTAGTTCTCACTATTTGATACTCCCTAGGGTTTGTTTTCTGGTAGTCTAGGATCTTGGAGTCAGTGATCATACTCCAAAGACTCAGGGCTTGATCTCTGGTCAGGAACAAAGATTCCACAAGTGGTTTGTTATGGCATTAAGTGAGATTAAAACAAATATCCAAAAATGAGAAACCAAAGATGATCCCCAGACAAATGGCAGTTACAAAATCAGGAAAATAATAATTAAAATAATGGAATATACACATATACATATACACCCATGAGCAAAGTCAAAACAGTCCAACAAAAATAAAGTACATAGATTGAACTGGAAAACAAAGGAAATAAAAAATTATATTTACCAGTTAAGAGCAAAACTAACTAAAGCACAAACTGGAAAACAAAACTAAACAAGGTGCCAAGTGGGGAATAAAGCAATGAAAACAAAGCTAACAAATATGTTGAGAGGAAAGGAAAGAAAGAAAAAATAGAGATGCAAAATTAAATCGAGGTAGATTAAGAAGATTTATATACATTAAATATTAATTGCAAGGGGGAAAGAACAGTAGGAAAGGCAAACAAAGGAATAAATGTAGAAAAAATATAATAGGTTTAAAAAAATTAAAATTATAAAAAAGAGAAAAGGAAAAAAATGGAAGAAGAAAGGAAAAAGGGGAAACTCCACAGAACTGCAAAACCCAATGTAGAGCAGAGGTTTATAACAACAATAACAAGTGTGACTGAATATACACATATACACATACACCCATGAGCAAAGTCAAAACAGTCCAACAAAAATAAAGCACAGTAGATTGACCCACCGAACATAGGAAACCAAAAATTATATCTACCAGAACAAAACTAACCAAAGCACAAACTGGAGAACAAAACTAAAGCTAGGTGCGAATTGGGGAAGAAAGCAATGAAAACAAAACTAACAAATACATTGAGTGGAAAGCAGAGAAAGAAGAGAAGAATAGATATGCAAAGTTAAACAGAGGTAGATGAAGAAGATTTATATATGTTAAAGATTAACTGCAAGGGGAAAAGAACAGTAGAAAAAGCAAACAAGGAATAAATGTAGACAAAATAATAATAGGTTTAAAAAATTAAAATTAAAAAAAGAGGAAAAAAGAAAAAGGAAAACTCCACAGAACTGCAAAAGCCCAAAATGGTTTTGTATATTTTTGCCTAATTAGAGTTGTGGAACTTTCAGGCTATTGAATTTAGAACTGTGTTGAAAGGATGCAGAATGTATAGAAAATACACTAATTTTAATGGTTTTAATCCCCAAAGCAAAGTATGTTTATGATATCATATCATTTTCTACATCACAATTTGATGATTACCACAGAGTCTTTTAAATTTATTTTCAGGTAATATAGAGAATATGAAAGAAATCCATTCACTTTTATCAAGAGCCACATTTTATAATCTGAGTTCCTCTCCACTAAACCGAGTCACTGAGCTGGCTAGGATCAACTACTGTAGCTTTAATCTCTACTGGAAAATAAATGTGACTGACCAGATGTTCTCCAGAATCCACCTATCCCTAAAACTTACTTTTTCTCTTAGAAGTTCATTTTTAAACGCCTATAAGCAATATGTGAACCATGAACTTCCAGATGTTCAAGCTGGTTTTAGAAAAGGCAGAGGAACCAGAGATCAAATTGCCAACATCCGGTGGATCATCGAAAAAGCAAGAGAGTTCCAGAAAAATATCTATTTCTGCTTATTGACTATGTCAAAGCCTTTCACTGTGTGGATCACAATAAACTGTGGAAAATTCTGAAAGAGATGGGAATACCAGACCACCTGACCTGCCTTTTGAGAAACCTGTATGCAGGTCAGGAAGCAACAGTTAGAACTGGACATGGAACAACAGACTGGTTCCAAATAGGAAAAGGAGTACGTCAAGGCTGTATATTGTCACCGTGCTTATTTAACTTATATGCAGAGTACATCATGAGAAACACTGGGCTGGAGGAAGCACAAGCTTGAATCAAGATTGCTGGGAGAAATATCAATAACCTCAGATATGCAGATGACACCACCCTGATGGCAGAAAGTGAAGAAGAACTAAAGAGCCTCTTGATGAAAGTGAAAGAGGAGAGTGAAAAAGTTGGCTTAAAGCTCAACATTCAGAAAACTAAGATCATGGCACCCGGTCCCATCACTTCATAGCAAACAGATGGGAGAACAGTGGCTGAATTTATTTTTCTGGGCTCCAAAATCACTGCAGATTGTGACTGCAGCCATGAAATTAAAAGATGCTTGCTCCTTGGAAGGAAAGTTATGACCAACCTAGATAGCATATTAAAAAGCAGAGACATT
The DNA here is from genome assembly GCA_024291935.2 of Okapia johnstoni. Classification (NCBI taxonomy): domain Eukaryota; kingdom Metazoa; phylum Chordata; class Mammalia; order Artiodactyla; family Giraffidae; genus Okapia; species Okapia johnstoni. The sequence continues at coordinate 4,886,084 of CM044326.1, forward strand.
ACTTTGCCAACAAAGGTCCGTCTAGTCAAAGCTATGGTTTTTCCAGTGGTCATGTATGGATGTGAGAGTTGGACGGTGAAGAAAGCTGAGCGCAGAAGAATTGATGCTTTTGAACTCTGGTGTTGGAGAAGACTCTTAAGAGTCCCTTGGACTGCAAGGAGATCCAATCAATCCATCCTAAAGGAGATCAGTCCTGGGTGTTCATTGGAAGGACTGATACTGAGGCTGAAACTCCAATATTTTGGCCACCTCATGTGAAGAGCTAACTCTTTCGAAAAGACCCTGATGTTGGGAAAGATTGAAGGCAGGAAAAGAAGGGGATGACAGAGGATGAGATGGTTAGATGGCATCACCGACTCGATGGACATGAGTCTGGGTTAACTCCGGGAGTTGGTGATGGACAGGAACGCCTGGCGTGCTGTGGTTCATGGGGTCGCAAAGAGTCGGACATGACTGAGCAACTGAACTGAACTGAACTGATAAGCCTTAGAAAAGTGAAATAATTTCTTAAGGAAATTAAAAATATAGATAGCAGCAAGTGTAATTAAAGTAAACACCATCTGTGGAAAATAGAATATATTTTATACTGGTGAGTTGAGAGAGTTTAAAAAGCAAAGCAACCTTTCAGCCTGGTTCTGAAGATCAAGAAGAGGCACTCTATGTATACAGACCAGTCACAAAAAATTGGGAGCCGTGAATAAGCCAGCTATAGGGTATGTTTTCAATACTGCTTTGACTCCCACTCGGGACTAAGGAAGCTGAGACATGGCCTTGGTCCTGTACTGTGTGTCTGAGACGTTTGACACCAGCCAGAGCAAATTACCGTGTGATATTACAGGTTCGAGCATTTTTTCATGAGCCCCCCCGCCCCAAAGAAAAAGGATAAATAGGAAAAGGATTCTCCTTGGGTGAATGAGTCTTTGAACACGGTTCAGTTAAGCTCTGTGCCCCTGCTCCTAGAACATGCCTTTTGAAAGGGAAAGTTGGCTTCAATTGCCTTTAATCTAGGGGAGATCATTTCGGTCCCAGTTGCAGAATTTCTGTTTCTCTCAGGGTATGGGATGCTCTCAGACAGACTGATTGCATGCCTTCCTTCACAGTGACTGTGACTTCAACACTATCCTCTGAATGCAAGTCTTCTCTGCCCTTTTGGAGTGCCAGGCTAATGATATTTGCCAGTACTTGTGCCACTGGTGATGTGGGGGTTCCAAAGCCCTTATTAAGACCAGTAACAAGTTCTCTTTTCTACAAGTAACTTGTGCTTCATTCTTTTCACCATCACCTTGTATAACTGAAGGGAGTTGCTGAGGAGAGGAAGGAGGTACTTTTAAAAGACCTTGCAAAAATTATACTCATGAAGTTCCAATTGTAGAATGAATAACATTGTTAATATGTATTCTAGAGGACCCACATTGTTCCTGGAAAACGACCAGTTGAATATTAGATCTCTTTGCTAATTCCATAAAATTATCTTACGTTATCAGAATAGTAATATGATGTCTGTAATGACACAGCTAACCCTTCAACAAGGGCATCTGGCAGGCAGGTAACAAGGAGCGTGTGTGCTACAACATGCTTAGCACATGTGAGTGTTGTGCACCCAGTGACTACAGTCCTTTGGTTGCTGAAGCCCAGATTCACCCTTTACTCTTCAAAGAAGATCCTTGGATATTTTTGGATCCTTCTTTTTGCATGGATTTTCTTAGGTCCTTAATGATTTGTGGGATGGGTTAGGGCCAACGAGTTACATGAGACCAGTTCTACAAGCTCAGGGACTAAGAAATAGGGAAGTAAGGGGTACTGGTGTGCAGAGAGCAAGCAAAGAGAAGGGAAATACAAGAAAAGAAGCCGGCTGATTGCAAGAGAAGACTCACTGCTGCTGGTACAAGCAGAGTCTTGTTATGTCATCAAGGCAGACAGGTAGAGTTCCAGAAAATACTGTGGCTTGACTTTTAGCAAGTATTTATTAGTAGATTCCTTGTTCCCCTAGAGCTTGCTTGACTTATTTTTATTTTTTATTAAGTATTGTAATTTCTGGAAAAGATTTACCTTGTGAGAACGTACTTTGCAGAATATAGATTGTAGTTTATATCTTAAACTTTCCGGATTTCAGCTGATTTAGAAAAGCGTCATTTTTTTATAGCACACCTTAGTCAAGGTGTTTTAAACTGTGGGTTGAAGATCATTAATAGGTTGCCAAATCAGTTTTGTATCATTTTTAAATGAAATAGAATAGAATAAAGTATGTCAGTGTCTGTCTGACCCCCTGGATGCCCTGTCTCTCCAAGTATTCCAGCAGGGGTTTGTAAAGCACTGTGGTTCAAAGTGTCTAAGTTTAGATCAGGGTTTTCATTCGATATGCCTGTCATGATTGTGTGACCTTGAAAAAGTTACTCAACCCCTCTAAGCCTCATTTTCCTCCCTATTAAAGTAAAGAGAAGGGTGCTATATCCTAGGGTTGCTGTGAGGAGGAAATGGAATTGTTCATACCAACTGCTTAGTTTGGTGCCTGACACATGGACATTTATAGTGTGGGTGTCTATAGCAACTTCATTTATAATTACCAACATTTGGAAGCAACCAAGATGTCCTCCAATTCCTGAGTAGATGCATAACTGTGGTATGTGCGTCCAGACAGTGGAATAGTGTTCAGCAGCAAAACGAAATGAGCTATTAGTTGTGAAAAAACTTAATAGCTCATTTCTTTTTATTTGTTAGTAAGAGAAAGAAGCTAATTTTAAAAGCTAAATACTGTATTATTCTAACAACAAGGCATCCTGGAAAAGACAAGACTTTGTCAACAATAAAAGGATCAGTGACCGCCAGTGATTAGGCAGGAGGGAGGGGTGAACAGGCAGAGCACAGGGGATTTTCAGGGCAGTAGAAAAAAATAACCCTTTAAGGATGTCATTGTTGTTGTTGTATGACAGGTAGCATATACAAGATGAAACTGAATATAATATGAGGTTTTATTAATATTTATGAACACCATTCAGTTTCCAATTTACATCATTAAAGTTTGTATAACATGTAACCATTCATCATTCATCTGACAGCTGTTACTAACAGGAAATCCTTTCTGAGCTTCATCTCCACGGGCAGTGGTTCTCCATTCTCTTGGACCCACACTCCCTTTACTAGCCTGAATTTAAGTTCCTAGGTAATAGCACTCACCTAAAAGCATAATTTCAAAAAAGCAATATGATGCCACAACTGTAATTAAAAAGAAATAAGATGAAAGACGTTTCTCATAAAGGATGCACTTGGCGTGTAACGTGTACCTGAGAGCACTAGAGAAGGTCCTGTGTCAACAGGCACTGTGTTTGCTTATATGGAGACTTACCATGCGTGGGGCAGCTGCAGATTCAGATGATGCAGTCTTAAGTGCCACTGGTGACATCCAGTGACATGCCATCCGTGACATGGCTTTCTGAAATTGTAAAGTTCTGAACAAAATGAAGTATAGTCTTCCTTTGATTTATGTACGTCGTTGCATTCCTGAAGAATTGAGAATATATTAACAACCATGCAAGAATTCCTGTGCCTGAATGTAAAGTGGAATTAGGTTACAAGCCTGAATAATTACAAATGCAGGTCTGGCAGGACATTTGGGTGTCATGCACATTGTAAGATGTATGGCATCCCTAGCCAATGGTCACTAAAAGTCAACAGTGCTCAGAAAGTCAGCCTTTCTGACTGTAAGGATGTCGTACATTTCCAAAGTCCCTATATGGTGCAAGCCCTCTTCTTAGAGGTGAGAGTGCTGAATGAAGGATGTGGCCTCAGGCTATGCGGAGCATCCTCCAGGATGAATTTATCTCTCAGCTAAAGCAGCTACTCAAGTCCTGAGAAAGGGGTGGAAATGGACCTCCCTGGTGGTCCAGTGGTTAAGAATACACCTGCCAGTGCAGGGAACACAGGTTCGCTCCCTGGTCCAGGGTGATCCCACACACTGCAGAGCTACTAAGCACATGTGCCACAACCACTGAGCCCGAGCTCTGGAGACAGAGAGCCCAGCCTGCATGCCGCAACTACTGAAGCCTGTGCGCCCGGAGCGCGTTCTCCACAAGAAGGGAAGCCACTGCACTGAGAAGCCTGTGCACCACAGCTAGAGAGCAGCCTGCCCTCTGCAGCGAGAGAACGCCCGAGTGCAGCAAGGAAGACCCAACGTAGCCATAAATCAATAACAACTTTTAACGAAATTAGGGGCGGAGTCAGTGGTGACTCAGACGGTAACGAATCTGCCTGCAGCGCAGGAGACCCAGGATCAATCCCTGGGTCAGGAAGATCTCCTGGATAAAGGAATAGTAACCCACTCCACTGTTCTTGCCTGGAGAATTCAAGGGACAGAGGAGCCGGTGGGCTACAGTCCATGACAAGGGGTGGAGGGGGGCTACAAAGAGTCCGCCAGGACTGAGCAACTAACAGTTCACACTTTCACTTTCAGGGAGAAATTAGTTTCTTTGTTCTTTGTTCTGATTCAGATTTCCCCTTGTTCCCTGCAAAAATCGTGTAAATAATGACAAGCAGAGCCCAGGGGCATTGTCCATGAAAGCAAACATAACCAAACATGGCCCTCCCTGAAGGACTCCGTCTGCAGGGGCAGCACTCTGATCCCGGCTCCCAGCCAGCTGTGGAAAGGCTGCCTTTCTCTGTTGCATCTTAACTGATGAGAGGCCAAGGTTGTTCCTCAGGGCTTACAGTGAGCTTTGTTTATTTTGAGACCCTGTCTGTGTTGTAGAAAAGAGCAGAACGTACAGAAAAGAGCCTGTGAAGTTGTATTTCTGTGATTAAGACGGCAGAATGTGTACATTGCTGTTGTTGTTTAGGCATTTGTTTGCACAAAGAAGTGTTTGGTTACACATACCCCAAGAATCTCCAGAGGTGGTCGGTTTTCGTCTTCAGGTCACAAAAGGGAAAACCGTTATGGTTATGGATGTCATTTTGAAAAATGGTGTGTGAGGAAACAGTCTCACCTTCCATATTTTTTTTCTGCTCTAGGTTAGGGTTAATAGATACGTTTGTGAACCAGCTTAGAGGGTCAGAGATCATGTCCAATGCTGGCCTTGCACAGAGCTTGAGTTCTTGATACTGTTCTAATAGTTCACACCATCTTTATCTTTTATAGTAAAGTCTGATCTGTGACAATTCCATCTGCCTTCCTTGGGAACAATTTTATTCCTCTAGGAGTTTTCCTGGCAAAATTCCTTTCAGAACACCGTGAAGCCAAGGGAAAACATAAAACTCTTTATTAAGAACTGTCTTGGAAGGACATTCCTGCATAAAGAAAACGGGAAACATCCTATCCCTCAAAGTAAAAATATCCTGACAACCAAAATGCCCACATGAGTAATACTTTACTTAGCAGATGTTTATTGGGGAAACCATCATGTTTGCTTTATAACAAGAAATACTTTTGTTTTATTTTTAAACTTAGTGTCAGTAAAATATTTTCCTACTGTTGTACAGTTCTATGAATTTCAACACAAATGTAGATTTGTGTAGCCATCGCTATAATCTGGGTATAGAATAATTCTGTCACTCCAATAGCTCCTCCCTCCACCCCAGCTCTTGGCAGCACTTATCCATTCACCATCCCTACAGTTTAGTCTTTTAAAGAATGTCATGAAAAGTACATTAGTATATCTTTTGGTAGGTAACCTTTTGAAACAAACTTTTGACTCAAAGCCTTTGAGACTGATCCAGTGTCTTATAAATATCAGAAGTTTGTCTCTATTTGTGGATGTACAACTGCTTACTAATTTACTTCTTGAAGAACATTTGGATTGCTTTCAATTTTTGCCAATTATGAATAGAGCTTTTATAAACATTTGCTTTTGTGTGAACATTAATATTGTATCTGTCTCTAGGATAGAGACTCAGGAGTAGGAATGCTGAGACAAAGGGTCTATACCATTTTGCATTTCCATCAGCAATGTACAAGAGTTCCTTCCAGTCACTCTGCATCCTTGTCAGCACTTGGTATTCTCAGAATTTTTAATTTTAATTCTAATTTTAGAGTAAAATTATAATTTTAAATTTAATTCTAATTTTCAATTTTAATTTAAATTTTTAATTTAATCATGATTTTAATTTGCATTTTCCTAATGGCTCATGATGTTGAACATCTTTTCATGTGGACAGCTTGTATCCTCATAGATGTGTCTATTTTTATATATTTTCCCATTAAAAATTTTTTTCATATTGTTATGAGAATTTTTTATTATCCATACGAGTTGAATATGGGATTTGCAAATAATATCTCCCAGTTTGCAACTTGTATTTTTATTCTCTAAATTGTTTCTTTTACAAAGAGAAAGTTTTTAATTTGATGTAGTACAGTTTATCATTTTTTTAATGGAATATGCTTTTTGTATCATGTCAAAGAACACATTACTCAACCCTAGGTTGTAGGTTTTCTTCTGAAAGTTTTGTAGTTTTATATTTTACATTTAAAGCTGTGATTCATTCTATGTTAACATTTGTATAAGGTTAAAATTTACTTTCTGCCTATGGATTCCTAATTGCTTCAGCATCATTTGTTGAAAAGACTACCCTTTCTCCATTAAATTGCTTTTGTACCTTTGTCAAAACTCAATTGGCCATGTTTGTGTGAGTCTATTTCTAGATTCTCTTTTCTGTTTCATTGATCTATGTGTTTACCCCTTTGCTAATACCATCCAGTCTTTATTACTGTAACTTTATAGTCAAGTCTTAAAATTGGATAATTCATGTTTTCCAATTTTATTCTTCCTTTTCATAGTTACCTTCTCTATTCTAGTTCCTTTGCATCTCCATATAAATTTTAGAATCAGCTTATCTATAATAAATCTTGCTAAGATTTTAATTGGTATTATGTGGAATCTATACATAAATTTGGGGATAATTAACATTTTTACTGTATTAAAACTTCCAAGTCATGAACATAGTATATCTCTTTAGTTATTTATATCTTTGATTTCTTTCATCAGAGTTTTGCAGGTTTTACATGAAGATCCTATACATGCTTTGTTATACTTGTACCTAAGTGTTTTGTTTTGTAGAACTATTGTAAATGTTCCTCATTTTTAACTTTCTGTTTTAGTTGGAAATTTCTAGTCGTGTGGTTTACTATGGCTGCCGTAACAAACTGCCACAAACTTGGTGGCTTAAAACAAAACTTCACTTTCTGACGTTCTGGAGGTCAGAAGTAGAAATCAAAACTGTGTGGCAGGTCTGTGTTCACACATGAAGGAAATCAGTTCTTTGGCTCTTCTAACCGCTGTTGGCTGCCAGCATTCCTTGGCTTATGGCTGTATCACTGCAGTCTCTACCTCTGTCTTCATATTCCTTTCCTCTGTGTCAGATCCCCTCTGCCCCTCTTATGAAGCCATGATCATCTCTCATCTCAAAATCCTTAATTTAATCACATGTGCGAAAAACTTCACCATGTAAAACCGTCACAGATTGCAGAAATTAGGACATAATGTTTTTGAGGACATTTTCAGCTTACTACATGAGAAGAAAATGGCAGCCCACTCCAGTATTCTTGCCTGGAAAATCCCACGGTTGGAGGAGCCTGGCAGGCTACAGTCCATGGGGTCGCAAAGAGTCGGGCACGACCGAGAGACTTAACTGACTTGCTAACTTACGCTTACATTAGTGTTTAGAAATCAAGATTGTGTGAGAGAGAGAGAGAGAGCAGACATAAAGAACAGAGACACACAGAGAGACAGAGAGACAGAGAAATTGCGTATGTTGACCTTTTATGCTGTAGCCTTAGTGCTAAACTCATATATTAATTCTAGGAGTTTTGGGGTTGATTCTTTATATTTTCTATAAATAATTATGTCATCTAGGAATTTCCTTAGCAGTCCAGCAGTTAAGACTCCACACTCGCAATGCAGAGGGTCCAAGTTTGATCCCTGATTGGGGAACTAAGATCCCACATGCCACGTGGCATGAGCAAAAATATGTCATCTGCAGATAAAGATATTTTTATTTCTTTCTTCCCAGTTTGTATGACTTTTGTTTCTTTTTCTTGCCTTATTTCATTGACTAGAATTTCCAATGCAGTGTGAATAGGAATGGTGAAAGGGGTGAAAGTGGACGTCCAGACTTGTTCCTAGTCTTAGAGGGAAAGCGTTCAGTCTTTCACCATCAAGTAGTCCTTCTTTGCAGAGAAGTTTTCAAAGTTGGTTTTTTTTTCCATCATGAATGGATGTTGAATTTTGTCATGTGATTTTTCTGTGTCAATTAATGTAATAATTTTCCCTTCTTTATATTATTAATATGATGGGTTACATTCACTGATTTCCAAATATTGAACCAGCTTTGCATTACTGGGACAAACCTCATGGTGTACTATTTTTTATACATCGCTAGTTTTGATTTGGAACATTTTTTAGGATTTTAAAGTCTATGTTCATTAAAGATATTGGTCTGTAGTTGTATTTTCTTATACTGCTTTTGTCTGGTTTTGGTATCAGGTAATCTGACCTCATAAAGTAAATTAGGAAGTGTTCCCTCTTCTTTTTTTCTGGAAGACATTTGGTGTTACTTCTCCTTTATATATTTCATGGAATTTGCCAGTGAAACCATCTGTTCCTGATGATATTCTTTTTCAGAAGATTTTAAACTCCATATTAAATTTTTTTTCATAGTTTTAAGACTACTCAGGTAACCTCTGTTTTCAGTTTCATTGATTTCTCATCTCTATTATTTCCTCCCTTTTGCTCACTTTGGGCTTATTTTTCATTTCTTTTTTCCCCTAGTTTCTTAAGTTGGTAGCTCATATCAATAGAGCTTTTTCTTCTTTTCTAATATAAGCATTTATAAGGTATATATTTCCTTTTAAGCACTGTTTTAACTACATGGAACAAGTTTAATGTGTTTTTATTTTAATTAAAAGTATTTTCTAGTATTCCTGGAGACTGACTCTTTTGATCCCTTGATTTATTTGTAAGGTGTTGTTTAATTTCCAAGTGTTTTGAAATTTTCCTATTATTTTTTGATATCAATTTCTAGCTTGATTCCATTAGGACGTGAAGATACTTTTCATAATTTCGATTAAGTTTGTTAAGGTTTGTTTGATGATTCCTGATATGCTCTGTCTTGGTGAATGTTTGGTTGTGTGAATGAATATGTGTTTTCTCTGAAGGGAGTCATACCTCTGAACTGGGCCCATTTGTTTGCTTATTCACTGAAGAGTCTTTCTGGAAAGTTGTCACTCATAGCCCATTGTTTTCTTTGTCCAGAGCATCCGGGATGTGAGAAGTGATAGTGAGGGTGAGTATGAAGAGGAAGAAGATGAGGAAGAGGAGGAAGAGGAGAAGGAAGAAGCCACGGAAGGCAAAGACACAGACCGTTTGAAGAACAGCTTTGGGGCCAACAGGCACCTACTTCCCAATGGCCAGCATGGCTGTTAGCTTGAAGCCCCGGAGCCCCCAGTGCACAGCGCGCTGCAAGGGCTGCTAGGAGCGGGGCGTGCTGCCTCCTCCGCTGCTGTGGCCTCAGGACCCAGAGGGACCACAGATTTTGCCCTTCCTTCTTTCTTATCACCACGTTCCCCCCTCCTAAGATGTATTTAACAAAATGTTGTTTTTATGTTAAAATGTTGAATAGAAGCATCCCAGTGGATTTTACTGGAGTTAGGACTCAGGCTTCAAAGCTTTCTCCAGAGAACCCTTCTAGTTCTAATTGTGCCCATTCATGCGTTTGAGACACTTGGAGCCAACTTGGTTGTGGGCCTTCCCCTTCCCACCTTGCCTGTGTTCATGATGACTGGAGAAGTGCCAAGGCAACCCACCTTTCCCAGGGGTGTTTGCCCACAGAGATAACTCACTTCCCAAAAGTGAGCTAGAGATAGCAAAGGAACAGGGGTGGCAGGACCAAACTCAGGGCCAGGCTTCAGGGCTCACAGGCCCCCTCCTACCCTGGACAGTATTTAAGCCTTCCATGCTGTGTGCTGCCGTGGGTCTCTCCAATGGGAAGAACCAGACGCTCCCTGTCCCCTCACGGGGATGGAGTAAGGATCAAATGAGATAATGATGGGCATGAGAGTGCCTACTGTAGGCTGTGGTGTTCCTGTTACCGGACCCTCTCTCCACCGTGACCCCAGCCCTGACCCTCTCTCCACTCTGACCCCAGCCCTGACCCTCTCTCCACCGTGACCCCAGCCCTGACCCTCTCTCCACCGTGACCCCAGCCCTGACCCTCTCTCCACCGTGACCCCAGCCCTGACCCTCTCTCCACCGTGACCCCAGCCCTGACCCTCTCTGCACCGTGACCCCAGCCCTGATCCTCTCTCCACTCTGACCCCAGCCCTGACCCTCTCTCCACCGTGACCCCAGTCCTGACCCTCTCTCCACTGTGACCCCAGCCCTGACCCTCTCTGCACTGTGACCCCAGCCCTGACCTCTCTCCACTCTGACCCCAGCCCTGACCCTCTCTCCACTCTGACCCCAGCCCTGTTTGGGAGAGCAGCCTGGTCAAACTTGACACTGAATGGGCCTGAACAAAAGGCATAGTCTTGAAGAATTCCTTTTAAATGTGTCTGGAGACACCTAAAAATGCAAGTACCCAGAAAGCTGTTTCCACTTCATTTGGTGACTGTTTGTTGGCTCCCCAAAGGTAATTCTCATGTCCTCCAGGTTCTCGTCCCTCAGGCTCCATGGCCAAGAGAAGGGAGTTTGGGCCCCGCTCCTTGTATTTTGCTGTTTTCTCCTTGTTTCCTCTCCGAGAGGGATGCATCCCTGCTGTGTCCTAAGCCACCCCCTCAGCCAGCAGAGCTACCCAGCAGGCCATGGGGTCCACCGGGGCACAGGACCCAGGTCAGGCTGCTCCCGAGTCACCATCACTCAAGAAGCCCAGCATCTGGGGTGCAGCATGCACCTGAGCTCCCGAGCGAAAGAGGCCTTGGAAACAGAAGGAGATGCTGCACTATAAATCTCTGCAGTCCAACCCAACCAGAGTGCAAAGCAGTAACGCAGAACAAGAGAAAGTCTGGAAAACGCCCCCAAGAAGGTCCGAGTCAGTGTCAGCTCCTGGGCTGTACCTCTTTGGAAGGATAGGTAGGGGCTGGTAAATCAGTAGCCACCTCTCAGCCCCCACAGGGGTGCTTCTCCTAAGGCTCGCGTGCAGGCACCTCAGGCATTCTCAGGTGGCTGACTGAGGAGAGGCAGAACCTTGCAGAGGAGGAGCTGAGCAGAATATGCAACTTTTCCCCACCCAGTCCCTCATATTTTTTGGTCACATTTTGCATCTTCACCCTGTTTTGCTGAGGGTCCGTATTACAAAGCCAAGTAGGTGGAAGCTGAGACCACGGGGACTAGTAAAGCCCACACAGGCTCCACCAATGGGGACTGCAGCCCCTGAAGCACAAAGGACACTGTATATGGTAAAGGTGTTGGCAGTTTTTTTTTTTTTTTCAGTAAAAATATTTTTTTTAAAACCTTCAGAATTCTTTCCCAACAAAGTTTCTTTTTGAGGAATTGTTAGAACAACAGAAAAAATATGTCGGGTTTCTCTGTATAACATCTGCTTTTATGAGTACAATAACATTATACGTATAAAGTATATTATAAATCAAATGCCTCCAGTTACAGCTGTCCAAGCATAGCTGTTGAATTATTATTATTTTTTTTATTTTTGGTGAAAGGTCACACTAAGATATTATTTTTATTTTCCAGTTAACAGAAACATTTTCCGTGATTTATTTCGGTCTCTGTACCAAATATCTTCTTGCTTGAAGTAAAAAAGTGTTTAGTTGTTGAATTATCCTCCAGTTCTTTTTTTTTTCCTAGTTGAACATCAAAAGTAAAATTGATAAGCGAACTCTAACTACCTATGGTAAGCTGGAAGCACCAAACTACCCCCGAAGAGGTAGAGATTCTTGTTTTGTAACATCTTTTAGGGCTTTTGTGGTTAATTTTAAGGCTGACCTCTCTTTTTACAGGAAACAAAAGCTCATACTATAGACCAAGTGGCTTTATAAAAATGTAGTCCACCATGCCATCAGTATTATTGTAATGGTAATGATTTACAATAAAACAAAGACAGAGCCCTGCATGTGTGGTGATTGAGTAGATTCAGCTTGGCTTCCTAGAGATTATTTCTGGTCTTACTGAGTGGTGGAAACAAAGACTTTCCAGTCTTCTAGAAACACCCTGCAGGGAGTCAGGAGGAACAGTGAGACCAGAGCCAAGTTAGGACCTGAGGGCCACTGGCCTTGGGATGCAGACACCAGACAAGGAGACACACAGACCAGGCCTGATGAGGGCGAACCTCTCAGCTGTGCACAGTGTAGATAGACAACAACTTGTGGACTGGAGACTAGCCTGAGCCCTCTGATGCGCGGCTCTGAGGAAATGCTGAAGAGCTTGGCCCTGACAGTGTTTTCTCAGCCCCCTTTTCTGTACCTACCCTTCAAAGGTGGAGGAGGAAATAGGGTCTATTGATGGGTCAACTGGCTATCCATCAGAATTACCTGTTGAGCTTAAAAAAACACCTTGCCTGCTCCACATTTTATTTAATACTTCTGGAATGAGAAAAAATCTGCATTTTAACCAAGCCCAGGTACTTCTGAAGGGCAATCAGGATTCTTTGTGACCCCCACCTAGTTTTATTCCTATGTGGACTTTGCATGCATGGTGTCATGTCTTAGTAGCAGTTTCATATGCTAATGAATGAGAATAGACAATGATAAAGAATATTTACTTCAAAATAAATCCAAATAAAAAAGGAGAAAAGGAAACCTGAGAATAGTCAAGACAAATAGAAAACACTGCAAGACTGATACACTGGTTCGTACAATGGCAGTGGTGGTGGTGTTTGTTTGTTTAGTCACTAAATTGCATCTGACTCTTTTGCAACTCCATGGACTGCAGACTCCAGTGTCCATGGGATTTCCCAGGCAAGAACACTGGAGTGGGTTTCCATTTCCTACTCCAGGGGATCTTTCCGACCCAGGGATCAAACCCACATCGCCTGCATTGGCAGGCGGATTCTTTACCACAGATTGACCAGGGAAGCCCAAATTACCAAATCCAAATTTATGAGTAATTGCATCCATATGATTATCTCAATAGATGAAGAGAAAGCCATTGACAAAATTCAACATCCATTTATGATAAAAAACCCTCCAGAAATCAGGAACAGAAAGAACATACCTCAACATAATAAAAGCCATATATGATAAACCCACAGCAAACATTATCCTCAGTGGTGAAAAATTGAAAGCATTTCCCCTAAAGTCAGGAACAAGAAAGGGGAGCCCACTCACCACTACTGTTCAACATAGTTTTGGAAGTTTCGGCCACAGCAATCAGAGAAGAAAAAGAAATAAAAAGAATCCAGATTGGAAAAGAAGAAGTAAAACTCTCACTGTTTGCAGATGACATGATCCTCTACATAGAAAACCCTAAAGACACCACCAGAAAATTACTACAGCTAATCAATGAATATAGTAAAGTTGCAGGATGTAAAATTAACACACAGAAGTCCTTTGCATTCCTATATACTAACAATGAGAAAACAGAGAAATTAAGGAAACAATTCCATTCACCATTGCAATGAAAAGAATAAAATACTTAGGAATAAATCTGCCTAAAGAAACAAAAGACCTATACATAGAAAACTACAAAACACTGATGAAAGAAATCAAAGATGACACAAAATATATGGAGAAATATACCATGTTCATGGATTGGAAGAATCAATGTAGTGAAATGAGTATACTACCCAAAGCAATCTATAGATTCAATGCAATCCCTATCAAGCTACCAACGGTATTTTTCAGATAACTGGAACAAATAATCTCACAATTTGTTTGGAAATACAGAAAACCTTGAATAGCCAAAGCAATCTTGACAAAGAAGAATGGAACTGGAGGAGTCAACCTGCCTGACTTCAGACTATACTACAAAGCTACAGTCATCAAGACAGTATGGTACTGGCACAAAGACAGAAATATAGATCAACGGAACAAAATAGAAAGCCCAGAGATAGATCCACACACCTATGGGCACCTTATCTTTGACAAAGGAGGCAAGACTATACAATGGAGAAAAGACAATCTCTTTAACAAGTGGTGCTGGGAAAACTGGTCAACCACTTGTAAAAGACTGAAACTAGAACACTTTCTAACACCATACACAAAAATAAACTCAAAATGGATTAAAGATCTAAATGTAAGACCGGAAACTATAAAACTCCTAGAGGAAAACATAGGCAAAACACTCTCTGATGTAAATCACAGCAGGATCCTCTATGACCCACCTCCCAGAGTAATGGAAATAAAAGCAAAAATAAACAAATGGGACCCAATTACACTTAAAAGCTTCTGCACAATGAAGGAAACTATAAGCAAGGTGAAAAGACAGCCTTCAGATTGGAAGAAAGTAATAGCAAATGAAGCAATCACAAAGAATTAGTCTCAAAAATATACAAGCAACTCCTGCAGCTCAATTCCAGAGAAATAAATGACCCAATCAAAAAATGGGCCAAAGAACTAAACAGACATTTCTCCAAAGAAGACATACAGATGGCTAATAAACACATGAAAAGATGCTCAACATCACTCATTATTAGAGAAATGCAAATCAAAACCACAATGAGGTACCATTTCATGCCGGTCAGAATGGCTGCTATCCAAAAGTCTACAAACAATAAATGCTGGAGAGGGTGTGGAGAAAAGGGAACCCTCTTACACTGTTGGTAGGAATGAAAACTAGTACAGCCACTATGGAGAACAGTGTGGAGATGCCTTAAAAAACTGGAAATAGAACTGCCATACGAACCAGCAATCCCACTGCTGAGCATACACACTGAGGAAACCAGAATTGAAAGAGACATGTGTAACCAAATGTTCATCGCAGCACTGTTTACAATAGCCAGGTCATGGAAGCAACCTAGATGTTCATCAGCAGACGAATGGATAAGAAAGCTATGGTATATATACACAATGTAATATTACTCAGCTGTTAAAAAGAATACATTTGAATCAGTTCTAATGAGGTGGATGTAACTGGAGCCTATTATACAGAGTGAAGTAAGTCAGAAAGAAAAACACCAATATAATATATTAATGCATACATATGGAATTTAGAAAAATGGTAACAATGACCCTGTATACGAGACAGTAAAAGAGACACAGATGTAAAGAACAGACTTTTGGACTCTTTGGGAGAAGGCGAGGGTGGGATGGTTTGAGAGAATAGCATTGGAACATGTATATTACCGTATGTGAAATAGATCGCCAGTCCAGGTTGGATGCATGAGACAGGGTGCTCAGAGCTGGTGCACTGGGATGACCCTGAGAGATGGGATGGGGAGGGAGGTGGTAAGGGGGTTCAGGATGGGGAACACATGTACACCCATGGCTGATTCATGTCAGTGTATGGCAAAAACCACTACAATACTGTAAAGTAATTAGCCTCCATTTAAAATAATTAATTAAAAAAAATAAATACATCCAATGTAAAAACAGAGTACCAAATTAGATTTTTTAAAATCCCAACTATATGCTGCTTATAAGAGATACGCTATTAATATAAGCAAACAGCAGTGTTGACAGTAGAAGGAGGGAGGAAGGTGTACCAGGCAGACTCTACCCCCCCACACCTGATGCAAATATTCCAATATCCAACAAAGGCAAAAAGAGCTAGCAGGTGCTAAGAGGAATGTTTCATAACAGTGAAAGGGATCAGTTCGCCAGAAAAATATTTAAAAATCAAATCTGTAGATACTGAATAATATACCTTTAAAATATATAAAGTTTACAGAATTAAAAGGCATAACAAAGTCATAATCATGTTTGGGTGGTTTTAACACACCTTTCAGTATTGATAAAACCAGCTGACCAAAAGGCAATAAAAATATAGAAGATGTGAACAATTCAGTGAACAAAACTGACCCAGTTGATATATGCAGAGAGAGCACTGTACCCAACAAACGCAGACAGTTCTTCTTTTCACGTGCGTGTGAACATTTACCCAAGTTGACCACATGACAGCCCTTAAATCCCGAAACATTTCAAAGATGTTAAATCTGTAGAGTATAATCACTGATCACAGTGAAATTACTAGAAAAAAGTCACATATTTTTAAATTAAGCAATGTACTTCTAAATGTAGCAAAGAAGAAATCACAATGGAAATAAAACATTTTAAAATGCATAATAATAAAAAACAATAAAATGTGGGATTCAACTAGTGACAAATTTAGAGGAAGTTTTATAATATTAAAAGCTTTTATAAATAAAGAAGACTGATGAAAATCAATGATTGAATGTCTCAAAAACAGAAGAGAAATTAGTAAAATAGGAAACAAACACATGGCAGAGAATATCATAGAAGCAAAAGTTGTTTCTTTAAAAGAAAAAAATTTATAAAATTCTAGCAAGACTGATTAAGGAAGACACAAATAACATTAGGAATGAAAAGGATCTGTCATTATAGATTAAGCAGATATTGAACAAATAATAAGAATATCATGAACAACTTTATGTCAATGAACTTCTCTGTTGGCTCAGGTGGTAAAGAATCTGCCTGCAATGTGGGAGACCCGTGTTTGATCCCTGGGTTGGGAAGATCCCCTGGAGAAGGAAATGACAATACACTCCAGTGTTCTTGCCTGGAGAATTCCATGGACAGAGGAGCCTGGTGGGCTACAGTCCACGGGGTCACAAAGAGTTGGACACGACTGAGCAACTAACATCATGAAGAACTTTATGTCAAAAGTTTAATTTGTCAAATTAAAAAACCTTAATTTGTCAAAATGAGCACAAGAAGAAATAGATATCCAAATAGTATTCTATACAAAACAAATCTGAATTTTGAAAATATACTCCCCCAAATCTTTAGTCCCAGATGGCTTTGCCAGTGAATTCTTCCAATATTTAAGGAAGAGTCAGCACAAGTATTACGGAAACTTTTCCAGAGAAAAAAGGTAGGAACATTTCCATATTTGTTTTGCAAGGCCAGCATAATCTTGATACTAAAGTCTGACAAGATATTAGGAGAAAAAGACCCAACAAACATAAGCTAAGTCATTCAGAATCATAAATGCAAATTTTCTAAACAAAAGTAACTGATAGTACACGACAAACAAGTTTGGTTTATTTCAGGAATATGTGGCTGATTTACTATTTGAAAATCAATGTTGTTAACCATTTTAAAAGAATAAAGGAAAAAGCCAAATTTTCAAAAGCCTCATATAAAATTCACCCCTACTCATTAAAAAAAAACTCACAGAAAAGTAGGAAAGAATTTCCTTTATCTGATAAACAGCATCTTCAAAAAGTGTAAAGCCAGCATCATATAATGGAGAAGGCAATGGCACCCCACTCCAGTACTCTTGCCTGGAAAATCCCATGGACAGAGGAACCTGGTAGGCTACAGTCCATGGGGTCGCTAAGAGTCGGACACGACTGAGTGACTTCACTTTCACTTTTCCCTTTCATGCACTGGAGAAGGAAATGGCAACCCACTCCAGTATTCTTGCCTGGAGAATCCCAGGGATGGCGGAGCCTGGTGGGCTGCCGCCTATGGGATCGCACAGAGTCAGACACGACTGAAGCGACTTAGCAGCAGCAGCAGCATATAATTCTGTAATAGTGACATATTGAGATCTACCCCCCTGAGATTATTATCACTGAGACAAAAATGTCCACCATCTTCAAGGAGTCCCATCATCCTGAACATATTCAACATTACATTTTTCATTTCAGTCAATATAATATTTCGTAAATAAAAATTACAAGGCTCAAAAGGAAAAAATAAAAATTGTTATTGCAAACATAAATGCAAAAAATCCCCACACATTGTGTTGTGTGTAAATTTAAACAAAAATGCCAAAGACTAAGGCTGGCTAAAACAACATCTGTAAAGGAGCATCTTAATGAAGCAGGTTAAATGATAATAAAGAGCTTCTATTTCTCAAGACAGCATTAAGAGAGTGAAAAGGCAAGCCATGGAGTGGGCTCATATCCAATGTCTGTGAAGAAGTCCTACTCACACCCCCAAAATACTGACAACTTGATAAAAAAATGAGCAAGGCACTCAACACACACTTGACAAAATGCCGTATCTAAATGACCAATAGACATATGAAAAGGTGCTCAATCTCATTATTAGAAAGACTCATAGTGCCAGATGGCAATCACATGGAACAATGGAAACTCACACACTGCTGGAGAAGTGTAAACAGTTACAACCACTTTGAAAACCGTTTATCATCATTTCCTAATGCTGAACATATGCACATATAACCAAGCGATTTCATTCCTAGGCACATATCAGAAGGACACACAAGAGCACCAAAAGGAGAATGCGCGTCCACATGAGCCACATTAACAGTGACTCACGGGGGCCCTTCCCAATGTCTATCAAGGGCAAAGTGGGTGTTGTGGTCTGTTTACACTAAGGGTGCTGTGTCTCAAGGAAAAGGAACCAACTGGTGCTTAACAACAGTATAGCTTCCTCTTACAATCTTCATGTTTAGCAAAAAACTCTAATGGAAAAGAAATAGATGTTTTATGTTTCCATTTTTATAATGTTCAAACACAGATAAAACCAATCTATGATGGTGAAACTCAGAGCAGAGGTTATCTCTGGGGGGAAGAGAGGGACGGGGCCCGGATGAGGCCGGAAGGGACTCGGGGTGCCAGTGCTGTCTGCTTCTTGACGCGGGTGGTGCTTCCATGTGTGGGTTCAATTTGATCCATCAGCAAACTGTGCACTTAGGATTAATATGATGTTCTGTATATACATTACAATTTTTTGAAAGTTGTTAAAAATGAAAAAGCAGAAACTAGCTACTTTTAAGTCCTTACCTTTCTAAGACAGCTGATGTTCAGAGACGACAATCTCTTCTTCAATATAAATTTCAATACCAAAAGTACCTATCTTAAGATATATATAAAAGCCCATAGTCTTTCTACCTTGTAATCCCCATTGGCATCTAAAATAATTGCTTCCCAGGTGGTACTAGTGGTAAAGAACCTGCCTGCCAATGCAGGAGACTTAAGAGATGTGGGTTCAATCCCTGGAGGAGGGCATGGCAACCCAGTCCAGTATTCTTGCCTGGAGAATCCCATGGACAGAGGAGCTTAGCAGGCTACAATCCATAGCGTCGCAGAGTCGGACACGACTGAGGCACTCAGCATGCATGCAATGAGTAATACATGTACATAATTAGAGCATTCAAATAATGCAGTAATAATGTAAATATATATTAATATTAAATGAAAAGTGAAAAGCTCTCTGCAAAAAGGAAGCACTCTTAACATTCATTATGATTCCATGCAGAAACATGAATATTTAGCCTGAATTTTTCTGCTATGCCAGCTCCCCAAACATCCCCAATGCAGCCTGTTTTTGAGACAAATCAAGCTGATTGTCCATGGCAGTAAGACAGAGCACCTAGAGAAGAGTGGCATTGAGCAGTGAGGGAAGGGCAAAGTCGGATTATTTTTGAGAATTTGAAGTTTGTTTTCTGGGTCCGTCTATGCCAAGACTTAATTAGGATCAGCTAAGGAACATGTGTAACCATTTAGGACTGTCAAAGGCAGCAGGGAAAGGTTTTAGGGTGAGGGGTTCAAAGAGTCATACACTTTTTATGCAGTTTTTTAAACTATCTGGGGATGTTTTCTATTGAGTTGGGTCTTGAGAGACTGTGAACACCCAGAGGGGGCACCTTTAACTAATTTGCACTAAGGCTCCATATAGGCAGTTGGCACCATTTTAAAATATACTCTTGAAACACCAAAGTCTGCACTCTAAGTCCACACATTGATCTGTTCCTTGCTTTTTGCTCACATGTGCATTGTAAGGATCTTTCCCTATCAGCACATGTAGATCTCCTTCGTTTCTGTAACAGTTGCCAGTAATCCTTAGAAATTTATCAAGTGTTTAACCAGTCTTATATTGTTGGTCACTTAAATGGTTTCCAGTTTTTAGCTCTTATAATACTTCCATGAATATCCTTGGGAGGACATATCTAATTCAGGTTTAAGAATCCCCACTCTGTTGTTTACTGTGTACCCTGGAGCACGTCTCTTGATCTCTTCACTTTCAGTTTACCTCTCTGTAAAATGTGCAGAGAGCCTTCTTCATTATGTCATTTTGAGGATTGAATGAGATGATCCATATAAAGCATTTTTCAGCCCAGCTTCACACAGTGAGCACTCGGTAAATGTCAACTCTTCCAATTGTTCATAATTCCCATGGGGTAAGTTTCTACTAGTGAGATTTCTGGGTCAGGGCACACACAGTTTTCATGCTAATAGATACAAACTGCCTTCCAAAAAAGTGAACAAACTTAAGTTCTACTGACTGAAAGTAGCCATTTCTCTGAAATGGGAATCAACAACTTTTGACCTTTTCTCGTCTAAGAGTTTTAGTATCTTCCTGGTTTTGACTTACATCTCTTTAATATGAATGAGATGGAACATTTTTGTTTCTTTTACTTGCTTACCCATTTTTCTATTGGGTCATTTTCCTTATGTTTCTGTGAGGCCATTGTAAAGAAATTGACTTCTCTGTCTTTTCATTTTCTTTAATTTTTTGTGTTTGGGGTCTCCTTTCTGCAGGCTGGAAAGTTGTAGTTCCTCTTAATTGTGGAGGCTGCCTCCTTTGGCTAAGGTTGAACCAATGCCTTGTGAAGTTTTCCTGGTTGGGGGACTTGTGCCTGTGTTCTGGCAGATGGAGTTTGATCTTACCTCTCTGAAGGGCAGGGCTGTGTCCAGTAGTGTGTTTCAAGGGTGCCTAGGGGTTTGGTGTGGCTTTGGGCAGCTAATGTTCAGGGTTGTGCTCCTGTTTTGCTAAGGATTGGTATGGGGCATCCAGCCCTGGACCTCGCTGGCTTTGGGGTGGGGCTTGGTCTTAGTGTTGAGATGGAGGCCTTGGGGGGGCTCTTGCCGATTAATGTTCTATGGGGTCAGGAGTTCTCTACTGGTCCAAAGTCCTGGAGTTGAGTCTCCCACCCCTGGGGTTCAGGCCCAACCCCTGACTATAGCATCAAGATTCCACAGGCCACACAGCATAGAAGACAGAACCCCTAGACTAATGGTGACCCAAATGTGACCCTGAACATTTCCCACAAGTATAATATTTAGAAAATTTACTGATTTTTGTATGTTAGTTGTGTAGACTGATGGTCCACTTGTATTCCTAATGGGTTTTCAGCTCTTCCTAAAAATCAGGGTGTGGATATTGAATTACATTTCTTGGGGTGCTGATCTAGTAGTTGCTCTTTCCTCTGTTAATGTGATCTCATATTAGTTTCTTACTACCAGCTATCTGCCTGCAATGCAGGAGACCTGGGTTCGATTCCTGGGTCGGGAAGATCCCCTGGAAAAGGAAATGGCAATCCACTCCAGTATTCTTGCCTGGAAAATCCCATGGACAGAGGAGCCTGGCTGGCTCCATGGGGTTGCAGGAGTGAGACATGACTTAGTGACTAAACCAGCACCACCAGACTAGCCTGGCATTCAGGGAGCCAACTCTTGGTCATGATGTGTTATTTTAAAATTTACTGAAAATATTTTTTTTGCTAATATTCTGTTGAATATTTTAGAATGAATTTTATTAAAGTATTTTTCTACAGTTTTCTATTTTTTGTTCTAAATGTTCTTTGTATAAATATTGTGTAGAGCTGATAAAGAAAAATTTGGAAGATTCTTTTCTTGCTCCTTTTTTATTTTACTCTTTCCCTTATCTTTTTATTGCTTGCTCTGAGTATTGCATTTTACATACATAACTGATCACTGGTTTTGACATTTTTACAAGTTCAAGTGAGTTGTCAGAATCTTATTTCCCTCTGTCTCTTTACCATCCTCCATTTATAATTGTTTAAATATTTCCTGTATATACTTTGGGAATCACATCAGATAGTGTTATAATTTTTGCTCCAATCCTCAGACTTAATTTAGAAAAGCTGAACAAAGAAGGCTACATCTTTGATTTCACCCATTCAATTTTTGTTGTATTCCCTTCTGTCTTATTCTAAGATTCCTTCTTTTATTGTGTTTTTCTGTTTCAAGGACTCTCTTTGGACATTGTTTAGGGTAGGTGCTTATAATATTTCATTTCCTTTACCTAATAATATTTTTGTTTTCCCTGCATTTCTGGAGGACAGTTTCACTGAATATAGAATTACAGAATAAATACATACCTAAATAGCTATCAAATTATAGTTTTTTTCTTTCAGCACTTGGAAACTGTGTGTCACTTCCTTCTGGTCTTCATGGTTTCTGATGAGAAATCTGCTGTGATTTGAATTATTTATACTCTATTGATAGGTATTATTTGTGTCTTACTGCTACAAGAATTTTTCCTTTGCTTTTAGTTTTGAAGTTTGATTATGACATGTATTGATAGTGAATTTCTTTGGGTTTATCCTGTATTGTGTTTGCTTAGCTTTTAAAATCTGTATGTTTATGTCTTTTACTGAATCTGAGAAATTTTCAGTCGTTATTTATTTGAATGCTTTTTCAGCCCCCTCTTTTTCTTCTTCTCACTGGGGACTCAACTGACACGAATGTCTGCACTGTGACTAGACTCCCATAGGCCCCTGAGGTTTTGGTTTGGTCATGGTTTTGGTTTTGGTTTCATTCACTCTATTTTCTCTTTGTTGTTTAGACTGGACAATTTTTACTGTATTAATTTCCAGATCATGAATTCTTTCCTCTGTCCTCTCCACTTTGTTGTTGAGAGAAACAACGTAAAACTCCACTGAGTTTCTAAATTCTGGTTATTGTATTTTTAATTCTAAGATTTCTATTTGGTTTTCATTTATATCTTCTATTACTTTGCTGAAACGTTTTCACATTTCCATTTGTTTCAAGTATGTTGGTATCTGTTCCTTGAGGCATTTTTAAAATTGAGAACTGCTTTAAAATGCTTGTCAAGAAGCAAATAATAAAATGAAAGTAGAAATCAATAAAAGTGAAAGCAAAAACAGTAAGAAAAGGCGATGAAATAAGCTGATTCTTTGAAAAGAGTCAATATAATTGAAAGACTTAGAAAGATAATATACAATAATCAATATCAGGAATGACATAGGTACTACAATTACAGACCTTGAATCTTTTAAAAAGGCAGTAAGAGAATACTATAAACAACTTAATTTCATAAATTGAATAACTCAGAAGAAATGGACCAATTCATTGAAAACTGCAACCTACTACTGCTTAGCAAAGGTAAAGTAGATAACTTGAATAGCACTATACCTATAACAGAAGTAGAGTTCCTAATTAGAAAGACCCCCAAAAGGAAATATGCTATCCCATACAGTTTAACTTGTAAGAATTACCAAACATGTTTAAAAGTTAACACCAATTTTACACAATCTCTTCCAGCAAAATAAGAAGGTGAAAATATTTCTGAAACCAGTATTGCCTCAAGAATGACCACAAATACAGTACAAGAAAATGCAATCATCTATCAAAATCTCCCATGACTTTGATGTAAAATTCCTCAACAGAATGCTAACAAATTGAATCCAGCAGTGTGTTTTTTTAAATGATATACCATTACCAAATGTGATTATTCCTGCTATGTGAGACTGGATCAATGTTTGAAAATCAATTACCTTAAGCTACCATATGAACAAGAAAAAAAATATATGATTTGTCAATCAATGCAGGAAGAGCATTGGACAAAATCTAACAAACACATTATAATAACTCTCATCAATCTAGTAATAGAGGGAAATTCTTCAACTTAATGAAGAGCACCTACAAAGTCACCTACAACTAACATCATAGTTAAAGGAAAGACAATGCTCTCCCCTTATGACTGTGATGAGGCAAAGGTGTCTCCTCTGAGCACTCTCATTCTGACCACAGGGCAACGTGATATTGGAGGTCCTAACGGCCATAATAAGACAGTAAAAAGAAACAGAGGCTTACAGATTGAAAAGGAAGAACAAAACTCCTTATTTTCTCATAACATTATGTAAAAAATACTAATGAATCAACAAAATCCTCTCAAAATTTCACCACATATGAATTCATCAGGTCACAGGACATAAAATCATCATACAAAGAATTAACTGAAATTCTACTTATTAAAAATGAACATGTAGAAATAAATTTAAAGCATGATGCCATTTCTAATTTTCCAATAAAATGAAAAACTTAGCTATAAGCGTAACACATTCAGGGTCTGTATACTGAAATTTGCAAAATTCCAAGGAAAGAAACAGAAAAAGACTTAAAAAATAGAAGATAAGTCCTATGTTCATGGATTGGAAGACTCAGTAAAGATGTTGATTCTCTGCAAATTGATCTCTAGTTTTAATAAAGTTTCTATCAAATCACCACTTAATTTTGTTTGTGTGGACATCAACAAGCTTTTCGTAAAATCTATATGGGAAGGTATGGCAGTAGAGGAGGTAAAACAACCTTGAAAAGAATAAAGTGGGCAGGAGAGCTTACGGTGAGCGGTGTCAGATTCCTGACCTCCGAAGAAGAGAAATTAGCTGCGGGACCAGAGACGAGGCTTGATCACTCAGAGCTTTTGTGTAGACGAGTTTTATCACAGTGCAAAAGGGGCAGAGGGAGCTTCTGACACAGACATCAGAAGGGGGCGAGAGCGCCCCACTGGCCAGTCCTATCAAGGCCTTACGTACTTTTTCAGTTGGTTACTAACAATAGAAGGGTCTTACAGACCCACTCCCACAACATGTATCTTAAGGTAACAGGATTAGTCAGAAGATTCTTAGGGCTTCCCTGGGAGCTCAGAGGGTAAAGCGTCTGCCTGCAATGCCGAGTCGGAGTGGGAGAAACGTCCTGGAGCAAGATCCATTGTTGTTATATAACGATTAGTAAGAGTTTAAGGAAAAACATACCCCTGAGTAAGATGAGTTGTTTTATTGTGTAATCATTAGCTCTGGGCTTAAAGAAAGTTAGTCTTAGAAGAAATAGATTGTTGCTGTAACAACTCAGAGTTTAAGAAAAAAAAATCTTACATGACTAAGAAGGAGAGTAGAAAAAACAGTTTGTCCTTTACTCCTCCTCAAGAGCCCCAGACTCCTTATCCACCTGCCTGAGAATTAGCTCTCTCCTTCCCTTCTCCAGACGATCTTCATGACCCAGGGATTGAACCTGCGTCTCGCATTGCAGATGGATTCTTTACCATCTGAGCCACCAGGGAAGCCTCGCAAGGGATAGACACATAGATTAATGGGACCAAACAGAGATCCCAGAAACTTATCTACACAAATATGTCCAGCTTATGTTGACAAAGGTGAAAAGCCGTTCAAACAAGGAAGGATGGCATTTTCAAGAAACTGTGCTAGAGAAACTAGACATTAAATGAGCCTCGGCCCAAATATCATGTCTATATTAATCACAGACTTAAAAGTGTAAAATAAAAACTGTTAGAGAAAAAAAAAAATGGGAGAAAGTCTTGAGGTTCTTGTGCTGTGCCAGACAAAGAATTCTTACACTTGACCCCAAAAGTATGATCCATAAGAGAAAAATATTGATAAATTATACCTCATCAAAATTAAAATATTTGCTCTGCAAAAGACTTTGTTAAGAGGATGAAAAGGCAAGCATATCTACAGACTAAGAAAACGTATTTGCAAATCATATATTTGACAAGGGACTTGTATCCACAATATACAAAGAACTCTCAAAATTCAATATCAAGAAAACAACTGAATTAGAAAATGAGGAAAAGTTATGAACAGATATTTCTATTCATGAGGATAGATAGATGGAAAATAAGCACAGGAAAAGATGTTCTATATCAATAGTCATTTGAATTTACAAATTCAAACCACAATGAGATATTACTACACACCTTCCAAAATAATTAAAATAAAAAATATTGATAACACCAAATGCTGGTGAAGAGGCAGAGAAACTTCATCACTCATTTATTGCTTGCAGGAATGTAAAATAACCATCTACTCTGGAAAAAAGTTTAGCAATTAAAAAACAAAAAACAAACTAAAGAGGTAACTACCATATGAATCACGAACTGCACTTGAGCATTTATCCCTGAGAAATGGAAGCTTCGATTCACACAAAAATGTATAAGTGTGCACAGTAGATTTATCAATAATAACTCCAACTGCAGCCAAGAAGAGGAAGGTCATTGCTGATGGCATCTTCAAAGCTGAACTGAATGAGTTTTTCACTGAGGAGCTGGCTGAAGATGGGTACTCTGGAGGTGAGGTCCAAGTTACCCCAACCAGGCCAGAAATCATTTTCTTGGCCACCAGGACACAGAATATTCTTGGTGAGAAGGGCCGATGGATTCCAGGAATTGACTGCTGTGGTTCAGAAGAGATTTGGCTTCCCTGGTGGTAGTGTAGAGCTTTATGCCGAAAAGGTAGCCACAGGAGGTCCGTATGCCGTGGCCCAGGCAGCGTCTCTGTGTTAGACAGTCGGAGGCCTTCCTGTGCAGAGGGCCTGCTGTTGTACGCCGCAGCTCCTCGTGGAGAGTGGGGCCAAGGGCTGCGAGGCGGCAGTGTCTGGGAAACTCTGAGGACAGAGGGCTAAATCCATGAATGGCTAAACCCATGGATGGCCTCGTGATTCACAGTGGGGACCTGTTCACCACTATGTTGAGCCTGCCGTGCTCCATGTGCTGCTCAGGTAACGATCGTGCTGCCTTGGGCCCCAACTGGTAAGACTGGCCCTCAGAAGCCTCTGCCTGATGGCATGAGCACTGTGGGAGCCAAAGATGAAATGCTGCCCACCACCCTCATCTCTAAACAGAAGGGGAAGCCTGAGCTGCCTGCATGCCCCAGCTGGTACCCACAGCAAAACAGGTCTCCTTGGCCACTGGATCTGCAGTCTATAAAGACCTTTAATAAAATCTTTTTAAAAGAAAAAAAAATACTAATTCCAACTGGAAACAACTCAGTTGTTCTTCAGTGGAAGAGTGGTTAAACAAATTTTTATATCTGTATCATGGAGTTCTATTCAGTAATGAAAAGGAATAAATGGTACACAACAACCAGGATAGATCTTAAGGAAATTATGCTGAGTGAGAAAAACCAGTCTCCAAAAGTTACATACTGAATGGTTCCATTTCTATAATATTCTTGAAAGTGAAAGTCACTCAGTCGTGTCTGACTCTTTGTGACCCCATGGATAGTCCATGGGATTCTCCAGGACAGAATACTGGAGTGGGTAGACTTTCCCTTCTCCAGGGGATCTTCCCAACCCAGGGATCCAACCCAGGTCTCTTAAACTGATGTAACTATAGACATGAGAAACAAATGAGTGGTTTCTAGGAGTTAGGATTTGAGGGAGGGTTGGCTCCAAAAGGGTAGCCCAAGGGAGCCTTGCGGTGACAGAGCAGTTCTGGATCTCCAGATGCTAGATGCACAAAGCTCCTGTGTGACAAATTTCATAGAACCACACACACACACACACGCATGCACATGATTGTTTATACAACTGGCAACACCTGAATAAACTGTGGCTTGTACTAATGTCAATATCATAGATTTGATATTATAGTCACGCAAAATGCTACCTTTGTGGGATTAGGGGTACAGAGTACACAGGACCTACTATACGTTTTTTTCCCACCTACTGTAAATCTTATTCCAAATTAGTTTCTTAAATTTCCTGGTCACATAATTCCAACTTCTGCATCTTCTCAAAATTGGTGTTTGTTGACTGTATTTTCTCATTCAAGTTGAGATTTTCTGACAGTGATTTTCAATTGAATCCTGAACACTGTGAGTACTGTGTTATGAGGCACTAGCTTTTATTCAGGTCTTCTGTTTTATCAGTGCCTACTTACTGCCTGGTGGAGGTGGGAGTCCAGCGACCCTCCTTTGCCTGTGCTGACACCCAGGGACAGAAGGTGCCCCATTACTATGAGAGCTCAGGGTCCCCACTAGATGTTCATGACACAAACACCACCCTGGTGCTTCTGCACTCTCACTGAGACTGTGGAGCGGGATAAGGACTCACTGTTGTTGGGAGGCCATGAAAGTCTCAGCTCCCAACTCCAGCGTCTCTGACACCAGCAACCCATGAAGGTAGGGAGCGTCTAGGCCCCTCTTAGATTTTTGTGACAGGAGTAGGGTCAGGCCCTTGTTTTTTCCACGGTGCTTGACCGGAGTAGGGGAGTTATCATCTACAAGTGTTCTGTCTTGCTAGGCTGCCCCTTCCCTCATGTTCTAGACAGAGAGAGCAGGCTTTTTGGACGACTGTCTGTGTCATTGTTATTTCTGAATCGCCGGCTTCTCCAGCTCCCACTGTTGGACGCAGGAGGCAGAAAGAAAACCCGATGATCCTGCCGCTGTGTTGTTCTTTGGTCCTGCAGTCCCAGCCAGCCTGACTTCTCTTCTCCACCTCTGAGTGTCTTCTTGCGCTTATTTGATGTATAATATCCAGAGGCTATAACTGCGCTTAGTGGGAAGAATAGGGAGAAGTGCATTTACTCCATCTTTTCCAGAAGACTTTTGTTTCATAAGTTGATTCCATTTATTTTATTGATATAATATTTATATTTGTTATAAATTCTCTATATTTTCAGTTTTTTTAAAAAAGTCTGTATTGGGGTATAGTTGATTTTAGTTTCTGCTGTACAGCAAAGTGAATCAGTTTTATATATCCACTCTTTTTTAGATGTTTTTCCCATATAGGTCATTACAGAGTATTGAGTAGAGTTTCCTATGCTATATAGTAGTTAGCTATTTGGGCTTCCCTGGTGGCTCAGATGGTGAAGAATCTACTTGCAACGCGGGATACCTGGATTCTATCCCTGGATTGGGAAGACCCCCTGGAGAAGGGAATGGCTATGCACTCCAATATTCAGTCCTGGAGAATTCCATGGACAGAGGAGCCTGGCAGGCTATATATAGTCCATGGGGTCACAAAGAGCTGGACATGACTGAACAAGTTTCACTTTACTGGGTTGGCCAAAATGTTTGTTTGGGGTTTTGTGCAATATTACAAACCTGAATGAACTTTTTGGTCAACCCACAATATTTTATGTATCAGTCAGTCAGTTCAGTCGCTCAGTCGAGTCTGACTCTTTGAGACCCCATGAATCACAGCACGCCAGGCCTCCCTGTCCATCACCAACTCCCGGAGTTTACCCAAACTCATGTCCATTGAGTCGGTGATGCCATCTAACCATCTCATCCTCTGTCATCCCCTTCTCCTCCTGCCTTCAATCTTTCCCAACATCAGGGTCTTTTCAAAAGAGTCAGCTCTTCGCATCAGGTGGCCAAAATATTGGAGTTTCAGCTTCAACATCAGTCCTTCCAATGAACACCCAGGGCTGATTTTCTTTAGGATGGACTGGTTGGATCTCTCTGCAGTCCAAGGGACTCTCAAGAGTCTTCTCCAACACCACAGTTCAAAAGCATCAATTCTTCAGCGCTCAGCTTTCTTTATAGTCCAACTCAAACATCCATACATGACTACTGGAAAAACCATAGCCTTGATTAGATGGACCTTTGTTGACAATGTAATGTCTCTGCTTTTTAACATGCTGTCTAGGTTGGTCATAACTTTCCTTCCAAGGAGCAAACATCTTTTAATTTCATGGCTGCAATCACCATCTGCAGTGATTTTGGAGCCCAGAAAAATAAAGTCAGCCACTGTTTCCACTGTTTCCCCATCTATTTTCCATGAAGTGATGGGACCAGATGCCATGATCTTAGTTTTCTGAAAGTTGAGCTCTAAGCCAACTTTTTCACTCTCCTCTTTCACTTTCATCAAGAGGCTCTTTAGTTCTTCTTCACTTTCTGCCATCAGGGTGATGTCATCTGCATATCTGAGGTTATTGATATTTCTCCTGGCAATCTTGATTCCAGCTTGTGCTTCATCCAGCCCAGTGTTTCTCATGATGTACTCTGCATATAAGTTAAATAAGCACGGTGACAATATACAGCCTTGACGTACTCCTTTTCCTATTTGGAACCAGTCTGTTGTTCCATGTCCGGTTCTAACTGTTGCTTCCTGACCTGCATACAGCTTTCTCAAGAGGCAGGTCAGGTGGTCTGGTATTCCCATCTCTTTCAGAATTTTCCATTGTTTATTGTGATCCACACAGTCAAAGGCTTTGGCATAGTCAATAAAGCAGAAACAGATGTTTTTCTGGAACTTTCTTGCTTTTTTGATGATCCAGCGATCGTTAGCAATTTGATCTCTGGTTTCTCTGCCTTTTCTAAAACCAGCTTGAAGTTCACGGTTCACGTACTGTTGAAGTCTGGCTACCTTGCTAGCGTGTGAGATGAGTGCAATTGTGTGGTAGTTTGAGCATTCTTTGGCATTGCCTTTCTTTGGGATTAGAATGAAAACTGACCTTTTCTAGTCCTGTGGCCACTGCTGAGTTTTCCAAAGTTGCTAGCATATTGAGTTCAGCACTTTCACTTTTATATATAGTGTATATATATATATATACTTTTATATACATAGTAGTGTGTATATGTCAATCCCAATGCCTCATTTTATCTTTCTCACCGGTTCCCCTCCCTGATAACCATAGAACCCGTTCCCTTCCCTGATAACCATAAAATTGTTTTCTACGTCATGACTCTATTTCTGTTCTGGAAATAAGTTCCTTTGTACATTTTTTTAGATTCCACACGCAAGCAATAGCATATGACATTTTTCTTTCTCTGTCTGACTTATTTCACTCAGTACGACAATCTCTAGGTCCATCCATGTTGCTGCAAATGGCATTATTTTGTTCTTGTTATGCCTGAGTAATATCCCATTGTATATATGTACCACATCTTCGTTATCCATTCCTCTGTCGGTGGACAATCAGGCTGCTTCTGTCTCCTGTCTGTTGTAAACAGTGCTTCAGTGGACTTTTGGGTGCATGTATCTTTATGAATTATGCCTTTCTTTAGATTTATCCCTGGTAGTGGGATTGTGAGGTCATATGGTACTTCTGTTTTTAGTTTTTTAAAGGAATCTCTACAATGTTCTCTATTGTGGCTGTACCAATTTACATTCTCACTAGCAGTGTAGGAGGGTTCCCTTTTCTCCACACCCTCCCCAGCATATATTGTTTGAAGATATTTTGATGGTGGCCACTCTTGTGGTGCTAGTGGTAAAGAACCCACCTGCCAATGCAGGAGACTTAACAGGCGTGGGTTCCATCCCTGGATTGGGAAGACCCCCTGGAGGAGGGAGGGCAGACCCCCTGGAGGAGGGAGGGCATGGCAACCCACTCCAGTGTTCTTGCCTGGAGAATCCCATGGACAGAGGAGCCTAGGGGGCTACAGTCCAAGGGGTCTCAAAGAGTCAGACACTGAAGCAAATTAGCAGGCATGTATGCTTTCTGACCAATGCGAGCTGATACCTCATTAGAGTTTTGATTTGCATTTCTCTACTAATTAGCGATACTGAGCATCTTTTCATGTGCTTTACGGCAATCTTTGGAAAAACGTCTATTTCGATCTTCTGCCCATTTTTTGATTGGGTTGTCCGTTTGTTTTTGTTATTGAGCTGCATGAGCTGTTGTATATTTTGGAGATTAATTCCTTATTGGTCACTTCATTTGCAGATACGTGGGTTGCCTTTTCACTTTGTTAATGATTTGCTGAATTCTCCTTCCTTTCCTTTCTTCTGTTAAAAAAAAAAATTAATAAACAGAAACCTCAATTAAATAGAATAGGAGACCAGAAGGGGGAGCTCTCACACCCTATGAAGACAGCAGAGCCCAACAAGAAGAAAGACCTGGTAAGAACTGGTCGAGTTTTTAGACTGCACAGGAGAAAATGCTAAGCTAAAAACCAGTGAAAAAACGGAAAGGACATTCCTGCAGTACCTTAGTGTTGAGACAAAGACCCATCAAGCTCTCAGAGGAAAGGCCAGAAGCAGTTTCCATGTTTACATTCTAGAGCCTGAGGTGAGCCAGATACAGACTGATCCTTAAGCTGCTTACAACGGATACACTTTAAATATAAGCACATAGAAAGTTTGAACTAGAAGCATGGAAAATAGTTTACCACAGAAAAGTTTTCCAAAACTAAAATGCAAATTCACTGTAGTGGAAGACTAAAACTCTCACCTCTTTTAATAACAGAAGCAGCAGACCACAAAATATTAAAAAAAGATTCAGGAACAGATGATCTGAATAAGACAATCCACAAACTTGATCTAATTAACACATAGAGAACATCTGGTAAAGCGTTAACATTTTTGTCAAGTACACAAATCAAAATCGACTGTATGCGGGGCCAGAAAGAAAGTCACAGTATATTTCTTTGTGACAGCACAGAGTATGTTCTTGTTCATAGAAAACAGTAACTACAGTATATTAGAAAATGTCCAGCTGCCTAGAAATTGAAGACTATAGTTATAAATAACCCAGATTCAAAAATTACAAACAAAAATTTGAAAATATTTTAAAATTCACTGGTTTGTTTATTTTTGGCTGCGCCGGGCCTGCGTTGCTGCGTGTGGACTCTCTCCAGTTGTGGTACGTGGGCTTCTCATTGTGGTGGCTTTTCTTATTGTCACGCCCGGGCTCAGTTGCCCCGAGGCAGGTAGGATCTTCCTGGACCAGGGATTGAACCCGTGTCCCCTACATCAGCAGGCAAACTCTCAACCAATGGACCAGCAGGAAGCCCCTGAAAATACTTTAAAATGAATGATAAACAGGGGCTGAAGGACAGACACAGACAAATAAAACAGAACCGAGTCCATGCATTCACCAACACAGATCTAGGGACCTGCGCCACACTCAGTGAGGAAGTGATGATAGCGTATCAGTTAGTGTCCAGTCAGGAACAGAAACCACACAGATCTAGGGACCTGCGCCACACTCAGTGAGGAAGTGATGGTAGCGTACCAGGTAGTGTCCAGTCAGGAACAGAAACCACAGGGGATTTAAACAAGGGAAGTTTAATGTAAAGCTATACTATTAAGCCGTGATGGAAGGGAAAATAAAAATTACAAGGGAACCCTAGGACTGAGGAAGGGCGTCCAAGGGGGAATAAACTTGAAAGCGAAATCAACCATGGTCCTTGGACTCTAACCAGTAGAAATGAAGAGGTCCGATGAGCAGTTCAGGTAAGACTTCACCGTGAGAACATGTTAACAGCGGCCTCGGTCTTGGAGGAGAGGGGGCTCAGCGTTGGGGGGCTTGGGGGGCCTGGCCAGAGGAGTGGTTTAGGTGGTCTTCCCACACCCTCGCGGCAGTGCTATAAACAGGAATCATGCTCCGGGCACTCAGAAGGGGCAGTTGATTTGTGGCCTTTTCGGCTCATAACTGCCCCATTCGCACCTGCATAGTTATTTTGAGTCCCTTATAGCTTCTTGGTATTCCATTGCTGGGGGAGACATCTGTGCGCGCCAGCAAGCACTCCAGTAGGGGCTCCCAGGTCCCAGCCTCCCTCCCACCCCTGGCGGAGAAGTTCCCTGCCTTGCCTAGAGCAGAGCGGGACCGCAGCCGAGGAGCCAGCGGAAAGCAGCCCTGGGGGGCCGACGAGCCGCAGCTGGCAGCTGGGCGGGAAGCGTGCGGGAGGAGCGGAGGCGCTGACGCAGATGGGGGCCAGGACCGCGCCGTCTCCAAGAGCCACGGGGCAAGGAGACGCAGGCCCGGCTGGGGCTGCCACGTTGCGGAGGGAAACGCGTCCTGGGCGTGTGGCTTAGATGAGCGTCGCTGGCTCTCACCCCCCGCAGTGCCGACTCGGTGCGCAGCCCCTGGAAGCAGCAGGACAGCGCCTTCCCCTTGCGGTCTTCCTCCAGCTCTCTCTGCTGAGAAAGGTTACCGTCTCCCTCTCTCTCTCTTGACTCGCTCAGCTGTATGGACTCTTGCGACGCCATAGACTGTAGCCCATGGGAGTCTCTGGGCGAGAGTACTGGAGTGGCCTTCTCCAGGGGATCTTCCCGACCCAGGAATCGAACCCATGTCTCCTGCACTGCAGGCAGATTCTTTACCGACTGAGCTATGAGGGAAGCTGAAGGTTACCATGGGGCCCCCTTAACCGAGAGCTGCTTGAGGAGCTCTGGCCACTGTTGCAGTGAGCACTGCAAGGTGAACGAGGGGCTGAGAGGCAGTGAACTGGTAACTGGTACAGTTACTTTCGGTAAATAGTACTGGTTCAGTTGGAGATATATACGGAAAATGTTATCTTTCCCCATTCCTGCGCTGCGTGCAAGATTAATTCTATAGACAATCTAAATATTAAAGATAGGAAGGAAACACGGATTTTTAGAAAGATGTCTAGATTTCAGGGCGCTTTTCAGAATGTTTTCTAGCTTTTAAGAAGAAAACATAGGCTATATCATCATTACTTGGTAATAGGCAAGTATTTCTTAAGAGGATATGAAAAGCACTAACAATAGAGGTGAAATTTCTTAAACTGCACTTTAAGATTTAAGACACCTGTTCTTCAAAAACCTGGTGGCTCAGTGGTAAAGAATCCGCCTGCCAATGCAGGAGACACAGGAGACAAGGGGTTGGATCCCTGATCCTGGAAGATCCCACGTGCAGCCCCGCAAAGCGACTAAGCCCCTTCACCACAGCTTTTGAGCCTGTCCTCTGGAGCTGGGAGCTGCAGATACTGAGCCCCTGTGCTACATCCATGAAGCCCGAGTGCACCAGAGCCCACGCTCTGCAGGAGGAGAAACCGCTGCAGTGAGAAGCCCTCGCACCACAGCTGGAGAGCAGCCCCCGCTTGCTACAACTAGAGAAAAGCCCGGGCAGCAACAAGGACTGAGCACAGTCAGAAATAAATGAATAAGTGACCCAGTTCCATAAGCAGAGCTGGGCTCGGAAATGACAGCACTTAGCCTAGGACCTTTCCTATTTCATCCTGTGAAG
Organism: Okapia johnstoni; assembly: GCA_024291935.2. Taxonomy (NCBI): domain Eukaryota; kingdom Metazoa; phylum Chordata; class Mammalia; order Artiodactyla; family Giraffidae; genus Okapia; species Okapia johnstoni. The sequence continues at coordinate 4,920,834 of CM044326.1, forward strand.
CTTGTACTAATAGCACCAAAGTCATACCTATCACCATATATTTTTATTTGAAGATAAATAAAATTTCAACTTTATTTTCTCAATGTAGGTGAGTTCTATTTGAAGAAAATCCTGCTATTGGGGACTTAACTGAAGGGGAAATCTGGACAATTTCCAAACTTCACTCTATAAAAACTTCCCTTGCAGCTTTCCCTTTAAAGGGTCATAGTCCCACTGCACTTTTTAAAGCACAGTTCAGTTAGGAAGAATTCAGTCTACATGCAGATTTTTCAGAAATATTCGGATGCATCAACCTATGTACACCTTTGTTCTGATCCCTTTTTTTCTCTGTTGAGTATCTTCCGTTATTCTAAAAACAAACCACATGGTAGTATGAGATTGGTTTGGCCATTGGGCACAGTATTTGAATCAGTTATAACCCTGTAGCTCAGACGGTAAAGAATCTGCCTGCAATGCAGGAGACCCGAGTTCGATCCCTTGGTCTGGAAGATCCTCTGGAAAAGGGAATGGCAATCCACTCCAGTATTCTTGCTTAGAGAATTCCATAGACAGAGGAGGCTGGCGGGCCACAGTCCATGGGGTCACAAAGAGTTGGACACGACTGAGCGACCAGCCATAGCATAGCATAACAAGATAAGTAATAATTACAATCAACTTTATTGTTGTATTTAAAAACTGTCCTTTTACACAAGACAAAGAGCATGGGCTCAGCTTATGTATTAATATTGGCTTGAACACATGTATCTAATTCCTTCTCAAAAGTCCACTAAAACTAAAATAGCAGATTTCTTTAAAAAAAAAAAAAAGACATAAACCCATAAGATGGGGAGAGCAAGATAGGCATCCATAGCAGCACCATTTTTGGAAGCTGAAAAACAAATGAACAAATCAAAACTGATTGAATAAGCACAAGAACACCGAACCCCTAGAAAGCCATGGGGAAACCTAAGAGTTAATTTGAACTATTATAGCTGAATCTTTAAATGCTTAAGAAATGGCACCACCACATACCTCAGGAGCTAAGAAGCGAGAAGTGTGTGTGTTAGTTACTCAGCTGTGTCTGACTCTTTGAGACCCCATTTACTATAGCTGGCCAGGCTCTTCTGTCCATGGGATTCTCCAGGCAAGAATACTGGAGTGGGTTGCCATTCCCTTCTCCAGGGGATCTTCCCGACCCAGGGACTGAACCCAGGTCTCCTGCACTGCAAGTGTCTTTACCATCTGAGCCACCAGGGAAGCCCAAGAGTGAGAAGGATCTTACCCTAAAATAAGGATAACATGGATGAATGATCTGAGAGCAGTTTCAGCTCTAGATCCTTCTTCCCATTCATGTTCCTGCTCCCCACCCCTATGGAATTCTGAATGTTTATTCTCTGGAGCAGGTAAAACAGAAAATCTAGAAAGGGAGCACCAGGCTAGAAACAAGGATTAAGTGATCATATGCATACTGAATGATAAATGTAGAGGCAAGCTTTGTTTCTCTCCCAGAGTGCTGCAGCCAAACTCTTACCCTCCAGTCTCTTAGAGAATTCTTCTTTGGAGAATCTAACCAGGCCAACAGGAAAAGACTTCAAGATACTGACCTCAGAAATTTCCCTAAAATATCCCGGTAACACCATTGAACAGTGATGTTCAAAGTCAACAAGTCCTGCCTACAGACCCAGAGTTTCAGTGATCATTTTAGCTCCTCTTAATTAGGAGGAGATGAGGAAACATCAGACATCTGAGAAATACCTCAGAGAGAGGTATATTGGTTTCCTAAGACTGCCGTAACAAAGCTGTTTAGTCTGGGTGCCTTAAACAACAAAAATGTATCTTCTCACAATTCAGAAGACTAGAAGTCTTAAGATCAAGGTGTCAGTAGGGTTGGTATCTTCTGAGGCCTTTCTCCTTGCTTGGAGATGACCATCTTCTTTCTGTATCTTCACAGGATCTTCCCTCTGTGTAAGTCTGTATCTTAATCTCTTATAAGGACACCAGTCATGTTGGATTCAGCTCAGTTCAGTCACTCAGTCATGTCCAACTCTGCAACCTCATGGACTGCAGCACACCAGACTTCCCTGTCCATCAGCTCCCAGGGGTTGCTCAAACTCAAGTCCATCAAGCTGGTCATGCCATCCAACCATCTCATCCTCTGTCATCCCCTTTTGCCTTCAATCTTTCCCAGCATCAGCGTCTTTTCCAAAGAGTCAGTTCTTTGCATCAGGTGGCCAAAGTATTGGAGCTTCAGCTTCAGCATCAGTCTGGATTCAGCATCAGCTTCAGAATCAGCACCAGCTTCAGTATATTGGATTAGGTCATCCTAATGACCTCTTTTAAACTAATATCCCCTCTAAAGACTCTGTCTCTGAACACAGTCATATTCTGTGTTAAGACTTCAACACATGAATTTGAAGGGGACACAATTCAGCCCACAATAAGATGACAGGGACCAAAAGAAACCATAACAAAAATGCAGCTGAAGGAAACACTGTGCAAGGACAATAAACCTATTAATCTTAGAGACAGAAGAGAAGAGGTTGCATCCATTAAATAAGAACAAGGTACCATTAAAAAGAAATATTCAGAGAATGGGAAAAGGTTCTTGAAAGTTAAAAACATAATAGCTGAAATGGAAACATTAATATTGGAAGATAAACTCAAGGAAATCTTCTAGAAGGTAGAGTAAAAAGAATTGGAAAACAGGATGAACTATTTAAGAAAATTCTAAAAACCAATCCAGGAAGTCCAATATCCAAATAGTGGGATTTCCGTAAAGAATGTTCAGAATAAACAAACAGAGGCAATCACCAAGAAAAGAACTCACGAAGTACGAGAATTCCCTTCTGGCTAAATTGTAAAATGTCTCAAAGACCATCACTCCCACCCTAACAATGAGAAGAAGCAAGATGAGCTACAAAATAATGGTTTAAAACCATGATTTTTAAAAAGCTAATCGAAGTGCCTGTGTGTATAAACAGAGATGAAAAAAATTCTAAAGTCATAAGTCCTTTTTAGGAAGGAAGATACCCACAGCTGATTTCATCTTGGTTAGAGCTGTGGGAGGAGGAAGAGTCTTCCAGACAAATTTAATATCCACATATCATGGTTACTTACATATATGGTTAATTACTTTAAAAAATCAAGGTGAGAGATCAATTCAATGGGGGAAAGAACTTTTTCTTGCCTTTTAAAAAAATGACGCTGTGAAAACTAACCAGATGGGAAAAAGATATACCTTTTCACACCAGAGACAAAAATTAATCTGAAATGGATCATAGATCTAAATGTAAAAGCTAAAACAATAGAACTATAATAAAACAGAAAAACATGCTTATAACTCTAGTGTAGACAAAGATTTTTAGGTTGGACATGAGAAGCACTAGCCATGAAGTAAAATATTTAAAGTCTCCGCTGATTAAAAGACACCAATACAATGGCTGAGCACTGGAAATATCTCCAAATATCTCCAAGAGAGCTGATGAACACACTAAAGCGCATTTATACAATGGGATCTACACTGGAAATATCTCCAAATATCTCCAAGAGAGCTGATGAACACACCAAAGCGCATTTATACAATGGGATCTACACTGGAAATATCTCCAGATATCTCCAAGAGAGCTGATGAACACACCAAAGCGCATTTATACAATGGGATCTACACTGGAAATATCTCCAAGACAGCTGATGAACACACCAAAGCACATATATACAATGGGATCTTCACTGGAAATATCTCCAAAAATCTCCAAGAAAGCTGATGAACACACTAAAGTGCATTTATACAATGGAATCTACTCATTAATATAAAGGAATAGAACTAGAGATACATGCTATACATGTATGAATCTCAAAAATATGATATTGGGGAAAAGACATCAGATGAAAAAGATACATACTGCATGTGACCATTTAGGTAATGTTCAAAGATAGGGAAAAATCTAAGATCATAGAAATCCGAAAACGGTTGCCTCTGGGATAGGAGGCACTGACTAGAAAGGGGGAATGATAGAATTTTCTGCGGTGATAGAAAGTTCTATGTCAGTTACACAGGGGGTATACATTGTTCCAAAATGAACACAAGATTTGTTCACTTTATTGTTTGTAGTTACACCTCATCAAATTGTACTGAACTCTGAGCAAACTGGGAATATAAAAATATTTCCCTAGCTTGGTAAAAAATTTCCCTAGCTTGGTCTACAAAAAGCTACAGCTAACATCATACTTAATGATGAGAAACTAGAAGCTTTCCCACTAAGATCAGGAACAAGGTGAGGATATCCCATCTCATCGCTCCTTTCAGCATCATACTAGAAGACCTAGCTATTGACTAAGACAAGAAAATGAAATAAAAAGTATATAGATTGAGAAAGAATAAATAAAACTGTCATGATTATGTATTGGTAGAAAATTCAAAAAAACCCCAAAAACCTCATAGAACTTATAAGTGATTATTACAAGACTACAGGGTATAGGTTTAACTACACAAAAGTCAATCAGTTTCCTATACAATAGTAAAGAACAAGTAGATGTTGAAATTAAAACTCAATACCATTTACATTAACATCTCCAAAATGAAATCCTTAGGAACAAACCTAACCAAAATATGGATAAGATATTTATGAGAAAAACTATAAAATTCTGATGAAACAAATAAAAAAACTGAATGATATTCCATGCTCATACTTCTTAGGATATGAAGGGAGACTCATTATTGTCAAAATGTCAGTTCTTCTCAACTTGATCTACAGATTCAAGGTAATTTCAATCAAAATCCCAGCAAGTTATTTTGTCAGTATTGACAAATTGATTTTAAAGTTTATATGGAGAGGCGAAAGACCCAGAATAGCCAATTCAGTATTGAAGGATAAGAGCAACTTTGGAGGATTGACTCTACCTGACATCAAGATTTACTATAAAGCTACAGTACCGAAGACAGCATGCTATTAGTCAAAGAATAGATAGTGTAACAGAATAGAGAGCCCAGAAATATATTCACACAAATATGGTCAACTGATCTTTGACAAAGGAGTTACGTTACTAGGATGAAGAAAAGGTAGTGGTTTCAACAAATGTTACTGGAACAACTGTATATCCACATGCAAAAGAATGAATCTAGACACAGACCTTGTATCTTTCATAAAAATTGACTCAAAATTGTTGATAGACCTAAATGTAAAACAAATAAAACCTATAAACCTTTTAGAAGAAAGTGAAAGTGAAAGTGTTAGTCACTCAGTTGTGTCCAACTCTTTGCGACCCCATGGACTGTAGCCCACCAGGCTCCTCTGTCCATGGAAATCTCCAGGCAAGAATACTGGAGTGGGTTGCCATTTCTTTCTCCAGGGGATTTTCCCAACCCAGGGATCAAACCCTGGTCTCCCGCTTTGTAGGCCAATTCTTTCCCATTTCAGCCACCAGGGAAGGGGAAGGGGAAATTGTTAGTTAAGGAATGTAGGATTTAGTTCCCTGACCACGGATTGAACCCAGGCCCCCTGCATTGGGATTACGGAGTCTTAGCCACTGTACCACAAGGGAGATCCCTTTAGAAGATAACATAGGAGAAAATCTAGATGATCTTGGGTTTGGTGGTGATCTTTTTAATACTCAAAACCAAAAGCGTGATCCATGAAAGAAATACTTGATAAACTGGGATTCAGTGAATTAAATACTTCTTATCTGTGAAAAACAGTGTTAAGAGAATTAGAATTCAAGCCACATACTGGGAGAAAATATTTGCAAAAAAAAAAAAAAAAACCCCACATCTGATAAAGGACTGTTACTCAAAACATATGAAGAACTCTTAAAATTCAACAATAAAGAAAATAAGCAGCCAGATTTTAAAATCTTTAATCCATTTGGTTAACCCTTTGGGTTAACAAACCCTCACCAAAGAAGATATTCAGATGTCAAATAAGTATGTGCAAAGATGCTCCATATAATCCACTAGAATGAAGTCATCAGGGAAATGTAAATTAAAACGCTGAAACACACCTCTTAGAACGGCCAAAATTCAAAACACTGACAATACCAAATGCTGTCAAGGATGTGGAACAACATGAACTCTCATTCCCAAATGAGTTGAAAATGTGTGTGCACACAAAAACCTGAATATCGATGTTTATAACAGTTTTATTCGTAATTGTCAAAACTTGGAAGCAAACAAATTGTCCTTTGGTAGGTGAATAGATAAACTGTGGTACATCAAGACAATGGAATATTAGTCAGCATTAAAAAGAAATGAGCTATCAAGCTATGAAAAGATGTGAAAGAATCTTAAATATATTATTAACTGAAAGAAGCCAATATGAAAAGGCTACATACTGTGTAATTCCAACTGTACAACATTCTTAAAAAGCAAAACTATGGTTGCCAGTAGTTAGCGAAGAGAGGGGGATAAATAGGCAAAGTGTCGTGATTTTTAGGGCAGTGAAACTATTCTGCATGACAATAATGGCAGATATATGTCATTATATATTTGTCCTATTCCGGGAGTAAGTCCTAATTTTAACTATGCATTTTGGGTAATAATGGTTTTTCAGTGAAGGCTCATCAACTTTAACAAATTTGCCACTCTGATGTGGGATGTTGATAGTCGGGGGTGGGGGGTGAGGGGCAGGGAGCAGACTCCCTGGTGGCTCAGGGGTAAAGAATCTGCCTGCCAATGCAGGAGACACAGGAGATCCGGGTTCAGTCCCTGGGTCAGGAAGTTCCCCTGGAGGAAATGGCAACCCACTCCAGTATTATTGCCTGGAAAATTCCATGGACAAAGGAGCCTGGTAGCCTACAGTCTTTGGGGTTGCAAAGAGTCTGACATGACTGAGCGACTGAGCACACACCCACATTGATAGTGGGAGAGACTATTTGTATGCAGAGGGGAGGGTATGAGAGAATCTCTACTTTCTGTTCAATTTTGATGTGAACTTAAAACTGCTCTAAAAATATAGTCTATTAAAAATGTGTTGAACTAAAAAGCAAAATGATTCTAGAAAACTTCTCTGAACTGAAGGATAAGTGCTGTATAAGTGAAAGGGCCCACAAGACCCACACCGAGGTGCAAAATCATGAAATTTCAGAACACTGGATGGGTCCAGAGATAAAAGGCAGGTAACATACAAAGAATTATGAATCAGAATGACCCTGTATGACTTAACAACACTGGACACAGGACGACAGGGTCACAATGCCTTCAAAGTTCTAAAAGAAAGTTATCTTCAACCTTAAGTTATATACCTAGTCAAACTGTCAAATAGGAGAAAAAGCAAAAAATATTTTTTTTCAGCTACACAAGGTCTCAGAAACTCTTATGTCTCTGCATGCTTCTTAGGAGACTACTGGGGATGTGCTTCACCAGAATGAGAGGAGAAAGCGGGAGAGAGGAATATGGGAGTCAGGAACCAGGAGACCCCAGAGAGGAGATTGGTGAAAGGGTGCCCAGAGGGGCATTCACAGAGACAGCTACCAGAATGAGAGCTGACCACCAAACGCAGCACGCAACTCAGGAGAGACTGTCGTCACCACAGTAATACCACTGTGGTATCTCCATAACCTGCGCACAGGATCCCCCAGAGTGGGGCCCAAGCTCTTATCTGTTCTTCATTTGCTCTGACCATGTGCTGATGAGGCTTCCCTGGTGGCTCAGAGACTAAGAAATTTGCCTGCAATGCAGGAGACCTGGGTTCAATCCCTGGGTCAAGAGGATCCTCTGGAGAAGGGAATGGCAACCCATTCCAGTGTTCTTGCCTGGAGAATCCCATGGACAGAGGAGTCAGATGGACTACAGTCCATGGGATCCCAAAGAGTGGGACTTGACTGAGGGACTTACCACTTTCACACATGCTGACTAAATTCCTGCTTCCCCTCCATGCCCTCCTGCCTGGATCTGCTGAAGATACTCATTTCACCCCACAGAAGCGTTCTCAATTTACTCCTAAGATCTGGAGATAGATTTGTCAAACACTGCTAGCCTGCTAAAGTTTCATGTGAAGCTCGGGTCAGGGGCAGAAGATGAGGTAAGATGTCCCAGCTCAAGCTGTGAGGCTGGAAGAAAAGGGGCAAATTCCTGCTGCTTCTATCTGTTGTTTCATTCAAGCCCTCTGTGGATTAAATGGTGTCCACTGATTCTAATCTCATCTGGAAGCACCTTCACAGACACACCTGGAAACAATTTTTAATCTGGGTGCCCCTATGGCAGCCAAATTTGACATAAAAAATTAACAAGGGGGCTGCTAGCAAACTGGCCTGATCTTGGTCCCAGAGGGAGACATTATATTTATTATCCTGGTCAGTTCCCAAGATTGTCTGCTGAACAAATATCCTTTAAAAGATAGTCTATTTTTTTTTTAACTTTTTGTAAAATTTTATTTATTTTTTATTGAAGGATAATTGCTTTACAGAATTTTGTTGTTTTCTGTCAAATCTCAACATGAATCAGCCATAGGTATAGTCTAGGGCAAAAGTGATCATTGACTCTTGACAAGACTTGCAGAAGTGAAAAAGGCCCCTTGGGGAATTCTCTTCCAACAGCTGTGGCAAGCCTAAAAATAAGTTACTAAGTATCCCATTCCATTCTCTGCATATGACTGACAGAAGACCAATCCCTGCCCACTGGAGCCATTCGAGGTACCTGGAATGTGGGGAGACCTGTGTTTCTAGGACTTGATCATAATCTCGCCCTCATACTTTCCCAGAAAATGCCCTTGGGAAACTCCCAGGTGAGCTGAAATCAAACTAAGACTTGGGGACCCTGTTCAGTTTCTCTTTTCCTGAGAGCCTTTTCCTAGCAGAGGTTCTACTGGTATCCAGTTTCCCCACATTCAGCAATGTATTACTTGGGGAGATGTATGCTGACTTAAAAAGAAAGCACAACCTGCAAGCTGAGACTTACGTTCTATTGGGCAGACTTTCTGAGAACTTCATGTCCTATGTCAATCTTTAAACTTGCTTCATTGGCCCAACTATTGCCCCAAGTAATTGTTGGTCAGGTGTCTCTGTGTAATTTTCTTCTGACCTATTAAATGTCTGTTTTACTTGTCCCATTTAAAAATAACCATTTAGGAACTTCTTTGGCCGGTCAGTGGTTAAGACTCTGGCACCCCCAGTGCTAGGGGCATGGGTTTGATTCCTGGTCAGGGAACTGATTTCTCCATGCCGCACAGCTGCAGCAAAATATAAATAAATTTTAAAATCAAAATAAAAATAATCATCTAAAGATTTCTTTATCTATTTGGGATAAGTCCCCTTAAAATTTCTACCTTGTTGGAAAGGAATCTCTAGACCTTGCCTACATTTATTTTTCTGTTAATCAACCTAAATAACATTAATTATTTAATGATTTTATTAGTATCTGTAACACACATTGAGGGGAAGAGGACAACACAACATTTCCCAAACTGGTTTTCCTGTTTGTTTTAAACTAAGGGAGTTCTTAGGTTAACCATCATATACATATATATACATATATATATGTATGTATATGTATATATATATATATATACATACATATATATATATATATGGCTCCCCTGGTGGATCAGTTGGTAAAGAGTCTGCCTGCAATGCAGGAGACCCAGATTTGATCCCTGGGTCGGGAAGATCCCCTGGAGAAGGGAATGGCAACCCACTCCAGTATTCTTGCCTATAGGGAATTCCATGGACAGAGGAACCTGGCGGGCTTCCATGCAGTTGCAAAGAGTCAGATATGACCGAGCAACTTTCACACATAAAATATACACTTTTATTTTCCAACTTTTAATTTGATTTTTTACAGTTACCAAAAAATTTACCAAATTTCTCCAATTAAAACTCTCTCCAATTTAAAGCATCTATTATCTGGCCACTAATGAGATATATATTAATAGTGACTCAAACCAATCAGATGCAAGAGGCTTCCCCACAAGAGAGTGGGGAGGATGCTGCCTAAACAAGAACCTAAGAAAGTTTCCTCCCAAAAACAGTCCAAGAAAGTGGAGGTCTTCGTTGTACAGGCTGGCACAAGGAAGGTTAAGATGACAAAAAAAAGAAAAAAAACAAACAAAAACCCGAGAGTTGGTACAAACAGACAAAAGACTGTTCAAAATCCCACTTTATTTGATTGGCTGCCAAATGTACACCATACCTGCCAAATGTACACCATACCTTGGTCTTTAGATGACAAAGACCAGGTTTTAAAAACATAGCTACAAAAACACGGATGCACGTGCATGCACACACACACACACACACACACAATGCTGGCAGATCAAGTAGAACATTTACATTTCAAAGGCACAGGAAGACAAATGCAAGTTCCCCCAGAAGGGCTTTTGCTTTTTTTAAGGTCAATATTCTGAAAAGATGCTTTCATCAAGCTGGCTTTTTAATTTAACTGTGTATGCAATAAAAGAGCCCCTGGCTAGGGTATTTGTCGGAGGCTGGCAATCTGTTGTTCCTTTTGTGCCTTGTTTTGAAAGCTTTATTCCCCATTCAGAGGTTGGTTTGTTGAAATAAAATTGCTAGCGTAGCCAATTTAAGGAAAAATGACAGGCCAGTCTTCCCCTTAATTACCATCCAATCCTACTCAGGGTTCTTCCAACTGAAGATGAAACTGTTGCAAGAAGGGGGACCCCTTCCAGGACCTGGAAGCGGGCTCTTGTCTAACACTCGGAAATGAATTGTCTGAGGAGACATGTGTGCTGACAAAGCAAGAGATTTTTTCGTGAAGGGGCACCTGGGTGGAGGGCAGCAGGGTGAGGGGACCCAGGAGGACTGCTCTGCCACGAGGCTCACAGTCTCCGGTTTTATGGTGACGGGATTAGTTTCCAGGTTGTCTTTAGCCAATCATTCTAACTCAGAGTCCTTCCTGATGGTGCACACATTACTCAGCCAAGATGGACGCCAGCGAGAAGGATTCTGGGAAGTGGTTGGACATGTGGTGTCTCCTTTTGACCTTTCCTGAACTCTTCCAGTTGGTGGTGGCTTATTAGTTCCGTGTTCCTGACCAGGACCTCCTGTCATAAAATAACTCATGCAAATGGTGGCTGTGGTGCCTGGCCAGGGTGGGGAGTTTCAGTCAGTGTGCTTCCCCTAACAATTCCCCCCTGAGAGACTTCATACTCAAGAAACTTCTTGGGAACTGGGGTGAAGGTCTCTTTCTTCTGTAACTTCTTCCTGCTGTGCATGGGCATAGACCTGCCTAGCAGAGCAGAAGTTTCTCTCTACCTGATCTAAGTTGAGGTATTCTGTGCCTGAAACCAGCATTCACCCTTATAATAATAGCAGATTAGCTTGATACTGTTGGCTCCTGTCAGAGATGAAATATATAGGGCCAGACAGGAGGCCTAACAGGATGGTCATCACTGGGCCCCAGAAACAGAAGGCAACATTTGGGGTGAAGTCTGCAGGCTGTGTGACCTTGTTCTGATTGGTTGGTGGTGAGGCAACAGAGCGATGCTCCAAGAATCTTGTGCTCAGCCTGAAGTTACCTTCCTCTACCTGGGTGGGGGCCCCAGTTCTGCAGAAGGACTCAAAGATATTGTTACATTTGCATGTTTCTTGAGTAGGAACCAGGACCCTGCCTCAAGGCTGTGCCACCATTTGATGCTCCTCCTCTGTTTCTGTATCCCCTCCCTTCCCTGATCAGCAGCTGTTTGAATCTGCTCTTTGGGACTCAGGGAAGGTCAAGGAGGCTGAATGAAGCCTATAACCTACAGACAAGAAATGGAGAACACAGAACAGATCTGTACTCTAGAGCCCCATAGAATCCTGCTTAGTTTTAATTCAGGGAATTGTGCAACTATGACTCTGATAACTTCCTGTCAAAATGGGGCATAGGACTGTCTCAGCTGTGAGACTAGACACTGAATTGGAAGTATCCCTGAGTCCCAAGTCCTAGATCTGAGTCTAATATGATTAAAATCTCAAACCCTTGGTCAGCCATTTTGGTGTAACAGACCCAATTAGAAGTAGCTGGAGGGGTGACAGCTGGAATTTTAAGACAAAATAAATCTCATTTCTTTTTAGAAGAATAGGCCTGAAACCCAGTCTGGACCTGGCACTTCAGGGAGACTTGTAGCCAGGTAGCCAGTTGCCTAGTTTTATAAAAAGTAAGGTTGCAGTTACTAGCTGCCAGCAGACATTGTTTTGAGAATGATTGTATCCAAGCCTGATACGACTCAGAAAACACAAGTGTTTAGCAATACAAGGTCTAGTATGAAATTACACCCATAGAATCACCTAGTTATTTCCTTGGATGTCTGAGCCATAGCTACTCTACTTTGACTTTTAATTGTAAAATTCTCCTTAATAGCCAAAGCAGATGTCACCATTAATGATGTCAGTGTTTCTCTAGATATGAGAAGATCCAAGAATTGGGACTCATAAAATCTTCTCCTGAAAAGATCTAACTACCTGAAGGACTGTTCTGCCAGTTTTTCCAGGGCAGAGTCCCTCGTTCTGATTTCCACCCTGAACTCGTTTCCGGGGTGTTGAAGGTCAGCAGCTGCAGTGGCCATGATTTAATCTTTGTAGAGGTAGATGGCAAGTGTCAGTTTTTAGTTGGCAGAGCCTCTTCTTGGTCATAAACTTGACCATGATTTTGATGGGGGGCATTTCATGACCATTTCATCCCATGGTGCTGAGAATGTCCATTCTCAAGTCTGGCAAAGATTTTGCTGACAGGCCACTCAATGTGCTGTTACTGGACGTGGCCATAAAGCGGTATCCAAAGTTCTCTGGACCATCTGTCTTACTAGCCTCTTGGTCCAGGAAAACATTCCCTCTTGTTGCTTCTTCCCATATCTAGAGTTATACTGTTACCATCATCGATCTCATATGGAACCATATATTATTTTATCAGAGCCCTCAGTCACACGTTTGTCAGTGTAAGAAACAGCAATTTTGTAAACAGGTGAAATACAAATAATACAGCCAGCAGTATTAGTAAAATCATAAGAAAGACTTAAGCTAAGAGCTTCCATCAGATGCAGCCCAGTACATTCTAGGTCATCTGACTTAGTCTATTCTGTACGAATCCTTATCTTCCAGGGAAATTATATATTGACACTGTCTATAAGGGATATAGCCCAGTTTTTTAGTGTTACCAGATTGATTATCCTTAGTATGATTTAATTGATTTAATCTCCAACACAGAGGAGATTTTAAACCTAAATTATCATAGCCTGGTGTTATCTATATAAATCCATTCCCTAATTGTGGGAGGTTTTTTTCCTTTGTTGAAACTTTGCTTGTTGCTCTGATTGAGCTTGAGTAATAGAAGAAATAGAAGAAGAAAACTCAAATGTATGGTCAGAGTCAGAGCAGGCATTATTAATTGGCCAGGTGATGGGATTCCATCTAGCAATATCAATAGTGACCTGAACATGACTATAATTGTTTTGAGGTAAATTTTCTCAGGGCCAACCAGCTACAGCCTTGGAATAGAGAAATTCACCAAGGTAACCCAGAGCTAGACACAGGTAATTGGCCATAAACCCAACAACTGGATTGATTTCTAAAACTAGCTTAGGATCAGGCCTATGATAGAAAAGCATTTGATTTATATGCAACGGTCTAAGAAGCCAACAAAACATTATAAATGATCACACGTATCAGGTCCAGCATCTTGGGCAAGCTGTCTACCCCTGATGGCATCTGCTTCTCCTCCTGGTACAGTGCAGGTTCTCCTCTGTTTGAGCATCACGTTAAGGTGAGATCAGGTCAGCTGTCCTCTCTATAGACCAGTCCAATGTAGGGGCCTTTAGAAGTGGAAATTAATCTAAGAGTCAGTTTCCCTTCAATTTCACTGTGTATGAGCCAGTTAAGAGTACCTTATATAAAGGTCCTTCCATCCAGGTTGGAGACAGCTCCTTAAATTATGTCTTTTTCCAGTCCTGACTGCAGCTTATGAAGCATCTGATCTTTATCCCAAGATAGATTACTGAGATAAGCTTCAGAAACAAACTTAGGGTGTTTTTTAAGAATTCAATTAAATTTTACATTAATATTGCATAACAGCAAAGAACTATGCAGGAAATGAGTCTTACTAGACACAGACCTCCATTAACAAACTGGGATTTACCATTCACTGAAACATCTTTTTCTCCCTGAAATCACCATCATTTTTTACCAAATATAAACAAATTAAGACTTGTTTGTGATATAGGTATGGTCTCAATAAACTTGGCCTGATGATTTATATAACCATAATTGATCATAGACCTTTTTGCTTTGCCGAAACTTTTATAGGGTCTTAGACTGAACTTTTAAAATAAAACCTTCTAGGACTAGGAAAGTCATGCCAAAGGCTCGTCACAGATTTAGCCTTACAGAGTGCCCCTTTCAGGTTCTCAAAAATTCCTTGAGATTCCTGTACCTGTGAGTGAGATAACCTTCCTAACCTACCTGATAAAATTACTGGAAACCTAAGAATTTCCAATCTCTGGAGGAGTCAGATAGAGAGAAAATATAATTGTTTTAATTTGTTTATAACATTTAATTTTACCAAATTACTGTCATAATTAGTTTGAGAGGATGGTTTTCCCTACTCCCGGAAAACACAGATTCAAATCCATAATTTTTTTCAGATAGAAAATATAAAAGTTATAAGCATATTCACTGGTTCATTCAGTCCTTCTGTTAACTTTTGTGAAGTCATGAGTTTTCCCATTAGAATACCAGGACATAACAGAATGTTAGGAGTATCTATATTAGTAATATTTACCATACATTGTAACGTGAGAGGATTTATGACTCATTTGATAATATCTTCCATGTAATTTAACCAACCAAATAAACACAATTAGTTTAATACCTCTCTTTGGAATGTTTCAGGGGCCCTCTAAAGCAACCTAAAATTAGCTAGAGATCAAAAGAATTTGATTTAGGAACTTTTGTCAAAAAAAATCAGTCAAAGGAGTTTTAGAACATTCAGTCAGATTTAGTCAATGCTGATGCGTGGATCATTTAGCTTGCTAATATGTCACAGAGGGCATATGTACTGAGGCTCAAGATAAGTGAAAGTCAACTCAGCCATCTTGGACCTAGTTGGCTCTAGCCAGTTTTCCTATGGCTGTGTCATTCCTAACAAAATCCATTTATCCAACTAATTATAATCCAATTTTAGAAAATCTTGATCATGTATAACTCTTTTCAGTATTTTTTTCATACTTTCTTCTACTGAAAACACATCTTAGTTTCCCTAAAGTATTTCCCACAATGAGGTACGTTTCTTGTTGACAAATTTGTAACCAAGTACAGTCTTATTTGACCACCAGTAAAACTAGGTAGAACAGAAGTACTTATTGATGGTTTTAAAGACATGTCTATGTTACCAGGCATTAATTTAATACTGAATATTTCCCAGTTCACATGAACCTGGAATTCATTGTTTAATTTAGAATTATTTGATTTGTAAGTGCTTACTTTTTAAAGCCAATTAAATAGAGCTCATTTACAAATTAACTCAAAATATTATCCAGAAACAAAGACATACTGAGACATACATATTCAGACAGACACAATGCAAGCTTCATTTTCTAAGCTTAGTCATGAATTAGATATTACAATATAAAATTCACTCGTTTATAAATAACTCTTGGAATAAATAAAATTTTAAAGGCTTCTTCCCACTTTTCCTCAGTCTCAGGTGTTAGAGATGGTCTAGCTAAGTGTTCCTGAGAGGCCTTGTCTCAAGGCACAGGGAAAGAAAACCAAGTTCTAACAAAATGGCAGCAGGCCTAAACCAAATAGGGGCCAGACAAAGCAAGGTGGCCATCACAAGTCACGACACAGAACACAGAATATAAAACACACACAGACCTGGCAGTCCTCATCAGACACTCCCTTAAATACAAGATTACAGTCTCTCAGAAAACCTCCTATAGAGACACAGAACTTCAGATCCAAGTACTAACAGCAAATGAAAATATCTCAGATCTTGAAAGATTTCAAAGGGAGGAAAGGAAGCCAGGTTGAAAGAAGAGAGGGGAGGAGGCGGGAGAGGAGGCAAAAGGGTGACCTTACAGACGCCTCTTGCCACCTGCAGATACCCAGGCATTACGGGACTTTACCTGGGCCTCCAGAGAAGGGAGAATTGGAACTCAGCCCTACCAGAAAGCAGACCAGAACAGAACCACAGTTCGAGTTCTCTGCCAAGAGGAGGTGATCAGTCTCCGATCCTCAGCTCAGGCTGAGGCCCTTCAACCAGATTCCTGCGTTTGGGACCAGGGGACTAGGAAAAAGGATAGGATAGGAAGGGTTAAGGAGAGGAAAGAGAGAAGGGGGGAGAGGTCAGTAAAGTCTCTTGTTCCTTACCCGGTCAGGGAGTCACCATTTATTGCAGGAAGGGGGACCCCTTCCAGGGCCTGAAGTGAGGTCTTGTCTAATGCTTGGAAATGAACTGTTCTAGGAGACACAAATGCTGATAAAGCAAGAGATTTTACTGGGGAGGGGAGTCTGCGTGGAAAGCAGCAGGGTGAGGAGACCCAGGAGGACAGCTCTGCCACAGTCTCAGGTTTTATGTTGATGGGATTAGTTTCTGGGTTGTTTTTGGCCGATCATTCTGACTCAGAGTCCTTCCTGGAGGCACATGCATCACTCAGCCAAGATGGATGCCAGCGAGAAGGATTCTGGGAGGTGGTCAGACACATGGTGCCTCCTTTTGACCTTTCCCGAACTCTTCCAGTTGGTGGTGGCTTATTAGTTCTGTGTTCCTTACCAGGACCTCCTGTCATAAAACAACTCATGCAAATGGTGACTAGGGTGCCTGGCCAGGGTGGGTGGTTTCAGTCAGTGTGCTTCCCCTAACAAAACCACTCTGGGTCTAAACTGAGCAAGAATCTTCCCAGTGTCTTTCCACTGGACTCCTCTGATGTCTTTCCAACTGGGGGAGTCACTCAGCAATATCTTTCAACCGAAGAGCCGGCTACGTGTTTGATGTCACCAAATAAAACTCAGGATCATCAACCAATAATCTGGAGATCCAAGAACAAGGAGAGACTCACCCAAATTCATCTGGACTCTGAGGAGGTGGAAGCCTCCTCCACAAGAGGCCTCGACTGGTACCAGCCTCCAGAGCCTCGTAGAGTTCAAGCAAAGGAGAGAAGTCTGGTTTGGCTCCCTTTGTAGTTGGTGGCCAAAACTGTTGATCCAAAAAAAAGCACAACCTAAAAGATAGGAGTTATATTTTATTTAGCAGGCTTTCTGACGACTTCAAGCTCAGGAGCCAGCCTCTCAGATATCTTTGAGGGACTGCTCCCCAAGAGGTAAGGGAGCAGCCAAGGATATATAGAGGTTTTTTTCCACAAAGACCAGGTAGTCAGAACACCAAAAGTTACTGTTAATTAAAGACAACCAGATATTTCAAGTCAACAAATTTATCATTTTTCTATGTATGGGAAGATCCAAGAGTCTGAGCTGGTTGAAATCACTCCTTGGATATGCACCTCAAGGGCTTCCGAGGTGCTGCTATTGGTAAAGAGCCTGCCTGCCAACGTAGGAGACATAGGAGACCCAGGTTCAATCTCTGCGTTGGAAAGATCCCCCAGAGGAGGGCATGGCAACCCACTCCAGTATTCTTGCCTGGAGAATCCCATGGACAGAGGAGCCTGGCCAGCTCCATTCCACGGGGTTGCAAAGAGTTGGACACGACTGAGAAACTAACACTTTCGCTTCTTCTGCCAACTAGGGTCAGTATCCTATTCTTCCCCATCCTGAGTTCCCTCTTCTGGGCTCACTGTGGGAGTGACTGTATTGGCTTGATGGCTGCAACATCTTTCACCTACTGATACAGCAGGTTATATTTTTCATTCACAAGTACTTTAGAAGGAATATGAGACGAATGCAGAAGTCCAGAGAATGGTTGTCTCTTGGTGGGGAGTGAGGTGCAGGAATTCAGGGAGCATGGGGATGGAGGCTTCTAAGGTACTGATAATGTTCTATTCCGTAGCCTGAGCAACAGGTCCAGTGGTATTCATTTTATTTGTTATTGTTGTTGTTCAGTTGCTAAGTCAGGTCAGACTCATTATGGTTCCATGGACTGTAGCCCACCAGGCTCGAGCCAGGGATCAAACCCATGTCTCTCGCATTGGTAGGCAGATTCTTTACCACTGAACTGTCAGGATTTGTTAAATGTACATACATCTTTTATGTACTCTTCTGTACATGTGATACCTTCTACAGTTTAAAAATAGAATTAAGTAGGCAAGAATGAGTGAGTAGAGGCTTGGAGTCAGACAAATCCAAGCTCTGCTCTCCACTACCTGGAACCTTAGTGAGGACATGGCAACCCACTCCAGTATTTTTCCCTGGAGAATCCCAAGGACAGAGAAGCCTGGCAGGCTACAGTCCATAGGGTCACACAGAGTTGGACACGACTGAAGCGACTTAGCATGCCAGCATGTACCTGGAGCCTTAGAGAGTTTCTCTTACCCATTTGAAGTTCAGCATTTTTGTTGTTATAAATTGGGAATAACTGTAAATGCAGCATAGTTGTCAAGTCTCAGCAGAAGCTGGGATTCGGCAGGATAAGTAATAACAGGGAAGGCTAGCTCCTTCCCCTCCCAGCAGTGGAACTCAGCCCAGAGGGACAAACAGAAAGGATGAATGATGGCTGGGTTTTGATCCCTGGTTCTCTTAAATGGACCGTGACCACGGTCTCATTACACCTGTCTCTAAAAGGAAAAAACAAGCAAAACCTCCAACACCAAACACTGGAACAGTTTAGTAAACCAAGTCAAACTGTGGTCGTTGGGTCCGGAAGGGACAGCCGAGAACACAGGGATCACCGTGGCCACTCTGAATCGAGCTCTCAGGGAACACGCCCGGCTGGGTCCACTGTGGGGAGGCGTCTGTGCTCCCAGACACCACCCGGGGGGCGGGAGGAGGGAAAAGAGGAGCAGAGAGGGCCCGCTGAAGGGGCGGCAGACGGCCGGCTCCCCGCTTCCCGTCTGCAGGCTCTTCCTATCCACCCCCCACCTCCAGACCGCCTCACTCGCACCCCGGTTCCTGCGTCCGCCCCTCACCCCCGCGCGCCCACCTGCGCCCCCGCAGCCTCTTCTGGCTTCTAACCCCAGCCCTCCGGGAAGCCCCCGAGCACCCCCTGCCCTCCACGACCCCGTTCTCTTCAGGGCTGCCGTCTGCTCCCAGCACAGCGAGCTGCTGACCCCGTCCACCTGAAGGTCGTCCCGTGCCCACCTTCGTCCCGTGGTGTAGGGAGAGAGCAGAGGAGCCACGACGGCAGGCTCTCTTGCCCCCCGGCCTCCGGCTCTGGCCTCGCCTTCCGTATCGTAACAGCTGAGGTGACTTGCAGCGCTGCGTGTGCGTGTCAGGAGGTACCGGCTGGGCCACGGGCTGCCGTGTGCGGGACGCCTGTGTGAGCTTCGCCACCAAAGCCCCGGCCGCTGCTGCACTGGAGCGACGTCGCGGTTATGGTGGAGGAGGCGATGTTCTGGCTACGTCGTGGCTGCGAACTGGTTACGTTGCGGCTGCTGCGACGGCTGCTGCGTCCGCCAGGGGAGGATCACGGCGTCTGCAGCGCCCACGCCCCCTCGAGTCTTCTTCCAGCCTCTTGGCTCGCACCTTGCCTCTCCCGAGTTCACTGAACAGTGTGGACGGCGAGACAACTTGCAGCACTCACAGGATCAGCAGTACACTTGGGAGCCTAACTTGATCGTGATAAAATACCTCCTGTCTGAGAAGAGCGGGCCTTGCGCGCCGCTGGAGGAGGCCCCGGCACCAGGCGAGTTCCAGGCCTCGCGCCACGCCCGCCTGTCCGCCCAGCCAGGCGCCTGCAACCCCCGGGCTCTGCCGCGGCCACGCGGAAATGGGCTGCGAAGCCCCCGGGGAGGCCACTCCGTGCTCCGCCCTGAGGCTGCGAACTTCTGCTCCCCGACCTAGTGACCCAGCGAGGCTGCCGTGGCCCCGTGGACGGGGATGGTAGGCGTCTGTGCGGGGAGCGGGGCTGCGGCCAGCGAGAGCGCCCCCCTCACCAGCGCCCCGGCCGGGAAGACTCGGGCTCCAGGTCGATCCTTGCCCAAGCCGGGTGCTGGGGCTCAGGAGGCGCAAGGGCCTCCGGGGTCAAGCATCCCCTGGCACCCAGGAAAGCGGGGAGCCGGGAAGGAAGGCAAGGGCGGGGGACCCTGCTAACCTCAGCCTCTAAGGAAGCAGGCGGGGCGCGGGCTGGGGTTCCCACCCGGCCTAGGGGGCCCATTTTCAGCTTCATGAAACTCCAGTACCAAGCGCTGTCCTTACTCCACACTTTGCCCAAATCTCCTGTCTCACTCTCGGAGGCAGCGGGGGTTGGAGGGTTCCCTGGGGGAAACAGAGAAAGGAAACGTGAAATCTGGTCCAACGAAGAAAGGAGAGACGGACGGATGGATTTCCCCTCCTGTTTTTGGCAACAACCTCCAAGGGCTTCAAGGAAAGGGAATTTGATAACCATGTAACTTCACCAGCAGATAGCTCAGGCCTTGTCTGGCCATTAGCTAAGCGTGTGTTTGCCCAGCTGAAGGGCGAGAGTTATTTCTACAAAATCCACTTACCTTTCAGCTTGATATGCCGGTCTGTCCCTCCCACCCCTCCATTTCCCCCTTTGGTTTTCTGCCACTACAGTTCTCTTTTTCTCTCGTGTCGTCCCTCCAGCTTTCCCTCCCCCAGCAACAGTCCTCCCAGCCCACAGGATCACAGCTGGACAGACTTGATTTAATCAGGCTCTGCATGTTTTCCTCATAGGGCCACCCAAAGACTCCTTTGTTTTCCTCCATTATTTTCCCCTTCATGCCTCATCTTCCACTGTCCTATAGAGGTAGAGGAATACACACCTATTTAATGTGTAAACATACATTAAAACTATGAAAAACTCTAGTCCACTTTATGTTTTAAAAATACAGTGTTGTTTTGAGATTTAATTACATAAAAGAATTGTCAGAATTTTATCCCATTATTTGCCTTTTGGGAAAGATTGAAGGCGGGAGGAGAAGGGGACGACAGAGGATGAGATGGTTGGATGGCATCACCAATTCAATGGACATGAGTTTGGGTAAACTCTGGGAGTTGATGATGGACAGGAAGGCCTGGCGTGCTGCAGTCCACAGGGTCACAAAGAGTTGGACACAACTGAGGGACTAACAAGTAAAGGCTGAAGGAGTCCATCACCACTAGAGCAGTCTTATAAGAAATGTCAGAGGAACTTCAAACTGCAAAGAAAAGACATTAATCAGAGACAGGAAAACATAGGAAAACATAAATCTCACTATTAAAGTTAAATACACAGTTAAATTCAGAATACTCTAATTTTGTAATGATGGTAGATAACTTATAAATCTAGATTGATGCTTAAAAGAGAAAAGCATTAAAAATAACAATAAATATGATAATTAACAATAAATACACAAGATTAAAGGTGTAAATTGAGATACCAAACAAGTAAAATGATGGGAAAACTAAAAATGTGGAGCTTTAGTATGCATTCAAAGTTATCAGCTTAAAACAGACTCATAAATAAAAGATGCTTTTTTGTGAGCCTCACAGTACCCATAAAACGAAAACCTAAGGTAGACACAAAAAAGATAACTAGAAAGCAATCAAAGCACACACTTACAGAAAACCATCAAATCACAAAGAGAGGGAGCAAGATAAGAAAGGAATAACGGAAACAAAAAGCCATAAAACAGTTAAAGAGGAATTCCAGAGAAACATCTACTTCTGCTTCACTGACTACGCTAAAGCCTTTGACTGTGTGGATCACAACAAACTGGAAAATTCTGAAAGAGATGGGAATACCAGACCACCTGACCTGCTTCCTGAGAAACCTGTATGTGGGGCAAGAAGCAACAGTTAGAATCAGACATGAAACAACTGACTGGTTCCAAGTTGGAACAGGAGCACCTCAAGGCTGTATATTGTAACCATGTTTATTGAACTTCTATGCAGAGTACATCATGTGAAATGCTGGGCTGGATGAACCATAAGCTGGAATCAGGATTGCTGGGAGAAATATCAACAACCTCATATATGCAGAAGATACCACTCTAATGGCAGAAAGTGAAGAGGATCTAAAGAGCCTCTTGATGAGAGTGAAAGAAGAGAGTGAAAAAGCTACCTTGAAACTCAACATTTAAAGAACTAAGATCATGGCATCCAGTCTCATCACTTCATGGCAAATAGAAGAGGAAAAAAATGGAAACAGTGACAGACTTTATTTCCTTGGGCTCCAAAATCACTGACATTGACTGCAGCCACGAAATTAAAAGACGCTTGCTCCTTGGAAGAAAGGCTACGACAAACCTAGACAGCATATTAAAAAGCAGAGACAGTACTTTGCCGACAAAGGTCTGTATAGTCAAAACTATGGTTTTTCCAGTGACTAAATAACAATTGTTTTTGGAAGAAATGCCCTGTAGATATCAATTAGGTCCAACTAGCTTGATGTATCATTTAAAACTTGTGTTTCCCTACTAACTTGCTGTCTGAATAATCTGTCCATTGGTGTGAGCAGGGTAAAAAAGTCCCCCATTATTATTGTGTTACTGTCGATTTCCCCTGTAATTGTTGATAGCATTTGCTGTATGTATTGAGGTGCTCCTCTGTTGGGTACATATATATTTATAATTGTTACATCTTATTTTTAGATCGATCCCTTGATCATTATGCAGTGTCCTTCTTTGTCTCTTATAACGGTCTTTATTTTAATGTCTATTTTATCTGAGTATTGCTACTCCCACTTTCTTTTGATTTCCATTTGCATGGATTATCTTTTTCCAGCCCCTCACTTTCAGTCTGTATGTGTCCCTAGGTCTGAGGTGGGTCTCTTGTAGACAGCATATATAGGGATCTTGTTTTTTTATCCATTCAGCCAATCTGTGTTTTTTGGTTGAAGAATTTAGCCCACTTACATTTAAGGTAATTATTGATATGTATGATCATGGCATCTGGTCCTGTCACTTTATGACAAATAGATGGGGAAACAATGGAAACAGTGGGAGACTTTATTTTCTTGGGCTCCAAAATCACTGCAGATAGTGATCATAGCCACGAAATTAAAAGATGCTTGCTCCTTGGAAGAAAAGCTATGACAAACCTAGACAGCCTATTAAGAAGCAGAGACACTACTTTGCCAACAAAGGTCCTTCTAGTCAAAGCTATGGTTTTTCTAGTAATCATGTGTGGATGTGAGAGCTGGACTATAAGGAAGGCTGATTGCGGAAGAATTGATGATTTTGAACTGTGGTGTTGAAGAAGACTCTTGAGAGTCCCTTGGACTACAAGGAGATCAAACCGGTCAATCATAAAGGAAATAAGTCCTGAATATTCATTAGAAGGACTGATGCTGAAGCTGAAACTCCAATATTTGGCCACCTGATGCAGAGAGCCAACTCATTAAAATAGACCCTGATGCTGGGAAAGATATAAGGCAAGAGGAGGAGGGGATGACAGAGGATAAGATGGTTGGATGGCATTACTGACTCAATGGATATGAGTTTCAGCAAGCTCCGGGAGATGGTAAAGGACAGGGAAGCCTGGCATGTTGCAGTCCATGGGGTCACAAAGAGTCAGACACGACTGAGTGACTGAACATCAGCAACATACGATTCTGTTACCATTTACTTTATTGTTTTGTGTTTGTGGGTCTCTTCTTTTTGTATTTCCTGTCAAGGAAGTTATAGAGCAAGTTTGAAAGTGAAACTGAAAGTTGCTCAGTTGTGTCCAACTTTTTGCGACCCCCTGGACTATACAGTCCATGAAATTCTCCAGGCCAGAATACTGGAGTGGGTAGCCTTTCCCTTCTCCAGGGGATCTTCCCAACCCAGGGATCGAACCCAGGTCTCCCACCTTGCAGGTGGATTCTCTACCAGCTGAGCCACAAGGGAAGCCCAAGAATACTGGAGTGGGTAGCCTATCCCTTCTCCAGCAGATCTTCCCAACCCAGGAATCGAACTAGGGTCTCCTGCATTGCAGGTGTATTCTTTACCAACTAAGCTATGAGGGAAGCCCATAGAGCTAGTTTGGTGGTCCTGAATTCTCTTAAGTTTTGCTTGTCTGTAAAGCTTTTGATTTCTGTTGTGAATCTGAATTGATCCTTGCTGGACAGAGCAATCTTGGTTGTATATATTTCCTTTTCATTACTTTAAGTATATCCTGCCATTGCCTTCTGGCCTGCAGAGTTTCTGTTGAAAGATCAGCTGTAGCCTTATGGGGATCCCCTTGTATATTGTTTGTTGCTTCTCCCTTGCTGCTTTTAAAATTTGTTCTTTGTGTTTGACTTTTGTTAGTTTTATTATTATTTGTCTTGGCCTGTTACTCCTCGTGTATATCCTCCATGGGACTCTCTAGGCTTCCTATACTTGGGTGGGTATTTCCTTTCCCATTTTAGGGAAGTGTTTAACCATAATCCCATCAAATATTTTCTCATGCCCTTTCTGTTTGTCTCCCTACTCTGGGACCCCTATGATTTGAATTTTGTTATGCTTAATGTTACCCCAGAGATCTCTGAGACTGTACTTTTTACTCTTTTGTCTTTCATGTGTTCTGCTTCAGTTATTTCCACCATTCTCTCTTCCAGCTCACTTATCTGCACTTCTTTCTGCCTTAGTTACTCCGCTGTTGGTTCCCTCCAGTGTATTTTTAACCTCAGTTATTGTGTTGATGGTTTATTTAATTCTTCTAGGTCCTTGTTAAGTTAAATCCTTGGAGATTTCTTTCATCTTCTCCATCCATGCCTCCAGTCCATTTATCTGTGCTTTCATTTTATTTTCAAGATTTTGGATCTTCTTCACTATCATTACTCTTCTTTTTCAGGTAGATTGCCTATTTCCTCTTCAATTGTTTGGCCTTGTGAGTTTTTCCCACCTTCCTCCATCTGCTGTATATTTCTCTTTTAATTTTGTTTAGTTTACTGTGTCTGGGGTAAATTGCACTGCCCTTTCTGCTGGCTGGAAGGTCGGAGTTCCTCTTAATTGTGGAGCTTTCCCCCTGTGGGTGGAGTTGAACCAGTGCCTTGTGAAGGTTTATACATGTTAATTTTTTTTCTATGGATATCTGATTTTTCTAATCCAGTTTTTTGAAAAGACCATGTTTTCCCCATTGAATTACCTCTGCAACTGTCTCAAAATTCCACTGTCCACATACATATGGATATACCTAAATTTTATGTTATGTTCCATTGATCTATTCTAATATCATGCAAACACTATGCTGCCCTGATGGTTATAGATTTACAATAACTTGAAATCAGATAGTCCACCAAACTGCTCTTTTTCAGAGTTGTTTTCTATGATTTTTCTTTTCCACATAAATTTTAGACTTAGCTAATCAATTTCTCCAAAAATCTGCTGGGATATAATATATACTATTAAGTATGTATTATCTATAGGCTCCTGTCCTTTATCAGCTTGCTAGTTTGTTGAGAAATTTTTTTAATAAAAGATTTTTAAAATTCTATAGTGCTTTACAATTTTAATGTTTCACATACATTATGTCATATAATTCCATAATAACCGTTTTCCCCCTACTCCTATATTACCTCCCCACACCCCAAGGGATTTTTTTAAAAATCAGGAATGACTATTAGACTTTGTCAAATGCTTCTCCTATGTCTATTGTGATGATGATAGGATTTTTCTTTTTTCAGTTTGTTAATATTGTGAGTTGCAATGAGTGATTTTAAAATATTAAATAAATGCCTTATAACAAACATCCTCTTTGTGCTTACTTGTACTCACATGTGATATTACCAACCAAAGGTTTCTGATGAATAGATCTGATTATAGCTTCTCTGTCAAGCTTTGTATTTCACAGTTTAATCTTGGAAGAAAGTTCTGGATAATATACAAGAAAGGGAAAAAATCCTTAACCTATTGGTTTGGCAAATATTCTTTGAGTGCTTGCTATGTGTTGAGCTATACCTCAGGCGTTAGGTGCTAAAATACACTCTCATGAGATGTAATGACCAGCGAGGGATTGTTGTGAAGAAGTATTAGTATTATCCAAATAATGGAGGGCTTCCTTTTCTAATGACCCTGAAAAACTTTTTGATATCTGAGCCTTTGTTGTTTTTTTTTTAAATTAAGCCTATGTGAACCTGGTGAATTAAAATTACCCCAGAGAAGAATGACAATAAATGAATCTAGAGAGCAAGGTGGTTTTGATACTCCACTATCTTTGTTGTTGTTGTGGTTGTTCAATTGCTAAGTTGTGTCATTATCTCTGACCACTCAACAGATCTTAGTGTTCAGAAATATATGATTTTATACAGCTGTTTTCTTTTTTTATTCATTTATTTAAAAAACAGGAATCAGCATCTGTAATGTACCAGAATACCCCCAGGCTCTTGTTTCCAAGAACTGCTTGAATTGCTAGGCTAAAATCAAGTTTAAGTTTGAAAGGGAGATAACCTAAGTCACTCTTTCCTTTTACAGATGAGAAAATTGAGGATCTGAGAAAAAAATTCATGGGCATTTGAACTTTCTGTCTCTTCCTATCCCAGCTCTAAACTTAATGACAGAGGCTCCAACATTGAGTCAAATCCCAGCTGCCCCAGTAACCATCTTTGTGACCCTGACAAGTACAACGATTTTTCTGCCTGGCACTATGGCTCCATCTGTAGAATGTGGTTAATAATAGCCATCATTGAAGGGTGATGATGAAACCTTTGCTTCTGGTCTGCTTTCTCTTATTTCCAGCTTTCAGATGCATATGCTGATGGTCATTACTTCCTCCAGACAAAGCAGGAAGGAAGTAGGAACCATGTTCATCTACTACACCTTTGGGATCTCAGAGAAAATTTCTTATCTTTGTTGACATTACATTTTCATCCATAAAGTGGGACTCTACCTCATGGTATTTGTGTGAAAATGGTCAAAGTTTTAAAAATTTATAACTCTTTTTTTTTTTTTAAATTTATAACTCTTAAGGCAATAACTTATTAACTCACCTTAGGCAAATCATTAGTATTTCTCAGCTCACTTTACCTATTTTAAAATGAGAGACAATATTTTTCCCTTACAGGGTTATTGCAAGGAAAGATGTTACTGTGACCTATGTCAGAGGGTGTTCTGCCTGTTTTCCTCTAGGAGTTTTATAGTTTTGTTCTTACATTTGGGTCTTTAATCCATTTTGAGCTTATTTTTGTGTATGGAGTTAAGAAATGGTATAATTTCATTTTTATACATGTGGCTGTCCAGTTTTCCCAGCACCATTTGTTGAAGAGACTGTCTTTCCAGTATTGTATAGTCTTGTCTCCTTTGTCATAGATCAATTGACCATAGGTGCATGGGCTTATTGTGGGTTTTCTATCCTGTTCTATTGATCTATATTTCTATTTTTGCACCAGCACCAGACTGTTTCGATGACTATATCTTTGTAGTATAGTATGAAGCCAGGGAGCCTGATTCCTCCAGCTCTGTTTTTCTTTTTCAAGATTTCATTGGCTATTCAGGGTCTTTTGTGTCTCCATACAAATTTTGAGATTTTTTGTTGTTGTTGTTCTAGTTCCGTGAAAAATGCCCTTGGTAATTTCATAAGGATTGCATTGAATCTGTAGATTGCCTTGGGTAGTGTAGTCATTTTGACAATATTGATTCTTCCAGTCCATGAACA
The DNA here is from genome assembly GCA_024291935.2 of Okapia johnstoni. Classification (NCBI taxonomy): domain Eukaryota; kingdom Metazoa; phylum Chordata; class Mammalia; order Artiodactyla; family Giraffidae; genus Okapia; species Okapia johnstoni. Next base: position 4,948,386 of record CM044326.1, read on the forward strand.
TGGTATGTCTAACCACCTGTTTATGTCTTATTCAATTTCTCTCGTCATCATCTTATGGGTTTTGGAGTACAGGTTTTTCTCTTTTTTCCTTAGGTAGGTTTATTTATAGGTATTTTACTATTTTTGATACAATGGTAAATGCAATTTCTTCTCGAATTTTTCATTCTGATATTTTGTTGTTAGTATATAGAAATGCAACAGACTTCTGTGTATTGATTTTATAATCTGCAGCTTTAACAAGTTCATTGCTGAGTTCTAGTAGTTTTCTGATAGATCTTTAGGATCTTCTATGTATAGGATCATGTCATCAGCAAACAGTGACAGTTTAACTCCTTTTCCAATTTGGATTCCCTTTACTTCTTTTTCTTCTCCAATTGCTATAGCTAGGACTTTCAAAGCTGTGTTGAATAAAAGTGGTGAGATTGGACATACTTGTCTTCTTCCTGATCCCAGAGGGAATGATTTAAGCTTTTCACCATTGAGCATGATACTAGTTGTAGGTTTGTCATATATGGCCTTTATTATGTTGAGGTATTAAGTGGGTATGCCCACTTTCTGGAGAGTTTTTTTTTTTATCATAAATGGGTGCTGAATTTTGTCAAAAGCTTTTTCTGCATCTATTGAGATGATCTGTATGGTTTTTATTCTTCAATTTGTTGATATGGTGTATCACATTGATTGATTTGTGGATGATGAAAAATCCTTGCATCTCTGGGATGAATCCCATTTGATCATGGTGTATGATCTTTTTAATGTATTGTTGGATATAGATTACTAGTATTTTGTTGAGAATTTTTGCATCTATGTTCATCAGTGATATTGGCCTGTGATGTTCTTTTTTTTTGATATCTTTGTCTGGTTTAGGTAGCAGACTGATGACGGTCTCATAAAATCAGTTGGAAGGTTTTCCTTCCTCTGCAACTTTTTGGAACAGTTTCAGAAGGATAAGCATTAACTCGTCTTTAAATGTTTGATAAAATTTTCCTGTCAAGCCGTCAGATCCTGGGCTCTTTTTTTTGGTGGGAGGTTTTCAATCATGGTTTCAATTTCAGTGCTTACGATTGGTCTGTTCATATTTTCTGTTTCTTCCTGGTTCAGTCTAGGGAGACTGTACCTAAGAATCGTCCATTTCTTCCAGGTAGTCCATTTTATTGGCAAAACAATTGTTCATAATAGTCTTTTATGATCCTTGGTATTTCTATGGAGTCAGTTGTAATGTCTCTTTTTTCATTTCTAATTTTACTGATTTAAGTCCTCTTTCTGTTTTTTCTTGATGAATCTGGCTAAAGGTTTATCAATTTTGTTTATCTTTCCAAAGAACCAACTGTTAGTTTCATTGATCTTTGCCATTGTTTTCTTTGTCTCTATTTCACTCATTTCTGCTCTGATTTCTATGACTTCCTTCCTTCTGCTAACTTTAGGTTTTGTTTGTTCTTCTTTCTCTAGTTGTTTTAGATGTCAGGTTAGGTTGTTTATTTGAGATTTTCCTTGTTTCTTGAGTTAATGTTGTATTGCTACAGACTTCCCCCTTACAACCGCTTTTGCTGCATCCTATTAGTTTTGGACTGATGTGCTTTCATTTTCGTCTGTCTCTAGGTGTTTTTTCAATTCTTGTTTGATTTCTTCAGTGATCCACTGGTTGTTTAGTACCATATTGTTTAGCCACCATATGTTTGTGTTTCTTAGAGTTTTTTCCTTGTATTTTACTTCTAATCAGATAGTGTTGTGATCTGAAAAGATGCTTGATATGATTTCAATTTTCTTAAATTTATCAGGGCTCACCTTGCAGCCCAGCACATGGTTAGTCCTGGAGAATGTTCCACGTGCACTTGAGAAGAATGTGTAGTCTGCTGCTTTTGGATGGAATGCTCAATAAATATCAGTGAAGTCCAACTTGTCTAAAGTGTCATTTAAGGCCTATGTTTCCTTATAGATTTTCTGTCTGGATGATCTATCCGTTGATGAAAGTGAGGAAAATCCCCCACTATTATTGCGTTACTGTTGATTTTTCCCTTTATGTTTGTTAGGATTTGCCTTATGTATTGAGGTGCTTCTATGTTGGGTCTATATATAGTTATACTTGTTATATCTTCCTGGGTTGAACCCTTTATCATTATGTAATGTCCTTCTTTGTTTCTTATAACAGTCTTTGTTTTAAAGTCTGTTTTGTCTGATATGAGTATTGCTACTCCAGGTTTCTTATGATTTCCATTTGCATGAAATACCTTCTCCCATCCCCTTACTTTCAGTCTGTAAGTGTCCGTAGGTCTGAGGTGGGTCTGTTGCAGACAACATGCACATGGGTCTTGTTTTTGTATCCACCTAGACTGAGCGACTTCACTTTCACTTTTCCCTTTCATGCACTGGAGAAGGCAATGGCAGCCCACTCCCAGGGATGGCGGAGCCTGGTGGGCTGCCGTCTATGGGATCGCATAGAGTTGGATATGACTGTAGCAACTTAGCAGCAGCAGCAGCAGCCAGTCTATGTCTTTTGGTTGGTGCGTTTAATCCATTTATAATTAAGGTAATTGTCAACATATATGATCCTTTGTTAATTGTTTTGGGTTTATTTTTGTAGATTTTTCCATTCATTTATGTTTCCTGCCTAGAGAATTTTCTTCAGCATTTGTTGTAAAACTGGTTTAGTGGTGCTTAATAGAACTGGACATGGAACAACAGACTGGTTCCAAATAGGAAAAGGAGTATGTCAAGGCTGTATATCATCACCCTGCTTATTTAACTTATATGCAGAGTACATCATGACAAACGCTGGGCTAGATGAAGCAGAAGCTGGAATCAAGATTGCCAAGAAAAATATCAATAGCCTCAGATATGCAAATGACACCACTCTTATGACAGAAAGTGAATAACTAAAGAGCCTCTTGATGAAGGTGAAAGAGGAGAGTGAAAAAGTTGCCTTAAAGCTCAACATTTAGAAAGCTAAGATCATGGCATCTGGTCCCATCACTTCATAGCAACTAGATGGGGAAACAGTGTCAGACTTTATTTTTTTGGGCTCCAACATCACGGCAGATGGTGATTGCAGCCATGAAATTAAAAGACGCTTACTCCTTGGAAGGAAAGTTATGACCAACCTAGACAGCATATTAAAAAGCAGAGACATTACTTTGCCAACAAAGGTCCATCTAGTCAAGGCTATGGTTTTTCCAGTAGTCATGTATGGATGTGAGAGTTGGAGTATAAAGAAAGCTGAGCACCGAAGAATTGATGCTTTTGAACTGTGGTGTTGGAGAAGACTCTTGAGAGTCCCTTGGACTGCAAGGAGATCCAACCAGTCCGTTCTAAAGGAGATCAGTCCTGGTTGTTCATTGGAAGGACTGATGTTGAAGCTGAAACTCCAATACTTTGGCCACCTAATGGGAAGAGCTGACTCATTTGAAAAGACCCTGATGCTGGGAAGGATTGGGGTCAGGAGGAGAAGGGGATGACAGGGGATGAGATAGTTGGATGGCATCACTGACTCAATGGACATGAGTTTGTGTAAACTCCGGGAGTTGGCGATGGACAGGGAGGCCTGGCGTGTTGCAGTCCATGGGGTTGCAAAGAGTCAGACACGACTGAGCGACTGAACTGAACTGAACTGAATTCTCTTAACTTTTGCTTATCTGGAAAGCTTTTGATTTCTCCATCAAATCTGAATGAGAGTCTTGCTGGGTATTCTTGGTTGTCAGTTCTTCCCTTTAATCACTTGGAATATATTATGTCATTCCCCTCTGGCTTGTAGGGTTTCTGTTGAGAAATCAGCTGATAACCTTACAGGATTTCCTTCGTATGTTTGCCTTTTTTCCCTTGTTTCTTTTAGTAATTTATCTTTGTCTTTAATTTTCGTCAGTTTGATTACCATGTCTCTCTCTGTGGGTTTATCCTATCTGGGACTCTGTACTTCCTGAACTTTATTGACCTTTTTTTTTTTCCATGTTGGGAAAGTTTTCAGCTATTATCTCTTCAAATTTTGGGGGGGTTCTTTCTCTCTTCTCCTTCTGGGACCCCCTATAATGTGAATATAGGTATGTTTGAAGTTGTCCCAGAGGTCTCTTAGGCTATCTTCATTTCTTTTCATTTTTTTTTCTATATTCTGTTTTACAGCATTGATTTCCACCTTCTGTCTTCCAGGTCACTTATCCATTCTTATGCTTCAGTTATTCTGCTATTGATTCCTTCTACTGCATTGTCCATCTCTGTTTGTTTGTTGTTTAGTTCTTCTAGGCCTTTGGAAAACATTTTTTTTCTTTTTCATCTTCTCCGTTATTTTTCTGAGATCCTGGATCATCTTCACTATCATTTTTCTGAATTCTTTTGTGGAAGGTTGCCTATCTCCACTTCATTTAGTTATGTTTCTGGGGATTTATCTTGTTCCTTCATCTGGGACATCATCTTATTTATTTTCATTTTGGTTACCTTTCTGTGATTATGGTATTAATTCTGGAAGCTGATGGGGTTGTAATTCTTGTTTCTTTTGTGTTCTCTCTGGTGGATGAGGATAAGAGGCTTGTGCAAGCTTCCTGATGGGAGGGTTTGGCTGGGTCTTGTTCTGGTGGCCAGACTTCTACTCAGTCGTCTTGAACCAATCCTCTTGTATGGCATTTTTAAATAAGTATTTCTGCCTACCTTGGGTACTAGGGACACACTCAGTTAAACTTGAATCCAACTGTCTGCTGATGGGTGGGGCTGGGCTCCCTCCTTGTCAGTTGTTTGGCCTCAGGCGACACAGTCCTGGAGTTTACAGGTGACACAGTCCTGGAGTTTAGGGCTATTGGTAACCTCCAACAGGACTTACAGAGTTACATCTCCCAGGACTGCTGCTGCCAGTGCCCCTGTCCCCGTTGTGGGCCACTGCCGACCCACGCCTCTGCAGGAGACCCGAAACTCTCAGAGGCAGAGCTGGCTCAGTCTCCTTTGGGGTCACTGCTCCTTCCTTCTGGGTCCTGGTACACACAAGGTTTTCTGTGTGCCGTCCACAAGTGGAGTCTCTTTCTCCCAGTCCTGTAGAGTTCCTGTATCAAATTCCGCTAGACTCCAAAATCAGATTACCTGGGGATTCCCAGGCCCTCCCCCCAGGCTGGGGAGCCTGGTATGGGGCCTAGAATCTTCACAATAGTGTGACAACCTCTTTGGTATTCCTGTTCTCCAGCTTGTGAGTGACCCACCCTGCGGGTATAGGGTTTGATTTTATCGTGATCGTGCCCCTCCTACTGTTTCACTGCGGCTTTTTCTTTGTCCTTGGATGCGGGATACCTATTTTTTGGTGGGTTCCAGTGTTCAGCACCTAGTTGTGATTTTGGTGCTCTGGCAGGAGATGAGCGCACATCCTTCTGCTCTGTCGTCTTGAACCAATCCTCTTGTGTGACATTTTTAAAAAAGTATTTCTGCCTGCCTTGGGTACTAGTTTTTCTCTGATGGTGCCAAACACATGTGCTCACAGATACAAGCATCCACACTCATTTCTTTCAAGGCAAGCTGGTCAGTTTCCTCCCTGGATCTGAGTCAAGTCTTGGTGTAGAAGCCATGCACAGGGACCAACCATCTGACGGCTCTTGCACATGTAGTCAGCTTGCTTACTCTGCATTTTGCTTCTAGATACACTGAACTCCTGATGGGCACCTCCTATACTCATGAATGTTTTCATATAAATCTTTAATCTATCTTGGAATTAATTTTAACATGTGCTCTGCATCTGTATTAGTTAGCTATTGCTGCACAACAAATTATATCCCCCCCCAAAACACCACACTGCCTTAAAAAACTAATATAATTCATTTTCTCTTGGGTTTTTTGGGTCATGAATTCACTCAGGGTACAGTGAGCGTGGCTTATTTCTGCTCACAATGTTCTGGGTAAAATCTTAAGGCTGGGAACTAAAATCATCTGAAAGCTTGATGGGGTCTGGAAGATCTGGTTCCAAAGTGGCTCCATCACATGGCTAGTTGTTAATTCTATCATATTGGTTCCCTTTCCATGGGCATTTCCACAGGGCTTATTGAGTGTCTTCATGCCACTGGTTTCCACCAAAGTAAGTAATCTTAGAGAAGAACAGGCAGAGGTGTACTCTCTTTATGACCTACCCCCAGAAATCACAAAAAAATCACTCCTAACACATTCTATTCATTAAAAGCAAGTCAGTGAGTTTTTCCTCTACCCTTCCTCTATACTTTCAAAGCAGAAGAGTTAGATTCCACCTGTTGAAGTGTAGGGGGTTATAATTAGCAGATATATTTTAAAAGCATCATATAATCGAATGTAAGTTTTGTACAAATTTACAGTCATCCAATCTCATATTGAATAGTATATCATCATTCCAATTTCAGCCATTACCATTTGCTAAAATCAAATACAAATTTGTGTCTATCCCATTTTTCAGTCTTTATTTGCATTATGCTTTAGCCTAGTATACCAGAGGAGGTGACTTCTTTGAGCAAAGAAAGGACAAGGAGAGAAAGAAGGGACTCTTGAGAGGAAAAGCTAAAAGAAGAGAAAGACGTGGGAAAAGGGAAAGTTGTTTTACAAAACAATGAAAAACATGTTGCTTTTCTCAATCATCCTCATCAAGGGGAGTTGGTTGAGATGAAGCTGTGAGCTCAAGTCTGGCACTGAAGACCCTTATCCTGTTCATTCAGACATGTGGGCTGCAAGGGTTGCCTCCTAGTTAGATGGTGCCTCCAGTGACTTCAGCAGGACATAAGGATGGAGTTGTCTTTTCAACAGTGAGGACACTTGAAGGCCACAGACACTCACTCCAAGGCAGGCTGAGACCTCAGGGGCACAGGCTAGGGGAGGGGAAGAGCCAGGATGTTGGGAAAGGGTAGGGCTAGAAATACCTTAGTACAACCCTGACTGAACAAGTAACAGCTATACTGAAAGATAGTTGATCAGAAGAGTGGTAACTTAGAATTTTCAGCCATATCACAACAGGGGCCTGAGTCAGGCAGGAATGGCTTCATGGGGCCCGGGTACCTCTCCTAATAAACTGACACTTCCATAGCTCTGAAATCAGGGAGGGGCCTGGAAACCCCACAGGGAGAGAGAGGTTGGCCATATTCACCTGGGGACCAGGACGCCAGCCAAGTAGTGACTTTGGGGGAGGATCCAAGGTCAACAGGGAAAGGGCAAAATATAAGTCTGAAAAAGCAGGACTTTGGAACAAAGGGAGCTGGGACCAAATGTGGTGTGGGAGATAGAGCTAATGCTGGACGCCCCCTGCTGGAGAGGATGTGGCATCCGACTGGCTCCCGGGAAAGAAAGGGAAGAAGTAAAAGGGAAATTGCTCAGTTGTGTCCCACTCTTTGGGACCCCATGGGATTTTTGAGTACCGGAAGTACCGGAATGTGTTGTCATTTCCTTCTCCGGGGGATCTTCCCAACCCGGGGATCAAACCTGGGTCTCCTGCATTGCAGGCAGATGCTTTACCCTCTGAGCCACCAGGGGAGCCCCCCCAAGAGAGGTTGCCTCAAAATCCAACTGAATTTAGTCTCAAAGAGGATGTTGTCATGTAGAATACCCCTCTCTCCTCAGCACCCTGCCAATGGCTTAGTGATATCTAGAGCACAGGGCCTTCTTCCACCTACATACAGATCAAGTTTGCACGTGAATCTTGGCACCTGGAGCCATCAATTATCAGCTCAAGAAAGCTTTCAGTGGGGGAATTAAGGGTCATGTTCAGCTGAAGAGCCTGCAATCCTCTTTGCGCTCTGCACAGTCTGTGTCTTTGGCTCTCTATTTCTTTCTTTAAAAAAAAATAAATTTATTTGGCTGTGCCAGGTCCTGGCCGTTGCGTGCAGGGTCTTTTAGTTGCAGCATGCAGGATCTTTAGTTGCAGGATGTGAGATCTAGTTCCCTGAACAGGGATCAAACCCAGGCCCCCAGCATTGGGAGCTCGGAATCTTAGCCACCGGACCACCAAAGAAGCCCCTGGCCCTCTATTTTAAGTGTGACATTTGAAGATGGTGTCTCTTGGCAGAGTCTGTGCTGCTTTGGGGACTGCTTTGCTTTCATTCACAATAGTAGTGGTCATGATGATGGTGACCAGCATCCAAACATCCAAGAGACCATGAGAATCAATATAACCGACCTGCCGGGGAGTCAGCTCCAGACAACACGATCGGAAAACGTGATCTGACACCAGAACGGAGCAGTTCACCAAGCACACCGGCCAAGCTGAAAAACTCAGGACCTTTCCCACCTGTGAGGGCTGCAGACGGCTTCGACCCGCAGACCAAGAAGAGGGCTTCCCTCACCTCAGTTTTAAACTGCTGCTTCCATCTGTAGGGCTTTTATCTGCTTGTTTGTCTTGCTTTTAATCCCTCCCAGCCCTCCTGCATGTGTGCAATGAGATGAATCTCTGTTCTTCCACAAAATTAAGACCAGGAAATTTGTCTGTTAAGATGGAACAGGATCATAGCAAACAGTAGTGATTTCCTTTTTCAAGCATTTTTTAAAAAATTTTGGGAAAATATACCTAACATAAAATTTGCCACTTAAATCACCTAAAGTGTACAGTGCAGTGGTATTAGGTTACACTCACATTGTTGTGCAGCCATTGCCACCATCCATCTTGAGAGCTTTTTCATCTTCTCAGACTGAAACTTTGTTCCCATTAAACACTGACTCTCCATTCCCCCTGCCCCCAGCCCCCAGTAACCATTGTAAATGTGACTACTCTAGGCACCTCATCCTCATATAAGCAGACTCACACAGTATTGGTCTTTTTGTGACTGACTTATTTCATTTAATGTCTTCCTTCAGATATACGCCCAGAAGTGGAATTGCTGGATCACGTGGTAGCACCATTAAGTTTTTTCTCTGAACTGTTTTCCATAATGGCTACACCAATTTAGATTCCCTCCAACAGAGCACAAGTTCCTTTGATGGTTTCCTTTGCTTTGCAGAAACTTTGAGATTTGATACAGTTTGAGTTGGTGTCAGACAGGGGTCTGAGTTTGATGTCAAGGAGGTTTTCTTCTCTGCAAACCATTTCTGATTTCTAGTTTTTTTTGTGAGTGGTGTCACCATATTTTTCTTGCAAAGAGACTATCTTTTCTCCATGAGTATTCTTGGCTCCCTTGTCAAATATTAGTTGATTATATATGCACGGGTTTATTTCTGGGCTCTATTAGCCATTTATCTAATGATTAACATTCAGATTTTTGCAAAATTTTTTGCTCTTAATAACATGGTTTGATGAACATTCTAATATACATTATTAGTTTGTCTGTGGTAGTTAACCAGAGTAGACAGCAGAGTTGTAGGGTGTGTACATGTTAAGTTTGACTACAGTTTGTCTACTTGTTCTTCAAATTGGCTGCACCAATGTACACCCCTATCCAAGGGCAGGAGAGTGTCCTCCAATCCTGTTTCCAAGGGAAATAAAGATATTTCCAAGCTCATATGTTTCGGACAGGCTGGAAGATGAAATGTCACCTTTCTGTTGCTTCAGGTTCCATGTCCCTACAGACTAATGCATTTGAGGGTCACCTATCTCGGGGGCCCCCCGTCTGGTAGGAACTGGGCCGCACGGCAGGAGGTGAATGTCAGGTGGGCAAGCGAAGGAAGCTTCATCTGTGTTGACAACCACTCCCCATCGCTCGTGTTACCACCTGAACTCTGTCTCCTGTCAGATCAGCAGAGGCATTTGTAGGAACGCAAGCCCTCCTGTGAATTGCACATCCAGGGACTCAGGCTGCATGCTCCTTATGAGGATCATCCCCAAACCATCTGCCCTCCGCCCTCCCCGCATCCCACCTGTGGAAAAATTATCTTCCCTGAAACCAATCCCTGGTGCCAAAAGGACTGGAGACCGCTGACTATCTGATAGGTTAACTATGGCAAACTCAGGTGGGTTCCAACAGCAGGACTGTTCCTGAAAGGCAGTGGGGCTGCTATTCCTGGCTTTCAATGGCAGGACTTTGAGGTGGCTCTTTGGCCAACAAAGCTGCACCAAAAAGCTCACCACAATATCTTGTTCCACCAGAAGATGATGCTGAACTTTCATTTGGCTGAGGCTGCTGTCAGAGGAGAGAAAAAGCCCCAAACCTGGCCATGAGCAGGATGTGTGTGGAGACTTCCAGAAGCTTCAGATGCCCAGCGATGAGTGGCAGCCCCTGGAGCAGTGGAGGGTGGGGTGGACAAAGCAGGAGAGGATTGCACCAGCCATGCCCTGGGGAAACACAGAGCGATGAGGTAGCAGTAGTGAGAGCGCTGGGCTTTATTAAGAGTCAGTGACACAGTCCACTCCTCGAAATAGCTGTCATGAAAGCTCACCTCTGGACTCCTTCTGATGACATGTAATCCTTGTGATACACTTCAGATTCTGAGAGGCCCTCAGCAGAGTACAAGAGAAGTGCTGTAGCCCCTCCGCCGATGGGGAAAGGGGCGAGAACTGAGAATGGCTACATATCAATTCATTCTGTTTTGTTTCTGCAAGATGCTCCTCAGTAAACTAAAGGAGTCAACTTGCCTGCAGACCTCAGTTATATTCTGAGGAAAAGAATGAAGTCATTCTGTTGCTGGAAGACCTGGGTTCAAGTCCAGGCTTTGCCACTCTGTGCCCGTTTCCTCATCTATAAAACCAGTTAATGTTCCTCACTGCTTGCCTCGGAGGGCTCTTGTTTGCAGTGAGCAGCACTGGGCTGGAAGTCAGGGCCACAGTTCCACCCCCTGTTCTGACAGGAACTCACTGAGTAAGTTAGCAAGCTCCTTAAGCTCTCTCTCCCTCAGTTTCTCAGTCTGTCAGAGGGTGTGATCTCACCACTTCCACTGACTCCTGTGAAGATAAAGATAACTGGAGGAGGTGTGAAGATTTTGCATAAACACCACTGCCTTGGATGTAACTAGCTGTTTTCAGTCGCTCAGTTGTGTCCAACTCTTAGCGACTCCATGAACTGCAGCACACCAGGCTTCCCTTTCCTTCTATCTCTCCCGGAGTTGGCTCAAACTCATGTCCATTGAGTCAATGATGCCATCCAATCATCTCATCCTCTGTCACCCTCTTCCCTTCCTGCCCTCAATCTTTCCCAACATTGGGGTCTTTTCCAATGAGTCAGCTCTTCACACCAGGTGGCCAAAGTATTGGAGTTTCAGCATCAGTCCTTCCAACCAATATTCAGGGTTGACTTCCTTCGGAATTGACTGGTTGAATCTCCTCGCAGTCTCAGGGACTCGAAGCGTCTTCTCCAACGCTACAGTTTCGAAAGCATCAATTCTTTGGCACTCAGCCTGCTTTATGGCCCAACTCTCACACTCATACATGACTACTGGAAAACCCATAGGTTTGTCATAGCTTCTTTTCCAAGGTGCAAAGTTGCACAGCTTGTGCACAAAAGTGCTCACCCACAAGCAACCAAAACTTTTTACTTTAGATGCAGAGAGAATATGCCTTTATGGGTGAAGTCCCTTAAAGCTAGACGATTTCTAGCCTGTCTTCCAGGGAAACTGAGAGTTCCGAATATGGGGACAAACCGAACATCAGTCAGGAGTCTCCCCAGTGGTCCGGGATCGCGCGGCTTCACGCGGCTCCCTTGCGCCACCTGGTGCCCCATTCCCGCAACTGCCCAGAAACCACGTGTAAGAAAGTGCTTACAACCTAACTACGCACTCTGGGTCAGGCCCGCCCCAGCCAATCGGCGAGGGCGAGGCGGGGCGGGAGAAAGCGGGAGTCCAATCGCTGCCCGCCTCCCGAGAAGAAGGCGGGGCTTGCGATTTACCACGTTGGGTTTGTCCGCAGCGCTAATTACTTTTTCCGAAGGCTGGGGAGCCTCACTCCGGCTGGCGCCGCCGCCTCGCGCGCTCCTGCTCCGCCGCGGCCGCGCGGGGGGCGCCTGCTCCCGAGGACCATGTGTGACGGCGCCCTGCTGCCCCCCCTGGCCCTGCCCCTGCTGCTGCTGCTGCTCTGGGGACTGGACCCGGGCACAGGTAGCGCCCCGCTCCCGCCGCCCCTCCGCCCGCGCCTCCCGCGGCCACCCTCCGCCTGCCCTCCCCGGCGGCCTCCGCCTGCTTGCGCGGCCGCGCCGCGGCGGCCGGCCGCTGACAGCCGCGGGGTCGAGGGGGCGCGGGCCGCGGCCGGAGGGCTCGGCTCCGGGCGTCCGCCGGGGGGCCGGCTCCCCCAGGCGCCGCGTCCCCGGAGGGGCTCGGGCGGCCGCGTCCGGAGTGGCGTGGGGCCCAGGCAGCGGCGCTGGCCGGCGCGGAGATGCCCGGGCGAGGGACGGGGCGAGGGCGCCGTCTCGGGACCGCGCTGGCGCTGCTGCCCGGCGCTGGCCCCCGTGAGCGGCAGGCGGGCGGGAGGGCGGGCCCCGCCGCGCTGACGCGTCTCGTCTCTCCCCGCAGCTGTCGACGGCGCGGCGGCCGACGTGGAGGTGGTGCTCCCGCGGCGGGTGCGCCTGGAAGACGTGCACCTGCAGCCCCTGCCCGGCGCCCCCGGGCCCCGCAGGCGCCGGCGGCCCCGCGCGCCCCCCGCAGCCCCGCGCGCCAGGCTGGGGGAGCGCGCCCTGCTGCTGCACCTGCCGGCCTTCGGACGCGACCTGTACCTGCAGCTGCGCCGCGACCTGCGCTTCCTGTCCGGCGGCTTCGAGGTGGAGGAGGCTGGCGCAGCAGGGCGCCGCGGACGGTCCGCCGAACTGTGCTTCTACTCCGGCAGCGTGCTCGGCCACCCCGACTCCCTCGTCTCGCTCAGCGCCTGCGGCGCCGGCGGCGGCCTGGTACAGCCCTTGCCACCTCCGGGTCTGACTGGCGATCTGTCTGGGCGCCAAGGGTGGGGGTGAAGGGAGGTTTCCGGGGAGGGCTGGGATGGCGGTGGGCCTCCGGTGTGTTCAGCCGCTGGCAGGAGGGAGCACCCCCAACCTTCCAAAGGGTCTCGGAGCAGAGAGCAAGAAAGGGGAGTCATCCCATTATCCACCGCTTTCCGTCCTGAAAATTCAGAGGTGCGCCAGGCTGGCACCAACGTGGGGGTGCACAGCGAGATAGCCGCAGCCCTCCCAGGGAGCACAGGCCCGGCCTAGATGAAATCCGTCAGGCCCCTAGTCTGACAAGTGCACCCGGGCCAGGTGTAGAGAGAGCCCTGTTGGCTTCTGCACAGGTGTGCTGTGTGCGTGTCACGGGGAACACCGATCTGTATGCGTACAGTTCGTCTGTTCTTGAATTGGGGATGGAGTCTTAAGCGTTGACCTCCTTTCTGTAATTCTGAGTCTTTACCCAGGAAAGGATATTTGGAGGGGTCCCCGGACAGGCCGCTAACCTACTCTTCTTAGTTAAAACGTGGGAGCCAGGAATGGGAGGGTGTCCCTAATATTTTTACCTTACCCTGCAAGCAGGCATTTGTGTGGCACCTACCTGCAGCCAGGCCTGAGGAGTGCTGACCTGGGTGATAAGACCCTCTCTCTGTCCCCAGAAGCTCTCTGGATGTGGCGGTAACCTGCCCTTACCCCACCCTTCTGTGGTTGCTGCACCTGTGGAAGTGCTTGGAGGGAGGGAGGAAGTCCTTGGGCACCTCTGCCCTGCCTTTGCTTACATTGGTTCACTTGGTTACGCTGGTGCCCAAACAGCACTTCTCAGCTTCTCATCGTGCCCCCAAGAAGCACAGATGGCTGGCAGATGGGCTGCCCCCACCCGGCAAAGCCTGGGATGGGCTCAGAGCGTGTTTGTCTATCTTCTGGGGAAGTGGTTTCTGATATTCTTTTGTGTCTGTCCTTTCTTGGCACAAGAAACTGCTTTCCCCACTTCGACCTTCTCTTGCTCCACCATCTAGAATTGTCTTGCCCTTACCCACATAGCGTGCAACAAGTTGACACGAATCTGCCACAAAGGTCAGAAACCCTGATGTCAGAGTCTTTATGTAAGACTGCTCTCTCCCCAGCAGTGTAGGGGGACTTAAGTAGTAATTCCCTAAACTTGGCCTTCACCAGTTCCCCTTGTAGGATTTTTTGAGTTCTGATAAGAATGAGATCTCCATTTGCTGAACTGGAGAAATTGGCATCTTTCCTTTAAACAAGGGAAAGGGACCGTGGAGGGGCCTGGTAGGAGCTAGTGTGGAACAGCGGCGGGGAATGTGAGCTGTGGGTGAGGAGGCTTAAGTAAGGGTGAGAAGGGCTCAGATCACTGAAGGACTCGGGTCAAGGCTGTATCATGTTCTGGGAGGGACTGGAAGGCCCACATCATTTTTCCTGTTTTTGCCAAAGTGTTTAAAAGTCTAGGTCACATCACTGTACTGAACATGGAAACATCTGAATCCCATTTGCTGCGGTTTAGTGAGTTTCTGTAGAGGTCAGAGTTTATACTTCTTGGTGTAAAGTTTCCAGTGAGGCGCTATCTGCGAAGGAGCTGAGAGTGGATATCTGGATACCACTGATTTAAAATCCTCCCAGAGTGAGTGCTGGGCCCTTTCACACATGGCTCTGAGCTGTGAGAGTTCCCTTCTGTCCTCCAGGTTTTCAGCAGGACTGCCCTTCCCTTCAGCACCATGTGAGGGCGCTGTGCTTTAGATAAAGGAAGGAGGCAAAGAGGCTGCGTTAAGCATGTGCCAGCTGCGGTGGGGGCACCTTTAGATTTTAAGTTTGTACTTCTGTGGTTTCGTCTGCCTTGTTCATCCCATTCATGTAGCTGGACTTGGACACTTCTTTCTAATACACCCTATAGAGGAAGGGCAGGGGTTCAGAGACCGCCGGGTGACTTGGAGTGGACCTGTTTGGTGGCAGAGTGGTCCTGCTCTTCTAGAAAAGAAAGCAGCAGGAATGTAGGCTAGCCAGATTGGCACCACACCCCACCTTACTTTGATTTTGGTCCTCAGTGTGCTTAGGACAGTTCCGCTGGAGGGTAGCGTTGTGTTAGCCCCTCTGGACCATGGTAGAAGCCCCGTGGATATCTCGCTTGGGTGTTGTGTGTTTTTCAGGACAGGCTCAACCATGAGGTATGGGGGAAGGAATAATGCCCAGTAGATGGGTGTTGGTGCCCACAGTTGGGAGCATTCCAAAGCCTCGCTGTGTCTGAAGAATCATGTAGAGCAGGGTTGGCAAACTGTTTCTGAAAAGGACCAAGGAGTAAATACTGCAGGCTTTGCAGGCCATATGGTCTCTGTCCCAGCTACTCAACACTGCCCTTTGAGTGCAGAAGCAGCCGTCAGATGGTAAAGAAACAGGTGGACATGGATGCGTTTGATAAAATTTTATTCCGGTGTTGAATTTGAATTAAACCCGCTGCATCTCACGTCTCCGGAACGGCCTAATGAGGAGCGTTGCTGTCCCCGGAGTCGTTGGATACCTGTTTGAAGGAGATGCATGATTAAAATAGACCGTTCTTTAATTGTTTATGGGGGCAGGGGAAGTAAATCTCACACTCCGTTTTGTTCTCCACCCTCGGAGCCCCGGCTTTTGACCCCGGGCGGAGGTGGAGGTCTGTGGTGTTTCCCTTCTCTGTCTTACCTTGAAAAGCTGTGCAAGCTGCATATTTTGGATCTTCAGAGACCATGAGCTCAAGTATTAATTGTTTTATGTTTATGCATCTTTGTTTTATTTACATTTCAGAGAAGTCCTCAGACATAACATAGGTTTTGGGAAGTTTCTGTAACTGTGTATAACTTCAAAGCGATGAACTCTGGGCATACGAGGAAGGTATTTTCTCTCCCAGAGGATTTATGTGAGTTTGCATCAGCTGCCTCGTGTGAATGGGACCAGATCATGGAAGGCTGGCGGAATCTGAAGACACTTTGGGTTAAGATTCACCGGAGCAGGCCGTGAAGGTGGAACCCCAGAGACAGAGCGAGTGTCCGTCTCTGAGAAGACTCTCAGAGCTGCCTGTCGGAAAGAAGTGGGCAGAGGGGCCGTTCTCATCCCGATGTGTGAGGAGAGGCGGACAGAGAGGCGGAGGGTCTGGTCTGCTGAACAGGGGCCCTTCTGCCTTCATGAGCACTGGGTCAGGGAAGTCCTCGGCCAGAATATGCCTGCCTCTTAGCTGGGGCTGTGGCCTGCGGGGGTGCGCTGTGGGCGAGATCCTGGGGCCACACGGGACCCCCAGAAGCTCTGGGGCATGGCTCTTTTTCCAGGCCACCCAGGAGGAACAGAAGGTCAGGGCTGGCCCCAGGACACCTTCTCTGGAGTCACATCCACGCTTAGAGAGATGCTGGCTTATGTCTCTTTCACCCAGGCTGCTCACTGGGGCCTAATGGCCCAGCTGCCCTGGCTCGGTCTGTCTGGTGCCCGACCATAGTGCAGGGGGCTCTGCGGTGCCCGACCACAGGGCAGGGGGCTCTGCGGTGCCCGACCACAGTGCAGGGGCTCTGTCTGGTGCCCGACCACAGGGCAGGGGGCTCTGCGGTGCCCGACCACAGGGCAGGGGGCTCTGTGGTGCGCAGCCACAGGGCAGGACCTGGGCAGGAGCCCCTCACCGTGCTGCTCCCCACAATCTTAGTTCCCATAGCTCTTCCTTCCAGTCTGCTCGGGAGCTTTTGGGAGAGTGCTCACCATTCCCACAGGGGAAGAAATGTGGTCCAGATAAGAACGGGGTGGGACTGAGGTCAGCCAGGCTGTCCAGCAGGTGGCTTAGAAGAGTTGGGGGCCCACACTGTCAAGAGGGCAGCGTGATATCAGTGATGAAGGGGTCAGTTTGGGAGGTTGCTGCCTCTCCCTTTAGAGTTGCCCAACTCACTTTTCGTTCACCACAAAATTGCCCAGCTTTTAGATGCAGCATCACTTGATCACTTATAGCTGAGTAGGAAGCAGTCTTGGCAAGAGCTGTGTGGTGTGGAGGCCATTGGGAAGGGAGCAAATAGACCACGCCACGTTATCCTGCATCATTCTATTGATACAGGTGTGGGGAAGGCATGCAATCCTTAGTCATTCATCAGTTAATTGAAGAGTGTATCATGCACAGCATAAATATATTTGGAAAATGCCAAAACACAGTTTTTAAAGCTTTGTAAAAAGGACCAGTTGAGTGGATGTTAAGGAAAGCAAGAAGGGAAAAGACAGTTGTAAAATTTGGGATGTGGAGGAATTGAAGAGAACTTGGAGTATAGGATTCTAAGGCCTCCCACCAGCTCCTGTGGAAGGATGCTCACTCTGACGGTAACTCTCTGTACCCACTGCTCGAGAGCATCAGGCTGCCCGTGACTGTAACCTCGGATACCTGAGCCTGTCTAGTTACTTACCTAGGGTACGTAGCTAGATTTTCCCATCTGAACTTGCTATTGTTGGCAGCCTGTTAAAAAAGAAGTACAAGATAGGATGATGAACTGAAGATGTCTTCTTTGACAGCACTCTTGGAGCTTATTTCCTGAATTCTGAGATAGTACAGCTGCTTGACCTTGGATATGTGCAACAGGAGATGTTTTTGCAGCCAGTATGTCCTGGGGAACCACTCAGAGTCAGCAGTTAACCTTCCCCGTGGCGTCTATACACGGGCTCACAGGGCACCGTCACACTCATGTCCTTTCGGAAGTGAAACTCTTCTGGGCTGTGATCTTGAGCAAGTCGCTTGCCTCCTTTGAACACCCCTGTCTGCAGTCATACAGGGTGAATAACACTGGCTTTGCATGGCTGTCGATAGAGCAAAATAAGATAAAGTCTGAAATCAGTTAGCGAGAGCCTGGCACATTAAGGCATTGGAGACACATTTCTTCTCTTGCCGCACAGGCTGTTTCCAGACTTTTCCATTTATAGATCAACCAACCAGTCAAGGCTGTTGACTGAATGAGCAGATCATTATCATATACCTGCCGTGTGCAGGACCCTCCGGTAGGCTCCCAGTGAGCCTCAGAGAGAACTAGGACGTGGGGCCCTGTCTGGGGAGGCAGTCAGGTTCGCAGGGGAAGGATCTTCCTCTTAAGCCTGCAGGGTGGGAGTGGGGAGGGGGGTTGGGCGGGCGGAAGCAGGGTGGGGTGGGCTTGGCTCTGGGTCTAGTGGGGCTGGGGCGGAGTGGGCCTTAGGTTCTGGTGGGAGGAGAGATGAAAGAGTCTCCGGGCCAGGGCCTTCCCTACGTCAGGGCCTGCGCTGGGGTGGAGATGGGGGCGAACTGAACGGACAGGTGTGTGGCTCGGAGGAGGCCGGGCCAGGGTG
Organism: Okapia johnstoni; assembly: GCA_024291935.2. Lineage (NCBI taxonomy): Eukaryota > Metazoa > Chordata > Mammalia > Artiodactyla > Giraffidae > Okapia > Okapia johnstoni. Next base: position 4,966,439 of record CM044326.1, read on the forward strand.
CCCACGCAGAGTTCATCCGTCACGAGCGGTTCTCAGCCCTGAGCTGGCATCAGAGTTCCCGGCAGCATTTGCTCCCTGGATTGCCGGCCCCCACCGCCCAGGTTTCTGACCCAGTCCGTCTGGCGGTGGCCCCGAGAGCTTGAGCTCTGACAGGTTCTCAGGTGCTGCCGCTGCTGCTGGTGGGGGACCGTTTTGGGATCACTGGCCTGGAGGCCACGCAGGGGCATTTCTGGCCACTGACCAGGGGGCCCCTGGTGAGAGCAGTGTGGGGAGGACAGGAGCAGGGGGCGTTTGGAAGGGCGAGGTGATGGACATCAAGGCTCGGATGGTGGAAACAGAGAGGAAGGCTACGCAAGGGGGTCTGAAGGAGGGGGGTGTGTGACTGACTGTCTAGTGATGCAAACGGGGGTGCCAACTTTGGAGTAAATACCGAGAATCTGTGTTCAGGCCAATTGACGTTTGCAGAGGCAGCAACACGACCCTGAAAGGGGGGCTCCTTGTGGAGGTTGGGAGGCCCCTCATGCCTGTGCTGTATCGGGGATGCTCCTTCTGGGACAGGTTTGAGCCCCCTCCAGATTCTGCTGAGCCCTCCCCCCCCCCCGAAAGTCTGAGGCCAGAGTAGGAGGGCCTGCAGCCCCAGGACTGTTTTTCCTTCTTGGGAGCAAACTCGCTCCCTCCTCTGCATCCACCTACACTCACCCGTCCACAGGGAGGAGGCCGCCGAAGGCCCAGCCCAGTGAACCCAGGAGCCGTGGCCTCCTGAAAAGGAGAGGCTTGGAAGGCTCCCTGGGCACTGAAGTCCCTGTGCGGCCTTTGTAGGATGGAGAGGTCAGCAGGTCCCCTCAGACAGAGGGCAGAGAGTCGGATGGGTCCCGAACACGCATGCAACAGAGTTTATCTGAAACGCATTTTTCATGTTATGCAAAGAAGCCTCGCTGATGTTAGGAAGTTACAAACCGTTCTGACCTTCACTCATTTTTTCAGCTGCAGGGAGAGCTAGTCCTGCTTCAAGGGGTGGGGTGGGGTTAATAATACCCAGGTTATAATGCTCTCTTAAAGCAGCACAGAAACCCCTCAAAGCCAGCTTCCAGAACAAAGGGAACTGAGAGGGAACCACTCAGAACTTTTGCAAGATCAGGTTACACCTGATACATTTTATTTGCCACAAACTTCTTTAAAGGTAAAGCATCTGCCTGCAATACGGGAGACCTGGGTTTGATCCCCGGGTTGGGAAGATCCCCTGGAGAAGGAAATGGCAACCCACGCCAGTACTCTTGCCTGGAAAGTTCCATGGACAGAGGAGCCCAGTAGGCTGCAGTCCATGGGATTGCGAAGAGTCGCACACAGCTGAGCAACTTCAACAAACTTCTTTAGCAGGATACCAAATCTTAGAAGATGTAAGATTTCTGTCTAAGAGCACCATTTCATCGAGGATTGTTGTCTCCTTTAAAAGCCAGAGGCCTCTGGGCTTCCAGTCCTGTCTGCCAGGGGAGTCCAGTCCCCTCAGTCTGCCTCTTCAGATGGGGTCTGCAGCGCTCTTGCATATACTGTGATCTGAGGCGATTCCTCGCTGGTGTCTGTGGAACAGGGAGGCCTTGCAAGAGCATTGCCAGTGGCTCACTTCTCGGCATAGACGGTGAGCAGAGGAATAATGCAAACCCAGGAAGCCCTGCTCGGCTCTTGGGCCACAGGGCAGAGCGCCCCGTCAGGAAGGCCCAGGCTGGTGCAGGCGCTCCATGCCTGCCTCTCCGGCAGCCAGCTGAAAACTAGGAAAGTGGTTCTTGACCCTGGCTGCATCAGAGTCTCCCGGTGAGCTTAAACAAAAATACCAGTGCCTGAGTTTCACTGCCAGGGATTCTAACTCACGTGGCCTTGAGTGGGGCCTGGGCCTCAGGAGTTCTCAGAACCGGCCGAGGACTGCAGTGTGCAGCCAGGGACAGGACCGAGGGACGCGGAGGATGCGGGAGCGCCGTGCTGGGGCCTTCTAGTCCACGCCGGGCCGTCCAGTTCATTCTGTTCCTCCCGTTTCATCTGAGTCCGTCCCAGGACAGTCCAGTTCACTCATTTGTCTTGAGTCACTTTTATGTGGCAGACGTTGGAAAAATAAGGAGGCATAATTCTGATCCTGCTTCAAAGGCACAAACTGTGCACTGGGCTGTGACAGATGCCCTCTAACTCAGCAGGTAGTGGGCTGGGACATCGAGTGCCAAGTGCCGGGGAAGGGGATTTATTTTTGTAGGGATAGGGGAGGGAGAGGATGGTTAGGGAAAGGGCTGACAAGTTTTTCCCCTGTGCTGAGATTGTGTTTGTGTGTGTGTGTGTATGTGTATGTGTGTATATGTATGTCTTTGTGTGCATGTTTGTATATGTGTGTGCATGTGCATGTGTGTATGTCTGTATGTGTGTATATGTATGTCTTTGTGTGCATGTTTGTATATGTGTGTGCATGTGCATGTGTGTATGTCCGTATGTGTGTATATGTATGTCTCTCTGTGTGCATGTGTATATGTGTGGATGTGTGTATGTATTCTGTATGTGTATGTGTGTATATGTATGTGTGTGTGCATGTGTGTATGTGCATGTGTGCATCCATGTGTGTGTCTGTGTATGTGTGTCTATGTATGTCTTTGTGTGCATGTGTGTATATGTGTATGTATGTATATATGCGTGTGTGTGTGTATGTGTATATGTGTATATGTATGTCTCTGTACGTGTGTGTGTGTGTATGTCTCTGTGTGTGTATGTATGCCTGTGTATGTATGTGTATGCAAGTCTGTGTGTGTCTGTGTGTGTGTGTGGCAGGGAGGGTGGGGGTGGTGGTGGAGACAGCACTTTTCACAGAACGTCTTATCACCGCAATGACCCAGTGTGTGCTGGTGAGCCTTCAGGGTGCCCGGTGGCAGCACTTGGGGAGGGCAGGGGCGAGTCCCTTGTGGTGGCTCCTGGGCGGGTGGGCTGTGCCCGGCGCCTCTCTCCAGGTGCTTGTTCTGGCCACAGGCCTGCTGGAAATTCCGGGCCCGAGGGGGTGCGTGGCTGCCCGGTTGAGTACAGGTCTCTGGCCCATGTGTCTGGCTCACCAGCTTTGCTATTCTCTTTCTTGAGTAGATTGAAACCAGCATGTGGGTCCCTGTGAAAACGACCCTCTAAGGCAAAAACTCCACCAGGAGCTAGCACCGTGGTTGTGTGTGTGTGTGTGTGTGTGTGTGCGCGCGCGCGCGCGCGCACGCACCTGCCTGTAGGCTTTCTTACAGATTCTCTGTGTTGTGTCACATCAGAACTACTGGCTAACTGTTCTTTTACCCAGAGGCTCGGGCGCTGGATCACTGGATGATAACTGGCTTGGAAAGTGCTAGATGCAAGGGGGGCTTTGCCCTCCCGCAGCCCGAGCATTTTGGGAAGACTTGGGACCCTGTCAGAATGGAGCATGTCCTCCAGGGAGCATGGCCTCCTTCCATGCGGGGCCCATCTGCCAACTTTGTTTCAACCATGGACATTTCCACTGACAGGTCTCGAGGGGTTCTGCCCTGAGGCTTTCCGGTGGGGATCTGCACTGCCCCCCACAACCACCTCCCTGAAGTATCACAGTGAACAGACTCAGGTTTTAACTTCAAAGGAGCGGGGAGAAAGCCATGCTTCCCGGCAAGTCATGCAGTACCACTTTAAGACAGTTTTATTTGGGCAGTAAAATCTCTGAGTTGTTCTTGGCAGAAGTTCTAATGAAATGGAAACCTTGCAATCTGCTTAGAGCAGTAAGTATGGTCTCACCCTGTGATTTGGGGACTAAAAGTTGTAGGCGATCTTAGTAATTGATCTGATTCATTTCCAGAGGATTAGTATCGATGCACTCTTTCAGAAGGTAGAGGAGTCTGTATCCTTCGGTGTGAGTAAACTTTGTACCTGAGGCTGGAGGAATTGCTGAGCTGTGGTGAACACTGCTTCTCAGAGTGTGGTCCTCAGGCCTACAGCATCAGTATCACCTGGGGACTTGTTAGAAATGAATGTTCTTGGTGAGCATCCACGACCTCCAGGTGATTTTGATGCACACTGGAGTTTGAGAACCGTTGCTTTAGTATGTTTATAGCTTTTAGAAAGTAGTGTAGGTGAGAGAGAGAAGCGGGGATTTTCGTGACAGCCTAAGACAGATTGGCTCTATCTCCCAAATCTGTGCTAGCAAAGGTGGTCCTGACCATGAACCCAGAGCAGGGGCTGTGGGCTGCAGGGTCCAGTGGGCAAACACAGATAATACCCAGTCGGGTTCCTTGTGGGAGGCTTACCTTGTTTTGTTGATGACTCAGAGGGAAGCGGAGAAGGCAGTGGCACCCCACTCCAGTACTCTTGCCTGGAAAATCCCATGGACGGAGGAGCCTGGGGGGCTGCAGTCCATGGGGTCGCGAAGAGTCGGACACGACTGAACGACTTCACTTTCACTTTTCCCTTTCATGCATTGGAGAAGGAAATGGCAACCCACTCCAGTGTTCTTGCCTGGAGAATCCCAGGGACGGGGGAGCCTGGTGGGCTGCCGTCTATGGGGTCGCACAGAGTCGGACACGACTGAAGCGACTTAGCAGCAGCAGCAGCAGAGGGAAGCTAGTGGCAAGCATCCTGGGAAGGAGGGCAGACTTTTAATGCTGTCAGCATTGGTTCCAAATGAAGGGAAAAGTTCTCTGCATTGTGTATATGTTTTTAAGAATTAGTAGTCACTCTATTAAAGCGGCAAGTTAAGAATCCTAGTCTTTAAGTTTTTCGTTCAATTTACAAATCACGTTCTCATTATAATCTAGCAAGTTTTTGAAATTCTTTTTAAGGAGCCTTTGGGTAACATTTGATCCTGTTGACAAAACTGGTGATGAACAACATTTAAACCTTTAAAACCATGTTTAGAAATTTAGCATATTCAGTTTCCTTTTCAAGTTCTTTTGTAGTCTGATTAAAGAATAAGTCCTTTGCACAAACTTAAATGGTTCTTATAAATGATGAGCTACTAGTCTTGTAAAGAAGTCTTAAGTTCTCTTACACATTCTGATACTGCTTACAAACCTGATAAGATTTTAAAATTACAGGTCTAAATCACTGATGTACTTTAAATTAGAACCCAAATCTAATTCATTAGATACTCTGCCAAGTTCTCTTGAAACACTGAAGAAATCTACAAATCTCCTATCACCAAACTATTAACACTAAGGTCTGACTCCATCCTATTTATTTCTAGTAATCCCCAGGGATAAGTTTCTATATAAAATTCTAAATAGTCTAAGTAGGGATTCTAAATAGTGATCCCTAGGGATGTGTGTGTGTGTGTGTGTGTGTGTATACACACTTTTTTTCTATTGAGGATATAATTGTCATTCATTCTCAACACTTTTGGAGGTACCTCCTCAGGTTGACTTTTGGGGGATGACTTAAAAATAGTTTAAAAAGTTTAAAAAAACCACAACAGACACACAGTAATATATCTTTGAAAGTGAACACAGAGAATGGGTGCTGTTGTGCCCCCAGCCTCTGCCTCCCATCGCCTGATCCCCAGCACGACTGCTGGGTAGCGTGCTTCAGGTCACACGCAAGCTCCTTCTTGGACTTCGTGAATTGGTGTCACCTGCCCAGCAGCAGCCCCAGCAGGGAACAGGCCTCAGCCGGGTGGCCTTCCCAGCCTCTGCCACTGGTCCTGGACGGGCGCGAATGAGGATGACTGACGTCTGTTTTTTTCTTTCTGGGCAGGTTGGCCTCATCCAGCTTGGGCAGGAGCAGGTGCTCATCCAGCCCCTCAACAGTTCCCAGGGACAAGAGCATCTGGTCAGGCGCAAATGGTCCTTGACAGCCAGCCCCTCTCCCGAGGCCCAGATACCTGGGCAGCTCTGCAAGGTCCTCACAGGTGAGTCTGGCAAACAGCGTGAATGACTCAGCACATGCCCGTTTGACACTGTCACATCCCTAGACCATCCCCATTGATGTGTCTCCAAATGTACTGAAATTCTGTGAGCAAGAACTTAGCTTTCCTGTGTTTTGAAAGCTTTTCTTTTTTTATTGCCCATAAGGCCACTTTTCCTTTCTATGTGTATTTATATCAGTGTTTCATGTGTAGTAGCCCTTCAAAAAAAGGCATGTACAAAGAACCAAGGATCTCTTTGTTACATCTCAATTTTATAGACCAGGAGCAAGCTGAGGCTTGAAAAACCTCAATGGCTTATCGTCAAGCCCGTTGGTGGCAGAGCTACAATAATTCCTTCCCTGGACACCTTGGCCAGAGCCTGCTTTTCTTACACAGGGGTCCTCCATCTTGGCTGCGCTAATCAGAGTCAGCTGAGGAACTTATGAAACAGCAGTTCTCAAAGTGTGACTCCTGGGCCAGTAGCATCAGCATCACCAGGGAGTCTGTTAGAACTGCATGTTCTCATATACCCCTCCCCAACCCAGCCTGAGTCAGAAACCATGGCGGTGGGTCCAGGTAAATCTGATCAAGTTAGGTGTGAGAGCCACTGTTTTAAAAAATGCTGTGCACTAGCCAGTCCCCCCTAATCCTGATCTAATTGGTCTGGGAGTGACTCAGCCTCTTCGCGACCCCATGGACTGCAGCCCACAAGGCCCCTCCGTCCATGGGATTTTCCAGGCAAGAGTACTGAAGTGGGGTGCCATCGCCTTCTCCGAGTGATCATTCTAAATCTGTGCATTTTCTGCATTTGCTCTGAAAATATTGTTTTGGAGGCGGAGGTTCTCAGCTCTGGCTGTCCATTGGTATCACCTGGGGTGCCTTAACAACTAGTCACACCCAGGTCCTGCCCCCAGAGAGCCACTTTTATTGGTCTGGGGTGCAGCCGGGGCATCTGGCAATTTGAAACCTCCCCAGGAGGTTCGGATGTTCAGCTGGCGCTGAGAACTGCCTGCACTAAGGCGTTTTAAACGTGAGTAATAGCACCTGTGGACCATCAGAAGCGGGGTTTTCTCAGGTGAGAACCACAAAGCAGGGCCACAGAGTAAAACCCAAGAGCAAATATGTTTTAATTCTAACTTTCCCTCTGCTCGAGCCAGTGCTCGTCAGCTGCTAGTCAGTGACCAGAAACCCGGGGTGCCTGTGGATGGTGTCATGGAATATTTGTCTGATTACCAGCTGCCACCCTCTTTGGGGGCGTGATACCAAGGATTGCTGACAAAATGATGAATTGTGCTTGTATTTGCATTTTTGTCCCTAAGGTTAGTTTGGAGGCACTCTTGAGAGACTGCTTTGCTTTTAGTGAAGGAAATAAAATGTGCAAAGCCAGAGTAGGGAGGATGTGACGGAAACTAAGTTGAAACAAGTGTGGTCATGTCAGGCTGCACAGAGAAATTTCTGAATTTGCCTAAAAAACAATCCTCTTTCCAGCCCCCAGAACTCTCATCAACATGCTCTGCCATGCAGGAGCACGTGTTTGTTTAAGGCGATGCCAACTCAGGCTCTGTCTTGGGTATGAACGCAGACTTAGGAGAAAAGTATAGATTTTACTTCTGGTCCTTCTTGGTTTGTGTGAAATAGTAAACTTTGTTGCTGTGTGAAGAAAGACAATAGGCCTTTTAAGAAGCTTAGCTAATAAGCAGTTAATTAGGCCCTATCTAGTTTGGATTAACTTTTAAATGTTGGGGGTTTAGAAACTGGAAAAATTAATTTACTGGGATGCCAGCAGAATACATTCTTGAAGTTTCCTGGAAAGATTAATCAGATTAATTCATCATTTCCCATGGGAGCATGTTCTTTATGGCTGAGCATGGCCGTCAGCAATGTCATTGTGCCTTGTCACTGATCTTGTGTTATCCCAAGCTTGGACACGGCCTGGGGGTGGGCAGCTGGCTCAGGCAGGTGAGGAGCAGTCTGATAACTCTTTCTCCTCCGTGAAGCCCTCAGTTGATCTGCTGATTGAGTCCAGGTAAGCCACCTTGTTGTCTAGGGGCAGAGAGGCTGACACAGGAAAAGCCACTTGGGAGGAATCACTGCCTTCTATTTTGTACCACAGAGGCTGCATTTCTAGCTCAGAGGCTAGAGGCTAAAAAGATTCAAGGCTTCCAGAGAGGGGACAGGCAGATCCTATTTCCTTTATAGCTTCTTTTAGGACCTTATAAATTAATTCATAAAATATCACTCCAGCTTGGAACTTGGCATGAAAATATGGAGACAGTGAGCCTTTTTTCCTTTTCTTTTTTTTTTTGGTGAGCATGAGTATTTGAAAATATTTTTGGCTATTCTCAAACACTAAAATGCTACTTGGGATATTTTGAAATGATGCTTGATTTTCTGAGTGGTTATTTTGACTTCAAAACTTTTTGTCTGCCTGCTATGCTTATTTTAATTTCTTCATTCAGATTCAGTTTAGAATCTTCCCACTAGCACTTTCTTGGTTTTTAAGTAACAACTGGAATCTCGTCTCATTCATTTTGGTAGATGTAAACATGTGGATGGTTGAAGTAGATTGTAAAGTAATAAAACTAGTTTTCTATGAGGCACTGTCGAAACAGGAATCCTGCCGTATTTTGGATGGTGGTGGCTCTTTAGAACACAAACACATCAATGCCATTCTGTGAAGTCATTGATGTCTACTTTATAGTTTGTTTTGTTATGATTGTTTTAAAAATCGTGCAGTTATTTTATAGTATTGTTTCATTTGTTTATAGCATTCTAAAGTTAATTTTAGTGAGTGTTTAGAGGATATCATAATGACTCAGAAATTGTGTATTGCCAATTTATGCAAGAGTTTGCATGTGTAATAATATCTATATATACTCTTTAAAAAAATATTGGTTGGAAGTTGTGCTCTGTGTCACTTTAGATTCATTTGGTTGGAAATGACAGAAATCAAACTGGCTTAAACACTAAATGACATCACTGCCATGGGCCCCTGGAGCTGAGGAGCAGAGTAGGGGGCTGGACCTCAGGTCAGCCTTGGCCACGGCGGTTCTGTATCTGACAGCTTTGTCCTAGCTGGCTCCTCTTCTGGTGATAAAACGGTCCCTGGGATGAGGAGCTGAACCCTTCTGTTTAATCAGGAGTTGAGGTGGGTTGACTTGGATCGTGACTTGAATTCCTTTCGGTTCGCCGCTGGTTTCAGATGTCTTGTGGCAGGAGTGTAAGAGCTTCCCTCAGTCCCCACCTGACTGTGGAGATGTCACTCTGCTTTCCATCCCCTCCTGACTTCCTGTACATCAGGTACAAGTCTGGTGGGATAGATTCAGGACACCTCTAATCCAGATTGAGTCCCTCATCCTAGCCTATGTGGTGGATGAGACTTTGGCTGGCTCCTTCTAACTTCGCCGAGTCCTTGTCAGATGCCTGTTACCTCCTCAGCCCGCCTGTGCCCCAGGGGTACCCTTGGTTGCTGATCTCTGCTCAGTGGGAAGGGCTCAGGCCTCTAAAGTTGTTGGCGACCTCAGGTCTCCAGTGCATAAAGCAAAATATGGTTTTGCTGTTTATCCAGTGGTTTTTGTTGTTTTTGGTGGTGGTGATGACCATCCATGTTTTTCTGCATCTTCAGTGGAAGAAGCAGCCAAAAGAAATGGAATTAAATTTGTACTTTGCGTTTTTTCATGTTAGTGTTAAAAGTATTACTCATATATAAAATATTAGGTCTGAAAAGAGACTCTGATACTTTAGAATCATTATTCCTGAGGGGGAGAAAGAAGAGGGACGCTGGAGGCCCACCTCTTGCCTCCTTGGCATCTCTGTGCCCGGTGTTGCTGTGCTGGGGCCACCGGAGCAAACTGTGGTGCACCCAGCAGCGTGGACAGCAGACGCTTGATTCCTCACTGTTCTGGACTCCAGAACGCTGAGGTCGTGGGGTCAGAAGGGTGGGTTTCCTCTGCGGCCCCTCGCGTTAGCTTGTAGGTGGCCGTCTTCTGCCTTTGTCCTCTCGTGGTCTCTGGGTCTGTGCGTGTCCGCATCCCGATCTCTAATGTCAGTAATATCGGAGCCCAACCTCATGACCCCATTTCCTCTTGATCACCACTTTAAACACCCTGTCTTCAAACACGGTCGCATTCAAAGGTGCTGAGGGTTAGGGTACACAGGTCAGCCCACGACAGCCGGTTTTCTCATTTGTGACACTGACCTGATGCCAGTCTGGTCTGCTTCTCAGGGTTATTGCTGAAGAACACAGAGGTGAGAAGGTGCCGGTACCACTTGCAGACACACTGGTTGGGGGGATGTTCATAAGAACACTTACAAATGCCGAAGAGGCAGAAAAACAAACTTAGAGGAAATTGGGAATGGGCTGAATAGAGGGACCCTTCCTATAAGAATAGATATCATAGTTGGCTTGTTGGGAATCGGCTGAATAGAGGGACCCTTCCTATAAGAATAGATATCATAGTTGGCTTGTTCATCATCTCTTCATGGTTTTTTTCTTGATAAACAAATAGGAAAGGAGCTGTGTAGCCTCAGGCAAGTTTAGAAAGGACTGGGCCACTGGTTTCATCATTTGAAGCATACTCATTTCTACCTCTTGGGGGTTTTGTGTGCTAAATGAGATAATGCATACTTGTCACTTAGCAACTAACAAATATTAGTTGCAGCTGCTGTGGTTATAATTATGATTCCTACCTCCATTCTTTAATATCAGGGGACCACTTCAGTGCCCTTGTTCAGTATTAAGTGGGAAAGAAAGAGAAACTCTGTAGAAGTTCTCATCTGCTGGCCTCTCGGGACACTCATTTACTGTTCCAAGTTGACACTTCTCTAGGAACCGGCCATCCCTGATGACCGGGACCTCCCAGGGAGGCTGTGGCATTTGAGGCCCAGCTCAGGGTGCTTCCCGGGGCTCAGGGAATCCAACCACCCCCGCCAGGATGGGGAAGTCATCCCCACCACTCTTTCTGCTAAGAGTCCTGCCCCTTCGCAAGGGCACCCCTTCGCCAAATGCTGTTCTTTTAGGGAGCCAAGGTTTCAGACATGGTGGCCAGAGGGCAGCTGTGTCCAGACGCTTTCCACCTTGGGTTCTGAAAAGTGCCTTCAGTAAAGGAATGCAGAGGCCATCTGTTGTGATAGCATAAGAAAAATACCTCATTGATGCCTCAGTAAATCGGCGTCCTGAGACCACTCCCTGCTTCTTTCATGGACCACAAGTACAGACACTGTCTCTTTGTTGCCTGAAGAAAGTGCTCTATGGTTTAACCTCAGACGCCATAGGATAGGTCTTGAGTTTGTTCTCTTAGACCGTAGGAGGCAGCTGTCATGAACCTGGCCCTGTTTCTTGGTGCCCTGCGGTGCATCTGATGTGTGCCTGCCCCCTTATCTGCGGGGATCTGGTACAGGTGTCAGCAGCTGGCTAAGCAAGGATCTCCCTGGAAGACCAGATGGTCGGGCTCACCTGCCCGCTGGGAGGCCGGGAGCACACACCCGCTCCTCTGGCGCTGCTGCTCAGGGCACAGGGGGTTACTTCTGAGATCACCAGGTGTTTCTTGCATCCGTGTCTCCTGGAAGAGCCCACGGGGCACCTTTTGCAGCGTGAGGGTTCAGTTATAATCATTTCTGCATTTGCTGTTGTTTTCCAGGCTTAATTCTCACAAGCTTTGAGGGGAATCTCTGATCTTGCCATTTGCTTTATATGAACCATGTGTTTGCCCAAGTCCCTCAGATCTCATTTTTATTTCTGTTTAAGACAAATGACTGAGAAAATCTTTTGGACTTTTTTTGGGGTGTTTGGATGGCTAGGGGATGTACATTAATCATCATTTGGAAAGAATAAAATTATTATTAGTTTTATCATTATTATTTCCTGAGGCTGTGTGACTCCCTGAATTGGGGGCCTGTAAAATGGATGCTGCCTGTCTGAGTGTCCTGGGAATGAACACAGCCCTGGGCTGAACCTTGCTGACACTGGGCATGGTCTGACCCTGCTTCCCAGGATGCCGAGGTTCTTACAGTCTGATAATTTTCTTTTCCCTTGTGTTTCTTCATCTAGAAAAGAAGGCTAGTACTTTTCTCAATATTTTTACTTCACCAGGTTACTGGGAGTTAAATGGGCTAATGCAAATGGTTTTTCATTAAGTAGAAAGTAGTATTAGAACATAAGGTGTCATCTCTATAGAAAAGGTCCATAGAGGGGGTTCCCTAAAGCCAAACCTGACATACGGACTTGGGTGCAACTGGTTAGTTTCGGGCAGGGAGGGGGTTCCTGGGGAGCAAGAGAGAGAGAGAGAGACAGGGAAGAGCACATAGAGTGGAATCCAACAGAAAATCCAGGGGAAGGTGAGTGTGTGCCAAGGTTGTTGCTGTGGGCAATAAGGGGCTGTGTTCCTACAATGGGAACTCTGAGAAGCATGGAGAGTTCTAGAGCTGTCCCAAAGATGTGGTTGGTGGGTTGCTGGAGTGTTTCCCGTGGCTCCTGTCTCCCTGTGCTCTTGCATGGGCCGAGGGAGCTTCTAGGGCTCAGAGCCTCCAAAAAAGAAAGGCGAGGGTCATGTGCTTGGGGAAGGCACATGCCTTAGGGCAGGAGGCACTGCCGGGAGGGCACGGAAAGAAAAGAGCACCCTGCAGGCGTCCTGGCTGGGAGACAGCGGCCAGCGTTAGGGATCCCTAGCCTTCTAGAGATGTTAACAATCTAAGAAAACTTGTTACCTTCTAAAAATTCCTGTATAGCTTCAGTTAAAACATTTCTTCCTGTGTGAACAATGAATTGATCTATGATAAATCGTTCCCTTCCTTCTTCCATCCTTCCATCTTTTTAAAAATTTAGTCATTCAGCAAAAAATAGCTCTGAGATCTCTAAAGGAATGGATAGGGCACTGGAGACATAGATGTCCTGGGGGCTTGGTGAGGGCCATCTGGAAGGGAACTCTAGCCTGGGGCACCCACCTGTGCTCTTGTGGGTCCCTCCGGAGGCTCTGCTTTCTGGGCTGGTGGCTGGAGAATCAGGAAAAATGGGTAAACCAGGCCTGGAGGCAGTGTTTGAATGAATCTTTTTGTAAATATTAATTTTATTCTATGTGCTCAGTGAGTCTGTGTGTTTTCTGTAAACTGGCTTGACTGTGTTTATATTTAAACTTGTAATATGCCCTGTTATTCATGACAGTGCTTTATTCACTCCGCCGGTGTGTATTTGATGCTGACTGTGTTTCAGGGCCGGTCCCGGGCCTGGGGCATCCTGTAGTAAACAAGAGATACAAGTCCCTGTTCTCAGGGAGTCAGGGAGTCCACACTCCAGTGGATGATTGGAAGCTAATTGCCAGTCTCATTCTGGATGGGCCCTAGGGAGGTAGGTCCCCAGTCCCCTAACGGTCCCTTTCTCCTGTGCCAACCTACGAGGAGCCCAGATCGGAAGGGCTTTCTGATTCCCAGTGGAATTTGCTGGGCTGGGTGGAGAGAGAAAAGGTTGCTGTGACTCTGCCGCCTGAAGCAGGGATGACCAAACACAGGATGGGAGTCCTGAGTGGCACCTCGCTTCTGCATTGGCAGCGGGGGGCAAGGGCAAAAGTCTCACCCCCCCACGCTGCCTGCCACGTGCTGGCCTCTGGTACGGCCTCTAGCATGCTCTTCTGGTTCTCTGCTTTCCATTTTCCTGAGGGAACAGACGGACCCAGTGGGCCTGGGGTGTCCCCCTCAGACCTCCAGTGGAGCACTGGAGCATGTTCATGGCCTGTCTTCCAGCATCCCGCAAGCACTGCAGCAGGGACCCCTCGCTCCCGGCTTCCCTGCTTCCCCTTCCTCCTCTGCCTCCAGATGCAAGCACTTTCCAAGGTGCACTTGTGGTCACTCCTTCCCTTTTTATTTCCTTCTCTTGGGGTCCTCGTCTGGTTCTTTCCTGGAGGAGTACCTGCTCGCTGTTTTTCTCGAGCCCCTCATCTTTCCGTGTTCTGTCTGCAGTGGCTAGCTGGGATGGCCGCCCGCTCCGCAGAACTTGGTGTTTCTGAACCGAATCCTTGTCTGACCATGCCTGCCTCCACCAGCCCAGTACCAGTTCCTGACCCATTTTTTTTCCAGTTGCCCAGACTCAGAATTACCTGTTTGCTCTCTCATCCTTGTATGCTTAGTTTATATTCCCCGTCTTTTTGTTGGCTTCTTATTTTGCTATCACTGCGAAGACCTTGGTTAGTCCCCCAAATTACCATTTGTCAGCCTTCTCCCCCACGCTCTCTGGAGTCTGCTTCCTCACTTCCTTCCTGCCCACCTTCCTTCCAACCTCCCTGACCCTCTCTCCTCCCACACACACTAATTCCTTCTGAAGTGTTTGAGAGTAATTTGCAGATATCATAGTCCTATGTATCTATACATATATCTAAATATATCATACGTATCTATAAATACATATGTATTTATAGAATGTATATATAAATACATATGTATTTATAGAATGTATCTATAAATGCATTCATTAATATTTCCTAAGAACTCTTACTAACCATCATATGTTTATCAAATCTGGGATATGAAACACTGACACAATACTATTGTCAACTGAGCCATCCATATTTAAGTTTTGCCAGTAGTTCCATGAATGTCTTCTGTAGCTTTCTTTTCTTGGTCCGGATTCTAATCTATTGATAGATTCATACATTCCATTTAGTTGTCACACCTCCTTAATCTCCCCCAATCTGGGTCAGTTACTTAGAATTTTTCTTTATAACCATCACGTTTCTTCAGAATACAGTTACAGTCTAGTTATTTTGGAGGAAACTTCTACTTTTGCTTTTGTGTGCTGTTTCTTCACGAGTGGACTTAGGTTGTTCATTTTTGGCGGGAATACTGCAAAAGGGATGTTGTGTTCTTCCCAGTGTATCTTATCAGGAGGCATGTGCTGCCAGTTTGTGTCATATTGGGGATGTCAGATTTTATTACTTGGCTCAGGTTGTGATCACTATTTTATCTGCTTCAAGTCATTATCTTCTCGTATGTAATTAGTGAGTTACTTGTGGGATATTTTGAGCTTATAAAAATATCTTGTTCTTCTTTAAACTTTCACTCACTAGTTTTGCTGCTGCTGCTAAGTCGCTTCATTCGTGTCCGACTCTGTACGACCCCATAGACGGCAGCCCACCAGGCTCCACCGTCCCTAGGATTCTCCAGGCAAGAATACTGGAGTGGGTTGCCATTTCCTTCTCCAGTGCATGAAAGGGAAAAGTGAAAGTGAAGTCGCTCAGTCGTGTCCGACTCTTAGCGACCCCATGGACTGTAGCCTACCAGGCTCCTCCGTCCATGGGATTTTCCAGGCAAGCGTCTCTTAATTCTTGGCAGACTCAGTTTTGATTGTGATGGCTTCACAACGGTGCATTTCTAGCTCCATTACTTTCTTCCCATTTCTAATTGGTGCCCTCCTGCAAGGAGAGCTTTCTCTTTTCTTCCCCCACTTATTTAGTTACATGTGTGTGGACTTGCAGATCCTTATTTTACTCCATGGGTACTAATTTATTTACCTATTTCTTTTGATACCCAAGTGATCTCAGATTTGGCCTTTGTGAGAGTAACTGTTAAAGTTAGATATGGGCATCAGATTTTCTAAAGGCTTTTGAAGCCCTGTGGGGGTGGATCATGCATGTGATTGTTCTTTTTAAACAGATTAATATTGGGTGTTATGTAAATGGAATTCCTATTGTTATACCAACCTTGAATTCCTGGTATTCGTCTCACTTGGTTGTGTTGCATTATTTCCTTTAAAGTGATGTTGCAAAGTATTTGCTAATATTTTATTCAGCCTTTTTGCATCCCTATTTATACCTGAATGTGCTCTATAGTTTTCTTTTGTGTGTATGGGCTCAGTTATCAAAATTATACTAGTTTTTTTAAAAAGTGTGGAAGTTTTCCTTTGTTTTCAGTGCTCTGGAACCATTTATGAATCATTGAGGCTGTCTGGTTTATGGAGGTTTGGTAGAATCCCTTGTGAAATCATCTTAGTCTGATTTTTTGTGTGTCTGTAGTTTCTTTATAACTTTCTGTTTCTTCTATAAAAATTAGCCTAAGTTTTATATTACTAATGGGATCAATTTTGGTGAATTGTATTATTCTAGCAGATTTCGTCTAGGCTTTCAAATTTAAGTCCCCTATTACCTGACGTATTAAATATTTAGTGTGGATTATACTAGATTGCAAGTTCCTAGGTCACAAGCCTTGGGTATATTAAAAGTTATATTTTGGCTTATGGAATGACCTTTTTGTTGCCTATCTTTTACTGCTGTTGAAAATCCATTTTGTTTTTTGGAGGCCCAACTTCGATGTCACCTCATCCAGGAAGTCCACCCTAATTGCCTCACCTACTTTCTGGAATCTCAAGGTCCTGTGTCTGTATTCTGAACATCACATTTATCTCTCTCGGCTGTTTGTTGTCATTATGTCTGGGTGGAAGGCAAGACTTTCCTATCACTGCTATAAAAATTTACCACAAAAACTTGGTGACTTAGAACAACACAAATGTATTATCAATATCTCACAGTCCTGGAGGTCAGAAGTCTGAAATCAGTTTTATTGGCTAGAGTCAAGATGTCAGCAGGCCTTCATCCCTCCTGGAGGCTCTAGGGGAGAGTCCGTTTCCTTGCCTTTTCCAGCTTCTCAAGGCCGCCTGTGTTCCTTGGCTCTCAGCCCCTGCCTCCATCTTCAAAGCCTGCCATGGACAGTGGAGACTTTCTCACACTGACAGTTCTCTTCTCTGGTCACATCTCTCTCTGCCTCCCTGGGATAAGAACACACGAGCCTGCATCAGGCCCACCTCACTCATCCAGGGTGTCTCCCCGTCTCAAGATCCTTAATGTAATCACATCTGCTAAGCCCTTTTACCGTGTGAGCTAACACATTCCCGTATTCAGGGGATTAGGATGTGGGCATCTTTGGGGGACCACTTTCCAGCTTATCACATTCATTATTATATTTCCAATGTTTCCTGAAAACATATGTCACAAATATGTTTCTCTCACAAGGCTAAGCACTGCAGTCACAGCCACTGTTTAATAATTATTTTTCCTCATTTGGTTATGTTTCAGACGTGTTCTGTGTCAGAACACAGAAAAATTCACTGTAGACCTCTTCCTTGATAATCGCATTGCTTGACTGAGAAAGAAAGTCTAAACCTGAAGCCCTGAGACCAGAAGCGAAACGCCGCTGTGCTGTCTCGTGCGTGTGTCTGAACCCTCTCCCCGCACGCAGCCCCCCCAGGCCGGGGGCTGGAGATGCGGCCCTGTCTCCTCCCGGCTGGCTCCTGTGCTCTTATGCAACACACGCCCGCCCTACTTTAGTAACTCAAAGCAGAGGAGGCCTCCAGCTTAAATAGGAAAATCTGCCTTCAGCGGCAGACGGATCAAGAATGCATAGTTTATTATTTAAAGTCCACGCTGGCTGGGGCTGTCCAGGTGGCTCAAGGAAGCTCCTGGCAGCTGGTCCAAGCCCGGGGCTGGAGGAGGGTCGGTGGCCCTCGGGAGGCCAGGGCCGGGAGGCCGGGCGCTGACTTGGTGTTCCAGGGCCGCGGGGGTGGAGTGCGCAGCCCTTGCCAGCTCCCACAGAAGTGTCTGATTTTTGAATCAGCAGCCTTCCTGTTCCCTCCAAGGGAGAGAGCCGGGGAACGTGTGACCGAGCAGAGGAGCGAGCCGGCTTCCCTCCCAGCAGGAGGACGTGGGCCAGGAAGTCCGACACTGAGAAAGGGAAGGGGAACAGACACTCTGTTTGGAGTGACGGCTCGGTTTCTTTGAAGAAATGACTTTCATGGTTGCATTTTTGTACCCCCCTCTGCCGAAAGGTCTAGCCTTCTTCAGTGTACTACTTTCTCATGGAAAAGCCCGGCAGAAAAAAAAAAAAAAAAGAAAACGTCTGCTGCCCGGTTTTCTTGGGTGATTTCCAGCCGTGAATGCAGCGGGTTCATTTTGCACAGTCTTCTTTCAAAGCAGCGGGCGATTTCTCGTGCACGACCAGACAGGGAATGCGCTGGCTGGAGCCGCTGTAGGGTTGCATAAACTGCCTTCGGGCTGAAGGAGCGCGTACCTTTCTCAATCCATTAGCAAGTCATAGATCAAACTCTCTGTCACTGGGTTTGGACAGAGCTGGACAGTGAACGGGAGGGGAAAAGCCCAAGAAAGCTGGGAGTGTCCCGCCCGGTTGAGCAGAAAATAGCAGGCATCATTGGTGGTCGGTGATGGTGGGGTGGATGCAATCTGGGGCCAGCTGAGAGGGGCCAAGCCCCTAGGAGAGGCTTTGTCCACGCGTGGTGTGGGTCCCTATGCTCAGGGATGCTTAGGGCTTGGGGAGGGAGAAGGGGCTTTTCTTCTCTCCAAGGAGACAGTCACTGTTCAGAGACAGAGCTTATAGGCCTCCCATGGATCCCTTAGGGAGCCTGCGCTTGGCTTTCTGGGCCCTTGAAAAGAGAATGAGCATTCTCTGCATCACCAGTTTTTTTTTTTTTTTTTTTTTAATGCTTTGGTTGCATTGCATGGCATGTGGGATCTTAGTTCCCTGACCAGGAATCCCTGCATTGTGCCCCTACATTGGAAGGGCAGAGTCCTAACCACTGGACCACTGGGGAAGTCCCCTATGTCCACACTGGAAGAAGTCTAGCTTTCTCCAAATAGACCATCATCCGTCCCTGGCCAAGGGTGGCAGCTGCTTTTCTGACTCTGCTTTTAGGACAGTTTTGCTTCCCTTGAGCATCTCTCGTTTTCTGACCTTGACATGTATGGAGGTACCTCTTCCTTGCGTGTGGCTCACTGCTGATGTTGGGAGCTCCGAGCACCTGGGTTTCATGCCTGCTCTGTCCTGGAGGGTATCACTGAGTCCCAGATGGACTGTTGGTCTTCTTTCTGAGCAGCAGTTAATCATTTTATTGAAGTGAAATTCTTCAGAGCAGCATGGAGGCAGAGACCTTCAGTTAATGTCTGTTCAGGGTCTCATTGGCTGGTCTCTGGGCTGAAAAACTGCCTTCTTCAGTATAAATATGCATCTCCTGGGGGTGAAAGACGTCTTACTGCTCCAGTGACGTGAGCATCCACGTTCCAAGCCCTCGGGGGACATGTGTCTCTTGCCAGTAGCTGTCTGCCCCCGAACCTTCCCTCACCAGGGTTTTCTCTCCCTGACGCCACTCCCCGAGCCTGCTCCTGGCGGGTCTCTGGGTCCCTGCACGTCCCACGTGAAGATGGAGACTCTTAACTGCGTCACCTGAACACTCCGGGGAGCAGCACAGCTGCCCTTCTCTCTCGGTTTTAATCACACTCGCTCAGGAGGCACTTGAAAAGTGAAGTCGCTCAGTCGTGTCTGACTCTTTGTGACCCCATGGACCACACCTACTAAGTTCCTCCGTCCATGAGATTCTCCAGGCGAGAGCACTGGAGTGGGTTGCCATTCCCTTCTCCAGGGGATCTTGTGGACCCAGGGATCGAACCCAGGTCTCCAGCCTTGCAGGCACAGGCTTTCTCATCTGAGCCACCAGGGAAGCCACCAGGACACACTTAGGCAGCCCATTCCAGCGCCCGTCTGAAGATGCTGAAGAGCATTTCCCCTTCCTCCGTGTTCACGTCACCCCAGGCTTGGTGGTGGGTGGTGGGGGAGTGTGGAGAAGGAACTCCAGCAAAGGGCTGAGCCCCACAGACTCCGGGCACCCTGGCCCAGGGTGGGCTGGGGGGCACCCAGGGCTCTGAGCGCGTGGGGGGAGGGCTAGGGGCTCACCAGGGAGTAGGCTGGGCCCTAAACGTGGCTGGACGCCAGTGGGTTTACAGGGTGGATTATCCAGAGAAGGGGGGCAACTCATGCTGTGCGGCCCTCTCTCCACCGTCGCCTGCCTGTCCCCGGGGCTCAGAGATCTCGGTAGCACAGAAAGGACCCCCTGGTGGCCAGGGTAGTGAGTGCAGAGCCCAGAGCCCTGCCCCGGGGGCCTGGCTCAGAATGCACACATAACGTGTGATCTTGAGCAGACGCCTGTCCCCCAGACCTGTGTCTCCATCCGTGATTGTCGTGAGGCAGAGGCCGCCCACGGCACGGTCACTGGCGGACAGCATGGGGCCAGCATGAGCGGGAGAGGTTCTGCTGGCGGGCAGCTTGCAGCCTTGGTGGAAGATGGGCGTCGTGTGATGACAGACGTCCCTGCTTGGGGCATCTGCGTTATGAAGAATCAGTGTTGCCCAGCAGAACGCCGTGCCTGTCGTAGAGGGCAGGAAATTGCTAGGTTTGGGTACACCGAGACTTGGCGTGAGACTGGAGCAGAGAGTCCCAGCCCTGACCCCAGGGTGGCTTCCTCGTCTTGTCTGACAAGGAGGCTGAGCACCGAAGGGCTGTGTGCCAGCTGCTGGGTGGGTGAGGCTTGTCCTTGCATCCCGGGTCAGTGTTTCCTGCTGCCCTGTGTGGCTGCAGTGGGCACCCTGTCCTGCAGCATCCCGTGGAGGGAGTCAGCTGGGAGGGGGGCAGTGCAGCGCTGGGGAGCTCAGCCAGGGTTCTGTTTTCCTTTCCCAGGAATTTTTTTTTCATTCCTGATTCTAGTGCTGACAGTACAGACATCTTGAAGATATTCCAGTTTCAACCATATTCAAGAGTAGTTACTTGGAGTTCTGATATACTAGTAACTACCTAAAAAGGGAAAGTATTTAACAATAGCAAGAAAAGAAGGCAACCGTTGAAGCTGCAGTGAGAGTAGTACGCTGATTTACTGAGTGCTAGTGTGAAGGACGTGGGCACTTTCTTCAGGAGGGCGAGGCTTCGAGCGGCACTGAATGATGGCGTTTGGCCACTTGCTTTGTCTTTGGGGAGTCTGAGATTTGCAGCTGTCATCTTCTGCTTTTTCCCCTCCCAGTCATCTGTGACAAGCAGCCTGTAACAGCCTGTGTTCCAGACAAGTGAACATCATTTCTGGCTGCCAGAGAAAAGAAAAGGTTTTAAAATAACTTTTTGACAGGGCTCTACTATAAAATATTTTGTGGGGTGTGTGTGTGTGTGTGAATTGTTTTTGTATGTAGAGAAAAAAATAGAGATTGTTCTCTTCCAGGGTGTAGTGTTTTTGGTAATACATTGGACTGATAAGTTGTTTAAAAAGTGAGATTTTTGCGAAGTGAACCAAATTTTAAATTAAGTACGTGAACTTACCATTTTAAGGAAACTTGGAATGAATCCTATAAAGGAGAGACGTTTTTGGCAGGATGCAGACCAGCTTCTCAGAATGTACTTCTTGGTTGCTTCTGTATTTATTATCAGTTCAGTTCAGTCGCTCAGTTGTGTCCGACTCTTTGCGACCCCATGGACTGCAGCACGCCAGGCCTCCATGTATTTATTATAAAAGAGCCTAATTGCTTACCTAGGTCAGATTTGTGGTTACCGGGCCCTCTTAGTAGGGCACTCCTGTATGTGATCAAGACTGTTACCCAGGTGTGGCCGCAGCAGGTGTGCCCGGCTAGGTGCCAGGTTTAATCAGTGAAAGAATTTTGTCTCCTATCAGGTGATATGAGCCTCAGCCATGACGGACCCAGGATTTTTCAAGTAATGCAGCTGGAGCGCTGCTGCTTTCTGCTGCCATTGCTTGCCTGCATTTCCCTCTAGCCTGGTTCAGTTCTCAAGCAGGTCCCTGA
The DNA here is from genome assembly GCA_024291935.2 of Okapia johnstoni. Lineage (NCBI taxonomy): Eukaryota > Metazoa > Chordata > Mammalia > Artiodactyla > Giraffidae > Okapia > Okapia johnstoni. The sequence goes on from CM044326.1 coordinate 4,987,910, forward strand.
CAGTGGGAAAGGTGGCTCCTGGCCTCTGCAGCTTACGTGGCTTCAGGGGTCCAGGAACTTGATCACATCAGACTCCATAAGATGACTTGCTGGGCCCTGCTTGGGTCTCATGCCCGTCCCTGGACCAGTCACTGTATCTGAAGAGTGGCGTTCTCTCTCCTCGCGTAACGCGGTCGGTCAGCCTGTGGCAGTAGAGGGGGGCTGCTGAGAGAAGACCCGTCAGTTTTGTGGGGTCCCAGATGGCAAGTGGCAGGGAGAGTCCTGAGTGGCAAAGAGACATTCTGCTGTCATGATGGGGTGGAGCTACGGATGCCCCCTAAGGTGGCATAGATGACTGTTAATCTCGGCCTTTGTCTCCTGAGTAGACTCCCGAGGTGGCCTTTGCCCCAGGGTGTCTGTAAAGAGCTCAGTCCTTGACCGTCCTCTCTCAGCTGCCTTCTCCATTCTCCTGAGGGCAGTGGAGGAAAGAAGTCACGTTCAAGCAGTGGACTGTGCTTAGGTGAGTGTGGAGCGGGGTGCTGTAAAAGGGCCCATGCTCCTGTAGGATGCCCAGGTGCATAAACCCAAGTTGGCTCAGGTAGTGTAGGTAGGTGTTTTGGACTTTGGAAGTGTGACAGGACTTATGAGTTTCTACTTAGCTCAGCATGGGGAAAAAACCCAGCAAATTACTGCTTTTACCCCAAGATCTGTTACTTTTGCTGTGTACTGAATTACCTCCAAAGCTTAGGGGCTTCAAACTGCCATTTTATTTATTTGCATTTTGAACTGCAAACACATTTATTCTCTCCTGACTGATGCAGCAGCCGTAACAGCAGACGCGTGCTGTGTTCTCTGCTCTCATGGCTGCCCCAGTGGATGCAGCTGTAATGCAGCCTTATCACCATAATGCAGCCATAACGGAGCCTCAACGGCTTTTTCAGGTAGAGCTTAATATGCTTACAGGACAAAAGCAGCCCATGGCCAAGTGAATACCTCAAGGCGCGCTTGTGAAGTCCTGTACGTGACCTCAGCTGTTACATAATCATGGAAAATCACGGAAGACGGATTGCACGTAGATTGTAAGGCAAGAGACCCCAGAGGGGTGGAATGTAGGGAAAGAGCAAATTAGCCAACAGGGCTGTGGCCAGGCTGTCTTACCCCACGCCCTCTCACCCCATGTTTTATAAATAATGAAACTGCCTTTTTAATATGCTCACAGATTCTGTGGGTGAGGAGTTCAGACAGAGCATGGAGGAGCCAGCTTGTATCTGCTCCGAAGCGTCCAGGCGTCACCTGGAAGACCTGAGGTCTGGGGAGTAGGGTGATCTGGAAAGGCCTCCACGCACATGCTTGGCGCTGGGGGTGAATGACCTGAAGGTAGAACTACCAACTGCTAGTTTGTACGCGTGTCAACAGTCTGTTGCTTCATATGGCTGAGTAATATTCCATCACATGGACGATCCAGTTTGTTTACCCATTCACCTTTTGATCTCCAGTTTTTGGCTATACCAAGTAAAGTTGCTGTGAATATTCAAGTCTTTTTATGGACTTAAAATCCTGGATAAATATGTAATTGAGGGTTGGCTGGGTCATAAAATAGGTGTATGTTTATTTTTTAAAGGAACTACGAAGCCACATTTCAGAGTAGTTGTACCTACCATGTTATATTCCCATCAGTGCTGTATGAGAATTCCAATGTTTGCAACACTTGGAATTGTTTTTCAGTCACTCAGTCCTGTCCAGCTCTTTGCAACTCCATACACTACTGGAAAAACCGTAGCTTTGACTAGTCTGACCTTTGTTGGCCAAGTAATGTCTCTTCTTTTTAATATGCTGTCTAAGTGGGTCATAGCTTTTCTTCCAAGAAGCAAGTGTCTTTTAATTTCATGGCTGCAGTCACCATCTGCAGTGATTTTGGAGCCCAAGAAAATAACGTCTCTCACTATTTTCATTGTTTCCCCATCTATTTGCCATGAATTATCAATTCAAACTCTTTACTTATAATAGGTCCATTCAGGGTGTTGTATTATTTTTTTTCCCTTGGGTAAGTTTTTATAATTTGTGTCGCTTTAGGGATTTGTTCATTTCATCTATGTTATCTAATTGGTTGGCATATGTTGTTCATAGTATTCCTTTATAATCTTTTGTATTTCTATAAGGTGAGTGGTAATATTTCATCGTGCATGTGTGAGTCTTTTTTTTTTCTTCTCTGTTGGCCAGAGTAGCTAAATGTTGTTAATTTTATTGATCTTTTTAAGGAAGCAAATACTGGTTTAGTTGATTCTCTTTATTTTTCTATTGTTTATTTCTTTAATTTTTTTCTCTAGTTTTTACTTTCTCCCTTCTTCTTTGGGCTTCCCCTGTGGCTCAGCTGGTAGGGAATCCGCCTGCAATGCAGGAGACCTGGGTTCCATCGCTGGGTTGGGAAGATCCCCTGGAGAAGGGAAAGGCTACCCACTCCAGTATTCTGGGCTGGAGAATTCCATGCTGTAGTCCATGGGGTCGCAAAGAGTCAGAAAAATATTTTTTCTCTGATTTTAATATTCTTCCTTCTTTGGATTTTGTTTGCCTTTTTCTTTTTTTAGTGTCTTGAGGTAGAAGGTTAAGTTGTTGATTTGATGTCTCTATTTTTCTTCATTTGTCTGTTTCTTCCTTCGGTTTTGTTGTTGTTTTCACTTTGTATTTTATGGGGTCCTGTCAGGTGCACCTAAGTTTAAAATTATTTCATGTCCTTGATGAATTGACTGTTTTTTGTCGTTAATAACATTTGCTATCTCCAGTAACACTTTATGTTTTAATGTCTAAGTGTCTGATCTACATATAGCCACTCCAGCTTTCTTATAATTGCTTTTTGCTTCGTGTGTCTTTTCCATTCCTTTACTTTCAACCTGTTTGTGCCATTGAAGGTACAGTATGTCTGGTGTCTACAGCATATGATTGGGTTTTTAAAATCTGTTCTGCCAATCTCCGTTGGTTAATCCACTCACATCTAATATTGATATAGTTGCATTTATGTCTGCCATTTAAATTTTTCTTTTCTGTATATCTATTATTTTTGTTCCTCTATACTTAGTTTTCTGCTTTATTTTTTTAATTAATGAGTATTTTCAACATAACATTATAATGCTTTTAATTATTATGTCACTATATATTTCTCGAAATGTTTTCTTAATGGTTATTATAGGAATTGCTATATTATATCTAAACTTATGAGACTCTATTTCAGATTTACTAACTTATTTCTAGTGAGATACAGAAATATTACTCCTGTATAGCTTTATTCTCTTTCTCCTTTAGTGAGCTATTATTGTTTATAAATGTATAAATATATTTTATATTTATATACATATCACAAACCCAGCAATGTAGTGTTCTTAGTATAACTTACCTTAATTTGTGTAAGTCTCTATGTAGTTTTTTTGTGTTTTAAAGAAACTGAGAAAGGAAAATTGAGCACATCTATAGCTTGTTGTAACCTTCCTTTTCACCATTTCTTATTCTCTTCATTTCTTCCTGTGGCTTTGAGTTAGTATCTGGTTATCAATTTCCTACCCCAAGACATCATTGCTCACACCTATCTCTTTTTGTGCTTTTATGATCAAACATTATATTTCTCTATGTGAAAGTCTTGACAATACAACTGTGTAAATATTGTTTTATACAATTTCTTTTAAAATAAATTAAGAGAAAAAGGGGAAGAAATATGCAATTACACTGTTTCTTATAATTACATATTCAACCCTGTTATTTTCCTGTGTGTGTGTATTTGAATTGTCTTCTAGGGTCACTTGCTTTCAGTCTGAACATTCATTTAGTATTTCTTGCAAGGAATGTCTACTAGTAACAGATTCGCTCAGTTATTGCTTAGCATACAATATCTTTATTTCACTTTTGTTTTTGAAGGATAGTTTTGCTGAATATAAGATTATTGGGTCCAGTTCTTTCTTTCAGCACCTTGAATATGTCATCCCACAGTCTTTGACTTCTATCATTTCTGATGAGAAGTCAGCTGTTCATCTTACTGTGAGTCCCTTATATATAATAAGACATTTTTCTCTTACTGCTTTCAAGATTTTCTCTTTTTCTTTGGCTTTCAGCATTTTTACCATATGTCAGATGTGGATCTGTTTGTATTTATTCTACTTGGAGTTTGTTGAGTGTCTTGGATGTGTAAATTCATGTTTTTCATCATACTTGGGAAGTTTTCAGGCATTATTTCTTCAAATAATGGGGAAAAAAAAGGAACTTGTTCTCTGTTCCTTTCTCTTTCTCTTCTCCTTTCCGTGCATCATGTTGGGGTGCTTAATGGTGTCCCACATTTCTCTGAGACCTTGTTCATTTTCCACTTTTCTTTAGATTGTATAATCTCTATCAGCATATCCTTGCATTTGCTGAGTCTTTCTTCTTCTAGCTTAAATATAGTCCCGTTGTGTAATTTTTATTTTTGTTACTGTGCTTTTCAGATCTAGAATTTTAGTTTGATTCCTTAAAAATATAATTTCTATCGCTTTATTGGTATTTTGTATTTGACGAGATCTTGTCTTTATAGATTTTTTTTACTTCTTTAAGCGTAGTTTCTTTTTCTTTGAACATTTTTATTGTGGACGTTTTGAAGTCTTTGCCTGTTAAATCTGTCATCTGTGCTTTCTCATAGGCAGTTTCTGTTGCTTGTCTTCTTTTCTCTTGTGTAGGTTACACTTTCCTGCTTCTTTTTTTGTGTCTCATAATTGTTGTTGAAAATTGGACGTTTTATAATAATTGTAGGAAACTGAATACTGGTTCCCCATCACTTCTTCAGGTCTTCTTTTGTTGTTGTTTTCTTGTTCACTTGTTTAGTGACTCAGACTATTTTGGTGATGTCTTTTTTCTTGTAATGCCTCAGAAGGAGGCGTTAACTCTCAGAAGGAGCAGCCTTGGGCAGGTATGCATGACAGTGGTTTAATTAGAGTTCTCTTTGACCGTCTCTTTCCCTAATCTCTCTATTAAGCTGTCTACCTTTTTTGGAATTACACCCAGCTGTTATGCTTCATTATTTGCTGACTGACTGCTTTATTGTTTTCAACAATGCCTAAGACATACATGGCTCCACAGTTTGATCCAACTAAATTCAGTTAGGGGTTGTCTTTGTGACAAGTCTAACCCCAGGAGGACTCTCCTTTGCTGTTCTCTATGAAGAACCACCTGACCTATCTTTTAATTTATTGCCCTTAATTAAGAGGAGCTGCCAGCCTCATATTTGCTTATCACTAAAATCCTCATGTTTTTGAGAGTGCCTGTAGGCTTGAACTTCCCACACTATTTCAAATAATGCCAGTACTTTTGGGGAAAGCATGGAAGCTTTTTGTTTTTCTGGACTACCTCTGCTACTCTGGACAGTAGATGAAGCTGATAATCTTGTCTTCTCAGCTTGCCTCTTCTGCCATAGAATGTCTGCCCTATAGCAAGCTGATATGAGATTGGTGCCCCCAGGATTTTCCTGGGTTAGAACCTCCTTCTTATGAATGGGACTGGGTGAAAGAATGGAATCTTAACCTTTTGGATGCCCTCATCAGGAAATTAGACTCTTCAGTTTGGACTGTTGGGGATAAGAAATGATGGTGGCCTACCCCTCTGGGTATAGTATCATATCCTTTGACTGGCAGCTGAGGGAATGGGAGCTCTGCTTCTTCGTCACACTCATCTAGAGTGGCGCTTCCATCAAGCTGAGCTAGGATGGGAAGGAATGAGTAGTGGTTTAAATGTCGGTTTTCACTCTTGTCCTGAAAGTAGGACACAGTAGCTTATTCTAGTAGCTCATGGGCTGCAAGAGAAAAGTGGTCAGTTTGAGAACCACAGTTGTCATAAAATTGACTCTTTTATGCTGTGGTGGGGACTCTAGAAATCTGAGGTTAGTTTACCTATGGCAGTATAGTTGTGACAGTGAAGACTGAATTTGGGAAGCATTGAAGTGAATCTTCTGGAAGTATAGTCTATGATCTAAATGTCCTCAAATACTCCTCAAAGTAAGAAAGACCTCCTGCTGGGTATGATAGGGAGGGTGGGCTTTTTCTACTGCTGACCAGGGTAACTGGTCCCAAAAGGGGATGTTCCAGAAAGAAAACAAATTGGTGTCATTCCCGGAGCTTGGAAACAGGTTGGTCATGGCAATGGCAGCAGATCTCTGGATTTCCCTAGCTGGGCTATCCTTGTCTCTCACGCAGCATCCAGGCAGGGAGTGGGTTGACCTGTGATGGGACCAGGGCCACAAGTGGTGGGCTTATATATTATAGCTGCTTGTGCCCTTCCTAAAGCTCCTGCTGGGTATGTGTAGGCAGGTGTAATTTCAAATTGAAGGCATTTGCAGAGCTGATCTCAGACCACTGTACTGATTGATGACACAGTGTGGTCCCCAGAGGTCAAGGTTCTGCTGCAAGTGATCAGGATTCAGTGGTGGCAGAATTTGCCCTGGAAGATTGCTTGCCGGGCTGGGGACTTTATGTTGGTCTGTTCTTATAGGCTTCTAGAAAAGAAAATCAGTGTGGTGGGTCTGGTTTCCAGGGATTCAAAGAATGAATCATATCAGACAAAGAAACTGACCGTGTACCTCGTGAAGGGAGGCCTCCTCTTGCAACAGGTTGGTTCACAAGCCACTTGTCTTGTTCAGTGGGTGGTTGGCTCAGGTATGCCAGCATCAGAGCAGGAGTGATGTGAACCTGGCTCAAAAAGAGCATTGCGGTAAATACAGTGAGAAGGGTAGGGAAGTCGGGGAGGGAGATGAAGGGGCTGCCCTGCCTCTGAAAGAGAGGCCAGAATAGCACCACAGAAAGAGAGCACGTGGCTCCTCCAAACGCCCTGAGCAGGCGCTGGGGCATCTCAGCTCCCAGGGTGTTGTCGGTGTCTGGGCTTGATGTGTGGGGGTGTTGTCTCAGGAATCGAACGCTAAGGTTGGTAGACTTACAACTCATTGAGCTTCTTGTAAAGCCTATAGTACAGCGCTTAGGACAGTCCAAATGAGTTTGTTACAGGAGACCATGCAGTGGCAGCAGATTTAAATAAATCACCCAGAACATGATGACACATTCAGACTAGGAGGCCATAGAAATGCCCTCTTATTAATCTTTGCAATGACAGAGGCACTGTGGGTGCTGCAAAGTATGCTTGCAGCACAGCCTTGGATTTCACCCTGCAACTGTCAAGCAGTCCTTCCACTAAAACCTGCATGAAGATAGAAAAAGGCAAAAACACATTGAGAAAAATGAAGGAAATGGGTAGTCTGTTATCAAAATCGGTGAGGACTTTGTACTAACTCTAAAGAACAGTGGGCCTGCATTTGGTAAGGGTAGTCAGTGGCCTTTTCAGAGTGGCCAAATCCTGCCAAACTGAAGGAGAGCCGGAAAAAATGTTTTTCCAGCTCTTGTTTGTCCTTGGCTTTGAATTTCAGAAGATTTATATACTTAGGAAAATGGTTGGCTGTCCCTCTTGCTTTGGCATAGCCATTGTTTTACAGCCATTCTACAGCTGACTCCAGGGCAGCTCTATGGTGGAGTGCATGTTGCTGGCACTTTGTATCTAGCATTGCCCTGTGGACAGAAGGAGGCCTGTGGACCCATATTTAAGTGTCCTGTCAGTTCAGAATGTACAGTATTGCTCCCTGGGGAGGTACAGGGTCCCACCATAGCCTGGCAGGGCTGACTGCATAGATGCCTGCTGGAGACTGTGCTTGGCCGCCTGCCCTCTAGCAGCAGAGCTGAGATGGGATGCTGACTGCTGTGGTCAAGGGAGACCTGTTCATCCAAGTCCTAGCGTTAGCCTTAGGTAGACCTCTCCTGAGTGCAATTTGAGTATGCAGAGAAAACCTGTCTGAGGATCTGAATACAAATACTACAGCCTATCAGGGAAAGGCTATGCAGAAAAAACATATCTATGGAAAGGATTTATTTCAGGAACAATAAATTCTAGAAAACTGGTATCCTAATGGGGTGTAAGAAGACAGGGCTTTACTATGGAAAACAGTATGGAGGTTCCTTATAAAGCTACATACAGAACTGTCATATGATCCAGTGATCCCACTCCTGGACATGTAACCAGAAAAGGTGAAAACTCTCAGTTTGAAAAGATGCATGTACCCAGTTTTCATAGCAGCACTATTTACAATAGCCAAGACATGAAAGGAACCTAAGTGTCCATCTACATATGAATGGATAAAGAAGCTATAGTGTATATACACACACACACACACTGGAATATTCCTTATCCATAAAAAATGAAATGCTGCCATTTGCAGTAACATGGATAGACAGAGAGACAAATATTGTATGATGGAATCTAAAAATATTATGAATGAATTTATTTGCAAAACAGAAACAGACTCAAATAAACTTATGGCTACGCTACCAAAGGGGAAAAGTGGGAGGGATAAATTATGAGATCAACATATACACATTACTATATATAAAATAGATAAGCAACAAGGACTTACTGGGAAGCATAGGGAACTATATTCAATCTTGTATAATAATCTATGATGGAAAATAACCTGAATATATATATATATATATATGTGTGTGTGTGTGTGTGTATATAACTGAATCACTTTGCTGTACACCTGTAATACAATTTACAATACAATATTGTAAATCAACTATACATCAATAAGAAAGAGAACATTGGACCTGAACAGATTTCAGAAGTCATAAGAAAAGATAGTTATGAAAAAAGTCACTAAAAATTTTTTAAAAAGTAATAAAAAGAAGCAAAAATCATAAGAACTGCAGAATGAGATGTAAAACCAGTAAGCTTAAAAAGGGAACTGGTGAGATAATAAAAGCATGTGAAACTAGTTTGCTAGAGCAGAATTAAAATCTCCAAAGGAGGTACTGCAGAGTTGAAATGACATTACACATTTGAATTAATGATGTAGAGAATAAACGTGACATGCTCTTTTGGGGGCAAAGGAAGGAAAGAAGAGAGTGGTGAGAAAGGAAGTGGTAGAACTGGATTACAGAAAATGTAAGTCCAATTTTAGAATCTCTAGGGAAAGAACTCCTCTGCTCAGTTAGGATGGGGGCATTCATTCATTCCTCAAAGTTTTACAATAAATGAACACTTTCTAGAAGGTTTAAAAATTTTGAGTTTACTAAGTAAAAGGCTTACTGTGTTTTGATCAAAATTCATATATCTAGACCCACAGTTATCTATTCTGGAAGAATTTGTGAATTATAATAATAAAAGTTATAGCAATATTTAAGAAGACAAAACAGGTTACTCAAAACAAACAAAAATCTGGCGGTCCTAAGCTGTCCATGATACTAAGTCCTAGAACACAGTAGAGCTAGGACTGCAGTGTTGGGACAGGAAGGGATTGTGCTCCACGAATTTGACACTCAGACAATTTGTTGTTCACGTGTGAGGGCACCTGATGCTCTTAGAAACTATACACCCTACTTGTCCTTCCTCTAGGAATAATTTCTTCCAGAAGAACATAATTCCTAGAAGAACATAATTCTAGAACATAAGAAGAAATCAACATAATTGCAGTTGATTCTGAGCTGAAGCAAAATTAAGAGATTAGGAATTGGGAGGTCCTGATATAAGGAGTTGATGTTGCTGATTGAAACTGGTTTACCATAGCATTAAGTCTTAACTAATGGATCCAAATACAGTTACAAATGGAAAGCAATAATTAAAAAGTTACTGGAATATCAAAGACCTAAACTTAAAGCTATCATGGTCTTAGAAGAAAATATAGGAATAAGTCTTTGTGACCTTGTATTAGGCGAAGATTTCTTAGATGTAACACCAAAACACACAAGCAACCAAAGGAAATAAAGCTACATTTACTTCATCACAATTAAAACATTTTGTGCTCCAAAGGATACCATCAAGAAAGTGAAAAGACAACTTACATGATAGAAGAGAATTTCTCCAAATCATGTATCTGACTAGGGACTTGTATCTGGGATATATTCTATAATTCAGTTATAAAAAGACACCTCAATTGGAAAATAGGCAAAAGACTTAATGAGATAGTTCTCTGAAGAATATATACAAATGACCAACAATCACATGAAAAGATGCTCAGCATTATTAGATACCAGGAGAATGCAAATCAGAACCACAATGAGATACCACTTCATGCCTACTTGGATGATTACAGTAAAAAGATGGGCAATAACAAGTGTTGGTGGAAAAGCAGAGAAATTGGAACCTTCATGTGCTGCTGCTGGGAATAAAAATGGTGCAGGCACTTTGAGAAAACGTGTTGCGAGTTCCTCAAAATTGTAAGCAAAGGATTAATACGTGACCAAGCAATTCTACTCCAAGGTATATACCCAAGAGAAATTAAAGCATTTGTTCACATAATAACTTTAACATGAATGTTCATGGCAGTGTTATTCACAGTAGCCAAAATATGAAAAAACTCAAATGTCGCTCAACTGATGAACAGAAAACAAAGTAGTATTCCATACAATGAAGTCTTCAATTCAGTTCAGTCGCTCAGTCATGTCCAACTCTTTGTGACCCTGTGGACTGCAGCACGCCAGTATTCCCTGTCCATCACTGTCTCCTGAAGTTGGCTCACTCATACCCATTGCTTCAATGATGCCATCCATCCATCTCATCCGCCATTGCCCCCTTCTCTTCCTGTCTCAGTCTTTCCCAGCATCAGGGTCTTTTCCAGTGAGTCAGCTCTTCACATGAGATGGCCAAAGTATTGGAGCTTCAGCTTCAGCATCAGTCCTTCCAATGAATACTCAGAACTGATCTCCTTTAGGATGGACTGATTGGATCTCCTTGCTGTCCAAGGGACTCTCAAGAGTCTTCAACACCACAGTTCAAAAGCATCAGTTCTTCGGCACTCAGCTTTCTTTGTAGTCCAACTCTCACATCCATACATGACTACTGGAAAAATCATAGCTTTGACTAGATGGAATATTGTTGGCAAAGTAATGTCTCTGCTTTTTATTAAGCTGTCTAAGTTGGTCATAACTTTTCTTCCAAAGAGCAAATGTCTTTTAATTGTATGGCTGCAGTCACCATCTGCAGTGATTTTGGAGCCCCCAGAAATAAAGTCTGTCACTGTTTCCACTGTTACCCCATTTATTTGCCATGAAGTAATGGGACTGGATGCCTTGATCTTAGTTGTCTGAATGTTGAGCTTTAAGCCAACTTTTTCACTCTCCTCTTTCACTTTCATCAAGAGGCTCTTTAGTTCTTCTTCGCTTTCTGCCGTAAGGGTGGTGTCATCTTCATGTCTGAAGTTGTTGATATTTCTCCTGGCAATCTTGATTCCAGCTTGTGCTTCATCCAGGCATTTTGCACGATGTACTCTGCATATAAGTTAAATAAGCAGAGTGACAATATACAGCCTTGAGGTACTCCTTTTCTGATTTGGAACTAGTCTGTTGTTCCATGTCCAGTTCTAACTGTTGCTTCTTGACATGCATACAGTGATCAATGCAAAGAAATAGAGGAAAACAATAGAATGGGAAAGACTAGAGATCACTTCAGGAAAATTAGAGATACGAAGGGAACTTTTCATGAAAAGATGGGCACAATAAAGGACAGAAATGGTATGGATCTAAGAGAAGCAGAAGATATTAACAAGAGATGGCAAAAATACACAGAAGAACTATACAAAAAAGATCTTCATGACCCAGATAATGGTGGTGTGATCTTCACCTCAAGCCAGACATCCTGGAATGCAAAGTCAAGTGGGCCTTAGGAAGCATCAGTATGAACAAAGCTAGTGGAGATGATGAAATTCCAGTTGAGCTATTTCAAATCCTAAAAGATGACACTGTGAAAGTGCTGCACTCAATAGGAGAGCAAATTTGGAAAAGTCAGCAGTGGCCGCAGGACTGGAAAAGGTCAGTTTTCATTCCAATCCCAAAGAAAGGCAATGGCCAAGAATGCTCAAACTGTTGCACAATTGCACTCATCTCACACGCTAGCAAAGTAATGCTCAAAATTCTCCAAGCCAGGCTTCAACAGTACGTGAACCATGAACTTCCAGATGTTCAAGCTGGATTTAAAAAAGGCAGAGGAACCAGAGATCAAATTGCCAACATCCCTTGGATCATCGAAAATGTAAGAGAATTCCAGAAAAACGTCTACTTCTGCTTTATTGACTATGCCAAAGCCTTTGACTGTGTGGATCACAATGAAGTCTTATTTGGCCACAAAAAGGGATGAAGTATTGATACGTGCTAGATGGATGAACCTTGAGAATATGTTCATAAGTGAAATACGCTAGACACAAAAGACCACATATTAAATGATTCTATTTATATGAAATATTGAGAATAGATAAACCTATGGAGACAGAAAGTAATTAGTGATTTCCTGGGGTGGTGGTGGTGGAGGACAGAGGGAAGTGGGAAGTGGTTGCTAATGGGTATGGAGTTTCATTTTGGGTAATAAAAATGGTCTATTACTGTCATGATGATTGTGCAACTCTGAGACTATACTAAAAGCTATTGTATGCTTAAAGTGGATGAATTGTATATGAATCATATCTCAATAAAACTGTTGTAAAAAGTAAGGAAAGATATAAAATGTAAAGTACTTTAGTAATATTCTATACCTCAAATTTAAGAAATATTTACAAATCAGAAAAACAGAAAAGGATCTGGAAGAAAAAAGGGATGCTAAATTCTTCTCTGTACAAAGAGGAAGACAAAGTTATACTATGTTCTTGACACCAAAAGAATGTTTCATAAGATTGTAAAGATAGCTTATTGTAGAATTGCCTCTCAGTACTAGAGATGACAAACTCAGGAAAATATAGCTCACATGGTAATTAAGAGAAAATGAAACTAAAAACATGACAGAAGATCAAAAATTATCATTTTTGTAATAAAGGCATTAAAACCATCTATTCAGTGGCAGAGACTCAGAAATGACAGCAAAAAGATGGTAAAAGCGTGGGTAAAGATATAAACATCAAATACAATTAAAAGGTAATAAAATCAAGAACATATTTATCATAGTAGTGTGTGTGTGTGCTCATAGTCGCTAATTCGTGTCTGACTCTTAGTGACCCCGTGGACTGTAGCCAGCTAGGCTCCTCTGTCCATGAGATTTTCCAGGCAAGATCACTGGAGTGGATTGACATTTCCTTCTTCAGGGGATCTTCCTGACTCAGGGACTGAACTCATATCTCCTGCATTGGCAGGCGGGTTCTTTACCACTAATGCCACCCGGGAAGATCCGCTGGAGAAGGGATCGGCTACCCACTCATTATTCTTCAGCTTCCCCTGTGGATCAGCTGGTAAAGAATCCGCCTGCAATACGGGTGACCTGGGTTCGATCCCTGGGTTGGGAAGATCCCCTGGAGAAGAGAAAGTTACCCACTCCAGTATCCTGGCCTGGAGAATTCCATGGACTGGATAGTCCATGGGGTCACAGAGTCGGACATGACTGAGCGATTTTCACACAGTGCCACCTGGGAAGCCCTATCATAGTTTAGATTTGATTTGTTCAGTCACTAAGTTGTGTCCAACTCTTTGTGACCCCATCGACTGCCGAACACAAGTATTCCCTGTCTATCACTGTCTCCTGAAGTTGGCTCACACTTGTGTCCATTTCTTCAATGATGCCATCCATCCATCTCATCCTCCATTGCCCTCTTCTCCTCCTACCCTCAATCTTTCCCAGCATCAAGGTCTTTTCCAGTGACTCAGCTCTTCACATCAGGTGGCCAAGTATTAGAGATTCAACTTCAGCATCAGTCCTTCCAATGAATATTCAGGGTTGATTTCCGTTAGGAGGGACTGGCTGGATCTCCTTGCTGTCCAAGGGACTCTGAAAAGTATTCTCCAGCACCATAGTTCAAAAGCATCAATTCTTCGGCACTCAGCCTTCTTTATGGTCCAACTCTCACATCCGTACATGACTATTGGAAAAACCATACCTTTGACCATGCAGATCTTTGTTGGCAAAGTGATGTTTCTGGTTTTTAATGCACTGTCTAGGTTTGTCTTACCTCCAGGAAGCAAGCGTCTTTTAATTGTATGGCTGCAGTAAACATATGCAGAGATTTTGGAGCCCGGAAAAATAAAGTCTGTCACTGCTTGCATTTTTTTCCCATCTATTTGCCATGAAGTGATGGGACCAGATGCCATGATTTTCGTTTTTTGAATGTTGAGTTTTAAGCCAGCCTTTTCACTCTCCTCTTTCACTTTCATCAAGAGGCTCTTTAGTTCCTCTTTGCTTTCTCCCATTAAGGTGGTGTCATCTGCATATCTGAGGTTATTGATATTTCTCCTAGAAATCTTGATTCCAGCTTGTGATTCATTCAACCCTGTATTTTGCATGATGTACTCTGCACACAAGTTAAATAAGCAGAGTGACAGTATCCAGCCTTGATGTACTCCTTTTCCAGTTTTGAACCAGTCTGTTGTTTCACGTCTGGTTTTAACTGTTGCTTCTTGACCTGCATACAGAGTTCTCAGGAAGCAGATAAGGTTGTCTGGTACTCTCATCTCTTTAAGAATTTTCCAGAGTTTTTTGTGATCCACACAGTCAAAGGCTTTATCGTTGTCAATGAAGCAGAAGTAGATGTTTTTCTGGAATTCTCTTGCTTTTTCTATGATTCAACAGATATTTGGAAATCATGTTAGTACAAAAGTCCGATATTCTTTCATTTACTCTCTCACTTATTTTAAAACTATTTACAAAGCACCTATTATGTGGTAGGCAGTAGGTATGGAACAATGCATAAACTGCGATGCTTCCTATTCTTATTGAGCTTCCTGTGGAGTAGAAGAGACTGTTATTAAACACAGAACAATTACATTTGCAAATTTAATTTCAAATTGCAGTAAGTGCTCCAAGGAAAAGAAAAAATGTGGTCTGGTAACTTAAGTAAAGTGCCTTTCTGGGCAGGTTCTTTGACCCTGAAGCATCCTTGGCATTTAAGGGAAGGCAGTTCTTTGGGAAAGAGTTGTAGTCTGATTACTGGGTCTAGGCCAAAAATGGAAGACTTGACTTGTTTTCACACTTCTAGGTCTGCTGATAGGTTATTTGAGTTCTCTCTCCATGAGTTAGGGTACATCTAGGGCTTCTGTGACAGTCAAGGGGCCTTTGGAGGAGTGAAGGATATCTGATTATTAACTGCTCTGGAAATATGTGAGTAATATTTTTGGAAGAACCACTGACATCCAAAACAGAACCAGCAATTTGTTTTCCCTAAGCTTCTAAAAAGAGGACAAAGGATTTTTTGATCCTTTTGTTCATTGTCTGTGGGCTTCATCCTCTCATTCAGTAATACATTCAGAAATAGTGTACCAGTGCCCTGCTCACCATGGGATAAACAGGTGGAAAGGGCAGTGCCCACCTCGAAGCCCACGTCCCTGGGGAGACGTCCAGGCCACCTGAGGCCTGTGCTGAGCACTGCTGCGTTATCAGGGGAGCGGGTGGAAGGAAGAAGCCTTTACCTATGTTTTAGTTTTGTGTTAAAGCACGGAAGTGGAGTTCCTGGTCCAGAGAGTGGCCTGCCCTCCTCGCAAAGGTGGAGAAATATCTGGGCTATCTAAAGTTTCTTGTACTTCTTTGTCAAAGATGAAAGACCATCTGTCAAAAGAAACGATACCCAGGATCCCTGTGGAGGATTCCAGGTGCAGAAGACAAGTCAATTTCTTTTTAGGCTTTTGTCCATCCTGTCTTGTTCTGGCTGAAATATGAGCACGTTAACTATTCTTCCCCCAAACTGTGTGTTTGGGGAATGTCCTTTTTGTTTCTCATCCATCAATTTGGAGGGTAAAGCCATCGAGCTCCAGTAGGCTAGTGTCATCTTTCAGCAACAGACGTAACTGGAAAGTGGTGGTGAGAAGCATGATGACTCCAAAGCATTTGCATTTGTTTTCTTGAATTTGCCAAATGTATTTTGATGGACCTCTGAGATGATTGTCCTTTCTGGGACTCACATGTTGTCCTGACTGTCCTGACCATGTAAATATATGCACTCCAACTCATGTGAAAGTGACCTGCCCAGTACACAATGCTTAAGTCAGGAAAGAAGATGGTCATCTGTTAATGGGCTGAAATGTGTCCCCCCAAATCTTTATATTGAAGTCCTAACATCTGGCCAACAAAGGTCCATCTAGCCAAGGCTATGGTTTTTCCAGTAGTCAGGCATGGATGTGAGAGTTGGACTATAAAGAAAGCTGAGTGCTGAAGAATTGATGCTTTTGAACTGTGGTGTTGGAGAAGACTCTTGAGAGTCCCTTGGACTGCAAGGAGATTCAAGCAGTAAATCCTAAAGGAAATCAGTCCTGAATGTTCATTGGAAGAACTGATGTTGAAGCCGAAACTCCAATACTTTGACCACCTGATGCGACGAACTGACTCATTTGAAAAGACCCTGGTGCTGGGATAGATTGAGGGCAGGAGAAGAAGGGGACGACAGAGGATGAGATGGTTGGATGGCATCACCGACTCAATGGACATGAGTTTGAGTAAGCTCCGGGAGTTGGTGATGAACAGGGAGGCCTGGCGTGCTGCAGTCCGTGGGGTCGCAAAGAGTCGGACATGACTGAGCGACTGAACTGAACTGAACTGAAGCCCTGGCACCTCAGACTGTGACTGGGTCTGGAAATAGGGCCTTTAAGGAAGTGATCAAGTTAAATGAGGTCATTAGGGAGTCCTTATAAGAAGAGGAAACTTGGACTTAGATGGATACAGAGGAAAGACTGTGAAAGTGAAGGGAGAAGACGGCCATCTGCAAATCAGGAAGAGAGGCCTCAGGAGAACCAACCCTGCTGACCCCTCAGTCTTGGCTTTTAATCGCTAAAACTGTGAAGATAACTGTCTGTTGTTTAAGCCACCCAGTCTGTGTCACTGTGTCACGGCAATCCTAGCTGACTAACACAGTATCTTTTATGAGAACATTTAATATTTAATAGAGGTTGAGGCAAGGTTTTGGACTGACGTGAGTTGCAGCCGTCTGCCTTACCTTCTGGGACCTGGCAATAGCCAGCTTGAAGCCGTCTTACTGCAGTAGGCCCAGCATCTCTTCTTGGATGGCGCTACCTTGCATTTGCCTTGCTGCTGTTTTCCTGGTTGTGCACCTCTGTCATTTTCTGATAAAATGAATGTGCTTTTCTTCCTCCTCTCCTTCCAGTTGGAAGCCCACTTTCCCTAGACGTCTGGGCTGTTTCCTGGACGATTCTTTTCATCTGTGGGCGCTTTTTGGGACTGTTTCGGTTCTGTATGCTTCTCTCCCTCCCTTGAGTGGAGCACCCAGCGCGGGACCGGCTGCAGATTCGGGGTGTGACGAGCGCCTGTGGAACGGTCGCTGTCTTTCCTCGGTCGGCGTGAGGCGGCCATGTTGGAAGCCTTGTTCTTGTGGATGCGGCCTGTGACTGGACAGGGAGGGAGGTAGAAACCGAGTGACGATGGCCCTCCTCCGTCGGCCCGGTTTTCCTCATTGGATGTGTGGGTTATTTCCATCTCAAGGAAAGCGTCCCTCAATTCTAGTACTTTCCGGCAGTATTCTTGTTTCTCTCCTCCCCTGAAGTCTGCAGTTTCCTTCTCTCACTTGTCCCTTCCCCAGCCTGGCTTCAGCCCCCCGGTCCTCCGTCAGGAGCGCCCTCGTAAGGCCCCCGGGGCCCCCGCCTGGCCCTCCTGGGCGGGAGGAGCCGAGCGGCCCTTCCCCTTGACGCCGTTTGCTCTGCTCCCGTGACTGCGTGCCCTGCTGTCCTTGCATGGCCCCTCTGCAATTGGTCTTATCTCCTCTACACAGTCATGCAGTTTTGAGGTCCCAGGAGTATTGGTCTGGGATTGTTGGTTCCTGAATGCCTGTCTCTGATCTTGCCTTTGAGCGCCAAGTCTGCACACTCCACATTCAACTTGACCTCTGCACTTGAGTACTTTACAAGCACCTGAAACTTAACAGGGCCAAAACTTGCACTGCTTTTTCTCCACACCTGGCCCTGCTGTAGGGGTCCCTTATTCAATGATTAGCACAACCATACAAACCAGGGGTTATCTTTCATAGCCCGTCTTCACCTGGTATCTTGATATCTCCAGGATTCTTGATCTCACCTTCTAAGTATTGG
The DNA here is from genome assembly GCA_024291935.2 of Okapia johnstoni. Taxonomy (NCBI): domain Eukaryota; kingdom Metazoa; phylum Chordata; class Mammalia; order Artiodactyla; family Giraffidae; genus Okapia; species Okapia johnstoni. The sequence goes on from CM044326.1 coordinate 5,005,930, forward strand.
ATTGGCCAGAAAGTTTGTCAGGATTTTTCCCTAACATCTTATGCAAAAAAAAACTGAGTGAACTTTTTGGCCAACCCAATACCTCTTTGAATCTATTTGTCGCACCTTGTCCAGCTGTGGTCCCTGTTTACCTGTGCTCCTGTAGTGACCATCCAACTAGTGTCCAGCTTCCATGTCCCCCTGGAACCTGTTCTACCCATAACAGCCAGAGTGAAACATTGGAAACATGGGCCCTGGATGACTTCCCACTGTTCCAGGGATAAGGAAGAAAACCCCGAGCATATTGCATGTGACCCTCCAAGTGTGCCTCTTTGCCAACCACATTCTCTCTTGCTGTGGGAGCCCAGTGGTTTCTAGAACATGCTGTGCTTTCTTCCATCCCCAGGGCCTGTGCACCTGCTGTCTCCATTGCCTGGACTGCCCCCATCTCCCCTCTTCTCACCCACCCTGATTAACTCTTGCTTATCCTTCTAATCTTGGCCAGAGTGTCACTTCCTGATGGAACCCAATCTAAACTGGAACCCCTCCTTTTATCTTTTCAGCATTATCTATTCTTTCTTTGCAAACATTTGTTGTATTTATAATTTTTATATATGCATCTGCTCTTTTAGTGAATGTTTATTCCTTCTAGTGATCACCTACATTGCCTTGCACAGTAGGTTCACAATTCAGTATTTATTGACTGAATGAGCCTCAGCCACAGACAGTGGTGCCTGGCAGGTTGGTGCCCACGTGGCTCTAATCATGGGTGGAAAGGTCTGGCAGGGCCAGGTCAGCTTTCTTACCCGGGGCCTTGCTGCCTGCGGGGTGGGGGTGGGGTTGGGGGCACCTCCTGCCTAGTGAAGGGACTGATTTTGAACTCCAAGGTTGATCAGTCCTTCATTCAAGATCTTAACCACAAAAAAAATCTTTATTTTCCACCTTTCTTTATAAGGAATTTACATGAAAAAAATATGCCTTTTATAAAAATGACTTGGCCTTGGGGGAAGTTATTTAAAGAATTCATACTTGGAGAGCAAAACTTATTTTTTTCCTTATTCAAAAAAAAAGAGAAGGCCATTATTTTTCAAGGATGTTGGATTTTGCAACTACCAAAAGTTCACCTGGCTGGGAGCTCATCTTCAGCTGTGGACCCATCATTCCAGATTTTTTGCTGTTTTGTTACTTTTTTTTTTTTTAATAAGAAGACCCTTTGGTTGAAGGAAAAAAAGTGATTAGAAAATAATTTTTTCTGGATCTGACAGTTTTCTTGGAAAGCGTGTTGTTTGTAAGTCTGAGTGTGCAAACCTAAAAACTAGATGCATTGTTCATGTTCCTCCTCCAGTACTTTCCCCGTGTTGACTGAATCTGCAAGGTGCTGTGGCCAGGTCTTTGGATGCGGCAGTGACAGGTTGTTGAGAAATCTATGGCACACAGTGATGCTTGCATTTCCTTCATGGGGCACCACTGATTGGATCTGCTAAAGATGACGTGGGGTGAAGGGCAGCGTTCCCGTCTATGGCAGTGCTCTGCTCTGTGAAAGTGCACATCCTTACTCTCTCCATGGACCTCGGAGGAGTCCTTGAAGCTTGAATGAAATATAGAAAGTGGTTTAAGGACTGACAGCCACGTTGGTGTCCCTGTGGATGTAACTCTGAAGGAGATGAGGAAGCTGGGCTGGGAGTTCCCCAGGAGCTAGAGGCTGGAGCCACAGCTGCCCACTACTGCTGGAACAGTTGCTGTCCTGTGCTGAAACACAGGGGCCCCTTCTCCCCATCTCCTACCTTCCTGTCTCCCTCTAGTACGCCCAGCCAGCAAGGGGGTCCAGGAAATAGTTTGCAGGTCCTCTACAGTTGATGATGGTGACGGTTGCATAACTCTGAGAATATACTAAAACCATTGAACTGTGCATGTTGAACAGTTAAATTGTATCATATATGAATGCTATCAATAAAACTTGGACCATAAACAAGGCTGAGCGCTGAAGAATTGATGTTTTTGAATTGTGGTGTTGGAGAAGACTCTTGAGAGCCCTTTGAACTGCAAGGAGATCAAACCAGTCAATCCTAAAGGAGATCAACCCTGAATGTTCATTGGAAGGACTGATGCTGAAGCTGAAGCTCCAATACTTGGACCACCTGATGTGAAGAGCTGACTCATTGGAAAAGACCCTGATCCTGGGAAAGATTGAGGGCAGGAGGAGAAGGGGACGACGGAGGATGAGATGGTTGGATGGCATCACTGATTCAATGGACGTGAGTTTGAGCAAACTCCAGGAGACAGTGAAGGACAGGGAAGCCTGGCATGCTGTAGTCCATGGGGTCGTGAAGAGTAAGACACAACTCAGCAACTGAATAACCACCACCACCACCACCCCAGAGTGGAATGCCAAAGAGAGGGCTAGGAGAAAAAGGACAAATAAGTGGTGCATGGGAAATGGATACCTTTCTGTTAAGTGGAACCTTCATGGGTATCAAGATCAGGCCCAAGTGAATTTTCAGAGTTTCCAATTTCCGTCTTGAAGGTATTTTTTTTATTACGTCTCATACATGCTTATTTTGGAAAATTTAAGACAAAAGACAGTGGGCTGTTGGACATGCAGTGGAAACTACACATCTTACTAATTTAGTTGCTGTGGCAGTGGTGGCTTTGGTGCCCTGAAAATGGGTTGGTGTGGCCGTGGCAGGGGTGTCTGTACACAGGATCCCTCTTGGGGCAAGAGTCAGTCTCTCCCCCAAGGAGAAGACTCACACTGTCTGTTTTCCATCATAATGAGAAACATTTGATTTCCATTCTTTTATGGAAACCTCTTCTAATGAAATATCATTAATTTTTCATGGTTCAAATGGCTGATTTCATGTACAGTCATGTATTGTGTTCTGTCACATTTGTGATGATTAAAATATTCCACCCTCTGGAATGTTGGGAGGTTACATTGGGATATTGAGCAGGAGTTAAAAGCCACTTCTCTTGGAACTGTTATTTTTGTACAATTATAATTTATTGTTGCATGATTAAGGATATCCTTAGAGAGATTGTTTCATGCTCCTTCCTAGTAACAAATATTGAAGATAACAAGTTGATTGGTGAGTATCTAGACTAGAGATCTTAGATCCTGGTTAGACCCTGTAGGGTGCATAGGAGCATCCACTATTTGTTTTGGGTCATGCATGCAAAGTTTAAAAACTAGCATTTAGACCCTAGTAGTTAACAGCAGTAATAGTAATGTAATGATAAGGATGGAAATAAAACTAGCAGCGTATTTGAGTGCACTTATATATGTGAACCAGTCACTCCTAAAGAAAATCAACCCGAATACTCATTGGAAGGACTGATGCTGAAGCTGAAACTCCAATACTTTGGCCACCTGATGAGAAGAGCTGACTCATTGGAAAAGACCCTGATGCTGGGAGAGACTGAAGGCAAAAGAAGAGGGCGGCAGAGGATGAGATGGTTGGATGGCATCGCCAATTCAATGAACATGAACTTGGGCAAACTCCAGGAGATAGTGAAGGACAGGAAGGCCTGGCCTGCTGCAGACCATGGGGCGACAAACAGTCGGACACGACTGAGCCACTGAACAGCAACCGCCTCCTTAGGTGAAGGTCGTGCTGTATGTGAATTTAATTTCAGGACATTTAGGTTAAGTTTGTTGAAAATCTTGTTATTAATTAGGAATTCAAAGAGTTAAAAAAAGTTCACTCAACCAAGGATAATTCTCAAATGTTTCTGCTATGCACTAGGCAGTGCTTGGCAATTTGGAAGGTCCAGAGGGTGATATTTGGGTCCTTAAGCTCACAGTCTAGCCCAGAAGGTAAGTATAGACCCGCGTTAGACTATAGCGTGGATGGGAGTTTGGAGTTTGCAGGATTCCTGGGGAGCAGGGGGCTCGGGGAGGAGGAGGCACTTCAAGAGCCTCAGGGTTGTCTGTTCAGGTCCTCCCCCTGCAGTGGGCTACAGGGGGTCTCCCCAGCAAGCAGGGTGGACCCCAGAGCTCCAGCCTCCTGTTTAGCCTGGTCTGAGAGATTTCACTGTTCTCAGGGTTACTTCTGTTGTCTAGTTTTGGTTCATTTCTGATGTGGCTGGTACAGAGAGAAAGAAGGCTCTCTCCCCACATCCTGCACAGCAGCCCGGCCTGCCCCGGCGGGGGAGGTTAGCTGGACACTGAGTGAGCCCGGGGCCCTGCCTGCCGGGCTGACCCCTTGATTCTGGAAGCCCATGCCCTCCCTCTTCTTTGTAGCCCAGACCGCCGGTCGTCCCCCTTCTTGGCTCTGCCACTCGCTCTTGCCTGCCTCTTTTGTTGACTGCGGGCCCATGGCCGCTCCTCTTGGTGCTCCCACTGCCCCTGGGACCGAGGGATCACCCGAGGCCGCCCACCTGGAACGTGCAGGAGAATTTCTTGGAATTCCCTCTGATGAGTGCTATTGTTTTTGGTCCTCCATTCCTATAGAAGGTTCTGGAGAGATAGAGCTAAACAAAATTCATGATCACGTTTGTCACAAGATGTGGGAAACACTGGCTAGTGCATCCCTGAGTGGCCCCTAGATGAAGTCTGACTTGTTATTTTTTTTTTAGAAGTTGGTATTAGGAAAATACTGTCTTTCCCTGAGGAATGGTATTCCTCCCATTGGAGGACTGTAAAGCTGATCATCTGGCATGTTTACCTTAAATTTTTTTTTTTTTCCCTGATTTCAGGAAACTCAGAACCCAATTCAAGGGCAGACTGGACAGTGGTTATTCTGCGAGGCTGGACTCCCGGTCAGCTGGGTTAGTGGCCTCCAGGAGCAAGATGCTGAACACATTTCTGGGGGTCTCGGTTTGCTCATCTCATCTGGGGGCATGGCTGACAACAGTCTGCAGGGAGGAGTGAGCTCAGCCTGGAGGCTCTGGTAGGACCTCAGCTACAGCTTCGGGAGCCACGTCCTCAGAGCACTGGCTTCGCAGGTGTAACTTCACCTGTCTCCAGCACTCACATGGGCCAGTTCACTTCATCTAGAGAGCCTTCAGAAGCAATGACTGCTCCCTAGGAACAGCCTTCCAGAGCACATCCTCAGACAGCCCAGGGACTGTTTGTTTCCAAAGAATAAGGTGTGAAAATGAGGGTTCTAACCAAAGTGATTCCCTGGGGGAAACCTTGTCTAAAAACCAAAACCCTCTATACACAAATTAGGGGTTGGGAAGACTGTTTTGGCACTTCAGGAGGTCAGGTGTATTTCTGGGTCTGTGTCCTGTTGTCCTTCCTGACCACAGCCTTGGCGGCAGTGTGCTTTCTCGTGCCAGATGCTCTTTTGGGCTCCCCGGGGCTGTCTCATTTCCTGCTCAGTAGTGTTCGGAGGAAGAACTAGATGAGCTGCCTGGGTCACACGACCAGCTGGGACATGCCGGCTGGAGCTTCCAGGCCCACCCTCCTCGTCTGTCTCTATGAAGAACAGCAGTGGTCAGTCATCAGTAGAGCTGAGCTTTATTGGGCACGTGCTGTGAGCCAAGTGCGCAGCTCAGGGATTACAGCTAGGATCTCCTTTAAGCCTGATCACAGCCCACTGAGAGAGGAGCTGTTGTCCCTCTGCCTCGTAGATAAGTTATCTGAGGCTAGCAGAGGGCACATGATTTACCCCAGATCAGACAGAACAATGGGGACCCTCATTTGAATCCAAGCATTCAAGCATTCTGTCTCTAAAACTCTGTCCTTGGCCACTAGGTGACCTGGCTGCCACCAGAGTCATAATCCTCATTGCAATTAGGGTGCCATTTATTGAAGAATCATAACATTCCAGAGAATGAACTAAGTGCTCCATAAACATCTCAGTCACTGTGCAAACCTGTACGGTGGGTGTGATCATCCCGACTTTGAAGACAGTCACATAGACTTGGAGAGGTTCTGAGGCTTGCTCAGTGTCCCGCAGGTAGCTTGTGGTTGAGCTAGGCACACGCTCTGGTCTGCCCCAAACCACATCCCTGTTTTGAATGCCTGTCATTGCTTGCCACTCATCTGTAGGCCTCCATGGCCCCCAGGGTGAAGAGCTCCTGGCGCCTGTGCTCACTCTGGGCATCAGGCCTGTGCTGCCACAGCCAGCCACAGTCCTGCCAGTATGGACCCCTCTCCCTAGGGCTTACGAAGATCTCAGGGGACTGGGTGCGGATCCCCGATCGGTGCCTCCAGATGAGAACGAGGGACGGGTGGCCGTCCTCTGGCCTCAGGTGAATTCTTGGCCACACATCACAGTGGTGCAAGGGCTTCCGATGGGATTGTTCTCGTCCCGCCCACGACAGAGCTGGAGACAACCCATGGTCAGTGGAGCTGAAAGAACACGTGGCTCTGGACCCTTCCCCGGTGCTGAGGGTTCTGGGTGTCCACTGCGCTAGTGCCCCCAGGTGGGGACGTTCTTGTATCTGGACCTTGAGTGCTGCGTGTGAGAAATGTTGATGTTTCTGGCTTGGACGCCAAGTTCAGGTTAAGGGTGCATGTTCTCGTTGACGCTGTAAGCGCGTTGGATGCCTTCCACCCAATTCCTGGGGGAGAGGCTCGTCTTTGTCTTCCCAGCGTGAAGAGCCCAGTGTTGTTGGGCAGCCGCCTCCATTTCCGCCACAGTATCTGTTTTCCCTCTGATTTGCTTCTGCAGCTGGCAGGGCTCATTTGGCATGAGGAATGACCTGAGGTCTTCCCTGGACATGATGTTATAGAATCAGACCTGCAAGGATCCTCCTTGCAGGACACAGAGTAATTTCAGGGCTGGCTTCACTGTTTGAATTCTTACACCAAGTGTTTTGTAGTTTATGCATTGGTTTTCCCTAGTGAATACCTAAATACTCTGCTGTTGTTAAACTAAAGTACTATTTATTCTACGTAGAGCTTGACAATTCATAACTGAGCTTATTTTTTACCTTACCAAGAGCAAAACTAATAACTACAGTAAATTATATACTTTCTCAGCATTTTGAACACTCCCCAAACTCTTAGAATAATTACTACTTGAAAATGTTTAGAATGCCTTTGGTTTCTTCCTTGTCTTCTTCTCTCCCGCATCTTGTTCCAAACAAGGTTCATGGTTACTTGCACACACACACACAATTTTCTTCTTTAATGGATAATTGGGGCAAAGGGAAAATAAATGTAAGAAAAATAATGGGAAGCCTGAGATTGAAAGTCTACCAAGTCAGCACCAAGCCCCAGCAACGTTCTGGCAAAAGACACTGCTGGGCTGGACTTGGGAGTGATCCCCGGCGTCTGTGACAACGGAGCCGGGGCCTCACGCGCTGCGGTCTGTCCTCATCCGTGGGGTGAGGGCCGCCTCCCTGGTTCCCACGGTGGAGGGAGACGGCTGATTACCAAGTGAGCCTGGAGGGCCCCCAGGTGGCTGCCTGCCTGCCTGTCCTCAATTTTGACCTCTCCTGTGAGGTCTAAATTCAGCACCCATGTTATTCTAAAATTGATGTTTTTCTTCTCACTTTTCAATATGCTTCTCTGTGAATATTGGTATTGCTGAGACTTTATTAGGGAATATTGATGCAGTTCATGGAATTAGAGGTAAAACTAGATTATGGTTCTGTTCTCCCTGTAGGAAAGGAAGAATCATCAGACGTGATGGCTGTAGAGCTTTGCTGATGGAGGGGTTTCTGGGAGCAGGAGGCGGGTGAGCTGCCTCCTGCTCCCCCTGTTCCCACGTATAGGGAGAGAATCTCACTCTCTTACCTGCTATTCCCCAGTCCAGGCTTCTGGACGCTGACTGCTGAGTGTCTTTATGTACTCATTCCACTGCAGAAAGAGTATTGCCTTTGATGAAGGCTTGCTGTCCTAGACGTCCCTGGAAGGGGTGTTCAGTATGCGGCCTGGACACCACACTGTCCCTGTGAAATCTGAAAAATTCTGATTTCCTGAAACGAAGCTGGCTGTGGGGATCTGATTCGAGTTTTGAGGCTCCTCTTCTCATGCTTGGGAAAGGACGGAGCACCGGGGCGTGGGGGGATCACCAGCCAACCTAACATGGTTGCCGTGTGACAGCCCCAGTTCGCGGTTGTTGGCGAGGGGCACGGGGGGAGCATGCGTGCCCCAGGGGCTGGCCGTATGCTTGTTGCTGTTACTCGAGGGCCTGGTGCGAGGAGGCAGAAGGCTGCTCCTCCCACTCAGGTCCTGCAGCAGCCAGGTCCATGCACAGCATCGTTTCCTGCTGAGTTTTCTGTGGTGTTTCCTGTCCCTGTGTTTTAAGTTCAGGTGACACTGAGGAGCCTGTTCACACCCAAAGCAGTACAGGCAGGAGAATCAGAGCTGTAGGGTGAGGCCTGGGTTCTAGGGCCAAATCCACCCCTGCCCAGTGCTTGACTTCAGCTTTGTTATGTGGGAAATAAGGATTCCACTCACTCATTCATCCATGCATTCATTCATCCATCCACTCAAGCATGCACTCATTCAGTGAGTGTTTACTTCACAACTTGTACTGGGCCTGGGGCTTGGGGTGAAAGGGGCAGACGAAGTTGTTGTAGTTGCAAACCCTTTAACAATCACAGAGCCCCTGATTGTTGTGTTTTACCTGTGACTGAGTATCCTGGGCAGATGTTAACATGCAGCATTACACCCTTTGTGGCACCGTTTATTAGCTCTCCCAGGTCCATCAGGGAGGGAGAGGCAGTTCTTGTTGGTCCTACTTGAAAGACGGATGCCCAGTGCAGTGTTTTGCTGTGTGAAAAGTCCAGGGGTCACCTGCTTCTCTGGTGGGAAGTGCTGGCTACCTTTCTTGGAAAGCACTCGCCACTTACCTGTTTCAGCCTATCATCTTCCAGAGAAATATTACTAATGCATCCTTTAGACACTGCTAAAAATGCAGCCCTGTTCATACAGGAACCAGAAAAGACAGACATGGTGAGAACAAGCAGCCAGTGTGGGAAGTAGCTGCAGAGGAATCCATGAGTTGGGGATGCAGAAAGATGGGTAATAACTCCCAACTTAGGGAGGAGCTGTGGCACAGTTTGTCTCTTCATCGCCTTGGAAAATGTGGGTGTGCTGGTTACAGCAAGGTTCCTGTTTGGATGGCCCTTCACTTCTGCTGCTTTAAAGTGACGATGACATGGCTTATCACATCTTCCAAGATGGACAGGTTGGCTTGATCAGGCAGTGAGCGCCCGGCAGGCATGCTGAGCTCAGGATTTGGAGGTTGCCCGTGGTCTACCTTCCTCATATTCAGAGGGGCTCCGTGAATGTGAGTATAGGTCCAGAGAGAGATTGCCAACCAGGGGCCTCTTTCATTCTGGCCATGTGCAAAGGCAGTACCATCTGAGATCTCATCTTTTCTCTTAGAATAGACCCTGCCTTACCCAATTCCACTCCTAAGGCCTGAAAGTCTCCATGGGAGGGGAGCCTGGCTTTGGGGAGGAGGGAACCACCCTGCAGGTTGACAAGACAGTCATACGTTTTGTCCTGCATTTCTGTGATAAGTCAGATGATATATTTTGCTCCCCAGGCCCTCTGTTTTATTGCTTATAGTTAAAAAGTGACTTATGGGGTTTTCTCAGACTCAGGGATAATACTTTAAATAAGTACTTGTTCCATTGTATAAATTTGGAAAATTCAGAGGAAAAAAAGGAAAATGAAGATCACACATCACCCATGATTCGTATTTTAGTTAAGTTCTTCCTAAAGAAGGTTATTAACTCTGTGCCTGAAGATGCTTTTGTGTTAAATCTTTGCGAACCTGAGATTTAACTATGTATAGACTTATATGTGCTTCTCTCTAAATCACTAAACAGTCTTCACAATTGTGCTTTACATGGCTGCCCACTGTTTTACTATCATTGGCTTTCTCTGTGGTTGTAGATTGTTTTTCAGTTTGTCTCACTGCATGGACTGTTTTTGTTTATACACTATGACCCATATTTTAGGTTTTTTTGTGTGCATCTTTGGCTCTAGAATGATTGAGTCACTGTATGAAACCAGTTTGTACATCTGTGGGCTGAGTTTATTGAATAGAGGTTGTAGCAGAGCTGGCTTCTGTGTTCAGTTCAGTCGCTCAATTGTGTCCAACTCTTTGCGACCTCATGAACTGCAGTACGCCAGGCCTCCCAGAGTTTACTCAAACTCATGTCCATTGAATAAGTGATGCCATCCAACCATCTCATCCTCTGTCGTCCCCTTCTCTTCCCGCCTTCAATATTTCTCAGCATCATGGGTTTTTCCAGTGAGTCAGTTCTTTGCATCAGGTGGTCAAAGTATTGGAGTTTCAGCTTTAGCATCAGTCCTTCCAATGAACACTCAGGACCGATTTCCTTTAGGATGGACTGGTTGAATCTCCTTGCAGTCCAAGGGACTGTCAAGAGTCTTCTCCAACACCACAGTTCAAAAGCATCAATTGTTCAGCACTCAGTGTTCTTTATAGTCCAACTCTCACATCCATATATGACTACTGGAAAAATCATAGCTTTGACTAGATGGACTTTTGTTGGCAAAGTAATGTCTCTGCTTTTTAATAAGCTGTCTAGGTTGGTCATAACTTTTCTTCCAAGAAGAGAAAGAAAGGCAGTTCTTTAATTTGATAGCTATTATTTCCATTTTTATATCAGCCCACTCGGAAGCCTTTCATTCCAATCCCAAAGAAAGGCTTCCGTGTGGGCTGATATAAGAATGTGCATGTTATTGACAACAACCTTTGATGTTGGTCAGAGGTGTTTGCACCCGCAAATCTGTATGTCAGTCCTCACATGGCGGCTTTGAGTGTCCAGATGTTCTGACGTGGAACTCAGAGTAATAACCCTAGCTGTTTAGCAAAGTAATATCTTCTAGGAAGTCAACTGATCTGAAGAGTCAGCAGAGGGTTACTCACTGTTTACTAATATTCCTTCCCTGTGGTGAGGAAACAGCAAACTTGAATCTTGGCCTGTGATTTTTTTTTCCTATTGTGTTTTGGTTTTTTGTTGTTCTTTTTTGAAATACTGCTTTTTTGCCTGCTGACGGCTCCTTATTCCTGACTCTCAGCTCGGTCTCTGGGGCACCCAGTCCCAGGTTTTTGCTCGCTGGCCCCAGTTACCATCAGTGGGTCATGGCGCTTTCAGAAAGCTTTGTGGGTCTGGGTCATTAACCCTCCCTGCTTGGCCCAGGCTTCCTTTTCCTCCACAGACTGTCCTCATTCTCCACAGGGACAGGTTTTCTGTTCTGTCATCTTCAGCCCTTTCCACCCCCTCGCTGCCATGGTGGACGGGCATGTCCTTCATGCCATCTGGCCCCAGGCACGCCTCCTGCAGCAGAGGAGGGCAGTAGACACCAGGCCCAGCCACTGGCCAGGAAGACTGGTCGTTCTCTTGGGGAGGTGCGGTGAGAGCCTGTTCACCATGTGGACAGGAAACCAACATGCAAAGTGCTGCACGAATGTCTCCATTGTTTTCTAGAAAAGAAGAAGCCGAAGAGGGGCCGGGCATCGCGGGACGGGCGGCAGCGGAGGAATGCCATCCGGCTGACCAGCGAGCACACGGTGGAGACCCTGGTGGTGGCCGATGCCGACATGGTGCAGTACCACGGGGCCGAGGCTGCCCAGAGGTTCATCCTCACCGTCATGAACATGGTGAGTCTGCTTCCTCCTGGAGAGGGCTCTGCACGCGGCGCCGGCCATGGGCTCCTGGGTCGGGGCTGGGCTCACACACAGACTTGCCGCGCCTGGACAGCTGGGGCACAAGGGCCGGGGGAGCGCCCTAGGGAGAGGCCTGAGTGCTGAACGGGGCTGGTGCGGGGTCAGTGTGGGAGTCCGCCCGATGCGGGAGTCCACCAGGGGGACCGGAGTCGGCCAGGGGACGGGAGTCCACCCGGTGACAGGGTGGGAGTCCGCCCGATGCAGGACTCCACCCGGGGGACTGGAGTCCACCCGGGGTCGGAGTCCGCCCAGTGCGGGAGTCCGCCCGGTGACCGGAGTCGGGATTCCGCCCAGGGATGGGAGTCCGCCTGGTGACGGGGTGAGAGTCCGCCCGGGGACGGGAGTCCGCCCGGTGTGGGAGTCCACCCCTGCTCCTCACTAGAGGCCTCCCAAGACCCTTTTTGTGGGCAGAGGCTCCTCCCGGGGGAGTCAACACTAAGTCAGCCCTACTCTAAGGAGCTAACTGTCTAGTAGAAAGAATCAAGATCGGACTTTAGTGTAAAACAAAGTTTGTCACGTGCAAGGAACAAAGGTTGTCTAGTTGAGGGAACCAGGGAAGGAACCTGTGTCTGCCTCTGATTTGATGAATGGGGGGACAAGGGAAACCTTCATGTGGGGGGTAGGTGGGGAGGAGCCACCCGCCTCAAACTTTAGACACACAAGGATGTTTGTGTGCATCCCACCTCCACCATCCACCCACTCTCCTAACAAGCAGTTTCGAAGATCTTCTGGCATTGTGTTAGGTGCCAGGTACGAATCTGAAAAGCCCCGGTCCTTTTTGCAGAAGGCAGTGGTGTCCAAGATGGGCGAAGCGTCTGTGCTTGAGTAGGCATTTATGCAGGGACCACTGGGGGCCAGGTGGAGGGTTGGGGAGGGATCACCCTGAACTCTGGGCGCGTCATGAAAGAGCTGACCCTTCAGCCAAGCGAGGGTGCTTGCCCGATTGGGGGAGTGGTGGCAGGTCACATAGGGGGTGCTGCAGGAGTGGCATCTTGGGGAGCACAGGTGGCGTGGTGTGGCTGCAGCCGGGAGGGGAACAGCCTTAATGAGGGGGGTGCAGAGAGTCAGGGTGGGGAGGGCGGGTGAGGCATCCCGAGGGGTGGCAGAAACGTGTGGGTCCTGAGGTCTGGAAGAAGAGTCCACAGCTGCGCCTGGGGGGACTGAAGCTGGAAAGGCAAGAAGGAGCCCTGGGAATGGAGTGTGTGAGGAGAGAGGGTCTGAACTAAGGGGTGGAGGAGGGTGTGCTGGGAGGAGAGAGGCCTGGAGAGGCAGAGGCAAGAGATGCCCAGGGTACCCCCAAGCTATGCTCTGGGTGCCTGGGTGGTTGGCGGGGCTGCTGGATGGGAAAAGAAGGAGCAGAATGTTTGGGGACACAGCGAGGGTTCCAGTCTTGACAAGCTAGCTTTGACTTAGCTGTTGGAGCTCAGGATGACGGGCCTGGCTGGACAAAGGGACTAAGGCTGCTGGGTGCGAGGCTGGGGCTGCAGCTGTTGGTGTGGCTGGCCGTGGCCGGGGCCGAGCAGAGCACGTGGGGAGAGAGAAGCTGCCCGCAGAGGCACAGTGGAGTGCCGGGGTCAGGGCCGGGCGAGGAGGCAGACAGACCGGGTGTGGGTTGTCCTTAAGGAGGGAGGTAAGAGGTGTGGGAAGGGAATGGTTAACAATGCCAGATGCTGCTGCCTGTCCCCAAAGTAGCTTTAGGGATTTGTCCCCTGGTGGCTCAGACAGTAAAAGCGTCTGCTTGCAATGCGGGAGACCCGGGTTCAATCCCTGGGTGGGGAAGATCCCCTGGGGAAGAAAATGGCAACCCACTCCACTACTCTTGCTTGGAAAAACCCAAGGACGGAGGAGCCTCGTAGGCTACAGTCCATGGGGTCACAAAGAGTTGGACACACTGAACGACTTCACTTTCACTTTAGGGATTGCTAGGGGTGGAAGCTGGGTAGGGACACACTGGGATGAGATCAGGAAGTGAAGAAGTAGAAACAGCTTTGCAGAAGATCTTGGCTGAGGAAGAGAAGAGAAGAGAGCCTCACTGGGTGGAACCGAGGTCAAGGAGGACTTTGGAGAGGGAAGCGGGTGAGGGGGTACAAGTGTGGGGTTTAGGCCCAGACAGACCTGCAGCAGGAGCCCCACTCTGAGCTCAGGGCTGGCCAGTGTCAGAACCACTTTGAGCTGGCTCCCTCTGCGTGAGCAGTCGTGCGGCAGGGGCTTGACCACCCCCAGGACTTCAGCTACCCCAGGGGCCTTGTGCCTGGTGACAAATGCACATACAGCTCATGGGAAGTAGAAAGGGCCAGGCCCTGGGCTGTGCCGCAGTGACTGAGAGATGTTGGAGGCGGTCCAAGAACAGAGAGGCTGGAGACACGGCCCAGGTCACAGAGGCAGTCCCTGGCAGGGCTGTGGCCGTCAGGCCAGGCCTGTCTGTAACTAGCCACAGGGAAATAGATGATCGTAAGCCTCACCCTTGTAAGCCTCACCCTGGGCTGATGGGGATGGCAAGCCCCACAGTGTTCCTGCCCACTGTGAAGTCAAGACTCCTGTACCTCGACCTTGGTCCAGTTGACTTGCCAGTGCTTGCTTTTGGGAAATGTATCAATTTGCAGGAAACTCTGTCTGCCCCCTAGACACCCTGACACCCCCAGACAGGCCATGCCCTAAGACCAAGGCTGCTTTGGTGGTGTGTGGAGTCTTGAAGGTGAGTTACCCTCTGGACCCACAGACCTCCCCATAGGACGGGCTCGTCTGCAAAGCACAGTGATGTGGACCCGCTGGGGGACTGGTCCAGGGCTGATCCATGGACGTGGGCACACCATGAGGCACCAGGTCACCCTCCCTTTCAAAGTCATCAGCTCTAGGAATTCCATTAACTTCTTTTCTTTCCTTTCTCCCCCTGCTCCTTCCTTCCTCTCTCTTTTTTCCTTCCTTCCTTTCCTTCTCCAGGTTTTAAAAACTTATGGTAATAAATACGCACCCTAAAAGTTTCTGTCTCACCCTTTAAGCCTGAAGTTCTGTAACATTAGGTACATTCACACTGCTGTACCGCCATCGTCACCATCTGTCCCCGGAATTCCTTTCGTCTTGCAGAAGTGAAACTGTTCTCATTCGACACTGGGACCCCATTCTCCCCTCCCCCAGGCTGGACAGCCACCCTTCCATTTTGAATTTGACATCCCTAAGGATCTCATATATAAGTGAAGTCAGACAGTATTTGTTCCTTTGTGACTGGTTGCTTTTCACTCAGCATGATGTCCTCCAGATTGGTCCATGTTCTTTGAGGTGTCAGAATCTCCTTCCTTTTTGGCTACATAATATTCATCGTATGGATAGACTAATTCTGTCTGTTCATCCATTGGTAAACACTCGATTGCTTCCTCCTTCAGGCTCTTTTGAATAATGCTGCTGTGAACATGAGTGTACAGTCTGAGTCCCTGCTTTCACTTCTTGTGGGTATGTACCCAGAAGTGGAATTGCTCCTGTTTCAGCTTTTAATGGTGTTTGGCCCTGACTGCTGAGAAATATCCCTGAGCTCTGCATTTGCACAAGCCCTGGCCTCCCCGGCGGCTGGTTAATGATGGGCTGCAGTGCTGCAGTCGCCCAGAGCAGAGCCCAGGAGGGGGGCTGCGGGGGCTGGCTCAGCACCAGGCTCTCTCACCTGTAGGTAATTTCATCTCATTTATCTATTTTTTGTCTAGGGCACAAGTCCAGGGAATAAACAGTCATTACAACAGCTAAAGTAGTAATAAGGCAGAGCCCCTAGTTTGATATTTGCGTTCATAATTTTATCATGTGGACAGGGCTGCTGTTTTATTTATCACAGGTCGGAGAGGGGTTGTATGTGGGAGCCCTGGTCTCCCCACGAGCTGTAAGGACTGAACAACGGGCTGAGTGGTGGTGATGCTTGGCTTCAACTTGACACTCTTCAGTCCCCTTCAGCTGCTGATACTAAGATGTTGGCGGCTCCAGATCCTGCTGCTTGAGGGCACATCTGGGCCAGCTACATTCATTTGGGATTTAGATGTTTCTTAATGAGGCCTGCCTAATAAGGGAAGTGCCACTTTGGTGAAGGGCACAGGACGTTTGTACACTGACACTTAGCCCTTCAGTCACCTGCTTCTTGGCGTTTCTTGGCTGGTCTGACAAGGCCAGAAGCCACATGAATGCAGAGGGTCCGAGCTGCTCGCACAGACTCTCGCCACTGGCAGCCTGTTTCTGTTGCTCTGTGAGTTGCTGTAGAGAATATTTAAGAACCCGTTGCATTCAGACAGTGTACCTTGCTTTAAACAAGGCCACCCTCCACCACCTCCAGCGTCCTTCAATTTCTCAAACCCTAGTGTTAAAAATACAAAGAATTCCCTTCCTGCCCATAGCTGTTTCAGAAAAGAGATCTCTGTTAGTCAGTAAGATCATCTCTAAGCCGGGATGCCAGGGAAGCGGGGTGGCTGGGCTGAGGAGCCCTGTCGTTAGACAAGGCCCCCGGGTACAGCCAGCAGGATGGGAGGCCAGCCCGCCCTCTCTCTCCTCCTGGACCATGTTTTCTGTGGGCGTGTAGGGTTGAAACAGCTTGTCTCCTTCACTCCTCTGGATTTGGAAGGAAATCTGCTGGAGAGGTTGCCGCCTGCATTCCACCAGGTTTCTCTCCAGCACCATCTGCTGCTGATGTCCAAGTGCCCACCCTGCTCCCCGCCCTCCCACTTGGGTCTCTGTGGGCAGGGGACTGAACCAACTCCTACATGCCACTCTGACCACAGGGGCTAAACCCAGACAAGTCCTTGTCCCCAGGTCAGGCCAGGGGGCTTGTGGGGCCTGGGTGTGTGATAGCCCACCCACAGTTGGCAGAGTTCGGGGGTTTGGTGTCAAGCGCTCACAGCATCTCAGAGTTGTAGTGAATTAGGTCCACATCAATCAGTAGCCTGATGGCCCATGTTTGAGAGGAAGGAGCGGTGTCTGTGGTGCATTGACTAGTCCAGATGGAAGCTTCATGGTTTCATGTCACTTCCTCCTCAGCCTTGGTGGATTTCCTCATTCTTATTTTACGGAGAAGAAGATAGAGGTTTGTGGGGAGTTTGGGGTGCAGAGCCAGTGAGGGCCTCGCAGGGTGAGGTCTCAAACCTGGGCCGAGGTTTCCCTGTACTGCCTGGTCCTAAGGGAGACCGCGTATCTCAGATCTGCCCTTTCGTTCTGTCTCTACTCTGGACTGACTGCTATTGTTTTTTATCTCGACAACTGCAGGAGTATTCTTCCTGGGCTCCTCACTTCCCTTGCCTTCCCTCTTGGATCCTTGCTACAGAATGGCCAGAAGGCTCTTCTTCCGACAGAATTAGGACGTTGTCACTAGGAGCTCCGAGGCCCCCTGCGGCATCCCTTGTGGCGAATGTGGAGCTCCTCCCCCTCTGCCCTCCCAGGCCGTGTGCCCGGGGCCCCCTGCTTCTCCTGGGCATCACTCCCTTCTCCTTGCCCGCATGAACTTCGACCACGTGTGCCACCGTTTCTCAGGGACCCCAGTGGGCTCCTCTCGGACTTGTAGCATCTCTTTGTCAGGAGTGGTCTTTGCCCCACTTCATACAGAGTTGGCTCCTCTGTCTTTTATGCCTCCGTGTAAATGTCCCCTTAGAGAGGCCCTCCTTGCTGACGCCTCTGAAAAGGCCACCTGTTTTCTTTATCGTAGCAGTCTGCTTTTTCCTTGGTGGTTCTTGTCTTGATTTATAATTCCATATTTTTTTTGCTTTTTAAAAACCATCTTGCTGCAGAGTTTCTGTGTCCTATTGAATTCAGGCTGGTATAAAATCAGAATGCTATGACTTTAGGATGTTAAATATAATGCTCATGGTAATCACAAAGAAAATTGCTATAAAATATACCCAAAAGGAAATGAGAAGGGAATTTAAAAATTTCACCATAAAAAATGAAACACGCAAGAAAATCACTAATGCAGGAAATCAGGGCCCAAAAAAGCTATAAAACACATAGAAAACAAATAGCAAAATGCAGAAGTAAGTCCCTCCTTGTCAGTAATTATCTTAAATTATAGGTTAAAATCTCCAGTCAAAAGACAGACTCAGTTTGGGGAAGAATGGATACGTGTATATGTATGGCTGAGTCCCTTCCTGTTCACCTAAAACTATTACAACATTGCTTGTTAATCAGTTATACTCCAGTACAAAATAAAATTTTTTTTTCTTTTTTTTTAAAGACAGATTAGTAGAATGGATCTAAGAAATGCTCCAATGTGTATAAAAGGCTGACTTAACATTAAGACACAAACAAATCAAAAGCAAATGAATAAAAAAGATAGTCTATGCAGATAGTAACTGTAGAGATCAGGAATGGTTATACTAATATGATAAAATATAGAATTTAGTCAGAAAAAGTTACAAGAGACAAAGATATCTTGTATATAATAAAAGATTCAATACAGCAAGAAAATGGAGCAGCTGTAAGTATTTATGCACCTAATAACAGATCATTATAATATATGAAACAAAAACTTTATAGAATTGTAGTGACAAGTCCGCAGTTTTCTGTAATAATAGACACTTCAGCTCCCCACCTCCACATACACACACACTATTAGTAGTGAATAGGAAAACTAGACAGAAGATAAGTGAGGAAACAGAGGACTTGAACAACACAATAAGGCAACCAGATCTAACAAGATACACAGAACACTACCCAACAATAGCACATGGGACATACTCCAGGATATACTGTATATATTCACAGATTGTCTCCACAGATTTAAAAATTATCATACAAAGTGTCTTCTCTAACCACAATGGGATTAAGTCAGAAATCATAACAGAAGGAAAATTGGAGAATTCACAAATAGGTGGAAATGAAACAACACACGCTTGTACAATCAGTGGGTCAAGGGAGAAATCACAGGGGAAATGAGAAAATGCATGAGGCTGAGTTAAAATGAAAATGCAACATAGCAAAACTTACGGAAAACAGTGGAAGCAGTACTCAGAAGGAAAAGTATAGCTTTAAAATGCTTACTTAAAAAAAAAAAAAGGATCTCAAATTAATAACCTGACTTTACACCTTAAGGGAGCTAGAAGAGCAAACTAAACTCAAGTCTAGCGAAATAAATAAAGAATAGAAAAGCAATAGATAAAATCAGTAAAACCAGGAACTGATTCTTCAGAAAAACTGACAAAATTGATAAAACTTTAAACTTTAAAGATTGATTAAATCTTTAGCAGAGTTCCAGAGAAGAGCCAGGAGAGATAAGAAGCCCTTCTTAAATGAGCAATGCAAGGAAATAAAGGGAAAAAACAGAGTGGGAAAGACTAGATATCGCTTCAAGAAAATTGGAGATATCAAGGGAACATTTTATAAAAGGATGGGCATGATAAAGGACAGAAACAGCAAGAACCTAACCGAATCGGAAGCGTTTGAGGAGAGATGGCAGGAATACACAGAAGAATTTTACAAAAGGGGTCTTAATGAACTGGATGACCACAATGATGCAGTCACTCCCCTAGAGCCAAGTGGCCCTTAGGAAGCTTTACTATAAACAAAGCCAGTGGAGGTGATAGTATTCCAGCTGAGTTATTTAAAATCCTGAAAGAGTATGCTGTTAAAGTGCTGCACTCAGCACCTTAGGATTTAAAATCCTAAAAGAGAATGTTGTTAAAGTGTTGCACTCAACACTCAGAAGTCTGAGTGCCAAAGAGTTAGTGCTTTGTACTCAGTATGTCAGCAAATTTGGAAAACTCAGCAGTGGCCACAGGACTGCAAAAAGGTCAGTTTTCATGCCAGTCCCAAAGAATGTTCAGACTGTTGTACAACTGCACTCATCTCACACACTAGCAGGCTTATGCACAAAATCCTTAGAGCTAGGCTTCAGTAATACATCAGTTGGGAACTTCCAGATGTAGAAGCTGAATTTAAAAGAGAGGAACCAGAAACCAATTGCCAACATTCATTGGATCATAGAGAAAGCAAGGTAATTCCAGAAAAACATCTACTTCTGCTTCATTGACTACGCCAAAGCCTTTGACTCTGTGGATCACAACAAACTGTAGAAAGTGCTTAAAGAGATGGGAATACCAGACCATCTTACCTGCCTCCTGAGAAACCTCTATTCAAGTCAAGTAACAGTTAGAACCAGACATAGAACAACTGACTGGTTCTAAATTGGTAAAGGAGTACGGCAAGTTTGTATATCATCACACTGTTTATTTAACTTCTGTGAAGTGTACATCATGCAAAATGCAGGACTGGATGAATCACAAGCTGGAATCAAGATTGCTGAGGGAAATATAAACAACCTCAGATATGCAGATGATACCCCTCTAATGGCAGAAAGTGAAGAGGAACTCAGGAGCGTCTTGATGAGGGTGAAATAGGAGAGTGAAAAAGTGAATTCAGTAACTGTGATCATGGCATCTGGTCCCATCACTTCATGGCAAATAGAAGGGGGAAAGTGGAAGCAGTGAGAGACTTTATTTTCTTGGGCTCCAAAATCACTGCAGGTGGTGACTGCAGCCATGAAATCAAAAGACGCTTGCTTCTTGGAAGGAAAGTGATGACAAACCTAGATAGCATAGTAATAAGCAGAGTTCACTTTGCCAACAAAGATTGTTGTTGTTCAGTTGTCAAATCATGTCCAACTCTTTGCCAGCCCCATGGACAACAGCATGCCAGGCTTCCCTGTTCTTCACTGTAGTCAAAGCCGACAGGTCTGTATAGTCAAAGCTATGGTTTTTCCAGTAGTCATGTAGAGATATGAGTTCAGTTCAGTCACTCAGTTGTGTCCGACTCTTTGTGACCCCATGAACCACAGCACGCCAAGCCTCCCTGTCCATCACCAGCTCCTGGAGTCCACCCAAACCCATGTCCATCGAGTCAGTGATGCCATCCAACCACCTCATTCTCTGTCGTCCCCTTCTCCTCCTGCCCTCAATCTTTCCCAGCATCAGGGTCTTTTCAAATGAGTCAGCTCTTCCCATCAGGTGGCCAAAGTATTGGAGTTTCAGCTTCAACATCAGTCCTTCCAGTGAACACCCAGGACTGATCTCCTTTAGGATGGACTGGTTGGATCTCCTTGCAGTCCAAGGGACTCTCAAGAGTCTTCTCCAACACCACAGTTCAAAAGCATCAATTCGTCTGTGCTCAGCTTTCTTTATAGTCCAACTCTCACAACCATACATGACCACTGGAAAAACCATAACCTTGACTAGATGGACCTTTGTTGGCAAAGTAATGTCTCTGCTTTTTAATATGCTGTCTAGGTTGATCATAACTTTCCTTCCAAGGAATAAGAGTCTTTTAATTTCATGGCTGCAATCACTATATGCAGTGATTTTGGAGCCCAGAAAAATAAAGTCAGCCACTGTTTCCACTGTTTACCCTTCTATTTCCCCACAATAGAGCTGGACCGTAAAGAAGTCTGAGTGCCAAAGAATTGATGCTTTCGAATTGTGGTGCTGGAAAAGACTCTTGAAAGTCCCTTAGACTGCAAGGAGATCAAACCAGTTAATCCTAAAGGAAATCAATCAATATTCATTGGAAGGACTGAAGCTTCATGCTGAAGCTGAAATTCCAATATTTCAGCCACATGATGCAAAGAGCCAACTCATTCAAAAAGACCCTGATGCTGGGAATGAGATGGTTAGATAGCATCACTGACTCAATGGAAATGAATTTGAGCAGACTCTACAAGATGGTGAAGGACAGAGGAGCCTGGTGTGTTGCAGTCCATGGGGTCACAAAGAGTTGGACATGACTTAACGACTCAACAACAGCAAACTGATTAGTAAAAAAATCTTGAATTATTAAAATCAAAAGTGAATGCAGGGGCCTGGCTATCATTTCTATACAACCAAAAAGAGTTATAAGAGAATACAGTGAGCCACTGTGCACCATCTAATTAGCTAACCTAGACGAGCTAGACAAATAGCTAGAAACACAAAGCTCACCAAGACGTAATCACAAAGACATAGGAAATCTGAGTCGACCTATAACTAATAAGGAGATCAAATCAGTAATCAATAATCTCCTGACAAAGGAAAGTCATGAACCTGACTGCTTAACTGGTAAATTATACCATACATTTAAAGGAGAACTAATTAATTAATCCTCCTCAAATTCTTCTAATAAACTTAAAAGGTGAAAATGCTTCCTCTTTTCTATGAGGATAGCATTTCCCTTTAATGAAAGCCAGATAAAGACACTCTAAGAAAAGAGTGCTATACTTCCTTATGAATAAGGAAAAAATTTTCCTTTCAAATATTATTGCAAACATTCTCCACAAGATACTAGCAAACCAAAATCATATCATGCACCATGACAAAGTGGGATTTATTTCTGGAATTCAAGGATAGTTCAACATACAAAATTGAGCAACATAGTATACCACATTAACAGAAGGAAGGGAAAAAACAAATAATCATATCAGTTGATGAAAAAAAACTTGCTAAAATTCATCTGCTGCTGCTGCTGCTGCTAAGTGGCTTCAGTCGTGTCTGACTCTGTGCGACCCCATAGACAGCAGCCCACCAGGCTCCCCTGTCCCTGGGATTTTCCAGGCAGGAACACTGGAGTGGGTTGCCATTTCCTTCATCTATCTCGTGATAAAAAAATAACATTCAGCAAATAGGAATAAAAGGAAGCTACCTCAACATCATAAAAGCCATATATGAAAAACCCTTAGTGAATGTCATACTCAAGGGTGATAGAGTGAAAGCTTTTCTTCTAAGATCAAGAACAAGGCGAGGATGCTTTTTTTCACTACTTCTGTCCCACATAATACTGGAAGTCATAGCCAGAGCAGTTAGTCAAGTAAAAGAAATAAAAGGCATCCAATTAGGAAAGGAAGAGGAAAAATCTCTCTTTACAGATAACATGAGCCCTATAGAAAATCATGAAGTACTAAGACAAAAATTAGAACTAATAAAATAATCCAGCAAATTAGCAGGATGCAAAACCAATACACATAAATCAGTAGTATTTCTGTACCCAAAAATGAACAGTCTGAAAGAGAAATTAAAACAATTCCACTTGCAAAAATGTGATAAAGAATAAAATACTTACATGGTAATCAAAGAGGTGAAAAACTTGTACGCTAGAACCTATAAAACATTGATGTCAGAAATACAAGAACACATAAATAAATGGAAAGACACTGATGTTCATGGATTGGAAGTTTTATCTTTAAGATGTCAGTATTGCCCAAAGCAATGTACAGGTTCAATGCAGTCACTAGCAAAATCCTAACAACATTTTTCCTTGCAGAAATTGAGAAATTCATCCTAAAATTTGCACAGTATCTCAAGAGACCCTGAACAGCCAAAACAATCTTGGAAAGAAAAAAAGATTTGAAAGGCTTATATTTCCTGATTTCAAAATACTACAAAGATAAAGGAAATCAATGCTGAACATTCATTGGAAAGACTGATGCTGATAATAATTGGTCAATAATTGACAATAATTTGATCACCTGATGCAAAGAGCCAACCCATTGTAAAAGACTCCGATGCTGGGAAAGATTGAGGGCAAGAGGAAAGGGGGCCACAGAAAATGCGATGCTTGGATGACATCTCTGACTCAACGGACACGAGTTTGAGCTAGCTTTGCGGGACAGTGAAGGACAAGGAAGCCTGGTATGGTGCAGTCCATGGGGTTGCAGAGAGTGGGACACAACTTAGTGACTGAGCAACAGTAGTACTCAAAAAACTGTGATACTGGCATAAAGACAAACATGCAGATGGAGGGAATAGGATACAGAGCCCAGAAATGTACTCTGACATATGCAGTCAAATGCTTTTCAGCAAGACTACAAAGACCATTCAGTAGGAACATGACAGCCTTTTGAACAGATAGTAGTAGCAAGGCTAGATATGTTCATGTGAAAGAATGAAGGTGGACCCTTACCTAACATCATATACAAAAATTAGTTCAAATTGGGTTAAAGACATGAATGTAAGATCTTAAAAACTATACAAATCCTAAAAGAAAATGGAAAACTTCATGACATTCATTTGGTAATAATTTCTTACATATTATACCAAAGGCACAGTCAACAAAAGAAAAAAAGTAGGTAAATTGGTCTCCACCAAATTTTAAAACTTTTGTACACCAAAGGACATTATCAACAAAGTAAAAAGGCAGAGGACAAAATGGGAGAAAATATTTACAAATTACATATCTGATAATATCCAGAATATACAGATTTCTACAACAGTGAAAACCAAACAACCTCATTTTAAAATGGACTTAAATAGACATTTCTGCAAGAAGATATACAAATGGCCAGTAATCATATGAAAAGATATTTAGTGTCACTGATCATTAGGGAAATGCAAATCTAAACCACAGTGAGATATTGCATCACTCCCGTTAAAATGCTGTTACTAACACAATGTAGGATAATAGGTGTTGACAGGGATGTGGAGAAATGGGCGGCCTTTTGTACTTTCTTGGGACCGTAAAATGGTGTAACTCCTTTGGAAAACAATGTGATAGTTGTTAAGAAAATAGAATTTATGATATGATCCACTTCTGAGTGTAAACCGAAACGAAATGAAAGCAAGGTCATGAACTTGTACACCCACACTCATAGCAGCATTATTCAGAATAGTCAAAAGGAGAAAGTAGCTCAGTATCCACTGAAGGATGAATCGGTGATATGAATAGACAAATAGGTGGATGAATAGACAAAATGTGGTTGTTGTGGTTGCTGTTGTTCAGTTGCTAACTTGCGTCTAGCTCTTTGCAACCCCAGGGACTGCAGCACACCGGGCTTTGCTGTACGTCACCATCTCCCCAAGTTTGCTTACATTCGTGTCCACTGAGTTGGTGACGCTGTCCAACCGTCTCATCCTCTGCCACCCTCTTCTCCTTTTGTCTTCAGTCTTTCCCAGACTCAGGGTCTTTTCCCCAGACTCAGCCAAATGAGTCAGCTCTTTGCATCAAGTGGTCAGAGTATTGGAGTTTCAGCATCAGTCCTTCCAATGAATATTTAGGGTTGATGTCCTCTAGGATGGACTGGTTGGATCTTCTTGCTGCCCAAGGGACTCTCAAGAGTCTTCTCCAGCATCACAGCTCAAAAGTATTAATTCTCCAGTGCTCAGTTATCTTTATGTCCAACCTCACATCCATACATGACTCCTGGAAAAACCATAGCTTTGACTATACGGACTTTTGTTGGCAAAGTGATGCCTTTGCTTTTTAATATGCTGTCTAGGTTGGTCATCGCTTTCTTTCCAAGGAGCATGCATCTTTTAATATCATAGCTGCAGTCACTGTCCCCAGTGATTTTGGAGCCCCCCCAAAAATAAAATCTGCCACTGTTTCCACTGTTTCTCCATCTATTTGCCATGAAGTGATGGGACTAAATGCCATGATCTTCGTTTTTTGAATGTTGAGTTTTAGGCCAGCTTTTTCACTTTCCTTTTTCACCCTCATCAAGAGGCTCTTTAGTTCCTCTTCCCTTTCTGCCATTCGTGTGGTATCATTAGCATATCTGAAGTTGTTGATATTTCTCCCAGCACTCTTGATTCCAGCGCTTGTGATTCATCCAGCCCAGCATTTTGCATGATGTACTCTGCATAGAAGTTAAATAGGGTGACAGTATACAGCCTTGTCATACTCCTTTCCCAATTTTGAACCAGTTATTTGTTCCAAGTAAGGCTCTAACTGTTGCTTCTTGACCCGCATTCAGATTTCTTAGGAGACAGGTAAGATGGTCTGGTAGTCCCATCTCTTAAGGGATTTACAAACTATGGTATATACACTGAATTATCATTCAGCCTAAAACAGGAAGGAAATTCTGATCATGCTACAACATGGATGAACCTTCAGAACATTTTGTTAAATGAAATAATCCAGTCACTAAAGTATACTGTCCAAACACTGAATGATTACACTCAAGTGAGGTCCCTGGAGCACTCAAATTGACAGAGACAGAGAGCAGAATGGTGGTTACCAGGGGCTACAGCGGGGTAGGGAGCAGAGCTGCAGAGTTTCAACTGGAGAAGACGAAAATGTTCTAGAGATGGAAAATAGTGACTGTTCCACAACAGTGTGAGTGTACTGAATGCCGCTAAACCATACGCTTAAAAATGTAAATTTCATATAATGCATATTTAACAGAATTTTTAAAAAAACCCACCCTGCTGACTATTTATCTGCACCATCTATAAGCTCATTAAGGTGGGTTCTGTGTACGCCTTCATTGTTGTTTCCCCAGCACCTTGTATATGTGTAGATAATCAAGAAATTGTTGTGGCATTGTGAGCTCATTCATGAGTGATTAATAACCATTTTCTAACATCCTGTGCAAAGGATTTAGCACTGAAGTTGTGTCAACACTGGCTTTCCCTTTCTCATTCCTCGATTAATTTACTTCTGAAAAGTCTTTTGTATTCTAAGCATATCACACAGATGTGGTGTCCTGAACTTCCAGCAGGAAGTGTTTCTACATAAATACAATTACATCTTTACACCTCCCACCCTGTTCTATGGGTGGTCCCTTTCAGCCCCATCTCTCTTCCCAGCTCACACCTTGTCCTTCAGGGAGGAGGTATCAAGATGGAGCTGATAAAACCAGTGCAGTGGGCAGTAACTGTTCTGAGAGCAGGCTTGGCTGCCACGAATGAATACACTTCTGAGTCCTGTTGAGTCAGTCTGTAGAGAACCAGAAGAAGCAATGAGAACAGAACCACTGTGGTTGTTTTTGAGGACTTGTGAAGCGTGGAAGAGGTAATAAAACAACCCTGGCATCAGGCAGAGTGGTCCCATTTTAAAACAGGGAAGAAAGAAGCTCTGTAACCCAGAGAGGAGTGAGCTTGGCTCAGTCAAGGGTTTTGACTGTAAGCAGAAGAAATTGCTTGCTGCTTGGAAGGAAAGCTGTGACCAACCTAGACAGCTTATTAAAAAGCAGAGACATTACTTTGCCAACAAAGGTCCGTCTAGTCAAAGCTATGATTTTTCCAGTAGTCATATACGGATGTGAGAGTTGGACTCTAAAGAAAGCTGAGTGCCAAAGAATTGATGCTTTTGAACTGTGGTGTTGGAGAAGACTCTTGAGAGTCCCTTGGACTGCAAGGAGATCCAACCAGTCCATCCTAAAGGAGATCAGTCCTGAATATTCATTGGAAGGACTGATGTTGAAGATGAAATTCCAGTACTTTGGCCACCTGATGCAAAGAGCTGACTCATTTGAAAAGACCCTGATGCTGGAAAAGATTGAAGGCGTGAGGAGAAGGGGACAACAAAGGATGAGATGGTTGGATGGCATCACCGACTCAATGGACATGAGTTTGAGTAAATTCTGGGAGCTGGTGATGGACAGGGAGGGCTGGCGTGCTGCGGTTCATGGGGTTGCAAAGAGTCGGACACGACTGAGCGACCGAACTGAAGAAGAAACTGCAGCTGGGCTAACTGAAGCAGAAGAGAAATTGTGTTTAGGAGGTGTGTACTCAGGAGCCCAGAATCAAAAGGAAGGCTGGGTCACCAGCATCAGAACTGGGGGAAGGTACGGGGCAGGAGACTGCAGGGAGGGAGGCCAGGCAGCAGGAGAGAGCAGGGCTGAACTCTGGCAGGAGTGTGGCTGTGGTCCTAGAGCCACTGTGTGTCCTGGGACCATCTCTCCACTGCCAGCACCCCGCCAAGGCTTCTGTGGCAGGCAGAGTGAGTTTTCACCTGTTTTGGTTTCTGCAGTAGAAAGAGGCTTCCTTCCTTCGTCCAGAGCTCACCCAGTGAGGGAGCTTTCCCCATGAAAACAGCATCCTTAGCCAAAAAAGAAAAATTTTAAAAATCCAAGCAAAGTGTCCAGACTGTACACAGGCCAGAGCGTAAAAGAGGTTCACTCACAAGATACATGATTCTGTGGTTCCGCTTTGGGGTGTATACACAAAATGAAAGCAGGGTCTCCAAGAGATATTTATTTGTTCATAGCAGCAGTATTCACAAATAATTCACAAACCTAAACATCCATTGAAGGATAAACAAAAATGTGTGTGTGTATATGTATATGCACACATACATAATTGAGTATCATTCAAATATTAGAAGGACAGGAATTCTGACACATGCTATGGTGTAGATGAACCTTGAGCACATTATGTTAAGGAAATCAGCCAATCACAAAAAGACAGGTTCTGTATGATTCCACTCATAAGAGGTGCCTGGTGTAGTCACAGAGACAGAGAGTAGTGGTGGTCGCTGGGGCTTGGGGGAGAGGGGAATGAGTTGTTGTTTAACAGGTACAGAGGTTCAGTTTGGGAAGACAAAAAAGCTGTGAAGATGTATGTAGTGATGGTAGCACAATGACAAGGCTTTTAACACTACTGAACTGTGCACTTAACAATGGTTAAGATGGTAAATTTTATGTTATGTGTATGTTGTGTGTGCTGTGTGTGTGCTCAGTTGCTCAGCCGTGTCCTACTTTTTTTGCGACCCCACAGACTGTAGCCTGCCAGGCTCCTCTGTTTATGGAATTTTCCAGGTAGGGATACTAGAGCGGCTTGTCCTTTCCTCCTCCAGGGAATCTTTGTGACCCAGGGATTGAACCCACTTGCGTCTCCTGCATTGACAGGTGGATTGTGTATCACTAGCACCATCTGGGAAACCCTGTATATATTTTACCACTATAAAAACATAAAATGAGATACACTCAGTCATTCCATTCAGTTATATTTACTGGGTACTGTGGGACCAATGTTGCCTGGGGACTTTTCTAGGGATCAAGTAGGGACCACGACACTTCCCATCCTCTCGGAGCTCATGTGGTGGCACCAACCGAGAGTATGCAACAGACAGCTCTGTGAAATTTGTGTGCAAATTTAAAAAATGCTACACAAAGATCCAGGTGATAGCAAGTGACCAGGGCAGTTAAGGACACCTCGGTGATGATTGGCCCTCTACTGAGAAGGGAAGGCATTAGCCTGGCATGAGGAGCAGGCCAGTAGGGTCATCCTGGCATCCGGGAGGCAGAGGGAGGGGTGCTTCTGTGGGTGATGGGAGGGCGGGGCACAGGACCCCTGTGCTCAGCTTCTCTGTGAGTGAGCTGGAGAGCTGCTGCAGGGGGCAGCTGTGTTTTTTTTTTTATTAATAGTTTTGTATTTTTTTTTTAATAAATTTATTTATTTTAGTTGGGGGCTAATTACTTTACAATATTGTAGTGGTTTTTGCCATACATTGACATGAATCAGCCATGGGTTTACATGTGTTCCCCATCCTGAACCCTCCTCCCACCTCCCTCCCCATCCCATCCCTCTGGGTCATCCCAATGCCCCAGCCCTGAGCATTTGTCTCATGCATGGAATGGTGTTCTGTTTCACATATGATAATATACATGTTTCGATGCTATTGTTCCAGCTGTGTTTTAAAGATCCCTCCCTCCTGGCTGCGAGGGAGATAGGCTCCTGCTGGGTTGTATGTTCCAACAGTCCTCTCCCCGGGGCAAGTACGCTTACCTGTGTGGTCACGTGTTGGGAGAGACACTTCACCCAGACCTGGATCTCTGAGCTGTCAGCAAGCTGCAGCCTGTGCCCTGAGTGATTTGAAAATCTGGCTGATTTTCCAGATGTGCTGTAGAGCCTTCTTATGCGCATGACTTGATTTTCCTTTGGTGGAGGGCGGGGGTGGTGACACTAGAGCAGGAATATTTTAAAGAACAAATTGCAGACGGAAACAGGTGGTGCTGACACTTGAAGCGCTGGGGTTGGGCAGCCGAACTGGAAAATGGGGCCGCTTGACAGAGCTTTGGTTGTTTTTAGCTTCCTTAACAACCACAGAGTGGAACGAAAACCTGAGACATTCCAGGCGAGTTCTGTTTGAAGGAAAAATGACATCAATTTGACTCAATTACCATGTGAAACATACAACAAGCCTCTCTCTGGTGAGCAGAGACCGGCGGCATGTTGGAGGGCTCACTGGTTCCCACAGCCCAGGGATGCTGGGGGGCTTGGTGGATGCAGACGGCTTGCCCCCCCGGCTGTCTGATCCATTGGGTCTGGGGTGGGCTTCAGAATGTGTTTCCAGAACGTGCCCAGGGGATGTTGCTGCTTCTTCCGGGACCCCGGTCAGAGAGACTGCTAGAGAATATAGCCCCTTCCAGGGTGGGGTCTGGGTGGGTGCAGCCGGTGATGTGAGCATGTCCCTAGAGAGGCCCTGAGTCACGCTGGTAGGTGAAGCTCTTGTGAGCACCCTCCCCGCCCACCGGCCTGGCTTTGCGACCACTCCTTCCAAGTGCCTGTCACCCATCCCTGTCTGCCCCTCCCTGACGGTGTCCCCAGGTCGCCCAGCCGGGGAGCCCTGCCGTCGCTGCTGGCTGCAGGGCCCCAGCTCAGCCCGCAGTGCGGGGCCGCAGCCGGGGCTCTGAGCGCGCCAGGACGCAGCTGGCCAGAGTTGGGCCATTCCCTCTCCAACCAGGTGTCTCCCTAAACATCATGGGACCGCCACCTCCATGGTTCTCCTGAGCGTGCATTTCCATGGGTGAGGAAGATAGGGAGCCTTTGTGACACGTCTCTGAGGCCTGCTGCTTTGTGTCCTGGGGCATTCAGCTGGCTCGCCTGGCTTGGCCCCGGCCCCCGCGGGAGAGCGAGTGTCTGCCCGGCTTTGCGGGAGCGTGGTCTGCCAGGGGAATAAGACGCTTCGGCTGCAACTAGGTTCCCATACCTGCTCTCCTGAACGTGAGCCTCCCGGTTACACATCAAGGCAGGTAGCTTCCTGCAGGCTTCCTAGAGAACATCTTTGGAGCATGAGGCTTCTTATCTTAAGTTAACTAATGACAAAGTTTTAATTTGGTAAAATGCACATAACAGAATTTACCATGTTAGTCATTAAGTGTGCAGTTCAGGATCGTTACATATATTCACATTGTTGAGCACCCAAACCTCAGAACTTTGTTATCTGGCAAGACTGAAACTAGGTGCTCATTAAACAAGTCCCCGTCTCGCCCTCCATCCCAGCTCCTGGAGCATGAAGTTTTTCTCCCCTCCAGCTCATGTATTTTTTGTGTGTTTGTTCCAAGGACGGCACCTGAGCCTTATATGGATTGTGCCGAACTGTCCTCAGGTGGAGAGGAAAAATCCAGCAATTCTGAGGAGGGAGTTTGTCCCTGTGTTCTGTCCTTGCTGAAACCTGCGTCGTTCTGTTCAGGCCCCATTCTTTATGCGGCTTTCAGGGGGTGTGTCAGGACACCCTGATAACTGGTTTCCTGTGTTGTTCCTTGAAACCTACAGTGTTCTTTAATGTCTTTGGCCAATGTTACTGTTACAGGCGGTGTTTCGATTGCGCTTTGAAAACCTGTGTGACTTGAATTTTCTCCCTCATAATTTAAAGTTTTTGTTCTTCCTAGTTTTCATGTTTTGAATTGAGGTTTTCTAGTTTGGGCCCAATCCTAAGGCTGAATATTTCTGGAAAATTTTGATTTATAGCCATTGGGTGGTTCTCAGAATATCAAAACAAGGAAAAAGTTATGTGCTTTTCCCTTCTTCACCCAGGTTTGGGGATAGGTAGCTAAGGCATGACTTCAGAATTGGCCTGCAGATGATCCAGAATTAAAAAAATGACAGCAATTTTGTTCTTAAGGAAAGAAAAAGTTTTGGAAGGAGGGAGTGAGAACAGAAGAACTGAATATATTGTATTTCTCCTTGTGGGAAAGAATATTAAATTACGCAAAGATTGTTTTGCTTTAATAATAGTTTTCAAAGAGAAAAATCCAAGCACTGACACAGCTAATTCCTTTGTCACACAGATGCTCAAACACTGCATGCCTGGTCTCGCTGCTTGTATGCCCAGCGGTGTGTCCAGCTTCACATGGCCTGGATCAACTGTGGCCATGCTGTTGGCGGTAGCCATTGCTTTATGTTGCTGCTGATGTACTGGAGAGAAAGTTTTAATGCCCCTGCTGAAAAATTCTCCCTCTAGATTATGTCTATCAGGAAAAAAGTAGCATATTCAAAATCAAGCGAAGTAAGTTAGAAACAGATACAGTGTGATCTCATTTATAAGTGAAATCTGAAAAAACTGAACTTATAAATACAGAGAACAGATTGGTGGTTCCCAGAGGCTGTGAGTAGGGATATGGGTGGAGGTGGTCAAAGGTACAAGCTTTTAGTTATAAGATAAATAAGTCCTGGGAATGTAATATACAGCATGGTGATTACAGTTAACAGTATTATAGTATCATATATTTGAAAGCTGCTGAGAGTGAAATTTCTCAGTCATGTCTGACTCTTTGCGACCCCATGGACTGCAGCACGCCAGGCTTCCTGTCCTTCACCATCTCCCGGAGTTTGCACAAACTCATGTCCATTGAGTCTGTGATCCCATCCAACCATCTCATCCTCTGTTGTCCCCTTCTCCTCCCACCTTCGATCTTTCCCAGTATCAGCATCATGTTGTATACCTGAACCTAAGGCAATGTTATGTATCAATTATTGGAAAAAGGACATAAGGAAACAAAAGTATTTTCCTAATTTAAAAGGAAAAGGGGAATATTTAAAAGGTTCTTACCTTTTTCCTCTATATCTTATACTACTACCTTTCTCACCTACTCCACTCTGCCTCCCTGAATCCTGCTCTCTCCTGAGAAGGGGCTCGGGAGGATGTCATGATCTGGAGGTCCTCAAATCCAATGGGTTTTTTTTTCCTGTCTGCATCAACTTTCATTCTTCTGTCTTACTTGACTTTTCCTATCCTTCTTCCTCTTGAATTCTATGATTTCTTTTTTTTTTTAATAAATTTATTTATTTTA
Organism: Okapia johnstoni; assembly: GCA_024291935.2. Classification (NCBI taxonomy): domain Eukaryota; kingdom Metazoa; phylum Chordata; class Mammalia; order Artiodactyla; family Giraffidae; genus Okapia; species Okapia johnstoni. Next base: position 5,038,228 of record CM044326.1, read on the forward strand.
GTTGGGGGCTAATTACTTTACAATATTGTAGTGGTTTTTGCCATACATTGACATGAATCTGCCATGGGTTTACATGTGTTCCCCATCCTGAACCCCCCTCCCACCTCCCTCCCCATCCCATCCCTCTGGGTCATCCCATTGCCCCAGCCCTGAGCATTTGTCTCATGCATTGAACCTGGAATGGTGTTCTGTTTCACATATGATAATATACATGTTTCAATGCTATTCTCCCAGAACGTCCCACTCTCACCTTCTCCCTCAGAGTCCATAAGACTGTTCTATGCATCTGTGTCTCTTATTCTGTCTCGCATATAGGGTTCCCGTTACCATCTTTCAAATTCCATGTATATGCATTAGTATACTGTATTGGTGTTTTTCTTTCTGGCTTACTTCACTCTGTATAATGGGCTTCAGTTTCATCCATCTCAATAGAACCGATTCAAATGTATTTTTTTAATGGCTGAGTAATATTCCATTGTGTATATGTCCCACAGCTTCCTTATCCATTTGTCTGCTGATAGACATCTAGGTTGCTTCCATGTCCTGGCTATTGTAAACAGTGCTGCGATGAACATTGGGGTACACGCGTCTCTTTCAATTCTGGTTTCCTTGATGTTGAGACCCTTGTAACTAAGTTCTACCAACAAGAGGTGCAAAATTAAGGGGGCATATGCTTTTATGTTACTGTACTCACTGACAAACTTTGGTTAGAATGAGGATTTCAGGTGTAAAAGGAATATGGCCTTTACGGCTAGACAAGGCTAGATTTGGATTGCGGTCATAGTTGACTGATTGTGAGTCTTGAGCGAGTGGCTTTATTTCATTAAATCGAGGTTGGTGGAGACACCACCCGTGATGGGTTGTGAGGAGGGTTAGAGATGATGCAGATTGGCACGTGGCAAATGGCCACAGGCATGGACTTTGCCCATCCCTTCATGAAGATCCTCTTCACCCTCCTGCAAGAAACCCCGGAATCAGCTGACACCATTTCTTTTTTTTTCAAATTCATCCATCCTCTGCATTTTTTTCAACCAGCTTATTTCCAGTTGATCTTTCCATGTATGCTTGTATGTACACACATGTATGTGATTCCAGAGTTTCCTGTTACGCAAGTTTCTTTTGAGGAATTTATATTTATGGGAATTTTTTGTCTCAGAAGGCCTTTTAAATAAAATCTGGTTATATATCTTACATATATATATTTTTGTTCCAGTAAATATTGATGAACATTGAAATTTGAATTTCATATATATATGTATGATTGCAAATCATATATTTAGATTTTTTATACTGGAAGAACACAGTTTTTAAAAAACATTTTAAAGTGATTAACTTTTAATGACTATAATTTATATTTCATTAATTTATAAATGCATTTATACTTCATTCATTTATATTTTGTGTTTTAGATTTATAAAAAAAATTGACAGATAGTACATAGAATTCCCATACACAATTTTCCCTATTATTGACATCTTACATTAATATGATACGTTTATTATAACTAATGGGCCAATGTTGTTGATTATTCATTAACTCAAGTCCATAGTTTGTTCAGATACCCTTAGTTTTTATCTAATATCTTTTGTTTGTTTTAGGATACTGCTATTTTTTTTTAAATTTTTGTATTTGTATCTCTCTACATTTCTTTTTTTCTCTCTTGACAGGTATACAATATGTTTCAGCACCAGAGCCTTGGAATTAAAGTCAACATTCAGGTTACCAAGCTTGTCCTGCTACGACAACGTCCTGTAAGTCTCCATCAGTGCAGTTACAGTTACAGAAAATGTATCTGGTCCTTAGGCTTCTTAACGGCTGTTGAGTGCTAAAGAGGAGTCCAGGTGATTTGTTTTCTCCTCTTTCCCTGGCTTTGCAGATGGCAGCAGTGTGCCCTCGGCCAGGGACCAGGGAATGCCTGGTGAGACGGGGACAGGCACTGCTACTGGCGGGCACACAATCTCAGCATCTCAGGGAACCCTGAGCAGGGGATCTTTGTCCCCCCTCTTTCATTCTCCCGTGTCTCCCGGGTGCAGAGTTGGTGTTGAGGTCTTTGGGATCATGGCTAGCCTTTTGGAGCTATGCCCTAGCTTCAGGCCAAATTTGGTTGCACTGTAGCATCATTTTCTGGTCTTGATTGAGTGCATTTCCTTATGAAAGTGTTACCTAAAGAGTTAAGCAGTGCACATGAGAACATTGGGTATGATGTTCAGTTTGCCAAAAAGAAGAAAGCTTTCCTTTAATAAGATAGTCTTCATCCTAACTTGTAGATAAGGCCCCTGTAGCCTCTCTGTGGGTCTCTGCATGTGCCTACCATCAGTGTGGGCAGGTCACATTGAATAATGCCCCTGTGAGCAGCTGTCTCTTCCTTAATATCCGCATTGTGGTCTGAGCGTAAACTCTCGCTTCCCTGGGAAGTTGCTTCTGTAACTGCCCCCTGATTTCTTTTAGGCCAAGCTGTCCATTGGGCATCATGGTGAGCGGTCCCTGGAGAGCTTCTGTCACTGGCAGAATGAAGAGTATGGAGGTGCCCGGTACCTCGGCAACAACCAGGTTCCAGGAGGCAAGGACGATACGCCCCCCGTGGATGCTGCTGTATTCGTGACCAGGTAAAGCTGGACTCAGCCTGGAGCTGCAGATGTGAGAGGGAAGGCATTTCCCACTGGAGAGAAATTCAGGCTTGGAAATCAGACCTTTGGCCACTTGTCTGAGCCTTGAATTCTTCATCTGTAAGATGGGGATAAATGACAGCCCTGCCTCTGAGATGTGAGGATTAAATGAGCATGGCCACTTTCACAGTGGCCCAAAGTAAGGGCTAAAGTGTTAGCTGTTATTATTGTTATTGCTGTTATGAATATGAAACTACCGAAATTCTTGTTACCCAAGACTCTTAAAACTTCAAGAAAATTTGTCTTGAAATTTACCTCTTCCCATCACCAAATATAATACTCACTGGAAAGAGCTCACCTGTGTGTGAGGCTGCTTCCTACCTGGACAGAGTGGATACCCCAGTTTTCCTGTTGAGGGAAGTCCGTGCTCCCCAGGGGCTCAGCGGTTAAGAATCGACCTGCAGTGTAGGAGATGTCGGAGACGTGGGTTCGATCCCTGGGTCAGGAAGATCCTCTGGAGGAGGGCAGGGCAACCCACTCCAGTAATTCTTGCCTGGAGAATCCCGTGGACAGAGGAGTCTGGCGGGCTACAGTCCATGGGGTCTTAAAAGAGTTGGACACGACTAAAGCAACTGAGCGTGGCGCAAGGCAGCGGGAAGTCCATGCAGGTGAAAGTATGAGCTGTGCACAGCCCCATCTGTGGGGACTCTCAGGACACAGCAGCAGGCAGAGATGCCCATGGAATTCACAGAGGCTCCATTTGAAGCCAGGAGCTGAGCTTCACATCTGCAGAGCTGGATGTCCTCTTCCTGGTTGAGAGGGAAGCCAGGGACCCTGCTGGACAGTAGTAATCAAAGGCGTCTCTCTGTGTAGACGGCAGCAGTGTTATTTTAATTTTCCAGGGCTGCAGTAACAAACTACCACAAAATCTGTGCCTTAAGAAAACAAGTTTATTTTCTCACAGCTTTGGAGGCCAGGAGTCTGAAGTCAAGGTGTGGGCAGGGCCTTGCTCTCTCTGAGGCTCAGGAGGGAGGACCCTTCCTCCCCCTTCCTAACTTGTGGAGGCTGCCGCAGCCCTGGGCATGCCTGGTCTCGTGGCTGCATCTCTCCAGGCTCTCCCCATCATCCTGTGGTGGTGTCCCCATGTCCCTCTTGTAAGGACACCAGTCACTGGCTTGGGGCCCAGCCTAATGCACTGAGGCCTCACCTTAACCTGATTAGAGCTGCAGTGACTCTCTTTCCGAATAAGATCACATTCATAGGGACTGGGGGTTAGGACTTGAACATGTCTTTTTGGGGACACACTTCAACTCACTGTAGGTATAGATGTGGTTATTAAATTTTTTCCTGTGTCTCAAATCTCTCTTAGAAAAACTGATTTTCCTTGATTGTTTTACCTCAGTAAATGTAAATAAAATGTATTATGTGTTCACACCAAAATCCCCTTTTAGAAAATATGTGGAAATGGTTCGTGACAATTTAACCCATTAGATTAAAATACAATGTTTTACTTTTTGAGTGAGAATATCAACCTTGGTTTTAAGATTTATTTTAAGAAACTAGTTTCAAAATTATATGCTTTTCTTTTTCTTTGAGTTCAGAGAAAGGGAACAGTTTACTATATCTTTAGCATGAAGATAGCCTACTTCTCTAAGAGGAGTCAAATCTAGTTTAAGACTTTGGTTTTGAGCCCGGAAAGGCTCTTGGTTTGCATCTTTTGGGCCATGTACAAGCCCCTGGCTTGATGACATCCTGAAGGCAGCCAGATGTGTTCTGTGATCTCAGCCTCAGGCACCAGGTACCAGGTATTATAGCTCACTGGCCTTCTCCTCAAAAAACCTAGAACATGCACATTGCCACCACCAGACACCAAAGAGATACCTAATCACACTTGTAGATGATTCATCAGTTGTGAACCCTAAACGGTTAAAATGTGATATGTAGCACATTGATCCCTTATGAGAACACTTGCTGCTTCTACAGGATGTGATTAAAGGTATAATGGGACATTTGAGAAGTCTATTCATTAATTCCTACATGTGGCTGGTGGTCTACTAGGCACCCAAGACAGGGGGTGAGCATGACCTTGTCCTTGCTTTAAGCTGCGTTTGCCCACCCCGTCAGTGATGGGAACCCCTAGCTACCATCTCTTCCAGCAGCTCTGGCCCCCACACTCACTAGTCAGAGGTTTCCATGCTCTTTGAAATGGCTTTTGGAGCCTCTGGGGAACTTGGTAAAGCACTGAGAATTGTACTGAGCGTATGGCTGCAGCCTTTGAGAGTGGGTTTGATTTGGGGAGAAGGCATGGTTCCCTGGGAACGTTGTCTATGTGTGACTATAAATTAATGTGATTGATTTTCCAAATGATAATTAGATGAGGCGTAAAAACTATTTCTAGAAAGGAGCTCTAAATAATATCACCTTTGGAATATGCAGCTAAACTTCCAGGTTTATTGCTTTGAAAGTGGTTTGTATAAATACTATATGAAATGTATAAATTCTGGTGTTTTGTTAAAAATAACCTAGGGGAATTTCCTCTGTATTGGTTATTCACCTTCCTGCTGTTTCCTTTCTTGTCTGGTGGAGAAAATACTTGCAAGTGGTTTTGGTTTGGGAACAAATAGCCTTTTTATCAGAGGCAATAGATGTTACCAAAGTTAGCGCTGACAAAGCTTCTGGATTAGCCTTTGTACAAAATACCACGAGAGACTGAATGCACCCTCAGCCTGAGAATGCTTCCCATTCAGCTTTCTCCTTTCTCTTTTTCCTGTGTCCCAACAGCTTATTTACCATACTGGAAATATTTAGCATAAAAATGTGCTTTTGTACACCTCACACACATTAGGATGCCTATTATTCAAACAGAACACCAGACAACAGAACAAGTGTTGGTGAGGCTGGGGAAGCATAGGAACCCTCGGGCCCTGCTGGCGGGAATGTAAAGTGATGCAGCCACTGTGGAAAACAGTACGGCAGTTCCTCAAAAAGTAAAAACAGAACTACCACCTGATCCAGCAATTCCACTTGTAAAAGCATTGAATGCAGAGTTTTGAAGAAATACTCATGTGCCTATATTCATAACAGCATAACTAATGATAAGTAAGATGTGGGAGCAGCCCAAGTGTCCATCAGTGGATAAAAGGATAAGCAAAATGCGGTGTCTGGTGATGGTTGCTGTTTGTATGCCAACAAATGGAGTGTTACTCAGACTCAAGAAGGAAGGAAATTCTAACACTGGTCACCACGTAGATGAACCTGGAGGATATTTTGCGAGTGAAATAATAAGAGGACACATCCTTTGTGACCCCACTTGTGTGGCAGCCCTAGAAAAGTTAAATTCATCTAGACAGAAATGGTAGTGGCCAGGAGCTGCGGGGAGACTGCAATAAGGAGGTGTTTAGTGGATACAGAATTTCACTCTTCCAAGAGTTCTGGAGATGCTGCAAAACAATGTTAAAAATTGGTAAGATGTTAAGTTTTACTGTCGTAATTTTACGACAGTAAAAATCTTTTAAAATGTTATTTCCTTGTCAATGTATGGCAAGGACCACTACAATATTGTCAAGTAATTACCCCAACTAAAATAAATAAAGTTATTAAAAAAAAAAGTTATTTCCTAACTAAGCACATTGGAGGGGGTGGTCCTGATGGCAGACGGGTTGTGGGGCCAGCAAGGAAGATGTTTGGTGGCCTGGGAAGGCAAGGTGTCTTCAGCGGCAGGCAGAAGAGACGCAGAGGCCTCCGTCCTGCTGGCGTTGTCTGTCTCCTTTGCGAGCAATCTTGGTCCCTCTCGCTTCCATGGGGCCGCTGGACTGAACCAGTGGTGCTGTCCCTCTCCTGGGGCCTCACAGACGTTACACTGAAGACCTCCTACGAGGACAGGGTGGCGGCCACGGAGCCGGGGCTGGAAGCCTGAAGGACTGAGACACACCATTTAGAAATCAGAGGCTGAGAGCTGCGGTTCCCTGGGCTGGGATACTAATGAGCTGACATCGTCACAGGGAAGCCAGGTACGAGGCAGCTTCTGCTCCAGACCAGCAGCCCATCTTCCCAGACTAACCTGGACTGAGGGTCTAACTGGAGGCTGCCTGGGCCAGCGTCCTCAAGTCCTGGGGCTGGCCGATGTGATTTCTTCTCCTTTTGCTTTCCATCTGGGCTGTGGCTGAGCCCGAGAGTGTATCAGAACATTTTGTGTGTGTGTGTGTGTGTGTGTGTGTGTGTGTGTGTGTGTGTGAGAGAGACATGCTCAGAACATTGTGTGTGTGTGTGTGTGTGTGTGTGTGTGTGTGTATGAGACATGTTCAGAACATTGTGTGTGTGTCTGTGTGTGTGTGTGTTTGACATGCTCAGAACATTCCAGTGGGAAGTATCAGGTCAAGAAAGTTGAGTTGGGGTTAGTTAAATACAAGGCCAGTGAATATATTTATATTCCTAATTTTATTTGGTCTCCTCTCTGCCTCTGTATCTTCCTTGCCACCCTCTATTGCCTGCAATTAGTCTTCTGAAAGTCATCTATGACAGAAAAAATTAAGGCATGAGTCTTTGTTTTCCTATGGTTATTCCATCTCCATTGGTTTTGGAGAGGGTTATGAAAAGGAGGCTCCCTTGGTTTTGGAGGACCATCTGACCTGTCTCTTGAGAAACCTGTACGCAGGTCAGGAAGCAACAGTTAGAACTGGACATGGAACAACAGACTGGTTCCAAATAGGAAAAGGAGTATGTCAAGGCTGTATATTGTCGCCCTGCTTATTTAACTTATATGCAGAGTACATCATGAGAAATGCTGGGCTGGAAGAAACACAATCTGGAATCAAGATTGCCAGGAGAAATATCAATAACCTCAGATATGCAGATGACACCACCCTTATGGCAGAAAGTGAAAGAAGAACTAAAGAGCCTCTTGATGAAGGTGAAAGAGGAGAGTGAAAAAGTTGACTTAGAGCTCAACTTTCAGAAAACTAAGATCATGGCATCTGGTCCCATCACTTCATGGGAAATAGATGGGGAAACAGTGGAAACAGTGTCAGACTTTATTTTTTGGGGCTCCAAAATCACTGCTGATGGTGATTGCAGCCATGAAACTAAAAGATGCTTACTCCTTGGAAGGAAGGTTATGGCCAACCTAGATAGCATATTTAAAAGCAGAGACATTACTTTGCCAACAAAGGTCCATCTAGTCAAGGCTATGGTTTTTCCAGTGATCATGTATGGATGTGAGAGTTGGACGGTGAAGAAAGCTGAACGCTGAAGAATTGATGCTTTTGAACTGTGGTGTTGGAGAAGACTCTTGAGAGTCCCTTGGACTGCAAGGAGATCCAACCAGTCCATCCTAAAGGAGATCAGTCCTGGGTGTTCATTGGAAGGACTGATGTTGAAGCTGAAACTCCAATACTTTGGCCACCTCATGTGAAGAGTTGACTCATTGGAAAAGACCCTAATGCTGGGAAGGATTAGGGGCAGGAGGAGAAGGGGACAACAGAGGATGAGATGGCTGGATGGCATTACCTACTCGATGGACATGGGTTTGGGTAAACTCCGGGAGTTGGTGATGGACAGGGAGGCCTGGCATGCTGCGATTTATGGGGTCACAAAGAGTCAGACACAACTGAGCGACTGAACTGAACTGAACTGATGAAAAGCATGGGGGTCTTCAAGGCTTCCTTTTGTCCTTTGTTAAACTGTTTTAAAATTGATTACCAAAATATATATTTATTGTGAAAACCTAGAAATGCAGTCGGTGGAACTCACGTGGGTGCTGAGGGCCCTGGCCCAGCTCCCTCCCGCTGTCTCTGCCCAGCTTCAGGGCCGCCCCTCCCAATCTGCCTCACCTGCCAGCTGCCCTTTCCTCTGAGCTCGAAGGACGAAGGACGTCTGGGGTGCCTGGCAGGCCTGAGGCGGTGGCCTCGACCAGGGTATTCTGTACCTCAGAACCCCACGTGGAATCTTCACACCTACATATCTGGACTCTGCAATCTAGTGGGTAGGTAGAATCTTTGACAGCGTTCAAGCCAGCCTAAAGCAGAGCTGGTGCTGGGAACACACAGGTTTCCTCCATTCATGTGGGCAGCCACATATTGCTGAGAGGTGTTAGACACGGGTTACATTGTTCCGTTCCGTGCTCAATCATTCAGTGTCGGACTCTTTATGACCCCGTGGACTGTAGCCCGCCAGACTCCTCTGTCCATGGGATTTTCCAGACAAGAATACTGGAGGGGGTTGCCATTTCCTCCTCCAGGGGATCTTCCCAACGCAGGGAGTGAACCTGTGTCTCTTGAATCTCCTGCATTGACAGGCGGATTCTTCACCACTGCACCACCTGGGAAGCCCAGGTTACATTATGGAGACAAATAGGACAGGATGTGCTGTGGGTTGGAGTGGAGGGAAGAGGAAAGCTGATGGTATTACATTGCCTTCTTGTCATCGTCCCCAGCGTGAGTGGGAGATCCCTTCCCTGAGAATAGGTTTTTTGATAGAAGATGGGAGAGGAATTGAGGACGTTGAATGCCGAAGTGGGGTGGACTGTCAGAAAGGGAAGGCGGTGTACAGCCCATGCAGGACTGCCACTTTCATTCTCAACATTGCTTAGTGCCCTGAGAATTTTTTTAAAGGCAAGTGAGAAGAGAGGTACCTTAGAACACGTTTCAGCCTGAAGCTTCACTGGAGTGCTTAGAGAGCTGCAGATGAGGGGGTGATTTCTCCCAGCTCCCACGGGTCCCCTGAGAGGAGGAGCATGGGGCCAGGCACTGCTGTTCTCGCCGAGTCTTGGGCAAGATACCTCCTCAGCCAGTGCTCTGGTTAGCCTCCACCTGTGGGCATTTATGGGCAGAAAGAAGGACCCAGACGGAGCCCCTTGTACCTGCAGAACCAGGGCTACACCAGATCTCACGCATCTTTGCTGTTTGTCCACAGCCTCACACCTGGGAGCTTTAAAGAACATAACCTTTTTTTGTTTGCACCACATAGCATGTGGGATCTTAGTTCCCTGACCAGGGATTGAACCCCAGCCCCCTGCATTGGGAGTGTGGAGTCTTAGCCACTGGACCCCCAGTGTGTTAGCTGCTCAGTCGAGTCCAACTCATTGCGACCCCACGGACTGTAGCCCGCCAGGCTCCTCTGTCCATGGGATTCTCCAGACAAGGATACTGGAGTGGGTTGCCATTCCCTTCTCTGGGGGATCTTCCCAACCCAGGGATTGAACCTGGGTCTTCTGCATTACAGTCATATTCTTTACCATCTGAACCACCAGGGAAGTCCCAAAATATAACTTTTAGAAATGACTTTTTTGTTGTGTTCTCATGTAAGTGATATACGGTCATTCAAGCATCTAAAACTAGTTCCTGCCCAAGTAGAGTAAATTAGGAAGTCACTATAGTGTGATGATATTGACAAATAATTGTCTCTGATAGATGACTTGGTAAGCATCTTCATCTGCAACTTTCAGCATTGGATGGAGTCTTTCCAGCAACTAAGTGTTATGTGTGAAATAGTTTAGCTATGAAAAGAGGGTCTTATGTGGGGTTACTGGGCCTACCAGCTGGAAATGTGGTTAATCTTGGCAAACAAAAACACTGCTAGTTATTATTTTTCATTATAATCCATGACAAAGTAATAACTTTGTTATTGGCAATATGAGTAGTCAAAATTAATTGACATGTTTTCTTTTCCCATTCTTGGAGGTACTGCACACAGCTGACCATGTCTTTTTAAAAATTTTTTTAGGACAGATTTCTGCGTACACAAAGATGAACCTTGTGACACCGTTGGTAAGTTTAGAGTTAAAATAATAACTCTATACTCTGATAATGTGGAGACATGATAACCCTTCCAGTCTGAAAGTGCCATCCTTAGAGAAGCTCTGCCTTTTCTGTTACCTCGTTTTTTGGTACATTTGATTTATTTACTTTGGTTTTTGATTATTCATTGATTTTATTTTACTTTTCTTCTTTCCTAAAAAGTTTTGCAATTTCTTACGGCAGAAGTCATCTAGACAAAGGGTTAATGAGGAAGAAATGTAAAGTGCAGCCCAGAGGGGGAGCCCCCAGGGTGCCCGAGGTGACTGTAGTTGGGTTGCGCTTGGCTGAGCCTCTTTATCACCAGTGAGGAGGGGGACCTCACTGAATTATACGATTGTCATGAGACAGAAGCGTCACCAAGTGTCCTAAGAGGTGAGATGTGACTGCAGGGTTGTGGGACCGGTGTGTTCCCCCAGCCTTGGCAGCAGGCTCCTCGCTTTCTGGTCAAACAGTAGCAATGCTGACGCGTAATGCAGGAAAACACAGTTTCCCTCTTCCCCCCGCCCCTCAGCCTGTACCACCTTCCCCACTCTTCCCTTCACTGGCTGTCTTCTTCCTCTCCTGTCCCCGGTTATGTCTGGCTTGCTCTAGACCTCTCATAGATTTCGAATTGGAACTGGTCTTTGAGTGCAGGAATAGAGTGCTTGGTTAAGGGGAAATACCAAGAGGGTTGCCAGTTTTGTTTGCTGTAGCACAAACTTCTGTTCACTAGGAGGCTGAAATATTGCACCATCAGAAGCACAGTTTGGAATTGAATTACAGGGAAAGTGAAGGAAAATGGTATAGAATTGAATATATCTATTATTGTGAAACTCAGATGTTACAAACCTGTGCTTCCCGTTGAGTCATGGCTGCAGGTAATCCCGAGCCTTTGCTCTGGCTCTGCCACGTACCAGCTGGGTGACCTTCAGTGAAGTGAAGTCACTCAGTCGTGTCCTACTCTTTGCGACCCTATGAACTGTAGCCTGCCAGGCTCCTCTGTCCGTGGGATTTTCCAGACAAGAATACTAGAGTGGATTGTCATTTCCTTTTCCAGGAGATCTTCCCAACCCAGGGATCGAACCCAGGTCTCCCGCATTGCAGGCGGATTCTTTACCAGCTGAGTCATGAGGGAAGCCCTTAGTAAATCTCTGTAACCCATAAAATGGTCACTTTTGACAAAGTCACTTATAAGTTCTTTCCAAATCTTGTAGAATGGTAGCTAGCATGTATGTCACATTTCAGAATTTAAAAATGTTTTTTTGTACTATACTTTATCAATCCTCTAAAGTCTGAGAACTAAGTGTTAAAAACCAACTAACCAATCCATGCTTTGTTATTTGGGAGTTGTCTCCATAATGGAATCACTCGACAAATGCAGCGTGCAGTAGACTTCTGCAGAGGGTTGGCTGGTGCCCGTCTAAGTCTGGTTGGGATGGTAGAGGCCTGGGGTATGTCCACCTCTGGCAGTGCACGCCAGGGCTGCCAGAGCATAGGCTATCTGGGGGCCTGTCTGCTCCTTCCCAGTGTTCACAAGTCAGCTCCGACAGCTTTAACCCATGTGCTGTGTCCTTCAGCAGGGATAGAGAGGCTGGGTCACCGCTGTTAACTGAATGAAGGAATAAAATTGAATGCAAATGAATGGACGCCAGTATTTTTGAGTGGTGTGCATCTGATGAAATGGTTTTCTTTCGTGTCATTTAGAGCCGGCTGTAATTTTTTTGAGTATGTCACTTTCATACCTGCACAGCAGCTGGCTCTCTCATGGACCCTTCCCTCGTCTAAACCACGTCCCCGTGCAGCCTAGATTCATCTGCTAGGGCAGTTACAGCAAAGTGTCACAGACTGGGAGGCTTAAACAGCAGACAGTTATTGTCTCAGTGTTCTGGAGGCTGGAAGTTCAGAATCAGAACATCCACCGGGTCGATTCCCCCTGAAGCCTCTCTGCTGGGCTTGCAGATGGCCATCCTCTGCTTGTGTCTTCTTTCTGTGTATGCCCCAGTCTCCTCTTTCTATAAGGACATCACTTATATTTGATCAGAGCCCCACTCTTATGACCTTATTTAAACTTAATTACCTCTTCAAAGTCCCTGTCCCCAAATATCTCCACGCTGCGGGTTGTGGCTTCAACTTACGGTTTTGGGGGGACACAGTGCAAAATCCATAATGTTACTCATTTGACACTTGACCACATACTGCCAGTTTCTTTAAAAACAGTCACAATACCCACATGGTGTTTATTAGTACACATTTATCCTAATATGTCATAATTTACTTATATCAAGTTAGCCAGTAAGAATAATGGGTGATTCGATGAAAATAATAATTTGAACACTGGGCTTATGGAAGTCTTACAGCAGTCTCATCCAGTTTACTTCTATATTTTTGTACCTTCATATTTTGAAATAATTATAGAAGTTCTTTAAGTTGTCAAAATAGTACAGAGAAGTCTCTTATCAATCATTCAGCTTCTTATAGTGACATCTTACATAACTTTAGTGGATTTCCAAAACCAGGAAACTGATTGGCATGATCTTATTCAGGTTTCACTGATTTTTGCATTCATTCATTTTGGGGTTTGTTTTTACCTGTTGCTCCATGACATTTTATCACGTGTAAATTTGTCCAGCCACCTCAACAATCAAGGGTGAAACTGGTCCATCCCTTCCAAGCAGTCCCTTCAGGCCGGCCCTGAATCACCCTTTCCTTCCCCGTCTTTCCCTAATCCTGGCTACTATGTATGTGCAGTCTGTCGCTATGATTTTGTCATTCCAGCATCCCACAGAACGGAAAAGTAATCTGAATCACATAGATATGTGGTTGCCAGTGCTAGGAGACTTTGAGCAGCTGCCTTCAAATCTCAGAATCCAGCTGTAGCAGGAGGGGCTGTGTCCTGAGTTCTTTAGAAAGTGGAATAATCTGGTACCTTGAGAAACTGGGGAAGCTTGGGGTTTATCAACATTTTATATTTGGGATGTAATAGTGGTTTTGTTTGCTTTATTGTTTTATTTAGGATATAACTTACAGGTAGTCAAAAGTACAAATCTTGATGGATTTAAACATTGATGCCTATACTTGTCTTTTAGTTTATCTCTTATTTGCTGAAATAATTTTAAAGGAGTGTTTTGAGTTCAGTTTTAATGTATTTTTTAAAATTGTGGTAAAACATACATATAACATAAAATTTACCATCCTAATCATCTTTGTAGTGGATACTTCAGTGGCATTAAGTACACCCGCATTGTTGTGCAGGCATATCCCTGTACTCTGACAGCACCACTCATAAACAGATAGGGAATGTTCTTAGCTCCCAGAAGGTTCCCTCATGCTTCCTTCAAGTCCTCCAGAGGTGTGCCCCCAAAGGTAACCTACTATTATAAATGTTTAAATCCCTGTTTTTTAACAGTTTAATTTAAAAATAGTTTAAACTTCAAAGTTAAATTTGCATGATTCATTCGAAGAGTCTCTGAGGTACTGAGTGGAGTTTGGGGCTCCATGAATAATACCTCCTTCTGCAGTGCTCAGTCTGCATCAGCGCAGCTCCTCAGACAGGATTCCTGACTGTGGAAAACAGGCAGCAAGGGCGTCTGTCAGAAGTGGGACTGACCCCGAGGCTAGAGAACCAGGTGGGAACACAGCTAGCGCCTGAGGGGGTCCCAAGGGCAAGGCCTGGACACAGGTCGGTGGCCGGGCCGTGGGGAGTGGCCCCCTCTCCCCCGCAGCCACCCTGTCACCACTGCTGAGGCCTGCCCTCTCTCCACCCTGACCTGTGTGGGGGCGAAGGGGGCTCTGACGCTTCAGGCTTCCACAGGGGAGACACAGGCACGTCCACAACGAGTGTGTGTACTGGGGGTCTACAGAGAGAGTGCCTTACTGAGGAAGGATGGTGTGACAGCGAAGGATGACAGTGTCCTCTGCATGTCTGAGCTTTCAGTAAAGGCTGAAGCCCGAGCCGCTGACATGTCCTTTGTGCACATTACAGGGTTCCTGCTGATACAGGTGAGGGGCTTCCCTGACCCTGAGTCTAAGGCAGGCCTGACTGCAGCAGGGGTTAGGCCCCACCAAGCTGCCCCACGTTGGCCAGGAGCCTGACTGAGCAGACAAGTGGACACACTTTTAAATAACCACGCCAGGTAGACCCTCCCACCCTGTTAGGCTACTGTGGGAGGGAAGGGAAGATACCTCAGCGTCCCACTCACCTCCAGCTTGGGGGGAGACACACACAAGGAGAGCTGAAGACAACTCTTGAGGCAGGAGGGTCTGGGAAAGTGGGCTTCTCCTCTAACAGAGGCAGCTGCCGCCTCACTGGGGTCCCTGCTGGGCACATTTCAGACTTGCCTTTGTGGCGTGTGGCTGTTCCTCTGTTGAGTTGCTTCATCCTCCAAGATCTGCTTGCCTACCATCATCCTGCTGCTGAGGTCTCCTAGGTGAGAAGAGGGTGCCGGAAGTGCAGGGGCATGGGGGCGGGAGATCTCTGAAGGCCGTGGTGATCCTTTGCGCTCCTCCTTCCAGACCCCCAGGCCTCTCTGTGGTCCAGGCATGACGAGCCACGTCTCTCCACAGCCTGGCTGACCAGATGCATCTTTTTTAAAAAATTGATCTACTTTTAATTGGAGGATAATTGCTTTACAATAATGTGTGGGTTTTTGCCATACAACAGTATGAAGCAGCTATAGGTATAATTATGTCCACTCCCTCTTGAACCTCCCTCCCGCCTCCCAATCCATCCCACCACTCTTAAGCTGTCAAAGAGCACCAGTTTGAGCTCATTGTATCATATAGAAAATTCCGCCTGGATATCTGTTTTTCATATGGTAATAGATGTTTCCATAGTACTCTTTCAATTTATCCCACACTCTCCTTTGCCTACTGTGTCCACAAGTCTGTTCTGTATGTATGCATCTCCATTGCTGTCCTGAAAATACATTCATCAGTACCATCTTTCTAGAGTCCATGCATAGGCATTAGTATATGATATTTGTTTTTCTCTTTCTGACTTATTTCATTCTGAATCATGGGCTCGAGGTTTATCCAATTCACTAGAACTGACTCAAATGTGTTCCTTTTTATAGCTGAGTAATATTCCATTGTACATATGTACCAAAACTTCTTTATCCACGTATCTGTTGATGGACACCTAGGTTGCTTTCATGTTCCCAATATTGTAAATACTGCCACAGTGAACACTGGGGTACATGTGTCTTTTTCAGTTATTATTTTCTCAGGGTATATGCCCAGTAGTGGGATTGTTGGCTCATATGATAGTTTAATTCCTAGATTGTTAAGGAATCTCCATACTGTTCTCCATAGTGGCTGTATCCATTTATATTCCCACCAACAGTGCAAGAAAATTTTCTCCACAACCTACCAGCATTTATTGTTTGTAGACTTTTTGATGAGGGCCATTCTGACTGGTGTGAGGTTACATCTCATTGTGTTTGGGATTTGCATTTCTCTAATAATGAGTAATGTTGAGCATCTTTTCATGTGTTTATTAGTCATCTGTATGTCTTCTTTGGAGAAATGTCTGTTTAGGTCTTTGGCCCACTTTTTGATTGGGCTGTTTATATTTCTGGTATTGAGTTGCATGAGCTGCTTGTGTATTTTGTAAATTAATCCTTTGTCAGTTATTTCATTTGCTATTATTTTCCGCAAGTCTGAGGGTTCTCTTTGCACCTTGTTTATAGTTTTCTTTAAGAATTTTCCACAATTTATTGTGATACACACAGGCAAAGGCTTTGGCGTAGTCAATGAAGCAGAAATAGATGTTTTTCTGAAATTCTCTTGATTTTGCTATGATCCAACAGATGTTGGCAATTTGGTCTCTCGTTCCTCTGCCTTTTCTAAATCCAGCTTTCACATCTGGAAGTTCTTGGTTCATGTACTGTTGAAGCCTAGATTGGAGAATTTTGAGCATTACTTTACTAGCGTGTCAGATGAGTGCAACTGTGCGGGAGTTTGAGCATTCTTTGGCATTGCCTTTCTTTGGGATTGGAATGAAAACTGATCTTTTCCAGTCCTGTGGCCACTGCTGAGTTTCCCAAATTTGCTAGCATATTGAGTGCAGCACTTTTCACAGCATCATTTTTTTAGGATTTGAATTAGCTCAGCTGGAATTCCATCACCTCCACTAGCTTTGTTCGTAGCAATGTTTCCTTAGGTCCACTTGACTCCAGGATGTGTCTGAATCTAGGTGAGTGATCACACTATCGTGGTTATCTGGGTCATGAAGATTTTTTTTTTTTTATAATTCTGTGTATTCTTGCCACTTCTTAATATCTTCTGCTTCTGTTAGGTCCATACCATTTCTGTCCTTTATTGTGCCCATCTTTGCATGAAATGTCCCCTTAGTATCTCTAATTTTCTTGAAGAGATCTCTAGTCTTTCCCTCTATTTTTTGCACTGGTCACCTAGGAAGACTTTCTTATATCTCCTTGCTATTCTTTGGAACTCTGCACTAAGATGGATATATCTTTCCTTTTTTTCCTTTGCTTTTCATTTCTCTCCTTTTCTCAGCTATATGTAAGGCCTCCTCAGACAACCATTTTGCCTTTTTGCATTTCTACTTTTAGGGATGGTTTTGATCACCACCTCCTGTACAATGTTACAAACCTCCGTCCATAGTCCTTCAGGCATTCTGTCTATTACATGTAATCCCTTGAATCTATTTGTTACGTCCACTGCATAATCATAAGGGATTCAGGTCGTACCTGAATGGTCTAGTGGTTTTCCCTACTTTCTTCAATTTAAGTCTGAATTTTGCAATAAGGAGTTCATAATCTGAGCCACAGTCAGCTCCTGGTCTTGTAGTTTCTGACTGTATAGAGCTTATCCATCTTCGGCTGCAAAGAACAGAATCACTCTGATTTTGTTATTGACCATCTGGTGACGTCCATGTATAGAGTTGTACCTTGTGTTGTTGGAAGAAGGTGATGGGAATACCAGACCACCTTACCTGCCTCCTGAGAAATCTATATGCAGGTCAAGAAGCAGCAGATAGATCCGGACATGGAACAACGGACTGGTTCCAAATTGGAAAAGGAATATGTCAAGGCTGTATATTGTCACCATTTGCTTAGAATTCCAAATTCTATGGACTGTACAGTCTATTGGGTCACAAAGAGTTGGACACAACTGAGTGACTTTCACTTTGGACTTCCCTGATAGCTCAGTTGGTAAAGAATCTGCCTGCAATGGCAGAAGACCCTGGCTTAATTCCTGGGTCGGGAAGATCTGCTGGAAAAGGGATAGGCTACCCACTCCAGTATTCTTGGACTTTCCTGTGGCTCAGCTGATAAAGAATTCTCCTGCAATGTGGGAGGCCTGGGTTTGATCCCTGAATTGGAAAGATCCCCTGGAGAAGGAAAAGGCTGCCCACTCCAGTATTCTGGCCGGAGAACTCCATGGACTATATTCCATGGGGTCACAGAGTTGGACAGCTTCACTCACTTTGCTTATTTAACATATATACAGAGTGCATCATGCAAAGAGCTGGGTTGGATGAAGCACAAGCTGGAATCAAGACTGCAGGGAGAAATATCAGTAACCTCAGATATGCAGATGACACCACCCTTAGGCAGAAAGTGAAGAAGATCTAAAGAGCCTCTTGATGAAAGTGAAAGAGGAAAGTGAAAAAGCTGGCTTAAAACTCAGCATTCAAAAAATGCAGATCATAGTGTTTGGTCCCATCATTTCATGGTAAATAAATGGGGAAACAATGGAAATAGTGACAGACTTTCTTTTCTTGGGCTCCAAAATCACTGCAGGTGCTCACTTTAGCCATGAAATTAAAAGATGCTTGCTACTTGGAAGGAAAGTTATGACCAACCTAGATAGCATATTAAAAAGCAGAGACATTACTTTGCCAACAAAGGTCCGTCTAGTCAAGGCTATGGTTTTTCCAGTAGTCATGTATGGATGTGAGAGTTGGACTAGAAAGAAAGCTGAGCGCTGAAGAATTGATGCTTTTGAACTGTGGTGTTGGAGAAGACTCTCGAGAGTCCCTTGGAATGCAAGGAGATCCAACCAGTCCATCCTAAAGGAGATCAGTCCTGGGTGTTCATTGGAAGGACTGATGTTGAAGCTGAAACTCCAATACTTTGGCCACCTGATGTGAAGAGCTGACTCATTGGAAAAGACCCTGATGCTGGGAAAGATTGAGGGCAGGAGGAGAAGGGGACGACAGAGGATGAGGTGGCTGGATGGCATCACCAACTCGATGGGCATGGGTTTGGGTGAACTCAGGGAGTTGGTGATGTACAGGGAGGCCTGGTGTGCTGCGATTCATGGGGTCGCAAAGAGTCGGACACGACTGAGCGACTGAACTGAACTGAACTGAATGGTGTGTCACATTGATTGATTTGCAGATATTGAAGAATTCTTGCATCTCATGGGCAAACCCAACTTGATCATGGTGTATGGTTCTTTTAATGTGCTGTTGGATTCTGTTTGCTAGAATTTTATTGAGGATTTTTCCATCTATGTTCATCAGTGATACTGACCTGTAAGTTTCTCTTTTTGTGATGTCTTTGTCTGGTTTTGGTATCAGGGTGATAGTGACCTCATAGAATAAGTTTGGAAGTGTTCCTTCCCCTTCATTTTTTGGAAGTTTGAGAAGGACAGGCATTAGCTTGTCTCTAAACATTTGATAGAATTCACCTTGAAGCTATCTGCTTCGAGCTTTTGGATTTTTTTTGGAGATTTTTGATCACAGTTTCAATTTCAGTGCTTATGATTGACTTGTTCATAATTTCTGTTTCTTCCTGGTTCAGTCTTGGAAGGTTAAAGTTTCTAAGTATCTGTCCATTTCTTCCAGGTTGTCTTTTTATTGGCATATAGGTGCTCATAATGGTCTCTTAGGATTCTTTGTATTTCTGCACTGTCTGTTGTAATCTCTCCTTTTTCATTTCTAATTTTGTTGATTTGAGTCTTCTCCGTTTTTTTTCTTGATGAGTCTAGCTAATGATCTGTCAATTTTATTTATCCTAAACAACCAGCTTTTAGTTTTATTAATCTTTACTTTCGTCTCCTTCATTTCTTTTTCATTCATTTCTGTTCTGATCTTTATGATTTCTTTCCTCATACTAGCTTTGGGGGTTTTTTGGTTCTTTTTCCTGTTGTTTTAGGGTAAAGTTAGATTGTGTATTTGATGGTTTTTCTTGTGTCTTGAGATAGGATTACATTGCTATAAACTTCCCTCTTAGAACTGCTTTTGTTGCATCCTGTAGGTTTTGAGTCATCGTGTTTTCATTGCCATTTGTTTTTAGAAATTTTTTAATGTTTGTTTTTTTTGTTTGTTTTACCGTGTTTGTTTTAATCAGCTTTAATGCCATAACAAACAGTTTGTGGGATCTCAGTTCCCCGGCCAGAGATTGGACCTGAGCCTCTATGGTGGGAGTGCTGAATCCAGGACAGTTGATTGCCAGAAAACCCCTGACCCCAGGAAGTATTAATTAGTGATAACTCCTACAAAGGCTCCAGCTGTATCCAAGACCCAGCATCACCCAACTGCCAGCAGCACTCAGTATAGGATACCTCACCCAAATAACAAGCAAGATAAATACACAAACCTAATCATCTGCATACAGGCTTCCCACAGACACCCCTAAACACACCACCTCACACAGCCCTGCCCACCAGAGGAAAAAACTCACGTCCTCCGACCAGAACGTGGGCACAAGTCCCTCCCAACATGAAGCCTAAACAAACCACTGGACCAACCTCACCCACCGAGGGCAGAGACCAAAAGGAAGAAGAACTACAACCCTATAGCCTGGGGGAAGGGGACCTAAAACGCAGTAAGTTGGAGTGAAAAAAACAGAAAAATATTGTGCAAATGAAGAAACAAGGTAAAAACTCACAAGACCAAATAATCGAGGAAGAAATAGGCAAACTACTTGAAAAAGAATTCAGAGTAATGGTAGTAAAGATGACTTAAAACCTCAAAAATAGAACAGAGAAAATGCAAGAGTCAGTTAACACACTTAACAAAGACCTAGAAGAAATAAAGAATAAGCAGAGACAAGCAACACAATTACTGAAATTAAAAATACCCTGGAAGGAATCAGTAGCAGAATAACTGAGGCAGAAGGATGGATACGTGAGCTGGAGGATAGAACAGTGGAAAAAACTGCTGAAGAGCAGAATAAAGAAAGAAAGAATTGAGGATAGTCTCAGAGACCTCTGGGATGATATTAAATGTACCAACACTCAAATTATAGGGGTTCCAGAGAAGGAAAGCAAAAGAAAGGATCTGAGAAATTTTTTGAAGAAATTATAGTTGAAAATTTCCCTAATATGGGAAAGGAAATAGCCAAGTCCAAGAAGTGCGGAGAGCCTCATAAAGGATAAACCGAAGGAGAAATACACCAAGACACATACTAATCAAACTAACAGATTAAACACAAAGAATATTAAAAGCAGCAACAGAAAGCAACAAGTAACATACAAAAGAAGCCCCATACAGTTAACAGCTGATCCTTCAGCAGAAACTCTACCGGCCAGAAGAGAATGGCAGGGTATATTTAAAGTAATGAAAGGGAAAAATCTATAGCCAAGGTTACTCAACCCAACAAGGATATCATTCAGAATTGTTGGAGAAATGAAAAACTTTACAGACAAGCCAAAGTTAAGAGCATTTAGCACTACCAAACCAGCTTTACAGCAAATATTAAAGGGACATCTATAGGCTGGAAACACAAGAGAAAGAAAAGACCTACAAAAACAAACCAAATACAATTAAGAAAATGCCAATAGAAATACCAGTTCAATTCACTCAGTCATGTCTGACCCTTTGCAATCCCATGGACTGCAGCATGCCAGGCTTTCCTGTCCATCACCAACTTTCAGAGCTTGCTCAAACTCATGTCCATTGAGTCAATGATGCCATCCAACCATCTCATCCTCTGTAGGCCCCTTCTCTCTTGCCTTCAGTCCTTCCCAGCATCAGGGTCGTTTCCAATGAATCAGTTCTTCCCATCAGGTGGCCAAAGTATTGGAGTTTCAGCTTCAGCATCAGTCCTTCCAATGAACACCCAGGGCTGATCTCCTTTAGGATGGACTGGTTGGATCTCCTTGCAGTCCAAGGGACTCTCGAGAGTTTTCTCCAACACCACAGTTCAAAAGCATCAATTCTTTGGCTCTCAGCTTTCTTTGTAGTCCAAATCTCACATCCATACATGGTTACTGGAAAAACCATAGCTTTGACTAGATGGACATTTGTAGGCAAAGTAACGTCTCTGCTTTTTAATATTCTGTCTAGGTTGGTCATAGCTTTCTTCTAAGTAGCAAGCATCTTTTAATTTCATG
This sequence comes from Okapia johnstoni, assembly GCA_024291935.2. Taxonomy (NCBI): domain Eukaryota; kingdom Metazoa; phylum Chordata; class Mammalia; order Artiodactyla; family Giraffidae; genus Okapia; species Okapia johnstoni. The sequence goes on from CM044326.1 coordinate 5,059,913, forward strand.
GCTGAAGTCACCACCTGCAGTGATTTTGGAGGCCAAGAAAATAGTCTGTCACTGTTTTCATTGTTTCCCCATCTATTTGCCAGGAAATGATGGGACCAGATGCCATGATCTTCATTTTTTGAGTGTTGAGTTTTAAGCCTTTTTCACTCTCCTCTTTGACTTTCACCAAAAGGCTGTTTAGTTCTTCTTCACTTGCTGCTACAAGGGTGGTGTCATCTGCATATCTGAGGTTATTGATATTTCTCCCTGCCATCTGATTCCAGCTTCTACTTCATCCAGTCCAGCATTTCGCATGATGTACTCTGCATATAAGTTAAATACACAGAGTGACAATATACAGCCTTGACGTACTCCTTTTCCTATTTGGAACCAGTCTGTTATTCCATGTCCGGTTCAAACTGTTGTTTCTTGTCCCGCATACAGGTTTCTGAGGAGGCAGTTAAGATGATCTGGTATTCCCATCTCTTTAAGAATTTTCCACAGTTTGTTGTGATCCACACAGTCAAAGGCTTTGGCATAGTCATTAAAAGCAGAAATAGATGTTTTTCTGGAACTCTCTTGCTTTTTTGATGATCCAACGGATGTTGGCAGTTTGATCTCTGGTTCCTCTGCCATTTCTTAATCTAGCTTGAACACTTGCAAGTTCATGGTTCATGTACTGTTGAAGCCTGGCTTGGAGAATTTTGAGTATTACTTTGCTGGCATGTGAGATGAGTGCAATTGTGCAGTAGTTTGCACATTCTTTGGCATTGCCTTTCTTTGGGATTGGAATTAAAACCGACCTTTTCCAATCCTGTAGCTTATGCTGAGTTTTCCAAATTTGCTGGCATATTGGGTGCAGCACTTTCATAGCATCATCTTTTAGAATTTGAAATAGTTCAACTGGAACTCCATCACCTCCACTCGCTCTGTTCATAGTGATGCTTCCTAAGGCCCATTTGACTTCGCATACCAGGATGTCTGGTTCTAGGTGAGTGATCACATCATCATGGTTATCTGGGTCATTGAGATCTTTTTGTATAGTTCTTCTGTGTGTTCTTGCCATCTCTTCTTAATATCTTCTGCTTCTGTTAGGTCAATAGGAACATATATATCAGTATAAATGGATATATACAATATAATAGGAACATATTATCAGTAATACTGTAAATTTAAATAGGTTAATCACTCTAACCAAAAAACACAGACTGGTCAATGGATACAAAAACAAGACCCATATATGTGCTGTCCACAAAAGACTCACTTTAGACCTAGAGACACATAGATATTCCATGCAAATAGACATCAAAAGAAAGCCAGAGTAGTAATTCTCATATCAGACAAAATAGAACTTAAAGAATATCAGAAGAAATAAGGAAGGATCCTACATAATGATCAAGAGATCAATCCAAGAAGAAGATATAATAATTGTAAATATTTATGTACCTAACATAGGAGCACCTCAATACACAAGGCAAACACTAACAGGCATAAAAGGGAAATCGACACTAACACAGTATTAGGGAACTTGAACATTTCACTTACACCAATGGACAAATCATCAAAACAGAAGATTAATAAGGAAACACAAGCTTTACATGACACATTAGATCCCATGGACCTAATTGATATCTTCAGGACATTCCATGCAAATGCAGAAGAATACACTTTCTTCTCAAATGCACATGGAACATTCTCCAGGATAGGTCACATATTGGGTCACAAATCAAGCCTCAAAATAATTTAACAAAGTTGAAATCATATCAAGCATCATTTCTGACCACAATGCTGAGAGTCTAGATATCAATGATAGGAAAAAACTGTAAAAAACACGAACACATGGAGATTAAGCAATATATTTCTAAATAACCAACAGGTTACTGAAGACCAGACACATTTAATTACAGTCAAGGGATGTGGGGTGTTTGTCCTGCTCCTACCCTCAGCTATAGGCTGAGCTATGGTCAGGTATTTTTGACAGCCTAATGCAAGGGCTTCCCTGGTGGCTCAGTGATAAAAAACCTGCCAGCCAGTGCAAGAGATGTGAGTTTAATCCCTGGGTCAGGAAGATCCCCTGAAGAAGGAAATGGCAACCCACTCCAGTATTCTCACTGGGAAATCCCATGGACAGAGGAGACTGCTGGTCTACCGTCCATGGGGTCACAAAAGACTTGGACACAACTTATTGACTAAACACAACAAATTCAGGTTTTATGAATTTAGTTTTAATTATCGAGATTTAGCTTTTTCCTTCCTTGGCTTCATAAAAGTTTTTAATTACTGGAAAATCCTCCCTTTTCCTCCCCGAGGAGAGGGATGTGATAATCCTACACAAAGGAAAATGGAAATACTCCACAACCTTGTGAAATATGTCACACAGCAGGCCAGGGAGAGGCTGCCAAGGGGCTCTGAGCCCAGTTGGTGTCCTGGGGCTCTGCTGCTCTGGCCTGATGGTCCCTTCCCATAGCTGTCCCCAAACTTTGATGGAGGACCCTTGCTTGTGTGACCCACAGCACTGTCACAGAGCTCCCTGAGAGGTCTGCCTGAACCCGGGGACTATTCATAGACGCGGCCACTGACCTCCATGCAGCAGGTCCATCTGTGAAGGAGGAAGGGAGCTTCACTGACAGGATGAGGGCGTCCAGGAATGAAGCAGCATCTCCTTCAGAAGTCTGTTTCAGGCCAGCCCTCCACGAGGCCGCAGATGTAAAAAGTGCTGGGGAGCCAGTGAGAGGTGAGGGAGGCTGGGGCTACAGTGGGTTTTTATTCACTGAATGTATCAGGGAAGAAGAGAATTTTGAACTATGTAACGTCATAATTTAGGGCTCAGACAAGAAAGTAAGAGCAAGTTTTATGTATGAAAGCAAACATCAATAGGTATTCATCTGGCTGTACATCATCCCCGCTGCAGTAGTCACCCTAGAGGACCATTTGCTTATTCCAGTCCTGGTGCTATGGCCAGAACTGTGGACACTGCCTTGTGAATTTCCTTCAGAGTGAGCATTCATCTTCTCTGTTTTCATGGTGTTGGTCAAGCTTCATTTTGGTTCTCAACTGGAGAGATGTCAAATGTGCTATTCGCTGAATAAGGCTGGAAAATGTTTGAGGTAAAAATACGAAAGTTTTATTAGTCAGTCTTGAGTTTCTTTGTTTCTGGGGGCTTTCCTATTTGTTCATTTTGCTTTACTTTGTTGTTCCTTGAGACCTTACAGAAATCACAATTCAGTTTTGCTTCAAACTTGTTTGTTAGAAGTCCTTGCACATGATTGCCTTCCAGGAAAACTGCCCCACTGAATAAACAAGTCCTGTTGTGCCCATATCCTTACCTCATACCCATCTCATGGGCATGGTACACCCTGCTTCAGTTTAAGGCTTATGCACACTATGTCTTTTGTGTTTTCTCTGAGACATTTGCAAAGGATAAGGCTTAACATTTAATGACATGTTAGTTGTCCCAAATCAGACAACTTGAGGTCTTCAACAAATTCATCCATTTGTCAGAAATTATGATTATAATTATGTTCTTGACCATCCTGTGATTTTTTGAGAGGTTTTATGAAAGATTTTAATTCGGAGAATAAAATATGCATGTACCTAGCAATTAGGGGTTCAGACTATTTGGGCAAGTGCTACCTTCTTTATCATACAATAAAAAAATAGGTCATTCCCTTAAGAGAGTTAGGAAAGTCACATTCTATCAATGTTAGGGCTTTTCTCCCTGTAAATTCAGCTTGAATTTCTCAGCTAATAGGATTACTGGGAAAGCTAAAAAGTATATACAGTCTTTTCTTGGTATCCATGGGATTAATTCCAGGACCCCTGAGGATACCAAAGTCTGTGGATGCCCAAGTCCCTCATATAAAGTGGCCCAGTGTAACTCAGCCCTCTGTATCCGTAAGCTCTGTATCTGCAGGTTTAATTAATTGCAGATGGAAGGGCTGAGTGTACTTGAGTAAACTAACTTTTTCTCTCACCATTAAGCTTGTTTTAGGTAGAGAGTATTTAATGAAAAATGCCAATTAAGTCGTGTCTGGATGTTGGAGATGGTCTTTTAAAAGACTCTTTGTAAGAGCTGCAATTGCCTAAGGAAAGCAAATGAGGGCAAGAAAGGGGTGGTCACAGGGGACTTCCTGCTGGTCACCTTGTGCAGGCATCCTGTGGCCTGGCCTGGAGAGACAGACTGGTGAATAAAAACATGACTGTGCATATATATGTATACACATGCCTAGGTGCATGGCTGCACGTGGAAGTGTGTGGTCTTTACACTTTCTGTACCTTAACATCAGCATGGGGGCCCTTCTTTTGCACCTTTAAGTTCCTGCACAGAACACAACCAGAACCAGGGCAGGGGATTTTTATTTCGGGCTTGGCAGGAAGTCCACACTGAAACCAATGGCCCCAGGGGACCAAGTTCAATTTTTTTTTTTTCCTTCTTCCTCATACCAGGGTCTTGACTAAAGTTACATAATGCCGAAATACTTTAAAAAATGGTGAAAATACATGGATATGTTTTTGTGTGGAATATCTTAGTTTTGGAACCGCACAGAGACTACAGAACACTTGGTGATGCTTGATTGCCTTTTGGGCTGGAGAGTAAGAGAGCTGAGTGAGAATGAACGGCCCCTGGAGGGCTCTGAGCCGTGGAGCCCCCCTCCTACCTTTAGGTTGGCAAGTGGGTATCTTGCAGAAGAGCTTTCCACAGGCTGCCGGGCTATGCCTTCACAGTCTGTGCTGGGGTGGCCTGTGGGGGCAACTCTGAAGCAGATGCCCTTCCAGTCACGTAGTCCCTAACCTGTGGGAAATGTCAGTGACATCTGTGTGCCAGCCACTGCCCTCTTATTCAGCGTGGACGAGGGACTCCTGTCTCTGTGTTCCCTGATGCTTCCATCCTCACGGCCCAAGAGCACTTTATGATTAGCTTGGAGTGAAGTAGATGCCTCTACACCTTGCTGAATGGCTCTTCCATATATAATGCTGAGGCAGTTTGCTTGAAACACAAAACCCCTCCCATCCAAGGGGAGAAAGTGGAGAGTCGAGTCATAAATGGGAAACCAGGTCTTTCTGAGAAGGCTTTTGTATAATAGTGTGTCCCAAAGCCCTCCTGGAGCCTTCAGACAGCTTCTTGCTACTGGACGAGCAGGCAGGAAAGGTGAGGGGCCAGTCTCCTATTGCAGTGAGTCCTGTCCCAGCTGGCAAGGGCCCTGAGCTGGAGAGGTGCCCCTTCCATGGCTTCATTTGCAGGAACCCTCAGGGTGGTCCCGTTCACCACCTCCACGGTGAACACTGAATCAGCCTTAGGGGCTATGGCTTGGCTCAGTCCAGTGGTCTGAGCTTTGTCTCTGAAGGGAGACCAGGATTCAAACCCCTCTTCCACCATTGTCCTTTATGAGTCCCCTGATACCTCCAGCTCTTCTTCTCTTCTGTAAAATGGAGGTAATGATACCCAGCATTATTGTGAAAGTAAAGTGAGATGATCAATCACACCCAATAGGATTCAGTTCAATTCAGTCTCTCAGGCATGTCTAACTCTTTGCAACCCCATGGACTGCAGCACGCCAGGCTTCCCTGTCCATCACCAACTCCTGGAGCTTGCTCAAACTCATGTCCATTGAGTCAGTGATGCCATCCAACCATCTCATCCTCTGTCGTCCCCTTCTCCTGCCTTCAGTCTTTCCGAGCATCAGAGTCTTTTCCAGTAAGTCAGTTCTTTGCATCAGGTGGCCAAAGTATTGGAGTTTCAGCTTCAGCATCAGTCTTTCCAGTGAATATTCAGGACTGATTTCCTTTATGATGGACTGGTTGGATCTTCTTGCAGTCCAAGGGACTCTCAAGAGTCTTCTCCAACACCACAGTTCAGAAGCATCAATTCTTTGGTGCTCAGCTTTCTTTATGGTCCAACTTTCACATCCACACATGACTACTGGAAAAACCATAGCTTTGACTAGATGGACCTTTGTTGGCAAAGTAATGTCTCTGCTTTTTAATGTGCTATCTAGGTTGGTCATAGCTTTTCTTCCAAGGAGCAAGCGTCTTTTAATTTCATGGCTGCAGTCACCACCTGCAGTGATTTTGGAGCCCAAGAAAATAAAGTCTCTCACTGTTTCCGTTATTTCTCCATCTATTTGCCATGAAATGATGGGACTGGATGCCATGATCTTTGTTTTCTGAATGTTGAGTTTTAAGCCAACTTTTTCACTCTCCTCTTTCACTTTCATCAAAAGGCTCTTCAGTTCCTCTTAACTTTCTGCCATAAGGTTGGTGTCATCTCCAGGGTGAGCGTCACATGGGTTATTGGTAATTCGCCCGGCAGTCTTGATTGCAGCTTGTGCTTCATCCAGCCCAGCATTTCACACGATGTACTCTGCATACAAGTTAAATAAGCAGGGTAACAATATACAGCCTCGACGCACTCCTTTTCCTATTTGGAACCAGTCCATTGTTCCATGTCCAGTTCTAACTGTTGCTTCTTGACCTGCATACAGAATTCTCAGGAGGCAGGTAATTTGATCTGTTATTCCCATCTCTTTAAGAATTTTTCAGTTTGTTGTGATCCACACAATCAAAGGCTTTGGCTTAGTCAATAAAGCAGAAAATGAAAATTCTAGTGAAAGTGAAAGTCACTCAGTCCTGTCCAACTCTTTGCAACCCCATGGACTATACAATCTATGAAATTCTCTAAGCCAGAATACTGGAGTGGGTAGCCTTTCCCTTCTCTAGGGGATCTTCCCAACCCAGGGATCGAACCCAGGTCTCCCAAATTGCAGGTGGATTCTTGACCAGGTGAGCCACAAGGGAAGCCCAGGAATACTAGAGTGGTTAGCCTATCGCTTCTCCAGTGGATCTTCCCCACCCAGGAATCGAACCGGGGGTTCCTGCATTGCAGGTGGATTCTTTACCAACTGAGCTATCAGGGAATCCCCAATAAAGCAGAAGTATATGTTTTGCTGGAACTCTCTTGTTTTTTCTATGACCCATTGGATGTTGGCAGTTTGATGTCTGGTTCCTCTGCCTTTTCTAAATCCAGCTTGAGCATCTGGAAGTTCACGGTTCATGTATTGCTGAAGCTTGGCTTGGAGAATTTTGAGTGTTGGTTTGCTAGCGTGTTAGATGAGTGCAATTGTGTGGTAGTTTGAACTTTCTATTGCCAATAATAACAACAAAAAACCTGCAGAATATAACAAGTATTGGAGAGAATGTGAAGAAATGGAAACACTTGTATACTGCTGATGGGAATATAAAATGGTGCATCTATGGAAAATAATAGGGTAGTTTCTCAGGAAATGAAAAATATGATCCAGAAATTCCACTTCTAGGCATATACCTCAGTGAAATGGAACTTGAACAGATATTTGTTCATCTATGTTCATAACAGCATTATTCCCAATAGCCAAAAGGTGGAAGCAACTCAAGTGTCCTTTTATACGTACATGGAATAATATTTAACCTTAAAAAAGAAAGGAATTCTGAGATATGTTGTAACATGGGTAGGACTTGAAGATGTTATGCTAAATGAAATGAGCCTGTCACTAAAAGAATTACTGTGTAATACCACCTACTTAAAGTTCCTGGAGGAGTCAAATTCACAGAGACAGAAAATAGGTTAGTGGATGCAGAGGCTGAAGAGGAGGGCTAATGAAGAACTATTGTTTAATGGGTACAGGGGTTCAGTTCAGAAGGTGGAAAAGCTCTGAAGGTGGATGATGGTGATGGTTGCACAATGATGTGTATGTATTTAATGTCATTGAACGGTATAGTTAAAAATGATTAAAATGGTAAATTTTATATAGTATATACTTTACTCCATTTTTTAAATGAGATGACCAAGGAAGCAAAGTAATTTTATTGACTAGTACTTCTTCTCAAATATTTCTCCCAAGAAAAATGGTGAGAAAAAGTACAATTCCCAGGGAAGGGTGTCCACGTGCATTCCTCCCTGGGAGGCCAAGGAGGTGATGCGGAGCTGCAGGAGTTGCAAGGGGCCTGGGGTGGTGTGGGAAGCAGAGCAGAGAAGGAGGGAGGGGTGAAAGGCTGGGAGAGGCAAGGCTCAGCGTGGGGAAAGAGAGAGGAGAGGAGAGGGCATTTGAGGAAGTGTTGCTGGGGATTGAATTAGACAGTCATTCTGATGTTTTTGGAGAAATGCAAGTAGGATTTAGAGGCCCTTTTTGGTTGTTAGGCTGTACTTCTTTGGCTTAGATTCCAGGGCTGGATTGGACCTTGCAAGCATTGAGACTTAGTGAAGTTACTGCTGATATTTTTGGGCCTTAAGCCATCCTCACCTAAGTTTGGCACTAAAATCATCACTTTAGAATTAAGCCAAGAGTTTACTTTCCCAATGACTGCTCAGTTATTGGAATCATGGTAGACAGAGCTAGGGTTGGCCATATTAAAGTCATGTTATGCTCAGAAGTAACCACAGGGGCAGGCTGTGTGTGACCCTCCAGGGGTAGAAATGCAATTTAGAGGAGAAAGCTTGCTTGCTGTGTGCATGTCTTCTGCAGTTCACCAGGATTCTGTGGTGTTCGTGAGCTCATTAAATTGAAGAAACCATAGCTCTCCCATGTGAAGCGATAGGAGTTTTTAAACTCAGTTTCTACAAATCTGTAGCTTAACAGGGGTGCTCTAGGAAGGAGAGAGGAGGTTATTTTAGGCCAATAGGCATAGGGACCAGATCTTGGCCGGGCTGTTGTTTAGGGTTTGGGTTCTAATTGCCTTTTGAAATATGGACAGAGACAATGTGGATGAGAAGTTACTGAAAAGTACTGTTGGGTAAGTGTATTTAATTGAAATATAGGAAAAGGCTGAATCATGGTCAGGAAGGGTTGACTCATAATCAGGAAGGTGCTAAGTCATGGATAGGAGAGCACAGAGTCATACATCAGTCATGCATACATCAGGAAGGATAGGATCATGGGCAGGAAGAAATGAGTCATGGTGAGTCATGGTCAGGAAGGGCTGAGTCATGCTGAGGAAGGTGCTGGGTCACAGTCTGGAAAGTGCTGAGTCGTGGTAAAGAAAATACTGAGTCCTAGTAAAGAAGTGCTAGATCATGGTGATAAAAGTGCTGAGTCATGGTCATGAAGAGATGGGTGGTGCTGAGTCATGGTCAGGAAGTGCTGAGTTATGATAAGAAAGTGTTGGGTCCACTTATTGGTTCTGCCCTGTACGAAATGCAAATGGGAGTGTGCTCAAGGCCAGTCAGAGAAGGGAGCATGTCTGGTTACATGCAAAATAGGACTTGTACGCATTCATCTAGATGGGTGTGGACTTAGAGTTTTGATTGACAGTTGCAAGTTAGGTAACAACAGGCTCTATTGCACAGGTCTTTCCCATAATTCAGTCTGTTATAATCAGATGTATGTATGTACAGAATATTTACTTGACACAGCTGTGCATCAAGGGTGCATGTGCAGGAGTTGGAGAAGCCCCTGTGGTTAGTCTGTATCCACTCTTGCCTAGGGCACATGTGCGGGAGTTGGAAAAGTTTCTGTGGTTATTTTTGCAGCATATCTGTGAGCTCTCCTGGGTGTGTCTGGGGTGGAGTTTGGAGATCAGCTTGCATCTTTTCGGCTAGACTACCCCTCACTGCTCATGCCTAACTTCCTACCTAACGAGAGGACTGAGTCATGGTGAGGAAGGACGAAGTCATGGTGAGGAAGCTGCTGAGTCATGGTCAGGAAGTGCTGCATCATTAAACATGCTGGGTCATGGTCAGGAAGAGCTGAGTCATGCTGAGGAAGGGCTGAGTCATGGTCAGGAAGAGATGAGACATGATGAGGAAGGTGCATAGTCATGGTGAGGAAGTGCTGAGTCATTGTCAGGAATAGCTTAGTCATTTTCATGAAGGACTGAGTCATGGTGAAGAACTGTGTCATGGTTTGTAAAGCACTGAGTCATGGTCAGAAAGGACTCAGTTGTATTTCAGACATGTTACTGACACAGTCCAGGGCATTACGGAAAGACTGCTGGTTGATATACACACCATTTTTTTACCCCCCTGGATGGTTAAATTTCCCTACTTTCCTGGCATTAGATGTGGCCAAGTGACTGCTTTGTCCACGAGAAAGGAAGTAGAAGTGATAGGTACTATTTACAGACTTGTCCCCTACAAACATCCTGTGAAATGGTGTGAGGCTCTTTCTCTATTGGTTGACTGCCTAAGGTTCACCCAGGAGCCAACATCCTTGAACCTTGAAACGTTGGATGTTATGTGAGTGAGAAGTAAAGCATCTGAAGACACTGAGATGTGCAGCTTATCTCCAGTGATCAGAAATGCTGAAGGCTGAGTTGAATATGAGACCCTGCTCTCGAGGGACTTTAAGATCTCAAGGCAGGCTTCCTTGGTAGCTCAGCTGGTAAAGAATCTGCCTGCGAGGCAGGAGACCCCGGTTTGATTCCTGGGTTGGGAAGATCCCCTGAGAAGGGATAGGCCACCCACTCTAGTATTCCTGGGCTTCCCTGGTGGCTCAGATGGTAAAGAATTTTCCTGCAAAACAGGAGACCTGGGTTCCATCCCTGGGTTGGGAAGATCCCCTGGAGGAGGGCATGGCAACCCTCTCCATTATTCTTGCCTGAAGAATCCCATGGACAGAGGAGCCTGGCTGGCTACACAGTCCATGGGGTCACAAAGAGTCAGTCATAACTGAGCGACTAAGCACACAAGATCTCAAGGCAGTTTGTAGGAAGATTTCATCTCTTTGAGGACTGAGTGGACAGCAGCATTGTCTCCTTGTTTCAGCCTGAAAGAGCGGCTTCGGCAAGTGAACATCGGGACCTGGTAGGATAGGAGGTGGGGCCCAGAATCTTGAGTGATTTCTAGTGAAGAATTAAAGTACAGTCTTGGACTTGGTGGGTAGGAAAACTTAACTCTTACTTTCATCTACCCATCTTAGGTTCGTTGGCTGGGCCTCTTTATATACTAGACAAAGGACAAATTAACAACTGAAAAGCAAACACAAGTTGATAAATGCGTCATGCATACACATGGGAACATTCAGTGGGCAGTAACTTTAAGGGGTGGTTACAGCTTGGGCTTGTATAGTATCTTAAAGAACAGTAAATTTTAAAGAAGTAACTTTACAAAGGAAAAGGACTTCAAGTTTTTGGGGTGGCAAATTGCAGGAAGATGTATATGGGGTCCTAATGGTGCATAAAGACTATGTAAAGCAAGGTTTGTTATATAGAGTCCTCTGGTGCTAGATAGAGTCCTCTGGTGATAGAGTCTCTGGGCTGATAAGGGTGCAGGGTTATCTCCAGTGATTAACTTCTGTAGAGAGGGCATGGGAGACCCATTTACAAACTTATGTGCTGCTTTTAGGCAAATGAAGGGAGGGCAGAACTCTTTTTTTTTGTCTTCTCAGTTGCCTTCAGCTCAAAATAATCCTTAAGCCAAAGTGGCACATTTTGCGGTGGCATATTCTGCAACTCTTTAGACTCAACTGGAATCTTCAGGGAAATCCCTTCCATTGTTGAAGGGATTTAGGGCAGTGGAGAGGAAGGAGGCCTGGCAACTGGTGCTCCTTGAGCAGAGTGCTGAGAACAGGAAGCTGTCAGGTGCTGCACGGATCTGCTGCACAGATGTGGTCTAGGTGCAGACCGGCACCTTCTTAGCCATGCTGTGGCCTTGCTGTGATTGAGAACCCCAGTGTCAGCTTTAACCTGGAGACGACTGTCATTGGCCGGACGGGGCTGATCCTGGGGGTGGATCTCATTTCCCCAGATGGTTTCCTGTCTCCCTGCTGGAGGGTTGGAAGACTGCTGGGGCTCAGGTTTGACTTCTTTCAAGGCGACTACATGAGGGCGATGTGTCCTTGTCCACCCTCTTCCTGATTGCCTCAGTCTTTTCTCCTGCAGGGCCTTGGCCATTGTTCCCATAGGAAGGCCAAGGAACCTCGCGGCTCAGTAGATGTCCACACATGGACAAGGTGCCCCTCCGTGGTTCCAGAGCACTTCTGTAGACTCCCCCCTTCAGTGTGGAGAGGCCCCCTTCTCCACTTGCGTCCATGAGGAGTGGCCTCTTGTTGCTCCTCATGCTCCTTACATGTCCTGTTGGCCAAGACATCATCTTCCTCAGCCCAGGCTGCTGTAATGAAAGCCACAGATGGGAGGCCTCAACAACAGATGTTTATTTCTGCTATTTCTGGGGCCAGGACATCCCAGATCAAGGTGCCAGCCAGCTTGGTGTCTCTGAAGGACCCTCTCCCTGGCGTGCAGAGGACTGCCGTGTCCTCACGTAGCGGAGCTAACCCTGTGATGTGTGTAAATCAGTTTACCTCCTAGTACTATCTCATTTGGAGGTGATGGCTTCAACAAATGAATTTGGGGGACACGAACATGCTGTCCATGGTGGGCCTCAATGCAGCGTAGTGTCTCACAGGCCTGGGGGTGGTGCCAAGATCCAAGTCTTCTTTGAACTTAGCCTCAGAAAGTTGGAGCGCTTGGCTTTCAGCAGAGCCTTCTGCCGTGCCTCCCTTGTTCTCTGCTTGATGCGCAGCGCCCGTTCTGTTCTCTGTCCCGGCGTGCTGGGTTGGGGTGGAGGTGACACTGAGGGCAGCTCCCACCTCTTGAGAACGTCAGTGTCAGATGCTTCTTGTTGTTAATTCATGTAATCTTTCTAATTCCACGAGGAAGTGCTGCTGTAATCCCCATCTCAGGACCTCACATTTTAGCTTCAGTGGCCGAAGACTTTGCTGAGAAGGTGATCTGGAAATTAGGTTCTCCACCTGTAATGCCTTTGGCAGGCCCGAACTTCTAGAAGTGCTGAGGTTAACTGTGTTGTCACTATGAAATCTCTAAAAGCCAAGAAAGGGTCCTCAGGGTGAGCGGCGAGGACAGACAGCGGTCCCCCAGCAGGGACGAGTGAGGTGTCCCCAGGCCCTCCTGTGCAGGACTCTAGCTCTGCCGTGGTCAGACCGCTCACTCGGCCTGGAGCGTGTCACTTAGTAAACTCACCAGCCCTCGGTTTCCCTGTCTGTGTGAGCTATCGACCCCCGCGCTGTGGGCCTGCACTGAGGAAATGCCTGTGGAAACTGTGATGCATGGTGACCGCTCTGTGCATCTTGTCTCTGCCTCTTTTCAGTGGCCATAGGACATTATGCACAGCCACCCTGCTCCTGCCATCATGTGAGTCTTCTGGGAAGGGCACTGGGCTGGGGCTTCAGCAGCCAGTTGGGGTGAAGGCTCTCCAGGCAGGAGTCTCGGTGTGAGCAAAGACAGGCAGCCTGAGGGTACAGGGTGAAGATGAAGGGGCCTGATGTTTATTGAAAGCCTGCCATCTGCCAGATGCTCTGCTAGGACCTTGGTGGAAGGTATAGCTCCCAATTTACAGATGGAAAAACTGAGGCCGAGTGACTCACCCAAAGCTGCATAGTGAGCGAATGTCGGCTGACCTGACACCCACCCGATGTTTGTGCTCGAAGGGGTGATGTGACTCTAGGGCAGGGTCGTGGAGGCCTGGGGACTCCAGCTTGCATTGAGCCTGGTGATAACAGGAGCCACTAAAGTGAGCTTATCCTACTCTGTCTTCAGAAAAGAAGAGTGGAATTGGAGCTGGGATCCAGGCATCCAACCACAAAGCTTCCTCCTATGACAGAGCCAGGTTTGGCTCAGTTCTTGGAGAAGGAAGCAGGGAGCGTGGGACAGGCAGTTCATATTTTTTATATAGTAAAGATTTAAAGAAGGTGCATAAAAACAGTATAGAACTAAGTCAGACTTCTTAAATGAGCATATATGGGGATCACTTCGGGGGATCCTTAGAATGCAGATGGCTGGGCCTTGCCCTCAGACTTTGGATTCAGTGGGTCTGCGGAGGCCTGGATGACTCTGATGCTTGCTCTGGGGACCACTCTTGGACCACCACTGCCTTATGCGATTGGGGCTGGAGTCCCTGATTTCCTTGTTATGATTCGTTAATTAAAAAAAAACACAATGACATGAATATAGAGTCATTTTGTTATTACTTGCATAAACATCTTAAATATTTACTTTTCTACAAAAAGCCATGATGATGTGAGTTTCTGAGTTACTTCCCGTGTTCTCTCTGTTTGAACTTGTAGAACTCTTAACAGCTGAGCTTGTAGAACTCTGTAACAGCTGACCCGTGTTAGGGATGGTAATTCAGTCAGTCGCCGGGGACTGTGGACATTGTGATAATTAGGATATTTACTGTCAACCAAAGAGTCCGAGTTGCCCCAAATGTTCTGCCACCTCATCAGATTTTCCATGAGCTCAACGTTGACTGTTAAGAGGGGTAGAGGGAGTGGAGGGCTCCAGCACTTTCCCCTGCCTGGTTCAAATCCCAGCTCTGGTGTTCACAGTGGAACCTTGGGCATCTGCTTGTCCTCTTGTGTCAGTTTTGTAATCTGTAAAATGGGACAATAGTAATCCCTGCTTGGGCGGAAGTTGTGAAAAGGAAGTGAGGCATGTATTATGGGTGGAGGGCCTGGAACTCATAATGAATGCTCCATCGCTGCTGGCCGTGGTGATCCTATTTCAGTGCCCCCTGCCCACAGAAGAGGCCCCTGGGAGTCCTTGGTGGTGCTGTTTGGGAAAGGAGATCCTGAAAGCCAGTGGTTCTCCGAGGGTGATCCCAGACCACAGCATCAGCACCCCCTGTGAAAGCACTAGAAATACACATTCACAGCCCACCCAAGCCCCTCGGCAACAGAATCTCTGAGTCGTCCTTGGGATTCCCATGTACACTCAAGTTTGAGAACCACTGATCTAAGCCTTGGCTGTACCAGAGAAGAAGGAGACTTCGTTCTCCCAGCTCTGTGTGTGCCTGTGGAGTGTGGGAGAGGGCAGGGGAAACTCTGCTTGTGAGCATGGGGAAGCTAGGTGCCTAGCACCCGCATGAAGGAACTGGCAAGGCAGCACTGTGGACCGCCAGCCCCACTGGCAGCACTGCTGACTTCCTGCCCAGGCTCCAGGCTTTTCTGGCAAATGGAATCTTGGTTGTATCACTGCTGACAGAGGAGACCCTCCCTGAGTATCATTTCTCCCTTGCGTTTCCCACCCCCTGAACATCTTTGCCATACATCTCACTGGGGGGCTGTTTAGACTTTCCTCTTCTCGAATTGCTGGACGAAGCTGCTTTTCCAGCGTGCTTCTCCTTTCCCGTTTCCCACAGCATTCCAGGGTTTTCGTCCATGAAAATGATTAGTGGGTTTCTTGTTTTGTTTTTGAAAAGCCAATTCAGTTGAAGTTCCCACTGCTTTTCTCCTGTTTGATTTCGTAACGCTGTCTCCTGTACCCCATAGTTACAGAATCAGAGGGGACCAAGCAGCTGTGCAGGGCTGTGGCGGGGGTGCCTCCGGAGCCCCCCGGAGGGCAGGGGGTGGCCTGCTCTTCCCTCCACCTTGGCTGAGCTGCTGATGAGATGGACGTGTTCCCAGGAAGGCAGGGCCAGGGCAGTGCCCCAGGGAGCTGGCCCTTTGGGCGGCTTGTAGCGCTTCCTCTGCCACAGGGCTCCAGTTGCCAAGATAAACATACGTTTTGAGATAAAGCAAAATCCCCCGAGGTCTTCATTTTGGAAAAAGAAATCCATGAGACAGTCTCTGTGTTGAGCCAAGAAGCCCTTCTCTTCCACACCCAGATTTGCTCGGCCTGCACGTGGAGGTGGGAGGAGGCCGAGGAGACAGGTCAGGAGCAGAAGAGGGGCTCCGCTCTTTACCGGGGTGCCCCCCCCACCCCTGCTCATCGGCAGGATGGTGATGAGGCCGCTGCACATGTCAGTGGTGTCAGGATCAACTATGTGAACAGATACAAAGTGCTGGGCACAGCCCCGCCTGCCTAATGGGCGGTGGTGGCTGTGATTTTTCTTAGCCGTTTCTAGAAGTTGACCGGCCCGCTGTGTGTCCTTTGTCTCAGAAGGTGCCTGATACTTCTGAGCCACCAGCCGTTCCCACCTGCTATGCTCCCAGAATGTGTTCCTAGTCAGACCCCTTTTAACCGCTCCTGCCGTTCCTTAAGGGGTCCAGGCCTCCATCACCCTCACCTTCTGAGTCTCCTAGCCTCCACAGTGGCTTTCTGAACAGCACGTTCTAAGTGACAGCCAGACGATTACTTTCAAAACCAAGATCTCGTCTTGTGAGCTCCCTGCTCACAGTCCTCCAGGGGCCTCAGACCTTTTGGCCACCGCTTTCCCCCGACCGTGCCTCCCACCGCCCACAGCATCAGTCACTCACGCACCAGCCGTGCCAGCCCTGCCCTCTCCTCCCTTACCAAGTTTTCTCCCCCTCAGGGCCTCGCCTGTCTCTGGGCTTAACTTCCTCTCCCCGACATCTCCGTGTTCCCTCCGCCCCTCCCTTCAGCTCTCTGTTCCCATAGCATCTCTATCCTCAGAAGCAGAAGCAGCTTCTCCTTTCCCTTCTCACCTGTCACAGCTCAACACTGCGTGTTTGTCTGTGTCCTGCCACCCTCTGCAACAGGAACACAGACCCCGTGAAGATACCCCTTTGTCTTCATGTCCTGCGTTGTGTCCCCAGCACCAGCACATGATGGATGCCCGATGAATGTTTATTGTGCAACTAGATGAATGAGTGAATGAATGAATGAATGAAAACTTTGTAGAGCAAGTGCATTTGTAGTGGTGGTTAGAGAGACGAAGGGCTGTGGTCTCACTGCTGAGGAGTTTTCAGTTCCATTTTTGACTCCAATTGACCATCTTAACAAAGGATGATCGATCCGACTTTCCAATGGGTTATTCTTCTGTTCTTTTTCGCACCATTTTATCTGTGCAGTGAACAAAGGGACTTCAGATTTCACCAATATTTATTGGCTATTTAGACACTCCACTTTTCAGCAATCAAATTAGGCGGTGGGCCTTGGAAATTAAGAACAGCATTCCTCCAGTGGGGTGGTACCTGATGTCACCCTTCTACCTGTGAGATCTTCAGCAGATGCATAAATATATGCTGCCTCAAAGATGACTCTTAAAATGTGAATAAAACAGGGTCTGTGCATAGAACTGTTGTGAGATGGAATGATATAAGGCTGGGGCATGCTGTTGGGCTGATAATGAACGCTGTCTGCTAGCCCGTGTCACGCCCACAACTCGGTGGCTGCAGCTGGTCAGGAAGCAGGCTGGGAGGAGTCTGGTGACTTGTTCAGGTTCCTGGAGAGAGGAAGGACCCAGATCTGGTGATTCGGAGTCCGACACATTCTGATAGAGCTCTCCACCACTGCGCAAGTTTTCTCAGAACAAGTAGGGAGGGGTGCAGCCTATGGAGCATCTGTATCTCACCGGCATGTTTTTGATTAAGAAGAAAGCGGGCTTACTGAGAGAGTGTATAACCTCTCTGCATGACTTGATGCTGGTCTAGGAATACCAAAGTATTCGTTCCATGTCTGGCACCCTTTTCCTCTCCCCGAGACTTCCAGAGCCATGGATGGTCCACACCCAGGACTTGAATGTCACCTCTGCCCTTGGGGGGATGATTCGTGTTGGGGAGTGGAGAGGTAGCTACAGAGGGGAAGCCAAGCCTCCCACCCTGACTCCACCCTGCAGGCGCGGGTCCCACCTGGAGAGATGGGCCTCCTGTCCTGGGGCTATGTTGGCTCTGATAAGGGAAGTTTACCTTCTGAGATGTGTAATGAAATCTGAAAGTGCCTCCTAGCCAGGTCTCCAGCCCAGCCTGATTTTTCTGCCTATCTTTTTCTGAGCATGAATTCGTCCATTACTTTGGCTGAGGGCAAAGAAGTTTTGACTCTTAAAATAATCCAAGCGGGTCTAAGATCTCCTTGATTCATTTTTGTTAATCTGTTACATTCTAGCACAATTATAATTTGTAAGTAAAATGAAGATTCAGAAATTAGATGTGGAGACTCAGAAAGGAAAATGATGCCAAAGATTTATTCTGTGTCTGTGCTCAGCCCAAACTTGGGCTCAAAAGAAGAAAAATGATGAGAAATTACTACACATCATTCAGGTCTGTAGCGGATTACTGTAAGATTGCATAATACAATCATGGCTGAGTCTGAGGCCAGAAAATGTACACTCAGGGCTCAGAAGCGAGCACACAATGGAGGACCCCTTTGGATGAGACTTAGTGGGTTCAGAAAAGCCAGCACTTGACCAGCCGAGTGAGTGATTCCAAATATCCCCAGCCCTGAGAAAGCCTTAGGCATGCCGGGAAATTACTCTCATCACATGACATCAGCTCCGGAGAAGGCCTTTTAATCCCAGCTAAGAGATCCGCTGGTGAATCACTTACAAATATGGTCCATTTGATTACAGATAGTCCATGGAGAAGGGAACCTCAGTAACTGGCCGGGTCCTCTTCTCCCGTCCAGGCCAAGCCAGGCCTGCGGCTAAGAGGTGCCAGTCATTCCTATAAGAAGGCAATTATTTTCTGCAGAGTTCCAGTGGCTGCTTTATGAAGTAAGAAGCTTAGGCATCCTGGGAAATGTCTTTAATGAAATGAGAATTAGCCAGAGAGTTAGATGTCAGGGTCACTGCCAAGAGGCATTACACTGAAGCTTCAATGAAACTTTCCACTGGATTATCTGATGATAAGTAGTTGTGCCTTTGGGATTTTATTATCTTTGATAAATGGCATGAGCTCAGAATTTAAAGCAGTATAGGCCCTAACATAACACAGTGCTAGAAATAATGAGGTACACCATCACTAGATACAAAGCACTTCAGTTACCCCATGGAAGTATTTTTCTTAAAGACTGCTTCAGATTACTTCCCCCCAGAATGCTCTCTGATGAGAAGGATTTCCAACTTCAAAATTCCTGTTGGTGCCAACAGAGTTCTCAGCACTAGGAGGATAGGGTGGCTGCAAGCAAGGGCTTTGCTTCTCCCGCTAAGATATGTTTCCATGTGTGTTTGTTTTTAAATCTCTTTTTGTAATTATCTTTCTTCCAAGTGTTATCATTCTCTGTGAGGTGCCTTCATTTAAACAGTGAAAACTTCTATTAAAAATCCACTACTTGCCAAGTGGCTAAAACTGACAGAAATGTCAAGTATCAGTCTCTCCTGTGTTAACCCAGTGGCCAGGGGGCAAGAAAGGTCTGTGGGGGCGGAAGGGGGCTTTGTCATGGCAAGTAAGTCTTGGAAGGCAGCCACTCTGTCCTGCCAGAGCTGAAGCCCTCAGAGCCTACTGCCTGCCCAGGAGAGGGAGGTGAGTTTCCCAGTAGTGGTGATGTCTGATGGCTTTGCCTGATAATCTCACGCCGCTTGGGGGCCACTGTGAGCTTTTGGTCTCAGCCTTGCTCTGGGTCATGGAGCTCAGGCCAGCACCACCTTGAGGCAGCTCTCCTCACGTTTCCTGACTTCCCTTCAAGGTAAGCATGTGTGTTTGCTCAATGGAGGGGGCACTTTCCTGTCTGGCAGGAGGTCAGCCACGTTGCCGGCACATGTGACCTTTGAGTGGCTGCCTCTCGGAGGGACATTGTGCAGTTCTTGTAGTCAGCATGAGTGGACTGTTTGGACTTCAGGCCAGGAGACTGGGGCCTGTCCAGTTTAATGGGGCCAGTCTCGCTGTGCTTCCCAGTCTGGGGAATGTCCTTGCATATACATGCTTTGCAGAATGAGTGAGGTATACATCTCATACCACTGAGATGAGAGGGGCTGTGCTATATATACAGCAGAGCGTGAGCAGACTCACCAGGCAGGGCTTGCAGGGGAAGCATCAGAAGGACACACTTCGGGTCACAGGAGCAGAGCAGAATATAAACCAGCAGGCCTGGGGGGCTTGGCCCATGTTCACCTCTTCAGTCCACATTGGGGATGGGTGGGGAGAGATGTTTGGAAGGAAAATAGCCTGAAATAGTCTTCCGAGTTCTGTTCTCAAGCCTTTGGACACTTAAAACTATGTTGGCTCTTCATTGCTGGCCAAATAAATGGTACACCGCTGAGCTGGGATCTTCAGGGCTAACACACATCTTCCCCTCCCCAACTTAGAGCCAGTGGCAGTCATGGCTCCTGCTCGTGAAGACGTTCACTCAAAAATCACCCATTTCAGCCCCTGAGATTTCACCCAAGAATTATGTAGCTTATCCCTCTGCAGCCATCATGGACAGGGCTGGAGGGGGAGGGCTCCCTCACAGGGGCAAGTACTGCTGTGTAGGTGACAAGCCCACCTCAGGGCCCTTGTTCTCCTGCAGGTGGCCGTTAAAAGCAGCCAGAGGGGCTAGTGAGCATGCCAGTTCCTCCCCCAGACCTCCAGGCACACCAGTTACTTACTTCTTGAGTGGAGCCTTACTGCAACTGCGGTCTGTCTACACAGAAATGCAAGAAGTGCAGAGTGAAGGTTCTAGGAGAACACACTGACTGTGGCACTCAGAGCTCCACACCTTATCTGCTCAGGGGTTTCCTGTCTCTCATGTCAAGGCATCCACTTCAGTTGAGCCAGTGTCCTATTCAGTTCAGTTCAGTTCAGTCACTCAACCGTGTCCAGCTCTTTGTGACCTCATGGACCGCAGCACGCCAGGCCTCCCTGTCCATCGCCAGCTCCTGGACCTTACTCAAACTTATGTCCATCGAGTCAGTGATGCCATCCAATCATCTCATCTTCTGTCATCCCCTTCTCCTCCTGCCTTCATTGTTTCACAGCATCAGGGTCTTTTCCAAGGAGTCAGTTCTTTGTACCAGGTGGCCTGAGTATTGGAGTTTCAGCTTCAACATCAGTCCCTCCAATGAACACCCAGGACTGATCTCCTTTAGGATGGACTGGTTGGATCTTCTTGCAGTCCAAGGGACTCTCAAGAGTCTTCTCCAACACCACAGCTCAGAAGCATCAATTCTTCGGCACTCAGCTTTCTTCACCATTCAGCTCTCACATCCATACATGACCACTGGAAAAACCATAGCCTTGACTAGATGGACCTTTGTTGGCAAAGTAATGTCTCTGCCTTTTAATATGTTGTCTAGGTTGGTCATAGCTTTTCTTCCAAGGAGCAAGAGTGTTTTAATTTCATGGCTGCAATCACCATCTGCAGTGATTTTGGAGCCCCCCAAATAAAGTCTGTCACTGTTTCCATTGTTTCCTCATCTATTTGCCATGACGTGATGGGACTGGATGCCATGATCTTAGTTTTCTGAATGTTGAGTATTAAGCCAACTTTTTCACTCTCCTCTTTCCCTTTCATCAAGAGGCTGTTTAGTTCTTCTTCACTTTCTGCCATAAGGGTGGTGTCATCTGCATGTCTGAGGTTATTGGTATTTCTCCTGGCAGTCTTGATTCCAGCTTGTTATTCATCCAGCCCAGTGTTTCTAGTGATGTACTCTGCATATAAGTTAAATAAGCAGGGTGACAATAGACAGCCTTGACGTACTCCTTTTCCTATTTGGAACCGGTCTGTTGTTCCATGTCCAGCTCTAACTGTTGCTTCCTGACCTGCATACAGGTTTCTCAAGAGGCAGGTCAGGTGGTCTGGTATTCTATCTCTTTCAGAATTTTCCACAGTTTATTGTGATCCACACAGTCAAAGGCTTTGGCATAGTCAATAAAGCAGAAATAGATGTTTTTTCTGTAACTCTCTTGCATTTTTGATGATCCATTGGATGTTGGCAATTTGCTCTCTGTTTCCTCAGCCTTTTCTAAATCCAGCTTGAACATCTGGAAGTTCATGATTCACGTACTGCTGAAGCCTGGATGGGAGAATTTTGAGCATGACTTTATTAGCGTGTGAGATGAGTGCAGTTGTGCGGTAGAACTTGCCTTCCTGCAGAAAGTACTCCATCCACTGTTGCCCTTGAGCCTTCATCTTTCCCTTGGGCCAGTCCATCTTTCAAAGACCAATTTGTGTATGTACTGATCAGTCATGAATTCAGTAGTGTTTATTAGTCAGGTTTGATCACAGTACCCTGGTTATACTGCCCTAGCATATGATCTATCTTGGAGAATGTTCCACGCACACTTGAAATGAATGTGTATTCTGTTACTTTTGAATGGAATACTCTATAAATATCAGTTAAGTCCATCTGGTCAAATGTGTCATTTAAGGTCAATGTTTCCCTATTGATTTTCTGTCTGGATGATCTGTTAATTGACCTAAGTGGTTTGTTAAAGTCCCCTACTATTATTGTGTTCCTGTTGATTTCCCCCTTTATGTCCATTAATATTTGCTTTATAGACTGAGGTCCTCTTATATTGGTTGCATATGTAGTTGTTATATCTTCCTCTTGGCTTGATCCCTTGGTCATTATGTAGCATCCTTCTTTGTCTCTTATCGCAGTCTTTATTTTAAAGTCTGTTTTGTCTGATGTAAGTATTGCTACTCTGGCTTTCTTTTGATTTCCATTTACATGGAATACTTCTTTCTATCCCCTCACTTTTACTCTGTGTGTGGCTTTAGCTCTGAAGTGAGACTCTTGTAGCAGCATATATATGGATCTTTTTTAATATCCATTCAGGCACTCTCTGTCTTTTGATTGGAGTATTTAGTGTGTTTACATTTAAAGTAATTACTGATATGTATGTTTTTACTGCCATTTTGTTAATTTTGGGGGGGTTGTTTTTATAGGGTTTTTTTTTTTGCTTCTTTTGTTCTTTTCTCTTGTGATTTGATGACTATCTTTAATGTTATGTTAGAATTCCTTTTTCTTTTTGTGTGAATAATTATTTATAGATTTTAGGTTAATTGTATATAATATAGCAATCTGTAGATACAAGTTTTAAGTTGCTGATCTCTTAATTGCAAATGCATTGTAAAAACCTTGCATTACCCTCTTTACCTTATGAATACTGTGTTTAATATCATATTTTACATCTGTTTTGTGTACTTATTAACTGCTTTTTGTGGGTGTAGATGATTTTACTGTTTGTATATTTTAACTTTCCTACTAGTTTTGTGTGTGAAAGATTTCCTACCTTTGTTATATGTTTGCCTTTACTGATGAACTATTTTGTTGTAATATTCTTGTATCTAGTTGTAGCCTTTTCTTTTTCACCTAGAGAAGTTCCTTTGATGTTTGTTGTAAAGCTGGTTTGGTGGTACGAACTCTTTTAGCTTTTTCTAGTTTGTAAAGTTTTTGATCTCTCCATCTAATCAGAGTGAGAGTCTTGCTGAGTATTCTGGTTGTAGATTTTCCCCTTTTATTACTCTAAGTATATTATGCCACTCCCTTCTGACCTGCAGAGTTTCTGCTGAAAAATCAACTGATAGCCTTATGGGAATTCCCTTGTATGTTATCTGTGGGTTTTCTCTCGCTGCTTTAATATTCTCTCTTTATCTTTATTTGTTGTCATTTTATTTACTATGTCTCTTGGTATGTTCCTCTTTGGCTTGGTCCTGTGTAGGACTCTCTGTGCTTCCTGGACTTGGGACTGTTTCCTTTCCCAGGTTAAGGAAGTTTTCAGCTATTATATCTTCAAATAGATTCTCAGCCCATTTTTCTCTTCTCCTTTTGGGACCCTTATAAGGCAAATATTAGTGCACTTTATGTTGTCCTAAGGGCCTCTTAAAATCTGTCCTCATTTCTTTTCATTCTTTTTTCTTTTTCCTATCCAGTGGCAGTGGTTTCCACTACTTTGTCTTCCAGTTTGCTGATCCATTCCTCTGTATCATTTCAGTCAGTTCAGTTCAGTTGCTCAGTCGTGTCTGACTCTTTGCAACCCCATGGACTGCAGCACGCCAGGCTTCCCTGTCCATCACCAACTCCTGGAGCTTGTTTGAACTCATGTCCATTGAGTCAGTGATGCCATCCAACCATCTCATCCTCTGTCGTCCCCTTCTCCTCCTGTGTCATTTAGCCGTCTGTTGATTTCTTCTACTGTATTTTTCATTTCAGTTAATATATTCTTAATCTGTGCTTGGTTGTTCTTTGCGTTTTCTAACTCTTTGTTAAAAACTTCTAACTTCTCACTCTGTGCATCCATTCTTCTTCCATTCAAGTTCTTTGATCATCTTTCCAATCACTACCCTGAACTCCCTCTTGGGTAGATTACCTATCTCCACTTTGCTTAGTTCTTCTTCTGAGGTTTTATCTTATTCCTTTGTCTGGAACGTGTTCCTCTGTTGTATCATTTTGCCTGAGTTGCTGTTTGTATTTTTATGTATCTGGTGAAAGTGTGAAAGTGAAAGCTGCTCTGTCGTGTCCGACTCTTTGAGACCCCATGGACGGACTATACAGTCCATGGAATTCTCCAGGCCAGAATACTGGAGTGGGTAGCCTTTCCCTCCTCCAGGGGATCTTCCCAACCCAGGGATTGAACCCAGGTCTCCCACATAGGTAGGTGAGCTACAATTCCACATCTTGGAGAAATGGTGTTCAATAGGAGACATTCTATCACCTGAGCTATGCTCTAGGGGCTCCCCCGTGAGGTTTGTGTGGGTCCTTCTGTTGTGGAAGATTGACTACATGGGTGGTCTTGTAGGCTTGGTTCTTTACCCCTAGTCCAGTTGGTTGCCAGACCCTGCCTTGTGTGGAGGCTGCAGGTTGGTGGAACCTGTTCACAAGGTGGCTGACTGCAGAACCAACCCTAGGGAGTTTTGGGGCTAGTGCTGGCTCACTGGTGAGTGGGGTCAGGGTCCAGAAGACTCCAGGGCTGTTGCCTGTCCACTGATGGGTGAACCAGATCCTGCAGTTAGTGCCAGACTGCTGGGTCCTAGAGTCTGGCTGCAGGGCCCAGGGATCATGTCAGGTTGCTGGGGTGGGGTGGTTCCTGACACAGTTGGGTATGGGGCTCTGGAATGTCCCAAAGCTTGTGTTGGCCTGCTGGTACATAGGACTGAGACCTAGCTGGTCCCAGGACAGCATCTTTCCTGCAGTGGGCAGACTGGTCCGTAGGCTGTGGTACTGTGGTTTTCTGTGTCTTGCCCATGATGGGCAAGGCTGTCCGGAGGCTAGAGCAGATTTTCTTCAGGGCTGGGCTGGTACCTGGTCGCTGATGGATAGAGCTGTGTCCTGGTCCTCTGATGAGCAGGTCCGTGTCTAGAGGCACGTCTCGAAGCAGCTGTGGGCCCAGGAAGTCTTTAGGCAGCCTGTCTGCTAGTGGGTGGGGCTGTGTCTCCACCCAGTTAGTTGCTTGACTTGAGGCATCCCAGCATTGGCACCTGCAGTTGGGCGGGGCCAGGTCTTGGCACTAATGAGCTAGAGGGAGGAGTCCACGGTGGCACTCACCAGCACCACTGCTGAAACAGTAGAAGAAGCTCCCAGGAATGGCGGTCATCTATGTCTGTGTCCTCAGGGTGAGCCAAGCTGCCTCTCCTGCCCGACTCCACCTCATCTCTCTGGGAAACTCCAATACCAGGAAGTAGTTCTGGCCCAGGTTCCTATCAAATTATTGCATTTGCCTGGAGTGTTAGAACATGTGAGATTTTGTGTGCACTCTTTTAAGAGTGAAATCTCTATTTCCAACACTCCTGTGGGACTTCTGAGATTAAACTCCATTGGCCTTCAAAGCCATATGCCCTGAAGGTTCACTTTCCTGGTACAGGACTGGGGAGCTTAACAGGGGGCTCAGAACTCTCACTTCTATGGGAGAACCTCTGCAGTATAATTATTCTCCAGTTTGTAGGACCCTGGAGAAGGAAATGGCAACCATTCCAGTATTCTTGCCTGGGAAATCCCATGGATAGAGGAGTCTGGAGGGCTAGAGTCCATAGGGTCACAAAGAGTCAGACTAAGCACACAAGCACAGTTTGAGGGCCAGCCTTCCTCGAGATAGTAGTTCCATTTGTTTTTGCCAGATAATCACTTGTCCAGCCTCCCTTGCGACAGTGGTCATGTGACCAAATTTGGCCTGGGAAACTGAAGGGAAGACCTACTGAAAGCTTCAGAGAAAGACTGTCTTCTCTGGGAAGTGATGATGGTGCTCAGTGCTGCAGCAGGCATCTTGGGACCATGAGGGAAAGGCCAGCAGCCACAGAACTGTCCCTACAGAGCTGTGCTGTCAGTGACCTACCTCACCTGCCCAAACGACCCCCACTCCCATACCTGTGTTTTGTGCAATGGTTGTTGCCTCTATGACTAAGCTGTACTTACCTTAGCCAGGTTTTCTTTTATTTGCATCTTAATTCATATGTTAGGGGGATGAAAAAACAGGGTATGTCTCAGACATCCAAACTGATATGACTTATTGGTGAATTGGAGGTGAATGGGGAGGGGTGGAGAGGGGCTAGTGAGGAATTCTGGCATGAGCAGAAGGGAGACTAAGGGAGATCCATTTTGTTCACTGGTTAGAACCTTGCTCCTAGCACAGTAGACAGTAGTACATTGGGGTCAAGGTGAAATGCCTTTGATCTGGAGCTGACTATGAGGTTCAGTTTTCACTGATGAGAAATCCAGGAGGAGTCGTCCAAGGGGCGTGAAACATGGATCTGGATTTTCAAAGAGAGGGCCGGCTGAGTTGGCCGTTGGGGCTCATCAGCATGAGCTGACGGGCCTGAAGCATGAGAAGGGATTTTCTTTTTTGCATTGTGTGTTGTTATTATTTTATCAAAAAGCTGATTTCAAATCTGCAGTAAACTGAGATGAATACTAAGTCTTAGTGAAGGAGACCTGATCCATCTGTTTCTGAAAACATGGCCACCGCCCTTTGGCCTTAAAACTTCAGAAGGGCACCTCAAATGGCTTCTTATTTATATGTTTCAGCGTCAGAGGGTAGGAGTAGACTCTGGCATTCAGTGTCAGATGTTCTGCAGCTACAAGAGCATCATGTTTCTTCAGCAGGAGCCAGAGAGGTAAGGGGATGGCCACGTGCAGACAGCTCCTGCCTTTCTGATCGGTCCTGGTGTCTTCATTTTGGTGTCCTTTGAAACAGTAGACATCGCCTATTTGTCAATTACATCAAATCACAAAGACTGAGCCAAGTGAAACTGTCATTCTTATAAACCAAAATCATTAACTATCAGCAGTTTCGGGTGTTAGTTACTTAGTCGTGTCTGCCTCTTTTTGACCCCAAGGACTGTAGCCCACCAGGCTCCTCTGTCCACGGGCTTCTCCAGGCCAGAATACTGGAGTGGGTTGCCATTCCCTTCTCCAGGAGATCTTCCTGACCCAGGCATCAAACACGGTATCCCGCATCGCAGACAGATTCTTTACCGACTAAGCCACCGGGGAAGCCCTTCTCTTCTAGGCTGAGTCTGGCTTGTCTTTGGAGCCTAGCCCCGTGCCATCCTCTGTCTTTGAGCCTCCCACACTGGCTGCCCTGCCCCAGGCACAGCTGTCTTCAGGCTTGTTTCTGAACCAGCCAAGATCGTCCAGGTCCCCTCTGTTCCCTCGTGGATCCTAGTGTGGGCTATGCTCCGAAAGTAGGTTGTTTTAATAAAACCATATGCATTTTCTGCCAAGGTAGAGAATTCTTTATAATCCTTCCCAACTGTCAAAAAAAGAAAAGGAAATTTTAAGACTCCTGCATAAAATCTTTGCTCAGGAAGCTTTTCTCAGGTGGTTAGACAATGGAGCAATAGTGGCTGCACGTTTTGCTACTTATGGAAGAAAATTTTTTCTTGTAGAGTTCAGGTTACAAAGCACACCTTCCTTGGGGCTGTGAAGTTGGGTGGTTTTCCCTGGAAGGATGTGAGGAGGGATGGGTGGGTCCACCTTGTAGACCCACACCTCGCCTGGGACCTGGTGATATGGGTGTTCCTGGGCCCAGGCAGAACTTTGGTATTGAAGTTTGAGAGCTTCTAGACGTTATCTGCCCAGCATCACAGCTTCCTTTGCTGCTCCTAACTCCCAGACTTGTGGGTGGCCCTGTCCCTGACAAAGAACAGAACTGTCAAGAGCCCTGGGGTCATACCCTTGGGCTGTCTCTGGAGCGGAAGGGAGGCCCTCTCCTGAGAATGTCAGCGCCTAAGGCGGTCAGTGCCGGACAAAGGGCTCTCTGTGTCCATCTCTGCTGCTTGGGAAGCGGAAGCCTAGGAGAAGGCTGAGGCAGATCAGAGGGGACGCCAGGAAAACAATGCCGCCTCCTAGCTCGTGCATTTGGGGTGAAGAGCCAGGACCTTGTAAGAAAAGAGAATTTTGTCTCTTCACAATGGCAAGCATTTTCCCTCTTAAATAAAATCATTTCCTAGTCCTTGCCTTGGAATTTGTGATGACTGAGGAATCTAGGACATACATAGTAACATACAAAGTAACTATGTCTGTATCTCAGCCACTCATTTTACCCTTGTCCACACCTGCTGCCTAAGTCACAGATGGTTGCATAGGAATAAACTCCCACCTGTGCAAACCTCCGTGTCCGTGACAGCCCCTCGAGTGCCCTGTGCTCACTCCTCCTGGATACTCGCATCTGGCCTGCCTCTGCTGTGTCACTGCTGAGCAGGACTGAAGGGCTCTGATCAGTGTGGACTTCCCCACTTATGTGGGTCGCTGAGACAGAGGTCACTGTGATCCTTGCAGGTCTCCCATTTGGGGGTGTGTACCTGACTCCCTTGCACTGTTCCTGACCTCTTGGAAATGCAGGGTCCAGCCATTGGCATGTGAGAGCGGCTCAGGGCAAGTGCAGATGGACAGCACTCTGAATTGGGGTCATATATCCCATACACAAGTAGCAGACCTAGGGGCTGCTGTTCAGTTCAATTCAGTTGCTCAGTTGTGTCCGACTCTTTGCAACCCCATGGACTGCAGCACACCAGGCTTCCCTGTCCATCACCAACTCTTGGAGCTTGCTCAAACTCATGTCCATCCAGTCGGTGATGCCATCCAACCATCTTGTGCTTTGTCGTCCCCTTCTCCTCCTGCCCCCAATCCATCCCAGCATCAGGGTCTTCTCCAATGAGTCAGTTCTTCACATCAGGTGGCCAAAGTATTGGAGTTTCAGCTTCAGCATCAGTCCTTCCAGTGAATATTTAGGACTGATTTCCTTTAGGATTGACTGGTTTGATCTACTTGCATCTGGCCTCAAACATGTTTTGTTTCTTTTTTCCTATTAGTTTTCTGATATTTACCAAAGAAAACAATGTGTTTTCCCCTTCCCAGGCTCTCTGGCTCTTCTGGATAGATCTGGCACCCCCGGCCCCACACCCCTGTCTGGCAGCCGTCTGCTGGGGCTGACAGTGGCTGCTCCCTTCAGGCAGTTTTGAGTTTGCTGCAGTCCCCACCAGGCCCTCTTGCTTCTCTTCTCTGGTGCTAAGTGGCACGTGCCGTTCATCCTCAGATTTGTGTTGCTGCTTTCCCTGGGGTACAGTTGAGACCAAAGTGTGTCTGTACCCACATCTTTATAAGTAGTGGGGAAATAAAGTATAGGGTAAGACGGCTGAGTGTTTCATGGAAATACATGTGAGAGAACACACTTCCTTGTAGAACTAAATCACAGAAGACACCCTTTGTGATTAAAATACCAATAAAGTGTGTCTGTCAAAGAAACATAGTTCAAAAGACTACTTCCTGGGAGCCTGCCTCATCCTTAGGATATCTGCCTGACCTTCACTGGCATTTGAGTTTGTGACCTTGCCTTAAAGGGGCCATTTCTCAGTGGCAGCTGTATTGGACGCGGAGACAGGATGGTTTCTCCTTGTGCAGGACCGTCTGGTGCACCTGAGCTCATGACCCATCAGTCGTGGTAATCCAACATTTACGAACATTTCCAGCAGAGAAACACTGCCCTCCAGGACTTGCTAGCTGGATGGGTGTGCCTGGGATCACCATGGATGAGAGTGGACGGACTAGACTCCTGAGCTTGGCGTGGGGAAGGCCCAGGGGCTGTCCAGGTATGCAGTGATCCCAGCTTTCCTGGCCCAGCCTGTTAGGTCTGCCTCCTCCTGTAGCAGAGCTGTTGGGCTTTGCAGAAGATCTGGCAGAACAAAGTGCCATGCTTGTTCTTATCACACCTCTCTGTTCAAATGTGCCCTGATTGCTTTGATCCAAGTGAGCTGGCAGGCACATCTGGCTCGTCCTCCAGTGTGGGATTAAGAGTGATCCAAAGCCAACAGAGGCCCAGACTAGAGGCAGAGAACCGTCTGCACAGAATGGCCTCACCTCAGTTGTTACCTGGCCCTCTGCTTCCTTCCTGGGATCTATCTTGCTTTTTATGCCACAGAGTCCACATTATTCTATGTGAATTAGTCTGCAGCAGCTGTAAGGGAATGGTCGCAAGGCACCTTGTTGGGTTGATCACTGCAGTGAGGTCAAATCATGATCAGAGCCCGGTTAAGGCTACAGTGTGATTTAGTTTGCTAGGACGATTTGGGGCACACAAACTCCCTTGGCCCACTAGGCTTTAGATCCTCTAAGAGTCTCGATGGGTCGTGGTGTGGTAGGGCCAACAGCATCTCCTGACCCTCAGATAGAGCCTGCGTGGTGCTCCTCAGAGACCCCAAGCCACGGTGGGCAGAGGGGTCAGCTCAAGGGCTGAAGGAGTCTCTTGGCTGGGCCAGCCCTGAGCACAAACAGAAGTAAACGGTGGCCCTGCTAATGGAAGAGGAGGTCTTGGAAGTAGGTGGAATTCTGAACAGTTGCACACCAGCTCTTAGACCATCCCTCCAATCTACAGAAACACTCCTTTTAGAAACAGCCCCCCACCTTGACAATGATGCAGAGGTTTGAACACACAACATGTATTTAGCAAGTAGTCACGACTGACCCAGTGTCTGATAGGTTTTAGAACAAGTGAAAATTAATATATTTAAAGGGGGAAATATAAATCCATTGGGATCTCTGTTATCTCAGGGCAGTGCTTCTGTGACCTCTAAAGGACAATAAAAAGTGTAGAAAGAAATTTTCCAATGGCTTTATTCATATATAGTTTGCACAGATAATCACAAAATCACTTTATATGACTAATTATATGTGCTGTTGATAGCTTGAGTCAAATTTTTTTTTATTTTCTCTCCTTTAAAGTCTTTAGGCAGTGAGACAAACTTGTGTCACTGTTGTAAAAAACAAAGTTTATTTGTTTTCAGTGGGCATAAGCCATTTCCAGCATATTTTTTTTATATCAAGAAACTGTTTGTATTATTCTAATTGAGAGGATTTGTAAACATCTTGTAGGTCTTCTTTTTTTTTTTTTTTTTCAGAAAAACACATGCATTTAACCATCAAATTGGTGAAATTAAATTGGAAATAAATATATGTTCAGTTCCTCAAAATATTAGAATTGCTATATGACCCAGCAATTTCACGCCTAGGTATATACCCAAGAGAATTGAAAACATATGTCTCACAATAACTTGTAGATCAGTATTCATAGTAGCATTGTTTATAAGTAACCCAAGAGTGGAAACTATCTAAATATTACACAGAATGGTGTCTGTCCATATAATGAAAAAATGTTTGATAATCAGAAGTAATAATACAGGCTACAGAATGGATGAATCTGGAAAATTCATGCAAAGTGAAAGAAGTCAGGCATAAAAGATCACATATTGTAGGATTCCATGTAGAGGAATTGTCTAGAATGTGGAAATCAGAGATGGTAGATTAGAGACTGCCTCAAGCTTGAAGGGCAGGGGATAGGGAGTGATTTCTAATGAGCACAGAGTTTCTTTGTAGGGCGATGAAAGTGTTCTAAAGTTAGATCATGGTGATGGTTGTACAACTTTGTGAGTACACCAGAAACTACAGAAATGCACAGTTGAAGGGATGAAATTTATGGTATGTGAATACCTTAAATCTTAATAATTAAAAACTAAATGAGACAAATAGGATAAAATGTTGTCAGTTATTGGAAAGAGTAAAGGCCGATCGTAGTTTGTTCTTTCAGCTTTTCTGTTTGAATATATTCGTGATGAATGGTTCAGGGGAGAAAGCCAAAAAAAAAAACCCCAAAACAAAGACAAGATATTGAAGATATTGTATGTTTCAACTGCAGCCACTGAGAAACCCTCATATGGGATGGATTTATTTGAGTTGAATGGAAAAAATAAAGACACAGGAGGAACTGATCGACTCTCAGGGAACTGAGTGTTTGGTGGCTCAGCTGGTAAAGAATCTGCCTACAACGCGGGAGACCTCGGTTTGACCCCTGGGTTGGAAAGATCCCCTGCAGAAGGGAACAGCTACCCACTCCAGTATTCTGGTCTGGAGAATTCCATGGGCTGTACGGTCCATGGGGTGCAAAGAGTTGGACATGACTGAGTGACTTTCACTTTCATTTTCGTAGGGGGTTAGTCTGACCCTGGTTGAGGAGTCTCCTGGTGGAGAGGCCTGGCATGGACATATATTGGTTGTCCATTATGAAGAGTGTTCAAGGCCATACTCTCAGTCCATTATATTAATCAGTTCAGTTCAGTCGCTCAGTCGTGTCCAACTCTTTGCGACCCCATGAATCGCAGCACGCCAGGCCTCCCTGTCCATCACCAACTCCCGGAGCTTACCTGAACCCATGTCCATCGAGTCGGTGATGCCATCCAACCATCTCATCCTCTGTCATCCCCTTCTCCTGCCCCCAATCCTTCCCAGCATTAGGGTCTTTTCCAGTGAATCAACTCTTCGTATCAGGTGACCAAAGTATTGGAGTTTCAGCTTCAACATCAGTCCTTCCAATGAACACCCAGGACTGATCTCCTTTAGGATGGACTGGTTGGATCTCCTTGCAGTCCAAGGGACTCTCAAGAGTCTTCTCCAACACCACAGTTCAAAAGCATCAATTCTGCGGCGCTCAGCTTTCTTCACCGTCCACCTCTCACATCCATACATGACCACTGGAAAAACCGTAGCCTTGACTAGACGGACTTTTGTTGGCAAAGTAATGGCTTCTATCTGAAAGGAGCTTTGTAACTTCAAAGACACTGGAAGGAACTCTAGTGCCTTTACTCCACCTGCAACAGAACAGTAACCTCCTTATTTAGGGGCAGAGTTATGAGTGCTTTTTATTTTCCTGGTTCTTTAGCGTTTTTGAGAACTAATACTACTTGTTTAATTAGGGGGAAAGGTTTTTAAGAAAATTTTGACTTTGCATGTGGAATGAGATGTTACAAACAGCTTTGTTGAAATAAAATTTCCATACCATAAATTTCACCTTTTTTAAGTGTATGCATCCCTTCTTTTTAGTGTATTTATAGAATTGTGTGGCCATCATCATAATTAAGTTTTAGAACATTTTCATCACCCTAAAAAAGGAACCCTGGGACAATTGGAAGTTATGCCACATTCTCTCCCTGCCCTCACTCTCAGCCAGTCGCAAATATACTTTCTGTCCCTATGGATTTCTATATTCTGGACATTTCATTTAAATGGAATCATAATCGTATACTGTGTGGCCTTTTCTGGCTTTCATTTACCATAGTTTCTTCAGAGTTCTTCCGTGTTTTAGCATGTGTCAGTACTTCACTTCTTTTTATGATGAATGATATACTAATGCTTGGATATACCACATTTTGTTTATATATCCTCAATTTAATGGACGTTTGGTTCTTTTCTGTGTTGGGGATACTATGAATAATAGTTCTGTGAACATTCACTTGTGGATTTTTATGTGGAAAGTTTTCTTGGATCTATAACTAGGAGAGGCATTGCTAAGTCATATGGTTATTCTGTGTTAACATTTGAGAAACTGTCAAATCATTTTGCTAAGTGTCTGAACCATTTTACCTTCCTACCAGCAATATATGAAGGTTCTAGTTTCCCTTTGTTCTTGATAACACTTGCCTTTTTAATTATAGGTTTCCTGGTGGGTGTGACATGATGTCTTCTTGTGGTTTGATTTGTTCCTCCTTGGTGGCTAATGAACTTGTGGTTTGATTCGTTCCTCCTTGGTGGCTAATGATCTTGTGGTTTGATTTGTTCCTCCCTGATGGCTAATGAGGGTGAATATCTTTTTCATAAACCTACTGCTATTTATCTTCTTTTAAAATGTCTACTTATATCCTTTGCCCATTTTAAATGGGAAAGTTTTCTTTTTATCAGAGTTGTAAGGATCCTTTATATATTCTAGATTCAAGTCCCTTATCAGATAAATAATGTGCAGATATTTTCTCCAGCAGGAGGGGGTGGGGACTATCTTTCTGTTGTAGTCAGGGTATACTGTGAAGCATGGACAGCTTTAACTTTGATGAAGTTCAGCTCATCAGTCTTCTCTTCTCACTTGTATTTTCGGTGTCAGACCTAAGAAATCATTGCCTAACCCAAAGTCATGAATATTTACCCGTGTGTTTTCTTCTAAGAGTTTTATCATTTTAGCTCTTATATTTAGGTCTGTGATCCACTTTGAGTTGATTTTTGTGTCTGAATATGGTAGGGGTCTAAATTAGTTTTCTTGCATGTGGATATTCAGTTGGCCCAGCACCACTTATTAAAAAGACTCTTTTTTTCCCCATATTGAATTATCTTGGCTGGGATGATAATTTGGTGGAAAAACCCAGACAGATATTTTCTCCAGTGGCCTACGAGGCATCTTATTTCTTTTTTCCTTTCAAAAAGTTGTTTTCTGTGCCATAACATTCACCCCCAGGGTAAGTCCCCATTGTCTAGTTATAAATTTATTGTTAACCCTTTCTTTTGAAAATAGCATTTTCTGCCTCAGAAAACTAATTTTATTAATTTTTAGAATTCTGTTTGATCAAATACACAAGAGGCCTAAGCATGAAGACCCCACGATCTCAGAAGAGAACAGAAGGGCATGATGTTTCCAAGGAGTGCATTCAGTGTGCATTACATGTTTAACCTTAATAAATTTCTTTAGTCAATTTTTATGAATTCACCCATTTCTAAATCTGAGGAAGTTTTGTAAAAGGTTCTGTTTCCCTTTGAAGCGCAGGGAAGTTGCCAGGCTTGCCTGGTACACCACGACTCAGCAGGGCTGGCCCTTGAAGGCATCCTGGTCGCTTGGCAGACACAGGCAGTGTTGAGGCAGGTAGAAGCATCCAGAAGGGGGTTGCTTACACCTCTTTTGAGGGGAGTCAGTCCAGAATCTAGGTTGAAACTGTGTCAGGTGAGGAAGACCAGAGCGAGTGAGGCAATACAGCAGAATTCCAATCATTAGGGTTCATGACAGCTCTTATGACTGCCTTCTTGCCCCCAGTGTATATACAGAGAGTGTGACCCCTGAGACCACTGAGGATGGTGCTTTCCAAATCCCCAGCTGGTTGTTCTGTCTTCAGCTTTTCAAATGTCGTGCTGATAAAAGCATTTGGAGACTCAGCACATCTTTACACTGGCAGCTAAACTGCAGATAATTGTGAAATGGTTGTAGGCTTCTTGGCACAGAGTTTTTGCTTTGTTAACCTTTTTTTTTTTTTTTTTAATTTGGACTTGCTCAAAATAATTGTGGTGATAGATAATGTTTGTTCAGTGTTTACTATGTAAAAAATGCTTTACTTGCATTATTCATTTAATCCCCAACCCCGTGAGGTATGTATTTGTCTCATCTCATCTCACAAATGGGGAAAAAGACTTGGAGAGATTAAGTAATTGCCATAATCACCTAGGTGGTGAATGACAGAGTGGCCCTGTGTCCAAGAGCCTGCCTGCCTCACCCCCTCAGAATCCGCCAGCCTGAAGTGAAATCTCCCTGTGGTTTACATCCCTAAGAATGGCCAAGGGAGCCAAGGATGTGTTGGAAGCAGTGATTGCTAAGTCAGCTCTACCTGGATCAGCACAATCCTGCTTCTCTTGGAGAGAATCATTTAACACCCTTAATTGTGAATTCATAACTCTTGAGTTTGAGACCAAGCCTCAAAAGAATGGGGTCTCTTCTGGGGTTCACTAGCTATCCTGCCAGTGGCATATGACATCTTTGACATTTGTCTTTGAGCAGAAGAATGGAAATGCACTCCCTGAAGAGTGGTCCACTTGCCCTCAGGTATAGAGCAGCCCAGGGCCTTGTGGACCATCCTTTACATCTGGGGAGGGGCTTGTGCTGCCTTTATCACACACACCAGATCCGCCCACGGCTTTCCTGCGTGTCAGCTGGAGGGCAGCAATGACGCTGCCCCTCAGGGTGGCTCCTGGCACCTGGCTGCCTCCTTGCCCCCAGCACATATGGAGAGAGAGGCCCCTGAGATCACTGAAGACGGTGCCTTCCAAGGCCCCAGCTGGTTGTTCTTGTCTTCGGCTTTCCAAATGTCATGTTGAGAAAAGCATGGAGAGACTCAGCACATCTTCACACTGGAGGCCTCCCCATCCTCTGTGGCTGTATAAAGACTCCCTGGGCAGTTATCTGTGCTGGAGGAGCTCAGATAATGAAAGAGAGTCGGTCATAATCTGAAATCAAGGCTAGAAGTAAGGTTCCCACTGCCGTGACACTGGGGCAGTCACAGGGCTGGAATTACAAAAGGAATGTCAGATATTTGGGCCTGAGTCCATTTGGTAGATGTTCCAGACGAGATCCAGACATGAAATTTAAAAAGGAGTCCAGGAAAATCGTCACCTCATCTCCTGAGCAGCTGATCCTCTGCGTCAAAATCTTGCTTTGCTTTGGAAAATTTGCCCCACCACCTTCTGGTTTGATTCTTGTGTTCACTAGTCCATCTGATTTATTGTTGCCTCTGCATTCCAAACGCAGTCATGGGGGCTGTCTTTGGCTATAGCCAGAGCCTGCCCAGCACAGTGCAGGGATCAGGAAATAGCAGTTCGCATTCTTGGGTTATTATGTTTTTGAATGGAAGATCTTCTGTTGAGAGGGTTGGAATTAATATTTATTTCATGATACCAAACTGGTGCAAAAAACAGATCAGTGGGACAGTTGAATGGAATGGGGCAGTTCTATCCCCGTAAGAGTTAGCTACGTTTGCTGGGGAGTAACAATGTCACAGCAAACTGACACTTGTCCATGATATCACTGTTCCCATGGTGATAATCTAGTCCCATCTTAGGAAGTCTGAAGCTTATTTGGAACTGGGGAGACTGGTTAAGGTGGTACCACTAAGAAATTATTCAGGATCCTATGTGAATGGCAACCTAGGCAGATGAACCTAGAACGTTCTTTGGTTTTCAATACTGGGAAGAGTGGATGGTAGCCAGGTCCACAGTCTGGTTGAGATGCCTAAAAATGTGTGTGCAGTTCCACACTTTCAGAAGATGGTCTTGAAGGACATATCTATTTTTAGAGGGACTGCCTTGTCTCTGAGTTTCATTGGGTTGTTTTTGTTAGACCGAGACTGAGAATGATTTATGGAAAACAAAGCTCTGCTCTGCTTTGAGCTGGTGACACTTGTGTGAGATGTCCTCAGAGGACACGTGCTGTGGACTGGCCCAAGCAGAAAAAGTGCTCCTCTGACCTTAGACTTGAAGCAGACAGAGCGGATGTTGACATAAATTTTCTGAATGAGAATGGCAATTTGTCAGTAAGTCTCCTGCAAGTGGAGAACAAAATCAACAAATGGTTTTTATATTGTTTTTACTATTAAATCCAAACAAAATCCATTTTTTAGAAATACTTATTTGCAGAAAACAAAGACAGTTTGTAACAAAGGTCAGTGTGTACTTTGCTGAGGAAAGTACATTTCCATATTTAATTCCCAGGCCCCAATAAAAAGTTCCAAGATATAGTAAAGATCCTACTATAAAGATCTTTATTAAAGATCCTATGGTAAAGTTAAATGCAGCTCCAGGGGAAGAGGTAGCCCCTTGATAAAACAGAAGAGTAGTTTCTTTTTAAAGAAAGTATGTATATTGTAACACTTAGGATTATATACTTGTAAATCATGTATATGTATGAATATGTGTATATGAATAGCCCATGTCTCTCAGATTTTTTGTCTTTCATTTTTAGATTCTTTATAACCACAGTGTTCAATTTAAGTTTAATACTGAATTCCGGATGTTTTCTTAAAAAAGCGCATGCTCCTAACTGATAAAGTCCGCCTTTCACCCTTGCGTTACCTTGATTGCTCTTTTAAAAGTAACCTCGGTGAATAAAGGCAATTAGACCCTTACTCTTTTACTCCATGAGTCAGTCAGTTTAGATCTGGCAAAGAAAAGCACATTCAACAGAACATTGGTGGTTATCACCTTCTGAGGAATGCTTGGGTGATCCCTGAGGGATGAAGGATAATTTTCCCAGGATCTTTTGCTCTAACTTGGCTGTCCAGAGAGGATTTTTTTCCTAGGGGAATGTCCTTGATTATATTCTGGGATTCCTGTGTTTAGCATTTTTAACTTTTCTAAGGTTATGGACACCTTTGGAAATTTGATGAAAGCCGTAAACCTTCTTGCAAAAAAATACACAGATACATACCAAATTTTGCACAGTTTCAAGGGTTAAAGCCATCTGTGTTAGAGTCTTTTTGGTTTGGGTTTTAACAGAGAACTCCCTGGACTTTGAACAGTAGTTGGCAGACTTCCCCTTCAGCCCCTGGCATGCATTCTGCTCAGTGCTGGCTGGGTCCGTCTCCCGGCCTGGGCCTGCCGTTCGGGCCCGCCCGCCCTCAGTGCAGTCGGGGAGGGGCTGCGGCCAGAAGCTGCTGTCCTTCCTGGTTGCAGCTCCAGCCTGGGACAGAGACTTACCCTCTTCACACTTCCATTTTCTTAGCTGTAACTGAGGCTGAGAACAACATCTCCTCACAGGGTGGTAGTTATACGTGTGCACACATGCACGTGTGCATATGAGTGTGTGTGTGGACACGAGTATGCACATGTGTGTGTGTGTGTGTGTGTGTGTGTGTGTGTGTGATGGGTGGTAGGCCTTCCTGTTAACAAGACCAGTCTGCTGGGGCTTGCCAGTGCAGAAATACAGTCTGGCACTTCCAGGCTATAACCATTCCACAACACTTTCACAGCCCTCAGATTTTCTAGACAAGCCAGCTAGCTCTCTGAAACAGCTCTTATACCAATTTATACTCTATTCATTCCCAGCATCTGAGTCTTTAAGGCTGACACCCGTCAGGTTTTGCCAGCATGCTGCGTGTGAGCTGCTGTCTTCTGGGGACTGTATCCTGCATACCTCTCTCTGGCTGTTCTATCTTGTAAATCTTTCCTTGGTCATGTGAGTTGAAAATATCTCCTTTGTGTCTGTCCTTTTATGCCTATGACTTTTGTTGTGTAGACATTTTCTGCATGGATTTAGCTAGATAACAGCCCTTTGCCTTCTGATTTCTGCTTTTTAGGTCTTGTTTTAAAGTGTTTTTAATATTGTAAAATCATAATGACATTTACTTGTATTTTCTTCTGACCCTTTCAAAGTTTTGTTTTCACATTTGTCCTGTTGAGAGTTTACTCTGTTTAGAGCTTATTTTTGTGAGTGTGGTTTGAGGTGGGGGTTTTAATTCATTTATTTCCACTTGGATCAGTTGTTGTCCTGGCACCATCAACTGACCAGTGTATCATTTTCTGGTTATCTGATATTTTAAGAAGAGTCAGGAAATCTGAATTTTATGTAGCTTCTCCTAATTTTTAATTGTTGGTGATTGGTTAATTTTTTTTTTTTTTTACATACTTAGTGGTCCAAACAGAACATTTCTATAGTCTGAATTCTTCTGTGGCCACCAGCTTGCAGCCTCTTAAGTTTAGTGTGAGGCTTCTGGTCCAAAAGATCTGAGATGGGAACCAAGCTCCATCACTCACTGTTTGACCGTGAGTGAGTTGTCCACTTCTTAGGGTCTTAGTTTCTCATCAGTGTCATGGAGATAATAAATAGTATTTACCTCACCAGGTGATTGTAAGTATAAAATGAGACAGTGAAGGGAAATCTTTAGTGTTGGGTCTGGTACACACAGGTTTGATGTTAGTGTCATCATATCCTTATCCTCATCCTCACCGTTTATTCCTTCCTGTTCCAGTTGACTTCTTTTTTTTAAATTTATTTATTTTAATTGGAGGTTAATTACTTTACAGTATTGTAGTGGTTTTTGCCATACACTGACATGAATCAGCCATGGGTGTACATGTGTTCCCCATCCTGAACCACCCCCACCTCCCTCCCCATCCCATCCCTCAGGGTCGTCCCAGTGCACCAGCCCTGAGCACCCTGTCTTATGCATCGAACTCCAGTCAACTTCTTAAGCAGCAAAGGGTACTTTTTATGAAGATTCAGTTGGTAGGACTGGTATCCTTTTACTCATTTATGGAACTTATTGAGAACCTGTTCAATCTACACTAGCCCATGTTGATTATGAAATAGTGTGTGGGTGCTGGCTCAGATATGCTTAGCATCCCTGCAGACATAAGATTTGGTCAGATGACTGGACTGCTGGAAGATGGGGCTCATAGTGAACTAAAGGTATCGTGACAGGCTCTGGAGGGGCAGGGGATGTGTGCTGGCAGGAGCAGGGGAGAATCAGTGGAAGAGGGGACACTTCAATCTGGCCTTTAAAGGACTTACTGGAGTGGAGGGAAACAGAAAAGATGACCCCTGAGGAGCTACCACAATAATCCGAGCTTAAAGGTTCTGGACTCGGGACCAAAAAGAAAGAAACAAATTCCAGAGTCTGTGAACAGCAGGAAATGGCAGTACTTGATGGTTACTGAGGTGGGGAGGGAGGAGGAGAGAGAATGACTGGGCCTGCAAGCTTTTGGACTTCAAGGGGAGGAAGACTTGAGGAGACTCAGTTGGGGTGAGCCCTTTGGATGTGGCCTGAGTCTGGGGCAGGTGTGGGCCTGATGGCTGGCCCGCCTTGGTGGAAGCCACAGCAGAGTTCAAAGGATCACCTGGTCCTGGGAATAGAACATGGGACTATCATCCTCACCACAGAGGCAAGATGGAAATGTGTGAAACTGCTTAAAAGATGAACGTTTGTTTATTCAAACACAGGCCCTGACATGCATGTTTTCTGTAGTCTGGGGATAGTCTTGAGGTCCAAGGTAGCTGCTCTGATCTGAATGTTTCTGCTCCCCCAGATCTATATGTTGGAACCCTAACCCGCAAGGTGATGATGGTAGGAGATAAGGATGGAGCCCTCATGGTTGAGACTAGTGCCATGTAAGAGGGACCTCACAGAATTCCCTGCCCCTTTTGTCCTATGAGGACACAACAGGAAGACTGTGGCTCAAGGACTGTGACAGCCCTCACCCCCAACTGTGCTGGCACCCTAATCTCAGATTTCCAGCCTTCAAAACTATGAGAAATAACATCTCCGTGGTATTTTGTTAGAGCAGCTTGAAGGAACTAAGACAGGAGCCTGAGGTACGAGCTGTATCCCTAAGTGTGGAGCAGTAAAATGTTGAACCCAAAGGCGAACCATCCACTCCCTGCCACATCCAGGGGACGCTTTCCCAGGCTGGGTGTCTTCCTTTTCTGCTGCCTGTCCTGCCACAGGCTGGCCTGCTTTCTCTCACTGTGTTTGGGGCCCACCTGACTTCTCATCAGCATTCCTTTCTAAGAGGCTAGCTTTCGTTTGTAACTAAAATGGAATGGTGTCATTTCTGCCTCCGGTCTGCAGAGCCCACCCCCCAGGCCTCTTGAGGCCGTCTGGAGTCGGGGCTGGCATGGTGGGTGGACTTTAGCTCACGAAAGCTGAGTCAGCACGCAGATGACGGCCAGCTTCCTGTGTGAGGACCGTCTCTCTAGTTGAGGGGCTGTGGGGTCCTGCCAGCAGGCATTGACAGACCTGCGTCAGAAGCTGCTGTCCAGAGCTGCCCTGGGGCCTGACCTTCCCCCACACCCTCCCAGCCTGAGAAGCAGCCCACTCGTAGGGCCCCAGGACAAAGCACAGTGGGGGAGGGCCCTGGGTGCTGCTGTTGACCTTCACCTCAGGGCCACACTCACATTCCACATGTCACCCCCAGGAGGGTGATTTTGCTGGGCTCAGCATTTAGCAAGAGACGTGGTTTCTTAATTATTCTGAAAAAGCTTCTCTTTGCTAACTTGGCAAGTATTTCTGCGTATGGCCTTGTATTTTATTCTTCTGTACAAATACAGTTCTTAGTATGAGAGGGAGGGAAGCTGTTGTCAAGGCTGCTTCAGGCAAGTTTCAAGAACTTACCATTGCAAGGGTCCTTGGAAGAATGGGAGACAGTAAAGGAGACTTATAAGGCCACCTCATATGGTCCAAGAAATACAGGTGAAACAGGTGAAGTCTGGTGATACAGATAAAAGCAAACCTTGACTCATTAATACCACTTTAATTAACTAATTAATAGCATTATGATTTCATCAACCTAAGACCTTTGAATTCTATTAAAATAACCTGTCTTCTCTCCCTGTGTTATTGAGGTATCACTGACAAATAAAAATTTAAGATATTTAAAGTGTACCACTTGGTAATTTGTGAAAAGGATTCCCCGCCATGGAGTTTATTAACATACTTACTTTTGGGGGGGAACGGGTGAAAACATTTAAGTTCTACTCTCTAAACCAATTTCAATTATATCACACAGTCTTATCAACTGCAGTTACTGGGTTATATGTTAGCTCCTTGGACAAGACAGACTATCATCTAAACTGGCCAGTAATCTTGACCGATTTCAGGTCATTGAATCAGGTCCATACTCTCTTTTTTCAAGTGTGTGCGCACCTCTTCTGTTTTTCAAATTTACATCAAAACAAGCATATCTAGATGTGCTGCTCAGTGAATATTTGAAACCGAGCGCTCCGTGTAACCGGAACCCGGGTCTAGTGGTCGGAGAGCGCCAGCCCCTGGGAGGACCTGCTGTGCCCTTCGCTGTCCTCTCTGGGGAAGCCGCGCCTGAGCGCCTCAGTCACGAGCTGGGTCTGTGTGAAGTGGACCTCTGTGTGGCTGCCCTCTGGCAAGCACTGCCTCAGCCCGGCGGATGCCCTTCGCTGGGCGCGGCCCCAGGCTGCTCTCTCTCATGCCTCTCCCCGCAGCCGCCAGCCACCATGCCTTCTTCCAGCTCAGCTGCCGTCACAGTGTGGGCGTCTTCCCTCACGCCCTGCCTGCCGCTGCTCTCACACATTTCACTCAGGCAGGACTGTTGCGGGAGATTATGACTCAATGCATTTGACCATAAGCAGGCTAGGTCAGGAGAGTGTCCCTCTTCCCAGGCAGCACTCGAATTTCTGCAGGGAACACCTCACATCCACGCTTAGGTACTCCTTTGGGATAGCTGGCCCTGTGGAAGCCTCGGTTGGGTCATTTTCCACATCCCACAGGACCGACATATTTTTAAGGAAAGCACATCTTGACCCCCGCCCCCTAAACCCCACCTTTCCCTAGGGAGAGAGAGGGCGTCCTCACCCCCAGGGAGAGGACGTGTGATGGTGAGCGAGGTGGATGGAGGAGCCTCAAAGCTGTGGAAGGAGGGCTGGTGAAGGTCCCTGGAATTACTGACAGAGACAGGTGCTCAATGGTGAAGTTGGTGAGCAAATGGGAATATAGTAAAACTTCTAAAATCCACCAGCGTTCCTCACTACAGGAGCATGGGCGTGTACCTCACACCACCGGCTTCCAGGAATGTTGTCTGCTGGTGGCTGCCCAGAACCGCGTGCAGGCACACTCGTGTGTGCCCACGCACAAACCCACACACGCGCATGTGCACACCCAGGAAAGCTTGCCGAGCTGCAGACACTGAGCAGGCTTGGCAGAGTCTGTTTCCCTCTGTGGTGCTCGGGGAGCACTCACAAGGGTTTGGAGGTCTTTAAAATGAAGCTTGACCAGTGACCCCAAGCAGAAGCCCCTGAGCCCCTGTGCGCCCTCCTTTTGGAGGAGCCTTGTCTGCTCCCTGGGGATCCTCTTCCCAGACACGAGCACCATCTGGCTGGAGCATCTTGTCTCCGTGCACCTGGCTCAAGCTGGCTGTGGGCTGTTGAATGTCAATAGTTATTTCTCTTCCCTCCGCATCTCCTGGTATGTTTCCGTTTCCACAGAGTGCTGCAAACCTTTCGGATAAATTTTTCGGTTCCAGTTTGTGAATCCCAGGGAGAGTGGACTCCTCTGTTTATACTTCACTCACTTAACTTCTCTTGTGGAAGTCTCGGCTCTAGCCCAGCAACCCTCGAGTCCCCTGGGGGTCTTGCTGTGTGCTTCCCTTACCAGCAGTGGCATCTCTTCCTAAAGCCCTAGATCCTGGAGGTGCCTGGGACGCCCAGAATGAGGGCATGTTTGTCCTAAGCCGGAGTGCGACCCAGCGCACGTTGTCTTTTCTGCTTCTGACCGTAATCAAGCGCCACACACACACACACACACCACATGCACACACAAAGCAGCAGCTCACGTGGATTTGACACGGCTGCATGAGCTTGCCTGTAGCACAGAGGCCGCTGGGATGGTCCCCACTTAGCAGGAAGCCATAATACAGGCAGCGCGGCAGGACAGCTTCCTTGGGGTGTATCAGCACGTTCACTGCTTGGATGGGAACTCCGTCTCTCCCCACCTCACTCCCAGCCCCCACCCAGCCATTCCCCTTTGTGGGAGGAGTGGGCCACAAGAAGACCCTGTCTGCATTGGTAAACACACTGGCGTGCGTTTCTTTTATCGTCACTCATGCTTTTGGTGTTACATCTGAGAAGGCTTCGAGTTTCCCTCTGATCAGATTTACTTCTGTTTTCTTCTGGGAGATTTATCGTTTTAGCTCTTACATTTAGGTCGACAATCCATTTGGAGTTCATTTTTGTGTATGATCTAAGGAAGGGGATCTGACATTGGGTATCTATTTGTCTCAGCACCATTTGTTGAAAAAGGCTCATTTCCCCCATTGGATGGTCTCAGCACCTTTGTCAAAAGTCAGTTGACTGTAAATATGAAGATTTATTTCTGGATTCTTGGTTCTGTTCAGTGGATCTGAATGTCTGTGTGTGTAGCACAGTGCTTTGATTACTCTAACGTGGTATTAAGTTTCAAAATCAAGCATGTGAGCCCTTCAGGGTCAGACTTGGAAGCTATTACCTTCACACTTTCTCTCTTTACTGCTTCATTTGACCTTTAGTGAGCTGCTGGGTTTTTAGTTCATCAGTGCTTCCAGGTTAGATAGATGTTTGGCACAGACAGTTTTGTATTGCAGTGGCCACTTCTGCAGTGCTCATGTTTAAGGAGGGAACCAGTGCTGCTTTTTAAGCCATTGCCTCCCACCCCCATCCATGG
This sequence comes from Okapia johnstoni, assembly GCA_024291935.2. Lineage (NCBI taxonomy): Eukaryota > Metazoa > Chordata > Mammalia > Artiodactyla > Giraffidae > Okapia > Okapia johnstoni. The sequence continues at coordinate 5,104,640 of CM044326.1, forward strand.
TGTAGGGTAAAGACCTTGGTTAACTCATCTTGCTTCCACTGTGACTGACCCCAGGGGACCCAGAAGAGCAGGAAGATGGGGATTCCTACTTGTGGGGGAATTACTAAGACAAGGCTGAGTCTGGGAGGGGCTGTCCTGCTGTGCCCCCTGGAACATGGGGGCCCTGCACCAGGGCAGAAAGCCATGGGCAGGGCCAGGCTAGAAAGCAGTGTCCCTCAGTCCCAAGCAGTGGGACCACCCTCTCCTACCCTTGCCACCTCTCCAGACACTTACCATGAACCTTCTTTCCCGATTTGTTAGAAGCTGTGCCTGTCCTTAGGCATATATGGGGCTCAGTCCACTTTGTGCAGAACCCCTTAGGGGGGTCAGTGACTTACAGTGACTCTGTGAACCACTGATCTCAGAGACTGCAGAAGCAGAATTACAGAGAAGGGCCTGAGTCAGTTAATCTAATAGTATAGAGTTAGGAAATATAAGCAGCATATATAGGAAATATAAATGAAAAGTGATTTTCCTTATTGCAAGTGATAAGGACTTCATTGTGCCTGATAAAAGACATGGTTTTTGAGAATGCAGCCAATTTTCCTTGTTCATAGAGTCTGCATTTGTGAATTCACCTACTCGTTAAAATTCATTTGAAACTCCCAAGTCGGTACTTGCAGTACTTCTGTGGTCATTTGCAGATACATGGCGAATGGTGAAATACTTGAGTCACCCAACAGGCATGTTCCCAGGAGAGGTCAAACAAGGCAGTGTTTTCCTTTCTTGTTTCAGTTCTCATGCTATGAACAACTGTCCTTTTTGAGGTCTCTCTGGCACCTTGTTTTTCATATTTTTCTGCTTTTAGTGGTGATTTTGTTGTTTCAAGTGGCTTCCAAAGATAGTGCTGAAGTGGTGATTAGTGTTTCAAAGCTCAAGGTTACCACACGCCTTGCAAAGAAAACACTAGATGAATTGTGTTCAGCCTTGAGTTATAGCCTGCTGGCACTGAGTTCAGTGTTAATGAATCAATGATACATATTGAATAGGTGTCTTTTAACAGACACACATAAAACAGGGTTATGTGTCAGTTGACAGAATGTGATCAGAGGCTCACAGGAACCAAATCCTGTATTTCCCCAGGACCAATTGTTCTCTATTCCAGAATTCAGGGTTCAGAGCTTCCTTTTAGAATCCAAGTACCATGAGTAATAAGAATAGACCATAGTTACTTTTCATTTGTCACATCCTAGGTTCTAAGACATTTGTTCCTAATGCCGTTCACAAATTCAAATCATACCTCCAACCACTTCGTGAGTTTCCAAGAGCACAAGGACTTGTTGACAAGCCTGAGCGTGAAACTCAGTCTCTACTGCTGTGATTGCCGAGAGAATAGATATAAATTGAGATGTCATAATTGGCAGCGTGGTATGCCAGGGATAAAACCATGATGGTGTTGATTCCTGGAGCAGCTTCTGGGAGAAAGCTGACCATCTCTCTCAGAGGCAGAGCCCAAGAAGGTCTGAGTAATGGGCAACAGGGCCAGCGGTTGTAAACTGTTGACGTAGACAATTTGCTGGATAAACCAGAGTTTATACAATTGGATATTGTTTACTCTTTAAATCTAGAAAAGATCATATGGCCAGCTCTAAGTCTAAGAATTATGTGCTTACACCACACAGTTTTCCACTGAAAAAGAAATTAAACCATCTCACCCAATTTGCTCCTCAAGCCTGTACTCCTACCACAAAAAGGAATGGGGAAGTGTGTGTCCACACTGCATTGATTTGCGTGAGAAACTGGGTTGGGAGGCTCTGGTGGATGTGGTCTGCTTTGTGATGAATTAGATACACGTCTCCAGGCATCAGGAAAACACTTTATAGCCCTTCATCTCTAACTCCAGTATTTCAGACTTTCCAAAATGTATATTGCTTTTCCTAATCTGTGCCAAGGGTTTCATAGAGATGGAGTGAGTCGCCCTTGGGATACAAGCACACACTCAATTATGTGTTGACCGTGAACTTCCTTCATATCTACTGCCTTCAGGGCTGTGCACTCAGAATCAAAATCCGATAGTTTTTGTTGTTGGTGTTGGTTTGTTGGTCTCCCACCTCTGCCTCTGTTGTATGTCACCTTGAATAAATGGAATATAACCAATAACTTTAATTTTCATAGTGAGTACATATTCATTGTACTAGGTTTAAGCCAAAAGGAAGAAACGTAAAGATCTGTAATGACTTAATCATGTCCTAGAGGTAGCTCTACTACTGTTAATATGACCGTATATATCCCTCAAGTCTTTTCATCTTTATGATTAAAGAATTTGGACTTAAACATGTGAAACCTTTACTGTATCCCACGTACATCTCAGCATAAGTGCACATTAAGATTTATGAAAATCCTTTAAATCCTTCAAGCTTATCATTGTTGCAGGTTACCAAAACTTTGGTGTGGGAGGCCCAGGGTTTGCCTGCGGGAGCGTGGGTGCTGGGGAAAGAGAGCCCTGTGTTTGTACCCAAGTCTGAGCCCTGATCAGCCATGTAAGTGGATGCTGAACCTTCACTTCCCTGCCTGTAAAGTGGGGCCATAATACCTTCCAAATAAGAGAGGACCACGCATGCAGAGCTGAACGCGCCTGCGGAGAGAACCCTAATAAATGCCAGTTGCCTTTCTGCTTCGCTTTTGTTCCAAGGAGCTCTGCAAACATGTGGAACTGATGTTTTTTAAGATTTCAAAACTAAGCTCTACTCTGATTTCTCTGGTGGAGAATTTGAAATCATGGAAGGCCGAAACCATTGAAAGCACCACTCTAGAGTCTCAGAAATCCTTGCTGTCTGTGGGGAATTCCAGATCCACCAGAAGGCCCCTCTGCTTCCACAGTCTCAGCATGGACATTAGCAGAACTTATGTTTACAGGCTTCATTTTTTAATTTAAAAAACACAATCAATGCTGAGAAAACTGGGTTTTCCTCATTTCTTGACAAGCGCCGAGGGGGCCTCTGATGGGGTTTTCAAGCCGGTGCCTTTGCAGAGGTAACAGGGTGTCTCCGTGTCTCCATCGCACCCTGCCCTCTACACTGCTGTCGCCAGACATCACGGAATAGTGCTGGGCTTTGTTTTCCCTGCAGCTCCTGGCTTAATTACCATCTGTTCCTACAGCGCTGTTACAACAACCTGGGCTTCTCTCCAGACTTTGGTTTTCGACTTCTAACCATTTTCCACAGCACTGCTCATAAACTTGCAAGCTCCTAGGCTCCATTTTGGGGCTGTTTTTGTTGAGGTGTTTTGCCTTGCTTGGTTTTATGACCAGGCAGTTCACAATTGCAATAAACCATTAAAAACACTAGACCTTAATCCACCTTCGCCTGGGAGCATCTCTTATAAACCGAGGCTTCATTTTCTAGTTTAAAAAAAAAAAAGTCATCTGCACCGTGGAGAAACTAAAATGCGATTATTGAGAGGCCCTCCCCTCAGTTGCTCCCCCAGCCTGCGTGTTACCCAGTTAGAGTGGAAACTCACGACTCCCCATCCTGGTGCTGAGTGGTATTTGAAGTCTGCTGGTTCAGCAGGCGTTCCTGGGACAGCAAGCTCAGCATAGCTGGCCCTGGATGTCTGTCTTTCCCCCTCACCAGACGACTCCTCGGGGCGAGCACATCTGATTGTTTCCGATTGATTCACTGACCCGGGAGGCTGGGCACGACCAGGGGTGCGTTTGAGTGTGTGCGTGTGTGCGGCACGCAGATGCCGTCTGTGCCATGTGGAAGCTTTCCGCCCCGCTCACTGCTGGACTTCTTGCAGCAGCCCACAAAGCATTTTTAAAACAAAACTAGAATAATGAACTTGAAGGCACCTCAAAGGCAGATCGTGTCCTTTCTGGTTGTCATTTTCTTCCTTCCCGTAGTCTGCGTTAAGATGCCCACATGCAAAAAACACATCTTGGGGCCAGAGAGCATTTCCTTTCTTTTCTTTCTTTTTTTTTGTGGAAAACAAAACAAAAACTTCAACCCTGGCCAAGCACATTTCCAAATAAAAGCAGACATGTGCCGTGGTGCCCGGCTCCTGTGCTGATCTGGTATGCTCCTCGCAGAGGTTGTGAGGGGGGCCCTGGGTGTGGCGGAGGTCTTCCCCGGCCTAGTCTTGATGTCAACAAACAGAATGTAGGTTTAGCTCTTTGGGAGCCGGCAGAGAGGTTCATTTTTAATCACTAAATACCTGTACTTACTGTCTCTGCCGGCTCCTTCCCTCCCTGGCCCCTGTGCCCGCAGGGCTGCCCTTCGCTCCCAAGACTCCTTAAGCGCTTTGAGGGAGCCGTGTGCTGCCACAGCCCTTCCCAAGGTACAGGGCCAGTGGGCAGAGGCCCTGGTCACCTGGTCACCGGTGCCACCAGCCCGTGCATGCCTGGCTGGAGCCACTGCCCGCTCCGCACCCTTGTGAGCGCACAGCGAGGCTGGCACCTGGCCCGCCCAGGCCTGTGACCCGCTGATCGCCGCCCCCGGCCCCCGGCCTTCATTCATGTCACAGGACACTGTGGAGAATCGGCCACCACTAGCATTCAAGTCCTGTCCCAGCCCCTGTCCTTGGAGGGTATCATGGGGATGCCCTTCCTAGGTTCAGAGCTGGGGAGGAATGTGCAGAGCCGCCAAGGGCAGTGTCAGCCCGGAGACCGGCAGCCATGCACGGCTGATGCCCATGACCTACAGCTGTGCCCAGTCCATCCAAGGCACTCTCCTGTTCACAGGCCTCTGTACCAGGACAGCTTTGCTCCCCTGGAACACCCATCGCCCCCGGCAGGCCGGCCCCCTCCGCCCTCAGCCCTCAGCCCCTCACTCACAGTGTTGTCCTGAGTCTGGTTCCTCTAGTCACGCTGCCTCAGTCTTCCCACGTCAGGGAAGGTCCTGGGGTCCCTCTCGTGTGTGCAGGGATGAGTCACTGGACCGTGGGGTCCGTCTTCCCAGGTGGCTTCCAGGCCCTTACTCGTCTGGTGTCTTTCACTCCTCCCAGGATCTGGTCTCATCCTGCGATGGGCTCCTGAGACATTTTCCTGAGCCTTCCCACTGTCCTTGGCCTGCTCTGAGTGAGCGCTGGCCCTGGTCTGGCTCATCCCCTGAGAGCATTAACCCTAGCGGGGCTGGGCCTGGGGCGAGGGACGTGGAGGCCCGGGGCACGGATTCTGAAGGGGCCTGCTTGCCCCTTGGGGGTCCTCTCCTTGAACCTTGCAGGCTGGGCACCTCGCCTTGCTGGCCTCGCCTGGCCCCAGCCCTGGAGGCGGAAGTTGGCTGCCTCAGCCTCCAGCTCCCGGTGCCAGTCCAGGGGACCTTGGGAAAGGTACCTTTCCTCTCTGAACCGCGGTTTCCCTCTTGCCTCCATCCTGGCTAATGAGGACTTCGTTGGAGAAGATGTGCAAACTGCTCAGCCTGATGCAAGTCAAATGCTCGACAGATGCTTGCGGTGGTTATTATTATTATTAGACAAATACAGAAGCATCCCACACCAAGCAGCCAGCCTCTGTGAGCTCTGGAGAGACAGGCCCAGTCCCGTGGTCATCCTCGCCCCTGCTTGCCCCTCTCGATGGTGTGTGATGTTGACCGTGTGGATTTGCCCTGCGAGGTCAGGACCTCGCATGTTCTGAAGAGGATGTGTTTTGTGTCTCTGCTGCAGGAATTGCTTACTTAGGAGGTGTGTGCAGTGCTAAGAGGAAATGTGTGCTTGCCGAAGACAATGGCCTCAATTTGGCCTTTACCATCGCTCATGAGCTGGGCCACAAGTAAGTATCAGACTCTGGATTGTTCTGCCTCTTTAAATGCTTTTCTGAATACATATTCTTTTCACTCAGATTCTGGAAGTTCTAAACAGTACTGCTGGGCGCCTTTGCTTCCTCTCGAGTAGGGACCTAGGCAAGCCTGAGCCCCAGCCTTTCAGGGAACCCAGGAGATCACTGAACAGACTGTCTCTGAGAGTGGAAGTGCTCGTTTGATGTTGGTCTGTCCTTAAAGCACACGCTGTAAAGGGAAGAGGTTTTTCTCAGAGTGTCGTCGTGAGTTGCATCCCCTTTCCCACATCAGCACAATTTTGATTCACTCTAAACATATTCAGATAGTGGGATTATCTTCGTGCCGTTGAATTTTTTTTTTCAGCCAGTTTCAAACAAAGTCCAGCTTTCTGAAAGTAGAATGTCAGTGTCTTAATTTCAAGAGTCATCAGCTACGCCCTTGGTCCATTGGCAATTCTCCCCTTGAGGAAGAAAGAACCACAGAACCTTAGGTCCAAAGACGGTGTGGCCAGAACCTGGGGCTGCCTGCTGGTGTTTTAGACAGAAGGTTCTGGGGTGGGTGGCTGGTCCAAGGCTGAGATCACCTGCAGGGAGCCTGGGGCGGGGAGGGATGGGGGCAGGAGGCCAGCTGACTCTCAAACCAACTCCTGAGGGTTTTCTCTTCCTCCTGGAGTAGCTGTCTGTTTTATGTTTCTCTGAAGGAAACATTGTGAGATGACTGCTTAAGAACTTTGAATAAATAAACTGAGGAGGCCAAAGCATGCAGAACAACGGGGAAATTTATACTGAACTGAAGAGAACAAAATTAAATGGAAATCTAGTTCTTGGGGAAAATATATATACTGTCAAGTTTTGCTAGTGCCCTACACAGTAAGAGGCCTGGAATCCTAAATGTGAGCTCAAGCTCCTCAAGAGTAGAGGCAATGGGTGAGGAGTACAAAAGCAGCGGTTGTCCCCTAGTCTTAGCCGTATCTGAGGCTTGATTTTTTTTTTGCCTTGTTTGGTTTATCTGGTCTCATTTTAATTTTTTTCACTCCTGTGGGTGGGTTGTTGACTTATCTGTGCCTCTTGGTTATCATGAAGTGAGTAGAGAAAGTGAAAATAATCTTAGGCGTATTTTCAGGTATTAAGGAGAAAATAATAAGTTATTGGCCAAGATAAGCAAGATGAGCAGTTATCTCTAAGCACATACTTATTTCATCTTGACAGTACTTTTTTATTTATTTTTTTTATTGAAGGATAATTGCTTTACAGAATTTTCTTGTTTTCTGTCAGACCTCAATTGACAGTATTTTAAAACTATTGGTGACAGCACTTTGCTTGTACTCTTTTGCCTATACTGCTAGAAAATAACTTTTTAAATTAGTTGTAATCAAATTTGTATTCACATCTCAGATTTGTTAAGAAAAAAAACAACAAAAAGCCCCACATTCAATAGTGGGTGCTGAGAGAAAAGTGCAAATGAGTATGGCTTTGCAAACCACTTCACTCTGTCAAATGCCCCACCCAGCCCGTCGTAGTACCTGGGAACCCACTCCCTGACAGTTGTGAGAGTGCAGAGTTGTCGAAACATTTCCCAACATGCAAGGTGTGTGGACCTTTGAAGAGATATATTTATGTGAACTTCCACATCCCATGGCAGGAGTCACCCCCACACGTGAGCCCACGTGGGCCGCCTTTTCTCCTTGGACGTTAAGAACACAGAGCGCCATTCCTCTCCGGTGGTCTGTGTGGTTGTGCTTTATCAAATACTGGCATCTTAACTCGGGAGGTCTGCAGATGAATGATTAGATTCACTCAAAATCCAATAGCCTTTAGCTACAGTCTGTTTAGAATGCTCGGAGAACTCTTTATAGCTTGCTACTGAACTCTAATTACCTGCAAAAACAAACACCTTATTGTTCTTTAAAGCCAGTAAATCCTGCTAACATTTGGTCCTGCCGCTCGTTGGGCCATCATGGTTTTCCCAGAGAAGTCTGTTGTCTCTGATTATTTGCAAGCATTGAGAAGCAGATCCTCCGTGGATGAAGTCAGCCTCCCTGTCCACGGACCCCTCTGGTCATCCAGCTCAGAGAAGTCGGGGAGGCTGTGTGGAGTGGGAGGCCTGCCTGCACTCTCGGGAAAGCCACTGGACAGGCTGTTTTACAGATGCGAACCTGGAAACTGGTGCATACTTTGGGATAGAGAGAAATAATTTAACTCCGTGTTTCTTAAGTGTGTGTAAATGGACATAGGATGGTATTCTCAGTGATCTGATCCACCGGTCCGTGCTCTTGAACAAACTTTGTTGGTGAGAGTTTTAGAAAACAATAAAGAACACCCCTCTGTGTACCCATGGGAAATCTCCAGAGAGCTCACCCACCAGGCCCTAACCATTTAATACTGAAAAGCAAAGCATCTCTTCTGAAGGGTGAATGTGTGTGCCTTTGCATGCAGGCATGCATGGACGTGGCCCTTCTGCTCCTTACCCAGTATACTTCCTGTGAGGAGCAGTGTGAACACTTACACTCAGATGCCAGTGTTAGGAAAAAAGTCGCTTTCCGTAGGAGCTGCACAGGCCATTTATCAGATGATGAGCATCAGATAAGTTAACATGATTTCATTTCTGCTTTGGCTTTCAAAAAACACAAAGCTTAATGTAAGACTCAGGTTTAATATTTAACTCATTGTAGTGCTGGCATTTTTCTCCCTCTCTCCCTTGTATGCATGGTTTTATTTCAATTATTGTAGTTCAGAAATAATTCATTTGGTGCTGTGAACTGGCTCCAATCCAATTTGCAATAAAATAAGTTCTAAATTATAAATTAAATGAAAAAATTTTGACTTGGTAACATCAATAATGCCACTTTGGACATAAATTAACAATGAAGTGATGATGTTTAAATTACATCAGATCTCGTAGAGCACATACTGTGTACCAGGTACTGTTAGATGCTGTGTATTCACTGTGTTATTGAATCTGTCCTATGAGGCAGTTTTACTAGCTTTTACTTTATAGATTAGGAAACTTAGTGGTACTTTAAAGACAATTTCTAGTCTCTGCCTAAAATGATTTGGGATCACTTGTATGATAATATGGACTTCCCAGGTGGCTCAGTGGTGAAGAATCCACCTGGAATGTAGGACACTCGGGTTCAATCTCTGGGTCTGGAAGATCCCCTGGAGGAGGGCATGGCAACCCACTCCAGTATTCTTGCCTGGAGAATCCCATGGACAGAGGAGCCTGGCGGGCTACAGTCCATGGAGTCACAAAGAGTTGGACATGGCTGAAGCGACTTAGCATGCACACGCACACATGATAATATACCCATGCAACAGGGCCATTAAAATAAGAATGCAAATTATAGAAATATATGTTATAAAGAAGAGAGCTTGCTATATATCCAAAAATCCAAGGTACCTTCAGTTTGCCAGCAGCCAGTGCAGAGAGGGCAAAAATGGCATGGTACAGCTCCCTGAAGGAAGCCAGCGTGTCCTCTAGAGGGGTTTCCCTGGGAAGCTCAAGTGCTGTTGGTGAGATTGGCAGTTTTCTGGTGATCTGCCCTGGTAAAGAGGTAGGGCAGAAAAGACTCTGGCCATGGCTTTAGACAGAAAGTGAAGGATCTGCCTTTCCTGATGGCAGTCGTGGGGGACACCCTGGGAAGGGGCTGTCCTGTGTTCCTGCCTGGAGGATGAGCTGGGTCTGTCAGCTGCTGTTCTGATGGCAGCTTTGGGGCTTTTTAATGAGCCTGATGTGAAGAGCCGACTCATTGGAAAAGACCCTAATGGTGGGAAAGATTGAAGGCAGGAGGAGAAGTGGGCAACAGAGGATGAGATGGTTGGATGGCATCATTGATTCAGTGGACATGAGTTTGAGCAAGCTCCAGGAGATGGTGAGGGACGGGGAAGCCTGGCATACTGCAGTCCATGGGGTCACAGAGAGTCGGACACGACTGAGCGACTAACAACAGCAACATGGCCTTAGATGCCTTCTTGCCCATGAAAGGCAGCTGCCCCCATCTTTTGGTTCGCCTTGTGCGAGCTTTGGAAGGCAGCTGTCTCCCTGTCTTGTTGTGGTAGCTTGAGAAACCCAGCTGAAAATGAGGCTGTTTTTGTGCCTTCTTGAGCCTGCAGTGACCATGAGAAAGTGATGGTCTTGAGCACGAGAGGGTGTCCACGATAGACCTTTCACTTGAGGGCCACGTTTCCAGCTGTTGTTGGTTAGGACAGAATCACTGACATGGAGCAGACCACCCAGTTGGGACAGCTCTGCCCAGGTCTTTCCCTTAAGGAACCAGGATGCCTTGCGGTGAACTTCAGTGTCCAAGTTGTTCATCACTATTTGACTTTAGAGAGAAAGAGGGAGAGCTCCAAGCATCCATTTCTTTGAGGCCAAATGCAGCCCTGATTGCTCATGGGAAGAACTCTTCAGAAGCTCATGTCCACGCTGATTGCCCATGAGAAAAATAAAAAAGTCAAGATACCCTGATGATCAAGGGGAGCATTGGTAGTGATGTTAGTATAACATTACTTTTAGAGGCTGTTGTTTGCTATGATTTGGAACTTTTAGTGTTAGAAAGAAAATGTTTCCATGAAAATTGGTTAGAGTGCCTTTTGTTTGGGGGAAGGTCAGTCTAATGTGGCTTGATAAGGCCCAGGGGAGATATTTGATTGAGAAGAATGCTTCCTAGTGCAGTTGGAGGCTGGGAGGGCACAGAACCAAGTCTCAGCTGGTCATCTGGGGACTGGGGAAACCCAGGAACCATGCATGCAGCATGCACACAAGCTAAGGCAGTACCCGGGAAGTGTCTAAACAGGGCTTCCAGGTGGGGTGGGGAGAGCGGAGAGGGACTCTACTCACTGCCTACCCAGCTACCCACTCAGAAAAACAGGGAACTTTCCCTTGCAGAAAATAAATCTCTGCTTCTGTCGGATTTAGGAGACTCTGTTAGATAAGCCTGAGCCAGATCAGTGCCTGCCTAGACAGTCAGACCAAACCATGTGACCCCTCCAACCCACAGAAATCTGAAGAAGGTGCTCCAGGCAGGCCCCAGAGCCATGGCCCATGTGCAAGCTGTTTTGGGCTGGGCCTCTGCCCACCTGCTCTTTCTGGGGTCTTTCTTGACTTCCAGATGCCCTTTCTTGGGTCTTTCCATTCTGGAATCTACCTTTGCTCTGGTCAGCTGGCTCTGCCTGGGGCCTCTAAAAAATGCTGCCTTCATGGGAACTTGGGAACCCAGCAGAGGTGACATATGGGCTGTGCTGCAGGAGAGGAGCCCCTGAGGCTCTTGGAAGTGCCCGTGGCCAAGTGTTAACAGGCCCGATCAGTTAAACCACCCGCTCTGGGGAAGGGACGCCTGGAAAGCTCTCCAGGAGACACCGGGGGCAGCAGGGCAGGGCTGTGTCACTGCTTCCAGCCTCATCTGCCTGCCTGCTCCACCTCTCGCTCCCTGGCCCTGTCCCCCCGGGCCACGCTCAGGGTTGAGCCGTGGTGCTGGATGTGCTCCTGGCTCCAGCTCACCCCTCGCAAGGTCGCCCTGAATTCCGTGCTTTTTCGCCACTCTCCTAGCCCTGCACCAGATGCGTGCGTGCAAGTCACTTCAGTCGTGTCCAACTCTTTGTGACCCCGTGGACTATAGCCCACCAGGCTCCCCTGTCCATGGGATTCTCCAGGCAAGAACACAGGAGTGGGTTGCCATTTCCTTCTCCAGGGGATCTTCTTGACCCAGGGATCGAACCTGTGTCACCTGTGGCTCCTGCATTACAGGCAGACTTCACCACTTGAGCCACCAGGGAAGCCCAGTAGTCGTGCTCATAGCTGGCGAATCAGGTGAGGGAAGGCCCAGCCCTCCTGAAAGAAGCCACCGCAGTCAGGGGTAGCCCTGTCTCATCACAACTGACACCTCTTGGGCGACCTGGAAATGGACGGGAAAGAGCAGAAGGAGGGGGACCGGCAGCTCACAGGGGCCTGACGCGCCCACCTGCAGAGAAACGCAGGGCTGAGGTTGAGCGATATAAAGACCCTGCGATCAGGAGCTGTGTTTGATGACACTTGTGTACCTGCAGACACGCTGTCAGTCCTAGATGGACCCCGGCCCATCAGTGCATGGTGCACAACCGGGTCCCCAGATCCACACAGGTGCCCCTCACCCCCTGGAGCTAGCGGAAGCCCCGCCCTGGCTGATGTCGCCCAGAGGGGGGACTCTGCTCCCCTGCTCAGTCCAATGAAGACAGAGGGCAGGCGGGGGGCCACCTGCCTGAGGTGAGAAGTGGACCCATGGCCCAGGCAGGTCCCGGGTGAAGCTTGGTGGCCTCCTGTAAAGACACCGGTCAAAAGCAAGAACCAGGCACTCTGGATGTTTCCAGCTAGAACGTGACACACGCAAATGAGTTCAGGGCAGCGGACATGGAAGGGTGTCCTGTTGTTGTGTGCCTGGGGACACACTTGCCTGAGGTGTGGCATGGAAGCAGGCGACGTTCATTTCCCAAGGATGGTGGTTTATGGGCAGAGGGTGGTTGGGTGCCTGGGGAGCTGAGGAAAGGGGAGGGGACAGCTGTTCTGGGAGAACTGTTCTCAAAACTGGAGTTGATACATTCAAACTGAAAGGAATTGTCTCAGTCCCAGAACAGGCAGGAAGGAAAGTCATTATCCAGATGAGTGAAGAGGGGGACAAACTGCCAGTGCAGAGCAGGGGGTCCAAGACAGGCACACGGGGGTTGGGGGGGATGTGAGCAGGCAGGTGGCCCCCAAGAATGGCCAGGCAGCCTGCTGAGTCCTCTGCCTGGCTGCTCAACTTGGCGGGCACAGCATGGACATCACATGGAAGGTGGAGTGGAGAGAGGATTTCTGCAAATGCTATAACTGTTTAGAAATCCCAGGAGGAGGACAAGTGTTCTTTCGTTCTAGTTGGAATTCGGGACGGCTCTGTTCATGTGTGGGTCAGCCTTTCTTGCAGAACAGAAAAGGTGGCCCCCAGGAGGTCTGCAGGAAGGGCTGGTTCTAGGGCAGGCAAGTCCCAACCCTAGGTTTTCAGAGGGATTTCTCCCTGAATCCCTGGGTCTCACCCTCCATCCCTACTCAGTTTCTATAGCCTCCTGCAGCCTCCTCTCCTAGAAGGAACCTTAACTGGTGGTGCCAGTGGTGTTCAGGGCTCTCAGGATTCATGTGGAGGTGCTTGGAGCAATTTCTGAGTACCATTTCCTCAGCTCTTGGCCCCTGGATTAAAGGTGGTGTACGAGCATCCTTGACTTGGCTGTCTTATCCAAATTCCAGAGTCACATCAAACCTCATTTACTTTTCTTATTATTTTTAAAAATGTGCCACTGAAAACTCTAAGCTCTTTGACATTAATTTACAAGCCACCCTTCTCCTGGTGTCTTTGATGAGCTAGCATGACTTGTGATTTGTGGAGGGCTGTGGGCAGCCACCATGGGGTCTGCACCCAGCACAGCAGCTGTCAGCCCCGCTCTGCAGTGCCCTGAGTGACTCCTTCCTAACAGCTCTGCCTTTCCTTCCCCTCCTTTTCCCACCCCAAACTGAAAAAAAGCAGAATTTCCTTTGGGCCCCTCCCAGATGGATGGTTTTGAATGGGAAGCATAGGGTCCAGTGCAGCAAGGAACTTGGTCTCTGGGGCCCTGTTTAAATGACTTCTCTGCCTTAGGGAGTGATTTCTTACTGCCCAGCATTAGGAAGAGTTGCAGGGAAGTTACCATCATTTCCTTTGGAGTCTTACCCTTGACTCGGATTGAATGTAAGGAGAGAACCCTTCTTCCACTTGACTGGAAAGCCCAGAGCCACTGTTCTTAAGAGGACCTTGATCGCAGTCTTGCTGGATCTGCCCAGGCCAGGCCTGGGAGGGAAGACAAAGGGAAAGCCATTAAAAGCTCTTCAGCGAGCAGACACATGTGTTCCCACCTGCATCCTGAGCGGCTAGGCCAGGCAGCTATTGGCTGGATGTTATCGCCATGATGGGAAATCCAGCTGGATCTGGGCGTCTGCTGCTCCCAGAGTTCCGTTACTCTGATAGGGAAGGTTACACAAGATGTGGGAGTGTTTGTCTCCATCCCAGGATTTCTTTGTGTTTAATTATTGGTGGATTTCCTTACCTGAAATCATGTCGTCTGAGACAGTGTTGGAGGAGATGGTGGGGCAGGAAGGGGGATGTGAGGTGTGAACTGGGTTTGGCAGAAGAACCAAATTTTGAAATCCCCTCAGAACTTCCTTACATTACAGACTATTCCAGGAATTAGATGAGATCCAATTTTCTTGTTAGAAATAGCAGAGCTTCTGGCAGCTCCCCGTAAGTGGCTTTTCTCATGGTTCTCGGAGCTGGAAGAGATGTCCAAAGTCATCTCAGCCTCATATTGCAGACGGCTTCCCTTTCCAGGGCTCCGAGTGACCAAACAGAGACTCAGACCAGAGCCTCAGGCCCGGTGCGGTGCCTTTCATACAGCTGAACCGATCGCATCCTGAGGCCAAGCGCTCCCCAAGGGGCCCCTCTGGTGCTGGGCTTACCCACATTTGCCAGGCAAGACCGCTGCTGCGTACCTGACCGGGGTTGTGTAAGCACTGTGGGAGGTGGTGGCGCGTCCTAAGCGTGCAAACTTCTCCACAGATGGAGGAGGGCTCTGTTACGGACTGAGTGCTTGTGTCCCCCAGACTCTTATGTTGAGATCTCACCCCTATGGTGATGGTACGTGGAGGTGGGGCCTCTGAGCAGTAATTAGCTCAAGAGGGTGGCGCCCACACAAATGGGATCGGTGCCCTTCAAGGAAGAGGCCAGAGAGCTGGCTGGCTCTCTGCCGTGTGAGAAAACAAGAAAGCAGCCTCTGTGACCCAGGAAAGGGCCCCCAGAACCCCACCGTGCTGGGCCCCCGACCTTGGGCTTCCAGCGTCTACTACTGTGAGAAAGAAGTTTCTGTTGTCGATGAGCCACACAGCTTGTGGTGTTTTGTTGTGGCTCACACATGCCCGCATTCTCCCAAGGTATTTGGTTTCATGCCTGAAATCCTTGTTCATCCACTGCCCGCTGCTGATGGAAAATTCCAAAGGCCTGAGGGCAGCTGCACATTCTCGTCGCCCCTGGGAACTTTGCCACCAGCCCAGTCAACGGCGGTTCTGGGAAAGGGCCCTGCTCTCCTTGTCCAGTTTTAGGCACCGAGGTCACGCTTCCACCTAGCCTGGAGGTGGTGGTTTTGCCAGATGATGGCGGCGGCAGACAGGACCAGCGGAGGAGCTTGAAGGGTCCAGGGGAGCCAGAAATCATGGATTTTGTTCCTGATTGCAGAACAGAGCACTGTAGTTGTCAGGGGCCTGCGTGAGGATCTGGGGATGGCCTCTCAGAGAAAATATGAATAAGTGGAAGGATATAGAATGTGGAAGGTTGTAACACCCCCCAGGGTCACTGGATGCCTGACAAAGGCCTCATCTTAAGCACAGCCGTGTTTCTGGGGTGTTTGAAGGGGCCGCTGTGAAGTGAGCCTGGTGGTTCACTGACACTATCATCAGGAGCAAAAAGAGAATGAGAAGAAGGCGTCTCGGTCAGTTCTGAACTGAGCTGGGAAAAATCTTGGGGTCGTCGGAGTCCCCAGAGAGGCTGTTGCTGCGGTGGGCTGACAGCCCCTGGAGAAGCTGGGCGCTGGGACTCGGGGGACTGAAGTGTTGTTGGGGATGAGCCTGCCCCTCTCCGAGGGCCACGGCTTCCCCAGCTCATGACCAGGTAGGTTGTTAACGAGAAGGGGTCAGAGAATCAACGGTGGCTTTCCAAGCCAGACTTGTTAAAGTGTCTCTCACGCCAGGGGCCTGGTGGGCCCAGCGGGACCCCTGCCGCAGGGCGGCTTCGGGCACACGAGGACCAGATGACTCGCCCGCTGATAACCTGCAGGGCAGCTGGGTTTCGGTCAGAGGTGCCTTCCAGGCAGGAACACGTACTTCCTGGGTCAGTGACCCTTAACCAGCCTGGGGGCGGGGAGGGGGGGGCCAGGACGAGTCTCTGTGACCTGTGCCCTGCTTCCACCAAGGAGGGAGCTACCGTGAAGACAAAGGCGGTTGGCGGCCGGCTGCCTGGCCCACGTGGAGCTTGGCTCACTGGGCAGAGCAGGCTCCCAGGACCCGTCTCTTTCCCCGCCCCCCGACCTCCCCCCACCCCAGCCCGGTCTGTTCTTCCTGACTTGGCAGCCGCCGCCCGGAGCGCCCTGTTCCAGTGCCCCGTTCGGAATCTGGTGAGGAAGAGCGAGGCAGCCCCGGGTGTGGAGCTACACCAGGGACAGGCGGGAGAGACGCTCACACAGCTGCACCCCTGCCTTCTTCCTCAGAGAGTGGTCCCAGCACCAGTAGCATCGTGTCACCTGGGACCCTGTTGGGAACGCAGAGTCCGAGCCCAGCTGGGTGATTCCTAGGCACGTGATACTCTGAGACTCGATCTCAGAGCAATGCTCGCTCCTAGCTTCTGTGTTTGTGTGTGTGTGTGTGTACACATATAAATATAAACATAGAGATCTTTATATGGGAGTTGAAGGGAAAAACTTTTGTTTTTTTCATTTTTAAAATTTTGGTCTATGGGGGAGTTTTTAGAACAGCTTTATTGCCTTCACTTTGGAGTCTTCTCCGTGGTTCCATTTTACCCGTGCTTCATTTACCATCCTTACGATGCCAGCAGCCTCCAACGGGTCTTTACCAGGCTTCCAGAGTTGATGCTGGGTTTCCGTTCAGCTTCCTCTGTAACTTAAAGACCAGCTTTCCTTGTCATGATTGGTACATCTTACTTGCTAAAAGTGTATCATAAAATCTGATAAATTTTTGGCCAAACACCAGAATGTCAAACTCACGGATGTCAACAGACCTGTTTAGGAACATGCTGATCAAGCAGAATTTGGTTTTCCTGTGAGATGAGATATTTCCATGAGGAAGATGCAAGGAAGCAACAGGACTGAAACACTGAACAAAAATGTCAGACACTCCCGAAAAGCCTCCAAGGCGGTGGTCTTTGACACCCCCACAGGGCGGCAGCGGCCCTTGACCCAGGCGTTGACATGCTGGCACTCCTGTCTTTCCCCCCCAGTCTCCCTTTCAGTTTGTGTTCTCCGTTTGGAGGCAGAAGCCGCTGTGGGAGAGTCAGTGCTTTTCCTAAGTGTAGCTTCTTCCCAGCCTCGCCGCCAGTGACCCATGAGTGCAGAGTCCATCCTGGCACTGCCCGCAGTGGGCAAGTCAGCCTCTTAATTGTATTTTCTGTCTAATATCAAAGATGTTATTTTCTCTTTCCACATTTGCTGATATTATCCAAAGTCTGGAAGACAAGTGCAGCCCCCAAATGCTATGTAGAAATGCCTGCAATATGAGAGTTTAGAGTAAGCCCTGAAATCCAGGCCCTTGGTCACTTCTAGCTGCAACATGAGTTGAATCACATTGGCCTAGAAGCCCATCTGCCCTGGGGGTTTAAGACTAGCAATGCCTGGCTTTGGTCTTCAGAACTTCTTATTCTCTGGTCTTTGTTGTGCATGTAACAACTCCTTCCAGGTGATTACAAAAATTGTTTCCTTGTGAAAAATGTCCCAGGAGAGCAAACAATGGGGGCTGGTTACCAAAGTGGAAAGAAAGTTAAAAAGTCCCCCAAAGTGATCCTCCTTCCAAACTGGCAGATTTGCAGAGGGTTGTAAAGATACCCCTTTTGAAGGCCAAGGGCTCGCTGTGCTTTGAAGAGCCACACCCCGAGGGACACTGGCTTTGGTAACTCAGTTGCCTTTATCACTGGGCATGCTCATCATGACCGAACTGCCCAGCGAGTCCCACCCAGTGTTCATGCACTCCTTTAGAGGGTGTACACTACATGTTGTACCAGTAGGAGCTGAAGATTAGATAATGGACGAGGTGAGAGAGATCAACGGCCAGATACTGGAGGAGGTGAGGTGCTTCACATGATTCAGGCTCTCTTGGCTCAGGCTGAGGAGACTTGTTTGCAAATGAGAGCACGGGCAGTGAGGGAAAGCAGGGGTGCTAAAGACTAAAATAGGTAAATGCTGTCATGCAAGGGGGAAATGAGACAAATGGCATACATTTTAGACTTGGGATATTGATATTGTTTGGAGGAAAGATTCCAGAGTGACTCATCAAATGTCATTTGTAAGCGCTCAGGTTTAAAAGAGGCAATCCTAGAAGTCAGCCGAGAACCTCCAGACAAGTCATCCCCAACAGACCCTGCGGAAGCAGAGCATGTAAAATGTAAATTTCACCCAGGTTTCTGCAAAACTCTTAACATTCCTGATGGGAAATATGTGGAACCATGGGCTGGATCCTGCTGCAGTTAAATGAACTTATCACTTGAACTTGACTCAAAGCGTGGTTATTAGAAGAGAAATATCTACCTGGGAGAGAGGCTTCTGGCTGCCCTGGGGCTCACTGATTTAACATTTCCATCATGAGCTTCATGCATGTGGAGAGAGGATGCATGCCCATCAGACACTGAGATGGCACAAACGGGAGGGAGAATGGTGTGCAAACATTCAGAAAATATGAAGTTCTTGACCACCTAGAAAAGTGGGCCAAATGCTGCAATTCATGATTGCATTTCACCTCCAATCCTATGATATTATTATTTGCATTTTATAGAGAGGTCCAGGGACAGTCCACTGGTAAGTGGCAGAGTCAGGCTTCAAGCCTTTTGTCAGTGTTGAAATCTGTGCACTAACCATATGCCTTGCAGCTTTCCAGATGGTGTTTAATATGAGTTAAGCCCCAGATGAAGCAGATGTAATGCACAGGATAGTGGGAACATGGCTTAATGGCAGCGTGTGTAAAAAGATTTTGGTCCCTGCCAGCAAACACGTGTGTCTCTACTTCCGCGTTGTACTCCATTGACAGACATTACTAATTGATCTCAGGACCCTTTGCCACTGAATTCCAACTCATAATCCTCCCTAACTCTGCAGCAGCCCATAGAGTAAGATTGGCACAGGAGATGAAACTGATTTCCTACATGTAAGGGGTTTCATTTAGCTGGTGAGCTTCCCTGGTGGCTCAGATGGTAAAAGCATCTGCTTGCAATGTGGGAGACCCAGGTTCGATCCCTGGGTCAGAAAGATCCCCTGGAGAAGGAAATGGCAACCCACTCCAGTACTCTTGCCTGGAAAATTCCATGAATGGAGGAACCTCGTAGGGTACAGTCCGTGGGGTCACAAAGAGTTGGACACGATTGAGCGATTTCACTTTCACTTTCAAGGTTAGCTGCATACTTATTAAAACAAATGCATTCTTAGGCCCCGTTACAAGGAGCCTCATCTCCAGAAATGATGAAGGCAGTGGTGGCTCTGCTCTGCCCTTCAGAGGTTAGGTGGCATCAGGAGTCTTGCATTCAGTATTGGGAAGCCTGTTTTAAAAGGGACCACAGGAGGCAGGATTATGCCCATGTGAAAGGGCAGAGGATGATGAAGGAAACAGCTGGAGGAACTGAGTGTCTCTGTGTTGAAGAGTAGGGCTGGGGGACACAAGCACGCTAGAGGCTGCCGGGCACAAAGGGTCTCTGCACAGCCTCTGATGGCAGAGTAAAACCAGATGCTCAAGACATGGAGAGCGGCTTCAACCCAGTGAAGAAAGAAAGTTCATCGAATTCGAGTTCTCTGGCAGTGTTGGTTTCCTGCCACTGGGGTATTTGCCCAGAGCTGGTTCCTTGCAGCCTGGGGGTTGAAGGAGAGATGCTTGGAGGATGAGGAGAGTAGAGCTGATCTCTGAGCTCACATCAAACCCTCCCCTTGTTGATCCTGCCCCCCACACAACATAAAGGACAAAATAGGCTAGGATCTGGGTGGTGCCCAGACCCTAAGGCAGAACTGGCAGCAGAGATACACCCGTGTTGAACAGTCGTCCCCCTCACGGGTTGATTATACAGGCTAGTTTTCAGCGTCTTACATTCATCAGTTCTTTCGGTCCTCCCCATCATCCCGTGGGGTGAGCACCGTCATTCTCTCCATTCTACTGGTGAGGAAACAGAAACACAGAGAGGGTAAGTGACTCGCTGCAGCCCTGGAGCTTGTGGGTGATGGAACCAGGATTATCATAAAGTTATGCTGCATTTGGAAGTAGGATTGTATGTAGCAGGCTATTTATTGTGGCGTATGAAGTGCAGGACAGTCAGCCCCATAAAAGGACCACATTGAGGGTCCTCAGAGAGGAGGCAGGAGGGTGGGAATGGGCCTTGAGGGAGAAGATTGCATTGTAGTTGGAGGAGGGGGGATGCGTGGGGGGCTGAGGGCAGTGAGCCAGGGACACACGGCGGGCAGGGTGCAGAGCCTCCCACGGGAAGCCACTGTGACGGGGGTCAGGGAGGCCTAATCTAGAGGTCATGGAGAGAAGGTGGGGACAGTCCAGGGACGGAGGAGCTCTGGCCGAGACCATGTACCTTGGCATCTGTGCAGCTAGTGGCTGTCAAGCAGTGCAGGGGAAAGGCAGGGCCCATGCTGTCCCCTAGGATGCAGGCCTCCAAGGTTCTGCCCAAATGTGTAGCCCAGGCCTGCAGCTTTAATTTAGGTCTTCAGGGAGAAAATCCTGAAGGCAGCTTTACCACAGGTTGAGTCAGTTAATCTTCCTATGCCCCCAACTTCCCCATCTGTATAATGGGTACATTGACTTTCCCTCCTCCATAGCATGGTTTGGAAGATTCAAGGAGTCAGTGCTGGCTTTGGTCCTGGCCTGAGCTAATGTAAACTCAGCTTTTCCCTGCTCCTCTCCTTTAAATGCAACCAAATGTACCTTGAGAATTATTCAACAGACAATAATAAAAGGTCTATGAATGCTGGGAAGAAGAAGGCAGATTGGCTGGGGTCCTGAGGACCTAAGAAACAACAGCATGGTGAGTTCCAAGGCTTTCTTTTTACCTCCCTTGTATCTGGACTTGGGACCCTGAAACATCAACAGATACAAACATAAAACCCAAGAACAGCCTGCTCCTTCAGCGATGGCCTGGGAAAGGCAGAGGCCAAGGAGACCTTGCGGGGAGCCTGCTACACCCGCTTCCATACACAGGATGTGTTGAGCTGGCTGAGCTGCTGGCTGCTGCACGTTGAAGCCCGGCTCCTGTCCCTCAGCCAACGCAGAGGAGGCAGCGGCCAAGGCCTGTGCCTCCTCGTCCTCATCCCAGTGGCTCAAGGAGCCCCAGGCCAGCAGCTTCCCATTCCCATAGCCCTCCCGGCAAGGAGTGCCCTGGTGACATCAGGCAGCCCATGGGAGCACCTTCCGCCCCACAGATGTCACCAGAGTTAATGAACAGGGGCCCAGACAGCACCATTTTCAGGTACCCAGCGTTCACTCACCAGATGGCCCGCAATACCGCCAAACACTGGCCCAGATGCAGAGAATCCAGGTCGCTCATGTATTGCTGGTGGGGAAGTAAAGTGGTATGGCCACTCTGGAGAACAATCTGGCAGTTCCTTTCAATACTAAGACCCAGTGGTTGTACTCCCGGGCATTTATCCAAGAGAAATAAAAACTTATTTTTACACAGAAACTTGTACATGAATGTTTATAGCAGCTTTTGGTTGTAACAGCCAAAAGCTTGAAACTACCCAGATATCTTTCAGTGGGTGAATAGTTAGACAAACTGATACATCCACACCATGGAATACTATTCTGCAGTAAAAAAAAAATAAACAGATTATGAATGCAGCCACAGGAATGATACTGAATGAAAAAAAGCCAGTCCTAAAATGATGCATACTGCCTGATGACATTTATATAACATTCATGGTGTAACATAGAGATGAAAGTGTTAGTCGTGTCTGACTCTTTGTGACCCCCTGGACTGTACCTCTGTCCATGGAATTCTCCAGGCTAGAATCCTGGAGTGGGTTGCCGTTTCCTTTTCCAAGGGATCTTCCCAACCAAGAGATTGAACCTGGCTCTCCTGCCTTGCAGGCAGATTCTTTACCGTCTGAGCCACCAGGAAGAACACAGAGATAGGGGACAGATTGGTAGTGGTCAGGGTTTAAGGGGTGGGGTGGAGGGTGGCCATGAAAGGGTAGTCTATTGGTGATGCCATGACTTCCTGATTGTGTTGTGATTGTGGTTTATAGGTAGCAGCGTGTGTGAAGAAATTGCCTAAAACTACGCACTAGAGTGCGTATATGAGATCTGAATAAGCACTACAGGTTGCATCAAGGTTCATGCCCTGATTTTGATTCTGCACTGTAGTTATTATGCAAGATGTTACCATTGGGGGTGTGTGTATGGGGGTGCAGAACCCCACCTCTGTATTTTCTTTTCAGCTCCTATACATCTGTAGTTATTTCAAAATTAAAAGTTTAAAATAAGTGAGAGAATGCCTTGAAGGTCTTCCGGAAATGCGGGTGTCCAGGCCACACCTCATAGCAACTGAATCAGGATTTCTGCTGGTGGGATCCAGACATCCAAAATTTTCTAAACTTCCTTAGGTGGTTTGAACACCCCGCCAAGTCTGAGGACCTGTCTTCACGCCCGTGAGTAGTTATCCTGGTCATCATCGGCACAGCTGCAGGAGCAGAGCCCACCCTCTTGCTGTGCGCCGTTCAAAGCACTTTGCATCCATCATCTCATTTCACCGTTGATAATGACCACTATTGTTTATTCACTGCCAGCATCAGGTCTCCTTCCCCTTTGGGGACCCGTCCCTGTCTGATGACTCTGGAAGCACAGAAAACGCAGAGCTCCCCCATGCTTAGGACACTCACCTCATTTTGAAAAGAAGCCTGAGTGGGTTCTGGCTTGCTGCCATCTCCATGAGTCTTCCCTGTAATGAGAAAGAAAAGGCAGGGGCTTTGGAGGGGGATGGTGACATAACTTGGGTGTGTTCGTGCTCCTCAAGAGCTCTCTCTCCCATTTCAGAAACAGGTGGGGATGAGTGGGCCTTGGGAAACCTTCGCTCCCTGTAGTCTTTGAGTTTTCACGTTTGTCTTCCTCCCACCTGAAGAGGGTCCTTTGTGGTTTGGATGCATCTGTGCTGATGGTGATGGTGCCCTAGGGAACTGTGGCCAATGGAGTGGGGGAAATGGGAAGCTAGAGAGCATGGTCTGTTGTCCCCAGGGACCTGATCAGTTCCTAGGAAACTGGCAGATACGGCTCCGAGGAAGCCCTCGTGCATGTGACAGTCACAGACATTTAGGGTGGCGCAGAAAGAAATGACAGCTTGGAAGCAGAGGAAGTCCACACCCACGTGGGTCTGTTTGCCTTTGTTTGATCTCAGGCCAGGGCAGCAGGGCCTGGAAGGCGAGTCTCAGGGCAGGCCGCTGTCCCGGGTCGTCCTGCCATCCCATTGAAGGACGGTACAGCCGTGTTGCAGGAACACTGAGCACAGCAGGCCAGCCTGTCCCCGTCTCCTCTGCCTTCAGCGCTTGCTTCCCTCCCACCCGCCCCTGCTCCTGCTGTCTTCGTTCTAGCACTCCAAAAAGAAACTCTCTGGCTGAGAAAAATATTTATGTGCCTGTGACTTTGACAAGAATGAGTCCGTTTTGGGGCTGGAGGGTGAGGAAGAGAAGCAACCATGTGAAGTCTTGCCCTCCTCTGGGATGGGTGGGGGA
The DNA here is from genome assembly GCA_024291935.2 of Okapia johnstoni. Classification (NCBI taxonomy): domain Eukaryota; kingdom Metazoa; phylum Chordata; class Mammalia; order Artiodactyla; family Giraffidae; genus Okapia; species Okapia johnstoni. Next base: position 5,127,906 of record CM044326.1, read on the forward strand.
TAGAATCGTGCTGATGTAAGGTGGGAAGCACTCAGAGGGAGCTGGTGGTCTCACCGGCTGAGCATCAGGGGGCAAAAGTGACCCAAAGGGGAGGTGACCCCGAGGTCCCGAGTCCCCTTCCTGCCCGGTGCACCCCACCCCCACAGGTCTGCTGCGACCCTGGCCTCAGGGTCCTGCGTGAGGAATTAGTGTTGGTTCCTTTTCCTAAAGAATGAGCATTCTCTTGAAGATCTCCAGGTGGAGGAGGGCTCAGCCTGCAGTGTTTGTCATACGTGAGCCCTCTGCTGCCTTCCGTTCAGCGAGGTCACCCTGAGTCCCACCTGGAGGACAAGCCTTCTGCGGCGGGTGCAGCCCGAGTGATACAGCCAGCTGCACCTGTGACAGCTCACGGCTCAGACCAGCTAGACTGTCTGTCACGGTGGCCAGATGGCTCGCGAATCTCTTCTGTAAACACAAGTTGAAAGCAGACATTTAAATAAAGGCCAGTATCAGGATTATTTTTTAAAAGGAATAGGATGACGGGGCACTTGGTACCCTTGCTATTTCTGGCTCCTCTTTCACTCCAAAACGCAGCAGAGTCCCACCCACCAGAGCTGGGTCACCTGTGGTCAGGGGGGCGGGGGCGTTGGGGGGGCCACAGCTCCCTGGTTGAGGCCAAGGAGACCCTGGAGCTAGAGGCGTTCTTCCCTGCTGCTTTCTGCCAGGCCCACACATTCTGGAAGATGGAGGGCCTGCTGGAACCACCCTTTATTGACACTGAGAAGCATTTTGTCTGGAACACCTCTTCCTTGTGCATTTCAGATGGGATCCTGTGGGGAGGGCCTCTTTTCCTGTTTTAATAATCCATTATCAACTACAAAGTCGCCGCTAGTAAAAATATCAATTATCGCTTATGCAATACTTCTGGCATTACTTGAAACCACATTCCATCCTCTTAACATGATGGTTGCTCTGAGCCAAAATTCAGAGTGGGTTTGAGGACAAGTTGTGTACACAGTCATTTAGACGGCCAAAAGAATATATTTTTATCCTGTAAATTGAATGCCAGTTAAGCAATAGTGATTACTGCAAGAAGCTATAATTTATACCAGGGGAAGTGAAGATTTTTTTAAGATAAAAAGTATTGCTTAAGTAGGGCCTAAAAAAAAAATAAATAAAAGGGAAAATAAATAGTAGTGACAAAACCCCCAAAGTCTCAACATTGTAGGAACTTGAAGAACAAACCCTTGGGTCAGAGAACCGTGAGTCCATGTGTTCAGTTCCCAGGATAGTTCAGAGAGCCACATAAACTACCATTTAATAATTTAGCAACAGGGTGATTACTGTGCCTGAAATTTGCTCCTTAGAATTTGCAGATGAAACATTTGGGTCATGTACTTTGTCTGTGTCCAGAAGCTACAGACACTCGTGTGCTCCCTGGTCTCGCCCCTAAATTGGGAATCTGGGCAGAAGTAAAGAACAGTGTCAGGACTTTGACTTTGACTAACCGGGATGTAATTGTCCTAATCTTTTGCTTGGCTGAAAACGTGATGAGAACTCCTGCCATTTGTTCTGAACTTGGACTTCTCCCTGAAATTTGTGGGCAGAAGGAAAGAAAAGCAGAGGGGGACAAGAATGTGAGCTCGAATACTTGAACTGTGGCCCGTGTTTAGGGAGGGGGTTGGTCAGTGCTCAGAAGGCAGGCCAATCACGTGTGCACGAAGGCCTGTCGCAGCTTGGAAGAGCTGGCCACTGGCTCCTGCTGAGGATGGCCTGTTTCCAGAGGTACTGTCTTAGCCCAGGGGCTACATTACACACCCCTGGGAGCCCGTGTACAATACAAGTGTCTGGCCTCTCCCCTAGAAATCCTGATTTATCTGGTGTGCGGTGGGCCCCAGGCATTGTTAGGTGCAAACTTTCCCAGGTAGCTCTCACCCATAGTCAAGGTGGGACAGTTACTAGGAAAATCAGCAGCAGCGGCTCTCAGGTGTGATCCTTGGACTGGCAGCTTCAGCATCTCTAGGGAACTTAATCGAAAGGCGAATTGTCATCCCGCCCTTGACCCCTACCCCTTAGACTGACCGAATCAGAAACTCTGGGGCCGAGCCCAGCCGTCTGGGTTTTCACGGCGCACTGGGGGTCTCTAGCTGGTGCTGACACCTGAGAACCAGTGGTCAACACTATAGCAGCAGTTCTCAGACTTGAATGGACTTTAGAATCACCTGGGCACTTGCAAAAATCCAGATGGTTGGGGTCATGCCTTGTACCAGTGGAATCAGAACCTCTGGTGGTGAGAGCCAGGCCTCGGGGTTTCTTCAGGAGATTTACAGGATGAGAACCAGTGCTTTATAGGAACTGAGTGACATCCCTCCTGGTTTTAAGAGTCTAGAATTTGCCTTTGAAATTCTGCCCTGTCTCTCTGGTGTTTCATTTAGGCAGGCCATAACGTGCCTTAGGTCAAGGGAGGTGTGACAGAGCCCCTTTTGTTTTGATAGAGGGAGTGGCTGCTTGCTTGTGAGACCACTGCTCAGAGAAGGGCTCCGGGGGGCTCTGCCGTGAAGCTCCCAGCTCACCCTGTCCCCTGCACGACAGACACAGAGACCGTAGAGCCACGAGGTGAAGACTTTAAGAGAAAGTCCCAGATACCGTCCAGCTGATTTGCTTTGGTGCAGTCTGTTCTATCCGTTTATGAATATTCATCAGCACCTTCCGTGTGGCTAGGGCTGGGCCTGTCTGCGGGGAGGCTCTGGGCTGTTGAGGGGTAAAAAATGGCAAATTCTACCCCCAAGGAGGCATTGAAAGAAAGGCCATGACCTTAGGAGGGGCCCCTCTTAGCTGGGGAGGGCCGAGGCTGCTGAGAAGGTAACCTGCAATCTGGGCCTTACGGGAAGGGGAGGATTTTGGCCCACAGGGAGGGTGGGAATGGGTGTCCACACCGAGGTAGTGGGCAGACAAAGACCCTGGGATAGAGAGTCTGGAGCTGGGGTCACTGGAAGCAACACCCCCTCAGGCCTGCTGACCCCGTGGCATGCATTTCACAGCTGGGATGTGGGGTGGAGTGCATACCCCACCCCCTCACCCCACCCTACCCCAGTTCCTGGTCGGAGAGGAAAAGGCAGGTCCAAGTAATGAGGCCATAAAGCCCCTGCTGATGTGTGGTTTCAGGGAAGGGAGTGAGGGTCATTAGGGGCAGGAAGCAGCCTGTCCTTAACATGTCTTCTATCTGGGGCATCCTGTGCCCTTTGATGTCCCTGAGGGGCCTTTGAACTCTGAGAAGCTGCAGGTTCTCTGAGCAGCAGGTCCCCCCTGCAGTCAGCTAATCCTCCTGGGCACCACCTTTGAAGGGGTAGGAAGTGCTGGGGGCTGGTTTCCAACACCCATTAAAACACCAGCCCCTGGAGGAACTGGGGACAGAAATTGCCTCCAGGTCAGGGGTAGGGGAGTGAAAGGGGGCCTGGAGAGCTACTCTGGGGGAGGGGGGGCTCAGGTTTCAGCTTATATTCCATCTCTTTGAATTTCTGCCAGACACTTGTTTTAGCTACTCCACACCAGGCCTCCTCCTGTTGGCTAAGAAAATCCCTCCCTGAGAGATCAGGCAGTTGTTATTGTTTGTTAGTGGAAAGCTTATTAAATCTACACTTCTAAGCAGTCAAAGCTGCTAAGTCTAGGTGGGGCTGAAAAGAATGTTGTCTAGTTAAGGGACATCAACTGTTAAACAGGAAACAAACACTCACGGACCTTTGATTTCTTTGTGGTGGGGGAGGGGGGTGTGTGGGGTGGGGGCATGGTGGAGGAAAGCCTATATAAAACCAATGAATTTAGAGCGTTTCTTTTAAGTTAGTACTTTTAAAAGATGGTAATTTTGAAGGCTAACTATAAGGTTTTCTACAACCAAACCAATTTCGTCCTGAAGTATGTAGATGATCTTTGAATGATGCCCAGTTTAAGCCCCTAGACTCTGGCCCAGTCCATATTCAGAGGATTGCTGGCTTGGACAAAGGCAGAACTGGTGAGGTGGACCAGAAATCTCATTTCAGACCAGAACTATGGAGACCGTTGGTTCTGGGAAGACTTGCTGCAACTGGCTGTGAAGTGTTGGGTGGTCACTTCTCTCTGGGCTCCAGATTCCACGTAGACACAGTCAGAGGGGCTTCAAGAGCCCTTAAAGTGGTTAAACTCCTATGGTTCTTTAGAGTCTGAATCTCCACTAGAAAAGGAATTAGTATCCTGAGCATCAATTTCCTGGCAATTTGTTTTTAATGTGCAAATTTTTCAAGTACCAAAAAGAGGCAGGGCAAATATCATAGAGCACTTCAGGGTTCCCAACCCTGACCCCACACTCCGGACATTATTCCCAGACCTCACTGCACCCACCAGCATCTCAGGGACCCGGGTACGTCTTTCTCCCCCTTCCACCCTCACCCTCCGAGCCTCAGGTGTAGATGGGAGACGAGAGGGTAGGAATGATGCTATTAGGTTGGTGAAAAAGTAACTGCGGTTTTGGACCATGAATTTAAAATCATTATAACTAGGCTCAAACATATCTTTATTAATCAAAATAGGAACCATTAAAAAACACATTTTTTGCCAATGAGAAATAAGTTTGTTTATTACTGTAGCATAAAAATCTGTGCTTCAGGATTTGAAGAGCTCTTGGAAAGCATTTTCTGCCTGCTGCTGGTTGTGAAAGCATTTTCTCTGCAAAAGTTGTGGAGATGCTTGAAGAAATGGTAGTCCATTAGCGAGAGGTCAGGTGAATACGGCAGATGAGGCAAAACTTTGTAGCCCAATTCATTCAACTTTTGAAGCATTGGTTGTGCTACATGCAGTTGGACATTGTCATGAAGAAGAATTAGGCCTTTGTTGTTGACCAATGCCAGCTGTAGGCATTGTGGTTTATGACGCATCGCATCAATTTGCTGAGTACACTTCTCAGATGTAATAGTTTCACCAGGATTCAGAAAGCTGTAGTGGGTTAGATGGGCAACAGACCACTAAACAGTGACCATGACCTTTTTTCAGTGCAACTTTAGCTTTGGAAAGTGCTTTGGAGCTTCTTCTCAGTCCAACCACTGAGCTGGTCATTGCCAGTTGTTGAGTAAAATACACTTTTCGTCATATGTCACAATCCAGTCGAGAAGTGCTTTGTTGTTACATAGAATAAGAGAAGATGACACTTCAAAATGACAATTTTTTGGATTTGCGGTCAGCTCATGAGGCACCCACTTATCAAGCTGTTTCACCTTTCCAATTTGCTTCAAATGCTGAATGACAGTGGTCCACATTGAGTTCTTTGGCAACTTCTTGTGTGTGTGTAAGAGGATCATCTTCGATGACCCTCTCAGTTGGTCACCGTCACCTTCCGATGGCCGCTGCTGCGCTCCTCATCTTCCAGGCTCTCATCTCCTTTGCAAAATTCTTGAACCACCACTGCACCGTACATTCATTAGCCATTCCTGAGCCAAATGCATTGTTGATGTGAGCTGTCTCCCCTGCATGTTGAACTTGAATGAGAAAGTCACTCAAATTTGCTTTTTGTCTAACATCATTTCCCTGGTCTAAAATAAATATGAAATAAACAGCATTAGCGAAATGAATAAAAGTCATTAGCAAAAAAATATAAGGTGCACATTAAAATGATGTACAGCATAACCACATTTAAGAAGGTATTCCAATATCGAACAGTGAAGTTCAGCAGGGCAAAACTGCAATTACTTTTGCACCAATCTAGTAATGTCTCAGAGATCTGCTTAAGATAAAGGAACTGGGGCATATCCAAGAAGACAGGGACCAAGTTTGAGTTCCCTTCTTGAATGTCACAGGGGCTCCAAGTGCCCTCAGGGCCAGTCCTTAGAGAACAGAGGTGTGATTCCTTCAAGCTGGGTCCAGGAAACCTCTTGACTGCTTCCTAAAGAACCTCTGCTCCCCAAAGCCACATACATCCACACTCTCATCTCCACACAGTCTTGCTGGAGGTCCCAGTGCCCCAAGAGCAGACCTTGAGCCCCTCCAGTGCCCCCTGGCTCCCTTCTGCTCTCCCCAAGAGGGATTCTCTGTGCAGTCCACGGTGTCCTGAGGATGCCTGCTGGCCCCGACCTCTAAGACAGCCACTCCTGCAGGGGTTAGCGGGTCCCCCATCCTTGGCCTTCCTTTGGGTCTGGAGGCAGATTGGATGCTCAAAGAGCCAGCCATGCGTGGAGGTCAGAGTATAGACTGCCCAGGCTCAAGGATGCTTGACCATTGACCAGCTGTTTGACCTTGGGTGAGCTCCTCAACCTCTCTGCCTCAGTTGCCTCATCTCTGCAGTGGGGATGACAATAGTGAGTTCATGTACACAACACGTGCTGCCTGACTTGCTGAGAAGGCTGTTTCTCTCCTCTCTCCTTGGGTAGGAGGTCTCTGCTGTAGGTCACATTCCCTTCCCTGTTCTCTCAAAGTTTCTCCTCCTCTTACTGTGCCTTTCAGCATCTCTGCTGAGAGGGACCCACCGTGGTCTGCTCCTTAGATGTGTGTCCTGTGGGCACACAAGTGCTCGGCGCTGTGCCTGGCATGGGACAGAGAGCAGAGTCTGGATGAGTGAGGGCATGGTTAGAAGGTGTTAGGGTATCTGCTCCAATCCCCCCAAATCTCCAGGGCTTCCCCAGCTCAGATCCGAATGAGCAGCACTCTTCGGCAGACAGAGAGGTGTATGGATGCCCGCCCCTAAAGATGCACATAGCCCGCGCTGGTGATGCCAGCGTCCTTTCTGCCCCTCTTTGCTCCATCTGCTACTACAGTGCCTGACACACGTGCCAGGATGGCCACTCCGCTGGGCAGATATGCTGAGACTGATGGTGTTAAAACGCAAAGTGCTTTGGGGGCTAAGAAAGGAATGTTCCTTTGAACCAAGGACCTCACAATGGGGGCAGGAGCAGACAGCTAACCCAGGGCCCCAGGATATGGCAGGGGCCCTTCTCTGCCTCCCTGCAGCGATCCTCTGTGTGGGCCCCAGAGGCCCAGCTGCTTCGACCTTGACCTCCACAGGGGGCCGTACAGAGGACTCATGGGGACCGTAGATGGCCCTGAAACTGAGAAATCCCTCCCTGTTTACATGGTGTTCTCCTGTCTGCGGTGCGCAGGAAGTTCTGTCTTGACATCCAGAGGTGGGGGATAACCAGGACTTACTGCTTTGGGACCTTTCAGCCATCTTTCCATTTCCTGCCCTGTTCAGTCTGGTGCCCACAGCGCTTTTCGACAGATTACACTGTAGAAGAAGGCATGTTCTTCTGACTCTCACCCCATCTCCCAGTTTCCTTCAAAAACTAAGTGCCAGCCCTCTGTTTAGGCAGACTTTCCCTGGCAGGACCTTGGGAGCACACTGCATGAAGGGAAACACTTTTTACTCTTCAGCGCCCTTGCTGTGTTCTTGCTTGAGCCGCCCTGGAACCAAAATTCAGGGTTGGTGCCCCGAGCCCTGTGGATGCCATTGGCAGACCAGGAGGGGCAAGTGGAGCCCCAGGCTCAGACCCACTTATGCTGCACTAGCCTGAGTTCTTGGAACCCTCCCTGTGTTCTACGTTGGCCTCCGGCTAGCGCAGCCAGGGCTAAAGGAAGGCCCACTGCAGACTTGAAGGAGACTAAGGGTGACTGCAGCCATGAAATTAAAAGACACTTACTCCTTGGAAGGAAAGTTATGACCAACCTAGACAGCATATTAAAAAGCAGAGACATTACTTTGCCAACAAAGGTCCGTCTAGTCAAGGCTATGGTTTTTCCAGTAGTCATGTATGGATGTGAGAGTTGGACTATAAGAAAGCTGAGCACCAAAGAATTGATGCTTTTGCCCCGTGATGTTGGAGAAGACTCTTGAGAGTCCCTTGGACTGCAAGGAGATCGATCTAACCAGTCCATCCTAAAGGAGATCAGTCCTGAATATTCATTGGAAGGACTGATGCTGAAGCTGAAACTCCAATACTTTGGCCACCTGATGTAAAGAGCTGACTCATTTGAAAAGACCCTGATGCTGGGAAAGATTGAAGGCAGGAGGAGAAGGGATCGACAGGGGATGAGATGGTTGGATGGCATCACCGACTCAATGGGCATGATTTGGGTAAACTCCAGGAGTTGATGATGGACAGGGAGGCCTGGCACGCTGTGGTCCATGGGGTCGCAAAGAGTCAGACACAACTGAGTGAACTGAACTGAAGGGGTGCCAGTGAGCCATCATGCAATATGGGAGGGAAGCTGAGCCTGACTGCTGCTGCTGTAGCATCTTCATGGACTTCACAGCATTCTGAACTTCAACAGGTCACATGGGCCCTTTCCTGGGGGCCTTTCTGCACTCCAGGCCCAGAGCAGGTCACACAGGGGATGTGGGACCAGGATGACATTCATCATGTCAGTGGTTAATTTGAGAAGAGTGTAGTGTTTTTGTAAAGTCTTCTTCTGAAATAAAAATAGTTTCTGCAATAAATTATCTTTCTTTAAGAAGCTAAGGAGAGCTTCGCAGAACAGTTTAGCATTAGAAATAACCTCCTTTGTTTTGCCCTGTTACAATCCACCATTCACTTTTTCAGTTAGTGAGTGACGGCTTGTGATCTTATGCCATTCTTGACGAAATTCATTTGCAACTGAGAATGTCCCAGATTTAATTGCACATAAGAGGCCTCTGTGGGAGGTCATTTAGAGAATCCCTCTTTTCAGACATCATGGTCTAAAGCAATTTAGACCGATATTCCTTCATTATCCTGGGTGTTCTGTAAAGCCTTTGTAGATCTCTAGGTTCTTCTCTTCTAATTCATCACATCACAGTCCTGCGATTTGAGGGCTTAGCACAGATGGCACCATCAGCACAACCATTTTAGAGGAAAAATAGGCATAAGGTCATACAAAGAGTCAGTGTGAGTCAGCATGGCTCCCTTCTCTAAATCCCCATGACTTTCAGCTTCTGATGTCTGCACCTGGCACTGAGTCTTCTCCAACTGCATCATCAGGTTGTCTTATTTCTCTAAATATCTGTAAGCCTGTAAGTACTTTGTGGGCCTGCATATACTCTTGCACCACAGTGATGACATTGGCAGCTCCTGGCACAGTGGTAGTACTCAGGTTGTTGAATCAGATTCTTGTCTCTGCGTGTACAGTTCAGTATGGTAGCAGTTAGCCACAAGTGGGTCTTTAAATTTGTCTCAATTAAAATTTAATAAAATCAGAGTTTCAGTTCTCCAGCCATACTAGCACATTCCAAACGTCCCTAGGCCACATGTGGCCAGTGGCTGCCATATTGGATAGTCACACAGGGACTGTTGCATTGTTACAGTATTTGCTGACTTGTCTGTGATCCCTGCCAGACTGTGGGCTTCCTGCAGGCAGGGCTGTGTGTGCCCCTCAGTACTGTGTACCTGGTACCCTGAAAGTGCCGGTATACGATAGGGCCCACCCATACTCTTACTGGAAGAAGGAGTAGCAGCTCTGCCTTACATTGTGCTTAGTCTTCTAGATCAAGAATCACAAAATTATTCCATTTTGAACTGGAAAACCCCGTGAATCCCTGGTTCAAACCTCTCACTTCCCAGCTAGGAGAACAGTCCTATTGAGTTAGGAACTTTGCCTCAGCTCCCCCAAATAACTGGAACAGGTCTTTAATATCAACCATGGCCTCTGTCTTTTTGGAACATCACTCTGTCCACTGTATTAGACTGTCTTTAGTGTTTACTTTGAGATGGTAGCAGGAAAGCCTCTTAAAATGATTATTTAGAAGAAAGTGTCCTTAAGCTGACCAAGTTTACCTACCTGCAAGCAGTCTAGAACAGATGTATCCAGCGTGCGAATATTAGTAGTATTCCCATTAGTTTTTGGACTAGGATAAAGGTGGCCATATTCTAACTAACATTTTGCAGTGTTTGGAAGTCCATCAAACTTCATAAGGTAAGAAATGAGGTATAAAGCTTGAAAGGGAAGAAGGAAAGCAGTAGTGACTAACTACAAAATGTAGTGACTAAGTACATTTTGTAAGGGAATCACCTGGCAAACTGTTTGCAGCAGTGAGTGTTCATTGGATTGCAAGTCACAAGACATACAGTTATCCATGGTTTTCTTATACACAAGCAGTCATCAGTTGTGGAAGAATAAAAGGCAGACCTTGCTCACAACTTCAACCAAAGATGTGGAATACCCAGGAATGATGCTGATAACAGAAAGAAAAAAGGAAGACCATGATGATACAAACTATAAGACTTTGCCAAAGGGCATTCAAGAAAGCCTGAAAAAATGAAAAGATGCCCGCATGTCCCCGGATGGCAAGATTCAAAACTACAGTGGTGCCAGTTCTCTCCAAAGTAATCAGTACGATTCTAAACTAAAAGGTTGTTGTTATTGTTCAGTCGCTAAGTCATGTCTGACTCTTTGCGCCCTCTTACAAAGGCCCCTCTGTCCTCCACTATCTCCCGGAATTTGCTCAAATTCATGCCCATTGAGTTGGTGACACTATCTAACCATCTCATCCTCCACCACTCCCTTTGCCTTTTGTCTTCAATCTTTCTCAGCATCAGGGTCTTGTTCAGTGAGTTGGCTCTTCACATCAGATGGCCAAAGTGTGGGAGCTTCAGCTTCAGCAACAGTCCTTCCAATGAATATTCAGGGTTGATTTCCTTTAGGATTGACTGGTTTGATCTCCTTGCTGTCCAAGGGATTCTCAAGAGTCTTCTATAGCACCACAGTTTGAAAGCATCTATTCTTCGGCACTCAGCCTTCTTTATGGTCTAACTCTCACATCTAGTGGAAAAACCATAGCTTTAACTTTGCATACGTTTATTAGCGAAGTGATGTCTCTGCTTTTTAATACACCATCTAGGTTTGTCACAGCTTTCCTTCCAAGGAGCAAGCATCTTTTAATTTCGTGGCAGCAGTCACCATCTGTAGTGATTTTGGAGCCCCCACCCAATAAAATCTATTGCTGCTTCTACTATTTCCCTTCCTATTTGCCATGAAGTGATGGGACTAGATGCCATGATCTTAGTTTTTTTAATGTTGAGTTTCAAGCCAGCTTTTTCACTCTCCTCTTTCACCTTCATCAAGAGGCTCTTTAGTTCCTGTTCACTTTCTGCCATTGTAGTGGCAGTGTAGTATCATCCGCATATCTGAGTTTGTTGGTAAATCTCCCAGAAATCTTGATTCCAGTTTGTACACTTAATGTGTCAGCAAATTTGGAAAACTCAGCAGTGGCCACAGGACTGGAAAAGGTCAGTTTTCATTCCAATCCCAATGAAGGGTGATGCCAAAGAATGGCCAAACTACTGTACAGTTGCACTCATTTCACATGCAAGCAAATAGATTCAAGGAATTAGATCTGATAGACACAGTGCCAGAAGAACTATTGATGTAGGTTTGCAACACTGCACAGGAGGCGGTAACCAAAACTATCCCCAGGAAAAGAAAGGCAACAAAGCAAAATGATTATCTGAGGAGGCCTCACAAATAACTGGGCAAAGAAGAGAAGCGAAAGGCAAAGGAGAAAAGGAAAGATATACCCATCTGAATGCAGAGCTCCAAAGAATACCAACGAGAAATAAGAAAGCCTTCTTAAGTGAACATTTCAAAGAAATAGAGGAAAATAATAGAATGGGAAAGACTAGAGAGCTCTTCAAGAAAATTAGAGATACCAAGGGAAAATTTCATGCAAAGATGAGCAAACTCAGCAGTGGCCACAGAACTGGAAAAGGTCAGTTTTTGTTTCAATCCCAAAGAAGGGCAATGGCAAAGAATGCTCAAACTACCACACAGTTACTCTCATTTCACACGCTAGCAAGGTAATGCTCAAAATTCTCCAAGCTAGGCTTCAGCAGTGCGTAAACCGAGAACTACCGAGTGTTCAAGCTGGATTTAAAAAAGGCAGAGGAACCAGAGATAAATTGCCAACACCCGTTGGATCACGTAAAAAGCAAGGGTGTTCCAGAAAAACATCTATGTCTGCTTCACTGACTATTCTAAAGCCTTTGACTGTGTGAATCGCAACAGACTGTGGAAAATTCTTAAAGAGATGTGAATACCAGACCATCTTACCTGCCTCCTGAGAAATCTATATGCAGGTCAAGAAGCAACAGTTAGAACTGGACATGGAACAATGGACTGGTTCAAAATTGGGAAAGGAGTACATCAAGGCTGTATATTTTCACCCTGCTTATTTAACTTCTATACAGAGTACATCATGCAGAATGCTGGGCTGGATGAAGCACAAGCTGGAATCAAGATTGATGGGAGAATTATCAATAATCTCACTACCCTAATGGCAGAAAGCAACTAGGAAGTAAAGCGCCTCTTGATGAAGGTGAAAGAGGAGAGTGAAGTAGCTGGCTTAAAACTGAACATTCAAAAACTAAGACCATGGCATCCAATCCCATTACTTCATGGCAAATAGATGGGGAAACAATGAACGCAGTGACAGAACTTTGTTTTCTTGGGCTCCAAAATCACTTAGGATGGTAACTGCAGCCATGAAATTCAGGGACACTTGCTCCTTGTAAGAAAAGCTTTGAGAAACCTAGACAGTGTGTTAAAAAGTGGAGACATCACTTTGCCAACAAAGGTCCATATAGTCAAAGCTATGGCTTTTCTAGCAGTCATGTATGGATTTAAGAGTTGGACCATAAAGGAGGTTGAATGCCAAAGAGTGATTCTTTCAAACTGTGGTGTTAGAGAAGACTCCTGAGAGTCCCTTGAACAGCAAGGAGATCAAACTAGTCAATCTTAAAGGAAATCAACCCTGATTGATTGGAAGGACTGTTGCTGAAACTGAAGCTCCAATATTTTGGCCACCTGATGCAAAGCGGCGACTCACTGGAAAAGACCCTGATGTTGGGAAAAATTGGAGAAGGAGATGGCAACCCACTCCGGTATTCTTGCCTAGAGAATCCCAGGAATGGCGGAGCCTGGTGGGCTGCCATCTATGGGGTCGCACAGAGTCGGACACGACTGAAGCGACTTAGCAGCAGATAAGGGGGCAACAGAGGATGAGGTGGTTAGATGACATCACCGACTCAATGGACATGAATTTGAGCAAACTCCAGGAGATAGTGGAGGACAGGGAAGCCTGGCGTGCTGCAGTCCATGGGGTTGTAAACAGTTGAACACAACTGAGCAAATGAACAGCAACATTTGCTTAAAAATATGCTCAAAAATCCTTCAAGCTAGGCTTCAGCAGTACATGAACTGAGAAATTCCAGATGTACAAGCTGGGTTTCAAAGAAGAACCAGAGATAAAATTGCCAACATTTGTTGGGTCATGGAGAAAGCAATGGAGTTCCAGAAAAACATTCTCTGCTTCATTGACTACAGTGAAGTCTTTGACTGTTTGGATCACAGCAGACTATGGAAAATTCTTAAAGAGATGGAAGTACCAGACCACTTTACCTGTCTCCTGAGAAACCTGTATGCCGGGCAAGAAACAGCAGTTAGAACTGGGCATTGAACCACTGACTACTTCAAAACTGGGAAAGGATTACGACAAGGCTGTATATCGCCACCCTGCTTATAATTTCTATGCAGATTATATCATGCAAGATGCCAGGCTGGATGAATCCCAAACTGAAAGGACTTCTTAAGAAACTTGATAAACCAAAATTATATGGAAGAGTAAAGTTCTCCAAAAAGACTGAAGAAAGGAGAGAAGGAGAATTGACTTATTTCTTATGCCTTGGTAGAGGCAGTTTTTTCTTTATACTCTACAGCCTTTTCGTCTGAATCAGTATGGTCCCCGCTGAAATAGTCACTCACCTTAGGAGGCTATATTCTTATTTTGTCGATGTAGCCATCATTCTAAACTTCTTTGGAATTTCTACCTGGAAATAGCTTCAGACACCCCCTCCACACGTCTATAGAATATTTTCCCAGGTCAGAAACCAATTTGACTGTATGGATTTTTTTTGGTAAAATTTGCAAATATCATTTGACTTCACGTCTATGAACGTGACAACACAGACGTTGGCATTCATTGGCTCTGGATGGGCTGTTGGAATGCTCTGAGCAGTGGAGGTGTCACGGGAAGAGGCCAGGAGCCCCCTGAGGAGGTGCTGCTGGTTTGTGTGTGTGTTCACGTTGGGGGCCATCCCCTCATGCCAATGAGGCATGCCAATGAGACCGTGGGGGATGGGGCGTCAAAGGTCGCCTGTGTTCTGTGTGCTGGGAGGCTGCTGTGTCGACCTAGGCGCTCGTGTGCCTATATCATTGCACAGCTATTAACTGAGCCCTGCCACATGCCCAGCCTGCCCTGGGAGCCAGTGGAGCAGAGGAGGACGCTACCGTCTCACTGTGTCCCAGCCACCTTTGTCTAGGGGCTGGTGAACCAGTAGGAGCTGTCTGTGCCAGAACAGCTTCTTGCTGAGAGGACCCAGCTGCATCCCTGGGGCCTGTGTCCCTCAGGTCTTCACCAGCCCCGGCTGCTGGATGCACTGGTAGCTGAACAGGAATGTGGCCTGCTGCTGGGAGACGAGAAACCAGGGCTATGCTACAGGCCATCACCAGCAGCCCCTTCCTCTGAAGACAGCGTGTGGTGTGGACCGTGATTGTCCTCCCAGCCGTCTGGATGGGGTGACCACCTGCCACGAACAGTTGGGCTGCTCTGACTTCCGTGAAGCCTCTGTTCAGGGGTCCCATTCCCTCCGTTCCTGGGCCGCGCTGGCCAGAGCAGGCAGTTCTATTCAGTTGATACCGTTCTGTTGGCCATGAGCCTCCCATCCCTTGTTTGTGGCCTCTCTCAGCTCCCTCCTTAACTCGGAGCTCTCTGAGGGCACCTGAGTTTGCAGCTTGGGTGCAGCCAGCCTTCCTTCACTCGGGCATGTGCTTAGAAGCAGCAAGACTCTCCTGTCATACAGAGCCCACTACTCACCAGGCTCACTGGTGTCTGCTGGCCCGTATAACCCTCATCTCTATTTCTTCAGAATGTAAACTCCATGGATGCAGGGGCCTGGCCCGTGTCAGCCCCTGGCACAGTGTCTGGTCATAGCATGTGAGCCATATTTTTTGAGTAATGAATGAATGACATTGAGTACCATGAGCCCGTTCAGTCATAGACCGAGAAGCAGAGGCTCAGAGGGGTAGCACTGCTCTCTCGAGGCAGAGCTGGAATTTTCATCCAGGTCAGTCTGACACCAAGCCAGGCCCTTTCAAATACAGCACTCCACTTCTATGTGAGAAGGGGGGTTTCATACCACCCTCTTTGGCTATTTATATATTTTCATCAAAACTATTAGAAAATCAGAGCATGTGTGTAGATGTTCAGGCAGAGTCAGGGGGAGGGCACATGGGGAGAGAAGGAGGTTGAACAGGACAAGCCTCAGCCGTGAGAGGCGTGGTGTTGGCTGCTGTTCACAGGGCCCAGAGCGGTGGTTTTGAGATTGACCTGGCGTGTGACCTCAAGCAGATGACTCCGGTTGTGTAGCCCCTAAAGGTGCTCATCAAGAAGGAGGGAAATGACATGGTTACTCCTTTCCCTGTTCTATCCGGAGGCTGTCAAGACGCAGTGGTGATGTAAATTGAAAGTAAAATAATAGCCCTGTGTCGCTGCATGTTGTGCAGAGTTAGGTTCTGAAATAAGGATGAAAGGTGAAAATAGTTCATCAGAATTATCTTTGAAAATCACTTTGGAAGGGCCAGGTCAGACACCGGACACAGCCTCTCTTAAGTTCATCACCCCAGTCTTCCCAACACTGTTGGAAGCGACAACTGTTTCTCTGAGCATCAAACAAAATTTGAACTTTATGCATTGAGACTCCACACCTTGTGCCCTTGTTGGGTGAAAAATTTGTTTCGTGAAACATCAAAGTCACCCTCAGAGTGATGCTGTGCTCACAGAGAGAGGCCTCCAGACCCTGAGAGAAGGGCAGATGGCCGGCTCCCTTCTGTCCTCCCAAGGGTGCATGGTAACACGCGTGCGTGCACTTGTACGCACACATGCTCACTCATTAACCCTAGTGGGGGATAGAATTGCCTGTGCTTTGTTTTCTTTTTCTTTTTCTTTTTTTGTCTTTTGTCCCAATTACTTGAATTAAAAGTTTAAAGCCCATTTGAAATGGATCTTGTGTGTGTGGGTTTATATATATGTTTATACACTCACACATGCAAATCCTAGGCAAGACTACTTTGAGGGAAAGCCAGATGTGACTCACGTACCTGACATCAAAATCCCATCTACGTAAACCCAAGAACATGAGTGCTTTTTTGATTTCAGTACTCTAGTTAGCTAAGAGAAATATGTACTATATACTACGATGTTCCTTATCCATTTTCACCTACTATGCTGTTATCCATTTTAGCTAAATGCACTTAATGTCAACACTAGTTTGGTTATTCTTTATCCATTAGTGATTCAGAAGGCCATGGTATTTTGGGATTATTTGTATTCTGGTGACCTAGGGTGGAGGCCATAGGTCTACCTCTGGTAGTTGCAGTGTTCCTGAGTCTCTGCAAGTTGATGAGCTCAGTTTCCTATATAAAAATAAAAACAACTTCTCTGAGGTGAGAGAATATGGATGCTGTGTTCCCTATAAATGGGGTTATTGATGATCATGACAATCAACCCTATTGTTCAACCTGTATAAATGAATGCAGCCTGGTACCCCTGGTGACTTTTAATCCTTGAAGGTAAAGTTTCTGAGTAGCTTTAGGTTAAGGGTAGTCTGGTTCTTGGCAAATAGGTAGTGGTAGTAAAGAATTTCCCGTCTAGAGTAATGTTGGAGGTGTTTATTATTATTTTATTAATCAACAGTAATGATCTAGAAACTGCTGTGGGCCTTTCCTGTTGTTTCAAAGTCAGTAAACATTTATTGAAAAGGGACTGGCAGGCAGTGCTCCCCGGGGACAATTGAAACAGGACTCAAGCCAGCCTCAACCCCTTCCCTGGAGAGACTGCCCTCATGGGAGCCTTTTTGGGGTCTTTCATTCCGCCCAAGCACTTATTTCACAAACCCAGCCAAGAGTACTATAAAGGGAGGCAGCTCAGGTCACAAACCTGACATCAAAACACCCACGCGGCCAAGGGACAGGCTCTGAACCAGGCAGGCAAAACTGAAATTTCCACAATGGCGCAGGTACCAGCCCCAGAACACCTAGTATCTCCTGCGCCTTCCAGGATTTCAGTGAATCTAGCAAAGGGGATGCATTGCCTTTCAGAATTCCCACATGGTATATATTGGATTTCCTGAAGCAGATTTGGAGGTACCATGTTCTTTTGTCTTAAGATAAAGTCTACTCAAGGCCATGAAGTCATTGTGTTTGATAAATCTGGACCACATGTGATATGAGGCCCATCTGTGTCCTTAATCTCAGTCACTTAGGGTTAAAGTTGCTGTGTGTGCTTAATGCTACATGTTCTGTTAAATACAATGTTACGGCAGACATCAACCTAAAATAACATGAAATTTCTTCAGTCAAGTGATCTTTAACTTAAACTAAAAATAGCCTAAACTGTAGTTTATGTAGACCTCAAATATCAAAACTCCCACCTAAATGCAAGTTCCTCAGTTTTTGAGGCTCTTAGTTAGCATTTGAACATTTTAAACCTGATCCAGCACCATCTGTATTCGAGACAAGTGCCAGAAACCCGAGAACGGCACTTCTGGCTGATCCTGCTGACTAGAACATTCCTTAGGGAAGTCCCTCTCTGGGGGCTGGCAGCATGAACCACTAACACAATGCCCTTTGGGCATACGGGTGTCAAGGGCACAGTCAACTTTTCTGAGCTGACTCTGGTGGACAGAGTTTTGTCTCCAGAGAGACCAGGCTCTCTGGCCAGCAGAGTCTGGCATATGGGCGAAAGAACCTCTTTGATTTTACAAGCAGCTTGACCACGGGGGAGAGAGTTGGGAGTAAGTCACAAATGAAGCATTTCTCCAGACGCGGCGAAGCCACTCTGCCAGGGCTTGGCTGCCCTCCGACTGCGGTTCCCCAACCGGCAAGGAGCGCCTGGGAGCCTCTCAGGACGTCCCAGCTTGGGATGTGGGAGGGGGTTAGGATTCTGGGTGAGTCTCCCTGGGATTGGATTCTCCAGCGGGGCGGTGATAACAGTTTGACCTGCCGTAAATTCTGTGCTCACACTTTGTCCTTAGTGATGGAGTTTGCAGCCACTTTTTCATGAGACCTTGTATTTCTGTAACCTCTACACCAGAGTTCCCTGGAAGCCATCAACATTTTCAGATCTACCCGTTTGAAAGTCCTATCACTCGTTTTATTTATAGATACCATATCAAGCCTTAAATCAAATTTAAGGTGACTTAATATCTTTTGCAGTCAGTTCCTGTCTTTCCTGAAACAAAGAGATGGATTTATATGTGTGTGTGTGTAGATAAAGGTATGAAAAGTGAATTGAAAGTCACTCAGTCGTGTCCGACTCTTTGTGACCCCATGGACTATATAGTCCGTGGAATTCTCCCGGCCAGAATACTGGAGTGGGTAGCCTTTCCCTTCTCCAGGGGATCTTCCCAACCCGGGTCTCCCTCATTGCAGGCAGATTCTTTATCAGCTGAGCCACAGATACAAGCAGGAAAAAAAAGTAAAAACCTGAGTACAAACCATTGAAAAATTTTTCTTTTTGGTCAGATGTATCTGAATATCTAGGTTCTCCACTTAACCCTAATTGGATGGATTCCTGGCATCTAGGCAGGAAAGCAAGATTGCATCTACCCAGAGGCAGTTTTCATTGTTCTGTTGAGCAGGCCGCTGCCCTAGGCCAGCACAGCTACTGTGGATGTGGATGCTCCAATTTTTTGATGTTTTCTGCTGCATCAAATATTTAATGCACTTAATAAATATTTATAGAGTGCTTGCTCTGTGTCAGTTGTGGGTGGACAGGATGGGATGGAAAGCTGCGCTGAGGGCACCCAGTGGGGTGGAAGAGCCCATGGGAAATGCCAGGAGCGGGCATTTTTCAGGGAGAGGTTTGACAGGAGAGGCCTGGACTGAGGGGAAGGGGGCGCCAATGTGTAGGCGGCACCGCAGAAACCTTCCTGTCTGACAGGATAGCAGGGTAGTGGTTGGTCAGCTGAGCCATTAACCGAAAAAGTGGGTCAAGAGGGGAAATGCAAAGAAATTTTACTTAGGTTCTTAAACATTTGGCCATTTTGTTTTGACTTAAGTAATGAAAATGTTCATTTTGTCACCAATTTTGTGGTGGGGGCGAAAGCCGTTTCTCTGAGGGAAGCTGACTGGGCTTCCCATCACCTTCCTCACAGAAACCACAACTATAGTGTGATGAGCTTGAGTTCAGTGTCTTTTTTTTTCTTCTTCTTCTTTTTTTAGATTCAGCAGACCTTGAAAGACCCTTGTGAAGCAGTCTAAGGGCAGATTTTTATGATTTTTGCCTCAACTTTTACCGTTGTCTTGCCCACACCCAGCTTGGCAGCAGCCTAGTTTAGCTTCTCGCTAAATTGCTTTTCATGAAAACTTTACTTTTATGCTCATATTACACTGGTTAACATAACATGTAACCACATGTATTGATTGAAATAACAAGTATTATTATAAATAGGCTTGAGTATAAATTCAGTTCACCTTTGGTATGCGTGCCCAACCTGCTGGATGACCAGAGGGGGCCCTGCTCAGCTGGAGCAGGAGCTCGGGTGCCAGGCCCTGTTGTTCCAGGGAGGGGAGCGGGGTCAGCTCCCCAGTTTCCTGTGGGGGTGGCCAAGGTAGCCTCTCTGTACAGGAGCACGGAGTGGTCCTGGAGTGTGCGGAGTTAGAAGACAGAGGAACTGATAAAAGATGGTCGGAGGCGTGGGAGGAGAACTGGGAGAAATCAGGCTGCAGCAGCGCGTTTAGCACCTCCTGGCAGAGTCGTCTCTGGGTCCATCTCGTCTCCCAGGCTGACTTGATGGCTTATTGTGCACCATCGTCTCTTCTCTTTCTAGGCAGTGTCTGGCATTTGAGAAACTTCTCTTAAATATGTTTGAAGGAATGCGCACGTGTGTGTTTCCCACGGGGCTGTTGACAAAGGGTGAGCAACCCTTATGCACAGTGAATCTCTCCCCTGGAGGTCACGGGTCAGCAGACGGTGGGCCATCTGATAGCGGGTGTTCTGTTTCTTGGCTTCTTCTCACTGGCAGCCTGTTTGTGAACTGATATCATTGTTCCCCTTACATTGCAGTCAGCCTCCCTCATCTAGATCAGCATCTTGTTGTCTTCCAGATACAACTGGGTGGGGAAGGAGATAGGTATGATCTTGGTGGACCCAGGTATAGTGAGTGACGTGAATCAAGAGCCATGAGTATTCATGAGTTTTCGTAAGTCAGAGTCTTGGCTGACACCAGCCCTTAGCATAGTAACTTCTCTGCAGGCAGTGAGATCCTGAAATATCACACTAGGATATGTTAGTGTGGAAAAGCAAGTCTAACTGTCAGAAGAACTCTAATATTGCACTTTAATATAACTGCTTCACTCATTTACTATCCATTTGTTAGGTGAATGCTGTTGGTTACCTGGTCGGTTAGTTCACTGCTCACTGAGTAAGCGAGTCATCACCCTCACTCTTTCCCTTTAAGCTTGTGACTCGCGGTCTGCTCTGAGAATGGCAGGGAAGCAGGCATCTCCTGTGCTACTATGTGTGATTGAGCTGTGATCTAGGTGGGCATAGGGTGCTGGCGTCCGGACCAGGAGATGAGAAGCCTGTAATGAGTGTCCTCTCCCCCTCTCCCTCGGGCAGCTTGGGGATGAACCACGACGATGACCACTCCTCCTGCGCTGGCAGGTCCCACATCATGTCGGGAGAGTGGGTGAAAGGCCGGAACCCCAGCGACCTCTCCTGGTCCTCCTGCAGTCGAGATGACCTCGAGAACTTCCTCAAGTAAGTCCTCACATCATTCTGTACCATCAGTACAATAGAAAGTGCTAGAATGCTTCCTAAAGCACAGTAGTCGGGGTATCAGCCAGTAGGAGCAGAAGTGAATCTCTTACAGTTCAGCTGGAGAGACTTCCTTCCAGGTGTGTGTCTGATATGACGTTGGCCACCCTGCTGGTGATCACAGATTTTATCAATGGAAATGTCAATGCAGCGTCCATATCTTGGCAAGGTTCCATTGCACTTCTCTGCATTATTTTGACCATGAGTGGGCACCACCCTCGTGGTACCCGTGGCTGCTGTAGAACTGGGTGCTTCCCCAAAGCTCAGGCTGCTTCCCTGGATGGAAGTCCATCTGCTGGGAGGAGGGCTTGCTTACCTTCCTCATGTGTGGGGCTAGGATGGGTTTATCTCATAGCCACTTTCTTTCCAGAATGTGTCTGCCTTACTCCATTCTCAGATTTCAGTGGAAGAATTAGCTATCTGATGTCAGACCTTGGTCAAATAGAGTCTGTGCTCAAGTACTATGGGCATCCCTTAGTGTCAGGACCTCAGGGCTGAACTTATAGGTTTGACAGGCAGACCCCGATTGCTTCACCACTTAACTGCGTCATCTGTACCCCCCACAGAGACAGAAGGGGTCACTGAGTCTCTGCTGTACACAGAGCTTTATAGTCCTGTAACACCGCGGAGTGCTTAGTCAACTCAGGCAGGAGGATCAGAGGGGTCACTCTGGCTTCTGCCCTCATCCTGGGTCTTCTTTTATGATGGTTCCTGTAGCTGGGAAACTAAGGGCTTAAAAATGGCCTTGTTAGTTTTAATATCGTCAGCCTGTGTGTATTGCGTGCATGCAACTCTTTTCTTCAAGAATCTTGGCAAGAGGCTTGGTTTTCTTTTTCCTGCCATCTGCCTTGTTTTAGGAATTGAAAAATAAAAACATTCAAGTATTTAACTCCTAAAGGAGCCACAGCCATACCACCCCCCAGTTGCTTTTCAGAGCTGTTCTCAACATCTCTGAATGTTTCTGTCCTGGTTGAAATCCTTAAGTCTTTTGCGCAGTGTGCTAGCAGCCAGCTCTCATGGCCAGGTAGGGCACCTGGACTAGCCAGTGTCCAGAACCTGACAGACCCCGCCCCTAAGAAAGTCTGCAGAATTGGAAATAAGCCTGCTTGCTTGATTGTTTGCTTATTTATTTAAAAGCAAAATAACCCTAACTCCAATTTTTTCTTGATTCATTCTGAGAACATATCATAGCAATCTATTTCAAAAGCATTTTCATCCAAGAAAGCTGTCAGACTCCCCCCAAAAAATACATTGCTATGTGAGTGATATGCCCTGGCTACTTCTTGCTGCCCAGCTCTCGTGGCCTCCAGAGTAAAGATCTGCATTCAGCTACCTGGAAAAGAGCAAAAGGTGTCATCCCTGTGTCCGGTGCTTGGTCATCTCCCCATAAATAACTTGGAGGGTACTGCTGCTTAGTTACTGGCAGAGTAGAACAAAAACCTGGGAGGTACCTTTGCAAACCAACTGTCCTCTTGGCTGTTTCAGGTCGAAAGTCAGCACCTGTTTGCTGGTCACAGACCCCAGGAGCCAGCACGCGGTGCGCCTGCCCCACAAGCTGCCAGGCATGCACTACAGTGCCAATGAGCAGTGCCAGATCCTCTTTGGCACCAATGCCACCTTCTGCAGAAACATGGAGGTAAGCCGCCTCGGGAGGGAAGGGCTGGCTCGGGAAGGAGCAGCTGGCTTCTGCTGGTGGATACAGGTATTTACATTCCACACACACACATGTATACATGTATATGCATACATGCATGCACGGAGCACCCAGTGTGAGTCACACATGCACACACACACTCTCTCACATAGGCAGCTTTACAAGGGGATGGTTCAAAGTTACTGCTGTCACCAAGAGCCTAATATTTTATTTTGTTTTGTTTTTTAATGCAGAGGTCTTTCTTTCTTTGTAATACTAAGACATGGTAATATTAAGACGCTAAGAAGAAAGTTAATGAGTCTGTCCCTCTTGGAGGTGATGCAGTGTTGCCTGATAGCAAATCCTCACAGATAGAGATGAGAGCTAAAAACTACTGGATGTTGGAGGGTGTCATACGGAGAGCATTTAGCGAAAGATAAATTGATTATATGCTAATAGTGTTAATAACCTCATTAAAATGTTACCATTTTCTGAGCAGTGCCCACATGTTTTGCCCTAAAGCTTCCAACGTGCCTGATCCCGGTTAACGATTACCACAGACTCCCCAGGTTACTCTCCCCAGGGTATAGATGGTAACACCAAGCCTCAGGGGTGAACTGATCCTTCAGAATGGCTTGGCCAGGAAGTAAGTAGAGGAAGGATTTGACTCAAGTCTGTTCACCCCCAGAGCACACACTTTCTGACCATGCTGCAGGTAGCATGGCCACTTCTGTGGGTGGAAGTATGCCAAGAAGGATGTGCTGGGCCCTGGGGCAGGCAATCTCTGTGCTGGGGTCCCTGGGGAAGCCAGAGCAGCCTGCGGTCCAGCTGAAAGTTGGCAGCTGACTCAGGAGGAGGGCAGAGCCAGAGTCATCGTGGGGCAGGAGGACCAGCTTGGGATGAGTGGGACTCAGGAGCCACCCAGCGGCAGTTGGCCTGGAGCTCAGGGCAGTATCTAGTCTGAGGGAGGCAGCCTGCAGGACTGGACAGGTGCCCAGAGCAAGAACTCAGGATGGGAGCACCTCCAAGACAACGGGTAGCCCGGGACTGCGCCTTCAGAATGAGACCTCGGGCAGGATCCCCGCCGGCACAGCAGGTCAGCCTGGACTCCAGGAGGCGGGCTGCTGCCTCTTGAGCGTTTCCTGGCTGTGTGTGAATTGGTCCAGGAAATCTGGGTGGAATCTGCAGGTGGGACACTGCCTGCCATTGTTTAGGGTGCGGAAAAGGGCTGTGCCTCACAACCAGGCTGGTGCCTCCTGCTAGCTGTTTCCTCAAAGGGCATTTATCCACAGGGTTGTCTAGAATCTTTCTCTCCCATTCTCCTGTGGAGGTGTCAGCAAGGGTCCCTTCCAGGCCCTGGTAACAGGAAGCTGTCTCCCACTTCACATCCAGCCATGGCTGGGTTGAAGGACACCTCCCTGGGAAGATGGGACCAGTCCCAGGATCTGATCAACCCCAGTGGTCTGCCACCGTGTCTGGCACTCACCATCTGCCTTGATGTTAAGGCTTGACCGTTCAGGTACCATATACTGGCCAAGAGGCATCCTGTTTGCCTGCCCCAACCTTCAATCCCTTAAAGTTCGTGATGGCATAGAACCCCTGGAGAGGGCAGGTTCCAGAGGGCCCTTTGATGGTGCAGTGGCAACAGGAGATCTGTGTGCATGGTATCCTAGAGTAGGCCACCGAGCATTCAAGAAGGGTAGGAGTGCCCGGGCACCCAAGGGGGAGAAGAGGGAAGCTCCCAGCTGAGGCAGTGGACATGCCGTGGCCACTCTGCCTACAGTGGAGTATTCCCTGCCCCGCAGACCAGGCTGAACTGGCCCCACGGGTGAGCAGGATTGACAGGTGGGAGCTGGACAGAGGCTGCCCCAGGATACTGGCTTCTAGGAGCCAGACTGTTGCATACCAGTTGGGTCAGTAGTGATGGGAGGAAGGGTGTACAACTCCTGGAGGCTCATGATCCCCTAGGCTAGACTCTTTCTTGCATTGTCACATGACACCCTGACTGCACCCCACGAGGGCAGGAGCTTTGAACCCCACTTCACAGATAAGAAAACAGAGGCTGAGAGAGGCTAGGTAATGGACCAAGGTCGCTCAGCCAGAAAGGGATGGGCTAGAGAGCAAGCTCAGATGTGACCATTACTGCAGGAGAAAAGGCAGGCTCTGTTTATTCAAAACCAGATTCTAAAGGAGAGGAAGGTGACTTGGTATTTTATTTTTGTTGTTGGCATCTTTTTGCTGGAAGAGGACAGTGAGAGGTCAGCAAGTCATGATCAGCTTAGCTTCTCTCTTGAAGCTCAAAATATGGCTACATGAAGTGAGATTGTTTTGCTTTGTAAGTTACAATGCACCTGAACCTTTATTCCTGCAGCTCACCAAGAACCACGAAATATGCTTTCCTGCTTGCCTTCTCTCTGAGAATTCTGCCAATACCAAAACAAAACTGGCATTTTTCTCTCCAAATCCTAGCAGTGTTACTGACCGAGTGCTTGGCCTCTTTAATCAATAGAAAGTGATCAGAAGCCAGGCAAGAAATTCAGGCAAGACTTTATTGGGGCCCCTGCTGCAGCAGTGGGAGCAACTAACAGGTTCCCATGCTTACTTGCTTCCTGAGGGTTTCTTATATGGAGCAAGCAGTGTGTCCAGGGGTTGGGCTGGAGGGGTGGTTCAGGTGATTTGCCCACCCCTTAGGTGGTGCTGGCTGCAGGGGCATGTGCAGTGCCCTGATTTTGTTCTCATCACCCTGTGTTTGCTCCTGGCTCTTCAGAAGTGGGTTGGGTTTTGTTTTGGGTTTTTCTTTAACGTTCTGTATCTTGCTGACCAGTATGCTCCAACTGCCGCGTATATGCGGTTATTTTTAGTCCCTTATACTTTTTGGATTTTGTTGTTCGAGGAGACGTTTGTCCAGGTGCAAGCACTGCAGCAGAGGCGCCCAGGTGCCAGGCCCTAGTCTGTCTCAGCAGAAGCAACTCCTTAGGGGCGTGGAGGTGCTTCCACGATCTCAGCCAGCTGGGCGTCAGCCTTAGCTGGTGCTGACCGTCCTAAGCACAAGGCCTCCTTCGGTGCGACTGTAGCAGTTAGAAAGCAGTAACTTCTCACGCTGGAGGGGAGGTCATACTAACGCCAAAGATGCGCTGGCCGAGGAGACAGGCAGTTGCCTGCTGGGCCGCAGGCCTAGGGGAATGCTGCCCCTGGCTGGGGTACATCGTTGGCGAACCCCAGGCGCCACCCTGTGGGGTGCTAAGGCTCACGTGACCAGCGTTTGTGCACTTGTAGGTCTGTTTCAGTTGATGTTCAGTGTGACAGGCACACATGTTGAACTGTTCCTTTCTTCCTGCAAAACTTGACTCTGTGCTGGGGTGAGCCCCTCCCCTTCCTCCTGATCCTCGGCCCCTTGTTACCTCCCTCTCACCTACTCTGGTCCGGTTCTGCTTGCCTTCCTGCTCTCCCTCAAGCCCAAAAGGCCTGCTCCCGGCGGGGACGCACGGTGCTTCTTGCTGTTTCCCCTACCTGGACGCTCTTCTCCCAGTTGTCCACGTGGCTGAGCCCCTCTTTTTGAGTTCGTTTGTTTGCTCAGATGTAACCTTCTCAGGGAAGCCTGCTGCTGCTGCTAAGTCGCTTCAGTCATGTCTGACTCTGTGTGACCCCGTAGATGGCAGCCCACCAGGCTCCCCCGTCCCTGGGATTCTCCAGGCAAGAATACTGGAGTGGGTTGCCATTTCCTGCCCTATATAAAGTTACCATCTGGTAACTGCCCCCACCACCTTTGCAGTACCCAGATCTCCTGATCCCCTAAGGGAAAGAAAACACTGCTTTTATAAACTTACCTTTTAACATGCTACGTAATTTGCTCGTTATAATTTACATGACTATTTTTTTAATATTTATTTATTTAGCTGCATCCGGTCTTAGTTATGCCATGTGGTGGGAAGGCCTCTAGTTGTGGGGCGCAGGTTCAGTCGGTCTGCTGCACAGGCATAGTTGCTCTGCGGCATGTGGGTCTTCCACGACAAGGGACTAAACCTGCGTCCCCTGCATTGCAGGGCGGATTCTTAACCACTGGACCACCAGGGGTGTCCCCATGACTCTTGTTTTCTATTATTTTGATAATCCTCCTCTTCTAGCTTTTAAATCCTTCCAGGATAAGAATCTTACTTTTCCACACTATTATTTTCCAACTACCTGGAATATAGTAGGTGTTCAACAAGTATATGTTGTTCTGAGATCCATTCATGACCCTAACAGTACATTTAAGTTCTTACGTGGCTTAACCCAACCACTGATGAAACTGTAGACAAGCTTACAGGTGAGGAAGACACCCTTACAGGCCTCCTCATATAGTGAATTGGCTCTCTAAGCCCAAGTCCACATTGATCCATCTAGCTCCCCAACATACATGTTAGACTCTGTCAAATGTCTGTGGGCTGTGGCTTCCTCCCAGGACAGTACAAACCTGGTAGTGAGGGACTGCAGCCTGCTTCTTAGTGGCCCTCTCTCTCTGGGCATTAATGAAAATCATTGTTAAAATCTGAGACTTCTGGTGAGTTAATATGTGTAAGGTGCTGAGAACTGGGTCTATCACAAAGTAAGCACCGAATCGATACATATGTTGCTGTTACCTTTCTGGATAACCCTGGTTCCTGTCTTGGGTGGGTGGTGGGGAGCACAGATCTAATCTATCTGTGTACATCTCCAGGATCAGCACTTCTCTATATTAAATTCCTCAGGGCCATGAAAATTTAAGCATTATGTAAAACTCCAGTGACATTCAGCACCAACCAGCAAGGTCTTATAATCCAAAGACAAATCGATCTTTATATCCATTATTATTCTTAAATGCCCTTGAGGATTGAAATGGATATCATGTAATGAAATGATCAAGGTCCCAACATTGCCTTTAAATTTATCATCCTGACATCTGCCTTTGGTGAAGATGGAGTGTCAGGGACCAGATTTATCTTCTCACCTGTAGCAACTAAGAAATCAGACACAATACGTGAAACAATGGTTTTAAAGACAATGGCCATCAAGCAAGGAAGGACCATGATCCTTGGGAGATATGAAACAAATGAGATTGTCCTGGCTTACTGCCTGGGCAATCTCCAGGCTGTGGCACAGGGAGGGTGGGCTGTGAAGAAGCAGCAGTCTTCATGAGTTGAAGAAACAGAACCAGGAGTCCTAGGAGGCTGGGGCAGCTAGGATTCACAGAGCAGAGTATCACAGACGAAACCGCATGACAGAGAGAAGCTCAGAGGTCTGCCCCGGATCTGCTTGAATCTTCAGCTTAGTGCTGAGAAACACATGTGTGTGAGAAACTACCCACAGCCAAGAAAAGAGCCCTCTGAAAGTATTAGAGGGACAATCTCTGAAAATCTCTGAGGTGCACAGGGGCAGCAGGTAGAGGACACAGAAGGGCGCTGTATCAGTAGCGCTGTATCAGTAGCGTTGGCAAAACTAACCCCACACTAAATGCTGACCTGGTCCCACCCAATAAACCTTTAAAGCAAAATGTGAAAGGATCAAGCTGTTTCCAAGTAACTTAGCCAAGTCCTAGAACAAAGCTCAGAAACATTTATAGAAATACAAAACCAACACTTAGTAAAATAAAATTCGCAATGTCTAGCATCAAATAAGAAATCACCAGGCCTTCAAAGGAGAAGGAAAATACATCCATAACGAGTAGCAAAATCCGTCAAAACTGACCTAGAAACGACACAGGTGATAGAATTAGTAGAGAATCATATTAAAACAATAATTATAACCATATTCCAGGTTCATGAATGTAGCACAAAGATTGAACGTGTTAAGCAGAGGTATGGAAGATATGGAAAAGATCCTACTGGGACTTCTAGAAAAGAAAACTTTAAGTTGAAAGATACCCTGCTTGAGATTTCTCGCAAATGAAAATTGCAAAAGAGATTGACTGCTAAAGACGAAACATTTGAAATTATCCAAAGTGAAACACAAAGAGTTAAGACTGAAAACAAAAAGAACTGTGGGACTTCAGGTAGCCTAAGAAATATGCAGTTGATGTTCTGAAGGAGGTGAGACAGGATTAAAATCATATTTGAAGAAATAATAGAAGGAGGTCCTTCAAGATGGCGGATGAGTAGGGCGGGGCAAACTCCTTCTCCCCCACAAATGTATCAAAAAATCACCTGCATGTAGAAGAACTCCCACAGAACATCTTCTGAATGGTGGCAGAGGACTCCAGACTTCCAGAAAGGCAGACCAATCTCATGGGGTGAGGTAGGGCACAAGATAGAGACTAACAGGGAGACAAAGGATTGGGGATGGGGCCCCATGCCCCAGGGGAAGGAAGTCCTGAAGGAGGGGAGGTTTCCACACACTGGGAAACCCCTTCACAGGCAGGGCTGGGGGGAGTGTTGGGACCACTAAGGGGAGGACAGTGCAGCAAGACAGGTGCTCCAAAGGCAAAACGGAGAAAATTCACCACAGGGGTCGCACCAAACGGCGCTTCCCACCTGGGAACTGCCCCCAGCGCTCCCTCCTGCCCACGGTACCTGGGGGCTGAGTGCGGAGGCCCAGACTTCGGGGGCCGGGCCTCAGGGAGAGGGCCCGGGCCGACTGCCATGGAGGTACCCCAGAGGCTGGCATGGCACAGCAGAGGCAGACCAGGGAAGCTCTGCGTCCACCGCAGAAACAAAGGGTCGCTCCCACGGGAAGGCTCCAGCGCTGCACTTTGATTCTGTGCCGTCACAGAATGAGGGACCCTGCCCACGCAGATGCCAAAGGGAGAGCCGGCTGTGGTCTGTGGTCCCAGAGGCACAGGCAGGCGCGGTGCCAGAGGCCGAAGGCAAGGGACCTCCATGACCTCAGTCCCAGAGATCGCAACGGCCGCCAAGCTGTGAGCAGCTGCGAGTTGCCCCCAACGTCTTGCTGGGAGCCTGAGTGGCTTGGCTCTGCCGGTTCAGTTGAGTTCAGTCGCCCAGTCGTGTCTGACTCTTTGCGACACCATGAATCACAGCACGCCAGGCCTCTCTGTCCATCACCAACTTCCGGAGTCTACCCAAACCCATGTCCATCGAGTCAGTGATGCCATCCAACCATCTCATCCTCTGTCGTCCCCTTCTCCTCCTGCTCCCAATCCTTCCCATCATTAGGATCATTTCCAATGAGTCAACTCTTCGCATGAGGCGGCCAAAATATTGGAGTTCAGCTTCAACGTCAGTCCTTCCAATGAACACCCAGGATTGATCTCTTTTAGGATGGATTGATTGGATCTTCTTGCAGTCCAAGGGACTCTCAAAAGTCTTCTCCAACACCACAGTTCACAAGCATCAATTCTGCGGCGCTCAGCTTTCTTCACCATCCAACTCTCACATCCATACATGACCACTGGAAAAACCATAGCCTTGACTAGATGGACTTTTGTTGGCAAAGGAATGTCTCTGCTTTTAAATATTCTATCTAGGTTGGCCATAACCTTCCTTCCAAGGAGTAAGCGTCTTTTAATTTCATGGCTGCAATCACCATCAGCAGTGATTTTGGAGCCCCCCAAAATAAAGTCTGACACTGTTTCCACTGTTTCCCCATCTATTTCCCATGAAGTGATGGGACCCGATGCCATGATCTTAGTTTTCTGAACATTGAGCTTTAAGCCAACTTTTTCACTCTCCTCTTTCACTTTCATCAAGAGGCTCTTTAGTCCTTCTTCACTTTCTGCCATAAGGGTGGTGTCATCCGCATATCTGAGGTTACTGATATTTCTCCCGGCAATCTTGATTCCAGTTTGTGTTTCTTCCAGCCCAGCATTTCTCATGATGTACTCTGCATATAAGTTAAATAAGCAGGGTGACAATATACAGCCTTGACGTACTCCTCTTCCTATTTGGAACCAGTCTGTTGTTCCATGTACAGTTCTAACTGTTGTTTCCTGACCTGCATACAGGTTTCTCAAGAGACAGGTCAGATGGTCTGGTATTCCCATCTCTTTCAGAATTTTCCAGTTTATTGTGATCCACACAGTCAAAGGCTTTGGCATAGTCAATAAAGCAGAAATAGATGTTTTTCTGGAACTCTCTTGCTTTTTCATTGATCCAGCAGATATTGGCAATTTGATCTCTGGTTCCTCTGCCTTTTCTAAAACCAGCTTGAACATCTGGAAGTTCACGGTTCACGTATTGCTGAACCCTGCCAAGGGCCCCACAACTCAGGACCAACTTCCCTGGGGAAGTGTATGCCCCCTTAGACTTGGGAGACACCCTGCGCAGCCCCGCCACAGGGAGCATTACCAACACAGTCCTCTCCCCAGCACAGCTGAGCAGCTGAGCCCAGATAAGCAGCTGCTTTCACCTGCTCGTGTCTGGGCAGTGAGCAGACATGGGATAGAGACTTGAAAGCAAAGGAGGGCCCAGAACCAAAGCAGGACACCAGGGGCTGCATGAACAAAAGATATAGAGACATATGTCTCTATAGAACATATGTCTATGGGGTTGAGGAGCATTGTGATTCGTAGCAGAAAGAAAGGGAAACCATCCCAGAGTTTACGGCTGTAGCAGTTTGGATTCCAGCATTTAGCCTGAGACTGCCCTTTAGGGGCAGCTGTAGACTTTGATAGCAAGTACAAAGTGGACCAAGACAAGACCCGAGTCTGAGCAGACCCCACACTGCCCAAAACCCGTCCACAGGTCTTCCTAGACATATTGGAGGACTTTCTGAAGAGGCAAACCAACCGGACCAGGAAAACAGAAATTACCTGGACATTCCTTTCACTACCACTCTCTATATATTGCTCACCCCCTCTTTTTCCCCCTTTATGTTTTATCTTCTCAAACTGTCCTGATGTGGTTCTTTATTACTCCTTCAATTTTTTAAATTTATTTACTTTTTAATTGAAGGATAATTGCTTTACAGAATTTTGTTGTTTTCTGTCAAACCTCAACATGAATCAGCCATCGGTATACATATATGCCCTCCCTTTGAACCTCCCTCCCATCTCTCTCCCCATCCCACCCCTCTAGGTTGGTACAGAGCCCCTGTTTGAGTTCCCTGAGCCATACAGCAAATTCCCATTGGCTATCTATTTTACACATGGTAATGTGTTTCCATGTTGCTCTCTCCATACATCTCACCCTCTCCCCTCCCCTCTCACAATGTCCGTAAGTCTGTTCTCTATGTCTGTTTCTCCATTGCTGCCCTGTAAATAAATTCTTCAGGACCATTTTTCTAGATTCCGTATATGTGCATTAGAATATGATATTTATCTTTCTCTTTCTGACTCACTTCACTCTGTATAATAGGCTTTAGGTTCATCCACCTCATCAGAACTGACTCAGATGCATTCCTTTTTATGGCTGAGTAATGTTCCATTGTGTATATATGTACCACAACTTCTTTATCCATTCATCTCTCAATGGACATCTAGGTAGCCTCCCTGTTCTAGCTATTGTAAATAGTGTTGCAGTGAACAATGGAATACATGTGTCTTTTTCAATTTTTCTTTCCTCAGGGTATAGGCTTAGGAGTGGGATTGCTGGATTATATGGTGGTTTTATTCCTAGTCATTTAAGGGATCTCCATACTGTCTTCCATAGTGGCTGTATCAGTTTACATTCCCACCAACAGTGCAAGAGCATTCCGTTTTCTCCACCCCCTCTCCAGCATTTATTGTTTGTAGACTTTTTGATGATGGCAGTTCTGACTGGTGTGACGTGATATCTCATTGTATTTTTGATCTGCATTTCTCTAATAATGAGTGATGTTGAGCATCTTTTCATGTGTTTGTTAGCCATCTGTATGTCTTCTTTGGAGAAATGTCTGTTTAGGTCTTTTCCCCACTTTTTGATTGGGTATTTGTTTTTATTGCATTGAGTTGTATGAGCTGCTTGTGTATTTTGGAAATTAATCCTCTGTCAGTTGTTTCATTTGCTATTATTTCCTCCCATTCTGAAGGTTGTCGTCTCACCTTGCTTATAGTTTCCTTTGCTGTACAAAAGCTTTTAAGTTTAATCAGGTCCCACTTGTTTACTTTTGTTTTTATTTCCATTACTTTAGGAGGTGGGTCATAGAGGATCTTGCTTTGATTTCTGTCATCGAGTGTTCTGCCTATGTTTTCTCCTAAGAGTTTTATAGTTTCTGGTCTTACATTTAGGTCTTTAATCCATTTTGAGTTTATCTTTGTGTACGGTGTTAGGAAGTGTTCTAATTTCATTCTTCTACATGTAGCTGTCCGGTTTTCCCAGCAACATTTATTGAAGAGGCTGTCTTTGCCCCATTGTATATTCTTTTCTCCTTTGTCAAGAATAAGGTACCCATAGGTGCATGGGTTTATTTCTGGCCTTTCTCTCTTGTTCCATTTGTCTATAAGTCTATTTTGTGCCAGTACCATACTGTCTGGATGACTGTAGCTTTGTAGTATAATCTGAAGTCAGGAAGCTTGATTCCTCCAGCTGAATTCTTCTTTCTCAAGACTGCTTTGGCAATTTGGAGTCTTTGTGTTTCCATATGAATTGTGAAATTTTTGGTTCTAGTTCTGTGAAAAATTCCATTGGTATTTGATAGGGATCACATTGAATCTGTAGATTGCATTTGGTAGTGTAGTCATTTTCACAATATCGATTGTTCCTACCCAGGAACATGGGATATCGCTCTGTTTATGTCGTCTTTGATTTCTTTCATCAGTGTCTTATAATTTTCTGTGTACAGTTGTTTTGTCTCCTTAAGTAAGTTTATTCCTAGATATTTTATTCTATTTGTTGCAATGGTGAATGGGATTGATTCCTTAATTTCTCTTTCTGATTTTTCATTGTTAGGATATAGAAATGCAAGTGATTTCTGTGTATTTATTTTGTATCATGTGACTTTGCTAAATTCACTGATTAGCTCTAGTAATTTTCTGATAGTATCTTTAGGGTTTTCTATGTACAGTATCATGTCATCCAGAAACAGAGAGAGCTTTACGTCTACTTTCTGATCTGGATTCCTTTTATTCCTTTTTCTTCTCTGATTGCTGTAGCTAGGACTTCCAAAACTGTGATGAATAATAGTGGTGAAAGTGGACACCCTTGTCTTTTTCATGATCTTTGGGGGAATGCTTTTAGTTTTTCGCCATTGAGAATAATGTTTGCTGTAGGCTTATCATATATGGCTTTTACTATATTGAGGTAGATTCCTTCTATGCCCATTTTTTGAAGAGTTTTAATCATAAATGGGTGCTGAATTATGTCAAAGCCTTTTTCTGCATCTATTGAGATTATCATATGGTATTTATCTTTCAATTTGTTAATATGGTGTATCACATTGATTGATTTATGCATATCGAAGAACCCTTGCATCCCTGGAATAAACCCGACTTGATCATGATGTATGAGCTTTTTAATGTGTTGTTGAATTCTGTTTGCTAAAATTTTGTTGAGGATTTTTGCATCCATGTTCATCAGTGATATTGGCCTGTAGTTTTCTTTTTTTGTGTTGTCTTTGTCTGGTTTTGGTATCGGCGTGATGGTGGATTTGTAGAATGAGTTTGGAAGTGTTCCTTCCTCTACAATTTTTTGAAAGAGTTTTAGAAGGATAGGCGTTAACTCTTCTCTAAATTTTGATAGAATTCTCCTGTGAAGCCATCTGGTCCTGGACTTTTGTTTTTGGGAGATTTTTTGATCGCAGCTTCAATTTCAGTGCTTGTAATTGGGTTGTTCATAATTTCTACTTCTTGCTGGTTCAGTCTTGGAAGAATGAACTTTTCTGAGAATCTGTCCATTTCTTCCAGGGTATCCATTTTATTGCCATATAGTTGTTCATAATAGTCTCTTATAATCCTTTGTATTTCTGCACTGTCTGTTGTAACCTCTCCTTTTTCATTTCTAATTTTGTTGATTTGATTCTTTTCTCTTTTTTTCTTGATGAGTCTGGCTAAAGGTTTGTCAATTTTATCTTCTCAAATAACCAGCTTTTAGTTTTATTAATCTTTACTGTTGTTTCTTTCATATCTTTTTCACTGATTTCTGTTCCGATCCTTAAGATGTCTTTCCTTCTCCTAATTTTGGAGGTTTTTTTGTTCTTCTTTTTTCAGTTGTACTAGGTGTTAAGTTGTCTATTTGATGTCTTCTTGTTTCTTGAGGTAGGATTGTATTGCTGTAAACTTCCCTCTTAGAACTGCTTTTGCTGCATCCCATAGGTTTTAAGTTATGTTTTCATTGTCTTTTTTTTCTAGAATTTTTTTATTTCCGCTTTGATTTCTTCAGAAACCTGTCGGTTATTTAGAAACGTATTGTTTAATCTCCATGTGTTTGTATTTTTTACACTTTTTTTCTTGTAATTGATGTCTAGCCTCATAGCGTTGTGGTTGGAAAAGATGCTTGATATGGTTTCAGTTTTCTTAAATTTATTGAGGTTTGATTTGTGACCAAAGATGTGGTCTATCCTGGAGAATGTTCCATGTGCACTTGAGAAGAAGGTGCATTCTTCTGCATTTGGATGGAATGTCCTGAAGATATCAGTGAGATCCATCTCATCAAATGTATCATTTAAGACTTGTGTTTCCTTATTGATTTTGTTTTCGTGATCTGTCGATTGGTGTGCTGCTGCTGCTGTTAAGTCGCTTCAGTCGTGTCTGACACTGTGCAGTGTTAAAGTCTCTTATTATTATTGTGTTACTGTCAATTTCTCCTTTTATGTCTGTTAGTGTTTGTCTTATGTATTGAGGTGCTCCTGTGCTGGGTGCACAGATATTTACAATTGTTATGTCTTCCTCTTGGATTCATCCCTTGATTATTATGTAGTGTCCTTCCTTATCTCTTCTAATATTCTTTATTTTCAGGCCTATTTTGTCTGATAAGAGGATTGCTGCTCCAGCTTTCTTTTGCTTCCCATTTGCATGATAAATGTTTTTCATCCTCTCACTTTCAGTCTATATGTGTCATTAGGTCTGAATTAGGTTTCTTGTAGACAACATATGTATGGGTCTTGTTTTGTATCTATTCAGCCAATCTGTGTATTTTGGTTGGAGCATTTAATCCATTTACATTTAAAGTAATTATTGATATATATGTTCCTATTGCCATTTTCTTAATTGTTTGGGGTTTGATTTTGTAGATCATTTTCTTCTCTTGTATTTCTTGACTGTATAAGTCCCTTTAATATTTGTTGTAAAGCTGGTTTGATGGTGTTGAATTCTCTTAACTTTTGCTTGTCTGAAAAGCTTTTGATTTCTCCATCAGTTTTGAATGACATCTTTGCTGGGTAATCTTGGTTTTATGTTTTTCCCTTTCAGTACTTTAAATATATCCTGCCATTCCTTTCTGCCAAAAGGTCAGCTGTTAAATGTATAGGGTTTCCCTTGTATGTTACTTGTTGCTTCTCCCTTGCAGCTTTTAATATTCTTTCTTTGTGTTTAATCTTTGTTAGTTTGATTAGTATGTGTCTCAGAATGTTTCTTCTTGGGTTTATCCTGTATGGGACTCTTTGTGCCTCTTGGACTTATTGACTATTTCCTTTTCCACATTGGGGAAATTTTCAAGTATAATCTCTTCAAAAATTTTCTCATATCCTTTCTTTTTCTATTCTTCTGGGACCCCTATAATTTGAATGTTGGTGTGTTTGATATTGTCCAGAAATCTCTGAGATTATCCTCAATTCATTCTGCTCCTTCAATTTTTATTTTTTATAGCCTACTTTTTCTTCTTTTTTTTTTTGAAAAAAGCCTTATTTTATTTTATTTATTAATTTTTTTTTCTGGTGCAGAATCAGTTATTTTTATTAAATTAATTATGTTTACCCATGATAGATAATAATAGGAGTACATTTACTTTTCTGATCAATAATTTTATCAAAATTTTATCAAAACTCAACCTGGGGAACATGGAAAACAATTTCAAAAGGCTTACACTATAGGCTTATAAGGAGAATAATTGACTTAGGGGATATGGATCATTGCTAGTGTGTCTTCATAACCTGTCTATCAAATCCAAAGGCAGAAGTTTCTATCTACTGATCTTATGGTTTATGGTAGAACAATGCTGAAAATGCAGTTTTATGCAAACTTTGAAAAAAGCCTTATTTTATAAACAAATTCCATGTTTTTTTATTTTTGTTTTAGATGTTTTATTTGATTTTTTATTTTTGAGAGTTTAATTTTTTTCCATGTTGGATGTCATGTTCTTCTCCAGGGGACCTTCCTGACCCAGGGATTGAACCCAGGTCTCCCAGAATGCAGGCAAATTCTTTACTGTCTGAGCCCCTAGGAAAGTTCACCACTGTGAGAGGTATTTCACCCTTATGTCTTCTATGCTGTGTGGCCTGTGAAATCTTGATGCTATAGTAAGGTGTCATACCTGAAGCCTAGAGTTAGGAGACTCCACGCTAGGACTTTGGACCACAAGAGAGCATTAGATACCCCGTAGAACATTAATAGACAAACGCCCTCACAGTGGCCTCCATTTCAACACTAAGACCAAGCCCCACCCCAAAGC
The DNA here is from genome assembly GCA_024291935.2 of Okapia johnstoni. Lineage (NCBI taxonomy): Eukaryota > Metazoa > Chordata > Mammalia > Artiodactyla > Giraffidae > Okapia > Okapia johnstoni. The sequence goes on from CM044326.1 coordinate 5,164,807, forward strand.
TGGCAAGCTCTAGTTCCGAATGCCCCACACCAACCCTTCAGCAAAACAGGAGCACAACCCTGCACATTAGCAGACAGGCTGAAAAGCCATACTGAACCCATAGACATCCCAAAACACACGAGTGGACACAGTACTGCCTTTAAGAGAGACAAGATCTAGCTCCATCCACTAGAACACAGGCACAAGTCCCCCAAAGCAGGGAACTTTCACAAGGCATTGGTTCAGCCCCACCCAGGGAAGCACACTCCACAATGAAGAGGAACCACAGCCTTCCAAACTGCAGAAAGGAGACCCCAAGCACAGTAAGTTAAACAGAATGAAAAGACAGAGATACACCCAGCTAATGAAGGAGCATGGCAAGAACTCCTAAGACGAAACAAATGAAGAGGAAGTAGACAATCCTCCTGAAAAGGGATTCAGAGTAATGATAGTAACGATGGTCCAAAATCTTGAAAATAAAATGGAGGCATGGATAAATAGACTAGAGGCACAGATTGAGAAGATGCAAGAAATATTTAACAAGGACCTTGAATAAAGAATAGACCTTCAACAATTAACAATGCAATAACTGAGTATAAAAATATGCTGGAGGGAACCAACAGCAGAGTAACTGAGGCAGAAGAATGGATAAGTGAGCTGGAAGATAGAACGGTGGAAATACCTGAAACAGAACAAAATAAAGAGAAAAAGAATAAAGGTGATGAGGACAGTCTCAGAGACTGTTTAACAGACAACATTAAACATAACAGAATCATAGGAACCCCAGAAGAAGAAGACAAAAGGAAAGGTCACGGGAAAATATTTGGGGAGATTATAGTTGGAAGTTTTCAACCTCCCTAAAATGAGAAGGGAGATAGCCACCCAACCTCATAAAGCCCAGACAGTCCCATACAACATAAACCCAAGGAGAAACATGCCAAGACACATGTTAACCAAACTAACAAAAATTAAACACGAAGAACAAATGTTAAAAGCACCAAGGGAAAAGCAACAAAGAACATACAAGCAGGTCCCCATAGGGCTAACGGCTGATCTTTGAACAGAAACTCTACAGGCCAGAAGGAGATGGCAGGACATACTTAAAATGATGAAATGGAAAAACCTACAACCAAGATTACTCTACCCAGCAGACATCTCATTCAAAATTGATGGAGAAACCAAGTTTTACAAACAAGCAAGAGTTAAGAAAATTTAGCATCACCAAACCAGCTTTACAACAGATGTTAAAGAGACTTCTGTAGGCTGGAAACACAGAAAGAAGAGGCTTACGAAAACAGTCCCCCAAACAATAAAGAAAATGGTAACAAGATACCAATCATTACCTTAAATATAAATTGGCTAAACCCTCCAACCAAAAGACACAGATTGGCTGAATGGATACAAAGACAAGACCCCTATATATGCTGTCCAGAAGAAACCCACCTCAGACCTAGGAATGCTTACAGACTGAAAGTGAGGGGCTAGAAAAAGATATTCCATGTAAATAGAAATCAGAAGAAAGCAGGAGTAGCGATGCTCAGATTAAAGAGACTTTAAAGACCATTACAAGAGACAAAGAAGGACACTACATAATGATCAAGGGATCAATCCAAGAAGAAGATACAACAATTATATATGCACCCAACATAGGAGCACCTCAATACATAAGGCAAATGCTGACATCTATTAAATCAACAGTATAACAGTAGTAGTGGGGGATTTTAATATCCCACCCACACCAACGGACAGATCATCCAGGTAGAAAATAAGGAAAAAGAGGCTTTAAATGATACATTGGACCAGTGAGACCTAATTGATATCTACAGGGCATTTCATCCAAAAACAATAGATTTCACTTTTTTCTTAAGTGCACATGGAACATTCTCCAGGATAGATCAGATTTTGGATCACAGATGAAGCCTTTTCAAGACTTTTCAATTACCCCTACCATAGTTTGGCCTGAAGGGGTCAAACTATAGGGAGGGAACACAGCCCCACCCATCAGCAGAAAATTGGATTAAAGGTTTACTGAGCATGGCCCCACCCACCAGAGCAATACCCAGTTTCCCCCATCAGCCAGTCCCTCCCATCAGGAAGCTTCCACAAGCCTCTTGTCCTCATCCATCAGGAAAAGTGAAAGTGAAGTCACTCAGTCATGTCCGACTCTTTGGGACCCCATGGACTGTAGCCTCCCAGGCTCCTCCGTCCGTGGGATTCTCCGGGCAAGAATACTGGAGTGGGTTGCCATTTCCTTCTCCAGGAGATATTCCCAACCCAGGGATTGAACCTGGGTCTCCCGCATTGCAGACAGACGCTTTATTATCAGCTACAATCACAGGAAACTAACCAAACTGATCATATGGATCACAGCCTTATCTAACTCAATGAAACTATGAGCCATGCCAAGACAGATGGGTCATGATGGAGAGTTCTGACAAAACATGGTCCACTGGAGAAGGGAATGGCAAACCACATCAGCATTCTTGCCTTCAGAACCCCATGAACAGTATGAAAAGGCAAAAAGATATGGCACTGAAAGATGAACTCCCCAGGTGGGTGGTGGTGGTGGTGGTGGTAGTGGTGGTTTAGTCACTAAGTCATGTCTGACTCTTGTGACCCCATGGACTGTAGCCTGCTAGCCTCCTCTGTCCATGGGGATTCTCTAGGGAAACATACTGGAGTGGGTTGCCAGTTCCTTCTCCAGGGGATCTTCCCGACCCAGGAATCGAACCCAGGTCTCCTGCATTGCAGGCAGATGTTGGAGAAGAGCAGAGAAACAGCTCCAGATGGAATGAAGAGACGGAGCCAAAGCAGAAAGCACGCCCAGTTGTGGATGTGTCTGGTGAGGAAAGTAAAGTCTGGTACTGTAAAGAACAATATTGCATAGGAACCTGGAATTTTAGGTCCATGAATTAAGGTAAATTGTAAGTGGTCAAACAGGAGGTGGCAAGAGTGAACATTGACATTTTAGGAACCAGTGAACTAATATGGACTTGAATGGGCGAATTTAATTCAGATGACCATTGTATCTACTACTGTGGGCAAGAATTCCTTAGAAGAAATGGAGTAGCTCTCATAGTCAACAAGAGAGTCCAAAATGCTTGGGTGTACTTGGGTGTAATCTCAAAACAACACAGTGATCTCTGTTCATTTCTAAGGCAAGGCATTCAGTATCATAGCAATCCAAGTCTATGCCCCAACCACTAATGCTGAAGAAGCTGAACTTGAACAGTTTTATGAAGACCTACAAAACCATCTAGAACTAACACCAAAAAAAGATGTCCTTTTCATCATAGGGGACTAGAATGCAAAAGTAGGAAGTCAAGAGATACCTGGAGTAACAGGCAACTTTGACCTTGGAGTACACAATGAAGCAGGGCAAAGACTAAGAGAGTTTTGCCAAGAGAACGCGCTGGTCATAGCAAAACCCTCTTCCAACAAGACAAGAGACGACTCCTCACATGGACATCACCAGATGGTCAACACCGAAATCAGATTGATTATATTCTTTGCAGCCGAAGATGGAGAAGCTCTATACAGTCAGCAAAAACAAGACTGGGAGCCGACTGTGGCTCAAATCATGAAGTCCTTATTGCAAAATTTAGATGTAAGTTGAAGAAAGTGGGGAAAACGACTAGGCCATTCAGGTATGACTTAAATCCAATCCCTTACAATTATACAGTGCAAGTGACAAATAGACTCAAGGGATTAGATCTGATAGAGAGCCAGAAGAACTATGCATGCAGGTTTGTAACATTGTACAGGAGGTGGTGGTCAAAGCCATTCCCAAGAAAAAGAAATGCAAAAAGGCAAAATGACTGACTGAGGAGGCCTTACAAATAGCCGAGAAAAGAAGAGAAGCAAAAGGCAAAGGAGAAAAGGAAAGATACATGCATCTGAATGCAGAGTTTCAAAGAATAGCAAAGAGAAATAAGAAGGCCTTACTAAGTGATCAGTGCAAAGAAATAGAGGAAAACAATAGAATGGGAAAGACTAGAGATCCCTTCAAGAAAATTAGAGATACCAAGGGAACATTTCATGCAAAAAAGAGCACAATAAAGGTCAGAAAAGATATGGACCTAACAGAAGCATAAGGTTTTAAGAAGAGGTGGCAAGAAGACACAGAAGAACTATACAAAAAAGATCTTAATGACTCAGATAACCATGATGGTGTGATCACTCACCTAGAGCCAGACATCCTGGAGTGCAAAGTCAAGTGGGCCTTAGGAAACATCACTACTAACAAATCAAGCCTTGGTATATTTAAAAAAATGAAATCATTTCGAGCATCTTCTCTGACCACAACATTGTAAGACTAGACATGAACTGCAGGAAAAAAAAAAAAAACTGTATAAAAATACATACGCGTGGGGCTTCCCAAGTGGTGCTAATGGTAAAGAATTCTCCTGCCAGTGCAGGAGATGCGAAAGATTCAGGTTCCATCCCTCTGTCAGGAAGATCCCCTGGAGGATGAAATGGCAGCCCACGCCAGTACTCTTGCCTGGGTAATCCCATGGACATTGGAGCCTGGTGGGCTACAGTCTGTGAGGTCACAAAGGGTCAGACACAACTATGTGACTGAGCATGCCTGGAGGCTAAAAAACACTTCCAAATAACCAACATATCACTGAAGAAATCAAAAGGAAAATCAAAATATGTCTAGAAACAAATGACAATGGAAACATGATAACTCAAAACATATGGGATACAGTAAAAGCAGTGCTAAAAGGAAATTGATAGCAATACAAGCCTACCTCAAGAAACAAGAGAGATAGCAAATAAAAAACCTAACCTTATATCTAAAGCAGCTGGAAAAAGAAGAATTAAAAAAAAATTAGTAAAAGGAAAGAAATCATAAAGATCAGAGTAGAAATAAATGAAAAAGAAATGGAGGTAATAGCAGAGGTTAATAGAACTTAGAATTGTTTCTTTGAGAAAACAAATTTTACAAACCATTAGATAGACTCATCAAGAAAAAAAGGAAGACTCAAATCAATAAAACTAGAAATGAGAAAGTAGAAGTTACAACAGACAACACAGAAATACAAAGGATCATAAGAGTTTACTTTGAACAACCATATGCCAATAAAATGGACAACCTAAAAGTAATGGACATATTCTTACAAAATTTAACTTTCCAAAAGTGAACCAGAAAGAGAGAAAATGTGAACAGACCAATCATAAACGTGGAAATCAAAACGTGGAAATCTCCCAACAAACAAAAGCCCAGAGACAGATGACTTCACAGATGAATTCTACCAAAAATTTAGAGAAAAGCTAACAACTATCCTGCTCAAATTCTCCCAGAAAATTGCACAGGAAGGAGAACTTCCAGCTCTTTCTATGAAGCCACCATCACCCTGATACCAAAACCAGATAACTATGCCACACAAAAAAAGAATATTACAGGCCAGTGTCACTGATGAACATAGATTCAAAAATCTTCAACAAAATTTAGCAAACAAAATCCAACAACACATTAAAAAGATCATATATCATGAATCAAGTGGGCTTTGTCCCAGGGATGCAAGGATTCTTCAATTTATACAAATCAGTCAGTATGATACACCATATTAACAAATTGGAATATAGAAACCATGTGATCATCTCAATAGATGCAGAGAAAACTTTTGACAAAATCCAACACCCATTTATGATAAAACTCTTTAGAAAGCAGGCATAGAAGAAACATACCTCAGCATAAGAAAGGCCACCTGTGGGAGATTCCTTAAAAAACTGGGAATAGAACTGCCATATGACCCAGCAATCCCACTGCTGGACATACACACCGAGGAAACCAGAATTGAAAGAGACGCGTGTACCCCAGTGTTCATCGCAGCACTATTTACAATATCCAGGACATGGAAGCAACCTAGATGTCCATCAGCAGACGAATGGATAAGGAAGCTGTGGGGCATATACACAGTGGAATATTACTCAGCCATTAAAAAGAATACATTTGAATTGGTTCTATTGAGATGGATGAAACTGGAGCCCATTATACAAAGTGAAGTAAGCCAGAAAGAAAAACACCAATACAGTATACTAATGCATATATATGGAATTTGAAAGATGGTAACGATAACCCTATATGCTAGACAGAGTAAGAGACACGGATGCATAGAACAGTCTTATGGACTCTGAGGGAGAAGGTGAGGGTGGGACGTTCTGGGACAATAGCATTGAAACATGTATATCATCATATGTGAAACAGAACACCATTCCATGTTCTATGCATGAGACAAATGCTCAGGGCTGGCGCATTGGGATGGCCCAGAGGGATGGGATGGGGAGGGAGGTGGGAAAAGGGTTCATGATGGAGAACACATGTAAACCCATGGCTGATTCAGGTCAATGTATGGCAAAAACTACTACAATATTGTAAAGTAATTAGCCCCCAACTAAAATAAATAAATTTATTTAAAAAAAAAAAAGAAAGAAAAACAAGTGACTAATAAAAAAAAAAAAAGAAAGGCCACCTGTGACAAATCCACAGCAAACGTTATTCTCAATGGTGAAAAAATTGAAAGCATTTCCTCTAAAATTAGGAATAAGACAAGCATGCCCACTCTTGCCACTATTATTTAACGTAGTTTTGGAAGTCCTAGCCAAAGCAATCAGAGAAGAAAAAGAAAAGAAATCCAGATTGGAAAAGAAGAAGCAAAACTCTCACTATGCAGGTGACATGATTCTTTAAATAGAAAACCCTAAAGCTGCCACCAGAAAGCTACTATGCTAATCAATAAATACAGCAATGTCACAGGATATAAAATTAATACACAGAAATCCTTTGCATCCCTATACACTAACAATGAAAAATCAGAAAGAGAGATTAAGGAAAAGATCCCATTCACTATTGCAACAAAAAGAATAAAATATTTAGGAATAAGCTTACCTAAAGAGACAAAATCCCTGCATGCAGAAAACTATAAGACACTGATGAAAGAAATTAAACTTGACAGAAACAGTTGGAGAGATATACCATGTTCTCAGATAGGAAGAATCAATATTGTGAAAATGAATATACTACCCAAAGCAATCTATAGATGCAGTGCAATCCCTATCAAACTACCAATGGCATTTTTCACAGAACTAGAACAAATAATTTTACAGTTTGTATGGAAACACAAAAGACCCTGAATACCCAAAACAGTCTTGAGAAAGAAGAATGGAGCTGGATGAATCAACCTTCCTGACATCAGACTTGACTACAAAGCTATAGTCATCAAGATAGTATGGCACTGGCACAAAAAGAGAAATATAGATCAGTGGAACAAAATAGAAAGCCTGGAGCTAAATCCATGCCCCTAAGGGGAACTTATCTTTGACAAAGGAGGCAAAAATATACAATGGAGAGAAGACAGTCTCTTCAATAAGTGGTGCTGGAAAAACTGGTCAGCTTTGTGTAAAGCAATGAAATTAGAACACTTCCTAACACCATATACAGAAATAAACTCAAAATGGATTAAAGACCTAAGTGTAAAACCAAACCTATAGAACTCTTAGAGGAAAACATAGGCAGAGCACTCTTTGACGTAAGCCAAAACAAGATCCTCTATGACCCACTTCCTGGAATAATGGAAATAAAAGCAAAAATAAACAAATGTGACCTAATTGAACTGAAATACTTTTGCACAACGAAGGAAACCATAAGCAAGGGGAAAAGACAACCCTCAGAATGGGCAAAAATAATAGCAAATGAAATAACTGACAAAAAACTCATCTCCAAAATATACAAAGCAGCTCATGCAGCTCAATCAGAAAGACAAACAACCCAATAAAAAAGTGGGCAGAAGACTTACACAGACATTTCTCCAAAGAAAACATGCAGATGACTAATAAGCACATGAAAAGATACTCAGCATCACTCATTATTAGAGAAATACAAATCAAAACTACAGTGAGGTATCATCTCACACTGGTCAGAATAGCCATCATCAAAAAGTCCACAAACAAATTCTGGAGGGGGTGTGGAGAAAAGGGAACTGTTTTGAACTGTTTGTTAGAATGCAAATTGGTACAGCCGCTATGGAGAACAGTGTGGAGATTCCTTAAAAAACTAGGAATAAAACTACCATATGACCCAACAATCCCACTACCATAACTGAAAAAGACACATGTATCTCAATATTCACTGCAGCACTATTTACAATAGCTAGCATGTGGAGGCAGCCTAGATGCCCATCAAGAGATGAATGGATAAAGAAGTTGTGGTACATATACACAACAGAATATTACTTAAGTATAAAAAGGAATGCATTTGAGTCAGTTCTAATGAGGTAGATGAACCTGGAGCCTTCACTTATACAAAGTGAAGTTAGAGAAAGACAAATATATATTAATGCATATATATGGAGTCTGGAAAGATGGTACTGATGAACCTGTCTACAGGCCGCAAGGGAGATGCAGACATAGAGAAAAGACTTTTGGACACCTTGAGGGAAAGAGAAAGTGGGATGATTTGAGCGAGTAGCATTGAAACATACCATATGTAAAGGAGAAAGCCCTTGGTAACTTGCTGTATGACACAGGGAACCCAAGGGCTTCCCTGTAGCTCATATGGTAAAGAATCTGCCTGCAATGCAGGAGACCTCAGTTCAATCCCCAGGTCGGGAAGATCTGCTGGAGAAGGGAATGGCAGTCCACTCCAGTATTCTTGCCTGGAGAATCCCATGGACAGAGGAGCTTGGCGGGCTATAGTCCACGGTGTTGCAAAGAGTCGGACACAACTGAGCAGCTAACACACAGGGACCCCAAAGCCAGTGCTCTGTGACAACCTAGGTGGGTGGGATTGAGAGGGAGGTGTAAGAAGGAGGGGACATATGTATATCTGTGGCTGATTCATGTTGACATATGGCAGAAACCATCATAATATTGTAAGGTGATTATCCTCCAATTCAAAATAAAATAAAAATGACCAAAAATTTTTCCATATTTGATGAAAACAAGCCCACAGATCCAAGAATTTCAGTGAATCCCAAGAAGCATGAAGAAATCCAGACCAAAGCTCATCATAATCAAATTGCTTACAAGTGGTGATGAAGAAAAGATCTTCAAAGAGCATATTTCTCATTGGAAACAATGCAAGTGATAAAAGGCCATGGAGCAGCATCTTTAAAGCACTGAAAGAAGAAGAAGCCTGCCACCTGAGAATTCGACACCCTTTTAATAGGAAAAAGGAAAAAATACTGCCTACTAGATGCTGTGAAAAAGAAAACACTCATAGCCAGGAGTTTTAGGGGAATGAATATTGTGAAGACATTACAACTCCAAAAATGTGGAGGGATCTCTTGAAAACTCCACTGATGCATGCCAATTGGGAACACTCCCTGAAGTCCTGGCTCCCCCAAGGCCGTGTCCATGAGGAGGACTTCTTGGCAAGGAACGTGGCTTGCATTCCTGCACAGGGCCTTCAGGGGGTAGCTTGGAAAAGCATAGAAACATTAATGAGGCAAGTGGGCTGGGTGTGAATGCATGTGTGTGAATCTTTTGTCTTAAAATTTTGTAGAACTTTAAGCCTATTACAGAAAAGAAAATAATAATGAAGTGTAACAGAGCGTGGATGCAGCCAGGGGAGTCAAACAACGCAACCCATCAGTGTTTCAGGAGTTGAACATTTTCTTTTTCTGGAAAGCAGTCCATAAAAATAAGGAGAAAAGAAACTAGATAGATTATATTTTGAGAAGAGCACTAACCACCATGACTACTGGTGGGCAGTTGTTATTTTGCTGCTGCCTCTTATAAGGAACAAAATCTTGTCCTTGGCAGAAGGTAGAGGCCATGGGCTCAGGGGATCACACTCTCATGGACGCTCCTTCGTTATTGTGTGCAAGCAGGGGTTCTGAGCTAGGGTCTGCTGATGGGTTTCAGAGGACTTATAAACAGGGATAGGGAAAAGATCACATCTTTTTTTTCTCCAGTCTGTAACCAAAATGAGTATTTCCTTTGATTATGAGAGTCAGTGATAAGCCACAGGAGTCTCAGCAGGACCTGTGACGTCATGTGATCAGGAATCACAGATACTTCTTATACTGCATGACTGTTCTAACAGCTATTTGGAACTGTCATTTATTCTCACGACTGCTTCAAAATTTTAGTGGTTACTCGATCGAGGGCCAGATCTCATGTAATGTGTTGACAAGGAAACACATGTTTCACTTACTATATCACAAATTTGTATTTTGAATTACATTTCAACTTAATTGTTTGATTGCTAACTTTATGTATTTTACAATCATGCACTGACAAGTATTATTCCAAGAAGGGTTCACAGGCTCCACCCTGTGCCTCAGAGCACAAGGCCAGTTGCTTAGTGCTAGGCAGTGACCAGTCGGCATTTACCCACTGAGGGATGAACTGCCTTTCTTTGACTGTTCCTCTTCCTTAGGTGGAATTTCCAATACAGAATATCCTTCTGATTGGACTGCCATGGTATGTTCTTCTTTTGGCATTCACAATACGTAGTCATTTTAAGACCAATCAGAATTAAGAGCCACTTCCTTCCCCAAGGGTGTAGGGTAACTTTGGAAAAACATTGCTAGGGTTGCTTTGGGAGCAGCCTGGTTTCGAATATTTCTGCTTTCTTAAACGTTTGCATCGGAGATTGAAGAAAAATTAAAATAGAGTCCATTTTCATTTCTAGGGCCCTGGAGATCCCCACACCATCACCATTGAATCTTTCATGTCTGTCTGCAGAATGCGGGTATTGTAAGGCTCAAAGCTCTCTGTGGAAATATGAACTACCAGAAGAAAAAAAATTGGCATCAATAGCTGGCATTTGTTGCAGAAGTTACTGGCAAATATAGCTGTCTCCTCTTTTAGCCAATAGTAATGTGATGTTTTTAATTCAATAAAGCATTTCAAGAAAGTCCAAACATAAAAGTTATAAACATTGGATGGTAAATATTTATTAGAAAGGGGAAATGAACTTTATGCAATTAGCTCAATCCATCTTTTTTTATGATTACAAGTTCCTCCTGTCTCTGTCAGCAAAGTCACTTGCAAAGTCATTATTTAGCAAGGCCTTAAAGCTAGTTGAGCTCAGATATTCTGCCAGGTGAAACAAGGGCGAGAAGGCCAGAAGTAGGATTGTCAGCTGGAAGGAAGAGTGAGGAGTTAGGGCATCATTCTGCCAATGATCATGGCCTCACAAAGCCCTCACCCCATTTCAACATAAAAGAGGAATTTATCTGTCCCCGCCCCTCACCTGGTTCCCAGAGGTTCTCAGTTGAAAGGTGCCTCCTTCCACCTTTTCTGTATCTCAGCAACACATTCCACCACCACTGCTCCAAGTCCATGCCTGATTGCCCCACAGGGAAAGCAAGGTGTCGGGAAGTGATGCACAGCGGCCTCACTGGTTGACTTGAGCAGGGGTGTGCCAACATGTGATAGTGTGCACAATGGACTAAGATGTGCATATTCTGCTATTTAAAAAAAAATATTGAGCATGGAAGTTGTAAGCCAGTTGTTGCAAGAAGGCAGCAGTGTCTATAATGGTGTCATTAAAGAGTCTTGTGCCTTCTTTATACCTAATGTTTGCTCCTTTGCTCTTTTCCATTTAATTCTCTTGGCTTCATTCAGCACAGGGTGGAGCTGCTGTCCATATCACACAGTGGTTGAGAAGATGAGTTTTGCAGTCATGCTTACAGTCCCTCTATGCCTCAGTTTTCTAACCTGCAAAGTGAGAAAAATAATTCTACTTACACAGCATAGGGTTGTTATGAGGGTTAAGTAACAAATTAACTAGAGCCCTTAGCACATAGTAGATGCTCAATAAGCATTAGCTATGTTGTTGTTTCCCATCAACTCATTTCCTCGAGTCAATGGTAGAGGAGATGTTGTTTAGCTGACAGTCTCACTGGCTGGTCCTTTTCTGTGTCTGTCCTCACCACTCCTCCTTTCATCCTGAGAGCCTGTGGCCTCTAGGAGCTGCTCTCCAGGGTCCAGCATCTACTGGAAGCCTCTTTCTGTCCGTCCCCGAGTTCCAGGGAGAGTCTCATGGTCGTCTTGATGGATGGAGATCCCTGTGGTGGCCAGAGAGCTCAGGGTGTCAGGATTCCACCTTGCAACCAGCAATATTCTTTTCTCTGATGCTGGTTGTTTCTAACCCTGGTGGATCATTGGCATCTCCTGCAGGGAAGAACGGCAGTGTATGTGCCCCACTTTGGATCTTCTCTGTTAGGATCGCTGCGGGATGGCCTTCAGCTGTTTCTTTTTATTCAGCTTTCCCGGGGAGTCTTATGCTCAGCCTGATCTGGGAACTGCTGATCTAAGTGAAACCTGCCCCTTTCATGCCAGCGTACCTGGCCGCGGTCGAGGGTGCAGGTGATGGCTGGCAGAACAGGAGCCTTGCCCTGCTGCTCTCAGACAGACAGGGCCCCGTGGTAGGACACCGGGCTGGACGCCAGGTTGAAAGCCGTCTTGCCCGCCTCAGTCTCAGCTTCCTGCCCAGTGTCTGCCGCCTCTTTCAAAACTGTTGCACTTTGGCAGCGGATGGCCCCAATTTTCCAGAAGTGTTTGAATGCAAGCAGTGGACTGCCTCCTCAAAGTGCTCTCCAGACTTTGCAAGTTGTGTGTTATCCTTCACTTCTTGCCCGCCCTCCTTGCCAGCTCAGTGCCCGGTGCCCCAGCCCTGGCCTCACCCAGGGGCACCCACCCTAGATGTCCCCAGCCAGGTGACAGCCTCTGCAACTTTGGGAACACGGAGGAGGTGACCAGCCTTCCAGAAGTGGGGTTGGCACACCGGCCTGGGGGAAGGCTTCAAACCGTAAGTAGTATGTGTGGAAATTTTGGATGAGTAATTTTTTTCATCCAGCTCTTAGCATTTCATTTTCTCTCCCTTTTGGCGTGTGTTATCAGCGACACATTTCTGAGGGTTTTTACATAACCATCCCATTCAGTATTGTTTTGAGCCAGAGCTGCTCTCCCAACAGTGCGCAGAGAGGGTCAGGAGAGCCTACGAGGGCCACCAGCAGGCGCAGAAAAGGACAAAGCCTTGAAAGCCTGAGCAGGAGTGTCCTTCTCCTGGGACATTCAGGTCTTCCGCGTGTTCCCATGGTATTCCAGGGAAGGAAGCTCTGCCCAGGCTTATTTGTCATGTAGCACCTTGAGGAACTGTGCAGCAAAATGTTCTCAGTAGGCTTTCACCAAACCTCGAATGTGGCCAGTGAGCTAACAGATGCTAGACCCCGGGAGTGGGGAGAGGGAACTGGGGGCCCATGGGCAGTATAACCAATGGATAAGAGTGTGTTCTGGGGTCAGGACAGATCCTGGCCCTGCGGCTTGGGCAGGTCACTTCATTCTATTTCCTCATGGCGTAATGTGGGTAGTGATAGCTTCTGTCTCATGACACTGTGTGAGTAGTAATGAGGAATCCTGCTAAAGCTCTTAGCCTGATGCCTGGGCTGGGTAAATTCTTAGAACGTGTCACCTCTCTCTGCTGAAGCCTTGCGTTGCTTGACATGTGGATTTATTTGTTTATTCATTCGTTTACTCACTCAGCACATCGTCTTTGCATCTGTACCCTGTGCTGCCAGCTGTGTGCTAATGCTCCCCAGGAGTGCAGGATGGAGAGGTGGAGGGTGGGGGGTGGGACCCCTGGGCCTGTCACCCACAGGACCACTTAGGTGGGAGCTCTGTTAGAACCCCGATGGGTTCTTCCTGGGGGGAATGGACAAGAGGGGGAAAGACTTCACAAGGGTGGGGAAGACTATGGCAAGTGATTTCCTGGCTCTCTAAGATAATTTAGCTCTGGTCCGTTCCCTGGCCTGAGCTCTCTGAGGACCACCCGATCCCCACACCTTCTCCCAGGCTGTCTGAGCTGTGTCAGTCTGAACATTCAAGAAATGAGCTTGTTGCAAGCTGAAAGGCATTTCTCTCATAATACATTTGAGCATTTCTTCATGTATTACAAAGTCAGGTGTGTTCTCTTTTCTGTGAACTGTTTTCTTAAACCTTTTTTTATATTGGAGTGTTGATTTTTTTTGAAGTAATTTGTTGGAAGTTTTTTATTAAGGAGTTATTAAGGAAATTGGCACTTTAGCTGAAATATGAGTTGCAAATGGTCTTTTTTTCTGTTTGTGTTTTACTTTATCTTATTTTATGTCAGGTAGAAGTGTGTGTGTGTGTGTGTGTGTGTGTGTGTGTGTGTGTGTGTGTAAAGTGAAATATATAAATCTCTTTTTAAGGCTTCTGGGTTTTAAACCATGTTTAGAAAGGTCTTTCCCACTCCTAAACTATAAATAAATTTAATTTTCAAGACTTCTAGTATTTTTATTACTTAATTTTTACGTTTAAATCCTAATCCAGTGATCATTTATTTAGTGTAAGGTGTGCGGTAGGGGTCTCACCTCACGTGGCTTCCAGATAGCTACTCAGGTGCCCCATACCACTTATTGAATAATTCATTTCTCCCCATAAATTTGAAATGCTATCTTTATAATATACATTTCTGTGTATCTTATATTTTAAAAATATTTCTGGATTTTCCAGTCTCTTCTACTAATGTAATCATATGCTTCTTAATATTTACATGACTGTGACTTTATAAAATATTTTAATACACTAAACATATGCGGTTTCAAACTTTTACTGGCTGTTCTTTCTTGTTTGTTTTTCCATATGATCTTTAGGATCTGCTTTTTTAGTTCTCAATTGCATTGGTATCTTAAATTGTTACATTATTTGATAGATTAACTTAGGGAAAATATATAATTTTATGTACAGTGTTCCTTTACATCCACTCAAGATGTGAAGGAATAGACCCCTCCTCCGGGGAATTTTAAAGTTTTCTTTTTTATGTAGACCTTACAAGTTTCTTAATATATTTGACTTTCAAAAGTTCTTTCTAGTTTTTTCCCCCAAATTTGTCTGATCAGAGTCAATAGTATCTTGCTGCTAGCTTGTTTATATGATCTCATCTTCTGTTTTTTAAGATATTTTGTAGAGAGTTAATGTATATTCTCTATACAAAGAACTGACTCATTGGGAAAGACCCTGATGCTGGGAAAGATTGAAGGCGGGAGGAGAAGGGGATGACAGAGAATGAGATGGTTGGATGGCATCACCAACTCCATGGACATGAGTTTGAGCAAGCTCCAGGAGTTGGTGAAGGACAGGGAAGCCTGGTGTGCTGCGGTCCATGGGGTCATAGAGAGTTGGGCATGACTGAGCTACTGAACTGAACTGATTGTATATTCAGTATCTGATAATTCTATTATATAGACACTTTGAGAATTTAAATCTTTTGCTTATTGTTTCTGCCAACTGTCATTCATGTTTCTATGCTTGATTGTGAGTTTACCTTTATTGAAGGTAACCAGGAAATTCTGAGAGCCTGAGTGACAGTTGTTTCCTTCAGGGAGAATTTGTATTTATCTCAACCAAAGCCAGGAGAGGCCGCCAGTCCTTTTGGATTGGTTAATACTCTTCCAGATTCCCTGGTGTAATCTGGGTATCTCGGGTAGAACTTGTGACCTTGCCACCAGTCCAGAACTTATTCTCCCAAGTCTAGTGTGAAGATCAGAGCTGGGCCTCAGGGCAACACACCCCTTGTATGTGCTGCCCATGGATTGGAATATGTTTGTAACTGTGTATAGCCATGGATTGGAGTATGTTTGTATGTATAAATACAATCATGTGTGTATTCTGTGTTTGCTTGCTTGAATAGTTCTTTTTACTTCTGATGAGCTCAGTGTTAAGGATTATGTTTTTACAATACCTATATTTATATAGTGGAGGAGCAGCCCTGCCTCCCACAGGGTATCTATTCTGACATTTGCTGGAAGCAAAAGTGCCTCAGGTGCACTTCTCTTTAGAGTTCTGATTCCTCACTCCATGAACATGATGAAATGAATGCCTTTCCACCTCCTTTCCATTCCCTCCACCACTCAATTTTATTATTTCTGTTAGTGGTTAACATTTTACCTTTAAAATTCTTAGAAGTTCACTTATAAGTCTTATAAGTCACACAGTCATGTCCAACTCTTTGTGATCCGATGGACTATAGCCTGCCCGGCTCCTCTGTCCATGCAATTCTCCAGGCAAGAGTACTGGAGTGGGTTGTCATTTCCTTTGCCAGGGGATCTTCCTGACCTGGGGATCGAACCCAGGTCTCCTGCGTTGCAGGCAGATTTCTTTTTACCAACTGAGCCACTAGGGAAGCTCTTGAAATTTTTATATCTCAGCTATTATGTTTATCTGTTACATTTTGCTCCTTCCCCAGCTAGAAAAGTTGACAGAATTGGGATATATGGACAATCTCCTATTGACCCCACCCCTCTGTACGTTCTTTTCCAGCCTGTATTTCTGCCTCACCAGGGTTTGTATCTGCATTCTGTTCTCCAGCTTCAGTCCTCCATTGGTTTCCTGCAATGCTTTTATCAGTGCTTACTGCCAATCCTCTTATCATGAGTTTTCCATTAATGTCTTTGTTGAGTGAAGATCACCCTCTAGTATTTTCTCCAAAAGAGGACTTAACTCTTTATATGTTCAAAAATGTTTTCCTGTTACCTAAATACTTGAGCAACAGTTTAGTTATTAGACACTTCTTGGGTCAAATTTGTTTCCTTGTGTTTTTCTAAGCATTGCTTTACAGCCTTCTGGCAGTGAATGCGGCTATAGAGGAATGTGCATTCAGCCTAATATCTTTCTCCATTGGAATAAAAACTGACCTTTTCCAGTCCTGTGGCCACTGCTGAGTTTTCCAAATTTGCTGACATATTCAGTGCAGCACTTTCACAGCATCATCTTTGAGGATTTGAAATAGCTCAACTGGAATTCCACCACCTCCACTAGCTTTGTTTGTAGTGGTGATTCCTAAGGCCCACTTGACTTCACATTCCAGGATGACTGGCTCTAGGTGAGTGATCACACCATCGTGATTATCTCGGCCGTGAAGATTTTTGTATACAGTTCTTCTGTATATTCTTGCCACCTCTTCTTAATATCTTCTACTTTTGTTAGGTCCATACCATTTCTGTCCTTTATTGAGCCCATCTTTGCATGATATCTCTAATTTTCTTGAAGAGATCTCTAGTCTTTCCCAATCTGTTGTTTTCCTCTATTTCTTTGCATTGATCGCTGAGGAAGGCTTTCTTATCTCTCCTTGCTATTATTTGGAACTCTGCATTCAAATGGGTATATCTTTCCTTTTCTCCTTTGCTTTTCACTTCTCTTCTTTTCACAGCTGTTAACCAGAAATCAAATTGCCAACATCTGCTGGATCATCGAAAAAGCAAAAGAGTTTCAGAAAAACATCTATTTCTGCTTTATTGACTATGCCAAAGCCTTTGACTGTGTGGATCACAATAAACTGTGGAAAATTCTGAAAGAGATGGGAATACCAGACCACCTTACCTGCCTCTTGAAAAACCTGTATGCAGGTCAGGAAGCAACAGTTAGAACTGGACATGGACCAACAGACTGGTTCCAAATAGGAAAAGGAGTATGTCAAGGCTGTATATTGTCACCCTGCTTATTTAACTTATATGCAGAGTACATCATGCAAAATGCTGGGCTGGAGGAAGCACAGGCTGGAATCAAGATTGCCAGGAGAAATATCAATAACCTCAGATATGCGGATGGCACCACCCTTATGTTGAGCTTTAGCTCAACATTCAGAAAACTAAGATCATGGCATCCGATCCCATCACTTCACGGCAAATAGAAGGGGAAACAGTGGAAACAGTGTCAGACTTTATTTTGGGGGGCTCCAAAATCACTGCAGATGGTGATTGCAGCCATGAAATTAAAAGACGCTTACTCCTTGGAAGGAAAGTTATGACCAACCTAGACAGCATATTAAAAAGCAGAGACATTACTTTGCCAACAAAGGTCCATCTAGTCAAGGCTATGGTTTTTCCTGTGGTCATGTATGGATGTGAGAGTTGGACTATAAAGAAAGCTGAGGGCCCAAAAATTGATGCTATTGAACTGTGGTGTTGGAGAAGACTCTTGAGAGTCCCTTGGACTGCAAAGAGATCCAACCGGTCCATCCTAAAGGAGATCAGTCCTGGGTGTTCATTGGAAGGACTGATGTTGAAGCTGAAACTCCAATACTTTGGCCACCTGATGTGAAGAGCTGACTCATTGGAAAAGACCCTGATGCTGGGAAAGATTGAGGGAAGGAGGAGAAGGGGACGACAGAGGATGAGATGGCTGGATGGCATCACTGACTCAATGGACATGGGTTTGGGTGGACTCCGGGAGTTGGTGATGGATGGGGAGGCCTGGCGTGCTGCAGTTCATGGGGCCGCAAAGAGTCAGACACGTCTGAGTGGCTGAACTGAACTTTTTCCATTATCCGTGAACTGCTGTCTCTGTGGGAGGGTGGAGAAGAGTCTCTGGCTGCCTAAGATGTGTTTTTACTTTCTCTCTTAGATCAGCTTGGTTAGGACTTGCCTCTGTCTTCATCATACTTAGCCTTTTTTCCTGAAACAGAGCTTTATCTTTCAATCTGAGACTGAGATCTCCTTTCATTTAAGGATAGATCTTGAATTTATATTCAAATACCTTTCCTGTTGTATTCCTTTAGTTCTGTTCTTTAGGAGTCCCAGGCTCCTGACCCGGCTTGGGGTCCTTGACCTCAACAATCATCTGCCTCTTCACTGGAAAACTGGAAAACAGACAGTCCCTCCTCCCTGCCTCCCACTTACGCTTCTGTCAGCTCTCCTTTATGTGTCTTCCATATCTGTCGTTTCCTCCTGTTTTGAATTATTGGTTCATTTCTATTTCATTATATTTCCTTTTTTAAAACCATTAGCTCTGTGTACCTCCCTGCGTGTTCAGCGGTATGTCTCTTCCTTATGCTGCTTTCAGTGTCGTCTTCGTGGGGCATCTGACTTTATTTTCTCTTACATTTCTTGATCGAGTTCTAATAGCTCATATTTTATCTCCTTTGACAAGACCATCTTTTATCCTAAGTTCTTGTGTATTGGCTTTTTGCAAATGCAAAAAAAAAAAACCACACAACTACTGTGTTTTTAAAACTTTAATAGTACTATGCTTGGAGATGAATTAATTTTATCCATTCCATGATCACATTGTCTGATGAGTATTCTTCATCTGCTTTCTCCTTCCTGTTTTTTTCTCTCTTTTTTAATTGTAGCATCTTAGTTATATCCTGTACTGCTTCTTAGCTTAGTTCACCTCTGAGTTATTCCTGGACCAGCTGTTTATAGGATGATCATGTCAGGAAGAAGCAGGGCTACTTTCATCCTAGCAGGAACTCTCCTTATGAGAAGAGAGAGAGAGTGCGTGTGTGTGTGTGTCCCAACTTATAAGGACTGCTAAACATTTAGAGTCTCTTTCCAGCTTTGAGATATGACTTCCAGCACATATGATTTATTTGTATTTCCTTGTGAAGCTCTAATTTACCTGCTTCTCCTTGTGATAAGCCCAGATAACCTTCCAGCACCAGTCTAAGTATTTATTTATATATGTAATAGTCTTGTTGAATTATAATATGCATACAGAAAAGTACACAAATCCCTTAGAGCTTGATTAGTTTTTATAAAGTGAATGCACCTGTGTAGGCACCACATGGGTCAAGAATGAGAATATAAATCTTGATAAGTGAACTCCCAGTCCTGTGTTTCTGACCCAGCTCAGGGCCCTTAAGGTCTGCAAACGTCTACCTCCTCATTGGAAAAGTGGGAAATACACAAATAGCTCACACAGCTCAATATCAATAAAACAAACAACCCAAGCAAAAAAAAAAAAAAAAAAGGGCAGAAGATCTAAATAGACATTTCGCCAAAAAAGACGTACAGATGGCCGAAAGGCACATGAAAAGATGCTCAACATCACTAATTATTTGGCTTCCCTGGTGACTCAGATGGTAAAGAATCCGCCTGTAATGCAGGAGACCTGGGTTCAATTCCTGGGTTGGGAAGATCCCCTGAAGAAGAGAATGCTGATCCACTCCAGTATTCTTGCCTGGAGAATTCCATGAACAGAGGAGCCTGGCAGGGCACAATCCATGGGGTTGCAAAGAGTTGGACACGTATTGTGTATTATGTATCACTAATTATTAGAGAAATGCAAATCAAAACTACAATGAAGTATCATCTCACACTGATGATCAGAAAATCATCATCAAAAAATCTACAAGCAATAAATACTGGAGAGTGTAGAGAAAAGGGAACCTTCTTACATTGTTGGTGGGAATGTAAACTGGTATAACCATAATGGAGAACAATCTGGAGGTTCCTTACAAACTGAATATAGAACTACCATATGATCCAGCAACCCCACTCCTGGGCATATATCTAGAGAAAACCTTAATTTGAAAAGACACATGCATCCCAGTGTTTATTGCAGCACTATTTACAATAACCAGGACATGGAAGCAACCTAATGTCCAGCAGCAGAGGAGCGGATAAAGAAGATGTGGAACTTATATATAATGGAATACTACTCAGTCATTAAAAAAAAAGCAAAATAATGCCATTTGCAGCAACATGGATGGACCTAGAGGTTGTCATACTGAGTGAACTCAGAGAAAGATGAATATCATGTGACATCACTTTATATGTGGAATCAAAAAAATGGTGCAAGTGAACTTATTTATGTAACAGAAATAGTGTCACAAGTGTAGAAAACAAACTTATGGTTACCAGGGGGCAAAAGTGGGGAAGGCCAAGTTGGGAAAGACTTATACATACTCCTACATATAAAATAGATAACTAATAAAGACCTACTGTATCAAGTCAGTGATGCCATCCAGCCATCTCACCCTCAGACATGACTGAGCAACTGAACTGAACTGAACTGAAAGACCTACTGTGTAGCACAGGGAACTCTACTCAGTACCCTATAATGACCTATATTGGCTGTGCTTATGCTCAGTCACGTTCAACTTTTTTGTGACCTCTATGGACTGTAGCCCACCAGGATCCTCAGACTATGGGATTTTCCAGGCAAGAATACTGGAGTGGGTTGTCATTTCCTCCTGCAGGGGATCTTCCCGACACAGGGATTGAACCCATGGCTCCTGTGTCTCCTGCATTGCAGGCTGATTAGTCCCCACCGAGCCATCGGGAAAGTCCAACCTATATGGGGAAAGCATCTAAAAAAGAGCGTATATATGTATAACTGATTACTATACACCTGAAACTAACACAACATTGAAAATCAACTGTATTCTGTCTGCATCTTGACTTAGCCTCCCAGAGTGAACCCTTAATGCTTACTACTAATTATTGCAGGACTTATGAATCATAAACTCATCTACTAAAAAGAAAAAAAGAAGGGGAAAAGTGGGAAACAATAGAGAAAGCTCTGTCACATTTGCCTCCTGGGGCTGTTGTGAGCCTCAGGATCACAGATGTCAGGGCATTTTGTCATTTGTAAAGCATGCCTTCTGTCCATCTAGAAGGCATCACAGTGACAGCCATGGTGTGGTCCACCCCATTTGTCGAGCTGTGGAAAGGAATCACGGAGGCCGATTGCTTGGCTTGGGTACACAGAGCAATGCTGGTGGCCAAGCTGAGGTCAGAGACTGTAGCTCTAAAGTCATTTTTTTCCTGCTCATCCTCCTTGTCTGTTTTTAACCTGACTCCCAATGCTATAGTTTTCTCTTAATCATTTTGAACTTCATATTAATGAGATCTAATAGTGTCCCACTGTTCTAATAGACTGTTCTTTATCTGTTCTGCCTTGACAGGTGTTTGGGTTGTTTCCATCTTGGGAACTAATGCAGATACTGTGGCTGTGAACACCCTTGACAGTGTTTCTGGTGAACATACACACACATTTCTGTTTGATACATACCTCGGAGTAGAATTGCTGGGTATGAGAATATTCTTCTCTTTAGCTTTAGTAAAGACTGCCAAAGAGTTTTCCAAAGTTATGGAACTAAGAATCTCATTATCAGTTTATGAGAGTTCTTATTGCATCACGTCCTTGCTGACACTTGATAGTCTCCAACTCTTGCACTCCAGCCATTTTGGTGGGTGTGAAGAGGTAGCTGGTTGGGTTTTTTGGTTTGTTTTGTTTTTGAGCTGGTTGGTTTTAATTTGATTTTCTCTGATGACTAATGAAATCGAGCATCCTTTTGTGTTTTCTGTCCATCCTATATGTGTATATATCCTTTTATGTAAAATGTTCACTCAAATCTTCTGCTCATTTTTCTGCTGGGCCTTTTTCTTGATTGATCAGTGGGAGTTTTTGGCTTTTGTTTTATGTATATTCTGGATACAAATCTTTGTTGGTGCTGTGCCTTACAAATCTTTGTCCCATTGCAAACATCTCTCACTTTCTTACAGTTGTTTTTGATAAACACAAGTTCTTTATTTTAACATCTCCCCATCCCAGCTCATTTTAATATTTAATATAATTTTTAAATTCATCAGTTTCTTTCCCTTACATTTTGTACTTTTTGTGTTCTATTTAAGAAATCTTTGCCTGACCTCATTCTCCTTTTGCTTTGATGATTAGAAAAGTTAAGATTAAATTGTCTATAAATTGCATAATAAACAGTTTGTACCAGCCTTCCTCTCTCTCCTAAGGGGCAGTTAGGTCTCCTAATCCCAAACACTCCTGCCCCATAAATTCACCTCCTGGGGCCACCTTGTCTCATGAACACGTGTCCACACACGGACACCACCCTCTGGAAGAACTCTCAGGTCAAAGTGCACGAGATCACACATGTAACGAGATGCTGTCAGTCTTTATGGGACCAGCCGGTGCTGGGCTCCAGCCGCTCATCCTGTTAGCGCTCCATTGAGGGGCAGACAGTAATGGAAATGTGGGGGCTTTTCCGAACCCAAATGTGCAAAATTCAGCTCAACTCATCAGCGCCTTTAAGGTCACAGAGCAGCTCCGACATAGCTGAAAAATGAGAAAGGGCCGTGGGCTGCTCTGAGCTCATTGTCAAGCCCCGCAGCTCCGCCTTCCCTCCCTTGCACCTTTGTTCCTGTCCTTTCAACATCTAAACACTTTCTGACTTTGGACAGCACAGTTGCACTTCTCCTCTGAGCAGATGCTCACGATTACTTGGAACAGCCGGCCTCTGTACTGTGCCCCCACACCCTCACGAGCCTGCAAGGGGTCCCTTAATCATCACCCTGCCCGAGGTGTACCCGCGAGTCCTGGGTCAGGTCCCCAAAGGGGACTTCTCCCACTCCCCGCAGACCTTGTCGCCCTGACTGGCTCTGACTTCGTGGAAGTACTGCGTCTTTCAAGAGCCTTCAGTACATCTGTTCTCAATTTTCAGACCACAAGGCGAGGGTTTGGGTGCAAGGAGTTTATCTGGGAAGTGATCCCAGGAAGCCCTTGAGGGGGCAGGGAAGTGAGGGGGGAATCAGGCAAGGTGCATGGGTGTGTGGACAACAGGCCACCCCTGGGACCCTCGGAGCCTCTCACCCAGGGGACGGGTGTCCTCTGTCCCTTGTGGTCGAGGTTGCTCCATGGCCAGAGGACAGCTCCTAACAACAGGGGAGTCAGGAAGGCAGCAGGTCATGCAGACGTTGTCCTGCAGGGGAGACCAAGGCAGACGGGAAGAACACTGGCCTATGCCTGCTTCAGTTATTTTGATAAATTGTCTCCTTCTGAGCACTTTCTCGTGTCTGAGTTTCCCATTAATACAAATGGGAGTCTGTGCTTTTAAATGCCTGTTCCTGTTTCAGCAGAATTATTTTCATTGTATATTCGTGGATGGTAAGAAATTTCTGTAGGTGCAATCCTATAAGAAATCACACGTGGCTTAGCTGAGCTGGAAAGCAGGTGACCTTGGGGAGGACTGAAGCTTGCCTCTTTAAGCCCAGGGTGGCCCGGAGCCTACATCGCCTGCTGGACTCGGTCCCTGAGGTCACACAGCTGCTGCACCAGCCTCAGCTCCAGAGCCAGCCAGCCCGCCCTGAGGAGGCTCGGTTGCTGCAGTTCTTTTCCCGTGTGCTCTGCGTGATGTGTGGGAGTCTGCCTTGTATTAATACCTTCCTACATTGAATGTGTCTACTTGTTAAGAGCTTCCAGACTCCAGCCTGTGCCAGACGCCTCCTAGGGCCTCAATAGCTAGTGCAGGAACTGCTGAGCTCAACCCCCATGAGACCCGCCCTCTTAGGAGTAAATGCACGGAATTTTGTCGAGCTAAATGATCTAGTTGAAATGAAGCATCTATTTTTTTGACATGCAGATTCATGACCCTGCCTCCTCCCCTCATGTTTGTATCCCAAATCCAAACCGGTCAGGTGGCTCCGCCTCTGGCCCTGCTGTGACCTGAGTGCAGAGTTCGCGGCAGTCACATTCCTTCCCTTGTCAGCAGCATCTGATGTGCGCTGGACTGTGGTGCCTGGTGGAAGGAGATACATCCTGCAAGACCAAACTGGACCCTCCCCTGGATGGCACAGAGTGTGGGGCAGACAAGGTAACCTTGCTTCCCACATCCCCTGCACATTGGCACCTCTACTGAAAAGTGTACTCAGGAGCCCCTGACATGCCCCGGGCCACCAGAAATGCCCCAGAGATGCCTTGGAGCCCACTTCAGGCACGGAGGGACACATTCACCTCTCTCCTTTTCCTCTTATACAAGAATCATTTACTCAGTGTTTTTATTAAGTTAACTCCTTTTGTTACCTGAGTGAATTTACTTAAAACATTTATATCAGCAGACCGTAAATGGAAAAACAGGATTACTTGCCATGCACAAATCACTGTCATAAGATGATTTTAATGAGAACGTTGCTAGAGGTGAAGTGCACCAGCCCTCACACTGATCTTCTTTAACAGGAGAGATTGAAGTGTTCGAGGTGGTCAGGGCCAGCCGCCACAGTCTGAGGCTTTCTCTTTAGTCTTCCTGTAAGAACTGAAAGAGGGGCTATGATCACCACTGTGTAATCACATCTTGTGCCCCAGGGGTTGTGCTGCACACTTTGGGAAATTATTTTCGAGGATTGGCTTTCTCTTATCCTCAGAAAGAGCCATGGTTCTCCCACATGGCCCCAGCTGTGTCATCTCCCAGCACCAATCCCAAATCTGAAGTTCAAAACTACAGAGCCAGGAAATACTGCCTTCCAGAGACTCCCACTAAACAGTTTGCAGAAGGTGAAGTCTCTCCCTGAGCCGTGTCCATTCACCCTTTCTTCTGGGAATTTTGAGAACCTGCACGGGACACCTCATGTCGTGCAGGGCAAAATCCAAACGCCAGAGCCTTAGAGATGTCAGGCTGGATACGGAAGTTAGCCAACGCACACCCCCCGGCAAGAGTCCGCTTTTGTGTGTCTTGTGAACCTCGGGGGCTTTGGGGAGCACGGTGTTTGCCCCACGGAGGGGATCTGTGACCCGTGAGTGAGCAGCTCTGCCGTCCTGCTGTATTTCAGTGGTGCCGCGCGGGCGAGTGTGTGAGCAAGACACCCATCCCGGAGCACGTGGACGGAGACTGGAGCCCCTGGGGCGCCTGGAGTATGTGCAGCCGCACGTGCGGGACGGGAGCCCGCTTCCGGCAGAGGAAATGCGACAACCCTCCGTAAGTCCCCCGCCGGCCTTCTCCAGGGTGCCCGGATCAGGGTGTCCAAACCACAGCAGAGCAGAGCCTGTCTCCCACTGGGGCTTTGAGCTGAACCAGAGGGAACTCGAACCACAGGGCCCGGGTGCCGGGCCTTGTGTACTTGAAATGGCCTCTCGGCTCAGCAGAGCTCTCTGCGGCGGGGAGGCAGTGAGTCCTGTGCGGAGCGGGCTCGCCTCCCTTGCGGGGGCAGTGGCAGAACCGTTTCCCGAGACAGCGGGCTGACGATCCCTCCTGGCCTGCTTCGTGGCTGCCTTAGACGAGGGTCATCCCAGGGAAGCCGGCAGACCTTTGGGAAAATGGGGCTGACTTGCAAATTGGCTAAGAGCTGAACTGGGAGCAGCCTGGCTGTTGAAAAGTCACAGAGCGTTTGTGGATTCTGCTCTTGTGTATCCAAATATCTTTTACCTGTCCTGTTAGAGCTGACAGGAGATAACCTTTTGGGTTGTTGTGTTTTTTTTTTTTCCCCTCATAGGCTTCCTTTTATTGACTATGATGACACTTTGTCCACCTATGATAACCCTTGTTCACCTCTACACATTTGCTCTGAAAAACTCAGGGCTAGATCTTATCCTCAATTGTAGCAATTCCTTTATCACAGGTTTGGCATGTTTCTTCTCTTGAAATTTCCAACTGTTGATGTTTCTTTAAATAATCTGTTTTATATCTTGTGTGCCATTAACTACATCACATTAATTTTGAGGAATGAGAAAGTTATAAATTATGACTAAAAGGAAATGGTTTATATCAACAGTTAAATCACAGTAATAAGTGATCAGCAAACCTTTCTTGTATTTAAAAATTCTGACACCCAAGGTATATCCCAGACCAATCGAATCACAAAGTCTGGAGGTGGGGCCAAGGAGTCAGATGTGTGAATCTCTCCAGGTGATTCCAATGTCCAGCCAAGGCTGAAAACCTCTGGATTAAAGGAAAACTTGCCCTCACAATTGAGGCAATGCCGAGAACAGTGTACTCTCTGATAGTGCTGTAAGAATTGGCATTACGTACCGTGTCTTATTAAAACTTCTCCTTCCAGCCCCTAGCAAGCATGCCTGATGCATGGTAGATAGGTATTTAAACTTTTAGAATTGAGTTCTTAATTAAAAGCATAGGTGGTATATTACAATTTTCCAGAGAGGCAGAACCAATAGCCATATACATATGATTTATTATCAGCTCACATGGGCCTGGAGGCTAAGAAATCCCTTGATCTGCCACCTGCAAGCTGGAAGCCCAGGTGTCATTCAGTGTGAAGGCCAGAGAACCAGGGAGCACATGTGTAAATATCACTCCAGGGGCAGGAGATGAGGGTAGACACGCCAGCTCAAACAGTGAGGGCTTCTGTTCTCATCAGGCCCTCAGCTGGTTGGGAGATGCCCACCCACACTGGGGAGGGCATCTGCTCTAGGAATCCACCGATCCAAATGTGCATCTCACCCAGAAGTATACTCACAGACACTCCCAGGAATAGTTTTTAGTCTTGGCACCCCATGGCCAGTCAAGTTGGTTTGTAAAATTAGCCATCATAGGTGGGTAGATGATTAGAAAAGCTATTTAGCTACGTGGTGAGAAATTAATAGTGGTGTCTGTTTTCCCATTGCTCTGTGATGACATTAAAATAGTCCACCTCTGGCCCAAAAGAAGAGAGCTCTGAGTTTAGAATCATGGTGTGGAGATTTGGGCCTGGTCTGGTTGGTTATTGTTCATGCGATCTCAACCACGAGAGGAAGCTGGCATGGTATAGTAGGAGGAGCTAGACTTCAGAGCCAGAACAGACAAGGATTCAAATCCTGGGGACACTTTTTATAGAAATATGTGACTGTTACCTGCTTATTTATCTAAAAATTGGAACAATCCATGGGGACCCATATGGAGTACATGATCTATATTTAATTCATGACCCCTCTTGATGCTGGCACTAAAAGAAGAACAGGGGCAAGACCACACGCCCTGCCTCCTGCCTTGCTCTTTTGAGGCTCAGAGGAGGAAAGGCTTTGTTAATTTCAGAGCACAATTTGCAAAGGCTGTGGCTGTCATGGGTGTCACATGTTTCTGATTGGAGCTCAGGTGCCCTGATCAAAGACTGCTCTCCTTTGGCACATTATGTGCTTCATCTCAGGTCAGGTGACACCCAGTAAATGTCATAGTAGAGGAGTATCTGACTCTTTAAATATCTCTGAAAGGACTCTTCAGTTCAGTTCAGTCGCTCAGTCGTGTCCGACTCTTTGCGACCCCATCGCAGCATGCCAGGCCTCTCTGTCCATCACCAACTCATATCCATCGAGTCTACCCAAACTCATGTCCATCGAGTCGATGATGCCATCCAACCATCTCATCCTCTGTCATCCCCTTCTCCTCCTGCCCCCAATCCTTCCCAGCATCAGGGTCTTTTCAAATGAGTCAACTCTTCACATGAAGTGGCCAAAGGATTGGAGTTTCAGCTTCAGCATCAGTCCTTCCAATGAACACCCAGGACTGATTTCCTTTAGGATGGATGGGTTGATTCTCCTTGCAGTCCAACGGACTCTCAAGAGTCTTCTCCAACACCACAGTTCAAAAGCATCAGTTCTTCGGCACTCAGCTTTCTTCACTGTCCAACTCTCACATCCATACATGACCACTGGAAAGACCATAGCCTTGACTAGATGGACCTTTGTTGGTAAAGTAATGTCTCTGCTTTTTAATATGCTGTCTAGGTTGGTCATAACTTTCCTTCCAAGTAGTAAGCATCTTTTAATTTCATGGCTGCAATCACCATCTGCAGTGATTTTGGAGCCCCCCAAAATAAAGTCTGACACTGTTTCCACTGTTTTCCCATCTATTTCCCATGAAGTGATGGGACCAGATGCCATGATCTTAGTTTTCTGAATGTTGAGCTTTAAGCCAGCCTTTTCACTCTCCTCTTTCACTTTCATCAAGAGGCTCTTTAGTTCTTCTTCACTTTCTGCCATTAAGGGTGGTGTCATCTGCATATCTGAGGTTATTGATATTTCTCCTAGCAATCTTGATTCCGGCTTGTGCTTCTTCCAGCCCAGCGTTTCTCATGATGTACTCTGCATATAAGTTAAATAAGCAGGGTGACAATATACAGCCTTGACGTACTCCTTTTCCTATTTGGAGCCAGTCTTTTGTTCCATGTCCAGTTCTAACTGTTGCTTCCTGACCTGCATACAGGTTTCTCAAGACACAGGTGAGGTGATCTGGTATTCCCATCTCTTTCAGAATATTCCACAGTTTGTTGTGATCCACACAGTCAAAAGCTTTAGCATAGTCAATAAAGCAGAGATAGATGTTTTTCTGGAACTCTCTTGCTTTTTCGATGATCCAGCAGATGTTGGCAATTTGATCTCTGGTTCCTCTGCCTTTTCTAAAACCAGCTTGAACATCTGGACTCTTATGTCCCAACAATACAATTGCGTTTAGGTGAAGGCTCCGTTGCAAGAAGATGTTATTGCAAGCATGCGTGCTAAGTTGCTTTAGTCATTCCAACCATTTGTGACCCTTTGGACTGTAGCCTGCCAGGCTCCTCTGTCCATGGGATTCTCCAGGCAGGAATACTGGAGTGGGTTGCCGTGCCCTCCTCCAGATCTTATCAGCCCAGGGACTGAACCTGCATCTCTTAAGTCTCCTGCATTGACAGGTAGATTCTTTACCACTAGCGCCACCTGGGAAGCCCAAGATGTTATTAATGCTGATCAGTTGTGTTAGGCACAGCTTTCACAGGACCAGAGTTTGTATTTCATGAAAATGATGTTGGCTAAAGTGCCTACATGCTTTGTCCCCACCCCAGATGCTTTCTCTGCTCTGGGACACTCCAGGGGCATTTTGTGTTGCCCCCAAGTGTCCAGGAAAGCTGGCATCTGATGAGGGCCCCTGTGTGCCGTGTTTTTATCTTAGTCCCACCAACCACAGTCCCTTGGTTTTTCTCCTGGACACCTCAAACCTAAGACTTCCTAAACTTCCTTCTCCCTTCCCCGTAGTTCCCCTCCCAGCCCACGTCCCCCTCAGTAAATAGCACCACCAGCTGTTGCATAGCTTGAGTTCAAAGCCCCTAAGCCCATGTGTGTCCCCTTGTCCTTTCCCTTCCTCCTCCGCATCTGATTGTGATCACAGAGCACGGGCCAGCTTCCCTTCTAGGCATTTGCACGTAGTGAATCACCTAAAGCTGCCATAAGGGAGAGGCATTCTCTCTTTATCCCCCTTGTACGTGTTAAATAATACTGAATCGTATGGAAGTTAGGTGACTTGCCCTCGGTCACACAACTGGGCAACGGCAGGTCAGGTTTGGACCCAGCAGCAATGTTTCAGGGCCTTTTCAAACCATCAGCATCAGCCTCTCTGATTCCCCTGTGCTCCCCCTCCCTAGATTCATTCACAGAAAGCCAGAGACATCCACTGTCTTGTAAAGCCAATTACAGTCTCTTCTTGCTTCAGCCCTCCTGGTCACTCCCCGCTGCACTCAGAATGAAATCCGTACTCTTCACCGTGGCCCTGGTGTTATTTCCTGTGGCTGCCGTAATGACTTACCAGCACTTGGTGTCTGAAAACAAAACAAATTTATCCTCTCAGAGTTCTGGAAGCCAGGAGTTGAAATCAAAGTGTCAGCAGGGTTGATTCCTTCTTGAAAGTCTGAAGGAGAAGCCATCGCTGGCCCATCACCCCCCCCCCCCACCCCTCCCTTGGCAGCTGCCAGCCTTCTCTGCCCTGCAGACACACCGCTGCACCTCTGCCTTCACAGAGGCCTCTTCTCTGTGCGTCTCTTCACCTTCTCTTCTCTTCTCAGGACACTAGCCGTTGGGTTCCGGCCCACACTAATCCAGGGCGATCTCATGATTCAGAGATCCTGATGATATCCATCAAGTCCCTTTTCCCAGATAAGGTTGCATCTGTAGACCCTGGGTGGGTTTGTCTTTGTAGGAGAAGGTGCCTCCCTATTCAGCCCTCCTTTCTGTGCTCAGACGCCAGCCCCAGCCCCCACCCCTGAGTCAGTGCCCCTTCCCTCCTCCCAGCTTCCTCCTCTCTCTTTGTATCTTCTCTTTAGACCGGCCTCCTCTCCTGACCTCCCTGCCGGAGACGGGTGCCTGCTCTGCACGCTCCCTCCGTACCCTTCCCTCACTTTACAGGTACCACGATTTGTAATTACTCATATGCATTTGCTCCCTTGTTTTCCTGCACCCTCCCCCGCTGGCCTTTGAGCTTTGGGGCCCCATCCTCCTCCTATGCCCGCAGCAGACCGGCCCTCCCTAACGTGTGCTTGAGCACCTTACTGTCTGGGTGCGTGCTTGCTGAGAAAAAGCGGCTGTTCCGATCTTCCAGTACTGCAAAACACACACCTAATCTTGTCTTCCCCCCAAAACACAAGGGTTATTGTGAATAATTAGCCAGAAAAGAGGATCACCAGATAGGCCCCTTCCCTTGTACCGTCTCGCGTCACTGAGGCCCGCGGGCTGTCAACAGCCAGGAGTGGGGTCCAGGTGTCTCTGGGCCATCTTCTTCGGGCCTGCCCTCCCAGTGAGGCCGTGTCACAGCTGAGGTGCTCAGAGCCCCCTCGAGAGCAAGCTCCGAGCATAATCCAGCCTTGTTTATTCCAAGTGAGAGAGACAATATGTTTTTGCTCCTGTAAGAGTTATGCCTTGGTCGTCAGTGCCGTCTTTCACGATAACAGTGTGGCTCCATCTCCTGTTCTGAGCAGAAGGGACAGGCTCTTTGTCCCCTGTAGTTTTCTGCAGGGCTTTCCACCTTCATAGAGCCACCCAGGTGAACAAGAGGGGAAGGGACCAGCCTCGGGGGCGGCTTCGCGGCAGTCCTGGGTGCTTCCCAGGAGAAGCAGGAGCAGCGAGGGTTTGCTCAAGTCCAGGCAGCAGCTGTCGGCCTGTTTCTGCAGAAGGGCCTGAGGTGGTGATTGTTACAAAGCACAGCTGATGGCGGCCCTGAGCCAAGCTCTGACCGAAACAGCGTCCTTTCTGCGGCTCACTCCTTAAATCACCATGTTCACTGCCTTGAGATCTCCCAAGGAAGTCCAAACCTCATTGCTATGTGCGTCTCAGAGTTGGAGTGCTCCCACCACTCTCTCCCCACCCCCTTCACTTAATATTCCTGGCACCTTTCCCATCTTCCGCAGCTGGTTTATTCACTGTCCAAAATAACTGGCAAAAGAGTCCCCCCATTTTTTTCTCTAAGTCTTGGTCTTTACAGCTATTGCAATCTTTATTTCTTGCCAACTGACATCAAGGCTTTGGGGACCATCTGTGGTTTTCATCCAGCTTCCTAAGCTTGTCCTTTCGTGCATTAATTTGTGTCGCTGTCAGTGCCAAGATGAGGCAGAGAGCTCATCTCTGATGCGAATTCTGGTACCCCATTAAGATGCTTGTGTGGGGGGAGGGCTGAGGAGTAGCGTAAAGAGAAAAGGCTCCACTGATCTTGTGAAGAGCCGGCTCTGCACAAAAAGGCTAGGGATGTGAGTGGATCTTAGAAGCAGGGTTGCATCAGGGTTCACCATGCAGCATCCACCCCCGAGCATCAGAAAGGAAAACAGCCTGCCTCCTAAGACCCAGAGGAGTGAAGTTATGTGCCTGTAATGGCTTTTTGCTTCCACAGTGAAACCCCTGTACGTGTGCTTTTAACATACCTGGTGTTCACAGCAACAGTTTTTAAAAGTCCCAATTTTATTCACTTGAGCCTAAATTACATGTGTTACTTGGCACCTTTCAGAGGCGGCCTTAACACTAGCAGCTGCCCTGGGTGGGGGGCATTGGCAGCCCTGTGGCACTTCAAAACCCTACCTTGCTTGCTCCTCGGAGCTTTTGGTGCAAGACCGGGAGGCGAAGCTGATGACGCTGCTGTGTCTTTGGGTGGTGAGTGGGTGTCAGCCACGGTGGTGACTTTATCTTCTCATCTACCTTCGTTCAGTCAAGCAGAGCAGAAAACCAAAACATGCCTCCGCTCAGCTGCTGCTTGCTCTTCCTTCCACTTGAATGCTGCCTGTCACTCAAGGAAAGGGCACACTTGCCCCCTGTGACTCTGAGCAGCCCTTCGGCCTCCCCTGCCCTGCACTGGGTCTACCCGAGGCCCTTGGGACCCAGCTGGCAGGAGCCGGGCCTGCCCTCACAGGAGCTCAGAAGGACTCACCTTTCTCTCCGCTTTCCGGTTGCTCCCCCCAAGCGTCTCTACCTTGTGCTTTTCCCTGTTTCAAATGCCTTTCTGATGGTGTAATGTGCAGCAGGGGCGTCTACCCGTGAGTGTGTGGCTCCCAGCACAGCACTGCTCACCGTGGTGGAACAGTTGTGCTGGGTGCATGTCCAGGTCCATTGACTCATGGTGCACATGTGAGTGGCTGAGGGCCTGGTTTGCAGAGTGGCTGTGCTGTCCCCCTGCCCTGAGCAGTGGTGGCCTCCACCCGCCTGCAGCCTCCCCAGCGCTCTCCATTCTGGCCGGCATGTAGCGGTGTGTCAGTGAGGCTGTCCTGTGCGTCTCCTTCATAAGCAGTCAGGCTGATCACCTGATTGTGTCTGTAATTGCCACTTGGATATCCATTCCTGTGACCTCCCTGTTCTAGTCATTTGGGTTTATGTCTAAATTCCTACTTTGTTTATGTTTGTAAAGTCCTGATAGAGTACCAATAGAAATTGGGCATTGATATTGGAGAATCATCTTGAAAATCCATCACACCCCCTAAAGCCTGTCTCAGTGAGTCAGGCTGGCCTTCCTGGCCCCACAGCAGCTAGTGGGTGGCCCCCTTCCCCAGCCTGCTCCTGCTGCCACCAGGGGTGCTTGTGAGTCACACTTTCTTATCTCCACTTCTTACTTCCCTGCTGAGAAGTTATTTAATACATAGGAGCTTCAGTTTCCTCATCTGAAGGATGCAGTCAGGACCCCCCATCTGATTCTTTCTGCCAACTTAACGAGGTAATGAGTATCAAGAGCGGGCAGAGCATGTGCCCTCCGGCATATTAGCATGTGATCACAGTTGATGTGACAGTGCTTCTGTCCTTACCTGTGTCCTCAAGGATGAGATTTCAATGTGCTGCTGCCTCCCCTTCCATTGACGTGAGTCTTCATGGAGTCTTCTGGCCCTTCCAGCCCCTGTGGGAAAGACTGAGTACAAACAACTAGTCTACCACAAATCCTACCATGTTAACCATCCTCCATTTTAGCCATGTCCAGCTTGGTTTCTATTGTTTGAGCCTTCCTAGGTGCTTATTTTATCTACATTGCATGACTCAGGGTAAATGAGAACCCCAGCTCTCTGCTCCTCAGACTCTGGGAGGGTTATCTCTCCTGCCTGTGTTTACAGGTCCACTACAGCATCTCCTGAAGGCCCTGTGTCCATACAACTCAAATGTGGTCCACTCACCTGTGTGACTTCCTTGGTAAAGCTGGTCCCTCTTTCAAGTCCTCCAATAGAACTTCTGTTCATCAGCTCCTTGTGGACCTTCTCATCAGACATGCCCTCCCTCTACAAAGATTCTCCTGCATTTTCTTCTCTTTCTGTGGTCTCAGCACCACTGTGTACCCAGGAGGCCCTCATTGGTGTCACAGTAACACTCAGATGACCTGTATTATTGACACCATCTTAAAGAGTGAGTCAGCTGAGTGCGGAGTCCTGCCACAGATCAAAACACCGAAACTCGGATGATGGGGGTAGCAAGTCGTGCTGCTTGTGGATGGCTTCTTCCTTTTCCCATGTTGTTCAAAATAGTGACCAAAAGGAAAACTGAAAAAAACAAATCTTTTAGTCATTTTTTTGAACAGGAAAAGTTTAATGTGAAAAAACATGAACTATAACAAGTGGGTGGAGTATAGGGGAATTAGCTGCTAAGAGGTAATGAACTCTAAAAACACAGAAAGAGTAGATACAGGAAGCAGCCACTATCTTCAGGTCTGAGGCAGGGCACCCAAGGGTGGAACAAGTATGGACGAGGGTGCCCACTTCACACACACACCCAGGGCTGAAATTCCTTGGACCTGTTGGACAGCGTACACCGAGGGCCCACTGGATGAGGGAGAGGTTTGCAGAGGTGCTTCACTGGCAGAACTCTCCTGAAAGTCACACTTGGGTATGTCAGAGAAAGCTGTCCAAAGGTGAGACTGCATGTGATACCAGACTGAGAGTGTGGAAGCTGCCTAGAGGAAGGTGGGCATCATGGGCCAGTAGGAACCTGCTGGGAGAAATCACATACCAGAGTCAGAGACAAAGCCTGTCCCTCCTCTAGTATGCTGTTCAGTTCCTCAGTCATATCTGACTCTTTGCAACGCCACGGACCGCAGCACGTCAGGCATCCCTGTCCTTCAGCATCTCCCGGAGCTTGCTCAAGCTCACGTCCAGTGAGTCAGTGATGCCGTCCAGCCATCTCATCCTCTGTTGTCCTCCTCTTCTCCTGCCTTCAGTCTTTCCCGGCATCAGGGTCTTTTCTAATGAATCGGCTCCATGCATCAGGTGGCCGAAGTCTTGGAGCTTCAGATTCAGTAACAGTCCTTCCAACGAATATTCAGGACTGATTTCCTTTAAGATTGACTGGTTTGATCTCCTTGCAAGCAAAGGGATTCTTAAGAGTATTCTCCAACACAACAGTTCAAAAGCATCAATTCTTCAGCACTCAGCCTTCTTTATGGTCCAACTCTAACATCCATGCATGACTACTGGAAAAACCATAGCTTTGACTAGATGCACCTTTGTCGGCAAAGTAATGTCTCTGCTTTTAAATGCACTGTCTAGGTTTGTCTAGGGCTTCCCTTAACTCAGCTGGTAAAAGAATCCACTTGCAATGCGGGAGACCTGGGTTCAGTCCCTGGGTTGGGAAGATCCCCTGGAGAAGGGTAAGGCTACCCACTCAGATGGCATCACAGACTCGATGGACATGGGTTTGGGTAGACTCCGAGAGTTGGTGATGGACAGAAAGGCCTGGCGTGCTGCAGTTCATGGGGTCGCAAAGAGTCGGACATGACTGAGCAACTGAACTGAACTGAACCCACTCTAGTATTCTGGCCTGGAGAATTCCATGGACTGTATATTCCATGGGGTCACAAAGAGACAGACACAACTGAACAACTTTCACTTCTTGGTTTGTCATAGCTTTTCTTCCAAGGAGCAAGCATCTTTTAATTTCATGGCTGCAGTCACCATCTGCAGTCATTTGGAGCCTAAGAAAATAAAACCTATCGCTGTTTCTATTGTTTCCCCATCTATTTGCCATGAAGTGATGGGACCAGAGGCCACGATCTTCATTTTTTGAATGTTGAGTTTTAAAAGCCAGCTTTTTCACTCTCCTCTTTCACTTTCATCAAGAGCCTCTTTAGTTCTTCTTCATTTTCTGCCATAAGGGTGGTGTCATCTGCATATCTGAGGTTATTGATATTTCTCCCCAAAATCTTGATTCCAGCTTGTGCTTCATCCAGCCCAGCATTCTGCATGATGTACTCTGCATATAAGTTAAATAAGCACGGTGACAGTATACAGCCTTGATGTACTCATTTCCCAATTTGGAACCAGTCTGTTGTTCCATGTCCAGTTCTGACTGTTGCTTCTTGAACTGCATACAGATTCTCAGGAGGCAGGTAAGGTGGTCTGGTATTCCCATCTCTTTAAGAATTTTCCACAGTCTGTTGTGATCCCCACAGTCAAAGGCTTTGGTGTAGTCAGTGAACAGAAGTGGATGTTTTCTGGTGTCTCTCTATCATAAAAGCTGGTTCTGACGAAGCTTAGCATCATGCCATCTTGAGAGCTTCAGTTGTTCATACGGCTTTAATTGTTCATACAGCTTTGAGATACCATCTTGTGGTCCTTTCCTTTGAACTTGAAGAATTTCTTGTGGGGCATGTCTGATGATAAAAATCTTCCTCAACTTTTGCTTATGTAGGAGTATCTTAATTTTCTCCCTCATTTTTGAATGACAGTTTTGCTGGGTATAGAACTCTAAGTTACTAGATTTTTTTCTTTGAGAACTTTGAATGTATTAACCCACTGACTTCTTGCCTCCAGGGTTTCTGATTAAAAATCGACTGGTAATTTATTGAACATCTCTTGCTTCTCTCTTGCTGCTTTCAATATTCTCTTTTTGTCCTTTAACAGTTTAATTAAGTGTATCTCAGAGAATTTATCCTGTTTGAATTGTAGATTCACGTCTTCAAATTAGGGAAGTTTCCAGCCATCATTTCTTCAGATAATCTCTCCACTCCTTTTTCCTCCTTCCGAGACTCCCATAATGTGTATATTCGTCCCCTTGCGGGTTTCCCACAGATCCTCTCTGCTTACTTTTCTTCATTTTTTTTTTCTTTTCATTCCCCAGATTCAATATTTCAATTCCTAGAACAAACGTATATTTCTGATTTTTTCTTCTGCCTCTTCAAATCTGAACCCACCTAGTAAATTTTTCATTTCAGTTATTGTACTTCTCAACTTGAGAGTTTTTATTTCAGCATTTTTGTGTTCTTTTTGTAATTTCTATCTCTTTATTGATATTCTCACTTTTGAATATATCGTTCCCCGTCTTAGTCTGTATACCTTTAGCACTCTGAGCATCTTAAAGACCATTTTTTATCATCTTTGTCTAGTAAGCCCAACCTCTGGGCTTCCTTGGATACAGTTTCTACTAATGTATTTTGTTCCTTTGAATGGACCGTGGTTTCCTGTTCCTTTGAATGACTTCTGACTGTTTTATTGAAAACTGGACATTTGAATCTTATAATGTACTGCTGGAAATCAGCTTTTTCTCCTTCTTCCTAGATTTGCCATTTCTTTGCTCTTGAAAAGTTTCTCTGTGCTGGGGATCAACCTGAAGAAGTGTAAGGTCTTTTCTGGCCTTTTCTGAGCCTTCATCTTTCCCTGAGCATACCTAGTGGCTTTCTAAATATTCCCATATGTGCAGTTGCTTCTGAATAGCCTCATCGTTAAATATCTGGCTCCCAAGAGGAGATAAAGAATTTTTTTTAATGTATTGCTCATTGAAAACCCCTCTGGTAGCGGTTGCAACAGTGGTGGCCAGCCCCTATGCTTGTACCTCAGAAATCAAAAGCAGCACTGTGCAATCAGAACACAGAACTCTGATATTTGGAGGACAAGCTC
Source organism: Okapia johnstoni (assembly GCA_024291935.2). Lineage (NCBI taxonomy): Eukaryota > Metazoa > Chordata > Mammalia > Artiodactyla > Giraffidae > Okapia > Okapia johnstoni. The sequence continues at coordinate 5,202,351 of CM044326.1, forward strand.
CTTGTGGTCCACACTGACTCCAGCAAGTCACAAAAGAAATGCAGGCACAGCTATTTGCTATGTTACTGGGACATGGGGGATAGATAGCCCCTATCACATTCAAGACTGAAATGGACCAAAATTAACCATAACTTACCAGCCAAGCTTTCTCTTGGAGGCTACAAGCTTTCCAATAGACTTCAGAGTTTCAAAATAGTTATCTCAGTCAGTTTTTGCCAATTACAGTTGTTATCTGGGTAAAGAGATAGATTCTTGGTGCTTCCTACTCCAGTGTCTTTCCTGACATTGCTTTGTATTTTGGTCCTTTTCAGATAAATTAGTTCAATTTATATAGATCAGTTCATTTCAGTTCAGTTGCTCAGTTGTGTCTGACTCTTTGTGACCCCATGGACTGCATGCCAGGCCTCCCTGTCCATCACCAACTCCCGAAGTTTACTCAGACTCCTGTCCATTGAGTCGGTGATGCCATCCAACCATCTCATCCTCTGTCATCCCCTTCTCCTCCTGCCTTCGATCTAATTCAGTCTAACTACTGTTTATTGCAGACAAGCCTGTGTGAGATTCCCTGCTGAAGACTGCAGAGGAGCAGGAGGAAAAGGGGAACTCAGTTTACCGTTTCACAAGGTTGATGATAAGCAGCATAGCAGAGACTCAAGCAGGGTCAGGCGAGATTCCAAGAAGGAAAGAAAAGTAGGCTAGAGAATGGAGGTAGCCTTAAGGATGAGCAAAGAGTTAGGGATGGGGGAGGGGGGAAGATGGGGCACAGTGAGCCAGGTGGGAGCTGAAAGCAGACTTCCCTGTAAGAGAAGATCAGACGTGGAGAAGAAACAAGATAAACAGAATTCCAGAGGGAAGCCCTCTGAGGCACATGTGGTATCGCCTGGGCTGCCCCCTCCCAGGCCCGCTTGCTGCCAGATCCAGGAGCTCTCTTCTGTCACATCTGATCTCCTCTCCACCTACCTGCTGTGAGGCGTAAAGGTAGTTGGTATATGAGAGTCAGTCAGACATAAATCTGGAAAAATCAACTGATGAAGGAAACTAAAATGAAGCTTAATTGCAATTCCAGAAGTTAATTACATGAGGTGTACAAATCTTGGTCCACACCCTAAGGAAGGTATATAAAAAATGTAGCTTTTATTTTTTTAGCAGCCAACCTAATTTGTGTTTCTTAACTCCATTCTAGTCCATGTTGGATTCCTAATCACTTCAAGAGTTTTTGCTCCATTTTTCCTGAGTTTGCATCTAAGTTCGGTTGAGGATGCATCTGGTTACTGTGATGTCTGGTTTATTCATCTCTAGGGCTGCTGTAACAACCCTCTAACTGGTGGCATAAGTAACAGAGATTTATCCTCCCAGTTCTGAAGGCTAAAAGTCCAAGATCAAGGTATGGAAGACTTGGCTCCTTCTGAGGGTAGTAAGGGAGAATCTGGTGGTTTACTGGCAATCTTTGGCATTCCATAGAGTGTAGAGACAGCACCCTGATCTCCATCTTCATCTTCACATGGTATTCTCTTTGTGTGTGTCTGTCTCCAGATTGCCCCCCTTTTATAATAATACCAGTCATACTGACTTAGGAACTCACTCTATTCTAGTATGATCACATCTTAACTATGTCTGCAGTGGTCCTATTTTCAAGTATTCTGATGCTCTGAGTGTTAAGACTGCAGCATATGAATTTTAGAAAGGACACAGTTCAACCCACAACTTCTTACCCTAGAGCATCTCTGCCTTCTGGTCCCAGCCATGGGATGTGCAGCTCACCTGTTGCAGAAAAGATGTTCTTCCTGCAGATCTACATGCTTCATCAGGGCAAGCTCCTCTCTGTTCCTTCCACACCATGATTTGTGGCACAGAAATACATTCATCTACCCACACGTCAGCCTGGGGCCGCTGGGAAGGTGGTCTGAGGCTCCATCTACCTAAACATGCCATGTAGTCATTTTCCCTGAGCTCTAGCTGCCTCCCTGGTACTCTGGGTGGAAAGAACAAAGGATCCCTCTATTCTCAGATCTCATAAGCCTTAGAGAGGTTTTACTGTTCCCTATTGAAAAGTTTCTCTGTGCTGGGTATCAGCCTGAAGAAGTGCAAGGTCTTATCTGGCCTTTGAGATCAAAACTCAGAACCCTCTGTGGAGCCACTAGCATATGTCATCTCTCAAGGCTGCCTCCACTTCAGGACAAGAGAGATGTGGCCTGGTGTGTTTGAGGTGGGCATGGAGGAGTGAACACGCCTTTCCTCCTGTTGCAAGTGTTGCCTCAAACACGTTTACATAGACCATGGGCTGGCTAGCTATGGCCTATGGGCCACGTCTGGCCCACCACTGGGTTTTGTAAATAAAGTTTTATTGGCACACAGCCACACCCTTTTGTTTATACATTGTCTTTGGCCGCTTTTGTGCTATAGTGGCAGAGTTGAGTACTTGCATGGCCCGTAAATCCAAAAAAATTGATTGTCTGGCCCTTTGCAGAGAAAGTTTGTGGATTCCTGGTGTAGATTATTGTGACACAAAAGCATAAAGACTTTTGCCATCTTCTGCTGTCATATCTCTTCTATAAGGCAGTGATCACAGGGTGGTCTTACAGTGTGAAGACAAGAAATGGCAAAGAGAGGGAAAGAAATATTCAAGATGAAATGGTTAGGGTGTCAGAATGTCACCTTGCTAACAGGTGTGTATAGTTTGTGAAAAGTCACTGAGCAGAGCAGCTGTGATTTGTGCTGGACTTCAGTGAAAAATGTGCCCGGGGAATGGGGGAGGCAGTCTCACCCCATCTTGATGTTCTTGGCATCGTGGACGTGAAGGGCACCATTGAGGTTGCCCCCATCAGAGTCCTGTGAGGACACCAGGGCCTCGCAGAAGCACTGGGCCAGGGTCCTGCTGCTCCTCAGTGCCTTTCCATGTGCAGATGTGGCCCCAGGACACATCTGGGTCTGCAGAACTGGTTAAAATCCCAGCCTCAGCACAGAGCGTCGAGGACCCAAGACTGCAGTCTTCAGCATGTGTGGTCTCACGCTTGTCTGGTAAAGGGCACAGAGCTGGGATCCGGCTGGTCTCTACCCAGAGCCCATGAACAAGTGAATTAATAGTTCTGACTCTTTTCATTATAGCGTAAGTGAGAGCTGTTATTTACTCAGTGTGAAACTTAGTGACCTCTGAAGTATAGCTAGCAGCCATTTAAAGGTCTTCATTCTGTAGAAGAAAAAAAATCAAAAAACCCACACATGCCAAAAATTCCCCTTGGGGTTTTCAGTGTTACAGATGGTCAAGTTTTAAGTTCAGATGAAAGACAATTCGGGGATCTTGCTGAACTGATCCATCCTGTATCCTATTTCCAGATGACCCTGATTTACAGTTCTTGGATGCATTTTTCTCATGGCTTACTTAACATGTCGTCATCGTGGGGCCGGGATTGCTGAGAGATGGTGTGTAAAAGGAGAGGGGGTGTTGCTTTGGAAACCCTGCGCACCCCTCCCCCTCCTGGAAAGAGAAGCCACCCGTGAGCTCCTCTGCTGTTTCTGCAGCCTGTCTGGTTAATGTGAACCCTTCTCTTCCTTCTAGCCCAGGACCAGGAGGCACGCACTGCCTGGGCGCCAGTGTGGAGCACACGGTCTGCGAGAACCTGCCCTGTCCCAAGGGCCTGCCCAGCTTCCGTGACCAGCAGTGCCAGACTCATGACCGGCTGAGCAGCAAGAAGAAGGGCCTGCTCACCGCGGTGGTGGTTGACGGTAAAGGCACATGGCACATCCTTTCAGGGGGGGCTCCCCTCTTCCCTCCCCCAGCGCCATAGACACCTGGGAAAACCCACAGGCATCCCCACCCCCAGAATCCACCCAGTCCTGCCCGACTCAGCTGTGCACCCACTTCTTGAGCCATGGGTTGAACTTGGATGACCCAGCTTGGTGAGATTTCCCAAGAGCAGCCATGAGGCAGGCAGCGGACCTGATCTCTCCTGCCCGGGTGGCTGGCGGCCTGCCATCTGCCCTGTGCTGCCAAGCCCGGGCCAACCCCGAGAACACAGCTCTGCAGGAGCAAGACAGCGGGTTTGTGCATCTGCTGTTTCTCTTTCCAGCAGTGATGCTTTCTTGCATTCTTTACTTGGTTCATCTTGGGTTGGCTCTTACTCCTTGACTAGAGTGTTTGGGAAGAACTTTTTTTTAACTGAAGTAATGTTGGTTTATAACATTATATAAATGTCACATGTGCAGCACTATATTTTTCACTGTGTATACACCAGTGTGCTCCCCACGAGAAGTTGAGTTTCCATCCATCACCATACAGTTGACCCTCTTTACCCTCCCCCTGCCCCCCTTCCCCACTGGTAACCACTACTCTGTTCACTGTGTCTGTGTTTGTTTTGGTTTTGTTTGAGGACAGTTTACAGCTTGGTGAAGATGACAGTAAGCACAGGTCATCTTTTCTTTCCTACAGTTTTCTCTCAAATCAGGAGACTCTGCCCCCTGGGCCATTGCAAGCATTTCCAGTGACTGATAAAATTCTAGGTGGAGTATCATGTCTGTAAAATTTGTGATGTTTATTTATTGTCCACAAGGATATCCCAGGGCCTATTTGAGAGGTTTTTCATTCTTAAGATTCTGTTCACCTTCAGGAAACAAGAGTGCATTATAATGATGAAGGTGGTCCCATTGGTGGAGCATACCACGTGCCAGGCTCAAGTTAGCTCTGCAGGCATCATCTCATTGAATGTGCCAAACAAGCCATGCAGAAGGCGAGAGGTTACAGGTCATGTGACGTTCCTTAGCTTCGGCAGCTGATAAGGAGCTGAGAGGGAGCTGACCCCAGTTCTGAAGGAGCTGCTGACTCAGAAAATAACCAGTTGGCTTCTGGTACTCGAGTAGAAAAAAAAATTCATGAGTGCCGAGTGAGGAGCTTTAGTAAGAACTCCAGCAACTGGGCCTGATTTTTACAGTCTCTGAAGTATCTTGCAGGAAAATGAGGTTCCTATGTCAGGACTTAGGTTTCTTCCCTGTCATGTGAAGAACCTCTGAATCTACACTCTGTTACACACTCAAGTGTGCATAGCTGTGCCAGGGGTAGACCCAGGCAGTTCAGGGAATAGTGGGCCCAGACCTACAGCTTTTAACCCAACAACCTGACCCATTAGGTTCCTTCGAACTGACATGGGATGTTCTAAACCATCGCAGAGAACATCAGCTCAACTGGCGATGGGCTCATTTTAAAGCACTGGGGAGTCCTTCAGATATTTTCCTTCTTCACAAAGACCACCACCTTTCACAAAGTCACACCAGCTGTGTGACTGTCACCGCCCTGTCACCTAACCAGTTAACTTCCAGGGGGATGGAGCCTTCACACTCTCCGCTTTCCCTGCGGACTAGGGAGAGAGTAGACCCGCGCTCCCCAAAGGGGGACAGGCAGCCGGAGGCCGAGGCTCACCAGAGAGCTTAACAGCTTTGCCTGGGCACCGTCTGATGCAGGAAGACGCTCAAGGCTTGTAGACGTCCCAGGCACCCTACTCAGGAGGGAGGGAGTGCCGGCCAGGGCTGCCGCATTTGCAGCACTTTTGCACACCTTCAGCCCCACCCCCAGACTCCCAGATAAATGGGTCTGGGTCCCTTGCCTGTCCTCTCTCTCATCTTGGGAGAGAGAAGAGGTCTGAACAGACGCGCCCCACTCTGGTTTCCCCTCGGCCGTGTGCACGGCCTTGTTATTCTTTCCTTGGTCTCTCGCTCCAGTTTTCAGTTTTCCTGCCTCATTTACTTGATGCAGCAATCCCACTGAAATGTCTGTTTTTCCACAGATTTCTCCAAGTCCAGATTAAACCTCTGTTTTCCTTCTAACCGCTTTTGGATCACTGAGCCACTTGGTTCCTTATCGTCACAGTGGCTGAGGCTGATGTCTGCCCGGAGCCCCCTTCAGGGAAGCCTCCGAGTACAGCTGTCTGGGGAAGCTGGCTGGGTTCAGCATGTGTTTTGACCCGCTCACTTTTTGTTTCTGCCAAAGCAGTGAATAATTACAGCCAGAGTGCCACCGCCTTTGATCTGAAAAGTGCAGCCCTATGTGATACGGCGGTGAGCTCTCTGCCTTTGAAGGAAAGACCTCAAGCTCAGGGCTTTGCCAGGGTAGCTTGACACATCCCCCTCGAGGGTGAAATTGTCATGTCTTCTTGCATATTTGGTTTCATTTCCTTCTCAAATATAAACAGAAGCCAGCATTTTTTTTTTTAAAGGCGTGTTTCCCAGGGATAAAAGCAAAATAATAAATGGCCAATTCAGAAGGTAGGGGAGAATACAGATCATAAGTGTTCCCCTCACAACTCCGTTTATAAAAGGCACAATTCTAGCTCAGCCGTGAGAGGAACGATTCCTGTGGTTGGGCTCTGGGCTCTTCTGAAGCCCATTATGACTGCCCCATTCATAGCATTGCTATCGCTGTGGAATTCTTTGGCGAGTGACACACAGTTCAAGAAAGGGGAAGCTATATTTTTTTTTTCTTTTTTCTCTGATTGAAAAAAAAAAAAAAAAGAATTCTTGCAGAGGTAGATTTTCCAAGGGAGGGCTTAGGACCACAAATTCATACCACCTCCAAAAGAAGACAAAGACTCTCCTTAGAAAATATTTCTAAGTGGAAAAGCCTTTAGACAGAAACCCAGTGAGGTGGCCTGTTACCAAACCCACTCCTTTTCTGCCTTCCCCATGGGTGTTTTTTAGAATACCAACCATACATCAACCCTGTATTACTTAATACCCCAGCAGGGTCCTGGGAAGCACCCCTCAGTCAGACACATGGACACCTCCAGGTTGCCTGTGAACAGTCTCGAAGTGGGTTACTGAGTACTATCAACAGCCTCATGTCTGTCAAGGCTAGTTTTGCAGTCTAATGTGTCTACCATAAATGTTCAAAAAAAAAAAAAAAGCTTGCAGTTTTCAGAGCTTCTGGATTTCTGAATTGTGGACGAGGGAGTATAGACTTCGTAGAGATCCATCAACCTTGAGCAGATATAACCTCTCTACCAGAATATTCATTGGAAGGACTGAGGCTGAAGGTGAAACTCCAATACTTTGACCACCTGATGGAAAGAGCTGACTCATTGGAAAAGACCTTGATGCTGGGAAAGATTGAGGGCAGGAGGCGAAGGGACGACAGAGGATGAGATGGTTGGATGGCATCACTGACTCTGTGGACATGAGTTTGAGTGGGCACTGGGAGTTGGTGATGGACAGAGAGGCCTGGCGTGCTGCAGTCCATGGGGTCACAAAGAGTCAGACCCGACTGAGCAACTGAACTGAACCGACTTGACTTTCAGTGCTGATTTTCTGGGAGAGAGACTGATTAGCGTAGCTGTGGTCAGATGGCCATTCTTGGTCCAGTCAACTGAGGCCGCTTGAGGCCTGGCTCTGAGGCTGTGGTGGGGAGAAAGATTCTGATTTGTCTAGCTGCAGTCAGGTGGCCACTGCTGGTCCAATCAGCTGAGGCCTGGCTGTGGGTCATGGTGGGCAGCTTTGGAGATAGGGAGCCAAGCAGCCTCCTCAGCATGGATACCCCACAGAGGGCCAGGCTGGGGTGAGCAGCTATGATGGCCTCAAAGTTAACTAGTCTCCACCTTAGTAAGACTTTGTAACCACTGGCAGAGAGAGAATGACAAAAGCAGTCAGAACCACAAGTGTCCTCTGCACCATCCTGGCCCTAGAGCACCAGGGCAAGTCCTCCAAGCCTCCACCAAGCAGATGTGGTGGTGTGGCTCTCAAGACCCCAAGCCTGTCTTACCTTCCCTGTTTGTGGCTTCCCCATCAAGTGTAGGTCCTGACAACAAGTGAACCAGCGGAAAGCTGGGACCCACCCCAAACAGCTTCAATCCAGATTTCATCTTGGCACACATTAGCCAGGCAAGAGGGATGTTCCAAGCTTCTTTCTTTAGGGTATATGGTTATATAACTTTTAAGAAGCTTTTACCTCCCTCTATACAATAAAGGACAGAAATGGTATGGACATGTAACAGAAGCAAAAGGTATTAAGAAGAGGTGGCAGGAATGCACAGAAGAACTGTACAAAAAAGATCTTCACGACCCAGATAATCACGATGGTAGACAGACATCCTGGAATACGAAGTCAAGAGGGCCTTAGGAAGCATTACTACGAACAAAGCTAGTGGAGGTGATGGAATTCCAGTTGAGCTATTTCAAATCCTAAAAGATGATGCTTGAAAGTGCTGCACTCAATATGCCAGCATATTTGGAAAACGCAGCAGTGGCTACAGGACTGGAAAAGGTCAGTTTTCATTCCAATCCCAAAGAAAGGCAATGCAAAGAATGCTCAAACTACTGCATAATTGCACTTATCTCACACACTGGTAAAGCAATGCTCAAAATTCTCCAAGCCTGGCTTCAACAGTACATGAACCGCGAACTTCCAGATGTTCAAGCTGGTTTTAGAAAAGGCAGGGGAACCAGAGATAAAGTTGCCAGCATCCCCTGGATCGTTGAAAAAGCAAGAGAATTCCAGAAAAACATCTATTTCTGCTTTATTGACTATGCCAAAGCCTTTCACTGTGTGGATCACAACAAACTGTGGAAAATTCTGAAAGAGATGGGAATACCATATCACCTCACCTGCTCTTGAGAAATCTGTATGCAGGTCAAGAAGCAACAGTTAGAACTGGACATGGAACAACAGACTAGTTCCAAATAGGAAAAGGAGTACGTCAAGGCTGTATCTCGTCACCCTGCTTATTTAACTTATATGCAGAGTACATCATGAGAAACACTGGGCTGAAAGAAGCACAAGCTGGAATCAAGATTGCCGGGAGAAATATCAGTAACCTCAGATATGCAGATGACACCACCCTAATGGCAGAAAGTGAAGAAGAACTGAAGAGCCTCTTGATAAAAGTGAAAGAGGAGAGTGAAAAAGTTGGCTTAAAGCTCAATATTCAGAAAACTAAGATCCTGGCATCTGGTCCCATCACTTCATGGCAAACAGAAGGGGAAACAGTGGAAACAGTGGCTGACTTTAATTTTGGGGGCTCCAAAATCACTGCAAATGGTGACTGCAGCCATGAAATTAAAAGACGCTTACTCCTTGGAAGGAAGGTTATGACCAACCTAGACAGCATATTAAAAAGCAGAGACATTACTTTGCCAACAAAGGTACATCTAGTCAAGGCTATGGTTTTTCCAGTGGTCATATATGGATGTGAGATTTGGACCATAAAGAAAGCTGAGCACCGAAGAATTGATGCTTTTGAACTATGGTGTTGGAGAAGACTCTTGAGAGTCCCTTGGACAGTAAGGAGATCCAACCAGTCCATCCTAAAGGAGATCAGTCCTGAGTGTTCATTGGAGGGACTGATGTTGAAGCTGAAACTCCAATACTTTGGCCACCTGATGCAAAGAGCTGACTCATTTGAAAAGACCCTGATGCTGGGAAAGATTGAGGGTGGGAGGAGAAGGGGACGACAGAGGATGAGATGGTTGGATGGCATCACCGACTCAATGAACATGAGTTTGGGTAAACTCCAGGAGTTGGTGATGGACAGGGAGGCCTGGCGTGCTGCAGTCCATGGAGTCGCAAAGAGTCGGACACGACTGAGCGACTGAACTGAACTGTTACAACTGAGGGCTTCGCTGGTGGCTCAGATGGTAAAGAATCTGCCTTTGCAATGTGGGAGACCTGGATTCAATCCCTGGGTAGGGAAGATTCACTGGAGGAGGGCATGGCAACCCACTGCAGTATTCTTGCATGGAGAATCCCCAGAGACAGAGGAGCCTAGTGGGCTACAGTCCATGGGATCACAAAGAGTCAGACACAACTGAGCGACTAAGCATAGCACATACAACTGAGAATGTAAGAGTGATGATACTGCCCAGAGTTGAAACCCAACACCTCATGTTATTTATCAGGAAATTAATTGCCTAGCCAGGGCAGCTCGGCTCGGAGGGGACTATTCAGAGAATAATGAGAGGTTCTGAGATGCTCAAGTTTTATAAAGTTTATCCTGTGTCCCTTTGGGACATACTGCTATACCTTCCTAGAGATGTGAGGTGCCCTGATTTCTGAGTAGAGTCCTCAGAAAAGGAGATGGACAAATGGAGTGAGTTCCAGATGAGCAGGGGAAGGAAGTGTTACCTCTGGAGTCTGTTGTGGGGCTGGAAGAGCTCCAGGCTGCCCAAGCCATGAAGGACAGTGTCTGCAGGTGGCAGAGGAGAGTTGAGTGTACCTTCTTGCCTGGGGTCATGTCAGAATCCCTCCATCTGAGGTTGGGATCCCCTGATTTGCAGAGTCTCTACTTCCCTGATGTTCACACCAAAGAGCCCAGGTAAACCATCTTCATCCCTTTCAAGTCTGGTCTTTCCACCTTACCTCTGAGAGCCTCTACTTTTCCACCCAAATCCCACTTTCATTTCTGCCTAAATCACGGTATGTATTCAGAAGCCAGAGAAGTTCATAAAAGTGGTGGTCTGTTTTCAGCATGGTATCATTTTGCCCTGTTGGTATCTTTGACTCCTAGAGTTCTCAATTCAGAAGGAAAACAGTGATGGTGGGAATAAACCAGGGTCTGGCCCTGACTGCCAAGGGGCTCTGGGTCACCATGCATATTCTCTGAGCCTCATGTGCTCAATTATAAGATGGAATGATGACAGCACCCTCCTGAAATGCATAGACACTGCTTAGCATGCTGCATGGCACATAGCAGATAATGTTATTTATGATTTTATCATCATCACCACCATTGTCCTTATTACTGTAGTGAATGAATCTCCTCAAAGCTCAGTTACTGCAGATATTGAGGCAGCGCTTCAGTTTAAATGTAATCCTTCGTTTTGAAACTGCTTTGGCCAAGACATCCATCCTTATGAAACACTAGAGGAAGCCTAATATGTGGAGAAGGTATACCCATCCATTCAAGATTGGGACTCTGTGCTGCCCTTCTCCCAGTGGCTCCCCGACATGCTCACAGGACACCTCAGGGTCCCAAAGAGCACCCCAAAATTCTTGTCAAATTAGCCTCCCAGAACCTGATCACAGTTTACATTTCAGTCTCCCGTAGTTCTTTCACTGACCATCATCTTGGGTTATTCCATCTAAATGGAGGGACAACTGACCCCAGCCTGCCAGCTGGGGAAATGGATCATTCCTTCCGGTATGCCCTGTCCTCTGACAGCTCAGATCAGACCCGTGACGCTTTTCACAGTCTCCCTTATCAAGAGTTTGCTGTTTCCTTGTCCACAAGACCTCCAGGGCCTTGAAAAGCATGCATGATTCATCTTTCTTTCCCAATCAGTGCCAGAACAGTGCCTTGTGTGAGAGAGGTCCTCCATCCACATTTATTAAATGAAGCATTGTTACTTTGCTTACTTATAACAATGTAAGTTCTAGCTTACTGGATGTCCTAGCTAACGCAATAAGACAAGAAAAAGAAGTAAAAGGTACACAGATTGGGGAAAAAGAAAACTATCTTTGTTTGCAGATGGCATAATAATCTGTGTGGAAAATCCAAAAGAATCAACAGAAAACAAAAAACCTCCTGGAACTAGTAAAGGATCATAACAAGGTTGCAGGATATAAGGTACCTGTACAGAAGTCAGTCACTTCCCAATGTAATAGCAATGAGCAAGTGGAGTCTGAAATTAAAAACACAGTGCCAGGGACTTCCCTGGCAGTCTAGTGGTTAAGACTCTGCCTCCACTACAGGGGGCATGGGTCCAACCCCTGGTCAAGGAACTAAGATCCTGGATGCCATGCCTCACAGCCAAGAAGTAAAAGGAACACTACTGAAATTCTTCATATAAAAACACAATTCTGTTTACATTAGCACCCCCAAATAAAATAATCAGGTTTAAATCTAACAAAATATGTGTAAGATCTACATGAGGAAAACTACAAAACTCTGGTGAATGAAATGAAACGATTATATAAATGAGGAAATACTCCATGTCAGTGGAAAATATCAAGATGCCTGTTCTTTCCAATTTGATCTACAGGTTAAGTGTAATCCTGGTCAAAATTTCAGCAGGTTATTTTGGGGCTATCAATAAACTGATTCTGTAGTTTATACTGAAAGATGAAAATATTTACCAAGTCCTTCTGTGAGGCAGATCCTGGGACTGACCAAAGATGAAAGTTTGACTCCTTGTCCTCCAAGGGCTCCAATTTCCATCAGTTCTTTAATCTGAAGGTAATTTGCAATGCACCCCCTTCAAAATTCTGTAGCAAAAGGACTCACCTTATAAGAAATCCCAGACAGTAGGATTTGAGGGCTCTCATGGAGGTGTGTGCAAAGTGCAGGGGGAGATTGCAAGTCAGAGGTGGCACGAGGAGCACTAAAAGTCTTGCATGCAGCAAAAGCCGCTACTCTGGAGCAGTCATGGAGTGTGGTTTTGTGCAAAGGCAGAGGGTTGTTTGCAAGCACCGTCTGGAGGAGAGAGGACTCTGGAGTAGGAATTTCTGGGGTGGCAGAAATCCAGGGCTGCCCCCCTCGCTGGGAGGCCTCCTCCTCACCCTCCCCACCCCAGGCCCCCCCTCCCTTGGGCCTCATATTCAGCTTGCTTAGAGGTTAGCACTGGACAAAATGTTTGTTCAGCCTGGTATTTTTAGTACTTTAAGGAAAAAGAAATACTGTATCTTTGCAAAGGATAAAGAAAACAAAGTGAAGAAAAGCCCACAGTGCTCGCACCTGCGTGTCCTTCACCGGAGTCAGAGGAGGGTCTTTTTCCACTTTCTGGGTCACGTGTTCCAAGGGGTGGGTGCAGCTTGTGCCCTGTACCTGTGACCTCGGTCCCATGCCCACGTCTCGTCTCTTGGACTGGCCTGCACCTACAAGCATTTGCACCCCACCCGGCCCCCAAGACCCTTCCCACATCAATGTCCACCCCTTTCCCTCCTCAGATAAGCCATGCGAACTCTACTGCTCACCCCTCGGGAAGGAGTCCCCTCTGCTGGTGGCCGACAGAGTCCTGGACGGCACGCCCTGCGGGCCCTACGAGACCGATCTCTGCGTGCACGGCAGGTGCCAGGTGACGTGCTTTCCTTGTGTCCTTGGCAGGGCTTTGGAGGGGAGGCTGCCTCCAGGGGGAGCTGGGTGAGTGCACTTTCTCCAGAAGGCATCCCACAGGTGGTGTCGCCTCCTGTAGCCTGGCACCGCTCCCTCCCTCAGCAGTGACTGAGCGTGAGGCCCGCCTGTGGGCGCACTGAGAGTTGAGGTGCTGAAAGAGCAGTGGCAACATGGGCATCGCAAACATCGTAGAGTAACTTTGGACATCATGACAAAGGGAAGAGAAGGTAGGCTACTAGGTGGACTGGAGGATGTGTATGAACGTGTGTTTTGGGGCAAGCTTTGCTCCTTTAGCTATCAAAGATATAGTACAACTGAGCTGATGCCTTCACAGGTGGTACCTAGGGAGGTGAATATGCCTGGCTTTGAGGGACAGCTCCACCCACTGGAATATCATCCACAAACACATCCTGGTGTTAGATGTCTGTGATTCACTAGTGTGATGAAAGATGTCATTTAAGAAGGCAAAAAGAGAAAGGAGAGAGGATGGCCAATCGTTTTAACCACAGTGGGTTTTTTTCCCCCTGCAAAGTGCAAACTAGTCCAAGACTGGAATTTTTCAGGGAAAAACTTGACAACGTCCAGACTCCTTTGGCACTGCGTGGCTTTGTTATCAAATACGAATATGTGGGGGCGATAGACACTTGGTGCCCAAGAGCCTTGGCCAGGCATCGTCCCAGGGAAGGAGGGGTGACGGGCCCTCGGGGCTGCCCTTTGTAGCAAAGAAGGCACAGAGCCTCAGGCAGTGTGAACAGATCTTATCATTATCCTTGGAATGAGAAATTGCAGATGGTTCTGCTTCTCGGTGAACCTGCTAACAAGTCAAGTGCGAGATTTGTTTCCATCCTGAATTACAACACACACTTGCCAGGGCCACAGTGCGGCCCAAGTACGTATGTTCCTTTAGCAAACATATCCCAAATCAAAAGCACTTGTGTTCTTTAAAGCAGCACCAGCTGAGCCACCTCTAGCCTCTCAGCTGCATTTTCTGCAGTGTTCTTACCAAGGTGGAAACAATTCTAAGCATCCTGACGTTTTCTGGCCGTCGGGGTCCATGTTAAATGGCCATTCATGATTTCAGCTCTAGGCGTTCGGTGCCATTGTGCCTTTCCACGACTTTAGCTCTTATTGCAGCCTTTTCAGTTACAGAGGCTCCCCTATGCCATGACAGCAAAACTCTCAGCCCTTTAGTGAGTACAGCTGGGGACTTATGAGGCCACTCAAGGCATTCTAATAGCTTGAAGTCTGTGGTCATCAGGGCACCATTGAGCCAGAGCCTGGCCTGCACTTGAGTGTGACAGGGATGACATGTGTACACTTGACTTTCTGTTCCCACCTCTATCCCCTTACCACCTCCGAGTCCGTATCAAATGGCTCTCCCACCATCTCCATCGTTATAGTTACTCACCCTGCACTGAGACTGGAGCTGATCAAGCATAGGGCCCCCCGGCAGGGGCACTGCGGAGCACAGAGGTGCAGACAGTGGATGGGGTTCATGATCCTGGGAGCCTCACCCTGACAGTCGGGAGACCCGTGCCTGTTCTTGGAAGTACCGTCACCTCTATGTGGATGCCCCCAGTGACCCACTGCCTCCAGGCAGCCCACCAGTCCTAGCAGAAGGCCACTGTCCTGGCAGGTGGCATCAGCACCTACCAGCCAGCACCTCTTGAGAGAAACTGGCTTTCTGAAGGAAGTTAAATCCCATCTGTAATTTTTCTAATAGTGCTCATTCTTCAGAGGGAATCTGTGAAGCTTAACTTTCACCCATGGTTAACTCAATATTCACAGAAGTTCAGATCAGTAATATCAGAGTTAATGAAGTTTTATAATACCATTGAGCATATTTAAATAAGACTGTAAGAAATTAAATGCAAATATAGTATTTATGCTTAGTTACAGTGATTGCCAAAGTGGAAAGTTCTGGACTTCTGTGGTCCTTGTAAATGAGTCAGGCAAGGAATGTTGGTTAAAGAGAAGAAGAGTAGTATTAATAAAAAGAAACCTCAGGGGGGTTTGTGAGCAGAGGGTCTGGCCTGTTCATCGATGCCATCACCTAATTATAGTGGATAAAAGGTAGAAATCTTCCATACCTTGTGTAAGACAGCACTACGGAAATGCTGCTGAGGTTTACTTGTTAGCTTTTCCCGCTGTTCTCTGCAGCTGTAAATTTTGCTATTTTAGGGTAGCGGAACGAGTTCTGGGAAATTCTGAGAAACGCGGTGACTAGCTGGTGGGGAACGGCAGGGACAAGAGGCTCCAAAATGGCCTTTTGAGAAGATTCCACTAAGCTCCAAACAGCAGGCTGATTCAAACCATAACATGAGACATGGAAATACCGTTTTACTCTGTTTTAGGAGGACCAAGTTGAGTTTCATTTCAGTGAGTCACAAATTACTTAACATGCTAAAATGAAACTTAACAGTGCTCATAAAAATGGGAGTGAGTTGGGGGAAGAAACACAAACAGTGTCTATTTTTCAGTAAGTCCCTATAAATCAGGAGTCCCTTCGTTAATGATTCCTCCTGTTGGCCTCCCTGGAGCCTATTTCAATGGACCATTTTCAATGTCCAGAATTTATTGACCTCTTATTTTGTGTACAGTGGTTTACTATTAGGCAAGTAGAATTACTGGTGGGATTTAGGAGATTTTTAAGAGACTCTGACTTCAGAGTCCCCTTGTGTAAAGAAGGGATCACAAGCAGGAAGCTCTCAGTTGAGTTCAGTTCAGTTACTCAGCCATGTCCAGCTCTTTGCAACCCCATGGACTGCAGCACGCCAGGCTTCCCCATCCATCACTAACTCCTGGAGCTTGCTCAAACTCATGTCCATCGAGTCGGTGATGCCATCCAACCATCTCATCCTCTGTCGTCCCCTTCTCCTCCTGCCTTCAATCTTGCCCAGCATCAGGGTCTTTTCGAATGAGTCAGTTCTTCACATCAGGTGGCCAAAGTATTGGAGCTTCAGCTTCAGCATCAGTCCTTCCGGTGAATATTCAGGACTGATTTCCTTTAGGATGGACTGGTTGGGTCTCCTTGCAGGAGTTCTACTGGGTGTTTATGTATAGGCAGACCTGTGTTTCAACAGTGCCCACCTGGTTGCTGCTTTTCACCCTTCAGCTGACACCCTGAAGTGTATGATTATTGGTGCCGAACCTTTATCCAAAGCAGTGCCTACACGTCTGACATCATACCCTGTATCCCTTGCACCTGGTCAACCTCCCACAGCAGCTTCTGATTAAGCCTGCAGACTCAGCCACATGGTCACCCCTCTTCCATCCCAGGACTCCACTGACCCAGTGGTTAAGGCAGCCTAGTACGCACCATGGTGGTGAAGAGCAGAGGCCATCCTTTGACAAGAAGGCAGAAGTGGATGGAAGTTTTACTGAAGGAACAGAGGCCAAAGCTGCAACGGATGGAGAGTCACAACCAAAAAGAAAGCAAGAAGCTTGAGGAAGTCTCGGACTTGGGACTGGAGGGTGGAAGCGAGGAGTTGGCTGAAAATAATGAGCCACGGTTGGTGACCATGCCCGGCCTGGTGCTTGGAGCTTGACGAGCTGTTAGGGAATTATGTTCAAGCTTTCCTCCAAAGTCGTGTGATAAGCTGTTCAAGGACAGCTGGAGCAGGGAAGGGACCTCAGTGCTCCAGCACAGCACCCACCCTCTGGGGCTAAGGGCAGAGCCCAGCTTCCCTCCTGCCTGGCCCGAATGGAAGCCTACCACCCTCGCATCCAAGTGATGGCCCGTCACTTGGCCATCTGTGCCTCATTCTCAAATGCAAGTGGTCAACCAGAGATCATCAGCTCCCTGAAGAAAACCAGCAGCAGGCATGAGAAAAGACCAAGAAAAACAAACAGGAAAACTGACCCTGGCAAAAAAAATTGAGATAATGTAGCCAAATGATCAACCAAGCATGCAGGCAAAATAATTTGGGGACATGGAAGAACTCAGAAATTTTATTTTCCATGCATCCTTCTGAAGAAATGAGGTGCCATTTAGCAGGACGAGGGTGAAGGCCAGAAGGAGGAAGATGAGCCCAGCAGGACTTGGTGGGGCGACCCGGGAGCCCGGGAGAGGCCAGGAGGGGTCAGCATCGCTGGCTGAAAGCAGCAATTAAAGTAAGAAGTCAGTGATGTCCCTCTAACAGCAGAGAAAGAGGTGGGCAGTAGTTGGAAGATAGCTATTAAGCTGAAGAAAGGAAGTGCTTCCCCTCTCAGCCAAGAACGTAAACACAAACAATGACTACTGAAATCTGTCTGAGGAAGTCCCAGCTCAAAAATGAGAAAGTGAAACCGCACAGTTGAGGGAATGGTCACTGTGCTGTCCGGCTGGTGGTGCAGAAGAGAAGGCAGAGGACTTGGTTTGTAAACCAAAGTCTCCTGTTCCCCCAGCTTGATGAGAGGTCGGCATTGGTGTGCTTTTATTGAACACACATTCTGTGCTCAGTACCGCACAGGCCACTGTGTTTGGGGTGAGGACAAGAACACAGAAGTTCATAAGATGCCCTCCTACCCAGACTTATGGTCCATCCATGGGAAGATGAGACCGACTCAATTGAAACCCTAACAACCAGAGGTGAAGGTATGATCAAGAGCCGGTGAGAGACGGTTTAGAAAGAGCAGAAAGAACATTCCATGTGCTGGGTGTGCAGTGCTCAGAGGGACTGAGAGGGTCCCTGTGCCCACACACGGTGCCAACGAGGAACGTGTACACTCACAGACCCGGTCATCCCCGCAGTCTGGCCCACATGAGGAGGGAAATGGGGTCATGGAAAGTAAGCTGTGGGCGGCATGGCGAGGCCCTCTGAGGAGATACAGCCGCCCAGTGGAGACGTGGGGCAGGGCCGGTGCTCCCCCAGAAGGCCGGGGTGAGGCCAGGCGTTCCAGAAACCGGGGCAGGTAGGGGGGAGGCACCAGAGCCTGGGCTGTGCAGGGCCGGAGGTGGTGGGCCTCTGTGCACCAGGAAGAGGAGGGAGGGAAGCTGAAGGGTTCAGACAAGATCAAGGAAGTGTGGGCATGCTCTCCAGGCAGTGGGGTCCGTGGCCGCAACCCGCTCATCTTCCCCGGTGAGGGGCAGTCCCGGAGCCGAAGAGAGAAAACCCATGCGATCGGCCCTTTGCTGAGTAATCAGGTCTCACCTGGGTAGTGGCCGTGAGCACGGACAAGAAACAGACACTGGAGAGGTCGCAGGGGACCAAGCCGTGAGCCGGCACCTGAGTGCGTTTGTCAAGAAGAGGACCGGAAGCCACCTGGAGGGCTGGGTCGGGGCTGGGAAGGCGGCGGCGTCTGTGAGTTCCAGGAGAGCCAGTGAGGGTGTCCTGCACTAGAGCTGAGACGTCAGGAGCCGGAGGAGGAGCTGGTGTCTCAGGGTGGCCACGCTGAGGTCGGTGTCCTGGCCAGAGAGTAAGGGGTGGAGGGACTGTCAGCAGACCAGCCCCCCATGAGCCTGGATGGGGAGCAAGTATGAGGTCTAAGAGCCATCTGCACGTGAGTGATGGTTGTGGCTTAAGGAGAAGGTGACATTCCCAAGGAAAATCAGGAGCAGAAGGGGCACGAGGGCTACCCACTTCTGGAGAGTCCAGGGCGAGAGGGGAGGGGGGCAGAGCCGTCCACGGGGCCCGGGAGAAGCACACAAGTGCCTGCCCCCTTCTCGGCCTCTGTCTTAGCATCTTCATTCCCCGTCTGGCACATGACCATGCTTTGGGTGAATTAATCAATGCACAGCACAGATGGGGCATCAGATGCTGAAGAGTGACGGGCCAAAGATGAGGATGGAGACATGGTCAGTGGCTGTGGTGACCCGGAAGTTATCTGTGGCTGGTGATCGTCCGTCAGCAGGGGCAGGATGCCAGGGAAAGCATCCAGGTTTTCCAGCACTGAAGTGGATATTCCTCACTTCCCCCTCCTCCAGAACACAGCCCTGGGCACTAATGCTCTCCTAGGCTTTTTGCATGTTCCATAGGAACTGTCTTTACTGAAAGAACTTGTGCCTTTCCTGCCAGGTCCCAACCATCCTGAAGTTCGGTTAAGTATACACCCTGGACACTGTCCTCCCCTTGGTGTCACACGCACCCTGGCTTGTCAGCAGAACAGGGCTCTGACCAACAGATGCTGACTAGGAACTGCTTTGAAAGCTCAGAAACGGGTAGCAGGTATTCCTAGTGTATATGGAAAAGTGATCCCTGGGATAAATGGGAAGACAAGAGTAAATTGTTTGGAGTTTCCTTTGGTTTTGTCATCTTGTCCTTTAGAACACCAAACCTGGTAAACACGGTCATTAAGTCTCCTGTGACAGTCAGCACTGGGGGGCGGGGGGAGCAGAGAATCCCAGCCTCTTCCAAGTATATAATGTGTTTCTTGCACTATGCTGTAGCAGAGGGAGAAAGTACCACTGTTGGCAGACTAGTTTGGCTGTTGCCCCTTGGTTTTCAGATTCACTGCTGTTCAGAGACATGCATACCCTGCGTGCCCTGCCTTTA
Organism: Okapia johnstoni; assembly: GCA_024291935.2. Classification (NCBI taxonomy): domain Eukaryota; kingdom Metazoa; phylum Chordata; class Mammalia; order Artiodactyla; family Giraffidae; genus Okapia; species Okapia johnstoni. The sequence continues at coordinate 5,221,849 of CM044326.1, forward strand.
AATGCAGCTGTCATCTAAAATAATACCAGGCAGAGTGCAGAGCACACAAAACTGTCCCAGCCCCTGGGTGCTCTGAAGAATTAACTCTCAGGGTCACCCTGCACGCATCCCTGTTTGTACCTGACCTGAGAAGCCCGCGGGGACAGACCACGACCTACTGCAGGTGGGGCTGCTTGACATCATAGAGCCCGCCTGCACACGGGCCTCTGCACACGCTCGCGTGCCTCTTCCCCGAGAGGGAAGATGTGGTCCTGCACACCTTCTCCTTCCCCTCTGCCTTTTCTGAAGAGGAGGGAGTCTGTGGCAGAAAGGGGAGAGATGACAATTACCTGTTGAGCCCTACTCTGCTCAGATCAGAGGAGGGGGAGCTTGTCCCCGCGCCCCTTAGAAGGAAGGTGGCCTAGGAGGAGGCTCCATCCATCCCGACAGGGCCCACCTCTCACCTGGGCCTGAGAGGTGAGCCTGGGTTTCTCCACCCAGAGCAGAGGTAATTTTTACAGCAACCCTCAGAGACTGAGGTTGATACTCTCATTTTTAGAATGGGGAAACTGAGGCCCATGTCCAAATGTGTAACTCTCCTCAGTTCACGCGTTAGCATTAGCACAGAATTTTCAGAAGAGAAGCTGACTGCCCACCTGGCAGGTAGCTTTGCCCTGATCCAGAAGCCAGTTGGCCACAATCTGAAGTCGTGTCTGAGGACACTTCTGTTCTGAGAGGTGACGTTTTAACAAAAGAAACTAGTTTTTAAGCTTAAAACAGAATGCAGGGTAAGGAAAGAAGACAAAATAATGGAGAACCTTCCCCCTGTATCCAGCCTTTGACAGTTTAACACGTAAGGTCCTGTGAGTCCTGTGAACAAGGCTGTTGAAAGTTCCAGATCTGGGTCTCTGTTTCCTGCGTGGAGACCTGTGAGTCGGAAGTTCTGAACGGCCATAAACCAGCATCCAGGTGATCTGTGAGGCCCTCGCCGAAGGCATTTTGGGATTTATAACCAGACGTTCTGCCATGATGGAGCTGCCCGTAGGTTGTTTACGTGACCTGAGCACCATTGTAAGTGGGCGCCATTTCCAAGAGCAGAGGGAGGCCCCTGCATCCCTCGAGGGGTCCTCAGCCCAGAACTGCTTTGGCTCAGGGACACAGCTCCAGTGGGACCTGCAGGCACAGGACCTTTCCCGAGGGGAAGGGACACTTCTTCAGGACACAGGGCTGGGGTCTCTCAGCAGTGGCTGTCTCCAAGAAGGTCCCTTTCTGAGCTCCAAACCTAGCCCAGTGTTCTTCCACGAGGCCCTGGGCCTGCAGCCTCACCTAGGAATTCAGCGGCAACACATATCCTTGGGCAATGGGTAACCTACCCAGGCCTCCAGGTGACCGCAGCGTGCTGGAGTTCAGTAAGTGCCACCCCTGGTGAGCTTGTGTTCCTGGGCCCAGGAGGTCATCCCTCTGTTCTGAACAGTGACCACAGCTGGTCAGACCAGGAGGCATTGTTCCCTTTAGCAGGTGCTGAGTGAGGACTGCAAGGGAGGCACCCCATCTTGGTAGACTAATTTTAGCCCTCAAGAGTCATCACCCCAGTGAAAAAATAAGCAGGGGGCTCATGTTTTGGAAAGGATGGTACAACACCCCCTGAGAGAAACAGATACTGACAATGGGCCCCTGGACTTACCTGTGAATAACCTGGACACTCAGAAAAGAGGCGAGGGCTGGCTCCTTGCAGTCCAAGCACACCCAAGTGTCACGAAGCTGCTGTGTGCCCAGCAGTCCCGTGGACAGTCTTGTCTCACCAGACCCCCAACTGATGGTGGTTTCATCCCTGAAAAAAAGGAAATCAGTTCCAAACATTGCATATTCTTAAACATTGGATCCCATGAGCTCTAACTCAGTGTCGGTTGAGGCCTGCTACTGAGCAAGCGTGCAAACATTGTTTATGTTATGTTTTAGGAGCAATGATGAGAATCACAGTGCAGAGAGACTGTGGTCCCCCCTAGCTGCCTCTGCTTGTCTGGAGCGGCAGTATCTCCTGTCGGGGGCTGGGGGCCCCTGAGGACACCTAATGCTGCTCTGGCTGTGCAGGGGCTTTGCGAGCATTCGTTTGCACTACTGCCCTTCCTCATTCTCACTTTCTTTTCCCCACCAAGATCCTTCTTTCAGGGGACTTGGGAGGGAAAGCAGTTTGCTCATCTAGGAAAGTGGTGCCCTTCTCCCCGGTGAGTCCTTTGTCCTGCTCCTCCCAGAAGCTCCTCCGTGCCCGTCTGTCTTGCATCCGGGTGAATTGTTAGTCTGGCAGATTTCAAATGCAGACTTCGCCTCCTAGCCGTGTCTTACCAGGAGAATCCATGGACAGAGGAGCCTGAGCGACTGAGCGCGCACACGCACGCACGCTCTCTCTCTCTCTCTCTCTCTCTCTCTCTCAGCCAGACAACAGGTAGCCTTTTGAAATTCCAACATGCATTCTCCCCTCACGTCTCCTTTTCCCAAAGGTGGTGTTTCTCTTAGCTTCTCTGTTCTGAGCATTTCAAACTTCTCACAAACCCAGCATGCTCTCGGGAGAGGCCTGACCTTGTCCAGAAGGCCTTACGGTGACCTCAGTCACAGGCTGGGGACATCAGGGTTACCCAGCCAGCCTGGAACCGGGAGGCAGGAGGTGAAGGACTGCCCCCGGCCCTGCCCAACACTAGCTGTGTGGCCCTGGGTTTGCCAGGTGCCTTGGCTGGGCGAGGGAAAGCCATCTAGACCGAGAGGGCTGTTGGTTTAGAGTATCTAGAAAACTTTTATCCGGACACCCTGACTGAGGCGTCGGTGGGACCTGCTCAAATCAGAGAACCACTGTTGCTGAGCAGCAGTGTGATTAAGAGTAACAGAAATCCAGTATGAGAGGAGTCTAGATCTGGGAGACGGGGAAGCCGCATGGGGACAGGTCAGGGTGCCATGGGTGCAGGGGCCAGCTCGGGGGGTCTCGGCCCTGTGGCTGTACTGGACACTGGAAGCAGGCTAGGGACCGGGACGCTGGACTCTGGGACAGGAGACACAAAATTGGGCAGCGCACACGTAGCACACAGATATGACCACAGGGCGTTTGCAGAGGCTGCTGGTCGAGAATTTTGCATCTTGGCTGCCTTATGTTCTTAGTGCCTGTAATTTTGTATTAAGCATCTTCCCAGGAATTAGCCAGCAGTCCAGATCGTGAGCCCAGGCAGCTCCTGCCACATGATCCAAGCTCTAGGTACCCAGTGGCAGCTCACCTACCTCCAGGTCGCACGGGGTGGTCTGCCCTGGCAAGGTGTGGCAGTCAATGCCACCTACCAGTCTGGGCCTCCATCTGTCACCAAATCACCCCTTCATTCACTCTCTCGGTTCACGCCTTGCCTGGTCTCTGGCTGCTGAAGCCCCTGATCTTCTCGCCCTGTACCTGTTTTTATACTAACTTTGGACACATTGGAGTTTCTTTTTAAAAAAATATACTCTGCTCTCACATGGGTAAAAAAAAAATATTGCCCTTTTTCAGTTTTCATTTCATTTGGGGACCAAATTTGCTTTGCCTTTAGCATATCTTCAAGTCTTCGCTGAAATACATTCAGTGACAATATCATTTTTGGACACATGATAGTAAGTTCTCACTAATTCTTTCCCAAAGAAACAAAGGCATCCAAGGGTGAGACTCCACAACTGTTCAGTGTGAAGACTCATTTGCGCTTTGTGTAGCATGCCATGGTGCCAGGGTTTTCTGAGTGTGGTCCCGGCCAGCAGCCACAGCAGCACCCAGGAACTTCACAGAAATAGAGATACTTAGGTCCACACAGCCATGCTGGATCAGAAACTCTGGGAATGGGTCCTGCATCTGTGTTTTCGCGGCCCTCCTGGTGAGGCGGATGCACCTTGATGTTGCAGAATCACTGCCCTTATGAAACAGAGGGTTCTGGTTCAACTGGTGAGCTGTGGGGCCAAGCCTTCGCCTCCAGGAGGTTTGCGGTGCAGCTGACTCTACTCCGTGCCCCCACCCCCACCCCATGGGAGCGGGGACATGGAGGGAGGAAGGGGTGCAGTCACCTGGGCCTGGCTTGTCTGGATGAGAACACTTCCCGGCCTGATGCAGGGTACAGGGCAGTGGAGACCCAGTTCTTGTGCTGGAATTCTTCAGAGGAGAAGGGTGGAGAGGCATTTTAGCAATTTAACTAGCAAATAATGAAACACGCCGGTGTTTACCGTAACATAAACTCAGGTATGTTATTTTGGAGACCATAAAAGTCTCATGGATTTTTTTTTAAAGAGAAACAGGAATTCACAACCTTTTCCTGCTTCTTATGAACTGACTGTGCTTCCCAGGGGCCAGCCAGGGTCAGGGTGACCATCCACTGCCCTCAAACAGGTCTCCTTGAAAACAGTGTGAACAGCGGAGTATCTTCTTCGGCTAAATCCTCCTGACTGAGGACTAGGGGCTCACGAGCCGGCCCGGGTGAGCTCTGGGCTTCCCGACCCCAGAAGGACTAGGGGCTCACGCCCAGCCGGCCCAGGTGAGCTCTGGGCTTTGGCTAAATCCTTCTGACTGAGGACTAAGGGCTCACGCCCAGCCGGCCCGGGTGAGCTCTGGGCTTCCCGACCCCAGAAGGACTAGGGGCTCACGCCCAGCCGGCCCGGGTGAGCTCTGGGCTTCCCTACCCCAGAAGGAAAGTCACTCTGGTCTCTGCCCTGTCTTCTGAGACTGTTGGCTATTCCAGCCGAGATAGAATCACGGGCTCACACAGCTCCAAGGGGAACGCGGATCGCGTGAAACTGTGGCCAGGCCGGGAGGTGTGGGAGCTGGCTTTCCTTCTCCCCACGGCCCCACCTCAGGAGGCTCTGGAAGGGCCTGGCCCAGGCCCCAGGGTGAGTTCCAGGCCCCTGGGCCTTCACAGATCCCTCCTCTCTAACAGAGACGAGCACATGGATTTGGTGTGTATGTGGTGTAAAGGCAAATGTACTACAAGCTGGATTGTCCTCTCTCTCTCTCCTGGGCCTGTGGCGGTGTTGTGAGCCCCCCGCACCAGCCTGCTGTGCTGCACTCAGAATAACCCAGCACTCTGCTTGTTTAGAGAATCGGCTGTGACGGCATCATCGGGTCTGCGGCCAAAGAAGACCGGTGTGGGGTCTGCAGCGGGGACGGCAAGACCTGCCGCGTGGTCAAGGGCGACTTCAGCCACTCTCGGGGCACAGGTGAGCTCGGGCCTCAGGAAAGGTGACCCCAGCCACTGATAGTGGACGGGTGAGCGTGGGCCCTAAGGTGTTGCTACAGCAACCAGACACCCTACGAGTGCTGTGTATTTTGTTGCCCCAAAGCCAATCTTATTGGATACTCTCTTGCCCAAGGTCAATGATCACATGACTTCCCTGCATCTTACATGTAAGGACTAGTTAATAATAGTTAGGGGGGCTTCCCAGGTGGCTCAGCAGTGAAGAATCTGCCTGCCATTGCAGGAGGCGCAAGAGACACAGGTTCAATCCCTGGGTTGGGAAGATTCTCCCTGGAGAAGGAAATGGCAGTCCACTCCAGTATTCTTGCCTGGAGAATCCCCATGGAAGGAGGAGCCTGGCAGGCTACAGTCCACGGAGTTGCAAAGATTCGGACACAACTGAGTGACAGAGCATGCACCCACAATAGTATTTAGGGCACCCTGCACTTTAGTCTTAGGGTTTCTGAAAGGCAGAGAAAAACATTTTAGCCAGAATGATATGTTAAGGTTCTTTGTCGTGAATAGTCTGCCCCAGTGCTGAGTTTGGTCCCCAAGGTCCGTTCTCATGCAGTAGCCCCCTGTCCCACCAGCCTCCCCCCACCACCCCCCCGCACCCCTCGCAGCACGTGCTGGCTCGTCTGTCTGTCCTGCATACAAAGGCGACAACAAAGACACTTGGCCACATCGTTTTTACCGATGTAAAATGATGTTCTTTGTCTCTGAATGTTCCGTCAGTAAAAGGGTACCATTTACACACATCCCTAAACACGCGTGAAGCCCCGTGTTCTGGGACGTCCACGATGCGGCTGCCGGCTGGGACTGCAGAGTCCCTGTGACTCCCGTGTCCCAAATGTAGACTGGCCCCCGCCCCGGGCCTGGCGAGGTTGCAGGGTTCAGCTGATAGGCGCCACAGTCTTTCCGCTGGAACCATCTTCACAGCCTGTGGGCTGCCTTGCCCAGAGGTGGGAGAGTTTCTGATCGCCTGCCTGGTGGCTGCCAACTTACAACGTCCAGGGAAGTAGCTGCTCGATACCCACTCAGCAAGAGGAGCATGAGGTGGACAAGTCACCCAGAGGGTGAGTGAGTGTCCCTCCTCCGGAGACCGCCGAGGATGACGGTACCAGGATAGCTCCCTGAGTGGAGCTGAAAAGCTTCTAATTCCCAGAGCTGCTTTGGATGGAGACATTTCAGGCGAGTTCCCCCAATATGGGGACAGGATCACAATTGTTCCCCCTGCCCCCAGAGCGAGCAGAGAGGAGAATCCGTGTACGGCCCCCTTTCTCTATTGGGACAGGAGCCCTGGTCTGGCGCAAAGGCTGCTTCTAGACACCTCACGGAAAGGGCTCCTGCTGCATAGACACTGCAGAATCCTGACAGCCAAACCAGAGCCACATGCAAGTGAGAATTGCACTTCGGGCTCAGTGAGGGCTGGTTTCCGGACTTTGAAGATGGGTGCCCAGGCTGTGGAACAGGCAGCTTGAGGGAACCTCTGCCTCCTGCCCGGCTCTGATGAAAGCCAAAGAAGCTGCCGCTGGAACAAGTCAGGGTGGGGGAGGTGCCCCCCAAAGCTGCGCCATCCAGCACAGTCGCCACAGGCCACCAACGTCCGTTCACATTGTAAATATAATTAGTTTAAATTAAACCAACATAAAACTTCAGTCCTCAGTCCCGTGAGCCACATTTCAATGCCCCGTCGCCACGTGTGACAGGAGGCTCCCGCGTTGAATGTCACAGAGAGAGAGGTGCTCCTTCCTTGCAGAAAGTTCTCTCGGACAGCAGTGCTCTGCACCTCTGGGGACATCCGCGCTCTGTTTTTTCTGATGCCACTGTCCCTGTTTGGGCTCCAGCTCCAGTTTGCCATGAGACTGACCTTGCCTCCTGCTGCACCTGAGCAGGAAGGGTGCTTAAGAACAGACCTCAGCAACTGGCAAGTGTTTCTTACTGACTTTTTTTAAAGGCAGCATTAGAACCCTTTATGTAAGCTGAATGTTGTGCTGAGCTCCCAGTCAGGTGAACTGACTGCAGTTGCTCCATTCTGTGGAAGGCAGTCGAGCACAGCCGTGCCCACTTCTGCCCCCAGGCAGTCCTTAGAGCTCTAAGGAAGGTTCCACCATAGGCCTTTGTAAATGTCCACTGAGTGCCATAGAGCGGCCAACCTCAAGAGCGCTTAGGATCAGGACAGAAGCACTGTCTTTCCCCCCAGGCTCTCGTGCACTTGTTGGCCTTTGGTCTTGGCACGAGCACAGCCATCCCTCCTATGACAGCAGCGTCCTTGTCTGCTCCCCCCATTCTCCACCCCAGCCTGTGCCTGGCCCCCTGCACACGCAGAAGGCGGGTGGACTGGAAGCCTCTGGAGGAGAGTGGTCCCCACCCTGATGTGCGACTTAGTGCTCCTTCACTGAAGTCTTAGCAAGCCTTCAGGGAAAGATAAGCTCAGTTAGCTTCACCCACCTCTAAAAGTTCTGTCCTGAATGCTTGCCAAATGTTATACCTTCATTTTGAAGTCTAAAGCTGCCTTTAACAGATCCTGGGGATTGGGGTCTGTGGGCATAAACTCACGTCTGTGTGGATTCTGTTTATCGAAGATGTGTGTAGAATGCTTGCTCACACATGGACAAGTTGCTGTCTAATTCAAGTTTCATCAGAAACAAAACTGTCATCCAGGTCTGACGGTCTGGAATGCACGTACGAGAGATATTGCACACGGTCACCTGTGAGCCCACTCACCCTATGAACATTCATCCAGCACTGCTGCATTTTAAGCCTGAGTTGCAGAAATAGAAGTTAACTGTCACTGCGTTGGTCACAGCTAACGGAGGGAACCCTAGGGCAAACAGCTTGAGCCCACATGTGAGGTGCAGGAGGCTCCACTCGGCTCTAGGGGTGCCGTGGGGCCCTAAGTCCTGGTGGGGCTCCTCGCCCAGCCCTGCAGACAGATGAGGGTGGCCCCCAAACCCTAAAGGATACGGAGGAATTAAGTGACAGTGGAGGTCTGGGAAGGACATTTCAGGCTGCAGGAAAGACCCAGCTTAGAAATGGCATAAAGCCCCCATGTAACATCTAGGTGACTCCAAGTGTGGCTGGATGAATTCAGAATCCTGTCAGTTTAGATACGAAGGTAACTTTCATCTCTGCCCAACTCTCAAGACTGGGGAGAGGAGGAATGCCTTATCACCCTGAGGGTGAGTATCAAAGAAAATACCATACCCAAAAGATAAAGCGGAATCAAATGCAGGATTTTTGCCCAATCATATGAAGTCCTGACCCTTGCCTGAACTCTTCTGGGTCCTTAACTCACATACTTGAGCTGAGGACCCCAAAACAGACCTACACAGGGAGAGTGTCCGCACCCCCTCGGGTGTCCTGGAGAGGTCCCAGTGCAGTTTCCTGAGCTGAGTTTTTTATTGCCCTCTGGCCTCTTGCCTTCCGACTTTGAACAGATGAGGTCCTGGGCCACTCGGCTCTAGGGGAATCCACTTGAATTGGTTGTCATATTACTTTTCTGGTGGATGGGCTTCAGAATGCACAAGCCTTGGATTGAGTTGAAACAGCTGAGCTTTTTTTAATTTAGAAACCTGAAAGTTCTTGATAGGATGCTTTCATTTCATTCATTAAATTGTCATTTTCACATTATTCCATGCTGCGCCTTGATACTTAAAAGGTGACTGATGTCCATGGACACCTAGTCCAGTATATCTCTGGAGTCAAGCCCCCACCAAGAACTGGCCATGATGCCCCATGGGCTCTGAATCCCTTTGCACTGTGTTCTTGACAAGAACCTTCTCAATCAGTTCTTAAAAAGGACAGTGATGTGATCTATCCCTATTGAATGTGGATAGATCCACATGTCTGGAGAAGGCAGTGACAACCCACTCCAGTACTCTTGCCTGGAAAATCCCATGGACAGAGGAGCCTGGTAGGCTGCAGTCCATGGGGTCGCTAGGAGTTGGACACGACTGAGCAACTTCACTTTCACTTTTCACTTTCATGCATTGGAGAAGGAAATGGCAACCCACTCCAGTGTTCTTGCCTGGAGAATCCCAGGGACAGGGGAGCCTGATGGGCTGCCGTCTGTGGGGTCGCACAGAGTCAGACACGACTAAGCAACTTAGCAGCAGCAGCAGCGGATCCTCATGTCACACGTTTGTTCAATAATTACCTTTAGAACCTGTGCCTCATGCCAAGTTCTGAGCTCCAGTGTCCAGGAGTGGGGTGTGGAGGTTCCATGGGGAAATTTACCACTGCAATGGTGACATAGGCCACTTCTCTGCACTGACTGTGAACTATGGTATCAGTTCCTGCAATGTGCATGTAAACCAATTACCATGTATTTCTTTTTCTCAGTCAGGAATAATCTTTGTAGCAAAGTGTCCACATGTGTGATGGCAAAGGCCATTCTCAGGTGTTTCTCATGTAAGATCCTGGCTATTCCGAGCAGAACTAGTGGTGATATGCCCAGTGTGGGGCTCTTACCTCGCTTATGTGCCTGAATGTTTGCTGAGCAGAGTCAGTGGGAGTGAGTCATGTATGAAGCCGTGGATGAACACATATCGCTTATGTGTAATTGATGTATAAGACTGATGACCTAAAAGAAAAGCTATAGACTAAAACCAATTCTAAGTCTATAAAAGATAAAGATTCATCAGATTAGGGGCCATACAGAAACACATGTTAGTATACCGGGGACATGTCTTCACTCTGCTCAGCCTCACCTGGCACTTTGGCAGAAAATGCTAAGATTTGCTGGAAAATGGAAGTTTCCGTATTACATGGTTGGGCTTCCCAAAAAGGCAGAGGACCTTGACAAGACCCTCCTGGTCTTCGTGCTGGAGATAAAGGCCGTGGCCTTGTTCGGCCCGCCTGCACTGACCTCACATTCTGAGAACTGAGTCAGTATTAGCCTAGACTCCTGGGCTTCCCACATCATTTCCAACTGGAACCAGAGAAACCATTAGGAATAAACATAAAGACAGTAATACTCTGATAAACAGCTTTTGTAAACAGCAAACACTAGAAACTTACACAGATGCCTCCCCATGCATTTTTAAAGATTATTACCCCTCCCAAAAGAAAAAAAAAACTTTGATTTTTCTTTTTTTTTTTGGTACATGTTTGATACAATCTTTTGAAAGTATCCCAGTCCACATAGCCAGTGTATTACCTATGTTCCATCATGGCACCTTACCAACTCAATGGTTTTCTTCCAAAGAAAGCTAATGCTGCTGAAACCTGTAACAAGGGAAAAATATGATCTGAATCATCTACATGTGAAGTTCAGACAAAAGGTATTTTGCAGGGAAATATGCTTATAGCCTGGTGATATTAATTATTCAGAAAATTTAAGGCAGGTTTAAGACCAGCATCATTTTAAGGGCAACTTTATTTTGAAGTTCCTCCTGACTACCTGTCCTTATGGCAAAAATTTCAGGTTCTCCTAGAATAATGGCGACAGTATTAACTTTTATCCATGGCTTCCTCATGACACCAAATTGTGTCCCTCTAACTGGATTTCTCCTGCTGAATGGCAGAGACTAGAATGGAAAATTATTTTAAAGATAGTCTTGCTGTCTTCCCTCAAGTGTGACTCTATCTTGTGAATTCCTGGAGTAAACCACCGCCCCTTCAAGCCATCAACAGAGTGATATCTGGCATCTGCAGAGGGGGACATCTGGTATGAGGGATGACAAGGTGCTTTGGGGCTTGGTGATGGGACTCTTTCCTTTGCTGGTCACTCTTCACGCCAACCTTGGGATGGGCTTTGGGCTCTGTCGGGGACAGTGCATGAGAGATGGTTTCCTTGGTGTGTGGACAGAGGCCCTGCTTTTCACTTCGGGGATCTTCTTTTTCATTATTTCATTACTCCATGTCATGAGCAGAGAAGCTCATCTTAGAAAGAAAGGTTAGCAGAACCCAGGCACAACAGTGCCCTGCTGCATTATTCAGGGATTACCTTTATTCAAACACAGATGCGTTGTGTGCCCTGAGCTCTTGACTCGCCATCAGCCTCTGCCCACTAGGGCACTTGAGAAAGGAGAGGAAACAGGTGCCTTTTCAGTGCTGCTACACGTGCCAAATTGAAGCTTAAAACTAGGCTGGTGAGCACACACTTAGTGCAGATGCCCCTTGCTGTGGAATGTAGAAATTTAACTGATTTGGACCTCGGCAAATATGTCTGTTGCTTTTGGTTCTGCTGGTGATGCTAACACTGGGATTTGTTAGGCCCAAAATAGGAAAAGTCTATGTAACAGCAGCAATTTTTGGAGATCCTGTTACCAGGTCAGTTTAATGATGTAAATAGAAATTTCTCCAAAAAAGGTTTTAATCACCACCAACCCTGAACAATTTTGTGTTCATTTTTGACACTTCACTATTTTCTATGCCTGGAATCCAGCGAGTCTTCAAACTTCCCAAGAAGGAATACTTTTCCCTAAGAGAGATTTGTGGTATAAAATCCATTGCTGTGGTCCTCAAAGATGGTTTTTTTTTTTTTTTTGCATTCCTGAAGCAAAAACCATTTTTAATCAAAAAACCTTGCCTCATACTATGAGGCTCAGTGGTAAAAAATGCAGGAGACATGGGTTCGATTCCTGGATTGGGAAGATCTCCTGGGGAAAGAAATGGCAACCCACTCCAGTATTCTTGCCTGGGAAATCCCATGGACAGAGGGGCCTGGTTGTCTACAGTCTATGGGGTCGCAAAGAGTCAGACTCAACTTAGCGACTATGCAGCAGCCACACACTGGAAGGACTGGAAAGCCGAGGGGCTGTGCCTGCGGGTTGGTGCTGCTGCCCTTAAGTGAGAGGTGGTTGGAGGGGATCACCTGGGGGCCATACCCTCACCGGAGGGGATCACCTGGGGGCCATACCCTCAACCTGGTTCGAGAAGTCATCCTGCCTGGGAATCAGGGAGGATCAGGGCACAGGAAATAGACAACTCATACCGGACTATGTTAACATCTGCGAAGTCTTCCTAAGCATCAAACATTTATTTGTAGGCATCCAAGGCTGGATCTTTAGTAACAATGCCAAAATATTTGCTATCAAGACTCAAGGACTCCACTAAACTTCCCATCTAGGATGGCTGGTTGAACACAGGTGTTTATCTCCTTGGCTTCTCATGATCACCTTAAAAGGAATGAGCAGGAACTTATTAAAAAGTCTAGGGAGAACAAGCTCATATCAAGTGGATGTTCATATGTTGTTTGAATCAGAATATATAGATTTGGTTTAGATCTAGTAAATAAGCAAGCAAAACACATACTGCCGCCTTGGAGGAAAAAGGGGACACAGCAGAGCAGGTCCGATACTCTTACACACACCGCTGTCATTCACATTTTAGGGGTCAACATAAGCTACGTGGTCACAGAACTTTAAGAGGTCAAGGAAATGCATTCCTACCATGATTCCAGAGAGAGACCTGACAATATTTGGTGGCCAGCCCCATGACACAGCACCTCTAGCAAACTTCTCTGCCTTCCGGTATTTTGGTTGCCAACACGTGATCCCTTTGCTGGCCCTAACTGAAAGCCGGTCCTGATAAGCAGCAAACACCATCCATGTACAGTAGACTCCCTTCTCCCTGGGGGGTACCTTTCAACACCCCCAGTGGGTGACTGAAAGCATAAATAGTATGGGGCCTTATATATATTGGGTTGGCCAAAAAGTTCCTTCAGGTTTCTACATAACGTCTTATGGAAAAACCCAAATGAATTTTTTGGTCATCCCAATACTATGCTTTTTTCCCTACAAATACACAACCTGTGATAAACTCTAATATATAAATTAAGCACAGTAAGAGATTAATAATAACTATAAATAGAGCGATTACAATACTATCCTGTAATACAAACTATGTAAGTGTGGTCTTTCTCAAAATATCTTACTGTACAATTTAATGCTTTTTCCATCTTAATTAAGCACTTAGCATGCACTGTGGCCATAAACTTTTGGAGTTTGAGATGTGACAGCAAATTTCTTTTTACCTTGTGCACAGTTTTATAAATGGAAGATTCATTCTTACAATAGATCTTAGCAACCTATGCACATGATTTTTTTTTTTTTCCTTTTCTTTGTTAAGTCGAGAACTTCCATCTTTTCACTTAAAGAAGAACTTTACAGCTTCATGTGCAAATTGCCAGCATCACTACTCTGGTGCCTTGGGGCCATTATAAAGTAAAATAAAGATCACTTGACTGTTGTGAAACCTCCACCATCAATCTGATAAGAGATGGCTACTAAGTGACTAATAGGCAGGGTACGGTTAACAAAGGAATGATTCATGTCCTGGGCAGGATGGAGTGGGACTGCGTAAGATTTCATCACGTTAGTCAAATGGCATGCAATTTTAAACTTATTGTTATTCTGGAATTTTCCATTTATTATTTTTAGACTACAATTAAGGGCAGGTAGCTAAAACTGTAGAAAGTTACACTGCAGATAAGGAGCTTACTGTATGTAGAGGTGACTCGTCTGTGGCATCCTTCTCAGAAGAGTCTGCAACACAAATGGGAGAGACCAAGATAACTGAAAAGTGAAAAACAAGATAACTCACATAATAGAAGTGCCAGATCTCTAACAGCTATTCTTAGAAATATTTGAGAAGTGATTTTACCCATAAAACCAGTACAGAGTGCCATGAGAAGCAATCAGAAGACAAAGAGGAGATCTCAATTATTAAAACTATGACTATCAAGTTAAAACCTTGTAAAAAAAAGGCACCATACATAAATAAATGACAAAAGACAGAAAAAAATGTATGCACATCTAGTAAGAGTTTCAGTCCAAAATATATTAAATACACATTAATAGGTATATTTTCAAGGCTCTTGCTTATCAAATAAAAACAACAAGCCAGTAGGAGAATGGACAACGCTTATGAATAAGGTAGTTAACTGAAGAGTAAATACAGATGACCAACAAGTATATGCTAAGATGCAGAGCCACACTGATGATGAGGGAAATGCAAATTACATCTATGACATCATACTTTTTCACATCTTAGACTAGTAAATATCAAGAGGATTGACAATATCAAGTATTTAGAATAAACATATGAACCAACGTGTGTTCTCCTATAGTATCGGCTAACTTCTATATTAGTTAAGCCATTATGGAGAGCAATTTAATGTACATTTAACATTTAAAGTACATGTGTATTTCTTCAGTAGACAGATTTATTATTGACTTCTGTGTTGAATAGAATGCAGGTGAAATCAAGACATTCTGGGTTTGGTTATTTTTAGTTTTAGACTAAAACTGTCAATATCTGATTGTTTTTTATCTACAAAAAAAGTCACAAACCTCTGTCCATAGTTTTCAGGCACTCTATCAGATCTAATCCTTTGAATCTATTTGTCACTTCCACTGTATAATCGTAAGGGATTTGATTTAGGTCATACCTGAATGGCCTAATGGTTTTCCCTACTTTCTTCAATTTAAGTCTGAATTTGGCAATAAGGAGTTCATGATCTGAGCCACGGTCAGCTTCTCGTCTTGTTTTTGCTGACTGTACAGAGCTTCTCCATCCTTGACTGCAGAGAATATAATCAATCTGATTTCAGTATTGACCACTTGGTGATGTCCATGTGTAGAGTCGTCTCTGTTGTTGTTGGAAGAGGGTGTTTGCTACGACCAGTGTGTTCTCTAGACAAAACTCTATTAGCCTTTGCCCTGCTTCATTCTGTACTCCAAGGCCAAATTTGCCTGTTACTTCAGCTATTTCTTGACTTCCTACTTTTGCATTCCTGTCCCCTATAATGAAAAGGACATCTTTTTGTGTGTATTATTTCTAGAAGGTCTTGTAGGTCTTCATTGAACTGTTCAACTGTTCAACCATTCAACATACATGCAAATTGAGTATTTCTTAAGTAAAAGGCACTGCTTTGTGCTAAGTCCTAGGACTGTTTCCAAGAAGTCAGCTTTAGAGAAAGAAGCTTGCTTTCTAATCAAGCATTAGAGTGACAAAGACAACATCATTACAACTGAGGGAAGGATTAGATCTGATGGAGTGCCTGAAAACTATGGACAGAAGTTTGTGACATTGTACAGGAGGCCGTGATGAAGACCATCCCCAAGGAAAAAAAATGAAAAAAAGCAAAATGGCTGTCTGAGGAGGCCTTACAAATAGCTGAGAAAAGAAGAGAAGTGAAAGGCAAAGGAAAAAATGAAAGATACACACATTTGAATGCAGAGTTCCAAAGAACAGCAAGGAGAGATGAGAAAGCCTTCATCAGTGGTCAGTGCAAAGAAATAGAGGAAAACAATAGAATGGGAAAGACTAGAGATCTCTTCAAGAAAATTAGAGATACCAAGGGCACTTTTCATGCAAAGATGGGCACAATAAAGGACAGAAATTGTATGGACCTAACAGAAGCAGAAGATATTAAGAAGAGGTGGCAAAAATACACAGAAGAACTATCCAAAAAAGATCTTCATGACCCAGATAATCACGATGCTGTGATCCCTCACCTAGAGCCAGACATCATGGAATGTGAAGTCAAGTGGGCCTTAGGAAGCATCACTACGAACAAAGCTAGTGGAGGTGATGAAATTCCTATTGAGGTATTTCAGATCCTAAAAGATGATGCTGTGAAAGTGCTGCACTCAATGTGCCAGCAAATTTGGAAAGTTCATCAGTGGCCACAGGACTGGAAAAGGTCAGTTTTCATTCCAATCCCAAAGAAAGGCAATGCGAAAGAATGTTCAAACTACCACAGAATTGCACTCATCTTACACGCTAGCAAAGTCATAGTCAAAATTCTCCAAGCCAGGCTTCAACAGAAAGTGAACTGTGAACTTCCAGATGTTCAAGCTGGTTTTAGAAAAGGCAGAGGAACCAGAGATCAAATTGCCAACATCCATTGGATCATAGAAAAAGCAAGAGAGTTCCAGAAAAATATATACTTCTGCTTTACTGACTATGCCAAAGCCTTTGACTGTGTGGATCACAACAAACTGTGGAAAATTCTTCAAGAGATGTGAATACCAGACCACCTGACCTGCTTCCTGAGAAATCTGTAGGCAGGTCAAGAAGCAACAGTTAGAACTGGACATGGAACAACAGACTAGTTCCAAATAGGTAAAGGAGTACATCAAGGCTGTATATTGTCACCCTGCTTATTTAACTTATATGCAGAGTACATCATGAGAAATGTTGGACTGGATGAAGCACAAGCTGGAATCAAGATTGCCGGGAGAAATATCAATAACCTCAGATATGCGGATGACACCACCCTTATGGCAGAAAATGAAGAAGAACTAAAGAGCCTCTTGATGAAAGTGAAAGAGGAGAGTGAAAAAGTTGGCTTAAAGCTCAACATTCAGAAAACTAAGATCATGGCATCTGGTCCCATCACTTCATAGCAAATAGATGGGGAAACAGTGACAGACTTATTTTTGGGGGGTGTCAAAATCACCGCAGATGGTGACTTTAGCCATGAAATTAAAATACGCTTGCTCCTTGGAAGAAAAATTATGACCAGCCTAGACAGCATATTAAAAAGCAGAGACATTATTTTGTCAATAAAGGTCCGTCTAGTCAAAGCTATGGTTTTTCCAGTAGTCATGTATGGATGTGAGAGTTGGACTATAAAGAAAGCTGAGCACCTAAGAATTGATGCTTTTGAACTGTGGTGTTGGAGAAGACTCTTGAGTCCCTTGGACTGCAAGGAGATCCAACCAGTCCATCCTAAAGGAGATCAGTCCTGAATATTCATTGGAAGGACTGATGCTGAAGCTGAAACTCCAATACTTTGGCCACCTGATGTGAAGAACTGACTCATTTGAAAAGACCCTGATGCTGGGAAAGATTGAAGGCAGGAGGAGAAGGGTGCGACAGAGGATGAGATGGTTGGATGGCATCACCGACTCAATGGACATGAGTCTAAGTAAACTCTGAGAGTTGGTGATGTACAGGGAGGCCTGGCGTGCTGTGATTCATGGGGTCGCAAAGAGTTGGACATGACTGAGCTACTGAACTGAATTCAACTGCAAGGATATTTGACGCAGCAATCTCACAGCTGGTGTGTGTGACATTGTATGTATGCACAGAAAGATGTGTAAAGCTGTTCATTGCAGTTTATTATTTTTTAGTGCTTTTGCAGAAGTATAATTCACATACCATAAAATTCATCCTTTTAAGGTATACAGTTCAAGGAAGGGTGTTTAGTACATGCACAGCGTTCTTCAGCCATGACCACAGTCATCCCAGAAAGAAGCCCCACACCCGTTAGCAGTCATTCCGTGTCTCCCGCCTCCTACCCCAGCCCTAGGCAGCTACTTTCTGTGTCTATTTGTCTGTTCTGGACACTCCATATAAATGGCATCATACAGTATGGGATCTTTGTGACTGGCCCTGGCATTAGTATAGCATTTTCAAGTCTCTTCCATATTGTATCATCTATCAGCGTTTCATATTTTTTTGCCAAATCATACCCATTGGAAAAATGGATTTCATGTTTTTAAAATGTGAATGTAAAAATACATCCACTACTTGATGGACATTTGAGTTTTTTTCAGCTTTTATGGTTGTAATGAATAATGCTGATATAAACATTTGTGTATGTTTTTGTATGGAGTTATTTTTCATTCTTCTTGGGTATATAATACATAGGAGTAGAATTGGTAGGTTATATGGTAATTCTGTTTTTCCTGTTTTGAGGAGCTATCAAACTCTTCTCCAATATTCCTCTACCATTTTAATTGCTACTAGCGGTAAGTGAGGGGTACAAATTCTCCACATTCTCCCCAGCACCTGTTATTGTTCACCATTTTTTTCTAGGTATCCTAGCAGGTGTGAAGTGGTATCACATTGTTGTTTTGATTTGTACTTCTTTAATTACTAATGATGCTGGGATTCTCCTCATGTGCCTTTTGGCCATTCATGCATCTTCTTTGGAGAAATGTCTTTTAAAATCCTTTGCACATTTTTAAATTGGATTATTTGCCACATTTTTTATTGAATTGTAAGGTTTCTTTATATACTCTGGACATAGTTCTTTTATCAAAATGATTTGCAAATATTTTCTCCCAGCATATGAGTTTGCCTTTTTACTTTCTTGATGGTATCCCTTGAAGCACAAAGTTTAAAATTTTAGTATGATCCATTTTCTTTTTTTCCTTCTGTTACTTGTGCGTTTGTTGCCAAAACTCAGCCTCTGTTCACCGGTGCTGAATAGAAATGCAGACCCAGGGTTTTGGTTGAAGTAGAAAAGAGTGGTTTTATTGCTTTGCCAGGTAAAGGGGGCCGCAGTGGGCCACTGCCCTCAAGACAGTATGACCCACCCTGGAGTGGGTAGTGAGAAGTTTCTCAGTGTTCAAGGAACAGGGTGTGAGCAGCTGGTGGACAATTCTTGGGCTGGTTGGCCTCAGGGTAAAGTTTCAAGCATCATCAATTTTCTGGTTTCAACAAGTCCAGAGTCTGTGTTCTTGTTGATAAGCAGTGTTCATCTGGAGGGGTCTGTTTCCCAGACAACTTAGGAATGTGTGTCAAGCCTTTATCTGTGTCATTCAGGGAAGTGGGAGCTGGGTGATTCTTCTGTGTGGCAGAGTTATAGTCTGAATTGTTACCAGTTCCCTGGCCCAACAGTGCTTCTTCGGTTTTGCATCTTCACGTTTCCCAGTATTAACTCTTGAGTTGCATTATGCTTCCAAAGAGAGAATACAGGGGCTTGTACAGTTTCACTTTTGCTGTCTAAAAATCTAGTGCCTAATCCAAGGGTACAAAGATTTCTTTCAATCTTTTCTTCTAGGAATTTTATAGTTTTAGCTCTAAGATTTAGGTCTATGACCAATTTTAGATAGGTTTTTATGTATAGTTAGAGATGAAAGGCCCTTTTCATTCCTTTGTATATCAATATACAGTCATCCCAACACTGTTGAAAATAATATTCTTTCTCCATTGAATATTCTTGGCATCTTTGTTTCACGAAATCAATAAGAGACTTATTTCTAGAGTCTCAGGTATATTTCGTTGATAGAAATATCTGTCCTGATGCTAGTATCATGATGTCTTGATTATAGGAGCTGACTAGAACTTTGAAAGCAAGAATTGTCAGTCCTCCAACTTTATTCTTTTTAAATACTGTTTTGGCTATTCTGGATCCCTTGCATTTTCATATGAATTTGAGAATCACCTTGTCATTTTTGGGGGAAAAAAAAGCTGGAGTTTTAGTAAGGATTGTGTTTAATCTGTAAATCAACTTTTAGGTATTCTCACCTTAACAATGTTAAGTCTTCTGATCCATCAACATGTGGTGTCATCCCATTTATTTATTGATATTTTCTTTAATATCTTTCAACAAGGTTTCTGTAGTCTTTGGTGTAGATATCTTGCACATCTTTAATAAATTTATTCCTAAGTGTTTTATTCTTTTTGATATTAAGTCAAATGATTAAAATTTCATTTGGAAATGTTTAACCCTAATGAATACAAATACAGTTGATTTTTGCATATTGATCTCATATCCTGCAACCTTGCTGAACCTGTTCTAACAGGTTTTAATGGCCTCCCTTGTATTTTTCTATATATAAAGTCTTGATAGAGACAGAGATAATTTTATTTCTTCCTTTCCAATTTGGATGTCTTTTGAAAATCTTTTTCTTGCTTAATTGACATAGAGAGAACTTTTAGTACGGTGTTGTAGAAATGGCAAGAGCATCTCCTGAACATCTTTTTCTTCTTCCTGACCTTAAAGGGAAACCGTTAAATATTTTACCATTAAGTTTGATGTTAGCTGTGGGGTTTTTATAAATGCTCTTTATCAGGCTGAGAAAGTTTCCTTTTATTCCTAGTTTGTTAAGTATTTTCATCATGGAAGAGTGTTAATTTTGCCAAATGCTTTCTCTGTATCCATTGAAATGAAAAAGTGTTTTGTCCTTTTTCAGATAAATTACATTGATTGATTTTTATATGGAACCAACCTTGAATTCCTAGGATAAATTATCTTTGACCATGGGGTACAATCTCTTTTTATGTTGTTGGAATAGGTTGCTAGTATTTCATTGAGGGGTCTTGTGTGCATATTCATATATGATATAGCATATTTTCTAAAAGTGGCAATTTTTAAATAACCTTAATGTCATAAATGACAATTTTTAAATAACCTAAATCAGTAGGGGAGTAGTTGCATAGACTACATTGCAATTTAAGTGAAAAATAAGGAGAGCTACACATATGTGGATGGATCTCCAAGACATAGCCTGCTTTTCCTAAAATAGTGTGGTATAACACAATACTCATAATGTTTTTTGTAACACTTAGGTAAAATATAGACACATAAAACATATACCGTGTGATCTTTTCATACTTGTATTTGTGTAGTCATTGGTATAAGCAGTAAAATATCTGAATGAATGTATATCAGACTCACAGTGGCATTTCCCACAGGGGATCCGAGTGGGATTTACCTGTATGAAAATTTTTATAATGGGGAAATATACATGTATATTTCTGTAAACTTAAAATACGTAAATGTCTGCAAACATAAAAATTAACTCACTGATACATATAAACCCATGTCTTAACAAATTTTACTGTAAACTAAGGGAAACTTCTGTTAGCCCACAACACGGTTCTATTATTACCACACAAACATAGAAGCAGTTGGTACAAGTACAACTGTGTCAGTTAAAAATTAGTAGTAAATTTAGAAAGAGAATTAGTAGAAGATCAACACGAATATACTGCAATAGGAAAAGGAGGAAAGGGACAAGAACAAATGACTGGTGTAAAAAAAAACAAAAACTCACCAGCAAAATATTACCAAGGAGAAGCTGAAAATTATCACCAAACATTATTGCTGTAAATTCCAAAAACTGATTAAATAATAGTCGCATTGAAAGAAGAACTCACTGGTAAGACACGAGAGCTCACGGAACAGCCGGTGAAGCAACAGAGGGAAATGAAACAGACTCAGCTGAGGACAAGGGCAGAGGAAGAAAATGAGTCCGTTACAGAAAGCACGTCTGCATGGATTCAAAGGAAAGGGACACTGCTGAGAACACAGTGAGAGGCGTGGAAGGCAGGACTGAGAAAAAGGAGCAAAGCAACATGGAAATAGAGACTTAGGAGGGTAAGACACTGAATGAGCATTATGGGAGAAAAAGGGGGTCAAACAAATAATTTGGTTTCCCTGAAGAAAGAACACTAACAAATTGACTATATATATATATATAAAATCAATGGCAGAAGGAAATATATATATATATATATAAAATCAATGGCAGAAGGAAATATATATATATATATATATAAAATCAATGGCAGAAGGAAATATATATATATATATATATATATATATATATATATATATTTTCTTCTCCAGAGGTCTTCACAACCCAGGAATCAAACCTGCATCTCCTGAATTTCAGGCAGACTCTTTACCACTGAGCCACCTGGGAAATCCCATGGACAGAGGAGCCAGGCGGGCTGTAGTCCACAGGGTCGCAAAAGAGTCAGACACAACTTAGCAACTTAACAGCAACATATATATATATGTGTGTGTGTGTGTATATATATATATATATATATATATATATATATATATAAAAATGTAATAATATACCTTTGTGTCCCAGGAAGAAAATTACATGAAAGTATGGACAGCCTAATAGTTACTAGATTTAAAAGTTTAAGAGTCTTTTGAGTATCTGATCCAAACATTAGGTAACATAATAAAAACAAAACAGCAGATTGGCCCCAGACTTTTCCACATTAGCATTCAATGGAACAACTCAAACAACAGCCTCAGAGAAAGGAAGTGTGACTCAAGGATCTTATACCAACCCAACTGATATTCAAGTATCAACAAACAGTATTTTTTTTTCCACTATATTACAATTCAGAAGCTATAATTTTCTTTGAGTCCATCTCAAAGAGAACAAACTTGAGGCAAGCAAGAATTTATTGGAAAAACTGAAAAAAGGACACATAGTGAACATTAAATTAATTTTTAGGACTAAAACAGCTGTAGGAATTATCTTAGAGTGCAGAAGATAAATGTTGTAAATTAACAGTGTAGAAATGATTCAGTCAATATTGAAGAGCAGTGCAAAAGAGTGAAGGGCAGTGTATTATGCTGATTGCCTCATTTTTTAATATCCAGAGATTAAAATAGTTTACAGCTGATAAGTCACGGATTAGAAGTGTAAATATAATTAAAGGTTTACAGGAAAACATCAGAATAAAAAAGAGATAACAGTGAACTAAAACGGATGGATGAAGGGAAAACAGAGCTAAGATACTGGCCCACACACCATGGTAGACACGAGAAGCGTGCCTGCCATCTGACTGCGCCGAGGTCTTTGTGCGTTTGGGAGAAAAACAGTATGATGATCTTAGTAGATGCAAAAAAGCACATGATTAACTTCAATACCTCTTCACAACAAAACTCAACAAACTAGGGAAAAAGAGGACTTCCTTAACCTGATAAATGATTCCTGTCACATTCTCACTGCTAACATCATTTTCAGTGGGAAAATTCCCTTCCTCCAACTTCATGAATAAGGCAAGGATGTCACTATCTCATGTGTCCTACAGTGTGGTTTTGTAATTTCCAGCCAGAACGGTGAAAGGAGAAGAAACCCAAGACATAAAGATCAGAAAGGAAGAAACAAAACTATCATTCGGGCACATTTCAGTTAGCAACATAGAAACCCAGCTAAAATATACAAATTATTATAAATGGTAAGTGTTAGAGGGACAGCCAACTGTAGGATATATTGAGTTGGCAAAAAAGTTCATTTGCATTTTAATGGGAGTCTTGGACCAATCCAATATTTAATGGTAACAATATACTTTCTACTGTATCCTTCTATAACTTTAAAATTTTGCACCTTGGGTACACATTGCCAAACAAAACTCTTAATTATTTTAAAGTTGTCCCTGATCTTTTAAAACCATACACAGTATTCTGTTGGCATAAAATGATGTGCACATGTTGAAAAGGCTGGTCACCAAAAATAAGGGTAATTTTCAATGTAGTATAGTTTGTTTTTAGTTTTCCCCTTTTGTTGGTTTCAATTATCATGTGCTATATTTATAATGAAAATTGAGCCATGTTTACTGTGAGAAAATGAGGAAATAAACTCCTCAAAATAGATATTTCCATAATCTCTATATACTTGGGCCCAGAAACTTCTCATTTTTAAAACTCCCGTGCTGATTCTGATGATCACATCTGGGAACCACAGGGGTAGGATTTATCGTCTAATTTGGGATCATCATCTAAATTGCTGAAGCAAGTGTATATTACCTTTGTCTAAAATCCAAATGTAAACCAAAACCAGGTGATTACCAGCCTATCTTTCAGAATCTCACTATTATGTTGGGCTCATTAATTGACGCAGTTGCCCTGTCCACCAGGCTTTAGCCAGCCCGACTTCCTCCCTGGCAGCCTCAGTCATTTCCTTCCAGAACTTCACTAACCACCTGCCGTGTTGGGGATGTGTGGGGTCAGAGCATGGGCAGAAGGCCCTGGCCTCTGAGGGACCCCATTATACTTGGAAATACTCAGGGAAATGGACAAAAGCATACACTGCAGTGGTTGCAGCAAAGTCCAAAGGGCAGTGAAAGCGGGAAATGATACCCGGCGGTAGGGTGGTGGTTTTGTCACAGGGCAAGTAGCCCAGCTTCTGCCGTCATCCCAAAGTACAGCAAAGATGGCAGGGACCCAGTAGATGATGTGGCCGGGGACATTTAGCACCCGTGCTCCAGGGCGGTGCTCTTCACACAGAACTCCAGGCTCGTAGTTTACTGGGGCTGCTGCAGCCAAGTACCATCCACAGGGAGGCATAAACAGGAGACACACAGTCTCAGTTTGGGGGCTAGTGGTCTGAGATCAGTTGTCGGCAGAGCTGGTTTCTCGTGAAGGTGAGAAAGAATCTGCCTCGTGCCTCTCTCCTGCTTCTGGTGTTTTGCTGGCAGTCTGTGGCATGTGAGAGGCATCCTCGTGAGCTCCACTTCGTGATTACACAGAGGCCTCCCTGTGTACACGACTGTGTCTGGTCTTCCTCCTGTTATGATTACACCAGTCACAGAGGACTGGGGGCCCACCCTGCTCCAGCATGACCTCGTCTTAACAAATCACATCTGCAACAGCCCTATTTCCAAATAAGGTCACATTCTGAGGTCCTGAGGGTTAGGACTTCATCATATGGATTTGGGGGTGGAAGGGACCTAGTTCAACTCATAAGGCATGCAAATGGTGCTCTCTGGAATTTGGGCAGCCAGGATATTCTGGCCATAGAAGAACGCTTCTTATTAGTTGGCTAGCTTGTTTCTCAGAGCTCTGAGGTCACTGTGGGGGTGGACCAGTGGGTTTTGGGGGGGTGCTGTGAGCCTCTAACGGTGGGTGGAAGTGTGTTGGTTCACCTGTGTGTTGTCTGTCACTACAGGTTATATCGAAGCTGCTATCATTCCAGCTGGAGCTCGAAGGATTCGCGTGGTGGAGGATAAACCTGCCCACAGTTTTCTGGGTAAAACAAAAATGGTTTGACTCATAGTGTATGTTCTGAACATTGATTTGGACAATCAAGCTGATAATTTGGTTCAGCAAAATGCTGAAACGGTGCTCTCAGGCCATTGATTTTATTTTTATGTTTTTTTATTTTTTTTAAGTTTAAATTTATTTATTTATCTATTTTCTACTTTACAATATTGTATTGGTTTTGCCATACATTGACATGAATCCACCATGGGTGTACATGTGTTCCCCCTCCAGAACCCCCCTCCTACCTCCCTCTCCATCTCATCCCTCTGGGTCATCCCGCTGCACCAGCCCTGAGCACCCTGTATCATGCATCGACCCTGTACTGGCAATTCATTTCACATATGATAATTTATGTGCTTCAGTGCCATTCTCCCATATCATCCCGCCCTTGCCCTCTCCCATAGCGTCCAAAATACAGTTCTATACATCTGTGTCTCTTTTGCTGTCTCGCATACAGAGTTATCCTGTAGGCCATTGATTTTAAATCATATTTTAGGTGTAGTGAGTAGTCAGCATGCACAAAGCAGTACTGCCGTATTTGGCTAAAGTGCAGCCAACCCCAAGGTGGATGAGGGGAGGGGGTGAATAGGAACCACCAGCTTTGGACAGGAAGGCAGGTGACAGAGAGTGAATGAAGGAGGCTTAAGGAACTGGGGTAGGCTGAGTTCCCCAAAGTAACCCCAGAAGCGCTTGGGCAGCCGGAGCCTGAGCGGCTAGGGCACCCCTCCAACCTGTGGGGGCTCCTGTAGGCTGTTGGTGGCTCTAGGGTTGACTGCTTATCTGGAAAAAAGAATAACTGCTCTCCATCTAATGGAAACCCAGAAGAATAGCGGTTTCACTACGTACTGTGTGCCCCAAATTTCCAGTGCCAACTCCATGGACGTCAGGCACGATTGCTCATCTTTCTGTAGAAGGATCAAGTGGCATTCCACACTAGTCTTCATTGCCTTCAACAGAGCTGACAGAACTGTGCTTAAAGCCCAAGGATTGTTCCATTTAGCCCCTTCTTAGCCTCAGAAGATCCTCTGAGTGTGTCCTAAACTCAGTTCTCAGGCTCTCCGTAAGTCCCTGAAAGGTCCACCTTGTGCCCAAGTACCAGGGTAGTACTAGTGCTGGGCTGACACACAGCTGTCCTGAATGCTGCCATGCGCAGGGCCTGCCTCTGCTCTGAGTTCACTGGGATGGGACGTGCTGTGCCCCCTGCCCCCCAGCCCTGCTCCCACGTTCCTGTCTTGGGCTGGATTTCGCACTGGAGGCGGCTGACCTCCTACTCAGGCGCCCCTCTCAAGCATCCTCATGTCGTGTCTCCCCGTCTGTGTTGCAAGGTGCTGTTTGAGATTTTTTTTTATGTAAAACATGATATATTTCTGGCTTCAAACTTAAGAATTAAGCCATTTTGGCTAAAATGAAGTTTACTCATGAAACGCTTTTATTTCAACCTTTATCACTGATTTTTAAAAACGTGGCTTTGTCTACATTCCTTTCTTTGTAGATATAAAAGTATCTAAGTCTTTCTTTGAAATGGTCTCCACGTGAAAAACCCAAAGTCTGGTGATACCGACACAGACCAAACCTCTGGTAGGCAGGTGCACAGCGAAGACCAGCATCCTATAGAGGAGTTGGGAACCACTTACAGACACTGAGATAGCCCTCTCACTCCTGACTTGGGGAGTGGGCACAGCAGCTCCTGATTATAAGTGCCTACACCAGGCTCTGGGCAAGCAGCTCCCCGGGGTCCCTACTGGGTTCCTGCCCCACCCCAACTCTCTCACCTGCCGCCCATCCATCTGTGTCCTGGAAGCCATAATGGACAGTGCTCTTCCTGCTGCCAGCCTGGGACCTGCTGTCCCTCAGGTTGGCATCCACGTTGGTCTTCATCAGCCCTGTGGTTTTTCCCACGCTGGCCCAGTCCAGCCTGGCACTGTTCTCTGCAGCCATCCCAGCTGTTGCTTTACACATAGAGTGATACTCATAAATGCTTTCCAAAACAGGGCTTGCCCTGCTCTCTGCAACTTTTTCAAAAGTGACGTCCTCTTTACTAAATTCTCGAAGAACACCAGCCCCTCCTTGCTGCCCATCTAAGGAAATTTGATCAACTTTATCAGCATTTGTTTTGGGGCCCCATTACCCAGCATCACTCCAAAAGTTAGCCTTTCCACCTGGTCCATTGGCCCTCCCCTACCTGGAGATGTTTCTGCTCCCCAGAAGCACTGGGCCTCTGTGGGAATCTGGCATCACCTTTGACCTTTATCTTATTCAAAACTCATGATCCCGGTATCTCAGGTGCTGGCACAATTCCAAGGTCAGTTTACTGGTCCTTCCATAGAGCACCAGTAGGTGCCCTGCAAATAAGTTCCTCAGCTTCCTGTCTTGCCCCCCAGGACTTCCCAGCACCATTCCTCCCATGCCAGGTATCTGGTAAAAGTGGGAACATGATCGTTATGTCTCCTTTTGTGTGTGATACAAGAATAGACAGAAAGATGTCAGAATCCTTTAGATCCCTCAACATCTAATTCCTGTAGTGAAGGGGACTTTTCACTGGAACCTGTGTTAGGGCCAACGAGTAACAACTAGTGGATGCCCCTGGGGGGAGCCAGCTCTCATGGTGGTCCCTCTCTGCTCCTGATGCCTGAGGGCCACACCTTCCAGTAACAACACTGACGCTGACGTCGTGAGTCCCAGTCATTGAGCTCTGCTCTGCTTTGAAGACCTGACCTCTGGCCTCCCAAATACCAGAGTATTGCTGCGCCTAACTCACCAAGGAGGAAGCAGGGCTCTGGGAGTTCAGCAGCTCGTCCAAGCTCCTCTCCAGCTTGGCCTGCTGCAGCTCACGGAGGCGTCAGTCACAGCCAGAGATCGGGTAGGGGTAATTGTTCACTGGAGAACATGTTAAACCTGCCCGTTGCTACTGCTTTGATGTGTGGATTTCACACGTGTCTATCCAAGGAGATTGGTTCAATGTCTCAGGACGAATTCTCAGCTCCCTAGAAGCACTGGACCTCCCTGGGAGGCTGGAGCCAGACTCTGCCACCTTATCTTATCTGCAGATTGCGGTTCCAGTGTTCCAGGGCCTGGTGTGTACACAAGGGAAATCCGAAGGTGGCCCACGCTCGTTGTGTTTCTAAAGTTAGTTCAAGCAAGCCTTGTTTCCACCCAGGGCTGGGTGCTTTGGATGTCAACCCCATGTAACTTTGAATTGCTGTCCCATTTGTGGGAGCAGTTCCTGAAGAATTCACCCCACCTACCTTCAACCCACACTGCCTGGCTTTCTGCTCGAACCCACCTGGAACAGGAAATGCCTCTGCAGTTTGCATCCATGGCTGAGAGCGGAGCTGGCAGAACTCCGAGTGGAAATAAAAGGAGCTGACTCAACGCCAGGATGAGAAGTAGGTTGAATGTGGGTCAAGGCTTCCAGTGGAATCCAGGAGGCAGAGAGGCAGAAAGGAGCCCGGCTTCTTCACAGCGCTGGGCAAGAAGTGGGCATGCAGACAGGGTCTGACCTCCTGGGTCTGCCTCCAGGCAGTCCAGGGAGGAGCCCTGCCATCCCCAGTCCCCGGAAAGGCTCAGGATCTGCCGCAGTGCCCGGAAGTCCAGGGACATCGTGTCAGTGTCCACAGAGAGACAGGAGGGCCGGATGGAAACAGACAGTCCCCATGTGACCTCACACTTCGGGCCGTTTTGAGGAGGTTTGTCTCTGCCGTGGTAGCAGGGGAAAGCATGTCCTCATCTTCATCCTGCAAAAGTCTCTTCAGCTGTTGAAAGGCTTCTAGTAGCTCCTGAGCAAAACACACAAAAGCAAGTACTGCTGCATTTGGAGCAGAGTTCAAACATCCAACTTCTGACCGAGGCAGGACCAGCAAGTGAAAATCTCCTCCCCAGCGAATCCGACTTCTGACATTATGGACAGGATTAAGTTGCTCTGGAATCCTCTTTGTTCTTAACTCCATTATTTCTCTGTAAAAGCAGAGCATTTGTGGGAAGCCTGGTGTGCTGCAGTCCATGGGGTCACAAAAAGTCATATACCACTGAGTGACTGAACAATAACAGCCCCTGTTGAGTTTCTTGGCCTAAAAATTCTAATTTCAAATATAGACTCATCTCAAAATGCTTACAGATGAAGGGGGCTTGTGAATACCATTGATGCTAAGGGATTGAGAGGAACAGGAATTTCTGGAGCCCAAAACTTGTTTAATTTCGGAGGCCTTCTTTAAGGAACAGAATACATTACGTATAGGACCTTGGAAGGGGCCCCTCAAGCAGCCCTGGAGCTTCAGCTCCCCTGGGTCGTGCAAACCCTGCTCTGGGACACTCGCTCTGGGGGCTGCTGCACACGAGCCAGGAGCCACTCGCACCCCTGCTCTCTGGGGCTGACATGGCCCCACAGGGTAGTTTTCTCAGCAGACTCCACACTGAACCTGTTCACTGTCAGTGATGTTCAGAGCTTGACGTTCCAGCAGACTTTCTGAGGCTGCAGTCTTACTCTTCTGAAAGGATGTCAGGTGCTAACATCCAGTTTTAGCAGGAAGTTCAGAATTCCGGCATGGACCATAGCAGCCTGCAGATTTTGGATCCTGCTGCCTAAATGACTCACCCCAGAGTCAGCGGGCTTGCCGCGATCCCATGATTCTTAGAACTGATGGCCTGCTACTTAGAATTCTGCTTCTGAGTTTTCCTCCCATGCAAAATGCATGAAGGATTGTCATCACGAGCCCACTGTCCCGAGGAAGTGTTGCCGTGTTCAGATGAGGGGGTCAAGTGGCAGCGGTAAAACTGGCTGCATTTCTGGAAGCTTGCGGCTGCCGTGCAGACGGCCACAGCAGAGCTTGGACAAGCCACGTTTCTTCTTTCTGGGGCCATGAGAGTCCCCTCATACACACAACCCCCTGAAGCTGTGAGATCTTGCCGATTCAGCAGCCCAGGCCAGTACCTCCAAAGCCCGGACAGGTGCCTTCGGAAGTCGCAAGAGTGCCCAGCAGCAGTGTGTGGATGGGAAAGCTGATGGTTTGCATCTCTTCCCTGCTCTGCATTCACAGAGCTCACATGGCTAACTGAACTCTGCCACGGTGGCGCATTTACAGCTTGAGTAGTGACGAGCAGTGGAAGTCTGGGCTGCTTTCCCCAGAGAGCCTGTTCTCTGCACTGTGCCGTCTGGCGTGTTCCTCCGCCTCCTGCTGCTGGCCTTCCTGGATTTGCGGGAGAGCCGGTGCCTGCCTCTCTCGCATGCCCTCCGCCTTCCCTGGCCGCTTTCACCCCTCTATGACCTCCCCCGCCCAGCCTGAGGACCGCCTAGGGAAACGTCTCCTCCCTTCACCCCTGCCGCCCCGCAGGACCCTGCCCTCGTGGTGAGGGGGTGGCCCGCGCCCAGCCCCGCGGCCTCTGTCTGCTCCTCGGGACCCACGGCGGGCGCCTCTGCCCGCAGAAACGAGGCTTCCTCAGGCGGTCCCGCACCTCTGTGCGGCGTCTCTGTGCATGGGTTATAATCAGCTCCAGCTGCTCCCTTCTGCACTTTTTCCAGTTCTTCCCTCTCTTGACCTCCCCGATGCTTGCCTTTTGGCAAGAGGGTGGTGTGGTTTTCAGTTCATAATCCAATAAGTCCTGGTAAAGCCTTGGAAACAAGGCCAAGTAAGACAGAACCACCTCACCCTGAACAAGTACCGGACAGGGCAGGGTCCCAGAGAGAGTTTAAGGCCTGGATAGAGTGTGCCTTTCTGAATCTCAGAGGGGTACTAAGCTGGCATCAGTAAGGATCCTAGCATGACTTCTAGAAATCCATACTAGTCATTTTCTTTCTCAACCTGCCCTGCTTCTATCATGGTTAATATTTTTAACAAACCAACCTCCAAATGTGACATGTGAAAGCTAAACCCGATTCTCATTTTCTGAGCATTGACTTCAGGTACTGCTGGATCCAGGGACTTAAAATGATGGGAAATGATGTCTGTATCCTGGCACTGCTGTCCTGTCTCAGTGGACTATAATCTGAGGGCCTCTTGCCATGTACTTGGCAGATTCAGACTTAGATCGAGTCTCTGGGCAACTTTGGGAAAGAGAGCTGCTTCTTCCCAAGGTGAATGGAAGTGTTAGAATCGACTCTTCCTGTCCAGAGTTGAGTGGTGGACCTGCTTCTGGAGCTGAGGAGGAGTTTAGGGTCGGCCCCCCATGACTGGGGGAAGAATGCATCCCCAGAAGCTCCTCCGGCGGGTGTTACTTGCAGAAGGAGAGAGAGATGTCAGGGAGCAACACACTAGATGTTTGCAGAAGCCCTAACGTGGAGCAAGGCCAGGCCCCGGCCGGGGGCACTGAGTGCTGGAGTCGAGTGGGGCGTGAACACAGGCTGAGACAGGAGGGGCAGGCTCCTCCAGGGTGCCCTGGTCTCTGTGAGGGAAAGGGGCTCTGGGGGTGGCCCCAGAGTAACGGTGGTCAGCATCCGGCTTTACAGAAACTCACTCTGCTTATCTCGCTGATTGCAAGTCACAGATATTCTCAACCCGCTCAAGCGTCCCCAGCCCAGGGACAATGACAGTAAGCCTCCCCTCGCCTTCTCCACCTCTGCAGCCTCTCTCTGCCACCTCCTCTTGCTTCTCCGCATGGGCAGGGTGCCTCCCCACCCCCCACCCCCAACTCTGCACAGAAACTGAGCTTATCAAGGAGCCAGGGAGCCAGTCCAAGCTGCCAGGCACTCCGGCCTCCTCTGCTCCCTGCTTTCCTTGCCGTCTCCGCCCTGGGCTGCCCCTCCAGAAGGCCTTCCCTGGCCGGCCCAGGCTCTGCCCACACACACACATGAGCCCTGGACTGGCCTCTGTCTCAGAGCTTCTGCAAGTGTCTTATGTTTACCTGTCTCCTCGCCCACCTCCCTTTCAAACCCTGAGCTCCCGAGGGCAGGAGCTGTGTCTTCAGCACCAGCTACAAGGCCCTCAGAAAGAGGTGAGAAAACAATTGTCCAAACCTTCAGAGGAATTGAAAGAGCAGTGAGCGCCCCTGCACCCTTTGCTAGGTACCCCAATAGCTAACATGGCCGAAAGTGCTTGTAGGTTGGTAGTTCACTGGAAGCTGTGGAAAAGCACAAGGTTGGTTGTTTGTATGCGGATGTGTAGAACATGAGGCATCACAGCGACCTGAGGTTGGAATGTGTTGTCTGGGAGAATATGACATTTGCACATTTCAGCGTCTGTCATAAAACTCTAGGCTTGTGCTGTAACCTAACAAATGTGGGACTTTGGTCTGTTTAGGTTCAGGTCTCCACGTGACAATAGCTGGGTGACTTCAGGCAGGTTACTGAACCTCCCTGTGCCTCCATTTCCTCATCTGTGAGAAAGAAGACAGTAATCCTTTACCTTAGAGCGCTGTTGGGAAGGTCAAATGGGTAAAAGCATACGGAGAAGCTCAGCCAGAGAATGTGCCCCTTAAATGGGGACTTGGAGGTGGTGGCTGAGGAAGAGAAAAAGGAGCAGAAATTGTCAGTATCCCAACAGACTTGCTTCCTTCCAGTAGCCAGGAAATCCCAATAGTGGGTTGAATTTCTTGAAGGGAAACATTGGGTTCTAAATGGCGGAGCGTTCTCTTTTCAAAGCCGTTCCTGGAGTCTCTAACCCGCAGCCATGCGCTGGGCAGCCACCCTCACTGAGTGTGGCCCCTCCTGGAAGCTGTCCTACTGGGAGGAGGCCCTACCCAGAGCCCTCAGTTTCTCTTGGCAGTTCCTATAAACGCAGAGTGCTGAGCCTGCACCTCCCCCCTCCGGGCAGGGGAGCTAGCTGGGACCACCGTGTCCTACAGACAAGGAAGCAGACGGCAGCAGCCCCCAGCTGCTTGTGGCCTGACCAGGATTGGACCCATCAGGTCCTAACCCAGCCCAGGGCTTGTGGGCTCAGGGTTAACTGAAACTACTTGTGGCTTTCAACTCTCATTATCCAAACTGGTATTATACGTGGGCATTTTGTTTCTGACCTCATAAGCAAAGAGCGAGGAACCTGATTTCACTGATTGTGGACTGAACAGGGTCCAGCTGTGCTGGCAAACAATGTGGCATTGGACTTGGGGTGCACGGAGAGTTTTATTTTTTGAGTAACATAAAGGCTTGCTATTGGCTATTTTCATTTGCCACCTTCTCTTACATGTCAGAGCAGGTTCTATAATTGTTGTTTACTTTCCTGAATAACAAAGCAAAACAAACCAAAAACGTCCAGAATTTCACTGTAGAAAGCTCTCTCGTGAGAACCACATGACTCTAAAGCCTAAGTGAGGGAAAAACAAAGAAATTATGGGTGAGCAGTCTGATGACAGTAAATACATGGCTTGTGTGGAAAACCAAATCTTCGGTATGGCCAGTCAGCAGAATGTCAGTTCCATGTCAGTTCCAACACTTTGAGAGAGCGAAATGTGACCCTGGAAAAGGCCACGAAGCTGAGGGTAGGAGCACCCCTGCCACTCATAAGGCATCAGCTGACTTACTGCCAATTCTGTCTGTAAGCAGCTCAGGGTGAGAGACCCCCGTCTTTAGTATAAGGACACTTGCTTCTTGAAGGAGCACCTACTTCACTAATCTGGGGCTACCAGATCCCTAAGGGACAGTAGAGTTCAGCCGCCCTCTAAAAAGCCCCAGGTAGGTAAGAGTGAAATGAATGATGAATTTTGCTAAAGCTGCAAAACCTGTTTTGGAGACTTGGACATGTGGAAATAGAATCCGTTCATCCGGCAGAAAACCCTCTACTCTGTAAGTAGCGAAATACGATAGGGCTGTGTGTGGCTGTCTGCATCCTCTGGCACGGCTTCCCACACCCGCTCCGCGTGAGCGGATTCTGATTCTCAGCCCACGCTATGAGGGGCAGGAGCCGAGGCAGCTCTCGCTCAGGGACCTGGGGTCAGGAGCTGTTCTCTGCCCGTGAGCCAGTCTGCTGTCCTCAGAGAAAGCTCCCTTTCTGTCATGGCAGGCCTCCCTCTTCCCCTCTGTGGAGGCAGAGCGTGAGACCGCCGACCCACCACTCAAGACACCCTGACTCCCTCCAAAGACAGGCTGACTCCCCCAGTTCCATGGTGTTCCATTTTTCCATTTTCTTTCTAGCTCTCAAAGACTCCAGTAAGAGATCCATCAACAGTGACTGGAAGATAGAGCTCCCCGGAGAGTTCCAGATTGCAGGCACAACCGTCCGCTACGTTCGAAGGGGACTGTGGGAGAAAATTTCTGCCAAGGGACCGACCAAAATGCCGCTGCATCTGATGGTAATTTGCTGTGCTTTTGTATCTGTCCTGAGTTGGCTGGGTCTAAGAGGTCTACCTGTTGACTTCTTCCCTGGGGCCCTGTGAAAGGAGGTATGCTTGGTTTCTGGTGGTTTACCTGGCCACCTGCTGTTCAAGTCTCTCTCTTGGTCTTTCCCTTGTATAATCCTTTTTGCCACATGCTTCAAAATGCTGCCCTCTCAAAATTTTGCCTTGGCTCTTTACTGGCAGAACTCCCATCTTTTTCAAAAGGAACCACCTCCAGGATGGAAATGCTTAGTCACGTGGCCGCCGGGGAGACCTTGGCATCATTAAGCAGACAGTCCCAGTCAAAGTCTGTTTTAGTATCAGGTGGCTTAGATTTGCCCCACAGTTTGTATAATTACATCAGAAACTACCTTTTGAAAATGAACTGTTGACTCTGTTTCCAAACCAACACCACTCAGGTTTTCCAGACTCAGCTTGCAACAAGCCTTCAGGAATCGAGAGAGAAACAAAT
Organism: Okapia johnstoni; assembly: GCA_024291935.2. Lineage (NCBI taxonomy): Eukaryota > Metazoa > Chordata > Mammalia > Artiodactyla > Giraffidae > Okapia > Okapia johnstoni. The sequence goes on from CM044326.1 coordinate 5,256,251, forward strand.
TCTACTGGACTATTTTACTCCCCAGATGGTCTCAAGAAATCTGTGGATTGGGCCAGATCAGGGCACTTTGGTCTTATGTGTTGTCTCAGGAAAGACCCCCATGCAAACCACTGAAATGTTTGGTTATACTGCCTTGTAAGACTATGAAAGATCTCCAGGGAAAAGAATGGCACCATTGCCTTCTCAGGGTTCAGGAGTTCTCGTGGCTAACTTTTGATAGCTCATAATTATTGATTCCATGCTCCTTCCAAAGAATGGGAATTGTGACAGCTTGTGTGTCTATAATGAAAGCACAGTTTGTCCTCCATGCCGCCCAAAGTCTCTACTTGGCAGTTCTTATCATCCCCATTAATTTGTGGTCTCTGGCACCAGGCATCTGTTTAAGATTAGGTGATACCCGAGAGATTCCCAGGCCACCTCTCAGTAAGAATCTCCTGAGGAGACCAGCTCTGCGAGTGAGCAGAGATATCTCCCACAATGGCCCTAAGCCTGTTACAGTTTCCAACAAGCGCAAAGGGAGCTAGTTCCCATGGCTGACGTAGTGCAACAATCCACACACTAAAGCTACTGCAGATATACACTCGAAAGTTGATTTCTGGGACCTAAGAACCTGTGCACACTTATGCGCTCAGTTGTGTCTGACTTGCGACTCCGTGGACTGCAGCCCGCCAGGCTCCTCTGTCCACGGGATTTTGCAGGCAAGAATACTGGAGTGGGTTGCCATTTCCTCCTCCAGAGGATCTTCCTGATCCAGGGATTGAATCTACATCTGCTGTGTCTCCTGCATGGCAGGCAGATTCTTTACCCGCTGAGCCATTGGGGAAGCCTGTATCTAAGCCATTTCTCTGTGATTAGATTGTTTCCTAATCTAAGTCACTGGAACAAATCCTCCTGTCCTGAGTTCAAAGCAGTCATTCAGAGGGACTAAAAGAGGAAGTGAAAGACAAGATAAAACCCAAGATAGCAGTATCACCTGTTAGCACATGAAGTTGCTTTTCTAGCAAACACCAAGATGGGTCTATTTCCCTTCTTTCCCAAAAAGCTTGCATAAACTGTGAGTGAATTGTCAGCCCATTAAAGCAAATGCACAGCCTGGATTCATTCAGACCATGATAAACAAAACTCGGGGAATGCAACAACTGCCACAGCTGAAGTTCCTGCCTTCTAGAACATTAATCACTTTTCTCTCTTGAAATATGATTGCTAGTTACTTCCCATTTTTAAACCTAGAAATGAGACGAGCCCATCTTCCTCTGAAGGGAAATCCATTGTCCCCAACCTGAGGTGTGCTCATTGCTTGCGAGGTCAGGAGCGCCCATAGAGCCACGGGGACCTGCATTTGAAACCAATTACGTACATGCACACACAAATTATATGTGGCTACAAAATTGCATGAAATTGGTTTCATATGGATTCTCAATTCACCAGTCTTATCCCCATACTGAGATAATAAAGATCTCTTTTAAAGAGTTTTTTTTTTTAAACTGGAGGCATTTTTCCAAATGTATTACTGCAAGTCTATTTCTTGGAGAAGTGGATGTTTATTCAGTTTGGGCTGCTCTTAGCACCCCACCCCCACCCTGCAACTCCAGCCTTAGGAGGGCTGGGAGATGCTTGGGCAGGAGAGTGACTCCTGTCGTCTGGCACACTGTCCGGCTGGGCTCCCTTGGGTCAGATAGAGCACCTTCTGCCTCCAGCTCCTGCTGACCGGCTCTCCCAGGACCCCAGCCTGGAAGTGAAGTTGCTGGCTGCTTAGACCCAGGAGTACCACCCAGTTCCAAGCCTGGGCTGAAGATGTATTACCAACAGCCAGGCCATTTGAAGCTCCCACAAGAGAGCTTGTTTTGTACCATGAAGTACACACAGAGAAATAAGCCAATAGAGCACCTCTGTTCTTACAAGGCTTGTCAAATGCATTATCAAACTAGGAGAAGGCCCCTCCACCTGCCCACTTGCCAGGACTTCAGACCCCAGGGTCCCCAAGCTGCAGGATCGTGGCTCCCCATGCCTCACTCCCAGCTTTAAGCCCTGTGCCAGGCCCATGCCACCCTGTGACCAACACCCTGGCATTGTCGTGATCCTAGCTCCCATGGTACAGGAAGGCTCCTGCATCCTTGACAGGCGTCCACCAGGTTCCCTTGTAGGGGCTGTGTTTAACCTGGAGCCAGCCTTACACATGGCAGTGACTGGTGCTCAGGGAGTGAAGGGTGGCATTCATTTTCAAAGGAGTTACCCTACTTGTGCAGATGCCTGTTTGGAAAAGGCAGTATATTTGTGTCTTTCTCACCCACAAGGACAGTTTTGTGGGTGATTACGTGGAGCATGTAAAGTGCAGTTAGAGCACTCAGACTGGCTTATCCCCAGATCCCGCATCTAAACCAGTCCTCTCTCCAGTGTAAAAGAGTACCAATGGTTTACATATGCTCCAGCCCCCGAGTAGAGTATCTGTGGAAACCAAAACTGAGATAAAGGAGTGCCTCTGGAATGAACCTGGTTTGAAGCCCTAAAAAGAATGGGCTGTCCCCGGTGGGAAGATAGCCACAACCCGGCTTGGCTTGTAAGGTCAGCAACCCCATGGGCTTTTGCTCTATTTCAAAGTGGCCTTTTATTTTGCTGCTTATGCAGGTGTTGTTATTTCATGACCAAAATTACGGAATTCATTATGAATACACCATTCCTGTAAACTACACCACTGAAAATCAAAGTGAACCAGAAAAACCCCAGGACTCCTTGTTCATCTGGACCCACAGCGGCTGGGAAGGGTGCAGTGTGCAGTGTGGCGGAGGTGAGCAGCAGGGTTGTGGGCTCATTGGGTGTGGGGTTTTACCAAACAGAGAAGTGAATTCAGGGCACTCCGTGGCTGGTGCACATTGTCTAGGAAAGGCTGGCCACGTCAGTAACTTGTATTTCTGTGGAATGTAACTGCATCCTGCTGCACATTTCTCTGAGCAGGGTCTTCTTCCAAACTCCTCCAGGCTGAAGTTGTGTCCATGTGGCTGCTTTGCCTACAGCCTTTGATGCTGATCGGAGTGGAGGTTTGGCTAATGTGTAGCTGTGTCACGTGACAGGTGACCCTAGGAGTGCACAGAGCAGACTTTCACCTGTTGTGCTTAGTAAAAGGGCATCGGAAGATGTTTCTGACCTTCAAATACCCTTTCCTTTTTGCCACAGTCACCAGTGGAAATACGTGGAAACCAATGGAATCAACAGTAATATAATGGAAAGAAAAGTCCTCCAACTCCAGTGAAACACTCTGAGCCTACGTTCTGGCTTCATGATTTGCCTCCATTTATTAGCAGATGATGTATTCTCTCTGTACCTAAATTTCCTCACCTCCAAAATAGGATGATCAACCCTCATTACCCACTACAGAGAGGAAACTCAAATACTATAAACAATCAATACGAACAAAGAATATCATAGTCGTTACTGTGTTGTTTAGGAGGAGTGAAGGGAAGCATTCTGAACTCTTCGCCAACAGCACCCTGACAGGGCACAGAGCGGGGTCATGGGATGGATGCAAGTTGGGTAAATGTTGATGGACAGAGTTAGGACAGAAGGTTGACCTGGACCCTGGAATGCCAACCCAGAGGGTGGGCTGGCAGGTAAGACGTGGGCACGGCACTGGTCCTGCAGGGCTGACGGTGCCAAACATCCTCCAGGCCAACTTGCTGCAAACTCACCATGGCCCCAACACAAGAGTTAACAGCCTCCACTGGCTGGGGGCAAGGGGCGCTGTTCTGCTTCTGGCACTATCACAACCTTTTATGGCTCCAGTGACTCCCAGCTCCCCGACCTGCAGCCCTATCCAAAATCTGGCTTGAGGCATCTCTGTGCTTTCTGTGCTCACACAAGTTCAGGGCTCTACCATGAAAAATTCCCCAGAAGACAGCCTGATTGAGGAGTGTGGGATCCATATAGTTGTGCTTGACTTTATGTTAATCTTTTATTGTAATATAGCTAACATAAAATATTAACCCCTACCAGGTTCTGTTCTAAGCACTTTATATACCAATTCATTTTAACCATCTCTAAAGCATCCTAAGGCATACGGAAGTTAAGTGAGCCAGCCCAGTGGAGTAAACCACGGCACAGGAACATGATGGCTAAGTATCAATCCTATGCTCACTCTGCTAGCTAATAAACCAAGTTTGAACCCAAATAGCCTGGCTCCAGAGGCTGCCCTTCTAGCTCCCAATCATTCGTCCCCACTCCTAACAAAGTCATGGCCAAGCAGTGTGCAGGGTGCTTTGGAAACACCCAAAAGAATGACTGTGTAGTCAGCTGGGGTTAGTGAGGCTTCCCAAGAGCAGGTGATGCTCAGGCATGAGCAGCAGTTGATAGGGACAAAAATTTTCAGGTTGATCTATGTCCTTCAGGCAAGCCTTCCTGTTTCTCACTTCTCTCCAGAAAGCAGGAATTCTGTAATAAGTAACTGTCATCTCTGGTGAGGGCTGTTGGACAGTTGTTTAATCAAGCCCAGGTCTCCATAGACTTCAAATGAACAGATACAGAGATTGGTAATCTTTGTTAGAAATTAGAGACCCAAATCAGAACTTTAGCCCCAGTGAACTCCAAGGTGTCCAAGAACACAGCTGATCTGAAGCATTGCTTCTCTCTGATCCTGTTCTAGGGTCTTTCTCCTGCCCCTGCTACCCCTGCCCTGTCTCACACACCCTCATCCCTAAGATTATGATCCTCCCTCTCTGACAACCAACAGGCATTAGAAGAGTCAGTTTAAGTGACAAACTGATCACAAGTTGCCCCTGAACATTCCTCCATACGGTGCATAAATGGCCTTTCCAGGTATGTGTTCTATGGCCTCTCAGTTCTGTGTACTTTGGTTTCCAGGGGAACGCAGAAGCATCGTGTCCTGCACACGGATTGTTAACAAGACCACAACTCTAGTAAACGACACTGACTGCCCTCAAGCCAGCCGCCCAGAGCCCCAGGTTCGAAGGTGCAACTTGCATCCATGCCAGTCACGGTAAGCAGCTGTGTTCTCAAGCTTGGATCCTTCCGGGCCAGGGCAGCAGTGCCCTTGAATGCGGTATGGTGACGCGCAATTAATACCAGTCTTACTCTGTGTTCCGTTGTTGCTGAGTGATTTTTGATTGTTCAAAGTACTCAATTTCTGGCTACTAAGCCATAACTTTGAGAGCAGTATACAGTCCTCACTGGAAGGCATCTCATAGGGGACCATTAAGAACATGTCATGAAAAAAGAAACAGCCATCTCCACACACTTTAAACTGATACATGTCACCTCCTCGAAGCTACTCTGTCTTGGAGAAAAAGGAGCTCAGAGTGTGAGCCCCTGTGAGTGATTCTGATTGGTTAGTGTTTGTGATTGGTCTGATTTAGTGGCTGAAATTAACATCAGTAAGTTATTTATTGTTTGGGGTCCATCAGAACTTCTGTTTCCAACCCTAGCTTTCATGGCCATGTACTCCAAAGTGCATTCTCTGCAGTAGCCACTAGCTAGTTCAAATCAAGCTGTGTTATAAATGGAAAATACATACCAGACTTCAAAGAATTAGTCTGGAAAGAGATTAGAAAATATCTTATTAATTTTTAATATTTATTACATGTTGAAATAACTATATTTTGAATTATATTTTAATATGTGTGTATGCAGTCACTCAGTCGACGCCATGGACTGTAGCCCACCAGGCTCCTCTGTCCATGGGATTTTCCAGGCAAGAGTACTGGAGTTGGTTGCCATGCCCTCCTCGAGGGTTGTTAACTGAGATGAATTGTGTGGAATGTGTTCATCAGTTAAGCCTCCTTATTTCCATCTTAGTGGGACTTTGCATCTGATTCTGTTATATTATGTAATATCACACCTAGCCTCCCGTTCTGCCCAGCATTGAGGTATGTGGCTTTTGTTTTGTGGTTCTATGCATCAGGTTAAGGCATGTATAGCTTTTGTAAAGAGGCTGGACTTTTCTTTTAATTAATTTATTTTTTATTGAAGGATAATTGCTTTAAGGCATATAGCCTGAGGAAACCAAAATTGAAAGAGGCTGGACTTTTAACCTGGCAGTTTTGGGGGTTTCTTAAGCTTAATTTGTACCACTCACCTGGTGAAAAGCATCACAAAGCATTTGGTTTTTGTTCTGACCCTCTTTTCTTTGTCAAACTGATAAAATGTCTGTGGATGAGAGAGGGAAGCCAGAAGGGAAAGCAAGGTGAGATGTGATTTTTATGTGGTCCTTGGAAAATTAAGAATGAAATTTTCTACCCTAATGGTGAGGGCCATGAGAAACAGCTCACTTCTAGAAGTCTTGAGCATTTGGGTGTGAACAGCCATCCTGCAAACCTATCAGTTGATAGATCGATTTATCAGTCAATCAGTCACACACACGTGGGGCTAAAGAAAGAAGAACTTGCCACTGTAACGACTTAGGTATCAGAGAGGCCACAGCTTCTTTTCCTGAAAGTAGAGACAGCTGGCCCAGGTGATATGATTAGAAAGGAGAGTAAGTGACTCTAGAAGAGACATCAGCATAGGTTCAAGGGCATAATTGAGCAAGAACAAGCCTAGGGAGCCACTCAAGAATCATATTCTACAGTCATTTATGGTTTCATACTATTTTAGCATCAAAATCTTTTTAAATTATGCACAGAAACGAAATATATGAAACATGAAGTCAGAGTTGGTCTGATTGACTTGAGATGTATATATAATCGGGAAGAGTGGCTCAGTGCATTCAGCCTTCACCTCATCTCAGTTGGCCCACAGAACCTCTGTGAAATACCAAGGGGTAAAGTTTAAAAACTATCAGTCAAGGATTCTGTTTCCCATAATGATGGAAGGGCTTATATTGGACAAACCCTCAGTATTCTCCTAGAATGATATTGTAGAGCTATGCTGATCAGTGCTTCCCTGGTGGCTCAGCAGTAAAGAACCTGCCTGCAAAGAAAGTTTGATCCCTGGGTTAGGAAGATCCCCTGGAGGAGGAAATGGCCACCCACTCCAGTATTCTTGCCTGGGAAATCCCATGGACAGAAGAGACTGGTGGGCTACAGTCCATAGGGTCACAAAGAGTCAGACACTACTAAGCATGCATGCATGCATGCATGCATGCTAATTGATCAACATGGTAGCCACTAGCTAGTCCAAATCAAGATGTGTTATAAATGTAAAATACATACCAGACTTCAAAGAATTATTCTGGAAAGAGATTATAAAATATCTTATTAATTTTTAATATGTATTACATGTTGAAATAATTATATTTTGAATGTGTGTGTATGCAGTCACTCAGTCGTGTCCGACTCTTTGCGACCACATGGACTGTAGCCCACCAGGCTCCTCCGTCCATGGGATTTTCCAGGCGAGAATACTGGAGTGGGTTGCCATTGCCTTCTCAGGGGATCTTCCCAACCCAGAAATCAAACCCACGTCTCCTGTGTTTCCTGCGTTGGCTTTTACCACGTCCTGTGTTTCCTGCATTGGTTCTTTTACCACTGAGCCACCAGGGAAGCCAGTACTGTCTTTATAACCATCCAGCATGACCCTCAGCACACCGCATAGAGTCAGTGATTTCATTTATTCAATATATGTTTATTGAATAAATTCACTTGCCCTTTTTCTTGGTACCAATGTATATAGAGGTGAAAGACAGGCAAAGTCTTTACTCTCAGACAAACAACAACAACAAACTTGATAAACATTAGGTTTCTCCCTCCCACCACTCTCCTTTTGGTCCCACCCTCTCTCATTCCCTTTCCAACTCTGTGAAGTCATATGCATCAGACTGAAAGAATGAATGGGATTGCCAAAAACAGAGCAGGAAACAAAACTGATAAAAGAGAAGACAGCACCTGGAATTTGCCTCAGAGCCTAGAAAAGAAAATCCCAGATGCATATTCTAGTCTGCTTGTATTTGTTGGTTTGCTTATTTTGAACCATCTGACTTCATACTGATTCTTAAAGTGGACACTTGAAAGTGAAGTATCATGACTCATCACAGAGTATTTATTGTTTGGCTAAAGAAATGTGTGATCTGATAGATTTTAAAGCTCTTGCAAATGCCACTTTTATTTATTCATATACATACACACACACATGCACAATATACATATATATGTGTATATGTATTATGTACAGATGTTTTATATATACACACACACAAACATTTAGACAGTAAAACTTGAATTATTGCATGGCGTGATCTAGCTTCATGAATCTTTCTTAAAAGTACAGAGTAATATGGATTTAGGCTAGTAAGTGAAGAGAAGTGAGGATCTCAGAAGAGTGCCAGACAAAGATATAATAGTAAATGGAAACTGCACTTAGGTCAGGGGGTGGGGTTGGAGAAGTGTGCGGTCTGGAAAAAACAGGTGCTTCAGGGGGTTGGGAGTGAGCACGATTGGAAGTCAGAGCCTGTCAGTTGGAAGAAGAACCCAGAACCCAATGGTTTAAACGTTAGTTAAAAAGCCAAAATGTAGTGTGCTGTTGAATCTGGCAAGATGACAGAATCTTTCTGTATTACTGTTACTCTTTGACCTTTAAAACAACAGAGATGGTTGTCTTTTTCCCTTGTTTTTCTTTATTTCCCCGATCCGCCTTTAACTTTCTTCAACCTTTTTTTTCCACCAAGTTCCCGACAGTTTCCTTTACCTTCTCAACTCGCACCGTTAACACCTCTTTATTCTAATCCTGCCCCTCTCTCTGTGGCTCCTTCTCCCAAACCCTGCCATAGCCATGCGGGGTCTGGAATCCGACAGGCAGGGCAGATGGCCTCTCTCCAGCATCTTGCATAGCAGCACAAACGCATCAGCAAACCTGGACCTGACGTTGGCAGGAGAGGCAGAAATCGCAGATCAGCTCAGCTGTTGTGACTGTGGCCAGCAGCCTTCACCTTGCTGACCACAGTCTGCAGAGAAGAGGCCCCGCCGTCATCTGGCATTCAGCGAGCAGCCCAAGCGGCCCTGCGTGCCAGCTCCTTAAGACCCGGTTCCTGATAGTCCTGGAGCACGGAGGGGACTATGACAGGGAGATGTGCTCAGTCTGGAACACATAGCCCATGTGTCACTGGATTTAATATTTTTGCAGGCTTTTAGAGCTTATTGGCTACTTGAAAAGGCCATTCTGAGCTATTGGATATTTCCCTATAGTATTTATGATTTGAATTTCTTCCCAGGCAGTACATACTGTACTGTACATTGAATTAGGGTGATTCAAGAAAGAATATTCAATATCTTACTGGCAACAGAATTGAATAGTCATCTGCAAGGAAATGTATTTGGATTTTAAATTTGTCCTCTTTGCTCAATTATTTCATCCAGTTTGCCTCATTTTAGGTTAAAACTGAATGTAATTCCTCGTGTTTTTATGAAAGCGTGTTCTGTGTGTGTATGTGATCCTGATTTAAGAATGAAGCCTGTAACATGTGCCCCTAAGGTACTGCCAATATCTGAAAAGATACTGTTGTTTAAGCCATTTCTAGCTAGTCTAAAACTTAAAGCTTTTTTTTTTTCCTGCTTTCCTCTAAAATAAAATAGGCAAGTCTAATCCTCACTCCTCTGTTCACTGTGCCTTGAATGTAGGAGCCTGGAAGAGGCCGCCTGTGGCCCTGCCCCGTGGCCGAGGGACGGCAGGGCCTGCAGGCGGCAGTGAGGACCTCAGAGTCACTGGAGTGCTGCTCCTGACCTTCAGGCTTAGTCCCTCTCCAGACACTTGACCACATGGTTAGAGGCTTGGAATGAGGGGTGCCCTGCAGTCCCTGTGAAATAAAGGAAAAGTGCCTGAGGGGGGAAATGGAGAATAGCATCAGTGATCCATTATACGCCTAATCGGTAGTATGTGAATGGTGAGGAAAGGTTTAGTTGAAAGAATTCCAAAACGTCTTTCTGACACCACCCAAATTCTAGAACCTAACTTGTATTTAAATAGTATTGTTTTGAAGCTTTTACTTATTTGTCTAAAGTAGGAAACATTGGAGAAAGAAGGGATTCCAGAGTCTTGTCTTAAATTTAAAGCTTCTGTTTTCTTCCTTTCCTCCATACTTAAACCCTTTGACCATTTGAACATCCCTCCGTTTGATCATTACAGAGGGCAAGAGGCTTCCCAGATACCAGATTCACAGGTAACTAAATTCTGTTGACTAACACTTTCCATGTGGTCTCGGAGCCTGTAAGGAGGACCTTCTCTTTCCTGAATTATTATGTACTCGATATCTGCATCTGATTTTTATGTCACAATTACAGGGAAAAAAAAATTAAAATTCAACGACAGAAAGAAATTTTGGAAAGTCATAAGTGCATGGAAATTAAACAAAACACTTTCTAAATAACCAGTGAGTGAAAGGGAAATCATAGAAAATTTTGAAAATACTTTCAGATGAATGTAAAGGAAATAACACCATGCCAAAATTTAGGGATTGCAACTAAAGCAAACTTTAGGGAGAAATGTATAGCAGTAAACACTATATTTAAAAAGAAGAGAAATCCCAGACAGTCCAGTGGTTAGGACCCCATGCTTCCACTGCAGGGAACACAGGTTTGATCCCCGGTCAGGGATCTAAAATCCCTCATGCCTCAAGGCAGGCCTTGCAGAAATAAAATAGATCTGTAAAGGAATGCCATGAACAATTGTATGCCAGTAAGCTGTACGTCAGTAAATTACATAATGAACATGAAATGGACAAACTGCTAGAAAGATGCAAGCTACCCACACTGAATAAAGAATAGAGAGAATAGACCTATAACAAACAAAGAGATTAAATTACTAATCGAAACACTTTCTACAAAGAAAAGTCCAGGACCGAAAGTCTTCACTTATGAATTCTACCAAATATTTAAAGCAGAGTTAACACCAGCCCTTCACAAACTCTTCCCAAAAGATGAAAGAGTAAGGAACACATTCCATTACATTCTGTAAGGGTAGTAAAACCCTGATACTGAAACCACACAAAGACATCACAAGGAAAAAGAATACTACAAACCAATATTTCTCATGAATATTGATGCAAAAAAAATACAAGCAAACTGAATCCAGCAACATATTAAAAGGATTGTGTACACCACGACCAATAGGACTTATCCCAGAAATACAAGGTTGGTAGTATCATCTGAAAATCAATTAATGTAATACACTTTACCAATAAAATGTTTTTTAAACAAAATGATCATTTCTGTAGGTGCAAAAACAGACTTCGACAAAATACATGACCGTTTCATGATAAAAAAATGATAATAATAAAACACTGAACAAGCTAGGATTGAAAGAGAACTTCCTAAGCCTGGTATCTACAAAATATTCTGTATCTACAAATACATACAGATATCTACAAAATGTTCTGTATCTACAAAACCCCGTAGCTAACATCATACTTTATGATGAAAGACTGAATGCTTTACCCCTAAGATCAAGAATAAGGTGCGAATGGAATATTACTCGGCCACAAAAAAGGAACGAAAATGCGTCATTTGTAGTGATGTGGATGAACCTAGAGTCTGTCATAGAACGTGAAGTCAGGTAGAGAAAAACAAATATTGTATACTAATGCATATATGTGGAATCTGGGAAAGTGGCACTGATGGACCTATTTGCCAGGCAGGAAGAGGGATGCAGACATAGAGAATGGACATGTGGACACACCAGAGGAGGGGGAGGATGGGGCAAATTGAGAGAACAGCGTTGGCATATATACACTACCGTGTGTAAAACAGAGAGCTAGTGGGAAGCTGCTGGACAGCACAGGGAGCTCAGCTCCGTGTCCATTGATGACCTAGAGGGGTGAGATGGGGTGGGTAGCAAGAAGGCTCAAGAGGGGGGGAATATATGTATACATGTAGTTGATTCACTTTGTTGTACAGTGGAAACTAACACAACACTGTAAAGCAATTATGTTGTTGTTGAGTTGTTAGGTGTTAGTCACTCAGTCGTGTGTCCGACTCTTTGCGATCCCATAGACTGTAGCCCAACAGGCTCCTCTGTCCGTGGAATTTTCCAGGCAAGAATCCAGAGTGGATTGCCATTCCCTTCTCCAGGGGATCTTCCTGACCCAGGGATCAAACCTGGATTATCCACATTGCAGGCAGACTCTTTACTGACTGTGCCACTGGGGAGTTGTGTTGTTAAGTCATGTCCAACTCTTTTGTGACCCTGTGGCCTGTAACCCACCAGGTTCCTCTGTCCATGGGATTCTCCAGGCAAGAATACTGGCGTGGGTTGCCGTTTCCTTCTCCAGGTGATTTTCCTGACCCAGGGATTGGACTCACATCTCCTGCATTGGCAGGTGGATTCTTTACCACTGAGCCACCAGTGGGAAGCCCACTGAAATTATGCTCCATTTTCTTTTAAAAGGATATTGATGATATGTAGCTAAAAAATTAAAAAAAAAAAAAAGAATAAGGTAGAATGTCTGTTCTTGCCATCGCAGGGCCCATGGAAAGTTTAGAGGGAGGCAGTTCTCTGTGGTTGTCCAGAAAGAGAAGTGCCACTTACATAGAGACGATACAATCCCTCACTGACACACTTTTGATGTGCCACTGTGCTCTGTGAATCACTATGAGAATCGTGCTGCTTCCCCAGGAGGACTTTGATCTTGAAAATCACCCTTTAGAGTTCCTAGAGGCAGGTCTCCAGCAGGAGACTCACGGTGCCCCTACCCAACAAGGTAAAGTGCTCAGGGTGCCCTGTGCCTGCGCCTGAAAAGTACACTCCATCGCCCTCTTCATCCCACTGAAGATGACCGAGTGGGGTGGGACTACCTGCTTCACTCAGAATGTGGCTGCAAAAGGAACTCCTGCTCCACCAGCCTCCCAAAATGAATGAGGCCACCAACTCCTAAATCTCACTGGACATTGTCTTTGGGAAAGCAAAGTGTTGGACTCAAGAACATCAAGGTTTTTGATCCCAGGCAACAGGAATTGAATCTAAAACTATACCAGAAAGACAAGCATATATAAATAGGATGTGGATTAGCTCCCCAAATTGAAGAATGGTGAGAAGCATTTTGGAGAGGGGATCTCAGAGGCAACTGCAGTGGAGCCGCTCCACTGAGAGTCCAGCTTCCTGGAGAAGATCCGATGGGCCTGGCTTGGCTCACATGCCCTCCACTGGCATGATGTAGACACCCAAAGGAAAACTGAAGTGTTCTTATCAGAACAAGGAAGGCAACACTGGGCAGGCAAAAGCAGCAGACGTGTCCTCCACCCCAAACACATAGAGACATGCTGACATCATGATCAAACCAAGACTAGGAAAGACCATCCAGTGGACGCTGTCCAGCTAGGATGAGTGCCGGCAAGTCTATTAGCAGGAGGGCTACTGTACTGGAAAATTCCTGTGTCCTGGTGAGAAAGGCAGCCTGTCGGAAATGTTACTCTTGGATGTGAACTTTCAACATCGGCAGCCATGTGATTCTCAAAGCAGGAGAGTTTTTTTCCAAACTCTGAGTTCCTGGGTGTGGTACAACCTGTTACCAAACCCAAGCTTCTCCTGGTTATTTTAACCCCCAAATCGTACCAGCAAAAACGCCAGTAATGGAGTGTAACCTGATCAGGTGTGATGGCTGAGAAGAAATGCTGCCAGGCTGTGATCTCATCAGCTGCTGGTTAAGCCCTATTCACTGTCCTTTTGCTTTCCTACTGCAAATTCAGTTTGTTCCTATAAACCCCAGAGAAACGTTTTTTTCTCTCAAAAGAATATTTGAAAACGAATTTATTGTAGAAACAGAGAATCTTAAAACTGAGGACCTGTGTTCTTCTTGCTAAGATGTAAATTATGGAGGTGGCCGAAATCCAGGGTAGGGTAGGAGTGAGTCAGTCTGTCCCTGCCTGTCAGTAGCAACGAGAGATGGTAGGGAGTGGCTGGGAAGTTGGGGTTGTCACCTCATCTTACAGATGAAGATTTCAAGACACTTGGTTGTTGAGTAACTTGCTCAGGGTCACACCCATAGCAGGTAGAACTCAAACCAAAGTTTTCCTACTTTAAATCTTTCATACTTTCTGCTATGTCATTTTCATTTTAAAAGTAGTACAACTTGCTTCTTCCATGGCATGAAAAAAGAACCCTTTTTGACCAGGGCACCTGTAAGTAGATATTTTAAAGTAGAACGGGAGAGGTCAGCAGATGGCATTGTAGTGATCTCAGGTTCAGAGGGGGTTTGTAGGGGAGCTGTGGTGGTTCCCTTGTCTGGAATTGAAACTCATGATTTTATTTTTTTAACCTTTTTTAAAGAAGTAGTTTACTTATTTTAATTGGAAGATAATTACTTTACAGTATTGCGATGGTTTTTGCCATACATCAACATGAATCAACCACGGTTATACATGTGTCCCCCCCATCCTGAACCTACACCACCTCCCTCCCCACCCTGTCCATCTGGGTTGTCCCAGAGCACCGACTTTGGATACCCTGCTTCATGCATCAAACTTTCACTGACCATCTATTTTACATGTGGTAATGTACATGAAAGAAAGAAAGAAAATGAAGTCACTCAGTTGTGTATGACTCTTTGCGACCCCATGGACTGTAGCCTACCAGGTTCCTCCATCGATGAGATTTTCCAGGCAAGAATACTGGAGTGGGTTGCCATTTCCTTCTCCAGGAGATCTTCCCGACCCAGGAATTGAACCTAGGTCTCCCACATTATAGGCAGACGCTTCACCGTCTGAGCCACCAGGGAAGTCCGATAATGTATATATTTATATTTCAAAGCTATTCTCTCAAATCATCCCACCCTCGCCTTCTCCCACTGAGTCCAAAATCCTGTTCTTTACATCTGAGTCTCGTCTGCTGCCCTGCATGAAGGATCATCGTTACTGTCTTTCTAAATTTCATGTATAAGTGTTAATATACACTATTTGTCTTTCTCTTTCTGACTTACTTCACTCTGTATAATAGGCTCCAGTTTCATCCACCTCATTAGAACTGACTCGAATGCATTCCTTTTATAGCTGAGTAGTATTCCATTCCAGTTGAACTATGTCAAATCCTAAAAGAAGATGCTGTTAAAGTGCTGCACTCGATATGCCAGCAAATTTGGAAAACTCAGCAGTGGCCACAGGACTGGAAAAGGTCAGTTTTCGTTCCAATCCCAAAGAAAGGCAATACCAAAGAATGCTCAAACTACTGCACAATGGCACTCATCTCACCTGCTAGCAAAGTAATGCTCAAAATTGTCCAAGCGAGGCCTCAACAGTACATGAACCAAGAACTTCTAGATTTTCAAGCTGGATTTAGAAAATGCAGATTTTGATTTTTTTTTTTTATTTTTGATTTTGAACCAGAGATCAAATTGTCAACATCCACTGGATCATAGAAAAAGCAAGAGAGTTCCAGAAAAACATCTACTTCTGCTTTCTTGACTATGCCAAAGCCTTTGACTATGTGGATCACAACAAACTGTGGAAAATTCTTAAAGATGGGAATACCAGACCACCTGACCTGTCTCCTGAGAAATCTGTATGCAGGTAAAGAAGCAACAGTTAGAACCAGACGTGGAACAATGAACTGGTTCCAAATTGGGAAAGGAGTACATCAAGGCTGTATATTGTCACCCTGCTTATTTAACTTATATATAGAGTACATCATGTGAAATGCCAGGCTGGATGAAGCACAAACTGCAAGATTGTCATGAGAAATGTCAATAACCTCAAATATGCAGATGACACCACCCTTATGGCAGAAAGTGAAGGGGAACTAAAGAGCCTCTTGATGAAAGTGAAAGAGAAGAATGAAAAAGCTGCCACCAGAAAATTACTATGCTAATCAACAAATAAATTCATTAATAAATCAATAAATAAATTAACATTATTTATTGCTATGCTAATCAATAAATTATAATTTATAATTATATAAATGTGTAATGAGTGCCAAAGAATTGATGCTTTTGCACTGTGGTGTTGGAGAAGACTCTTGAGAGTCCCTTGGACTGCAAGGAGATCCAATCAGTCCATCCTAAAGGAGATCAGTCCTGAATATTCATTGGAAGGACTGATGTTGAAGCTGAAACTCCAATACTTTGGCCACCTGATGTGCAGAGCTGACTCACTGAAAAAGACCCTGATGCTGGGAAAGATTGAAGGCAGGAGAAGGAGGGGACGACAGAGGATGAGATGGTTGGATGGCATCACTGACTCAATGGACATGAGTTTGAGTGAACTCTGGGAGTTGGTGATGGACAGGGAGTCCATGGGGTCGCAAAGAGTTGGACAAGACTGAGCGACTGAACTGAATCAATAAATATAGCAATGTCACAGGATATAAAATTAATACACAGAAATCCCTTGCATTCCTATACACTAACAATGAAAAATCAGAAAGAGAAATTAAGGAAGCAATCCCATTCACCATTGCAGAGAAAAGAGTAAAATACCTAGTAATGAATTTACCTACAGAAACAAAAGACCTGTATACAGAAAACTGTAAAACACTGATGAAAGAAATCAAAGATGAGACAAATAGATGGAGAAATGTACCATGTTCCTGGATTGGAAGAATTAATATAGTAAAAATGAGTATACTACCCAAAGCAATCTGTAGATTCAGTGCAATCCCTATCAGACTACCAATGGTATTTTTCATAGAACTAGAACAAATAGTTTCACAATGTGTATGGAAACACAAAAGACCTCGATTAACCAAAGCAGTCTTGAGAAAGAAGAATGGAGCTGGAGGAATCAACCTTCCTGACTTTAGACTACACTACGAAACTTATGATTTTACAATTAAACACTAGAGCAGTTTTGCTAAATGCTATAGCTGCTTAATTTTCTGACTTGTTCTTATGGTTATCTGGACCCTTGATAGATAAACAAAAATTCACGAATTTTGCTATGTAAGATGAGGGGTTCAGATGTGAAGGTGGCTTCCCAGGAAGCCTCTGTGTGTGTGCAGTGTTGGGGTGCAGGTGTGGTGCTTGCAGGGGTGCTGTCCTGTGCTGCCCAATGATTCCCTGTTGGCCCCCAGTCAGGTGATATCAGGCTCAGAGAGACTGGGAGGGACCCTCATACTGGAGGGACCAGTGGCACAAGTTAAAGGGACTGGACAGGTGAGAGGCCGTCTGTGGCCCAGGTTCAAGATCTTTCTGGGTAAGAAGCTAAACCTGCCCATTGAGGTTCAAACCCCTAGCTGTGACACCTCCAGTGTACCCACCGGGGCTGAGTGCCACGAACAGGGGGTACACCTGTGTCAGCCCTTCTTTTATTGTTCCCCTACTTTTTCTTCTCACAAGGGCAAGGACCTTGTCAATGTCCCGTTCATTCAACAAACGTGCAGAGCACCTGCCGTGTGTCAGGTGGGCGCTGGAAATGTGGCTGTGCTTCTCTCTCTCCTGTGCCCAGCAGCACCCAGGGTTTAGGAGGGCTGGTGAGTCAGTTGAACAGATGAACAGATTGTTTAACACCGGTGGAGGGAAAGCACCTCAGTTGTCCAGAATTGTTCACTTTCATGGCCAGCAGCATTGTGTTGAAAATGAGGTTTCATTGCAGGACCGTGAATGTTTACACACCAATGCGGGTGGGGGGCAGATGCTCCAATGACAGAGGAGTGGAAGCCAGAGGCTGGTTTGGGACCCCCCAGTTAAATCCTTCACCTTCCCGCAGAACAGTCATTGTGGATTTATCCACGCTGTGTCCCACTTGCTCTGACTCTGACTGACTCAACCCTGAACCTTCCCAGTAGCCCCTCTCATCCCATTCTACTAGCGTTAGTTCATGAAGAAACCTCTTAAATCTTTCCTTCACCCATCATGCCTTACTGTGGCCTTGATCTAAATAGATTTGTTTTAAAGGTGGGAACAAAAGAACATTATATCCTTATTATGTGGAAGAACCAAGGCACCCAATTTATTAGGTTCAGTAGCTAATCAGAAAAAGAATGACAAGGTCTCTCCATATTATCCCCGGGTGGCCTCACATGGGGGTTACTGAGGTCATGGACTTGGTCAAGGCAGGCACAGGTTCAGCTACCAGAGCTACCACTAGCTACAGGCAAACTCGTGGGCAGGTTACCTGATCTTACCACCTATAAACTGGGAAATTAGAACCTCTCTCATAGAAATCTTGAGACAATTAGGTGAAGTAATGCCTATAAATTCCTCTGTCCCAAGTAAGCACTCGGTGAACACTAGCCCAAACCATCACCACTGCTCAGCTACAAAACTCTATTAATGGTAAACATCAGCCAGTTGTTGGACGCCAGCATTTACATGTTATCCATCATTTCTGAAGACGCCACACACATGTGTGCACACACACACACAATACAATGTGTAGCTATACAATTTAAATAACCTATAGTGGTATTTTGCAGGTAATGAAGATTTGCGGGAAGGTCCTAGTATATGCTAACATTCCCCTTCTTGTCAGAACAAGTTTAGGTAATTTACATGTATTTTAGGGTAAATTAAAACAGCAGAACTATGTTGAGTGGTTCATTTCTAACTTTATGAGTGTCTCTGAGCTCTGAATTTGTGGACTTCAGATAATACTATCAGTAGGACAAGGGTAGGACTTTGGAAGGAAAAGGGGCTATGAAGGGGTTTCAGCATCTTTCAGGCCCCAAGGTTGCATTATGACTTGGTGCATGTCCCCGTCCGTGGCTCAGTGCAAAGTGTCCTGGAGAGGTGGTGAGAGTGAGTGATGAGTTTCTGCTTGATGTGGATGGATGTGCTAGCACCTCTGCCTGCTAACCTGTATTTGGATTTAAATACTGCTGAAGGAAGGAGCCTGGTGGAAATATATAAGTACGTAATTTCCACGAGGAATTCCTTATGGCACTGAGAGCAGAAATTAGCACCGCAGAGGTAATGAGTGTGCTCCGGCCCATACCAAGCACGTGGCTCGGGCATGTTTCCCTTTCGTGACTCCTAATCCGTTTCCTGGGGAGCCAGCACTCCCTGGCCACTTGGAGTGAGCTTGACACTAAATCTTGAGAGCAGGGAGGAAAAACTTTCAGCTGCATCTTCCCAGTGAGTTGTCAGGGAGGACAGAGGGTGACCTCAGGGCCAGCAATTCTCCAAGAGCTAGTCAGAAACAGGCTTGAACCTCAGGTGATGCTCCTCAGAGGACATGCACCAGGGCCCCCTGGGGTTTATTGACCCACAGAATACCTGGCCCACGACTGAAGTTTCTGAGTCAGTGGATCTAGGAAGGGATCTGAGATTCTGCATTTCAAACAAAGCTTCTGATAATGATGGTGCGGGTACCACACGATGAGCTACTGGCATATGGTAACAAAGATTACTTGAAATTTTAACTCAAGAAATATGATGAAAACAACCAAGATTGGTGAGCTGGGTTCTGTGACTTGAACTTGACAGCAAACACAAAAATCATCCAGTAGAACAAGTATGTGGCTAATCTGGGAAGGAAAGATAGTTATCTTATCTTCTGGGAGCTGGAGGACTAGAAGGTCCAGAGGGAAGCTGGGGCCAGAGACCCTACCCAAGTCGAATGCAGGTGGAACCCTCTTGGAGGCTCCAGGCCTTGCAGAGCGGAGACTCCATGACTGGAGATGGAGATGGGGGATCAGGAAGTTCGTCACCCAAGTTTGGAGACAAAGCACTTCCCACTTTCTCTTCTCTCAGAAGATAAAGGATACTGTGAAAGTGTTCATCACTCTGACTTTAATTCTTACAAACCAGGAAGGAGGAGTCATTGGAGGACAGTGGCCAAAACCTGGGCAAATATGACTGACTGTCACTCTGCAGTTGCCACAGTCAGGACAGGGAACTCTGAGCAAGGTTCAGCAAGGACCCCTCTGCTTTATAAAGAGAATAAATAAAGGTCAGAGTAGAGTTAGTTCTGATTCCATAGCTAAAGAAGGTCAAAACAACTCAGCCTGTAGGGGAAATGCTGGAAGATTCGACTTAGAGGCCATAATCATGGGCAGGCCCAATAAGACAAAGGGGGAAGTGGACAGACGCAGAGCCAGGGGCTACCCGGCAGCCCTGGATGAGTTGGATGTAAAGGCCTAAGAAGAGAAAGAGGCAGGTGGCAAGGGCAGGTAGAAAACAGCTTGAAACCTCAGCAGATAGCTCAAGCCAGACAGGCAGAGGCCTACAAGCTGGGCCCTGCTTACAAAGTGTCTACAAAGATAGCTTTTTGTTTTTTATTAAATTAGCCTTCAAAGTAAAAACTGGAAGATAAGCCCAAGTAAGGCCAAAACCCTGCAGCTTTTCAACAAAAAGAATGGAATGAAAACTGGGACAGATAAAAGAAAGCACCAGAGCGTGGCAGCCATGAGCAGAACAGAGATGGTGGAGCCCAAATCCCAGGAAACTCTGTGTCCAAGTTCAAGAGTGAGGACTCAGCTGCTGGATTCCTGTCCTAGCTTCACAGTTGCTGCTGGGGGACCTCAACCAGGCCACTTGCCTCCATAAACAGGGGACACAGATAGCACCCATCTCATAAGGCTGTCATGAGAATTATATGAGTTAATAGAAATAAATTGCTTAGGACAGTTCTTGGCACACAGTAAGTGATAAATATGTCATTTTTATGACCACTGTCATCATCACGATTTTTAAGAAGTATCCAAAAACCCTATTCCAGGAGGAAATTCAATCCAAGATGCTACAGAACTCTACAGATGTTACCTCCAAGACTCTGCCGATTGGTTCTCTGAAATCGTGGCTGATGAGAGAAGAGCCAGAAGTCTGAGGGTGGATTTCAGTTTCCCAAATGCATAAATGGGCAAGTCCAAGGAATGTAGCCTCAGCCTTTTGTCAACCCCTGGCACAGCTGGAGGACAAACCAATGATTTAGACAGATGATTTGTGTGCATTTTAGAAAAGAAGGCTTGCGTGTATGCCCTAAGTGAGGGAGGGTTTCATGAGGACACTCAGTGCCTGTCAGACAGTGTTAATGGGGTGGTGGGTCAGGTCAGCAGAACACTGAGCAAGTCTCCATGACATCACTATGGATGAAGCAGGAAAACAGGTGGATGGATGGCCTGTCCCCATGGGGCTGCTGCTAGACCCAGGTCTCCTCTGTCTGTCCAGGGAGGCCCCTGGTGTGTGTCTGCAGCACCACCCACAGAGTTTGTCAGGGTCTTGTCGTGTGACTCTTCTGGGCCGGGCTCTGTGGTAGGAGATGCCGTGTGATCAGGAAGCTCCACAGAAGCTTGTGGCTGTTCAGTGGTAGGGCTCCTCTCAGAACCCAGTGCCCAGTCTACTCCCCCTCACCTCTCTCCCCAACCCACTCCTCGTGGTTCCGGGGAGTGGCGTACAGACTCCCGGTTCTCAGTGATTGTAAGGACAGCAGACGGGGAAGAAGAATGTGTGTTGAAGTTTTTATAGCTAGCAAAACTGTCCTTTGTGCAGACGCTTAGGCTACTGTACCCATGAGGCCTCCTTAAGGACTCTACCGGACCAAAACTCGGCGATTTTTTTCTATTAGCTAAAAATATTAAATATTTTTAGCTCTTTAAGCCATGTGATCTCTGTCATTGTTATTCAACTCTATCATGGTAGCACCAAAACAGCCACAGACAATAGATAAATAGGTAGGGCCATTTTCCACTAAAACTTTATTTGAAAAACAAATGTCAGAAAGGATTAGGCCCTCAGGCCCTAGTTTGCCAACTCCTCTATGATAGGATGCCCTTCATTTAACTGAGAGATGACTGGGGACACTTTGATAAAAGGGTTGAGGGTGAACATTTTAAAATGTTTAATTGTAGAGGTAAAACTAAAACAAAGATGGAGACAGGCATATTTAACAATGAAGATATAACAGTAATGAATATTTATGTCCCAAATAACACAGCAACTGCCTAGGTAGAGCCTAAACCACAGGAAATGCAAAGAAATATAGATAGAAATTTATTGCGTATAGGTGACTATTAATATAAGACAGACCAAGTGGCAAGTAAATAAAAAATAAGAAAGGATATGAAAGATCTAAATAACATAATCAATAATATAAATCATATGTACTAAGTACTGTACCCTGATAATAGAGAACACATCTTTTTCTCAAATGCACAAAGAGAACATCAATAGGTTCCTAGAAATAGTACAGATAGTAGCCTCTTATCACAAATCAATAGAGTTGGAAATTAATGAAAAAAAAATTTTAAGAACAAAGGTCCCCTCTACTGGAAAATTAAAATTTATAGGATACAAAACCTACATTTGGCTCAAAGGGAAGTAACTCAAAAATGCACAGACCTGGGGATGTCCACTGACATTAAACTCAGCCTGGGCATTTAAAGCTATTCCTTTGTTCACTCATTTAACAGCCTTAACTGAGCACCGTTTGAGGATAATGTTTGATGAAGAGTCTCCTCTCCACCTTTCAGAGCTTCCTCCGGGTGAGAAAAACTGATAGGGACACAAGGCAGCCCTAGCCCTGAGCCCTGTGGGAGAGCTCGTGACTAGGGGATGGATCAGATGCTCAGCCAGGATCAGTGTGGACATGCTGAGGCAGCAGAGCTCATGAGCAGCACACGGATCAGATGCCCAGTAGATAACTTGGACATGTTGAGGAATCAGAGCTCATGACTAGGGCACAGGTCAGATGCCCAGCCAAGATCAGTGTGGACGTGTCAAGGTAGCAGGAAGCAGTAGCTGTACCACATCCCAGCAGACCTGGGTGGAGCCAGCTCATCTCTTACTGGCTGTGGAAGCCTGAGCAGGTCACTTCACACAAGCCCCCCTTTCCTCCTCTTAGTAGGAACCAAGCAAAGACTAAAGCACATAACATCTGTTCATAGAGGGGCCCAGTTAGTGTGTTTTTATTGCTTATTGACTTGAAGCTGCTCAGGCTATAACTAAAGAGTGTATTTGTTAAGGCTACATGCTAGGGCACGAGTTGGCTGGGATGGCTATGTCCACATCCCACAGCACTGGGATGGCTATGTCCACATCCCACAGCACTGGGATGGCTATGTCCACATCCCACAGCACTGGGATGGCTATGTCCACATCCCACAGCACTGGGATGGCTATGTCCACATCCCAAAGCACTGGGAGGGCTATGTCCACAGCAGGAGATAGGGGTCAAGGGTGAATGGCCCAGATACTGCTGCCTCAGGAAGAACAACTAAAAGGCTATGTACACTGGTAAAAAAGAAAACTAAAGGAATACCTGGAAGGATTTCAGATACCTGGAAGTATTTTCCCCAGTGTCTTTGTATACTTTGTGTCATCATCTAGAGGACAAGCACCCCTACTCTGGTGCTTCAGCAGGCTAGTGGGACAGCCATCCTGGCCAGAGCGTAACGAGCTCCCCATCACGCACAGATCCAAGCAGTCCCTGCCAGTCTTCTGAATGCGTCACTCATCACCTTGGATCCAGGACTTCAACTTTTGCCTTCTAGAAATCATCCAAATTATGGACAAAACTGGCAACTACCCATATGTCCAAGTATGCGCTAGCTGAGTAAAATGGCTCTGTCTATACAATGGAGCATTATGCAAGCATTGAAAATCACTCTTGAGACAATATTTTTGATCACCTAGGGATTGTTTCTCCTATCAAGATAGAAATAGGCAAAATATTAACAGACTTGTTTATAATATGAAATCTTTAAAGAAAATATGTTTAGGAAAAGACTGGGATCATGTATGTTCTTTGGTTCTCTTGCTTTATATTTTTATATACCTTTCAGATTTTCTACAATGTGCATGAATTGTATTTGTCATTTCTGCTAAGTAAACAGAAAAGTATGACTCTAGAAGAGATTCCTAAAGTGACTGAAAGTGTAGGCAAGAGATACTCTGGGGACGAACCAAAGATCATGTTAGGAAGTTCCTGATCCCTTCTCAATTCTTTAGTGACAACCATGGAACTCAATTAAATTCAAAAAACATTTGTCACATCCTTAATAAGCACAAGGCTCTGTGCTAGAGGCTTTCTTTCAGAAGAGCCAGAGACAAGAATCATCTACAGCAAAATGTGACCAGGCCTCTGAGCGCCGGAGGGAAGAGAGTATGGACTCTGAGTGACCCCAAACACTTTGCCAAGGACTGGGACATTCTCTACAATTTTCTAAATAAAATTTTCTTTTGTTCGCCTAAAAGTTAAAATTGACAACACGCAACACTTGGAGGAGGGAGACGATGTCACGGAACTCAGTCCAACAAAACTTGCGGTAGGAGTCTCTTCTCTCTGGTTCCTGATGGCAGCTGCCAGTCTCGCGTGCCTGTTGGTGGGAACTCCTTAAAGCTCAATCACATAGAGCTGTCTTTGCAGGACAGACACTTAGGAACCTGCTTTTACAAATCAAAGACAAGGAGCAATGTTCTAGTGAAAATAGATCATTCTGACACAATACTTGCTGAATAAAAATCTCAGAAGTTCACAGGGGTATTTCATACCGTAGACTTAATAATGCCAGAAATAAAATGAACCTCTTTCCTTTCTACTTGGAGGGCTCAGGAACACAGTTTCTGTAGCTCATTAGCTATTAAAATTATTAACAAATTATTATTTTCAATTGAAAGTGGTTATGGTATTCATTATTTCCTCTCATGCCAAGATTCTCTACAGTCTACTCAAGACATGAATTGTCCAAAGCAATCCAAAGTTTCTAAATAGTTTTGGACCAGCTTCACTGACTTTGGCCCAGCAAACCACTCAGGGCTGAGTGGCTAAAGGAATCTGTTACATAATTTATTGAGAACTTAATTGAGACTAATCATTGTCTCTCGTTCCCTTGCCTGAAGAACATCTGCCCAGCATCTGCTGTGACTCCATTTGGTTGGGATGTTTGAATCTTTCTGTGAAGTGAAATAAAGGGCATGAATATTTTATTGTAGATTTATCCCACTGTAACTTTTTATAGGAAACTGCTGGTGGTTTTATTAGCCAGCAGCATTAATACACAGTGTCTCTCCAGTGTGCTGGAGCCAAGGTTTAGGGTGTTCTCAGAACACGCTGGCTTAATGAGATCCACCCTTGAGGAGAAGGTAGGCATGTCTGTGAGCGAGGTGCTGCAGTAAGTGTGTGGGGTGGGGAATACAGATCCTGGACTAGTCAGTGATGAGCCCGCTAAGACCCGGGTCCATCCAGAAGGGGGGCACAAGATGATAACAGGTTGACATGTGTGATCAATCACTGGCGTGTCCACGTGAGAAATGAATAGGAGCCGTTCACCCCATCACCCCATTTCACGTGGTAAAGCAAAGTGTGGGAAGTTCAGCAGCCAAGGTCATCAACGACTTAGCCAGTGAGTCCAAACTGGAACCAAGCCTCTTGCCTCCTAGGAGGTGCCCAGCCATAATGAGGTGAGGATATTCTTGGGGGAAAGAGTATCTTTCAGACTGGGAACCAGAGGCAGAAGAGGGCACATGCAGGACCTCTGGAAGAGCCCCTGGAGGGGCAGACTCTTGAAACTGGCCAGCTGAGCAGGTGAGGAGGCTGTGCAGGCAAAGGAATCAGTGCCCACGTCTCCAGGTCAGGGAATGTCAAACACAGGGAGGAACACATGGGGCCACCCAAAGGCAGGGGGTAAGGCTAGACCCCTACCTTGATCTGACCTTATTTCCATTTGTTTTAGAGCAGTGTCTTATTTTTGTTTGCCTGCTTATACTCATGAAAACATCTACAATCCCCAGTGGAATGATGGAGGAGCCTGGGCTGAAGGAATGACTCAGTTATCGGACTGGGCCTTGACTGTGACTTCAGAATGTGAAAGATAGTAGGCCCTAGGGAGCCAGTGAAGGTTTTAGAGTGAGGAAGTCACATAACTGATGCCATGGCAGAGGTGCGTAGATTACTTGGAAGAGAAAAGAGATCCCATGGTGGGAAAGCAGTTAGGAGAATGTTATAATACCCCAGGCAAAGTGGCCATGGAAATGGAGAAGGGAGGCAGATCTGAGATCCCGTATGGAGGTTGGCTTGGTGGCACTTGGCAGCTGCCCTCTAACCCTGCATGGCTGGTCTCTTGAAAAGTCTTGGCAGTGGGGCAAGGAGGATTGGTTTGTGACCTTGCCCGCCCAGAACCAGAGGTGTGGTGGGACCCCTGCTGTCCTTCAGGCTGTGAATCACAAAGTCCTGGAGTTCCCAAAGTGGGGAGTAGGGAGGCCTATGAATCAAGATACATATGGAAATCATATCATGAGTTAGCTCTGGGAAAAGGAAGGGAAGGAAGGAGGGCTGTGGGAACAAAGGACCCCAAGACTGAACAAGGGTAGGACCAGGACTCATTGGAAAGCAAGGAGGGAGGAGGCTTCAGAAAAGTAGAAGGCAAGCGGCAGGAGCTCCCGGCATCTAAGAAGTCAAGGAGGAACCAGTGCAAATCAGGCAGGGCAGTCGCCGGGGTCAAAAGTGTCGAAGCTGCCGTCTGCACTAAGGATCAGCGTGACAAGTGATGCTCACCGAAGGCCCTTCGTCATTTTAGTCAGTGCGGGAAGGAAGACGTTGCAGGATGCCACCACCAAGCAGGACTGGGGCACCACATCGCCAGCTCTCTCCACGTGGCTCTGGCCTGGATGTCTGTCACCCGCGGGAATCTCTTCCCAGGCTCAACGCAGACACCACCCTTTCCAAGCCATCAGGGCCACTGCTTCTAACCCAGCAGCACATTAGGTGGCACCAGCAATGCAAAATAGACCAACAAAGAGTCAGCGTGGAGGCTGTTGTCTAGGGCCCTGGCTGGCTCCTGTCTGCTCTGGGGCAGTGGGGAAGCGCCTTTGGCAGGAGGGGCTCAGGGAGCAAATGGGAGGCTTGCAATTAAAGGCAGTTGTGGGTGGGGACACGGGCGGTGCTGTACATTCCCTTGCTCATAAAGCCGCGGGCCAGAACCCTTGCAGGGCGAGCTCCGAGCCAGCATCAGCCAGGTTTGCAGACTGGTCGTGTTGGAGCCCTGCCCCCTGCCCCTCTGCACACAACGGCCTCTCCCCTCTGTGCCCCTTCCAGAAGGCTCAGGGCTGTGGCTCACTTCAGCTCTGGAGAACTCCCCCAGAAACATTTTCAGAGAGTCTTGTGAAATCCTGAGCGTTTTCATAGCCAAAGTGAGGCAACGGCAGGGCTGGAATGTCAGGGAGGTCTGCTTGCATGTTTTCACATTGAATAATTTGGTGGGGCTGGGCCACTGGGCCAGCTGGGCAGGGGCTCCTGCTGGCGTTCATCAGGCCTCTGGCTATCTCCGCAGCCCCCTGGATTCAGGACTTTGGTGTTGGTTTCAGACTGGTACCGCTCAGACTGCTCTCTTGGGAAAACCGAATCACATCATAAATCTGGGGGAGTCTTGTTTCCCTCATCTTCTCAGGACAAAATTCTTGGGACACACATATTGAGCCAACCAAAAGACAAATTAGAGTGTGTGTGTAATAGGAAGGTGGAGACAGAGCATTACCGGAGGATCCATGTGGCAAGACAGTGGTGCAGAGTGGCCTCTCAGGCCAGAGCCACCGGAAGGTACACATCCAGCCTCTCTGGTTTAGGTTCAGAACCACCAGAGCTGCCTCCTTGGAAAATTAAAGTGGGCAGTCCCAGACCAGAGGCAGAACTGAATTCCACAGCAGACACGGCTTGGCCTGCACAGGCGTCTTAAGGTTTTAGAGTTCATTTCCAATACTTTAAAAATCAAGAGGTTGCAATAAGACTCGGAGTTTTCAACATTATTTTTTAAAAGGAAAGATGTGGCAATACTTGCCCCACATGGCAACAGTAGACTGGAGCCTGGCAGCTCCCAAGACAGAGGCCACGTTCATTCCCAGCTGACCACAGATGAAGCCACTCTCAGCAGTCAAGGTCAGCAAGTACATCTGACCTGGTTCTGGGTTGTGCAAGCATTTTTCTTATGAAAAATGTTCAGCTGTGCAGGAAAGTCTGAGATTAACTAATAAACACCTGTGCTGTGAACATCCTTGTCCAGTTTCCTCGGACACACGTGCAAGCGGTGTCCCTACAAGGGTGACCACACAGTCACAGGTCTGCACCCCTCGAGCTGTCTTCCAAAGGCTTGCCTCGCGTTACCCTGTCACCAACGCCATAAGGGCTCCCATTGCTCCAGCTGTGAACAAATTTCGTCAGACTTTGTAGTGTTGCCATCTGCTGGGGAGGAAATGGTGCCTCATTGTTTGATTTTTTTAAATTCTCCTGTGCTGTAGTGAGGTTGAGTGTCTTCGTATGTTAAGAGGATATTTATATTTTTTCTGTGATTTATCCTCCTGTTCTTTGCGCATTATCCTGTTGGGCTACTTCTCTTTTACTAATTGATGTATGAGCTTCCTCATACACCTTGGATTATATTTTCCCTTATTTGAGGCATCTCTCTTCACCTCTAAGGTCTTTCAGTAGAAGCTTTCATCTTTAATTTAGTTAAATTGGTTAATTTTTAATTTAGGAATCTTCCTTCTTTTGTCTTGTTTTACAATTCCTTCCTGACCTTACAACTGCAAATATATTTTCTTATGTATTCTTTCAGAACTTTTAAGGTTTTGCTTTGTTGTGCATATAAGAAGGCTTTAACCCATCCAGAGGATGAGATGGTTGGATGGCATCACCGACTCGATGGGCGTGAGTTTGAGTAAACTCCAGGAGTTGGTGATGGACAGGGAGGCCTGGTGTGCTCCAGTCCATGGGGTTGCAAAGAGTTGGACACGACTGAGTGACTGAACGAACTGAAATGAACCCATCCAGAATGCCTTTTTCTGTATAGTCTGAGTTGAGACAATGAACTAATTTTTTCTGTATTATAGCCTATTGTTCCTGCATTATATCATGGCTAGTTCACCCCATTCCCACTGATAAATAAGGCTGTATTTATGGTAACCAAGAAAATAAAACACACTATTCTTTCTGACCACAAGAAAATTACATTGGAAATAAGCAGTAAAAAGATAGTGACCCACTTTTTTTTATATTTTTAGAAATTAAAAAATATATAGTTCATGAGTTTGGAGGAAATGATATTGGAAATTATAAGATATTCAGAACTAACAATTAATATTTCTTTTTTCTCCCTATTTTTGGGAAGCTGTGGATTATATTTCTGTTCTTTTGATAGCTACTCTTAAATGTGACCCATGTACCTTAACTATAAGCATTGCTGCTGCTGCTGCTGCTGCTGCTGCTAAGTCGCTTCAGTCGTGTCCGACTCTGTGCAACCCCATAGACGGCAGCCCACCAGGCTCCGCCGTCCCTGGGATTCTCCAGGCAAGAATACTGGAGTGGGTTGCCATTTCCTTCTCCAATGCATGAAAGGAAAAATTGAAAGTGAAGCCGCTCAGTCGTGTCTGACTCTTAGCGACCCCATGAACTGCAGCCTACCAGGCTCCTCCGTCCATGGGATTTTCCAGGCAAGAGTACTGGAGTGGGGCGTCATTGCCAGTAAAGTCCAAAGTACTTAGAATCACCAGCCTCTTCCTAAACAAGACAGTGTCCTTAGAGTGTGTGTCCCTCAAACAGCCTCTATGTCTTCCCGTTATTATCTGGACATTTTGCATAATGAGGACCTAAAAATGTTCTGGTGTAATGAAAAATTTTATTAATTACATGAAACAGACAAAATTCCTAGAAATACTACTGTGACTGACTCAAGAATAAATAGATAACCTGAGCACACCCATAACAAGTAAAGAGAGTGAATTAGTAATAAAAAAAACTTCCCACAGAAAAAGCCCAGGATCAGATGGTTTTACTGGTGAAGTTTACCAAAAATATAAGGAAGAATTAATATCAATTTTTAGTAGCCTCTTCCTAAAAGTAGAAAAGGAAGCACTTTGCAGTTCATTCTGTGAGACCAGTATTACCCTGATAACAAAAGCAGACAAAGAGATCACAAGAAAAGAAACTACCTGCCGATATCATTGATGAATATAGACACAAACATCCTCAACAACATATTAGTAAATTGAATCCAGCAATATGAAAAGGATTACATGCCATGATCAAGTGGAAACTTATCTGAAAATCAAATAATGTAATATACCACATCAGTAAAATAAAAGACAGACCACATCATCGTCTCAATTAACACAAACACACACAAAGTATTTGACAAAATTCAGTATTCTTTCATGATCAAAACGTTCAACAAACTATGAATAGAATAGAATTTTCTCAATCTCCTGAAGGGCACCTACAAAAAACCCACAGATATCATCACACTTAACAGTGAAAAACTAAATGCTTTTCCCTTAAGAGAGGAATAAGACAAAAATGTCTGTTTTCACCACTTATATTCAATATTGTACTGGTGGTTCTAGCCAGGGAAATTAGGCAGAAAAAAAAAAGGCATCTAGATTAGAGAAGTAAAGCTACATATATTTGCAGATAACATGATCTCCCATATAGAAGATTCTAAAGAATCCAATAAAAAAGCTACTAGAACTAATATATGTGCTGAAAAACAAAATTCAGCTCAGTTAATTCCAAGATCTAGTTGACTTTATTTAACAGTTCTTGAATCTGGCAGCTTCCCAGCTAGCAACTAGAAGAGTGTGCCAAGGGGTCACACTAAATGGAATGTATTTACTGGCAGGAAGAGGGTGGGGCAAGAAAGTATTAAGAAGTAAAGATTGCTTCCCTGGTGGCTCAGATGGTAAAGAATCCGCCTGCAGTGCAGGAGACATGGGTTCGATCCCTGGGTCAGGAAGATCCCCTGGAGAAGGGAATGGCAACCCATTCCAGTATTCTTGCCTGGAGAATTCTGTGGACAGAGGCTCTGGAAGTCTACAGTCCAGGGGATCGCAAAGAGTCGGACACGACTGAGTGACTAACACACACAAAGACTGCTTTAGTCCAGGCCATCTTCTTTAGGGGGAAGGGAAGGGCTTTATCATGCACATTACCTCATTAGTGTTGATTACAAAATTCCAGATTGACTCTTTTAAAGGTCATATTTCTGGAAGGGATTGAAACTGCAATTAAGTCTTGGTTTGCTGTCATGGTGGTGGGTGTGGCAAATGATACATTTTGGGCTTGTTATTCTTAACAAACAAGTTAAGCAAGGTTATAGGATGTAAGATTGATATACAAAAATCAATTCTGTTCCTATACCCTTGCAAAGAATAGTCTGAAAAGGAAGTGAAGGAAACAGTTCCATTTGCAGTAGCATCAAAAACAATAGAATACTTAAGAATGAATTTAACAGAAGAAGTATAAGACTTAAACACTGAAAATGGCAAAACATTATTGAAAGAAGTTAATGAATATCTAAATATATCCCAGTAGAAATCCTGATATTGTTAAGAGAGCTGTACCCCACAAATTGATCTACTAACAAACCATAATCCCTATCAAAATTCCAACTGTCTTCACTGCACAAATGAACAAGCTGACCCTAAAATTTATGCGAAATTGCAAAGGGTTCTGAATAATCCTTAGAAAGCATCACTACAAACAAAGCTAGTGGAGGTGATGGAATTCCAGTTGAGCTATTTCAAATCCTCAAAGGTGATGCTGTGAAAGTGCTGCACTCAATATGCCAGCAAATTTGGAAAACTCAGCAGTGGCCACAGGACTGGAAAAGGTCAGTTTTCGTTCCAATCCCAAAGAAAAGCAATGCCAAAGAATGCTCAAACTACCACACAATTGCACTCATCTCACACGCTAGTAAAGTAATGCTCAAAATTCTCCAAGCCAGGCTTCAGCAATACGTGAACCGTGAACTTCCAGATGTTCAAGCTGGTTTTAGAAAAGGCAGAGGAACCAGAGATCAAATTGCCAACATCCGCTGGATCATCGAAAAAGCAAGAGAGTTCCAGAAAAACATCTATTTCTGCTTTATTGACTATGCCAAAGCCTTTGACTGTGTGGATCACAATAAACTGTGGGAAATTCTGAAAGAGATGGGAATACCAGACCATCTGACCTGCCTCTTGAGAAACCTGTATGCAGGTCAGGAAGCAACAGTTAGAACTGGACATAGAACAACAGACTAGTTCCAAATAGGAAAAGGAGTACGTCAAGGCTATATATTGTCACCCTGCTTGTTTAACTTATATGCAGAGTACATCATGAGAAACGCTGGGCTGGAAGAAACACAAGCTGGAATCAAGATTGCCGGGAGAAATATCAATAACCTCAGATATGCAGATGACACCACCCTTATGGCAGAAAGTGAAGAAGAACTAAAGAGCCTCTTGATGAAAGTGAAAGAGGAGAATGAAAAAGTTGGCTTAAAGCTCAACATTCAGAAAACTAAGATCATGGCATCTGGTCCCATCACTTCATGGGAAATAGATGGGGAAACAGTGGAAACAGTGTCAGACTTTATTTTTTGGGGCTCCAGGATCACTGCTGATGGTGATTGCAGCCATGAAATTAAAAGACGCTTACTCCTTGGAAGGAAGGTTATGGCCAACCTAGATAGCATATTTAAAAGCAGAGACATTACTTTGCCAACAAAAGTCCATCTAGTCAAGGCTATGGTTTTTCCAGTGGTCATGTATGGATGTGAGAGTTGGACGGTGAAGAAAGCTGAGCGCTGCAGAATCGATGCTTTTGAACTGTGGTGTTGGAGACGACTCTTGAGAGTCCCTTGGACTGCAAGGAGATCCAATCAATCCATCCTAAAAGAGATCGATCCTGGGTGCTCATTGGAAGGACTGATGTTGAAGCTGAAACTCCAATATTTTGGCCGCCTCATGCGAAGAGTTGACTCATTGGAAAAGACCCTAATGCTGGGTAGGATTGGGGGCAGGAGGAGAAGGGGACGACAGAGGATGAGATGGTTGGATGGCATCACCGACTCGATGGACATGGGTTTGGGTAGACTCTGGGAGTTGGTGATGGACAAAGAGGCCTGGTATGCTGCAATTCATGGGGTTGCAAAGAGTCGGACACGACTGAGCAACTGAACTGAACTGAACTGAATAATCAATACAATTTTAAAAAATAAGAACAAAGTTAGAGGACTTACGCCTCTCAGTTTCAAAACTTACTACAAAGTTAGAGTAATCAAGACAGTATGGTAATTGCATAAAGACAGACATATAGAACAATTAATATAAATGAATATCTAGAAGTAAACATTCTCTCATTTACTATCAGTTAATTTTCAACATGAGATACCAGAACAATCCAATGGAAAAAGAATACTCTTTTCTATAAATGATACTGAGACTCTGAATGTCCACATCAAAAGACAGAAGTTGGGTCCCTAGCTCATACCATAGACAACAATGAACTCAAAACGGATCAAACAACTAAATGTAAGTGCTGAAGCTATAAAACTCTTATAGGAAAACATAGGCATAAATCCTCCTGACTCTAGATTAGGTGATGCTTTCCTAGATATGAAAGCAAAAACAAAGGTAATGAAGAAAACATAAACTCGGACATTATAAAAATGTAAAACTTTTGTTCTTCAAAGCCATAAAAAAATAAAAAGATAACCCAATGGGGGGAAAAGCATTTTCACAAATCATACATGTGAAAAGATCATTTTAACCTCCCTAATAGCTCAGTTGGTAAAGAATCCACCTGCAGTGCAGGAGATCCCAGGTAGATTCCTGGGTCAGGAAGATCTGCTGGAGAGGGATAGGCTACCCCCTCCAGTATTATTGGGCTTCCCTTGTGGCTCATCTGGTAAAGACTTTGCCTGCAATGCAGGAGACCTGGATTCGATCCTTGGGTTGGGAAGATCCCCTGGAGAAGGGAAAGGCTACTCACTCCAGTATTCTGGCCTGGAGAATTTCATGGACTGTGTAGTCCAGGGGGTCGCAAAGAGTCAGACACGACTGAGTGACTTTCACTTCAATTCACTTCATTTTAACTAGAATATATCAAGGACTCTTTGGGCTTTACAGGTGGCACAGTGGTAAAGAATCTGCCTGCGAATGCAGCAGATCCAAGAAAAATGAGTTCAGTCCCTAGGTTGGGAAGATCCGCTGGAAATGATAACCCGCTC
Source organism: Okapia johnstoni (assembly GCA_024291935.2). Taxonomy (NCBI): domain Eukaryota; kingdom Metazoa; phylum Chordata; class Mammalia; order Artiodactyla; family Giraffidae; genus Okapia; species Okapia johnstoni. The sequence continues at coordinate 5,290,022 of CM044326.1, forward strand.
CAGTGTTCTTACCTGGAAAATCCCATGGACAGAGGAGATTCGAGGGCTACAGTCCACGGGAGTTTCAAAGAGTTGGACACGACTGAGTAACTGAAACACAACACACATCCAGGACTCTTCCAACTCAGTAATAAAAACACATAATCCAATTTAAAAATGGGTAAATTATGAGTAGACATTCTCAGAAGAAGATATGCAAATGGCAATAAGCACACGAGAAGATGCTCACCATCATCAGCCATCAGGGAGTTCACAAATCAAAACCATAATAAAGTTCAACAAATGATATTGGGAAGAATGGATGTCAAAATATGGAAGAATGAAGTTGGATCTTTACCTTATGTTCAGTTGCTCAGTTGTGTCCGGCTCTTTGTGACCCCATGGACTGCAGCATGCCAGGCCTCCCTGTCCATCACCATCTCCCGGAGCTTGCTCAAACTCATGTCCAGTGAGTTGGTGATGCCATACAACCATCTCATCCTCTGTTGTCCCTTTCTCCTCCCATCTTCAATCTTTCCCAGCATCAGGGTCCTTTCCAATGAGTCAGTTCTTCCCATCAGGTGGCCAAAGTATTGGAACTTCAGCTTCAACATCAGTCCTTCCAATGAACACCCAGGATTGATCTCCTTTAGGATGGATTGATTGGATCTCCTTGCAGTCCAAGGGACTCTCAAGAGTCTTCTCCAACACCACAGTTCAAAAGCATCAATTCTTTGGTGCTCAGCCTTCTTTATGGTCCATCTCTCACATCCACACATGACTACTGGAAAAACCATAGCTTTGACTATATGGACCTTTGTCAGCAAAGTAATGTTTCTTCTTTTTAATATGATGTCTAGTTTTGTCATAGCTTTTCTTCCAAGGAGTAAGAGTCTTTTAATTTCATGGCTGCAGTCACCATCTGCAGTAATTTTGGAGCCCAAGAAAATAAAGTCTGTCACTGTTTCCATTGTTTCCCCATCTATCTGCCATGAGGTGATGGGACCAGATGCCTGATCTTAGTTTTTTGAGTGTTGAGTTTAAATTAGCTTTTCTACTCTCCTCTTTCACCTTCAAGAGGCTCTTCAGTTCCTCTTCGCTTTCTTCCATAAAGATGGTGTCATTTGCGTGTCTGAGGTTACTGATATTTCTCCCAGCAATCTTTACCTTATACTATATATAAAAATAAACTCAAAATGGATCAAAGACCTAAATGTAAGAGTTAAAGCTAAAACTCTTAGAATAAAATATAGGAAAAAAGCTTCGTACTTTGGATTTGGTAATGATTTCTTAGATATGACAAAAAGCATAGGCAACAGAAGGGAAAATAGACAAATTGGACATCATCAAATTTGAAAACTGTACATCAAGGAGCATAATCAACAAAGTGAAAAGGCAGCCCAAGGAATGGGAAAAAATATTTGCAAGTCATATATTTAATAAAGGAGTAATATCTAGCATATCTAAAGAACTCCTATAACTAAACAACAAATGGTACCCAATTAAGAAATAGGCAAAGAAAATGTTCACTCATTTCTCCAAAGGAAATATACACATGGCTAGTAAGTTACCTGAAAAAATGCTCATTATCACTAATCATTAGGGAAATTTCAATCAAACCACAATGAGGACCACTTCATACCCATGAAGATAGCTATTATATATATATATATAAACATCAAATAAGTGTTGGTGAGGATGTGGGGAAATTGGAACCCTCTACACTATTGATTGAAATGTCAAATGGTGCAGCCACCATGGGAAACAGTACAGTGATTCCTTGAAAAATTAAACACAGAATTAACACATGATCCAGCAATTCCATTTCTGGGTATATACTTGAAAGAATTAAAAGCAGGAACCCAAACAGAAATTTGTACAACTATCTTCATAGCATCGTTATTCACAATAGGTAAAGGGTGGAAGCAACACAAGTGTTCCTCTCTGGTAAAATAGATAAATGAAATGTGTTACACGTGTGCAATGGAGTATTATGCACCCTTCAAAAGGAAGGAGATTCTGACATATGATGTAACATGGATGAACCTTGAGGACATTATACTTAGTGAAATAAGACAGTTACAAAAGAATGACAAATATTGTATGGTTCCACTTATATGAGGTACCTGAGCAGACAAAGTCATAGAGACAGAAAGGTTGATGATGGTTGCTGAGAGCTGGAGGAGAGGGAATAGGAGGTTATTGTTTATTGAATCTAATTAATTCCGTTTGGGAAGATAAAAAGTTTTGGCGATAATGGTGAGGATTGCACAACAATGTGAATATATTTAATACTACTGAAATGTACCCTGAAAAGTGGTAAAATATGGTAAATATTTTGCCAGAGGACATGAAAACACAATGGGATACCACTTCACACCCACTAAGATGGCTATAATCAAAATGGTAGATAATAGCAAAAATGTATGGGATTGTAGCTTCCCTGGTGGCTCAGATGGTGAAAAATCTTCCGGGAATTCAGGAGACCTGGGTTGATCCCTGGGTGGGGAAGATCCCCTGGAGAAGGAAATGGCAACCCACTCCAGTATTCCTGCCTGGAGAATCCCATGGACCGAGAAGCCCAGTGGGCTACGCAAAGAGTCGGACATGACTGAGCAACTAACACGCACAGGTGGAGTGTGGAGAATTTAGGTTTTCGTATGCTGCTATAGAAATGCAAAATGGTGCAGCTGCTTTGGAAACAGTCTGGAATTTCTCAAATTGTTAAACATAGAGTTAACATATGATCCAGCAGTTCCACTCCTCGGTATATAGTCAAATGAGAACACATGTCCATACAAAAATTGTCCACTGATGTTCACTGTAGCATTATTCATAATAGCTGAAATGTGGAAATAATCCGAATGTCCCTCAATGGATGACCTGATAAATAAATATGGTATATCCATACATTCAAATATTATTCAATAATAAAAGGGAATGAAATACTGATAGGTGCTATAATGTGGACGAGCCTTGGGAACATCATGCTCAGTGAAAGAATCCAGACACAAAGAACCACATGTTATGTGTCCATTTATATGAAATGTCCAGCAGAGGCACGTCTATAGAGACTAAAAGTAGGTTAGTAATTGCTTAGAGCTGAAAGGGATGGGAGGTGGTATGTATTGGGAGATGACGGCTAAGAGTTGTAGAGTTTCTTTGGGGGGGTAATGAAAATATGCTAAAATTGATTGTGGTGGTTATTTCACAACTCAGAATATTATTGAATTGTTCTCTTTATGTGGATGAATTGTAGAGTATGTGAATTAGGTCTCAATGGGACTGTTAAAATCATGCTTCTGCTTGCTAATGTATGACCTTGGGCAAGCCACTTAGGCTCTCTGTGCCTCGATTTCCTCACCTGGAGAATGGGTCTCCACAGGATTGTTACAGGGATCAACTAATTCGAATCATGTTAAGTGCTCGGAACGTTGCCTGATACATAGGAAGCTCCCAAAATGGTTAGCTGGTGCAATATCTTGAGAAACCACTCTTGAAACGTGTTCTCTTAAGTTGTATTTTAGCGAAGCCTTCCTTCCCTGCCCCTCTCTCCCTCTCCTGCCCCCTCCCTCCCTTCCTTCCCTGCCCCTTCCTCCCTCCCTACCCTTCTGTTCCTCCCTTCCTCTCTCTTCCTTTCCCTGGCACGTGAGAACTAACCACACTGACTCAAGAACCTTTTCAGGGAGGCATGGCAAGTCCTCACACTGACCCAGCCTGGTTTTCAGGGGGGGACTAATGTCCTCTAGCAGAAGCTCACGTGCACAGGCCCGTGTATTCTCTCCCAATCATGCACTGCAGGCTCTCATTTCCTCCTATAAAAAAACAAATATGTGAATAATATTCCTTTTCAGGGAAATGTATATGAGAACTCGTAATTCTCAAGTTTTAAATGGAGAAATGCTGCGTTGAAACGGAGTGTGCAGCTGTAAGGCGTCCCCCTCCATCCCCTGGGAGAACCTCGCAGCCCAGCCTGTTAAGCCCTGGTCGTGCCTCCTCCCCCGGCTCCTCTCACGGACATCTGCTCAATAAAAGCAGCCACGTATCTTCGGAGACTTTAAATGGCACATGTTAAAGGCGTGTTTTGATTGTTCTCATAACAGAGCTGCTGGCTCCAGCCGACCCTGAGCTGTGAGAGCGACCAGGCGGACGCGGCGTCTGCCGCTGCCGCGTCCTCCGTGGTGTTTCTGGGACGAGGCCCAGGAGGTCCGGCTCCGGGCCAGCGGCCTCTGCCACGTCTGCTCAGCCCAGGCCGGCGGCGCACGTGTTGACCACAGCCCGGGTGTCCTGGGAGAGCCCTGTCACCCGCGGGAAGGCAGAGCTCTGGGGGCCTGACCTCGGCCGGATGCTCATAGCCCCGCGTGCAGCAGCTCTGCCCCAGGGCGAGAGAGAGGAGACCTCCGTCCCTAGGCTCCCCCGTGGGCATCCCCCTGGGGCCTTTACCTGCCGTGAGGTCCCCATCCGGTCCTGCTTTATGGATGAGGGCCAGGGGCTCAGAGCAGGCAGAGAACGCGTACCCACTGAGTTACAGGACTCAGCACTCAAGCAGGTTCTTCATATTCCTATCGTCTGAATCACACAGATTTATTGAAAATTTTCTAAAAATTCAAATGAATTTGTTTTGGTTCCAAATGCCCACATAGACAAGCCATTCCAGAGGGCTTTGAGGAACAGCAGTTCCTCTGAATAAAACAGATGTCCAGACGGACAGTAATAGTTCTAGCAGTAATAACAGCTGATGTTTATCAGGCCCACAAAGCACCAGGCCTGGGCTGACCTCGTGGCAGAGGCTTCAGTACTGACTTGTCCAAGGTCACACAGCTGGCAAGCTGGTGGAATGAAGACTCAAGGCCAGGCCCGTCTGATCCCAGGATCCTAAATGCGACCCGCTGAGACTTTGAGAATGTCTGGCTCCAGTAGGTGGGCATCTTTCACCCTTGGGGCATCCTGATGAAATCGGTCAGGTATCCCCTAACCAGAGCATGAGTGTGTAAATACAAAAAGGAAGTCCCTGAGTTGGGGCACCGAGGACTCACCCACTTAATAGCTTGTGGGCTTTGGGCCAATGTTGCTGTCTCTCTGAGTCAGTTCCTCCATCTGTGAAGCAAGACCAGCAGGCCCTGAGCCACCTTCCTCTGGGAGTTCTTGTGGGTCGAAGGCAAGATGGCAGTGAAAAAGTACTGGGCAGGGCTTCCCGGGTGGCTCAGTGGCAAAGAATCTGCCTGCAATGCAGGAGACGCTGGTTCAATTCCTGGGTCAGGAAGATACCCTGGAGAAGGTATAGGCTACCCATTCCAGTATTCTTGGACTTTCCTGGTGGCTCAGATGGTAAAGAATCCACCAGCAGTGTGGGAGACCTGAGTTCGATCCCTGGGTTGGGAAGATCCCCTGGAAAAGGGAAAAGCTGCCCACTCCAGTATTCTGGCCTGGAGAAGTCCATGGACTGTACAGTCCATGGTGTCGCAAAGAGCTGGACACGACCAAGCGACTAAGCACAGCACATTCTTGTCTGGGAAGTCCTATGGACAGAGGAGCCTGGTGGGCTACACAGTCTGTGTGATTATGGCCAAGGCTTCCACTCACCATGCTGGCCACACCAGGCCCCTGGTCTTCCTCCCCAGCTGGCCTCCAGCGTGTCAGACACGGCCCAGGTCTCCAACAGGTCATCTGCTCTGCCGTTTGGCCCAGATGACTTTGCACGAGGCGCTGCCAATGGGCAGGGTGGCCCAGGTGTCTAGACAGGTGGCTCCGTGAGCCACTGCTCGCAGCCCTCAGCTGTTCTCAGCATTCCCTTCTCATACAGGTGTCCCCTCTCACATCCTCACTCATCTTCCCGCCCACATGCAGCTTGCTTGACCAGAGGCTCCCAAGTCATGGGACATCTTGCTGACCTCTAGGTCTAGTTTCCAAAGCTGGAGTGTCATCCCAGCATTGAGGGTTTGTGGACCCCACTCTATAAGGCATCAACCCAAATCCGCTGAGAGTGCCAGCATCTCCTCTTTACCCTCATCTATTTGGCACTTGCAGCGCTGGCAACTGGCCTCCCCAGGCCTCCCCCCAGTCAGCTTCGCCGCCTCCTGGCTAAATCCAGGGATGCTCTGCAGGCCTCATCCAGCCCAGCCCTTCTTGCTTCCTCTTGCACTGTCCACTTGCCCTCACTGCCCTTGCTCATCACCTCTTCTCCCTCTCCTCAGAGCCTTCCATGACTGAGTCCAGCCCCAGGTGATGCACTCCCCAAGCCCTGCCCGCTGCCCTCCAGTATAAGCTCCCCGGATGAGTCGTTCTCACCCTTGCTGTCTACCAGAACTTTATTGCTTTTGACTTCCAACCCTGTGTCTCCGGTCAGGTGGCACCCTTGAACTCCAGAACTGCACCTGCAGACCCTTCCCAGCACCACTCAGTGGCCTAACGGCCAGCTGAAAATAACAGCCCCCCTTCTGCCCCCAGGCCAGCTCCCCTCCTTGCATTCTCCCTCGCAGTGGAGGCAACCACCAGCATCCTCTGGACCAGTCAGAATCCTGAGCTTGACCCTTGCCTCCTTTCTCTCCATGACCCCATGTACCCACAGCCCTGTCAACTCCACCCTTTCCTAGTCTCGTATCAGCGTGCCTGTTTCCTCTACCGCCTTGGTGAAACCCATCATCTTGCCCCAGGGTACACCATCACCAGAGACCCCCAAGACAGCTTCCCTCCTACCCACACTGAAGTATCCTTTGAGGATTGGTCATCCCAAACTCACAGTTGCTGCTCGACATTTCATGGGTAGGTGCTCGCTCTCAGAGCCCTGAGCCCTGTTTCTTTGGTTGACCAACTTCACCTTGACCTTCACGACCCAACTCAAGCTCCATTTCATCCACTGCACTAATCAGATAGTGATGACATAGCCTGTTTTTATGTTTCCTTCTCCCCCAAGGACCACACACTTGACTGAGCTTTGTGAATGTGGGGACACTGAGCTGAGTGCCCGGGCCCTTGGTTCAGAGCTTGGCATGAAGTTGATACCCATGTGTCTGGAGGACAGAGAGGATAAGGTTGGACAAAGTAGCCATCCCAGTAGCCAAAATCTCTTTAACCTCCCTGCAGCCTCCTGGAGCTTCCAGGCTGTTTCACATCCTTCTTTTTATGCTGTGGTATTTTACCTGTAGGGTATTTGATTCTGTGCTTGGAATTTGTGTGTCTCTATAACAGATGCTCGGGCAATCACATACAGGCACCTAGTTACTTTACCTTGATTAATTTAGCTAATGTAAAGAACTTTCCTGGCTCAGAGACAGGCACAGACTAGGTGCTCAGTCAATACCAGATCCTTACTACTGACCCATTTTGGAGATGGATAAAACTGACCCCACAGACAAACCACTTGCTATCTTAAACGCTTGTATTAAAATACAACAGCTCACACTTTTTTTTTACAATTTGAAGTTGCTGAAAATGAATGACCCACAAGTGTGTTCTTTTTGGTTATCTATATTGGAGATTCAAGCCTTTGACTGTGTGGATCACAATAAACTGTGGAAAATTCTGAAAGAGATGGGAATACCAGACCATCTGACCTGTCTCTTGAGAAACCTGTATGCAGATCAGGAAGCAACAGTTAGAACTGGACATGGAACAACAGACTGGTTCCAAATAGGAAAAGGAGTACGTCAAGGCTATATATTGTCATCCTGCTTATTTTGTGTTAGAAAAATGTGATCCCGAAGATGCCATTGTTTCTTTGTGAGACAGTCACATTTCCGCAGATTGCATGAGATCTTTACCTAGTTTAAGTCTTAAATCAAGAATTGAATAGAAACTGAATTTTGAATAGAAGATAAAATTCTCAGAACTATTAATGTGATGTATACTTAAAATAATGACAATCAAAGATGTCTGCATCCTAATCCCTGGAACTCATGAAAATGTTAGGTTACATGTCAAACTGTCAGCTCCTGGTCATGTTTTTGCCTGACTCTGTAGAGCTTCTCCATCTTTGGCTGCAAAGAATATAATCAATCTGATTTCGATATTAACCATCTGGTGACATCCATGTGTAGAGTCATCTCTTGTGTTGTTGGGAGAGGGTGTTTGCTATGACCAGTGTATTCTCTTGGCAAAACTCTGTTGCCCTTTGCCCTGCTTCATTTTGTACTCCAAGGCCAAACTTGCCTGTTACTCCAGGTATCTCTTGACTTACTACTTTTGTATTTCAGTCTCCTATGATGAAAAGGACACGTTATTTTTTGGTGTTAGTTCTAGAACGTCTTGTAGGTTCATTTAACCATTCGACTTCGGCTTCTGCAGCATTGGTGGTTGGGGCATAGACTTGGATTACTGCGATATTGAATAGTTTGCCTTGGAGATGCACACAGATTGTTCTGTCGTTGTTAAGACTGCACCCAAGCACTGCATTTTGGACTCTTCATTGACTATGAGGTTTACTCCATTTTTTTCCTAAGGGATTCTTGGCCACGGTCGTAGATATAATGGTCATATGAATTAAATTCGCTCATTCCAGTCCATTTTAGTTCACTGATTCCTAAAATTTCAATGTTCACTGTTGCCATCTTCTGTTTGACCACTTCCAATTTACCTTGATTCATGGACCTAACATTCCAGGTTCCTATGCAGTATTGTTCTTACAGCATCAGACTTTACTTCCATCACCAGCCACATCCACAACCGGGTGTTGTTTTTGCTTTGGCTCCTTCTCTTCATCCCTTCTGGAGTTGTTTCTCCACTGATCTCCAGTAGCATATTGAGCCCCTACCGACCTGGGGAGTTCATCTTTCAGTGTCATATCTTTTTGCCTTTTCATACTGTTCATGGGGTTCTCAAAGCAAGAACACTGAAGTGGTTTGACATTCCCTTCTCTAGTAGACCACGTTTTTGTCAGAAATCTCCACTATGGTCCATCTGTCTTGGGTGGCCCTACATGGTGTGGCTCGTAGTTTCATTGAGTTAGACAAGACTGTGGTCCATGTGGTCATTTTGGTTAGTTTTCTGTGACTGTGATTTTCATTCTGTCTGCAGTGGCCAAAGGACTGGAAGAGGTCAGTTTTCATTCCAATCCCAAAGAAAGACACTGCCAAAGAATGTTCAAACTACCGCACAATTGCAGTCATCTCACACACTAGCAAGGTAATGCTCAAAATTCTCCAAGCGAGGCTTCAACAGTACATGAACCGAGAACTTCCAGATATCAAGCTGGATTTAGAAAAGGCAGAGTAACCAGAGATCAAATTGCCAACATCCGCTGGATCATAGAAAAAGCAAGAGTGTTCCAGAAAAAACATCTATTTCTGCTTTATTGACTATGCCAAAGTCTTTGACTGTATGGATCACAACAAACTGTGGAAAATTCTTGAAGCGATAGGAATGCCAGGCCACCATACCTGCCTCCTGTGAAATCTGTATGCAGTTCAAGAAGCAATAGTTAGAACTGGACATGGAACAACAGACTGGTTCCACATTGGGAGATGAGTACATCAAGGGTGTATATTGTCACCCTGCTTATTTAACTTATATGCAGAGCACATCATGGGAAATGCCAGGCTAGATGAAGCACGAGCTGGAAGCAAGATTGCCAGGCAAAATATCAGTAACCTCAGATATGCAAATGATACCACCCTTATAAGAGAAAGTGAAGAGGAACTAAAGAGCCTCTTGATGAAAGTGAAAGGGGAGAGTGAAAAAGCTGGCTTAAAACTCAGTGTTCAAAAATGAAGATCATGGCATCTGATCCCATCACGTCATGGCAAATAGATGGGGAAACAATGGAAACAGTGACAGATTTTATTTTCTTGGGCTCCAAAATCATTGCAGATGGTAACTGCAGCCATAAAATCAAAAGACACTTGCTCCTTGGAAGAAAAGCTAGACAGCATATTAAAAAACATAGACATTACTTTGCCGACAAAGGTCCATCTTGTCAAGACTATGGTTTTTCCAATAGTCATGTATGGATGTGAGAGTTGGACTATAAAGAAAGCTGAGCACTGAAGAATTGATGCTTTTGAATTGTGGTGTTGGAGAAGACTCTTGAGAGTCCCTTGGACTGCAGGGAGATCCAACCAGCCCATCCTAAAGGAAATCAGTCCTGACTATTCATTGGAAGGACTGATGCTGAAGCTGAAGCTCCAACATTTGGCCACCTGATGTGAAAAGCTGACTCATTGGAAAAGACCCTGATGCTGGGACAGATTGAAGGCAGGAGGAGAAGGGGCCGACAGAGGATGAGATGGTTGGATGCCATCACCGACTTGATGAACATGAGGTTGAGTAAGCTCCCGGAGTTGGTGATGGACAGGAAAGCCTGGCGTGCTGCAGTCCATGGGGTCGCAAAGAGTTGGACACCACTGAGCGACTAAACTGAACTGTTTTAAGCCACCCAGCTTGTGGTACTTCTTCGTAGCAGCTCTAGCAAACTAATACAGGTTTCTAATCAGCTGGTTTATCCTGAATTATCTGAGTGGGTCCAGTGTAATCACAAGGGTCCTAAAACAGAAGAGAGAAGCAAAAGAGAAGGTTGGAGTGATACAACGCTAGAAGAGTTCTACCTGATTTGCTGGCTTTGAAAACAGAAGAAGGTGTCACCAGCCAGGGAATCAGGGCAGTGTGTAGAAGCTGGGAAAGGCAAGGAAGCAGAATCTTCCTGGAGTCTCCAGAAGGAACGAGCCCTGCAGCGCCTTGATTTTAGCCCCTTGAGATCCACGTCAGTTTTCCTACCTCCAGAAATACAAGATAATCAGTCTGTGTTGTTTTGCACCCTTAAGTTTATAGCAGTTTGGTACAGCAGTTAAAAAAAAAAAAATACAGAGTCTCAGGTAGTGACAGAGCTGTCCAAAATCTAGTAGCACCCCCTCGTCCATGGGCCATATACCGAAGTCCCCATAGTAGATGCACGAAACCCAGGATAGTACTGAACCCTGCAGGTATTTACATACTGTGTATTTCCTATACTAAGTGACATGGAGCCTATACAGTGTGGATAAGCTGGGCAAAAGAATGGTTCACATCCCAGGCGGGATTGATTGGGATGGTGAGAGATTTCATCCCACTGCTCAGAACAGTGTGCAGTTTAAACTTATGAATTGTTTATTTCTGAAATTTTCCATTTAATGTCTTCAGGTTGCAGTTGACTGCTAGTAAACTGGGGGAAATGAAACCACAGAAAAAGGCAGAAAACTACCTGATTAGAATGATTAAACTGGGCAAAGTGAAACCCAGATAAAGGCGGACAACTACCTGATTAGAATGATTAAACTTGACATATGTACAAAGGAGATGCATCTGTGTTGGTTGGACAGGAGAGGCTGACCTGACCCTGTGGGAATGCGGGAGGGGCCTGAATTCTGGAAGTATTAATGGTGGCTTCATCAAGAATTACAGTTTTATTGCCTTTAAGAAGAACTGCTAACTCAAACTCAGCTAATGAATTGTCGCTGTTAAGATTTTTAGAGGATATGAGTGAAAAAAGCTCAGGTTTGCATTGTAATTATAGTACAAATTGTTGTGTGGAACTGTCAGCCCGTCTCAAGTTAATAGACTTGGAATCGATGGGACTTGACTCTGATGTCCAGGCATGCGACATCGTCCCCTGTCCCGCATGGGCCTCGTGCAGCAGAGGCCCTTCAGCGGAAGTGGTTTCTTTCCGTCACTGAGAGCAAAGTCTTAGGAAGGCCACTTTTCATCCCCATTCCTCACCGAGGTATGTGTTAAGTTCAGGAGCAAGAAGGTCCAGCTGAAAAATAGTTCCAATAACCTGTAGCAGGTGTGCCCACGACACAGAGCCCTCCCGTCTGTGGCTCAGCATGTGTTTCAGGAAGGGATGGATCTGAGGATTCCTCTGGAAAGAGGACAAGGGGTACGTGAGCTCTTTTCCGTCCTGTCATCCTTTGGAAAAGTACCAGCTTCCGGTGGCTCAGATGGTAAAGAATCCACTTGAACACTGACCTGGGTTCGATCCCTAGGTTGGGAAGATCCCCTGGAGGAGGTCATGGCAACCCACTCCAGTATTCTTGCCTGGAGAATCCCATGGACAGAGGAGTCTGGCAGGAGTCCCTGGGGTCACAAAGAGTCGGGCGACTAGGCACAGCACACAACAGACACCAGAGGTAAAGGAGAGAAGGACCTGAGGGGCTGGCAGTCCCTCCCAGCTCTGTGGGAATCTGACCCCCACAGACCTGACTTTCTCACCAGTGGTGGGCCAGGAGGAGCCCCCAGGGCAGGACTGCTGAGCCCTGCCAGCAGTTCCCTCCCCAGGTGTCCTGGATGTGACCTTTGTGTGAACAGAGTTGGTACCCACATTCCCTAGAGCACATGCTCTGATTACGTGCCCAGCAGTGGAGAAGCTGACACTATGGCAGTGGCATGCACACCGAGGACATGTCCCATGAGTATGACACAGCAGTGTCTGTGTACCCCACAGTATGCATGTGTTATGCTTCCCTGGGCTCGGTCCTGGGGAGCACAGCAGATACGAAAGGCAGGAGCAGGCCTCTAAGCCATTTCACAGGTCAGCACAATAACCTGACCTCAATCTACAACCCAGATCTCCACCTAAAACCTAACATTTGTATTTACAAAGTTAATTGCAAAAGGTCAGGACAAAGGAGATTTGGCTGAGTGTCAGTTCTTGAGCGGAGAAGGCAATGGCACCCCACTCCAGTACTCTTGCCTGGAAAATCCCATGGACGGAGGAGCCTGGTAGGCTGCGGTCCATGGGGTCGCGAAGAGTCAAGGTGCTAGCAGAGGTCAGTGTGGTTGCTTTAAGAAAGAAAGGAAATGGTACAGAGTTGGGGAGCATTAATGAAAACAAGTCCCCACTTAAAGAGAAAACCAGCACATTCTCAGGCACATCCGGACCCTTCTATCCGTGACATATCAATCCATTTTAGGAACAGCAGTGACTGATTTGAGACTTACAATGGATTGAGAATCTGTACATTATTTTGATCAAGAGAAGAGAAAACTTAAAATGGGAACCAAAGGTCTGTCCTCAGATATTTGAGAGGGAATTCTTATACTCTAAAGACCAGGACGAGGAGAAATGGGTAGAAGTTGGTTCGCGTCTTTCAGAAGTGTTCAAGCAGTTGTCAGGCACTGAAATGGGAGCAAAGCTGCATGCCATCTGCAAGGCCTTCATTTCCCACCAAGGAGACACAGAATTATGACAACACTGGTTATGTTATAAGGCTTACGTGTGCCAGGCACTGCCGTAGCTGTTTGCAGGCGGTGTGCTGCTTGTCCTCACCCCAAGGCTGGCACTGTGTTTCCGTCTTCGTAGCATGAGCAAGGGGTCTGATGAGAGGAGAGTCACTGCAGTTAGTCCTGGGCCAGAAGGACAGAGTGACGAGCTCTGCCAAGGAGTCTGGAATGAGCTCTAGGCGAGGTGGCCTGAGCTTGCCCTAAGGGATGAGGAGGAACCATGTCGGGATGGAACTGCATAGCCTCATCTTCTCAAAACTTAATCCACCACCCTCCAGCGCCCCAGCTGGTCCAGGCCACCCTTGTTTCCCACCTGGACCATTGCAATGACCTCCTCCCTGCCCTCCCTGGGCCTCCACACACTGTTGGCTCGCCGCCACGCTGAGCCAGGGTGGCCCTGGAGGGCGTGCCCTCCTCTCTCTAAACCCTCCAAGGCTGCATCTTATCCAGGCAGGAGCCAGCAGCCCGCCAGGCCCTGTGTGACCTCCCCCTGCAGCCTCTCGGGTCCCGCCCTCTCCTGCTCACCCCCTCCCCGGCCACCCTTGCTCCCGGCTGCCCTCGGCCCTACCAGCACACACCACCTCCAGGGCCTTTGCACCTGCTGTGCGCTCTGCCTACATCTTCTCCCAGAAAGCACGGGCTCCTGCCTCACTTCCTCCCAGGCACTGCCCATGGCAGGCCATCCCCCTACCTTGGATAAAATAGTGCTAACCCTCGCCTCTCTCTGTCCACCCTGTGCTGCTTGGCTTTCCTCTGAAGCGCTTATTACGGCGTGGCATATTCTGTCTGTGTCTGTGATACAGAACATGTTATACGACGGGCTACAGTCCATGGGGTTGCAAAGAGTCCGACATGACTGAGCAGCTAACACTTTCACCTTCAATCAGCTTTCATACGCTCTATTACATTATGTTGTATTCTGTTGTATATTGCTCATCAGTTTACCATCTGTCCCCAAGATTCAGAGGCAGGGCTTTGTTTCGTTCACTGCCCCATCACCAGTACCTAGATGTTTCCAAGGGGGGTGGCCTCATCAAATTTGCTTTCAGGTGGGATCTGGGTCTGACTGTTGTGAGAACTGAATGGTTATCAGCACTGACCATCCAGGCGGCACTGCTTTGTCACATAGTGAGTGCCTGGAATTGCCACTATTGGGGTGGCGCTAGTGGTGAAGAACCCACCTGCAGTGGAGGAGATGTGGGTTCGATCCCTGGGTCGGGAAGATCCCCTGGAGGAGGAAATGGCACCCCACTCCAGAATTCTTGCCTGAAGAATCCCATGGACAGAGGAGCCTGGTGGGCTACAGTCCACAGGGTCACAAAGAGTCGGACATGACGGAAGCGACTCAGCACACACATATGCCAGGGACCACAGCACACAGTCTCTGAAAGGACATTCAAAGCCCTGTTTGTGTCCTGAGAAATCATGATTCCTAAACTGCCTAGCTCCTTTCCAGCACCGTAAGGCCAAGAGAGACCTGACAGAATTGGGGTCATTGAAATATTAGGCAGGGGGAGAAAGTCATAGTTCAGCCCTTTCAACTGGTGGCCTCCACAGCTTAATCACTCTCGAGAGACTTTGGCCATCCCAAGTTGCCTCCTCAAGAGTGACAGTCCCCACTCAGGAATGCCCGCCACCCTTTGGAAAGCAGGGAGGCCTGGTGTGTTTGAGCCGGGGATAGGGCATCATCTGTCAAGGGCTGTGCCAGTCACCTTTTGCTGCAGTGACGAACAACCCCAGAATCTCAGTGGCATACCACAGCATCATGTATGACAGAGCCCAGCGGTGGGCAGTGTTGAACCTGCCGTTGAACCTGCTGTTCTCACGGCAGAGAGCAGGAAGAGCAAGAGACAAGCCACAGAGTCACCCAAAGCTTCTGCTGGAATGCGGCCCGCTTCGTGTCCATTCACACCTGAACAAAGATGGCCCAAGACAGCAGGACGGAGATGTAGGTTCAGTAACAGTCTGACGTGGGGAGTGGGGTGCAGAAAGGTTTCTGTGCTGAGAAGACCACTGAACCACTCTAGTCAGACAGCTCTGATAGTCTGGAATTATCTCCAAACCCGACTGCAAAGCTGCATCTGCCTCCTTCCCTCCCACAGCAGGCCCACGATCTGGTGATCTGTCTGGAAGGCCCTTTGCCCTCTCACAGTCTTGTCTTTCTCCGGGCAGGTGGGTGGCAGGCCCATGGAGCCCCTGCTCAGCGACCTGCGAGAAGGGCATCCAGCACCGGGAAGTGACCTGCGTGTACCAGCTGCAGAACGGCACACACGTTGCCACCCGGCCCCTCTACTGCCCGGTGCCCCGGCCGTCGCCAGTACAGAGCTGCGAGGGCCAGGACTGCCTGTCCATCTGGGAAGCGTCGGAGTGGTCACAGGTGGGTGCCTGGGCTGCCCTCAGTGCTGAGACCACTGCCAGGGCCCCGGGGCCTTGTCTGCAGGGACCCCAAAATGGTCCCTTTCCCTCCATGCTGTTTGTGACACATCCCCAGGAATATCCTCACCAGACCCCGGAGCAGCTTAAAGCCGTGTTCTGGGTCACATACTCTCAAATTCCATCTGATGTATCAACATGGCCAAAAAACCAAGCATAGTGGTTTTTTGATAGTATATATCACAGTACTGTTGGGTTTGTTTGCTATGAGAATTCTCTTGTAAACATAGATGGAGGGATGGATAGTTGGATGGATAGGAGGTAGGTAATGGGTAGACAAATAGATAACTTTTCATCTCTTTTGCACGCTCTGGAACTGTAGTGTGGCCAGGTTGGGAAAGTGCTTTCAAAGGCTCGCCTTCAGCTTCACGGCAGTCCTGGTGGAGCTTCCTTTGCAAGAGGCAAGCAGATGCTGGGAGAGACAGCTTTCAGTGTGTGAGTCGGAGTCACAAACCTCGTGCCATGCAACATTTGGGAAAGAGGTCAATTAAGCCTTAAGTTTTAACTTTGAAGACTGATCCTGGAAATATTTTATCTTGGGTAATATCACCCTTCAAGGCTTTGCACTGAACTTGCATTAATGATTTTGATTGTTTGGCTATCAAACAAACAAGCAAGCAAAAATAGCTGAATAAAGGGCAAGCTTCCCTGAGGTCTTCCATCAGACGTGTTCTAGGAAAGTCAGGAAGGCTAAATCCAAGACACTCTTCAGTGTGGAAAGTATTTTTAAAGTTCCTCTTTATTGCCAAACAGTTGGAATTATTTTGAATAAGAAAGTGTTCAGCCCATTTTTAATGAAGGAAAAGTCTGCCCTTGGGCGACTGAGTTTACTTTTTAGGCAGATCCTGACATGTACCTGTTTAAAGAGGGGAGGTTTTTGCCTACCCCTTAAGATATTTTAGGGAAAGGACAGAGTTTAAATTTTTTTAATTTTTTCTCTTTACATGTACCTAGGTTAAGGAGTTTAACATTCAGTGGACTTTTAGGGAGGGTAGTTGGAAAGCTGGGGAGAGGTGTGTAGTCTCTCTCTTGCCATGAGCTTAGGGGCTTGATCACCTGGTTCTTGATCCAAATAAGATTTATGTTTTAATCAGACAAAACCCATAAATTTTCTACCAATAGGGCTCTTATAGAGAAAACAAAAAATGCCTCTTACCAAAATAAACAAGCCTGACATAATCAACTATCATTATAGTATTGAAGAGCACTGTTTTGGAAAGTGTGAGACAGTTGGAGCAGGATTTAAAGAAATATCTCCATCTCTGTTCCTGTATCTGTGTGTTGCCTGATGCTAATCCTGAAATAGTATCCACACCAATCAGTCTAATTCTGCCTCAGCCAAGGCTCAAAATGCTTCTTTCTAAACATTTGACTCAGAATCCAATCTTCCCTCCCTGAGATGCTCACAAAATTGGTATCCCTACCACTTTACCACATACGGAAGTCCCTCTACCATTTCTTCTTCTGGAAACAAATGGGTCTGCATTTCTAGTGGGTGAGTTTTTATTGCTGGGCTTGCTTGTATTCAGCCGGCAGCGTTGACCGCTGGCACCAGGAGTCCCCAGCTTCTTCCCCACTTCGTCAGAATAAGGAGCAAATATTAAAAGGAAGCAAAAGGTAGCCGCTGTCTCCTGTGCTTGACTTCTGGTTCGCACCCCTGGATCAGAAACCAAGAGAGAAGCTGGACATCACCCTCCTAGGCTCCTTGCAGGGGACCCCAGCCTACAGCAGTGCCCTCCCTAAAGGCCTTCCCACCAACAGGCTGCTGCTCAAAAAGGGCCAGACCAGGATTTGGTCAAGAAATGGGCTGGGTATTGAGTGTTTGAAGTTCAAGGGGCGAGGCAAGGAAGACAGAGTAGAGAGAGACAAAGCAGGAACTCAGGCAGAAGTGGTGAGGAGGCCCCTAGTTGCAGAAGGAGCTGCTGGTGTGGATGCTGGTACCAGGGAGGAGCCCGTGAGGCGGACGGTGAGAATGGAGGTGCTGAAATGGTCAGAAAGCACTGCCAAACAGGGAAGCAGAAGGCGAGCCCTTTAACACAGTAACCCAGGGTCCCTGGCCCCACGCCTCCTGCCCCAGGGACTGGCCCCTTGCATCCGAAGTCCCTTTAAAGCCCACACACAAGATCAAATGCAAGTGCTCGTCCAACCCCCGCCCCCTCAGGTGATACCATAATGACCCGTGAAACGTGTATTTCTTGTAACAAAACCAGTTTAAATTTGTCTCAAAAAAGTAAATAAAATAAGAATAGGACCTTCAGGTGGAGAGCTAGGTTGAATTCATAGGAAAAATAAAACTAGATAATATTTTGAGATAAATGTTAGTAACAAATACAAAGAACGACATTTGTCCTTTATGTGCATTTTTTCGGTGGACATAGTGGAACTTGTGAAAAGTTAAGTTTGTTGTAGCTCAAAAAAATCACTGATGTAGCCTCCCATATTTTCAGTCAATCAAGTTAGAGTTGTTGGGGTCCACTCATGCTTCCGTGGCCGGTGGGTAGCCCCACCTGGCTGTTGGGAGGGGGTTCCGCTCAGGCTCTCCCGGTCTCTTCGTGTCTGAGCATTTCCCAGAACCCGGCCTTCAGCCCACCATCTCTGCCGGCCGCGTTTCTGTTTCCATGGTGGGGACTGGGCTTCCCCACACGACGAGCCAGAGGGTGGGCTCCCCAGGTTCCCCGGCCAGGTCGCCTCTGCTTGCTGATCAAGTCAGTTATGTCTCCCAGGGTCAAGGGTCCTCTCTTCCTTGCGCTTTGTGGGTTTGTTTTTTTTTTCATCCCCAAACTCGTTTATTTTTAACTGAAGGAAAATTGCTTCACAGTATTGTGTTGGCCTCTGGCCACACAGGAGTCAGCCACAGGTATACATGGGTCCCCTCCCTCTTTAGCCTCCCCCCACCTCCCACCCTTTCCCACCCCTCCGGGTAGTTACAGAGCCAGGGTTTGAGTCCCCTCATGCTTTGATTTGAGGCGGGTAAGAACTCACTCTTGTCATCCAGGCACCAGTGATCTCCAGCCCAGAGGGTAGGGTTGAGAACCTCCCAAGCGGGCTCCAGACCACCCCCCCTACCAGGTCTGCCTCATCTGTGCCTTGTCACCTCCCCAGCTCTGTCCCTCTTTCCGTGGATCTTGCTGCCTAGGAGTGTGGGAGACTCTGGGGATTCACACGTCACTCCTCTGTTTGGGTCCCCTGCCTGCCCACACCGTCTCTTCCTGTGTTTCCCAGGAAGTAAGATAGCACCGGGAACATTACCTGTTACCATTCGTGGCATTCACATGAAGCCCAGGGGCTTGCCAGGCACCTTCCGTGAGAGTCACCGGGGTCTTTGCTCTCCATCTCCTTCCCTCACCGCCCCCCACGCCCCCCCCCCACCAAACTGGTGCCTTTACTCCGGAATGGCTCAGGCCAAGCGCAGGACCTGGAGGCCAGCTGGGAGGAGCCAGGTGGGACCGTGTGTATAAGACTCAAAAAGACCAGGAGCTTTTTGAGGACAGAATACAGCATCCTCATCCTTGCATCCTCAGTGCTGGGGCTGGTACATGGTAGGCACTTAACAGGTGTGGATGGACCTGACTGGGACTGGGCTGGATTCAGTCTCCGAGTGCTGTCTTGCAGTGTTCGGCCAGCTGTGGTAAAGGGACACAGAAACGGACTGTGACATGCACCAACTCCCAGGGAAAATGTGATGCGTCCACTAGGCCGAGAGCCGAGGAGCCCTGTGAGGACTACTCCGGCTGCTACGAGTGGAAAACCGGGAGCTGGTCCAAGGTGAGTACGGCGCCTGCGCACCACACCTGGGCAGTGTCCATCCCGCCTGGGAAGCAGAGGCCACTCAAGGGGCTCGGCCCTCTCACCGCGGCCCCAGTTCAACCAGATGGTCCCAGTCTCACCACGTGGATCCACTTTCTCTCCCAACTCCACACCTGCTGGTGACCCCACACAGTGTCCCTTCGGAAGGGCTCTGAGAACCCCAAAGCAGGAAAGAGTGCCAAGGGGACCCGTGCATCCTGCAGTGGGCTTGCTCACCCAGCCGTTGAGAGAGGCTCCTCAACAGCTGGGGGTCTGTCCCCAGGCAGACACAGAGCGTCATTGTCCCCAGGGCCCTTGGGCGAGGGCTGGACGACGCTGGAGGGGAAAGCACAGGGCCCTGGGGTGAGGAAAGGAGGCCATATCCCAGAGCCTCAGGGCAGCGGAGTTCAACGGCATTCAAGCGAATGCAAGTTCCCCGCTAGTTATTCCTTTGTTCATTCATCTGCTGTCCTTGACCCGTACCGGAGCTGGATACTGTGGTCACCCCGAGAACCATCCACAAGTGCTCTAGAATCTTCTAAACACGGTACTATTTCTACTGTCTGATTTTCTGATGAAAATCCCCAGTGAGAACCTGGAGCGTGTTGGTTTCCTTTTGGTCTCAGTAACTGGAAGCTCCCATTTGCTTCCATTGATCTCTATGCTCAAAGGCCGTACGCTGGTGGGAACCATTTAGGATTGATTGCTAACAGTTAAAAAATGGGAAATTTCATCTGAAATCTGGATTTGGGCCTTTGTAGGGAAATCTGGCAACCTGGCCTCCATCTGCACGTGGCCTTTGTGACCTGCGGCCCAGCAGGGGCTGTTGCGTCTCCCCAGGCTCCTCCAGGCACTTTGGGCTTCAATTTACCTGTCTGGCCAGGCAGAATAGCGTTGTCTGGACTCCATAGGTCCAGGTGTGAGTTAGAATAAAGCTGTCATTATTCTAAGGGTCCTTGTGGTCACATCCTGAATGCAGCCTGTACCGCTAAAGGGCGACTCCTGTGGTCACGGGTGTCCCTGGGCAGGACGAGAGGTGAGGAAGGATCAGCTGGGCCTTGGGGGTCTGCGGCCCCAGCCTTGGTTCCTCTATTCAGTGACCCCTCTCCCGTGCTGATCCCTGCGTAACAGAAGAAGGGGTGGAGGTGCAGAGAGGTTAAGCGACTCAGCCCCGGCTCTCTGACAGAGTCCAGGCTCCTGAGCCCCAGTTCAGAGCTCCGTCCACCAGGTGGACACACACTGGGGTCTGGAGTCCCCGTGGTGGGTGCTCTGTGGATGGGCCTTGCCAGGGCTTCTAATCATTCTGGATTTGAGGACCAGATGGACATCTTGTTTTCCTGAGCGCCATAAGCTCCCTGGTCCGGGGGCAGCAGAATGTCCAAGGATGGATGCGAAGAATGCCTGAGGAGCTCAGCGCAGCACTTGGCCCTCCTTGGCTGAGGACACGGGTGCACATTCTGGCAAACTGTCCCTCCACAGACCCTGCTGCACATGGTTTCCAGGGAAATAGAACCTTTAGCTAGCCTTCACCTTCCTAGCCAGGCCATGAAGCATAACGCCTCCTGGCCTTCCGGACACTAAGATATTAGAAGGCTGCAGTGCCTACTGTCTGCCATAGCCAGCTTGATCAGATGTCTTGGGCGGTGAGAACAAGAGAGACCAAGGGGATGTACAGGGTCTCTGTCCAGGGCTGGCATCCAGTGGCATCCTATTGGTATGCATCCAGCCTTTGGGGCAAGGCCTGGACCTGGACTGGTACCAGCCACTCCCTTCCCAGCAGGTCTGGCCAGAGCCAGGGCCCAGGGCAGGCTCCTTCTTCCCAGCAGAAAACTATAGGGACACTGACTTGGAAAGTAGCGTGTGTGTGTGCGCACGCGAGCGTGCACACTGGAAACAAGGGTGGGTAGGGATGGCGACTGCAGAGAACTGAACCAGGAGACCCCCACCCCAACTCTCTGCTCACCCCTGCCCCCTTCCACAGCTGCCACCACTGAGTGTGCTGGCACAACCACCCCCCCATCCCAGCCCAGGAGAAGAGATCCGCCTATTGCTTCCCTGTGTCTGCTCTGGAGACGTGGGAAGGATTCGAGTCCCATGGGGCCTCATTCTCACTCGCTGGGTGACTGCACTGGTGGAAGCAGAGTCCAGGGGCTGGATGGTCCCCTAACATTTTCACTTGTTCAGCCTGGATTTGCTTTCTGATTGATACGTTATTCTTGCTGTCACGCAATCGGAGTCTGATGCACTTTCAATCCAGTCATTGTGGGTCACCCTCCTCTAACCGGCATCCAAACCTCCCACATGCCAGACTTTGAAGGCAGCAAACAAGTTGCCTAGGAGGAATGTAGAAAGAAGTCTGAGCGCTGTTAGATCCCCAGTGCAGTGTATCTGGATGCTTTGACATCTTCCTTCCAAGCAGCCTCCATCACTTAACCCAAAGGTGCTGCTGAGAAAGATGAGCCTGTCTCCAGGGAGGTGTTGGACGGGCCAGCCCAAGGACAGGCCACAAGTGCCATCCTGTACTTCCTGAAGTGAGAAGGACCGAGCATCCCTTCCTCCAGCTGGGTGAGGGGGCCTGAGAGCCACACCCAGAGCCTGGCTGAGGCAGGGTGGGCTTGGAGGGCATTTGGGGCCCCTTCCCGAACCCCATCCTCAGCAGATGGCTGAACCCTAACTAGAGAACTATCCAAAAACCTGCTTCACTTTCCCAGCCCTGCCGAGAGCATTATTACCGCTCTGCTCTGTTTGGAAACTGCCCTGCAGCTGCCTGCCCTCCTGGGATATAAGCTATTTCCAGATCTGTGGGAATCATTGTTTTCTCCCACTAAATGCTGGGCCTACATTTTCAACCTGGTGGTAGAATGAGCAAGGGGTGGGGACAGAAGAGAGTGCCACTGAAACTGGGAGAGGAGGAAATCACATTCCTTTCTAGAGCAGCGTGACTTTTGAATAAAAGTTGAGATGGTACAGTTTCAAGACCAGAGGCATTAATCACCACCGAAATGATGGGGTTAGTCACCACTGAAATAATTAGAAACAAATTATTCTGGAGGGATTGTAATAGATGGTGTTTTAATGAAGACCACTGACTCTTTTAAGAGTTATGTTCCCTTTTACCGAAAAGATCAAAGTGGCCATTGACTTCCTGGGGCCGGTGGAGGTGCCCTGAAAGGGGGCTGGCCTCACTTGAGGCCTTGGGGGAGCCCCAGCACGTCCCAGAGGCCGTAGGAGACCAAATGAAGCTGTAAAAACATGTCTGCACGTGCCTGCAGCCACAGAGCCCCGGGAAGAAGTCAGGGAGAGCCTCTCATTCAAACAGGGCCGTGTCGGTGCCTTCCCAGAGCATCAGTAAGATACCTTCTAGGGTTGTGGGCAGAGAGACAGGGACTCGAGTTCCATGGCCTTAGAAACAGACAGACCTGTGTCATGAGAGGGCTTGCTCCAGAGAGCTTTTCACCACTTCTGAAGCCTGCACTTCCTGTGCTGGGGCCTGAGGGCTCCCCTAACCCTGCAAGGCTGGCCTGCGGGACCAGTCAGGGCACCCACTTGCTGTAAGCCTGCAGCCAAGTTCACTGATTCACCCAGCATTTCCTGAGCTCCTGTTGTGTGCCAGTCTGTGCTGGGCACTGAGGGGACAAGATGGACAGTGCCCAGGAGGTACAGGAGACAGAGAGCCAGCTACAGAATCTAGGCCAGACTGAGTCCCCTGGCAGGTGTGAAGACAGCCCCTGCCGGGGGGCAGCCCTGAATGGACTGCTGGTGGAGAGTGATGCTACTTCTGCTGGGATCATTGACCATGGTCCTGACATTCACCAGGTCTCTAGAATTTACAAAGCCTTTGCACTCATGTTCTCTCATTTGACCCTATGACCATTTTACAGGTGAAGAAGCTGAGGCTCAGAGTGGTGATGTGAGATTTTTTTCTTGAGGTCACATAACTAGAAAATGGCAGGGCTAAGAGTCTGGTCCTTGCCTTCTGGCTCTTAATATGCCTTCCCTTTAAATGCACAATAATATCAGAGGCTTGGGTTTTTATTTTGAAATGAGAAGGAGACGAAATATTACATGCCTCAGGTCTGACCAGCATAGTCATAAGCTTGTTGTAAACTCAAGTGTTTATCCACTCTCTCTCCAACTCACCAATCAAAGCCTGCTCTCCCCAGGGGTTTGTATTCGTCATTTACACTGTAGTATAAATCTGTTGTCTCTATAGGAGATCATGCATGTTGTCTCCCCTTATTTGTAAAATAAACAGTTGAGTCCTAATTAAAAGAAACTTGAGCATCCAAGAGCAGACATGAGAGGCACTGGAGACACCAGGGCCCTTTCTGGGGTGTGTGAAGCTGTGTAACACAGACAGCCAGCACTCTGCTAGAAGGGAAAGTGAAAGGGTTAGTTGCTCAGTTGTGTGTGGCTCTTTGCAACCCCATGAATGATAGCCCACCAGGCTCCTCTGTCCACGGGCTTCTCCAGGCAAGAATCCTGGAGCAGGTTGCCATGTCCTCCTCCAGGGGATCTTCTCAACCCAGGGATCGAATTTGAGTCCCTTAACATCTCCTGCAATGGCAGGTGGTTCTTTACCACCAGCTCCATCTGGAAAACCCACAAAAGGTAGTTGCTCAGTCATGTCAGACTCTTGGTGACCCCAGGACTGTAGCCCATAAGGCTCCTCTGTCCATGGAATTCTCCAGGCGAGAATACTAGAGGGGGTAGCCATTCCCTTCTCCAGGGGATCTTCCTGACCTAGGGATCGAACCCAGGTCGCCTGCATTGTAGGCGGATTCTTTACTGTCTGAGCCACCAGGGAAGCCCCGCAGACAGGGATCAGGAAATCCTCCTTCCCATACTGCTCTCGGGAGTGTAGGCAGCGGTGAAAGGAGAGTCATCAGACTTCAGTGCTTCTCTGAGTAGGGCAGGAGCGAGGGAGGTAGATTCCCCCTTGGTCTGGAGCATTTTGTCAGGGGCAGCAGAGCTGGCCACTGGGTCGTGAAGTTAAAGAAAAGTCCCAGGCCCACACCTGCTCAGATGAGAGAGAAGAACTTTTTGTAGGGCAGCAGGGTCCCTGGAAACTGCCCGGTGAGGCGCCTGCATGGGAGTGAACTGAATGGAGTTGACCCTTGTACAACGCTGGTTTGAACTGCAGGATCCACTTATACCCAGATATTTTCTGACAGTAAATACTGCAGTGTACGTGCTCCAGGTGGCATCCTCGGACGCAGAGGAACTGAGGGCGTGGAGGACCAACCGTACATTATGCTTGGAATAGCCCACGTCGTTTAAGGGTCAGCTGTAGTCGGAAGGCCTGTGCCTTTGCCCTCTCTCCTTCGTTCACCTTTGTGCTTCCTCAGATCCGCCTCCTTTGTGTGGAATCAGAGGTCGGCGGGGCGGGGGGGGGGGGGGGGGGGGGGCCTGCCTCACGTGCCAGTCTAGGTTTTAACCACAGACCTGGCCACTGAATCAGAGAAGCTGCCATCCCTAAAGAACACTTCAGTTTTGACACACGCTGTCAGCGACCTCAGAGCCGGGCACCTCTTCAGGACAACACAGGGGCATGTCCCTGCTCTCCTGATGCCATAACCTTGAACCAGCATCTTCCTTTGTCGGCTGGGGTTAGGGGTACCCACCTCCTAGGGCATCCATATAAGGCACCTAGGACACTGCCTGGCTTCCGCATTTCTATCATCATCATCTTCACCATCATTATCCAGGACACCCAGGGCTCTCATCTCTGGTCCGAATCATGTGTCTTGTACAGGCCTGTAAACATTTATGTCTTAGGAGATGAGTTCTTTGAATGTGGTTTGAACCCCATGAAACAGCGTGTGCTCTGACCTGGGGCTCCGCATGATGAGAATGTGGCTCTGGGCAGGAGACAGTTGTGCAGCATTTGCTGGGCATCTAGGCCATCCTCTGTAGGAGGGATGGACGGCCTTTCTGACAGTCGCTGATGAGCTGGGAGAGCTCTGTCACCACACTCATGGCAGCTCCTGCCCAAGGGGAGACAGTGAGCCAGCCCCTGCGGCCCAGTCTGTGCTCACGGCGCCCGTCCCGAGCAAGAAGCAAGAGCTCTCGGAACAACCCATCCTTGCAGGTCACGGGGCTGACCTCGGCCTTTGGGGTCCCATAGCATCCCAAACAGAGCCTGTAGGTCAGCAGGCTGCGAATGCAGAGAGATGGGGGGAACCCAAAGCTAAGGCTGAGGTTAGGATTCAAGGATTCAAGGATTCAAAAACAGTTTGAAAGAAAGTAGGAGTTGAAGGGGGAATGTGTGTGTGTGTGTGTGTGTGTGTGAGAGAGAGAGAGAGAGAGAGAGAGAGAGAGAGAAAGCATTTCTAGTTTCAAGGCAGGAGCAAAGATGGTGGGGATTTTCATCATTGTTTAAACATGCTGTTTCAGGTTTCAACAACTTCTGAGGTTTTTATTGTTCATGCCATGTCTAGGGGGAAATCTGTCAAATCTTGACATTTTACCATCCCAGGGCCTTTTAGACACAAGCAGAAAATGGAGTTCCTGTAAGGGGATTCCTTCCGCGGCCCCCTCACTGTCCTGCCCCTCAGAGGATGGCTCGGCGAGAGCGCGGTGCGGGCACGCCATGACGTGAGGATTCATTCTTGCACTATTGCACACTCACCTCATCTCCTGCTCACCCCAGAGCCTGTGTCGGGAGCCCCTGCCCGTCCCCCACGCTGTAGGAGCCAGTGCTTGTGTAATAACATGCCCGTTGCATTTTCCCCTTCCCTGGGTTTTTACAACTTCCTTCAGCTGATTCTCACAGCATCGCTTTGGGATCTGGTGTCAGGTATGGACTTGATTTCACAGCTGGGAGGAGTGGAGAGAAGCTCACCCTGGTGGAGGTGTCGTGGGGCCGAACCCCTGGTGGTGAGAGGCCTGGTCCCGCCCTGTGGGGAGGAGTGTCCGGGAGGCGTGCTGGCCTCCGCGCAGCAGTTGGGTGGGAGGCCTGGGGCTGCATCGCAGGAGGATGTGTATGCTCTGAGCCTCGTGCTCCGCCTCCCTGCAGGCAGTGCTGTGCCCTGCGGACCCCATTCCTGCAGTCGGGACACTTGATTCTGCACCTGCAGTGTTCTGAGCGCCTCCCCGTCCCTAGTGGCCATTAGCATGAAGATTAAGGAGGACTCATGAGAACGGGTATGAGCCTCGCACCCGGCACTGGCAGGCGGGCGGGCAGAGTGGGCCCTGCTGCTTTTCCTCCTGCCAACCCCACCAGCATCATCCTCATCGCCACCCACAGGATGGGTGGCAGGTCCCCAGGCCTTGTGTGTGGTGGGCCGCTGCAGGCACTGCTGGAGACGGGGCCTGGGGGTCTGCACTCAGGTCATCTGGAAGGAGCTTTCCCGGCGGGTTTATTATTGCTCCCCTTCTGTCTTGGTTTCCTGAGGCTTGGGGAGCCACACTAAATGTTAATGTCAAGAGCGGCTTGAAAAAACTACCCAACAGTGACAGAGTGCTTCAAACAAGACCAGATCTGTTTTTTAATAGACCTGTTTGCTTAGTTTTTAAAAGCCTAAAAAATGGCTTCACAGCGATGCGTGGGGTTAATTCGATGCTATCAGGAGACACTGCCGTCTCCTTGCTGTTTACTTAAAATGGGCTGAGCAGAGGCCGAGGTGAGAGTCATCATCTGTGCCCATGTTACCCTTAATGCCACGAGCTCAGGTTACAGGAGGAGCAGCCCTGCAGCCTCTCTGGAATCACGTGTGTCTTCGGGGCCAAGTCCCCTTCTAATTGTGCTCCTGCACGCCATGTGGCTGTGCTGCCTGATCATTGCCGAGAGCCAGGCAGAGGTGGATGTCTGCACCTGCTAAGCGGGTCACTGACTCAGGGCACCTTCCCGGGCTCCAGGGACCCCGGCCAGCTCTCTCTGCTTTTAGCCCTGTGCTTGCTGTTGTTAACAATAGTAGCAGCATTTGTCCATCCCAGACTCCCTGCCAGGCACCTGTTCTAAGCTGTCTTTAACCCTGGAAATCATCCTACAAGAAAGGTTTTATTATCCTCAAGCTACAAATAAAGAAGCCAGGGATCTTACAGGTGAAGTAACTTGCCCGAGGTCATACCGCTAGTAAGTGGGGCTGCAGCATGCTGACAGGCCTGTCCTGCCTGCACTGACCATCCCTGCCGAAACTCTGGCCAAGGAGTGGATAGTTATGTGTGGATTTTAGGCCAGGGGCATTTGAGGCACTCCCTCGGCCCCATGAAAATGCAGCAGGCCTGGAAGGTGGCAGCTGCACCAAAGGGTCCTCGGTGGAATTCTCCACTTTTGTGTTTAATTACGTAGGTAATTCCATCTTGCTTGGAAAGACAGAAGAAAAAACTAGCCCCACAAACCAGGTGACGGCATGGTAAATTTTTGCAATGGTTTGCCTTCCAAATTTTTATATGGGTACATACACTCCCGTAGGTACTGAACAAAAAGGGGATGGTTTCTGTACGGTCTACACTGTAGCCTGTTTGTCTCCTCACCTGACACTCGAAGCAGCCTCTGTGGGGCTGGCTCAGCCCCCGTTCCCAGGAGGCTAGGCAGATACCCGACGTTCTCAAAGGTTCTTCCAAGTGAGCACATGCCATTCACAGCCCAGAGCTATGTGAATGGCAGCCCTCAGGACTACAGCTAAAATCTTGCATAACCCAAAGTGAAAGTCGCTCAGTCATGTCCGATTCTTTGCGATCCCATGGACTATACAGTCCATGGAATTCTCCAGATCAGAATATTGGAGTGGGTAGCCTTTCCCTTCTCCAGGGGATCTTCCCAACCCAGTAATCAAACCCAGGTCTCCTGCCTTGCAGGCGGATTCTTTACCAGCTGAGCCACAAGGGAAGCCCAAGAATACTGCAGTGGGTAGCCTATCCCTTCTCCAGTGGATCTTTCTGACCCAGGAATTGAACCGGGGTCTCCCACATCGCAGGCAGATTCTTTACCAACTGAGCCATCAGGGAAGCCCACATCCTAGAGTCAGATCCCTACGAGGGGCAGCATCTTCAGGGTCTCAGCAAGCCCCCACAGCAGCTGAGTGTCAGCCCCAGCCTCTCACCTGGCCCGGCCCTGCCTTTTGGAGGTTCTGGAAAGCCATGAGGACAGACGCTTGAGTCTCTGCAGAACTTTGGAGACACCCTCTGTGATCTCGTAGGGCAGTTCCTTTTACAGACTGGGAAAAAAATCAGTGACTGAGCTAGGAAAAATAATGAAGAAATGGTGGATCTTGGCAATGACCTGTTTTTCTGATTCCTGGCTCCCCATAGAAGCTCCATCCAGTACAACCTCTAATGCATACAGGAAGATGAAATTCTGTCCGTGGGATGGTGCAGCTGGGGTCCTGTCCCTCCTTTACCACTCACTACCTGTAACCTTGGTCAAGACTCTGACGGCCGTCAGGCTCAGTGGATGGTTGTGAAATGTTCCACACTGTTGTGGAATCCTGCAGGTGAGCACACAGACAGAACAAGCTGCGCACACAGGCTGGAGGCGGCCCGAGTGCCTTGCCGCAACCCAGCCCCAGAGCATGTGAAGAACTCTCAGAGGGGAGATTAGTCTTCCAGGTCACCCCAGGCTCTTGAATTTTACCACGGTCATTGGTCCTTCCACACCAGAGGCCTTGTGAGTTCTGCTTGTGATTTTAGTCAGTCCATAGGATTGAGCCCTTGCCCTGATTGCACATAAATAATAATGACACTTGCAAGAGACATTGGGCCGGAAGGGCCCGGCTGGCAGGGTCTGCATACCTCGCAGTCAGGGGGCCCATGGAATTGAGACCAGAGTCCCAGATCCTTCTCTGTTAGCCTGTGTGGTTTCCTGGGGACCCAGAAACCCCACCACGGCCTGCTCACCTCCTTCTCCAGGGAGCACCGGGACACCCCATTCTTCCTCCTGCAGTGTCTGCCACGGCAGGCAGCACAGGTGAGCCAAGTCAAGAGGCCACGAGGCCCAGTGGTCCGTCCAGTAGCACACATGGCCCCTTATTCCCCAGGTACCCCGTACTCACAGAAATGAGGCTCCACACACATGCTTTCCCAGGGAGCAGGGTTTTAAAAAAATTTATGAGCGATTTAAATATAAAAGTCTTTAATGGTGTAGGTGGACTAGTCAAATGCCTACTTAAAATATGTAACTTAGTCATGTAATTATATGTTCATATTTAAGGTTTATATGGTATGTTTTCATTTAGAAATGCTGCTATTTTCTGTCTTTATCGTGTTATAAAGTTGAACCTGATAAAATTGCTATTTCCTGCAGGGTCAAAAATGAGTGAATGTAAGCAATTTTGTTAAGTACATCCGAGTATTTGCAGCGTCTGTCTTCTTCGTCACTCACTCTACCTTCCGAATGCCTTGTTCAGTTTGCCAGTGTGCAGGGCACTGCCATTCCCATCCACTGAGATGCCGCCTCTTTTGGAGGTACTCTTTTCATTGGATGTTCCCTCACAAGGTTGGCATGGCCTTGCTCTGCATTGGGTAACCTTGCTCTGTGTTGGCATGACTTAAAACAGGCAAGGCTTTGCTTTCATTCATAGCACTTTGCACTGCGTTAGGACCCTGAACCGGGCTTCCCTGGTGGCTCAGACAGTAAAATATCTGCCTGCAAGGCAGAAGACCTAGGTTCGATCCCTGGGTTGGGAAGATCCCTTGGAGTAGGAAATGGCAACCCACTCCAGGATTCGTGCCTGGAGAATCCCATGCACAGAGGAGCCTGGTGGGCTGCATGCAGTCCATGGTGTCTCAAAGAGTCAGACATGGCTGAGCAACTAAGCGCGCAGGACCCTGGGCCATTTCCTTCACTCACCCTGTTGGTGTGGACTTCCAGTCTCCACGGATAGTCACTTCACAGATTACTTTTCAAGTGATTTTTAAACATTTTTACACCACCCTCCCTCATAATTTAGCAGATTATGGCGTCCTACTTCCGGGAGAAGAAAGCTAAATTTCTTTGCCTCTCTTTTTCTTTTAACCCCCCGCTGATCTTGCTACGAATAATTGAGGGCACCCCTTACCCCTGTCCTGAACTGAGAGGTTTCGTTGTTACTCGGGCAATTTATTCTTTTCCAAGAATAATTTTGAATGAAAGGCTTCACTTTTAGTATTTGAGCATATCTGTAACCTCTTTCGGAGAAAGCAATGGCAACCCAGTCCCGTACTCTTGCCTGGAGAATCCCATGGATGGAGGAGCCTGGTAGGCTGCAGCCCATGGGGTCGCGAAGAGTCGGACACGACTGAGCAACTTCACTTTCACTTTTCACTTTCGTGCACTGGAGAAGGAAATGGCAACCCACTCCAGTGTTCTTGCCTGGAGAATCCCAGGGACAGGAGAGCCTGGTGGGCTGCCATCTATGGGGTCACACAGAGTCGGACATGACTGATGCGACTTAGCAGCAGCATCACGTCTCTGGGCTTCCCAGATAGCACTGGTGATAAAGAACCTACCTGCCAATGCAGGAGATATAACAGACATGGTTTTGATCCCTGGGTTGGGGCGATCCCCTGGAGGAGGGCATGGCAATCCACGCCAGTATTCTTGTCTGGAGAATCCCCATGAACAGAGGAGCCCGGTGGGCTACAGTCCATAGGGTCCCAAAGAGTTAGATACGACTGAAGTGACTTAGCACGCAGCACATCACCTCTATATAAACTTAATATTTGGGACTGCAGGTGGATGTCTGTTCTTGCTTAATTACACATCTGTGCTAAGTCACTTCAGTTGTATCTGACTCTTTGCAACCCCACAGACTGTAGCCGGCCAGGCTCCTCTGTCCATAGGATTCTCCAGACAAGAATGCTGGAGCGGGTTGCCATTCCCTTCTCCAAGGGATCTTCCTGACCCAGGGATCAAACCTGTGCCTCTTAAACATCTCCCACATTGGCAGGCAGGTTCTTTACCACTAGTGCCACCTAGGAAGCTTAATTACACATATTTGTATACAAATACTTGACTACTCCGTTGTAAGAAAACGGAGCTCTGCACACTCTTCACAGGACCCAGGGAAGAAATTCAGATAAGTCAGAGGTTCTCAGCTCTAGCAGCTTGTTGCAGTTACCTGGAGAACTTTGAAAAACACTGATGCCTGGTGCCTCCTCCAGGGATACTCATAGATGGGTCTGAGGCGTCGAGATCTTTCCAAGCTCTCCAGGTGATCCCACACAGCAGATCCCAGCCTGCAGCCTCTCCCTCCAAGATGCCCTCCAGGCAGAAGTCACATGGCTGTGGCACCTGTTCCGGGTATCCAGTTCTGTGGGAACCTCCTCACGTGACCTCATCCCTCCACACAGCACCCCTCAGACTTCCCTGTGCTCTCGTACCAACTCCTGAGCTCTGGGGTGGAACCCAGGAATGTACATTTATCATGCACGAAGGATGCATCTCCAAGCTGCAAGCATCCCCTGATGGACTTACCAAGAAGATGGACGTGGAGCAAGGTGCACAGGCTTGCCTCTCAGGGAGAGCCCATTCTGGTTTGAACATGCCAGGACCCTCAGTGGAGGAGATGGGGGAAGGGGACACTTGTGGTTTTCCTACCTTGTTTATGGTTTGGAAAGACTGTGCCCCATCAGAGCACTGTGCCCTCTGAGCCTTTCATCCTTCTAAAGTGAAAAAAAAACAATTGTGATCTTACTTGTTAGACTAGAAAGCAGAGGAATTGACCTAGGGTGCAAAAGCCCCTTTGGGAGCACAGACAATGGCTGCTTCTCCTGGGTGAAGGGCTCCGCACCGAGCCTGTGCAGGGGGGCCCCTCCCAGGCCCTGGAGAAGGCCCAGCCTTCAGCTCAGGCCAGGATGGCACCGAGGGGAGAAATGGGGAGACACACGATGCAGATAGCGCCTGGCATCCTCACTACGCATGGCATCCAGAGAGGCCGTGCTCCCCTCTCTCACCCCTAGCTGCCCGTGTCCACCCCGGCTGGGCTGCTGCACCTGTGGTCTTTGCTTTATTCAGGTTTTGCAGAGTGCTCTCAGAAAGCTGTAAACCATAGGTTATGTGCATGTTAGTGGATCCCAGGTGAAGAGAGTGTGTGTGGGGGCTAGGCTCTCTGGCCGGGAGCTGAACAACTTAACGGAGAGACAGTTCTCTGGGCTCCTGGGAAAGCAAGTGAGGGCAAGGAGCTGGCAAGCAGGGTTGGGGGAGGGAGTCCTAATGCTGGATACTGGGCAGGTTCCCTGTAAAACACTTTAAAAGAGCACAAGGAGGAACAAGAAGAAGGGCGGGAAACAGAACACATGTTCTGTGAAGGCCTCTCTGTGGGAAGGCGGGCTGGTCTGCCGAACTACACTGGTTTGATTGTAGCCATCTGCAAATGCTGGGAATGCCAAGAACTAGGGATTGAGTGTCTGAATTGAAACTGTTAGCCCCCGTATTAGTCCATGAGTCCATTATGCAAGAAAGGTTGCACTTCTTCATTTCCTCTATCTTAATTCTGAGCTCCACCCTTCCAGGCTTATGGAAATTCAGCCCCATGATTATTGGGTTCCTCTCTACATCCAGGGCTGGGCAAACGCCTGGGAGCCTCGTGTGGCACAAAGTGCCAGGGACATCCCTGTGGTCATCAGTTTAAGTCCCTTCCTGGGTGCCAGCAAGCCACCCTGCTCACTGTCTGGAGAATGTTAAAGCCTGGCTGGTTCTCTGGAACAGGAGTGAGAGGGTGGGAGGCAAAGTGCAATGAGCATAAGTTAATATTTCAGCAACATGTCTTAGACAGCTCAGGCTGCTGTAATGAAATACCACAGTCTGGGTGACTTGAATAACAAGACATTTATTTCTCATAGTTCTGGAGGCTAAGTCCAAGGTCAAGGTGCTTAGCGTATTTGGCTCTTAGTGAGAGACCACTTCCTGGCTTGCAAAACAGGCCCCTTCTCGTGTGTCCTCACATGGTGGAAGGAAAGAACCCTGATCTCTCTCCCTCTTCCTATAAGGACACTCATCATGGGGCCTCACCCTCATGACCTCATTTAAACCCAGTTACCTCCCAAAGGACCTGCTTTCAAATACCATCCCACTGGGGGTTGGGGCTTCCCGGGTAGCCCACACAGTCAAGAATCTGCCTGCAGTGGGAGAGACCCGGGTTCAATCCCTTGGTCGGGAAGATCCCCTGGAGAAGGAAATGGCAACCCACTCCAGTATTTTTGCCTGGAGAATCCCATGGACAGAGAAGCCTGGTGTGCTACAGTCCACGGGGTCACAAAGAGTCAGACACTCCTGAGCAACTAATGCACACAGGGGCGTTAGGGCTTCAACATGTAAATATTTGGAGGTGGGGGGGACCCAGACATGCAGTCTATAACATCTTGAAACACTTTTCCATCGGGCCACTGGTATACAGCCAAGCCCTTTTGTACGACGATTATTTCAAGCGCTTAGGAATGACATGCAGGGGCCAGACCCAGGAGTGGCCTCATCGAAGCCCCTCAGCCCGAGCTCAGCGCCTGGCTCAGCTGTCCCCAGCCCAGCTCTCCCTGTCTCTGGCAGTGCTCGTCCACCTGTGGGAAGGGCCTGCAGTCCCGAGTGGTGCAGTGCATGCACCAGATCACCGGGCGCCATGGCAACGAGTGTCCCGCCCTCTCCAAGCCAGCCGCCTACAAACAGTGCCACCAGGAAGTCTGCAATGAAAAGATCAACGTGAACACCATCACCTCCCCTCGCCTCGGTGAGTGCCTCTGCTGAGCCCCCGCTCCCGGGGCTGCTGCACCCCCTGGCCAGCGAGTCCCCACCAGCGGTGGGAATTCTCTAAGCCAGAAAGCGTCCTCCCTGGGCCTTATCTGAGTTCTGGAGAGGCCAACGTGTCAGTGCTGGAGAGAATCTGAGGTTTCAGAGATGGAATTCCATCCCTTGTCATGAAAAAGATGTCTCAAACCCTTGAGCCCCTCTCCCAGCAAAGGGCAACATGAGAGAATGCTCCTCAAATGTTTTGGGATTCTCTGCATGAAGGAGGCAAAGGGAGGTGCTTACTTGAGAAATGAAGGATCTGGGGGTGTCATTTATGAAATCTGGAGCATGGAATGCTCCTGAAGCTGATGCTCAAGAAGAAAACAGAGGTGTTGACACATTGGAGTCTTTAAGTCAGCAGGGAGCTTTGATGTGAGCAGTTTGACCCTGAGTGCTCAAACCCAGCCCTTTACCTGGCCACGTCCCCAACCAGTGGTGGCCCACAAAGGAGAATGTCTAGCACTGATCCGATGATTCCACTGAAAGAGTTTCTGCTTTTCCGAATAGAAATCCCCCAGGAACAGTTTCCCACCCAGAGCCCCTTTCTCTCATGCTGGGGTGCCACCAACGTGAAGGGGTTTCCAAACAAGCTTCACTGGGGGGTCTTCGAGCTTGCTGAGGTGTTTGCCAGGCTTTGGCACGCACAGCCCTCCTTGGTATCCTCCAGAAGCCTCGCTCAGGCAGGACTGTCTCTCTGCATGACCAAGACCAGGGAGATTCAGGCCACTTGCTGGTGCTGTGACCGTGTGGGCCCTTGGATGTCCACTCCTTGTGCCCTTCTGTTTTATAAATGCCAACAGATGGCATCCTCTCCCGTAAAATGACTATGCATGCCATTTAGCTCAGAAGCGGGGGGGGGCAGTGCCCTCACACTGCGGAGGCAGCTGGACCACCGAAGCCCGAAATGGTCAAGTTGGACCCAGAGTGTCCCTTGTAAAAGAAGCAGCCTGGCAGGGGCATGGTCCCCCAGTCGGTGCAGGGTTCCAGCGTCCGCGTGGGTGAGGGCGCCGAGAGTGTTGTCTGCAGACTCCTGTAACCCCTGGGCTTTCTCTCTCCACCGTCCCCTTAGCTGCTCTGACCTACAAATGCACACGGGACCAATGGACAGTGTACTGCAGGGTCATCCGAGAGAAGAATCTCTGCCAGGACATGCGGTGGTACCAGCGCTGCTGCCAGACGTGCAGGGACTTCTATGCGAACAAGATGCGCCAGCCACCCCCACCGCCGAGCTCCTGACAGGCGGCCCGGTGGTCCCGTGATGCTCCGACGCGAGGTCTGAGTCCCGACGACACAGCTAGATGAAAGCCCACCCAGCTGAGGGCCCACCAGTCCTGTGGCCGGGACCCACCGAGGCATACCGCGGCTCACCCAGGAGGCTGTCCCGAGAATCCGACTGCATAGAACTTGAGAGTGGACTTGACGTTTGCTTAGTGCGTTTATACTTAATATATTGTTAACAGCCACTGGATGGCTTTCTACGATAAGGAAAAAAATAGGCATGAGTCACAAAATAATTGTAATTTCTAAGTTCCACGTACCTCAAAGGAAACACCTCTGACAGACGGTTGTCAAGAGAGACGTCACGGGCGCCCCTGTCTTGACTCTTCCTCTGACGTTTGAATTCCCAGTGCTTGATGTACCACGGGGTGGGGTGGGGGGCGGGGGGAGGATATCCAAAAAATGAGATGCTTTCCTTTAAAAACAGGCTTTATTCTCAAAGCCAGTGACGCTCTGGATGGGAGGAGGCTTCTCTGGAGAGGGGGCGCTGCCGGAGCTCCCCGGACACCACCAGGACGGCCCGTGGCACTGCGTCCTGTCAGGGAACGTGCTCTCTAGGTCCCGGGTCTCTCCTCGGAGGTCTTGTCCCTGGGAGGCTGAGTCTGTGCCAGGGCTACGTAGCTCTGCACACCAGCCCCGTGGGGGAGAATGTTCCGGTGGTGTCCGGGTGAGAGGGACGCGGCTAGTTTTTCTGATCTCTCTGGTCCCCCACACAGGGAGACAGAAGAGCACCTCAAGGTGCTGTGTGCGGAGGCATGCGCTGCTCTAGCCGTGGGCTTGCTGCCTGGCCTAGAGGTGAGCTCAGCGCAGCTCTGTGAGGGTGGGGGCGCTCCCTCTCTGCTCCCGGGGACCTCTGCTCTAGCCAGTACTTCACAAAGCTTTGCACCCGTTAGAGATGGCTTCGCGCTGACCTTGGCCATCTATCTGAAGTTGATTCTTCTTGGAAGCTCCGACCCAGGCTCAGACCTGGTGCCTCACCCTGACATGGGGCGGGTTTCCTCCAGGACCACTCAGCCCGGTGGAGGAGTGCCCCTGCCCAGGATGGCGGTGTGCCCACCCCGCTTTCCTGTGGTTCAGACCGTGCGGTGTTCATCACTGCCATGCTGTTGTTACTGACCCACTTTAGTGGGGCAAGGGTGACAGAAAAGCCCGAAGAAGGTGTGTGCCTCCTACGGTCACCTTACCCCTCAAAACACAGTTGGGCTCGCTCTGAGCCCAGGGAGATGACAGCGGTGTCCTCTGTGAAAGCACAAAAGATGGTAGGAGCCTGCCCGCCGGGGAGCTGGGAGAAGGGGACCCGACGTCCTGGGAGGTCTGGTCTGCTGGCCAACTCGGTGGGAGTTTGATGGGTGCTTCTATTCAAGGACTTTATCATGAAAAACCCACCCTCTCCTCCCTTATTTCAGAGGGGAATCTTACTTAGGCTAATCTCCATGGGATCATCTCCAAGTGCTTCTTGATTTATTGGTGCTGTGTTTATGTATCTGTGTTTGTGTTTTTGACGTCACAACTTTGGAGTCAGCGTAAATCAGAAAGAAAGAGACACTCTGCCCTCTCCAGCCTGTCCGGTGGGCTTGTTTTGCTTCCTGATTGTTTCTACCCCGGAGGCAGAGAAGTGGTCGGATGGCCGGGAATCTGTTCAGTTCCACTTGAATCTGTGAGAAGTGTTGAGAAAGCTCCTTAGGTGCTCTGTGGAAAGACCCCGGAGGGTGCCAGGCTGGGAGGGAGCTCCTGTAGCTGCCCAAGGCCTGTGCAGAACACTGTCCTCCCTGCTCCGGCTTGGCCGTCAGCAGACTCCCCCAAGTCCCTCAAAGCCTTGGGGAGCTAGGGCTTAGTTTTCCCCCAGCCCCAGATGGGCTGTACTTTACCATGGATGGACAGAAGGCTCTCAGCCTTGGGGGCTGAGGAGTGGAATCAGGGCAGCCAGCCGAGGAAGTCAGGGCAGCCTTGCTTGCTGTCTGGACGGGAACCACGGGCCCACTCGAGCTGGGCGGGCCTGTCACGGCCCAGAGGTGAGCCCTTTCCCTGGTGCCTGTCAGTCTCCCCACTGGCCACCCTGGCTGTATCAACTGGACGCCCCTTGAAAGGGCCCCACACCCTCAGAATGCACGTGATCAATTCAGTTATTGTTAAACATCCCTTTGGTTCCCCAAAGTTCGGGTTTTTCTGAGCTCTCGTAGCTCTTGCTGGCACTGTCGCTCTGAAATTCACCAGCCCGCCTTCTGTTCACGGCCCAAGCAATGGTTGATCTCGGTGAAGCCGTCACGGCATTCTTGCTCCACTATGTACAGAAGACAGTGAAACCCTGTCATTGCAACAGCGATGTTTCTTTAGTAACAATACCCTGTACTGTCACTCAAGTACTGTACCTTTTTGGTTGCACAAATGTGTTACTAACTACAGACTCTCACAATCTTATGGTGCTATTTCATTGGTGCAAATGAAACCCTCTCAGTTGACCATGGCTTGATATTATCAGAACACAGGGAAAGATCCTCAATGGCAATAAGATCATTGCTTTGTTCTCTTTTCTTCATTTCAGAGTCAAATGTATATATTTTCCATTAGTTAACTTACGTACTGTACCCATCGTATTTTTGTTTTACTTTTTGGTGCTGGTTTGAAAGAAAAAAAAAGAACAGAAGACAAACATTGGACACCACTGTAACTGAAAAATTAATCATTTCGTTGGAAGTGAGTTGAACATGTTTAATAAAATGTTCTTCCATAACAACGTTAAGCTGTCTGTGAAGTAAAAGACAAAAACCAGTCCTCAAGGGCTGGCGGAGGGAGACTGTCCTTTCCTTCTGCAGCGGCCACACCGCCTGCCTGGGACTTGGCTGCAAGGAACCACCACTGCCGACCACAGCTGTGGACGCTGCCAGAGGTTGCTGGTAAAGGCAGCGGGTGGCTGCATCTCCCCGAGGGAGCGTGAACAAACCATTCAGTCCTGGGCCTCCCCTGTGCGCCTGCAGAACCCTGGGTGGAGGCATGAAGGTCTGACAGCTGAACCGTGAGTCTGAGAGTCTGACGCAGAGCAGCCACCTCGCTGGTGGATTCCCCCAGGCTCCATGGGGGCGCAGTGACCCCTCTGCAGGGGGCCCCATCATGCCAGAATGGGGGCCTGCTCCCCACAACCTTGCCCTTTCAACCTTTAGCCCCCATCCTAATCCTGCTGACAGCTCGCCTCCTGCGGGTGTGAAGCAGACCTGGCTCTTCTGATCCCCAGGCTGGGGCCTCAGCACGGGCACCACACCATCACGGCAGGGACCTCTGGAGCCATCTGGAGCCCCGCTGGGCCTGACATGGAGCAGGGATGTAACAGCACCTGCCCCTGGAGGGAACTGGCTCCTCCTGGCGTCAAGGGGAAAGAGTTCCCCCAGAGCTTCATTAGACGGAATGCGTCTTTTTAATGTTGGAGCGACACCCAGAAGTTTCACAAAATAAAGACCATTTGTTTAACCAGTAGCTAACTCCCCATAGTTCCCCCGTCACCAAGAAACCTGTAGTTTGTATTAATTCCCACGAACCATCAGCCACCTGCCTCCAGGACCTGTTAGAACCCTCTCCTTGCCCTGAGAGTTCCGATCTCTCTGGTGGGTTAACTTCTAACAGCTCTGATGCTATAGTTTCTTTATAAGCTGCTTAGATTCCAGTCTGTTAGAATGAAATTGACAAGCAATCAGCAAGTGCTGGGTGAGCTTCTACTAGGAATCAAGCACTTCTTGGAGCCACCGAGAACACAAGTGGACCACAGACCTGCTCTGGAGCCCCCAGCCCCTCAGACAAGCCTGGAGCCCTGGACAACAGAGGACAAGAGAGAGCCACAGGAACTCTGAGAAGGAAAGGTCAGGACTTCCCTTATGGATCTACTGATTGCCCTCTGGACACAGGCTAGACGGCTTGGCAGTGAAACCCTTTACAGTGGCGCTCGCCACCTGCAAAGACTTTTGGCAAAAGCCCTTATGTTTCTGCTTCTAGACACAAATCTGCCTGCATCTGAATCCTCCTTCTCTGACAACTGACTTAGTCCTCATGGAGGGCCAGCTCTCACACCTTCAACTGACCTCCCATTGCCTCTGCACACTCCCTCTCTACCTCCAGATTTTCATTCACTCTCCAGACCTCTCCCCTGGCTTTTGCCCCCTGCACTGATGCCGTTCTTGACGGGTCCCCAGTGACCTTCTGGGCATGACCTGCAGACTTCTTCAGCAACCCTCTCCTTTGGGCCGCCCTCCTCTCCTGACTTCTGTTCCCTAGCTCCCCTTCCTCTGACAGCTCTCTAGATGACAGGGTGCTCCAGAGCTCAGGCCTATACCCCCTTCTCTCTCTCTCTCCTTTCCCCCTGGATCATGTCACCCACTCAAGGCATTTACAACCACTGACATTCTGGTATCTCCCAAATTAGCCTCTTCCATCCTGGCCTCTCTCTCAGCCTCCATATTCATGCGTGCCCTCTGCACAGGCACAGTCAATTCCACGGGAAGCCCTGGGG
This sequence comes from Okapia johnstoni, assembly GCA_024291935.2. Taxonomy (NCBI): domain Eukaryota; kingdom Metazoa; phylum Chordata; class Mammalia; order Artiodactyla; family Giraffidae; genus Okapia; species Okapia johnstoni. The sequence goes on from CM044326.1 coordinate 5,329,882, forward strand.
CTGGGATGGCCCTCAGAGCGGTTCCAGTCCGAGATGCAGTGGGGACGGCTCACCTCTGCTCCATGTGGCATCGTGTGGGGTGGCTCCAAGGACAAGTAGAGCCTGGGACTACCGAAAGGCTCAAGCACTTTCAAATTTGGCAGCTGATGCCAGCCTTAAAAGCTTCAGCTAGGACTGCTGACCACAACACCTACAAGTGGCCTTGCCAAGGGGCTGCTTAGCAACCCCAAAGTGTGATGGCAGAGTCTCAGTGGCAAACATCCTGAGTGATGGGGACGCTCATGAGAACTCTGTCCCCTCATATGACAACTCAAAAGTTACACAGCCTCACTTCCACCGTCCTCACAAAGGCCCACTAATATTCAAGGGGAAGAGCAAAGGGTCCACCTCTTGCTCAGAGAATGGAAAGGTTCTGGACGAGTGTGTAAGATGGGAAAGATTGTTGTGGCCATTTGAGGGAAGAGTCACACACACCCCTTATGCAAAATGCATTCATCCCTCTGCCATCCTACCCCCAAAGTCTCACCTTATTTCAGCATCATGTTCAGGCTCCCAGTCCAGGATCGCCTCATCCAAGTTAAGTGCAGGGGCAGACCCACCATGGATCCTCAGGTACAGCTTCTGAAGCAGTTGCTCTCAACTGTAAGAACAGTGAACTCAAAAGAGACATCATCTCCACCCAGTTCTCAACACCCAAGAGAAAATGGTGGGATGGCCTGGGAGCACCACTATAGATACTCCCTGTTTAAAACGGACGGAAAGGGGAAGCATGTTGCAGTCACTGTCCAGCTCAGCCTGGCACATGTGGCCAGTCCCACTAGACTCAGCCCTGCTGCCGGGGAATGATTCTCCCTGGGCTGTGTCCAGATTCAAAGAGGCTCGCTGCTTATTGTAATCCACTCTTAATGGAAAGGGAAGCAAGGTTCCGTCAAGCGCCCTTTTCCTTGGAGAGGATGTCCTGACATGCCCCAGACCACTGGACTCCTGAACACATCACTGATGTAGCGTCTGCTTGACTCTCCCTGGGGCTGATCTCACCCTCTCTAGAGGGCAGATGCTGCGCTAGGCCTCTTCTTTGCCTAGTCTGATTAACTTAATGTCATGGGCACAGTGGGTCAGTGTGGACCCTGTGGAAGGTGTGTACAGTCCAGTTTGTAGCTACACTGGATCAGAGTGTGGGAGAGTTAACATAGCTCCGGGAAAGACTGAGCATAAGTGGGTACTGGTGTCTCACACATGAATGTGCACTGGGTCTCCTTTCTAAAAGGTGGTAAAAGAATACACTCTCCAGCTCAACAGTCTTTCGTCTTGTGTCTGAACCTTGTTCATCTGTACAGCAGTGAGTTAGGGGCTAGTTCTTGGTTTCGACTGTAGCAGTCCACTGCCATGGGACAGGACCCAACCCCAGACTGACTTCCAGGGGGATATGACGAGGTCTTCCAGTGTTTCACTAAAATGTTCCTTTCTCACCAGGCCACAATATTGTCGTTGACTTCCTGTCTTGCCTGGGGAGAGGGAGGCAGTTTCACAGTATAACCTGTCCACCCATAACAGTTCTCTCTCCCGCAGGCCAAGCACCACGCTTCATCCTTTCCAGGTGTATATTCAGGGACAGGAAATGATCACTGGGAGGCCTCAAGGGCCCACTCGGCCCACTGTGAACCAAACTCGAACCAGGACTCCATTTATTGCACGAACCCCATCCCTGTTCACTCTAAAAGGGGAACCAGGAGAACATTCTGGGCCCGAGCAGCAATGTCACCTTGAATCCTGTGTGCAGCAAGTAAATTAGCGATTAATCGTTCTCAGGAATTTTGTTGTCTTTCTCCAGCACATCCATTATGCTCAGCAAGAGTCGTTGAATTTCTTTGCCTTACAATTTCCATTTCCCTGTTTCTCTCAGATGACCAAGATGTTCACTGACTGTCGATGTTTTAATCATGACCCTTTTCAGATGCCAAGGGCCTGGTGTCCTTATAGCTGGCAGGTGATGAAGCTCTAAAATCCCATAGGATTTTAAATTCCTAGGATTTCTGATTCCTGGAACTATCTTAGTTTGGGTTCTTGGAACTAAGATGTGTGGAGATGTGTGGGCAGAACGTTCATGCCAGGTGCCCCTGGGCACATGATGGACTGAGAGAAGCTGGGCTGGGCACAGGGAGATGTGGAACTCTACTCTGATCGGAACAGGGGCTCAGCTGGTCCCACAGGGAGCCTTGAAGTTGAACAGTCCTCCACAGTTGAAGTAAGGCCTTTGGACTGCACAGAAGTCAGTTCCTCTATGTTAAGGGTGAGGCCGGGATGGGCTCAGCTGTGAGTCAGCCAGTGCTGCTGGAAGCTGGGAGTAGGCGGTCCATAAGGGGCGTCAGCCTGGCACACCACAGCCCACTGCAGGCCTCAGGCCTGACACTGCGGCCTCCTTCCTCTCACACGGTCTTCTTACTCTGGAGGCTGCCCATCCTGGGTGTCAGACGCTGTCTGTAGGATCAGACCCTGTCCATCAAAACCTCAGAGTCATCCTCGTCTCCTCAGTTTTGCTTCCATCCCCAGTTAATACAACCACAGATACCATTTGTTCTGCCTCCAGATTAAGTCTCTGATCTGTCCGCGGCTTCCTGTCTCACTGCCACCACCGTACACAAGCCACAGACCTCGCCCCGGGACCCAGCAAAGCTTCCTGACGACCTCCCTCCCGCCTGACTCCAGCACATTCTCACACCCTAGTCAGAGGAAGACTTCAGAAACAGAAATCCTGGCCTTCCCCACTTAAAACCCTTCACTAGCTACTCGCCCCTGGAAGTTTCTCACTTCAAGCGCAGTGGGATCGGGGCCCCTGCTGTCCTTCTCTGCCACCTGTGTACACACACGTGCATGCACACACACACACACACACACACACACACACACACCCAGCCCACAGTCCCCTTTCTGTCGGGCTCCTCTACCCTCGTCTCCACCCTGGGCCTTTGCAGGTGTCTTTCCCTCCCTTTGCAACATCCCCACCTGCCTCCAGTTCTTCCCGTGGCTGGGCATCTTCACCCTCTGTGTCGCAGCTGAAACATCGTTCAGCAGACAGCTGCTCCCGGCACTCTATCTCAGGTGGGCCCCCCGGCCCAACAGCCATCTTCCTTCCCTCCTCGATACTTGTCCTAACCTACCACTATTTTGTAAACTTTTAAACTGACGTCGTGCCTGTTTTCCCATCTAGAAAGTGAATTTCATCAGGCCAGAGAACAGGTCCTCTTGTGTATGGCTGGACCCCTGGTTCCCAGCACAGGCATGTCCCGAGTGAGCGTGCTTATTCTCCCTTGGTTACAACTTGTTTCTTTTCAGATCCGTTCAGGACTGTACCAGAAGATGTTTATACTGGACAAGAAAGGTGCACTCTGAATTCAAGGAGTCTTTTGCATGTAGCTTAAATGATACAAATGTTTGGACAACTAGCTGTAAGGCAATGAGAACAAGATGTTGGCTGTTTTTCAGACTCTCCCCCTTGGCAACCGCCCCTTGCCAACAGAGACAGGTGTCTTCAGGTGGTTTCCATGGTGATCTAGAAGCTGTTTTCGTTCATTTTCATCTTTCAAAGAGGAGGATGACGGACTCCGGAGGAAGAGAAAGTCCCTGGTTTGCTGAGGATTTTGTAAAGCTTGTTGTGGTGCCACCATCTGGTGTTTCTGGAATAAAAGTTTAACACAACAAGGCTTATGGGCTCAGCCAGGACAATCCCCGTACCTGGCCCAGTTCTCGTGTGACAGGAGTGCTCCCTGTGGGGCTCCGTGAGCAGGACCACTCTTATCACGTGCCCACCATCCCCTGCCCCAGGCACTGTGAAACTGTCATTCCCTTGGCTCTGAAGCCTTCTCAGAAAAATAACCGCTTTCAGATCCTGAGCAGCTTCAGCATTGCAGGGTATAACATTCAAAAATGATCAAGAGATTAGAGAGTTTCCTCCTGGAATTTCTTAGAACACTGAGATTTCCCTTGGAAAAGACTAGATACTCAGGTCTGAGGAATCCATACCACTCTAAGAAAATTGTAAATGACCCAGTGAATCAAAGGGTCCCTTGGCAGATAGAGTCCAGTTGAGCCAAAGAAAAGCCCCTTTCTGACAGAGCAATGAGAAGGCCCAGCAGACTACCAGGGCTGCCTGGGGACCTGCCCAGTACTGACATTTATCTGCTGCAGCCCAGTACACAGAGCGCATGCGCACAGACACGGAGGTCGGCTTAAGTGAGGCTCAGGGGAAATGGGAGCGTCCTTCCTGCTTCTTCCATGGTCTCTTCCTCCTCCTCTCTCTCTCTCTTATTCACGCTTCCCACCTTGCTGCCTCACTTCCTGTCTCCTTCTTGGGCTGGTATTTATTTATTTATTCTCCCTGTATCCATCTCTCCTTTCCTCTTCCTTCTCTTTCTACTGCCTGAATTTTCCCCACTCTTTCCAATTTCAGATGACCTTCTACTTCTGACTCTGTCTCCATGTAAGAACTTCCATCGAGGGCCCAAGGAATGATAAACTTCTCTGGGGACTGAATTTCCACTGAGCCTTTAGACAACCAAGTACTCTTTAAAATTTCACTCTCAAACCGCTTATCCAGGATCCTTGCAAACTAACAGCTCTTTAGAAGTTTTAGAGGTCTCTGGGGTCTTACTCGGAGAAGGCAATGGCACCCCACTCTAGTACTCTTGTCTGGAGAATCCCATGGACGGCGGAGCCTTGTAGGTTGCAGTCCAGGGGGTCGCTAAGAGTCGGACACAACTGAGCAACTTCACTTTCACTTTTCCTTTCATGCATTGGAGAAGGAAACGGCAACCCACTCCAGTGTTCTTGCCTGGAGAATCCCAGGGAAGGGGGAGCCTGGTGGGCTGCCGTCTCTGGGGTCGCACAGAGTCAGACACGACTGAAGCGACAGCAGCAGCAGCAGCAGGGGTCTTACTTCTAGCTTAACTCTGTATGTGCCAATCACACCTTCAGCAATCCTTTGGCTAGTGATGTATCTCCAGCTATTGGTTTTCTCACCACTGAGGTTAGATTTAAGGTGTCAGTTGATAGTTATAAAACAGCAATTCTGGAAGTTCTGTCCAAAGATTGCTATGTATTAACACATCATTAAAAGAGTATATTGCAAAGTCAACATATGATTGTAATTGTTGATCTATCAAATACTGTAAGATTTGGAAACCTCACTGGAAGCCAAATGCTGTTTTATTAAATTGGGGTACAGTAAAGGGAACTCTGTATGGAACAACTGATTGGTTCAAGATTGAGAAAGGAGCATAACCAAGCTGTCTGTTACCACCCTGTTTGTTTAACCTATATGCTGAGCACATCATATTAACAAGCAGAGACATTACTTTATCAACAAAGGTCCAGCTAGTCAAGGCTATGGCTTTTCCAGTAGACATGTATGGAAGTGAGAGTTGGACTATAAAGAAAGCTGAGCTCTGAAGAATTGATGCTTTTGAACTGTGGTGTTGGAGAAGACTCTTGAGAGTCCCTTGGACTGCAAGGAGATCCAACCAGTCCATTCTAAAGGAAATCAGTCCTGACTATTCATTGGAAGGACTGATGCTCAAGCTGAAGTTTCAATACTTTGTCCACCTGATGCAAAGAACTGACTCGTTGGAAAAGACCCTGATGCTGGGAAAGATTGAAGGTGGGAGGAGAAGGGGATGACAAAGGATGAGATGGTTGGATGGCATCACTGACTCAATGGACATGAGTTTGAGTAAACTCCGGGAGTTGGTGATGGACAGGGAGGCCTGGCGTGCTGCAGTCCATGGGGTTGCGAAGAGTCGGACATGACTGAGCGACTGAACTGAACTGAGCACATCATGAGAAATGCCAGGCTGGATGAGCTACAAGCTGGAAACAAGATAGGCGGGAGAAACATCAACAACCTCAGATATGCAGATGATATCACTCTAATGGCAGAAAGAGAAGAGGAAATAAAGGGCCTCTTTATGAGGGTGAAGGAGGAGAGTGAAAGAGTCAGCTTAAGGCTAAATATTAAAAAAAACTTAAGATCATGCCATCCAGCCCCGTTACTTCATGCAAATAGAAGGGGAAAATGTGGAAGTAGTGACAGATTTTCTCTTTGTGGGCTCTAAAAGCACTGTGGATGGTGACTGCAGCCATATCAGAAAATGTTTTCTTCTTGCCTGGAAAGCTATGACAAACCTAGACAGTATATTGAAGAGCAGAGACATTACTCTGCCAACAAAGGTCCATATAGTCAAGGCTATGGTCTTCCCAGTGGTCACATATCGCTGTGAGAGCTAAACTACAAAGAAGGGAGAACACCAAAGAATTGATGCCTTCAAACTGTGGTGCTGGAGAAGACTCCTGAAAATCCCCTGGGCAGCAAGGAGATTGAACCAGTCATTCTTAATGGAAATCAACCCTGAATAATCATTTGGAGGACTGATGCTGAAGCTGCAGCTCCAGTATTTTGGCCACCTGATGCAAACACCCAACTCATTAGAAAAGTCCCTGATGCTGAAAAAGATTGAGGGCAGAAGGAGAAGAGGGCATCAGAGGATGAGATGGCTAGATGGCATCACCAATGCAATGGACATGAACTTGACCAAACTTCGGGAGATGGTGAGGGACAGGGAGGCCTGGTGTGCTGCAGTCTATAGGTCACAAAGAGTCGGACATGACTGGGTGACTGAACAACAGCAACAAGTGGAAAAGAGCCTGTTCTAAGTGTTGCAACAGGGTTGATTTGATGTGTTAATGGTTTTTGCCAGTATTGCTTTTTACAAACTAAGCATGTAATATATCCATACACATTATGATATATTCTGTTTTTATTCTACATATACCTAGTGGACAAACACACACGTATAGTGCATGCATGTGAAGTGTGACCACAGGGTAACTGGGGGCAGTCTACTGTGGCCTAGACAATGGCCTGAGAGCGATTCAGTCAGCAGCATCGCTGTGTCCATGCCGCTCGGTCAGGACAGAGGCTCCAAAGGCAGCTACAACCCCCATCTGAATGTATATAAGTGCCAATATATAAAATGTATTTATATCATGATGCATATGTTAAACCATCATTTTACAACATAAGCACTGAATTTTTATTGACAGTGCGGTCCAGGCAGGGTGAAGGGAGAGGTGAATGATGCACAGTCCCCTGTCCTCAGAGAATCACAACAATATTGAAGTTGTACCTTCTTTTGGCAAATAGTGGCTCTGCCCAAACGTGGAAAAATATTTAAATCGGTTCAAAAGTAATAGGGCCGTTGGCCCTGAATTCAGGATAAACAAACTTTGGCCCAAGAAGAAATCAGATTTGCTATCTTTCAGATAGGTCTAACTCAGCAAAGCCAAGTTCTCAAAACTGGGGTGCCTCCCTCAAAACACCCTCAAATGCATTTTGTGCTTCTGACATCACAAAAGTCACTTCATGATGACATCATCTGGGCTTTCCCAGCGTGTTGAGGGGTCAGACCACATTGAACAGTCCTGGCTGGTTTTATCTGTGCAGACCAAGCTCCTTGGCTGTGATGGGTGGATATCTGTCTGCACACAGCCAGTTGAAGATATAAGCTGGACTTTTACACAACTATTTTGGGATTTTCAAACAGATAAATCAAAGACTAACATACATTTTAAAGAAACAGTAAGTCATATAGCAAAATCAAATAGAAAAAAAAAAGACAACAAGAAAACTCAGAACTGACAAGCAAAGTCGAAAATGAAAAATTCAAAACACTGGATAAATTCTGGAGATAAAGGAATCAAACAGAGGATTCATCAATGGAAGGTAGGATTGAAGAATTTTAGCCCAGAGGTAGTATAGAGAAGTAAAGGAATTTTTAAATGAAATTTTTGAAAGTTAAGAAAGAACAATATACCTTGAAAAGTGTCCATTTTCTGTCTAACAGGGGCTCCAGAGTCAAGAACAGAAGAAATAGCAGAAGAACCATATTGGAAGAGATAACAGCTTTAAATGTCCAAGCATTGTAGAAAGACATGAGCCTTCCTATCAAAAGGCACCACAAATAGCAAACAACAGACAGAAATCCATACCTCACAATCACAGTGAAACTGCAAAAATCAAGAAGGAAGAGGAAATATTTCAGAAAGATGTTCCTGGGTTGGAAGAATCAATATTGTGAAAATGACTATACTACCAAATGCAATCTACAGATGAATACAATCCCTATCAAATTACCAATGGCATTTTCCACAAAACTAGAACAAAAAATTTCACAATTCGTATAGAAACACAGAAGACTCCAAATAGCCAAAGCAGTGTTGAGAAAGAAGGATGAAGCTGAAGGAATCAACCTTCCTGACTTCAGACTATACTACAAAGCTACAGTCATCAAGACAGTATGGTACTGGCGCAAAAACAGAAATATAGACCAATGGAACAAGAGAGAAAGCCCAGAGATAAGCCCACATACCTATGGACACCTTATCTTTGACAAAGGAGGCGAGAATATACAACAGGGGAAAGGTAGCCTCTTCAATAAGTGGTGCTGGGAAAACTGGACAGCTACATGTAAAAGAATGAAATTAGAATACTTCCTAACACCATACACAAAGATAAACTCAAAATGGATTAAAGATTTAATGTAAGACCAGAAACCATAAAAGTCTGAGAGGAAAACAAAGGCAGAACACTCTATGACATGAATGACAGCAAGATCCTCTCTGACCCACCTCCTAGAATAATGGAAATAAAAATAAAAATAAGCAAGTGGGACCTGACTAAACTTAAAAGCTTTTGTACAGCAAAGGAGACTATAAACAAGGTGAAAAGACAGCACTCCGAATGGGAGAAAATAATAGCAAATGAAACAACTGAAAAATGATTAATTTCCAAAATATACAAGTAGCTCATGCAACTCAATACCAGAAAAACAAACAACCCAATCAAAAAATGGGAAAAAGACCTAGACAGACATTTTCCCAAAGAAGACATACAGACAGCTAATAAACGCAAGAAAAGATGTTCAATATTGCTCATTGTTAGAGAAATGCAAATCTAAACTACAATGAGATATCACCTCACACCAGTCAGAATGGCCATTATAAAACAAAAAAATCTACAACCAATAAGTGCTGGAGAGGGTGTGGAGGAAAGGGAACCCTCTTGCACTGTTGGTGGGAATGTAAACTGATACAGCCACTATGGAAGACAGTATGGAGATTCCTTAAACACCCAGGAATAAAACCACCATATGACCCAACAGTCCCACTACTGGGCATATACCCTGGGAAAACCATAACTTAAAAAGACACATGTACCCCAACATTCATTGCAACACTATTCACAATAGCTGGGACATGGACCAATGCTGAGGCTGAAGCTCCAATACTTTGGCCACCACATGTGAAGAACCAACTCATTGGAAAAGATCCTGATGCTGGGAAAGATTGAAGGCAGGAGGAGAAGGGGATGGCAGAGGATGAGATGGTTGGATGGCATCACCAACTCAATGGACGTGAGTTTGAGCAAGCTCTGGGAGTTGTGATGGACAGGGAAGCCGACTGGCTGCAGTCCATGGGATCACAGAGTGTCGGACACAACTGAGCAACTGAGCAACAACAAGGACATGGCAGCAACCTAGATGTCCATCAACCCATGAATGGACAAAGAAGCTGTGGTACATACATACAATGGAATATTACTCAGCCATAAAAAGGAATGCATCTGAGTCAATGCTAATGAGGTGGATGAACCTAGATCCTATTATACAGAGTGAAGTAAGTCAGAAAGAGAAAAACAAATATTGTTTATTAACGCACATATATGGACTCTAGAAAGATGTTACTGATGAAACTATTTGAAGGGTAGCAATGGAGACACACAGAGAAGGCAATGGCACCCCACTCCAGTACTCTTGCCTGGAAAATCCCATGGATGGAGGAGGCTGGTAGGCTACAGTCCATGGGGTAGCTAGGAGTCAGACACACTGAGCGACTTCACTTTCACTTTTCCCTTTCATGCACTGGAGAAGGAAATGGCAACCCACTCCAGTGTTCTTGCCTGGAGAATCCCAGGGACGGGGGAGCCTGGTGGGCTGCCATCTATGGGGTTGCACAGAGTCGGACATGACTGAAGCGACTTAGCAGCAGCAGCAGCAGTAGCAATGGAGACACAGACATAGAGAACAGTTATGGATATGGGACGGGAGAAGGAGAGAGTAGGACGAATGGAGAGAGTAGCATGGAAACATATACAGTACTGTATGTAAAATACACTACTATATGTAAAATATATAGCCAGTGTGGATTTCCTGTATGACTCAGGGAATTCAAATTGGGGCTCTATGACAAGCTAGAGGGGTGGAAAAGGGTCGGAGGTGGGAAGAAGGTTCAAGAGGAAGGGTGCATATGTATACCTATGGCTGATTCATGTTGATGTATGGCAGAAACCAACACAATATTGTAAAGCAATTATTCTATTAAAAATAAATAAATTGTTTAAAAGATAGGTTAAAAAACAAAAGAATAAAAAGGAAATCTTAAAAGCAAGCGAAGAGAAAAGGAACAAATGTCCCCTGACAGCAGATGCCCCGAGGGAATGGAGCCCTATCTCCAAAGGGCTGAGAGCAGCCAGGGTCACTTTGCTGCTATTCAGTCACCCAGTAGGGTCCCCTGGGACACACAGTGGGAAGCCAGCACTGCCCTTCTCCAGAGTCTCCCGTAATTGACAGGCTCCATCTTCATGTTTGTGGCCCCATGATCCATCCATTCATACAAAAGCCAGAAACGTGAAAATCAGCCCGAGACTTTCTGTCTTTAAACTCTCTTCCATCTGCCCCTCTTCCCCACCCTCAGGGGGCACTGTTCTGCTTCAGGCCCATTGCAGCAGCCACTGGCCGCCACACCAATGCTAAAGTGACCTTTGGAAGACTGCTATCTAGTAAGGCCTCCCTTTACTGCTTCCCTGCTCAAAGGCATCCCTGGCTCACTAGCCCCTCTGTCCCCCTCTTGCACACCGCCCAGGCCTACCTGTGAGCCCCCAACTCTCCAAGCCAGGAGTCTACACGCAGGCACTTTTTTACCATCTGAGCTACCAGGGCTCCTAAAGTGAGAGTGACCCCATGGACTGTAGCCCTCCAGGCTCCTCTGTCCATGGGATTCTCCAGGCAAGAGTACTGGAGTGGGTTGCCATTTCCTCCTCCAGGGGTTCTTCCCGACGCAGGGATTGAACCCAGGTCTCCCACTTTGTAGGCAGATTCTTTACTGTCTGAGCCACTGGAGAAGCCCAACTATGGCCCACCAGCCAGTCCCTTCCCACCGGCTGTCGTTATAAAGAAAGTTTACTTGGAATAAGCCACGTGTACCTCTTAGTCTGTCTCCTGCGGCTATTGTGCACAGCAAAGACAGAGACCAGGAGGAGCACTGTACAGTCTGCAAATCTAAAACGCACAACATGCGACTCTGCAGAAAATATTTGCTAGCCCTGCTCTAAGCGCTCTAAACTCTCTAGCCTTTTCCACAGCTGTACCCTCAACCTCAACTGCCTCTCCCTGTGCCCTTTGATGTGCATTGGCCACTCTGACTCAGATCCCGGCATTTGATCCAGCGGCCACTTGTCTCCCTGTGAGGCCGAGAGCTATCGTAGGCAGGACCTGGACCTCCCCAGGCTCAGCCTCAAGCCCAGCACAACACTGGGTGGGCAAGAACCCACTGGCAAAGGAGAGACTGCATGAGAGGACAGTCCTTCCAGGGGTGGAGTGCCAGTGTCTGTCACCGTGGCACTGTCTCGCTGATCCTGAAGGGAATGCCCCTCCCAAGGCTAGCCAATTTCTAGACTAGTCTGACAGTGTGCTCCTCACACGAAAACCAACCGGTCCACAGCGCACATCCCCAGCCACCTCCTCTGTCAGGCTCTCACACTCTGGGCCACTCTCCACCTGCCCGAGCACCCCAGGGTCAGGTGGCTCAGACCGTAAAGAACCTGCCTGCAATGCAGGAGATCTAAGTTCAATCCCCAGGTTGGGAAGATCCCCTGGAGGAGGTTATGGTGACCCACTTGCCTGGAGAATCCCCACAGACAGAGGAACCTGATGGGTTGCAAAGAGTAGGACATGACTGAGGGACTAAGCACAGCACAGCACAGCCCTTAGACAGCTCCCCAGCTGAAATCATTTTAACCAGACAATCCGAAGGCAGTTGATCCTGCCTCGCCTGTTTCTTCCTATAGACACGTCAGTAAAGGCTTTTTCTAAAAAAAGAAAAAAACCTTTCCCCATATCCGCCCCCCATGCTTTCTGACTCCTGACGGGCCCCAGGGCTTCCCGTGTGGCCCTGAGTGGCATGGCCTGCTTCCCTGTCCTGGGAACTGTGAGTCAAAAGCACTCTTGTCATTTGCAATCATCTCCTGGTCAGTCAGTCTTGCTGTACTTCATGTATTCTAGGAATACACTGTATTTTACAAGAGGACAAGAAGAAGAAAGTGGTCCTGACTCTCAGGAGGATGCAGACAGGACCCACAGGTGGATACTCTGGGTCCCGCGTGCCACGAAAGGGAAGCATAAAGGTCAAAGGCTTGTGTCCAAGCAAGTGGTCAATGGCCATCTCCTGCCCTGCCACGCTCAGCCAGCCTGCCCTCAGCTGACCCGTGGCCTACACTCCCTTCCAGGGTGAGAAATGCACCTGACTCTTGGCGGCTCTCCTTAGAAAAACACCAGGAAATCAAATACCAAACTATTCACTCTGTCTCATTTCCCGGCCCTTTGGACGTCCTGTCTCCTACCCTGGACCAGGTTTCTGTAAGCCGCAATGCATGTTACCTTATCAGAATTCAAAACCACCCCCCAGAGGCCTGAAGGAATTCTGGCTATGGAATCTAGATCTGGAGATAACTTTTAGGGTGAAAGAGCCTCAAAATGAAGTCCTATTGGCTTTGAGTAAGGAAGAGACATTACTCTCTTCCTTACTCAAATGAAGAGTAATGAGAGTGAGGGGTGTCCATCACTCTACAGATGGATGTCACTGTACAGACAGAGGGGACGCAGTCACCTTCACAGCAGGAATGCCCCAGCCAGGGAGGTACTCTTATTGTTAGCTCTCATAAAACAGCAAGAACAGAGAGTGATTCACTCTGCCTCATGGAATACGTGAGAAACCTCACAGAGAGGACACAGAAAGAAAGGAAGGATTTGGCAGGCAGAGGAGAGGAAAGGGCATTCCGGGCAGGAGGGACAGGCTGTGCAGGGGAACAGAGATGGGTGGAAAGTTGCTGGACTCAGGCCGTAGTGTTGTGGGCATAATGGGAGCTGAACCCAGAGACGCAAAGACCAGTATGTTCCTAGTTCTGCATCCCAGGCCACAGAGCAAGAGGAGTTGGTTAAGCCATTCTCTTAAAATAAATAGTTTGAACTGTTTGTCCCTCAAAGATAAAATACGGTTCATGGAGCCTGTCTCATTATTCCTTGCAACATACATATGCAAAGAATTAGCTAGCAGACTCCCACTCCCCGGCTTGTTTAGAGAATACAGGTTTTTGCCAAGGTCACACAGCGCACTAGGGGAGAAAGTGAAAGCAGCAAAGACCTCCGGCCCCTCTCCTTACTATGCTTCTCCTGGTTTTTTCCCCTCTGCCTAGGCCAAAGGCCAAGGCTGATCTACAAACCATGGCTGAGACCCTGACACCTAAGCCCAGGACAGAGACCCTCTCCTCCAGGCAGCTGACTCCAGCCTGCTCACAGCAGTGTGCTTCTGTCCTCTGAGATTGTCTCCTAAGAGAGATGGCTCATGTATAACTGGGAAAAAGCAGGGAGAGGGGTGAGCTGGACCCAGGTGGCTCTGGGCTTGTCCAGCTTTGCGGTAAATGTACAGGTGGTAACTTTTCCCAGTGGAGTCCCATGGAGATTCCCTGCACAAACAGCTCCTTGGACCCTCCAGAAGGCTCTGGCATCTTTCTGTGATTCCCACTCCCTCATTCTGGTCCTGGCGAGCTGGCTGCCCAGATCCATTCAACAACTTTAACAAACATTCACCGAGTACTTGCTGTGTGCCAGGCACTGTGCTGGCTGACATCACCCGCACAGTAGCGTAGGCTCTGTGCCAAGTGCATCAGGAGTCAGAAGGAAATATGACAGGCACAGTCTTGCCTCGTGAGCTTGTGTCTGGAATCTTGCCATTTCGGGGATCAGTGCAATATAATTGTGGAAAGATCACATCTTAAAGAGATCTGGATTCAAGACACAGGTCTATCTTCTTATAGCTATTTATAATACAGTGTTACAGTGGGAATTTGTGTCGCTAGAAAGATCAAATGCCTGGCCAAAACTGTCAAACCAAGAGTCAAAACATGTCTCTTAAACCACTAACCCACTTATATCTGAAAGCACTAACAACTAAAGGATTTCTTTGGAGAGGGTTGTTGGTATGTTGTGAGACAAAGAAAGAAGGAAAGAAGAGGGAAAGAGAGAGATGGAGGGAAGAAGGGTGTTAATAAGTGCTCTGTCTCTTGTCTTATAATGACACTAATCGTATTAGATCAGGGCCCCACCTTAAGACCTCCTTCAGTTCAGTTCAGTTGCTCAGTCATGTCCGACTCTTTTTGACCCCATGGACTGCAGCACACCAGGCCTCCCTGTCCATCACCAACTCCAGGAGCTTACTCAAACTCATGTTCACTGAGTCGGTGATGCCATCCAACCATCTCATCCTCTGTCGTCCTCTTCTCCTCTTGCCTTCAATCTTTCCCAGCACCAAGGTCTTTTCCAATGAGTCAGTTCTTCGCATCAGGTGGCCAAAGTATTGGCGTTTCAGCTTCAACAACAGTCCTTCCAATGAATATTCAGGACTCATTTCCTTTAGGATGGACTGATTGGATATCCTTGCAATCCAAGGGACTCTCAAGAGTCTTCTCCAACACCACAGTTCAAAAACATCAATTCTTCAGTGCTCAGCTTTCTTTATAGTCCAACTCTCACATCCATACATGACTACTGGCAAAACCATAGCCTTGACTAGATGGACCTTTGTTGGCAAAGTAATGTCTCTTCTTTCTAATATGCTGTCTACGTTGGTCATAACTTTCCTTCCAAGGAGGAAGTGTCTTTTAATTTCATGGCTGCAGTCGCCATCTGCTGTGATTTTGGAGCCCCCAAAAATAAAGTCTGACAATGTTTCCACTGTTTTCCCATCTATTTGCCATGAAGTGATGGGACCAGATGCCATGATCTTTGTTTTCTGAATGTTGAGTTTTAAGCCAACTTTTTCACTCTCCTCTTTTACTTTCATCAAGAGGCTCTTTAGTTCTTCACTTTCTGCCATAAAGGTGGTGTCATTTGCATATCAGAGGTAATTGATATTTCTCCCAGCAATCTTGATTCCAGCTTGTGCTTCATCCAGCCCAGTGTTTCTCATGATGTACTCTGCATATAAGTTAAATAAGCAGGGTGACAATACATAGCCTTGACGTATTCCTTTTCCTATTTGCAACCAGTCTGTTGTTCCATGTCCAGTTCTAACTGTTGCTTCCTGACCTGCATACAGATTTCTCAAGAGGCAGGTCAGGTGATCTGGTATTCCCATCTCTTTCAGAATTTTCCACAGTTTGTGGTTATCCACACAGTCAACGGCTTTGGCATAGTCAGTAAAACAGAAATGGATGTTTTTCTGGAACTCTCTTGCTTTTTCAATAATCCAAGAGATGTTGACAGTTTGATCTCTGGTTCCTCTGCCTTTTCTAAAGCCAGCTTGAACATCTGGAATTTCAGGGTTCACGTACGGTTGCAGCCTGGCTTGGAGAATTTTGAGCATTACTTTACTAGTATCCTTAATTACCTCCTTGTAGGCCCCATCTCTGAAAACAGTCATACTGGGACTTAGGACTTCAACATATGAATGGGGCAGGGGAACACAATTCAGTTCATAGCAGCCTGCCTAGCTGTTTTGATGACAGAGCAAATGGGAGGTAGCTGCAGTAGGATCAGCCTGAATTTCCCGAGTGTGTCAGAATGTGTGGGCTTTACGTGAAACAGGGCCAGGATAGGGGCCGTGGGTTCTGTCCAAGAGGACTGTGTGGTGTGAGGGGACCACAACAACTGTGACCTCTCAACATCCCAGGAACTGAAGAACAAATATGAGCCACAAGGGAAAAAGGTAGGTCTGCCACAAAGCAGGATGTAGGTGAAAGATCCCAGCAGATGATGGAGTGACGCGTGTATGCATATCTCCAAACAACCTGTGAATGTGCTCTAGGAGAAAGGTCAAGGCTCAAAGGATGCTTCAACCCCATAGCTGCATCAGTGGGAACTTTTCTGCTTCCCTTTCCTCTCCATCCTCTCCATTCCCACAGAAGAAGAATAAGGCCCGGGTGGGGAAAGCTCGAAGAGACTTATCATGGAGCCAAGCAGGTTTGCAGCCCAAGCCACAGGAGAAGGGGTCATTTCAACTTTAAATAAGTTCAGAGTTTGGATTATTAAGTGGAACTAGATATTTTTATTACTGAATTGAGACTATATTTTGCACCTTAAATTGACTTGAGAAAGTGGCCGGAGAACTGCTTTTATTACCTAGAAGACATCAGAAAATTCACAGGCCAAAATTTTCATCCAGGGTCAGGAGAAGAATCAGCTTCACAGAGTGGATTTACAGGAACAAGAAGAGGCAGCAATAAGATGCTTCATGATCACTCCACCCATGGAATTTTTGTGTGCTCAGTACCACAGATATGTGAGCTGCATCGTCTTCTCATCTTAAAATGGGGATAATACAACCTAATGCAGTCCATGGGGCCACAAAGAGTCAGACACGACTGAGCGACTGAACTGAACTGAACACAACCTACCATGAAAGATTGCTCTGAAATTAAACTATATACGTTGATGTCCACAAAATCCTGGTACTGTAGGGTCAAAAGCCTAAGACAGAGTCTGGTACACAGTAGATGCAAATAAATGGTAGCCGGCATTATTGTTCAAGATAATAACAGTAGCTGGACAAGAAGCATTAAAAAGTGCCTCAGCAGTTTGCAACTCCAAGCTTGCTTTGTGTTTTGCCACTCCAAAGTTTCTGGTCCTTTTGGGCTCTGAGGAATTGAGTCCCAAACTGCAAGGAAATCTGGCCCTTCTCTCCAGCCTAATACAACTTTTGGCTTTTATGTGGAAATCTTAAACCTCTCCTTCTTGTTTGGTCTCCATTTAGAGCTTTGAAAATACAAGATGTGCTGTGTATGGTTTCTCCCCAGACTCATGCTGAATACTAATCACTATTTTCCAGAAAACCCAGCATCTGGGCAGCTATCTAGCCCCTGGGATCACCGATGGATTTGGACTAATACCAAGGACTGGTTAACACAATACGTCATCCACTCATGAATATTATTAAATGAGCTTTGTTTCAAGAAACCTTAAACCTTCAACTTTTAGCTCAGTTTAGTCTTTTCTCAGCACTCTGGAACACGATTAATGGTGACACCATGCCATGAATAAGTTATGCATGGCTCAAACTCTAACTCACAGTTGATTAGTTCTTTAACAATGGCCCTGAATAATGTGGTGCTAATGGCCAGCTCTGGTGGTCTGCTCCTACCAGCAACCTATTAGGAGCTAAGCCTAACCTGTGTTTTACAGCATCCCTGCTGGAGCCTAATATCCACTCAAGGGGACAAATGCTTTATTTAATGGTTACTAACTATGTGCAATTGGCTGGCATAGTACCGCCTTCTAGAGACAACATGGTAAATATTGTATTTGTAAGTCAATTTTCCCTCAAATGGGTTATGTTCCTACAGCTTGGGAAATAGATGTCTACACATTGCACCTGGGATGAGGGCAGGGAGAGAAGGCAGCCTCGGAAGGCAGCAGAGGTCAGTGGTTGCACAGACAGGAAATAAAGCACTCAGAGGCCCACAGGATGAAAAAAACGATGCCTGAAGTTGTGGATAAAGAAGATGAACAAGTGAAGAGAAATGGACAAGAAAGCAAAAGAGGCACATGGCAAAGAAATGTGAATCCACATGAAGAAGTAAGAGCAGTAGTAAAGGTAACTACATAGGTAAACATAAAAGGGAGTTGCAATGAAATGAACATTTGTTTGCTTGGTTCAGTGGTAACGAATCTACCTGCAATGCTGGAGGTTATGGGTTCAAACCCTGGGTCAGGAAGATCCCCTGGATAAGACAATGGAAACCCACTCTAGTATTCTTGGCTGGGAAATCCCATGGACAGAGGAGCCTGGCAGGCTATAGTCCATGGGGTTGTAAAGAGTTGGACACAACTTAGTGACAAAAGAACAACAACAATTCACCCAGCATTCATATGTAAAGCCCTGATCCCCAGTGGGGTGGAATCATAATTGGAGATGGGGCTTTTGAAGGTAATTAGCTTTAGTTTAGGTCATGAGCTGAGGTCTTTGTGATGGGATTAATGCCCTTTTACAAAATGGAAGAGACAGGAGATCTCTTCACCCTGTTGAGGATACAGCTAGAAAGTGCCCATCTGCAAGCCAAAAAGAGGGTCCCCACCAAAACTCAACCACCCAGCACCCTGAGATGGACTTCCCAGCCTGAAGAACTATGAGAAATAAATGTTATTTAAGCCACTCAGTCTATGTCATTTGGTTACAGTAGCCTACACTGACTTGTCTTAGTCAGTCTTATATTGCTGTCTTACAATATAATTTGATTGTTTTTGTTTGTAACTTTCTTCTCCTATATAATTTAAAAGGCAGTTGCATAAAACAATAATTTTAAGTCTGTGTTGATAGGTGCATAATGTATAGAGGTGTAATTTGTGACAATTAGAGCGTTAAGAAAGGAAGAATGAAATGAGCTGTGCAGGAGCAAAGGTTGTGTATACTTTTAAAATTAAGTCGGTATTATTCCAAACTAGAACAACAGAAATGCAAGAAGGCAAAGTGGTTGTCTGATGAGGCCTTACAAATAGCTGAGAAAAGATGAGAAGCAAAAGACAAAGGACAAAGGGAAAGAAATACCCATCTCAATGCAGAGTTACAGAGAAATGCAAGAAAAGATAAGAAAGCCTTCTTAAGTGAAAGATGGAAAGAAATAGAGGAAACTAATAGAATGGGAAAGACTAGAGATCTCTTCAAGAAAATTCAAGACACCAAGAAAACATTTCATTCAAAGATGGGCACAATAAGGGCAGAAAGAGTAAGGACCTAAAAGCCAAAGAAGAGATTAAGAAGAGGTGGCAAGAATACACAGAACAACTGTACAAAAAGGATCTTAATGACTCAGATAACCATGATGGTGCAGTTGCTCACCTAGGGCCAGACATCTTGGAGTGTGAAGTCAAGTGCGCCTTAGGAAGCATCACTACCAACAAAGCTAGTGGAGGTGATGGGATTCCAGCTGAACTATTTCAAATCCTAAAATATGATGCAGTTAAAGCACTGCACTCAATATGGCAGCAAATTTGGAAAACTCAGCAGTGGCCACAGAACTGGAAAAGGTCAGTTTTCATTCCAGTCCCAAAGAAGGGCAGGGACAAAGAATGTTCAAACTATCAGAAAATTTCATTCATTTCCCATGCTAGTAAGGCTATGTTCAACAATATGTAAACTGAGAACTTCCCTATGTACAAGCTGGATTTAGAAAAGGCAGAGGAACCAAAGATCAAATTGCCAACATTCACTGAATCACAGAAAAAAAAAAGGGGGGGGGGAAATTCAAGAAAAACATCTGCTTCATTGACTACACTAAAGCCTGTTACTATGTGGATCACAACAAACTATGGAAAATTCTTAAAGAGATGGGAATACCAGACCACCCTACCTTTCTCCTGAGAAACCTGTATGCAAGGCAAGAAGCAACAGAACCGGATATGAAACTGGTTCAAAATCGGGAAAGGAATACATCAAGGCTCGGAGAAGGCAATGGCACCCCACTCCAGTACTCTTGCCTGGAAAATCCCATGGACGGAGGAGCCTGGTAGGCTACAGTCCATGGGGTCGCTAAGAGTCGGACGACTGAGCGACTTCACTTTCACTTTTCCCTTTTATGCACTGGAGAAGGAAATGGCAACCCACTCCAGTATTCTTGCCTGGAGAATCCCAGGGACAGCGGAGCCTGGTGGGCTGCCGTCTATGGGGTCGCACAGAGTCGGACACAACTGAAGCGACTTAGCAGCAGCAGCAGCAGTATATTGTTACCCCTGCTTATTTAACTTACATGCAGAATACATCATGCAAAATGCCAGGCTAGATGAACAGAAGTTGGACTCAAGATTGCTGAGAGAAATATTAACAGCCTCAGATATACCACCTAATGGTATAAAGAGGAACTAAAGAGCCTCTGCTAAAAAGAAGAGACATTGCTTTGCCAACAACGGTCCATCTAGTCAAAGCTGTGGTTTTTCCAGTAGTCATGTATGGATGTGAGAGTTGGACCGTAAAGAAAGCTGAGCCCCGAAGAACTGATGCTTTTGAACTATGGTGTTGAAGAAGACTCTTAAGAGTCCCTTGGACTGAAAGAAGATCAAACCTATCAAACTTAAAAGAAATCAACTCTGAATATTCATTGGAAGGACTGATGCTGAAGTGAAAATTCAGCATTGAAATTCAGCATTGGCCACCTAATGCAAAGAATTGACTCATTTGAAAAGAACTTGATGTTGGGAAAGATTGAAAGGAGGAGGAGAAGGAGACAACAGAGGATGATGGCATGGTTGGATGGCATCACCGACTCGAGGGACATGAGTTTGGGTAAACTCCGGGAGTTGGTGATGGACAGGGAGGCCTGGTGTGCTGCAGTCCATGGTGTCGCAAAGAGTCGGACACGGCTGAGTGACTGAACTGACTGACTGACTGAAAGAGCCTCTTGATGAGGGTAAAAGAGAAGAGTGAAAAAGCTGGCTTGAAACTCAACATTCAATAAACTAAAGTCATGACATCTGGTCCCAGCACTTCATGGCAAATAGATGGGGAAATAATGGAAACAGTGACAGACTTTATTTTCTTGAGCTCCAAAATCACTGTGGATGGTGATTGCAGCCATGAAATTAAGACACTTGCTCTTCGGCAGAAAATCTGTGACAAAGCTAGACAACATATTAAAAAGCAGAGACATAACTTTGCTGACAAAGGTCAATGCTATGGTTTTTTCCAGTAGTCATGTATGGATGTTAAAGTTGGACCATAAAGAAGACAGAATGTGGAAGTATCGATTCTTTCAAATCATGGTGCTGGAGAAGACCCCTGAGAGTCCTTTGGACAGCAACGAGATCAAACCAGTCAATCCTAAAGGAAATCAGTCCTGAATATTCATTGGAAGGACTGATGCTGAAGCTGAAGGTCCAATATTTTGGCCACCTGATGTGAAGACTCGGCTCATTAGAAAAGACCCCGATGCTGGGAAAGACTGAGGGCAAGAGGAAGAGTGGGTGGCATCGGATGAGATGGTTAGATACCATCACTGATACAATGGACATGAGTTTGAGCAAATTCCAGGAGACTGTGAAGGACAGAGACACCTGGAATGCTACAGCTGATGGGATCTCAAAGAGTCAGACACAACTTAGCGACTGAACAATTCCAAACAAAGTTGTTATACATTATGATGTTAATGGTAATTCCCAGGGTAACCACTAAGAAAATAAACTCAAACTATATATAATAGAAGAAATAAGGGACTTAAAATGATACACTGGACAATACTATTTTTTTGTCCAAGTATAAAGCATTTTTACTGAAGTATAGTTTATTTTACTTCCCTTAGTTAACTGGGCTTCCCTTGGGGCTCAGCTGGTAAAGAATCCACTTGCAAAGCAGGACACCTGGGTTCAGTCCCTGGGTTGGGAAGATCCCCTGGAGAAGGGAAAGGCTACCCACTCCAGTATTCTGGCCTGGAGAATTCCATGGACCATACAGTCCATGGGGTCGCAAAGAGTCGGACACGACTGAGCGACTTTCACTTTCACTTTCTTTCATAATTAACTTTGGTGCTAGTGAAAAAGAACCTGTCTAACAAAGCAGGAGATGTAAGAGATACAGGTTCAGTCCCTGGGTCAGGAAGATCCTCTGGAGGAGGGCATGGCAACTCACTCCAGTATCCTTGCCTGGAGAATTCCATGGACAGAGGAGCCTGGCGGGCTACATAGTCAGAAACGACTGAGCAACTTTCACTTTCACTTTTTGTATATATTCTTTTCTTTTGGTTTAGATACGGAATATAGTTCTTTGTGTTCCTGATCCTGTTGTTTATCCATTCCCTATACAATAGCTTACGTCTGCTAACCGCAACCTCCCACTCATCCTTCCCCCAGTCCCCTCACCCTTGGCAACCAACAGTCTGGTGTCTATTCTCTAAGTCTGTTTCCGTTTCACAGATCGGTTCATTTGTGTCGTATTTTAAATTCCACGTATAAGTGATATCATATGGTATTTCTCTTTCCTTCTGCCTTATTTCACTTAGTATGATAATCTCCAGTTGCGTCCATGTTTCTACAAATGGCATTACTTTGTCATTTTTTTTATAGCTGAGCAGTATTCTATTGCACATCTATAGCACATCTTCCTTATCCATTCCTCTGTCAATGGACAATTTAGTCTGTTTCCGTTTCTGGGCTGTTGTAAATAGTGCTGCTGTGAACATAGGTGTGCATCTATCTTTCTGGATTAGAGTTTTGTCTGGATACATGCTCAGGAGTGGAATTGCTGGATCATATGGTCGTCTGAATTAAACTCACCCATTCCCATCCGTTTTAGTTAACTGATTCCTAAGATGTCAAAGTTTACTCTTGCCATCTCCTGTTTGACCACGTCCAATTTACCTTGATTCATGGACCTGACATTCCAGGTTCCTACGCAATACTGTTCTTTACAGCATAGGATTTTACTTTCATCACCAGACACACCCACAACTGAGCCCCATTTCCACTTTGGCCCAGCCACTTCATTCTTTCTGGAGTTATTAGTAGTTATCTCCTCCAGTCTTCCCCAGTAGCATATTGGACACCCTCCGACCTGGGGGCTCATCTTTCAGTGTCATATCTTTTTGCCTTTTTATACAATGGGCAAGAATCCCATAGAAGAAATGGAGTAGCCCTCATAATCAACAAAAGAGTCCGAAATGCAGGAGTTGGATGTAAACTCAAAAGCAATAGAATAATCTCAGCTCCTTTCCAAGGCAAACCATTCAACATCACAGAAATTCAAGTCTATGCCCCAACCACCAATGCCAATGAAGCTGAAGTTGATCAGTTCTACAAAGACATAGAAGACTTCCTAGAACTAACACCAAAAAAAGATGTCCTGTTCATGATAGAGGATTGGAATGTTAAAGTAGGAAGTCAAGAGATACCTGGAGTAACTGGCAAGTTTGGGCTTCAAATACAAAATGAATCCAGGCGATAGCTAACAGAATTCTGCCAAGAGAATGCACTGGTCATAGCAAACACCCTTTTTTAACAACACAAAAGACGACTTTATACATGGACATCACCAGGTGGTCAATACCGAAATCAGATTTATTACATTATTTGTAGCTGAAGATGAAGAAGCTGTATACAGTCAGCAAAAACAAGACCTGGAGCTGACTGGGGCTCATATCATCAGCTTCTCATAGCAAAATTCAGGCTTAAACTAAAGAAAGCATGGAAAACCACTAGGCCAGCCAGGTATGACTTAATCAAATCCCCTATGAATATACATTGGAGGTGATGAATAGATTCAATGGATTAGATCTAGTAAACAGAGTGCTTGAAGAACTATGGACAGAGGTCTATAACACTGTACAGGAGACAGTGAACAAAACCATTCCACAGAAAAAGAAAATCAAGAAGGCAAAATGGTTGTCTGAGGAGGCTTTACAAATAGCCAAAGAAAGGAGAGAAGTGAAAGGCAAGGGAGAAAGGGAAAGGTACACCCAATTAAATACAGAGTTCCAGAGACTAGCAGGGAGAGACAAGAAGGCCTTCTTCAATGAGCAATGCAAATAAATAGAGGAAAACAACAGGAGGGGAAAGACTAGAGATCTCTAACAAAATTGGAAATAGCAAAGGAACATTTCATTCAAAGAGAAACATAATAAAGGACAGAAACGGTAAAGATATAATAGAAGAAGAGACCAAGAAGAGATGAAAAGAATAAGAATACACAGAAGAACTGTAAAAAAAAAGATCTTAATGACCCAGGTAACCTCGATGGTGTGGCCCCTCACCCAGAGCCAGACATTCTGGAGTGTGAAGTCAAGTGGTCCTTATGAAGCACTGCTGTCAATAAAGCTAGTGAATGTGATGGAATTCCAGCAGAACTATTTAAAATCTTAAAATATTATGTTATCAAAGTGCTACAGTCAATATGTCAGCAAATTTGGAAAACCCAGCGGTAGCCACAGGACTAGAAAAGGTCAATCCTCTTCCCAATTTCCAGGAAGGGCAGTACTAAAGAATGTTCAAGCCACCGGACAATTGCAGTCATCTCCCATGCTAGTAAGGTTATGCTCAAAATCCTGCATGCTAGGCTTCAGTATTACATGAATCGAGAACTTCCAGCTGTCCAAGCTGGGTTTAGAAAAGGCAGAGGAACCAGAGATCAAATTGCCAACATTCGATGGACCATAGAGAAAGCAAGGGAATTCCAGAAAAACATCTACCTCTGTTTCATTGACTACGCTAAAACCTTTGACTGTGTGGATCATAGCAAACTCTTAAAGAGATGAGAATACTAGACCATCTTACCTGTCTCCTGAGAAACCTGTATGCTGATCAAGAAGCAACAGTTGGCACCTTGTATGGAACAACTGATTGGTTCAAGATTGAGAAAGGAGTTTGACAAGGCTGTTTGTTGTTATTCTGTTTATTTAACTTATATGCAAAGCATATCATGAGAAATACTGGGCTGGCTGTGTTACAAGCTGTCATCAAGATTTCTGGGAGAAATATTAGCAACCTCAGATATGCAGATGATATCACTCTAATGGCAGAAAGTGAAGAGGAACTAAAGACCCTCTTGAGGGTAAAAGAGGAGACTGAAAGAGCTGGCTTAAAGATAAATATTAAAAAACTAAAATCATGGCATCTGGTCCCATCACTTCATGCCAAATAGAAGGGGAAAAGGTGGAAGCAGTGACAGATATCCTCTTCTTGGTCTCTAATATCACTGTGGATGGTGACTACAGCCATGAAATTAGAAGACAATTGCTTCTTGGCAGAAAAGCTATGACAAACCTAGATGGTGGATTAAAAAGCCGAGACATTCTTTTGCGGACAAAGGTCTGTATGGTCAAGGCTGTGGTCTTTCCAGTAGTCACATTTGGTTGTGACAGCTGGACCATAAAGAAGGCAGAGTGCCAAAGATTTGGTGTGATTCTAGAAAAGACTCTTGAGAGACCCTTGGACTGCAAGGAGATCAAATCAGTCAATTTTAAAGATAATCAACTCTGAATACTCATTGGAAGGGCTGATGCTGAAGCTGAAGCTCCAATACTTTGGCCACCTGATGCAAAGAACCAACTCATTCGAAAACACCCTGATGCTGGGAAAGATTGAAGGCAGAAGGAGAAGAGGGAAACAGAGGATGAGATGGTTGGATGGCATCACCGACTCAATGGACATGAGTTTGAGCAAACTCCAGGAGTTGGTGAAGGACAGGGAAGCCTGGCGTGCTGCAGTCCATGGGGTCACAAAGGGTTAGACATGACTGAGTGACTGAACAAGAAATAATTAAGGATGTTGAGAATCTTTCCGTGTGCTTATTGGCCATTTCTATTTCTTCTCTGAAGAAATGTCTATTTAGGGCTTCTGCTCATTTTTCAATTGAGTTGATTGTTTTTTTTATTGTTCTTGAGCTGTATGAGATGTCTGTGTATTTTGGAAATTAATCCCTTTCAGTCACATTGTTTGCAAATATTTGCTCCCATTCTGTAAGTCATCTTTTATTTTGTTTATGGTTTCTTTTGCTGTGCCAAAGCTTGTAAGTTTGATGAGGTCCCGTTTGTTTGCTTTTGGTTTTATCTCTATTGCTTTGGGAGATTGACCTAAGAAAACATTGATATTGATTTTTGTCAGAGAATGTTTGGCCTATGATCTCATCAAACGTAAAAACAAACTTAAAATGGCTTAAAGACTTAAACATGAGACATGACACCATAAAACTCCTAGACGACAATACCTTTTTAACACAAAAGGCAGTAATGGAGGAATAGAAGCATAATAAGACATAAGGCATATAGGAAACAAATACCAAAACAGAAGATATAAATCCTACCCTATCAGTAATTAAATCAAATATAAATGGATTAAACTCTTCAATTAAAAGGCAAAGATTGTCCGAATGAATTAATAGAAAAAAGATGACCCAACTATACCCTGAATTTATAGCATGTCAGTCTTCAGTTCAGTTCAGTCACTCAGTTGTGTCCGACTCTTTGCGACCCCTTGAATCGCAGCACGCCAGGCCTCCCTGTCCATCACCAACTCCCAGAGTTTACTCGAACTCGTGTCCATTGAGTCGGTGATACCATCCAACCATCTCATCCTCTGTCGTCCCCTTCTCCTCCTGCCTTCAATCTTTCCCAGCATCAGGGTCTTGTCAAATGAGTCAGCTCTTTGCATCTGGAGGCCAAAGTATTGGGAGCTTCAGCTTCAGCATCAGTCCTTCCAATGAATATTCAGGACTGATTTCCTTTAGGATGGACTGGTTGGATCTCCTTGAAATCCAAGGACTCTCAAGAGTCTTCTCCAAAACCACAGTTCAAAAGCATCAATTCTTTGGTGCTCACCTTTCTTTATAGTCCAACTCTCACATCCATACATGACTACTGGAAAAACCATAGCCTTGACTAGACAGACCTTTGTTGGCAAAGTAATGTCTCTGCTTTTTAATGTGCTGTCTAGTTTGGTCATAACTTTCCTTCCAAGGAGGAAGCATCTTTTAATTTCATGGCTGCAGTCACCATCAGCAGTGATTTTGGAGCCCCCAAAAATAAAGACTATCGATGTTTCCCCATTTATTTGCCAGGAAGTGATGGGACCGGATGCCATGATCTTAGTTTTCTGAATGTTGCATTTTAAACCAAGTTTCTCACTCT
The DNA here is from genome assembly GCA_024291935.2 of Okapia johnstoni. Lineage (NCBI taxonomy): Eukaryota > Metazoa > Chordata > Mammalia > Artiodactyla > Giraffidae > Okapia > Okapia johnstoni. Next base: position 5,356,862 of record CM044326.1, read on the forward strand.
CCTCTTTCACTTTTATCAAGGCTCTTTAGTTCTTCCTCACTTTCTGCCATAAGGGTGGTGTCATCTGCATATCTGAGGCTCAGATATCAATAACCTCAGATATCAGTCTTGCAAGAAATTTATTTTAGAGTCAAAGACACAAATAGGTTGAAAGTAAAAGAGTAGTAAAAGATATACCATGGAAAATTAACCATAAGAGAGCTGGAGTGGCCATACTAATATCAGACAAAATTGATTTTTAAAACAAAAATTGTTATTAGACTTCTTATTTTTTTTTATTTATTATTATTTTTTTTTTTTATTTTAGTTGGGGACTAATACTTTACAATATTGTAGGAGTTTTTGCCATACATTGACATGAATCAGCCATGGGTCCACACGTGCCCCCCAACCTGACCCCCACCCCCACCCCTCTCCCCATCCCATCCCTCTAATGATAAAAGGGGCAATTCAATAAGAAGATCTAACAGTTATATCCATACCTAACAAGAGTCCCAACATACATGAAGCAGAACTGGCAGAATATAAGGTAAAACTAGAAAATTCAACAATAATGATTGGAGATTTAAATGCTCCATTTCCAACAGTAGATGGACCAACTAGAGATAAAACCAATAAGGAACAGAAGAGTTGAACAACACTATAAATCAACGAAATCTAACAAATTCTATAGAATATTCCATCTAATTCAGTTCATTTTCCTCAAGTACATACATAAGAACTGATGCTTTTGAACTGTGGTGTTGGAGAAGACTCTTGAGAGTCCCTTGGACAGCAAGGAGATCCAACCAGTCAATCTAAAGGAAATCAGTGCTGAATAGTTACTGGAAGGGCTGATGCTGAAGCTGAAACTCTAATACTTTGGCCATCTGATGCAAAGAGCCGACTCATTTGAATAGACCCTGATGCTGGGAAAGATTAAAGGCAGGAGGAGAAAGGGACAACAGAGGATGAGATGGTTGGATGGTATCATCGAGTCAATGGACATGAGTTTGAGCAAACTGCAGGAGATGGTGAGGGACAGGAAAGCCTGGCATGCTGCAGTCCATGGGGTCACAAAAAGTCAGGACTGAGTGACTGAACAACAATGTATGGAACACTTGTATACATTGCAAAGACCATATATAGGCCAGTAAAAAAATTCTAACTAAATTTTATAAAGATTCAAATCATAAGAAGCATCATTTCCTACCACAGTGAAATGAAATTAGAGATCAATAACAGAAATTTAGGGAATCAACAAATATGTAAAAATTAAATACACTCCTATACAACCAATGAGTTAAAGAAGAAATCACAATGGAAATTGGAGCATGCTTTGAGATGAATCAAAATGAAAACTCAACGTTCCAAAACTTATGAGATGCAGTTAAAGTAGTGCCCAGAGAGAAATTCATAGCTACACACATCTATGTCAAAAAGGAAGAAAGATCTCAAATCAATACCCTAACCTTCAACATTAAGAAACTAGAAAGGAGGGAATTCCCTGTTAGGCCAGTTGTTAGAACTCCATGCTTTAGCTGCCAAGGTTCAATCCCTGGTCAGGGAGTTAAGATCCCACATCTCACAAGCCATGCAGCATGGCCAAAAAACAAACAAAACTAGAAAGGAAGAGCAAACCGAACTGAAAGAAATCATATGTAAGGTAATAATAAAATGAAAGTGAAAATAAAAAAAGCAAAGAACAGAAAAACAAGAGCAAATAAACATATTTTAAAATTCTTTAAAAAGATTTACAAAATCAACAATTTTTAGCTAGAATGACCAGAAAATAGACAAACAGAAGACTCAAATAACTAAAACAAGAAAAGAAGTGGCTTTATTACCAACCTTACAGAAATATGAAGGATTAGAAGTGAATATTATGAATAACTGAATACCAAAAATTAGATAATATAGATGAAATGGACAAAATTTTGGAAAGACACAAGCTACTAACACTAATTCAAGACAAAGTAGACAATCTAAATAGATCCACAAGAGATTGAGCCAGTAATCAAAAGCCTTTCAACAAAGAAAAGTCCAAGACCTTCACTGATGACTTCTACCAGATGTTTAAGAAAAATTAACACTAATCTTTCACACACTCTTCCAAAAGAATAGAAAAGGAAATTTTTCTTAACTCATTCTATGAAGCCAGACATATTACCTTGACCTTAAACCATATGAAGACATCACAAGTAAAGAAAAACTATAGATCAATATTCCCTATGAATATAGACACAAAAGTCCTCAGCAAAATACTAGCAGATTCCAGCAGTGTATTAAAAGATGGCACACCATGACCAAGTGAGATTTATCCCAGGAATGCAAGCTTGGTTCAACATACAACAACTAGTTAGTGTTAACTGTATCAGTTCCTGTTGCTGCTATAACAAATTACCACAAACTTACTGGCTGAAAAACAACACAAGTCGATGAAGGATCTTCAAATCTCTCTCTCTCCCTCTGTTTATCATCACAACGCCTTCTCTGACTCTGATCCTCCTGTGCTGCGCTGTGCTTAGTCGCTCAGCCGTGTCTGACTCTGCAATTCTATGGACTGTGGCCCGCCAGGCTCCTCTGTCCATGGGGATTCTCCATTCAAGAATACCGGAGTGGGTTGCCATGTCCTCCTCCAGGGGATCCTTCCAACCCAGGAGTGAAACCAGTGTCTCCTGCATTGCAGGTGGGTTCTTTACCAGCTGAACTACCAGAGAAGTCCCTGATCCTCCTATCCTGCTTTTATAAGGACCTCTGAGATTACCTTAATTTCACCCAGATGATCTAGGAAAAGATCTCCATCTCAAAATCCTTAACTGAATCACATTTGCAAATTCCCCTTTATCACATAGAGTAACATATTCACAGGCCTGGAAACTAGGACTTGGACATCTTCGAGGTGTCATTTTTTAGCATACCACATGTTAATAAGATAATACCAATAGAATGTTATTAGATATTGATAGAATTGATGGAATTAAATATTAATAGAATAAAAGGAAAAAACATATTATCATCTTGATAAATTTAAAATAAACACTTTACAATGCCCTTTCATGATGAAAACACTTAATAATATAGGTAGAGAAGGAAACTCTCTCAACTTGATAAAGGACATCTGTGTGTAGGAACTGCCAAACTCTTATGCAACTGCCATACCATTTTACTTTTCCAGCAGCAATGTATGAAAATTCCAGTTTCTGCACATACTTGTCAACACTTTTTTTTATAGCTATCTCAGTGAGTGTGAAGTGATGTTATTGTGGTTTTGACTTACATTTCCTGAAGATTAATGATGTTGAGCCTCTTTTTATGTGCTTATTGGCAATTTCTATGTTGTCTTTGGAGGAATGTCTATTCAAACCCTTTGTCCATTTTCAAGTTGGTTGTACAGTGTTTTTAGTTTTTATGAAATCCAATTTATTTTTACTTTGATTGTTTGTGCTTTTAGTGTCATATCTAAGAAAACTTTGCCTAATCCAAAGTCACAAATCTTCTAAACTACCTATGTTTTATTGTAATAATTTTATAGTTTTAGCTCTTAAATTAAATTTTTGGTTCGTTGTTAGTTAACTTTTGTGCATGGTGTGCAGTAGAGATGCAAATTTTTTTTTTTTTTAATGTGGCTATCCATTGTCCCATTTGTGGAAAAGGGTATTATTTTGTATATTGAATGGCCTTGACACCCTCATCAAAAATCAATTGACCTGTAATGTGAAGATTTTCCTAGACTATCAGTTCTATTCCATTGATGTATATGTTTATTCTTAGGCCAATTTTGAATTGTACAGTAAGTCTGTAGTAAGTTTTGAAAATGAAATTGTAAGTCTACCAGTCTCTTCCTTGATTTTCAATATTATTTTGGCTATTATTGTCTCATGAATTTCTGTATGAATTATAAAATCAGCTTGTCTATATTTATAATAAAAAAGACAGTTGAAATTTTGAGAGAGATTGTATTAAATCCATAAATCAATTTGGAGAGAATTGCCACCTTAAAAGTATTAAGTTTTTAAATGTATGAACATGAGATACTTTCCATCTATCTAGGTCCTTTTTAGTTCTGTGTTTTTGGGTACAAATCTTGCACTTCTTTTGTTAAATTTCTTCCTAAGTATTTTATTCTTTTAAATATATTATAAATGTAATTGTTTTTTAATATCATTTTTTGAATGCTCATTGCAAGCACATAGAAATACAACTGAGTTTTATATATTGACTTTGTATTGTGTAACCTTGCTCAATTCACTCCTTAGTTCTAATATTTTATTCATGGATTAAAGGGGGTGGTTCCTACACACAAACTCATGTCATCTGCAAATAGAGATTGTTTTACTTCTTTAATTCTAATCTAAATGCATTTTATTTCACTTTCTTGCCTAGTTGTCCTAGATAGAACCTCCACAACAATGTTGAATAGAAGTGGCAGGAGCAGACATTCTTGTCCCATTCGTGATCTTAAATGGTAAGCTTTCAGTCTTTCATTAATAAACATGGTGTTAGATATAGGGTTCCCACAGATGCCATTTTATCACATTGAGGAAGTTCCCATCTATTCATTGTTTGTTGAAAGTATTTCTCATTAAAAAGTGTTGAATTTTATCCAATGTTTTTTTGTGTGTCTATTGAAATAATCATATGAGTTTTCTCCTTTCTTAATATTGTGTATTACATTGATTGATTTTCATATGTTGAATCAACCTTTTATATGTTGATTCTTGGGACAAATCCAACTGTATTATGGTTTATAATCCTTTTTATAAGTTTTCAGATTCAGTTTCCTGATATTTTGTTGAGGATTTTTACATCAATCACAGGTGTCACTGGTTTGTAGTTTTCTTGTGAAGTCTTTGTCTGGTTTTGGTATCAGAGTAACATTAACCTCATTCTAATCCCTAAAGAAAGGCAATGCCAAAGAATGCTCAAACTACCACACAATTGCACTCATCTCACACGCTAGCAAAGTAATGCTCAAAATTCTCCAAGCCAGGCTTCAACAATATGTGAACTGTGAACCGTGAACTTCCAGATGTTCAAGCTGGATTGACAGGAAACAGAGATCAAATTGCCAACATCCGTTGGATCATCGAAAAAGCAAGAGAGTTTCAGAAAAACATCTACTTCTGCTTTATTGACTATGCCAAAGCCTTTTACTGTGTGGACCCAACAAACTCTGGAAAATTCTTGGAGATGGGAATACCTGACTACCTGACCTGCCTCTTGAGAAATCTGTATGCATGTCAGGAAACAACAGTTAGAACTGGACATGGAACAACAGACTGGTTCCAAATAGGAAAAGGAGTACATCAAGGCTGTATATTGTCACCCTGCTTATTTAACTTATATGTAGAGTACATCATGAGAAACGCTGGGCTGGATGAAGCACAAGTTGGAATCAAGATTGCCGGGAGAAATATCAATAACCTTAGATATGCAGATCACACCACCCTTATGGCAGAAAGTGAAGAAGAACTAAAGAACCTCTTGATGAAAGTGAAAGAGGAGAGTGAAAAAGTTGGCTTAAAACTCAACATTCATAAAACTAAGATCATGGCATCTGGTCTCATCACTTCATGGCAAATAGACGGGGAAACAGTGACAGACTTTATTTTTGGGGGCTCCAAAATCACTGCAGATGGTGACTGCAGCCAGAAATTAAAAGATGCCTGCTCCTTGGAAGAAAAGTTATGACCAACCTAGACGGCATATTGTCTATGGGGTCGCACAGAGTCAGACACAACTGAGGTGACTTAGCAGCAGCAGCAGACTGGATATTAAAAAGCAGAAACATTACTTTGCCAACAAAGGTCCATCTAGTCAAGGCTATGGTTTTTCCAGTAGTCATGTATGGATGTGAGAGTTGGACTATAAAGAAAGCTGAGCACCGAAGAATTGATGCTTTTGAACTGTGGTGCTGGAGAAGACACTTGAGAGTCCCTTGGACTGCAAGGAGATCCAAGCAGTCCATCCTAAAGGAAATCAGTCCTGAATATTCATCGAAAGAACTGATGCTGAAGCAGAAGCTCCAATACTCTGGCCACCTGATGCGAAGAACTGACTAATTTAAAAAGACCCTGATGCTGGGAAAGATTGAAGGCAGGAGGAGAAGGGGATAACAGAAGATGAGATGGTTGGATGGCATCACTGACTCAATGGACATGAGTTTGAGTAAACTCTGGGAGTTGGCAATGGACAGGGAGGCCTGGCGTGCTGCAGTCAAAAAGAGGTCAAAAAGAATCAGACACGACTGAGTGACTGAACTGAACTGACCTCATAGAATGACTTGAGAAGGGCTCCCTTCTCTATTTCCTGGTAGAGTCTATAAAAGAATTTGCATTATATATTCTTTAAACATGTAATAGAACTCACTCACCAGTGACGCCACCTGGCCTTAGATGTTTGTTGTTATTTGGGAAGTTTCACTTGATACAGATCTTGTCAGTTTTCTACTTCTTCTTCTGTCAGTCTCAGAAGTTCTTGTCTTTTTAGAAATTTGTCCATTTTGTCTAGCTAATGTAATTTGTTAACGTATAATTGTTTGTGTTATTCCCTTCTAATCCTTTTTATTTTTGAAGGTTGGTAGTCAAATCTTCTATGTAATTCCTGATTTTAGTCATTTGAATTGTCTCTTTTTCTCTCTTGGTCAGGATAGCTTAAGTTTGGTCATTTTTTGATCATTTCAAAGAACCAAGAACTATTTTTACTTCATCAGTTTTCTCTATCATTCTTCTATTTTCTCTCTTTTTTTCTGCTCCAATATTTACTGTTTCTAGGCATTTACATCAAGGCAGACAAAAGTTAAAAGGGCAATCCAGGATGAGGGAATGGCATGAGCTAAGGGGCTATGAAGATATATGGGAGGGCATGACACTTTCATAGAATGGTGGGACATTCTGTGTGATAGTTTCCAGAGTTTAGCAGAAAGAAAGTGGGAAAATGGAGATGGAAAAGTGGATCTGTAAGAGCTCTGTAGTCTCTGCCAAGGAAAAGTCTGGATTTTGTCCAGTAGACAGTGCAGAACCAATGGTGGGGGATTGGGAGTACAAATGAATTATATTTTAGGAAGACCATTTCATTGGATGTGTGGAAATGTATGGCAGGCAGGTGAGAAAGAAGATAAGAAGTAGTATAGGACATCTTGCAGTGTTGGTGAGAAGGAATGGGTATGATGGGGATTTAGAGGTCCAGTTGGCAGAGTTGATACACCATTGACCCTGGGGAGGGGAAGTTGGACAGGGTGGTAATGACTGGATTTTCTGAGTAATGGGGCTTGTGGTGATGCCATTAGTCGTGTGAAGGGAGAGGAAGAAGAGGGATTTGATTTGGGACAAGTTATGTGGTCAAATAAGATGAGATTGCCAATGCCCACTGCATTTGGCAATGAACCATGAGTCACTCTCTCAAGGACAAGGCCAGAGGCAGAAGACTGAGGAGTCCAGGGTGGGAGCTGGGGGTGGGGGATGTTGAGGAAATGGATGAGCAAGGGAAAACAACCTTTCTAGAAGTTTGGTGAGAACCAAGAGAAGAAAGGGAAAGTGGACAGCAGGAAGCCATGATTAGGGAAAAGTTTTTGGGTTTTGCTTAGTTGTTTTAAAAATGTGATGGTTAATTTTTTGTGTCAATTTGACTGGGCCACAGGGTACTCAAACATTTGGTCAACACTTTTCTAAACATGTGCTTTGGGGTTTTGGGATTAGATTAACTTTTAAATCAGTAGACTGAGTAAAGCAGATTGCCCTCCCCAAGGCAGGTGGGCCTCATCTAACTATTGAGGGTGTCAAAAGAAAAAAAAAGCTGATCTTCCCCTGAGTAAGAGGGAATTCCTCCTGCCTACCTACTGCCTTCAAACTGGGACATTGGAGCTTTTGATCTGAAACATTGGCTCTTCCTGGGTCTCAGGCCTATTGGCCTTAGAACCGGAGCCAAACCGTCAACTCTCCTGGGTCTCCTTTTGCTAACTCCCAATGTGGGGATGTCAACCTCTATAATTTTGTGTAAGCCAATTCCTTAAAGTGTGTGTGTGTGTGTGTGTGTGTGTGTGTGTGTGTGTGTGAGTGTGTGTGTGTCTGTTCTGTTTCTCTGAAAGTTCCTGATGAATACATGTGGTCCTACGGAATGGTAGTGGCAGGAAGATAAAGCCTTTATTCAGGCTGAAAGAAAGGGCTCTGTGGACAGGTGAAGAGTTGAGCCAGAGGAATAGTGGGTGGGAAGGGCCCAGAGAAGGGGACACTGTTCTGAAGGTCAGAGCTATTTACTGATCCAGTTACAGGACGCTCAGTCCTCATCCACCATTTCATGCTCAACACACATCAACAAGGCCATGCAGTTGAGCCTTAGTTTATCCATGAAACGGTTTATTTCCTCCAGCATCAGCCACCAACTGCAGAGCCCCCTTTTCCCCACTGGGTAGCAGTTCCTTAAGATGTTGTTGGGGAGCTATAACCATTCAGCCTCAAGGATTACAACTCAGTCCTGTCTGTTTGTTACATCTTTACTCTCAAATTCCCATTTAAAATTCTTCTCCACTCCAGGGGTCCCATGTCTTCTGTTCCCCTGCCCAAGTTTCTTCATGAGGAGCTCTTCTGCTCCCTCTGAAGGCTTAGTGTCCTGGCCTGAGTGAGGTCCCTATTTCTTTCCCAGACATGTCATACTCCATGTTCAGCCATGAGGGCACGACTTCTTCTAGGGAACCTCCCTCCAAAACCCTTGAGACCAAAGAGGGCCCAAGGCTCCTCGTCCATGGACTCCTTCAGGGCACACATGTCTGCCCGTCCCTCGCCCCCAGGGGAATAGGAAATGGGTTCTCCTCACGCTCACATGGTCCCCACCACCAAGGCCCCTGCTTCTCTCCCCGCTCTCCAAGTCAGGGGAGGGAGGGGTCTGCAAAGGGCAGAGAATTAGAGCATGCATGAGGCGACACCGAGCCAAGCGGAAAAGCACTCCCGGGAATGAGCCAGAGAGGAGCCGGGGTGCTGACTCAGTGCAGAGCTGGCACAAAGCCAAAGTGCCTGGGTGGCAGCTCCAGTAGGAGAGCAGGGCTTCTCGCTAGAGTTAAGGTTCACACCCACCCTGGCTGTTAAGATGCCGATTCCGGGTCAGTGTTCTTGAGGGTAGGGCATTGAGATTCCGCATTTCTAACTCCCTGGGGATCCTGGAGATGCTGGCTCCAGAACTGTCCTCGGAGGGAATCTCCCATTTCAGAGGCTCCAAAGAAACAATTGAAATCTCTCGGGACTCCACCTACAAAACCTTTCCTGTGCCCTCCCCTCACATATGCTGTCTCTCGTTTCTTTTTATTTTCTATGCAAATGTCATGAACAGAGAGCATACAGTAGCTCTCACACAGAGAAGACCTACAACATATCACACACTGCAATTTCATATTTAATCCTCTTAACAATCCTCCATTGCTCAGGTATGGAAACTGAGGCCCAGAGAAGTTCCATGACCAATTCAAGGGCACATAACTAGGAAGTGTCGGAGCCAGGGTTTGACCCAGTGCAGTTCTGGCTCCAGAACCCACAGGCAGGCAAGTATGCACTCAGTCTCTCAAGTTCTAGCCTTTCAGGAAAGTTCCAGAAGCTGCAAAAGGACATGAGCAGAGAACCACTCCTTTGTTGAAATTAGTAGTAAACATAGCAGCATGCCCAGGGTTTCTCCAGTGGCTCAGCAGTAAAGAATCTACCTGCAGTGCAGGAGCTGCAGGAGATGGCTGTTTGATCCCAGGGTCGGGCAGATTCCCTGGAGGAGGGCATGGCAACCCACTCCAGTATTCTTGCCTGAAGAATTTCATGGACAGAGGAGCCTGGCAGGCTACAGTCCGTGGGGTTGCAGAGAGTCAGACACAACTGAAGAACTTAGCATGAGCATGTGCACAGCAGGGTGCCCACATCCAGCAGGAGCCAAGGAACCTTGGACAGCTCACTTCTCCTCCAGGCCTTGATTTCTCCCTGGCCCTCAATCACCCTAATGTCTCGGGCACCTGGAGAGCAGAAAGGGGACAGGTGTCTGCACCTCCTCTGCATCCCTCGACCTAGAGCAAAGGGGTCCCTCCTCCTTGGCATCATCACCAGCCTAGTTCCTTCTCATCTTCTCATGCCTTCTGCCCATGTAAGCCATCCTTCTCCTCCCTTACATAAAAAACCTCTTCTTGTTCCTAGGAGCCTGTATTCCGTCTTCCCTGAGCAGCTCAGCATCCATCATGTTTACCTTATCTCTTGTCCTCTCCCTTAGTCTGGGGCCCCACGAGGATAAGTGGTGTCTCTCATGCTGGTGAGTCCTTGGGCTTAGTGAGGTGTCCAGCAAGTAGCAGGTTCTCAGGAGATGCTGGTGGGTCTGAGGGTAGGATGCATGGAGATGATACCAGGCAAAATCATGGCCGGTTGTTTGGACATTTTTAAATAGAAGGGCGCTGACTGACACCTCTGCAGACACTCAAGACAGGTACATGTTTGGTGATATGTTTGAACTTCTCGAAATGGAGGATGAAAGGGTCTATGTGATGCTCCACACACCTTTGCCTTCCACTGAGCCTAGCCTGCTTGCAGCCTCTTTTGATGTGCTGGTTTACTTCCTTCGTGTCCAACTGTGTGACACCAGATGGACTGCACCCCACAAAGCTCCTTTGTCCATGATATTCTCCAGCCAAGACCACTGGAGGGGGTTGCCACACCCTCCTCCAGGGGAGCTTCCTGACCCAGGGATCAAACCCGCGTCTCTTAGGTCTCCTGCATTAGCAGGTGGGTTCTTTTACCACTAGTGCCACTTGGGAAGCCCTGGACCTCTTGTCACCATGTACTCTAGAGAAAATCCCAGATTACATGTAACAAGGAAAGTTGCTCCACCTCCCAGCTTATTCCAGAACAACTTTGTCTCAACAAGAGTTGATATCTTTTGACCACCTTCACCCATTCCACTTACCCTTCAACTCTGGCAACCACCAATCTATTCGATCTATGAGTTTTGCTGTTTTAGATTCCACATATATGTGAGATCATATAGTATTCATCTTTGTCTGACTTATTTCATTTAACATAATGCCTTCAAAGTCCATCCATATTTTCACAAATAGCAAGATTTCCTTCTTTACCATGGCTGAATAATATTCCATCATATATATATATGTAATTTATATATAAATATGTATATTTTATACATAATAAATATATATTTATAATATATATTTACATTTATTTTTTATAAATATGTAACATAATATATATATTTAATCCTATTATATATTATAGTCTAATATATATATTTCTAAACATATTATATAGTATAATATATATATGATATATATAATATATATTATGATATATAATATATATATTATAATATATTACATATATAAATATGTAATATGTTTTTATATAAATAATTTATATATATTTATACATAAATGTATTTATATTTCATATATTTATATATATTATAATATGTATTTTATATATAATATATAATCTATTATATATTATATATAGCATAAAACATATATTATATAAAATATATTATATAAATTATATATAATATTAGAATATTATATATATTATTATATTTATTATATATAATGATTATATAAATATAATTACCATAATATATAAATATATAATTACAATTATATAATTATCAAATATATTATATATAATGAATAAAATATATATTCAAATGTATATATAATGTATAACATAATATATATATCACATGCAATATATATTATATATATAACATATTAAATATATCCTATCATATATCTAATATGCACTATGTAAAATATATTATATATATATTCATATATCATTATATATATTATACTATAATATATATTATATATATATTTATATATCATTATATAGATTATACTATAATATATATTATATATATTATAATACATAACATATATATAATGTATATAACATATAATAAAATATAAATATTATTAATATATAAAATAATATATTAAATTCTATTTCATTATTATATAAATATAATTATATTTATTATATTATATTTTATACATATAATAAATATACGATAATAACATATAAAATATTATTATATATTATATACTCTTTAATATGTTATTATATATAATTATACATTAAATTATATATAAAATATACTATATATAATATATTTTATATATTATATATATCATATGTATATTATTATATATACTATTATCATATATATTATAATATATATTATTTTATGTGTATTATACATATATTATATAAAATACACATGATATATATAATCCATATATATTATATACATATAATATATAAATATATAATATTTATATATTTATAATATACATAATATATGTTATATATACTATATCATATATCAAATATAGACATATGTAATATATATAATATATATTATATGTAGTAATATTACATATATCATATATAAAATATAATATTCATATATAAGATATATAATATGCATGCATATTATATATATTTTAATTTATATAATATATTATATATGATACTTATTAATATATAATAATATAATATATAATCATATATTATCTATATAATTGTATAATATATATTATATATTACTATATATAACATATATAATATATAATATATACATAATATGTCATATATATAATATATCATATAATATAGAATATTATATATAATCTATTATCATATATATTATCTATATTATTATCTATAATATACATATCATATATTTATTTATCTATAAAATTATCTATAAAGTTATATATTATATATATTATATATTGTATATTATATATATCATATATTATTTATATATTATTATCATTATATATTATACATATTATATTATATATTATATTTCAATATAATATATATAATCTAATATATAATGGCATATATTGTGATATATATTATTATTATATATTAATATATTATAAATGTATATATACAATAATATAATAATATCTTATATTTAAAAATATATATAGTATATATTATACTATAACTTATATATTAATATATAATAATATATAATAATTTAATAACATGTAATGTATATTTATAACATATAATGTATACTATATATAATATATAATATATAAAAATATTTAATGATACATTATAAATAATATATAACATATATACATTACATTATAACTATATAACTATATAACTATATAACTATATATATATATATATATTATACTATTGTTCTTGCCTGGAGAATCCAAGGGACAGGGGAGCCTGGTGGACTGTCGTCTATGGGGTCGCACAGAGTCGGACACAACTGAAACGACTTAGCAGCAGCAGCAGCAGCAACATAATATATATATTATAATGATATGTGATATATATATAATATGTAATATATAATATATATAAAATATATTATATGTAATATATAATATGTATATTACATATCTTATATATATGATATATAATACATATCTTATATATATGTATATAAATATCATATATATTACATAAATATTATATATAAATATATTATATATTTTGTAATATATATAATATAATTATGTATTATATTTTTATATATTACACATAATATATATCATATATTATTAAAATATATAATAATTATTATAATTTTATATTTTATTATATTGAAATATTATATTATACTTATTATATATTACATATTATGTTATTAATATTTATATAATCATTATTATAACTGTTATATATAATATATACAAAATATATACATTATCTATAATATTATATATTATATTTGTTATATATTACATATTATATATATCATGTTATTTATATCATAATATATAATATATGTATAATATGTAATATTATATATATTATATATATGCATACACATACACATATATAATGTATATAATACATATGTATTATATATAGTACATATATATACATCATATATATAGGTACATATATGTATATAATACATATATATAATATATATACACATGTATTATATACAATATATGTGTATTATATTTTATTAATATATTAAATAAATAAGTTTATTAATAAATTTATCAATATTAATACATTGATTAGTACACATATATTATCTATAGTATTATACTTTTATATATACAATATATTTTTATATTATATATAATAATACATATTTATAATAATAGTTAATATATATCATTTTATATATATAATATATAATATTATATTTCAGTTCAGTTCAGTTCAGTCGCTAAGTCGTGTCCGACTCTTTGCAACCTCATGAATTGCAGCACGCCAGGCCTCTCTGTCCATCACCAACTCCTGGAGTCTACCCTAACCCATGTCCATCAAGTCAGTGATGCCATCCAACCATCTCATCCTCTGTTGTCCCCTTCTCCTCCTGCCCCCAATCCTACCCAGCATTAGGGTCTTTTCCAATGAGTCAACTCGTTGTATGAGGTGGCCAAAGTATTGGAGTTCCAGCTTCAACATCAGTCCTTCCAATGAACACCCAGGATTGATCTCCTTTAGGATGGATTGATTGGATCTCCTTGCAGTCCAAGGGACTCTCAAGAGTCTTCTCCAACACCACAGTTCAAAAGCATCAATTCTGCGGCGCTCAGCTTTCTTCACCGTCCAACTCTCACATCCATACATGACCACTGGAAAAACCATAGCCTTGACTTGATGGCCTTTTGTTGGCAAAGTAATGTCTCTGCTTTTAAATATGCTATCTAGTTTGGCCATAACCTTCCTTCTAAGGAGTAAGCATCTTTTAATTTCATGGCTGCAATCACCATCAGCAATGATTTTGGAGCCCAAAAAAATAAAGTCTGACACTGTTTCCACTGTTTCCCCATCTATTTCCCATGAAGTGATGGGACCAGATGCCATGATCTTAGTTTTCTGAACGTTGAGCTTTAAGCCAACTTTTTCACTCTCCTCTCTCACTTTCATCAAGAGGCTCTTTAGTTCTTCTTCACTTTCTGCCATAAGGGTGGTGTCATCTGCATATCTGAGGTTATTGATATTTCTCCCGGCAATCTTGATTCCAGCTTGTGTTTCTTCCAGCCCAGCGTTTCTCATGATGTACTCTGCATATAAGTTAAATAAGCAGGGTGACAAGATACAGCCTTGACGTACTCCTTTTCCTATTTGGAACCAGTCTGTTGTTCCATGTCCAGTTCTAGCCATTGCTTCCTGACCTGCATACAGATTTCTCTAGAGACAGATCAGATGGTCTGGTATTCCCATCTCTTTCAGAATTTTCCACAGTTTATTGTGATCCACACAGTCAAAGGCTTTGGCATAGTCAATAAAGCAGAAATAGATGTTTTTCTGGAACTCTCTTGTTTTTTTGATGATCCAGTGTGTGTATATATATATATATTTATATATATATATATACACACACACACACACACACTATTATTATATATAGTACATATATACTATATACAATATATAGTATATATAATATGACATATAATATATCATATATATTCATATATGATATATAATATATAACATTATATATATTATATAAAAATATACTATATTTTATATACATAAATATAATTATATATATGTGTGTATATATATCACATGCTTCCCTAGTGGCTCAGCAGTAAAGAATCTGATTTCAGTGCAGGAGACAAACGTTGATTGACTGAGTCAAGAAGATCCCTTGGAGACGTGCTGGAGTCCAGTTCCAGCAGCCAGGGAAACACCCCGAAGGGATGAATGGTGTCATCGGAGAGAATGATGCAGCCTCTCACTCAAAGCACTGGACTGCATGTTTATTTCAAGCATCAGGTTTTCTTTTATATTTTTACAAAAGCATTAGGTCAGAGGTTTGACATCTTCTGTTTCTCCTCACCCAGATTTACTGTCTCCATAAATCATTGTTGTCCTTCAGAGTTCCCTCTTAAGTGTCCTTGTAATTACATTTTAACTCAAGTTTGTCTCTGGGCTGCATACCACATTCCTCAGTTTATTTCTTATCTTTCTAAATCCTGCTATCCCCTAATAACTTAAGCTCATTATCTCCTAAAAAGGCTTTTAGCTATTAGTATCTCTAACATTCCTAGTTTCTATAAACTATAGTAAAATATGCCAACACTACAACATACCTTAAACTTTTAGCTTCTAACTATTCTTAATTATTCCTAAATCCTAAACTCAGCAAACTACTTTTTCCATAAACATTTCCCTTTCAAGCAGGTTTCAGATAACAATGTTTCCCATGGCCTCAAGCTGTAGCCTATGTGCTCATCCTGGAACATTCTTTGTAAAGGTCCTTGAACAAATGTAACTTTATGGATTATTTCCTGGGCAACTGCAGAAAGCTTTGTGCTTTCTCATGCAAGAACAATGAGCACCTTAACATTCTTTCCTGCCAACTCAACCAAAGGAAGGAAAGGACAAGTCAGAATCACAAGACCTAACTGCTTCATCCCGGGACCGTGCCTGCGGAATGAGGAGAGGGGGTTGGGGCCGTGCCTCCATTTTGTCAGTAATGCCTAACTCAGCTCCCAACAGAGAAGTAAATGGCAACCCCCTCCAGTATTCTTGCCTGGGAAATCTCACGGACAGGGGAGCATTGCATGCTGCAGACCATGGGGTTACAAAGATTTGGACACAACTTAGCAAGTAAACAACACCACCACATCTTCTTTATCTATTTATCTGTTATGTTCTTTCATTATTAGAATTTTAATAGGTAATACATGCATATGTTTCAAAAATGATATAAAAAAGAATACAGTGAGCAATCTTGCTCTAATCTACCCTGACCACAGTAGTTTAACATAGGTAATGCCTGTATTTGGAGTAGAAAATGGCAACACATTCCAGTATTCTTGCCTGGAATATCCCATGGACAGAGGAGCCTGGCAGGGTATAGTCCATGGGGTCACAGAGTTGGACGTGACTGAGCACGCATGGACCAATGCCTGTATTGGTCAGAGTTCTGCAGAGAAACATGAAAAAGTGAGGGAGATAAAGGCAGTGGAGAGAAGACAGGTTTTTAGGAACTGGCTTATGCAATTGTGAGGGAATGGCAAGTCCAAATTTTGTGAGGTAGACCAGTAGGCTAAAAAGCCAACTCTAGGAAAGAGCTGATTATAGCTTAAATCCAAAGTTAGTCTGGAAGCAGAGTTCTCTCTTCCACGGGGGACCTTGGTCTTTGTACCCACCTTAAGTAGCATAATCTGCTTTGTTCAATGTCTATGGGTTTAAATGTTAATCTCATCTAAAAAATGCCTTCACAGCAGCTTCTAAACTAGTGTTTGACTAAATAACTAGGTACCATGGGTAGGCTTCCCTGATGGTTCAGCAAGTAAAGACTGCCTGCAGAACAGGAGACACAGGAGAAGCAGATTTGATCCCTGAGTCAGGAAGATCCCCTGGAGAAGGAAATAGCAACCCGCTCCAGTATTCTTGCCTGAAAAATCCCATGGACAGAAGAGTCTGGCAGCTACAGTCCAAAGGGTCGCAAAAAGTTGGACATGACTGAGCAAATAAACACAAACATGGATACCATAGCATAGCCAAGTTAACCCATAAAATTAACCTTCATAATGCCTTTCATCAATTTTCAACTTGGCCTTTCACTATCTCTTTATGAAAATAAAAGGAAACACAAATTTATACTTGAACCCTCTCCCCACTGTCTTCCTTGTACAAGTTGTAGCATCCTCTATGCACTATTCTGCACCCTGTTTCTTCACTTAACGATACCTTGGGTGATCTTTGCTCATCTGCTCCTAAAATGCTTCTTCACTTCATAAGCTACATTGCATGGATGTGAAGTTTGTTAAACCAACCCCTGGTGAGGGGCACTAACCAGTAGCTCCTTGTGCATATCATTTCTTACAATGCCTGTGGGAGGGATCCTCTAGATCTGACAGCTGGGGAATCTTGTGGTTTCCATGTTGCAAATTCAGATGGACTCTCAGCAGTAGTGACATTTTTTTAAAGCATCTAACTGAAATGTACAACGTTCTCTAAAAGTGCTTCTGTTAGAAAGGAAGAGGGCACCTCTCAGCCCCTCTCACTGCTGGGGGGTGCCAAGGGGGCCTTGCTGCACACTGAAGCTGCCGAACAGTTGTTTGGAAAGGGAGGGCCTGGAAACTTCCCCAGGATAATGAACCTGACACAAGGACCCTGAGGTTCAAGAAGCCATACTTTGAACAGCAAGGAGAGCATTTATACAATATGCTGAGCTTCTCTAAACACAGAGATTAATGAGCCTTGGGAGAGGGCCAAGTTTGCTTTTTGGGAAAAGATGAAGAGGGAAGTCAGACGTAGCGGACAGGAGGCAATGGCAACGGAGGTGATGGCAGCCCGGAAGGCCTTGCCAGCAACTCCCAGAAGCAAAATGGTGTTTCCTGGGTCCACATCAGAGAGACTTCATGCAGGGAGCCTGAGGGCCTGCTGGGCCCATGGAGTGTATGATAAGATTATTATTCACTTCCTAGGGCTGCTGGAACGGGTAACCCAGACTGAGTGGCTTCAACAAGAAAGATCTATTCTCTCATGGTGCTGGGGGCTGGAAGTTTGAGACCGAGGTGTTGGCAGGTTCGTTCTTTCTGAGGCCATGAGGGAGACTCTGTTCCAGGCTCTGGTGGTTTGCTGACAGCCTTCCACAGTCCTTATCTTGCACAGGAATCACCTCATGAAGAAGTCTCTGCCTTCATATTCACACAGTGTTCTCTGTCCATGTCTGCCTCTGTGTCCAAATTTCCCCTTTTCATCAGGACAGCAGTCATTTTGGATTAAGGGCCACCCTACTCTAGTATGACCTGACTGGTTACATCTGCAATGATCCTTTCTCCAGGTACAGCCACTTTCTGAGAGTTGGGGGGAGTTAGGATTTCAAAGTATGCATTGTTGGGGGACACAATTCAACCCCTCACAGTGAAGGAAGGATCTGGACAGCCCCTTCCCCAAGGGAAGCTGGATCTGAGACTGATAAGTTTTTTGACATAAAAACCACTTTTCCACAACCACTGACCCAAGCAAGAGTTACAGAAAGTGTTTAAAAAGAGAGAGAGAGAGAGATCCATATCAAATGGCTTTTCTCTGGGAAATCCCCAGTCAAGGAAAAACATTAGGATGTTTACAAAGCATTTTGTGGGATGGTCTCCATGTCTTCCACAAGTCACAGGAGACACTGTCCTTTCTTTTTCTGAGACCTCAGCTTGTAGGGCCAAGACACATTTATGGATGGACTGAGCTGGAACAAGCCTCTGAGCCTCAGTTTCTTCATCAGCAAACTGGGGAGGATCTTGCTGGCTTCCCATGCAGAGTGAAGCACTCATGTAGTGGACCCCTACCTCTTGGCACAGGTAAGGGCTCAGTGACCTGGTCAAGGGGGCTGGTGCCTACCCCCTGCTGCCCCACCAGGTGCTCTGAGGGTGGTTCTCTGAGGGAGGTCTTCATGGGACTGCCTCCACAGGGCCAGGCGCTGCACTCACCTCAGCCTGCTTCCCTCTCTTACATACCACCCCCTCCCCTGACTTCAGAGTCACCACGGTCCCTCTTGCTCCTCCTGCCCTGCTGCCTCTGCAGACCTTGGCACTGTTCCTGCTGATGCTGCTGCTGCTGCTGCTGCTAAGTCGCTTCAGTCGTGTCCGACTCTGTGCGACCCCATAGACGGCAGCCCACCAGGCTCCTCTGTCCCTGGGATTCTCCAGACAAGAACACTGGAGTGGGTTGCCATTTCCTTCTCCAATGCATGAAAGTGAAAAGTGAAAGTGAAGTCGCTCAGTCGTGTCCGACTGCTAGCGACCCCATGGACTGTAGCCTACAAGGCTCCTCTGTCCATGGGGTTTTCCAGGCAAGAGTACTGGAGTGGGGTGCCATTGCCTTCTCCAGGCACTGTTCCTGACTCCCTCACAAAGGGCATGCCATCCAATCCCTCCACAAGGACTCCTCTCCCAGCAAGAAGATGCCATTCCAGTAGAGTCACAGATGCCCCTGAATGTCATAGGTGACCCTCGGGAGGGAAGGAAGCCTCTTATCCCATCAGCAGTAGGACCTACATGGGGAAAACCACGTACAGCAGGATAATATCTGCTGAGGAGCTACTGGGGCCAGACTCTCCTTTCAACAGCCCCCAAGGAGCTGTTAAGCAGCTCCTCTCTTGCCCATCCAAGTCCATAACCTGGTGAGAGCCACAGGAGGCAACCTACAGGAAGTAAAAATGTCTCCATAATTACACAATGTGGCACGTCTGCAGACAGGCAGACCACACCCCAGGCAGACACAGACTTCCTCAGCCACGGAGGGCTTAGGGTCCAGAGAGGCAGAGCAGGCCATCTTCCAACAGTTGTGTGTTAAAGTTGCTTTTCCTGGTGGAAATTTCTTGAGGCAACAGGAAGTTTTGAAACTTTTCATTCACTCAGTCAGTCAGCCAACAAACCTTTGCTCTGCTTGCCATCGAGGCACCAAGCTGGGCCTTAGAAATGTAGAAAGGAAAGCTGTGGACTGTGCTTCATGTGAATATAGATGGTCTGTGTGACAGCTGTAGTCATCACAGAGGCACAGAACAGACTCCTGGATGGGGACACTAAATAAGGGCTAGCAGCCTAGCCCAGCTGCCACCAGTCAGGACATCTAATATCTTTAACTTGGGCTTTGTGCAGATGACAAAGGGAGTGGTGAGAATTTCAAGAATGGCTCCTGACTGGAAGGAGATGTGGGGTTCCTACATCCACATCAGCTCTGATCATGAAGAAGGGACATTTGAGGACATGCACTTCTGGGCCAGGTCTCCTCCCACAGCTGTGAGACCACCATCCCTGGGCATGATCTGAGTGCCCTGGGCTGTCCAGCCATCTCCATGGAGGGCTATGCTTCTTTCTCCATTGTCTGCATAGGGTCATGAGGGGCCCGCTGATGGGGCAGCTGTGTCCCCTGGAATCCTGGTCTGTCCAGCCCACTGCTCCAAGCTGTGTCATCGTCCCTGGAGGCCACACAGCCAAAATCTCCCCCAGAAACAGCAGCCATGGGCATTTTTATGTCACAGCCTCCTGCCCACTCCCTGGGGCCCACCCCTGTGAGCCAGAGCAGGGGTGTTAACTCTTTCTAGAGAGTTCAGGGATCGTTTCAGAGAACATCATATTTGAGTCTCGAGAAGGAAATCAGAACTCCTCCAGCAGACCAAAGGAAAAGGGTGTTCCGGGTAGAACAAAGAGGAGATGTAAAAGGACACGAGAAATTCCAGCTGGAACAAGAATGAGAGCCTGGCAGAGGAGGACTCGCAGGCAGGACGGATGAGGTCAGTGCCCTACCTGAGGGGGGCCGAGGGACAAGGAAGTCAGGAGGGACACCCAGGGTCTGGGCTAGCCAATGAGAGGTTTCCTGCTGTAAATTCCGTGTCTGCCCCCCAAATGCAACTCTCAAGAAATGAAAGTTTGCCGTAGCATTAGATACCATCATCTGATTAGGCTCATCTGGTATAATAAGATACTTTTCTGTTAACACAGCTAAACTTTTATTTCCACTTACTTAGAAATGAGTTTTAAAATACACTTGAGAAGGTAGCCACCTCCATGGATTAATTTGCAGGGTGCTCACTGAAGCCATGAAATTAAAAGACACTTGCTGCTTGGAAGAAAAGCTATGACAAATATAGACAGCATATTAAAAAAACAGAGACATTACTTTGCCGACAAAGTCTGTCTACTCAAAGCTATGGTTTTTCTAGTAGTCATGTATGGATGTGAGAGTTGGACCATAAAGAAGGCTGAGCGCCGAAGAATTGACACTTTTGAACTGTGGTGTTGGAGAAGACTCTTGAGAGTCCCTTGGACTGCAAGGAGATCAAACCTGTCAATCTCAAAGGAAATCAATCCTGAATATTCATTGGAAGGACTGATGTTGAAGCTGAAGCTCCAATACTTTGGCCACCTGATGCAAAGAGCCAACTCATTGGAAAGACCCTGATGCTGGGAAAGATTGAAGGCAGGAGGAGAAGGGGATGACAGAGGATGAGATGGTTGAATGGCATCACCGACTCAATGGATGTGAGTTTGAACAAGCTCCGGGAGATGGTGAAGGACAGGGAACCCTGGCATGCCGCAGTCCATGGGGTCACAAAGAGTCAGACACGACTGAGCAGCTGAACAACAAAACTGTGCTGCTCATCCCTAGATCCTGACGTTTCACCCTTTGGATTGTGTCCACAGCTAGTTATCATTAAAATACAGACATCTTGTGCCAGTGACACTGACCTGCTTTGAACCTTGAGGGTTTAATACATCTGAGCTAATCTGGGGAAGGGGTGTGGAGAACATTCAAGCAAGGGGTGAGGACCAGCCTCAGGGTTCATTGAACAGCTTCCTGAATCAGCTCCAGAAGCTCCTGGGGCAATTCAGGGATTTGAAAATAGCAGAAGTTACTTGCCTCAGTGCTGGGAGGAAGTTCTCTGTATTTTATTGTCAGGGCAGCAGCCCAGGTGGAAGGTTGAACTTTTGGGGTCTAATTTATAGAGATCAACCCTGCCTTTTCTAACAGAAGTAAGGGCCTCGCATACTCACAGGAAGCCTGGGGACCTGACCTTTGCCAGACTGAGAAATAGGTCCAAGTAGAAATCCAGGGATGTGCTTCCAAACTGGCAACATATCCGCTTGTTTATTGTTATGCATGTATTTGTTTATAAACACCCAGTTTTTGTTTTGAAAAGAACATGAGGCAACTCACAAAATTGACATAGATAAATAGATAAATAAAACTAAAAAGCAAAAAACTATGAAAGTTAAGTTAGTCTCTGGGGTAAGCTTTTGATTTTTCTCTGAACTTTCTGACAGCTTGGGCAACAAGGGACATCTAATTTTCGTAATTCTCATTACGATAACACCTCACAGACTCTTGCACCCTCCCCCAGTCCCCACCCCGCCTCTCTCCTTGTTCACTAACATCCTCAAACCTTCACTGAGCACTACTGTGTGCCACACCCGGGGCCAGTCACAGAGCGCCCCGTCCTCAGAGGGCTCTCAGCCAGGGGCACTCTTTTCCAAGCTGTTGCAAACGTGTCCATTTCTGGGCTCTGAAGTCGACTGGGCCATGAAGATCACAGCTGGCATCTCACCAAATGGCCAAAGATGAGCTAGAAAAGAGCAAAGGGCACTGTCAACATGCCAGTGGGGGAGGGATGGTTTCTTTAAAACAGATCTCAGGTGTAGATGTGGACATGAGTCCTGGGTTGAAAGGATGGTGTAGGTCATGGGCATAATAGTTTGGAAAACACTGTTTCCAACTGGGATACTGCAGGCACGTGCTTGGGAGCCCCCCTCCCCTGCCCACTCCTCCGTGAAAGCCCATAAGTTTCTAGTTGACTCCACCAGGTTAGGTTTCTAAAGCAATGTCACCAAAATTGTAGCAGGCGAGGGTAGTGTTATAGCCACGCGTTCTGGGAAACAAGCTCACTCAGAAGGACGATGCAGATAGTGAAGTGCAGTTTATTACACCTGTGGGCCCAAGGCAGAGTCTCCTCTTAGCCAAGGACCCTGACCCGCATTTGTGAAAATCTTTTATATCCCATGTGTACGTGTCTAAACCCACCACCCAATTTCCTTGTGACTTACATAAACAAAGGAAAGGTAAATACAATCACAATAACCCCATCATTCATGTGTTATGTGTTCAAACAATCAATAATCAATAAGCCCTAGGTTACATTCCAAACAGTCAATAATCAATAAGCCCGAGGTTACAGAAAAAACCTTCTATTGTCGTTTCCACAGGCACTAAGCACAGAGTTCAGAGTCCATTAGAGAGGTGGCCGAACATGATCAGCACGAACAGGCCTAAAATGGAGTCCAGGCCCTATGAATTCCTTCTTCAGTAGGAGTGGGTAGGGAAGGTGGAAGATGTCAAAAACATTCTACTCAGCCCCAATTATTGCCATGTTGTAGTTTAGCAATAACCTTGCCAATTCTGGCATCCAGATCTTAAAAAAAAATAAAGATAATCATAAATGGAGACAACTCAGAGGATGGTCTGATTGAGAGCAGTCATGGACCACTTGCAGGCACCCAGGGGAGGATGGAAACTCTTGCATCCCGCAGAGGGCATGACCAGAGGAGGAACAACTCTTGGTAGAGGAGCTGGAGCCAGGGTTGTGCTCCCATATGGATTAAGGGTCTACTCCCCCTTGTCACTGCCATTGTCCCCAGCAGAGCCACAAAGGAAAAGTCCTATAGGATGAGGGAATTTTAAGTTTCTTAAAAGCCCAAGCAGTGGTATAAGTAAATAAAACATGGCTTCCGAGCAAGACAAATGATCCAAGCTTGGTGGTGGGATCACCATCCATCTGTAATCTAGGGATGGAAGCCAGAGTCTAGGAAGCATGTTTCCAAAGGTGGGGGCAGCCTAAGGCTGCTTGGGGCAACAGAATTACAGGTTTCTGAGCCCTGAGCCCTCTGGCCTGGCTGGTTCTTCCTAGGAGGACAGAGATCCCTCAGAAGCCAGCCAGATGAGAGGCCTGCAACCTGACCCCCACATGCACCCTTAGCCAGGAGGTCCTCAGGGGATGTCTTCTGGCCAGAGATGGGTCTGTCACTAATTATGCCATTGCAAAGGCAGCAAGTCACAAATGAGGACAAACTAGGACTTTGGGCCAGACTGCTAGCATATTATAATGAATCTTGATTTGGGACTTAGCTCTGTGACCCTGGGCAAGTTATTTCACCTCTCTGTGTCTGTTTGCTCATCTATAAAATGAATGTGATAATACAGGTCAACAATTTCAAAATCCATAAAGGTCTCCAAAAACTGAAAAAAGTTTAACAATTTGGGGACAAGACCTTACCACACTGAGCTGAGGACATTTATATCCCTCATTTAATCCCACTTGGTAGATCTATTCATATATTTGCTGCAAAAATATAAATGTGCTTGTTAACAAGATGCTCCTCTGTATCCTAGCAGGGTTTTATATAATAAAAGCTTCTAAAATCATGTCTAAAATAAAAATTTTGGAGTTCCAAAGTAAATCTAACCCCAAGGCTTCAGAGGTGGTCTTGGAATTTCCTCTTTAAGGATTTTAGTGCGAGTATAATGAGATGATGCCATTCCAGTCACACCAACATTGAGGCAGAGCACTTTCAGGGCCCAGGTGGCATCGCTGATCATTTTAGCTGAAGTCAGTGGCAAATGCTGTACCACCCCTTCTTTGGAATATACTTTTTATATGGAACACTGCCTGCAGGCTCTACTTGAATAACCATCAGGGAAGCTTCCCTCGGAAACCTAGGGTCATCTTACTGGAAAGGATCTCTGAAGTCACTGGAGGGCCACAGGGTTTACTAGTGCTGTTTCCTTGAGGTCTTCTATGAACAGCTCTAGGGTGCAAGGGCCTGTGTTTGGGGAAGAGATACAAGTCAATGCCCGGCTTCCACATAAGAAGTAGGATTCCAAGGCATGCATGGTGTCCTTAAAGAGAAAATGTGTTTACAATTGTTACCAACAATCCTAGTGAAACCTCTGTCAGTCGGGGCACAGCGGGCAGAGCCTCCAGAGCTGTCCTCCAGGTCCAAGCTGCCTTTGAATAACTGAGTGACCCCTTGTTTTGGAGGTATTACTGGCCTCAGGCCACCTGTCTTATGTGTCCTATTTGTCCACACCCCAGCTGGGTGGAATTTGCCTACTCCACCAAATGAGTGTTTAGGGAAGATATGCAGACGTGGTTAGTGTGAAGTATTGAGCTAGGGTGTCCTCAAAACCACCCTCAGTTTCAATGATTAGCTAGATGGACTCACAGGACTCAGAAAAGCTGTGATAGTTACAATTTTTTTTTTTTTTTTTTAGCAAAAGGGTATAGATTAGACTCAGCAAAGGAAAAGGTATATAAGGTAGAGCCCAGAAGAAACCAGGTATAAGCTTCACCAGTGGCAGTGAAGTCAGTCCTCCCTCAGTAGAATCACATGGATTGTGCTTAATTCTCGCTGGCAATGAAAAGTGACAATAGGTGCAAAGTGTTGTCAACCAGGGAAGTTCACCTGAACCATGGTGTCTAGGTTTTTCTTATTGAGGGCCAGTTACATAGGTACGGAGTGTCCATGTGACTGACCTTAGTCACTCATCTCCAACCTGCCGGTGGTCAAACTGATACAACGTGGCCCAAGCCCCCACCATAAATCACACTGTTAACTCTGTCAGGTGTGGCCCCAGGTCCCTGGTAATCAAACACACTCTTTTCAGGTAGGATATTCAAGGAGCTGAGAGGTTACCCCCAGGAGCTGGTCGGACCAATTCTGAAGACCTTTGGAATGCGCAGAGTTTGGGCAACCCAGGCCTGCTGAGTTAACCTATGACTGCCCAGAAATGCAGTAGCTGGGCCATCATTCACTGTTAACGTAGACAAAGGAGACAAAGATGAAGAGGAACATCCATCAAATCATGGTTAGGGCTGTCTGGCAAAGGATGACACCTCCAGAATCAGTTAAATTTAAGGCGCTTGGCAGAGCCACACCATGGCAGTCATTTTCCTCAATGAGGAAGACTCCAAATCCCGTCAGTGGAATATGTGCACCTCCTTACCCCACAAGATCAGGTGTGATGACCTGAGCATCTTTACTCCATAGGGACATAAAACTTTGAGTCCCTCCCTTCTTTGAAGCTCCCCGGAATACTCAGCTTTTTCCTTAAAGTGGCCGAGGTCAGAATGGAGAGAGTGAGAGGGGCAGAAAGGGAGAGAGAAATCTGTATAGTTAACAAGGTTTTGCATTTACTTTGAGGTTCAAGTGGCCAATACTGGACTAGGATCAGCTAAAGGAACTTGTTTTGAGTCCACCCAAAGCTCAACACTGAACAGCAAGTTCCCTCTTACTGTGTTCAGTTTTGCAGACTCCTTGGTGGTCTTGGAGAAGACTCTTGAGAGTCCCGTGGACTGCAAGGAGATCCAACCAGTCCATCCTAAAGGAGATCAGTCCTGGGTGTTCATTGGAAGGACTGATGTTGAAGCTGAAACTCCAGTACTTTGACCACCTCATGCGAAGAGTTGACTCTTTGGAAAAGACCCTAATGCTGGGAGGGATTGGGGGCAGGAGGAGAAGGGGACGACAGAGGATGAGATGGTTGGATGGCATCACCGACTCAATGGACATGGGTTTGGGTGAACTCTGGGAGTTGGTGATGGACAGGGAGGCCTGGCGTGCTGCGATTCATGGGGTCGCAAAGAGTCGGACACGACTGAGCGACTGAACTGAACTGAACTGACTCAGCAGTCATAACCACACTGACATGGGGGTGGAGCTGCTCCAGCGTGGTGGTCACCTCCCACCCTCCTCACGCCCAACGGAGAGTCAGCAACAGGCAGAGCGCCATTTCAGCTGCTTCTTCCTCTCCTACCCCTCACTTCTCAGCCTCTAAACATTCATTAACAGGTATAACAGTGGGGGCCTTTACTCCCTCATCCCTCACCCATTTGGGGGAAAGCATTCACCAGGCCCCAGGGATCCTCCTCATGTCCCCTTACCCAGCCCTCAGAAGCCCTGGTCCTCTGTCTTCAGAGAGCTCTGTCTCTCCCATCATCCCATCCTCACTAACAAAAACCTTCCAGATGTACAAAGAGTCTGAGATTTCACCCTACTTGCAAGCTGACCAGCCAGACTGCCACAAATACATAGATGCTCCCCTGGATCAGAGGAGAGGGGCTTTGTTGCTCACAGCACAGCGGCACCATAAACTCCTTGTCAGCACCATTTCCTCTTGCCTTCCTGTATTAGTTTCCCAGGGCTGCCCCAACAAATCACTACCAACTTTGTGGCTTAAAATAACAAATTAGTTCTCTCACAGTTCTGGAGCCACAGGTCCAAAATCAAGGTGTCAGCAGGGTTGAGCCCTGCTGGAGGCTCTGAGGAATAATCTGCTCCATGCCTACATCCTAGCATCTGGAGTTCACTGGCTACTCCTTGGCTGGAGTGGCGTCACACCAATTTCTGTCTCTGTCTTCACGTGGCTTTCTTCCTTTGCATCTCCTCCGTGGCTCTCCTCATATGGGCACCAGTCATTGGATTAGGGCCCACCCTAATCCAGTATGATCCCGTTTGAAATTGATCACATCTACAAAGACCATATTTCCAAATAAGGTCACATTCACAGGTACTGGGGGTTAGGACTTGAACATGTCTTTTGCAGGGACATGATTCAACCCACTGTATTCACAAATTCCATGAGGTGATGCCAAGGCAGGTATAGGTGCCTTCTTTGCATCTGGTGGATTTGCATCACAGCTGAGGGCTTCCGTGGTGGTTCAGATGGTAGAAAATTTGCCTGCAATGCGGGAGACCCAGGTTCAATCCCTGGGTCAGAAAGATCCCCTGGAGAAGGAAACAGCAACCACTCCAGTATTTTTGCCTGAAAAATTCCATGGGCAGAGGAGCCAGGTGGGCTACCATCCATGGAGTCACAAAGAGTCAGACTAACACTGAGTGACTAACACTTTTGAGGAACCTCAAGTTCAACAATCCTCATTCTTTTAAAATGACTTCAAGCAATCCTGCCCAGAGGGAGAAATCATCTCTGTAGTACTGGACAGCACATCTACCCTTGCTCGATAAAGGGAAACACAAGGTCCATCCTCCAAGACTGTTCACTCTATAAACATCTTTGAAAAGACAGTCCAGAGTCAAAGCCTATGGGTGCCCTTGCTCACAAGATGAGCAGCATCGGGAGGGCCCCCCTAAGAAGTGTCACCAGGGGGACACAGGGTCGTTGGGGAGCACATGGCAGAGTGGCTTCTCAGCAGAGGAACAAGAGCGGATGGTGTGATGCTCTGGAGCCCAGGACATCCAGGCTGCCATCTCCCCACACATACCACACAGCAGACGCAAGAAGCCAGGTCAGCGTCTCCTTCAGGGCCCTGTAACCCTTCTTCCCCCCTCTTTTGCCACACAGCAGCCTGACCTGAGTGCAGACCAGGGTCTGGGTCCCCGCTGTCTGTCTGTCTGCACACTGCAGTGAATAGGCAAAACGGGCATGACGTTAACAGCCCAGGCCCTGTGGTTAGACACCCAGTTCTGCCTCTGGGTGATCCCAGGTCTGAGTCTCCTCATATGTAAGATGGAGATCATAGCAAGAGAGCCTGTCTCAGGTGGCCGTGCTGAGGGTGGAAGGAGTTCGTGCTCACGGCCGTTGCTGCAGTGGTGACAGCACTGCTCACAGCGACGAGATCCACGGGCCCTTTAACAGCGGAGCCCCAGGCGGCCGCGGGGGTGCATTGCAAGGAAGCCAGAGTGTGGTTCACTTGAATGTGAATCAATGGGCCATTCATCACACAAACTGATGTTGGCCTATTGCAAAACTATCCATGACACCGGCCAAGGATGTAAATCACGTTATGAAAAAAGAGAGACATGGATGACTTAAGAAGCTGGCCACTTGCCTTGTGTTTGACCTTCTCCAGAGCATCACCAGTCACACACCAGCCACCTTTGAAGAGGCAGAAAGGGCAGGCAGGAAGTTCATTTGTTTCAAATAAGTCATAAAGTTTAAAAGTTCATGTTACCGAAAACATTTCCAAATAGATCTCATTGTGCATATGCCTTTAATGTTCACCAAAGATGGTATTTCAACCCAGCAGGAAAAGGATGAGCTACTTAATAAATGGTTCTGGCACAGTTGGCCATCCAGATGAAGACTATCAAATTGGACCTTATTTTACATCATACACAAAAATTAATTCCAGAACAATGAAAGATTTAAATTTAAAAGAGAAAGTCATACAATGCAAATCTTAGAAGAAAATACAGGAGATTAAATGTACATGAAAATTTATCTGCCAAAAGAGGGAACCCAGAAGCTACAACAAAGTCACATCTGATGATACAAGAATTTAAAACTTTTGGTTGGCAAAAAGGACCACAAACAAATCTGGTATATAAATATCAACTTTGGCAAAAAAGTTTTGCCGTGCTAAGAAGGCAAAGGGTTCATATCTACTAAGGTGAATCATATGAACTTGCTGTTTGCATTGGTCAAAACAGAAAAATATTAACAAATTTCATATAGTTCAACCTAATACAGTATTGACGTGAAAAAAAGGCAAAAGGACAAATGGGAAAAAATTGGCAAAAAGAAGGCAATTACAGCAGAGACTTGCAGAGACTTGCTTATTCCAATTACCATTCCCTCAATCTCCATCTTTCTCAGTAATGAAATTCTGATTCTATTCAAGGTGGTAACTCAAAACTGAATTTCCCAACCTTCCTTGCAACAAGGTGTAGCCACTGGACTGAGTTCTGACTCAATATATGCAAACAGGAGAATTGTCTGTTATGTCCAGGAAATCTCCTTAAAGGGAGGGTATGTGTCCGCTTTTGTACCTGCCTCTCTCCTGCTGCTTAGAACGAGGATATGAATGTTTGGTGCATCAGCAGCTATTTTGGAACAGGGGCTGATGACCACAGCCATTGTGGAGAGAGCAAAACAGAGCCCTGGAAGATATCTGACTCACTGAAAAGTTAGCAAAGCCATGATACCAACCCTGTACTTCCGACTTCCAGAATCCTTTTACAGGAGACACATAAGCTTCTATCCAGTTTAAGCTTCTGTTATTTGGGGGGAGTTTTCTGCTGTAAGCAGGTGAAACTAACCCAACCAACACAGCAATTTATAGAGGACCAAATTTAAATGGCCAGCATTAAAAGGTGCATGGGACTTCCCTGGTAGTCCAGTGCTTAAGAATCTGCCTTCCAATGCAGGGAACACAGGTTTGATCCCTGGGCGGGGAACTAAGATCCCACATGCTGCAAGGCAACCAAGCCCGCATACTCCAGCTACTGAGTCCCCGTGCCGCAATGGAAAGATCTTGCATGATCCAAGGACCGCATGAGCTGCAACTGAGACCCAATGCAGCCAAATAAATTACTTTTTAAAATATTCGCTTTTTAAAAAGTGCTCAAACTTGTAATTGGTAAATGTAGTAATTATAAAAATATAGATGAAATAATATTTCACTTTATAACCATCAGATTGATTTTAAAAATAAGTGTTACTCTGTATTGTGGGCAAAGATGCAGGGAAAAGGTTTCTCTGAAAGTTGTTGCTGAAATGTGAATGGTGGTAGCATTTTTGCAAAGCAACCTGGTAATACCTAATAAAATTAAATCGACATATGCTCTTTAATCCAGCAATCTCATTCCTGCCAATCTAACTCAGAGTAATAAAGGAATCCATATGTACATAAGGCGCTATTTGCAAGATTTTAACCTTATATTGGAAAAATAGGAGACAAAGTGAACGCCATAGACAGGGAGATGGTTGAATGAATTCTGGTTCATTCACACCTTAAATAACATTATCTCAGTTAGATTCCCTGGGAAATAGACTCTATTGCTGAGATCGGTGAACAGGAGGGTTTGGAAAATGCCCTTGGGAACTACCTCATGAGGGAAGCCACCTACAAACCACAAAGGGCTGGAACTAGTTAGGCTTTATAGTGTTGCCCAGAATTGGGCTCAGGAAACAGGCCTTTGTACCTCTGTTACTGACCAGGATTCTTGACCTCCTTAATCAAAATAAATCGATAAGAGGCCAGACCACAAATTCAGGTAAGGCTTTATTGGGACTCATGTGCAGCAGGAGTGAGTGAGAACAAGTAATATGTTCCCTTGCTTGCTCACTGAGTGGGGAAAGCTGGTTCTTTACCTGGGGTGAGTGTAGGGGTGGGCCCACAGGTTGGGCCAGAGGGGTGGCTTAGGTAATCTGCCTGTCCCCTTGGTGGTGCTCTGTGCAGGGCATGCACAGTACCTGCTTTTCCTCCTGGCTCCTCAGAAGTGGTAGCTGTGTTTCTGGTATTTTTGTATTTTGGTGGTAGCTGTGTTTTTGGTATTTTTGTATCTTGTTCATAATTTGCCTCAATTGTGCATGCACATAGTTATTTTTAGTCCTTTACTTTCGTTGGATCATGAAGAAAGCAAGGGAATTCCAGAAAAACATCTACTTCTGCTTCATTGACTACACTAAAGCCTTTGACTGTGTGAATCACAACAAACTGTGGCAAATTCTTAAGGAGATGGGAATACCAGACCATCTTGCCTGTCTCCTGAGAAACCTGTATTCAAGTCAAGAAGCAACAGTCAGAACTGGACATGGAGCAACTGACTGGTTCAGAATTGGGAAAGGAGTACGACAAGGCTGTACATTGTCACTCTGCTCGTTTAACTTCTATACAGAGGACATCATGCAAAATGCCAGGCTGGATGAATCACAAGCTGGAGTCAAGACTGTCAGGAAAAATATTGACAACCTCAGATATGCAGATGATACCACTCTAATGGCAGAAAGTGAAGAGGAGTTAAAGAGTCTCTTGATGAAGGTGAAAGAGGAGTGGAAAAGCTGGCTTAAAACTCAACATTCAAAAAAATAAGATCATGGCATCCAGCCCCATCATTTCATGGCAAATACAAGGGGGAAAATGCAAACAGTGACAGATTTTCTTTTCTCGGGCTCCAAAATCACTGTGGATGGTGACTGCTGCCATGAATTTAAAAGGCACCTGCGCCTTGGAAGAAAAGCTATGACCAACTTAGACAATGTATTAAAAAGCAGAGACATAACTTTGCCAACAAAGGTCCATATTGTCAAAGCTATGATTTTTCCAGTAGTCATGTATGGATGTAAAGAGAATACCCATGCTGAAAGTTGAAACTCCAATACTTTTGGCCGCTTACCCCTACACTAACCAGTCACCTGGACCCTGATGCCCTGAAGGCAGATGGGACTTGATGAAGAGGATTGATTGGATGGCAATTCCCAAAGTGAAATTAGTCTCAGAAAACTGTGAGCCACCCTGGCCAGGGGACCATAGCATCCACTACTGTCTATTCATTCCTTGTCCCACTTGGGCTCACTGGATTTGTGTGGTAAGTTTGTTTCATCTGGGAACAACTCCTTCAAGATTTTGGTGAGTCTCTTTTCCTGGAATTTTGGAGCTGGGTCACCTGCTGGCCGGCAAGGAAGATCCCATTACTGGGGGGAGCTGAAGCACCAGTAACCTCTGGTGTGCTGCCGTGATGCAACGGGCAGCTGTCACGGGGCAGATCCTGGGGTGGTAGATTAGTTCAGACTGCTGTAACAAAAATACCATGGGCTGGGAGGTTTAAACAACTGACATTTGGACCCAAAGGCAGATGCACACAGAAAGAAGATGATGTGAAGAGATGCAGGGAGGAAACAAACCATGGAGAGCGGCCTAGAACAGATCCCTCAAGGTCCCTTGGAGTCCTGGGGGCTGGGAAATCCAAGCTCAGTCCCTGATGAGAGCACTCTTCCCGGTGTGCAGGCAGATGTCTTCTTGCCATTGTCCTCACATGGTAGAGAGAGATCTCCTTTCTCCAGTCTCTTCTTCTTTGGACACTAATTCCATTCATGAAAGCTTCACTTCATGGCGTAATCACCTCCCAAAGGCCCCATCTCTGAATACCGTCATATCAGGGATTAAGGTTTCTACATATGAATTTTGGTGCAACACAATCATTCAGTCTACAGCAACTTCCCAGTTTAGAAGATGAGAAATACCTTTACTCATATCGTGCATCAGTTTCCTAGGGCTGCTGTAATAAAGTACCACATACCAGGTGGTTGAAACAACAGAAATTTATTTCCCCATAGTTCTAGAGGCTACAGTTCTCAGGTCAGCAGGGCTGGTTCTTTCTGAGGGCCGTGAGTGAAGAGTCTGTTTCAGGCCCCTCCCTGTGGTTTGGGTTTGGCTGTTTCCTCCCTGTGTCTGTTCATGTCACCTTCCTTCTGTGTGCCACAAATGGTAGCTGAAGTTGTGCAATGTGGGGGGGCTCTGTGCCCCACTATACCAAAGAGACCCTCCTCACCTACCCCCCAGGTAGAGCTATCACTGGGTTGGATCAGCCCACTCCACACAACTGAGTCATGCCATGTAACACTCTTAATTTTGCATTTTGCTCTAGTTTCTCTGGGTTGTTTTGAATCATAATTGTTGGATTTTTCAAACATCTATTTAGTTGTCTATATTTTTTTAACAATAATCTAATCCTCTCTCCCACTCTCTCTCAATACATTCAGATTTATCTGACTTTCTTTGATCTAGAGTGGGTGACACCCTCCGTGCTCACCTCACACACACCTTCACCACTGCCCTTCCTTCTGTGATGTAGTCTCTGTTTTGTGGATGCCTTTTCATCACTTTCTTTTTTTTGCTCCTTTGTTTTTAGAGTAAAAGGTCCTTCAGTGGCATCTTAAGAAATGGCATATGGGAGGTAAACTCTGAGCGATCCTATATATTCAAAAATACTTCTATTTCGTCTTCTCAGTTCACTGATAGTTTTGCTGAGTCTAAACATTCTAGATTGAAAACCATTTCTCTTTGAAAACTTGGGGATATTGTTAAACTCTCCCTCACTGCTTCATAAGGTAGCTCCCTAGCACTTTCACCTCCTCCAAGGTTCTGGCTCCCACTGAGCAAGCTCCTGTGGTTTCCTGGGCTCCCATGACACCACCTCTTCACAATGCCCCCCAGGCTGAGGGGATGGTGGCTCCACCATGGTGGCTAATGCCCCAGTTTGTTTATCCATCACCAATGACCCTAGGCCCTGCATGCAGGCCCCTCCAGTGTGAATACCCTGAGTCACTTCTTGGTTAAATCCTGATGATACAGAGGTCCATTGTTCCTGAAAGGATGTGAGGCTGGAAATGATGCTGAAACAGT
The DNA here is from genome assembly GCA_024291935.2 of Okapia johnstoni. NCBI lineage: Eukaryota > Metazoa > Chordata > Mammalia > Artiodactyla > Giraffidae > Okapia > Okapia johnstoni. The sequence continues at coordinate 5,391,473 of CM044326.1, forward strand.
TCAGGATGCAGCAGCCAATGGGGTTCGGCAGCATTACCCAAGTACCTACTCAAGTCAGTTACACAGAAGTTTTCTGAGCCCCTCTGGCTTCTAATCCTGGGGTTAAGATGTTTACAACCTGGTTTTAAGCACTTACTCTGTACATACAGGGTGCATTAGTTTGAAGTCTATTTGGAGGCAAGAAGAGTACTGATGAGGGGCCCAACATGCTCATGCATGTAATCAAAGCTTTTGTAGCCCAGGAGTCCCAGTGGAGTGGCATTACCAGGGGTGCCTGCAATTGCACAGGTTTGTGCCCTGACCTGCAGTAACACAGAACATCAGCCAAAAAGGCCCTCCAGGGAGAAATTCCTGGTGGTCCCACCTGGGCACCATGAGGAAGCTTCTGGGCAGGATGCTGGGCTGAGGAGGCCAGTGCCCTCCTTCACCTGTCTTGGAGGCCCTGGGCCCCTGTTCCTTTTGAATGTCTAGCTAGGGTTCCTCCTCCCAGCCCACCACCTGTGTGGGACTTCACAGGGTCCTGGTTGGGGTGTCTGGGGAGGAAGGGAACAATCCCTGCCTTCCTTCACCCCTCCTCCACTGTTGACATTCTGGCCAAGCTTGGACTTGACTCAAATGGTCAGGACTGATGTGCATGCATGCTCAGTCATGTCCGATTCTTTGTGACCCCCATGGACTGTAGCCCACCAGGCTCCTCTGTCCACAGGATTCTCCAGGCAAGAATACTGGAGTGGGTTGCCACTTTCTCCTCCAGGGAATCTTTTCAACCCAGGGATCAAACCCACATCTCCTACATTGGCAGGCAGATTCTTTACTGCTGAACCACCTGGAAGCCCCAGATGGTCAGGACACCCCATGGGGTGATGGGGTCCTTTAGAGAACATAGAGGCCTGCAGACAAAGGCAAGGCTCTAAACACTGGATTTCAGGCACTGCAGACAGCACTGGACAATAAGAATATAAGGTGAACTGGGTGCAGTTTTAAATTTTCTAGTAGTCACATTAAAAAAATAGGTAAAAGGTGAAGTTGATTTTAATGTTTTCTCTAACTTAATATCTAATATAGTATGATTTTGCCATGTAAATCACATAAAAATTACAAAGGAGATCTGGCTCCCTTCCAATCCCAGGGGACCAGGAGGAGACAGGAACCATGGAAGTGTTAAACAGGCCCTCTGACCCTGGGCATAACCCCCAGGAACACCCGGGGGACCTGAGCTGAGTTTAAACCTTTAAAGGTTGGCACCAGAGAAAGCAGGCAGATTGGAAAATGGTTGGGGTGGAGAAGTACTGGGGTTTTGCTCCTGAGAGGTGTTAAGATGTGTCTATGAAATTTTAAATACCTACTGTACACACTGAGGTCTTGCGGGTGTTGCACTTCTGGGAAACTAACACTGGAGAGTGAATTCCCTGCCAAGGTGGAGACGACAGAGCAGCCCCAGGGAGAAGCCAGCCTGGGATAACCCGAGAGCTTGGGCTAGGTACTGGCCTTCCCAGGAGGGCGCTCCCGAGTCTGAGAGCATTGACCCCGATGACCCTGCCTACGACAGCCTGCCTGTTTCATCAGGCTCCAGTTTGTAGGCTAATATTCCCCAGTGGCTTAGACGGTAAAGAATCCACCTACAACGCGGAAGACCTGGGTTGGGAAGGTCCCCTGGAGAAGGGAGCGTCTACCCACTCCAGTATTCTTGCCTGGAGAATTCCATGGACAGAGGAGTCTGGCGGGCTACAGTCCATAGGGTCACAAAGAGTTGGACACAACAGAGCAACTAACACCTTCACTTTCACAAATGTCCCAGTGGACATTCCTACCAGCAGGGCCTGCCTGAGAGTCCCCTATCCCTGCCTGTGCAACCACACACCACAGAAGCCTTTGAGGTTTGAGTTTTTCAGGGTGTTGCAGCGATTTGCGTTTCCATTGACTGACTATCTGTAAAGTTAACACCCCTTTTTCTTTTTTTTTTTAAATAAATTTATTTATTTTAGTTGGGGGCTAATTACTTTACAATATTGTAGTGGTTTTTGCCATACATTGACATGAATCAGCCATGGGTTTACATGTGTTCCCCATCCTGAATCCTCCTCCCACCTCCCTCCCCATCCCATCCCTCTGGGTCATCCCATTGCTCCAGCCCTGAGCATTTGTCTCATGCATCAAACCTGGAATGGTGTTCTGTTTCACATATGATGATATACATGTTTCAATGCTATTCTCTCAGAACGTCCCACCCTCACCTTCTCCCACAGAGTCCATAAGACTGTTCTATGCATCTGTGTCTCTTATTCTGTCTCGCATATAGGGTTATCGTTACCATCTTTCAAATTTCATATATATGCATTAGTATACTGTATTGGTGTTTTTCTTTCTGGCTTACTTCACTTTGTATAATGGGCTCCAGTGTCATCCATCTCAATAGAACTGATTCAAATGTATCCTTTTTAATGGCTGAGTAATATTCCATTATGTATATGTACCAGAGCTTCCTTATCCATTCGTCTGTTGATGGACATCTAGGTTGCTTCCATGTCCTGGTTATTATAAACAGTGCTGTGATGAACATTGGGGTACACGTGTGTCTCTTTCAATTCTGGTTTCCTCGGTATGTATGCCCAGCAGTGGGATTGCTGGGTCATATGGCAGTTCTATTCCCAGTTTTTTAAGGAATCTCCACACTGTTCTCTTACAGTGGCTGTACTAGTTTGCATTCCCACCAACAGTGTAAGAGGGTTCCCTTTTCTCCACACTCTCTCCAGCATTTATTGCTTGTCAACTTTTGTATAGCAGCCATTCTGACTGGCGTGAAATGGTACCTCATTGTGGTTTTGATTTGCATTTCTCTAATAATGAGTGATGTTGAGCATCTTTTCATGTGTTTGTTACACCCCCTTTTTCTATACATATTTCTTTAGCAAATTGTTTACATCATTATTCCATGGAGTGTTTGTTTTTTCTTATTAAGGTCTGAATGCGTTTTATATATTCAAGATATTAACATATCAAACACAACAGATTTTTTTTTTACCCAATTCATCACATGCCTTTTAACTTTTTAATAATGTTTTTTTGCTGTACCAAATGCAATCTATTTTTTAAGCCTTTTTTCTACCACTTTCCTCTGAATTCCTAAAGTCGGCAACATCTTTGGAGGTGTGAGCTTTAACACTCATTTCCATGCTTCTCCCAAGGGCTTCATTTCTAAAAATGACTTTACAACATGTGGAAGAAATCAAGAGGCTTTGATTTTTCCAGTCTGTGGATAGGAGACTGAGCCACAACGACCAGTGGATTTTCTTGTGTCACTAGAGAAACCACAACCGAGGAAACCAAATCAAGAACACCCAGTTCCACAAAGAACACCCAATTCTACCCGATTGTGGAATTCCACAATTCCACAAAGATGGCAAGCCAACTTCAGCTCCTCTGACAGTATCGCTGTATTGGTCCTGGCTGTCCTGGCTGTTCTATGGTGACGCCTAACAGCTGTGTGGGCCTCTGTGATGAACTAGCAATGGCCACAAGGGGTGGGTGGAGAGCACACACCTTGAAAACTGCCACGGGGCAGAGAGTGTGTCCAGACACTGTGAGAAGGGAAGGGGTGTTAATGATAATTGTGTTGAGACAACAGGCATAACCTGGAACTATTTCAGGCAGAAGGAATGCATGGCCATCCTGGGCATAGGAAGCAACACAGTAGAAGAGGGGAAATGAAGTGAAAGCCGCTCAGCTGTGTCCGACTCTTTGTGACCCCATGGACTGCATAGTCCATGGAATTCTCCAGGTTAGAATACTGGAATGGATAGCCTTTCCCTTCTCCAGCAGATCTTCCTGATCCAGTAATCGAACTGGGGCCTCCTGCATTGCAGGTGGATTCTTTACCAGCTGAGCCACAAGGGAAGCCCAAGAATACTGGAGTGGATAGCATTTCCATTCTCCAGAGAATCTTCCCGACCCAGGAATTGAACAAGGGTCTCCTGTATTGCAGGCAGATTCTTTACCAGCTGAGCTATCAGGGAAGCCCTGCTATCAGGAAAGAGGGGACCAAGGCCCAAAAAACTTAAAGAAAGATCATGGTTGCACAGCTGGCAAATGCAGAACTGGTGTAGGTCTCTGTGCATTTTCCATAGTGCCTCAAAGCTGCTGCTAACCTACTGTGCACCTTTGGGCAAGTCCCCCTTAGGAAGTATTACTATGAATTAAGCTAGTGGAAGTGATGGAATTCCAGCTGAGCTATTTCAAATCCTAAAAGATGATGCTGTTAAAGTGCTGTGCTCAATATGTCAGCAAATTTGGAAAACTCAGCAGTGGCCACAGGATTGGAAAAGGTCAGTTTTCATTCCAATTCCAAAGAAAGGCAACACCAAAGAATATTCAAATTACTGCACAATTGCACCCATCTCACACGGTAGCAAAGTAATGCTCAAAATTCTCCAAGCCAGGCTTCAACAGCACATGAACCATGAACTTCCAGATGTTCAAGCTCAATTTAGAAAAGGCAGAAGAACCAGAGATCAAATTGCCAACATTCACTGTATCATGGAGAAAGCAAGGGAATTCCAGAAAAACATCTACTTCTGCTTGACTACACAAAAGCCTTTGACTGTGTGGATCACCAAAAACTGTGGGAAATTCTTCAAGAAATGGGAATAGTAGACCATCTTACCTGCCTCCTGAGAAACCTGTATTCAAGTCAAGAAGCCTTTGGGCAAAGTCTTAAATTCCTCTCTGAAAAATGAGAATCTGTGATTGTCAGGATACATTTAACAGGAGGCTTCCTGTGTGCTGTTTTCAGTCTTGCATGAACTCTATGTTCCTTAACAGCACCTGAATACAGGTGCCAGAGAGCTGGCAAGCCGGCTTTCAGGGATAATAGAAATTCATGTATCTCATTCGTATGGAAATACCATACAGTGAACAGCAGCCATTTACAACTCTCTTCCCTTCTGATATGTAAAGTAACTTTTACAACCCCCTCTCTTGAGAATGATTCTAGCCTCTGGCTTTCTGGATGACTTGTTAGATTTTTGATCCCTGTCTCTGCTAAAAAGGGCTATCTTGTAAAAGAGTATGTATATGCCCACAATATGTTAAATAAATGCCTTTGTTCCACCAGAGCACTGGTCCCCGTATCTCTCTCTCTCCCCCCCTTCTCCCTTTCAGGCTGCTTCCATGGAGCACAGGTGTCCGCCGTGTCCGCTGTGTCTACCTACTTGCCTGGGCTTTCAAGACCTCTTCGAGAGGGCGCCCTGAGCCTACGTAGATGGTGCTAGCTTTTTGTTCTAGAGTTATATTGGCATACTGTGTAAACCAGGGAATATCAGCCTCTTTTCTTCCTTCTTTCACTTTCTTATCGGTCGACTTTGTACCCCCAAGTTCCAGCCCATTTAAAGGGCCATAACAGTGATGTAAGAAATTCTAATGACTTTGCAAATACAATGAAACACCCAGGAAAACCAGCCGCACAAACGTCTGCTCCCTTCCATCTCTCCTGCCTTACCTGGGGCTCTCAGGGAAAAGGTCAATGTCATAGTCAGCGCAGGCTGCTGTAAAAAAACAGCCTGGGTGGCTTACAAAACAGAAATTTGCTTCTCAGAGTTCTGGGGTCTGGGAGTCCCAGACCAAGGTCCACCAGAGTTCGAACTCTGGTGCAGGCTATCTTCCTGGCTCACTGACGGCCACCTTCTTGTTGGATCCTCATGTGACCTTTCCTCTGAGTGTGAGCAGGGAGAGTGAGAGTGAGCGTGATCTCTCTGGGGTCTCTTCTTATACAGACACTAATTACATTGGATCAGGGCCTCAGGACTTCAGTTAACCAGAATCACTTCCTTATAGGCCCAGTTTTCAAATACAGTCACATTGGGGGCTAAGGCTTCAACACACGAACTTAGGGGAAGAAAACAATTTAGTCCACAGCAGGACAACACGGGGACATGATGGCCTAGGTTTGGCAGGATTTGAGGGACACCTGAGTAGGCAGGCCTGCTGTGCCTAGCTTGTGATTGGTGAACTTCAGCAGATGAGCCGTGGTATTCCAACACCTCCCATCTGGCTTCACTCTGCCCTGAAGAACTGCATTTCAGCCAGTCTAGCCGAGGGCCTGGGGCAAAAACTAGGGGAGAAAACAAACTAGGGTGTGTATCTGAGGAAACTGTTAACCAGGTTAGTAGGCCTCCTGGACTGGGCTGGGGCAGCAGAGAATGCAAAACTGAGCTCTGCTCAGAAGCTTTCATAAAACCATGGGCTTTGTGGCTACTGTCTGGGGTTATATCCTGCCTTTTGTACTTACCAGCTATGATGTCTTAGACAAGTAACTTAACCTCTGTGCCTAAGTATCTAAGTTAGGAAATACTTCAGCTGCTAGTAACAGAGATCTTCACAACCTCTTGAGCAACAGAGACTTTTATTTCTTCCTCACACACCTTCCATCTTCCTGCTTTGCCATGCCCAGCACATGGATTCTACCTCTAATATCACCTCATGGTATAAGATGACTCTACGTGCTCTAGCCATCACTTTATCATTCCCGGCAGCAGGAGCAAGGCTAAAAATATTTTACCGAGCTTTTCCAGATGTCCCCCTTCAAAAAGAATTTTAAGAAGTCTCACCCAACATTTTCCTCTCATACTTCATTGTCTGCCACTTGTTCACATGGGCATACCTCATTGCAAAGAAGGGAAATATACTTTCAGTTTGATACATTGCTTCCCCAAATAATATTAGGGTTTTATTCCTAAGTAAAAGGTTAGAGTGGATATTAGGCAACTTGGGATTTCTCTCATTCTCAGTTTTTCCATCTGTAAATTAGGGATTATAATAACTACACATAGAATTGTTGTGTTACCTGTTAAGCAGGAAGAACTCAATATATCCTAGCTCAATTATTAGTATCAAGAGAGAATGAAGTGGAAAATGCAAATAATGACTGCATTACTATGAAAGAGTTCTGAGCTCACAGACCCTCTGAAAAGGTCTCCCGATTTCCCAGAGTTCCTAGGCCATACTTTGGGACCTGCTGCCTTAGGGTATCAGATAATACCAAGTGCTTTGGGCCGACAACTGGGCTTTAGAGTCAAACACAGAAGGAACTGGATTTTGAAGCCGCTACTTCCTTCCTGTGTACTTCAGTTGGGTCACTTAATGTCTCTCCTACTGAAACACTGTTTAATGAGCACCTACTAAGTGAAAGCACTGAGTTGGGCACTGAGAGTGGTGAGCAAAACAGAGATGATAATTAGGGGCAGGAGGACTCTGGCACTAGAACAAGTAAATTAAGTGGGAAGATGAAGAAGCAGAATGATCTGCCAGAAAATGGAGAGCACACACATGTATACCGGGTGGAAAGGAAAGACCCTGCCAAGAAGATAACTTATGCAGGGCCAGAGAGTCAGAAGGTCTAGTCAAGCCAGCAGCTGAGAGAGGGACATTCCTCTGAAGGGCCAGGGTGGGGAGATCTGGATGTTTAAAGGCCAGAGAAAAGTGGGGCATGGCTGAAAGAACTGAGTTGAATGGCAGAGAATCCACTGGAGCCTTCACAACATCCTGGACTTTGTCTATCAAGATGAATAAATTGACTTTTATTCTAAGGGGATAGAAAGCCATACAAGGGGTTTCTGAGATCGTATTGTTTTACTCCTTCTGCTTTATTGTTTAATCTGATGGTTAGCAAGTTTCAATTCCTCTTCCCTGATAGCCTTTGAACTATGTTCTGCTTGTGCAGAATTGTTTGCTCATCTTATTGGGAGCTTAGTGTGCTTCTTATTAATTCAATGAGGTCTCTCTCAGCTAAGGATTTTGATATTTTGCTGCATCTATTTTCCCCAGATTACCATTGTTTTTAAATTTTGGTTTCCTTTTCTTGGGTTGAAATTTTAAACATTGGTTCTTTATTTAGTGTACGAAAGAGTTAATCACTTTTAAGCTTAAGGAAAGTGAAGTGGCACTAAAGAGCTTCTTAATGAAGGTGAAAGAGGAGAGTGAAAAAGCTGGCTTAAAACTCAACATTCAAAACACTAAGATCACGGCATCCGGTCCCATCATTTCATAGCAAAAGATGAGGAAACAATGGAAACAGTGACAGACTTTATTTTCTTGGGCTCCAAAATCACTGTGGATGGTGATTGCAGCCATGAAATTAAAAGACGCTTGCTCCTTGGAAGAAAAGCTATGACAAACCTAAACATGTAATTGAAAAGAAGAGACGTTACTTTGCCAACAAAGTCAAAGCTATGGTTTTTCCAGTAGTCATGTATGGACCTGAGAGTTGGACCATAAAGAAGGCTGAGCTCCGAAGAACAGATGCTTTTGAACTGTGTGTTGGAGAAGACTCTCGAGAGTCCCTTGGACTGCAAGGAAATCAAACCAGTCAGTCCTAAAGGAACTCAGTCCTGAATATTCATTGGACCAACTGACGCTGAAGCCGAAGCTCTAATACTTTGGCCACCCGAGAGCGGACCCATTGGAAAAGACCCTGATGCTGGGAAAGACTGAAGGCAGAAGGAGAGGGGGACAAGAGAGGATGAGATGGTTGGATGGCATCACCAACTCAATGAACATGACTTCGAGCAAGCTCCGGGAGAGGCAGTCCGTGGGGTCGCAAAGAGCCCGACACGACTGAGAGACTGAACAACAACAAGCTTAAGAGTCCTTCACCATGTGACACCTGATAAACTATGCTTCTTTGGTGTTTGCGCGGTTCGCCATCTTACACCGGTGGACTCTTCTTATCCTCTGGGGCGGGGCGCGGCGAAGCAAACTCCTGAGTTCAGACCAGAGAAGGCGCAGGCTGCGGAGACCCCTCAGCCGCCCACGCAGATCCCCTGGGGCTCCTTCTCGGCCGGAGGCCTCAGCTACCCTCTACTGGGTACCCGAGCTGTCGTTACATATCACAGACAGCGGGGTGAGAGCGCGGAGTCTCAGCGGAGAGCTGGGAGAGAAAGGAGCCAGCACCAGCCGAAGTCAGGCGGGTGTGGCGAGGTTCGGTCGAGAGCGAAAAGGCTGTATTGTGGCTTCTGCACTTGTCTGGAAGTGAAAATAAAAACCAGACTTGGGAAGGTTCTGAAGGCCAAGGGAGCTATGAGAAACCGGACGAATTCCTTCGTTTGACAGAAATCTTCCCCTTAAGTTGCCTCACTTGTTACATAATTCATGCCGTTTCACGATCAGAGTATTTAGTCTCATAATTCTTCTAAGCAGATGTTCTTAGTCTTGACCTTAAGTAAAACTACTTTGGAATGCTTGAAGTATTGAGCAAGAATTTTTTTGTAAAAGGTTCTGAGTTTAAGAGTCTCAGTGCAAGGAAGGAAGTTGGGAGCAGTCCTTACCTCTCGTCAGTGATCCCAGCTGCTGCTTTATTACGCCAGGACCAAAAAGAGAAGTTATTTCTGTACATCTGTGGGTTTTGGGGAGACATAGCAATGGATGAGGAATAAAGGGAAAAGAAAGGGGATTCTTGTTTTTTGCTTTAAAAAAAATATGTAATTAGGAAAAAAAGTATTTATTTGTCTATCTCTCCTTTCATCTCAACCAGCATAAATACGTTTTGACATTTTTTCGTGCACAAAATAGTCAACACATGTCATGAGTATGTGTTGAGTATTTATTTTAGGAAAAGAAGTCATCTCTAACAAGAAGACATTTATCTTCAGTGTAGTCCCAGAGGAATGAATATGCCTTGTGTGGAATTAACCTTGGGGTTTGGTTTTCAGTTAAGGAAATGAGGCAGAAGGAGGTGATAACCAAGACCTTCCAAGGCCCAGCTGTGGTCTGTAGGACTCCGACCAGCCACGTTTACATGTTTGAGAATGGTGTTGAGGACTCCGAGGACTCCTCTGAGGAAGAGTGCCACCGAGTGGCCCTGAGGCCCCGGGGCAAGGAGGGCCAGAAGAAGAGTGCCCACCACCCTCACCGGCCAGGAGCAGGGGACGTGGTGCTGCTGCAGCGGGAGCTGGCCCAGGGGGACAGCCTCAACAAGCTCGCTCTTCAGTATGGCTGCAAAGTAAGAAACCCCACAGGAGAAGGCGCCACCTGCCCCTTGGCCCTGTGTTTAGAGGAATGGAGGAGCTCACTGAAGGGTGGGGACCCTTCCTACCTCTTCCCGACCCCCAGAAGTGGTTTGGAGAAGCCTGTTCTAGAGTAAAGGACATTCCTATCTAGCTAGAGATGGAAGGCAGGTGGAATGACCTGTTCATCACAGAGAGAGGGGATTAGGAATTTCAGGTGATGGGACAGTTCCATCTCTGCACAGTACTTCTGGTCTTCCTTGTCCTTCCAAACTGAAATTCTGAAACCTTTTTTTCTCTTTTGAGCACATTTTATTTAATGCATAATGGGGCCATGATGCCAGGCAGAGTTTATCCAAGATTTCTTTGGTGTGCTTGCTTTTTTTTTTTTTTTTTTTTTTGCTACTTTTCTGTTTTTAAACCTTTCTTGCTAATTGTAGCTTATTTGGTAAATTTTTGCCTCCCCTCTTTCAGAACTGCATGATCTATCCTTTGTATGCTGTGTATCTATATAACCCTGTTTCTCTCTTTAATTATGTTTTTAGCATTCAGAGTGATTAACAATGGCAAAGTAAGTAGGAGGGTATTTATTGAATTGTTGCATTTTCTCCTAGATTCAAACTATTTCATTTTTCTGGCACTGTGCTACTATTTTCTATGGCTTTCTCCAAGGCTATATAAGCTACTTGTTTAAAAGATTCATTTATCCTTGAAGGGTCTCTCATTTATCTAACAGGGATCAAATGACTCAACATGTTGTATGGGACTGTTGTTTCCTGGGCTGTTAAATTGGCCTCCAGGGACACATGCAGGCCTGCTCAGTTGCTAAGTCATGTCCAATTCTTTGTGACCCTGTGGACTGTCGCCATCTAGCCTCCTGTGTCCATGGGAGTCTCCAGGCAAGAATACTGGAGTGGGTTGCCATTTCCTACTCCAGGGATCTTCCTGACCCAGGGATCAAACCTGCATCTCCTGCATTGGCAGGCGGATTCTTTACCACTGAGCCACCTGGAAAGCCCCCTAGGACTCATAATGGTCTCTAAATTGTACTGAGATTTTTATTTGATCCTTATAATCAGCTTCTGTAGGCATACTAAATGGTTTATAGAGCAAGGGCTAAAAATTGAATCCTTTCCTGCAAAGATCTGAATAGATGCATTGGGCTTCTTGGAATGCTGATGTTTAACAAATCCAAAAGAACTATATAATTTATCTAATAAGTGATCAGTTTTCCAATTTGAAGTAAATAAATTTGATGTTAGCTTATTAGGATCAAAGACAAAAATATCTCAAGTACCTTAAGTTACAAGATGTATCCCAATACAATTAAATGGTAAAAGCTTTGCTAAATAATTAAAATAATGAAAATGATTGATTTGGATGAAGTCTGTTGACTGTATTTACATTCTAGTTTAAATGGACTTAGGAGTTAAAACTTCAGAATCTATCTCTGATGCTTTTGGTAAGTGTTCAAACGATCACTTGAGGGAGGATTTGTCTTTGACTTACATTTCCCCCTACTTTTTAAATCTTTAAGTTTGATTATGAGGGGAGTTTGTTATGCCTTTGTCATAAACTTTGTTGTGAGTCTTTAAAACACAGGTCATGTTCCTTTCTCAAGTCATAATATTGAAATGGAAGGTGTCAGTCTGTAGGTTCCAACTTGATGCATATTCTGTGCATGTTTCTAGTTATAAAAAGTGTTCTGAAAGCCCCAGACTGAATTAACTCTAGGTTGCTTTTATTTTAAAAATAAGTTTATAGGCCATACAGTACGTCTGGAAAGGAAAACGCAGTAGAATCATGAGGGCACACCTTTCAAGAAGTTGTTACAGATGAACTAGGTCCTAGTGTCCGTAGAGCTGGCTAAGGCTTTGTGTTTGCTGAATGCTGATAGCTGCTGCAGCTACTAAATTAAATTCTGATGCAGGAGAGAAGTCAGCCAGACAGGGGCACTGTTGCCTAAAAAGTTAAATGCAGAAAGGGCTACAGCCTTCTTTTACCATGAAGTGTTTCACCTTAAGGCTTTTTATTGAAGGCACACTTTCAACAAATAAACAATAAATTCTTTTCCAAAACTGATCTTGAGTTGCTCAAATTTGTAAGTCTATACAAAAGTTTGATGATTAAGCTGTACATTAAGGCTGAGTTAAAGCCAAAAAGCAGTTATTCAGCCTAAACTCATTTTGTGTATAGTTAAACAGTTTGCCAGTGTTGGCCAGATTCTTAAGTGATGTGGGTGTGGACCATCACCCAGGAAGGTTAAGTGCCACTTTTTGGATATTAGTTTTAAACAGTTTTACATATTTTGTGATGTTTGTCTTCATGGCTTCCCTAGGTCGCAGATATCAAGAAAGTCAACAGCTTCATCAGAGAACAAGACTTATATGCTTTAAAATCTATTAAGATTCCAGTGAAAAACCACGGGATCCTAACAGAGACCCACAAAGAACTCAGACCCCTCCTGAACTCATCCTCAGAGACCAGAGTGACCTTCGAGGAGGAGCCAGACCCAGACAGAGCAGCTATCAATGCCAGTGCCTCATCTAGCTCACTGACGGATTTCTTTAAGGGCATTGACCAGAATATTGAACATGCAGTTCAGTCAGAAATCTTTTTGAGTGAAAGTTACTCCATAGAGACCTCCAGCCAGCCACTGCTTCCTGCTCCTCCGAAGACACCAACAAATGGTGCAGACTGTGGAATTCAGTGGTGGAATGCTGTTTTTATCATGCTTCTAATTGGAGTTGTTTTACCAGTGTTTTATTTGGTCTATTTTAAAATGCAAGCTACTAGTGAGACCCCTAGTATCTTGAATACAACTGCTGTTGCTAATGGCTCCATGGCAGGGAATGCAGTTCCAGGGCAAGCCCCCAGATTAGCAATTCCAATGCCAACCATCCCCTCTTCAGACAGACAGTTCAGTCAGACCACCCACGGTGGGAACTAGCTCTTGTTTCCAAGGAATCAGGCCAGCTTTAGCACTTGGGCTTCTGCTGATGTTGGCCATATCTTACCGTGCTGCATTTTTTTTTTCTGTGACATATGAACAGATTTCAGAAGTCACCATCATGTTCTCAGTCACATTCATCATGGGGAGTGGACTCATCCAAGGCTGTGGGAGCCAAAACATCAGCATTCTCAGCCTCTTAAATCCAGAGGAGAGTGACAGGAGAGACGTTTACACATGGCAGATGCTGCTCCTGGAAGGCTTTTAGTGGACTGGACTGTGAGTCTTCACAATAGCACTGTAGGCCCTCAAGTGGACGTGCTTGGAGGGAGATGAATGGCCTTGGCAGATGGACCTGCCGTATGGCAGACGCTGGTGTCAGCTGTTTGTCTGTGTGCTGCTTTGTCCCCTGCCTACTGTGGAGGGATGACTGGCTCTGAAAAATGATGTTTTGTATCTCCCCAGCAAAGATGGTATGCAATAATGAGATGCCACCCTGTTTCAGGGCATGATACATTACAGTTGTAACAAGCCCTGCTTCACATTTACACCCAGATAACTTTTTTATGTCATATCTAGAATTTTGACAGCCCTAAATCTAAACTGCTGTAATATTGAGTAAATAGCAGTTCTGTTTCTCGTAATTTTAGAGCTCCTTAATCTGACACATAGGCACATTTTAAGCTCTTCATGGTGCAGCCGGCACTTCCTGGCCAGAACATTTGAAGGACATGGCCCAGCTTCACCTGAGGACCTTTTGCATAGTGATTGCTAACTGGATTCCCAAAGTCAGCATCCTTGGAAGGAGCTCTTTCTGATCCGTGTCGAGTGGAGTAGTATAGGGAGAAAGATGAATGCCTTATCACCCAGGTCCCAACACGTGACATTTCTAAGGCTGAGCAGTCACCAGCCCAGCATCTGCTGGCCCCCGGATGCTCCTGGCAGAGGGGTGCAGGGAGAATGGATGTACTTGCTCTGCTTCCTTGACCCCATTCTTAGGACTTCTAGAGTCATAGAACAGGATTAGGACTCAGTCACCTTTCTTTGGGTGAATACAATGTAGCTCATGATGTTAAAATACTGAGCACTTAATGTAGAGCCTAGAGGTGACCCTTGCTGTGGAAGACCATAAAAAGAGACACCTGAGGTTTTCCCATCTTCTTCTCTGATGAGGCAACAGCGGTGTTAAGTTTGGAAGCTCGTGGAGGGCCTGGTTGGCCTTTGAGGCCTTGCTATTGTAGCAAGGGTGATTGGGGTGAGGTCCCATGGAGGAGTGGAAATTGGCCAGGGTGGCTGAGCCTTGGAAAGGTCTGCCTCCAGGGAGAAAAATATGATGCACAAATACTGAGCTTTGGGCAGGTTTAAGGCGTTTGACACCTTCAGTCTGGAGATCAATTTAAAAGAGCGCATGTAAGAAAAGGGGAATGTGGTGGATGAGTACTTGAGATGGGTTTTCAGTTTCTCCTCTCAATTATGTGAAAAGCTGTTTTGCCCTGGGTTCAATTAGCAAATTTAAATCATAAAACTAAATGTTTTTTTCAAAGTCAAACTGGTCTTAAAGATACAATGAACTTGTGAATCTTTGCTACAGGGAATGTTTTGATCATATAAATGCCTTTCTAGTCAAATGTTTGTGTGCTGTGCCCAAGGACCACAAGTTTCTCTAACATTTTGTCACCATTAAATTCACAAGGCAGGATGCAGACTCATGAGAAAATGACTTTTGCCGGGCAAAGAACTGTATACTTTTTTCAAGTGGAATAAAATAATTTCTTCTGTGAAGGAAAATTGATTCCTCCCTTTTAATTTGGGAATTGGTAATTCAGAGTTAGAAGATGTGGGATGATGCTGGAGAAAATGGAGTTGTCTGTGTCCAAGAGGTGAGGCCTGCCCAAGGCTTGTGCCCACGGTTACCCCAGTAGGTGAACAACAAGTGTTAACACAGTCTCGCTGATCGGCTACATGACATGCTTTAAAATTGTTTTAGGTATACATAAGAGATACCGTGGGGCTCACTTTCTGTGTATTTTACTGCATTTGTAGTGTGTTTTGGGAGTTATGTTGTAAAGAAATAATTAGACTTATTAGGTAGTCTCCAGTCCTTTTGATTGAACTGTAGTGCTTAATATTGCAGAAGTCTAGGGAATCTGTCATCAGACAAAGGATACTTACATCTGGGGAGGCAAGGATGCAAAGATGAAGCAGACGCCTTAGGGTCACCCAGAGCAGGTCTGCCCAGTCACAGCCATGACACAGCCCCTCCTCAGGAATTTAGTTCTTTACTTTGCCTCTGTGAATGCCTGAATGAGGGAGAATAATATGGGCCCTAAGATGACGGCTCATAGAGGGGGTTTTAACATTTTTTTCCCAGTTTTATTGAGATATAATTGACATACAGCACTATATGAGTTTGAGATGTACAGCATAATGATTTGACAGATATGTTGTGAAATGATTACCACAAGTTTAGTTAACATCCGTCATCTCATGTAGATTAAAAACAAACAAACAAAAAAAAACATGGTTTTTCCCTCTTGTGATGAGAACTCCGGATTTATTCCCTTAACAATTTTGGTATGTACCATATAACAGGTGTCAACTATCGTCATCAAGTTGTACATTATTACTTTTGTAATACTTCTCCTATAACTGGAAGTTTATACCTTTTGACCACGTCTTCCGATTTCCTCCCTGACCTCAGTCTCTGCCTTGGTAGCTACAAACCTGATCTCTTTTTCTATGAGTTTGGTTTTTTTTCTTTGCGTTTTTTTTAGATTTCATGTATAAGTTAGATCATACAGTGTTTGTCTTTCTCTGACTTATTCCATTTAACATAATGCTGTTAAGATCCATCTGTATTGTTCCAAATGGCAGTATTTCCATCTTTTTAATGGCTGAAAAACATTCCAGTGTATGTTTATGTATCACAATTTCTTTATCCAGTCATCCCTCAATGGGCACTTAGGTTGCTTCCATTTCTTGGCTATTGTAAATGAATGCTGCTGTCAACATGGAGGTGCAGATTCCTCTTTGACATAGTGTTTTTATTTTCTTCAGATATGTTCCCAGAAGTGAAATTGCTGGATCATGTTGTAGTTCCATTTTTTAATTTTTGAGGAACGTCTGTATTGTTTTTCCATAGTGGCTGTACCAATCTATAATCTCACCAAAGTACACAGGGGTTCCCCTTTCCCCACAACTTGTCAGCATTTATTATCTCTTGTCTTTTTGACGATAGACATTCTAACTGGTGTGAGGTGGTATCACTGTGGCTTTGATTTGCACTTCCCTGATTGTTAGTGATGGAGATAGGTTTACATGTACGTGTTGACCTTTCATATCTCTTTTCATTGGAGAAATGTCTATTCAGGTTCTTTGCCCATTATAACTCAGATTTTTTTTTTTGCCATTGTGTTACAAGTTCTTTATACATTTTAGATAGTAATCCCTTATCAGATACATGGTTTACAAATATTTCTCTCTCATTCCATAGGTTATCCTTTCATTTTGTTAATGGTTTCTTTTGCTGTGCGTAAGGTTTTTACTTTGATATAGTCCCATTTTTAAATTTTTTAATGTCGTTGCTTGTGCTTTTAAGTGTCATATCCAAAAAAATTGCAAAACTGATGTCATGGAGCTTACTGCCTGTTATTTTCTAGTAGTTTTATGGTTTCTGGTCTTTAAGTCAAGTCTTTAATTCATTTCAAGTTAATTTTTGTGAGTGGTGTAAGATAGGCATCTACTTTCATTCTTTGCATGTGACTATTCAATTTCCCCAGCACTATTGGCAAAAAGACTGTTTTTTTCCTCCATTGCTTATTCTTGGCTCCCTTGTGAAATATTGCTTCACTCTATATGAATGGGTTTATTTCTGGGCTCTTGATTCTGTTCCATTGGTGTGTGTCTGTTTTAATGTCATTACCATACTGTTTTGATAACTATAGCTACATAGCTTGTAATCAGAAAATGCGATGCTGCCTACTTTCTACTTCTTTCTTTCTCAGGATTGCTTTGGTTCTTCAGAGTCTTTTGTGGCTCTGTATAATTTTAGTACTGTATAGTTTTTCTCTAATCCTGTAAAAAATGCCATTGGAATCTTGATAGAGATTGTGTTGAAGCTATAGATAGCTTTAAATAACGTTAAACCTTCCAATCCTTGAGTACAGGATAGTGTTCCCTTTGTTAGTATCTACTTCATTTTCTTTCATCTATATCTTGTAGTTTTCAGTGTAGAGATATTTCATCTCTTTGGTTAAATTTATTCATAAGTATTTCATTGTTTTTGATGCTTTTAAGTGGCATCATTTTATTTGTTTTTCAGATAATTCATTGTTCATGTATAGAAACACTACTGTTTCTTTTGTATCCTGGAACTTTACTGAATTTGTTAATTAAATCTGACTTTTTTTGATAGAAGCTTTAGGTTTTTGAATATGTAATATCATGTCAACTGCAAATGTTGACATTTTTTCTTCTTTTCCACTTCTGGTACTTTTTTCTCCCCTTGATTCCACTTCTTATTGCTCTGGGTAGGACTTCCAGAACTATATTGAATAGAAGTTTTGAGAGTGGACACCCTTGTCTTTTTCCTGATCTTATGGGAAAAACTTTCAGCCTTTCACCATTGATCATGATAGTAGCTGTGGACTTGTCATATTTATGGTTTTTGTTATCTTGAGATATGCTGCTTCTATACCTAATTTGTTCAGAGTCTGTTTTTTTTTTTTTTAAATCAGGAATAGATGTTTTATTTTCTCAGATTCTTTTTCAGCATCTGTTGAGATGATCACATGATTTTTATCCATTTTGTTAATGAGGTGTATCACACTGATTTATTTGCAAATGTTGGAACATCTCTGCATCTCTGGAGTAAATCACTTAATCATGGTAAATGATCCTTTTAATGTGCTATTGAATTTAAAATGCTGATATTTTATTGAGAATTTTTGCATCAGGAACACTGATCTGTAATTTTTTTTTTTTCTTATAGTGTCTTTTTTAGACTAGATAACGCTGGCCATGTAAAATAAGTTTGGGAGTTTTCCTGCTTTGATTTTTGAGAATAGTTTGAGTAGGATTGGCATTAATTCTCCCTTACCTGTTTGGTAAAATTCACCAGTGAAGCCATCTGGCTGTGGGCTTTTCTCTGTTGGGAGATTTTTTTATTACTAATTCAGTCTCCTCACTTGTCTGCAGATTTTCTATTTCTTTCTGATTCAGCCTTTATAGGTTGTATGTTTCTAAGAATTTTTCCATTTGTTCTAGATTGTCCAGTTTGTTAGCATATAGTTGTTCATAGTAGCCCCAAGGAGTCTTTATATATCTTTGAACCAGTTGTAATGTCTCTTTTTTCATTTGTAATTTTTTTGATTTAGGTCCTTTCTTTTTTCCTTGGCTAGTCTAGCCAAAGATTTGTCAAATTTGTTTATCTTTTTGAAGAACCAGTTTTTAGTTTCTTATGTTTTTTAGTCTCTAGTTCATTTAATCTCCTCTAATCTTTATTTCCTTTCTTCAACTAACTTTGAGCTTAACTTATTCTTCTTTCTCTACTTCCTTGAGGTGTAAAGTTAGGAGGTTTATTTGAAATCTTTCTTATTTCTTAATGTAGGTGTCTGTTGCTATGAATTTTCCTCTTAGATCTGCTTTCTGTGCATCCCATACATTTTGGTATGTTGTGTTTTCATTTTGGTTTGTATCAAGAAACTTTTCTGTTTCTCTTTAAAAGGATCATATACCATGATTAAGTCAGATTTATCCCAGGAATGCAGTAATTCTTCCATATATGCAAATCAATCAATGTGATACACCATGTTAGCAAATTGAAAGATAACCATATGATAATCTCAATAGATGCAGAAAAAGCTTTTGACACAATTCAGCCCCATTTATGATAAAAACTCTTCAAAACATGGGCATAGAAGGAACCTACCTTAACATAATAAAGATCATATGCAACAAACTCACAGCAAACATTATTCTAAACAGTGAAAAACTGAAAGCATTCCCTCTGAAATTAGGAACAAAACAAGGGTGCCCACTCTCACCATTATTATTCAACATAATTTTGGAAATCCTAACTACGGCAATCAGAGAAGAAAATGTATAAAAGGAATCCAGATTGGAAAGAAAGAAGTAAAACTCTTATTTGCAGATGACGAATTCAAATGATGACTAATTGCAGATACTGTACATAGAAAACACTAAAGATACTATCAGAAAATTACTAGAGCTAATTGGCAAATTTAGTAGAGTTGCAGGATACAAAATCAATACACAGAAATTGCTTGCATTCCTATACACTAAAAATGAAAAATCAGAGAAGGAATCAATCCTACTTACCATCACAGCAAAAAGAATAGAATATCTAGGAATAAACTTACCTAAGGAGACATGTAAAGATGCTGTAAAGAACACTGTCACATAGGAACCTGGAATGTTAGGTCCATGAATCAAGGTAAATTGGAAGTGGTCAAACAGGAGATGACAAGAGTGAACATGGGCATTTTAGGAATCAGTGAATTAAAATGGACTGGAATGGGCAAATTTAACTCAGATGACCATTATATCTACTACTGTGGGCAAGAGTCCATTAGAAGAAATGGAGTAGCCCTCGTAGTCAAACAGAGTCTGAAATGCAGTTCTTGGGTGCATTCTCAAAAACAACAGGATGACCTCTGTTCATCTCCAAGGAAACCATTCACCATCACAGTAATCCAAGCCCCGACCAGCAATGCTGGAGAGCAAGTTAAACGGTTCTGTGAAGACCTACAAGACCTTCTAGGACTAACGCAGTAAAAAGATGTCCTTTTTATCATAGGGGACTGGAATGCAAAAGTAGAAAGTCAAGAGATACCTTGGGTAACAGGCAAGTTCGGCCTTGGAGTACAAAATGAAGCAGGGCAAAGGGCAACAGTTTTACCAAGAGAACACACTGGTCATAGCAAACACCCTCTTCCAACAACACAAGAGAAGACTCTACACATGGACATCACCAGATGGTCAATACTAAAATCATATTGATTGTATTTTTTGCAGCCAAAGATGGAGAAGCTCTGTACAGTCAGCAAAAACAAGACCAGGAGCTGACTGTGGCTCAGATCATGAACTGCTTATTGCCAACTTCAGACTTAAATTGAAGAAAGTGGGGAAAACCCCTAGACCATTCAGGTATGACCTAAATCAAATCCCTTCCAATTATACGGTGGAAGTGACAAATAGATAAGGGATTAGATCTGATAGACAGTGTGCCTGAAGAACTATGGACAGAGGTTCGTGACATTGTATGGGAGGTAGGGATCAAAACCATCCTCAAGAAAAGGAAAAGGCAAAATGGTTGTCTGAGGAGGCTACAAATAGCTGAGAAGAGAAGTGAAAGGCAAAGGAGAAAAGGAAAGATATACCCATTTGAATGCAGAGTTCCAAAGAATAGCAAGGAGAGATAAGAAAGACTTCCTCAGTGATCAATGTAAGGAAATAGAGGAAAACAATAGAATGGGAAAGACTAGAGATCTCTTCAAGAAAATTAGAGATACCTTGGGAACATTTCATGCAAAGATGGGCACAATAAAGGACAGAAATGGTATGGACCTAATAGAAGCAGAAGATATTAAGAAGAGGTGGTAAGAATACACAGAAGAAATATACAAAAATGATCTTCATGACCCAGGTAACCACGAAGGTGTGATCACTCACCTAGAGCCAGACACCCTGGAGTCTGAGGTTAAGTGGACCTTAGGAAACACTACCATGAACAAAGCTAGTGGAGGTGATGGAATTCCAGTTGAGCTATTTCAAATCCTAAAAGATGATGCTGTGAAAGTGCTGCACTCAATATGCCAGCATATCTGGAAAACTCAGCAGTGACCACAGGACTAGAAAAGGTCAGTTTTCTTTCCAATCCCAAAGAAAGGCAAAGCCAAAGAATGTTCAAACTACCACACAGTTGTACTCATCACACACGCTAGCAAAATAATGCTCAAAATTCTCCAAGCCAGGCTTCAACAGTATGTGAACTGTGAACTTCCGGATGTTCAAGCTGGATTTAGAATAGGCAGAGAAACTAGAAATAAAATTGCCAACATCCATTGGATCATCAAAAAAGCACGAGAGTTCCAGAAAAACATTTACTTCTGCTTTATTGACTATGCCAAAGCCTTTAAATGTGTAGATCACAACAAACTGGAAAATTTTTCAAGAGATGGGAATACCACACCACCTTACCTGCATCCTGAGAAATCTGTATGCAGGTCAAGAATAAACAGTTAGAACTGGACATAGAAAAACAGATTGGTTCCACCTCAGTAAAGGAGTACGTCAAAGCTGTGTATTGTCACCCTGCTTATTTAACTTATATGCAGAGTACATTATGTGAAATGCTGGGCTGGATGAAGCAAAGCTGGAATCAAGATTGCTGGGAGAAATAGCAATAACCTCAGATACGCAGATGACACCACCCTTATGGCAGAAAGTGAAGAGGAACTAAAGAGCCTCTTGATGATAGTGAAAGAAAAGAGAGAAAAAGTTGGCTTCAAACTCAACATTCAGGTCGAGGGGCATTCAGGATGGGGAACACATGTACACCCATGGCTGATTCATGTCAATGTATGGCAAAAACCACTACAATATTGTAAAGTAATTAGCCTCCAATTAAAATAAATTAATTTAAAAAAACCCTCAACCTTCAGAAAACTAAGATGGCATCCAGTCCCATCACTTCATGGCAAGTAGATGGGGAAACAATGGAAACAGTGACAGACTTTATTTTGTGGGGCTCCAAAATCACTGCAGTTGGTGACTGCAGCCATGAAATTAAAAGATGCTTGCTCTTTGGAAGAAAAGCTATGACCAACCTAGACAGCATGTTAAAAAACAGAGACATTGCTTTGCTGACCAAGGTCCATCTAGTCAAAGCTATGGTTTTTTTAGTAGTCATGTATGCGTGTGAGAGTTGGACCATAAGGAAGGCTGAGCGCTGAAGAATTGATGCTTTTGAACTGTGGTGCTGGAGAAGACTCTTGAGAGTCCCTTGGACAGCAAGGAGATCCAACCAGTCAATCCTAAAGGAAATCAGTCCTGAATATCTATTGGAAGGACTGGTGCTGAAGCTGAAACTCCAATACTTTGGCCACCTGATATGAAGAACTGACTCACTGGAAAAGTCCCTGATGCTGGGAAAGACGAAGGTGGGAGGAGAAGGGGATGACAGAGGATGAGATGGTTGGATGGCATCACCGACTTGATGGACATGAGTTTGAGCAAGCTCTGGGAGTTGGTGATGGACAGGGAGGCCTGGTGTGCTGCAGTCTATGGGATCGCAAAGAGTCGGACACAACTAAGCAACCAAACTGAACTGAAGAGGACAAAAAGAGTGTATACAGAAAACTACAAGACACTGATGAAAGAAATTAAAGATGACATAAACATAGAGATACTACATGACCCTGGGTTGTAAGAATCAATATTGTGAAAATGACTATTCTACCGCATGCAATCTATAGGTTTAATGCAATCCCTATCACATTACCAATGGCATTTTTCAGAGAACTAGAACAAAAAATTTCACAATTCGTATGGAAACACAAAAGACCCCAAATAGCCGAAGCAATCTTGAGAAAGAAGAATGGAGCTGGAGGAATCAACTTACCTGACTTCAGACTATACTACAAAGCTCCAGTAATCAAGACAGTATGGTACTGGCACAAAAGCATAAATATAGATGCATGGAACAAGATAGAAAGCCCAGTGATAACCCCCATACATTTATGGGCACCTTATCTTTGACAAAGAAGGTAAGAATATACAATGGGGGAAAGATAGTCTCTTCAATAAATGTCGCTGGGAGAACTGGACAACTATGTGTAAAAGAATGATATTAGAACACTTCCTAACACCATACAGAAAGATAAAATCAAAATGGATTAAAGACCTAAATATAAGGTCAAAAACCATAGAACTCTTAGAAGAAAACATAGGCAGAACACTATGAAATAATCATAGAAAGATCCTCTATGACCCACCTCCTAGAATAATGGAAATAAAAACAAAAATAAGTGGGATCTAATTAAACTTTTGCAAAGCAAAGGAAACTATAAACAAGGTGAAAGACATCACTTGAAATGGGAAAAGATAATAGCAAATGAAACAACTGACAAAGGTTTAATTTCCAAAATACACAAAGAACTCATACAACCCAATACCAGAAAAACAATCCAATCAAAAAGTGGGAAAAAGACCTAAACAGACATTTCTGCAAAGAAGAGATGCAGATGGCTAATAAAAACATAAAAAGATGCTCAGCATCGCTCATTATTAGAGAAATGGAAATCAAAACTACAATGAGATACTGCCTCACGCCGGTCAGATGACCATCATCAAAAGATCCACAAACAACAAGTGCTGGAGAGGGTGTGGAGAAAAAGAAATCTTGCACTGCTTGTGGGAATGTGAATTGATACAGCTACTGTGGAAGACAGTATGGAGATTCTTTTAAAACCTGAGAATAAAACTACTATATGACCCAGCATTACCACTTCTAGGGATATACCCTGAGGAAACCAGAATTGAAAAAGGTACATGTACCCCAGTGTTCATTGCAGCACTATTTGTAATACCTAGGACATGGAAGCAACCTAGATATCCATTGACAGATGAATGGATAAAGGAACTGTAGTACATATATACAATGGAATTTATTACTCAGCCATAAAAAGGAACACATTTGAGTCAGTGCTAATGAGGTGGATGAACCTAGAACCTATTACACAGAGTGAAGTAAGTCAGAAAGAAACAAATATATATTAACACACACACACACACACACACACAGACACACACGGAATCTGGAAAGATGGTACAGATGAACCTGTTTGCAGAGCAGCAATGGAGATGCAGACATAGGGAACAGAATTATGGACATGGGTGTAGAGGGAGGAAGGAGAGGGTGAGACGAATGGAGAGGGTAGCATGGAAGCATATGCACTACCTTATGTAAAATAGCCAATGGAAGTTTGCAGTATGACTAAGGAAACTAAAATCATGGTTCTGTAACAACCTAGAGGGGTGGAAAATGGTGGGAGGTGGGAGGGAGGTTCAAGAAGGAGGGGACCTGTGTATACCTATGGCTAATTCATGTTGATGTATGGCAGAAATGAAACCAATATTGTAAAGCAATTATCCTTCAATTAAAAATAAATTTTAAAAAAGAGAAACTTTTCTGTTTCTTTTTTGATTTCTTCTTTGTGCCATTGGTTGTTCAGGAGAGTGTTGTTTAATTCTCATGTATCAAGAACTTTCCAATGTTCTTCCTGTAATTGATTTCTAGTTTCATGTCATTGTATTCAGAGAAAATAGTTGGTGTGATTTCAGTCTTACTGAATTTGCTAAGATTGTTTTGTGACCTAACACATGGCTTTCCTTGAAAGTGTTCCACGGGTGCTTAAGAGGTATGTATCTGATGTTGTTAGGTATGTTCTGTATATGTCTTAGGTCCATCTATAGCATCATTCAAATCTGCTGTTTCCTTACTGATTTTCTGTCTGAATGATCTATCCGTTGTTGACTCAGGTGTTAAAGTTCCTGACTATTATTGCATTGCTGTTCTTCCTGCTTTTACCTATGTTAGTTTATGCTTTATGCATTTAGGTGCTCTGATGTTGGATGCATATATATTTACAATTTTATATCTTCTTGATGGATTGAGCCCTTATTAGATAATAACCTCCTTGTCTCTTTTTACTTTTTTTAGTTTACTCCTGCATTTTAGGGGGCGGTTTTATTTACTTGGAATATCTTTTTCTATCCCTTCACTGTCAGTCTGTGTGTCTTTAAGGCAAAAGTGATTCTCTTGTGGGCAGTATATCATTACTTCTTGTTTTTTATCCATTCAGTCAGTCTGTCTTTTTATTAGAGAATTTAATCCATTAATGTTTCAAGTAATTATTGAGGTTTCCCTGGTTGATCAGTGGTAAAGCATCCACTTCCCAGTGCAGGAGACATGGCTTCAATCCGTAATCTGGGAAGATCCCACATACGGCGGAGCAACTAAGCCCATGTGCCAAACTATTGAGCCTGTGCTCTAGAGCCCATGAACCACAGCTACTGAAGCCTGCATGCCCTAGAGCGTGTGCTCAGCGACAAGAGAAGCCACCACAGTGATGAGTATGTGCAACGCAACTAGAGAGTATCCCCTATTCACTGCAACTGGAGAAAAGCCCACACAGCAACGAAGACTTAGCACAGCCAAAAATAAATAAACAAGACTATTAAAAAATAACAGATTAGTGATTAAAAACAAACAAACAAAAAATAATTACTGATAGGTGAAAAGTGAAAGTGAAAGTTGCTCAGCCGTGTCCAACTCTTTTCAGACCCCATGGACTGTAGCCCACCAGGCTTCTCTGTCCATGGAATTCCCTAGGCATGATACTGAAGTGGGTATTATGAAGTGGGTAGCCATTCCCTTCTCTAAGAGATCTTCCTGACCCAGGAACTGAACCCAAGTCTCCTGCATTGCAGGCAGTTTCTTTACCATCTGAGCCACTAGGGTATTTGCACTAATAAATAAGGACTAATAATTTCATAAATTATTTTCAGACTGTCTTGTACATCTATTTTTCCTTGCTTCTGATCCTGCTTTCTGTCTTGTGTGTGTGTGTGTGTGTGTGTGTGTGTGTGTGTGTGTGTGTGTGTTTTGATGTCTTTTGGTATCATTTTGCTTTGACTTATTTATCATGTTCTTTTGTGTGTGCGTGTGTGTGTGTTCTGTTACTCAGTCATGTCTGACTCTTTGCAACCCCCTGGACTACAATCCACCAGGCTCCTCTGTCCATGGAATTTTCCAGACAAGAATACTGGAATGGGTTGCCATTTCCTACTCTGGGGGCTCTTCCTGACCCAGGGATCAATTCTGCATCTTTGGTGTCTTCTGAATGGGCAGGTGAATTCCTTCCACTGCACCACCTGGGAAGCACCTTTTGTGTGACTACTATAGATTTTCCCCTTGTGATTATCATGAGGCTTACATAAAATATCTTAAAATTATAACTTTTATACTGATATGGTTTTTGAAATTTACTCTTTTACTTTTCCCTCTGACATTTTAGGTTATTGATGTTAAAGTTACTTTTTCATATTATGTAAACCAATAACAGATTATTGTAGTTATGGTTATTTTTACAACATTTATTTTTTCACTTTTAAACTAGAGGTATAAGTGAATTACATGCCATTATCATATTATAGAATCTAACTTTGACTATATATTTACTATTACCAGTGAGTTTAATGCTACTTTCCTGTTTAAAGGTGTTAATTTGTGTCCTTTTACTTCCACTCAGAGAACTCCTTTAGCATTTCTTGTAAGATAAGTCTAGTGGTGATGAACTCCCTCAGCTTTTGTTTGGGAGAGTCTTTTTCTCTCCTTTATTTCTGGAGGAGAACTTAGCTGGATATAGAATTCTTGGCTGAAAGATTTTTTCTTTTGATATTCTGAATGTATCATTCCTGGCCTGACAAGTTTTTATTGAGAAATTCACTTATGGGGGTTTCCTTGTCTGTAACTTCTCCCTTTTCTCTTGCTAATTTCAAAATTCTTTCTTTGCTTTTAACTTTTGACAATTTAATTATGTGTCTTGATGTAACCATATTTGAGTTAACACCCTTGGGATCCTTTGGGCCCATTGATCCGGATGTCCATTCCTCACTTGAAATTTCAGACATTTTTGGTCTTATTTCTTTAAATATAATTTCTGTACCTTTATCTTCTCCTTCTGGAATTCCCATCTGCTGGGAATTCCAGATATAGATACACACACACACACACACACACATTCTGATTGTGTCTCATAAGTCCCATAGCCTTTCTTCACCCTTCACTATTTTTTTTTTTCTTCTCTGATGGATAATTTCAAATGTCTTGTCTCCTGGATCATTTATTCTTTCCTCTGCATAGTTGAGCTTGCTTTTGAAGCTCTCTTGAATTCTTCAATTCAGTCATTGTATTTTTCAACTCCAGTATTTCTATTTAAGTTAGGATCTTTGGTTTCTTTTTCTTTGTTGAACTTCTTGTATTGTTCATGGGTTTTTTCTAATTTTGTTTAGTTGTCTGTCTTTGTGTTCTTCTGATTTACTAAAGAGGATTATTATTAATCCTTCCTTAAGAGGATTATTCTGAATATTTTGACAGTTCATAAATCTTTATTTCTTTTGGGTCAGTTATTGAGCTTGAGCTTTATTGGTTTCCTTTGGTGGTGTCACCTTTACCTGCTTTGTGTGTGTGTGTGTCTGAACTTCAATTCCTTACCTGGGTGTCTGCACATTTGAATAACTGGTCTTCTCTTCCACACTTTATAGGTACCATTTGGCAGAGATAGCTCTTCATCAGTCAGCTCAGTTTGGGTTTCTGGACTTGTCTGCCCCTAACATTCTTGGGCAGGTAAGGCTTACTATCAAGGTCTATTTTGGGGTGAGGACACTGGCTGGTGGGGCATGTGGAGTCGCTGGCTGAGAACAGTTGGGTAGCAATGCTGGCTTGGTGCCCTACAAGAATATAAAATTGGCTTCATGGTTGCCTGGATTCTCTGGTCAGGCTTACTAGACAGTTGATAGAGGGGCCTATGAATTAGCTTCCCTGTGTGGATGCAACAGGGAGAGTAGCTCCAAATAGACTTGCAGGTGTTCCTGGCCAGGCTTTCTGTAGGAAGGGGCCAGGAGCTATACTCAGCAATGGATGGGGCTATGAAGTAGCTCCATGAATGGGTGGAGCTGGGGAGCCCTCCAGACCCAAAAAGGCTTTTGTTTGTGATCTCTCCCAGTTGAACCAGTTTACAATGGTGCCACTGGCTTTGCTCTGCCTACTTTTACTCTCTGCTCAAGAGTAATTGGGCTATGCAGCCTCCAGGAGTTCTTCCCAGCCCTTCTGGGCAGGTGGGATGCCAGCTACCCTGAGTAGTGGACTGGGCTGTGACTCATCAGGCTCCAGTGATGACAAGGCTCTCCTTTTAAGCACCTGAATCAGGCAGACCTGCACCATGCTGATGGTTAGCCTGTGCCATTTTCTAGGCTCTGTAGACGAGCAAAGCTGCTAGTTGGGACTGTTACTTGAGCACTGAAGGTGGCAGCTTGGTCTGCCAAGCTCTGAGTGCTGGTTGCAGCAGGACTTTCCCCACTTCTCTGTCACAATCAGATTCCAAGAGGTCAAGCCCTGTAGAATTCCCCACAACCCCCATGGGGTGAGACTGGAGTAGGGGCTCCCAAAGGGAAACCCACAATGCTGATGGGACTGGATGTCCATCCTTGGCTCTCTTTTCCCACTAGAGGAGCAATAGGCTCAGAGGAGACATCTTAGCTTCATACTGTGCCTGCCTGCGGGCCAGTCATGCATACGGCATGTAGCTATTCCTCTTACCCTTCTAATGCAGTCTGTCTTGGTCTCTGTGGAGCTTCATTCTCACCCCCATGTTCATGGATTCTCTCAGGGGTGTCTTATCCATGAATTATTAGTTTTTCCTCTTGTGAGGGTGGAGTGAAGTCAGGAATGACTTATACTGCCCTTTTAGTGATATCATGCCTTTAACACTTTTCATCAAGTCTAAGTTCTTAGTTTATTGTTGGGTTACCCATCACAGTGTTTTTATTATGGTAAAATATATATAACATAAAGTTTACTATTTCAAGTGTGCAATTCCTTGCTATTAAGTACACTCACAGTATTGTGCAATCATCACCACTATTTCCAGAACTCTGATTTTCCTAAACAGAAACTGCATTAAAGAAAACTTCTCCCCTTTCCTTAGCTCCTGGTCAACTTCCCATATCTATAAATTTACTGTAGTAGTACCCAATTCCATGTAAGTGGAATACAATATTTGTCTTTTTGTGTCTGGCTCACTTAGCATATGGTTTGCAAGTTTTATCATGTTTTAGCATGTGGAATAATATTCCATAGTATGTATGCACCACATTTTGTATATCCATTCATTCACCACTGGGGTTGCTTCCACGAACATAGTTTTAAAGGGATCCATTTAAGTACATTTGCAATGTTTCTTATGCTGTTGATCAGAGAGTCAGAAACCTTACATTTGATTATTATTTTTGGTAGAAAAAATTTATAATTTCCAAATGTTACCTTTTTGCTTCTCTTCCTTTTTACTAAAACAAATTTCCTCACTGATTCATAAAGTCTAACTGTTAATACATGCCTAGCTTTGTGGGGGATACAGCTGTGGATAGGACAGTGTCCCTCCTCTGGTAAAGTTGATCTTCCCAATAGACAATAAACAAGCACAGTCATTTCAGGTGTGAAAAGTGCTGTGCAGATGCCATAAGGGAATGTGGTAGGGCATATCTGTAAGGGGACAGAAATGGGAGGGCACTTTTGATCTGAACTGCATCCATGTGCAGGATCCTGAAAGATCCCACCAAATAGTCCTTACTCACTTCATTTGCACTCTGAAGCCTTTGGGACAAAGAATGTGTTAAAAGTTTCAGTGGACAATGGACAAGGGCTATATATATATATATACACATATATCAGAGAAGGCGATGGCACCCCACTTCAGTACTCTTGCCTGGAAAATCCCATAGATGGAGGAGCCTGGTAGGCTGCAGTCCATGGGGTCACAAAGAGTCGGACACAACTGAGCGACTTCACTTTCACTTTTCCCTTTCATGCACTGGAGAAGGAAATGGCAACCCACTCCAGTGTTCTTGCCTGGAGAATCCCAGGGACGGCGGAGCCTGGTGGGCTGCCGTCTATGGGGTCGCACAGAGTCAGACACGACTGAAGCAACTTAGCAGCAGCAGCAGCGTATATATGTATATATATATATAGAATAGTTAAGAGGCATAAGAGAGGAAGGCCAGTCAGATATACATAGTCCATATTTACCTCAATAAAGAGAAAAAAGGAAGAAAAATCTCAGTGTTACCGTTAAAATGTAGCCTGGCACAGAGCCGCTTTGTCCAGACCTCCAACTGCAGACTTCCTATTTAAGCCTAGTCTGAGGTGATTTGGTGGCCTGAGTATTATCTGGTCCAGAGAACAAATAATCAGCACTGGAGAGTTTTTCCTTTTTTATTTAGTTTCTTTTGACTTTATTTATTTGGCTGCATCAGGTCTTGTTTGCTCACACAGGATCTCCTTTGGATCATGTGGGATCTTTCACCGGGGCGCATGGGATCTCTAGTGCTGGTGCCTGGGCTCAGTTGCTCCGTGGCATGTATGCATACAGTTGTGTCTGACTTTGTGACCCTGTGGACTGTAGCCTGCAAGTGTCCTCTGTTCGTGGGATTCTTCAGGCAAGAATACTGGAGTGGGTAGCCATTACCTTTTCCAGGGGATCTTCCTGACCCAGGAATTGAATCTGGGTCTCCTGCATTGCAGGTAGGTTCTTTACCATCTCAGCCATGGGATCCTAATTCCCTGACCAGGGATCGAACGCATGTCCCCTGCATGGCCAGGTGGATTCTTAACCTCTGGACCACCAGGGAAGTCCCTGGAGACAGTTTTTAAGAGAACAGGTAAAGCGGCAGATTTCTGGATAAGCTTAGTTTTTGGAGTCGGATGGTGCTGGAATTTCAGTTTCCCTGTCACTTGGCTGCTGTTAAAATGCTGTCATTTCAGGGCAGCGTTTGCAACTCTGTCAACATGAAGCTTCTCGCAGAGGGTTTACTACTTACTTGTAGCTATTATTCAGGAGCAGTGCTGGCCTGTTCCTTCTGGTTTTTCTCCAGCTACAACTCGTGATTTGATACCAGTTTTCTAATGAGGAGCAAAAAGTAGCTGCCACTTCTTTCTCCAGACTTTTTTTCTCCCCATCATTTCTTGGAAGGGTTCTCCTGACGTAAGCCAGGAGCTCCTTCATTATGGACGTCTTTGACTAAAGAGTTGAAACTGTGTATGAGATGGAGTTTAAAAATGTTCCCTCTCCCTGGCAGGAGCATGAAGGATATTGGTCCCTGTGGTCGGGCAGGTTCACCACCACCCCCATGTCTGGTGCCCTAGAGGGAGTGTCAGAGAAGGCAGTGGAATGTACAAATTTATCTGTTTATTTAAGTGACACGGAGAGCACTACGTCTGTGCTAGGTTCTGGCTGGGGTGACCTGCAGAGGTGAGGAAGGTGTGGCCTGGAAGTTATCACCTGGGAACAGTCAAGGCTCTGTGCAGGGCCTGGACTGCAGTGGGAGGGAGAGGTGGGAGGAGACGTCTAAACCCATTGAATTGAGAGAATAGCCACTCTGGTTGACAGGAGCAGGAGACTGAGCTCTGCCGTAGGAAGTATCCAAACAGATGTGAAGATTTCTCTCTGGGAAAATACTAGGATGCAGCCCGAAGAGTGAAAACAATTGTCATTAATCCATTACACTCATCAGCTGCCAGATAACGCTCTAGGAGCTTTATACACACTCATTTCACCCTCACAATGTCCTTGTGAGGTTGGTACTTACTATTCCTATTTTACAGATGGAAAAACTAAGCCAAGATTACATAGCTAGTAAATGGGGGTGTGGGGAGTCCCGCCCAGGCTGACAGGCTTAGGAGATGGTGCTCTTAATCCCTTTGCTCAGGACCTTGCTGCTCTGCTACCTGGGTGACTGTCCACTGTGGGCCTGTGACCCAGGCTCACAGACCATGGTGGGCACTTGGACCTTAACTGCCCTGGGCTTGTGGCCTCCCAAAGTGGGGCTTGGGGAGGGGGCAGCAGAGAGTGAAGAATTAAGAAAGTTTACTGGTTCACATGGGGCACTGGCCATGCAGTGACAAGAAAAGTCAGGTCTACTGCCTGAACTGTAGGAGAAATGTAGACTCAGCATTTTACCTCCCTGTTTTCTTGGTAGTGTCCCTGAGCAAATGAGCCAGACTCCTTGACTGAGAAAGAAACCTCATTGTTGTCAGTAAAGTAGTCTCCCTCAGCCATTTTCCTGCTAAGACCAATGCCTGGTGACAGGATTCCTCCAAGCTTATTTCCAGAGAGGATGTCTGGCTGTCTTCATCAATCTGAGCAGGGGCACAGGGGACAGAATCCATTTGTGTCTATTCTCCAGGAACTGAGTACAGACTCTTTGCCTTCCTACACAGCCAATTAGACCCCATGGCCCTGGGAAGGACTGGCATGGGGGCCATGTGCAGCTCCAACCTGTGACCTCTGCCCTCTCCCATCTGTGCTCAAAGCTGTGCAAGGGCCTTGAGGGATGGCCACAGCAGCACTTTTTTAAACCACATACTCGGGGAGACTTTCTCAGATCTTCAGAAAGCACTATTATTTTTAAATCCCATTCACTGCCCCTGAATAAGGAACACATGCTGCCATCTTCATCGGTTCATTCATATATCTTCCAAAGCACAAGTTATATGTCAGATTACCAGATATATGTGATAACAAGATATGATCTCTGCCTCTAAGGTATGTGTAAATCTAATGGGAAAGATAAAGCCTGTGTAATAAAAGTGGTGATATGTCAGAGCATGCTGGGTCCAGGAGAGGGAAAAGGGTTTGATGATACTCAGTTGATAAAATAAGAAAGATTTTCTAGAGAAGTTGGTATTTCCTTAGTTGGCACCTGAAGGGTGGGTGGAATTTTGTAATATGATAATGGATGGCTCTCCCAGTTTCTCGTGATGGACAAAGACCTGGAGGCTGGAAGCCAGGAGGATCGTGTGAACAGGGAACTACGAGCAGCCTAGTGATCTGGAGTGAAGGAAGTGTCAATGGAATTGTGGGAAATGCTGCAGTAATAGTTTGGGGCCAGCTTACAGACAACTTTGAACTCTATACATAAATGATTTGGACATTATTTGATGGACATTGGCAGGTATGGAAAATCTTTGAACAGTAGAGAATGTGGGTGGGCACTGACTTTAAGAATAGTAATCCCACAGTTTTGGAGGGGATCGTAAACAGCACTGCAATGAACATCAGGGTGTGTTAGTACATGTTCGACAGCCAAAGTAAATCCAATTTATTCGTATCCTTTCAAACCATGTTTTTCTCTGGATATATGCCCATGAGCGGGATTGATGAGTCATATGGAAGTTCTATTTTAGCTTTTTAAAGAAGCTCCATACGTTCTCTGTAGTGGATGTACCAGTTTATATTCCCACCAACACTGTAGGAGGGTTCCTTTTTCTACACAGCTTCGCCAACATTTTGGTCATTCTGACCACTGTGAGGTGGTAACCTCATTGTAGTTTTGATTCGCATTTCTCTAATAATTAGTGATGTTGAGCATTTTTTCACATGCCTCTTGGACATCTGTATGTCTTCTTTGGAGAAATATCTATTTAGAATTTCTTCCCTTTTTTGTATTGAGTTTGTTTGTTTTTATATTGAGCTGCATATGCTATACATTTTGGAAATTATTCCCTTGTTAGATGCATCATTTGCAAATATTTTCTCTGATTCTCTGGTTTGTTTTTTGGTTTTGTTTATGGTTTCCTTTGTATGCAAAAGATTTTGAGTTTAATTAAGTCCAATTAGTTTATTTTTGTTTTCATTTCCATTATTCTAAGAGATAGATCAAAAAAGATATTACTGTGATTTATGTCAGAGAGTATTCTGCCTATGTGTTCTTCTAAGAGTTTTATACTATCTGGTCTTATATCTGGGTCTTTAAACCATTTTGAATTTATTTTTGTGTATGGTGTTAAAGAATATTCTAATTTCATTGTTTTACACGAAGCTGTCCCGTTTTCCTAGCACCATTTACTGAAGAGACTGTCTTTTCTCCAATGCATGGTCTTGCCTTCTCTGTCATAGATTAATTAGCCATAGATGTTTGGGTTTATTTCTTGGTTTTATATCCTGTTCCACTTTGATCTTTTTTTCTGTTTTTGTCCTAGGACCATATCATTTTGATTCCTGTAGCTTTGTGGTATAGTATGAAGTCAGGGAGCCTGATTCCTCCACCTCCATTTTTCTTTCTCAAGATTGTTCTGGCTACTTAGGGTCTTTCGTGTCTCCATACAAATCTTAAATTTTTTGTTCTAGTTCTGTGAAAAATGCCATTGACAGTTTGAAAGAGATTGCATTGAATCTGTAGATATCTTGGATAGTATAGTCATTTTGACAATATTGATTCTTCCAATCTAATAACCTGGTATATTTTCCCATCTGTTTGTGTAATCTTTGATTTCTTTCATCAGGGTCTTACAGTTTTTATATTATAGGTCTTTTGTCTCCTTAGGTAAGTTTATTCCTATGTATTTTATTCTTTTTGATGCAATGGTAAATGGGATAATTTATTTATCTTTCTAATTTTTTATTGTTAGTGTATAGAAATGAAGAGATTTCTGTGTATTAATTTTGTATCCCGCAACTTTACCAAATTCACTGATGAGCTCTAAGTGCTTTCTGATAGCGTCTTTAGTGGTTCCTGTGTATTGTGTCATGTCATCTGCAAAGAGTGACAGTTTTAACATCTTTTTTAAACTTGTTTTTCTTCTGTGATTGCTATGGCTAGGACTTTCAAAACTATGTTGAATAAAATTGGCAAGAGTGGACATTCTTGCCTTGTTCTTGATCTTGCTGTGTGCTGTGCCTAGTTGCTCAGTCGTGTCCAACTCTTTGCGACCCTATTGACTGCAGCCCACTAGGCTCCTCTGTCCATGGGGTTTCTCCAGGCAAGAATACTGGAGTGGGTTGCCATGCCCTCCTCCAGGAGATCTTCCCAAGCCAGAGATCAAACCCAGGTCACTCACATTGCAGCGGATTCTTTACCGTCTGAGCCACCAGGGAAGCCCAAGAATACTGGAGTGGGTAACCTGTCCCTTCTCCAGGGGATCTTCCTGACCTGGGAATAAAACTGGGGTCTCCTGCATTGCAGGCAGATTCTTTAACAGCTGGGCTACCAGGGAAGCCCTGTTCTTGATCTTAGAGGAAATTATTTTAGCTTTTCCCACTGAGTATGATGCTAGTTGTAAGTTTGTCATATATGGCCTTTATTGTGTTGAGACATGTTCCCTCTGCCTAATTTCCAGAGAGATTTTGTTGTAAATGGGTGTTGAATTTTGTCAAAAGCTTTTTCTAAATCTGTTGAGATGGTCATACGATGTTTTTCTTCAATTTGTTGATGTGATGTACTGCACTGATTGATTCGCAAATATTAAAAAATCCTTGCTTCCCTGGGATAAATCCCAGTTGATCGTGGTGTATGATTCTTTAATGTATTGTTTGATTTGGTTTACTAGTAGATTGCTGAAATTTTTTTGCATCTATGTTCATCAGTGATATTGACCTGTAATTTTCTTTTTTGTGCTATTTTTCTCTGGATTTGGTGTCAGGATGATAGTGGCTTCATAGAATGAGTTTGGGAGTGTTTCTTGCTCTGCATTTTTTGGAAGAGATACAGAAGTATTGGTGTTAACTCTTCTCTAAATGTTTGATGGAATTTGCCTGTGATGCCCTCTGGTTCTGGACATTTGTTTGTTGGGAGCCTTTTAGTTTCCATTTTAATTTCAGCATTTGTGATTGGTCTGCTCATATTTTCCATTTCTTCCTGGTTCAAACTGGGAGATTGTACCTTGTGAGTGATTTCCCATTTCTTCTGAGGTATCCATTTTTTGGCATATAGTGCTTGTAGTAGTCACTCGTGATCATCAGTATTTCTTTGGTGCCCATTGTAGCTTCTCCTTTTTCATTTCTAATTTTATTGATTTGAACCCTTTCTTTCTTCTTGATGAGTCTGCCTAAGGGCTTATGAATATTTTTTATCTTTTCAAATAACCAGCTCTTAGTTTCATTGATCTTTTCTATGGTTTTCTTCATCTCTATTTCATTTATTTCTGCCCTTATCTTTATGATTACTTTCTACTAACTTTGGATTTTGTTTGTTCTTCTTTTCTCTAGTTGCTTTAGGTGTAAGGTTAGGTTGTTTATTTGAGATTTTTCTTATTTCCTGAGGTTAAGATTGTGTTGCGGTCCTTTAATGGACCGGAACCTGGTGGTCCGGAGTCAATGATAAGAAAGGGAAAGAGAGAAAAAGGCTAATATTCCCTGGTTTACGCAGAGAACCAATAAAACCCTAGAACAGGGCTTGCACCGCTCACGAAGGCAGGGCGTCCTCTCGAGGAGGTCTTGAAAGCCCAGGCAGGAGAGTGAGCTCAGCGGGTTGTCACGCTCCAGAGAATTAGCCAGAGGAAGAGAGAGAGAGAGAGAAAGACACGGGGACCAAGCTCTGATGGAACAAGGGTGCTTTAATGATCTTTCTGTGAGTATATATAGGCTGTTGTACAAGCAATTTCTTTCGACAATGATATAGATCAGAAAATCAAACACACAGCAACCGTCATCAAGGAATCAACAATGGTCACAAGGTCAAAAGACAATCTATATCTCAAGACAGAGGGTCGTGACTAAGCAGTTTTGTCGTAAGGAGAATGTTTCCTGAAGGAAATCCATGCACGTGTTTTATCTCATGACCTCAGTCCCGGGAGCAGCGTGTGGCTCTGCTCTTCCTGTTGCCAGGGACTGATAAGGATCAGAGGATTTAGGGAAACAGAAAACAGCACACAGGAATCCTCCTGTTAAACCTTCCCTGACAAGATTGTACAGTTTTCCCTTTTAGAACTGTTTGCCTCATCCCATAGGTTTCGGATCATCGTGCATTCATTCATTTTCATTTCTCTCTAGGCATTTTTGTTTGTTTGTTTCCTCTTTGATTCTGTCATTGACCCATTGCTTGTGTAGTAGTATATTGTTTAGCCTCCACATGTTTGTGTTTTTTACAATTTATTTTCTTATAGTTGATTTCTATTCTCATAGTGTTGTGGTCAGAAAAGATGCTTGATACGATTTCAGTTTCCTTAAATTTACTGAGGGTTGCTTTGTGGCCCAGCATGTGATCAGTCCTGAAGAATGTTCCATCTGCAGTTGAGGAGAATGTATAGTCTGCTGCTTTAGTATGGAATGCTGTATAAATATCATTAAGTCTATTTGATCTAATGTGTCATTTAAGGCTGTGTTTCCATATTGATCTTCTGTCTGGATGATCTGTCCATTGATAATAGTGGGATGTTATAGTCCCACTGTTATTGTGTTACTACAATAACAATGTGTCAATTTCTACTTTTATGGCTGTTAGTATTTGCCTTATATATTGAGATGCTCCTATGTTGGATGCATATATATTTTCAATTATTATATCTTCTTGGATTGATCCCTTGATCATTATGCAGTGTTCCTTGTCTCTTGTAACAGTCTTTATTTTGAAGTCTGTTTTGTCTGATATGAGTATTGCTACTCTAGCTTTCTTTTGATTTCCATTTTCATGGAATATCTTTTTCCATCCCTTCATACATTAACCATGAACTTCCAGCCTTCAAGAAGCAACAGTTAGAACTCGACATGGAAAAACTGACTGGTTCCAAATAGAAAAAGGAGTACGACAAGGCTGTATATTGTCACCCTGATTTTTTAACTTATATGCAGAGTACATCATGAGAAATGCTGGGCTGGATAAAGAAAAAGCTGGAATCAAGATTTCCAGAAGAAATATCAATAACCTTAGATATGCAGATGACACCACTCTTATGGTAGAAAGCGAAGAACTAAAGAGCCATTTGATGAAAGTGAAAGAGGAGAGTGAAAAAGCTGACTTAAAACTCAACATTCAGAAAGCTAAGATCATGGCATCCAGTCCCATCACTTCATGGCAAATAGATGGGGAAACAATGGAAACAGTGAGAGACTTTATTTCGGGGGGCTCCAAAATCATTGCAGATGGCGACTGCAGCCATGAAATTAAAAAACGCTTGCTCCTTGGAAGAAAAGTTATGACCAACCTAGACAGCATGTTAAAAAGCAGAGACATTACTTTGCCAGCAAAGGTCCATCTAGTCAAAGCTGATGTTTTCCCAGTAGTCATGTATGGATGTGAGAGTTGGACTATAAAGAAAGCTGAGCACTGCAGAATTGATACTTTAGAACTGTGGTGTTGAAGGAGACTCTTGAGAGTCCCTTGGACTGCAAGGATATCCAACCAGTCCATCCTAAAGGAAATCAGTCCTGAATATTCATTGGAAGGATGGATGCTGAAGCTAAAATTCCCATACTTTGACCACTTGATGAGAAGAATTGACTCCTTGAAAAAGACCCTGATGCTGGGAAGGATTGGGGGCAGGAGGATAAGGGGACGACAGAGGATGAGATGGTTGGATTCCATCACTGACTCAATGGACATGAGTTTGAGCAAACTCAGGGAGTTGGTGATGGACAGGGAAGCCTGGCATGCTGCAGTCCATGGGGTTGCAAAGAGTTGGACATGACTGCATGACTGAATTATCTGATATCTATTATAGATTTTCAGTTTGTGATTATTGTGGGATTTTGATATAGCAGCCTCCATATAAACCAGATTAAGTCGCTAGTCTTTTATTTTCAAATGCATTTCCAATATTTTTCATTTGTTCTCTCCTCACAATTGCTGGTTTGATATCATATTTGTGTGTGAGTGATTTCCTACTTTTACTGTTCGTATTTTCTGGTAAGTTTTTTTGTTTGTAATTTTCTTGTTTCTAGTTTTGGCCTTTCTTTTTTTGTCTAGAGAATTTTATTTAACATTTGTTGCAAAGCTGGTCTGGTTGTTCTGAATTCTCTTAGCTTTTGCTTGTCTGTACAGCTCTTGATTTCTCCATTGAATCTGAATGAGAGCCTTGCTGGATAGGGCATTCTTGGTTGTAGGTTCTTCTCTTTCATCACTTTAAATATATTGTGCCACTCCTTTCTGCCCTGCAGAGTTCCTGCTGAGAAATCAAGTGATAACCTCATGGGAATTTCCTTGTGTTGTATTTGTTGCTTTCCCCCTGTCCTTTTGGTATTTATTCTTTGTCTTTCATTTTTGTCAGTTTGATTACTATGTGTCTCATTGTGTTCCTCCTTAGGTTTATCCTGCCCAGGACTCTGTGCTTCCTGGATTTCTATTGCTGTTTTACAACTCACTTATGCGTTCTTCTGCTTCCCATTATTCTGCTATTGATTCCTTATAGTGTATTTTTTATTCTAGTTATTTCATCAAGTGGGCCTTAGAAAGCATCAC
The DNA here is from genome assembly GCA_024291935.2 of Okapia johnstoni. Taxonomy (NCBI): domain Eukaryota; kingdom Metazoa; phylum Chordata; class Mammalia; order Artiodactyla; family Giraffidae; genus Okapia; species Okapia johnstoni. Next base: position 5,430,449 of record CM044326.1, read on the forward strand.
TACAAACAAAGCTAGTGAAAGTGATGGAATTCCAGTTGAGCTATTTCAAATCCTCAAAGGTGATGCTGTGAAAGTGCTGCACTCGATATGCCAGCAAATTTGGAAAACTCAGCAGTGGCCACAGGACTGGAAAAGGTCAGTTTTCGTTCCAATTCCAAAGAAAGGCAATGCCAAAGAATGCTCAAACTACCGCACAATTGCACTCATCTCACACGCTAGTAAAGTAATGCTCAAAATTCTCCAAGCCAGGCTTCAGCAATACGTGAACCATGAACTTCCAGATGTTCAAGCTGGTTTTTAGAAAAGGCAGAGGAACCAGAGATCAAGTTGCCAATATCCGCTGGATCATCAAAAAAGCAAGAGAGTTCCAGAAAAACATCTATTTCTGCTTTATTGACTATGCCAAAGCCTTTGACTGTGTGGATCACAATAAACTGTGGAAAATTCTGAAAGAGATGGGAATACCAGACCATCTGACCTGTCTCTTGAGAAACCTGTATGCAGGTCAGGAAGCAACAGTTAGAACTGGACATGGAACAACAGACTGGTTCCAAATAGGAAAAGGAGTACGTCAAGACTGTATATTGTCACCCTGCTTATTTAACTTATATGCAGAGTACATCATGAGAAATTCTGGGCTGGAAGAAACACAAGCTGGAATAAGAGTGCCAGGAGAAATAGCAATAACCTCAGATATGTGGATGACACTACCCTTATGGCAGAAAGTGAAGAAGAACTAAAGAGCCTCTTGATGAAGGTGAAAGAGGAGAGTGAAAAAGTTGGCTTAAAGCTCAACGTTCAGAAAACTAAGATCATGGCATCTGGTCCCATCACTTCATGGGAAATAGGGGGAAACAGTGGAAACAGTGTCAGACTTTATTTTTTTGGGATCCAAAATCACTGCTGATGGTGATTGCAGCCACGAAATTAAAAGACGCTTACTCCTCAGAAGGAAGGTTATGGCCAACCTAGATAGCATATTTAAAAGCAGAGACATTACTTTGCCAACAAAATTCCATCTAGTCAAGGCTATGGTTTTTCCAGTGGTCATGTATGGATGTGAGAGTTGGACAGTGAAGAAAGCTGAGCACTGCAGAATTGATGCTTTTGAACTGTGGTGTTGGAGAAGACTCTTGAGAGTCCCTTGGACTGCAAGGAGATCCAATCAATCCATCCTAAAAGAGATCAATCCTGGGTGTTCATTGGAAGGACTGATGTTGAAGCTGAAACTCCAATACTTTGGCCACCTCATGCGAAGAGTTGACTCATTGGAAAAGACCCTAATTCTGGGTAGGATTGGTGGCAGGAGGAGAAGGGGACGACAGAGGATGAGATGGTTGGATGGCATCACCGACTCGATGGACATGGGTTTGGGTAGACTCTGGGAGTTGGTGATGGACAGAGAGCCCTGGCGTGCTGCAATTCATGGAGTCGCAAAGAGTCAGACACGACTGAGCGACTGAACTGAACTGAACTGAACTGAACTGATTTCGTCTCTGTTTGTTCCTCGGTTCTTCCAGGTGTTTGTTAAACAATTCTTATATCTTTTTGATCTGTGCCATTGTTTTTTCAGAGATCTTGGATTATCATTACTATTATAACTCTGAATTCTGTTTCAAACAGGTTGGCTATCTCCTCTTCACTGAAATGTTCTTCTGAGGTTTTATCTTGTTCCATCATCTGGGAAATATTCCTTTGCTGTTTTCATTTTGTCTGGCTTTCTGTGATTGTGATTTTTGTTCTGCAGGCTGCAAGGTTATAGTTCTTGCTTCTGCTATCTCCCAATTTGTTGATGAGGCTGTCTAAGAAGCTTCTGCAGGCTTCTTGGTGGTTAGGGCTGGTTGCTGCCCACTGGTGTGTGGAACTGTATCTTGTCCCTTTGTCAGGCAGGACCAAAACCGTGGTCTGTTTAGCACACAGCCACATGATCAGGAAGACTTTAAGCAACCTGTCTGCTGATGGGTGCAGCTGTGTTCCTGCCCACTTGGTTGTCTGGCCTGAGGTGTCCCAGCAGTGGAGCTGTTGGGTGGGAGCCTTTTCTGTTGGTGATAAATTGCAACCTCCAGAAGGGTTCATGCCAATGAGTATTCCCCAGAATGGTCACTATCAGTGTTTTTATCCTGACAGTGAGTTAGCAGCCACCCCCTGCCTCTACAGGAGACCCTCCAATTCTGCAGGTAGCTCTGGCCTCGACTCTTACAAGGTCACTGGTTTTTGTCCCGAGTCCAAGTGTACATGAGAGCTTGCATGTCCCCTCCAAGAGTGAAGTTTCTGTTTTCCCCAATCTTGTGGAATTCCTGTAATCAAACCACACTGACCTTCAAAACCAGATTGCCTGGGGGTGTATCCTCTTATTGTTAGGCCCCATGCGTGTGAGCCTAGTGTCAGGCTCAGAAATTTCATTCCTGTGACAGAACTTCTTGGGTATGATATTTCCCAGTTTGTGGATTGCCCACCTGGTGGATACGGATTTTACTTTATTACAATTTCTCCCCTCTTGTTGTGGCTTCTTTGTCTTTGGGTGCAGGGTATCTTCCAGCATGTGTTTTTTGCTTCTGTTGTTGTTGATGGTTGTACAGCAGGAAGCTGTAATTTTGGTGTTTCCGTAAGAGGTATTGAGCTCATGTTCTTCTACTCTATCATGTCTCAGTCTCCCCAAAATATTTTTACTAAGATATTATTCATCATGATTACTGAGATTTTTGGCACCTCTTAGGCTTTGCACACGTGGCAAGTGCCTCATTCACCCCTCTATTCCCAACCCTGCTGCTTAGACTTAGATAAGCATATTTATAATGTTTCAGATTTTAGGTACCAGGCTAGGGGTTGACGCTCTCGGTGGAGACCCAGAGTATCCTTATATCTACGTCATCCATTGATTCATTGGTATATATTACTTGTTGCTGTACTCTGACTGTTGTGGATGATGCCGCAGGAAACGTGGGAGTACAGATTCCTTTCTGACATCTTGTTTTCATTTCTTGTTGTTGTTCGGTTCCTAAGTCACGTCTGACTCTTTGTGACCCCACGGACTGCAGCACACCAGGTTCCCCTGTCCATCACTAGTCTTCTTTATAACATACATAACTATATGGGCCTTTGTCGGCAAAGTGATGTCTCTGCTTTTTAATATGCTGTCCAGTTTGACATAGCCTTCTTTGCAAGAAGCAAGCATATTCTAATTTCATGGCTGTAGTCACTATTCACAGTGATTTTGGAGACCAGGAAGGGAAAATCTGTCACTGCTTTCACTTTTTCCCCTTCTATTTGTCATAGAGTGATGGGACCAGATGCCATGATTTTAGTTTTTTAATATTGAGTTTTAAACCAGCTTTTTTACTCTCCTCCTTCACCATCATCAAGAGGCTCTTCAGTTTCTCTTCACTTTCTGCCAATAGAGTAGTATCATCTGCATACTGAGGTTGTTGATATTTTTCCCAGCAATCTTGATTCCAGCTTATAACTCATCCAGCCTGGCATTTCACATGATGTACTCTGCATACAAGTTAAATGAACAGGGTGACAATATATAGTCGTGTTGTACTCTTTTCCCAATTTTGAACGAGTCAGTTGTTCCATGTGAGGTTCTAACTGTTGCTTCTTGACCTGTATACAGGTTTCTCAGGAGACTGGTAAGATGATCTAGTATTCCCATGTCTTGAAGAATTTTCCACAGTTTGTTGTGATCCACACATCAAAGGCTTTTGTGTAGGCAGTGAAGCAGATGTTTTTCTGGAATTCCCTTGCTTTCTCTATGATACAACAAATATTGGCAATTTGATCTCTGGTTCCTCTGCCTTTTCTAAATCAAGCTTGTCCATCTGGAAGTTCTTGACTCAGTACTACTAAAGTCTAGCTTGAAGGATTTTGAGCATAAGTTTACTAGCATGTGAAATAGCACACCTGTATGGTAGTTGGAACAATTTTTGGCATTTACCTTCTTTGCAATTGGGATGAAAGCTGACATTTTCTAGTCCTCTGGCCACTGCTGGGCTTTCCAAATATGTTGATATATTGAGTGCAACAGTTTAACAGCATCATCTTTTAGGATTTTAAATAGCTCAGCTGTAATTCCATCATCTCCACTAGCTTTGTTTGCAGTAAGGCCTAAGGCCCACTTGACTTCAGACTCCTGGAAGTCTGCCTCTAGGTGACTGACCACACCATTGTGGTTATCCAGGTTATTAAGACTTTTTTTGCATAGTTCTGTCTATTCTTGCCACCTCTTATTAATCTCGTCTGCTTCCGTTTGGTCCTTACCATTTCTGTCCTTTATGGAGCCCATCCTTGTATGAGATGTTCCTTTGATATCTCCAGTTTTCTTGAAGAGATCTCTAGTCTTTCCCATTCTATTGTTTTCCATGGTTTCTTTCCATTGTTCGTTTACAAAGGCCTTCTTATCTCTCCTTGCTATTCTCTGGAGCTTTGCATTCAGTTGGGCATATCTTTCCCTTTCTCCCTTTCCTCTCACTTCTTTTCTTTTCTCAGCTATTTGTAAAGTCTACTGAGACATCCACTTTGCCTGCTTGCCCTTCTTTTTCTTTGGGATGGTTTTGGTCACTGCCTTCTGTACAATGTTATGAACCTCTGTCCATAGTTCTTCAGGCACTCTCTCTACCAGAGCTAATCCCTTGAATCTATTCATCACCTCCACTGTATAATCATAAGGGATTTGATTTAGGTCATACCTGAATGGCTTAGTGGCTTTCCCTATTTATTTTCAATTTAAACCTGAATTTTGCAATAAGGAGTTCATGATCTGAGTCACAGTCAGGTCCTAGTCTTGTTTTTGCTGACTGTATAGAGCTTTTCCATCTTTGGCTGCAAAGAAGATAATCAATCTGATTTTGGTATTGACCATCTGGTGATGTCTATGTGTAGAGTCGTCTCTTGTGTTGTTGAAAAATGGTGTTTGCTGTGACCGGTGCGTCCTCTTGACAAAACTCTGCAAGCCTTTGCCCTTTTTCATTTTGTACTCCAAGACCACACTTATTTGTTACTCAGGTATCTCTTGACTTCCTACTTTTGCATCCAAATTCCCTATGATGTAAAGGACATCTCTTTTTGGTGTTAGTTCTAGAAGGTCTTGTAAGTCTTCATAGAATCATCTAACTTCAGCTTCGCTGGCTTTAGTGGTTGGGACATAGACTTGGATTACTGTGATGTTGAATGGTTTGCCTTGGAAGCAAATGGAGATTGTTTTGTAATTTCAGAAATTCCACCCAAGTACTGCATTTTGAACTCCTTTGTTAAATATGAGGGCTACTCCATCTCTTCTAAGGAATTCTTGCCCACAGTAGTAGATATAAGAGTCATCTGAATTAAATTTGCTCATTCCGGTCCATTTCAGTCCACTGATTCCTAAAATGTTGATGTTCACTCTTGCCATCTCCTGTTTGACCACTTCCAATTTACCTTGATTCAAGGACCTAACATTCTAGATTCCTATGCAATATTGTTCTTTACAGCATCGGACTTTACTTTCATCACCAGACACATCCACAACTGATTGTCGTTCCCACTTTGTCCCAGCTGCTTCATTCTTTCTCGAGCTACTAGTAATTTCCCTCCACTCTCCTGCAGTAGTATATTGACACCTTCCCTCTTGGGCTGTGCTCGTTTTCCAGTGTCACATCTTTTTGCCTTTTTGTACTGTTCATTGGTTTCTCACGGCAGGAATACTGGAATGGTTTGCCATTTCCTCCTCCAGTGGACCAACATTTTGTCAGAACACTTCACTATAACCCATCCATCTTGGGTGGCCCTACATGGCTCATAGCTTCATTGAGTTTTGCAAGCTTCTTCACCACAAGGCTGTGATCCATGAAGGGGTGTTTCCATTTATTTTGTCTATATACCAGAAGTGGGATTCCTGGGGTCATATGTTAGTTTCAAACACTGGGAGGAACCTCCATACAGCTTCCATAGTGACTGGAGCAATTTACATTCTCTCCAATGGCGCATTGCAGTTCCCTTTTCTTTGCATCATTGTTAAGCTTATTATCTCACATTTTAGATGACAACCATTCTAACAGGTATGAGGTGACATCTCATTGTGGTTTTGATTTACATTTCCCTGATGATTCATGATATTGAGAAGCTTTTCCTGTTACCTGTTGACCATCTGTATTTTTCCTTTGGAAAAAAAAACATCTATTCAGATCCTCAGCCCATTTTTAAATTGGATTGTTTATTTTTTGCTATTGAGTTGTGTTAGTTCTTTAATATATTTTGGTTATTAACCCCTTATTATGTATATGGTTTGCAAATATTTTCTCTCATTCTGCAGGCTGTCTTTTCATTTTGTTGATTGCTTCCTTTTCTCTGCAGAAACTCTTTAGTTTGATATAGTCCAAATTGTTTAATTTTTATTTTCTTGCTTGTGCTTTTGGTGTCATATCCAAAATATCCTTGCTATGATCAATGTCAAGGAACTTTTACCCTATGTTTTCTTCTAGGAGTCTTATGGTTTCTGGTCTTATATTTAAGTCTTTAATCCATTTTGAGTTATTTTTTGTGATTGGTGTAAAACAGGATTCTGCTTTTATTCTTTTATGTATGAATATTCAGTTTTTTCAGCACCATTGATTGGAAAGAGACTATCAGATTTTCTCAGCACCATTTAAAGGAAAGAAACTATCATTTCCCTATTGAGCATTCTTCACTCCATTGTCAATATTGGTTGACTATATATCCAAGGGTTATATTTGGGCTCTTGCTTCTGTTCCATTGACTTGTGTGTCTATTTTATTTTATCTGCACAAGGTGGGTTGCAAGATCTTAGTTCCATGACCAGGGATTGAACGATTGCCACCACAGTGAAAGTACAAAGCCCTAGCCCTGGACCACCAGGGAATTCCCTGTGTGTCTATTTTTATATTAATACAACATTATTTTGATTACTGTAGCTTTGTAGTATTGTTTGAAATCAGGAAGTATGATGTGTCTGTCTTTGTTCTTTTTTCTAATAGTTTTGGCCATTTAAGAGTCTTTTATGGCTCCATACATATTTAAGGATTTTTTTCTACTTTTCTGAAAAATGTCTTTGGAATTTTGATATGGGTTGCAGTGAATCCATAGATGGCTTTGGAGAGGATGGACATTTTAAAATATTAATTCTTCCAATCCATGAATACTAGTTATCGTTTTGCTTGTGTCATCTTCAGTTTCTTACATCACAGTTGTAGTTTTCAGGCAAAAGAAATTTTACCTCCTTAGCTATATGTATCCCTAGGTATTTTATTCTTGTATATGCTATTATGAATAGGATTGTTTTGTTTCTTTTTCAGATGTTTCATTGTTAGTGTATAGAAACACAACTATTCTCTGTATGTTGATTTTGTGTCCTGCAGCTTTACTGAATTTGTTAATTAGTTCTAGCAATTTTAGAATTATGTCTTCAGGATTTCATATATAAATATAAAATCGTATCATCTGGAAGCAAAGACAGTCTTACTTCTTACTTTCTCATCTGGAGGGGTCTGTTTTTTCCTGCCGGTTTTCTGTGGCTGATGTCTCCAGGATTATGAATCGCAGTGGGGAGTGTGCTCCTGTGTCATGTTCCTGGTATAGGGTAGAAGCTTTCAGCCTTTTAGCAACTGAACATAACATTTGCTATAGAGTTGTCATGTATGACTTGTATTGAGGTATGTTCCTTCTATACTTCCTTTCTTGAGCATTTTTATCTTGAAAGGATGTGTTTTGTCAAATGCTTTTTCTACAACTGTAGAATTGATCATATGATTTTTATCTTTCATTCTATTAAAGTGGTGTAGCATGTTGACTGATTTGCATAGATTGAATCACCTTGTGCCTAAGGATAAATCTCTCTTGGTCATGGTAAGTGATCATTTCACTCAGCTAAATTTAGTTTGCTAATATTTTTTTTGAAATTCTTTGCATCTATCTTCATTAGGGATAATGGCCTGTAGTTCTCTTTTCTTGAAGTATCTTTTTTTGCTTTGGTATCAGGGTAATGGTAGCCTCGTAAATGAGTTTGGGTATATCCCCTCCTCTTCAATTTTTTTGGCAGTAGCTTGAGAAGGATTTTCATTAATTCTTCTTTAGATGTTTGGTGGAATTCATCAGCAAAACCATATGGGTTTTCTGTGTTGGGAAATTTTTGATTACTGATTCAATCTTCTTACCCAATATTGGCCTGCTTAAATTTTTCTATATTTTCAGTCTTGGTAGATTCTGTGTTCCTAAGAATTTTTATTTTTCTCTTAGGGTATACAGTTTGTTGGTGTGTAGTAGTTGCTCATGATCCTTTGTATTTCTATCATTTGTAATATTTTTTATTTCATTTTCTGATTCAGTCTAGCTGAAGGTTTGTCAATCTCATTATCTTCTTAAAAAACCCGGTTCCTGGTTTCACTGATTTTTGTCCTATTATTTTTCTGGTCTCTATCTCATTTATTTCTGCTCTGATCTTTTTATTTCCTTCTTTTTACTAAATTTAGGCTTTGTATATTCTTTTTTCCCTAGTCCTTTGAGTTGCAAAATCAGGTTGTTTGCTTGAGCTTTTTCTTTGTTAAAATAGGCAGACATTTATCACTGCAGACTTCTCTCTTAGGACTGCTTTTGTGGCATCTCATAGGTTATGATATGTTGTGCTTGCATTTTCACTGGGTTTCAAGCTAACTCTTAATTTCCCTTTCTATTTCTTTTTTGACCCATTGATTATTCAGAAACATGTTGTCTAGTCTCCATATATTTGGGGTTTTTCCAGCTTTCCTCCTGCTATTGATTTCTGGGTTCATACCACCATGGTTAGAAAAGATACTTAGTATGAGTTCATTCTTAAATATGCTAAGACTTTTTATGACCTCACACTTTAGCTTCCTGATCTATAACAGTTTAGTCTGATGGCATATAAAAGTTGTATCCATTTATTCCTCCTCCTCTTTTAGGTTTTTCATGATACCATTTGCATATTTTATTGTGTGTTCATTAGCAAATCATTGCTACTGAAGCTATGCTTAATACTTTTGCCATTTAGTCTTTATCTAGAGTTAACTAGTTTGCATATCACCATATTACAATATTAAGGCATTCGAAATCTTATTCTATCCTTTACCAGTGTGTTCTATATTTTCAAATGTTTTCAAGCTATCAACTAGTGTTTTTTTTTAAGCTTGAAGAATTCCTCTCAGCATTTCTTATAATATAGGTTCAGTGGTAATGAGTCCCCTCAGATTTTGTTTATTACGGAAATATTTTATTTCACCTCTATTTCTGAAGGACTTTGCCGGGTAAGGTATTCTTAGATGACAGTTTCTCTTAGCACTTTAAATATATCAAGGCATTTTATCCTTACCTAGCATCTGGCGAGAAATCTGCTCATAGCTTTATGGAGTCTACCTTGTATAAGAGAATTTTTTCTCTTGTCATCAATCTTATCACTATGTGTTTTGGAAAATAATGTTTTAGATTGGTGACCTATTAGCTTTATGAACTTGAATGTTCAATTCTCATGTCGGGAAATTCTGAGCCATTATTTCCTTAAATAAGCTTCTACACCTTTCCCCCTCTATCCTCATTCTGGGACTCCAGTAATATGTACCTTATTTCTTTTGATTATGTATTAACTACTGTAAGCTTTCTTTGTCTTTTTCATTATTTTTTCTTCTTGCTCTTCGAACTGCACAATTTTAATCAACATGTCTCCTTGCCCACTGATTTTTCCCTCTATTTGCTCAAATATGCTGTTGAAGGTCTTTGTTGAAGACTTCAGTTCAGTCATTGTATTCTTTGGCTTCAAAATTTCTGTTGGGTTCTTTTTTTTTTTTTTTTTTTTTTATGTTTTCTGTCTCTTCATTGAGCTTCACATTTTGTTCTTATTTTCCTTGTAGTATCAAATTGTTTATCTGTGTTCTTTGATAGTTCTCTGAGCATCTGTAGAGCAATTATTTTTAATTATTTGTTGGGAAATTCCTGAATCTCCATTTGTTTGCTCTGGATATGAGAGGCTTACTATATTCCTTTGGTGGAGACATGCTTTCCTGGTTCTTTGTGATCCCTGTAGACTTCTGTAGGCATCTGAGAATCTGAAGAGGCAGTCATCTCCACCAAACTTTATGGGGACTGATTTTGGTAAGAGAAGCTGTGGAAAGGGCAACACCATATTGTGTGGTGACCCCTGGTATAGTGGCACAGGCCACATGGTAGCACTGGATCCGATGGAGATGTGATGTCTCTTTGTCTCAAGCCAGTCAGATCTGCAGGATTGAAAACTATTCCTAGGTGAGCACTCAGGGAGTCTGAAATAGCTGCAGGGGATATGGGCCTTCTAAGCTGTGCCTCTTGGATTGGTAGCTAGGGATCAGAGCAGACAGCAGTGTGGCTGGAGCCAGTGGTGTGCCCATACTGTGCTGCAGGGGCCACTGCAGGTGGTTATGTAGTGGCAGAGATTATTTTCAGGCACACTTGAAGTGATGGGGGTCAAGGCAGGTAGCAAGGTATGGGTCAGGAGCATCTGTGGAGGACCTGGGTGTCTGTGGCTTCACACTTTCCCCCCGGGTGTGCATCCTGCAGTAGAGGATAGTGACGGGGTTGTGCCTGGGGGCATGCAGATCCTCGGCTGGAGGAACCAGCTACACATGGGCATGGTGGTGCTGGCCAGCGACAGAAGACAGGGCCTCATCTGGACTCAGAAACCGCTGCTGGGGGCCCTGGACATTGGTGCTCTCTCCTGTATCTGTTTTCTCTCTCCCTGGCTGTGCCCACCGCAGTGAAGGCCAGGGGTGGGCCTCAGGCTGGAGACAGGTAGGGGCATTGTCGGAGGGGCTAGTTACAGGTAGGTGCGGTGGTACTGGCCAGTGACAGAAGGCAGGGTCTGATCCAGGCCCGCAAGCAGCTGCAGGGGCCCTGGATGTCCATGTGCTACACTCTCCCCAGGGCATGTGTGTACTATAGTGAGGGCTAGTGACAGGAGCTGAGCTGTTGGCATGCTGGAGCAAAGCTGGAAGGGGGTCTCGATAGGTAAGCATCTTGTTGCTGCCAGTAAGGGAAGGCAGGGCCTGATCCTTGCCCAGAACCAGCCTCTGGGGATTTAGGCTGTCAGTGTATCTATCTGTGGCTGTACCCCCTCCTCTGTTTATGTGCTACAGTGGAGGCCAGCGACCAGCGTCAGGCTTGTGGCATACATGTGGGAAGTTGGAGGGTCTAGTCCCTCGCACAGAGGCAGTGGTGAGGGTCAGGTGAGGGTCAGGTGAGGGCACAGAGGCTTGTGTCTTGCATTCATGGAGCTCCTGAAGCCAGAGTTTGCTCCAGGTGTAGCTCCCAGGTTCTGGTGGAGGTGAGGAGGGACTTAGGTGTCTGACCCCTTTGTGCAGCCACAGGGACCTTGGTGCATTTCCAGTTGCAGGTCCAGGCTCTGACGGAAGGCAGGAGAGGGAGGGCAGTGGAGGGAAGCAGGGGCTGGAGCGAAGCGCAGCTGGTTGGTGTTCGGAATGTAAATAGTGTGGCTGGCAAATAGGAGCAGCTGGCTGGTGACTTTAGTGGTGGAAGCTGCTGAGTTTTTCTGTAGGGCAGGTCTCCCATCAGGGGACTCTTCGTAGCTGGCAAGTGCTTCTTGCTGCTGAATATTGTCTTGGAGGTTGGGATCATGCAGAAGCAAAATGTAGTATTTGTCTGCTCTTCTTGTTCAATTATTCAGTGTTTTTTGTTGTTGTTGTTTTTGTGGTGCTAAAATTTTGCAAGGTTTCCTGGAGCGGTAGCTGCCTAATCATTGATCTTTGTTTGGGGTCAGGGAAGCTGGGATATCCTACATAGCCATTTCCACCTGCCCCCCCACCCCGAATCTATTATCTTGCCCAATTGCTCTGGCTAGGACTCCAAGTATGTTGACCAAGAGTGGTGAGACTGGGCATCCTTGTCTTGCTCCTGATGTTAGAGGAAAAGCTTTCAACCTTTCACTGCTGCATATGACTGTGGGTTGGAGGGTTGTGGGTTTGTCGTGTTGAGGTTTGCCCCTTCTACAACCACTTTACTGAGCATTTTTATCATGAAAGGATGTTTTGTCAAATGCTTTTTCTGAATCTATTGAAATGATCATATGATTTTTACCTTTCATTCTATTAATGTGATTTATCACATGGTTTCATTTGTATATGTTGAGCCACCCTTATATCCTAGGGATAAATCTCACTTGATCATAGTCTCTTATCCTTTTAATGTGTTTTGCTAATATTTTGTTGAGAATTTTTGCATCTCTGTTCATCAGGGATACTGGTTTGTAATTTTCCTTACATTGTCCTTATCTGGCTTTGGTATCAGTAAGTCCTGGCCTCATAAAATGAGTTTGGCAGTGTTCCCTCCGATTTGATTTTTTTGGAATAGTTTGAGGACTGGCAATTCTTTAACCAGTAGGATTCACCAGCAAAACACCTGACCCTGGGCTTTTTTGTGTTGGGAGGTTTTTGATTACTGATTTTATCTGTTATTGGTCTAGTCAGATTTTTTGTTTCTTCCAGAGTCAGTCCTGGTAGGTTGTACGTTTCTAGGAATTTATCCATTTCTTATATGTTGTTCAGTTTGCTGGTATATAAATGTTGATACAAAGTCTTATGATCCTATATAGGTATTTCTGTATTATCAGTTGTAATATTGCCTTTTTCATTTCTCATTGTATTCTCTCTTCTATTCTTAATTAGTCCAGCTAAAAGGTTTGCCAATTTTTTTTTAATAAGCTCTGTTTTGAATCTTTTACATTTTTTCTATGATCTCTTTCATTTCCCCTCTGTTGTTTCCTTCTCTCTGCTTACCTTGGCTTAATTAGTTCTTTTTCTAAGTTCCTTGAGACGTAGTTAGGTTTTTTATTTGGGATCTTTCTTTTTTGTTTATATATGCATTTCTGGGCTTCCCTCATAGCTTAGTTGGTAAAGAATCCACTGCAATGTGGGAGACCTGGGTTTGATCCCTGGGTTGCGAAGATCCCCTGGAGGAGGGAATAGCTACCCACGCCAGTATTCTGGCCTGGAGAATTCCATGGCCATTCCATAGTCCATGGGGTCGCAAAGAGTTGGACACGACTGAGTGACTTTATCACTATAAATTTATGAATTACTTTTGCAGCATCCCATTGGTTTTGTTATGTTTTGTCTCCATCTGCATTTGTTTAAAGATATTTCTTGATTTCTGGGGTTTTTTGACCCATTAGTTGTTCAGGAATGTGTAGTTTGTATCGTGTTTATACCAGATACCCAGGAAGGATTAAACCAGAAGCTAGAGATTAGTTATCAGTAGAGGGCTGGCGGGAGAATTCAGGGAGGGGGTGGGGTAGCCGGGGTGAGAAGTGACAATACTCGTGAGTATCTTTTGTATAGCTCTGACTTTTACAACACAGTAATGCTTCAGATACCACTCACTCATCTCCGCTCCAGTAAAAAACAGCTAGCACGAGAGGCAGTGCCTGAGTGCTCAGTTGTCTAACTCTGCAAACCCGGGGACTGTAGCCCACAGACCCACCTCTCCACGGGATTATCCTGACAAGAGTACTGGAAGGGGTTGCCATTTCCTCCTCCAGGGGATCTACCTGACCCAGGGATTGAACCTGCATCTCCAGCATTGGCAAGTGGATTCTTTACCCCTGTGCCAGCCACCCGGGAAGCCCATGAGGTGGGTACCTGAAGTAAAAACATCAACAGATGTATTATATTGAATAACAACATGGAAGGTGGTTGGGAACTAAAACTATGGAAAACACTGCCCTCAATAGATAAATGTAAGGCCAGATGGAAAAGGAACTATACAAACACTCTCATCTGGTCAATAAATGTGTTTCTCACTTAGGTGTGGAATGGCAACTTTTTTGGGCTGCAAGTCATACAGGATCTTAGTTCCTAGATCAGGGATCAAACCTGTGCTCCCTGCAGTGGAAGCACAGAGTCCTAACCCTGGACCAACTAAGTTCCTGGACTGGCCGTTCTAAAACTAATGTGAGCACTAAAACCGAAGAAGTAAGTAAAAAAGATTGCAGATAGTAAAGTCAGGTTCTTACCTTAGGAGAAAGAATTTACAAATAAGGAAAGGAGAGGCTAAAAGGAACCCTGTGAAGTTGATTGAAATCTAAAAGTATTACTACAAAACTCACGTTTTCCCACATACATGGTTAGATAACTAGCTGCAAAATATGGATTTATGTCTGTTTTCAAGAGCATGCATGAGTGCTCAGTCGTGTCCACCTCTGTGCAACCCCATGGACTGTAGCCCGCCAGGCTCCTCTGTGCATGGGATTATCCTCCCAAGAATACTGGAGTAGGTTGCCATTTCCTCTTCCAGGGGATCTTCCCCACCCAGGGATGGAACCCACATCTCCCGCATTCGCAGGCAGATTCTTTACCACTGAGCTGCCTGGGAAGCCCGTGAGTGAACATACCTACATTTATTTCCTAGCTTTGGCTGCAGAGGACCAAAGAGCAGTGATACTCCAGTAGCAATGAGCAAATACAGTGCACTTACCTTGGTTTCTAAATGCCCTTCTCCAATACATGGAACTAGGAATCTTAGAGAGATGGTTGTTCAGTACCTGGAATGAGTATCAGTGTTTAACATCGTGCCAGAAAGTGAAGAAATGCTTAAAAAGTGGGAAGGAGCTTTTCCAAGAAGCATCGGAATCTACCTGAAGGAGCTCTTAATGACCAAAGCTGGAGTAACTTCAGGAACAGAATGACAGTACTAGATTATAACCCAAAGGAGAAAAAAATTCATGAATCCATTATAATATAATCAAATAAATTAGTGGGGAGAGGGGCAGCTCTTCTTTATAGAAGTTCAATTAATAAATGTAGGAGAAATCAGGCAAATACTTCAGAAATAATTATTGTAAGCAAGAATCTAAAATTAACAGGTGTTAAGTTTGAGCAATCTATATAGTTTCAAAGTATCTCCCCAAGGATATTTATCAACAATGAAAAGATAGTAACTTTACAGTGGAGAAACCCAAAAGAAACCACTTAACCAAGTGTTCATGGTCAACAGTACCTGTACAAACATACGACATCATGAAATGCATGATGCATTACGCATTACAATCATAAGAAAACATCAGACAAATCCACATCAAGGGATATTATTCAGGATAACTGAGCAGTATTCTTCAAAAGCACTTTGTCTTTTTAAAGACAAGAAAAGACTGGGGAACTATTACAGAGACCTAACAATTAAATACAATGTGGGATCCAGGGTTGTATCCTAGAACAGAGATAGTGGATAAAGTGATGAAATTCAAATAAGGTGTTTAGTTACCAGTGCTATATTGGTGTTAAGTCCTTGGTTCTGACAGCGGTACCGTGCTGTGCTTAGTCGCTCAGTGGTGTCCGACTCTTCAAGATAGTGGTACTACGGTTATGTAAATGTTAACATTAGGGAAAGTGAGGAGAGGGACATATGGAACCTATTTTTTCAACTTTTCTGTAAGTCAAAAATTAGTTCAAAACTAAAGTCTTAAGAAAAAAGGTAGGAGAGGATAATATGGTGAAACCAGTTAGTGTAACTGACTTTTTTCTTTCCCCAGCTACATTCAGAGCAGCCCGCCTGTGGATAACACAGTGCCAGGAGTCTAGGACACGTGCTCGAAGCTGGGTCCTCTGGAAGCAGAAACTGAAGTGGAGGTGGGAATTCACCCGGGCGACATGCAGTCCTGGGCGGGGGCCCAGCTCTCACACTGTCTGGGGGCACATGTCCACTCAGTCCCTGCCACCCCCTCCCTGGAGTGCTTCAGGTGCCCGTTTGGAACCTCCCAACCCTTGTGTCAGCTGGAAGGAATACAGCTGTCTCCTCAGTTCTACAACCAAGTGGTACTTTGACTCCTTGTGAGAGACTGGACAGGCAGATGGGAGATGGCAGGAGCCATCCTGCTGGCAGAAGACCATCACTGAAAAACCATTTTCTTGGCTGGTACCGATCAGACACAGAATCAACTTAAAAACAAGACCGAGCCTAGAGGCAGGCAGGATGCAGGGGCGCTAACTAGGAAGTTGCAGTGAATTGATTTCAAGTAGCTGCAGCTGTGATTATTTTTAGCCACAGGCTTCAACCAGCTTTCAAAACCGGCTAATCAGAGTTTCACAGTAGCTAGCAAGTAAAGCCAGCACAAAAATTTAGCTTTTAATTTAATTGACAGCAAGAATCTGCTTAGCTGGGAGATGGCTCGGAAGGCAAATCAGAGGGAAAAAACTTTTCACCGCAAGTTTAAGATAATTTTTCACATCTGTCACTTTTGAAAATAAAAATTTATTTAGTAAATCTGTTTCTGTCACCCCAGCTCAGTATTATGTATGCATTTTGGGTAAAACAAATCATTTCGCCAGCTAAACTTGAAAGAAAAATAAACTCTGATGACCGTTAAGTTCTAAGAAGTGCCCCCACACCCATCCTCGCACTTGAGCAGCATATCCTGCAGGAAGCTGTGATCAGAGCCTGAATGGGTTTAATGTATCCACACCAACAGGCACAGACAGCCGATGCCAGGCACAGGACAGCCAATGCCGGGCCCAGATCGCTGGCTGCTTCCTAAAGGGTCCAGGGCCACCCAGGAGGAGAGGCCTCAGGAGCCAATACGGGGGTGGTGGGAGGGGGGGCACCGTAACAATTTCCTCGACCACATCTCAAAGGAAGTAAAAGGGACCTGCAGGCAGAAGAGGCTGGGGGAAGGGAAGGGAAAAGAGGGCGACTGGTGGCAAACATGACAGAGTCTGGAGTACACAGGAAAAGCCAGTCCGTCTTTACTGTAGTGAGTGCAGGATACAAATAGTTTACAACAACCTCTAACATTTTCTTAACCATTTGATAAAAAGTTCACTATAATATTTATTGTATAATGAAGGAAAAAAACAACACATTCAGGGAAAAATTGAGATTAACTTATTTTTTCTTAAAAGGTTCATCTCAAGGATGGCAACAAAGTCCAGCTTGTGCCGCCAAACGGTTTTACATGTTCAAACCGTGTACAGCTTCTTGTGTGAACTGTTGACTACAAACATTTACCAAATACATAAATCTCTTTTAAAAAAGCCATTTTAAATATAGCAAAGCAGTGTCTTCTTGCACAGCAAAGTGAAGAAAGTTTCTACAGAGAAATAAAAGTTTTACATTTGTAAAATCGTTTTCACATTCTAATCATCTAGCTTCTTATGACCCAATGCCAGGAGTTTTCCGGTTCCTTATTTACTATGCATTTCTTGTGCGCATGATGGTTAATACAGAAAACATGTTAATGCTTTATTAGCTGTCCTTACAGTAAAAGGAAATGGTAAAACATGTATTGTTCTTTCACAACAAACCCCTGATTTAGCTTCTTAACACAATGGACATAATTAGGGCTCAAAAGATGGGAGTTTTGATTGGGACCATCTGTAGACATACAATGGTGACTTTCATTTTCAATGTAATACCAGGTAGACTGCTGAAGGAAGTACAGCTGCTGGAAACCATACTTTAACCAGTGCAATTTACTCTAGCTTTTTTTGTTTTTGTCTTTTAGTAATAAAATACTTCATCTGCAGGGATAAAATTTCTTGCGATGGTGTCATACAAAACACAGGAGTCCAAAAAGGGTAAGAAAAGTAGGTTCTAAAGTAACATGGTTAGTGTCTTCCCCACTCTGAGCTGGTTTCCACCAGGAGATTCGTATGTGTAATGTGTTCGTCCATGGGGTCTGGGTGAGGGTACCTCTGTCAAGTCCATATCCTCTAAGTCACACTGGGTATATGAGAAAAGGGTTAACAGTCAAATACTCAGTTCCTGAAAATGGAATACATTGTTACTTGGTCAGTGTAATTGAAATACAAACTCCGAGCCTTGGTAATATTATTTTAGAAAACAGTAGTTGTACTGATTATAAACCTGCATAGAAAGAAAGACTATTGAGATACAGTCAGAAAAGCCATCTCGTAAGGCACACAAGAAAACAGACAGTAAATGTGAATGTGTTAACTCCTAACCCATGTACAGCAGAAGCTCATGAACATGCATAAATAACCACCCGAAGAAGCACTGAACACCTTCAAAGCTATAAATGGTTTACAAAGTGGTAAGGATTATCTTGGAAATTCAGTGTTGGGAATCTGCGTTGTTTCAATTAGGTGTGACCTCATGAAGAAATGTGCCTGTAAGTTGTTCAGTAAAATAAGTATATTTAAAACAAATCCATTCTGAATAAAAGCCAAATGTCTAAACCGACGAGAGGGGAGAGTGTTATCACCCTCCCTTTTTTGGCCTCTATCAAAATTTACTACCCAAAATGTCATTAAAAACAGAATTCCACTTTGCAGCTATGAGCGCCACAAGTTTATCCTGTACCTAACTACCTATGTGTCAGCCAGGAAATCTGGCCGATGATTTGTCACAAATAGCATATGAGGAAAATGTCACAAGGAACACAATTTAGGGGGAAAAAGCAAAAACGTAAGTAAAAATTGTAGGTAGCTGCTTAATATTAAGTTTAAAATATAAAATAGCAGTAATTTTAAACCTTTATTTTGAGTTTCTCAAGAAAACGAGTATTTAAAAATCGACGATGAAAGATATACAGGACTTTGAATTTTGTCATGGCACAAGCCCAGGGAACTGCCGAACTTGCTGTCACCACTTAGCTGTCTTCCTGAGAGAATAAGGCCTTGGTCAGCATCTCAGTTGAGGGCATCAGGATGGCAAGAGTCATGCCAAGGATCTGCACCATGAGAGGACTTCTCCCCACACTGAAGTGTCACTCAATGCACAGAGTGTCCAGAATGATAGTTATCTTGTAACCAGCTGCATCATTCTATTTTAGAGGGTCAAGAAACAAAGATCCCTTCCCCCACAAATAGTCTCCCCTAATCATTTACCACTTATAAAACCTTTGTGCTCATCTACTATTTTGCCATTTTCTCTAATATTAATTAAATTAGGTCAGCTTTTCTACTATATTTTTTTCCTCACAAAAGGCAAGTTTTAAATAATGCCTTACAAAATCTGTTACAACACATTTTACATTTATGCAGGATGAACTTGACATCAATTTTTTTGCCACTTTGCTATTTATATACACATATAAAATATATAATAATGCTCAACCCATACAGCACAAAGATTACAATGTAACATCACACATTCACCACCAGTGAGGGGAGAAACCCCTTTATACAATCCTCTGAAAAGACTGGGCCAATAATTAAAATCCAAAGTACAGTATATTTAACAAAATAGTAAATATTAAACAGTGAATACTCTACTTAATAAGGATCTCGCCTTTTCCCCCTAAATTGGCGGCAATCCACAAAAATATACTTTTTAATCTGGTGACCATACAATACATAGGTACATACATCAAAGGTGATAATATATTTAAGATGCTATATACACAAAGAGTTTGGCTCAACTTTTAATTTACATATAGAATAATAAGTGTTCATGGCTTTTTTTTTCCAAGGTTCTGCTTGCAAGATATTTTTGTTTTTTTTTCCCCCTCTCAAAATAAAACTAAAAAGTTAAAACAAGATAAAGCTATTCTCTAAAAAAAAAAAAAAAAAAAAAAAGTTACAACATACAGCTTTGGCTTATATAAATAATTTATAGCTAAAGATTCTTTGACCCAATACATTTTTGCACGTGCAAAACAGTTATGTGTGGGGCTTTTTTGTTATGTTTTTTAATATCAACAGCCCTTTCCCATGCACCTCTTTGCAATAGAGACCCATGCCAGGTTGGGTAATTAATATAAATGACATTTTATGTACAGTATTGCTTTCTTGGTTCCTGCTTTTCTACTGCTCTGTTCTACAAAGCATTTTTCTTAAGTAACTACAGTCACCGCACAGTTAAATAAACAAGTAGGGGCCCTCTGGGTTTCTGCAAGCTAGTGTGGGAGAATTATATATAGGGTACATGTTTCTCTGCAAAAACTGGTTATCTTATGAAACAAGTAGTCCAAGGAAGTGCCAGACTAGACTCTGCCTACAGGGTGCTCTGTTTGCCGTGGTGCGCACACCTACAGACCTACAAGAGTTAGCAGGTAAGTGCCTGATTCTCTGTATGCAACACACACCCACACACACACACTCACACCCACATACATATATATGTAAAGGGATATATATGTATGTATGTACATATAAATATATTTAACTCATGTCCTTATTTACCAGTTTAGATATGTAGAGCAGTTCACTGCAATAACACAAAGTACAAACACCAGCCTGGAAGCCTTAGGTCACCCACGCATCCATCCGCATTCGCTTTACGGAAGGGCTTTCTCTGTCCTCAGAGTTTGGGGGTCGGCCAAGCACAATGGGAGAGTGAAAGTCGCCCCGCGGATCCTCCCGGTCACTGCCGTCGTAGGAGCTGCTGGAGCTGCTCAGACTGTCCACAGGGGAGCGGCCCACTTCCTGACGGGGCTGTGGCTGCGGGGCCTGTGGCTGCGGCTGCGGCGGTGGCGGCGGCTGCTGCTGCTGCTGCTGGAAGCCTGATGGGGTCATTCGATCCCGGGGAGGTGAAATTGGTTCTGACTTAATGTTGATGTTTTGGTTGGTATTAATGGATAAATTTGAACCCTGAGATAACTGCCCTCCAGCACTGAAGGAAAAAAACAAAGATCTGTTAGACAGCTGGTTTGTGAGTGCATCTGCATGAATGGGATACTACAGATAGCACCTGACTGACAAAGAGCCCAGGGTCTGAAACACTGCCAGAATTCCCCAAGACCAGTTCTGGTGTTTCCTGCAGTGCTTCACACAGAAAAAATAACATCCCTGGTAGAAACAAAAATGCGTACAGTCAAGATTTCTAGTGGCTGGTTCTATTACCCAAATCTTGGCACTTTTGTGGCTGAAGTTTCCAAAACAGTGTCAGTGGCTGACGCTACGCGGGGACCGAAGCGGCAGAGGGACCGTGTTGCACCCTGACCCCGCTCCCTCTCCCCTCTGCTCTGCCTCTGTGACAGGCACCTGCCACCTATGCTCACAGCAGCTCTCAGAAGGCAGCCACGTCACCCCACTTTCCAGACGAGTCTCAGAAAGGCCAAGTGAGCGGCTCAGAGGAAGACACAGTAAAGTGTGGACACGCCTTTTCCTCAGCCTGAGTACCAAGCCATTTCTGCCTGCCTTTGCACAGCTATTTTTAGTGTGCTCATTTAGGATGCTCTGCACACGCCCGAGGGCCAAACACCTGTGTAAGCAAAGAGATTTCCCTCAGATACCCTGGCCATTTCTCCATGACAAAGTTCCCAAGATGATGACCAATGACAGTGTGTACTGTGGAGCTATCAGGATGCGGCGAGCCTCTCTGGGAACTTTCAGGCCAAGAGGCTGGGAGGCTAGGTGTCCCAAGTGTCCTGAGCAGGAGTGACACAGCTAACCTGTTATGCTGTCCCCTCTTCTGGACTGTTCTCCTCCAGCTTCTCCTTGGGCTGACCATTCTAGTTTTACCAAAACACCATTCCTTCTCCTCCTGCTAGTGATGCCTGTCCTACCTGAGCACCACTGTAATCCCTTTTCACGCTGTCTGTAAGGAACATTCTCTTCTGCGAACCCTTCCTGGAGAGGTACAATGTGTGCAGTGGACATCAACCACATGAATCCCATGTAGCCTGACTCATACATAAGAAACCCAGCCCCTACCACCCTTCCCTACGATCCAGGGATAAAGCAAAGGGCACAGCTCACTTTCTTATTCTGTCTGTTGATGTAAACCAAAGCAAGGAAAGAGAAGGGTGGCAGGTGGGCCTGAATACCTTCAGGCTGCCTTTCTTCTTCTACCAGTGGAATGAGACGCAGGTTGGGAAGCGTAGGTAGAGGTTTGGGGAAAACATCCAGTCAGCTACTCACACGAGAGAGTTGAGGGCTGCTTGTCCTAAATGGTGCTGCTGCCAGGCGGACACCTGTCCCAGAGACAGCATTCCTGGTGAGTTGAAGCCCTGCAGGGCTGACAGGTCTGCACTAGTCAGCGAGTAGTCTAAAAAAGAAGGAAATGTTGCTTGTGTGTGTAATTAAAGGACCATACAACACCTGCTTTTCAAATAGCTGTGACAAAAGTTTTCTTAGTCTGACAGAAGCTAGGTACTTCATAACATCAAAAAACTTGCTTTGTGCTTAGTCGCTCAGTCATGTCCAATGAGCCCACCAGGCGCCTCTGTCCAAGGGGACTCTCCAGCAAGAATACTGGAGTGGGTTGCAATGCCCTCCCTTTCAGGGGATCCTCCCAACCCAGGGATCGAACTGGGTCTCCTGCATTGCAGGCGGATTCTTTACTGACTGAGCCACCAGGGAAGCCAAAAACACACTTATGGTCTACAACTGACAACAAATTTTCTTTTGGAGGTTTCTAGGACCTAGCTATATTCAGTTGTCTGTGATTATTTCAATAAAAGAGGCTTCAATTTTGTACTAAATATTTATAGCTTATTATTTCACAAAAAGTTGAGATACTTATTCCAGGATTGTAAATAGAAATGATAAAAATGCTTTCACCAGAAGATGTTCCAATACAACTGCTATTTAAAATATATATGCCCACCACTACCCTCTCGAACAAAAAGAAACACTCCAATTCATCCTGACTGCAACTAGTTCAGCATGTCTCATGTTTCTGAAGTACAGGGGAAGCAGAAAAGATTCAGGACCCCTTTACATGGGCTGTCAAGCTTAGTGACATAGACAGTATATTCATTATCATACAACTAACTAATTGCATTTGTTCGAAGTACAGGAACTGTCAAAGATCCCTGATTGCATGCAAAGTCAAAGTTCATGAAAAAACTTTGTGTTACAAGACATATATAAATGCTTCAGTCATAATCATTTCGGCCAAGACATAGCATGTTAGTTATCATTCACATGTAGAGTTATTTCAGTTCAACATTAACATTTGTTTTTTTCCATTTAGTTCTGAAGAGAGGTGGCAAACGCTCTTCTACTTTTAACTTCTTTTTCATGTCTTGAGAGAAGTATTTAAAGAAACTAGTCTCCCTAGTGAATTAGCATTTTAAAAAAGAAACTGAGTTTAAATAGCATAGCTATGCTTGGGATCTTTTCTCAGTCACTGCTCTCTAAGACTGCCTTGCCCCTCCCACAGAAGCTGGGTTGGGGGTCCATCACGCCGAGCCTTCTACAGTGCCTCCAAGTCCTTCCAACTACCCACCTGACATGTCTACTTGTCATGATGTCTCTCCAGACACATCAAGTCTGACATGACCCCACCGGACTCATCATTTCCTCCAAACCTGCTTCTCTCTAGTAAATGGCACCAACTCTCCCATAATTGTTCATGCCAGAAATCTGTGGGTGTTACCCTTGATACTTACTTCTACCACCAGCGATCAAGTCTACTCAATTCTAGCTACTGTCTCTCAAGCCTGCCCAAGTCTCACCGTCCCTACTGCCACCAGCCTAGTTCACACCATTAGTATTCATTAGTTGGACTATCATAGTAGCCTCTTGTGTGGTGGCCTCATGCGTGCTACAGTTAAGTGATCATACAAAACAAATATAGTCATGATACCTCTCTGCTTAAAACCTTTTTATGGCATCCCAATGCTCTCAAGATCATATCCACAAGTCCTCAGCAAGGCGTATGCATCCAACCTCCCTCTGTGGTTTCAACTCTACAGCCATCCCGCCCCGTCAGCCGTGCTCCTGCTGCCTCTGTACACGGTGCTCCCCCTTCCTGGAGCATCCTCCCTACTCTGCCTGGCTGAGGCAGGGCGGAGCCTCTTCTGGTCAAAGCTTCAGTATGGCCTGTAACACGATGGTGATAAATTATTCCTAGAGCTGTCTGTCTTGTGTCTGTCTCCTCTGATAGACCCTATGTTCCATTGTTAACTGTGTGCTTCTGTATATTTCCAGTGCCTGACACAGTGCTTGTCACACAGAACACACTCAATAAATACATGCTGAATGGATCCATGAATAAGTTGAGAGGCTGGCAGTGATCTTACAGATGGGCATGAGGAAGGGTCTATATGATTCCTCCACACAGAACTACTGTACTTTTTGAAATGTTGCTCAGTTATTCATCCCTGTACTGACTGACTGGCACGTGTTTAATTCTTAACTATGTACAGAAAGGTAGCTGATATACTAATGAAAGACAAAATATACATGCATGTTTTAAAAAGAAAAATACATTAAAGATAATGTGGTAACATTAAATAGAATAGGTGCTCTGAGAGACAAGTAAGTAGTTACAGCAGCGAGACTGATGATAAGGGATGGTTTCAAGAGAATGTGACTCCATTTTTGTGTCTTGGTAATTCCTTCTGGACTTTGGAAAAAATATTCTTTAAAGCCAATGGCATTTCTAAAAACAAATAGAGTGGGGTATCTAAGTTTTCTATTGGAAAAACCTGTCACGAAATGCTCAGTAAACTGTAATGTAATGATGACACCCAGCTCAAGAACCATCTCCTCAGCCAACACTCCTCTGAACATTCTAGCTCACAAATTTTCTACTTTCCTCACCTTCTCAAGATCAGAGTATAAACTGGTAACCTCAACAAACTCAGGACTTCCCCTCCATAGGTTACCAACTTGGGTATGTCTCCTTTTCCAGAATAAACCTGGGAGAAAATGTATGTCCCTAGAATAGTGTTGCTCATACAGCTGGTGACCAGGACAATGAAACAGAATGTCTATGAGTGTATAATCCCTGGCTTTACTCTAGATTTAGTTGATGGATTTTGACATATTTTTTTTATATTGATTGTTGGAAAAGGTAGTAGACATTTCCTAAGAAGCTTTCTTTTCAACAAAACCATTTAAAGTTGTTTTTGTTTTAAAAGAACTACTTGGAATTAAAGCAGCAATCAAAATGTATTAATGGCTCTGCACCCCTCAAGGAGTTCCACAGAGCAGGGTGAAAGACTGTGCTACAGCATTTACCCTGAAGTCTGAAATTAGATGATCTTTATTAATCTATTTATCAGAATTACAAAAGAATAAATGCCCTGCACTGCGGTCTCTGAAAAACTGGCAATGTATTTTTCACTGTTTCCCTCGTTCCTCCTCCTTTGGAAGCCTCAGGCGTTTGGCTCAGCTGCTGAGAATGGGAAGCTCTCCGTGTCCTCTGCCAACCCCTAAACGGCACATCTAGAGAGGCCTTCACACGTCAGGCTCTCCACACAGTGCAAACACCTCTCCAATCACTGCAGTATTTTTAAACTTACCCAACATACTCTCTAAATAGGGTAATTGTGGATGAAAAGTCTAAATAACATGAATGAGTGAAAAGCTCACCTCAGAGGTGAGTGACTGGCTCTGAAGAGAAGTAAGAACGCTCCCAGTCTTGCCCCTCAGGCACAAACAGCAGAAGCCACACAGGCTATCACATGGAGGAAAACGCGACCTGCTGACACAGCCACCTAGATCCAACTCCCTGAGTCCTGAGGTCCCCAGGGATGCAGTCTTTCCCAAGGTAGGTTGACAAAGCATACAAAACATCTTAATTTCAAAAGCTTGGAAGAGTGAGATGCTATGTTAGAAGAACTACATAGAAGACACCAAATGTTTTGCTCCATTTGCTGTGCATCTTAATCTGATAACAGCTAGTTGTTTCTCAGGGGTAAGTAAAAGTTAACGCTGGAGAATCCTTCTATAATCAATGTGTATTGTGTAATTTTTTCAAGACTAGCATGTGTTTCATTAACATATCCAACTGTGAATCTAAGAAACTTGAAATAATTTATTTCAATAAATATATTTTTTAAAAAATCACAAAAGCACACACTGAACACAAAACAAAGAAAAAACCCCACAGAAGGCAGCAGGGCAGGCTCACCTGTGTTGTAGGCGGTCGGCATTGCTGAGTACACCAGGCCCTGCGGGGGCAGGCTCGGAGTTGTCACAGACACCACTGGGGTAGCTAGGGGTTGAGTGGCTTGAGAACTGCTGATCCTTTGGGTATTCTGTGAGAGAGCAGAAAAAAGTGTTATTCTATGAGTATTTATATTTAAACTTAATATTTAAAATAGAAGATTCAATTTAAAAGTGACATTTTTCACAGTTTTATGATGTGAACATCATTATTCCCTGAAGCAAGTGATCATGTGAAAACTTTAAAAATACTAACGAGAATAACTAAATATTTAATTTTAAGGGATGTATTTTACGTTAATCATTCATTTTCCCCTAGTGCCTTTTCCGAGGGTTTACTGATGTCAGAGATACATCCTTAAAACAGAAACTCGCATTAGGGATGATAATAACACTTCTATGGTAACATAAATGAGGACTTGATGCCCCTTATAAAGACTGTCAGGCTACCCTAAGCAAGATATGTGTAGATTTTAAATACCTGAGGATAGCAAGGTTATCTGTATATATAGATTGTAAGTCCATGAGTGTCCAAGAGAGTTCAAAACTACTTCTATTTGCTGGATTTACAAATTAACAGGGTTTTAAGTCATAGCTTACTAAACTACAGCTTGTATTCATATTTCCTTCCCTGTGATCCTGCAGTTAACACACACACAAATATGTATATGTGTATGTATTTAGATATAAATTTTTATTAAGATTTTTTTAAAGAGTAGTTTTAGGTTCACAGAAAAATTGATGAAAAGGCACAGAGATTTACCATATACTCCCTGACCCTATACATGCAGAGCCTCTCCCATCATCCACCATTGACCTGTTTTTTAACAGCAGACTCAGGCAAGTATCCCTTCTCCGGACCCTTATGAATGGAGAAGCTTTGAGTAGAGAGCTTTTAAATAAAATACAATACTTCTGATAGGGCTGTGGATGACCAACGGTAAATGCTTGCTGACCAACAGCATCTACATAGCATCCTATCTACAGTGGGAGTGAAACAAAATCAGCTACAGGATAATCAAGTCAGTTTAAGACAGTCACCATTCTGTAAGGGTATGGGTACGAAAGAGCAGATTCTCGCAACGCTGCCTCAAGCGAACACGTTCTAAAACTGAGACTCAGCAAAAGAGACTCCAAGTTCCATGTGGTTAGAACACAAGAAGGCTAAAGCATAACCCCAGGGTAATTTTTTTCTAAATGAAGAAACTACAGCCTGGTAACTGAGATTTAGGGGGCCTAAGCCATATCAAAGTGTAACTCAGTGCCCTTGAGATTACAGAAAGTCAGGATGTCACTCAGTTTTCTCTATCACTATTTCAAATGGTAATCAGATTGAAGACCTTTGGTTAGATCTAGGTATTTCACATCTCATTTTATTGCTTTTTAGTTTGTATTTTCTATCCAATCTTGAGTTAGAGGATGTTAGAAAGACCACTCAGGCTATACCGGCCTGATTCTTGTCCCAGATTCACTAATTCCTGGGCACTGGAAAAATCCTTGACCCTCTCCAGATCGCTTTGGTTGTCAAGCAGAGAAGACGGTGACTGCCGCACTACTGCTCTGTAGCACTACTGTCAGAATCTAGTAAGGCAACAGTTATAAGTGCTTTGATAAATGAAGTACTTCAGAAATGTAACATATATCTTTAAATTATTGTTCTAAGATACTCTCTGGCCCAAGATTTCTACATAACTGGCTTTTTATTTAGGTAAATATAGTTATTCCTTCAGATTCATAGCTATTCCCTTGGAGCTGTCAGAAAGGAGAGTTGTTCTAGAATTGCGAGGCTTCTAACGGCATCTCTATAGCCTGGCTCTAAAGGGGCCTTTAGTGTAGGTTCCACGGCACTCACTTTGGGTCAGAGCCACTCACGATTCCATTCTAGAGCGCAAGTCAATTTGAACAACTTTCTAGATTCTAACAGATTGTGTCTCTGATTGTGATTTGGTTCTGACACACAGAGCTCTGCATTTTAATTAAGTTTTAGCATTTGAATTAGCTTAAGTTTTAGAGAGTATCAATGACTATTTACAGTTTTTGGTTATATATTTGTTTCTTAATCAAAAGAATTTTTATGTGCTAGATTTTACAGTCTTCAAATACTTAGAAATTTACCTTTGAGATTTTGTAATTGAGGGTATCCTTTAAGGAATGTATAAGTCAACATATAACAACTAGGTATACACTTTTGTCTCAGCATCAAGTTCAAAATTTTAGTGGATTTTTGAGACAGAGATCTACTTTGAGAGAACAGAGAACAGAGATCTGTTCTCACAAATTTTGTCACTGAAACTTCAAGAGTCAAATACTAGGTGAAGAACACAGTATGACATGGTCTAGCCTGGCTCTATCCATGCCATACCTTCACCTTCACAGAAGTCTCCTAATGTGACCTCAAGATGCGGGGGGTGGTGGTGGTGGTGTGTGTTTGTAAAACAGTGACACTCCAATATATTGGTTCCACCCATCAAGGCTCATAATCTCAATGGCACTGATTTCCACAGCCGCTAGAGGGCAACATACTGCTAGATAATTCATAAATTCACAAGGAAGCATTCACGATTAACTTCTTAAGGGTATAAATAGTGAGGTTTAATCTAAGACAAATTATTTAATCTTACACTATCATTTGCTAATCACTACTGTATCAGTAAGTAAAGTATTTCCCCAAAAGATAATTAAAATCTGCACATGATATAATCCAACACCACAAGAATTCCATGGCCTAGAGATTTCCATGGACTGTGTATAGTCCTTGGGGTCGCAAAGAGTCAGACACGACTGAGCGACTTTCACTTTCATCACTTTCTGTGTATTTTAGTTACCCAATGTGAAACCACATCCAAAACTGTGAGAGTGATCACATAGTTAAAGAAGAATCTCTAATTTTAAGGACAGAGCACAAACAACCTTATTTGAAAAGAAAGAAATTGTGCAAAACACACCAGCATGCATATATATGTAATAATAAAATGTAAAAGGAACAGATGCCTTTCCCCCATGCTTTCATGCAATCTAAACCCCTGTCCATGCTAAAAACTAAACATTTTCAAGTCTTTAGTCCCCTTAAAGTCACCTAATTAGCAGCTGACTTTGAAATCAGAAGATCAGTTCTGTGAGGTTTGAGTTTTAGTTTCCAAAGAAATAGAGCAACTGAAAGTTATTTTTAGTCAAATTTATTTTCTAGAAGAAAAGCCAATAGAAATCATTTGTTTTTGAAAAAAAGTAACAGCTACTATTAAGAACAGAATATCTTCTGATAGAAAAAAAGGAAGTTTGTGTATGTTCCATTAAAGACATTCGTTTTAATAAACAGGGAACCCCCTTGTGGTTCAGATTGTCTCATGCAGGATGAAATAATTCTAACTCTGTGAAAAAGGTGACCTCACCAAAAATGATGTAATCTTTTTGAAAGAAAGAGAAACAACACAAGACAGTGTGTTACAATCTGAGGAACTGTGAGGGTGAAGTCATTTTCTAAAAATATATTAATAATTTGGGGGAACTATATAAGGTATTTTATATCTTTCCTTAAAAAATTCTTTAACATGTCTTGTGATCATGAACAGCTATTGTTCATAAAGGCTCTATTCCAAAGTTACCAGAACAAATAAAACAGGTCAAGATATATAATTATGAGTAGAAAAACCACATTCTGCAGTACCAGTGCTTGGTTCAGTTATTCAAAATGTTTGGACAGTATTTAACAGCAAGAAAAAAAAAAGTCTGTGTAACAAAGGAAACATTACTCAGATAAAAACACTGAAAAGAATTAGTACTTCCCATATCTTTTTCAACTCCATTCAAGTAGAAACCCACACTCACCAACTCCAATTCCTCTTCCTCCGACTGCACTCAGCACATAAGAGGAATAAGAGAGTTACTAAGACTGCTAGTACTTGAATATAAAATACTTTAGAAAAACATGTTATCTGAACACTATCAGTTGTTTGGAAATCTAAAGAGATGATTATATAGGCAGTGAGTACAAATATATATTATTTATTGTCTCTGTACCTGTAGCTGACTTCAAAAGACTAGAAAGATTCTTTTAAATTCTCTAGGGCCAGGATTTACAGACCCTTCTACCCCAATTTGTTCTGCTCTTATGCCATGCTGTGATCACATATAGAAGAATTTCCTAATCATGAAACTAGTTCCTGTTTGGAATCGGGAGAACGCTAACACTAGTTTTGTGTTTTCCTTTGTTCAGATGCTGATGAGTCTTTGTGACCCCATGAACTGCAGCACGCCAGGCTTCCCTGGCCTTCACCATCTCCTGGAGTTTGCTCAATCCTTACATCTAAATCCTCCCATCCCTACCCTACCTAGTTACACATGTACATTTATCTTAATTAAATTCTGTGGTGGGCAGAAATTATTTTGTTTTCTTTTTTTCCCACAGTAACTAATGCAGTATTATGAACAATAAGAACTCAAATATTTGTTAATAAGTCTAATGTTTTACAAATTTTTTTAAGAATTTATCTTAATTTTTATTTGCTATTAAGATAACTTTTGACATTATAGAGGCAATATGGAGCTTCAAAAAATTCTCATCAGTGAAGATGACACATGTGTATGGCATTTCACAGATAAACAATATAAGCTCAATAAGGCTTTTAATTACATTGCAGAAATGGGTTTTTAAATGCCTTCTCCTCGCACAATCTTTTTAAAAGTAAATTAGGCTTAAATACTAGATACAGACTATTTCCTGAATATGGTTTAATATACCTATCATTCATTTCCAACTGTTTCATTACCTCCTCATAGTTCAGTTATATAACTTAAATTTTTGTTTTCCTGGAATATCTTTTTTTTAAATTAGTTTATCTGTTTTTTAACTTTAAAATATTGTATTTGTTTTGCCATACACTGGCATGAATCCACCATGGGTATACATGTGTTCCCCTTCCAGAACTCCCCTCCCACCTCCCTCCCCATCCCATCCCTCCGGGTCATCCCAGTGCACCAGCCCCGAGCACCCTGTATCATGCATTGAACCTGGACTGGCGATTCGTTTCACATATGATAATTCACATGCTTCAGTGCCATTCTCCCATATCATCCCACCCTCGCCCTCTCCCATAGAGTCCATAATACTGTTCTAATTATGTGTCTCTTTTGATGTCTCGCATACAGTACAAATTTATATATTTATCATTTGCAAATACAATTTTCAAATGAGTACAATAATTTCAATGGAGAAAAGCCACATAAAGAAAATGAGAGGAGAAATGAACTGATAAATCACACAGAAAAGAGATGAATGAAACACATTGCTCCTTTTCTTTCTACACATCTAAAAATATTAACATGCTAGAATAATCTAACTAGTTTTTAAAAATTATGTTACTTGAATAAGTCAAGCTTCTCTGTCAATCTGCGAAAGGTATCTTTATAAGCATCAGTGATACATGAAGTCCCAATCTGAAAGCAGGTTTATCTGCACACAACAGTGTGCAACAGGAGTGAGGCTCATTACTGACTCTGAAAAATAACTACCTGGCCTATAAACTGCTGTTTCATAAGTGGCAAAATCCTCTTCAACTGTTTTGTTATAAGATATCTTCACCCATCTCCAACTGTTAAGACATATCAAAATATTATGGGTGTGCGTGTATTCAGTTTTCACTTTATCTTACAGGGATAACTGTAAATACTAATAGTTTCTGGGACAGATTTTAGAATTCCACAGAGATGCTTCATGAACTCTTAAAGACCAAGATAACTGACAAGTTGCTAAATGTCAAACTTGTAGTTTGTCTTTCAATTTTGCAGTTTATTACAATTCTTATAAACATATTTCTATGCCTTAAATGAAACCTCCTATAGTTTTTATTTCTGAAGGACAGTGGCAATATTCCACATCTACTTCCTGAAAGATGAACCAAATGACTAGGATTCTCCACTATAAAAATCACTATTTTTGTTTTTGTAATCAACGATTATTTGGGGAGAGACATTCTGAGATTTATTAAATATCCTGTTTCTCCTTAAATTTTTGCTAACTTTAGCACTCATCCATTGACCTTGCCTTCAAGGTCTGCGCTGTCATATTATAATGGTGATTTGACATTTCTCTCATTCTTTCTACATGCACTGATTAGAATTCTTCTCTAAGGAAGAGCTGTCCCTTCTACATTTATTTACTCAATCACTGAGTAACAGCCTATTTTTTAATTCTTTGTGTTATAATCCAATAATATTATTAGTTATTTTTTTTTCTTTAAACCTTTATTTTTAGAGCAGTTTAGGCCGACAGCAAAATTGAGGGGCACACACAGAGATTTTCCATAAACTCCCTGCTCTCACATATACATAGCTTTCCCCATTACCAAAGTGGTACACTTGTTACCATTATCACCCAACATCCTTAGTTTACATTAGGGTTCATTCTTGGTGTTGCATATTCTATGGGTTTGTTCAAGGGTATCCATCATGATACCAGAGTGTTTGACTGCACTAAAATGCTCCATGCTTTGCCTATTCATCCCTCCCTTCCTCCAACCGCTGATCTTTTCACTATTTCCATAGTTTTTCCTTTTCCAGAATGTCATATATAGTTGGAAGCATGCTGTATGTAGCCTTTTCAGATTGGCTTCTTTCACTTAGTAACATGTATTTAATTTTCCTCCATTTCTTTTTATGGCTCAATTGCTTATCTCTTTTAGTGCTGAAAAGTACTCCACTGTCTAGATGTACCAGTTTATCCAGTTACCCACTTAGAACATCTTGGTTGCTTTCAAGTTTTGACAATTATGAATAAAGCTGCTATAAACATCCACGTGCAAGTTTTTATGCCGGTAAATACCAAGGAGTGTGACTGCTGGATCATGTGGTAAAAGTATGCTTAGTTTTGTAACTGGAGAAGGAAATGGCAACCCACTCCAATATTCTTGCCTAGAGAATCCCATGGACAGAGGAGCCTGGTGGGCTGCTGTCCATAGGGTCGCACGGAGTCGGACACGACTGAAGTGACTTAGCAGCAGCAGCAGCAGCAGCAGTTTTGCAAGAAGTCACCTGTCTTCCAAAGTGGTTCACCATTTGGCATTTCCCTCCAGCAATTTGTGATGGTTCCTACTATTCCACAAACTCACCAGCATTTAGTGTTCTCAGTGTTCCAGATTTTGGCCATTCTAACATGCATGTAGTAGTGTATCATTGTTGTTTATTTTGCATTTCCCTAATAACATATGACAGGAGAAGGCAATGGCTCCCCACTCCACTACTCGTGCCTGGAAAATCCCACGGACGGAGGAGCCTGGTAGGCTGCAGACCATAGGGTCGCTAAGAGTCGGAAACGACTGAGCGACTTCACTTTCCCTTTTCACTTTCATACACTGGAGAAGGAAATGGCAACCCACTCCAGTGTTCTTGCCTGGAGAATCCCAGGGATGGCAGAGCCTGGTGGGCTGCCGTCTATGGGGTCGCACAGAGTCGGACACGACTGAAGTGATTTAGCAATAACATATGATATGGGATCTCTTTTCATATGTTTCTTTTTTTCATCTGTATATCTTTGTTGGTGTTAAGGTCTTTGGCTCATTTTACAACTGAATTGTTTTCTTATTGTTGAGTCTTAAAGAGTTCTTTGTATATTTTGGGTAGAAGTCCTTTATTGGAAGTGTCGTTTGTAAATATTTTCTCCCAGCCTTTGGCTGGTCCTCTCATTCTCTTGACATCTTTTGCAATTATTTCTTTTGTGGATCATGCCTATAGTGTTATACCCAAAAATGCATCACCATACCCAAGGTCATTTAGGTTTCCTCATTTATTGCTGTCTAAGAATATTAGAGTTTTGCATTTAAAAACTTCGGTCTGCAATCCATTTTGAGTTAATTTTTGTGAAGAGTCTAAAACCGAGTAGGGCCCTGTGGGGCTCCCAGGCACAGAGGCCTTTCTGTCCCCCATTTCTTGTAAGCAAGACTTTCTACAAGCATTGATTAGAATTCCTCTCTAAGGTAAAGAGCCATCCCTTCTCCATGTATTTATTCAGTCACTAAGTAACAGTCTCACTATTTTTTATTCTTTGTATTATAATCCAATAATATTATTATCGATTTTGTTGTTTAACTTATTCTAGATCTGGCTATTGGGAGCTCCTCTGCAAGGTTGATTCCTGTGACGTGACATGTACTTCCTTATCTGCCGGCCCCTCTGGATCACTGTGTCTTTTCCTGGCCCCAGCTCACACTCACTCACTTCCCCACGGAGGCTGGACTCCTTTCACTGGAGAGTGGTGTTTAGTGCCCAGGGTCTGAGGGCTAGGTGTGCTCAGTTTCCAGGTGTCACTGCTTTAAGACTCAGCAGTCAGAGCTAGGAAATATCAGATGGATTGGAATTCAGGTGTACACACATCTATACTTTTGTATCTATCTGTATATATGTTAAAAAAAATACATTTATACTGAAACCTCCAACGACAACCTTCCCATTCACCTTGCTTAACTGAAACTTTATTTCTCAAAAAACCTGGCTTTATCTACAATGTACACTATTCACTTATTTAAGGGTGTCTCTGTGTGTGTGTGTGTGTTTTTGTGTGTGTAGCAAATTTACCATCTTGAGCAATAGTTTCCAAAGTTATTTAGACCAGTTCATCCACTTCTGTATCATATCACTCATTTTTAATAATTATTCATGTATTTCATCTGGGGTTACCCTGGAATCCTGGTTGATTTTTTTAATTGCATATAGTTAAAACAAAATCACTCTGTATTGTATAGTTTTGTAGGTTTTATCAAAAGCATAGATTCATGTATCCAACAATACAGTATCACATCCCCTCAAAAATTCCCTATACTACTCCTTTTGTAGTCAACTTTTCTCCCTACCCCTGGCAACCACTTACCTGTTCTCCGTTTTCCAGAATGAAATGTAAATATAATCATACACTATGTCTTTTGGACCTGGCTTCTTTCAATTAGCAAAATTCATTTAAGATTCATTTATATTGTCGTGAATTAAACTCATCCTATTTTTTTTTTTAATTGGTGAACAATATTCCTTTCTGCGGATGTACCAGAGTGTGTACATGCATTCAGCTGCTAGAAGGTTATTTCTGTTGTTTTCTTTAGGGGAAATTAGTGAAAAATACAGTTTCTGTGTAAGCATGGTTTTCAATTCACTTGAGTAAATTCTCTAGAAGCAAGACTGTTGGGTTGTATGACAAATACATATTTAACTTTATAAGAAGCTGCCAAACTGCTTTCCAAAGTGGGCCTACTATTTTGCATTCTAAGTAGGAATACATGAGAATTCTTGTTGTTCTGCATCCTTGCCAGAACTTGGCACTTATAGTTTTTTTGGTTTTGCTTTTGTAATTTTAGCCACTCTAACAGGTGTGTAGTTGTATCATTCTGGATACAAGTCTTCTACTAGATTGGTGATTTTGTAAATATTCTCTCCTAATCTGTAGACTGACTTTTTATTCTCTGAACAGGGCCTTTTCAGGGAGTGAATCTTAAACTCTGATAAATAGCAATATATCCATTTTTTATGGCTTATGCTTTTGGTGTTGTAATTCTCCAATGTTTTCTTCTAAAGTGTCAGTTTTGTGTTTTACATTTGGATCTATAATACACTGAGTTAATTTCTGTATAAGGTATGAATTACACTTTGAGGTTCTGTTTTTGCATACTGATGCTAAGTTGCTGCAGCACCATTAGTTGTACTGACTGTCCTTACTCCACTGAATTGCCTTACTATCTTTGTAAAAAACCAATTGAACATATTTTCTGGGCTCTCTTTGACCTATGGTGCTGATCTTTTTGCCAGTACCACACACTTTTTTTAAAAACATATCTATTTATTTGGCTAAGCCAGGTCTTAGTTGCAGCATATGGGATCGAGTTCCCTGAGTCGGGACTGAACCAGGCCCCCTGAATTGCAGGCACAGAGTCTTGGCCACTGGACCACCAGGGAAGTCCCCACACGTTCATTCCTGTAGCTTTACACTAGGTCTTGAAACCAGGCAGTGTTAGTCTATTTTGTTCTCTTTCAAAATTGTACTGGCTATTGTAGCTCCTCTGTCTTTCCATACATATTTTAGATTTGGCTTGCTGATATCTACAAAAAATCCATGCTGTGATGTAAACCAGGGTTGTGTTTAATCTTCCAACCCATTTAGGAAGAAATAACATCTTGACATAGGTTTCCCTGGTGGCTCAGTGGTAAAGAATCTGCCTTCAGTGCAGAAGATGTGGGTTTGATCCTTAGTTGGGAAGATCTCCCAGAGAAGGAAATGGCAGCCAACTTCCGTATTCTTGCCTAGAAAATCCCATGGATAGAGGAGCCTGGTTGGCTATAGTAAATGGAGTCATGAAAGAGTTGGATACAACTTAGCAACTGAAAACAACGTATTTGGCTCTTTGATTTCTTTCAACAGTCTTTCACAGTTTCAGCATGAAAATCATGCACATATGGTTAGATTTGTAGGTATTTTTTGAGTAATATTTAAATGATATTTTAAAATTTCCTATTCCAATATGAAACTTCCACTGGAAGATGTTTTGGTAGGTTCTTTATGGTTTTCTACATATTATATTTTCTATGAATAGAGTTTAATTTCTTCCTTCCCAGTATGTATGCATCTAATTTTTTTGCCTCACTGCCTCATCCAGGACTTCCAGGACAATGCTGAATATGAGTGGTGAGAATAAAATATCACTGTCTAGTTTCTAATATTAGTTTACTAAAAGACTGAAGTTTCCCTTATTAAGTATATTAGTTGCAGGATTTCTGAAAACAGTCTTCATTAGGTTAAAAAAGTTCCTTTTTTTTCCTAGTTTGGCGAAAGTTATTTTTATTATGAATAAAAGTTGAATTCTTTTAACATGGAAAATTATAGCGATGAACTTTCAAACTTAGAAACAGCCTTTGGTTTGACTCCTTTTCTCTACTGTCTTTCTGTTTTAAGATTCATTAATTTCTGCTCATTTTTTTCCTTTTCTTCTGGTTCCTTTGGGTTAAGTTTGCTCTTTTTTCTCTCCTAAAGGAAAAGCTTACTGATTTGGGAGCTTCCTCTTTTCTAATATAAATGCTATGAATTTCCCCTCTCAACACTCCTCCTAGTTGGTCTCCAAAATTCTAATATGGTATATATTTCAAAATTTCTCTTTATAGTTCCTCTTTGACCCATGAGCTATTTAAAAACATGTTCTTTAATTTCTGTATATGGAGGTTTTCCTGTCGTCTTTCTGTTATTGATTTTATTATGGTCAGAGATTGTAATCCGTATGATTTCAATTCTTTGAAATTTGCTGAGGTTTGTTTTATGACACAGGATACCTTGCTGCATGTTGCAAGTACCCTAAAGAAGAAATGTATGTTCTGCTATGCAAAGTGAAGGGTTCTATACATGTCTCTTACATCAGGCTGGTTGAATATTTCTCAGTTACCTAGATCCTTAACTGAATTTTCTGCCTACTTGTTCTATCAACTACTGAGAAAAGAGTGTTGAATGTTCCAACTACAATTATGGATTTTTCTCTTCCACTTTTTAGTTGTATCATCTTTGCTTTTGGTATTTTGAATGTTTACTGCTAGCTGCATACACATTAAAGGTATTTCTTGGAGTATGTAATCTTCTTTCAGTTCAGTTCAGTCACTCAGGCACATCCGACTCTTTGCGACCCCACGGACTGCAGCACGCCAGGCTTCCCTGTCCATCACCAACTCCTAGAACTTGCTCAAACTCATGTCCATCAGGTCGGTGATGCCATCCATCTCAACCTCTGTCATCTCCTTCTCCTCCTGCCTTCAGTCTTTCCCAGCATCAGGGTCTTTTCCAATGAGTCAGTTCTTTGCATCAGGTGGCCAAAGTATTGGGGAGTTTCAGCTTCAGCATAAATCCTTCCAATGAATATTCAGGACTGATTTCCTTTAGGATGGACTGGTTTGATCTCTTTGCAGTCCAATATGAGTCCAAGGGACTCTCAAGAGTCTTCTCCAACACCACAGTTCAAAAGCATCAACTCTTCGGTGCTCAGCTTTCTTTATGGCCCAACTCACACATCGATACATGACTACTAAAAAACCACAGCTTTGGCTAGACAGATCTTTGTTGGCAAATATTTGTCAGCAAATATTCTTCTTTATCCTTGATAATATTTCTTATTGTGAAGTCTACATTGTTTGAACTTAATATGGCTGTACTAGCTTTCTTTTGGCTAATGTTTGCATAGTATATTTTTCTCCATCTTTTTACCTATGTCTCTACATTTAAAGTGGGGTCCTTACAGTCACTGTCTAGTATGATCTTTTTATTTTTTTAAACCAATCTGACATTTTGTCTTTTAACTGATGTTTATTACCATGTTTACTTGTATAGTTGGATTAAAATCTACAATCTTGCTAGCTGTATTTCATTTGCTCCATCTGTTCTTCATTTTTTGCCCTTTCTCCCATTTCTTGGGATATTGGAGCATATTTTGTATTTCCATTTTATCTCCTCTATTGACTTGTCATTTATATGTCTTTTTATTTCCTGTAGTTTTACTAGGGTTTACAATATACATTTTCAGTTAATTTGAGTTAACCTTCAAATGTATACCCCATCATTTGTAAAGACCTATAAAAGTCTATTTCTAATTCTCCCCTCTGTTGTCATATTAGGTTGGTACAAAAGTAATTGTGGTTTTGCACTGTTGAACTTTGCTGTTTGGTATTGGAATACATTCTTAAATAAATGTGGTTACGTCATACATCATTTTAATGTACAATTCTCACTTTATTTTTTTGCTAATGACTTACTTTGTGTGTGTGTTAATCAAAGTTGTGTTCGACTCTTTGTGACTTCATGGAGCCTGCCAGGCTCCTCTGTCCATGGAATTCTCCGGGCAAGAATACTAGAGTGGGTTGCCATTTCCTCCTCCATAATAACTTACTACTTGCTGTTTATATCTGTTTTAGACTAGGGAAATGATGTTAGACAAAAAGCAAATTCAAGCAATTTTCTTATTCAAGTTCAAAATGGATCGTAAAGCAGCGGAGACAACCTGCAGCATCAACAACGCATTTGGCCCAGGAACGGTTAACAAACGTACAGGGCAGTGGTAGTTGAATAAGTTTTGCAAAGGAGAGGAAGCCTTGAAGATGAGGAGCACAGTGGCCAGCCATCAGAAGTTGACAATGACCAAGTGAGAGGATCATCGAAGCTGATCCTCTTACAACTACAGCAGGAGTTGCCAAAGAACTCAACACTGACCATTCTACAGTCAGTTGGCATTTAAGGCAAACTGGAAAGGTGTAAAAGCTCGATAAAGTGGGTGCCACAGGAGCTGACTGAAAAATAAAAGAAACTTTCATTTTGAAGTGTCATCTTCTTTTATTCTATGCAACGATGAATCATTTCTTGATGAGATTGTGATGTAGGATGAAAAGTGGATTTTATATGACAACTAGCAACAATCAGTTCAGTGGTTAGAGTGAGAAGAAGTTCCAAGGCACTTCCCAATGCGAAACTTGTACCAAAAAAAGATCACAGTCACTGTTTGGTGGTTTGCTGCCTGTCTTATCCACTACGGTTTTCTGAATCCTGATGAAACCATTACATGTGAGAAGTATGTCCAGCAAATCAATGAGATGCATCAAAAACTGCAATGCCTACAGCTGAAATTGGTCAACAGAATTGGCCCAATTCTTCTCCACGACAATGTCCAACCACACATTGCACAATCAACACTTCAAAAGTTGAATGAATAGGGTTAAAAAGTTTTGCCTCATCCACCATATTCACCTGACCTCTTGCCAACCGACTACCACTTCTTCAAGCATCATGACAACTTCTTGCAGAGAAAATGCTTCCACAACCAGCAGGAGGCAGAAAATGCTTTCCAAGAGTTCGCTGAATCCCAAATCATGGATTTTTATGCTATAGGAATAAACTTATTTCTTGTTGGCAAAAATGTGTTGATTAATCCTCTTTTGATTAATAAAGATATGTTTGAGCCTAGTTATAATGATATAAAATTCATGATCCAAAACCACAATTACTTTTTCATCAACTTAATATATTTTATTTCTACATGTGCTGTAAACACAAAAGTCACTGCCACTATTTTTGCTTTAGAGAGTCAACTATCTTTTGAAGCAAGTAAGAAGAAGGAAAATAGCCAGATCTTGGTTTATAATAACATTCTCCAAAAAAAGGCCAAAGCTCCTCAGAGAAATGCCTGATTCTAGAACTGGAGCAGAAAATACACAAGATGATCCTGAAGCATTCCAAAGTAACCAGAAAATAAAACAGTAACTCCCCTACCTTTTCCTCTGCTAGAAAAACCCTACAACAACAAGGGTATATAAAAGGGGACAGGAACCAAGTGAATAGTCTTCAATAGCTAAAGCTGGAACAATTTGAACAATAGAATAAACCAGCACCGGTAGAATCATATAGTAACAAAATTTAGTACTACTATAACCCAAAGTATAAAATCAAGGTACATGAGTTCATATTAATATAAATAAATGATTAAATGAGAAAGAACAATAAGTGACTTGTGCAGAAGAACTCCAAATAATGTATGTGTATAATCTGCCCTAAAAGAGGTTGAATATAACCTCCATTCCTTATGTGTGGGCCTCACACAGTAACTTCCTTCCAAAGAGGACAGTATGGGAAAAGGGAAAAGAGTAGTCAGTGAAATACTATACCAGCAAGGTGATCAAAGTGATCAACAGTCATGGTGATAGTATGTACCCTTGATGTAACGTGATGAAAAAGGGCACATTAGTTCCATGACCTTTCTCCCTCAAATGTGTAACACCAGCCTAACCATGAGGAAAACATCAGAAACACTGCAATTGAGGAACATTCTACAACATATCTGGCCAGTACTCCTCAGAGTTGTTAAGGTCATTAAAGTTAAGTAAAGTCTTAGATAAATATCAAAGACAAGAAGAGCCTAAAAAGACATGACTACTAAATGCGATATGGTATCCTGGATTGGATTCCAGAACAGAAAAAGACATAAGGTTAAAAACTAAGAGTATCTGAATACTCTGGACTTTAAAACAATTTATAAAGGGACTTTATAACAATTTATCAACACTGACTCATTAGCTGCAATACTAATCTGTCAGTAACAGGAGAAACTGAATGTGGAGTATATGGGAACTTTCTGTACTATCTTTGCAATCTTTATATAAATTTAAAACTGTTCTAAAATTGAAATTTATAAAACGGAAGACAAAATTAACTTTATTTTTATCTTCACTTACTCCATTTCCATTGTTCTTTATTTATTGTACAGACCCAAGAATTTTCTGGTAGCATATTCCTTCTTCCAAAGGACATCCACATTTTTGTTTGAGAAAGTTTTTATTTCTTTTTCATATCTTGAAAGATATTTTTGCTGGGTACAGAATTCTAGGTTGAGAGGAGGTATTGCTTTGTTTTTTGTTTTCTTTTGACTCGTCTCTTTACATTTCAGTTTGGGTAATTCTATGGATGGATTTTCATAACACTGTACAGGAAGCAGTGACCAAAACCCTCCCCAAGAAAAAGAAATAAAACAAAGCAAAATGGTTGTCTGAGGAAGCCTTACATATAGCAGAGGAAAGAAGAGAAGTGAAAGGCAAAGGAGAAAAGGAAAGATATACCCATCTAAATGCAGAGTTCCAAAGAATAGCAAGGAGAGATAAGAAAGCCTTCCTCAGTGAACAACACAAGAAATAGAGGAAAACAATAGAATGGGAAAGATTAGAGATCTCTTCAAGAAAATTAGAGATACCAAGGAATATTTCATGCAAAGATGGGTACATTAAAGGACAGAAACAGTATGGACCTAACAGAAGCAGAAGAGATTAAAAAGAGGTGGCAAGAACACAAAGAAGAACTGTACAAAAAGGTCTCAATGACCTAGATGACCACAATGGTATGATCACTCACCTAGAGCAAGACATCGTGGAGTGGGAAGTTACATGGGCATTAGGAGTCATTACTATGAACAAAGCTAAAGGAGGTGATGGAATTTCAAATGAACGATTTCAAATCTGAAAAGGTGATGCTGTTAAAGTGCTGCATTCAATATGCCAGCAAATTTGGAAAACTCAGCAGTGGCCACAGGACTGGAAAAGGTCAGTTTTCATACCAACCCCAAAGAAAGGCAATGCCAAAGAATGTTCAAACTACTGCACAATTGTACTCATTTCACATGCTAGCAAGGTAGTGCTCAAAATCCTTTAAGCTAGACTTCAACAGTACGTGAATTGGGAAAACCCTCAGATGTACAAACTGGATTTAGAAAAGGCAGAGGAACCAAAGATCAA
This sequence comes from Okapia johnstoni, assembly GCA_024291935.2. Taxonomy (NCBI): domain Eukaryota; kingdom Metazoa; phylum Chordata; class Mammalia; order Artiodactyla; family Giraffidae; genus Okapia; species Okapia johnstoni. The sequence goes on from CM044326.1 coordinate 5,472,511, forward strand.
ATTACCAACATCCGTTGGATCACAGAGAAAGCAAAGGAATTCCAGAGAAACATCTACTTCTGCTTCCTTGACTAAGCTAAAGCCTGTGTGGATCACAACAAACTGGAAAATTCTTAAAGAGATGCAAATCCCCTACTACCTTATCTGCCTCCTGTGAAATCTGTATGAAGGTCAAGAAGCAACAGTCAGAACTGGACATGGTACAACAGACTGGTTCCAAATTGGGAAAGGAGTACATCAAGGCTGTATACTGCCACCCTGCTTATTTAATTTACTCACAGAGTACATCATGTCAAATGATAAGCTGGATGAAGCTCAAGTTGGAATCAAGATTGCCGGGAGAAATAAATAACCTCAGATATGTAGATGATACAACCCTAATGGCAGAAGTAAAGAGGAACTAAAGAGCCTCTCAATGAAGGTGAAAGAGGGGAGTGAAAAAGTTGGCTTAAAACTCAACATTCAAAACACGAAGATCATGGCATCCGGTCCCATCACTTCACAGAAAATAGATGGGGGGAAAAGGAAACAGTGACAGATTTTATTTTCTTGGGCTCCAAAATCACTGTGGACAGTGACTGACTGCAGCCATGAAATTAAAGTACGTTTATTCCTTGAAGAAAAGCTATGATAAACCTAGACAGCATATTAAAAAGCAGAGATATCACTTTGTTGACAAAGGTTCGTCTAGTCAAAGCTATGGTTTTTCCAGTAGTCATGCATTGGTGTGAGAGTTGGACCATAAAGAAGGCTGCGCACCAAGAAATGATGCTTTTAAACTGTGGTGTTGAAGAAGACTCTTGAGAGTCCCCTGGACAGCAAAGAGATCAAACCAGTCCATCCTAAAGGAAATTAACCCTGAATATTCACTGGAAGGATTGATGCTGAAGCTCCAATACTTTGGCCACCTGATGCGAAGACCCGACTCATTAGAAAAAACCCTGATGCTGGGAAAGATTGAGGGCAGGAGGAGAAGTGGGAGACAGGGGATGAGATGTCTGGATGGCATCACCGGCTCAATGGACATGAGTTTGTGCAAACTCCAGCAGATGGTGAAGGACAGGAAACCCTGGTGTGCTGCAGTCCACGGGGTGGAAAAGAGTTAGACACAACTGAGAATAGCAACAACTTCTGTTTACATTTCAGTTTGGGCGATTTTTACTTACAGTAGAGCTATAGGTCTTGCTCCTGCTAGGCCTTTAGTGCAGAGTTTGAGTTAATTTAATTAAGAACTAGGCTGAGTTTGTGTTTCATTGTTGGTATTGTTACCCTCAGTATAGTTACCACAGGCATCAAATCCCTCTGGCGGCAGTGGGAGACTGGTTTGCTAGAGGTTTTTTGCTTGTTTTTTCCCCAAAGAAAACTGCTACATTCTCAGTTTTAAGCCTTCTCCTTTGTGTTATGCATCAGGCTGCAGCCTTCTCAGAAATTCTGCCATGATTATGGCACTGTTCCTTCTTCCCGCAGGCTGAAAGAGTTTCCCTTTCCCATTTCCCCAGTACAGTGGGAATTCACCAGTCCCCTAAGGGTGACCATTTGTGTTGTTATCTCCTCACAGATTCAGACTCCTATTCCATAGGAAACAGAAGTACCCAGGGAAAACTTTTTGCCCATACTGTAGTGGCTGCTCTTCCCCTATCCCAGTTGTATTCCAAAGAGGATATTTTTTCAGAACATTCCCAATTTTTTCTGCAAGAGAGCTTAAGACTTGCCCTATATCACTATCCCAGAGGTTTTACAGAGCTCTGCCAGTGAACACTTGGCCTCCAGCAATTCACCAATCACCCTAGCTTAACTCATTATCTGTGTCTTGCCCAGATAAGTCAGTGCTCCAGTGTCCTCTCCCTGCAGTATCTGTCCCTCCCCAGAGTCTGGGCCAGCTGGTTGCCCTGAAATCTCAATACTACAAGGTGTTCAAGGAAAACTATGAACTTGCTTGTCCAACATTTTTTTAGTGTAAGGCTGGGAGCAAGTTTTCAGTTTTCTGTATCTCTGAATGAAAAAGCACTTTGCTTTTTGACTTAATGAGTTTCAGTTCTGGCTGTCTTTTGCGCTACACTGGACCAGTACTGACCTTTCCCTTGGTCTCCTTATCTTATCTAGCCAAGATCACAGTTTGAGATTCAAATGATACAATGCATATAAAGATGTCTGGGAATCCATAAAGTATTATACAGTGTAGAATAATTATCTAAACCCTGATAGCACTGCTTTCACTTCAAAATCAATCAAATGGCAAGTTCAGCAGCTGCATAGTAGGAAGACCACCTGGCACATCACATTGATTGTTTGTAGTCAGACAGATAAAACTTGCATATATAACTTTTTCTGTAGAAAGCTAAAGTGATAAACATTCTCCCCGTCTTCACAGACCCAGGATTCAAAAGCAAACGAGGCTGCAACATTGTTAAGGGCTAGAGTGGGAAGACCTGTATTCTTTATAGAGTTAAATGGGAAGGTTATTTGAGAAGGAATAAACAAAAAAACTTATTAGCAGAAGTTTATATGCATTCTTTCCTATTCTACAATAGTTCTCTTTGTATGTAGAACTTTCTAACAAATAAGAGTTTTTTTTACAGAAAAGAACGTGCTAAAGAAACTGCAAGTATGCAAAAGCACGGACAAGTACTTAAGTCAAGTTTAATTTACCAAATTGAGGATGAGGTCTCTAGGTAAAGATTCCAGTGCAGTAAACGAAAATTAACATAATAACTTCTCCATATTTAGCTTTAATTTTAAATAACCATTAAGTAGGTTTATCTCCGGTTTTTTCATAATCTGTTTCTGTGTATTTAAAATAGACTTGTCTCTTCAAATGCTAATTTCCAATAGAAATACTCATTAAGAAAAGGTCTAGATCCCATGGAAGTACGGAAAATTCCAAAGGAAAACATATACTATGTATAAAATGCAAGTTTTAAAGAATGAAATTTAAGAAAGGTTTAACGTACCAGTGGAGGCATCATGCCCTTGCTGGAAGGGGGGATGACAACTCGAAGATCTGGTTTTCGACTGTTCATTCCAAGACTGCCACCACCTGGAGGAGGGGGAGACTTTGTAGGCATAACTTTGCCTAAACTATTTGCACCAGTAGTTCCGATCAAATTTGGAGAAGCTCTTGAGTTTACAAATCCATTCCCTGGAAAAAAGGGAATTCATTCATTACATGAAACGAGTCATTAAAATACTTTGGTACAAATATGTTTTCCTCAGTCCCAGGTTTCAAGTGAATCTTGTAATAAAACTCATAACCATGTTATCTTGGAATAAGCAAAAAAAAGAAAGTCAACCTAGTCTGAAATACAGTAAAACTAACACCACTTGTTTCCAGCCTTACTATTTGGACCTGCGGAGAGAAACTTGAAACACAAGATGTTTCTAAAGGGGTCTCTCTGACTGAGGACCAAGATGATGGGCGATATAAGAAGATGCCTGAGACCAGCCTATTCATTCATTCTCACAAGAAAACAAGGGCATTCCTACTAAGTTCAGGGCATCTCCTTAACTGGAGCATATTTAGCACTCAGCTCTAATGCCTTATTTTCACCAAGTACTTCTTCTTTACAGCTCTGCCTATAGCTGTTCTATTTCTTTAGCTGCCACTCAGGTCTTCATCAAGTATTTGTGATTTCTGTAACATTTTTAATCATCTAATTCCTACTTTTTAACCTTCCTTAGGAATTAGAAAAATAGAGGAAAACAATAGAATGGGAAAGACTAGAGATCTCTTCAAGAAACTTAGATACCAAGGGAACATTTCATGCAAAGATGGGCTCGATAAAGGACAGAAACAGTATCGACCTAACAGAAGCAGAAGATACTAAGAAGAGGTGGCAAGAATACACAACAAAACTATACACAAAAGATCTTCATGTCCCAGATAACCATGATGGTGTGATCACTCACCTAGAGCCAGACATCCTGGAATGTGAAGTCAAGTGGGCCTTAGGAAGCATAACTACAAACAAAGCTAGCAGAGGTGATGGAATTCCAGCTGAGCTATTTCAAATCCTAAAAGATCACGCTGTTAAAGTCCAACACTCAATATGCCAGCAAATTTGGAAAACTCAGCAGTGGCCACAGGACTGGAAAAGGTCAGCTTTCATTCCAATCTCAAAGAAAGCCAATGCCAAAGAATGTTCAAACTACTGCACAATTGCACTCATCTCACATGCTAGCAAACTAATGCTCAAAATTCTCCAAGTAGGCTTCAACAGTCAATTAACTGTGAACTTTCAGATGTTCAAGCTGGATTTAGAAAGGGCAGAGGAACCAGAGATCAAATTGCCAACATCCGATGGATCATCAAAAAAGCAAGAGAGTTCCAGAAAAACATTTACTTCTGCTTTACTGACTATGCTAAAGCCTTTGACTGTGTGGATAACAACAAACTGTGGAAAATTCTTTAAGAGATGGGAATACCACACCACCGTACCTGCCTCCTGAGAAATCTGTACGCAGATCAAGAAGCAACAGTTAGAACTGGACATGGAACAACAGACTGGTTCCAAATCGGGAAAGGAGTACAACAAGGCTGTATATTTTCACCCTGCTTATTTAACTTATATGCCGAGTATATTATGAGAAATGCTGGATTGGATGAAGCACAAGCTGAAATCAAGATTGCTGGGAGAAATATCAATAACCTCAGATATGTGGATGACACCACCCTTACGGCAGAAAGCGAAGAACTAAAGCCTCTTGATGAAAGGGAAAGAGGAGAGTGAAAAAGTTGGCTTAAAACTCAACATTCAGAAAGCTAAGATCATGGCATCTGGTCCCATCACTTCATGGTAAACAGATGGGGAAACAATGGAAACAGTGATAGACTTCAAAATCACTGCAGATGGTGACTGCAGCCATGAAATTAAAAGACGCTTGCTCCTTGGAAGAAAAGTTATGACCAACCTAGACAGCATATTAAAAAGCAGAGACAGTACTTTGTCAACAAAGGTCCATCTAGTCAAGGCTATGGTTTTTCCAGTAGTCATGTATGGATGGGAGAGTTGGACTATAAAGAAAGCTGAACACCGAAGAACTGACGCTTTTGAACTGTGGTGTTGGAGAAGACTCTTGAGAGTCCCTTGGAAATGCAAGGAGATCCAGCCAGTCCATCCTAAAGGAAATCAGTCCTGAATATTCACTGGAAGGACTGATGCTGAAGCTGAAACTCCAATACTTTGGCCACCTCATGCGAAGAGCTGACTCATTGGAAAAGACCCTGATGCTGGGAAAGACTGAAGGCAGAAGGAGAAGGGGACAACAGAGGATGAGATGGTTGGATGGCATCACCGACTTGATGGACACAAGTCTGAGCAGGCTCTGGGAGTTGGTGATGGACAGGGAAGCCTGGCTGGCTGCACTCCATGGGGTCACAAAGAGTCAGACACGACTGAGTGACTGAACTGAACTGAATTCTGAAAGATGATTTTTCATTAGAACAACAAAAAAAGGGTTCTCCTGTAATATCACTTTTAATAACCATAGTTGAAAGCATTAGTAAAAATGGTAAACAGGTTAGCATTGTAAAGGCTCTGACAAATCCTACAGTAAAGAAACCTGTTTAGTTTTACTTAGTACAAGGTTTGCCACTCATAGAGGTAAGTAATTCTTTTCATGTAGTTCCAAGAAACATACTTTGAAAAATGTAGATGAGAAATCACATCCATAATTTTTAATATATTTTCTTCTTAATTTCTCTGGGAATTTAAAATGTTTAATCTTTACATTAAAAAGATTTCAGGGATAAAATTGAGTTTAAACTATTTTTCCAAACCACTAAACCAAAATGGCATCATTGCTGAAAATAGGCTAAAATACATTTTCTGACTCTTCACAAAAACTAAGAATATTTCTACAATACTTATGAGAGACCATTTATTGGGGCGGGGGGTGATTTACAGCAAGAAACATGTATGGTATAAGTACCTCACAAAAATAATTACTTCCATTTGGTATCTGAATTAAGTGATGCAATATGTCTACTTAGTTGAATCTGAATTCTAAGGTGGTACATGTTAAAAAGCAGTTACAACAAAAACATCATTTAGGATATAAAGCAAACAAGTAGAAAAAGTAGAAATACACCTAGCACAGGTAAAATCGGTATATACGAGTATGAACCAGTGAGGAATCAAGACATTCAATCTTTATGTGTCATAAGACTGAGGTTATACTATATTATTGTGTAGTAACAGAAAGAGACTTTCAAGTAACTCACTAAGCAGTTAAAATATCTTAATATTTAAATTAAAAAAAATACTCACGTTCACTAATCATGACCATTAACATGATTAATTAACACTACTAGCATTACACGAATTAAAGCAGTTGCCCGTGACCGGGGATGGGGGACGGGGGAGGAGGAAGGGAACAGCAGTGGAGCAGACGTGTAAAGGGCAAGTGACGAGCTCACTGAGGGAGGCCGGGGTGACGCGCCAGGATCTGAAGAGCGTGACGAATGTGACCCTCCAAACCTGAGGGTCTAGAAACGAGGGGAGGAGGCTTACAAAAGAAACATGAATTTAAAACAGAAATAAAAGTAACAGGATCAGATAATATGTAAAAGGTCCAATTAAGACGATGACAAAATCTGAGTCTGAAATTATCAGATGGAACACAGAAAACTGAGCAGCAAAGTCTAGATTTATAGTTGCATGGCAGATAAAGAAAGAATAGAGAAAAAGCTTTAGGGAAGTATGGACAGTACAAAAACCAAAAATAAAGCAAGAAGAGAATTAAAAGACTTGTCTGATAGGAAGAAGAACACTGTTTATCAAGCCAGAAGGATGAGAGGAAAAAACAAAGGCAAAGGGAAAACACATTAGGGATCTTCAAACAGTCATGAAATAAAAATACTTTTGGAAATAAAACTAAGCACTAGTCAAAATTAATATTAAGCAAAATAGAAATTATTGATTTTAGCCTTAAGAAGGCTGGAAAGTAGAGAGGAGAGCAAGATGCATAGTGTTGGGAGAATAAAAGCACATAAGAAAATGCAATATAAAAAGAGTATATGGGCATGTAAACAACAAAAGTAGAGTTGAAAAGAAATAAACTATAAATATTAGGAAATACAGTTACAAGGATAGCAGTCCTTATGTATAATTGGTAAGATCTTTATGAATTTCTCCACATTTAATTATCTGTTAAAAAAGATCCTACAACAGGTCCTACCTATTTGAGTCCATTAAAACAGCAATTAATACAGAGGCAGAAACAATTAGGCATTTATTCCTACTTTAACTCACTATATGTTTTGTAACTCTCATTAAATAATGTCTGTTTCTTTCTTTCCCATCATTTTAAATTAAGTTATTCAATCATCAAAATTTTCTTAAGGCAGAAAAGTAGAAGTTGCTCAGTCGTGTCCGACTCTTTGCGACCCCATGGACTATACTGTCCATGGCATTCTCCAGGCCAGAATCCTGGAGTGGGTAGCCTTCCTGTTCTCCAGGGGATCTTCCCAACCCAGGGATGGAACCCAGGTCTCCCACATTGCAGGCGGATTCTTTACCAGCTGAGTCACAAGGGAAGCAGCTCCTCACATTTTTGGAATAAGTGGGTTGAACATATGTAATAGTAAATTTTTCCTTTAAGTGATCTGTTTTCAGATGTCTCTTCGAACATACAATATCTAAAAGCGGAAGAGAATTCCTTCCCTTGCTTTCAGATAAAAATGAAGGTAACTGGGATTATCATTGATGAAGAGACCAACACAACTAAATCTGATGGTAACCCAAAATAATACAGTTATTCCTGTGACTCTATGACATATATGCTATGTTTCTGTAATCTTAAGATCATAATCTATCTTTACCAGGATTTCAGGGCTGGACAGACACATTTACGAAATTTTTAAGTTGCGAGTGATCTTGGGAGGGGTTCCAAAGCAAAAGAGCCAATCTGGCAGCAACCACGACAAAACGTGAATGCTCCACATGTGACCATCAAAACTGATCCTTTGGAGACAGACTTCTTAATTAGGCCCACTATTTCTTCCTCATTCAATCTCCCTGAAAACATTTTACACAATTGTAAGATACAGCGGTCTGCTACCAGTCTAACCTTGGTAGGGACAGATGACACAGAAAGCTTCTCTTAAGAAATTGTCTTAACGTAAAAACTGTATTAAGGCCATTTAGTCTTTAGAAAAGAACAATGTCTACTATGATGGAGGCATTCAATAAATATTTATTGAATGAATAAGTGACTGTAAGGCCAAGGTATGGGGAGTAACCCAGGAATATCAAAAACTCTTTAAGTATTAGTGAAAGCAATAACTAAACAAATCATAAAGTGACACGGTCTACTCACTTATCCCCATAATTTTCCTCTTCACTTGGTAGAAACCCATGTTCAAGGGACAGTATTCCTTTTACCTCAGATAAGACAGATGCCAACAAAGTGAAGCAGTAGGAATTCACTCACCCACTGGGCTGCTTCCAGCTCCATTTGGCACTGTGAGGTCTGAAGTGCTCAACATCCCACCTAACATTACAGAGAGGAGAGAGGGCAAGGAGTGAATGTGAATTGATTCTCCTTATCTGAATGAGAATGAATTGACCAGAGGTAACCCTCACTTCATTCCTAAAACACACAAAAATAAAAACTATCCCAGGCTGAACTCGGCATTATGATGTAGTCAAATATACAGGCACTCATCTATCAAGCTCTGGACATGTCTGGGGTCTTGCGACTCAATACCAAATAAGTACATACTGATAATAATAGGGGCAGTGCTAATGGAGTGCTATAAAATCTAGGAATAATGGGAGAGGAGATAATTGCATTATACACAGAGATGCAGTAAATGCCCCTCAAATTTCTGAGTTAATGAACAAATCAGGCAGAGGGGGATGCAGAAAACGCTCTAAGTGAGTCTATCTCTCCATTTATTTTTTAACACAACTGGCTCACAATCAATTTTTAATCTTTATGATATCCTAAATAAATTTTCTGCCTGTCTAGGTATGGCTTCCCCATGATATGGAAAGCTTATTTTCCAAAATAGGCAGGTTCTCTATTTGTTCCACAATACCTGTAAAATGCTAGAGCCACAGACTTTCAAAAAAAAAATACTTTAAAATGGGGGCAATTATGTAGTAGACTCTTGCTCATCAAAGCAGTAACATTAGGAGTAGCAGAATAAGAAACTGTTCATGTTAGCAATTAATTTTCTCATTCTTTTAGTTCAAGAATCAGAGGAATAAGTATCAGTACATACCTGCACTGCCAGTACTTGGTGGTCTCTGAGGAGCTCCAGGGGATACATTTCTATGTAATGTGGCTTGAGGTGGAGAGAGCATGCTTGTTTCTGCTAATGCTGAGCTGGCTGCCAAAGATGGGGACACAAGTGAACTCCCTGGGTTAGTGTAGGACAAAGCACTGGGGCTGGTCACAGGGACTGTGACAGACATTGAGAAATTCTGAGGCGGCAAACCGGGCTATAAATAAAGAACAAGGAAGAGAAAACTGTTAGTTTCATTTTCATCTAATTAAATTTAATAACTTATGCACTTTAATTTGGTAAGGTAACACTAGTTACTAAAAGTAGGGGATGGAGGTAAGTTCTTAAAATAAATTTGCAGGTTTATTTTTTTTTACAATTATATGAGAATGTTTAACATGAACATTTTCAGTTTCAATTTTTACACAGTAATACATATATGCTAGTATAATATGCACATTATATATTTCAAGTATTCACAAAGATGAAAATGAAAGGCCAGAACCTGATATTATAGATGTGCTGTCCAATTTAAGACGTTAGAAATACATCGTTACCAAGAAAGCATAAATTAGCACTTATATAAATGCAAATCAGTTTAGTAACATTACACTTCAGTTGGGGGATTCCAAATACAACAAAAGAGAAAGGATGTACACATATTATAAACTTCATACATCAAATCTGCCCTGGTCTGATTTAATTCACTAACCTTCTTAATGGACAAAACTAAGCCAAATTTTATATATGTATATATAACACAATGCAACGAGTGCAATAAAAATGCAAAAAAAAAAAAAAAAAAACTTATGCAAAATTAACTACTGACAAGTTATCTTTAAATGTATGAAGATTAAATTACAAAATTATGTTATTTTATTTCCCTCCAAAATATACCGTGGTCCCTTAAAAACAGTATTTTCTATTTTCCTCTTTCATTTCCTCCATAGGCCACTTATAATATACTTGTTAACCATGATAAATGTAACAACCCTCTTTATAATTTGAGAGAAAATAAAAAAACTTTCCTCTCCCTACATTTTAAAACTGATTTCCAAATTCAGGTAACACTGCTAATTCAAAGTTGAAAGAGTATAAATAATTAAGCACTTTATTCAATAGTTTATTTCAGGGAGAAAATTATAACTCATTAAAAGATATAAAACAACAGATACATGATTAAAATTTTTTAAAGGTAAAGCAATTTTATTTATGCAAAGTTTGTGCAGCTTAATGTTATCTGCAAGGTCACCAACATCCATATGAGGTCAAAAGGAATTTTACTTTATTTTTTCTGGTGTTATGTTTCTTAAGAAGGGTATTACCACAAAAATATCTCTTTAAGTCTGTTGTCCATGGGCTGCTTCTTATAGCATCAGGCTATTTTGAAGAAATAATCCATAATACATACTTTAGGGCACAGTTTTAAGAAAATTAACTCTGGTAGTGAAATAAATAGCAGTGGTACCAATTTATTCATGAAGCCTACAACATATATATAGTGGTAGAAAAATTAGGTCAAGAATAATTGTCTTAAGCAACTCTTGCCAATGGAGCTTCAGTGAGAACCCTTTGAAGTATCAAAAGAGCACTGTTTTACCATTAGATGTGTGAGCATGGAAAATTTTTAAATTAACTATTTGTTTTGCAACCAGTTTAAGAACACTGCTTCCTTAAATTAAAATCAAGTCAAGGCGCTCTTCCTTAATACCTACAGTGTAAGAAAAGAATAGGAATTTGGAGGTACTGTCAAATGGGGACACTTACAAAGAGTCAAACAGTAAGCTACTATTATAGCAACTATATAAAATAATTAAAAATAATTTTGAAGCACCAAATTATATAATAAAATCTAGCCATTTTATATTTTATAGTCTCAAAATCTACTTAAGTCCATATAATATTTTCAAAGTCATCAGAGGGAGAGGGACGTCTCAAATGCATCCTTTTATTTAAACTCATGGTAGTTTAAAGCTGGAAGGGACCTTAAAAAATTATGTGAGCCAATTCATTCACTTTACAGATGAGGAAACTGGAATCTAGAATGTTGAGACGCCCTACTCAAAAGTAAGGAGATAGTAGCAGAGCCCAGATCAGGATGTTTTCTCCTCACTTCTACATTTAAAACACTGAAAACTGAAGATGTACTACTGTAAGATTTCCGCAATTTTATCTTGAAGTTCTACAAATCCGCAAGAAATGAACACGTCCCTCCTCCCCCCTTCACTTACTGCTGTCATCACCCACTGTGAAAGCAAACAACAAGAGATGTGGTCAGTCTCTCCATGCACAAGATAAAAGCACAAACCACACTTTAGTACTCACTGCGATTTTATGGTTCCGCATCATATTATCAAATTCCTCATTAATTTTTTTATATTTTTCTTCTGTATGTGGAGTTAGCACATAGGAAGTATCAGGGTCTGGGCTGTCGCACCCTCTGTGTTCCTTCTTGTTCAGAGCCTAAATAATGAAGTTAACAGAAAGGATCAACAAATAAAAAGTAGAGGTAAAGTAAAAGTACTTACAGGGCCTCGTTTGAAAATAAAATCACTATCTTCATTTAGTTTGCTGAATCTGTCCTCCGAGAGTGGACTGTGCTCAAAGTAATCGTCAGCATCAGGGCTCTCACAACCATTAAGGCCTTTTTTTCTTAAAGTCTGAAATACAATTGGAAAATTCACACACAAATGATACTAACTTGCCATGAGTCTTTTTTGTAAAAATTAAGTAAGAGAGCACAGACTGAATGAACTGGGTAATACAAGAGCCACTGAAATGGGTTTAAATGATCACAAGTGTACTGTAATTCTTCAAATAAGGTAATCCTTACACATACGCAAAATCATGTTCCCATTATACATTAAGAGAAAAGGAGTATTTCCATATTTGGATTCTTCCTTTCCAAACTTCCTAGAGAATACTAAATTAGTCACTGCTCTGATAGTTACAATCTAAATCTGATTACAGCCTGATCACATGTCTGATAGGATCAATGAGTACGAGATCCCAAAATACAAACATATCAAGATGAGACTTTGAGAAGTTATCACAGTATCTTTATGAAATGAACATTTCAGCAATTTCATTACTGACATTCCTTTCTGCCTGAGAGTTTATCCCATCACCAGAAAGAATACATAATTTTATCCCTAATTTGTTCTTAAATGCTATGATTTTCCTGCCAATGCAGGAGATGTAAGAGATGTGGGTTCGATCCCTGGGTTAGGAAGACTCCCCTGGATGAGGAAATAGCAACACACTCCAGTATTCTTAGGGCTTCCCTCATAGCTCTGTTGGTAAAGAATCTGCCTGCAGTGCAGGAAACCCTGGTTTGATTCTTAGGTCAGGAAGATCCGCTGGAGAAAGGATAGGCTACCCACTCCAGTATTCTTGGGCTTCCCTTGTGGCTCAGGTGGTAAAGAATTCACCTGCAATGCGGGAGACCTGGATTTGATCCCTGGGTTGGGAAGATCCCCTGGAAAAGGGAAAGGCTACCCACTCCAGTACTCTGGCTGGAGAATTCCATGGCCTATACAGTCCATGGGGTCGCAAAGAGTCGGGACAGGACTAAGCGACTTTCACTTTCCAGTATTATTGCCTGGAGGATCCACAGACAGAGGAACCTGGAGGGCTACAGTCCAAGTGGTCACAAGAAGTTGGACACGACTGAAGCAACTTAGCATGCACGCACACTGAGTTTCCTACATAACTCTGAAGTATAAAAACTCAAATACTTATTTATGTATGACAATAATGACTCTTTCCTACATAGAATGTACATATTAGTGACTTCACAAATCTTTAAATTTTGTTACAAACACTAATTCAGCATGATCCTTCCCACCCTTTGCTAGCTCTTTCTATAGAGCTCCTTCATGGATTAATTTAATCCACTGAATTGACTTTCTGGAGAATTTTCTTGAATGTCCTGGACCATACTGATTCTTTTTCTGTTTTCTTACTTTAGGATAAAAATATAGTGAACAGTTTTTTTTTTTTTAATATTGCATTTTTCTAATTAAAATCATCACAAAATGACTTGTTTAGTTAAAAGAATACACTTAAAACTAAGGGCTTAATAGTCTATAGAATATTAATTTACTTCCAGAATGTCTAAATTTTAAAAAAATCCTCATGGGTCTTATTATAAAGTAGAATTATTTTTTAAAGTAGATTTTAGAGCTCAACAACTTAGATAGCTTTTAGATTTGCTGATTTTCAAGCCAACCACAGAGAAATTTTCAGATGTTAAAATTTCCCAAGTAGGCATACCAACTTAGGCTAAGAAATGTTTGAACGACAGACTAACACTAGATGAATGCATTTGTGCTGCAAATGATTATTTATGTTAATTTAAGGTATATTTTAAATTAATTTATAATAATGGATCTTGGTATCCTTTCCAACATGATTTATAATATCTGTGAATGCTATTTTACTTCTTTTCTTGAAAGCAGTAAAATACAATACAAACACACAATACATTAAGATATGAGAATTTGTTTTTAAATTTATCTGGTCTATTTTAAGATTTCACTTTATTCAGTTTGATGCTTAAGGAATCGTAAGTAATCATTGGGATATCTACGTTAGCTGCTCAAATTTCTTGGCATGTGCTGGGAATCCCACCCATAATGCCTCAAACTTCCACAACACATCACTAAACACGAGCAGACAGCATACACCACACCTATTCCCCCAAAATTGGCCTCAAAGCTCTAAGTTATATATGTGGGTCTAAGTAATCACTGAACTTTTATGTGTACTTAGTCATAAAATGTCCTGTTGTTTATAACTAAAAGGTGAAGATATATCCTGCCCCATTCACGGTAGGAAGTTCTGCCTGGCAAAGCTCCACAACTTGCTATCAGCAATGAAGATGTTAACACTCAGAATACTGGAACACAATGAACTCTTACAACCAACACAGCTACAGAAACAGAATAAATATAGTAGATGCCTATGTACAGATTAACAAAGTTGATTTATTCTACCCTGAAATCTCCAGATATTTTCCCCTTATAGTCCTATACCTTAAGGCTAGGTAATTCACAGTCTTGCTCTTCCACTAACAACAATCATCCAAGTGTGTCTCTGAACATTTTCAAATTACAGAAGAAAAAGAATATGGTCTTTGTTTAATCATTACACACTTTTATCCTACAAGAGTAGGGTTAACCCTACTTGTACTAATGAGGAAGAAAAGTGTTCTGGTATCTCCAGTTCTGCAAGCCTTCACTTCAGATGGGGTTCCTGTCATGGTGAGAGAATTCAAGAGGCCATATCAGCTCTACAGATAAACTCATGTACCTCTGTTGGATATCCAATTTGGGTTTTATCACTAGAACATGAAGAGCTGTTTTGAGGATCCAACTACCATAAAAAGACTTTTTCTGCCTTCTTTATCAATACCACATAGCATAATAGTAGAAGTTTCTCCTGTGTCACTGGTACTAACAAGTGGAATGCTGGCATCTATTAACAAGGCCAGGCGAGGCATATAAGAAACAGGCTAGCTTCAGCTTTCTTACACGCTGCAAGTCAGCCACAATGAATGTACTTGCTCAGGGAGGAAAACACAACCTGAAAGGCCACCATTAGGGGGGAGTCTGCTTTGAAGTGGGAAAATGCAAGAATATTAGCCCTGTGCACTCTCTATAGTTACTACTGATGATAATAATGTTCCATATTCTCAAGTAAGCAAGATTTTAAAAGTACTTTATTCTTGTACATGTGACTGACAGTTTTTCAGGCCATTATGGCAAAACTTAAGGGGAAGACTATTGTGCCAGAATAATTTGATATTTCAGGGGCATACACCACTTAAGTTAATGTATCCTGTTTGCTTTTCTTAAATGACTGTATTCTGAAATATAGATTATGAATTGCTAAAGGGATCAATGGGTGATGAAAAATTAAATTATTAATCAATTTAAGCTGTCTTGATACAATCTGTTCTGTGTCTTTATATCAGTGTTCCAAATATATCTAAAGAGTCTAACTAGAAACATTATTTACATGAAATCATAAAATTAAGTGTACCTACAAATTTTATCAGCCCATTTCTACAGAAGACAGACATTTTATTTTTGGAGTGTCAGTTGAACACCTTTAAAAAAACAAACTTTCCACTTGTCACAACAAAGTTAAATTCTATTATGATTTTAATAGCTTTTCTTTTTGTGATGTTGGGGAATTTTACGTAGGTTTTAAATAATGAATACCCTTAGATAACATTTACCTTCAATATTCATTACATAAAGACAGATTGTAAAAATTTCTTAAATGGATGAAAAAATAATTGTTAAGTGTCCTTAATTTAAAGCAATGCATTCATTAGGACACATCCTTCCAGGTTACCTGATTCATTGCGGTTTGTGCCAGTCTTCAAGCTGTTTTACAACTCTGCAGAAACAGAAGTTTATTTGTAGAAAGCTGACAGTAATACAAATAATTACTGTTTATAGACATACAAACAGATTCTGTCTGCAGGAGGTCTCAACTGACCTCTTTTCTCACTGAGGAAAGAGGTCAGTTTTACATCTATGAAGAAAATTCATTTTGCCTTCTTGATGAGTGAGAGTGTTACTCAGTCACGTTCAACTCTGTGACCCCATGGACTGTAGCCCGCCAGACTCCTCTCTCCACTGGAATTCTCCAGGCAAGAATACTAGAGTAGGTAGCAATACCCTGCTCCAGGGGAATCTTCCCAGCCCAGGGACTGAATCTGGGTCCCCTGCACTGCAGGCGGATTCTTCACTGTCTGAACCACCTGGAAAGCTTCTTGATGGGCTTATGCACTTGTCTTTGGCTTTATCTTTGGATTTACCTTTAACCAGTTGCAACATTTTTTCTGCTCCCTCAGAAATTAGTAAGTTAAACTTTTGACATGTTCATTATATAGCTGAGAGTCATGATTTTACCTTTTTCTGGAGAAAAAAC
Organism: Okapia johnstoni; assembly: GCA_024291935.2. Taxonomy (NCBI): domain Eukaryota; kingdom Metazoa; phylum Chordata; class Mammalia; order Artiodactyla; family Giraffidae; genus Okapia; species Okapia johnstoni. The sequence continues at coordinate 5,488,685 of CM044326.1, forward strand.
AAAAAAACCTGTTTAACAGTTGTAAGAGTGAAATCACCCTTGACTCATGATGCACAACAGATCCAAATGCAAGGGAAAGAGTCTGCTCTTTTTAGAACTCAGTACTGGACTATTGATTTTTAAAAGAAAAAACAATGTGCTGTTAAAATTTTTGAAAATACTTGATTATCTAATTAATGACCTGTATTAATTTATTATGGTATGAACAATTAAGATAATTATGATCAGAGAAGGATTATCAGATTTCAGTTCTCTTATTCAAGAAATTAAGGAGAATTATCCTTAATTTTTGTGACAATTCATAAATGAAATTATTATTCATACTACAGTATTAAGAGTGTAATCATCTAAAACTGCAAACCACAGAATCTCTTGAAACACAGTTCCTTCTCCATATGAACCTAACAAGGCTCAAAGTAAAATTCATGCTATTGGGGAAAGAGTAAGTAGTGTTTTGCCTCTAAGCATTTCCAGGGAGAAGGAATCCCTACACCACACCTAAACTTTCCAAACAGGATATGCCCAAATTAAACTTACAAGTAAAAGGATGTTTTCTTTTCAGTTTTGGTATCAATCAAATCAGTTTTATCGAAATGAAGAGTAACTTGAAGCCCACTTTATAGATGGATGAGAGTAATGATTTTATACCTTCTTCCAAATCTATTCCAAAACTTTGAAGAACTATACTCCCAAGTGACTACTGCACATTTCCATTTGGATATCTGGCTAATATCACTATTTCAGTTTAATCAAGATGGAATTCATTATCTTTTATCAAATATCAATAGATCTCCTCTTTGGACTTAGCTATTTCTAGTCAACACAGCAAGCAATCTTGCTGTTCACTTTGCTCTCTCCCCACATTAACATGGAATTTTGTAGATATATTATTCCATTTCTACTGCCACCACACTCATGCAGCCTGTGCTGCTTTATACCTGGACTCTTATTACACCCTCCTTCACTTCTCTTTCTTCTAATTTGTCCCATAAATTGTTACAAATTCAGTTTTCTTCCATATCACTTTGTATTTGTCACCCTTGTTTTAAATATTTGATGGCTCTTGGTGATCTAAAAGCAGTAGTCTCTCAACTTTTTAGATTATCCCACCCCACCTGTAAACATATTTCATGCACAGCCCCCAATATATGCATACATTGAAAAAATTATAAGCAAGAATGACTGTCAATCTTTTAAAATAGTAACAAACATATCTTGGGATAAAATATAATTTCTATTATTTTCTCCCTGAACTCCAGTAGTTTTATACATCTTACATCCCTCCTGAAATAACAAATGGGGAGTACAAAATCAAAATCCTTTAGCCTAACTGAAAGTTACCTAAAAGCCTAACTTTTTTTTCCTCTCCCATTTTTATGCTCCCTGAAACTTCTGACCCAGCCAGAGTAGTCAAAATTATTGTCCTCCTAACAGTCATAAAAATCCCTCACTGATGTCCCCCACTTGCCTGAAACCCTGTCTTCTCTTTTATCTGTATGACTACCTTATAGCTCACTGCGGCCTAGTTTGAACTCCATTTTTCCATGAAACTTTCTTTCCCCACTGCTTCATATGCTGAAGTTGTAAGAGCACTTACTCTTTACAGCATTCATGTAACATATGCAACACTGTATTTACTTATCTTCTGCATATTTTCTGTATTCTTTAACTAATGTATGAACTTTCAAAGACTGAAGTCTAGACTGCTTTACATTTTCAGAGTCTAGACAAACAAGGTGCCACACACACATGAAATATGTATTTATTAATACTTGCACAATAAAAAACACATAGCAAAGGAGAGACCAGGATGATGTGATGTTACTTCAGATGTTTTTCTAAAACAGAAAGTTATGAATTTGTTATATTTAAACAATAATATAAGGCAATTATGAGACATTAATTTGTACTAAGTTGCTCCACAGAAATTGTTGACAGCTGGACTGCATTTGAACTACAAAAATACAATTCTATAAGTATAATTTCATATGTAAGTTCAACTAATAACAACCTAGATGCTGAAAGCTGCTGGGATACTCTCCAGTGGGCTTTTGGATATGAAAGATCAGAACTGGTAGTGCAAGACGACCTCTTATTTTAAGTGTACATTTAGCTATAATCAACTAACAGTCAGAAGTTCTTATTTTGGATCTTATGTTGAGCACAGAAGGCTGAAGTATAAACCAAGAAGTCTAAAAATCAAAAGTCATACCTTTCTTAAATAAGAGAAACTCCATGTCATCTACAGAGGATCAACCCAGTTAAAGAAAATTATCTTAGCACTGAGACAAAGGTCCACAAAGGTCCACAAAGTGACAAAGGTCACTAAATCTTTTATCCTACTGAGAAAGCATCACCAAGACAGTATCATAATTTAAGTTTCTTTAAAATTTGGGAATTATGTTCTGGTTACAAAAATGGCTAATTGTATAAGAACCTCGAACATCAATTAGTTTTGCATGAAGACCATCAGGAGAGTCATCTTGCAAACTAGCCATGGTGGCAGAGATGAGGGACCATGGAAACTCTGAGACAGAGTTCCTCTTCAGACTTTAAGGAAGCCAGCTATTCCTTTCAGCCTTGGGTTCCATCCGCCTATATTTTCCAATAAATTCTTCTTTAGTTAGAGCCACTTTAAACGAATTCCTATTCTTTATAATCAAAGAACCTTGATAAAAAAAAACTGTCACAATTCTTTGAGTCATTAGTTAATAGTCTCCTTATCCAAGTCATCTAAGTCTCCTAAGCTAAGGCCTCTACCACTGAGACCAGAAAAGATCCCAAACTTGGAAAAGCTGACTCAAATAATGGTATATTCACCAACAAAGATCTTTAAAGTCATATGTTCTACTGTTCTATTTATAAAGTATTCACAACCTTATCTTTCAAGTTCAAAGAAATACTTTTAGAATTCTGGGTATATAAAACACTGTTTGGCTGGCCCTGAACATTTGCTTCTCATTTTCTGGTCTATATTACTGAATCTGTTGGTGAAACTGAAGACAGCAACAATAAGGGAAGAGTGAAAAGGAGACAGAAATCAGGAAAAAGAAACTTGAGGAGGCAAGAACAATGCTGTTTTAGACTTTTTTCTAGATATCTCAGGTTTTTTTTAAAACACAATAAACAGAAACATATTTCAAAAAGGATTATAAATTAGGCAGTGGCAGCTAAATTTAAATAGATTTCTTTTTGCTTATATTCTCTCATCAGCAAAAAATAATATTTAAAATTTCAGACATAATAAAAATAACATTTATTCTGCATGGAAATTATATATACAATGCAGATATATATAAAATATATATGCCCTAATACATATATACACACTATAGCCTTTGGTGTTTGTTCACAGAATGAAGAAATCTAGGACTCAGGATATTGTTCATTATAAATATATTTAAATAAACATTTAAATCATGTGGAATCTGAAATAAAAACTTGTAAGAATCCCAGAGGACTGGTATTTTCTGGAATTTTTAGATGATAATGAATTTTGGATTCAGGAGTCTATACTGTCTGTTTACCAGAGCCCATGCCAGATAAGACTGCATTTTTAATTACCGTCAACCACGAATTGAAAATATTCTTTGATACACCCTCAATTTTATAATGATAACTGTCAAATTCCATTCCGAAGTAGTAATAATCATAGCACCTAGAACTAAAACTAGGGAATTAAAAGTACTCAAAAGGTATATACACATAGTTTTAAAATGCACGATGAGCTCATCAATTATACCAATCCACAATATTATCACCCACCTTAAATCACATTTCAGTGAAACAACTAAGCAACTCCATAAACGCTGGCTGAATAGCTAATTTGTCACCTCTAGCACAAAGAATAAATGAGTGCTTAAAATTATGGAATGATGTCTTAAGTCCCAAGGAACTTAAACTAGATTTTAGAACTTCTTTAAATGTGAAAAGTTCTTTTTTCCATTTTTAATAACTGTTTCCAATTCTGAAAGATACTTATTCTTCCTAGACACTTTGAAAACAAAAACATTTTTAAAAAACTGGACATAACACATAAAAGGGCTTCCCTCATAGCTCAGTCAGTAAAAGAATATGCCTACAATGCAGGAGACCTGGGTTCGATTCCTGGGTCAGGAAGATCCCCCGGAGAAGGGAATGGCAACCCTCTCCAGCATTCTTGCCTGGAGAATCCCATGGACAGAGGAGGCTGGCAGGCTACAGAACATGGAGTCGCCAAGAGTCAGACACGACTTAGTGACTAAACCACCACCAATAGAAGGTGCATCAAAATTTATATAAAATTCAACAACTATAAAGTGAACAACAGTAATTCTAATCAGATCAAAAAATACACTAGAACCAGAACTCTATATATCTCCTTCAATCACATAACCCTCCCCTCTCTCCTCCATAGCAATACCATCCTAAGTCTGTGGTGTCGACTTCCTGTACTTTTATCATAGGTTTACGATATACAACCCTCAAACTATAACTGACTTCCCCGGTGGCTCACTGGTAAGAATCCGTCTCCCAATGCAGGAGACACGGATTGAATTCCTGGGTCGGGAAGATCCCCTGGAGAAGGAAATGGCCACCCACTCCAGTATTCTTGTCTGGAGAATCCCATGGATAGAGGAGCCTGGTGGGCTACAGTTCATGGGGATGCAAAGAGTCGGACACGACTGAGCATGCACATATTTCTATATATTATGTGAATGGAATATATGCACTGTATTATTTTGTCTGCTCTCCTTCAATACACTTGACGTTTAGGGTTGCAGTAAATTACAGCTTGAACATTTTTATTGAATATTGTACTATATTATGTGGGAGAAAACTTTATCCATTCTATTACAGATAGACACTGAAGTTGGTCCAATCTATTAACTATTATGAAAATGGAGCTATGCACATTTTTGCAGACATAGTTTACTGCATATCTGCACACACTTCTCCAGGGTATATTCTTAAGAGAAGAACTGTTAGTTCATAAAATGATATCGCCACACTAGATAATGCAGAACAATTTTTTAAAGTAGTGCCTGCAATGAAGATTTAACTTGCTTTCCCTTCATTACCAAGAAAATGGAGCACATTTCAAAATTACTGGCCATTTGGATTTTCTCTTTTGTGAGGTGCCAAGTGTTTCAGGACTTTGCCAATTTTCTATTGAGTTGTCTTTTTCTTATCACTTTACAGTCATTCTTTTATTGGTAATCAACATAAGTTCTTTGCTACACTTATGTACTGTTGAAAAAAAAATCCTTTCCTATTCTGTGACATGTTTAAAACTTGTCTTTGGATGAAAACAGGTTCTTAATAAAATCAAATTTATTCATTTTTTCCTTTAGTAATGTTTATGTCTCGTGTAAGAATTCCTTTTCTACCTCAAAATCATGAAGATATTCTCCTACATTATATCCTAGAAGTGTTACAATTTTGCCTTTCATATTTAGGTCGATATTTCAGAAGGTCAATTTTGTATAAGACACAAGGTAGGTTCAGTCTCAGTTTCCCCATATATATGTATCCAATTGTCCCAGCATCACTGCTTAAAGAGTTGGTTCTTTCCCCCTTTGACTTGCAATACCACATTATGTGCATGGTTCTGTTTTTGAGCTATTACTTCACTGATACATTTGGTATTTGTGCTAATGCCACATTACTACAGCTAAAATTAGTCTCAATATATTGTAATACAAAGCTTCTCATCTTGCTATTCTTCAGAGTATTTTCTTATCCCCTTAAATTTCCCTATACATTTAAGGATCAGTAAAATTAATTCCTTGGGATCTTGACTGGCATTTCCTTGACTCTATATGGATTATTCATGTAGCATGGACATATTAAAACTTTCAGTCCATAATAATAGGATACTCTGTTAAGTCAACCCTGCCTTCCTGGGATAAATCCAACTTAATTACAACTTACTTTTATATATGGCTGGATTTAATTTCTGTACTAGTTAGCATACATGATGTTGGATGCTTTAACACACACATATCTCAGTGGCCTAAAACAATGAAAGTTTCTTATTCATACAAAGGCTAGTGAGGATGTTTATCTGAGAGAGCCTTGAGTGAGATTATTCAGAGCCCGTTTATCTTTTGGTTCCACATGGGATCTCAAGAGTTTCCATATGGATTCTCTGCAGCTAGCTGACTAATTGAGGAGACAGAGTATGAAGATCATGTGGCAGGTATTCTACAGGTCAGGCCTGGAAGCAGAATGAATCATTTATCTCTATTTATATTCAACCAGCTAACTCAGACACATGACTACTCCAAAGCAAGGGAAACTAACAGAGTCTAGATATGTGCTCAAGCAATGGAGAAAACAACTCAATGTGAAAATAAAAGTATCTCTGATAAAGAAGTTGTGAACTCAACAAAGCGAATATTATGAGTTGTGAATTTACGTTCAGTGACAATGACTTCTGATTCTTCCTTTTAGAACTCTTCGTGTTGTTTTACTATCAAGGTTAGACTAGTTTCATAAAATAAAAGGAGAGTTCCCTCTTTTTCTATTCTCTGGAACAGAGTTTGTGAAATACTAGCATTATTTCTTTAAAAATTCACTATTACTTCTTACCAAGTCATCTGGATTTGGAGTTTCTTTGTGATAAGCTTGACAGTAAGACTATTCAGATTTTCTGGATCTATTGTGATTCCCTTTTGTTAAATTATATTTTTCTGGAAATTTATCCACTGAGTTAAAATTTTGAAGCACAATGGAACTGTGGGATTATTCATGCTTTAAAAAGTGTATTAAAATAGCAGTCAAACAGAAAACTAAACGTACCTTTGTGATCATCCAGTTCACTGCCTACCTTTATAGAGGAGACCACTCTCACCATTAATCACACAGCTATTAAGGGGCAGCACTGAGACTAGAATCTAAGTCTTCTGATGTGCAGTCTAGTTCTCTTCCACTACACTCTGTTAGTTCAGACTGCATTCGGTTCAGTTCAGTTCAGTTGCTCAGTCGTGTCTGACTATTTGCAACCCCATGGACTGCAGCACGCCAGGCTTTCCTGTTCATCAACAACTCCCGGAGTTTACTCACACTCATGTCTATCAAGTAGGTGATGCCATCCAACCATCTTGTCCTCTGTCATCTCCTTCTCCTCCTGCCTTCAATCTTTCCCAGCATCAGAGTCTTTTCAAATGAGTCAGTTCTTTGCATCAGGTGGCCAAAGTATTGGAGTTTCAGCTTCAACATCAGTCCTTCCAATGAATATTCAGGACTGATCTCCTTTAGGATTGACTGGTTGGATCTCCTTGCAGTCCAAGGGACTCTCAAGAGTTTTCTCCAACACCACAGTCCAAAAGCATCAATTCTTCGGCACTCAGCTTTCTTTATAGTCCAACTCTCCCATCCATACATGACTACTGGAAAAACCATAGCTTTGACTTTGCCTTTGTTGGCAAAGTAATGTCTCTGCTTTTTAATATGCTGTCTAGGTTGGTCAAGCTTTTCTTCCAAGGAGCAAGCGTCTTTTAATTTCATGGCTGCAGTCACCATCTGCAGTGATTCTGGAGCCCAAGAAAATAAAGTCTGTCACTGTTTCCATTGTTTCCCGATCTATTTGCCATGAAGTGATGGGACCAGATGCCATGACCTTAGTTTTCTGAATGTTGAGTTTTAAACCAACTTTTTCACTCTCTTCTTTCACTTTCATTAAGAGGCTCTTTAGTTCTTCTTTGCTTCTGTCATAAGGGTGGTGTCATCTACATATATGAGGTTATTGATATTTCTCCCGGCAATCTTGGTTCCACCTTGTGCTTCATCCAGCCCAGCGTTTTCATGATGTACTCTGCATATAAGTTAAATAAGCAGGGTGACAATATACAGCTTTGATGTACTTCTTTCCCTATTTAGAACCAGTCTGTTGTTCCATGTCCAGTTCTAACTGTTGCTTTCTGACCTGCATACAGATTTCCAGACTGCATTAGCCAGTCAACAAAGAAAAGGAAGAGTGCATAGAGGTTTGTCATCACGAGTCACTTCAACCACTGGAAAGAAAGCATTTTTCTTGTGCATGTGGCTGTAGGCATTGCCTTCAGACTCTTTCCCTAGTTCTTCCATGACCTTATCTGTATCTTCCTCTGAAGTGTGCGATGTTCAGGCTATGGTTTCTTTTGATTTTAAGGTCTTACACAATTCTGATATACCTTACAGTAGTAGTAGTTTTCATTCACTTCAGTCACGTCTGACTCTGTGTGACCCCATGGACTGTAGCCTGCCAAGCTCAGTCCTGTCCATGGGATTCTCCAGGCAAGAATACTGGAGTTGCCATACCCTTCTCCAGCAGATCTTCCTGACCCAGGGGTCGAATCTGCATCTCTTGCATCTCCTGCACTGGCAGGAGGCTTCTTTACTGCTAGCACCACCTGGGAAGCCAATGATATACCTAGGTTTGATGGCAAAAATCTCAGCAAATGGTAATGGTATTTCCCCCACCCCCACCCCAAACAATTTTGGGGCCTGTCTGCAAGGAGCTAGATACTTAAAGCAGCGCAACAGTCTCAGTTTACCCAGGGGGATAATATAACTCCTGTGTGTGCTGAGTCACCTCAGTTGTATCTGACTTGTTGTGACCCTATGGGCTATAGCCTGCCAGGCTCCTCTGTTCGTGGGATTCTCCAGGCAAGAATACTGGAGTAGGTTGCCATGCCCTCCTCCAGGGGATCTTTCTGACCCAGGAATCGAACTGACATCTCTTATGTCTCCTGCATTGGCAGGTGAGTTGGATTCCAACTCCCCTTTTCCCAACACATTTATAAGATATCATTTCACTGACTACAGATTTCATTTGCTGTTGTTTAGAATCAGTCAGCATTCCTTTGAAGATAATGTGTTTTTCTTTTTGTCTTTTATTTTCTGCAGTTCACTGCAATACGTCTATGCAAAGGTTAAAAAGGTTTTTAACTCTGCCTGGGATTTGCTGGGCTTCGTAAATCTGAGGACTATGAACTCTTACTAATCCCAGAAAATTCTGTCATTATCTCTTCAAATATTGCCTCTGCCCTAGTCTCTTTCCTTCAGGAATGCCAATTCAAGTTTGAATTTCTAACCAATCCTCCTTTTCTATCTCTTCTGCATTTTCCACCTTTTCATCTTCTTGTGCTGTATTATAGATAACTTTTTCTTTTCAGTCCACAAATTTCCTCTTCAGCTATGTCAAATAAACTTTCAATATGTCTGCATGCATGCTCAGTCGCTTCAGTCACGTTTGACTCTGCAATCCCATGAACCGTACGTAGCCTGCCAGGCTTCCCTGTCCAAGAAATTTTCCCAGCAAGAATACTGGAGTGGGTTGCCATGCCCTTGTCTAGGGGATCTTCCCAACCTGGGGATTGAACCCATGTCTCCTGCAGTGCAGGCAGATTCTTTACAGCTAAGCCACTGGGGAAATCCCTCCAAAATGTCTACTAAGATTTAAATTTTGGCTGTTGTATTTTTTTTCATTTCTGGAAGTATTTCATTCTTTTTCAAGTGCTATATCACTTCTTTTACAATGTTTTGTTTCATACAGATATTTGTAAGTTTTTTAAAAAAATTAAAATATAGAAAGTGAAATTGCTTATAATCTATGTATAATAATACCTAAATATTTAGTATCAGTTTCTGCTATTACTTGCTGCATTTTGCTTACTGTGCATTATTTTCTCTTATGCTTGGTCATTTCTGTATGATGGATGCTCAGTGGTCTTGAAAGGTTATTTGAAAAATTTTGATGTTGACACTAAGGTGCATTTATTCAAAAAGGAAATATATTTGCTCTATCCAGCTAACTGGGACATTATTAATACTTTTCTTGGACTTCTTGTCTTATATGCCATTGGCCAGTGATTCTGCACAATGCTGGCACTTATTTTATGGTATCTCAGAGGTAGGTTCTCTTTTTTAATTTTTTCTCCTCTTTGCCCTATCTGGTCAATAAAAAAGAACTCTCCTAGCAATCTCTGACAACTTCCCAGGTGGCTCAGATGGTAAAAAGTCCACCTGCAGTGCAGGAGACCCAGGTTCTATCCCTGGGTAGGGAAGATCCCCCAGAGAAGGAAATGGTAACACACTCCAGTATTCTTGCTTGGAGAATCCCACGGACAGAGGAGCCTGGCAGGCTACAGTCAGGGGTCGCAAAGAGTCAGACAGAACTGAGCAACTAATACTTTGCAATCTTTTGCAAGAAGGGAAAAAGCAGTGAGTTTCCTTCTTTTGAAGGTCCCAGTTGGATGTGGGAAGCAATCTATTAAAATCAGAAATCAAGAAGTAGTAAATGTCCTCCTGCCTCTGTATCCACCACGGTTAGTGTTTTAACTGTCTTATCCAGATAGACAAATGATTCAGGGTAGCCATAGCTTTAAACACTTGCCTACCACTAGGTTCTAACCTTTCCTTAGATTTTGGCTGACATATTCCTTATCAGTTCTTTGATGCCAAAACAAAATTTTTGTGCAACTCACTGAGCATTTTTAGTTGTCTTCAGCTTAAGAACTGGTACAGATATTCTGGCCTAATGTTAGTAAAATTTAAAAAATCTACATTTTGCAGAAAAAATGAGTAAAATATTTTTAATGACACCTATAAAGCTGTTTTCTGATGACTTTTTGTTTGCTTAGAATTCCACATTTTCCACAGAGTTCCACCATCAACTTCCCCCAAAGAAACACAGCAAATTTGCTACTAGCAAATTTCACTCCTGGTGAGATAACCCAAGAGAAATGAAAGTATGTCCCTAAGGACACTTGCACACAAGTTTCACAGTAGCATTTTCAAAACAGGCCAAAAGCAGAAATCCCCCAGTGTTTCTTAGTGATGAGTGGACAAATAAAATACTGTACATCCATAGAATGAAATATTATTAATTAGTTAATTAAATTAATTGTTTTTTTCAAAAGCCTTGGAAAACATTTTTTAAAAAACTCAATGGTTTGATCAACAGATTATGTTTAAACCAGACTGGAGACTTAGTTGATCTGACATGATAAATGGGGTGAGATAAGACATCAATAAGCCACGGATGAAGTACTAATACATACTACAATATGGATGAACCCTAAAAACATTATGCTAAACAAAGAACCCAGTTACAAAAGAGCACATACTGTATAATTCCATTTATATGATATATCCAGAACAGACAAATCCATAGACACAGAGAGCAGATTAGTGGCTACCAGGATGTGGTGGCAAGGGGAACCAGGTAATGATCGCTAATGGGTACCAAGTTTCTTTTAGGTTTGACGAAAATGTTCTAGAATTCGTGTTCATGGTTGCACAAACTTGTGAATGTTCTAAAAACCACTGAATTGTAGAATTTAAAATGGTAAATTTTATGGCTTGTGAATAATATCTCAATAAAAAGAACAAAAAATGTTAAATCTCAGGTACGTCTATAGTACCCACTGTGGTAGCCACCAGCGACGCGCAACGATAAGTTACTAAGCATTCAATTTCACATTATAATGAAAGATATCTGAGGCAATGATTTATAAAAATACCAAGTAGTGTGAAAGTATCTTATGTAGCTTACTAAAAACTTGGAAATGTTTATTACTCTGACTATGAATAATCATCACATTGGAATTTATACCTAGTGAGTCCTATATCAAGGTATATTAAGATAGCCAATGAATAGAACTATATGAAACAAAAGCCAATAGAATCTATGAAAACAACTTTCTGTATACCTCAAAAGAGATTAGAAAAATTTCCCTCTCTGAATAATTTTCTTTTATATAGCAGCCATTTATTTGGATGAACATAAACTAATGAACATCACCTCTTAAAAAAATAAAAAGGAAAAATTCTTCTATGATTACATAGTAGTCTGCTCTACTATAATGTATTCTGCAATGCAAATTTGTTCATATGACACTGGGAAATAGAGAATGACGTCAATATAATAAAGAAGTCACTTTGGTTTATTGGTGATGATTCCTAGGAAAGAGGAGCCAAGAAGCAGGGAAAAGTACTAAATACCTTTAGCAGGAAAGGAGAACATCCTCCTGACAGCAGGAACATTTATCTGTATTATAAGGAAATTTTAAATGACAGCTTCAAAGGAGTACTCCCAGCCTTGCTGCAGGTTCCCATATCTACTTTATTTTATTTTTTTATTTATTTATTTTAGTTGGGGGCTAATTACTTTACAATATTGTAGTAGTTTTTGCCATACATCGACATGAATCAGCCATATCTACTTTAATGATAACCACCTTCTTCCCCTCGATGGCTCATTGCTACACTTCATCTGCACTGTCCTAAGACCCACTATCTCTGTCCTAATTAACAGAATAGCCTAATTAATAGAAATAGCCAGTATTTCTATTTAAATAATTTGGTGAATTTACCATATCCACCGTTGTAGCCACTAGCTACACTAAGCTGCCTCACTGAGCCATTCAATCTATCTTCTCAGTTACTATTTTTGAATGTTATGTTGGTGCTTAGAACATAAAGTTCCATAGGTTTTACAATCTGTAACATTTTTCAGGCATGCATAAACTGCATTACAGCAGAAGCATCTGTACTTTTTTCCTTTTAAAGCCTGTTTACTCCTCTAAAAGTTGGAAGTAATATATTGAACTGGGAGGAGATGTGGAAGGTGGGGAGGTACTGAAATAAAGGCATTCTTCCCAGTGTTAGAGTGAAGAAAATCATGTCCTCTTCACCTGTGAGCTTTACTTCCATTCCCACTTAAGGATATTTTATGTTTTTGTCCATACTAGCTTTGGGTAACATGATGGATTTTTAACACTATCATAAATGAATTAACACTGAAGTGAGCAACAATTTTAGATTAATTTTATAGGTCACTGTTTTCTTTTCCTTTTAAATTAATCTATTTAATTGGAGGCTAATTACTTTACAGTACTGTGGTGGTTTTTGCCATACCTCGTCATGAGTCAGCCACAGGTGTACACGTGTCCCCCATCCTGAATCCCGCTTCCACCTCCCTCCCCACCCCATCCCTCTGCTGGTGTCCCAGAACTCGGGCTTTGGGTGCCCTGCTTCATGCATTGAAGGCCAGCGCTGGATCTGTGGGACTCCACCAGGGAGGATATTAATCCTTTTCACAAAATCTTTGCCTCAAAGGATCTACAGTGTTTCAGAGACAGACCCAAGACCTTCAAGACAACATGATTTAAGTCCTGGTTTTGTTATTATGTACTGGTAAGATCTTGGACAAGTCCTTTACTTTGTCTGGACCCAGGTTCCTTACCAATTAAGTATAGCACTAGAGCAAGGCTTCCAGACATTTTCATAACACAGACTCCTTTTCACAGTAATTTGGTTATTTAGTCATTTCTGCATGACAAATAATAATGAAGTGATTTTAAGTAAAAAATACTTTAACTTAAATTGCTGTACTGAAGGAGATCATATTGTACAGACTATAAAATAATATTTGATGTTCACACTATGGTCAAATTCTAAACATTTCCTTTTGTACAAATAATGTACTCATTTTTTTAATAGCTCAATTAAGAGTGTGATGTGTGAATTAGAACACAGCCTAAATCCCCAATTTAATCCTACTTCCCCATTCAAACCAAGTGGAATAGCATCAGATAAATCTCAACATAGCTAAAAACCTATCACAATTAAGAGATGAGGTAACAGTCTATTTCTATAAACTTCTTTTAAAAACTTAATTATCTGTTGCCAGCTTATCATTCTTACAATTATTTGACTACTTAGACTGTTAAATACCTTTAACAGCTGCCCAATGACCACAGGACAAATGTCATAGCCTGGTATGCAAGATGTTCCATCAACTACACTCAATTTGTATTACTCCTCTACACAAACTCTCTATTCAAGAGAAATTTGTATGAGGTGAAGCAGATATTGATTTTTTCTATATGCATACGCAAAATCATTCAGTAACTAATATACCCAAGAAACGCTAGCCATAATACTAACTATATCTGAATTGTTATTAAGAAAAATATCAACTGGCAGGATTTGAGAATTCTAACACCACTTCTCACAGAGCAGCTGAACATCCACCTAAACTCTTACTTTCTACTGTCCTACGGAACATAACTGGTAAGTTTCACTCTTCAAAGTAACAGAGCAATTTTTAAAAACTTAATGAGCTATACAAATGTGGAAAATAGCAATAACAATATTTTAATTACATAATACTATGAGATAATTCTGTATGAACACTGGTGGCATAAAGCAGCAAAAATTTAAAATTCCTGTACAAATACTAGTTGATACTTCCAAGTTCTCTTTGTAGAACATAACTGTTTTTGAGGTTAAGACAGATTCTAGAAATAAGTGAAGTCCAGAAATTGCCACAAAATGACTAACCAGTTATATGCAAAGAAAATTTGTACAGAAGCAAAATCTTTCAGAAAAAGATTCTCTGTTGAATTACAAGAGGTAAATTCCAATATGAATAATCAAGCATTCATACATTCACGAAGATTCAAGCGGATAGCTTATTTACCAACATTATTCACTAACATTTTCAAAACAGTATTAAAAGTTTACTTTCTGCTACTTTAGTGCTAATGAACTAAAACAAGAACTACTAGTAATATTATTTGAATAAATAAATATAATCACATACCAGCGTGCTAGAACAGCCTTAGGATACATAAGGATTAAAGTATACATTAAAGTTATGAATCAACCCATCAAACAAAAACCTAGATAATTATAATGTATGTGCATACTATTATTCAAAATTGTTTATATAAGCAGTTTATACTACCATTAGAATTGTTTATAGGTACAACACTGATTGCACAATTGTAAATTAAAAAGTACACTTATGACTATCTATGCCAAGAAAATATCTTGCTTTCTTTAGACTCTATAGATTCCAAAACTGAGTTCCTCTCAGGACTGAGCTACAAAAACAACTTCAAAATATTAGGTTGGTGCAAACGTAATTGTGGTTTTGAACTGTGAATTTTAAATCATTATAACTAGCCTCAAATACACTTTTATTAATCAAAATAGGTACCATTATAATCAATACATTTTTGCCAATAAGAAATAAGTTTGCTTATTCCTGTAACATAAAAATCTGTGCTTTGGGATTCAATGAACTCCTGGAAAGCATCTTCTGTCTCCTGCTGGAAAGTGTTTTCCCTACAAAAAGCTCTCGAGATGCTTGAAGAAGTGGTAGTCGGCTGGCGAGAAGTCAGGTGAATACAGTGGATGAGGTGACACTTCGTAGTCCTATTCATTCAACTTCTGAAGTGTGGGTTGCGTGATGTGTGGTGGAGCGCTGTCATGGAGAACCGGGCCCATTCTGTTAGCCAATGCCAGCTGCAGGTGTTGCAGTTTTCTGAGGATCTCACTGATTTGCTGAGCGTACTTCTCAGAGGGATCAGATGGGCAGCAGACCACCAAATAGTGACCATGACCTTTTCTGCTGCAACTTTGGCTTTGGGAAGTGCTTTGGAGCTTCTCGGTCCAACCACTGAACAAGTCATCACTGGTTGTCATATAAAATATACTTTCCATCGCACCTCACAATTCGATTGAGAAATGGTTCACTATTGTTGCGTAGAATAAGACAACACTTCAAAATGACTTTTTTGATTTTCAGCCAGCTTCTGAAGTACCCACTTACTGAGCTTTTTCACCTTTCCAATTTGTTTCAAATGCCAAATGACAGTAGAATGGTCGACACTGAGTTTAGCTAACTTCTCCTATGATCCTCTCAACTGGTCATTGCCAACTTTCAATGGCTGGCCACTATGTTCCTCATCTTCAAAGCTACTGTCTCTTTTGCAAAACTTCTTGAACCACCACTGCACTGTATGTTTGTTAGCAGTTCCTGGGACAGATGCATTGTTGATGTTGTGAGTGGTCTCCACTGCTTTATGACCCATTTTGAACTCAAATTAAGAAAATTCCTTGAATTTGCTTTTTGTCTAACATCATTTCCCTAGTCTAAAATATACAGGAAATAAGAAGTCACTAGTGAAAAAAAAACATAAAGTAAGAAATGTGCATTAAAATGATCTATAACAAAACCACATTTAAGAATGCACTCCAATATCAAATGGCAAATTTCAACAACACAAAACCACATTACTTGTGCACCAACTTAATAAATATAACATATAGTTATCCTCATAATTTTAAATGAACTGAATGGCCAGTTTTCTTTAAACTGAATGTCTGTATTAGCTATCTTTATATAAAAGAACTGAAATACCACTTAAGACTCTAGATACATCTTGCTTTTCAGGCACACCCATATCATTGTTGAATAAGGTAAGCACTCCACATCTTTTGCTCT
Source organism: Okapia johnstoni (assembly GCA_024291935.2). Classification (NCBI taxonomy): domain Eukaryota; kingdom Metazoa; phylum Chordata; class Mammalia; order Artiodactyla; family Giraffidae; genus Okapia; species Okapia johnstoni. The sequence goes on from CM044326.1 coordinate 5,504,949, forward strand.
AAATAGGCTTCTAGCTCTAATAGAAATATGATGCTTATATGCTGAATGGTTAATATTTGGTGGTAAACATCAATATCTTAGAATCCTAAGTGCCTTGAATCCATACTGAAATGTATCCAACAAAGGGACTTCTGAGGTAAGATAATAAAATAGTCGCACATAACCCTATTAGGGAAACAGAAGCATGTCCAGTTACCACCATATTCCTAGTGTCCAGTACGTGTCATATACAGTATGATACACATCAGTTCGATAAATTAAAAAATGAATAAATAATGCATTACATCCAGTACTTTCACCCTTTTCTCTTCACTTCTCTTCAACCCCTTTCAAAAAAATTATAAGGCAATTCTAACGATTTACAGCTTGGGAATTGCAAGACTCAGTAAAACTCAGGTAGCTTTATTAGGCTCTTTCAACAGGTACCCAAATCTTCAGAAGAAGTCAAGGGTATTATACATCTCTTTGGGATCTGGTTTACTTCTTGCGTTTTAGCTATCTCCACTCTTCACACTACACTGCAGCTATTCTTGGCTGTTTTTTAACTCTGTAAAATAAGCATGCTATGCTTCTTTTCCTACTTTTCACATAAGCTGTCCCACCCACCCTAGACCCCCTTTCTCTCTCCAAACCTATCCTTTGAAGGACTCAGGTGATGGCATCACCTCTAGAGGAAGCTTTTCTGACCACTCTTCTCTCAATCCTCTGTACCCTCCTTCCCTCGATGGTCAAAAATTTGGTCAATGTATCGAAGTACTTCCCGAGAAAAAAGAACAATTTATCTCATCCTAAGTACTGAAACACTCAACCCATGACACATAGGGATATAAAAAGGATACAAAGATATTTATCAATAACCACAAGAAATACATTTCAGAAATGTGAGCTGTATTATGAAGTTATACATATGTATATATATCACAACCCTTTCCACCCATGACATGAACTCCTGTTTATTTTTCAGTAACATCAACCTTTGATGGAGAAAAACCTGACTTCAAGAAAATAAAAATCACACGCAGAGATGCACAATTCCTTATAAAAAGCACATAAATGAAAACCAATAATTGTATGATAAATAATAATATTCAAATACATAGCAAAATGAAAATAGTAAAACCAAAACTGCAAGAGCTATGGTGACTGCTGTGTGAGGTGATGGTGCAGGACACGTGGGGAGAGGAGGGGGGCCATGAGGAGTGGGTGCCTCACCCTGTGAATCACCGTCCTGCTGCTTCAGGCTCTGTTAGGGATAAAAGAGCAGGGCAGGGGGCTGGAGGTGGAGGAAAGCTTTGTCTTGTCTTCAGATGTTTCATTATTTTTTCCCTTTCCCTGCCGCTCCACTGCAGCCCTGTAAAACATTAGGCAAGCCTCTTAAACACTCCCTGTCTGTTCCATTCCTCATCTGTAATATGGGGAGAAAAAACTGATGGGCTCAAAAAGACTTTCTGAGGATGTAATAATACTGTCAGAAATCCTAAACATAATCACACCTCCAGTTCTGTAGCTAGGTGATCTCAGGAGAAAAAAGTCATCTATTTTTTTTTTTGCTCAACTGAGGAACTGGAGTCCACCTCCCCACACATCCCCACCAGATCTCCTAAATACACTCAAAGAAGCACATGGTAACCGTATAGAATTGAATCAAAATGTCACCCATTAAAAATGTGTTTTCCCTAGTTTGCAATTCACACCAATATCAGCATACTATTTTGAACTACTCTTTAGAAGGTCTTAAAAATTATGACTTATGCTTGCTCACTATTTGAAATTATTTCAGAGGAAGTCTTAGGGATAAAAATATTTTAAAAGCTGGATAACCACTGCCGAGAGATTGTATGTTAACTTGAAGCTTTTAGTCTCACTGCACTTAGGACAAGTTGATTCAAGTTAATATCAGGATGCTCAGGTCTCATCTCAAAAGTTTCTGATGCAATAGGTCTGAGTTGGAACCTCAGAACTTTCTAACAAGTTCTTTCTAACAAGTTCTCTGGTAATCTTGATGCTTCTGGTCAAGGCATCACACTTTAAGAACCACTGATTTTAAATGGCATGAGTCACTGGTATGATTACTTTTGCTACCAGCTGTTTTTATTTAATAATTCATAAATGCATCTTACATTGACTCCCTATCCTCCTTTCTATATTATTTCCAAATTCCGCTGTAATTTTAAACCAGGGAAGAACTAGTAAGACTCAAAAAGCAGATTTTCTCTTCCTTCAGAATGCAAGTTATCATCATTTTACTTCATTCATCACTGTGCCTCAAGTTCCTCAGCTGTGAAATGGGGACAATTAGAGGGATTCAATAAAATAATCTTGTTGTTGTCACTTAGTCACTAAGTTGTGTCTGACTCTTTGTGACCCCATGATTGCAGTATGCCAGCTCCTTTGTCCTCCACTATCTCCTGGAGTTTGCTCAAATCTATGTCCACTGAGTTGGTGATGCTAGCTAACCATCTCATCAATAAGATAATAATATCAATAAAAGCCCTTGGAAGAGTACCAGGTCATAATAAGTACATTGATGAATGTTTTATATTATTCTTATTCAATTACCTCACTAATTTTCTGTTCATTATTGAGGAAAACTTACTTGTGTTTGTCACATGTTAATGCATTACTGGTATATGTATAAAATCTTATCTGTTTATGGTGAAATTTTGCAGAGCTCCAATGGATCTGGTAAACTGGGGCACAAAGGGAGGAGTTAATGTTAAAGACCCAGGTTATAATCCCACTTCTTCCATTAAACTGCTACATGACTCTAGGCAAGTCATTGAACTCTGATCTCAAGTTCTGCTTCTGAAAAAGCTTACCTTGGACATGAAGATCAAATGATATATAATGCAAGTGAAAAAAAATTTTTTAAGTAACATAGTATTCTGTGATGAATAAAGTACCTCTATTTGGGAACAGTTCACAAGATATTAATAAGAAAGATAAATGGCCATGGCTTCTGTATTCACAGCTTAAATGGCAGCACAATGATCTGAATCACCACATTAACTGTTTACTGAATGCTCAATGCCAACAAGTCATTATTTTAAATATATTACATGGAGAAATACCTAATATTTCAAATATTATTGCAAGTACTGCAGAGTGAAAGATATATCATTACAAAGTAATCTTGGGCATTTATTGTGTAGCAGCTGCTACTTCACTTCATGCCTTTAGCATAATTTTTATTTTGATGCAGAACCATTCTGTTGGGTCTAGGCTTTTATTGAGTTTAAATTCAATTTATACACACATGTGAATGAATAATGGCAACTAATAACACTGGTGGTTTTCATTTCTAGTTTCTAGTACTCTAGGATATATCTAATGCTCTTATAAAATTGCATAATAAAGTTCACAAAATTTTAAATCAATATCCTGAAAAGAAAATTTGGAGGTTATAACATTTTCTTTGTACCTTCCAGTTAAATTACTATCTTTGATAGGACCAAACAAAATCTGCCATCTTTTTTTGTGTCAGTGTGTACTTACATAAAAAGATACAGTGTATATCTTTGACGTTTTCTAATGAACTATAGGTAATAAAGTAGTAAAACTCATTTTTAAATAAAGAATGTACCACATCATAGGCGTTATACACATCCAAGACGCTGGTTATCTTAATTTAAAATACCTAAATGCAACTTAAAATAAGTAAATGCTGTTGATTTTTAAAAAGCTATAAAGAAAAAATTTTTATCAACTATGATTAAAATGTTAAAACTGATTAAAATTTTAAGAGACTAGTTTTAAAATGTAATATGAAATAAGGAAAAGCAAAGACACAAACACCATTCTGTATATGTGTTCCTAATACCTGTGGTTAAAAATTGAAAGGTAGGTAAGTGTATTATGTCCTCCTCTGTTTATCATCACAATATTCAAATACCAACTACTTCTACTTTATTGTATTTATTCTACAGTGCTCTAATTTCATGCGTGCCCTTATTTCGTAGACTATGTAGAAGTGATCAACAGTACAGGGCACGCATCCCTCTATTCTCCACAGTACATGCCCAAAGGGCCTGTGTCTTGGATACGATAGAAATAGAAATACATCCACACAAGACTCCATTTTAATATATTCAAGATTCTGTCAAAGAATATTTTAGTAATATGGGGGGAAGTAAAACCCTGCTAGTTTTAAAAACTATCATATGCAACAGGAAATGGGTGAATTCAGGTTAGAGGCCTTATAAAAGTTGCTCATGAAGTTTGCAGTTGGTTTCACTGTTGTTCATACTACATAAGGAAACAGTCTAAAGTAGATCACTTGTAGCTGTTCATGACTCTTATTTATTGCTAATGTACTCAGCCACATGAGATGGCCAAAGAGTCCAGAATCAACTTGTCAGAAGTTTAATATAAAATCTTCAGTTGGTAAAAGCATATTTCAGTGGTTTACAGAACTATAGGTAGGAAAAAAACCAGTATTGTGGCTTCAATTTGAAATCTAAAAATCACTTTGTGGAGTCCCTGGCACACAGGAGTTCCTCAAAAATTTTTGTTAAATAAACAAATACAAGACTAAACGTTTGCTTCCAATTAGTATAACTGTTTGAAACGAAACTATATGTAAAAGGAAAATATACTTAAAATGATATTCTAAAAATATCCTTAAGTAAGATATTTGTAAAGCACATAGAAAGTGGCCTATAGGAAGCTCTATGTAAGTATTTGTCATTACGCTTATCCTGTTAATTTAGCTTGGTTCACAACAATCTTGGTAGCTCCATTAGTATAAAGCCATCACTACAACCAATAAAAAGAACTCAAGTATGTATGCACTACTAGTGAGGATGTAATTGCATATCACTTTTACATGTGGAAGAAAGACTGTCTTACAATGGTAATTATCCAGCCTTATGAAGATTAACTCAGTAAGACACTGACATACAAGAAAGGTACATTAAGTTTTATAATTTTATCCTTTTGCAACTAATTAAATCCCTTATAATTCAATGTGTCTTCTTTTATTTATATAATGTATCTTGTATCTATATAATTCAGAGCTTCAAAAAGAGCTATTGGTAAAATTCATGTCTGCTTATGTCCAAGAAATTCAATTAAAAAATAAAACATCAAAATGCCAACTGTTAACTGAGCTGCAAATATTTTCTTTCATACTGAAGCAAACTATAATACAGGAGGAGTGCTAAAAAATGTTTGGGATTTACTCTCTTACACTCATTGCTGACCACAACAGAGATGAAGACTCAGGTAGCTGGAAAATTCTGTGAGGATTAAATCACACTATATTCTTCATATTCTCTAAGGAAGTGAGCTTCAGGCCGTGCACAGTACCCTCAGCTTCCGGGGCCCAAGAACAAAAACCGCCGCAATGAAAGAGCAGAGCAGTCAGGGTTGAGGAGGTGGCTGCCGTCCAAAGTGCAACCAGCCTGAATGTCTGTTTGTTTATTAAGGTCAACTCTTTTTCTTTGACTTAAGGCAGTGGAGCTTTTGATAAGACAGAGAGGTTTTTAAAATAAGATGTCATTTTAGACTAAACACCAGGGATACCTTCTGTTTCAAAGAAATCCAGTTACAAAGTCTCTTATGAAGCTTACTCAAATCAAGATTTCCTACCTTATAAAATTACAATTCAAAATGCATTCTGATATGTAACAAGGAAAGAGTCTACTAGTTTATACTGCACATAAGTAATAAGATTTAACATAAAGCTGAATGATATAAAATAATTTACAACTGATAAAAACATAACTGTGCTAAGGAGTTTGGTTAAAGATGTAACCGTGTAGCGTAAGTGATAACGAAAGCAAGATCAAAAGCCTCACAGACACTGAAGGAGTGAGACACGAATAAAACGGTGGACTACATTTCTTCTCTTATGGTTAGTTCTACCTCATTTCCCATAATTTCAGTATTTTAACCAAGGAAATCTCTGATTTATTGAAATACTTTTCTAATATTACAAAACTAATTAAACATGTCTTTTTAAGCAGTGAAAAAAAACCTGTTTTGAACAAAAATAAAACAAAACTTCTAAGTATAAACAAAAAAGATAAAAGTAAATATGAAACTAGTATAAAATGCTATAGAGATATACACAGAAAGTTATCTTTTGTAAGAAGATTTTTGTAACAGGAAAGAATTAAAGGGAAAAGCATATTGATTCTCCTTTTTAAGGTTTTGTCTTAAAATACTTTCTGAATGGACTAAAATCATTCTGAACAACTCCTTTTCTTTATTTTCACACTAAATACGTTGGTAGAACTATGAGATATCGAAGGAAAAGAAATTAAAAAAAAAAAAAGGGACCATCCTCCCCCCACAACTAAAGCACTACAAACGAAACAGAAATATTTACATCCTTTTCTTCCATTTCATTAGTGTTTAAAATTGTGGGTACTCACTGAGGTAATGAAATAATTGAGACATAAAAAAACTAAAACTTCATACTGTCCAAAGTTATATCGTTTCTTATAATATTAATTTTAAAGCCCATATAAAAAGTAATCATAGATGAAATGTTAGATTATATTGATGTACATACTATATCAGCCTTGTTTATTTTTTCTTGGTGATTAGGATATGCTTATAACTGGGTCATCACATAGTAATAATTAGGTCCTTCTAAGAAACAATTCAGAGAAAAAAATATAATAGATGTTTTTTTTCCTATAAAAAGCAATCTAAGTTAATGACTATCTTGCAATTCAGGCATCACTAGATGTATTTGTTACCTCCACAATATCCGAGTTGGTTCTGCTTTCGTGAGGTTCATTATACTCTGTATACTTGAGAAGAACCTTGTCCATGTCAGTGCTGGCGTACTGAAACAGCTTGTTGGAGCTGTTGAAAATGATGAGTGCTATTTCACAGTCACAGAGCACACTAAGTTCATAGGCTTTCTTCATTAATCCAAACTTCCTCTTCGTAAAAGTGACCTAGACCACAAAAAAAGTGTATTTTTATTAAAAACTATTAGTGGTACTGGAATACAGGCTACCTGAAGATGAGTTCTCTTTCAATACTAAGTCTGATTTCAAAGGTGAAAAAACTTCCTAGCTTCATACTCCACATGAGGCTCCTTCCCCGGTCTGCCCAAGGACTACAATTCTACAGATATTTTCTACCTCCAAGGGCTTGATAGAGTAGTCTCCTGAGGAGGCTTCCTTTACCCTTGGCTGCGACTTTGGGCAAAGAACCAGAGAAGGAAACAGCTAACTTGTGGCCTCCTACCATTCAGCTTCAAAAGGCATTAGAAGGTCCAAGTCCTACCTCAAGCAATCCATCATGTGTGTGCATGCGTAGCTGCTCATGTCCAACTGTTAGCGGCCCCATGGACTGCAGCCTGCCAGGCACCTCTGTCTAGGGATTTCTAGGCAAGAATATTGGAGTGGCTCCATTCCCTTTCTCCAGAGGATCTTCCCAGCCCAGGAAGCGAACCCACATCTCCTGCATCCCCTGCATTGCACTGGATTATTTACCCACTGAGCCATCAGGGAATCCGTCATTACTCAGACTTTAATCCCAGAACAACAAAATACACCCACTAATCTACGTTATCCTTCTTCTCCTTTCCAACCCCTTCTATTGCACCCATGAAAATTCACAGTCTAGATCAGCAAATTCCCCAATGTCCTCAAAGTCTTCTTTGAATATTTCTCTAACTGAAACCTGTCACCTGAAGCCCTCTCAAATAGAGACTAATTTGTTTCTTTTCAAATATTACATCTTCTGTAGTCAAGGGTCTGGAAGTTATGTCCTTTTTGGCTTCCCATTCTGATTCTCTCCTCAATTTTCCTTTCTTCTCTAAAAACCCCCAATGTTTTGAAGCTCAAACTATTTGCAATGAGGGAGATCTGGGTTTAATCCCTGGGTTGGGAAGACTCCCGGAAAAGGGAGAGGCTACCCACTTCAGTATTCTGGCCTTGAGAATTCCATGGACTGTATAGTCCATGGGGTCACAAAAGTCGGACAGGACTGAGCAACTTTCACTTTTCAAATTCTCCTTGTGGTGACTTCGAAGGCATTCTTCCCCATGCACTGATAAGTGTCATATAAGTATCTCTTTCTGAGTGAGCGAGTCAAAGTCTCTCAGTTGTGTCCAACTCATTGCCCATTTCTTCCTTTATCTTTATGCAAGTGGCTGACAATTACTGGGAACATAAATGTGCATGCACACTCACATCCACATCCCCCTTGTTTTTCTAAACTGATGACCATAAATCTTAACTAACACAACACTGCCTGACGTTATAACTTAGCTTATTTGTCCCATTAGCCCATTCTGATGGATGGGATAAGAGGCTTGTGGAAGCTTCCTGATGGGAGGTGCTGGCTATTGTGCAAACTGGGTCTTGCTCTGATGGGCGGGGGCCACGATCAGTACATCTTTAATCCAATTTTCTGCTGATGGGTGGGGCGGTGTTCCCTCCCTGTAGTTTGGCCTGAGGCCAAACTATGGTAGGGATAATGGCATAATGGCCACCTCCTTCAAAAGGACTTATGCCAGCATGCCACTGGCAACCAGAACTGTTGTGTACAGTGCCCCAGACCCCACGGCAGACAGAATGAAAACCACAATCACAGAAAACTAACCAAACTGATCACATGGATCACAGTCTTGTCTAACTCAATGAAAGTATGAGCCATGCAGTACAGGGCCACCCAAGATGCATGGGTAAGGGTGAAGAGCTCTGACAAAACATAGTCCACTGGAGAAGGGACGGCAAACCACGTCAGCATTCTTGCCTTGAGAAGCCCAAGAACAGTATGAAAAGGCAAAAAGATAGGACACTGAAAGATGAACTCCCCACAGTGGCAGGTGACCAATATGCTACCGGAGAAGAGCAGAGAAACGGTTCCAGAAGGAATAAAGAGTCTGAGTCAAAGTGGAAACAACACCCAGTTGTGGATGTGTCTGGTGGTAAAAGTAAAGTCCAACGCTGTAAAAAACAGTATTGCATAGGAACTTGCCTGGAATGTTAGGTCCACGAATCAAGGCAAATTGCAAGTGGTCAAACAGGAGATGGTAAGAGTGAATATCAACATTTTAGCAATCAGTGAACTAAAATGGACCAGAATGGGTGAATTTAATTCAGATGACCATTATATCTACTACTGTGGGCAAGAATCCCTTAGAAGAAATGGAGTAGCTTTCACAGTCAATAAGAGTCCGAAATGCAGTACTTGGGTGAAATCTCAAAAACGACAGAATGATCTGTTTCCAAGGCAAACCATTCAATATCACAGCAATCCAAGTCTATGCCCCAACGCCTAATACTGAAGAAGCTGAAGCAGAATGGTTCTATGATGACCTACAAGACCTTCTAGAACTAATACCCCCAAAAGATGTCCTTTTCATCACAGGGGCCTGGAATGCAAAAGAAGTCAAGAGAAATCTGGAGTAACAGGCAAATTTGGGGTTGGAGTACAAAATGAAGCAGGGCAAAGGCTAACAGAATTTACCAAGAGAACGCACTGGTCACAGTGAATACCGTGTTCCAATAACACAAGAGACAACTCTACACATGGACATCACCAGATGGTCAACACCGAAATCAGATTGATTATATTCTCTGTAGCCAAAGATGGAGAAGCTCTATACAGTCAGCAAAAACAAGACTGGGAGCTGACTGTGGCTCAGTTCATGAACTCCTTATTCCTGACAATCTTGATTCCAGCTTGTGCTTCATCCAGCCCAGCACTGCGCATGATGTACTCTATATGGAGAAATACCAATAAACTAAGATATGCAGATGACAGCCCTCATATAGAAAGCAAAGAGGAACAAAAGAGCCTCTTGATGAAACTGAAAGAGAAGAGTGAGAAAGTTGACTTAAAACTCAACATTCAAAAAGCAAAGATCATGGCATCTGGTCCCATCACTTCATGGCAAATAGATGGGGAAACAATGGAAACTGTGGCTGCCTTTATTTTCTTAGGTTCCAAAATCACTGCAGATGGTGACTGCAGCCATGAAATGAAAAGACACCTACTCCTTGGAAGAAAGGCTATGACAAATCTAAACAGTGTGTTAAAAAGCAGAGACATTACTTTGCCAACAAAGCTATGGTTTTTCCAGTAGTCATGTATGGATGTGAGAGTTGGGCTATAAAGCAAGCTGAGTGCCCAAGAATCAACGCTTTTGAACTGTGGTGTTAGAGAAGGCTCTTGTTAAGTCCCTTGGACTGCAAGGAGATCAAACCAGTCCCTCCTAAAGGAGATCAGTCCTGAATATTAACTGGAAGGACGGATGTTGAAGCTGAAGCTCCAATACTTTGGCCACCTGATGCAAACAGCTGACTCATTAGAAAAGACCCTGATGCTGGGCAAAACTGAAGGCAGGAAGAGAATGGGACGACAGAGGATGAGATGGTTGGATGGCATCATCCACTCAATGGACATGACTTTGAGCAAGCTCTGGGAGACGGTGAAGGACAGGGAAGCCTGGCTTGCTGCAGACCATGGAGCCAGGAAGAGTGGGAAATGACTGAGCAACTGAATGACAACAAAGATGGAGATACTTCCTCTCTTCTTTCCCTCAAATCCACTCTCCACTGGTAACCCTGCTTCAAACCACTGAGAAAACAGAAGCAAGCAGCAACTGTCTCACTTCCTATCACCGAATCTATCTGTCCAACCGCTTCGTCTGTATGTTTCTGCACACTTCCTTCTCTGCTGTTCCTACTGACATCTCTGTTCCTACTCTTTTCCAGATGCTGCACTCTCCTCCCTCATCATGGTTTCCTTCCTCTCTGTCAGATCAAAGGCCATAAACTTATAAACATGCTTGAGCATCTTGACTTCAGGCTGCCTTTCCAGTCACCACCCCTTCTTCTTGACCTTCTTTCTGCTCTACTTCAGAGTAAAAATATTTGAAAGAAATGTCTATAGTTATCGCCTCTAATTTCTCACCATCTGTTCTCTCCCCAACCTACTGCAATCAGACTTCAGTCCTCATATTCTGCTCAGACATGCCAGTATCATCACACTGACCTTCGATTTATGTGATTAAAGTCAATGATCACTTTTTTTTCTTATCTTACCACATATCTCGTTTGACAAATTTGACCATGTTCTCAATCTTCAAACATTTTCTTTTCCAACTGTTTATGGCGCCACACTCTCCTAGTTTTCCTCCTACTTGAGTGACTTCTTCCTCTCAGTCTTTAGAGCTATACCATCTTCCTCTGCTCAACCTCTACACATTAAAGTGCCTGTGAGCTTTAGATCAAGGGTCCCTTCTCTTTACCCTCACAGTCCTTCCCGGTAATTGCATCCAGCTATCCAGTTTCATAATTTTAAAAGCAACAAATATGATCTTTCTACAGTCTCCTCCAGTTCAGCAAATGGCACTGCCATCCATTCAACAAAATCAAATAATATCTAAGAGTTATTCTTCATCTCTCTAATCACAATAATCTACTCTACCTATTCCTTCAGTAAATTGTGTTAGCTCTACCTCTAAAACATATCCCAAATCAATCCACTTCTATCTACTCCACTATACCACCCTAGGTTAAGTAACATGGTATCTCGTGTATTATTTATAGAATCACCTTATTAGATTTCCTGCTTTACCTATTGCACCCTACAGTTTATTGGCCACATACCTGACAGACTGATATATTTGAATCATAAATCAAAATGTATAAGTAGGAGTTTATAGAGTTTTTCACTGTACTGAAAGTAATAATCAAACTCATTAAGAAAGCAAAATAAATGATATGGCTTCAAACTATCTGAACTTATTTCATCTCTCTCTCTCTCTCTCTTACACACACTATGCTGCACTTGTGCGTATATGTGTGTGGGTTTTTCTTAAACCACCAGCTACTACTCCCTGTCTTAGGAACTTGGCTACTTCCCCTCTCTGTGGAACACTCTTCACACCACATCTTTCTATTTCCTTCTCTTTCCTTAAAAAAAAAAAAAAAAAAAAAAAAAGAAAGAAAAATCTCTTATCATTATTTAATCTTTTTAAAAAGTCCTTAAAATACAAATACACAAATATATGACTTTATATAAATGTATATATGGAATATAATGTGTTTTGCTTGCTTCCTTTTAACCCATGTTTTCAACTTAGTATTTTTCATCTCACATTTTTATACAAGATCATATAATCATATATACATTTAGATGTATATACATATAAGCGATCTTGTCAGCATTTTATGAAACTGGGACTCTATCAATACTGTTTGACATTGTTTTGAACTGTGGTGTTGGAGAAGGCTCTTGAGAGTCCCTTGGACTGCAAGGAGATCCAACCAGTCAATCCTAAAGGAAATCAGTCCTGAATATTCACTGGAAGGACTGATGCTGAAGCTGAAGCTTCAATACTTTGGCCACCTGATGCGAAGAACTGACTCCTTAGAAAAGACCCTGATGCTGGGAAAGACTGAAGGCAGGAGGAGAAGGGGATGAGTATGAGATGGTAGGATGGTATCACTGACTTGATGGCGATAAGTCTGATCAGGCTCCAGGAGTTGGTGATGGACAGGGAAGGCTAGCGTGCAGCAGTCCATGGGGTTGCAAAGAATCAGACACAACTAAGTGACTGAACTGAAGTGATGCAATACTTTTTGTTTTCCTCATCCAGCCACACCTCATGAATTCGTGCAAGCCAAGTAGTACAGTTCTTAGGTACTCTTGAATAATTTCATAATTTTTTCATACAAATGTTACTACTCTTACAAGGTACAAAATAAAAATCTTATTTCTTTTTCTGCACACCACAACTGTAGCTCCCACTCACTGCAACTAGAGAAAGCCTATGCTCAGAAACAAAGACTCAGCACAGATTAAAAAAACAAAACAAAAAACCAACAACACAATTTTTAGGTTTGCTACCTGGGAAGCAGTATATGTTTTTAATATTCTCCTTTATTAAACTTAACTGATGTTTCTTTGGTTGGGTAGGTAATTTTTAATCAGTTTCGGTGAATGCTCTACATATACTTGTATACACCATTTTCTCAGTGTAGTGTTAGCAATGTATGGCTTAATGTCAATTTTATTCGTTATGCCAGTTAGATCTGGTTTACCATCAATTATTTTTTGTTCATTTGATCTATTTCACACTAAGACTAATGTGTTTAAGTATCTTTAATTATTAGTTTCCACTTATGTCTGTTTCTCTTTTAGTTTTTGCTTGGTCAAGGTAGTATTTAGTATATCAATATTCCTATTCTTACATTTTCAAGATGAATCACAGCTTTCAGCATTGAAAAGTATCTTTCTTTGTCCCATTTAATGCTTTCTGTCTTCAACCCTACACTGTTTAATATCAGGACTATTATCTGTTTTCTCATTGCTTTCATTTGTCTGGTATGCCTTTTCTCATCTCTTTCTTTTTGATCATTCCATTTAAGGTGTGTTTCCTTCTGCCTATATTTGGACCTTGTGAACTAAATGGAGACAGCTTTTCTTTAAATAAACAGTTAGACCCATTCACATTTACTGATGTGACTGATAATAGAGATTTCATAGATATTTTACTACTTTAATATTAATATTTACATGTATATTTCCTGTTATTTTCCTCTAAATGTTGTGTTTTCTTTGCTTCTTTGAGAAAAATTCAATGAAGATAAGCATTTTTGTTCTAGTGGTTATCTTTGTAGTTACAACTTTTGTAAAGGCCCTTAGTCTCTGTTTTCATGTTTAATCCCTCACTATTTGGTGTGTCAAATCTTAATATTTTTTAACTCCCACCTACTGCGTAAATAATTACCAGTATGCTTGTTCTACTTTCCTGTTTCCCTCTTCTTTCTTACCATGTCTCAGCTGCACTGTTTTTTTTCCAAAACAAAGTAATATATAATAAATAATATATAACACATTATTCTTCCACCCTTGCCCGCATTGTTGCTTCAGGCTTATATCTATAGTTAAGTATATTAAATGTTGGTCAAGGATCTTTTTGCTTATCCTCAGGCATCTCTCAGCTGTATGGAACTTATCTACTAGACTGCACAGTAATAGCTCTTGAGTATAGAATTACCTAAGCTCTAGTAGGTTTAACTTGAAACATCTTTGTATTTGAAGACAGCTTAACTGCAAATGAAATCCTACCTTCAGATATTTTCCCCTGCATTTATTGAAAATGCTGCTCTGTTATCTTGCTTTGTATCTTGATTTTCCAAAATTTGATGCCAGTCTAATTCTCTGTACTTACAAATTTGCTGTTGTTTTATACCAGAAGCTATGATGATTTTTTTCTTTCTTTTAAAATCTATGGAGATGTAGAGAAGAGAATGGATGTGTAAGGAAGGGTGGAATGAACTGGGAGAGTAGTGCTGACATATATTCTCTACCATCTGTAAAACAGGCTTAAGTAGTTGGAAGTTGCTGTATAAAACAGGAAGCTCAGCTTGGTGCTCTGTGATGACCCAGAGGGGTGGGATGGGGCAGGGTTGGGAGGGAGTTTCAAGAAGGAGAGGATCTGTGTATACACATAGCTAATTTCAACATAACATTTGAAAGCAATTACACGCCAATAAAAAAAAAGAGAAAAAAAGAAAGGCGGATAGAAAGGAAATGCAAACAAATTAGAAGTTAACAAAATTGTCTTTATTCATAGATGACATGACTGTCCATGTGAAAAATCCCTACACATAAATTAATTCCTGGAACTAAAAAAAAAGAAAACTAATGAATGTTTTAGAATCAGATCCAGTTTTACAAAGATAAAGTCAGCAGCAGAATGAAAAATAAAGTTCATTCAACTACCAAAGTAACACCCTATTATAATAGTTTCAGTAGGATATGTATCAAAGTTGATCTCTGCAGGTCCACCTAATCTTTGACATCTTATTTATGAAAATTTCAATTATATATCAGTTCTATGGTTTCATTTTTTTTTTAAGGACTGAAATTATACATTAGTTGGCTCTTCTTTATCTCCCTTTCAACCATTTTTTCTCAAACCCTTTGAAATTACTTATTTTCATTCATTCAGCTGTTCCTGCCTTCCTTCAATTAATATTAAAGTTTCATTTGAGTATATATTCCTTGGCCATTTTGTAATTTAGTCTTTAATATGATTTTATCTTTTTTTTTCTTTCAATCGACTTAATCAGCTTAATCACTTTGCTTCATCCATGCTTTCTTAAAAAAATCCATTTCCATTCTTAGTATTCAAAATTCTGAATCTTGATTTTTGTCTGTAACACTCCTAAATACTTGTTTAAGGAAATTTATTTCAGCGTAGATAGTCATTAGCAGTTTTTTTCCCCCACTGCTTCATTGTTTGGGGAACAATCCTGTCACATGAATAGTTGCAAGTATCATTTTGTTTACTTTATAATAGTTGGTTCCTATATAGGAGATGAAAGTGAAAGAGGAGAGTGAAAAAATTGGTTTAAAATCTAACACTCAGAAAACTAAGATCATGGTATCCGGTCCCATCACTTCATGGCAAATAGAAGGGGAAACACTGGAAACAGTGAGAGACTTTATTTTTCTGGGCTCCAAATCACTGCAGATGACGACTACAGCCATGAAATTAAAAGACGCTTGCTCTTTGGAAGAAAAGCTATGACCAACCTAGACAGCATATACTTTGCCAACAAAGGTCTGTCTAGTCAAAGCTATGGCTTTTCCAGTAATCATGTATGAATGCGAGAGTTGGACTATAAAGAAAGCTGAGTGCTGAAGAACTGATGCTTTTGAACTGTGGTGTTGGGGAAGACTCTTGAGAGTCCTCTGGACTGCAAGGAGATCCAACCAGTCAATCCTAAAGGAAATCAGTCCTGAATATTCATTGGAAGAACTGATGCAGAAACTCCAATACTTTGGCCACCTGATGCGAAGAACCGACTCACTGGAAAAGACCCTGATGCTGGGAAAGACTGAAGGTGGGAGGAGAAGGGGAAGACAGAGGATGAGATGGTTGGAGGGCATCACCGACTGGATGGACATGAATTTGAGAAGGCTCTGGGAGTTGGTGATGGACAGGGAAGCCTGGCGTGCTGCAGTCCATGGGGTCACAAAGAGTTGGACACGACTGAGCGACTGAACTGAACTGAACTGATACAGAAGAAGATTGCCTGCATCACTGAATTTCTACAGAAAGAATTAACAGCAGTTAGTGGGTAGTGATTGAAAATATTCTTAGTTCAAGAGCACCTCTCCTTTTAAAGCAGTTAAGTATGGTCTCTTTAATGAAAGGCTTTTGTAGGGAGTGCTGGCAGTGGGGAAAAGAGTTTAGTGTCCTTTAATTAAAATACCTTTGCATATTCTTTTGTCTTGAAGGATGCGTGTGTGTGTGTGTGTGTGTGTGTGTGTGTGTGTGTGTATCTTCTCTTCATTTCCATTTACCTAACATTTTCCAAAAAGTACTTCTGCCTTCCTTTTTGCCCTCTTTTCCCTGAAACAGCTGCCTTTTCAAGACTACAGACTTGCTTGGGCATATACTTTTAGTCCTTTCTTTACCTGTGGTCTCTTCTGATCTACCAGGGGTATTTTCCAGAATTTTTGGACTTAGTATGGAATTCCTCTTTTTGGTAGTGATTTCAAATCAGTCTTAAGACAGCTACAAGGTCTCCTCTTCTCTTTTCCCACATACTTTTTCCTGATGTATGCTTGGTTCACCACAAAGACTTGCAATAGATGTCCAAGAAACAACACATGGTGACTTGGAAATAATTTTCTACCTGGAGGCCATGTGAATTTAGACATTCTTTGCCTTCCAGCTGTGCCAAGGTTGTAGGTTTTATGTTCCTGTTTTTCTACATTTATTTTTAGAGAAATTATGTTGGAAGAGTCAGGATTTATTCAGCCACCATTACTCTGATTACCAAGAACTCCACCTATAAATCTGAATCTTTATTTTGCAACAGGTTTACACATTTTTATACTTGAGACATATTAAGCATTTCATTTCAAATGTTATAAAATTTAAATGTAAGAAATCAGTATTAATAAAGCCATTTCAGTATTAGTCAAAATAAATTTTTTAAATTTTAATTTTATTCCAGTATTATAGTCACTATAAAGAAAAAGAATAGGACTAAAGGCTAGCCTACAAAATTCAGTGCCACTATAAACTGAGGTAGATTTTATTTTAACCTAACCAGCTTTCCTGATTTTGTGTCAAATCTAGAATAGTACAATTCTTTGAATTCAAGAAGGTTAGATTATACCATCTCCAAAAGATCTTTTATATTTAAATCCCAAGTACCTGCAAAATTTTCACACCATATACATTTAGACATATCTTTATTTCATTGTTGAATTTAAAAGTCCAGGAGAGACTTCAAGTGTCTGTTCTAGCACTTCTAACTCCAGTGGAAGTTGCTACTCAAGTAATAAAGCAGAACAAAATGAAAATTAGCAACTCTTCTTAGATTCCTCAGAGAGATGAGGTTCCAGGGCAACTTCTGCCCCCCTCCCCCTGTCAAACTGGAGACAGACAGGCAGATACTATGAACCATAAATCACCAAAGCCATAAACAGAAACTGCCATAGGAATCAGTACAAGGGCAGGAAAATCTGGACTGTAATTAATGAATTGCTGGAAGCTCATTTTGGATAAGTATAAAGATTAACAACTCTAGGGGGACCCAGTTTTGGAGGGCACACCTACACTTCTGTGAGTTTTACCTGTAGGACCTCTATCAGATTCTCATAGTAAATCAAAATAATCAACTAAGATGATATAAAATAGTCCAAATATATATACAAAGGATGATAAGAAAACTGGGGAGTCAAGATATATTATCAGAATAGATTTAAAAAAATCCAGCCATATATTATTTACAAAAATACACCTAAATTATAAAGATACAGGTTGAGTGTAAATGTAGAGAACTAGACCTATCAAGAAAATATTAGCCAAAAGAGAGATGTAGTAGCTATAGTAATGTGAGACAGTAGATTTAAGTAGTTTAAAACAGCATGCCTTACTGAGGACAGAAAAAGTTAGTATATATTTAAAAAATTCACCAAGAACACATAACAATTCTAAATACATATGAGCCTAATGAAATATTTCCCAAATATCTAAAACAATATGTATTAAACTAGTAAAATATATACAGAAAATGACAAATCCATTATTGTGGTAAGTGTAATTATTGACAGGTCTCACTGAGCCAAAACCAAATACATAAATAAAATACAAGACTGAACTAATAGACATGTAGAATCCTGTATGCAACAATTAAAAGAATACACATTTATCTAAAGTTCAATTGGAACATTTACAAACTGATCATGATTTAGAAAATGAAGCAAACCTTAACTCTAAATTTTTAAGTGTTCATAATCTAGTGGTAAAGGAGAAATAAACTACTAAGAAACATTGTAATAAGTCCTGTCATAAGTCCTAACATTGTAATAAGTCCTGTTTATAAAGTATTTTGGTAAAGACTGAATTATACTATCTGAAACAGATTAAGTACAACAGAATTAATATCTGGAAAATATGAAGAACTTCTAAGAAAAAAATCAACAACCCAGCAAAACCACAAACAGGTAATATTTTACCTTCATTAGGCCAAAAAATACGCGAAATAAAATGAAAAAACAAAGTGAGAAAGAAAGGAAGAAGAAATTTTCATAAATTACTACGGTATAACTGGTACAACCACTTGGCAGAGCAACTTGAAAACCTCACAGTCAAGTTATGACGGACATACTCAACCAGCAACTCTGCTAGAATCACAGACTGTCCACAGATGGAGCCTGGGCATCATTTGTAAAATAACATGCAGCAAAAGTTCTAAAAATTGGAAACAACCTAAATGTTCTTTGATAGAAGTATTGATAAATGAATTGAGGCACATTCTTTCCTACAAACTACTTGTACTACATGAATGAGGTACATAGACAAATGTCTGAAACACTACACTGAGTGAAACAGCAAGTGCAGATGAGAATGTAAGATTTTTACACTGTGCTGAAATAATAATAGTATTTAAATAAAAAAAAAAAAACTAAATCCATTATGCAGGGTTCCTTTGGAGAAGGAAAGAAGAATGAGACTTGCAAAAATTACAAAGGAAGTAGATTTCTAATTTTTTTCTTTTCCAAGGGAAGGTATCTGCAGCAAATATGTCAAAATCGACCTACATTACTTCTGGAAAAGTAACAGTGTTTGAGGTATTGTTCTCTGTATTCTGCCTTAAAATAATTTTTCAACTCATTTTTTTTTTTTTAAGTATAAGAGGATGTCTGCCTCTAAATGGAGTGACTGGTGGAATACCAAAGAACCCACTGAGATCAACTATAAAAAACAGTGAAATACACCAAATACCTGTTCTAAGACATCAGAAAGCTGCTGAAGCAAGGACTGAAGATGCCAAAACTCTAGAGGGATGAAAGACTTCACTTCCAGTTAGAAGCTTCTGTTGAAACTGTGTTTGTCCTTCTTGTCCTTCTAATACTTCTTTTAAAAAAGTAAACTTCGTATTAAAGTATAACATAAGTGACAACCCACAAATCCTACATGTGTGGCTCATTGAATTTTGGAGGGGTGGGGGAAAGAATATAGCCTTATATTTAGCATAACCCAGAAACTCTCTTTGTCCTGTCTCCCAGTCATTATCACCTTGTCTCAAGTAGGGTCAGAAACCCAACCTCTAGCACCACAGATTAATTATGCCTGCTGTTGAATTTTTTTATGAACAGCATGTGTTCTTTTGTGCTTTCCTCGGATGATCCATGTAGTCAAGGCTATGGTTTTTCCAGTGGTCATGTATGGATGTGAGAGTTGGACTATAAAGAAAGCTGAGCACCGAAGAATTGATGCTTTTGAACTGTGGTGTTGGAGAAGACTCTTGAGAGTCCCTTGGACTGCAAGGAGATCCAACCAGTCCATCCTAAAAGAGATCAGTCCTGGGTGTTCATTGGAAGGACTTACGTTGAAGCTGAAACGCCAATACTTTGGCCACCTGATGTGAAGAGTTGACTCATTGGAAAAGACCCTGATGCTGGGAAAGATTGAGAGCAGGAGGAGAAAGGGATGACAGAGGATGAGATGGCTGGATGGCATCATCGACTCGATGGACATGGGTCTGGGTGGACTCCGGGAGTTGGGTGATGGACAGGGAGGCCTGGCATGCTGCAGTTCGTGGGGTCAGAGAGTCAGACACGACTAAGCGACTGAACTGAACTGAACTGGGATGATTTTTGCAATAAAATGCACAAGAGCCGACTGAGTATCCATCTGAAAAGTGGCAAATTTTGACCCCTACACCTCAAACCACCTAAAAACCAAGTTCCAAATGAACAGTAGATCTAAAACCCAAAAGCCTATTTACGAGAGAAAAATGTATATGTGTATATATATACATATATATACACACACACACACATAGACTGTGTTCTATCCACACAATGGAATATTACACATCAATGGTAATTTACTAAGTGTATCTCCATGCAACAATAACAGTGAAGAATTTCACAAACATAATGCTGCACAAAAGAACGCATGCTGTTCAAATGATATGAAGTGTGATATTTATCTTATGAGCTCAAAAAATCTAGTAACTCAAAACTCTATTTGCTATTACTGCTTGATCCTTGGAAAAAAAGCAGTAACAAACCTAGACACTATTAAAAAGCAGAGACATTACTTTGCCTACAAAGGTCCATAAAGTCAAAATCATGGTTTTTCCAGTAGTCATGTAAGGATGTGAGTATTGTATGTATCACAGAATCAAAGGGCAAAAAGATATACTGAAAAATGAACTCCCCAGGTCAGTAGGTGTCCAATATGCTACTGGAAAAGAGTGGAGAAATAACTCCAGAAAGAATGAAGAGACTAAGCCAAAGCGAAAACAGCACCCAGCTGTGGATGTGACTGGTGATGGAAGTAAAGTCCGATGCTGTTAACAACAATACTGCACAAGAATCTGGAATGTTAGGTCCACAAATCAAGGTAAATTGGAAATGGTCAAACAGGAGATGGTAAGAGTGACCATCGACATTTTAGGAATCAGTGAACTAAAATGGACCAGAATGGGTGAATTTAACTCAGATGTCCACTGAATCTACTACTGTGGGCAAGAATCCCTTAGAAAAAATAGAGTAGCCTTAATAGTCAACAAAAGAGTCTGAAATGCAGTACATGGGTGCAATCTCAAAAGCAACAGAATGATCTCTGTTCATTTCCAAACAATTCAATATAACAGCAATCCAAGTCTATGTCCTGACCAGTAATGCTGAAGAAGTTGAAGTTGAATGGTTTTATGAAGATCTACAAGACTTTCTAGAACTAACACCCAAAAAAGATGTCCTGTTCATTATTCGGGACTGGAATGCAAAAGCAAGAGATACCTAGAGTAACAGGCAAATTTGGCCTTGGAGTACAAAATGAAGCATGGTAAAGACTAACAGTTTTCCCAAGGGAACACACTGGTCATAGCAAACACCCTCTTCCAACAACACAAGAGAACACTCTACACATGGACATCACCAGATGGTCAATACTGAAATCAGACTGATTAATAGTCTTGGCAGCCAAAGATTGAGAAGCTCTATATAGTCAGCAAAAACAAGACGGGGAGCTGACTGTGGCTCAGATCATGAACTCCTTATTGCCAAATTCAGACTTAAATTGAAGAAAGTAGGGAAAATCACTAGACCATTCAGGTATGACCTAAATCAAATCCCTTATGATTATACAGTGGAAGTGACAAATAGATTCAAGGGATTAGATCTGATAGACAGAGTGCCTGAAGAACTACGGGTGGAGGTTCGTGACATTGTACAGGAGACAGGAATCAAGACCATCCTCAAGAAAAAACTGCAAAAAGGCAAAATAGTTGTCTGAGGAGGCCTTATAAATAGCTGTGAAAAGAAGAGAAGAGAAAGGCAAAGGAGAAAAGAAAAGATATACCCATTTGAATGTAGAGTTCCAAAGAATAGCAAGAAGAGATAAGAAAGCCTTTTTCAGTGATCAATGCAAAGAAATAGAGGAAAACAATAGAATGGGAAAGACTAGAGATCTCTTCAAGAAAATTAGAGATACCAAGGGAACATTTCATGCAAAGATGGGCACAATAAAGGACAGAAGCAGTATGAACCTAACAAGAAGCAGAAGATATTAAGAGGTGGCAAGAATACACAGAAGAACTATACAAAAAAAGATCTTCATGACCCAGATAACCACGATGGTGTGATCACTCACCTAGAGCCAGACATCCTGGAATGTGAAGGGAAGTGGGCCTTAAGAAGCATCACTATGAACAAAGCTAGTGAAGGTAAGGATGTGAGAACTGGGCAATAAAAATGGCTTAGTGCCAAAGAATTGATGCCTTCGAACTGTGATGCTGGAGAAGACTCTTGAGAGTCCCTTGGACTGCAAAGAGATCCGACCAGTCCATCCTACAGGAGATCAACCGCGAACACTCACTGAAAGGACTGATGCTGAAGATCCAATCCTTGAGCCACCTAAAACTCAGAGCCGACTCACTGGAAAAGACCCTGGTGCTGAGAAAGATGGAAGGCGGGAGGAGAAGGGGACCACAGAGGGTGAGGTGGTTGGATGGCATCACCGACCCAGTGGACATGAGTTTGAACAAACTCCGGGAGATAGTGAAGGACATGGAAGCCTGGTGTGCTGCCGTCCACGGGGTCATACAGAGTGAGACACAACTGGGCGACTGAACAACAATCTTCAGTAACTGCTCCCTGAACTACCCCACCATCAGAGGTTGGTGGTTCCTTCGATAAACACTCCTATTACCTACTTCTATTCGCAATACACTTAAATCTCATATGTAGGTTATAAGTTTTTAATGAGCTCCCAGTGCCTAACAGTCTTTCAGGTAAAGGAGGTATTCAAAGCTAGATGGAATACACGACATCTCTTCTGCATGGAAACAATTTTTCCCCTTTTAATGAAAAAAACAAAGAAACATTTAACTCCGAATACACAAATTCCAAAATCTGTAAAATTAAGACACCCTTTTAATTTATGACAAATTGTCTATACTTAATCCAACCTTAAAAATAAGCAGATATCCTTGTTTAATTTGGCAACTTAGCAGGCACATTCAACATAGAAACAGGCTAATTCTAGTTGCTGATATATAGTGGCACTTTCTATTTTTTAAAAACAGGTCATTTCTTTAACTTTAAAAGTTCCATTACACAGTCACTTACATATTCCTAGTTCTCCTTTCCCTCTAAACACGTGGAGTCCTTTTTCCACTAGTAGTTCTAGTCTGAAAGTGAAAGTCACTCAGTCATGTCCAACTCTTTGCTACCCCATGGACTATACAGTCCATGGAATTCTCTAGGCCAGAATATTCGAGTGGGTAGCCTTTCCCTTCTCTAGGGGCTCTTCCCGACCCAGGAATCAAACGGTCTCCTGCATTGCAGGTGGATTCTTTACCAACTGAGCTATCAGGGATGTTCCAGTCTATCTATGCTCAATTTAAACATGACCCTCTATGGGATGGATATTGATAGCGAAAGGGATAATAACTACTAGTCAATCAGTCATGTCCAACTCTTTGCGACCCTATAGACTGTAGCCCACCAGGCCCTCTGTCCATGGAAGGGATCTTAGGTGCTTTGCTAATTCTCTGATTGTGTTTTAGTCCCTAATAAACCCTATTTTACATTTACACTGCACATGCTCATGAAACAGGTCCCCATGTCCCCTCTACATGTGAAAATCCTCAGACTTGTGAAAGGAAACTTACTTACAGTCTTGTTAGAATCATTCCTTTGGAATGATCGAATGATTATTTTACCAGTCTTCTCTCGTTAGCAACCTTCATAATGAATCATACTGTGTGAGCTTTAACACTATAGCTAAGGAATCTTCATGAGCTGAAACAAGGGCCCTCTTCAATTCAGTCACTCAGCAACCATAATCACTTCCACTAACTTCTCTACCAGCTGCTCAGTTGAGTTCTGTCCCCAATTATATCTGTATTACTGGATGAACTACTACTCAGACTTTCCAGAACACATCATCAATACTGTTCTGTTACTGCTAAGATTAAAAAAAACAGATGTTCTTGAAATTTCTGATGTTCAGCCTTTCTGGAGATGGTATCTCTCCCTCCTGCTTATGCTCTGAATAGTAGTTCATTTACAATAGCCTATGATATTATTTTTTCCTTCTTTCCTTTAAAATAAGGAAAGAAGATTTTAAGTCTAATCTAAAACAAGATTTTAGGTCGATGGGCTATACAAATCTCTGGGGTAATTACTCAACTTTGCTATTTTAGTGTGAAAGCAGCCAATGACACTATGTAAACAACCATGCATGGCAGTGAAGTAATAATGCTTATTTATTAAAAAACAGGCAGCCAGCCCACAGAACATAGTTTGCCAACCCCTGCTTTAAACTCTCATAACTTCTGGGCTTCATATACCAGTATCATTGTAATTATCTTGAGTTTGCAAGGGTTTACTGATACTGCAGTGAAAATTAAGTTCAAAATACTTTATCTCTTAAACATGAGATATATACATAAGTGACTTAATAATATTTGTGATAAGAGTTACAAAAATAATTCTCATTACCTGTTGCTTAATCAGAAAATCTAACTGATCAGAACACATTCACTGATAAACAAAGTTAACTTACATTATGAAAAGAGAGATGATAATTTAAAATTATATGGAAAACTACCAAACATAATCAAGTGCACAGAAGGCTATATATATTATGCTAAACCTACATGTAAATATATTACACTAAGCCTTCCTTGGTGATCAATGCAAAGAAATAGAGGAAAACAATAGAATGGGAAAGACTAGAGATCTCTTCAAGAAAATTAGAGATATCAAGGAAACATTTCATACATAGATGAGCACAAAAAAGGACAGAAATGGTATGAACCTAACAGAAGCAGAAGATATTAAGAGGAGGTGGCAAAAACACACAGAAGAACTATACAAAAAAGATCTTCAAGACCCAAATAACCATGATGGTGTGATCACTCACCTAGAACCACACATCCTGTAATGCGAAGTCAAGTGGGTCTTGGGAAGCATCATTACGAACAAAGCTAGTGGAGGTAACTGAATTTCAGTTGAGCTATTTCAAGTCCTAAAAGATGATGCAGTGAAAGTGCTGCACTCAATACGCCAGCAAATCTGGAAAACTCAGCAGTGGCCACAGGACTGGAAGAGGTCAGTTTTCATTCCAATCCCAAAGAAGGGCAATGCCAAAGAATGTTCAAACTACTGCACAATTGCACTCATCTCATACACTAGCAAAGTAATGCTCAAAATTCTCCACGCCAGGCTTCAACAGTACGTGACCCGTGAACTTCCAGATGTTCAAGCTGGATTTAGAAAAGGCAGAAGAACCAGAGATCAAATTGCCAACATCCGCTGGATCATCGAAAAAGCAAGAGAGTTCCAGAAAAACACCTACTTTTGCTTTACTGACTATGCCAAAGCCTTTGACTGTATGGATCACAACACACTGTGGAAAACTGTTAAAGAGATGTGAATACCAGACCACCTGTCCTGCCTCCTGAGAAATCTGTATGCAGGTCAAGAAGCAACAGTTAGAACTGGACACGGAACAACAGACTGGTTCCAAATCGGGAAAGGAGTATGTCAAGGCTGTATATTGTCACCCTGCTTATTTAACTTACATGCAGAGTACATTTTGCAAAATGCCGGGCTGGAAGAAGCACAAGCTGGAATCAAGATTGCTGGGAGAAATATCAATAACCTCAGATATGCAGATGACACCACCCTTATGGCAGAAAGAAAAGACGAACTAAAGAGTCTCTTGATGAAAGTGAAAGAGGACGGTGAAAAAGTTGGCTTAAAACTCAACATTCAGAAAGCTAAGATCATGCATCTGGTCCCATCACTGCATGGTAAATAGAAGGGGAAACAAAGGAAACAGTGAGAGACTTTTATTTTGGGGGGCTCCAAAATCACTGCAAATGGTTACTGCAGCCATGAAATTAAAAGACGCTTGCTCCTTGGAAGGAAAGTTATGATCAACCTAGACAGCATACTAAAAAGCAGAGACATTACTTTGCCAACAAAGGTCTGTCTAGTCAAAGCTATGGGTTTTCCAGTAGTCATGTATGAATGTGAGAGTTGGACTATAAACAAAGCTGAGCACCAAAGAACTGATGCTTTTGAACTGCGGTGTTGGAGAAGACTCTTGAGAGTCCCTTGGGCAGCAAGGACATCCACCCAGTCAATCCTAAAGGAAATCAGTCCTGAATATTCACTGGAAGGACTGATGCTAAAGGTAAAACTCCAATACTTTGGCCACCTGATATGAAGAACCAACTCATTGGAAAAGACCCTGATGCTGGGAAAGATTGAAGGTGGGAGGAGAAGGGGACGACAGAGGATGAGATGGTTGGATGGCATCACCGACACGATGGACATGGGTTTGAGTAGGCTCTGGGAGTTGGTGATGGACAAGGAAGCCTGGCGTGCTGCAGTCCATGGGGTTTCAAAGAGTCATACACGACTAAGCGACTGACCTGAAACCTACACAATGAATAGTACCAGTGGAATTGCAGTGATTTTACTTTCCTATTTCGCTTATCTATGTTTCTATAATTAAGAAAACAATTTCTATAATAATAATAAAAAAATTACTTTAAAGCGTATGATGAAAAGTCAGAAATTTTGATAACCAAATTTTTTAATGTAGTCTAGAAATAAAAATATTCAGACTTTAAATTAAAACACCATTCCATTCTACACTTTTAAAAAAAATTTACATCTATTAAAATAGATAAGTTAAAATTTTCATTTACCTGTCGGTTCCTTTCATCCATTATGCGTGTGATTTGTATTTTCTTCCGCCCCATTTTCAGTCACCTTTCCTTCCTTATAGTCCAAATATTTAAATCAAAAATTAATTTTCTTTAATACCCTAATGCATGGTACACAGCTTCTATTACTTCAGCTTCTAGTTTGAGGGCTACAGCCAAAATTTTCTATAAGATCTGAAAGAAAACACAAATTAGAAAATTTACGTTCTGTAGCACATCATGCAAATGTTATACAAATTTTAAACCTGCCTTTGACTATATTATCAGTTGAAATTTTTCACTACATAAAATAAGTAAACAACTTGAAACCTTGTTAATTTTACAACTAAAATATCTCCTGAACTTTTTCATGCCCCTAATTCTGGCTAAAAGAATGTAATTATAACAATTATAACCTTAAAGTTTTTCCTTAATGCATATAATAACAGCAAATATCCTTAATGGCTTTTGATAGCCCCCATGTCAAAGGATGAACTAATACATGTGTAGCCCCAATCTGCTTTTACAAATTCTTCCTGCAAACTGCCCTAGCCACTAGCAAAATTACTCTTTGTCAATCCACAAAGACATTATATGCTTTCATAATAATACATACCTAAATGAAACTATTCCTTTAGCCATTTAATTAACTCTTCCTCATCAATCAAAATTCAGTTCAAATGTCATCACCCTGGATGAATAAAAGACCAATAGCCCTTGGTAGAATAAACCACAGCATCTTATTTTGTACATACGTTGCAAAATCATTTACCTCTCAGACTGTGAATCTATCAAGAATAACAATTTTTCTCCCCATTTATTTCTATAGTAGAATGACTGGCAATGACATAATTTGTCACCCTCTGAATGATAACTTCATCAAAAACACAATGCTATTAAAACTTAAATACTAAAATATTTATAGAGGGATGGGGGACAAATCTTAAAACACAGTAATAAATTTTCAGGGGAATCTTTTGAAGTATTTTTTAACACTGTACATGTAACTCTACAGAACTCTTAACTGTACCATGCAAATACAGTGTTTGATTAAATCTGGCTTTTGCTCAAAAGCAGTGAGCTTTCAAGTTTCATTCATTATTATCTCAGCATTTCTTACATTTCTTCCCTTACTCATTGTTATTTCATTTATACAAATATTAATTGATAATCTATTAATAACTAATAACCTATGCAAAACAGGTACTTTGAAATACTGAACGAGGTACCTATGATAAAACGGTCAAGGAGAAAAGGCAAAATTTCTGACCTCACAGTTCAGAGTCTAGTAGGGGCAAACAGACATTAGTCAAATCATCATACAAATGAGTACGTATAAAAACTCATTTATCTGACCTAAAGTCATGGTCAGGGCAGGCTTCACTGAGAACTGCTTCATACTCAAACCCGAGTATGCAGGTGTTTGTGCCAGACAGAGAATAGTATGTGCAAAAACTCTGTGCCAAGAAAGAGCAAGAAACATGAGAGGAACTGAAGGATGGCTAGTCCCATATAGGGATTGATCAGACAAGCAGCTGTGCTGTAGAATGTCTGTTTCTTAACAGCCTGTAATATAAACCACAGAAGTCGGCTTATTCCAAATCACGTTCCCTAACAGATGACAGTGCAACCCGATTCCCAACAGGAAAACTTGCACTGTAGCAAGCGAGACAGATCCCACCACTGAGATAACACGTTCACTTCCATAAGGTATGTGCACTGTATTATCTGGTGTGATCTGTAAAATTCTAAACATCTGAGCATTTTGCTTTTGACAACGGTGGAGTAGGTTGCTTCAAACCAGTATGTCCCTGAGATTCACTAGAAAAGCAGAGCAAAAAGTGATCTGTTTAAAACCAAAGAACTTCCACGACAGTGAGAATTTGCACAGAAATTCTTCTGACAACTAGATGAAACAGGTGGGACCAGACTTAAGACTCACTGATTCTTAAATCATCAGCTGACAGTCTAAGAAGCTAAGCAGAGCTTTCAATAGTTCTTTGCATAGTGGTACAAAAATTCAATTCAGGGTCTAGTTAGGAGGAATAGCTTCAGTAAACACACTGGGAAGCTGGAGAGAATCCAGAGGACTATACCCTATTTTATAAAGGTAAACCAGAAAGAGAATAGGCCACACAAGGAAAGAAGTATAGATTCAAATCATTTCAATCTGACCATGTTAAGGTAATGTAGGCTAACACCTAGTATCATTAGCCTAGCTGCATACCAATAAAATCTTCCCAAAAGGTTTTGGCAAAAGTAAATCTTATCAGCAAAAAGACACCAAATTAAAATTATCTTATCATTTTTCATATAAAAGTCTACAGAAAAAAAACCCAATAAAGATCTGCCTGAAAACTCAGACTTTAAAATGGCACTAGAAACAGACCCATAGTAGACCCAGATAATGGTGCTAGCAGAAATCAGTTTTTAATACACTACTGACCAAAGACATGTTAACACATCTTTTGTTACCTGGATGTTATTGACTGGAGACATTTCAATACTCATATATAACAAATCACCAGCCACGGAGGTTAGTTTCTGCAAAAATCCCCCAGTCAATAATGTGGTAAAATAAACTAATTTACTGTGTTAAAAGGAGTTTTTTTTATTTTTAAGAATTTTAAACAATGCTAAAAACACAGAAAACTGAAAAATACAATTTTAAAAACAGAAATTAAGAAACTGATGGATGACTTTAACATTAGGTTAGATACAACTGGAGAAAGAATGATCCAGAAGACAGAAAAGAAGAACATACTTGCCCTGCGGCCCAAAAAGACACAAAAATGGAAAATACAGAAAAGTATGAAAAAATATGACACATGAAGAAAAGGTCCAAAATACACGTAGCTAGAACCCAGAAAGAAGGTAACCACATATGAGGGAGAAGAAATACTTAAGGGCCTGATAGTTTAAAACTTAAAAAAACAAAACAAAACTGAACAATGACATCAAGCCAGATTCAAGATCTCAACTCCCAAGCAAAACAAATACAAAGAAAACCACACTTAGGCAAATCAAAGTAAAGGGGGAAGGTGGAAGGATGGACAGAAACAAAGAGACAGAAACAGCCACAAACAGATCTTAAAAGCAGCCAGAATAAATTAAAGAATATTAACTCTAAGAGTAACAGTAAGATATAGCTGGCTCTGAATAAATAATGGAAGTCAGAGGACAACCAAATGATATCCTCAAAGTGCTGGGAACAGGGGAAATGTCAATACAGAATTCTGTATCTGAAAAAAATACCCTTCAGAAATGAAGACAAAATAGAGACATTTTTTAGTCAAACAGAATCAGAGAATCTGTCACCAGGAAGCACTAAAGAGACTTCTTTAAGTAGAAGGAAAAGAGGGATTCCAGATACAGCTTGGATATACACCAAAAAATGAAACACATCGAACAGGGTAAATCCATAACTCTAAATGAATACTGACTAAACAGAATAATGACAGTATTTTGTGGAATTTAAAATATTACAATGCACAACAATAACAGTACACAATTTGGAGGGGTAGTATTAATAAGCTAAAGTGTTCTAAAACCTTTCATTGACTTGGAAATGGAAAAAGTTCTCATTTACTTCAAATGTCAGTACATGAAAGATGTATGTGGTAATCTCCAGAATAACCACTAGGAGGTCAATTAGAGTATATATATAGTTGTTCCTTGGTACCTGTTCCAGGAACCTCAGAGGATACCAAAATTTGAGGATGCTAAAGTCCTTTATATAAAATGGTATAGAATTTGCATATAAAAACCACACAACCTCTCACATACTTTAAGTTATCCTTATTTTACTTATAATACCTAATAAAATGTAAGTGCTATTAAATAGTTTCTGGCTGCAGTAAATTCAAGTTTTGCTCTGGGGAATTTTCTGGAATTTTTTCTGGGATATTTTCAATCCATAGTTGATTGAATCCACAGGTACAAACTCCGTGGATATGAAGGGCTAACTGTATAGCTAACAAAGCTATTAATAACAGAGGGGAAAAAAGGAAAAATCAATAATCCAAATTAGATTTTAAAAACCTAATTATAAGGTGATTATAGAGAATACATCTAAAATATGGGATTATGCAAAGAATAAGCATGAATAAAGATATATTTTGTAAGACACAAACCATAAGAAAGCTTGTGGGGCTATACTTTATTACAGAAAACTTTAATGTGTGAGGAAGACATATGTAGATATATAGGCAAAAATATAGTGGAATATTTCATTATAATAAATGTTCAATTTACCAGGAAGGCACCGCAATTCCAAATTTAATGCACCTAATAACACCAAAAGTCAGGTATCTTCTCCTGAAAAGTACATATTCTTTGCAAAATCCTTACCAGAAGCTTGCTTCTTCCTACTTTAAAGACGAAAAATTATATAACATATCAACTAATACTCCCCAATCACTTCTCATTTAAACTTTAATTAAATATATTTGGGCTTCCCTAGTAGCTCAGATGGTAAAGCATCTGCCTGCAATGCAGGACACCTGGGTTCGATCCCGGGGTCGGGCAGATCCCCTGGAGAAGGAAATGGCAACCTACTCCAGTATTCTTGCCTGGAGAATCCCATGCACAGAAGAGCCTGGTGGGCTACAATCCATGGGGTCGCATAGAGTCAGACACGACTGAGTGGCTAAAACACACAAATATATAAAATATCCATTTATCATAGTAAATTACCATGGTTAGGATGTAAAATGCACATTATATGACCTCACATGCAGTAACTTTGCTTTCCTTCTACACAATTTAACATTTCCTCAACATGTTTGGTGCATTCTACAAATCTAAGCAAAATCAAGGGCCAAATATGAAAGGCAATTAAAAATTTATTCAAGATAAACACACATGGCAGATAATAGTTCAAAGACAACACTAAGCCTTACTTAACCTTGCCTTACTAGCTTTCTTACCACCAGCAACTTTAGAGATGCACAACCCTTTTGTTTTGTTGTTGTTCAGTTGCTAAGTCGTGTCTGACTCTGTGACCCCATGGACCGCAGCACACCAGGCTTCCCTATCCTTCACTATCTCCCGGAGTTGGCTCAAACTCATGTCCATTGAGTTGGTGATGCTATCCAACCATCTCATCCTCTGTCATCCCCTTCTCCTTTTGGTGACACTCTGCAGATGCTTCAAAATGTCTACAAGTGCTTCTAATATTTAAGAAATTTCATTTGGAGGGTAATTTGTGACCTTCCTCATAGACTAATTTGTTAAAATATTGCATTAAATTTTATAGATGTAAGAACCATTTTTTTCTAAATAGACTAATAAACAAGGGTATAGTATATAAAGTCAACATGAATAGAACTATGTGAAGTCCACAATTCTAACAAGTGGATTTTAACACAGCTTTCTCAGTAATTGAAGGAACAAGCATGCCAAAACAAGAACAAGCAGACCAGAAGACACAGGAAAAGATTTGAACTTTACAACGAACAACCTAACTGACATATAGAAACTATACCTAACAAATGCAGAAAATAACATTCTTGGTAAATGCATAAAAAACATTTACCGAAAGTGACCACAAGCTGGAGCAAAAATAGGTGTTAACAAATTTCAAAGGATAGGCATGCTTCTGTGATCTCAGAAAAATTAAACCATAAATTAATAACAATATAAGAAAATCCTTATATATGTGAAGATTAAACAATAAACCTCTAAACAGCCCATGAATAAAAGGAGAAATCATAGGTAGAGCTAAAAAAAATTTTTAATGGAATGTTTTTAAAATACTTCCTATCAAAATGTATAGAACACAGCTTTTCTTAAGAAGAAAATTTTTAGCTTTAAAATACATATTCAGTAGAAAGGCCAAAAACCACTCTTCTAAGTAACATCTGAAAGTTACCAAAAAAAAAAAAAAACTGAACTCCAAAACAGAATAAATGATAAAGCAAAGGTAAGAGCAAAAAGTAACGAAATAGAAAATAAACGTACAACAGAGATCGACAAAGCCAAAAGTTAAGTTATTTGAAAAACTAGTATTAATTGATAAACTTCTGAAAAGAAGAAAAAAGGAAGCAATCCAAAACCTATCTGGCCCCAAAAGTCTTACATAAAGAAACCTGGACTGTCCTATACATACATTTATCACATGAAGATTGATACAAACAATAAAAATGTGACAGTACAGTAAATTATGTATTGGCATGAAATTAAATTGGCATGTATAACTCTAACCACTACCTGCTGTTATGCCCAGCTCACACACTCTAATAACCTAATTCCAACAATCTTTTGACCCCATTAGGTCCTACAATTTATTAAGCTTATCGCGTTTCACTGTCCCTCATCCACTTTATGTGGACATACCTCCTCACCCAGTTTAATTTTCATATATTCTTACTCCTTTGGCTCCGACTATCCCTCCTACGCCCCTATTTCCTGGGGAAAAACCCACCCTGCCAAGGACGGCTTGCGCCTATGTAGCTGAATATGGCTGAAAAACAAACCATGTTCATTAATCTGACTAAATTCATGAAGGTCATGAACCCCAAACCTTACATATTCCCTTCATACTGCCTAGCAATCTTCTATTTCCCAATTTCCTAGCTGATTATTTCATACCATATTATATCTCCTCACATCTACAACATTCATCCTTAACCCTCACTTTCAGGTGATGACTTTGCTACCTACTCCATTGACAGGAACAACAACAAAAAAAGCGCAATCAGAACAGAAGCTCCTCAAATTCCTGCCATCACAGCTACCAACCCACCAGAATCGGCCTCACATACTCTGCCTTCCTTCTGTTTAAAATCTTGGCTCAAACAATTCTTCTTTTCTTTCCTTCAATGTCAATTTTTTCTTCCATACTGAAGAGTTCCCAGTGGCAAAAAAAATAAAAGATGCTATTATTTCACTGATCTAAAACAAAACACAGAAAACAAACAAAAAATCTTGGTTCTGAGAAAAATTTTAAATACATTAAATGATAAATTAATGTTTGCTGATTCTCAGAAGTTCCAATTCTGTAAAGATGTCAATTCTCCCCAAATTAAGACTCCACGCAATCCCAGTCAAAATACCAGCAGGTTTTCTTTTACCATATGCAAAAACTGACAATATTAATCTAAAATTCACTTGGAAATACAAAGTTATAAGAATAGTGAAGGCTGCCTTGAAGGATAAAGCTTAAAGACTCACATATCATCATTTACCACAGTGGTCCCCAACCCCCGGGTCACAGACTGCTACTAGTCTGTGGCCTTAACAGTTCTCAACAGAACTGGGCCACACAACAGGAGGTGAGTGGAGAGGAAGCCAGTGAAGCTTCATCCGTATTTATGGCCACTCTTCACTGCTCGCATTACCACCTGAGCTCTGCCTCCTGTCAGACCAGAAGCAGCATTAGCTTCTCATAGGAGAGCAAACCCTACTGTGAACTGTGCATACAAGGGATTTTGGTTGTGCACTCCTTATGAGAATCTAAAGCCTGATGATCTGAGGTGGAGCTGAGGCACTGCGGAGGGGCTGCAAATACAGATTATCATTAGCAGAGAGGTTTGACTGCAGAGTCATAATAAATCAACTGCTTGCAGACTCATCAAAACCCAATCAGTGACTGGCAAGTGACAATCAAGCTGTAGCTGATGGCAGGCTATATAGTGGCAAGTGAGTTGATGTACTTCCACTGTACAGCTGCATCTGGGAGCAGGCTTTAAGGCAGAATCTGATATTATTTTAGTCTGCACGTGGCCTGCCCATTATTTTATTTACCTTTTCCATCTGAATCTCTTTCCTGCACTGCACACTTGTCTCAGTCATAGTTTAGGTAAGCCCACAAGCTAATCCTAGCCAAAATGAGTAAAAAAAAAAAAAAAAAAAAAAAAATCACTGGAAAGCCTCTTTGCAAAGGAGGAAAGATCCAGTGATGAGACAGTAGAAAATTCTAAGACTGTTAACAAAAAGAAAACTGCATTTAAAAGGAAATACCAAGAGTCCTATTTAAATTACGGTTTCATTGCAACAGGTGATTCATATTCCTCAAGCCTGCTTTGCATAGTATGTGGCAACTGGCTACACAACAATGCCATGAAACATTCCAAATTGCTTTGCATCCTGGAGACCAAGCACCCTGCATTAAGACAAGTCTTCAGAATTTTTCAAAAGAAAAAAATGTGAACACAAAGAACAGGAACAATGATCGAAGGTCACCACTTCTTCAAATGTGTCTGCACTGAGAGCATCATTCTTAATGGCTTATCTCATTGCTAAAGCTAAGAAGCCCCTTACTATTGGTGAAGAGTTGATCCTGCATGCTGATAAGGACATTCATTGTGAACTTTCAGCAGAGGCTTTAGTTCAAAAGGTGAAACGTGTTCTTTTTTTGACCAGCACCAAAACTAGACAAACTGATGAAACAGAAAAGAATACTGAGGCCCAGTTGTCACGTGGTACTCAACTGAGGTTGACAAGTCTACTAGTGTTGACAGCAAGGCAATAATGCTTGTTTTCATGCAATATATTTTTCAGGAGGATGTGCATGCGGATATATTATGTGCACTTTTGTTGCCAACCAACACCACAGCTGCAAGTCTTCGAATGACTACATATCAGGAAAACTGGTCGTTTTTTGTCGGTATTTATGTGGATGGAGCAGCTGCCATGAATGGACGGCGTTATGGTTTCACTCGTCAGGTCAAAGAGGTTGCTTTCAAATATGAGTCTACACACTGTGTCACCCATACAGAAATGCTGGCTAGCCAAACAATGCCACCTGAACTTCACAGTGTTTTGTAGGGTGTGATTAAAATTATCAAGCACGTTAAAAGTGCATGGCCCTAACTCACATCTGTTTGTGTAGCTGTGTGAGGAGATGGACGCAGAGCACGCTTCTCTCATACAGAGAGCTAAGGTGGGTCACTGGCTAGAGCTCTCGAGTTGTAAGAGCTGCTCTAGAGATTTCTTTTGGAAAAACAGTCCCCACTAGTAAAACATTTCAGTGACACAGAATGGGTCGCAAACCTTGCTTACTCGTGTGACATATTAAACCTGCTCAGTGAACTCAATCTGTCACTTCAGGGGAGAAAGAATACTGTTCAAGTCAGCAGAAAAAATGGCTGTGTTCAAAGTCAAACTGGAATTACGAGTCAATGAGTGAACATTGGGGTTTTTGACATATTTCAAACATTAGTGGAGATTTTGAAAGAGACTGAGTCAGGGTCTTTTCTCCCAGCAGGTGCATGATCACCTATGTCAGCTTTCAAGAGTCAGAGCATTCATTACTTCCCAACCACAAAAGACCTCTGAACCGGGAAGGAATGGATCCAAGACCCATTTGTGAATAAGCCAGGTGAATCGACTTCGTCTGTGCTGGAAGAGCATCAACTGCTTGACACTGCAAATGATGGCGGCCTGTAAAGTATGTTTGAGACAACTTCAGATCTCCATATGTTCGGGATTAAAGTCAAGGCAGCATATCCTGAGATTGCCACAAAAAGCCTGCTTCCATTTCCAACATCCTCTCTTTGTGAAGCGGGGTTTTCTGCAGTGACAGCAACCAAAACGAGGTTATGGAGACTGAATATACCATCACCCCCAAGAAGGGACTGTCTAGTTGCAAGAAACCAAGCTCAGGGCTCCCACTGCTTCTGCATTATGGTGATTTGTATAATTACTTCATTACATATCATAATGTAATAATAAAAGAGAGTGCACAGTAAATGCAATCAAACTAAATAATCCCCAAACCAATTCCCACCCCCTGGTCTGTGGAAAAACTGTCTTCCACAAAACAAGTCTGTGGTGTCAAGAAGGTCAGGGACCACTGATTCACCAGGCTTATTATAAAGCTAAAGTAATTAAGGTAGTGTGCCCCCAAACTGTTCTGAAAACTCAAGGCTAATAGAAGAAAAGAAATAGTAAACATCAGGACAGAGACAGTGAATAGAAAAAGAAGAGTAAAAAAAATAAATAAAACCAAAAATTGGTTTTGAAAAAAGCTTAAAAAAAGGGACAAACCTTTAGCTAGATGGGTTTTGAAAGAAGACTCAAATAAAACATCAGAAATCAAAGTGGAAACCATATTACTTACCAGAAATAAATATGACAGTAGCAGGCTATTATAACAAAAGTATGCCAACAAATGGAATAAATTAGATAAAACAGACAAATTCCTAGAAACACAAAACCTAAATAGAAGAAAGAAAGAAAAGCTGAATAGACCTACAACTAGTAAGAAGGTCAAATAAGTAATCAAAAATCTCCTAACAAAGAAAAGTACTCAACCTGATGGCTTCACTGGTGGGTTCTACCAAAGATTTAAAGAAGAACCAACACCAACCCTTCTTAGACTCTTCCTAAAAACTGAAGAGGAAGAAACATTTCCTAAGGCCAGCTTTGCCTGCTAATAAACCAAAGACACTACAAGGAAAGTACAGATCCATATCCCTATAAACACTGATGCAAAAACCCTGAACAAAATGCCAACAAACTAAATTCACTGGCAGAGTAAAACGATTGAACACCAAGACAAAGTGGGAACTATTGCTGGAATTCAAGAATAGTTCAACATGCTAAAATTAATCAATGTGATATGCCACATTAAAAAAATGGAGAAAAACCACATAATCATCTCAGTTGATGCAGAAAAAGGATTTGACAAAACACACTACCATTTTATGATAAAAAAAAAAATCCTACTAGGAATAGAAAGAAACTACCTCAACATAATAAAAATATATAAGAGAAAGCTCCAACAGCTTACACCATACTTGATGGTATAGGGCTGAAAGCTTTTCCTCTAAGTTCAGGAAGAGGACAAGGATGACGAATTTTGCCACTTCTATTCAATAATGTAGTAGAAGTTCTAGCCAGAGCAAAACATCAAGAAAAACAAATAAAAAGCATCGAAACTGGAAAGAAAAAAGCCTACTTATCTGTTTGAAGATGACATGTTCATATATGTAGAGTTCCCAAAAGAATACACAAAAAGCCTTGCTCAATAAATTCATCAAAAAAGTAGAATACAAATCAAAACACAAAAATCAGCTGCATTTCTATACACTAATACTAAATAGTTTGGAAAAAAAATCATTCCATGTACAATAGCATCAAAAAGAATAAAATATTCAGGAATAAACTTAGTCAAGGAAGTGTACACTGAAAACTAAAAAAGACTGATAAAAGAAAGAAAACAGACACAATAAAAAAAAATCCCATGTTCACAGATTGAAAGACTTAATTTTGTTAACATACCAATAATACCCAAAGTGATCTAAAAATTCAATGCAATGCCTATCAAAATCCCAATGATTTTTTTGCAGAAACAGGAAAAACATTCCAAAAATTCATATGTAATATCAAGAAACAGCCAAAACAGTATTGAAAAGGAAGAAATTGGAAGCCATACTGGCTAACATCAAATTTTCCACAAAGCTACAATAATCAAGACAATATAGTACTGGCATAAGGACATACAGACAAACGGAACAGAACAAAAAGCCCATAAATAAATCCATGCATGCATGGTCAAATGTCAAAGTGTCAGTGGATGCTATCAACAGAATAAAACAGCAACCCACAGAATGGGAGGAAATAATTTTATATTACATATCTGATATTAGATTAATATCTAGAATACGTAAAGAATCCTTAAAACTCCACACAAAAAAAGAGCCCATTTTAAAAACAGGCAAAAGACTTGAGTAGACAGTTCTTTAAAGAAGATACACAAATGGCCAATAAGCACATGAAAAGATGTTCAACATCACTAATCTTTTGGCAAATGCATATCATGAGATAACACTTTGCACCCATTTGGACAGCTATTTTATCACACAAACAAAAAATAAAAAACAGAAAACCAGTGTTAAGGTAGATGTGGAAAAATTGGAACCCTTATGCATTGTTTTGGGGAATCTGAAATGGTACAGTCGCTGTGAAAAACTGTATGGCTCTTACTAAAAAATTTAATATAGAATCACTACTGATCCAGCAATCCTACTTCAAGGTAAACACACAAAAGAATTGAAAGCAAGGACATGAATAACATATCTGTATAGCAATGTTCACAGGAGCATTATTCACAATAGTCAAAAGATAGAAACAACCGAAATGTCCACTGAAGATGAACAAAAGCAGCTTAATGTGGTGTCTGTATACGTATGTATATATATATACACACACACATACACACATAAGGGAATCTTTTTCAGCCTTAAAAAAGGAAATCCTACCATATACTATAATAAGGATGAACCTTGACAATATTATGCTAAGTGAAATAAGCCAGCTGCAGACAAATACTGTGTAATTACACTTATATGATACTCCCAGAGTAGTCAAATTCAGAGACAGAAAATAAAATGGTAGTTGCCAGAGATGGAAAGGATAAGGAACAGAAGATCGAATGAGGTATTAGTGTTTAATAGATACAGTGTCAGTACCAGATGATGAAAGAGTTCTGGAGATGGACTGTGGTGATCACTGCTTAGCAATGTCACTGGACTGAAAACTTATGAATAGTTAAAATGGTAAATATTGTGTTATTGTTCACTCTTGCCATCTCCTGTTTGACCATTTCCAATTTAACTTGAGCCACAAATCTAACATTACAGGTTCCTATGAATACTGTTCTTTACAGCACTGGAATTTACTTCCACCACCAGTCACATCCACAACTGGGCACTGTTTTTGCTTTAGCTCAGCCTCTTCATTCCTTCTGGAGCTACTTCTCTACTCTTCTCCAGTAGCATATTGGACACCTACCGACCTGGAGGGTTCATCGTTCAATATCGTTGTATCTTTTTGGCTTTTCATACTGCTCATGGGGTTATCAAGGCAAGAATGCTGAAGCTGTTGCCATTCCATCCTCCAGTGCACCACATTTGGTCAGAACTCTTCACTATGACCCAACCATCTTCAGTGACCCTACACGGTATGGCTCATATTTCACTGAGTTACACAGAGCTGTGATCCATGTGATCAATTTGGTTATTTTCTATGATTGTGGTTTTTATTTTGTCTGCCCTCTGATAGATGAGGATAAGAGGCTTGTGTCAACTTCCTGATGGGAGGGACTGGCTGTGGGGGAAACTGGGACTTGCTCTGGTGGGCAGGGCCATGCTCAGTAAACCTTTAATCCAATTCTCTGTTGACGGGCGGAGCTGTGCTACCTCCCTATAGTTTGGCCTGAGGCCAAATCATGGTCAGAGTAATGGTGACCTCCTCCATAAGGATTTATGCCAGCCTAAGTCATTTTTGTTAAAATCAGGAACTGCAGTCTTAAAAAGATTCCCTATAAGTAACTTGGAATATAATCTTTAAAAACTGTGAATCATTGTACTGTACACACGAAAATTATATAATACTGAAAATCAAATAAACCTCAGTAACAATTTTTTTAAAGATTTTTTAAAAATTCCCAATATGGGCTCTGCTGTCCTAATTTAAAAGATATCATGGAATCTGGCACTCAGATTCAGACCAATTCATACTAACACTGATCACACATGTTCAGTCTTTTAAAATCCATTTACTATTTTAAAGAAATTTGTTGCTTAAGTAAATAAATATTTTAAGAGTGTGGACTTGAAACAGAAAGTAATCTTTATTTTTTAAACCTGGCCTTTCTTGACACCAACTTTTGACTTCATCATAACATCCCTTTGGTGATTCTGGTAAATCAATTATTTATTAATTTTTTCCAGAAGTTACTAAAATAAACTTTGTAATAAAAGTAACTATGTACAATCAACAACTGAACGTTTTTAATAAATAAACAGGTATGTATCAAGAGAAAATCTCTAATGACTCATTACTTTGTTAAAAGAGGGGAATGTAAAAATTCAATTTTGGATATAATAAACTTGAGACATTCATGTATCATATATTGAAAATGTTAAAAAGGAAGCTAGATATAAGACTCAGACCTTAGAGAAAAAAATATATTTTGGGGAGTCATGTGGGAAACAATGTGCTCACCTAAGGATAAAATGTAAAATGAACAGGGAGAGTGAAAGCCCCAAGGAACATTTATTATTATTGTTGCAAATGAACAGTCCAAAACTATCCTCAAGACATAAGGCTTTAAACAAGTTGGCCAACATTAAAAAAAAAAATTCAAAAAGAAATCAGACTTTCAGCCTCCCATGCAAAAACCATTCTACTTTTAAGAATTTATTCTAAGGAAATAGTAAGACAAAAGACAAAAAATATACACATATATGGATGTTCATCCCAATGCAACCAAAGTAGTGAAAACATGAAGGGAAGATATATGCAAGCATATAGGAATGACCTGTTTATATAATAAAATACCACAGCCATTAGAAAGGTTGAACATTTTACAGCAAATGTCCACAATATATTGTTGTGGGCAGAAAATATATAATTCTAGTATAATTTCTTTTAAATTCTGTAGGTATGGTATAAAAGAGGCACTGTATACTCATGTTAAGGAAACTAATAAATAACCTGTTGACACTTTTTAAAGATTATTTTCATTTTTTATAAAATAAACATGATAAAGAAAAAAATGACAACAAAAACTAATGGCCACTTTTAAAATGAAAAGAAAATTAAAAGTCTGAAAGAAAGCAAGCATGAACTTTAAACATTACTGAAATGTTCCTTCTACTTTAGCATTTTGTGCAATTTCCAGTTGTTCTTTCTTCATAACTTGCTGGGAATTTCGAGGCGTTATTTGACTGAGAAGGTCTATTACAAGTGAAGTGAGAAAATGTGGATCCTAGACCCAAACAATGTCACTAAATTATCTATGCAATCTTTGGTACACGACAATTTCTAAGTAAAAGTAACTTTTTATAACCAAAAAATTGAAATTATATATGCTATACGTACCACACAAGGCTAGAATACTATATATTTGCAAATATTTGAGGGAAATGACTTATTAT
The DNA here is from genome assembly GCA_024291935.2 of Okapia johnstoni. Classification (NCBI taxonomy): domain Eukaryota; kingdom Metazoa; phylum Chordata; class Mammalia; order Artiodactyla; family Giraffidae; genus Okapia; species Okapia johnstoni. The sequence continues at coordinate 5,546,527 of CM044326.1, forward strand.
TACTACTGACAAATATATCTCTAACCATGGTGTAACATGTTATACATAATATTTATGATCAGAAATGAGTAATTTACTGTGTCTGCTATTTCATGTATTTATGTCCCCTGAAACGTATTTATACTTTTACTGCATATACAACAGAAATCAAGAGAAAAAATTAGACGAAAAACAGTAGGTATTAACAATTTTCAATAATTGAATGTCAAATTGGTATCTAAGGTTATAACTTATAAAAAGCAAATAAACATGAAATATATACTAGTAACATGTTACAATATATAGTAATATAGTGTCTAATTTTATATAGGGTGTATATACACACATATATATATTTATGTATATACAGCTTGAAATTTTCTCCTTAGGCTCAGTATATACTCTCACTTGATTTCTTACTTTTTCTATAAATATGTTATCAATGAACAGAAGAGGAAGAAAGAGTGCTGAGTCAATACTACTCCAGGACCTGTTTTAATCTAAACCTCGTTTTTCACCAAACCTTCATCAAGCTGCTTAAAAAGGAGTAGAATACTGTAATTTTCACGTTTCCTTAGAAATCATCTTGTATTATAAACCCTACCCCCCTCAGCGAAGAGACTGGTATCCAAGGATAAGAGTGAGCCCTCCAAAATCTCAGTTCCAACAGCCAGGAGCTTTTCAACTGTAACACAGCAGTTGTTTTTTTTATTCATTCATATATTATCTTCTCAATCAGATTTACCTACAATCTTCTCAAATTGGAGCCAAGACTCAATGCAAGTCTATGTGACTCCATAACAGCACGTTTACAGTTGTATCCTGCTGCTGTAGAATCAGAAGCTAAAGCCCACAGCAGCTAGTCTCAGAAGCCAAGTACCAGCCTTGACCAGGAAGGGACCCTGGGTTCAGAAATCCAAGGTCAATAGTCTCGCTGCTAGCCCAGCCTTAACAAAGAAACCCTTATCTCACTGTTGGCAAAGGAGCGTCGTGGCAAAGAAGAAAAAGCCAAGGACTACGAACCCCAGCTAGACACAGAAACCTCGCCACTACTCCCAGTTCCTCCCCTCCTCGTCTCCCCTCCCACCTTTAACGGCCATGCCAGGGACACCACAATCCTTTCAGCTGCAGCTGCTGTCTCCTTCTGCTTGCCCACACTTTGGGTATAGATCTTCCTTGACTACTATACTACTCTTGCACAATCTAAAATTCACATGTGCCCTTAAAAGAAAATAAAAAGAGTGTCTTCAGCAGGTATACTAATGTCTGAAACCACTTAGAGAAATTTTTATTTTTAACTTTTAACATTTTCTCTTAGTTTCTCATTCTCTCTTCCTCTCCCCTCATGGAATGAAGAATATTTTCTTATATAAGCAAAGTACTATCAAATTCAGAAAATATATCATTTATACAATACTTTAAACTACAGGCCATATTCCATTTTTGTCAATTATCCCAATAATGTTCTTTAGAGGTTTATTTCCCATTCTTTAGTACAACATCTTTACAGGTTCACATGTCATATTTGGCTGTCCATCTTTTCAGTCTCCTTTAATCTAAAAGGTTTCTTGGCCTTTGCCTGTCATGACATTGACATTTTGAAGAATATGAACCAGTTATTCTATAGAATATTCCACAATTTACATCTGTCTTATGTTTCTCACATTTAAATTTCCAGCCAAAACACTATATAAGCGATTGTGCATCCTTCTCAGGGTCATCATATGCAAAGGCATTTGATGTCTATCTACTCCCTTATTGATACTTATTTTGATCATTTGATCAAAGCATCATCCAATTTCTCTCCTGTATAGACCTCTTTCCCTCTTGCAAATAACAAGCAATCTGTGGGAAGATAAAACTATATAAATATTCTATTCCTATCAAAATTATTCCCTGGATTAAGAACCCTTTGATGATTCTTACTTGAACCAATCTATACCATGAGAATTATAAAAATGACAGTCTGTGGATTCCACTACACCCTCCACATTTATCAACCATAAAGAAGAGTATTCCTCTCTGCTCTAGATTATTTATTTATTTATTGTCAGTATGGATTTATATGTTCCTCTTTTATTCACTGACTTAAAATCCATTACCCTCATTAGTAATTTTTATGATCAAATTATGCTCAATTTGACCAGTGAGACCCTCCCCCTTCAAGCTGGGTCCTGTGACTTATTTATAGTCTTAGAGCACTTCCTTAATTTCTGGATCAACAGGATGTTCTAGGATCTTCTGGTGCCTTCCTGAACTATCCCTAGAGTAAGCCATCTATCTGAGTGAGTCTGGTTGCTCTCACTGGAGAACGGCAGCAATCAGGACCTAGATGGAGCCCGGTGTCCTCACTATCACTGCAGTGCCACTCTTCTAAGCTGTCTCTAGGAAATCTGTTAAAAAAAATGTGAATATATATTCATACTAATACCGCCAACTCTCAGAAAGACCTCTGCATTCCTATGCCATATATGTACTTCCCTTCTTCCATATAAAAACCCTGGCTTGCAACAACATCAATGCACTTATTCATTTCCTTAATCCCGAGTATCTCAACTGCAGCACTACTGACATTGAAGACAAAATAATTAATTCTTTGTTGCAGGGCAGGACTGGAAATTCTGTATATTGAAGCAGATTTAGTAGCACAACTTCCTGATCTCTACCCACCAGATACTAGCACCATCTTCCTCAACTCATGAGAATTAAAAGTATCTCCAGGGTAAGGAGTCAAGATGGCAGAACAGAAGAATAGAGAATATGTCTCTCTTCACGGTACATCAAGAATACATCTACATATGGAACAATTCTCACAGAGTACCTGCTGAACATTAGCAGAAGACTTCATACACCTAAAAGGACAAGAAAAATCCCCTCATGACTGGGCAGGATGAAAAGAAAGAAAGAAAAAAGAGCATTCAAAAAAGGGACCAGCACCACTTGTGGGAAGCTAAAGGTGACAAGTTCCTGAACTCAGAAAAACCCCCTCATGGTGGGGAAACCAGCGGGGACAGAAAATAAACTTTGGAGGATCAAAGGGGAACACAGCAATGATCTGTGGAAGGCAGGACAAAGTAAGAACTGCATGCACGGTCTGTGCCACAGCACAGCCTGAGTCATTTGTCTCCTGCTGCCGTAGAGGAGACGGGTGCAGGGGAGTGGTGGTGGTGCTGGGTGCTGGAAAGTGGGGTTTCGAGCGCAGACCCAGGGAGTACAGTTGCCTGCTGTGAAAAGACAGCCAGAAAGGACAGCAGTAAGGAGTTCCACAACCAGGAAACTTTGCAGAAGCAGCCAAGGACACCACAGAAGCAACGTGTTGGTACTGAGTTGGTGCCCAACAGGTTGGGTCGTCACTGCAATCCCATTCTTCATCCACGGGGTTCTGCCTCCTACGACACTGGGAGGGTCACCCATCTGGGTAGGCTTACCCATCCCTCAAGCCAAGGCCTCCTTCGCCCACACAGACTCCAAGATCACAAGAGCTGCCCATGGCAAAGCCACCTCTGGAGTCAGCTCTGGGTGTCCCTGCCTGAGATGGAAATCCATCAGTGCTGCTGGGGCTGAGTGCTGAAGTGTGAGTGCTCAAGAGTGAATCCAGGGAAGGGCGATAGGTGGCTATACAGATACAACTGGAGGAACGGGACTGAGGCGTTCCATGGGCAGGAATGCCACTGGAGGAAATGTGGTCTGCCTAGGAAACCATGTATTCTTGCTCAATGACGCACATGGGGCAGGACCACCACTGACTCCACAATCCCAGCCCCAGCTCTGTGGGCAATGGGAAGGACCCCCAGCAGAGCAAGTGCACCCCAGCCTGCTGAAACGTCACACATGCACCAGTGATGGTCGCTATACCTCTCCCGGCCTGAGTGAGTCAGCCCCAATCAGCCACTGCTTTCGTTCTCTCTTGCATGGACAGGGATCAGATGCCTGAGAGTGGTGCACATGTAGAGGTGGGGCCAAACCAAAGCTAAGCCCCAAAGACCGCAAGACTAATGAAAAGGAAAGGAAATCTCTCCATGCAGCTACACAAGCTGCAGATTAAATCCTTGTGATCTTGCTTGCCTCTGTGAAATATCTGAATAGACAACGAGTGTTCCCACAACTCAGACCGGTCTAACTGTGGCGGCAGTAAGTTTGGGAGCAAGTACATGCAGGAGTTAAACAAGATCAGAAGCCCCTGGACCCCACAGCAGGTCCAGAGACCTACACAGAGTTATCGGATGGCCTCCAGGGTAGACTGTGGTTCAGCTGGAGCAAATACACTGATAGCAGAGGCCCCAGGGAAAAGATCCTAATTGCTGTTATTCACTATTGTTTGTTCAGCTGTTGTTTTTATTATTTCCTCTAGTATATATTTTATTTTACATTGTTAATTTTTTCTCAATTTTGTGCTTTCCTTTTCTTTCCTCTTTTTTTTATCACCTATGTTTGCTGTTTCTTCACTTTTAGGTTACTTTCTGTTTTTGTGTTCTTTTTTATTCTTGATTTGTTAGTTTAGTATATATTGACTAGTCTCATTTTTAAGTTATTTTGTTTGTTGGGGGCTTTTTGTTTTTGTTTTTTGTCTGTTTCCTTGTCTGTTTGTTTTTTAATCACTTGTGTTGGGTTTGGTCTGTTTGTTTTCTTTTTTAGAGTTGTTCTTACTTGCTTCTGTTTACTTTGTTATTAGTCTTGGGTTTTCCTTGTCTGTGTTCTTTTCCTTTATTTTCTTTTTTCTCTGACTGTGCTACATGGCTTGTGGGTTCTTAATTCCCAAGTCAGGGGTCGGGCCTGGACCTCCAGAGTGGGAGCACCAAGTCCAGAATAGTGGACTGCCAGAGAATTCCCAGGTACATAAAATATTAATCAGCATGAGCTCTCCCATAGGTATCCATCTCGACTCCAAGACATGTCTCCACCCAACGGCCTACAGGTGACAGTGCTGGACACCTCACACCAAGGAACCAGCAAGACAGGAACAAAGCCCCATCCATTAGCAGGAAGGCTGCTTCAAGCTGTACTAAACTCAGAGACACCCCAAAACACACAACTTGACTCAGCTCTGTTCATCAGAGGGGAAAGACACAGCTCCATCCACCAGTCCCTCTCACAAGGAAGCCTCCACAAGCCCCCAGGGAGCAGAACAACAGAGGCAGGAGGAACTATGGCCCTGAAGCCCCTGTGAAAAGGAGAGACCAAAAAACCAATCTTAGACAAAATGAGACAACAGAGAAGTGTGTTGCAGACAAAGCAGCAAGGTTGAAACACACAAGATCAAATAAATTAAGAGAAATTAGGCAATCTACCCAAAAAAGAATTAAGCATAAAGAGAGTAAACACGATCAAAGATCTCAACAGCAGAATGGAGGCATGGATCAAAAAGATACAAGAAACTTTAACAAGGACTTAGAAGAACTAAAGAACAACCAACCAATGATGAACAACAAAATAAATGACATGAAAAACACTGGAAGGAACCAATAGCAGAATAAATGAGGCAGAAGAATAGATAAGGGAGCTGGAAGACAGAATGGCAGAGATAACTGCCATGGAGCAGAATAAAGAAAAAAGAATGAACAGAAATGAGGATATTCTCACAGACCTCGGGGACAACATTAAATGCACCAACATTAAAGAGAAAGATAAACAGCCTGAGAAAATATTTGAAGAGACTATACTTGAAAACTTCCCTAATATGGGAAAGGAAATTGCCACCTAAATCCAGGAAGCTCAATGTCCCATACAGGATAAACCCAAGGAGAAACATGCCAAGACACCTATTAATCAAACATACAAAGAAAAAAAAAAAAAGTTGTGGGGGACGTTAACACCCCACTTACACCAAAGGACAGATCATACAGACAGAAAATTAATAAGGAAATACAAGCCTTAACTGCCAATGATTCCACACACACTTAACTGATACTTATAATAGAACACTGCATTTCCAAGCAGCAAAATACAGTCTTCTCAAGTGCATATGGAACATTCTCCATGGCAGATCACATCTTAGGGCATAAATTAAGCCTTGGAAAACTTAAGAAATGAAATAATATCAAGCATCTTTTCTGAAAACAACACAATGAGATCAGAAATCAATTACATGAAAAAAACTGCAAAAAAAAAAAAAATACAAACACATGGAGGCTAGACAACATGCTACTAAATAACCAAGAGATCAGTGAAGAAATCAGAGAGGAAATGAAAAAGGAATCTAGAAACAAATGGCAATGAAAACACAATGACCTAAAACCTGTAGAAAGCCACAAAAGCACTTCTGAGAGAGAAGTTTATAGCAATAAAATCCTACCTCAGGAAACAAGAAAAATTTCAAATGAACAATCAAATGTTAAACCCAAAGCAACAAGAGAGAGAAAAACAAAAGCCAAAGTTAGTAGAAGGAAAGAAATCATAAAATCAGAGCAGAAACAAATGAAATAGAAATGAAGGAAACAACAGGTGGTGCTTTGAGAGGATAAACAAAACTGATAAACCTTTAGCCAGACTCAACAAGAAAAAAAAGGGAGAGGACCCAAATCAGTAACGTTAGAAATGAAAAAGAAGTTACAACTGACACTGCAGAAATACAAATGTTCTACTACAAGCAACTATATGCCAATAAAATGGACAACCTGGAAGAAATGTACAAACTCTTAGAGAAACGCAATCTTCAAAACTGAACCTGAAAGAAACAGAAAATATGAAGACATCAGTCACAGGTAATAAAATTGAAACTATGATTTAAAATCTTCCAACAAACAGAAGTCCAGGATCAGGTGGCTTCACGGGGGAATTCTATCAATTTACAAAAGAGCTAAAACCTATCTTTTTCAAATCCTTCCAAAAAAAAAAAAAAATTACAGAGGGAACAACACTCCCAACCTCATTCTATGAGGCCACCATCCTCTGATACCAAAATTAGAATTACAGGTCAGTATCACTGGTAAACAAAGACACAAAAAATCCTCAACAAAATACTAGCAAACTGAATCCAACAACACTTTAAAAGGATCATATACCATGATCAAGTGGTATTTATCGCAAGGATGCAAGGATTCTTTAATGTATACAAATCAACCAATGTAATACACCCTATTAAAAAATTGAAGAATAAAAACCATATGATCATATCAACAGATGCAGAAAAAGCTTTTGACAAAATTGAATACCCATTTATGATAAAAAAAAAAAAAAACCTCTCATTGTTCATCGCAGCACTGTTTACAATAGCCAGGACATGGAAGCAACCTAGATGTCCATCGGCAGACGAATGGATAAGGAAGCTGTGGGACATATACACAATGGAATACTACTCAGCCATTAAAAAGAATACATTTGAATCAGTTCTTTTGAGATGGATGAAACTGGAGCCCATTATACTGAGTGAAGTAAGCCAGAAAGAAAAACACCAATACAGTATACTAATGCATATATATGGAATCTGAAAGATGGTAACGACAACCCTATATGCAAGACAGAATAAGAGACACAGATGCATAGAACAGTCTTATGGACTCTGAGGGAGAAGGTGAGGGTGGGACATTCTGGGACAATAGCATTGAAACATGTATATTATCATATGTGAAACAGAACACCATTCCAGGTTCAATGCATGAGACAAACGCTCAGGGCTGGGGCATTGGGATGACTCAGAGGGATGGGATGGGGAGGGAGGTGGGAGGAGGGTTCAGGATGGGGAACGCATGTAAACCCATGGCTGATTCATGTCAGCATATGGCAAAAACTACTACAATATTGTAAAGTAATTAGCCCCCAACTAAAATAAATAAATTTATTAAAAAAAAAAACAAAAACTCTCCAGAAAGTGGGCACAAAGGGAACCTTTCTCAACACAATGAAGGCCACAGAGTCAGACACAACTTAACAACTGAACAACAACATGACAAACCCAAAGCAAACCCTACTCTCAGTGGTGAAAAACTGAAAACGTTTTCTCTTTGAAAGGAAAAAGACAAGAGTGCCCACTCACCACTATTATTTAATATAGTTTTGGAAGTCCTAGCCACAGCAATCAGAGAAGAAAAAGAAATAAAAGGAATCCACATTAGACAAGAAGAAGTAAAACTGTCACTGTCTGCAGATGACATGGTACTATACAATGAAAATTCTAAAAAAAAAAAAAAAAAAAAAAAAAAAAAATCCTAAAGATGCCACCAGAAACTATTAGAGCCAACCAATGAATTCAGTAAAGGTGAAGGATTCAAAAATCAATACACGGAAATCTCTTGCATTCCTATATACTAACAACTAAAGATCAGAAAGAAAAATTCAGGAAACAATCCCATTTACCACTACAACCAAAATAATAAATTACATAGGAACAAACCTACCTAAGGAGTCAAAAGACCTGTACCCAAAAAACTATAAGATACTGATGAAAGAAATCAAAGATGGCACAAACAGCTGGAAAGATATACCATATACATAATTGGAAGAATTAATATTGTGAAAATGACTATACTATCCAAAGCAATCTCCAGATTAATGCAATTCCTATCAAATTACCAATGGCATTTTTCTAAAAACCAGAACAAAAAATTTTATAGTTTGTATGGAAACACAAAAGATTCCAAACAGTCAAAGCAATCTTGAGAAAGAAAAACAGAGCTGGAGGAATCAGGCTCCATGACTTCAGATTATACTACAAAGCTACAGAAATCAAGACAGTGTGGTACTGGTACACACACACACACACACACACACACACACACACACACACACACACACACACACACAAATGCAGATCAATGGAACAGGACAGAAAGCCCGGAGATAAACCAACGCACCTACGATCCCCTAATCTATGACAAAAGAGACAAGAATATATAGTGGACAAGATACAGTCTCTTCAGTAAGTGGTGCTGCAAAAACTGGACAGCTACATGTAAAAGAATGAAATTAGAACATTCCCTAACAACATACACAAAAATAAACTCAAAATGGATTAAAGGCCTAAAGGTAATTCAGACACGACAAAACTCGTGAAAGAAAATACAGGCAGAACACTCTTTGACATAAAATGCAGCAAGATCTTTTTTGAGCAATCTCCTAGAGCAATGAATATAAAAACAAAAGTAAACAAATGGGACCTGATTAAACCTAAAAGCTTTTGTAAGGCAAAGAAAACCATAAACAAGACAGAAAAGGAAACTCTGAGAATGGGGGAAAATATTTGCAAGTGAAACAACAGACAAAAGATTAATCCCCAAAATATACAAACAGCTCATGCAGCTCAATATCAAGAAACAAACCAATCAAAAAATGGACAGAAGACCTAAACAGACATTTCTCCAAAGAAGATACAACAGATGGCCAATGAACACATGAAATGATGCTTAACAGAACTAATTATTAGAGAAATGAAAATCAAAACTAAAATGAGGTATGACCTCACACCAGTCAGAATGGCCACCATTAAAAACATCTACAAATAATAAATGCTGAAGAAGGCATAGAGAGAAGGGAACCCACTTCCACTGCTGGTGGAATGTAAACTGATACAGCCACTATGGAGAACGGTATGGAAGTTCCTCAAAACACTAAAACAGAACTACTGTATGACCAAAATCCCACTCCTGGGCATATACTTGGCTGCTGCTGCTGCTGCAAATCGCTTTAGTCATGTCCGACTCTGTGCAACCCCACAGATGGCAGCCCACCAGGTTCCCCCGTCCCTGGGATTCTCCAGGCAAGAGTACTGGAGTGGGGTGCCACTGCCTTCTCCGATATACTTGGAGAAAACCATAATTTAAAATGATACATACACCCTTGTAGCTCAGCTTACCCTCAGTTTTACCACAAGCTTACCCTTGTGGTAAAGAATCCGCCTGCAATGCAGGAGACCTGGGTTCAATCCCTGGGTGGGGAGATCCCCTGGAGAAGGGAAAGGCTACCCACTCCAGTATTCTGGCCTGGAGAATGCCATGGACTGTATAGTCCATGGAGTCACAAAGAGTCAGACACGACTGAGCAACTCTCACTTTCACGTGTGAAACAGACAGCTAGTAAGAACTTACTGTACAGCACCAGAAACTCCACTCAGTGCTCTCTGGTGACCCAAATAGGAAGGAAGTCCAAAAAGGAGGAAATACATGTGTATGTATTGATGATTCGCTTTGCTGTACAGCAGAAACTGACACAGTGCTGTAAAGTGACTATATTCTAATAAAAATAAATAATAAAAAATAAAATATACCCAAACGTTGTCTTCCTCAAGGGGTCAGACGCCCCTGGCACAGAAGCACTGCCCACCATACACACAAGGCAGTTTTAGAACTGTCCCTCTTAACCTCTGTGTGTGCCTGTGTGCTCAGTCATGTCCAACTCTTTGCATCTCCAGGGACTGTAGTGGACTGTAGTCAGCCAGGCTCCTGTCCATGGAATTTTCCAAGAAGACCGGAGTGGGTTGCCATTTCCTACTCCAAGGGATCTTCTCAAGCCAGGGATCAAACCCATGTTTCTTGTGTCTCCTGCATTGGCAGGCAGATTCCTTACCACTGGCGCCACCTGGGAAGACCAACTCACATACAGTATTAACATCTGCCCCCTGGTGGCTCAGACGGTAAAGCATCTGCCTACAATGCAGGAGACCCGGGTTCAATCCCTGGGTCGGGAAGATCTCCTGGAGAAGGAAGTGGCAACCCACTCCAGTATTCTTGCCTGGAAAATCCCATGGATGGAGGAACCTGGTAGGCTACAGTCCATGGGGTCACAGAGTTGGACACGACTGAGCGACTTCACTTTTCCCCACCCCAAATCACTGAAAGAGCTCCCTATGTTCTTTTTTACACAGAATAAGGAGATATCGTCAAGTACTATGTTCAAAAATTATTTGGATCAGTTGCTGCCCCCATTCTGAGTGATGGTAGCTATTCACTTACTATATACACAAATGAGTGCATTTCTGCACATATTCAGTTCTAGGATTTTTTCCCCATATCCTTTATGGAGGCAATAAATCAAAGTATAAGAAAGATTTCAGGCCCCAGGCTGTGAAAATTCTCTAACGTCAACCTTTTGAAAGAAGTCAGTTGTTTTTCACTGAACTACAGGCCACTAATATTTATCCAATATCTACATGTACCAATAGCTGTGTCAAAAATTAACGTGTGCTATCGCATTTAATAGTCACGATAACTTTGTGAGGTACTTAGCATTTGCTCCATTTCCAGGGTGAAGCAACTGAGAACAAAATGGCTAGTTGTCATCCAAAGTCACACCGAGGAGGCAGAGTTAAAATTTTGGCACTAATGCCATGTGCAGTAAAACAAAAAGGCATCGTGGGCTGGGGGGGGAAGATGGGGGGCGGAATTCAGAGATTGGGATCAACTAATATACACAGCTATGTATAAAACAGACAAATACTAAGAACCTATACTATACAGCACAGGGAGGGAAACAACAGGATAGCATCATCAGGAGAACAATTTAAGCAGTGGCTGAAGAAAGGCTATCAATTAAAAATGTCAGGGGGACATTTTTGGATGGGAATGATCCATCACTAAATAAACTGAACTGCAAAATCTTCAAGGTGTGATGCAACTCTAATTTCTTGAGTCTAGCATTGAGATAATTTCTTCTAAATTGCATGTGGCTGTACAAGAGAAACCACAACACTGCACAATGTCCTTCCTTTCTATGTCCACTGAACTATCTCTTTAGTTCCAACATCAGAGGGCAATTTATCTGGAGCTATAATGGGCTGCCAAAATACAAAGGCTATGAGCAGTTATCAGTTAACTGAGAGTTCTGACCTCCTACAAGGTCTCCATCTGCCAATCCCTCTTATTCTGCAGTGATGACAACGCCCTTCCTATATCTGCCAAGGATATAGTTTCAAGCAACTGCAGAGGAACCTGAGCTTCTGCCTACTTCCCATTAGTATTCCTGCCTCAATGTAGCCAAAAAAAAAAAAAAAAAAAACAATAAATCAATATTCCTCCCAATCTCAGTTCTTGGAGGATTAGAGGAATCACAATTTCTGGATTACAAACAGCTAGCTGAGGTGACAGAGGGTGGCCAGGGGGCTTGGGGGTGAGGAGGGTATACTTTAGACTGAGGGTCTCTCAGTTACTATAGCTGTTTACTGTTTATCCACCAAACAATAATAACTATATATTTCAATAATGAACTTACCCTGGCCTCACAAAAATCTATCAAATCATAATTGAGACTAATGTCTAAGCAAGAGTAATTTTTAAAGGTTCCACATACTTTTATGTACCTATTATGATGCACATCCCTAGCTCAGAGCAATTTTTTACTGCTTTATTATGTTGCAGCACTGAACTTCTTTTCCATTCAAACACTGGTTGGCTATGTGTGACAGTTAAGTGACAAAATCATATAAATGAATAAAGATCTAATTGTATTATAGCTACACACTGCACTTCATACACATATTTATATTCATTTCCACAGAGAAATACCTTCTCTCCCATTTCCTTGAATTACAGGGCTGTCTTAGTCTTTTTCCCATATCCGATAAAGAAAGACAAGACTTTTGTGATCCTCATATGTCTTCTATGAGGAGAAACAGCTTGAAAACACCAAGAAGCAGGGAGAACACACACTCTGGTGTACCTAGGACATGCAACTTTATTTCTATTGTGTGGGAGTAATTATTAAGCGAGACCCCTCACTCTCAAAAATATCCTGGTCTGAAGATAAATTATCAGAAGTAGGCCAATGTTTTCATTTCTATATGCCTTTTAACCAAGTTATAATTCACATATGCCATTAAGATCATCTTTTTAAAAGTGTACAATTGAGAGGGTTTTGCTCTTTTTTTTTTTAACAGTATTCAAAGTTGTGCAACCATCCTTACTATCTAATTCCAGACATTTATCATCCTAAAAAGAAGTCCAATGCCCATTAGCTATTATTCTCCATTCCTTCCTTTCCCCAACTCCTGAAAACTACTTATCTACACTCTGATTCTATGGATTTGCCTATTTGAGGTAAGTCATAAAACAGAATCAGACAACAGGCAGCCCTTTGTGTCTGGCTTCTTTCAGTTTTTAAGGCTCATTTGTGTTAAGTATTATCAGCACCTCATTCCTTTTTTGGCTGAATAATATTATAGTCCATAGATATACCACATTTTATTTATTCATTCAACAGTGATGGACATTTGGGTATTTCCACTGCTATGAACCGGAGAAGGCAATGGCATTCCACTCCAGTACCCTTGCCTGGAAAATCCCACGGACGGAGGAGCCTGGTGGGCTGCCGTCTATTGGGTCGCACAGAGTCGGACACGACTGAAGCGACTTAGCAGCAGCAGCAGCAACTGCTATGAACAGTAGTGCCCAAATTTTTGTGTGGACATGTTTCAGTTCTCTTGGGTGTATGTCTAGGAGGAAAATAGCTGGGTCATATACTATATGTTTAACTTTCTGAGGAACTGCCAGGCTGTTCTCCAAGGTGTATGAGATATTTGCCTTCCTATCAACAATATACATCAACACTTGCTACTGTCTTCTTTTTATGACAACTATCCGAATGGATGTAAAGTGGTGTCTCAATGTAGTTTTCACTTGGGTTTCTCTAATGACTAATGATACAAAGCAGCGGTCCCCAACCTTTTTGGCACCAGGAACAAGTCTTGTGGAAGGCTCTTTTCCACAGACTGGAGTGGGAATGGGGGTAGGTGGGACAGATGGTTCAGGTGGTAATATGAATGATGGGGAGCAGCAGATGAAGCTTCACTCGTTAGCCCACCACTCATTTCCTGCTGTGCGTCCCGGATCTTAACAGGCCACAGACCACTATCTGTCCAAGGCCCGGGGGTTGGGGATCCCTGCCAGAGTGTATCTTTTCGTGAACCTATCAGTCATTTGTGTATCTTCTTTGAAGAAACATGTATTTCAAATCCTTTCATAAATTGGGTTATTTGCCTTTTTATTGTTAACTTGTAAGAGTTCTTCATATATTTTGGATACTAGATGCTTATCAGGGGCTTCCCAACTGGCACAGTGTAAAGATTCTGTGTGCCAATGTAGGAGATGCAAGAAACGGGTGCAACCCCTGGGTTGGGAAGATCCCCAGGAGTAGGAAATGGAAACTCACTCTAGTATTCTTGCCTTGGAAATCCCATGAACAGAGGAGCTGGTGGCTGGGCTACAGTCCATGGGGTCGTAAGAAGTCGGACATCACTGAGTGACTGAGGACAGAATAGCATATAAGGCAAGGAACCAACTTTGTTCATTTACATGTGGATATCTAGGTGTCCTAGCATTGTTTTATTAAGAAGTCTACAAACAATAAATGCTGGAGAGGATGTGGGGAAAAGGGAACCCTCTTACACTGTTGGTGGGAATGTAAACTGATACAACCACTACGGAAGACAGTACAGAGATTCCTTAAAAAAACTAGGAATAAAACCACCATCAGTTCAGTCGCTCAGTCGTGTTTGACTCTGCGACCCCATGGTCTGCAGCATGCCAGGCTTCCCTGTTCATATGACCCAGCAATCCCACCACTATGTACATACCCTGAGGAAACCAAAATTGAAAAGAATATATGTACCCCAATGTTCACTGTAGCATTATTTACAATAGCTAGAATATGGAAGCAACCTAAATGTACATTAACAGATGAATGAATAAAGAAGCTGTGGTACATACACACAACAGACTATTACTCAGCCATAAAAAGGAATGCATTTGGTCAGTTCTAATGAGGTGGATGAACCTAGAGCCTATTATACAGAGTGAAGTTAAGTCAGAAAGAGAAAAACAAATATTGTATATTAACACATATATATATATAGAATCTAGAAAGATGACACTGATGAAATTATTTGTAGGGCAGTAATGGAGACACAGACAGAGAACAGACTGATGAACACTGTTGGTGGGGGGAGGAAGGAGAGGATGGAAGGTAAGAAGAGAGTAACATGGAAACATTACGTTACCATACGTAAAATAGAGAGTCAATGGGAATTTGGTGTATGACTCAGGGAGCTCAAACGGGTCCTCTGTACCAACCTACAGGGGTGTGGATGGGGAGGGAGGTGGAAGGGAGGTTCAAGAAGGAGGGGACACATGTATACCTGTGGCTGATAATTGTTGATGTTTGGCAGAAACCAACACAATACTGTAAAGAAATTATCCTCCTATTAAAAATAAATAAAATTTTTAAAAAGGCTACCGTTTCCCCAGTGAATTAAGTCTTGGCACCCCTGTCAAAAATCAATTCACCATAAATGAATGGTTTTACTACTAGACTCTCAATTCTATTCCACTCTTCTATATGTATATCCCTACATGAGTAGCAAGCATAATGTCTTGATTACTACAGCTTTGTAGTAAGTTCTAAGATCAGGAAATGGGAATCCTCCAACTTTTATTATTTTTAAAGACCGTTCTTTGGTTATTCAAGGTATCCTAAATTTCCACGCGAATTTTAAGATCAGCTTGTCAATTTCTTCAAAAATAGTCAGCTAAGATTATGACATGGATTGCACTGAATCTGTTTGGGGAGTACTACAATCTTATTAATACTAAGTTTTCCAATTCATAAACATCGTATGCCTTTCCATTTAGTTAGGCTGACTTTACATTTTTTCAACAATGTTTTCTAGTTTTCAGAGTAGAGGAAATGCACTTCTTTGTTAAATTTATTCCTAAGTATTTTATTCTTTTGATACTATTATAAATAAAACTGTTTCCTTAATTTATGGATTTCACTGCTATCATTCTACATGATTCTTGACTGCAAAAATACAGAATAACATTTTAAACAGTAATTAGAAGCTTACTATATTTTTTTTAAGGTAGTTGATTTAAAATATTGCATTAGTTTCAGGTGTACAGAAAAGTGATTCAGTTATAACAACACATACACATATGTAAACATATAATTTTCCATTATAGGTTATTTTAAGATACTGAATGTAGTTCCCTGTGCTATAAAGTAGTAAATCCTTATTGCCTACCTACAGAGGATGAGATGGTTGGATGGCATCACTGACTAAATAGACATGAGTTTGAGTAGGCTCCAGGAGTTGGTGATGGACAGGGAAGCTTGGCATGCCGCAGTCCATGGGGTCACAAAGACTCAGACATGACTGAGAGACTGAACTGAACTGATTTTATATATAGTAGCAAGTATCTGTTGATCTCAGATTCCTAATTTACCCCTCCTCATCCCTCTTCCCCTTTGGTAACATGTGAGTCTATTTCTGTTTTGTAAACTTGTATTATTTTTTAGATTCACTTGTATTACTTTTTAGATTCCACATATAAGTGATACTATATGATATTTGTCTTTGCCTGACATACCTCACTTTGCACGATATTCTCCACTACTTTGCATGATAGCTATACATACTATACACACACACACACACACACACTCTCTCACACCCATATCTTACGTATCTATTCTTTATCCAATGGACACTTAAGTTGGTTCCATGTCTTGGCTATTGTGAATGGTGCTGCTATAAACACTGGGGTGCATGTGTCTGTCTTTCTGAATTAAGAGTTTTTGTCCTTTCCAGATACAAACTCAAGGTAAGACTGCTTGAATCTTACCTTGTATGACTTATACGGCATTAATAGCTCCATTTTTGGTTTTTAAGAACCTCCAGGGAACCTCCATACTGTTTTTCATAGTGGCAACACCAATTTACATTGCCACCAACAGTGTAGAAGGTTCCCTATTCTCCACAGTCTCTCTAGCATTTATTATCTGTAGGCTTTTTGATGATGGCCATTCTGACCAGCATGAGGTGATACGTAACTGTAGTTTTGATTTGCACTTCTCAAATAATTAGCAAAATTGAGAGTCTTTTCATGTACCTACTGACCATCTCCTTTGGTGAAACATCTATTTAGTTCTTCTGCCCATTTTCTGATTAGGTTGTTTTCTTTTTTTGAATTTTATGAACTGCTTGCATATTTTGGAAATTAAGACCCTGCCAGTCATTTGCAAATATCTCCCCCCATTCCATAGGTTGTTTTTTTTTTTGGTTTGTTGATGGTTTCCTTTGCTGTGCAAAAATCTTTTAAGTTTGATTCGCTCCCATTTGTTTATTTTTGCTATTGCTTCTTTTACCTTGGAAGACCAATGTAAGAAGATATTGCTATGATTTATGTCAGAGACTGTTTCATCTATGTCCTATTCTAGGAGTTCTATGGTGATATGTCTTATATTTCTAAACCATTTTGAGTTTACTTTTGTGCACAGTGTGAGGGTGTGTTATAACTTCACATGTGCTGCCCAGCTTTCCCAACACCACTGACCGAAGAGACCATTTTTTTCTTCACTGTACATTCTTGCCTCCTCTAAGACTGACTGAAGGTGCGCAGGCTTATTTCTGGGCCCTCTATTCTGTTCCATTATCTATTATGTCTATTTTTTGTGCCAATTCCATACTATTTTGATTACTGTAGCTTTGTGGTAGTCTCTAAAGTCTGGGAGGGTTTTGTCTCCAGCTTTATTCTTTTGCCTCAAGACTGTTTTGGTAGTTCAGGGTCTTTTACGGTTTCATACAAATTTTAGTATTATTTGATGTATTTCTGTGAAAAAAAAATGTCATGGGTATTTTTACAGGGATTGCAATAAATCGCTAGATTACTTTGAGGTATGGCCATTTTAATAATATTCACTCTTCCAATCCAAGGGTATAGGATATATTTTTATTTCTCTGAATCATCTTCAATTTCCTTTATCAATGTCTTATGGTTTTAGCACACAGGTCTTTCACGTCTTTGGTTAGATTTATTCCTAGGTATTTCTTTGATGTGATTCTAAATGGGATTTTTTTTAACTTTCCCTTTCTGATATTTCATTGTTACTGTAAAGAAATGCAACAGATTTTTGTGTATTAATCCTGTATCCTGCTACCTTGCTGATTTCACATATTAATTTTTGTGTAGTCTTTAGGGTTTTCAGCAGATGGTGACTGCAGTCATGAAATTAAAAAATGCTTGATGCTTGGAAGAAAAGCTATGACAAACCTAGACAGCACATTAGAAAGAAGAGACATTACTTTGCCAACAAAGATCCATTTAGTCAAAGTTATGGTTTTTCCAGTAGCCATGTATGGATATGCGAGTTGGACCATAAAGAAGGCTGAGCACCAAAAGATTGATGCTTTTGAACTGTGGTTTTGGAGAAGAGTCCCCTGGACTGCAAGGAGATCAAAACAGTCAATCCTAAAGGAAATCAATCCTGAATATTCATTGAAGGATTGATGCTGAAGCTGAAGCTCCAATACTTTGGCAACCTGATGTGAAGAGCTGACTCATTAGAAAAGACCCTGAAGCTGAGAAAGACTGAAGGCAGGAGGAGAAGGGGATGACAGAGGATGTTGGATGGCATCACCAACTTGATGGACATGAGTTTGAGCAAGCTCTGGGAGATGGTTAAGGACAGGGAAGCCTGGAATGCTGCAGTCCACGAGGTCACAAAGAGTCAGACACAACTGAGCCACTGAACAACAACAACAATACAGAGTATTACATTATCCACAAATGACAATTTTACCCCTTCCTTTCCAATGTGTGTACCTTTTTTTTTTCTTGTCTGACTACTGTGGCTAGGACTTCCAATACTATGTTGAAAAGAAGTGGTAAGAGTGGGAACCCTTGGCTTACTCATAAATTAGCAGGAAGACTTTCAGCTTTTCACCAGAGTATTATGTTGGCTGTGAACTTGTCATAAATGGCTTTTATTATGCTCAGATATATTCCCACTATACCCACTTTGGTGTGAGTTTTCATCACGAATGGATGTTTAGCTTTTTCTGCACTTATTGAGATGATCATGTGGATTTTGTCCTTTCTTTTCTTAATGTAGAGTATCACATTGATTGATTTCTGTATGTGAACCATCCTTGTTCACATGCCCTGGGATGAATCCAATCTGTTTGTAGTGTATTTTTATGTGTTGCTGGATTTGGGTTGCTAATATTTTGTTCAGAATATCTGTATCTATATTCATCAAAGATACTTGCTTGTAATTTTCTTTTTTGGTTGTGTCTTTGTCCAGTTTTGGTATCAGGCTGATGGTGGCATTATAGGATGACTTTTGTAGTGTTCCTTCCTATTTAATCTTTTGGAAAACTTTAAGAAAGATTGGTATAAGTTCTTTGTATGTTTGGTAGAATTTCCCAGTGAAGCCATCTGGTCCCAAACTTATGTCTGCAAGGAGTTTTTTTAAATTACAGATTCTATTTCACATCTAGTGTTTGGTCTATTCAAATTGTCTACCTCTTTTTGATTAAGTTTTAGTAGTCTATATGCTTCTAGAACTTGTTCATTTTTTCTCAGTTCAGTTCAGTCGCTCAGTCATGTCTGACTCTTTGCAACCCCATGAATTGCAGCACACCAGGCCTCCCTGTCCATCACCAACTCCCGGAGTCTACCCAAACCCATGTCCATGGAAGTCAGTGATGCCATCCAACCATCTCATCCTCTGTCGTCCCCTTCTCCTCCCGCCCCCAATCCTACCCAGCATCAGGGTCTTTTCCAAGCAGTCAACCCTTCGCATGAGGTGGCCAAAGTATTGGAGTTTCAGCTTCAACATCAGACCTTCCAATGAACACCCAGGACTGATCTCTTTTAGGATGGATTGATTGGATCACCTTGCAGTCCAAGGGACTCTCAAGAGTCTTCTCCAACACCACAGTTCAAAAGCATCAATTCTGCAGCACTCAGCCTTCTTCACCGTCCAACTCTCACATCCATACATGACCACTGGAAAAACCATAGCCTTGACTAGACGGACTTTTGTTGGCAAAGTAATGTCTCTGCTTTTAAATATGCTATCTAGGTTGGCCATAACCTTCCTTCCAAGGAGTAAGCATCTTTTAATTTCATGGCTGCAGTCACCATCAGCAATGATTCTAGAGCCCAAAAATACAAAGTCTGACACTGTTTCCACTGTTTCCCCATCTATTTCCCATGAAGTGATGGGACCAGATGCCATGATCTTAGTTTTCTGAACGTTGAGCTTTAAGCCAACTTTTTCACCCTCCTCTTTCACTTTCATCAAGAGGCTCTTTAGTTCTTCTTCATTTTCCGCCATAAGAGTGGTGTCATCCGCATATCTGAGGTTATTGATATTTCTCCCGGCAATCGTGATTCCAGCTTGTGTTTCTTCCAGCCCAGCATTTCTCATGATGTACTCTGCATAGAAGTTAAATAAGCAGGGTGACAATATACAGCCTTGACACACTCCTTTTCCTATTTGGAACCAGTCTGTTGTTCTATGTCCAGTTCTAACTGTTGCTTCCTGACCTGCATACAAGTTTCTCAAGAGACAGGTCAGATGGTCTGGGATTCCCATCTCTTTCAGAATTTTCCACAGTTTATTGTGATCCACACAGTCAAAGGCTTTGGCATAGTCAATAAAGCAGAAATAGATGTTTTTCTGGAACTCTCTTGCTTTTTCGATGATCCAGCGGATATTGGCAATTTGATCTCTGGTTCCTCTGCCTTTTCTAAAACCAGCTTGAACATCTGGAAGTTCACGGTTCACGTATTGCTGAAGCCTGGCTTGGAGAATTTTGAGCATTACTTTACTAGCCTGTGAGATGAGTGCAATTGTGCGGTAGTCTGAGCATTCTTTGGCATTGCCTTTCTTTGGGATTGGGACGAAAACTGACCTTTTCCAGTCCTGTGGCCACTGCTGAGTTTTCCAAATTTGCTGGCATATCGAGTGCAGCACTTTCACAGCATCATCTTTCAGGATTTGAAACAGCTCAACTGGAATTCCATCACCTCCACTAGCTTTGTTTGTAGTGATGCTTTCTAAGGTCCACTTGACTTCACATTCCAGGATGTCTGGCTCTAGGTGAGTGATCACACCATCGTGATTATCTGGGTTGTGAAGATCTTTTTTGTACAGTTCTTCTGTGTATTCTTGCCACCTCTTCTTAATATCTTCTGCTTCTGTTAGGTCCACACCATTTCTGTCCTTTATCGAGCCTATCTTTGCATGAAATGTTCCTTTGGTATCTCTAATTTTCTTGAAGAGATCTCTAGTCTTTCCCAATCTGTGTTTTCCTCTATTTCTTTGCACTGATCACTGAGGAAGGCTTTCTTATCTTTCCTTGCTATTCTTTGGAACTCTGCATTCAGATGGGAATATCTTTCCTTTTCTCCTTTGCTTTTCGCTTCTCTTCTCTTCCCAGCTATCTGTAAGGCCTCCTCAGACAGCCATTTTGCTTTTTTGCATTTCTTTTCCATGGGGATTTTCTTGATCCCTGTCTCCTGTACAGTGTCACGAACCTCTGTCTATAGTTCATCAGGCTGTACAATTTGCTGGTATATAATTGTTCATAATATTATCTTATGGTTTTTTGTATTTCTATAGTATCAGTTGGTATTTTTCTTCTTTCATATCTTATTTCTTTGGGTCTTCTCGCTTCTCTTTTTGGTGAGCCTAGCCAGAGGCCTGTTGAAATTGTATATCCTTTCACAAAACCAGCTCTTTGTTTTACTGATCTTTTCTATTACTTACTGATCTCTATTTTATTTGCTTCCACTCATATTAATTTCTTTCCTTCTGCTAACTTTGGGTTTTGTTTCTAATTCTTTTAGGTGGTAGGTTGGATTATTCATTGAGATTTTTCTTGTTTCTTGAGGAAAGTCTGTATCACTATGAACTTGTCTCATCAAACTACTTCTGAACATCCCATGGATTTTGTAAGATTCTATTTTCATTGTCATTTGTCTTGAGGTATTAACTGATTTCTTTGATTTCATTGCTGACCCACTGGTTTTTCAGTAGCATGTTATTTTTTTATTGCATTTAAACATGAATGTCATAGGTCCTCCAATTTTCATCTACTACAAAAAGAAAAGGGCTTTCCAATCCCTGGGTTGAGACCCCCTGCAGAAGGGCATGGCAACCCACTCCAGTGTTCTTGACTGGAGAATCGCATGGACAGAGGAGCCTGGCAGGCTACAGTGCACAGGGTCACAAAGAGTCAGATACAACTGAAGTAACTTAATACAGGATCACAGCACACAAGGGGGAAAAAACTGATCTAAACAAGCAAGAAACTCTAGTAGCCATCCACTTTAATAAAAAATATTAAAAAAAAATCAAGCAGTGCCAGTTTTCATCCCAATTTTCAGTGGGCAATGCAACCCCCTCATGCACGTGTGCACATGCACACACAGGCACAAATGACATCTTGCATTTCCGTATAAACTATGTGAACAAAATAACCACTCATTCTCATAGTCACAGGAACTTGAGGGAGACTACTCTAAGTTTCAATGCAATTAGAGATTCTCTACTCCTACAGAATTATCTTTCAGTTAATTTTAATATAAGAACACTTCTATTCACTCTAAAATAGGATGTTTTCATTATTGCTTACAAACAATTAAATCCAAGCAGAAATTCAAATTCTAAATTAAGACTATCACTTAACTACTGTTTTATGGAAAATGAGCAAAGCATTCCATTTCATCCAAAATTGCACATACTGAATCTAATTACACATTTTAAAAATACAAAGATATGTTGTAAACATAGCAATGGCTACTAGTCAGTATTTAATGATATGATTCAATGAGGAAAACAAATTTTACTTTGACTATAAAGGTTACACACTTATAGCTATTATTTGAAAATGCAGTTCTGCTATATAACTTACATAAAGGCAAAACATGCCCTACAAACAATTATACTTAATTTTATGAAGCTCTGACTTATACTGTCATAAATTTTAGGTAAAATTCAAAAACATTAACATATGATTCAAGAAATAAGATCAATCATGGTACAAAGTACAGATAGCATTGAGAAAATAATCCCATACTAACTACAAAAGGGACTGCCTAACAAACGTGTGGATATCATGATAGATATTCTGGCCTGAGAAAACATTTCTAATACTATAACTGTATCATAAGAAAGGCAAGAAATCATAAGGTCTCCAGGCAACATGAATAAAGGTGGAAGCTATACCCTGCACATGCACATACGACCAAGAAAAGGAAAGTGGGGACTGAATTCAGTTTGTTCTCCACTCTCTAAACCCTGAACCCTGGCAGAGAGCATCATCCATCTAAAACTGGGAAAAGAGCCTTTTTCTAACTTTGCAAGGGCTAGCTGTGGCCTGGCTATACCACATACAAACAACTACCTTTTAGTAAAGTTAAGACAATTGAGATACTGAATACTGGTGTCCTTTCTAAAATCGTAACACCAAAATGTCACTTCTCATTATGAATTTATTTTGAATGTTTCAGGTTAAATCATTAATATGGCAAAACATAAACAGATTGAGGAGAGCAGAAAAATCATCTAACACTCATAATTAAAAATAATCATGAGAAGTAAAAAAACACACTGATACATTAAGAACAGAGTATACACTGAAAAAAAAAAAAAAAAAAAAAAAACAGTGAACCTGGAAACATGACATTAACTGTTCAAATAATGAAAGGGGGTGGGGAGTCAAGGGCCAAAAGACACAATCTCAATTGTATAAATGAAATTCCCTCCCTCCAAAATATCGCCTAGGATTAGTGGATACTTGGAAGAAATACTGGCCAATGTTTCTAAATCTGGTTACCAAAAAACCCCCCAAAACACTAAAACATCATTTCTTCAAAGAAAACCATATGAAGGCATATAACTGATAAAAAATTATAATCAAATGACATCATAATCACAATCACTGAAAAAGCTGTAAGACTGAAAAGCAATCAAACAAAATAGAAAGTTTACATATGAGGCAACAAAAAATAACAGCAGACTTTCTGTCAGGAACTACACAACTTGTTTCAGAAATGACTTCATAACGTATTACCAGAGATAAAGAGGGCTATTTCAAGTCAGAAGACACAATTCATCAAGAATATATTTAAAAATGCATGTACCTATTAATAGAGCTTCAAAATACATCAATCAGTAAGTGAAGGAAGAAAAAGACAAATTCACAATTAAAGTTGAAGATTTCCAAATCCTTTTCTCAGCAATTACTGCAACAAATAGAAAATCAGAAGGGACAAATCTTGAAGAACACTATCAATCAATCTGACTAATATTTTTAGAAAGCTCCACTCAACAACACAGAATACACATTCTTATTAAGCATACACAAAACATTCGTTTACAGACAACATTCTGCACTCTATAATAAACACAGGAAGTATGTATTGAACCACAACAGAATTAAATTAAAAATCCTATTAGAGAAAAACATCTAGAAAATTAAGGAACTATTTGGAAATTATATAGGTCCAAGAAAAAAATCACAAAGGAGCTTAAGAATTCTTTGAACTCCATGTGAACAAACACATGTAAAGATACTCTGTATGATGCAGAGAAAAAAATTTAAATATTAAGTGCTCCTTTAGAAAACGGTAGTCTCAAATACTAGAAAGAGAGGATATCACTATAGATCCTTCAAACGTTAAAAGAACAAAGAAATATAATATGAAACTTCATGCCAATAAATTAGACAACTTACATAAAACAGAAAAATTCCTTAAAAGACACATAAACTAAAGCTATTCAAAAAAGAATTAATATATATCTAAATAGCCCAGTATCAATTTATTCAATCAAATAAATTGAATTCACAGTTTAAAATCTTCCCACAAAGAAACTCCAAGGCCAGAGATCTACTTTGGTGAATTCTACCAAACACGGGGGCAGCAAATCACCCCAGTATAATTGCTGTGAAAACCTCATGAACTGTATAAACTGTATAAAACCTCATGAAATGAAAACCTCGTAAACTGTTCAATATGCTACTGGGGAAGAGTGGAGAACTACTAATAGTCCCAGAAAGAATGACGCAGCTGGGAAAAGCAGAAACAATGCTCAGTAGTGGATGTCTGGTGATCAAAGTAAAATCCAATGCTGCAAAGAACATTATTGATAGGAACCTGGAATGTTAGGTCCATGAATCAAAGTAAATTGGAGGTGGTCAAGCAGGAGATGGTAAGAATAAACATCGATATCCTGGGAATCAGTGAACTAAAATGGATGGGAATGGGCGAATTTAATTCAGATGACCATTATCATCTACTACTGCGGGCAAGAATCCCACAGAAAAAATGGAGTAGCCCTTATAATCAACAAGAGAGCCCAAAATGCAGTACTTGGGTGCAACCTCAAAAATGACAGAATGATCTCAGTTGTTTCCAAGGCAAGCCATTCAACATCATGGTAATTCAAGTCTTAAAGGAGATGGAAATACCAAACCATCTTACCTCTCTCCTGAGAAACCTGTATGTGGGTCAGGAAGTAACAATGGAAAAACTGACGGGGTTGAGATTGAGAAAGTCAGGAAGTAACAATGGAAAAGCTGACTGGGTCGAGATTGAGAAAGTAGTATGACCGGGTTGTCTGCTGTCACCTTGTTTGTTTAATCTATATGCTGAGAACATCATGAGAAATGTCAGGCTGAATGAGTTACAATCTGGAATCAAGAAAGGCAAGAGAAACACCAGCAACCTCATATATGCAGATGATACCACTATAATGGCTGAAATCGGAGAGGAACTAAAGAGCTTCTTGATGAGGGTGAAGGAGGAGAGTGAAAGAGCCGGCTTAAAACTAAATAGTAAAAAAACTAAGATCATGACATTGGCCCCATTAATTCATGGCAAATAGAAGGGAAAAAGGAGTAGTGACCAATTTCCTCTTCCTGGGCTCTAAATCACTGCAGATGGTGACTGCAGCCACGAGATCAGAAGACGTCTGCTTCTTGGCAGGAAAGCTATGACAAATGTAGACAGTATGTTGAAAAGCAGAGACATCACTCTGCTGACAAAGGTGCATACAGTCAAGACTATGGTCTTCCCAGTGGTCACGTACGGTTGAGAGAGCTGGACCGTAAAGAAGGCAGAGCAACAAAGAACTGTTGCCTTCGAACTGTGGTGCTGGAGAAAACTCTTGAGAGTCCCTTGGACAGGCAAGGAGATCAAACCAGTCAATCTTGAGGGAGATCAACTCTGAGTACTTGTTGGAGGGACTAATGCTGAAGCTAGAAGTCCAGTATTTTGGTCATCTGATGTCAAGAGCTGACTCACTGGAGAAGTCCCTGATGCTGGGAAAGGTTGACGGCAGAAGGAGAAAAGGACATCAGAGGATGAGATGGCTGGATGGCATCACCAAAGCAATGGACGTGAACTTAGGCAAACTTCAGGAGATGGTGAGGGACAGGGAGGCCTGGCATGCTGCAGTCCATGGGGTCACAAAGAGCTGGATATGAGTGGCGACTGAACACTACCACCGAACACTTAAAGTAACAACAACTGTATGAAAGCTTTCCGAGAAAAAAACTTTCCAATTCACTCTATTATCCTGATATAAAAACCAGACAAAGACATTATTTTTAAAAAACTACATACCAATCTTGAGAAAGAAAAACAGAGCTGGAAGGATCCACCATTCTGAATTTAGACTATACTATAAAGCTATAGCCATCAAGACAGTATGGTCCTGGCTCAAAAACGGAAATAAAGACCAACAGAACATGATAGAAAGCCCAGAGATAAACCCACACACCTATGGACACCTTATCTTTGAAAAAGGAGGCAGGAATATACAATGGAGAAGACACTCTCTTCAATTAATGGTGCTGGAAAACTGCACAGCTACAAAAAGTAAGAATGAAATTAGAACACTTCCTAATGTCATACACAAAAATAAACTCAAAATAGATTAAAGACCTAAATGTAAGGTCAGACACTATGAAACTCTTAAAGGAAAGCATAGGCAGAACACTCTTTTACATAAATTACAGCAAGATCTTCTTTGATCCAGTTCCTAGAGTAATGGAAATAAAAACAAAAATAAACGAGTAAGACCTAATTAAACTTAAAAGCTTTTGCACAGCAAATGAAACTATAAACAAGACGAAAAGACAACCCTCAGACTGGGAGAAAATAATCACAAATGAAGCAATGGATAAAGGATTAATCTCCAAAATACACAAGCAGCTCACGAAGCTCAATTTCAGAAAAAATAACTCAATCAAAAAATGGGCTGAAAACCGAAAAGCAGACATTTCTCCCAAGAAGACATACAGATGAGCAACAAACACATGAAAAGATGTTCAACATCACTCATCATTAGGGAAATGCAAATCAAAACTACAATAAAGTATCGCCTCACATTGGTCAGAATGGCCATCGTCATAAAATGTATGAACAATAAATACTGGAGAGGATGTGGAGAAGAAGGAACCCTCTGGCACTGCTGGTGGGAATGTAAATTGATACAGCCACTGTGGAGAACAATATGGAGATTCTTTTAAAAGCTAGGAATAAGTCTACCATATGACCCAGCAACCCCACTACTGGGCATACACCCTAAGAAAAACATAATTCAAAAAGACATAAGTACCCCGTTCACTGAAGCACTATTTACAACAACCAGGACATGGAAGCAACCTAGATGTCCATCAACAGATGAATGGATAAAGAAGTTGTGGTACATATATAGAACAGAATATTGCTCAGCCATAAAAAGGAACAAAACTGAGTCAGCTGTAATGAGGTGGATAAACCTAGAGTCTGTCAGACAGAAAGAATTACTGCATATACATGGAATCTAGAAAAATGGTACTGACGAACCTATCTGCAGGGCAGAAACAGAGATGCAGATATAAACAGACTTGTGGACACAGTAGGGGAAGGAGAAGGTGGGACGATTGAGGGAGTAGCACTGACATATACACTACCATGTATAACAGTTAAACTAGTGGGAAGCTGCTGTGTAATGCAAGGAGCTCAGCTTGATGCTCTGTGACGACCCAGATGGGTGGGATGCGAGGAGTGGGAGAGGGGCTCAAGAGAGGCGATATATGTATTCAGTTCTGTTCAGTTGAGTTACTCAGTCATGTCTGACTCTTTGTGACCCCACAGACTGCAGCACGCCAGGCCTCCCTGTCCATCACCAACTCCCGGAGTCCACCCAAACTCATGTCTATTGAGTTGGTGATGCCATCCAACCATCTCATCCTCTGTCATCCCCTGCTCCTCCTGTCCTCAATCTTTCCCAGCATCAGGGTCTTTTCATATGAGTCATTTCTTTGCATCAGGTGGCCCAAGTATTGGAGCTTCAGTTTCAACATCAGTCCTTCCAATGAACACTCAGAACTGATCTCCTTTAGGATGGACTGGTTGGATCTCCTTGCAGTCCAAGGGATTCCCAGGAGTCTTCTCCTCCTTTGAACTGTGAACACCACAGTTCAAAAGCATCAATTCTTCGGCACTCACCTTTCTTTACAGTCCAACTCTCACATCATACATGACTACTGGCAAAATCATAGCCTTGACTAGACGGACCTTTGTTGGCAAAGTAATGTCTCTGCTTTTTAACATGCTGTCTAGGTTGGTCATAACTTTCCTGCCAAGGAGTAAGTATCTTTTAATTTCATGGCTGCAGTCACCATCTGCAGTGATTTTGGAGCCCCCCAAAATAAAGTCAGCCACTGTTTCCCCATCTATTTCCCATGAAGTGATGGGACTGGATGCCATGATCTTAGTCTTCTGAATGTTGAGCTTTAAGCCAGCTTTTTCACTCTTCTCTTTCACTTTCATCAAGAGACTCTTTAGTTCTTACTCACTTTCTGCTGCAAGGGTGGTGTCATCTGCATATCTGAGGTTACTGAAATTTCTCCTGGCAATCCTGATTCCAGCTTGTGCTTCATCCAGCCCAGTGTTTCTCATGGTGTACTCTGCATATAAGCTAAATAAGCAGGGTGACAATATACAGCCTTGACGTACTTTTTTTCCTATTTGGAACCAGTCTGTTGTTCCACGTCCACTTCTAACTGTTGCTTCCTCACCTGCATAAAATTTCTCAAGAAGAAGGTCAGGTGGTCTGGTATTCCCACCTCTTTCAGAATTTTCCACAGTTTATTGTGATCCACACAGTCATATTTACAGCTGATTCATGCTGCTGTACAGCAGAAACCAACACAACATTATAAAGCAAATACCCTCCAATTAAAAATTTTTTAGAAAACTAAAAACCAATATATGCCATGAACATAGACGAAAACATCTCTCATTAACACAAATCTGAACTTATACAACAATTTATATACAACATATATACACTGTTGTACAACATACTTAATGGTAAAAGACCTAAGATCAGGAGTAAGGCAACAATGTCAGCTCATCACTTCTATTTAACATTGCACTGGGACTACTAGGCAGTGCAATAAAGCAACAAAAGAAATAAAAGGTATAAAAATTGAAAAGTTAGAAGTAAAATAGTCTGTTTACAGACAAGATGAGGGTCTGCCCAGAACATCTGAAAGAATCCACAAAACTGCCACCAGAACTAGTGAGTTTAGCAGAATCAAAAATTACAAGGTTTTATGCCAAAATCTATTATATTGCTATATACTAAAAACAAACAGTTGGAACTGATATTACATAACCATTTACAATAACATAAAAATAGTAAACAGAGACCAACAAAATACATGTAATACCTTTACAGTGAAAACTACAAAATACTGCTGAGAAACTAAAGACAACTGAAATGGGGAGCGATACCAAGTTCACGCATCAGAAGACTCAACATCCTTAAGAGGTTAACTGGCCCCCAATTAGCCTCCATGATAAAAGCATTCATAGTCAAAATCTTGCTAAGGCTTCTCTGCAGGAAATGACAAGGTAATTCTAAAATACATAGAAATGGAAAGGACTTAGGCTAGAAAACAACCTTGAAACAAAAGAGCAAAGGTGGAGGGTTCACACTATCTGTTTTATTTAACACTTACATAAAGCTGTAATAATCAGGACAGTAATGTCATAAGGATAGATACATAGATCAATAGACATAACAGAGTTCTGAAATAGGCCCACATATAATGTCAACTGATTTTCAACAAAGTTGCCAAGGTAATTCAGTAGGGAAAAATACAACCTTTTCAATAATGCTTCTTGAACAATTTGACTTTCATAGGCAAAGAAAGAAATCTCATCTCTTATCTAATATCATACATAAAAATTAACTCAAATGAGATAAAAGACTTAAAATATAAGAGCCCAAAGCAGTTTCAAGACATGAAGAAAAAGAAAAAAGGTAGGGAAAATACTGCCCAATATCTGTGCCAATTCCTCCAATTTCTACTTCAAATTAGGGCAGAATCATTAGGGAAAACAAATCTGAGGTTCTTCAGTGAACATTTGAAACTACTCAAAAGGAAAGAGCATTTCCCTCTAAGTACTCAGTAACTCCAAGCCACGTAGTTCTTAATTCAATCACAACCCTCAGAACCATGCAAAGCCTGCTATAAAGAATAATCTTTACAGCTGAGTAAAACAAGTTATCATAGAGGATTCCCTGAAGCAAATATAACAGCTAAAGTTATGCTCATAGCCACCACAGAGGTTCAGAGAAGATACAGAAATATAGTGAAACTATAGGGAAAATTCTCTGGAATGGAAGTGCCTAAATTCCTGCAGTGCTTTAATTCAAATCACTCAGTGTTGAGCAAACAAAATATAACAAAATATATACATGAGAAATGTAAAAAAGATGAGAAAAGAAAAAAATCAAACATTGAAAGGTTTATAGAAAACTAAACAAGATTTATATTTTAAAATGTGAATTAAACTTCCTTTTCCCCATTCTTCCTGTGTATATACAAGTTTTCAACTAAAGGATACTTTTCAATAATACCTTTTCCTAACCTGAAGAATACCATAAAATCAGTTGTTCTGCAGTCAAAATTTAACAAGAAAAATGTATGGCCACAGGAAACTGATATCAGAATAAAGTATTAAAAGAAAAAACTCATTTTGTAAGTTCATAAAAGTTCTTTCTACCACTGAAGGAAAAATTTAAACCTTACATTAAGTAGCAAAACTATTCTTAAAATGAAAAGAATAATAAAAACAGAAAACATTTTAAGTACTTTTCACAAGATTTATTGACATAACCATCAGGCTTGATCAATTATATCTAATAGAATGTCAATGTGAACATACTACGACACACCAAAAACCATCCCTTAATAATGTTCTGTGAAATTACATTATTTTAAAATATTCTAACATTACTATAACTCACTTCTCTTCCATTTTGAACAGAAAACAGAATTCAGGTGAAGTTTTTTGAGAATTACACATCTTACTAGCATATTGAAACAATTAACCTAGGCCAATGTAAGTTTTTAAATCAAAATAGTCTACTCCAGAACTCTGCAAATATGGGCCTATGAGTTAAGGCAAAAAACAAGTCACAAAAAAAGTTCACGTTAAAAAGATTTCTTAAATTTGCTTAATTTTTTCCTTCAATATGGCTAGACCTGTCCGCTTTGTCATTCATTTGAAAATCCCTCTATTCCGTCAACTTACTGTCTCAGTAAATATGGACTATAGATTTTCTTTATTTTCAAATATGTGTAATGGCACCCCACTCCAGTACTCTTGCCTGGGAAACCCCATGGACAGAGGAGCCTGGTAGGCTGCAGTCCATGGGGTCGCTAAGAGTTGGACACGACTGAGCGACTTTACTTTCCCTTTCCCTTTCATGCACTGGAGAAGGAAATGGCAACCCACTCCAGTATTCTTGCCTGGAGAAACCCAGGGACAACGGAGCCTGGTGGGCTGCCGTCTATGGGGTCACACAGAGTCGGACACGACTGAAGCGACTTAGCAGCAGTAGCAGCAGCATGTGTAATTGACATGGAAGATGAAAGTGGAAAAGATGTAAAACTTTGGAATTATCTCAGCAGTGTCACTATTCAAGAAACTGTCACTATACAATATTACATATATTGTGTGTATGTGAATATCAGACTGGATTTTACAAATTTCCTTAATGAATTTACATCAATCCCCAACATAAACTCCAAAATGACTGTTATTCAAGCTCACGAGACAGTCAATTTTTTTCAAAAACATTCCCATTGTGTTCTTTACTTCATAACACAGAGAAATGAAAAAAATGTCTTACTAGAAATGATGTATCAGCAAAAAGTGCACTTAGATGTGATCCTTGCAGAAAACTCTTCTTTATTCCTTTTTCGTAAAATCCAATTCCTTAATAAAGAAAAGAATATTAAGTGGGTTATTAATTATTCTTAACTCTAAAACAAAATTAAACATAATTTCATTTAACACTCAACACTACCCCTGGCAGATAGTTCTACAAATACTTACTGAACAGAAAAAAAATTTTAAAAATCTTAGTTTTTAATTGGAGGATAACTGCTTTACAGTGTTGTTGGTTTCTGCCATACAACAATGTGAATCAGCCGTAAGTATACATATGTGGCCTCCCTCTGGAGCCTCCCTCCCCGCCCCATCCCACCTCTAAGATCATCACAGAGCACAGGCTGAGCTCTGTGTTATACAGTAACTTCCCACAAGCCATCTGTTTTACATACAGTAATGTATATGTTTCAATGCTACTTTCTCTATTCATCCCACTCTCTCCCCACTGCTGTGTCCACAAGTCCATTCTCTACATATATGTGTCTATTCCCGCCCAGCAAACAGATTCATCAGTACCATGAAAAATACATCTTTAAAAGTCAGTTGTTTTATGTGGCTAATAAAAACATAATGTTAGCCAACTGGACATTTCTAATGTCACTAATCCAATTTTTCAAGTATTTCTTAAATGTTCAGTAATATTCTACCCATGCCAAGATCCACAAATTGGTGTCCCAGGTCCCATTTTCCTATCCTCCGTATCCCAAGATATACTTTATACTTACATGGTACACAGAGCCTACTGAATTTACGTTTTCATAAAATAGTTGAAAATGTTCACTGTATTACATTCTCATTTAGGAAAAAAACTGTCGAAGGGTCAGTGACTTATACTGCCATAAAATGTGTATGTATTCAATGTAATTGCATATACTTAAGAGTTTTCATTCTTTTAAAGGGAACAACGAAAATGAACATAAAATGCCAAAAATAAGTTATGAAACTGAATAATTATTATTCACATTAATATTATTATTATTATTCACATTAATAAAGGAACACTAGTGAATGCTAACCAATGGTGTAATGCGTAAAGAATGATCCAGTCTTGTTACACTTTTGCTTGGAAACAGAAGCAAGACCAGTGTCTCCTGCATTGCAGGCAGCTTCTTTACCGACTGAGCTATGAGGGAAGCCCCAGTAGCAAGAAACTTAGGTAGAAAGAGAAAGATGTAAGCCTCTCCTCACCCTGGTTGGCCAGCATCAATTATAATGTTAATCTATTCAATTGGTGCAAAAAGTAACTGCAATTTTGCATTGTTGAACTTTGCTGTTTGATACTGCAATACATTTTTAAATAAATGTGGGTAAGGTTAGACATCATTTTAATATGCATTTCTCACTTTTTTTTTTTTTTGCTAATGACTTATTACTTGCTGTGCTGTTGTTGTTCAGTCGCTCAGTTGTGTCTGACTCTTTGTGACCCCATGGACTGCAATACACCAGGCCTCCCTGTACTCCACCATCTCCCTGAGCCTGCCCAAACTCATGTCCATTCAAGAAGCAATCATCTAATTTCATGGCTGCAGTCATGGTCCACAGTGATTTTGGAGCCCTAGAAAATAAAGCCTGTCACTGTTTCCACTGTTTCCCCTTCTATTTGCCATGAAGTGATGGTACTGGATGCCATGATCTTAGTTTTCTGAATGTTGAATTGTAAGCCAGCTTTTTCACTCCCGTTTCACACTCATCAAGAGGCTCTTTAGCTCCTCTTTGCTTTCTGCCATAAGGGTGGTGTCATCTGCATATGTGAGGTTATTGGTATTTCTCCTGACAATCTTGATTCCAGCTTGCACATCATCCAATCCAGCATTTCTCATGATGTACTCTGCATACAAGTTAAATAAGCAGGGTGACAATATGCAGCCTTGACATACTCCTTTCCCAATTTGGAACCAGTCCGTTGTTCTGTGTCTGGTTCTAACTGTTGCCTCTTGACCTGCATATAGGTTTTCACAGGAGGCAGGTAAGGTGGTCTGGTATTCCCATCTCTTTAAGAATTTTCCACAGTTTGTTGTGATCCACAGTGTCACAGGCTTTAGCGTAGTCAATGTAGCAGAAGTAGATGTTTATGTCAATGAAGTAAATGTTTATGTTAATGTTTATTTATGTCAAAGAAGTAGATGGTAAGTCAATGAATCAGAACTAGAAGATTCACTGAGCATGGCCCTGCCCACCAGAGCCAGACTCAGTTTTACCCACAGCCAGTTCCTCCCATCAGGAAGCTTCCACAAGCCTCTTATCCTCATCCATCAAAGAGCAGACAGAATGGAAACCACAATCACTGAAAACTAACTAAACTGATCATATGCATCACAGCCTTGTTTAACTCAATGAAACTATGAGCCATACTGTGTATGCCCACTCAATACAGACGGGTCATGGTGGAGAGTTCTGACAAAACACCCACTGGAGAAGGAAATGGCAAACCACTTCAGCATTCTTGCCTTGAGAACCCCATGAACAGTATGAAAAGGCAAAAGATATGACTTGCTGTGTATTTTATATTTATTTTAGACTAGGGAAATGATGTTAGACCAAAATCAAATTCAACTGATTTTTTTTACTCAAGTTCAAAATGGGTCGTAAAGCAGCAGAGACAACTTGCAACGCTTTTGGCCCAGGAACTGCTAATGAACATACAGTGCAGGGGTGGTTCAAGAAGTTTTGCTAAAGAGATAAGGGCCTTGAAGATGAGAAGCGCAGTGGCCACCATCAGAAGTTGACAATGACCAACTTAGAGGATCATCAAAGCTGATCCTCTTACAGCTAAAGGAGAAGTTGCCAAAGAATTCAGCATTGACCATTCAGCATTTGAAGCAAACTGGAAAGGTGAAAAAGCTCGGTCAGTGGGTGCCTTGTGAGCTGACCAAAAATCAAAAAAGAACATCGTTTTAAAGTGTCATCTTCTCTTATTCTACACAACAACCATGAGCCATTTCTAGATTGGATGGTGACATGCAACAAAAAGTGGACTTTATACAACAACCGGAAACAACTAGCTCAGTGGATGGACCAAGAAGAAGCTCCAAAGCACTTTCTAAAGCCAGACTTGCACCCAAAAAAGGTCATGTCACTGTTTGGTGGTTTGCTGCCCATCTGATCCACTACAGCTTTCCAAATCCTGGTGAAACCATTACATGTGAGAAGTATGCTCAACAAATCAATGAGATGCAGAGAAAATTGCGAAGCCTGCAGCCAGCACTGGTCAAAAGAATGGGCCCAATTCTTCTCCATGACAACACCCAACTGCTCATCGCACAATCCATGCTTCAAAAGTTGAACGAATCACGTTACAAAGTTTTGCCTCATCTGCCACATTCACTTGACCGCTTGCTGACCAACTACCACTTTTTCAAACATCTCGACAACTTTTTGGAGGGAAAATGCTTCAACAACCAGCAGGACGCAGAAAAGAGACCCAACAGTTTCCAAGGGTTTGTCCGAAGCATGGATTTTTATGCTGTTTCAGAATAAACAAACTTATTTCTCATTGGCAAAAATGTGTTGATTATAATGGCTCTTATCTCAATTAATAAAGATGTGTTTGAGCTTAGTTATAATTATTTAAAATTCAAGGTCTGAACCACCAATTACTTTTGTACCAATCTAACAACAATTTAGAACTGCATGACTCAGTAATTATGACAATTCCCAAGTAAATCTGCTTCATCAAATGAAAATGGCAATTTCTCCACACAAACACCAATATTTTGAATCTTATTCAGTAATATTAATTATGGTGATGCTGCAGTTTTGTTTCTAACTGAAATGAACACCCCTTTTAGAGGCAGAGGGAAAGCCACAATATGCCAAATATTCATTTTATATAAACAAATTAAGTACTAAAAACTTGAACTTTAAAACACACACACACACACACACACACACAACTAAGCCTTTTGTTTTTTGTGAGGTTAAAAGGAGCTATAAACCTGATTTCTGCTTTCAATCTAATTGTACTGCAATGTAGACTCAGAAAAAGCTCCTCAAATACAGTTACAGTACTAACTTCTAAAATCTAGTAATTCAAAATGAAACTATTTTTCATGTGCTCTGAGCCTAAATAAAACTAATGATTTTAAATGTATTTTGACACTAGCTTTGTGTCAGTGTCACAGAAGGAATTAGTTTAGCAATCTGATCCTTGGTAAATAATTCATTAAATACAAATCTGATGATTACACACATGGTACATATTCTTATATCAAAAATATTAATTCCTCAATTCTATAAGTTAATTGTTATTGGCAAGTTATTTTATATACAGTTCTAAAATAGTTACTAAAAGGCAATATTCTAAAAACCAAGTTCTTATAGTTGATGACAACCTATAATGAAATACACTCTCACCCTCAAAAAATAAAACCAAAACTAAAATGTTAGTGGCTCAGCCAGTTCTCATTCAGTTTCACATACGGCATATACAAACCCCATGGCTCTATGCAGGCATCAGCTAGACAGCTGGTGCCTCTAACAGCATCTTTCCCAGACCTGGTCCCAGCCAATCTCCTAGCTCCCTCTACTTCTGTTCCCTTCTCCCTCAACAGGTAACACTGTTGTTAACTTTGACTGCAAGCTATCGCAGGCCAGGGTAACAATGGCTTGTTAACTTTCATCCAAGTTTTGACCTCTGACTGCAAACAGCTTTCCCCCTTGTCTCTTATCTAGACTGAATGTCTAGTTTGGTGACATCTTCTGTGAAGGCATCCTCAGGTATCCTTTACCATTACCATCACTCACAAAGGGGCAAACTAAGTACAGTTTTATAGGTATGAGTCTATTTTACTATATCTTATTTAATAGGAGGAACTTTTTTGTACTTTATTCATTTCTGTATCCCCAATATCTAGTCAACATCCGGCACACAATTCAGCATGCATTCAGAAAACATTTACTAAGCATCCAATATATTCCTGACACTTTTCTAGGTGCTAGGAGTAAATTTCTACATCTATTCCTGACTTAAGGGAACTTACATTCTAGTAGAAGTGACTTGCAACACATAGTGAATAAAGGATACATAATATACACAGCAGGTTAGTGTCAAGTCCTTAATGAGAAAAAAAAGCAGAAAAGAAGTACTACAGTAGGGAGGGGATTAAAATTTGAGACAAGGTACCCAGGAAAGGCCTAACATTACAATGATACCATTAATAAATACAACAGCAGCAATAACACTTGAGTATTTACCATATACTAATCAGTATCCTAACTGCTTCACACATATGGAGTGATGTAAAGCTAATCATAACCTCACTATCAGCCTCAGGAGGAACAAATACTAAGAAGCAACTAGCCAAAGTCATACAGCTAAATCAATAAAGTGGTAAAGCCAGGATTAGAACCCAGGAATGCTTTTAACAGCTATGTATAACCACAGTTCAGTTAATGCTTGTGCTGAATAAATTTAGTAAATGAAATAAATGAATGTATAATACAGCAATAGACTCAAAAGACAGCAAAGTATATCAGTCTCAGAGGGCTAATACATTTGAGCAGCTTCAGACATACAATGCATGTATCAATACCGATACATGAAGACATCCTGACAAATAACAGGTCAGTGCTTGATACGAACAAAAAATGATAAGCATTGATCATTTCTCTACAACCTTAAAAATACATCTTAAGTTTCTATATTACAATTACCATAACTAAAAATTACACAAACAGTATCACAAAAATCACATGGAGATCTTTAAAAAAAAAAAAATCTTAAAGAAGGTACCTTAAAACAAGTAAGTCCTTTGAAGGCATTATCATTTCAATGATAATTAAATGTTGAAATTCATATTTTATACTGTAGCACAAGTTACTGTCATCTTCCAGTTGTCTGTATGAACAAAAAGGGTTAAACAAAACAACCAAGGTTCAAAACTCCTTTCTTCAAATGTCCTAAATATGATTTATTAAGCAAACAGACAAAACCCAGTACAACTGTTGTTACTGAAGACCTGAATGACCTAAATTAAGTGATCTGTTCCATAACTCCTATCTCTTGCCATATTAGCTTGTTATTTAAGTGTCTATCAGTGAATGTAAATAAGCTAGAAAGCAAAGTGAAACCAAAGTGCTGCTAACACTACATTGGCACTTCTAGTTTCAAATCTTGAGGGCCTAAAAAGTAGCTCCTCAAATCTTGATTAAAATTACTGATACAATTATGAAAAAATTACTGTCTTTGTGTTTGGAAATTATCAAAATTTCTGCCTTGAGCATAACATACTGTCAAAGAAAAGAGTTGTCTATGTAAAAAGTTTGAAAAGTCAATCCAGATTAAGACAAAAATAAAACAGACAAAAAAAACCAAAACATAAAGTAACTGTCTATAAACACAATACAAGGTGTGTATTTGCTGAGATATGAATTTCAAATACATTTCAAATTTCAAAAGTTACCAGAGGTCACATAAGATGTGGAATGTTCAAGTTCCAACCAGAAGGGAGAAGGGTCTCACTGAAACCTGGGGCGACCAGGAGAAACCGAAGCAGAACGACCCTCGTAGCAGGGGTGTTGACCTGCCACTTTTCCATAAGGAAACACACAGCCAAAACAGATTAAAACCTATTCAGAAGAGACCAACAAAATCCACACAACAGCATGATGAATGTCTAAGAGTCAATCAAAACTTACTAAACATAAGAAAATGGAAAAATGCGTAACATATCAAGGGGAAAAAAATATGACAAAAGAAAACAGACCCAGAAACAAGAAAAAGATGATATTCTCAAAGATATAAACTTTAAAATGCTGCAAGTATATTAAAGCATTTAATGAAAAAGAGAAAGAAAAAAGATAATTACTTTGAAAAGAATCAAATGAATCTCTAAAGATGAAAAGTACAGTATCTCAAATTAAAAAAATGAATATACTTGGCAACAGATTCAACAGTGCTGGGAAAAAAGATCCCTAAATTGAAGATGTGAAAACAGAAAGCAAAAAAAGAAGAACAGAGCATCAAGTACCTGCGAGAATATCAAGGGCAGCCTAAAAGTGGTGTAATTGTAGTCCCAGAAGGACAGGGATACAAAAAAAATCTGAAGAAATAAAGGCAAAAGAATTTCCACATTTGAGAAAAACTGAACCTATATATTCAAGAAACTCACTGAACAAAAACAAGCACAAAGAAACCATCAGTTCAGTTCAGTCGCTCAGTCGTGTCCGACTCTGCAACCCCATGAACTGCAGCACGGAGTCCACCCAAACCCATGTCCATCGAGTTAGTGATGCCACCCAACCATCTCATCCTCTGTCGCCCCCTTCTCCTCCTGCCCTCAATCTTTCCCAGCATTAGGGTCTTTTCAAATGAGTCAGCTCTTCGCATCAGGTGGCCAAAGTATTGGAGTTTCAGTTTCAGCATCAGTCCTTCCAATGAATATTCAGGACTGATCTCCTTTAGGATGGACTGGTTGGATCTCCCTGCAGTCCAAGGGACTCTCAACAGTCTTCTCCAACACCACCGCGGAAGTGCGGCGGCTGCTGAGAGGAGCTACCCCACATCCCAGGTCAGTGGTGGCGGCCGAGGGGAGCTACCCCACGTCCCAGGTCAGTGGCGGCGGCCGAGGGGAGCTACCCCACATCCCAGGTCAGTGGTGGTGGCCGAGGGGAGCTACCCCACGTCCCAGGTCAGTGGTGGCGGCCGAGGGGAGCTACCCCACGTCCAAGGTCAGGGGCAGTGGCCAAGAGGAGCTACCCCACATCCAAGGTAAGGAGCAGCGGCTCCACTTCGCTGGAGCAGCCGTGAACAGATACCCCAAGTCCAAGGTAAGAGAAACCCAAGTAAGATGGTAGGCACTGAGAGAGGGCATCAGAGGGCAGACAGACTGAAACTACAGGCACGGACAACTAGCCAATCTGATCACATGGACCATAGCCTTGTCTAACTCAATGAAACTAAGCCATGCCTTATGGGGCCACCCAAGATGGACGGGGCATGGTGGAGAGGTCTGACAGAATGTGGTCCACTGGAGAAGGGAATGGCAAACCACTTCAGTATTCTTGCCTTGAGAACCCCATGAACAGTATGAAAAGGCAAAATGATAGGACACTGAAAGAGGAACTCCCCAGGTTGGTAGGTGCCCAGTATGCTACTGGAGATAGTGGAGAAATAACTCCAGAAAGAATGAAGGGATGGAGCCAAAGCAAAAACAACACCCAGTTGTGGATGTGACTGGTGATAGAAGCAAGGTCCGATGCTGTAAAGAGCAATATTGCATAGGAACCTGGGATGTTGGGTCCATGAATCAAGGCAAAATGGAAGTGGTCAAACAGGAGATGGCAAAAGTGAACGTCTCTACATTCTAGGACTCAGCGAACCAAGATGGACTGGAATGGGTGAATTTAACTCAGATGACCGTTATATCTACTACTGTGGGCAGGAATTCCTTAGAAGAAATGGAGTAGCCATCATAGTCGACAAGAGTCCAAAATGCAGTACTTGGATGCAATCTCAAAAACGACAGAATCATCTCTGTTCGTTTCCAAGGCAAACCATTCAATATCACGGTAATCCAAGTCTATGTCCCAACCAGGAACGCTGAAGAAGCTGAAGTTGAACGGTTCTATGAAGACCTACAAACCTTCTAGAACTAACACCCAAAAAGGATGCCCTTTTCATTATAGGGGACTGGAATGCAAAAGTAGGAAGTCAAGAAACACCTGGAGTAACAGGCAAATTTGGCCTTGGAGTACAGAATGAAGCAGGGCAAAGGCTAATAGAGTTCTGCCAAGAGAACGCACTGGTCATAGCAAACACCCTCTTCCAACAACACAAGAGAAGACTCTACATATGGGATATCACCAGATGGTCGACACCAAAATCAGATTGATTATATTCTTTGCAGCCAAAGATGGAGACGCTCTATACAGTCAGCAAAAACAAGACTGGGAGCTGACTGTGGCTCAGATCATGAACTCCTTATTGCCAAATTCAGACTGAAATTGAAGAAAGTAGGGAAAACCATACCAAAGCATGTAATTAATAATCAAACTGCTGAAATCTAGTAATATAAAAAAGAAAATCTTAAAAGCAACCAAAGTAAGGGAAAACTTGTTTTAACAAGTTTAAACAAAGGAATAATGCCTTTAAAGTGCTAGGGAAAAAAAACCTGTTAATTAAAATCTACATAAAGCAAAAATACCCTTCACAAATGAAGGACAAATAAAGACACTTTGAGACATACGAAAGATGAGAACCTGTCACCAGTAGGCCGCTCTACAAGGAACACTGAAAGAAGTTCTTCAGGAAGAACAGTAGAACTGTACAACCAAATGAATGTAAACTATGGACTTAGTTAATAATAATGCATCAATATCAACTGTAACAAAGGTATCACACCAATGCAACACGTTAATAATAGGAAAAAGGGAAAGATAAAGAATGAGAGAGAGATGAGTATTAATATATGAGAACTGTACTTCCTGTTCAATTCTTCTATAAATCTGCTCTAAGAAACAGCAGATAAAAACTTATTTCTACACAAAGGAAGACCAATAGAAATGATGTATGAGTTTATTTTCTTTTAATTTTTAAAAAGATACTTGTTTGCAAAGCAAAAATAGCAATAATATATAAAAATAATAACATGCAGCATAAAACGGACGATGAAAATAGCACAAAAATGAAGGGGAGAAATTTTATTTCCAAATTGGAAATCAAAATGTCCATGAAAGGTGAATGAAAAAATTGTGATATAAAGGAACACTAGGCAACAGTAAACTGGAACAAAATAGTGATAGACATAAACACGGATTAACTGCAAAAACATTTTGGTGAGGGAAAAAAATCCAGACACAGAATACATATTGTAAGATTTGATTCAGGAATACATTTGCAAAATTTTGAGCAACCATCAAATACATACGAAGGTCAAGCATTATGAAGACATATATACAATACCGAAAAGCTATACTTATGTAAAGACCAAGAACAATCAGCATTATCTTTTGAGTCTTAGTTTTCTCATCTATAAAACACTACACTAATAGTTCATATACTTCATAAATTTAGTTGTGAGAATTAAATAAGCATATATACTTAGCATATTGCCTGGCATCCAGTACAAGCTGAATAAGTGCAAGCTTCATGAAAAAATCACCCAGAAAAGGAGGCAAATGGAACAGATGGAGAATGCCACTGGAAGTCAACCAGTCAGCAATATTCCTATTAAAAAATGATCCCTTTGTTGAAGAAATCAGAAAGGCAAACACTGTATGCGTGCGTGCTGTGTCCGACTCTTTTTGACCCTATGGACTGTAGTCTGTCAGGCTTCCTTGTCCATGGGAATTCTCCAGGCAAGAATACTGGAGTGAAAGACTGAAATATAGATTACTGGAACAAAATAGAAAGCCCAGAGATAAATCCAGGCACCTATGGACACCTTATCTTTGACAAAGGAGCAAAAATATACAGTGGAAAAAAGACAATCTCTTTAACAAGCGGTGCTGGGAAAACTTGTCAAATACCTGTAAAAGAACGAAACTAGAGCATTTTCTAACACCATACACAAAAATAAACCCAAAATGGATTAAAGATAAATGTAAGACCAGAAACTACAAAACTTGCAGAGGAAAACATAAATCACATAAATCAAAAAAAAACATTAGTATACACACAGAGGAAACCACAAAAACATAAAAGACATAAATCACAGCAAGATCCTCTATGACCCATTCCCCAGAGTAATGGAAATAAAAGCAAAAATAAACAAATGGGACCTAAGTTTTTGCACAACGAAGGAAACTTTAAGCAAGGTGAAAAGGCAGCCTTCAGAATGGGAGAAAATAATAGCAAATGAAGCACCTGACAAAGAATTAATCTCAAAAATATACAAGCAGCTCATGCAGCCCAATACCAGAAAAACGAACAACCCAATCAAAAAGTGGGCCAAAGAATGAAACAGACATTTCTCCAAAGAAGACATACAAATGGCTAACAAACACATGAAAAGATGCTCAACATCACTCATTATCAGAGAAATGCAAATCAAAACCACAATGAGGTGTCAGCTCACACCAGTCAGAATGGCCATCATCAAAAAGTCTACAAACAATAAATTCTGGAGAGGCTGTGGAGAAAAGGGAACCCTCTTACACTACTGGTGAGAATGCAAACTAGTACAGCCACTACAGAGACGTGTAGAGATTCCTTAAAAAACTGGAAATAGAACTACCATATGACCCAGCAATCCCACTGCTGGGCATACACACCGAGCAAACCAGAACTGAAAGAGACACATGTACCCCAATGTTCATTGCAGCACTGTTTACAATAGCCAGGACATGGAAGCAACCTAGATGTCCATAGGCAGATGAATGGATAAGGAAGTTGTGGTTCATATCAGCTATAAAAAAGAACACATTTGAGTCAGTTCTAATGAAGTGGACAAAACTGGAGCCTATTAGACAGAGTGAAGTAAGTTAGAAAGAGAAATACCAGTACAGAATATTAATGCATAGAGAGGGAATTTAGAAAGATGGTAATGATCCTATATGCAAGGCAGCAAAAGAGACACAGATGTAAAGAACAGACTTTTGGACTCTGTGGGAGAAAGTGAGGGTGGGATGATTTGAGGGAATAGCATTGAAACATGTATATTACCATATGTAAAATAGATGACCAGTGCAAGTTCGATGCATGAAGCAGGGCACTCAAAGCCGGTGCTCTGGGACAACCCAGATGGATGGGGTGGGGAGGGAGGCGGGAGGGGGGTTAAGGATGGGGGGACCCATGTATACCTGTGAGTGATTCATGTCGATTTGTGGCAAAAACCACCACAATATTCT
Source organism: Okapia johnstoni (assembly GCA_024291935.2). Taxonomy (NCBI): domain Eukaryota; kingdom Metazoa; phylum Chordata; class Mammalia; order Artiodactyla; family Giraffidae; genus Okapia; species Okapia johnstoni. Next base: position 5,590,251 of record CM044326.1, read on the forward strand.
AAAGCAATTATACTCCAATTAAAATAAATAAAGTAAAAAAAAAAAAAAACCTGGTGTTAAAAAAAGAAGAATACTGGAGTGGGTTGCCATACCCTGCTCCAGGGGACATTCCCGGCCCAGGGATCGAAACCTCCTCTCTTATGTCTCCTGCATTAGCAGGTGGGTTCTTGACCACTAGCGCCACCTGGGAAGCACAAACACTGTACACAGCAAAAGCTAGATGAGAAGTTTTGGAATATATTTGGAATCATTTAATATAATGCTAGAATTGGAAAAAAATACTACTAAGGCCTTAAAAGGATAGATTTATAAACACATAAAAAGATACTAAGCCACAAGAAGCAATACTTTTGTTCATTTCACAGAAGCAAGCATTTAAGAAAGTGATTTCAAACACACAGGAAACTAGAGACTGTTTCAATTACAGGAGGCAAGAAGGATGACACAGATGAGAGCAAGTGTGAACAGAAACAGCAAAGCAGGCTGTAGGAGGGATGCACGGGCCGAACACAATTTGCACTACCTTGAAAACAGGAAAGCATTTCAACCTAATACTACAAAAAATACAAAAATAAGACAAAGGCAAGACTAATCCTGTCGAATGGAATAATGCACAATTTCAGCATCAGTGTAATGTTAAAAAGCTGGGTTCTTACACAATGCCCACTAAAACACAATCTGTTACATTCTTAGCCAGCAAATGGAGAAGGCATCATTTGCGTTAAAATGTGATAGTATACTGATGCCAAGAAATGCCCATCTTCCTCCGTCCCCTTCCACTTCCATCTGCCTCCCCCAAAGAACCCATTTACTCCAAAACATCTCTTCACACAGCCTCTGTTTAAAAATAAAAAAGGAAATAGCTTTGAGATATAATTCACATGCAATAGAATTCATACATTTCAAGTATACACACCTGAATGTTTTTTATATTCACAAGAATGTGCAACCATCACCAGTAATTCATTTTCATCACCCTTAAAAGAAACTTGTATCTCTCAGCAGTCACTCTCCACTCCCTATTCCCTCCCCACACCCCAAGCCCTGCAGTGAGGTATCAATTTTTTGTCTCTCTAGAATTGCCTATTCTGAACATTTCATATAAATTGTACCATATTATGGTCTTCCATGACTAGCTTATTTCACTTAACAGTGTTTTCAAGATCCATTCATGTTATAGCATGCATCAGTACTTCAACTCTTTTTATTGCCAAGTAATATTCTATTGTATGGAAATACCACATTTTATTTATTTATTCATCAGTTTACGGACATTTGAGTTATTTCCACTTTTTACCTATTATAAATAATACTGCTATGAGCAACAGTATATGAGTTTTTGTGTGGATGTATGTGTTCATTTCTACTGTTATAATACAGTATCTTTACATTTTCTTTTCTATAATCTAGCTTCATTATGGTATCTAACATCTTCCCCATAATGATACACATAACTGAGGTTAAGGCACAAATGACTAAGCATTTTACATAAATTACTAGTTCCTACTTTATTCTCCAAATAATTTATCACACTCAAATCTATAATCAGCAACCATACTGACAGCATTCGTATTAATATTTAATATTAATATTTATTACATGTTCTGATACTGCTATATTTCACCAAGTGGAGGATATTACATCTCAAACGCTGAAGCTCCATTTGTTCTATGCCTCAACCCAACCTTAAGGGCTAACACTCCTAGTATTCCTTGTCAGGCATACAGTTACTGGAATTTTTTACAGTCCTCAACCACTCAAACCCCAATAACAAAAAGCGTATTTTGTCCATAAAAAAAAGTTCAAAAATAAACACACTTTAGAATTTCACACTAGGCACTTAACATAATGAATGGCCAAATATACATCGCTTTGGTTAAACAGTCTGGTAAGCTGCCAAAGTGTCAAACAGATGTCCATATTAATAAGGATGTTGGCCAGAATCTAGAAAAAATGTGAACACTTTATTTCCTACAGTTTGAATTGGAAGATGCCTCAGAGGTCTTTTTAGGAAGACAAGCTCTAAAACTTAAGAAATGAAATGGAATCCAGGCATAAAAACCAGTCTAATGCACATCACAATAGGGTTCAATCTACTTAAAACTAATAGCAACAACAAAAATATCTGCACTAACGGAAAAGAAAAAGCCCAAACCACCCTAAAGTTATTCTCAAAGATGAATACTATAACCCAGGATTTTTATTGCAAATAATTTGATATTGCTAAAGAGCCGCTTTGAGCCTTAAAATGGGGGGGGGGGGGACTTTAGATTATCCCAATAGTATTACCTCTGCTTGCATTCTGGTGTAACTTTTCTAAGTGGCACAGAATTAGGAAGACTTACAGCTACTGCCCTAAGAACTGTACAGCATCTACTACTTGTTAAACTGACAACATATCCCAGGATAGCTGTGGCAATTATAAACCGCTGTAACATTTTACTTCCCTGCTAAGCAGATCCATGGAAGTGCATGTGTCAAAATTTCATCTACTGTATCTCCTAGCAGGAAAAAATGTTCAGAATTACTGATCCAGACCAGCAGCAGCTTAAGTTCAGTCCAAAACCTTAGTTCAGCCCAAATCCTAGGGTAAAATCTAGGGTCATTTTAAAGACAGAAATTTAATAGATCACTATATATTCACTAAAAATCAACATGAAAATGCAAGAATAAGACACAAGCATAAAACCTTCAATGCAGTGTGTATACATCTACTGCCTTTATTATAACATCAAACATGGTAAGTACAATATGAGAGATACAAAGTTTAATGGAGGATTTCAAAAGAAAAGCCTATTAGAAGGAATCAGTTCTTTATGGAGAACACAGCATTTGGCCTGACATGGGAAAGACAATCAAGAAGTGAGATACAGAGAAGAGGGAGAAAAGAATATCTATCTTTATACATGTCTTCTACTTGAAAGGCATATATTCCCATGAATTTCTTTCAAATAATCAAAGAATGAGGCTAGCACTGTCCTATTAAACGAGTGTTGTGAGCATTATTCTTTAAGGAACCAAGCTTTATTAGTAAAAAAGGACATATCATCTTCCCTATCTTGTTATATAGGTATATTAATATTAAAGAAGGCCCTGGTCAATTCCAAGTTTAAAAGACTCTTCAGCAGCTCTTAACTGGCTGAAGAACCAAGCTGAAGCTGCTCGACATCCAAGGTGCTCTGCAAACTGGTCTCGGGCTCTCTTCCCTGTTCTCCTGTCGTCTACTTCTGAGACAAATGACAAAATGATCTCTCTTCATTTCCAAGTCAATATCAATATATTGATATATATTTTCAAGGCAATATATTCAATATCACAGTAATCCAAGTCTATGCCCCAATCAGTAATGCTGAAGAAGCTGCAGTTGAACAGTTCTATGAAGATCTACAAGACCTTCTAGAAGTAACACCAAAAGAGATGTCCTTTTCATCATAGGGGACTGGAATGCAAAAGTAGGAACTCAAGAGATACGTGGAGTAGCAAGCAAATTTGGCCTTGGAGTCCAGAATGAAGCAGGGCAAAGACTAACTGAGTTTTGCCAAGAGAATACACTGGTCATGGCAAACACCCTCTTCCAACAACACAAGAGAAGACTCTACACATGGACATCACCAGATGGTCAATACTGAAATCAGACTGATTAATATATTCTTTGCAGTCAAAGATGGAGAACCTCTATAAAGTCAGCAAAAACAAGACGGGGAGCTGACTGTGGCTCAGATCACAAACTCATTATTGCCAAATTAAGGCTTAAATTGAAGAAAGTAGGGAAAACCACTACACCATTCAGGTATGACCTAAATAAAATCCCTTATGATTGTACAGTGAAAGTGTATAATGAAATATAATGAAAGTGAAAGTGAAATATAGTTTCAAGGGATTAGATCTGATAGAGTGCCTGAAGACTTACGGATGGAGGTTCGTGACACTGTACAGGAGGCAGTGATCAAGACCATCCCCAAGAAAAAGAAATGCAAAAAGGCAAAATGGTTGTCTGAGGAGGCCTTATAAATAGCTGAGAAAAGAAGAGAAGCAAAAGGCAAAGGAGAAAAGGAAAGATATATCCATCTGAATGCAGAGTTCCAAAGAATACCAAGGAGACATAAGAAACCCTTCCTCAATGATCAGGGCAAAGAAATAGAGGAAAACAACAGAATGGGAAAGACTAGAGATCTCTTTAAGAAAATGAGAGATACCAAGGGAACACTTCTATACAAAGACGGGCACAATAATGGACAGAAATGGTATGGACCTAAGAGAAGAAGAAGATATTAAGAAGAGGTGGCAAGAGTACACAGAAAGTGAAAGCGAAAGTCACTCAGTCGTGTCCGACCCTTTGTGACCCCATAGACAATACAGTCTATGCAATTCTCCGGGCCAGAATACTGGAGTGGATAGCCTTTTCCTTCTTCAGGGGATCTTCCCAACCCAAGGATCAAACCCAGGTCTTTCGCATTGCGGGTGGATTCTTTACCAGCTGAGCCACAAGGGAAGAGTACACAGAAGAACTATACAAAAAAGATCTTCATGACCCAGATAACCACAATGGTGTGATCACTTACCTAGAGCCAGGCTACCTGGAATGTGAAGTCAAGTGGGCCTTAGGAAGCATTATGACCAACAAAGCTAGTAGAGGTGATGAAATTCCAGTTGAGCTATTTTAAATCCTAAAAGATGATACTGTAAAGTGCTGCACTCAATATGTCAGCAAATTTGGAAAACTCAGCAGTGGCCACAGGACTGGAAAAGGTCAGTTTTCATTCCAATCCCAAAGAAAGGCAATGCCAAAGAATGCGCAAACTACCACACAACCGCACGCATCTCCCATGCTAGCAAAGTATGCTCAAAATTCTCCAAGCCAGGCTTCAATAGTACATGAACAGTGAACTTCCAGATGTTCAAGCTGGATTTAGAATAGGCAGAGGAAACAGAGATCAAATTGCCAAGATCTGCTGGATCACTGAAAAAGCAAGAGTTCCAGAAAAACATCTCCTTCTGTTTTATTGACTATGCCAAAGCCTTTGACTTGCGGATCACAACAAACTGTGGAAAATTCTTCACGAGATGGGAATACCAGACCACCTGACTTGCCTCTTGAGAAAGCTGTATGCAGGTCAGGAAGCAACAGTTAGAACCAAACATGGAACAACAGACTGGTTCCATATAGGAAAGGGAGTACATCAAGGCTGTATCTTGTCACCTTGCTTATTTGACTTATATGCGGAGTACATCATTCGAAATGCCAGGCTGGATGGAAGCACAAGCTGGAATCAAGATTGCCAGGATAAATATAAATAACCTCAGATACACAGATGACACCACCCTTATGGCAGAAAGTGAAGAAGAACTAAAGAGCCTCTTGATGAAAGTGAAGAGGAGAGGGAAAAGGTTGGCTTAAAATTCAACCTTCAAAAAACGAAGTTCATGGCATCCGGTCCCATAACTTCATGGCAAATAGATGGGGAAACACTGGAAACAGCGACAGACTTTATTTTCTTGGGCTCCAAAATCACGGCAAATGGTGAATGCAGCCATGAAATTAAAAGACCCTTGCTCCTTGGAAGAAAAGTTATGACCAACCTAGACAGCATATTAAAAAGCAGAGACATCATTTTGCCAACAAAGGTCCATCTAGTCAAAGCTATGGTTTTTCCAGTAGTCATGTATGGATGTGCGAGTTGGCCCATAAAGAAAGCTGAGCACCAAAGAATTGATGCTTTTGAACTGTGGTGTTGGAAAAGACTCTTGAGAGTCCCTTGGACTGCAAGGAGATTCAACCAGTTAATCCTAAAGGAAATCAGTGCTGAATATTTATTGGAAGGACTGATGCTGAAACCGAAACTCCAATACTTTGGCCACCTGATATGAAGAGCGGACTCATTGGAAAAGACCCCGATGCTGGGAAAGATTGAAGGCAAGAGGAGAAGAGGATGACAGAGGATGAGATGGTTGGATGGCATCACCGACTCGATGGACATAAGTTTGAGCAAGCTCTGGGAGCTGGTGTTGGACAGGGAAGCCTGGTGTGCTGCAGTCCATAGGGTCACAAAGAGTTGGACGGGACTGAGCAACTGAACTGAACTTCTGAGCTAACCGGGTTCAACACATGTGGGATATCTTTTGTGGAATATCTTTTCTACATTTCTGACAATAAAGCTTGACATCCAGTTCAAATATCAATTCTCCCATGAAGCATCTCCTGGTCACTTCTAAACTCTTCCTTCCCTGAACTCCCTAATGCATACACTGTGTCTAAGATTTACACATCACATGGTGATTAATGTAGCACAGTAATAAATAGGGTTTTACCCTTTCTACACAATCACCAACTAGAAGCAAAGATCTATATCTTATATGCGCTTATGGTTCTGTATAGTTAAAGTAGTGACAATGGAAAAATGAAAAAATTCAAAAGGAAGGTGCAAGGAAACAGAGCCATGGACATTGCTTCTGGGCTACCATATGTACCAGGAAGAAAAGGGGTAGGGCAAAGAAAAGAAATGGTATAAACTGCCTGTTAAGTCATTACTTATGACTTATGGAAGCTATGAAAAACAGAAATGAAAGCTCATATATGAGGTACAAAAGACAGACAGCTGGGCATAAGCACTGACTGCCTTTAAACACCAAGAAAAAGGCAGGAAGAAAATTTCAAAAACACATCATTAACAATAAAAGGTTTTGATTTATATTATGAAAGATTTCTGATGTTTAAAGTCAACACGCCTTTTAATTCTGGCCTATATTTTTAAAAATAAATGTATGGTGACTAGTTCAGTTCAGTTCAGTCGCTCAGTCGTGTCCGACCCTTTGCGACCCCATGAATTGCAGCACACCAGGCCTCTCTGTCCATCACCAACTCCCGGAGTCTACCCAAACTCATGTCCATCGAGTCTGTGATGCCATACAACCATCTCATCCTCTGTCGTCCCCTTCTCCTCCCGCCCCCAATCCTACCCAGCATTAGGATCTTTTCCAATGAGTCAACCCTTCGCATGAGGTGGCCAAAGTATTGGAGTTTCAGCTTCAATATCAGACCTTCCAATGAACGCCCAGGATTGATCTCTTTTAGGACGGATTGATTGGATCTCCTTGCAGTCCAAGGGACTCTCAAGAGTCTTCTCCAACACCACAGTTCAAAAGCATCAATTCTTCGGCGCTCAGCCTTCTTCACCGCCCAACTCTCACATCCATACATGACCACTGTAGAACATGTCAATTTCTCCTCCAACAACATAAAACACTGACCAAAAACTTAATTCTAGGGAAAGAAATGTTTAAATGTAATAAATATTTTAAGCAACTAAATTTTAGAAACCAAGCATAAATAACTTCCAACATTAGGTTAAATTTCTCATGTTAAAAAGACAGAAATATAAAGTATATAAGATAGAGAACCAATTAACTTTAGCTACAATAAACAGATAAAGTGCTAACCTATTAAACACAATAAAAGTGTACAACCAAGAAATAACACAATACCTACAATTTATTGTAATCAAAGGGCAACAGTTCAAATCATAAAACTGAGAAGGCTAAAAAGGAGTAGAAAAACAGTGAGAAGAAACATGTAGTTTAACTTTCAAAGAAGTCAACATCTATCAGATCAATTTCCAAGTATAGAAATTATCTTTCCCAAAAAGGTATTATATTATACTGTCACTAGAATGAAGAAGTACCAAGTCTTAGGTTGAATATAGGCCTATAACTTGTTCAGATTATATAATAAAACCAAGGTGTTTCTAATATACACTATAGAAATAAATCTTTGAATTAATAACTTGACAGAAAAAAGTACTTAAGACTCCTGCAATAACCTAGAACCTACATTTGTATGCCAGCAGAATGAAGTAAGAGTATTTAAACTAGCTTATTTCTCCTACAAGGTACTTTCTAAAGTCTCCAGCTCAGCAATGGAAATTGACATACTTATTTCTTTTCATAACTAAAAGCTTTGTAGCACTGATAGTGTAAGTAATAGATTCCTGCTCTCCCTCCCCCAAAAGAAGACACTTTAGTAAGGATGCTGGTGGTAGGATTATCTGCTAAGTCACTTCAGTAGTGTCCAACTCTGTGCGACCCCACAGACGGCAGCCCACCAGGCTTCGCCGTCCCGCGCCGTCCCTGGGATTCTCCAGGCAAGAACACTGCAGTGGGTTGCCATTTCCTTCCCCAATGCATGAAAGTGAAAAGTGAAAGTGAAGTCACTCAGTTCTGTCCGACTCTTAGCGACCCCATGGACTGCAGCCCACCAGGCTCCTCTGTCCATGGGATTCTCCAAGGAGTACTGGAGTGGGGTGCCATTGCCTTCTCCAAGCATTATCTAAGTAACTAAAAATATTCCCCCTATTCTCTGGTGGCTCAGATGGTAAAGAATTCACCTGCAATGCGGGAGACCTGGGTTCCATCCCTGGGTTGGGAAGATCCCCTGGAGGAGAGCATGGCAACCCACTCCAGTATTATTGCCTGGAGAATCCCCACAGACAGAGGAGCCTAGTGGGCTACAGACCATGGGGTCGCAAAGAGTTGGACACAACTGAGCGACTAAGCACAACACAAACCATATGAAAAAATGAGGAAATTCTACTCAAAGCCAAGCTTTCAGCACAGCCTGAAGACCAAAAACAACAACAACAAAACAACTACGATTAGAAACAGAAAACTACCAAATCTCAATACTTGACCTCTAAGACTGTCACTCCACTCCACTAAACCACAAGGCCTGGTGCCAGCAAATAGGTTTTAGGGTCATTTGCAAAGACCACCAAAAATATTAAACCCACTCTAAATCTGGGAAAATACTGGAGAAATGGGCAGATCAGACCACAGAATACAGGCAAGGAAGTTCAAACTTCTGGTGACTTAATCGAATAGGTATCGTTCGAAGCGCGATGCACCATGTAAAGTGGCACGACGTTAAAGCGCGAGGCTCTGGGAGAAGACAGAAAAAAGGAGGGGTGTCCTTCGGCAGCTGGACAGCAAAAGAAAAAGAAAAAGGGGGAAATTCTAAGGCCTTGCTAGACCAAAAAGAATCATAGAATTGGAAGTCTCACAATCCTTCTCTTCAACCATTAAAACAGACAAATGAAAACTACTGAAGTAACAGGACTATTCTATGCTGACAGAAGAGGGCACCACTACACTAGGGATACCGTAAAAACTCCCACCACCATAAACATGAACAAAAAAGTGCAATCCAGAAAATCAGGGAACAGAATCTGACATATCATGTGAAGGAAAAACCCTACCAAAAGCAACCTCAAAGCAGAAAAAAAAAAATCTGTAAGTCAGTATTCCAAACAGAATTAAATATATTCTGTTAATATAGTATTCCTAGTATAATAAGAACTATCATTATATTAATAGTTGGATTAATATACTCAAATAAGCATTTGAGGATATGAAAACCACTTTGACTCACACAGCAATTAAAAAACTAAAAACAAAAACAAGAAAGTTAAAAGTGACTGAATTAAAAAAAGAATTAGAAAAAAATTACAGAAATGAAGAGTAAATTGCAAGGCACCCAAGGGAGAATTGACTCAAATGAAAATGATCTACCACAGTCCATAATATAATAGCATCTGTTATGAGCCACATCCATCCACATCTGGTGGTGTTTCATCTGATTTCAGGTAACTATCTAGCACTTCATAACTCACAAGCCACAACCCTTCCAAAATTCACCTACATAAGCAAACTTCGTGTCTTTCCCATACCAAAAAGACATATTTACTCTTTATGATTACTTAAACCATTTAATACAGTTAAAACTGTATTTAACCACAGTTAAAACCATGGCTGCTATTAAATAGGTTTATTAGGTTCCTGTGTTGTGTGTCTTCAGTTGCTTTAGTATGTCTGACTCTTTGCGATCCCAAGGACTGTCCAGGCTCCTCTGTCCATGGGATTTTCCAGGCAAGAGTATTGGAGCGGGTTGCCATTTCCTCCTTCAGGGGAGCTTCACGAACCAAGGATTGAACCCACACCTCCTGCATTACAGGCAGATTCTTTACCACTGAGCCATAGGGGAATCCTTTCTCTTTAATGTGTCACTGACAAAGTTTCTGAGTATGTTCTCCAACCTGTGTTGATGTCACAAACCCCATGATCTTTACTATACAATTCTGCACAGCACAGTGATTTTTAGGAACACACATGCTACGTTTTAGTGGAACCGACCGTAGATGTGAACGTGTGGATTAGTATACACAACCATATTTCTTAGCTCTGCTGAGAAGGCACAGAAACAATGATACCTCAGGGGCAATTAGCACACCTAGCACCCAGATCTTGGTTTCTAAATGCCATCTTGCAACAAAAGGAGTCAAGGCTCTTCAGAAAAGAAGGTGATTCCAGAGTTGGGAAAGGTAAAATACAAGATGAGCCTGGAGCAATTAAACAGTCTCCTGCTTTGTTAAGAAAAATGTGCTTATTGTTGTGGGCTTTTTTCTTTTTTTACTTGTTTAACTTAAGAAAATCTTAGCTGCAACCACAAAATTAAAAGACACTTGCTCCTTGGAAGGAAAGCTATGACAAACGTAGACAGTGTACTAAAAAGCAGAGACATCACTCTGCCGACAGAAGTTCATATAGTCAAAGCTACGGTCTTTCCAGTAGCCGTGTACAGATGTGAGAGCTGAACCATAAAGAAGGCTGCGTGCCAAAGAACTGATGCTTTTGAATTGTGGTGCTGGAGAAGGCTCTTGAGAGTCCCCTGGACACCAAGAAGATCAAACCAGTCAATTCTAAAAGAAATCAACCCTGAATATTCATTGGAAGGACCGATGAGGAAGCTGAAAGCTCCAATACTTCGGCCACCTGATGGGAAGAGCCGACTCACTGGAAAAGACCCTGATTCTGGGAAAGACCAAGGGCAGGAGGAGGAGGAGGAGGAGACAGAGGATGAGATGGTTGGATGGCATCACTGACTCAATGGACAGGAGTTTGAGCAAACTCAGGGAGATGGTGAAGGACAGGGAGGCCTGGCATGCTGCAGTCCATGGGGTCAAAAAGAGTTGGACACGACTTAACAACTGACAAACAACAACAATTGAGAACACAGTATTTGAAAGATTTCTTTTATTTTCCAAGATCAAACACCGAAAATCTTGAGATAGTCAAAACAGTTACTCTGCCTTAGGGCAAGCACACACAGGCTTTTTTAAATAGACAATTCCTCCTCTTTCCCTGCCCATTACACATCTTCACTTCCATTCCTCTTCAAATACCCATTCCATGGCCAACTCCTTAGGCCTTGTCATTAACAGGAACTGGTCCACTTCTAAGAGTAAATTATGCATCCCACTCTCTGAATATACCTTCTTAATCTACCTAAGCACTCTATCACAAGTAAATTCATCATCTTCCTCCAGAGCCTATCCTCCCTTGTGCTTCCTATTTCAGTCAATTCCTTCATTCTGTCAGCTGCCCAAGCCATAAATCTAACCATCACCCTTAACTCTTCCTCCTTCCACAAGTTCCCCACTATGCATCTTCTCAAATCCAACTGTTTCTTCAACCCTCATTCCACTACCATAGTCCAGGCCATCTTAGCCCTTTCAACTAGTTTTTTGTAATATCCTCCTCAACTACTCTCCCTGCCTACCAATTTTAACTCTCTCCGAAGATGACACAGAGCAACCAGTATTACCTTTTAATTTCCTACCAGGCTTCAGATGCTGAGATTTTCCCTAAATACAATACAAATTCCTTAACATAGCTTACAGGTCCCTACTTATCTCTCCAGTGTCATCTCTCTGGCACTGCCTGATTCACCCACAGGGTACTCTTTGAGCTTCTCCAAGCAAGCTAAGCTCCCTAAGAGTATCTCTTGTCTCTATTACAGGTCCGGTAAATTCTACCTGTTCTCTTCACCTTTTAGACTTCAACCTAAGTTGAAGAAGTCACTGGAATAAATTTTCCTCAGTTCAGTCACTCAGTTGTGTCTTATGCTTTGTGACCCTCCCTGGCCATCACCAACTCCAAGAGTTGCTCAAACTCATATCCATTAAGTCGGTGATACCATCCAACCATCTCATCCTCTGTCGTCCCCTTCTCCTCCTGCCTTCAATCTTTCCCAGCATTCGGGTCTTTTCCAATGAGTCAGTTCTTCGCATCAGGTGGCCAAAGTATTGCAGATTCAGCTTCAGCATCAGTCCTTCCAATGAATATTTAGGACTGATTTCCTTTAGGTTAGACTGGTTGGATCTCCCTGAAACTGGGTGAACCGTGCCTTCTATGTGCTCCTGTAGCACTCCACATATCAAGCACACAGCCAAGTGTTCATTCTTATTCCTCATCACCCAGCCCTGTGGACTGAATAAGATAATGAAAACCAGACTATGAAATAAACTGCCAAAGTAACACAATGCTTACAAAGAATTAGAACCCAATGACTTCTGGCTCAGGAACACAATCTTCTTTCCACTATACTTTGTAGAACTTAATTCTACCTTCATAAACAAGTCAATGTTAATTAGATATAAAGCATATAACCTAGAGTTAAAAAGGATCTAGATATCATCTCATTTTATAATTAAAGCGAAGCCTAGAAAGGGCTAAAGAACACTACAAAAGAGCAATGCCAGGATTAGTCATTTTGATGTTCCTTAATTACATACTTTAGTCTCAGTAATATGGTTTTTAAAATTTTAAAGTTGAAAAACTTTTTACTTCAAGGTTAGCAGAATTATTAAAAACAAAACAAATGAATCATCAATTCACTTAAAAGTTTTCATAAAACTTCTAACAAAACACAAGTTTAACTATGGTATAACACTAATAAAAATAATACTGAGTCATTATTATATTTATAATATAAACAACACATGGGTACCAATCGTGCTCAAGGCACTATGAAACATATTCACTGAACAAACAGAGATACAAAACAGAATTCCTATTTCCACAAAGTTTAAAATAAGTTTTGGAAAATGCGACCCAGCCATTACAAAATTAAATAGAAAAATTACAGGACAAATTAGTCACTTAAATGGTTAACAGTTTCAAAAGAAGTGATTTTGTTGCAAGGAGTTTCAGGAATGTAAAGAAAAATTACAATCTACTGCCTGAACAATCAGCATAAACTCAAAATTTCTTAGCTTGGTCAGCTGAAAGGGCTCAAAACAATGATATTCCAGTGTCAACAAGCTTACTTGCTGTCCAGTTCTTGATTTCTAAATACTCTGACCCAATGAAAGAAACCAGGACTCCTTGAAGAAATGGCTGATTCTAGGACAGCAGCAGAAAAAGCAGAAGATGAACCTGGAATATCTTTTGTCTCAAAAGGAAAGAAGTGCTCCAAAAATGACAGGAACATGTCAAAACAATCAATGAGTTAACTTGAAGGAGCGCCCACTGACCAAATCTGAGTTACATTTGAAACATCAAAGTGAATACTGACAAGTAATGAGAGAATAACCTACTTAATTAAAAAAAAAAAATCTCTGAATTTATATTGATACTAAATAAACAAATGAGAAGGAAAAGCTCTAATTTACAACTTAATAGAAGGTCAACTAACAAATGCAGAAGAAACAGTAAAAAAAAAAAAAAAAAAAAAAAAAAAAAGCCACTTTGGAACCACTGTACAATAACCGATTCAGCAAGAATCATCAATGAATGCTAAAACCATTATGTGAACATTTGGGGGAAGACAAAAACACAGCCTCAAAGCATCTCCCCAAAGATTATGCAATAATAAGGAGGAAAATGAGAATTTTTATATGGAGAAAAAATTTGTAGGCAAATCTTAACTAGTGATCCAAGTAAACATCAACAACAAGGGATCAAACAGACATGATACTGCCTCCTGATGGTGATGCACTGAAGGACAGACGTATCAAAGCTTATGAGGTACTCCTGCCAAAAAAGCAGAACCTGAACCTACCAACTAAGAAGCAACACATCAAACCCAAAGTAATGGACAGCCTACAAAATAAAGGATGTACTCCTCAAAACTAATGACTTCATGGGGAAAAAGGTTCAAGGACTGTCTCAGGTTAAAGGATATATGACAACTAAACTAACATAAAAAAATGAAAAAAAAAACTATTAAAGAATCTTACTAGCACTACTGAAGAGACTTCAACATGAATTGTATAATAAATTACTGTATCAATATTAAATTTCTTGAATCCTTCATACTGTTGGTTATATAAGAATATCTCTTTGTTCTTAGGCAATATTGCTGAAGCATTTAGGGGTAAACGATCATGATGTATGAGACCTACTCTCAAATGGTTCAACAATAACAATAATTATGACAGGAAAAGGATGAGGGTAGAGTAGGAAAAAGAATATCTACAGACTGGATTCTTGCTATTACATCTTAATACATGGTATGTTGGATGTTAAGTATGTGGTTTCCTTGTTAGCAATGTACATTAATGCAGCATTTCTCATCTATCCCTTGTATGCATCTGTGATGTTCTGCCTCAAAAGATACACCTCTGACTTTAACTGAATAAACTTGAATCTTTGGTATCCTCTATAAGACGTAATCAAGGAGCTTCAAATTATAGATAAAATAATATCAGTTTCCAAACTTCGAAATCACTCTGCAAAAACAGAGAACCATAAGGCAAATATGCTAAATATTAACAATTGATGAATCTAGGCGACAAGTGTATGAGCTCACTGTACTAGTCTTATAACTTATATCTTAACTTTTCCCAAAACAAAACATTAAAACAACAATAACCTTCTGCCAACACCAAAACATTACTTTGGGTAAACTGAGTCATTTCTGAAGAATAAAATCTTGACTCCCAGATTCTTTTCTCCCTTTTCTTCATGATCCATGTCACCTTAACACTATTAAAAGTTTTCATCACCAAAATAAACATTTTGACAAAGTAGTCCCCAACTTGCAAATAGGTTACATTTCAAAATCTCATTTGTAAGTCAGATGCTTAGAATGTAGAATGATCCTCACCATTACAAACAGTGGTTCAGTTCCTAATGCTGGCCACAAAAACTCTCACAAGATGAAATCTCAGGAAATGCTCAACAGTCTAGGATTCCAACCTTGACCCAGAATGCCTGTCAGTATGTACAAAAAATACACAAACTAGTATTTTATAATCTGGAAAGCACTTTCATCATTTTTAAAGTCTCGCTTGGAAAACTTGGTTTGGGTTGGTCATTTTAGTTGTTCAGACAACTTTCACCCAATTAAACATTTACTGAGCATTCACTATGTGGCAAGACAGACAGGTTTGTACTGCGCATACTAAAAGAGCAAGGCAGTGTCTCTGACATAGGAACTCAGCCTAGCAGAAGAGAGTGACATCAATTATAATACTTTAAATGTTCAATGAAAGAGAAAGAGGGGAGTGAAGAAGCTGGCTTAAAACTCAACATTCAGAAAGCTAAGATCATGGCATCTGGTCCCATCACTTCATGTCAAATAGATGGGGAAACAGTGACAGACTTTATTTTTTTGAGCTCCAAAATCTCTGCAGATGGTGACCACAGCCATGAAATTAAAAGATGCTTGCTCCTTGGAAGAAAAGCTATGACCAACCTAGGCAGCATATTAAAAAGCAGAGACAGTACTTTGCTAACAAAGGTCCATCTAGTCAAAGCTATGGTTTTTCCAGTAGTCATGTATGGATGTGAGAGTTGGCCCATAAAGAAAGCTGAGCGCTGAAGAATTGATGCTTTTGACCTGTGGTGTTGGAGAAGACTCTTCAGAGTCTCTTGGACTGCAAGGAGATCCAACCAGTCCATCCTAAAGGAGATCAGTCCTGGGTATTCATTGGAGGGACTGATGCTGAAGCTGAAACTCCAATACTTTGGCCACCTGATGCGAAGAACTGACTCACTGGAAAAGACCCTGATGCTGGAAAGATTGAAGGCAGGAGGCAAAGGGGACGACAGAGGATGAGATGGTTGGATGGTATCACCGACTTAATGGATATGAGTTTGAGTAAACTCTGGGAGTTGGCAATGGACCGGGAGGCCTGGCGTCCACGGGGTCGCAAATAGTTGGACACAACTCAGCAACTGAACTGAACTGAAATGTTTAATAATGCATTTTACTCCACAAATATTGTTTGCATTGAGAGCAAGGGAGGTAAACTTTGTCTAAAAAAGATTAAAATCAGTTTCAAGATAACATCTGGGGTATAACTTAAAGGATAAATAGTTCAGTAGGTATATGAACAAAGGAGCATTCCAATCCCTGGCAAAAACATGAACAAAGATATGGAACTACTACATTCAAATAACAAAGATAGAGACCATACTTATGCAATAACCAAACAAGATACCTACAAATATACTAAGTATTCTTAACGGAAATAAACAAAATGTGGGAGAGAGTAACTACTGGACTGCAACATTAAACAGGATGGTCTGAGTGAAGAAGTTTGATCTGGGCCAAGTTCCAACGAGTTTGGCCAGGTCAGCCTTATGAAGGGCATCTCAAGCAGGTGGTACAAAAAGTGCACAAGATCCTAAAACAGAAGTAAAGAGTTTAAAGAACTCTGAGAGGTGCAAGTGGCTGGCCTCCAATGAAGGAAAAGACAAGAAGAACAAGAAAGATCAGAATGGAAAGTCACAGGAAGAGTTTAAGGAAAAATGACAAGATTGTGGCTCTTAAAATGGTCCCTAGGGTTGCAGTGTGAATAAAGAACTTACGAGGAACAGGAAAAGAAACAAGACACCCAGTCAGGAGGCTACTGCAGTAACTCATGCAAGAGATCATGATGCCTTGCAATAGAGAGGCGGCAATGAAGGGCTTCCCTGGTGGCTCAGCTGGTAAAGAATTCACCTGCAATGTGGGAGACCTGGGTTCAACTCCTGGGTTGGGAAGATCCCCTGGAGAAGGGAACACCTATCTACTCCAGTATTCTGGCCTGGAGAATTCCATGGACTGCATAACCCATGGGGTTGCAAAGAGTCAAACACGAGTAAGTGACTTTCACTTCACAACAAAGGCTAAGAGCAGTGGATTGGCACAAGATAAACTCCGAAGGTACAACAGAATGTGTGGATGGACTGGATCTGAGAAAAAATGTTATTTTAGGTTTCTGGCTTGAGCACTGCCACTTACTGAGAAGGGGAAGACCAGCAGAGACATCAGGGTTTGAACATAAGAGAGAAGAATAAGGTTGGGGGAGAGGAATAAATAGCTATATTTTTGTCACGTAACTAACATTATGTTTGAAATCCCAGCTAGATTTCCAAGTGGGTATCAAAATCAGGAAAATTCTGGGCTAGAAAAATAAAAGTGGGAGACATCAGCATGAAAATAATAGCCTTTTCAGGGAAGAGCAAACAGCTGGCCTTAACTGGGTCATAAAAACTGAAGGGTTGTTGCTGACAATGAGCCTGAAAAGACAGGATAGAATATATTATGAAGTGAACCATGACTAATAATGGCAACAGCAGTAGTAATAATGATAGTAACAGTAATAGAAAAAAAAATTGCATTTTTAGGTACCAAGCACTGTGCTAAAAGCTTGATAATATACATCTTGTTCAATCCTCTCAACAACTCTGCAAAGTAGATAATATTATAATCACTGTTTTATACACTGAACTTCAAGAAGATTGAGAACTTGCCAAAGAACAAAAAGTGCTAGAGTGGGTATTCTAAAATTCAGGCAGTCAGATTTTAGAGATCAACCTCTTATCTCTTACATTACTGCCTCTTTACTGATTTTATATGCCTTTGAAGTTTTTCTTAAAAGAAGTGTAACATTTAGATCTGAATTTTAGAAACATAATTCTTCTTTATGTAAAAGATAGATTGCGAGGGGTGGGGATAAAAAATAAGACAAGTAAACAAGGTATTAGTCAATGCAAGAGACCTTGTTTTAATAAGCCAACAGTTATTAGTTATCTTACTAGGTTACATGAAGAGTATCCTTTTGTTCCAAGGGTGACAAATCATACCTCAAAGTAATCCAAGTCAACCTCCACATGCATGCTGTTGGCAACAAACATAAGCTGCCGAAAAAGGTCCAGCTCATGCAGTATAAATATACCACCCACTACCAAAACATTTCTCAAAACATGTTAACAATGTAACTTTATTGACTGCTGAATTTAAGTTCATAAATTAAAGTTTGTATATTTGTATGCTAAGTGGCTTCAGTCCTGTCCGACTCTGTGCGACCCCATAGACGGCAGCCCACCAGGCCCTCCCGTCCCTGGGATTCTCCAGGCAAGAACACTGGAGTGGGTTGCCATTTCCTTCTCCAATGCATGAAAGGGAAAAGTGAAAGTGAAGTCGCTCAGTCATGTCCGACTCTTCGCGACCCCAGGGACTGCAGCCTACCAGGCTCTTCTGTTCATGGGATTTTCCAGGCAAGAGTACTGGAGTGGGGTGCCACTGCCTTCTCCGTATATTTGTATAAGGAGGAAAATAAAATTAGTACTGATTCAAGACAACCATAAAAAGATGTGCCTTGGTTGATAGTTATTAGAAATTAGAACAGCTAGTATGTTTTTGCACCCTTGTTAACAATTCCCCTAGCTTTCAGCATCATCAATCATTAAACTGATGAAGTAGTAAATTATCTGCTGTCCTACACCAGTGTTCAAATATCTGATAGTCCACCTCATAAACCGGCTAATTGTTTTTAATGATTTCGAATTATTACTAAGATGATTCAATGTTAAATAAAATACTAAGTTCAGTAAGTATCAATTCCAACAGTAATTATTAAAATCAGTAAATGACAAACATCTATATAATGCAGTATTTATTAATTATGTGTTAACACATGTCCTGTGCCATGCATGAGACTTATTAACAAATAGGCTTATACTCTCAATTATAATAAACTGGACTCATCCATTTATCATCGAGTACACAGATAAAGCATAAATAATTTAGTTCCACCAAACAAATAAAATGAAGAATAAAAAATTATAATTACCTACTAGAGAAAAGCTATTTTTTAGATATATCTACTCCAGGCTTCCCTAACGGCTCAGTCAGTAAAGAATCTTCCTGCAAGACAGGAGACCCAGGTTCTATCCCTGGGCGGGAAAGATCCCTTGGAGAAGCAAATGGCAACCCCCTCCAGTATTCCTGCCTGGAAAACCCCACGGACAGAGGAGCCTGGCGGGCTACATACAGCCCATGGGGTCGCAAGAGTTGGATATGACTTAGTGACTAAACCAGGTATGTTATAAAAAATTTTTTCTAATTTCAAATTTTAAATACCATATTTTAAAAATATGGTATTATCTTTAAAATTATCTCTCAGAGATAATCACTAAGAGATATATTTCACTGAAAGGTAGGAAAAATACATTTGACTCTGATTTTTTTAATATGCAGAGAGATCATGGAAGTTAGAATCCAACAACGATTGCAGATAAGCCAACTAAACATTTAATGTATAGTAAGACAATAAATTTAAGATGTTGGGATATTTTATCCCGAACAAATATATGAGCATTCTCCTGTATTTATGCATTATATGAACTGCTTTTTGGTAACAAACACTAAAAGTACATGTACGAGGCAGACCACCTGTACAATCTTCATAGGAAGGAAGGGATGAAGGCAGATGAGGCAATACACATTTTTGTACATTAAGCCTCAAGCAACCCCTAGGACCTATTACACCACTGTTTCATTTAATTTTAACAATTCTATGGGGCAGGTGGTATAATTCCTTCCCATTTTACAGAAGATGTCTCATAACTTTGTCAGTGGTAGAAATGGGATCAGAACCAAGATCTGACGACAAAGTCAAGTAGCCTTCTTTACTTGCAAATCAGAACAATGTGTTAAAGTGTTCTTTGCAGGAAGTTATCTAACTAGAATATAGACTTTATTTTCCATATTTATAGTTGTCTTATTACTACATATTGAAAGAGCACTCCTCAATTTACTAAGATATTCAGAAAATTTTTTTCTAATCTAGAGAAAAAGGCAATACTAAACATGTTCAATCCACAAAACATTATTTTTCATTGCTCCATCACTAATAAAAGAAAAATTTCAGCTAGACTTTGTAACATTCATATGTGCCAAAAGTATATCTTTCAAAGCAAAAAGATATGTGCATGGTCTGATTACAAGACAGAATATATAAAATTTAAAATGCCCACAGAAAATCTAGGACCATCATCATTGTATGTTACAACAAATCCCTCTTGTTAGACTTTATAAAAGCAGCAAAAGGAGAGAAAAAAAAAGATGGCTTTCCAAAACCTGACTGATAAGCATGCTATTTCCCAGTAACAAATTTATGGTTTCTCCCTCCTAGATCAGAAAACACATCTACTAAAAAAAACAAAAAAATTTATTAACATATTTCAACTTCAAAATCATATTCTAATAAGTATTTTCATAATTACTTAACTACTCTCAGAATACATTTCAATATTTCTCTCTTGATAACCAATGAGTGATGACACTGCTGCTTGAATATTAATAAAATTAAACTGCACTGCATCCTAAAAGTAAAATGCAAAGCAATAATGCAACTGCCCTGAAAAATAACGCCTCACCATTCAAAATAACTCATCTTGAAAAGATTATTTCCAGTTCCATTTACCAAACAAAGGTCTTTGTCACACATACTCCCATTAAGGAAGCATTAAAAACTCTAACAATATAGATTATTCTCAAGCTCTAATTCAACACAGTGACATTACAATTATTACCTCTAAACCCTCAAAAGCTACTTTCCTTCTACTGAACACCCTCCACCACTCATTCACTCATTGCTCTAAACAATTTAGTGGGGAGAAAAAAAACTTCCTGGGAAGTAATTTAAGGAGTTAAACATAATTTTATTATTTTTTCTCCAAGATAAATAAAACCATAGTTATATATATAATAGTGTGAATTAAATGAAATAATTGTGTTGAGAGAGATCATTACTACCTCAAAATGGCTTTAGTAAATAAACTTGGTTTGGAAGCACTCTTCCAACAGAATTATTAAAGACTGTGTCTACAAAGTACTTAAATCACTAGTTTTAATTTTTCAGTATTTTCATTGAAACAGCATTCATCTTTTTACTTTTTGCTACATTGCTCACTGAGAATTAAAAATGATTCCAGAATCGGTTAGTGCATCATCATATAGAACTAGACACATAACATGTGTTCGTTGTTTGATATAAAGTCTAACTAAAATTGTCATCCACTTTAGTGAAGACACTTTTGACTTTTTTCCTAAAACAAAAGCTGCCATTCACAGGAAAAGACATGAGTAAAGACTTAGAACTCCAAAAATAAACCAAACCAAAAGATGTA
This sequence comes from Okapia johnstoni, assembly GCA_024291935.2. NCBI lineage: Eukaryota > Metazoa > Chordata > Mammalia > Artiodactyla > Giraffidae > Okapia > Okapia johnstoni. The sequence continues at coordinate 5,611,488 of CM044326.1, forward strand.
CATACAAAAGTCATAATAAACAAGAGTTATTTTATCCTCATTTCTTAAATTCATACTACTAAAATAAATGCCATTTCTGTGTTCGCAGGAAAAAAATCTTTAAGCTATTCTGTTTACCTTTTCCACAGACTGTACAAGTACTGCCAAGGTAACACCGATTTTAAAACTGACAACTGGAGTACTTGGCAGTTGCCAAAACAACACAGCTGGATTCTTAAAGGGAAAGTGCTCTTGTGTCATGTACACCTAATTACAGCTTTAGAGAACCTTCTCTCCATTTAGTAAAAAAAAAAAAAAAAAAAATACACATGGAAAACATACTGCACTAAAACTTGACATTTTTCAGACAATATTTTTTAAAAAATACACATAACTCTGAACATACTACAGCAGGCCTTTTTAAAAGCACACTTATTAGAATCACAATCTCACTGTAAACTAAAATGCAGGTTAACACTGTGCTATGACTCTTCAATCCACACAAGGATCTCTACCGGATCCTGACAGGATGCTCACTTCTTATCTCAGGAATCAGTCATCAGGTCTGAGGACATTTTTACAGTGACACTTTGGGGGGGGGGGGGGGGTCGCACACAACGACTTGTTTTTTCTAATTCAGAAACGCTCACCTTTTCCAAACTTGTTTACACGCTCACCTAAGGGATCCTCACTGATCAAAGACAGACGGACTCGAACTAAAGGACAAAGTTTCTATCACAGAAAACCTTCCCTGCGAGCCGGGATCTACTGGGGATGTACGCCCGGGGGGCGGCGAGCGGTTCCCTATGCAGCCCCTTCTCCCCCGCGACGTCTCCCCGCACCGTCGGGAGTCCGCACCCGCAGGTGCCCCCAGCCCAGGCCACCTTCTGGCCCCAAGTACCGAACTGGCCAGTGACACACGCACGCACGCACACACACACACAGAGTTCCGCTCCGTTAGACCAACCTTCTTCCAAAACAGAAGTGAGGGAACTTCTGAGCCCAACAAGCGCGCAGAACGCCCCCCTGCACCAGGGGTCAGTCGCTTCGGGGAGACCCCTGCCTCGCACGGCAAGATTAAGAAAAGGGCCCTCGGGCGTCTCCCCAGAGAGCCTCCGAACCCCCAGGGAACTCCCTCAACTTTCAAGGAGGCGACGTCCGCCACCGCCCCCCGGCCCCAGACGCGACGTGCGCCCCGGGAGGCTCCGAGCGCCGAGCCCGTGCCGCCGCGCCTCCCTCAGCCGGCCCGCGACGCCCCTCAGCCCGCGGGCCCGCCCTCGGGCCACCCCGCCCCCACCGCCACAGGAGGCGCCGACCCCGACGCGACCACTGCTCGCCGCCTCCCCGCGCCCGCCCCGGCCCGCCGCAGCGCGCCTCCGCCCCGGCCCCGGCCAGCGGGACGCGGCGCCGCGCCGCCCGTCCCGGGAGCCCCGCGGGCGCCCCTCCCGGGCGGCGCCGCCCCCCGCCCGGGCGCCCCCCCCAGCCCCCTCACCCGGTCCTCTCGCCGAGACGCAGCCCCCTCGGGCCCCACCGACCCCACCGACCCCCACCGACCGAGCACTGTAGCCCGCGGCCCTCACCCGGTCTCTGGAGAATGCGGGCGGGCGCGCACACGCCGCAGCCACGGCCCGCCACCCGCGCTCCGCGCCGCCCGGAGCCGCCTCCTTCAGCCCCGGACTCGCCGGGACATCCGCGCACGGATCCCCACACCGGGGCTATTTTTAGGAGCCAGGCCACGGCCAGACCGGAACTCGTTCCCGGCGGCGCGCGTGCGCACTGCTCCACGGCCCTCTGTGTTCCTCCGCCAGGCTCGCCTCTCCCTGCCTTCCTCTTGCTCCCTCTCTAGCGTCTCCCTTCACGCTTCCTCTCAGGGCTGAGTTATCCTCTTGGAGGGGCCCAGAGCACTTGGAATGGGAAAGACAAAGGTTACGGGCCGGGAGAGCCACACTGTGTGAGGAAGAGCACTGCCCCACAAAGGCGCGCGGGGCGGACTATGTTTTTTTCGGGTGGGTGAGGAGACGAATCACCCGGCACAGGAAGGAGATGACGGCGGTTTGGCGCCGGGGCTGCGCGCCGGAGCCCGCTTCCCTCAGAAGGACCGTGTTCTCCTGGAAGGGATATTGGTCACTTGATGAGGGCTCAGGCGCCTCCCAGGGCGGGGCGGCCCGGCGGCGTCGCGCCCCGCAGCCCCCGCCTCCCCCGCGACGGCCTCCCCGACCAGCCGCCGGGGCTCGGCCGGGAGCGGCTCCAGTGACGAGGCGCGTGGCGGGTCGCCTCGCGCGGCCGCCCGCTCCGGCCAGCCTGGGGCGCCGGGGGGCGGGGCTCCCGGGGGCGGGGCCGGCGTCGGGGCGCGCGCCCGGCCGTGGCCGCGAGTCCGGTGCCAGGCGGCGTCGCTCCGGAGGGCCAGGACCCCGCCCGCCGGGCTTCTCGAGCCGCCACTGGACCCCGCCCGCGGGGCGCGCTCGGCGCCCCCCGCGCCCACGGCCTCGGTGTGGCCGGGACCGCACCTGTGTTTTTGCCGGGGCGGCCGCCAGGCCACCCGCCCAGAGCGAGCGCGGTGGGACCCAGGCCCCTGGCACGCCGAGGCAGGTCGGGCCCCGGCGCCCCCAGACGGCGGGACTTGAAGGGGCGTGGAAGGCGGGCGACGCCTTTCTGGGTGGTCAGTCAGGCTCCCTGCGTCCCAAGAGAGACTCAACCTGCTAGTCTTTACTACTGATAATAGTTGTTAGTAGGCATAGCTGGTATACCTCGAGCGCTGAACTGTGTGAATAGTTTGCATTTGATAGCTCGTCATCCTTACAACATCCCTATGAAGTAGGTTCACTTTCTATTCCCATTTTACATAGGAGGAAAAGGAAGCTCAGCGAGTGCTCAAGTGACCTTCTGAGGGTACAGCTGAGGAGGAGGGCACTGAGTACTTGAACTCCTGACCACCCTGCGTACGGCCTTTCCTGAGAGAGGTGCGAAGGAGATGCGTTTGGGGAGCTGTTGGTTTTTGTCGAGGGAGGTCATTAGGAGGTGAGCCGTTGTGGTCTTTGCATCATGAAGGCCTGGCGTTTCTACAGCCACGCTGCCTATCTCTGCACCTATGCGGTGGACCCAAAGCCAAATAATTATATTCGTTTGAAGATGGAAAATTCATTCCCAAGGCACTTGAAAACAAAGTGGTTGGGGAGAGTGAGCAGATTCGCAGAGGCTATGGTAGAGGAACTGGGAAATTTCAAAGGAAGCTGGCGACTAGCAGGCTTCCTCCCTCAAGGACAAGGCCAACTACTGGGGAGAACCCAACACAAAAGGGACGCACCAGACACTGGCAAATTAACCCGGAGTTCTGCTCAGAGCCCCACAATCTGTTCGGAGGAGTTAGCAGCAGGGAGGTTTAAAAAAAAAAAAAAAAAACGTTAGAATTTGGTGTGACCCTGCAAACCATGTGGAAATGCACACTTTTTAACCTGCCAGAAGCTGCAGAGCCAGCTGGATTTGGCTTCTCTGCTCCAAGAAAACAGAAGAGTTGAACAGTTTTCCTTCAGAAAAAGGTGAGGTGGAGGGCCCGCGAGCAGTGGCTTCCCTCATTCACCTACTCTTCATCCTGGAGGGAGAAGAGGGACAATGAGAACAAATTTTTCTGAAAGAGTTTTTCATACTCTCATTGTTCGTTCCCATCTACCACCCTTGGCAGAAGCTGACCTTCTTGGAGGCACAGAAGACTCAGTTCAGACTGCCTACCTCCTACCCATTCAGTGCTATTGGTCATTCCAGAAAGTCAGATAGAGAACTTGGCTTTTTGAGTCTAGCCAAAGCAGAAATGAAGAGTGTTTGTGTTGCATAAGAGCACCTCTTTCCCCTACTGCCCCCCCCCACCCCCACAACAAATCAAAGCCCTGGTCTAAAAATTGAAGGAAGGAGGGAGAGAGGGAGGGAGGGAAGAAGAAAGGAAGAAGGGGGGAAAGTTTAAGAATTCTAGAGCATAGCTATTGTAAAATACATTAGCAAACCATAATCACTGTTATTTGTAACTAACCAGTCTTAGGAAATTATCACAGCCTTTATGGTCTCAGAAGCATGTGTCTGAAGTCCAGTGTCTCCAACAATTTGCTGCACTCAGCTGGGCATACACCATGTGCCTGGGGCTTCGAAGGAACTTCCAAAGAGCAGCATCTCTTAGTCCTCCAACTTTTTCTGTCCTCCTTAAAGCACTTAGGTGTCCAAGTGTGTCTCAACTGAAGGGGCTCCACATTGTACTAGGCACTGTGATACAGAGGTGAGAAGGAGCAGCCCTTCCTTTAAAGAGACTGGCAGGCCATGGGGGAGGTACACCTTAAAACACAAGCCAGCTTGATGATCACCAAGAGGGGTTTCCACGGAGACTAGAAGAGCACGGAAGATGAATATCTAAGAGGGGGAGAGAATTAGGGAGGTCTTCTTAGAGGAGGCAACCCCACAGTGAATCGAAAAGCCTCCAAGAAGGATGAAAAGGGGTCCTAATTTGTGTCTTATCTGAAGAATAAAGCCCAAGCTCCCCGGGAGGCAGAGACCTCGGACCACTGGTCAGCCATACCCTCAGCCTTTCCTGCCAGATACCTCACCATCCCCATTCAGAAATATGAATCACACACCAGGCTGTTTCCTGTGTCTCCAGGATAAACCCCTTTTCATCCCTCAAGTCTCCATTAGGCCTCATTTTCTCTAACAGCCCTTCTCTAATACAGTGCCTAGATGAAGTGTAAATATTTCTGTATGTACGTCTGTTTCCTTCCTTCTGGTGAGTAAGCCCCTTCCTTGAAGATGAGAAATGTGATTTATTCCTTAATTGACCTGCTGTATCTAGCACAGTGCCTGACATGTAGTAGACAGTCAAATGTTTGTTAAATATTTATGAGGAGCCTATAGGCAAGGGAACTGCTGTGTGCAACGACCCCGTGAGTTTGGCTCAAGAGAGAAAGCACAGCTAGGGCAGTGTGCCTGGAGCCTGGGGTATGATCAAGCTCTGGGGAGTGGTGGGAGACAGACCTGGAAAAGCGGTCAGGAGTGAGACAGGGCAGAGCCTTAGCCCGTCAAGTCAGGCCATTTGGATTTCTTTCTGAAAGCAAAGGGAAGCCTTGACAGACTTCAAGCAGGTGGATAGCAAGATCTATTTGGCATTTTAGAAGGATTGCCGAGGGCAGTAGTGCGGTTGGATGGGAGGGAGCAAGACTGGAGGCAGGACAATCAGTTAGGAGGCCCTGGCGGTTTAGCCGCTGCTGTCAGAACCTCTGTCTTTCCAACCCCAGATATCTCCGCAGACTGTCCCCACACATGCTAAAGGCTTCCTGTTTCTCTGTTGAGGCTCTGGCCCCAGGAGAGGACTTGCTTGGGTCAGTAGATATACACACCAGCTTCCTTGTACCTTGTGAAGACAATTCTGAGGCATGTACCTCAAAGTTTCTCTCAGGGGTCCCAGTGGATTGGGCCCCAGTTGTCCCCAGTGGTGATCCACTCATTAGCACACTTTTTGGTGTCTCCCCTCACTTCCCACGTCTCATTTTCCAGCTCCCCCACAGCCCTTCCCGGTATCACCTCCCAAATAAACCACATGCACCAAAATTCTTGGTTTGGGATCTGCTTTTCAGAAGACCCATTTAAGACAAATTGCAAGTGAGACAAGAAAGAAAGAGGACCCCTCTGAAGACAGTTGCCTGATGGTAAGGAGAGGGCAGAGGTAAAACATGGAGCTAGAAGGAGAATTGACCACTTGTTGACCATTGAATCTGGGATCAGGGAAAGCAGAGGAGACTCAGCTGCCTCCAGGTTTCTGGCTTAGGCTCCTGAGTGGATAATTGCAGCATCGTTTAAGTGGAAGACACTGGAGGAAGCTGGGGTTGAGGGCGCTGGATGAGGGGAGTATGGTGAGTTCCAGTCTGCCCATGTTGAATTTGACATGCCTGTGGCACAAATTATCCTTAGCCTTGTGGGGCTGGAAAAAGATGCAGCTAGATGAGATTGGACAATATAGGGAGGGCTTCCTGGAGGAGGAGAAATTTAAGCAGAGTTTTGAAACTGAAGTATATGGGCTGGAGGAAAAAAGAGACATAACTGTGGATCAGAAGAATAACAATGAGAGGAATGGACAGTAAAAACAAAACAAAAGAGATTTATAGGGAGGGAAACGCAAGTTTATTTGAAACAGACGAAATACAAATGCCCCCAAAGGATTTCAACTTGTGAGCTACTTGAAGATAGAGGCCATGCCACATTCAATCTTGTGTCCCCCACTCTTACTTAACACAAAGTTGATGTTTATTAATTATTGTGTGAACCAGGCAAAGTGCCTTAATAAATATTTTTCATGATGTCTTGAAGGTTTTAAATGTGTTCCATATTAGCAAATTTAACTTTGTGTAAGGATTTGTGTCTTGTTGAGATATATAATATTTAAGAGAAACATCTTGCTTGTAAAGTTCTACCTGTAAATTTTACTTATAAATCTGACATAAGATCTAATGACTTGTAAATATTTCAGAAAATTAAAATGCCACATTTTAAATTAAGCCTAAAGCTAAAGACATAATCCAGTTTCTACTGAAGTCTACACCTCAAGTTCTTTAGCATTAAAATCTTGAACATATGTGTGGAAGAAAGAGACCTTTTGTGCATTCCTCTTCTGTTGCAAGTTCCGTGATAAACACCCGGATCTAAATGCCATTTTCCAATAAAAAGAACCAGGGATCCTAATGGAAGTGGCTGATTTCAGGAGAAGAAAAAAAAAAAGAAACTAGATAAACTTACGGTGCCAGAAAGCAAGGAAGTTCTTAAAAAAAAAAAAAAAAAAACATAGGGCAGGTTAAAGGGACATACAAGCCAATCTGAAAGAGCTGCCAATGGCCAAAGCTGGACCAATTGGAGCAACAATGGAAATAATGCTAGTATTAGAGTATAATCTATAAAATAAAATGAGACCATACTGATATAAATACATAACTGACTGAGTAAATAAACTGGAGAGAAAGTATAGATTTTACTTATAGAAGAATTCCCATTAGAAAATGTAGAAAGAATGAGGATGAAAACCACCATTAGGCAAACACCACAATTAATAACTGTCTGTAGGGAAGAATGTTCAGTGGGTGCAAAAAATAGTGGGAAAAAGAATTATGAGAACAAGACATTTATATATTCTGAAAGTAGTTCCCTGCAAGATATTTGCTATGGAGAGAAAAATAGTAGCTTTATGATAGAGGAAACCCAGCAGACGCCACCTGAGCTGAGTTAACAAAGTCCTCATCACCAGCAACGAAGTCCATTCACATTGTGCACCCTGTCTGTGTGGGGCGATGAGAAGGGCATGTCCCTTCTCTCATATTCCTGCCCAAAATGTCCGATCTGAATCTAATAGAGAACCTCGGATAAACACAAATCGAGGCACATTCTACAAGACAGATGACCAATGTTCATTGAAAGTGTCCGGATCATAAAAGACAGACAAAGAGGAACTGTCACAGATTGGAGATCAAGGAGACTTGACAACTCAATGCAAAATGGGATCTTGGATTGGACCCTGGTTCAGAAAGGGATGTCAGTGAGAAAATTGGTGAAATTCAAGTAAAACCTGTAGTTTAGCTAATAGTATTATGTCAGGGTTAATTTCCTGGTTTTGATAATTATAGTATCCTTATGTAAGACTGCATTCAAGGAAGCTGGGTGCATTCTTTGCACTATGTTTGTCTCTTGTGGTAATTCTGAAAGTTTTCAAGATAAAAAAAACTTTTAAGTGACAAAATAGTATTCTATAGTTTATTCAACTCTGCAATAACAAGCCTCATGTGGAGTTTAACTTAAAGCATTGTTACAATGGTAAGTTCAACTTCAAATTGAGCAATATTAGAACTATTGGGAAATATTTGAAGTATGAATGTTTTGAGGTGGCCAACATTCTGAATGGGGAAGAAAAAACAGAATATAAAGATGTTTCCACTTGCCATACACAACACTAGGGTCCATGACTGCCTTGTCTATGGCTATTTCTAAACACCAGGTAGTGATGCACACATGTAATTTCTAATGTTGCCTGTTACATCTTTTTCAAGCATTAAAAATGTTGTTTTCACTTTTCTTATTTGAATATATCGTGGGCTTTTATTCTTGAATACCTTATGATGAAAAGGATGAATTCAGGTTCTCAAAGAAGAAGATAAAAGATGTTTCCTTTACTCCGTTTATAATCTTACATATCAAAGTCTACATGAAGATTAAATAAACTTCAAAAATGTAAGAAATCGAATCTTTGACAGCTGGATGTTTTATACAATTGAACTTCAAATAAGTCTTTCAATTTCTATGATATGTTGTCATTTTTGTTGTATTTTATTTTTTTCCCTCTGCACAGAGTTTATTCTGACTTTGTGATCCTCTCCACAACCAACAATACATTCACACATCAGTTATAGTAACTCCCAACCTTGAGTTTATTTTCTTTTCACTTTGTTGTATTCCATTCAAAAAGGGGCTGCATTTCACATGTTTTCCCAATCCCTCTCACATCTACCCCTTACGTATGAGATTATGATCTTTCTCCTCTTACTGTCACAAACATTTCTTCTAAAAGCTGGAACTATCCTAGTTCCCCCTCAACAATTTCTTTCCAGATGCATCGCAGGCATGACCAGGCTCTATTTGTCTAATTAGGATCTCCATTTAGACTTATTCTGGGCCCGTGTGTCTCTAAGATCTCGTAAAGAGAGAGAGGGTCAGTGCTCTCTGTGATGGCTGTGTTACATAAATCACTCCCAAATTGCTACTTATGATCTAGCAAGGATTTTTATCTGTGAGGATTTTATGATGTTAAAAGTTGAAACAAATCTGGGAGTCACCAAAATAAGTAAGACTACAAATCTTTCAGTCCAATGGACTTTGTACAAATCACACCTCTCCATTTCCCAGGTATATAAATTTGGGTGAGATGCTCAACTTCTCCAAACCTCTATCTTCCTACCTATAAGATGATAGGAATCCTCCTCAAGATTGTTTTCAGGATTGAGTAACCCATACAAAGTGCTCACATAATCTACGTGCATAAATAGTAGCTACATGTTTGGCTGTTCATTGACTGATTTCACAAACTTATACTGAGCCCTTACTGTGTGTCAGACACTGTTCTAAGCATGGGGAATACAGAGAAAATCAATGTTCTTAGGAAGTTTGCAGTCATGGATATACACAGACAATAAAAAATATATGTAAACAAGATGTCAGATGGTGATATGGGCTATAATGAAATAAAAACGCAAGACCATGAGACAGCCATCAAGAGGAGACCTTAGCTAGGGCTTCCGAGCAGGCTTCTCTGAGGCAGTGACATTTAAACTGGGTGACAAAGTAGTGTCTTGGGCAAGTGTCTTGAGGTGGCACTGAGCTTATTTTGTTCAAAGAACAGAAAGAAAGCAAGTATGGCTGAAGCAAGGTTGGGGAACCCAGGACAGTTGTAGGCTATTGGAGGGTTGTTGTGGCATTGTTATCTAAGTGGGGAAACAATGAAAAAGCAATAGATTAAATTATCAGCATGTTAGTACACATTCCTCACTTTCCATTCAAAAGGGGCAAGTGAGGCATCTGTCAATTAGCACTTTTTTAGCTGCAAATGAAAGGAACGCAAGTCAAACAAACATAAACCAAAATTAAAGGGAGAATTTATTGACTTGTTTGACTGAAAATTCAGGGCCATTTCTAATTCCATTGTTTCTGGATTGAAAGCTAAAACACTCACACACTCTCTTTCCCTCTCCTTCTGTCTCCCTCTGTGCCCCACCTCCCGCCCCGTATATTTTGTTCTGTGCCCTCAAATTCTTATGTTGAAACATAACCCGCAGTGTTCCGTGTGAGGTGGGGCCTTTGGGAGGTGATTAGGTCATGATGGGGGAGGCCTCAGGATGGGGTTAGTACCCTCATGACAGAGACCCAGAGAGCTCCCTTTCTCCTTCTGCCATGAGAGGACAAAGCAAGAAGGCCATCTGTGAACCAGGAAGCAGGCTCTCACAGCACACCTAATCTGCCAGCACCTTGACCCTGGACTTCCCAGTCTCTAGAACTATGAGAAATAAATTTCTGTTGTTTATAAGGCATCCAGTCTATGGCATTCTGTTATAGCAGCCCAACCAGATTAAGACTTTGAGAAAGAGCTTTCTTTAAATTTCTATTTATCAAGGTCCCAGCGTTAAGCCTGGCCTGGCTAACACGTCTCTTTGTGAACCAATCACTGTGACCAGGTGTTAGAATGCTCTGATGGGTCACATCTGAGTCACTACCTGCCCCTGGAATATCCTGGAAGGGGAGTTGAATACATCAAAACCTCAGGAGCACATGGGCTGAGAGTGGGGACAGTAGTTCTCCCTAAGTTGAGGTGCTGTCATCAAAAGAAAGGGGCCTGTGTTCCAGACAGACAAGAAGAAAATAGACATTTTTACCAAACCAAGCTTGGGTCCACTTGCTCGGATGCAGTAAAGCCTGGGACACTGGGTTTATAACACTGTGACATGTACTGACACTGGGATGTGGTGAAGGAAAGTGCAGCATATATTACAGATGCCAAGCAAGCTGTCTAGGCAGCTAGCGCTCAAGGGCTTAAACTCCCCAAAGGCTTTCAGGGAAAGGTTTCTAAAGACAGGGTGAGGGAGGGGGATTGTGGCAGGTGGGATCAACTCACGGACATTCTTCTGACTGATTGGTGGTGAGGCAGTCAGGAGTCAGCATCATCAACCTTATGGTTTCAACCGGTCTCGGGTCTCTCTGCTTATGGGCAGCACGCAGTTAACTTCCACCTGGTGGGGGTTTCAGTACCTGCAAAACAGCCCAAAAGATATGGCTCAGAATAGTGTCTATAGCCACTGAGGAGGAAATAAATGTCCCTGACTCTGGTCTAATGGCTAAGCGATCGTTATTTTGTTTTGCTTGACTGTTAACCTGTTCATACGTTTTTTCACTTCTCCAATTAAACTCATTTTTTGACTCAAGTCTTTCTACAGACAAAAAAGGCAGGTGGAGGACCTGGGAGGGGTCTGTTCTGGGAAGGCCCCATAGGGTCCTGCTCAGTTACAACATCACAACCACCAAGTGCCAAGTGTTGATTGTGTGCTTGTATTTAGGCAATGAGTGGAGAAAGTTGGTTCCTACCCTCAAAGCTAACCCTGGGCTCCTAATGGAAAAGAGACGCAGAAGGAAAATGATCAGTAAGAAACCTAACCGATCGTATTGTAGGGCCCGAGAGTCCATGTTCTGCCTTGACCTCTGACCCTCACAGAGCTGCAGAGTCCTACCCACGAGTTCCTTGTTCTCACCAGACATCCATGGCCCCTACTCAGCCCCTGTCAGCCAGACCCCACCCAGTTCTAAACCTCATAGGTTTCATTTCGTTCATTCAGCCCACACAATTATTCAAACAAGGAAACCACATTGTCCTGCAGGAACCACTGGGCATCTCACCCTCCTGTTACTACGGAGCATTTCTCCCACAGCGCTTGCTGGTTCACTCTGCTTCTGAGAGCAAGCCCAGAGTGGTGCTGCACGGAGTTCAGTCTGTTTCTCGCTCAGGCTGTGAGCTCATGTGAATCATAAACTACCACCAGTCTCATCTGTCCACGGCTGGGTGTCATGTGTTTGGCCATCTTGTATTTTTTAGGAGAGCCCTCCTGCTCCAAGCGGGTGAATAGGAGGTGATCAGATCACAGACTTCAATAGCTTTTCTAAGAGTAGTCAGAGACATTTGCACTTGTCAGTAAATCTGGACTCCGATGAACCCTGAAAGATTCTGCTGATGGATCCTGGGCACCTACACACACAGGCAGACTTCTTCATACCGCTGGCTCTCTCGCCTGGTTCCCACGTGATCTTCTTTCATATGAGGTCTGGCCAGCAGGCGTGGTATCTTACTCATCAGAGCCTTTGCCAGAGTCTAGCTAAGGACCTGACACATAGTGGGCTTCCGATAACTGGTCCCTGGGTGAAAGAATGGATCTTTGTCTTCAATCAGGCAATGGCAAAGTGTGGAACATTCTGGTCTGATGCAACCGCTTGAAAGCTTGGTTTAAGTTAGAGCCAAAGTGACCAACCCAGAAAATCTGAGAATGGAAAATCTATTTTATCCTGGGCTTTACAGAGGAAGGAAATACTGGAGGTCAGACGCCATGGTTTTCAATGTTCACATTAGTGAAGTATCAAAATGACTTTTTTTTTTAAATAAAGCTTCATTTTTATACTATTTTCAATGAAGTCCCTGTTTTTGTCAAAAATTTCAACCTCTGCTGGGTAATTGCACAACCCTTGGCTTTCCTTGGCACGACTGACTTTTTTTGGTACATGCTGTAGGCAAGATTTTTATGAGGCCTTGTTCTTATCTTGACTTTATTTGATCATGTATATCTGTAATTCAGCACAGAGATTAAAGCAGACAGACAGCACCTCTCAGCACCACAGAAAGATGATAACAAAATATTTATCATATATGTATCTACAGGAATGCAAAACACCTTTCCAGAAATCATGCTTCAGCATGTTGTGTGAGTTAAGCACACTGTTTTCAGGGGGTGGGTCCTCTCCTTGAGAATTACTTGCAATTTCCAAGAGCTTGGATAAATTAGATTCCGCCTGCCAAAAAAAAAAAAAAAAAGCTGAAGCGTCTCATCAAAATTCTTCACCAGAATTCTCTGTCCTGGTCTTTGGATCTATAAAAGGGTGTGTTTTTGAGCAATTTCCCTTCAGAATACCTGTTCTAGAACTGAACACAGTGGCAGAGCGGAGGTTAAAGAAAGAGTTTTTTCACCTTTTGGATTAAAAAAGATGAAAAGATTTGTTAACACACTGAGTTGGCAAGGGTGTATAGAAACTGGCACTCTTGTACCTTTTTAGTGGGAGTGAAAATTGGTACAATCTCTTTGGAAGGCAATTTGGTTAGTATCTATCACAATTTTAGATACACATACCTTTGGCTCAGCAATTCCACATCTAAGAATTTACCCCACAGATACACTTTTATATATATATGTATGTATGTATATATTTGCAGAATTGTTTACTGCAGCAAAATAATTTTTTTTAAAAAAAGAAATATCTACCAAAGTGTTGTTGCTATTGTTTAGTCACTCAGTCATGTCTGACTCTTTCTGATCTCATGGACTGCAGCACTCCAGGTTTCCCTGTCCTTCGGCATCTCCTGGAGTTTGCTCAAACTCATGTCCGTTGAGTCAGATATGCCATCCAATCATCTTGTCCTCTGTCGTCCCCTTCTCCCGCCTTCAATCTTTCCCAGCATCAGGGACTTTTCAAATGAGTCAGTTCTTTGCATCAGGTGGTCAAAGTATTGGAGCTTCAGCTTCAGCATCATTCCCTCCAATGAGTATTCAGGGTTGATTTCCTTTAAGATTTACTGGTTTGATCTCCTTGCAGTCCAAGGGATTCTCAAAAGTCTTCTCCAACACCACAGTTCAAAAGCATCAATTCTTTGGCACTCAGCCTTCTTTATGGTGCAACTCTGACATCCATACATGACTACTGGAAAAACCATAGCTTTGACTATATGGACCTTTGTTGGCAAAGTAATGTCTCTGTTTTTTAATATGCTGTCTATGTTTGTCATAGCTTTTCTTCCAAGGAGCAAGCGCCTTTTAGTTCCATGGCTGCAATCACTGCCCTAGTGATTTTGGAGCCCACGAGAACAAAGTCTGTCACTGTTTCCATTGTTTCCCCATCTATTTGGATGAAGTGATGGGACCAGATGCCATGATCTTAGTTTTTCTGAAGGCTGAGTTTTAAGCCAGCTTTTTCACTCTCCTCTTTCACCTTCATCAAGAGGCTCTTTCATTTCTCTTTTCTTTCTGCCATAAGGGTCATGTCATCTGCATATCTGAGGCTATTGATATTTCTCCCAGCAACCTTGATTCCAGCTTGTGCTTCATCCAGCCCAGCATGTCACATGATGTACTCTGCAAATAAGTTAAACAAACAGGGTAACAACATACAGCCTTGATGTACTCCTTTCCCAATTTTGAACCGGTCTGTTGTTCCATGTCTGGTTCTAACTGTTGCTTCTTGATCTGCATACAGGTTTCTCAAGGTAAGATTGGGTAAACAATTTACGGTACAACCATACAAGCAAATATTATCCAGCCATCATATATTAATATATAGTAATATTAATTAATATATTAATATATATATATGCATACATACTAAGTCACTTCAGTCATGTCCAACTCTTTGGACTATAGCCTTGTCCATGGGATTGTCCAGGCAAGAATGCTAGAGTGGTTTACCATTTCCTTCTTGAGGGGATCTTCCAGACCCAGTGATCGAACTTGTATCTCTGCATTGGCACGTGGGTTGTTTACCACTAACACCAACTGAGAATCATATATATATATATTTATAAAATATACATATATATATATACACACATATACATATACATACAGGTAGCCTGTGTGTGTGCTTGTGTCTGTGTGTGTGTGTGTGTCTGTGTGTGTGTCCCAAGGCCAGTGGTTTTCAATAGGAATAACACTGATAATATCTGGAGACAACTGGACAGGGGTAGGGACCAGAGAGGTTGCTAAACATCCTGCAGTACACAGAACAGCTCCTCCTCTCCGGTGACTATAAGTATCTAGCACAAAATGTCAGTAGTGCTGAAGATGAGAAACCCTTCTCCTTGACAATCTGAAGTTTCCTGAAGTAATAATGGTGGCTGCCTCTGAGAAGAGAAACTAGAGGGCTGGATGCAAACTTTTGTCCCAGTGGAAATTTCATAGGTGTGTATATACCGCATCTAATGTACTCAGCATGAAGCAATTTGAAAATGTTCATTCTCATGCTCTCTCAGGCAGGTCATCAGAAAGCAACAGGCTCTGATGGAAGCCTTTTCTCTGCCTCTTTTGCTTCAGATCTCATCTTTGCTCTGAGCAAATGACAGACACCCTGAGTGAGCTCGAGGCTGAGAAAAAGTGCTTTGTATTCACAAGTTCCTGGGCCATTTCTGGTCACCCAGGGATAGAAATATCGCTGAAGTGTTGACTCTGAAAGTAAAGTGTAACTTTCCTTTTTGCTTGCCTCTGCTCATGTCGACTTGAGAACTTGATGGTGTAGAAAGGCAAATGCTATTTCCCTTCCCCATATGTATCAGTAAAATAAGTCAACTCAGGGATATGCTTCTCTAACGGCCTCAATGTGCCGTTTTTATATTTCAAATCATAAATTATCTCTTAAAATGTTTTAATCATCATTTTGAGTTTGGCATATGAAAGTTTACTCATAAAAGTTTGCCAAAGTAGGATGTTCACTAAAGCATTGTTTATAAGTCTGAATCTGAAAACAAGAGAAGTGTCTGGGAGAAAAATGTTATATAGACTATATCGAAGTCATTCTACAGAGTATTCTGCTGTTAAAAACTAAAGTAGAGCCACACATATTGATATGGTATGATCTTTAAGATACATCATTGAAAAAAAAAGCAAGTTAGAGAACAGTATATATAATAGGCTTCATTCTGTATAAATTATAAAAAAGAATATGTTTAAAATTCTATATTGGCATATGCATATTTTGCTTTCTAGAAAGAATAGTATGAAACTCTCAACAGTGACTTCTTTGGTGAAAGGGACAGAGGGCAGGGGAGTAGAGAGAGTCACGGACTCTCGGCATTTCATACCCTCAGATGCTGTTTAAATGTTCTAACCATGCACATGTGCATGCAACATTTAAATAATTTTTTTCAACAGAACTTATCAAGATGGCAAGAGCGTGGACCATTTAAAATCTTTTAGTATCTCTATTTGCTTATAAAAATACACACAACATACAAGTATTATAAAAGAAAATTTAGAAAATATCAAAATTTAAAAGAGGCAAGGGATGATCAAATTAAATAGATAATTTAAACCGTTCTTTAAAATTACATAGAGTGAAAGCAATGTACAGTAAAATGAGACATGCGCCTTTAGATATGAGCAATGCCATTGAACAAATTTGAAGAAAACATCTTGTTGTTTTCGTTGTTATGGTTACTATTACCCCTAGATCTATCAGTATTTTTGAGTGTCTAGTCTAAGCAAAAAGCTTTGTAGTTAAGTCTATGAAGGAGGTAAAGATGGTTCAGATGTGGACACAGACATATACCCCATGAGCCAGGGAAAGTGATAAATTTATACTGCATCATGTCTGCAAGGGAGCCAGGGAGTCCAGGGTTAGGGACTCAGGCAGCTCCCTAGTAAGAATCAGGCTCACCGACTGGGCCAATCTGGTTTGAGGACCAATTGCAACGTCTCCCTCAGATGGACCGGGACCTGAGATCACCATCATTACACTGAGCCCTTGACAGCGGAGTTGACAACAGAGGCTAATTTGAAATAAATTGTTCATGATTAAAATGCATTCAAGCAGGCACACATTTCCCAAACTATGAAATCCAATGTCTAAATATATCATTTGTTTAATTCCTTCTGATAGCAGATAATGTAAATTTTAGCCAAATAGGGGCAAACAGGTTATTTCTTATATTGAACTGCATCCATTTCAGGAGTCCCCACCCCACCCCACTCTCTCTTTCTGACATTGACAATATACTGGAGTGGAGAAGGAGATACTCATTCTTGGCCATTCTCCGTAACCAGCTGGCATCCCTCAAAGACCTGCAGTCCACTCTGGTTGGTGTCTTCTGAGATGGGGATGCCCCTCTCCCAGCTGTGAGGCTCCTCCAGGTGACCTATTGGTCATCAAATGCATGTAAAACCCTTATAGGACCGAGAGCCATGAATCCGATCACTGAAATTTCATCCTTGTTTTATGCTTCTCCATACCGGCTGCACATTGGAATCAACTGAGAAGCTTTAAAAAATGACTGGGCTCCTCCTCTCTTTCCTTTCCCTTCTCTTTGCACACAAAGCATTAGTCACTCAGTCGTGTCCAACTCTTTGTGACCACCTGGACTGTAGCCCACCAGGCTCCCCTGTCCACGAGGATTATCCAGGCAAGAATACTGGAGGGGGTTGCCATTCCCTTCTCCAGGGGATCTTCCTGACCCAGCAATTGAACCCAGATCTTCTGCATTGCAGGCAGATTCTTTACCATCTGAGCCACCAGGGAAGTCCCAGTCACCTTTCCTCCCAGATCTGATTTTAATTGGCTTGGGGTGCAGCCTGGACATTGAAGATTCTAGTAGTGTTTAGGTGATTTGAATGTGCAGCCTTGGTTGAGAACCATTGCCTAGCTCCTCCAGGCAATCCTCTCGGTTCATTGAGGTTTCAGTTGGAAATGGGGCCCTCTGATCCATTAGTTCCCATCCCATCTTCTTCCTCTGACATGACCTATTATTGCACTAGTTAGAGCTGGCACACTTTTAGTTACAAATATACCCAAATGTGTAATGGCTCTGCTGCTGCTAAGTCACTTCAGTCGTGTCCGACTCTGTGCGACCCCATAGATGGCAGCCCACCAGGTTCCCCCATCCCTGGGATTCTCCAGGCAAGAACACAGGAGTGGGTTGCCATTTCCTTCTCCAATGCACGAAAGTGAAAAGTGAAAGTGAAGTCACTCAGTCGTGTCCGACTCTTAGTGACCCCATGGACTACAGCCTATCAGGCTCCTCCGTCCGTGGGATTTTCCAGGCAAGAGTACTGGAGTGGGGTGCCACTGCCTTCTCTGGTGTAATGGCTCAACATAAGAGAAACTTTCTTTCCCAGGTAACAATCCAGGTGGGCAGGGTAAGGTGTGCATGTGTGTGGTGGGGAGATGCCCTGCTTTCTACAGGTCTCAGGCACAAGCGCTATGATTCTGCCATCTGCAGCAGTAGATTCCAAGGTCCCTCTAGAGGTCACTGAAACAGCTGAATGGGGACAAGACCATGGGAAAACACATAAGGGAGGTTTTGATGGGCAGGCTAAGAAGTGGCCTTCAGATCTTCTCTTCTCATTGCATTGGTGGGAATTAGTCATATAGTTGCATCTAACTTCAGGGGAATCTGGGAAATGTAGTCCAGCCATGTTCCTTAGAAGAAGCAGAAAATGGATCTTGAACCACTGTAGTCTCTACTGCATCACAACAGCTGCTTCCTGCAAACAGCTTCAATTCTCTAGCCCTTCTCTACATTTTTCACAATTAGCTGGCAACACCCTAACTTATGATTAAACCATCACCTGCCTTTCACACAACCTGTACGTGAATGTTTATAATAGCTTTATTTATTTACTTTGGGCCATGCCACTAGGCTTGCAGGATCCTAGTTCCTTGACCAGGGATTGAACATGCACTCTCAGCCATGAAAGTGCAGAGCCCTAACCCCTGGACTATTAGGGAATTCCCATCACCTGACTTTTTTGACTCACTGCACCTAACAGATGGGGAAAAGATGGAAATAGTGACAGATTTCTCCTTCTTGGGCTCTAAAATCACTGCAGATGGTGACTGCAGCCACGAAATTAGAAGATGATTGTTTCTTGGCAGGAAAGCTATGACAAACCTAGATAGCATATTAAAAAGCAGAGACATCACTTTGTCGGCAAAGGTCCATCTAGTCAAAGCTATAATTTTTCCAGTGGTCATGCACAGATGTGAGATTTGGGCCATAAAGAAGGCAGAGTGCTGAAGAATCGATGGTTTTGAACTGTGGTGCTGGAGAAAACTCCTGAGAGTCCCTTGGACTGCAATGAGATCAAACCAGTCCATCCTAAAGGAAATCAGTGCTGAATAATCATTGGAAGGACTGATGCTGAAGCTGAGGCTCCAATACTTTGGCCATCTGATCGAAGAGCTGCCTCTTTGGAAAAGACCCTGATGCTGGAAAAGATTGAAGGCAGAAGAAGAGGGCAACAGGGGATGACATGCTTGGATGGCATCACCGATTCAGTGGACATGAACTTGAGCAAACTCTGGGAGATGGTGAAGTACAAGGAGGCATGATGTGCTGCAGTCCATGGGGTTGCAAAGAGTCAGACACGACTTAGTGACTGAAAAACAAGAACAACACCTTAACAGCTGAACATGGCTAGACACAACCTGATATTTAGTTCATGATTTTAAACCTCAAATAGGTACCCAACACTTGTGGCAATCTGACTACATTTCCTTCATAAGCTTGTTCTCAACCTCTTCCCAGACTTAACATGTTGAAAATTGGACTTGATTGACCCCTCAACCCAAACCTGATCCAGGCTTCCCCATCTTGGGAAACATGACTATCCAGCAAGTGGCTCAACCCAGATAAGTGGCCATCATCCTGACTCCTCCCCTCCCCCGCTACCATCCATCATCAAATCTCATCAGCTTGCCTCTAAAACGTATCCTAATTCTACCCTCCTCCACCTCTCCATGCCAAGCAACCATTATCTCTCACCTGCAAAATCGTCTACCAGCCCTTGCCTCTCTTACACCCTATTCTTCTAGGCAGCCATGGGGCACTCCTCAAACCCTAGCGCTGTAATGTCACTCACCTGCCCAACCCCTTAAAGTGGCTTTCATTGCACCTTGTGAAAACTCAGTCTGGTTACCAGTGCCTACATGGCACCCATTGCATAATTCCCCCTTCTCCAACTCCATCCAGCATCACTATTCCCCCTCTCCTCGAACCTCCATGTCTCTTCCCTTCTGCAAAATCTTCACACTTGCAGTTCTCTTTGACTAGAACGCTTTCCTCCTATCTGTTTAAAGCTGGCTCCTAAATATCCTCTAGGTCTCAAATTAAGCCCCGGTGGACCAGACTACCCCAACCACACTTCTGAGCAGGTCCCATTATCCTCTAGCATTTCACTGTTTCCCTCACAGCACTCATTACTATCTATAATTAGTTGTGTGTGTATACTGCTTCATTGTTTCAAGATTCTTAGTGACTCGAGGATAGGGCTATGTCTTCCTTGTTACTGTCTGTTGTGGATGCCTGATGCATTCTATTTACACTGGTTGAATGCACTATAGATCAATGAATGTAGTGCACTAGATCAATGCGTCTTAACACTTATTGATTTATTATTATTATTATTTAAGAAACTTATGAAAGCTTTGGGCCTTTCCCCCTGAAAAAAGTGCATTGCAGTAAGTTTTGGGTAATTTCTGGGCCTCCAGAAGCCTATTCACTCAGAAATTTGATTACTAACTCTAGAACCAAATGGCACGTTTAGCTCTAAGATTCTTATCTTACAGTAACACATTTTATTGTATCAACTATTCTGTTAACCAATAAAAGTACCAATAAAGGAGACAGTAAAAGCTTAATAAGAAGGCATCCAGGAAAGGTGAGTTTTTATGGGGTGGTGAGAAGCAGTCAGAAATTCCAGGAGTATAGACTCCCAGGGGTAGCTGAGAACCAGGATGGACCCCCTTCCCCACCCCAGGCAGCCTGATAGATGGTGCAGCTGCAAAAGTGGGGGGATGGAGAGCCCACTTGCCAGGTTGTGGATGTGAGTTTTCTAAAGGGCCCTCCAGAAATGTCAGGGCAACCATTTTTCATCTTGTTGGCAGCTGAGACTGATGGGGGGTAGTGTGCTCACTTACTCAGTCGTGTCTGACTCTTTGTGATTCCTTGGATTATAGCCCAGCAGGCTCCTCTGTCCACAGAATTTTCCAGGCAGAAATACTGGTGTGGGTTGCCATTTCCTCCTCCAGGGGATCGTCCCAATCCAGGGACTGAACCTGCATCTCCTGCATTGCAGGAGCATTCTTTATAGAACAAGCTCATCAGGGGACTCTTCCCAAGGCGAATTGTGCAGGCTCTGACAGTATGTCTTTCCTTGCCTGAGTTCCTTCAGCAGGTCCACGTTCTGGCACGCTCGGGGTACCTGTTCCCGCTGTTTCCCTCCTCCTGGACAGCAGGGTCCGTGTCATCCCCACGGCAAGCACCGCAGGGCTTGCACACAGAGCTCCCTAGAAATGCTTGTCTAGCGGTGGATAATAAAATCTTTATGTAATGATAATATAATGAATAATGTAATTCCATAATGATGGATGTTGTGCTGCGGTCAGGGCACTCACAAGCCCCAGGGGAGACTTTAGAGGGGCTGGGGGCAGGAGTGGCATCCAAGGAGCCCCTCCAGGGGCTCACCATAGAGGAAGCTTAAGACTGAGAGAGCTCATCATGTCTTAATGTAAGGTGACATGTGACAGTCGAGTCCTCCGCCCAAAAAATGCTAGGACACCTGTCAGAATAGCTGCTACGAATTCCTGAGCAGGTCACAGGAAGAGCCCAGGGTCAGCTATCTGAAGGGTATGGGGGTTTGGGTAACCACGGGGACCTCACCCGCAGGTCACAACTCTCCCTGGTTTCGGGCAGGCAGGCCAGGAGCCCTATCACTGCTGCGTCCAGAAGCTGAGACTTTGATTCAGCTGTGGGACATTCTGTGAAGCATGTGTTGTGGGCCCCTGTGGTCGATGACACTAGTACTTAAAATTCTGAGACCAGCTTAGATGGGCTGTGGTCCAGTCATCATTCACACAGAAAGGCAGTTTCTGTGCAAAGTAGAAACTATCCTGCGGGTAAACAGTGTCCCTGAATCTCACCAAATCCTCCCTCAACGGACATCGCCTTGTTTCAAGAGTTCCTTCTCTTTGTTCATTAAAGACATTTTGAGAAAGGTCATTATCAGGACTGTATATTATTTCAGCTTTCAATTAATAGCTTAAATATTAAATTGGGACTGTATAAATAAATGCATTTAAAGTAAAAGTGGAGATGGCGTATACTAACCTTAGGAGAGTAAAACCCTCTGGGATTTGAAGGAGAAGGGGAGGAAAGAGTCACTGAAGGCAGGAATGCCTCGCTGCTTCTCTTACTTTTAAAACAACTCACAAATATTTGACGCAAATACAGCCAAATACTAACATCTGTTAAACCTAGGTGGTGGAGGCTCTGTGGATGTGTATAATATTATTTTCTGCACTTCTTGTACCTTTGAAATGTTTATAATCAAAATAAATATTTTTTAAATGATGGGATGTAGAAAGGAAATAGACTTTATGAAACTCAGGTATGTATTGGGATTTCTTAAAGTTCTACGTATGATTATTTTGTTTAGAGATAAGAAAAGGGACATAAATATCGCATTTGGATATGGAAGGCATAATAGTAATTAGAGCAAACACCAACATATGAACTTAGTATGTGCCAGCCACAGTTCTAAACACGTTGCTCATCAACTCACTTAGACACTAGCACAAACCTCCATTCGGGGTTGTGATCATTTGACACAATAATGGTTTTATTACTGGGATTTCCAGCTCGGACTCACTAACTGAAATTAAGCAGGCAAGCATCAAGCCAGTAAAGATCAGACTTCTGTTTCTCAGTGCATGGGCTTCAAGAGTAAGTAAGCCCAGAAGAAATAAACTTCCGTCTCTGATGTAGCACCCTGGTGAGAGATGAACCTATGGATAACCGACCCCACTTCTAGAAGAAACAAGTGATCAGACCCTGTAAAGGGACAGACTTCTTGGGGTGGCTGTCCCCCAGCCATGCTCCATTCCCTTAAAGACAACAATTATATGTGTATACGGATCATATATATGTCCTTTGATTATTTTGCTTGTTTGTGACACTTATGTAAACAGATTCACTTGGAATGCATTCTTACGTCTTGCTTGTTTTACTAAACATTTATTTGTGAGATTCATTTCCGTAACTGTGTATGCCAGTAGTTAACTCATTTTCGTTGCAGCAGAGGTTTTCATTGCAGGAATACGCTGTAATTTATCGACTCATGAAATTATTGATGGATCTGTATGGAGTTTTCAGCTGAGGCTCTATGACTTGTGCTGTGCTGAATACTCTTGTGTATGTCTTTTGGTATAAATTCATATGCATTTCTGTTGAGTAGACCCTTAAATGCTCAGCTTTTGTAGACACTTCAACTGGGCTTCCAAAGTGGCTGGACCAATTTGCACTCTCTCCAGCAGTGTTCAAGCTGCCCTGTAATATCATTAAAGCTAAAATTTGTCTGTTTTTTAAAGACTTGTTTCATGTGGATAATTTTTAAGGTCTTTACTGAATTTGTTACAATGTTGATTCTGTTTTATGTTTTGTTTTACTGGCTGTGAGGCATGTGGGATTTTGGCTCCCTGACCAGGGATGGAACCTACACCCCTCGCATTGGAAGGCAGAGCCCTAATCACTGGACCGCCAGCGAAGCACCGTGTCTTTTTTTCTTTTTAATGAATACCTAATCTCTGTGCTCATACTTAGCATTTTTCCAGGAAAGAGATTTGGTGGGGCAAGAGTTCTCTTCTATGTTATTTTTCTCTTTTCAAAGAGTTTCTTGTTTATCCACATATACTTTCTATTCTAGGTGAATTTGTCCCAGAATATACTTTCTATTCTACTTTAATTTATCAAGCTCCTTAAAAATGTTAGTAATTGCTACATTAAAGTTATGCACATTTAAAAACTTTGATAGATACTGCTAAATTGCCCACAAAAAGCCTGGGTAATATATAATGCTACCAACAATGGAAAAGAGTAGCCATTTCCCCTCACTTTCTCCAATCCTAGGTATTAACAAATTATACAGTGTTACCCCCAAAGGATACTTATTGTATTTAAATTTATTCTATTTAAATTTTCAGGGTTTTTATTTTTTTTGAGGCAGATTGAGGAATTTTTACAGGTTTACTGGCCATTTTTATTTCTTCTTCTGTGATTTGCCTGTTCATATTCTAAACTAGTATGTCTCTTGTTTATCTGTCTTTTTAAAACTTCCATGTATCAGAGTATTTTTTTTTAGATCTGCACTTTGCAATATGAGTAACACAGGCCATATTTGTCTATTTAAATTGAAAATAATTTAATTAAGTAAAATTAAGGCTCCATTTCCTCAAACTGGTCACATCTCAAGCCTGTAATAGCTGCATGAGGCCTGTGGCCGTCCCTTTGGGCAACGAAGTGTGTGAACATTTCCCTCAGCGCAGGATGTTCTATTGAGCAGTGTTGGTCTAGGTAATAACCCTTTTTCTGTATTGGTGCGGAAATATTTTCCCTTAGCCCATCCTTCTATTTTTGACTTTTGAATGCTTTCTTTTGTGGTACAGGAAGAATACATTTTTACATGGCCTAATTATTAATCATTTTTATATGGATCTTGTTTAAGAAAGTCTTAGAAGTTACAAACATTTTCTACTTATTTTCTTCTAATTAGTTATGAGATTTGTGTTGCTCTTGAACCTATTTTAAATTAATTTTATAGTGCAAAACAGGAGTTCAATTAAATTTTTCACAATGGATTGCCAATCTTTCTAGTACCAGGTACTGTGCTTGAAAGGAGGAAAACCAGAAATATCAGTGAACGATACTGATAACAACCACATACCTTTGATCAAGGTAATGAAAATTTCCTTCTGTTTTAGTTCTCTAAGCAGTTTTGGCAGGAATAAACACTAAATTTTGTCAGCTGCTTTTTCTGTGCTTCTCAAGAGGATCTTTGTTTTTTCTCCCTCATTAGGACAAATTCTACCATTTAGTTGGGAAAAATGTATTATTTTTAATTCATTAGTGGACTTGAATATTTTATTTAGAATTTTTGTATGTATTCAGAAAAAAGACTGGCTTTTTTCTTGTTGATGCACAGTATTCCAATGTATGAGCGCATTATACTTTGTTTAGTCCACGCACTATTAACGTTTCCCAATATTGTTTTAATTATCAACAATACTTTGATGCTGCTGCAAGCGTGTATCTATGTCATTTTCAGCTGGATAAGAATATCTATAAGATAAATTCCCAAACATGAGATCGACAGCTCAAAAAGTAAGTTTGTAGATATTGCCAAATTGGCCTCCATCAAGGTTTTCACCAATTTACACTCAGACTGGAAATGTGTGAGTGGCTGTTTTCCCAACAGTGTCCTTGAACTGTAACTCCATCTGCTTGGCTCAGCCAGGCTGCCTGGGCCTGCCTGTGTCTTTCCCCCGTACAGTGGCCCAGACGTTGTCTCCAGGCAGAGAATGGGGCAGTTGCATTGCTCACCTTAGTTACTTCCCTTCTATGAGGGATCACAGGCCTTTGCTCCTGCTGTTCTATGTCTGAAACCAGCTGTTCACAGTATTTTTCTGTTTTCTAGCTGTTTGCACTGGGAGATCAAATCTGCTCTTGCTACTCCATCAGGGATCAGAAGCAAAAGTCCTGCTTTTATTTTTAGTTTTCAACTTTTCTCTGTATAGCATGCATAGAGTTGGGATTGCTTTTATAAGTCAATCTGAAAATCTCTTAAATGGGTGACTTAAGCTGCTTTACGTTGATGGACATGCCAGACACGCTTGGCCTCAGTTCTGTCATTATTTTATGTTATGCTTATTTGTTATATTCAAGTCATTCCTATTCTGCTTTTTTTCTTGATTTTTGGATAAGGTTCTTCTTCAATTTAGGCAGCCTTATATTTTTAGTTATTAGCTTCACCAATTCAGAAATTCGTCTCTCACTTTTTTCTACTTGCTTCTATAAAGAAAATGGTAATGCAGTTTTATTTATTGTATATAGATGTAGATCTTAGGGTAACTGCTATTATTATATTTATTTTACAGATGATGAAATAAAGCTCAAAAAAACCACACACACAGTTCCCAAGATTACAGACCAGGAAGGTGCAGAAATAGAATCTGAATCCAAGACCACTTGACTTTGAAGTCCACATTCATTTTATTCTATTCTATACAATACTAACTATATTATATACCACATCACACTACTCTATAGCATACTGTATACTATGCACCATCCTTACTTTCTGGGGGTGAATTTGCAATTCTGAAAAATATACATACTATAAAGTTTCATGTTGTTGTTGTTTAATTGCTAAGAGGTTCCAGACTCTTTGCGACTCCATGGACTGTAGCCCACCAGGCTCCTCTGTCCATGGGATTTCCCAGGCAAGAATACTGGAGTGGGTTGCCAGCGCCTTCTCCAGGGGATCCTCCCAACCCAGGATCGAACCTGTGTCTCCTGCATTTGCAAGCAAGTTCTTTACCAGTGAGCCACCAGGGAAGCTTCATAAAGTTTTCTAAGTGTTATTAAATAACCATTACTGAGTTTAAAGACAGATACATTAGTTAAGTTGTTAAGTTGCTGGTTATGACTGTTTTTATTTCCAAATGATAACCAAAAATAATTTTGCATGGGAAAGAGGGGCTTTTTTGCCCCTCATATTTTAAACTTTCCTACAGGGAATGGATTTAAAGAAGTTAGGTAGTTCCCTAACTCAAATCTAAGTCAGGGGAAAATTTCCTACTTAGTAATTAAAGAACTCATATATATATTTCCTCAAGGGACAGAGAGACCAGAGCCCTTTCAGGTCTTGCTTGAAGATGATCACAGACAGATGAATATGGACATAGGGAGGTCATGAGGCAGCAGGATATTGAGACAAAAATCCAGGGTTCCTGTCCTGAGTCTGTGGCTCATGAGCTGGGGAGCCTTGGGCAAATAAATCACTTACCCTCTTGGGATTTCAGTTTTATCATTTTTAGAAAGAGTGTGTTGGACTACATATCTTATGTAAGATCTCCTTTAGGGCAAAAATGATATAATTTTATATTCTTAAAAATGGGGACTGTGTGAGTTATACTGTTATAGTTAAAAAACCACACACACAGCTTACAAAAGCACTATATACACTAGATATCTAAAGGAAATGCCAACATACTAAAAAAATCAAATGTATATCTCTGGGTGGTAGAATTTCCCTCTGAATGTTTTTCCACCTCTTTCAATTTCTGTACAATGAATATGTATTATTCTTGTAATCTGAAAAAATGTATTTTTTTTAACACATTGGAAACTGCAAGAGAACCAAAAATAGAATAAAACAACCCAAATTTTAATGTAACCAGGATACCAGACAGAAGGCCCGACATCCCACATATTATGAAACGTTTTAAGATGTCAGGGGGTCAGGATCTCATCTGACAGATGGACTCACCAGTAACCCAGTCCCTCTCAGCAGTATCCGGGGACAGTGTTTCCATAATGACTCACAAGGACTGTGCCAGCCAGCCCCAGAGCACGGCCTTTTCCATTTCCAGCTCCAGAGTTGTGACGGCCTGACACTGTGGTTCTCATGGAATTCTGAAACAAGCCTGGCTTCATCATAATGACTGCCTATTCAAGGCAGAAATGGGAAGGAGGATATGACTAATGACATTTGGAGGCATTATGGGAACAAAACCAAAAATTACAATGACTCTCTGGTTGGGACATGCTGGATAGGAACAGAACTGTATATTCACAAGTCCAGGAGTTTGTGGCCTGGCCAAAGGACCAGAGGCAAAAATAAACAGCAGACCTGCCCAATTTGTCAGTTATGAGAGATGAAGACTTGATATTCAGGATGAAAGGTGGGCAGAAGACATTTGACAGGTGGGCTTCTTAGCACTGGGGCAAACTTCCTTGGTCTGGGAACTGTCAAGAGGGGAAGACCCATTTTGGCATGGAGGGCAGTCTCAGTTTTCTGGTAAGCACCGCATTCCCCCCCTGCCTCAGATCTATCCCCATGGCACGTCACCATGATCATGGTAGACTTAAACAAAACCATTGCCATTTTGTAAGCTCAGTCCATCGTGTAAAATCCACTTCTTCCAGGCCCTCTAGTTTCCACTGAATAAAATAAGAATTCAGGGATCCTTCAACTTAGGAGAGAGAGAGAGAGAACAATTGCTTGTTCGTTTTCTCTATCCTCAGACTGAAATTTAGTATTTCCTTTCAAATGCATGTTGGCAACAAACCATAGTTATATTAACAATGCCTTGACATTACTCCCAAGAGAGAGCATGGAAACATTCAAATCACATTGCAATTGTTGCACATGTCTCAGAATATTGTTTATGTTCATGACTGCTTGAAAATTACAGAACTTAGACCCACCTCTAGATCTTGTTAGCTAATGCATTAATTAAGAAGTACATCTATTACTACAGTGCACAAATCAGTTAGGAAAATAAGTTAATAACTATAAACACTACAACTGTTTCCTTTGTAGCCCTATATTTTACTTTGTATATTTGGAAACATTATTCTGAGAAGCAGCTATAGGTTTCACAAGATGTCCAGAGGGTTTACAGTGTAAAAGCAGTTCAATATTTCTCCAATAAACAATATGCACTTTCTTTCTCACCCACATTCAGTATGAATGTCAATTTGAGACACTGGCCATTGGCAGTAAAAAAAAATAGTGACTTGAGAGATGGCTGGAATTTGCAAAGCAGAGCACTAGAGAAGAAAGAGTTATAAGGAGAAAGGACTCTAGAGATCTGCAGGAGATGCCCTCAAACACTCATCTGAGGACAGATCAGCATGTATGTGAGAGAGAACAACCCACGACTGAGCAAAGAATCCCCCACAAGAACCTGAGGGAACAACTCC
This sequence comes from Okapia johnstoni, assembly GCA_024291935.2. NCBI lineage: Eukaryota > Metazoa > Chordata > Mammalia > Artiodactyla > Giraffidae > Okapia > Okapia johnstoni. The sequence goes on from CM044326.1 coordinate 5,639,806, forward strand.
TGGAGCTCACACTGAGCGGGACCTCATAAGATATTGGGTATTAGTTTTGCCGCAATAGTGCAGGGAAATTAGCCCTAAACAAAACACTGCAAAACACTACTCTGGTTCCCCCTATCAAAGCTTAAAAGTAAGATCTTAAAGAGTCAAACTAGTCCCAAGTAACTTATCTGAATTTCAGAACAAAGCTCAAGAACATTAATTGGAATAGAAATACAAAAGTGCCTAGCATCTAACAAGGTAAAATTTACAACACCTGTATCCAATTAAAAAAGCACTTGACATGCAAAAGAGCAGGAAAATATGAACCATAATGAGAAAAAAGTTAATAGAAACTGACCCAAAATGACATGAATGTTATAAATAGCCAGCAAAGACATTTAAAACTGTTTTCATTCATACATTCAAGATGTATGTAGATTATATATGTATTAAGTTTGGTAAAAAAGTAATTGTGGTTTTGGATTGTGAATTTTAAACCACTATAACCAGGCTCAAACACATCTTTATTAATTAAAATAGGAGCCATTATAATCAACACATTTTTGCCAATGAGAAATAAATTTGTTTATTCCTGTAGCATAAAAATCTGTGCTTCAGGATTTGATGATTCTTGGAAAGTATTTTCTGTCTCTTGCTGGTTGTGGAAGCATTTTCTCTGTAAAAAGTTGTTGAGATGCTTGAAGAAGTGGTAGTCAGGTGGCAAGAGGTCAGGTGAATATGGTAGATGAGGCAAAACTTTGTAGCCCAATTCGTTCAACTTTTGAAGCGCTGGTTGTGCGATGTGTGCGGAGAAGAACTGGGCCCATTCTGTTGACCAATGCCGGCTGCAGGTGGTGCAGTTTGCAGTGCATCTTGTTGATATGCTGAGTGTACTTATCAGGTGTAATGGTTTTGCCAGGATTCCGAAAGCTGTAGTGGATCAGATCAGCAGCAGACCACAAAACGGTGACCACGACCTTTTCTGGTGCAAGTTTGGCTTTGGGAAGTGCTTTGGAGCTTCTTGTCAGTCCAACTACTGAGCTAATCATCTCTGGTTGTCATATAAAATCCACTTTCCATTGCACATCCAATCTGATCGAGAAATTTCTTGTTGTTGTTGCATAGAATAAGAGAAGACAACACCTCAAAACGATGATTCTTTTGATTTTCAGTCAGCTCATGAGGCACTCACTTATTGGGCTTTTTCACCTTTCCAATTTGCTTCAAATGCCACACGACTGTAGAATGGTCAATGTTGAGTTCTTCAGCAACTTCTCCTGTAGTTGCAAAAGGATCAGTTTTGATGATCCTCTCAATTGGTCATTACTGCTTTTTTGTTGACATTCATTTTGAACTCAAATAAGAAAACTGCTGGAATTTGCTTTTTGTCTAACATCATTTCTGTAGTCCAAAATAAGTCATTATAAAAAAAAAAAAGCAAGAAATGCACATTCAAATGATGTATAACATAACTACACTTATTTAAGAATGTATTCCAACATCAAACAGCAAAGTTCAACAAATGCAAAGCCACGATTATTTTTGCACCAACCTAGTATAATCTACGTATACAACATAAGTATTTGTGGTTCAGTCGCTAAGTCGTGTCTGATTCTTTGCGACCCCATGGACTGCAGCATGCCAGGCTTCCCTGTCCTTCACTATCTCCCAGAGTTTGCTCAAACTCTGAGTCAGTGATGCCACTGAACTATCTCATCCTCTGTCACCCCTTCTCCTCCTGCCCTCAGTCTTTCCAAGCATCAGGTCTTTTCCAATGACGTAGCTCTTTGTATCAGGTGGCCAAAGTATTGGAGCTTCTGCTTCAGCATCAGTCCTTCCAGTTGATTCAGGGTTGATTTCTTTCAGGATTGACTGATTTGATCTCCTTGCTGTCTAAGGGATTCTCAAGAGTCTTCTCCAACACCACAGTTCAAAAGCATCAATTCTTTGGTGCTCAGCCTTCTTTATAGTCCAACTCTCACATCTGTACATGACTATTGGAAAAACCATAGCTTTGACTATATGGACCTTTGCTGGCAAAGTGATGTCTCTGCTTTTAAATACACTGCCTAGGTTTGTCATAGCTTTTTTTCCCAAGTAGCAAGGGTCTTTTAATTTCATGGCTGTAGTCACTGTTCGCAGTGATTTTGGAGCCCAAGAAAAGAAAATCTGTCACTGTTTTTATTTTTTCCCCCATCTATTTGCCATGAAGTGATGGGACCAGATGCCATGATCTTAGTTTTCTGAATGCTGAGTTTTAAGCCAGCTTTTTCACTCTCCTCTTTCACTTTCATCAAGAAGCTCTTTGGTTCCTCTTTGCTTTCTGCCATTAGAGTGGTATCATCCGCATATCTGAGGTTGTTGATATTTCTCCTGGGAATCTTGATTACAGTTTGTAATTCATCCAGCCCAGAATTTTGCATTAGGTACTCTGCATATAAGTTAAATAAAGCAGGGTGACAATATACAGCCTTGAAATACTTCTTTCCCGATTTGAATCACTCTTTTGTTTCAACATCCTCCTGTCAGTGGTTGTTCAGCAGCTAGTTGAAATTTTGGTGTTCTCGCTGGAGAAGATGAACGCACGTTCTTCCAATCCACCATCTGAAGACTTAATGCAGCATAAGTATGCATATATATATATTAAACTATCATGCATCTACTTACCAGGGGAACACATGTAAACCCATGGCTGATTCATGTCAATAAAACACTACAATATTGTAAAGTAATTAGCCCCCAACTAAAATAAATAAATTTATTTAAAAAATAAAAAAATGAAAAAAAATTTAAAATTAAAATGGGATAAACAACAACAAAAAAAGAAAACATCATGAGATCTACTAAAAGACAAAAAACTACCTTTCTTTCTTTTTCTAAAAAAAAAATTGTATATCAGAATTCAAAAAGATGATAACTACCATGTCTCGAGTAGAAAAAAAACACGAGATAGAATAATCCAAAGAAGATAGGATTGATTCGATGCTGTAGAACAAAAGTTCAGTGAGCATGAAACAAAGGCAATAGGAACTACCCAGAAATGAAACACCGAGGAAGAAAGACTAATACACAGTGGACAGAGGATCTTGACTATGGGACAGCGGTAAGTGCATGATGCATGTGTAAATGGAATCTCATGGGAGGAGAGGACAGAAAGAATATTTGAAGAAAATAATGGCCCCCAACAACTACGGAAAACTTTAACCCACACTCTAAATTGAAAAGCTCATGAAACTAACAGGCTTCAAGTTTCCACGAAACTTGCAAGAAAACAAAAGAAACATTTGTAATCAAAATCTTAAAAACCAGTGACAAAGAAAAATCTTAAAAACCAAGAAAAAAGACTTAATCTTCAGAGGAGTAAAGATGAAGAACTAGCACATTTCTTCTGAAACAATGCAGATGAGACAATAGTGATGAACATGTTACAATGCACTCCACACTCACACACACACCCAGCAACGCAGGTGGCTCTACTGTTATTAACAAAGTGTTAGGGAAAAAATTAATCACCAGATTTAAAACTGTCCCTGAATTGAAAGGAGAATATTATTCAACTCATGCTATGAGGTCAGCATTATACCCTGATACCAAAATCAAAGATATTACAAGAAAAGAAACTACAGATTACAATTGCCTCATGCACATATATATCAAAATCTTAACAAAATTTAGCAAATCAAAGTAATTCCCTCCTTAAAGTCTAAACTTTTTCACATCAGCTCCTTATTCTATTGTTTTATTGAATCTTCTCTAATGCCAGCCTGGAGTGGACTAGGTATTTATTTATATAACTCTAAACCTCATGCAACCTCTTGAAAGTAAAATATTGTTAACACATTGTATAGATAAGAAAATGAAACTCAGAGAAGTACATCCTCTAGATCACATAACTGTTAAGTGATTGGAATACTAGCTTCTATGGATACTTCTCTGCTAGCTGAATGAACGAAAAACATTTCCTTAAGGAATTCTAACTGAAACTTTAGTCTGAAATGTTCCCCCAAAATGACACACAAAATTATGAGAATTTATTCTCAGTTGACCGGGAACACAAGAAAAGTTAAAGAAGAGTTCTTCCTGAAAAAAAAGTACACCAGATGAAAATGTCAACTACACAAAATTAAGAACGTGTAGAAGTGGTAAGAGCTTCCTATGGCTCAGCAGAAAGAACCCACTGCAATGCAGGAGACATGGCAGAGATGCAGGTTCAATCCCTGGGTCAGGAAGATCCCCTGGAGGAGGGCATGGCAACACACTCCAGTATTCTTGCCTGGAGAATCCCATGGACAGAGGAGCCCGAATGGCTACAGAAACATAGTGTTACCAAAAGTCAACATGACTGAAATACTTACAGGCACTCTCGCATGTCATTCTATCATTTTATACCTTCTAATCAAATTTATCTAATCATTTTTTATCATTATTTAATATTATTATCTCTGATCTCAAAGTTCTTAAGTCTATATTTTCTTAATGTCTATTTTTATTTTCTTCTATTCTTATACTTATATCTTTATTCTTTCCACTATTTAACTATATTTTATTTTATATTTTTATCCCACTTAAGTTTTTATTACTTATTTCTTTAAAACTTAAATCTTTTCCATCATATTAAATTTTTTTAACGATTTTATATCTTTTAGATATACCCTATTTATTTTTTATATCTTTAAAATATATCATTAATATTTTTCATTCTTATTTATTTTTTTTTCCAATTTCTATTTCATAGTCTTTTATCTTGTTCTTACAATCTAGGAAAGTGGTAACATGTGAGCAAACAGAAAAGTCTTTGCACGCAGACTAGGCGATGCAATCTATTTGTCCCATGCTGAAGGTTGGAAGGGTTCACGGCTACCTGTGGTAGAATTCTGTGTTGCCACCAAGGGGGTTATCAGAGCCACACTAGGTTCCTGAGTGCTAACCTCAAATTCTAAAAAGGTGGCAGTACTTCAGTTGTAGACAAATCGAAAGCTACTAATCATTCACACTGGAAGAGCTACTGTGTCGTGCCTGCCTTCCCGAAGAATTCTTCAATTAGTTTCCAGCAGGAAGTCTGGGAGTGTCAGTAGCCAACTGTTGCTGTTGGGGCAAATAAGAGTGGGTTTGAAGGACAGGTTGAGGTGGTTGCACTGTGTCCTGACCCTGCGGTAAGTGACTCATATGCTTCCATCTGCTGCTCTTCACACAAGTTTCTTCCCATTTTACCAGATTGAAGAAACTCCAAGATAAAATACTACTAGAAAAAAGCAAATTCCGAACAATGTAATACATATACGACGATTCATGTACAAAGAAGGCAAATAAGAAAATATGTATGCATGCAAACACGCATATACATATGTGCTTATTTCCACAAATAGAAACATAGAAGCTCAAGAAAATTGGCACCGGGTGGTGGCAGGATGGGAAGATGGAGAGTAGGGAGAGAGGAGTGTGATAAAGAGAATGTGTCCGGCACAATTGCCTTCACTTTTTAATATGCTTTTTGATTTTTGATCTAAGTTAAATGTTACAGTAATGATCACAATAAAACATTTAATTGGAAGGAAATAAAAAAAATCAAACATTCAAACTGAACACAACTAATGAACACTATCAAATTGATAACATCTTTATGCAAAGAAAATAATTATTTCAAGTAAGTTAAATTCTCTGCATTCTTGGAGGTGAGCTTATACTTGGAAAGCAACAAACAGAGAACATAATGAAAAGCAGGGACTGCTGAACAAGTCCTGTATCTGCTCTATCTTTTTCTTTGAGGATAAACAGCTTCCTCAACAACTTCAGTTTCCTGTGTAAATTAAAAAGCGGGAACTGACAATAAAAGAAATACGAGCTGTCATTTTGATGACCCCTTTCCCTAAATAGGAAAAATATAATAACAGGGTGCCAATGAATATGTTGAAAGGATAGTTCAATTAATGTAAAGAGCTAATTGCATGGTTTAGAGGAAGCTATATAATCTACTGCTGCTGTGGTTATAAACAAGAAGTTGAGAGATTAATTTTTTGTATGGAAAGTAAGAATTCTCGAGAGAAATCAGTGAAAGATGATAGACCTCTTCATTCTGAATATCTGTATTAGGTGGATCAAAAATCGGATGTGACCATATCTGAGGTGCACGATGGTGCACAGATTGGTGGATAAGAAGTGTGAAAAGCAATTGAGAAAAGAAGAAAGAAAGAAAACCTGTATGGGTAAAGTCATATTTATATCATGGACTCTGCAAATATCTGTAATATTCGTGAATGAAGTCAAAGAGGTTGTGCTATGTGTTAAATAATGACTGTCAAGCAGAGCACTCTTCATCATGATATTGTTCGAAATAAACGGTAAGAGTTTGCATAGAATTAATTCGAAATAGCTACCAGTTTTTGAATTAGGTTTTGGTTTTTGGTAGTCACAAGACATGAATAACGTAGTTTCCTAGAATTTTGATCAGCTAATTATAATTAGCAAAAAGAAGAAAAGTTTCTTATTTTTAAAACTCTATTAAAATATTTTGACTTAATTGGAGTAAAAATAAAAATAGGTACTGGGACATACATAGAAGCACCATATGCAACAAAGTCTTAAGGGTGGAAACGAACTAAACTATTTTAAGATCACTGTACTATGGAAGTTACAAATATTATTTGAAATAAGATTAAAATAATGGAATAAATTGAATAAATATGATATATTACAAATTATAAATACATGAAATACTGCAATATTAAATTACATTATTAAATTTGATAATATAATAAACAATATAATATATATTAAAATCACTGATCAATGGACATGAGTTGAGCAAACTCCAGGAGACAGTGAAGGACAGGGAAGCCTGCTGCTGCAGTCCATGGGGTCACAGAGAGCTGGAACACAGACTGAGTGACTGAACAACAAAATGCATAATCTTATCTCACATACAATATCACAATTACATACTTACAGTTTATTCTTTATGAGTTTGAACTCAGCAAGGTCCACCTTAGTACAAAAATTTCTTTCAGTAAATATGTACTATAGTTATACACAATCAAGATGGTTGAATCCATGATTGGAAAAGCTGGTAGGGAGGCTGGCTGTAAAATACCTGTGGATTCCTCATCCACAAAGAAGTTGGTGCCCTAATGTTCCTGTTGATCGAAGGTCCAACCGGAATTATGTATATACAGTGAATGCAACTGCTGAAAAATAAACCAGTGATATATTATTAAGCTATAGTGGAAGAATATTACAAGGATCATAAAAATATCATTCCAAAAGAAAGCAGGAAAAGAGAGGAAAAAGGTAAAAAACAATGGAACCAATAGTAAAGACAGAACAGTGAAAGTGAAAGTCACTCAGTCATGTCCAACTCTTTGCACCCCATGGACTATACAGTCCATGGAATTCTCCAGGCCAGAATACTGGAGTGGGTAGCCTTTCCCTTCTCCAGGGGATCTTCCCAACCGGATCAAACCCAGGTCTCCCACATTGCAGGCGGATTCTTTACCAGCTGAGCCACAAAGACATAGCAGGATAGATTTAAATCAATCATACTCAATAATTACACTAAACATGTATGATGTTAAACACTTCTGTGAAAAGCCAGAGACTGTCAAATTAGGATAAAAAAGCAAGAACCAAATATAATACAGTCTACAAGAAAAGTCTTTAAAAAATGAAGTCAAAGATATGCTAAAAATGATATGAATGGGAAACAATACCCCATGTGTGCAGGAAAAGTGAATATAAAGGCCTAAGACTGCTGTCCTTGTCATTCTCTGCATACCACAGATTGAAAATACCACTCATATAAAAAGTCCTCCACTATATACAGGATGAAAAAAATGGCTCAAATTAAATCTTCAAAATAACAGTAAAAGCATTTTGTTATCAATTCACATCTATTATGATAAAAAAAAACAACTTCTCAGTGAACTAGGATGAGAAGGCTAATGTTTAACCAGTAAAGGGTACACTACAAAAGCCCTACAGCTAATACATATAGTAAGAAAGGCTGGATTCTTACACTTAAAATCATGTTTTGGGGGCCTGTTGTAACGGTGTATTACATAAGAACAGCAAAATAAGAGCCCCGAACAAAACCACTGGGGGGCCTCAATGAGAGGCACATGCCCCCCAGAGTGTTGGCAAGTGCTCCTTCACATCCAAGCTCGCTTAGAGAAGTGAAAATCCTGGGTAACTTTCTTGATTAAGTACAATTTTCAATACATTAACAGAAGAAGTAAAGTCACAAAATGTATTTTAGATCCCAGAAGGTGGGGTGTGCAATAACCAGCAAAGGCAGTCCCCCATACAGGTCATGATCCAATAGGGGAGAGAGAGCAGGTAGAAAGCACCTTGTTACTTACAAGGTGATTAAGGTAGAGTCACTAAAAATTCCAAGGGCTCAACAATACTGTAGTTAAGTTTAAAAGGTGTCCTAGGAAAAGAAAATGGGAAACTTGTGGTAAGGAATCTTAATCTCAACTCTGGGTGTGAAGCAACATTAATCTTGACTCTGGGTGAGAGCAACAATATCATACTGTGAAATGCATAGGCAGCAGCTCAAAAACAGCTTGTTTTGTGATCACAGTCAGTAAGCAAGGAAAAGATAACTACTCTCATCCACTTCCTTTCAAAGTCTATTGATGATCCTGGGTTCAATGCAATAAAACAAGAGAAAAAAAACCACAAAGTTACATAGATATAGAACAGTGTTGAAGGATGGAGGAAGTGGCTCACTGAACTGAGAAGTAATATTGAACCCAAAACAAGCAGCAGCTCATATAGTCAATAATCATTTGCTACATAAGGTTATTTACCATAGGGTTGGGAAAGGATTGGCTGAACAGTGACGAGAAACATTTGCAGCAGCACTCTGCAACACCAAGGGGACCCCCCCCCGCCCCCCCCCCCCCCCACCCCCCCCATTGGAACAATTTTATTGTTATCTAGGGTATAGGGTAGGTGGTTAAACACAGGCAGCATCCTAATAAGATTTATGAATGAATAACTAATTTGTGGTGCTGTGAAAACGTTCAGCTAAGACTTTCATCATTGTTTGGGACATAGAGCATAGAGGCACTTGATCCTAAAGATTCCTAAACATATCTATTAATTAACAAAAGCCCCTTGACATCAGAAGGTGGTTTACTTCACAGTACAGGCCTGGGCAGGGTGATGGGAGACAGAAGAAATCGTAAGGCCCAAGATACATTGACATTACTGACTCATTGGGCATGAGTTTGAGTAAGCCCGGAAGTTGGTGATGGACGAGAATCCTGTGTGCTGCAGTCCCATGGGGTGCAAAGATTCAGACACAACCAAGCACCAGACCTTGAAGATAGCATTAGTTAATGCTAACAGTCATAGAAGCCGAAAAAGTAAACTTTCTTGATTCATGGAAGACAGACCACATACAAGAAAATCTGAACGATGTAAAAAAAAGGAAATTGGCAAAGTTATAAGAAAAAAATCAATGAAAAGTTTATATTAAATTTATATTTTATAAATTGGTAGTTAAAATCATAGTACCAATTATAATACGTTAGAAATATATATTAAATATGAAACACTGGAAATAGAAATATATTTACAAAAAAACGTGCGAGAGCTATACCCTGAAAACTAAATCTTTACTAAGAGAAAATTTTAAAAAGTGTGAATAAATGAAGAGATATACCATTTCATGATAGGCAACATTGTTACAATGGTAACAATTTACAAATACTCTTAGATTCAAATGCAGTACCAATTACAAATCCCAATGAGCGCTATTCAGGGCATGGGGAGGAGGATGGTGTAGGGACTGATAATGATTTTAAAATTTAGTGGAAATTCAAAGGACTTACAATAGCCAAAACAAATTTGAGAAAGAACAAAGTTGAGGCTTCATATCATCTCAACTGAAAACTCAGTGTGTGTAAAAAAAAAAAAATATATACACACATTTTCTCTCTGTCATTGAGATAAGATATATATAATATACACACCCATACACATATATATAATATATGATATGATAAAGGAGTCTTAGGTTTGTTTTGACCAACAGATATATTTGCAAATTGAATTACAAGCAAAGGTGCTCCATAAATTAGTAAGGAAAGATTGACATTTCAATAAACCTGTGGGGACAATGGATATCATATACAAAAAACAAGCCTAGGACTCCTTATATCAATTGTGTCCAGAAAATTACTTCTAAATGTGATCACAGAACATAAATAAACTAAAGCTACAAAATTACTAGAAAAACATAAGCATCTTTGTGTCAATAGGTTAGGTCAGAATCTTAAATAAACATAAACAAATAACATAAAAGAAATATGAACAAGCGAACTTCCAACAAAGTACAAATCTTTATGCGTTAACAAAGATATATAAAACATAAATGGTCAGCCAGTGCAGGAGACATAAGAGACACGAGTTCAATCCCTGGGTTGGGAAGATCCCCTGGAGAAGGGCATGGCAACCCACTATAGTATTCTTGCTGGAAAATCCCATGGACAGAGGATCTTGGTGGGTTACAGTCTATAGGGTAGCAAAGAGTCAGACGTGACTAAAGCAACTTAGCACACATGAAAAAGAAAATATTTCTGAAAAATATAATAAAGGATGTGTATCCAAGCTATGTAAACAACACTGACAACTGAATAATGAGTTGACTGATTCAGTTAAAAATGATTTTAACTGTTCAAAAGATTTGAACAGATAGATCATGGAAAAATATAAAAATTGTAAGTAAGTATATAAGTAGATGCTCAATATTATGTCATTATGTGAATACAAATTAAAGCCACAATGAGATTCTATTGCATACCCACTAGGATGTCAAAAATGAAAAGACTTCACAATGTCAAGTTGGAGCAATAGGAATTCTCATACACTGCTTGCAGGAGTGTATTCTCTGCAACAGAGAATAAATATTGTGGAAAACAAATAGTTTGGTAGCTTTTAAAAATTGATAACACACATTTACCATACAAGCACACAAACCTAACAATGCTAGATATTTACACAATATAAATGAAAATATATTACTATGCAAAGATGTGTATTGAAATGTTCGTAGAATTTTGATTTTATTCATATTGTCTAAGAGCCTGGAATGTTAGGTCCATGAATCAAGGTAAATTAGAAGTGGTCAAACAGGAGATGGCAAGAGTGAACATTGACATTCTAGAAATCAGTGAACCTAAATGGACCAAAACAGGCACATTTAATTCAGATGACCATTACATCTGCTACTGTGGGCAAGAATCTCTTAGAAGAAATGGAGTAGCCCTCATAGTAAACAAAAGAGTTTGAAATGTAGTACTTGGGTGCAATCTCAAAAACTACAGAATGGTCTCTATTTATTTCCAAGGCAAACCATTCAATATCACAGTAATCCAAGTCTATGCCCCTACCACTAATGCTGAAGAAGCTGAAGCTGAACAGTTCTATGAAGGCCTACAAGACCTTATAGAACTAAAACCCAAAAAAGATGTCCTTTTCATCATAGGGGACTGGAATGCAAAAGTAGGAAGACAAGAGATACCTGAGTAACAGGCAAATTTGGCCTTGGAGTACAAAATGAAGTATGGCAAAGGCTAACAGAGTTTTGCCAAGAGAACGCACTGGCCACAGCAAAAACCCTCTTCCAATATGACAAGAGAAGACTCTGCACATGGACATCACCAGATGATCAATACTGAAATCAGACTGATTATATTCTTCGCAGCCAAAGATGGAGAAGCTCTATACAGTCAGCAAAAACAAGACCAGGAGCTGACTGTGGCTCAGATCTGTGGCTCAGATCAGAACTTCTTATTGCCAAATTCAGACTTAGATTGAAGAAAGTAGGGAAACCCACTAGACCATTTAGGTATGACCTAAAGCAAATCCCTTATGATTATACAGTGGAAGTGACAAATAGATTCAAGGGATTAGATCTGATAGAGTGCCTGAAGAACTATGGGTGGAGGTTTGTGACATTGTACAGGAGGTAGTGATCAAGACCATCCCGAAGAAAAAGAAATGCAAAAAGGCAAAATGGTTGTCTGAGGAGGCCTTACAAATAGCTGTGAAAAGAAGAGAAGTGAAAGGCAAAGGAAAAAAGGAAAGATATACTCATTTGAATGCAGAGTTCCAAAGAATAGCAAGGAGAGATAAGAAAGCCTCAGTGATCAATGCAAAGAAATAGAGGAAAACAATAGAATGGGAAAGACAAGAGATCTCCTCAAGAAACTTAGAGACACCAAGGGAATATTTCATGCAAAGATGGGCACAATAAAGGACAGAAATGGTATGGACCTAACAGAAGCAGAAGATATTAAGAGGTAGCAAGAATACACAGAAGAACTATACAAAAAAGATCTTCATGACCCAGATAACCACGATGGTGTGATCAGTCACCTAGAGCCAGGCATTCTGGAATGCAATGTCAAGTGGGCCTTAGGAAGCATCATGACCAACAAAGCTAATGGAGGGGATGAAATTCCAATTGAGCTCTTTCAATCCCCAAAGATGATACTGTTAAAGTGCTGCACTCAGTACGCCAGCAAATTTGGAAAACTCAGCAGTGGCCATAGGACTGGAAAAGGTCAGTTTTCATTCCAATCCCAAAGAAAGGCAATGCCAAACAATGTTCAAACTACTGCACGATTACACTCATCTCACATGCTAGTAAAGTAATGCTCAAAATTCTCCAAGCCAGGCTTCAATAGTATGTGAACTGTGAACTTCCAGATGTTCAAGCTGGACTTAGAAAAGGCAGAGGAATCAGAGATCAAATTGCCAACATCGTTGGATCATCGAAAAAGCAAGAGAGTTCCAGAAAAACATCTACTTCTGCTTTATTGACTATGCCAAAGCCTTTGACTGTGTGGATCACAGAAAACTGTGGAAAATTCTTCAAGAAATGGGAATACCAGACCACCTGACCTACCTCCTGAGGAATCTGTATGCAGGTCAAGAAGCGACAGTTAGAACCGAACATGGAACAACAGACTGGTTCTAAATTGGAAAGGAGTACGTCAAGCCTGTATATCATCACCTTTTTTATTTAACTTATATGCAGAGTACATCATGCGAAATGCCAGGCTGGATGAAGCACAAGCTGGAATCAAGATTGCCAGGAGAAATACCAACAACCTCTGATACACAAATGACACCACCCTTATGGCAGAAAGAGAAGAAATAAAGAGCCTCTTGATGAAAGTGAAAGAGGAGAGTGAAAAAGTAAGCTTAAAACTCAACATTCAGAAAACTAAGATCACGGCATCTGGTCCCATCCCTTCATGGAAAATAGATGGGGAAACTATGGAAATAGTGAGAGAGTTTATTTTGGGGGGCTCCAAAATCACTGCTAATGGTGACTGCAGCCATGAAATTAAAAGACGCTTGCTCCTTGGAAGAAAAGCTATGACCAACATAGCATATTAAAAAGCAGAGACATTACTTTGCCAGCTAAGGTCCATCTTAGTCAAAGCTATCGTTTTGTCAGCAGGCACGTATGGACGTGAGAGTTGGACTATAAAGAAAGCTGAGTGCCAAAGAATTGATGCTTTTGAACTGTGGTGTTGGAGAAGACACTTGAGAGCCCCTTGGACTGCAAGGATATCCAACCAGTCCATCCCAAAGGAGATCAGTCCTGGGTGTTCATTGGAAGGACTGATGTTGAAGCTGAAACTCCAATACTTTGGCCCACTGATGCGAAGAACTGACTCACTGGAAAAGACCCTGATGCTGGGGAAGATTGAAGGTAGGAGGAGAAGGGGAAGACAGAGGATGAGATGGTTGGATGTCATCACTGACTCGATGGCACCACCAACTTGATGGTGTGAGTTTGAGCAAGCTCTGGGAGTTGGTAATGGACAGGGAAGCCTGGCATGCTACAGTCCATGGGGTTGCAAAGAGTTGGAGACAACTGAGTGACTGAACTGAGCTGAACTGAATTTTATTTATAACAGCTCCCAAAGTGGAAACATCCCAAACATCCGTAAGCTGATGAACAAATAGACAAATCCTGGTATATTGTTCAACAGACCGTGACTCAACAACGAAATATAACAAGCTACTAATATCTAGAACAAAGGGTTAGTTTCAATAGCATTACGACTAAGTAAAAGAAGCCAGGACTAGATACTGCAGGATTCCACTCGTAGACAATTCTGGAAAATGTACATTATCACTACAATCTCATGATACTATATACAGAAAGCAGATCAGTGGTTTCTTGGGGTTGTGGGTGGAATGAGGAGAATTAGCTGCAAAGTGGTACAAGCAAAATTCTTGGTGGTGATAGAAATGTTGTAAATCAAGATTGTGGTGGTGGTTAATTTGACAAAGCTCATCAAACTGTATACTTAAAATTGTTGAATTTTATTGTGTGTAAATTATACTTCAATAAGGAAAGAAAAGTGGTAATTACTCTGTTTCAGCTCATGCTGCTGTTGCACTGTTAATCCCCTTGTCCGGTGCCTAGATGGCATTATAATTATGGTTGCACAGCTTCCCTTCTCCCACTCCTCAGGGGAAACACACTTTTCCTCTAATCAGTCTTCTTCAAGAATGGACCCTTAAGGGCTTGAGTCAATTAGCATCTTATATTCCTCTGACCACTGTGATTGGCTCCAGGAGAAGCATATGGTCTGATCTGGACAAATGAAAGTCAGGAGATATTTCCTGGGGGATTCTGGGAAAGAGTTTTATTTTTCTCTTCTGGGAACAGACTTTTCCTCTAGTTGGTAGATGTGAGGGTATGTATGCAGGTATGAGTTCAGGAATTTGCTAAAACTGACGCTACCACTGTGGAAGATGGCCTGGAAGGAAACCAAACGCAGAAGAGGGCCAGGCAGAAAATCCTTAAAAAATTATATTGGTTTCCTAGGGCTGTCATAGCAAGACCCCAGAAACTGGGTAACTTAAACTACGAAATTTGTCTCCCAGTTCTGGAGGCCATAGGTCTGAGATCCAAGTGTCGGCAGGTTAGTTGCTTCTGAGGGCTGTGAGGAGACTGTCCAGGCCTCTCCTCCAGCTTCTGGTGGTTGGCAGCCGTCTTTGGAGTTCCTTGGCTTGTAGATATACTTCCTGTGTGCCTGTCTGTCTCTGTGTCCTATTGTCCCCCTCTTACAAGGACACCAGTCATACTGGATTATAGCCCACTCCAACAACCTCAGTTTAACTTGATTACCTCTGTAGAGACACTATTTCCAAATAAGGTCACATTACGAGGTCCTGGGGGCCAGGACTCCAACATAGCTTTTTGAGGGGGAGACACAATTAAACTCCTAACAAAAACGGAGCCATTTGTCTGAGAATGTGGTGAGTCAGTTAGTCACACAGTACCTGAAGACTGCCCTACCACTGACTGCATTATTGGAGCCATTAAATACTATAGAATACCATTTTTGCTTTAGATTGCTTGGTTTGAATTTTTCTTGTTTGCAATCGAAAATCTCCTAATTTTTCTAGACAGGCAACTAGAGAAACATTTCAGGACTTTTTTTAAACAATGGAAAGACGATATCAGACTATAATTACGGTTCTCAAAGAGCTGTTCCCAGCCCAGACATCAGCATCTCCTGGGAACTTAGTAGAGGTGCAGACTCTCAGGCCTCAGCTCAGACCTATGGGATCAGAAACCCTAGGTGTGAAACCCTAGGTGTTTTCACAAATCAGGCAGGTGATTCGAGGCCCGGTCAAGTTTGGGAAGCCCTGAGCTGTAAAATAGACTGTGGTTTGATAGGCAAAAGCTAGAAATACTTTTTTATTCATGGTGCAACCACAAAGGTCATCATGTGCAGGGCAAATGAGCAGAGGCAGGAAACCATTCCAGTGCCCACTCCATTTCTCCTCTTCTCCCCTGTGAGTGTGTTTGTTTGTGGTAAAATATTACAAAACATAAAATTTACTATTTTAATCCATCAACATCCCAAACTGAAATTCTGCATCCATTATACCCGAGTTCCCCATTTCCTCATCTCCCCAGCCCCTGGTAACCCCTACTGTACTTTCTGTCTCTGTGAATTTCTCTATTCCAGGTACCTCATACCAGTGCAGTCGTACAATATTTTGTTCTTTTGTGCTTAGATTATTTCGCTTAGCATAATTCTTTCAAGTCTGATCTTTTGTTTTTATAAATGCCCAAATCAAATATCCTTTGCCAACTTCAGCTTATAGTTCTCAACTTTAATCTGGTAGCACTGTCATCACTTTCCTTATCTAATACATTGACTAGATACACTTTTTCATAATATGTGCCACCCCTCTGTTTGAAGATATTTCATTTGACCTTCTTATTTAAACATTTAAGGATAAAGAACAAGTTTTCAGGGGGTTGGGCATCCATAAGACTAGCAAAGTATGGGTTTGGGAAACAATTTCTGTTCTTAGTATTCTCTAAATAGTTTAGTTTCCCCTAAGAATCTAACCTCCTAATATGCTGAGCCTGTAGATTGTAATGAAAATTGGGAATTTACCCTTAAAAGAGGCAACTCCTTCAAGTTTTCACTGTGGGATGGCCATGACATGAGGTGACCAACACTGCACCTCCACAGCAATTCTAGACCTCTGCAAAGGGCCATTTCAAAAGACACATAATTTTGTAGAAGATGCTACTCCTTACCACTAAAATAGGTTCCAACTTGTAAATTACAAAATAAAATTCACTTTCTTAGTACTATCTGGTTAACACACTTAATTTTTACTTTTTATTATGGAAAAATTTCAAACATTTACAAATGAAAGCCTCATGTACGCATCATTCAGTGTCATCTGTTATTCACATCTTGACAAGGATGTTCAATTTAATTCCCCCCACCAACACACATATACACACACTTGTATTTTTTTTCTGGAGTATTTAAAATAAAATCCTAGATATTATCTAATTTCACCAGTATATTCTTAAGTATGAATCTTTCACCAGTAAGAACTACTGTTTACATATCCATAATACCATTTTCATTCCTAACAAAACTACTCTTATGTTTTTTAAGACCCAGTCCATAATCAAATGTCTCTAGTTGTTTCAAATATGGTTTCTTACAGTTGCTTTTTTGAATCAAGATCCAAGAAAATTCCACAGATTGAGTTTGGTTCTGTCTCTCTGTGAAGTTCCCTCTCTCATTTTATGCCACTTGTTGGAACAACTGAATTGTTTGAGGAGCATACTTCTCCAGATTCTGTATTTGATTATTTCCTTGTGGCCTTGTTTAACTTATTTCTCTACCCATGTACATCCTGTACACTGGGATTAAATCCTAGAAGATTGACAGATTTGCATTATTTTCATTTTTTAATTTCAGAAGAATATATAATAGAGGGGGTTCTGTACTTTCTATTGCATCAAATCAAAGACTGAACACAGTGTTGACTGTCACGTTTTCAGGGATGTTAAGGTTACTTACGATATGTAGTTTTTTTCTGCCTGATTCATCTTTTATAAAGTTCCGCATCAATATTTCTTCTAGTGACATCAGCAACCATCGACAATCAGTGCAGGGTATATCAAGAACTTCAAGAATATTTAATTCTTCTGAGTCCAAATATTATTTCTAGAAATGAATAATAAAGGAGAATAACATATATGTAACAGAACTTTAGGAACAAAGATGTTTGTTGCAGAATTATTTAAGAAGAAAGAAAGAAAACAGGATGGAAATAAAGGGAGAAAGAAAAGGAAAAAGAAAAAGAAGCAATCTGATAATAAAAACAAAAGAAACATGATTACTTAAATAACTGTTAACCGCACAATGGAATAAAATAAGACTGTGGGTACTTTTCTGATTTGTTATTGTTTCTCATAATTTTCAAATTTTTCAAAATAAATAAGTGCATTACTTTCTTCAGTTTTAAAAAGTTATAACAAAGAGTTCTTAGCCAGATGGCATGGTACAGCAGATGTCTGGTTATTTGAGAGTAAAAGAGAAGTGGCAAAAAATTATTTCTAAGATCATTTCTGGATCTAAAACTCTATGGTTCTCAGTCCCCTCTAGTGAGTTACAACTCAGTAAAGGCAGAGCAGCTTCTGTTCCTGTGTAGACCAGCGTCACTGAATCCTGATGACGTTGCACCCTTTGCCTTAGGACTAACCACTCTGCTTCTCTCCTACCCAAATCTCTATCTTGAATAAAGATCCAGTCAATTACTTCATCATTTCATCAGGTATCCTTTCTCCTACGGTTTTTATGGACTCTAGGTCATTGTCTTTTGGTGGGTCCTGGGATAGTATTAAAATCTTGGTTGGGGGGCATTTTCTAAATTCACTGAAAGCATTAAAAAAATAAAAGACTGCAGAATTATGATATGAATAATTTAACACAGAGAATTATCTGGATGAGACATCTTGAGTCTCCTTTCTAGATTTATTTGAAAATACTAAAAAGGTAAAAACACGACCTCAATATATGCTGTTCCTTCCGTTAGGCATGTTCATTTCCCCTCCCCCCAGCTAGCTTCATTTTATTCCTCAAAATTAAGCTGAACCATCACCAACTCAGGAAATTCTTTCTGTGTCTCAGATTAGATTTGGTGCAAGTATATGTTTCTATAGATCCTGGTTCCTTCTTGTATGCAAGGAGGCAGCTGTACACTTACAGTGAGATAATGTCTATCTACCCCTTTGGAATGTGTGTTCCATGGGAGCTGGGGACTATGTCAGATGGGTGACCTAAGAGTCTGCACTTTCTTATTCTGTGCTTGATACATACTAAAAGTTCAATGCATATGTGTTGAATGAATGCAAGCATTTTTTCATCAAAACCAATGGGTTGACTTCAACTAAAGTTTTTACTAGCAAGACTGAATTGAACACAGCACAACACCATATGGGTTGACTCAATTAAAAGGTCATTGTAATACCTTTCTTCACATGTGTTCCATTTCCTCCAAGTTCATCTCTTCCACAAAAGTTCTCCTCTTTATTGAATGGCCTCAGCTTTGACATTTCACTCTGAACTGTATCAAGCTGCACTTGCTCTAAATATTCTGAAGTTGTCTGAGGTTTTTCTCTTCCAGTCAGACTTCCCTGATGGCTCAAAGTGTACAGAATCTGCCTGCAATGCAAGAGACATAAGAGATATGGGTTTGATTCCTGGGTGAGGAAGATCCCCTGCAGGAGGAAATGGCAACCTACTCCAGTATTCTTGCCTGAAAAATCTCATGGACAGAGGAGCCTGACAGGCTACAGTCCATGAGGTTGCAAAGAGATGGACATGACTGAGTAACTAAGCACACTGACCCTCTCTTAGTCAACAGTTCCTTGAACCAGAGAATTTTCTTTTTTTCAAGTAACACAATAAATAGACAGTGAAGGAATCTTAGTGGTTGACTGACATTAACTTATCCTTCATACTCAAGTATCTGTAAAGTAAAACACAACTTGACCATTTGATGATTGCCTCAAAATTGATGAATTGATTTTCTCTAAGGTGGTTATATCTAATCTTTGGAGGTTGCAATCAACTTTAGAATGAGGAAAGCTACAGGAATTCATGGAAAAATCCTCATTAGCAAACTGCAGGTTTAGTAGACTTGGACTGAGTTGTATATTAAGTAGAATTCATAGAACGTAGTGTGAAAATATACTTCTTTAATTCAAACCCATAATGAAGGAGATGTGTGATCATTTTATAAGTTCATAGTCCTGAGATGCTATATAGAAACTGTGTACTCTAGATGGCAATTATTTAAATAATTCGGGAGATTAGAGGTGGAGAAAGAAATTAACCCTAGGTAACTTTTGCCGAGTTCATCATGCAAAATGCCAGGTTGGATGAAGTACAAGTTGGAATCAACACTGCCAGTAGAAATATCAATAACCTCAGATATGCAGATGACACCACCCTTATGGTAGAAAGTGAAGAGGGACTAAAGAGCCTCTTGATGAAAGTGAAAGAGGAGAGTGAAAAAGCTGGCTTAAAACTCAACATCCAAAAAACTAAGATCATGGCATCTGGTCCCATCACTTGATGGCAAATAGATGGGGAAACAATGGAAACATTGAGAGAGTTTATCTTTTGGGGCTCCAAAATCACTGCAGGTGGTGACTGCAGCTGTGAAATTAAAAGACGCTTGCTCCTTGGAAGAAAAGTTATGACCAACCTAGACAGCATTAAAAAGCAGAGACTTTACGTTGTTGACAAAGGTCTGTCTAGTCAAAGCTATGGTTTTTCCAGTAGCCACGTATGGATGTGAGAGTTGGACTATAAAGAAAGCTGAGCACCAAAGAATTGATGTCTTTGAACTGTGGTGTTGGAGAAGACTCTTGAGAGTCCCTTGGACTGCAAGGAGATCAAACCAGTCTATCCTAAAGGAGATCAGTCCTGAATATTCATTGGAGGAACTGATGCTGAGGTGGAAGCTCCAATACTTTGACCACCTGATGAGAAGAGCCGACTCATTGGAAAAGACCTCGATGCTGGGAAATATTGAAGGCAAGAGGAGAGGGGGATGACAGAGGACAGGATGATTGGAAAGTATCACCAACTCAATGGACATGAGTTTGCGCAAACCCCAGGAGTTGGTGAAAGACAGGGAAGCCTGGCGTGCTGCAGTCCATGGGGTTGCAAAGAGTCAGACACGACTGAGCGACTGAACAACAACCTACCACATCAGTGACTTCATTGTGCAGGGCCCTGTGTATACGTGATCACGTTTCTTGACACCCAAACCCTGGAGACAGTTGTTACTGACTCCATTTTACAGCCAAGGAAACTGAGATTCAGAGGATTAATCAGCTAGCTTGAGATAATACAATTACTAAGGAGTGGAGCCAGGATTTAAACCCAGGACTGAATAGTACATATGCCCCAGAATTCTGTCCTATAGCATATGCTTTTCAAACTCCAGCCAGACTTTGCGTAAGTATAGCTTCCAAACCTCGCTTTGCATTGATGTGTAGAAATTTTACTCACAAATCTGTAATGCACCTTTTTCTTTTAGGCACCCATGCTTTGAGTGCACATAATATTAAAACTGTCCCTGGGCATATGTAAAGGAGTATTTTGGCAACAAGAATAAGAAAATAAGATCTTAGAATAAAAATAAGAAAGGCCTTATTTCTTTTGCCATTCATCTTAGACAAAGCAGTAAAATTTCATTATTAGATTAAGTTCCAATATCTAACTATTATCATTATTAGAAAAAAAGAATTTAATAGCAGAGTTCTAATCTCTATCAGATTCAATCCCGTCTGCATCTGTCTACATGTATGCTCAGTCATGTCTGACTCTTTGTGACCCCCAGGGACTGCAGCCCACTAGGCTCCTCTGTCCAGGGAATTTTCCAGGCAAGAGTACTGGAGTGGGTAGCAATTTCCTCCTGCAGGGGATTTTCTTGACTGAGGGATCAAACCTACTTCTCCTGCATTGGCAGGCAGATTCTTTACCACTGAGCCATCTGGGAAGCCCTATTAGAATCAATGCTTTCCTTTAAAACAAAGATTTTGTTTTTTTATGATCCTGCAATAAAAGTCATAGATTACCTACCTGAATACATTATTTCAGAATAATTTATATGCTTTAAATATGAAGCAGAGAATATTTATATTAAAATAATATGCATTTCAATATGTAGATACTCAGACATGTCTAGACTAGAAGACATAATGAACTAATCAGTTTTTTGCACCAATATGTAGAATCACACTTACAGATACAGTCTAATCCCGGAGTGTTATTTTGAGGGTCCAAACACCACAAACTGTGTTGCTAATGAGGATGTGATTTTCTGAAAAGGTGAACAATTCTCGGTGGAGTTTCAAGCACAATGCAACAGTCTTTTCTAAATTTATGTGATAGATGCATTCCTGGAAAATTCAGTGCATCTTAAAATATGCAATTATTACCTTCTGTTTATATGTAAAACAGAGTATTAGAAATGCAGATAATTGCAGACAGCTTCCCTGGTGCCTTGGTGTTTAAGAATCAGCCTGCCAAGGAGGAGACATGGGTTTGATTCCCTGGGTTGGAAAGTTCACCTGGAGAAGGAAATGGCAACCCACTCCAGTATTCTTGCCTGGGAAACCCCATGGATAGAGGAGCCTGGTGGGCTACAGTCTACAGGGTCACAAGAGAGGGGGACACAACTTAGCAGCTAAACAGTAACATCTGTTGGCCCCCACTGTATCAATGCTTGATAGGATATCCTAAAGTCATGAAAGATCTGGGACAATTCTTTGCCTTACAGGGTTGCCCCACAGACAGTCTAGGCATTCTTGGCCCGTGCCCTCTAAATGCCAGGTCAATTTTTATGGTGACCACAAACTTTCTCCCTTCTCCTGATCACATTTCCAAAATTTCCCACAGTGAACAACTGATGTGCCAGGCCATATACTTAATTCCCTATAGACATCATTAATAATTTATTATTTTTCCCATTCAATAAACAATACATATCTCTTTGTTAGACATTTTGCCATGCTGTGGATGTACAGTTGTGAACAAGATAGTCAATGGTTCCTGACCACAGAGTGAATGATCTATCAGAGCGGATGGGTGACAAAAACGTACAAGCAAATGTATAATTATAAACTGTGTCAAGTGCTATGAAGGAAAGAACTGGACACTATGAAACAGAAAGTACTTCAACTTAAAGAAGAGTATCAGGAAAGTCTCTCTGAGCCACCAATTTAAACCAGGATCTGAAAGATGTCAAGGAGGCAGTCATGTGGAGTTATTCTGTGCTCTTCATGGAGAAAGAAAATGAAGCCTGGAGAAGTAATCAGTCCAAGGTCACACTGCTTCTAAACAGTTGAACATATTGAACCCAAATTTGTCTAGTTCCAAAGCCCATCAGCTTTACAGATCAAAAATGGATGGATGATTTCTCCAAAGTAGATATACAAATGGCCAATAAACATGCAAGAAGATGCTCCATACCATTAGTCAATAGGGAAATGCAACTTAAAATACTAATAAGATATCACTTCACATGAGAATGGCTACAGTAAAAAACACAATAATAATGAGTCTTGGAAAGGGTATAGAGAAATTGGAGTTCTTAAACATTGCTGACGAGACTGTAAAATAGTTTACCCATGGTGGAATATAGTATGGCGATTCCCTGAAAAGTTATGCATAGGATGACCATATTCCCCAGTAATTCCACTCCTAGGCATATAACTCTCAAATGGAAAACAGCCACTCAAACAATTCCTTTTTTCATAAATGTCCATGAAAACTGTTCACAATGGCCAGAAGGTAGTTTAAAAGCCCCCAGATATTCCTCAGTTGATGAGTAGATGAACAAATTGAGGTATATACATACAGTGAGATATTATTCAGCCTTAAAGAGGAATGGCAACCCACTCCAGTACTTTTGCCTGGAAAATCCCATGGACGGAAGAGCCTGTTAGGCTACAGTCCTTGGGGTCGCAAAGAGTCAGACACGACTGAGCGACTTCACTTTCACTTTCAAGGAGGAATGATGTTTTGAAATATGCAACAACGTGGAGGAATCTTGAAACCAATCTACTGAGTGAGGGAAGCCAGACACAAAACAACACATATTGTATGATTCCATTGTATGAAATATCCAGAATAGTTAAGTCCAGAGCGACAGAGAATAGATTGGTGGCTGCCTGGGACTGGGGCAGGAAAGGGGGAAGTAACTGCACAGTGGGCAAGGGGATTACTTTGGATGGAAATGTCTTGGAACCAGGTCAGGAGGTCCTGTAAAACATTGTGAGTGATCATAGAAAAAGAAAGAGAGTTCCAGAAAAACATCTACTTCTGCTTTATCAACTACACCAGAGCCTTTGACTGTGTGGATCACAACTAACTGGAAAATTCTTCAAGAGATAGGAATACCACACCACCTTACCTGCCTCCTGAGAAATCTGCATGCAGGTCAAGAAGTAACAGTTAGAACCAGACATGGAACAAATAGGGAAAGGAGTGTTTCAAGGCTGTATATTGTCACCCTGTTTACATAACTTATATGCAGAGTACATCATGTGAAATGCTGGGCTGGATGAAGCACAAGCTGGAACCAAGATTTCCAGGAGAAATATCAATAACCTCAGATACGCAGATGACACCACCCTTATGGCAGAAAGCGAAGAGGAACTAAAAGGAATCTTGATGAAAGTGAAAGAGGAGAGTGAAAAAGTTGGCTTAAAGCTCAACATTCAAAAAACTAAGATCATGGCATCTGGTCCCATCACTTTATGGCAAATAGGTGGGGAAACAATGGAAACAATGACAGACTTTACTTTCTTGGGCTGCAAAATCACTGCAGATGGTGACGGCAGCCGTGAAATTAAAAAATGCTTGCTCCTTAGAAGAAAAGCCATGACCAACCTAGACAGCATATTAAAAATATTAAAAAGCAGAGACCTTACTTTGCCAACAAAGGTCCACCTAGTCAAAGCTATGGTTTTTCCAGGAGTCATGTATGGATGTAAGAGTTGGACCATAAAGAAAGCTGAGCACTGAAGAACTGATGCTTATGAACTGTGATGTTGGAGAAGACTGTTGAGAGTCCCTTGGACTGCAAGGAGATCCAACCAGTCAATCCTAAAAGAAATTAATTCTGAATATTCATTGGAAGGACTGATGCTGAAGCTGGAACTCCAATACTTTGACCACCTGATGCAAAGATCTGACTCACTGGAAAAGACCCTGATGCTGGGAAATATTGAAGGCAGGAGGAGAAGGGGATGACAGAGGATGAGATGGTTGGATGGCATCACCACCTCGATAGACATGAGTTTGAGCAAGTTCTGTGAGTTGGTGATGGACAGGGAAGCCTGGCGTGCTGCAGTCCATGGGGTCGCAAAGAGTTGGACATGACTGAGCGACTGAACTCAACTGGAAAATACAGACCAAAATTACATATAGTTCCACTATATATTACAATTATTTTTTAAGTATACAAATTAAGATTTTTAGTTGGAGTTTCAATATCAAACTCTCAAAAATTAATAGAATGAATAGACAGAAAAATAGAAGGATGTAGTAGACCTGAAAAACATCATGAGCCAATTCAATGTAATTAATTCAACATAATTAAGATTTATACAGTTTTCACACAGCAGCAGGATACAAATTTTACTCAAGTTTCCATAGACTACAAACCAGGAGACACTGGAACATATCCAGGGACATGAAACAAAGTGCAAATTTTTCATGGTCTAAAGGTATTGAAATCACACCAAGTCTGTTCTCTTATCACTGTCAAATTATGTTAGAAATCAATATCAAAAGATGTTTGAAAATAACTCACATATTTTCAAGTGCAAAGTGACGTTGACCAACAGAGATCTTAGCCAGTGAAAGCCTCAATAAAGCTAAAGACAACACAGAGGGTGATTGCAGAAAAGAAAGAATTTAAATAAGAAATTAATAACAAAGATACTTTTAAAACGGCATGTATTTGGAAATTAAATGCCCACTTTAAATGATGGGTGTATCTAAGAAGCCGTAACAAGGAAAATTAGAAAATATTTGTAACAAAAAAATGAAAAGAGAATTTATCAGAATTTGTCACATGCAGCTGAAGTTGCTCAATGCAACTAAATACAATGTGGAACCTTGAATAAGGTATGAAAACAAATAATGGACACTAGCATAAAATTTTGTGAAATTTGAAAAAAAATATGCACTTTGGTTAATATTACTGTATCGCATGTTAATTTCCTGTTTTTGTTAAAATGAAATAATATTCCTTTATATCCTCAGAAAAATTATAAGTTTCAAGCCTCGGTCAAATATTTTCAAAATAACACTAAAATAATAAACTTTCTAGACTTTTAGCACTAAAACTAGATGCCAGAATGTTGCTGCTGCTGCTAAGTCGCTTCAGTCATGTCCGACTCTGTGTGACCCCATAGACAGCAGCCCACCAGGCTCCCCCGTCCATGGGATTCTCCAGGCAAGAACACTGGAGTGGGTTGCCATTGCCTTCTCTGAGATGCCAAAATAGATGGAACTATATCAAAATTTTTAGTGAGTGTAAATTAGAAATACAGCATTCTATTCATACTTAGTCAAACAAATGGAACCAAAATGTCATAAATTTTTTAGCTAAGCAAAAATTCATGTTTTCTAAAGTATATATATTATACATACTATTTGTGTGTATATATATATATACACAAAAGTTTTTCTACTACACTTGATAGAGGCTTGATAAAGAACAACAAAAACAGAGAAAGAGTAGTTGGAAAACAAAATAATGAAATGGGAGCACTGAATATGAAATAGAAAAAGTGAAATAAACTAGACAAAAGTAAAATATTATTGTCCAGGTGAGTTTAAACACAGCTGCTCATTAGAATCAAATCTGGAGATTTGAAGAAAAAATACCTAGGCATTTGTATTTTTCAAAAAATTCCAAGATGACTCTAATATGCATCTGGATTTTAGGAAGTGATTACAGGTTTTTCTATTAAATGGTGCTCATGCTCACACTGGAGGAGAAGGGGGTGACAGAGGATGAGTGGGTTGGCATCACTGACTCGATGGACATGAGTCTGAGCAAGCTCCAGGAGATGCTGGAGGACAGGGAAGCCTGGCGTGCTGCGGTCACAAAGAGCTGGACACGACTGAGCGACTGAACAGCAGCATGCTGGTGCTCAGTTTTCCAGTCGTGTCTGACCCTTGTGGCCCCATAGACGGTACTCACCAGACTCCTCTGCCCATGGAATTTTCCAGGCAGGAATACTGAGTTGCCATTTTCTCCTCTATGGTATCTTCCTGACCCAGAGATCTAATCCTTGTCTCTTGTGCCTCCTGCATTAGCAGGCAGATTCTTTACCACAGAGCCACAGGCAAAGCCTATTAAATGGTAGTTTTAGTGATATAAAATTCTATTATTTTCTGTTGGCCAATCGTGATACAATGGTATTAAAACAAATAACAGTTTCATAATCACAATAATAGTTTCCTTGATAGCTCAGTTGGTAAAGAATCTGCGTGCAATGTAGGAGACCCCGGTTCTATTCCTGGGTCAGGAAGATCCTCTGGAGAAGGGAAAGGCTACCCACTCCAGTATTCTGGCCTAGAGATTTCCACGGACTATATAAGTCCATGGGGTCACAAAGAGTTGAACACGACTGAGCAACTTTCCCTCACTCAGTCACAATAGTAAGAGATGTTTACCATTTTTCACAGTCAATAGCCAAAGAAAAAATAAAAAGTAATTACAGTTGCAAGCCGTAATGGAAACATGATTAACCTAACAATAGAAAATAATTACATATAGTTTGGGAAGGTCAAGCAGTGATGTGGTAAGTGGAAGCGAATATATGCACATTTTCATCCACCCAGCCAGTCTATGTCTTTTTGTTGGTGCATTTAATCCATTTACGTTTAAGGTAATTATCAATATGTATGATCCTACCACCATTTTATTTATCAATTTTTTTATGTTATATTTATTTATTTTCCAGCTTGTACAAACTGGATGTAGAAGCATAAACATAGTACATTTCTACCATTTTCAACAAAAATATAACCAATATGTACAATTATTGTATTAAAAATACAAAAGGGATACAGACTCCACCAATGTCTTTCTAAAAGACATACAGGTACAAGTAGTATCAAAAGTATGAGGAAATCACCAGTTAATTGTACACTCTGCACTTGACATCACAGAGCGAACTGAGGTTACAGTCCTATGTTCTACGGTGATTTAATGCTTAGATAACATTTGTGCAACTTGTGTAGAGCGAGAGTTCTGTCTTTCTATATGCACATGAGGTCCATAGCCTAGAGAAGAAAACTGGCAAATAATGCATCTTACATGTAAAATTACAAATGCATCATTGACAATGTAATATATAAGCAAGAAGACAAATGCCATGATACAGGAGAGAATCATTAAATAAAGCACTGACATTGCTTTGATACAGTGAAAAAACACTGCAATTCGACTTTTAAAATTGGAAGCTATTTACGTTTATCTACTGACCAATATGATCAGCTGAGTTTAATAGAAAAAATATCCAAGACCAGCAGTTCCTCACATCTGAGTACTACTCGGATTGGCAGCCTTCACTTTCCGGAGTCTGTGCAAAAACAACACAAAAATAGAGTGGAGGGTTCAGTCCTTCTGGGGTTAATAGCAGCTGTGAGCAGGTGGTTGCTACACTCAGGCCTTCTCCATCTCAGCGTCCTAAAGCCACTTACAGGTCAGTCTTTGGCCACCAACCTGCCTTGCGAAGGCTGGCGGATCGCGCCGCCTACCACCATTTAAAAAAATTATTTTGGGTTTAATTTCTGTAGGTCTTTTTTCTTCTCTTGTGTTTCCTGCCAAGAGAATTTTCTTTAGCATTTGTTGTAAAGCTGGTTTGGTGGTACTGAAGTCTCTTAACTTTTGCTTGTCTGTAAATCTTTTGATTTCTCCATCAAATCTGAACAAGGGTTTTGCTGGGTAGAGTATTCTTGGTTGTAGCTTCTTCCTTCTCATCATTTTAAATATATCATGCCATTCCCTTCTGGCTTATTAGTTTCTGTTGAGAAATCAGCTGATAGCATTATGAGAGTTCCCTTGTAATTATTTGTCATTTGTCCCTTGTTGCTTTTAATATTTCATGTTCATCTTTAATTTTGTCAGTTTGATTACTATGTGTCTCTGTGTGTTCATCCTTGGGATTATCCTGTCTAGGACTCTCTGTGCTTCCTGGACTTTTCTGATTATTTCCTTTCCCAAGTTAAGGAAGCTTTCATGTCATTTCTTCAAATATTTCTCGAGACATTTCTCTCCCTCTTCTTCTTCTGGGACTCCTATAATGCAAATGTTGGTGCATTTACTTTGTCCCAGAGGTCTCTTTGTGCCTTTTCATACTGTTCATGGAGTTCTCAAGGCAAGAATGTTAAAGTGGTTTGCCATTCCCTTCTCCAGTGGGCCACGTTTTGTCAGAGCTCTCCACCATGGCATCCAGTCCCATGGCATATAGATGGGGAAAAAGTGGAAACAGTAACAGATTTTATTTTCTTGGTTCCAAAATCACTGCTCACGGTGACTGAAACTATGAAATTTAAAGACACTTCCTCCTTAGAAGGAAAGCTATGACAAACCTAGAGAGTGTATTATAAAGCAGAGACATCATTTTGTCAACAGAGGTCCATTTAGTCAAAGTTATGGTTTTTCCAGTAGTCAGGCATGGATGTGAGTTGGACCATAAAGAAGGCTGAGTGCTGAAGAATTGATGCTTTCAAACTGTGGTGCTAGAGAAGGCTCTTGAGAGCCCCTTGGACAGCAAGGTGATCAAACTAATCAATCCTTAAGGAAATCTATCATGAATATTCATCAGAAGGACTGATGCCGAAGCTGAAGATCCAATACTTTGGCCACCTGATGCAAAGAGCCAACTCATTGGAAAAGACCCCGATGCTGGAGAAGATTGAAGGCAGGAGGAGAAGAAGAGGACGACAGAGGATGAGATGGTTGGATGGCATCATGGATTCAGAGGACATGAATTTGAGCAAACTCCAGGAGATAGTGGAGGACAGGGAAGCCTGGCATGCTGCAGTCCACAGGGTCACAAAGAGTTGGGCATGACTCAGCAACTGAACAACAACAACAGAGGTCTCTTAAGCTGTATTTGTTTGTTTGTTTTTTTCTTCCATTCTCTCTTCTATATTCTATTTAGTGGCAGTGATTTCTACCATTCTGCCTTCCAGGTCACTTATCTGTTCTTCTTCCCAGTTATTCCACTATTGATTCCTTCTAGGGTATTATTCATCTCTATTTGTT
Source organism: Okapia johnstoni (assembly GCA_024291935.2). Classification (NCBI taxonomy): domain Eukaryota; kingdom Metazoa; phylum Chordata; class Mammalia; order Artiodactyla; family Giraffidae; genus Okapia; species Okapia johnstoni. Next base: position 5,669,461 of record CM044326.1, read on the forward strand.
CTTTAGTTCTTCTAGTTCTTTGGTAAACAGTTCTTGCATATTGTCCATTCTTTTTCCGAGATCATAGGTCATCTTCACTATCATTATTGTGAATTCTTTTTCTGAAAGTTTGCCTATCTTCACTTCATTTGGTTGTTTTTCTGGGGTTTTATCTTGTCCCTTCATCTGGGACATAATCCTCTGCCTTTTCATTTTGATTAATTTTCTGTGATGTGGTTTTCATTCTGGCAGTTGTGGGACTGTAGTTCTTCTTACTTCTGTCTGCCCCATGGTGGATGAGGTTAAGAGGCTTGTGTAAGCTGCCTGATGAGAAAGGTTAGCAGTGGGAAAAACTGAGCCTTGCTCTGGTGGGTGCTGGTAAAACTTTAATCCAATTGTCTGCTGATGGGTGGGGCTATGCTCCCTCTCTGTTAGTTGTTTGGTGTGAGGTGACTGAGCCTTGGTGTCTACAGGCTCTATCCTAGGGTTAATGATGAGCTCCAAGAAGGTTCATGCCAAGGGGCACCTCCCAGGACTGTTGCTAAGTGCCCTCAACCCCACAGCAAGCCACTGCCAACCCTCCAACATAATCAGGTAGATCTGGTTCAGTCTACTATGGGGTCATTTTTCTTTCCCCTGGGTCATGGTGCATGCAAGATTTTGTTTGTGCCCTCCAAGAATGGAGTCTCTGTTTCTCCCAGTCCTGTGGAAGTGCTGCAATCAAATCCCACTGGCCTTCAAAGTCAGATATCCTGGGGACTCCTAATCCCTTTGCTGGATCCCCAGGCTTGGAAGCCTGACCTAGAGCTCAGAACCATCACAGCAGTGGGAGAACTTCTTTGCCATTATTGTTTTCCAGTTCATGGGTCACCCACCCAGTGGGTATGGGATTTTATTTTACTGTGATTGTACCCCTCCTACCATCTTGTTGTAGCTTCTCTTTTGTCTTTGGACACAGGGTATCTTTTTTTGGTGGGGTCTAGCATCCTCCTGTTGATGGTTGTTCAACAGTTAGTTGCAGGAGGAGATGAGCATACGTCCTTCTACTCAATCATCTTGAACCAATCTTTCAGTTTTTAAAATGGATGAATACTCTTGCCTTTTTAAGATTTATATCCACCTACTTTGGAAAAGACCTGACTTGTTTGTGTGTTTTCTTCCAGTGTAAAGTCATATGGTCACGTAGAGAGTATTACTCTACAGAAATTTTCTCATGAGAAAACCCATTGGACTAATAGAGGAACTCCATTTCTCAACCTTGGGACCTTTCTGAGCTTCCTCGACTGGGAAGCAAGGGAGGAGCAGGGACTATAGTGTCAAGGAGTCCCAGCCACCTGCAGTGCTGGTGGACAGATGATGCAGGTTGTGGGTACCTCCTGAGGGAGAGATCACTAAGGAGGGGCGGAGAAGGAGAGAGGGGAGGGGTTGCATGGTGGGAAGGGAGCACAGAACAGATTAGGCCAGCAGTGGGGTAGAGAGGGGAGGCTTGAATAGGATATGGGGGAAGCTCTCTGTGCTGTATGCTGGGAGAGACCTCAGAGACCACCCTCTAGAAACACCAAGAGGAGAGCTCTACATTATTTGTAAAAACTTCTGGGGCTAGATTTTTTCTCTCTCAGAATGTTAAAGAACTCAGAGAAATGCAAGTCCTTGATGCTCACGTTCTAAACTGCAGTTCTCAGACACAGAAGGTCCCCATGTAGAAAGTCGTTACTCTTCAAGGAGGAAGCTCCTGAAATCCTATTTTCACAGGTTTTGAAGGAGTTCAAGACTACACCATTGGATGGGGAACCAAGCAGTCTTTCTGTGCCTGGGGCAAGTCCCAGCTGCCCCTCCAATTTGCCCCCCTAATTTGCCAAACCATGGGAAAACAAACCTGCAATTAAAGTCATATTTTTAAATAGTCCAAGTTTTATGTGGCACTCTCTCCCCACGTACACAGTCTCGCCAAAATGCTGTTATTTTGACAGAGGAAATACAAAGAGCGGGTTTAAAATGACAAGTCACAGTCTAAGTTAGAAAAAGGAAGTGGGTTCTCTGGGCAGCCTCCAGGCTGGACTCTGTGCAGATGTCCTAACCTCACAACATTCAGCGCCCGGGACCGCCGTGGCCTACCACTGAAAGGGAAAGATCCCTGCTTCCAATTTTTCTACACAGATTCATGGTCCCTTATTGGTCACTAGGCGTCTTTACCATCCTGCTTGCTTTTGGTTGACGCAGATGAGGGGGGAATTTGGTCCTTGACTTCATGTCACTTAAACGTCAGAACTGTTCTCATTGCTTCTGTTGATGAAACGAACCTGACCCATTCCCCACCGAAGCTCGTGACATTTTGTCTGTTCTAGAAATGACAGAAGACGGGCCCTCTGGGATTCACGAGCCTCTGCTGGGATTTTCACACCAGCCGCCATGTTAACATGAAGCAACAGCTGGGTTGAAGAGAGCTGATAAAAATAGCAACATAACCAATGCGAGCAAGCTTCATGGAAGGAGGGAATGAAGTATTGAACGCAGAGTAGCATGTTAGTTTTTCTGAGTCTAGAGCTGTGTTTCTTGGGGTCCCCACTTTTTCAGAAACAGCAGATTGAGATTTGTCTCCACCTAAGTGTTGCGGAGGAGGACGTGGAGAGGGGCAGGTTGCTCCCATTCCTCCTGCTCCCCGCTGGCAGGCACCTGGCACCCCTGATCGTCCCATGGTAGATCTTGTGACCTGATGGTGTAGCCCTTGCATGATTGAGTTCAGCACTGGGAACTTGGTTTTCAAGGTTTCTGTGTGTTGCTGCAGAAACTTCCTGCTGTTGCCCCATCTTTCCATTCATTGAAGTTTAGCTTGCAACTGAAAATTCTGACATAACATAGCAGAGATTTTTGGCAGCAACGTTAACCATATTCAAGAGTTTCCTTCAGACGACGTTAAATTTTTCATATCCTCATGAACGCTTGCCACCTTCTTTTAATAACCTGAAAAAACAAGCTACTCTCAGGAACTTCATTGTTTCAATATTTTCCCAGCACACATTTACTTCTTTTAGAAGTATGTTAGATGTGTATTTATAGAGTCAGAGTGTACTTAGGTGGGTTAGAACTCAGCATCTAACTTATAAAAAGTCAGCAATATGAATGGATCTTACAGAAAAGTTATTAGAAGTCTAGTATTTTCTTCATAAGATCTTATTTTTCTCCTTCTGTGCTATTTGGTCACTTCACCATAAAATTATATTTTGTAAAAAAAAAAAAAAAAGGGGGGTGGGATATATTCACTAACTCTAACCTTGGGGTTTGAAAACAGCCTTTTAGAAAGATGAGTAGAAAATTTACAAAGGGAAGGTAGTAAAAGGAGGGTTTCCTTCCCTTCCTCCATAGTGAAAAATTTAGTCTTACTATTCAGTTATCTTAGGAGAAACTTTTTGGAAAGGAAAAGGGATTGTTTTCAAATTCCAGCTACTTAGACAACTGAAAAATTTTAAAACTCATTCTTATTAAGATGCAAAAAACTGCCAAATGCAATGCAGAGCCCAAATGAATTCATGCTTTTTAAATTCAGAGCCCAAATTAAATCATAATTTTTAAGTGCCCACACAAATGGGAAGTTCTTCTTGGATGGCGAGTGGTTTAGAAAGTTCTCTAATTCTCTAACTCAAATGTGGTGATTGTTTTAAGGCTGAAATAAAGTTTCCCAAAAACTTTAAAAAGCATTTTGTAATAAAACGCGTTGTGGTTAACTGAGATTTTAACCCAAGTTATCGCAGTTTTGAACCCAACAAGCTCCACTTCAATTTGCAAATTGGGATCTGGCTGTGTTTCTGTAACACTGATCTGTTCCTCAGTCTTAATGCACAAGGTATAAGCTTGTCCAGGGCCATAATAGCAATGGAATTAGAGAACTATCTCACCTTGAATTCACACAGCAGTCTTTTGTATCACAGACATATGAGGAAAATGATGTTCAAAGAAGCTATGGAACTTGTCTGAGCCGCCATAACTGAACGGGCTTTGAAACTCTGGGTTACTGCCCACAGGCTGGATATGACAGCCATTCACATGAGTGTGCATTTGCTACCTAAACTGTTAAGGGTTTATATCATGTCACTTGCTGATGTCTCTTGCCTTTGTGTGAATTAAAATTAAGTTATGATGGTTTTTATTGACTTCTTCCCAAATATGTGTAACACCAAATAGAAAATAAAAGATCACAGATGGGATTCTAGAATATAATTGCTCCAACAAATGATTTTATAAGTGTATCAGGCCCAACTTGCTTGGCTGGCCAGATGCTAAAACTGAATCACAGAAGTTGGGCAGCTTCGGAGGAAATGGGGCTGCTTCCTGTGTGCATTTGTCAAGCCTGCTGTGGCTTTACCATTCTCCCCCTCCCTCCCCCGCCGCAAGGGCCAGAGTATGTGCTCTGGTAGACAGGCAGTGTCCAGCACGGCTGGCAGACCAACAGGGCAGAGCTGGGGAGCACTCACAAAGCCCCGAGAAGAGGGGCATGTGGGTGCCCTTATTTCCAGAGGGAAAAAACTACTATAGGAAATGTGAGCCAACAGTCAAAAGTACAAGTCAGAGGCCTAGGTGGATTAAAGTATGTAGTGGAAAGGAAGAGAATTAGGGGATGTATGGGGATGGAAGTGTGAGAAGGACTGTGAGATCTAGAGACACATGTGAGATGGCAGAGGAAGAAAACCATGTGTTTACAGGGCCACTGTGCTTAGTCGCTCAGTCGTGTCCAGCTCTATGTGACCCCATGGACTGTAGCCCTCCAGGCTCCTCCATCCATGGGGATTCTACAGGCAAGAATGCTGCAGTGGTTTCCATGCCCTCCTCCAGGGGATCTTCCCAACCCAGGGATTGAACCCAGGTCTGCCCCATTGCAGGCAGATTCTTTGCCATCTGAGCCATCAGAGATACAGGGAAGGGTTAGTGCAAATTAACTGGCACTGAGAGACAACCGTCTCAATGTCCAGAGATATTCTGGAATTCTCTCGTACACCTCTAGCTTTAATCAAGCCACTATTTTTTTAATTTATTTTTTAATTGGAGGATAATTGCCTTACAATGTTGTGTTGGTTTCTGCCGTACCACATTGTGAATCAGCCATAATTACATTTATATCCCATCCCTCTAGAGCCTCCTCTCCACTCCCACGCCATCCCTCTAGGCTGTCACAGAGCACCAGGCTTGCTCCCTGTGTTATAGATAGCAGCTTCCCACCAGCTATCTATTTTACACTTGACAGTCTTCTCCAGCTCACAGTTCGAAAGCATCAATTCTTCGGCACTCAGCCTTCTTTATGGTCCAACTTTCACATCTTTACATGACTACTGAAAAAGCTACAGCTTTGACTATTCGGACCTTTGTAAGCAAAGTGATGTCTCTGCTTTTTAATATGCTGTCTAGGTTTATCACAGCTTTTCTTCCAAGGAGTAAATTCATTTTTTAGCTCTAGTAATTTTCTGGAGGCATCTGTAGGGCTTTCTGTGTGTAGTACTGTGTCATCTGCAAACAGTATGAGTTTTATTTCTTTTTTTCCAATTTGGATTCCTTTTATTTCTTTTTCTCCTCTGATTGCTGTGGCTAGGACTTCCAAAAGTTTATTGAATAATAGTAGTAAAAGTGGGCACTCTTGTCTTATTCCTGATCCTGGAGGAAATGCTTTCCGTTTTTCACCGTTGAGAATAATGCTTGCTGGTGGTTTGTCATATATGGGCTTTATCATATTGAGGTAGGTTCCTTCTATGCTGATTTTCTAGGGTTAGTCGGGCCACTCGTGCTCGAGGGTGCAGAGAGATCTTTATTGTTCTAATTTTTATTTGTGTATTTTGGGCTGTGCTGTGTCTTCAGGTCGTGCTTGGGCTTTCTCTGGTTGTGGTGAGCGGGGGCTCTTCACTGTGGTGTGCGGGCTTCTCCTGTCCTGCAGCACAGCCCCAAGAGCACGTGGGCCCAGGATCTGTGCTGCATGGACTTAGTTGCCCCAAGGAAAGTGGAATCTTCCCAGACCAAGGATCGAACCCACGTGCCCTGCAATGACAGGCAGATTCTTAACCACTGGACCACCAGGGAAGTCCTGGAGAGATCTTCAAATGAACTGTTTTTAGCTAAATAAGAGAAAGATTCTGTCTCCACACACCAAACCCTGGGGAGGGCAGGTGGGCATCTGCTAAGGTGGCAAATGGAGCCAAGGCCCAGACGAGAGCCTAGCTCTCCAGTGCTCCCGCCCTCTTGTTTCAGGAGTGGACTTCTCTGTCAGACCTCTCCTACTCAGGCAGAAGGTGCAGCACCTGGGCTTCGGGCCCTTCTCCCTTCTCTAGTCCCTCCCTGCTGCCTGCTCTCCCCTCCCCCACCCCTCCAGTTTCAAATGCCCTGGGAGGGTTGGGTCATGTGCCCACTCCCTGGGACAATCCCTGCAGCCACGACAGGGAGACACTACAATTGGTCCAAGCTTTGGCCTTGTGCCTACCTTACAAGGGAGGGTGGCAGGGCATTTTACCCAGTGCTGGACAGGTGAAAAGAGTATAGATCTGCTGTACTGTCCACATCTTTCCATTATGACCTGACAATGGTTTGATCCATCAAAACTCAGCAGAGACCAGCCAGGCTGTCCTTACTGATGATCGTATCAGGATGTCAGAGGGTGGAGGCCATTTGCTTAAAATATATTAAATTATGTAATTCATTTGATTTGCTTTGAATTTCATTTAAAATTTCAAATAATATTGAAGAAGGGTACATGTTTCTCAAAAACAGGGCATGGATTAATAGCATTTGAGCAACAGCATTAGAAGGGGAAACTTCTCCAACAGTCTCACCAGCAGCAGAATTCATTTGGCTTCGAACAGAGGTCAACGTGGTCTCTTTAGTTCTGTGTGGGGTGAAGGGGGATATAATCTAAAATGTCAGCCAGATTCAGAGGGAGTGGGAGAGAGGGAAGGCACCACCAGTGAACTGAGCTCCTACTGTGTACCAGGCACACAGCATGCACTTTCCCAAAGGAGCCCCACCCCTTCCCCTGGCCTCCCAGCAAGCGGTGGGCTCCTGGCCTCTCTGTCACGGATGCACTAGCCATAAGCCAAGCGTCTTAACAACTTCTTAGGCTCTCTTTTAAGATGCGTCTGAGATCGCCCCATGTTCAAGTGTAGAGGGGATGGATGAGATGTGCTCACAAAGCTGAGCGTGATGAAGACACTCTTCTCTGCTCTGAAACCTTATTAGGTTCCCAAGAACTCTTCCAATCATGAATCCACTAGACAAAACTGGTCAGGCTGCAGTCCTGAAAACCACCAGCTGATTTTTTCTTGCCTGGGGCTGATCTCTGCAAGAAAGCAGTAGAGCAAAGGGCTGGGTGGCCACAGGCAAGACAACGCCTCTGCAGCCATGCGGACTTCACCACCCGAGGTCCCAGTGGTGTGACAATGCTGAGCTTCCGGGGTTTTAGTGAGGGACAGAGTTTCTGGCATAGTGCCTGGCCATAGGATATGCTGAATGCATGCAGCTAGTGTTACAAAGGGAAGCATAAACATCTGCCAACTTATTTTTATGTTATTTATTTATTTATGCCCTTAGCTCAGAGGCCTAGCTTTGCTCAGCTTCCTGGACGCCGGCCAAGCTAAATTAACACTCTTATCTTCTGGCCCCTGCAGCTGGCAACCTCCCCGTAGGTCTTTGAGGCATTCACTTGAGGCCACGTCCTGGGCCATTCCAGGCTGTCTTCTGCCAGGAGACCCTTTGCTCCGCTGCAGATGAGAGCACCCTGGGCTTGGTCAGTCTCTAGGGACAGCAGATTCGAGGAGGCCCTGGGCTGTGCAGACAATGGCAACACAGAAGATCTTCTGTGAGAGTGAGAGAAGGGTGGCAGACATTCAAAATAATTGTCTCTGCTGGGCAAAAGTTCACCCAATTTTGCCAGAGTGGGTTCGACTAGATGTGTTTGATCCATCCGAGCTCAGCAGCCCTCAGGGACCCTACCCAGGGTTGTCTCAGGCTGTGCTTCTCAAAGTCTGAAGTGCATGCTAACCCCTAGGGACTTGGTTAAAATGCAGATTCTGGCTAAATCATGGGCCTGAGGTTCTACAGACCTAACAAGCCGATGATACTGTCTGATGATCGTGTTCTGAGGAGCTAGACTCGACATGTTATTTGGCAAACTTCATTTTTTGTTACATGTCATCTTTTTTGTTATTTAGCTAATATTTTTCTTCAAACTGACCTACCTACCTTTTTAATTTTCAAGATCTGGGTGTTACCATGAATTCACAGCTTTGAGGAGTGATTTTTGTTTTAATACACCTTAAAATGAACACATAACTGTTAAAATAAGAAGTATGTGTCTACAGTCATTTCATGTTCCATCAGTGGCACAGCAGAGCATCATGCTCTAAGAAACACTGGTAACAGGGGTTCTGGAGGAGACGAAAGCCCAGACTGCCTAGAACTTGTTCTTTGGACTCTTTAATTTCAACAGAGTCAATGTTTCTGCAGAAGCACTTGGGGCTTCTGGAACAAGTCAGGGTGATTTTTGGACAATGTATTATTAACTGGTGACCCAGGTGGCTCAGTGGTAAAGAATCTGCCCGCCAATGCAGGGGATGTGGGTTTAATCCGTGGATCGGGAAGATCCCCTGGAGTAGGAAAAGGCAACCCGCTCCAGTATTCTTGCCTGGAAAATTCCTTGGACAGAGGAAACTGGCGGGCTATCGTCCATGGATTCGCAAAGAGTGGGACCCGAATGAGTGGCTGAGCACACCGCACATTCATTGCCTGCAGCAGAGAGCACCCGCCTGCGCTCAGCAGGCTGTGTGGGCACAGCGCCCTCCTCCCCAAAGCAAGTGTACGTGAAAGGGTGGCTGGCAGCAGTGACCTCTCATCCAAAGCTATATCCAAATCCCTTTTTGTTCTTGGCCATAATATTGTGAAAACCTAGACTAGAGAATAGAAAAAAAAAAAATTCCTTTTCAATTCCAAGGTGCTTGTTTACAAAGTGAAAAGTCCCTGGTGAATCATTTCATTTATAATTAAATCTAATAATAAGCCATTGTGGCTAAATTAATTTTGAGCTAATTCCATGGGAACTCCGTGTCCTGCATCACTTCTGAACAAAAGAGCTTGGTGTCACACAGTGAATTGCTGACTCCTCTTGATTTGTCTGTAAACCTCTTTTGGCTCCATTTATAATCTCACTAACTCAGTTTGCCATCGAGCAATTGCATTCAGTAGAAGATGACCCAGGGCTTTTTGCCTACAGAAGGATAAGCCCTGTGCATCCTTCTATCTCTGGAATTAAGTCTCTGGAGATGTGCCAGTCTGCATTTTCACCAGCAGTAAGCACCTGAATGTAGTTGGTTTCAACCACGTTAGATGAGCACTTTTTTCCTGGTTTTGCCGCTGGTTTGAATTACTGAGATGACCTTTGATAGTATCGACAGATCAGGTCCTTTGTAGGTTCCTGGAGCGATATGTTTTGACTTGGCCAGGTCTTGCAAGATTAGGTCAATCATGTGCCCCTGTGTTTCCTGTCGGCTTGACCTTCCCCACCGAGACAGGTTGTGTCTGAAGGCAAACACAGGGCTGTTGGTCGGAACATCTGTAGTCCCGGGGAACCGGCACTGTGAGGCAGTTTGCCTGTGTTGGGGCCCGGGGAGCATGACATTTACGCTCCTGAGCAGGATGTAATTTCCACCTGAAGAGCCCGGGCACTTACTCAGCTTTTACTTTGGCCCCAACTGTGTATTAAGTGCAACCAACATCCCTTTTAAAAGCTCCTAACAACAACCCAAATCGGTGCAGCTGTTTGTTTTGTCTCTAACCAAAGGCAGCCGGTGGCATCAGCAGGAAAGAAGGCAATCCCAGGTACACAGGATTGCAGGGGCCAGACAATGGGATGAGAGCCACCTCCCGGGACGACCGTGAGCTGCCACGGGGGAGGAATGGCCGGAGCAGCACCCTGAAACATTGCCATCTGATGGCTAAAACTGTGACCTTCCCAAGAGGCTGCGAAACAGTCACGATTGCTTCCCTGCGGGGAGGTGACCTTTAAGTGGAAACACAATCATGTGGACAAGAGGCCACAGCTAAAAAGTCACCGTGCTGACGAATGGGAGCTGCCTTGTGACCCTCCCCGGAGCCCTCGGCCCCGCCCTGTCCCCCCACAGGTGGAGGGGAAGTGGCTTCTCACATTCACATCCAAAAGGTGAGGTCTTCCCGTCTCCCCCCTTGCGTGCGTGTGTGCCAAGGTGTGTCTGACTCTCTGCAACCCCAGGGACTGTAGCCCGGGCTCCTCTGTCCATGGGGACACTCCAGGCAAGAATACTGGAGTGGCTTGCCCTGCCCTCCTCCAGGGGATCTTCCCGACGCAGGGCCCTGACCTAATTCCAGCCAAATCTAGTTTCATCTCAGGGTGGCACGCCCGCCTAATGGCAGGAAGGGGCTATGCAGCCCTTTCTGAAATAGCTTTGCTCTTGGCCAGTCAAGCACTCCTGGGTCCTTCCTTTTGTTTGGTCATGTCTTCCAGCCCATACTTGGTCCTCAGAGGATGGGCTCCTCAACAGAGTCTTTCACTGTGGTTCTCATATCTCGTGCCGTCCCCTCCCAGCCTCCTGACCCTTGCCATGTCTCTGCTCTCCTTCTGAAGCCCAATGTCTTTTTCCTCTCAGCCTCCCACCTGTCGGCTGGCTCTGGTCCTCGGGCAGACAGAGAACTTTCTCGGCTCACCTCTCATGCGTTTCTCATGTGAAAAGAGAACCTGGTCATTCGTTTTGGTTTCCTGACATCTTTTATGTGGAGAATTGCCAATTGTCTGAGTCTGTGAGCAGAAAAACCACCTCCTCACTAGGTAGTGGAATGGTCAGCTACTTCTTCTCCCAGCCTGCCTTGCAACTGGGGCTCAAAGCAGGGCCGCCTCTCTGCCAGGAAAATGCGCCAGTGCAGTGACTCGGGAGGAAAGCGTTGGCAGCAGGAGTCCAGCACGGCTCCAGTGAGCTCAGTGGCGGTGCTGGGGCTTCCCCGACAGCCCCGTTCTGCTGGTTTGACTTGTTGTTCTTCAAAGATCAGCGGTGAACCTGCCCTCTGCCCTTCCACACATTCTGTCAGCTGCCCAGGAGACTTCCTTTGCTGTAATTTAGCCAGAATTTGTTTCTGTTGCTTGCTACTAAGAACTTCGTTAAGAAGAGCATCCATTTTCCCTTCACCTTCAAGTACCTCATCACTGCTCTCACTGAGATTCCCTTCTTTATCCTGTTTTTCCTATTGGCCTGCAGCCTCTACACAAAGAAAGAGAGGGAAAAATCATTTGAATTTCTGATGTTTTCTTTTTTTAACAGTGACAATACTTTTCCAAAAAGCCAAGGTTTTTGTTTTGCTCAACAGATAAATGGAAGGGGAGGGGGCGAGACAGAAGGGAAGCAAGGCTCCTGGAGGAGACCGCGTGCACCATGACACCAGCAGAAGCAGCCAGAGCGCAGAGACACCCAGGGAGCTGGGCCAGGTGGCGTCCAGAGCCTCGGGGTGGAGAAGTCAGTGTTTCTGTGCCAGAGAGGGCTGCAGTGCCCAAGGGCTAGCTGCGGAGTCTTGGTGGTGCGATAAAGAGGACACAGAGAGACCCGTGTGGATCTGGAGCTGGAGAGTGAAAGGGGCACAGGTACAGGTATAAAAGAGTAGGTGCCAATGTCCTGGGGCCAGGAAGCACTGGACATCCTGGTCACAGCCACACGGTGCCTGCCACCCATGAAGCAGCCTTCACTCATTTACATCTGGGGAGAAGGGAGGGAAAGAGGAATGGGGAATAAAATCCCTAATTGATTCCGTTTTTATCCAAAGGGCGCTAAGAAAAACCTGGTAGCGACTGAATGTGAACAAGGGCTCGGGAGCTAAGTCAGATAATAGAAAAAGAAAGTAAGTTATTTGCCTGTACAAGTCTGCAAAATATATACCCTTCACACCTTCTTGGGGTTACCCTAGCTTTGGTACATGGTAGGATCTGAAGGTGGGTGGAGATCATAGATAGAGAACTGTCCTTCCCCCAGTTCAGCTCTATCTTCCTCTTGAATTCCCAGCTTTCTGAACTTGATGCAGTCATGTGTTGGCAAGAAACACTTGACTGAAATTGGCCTTGAAAGGTAACGTCTATGAGGCAGGTCATCTACAACGTCTAGGATCCTTCTTCAGGAAATTATCTACCTTCCTGGGAAGAAAAAAAGTTGCAATGAAGGAAAATGAAGTGAAAGAAAACCGAAAGAATCAATGCATTTCCATCTGCCTTCGCTGAATCAGCCTCTGTGTTTTGGAGGTTCAGACCCAGAGGTTGTTGAGAGCCCACTGAGGAAGTTTTTCTGAAAGATCAACAACTTGGGTCATCAGGGCTAGCTAGCCCTGAGCCCCAGGTGCCATTTCAGGGCCTTTCCCGTGTCCTCTAGCCTCATGTTGTTCTAGAAACATCTCCTCTGATCAAGTATGAGTGGACAGTTTACCCTCACTCTGCTTCTTGCTTCCATAGCATTTTCCTTGGACCCCACCATGCTTGGACTGAGGATATACTTCCTCCAAGGGTCTCTGTTGAATGGCACCCTCCACTTTCAAGGAAGTGAAAGTGAAAGTGAAAGTTGCTCGGTCTTGTCTGACTCTTTGCGACCCCATGGACCATCCATGGAATTCTCCAGACCAGAATACTGGAGTGGGTAGCCTTTCCCTTCTCCAGGGGATCTTCCCAACCCAGGGATTGAACCCAGGTCTCCCGCATTGCAGGCGGATTCTTTACCAGCTGAGCCACCAGGGAAGCCCTTTCAAGAAAGACACCCTTCCTACTGCGAACTCGAGGCTGGGGTCTTGTTGCAGGCCCTGGGCAACCCCAGCGTGCTCCGGGAAGGAACCGTACTTTGTCCTTTGTACCATATTCAAGGAACCCTCTCGTGCAGCACCAGCCTTCCATTGCAGTGGGTACCTTTCTCATCTCCAAAAATACTGCCTATTTTCTCATCACTTTGCCTTTAGCCACATTGTCTCCTCAACCTAGAGTGCCCAGCACCCTCCCACCCGTCTCTGCCTCCCAGCACAGGATGTCTTGGGCTCTCCTGATGACCAGGCTCTGTGGCAGGGAGAAGTCAAGGCACAGGGAGCATTAGCTGTGAAGTCTGAGAAACACTGTAGAGTGAAGAATGAAACTAATCCTTTTCTCTAAAAACGGGCTGTGAGTCAAGGTGTGGCTTGGGCATTGACCAAACATGTGACATGGATGGACCATCCACCCAACTGCAGCCTCTGCCGCCTCTTCTGTGAGCTGTGTCTAGGTGGAGAAACCCTCTCTACCACACCAGACTGCTGCTGTGATTCTGGGCCTGCTTCCCAGATGGCTCACTCACATGTTTTGTCATGTAGAACTTTCCATGGGGCTACCTGTGTGTCCTTACAACATGGCAGCTGGCTTCCCCAGGGTGAGTGACCCAAGTAAGATGGGCAGAAGCCATCATGTTTTAAAACCTAGATTCAGAAACAATATACCATCACTAGACCTTATCAGTCACACCAACGAGCCTCGGTGCATTAGGGAAGGGGACTGCAAAATAGAGCCGTGTAGCAGGCTGGGTGTCACAGTGCGCCCCGTCAAAATTCAGTTAGGCTCACCTGCATTATTAAGAAATGAGACTCTCTTAATAATTTCATTGGCAGAAGAATGAGTATCATTCTTCAGGGTCTATATCCTGCTCCTTTGTTGCCCAGAAGTGGATGGGTCTCATGGAGCCAGATACTAAGAAAATCCTTGCATGAGATGGAGCAATGCTGGTTGCAGAGTTAACATGAACAGGAACCAAGAAGGGAATTTATGAGCCCAAAGCCTTGGAATGTCTAGCAGCCTGTCCAGCATAGGAGGGCTGAGTGGGAACTAAAGCTGGAGCTGGATGTAGGAATACATGACTTTTTCAAAGGAGGCAATAAGTCTTTCCTAGTTGCCACTTAAATGTGTATGAAGGATTAATACATTGAATAATGCTATTGTGCTTCCTTTTTCCACTCCTTCTTTCACCATGGTTTCCATCACGCTCACGAGTGGCTGCTGGGATGTAGTGGGGAGGAGAAACCGGCGTGAAAAGAGGACATTCAGCTTCAGGTGTCTGAACAAGCTTCCAAACAATTGGTTTCAAAGTCAGGTTTTCAATGGCAAGATCAGGCCATTGAGAGAGGAAACATTTTCCTAAATTCAGATAGATTTTTTTTAAGTATGGAGGATGAACATGTAGTTTTTACTACAAGTCATAGAATAGGGGAGAATGGGCAGCTGCTGCTGCTGCTAAGTCACTTCAGTCGTGTCCGACTCTGTGCGACCCCATAGACGGCAGCCCACCAGGCTCCACCGTCCCTGGGATTCTCCAGGCAAGAATACTGGAGTGGGTTGCCATTTCCTTCTCCAATGCATGAAAGTGAAAAGTGAAAGGGAAGTCGCTCAGTCGTGTCCGACTCTTAGCGACCCCCTGGACTGCAGCCCAACAGACCCCTCCATCCATGGGATTTTCCAGGCAAGAGTACTGGAGTGGGGTGCCGTTGCCTTCTCCAAAAATGGGCAGAGGGGTTCCCAACCTCACAGGAAAAGGAACAGCCTTTCTTGGGCTGAGATGTGAGAGGCAGAGATTGGAGACATTTTTGGTCAGCAGAATTAGATGATGATCCTGTTGTCAAGGCAGGAGACAGCAGATGGTCTGAGGAAGGATCCACAAGCTTGTGCTCCACTTTTGGTTTAGAATTCCACCCTACACAGTAACCTACATCCACATGGGTGGCTTCAGTAGAAGGCATATGCTAATGTGGCATGTTTAGGCGGAAAGAGAGTTTGAAATGCCAGTTTCTCCTCTCTCCTGCATCCCAGCTACCACTCATAAACATGATGGAAACCATGGTGAAAGAAGGGAAAATCACAAGGAAGAAGTGGGAAAGGAAAGTCTATCAGCTTATTCGAGGTATTGATCCTTCACACATATTGAAGTGGCGTCTAGGAAAGACTGACTGCCTCTGAAATGCCATCGGCCAGGGTTCCTGGGGCTGGTGTGTGGCTTGAGTGAGATCTGGAACATTCTGGGTGGGTTGGGAGTGGGGACAGTAGTGCTGAAAGTGTGGAGGGAGAGGAAGGCAGTCGCCTGGAAGGAGACAAGACCTTGTAGCTGGAGGTCAAGGCCTGGTCAAGCGGCTGACCTCCAGAGACCAGGGCTAGGCCCACAGGCCTGCACATGGGCCAAGTTGAACCCAGAGCCCAGGGAGTGGACCAGGAAGGCTTACGCTGAGGCCCTGAGGAGACGTCTCTCCTCTCCAAAGTCTTCCTGTCCCCAGAGAAATCTGAGAGGCACTTTAAACTTAGTTAGATTCTGAATTGTATATGTATACAAAAGAGATTAAGTCTTTAAATGAAGAGGTAAGATTAGTTGCTTTTTGTTCATTTGTTTTCTGCTTTCAGTGGAAGAGGGCCTCCAGAGGCAGTTGAGTTTGATTAAACAGGCTTTAGCATTTCTGCCATGGGATCACCGTGGGTGCATTTTAAACCCAAAAGATATGATAGGAAGTGGGAGGGAGGGGTGGCATTACTTAGCCTAAGGAAGAGAGGTCACGTGACTAACAGCTGCTGTTTTACTTTTTAAAACCGAGGAGGGTCAAAAATACATCAAGAATGCAACAACAAAAAGATGAACAACCTAATTTTCTAAATGAGCAAAGGAGTTTAACAGACATCTAATAAAGAAGATGTGAATGGTCAATAAGCACGTGAAAAAGTGCTCCACACCATCAGTCTTTATTTGGAAATACAAATGAAAACTACAATGAGATACCACTTCATATCCATGAGATGGAATAACATAAAATCCTGTGGGTACTGGGAAGTACGTGGGCCAATTGGAAATGAATCCAGTGCATGGAGACCTGTCCTGCAGCCTCTCACAGTGGAAAACATGCATCCACATATGTACCAGCAATTCCACTCCTAGATGCCAACCCGAAAGAAATGAAACATATGTCTGCACAGTCTTGTACGTGAAGTGGTCATATCCATAAAATTCAATCAGATAAAATATGTTATACCCATCTAATGGAGTATTGTGTGTGTGCTCAGTCATGTCTCACTCTTTGTGGCCCCATAGACTGCAGCTCTCAGGCTCCTCTATCCCTGGAAATTTCCAGGCAAGGATACTGGAGTGGGTTGCCTCTTCCAGGAGATCTTTGCCACCTAAGGATCGAAACTGAGTCTCCTGCATCTCCACATTGGCAGGCAGATTCTTTACCACTAAGCCACCTGGGAAGCCCTTAATGGAAGTAAAAAGGAGTGCTTACTGTTAAACCCATAACATGGATGAATTTCAAAAACATGCTGAGTGGAAGAAGTCAGACACAAGAGTATGTACTGCACAACTCCACTATATGAATTTCTGGAATTCACGTATGTGGATTTCTGTCCATGTGGATAGAAGTCTAAAAGTGTCCAGGGGCATGAAGGCACTTTCCATGTAATGGGGATATTCTATATTTTGTTTGTAACAACCATGGTGATTGTTGCATGGGCACATACAATGATCAAACCTCGTCAAACTGAACACTTCATACCTTAAATTTTTTAAAAAGATGACAAATATCATTTTCTCAGAGTCTTCGCACAAGTTCTTATAGTAGATTAGCCAGGCAAACAGAATTAACAGGCAAGTCCAGAACGCTCTGCATCTTTGGTAGCAAACCTTCCTTCTGTCCCTTGATCCATTCCAAGTGTATTCACACACATCCAGGCACACACACACACACTCCTTCACACACAGACATGCATATGCACACACTCCCCTTTATGTCCAGGGCTGTCCCCTGCACATGCTCTCCCCACCCCCTTCCCCAGCCCGCAGGATCACGCCCCCACCCCCACCCCAGCTCTCTGCCCACACACTCACCCCTTCTCCCGTGGTCTAACTGCTCTGGAGTCATCTCCGGCTCTAAACCTCAGCACGCCCTAAATCATAGTTTGTGTGTGTTTTTTTTTCAGCAAAATACGGATGCTTTGGAAACCACTTTCCCCTCTAAAGGCCTCCTTCTTCCTTGTTAACTCTGGGCTGAGCTGTTTCATAAATAATGCAGCTCCCCTCTCGTCTCAGTTACAAACGTGGACGTCTCCTTGTTTTGAAGGATCAGACCAGTCTCCTTGTCTCTGCAGTTCTGCAGCATCCCCGGGACGAGGTACGGCCCTGACCCTCTCTGCACAGGAGGCGGCCATGGGCTCCATCACTTTGTCAAAAGCAGGCTGAGTCCCCTCCGCCCCCTCTTGCCCAAAGCACAGTGGCGGCTCTGTATCTTTGGCCTGTGGGTCTGTGAGGAGGTTTCTTGGTGTACCCGGGCTCCAGGGCAGTGGCCCTGTCCACAGAATCAGTGCACACATATCCCCAGCCTCAGTGGACAAAGGTCTCCAACATCAGTGTCCAAGTTTCCATGGTTCAGAGCTTTACTATAGACATTTCTGGTGCTCACATTCTGACCCAGCGCCAGTCAGACCCAAGGGTTGCTCCCCACCCCGGCTGGCAAATGGAAGTCCAGAGAGCCAGGCCTTGTCCCAGGCCGTCCCCGTCCCCACTGCCCAGCTCCCCTGGGGCCTCCGTGAGGCTGGAGGCCAGAGCTTGCCACCCTTCTTGCTGGGTCCTGTGCCAGGCTCTCCCCTGCTGGGGGTGGAGGCCATCCTGGGGTCCAGCCCATCTCCTTAGGATGTCTTGCCTTTCTGCTGCTCACTGAGCGTCCTGGGTACTTGGATAGAGGACGGATGAGGCCTGCTGAGAAGAAGCAGGCCAGGGGGGCAGAGCGGCTGCATGGGGCTGGTTCGGGCCGCTGACCTGCGGAGAGGCTCTCAAGGAGTCAGCCTGCGCAGTGAGACCCCCTCGGCCCCCATGACGGCATGGCCTGAAAAGAAGCAACCCCACAGCCCACAGGGGAGCCCCTGCAGGGCCCACGGCAGCTCTGGGCTGAAGACAAAGGACTCCCCTGGGAGCCGATACCTCTCCACGGGCAATACCAGGGGCCGCCTGCGGGGTGAGGCAACCTGGGCTGGCGGCGCTGTCCTCCCAGGTCTGGCCACAAGCCCAGGTGATCGGGAGAGTTCGGGAGACGCTAATGATCTGATGTAGCAAACAACATATTACAGTCCACCCTGTGCATCTGTGTTTTCCTCTGTCAAATATAAATTCTCAGGGTCCCGGACGCAGACCAGGGTACGGCGGGTCTGCTTTGCACACTCTCTGAGAGAGCGGAGAGCACTCACCTGCAGGGCACCTGGGTGGCACCTGACAGGTGCTGCAGTGGTAGCAGGGACCAGCAGGGCCTGCAAGGACGAGCCAGCTCACTGAGCAAGGAAAAGCACAGGCAGAGTGCAAGGGTAGTGAGCTCAGAGGGCCGGGAGGCCCACGGGTGGTCCCAGCTGTGGTCCAGCGGTGGCTGGGTCAGCCTCTCTGGAAGGTATGCTGTGGCTGGGATCCAGCTCCTGTAGCAGTCCTTTCCGAGCTGGGTCCCTGCCCAGTCCCTCCTTACCCTGCTCTTTCCCTGCTGTTTGGCCCCTCCCCCATCTTGGTCTCTGGGCTCAGAGCTTGGCCCTCCTTTCTGAATAGTTCTCTGGACTGTGGCCTGGCGGGGTCTCAGGACCATCCCCTCCTGGTTCCCTTGGCAGGCCTGGCCTTTCCAGAGCTGCCCGCCTTGGTCTGCCCCACCCTGCTCTGCCCTGGGATCGGGTTTCGGAGGAGAGCCCTGTAGTGAGGCCAAATGTGGAATGGGGACAAGGTGAGCGTGATGAGGATGAGGCTGGAAAAGCAGGTTGGATTACCGAGGGAAGCCTGGAAAGTCATGCCAAAGAGATTATCTTTCCCCTTGAAGATAATGAAGAAATGCCTAAGGTTGTTGACTGGACTTAGTCACATCTAAGTTTCAAAGAATCCGCTGAGGCTGTAGCCATGGGGCATCAGGACTGTGGCAATGAAAACTCTGGACCTATTCTCCCAGCGCCGAGGCTGCCTTCCCAGCTCCCCTCCTGCTGCAGCCAGAGGCCGACAGTCCTGTGACCCCAGCCTTCGGCTCCAAGGGTTCCTCTAGGCTGCACGTCTCTTTCCCATCCTGTCCTCTTGTCCTCTTTCCTTTATGTCTGTCCTACCGTCATACCCACATCATCTCTCCAATTCTCTCCAGACTCATCATAGTGGAACCATCTTCCCAGCTTAATGTTTCAGAACATGGGTTGGGGAAAAGGGTGGTATTTATTGGACCCTCTCAGTGACCCCAACATAGAGGTCCCTCTAATTCTCTGGGGAGACCACTACCCATTCCCTCACTTGTCTTCTTCATTACCTTATTATTCCCCAGGCATTTTTACCTGTTGCTGTTTTGAAGCGTAGAGGGAGTTTCACTTCCTAGAAAGATGGAGTAGATAGTAGCAGCAAAACTGCTGTTGCAATAAGTAAAGAAAAAACAAATAAATTGCGACCATAATATTTGACAAGACCTTGAAGGGCTGTATGCAACGAAGACCAAATAACCTAGAATACGAGAGAAGGGGGCCTTTTCCAATCTGTGGGCACAGACCTGCTAGGCTTTCAGTAAGATGTCTGGAGAGTCTCACCTGAGGAACAGGACTAACTCAGCAGTGCAAGCAGCCTAATGAGACCCGCAGCCCAGCCCCAGCCCAGCCCAGCCCAGGTCCTCACGGATTTAGGGAGTCAGCTCCAGCAACTGAGTGGAGGAAAGGGTGAGTATTCTGCATCCTCCAGACTTCTTTTATACACAAAGTACAGCTCATGTTAAAAACTCAAGTACCAGGAAATGTTGACCAAAAATAAGAAACAGGCTATAGAAGTGGCCAAGGACTTTGGAGTAGAAGTTAAAGACTTTAAAATAACCATATAATTACATTAAATAAGGTAGAGGGAGAGATGGACAAAATGGATAAAAAGAAACCAACAAAACTGGAATCTATAAAATAATTAAATGGACATCCTAGAATTGTAAAAGAGGGTATCTGAAATCAATACCTCGTGAATGAATTTAACAGCAGACAGACATAGGAAACTCAATGCATGAACTCAAAGAGAGGCCAGTAGGAAATAAAGTACAGAGAGGAGAGAAGGGGAAGAGCAGGACAGTGTGAGATTCATGGGC
This sequence comes from Okapia johnstoni, assembly GCA_024291935.2. NCBI lineage: Eukaryota > Metazoa > Chordata > Mammalia > Artiodactyla > Giraffidae > Okapia > Okapia johnstoni. Next base: position 5,689,570 of record CM044326.1, read on the forward strand.
CCTGAGGGCACCTCACATACCATCGTTAGAAGCCTGGAGGGAGAGGAGAGATGATGCGCAGAAGCAGTATTCGAGGAGATAATGTCTGAGAATTTTCCAAAACCAGTTTAAAAAAAAAACAGCAAAAACCCTCTCTTTAAAAAAAGTCTCAACAAAACCCAAGCAAGATAAATACAAAGGAAATCACTCTTAGTCATGTCAAACTGTTGAAAGCCAAAAACAAAGATAAAATCTTGGAAGCAATTATTAGCAGAAGGTCACTACCTGCAAGGGAGTAAATATATTGTACTACGGCTGGCTTTTCAACAGACACTATCTAGACAGGCAGAATAATGGCCTCCCAAACACATCCAAGCTTTAATCCCTGGAATCTGCGAGTACATTACTTTACTTGGCTAAAGGGACAGCCCAGATGTGACTAAGTTAAGCATTTTGAGATGAGCAGCCTAGATTACCTAGGTGAGCCCCATGGAACCACTAGTGTCCTTAAAAGATAGAGGCAGGAAGTCAGAGAAGGAGATATGATGATGGAAGCAGAGGTCACAGCCATGTGACGTGAGCTGAGGCTGAGGAATGTGAGCAACCTTTAGAAGGTGGAAAAAGCAAAAAAACAGACCTGGAGTCTCCAGAAGGAACACAGCCCTACCAACACCTTAATTTTAGCTCCTTGAGACCCATTTCAGACTTCTGACCTCCAGAACTGTAAGATATACATTTGCACTCTTTTAAGCAGTGATTTGCAGTAATTTGTCACAGTAGGAAAAGGAAGCTAATACACTGTAGAAATCAGCAGACTGGAATGGCATCTTCTGAGCACTGAATGAAGGAAGGGTGAGGTGCTCTAGACACCCAAATAAAGAAATCAGCTGCCACTTGGCTACCAAACCCTCTGCCTCGCTCTGCATTCTTAAAGCTCAGGGATCCCCTCAGCTCGCCATGGTGAGACTCTCTGATGCCTCAACCCATATTAGAGACACGCTATATTCAAATCTCTTGACCAGTGCAGTACATCTTTTTGTTGTTTGGTCGCTAAGTTGTGTCCAACTCTTTGAAACCCCACGGACGGTAGCGCACCAGGCTTCCCTGTCCTTCACCATCTCCTGGAGCTTGCTTAAATTCATGTCCATTGAGTCGGTGATACTTCCCAACTATTTCATCCTCTGCTACCCTCTTCTCCCCTTGCCCTCAATCTTTCCCAGCCTCAGGGTCTTATTCCAACGATTTGGCTTTTCTCATCAGGTTGCCAAAGTATTAGAGCTTCAGCTTCAGCAACAGTCCTTCCAAAGACTAATCAGGGTTGATTTCCTTTAGGATTGACTGGTTTGATCTCCTTGCAGTCCAAGGGACTCTCAAGAGTCGGCTCCAGCACCACAATTCAAAAGCATCAATTCTTCGGTGTTCAGTCTTCATTATGGTTCAACTCTCACATCCTTACATGACTACTGGAAAAACCATAGTTTTGACTAGATGGACCTTTGTCAGCAACGTGGTGTCTTTGCTTTTTAACATGCTATCTATGTTTGTCATAGCTTTTCTTCCAAGGAGCAAGTGACTTTTCACGGTTGCAGTCACCATCCACAGTGATTTTGGAGCTGAAGAAAATGAAATATGACGCTGCTTCTATTTTTTCACCTTCTATTTGCCATGAAATGATGGGACCAGATGCCATGATCTTAGCTTTTTTAACGTTGCTTCGAGTCAGCTTTTCACTGTCCTCTTTCAGCCTCATGAAGAGGCTCTTTAGTTCCTCTTCACTTTCTGCCATTAGATTGGTGTCATCTGCTTATCTGAGGTTGTTGATATTTCTTCCAGAAATCTTGATTCCAGCTTGTGACTCATCCAGCCAGGCATTTCCCATGATGTGCACTGCATAGAAGTTAAATAAGCAGGGTGACAATATACAGCCTTATTGTACTCCTTTCCCAATTTTAAACCAGTCTGCTGTTTCATGTCTAACTGTTGACTCTTGATCTGCATACAGATTTCTCAGGAAACAGGTAAGGTGATCTAGTATTCCCTTATCTGTAAGCATTTGCCATAGTTTGTTTTGATCCACAAAGTCAAAGGCTTTAGTGTAGTCAAAGAAGCAGAAGTAGATGTTTTTCTGGAATTCTCTTGCTTTCTCTAGTATTCAACAAATATTGGCAATTTGATCTCTGCTTCCTCTGCCTTTCTCAACCTCAGAATATTGGAATGGGTTGCTATTTCCTACTCTAGGAGATCTTTCCGACCCAGGGATTGAACCTGCATCTCTTACATTGGCAGGCAAATTCTTCACTACTGAACCACATGGGAAGCTCAGTGGTTTTCCCTGCTTTCTTCAATTAAGCCTGAATTTTGCAATAAGGAGCTCATGATCCGAGCCACAGTCAGCTCCAGGTCTTGTTTTTGTTGACTGTATAGAGCTTCTCCATCTTCGGCTGCAAAGAATATAATCAATCTGATTTTGGTATTGACCAAATGGTGATGTTCATGTATACAGTTGTCTCTCATGTTATTGGAAGAAGGTGTTTGCTATGACCATGTGTTTCTTGACAAAACTCTGTTAGCCTTTGACCTGCTTGTATTCCAAGGTCAAACTTGCCTGTCATTCCAGGTATCCTTTGACTTCTTACTTTTGCATTCCAATCCCCTGTGATAAAAAGACATCATTTTTTTGGTGTTAGTTCTAGAAGGTCTTGAGATCTTCAAAGTATCAGTCAACTTCTTCTGCATTAGTGGTTGGGGCATAGACTTGCATTACTGTGATGTCGAGTGGTTTGCCTCCGAAATGAACCAAAGCCATTCTGTCGTTTTTGTACGGGATGCACCCAAGTACTGCATTTTGAACTCTTTCGTTGACTATGAGGACAACTCTATTTCTTCTAAGCTATTCTTGCCCACAGTAGATATAATGGTCACCTGTATTAAATTAGCCCATTCCCATCCATTTTAGTCCACTGATGTTAGGCTAAGATGTCAATGTTGACATCTCCTGCTTGACCACATCCAATTTACCTTGATTCATGGACCTAACATTCCAGGTTCCTGTGCGAATGCAATATTGTTCTTTACAGCATCAGACTTTACTTTCACCATCAAACACATCCACAACTGAGTGTCTTTTCGGTTTGACCCCGTCCGTCTCGGATGGGCCTGCATAACATGGCTTATAGCTTCACTGAGTTATGCAAGCCCCTTTGCCAGGACAAGCCTGTGATCCATGAAGGGGACCAGTATATCTAACACATAGTTAATGAAAATGGAGATAATGTGTAGAATTAATTAGTGAATTTAAAAATTTTTTATACTTCCTTAACAATATCTCCTGGTACAGCAAGGAGAGAATTAAGATTATTCATAGTTGGATTAAAAAGAGAAAGAAACTATGTCCCTTTTTGACATCTTGGATGGATTCTTGAAGCGCATTTCTTACTTAGTCTTTCAGTGATCAGAACCAGGTACTTGAGAGAAAGAAAATAAAAAACTATTCTAAATTCCCAAAGCATCTTGTTATACATGAAGAACTAAATCCAGAAAGACTAAACATGGAGCTTTGAAATTTTTACTTATTTTTAATTGAAGGATAATTCCTTTATTGTGCTTGTTTCTGCCATACATCAACATGAATCAGCCATAGGTGTACACATGTCCCCTCCCTCTTGAGCCTCCCTCCCACTTCCCACCCCAGCCCATCCCTCTAGGTTGTCACAGCACTGGTTTGCCCTCCCTGAGTCATACAGCAAATTCCCACTGGCTATCTGTTTAACATATGTTAATACATACATTTCCATGCTGCTCTCTCCGTTCATCCCACCCCCTCCTTCCACTCCCTGTGTCCACAAGTCTGTTTTCTCTGTGTTTCCATTGCTGCCCTACAAATAGATTCATCAGTACTGTCTTTCCAGATTCCATATATATGCAATATTTATCTTTCTCTTTCTGACTCACTTCACTCTGTATAATAGGCCCTAGGTTCATCCACCTCATTAGAACTGACTCAAATGTCCTCCTTTTTATGGCTGAGTAATATTCCATTGTATATATGTGCCACAGTTTCTTCATCCATTCATCTGTTGATGGACATCTCGGTTGTTTCCATGTTCTAGCTATTGTAAATAGTGTTGCAATGAACACTGGGGTACATGTGTCTTTTTCAATTATAGTTCCCTCATGGTATACGACTGAAGCGACTTAGCAGCAGCAGCATGGTATATGCCTAGTAGTGGGGTAGCTGGGTCATATGGTAGATTTATTCCTACTTTTTAAAGGAATCTCCATACTAAACTGGAGAAGGCAATGGCACCCCACTCCAGTACTCTTGCCTGGGAAACCCCATGGACGGAGGAGCCTGGTAGGCTACAGCCCATGGGGTCGCGAAGAGTCAGACACGACTGAGCGACTTCACTTTCACTTTTCACTTTCATGCACTGGAGAAGGAAATGGCAACCCACTCCAATATTCTTGCCTGGAGAATCCCAGGGACGAAGGAGCCTGGTGGGCTGCCGTCTATGGGGTTGCACAGAGTCGGACACGACTAAAGCGACTTAGCAGCAGCAGCAGCCATACTAAACATGGAGTTTTGCTTGTGGTAAAATATATACCATCTTACCCATTTGTACCATCCTTGTTATTTTCAGATCAGTAACAGTAAGTACACACACAATGTTGTGCAGCCATCACCACCTTCCAGCTCCAGAACTTCATCATCTTCCCAAACTGAAACTCTGAAGCAGCGAAGCAACTCCGCATCCTTCTCTCTCTCTTCTGGCATCCACCATCCTACTTTCCACCGCTGTGAACTTGACTCCTCTAGGAGCCTCAAATTAATGAAGAGTTCTGCTCTTCAGCTATGAAATGGGAAAGAGGCAGAATGTAACATATGGGCAATTTTTCTGCTGTGCCGGAATGCAGTCTGTCCCATTTTCTTGGGCTGGAGGAAGAGTCTGGAAAGAGAGGGAGAGAAAGAGAGCCGAGGCTCAAGGGTGTGGTCTCTGCACCCCTCCCGGTTCCTGGAGAGAGGGACCTCGGGAACCCTCAGCAGGCATCACAGGAGGCAGGGAGCCTCCAGGCTTCCCATCACCCAAGGGAGTGCACCACATCAACCAGAGGGCCCAGCCCCCTCTGACAGGGTTGTACTTGAGCGTCCCCACACTCCCCATGCCACTGGGAAACGCTGAGCATCTCTCCCAAGAGCCTGGGTTCACTGGAGTGAGTCATATTAATAAACTCCTATGACTGTGCTCTCCTGAAGGTATGAGGTTCATCTTTTTCCCACCACTGAGCAGAAATGGAGCTCTTCAATAAACTGAGTTCTACTGTAGAAAGTAAGGAAAGTTATTTCCTGCACATGATTTAAACATTTTATACCCGCTACTACAACTCTGGCCCAAGGGATGGCATCCTCTTGCTGAGGGGGTCAAGATTAGCGTATGTCTCTTGGCTTCCCTGCTGTCTGGCTCGGAGCTGGGTGCAGCCGCACGCAGGAGCAGGGGCTCCACAGAGAAGCTGCTTCAGGTTTCCCCCTTGGGCAGAGTGCCACCCACTCAAGCTGCGCACACGACCCCAGCAATGCCCGGTCACTGGCAAGCCGTTTGCTTCCCAGACTGGTCAGCCCACTTGCAAACACCCACCCCTCTGCCGTGCCCCCACCCCACTCTAACCTGCTCCAGGAAAAATATCTGGACAGGGCATGTCTCCCCTGCCATGAATTACACACAGAAGGAACAAAGAGGAGGAAGGTGGGGTCGATAGGACCTCAGACCACCTCAGAGCAGTTCATTCCTGTGGTTAGTGTTAGGAGACGTGGGCTGCGTGCGTGGCCAGGCTGGGGCACTGGCCACAGGGCACGTGGCAGAGGGTAGCTGGGTGCTTCCAGGGACTGGAGCTCTGGAGGGGCTGTAGGATTCATGCCTGTTCTCTCTCCATTTCTCTCTTCCATGAGGTGTGAGTTCCTGGGTTATTCTGAGGCCTCCCCATCCTCCGTCTCCTTCCCTGTGAAGAGCCTCCCCCCTCCTCCGGCGCAGGTGTATCTAAATCTACCCTCTCTCACCCTCAACACACCCAAAGCAGAGGCTGGCAAAGCTGGAGGAACAAGAGGCCCAACAGGCATTCAGGAACCCATTTGGATGAATTTCAAGCAGAACCAATGGCCTTTTCATCTCTCAAAGAGAGAGGAAAACAAGGGATGCAGTTCAAAAGCATCTGGGCTCAGTGTCCCCAGGGAGGGGAGATGAACTCCCTCAACCAAAACACCCCTTTTCCTGCACACCCTGTGTGTGCCCCTAGCTGGTACTCACCCCACCGTGCACCACGCAGGCTCCCCTGACCCTCTCGCCCGCCCCGGCATGTCCTCACCACGTGCCCCTGTGTCCACAGAGGCCATGCGGATGCTCTGCTTCCCCACGAGCTGCAGCGGGATGTTCCCAGGCCGAGGGGTGGGGGACAGAAGGGAAGGTGGGCAGACTGGGCGCTGGGGTTAAGAGCACCTCCCAGATTAAAAAGTAAGAGGTGGCTGACATCTGCCTCTCAGGCTTGCCTTGGTGCTGCTGGGTTTTGTTTGCGTGTTTATTTTTGCTTTTGTTTGTTTGTCTGTATTTTTGAATCTCCACCCCATTAAAGTATGTCATTAGAGCAGCCAGGGCCCCCTCTCCCTGGCTCTGAGTGTGCATTCCAGCCAACATTTCTACTCTAATTAGCTTCATCTTGTAATTCTTCCCAGACGGGAGCACCCTCCAGGCCCACCCTTGAAACACTGAGGTCAAATAACAAGCAGTTTCTTTCCTTTTCCTGAGCTCAAATACATGCCCCAGACCGTGAGTGTCCTGAGCGCTGTAGATGTAGAAAGCTGCTTCCAAGCTCTGGGGTGGGGGGCAGACACCTGCCCCCAGTAAGGACCCCGTGTGCTCCCGTGTTGGGGGACACCATCTGGCCCTTCTGTAGCTCATTTCCTCGGAACTTAGAGACAGGCTCTCCAGTGTTTACAGAAACTTCAAAGGCTTAACAATGACAGTGAAGCTTATTTTAGTGATTCCTGTGTGTTAGACACTGTTCTAATTCATTTGATCTTCACAACCACCTCATGATGTAAGTGTGCTATTGTTAACCCCCATTTTACAGATGAGAAAGCAAAGTCCCAGTAAAGATAAGGCACTTGTCCAAAGTCATGCGATGCCTAACTGGCAGAAGCGGGACTCGAACGTGGGCCATCTTCAGAGCCACTCTCTCGCCTGTGTTCAGCCGGTTAGGCTGAGAGGCAGGGATGGGGGCAATCCAAAAGGCCAACAGGGGCCACGAAGGACCTGCAAACCACACAACACACAGCCTTTCATGGTGTATCAGGGGCCGCTCCTCAGCAGTGGCTACCATGCAGGAGAGTTTTTTAAGAGAAGCCAGAAATCTGGTTATTGATGTGAAGTTTCCCAATTAAAAATGTCATCAGCTAATTCAAATCTTATGTGAGGGAATTAAAAAACAACCCACTGTATTAGTTTGGCCAAAGAGTCAGTTCAGGTTTTTCTGTAACATCTTACAATATTTCCAGTCCCCATTCAACTCATCAGCTGCCTGCCTATCTGTGGCCTCTGGGTCAGGTCAAGGAAGGCAGACTGACTTAATCTCCTAAAGCAACATTCCATCGGTAGTGGCTACCTGGGGTGCAATGTTGAGAAGGTTCTGAGTGTGAGTCCGGCCTGGGTAAGAAAGTCTGGTGACCCATTAGCAATGTCTGCCATGGGTATTGTCTGAAAGAACGACAGTACCTATGCTGTGTTTGCTAACATGGAGATGAGTGCAATTGTGCGGTAGTTTGAACTCTCTTTGGCATTGTCCTTCTTTGGGATTGGAATGAAAACTGACCTTTTCCAGTCCTGTGGCCACTGCTGAGTTTTCCAAATTTGCTGACATATTGAGTGCAGCACTTTAACAGTATCATCTTTTAGGACTTGAAATGGCTCACTGGAATTCCATCACCTCCACTAGTTTTGTTCACAGTGATACTTCCTAAAGCCCACTTGACTTCACATTCAGGATGTCTGGCTCTAGGTGAGTGATGACACCATCCTGATTATCTGGGTCATTAAGATCTTTTTTGAATAGTTCTTCTGTATATTCTTGCCACCTCTTCTTTATATTTTCTGCTTCTGTTAGGTCTATACTATTTCTGTCCTTTATTATAACCATCTTTGCATGAAATATTCCCTTAGTATCTCTAATTTTCTTGAAGAGATCTCTAGTCTTTCCTATTCTATTGTTTTCCTCCATTTCTTTGCATTGATCATTGAGGAAGACTTTCTTATTTCTCCTTGCTATTCTTTGGAACTCTGCATTCAAATGGGCCTATTTTTCCTTTTCTTCTTTGCCTTTTGCTTCTCTTCTTTTCACAGCTATTTGTAAGGCTTCCTCAGACAACCATTTTGGCTTTTTGCATTTCTTTTTCTTGGGGATGGTCTTGATCACTACCTTCTGTACAATGTTACAATCTTCCGTCCATAGTTCTTCAGGCACTCTGTCTATCAGATCTAATCCCTTGAATCTATTTCTCACTTCCACTGTATAATCACAAGAGATTTGATTTAGGTCATACTTGAATGGTCTAGCGGTTTTCCCTACTTCCTTCAATTTGTCTGAGTCTTGTTTTGGCAGTAGCTGATAGAATTCTGTAGTGATCGGTATACAGGTCAAGAAACAACAGTTAGAACCAGACGTGGAACAATGGACTGGTTCCAAATTGGGAAGGGAGCACATCAAAGCTGTTTTTTGTCACCTTGCTTATTTAACTTATATGCAGAGTACATCATGTGAAATGCTGGGCTGGGAGAAGCACAGGCTGGAATCAAGATTGCCGGGAGAAATATCAATAACCTCAGATATGCAGATGACACCACCCTTATGGCAGAAAGCGAAGAGGAACTAAAGAGCATCTTGATGAAAGTGAAAGAGGAGAGTGAAAAAGCTGGCTTAAAACTCAACATTCAGTAACTAAGATCATGGTATCCAGTCCCATCACTTCACGACAAATAGATGGGCTAACAATGGAAACAGTGACAGACTTTATTTTCTTGGGCTCCAAAATCACTGCGGACGGTGACTGCAGCTGTTGAAATTAGATGACACTTGCTCCTTGGAAGAAAGGCTATGACCAACCTAGACAGCATATTAAAAAGCAGAGACATAATGTGTCTTCTAATTTCACAGCTGCAGTCACCATCCGCAGTGATTTTGGAGCCCAAGAAAATAAGGTCTCTCGCTGTTTCCATTGTTAGCCCATCTATTTGCCGTGAAGTGATGGGACTGGATACCATGATCTTAGTTACTGAATGTTGAGTTTTAAGCCAGCTTTTTCACTCTCCTCTTTCACTTTCATCTGCATATTTTCCAGTAGTTATGTATGGATTGGAGAAGGAAATGGCAACCCACTCCAGTATTCTCGCCTAGAGGATCCTGTGGACAGAGGAGCCTGGTGGGCTGCTGTCCATAGGGTTGCACAGAGTCAGACATGACTGAAGTGACTTAGCAGCAGCAGCAGCAGCAGCAGCATGTATGGAAGAGGTGGACCATAAAGAAAACTGAGTGCTGAAGAATTAATGCTTTTGAACTGTGGTGTTGGAGAAGACTCTTGAGAGTCCCTTGGAATGCACGGAGATCAAACCAGTCTATTCTAAAGGAAATCAAACCTGATTACTCATTAGAAGGACTGATGCTGAAACTGAAGCTCCAATATTTTGGCCACCTGATGTGAAGAGCTGACTCGTTGAAAAAGACTCTGATGCTGGGAAAGGCTGAAGGCAGGAGGAGAAGGGAACGACAGAGGATGAGATGGTTGGATGATGAACATGAGTTTGAGCAAGCTCCAGGAGTTGGTGATGAACAGGGAGGCCTGGTGTCCTGCAGTCCATGGGGTCGCAAAGAGTCCATCACAACTGAGCGACTGAACTGATGCTACATTTTCTCTGACTGGTTAGACACTATATGGAATGAATAAATGTTTAGTCCCTGTTCCTACAGGATCCCCACTCTTTAAATCCCCCCACTTTACCTCACCCTGGCCAAGGTGGTAAATGTCCTAGGTCAGGGGTCCCCGGCCCCCAGGCCACAGACTGGTACTGGTCTGTGGCCAGTTAGGAACCAGGCCTCACAGCAGGAGGTGAGTGGCTGGTGAACCTGCAAAGCTTCATCTGGGTTTACAGCTGCCCCCCATCACTCGCATTCCTGCCTGAACTCCACCTACTATCCGGGGATCAGCAGTGGCACTAGATCCTCATAGGAGCATGGACCCTACTGTGAACTGGGCATTGAGGGATTAAGGTTGCAGCCTCCTTATGAGAATCATCCTGAAAACACCCCCACCCCCAGCCTGGGAAAAATTACCTTCCACAAAACTGGTCCCTGGGGCCAAAAATGTTGGGGACTGCTGTCCTAGGTACTAGGTACGTTACTAACCCTCACACCAATGTTGTACAGAGGGGTGATCACATGTTTGACTCTATTTCAGCTCCCCTCTCCAACCAGGCACTGGAAGTCCTGCACTGTTCACTGTCGCCACCTGAAAGTCAGCCTGTCCAGGCGCTCTGGGCTCTCCCTGGCTATCAGTGGTCTTTAGTGAAGGGACATCACACAGTGCATACTATTTTGTCTGACAAAAGCTTCAGAAGACAGAGCTCTTCTTGGAAGCATCTTCCTCTATGACACGCTCCACCCCTCCCCTGCTTCTCCTGCCCTGGTGAGGCTTCAGAAATGCCCAATCCTTTATTCCTTTCTGAGGCACCCATCCTCTGTGGATACCCTTTAGACTCACTCTATCCCAATTTGCTTAAAAACAAACTTTCCCCAGTAAATTCAGCCTCTGAGTTCTAATGCCAATCATCACGATTGCTCAAAGTCATAGAAAGACAGCCCTGGAGCCACTCCAGTTGTGTGACACCGTTGTGTGACATTTGCGATATCCAGGTGGCCTTCCCCACACATTGACTATTTTTCTTCATTGCATTCATACTTGCTAAGAGTTCCTTTGGCCTGGTTTAGTGCTTCATCTGGAGAAGGCAATGGCACCCCACTCCAGTACTCTTGCCTGGAGAATCCCATGGACAGAGGAGCCTGGTGGGCTACAGTCCATGGGGTCGCTAGGAGTCGGACACAACTGAGCGACTTCACTTTCGCTTTTCACTTTCCTGCATTGGAGAAGGAAATGGCAACCTATTCCAGTGTTCTTGCCTGGAGAATCCCAGGGATGGGGGAGCCTGGTGGGCTGCCGTCTATGGGGTCGCACAGAGTCGGACATGACTGGAGCGACTTAGCAGCAGCAGCAGCAGCAGCAGTGCTTCATCTGCCTCCTATTTTCCTTGTGAAATTGGTTTTCTCAGCCAAATGATGAGGGACCTGAGAGCAGGTCCTATTTCTTTCTCTTCCTCCATTAACTCATTGGACAAATACGGTCTGAGTGCCTGCAGTGGGCCAGATGCTGCTCTAGGACCCAAGGACACAGCATTGCCCAGAACAGAGGGTTCATGCTCATAAAGCTTGCCTTCCTCTCTCTTTGAACCCCGTAGCAGTGGATGCCCGTAAACACACTGGTCTTGAGGATCCCCGAGGTTTCACTGGGCTCAGCCACAGGCTTGATGCCCTCCCTGGCTTGCACTGGCTCCGAGTGTTTGCCTCTGGTTTCTCCTTGTAGAGACTTCTTTTTCTAGCTCTGCTGACACATGCCCTGAAGAAAGACCACCTTCCCCAGGCCCAAGGCACTGCCACTTGATCTTAGGCCAGGCACTTGAACGTCCTAAGCCCCTTTTCTCACCCATCAAAGATGGGTAGTGTCCACGTGACAGGTTATTGTGAGCTGTAAGTAGCGTGGCACAGTACTCCTCATTATTGCAGCACAATTGTGTTCAGAGATAAAAATTAAGTATCCCGCTTCCACTCTCCAGCATATTCTTACTGCCCTGATTCTTCCAGAAGTCTCCTTTCCCTGAGAAAGACAAAATGCAATAGAATACAAATACCAAGGAACCAAATTCTTGGCTTTGGAGATTCAAAATCCATTTCCACAGATAAGATACCAGTGGAAATCACTGATAGTCCACACTGAACAGTGTGTATCTCAGAGGGGCCCAGGATGACTCTTGTTATGGTTAGAATAGGGTAGCTATGCTGCAGCCACAAACATACCCCAAAACAGAGGATGTTGGTACATGAAAGTTTGTTTCTCCTTCATTTAGCTCTGATCCATGGCTCCTCCTCCTAGGTAGCTCCCTTCCAAGTGATGACTCAGAGATCCAGCATGCTTAGTTATGGCCACTAGTGTGGCCCCAGCAGGAGAAGAGGACTGGAAAGTCACAGAGAGGGCTTTACATCACCTTAGCAAATAAACAACATGCATTATCTCCCCATACAGCCCCTAGACCAGAACTAGTCACATGTACCCAACCTAACTACATGAGAGATTGGGAAATGCAGTCCTCCTGTTTACTCAGGCAGAGAAAATGAAACAGAATTTAGGAAGACCTAGTTTTGTTTTTTCCTCCATCATGAACCAGGCATATTCTGGGCATGATCATCCATAAACTCCCTGCAGAACTAAGACGTTATCCCACATAGAAAACCCTAAGTCGCAATGAGCTTTAATCTAAATTGAGAAATCACTGAATTCTACTGGGTTTTCATGAAAATGACTAGGTTATAATTTTTGTCATCAGGGAGAAATAGGAAACCTAAAGATATGAAACAGTTTTAGGTATAGAAAAATAAATGAAGTCATCTTTGCCTACACGAGAACATGAGTCATTACATTATTACGTGGGTCAGGACATTACTGCAGGCTACACATGTTTATAGCTGGAAAAAAATCTTATAGATTGTTGGTCAGAGGTGGGGTAGCACAGAGACTCAGTGTATTGGCTCCTGGGTTCAAATCTGAACTCTGCACCTCACTAGCAGAGTGAAGTTTAAATGCGATCAAATGGGGTAATGCTCAGCTCCTGGCTGCGTACATCATAAGGTTGCCATGGTAATGGATGTTAACTAGACTTACTGTGGGGATCATTTTGCAATATACTCACCTAGTGATCATGGTATACACCTGAAACTAATATAATGTTATATGTCAATTATGTTTTATTAGAAGACAGACGAGGAGGGAAAAAACTGCTATTAATTGAGCTCTTGTGATGTGCCAGGCATTTTACATAACTCACATCACTCAGTCCTTACAACTCTGTGAATTGGGTATCATCATGACCATTTTATAAACACAGCACTTGGCATTTAGAGAGATTGAGTTAACCTGTGCAGGGACACGGGAAATTCTAAAACATGCCACACGGAGATCCAACCCTGGCTCGCCAGTGCCCTGACTCTCCAACGCCGGGCAGGTGACTTCAGTATACTAGGATTTACTTTCTCTGCCTGTAAAAGAGGAATAGAGATAACATGTCCCTGGCTCAGCTGGTAAAGAATCCGCCTGCAATGTGGGAGACCTGGGTTTGATCCCTGGGTTGGGAAGATCCCCTGGAGAAGGGAAAGGCCTTCCTTTTACCCACTCCAGTATTCTGGCCTGGAGAAGTCCATGGACTGTATAGTCCATGGGGTCGCAAAGAGTTGGACACAACTGAGTGACTTTCACTTCATTTCGCTTCAGGGGAAAAAAAAAAGCTCCACAAGTTCCTTTACCTTCCTCCAGCTAAGAGGTGGGGTCTTTGCCCCCTCCTCTTGAATTTGGGTTGACCTTAATGACTAGCTTGTGACCAATAGAATGAAGCTCAACTTCCAAAGCTACTCAGAAGAGGCCATGTGGTTTCTGCCTGGTTCCCTTGAACACTTGCCTTTGGAGCCCTGAGTTGTTGTTATAGGCTGATTTATGCTCTCACACCCCAAATTCATCTGTTGGAGCACCCACCCTCAGTACCTCCGAATGTGACCTTCTTTGGAAATAGGGTCTTTGTAGAGGTAGTCAAGTTAAAATGAAGTCAGTAGAGTGGCTCCTAATCCAGTAAGACTGGTATCCTTATAAAAAGGGGAAATTTAAACACACACACACACAGAGAAGACAGTGTAAAGATACAGCAGACAGCCATCTATCTACAAGCCAGAGAGAAGGGCGTGGGACAGATCATTCCTTCAGGGTCCTCAGAGAGAACCTACCCTGCCAACACCATGAATTTGGACTTCCAGCCGCCAGACTGTGAGAACCCATTTCTGTTGTTCTAAGCAAGCCACTGAGGTCGTAGTACTTTGTTACAGCAAACAAATACAGTTGTCATGTAAGAAGGCAGACCCCACCCCCAAGGCCTCCATGCTGTTAGGAATCCCAGGCCACATAAGGAGGCCACGTGTGTGTATTTTGGTGACAGCCCTGCTGAGGTTCCAGCTGACAGCCAGCATCACCCATCAGACACAGAGAGAAGATACCCCCAGATGATTCCAGCCACCAGCTATAGCTCCCCCACCCCTGGACTTACCCACATTTTTGAGTGTTCCCAGACAAGAAAGACCCCCACACATCACAAAGCAAGTGGGTCTTTCATACTTGTAACTAAATTCTGTCTGAATTCTCAGCCCTCAGAATCTATGTGCATAATAAAATAGCTTTTGTTAGGTCAGAGGTTTCGAGGCTCTATGGAGCAACAGGAAGGGGAACAGTGTGACAGCTAGTGAGGCCACAGCTGGGGCTCCCTGACTCCAGAATGCAGACCTCCCCCAAAAGCAAGCTCACTGGCTTGCTGTCTCAGAGGGTGTCTGGGTAGGAGGATTTTTGCTGAGTTTTGTCTCCGAGAAAACAACACTGGCCCACGTGGGCTAGACTTTGGTTGACCCATTGAGGACTGTCTGGCCTCTGAGGAAGCCAGTTCCCCTCAGCCTTCTTCAAGTTTCGAGAGCAGGCCAGGATCCCAAAGGCAGCCATCGTGTCTGGTCTCTTCAAGGTCTGACCACCTGGAAGAGGGTTAGAATGGTAGGCATTGCCTGACCCTGTGCCAGTGGTCATTTTGCAGATGGGTCTGTAACCAGGAGAGCTGCTGGGAAGCAGAGTATAATCTGGGTGTCTGACTGCTCGGGTTTGAATTCTACCTGTGCAGTCTCTAGCTGTACGGTCTAGATTAGTAATAAAACCTCCCTGAGCCTACTTCTTCATCTGCGAAATGGGAAAATAATGGCACCCACCTTGTAAGGGTTCTCATGAGGCTCGCCTAGGACATTGTTGTGGGAAGTGTGGAGTTGGGGCCCAGCAGAGAGTCAGCTCACAGTATGTGTGTGCTATGCCTGCCATTCATCAACAGCAACCCTTAGCTCCTAGGGGTTTATCTGCTCTCTCCAGGGCAGACTAGTTTATTTTCTGGGAGCTACCCTGCAAAGGAAAGAAGGTAGCTTAAAATAACCCCAAGAAGTTTGAGCTCTTTCAAAAGTTAATTTTGAAAAATTAATAAAGATTCCAGACAAACCTACGGTAGCGTTGTTATTACTGATGTGCTGCTGCTGTTCTGAATAGCCTTGAAAACTCCTGGTTTTGAAGCTGCAAAGGGTGGCAATTAGTCTCTCCTGAAAGTCCTCGCAGCAGTAAAGCCTTGGCACAGGGCGCAGGGTTTCGCTTCCTTCCCCATTTTGCGGTCACTATGTCTGCCTGCCTCCCCGCTGCGGCCCAGGCAGGGGCAGTGGAAGGGCCGCGTGGTCTCCTCAGCTCACTGCTGCAGGAAACGCAGCCTGCTGCCATGATGACTCCCAGAAAAGAAGGCAGATGGGCTGACTCAAAGTGAACCGTCTCCCCGCACCGCCCCGCACCCTCGCATGCTGACCCCACAGGGCCCCCTCCCCAGAAGGTGAGACTGAATCACGGCTCAGGGTCCTGGGACGCTCCCGGGCTTCTCTCCCAGTGCTGGCCTGGCCAAGCGCTCCAACTGCAGGGTGCCTTCACGGATCAGAGCTAATTCCCCCCTAAGCAGTGGCCTGCCCCGCGGCAGCACTCTGTCAGAAACCAGCTCTGGGCAGGCAGCTGGCAGGCTGCTCTGCTCCCTCCTGCTCCACGCGGGGCAAGGCTTGTCCAAATATTTGCCTTGATCCTGCTTTCTGATTCATCATGTGCAGGAACCTCTGTAATTTCATCTACTGCGTGACTCAGACCAGGGCTCAGCACAAGTGCCGAGCACCCGAGGCCGGAGCCGCTCGAAGGACAGGCCCACAGCCAGCGCCTGCTGCTCCCAGCCAGCCCTGGGGTTCGGGAGCATGGCTGGGCCTCCCTGGACTGCCTAGCCCTAGATTAAATCTCTTTTGTCTGGGATGATTAATAGAGCCGCAAACACGCCTCAGTGCAAGGGTGTGAGGTGCACTTTGTACCTTTTCCAAGTCTTTTTCTTTTAAATGCTAAATCCATTTGCAGCTCATAAATTACGTTGGCTTCAAAATGAAATGTTCCTGACAGCAGCAGGCAGGGTGTGGGTCCCACTAAAACATTTTCTCTCTGCATCCCCTCTCTGGCTGTGGAGACCCTAGGAGAAATCAGCTTGCCTTCCGGAGGGGGAGGGGAGGCAGCAGAATGACCTAGATTCCAAATCTGCGAGACAGGTAGAGCCAGCTCTCCTGTCTTCCAAAGGCTGCCCTGCACAGGGTCCCAGGGTTTCAAAGGAGCCAGCAGGACGCAACTCTCTCCTGTTCCGACTTGGACCCTCTCCTCTTACGGGTGACAGGGTCATTTTCTCCTTCACCAGGTCTGTCCTCTTAGGAAAGTCCACAAGCTGGGCTAGCGCGGCCCCTGGTGCTCCCTGGCAGGGGGACAGGAGAAGGGTGCAGCTGAAGGCAGGGTGAGGCGTTCCCCGAGGAGGGAGGTGTGTGGGGTGAGGGAAGGTGGCAGCTCAGACACTGGCGTCTCCAGCAGTCAAGACAAATGGAATTTAAACTTTCTTTCCACCACTTTCTAGCTTTGTGGCTTTGGGCAAGTTACTTGCCCTCTCTGAGCCTCTGTTTCTTCTTCCATTCATTCACTCAATGCTTATTTTCAAAGCACTCTGTCAGGCCTAGCCCACCCCCTAGCACTTACCTTACATTCTGACACTACACAGCAATGTGTATTTGTACCTTGCCAGGCAGAGGGAAATAATAAACAGAAGATGAGTGAGATGCTGGTCAGTGAGCCCCTGTGCTCTGCTAGGGGCCTGGCCCAGACGACTGAGGCAGGCAATGGGCAGGAGGGACCCAGAGAGCGGTCGTGAAGTGGGATCATGCCTGCGCCACGCACAGTGGGAGCTCCGTAAACACTGCTGCTGTCATTATTACTATTTGACAGCGGGTAGTGCACTTGCCGTGAAGACGTTGAAGGGAGAATGCAGCAAGCTGGGAGGAAGATGACTTCAAAGCCAGGGTGACGCTGGCGCCTGCAATGGGTGAGCGTCATTTCCCGCCACTCCATACTCCCTGCATCCCGGCCTCCAAAGCACAGGCAGGCTTCAGTCCACTCTGTGCCCCAAAGGTCAGCTGGCTAGAGTTTCACGAGCAGGCATTCCAGGCCTGGGGCCTGCACAGGCAGCACTCTGCCCGCAGTCAAGCCTCCAAGTTCCCATCCAGGACCAGCTGCCCAAGCTCCGGCCCATCCCAGTTGGCCTCAGGGGTGCTGAGGCAGCTGCTGCCAGGCAGGGGTGGAGTGGGCGAGGCAGACGAGAAGCAGGCCCCAGGGCAGCTGTCCTCACCGCCAGACCCGGAGCCACACTCGGGCCGGGGTGTCCCAGTCGGGGGCACGCCAAGCTCTGCAGGGAGGGGGTGCCCAGTGGATGTACATATGTACACATGCTTTATGGTACTGACCTGCCTTCAAATTTTTATTTCATTTTAATTTCCAAGATTCTGGGCAGTTTCTATGGTCTGGCCCCATTTTATAAGGAAAACGAGGCTCAGGGAGGTCCCGGAAGCAGATGGCAGGACAAAGAAGTTCAGACCACATGTTCTGTGGGCCTTCAGGTGGCAGCCCCCAAAACAGGAGGGCCCAGCAGGGGCCTGAGTTCGGCCCCTCTTCCCATCACATCACGCTCCCTGAGAGACACAAAAGGAAGTTTTTGTGTCTCCCGTTTTTAAGGTTGAAGGAGAGTCGATAGCAGGAGCAGAGTTTAAACGGGGCCCCTTCTGGCCTCACAGCCCGCACCGCGAGGCCGGCACGGAGGCGCTGCCCGCACAGGCTCCCGCAGAAACTCTGCAGGCGGTGGGTGGGCTCTGCCGCAAGCCCACACTCAGCGCTTTCCACTGCCTCCCTCTTCCCCTTTCACTTCCGGCAGACGTGGGTCTGCGTCGGCCTCACCCCGAGGGCACAGCTCTTGGCATTCATCTTGATGTCCTGTGGCACCAGGCACAGTGAACTGCCCGGGGCGGGGACCCCCCGCTCGCTCCTTCTCCTGAAAAGAGAACGCACTGCAAACCAGGCCTGGGCACAGACTGAAGGAGCTGTCAGCAGCGTGCAGGCTCGGCTGAGAATCGCAAGCCTCCTGGGCGTTCCGTAGCCGGGCCAAGAGGGCAGAGGCGGCCGGGCAGGAGAGGGCAGGTGACAGCAGAAAGCCCGTGTGGCCTCCGCAGCGGCAGCCGGCCAGCCTGCAACAGAACAGTTCCTCTAAGAGGGCCTGGAACACAGCCACAAAGCGGGGACTGCCCTTCTGACGGGGCTGGGGGAGCTTTGCAGAGAGAAAAGATATGAGCCCTTGCATCTTGGGGAAGTTTAAAGACAACCCAGAGAATGACATCTTAGATTCTACCTTCCGGAAAGGCTGAGGGCTGGGCGCAATTCCCTGCCTTTGTTCCCCTCTTTTGTCTTGGGCAAATGTTCCTGGCCATACTCGTACCTGTGGTTTTATTGTCATCTGCTTTGGAAACAGGCAGGGTGTAAATCCGTCAGCGAGATTTTAAAATGCAGCTCTTTGCTCTAGCATCGAAATAGACAAAAAAGAAAGAGGCACTTCATAAATGCCTTTGGAGGCTTGTGATGTGCCTGGGGCTGCCAATAAAAGGCAAATTCTCTGCTTTGAGGTTACACACACTGAACCCAGGGGGTCCTTGGGCCTCTGGTCACAGCACGAGCCCTGCTGGTGGGGCTCGATCTGCAACCCTGGTGCTCCCAGCTGTGAGGGGTTGTGTGGACCACGGCCACCTCTGGGACCCAGCAGGAAAGGAGGGAGGCTCCTTGCTGCAGCCAGCAACATATGAGGCCCCCGATCACTCCTCTAGAAAAGAGGGCAGAGCAGGGTGACGCAGAACACCTCTACCCCTTCCCTTGAATTTCTGCCACCACTGGCTTCCCAGGTCTTCCTTCTTACTTAGCAGAGGTCTGACAGTACCCGGAAGTCCCAACTCTTAGGACCGTCCCACCCCAAGAAGCCAGGTGAAGGCTGGTTTGCCTTGCTGGGCACCGGGTGTCATGCTGTTGGTGGTGGAGCGCTTGGCAGAGGTGATACCAGAGACCATGGGTTCCCTGAGTCTGAGGAAGGATCCCAGGAAGGATTGTGGAAACTGGCCAAAGGTAAAACAGAAGGCTTTAAATATTTGAGTCCAGTTGAGGAGGGAATCAAGTGTGATAACAAGGCCGCCACCTGCCCTCCCTGCCCTATTTGGGAGGGCAGCGTGAGGAAAACCTTTATGTGAGCTTGAGGGGAACACAGAGTTCTGAGTCAGTCATAGATTAGTGGGTTAAGACAGAACAGTCTCGGCAGATAAATTATACCCAGAAGCTGTGTGTGAGTCCTTGGAGTTGACATTGAAAGGTTCAGTTATCATAGTGAGAGTGATGCCTGCTTCATTCTGATAGGACTCAATTATTGTGATAAATGTCCTTGGAGTTTAACTCTTTTATTTCACCTAAAGTTGGAATGAGGATCTCAACCTCAACTGGATACGACTGGTCCCTTCTTTCCCCTGCCCCTCTGGGATCCTTGGGGAGCCTCCTTGAGCAGTAGACATCTAGTATTTCAAAAGGACACATCCTCCTCTCCTGGGATTGTTAGGACTTTTGGTCCAAAGTGACAAAAGTCCAGGTCAAACAAGCCTATGAAGTTTATTGGGAGGAACTTGGGTACTATCTTGGAATCTAGGATGAAATAAAAAAACCTCCAAGAGAGGTGAAAACCAGGCCTAGAAGGTGCCAAGGATACAGGAATCTACTCCCTATCTGTCTTGCTTGCCTCTGCTTTTTTCCACCAACTCATCTTCTGTGATGCTTTGTGCCTGTGTGGGCTGGAAGATGATTGTGGCACAGCTCCTCTCTTTACAGCTAGATTCACCCAGGAACTAACTAGTTCAGCCATCTGGGGTCAGGAAGACAGGGGTATGTGTGTAGATACAGCTGCCAGGGGCCCTTTTTCTGTAGGCGGGTGGGTGGAAGGGCTCAGAGAACAGCATCATTGTGAGCAGGGAAGTCATTCTGAGAGGACATGTGTCCTGCTGCAGACCCCAAGAAGGCTCTCCCAGGCTTTCCTGATGCCAGGAACAACTCGATGGGCTGCTAGGAGGCAGGAGGCCTGGAGTGCCCACCCCCACAGGCTCAGGTTCTCTTGATTTATTACAGCGCTCTCTCTTTATTACAACTGACTGTAGTAAGGTGTCTGGGAGGCCTTTCTCAGCGTTGCCAGTTTCTCATGCAATGCAAAGCCTGGTTCTCCCACACGTGCCTCAGACATCCACGCCTCCACGAGGCAGCAGGACCTAAAGCCCTGAGACTGCTTTCTCTGCACTTGGATCCTCCCTTCCACGTGGGTCCATGCGTCATTTGATGCACTTTCCTGGATTCTTACCATACTCTGCCACCTGCTAAATGCCTGATCTTGATAAATCTTGGTCTTCTTGTCTGTAAAGTGGGGATAGTAAGTGATATGTTCCCCTCAAGGCTGTTGTAAGAACTTGAGATCATGTGTGTCAGAACCTCAGTTCACTGAGCTCTGTTGCTGACTTCTAGAAGGTGCTCAGTAAAACTCAATCCCTGTGGGTTCCCCTCCCTCCTAAGGATGGGACCCTTAGGACCTAAGGACCTCCCAGGCAACAGTGTTGTTCTCCTGCCCTTCCCCACCAGGGCAATTTTTAGCCAAAGTCCTAATGACAGTGCCACTCACAAGGGGACCAAGGCATTACCATGCAGGTGAGATACTTGGAAGAACTGGGTGACATAAACATTTACACAGGCCCAACCATTTATAGTCACACAGGACATCCTGACTCAGTGCCTCAGAGAGTGGAATGGATTTCACTTTAAGGAATTCCACATCAACATTCCCTTGAAGCCACATTCGGAGACAGATTCTGGGAGGTTGGGCTGTGGAAACTCTTTAATTTTTGAGTTATGTGCGTTGAGTGAGTGAGTCAGGGATGATAGATGATTCAAACCTAGCAGAACCCAGACCACATAGAGAGAATGAAGAAAGACGCCCACAGGACCCAGGGGAATTTCTAAAGAATCTTCTCAGAGTGTTTGGAACTGAAGAGCCCAGCGGATTCCATTCTGTCTCTAACATGGCCACAGCCCACCCATCACCAAGGCCCTTTGGAAGGGGCTGCAGAGAGAGGGAGGGTCATCAGCTTGAAGAAAGACTGGAGAAACACACTCAGGGCCCTGCAAGAGGGGCGGCGGGTAGATGACAGAGTCCACCAGTTCTACTCATGTTTGTCTACCCCTCTCAAGACTCAAAGTCTCAGGACACAAGGCTTCCCTGGTAACTCAGCAGTAAGGAATCTGCCTGCCAATGCTGGAGATGTGGGTTCGATCCCTGGGTCAGGAAGATCCCCTGGAGAAGGAAAGGGCAACCCATTCCAAGATTCTTCCCTGGAAAATCCCATGGACAGAGGAAACTGCCAGGCTACAGTCCATGGGGTCCCAAAGAGTCGGACATGACTTAGCGACTGAGCAGGCACTCAAGGGTCAAAGTCCCAGGACACAAGGTCAAGACAGTTTTGACCTTGCAGAAAGGTTGTGGGCAGGGCCTTCTGGCTGAGCATCTCTCCAAGTGAAATCATGGCCCTGTGACCAGAGAGGAGGCCATGGCGGCTGGGTGACCAAAAACCAACAGAGCTGCCCCATAGAAAGTCCTGTTCATCTTGCCTACAACATACTCTTCAAGTATATTCCTCCAAACCACCCCTGCCCTTCTGATTCCCTGGCCCCTACCTTATTGCATGGACCTTAGCTGCTGCAGCAGTGGCCCTCCAGCTGTGGCCCGCCTCTTCCCCTTCTCCTCCATCGGCTGCCAGAACTCACTCCCAGAAACACACACCTGGGGTATCTCCCGGGCACAACACCTCAGTGGCTCCCACCTAGAGAATGTCACCATTGACCCCAAGCTTGCGGCCTGACTTCAAGCCCTCACTTTCCGTTTCAGCCACAGGTTGTCACCTCCCTCCACACCTTGGGCCACGCTAATCTTTTTGCTGGGAAAACCACCTGTTCCTGCTTTACCCAACTCACTCATCTTTTCCCAGGGCCCTGGTCAAACATGGTCTCTTCTCTGAGGCTCTCCCAGGCCTCCAGCACTTGTGATTGCAGGATCTCGCTGCCCCCTGGAGACTTGACTACCATCGGTCTCCTGCCTGGATGGTAAAGATTTGGGAAAACAGGGACTGTGACTGCTCAGAGCCCATTCAGAGCCTGGCCCGGTGGTGGGGTGTCTCCTGAGAGCCAGGCTCCCCGGCCCCTCCTGCCTCTCTGCTGGGCTCCTGGTGCTCCCTGCACGGGGGCAGGGAAAATCCCAGCCGGCGCCATTTCCTGTCCTCCACACCCTTGCAGATCTTCCTTGTCCCAGGTTCTTCCTCTCCAGAGAGCTCCTTATCTGAGGACAGTCCCGGGCACAGCAGCAGGTCTGGAGGAGCCGTCCTGCCGATTTCCTGCCTCAGCCACTCTGGATTTGAGTCAGAAGGTCTGAGTTTAGAGCCAAGCTCTGAACCCCTTCCCAGCTTGGTGACCTTGACCATTGTGTTCACCTCTGCTAAGCTTCAATGTCTTAATTTATAAAATGAAGTATTTTTTTTTTTTTTGGCATGAATTTGTTGTTACAAGTAACAGTGTGTCTCCCAACCAGTCTCTTTCCCCATGAGGAATGACTATTAGCACTTTATAGCCTACCTACCCAAACTTTTTCTATGCATTTATACTTCAAATTTATCATTTTGTAGCAAGAGTTACATCTACACACATTTTTGTGCCTTGCTGTTTTTACCTAACTGTTCACATGCCCCCTGCGTTGGAGCTCCCTTATTCTTCATAACTGCCGTTTATCTCACAGTATATGAATGACCTGTAGTTCACTTAGCAATGCTCCTAACATTAAACATTTCAACTATTTTCCTTAAAAACACTTGTCATTAACATTTTTATTTTGTGATAATTGTAGATTCATAGGCAATTGTAGAAATAATAGAGAAACATTATGTACCCCTTGGGGCTTCCCTCATAGCTCAGTTGATAAAGAATCTGCCTGCAATGCAGGAGACCCTGGTTTGATTCCTCGGTCGGGAAGATCTGCTGGAGAAGGGATAGGCTACCCACTCCAGTATTCTTGGGCTTCTCTTGTGGCTCAGCTGGTAAAGAATCCGCCTGCAATGCAGGAGATCTGTGTTCAATCCCTGGATAGGGAAGATCCCCTGGAGAAGGGAAAGGCTACCCACTCCAGTGTTCTGGCCTGAAGAATTCCATGGACTATCCATGGAGTCACAGAGTCGGACACGACTGAGTGACTTTCACTTTCACTTTCATGTACCCCTTACCCAGTTTCTCAAAATGGTGATGTTGACATCTTTCAAAACAGCAGTGAGTACAATATCACCACCAGGACACCAGCATGGCTGCACTCGAGATGCAGGACATTTCCCTCCCGACAAGGGTCCCTCTCCTTGCCCTTTTTTGGCCACACTTGCTGCTTTCCCACCCTTACCACACTCCCTTCCCTGACTCATCTTTTACCCGTGGCAATCATGAATCTGTTTTCTAAATGTAACCTTTGGGATTGTTGATTTTTTTCCATTTAGCATAATTCCCTGAAGATTCATGCAGGTTCAGGGATTTTACCAATGAAGCTGCTATAAACATTTCTGTACAGGCTTCTTGTGGGAACATAAATTTAATTTCTCTAGGATAAATGTCCAGGATTGCAAATGTTGTATGACAGTTGTATGTTTAGTTTTATAAGAAACTGCCAAAATGTTTTCCAGAGTGACCACACCACTTTGCATTCCCACCAGCAGTATACGAACGAGATTGTTTCTCTGTTAACATTTAGTACTGCCCCTATTTTTTGTCACTTTAACAGGTATGTAGTGATATCTGTGGTTTAATTTGCATTTTCTTAATGCCTAATGATGTTGAACATCTTTGGTGAAAATGTCTTTTCATGCCATTTTCTAACTGACTTTTGCTTTGCCTTGTTTTACTGTTAAGTTTTGAGAGTTTTTATATATCATTCTAGGTACCAATTCTTTGTCAGATTTGTGGTTTGCAAATAATTTCTCCCAGTCTCTAGCCTGTCTTTTTATCTTCTTAACAGGATATTTTACACAACAAGATTTTGAATTTTGATGAGGTCCAACTTAACAGTTTTCCCTTTTAAAGACTGTGCTTCTGGTGTCAAGTTTAGAAACTTGGCTTAATCCTAAATCCTGAAGATCTCATCTTACTTTTTTTCTAAACGATTTATAGTTTTACATTTTCCATTTAAGTCCATGATCCACTTTGAATTAGGTATAAAGTTTAGGTTCAGGTTCACTTTTTGCCATTAGATGTCCAATTGCGCCAACATCCTTTGCTGTAAAGTCTGTCCTTCCTCCATTGAATTGCCTTTGCAGCTTTGTCAAAAATCAGCTGGGCATTTTTGTGAGAGTCTATTTCTGGGTTCTCTGTTCTGTTCTGTTGATCTGTGTCTGTCTCTGTGCCAATCCTGCACAGTCTTGATTACTATGGTTATATAATAGGTCTGGAAATCAGGCAGGCTGTTCTTCCCACTGTAGTCTTCTTTTTCATAATTGTTTTAGCTATTGTAGTTCATTTGCTTTCCTATAAAATTTTTAGAATAATTTTGTCAGTATCTATAAAAAAATCTTGGCAAAGTTTTGATAGAAATTTTGTTAAACCTGTGTATCAAATTGAAGAGAATTGACATCTTTACTATTTTGACTTTTCCAATCCCAAACTGTAATCTTTCTCTCCATTTTTTAGATCTTTCATTTTTTTCATTAGAGTTTCGTAGTTTTCAATAAGTAAGTCCTTATATATTTTTTAAATTTACCTATAAGCATTTCACTTTTGACCAACTGTAAATTCTATTATGCTTTTAATTGCTAGTGATCATTGCTAGTATATAGAAATGCTATTGATTTTTTTACGGTTATCTTGGATCCTGCAACCTTGTCAAACACATTTATTAGTTTTAGGAAGTTCTGTTTTTTTTTTTTTTTTTTTTTTTTTGTAGATTCCTTGAGATTTTCTATACAGGAAATTACTTGCTAATATGGATTTTTGTATTTTTTTGTGTGATTATTAAGTTGTGTCACTTTATTTAATAGTCGTAGATCACACACACTTTCATTTTTTCCTTTATAAACTGTATGCTTTTCATTTCCTTTTCTTGCCTTATTGCACTGGTTAGAACTTCCAGTACTATTCTGAATAAGAAGTGAGACATCCTTGGGAGGGGATATATGTATACCTATGGCTGATTTGTGTTGACGTTTGACAGAAAACAACAAAATTCTGTAAAGCAATTATCCTTCAATAAAAAAATAAATTAAAAAAAAAAGAAATGAGACATCCTTGATGAGTGTGGATCTTTGTTCTTGATCTTAGAGGGAAAGCATCTGGTCTTTCACAATTAAGTATTAATGTCATCTCTAGGT
This sequence comes from Okapia johnstoni, assembly GCA_024291935.2. NCBI lineage: Eukaryota > Metazoa > Chordata > Mammalia > Artiodactyla > Giraffidae > Okapia > Okapia johnstoni. The sequence continues at coordinate 5,715,367 of CM044326.1, forward strand.
TTTCTTTAGATGCTTTTTATCAAGCTTAGGGAGTTCCCTCTATTCCTAGTTTGCTGAGAGTTCTTAAAGTCATGAATGAATATTGCATTTTGTCAAATGCTTTTTAAGAGCCCACTGACATAACCATAAAATTTTTATCCTTTAGTCTTATGATATGATGAATAATATCAGTTGATTTAAATATTGAGCAAATCTTACATACCTAGAAAAAATTCCCTTTGATCACGATATATAATTCTTTTCCTACATATCTGAATTCTACATGCTAAAACTTTAAGGATTTTGCATCTATATTTATGAGTGATGTTAGTTTGTAGTTTTATTTTTATGCTGCATTTTTCTGATTTTGTTATCAGGGTAATCCTAGCTGCATGAAATGAATTGGGAAATGTTCTGTCTTCTGTTTTCTGGAAAAGATTATATAAATTAGGGTTAATTCTTTAAAGTTCTGATAGAATTCCCAGTGAAGCTATCTGAGCATGGAGATCCCTTTTGGGGGAGGGAAATTTTAAAATTATGAATTCATTTTTAAATAGTTACAGGACTAGTCATATGATCTATTTCACATTGGATGAGTTGCGACGATTTGTACTTTTCAAGAAATTGATCAGTTTAATCCAAGTTGTTATACTTGTGTTGTGTTTTGCGGCATCCCTTGTTGTCTTTTCGATGTCTGCATTGTTTGTAATGATAGTCCCTGTTTTATTCTTAATGCTGTTAATCTGAGTCTCATCTCTTTTTTCCCTTTGTAAGTCTTGCTATAAATTGGCCAATTTTACTTATTTACTTTGCTATTCTTTTCATATATTCTTGAGAAAAAAAACTCAGATTATTGATTTGAGACTTTTCTTTTTATCTAATATAAATTTTAACGCTACAAATTCCCCTCTCAGCAATACCTTAACACGGGTTTTCATTTTTATTTAGTTCAATATATTTTTAAATTTTCCTTGAGACTTCCTCTTTGACACGTGGATTGTTTACAAGTGTATTTAATTCTCAAGTGTTTGGCAGTTTTTCTGTTATCTTTCTGTTATTATTTAGAGTTTGATCCCATTGTGGTCAGAATGCACTCTCTATATAAGTTCAGTTATTTTAATTTTGTTGAGATTTATTTTATGGCCCAGAATATAGTCTACCCTAGTATATGTCCCGTGGACATATAAAGAATATACTTTGTGCTGTCACAGGACTGAATGCTTTCTAAGTGTCAGTGAGATTCTGTTAGTCGATGATGCTGTGGAGTTTTCTCACGTTCTTGCTGGATCTATGTCTTGTTACTCTATCCATTTTTGAGAGAGAAATGCTGAAGTTCCCAGCTATCATCATGGGTGTGTCTATTTCTCCACTCAGTCCCATCAGTTTTGCTTCACATTTTTGTAGGTTGTTTGCTGCATACACTTTTAGGATTCTTATGTCTTTTTGGTGGATTGACCTTTTGAGCATTGCGTAATATGCCTCTCTCTGTCTGGTAATTACCTTTTCTTTAAGTTATATTTCATCAGATAATATAACACTCCTGCTTTTTTTTTTTAAATAAAGCTTTTATTTTAGGGTATATTTACAGCTACAAAAAAGCTGTGAAGAGAGTTTCCATACATCCCATTCCCCATTTCCCTTATTACCCAACATCTTACATTAGTATGATACATTTGTCACAAAGAGCCAATATTGATATATCATTATTAACTAAAGCCTACATTTTATTCTGATTTCCTTAGTTTTTATCTAATGCCCTTTTCCTGTCTGAGATTCCATTCAGATTATTACATTACATTTAGTCATGATGTCTCCTTAGAATTCTCTTCAGTCAGTTCCGTCATTCAGTCATGTCTGACTCTTTGCGACCCCATGGACTGCAGCCTGCCAGGCTTCCCTGTCCACCACCAATTCCTGAGATTTGCTCAAACTCATGTCCATCGAGTCTGTGATGCCATCCAACCATCTCATCCTCTGTCATCCCCTTCTCCTCCTGCCTTCAATCTTTCCCAGCATCAGCGTCTTTTGCAATGAGTCAGTTCTTTGCATCAGGTGGACAAAATATTGGAGCTTCAGCTTCAGCATCAGTCCTTCCAATGAATATTCAGGACTAATTTCCTTTAGGATTGACTGGTTTGATCTCCTTGCTGTCCAAGGGCCTCTCAAGAGTCTTCTCCAGCACCACAGTTCAAAAGCATCAATTCTTCAGCACTCAGCTTTCTTTATGGTCCAACTCTCACATCCATACATGACTACTGGAAAAACCATAGCTTTGACTAGGCAGACCTTTGTCAGCAAAGTAATGTCTCTACTTTTTAATATGCTGTCTTGGTTGGTCTAAGAATTCTCTTAGATGTGACAATTTCTCAGAGCTTCTTTGTTTTTGATGATCTTGACAGTTTTGAGGAGTATGGGTAAGATATTTTGCATGATGTTCTGCAAGTGGGATTTGTCTGATGTTTTTCCCACAATTAAACTGAGGTTACGGGTTTTGGAGAGGAAGATCACATAGTGCCATTCTCATCAAATCATGTCAATAGTACATACTATCAACATGGTGTTCATTGTTGATATTAACCTTGTTCACCTGGATGAGAAAGTGTTTATCAGGTTTCTCTACTATAAAGTTATTCTCCCCCACCTCTCCCCTTTCATACTGTCCTTTTTGAAAAGCAAGTCATTATGCACAGCCCAAACCTAAGGAGTGAGGAGTAATATTCCATGTTCTCAAGGGCAAAATCTCTACATAAATTATTTGAAATTCTTCTGTATGGGAGATTTGTCTGTATTCCCCATTTATTTATGTATTCAATCATTTTTTAAATAGCAGCATTGACTCAGAGCTATTAATTTTATTGGGAATGGTACTAGAAACCAAGATCTGGGCACTAGGTATACTTCTGTGATATCATTGCTTCTAGGCCCTAGTGGTTGAGAGAAAAGAAATATCTGTGTGTACTAACCTGTGTGCATACATATATCTATAAATACTGTATTTCTGTATGTATCTGCTTGTACCTATATTAGGCTAAACATGAGTTTACACTGATTTGTCTCCAACTCAAATCCATCATCCATGGATCATTCTGGCCTTCTCCCTTGCTTGTTTGTAACTTCCCATTCCAACAGAGAGAAATTTGACTTTCAAAATTCACCATCCATTTACTTAATTGTTAAATCCAGTATACATAGATATTTGTTACAGAATGGTTAACCCATACCATATCCCTGTTGGAAACAACTGTTGATGAGATTATAGTGCTTTTGTAAAATTCTTTTTGCCTTTACTCATAGAATTTCCATTTATTTCCAAATTTATTTACCTTCTTCTCCCTCCCTTTAGGGAGACTGTTTATACATTTGAAATATAGTTATATTGTTTTGTCACAGTCTGTATTTCATCCTAGGACCCCATGACTTTCTAAATGATTTTTTAAATTTGGATACATTACAGTTCACTCTGTGCTGTAAAGTTCAAAGGATTTTGACAGATGAATAACATCATATATATACTATTATATTCTCATACAGAAGAGTTTCTCAGCCTTAAAAGTAATCCCCTGTGATTCACCTGTTCAACCTTCCTTCCTCTCCAAGTCCCTAGAAATCAGTGATCTGTTTACTATATTTCCAGTTTCACCATTTGTAGATGTTAAATAAATGGAATTATACATTTTCAGTCTTTGCAGATTGGTTTGTTTCAATTATCATTGTGCATTTAGGATTCATCTTTTGTGTGTGTGGAGGCGGGGGGGGGGGTGGCAGCTAAATCCTTTTTCATCACAGAATAATGTTCCATTGTCTGGATATACCACAGTTTGCTCATCTATTCACCTGTTAAATAACATCATGGTTGCCTCCAGTTTTTAGTTTTACAAAGAAAACTGCTAATATCCACATGTGTGTTTTTTTGCAGACATGTTTTCAGATCCGTTGGGTAAATAGTTTAGAAGCCTGACTGTTGGGTTGTATAGTAAAACTATGTTTAACTTGGTAAGAAACTGTGTCTTCCAAACTGGCTGTACCATTTTACATTCCAACCAGCAATAAAGGAGAGTTACTGTTACTTAGAACGCTCACAGTTGATACTAGTTTGTACTTAGTGGTTGTACAATTCTTATTTTTCTATCTTTTCACTTCTAACCCACTTAACTCACTTGAAATGAGTTTCTATATGAGTTTATACATAGCGTATACTTTGGTTATGTTGTTAAATCCACTCTGCCAATCTCCTTTAATTGGTGCTTTTGGAATTTACATTTAATGGAACTAGTGAGGGCTTGTCTGTATTTTGTTTTTTGTTTTCTGTTCTCTGTTTTTCATTCTCTGTTCTTTTTTCCTGCCTTCCTGTGGGCACTGAACATTCTTTAGAATCGCACTTTGGTTTATGTATAATGTTTCTGAGTATATCTCTTGTGTAGCTTTTTTAAATGGTTGTTTTAGTGATTATGTCTAGATAACAGGGTGCACTGTTATTGACATTTTACTAGCTCAGGTGAAGTATAGAAATCTTACCTCCCTTCGCATCCTTTATCTTTCCCTATTTATAGTATAATTGTCTTAAATATTTCCTCTAATACATGTAGAACCACATCAGTGTGTGTATCTGTGTGTATGTGTTAGTTGCTCAGTTGTGTCCGACTCTTTGTGACCCCATGGACTGTAGCCCACCAGGCTCTTCTGTCCGTGGGATTTCCCAGGCAAGAATGCTGGAGAGGATTACCATTTCCTTCTCCAGAGGATATTCCTGACCCAGGATCAAACCCGGGTCTCTTGTGTCTCCTGCATTGGCAGGTAGATTCTTTACCCCTGCACCACCTGAAGTGCCAGAACCGCATCAGACAGCACTATAATTTGTGCTTCATCTGTCAAACATAGTTCAGAAAATTCAAATGGAGAAGGAAAATCTATCTACCTATATTTTGTCTTTCTATTGTTCTTTCTTTGTTCTTGATGTTCCAAGATTCCTTCTTTAATCGTTTCCTTTGTGTTTAGAGAATTTCCTTTGCCTATTCTTGTACATCTCTGACAAATTCTGTTTCCCTTCATCTAAGAACATCTTGGTTTCCCCTTAATTCATGAAGTATATTTTCACTGCTTATAGCACTCTGGGTTGAGACTTCATTTCTTTCAGCACTTGGAAAATGAAGTGACATGTTTTGGGGCCTTGGTGGATTTTTTTTCATTTTTAATAAGGAACTCACTGTCATTTGAGCTGCCTTTTCCCTGTTAGTGTCACATCTTGCTGTTTCCAAGATTCTCCCTTTGCTTTTAGCTTTCAGAAGTTTCGCTATGTCTTGATATAGATTTCTTTGAGTTTACCTTATTTGAGATTTGATCGGTTTATTGAATCTATATACTTATGTATTTTGCTAAAATTTGGAAAGTTTTCAGCTATTTTTTCTTCAAGTACTTTTTCAACCCAGCCTTCTTTCTCTTCTCTTTCTCCAACTTCAATGACATTAATGTTAATTTTGTTGTTTTTCTTACAGTCCCACAGATCCCTGAAGCTCTATTCATTTTTTTTTCAGCCTACTTTCCCTCTGTTGTTCAGATTGAGTAATTTCTATTGCTCTGACTTTGAGTTCACTGATTCTTTCCTCCACTTTCTCCATTTCACATTCCCCACTGAGTTGTTTCTGTTATTGTATTTTTCAGTTTTAAGATTTCCATTTGGTTCCTCTTTATATCTTCTATTTCATGGCTTAGAGTTTTTCTGAAGTATAGTTAATTTACAGTATTGTGTTAGCTTTAGGTGTACAGAAAAGTGTGTGTATATATGTATAAACATATGCATCTTCTTTTTCAGATTCTTTCCCAATATAGGTTATTCCTGGAGACTGGATATAGTTCCCTGTGCTATTTAGTAGGTCTCTGTTGCTTATCCTCTTTATATACAGTGGTTTGTATATGTTAATCCAAACTCCTATCTCTCCTCCAGCCCCTCCTATCCCCTTTGGTAACCATAAATTTGTTTCCTCTGTGAGACTGTTTTTATTTTGTAAATAAGTTCATTTGTATCTTTTTTTTTAGATTCCACATATAAGTGATATTATATGATACTTGGTTTTCTCTCTGACTTCACATAGTACGATGATCTCCAGGTCCTCCCATATTGTTGAAAATGGCATTATTTCATTTTTCGTGGCTGAACACTATTCCATTGTACACGTATACATGTGTTCTTTGCCCATTCGTCTGCGGATGGACACTTAGATTGCTTCCATGTCTTGGTTCTTGAAACTAATGCTGCTGTGAACATTGGAGCGCGTGTATCTTTTTGAATTAGAAGTTTCTTTGGAAATATGCCCAGGAGTGGGACTGCAGGCTTGGATGGTATAGAGTTTTTATTTCTCAAGCGTGCTTATAATTGCTCGTTGAGGCATTTTGTCCTTGTCAGATAATTCCAACATCTCTGTCATCTCAGTATTGGCATGTAATTATTGTCTTTTTTCATTCAAGTTGAGGTTTTTCCTAGTTCCAATGGTGAGTGATTTCCAACTGAAACCTGGACACTTTGGGTATTATGCTGTGAGAATCTGGATCCTATTGAAAACTTATATCTTAGCTGGCTTTTTCTGAGACTGAGCCTGCGACACACTGTGTGGGGGGCACAGCACCTCCTCTGCCAGGCGGAGGTGGCAGTTCAGGATCTCCACTTGGCCTTTGTTAACCCCTGAGGCGAGAGGAGCTCCATTTACTGCTGGTGTGGCGTGGGAATCCCAGCACCACTAGCCTTCTGTGATGCTGCCCCGGTGGGAGGCAGAGAGACGCACTCTCCTGCCAAGTAGTGGGCAAAGTCTAGGTTCTTCCCATGTTCCCCACTGACAGTGCAGAGAGCAGGGAAGTAGAGTGTTTTCATTTTTATAAGTTGCCATCATAAACAAAGCTGTGTTGAACATGTGTGCTCAGCTGGGAGTATTTGGAGTCTTGGAGGTGGAACTACAGGTAAGAGAGAAGGCTCTTGGCACTTTGACAGCGATGGTCTTCAAACTGAGGATTCCAGGGACATGTTAGGGACATCAAGGGGGAACACAGGAAGCTGGCTGCATGAAGCGTCAGGCGGGTGGGATGTTCTCCGCCTGGGTTCTCCATTGGATTCAACTGGAGATGCTCCCCTCTCCCTTGGCTTGTTCACTCAGCCTCTGGGTAGGATTTCATTTGAAGGTGCCGCTCCCTTGCTAAAAAGAGAGAGAGCACATCTGAAATGAAACTGAAATGTCTGCGTTTCCTTCCATTTATGAATTTCTGTGATAGTGTGAACTAGAAAAGGTCTTGGCCATGTTTTCACAGCTGTTCAGGAGAGGAGACATGAATTTGAGTATGACTGGCTGTGAGAGTCTTTTAAAACAAAGAATTGACTAGAGAATTTTCTCAAAACACGAATATTTTGGTGCATCTAAAACTGCATTTGACTTATAACCAAGGTAATGAACAAGAATTCTTTAGATACACATCTATTATATGTGACAAGGTGAACCGGTACCAAAATTCCCAGACTCACATGTTTGGAGGAGAACACCTGTTTGGATGCGCCCTCCGAGAGATTTGGAAAGAGGGACAGGTGAGGATGAGCCAGCGGAGGAGGAGAGTTGCAAGCATGTTCAGAACACTCAAAGAAAGGTCTCTTGCTAGCAGAAGTATTTTCCTAAGCCTCTCTCCTCCTGACCCCCACCCACCATCCCTGTCCTGCACATGGGTCTCACTTCCAGAGGCAGCTGCCTTACATTCAGCTCCTGACACCTTCAGAAACTCTGCTAATAAATGCAGATCGGAAAAGCATTCGGCCCATGGGGACCAATTTCTTTTTCCATCACCTGTGGCTTCTCAACGTGAAATTAAAGTCAGCAGCAAGTTTTGCAGCTGGCGGCAGCTCCCAGGGTTCAGCTGCTGCCAGGGGACCCAGCTGTGTGCCACCTGCCTTCTGTCCCTCCCACCGACCCTCTGTCCCTCCCACCTCCCATCCTGGGATTGAGCAAACTACGCGACTTGGCTTTTTCACAAAAATGAGACTGACGGCACTGTCAGCAAGAGGCTAGGTTAGCTGAGGCCGAGATAGCCAGCTTGCAGCAGCCTTGCCCAGCCCAGGCCATGACAGGGTCTGGCCCTTCCAGACCCAGCTCTGCCAGACGGTGGCCCTCCCAGCTGGAGAGAGCTCCATGAGCCCCCTTCTCAGAACGCCTCCAGAGCGCCCCCCAGCCAGGGGCGGCCCCGGGCCTGGCCCTCAGAGTGGGGCTGGGAGCATAATGCTGCCAGCCGCTGTCCCAGCAAGCCGTGAGAGCTCCGCCCTGGGCGGTGGGCAGCACTGTCCTCCCCAGAGAGATGCCCACTGACTGCAAGCTCATGGGGGAAGGGACAAGAGAGGTGGGCCTCTCTCAGCGCCCACCTGGCCTCGGCCAGGGTCACTGGTGGCACTTCACAGTCGCATGGACAAACTCAGGTGTGCAAAAGAAAAAGACAAGTTGGATTTGCCAAAGCTTTGGATACAAGCAGTGAGAGAAATAGAGGAGTCAAGGATGTCATCATAGTGTTTGGCCTGAGCTGAGAGAGGCTGGAGTTGCTGTAGTATTAGGATGAGTAGTCTAGGGGGCTGGAAATCGGGAGTGATAGTTTGAGGAAGTTGACATTTGTATTTATGAGCCTGGAGTTTGGGGCGGAGGACTAGGCTGGAGAGATGGCCGCGGGAGGCATCCATGGGTTGGCCATTCCTTCCCCGACGACTTCATGCCTGGCAGAGGCCCGCTCCCCCTGGAGTGTTGGATGTACTCTCCCCTGGGTCCCCAGCCACTTGCCCTCTCTCCCTGCAGAGTCACAAGCTGGTGGGCCAGGTGTGGACCTCGGCTCCTACCAGCCGGGCTCCTGGGCCCACAAGCTCTCCCCGTGTTTGGGCCCCAAAAGAACACCCTGCGATGAGATGCCCCAGCCCACCCATGGGTGCCAGAAGAGGAAGGCCATGAGCTCCTGCCCCAGCGCAGAGCTGCTGCCAGGGTCCGCCGGGCAGGGCAGACAGCGGGCCAGCAGCACCCCTGGGGGCCCCGGAGAGGGCAGAGCCTCCCGCTCGGCAACTCGGATCAGGCCTGGCTGGGGTGGCCTGGGGCGGGTGGGCATGAGAGAGGCGGAGTCCTGAAGCATCACTGAGGGCAAAAGGGAGACGGGCAAAGGGGCAGAGGGGAGACGGGCAAAGGGGCAGAGGGGAGGCAGGGTAAGGGGCAGAGGGGAGACATGGTAAGGGGCAGAGGGGAAGCAGGGTAAGGGGCAGAGGGGAGACAGGCAAAGGGGCAGAGGGGAGACATGGTAAGGGGCAGAGGGGAGACAGGCAAAGGGGCAGAGGGGAGGCAGGGTAAGGGGCAGAGGGGAGACGGGGTAAGGGGCAGAGGGGAGACAGGAAAAGGGGCAGAGGGGAGACAGGGTAAGGGGCAGAGGGGAGGCAGGGTAAAGCCAATGTAGGCGTGGAATTTCTGAGGCACCATGTGAACTCTCCAGGGTGACTCTCTGAGCTTTGAGTAGGAGGTCTGTCAGGCTTGACAGTATGGGCAGCACCGTAGTTCACCCCCGTGTGAACGGTAGCCCCTGGATTTGTGTGGTGCACGACCTACCCAACCATCCCTGAGGGCCCTGGGGGCAAGGTGCCAATCTCCATCTATGTGGTAGTAATTATGTTACAGGAGATAGGTTCCCATCCTCAGTGGGTACACGCGGGAGAACCCGTTCCCAGGGAGCCACACATAACACTTAACAGGGCCTGCTCGCTAGAGCAAGTCGCACCTTGACAGTGGCCAGCGGGGGCACTCAGCTTCTCCTCTGCCCTTCACTCCACTGGTTCTCAGTGAGGTCTCCACAGCAGCACCACCTGAGAACTTGGAGACAGGGCAAATTCTTGGGCCCTCCCAGGACCTAATGAATCAGAAATTCTGGGGTTGGGGCCTAGCCAGCTGTGTTTAATAGTTGACCAGGGGCTTTTGATGCCCTCTGGTTGGAAAGCAACCCACGCGCCATGGGGACAGGAGGTTTTCCACCTTGGAATCACCTGGGGAACCTAAAAAAAAAAAATGCCAGTGACTGTGCCCCACCCCCAGAGATTTGAATCTCACTGGTCTGAAGTCCAGCCTGAGCCTCAGGCACTCAGCCTGATGGGAGCTTTGCTTTCTCCCAGCACGAGGCCAGAGCAGCCTGGGCGGTGGGGCTGGGTGAGGGGGCACCGGGAAGCTGGGATCCTGTGAACTGCAGGCTCTGTCGCCCTCAGCGTCACCGGACGGCCACCAGCGGCCAGATGTCGCTTCTGCATTCAGGCAGGAAGAGCAGGAAGCGGCCAGGAGACAGGGCGGCGACTGTGTCTGGAACCAGCCCTTCCCCGGCAGGCCAGACCCCTGCCACGCGCACCTCGCTGGTGAACCTGGCCACGTGCGGGCCCAAGTGCAGGGGCTGCGGGGCGCGGGGGGCGCCTGGAACAGGGCGCAGGCCCAGGCGGACGGGGAGGAGGGCGGGCTGCTCACTGACCCTGCCGGGTGCACCTCTCCACTGCCGCTCACTGTAGTGGGGTCACTCAGACCCCCACGGGCACAACGGGGCTCCCTGTTCCTCCCCATCTGGTAACACGGCCCCCTAGAGCCCAGGGCACCTCCCGAGGGACGACCCCCTGGTGCTTCTACGAATCCAGTGAGGAGGTGAGGTGGGAACAGCGTTGAGGGTAGAAGGTCTGGTCCGAGTGAACCCTGACGCACCCTCTTCCCTCCGCCAGCGTTTGCCACCATCTCTCAGTTCGCTGTTCAGGCGGGACGTGCTTTCTTGCCCTCCTCACCTCCACTGCTTCTGCTGGCGCTGGGGTCTCCCTCTCCGGGTCCGGGCGCTGGGGTCTCCTCTCCGGGTCCGGGCGCTGGGGTCTCCTCTCCGGGTGCTGGCGCTGGGGTCTCCTCTCTGGGTCCAGGTGCTGGGGTCTCCCTCTCCGGGTCCGGTTGCTGGGGTCTCCTCTCCGGGTCCGGGCGCTGGGGTCTCCTCTCTGGGTCCGGGCGCTGGGGTCTCCTCTCCGGGTTCGGGCGCTGGGGTCTCCCTCTCTGGGTCCGGGCGCTGGGGTCTCCTCTCTCGGTCCGGGCCCTGGGGTCTCCTCTCCGGGTCCAGGCGCTGGGGTCTCCCTCTCTCGGTCCGGGCCCTGGGGTCTCCCTCTCCGGGTCCGGGTGCTGGGGTCTCCCTCTCCGGGTCCGGGCCCTGGGGTCTCCTCTCCGGGTCCGGGCGCTGGGGTCTCCCTCTCTCGGTCCGGACCCTGGGGTCTCCCTCTCCGGGTCCGGGCGCTGGAGTCTCCTCTCTCCGTCCGGGCGCTGGGGTCTCCTCTCCGGGTCCGGGCGCTGGGGTCTCCTCTCTCGGTCCGGGCCCTGGGGTCTCCTCTCCGGGTTCGGGCGCTGGGGTCTCCCTCTCTGGGTCCGGGCGCTGGGGTCTCCTCTCTCAGTCCGGGCGCTGGGGTCTCCTCTCCGGGTCCGGGCGCTGGGGTCTCCTCTCTCGGTCCGGGCGCTGGGGTCTCCTCTCTGGGTCCGGTTGCTGGGGTCTCCCTCTCCAGGTCCGGGCGCTGGGGTCTCCTCTCTCGGTCCGGTTGCTGGGGTCTCCCTCTCCGGGTCCGGGCGCTGAGGTCTCCTCTCTCGGTCCGGGCCCTGGGGTCTCCCTCTCCGGGTCCGGGCGCTGGGGTCTCCTCTCTCGGTCCGGGCCCTGGGGTCTCCCTCTCCGGGTCCGGGCGCTGAGGTCTCCTCTCTTGGTCCGGGCCCTGGGATCTCCTCTCCGGGTCCGGGCGCTGGGGTCTCCTCTCCGGGTCCGGGCCCTGGGGTCTCCCTCTCCGGGTCCGGGCGCTGAGGTCTCCTCTCTCGGTCTGGGCCCTGGGGTCTCCCTCTCCGGGTCCGGGCGCTGGGGTCTCCTCTCCGGGTCCGGGCCCTGGGGTCTCCCTCTCCGGGTCCGTCCGGGCGCTGGGGTCTCCTCTCCGGGTCCGGGCCCTGGGGTCTCCCTCTCCGGGTCCGGGCGCTGGGGTCTCCTCTCCGGGTCCGGGCCCTGGGGTCTCCCTCTCCGGGTCCGGGCGCTGGGGTCTCCTCTCCGGGTCCGGGCGCTGGGGTCTCCCTCTCCGGGTCCGGGCGCTGGGGCCCCCTCCCCGGGTCCGGGCCCTGGGGTCTCCCTCTCCGGGTCCGGGCGCTGGGGTCTCCTCTCCGGGTCCGGGCCCTGGGGTCTCCCTCTCCGGGTCCGGGCGCTGAGGTCTCCTCTCTCGGTCTGGGCCCTGGGGTCTCCCTCTCCGGGTCCGGGCGCTGGGGTCTCCTCTCCGGGTCCGGGCCCTGGGGTCTCCTCTCCGGGTGCGGGCGCTGAGGTCTCCTCTCCGGGTCCGGGCTCTGGGGTCTCCCTCTCCTTGTCCGGGCCCTGGGGTCTCCCTCTCCGGGTCCGGGCGCTGGGGTCTCCTCTCTGGGTCCGGTTGCTGGGGTCTCCCTCTCCGGGTCCGGGCGCTGGGGTCCCTCTGGGCCGCGGTCTCGTCCTCGCAGCCTCTGCCCTGCGCCGCGGGTCTCCGCGTGGACGCTGTGGCCGGGGCCACCCCGGGCCTGGCCTTGGCCCCCTCAGACCTCCCCCATCAGCACTTCTCCACCTGTCGGGAGGAGGTAATCGCAGAGCGAAGGCAGACAAAAGGCCTGGCACTCGGCAAACCTTAACAGCCCTCGAAATGCTGCCTAATCAACATGCTTTCTCTCCCCCTTTTGAAAACAAGAACGGAGCGAGAATGGACAGCTGGGAAGAGGGAAGCAGGTCCCAGCTCGGGCGGGCAGGGAGAGGGGGGAGGGGAGGTTCCCTGAAGGCGCGGGGCGGTGGGGGGGGGGGGGGGCGGCGGCTGGGGGCATCCGAGGGGAAAGGGGGGCCAGCAGGCGGGTGGTCAGGCGAGTGTCCTGAATGGCCGGCAGGCTCCCTCTCGGTGGTCACCAGCCTCACGGGGGTACAGGGAGGGGGCAGTGGCCTGACGAGACCCCATTTTTGCGGGTGCAAGGAGGACAGAGGGCACCCAAACCCCGGGGTCAGGAGTCCGGGTCACCGCTGCCGGCGCCCGTTCCTGGGGTGCCCTGGGGGCCGTCCCGGGGACCCTGACCTCCTTCCAGCAGGTGGTGGCGGATTTGCTCTGAATGTGGCTTGTCCTTCCTGTGAGCTGCTGACCTGACTTGGGCAGGGGGTGCAGACTAAAGCAGCAGATGCAGGGGGTAGTTTCTGACCACAAGGTGAAGAGGACTCGTTATTGACAGAGGCTGCAGAGAAGAGGAGCAGGCCAGCCATGGTCCTGGACCAGGGATTATCTTTATGAATTATTTCTAAAAATTATGCAACCAGCACCCTACGTTGTACCTTAACTTAAACACTACTGCCGCAGTTCTCCATGCAGTCCCTGGACCTGCAGTGTTACCTGGAGACTTATGGAGAACGCTCAGGGGCCCACCCTAGACACTCTGGAGCAGACACTCTGGGGGTGCGCCCGACGAGCAGTGTCTAAACAACACCCTCCAGGGGACTCTCAGAATCTTGGAACACAGAGACCCTGGAACAATGGAGGGTAAACTTCTTCCCGCTTTCTGTCTCCTTCCCTAATCCTAGTTCTTGGTCTCACACAAATGAGAGTACATCCTCCTACACCTAGCGCTTCACCTTTTCCCAGAATAAATGCATCCTAGATGACCCCTAGGTGATGAGTTGGTGATGGACAGGGAAGCCTGGTGTGCTGCAGTCCATGGGGTTGCAAAGAGTCGGACGGGACTGAGCGACTGAACTGAGATGACCCCTGGCTTCCCTGGTAGCTCAGTCGGTAAAGAATCTGCCTGCAGTGTGGGAGACCTGGGTTTGATCCCTGGGTTGGGATGATCCCCTGAAGGAAGGCATGTCAACCCACTCCAGTATTCTTGCCTGGAGAATCCCTGTGAACAGAGAAGCCTGGTGGGCTGCAGACCAGGGGGTCGCAAAGAGTCGGACACGACTGAGAGACTAGGGACAGCACAGCACAGGTGACCCCTACCCCCACCCCACTGCCAGAATTTATGAATCAACCTCATTCCTTTCAAGACTGCATGGGATTCTGTTGCAGGGGGAGAGGGGTGTAATTTCTCCAACCATCGCCCTCTCAGAGGCATTTAGGCTGTCTCTAGGTTCTTACTATTTCAGAGGCCGGTGCAATGAGACCTCTTGAGGAGTCTTTGTGGGCAGGTATCTAGCTGTGGCACTGCTCAGAGGAATAAGACTCACACCTTCAATTTTTTTTCTATCCCTTCAGATCCTAGGCACCTAGAAAACCTATCCCAGCAGTTTATACTCCCTCCTAAAATACATAAAAAATTCCCTTTCCCACTCTTTCATCAGCACTGAACTGGTCTTTTCCATTTTGCCACTCTGATAGGTGAAAACAATGGAGATTCAGAGTTTGCTGTGAATTTTTTCAACTGTGAGGACCCTTGGGTGATTCTTCATGTGTTAGTAGCCACTTCTATTTTTTTCTGTAAGCTGTCTATTCATACCTTTTCTTTCTCCCCCTTCCCCTAATTTTCCTTTGGGTTATTAGACTTTTTCTTATGGGTTCGGAAGATCTCATTGTATAATAAGGAAAGTGGTAATTGGCATATACTACACATGGTTTTCCCTGGTATTTCCTTTGTCTTTTGTCTGAGTTTTTGTGGTTGTTGTTGTTATTATCATTAGCCATGAAATAGTTTCTTTGTAGGATATTAAATACATCAGTCTTTTAATATTTCTGGATTTGTGTCACACTTTAAAAAAAATCTTTCCCATTTTGAGATTTTAAAATATCCCCTATGTTTTCTTCAAGTTCTTGGACTAGAGCCTGAACTCCAGGACTGCACAGCCTGGGTTCCAGTCCCAGCTTCTTGCTTCCTGGGCGGCCCTCCCTTTTATACTATGTAGAGTGGGGATAAGGATGCTTGTTTCATAGAGTCAGCTCGGGTGTGTTCTTCCCTCTGGGGCACCTCCTCACGTTATCAACTCAGAGAAGGTGAAAGGCTCCAGATAAACTGGCAGCCTGCTGGAGAGGGGGCTGGACCTCATGGATGCACCAGCTCCCAACCCCAAAGACGAGAGGCTTTCCTTGGTCCTGGATACATGCTTGCTTCCTTCACTACTGATTCTCAGCTTAGAGGCGGGGGCTTCCCAGGAAAGGGCTGAAGGTTCCAATCCCAAGATTGGCAAGCCCCAGAGGAACTGTGAGTTCCTGGAACCCTGTTCAGGGCTAAATTGTGTTCCTCTTCCAGATTCAGGACCTCTGAATGTAATCATATTTGGAGACAGACTGTTTAAAGAGGTAATTAAATTAAAATCAGGTCATTAAGTGGGTCCTAATCCAATCTGACTGGGGTCCTTATCAGAAGAGGAAGTTTGGACAGTCACAGACAGAGGAAGAGCAAGTGAAGAACCAGGGAGGAGATAGCAACCCCCAACAGCCCTGAGAGGGAACCAACCCTGCCAATACCTCGATTGTGGCCCTCCAGCCTCTAGAACTCGGAGAAGACAGACTTCTGTCATTTGAGCCCCCAGTACTGTTTTATGGGGCTTCCCAGGTAAAGAACCTGCCTGCCAATGCAGGAGATGTAGAGACGTGGGTTCAATCCCTGGGTCGGGAAGATCCCCTGGAGGAGGGCATGGCAGCCCACCCCAGTATTCTTGCCTGGAGAATCTCATGGACGGAGGAGCCTGGTGGGCTACAGTTGATAGGGTCGAGAAGAGTCAGACACGACTGAAGCAACTGAGCAGGTGAGCACGCATGGTGTTTTATGACCTCAGCCCCAGCAGACAAAGGCGGGAGCTTCGAAGGGCCTGCTCTGGGCAGTCCAGTTCAGGCCTCCAACTCTCTTGGCCCCATGCGGGGTGGGGTCATCTGGGTGTCTTGCTTGCCCCTTACCCAATGCTGAAGACTATAACCTGACACAGACACCTGTTCTTGCTGCTCTCCCCTCCCCCACAGAATAAAAGACAAAATGTGAGCTCTTTGGGTTTGGACTAAGATCAAAGCCAAAGGACAGGTGCTCAGGCGCAGTGTGAGGGCCCGTCGTTCCCCAGGCAAGGGCAGGGACACCCACGAGGGCCTCCCCAAAGGCCCTGCAGACCCGCGGAGGCCTACAGGCAGCTGCAAAGAGCAGGTGTGCGGGCTCAGGAAGCCGGCAGCCCCCTGGGCCGTGCTAGGTGGGCAGCACAGAAAGGGTGGATGGAGGTCAGCAAGGGGGAGGGTGATGGGGACGAAACAGCCTGGTCTGGTGCCGGGGTTTCCGGTCCTCCTGGCCTGCGGGGCTCCTGCGGACGGTGGGTATGTCCCAGGCACCCTGAGAATGTTCTCAGCCACCCCTTCCTCTGTCTGCCACCCCGACTCCAGACTGGAAGCCAGCCCAACCAAGGGAAAGGCAGGGGCTGGCAATCTGGGAAGGCAGGGGTGGTGATGCCCCAGCATTCCCGTGCTGGAGGAAAGACAGATCTGAGTGGAGGAAGCCCTGCCGGCCCACTTCAGCAGGAGCCCCGTGTGGACTGTAGGCACCTCCCTTCACAGCCTCCATGGCTCCAGGGGAGACAGAGGTTCCCCGTGCACGGCAGGGGCCTCAAGGTCTTCCACTGGGTGAGGCCCTTCCCCTCTGAGACCCCTGGACCTCAGCACCGTGGGGGTCCTCCCTTGTCTGTGAGGGCCTACGGAGTGACCCTCCACCTCCCCAGACTGAGCTGGGTTGGGGGCTCACTGCAGGGATGCACCACTCCTCCTGTGATTGGCCCCCGAGGCCCAGGCAGGCCCAGGTGCGGTCCTCCCCCCAGCTCCAGCTGCCCGCCCTGGAGGCTGTGTCTACGAAGGAGCCTGCCGTCAGCAGAGTGGCTCCGAGCCATCCTGGCCTGGCCAGGTGTGTGTGGCCTGGGCCGGGCAGACAGCTGGGCAGGCCTCTTGTAAAGGGTAATAACCCAGTGCAGCGGGCTAATCGCCCCTTCCCGGGAGGCAGACGTGATCTCATTAGCGATCATATGGCAGGTTGGGGGCAGGGGGACTCTGCGCTCCCCAGGGCTGAGGGAGGTGCTCAGAGCCACGGGAGGTGCCCCACACCATCTGCTCTGGACACAGTGGAACCACACTCCAGGTTGCGGGAATGAAGTGGGATTGGTGGAGAGACTGGGCAGGCTTCACAAGGCAGGAGGAGACTGGCCGGTGCTCCCTGGCTCCTTGGCTCCTCGGCTCCTCCCCAGCAGTGCTGACCTCTGGGGCTTAATACCCTTTTCTGCATCCAACCCCAATGACCCCTAAATCTTACATAATCTGGTAAGGTCTCACTGATTGTCAAAACTCCTTCAGGTTCCCCAAGGAGGAGTCTGGGGGAAATCTGCAACCCAGACAACGTGGGGAGACCCTGATACATCTTCTACCACCAATAGCCTCAAGAAACCATGTCTTGTGATACAACGGGATTCCATCCGCTCTCCTCCCTTCTTCCACCGCTGCGGGCACTGAGTCACTGGGACCCGTCCCCAGGAGAGGGGTCCTTGTGTAGGCAGAAATCATGACCAGGGCTCCTGACTTTCCTACCCAGGCTCCAGAGGCTGGTGTAAGTTGGAGGACTGTGAGTGTGTCGGCATTGTTATGCCTCTGTATTAGCTAGTTTGAATTTGGAATTCTTATCTGATTGACTACATAACTTTTACTCTAATTGGAACAGTAGGGTTTGTTCTTAATCTGCAACCATTTAATCTTCCATCTCATTAATTGTACAAAGGTCTTTATGAATATGTAGATTGAGAAGGAATACAAGATTATTTGACCTTGAAGAGACACATGTAAAATAGGTGTACACTCTCCCAGCCTCCTGCTTCCTTTTATTATGCAGATGCAAAAACTGGTCTGGCTCCAAATCAGGCTACTGTTGGTTATTGGCAATCTCGCAGCCAACTAGGATACAGAATTCTGATGAGCCATAGAAGTTTAATAATTAGTATAGTATTTACATGCGAGCTGCTTGCTGTGAATTTGCATGTAAGTAAAAATGTGGTTATCAAAACCAGCCAGAAACAGCCCACTGATGAAAGAATCTCAAAAGGGTTCAATGTGAAAAAAGAAAATACTTGTGAAGGAAAAGGTTAAGTGTCACCAGCGTGAATTTGAGTCTTTTATGAAGAACACTCATTTCAGAGGTAAATGACCTTCTGAATAGACCTCACTTCTTCTCATTTAGAGATACTGGTTAGCGGGTTAGGCCACCCTGAAACAGAACAATTTCTTAGCAGCCAAATTGACCCATAGGGAGAAATCTGTTCCTGTCTATAAGGAGAATGGGGGAAATACCAAACCTATTTAGCAAACCACTGGCTTGTTTTGTTCTGCACCAAATAGGGTTCATAAGTCAGAGCCAGTGGTTTGCTAGGTTTGGACCTGGTGTGTTAATAGCCCCCCTTTCACTTTCAGAGCAGCCCAGTTTGAACCATAAAATCATACAGTCACTCTGTTGGGGCTGATTGCTAAGGACACCTAGGAAAGTCTTTGGAGACTGCACTGGAAAAGAGGACAGGCTAGAAGAGGCTGCTGATGGCGAGCGAGCAGCATGCTTTCTGAGGAACTGTCTTGCATTTCTGCTGACTGCGGGGTGGCATCTCTCCTGGATCCCCCAAAGGCTTTGGTAGGTTACCCCTTTATTAGAATGCTATGGAGTTGGGTCTCATTGCTGGATATGAGGATTACTGAGGATGGCCCCCAGGGATTCCCAGATGGTGTTTAGTAGTAAAGAAACCACCTGCCAATGCAGGAGATATAAGAGTCTCAGGTTCAATCACTGGGTCAGGAAGATCCCCTGGAGGAAGGCATGGCAGCCCACCCCTGTATTCTTGCCTGGAGAATCCCATGGACAGAGAAGCCTGGTGGACTGCAGTCTATAGGGTCCCAAAGAATCAGACACAACTGAAGTGACTTAGCATGAGGGTGGCTCCAGGGTGGGGACATGGAGAGAAGATGAGGGCCCCCTGTGGAAGCCCACACCTTCAGTTACACCTGAGCCAGGTGTTCAATCACTATGCCCAGTGATGGCTGTATTGGGTGTTAAAACCCAGTCATCCTTCCAGACCATGGCCCAGTAACCACTGCTGATGCCCCAGCCCTTTTCCAGGGACACTCCCAGGTACCCAGCATCTAAAGGATTAACACCAGCTGTTCTCCAGAAGGTGGGCTCCAGGATCCAGCACAGTCCACCGTCTGTCACATCTTCTGACTAAGTGATGCCCCTCCAGCTCCTGGGTTGAATGTGGTGATGTCATATTTCTTATTGCCTATGTTTGCACCAAGCTCAAGATTCATCTTTACAGTAAAATTACTGCTGACATCTGTCTGGGAGAAGATTCAGCCTCAACATTCTGCAAGGAGGAATCACAGGCACCCTTTTCCAGCTGGTCCAGTAAGTATTTAAGCAAACGTCGTGAAGGGGAGAGTTGGTCACCCCAGCTCGCACGGTCCTGCTCATGATTTTAGGCACCCGGAGTGTCAGAGCTGGTGGGATGAGGGCATGGCCTGGGGAGCGGAGTGTGTTCCTGGCTAGCATGGGGTGTGATTTTTGGCTCCTGGCCTTTGACATAGTTTACTAATCCTTTCCATGCCAAAAGCCCGTGAGGAAGGGCATGTGTGACAAAGATGGGGGGGGGTTCCTCCACTTGCCTTTTTCTGAAGAAGAGGGGGGATACATGACTACTATTGATTTTAATCGTTACGTGATAGCAAATGAGATCTGAGCCATTTTAGTAGTTAAACAGAAGTTTTCAGATGGCATATTTCACATTCCTTTTTGTATTCAAACACCAGTGAGAGAACTCCTGGCAAAAAGATCAACTCCATAGATGCTTGAGTGATGGAAAAAATAGTGACACAGTTTTTCCATTGCAAATCAAAAAGATATGATCTTATGCTAGTACAGGGAAATGTTTATGAGAAGTGAAATTAAGAAGGGGGGGCAAAACAAAAGTTGGCATGTATACACTAATTAAAAGTGTGTAAAAGCAGTTCTAAATATATCAGCAAAGATCAGATGGAATCTCAAAGCTATGCCACTGGCTGGACTTTCTTCTGAAAGCAAAGTTAAGTTTTAAATTGATCTTGTAGATGTCACTTTGTGATCTGGACCAAGCCAGGAGGCTGAAGGGCTCCCCAACTGTTTTGAGGACGTTTGGTTCCAGGCCCTCTCCCAGTTCAGACACAGAGGCTACCCGCGTCAGTCATGGATGACCCATCTGAAGGTGACCTCAGATGAGGGGTTTGGAATGCTCTCCAAGATAAGAGTGAAAGAAGGGAACATAACGGGGCAGCCTGTAAACTCCAGCCTGTGCAGGAAACCCACCTAAGCCCAAGGGAGAGACGTGCCCAAGGGGCACAGTGGTGTCTGCTGGACAAAGGCACCAGCCCTGGTATTGGCCTCCAGGGAGTAAATGAAGGGCTTGGGGATAGGGTGGGAGTGAGGCTACACCCAACTCCAAAAAGCAAGCATTTCCTATTCTATTTTAAATATTATTTTAAATATTTAAATGGGCCTCATTGATGCACACAACCAGATTCCAAACAAGATACCCTTAGAACATTTAAACCCTGTTCATCCCTTGGTTTTCTTCCCTCATCATCCCCCAACCCCACCCTCTGGTAATGGCAGCTCCATCCGGCTGCAGGTCACTGCACAGGGAGACAGTGTCTCAAAAGAGTTATCATTTTCTTTACTTAAGTTCTCACACCCAACGTTTTCCCTGGTGGTTGGACAGTAGCTGTCACGCCCTCGTTGCTTCGAAAAGAAGGAGAGTAATAGTGGGAATGAGAAAAGCAAGAAATAGGCAGTGTCCTGTTAAATAACCCCAGATAGCTTTTTGCAATCAAGAAGGCAGCCCAAGATAAGCAGAGTTGGTATCTTAATAATATCAACAACCTCAGATATGCAGATGACACCACCCTTATGGTAGAAAGCAAAGAGGAAGTAAAGAGCCTCTTGATGAAAGTTAAAGAGGAGAGTGAAAAAAGCTGACTTAAAAAACTCAACATTCAAAAAACAAAGATCATGACACCCAGTCCCATCACTTCATGGCAAATAGGTGGGGAAACAATGGAAATGGTGACATTTTATTTTCTTGGGCACCAAAATCACTGCAGGTGGTGACTGCAGCCTTGAAATTAAAAGACGCTTGCTCCTTGGAAGAAAAGCTATGACCAATGTAGACAGCATATTAAAAAGCAGAAACATTACTTTGCAGACAAAGTTTACTTATACTCAACTATGTATGGATGTGAGAGTTGGACCATAAAGAAAGCTGAGCACTGAAGAATTGATGCTTTTGAACTGTGGTGTTGGAGAAAACTCTTGAGAGTCCCTTGGACTGCAAGGAGATCAAACCAGTCAATCCTAAAGGAAATCAGTCCTGAATATTCACTGGAAGGACTGATGCTGAAGCTGAAGCTCCAATACTTTGGCTACCTGATGCGAAGAACTGACTCACTGGAAAAGACACTGATACTGGGAAAGACTGAAGGCAGGAGGAGAAGGGGCTGAGAGAGGATGAGATAGTTGGATGGCATCACTGACTCAATGGGCATGAGTTTGAGCAAGCTCCTGGAGTCAGTGATAGACAGGTATACAGGGAAGACGAGACCAGAGGGCTTGAACGAATTGCCCAGTCTCTTTAGTTGCTCACCTGGTCACTGGCAGGTCTGTATGCCCACTGAGATCTCAGATCCTGGGGTGCTGCCTGTGCCTGACTCCAACTCAGGGCCTCTTAGATGATGACAATGGACATGTACCTGCCCAGCCCAGTGGGTCACAGTCATAGGTCTCTTTGCACTATTTCACCTTGGGAAGCATCACTCCTGGAGACATTCGAGTCTCTGCTGGAGCTGAGGTTGTTGCCAAACTATGATGCAGCCATGTGACCGTGACCATGACACCCACATCATGAACCTACCCACTCAGGACGTTGAGGCCACAGTCAAAATGCCACCTGCCTGGGACAAGTGCCTCCTACCTTATTCCTTGTGGGCCTGCTTCCAGATTGGATCTCAAGAAAGCAGATAAATGAACGAAGAACCAAGCCTGGAAGTGGGCACTAAGGTGAATCTGTTTTCAGTTCAGTTCAGTCACTCAGTCGTGTCCAAATCTTTGTGACCCATGGATTGCAGCACACCAGACTTCCCTGTCCATCACCAACTCCCAGAGCTTACTCAAACTCATGTCCATTGAGTTGGCGATGCCATCCAACCACCTCATCCTCTGTTGTCCCTTTCTACCCTCAATCTTTCCCAGCATTAGGGTCTTTTCCAATGAGTCAGTTCTTCACATCAGGTGGACAAAGTATTGGAGTTTCAGCTTCAGCATCAGTCCTTCCAATGAACATTCAGGACTGATTTCCTTTATGATGGACTGGTTGGATCTCCTTGCAGTCCAAGGGACTCTCAAGAGTCTTCTCCAACACCACAGTTCAAAAGTATCAATTGTTCGGTACTCAGCTTTCTTTATAGTCCAACTCTCACATCCATACATGACTACTGGAAAAACCATAGCTTTGACTAGACGGACCTTTGTTAACAAAGTAATGTCTCTGCTTTTTAATATGCTGTCTAGGTTGGTCATAACTTTCATGGCTGCAGTCACCATCTGCAGTGATTTTGGAGCCCCCCAAAAATAAGGTCTGTTACTGTTTCCACTGTTTCCCCATCTATTTGCCATGAAGTGATGGGACCAGATGCCATGATCTTAGGTTTCTGAATGTTGAGCTTTAAGCCAACTTTTTCACTCTCCTCTTTTACTTTCATCAAGAGGCTCTTTAGTTCTTCTTTGCTTTCTGCCATAAGGGTGGTGTCACCTGCATGGTAGTGTTTCTGCCATAAGGGTAGTAGTCAATCTGAGGTTATTGATATTTCTCCTGGCAATCTTGATTCCAGCTTGTGCTGGCAATCTTGATTCCAGCTTGTGCTTCATCCAGCCCAGCATTTCGCATGATGTACTCTGCATAGAAGTTAAATAAGCAAGGTGATTTTATACAACCTTGACGTATTCCTTTCCTGATTTGGAACCAGTCTGTTGTTATATATCCAACTCTAATTGTTACGTCTTGACCTGCATATAGATTTCTCAGGAGGCAGGTCAGATGATCTGGTATTCCCATCTCTTTAAGAATTTTCCACAGTTTGTTGTGATCCACACAGTCAAACACTTTGGCGTAGTTAATAAAGCAGAAATAGATGTTTTTCTGGAACTCTCTTGCTTTTTTGATGACCCAACGGATGTTGGCAATTTGATCTCTGGTTCCTCTGGGTCATGGTGGAGAGTTCTGACAAAATGTGGTCCACTGGAGAAGAAAATGGCAAACCCCTTCAGTATTCTTGCCTTGAGAACCCCATGAACAGTATGAAAAGGCAAAAAGATAGGACACTGAAAGATGAACTCCCCAGGTCAGTAGGTGCCCAATATGCTACTGGAGATCAGTGGAGAAATAACTACAGAAAGAATGAAGAGATGGAGCCAAAGCAAAAACAACACCCAGTTGTGTATGTGACCGATGGTGGAAGTCAAGTCTGATGATGTAAAGAGCAATACTGCATAGGAACTTGGAATGTTAGGTCCAAGAATCAAAGTAAATTGAAAGTGGTCAAACAGGAGATGGAAAGAGTGAACATCGATATTTTAGGAATCAGTGCACTAAAATAGATTGGAATGGGTGAATTTTACTCAAATGACCATTATATCTACTACTGTGGGTAAGAATCCTTTAGAAGAAATGGAGTAGACCTCACAGTCAACAAAAGAAGAACTATACAAAAAGATCTTCATGACCCAGATAACGATGATGGTGTGATCACTCAACTAGCGCCAGACATTCTGGAATGCAAAGTCAAGTGGGCCTTAGGAAGCATCACTACGAACAAAGCTGGTGGAGGTGATGGAACTCCAGTTGAGCTGTTTCAAATCCTAAAAGATGGCTGTGGCTCAGATCATGAACACCTTATTGCCAAATTCAGACTTAAAGGGAATAAAGTAGGGAAAACCACTAGACCATGGGAATCTGTTTTACCCATGAATAAAATGAGGCACTGAGAAACTAAGCACCCTGCCTACAGTCACCCAGAGCTTCAGTGGAAGACACAAGTTGCACCCAGGCATGGTTAGATAGCATCACCAACTCAATGGACATGAGTTTAAACGAATTCAAGGAGATAGTGAAGGAAAGGGAAGCTGGGTGTGCTGCAGTCCATGGAGTCGCAAAGAGGTGGACTTGACTTAGCAACTGAACAACATGTGACCCCAGATCCTGGGTGTTGAATAACTCCCTGTTTTTCTGTCTTTTTGGATGATCCCATCGGTCCCTGTGTGATGCTGCTGTCCACAGCTGTCTGCTCTGGTCTCCCAGCTGCTAGGTGGCTGCCCAGGGTATGATTCCCCGCAGCAGTGTTGTGAAGAAACCTTCCCTCCTCATGCCCAGGTACCCTAAGTGGCAGTATTTGAAGACAAATGCTGCTCATCCTTCCACTTTCTCAGGTCTGGAAGGAGTCTTCTGAACCAAGCAGTTGTAGCTGTATGGCCAGAAAGTCAGGGAAATTCATAACAAGAGCAAGCTACAAAGATACGTTGCTGAGACTGTGCATGAGTATGTTGGGGACTGCTTCAACCTCTCTTTTATAGAGGGAAAGATTGAGGAGGCAGAATACGCTTGAAGCGCTTGACCAAACTCACGCAGCAGATGAAAGAGCTGGGGTGGAACCCACCAGGCTTGGTGCTCTACCCGTGGGCCAGCAGCAATGCCATCACTTGGGAGTTGCTAGACATTCAGAGCCTCCCGTCCCTCCTCGACTCCTCAATCACCTTCTGCTTCTAACAAGGTCCCAGGTAGTTCATCTGCATGGTGCGGTTTGAGAAGCAAGCTCTGGAGATTGGTCATATATTCTGTCTGGGTTTATTGGGCCGTGCAGCCGATGTCAGGAGCAGAGCCAGCAGGAATCTTTTTGCTTAGTGCTGTATATCCAGCACCTAGAACAAGGCCGGCATATGGTGATGCTCAGTAAATGATTACTGAGTGAATGGATAAATGAATGAATGAATTTGGGTATGTCTGACTTAGGTCCAGGCTCAGAATTCCTCAAAGACTTTCTCCCACATTACCATGGGGCTTCTGCCAGGACTGGGACCCCTCCTTTCTGGTTGTCTGGTTGGAAGGTGCCTCTAGTGTGGGGACCACACATCGTTTCGGATTATCTGCTTCCCTCTTTTATGGAGGTAATCATCAATGTTGGATCAAATAACACACATTCCAGAGATCTCCCAGGAAGCAGCCCCTTTCCCAGCCACGTTCCTCATTCCTTCCATCTGTTCATCAAACCATCTTCATCTTGGGCTGTTGTTCCGCTGCTCAACATCTCAGCTCTTTCACATACCTGAGTTATTTCAGCAACATTTCTCCAGTGTCTGCGAAGGGTTTTATTTTTGTTCAGTGAAAAGGCTTCAAAGCCCTCTCCCTGAGCTTTGAGTTTGGCGTGGACGATGTGAATCATTTAATGGCAATTGTTATGTTTTTTTTTTTCAAGGAGGGATTATTCTCAGCAAAGTCTGGGACTGGCCCGAAGGAGACAGCCAGACATCTCCAGGTAGAGGGAGCATCCTGCTGTTCTCTGGTAAATCAAAGAGGAACAGGCGGCTCCTGCCCCCCTCATGCCTGGCCTGACCCCAGCCTTTCATGTGCAGCGGCCACAGGGAGGAGAGAACGCACAAAACCAGAACAAACCCCCCAAAGTAAAGGCTTAAAATGAAACCATTTCACAGGGACAATACTCTGTTCTTCTTTAAACTCTACCCAAGAACAAATGGGAGTCTTTTTTTCAGTGGAAAGACCGGATTTGGGCTTTCATCCTCAGAGGCCTTTATTTGGAGTACCTCTCCCACCTCCACTCCTTTCCTTATTTCAGAACTTCTTAGAGGCTGGGGTGGGGGCAGGGAGGTGGACAGGAGCCTCCAACTCGCCTCACGTGGGGACCCACGGCCTGGGTCTGGGGATGTTTGGTCTTTGGCCAACTCGGGTTGGGGGAATAATGAAGGGTCAGCCTTTATATCTGGGCAGTCAGTGGGGAAGAAGTCAGGGAAATCATAGCGCCAGGACCCTGTCCAACCCCAAAGCAGGAGCTGCCTTGCCGTCTGCCTTTCAACGTATAATACATTCACAGGGAGTGCCACCACACCGCTGGTGCAGCTGGGAGGAAATCTAGATGCTAAAATAAAATACCGTCATGCAGCCCCAAACATTGTCTTGAAGTCCCTCTGGGTCCCACACAGTGTGTGAGCAGGGGAAGGGCGCCCGAGGCACAGGATGACTCAGACAGTCTCAGGGGTTCAGGGTTAGATGCTGCTAATTGCTCCAGTGGAGATAGCTCCCACTCAGCTAAATGTGCTCTGAAAGGTGACAGGAAGCCAAGCTTGGGTATCAAGTACAAGGCTGCTATTTTCTTGGGAACAAGCCTTTCTAGCCAGGGACGGACTGACAGGCCACTGTGGCCTTGGCCACCTACTCCTCCTCCCGGCCTCTTCCCTGCCTGACTCCAGACCCTGGGGAACCTTTCCTGTAGAAAGTCCTCCCAACCGGAGGGGACAGAAACGTGCGGCCTATGTGAGAACCAGGCTGCAGCCAGCTGCTGTCCTGCACCATCCAGCAGGGGGCACACCCAGTGTCCCCTGAGCAGAGAGGCACAGAGACCGGGAGACAGAGCCAGTGGTCAGAGGGGGCACATAGGGAGGGGCCCGGGAGCCCCAGCCAGAGGGGGAGGGCTGCGACCACCCCAATGGCCTCTGAGAGTCTCTGGCCCTGAGGACACCTGTCTGCCCCGTGCAGCGGCCAATCTCATCTCCCTCCCTGGTCATCCTGGGCTGACCTGGGTCACCCAGGGGCTCCCCAGGCAGCAGTGCAGCCGATCGCTTCTTCCAGCACTGCTTCCTGAAATGCCCCGTCCCTTGGGCGGTCCTCACCTGCTGCCCGATGCCCAGGCTCACTACAGACGGCTGCCCACCACGACGGCTGACGAATGGTGGATGGAGCAGAGTTGAATCGCGAGAGCCAGAGGAGCCTGGGAGGGGGTGGGTGATGTCACTGGGGCTTTAAGCGGCCCCAAGGCACTTCTGGGCTCTGGACAGATCTGGGGGCCAAGCCTGGGTCACCCTCTATGTGTCCTTGGGGGACTTAATAGCCCTAACAGCTTCCTCATCTTCTCTCAGGCAGTGGAAACAGCAGGCTCTGGTCATCTGCACAAAGAGACTAAATGTGGCTTCCCTTCTTTGAGGCCCGGCTCAGGGGGAAGAAGGACAGAACATCCCTCCTACCAAGTCACTTTGGGTGGACCCCTTACCTGTGAGGTGAGACGGTGTGCAGGACCTAGACACTGTCCTTCTCTCTCTTTCCCTAAAGCAGCAAAAATCCAGTGACGTTTCACTCAGAAGTCCAGCATATGAAAGAGATAAGAGCAGAGCTGCCTGGTTGAAGGTGGGGCGTGTGGGATGGGGGACTGGGCGAGGGGTGGGAAGCCCCCACCTGGAGCTGGTGGCTGCCTCCACAACCCTCCGTGAAGCCCCAGGGTGCCGGGGACCCCAGTTGGAACATCCCTCTGAAGGCCTACCTTCTCTGTAGTCAGTTCAAATGTGGCAAATGGAGCTTCTAGCATGAAACCTGACCCTCCAGCTGCCAAAACCCTTGTGCAGGCCTGTGCAGGTACTACAGCAGCATCCACAAAGGGTGTGGCAGTGAGGGTTCAACGTGGTGGAGACAAAGGCCCATCTGGGGAGGGCTGAATCCAGCCCCGAGGAGGCCCCTGGGTCCACACGTTCTCTGCCTCCCTGTCACCGGGGTCCACCCGTCACCCCCCCACGCATAGGTGGCTGCTGTCTTAATGCCGCCTCCCCCCACACGTCCCCAAGGCTGGCACACCCTGCAATTATGGTCGCTGTTTCCCTGGCTCTCCACCCTGCCTGCCTCGCCTCCCCACTCTCTGCAGCTAATTGCTGGCCTTGCCCTTCACCGTTTCCACGCAGTAACGCTAAGTCCCGTCCCCCCTCAGCCGCGGGCGCTGTCTGTTTCAATAACTGCAGAGACAAAAAGAAATCAAGATGGTCTCAGCAAAGCATTTCCCTTAGCCTGGGAGAAGGGGGCATTTGAGCAGGTCACCAGCACTTCTCAAACTGGAAGCAGCACTTGAATGACCCTGGGATTTTGCTAAAAGGTAGACTCTGGTTCTGTGGGCCCAGGGCGTGGCTGGAGACTTTGCGAGTCTGACCAGCTGCCTGGCGATCATCTGCAGGCCTCAGTGCTAGCTCAAAGGTGCCAGTAAGCGCACAGTGGCAGGCAGGGAGCCAGGAGTGGCTGGGTACTGGGAGCAGGTCCCCTCACCTCTGCCTGCCTCCAAGCAGAACTGGGGGTTTGGGCCCAGAGCCTCTGGGGTCTTGGTGAGGACCAGAAAGGGGGTGCACTCCATTCTAGCCCAGGGCAGATGATGCAGCCAGGAGGGCTCCTACGAGAGATGGGGACCCTGGGGGTGCCCCCTTCCATCCCTGGTGAGAAGGTGTCACCCTCTCCTGAGAAATGGATCCCTTTAACCAAATCTTTCCAGAAGTACTTATTGAGTGCCTACGGCATTCCAGGCACAGCAGAGGTTCTGAAGAGACAGAGTAAACACAAGAAACCACGTGACTCCTGACTCCTTCCTGTCACCTCTGTTCTCTTGCTAGTGTTGCAGGGAGAGAAGCTAAGTGAGATAAATAGATAGAATACAAAGTATATTTCTGGTAGTGAAGGCACAGAGCAAAATAAAGCAGAGAGAGATAGAGAGTGAATCCGGGGGGGGGGGGGGGGGGGGCGCTATCCAGGGCTCCCAAGTGGACTTTTAGAAGACGAATTGTAAGAGCCAAAGGTGTAAGCTCTTTTAAAACCTGAGAAGTAATCTCTGAGTGTGTGACAAGCACAGGAACCCATGTGACAGTCTCCTTCTTCCCACGCCTGGCCACCGGGGTCTGCAGGGTGGCCTCCGCGGGTTGTGGAGGTCGGACTGTCCCAGGGCGGACTGGCTGTCGAGGCGGGCAGGGACAGGAGGCCAGCTCTGGGCTGGGCGCTTTGAGTCTGCGTGTCATTTAGTGTCCCCAGCAGCTGGGGGGCCCGGCCCCTCACCAGGGGGCGCCTTCCTGCTTCTCCCACTGCTCCAAGGGAAGGAAGATGGAGGCTTTCACGGGCTCCTGCCCCGGCCAGGCACAGGGAGTGGCCGGGCATGGCATCGTCCCATCCCGCACCCCCCGCCCCAAGCTCTGTGGAGCCCCTGCCCTGGAGAAGCCATCAAGAACCCCCCAGAGCCCCAGTACGTCCTGCTCGTGGGGGAGAGGCGGGCTGAGCCACGGCAGCTCTGCTTTTCCAAACTTTCCATTTCAACTGAAATCCTAGGGGTTAAACCTGGCCACCACATGGCAGCCTGTCCCCCTGCCATGCTGTCGCCCGAGGGAGGTTCCCCTCCTCACCAGGCCCTGCCTTCGTGCGGCCTCCCGCGGCCTCTGGCCGCAGGTATGTCAGACTCAGGCCGGAAGTGGGAGCGGACTCAGGGGAACCAAAGCCGGAAGCTGCAGAAATAGCTTCCGGGGTGGGGGCGTGGTCTCCTGCCGGCGCTCGCCCGCGCCAGGTCTCCTGAAAGCCTCACCTAGCGGCAGCACCACCCTCTCAAGCCAAGGGCGTTCTCAGACTCAGGGCTGCGTTCCCTCAGTCAGACTCGTGCTGGGTGGCCCTCTTGTCCATCCCAGCCTGTCTCCTCCCACCATCCTCCACGGCGCAGCTGGGAGGAGGCATCCAAGCCCTGCTGGCCGTGACCCCGTGAGGAGAGGGGCTGACCAGAGCGTCCCTGTGCCTGGCACTCGTCCCCCCGGGCTCCCCAGCCCGCCTCCGGGCTCTGTCTGACTGCACCCACCGCGGGGCACAAACCGGCTGCAGGCCTGAGTGTGGCCGAGGTGACCTCTGCCTTTGGTGCCCCTTGGTGTCGCGATGGCCTTTTCATGTCCCAAGCTCACCCACAAGGGGCTGTCCCTGCCCACACAGGCCTCCCTGTGAGCTGAGGTTACACCAAGTTCTGGGTGCCCATGGGGGGCAGAAACTTCACCCTGCCAGGCTCCCCAGCACTCCAGTTGGGAGACTGTGGTGGCACCTGAGTGTGGGAAGTACTCCTAGGAGCTGCTGTTTGGGGTCAGGTCAGTTCTGGGGTTCTGTGTGGGGAGTGGGGGTGGCCAAGGAGGAAGTCCATCCCTGCCCTCAGATGCTGCGTCAGTCTGGCCCCTGCCTCCTCAGGTGGACCCACAGGCCTCCCCACCGTGCCCTGTCACCCGGTGCCACAGCCTTCCCTTGGCAGCTCATGCCCACCCCCAGGCGAGGTCTTGAACCCAGCAGGGAGGCCAGCCCGTCAGGTCTCTGCTTGGCTGTGTGCCCAGCTAGTGCCCAGCCCCCTGTGAGGTTCCCCATCAGGGAACAAGATGAGGGAGCTGTGATATAAAGGCCAGGGACAAAACTGGCATAGGACACAAAAAGCAGGAAACGGCGGTGCCCCAGGAAAGCGTCTGGCAACGCTCAGCTGAGGTCCTCAGCTGGCTGCAGAGCCGGGCACTGTGTTGAGCCCCAGAGCCACCAGCTTTATGACCTCACTTACGTTACCTAACCTCCCTGTGCCTCAGTGTCCTCACCTGAAAAACCAGGATCGGCTAAGGGAGCTGGGCAAGGGTGGAAGGCGTGACCACGTGTCAGTCACTGAGCAAGTGCCTGGCCCTTGGCAGGCTTTCAGCGCATGCCATCGCCAGGTTACATGGATGTGAGGGCAACCGAGACCTGGGCAAGGTGACCTGCCCAAGGTCACAGCCAGCAGGGAGCTGGTCACACTGCTGAGAGCCTGCAGGAAATAGATGGGGACCAAACCGCTTTGGTTTGCAGCCTCTCTCCATGGGAGGGCGGCTGAAGTTGACCTCACCACACAGAAATCAATAAGCAGGAGGCTGTTAAAAACCACCTCCCCATCAGCCTACCGCTGGCTGGGAGCTGACGGATGCTCGTTCCGTGCCCTGCGCAGCCCGCGGGCACTTAGAGCCCCTCCACACTGTGTGCAGAGCATGCATGTGGGGCTCAGACAGAGGAGACAGGGCCCAGGCTGCAAGGTTGTGCCCGCACCTCTCAGCGTCCTGCTTAACACGTGTCTTCCTGGGGAAAGAGATTGCTCCCTGACAGCTCCACATCCAGAGGAGGCTATCGTCTCACAGCAAAAAATAAAGGCAAGTGTGAAAACAGCTTTTTATGCCAAGTGGGGCCCACACTTCCAGGGGAAGCCTTCCCTGGAGGCCACTTGTTCACTGTAATTCCTCAGCCTGGCTTGAAATCACAGCCCCATGAGCGAGAACTGTTACAGCTGGGGCTGGACCCCACCGTGAGTGGCCGCAGGGCTTTCCAAGTCGGGGCCCAGGTCATCCACAGTGTTGCTGGAAGAACTGGCCGGGAGACTTAGGTCAGACTCACCAAGAACCTGAGACTGGTATATCCTGGCCATGGCTGAAAGGAAAAGCAGGTAGTTTTTCTAGGATTATTGAGAGTGACTTAGGCCTTGAACCTGCCACAATAGGCTAGGTTATGCCTCAGCAGCACATACCCACCAAATCTCAGTGGCCAAGGGCAGCAGCAGTGTCTCCCCGGCTCATGGCACATGCCCATCGTGGCGGGGGTCTGTGCCCTCTTGTCTCTCCAGGGCCAGATGGATGAGGCAGCCTTTTTCTTAAACTTGCCGGCTTTTGTTTCATGAAGACCTTTTGAAGGACTCATGCCAGCAGCCAGCTCTGGCCTGAGAGTGTCACAGCTCACTTTTGCTCACTGGTCAGAATTAGTCCCATGGCCCTGCCCTGACACTGGAGGGCTGGGAAGGCAGTCAGTGCTCCAGGGTGTCCAGTCAGTAGGTGGTCATCAGCCTGACTGATGCTCAGGCTCCAGGAAACCCCTTCTTCCCCGGCTCACCCCCTCCTTCCACCAAAGCCATGCAGTGGCCACATCATGATATGTTAATGAAGCTCAGAACCGGGCTTGCTCTGAAGCCCCCTGGCTGCACCACTGCTGTGAATCTCAGACATTCACTTTTGAGCTTCCAAGCATGGACTCAGATCTCCAGGAATTAGTGTACTTTCTTATTCTTAAATAAGTTGTATATATGTTGTTGTTCATTGTTGGATGGTATCACCGAGCTAATGGACATGAGTTGTTTGAGCAAGCTCCGGGAGATGGTGAAGGACAGGGAAGGCAGTCCATGGGGTTGCAAAGAGTCGGACACGACTGAGCGACTGAACAACAACAGTGTTGTTGTTGTTATTTTGTT
The DNA here is from genome assembly GCA_024291935.2 of Okapia johnstoni. Classification (NCBI taxonomy): domain Eukaryota; kingdom Metazoa; phylum Chordata; class Mammalia; order Artiodactyla; family Giraffidae; genus Okapia; species Okapia johnstoni. The sequence continues at coordinate 5,747,717 of CM044326.1, forward strand.
GCTCAGTTGTATCCCTGCCAGGACCATGCGTTACCTCGGGCTGTGAGTGCTCTGGTCGCTTTGCTTAACTTACTTTCCTACCATGCACAGCCCAGAGAGCCCAGAGAGTTAAACCCAGGGAGGCACAGGTGAAACAGCCAACGGGACCCTCTCCCCACCTGTCTCCCATCCCAGGGGACTTTTTCAGTTGATTTTCTTCCCAGGCGAGCCCTTACACATTCACATCCATTCATTCATGTATCCATCCGTCCATCCACCAGCCCACATACCCTTCCATCCATCTGTCCATCCACCCACCAGCCCACATACCCTTCCATCCGTCTGTCCAACCATCCACCCACCCACCTGCCCACATACCCTTCCATCCATCTGTCCATCCACCCACCAGCCCATATACCCTTCCATCCGTCTGTCCATCCATCCACCCACCCACCTATCCACATATCCTTCCATCCATCTGTCCATCCACCCACCAGCCCACAAGCCCTTCCATCCATCTGTCCATCCACCCACCAGCCCACATACCCTTCCATCTGTCTGTCCAACCATCCACCCACGCACCAGCCCACATACCCTTCCATCCATCTGTCCATCCACCCACCAGCCCACATACCCTTCCATCTGTCTGTCCAACCATCCACCCACGCACCAGCCCACATACCCTTCCATCCATCTGTCCATCCACCCACCAGCCCACATACCCTTCCATCCATCTGTCCATCCACCCACCAGCGCATATACCCTTCCATCCGTCTGTCCATCCAGCCAGCCACCCACCTATCCACATACTCTTCCATCAATCTGTCCATCCATCCACCCACCCACCAGTCCACATACCCTTCCATCCGTCTGTCCATCCATCTACTCACCCACCAATCCACATACCCTTCCATCCATCTGTCCATCCATCCTTCCACCCACCCATCCATCCACACACCAGCCCACATACTCTTCCGTCTGTCCATCCATCCACCCACCAGCCCACATACCCTTCCATCCGTCTGTTCACCCGTCCATCCATCCTTTTAATCAAAAAACTTTTCTTCTTCTAGCTTACTAAGCACCTACTATATGCGGGGTGCTATGTTCACCAGCTGAGGGTACAGTGATGACCAAGCTGAGACGTTGGCCCTAAAGGATAAGTGACTCCTCTCTGATCCTTCCAGGGAGCAGAGTTTCATCAGAGGAAGAAGCCCAAGTGGTAAGAAGAGGGAGTGGGGGTGAGGCATAGAAAGAGCAAAGCTGAAGCTACAGAAGGTAGCTTTGCTTACAATTCAGAAAGCAAAACTGGCCACCAGCCGACGCCCCAGCCAGAGAGGAGGCTGGGAGGGGAAACCCTGGGACAGCCTGAGAGGGAAGGTGAGGACCACCCTCACTGGTCAGTGCAGGGTGAGGGTGTGTAGGGTCCTGCCAGACCTGCTGACCAAGGACACTGGGAGTGAGGAGTGAGGAGGGTAAAGTTCGTTCTCTGAAGGTACAGGAGGAGGAAAAACAGTTTGAGGTCCATGGACTTTTGCTATGCAGAATAAGTCATGGTGACTACAAATCAGACATGCAAGGCTTTTTACTGAATTACCTGGTTGACTCCACATTTAAAATGCAGTTTCCAGGCTCTCGTGCCCTTCTGTACAGCCAAGCCAGGTGCTGTAACTTGAGACCTTTCCCCTCTGCCATCTCCCCAGACTGCTCACTGGAGTGAAGACGTGCAGGAGCCATTTCCTGGGTCAGAATGCTCCGTAGCTTCTTTACCCTTCACTGAGACCACACTGCTGAGCCTCCACCACAGCCACGCGATATGCTGCAGGACGCGACCCTCTGGCACGTCCACACTGTCCACAGTGCCGCCCGGCTTCTGCTGTCCCCTCCGAGCAGCTGGGCTGGCCACCCTCCTTGTAGCTGCATGTGCTGCTCCCCCGGCTCTGCAACAGGGACCCCCCCTCCCTGCCCAGAGCAGTCCTCAGGAAGGCTGTGATCACGCTTGCATGATTATTGACTGGCTTCCATGGCTCAAGAGGGCTCTTACCTGGGCCACCTTGCCTCTGACACTCACCAATAAACTCCTCTCAGAAAGAGGGAGGCCACCCAGCATCATGAAACCAACGATGGCTTCCAAGCAGCTCAATTCTGACTCCACAGTGCTGGGAGCTCACGCAGGCTTCCCTTTCCTCACCTGGAAAACGGGACACTTCACAGACTCTGTGCACCCAGATGCATCCAAGAGGGTCAAAAGAATGTGTCTCAAATTCAGATGCTCACCTACATGCTCCATTTCATGGGAACAGCCCTGGGTATACATTAGGTGCTTAATCAATGCAGATGACTGTGAAGCGGGGCTGTGACCCTACATGCTCCATTTCATGGGAACAGCCCTGGGTATACATTAGGTGCTTAATCAATGCAGATGACTGTGAAGCGGGGCTGTGACAAGTCAGATGCCTCCGAGAACAGGCTACACTGGGGGAAAGGCCAAGGGAGTGGTGAATCCAGGACAGGTGGCCCCACTCCCGGGGACCATGGCTCAAAGCTAGAGCCCCTGCTTTGCGCACTACCTAGTGGGGAGCTGAAAGCACCTGAGGACCCTTCCCGGGGACAGGCCCAGCGGAGCTCTGGCCGATCCTGAAAGTGGTGCTCGGCCTCCACTGGCTGTGATGGGGTGGGGGTGGGGTGCAGTGTGCCTGGGAGTTGAGTGATCAGACCAGCAGGGCTGGCTGGGACCCCTGACAGCACCCGCTTGGGGCCATGGCAGCTCGCCAGGTGCCCAGAGGAGTGTGGGGATGATGAGTGGCTTTCACTTGTTGACTGCTGACCACGAGCTGCCTTCCAGAGCTACTGCTTCCAAGCAGGGGGCGGGATGAGGGGCTGAGCACCCCCAGCGGCTGGTGCCCCCCTCCTCCGAGCACGTGTGGGACACAAGTGTCAACAAGGTGGTTTAGGGAGAGCCCAGTGAGGAACTTCCCGGGGGCCAGTCCTGGGTGATGGATGGAGGCCTGGGGAGGAGCCTGAGGATGGAGCAGCCGTGGTTCTGGGGCCTCTGCCTTCACCCGCAGGCCACACAGATTTAAAAGGGCTTCTGTAGGCCTTGCAGCTTTAACCCAGGCCCAGAGGCCTCCTTGCTCCTGGGGAGCAGGTGGCATTCTCCCTGCACGAGAGGGGCTGCCACCTTCCCCTCCCACCTGGCCACAGCGGAGAGGCCCAGGCCAGGGGCCAGACCATTGTGCCAGTTTGGCACTCGGCCTAAGCTACACAAACCCGGCTCAGCTGTGGGTGGGGAGGGCACTGCTGAAGCATTCTGGGCCCAAAAGGAGGCGAGGGAGCCGCCGCCCTCCACCCTGGCCCCCACTGTCCATTCAAGGCCGCATTGTGGGTGTCAGTGACTCAGAGGAGGTTCTGGTTTCTGTCAGATTCTTGAGGCTCAGGCAACCTGATCCTGAAACAATGACAAGCCTTGGAACAATCCTCCTGGCTCCCCCAGATAAGTGTTTCAGGCCTGGCCAAAAACGCGGCAGAACGGAAAATGACGTTGCAAGGGAAAGGTCAAGTGCTGGGCCTCCCGCAGCCAGGAGCAGGTGACTGCTCGGGCCAGAGGGCTGGTTTCGTGGCCTGGGAACACAGATGGGGGGCAGTGACCCCACAGAGCAGCCTGGGCCCTGACTGCTGAGTCTGATCAGATGGCACCCAGCCCAGCCTGGCTGGGACACCTCAGGACAGGGCCCGGCCTCTCAGCGGCAGGAGAGGAAACGGAACCCAGAGTCAGCCCAGCGTCCAGTAGGGCAGAGGGCTCCTCCCTGAAGGAGCGGCCACTCACAGGCCCAGCACTGACAGGGCCCCTGCTGTGTGCCAGGGCTGCATTTGCTATTGCTGCTCACACTGGCCCTGCCGGGGAGTACCCTTAGCCTCATTTTACAGACAAGGAAATTGAGGCTTTGGTGACTGAGCATAGAGCAGAGGCGAAGATGCCCCGCCCAGCAGAGGACACCTACTGGCTGGCTTAGCTTTGCTCCTCTGCTACCTTGGGAAGGTGCTCCCTCCCCCGCAGGCACTGTCTAGAAGTGCCAGGGGGGTTCACGCCCCAAGGGGCTTCACATCCCAGGAAGAGGGAGCTTGTGGCTGAACACCCACGGGAAGCCTGCTCACTTTGTCTTTCCGAGGGCCGGGTGGATCGAGCGCTGCGGGCAGGGCACAGCCCTCATTCCTAGGCTGTTCTGGGCCCCTCCTCACCTCCACCCCCACCCCGTGCTGGCCGGGATCACCCACAAACAAGTCCCCACTCTCAGTCTGCTTGGGGCGACCCCCGAACCAAGACAGAGCCTCTGAGGGCTCGTCGAGGGCCCTCTAGCAAAAGAGGACAGGGGCGGCGATCACAGTCGGGTTCTCAGGATGCAGGCCGGGAAAGCTGACTGACTAACCGCAGGTCCACTAGAATTTTTTTCCCCTCAAATTTAAGTTTCCCCCCGCTGAGCTTTTCTTAAATCTTCAATGATTGCGAGCAGGGGCCTGCCTGCCGGCAAATGCCAGCAGACGACAAAGGCAGGGAACAAGCAGTATATTAATCCTCACGGAAAAGCCCAGGATCGGCCAATCCTTTCACTACATTTCTGTGTCTTTGGTGAACCCATGGGCTGTGGCTTAACTGTGTGTAAACATAATAAAGTGGTATTATGCAAGTAAACATGTTCCTAATTTGCGGGGTGTACTGAAATGTGAGCGCGCTCCATGGCCTCCACCGGGGGCTTGTGTGCAGTGTCCAGCCCACACCCTGTGGCCCAGGCTCTGCCGTGACCTGAGCCGGGCGCCGGGAGGGGTGCGCGGGGTGTGAAGGGCCCGGAGCTCACCTGTGCAAGGTAGGCAGGGTCCAGCAGCACAGGACAGACTGCTCTCCCTGTCCCAAACCCAGCCAAGAATGTCCAGGCCTCCTCACCTCCTTTAATTAATTCCCAGCTCCATGTCCTTAGAGACTGAAGGAAGTACTCCCAAAGGTGACAGCAACTCACCTCGACTCTGGAGTCTCCAGTCCCTGCCTTCCCCCAGGAGCAGGGCTGGGTGTCTCCTCCTTCCTGGGCTGTGGGCACTGCGGGCACCTGTGTGGCCTCCAGCACGGGGCTCACCCCGTGGGCGGCCTGAGAGCCTGGGTGAGGTGAGGGCTCTTGGGGGTGAAGTTCTGATGTATGCGAGGCCTAGGTGCAAGGTGGCTCTCCAACCACAAGGATCGCGGCCTCATTGGGTCACACGGGGTCCAGCTGGAGGCAGTCACCCCAGCAGTTCTTTGAACAGAGAGAGTTCACCATAAAGAATTGCTAACTCAGTGCATGAAAAGGGGAAACTGAGGCATGCAGTAGGGGAGCAAGTGCAGGAAGATGGCCGGGGATGAAGAGGCTGGGTAGAATGATTATAACCAGGGCAGAGGGACCCCATGAAGCAGGGACCCAGATCTGTGAGGAGGTGGGCACAGCCGACTGCTGTGGGTATCCCCCAGTGAGAGGAAAGGATGGGTGGGAGTTTAGCTTCACCTGTGCTCTGCCTTTTCAGTCCCTTGACCTTGGCAATGCCTTGTCCCCCTTCTCAGCTGGTCCCCAACCACCTCTGCCTCCTGGTTTTCCCACCTCTGGGCAATCTTCTCCTCTTAACTGTGGCCTGGACCTAGTGAGTTGCTTGTACTAAATACAACAGAGCAAAGGCGATGGGAAGTGACTTCCAAGATTACTGGAAGCAAAAAGGACCGTGCCTGCCCTCTCTCACTCTCTTCTGGAGTCCATGCTCTGGGAAAAGCCACCTGCTGTATTGGGAACAGCCTGTGGAGAGGCCCATGCGGATGTCTCCAATCTCCGGTCAACAAGGACCCGAGGCCCATCAGCAGCTCCTTGAGACAGCGTGGAAGCAGACTCTCCACCCCCAGTCAAGGCTGGGAACCTGCCTCACATCCTGTGGCCTTGAGAGCTGCTAAGCTAAGCTGCACCTGTATTCTTGACCCACAGAAACTGAGTGAGACCGTGAAGGGTTGTTGCTTAAAGATGCTAAGTTTTGGAGTAACTTGATGAAGGTGAAAGAGGAGAGTGAAAAAGTTGGCTTAAAACTCAACATTCAAAAAACTAAGGTCATGGCATGTGGTTCCATCACTTCATGGCAAATTGAAGGAGAAAAAATTGAACAGTGGCACATTTTCTTTTCTTGGGCCCCAAAATCACTGTGGACGGTGACTGCAGCCATGAACTTGGAAGAAAAGCTATGACAAACCTAGACAGCGTGTTAGAAAGCAGAGACATCACTTTGCTGACAAAGGTCAGAATAGTCAAAGCTATTTTCCAGTAGCGCCAGTCCTTCCAATGAATACAGAGGGTTAATTTTCTTTAGGATGGACTGGTTGGATCTCCTTGCAGTCCAAGGGACTCTCAAGAGTCTTCTCCAACACCACAGTTCAAAAGCATCAATTCTGCGGCACTCAGCTTTCTTTTTGGTCCAACTCTCACATCCATACATGACTACTGGGAAAACCATAGCCTTGACTAGATGGACCTTTGTTGGCAAAGTAATGTCTCTGCTTTTTAATACGCTGTCTAGGTTTATCATAGCTTTTCTTCCAAAGAGTAAGCTTCTTTTCTGTCTGCAGTGTGTTTGGAGACCAACAGGAGAAAATCTCTCACTGCTTCCACTTTTCCCCCTTCTATTTGCCATGAAGTGATGGGACTGGATGCTATGATCTTAGTTTTTTGAACTTTGAGTTTTAAGCCAGTTTTTTCACTCTCCTCTTTCTCCCTCATCAAGAGGCTCTCTAGTTCTTCTTCACTCTATGCTATTACAGTGGTATCATCTGCATATCTGAGGTTGTTGATATTTTTCCCGGGAATCTCAGTTCCAGCCTGTGATTCATCCAGCCCAGCATTTAGCAGGACATACTCTGCATAAGGTCAAATAGCTAACAAGTGGCAGGACTAGGGTTTTAACCCAAGTGGCCTGGCATTCTTGACGTCTCTACTCTCTGGTCTCTCTAGAGAAAAGCACAGCTTTTTCAACTCTCTGCTCTCAGCAAAGCAGAAGATTGCCAAGTGGTGAACGCAGGATCCCTCTCACTAGGGAGTGGAGAGCGGATCTGGAGGTGTCCAAGCAGCTTTGCTCTCTGCTCCTTTGGTCTCCAAGCCCATGGTCCTCAGTCCTTCTGCTGAGGGTCTTCACAGCAGCTAGAAGGGAGAACTTGGGAAAGGACTCAGGATGGGCAGAGCCAAGACCAAAGGGATTGGTGTCTGTTTTTTCAGGCAAGTCATTCTGTGGAGCCAGTGCGCAGCAGTAATCCTTCAGGCCCTGGACCAGTCTACGTGTGTTTAACACATACTAAGTTAAGCTCTGCCCTGAGGAGAGCTGCCTTCAGCTCTTGCTCACCTAAGCTCAAAGGACACTTTCTCCATTAACACACCAAACTACGAAAAGTTCGTCCTCACATAAGTGTTGAGGTGGGCTTCATGGCTGGCTTAATCCAGGGACTCTGGCCTCATCTTTCAGAAGTTCTCTCTACGCTCCGTTCCATGAGGTTTCACCCTCAATTCCACTTCCTTCATGGCAGCAAAATGCGGGCAGCAGTCCCAGGTCTCACACCCACGTGCCCAGATGCCTGAAGAAAGGGAAGGTGTTTCTTTCCCTACTAGCTCTTAAGAGGGTGGGATGTTTTCACATCGCGCTCTCTCCAGCTGGGCCACCCACCCACCCACCAGCCAGCCATGTGAGGACCAGCTCTGGGGCCTAGGATAACGCCGTGTGCTGATTGGCTGAGGTCTGGATTCCTCAACACATCACAGTGCCCTGACAATGGGCTGACACTTGGACCAACTGAGCTGAGCACTGAGGCAGGGATGCTTGGGACAGGCCTGGGGGGCAGAGGCTAGTGAGCAAGAGGCAGGACCCCAGGTCTAAAAGGGTAGGAAGTCAATTTGAAAAAAAGGAGGCAAGTCCCCCCAAATCAAACTCGCCAGTTCAGTTTGGTCTTTTGCCTCAGGGGCTAGCCAACTCTGATGGCTCGTGTCCTAGCTTATGTCCCGCCATGGATCCTTCCAGTATGGTCTGTCCTGATGGCCTGGAGACACACACTCAGAGAGAGACACACACAGACAGAGTCAGGGTCAGAGAGACAGAGAATGACTTTGGCTCCCCTCTCACAAAGCCCTGGGGCACTACCTGGGGCACCTCTGCTAACACCTCCTGGCTTAGAAGGGCCCTGCTAGACGGATTTGCTGTTAAGGGCAGCAGCTTATCAGGAAGTCGCTGACCTGGAACCCCAGCTGCCTGTCAAGCGTGTGTTCTCAGGGATGCTTTTGACGAGCCCAGATTAAAGGGGTGTTTAACAATTGTGCAGCGTCTGAGGAGGTGGGAGAAGTCAAAACAGCATCAGCCTCCAGCCCACCCCGGCTCCCAGGCTTCCTCTGCTGCCCATCAGGATTAGGCGCGGGTGCTAGTCAGGGTGCCAGGGCCAACGCCACAACCTAGATTCAGAAGCAGTGTCATTTAAGGGTCGGCTGGCACCAAAAAACTTTCTGTTGTCTAATGCCACACGGAGAGCCCACTCAACTTAAAACTGGGCAACGTGCCTTGCTTTTTCTTTCTCTAAGGGATATTATCACCAAAGCGATCATGTCCTGGTGCGGAAGGAAAAAGCCTCCTTGGCCAGACCCAACTTTGGAGTCAGCAAATGCTGGTCCTTTCTGGAGCTGCAGGCAGCAGCCAGGAGCTCAGAAAAACCATGTGCAAAATGGACTGACAGGCTCTAACTCAGAGATGCAGGGGTAGTGAAATGCCCAGGGAAGCCATACCATCCTGTGCTGTATGTGGAACTTTCTGTATGTAAACACATGACAAATAAGCAGAGACACTGAAGAGCACATTCAGAAGAGAGGCTGCCTCTGTTACCAGGGCCGGAGTCTCCGGTGGGCGTGATGGTAGCTCTGCTGGTCATACTTTCATTCTCTCCAAGTCCTTCCCAAGGTTGGCGGGAATGGAGGCCTGGCTGCAGAGGGAGATGCGGTTTGATGTCTGACCTTGTTTCGGTTTAAAGGCATCCAAGTAACGTGTGTCAGCAGTTAGAAGTGCGTCAGAGCCAAGCGTCTCCACCGGGCCCTGAGCCACTGGGCGAGGCAAGGCGGTGGCAGGCTGGGCGCCAGTGCAAGCTGAGCAGGGCTGCAACCAGGCCTCCAGAGCGCGACCCCCAGGGGACAGGAGGGGCATTCCTCTGCCGCCCCTCCCAGCCTGAGCCAGCTCCGGGACACAGAGATAACTGAGCTGAGACCAAGAGAGGGGGCGAGTGGGACGAGGAAGCCAGGTTGGGGCGCTGGGGAAGGAAGGTTTCCTTTGCAGCCTCTATGAGAAACCAGGCACGTTTCATTACTCCTGGGGAAATCCTTGGAGCAGGTCTTCATCAACTCTTCCCCAGACAAGGAAAGGAGGCTTGGAGAGGCCAAGGGGTGCAGCTGAGCTGGTTGATCATGTGCTGTCTGACGGCAGAGCCACGGCCCCACTGGCCAAGGCACAGGGAGCCTCTCTACGCTGGGGGACAGGACATGGGGAGTCCACCTCTGGGCTGGGCCCTGCCTGACCCGCAGCCCTCGCTTTAACAGCCACCTTGATTCTCGGGCTCCAGGATGAGACCCAGAGGAGCCCTTCTGAACTGCATCCGGGGCCGAAGGAGTCAGCCAAGGGAAGACAAGGGCTCTGGAAGCATCACACAGAGGCTGAGCATGTTTGCTCTGCGAGGGGCTTCCCTGGTGGCTCAGATGGTAAAGAATCTGCCTGCAATGCAGGAGACCTGGGTTCAATCCCTGGGAAGATCCCCTGGAGAAGGAAATGGCAACCACTCCAGTATTCTTGCCTGGAGAATCCCATGGACAGAGGAGACTTGTGGGCTGCAGTCCATGGGATTGCAAGGAGTCTGACACGACTGAGCAACTTTCACTCACTCAAGCTGACCCAGGCTCAGCCTGACTTGACTCTCTGTTAGATTATCAAGGAAAATGGGATGATAAAAAAGCTGTTACTTAATAAATGCAGGTTTCCACGACAGATGAGTGGGACTCGGGGTGGGTTTTGGCGGGTAGACATCAAAGGGCCTCTTTGAACACTCGCTAGCCTGTGGTGGGAAGCACCCACTCTCTAACTGCTCACCATGGGCCTGCCTTGTGCCACTGGAGGTCCCAGCCAAGTGGGGGCCACTTCCAGCAGGTGTTGGCATGGAATGGACCTCCATCTGCACAGACCTGCTGACAGGTTGGCTCCAGTGTTCAGAGGGGGTGTGACGTGGGGCAGGATGCACCCAGTTCTGTGTCCCGTCTCCCCACCCCTGTGACCTCCATATGTGTCTCTTTGTCCATCTGGTCCCAGCGTCCACTTGCAGGGATTGAAGACTCCCTCAGAGCAACATATTGGGGCAGGGTGGGGATTCACCATATGAGACTACAGGTGTAGGCAGAGAGGCTGAGGCCAAGCTGAGCTCATGGAATCATCCAGTTGTCTAGCTTGGGTTTGGGTAAGAATCAGGACTCTTTTTTTAAGTCTCTTGTCTACGGAAATATCACCAAGTCTATCCTATCTTTTGATTAGAAGGTGTCTTTATTTTGAAGATGCTCACCTGGCGCATTTGAGCCACAGGGTGGCAGGGAGCCTGGGGAGAGCCGGGAGGGCCTGCCCCGCCGCGAAGGCCAGCCGTTGCTTTCAGGGCAAGGGTGGGCATCTTGTCACAGCCCCAGCCCTGTCTGGTCAACTGAATGCCTCTGAACAAAGAAAACATTTTTTTGATTGAAGCATTTATAGGCACAAGAATGATGTTTACAAACAAGAAATGTTTATTTTAAGAAGAAATGTCGACGCCACCATTCCATGTTGGTACGAGTCACTTGGCCCAAGGAGAGTGTCTACACTTGCTCACTTCTCAGCAGTGAGCACAGGCGCTCTTTGCCCCCTGACCACGTCATGATCAATTACTCCCACCGCACGGAGCCCAGCTGCTGTGGCTGGAAATGGCAATGTTTGTCAGAGAACAATGGAGCACGAGGCTCCTAGGGAATCTCCCCTCTGCAGAGCCAGGCACTTCCTCTTGCTCTGTTGGAAGTGACCCTGAGGGATGCGGAGAGGGTGGAGAGCCAGAAGCCAGAGCCTGCGCCTGGCACGGGAGCGTCATTTCATCTCACTGCAATCCAACCCCTTCATTCATTCACTCCCTTTGGGTGAGACCTGTCTGAGCTTTGGAGGCCCCCAGGAGAGTGGTCTCCCGGGTTCCCCTCCCCAAGACTCTTTGTCCTAGGGGCCTCGTTCTCCTCCTCCTCACTGTGGGACCTCATGGTGTCCCTGGAGCAATGGCAGCCGGGCTTTCCTCTGCTGGGGCCAGAGGCAGCTCCCCATCTTAGAAAGGAGGGAGTGGGGACCCCAGAGACCCTCAGGGAGCCACATCTTCCTCCCCAAGTGAACGACTTTCTCTAGTCCAGCAGCAGAGGGAAGTATCGCGGGGACGTTCTGGGACCTCGTCGGGCCTCCAGGGTGGGCCCTAGTCATTGTTGAGCATGGAGGGGAGTTCCTGGAGAGGACTGTGCAGCCATCACCCAGGCCCGGGCCTCAGTGACCCCCTCACGATGTCCCTGCCTGGAACATACAGCGGATGGGAACAGAGTGATGTTTATTCCTCTTTGATTATAAATGTGGTCCCTTACCTCTCTCCATTCCCTTTTTCTACTAATTCTACTATTTCTACTAATTCCCTTTTTCTTTTCACTCCAAGGCTGTAAATGAATATATTACAAACTTCTCAAAGGCACTGGCCAAGTTCCCTATGCATGTATCTCTGCAGAGCGCAGGATAGTATATCAAATACCATCAGTTCAATTCAGTTCAGTCACTCAGTTGTGTCTGACTCTTTGTGACCCCATGGACTGCAGCATGCCAGGCCTCCCTGTCCATCCCCAACTTCCGGAGTTTACTCAAACTCACGTCCATTGAGTTGGTGACGCCATCCAACCATCTCATCCTCTGTCATCCCTTTCTCCTCCTGCCCTCAATCTTTCCCAGCATCAGGGTCTTTTCAAATGAGTCTGTTGTTCGCATCAGGTGGCCAAAGTATTGGAGTTTCAGCTTCAGCGTCAGTCCTTCCAGTGAATATTCAGGGTTGATTTCCTCTAGGATGGACTGGTTGGATCTCCTTGCAGTCCAAGGGACTCTCAAGAGTCTTCTCCAACACCACACTTCAGAAGCATCAATTCTTCGGTGCTCAGCTTTCTTTATAGTCCAACTGTCACATCCATACACAACCACTGGAAAAACCATAGCTTTGACTAGACAGACCTTTGTTGTCAAAGTAAATTAAATACCATAGATGCTCAGTAAACATTTCTAGAAAGATAGGCCCTGAACATCTCTCATGCAGTTGCTCATAATAGACTGCATGGGAAGGACTGCCTGGGGGGGACTCCCTTATATACAGAAGGAAGTAATCTACAGCATCACAGAACTAGGAATAAAGCATTGCAGGAGCCAGAGACAAGAGCTTGCTGCTGGCCAGTGGTGGTGAGCAGGGACGCTTGGCCTGAGGAAGGAAACTGAAGAGGCCCAAAGGCATCTGACGCAGAGAACAAGGAGTAAGAGAAGAGTTAGGCCGCGTGTCCCGGGGCTCAGACTGGACTGTCACTGTCACTGGCTTGGGTAAGGAAGAGGCCTTACCAGGGGAGGGAGGTATTTATAAAGTCAGACTCAGCAAGACGGAGAGAGACACGACCTACCTCCTGCATCACACAGAGTGCAGCAGGGCAGGCTGGTGGGGAGATGGCCCAGTGAAGGCTCCCTCCCTCTCTCTTTCTCACAGGGCCCCTGTCGCAGGGGGAATACCCGGGCCACTTGGTGCCAGCTGTCCGCAGGAGTTGGCTGGAAATGCCAGCTGCCTGGACATCGGAGGCCTGGGACCAGGATAGGTGTGGAGGAACCACCTGCCCCCAAGGAGGGCCACACCTGGGGGGAGCCCCTCTCGCTGGAAGAAAGGGGCCCGAGTCGCAGCTGGCTCCAGGTCCCAGCAACGTGGAGTGAGCCCCTGTGTTTGTAGATCGCCCTGCTCCCAAATCACAAAGGCACACGGAGTCATGGGCTGCTGATGTCGAGACAGAAAAGGTCATTTTAAACTTAAGAAAGTAAGAGGATCAGCAGCCACTCTGGATCCGAAATTAAAGAAAACCAAGAGTAGAACAGGTTGACTTAGGAACAGTAACAGAAGGCGAGACTCGCCTGTGTGTAAGAGAGCGTGGACAGGACATTTACCCGAAGTCCTGTGGGACAGGGGACACACATCCTTTCCCCTACCTACTAGGACCAAGAGCCTTAGAGCCCATGTGACAGCCCAGAGCACCCGCCCAGAGGCCAATGCCCCCCAAGTCAGAGGGAGGGGTCCAGCGGACTCACGTTGGAGGCCAGCATGGCTCCCTGCGGACGAGGCATGGATGGGGGTTAGGGGTGCGGGCCACAGAGGGGTGCTCTTCGGCTTTTTCTTTTGTCTGTTTCTTAAAGCTTCACTGAAGTATAACCTCCATACCATAAAACTCACCCTCTTCAGCACAGAATTCGGTGGTTACCAGTGTACTTACAGTGTTCTGTGGCCATCACCACAACCCTGTTCTGATGAGCTGCTGAGTTTTCATTCCTTTCATGGATCACAGTCTTGTTGTGGTGAAGGGGCTTGCGTAACTCAATGAAGCTATGAGCCATGCCATGCAGGGCCACCCAAGACGGTCATAGTGAAGAGTTCTGAAAAAACATGGTCCACTGGAGAGGGAAATGGCAACTCACTCCAGTATTGTTGCCTGGAGAACCCCATGAAAAGGCAAAAAGATATGACATCAGATGAGCCCCACAGGTCAGGTGGTGTCCAATACGCTACTGCAGAAAAGTGGAGGGCAATTACTACTAGCTCCAGAAAGAATGAAATGGCTGACAGATGGAAACTGTGCAGTTGTGGATGTGTCTGGTGGTGAAAGTAAATTCAGATGTTGTAAAGAACAATATTGCATAGGAACCTGGAATGTTAGGTCCATGAATCAAGGTAAACTGGACATGGTGAATTAGGAGATGGCAACATCGACATCTTAGGAATCAGTGAACTAAAATGGATGGGAATGGCTAATTTAATTCAGATGACCATTATATCTACTACTGTTGGCAAGAATCCCTTAGAAGAAATAGAGTAGCCCTGACAGTCAACAAAAGAGTCTGAGATGCAGTGCTTGGGTGCAATCTCAACAATAACAGAATGATCTTGGTTCATTTCCAAGGCACACCATTCAACATCACAGTAATCCAAGTGTATGCCCCAACCACCGATGCTGAAAAAGCTGATCAGTCCTATGAAGACCTAAAACACCTTCTAGAATTTATCAAACAAACACACCAAAAAAAAGATGTGCTTTTCGTCACAGGGGACTGGAATGTCAAAATAGGAAGTCAAGAGATACCTGGAGTAACAGGCAAGTTTGTCTTTGGAGTACAAAATGAGGCAGGGAAAAGGGTAACAGAGTTTGGCTAAGAGAATGCACTGGTCATACCAAAGACCCTTTTCCACCAACACAAGAGACAGCACTACACACGGACATCACCAGATGGTCAATACTGAAATCTGATTGATTATATCCTCTACAACTGAAGCTGGAGAAACTCTATACTGTCAGCAAAAACAATACCTGGAGCTGACAGTGGCTCCAATCATGAGCTCCTTACTGCAAACTTCAGGCTTAACTTGAGTAAAGTATGGAAAACCACTAAGCCTTTCAGGTATGACCTAAATCAAGTCCCTTATGATTATACCATGGAGGTGACAAATAGATTCAAGAGATTACATTTGGTAGACAGAGTTCCTGAAAAATAATGAACAGAGGCTCATGACATTGTATAGAAGACAGTGATCAAAACCATTCCAAAGAAAAAGACATGCAAAAAGGCAAAGTGGTTGAGGAGGCTTTACAAATAGCTTAGGAAAGAAGAGAAGTGAAAGGCAAGGAAGAAAGGGAAAGATATACCCAAGTGAATGCAGAGATCCAGAGAATAGCAAGGAGAGATAAGAGGCCATTCTTAAATGAACAATGCTAAAGAAATACAGGAAAACAATAGAATGGGAAAGACAAATAGAGTCTGAGTTCTGCCAAGAGAACGCACTGGTCATAGCAAACACCCTCTTCCAACAACACAAGAGAAGACTCTACACATGGACTTCACCAGATGGTCAATACTGAAATCAGATTGATTATATTCTTTGCAGCCAAAGATGGAAAACTCTATACAGTCAGCACAAACAAGACCGGGGGCTGACTGTGGCTCAGATCATGAACTCCTTATTGCCAAATTCAGACTTAAATTGAAGCAAGTGGGGAAAACCACTAGACCATTCAGGTATGATCTAAATCAAATCCCTTATGATTATACAGTGGAAGTGAGAAATAGATTTAATGGACTTGATCTTATAGACAGAGTGCCTGATGAACCATGGATGGAGGTTCGTGACATTGTACAGGAAACAGGAATCAAGACCATCCCCAAGAAAAAGAAATGGGAAAAAGCAAAATGGCTGTCTGAGGAGGCCTTACAAATAGCTGAGAAAAGAAGAGAAGTGAAAAGCAAAGGAGAAAAGGAAAGATATACCCATTTGAATGCAGAATTCCAAAGAATAGCAAGGAGAGACACAAAAGCCTTCCTCAGCGATCAATGCAAAGAAATAGAGGAAAACAATAGAATCGGAAAGACTAGAGATCTCTTCAAGAAAATTAGAGATACCAAGGGAACATTTCATGCAAAGATGGGCACAATAAAGGACAGAAATGGTATGGACCTAACAGAAGCAGAAGATATTAAGAAGAGGTGGCAAGAATACACAGAAGAACTGTACAAAAAAGATCTTCATGACCCAGATAATCATGATGGTGTAATCACTCACCTAGAGCCAGACATCCTGGAGTGTGAAGTCAAGTGGCCCTTAGGGAAGCATTACTATGAACAAAGCTAGTGGAGGTGATGGAATTCCAGTTGAGCTATTTCAAATCCTAAAAGATGATCCTGTGACAGTGCTGCACTCAATATGCCAGCAAATTTGGAAAACCCAGCAGTGGCCACAGGACTGGAAACGGTCAGTTTTCATTCCAATCCCAAAGAAAGGCAATGCCAAAGAATGCTCAAACTACCACACAATTGCACTCATCTCACACGTTAGCAAAGTCATAGTCAAAATTCTTCAAGCCAGGCTTCAGCAATACATGAACTGTGAACCTCCAGATGTTCAAGCTGGTTTTAGAAAAAGCAGAGGAACCAGAGATCAAATTGCCAACATCCACTGGATCATCGAAAAAGCAAGAGAGTTCTAGAAAAACATCTATTTCTGCTTTACTGACTATGCCAAAGCCTTTGATTGTGTGGATCACCATAAACTGTGGAAAATTCTGAAACAGATGGGAATACGAGACCACCTGACCTGCCTCTTGAGAAACCTGTATGCAGGTCAGGAAGCAACAGTTAGAACTGGACATGGAACAACAGACTGGTTCCAAAGAGGAAAAGGAGTACGTCAAGACTGTATATTGTCACCCTGTTTATTTAACTTATATGCAGAGTACATCATGAGAAACGCTGGGCTTGAGGAAGCACAAGCTGGAATCAAGATTGCCAGGATAAATATCAATAACCTCAGATATGCAGATGACACCACCATTATGGCAGAAAGTGAGTAAGAACTAAAGAGCCTCTTGATGAAAGTGAAAGAGGAGAGTGAAAATGTTGGCTTAAAGCTCAACGTTCAGAAAACTAAGATCATGGCATCTGGTCCCATCACTTCATGGCAAATAGATGGGGAAAGAGTGGAAACAGTGGCTGACTTTATTTTTGAGGGCTCCAAAATCACTGCAGATGGTGATTGCAGCCATGAAATTAAATGACGCTTACTCCTTGGAAGGAAAGTTATGACCAACCTAGACAGCATATTAAAAAGCAGAGACATTACTTTGTCAACAAAGGTCCGTATAGCCAAGGCTATGGTTTTTCTAGTAGTCATGTATGATGTGAGAGTTGGACTGTGAAGAAACCTGAGTGCTGAAGAATTGATGCTTTTGAACTATGGTGTTGGAGAAGACTCTTGAGAGTCCCTTGGATGCAAGGAGATCCAACCAGTCCATCCTAAAGGAGATCAATCCTGGGTGTTCATTGGAAGGACTGATGTTGAAGCTGAAACTCTAATACTTTGGCCATCTGATGGGAAGAGCTGACTCATTTGAAAAGACCCTGATGCTGGGAAAGATTGAGGGCAGGAAGAGAAGGGGACAACAGAGGATGAGGTGGTTGGATGGCATCACCAACTCAACGGACATGGGTTTGGGTAGACTCCGGGAGTTGGTGATGGACAGGGAGGCCTGGCGTGCTGCGGTTCATTGGGTTCCAAAGAGTTGGACATGACTGAGTGACTGAACTGGACTGGAACTGGAAAGTATCTTCAAGAAAATTAGAGATATCAAAGGAACATTTCCTTCAAGGATGGGCACGATAAATGACAGAAATGGGAAGGACCTAACAGAAGCAAAAGATAATAAGAAGAGGTGACAAGAATATACAGAAGAACTATACAAAAAAGATCTTAATGACCCAGATAACCATGATGGTGTGGTCACTTAACTAGAGCCAGACATTCTGGAGTATGAGGTCAAGTGGCCCTTAGGAAGCATTACTATGAACAAAGCTAGTAGCTGTGATGGAATTCCAGCTGAGCTATTTCAAATCCTGAAAGATGATGCTGTGAAAGTGCTGCACTCAGTATGCCAGCAAATTTGGAAAACTCAGCAGTGGCCACAGGATTGGAAAAGGTCAGTTTTCATTCCAATCCCAAAGAAAGGCAATGCCAAAGAATATTCAAACTACTGTGCAATTGGCCTCATTTCACATGCTAGCAAGGTAATGCTCAAAATCCTTCAAGCTAGGCCTCAATAGTACATGAACCTAGAACTTTCAGATGTTCAAGTGGGACTTAGAAAAGGTGGAAGAACCAGTGATCACATTGCCAACATCTGTTGGATCACTGAAAAAGCAAGAGAATTCCCCAAAAACTCTACTTCTGCTTCATTGACTAGGCTAAAGCCTTTGATGGTGTGAATCACAACAAACTGTGGAAAATTTTTAAAGAGATGGGATTACCAGACCTTACCTGTCTTCTGAGAAACCTGTATTCAGGACAAGAAGCAACAGTTAAAATCAGACATGGAAAAATGGACTAGTTCAAAATTAGGAAAGGAGTACATCAAGGCTGTATGTTGTCACCCTGCTGATTTAGTTTATATGCAGAGTACAACATGTGAAATACTGGGCTGGATGAATCACAAGCTGGAATCAAGATTGAATGAGAAATATCACCAACCTCAGATATGCAGATGATACCTCTGTAAGGGCAGAAAGTGAAGAGGAGCTAAAGATCCTCTCAATGAGGGTGAAAGAGGAGAGTGAAAAAGCTGACTTAAATCTCAACATTCAAAAAACAAAAATCATGGCATCCAGATCCATCACTTAATTGCAAATTTTGTTCAGTCACAAAGTCATGTCTGAGTCTTTGTGACCTCATGGACTGCAGCATGCCAGGCTTCCCTATAATCCTTCACTGTCTCCTGGAGTTTGTTCAAACTCATGTCCACTGAGTCAGAAATACCATCCAACCATCTCATCATCTGCTGCCCTCTTTTCCTGCCTTCAGTCTTTCCCAGCATCAGGGTCTTTTCCAATGAATCAGCTCTTTGCCCCAGGTAGACATAATAATGGAGCTTAAACTTCATTGGAGTAGTCCTTCCAGTGAATGTTTAGGGTTGATTTCCTTTAGGATTGACTGGTTTGATCTCCTTGCAGTCCAAGGGACTCTCAAGAGTCTTCTCCAGCACCACATTCAAAAGCATCAATTCTTCTGTGCTCAACGTTCTTTATGGTTCAACTCTCACATCATAGGTGACTACTGGAAAAACCATAGCTTTGACTCTATAGACCTTTGTCAGCAAAAGTGATGTCTCTGCTTTTTAATACACTGTCTAGGTTTGTCATAGCTTTTCTTCCAGTTAG
Organism: Okapia johnstoni; assembly: GCA_024291935.2. NCBI lineage: Eukaryota > Metazoa > Chordata > Mammalia > Artiodactyla > Giraffidae > Okapia > Okapia johnstoni. The sequence continues at coordinate 5,766,785 of CM044326.1, forward strand.
TAAGTGTCTTTTAATTTTGTGGCTGCAGTCACCATTCACAGTGATTTTGGAGCCCCTCCCTCAAATAAAATCTGTCACTGCTTCCACTTTTTCTTCATCTATTTGCCATGAAGTGATGGGACTGGATGCCATGATCTTAGTTTTTTGACTGTTGAGTTTTAAGCCAGCTTTTTAACTCTCCTCTTTCACCTCACCAAGAGGCTCCATAGTTCCTTTTCATTTTCTGACATTAGAGTAGTATCATCTACATACCTGAAGTTTTTGATATTTCTCCCAGCAATCTTGATTCCAGTTTATGAACCATGGCAAACAGAAGGAGGAAAAAGTGGAAGCAGTGACAGATTTTCTTTTCTTGGGCTCCAAAATCACTCAGGACGGCAGCCATGAAATTAAAATATGCTTGCTCCTTGGAAGGAAAGCTATGATTCTAGACTGCATATTAAAAAGCAGAGACATCACTTTGCCAACAAACGTCCATATAGTCAAAGCTATGATTTTCACAGTAGTCATGTACAGATGCGAGAGTTGGCCCATAAAGAAGACTGAGCGCTGAAGAACTGATGCTCCCAAATTGTGCTGGAGAAGACTCTTGAGGATCCCTTTGACAGCAAAGAGAGCAAACCAGTCAATCCTAAAGGAAATCAACCCTGAATATTCACTGGAAGGACTGATGCTGAAACTGAAACTCCAATGCTTTGGCCACCTGATGCAAACAGCTGACTCATTGGAAAAGATCCTGATGCTGGAAAAGATGGGATAGATCATAGGTAAAAGGAGAAGGGAGTGACCGAGGATGAGATGGTTCGATAGCACCACTGACTCAATGGACATGAATTTGCTCTGAGCAAACTCCAGAGATAGTGGAGAACATGGCATGCTGCAGTCCATGGGGTCGCAGAATTGGATACAGCTTAGTCACTGAACAACAACAACATCAAGAACTTTTATGAAGTTGAAGCGGCTGCACCATGCTTGGGGGGTGTGGTCGTGTCACCTGTAGTGGTGAACCCTAGCCTGGGGGTGTGGTCAGGCCACCTGGGGCGTGGTCAGTCCTGGCCTAGGGGTGTGAGCCAGTCCCCCTAGGGGCATCCAGAAGGCCCCTTCTTCACGGTGATGATGGGAGCCATGGGCCACCTGGGGACCATGTTGACATAAGGGGTAGAAAGAGAGGGAGGAGCCAAAGACAGAGAGAGACAGGAGGAGGAGCCTGCCAGGCCCACGTTCAAGGAGAGGAGGGTCAAGATGGTGAGGACCACTGGTGATGCCAAAGAAGATGGGAGGGTGGGCAGCTCCTGCAGGGGAGGTGGGCCATCAGCCGCCTCAGAGAGCAGGGTCAGAGGGTGGTGGAGACGAGGTGGGGACGGGACAGGAAGATTTTGCAGAAACCTGGGCCCTTGTTTCTCTCTCTCCCCCTCCTCATTTCCAGTCCTGCCTTGTTTAGCTTCTCGCTTCTCCGGTCAGGTGAATCTAATCCACGGTCGCCCCCATCTCCCCCGCCCCCATCCCCCAGGCCACACCCAATTCCGGTGCCCCTCTGCCCTCCACCCCCAGCCGCCTCCCACCCGTCAACAGGTGGGAGGAATATCAGCCTGCACCAGACACATCACAGCTTCTCGTTATCCTTGGGGGAAAACCCGACGGCTTTCGCAGCAAAGGCAGCTGCCACACCCTCAGGTCCTGCTTCCCCGCCAGCCCTGGTCTCGTCTGCCCAGTGTGCCATCGCTGGTGTTCCCTCAGTCCCGGAACATGCCCGCCCTGCTGGAGGGCAGACCTCTGCCTGGATCGGGTCCCCCAGCTCCTCCCTAGACCGGCTGCTTCAAGCCATTCTGACTCGCGGGCCACGTCTGCAGCGGCCGCGATCCTGGCCCTGGCCGTGCTTTGTCACCATCCCTTTGGGTACCTTTGTGTTTGCTGTCTGTTTTCTTCACTGGAATATGGCTCCCTGAAGGCAGGCCCCAGATCTATACTGTTCACTCTTGAATCCTCAGAGCCCACAGCAGGCCTTGCCACTTCGAAGGTGTTTCCTGGGAGTGAATGAATGGTTGGAGTTTCAACTTACCCCTTTCACAATTAGACCTTGAAGACAGTTCTCTCTACTAATTTTCCTTTGGTACCACTGCTATCTCAGCTGGTAAAGAATCTACCTGCCATGCAGGACACCCTGTTTCCATTCCTGGCTCGGGAGGTTCCCCTGGGGAAGGGATGGACTACCCACTCCAGTATTCTTGGGCTTCCCTGGTGGCTCAAACGGTAAAGAATCCACCTGCAATGTGGGAGACCTGGGTTTGATCCCTGGGTTGGAAAGATACCCTGGAGGAGGGCATGGCAGCCCACTCCAATATTCTTGTCTGGAGAATCCCATGGACCGAGGAGCCTGGCGGGCTACAGTCCAAGGGGTCGCAAAGAGTGGGACACGACTGAGTGACTAAGTGCAGCACAGCGCCACTTTCCTCATGACAAACGTGGCCCTCTCAGCTTCTCGGGACTGCAGGTGGTTCTTTGCTATATTGTCATGTTGCTCGGGCTAGTTGTTCAGACCTCTGGAAAGCCTTGGTTTCCTTTGGGCATTGGAACTATGCAGATTCCCATGTCAGCTTGTGCCCAGCAGGCACAGAACCTGACAGAGGAGGTGGCCTGAAACCCAGGGGGGTTTATTAGTGTCTCGTCGAGCCCTGTGCCTGTGAAAGGGTGCTGCCCCGGGCTGCCACTCTTCGGGGCACACTCAGCCTTCGAGCCTGCTCAAAGCCAGCCTGGCCTTGCCCGTTGGTCTCTTTCCCCAGAGCCCCAAGCAACCTGCTTCTTTCGTCTCGTGCGGCTGTTCTCATGTTTAAGGTCTGGAAAAGGAGGGAATCCAGTTTCTCTCCTCTCCCTGCTACCTTCTGCCCTCCTGTGGGACATGCTGCCAAACTGTAAAGGATGTTTTAGTTCTTTCTTTGTTGTTGTTTTGGAGCTGTGAAGCCTGTGCTGTTAACGCCAGGTGCTGAAAAATTAAAACTTATCATCAGTCACCATCATCAAAGCAAGGTGGGGTAGGATGGTTTCAACTAGTCCCAAATTTCCTGGAGGAATTTGGCCTCTTGTCAATTTCCCTCTCCTGAGGCTGACATTACTAGCAGAACAGAGTTCTCTTCAGCTGCCCAGCTCAGTCTTGAGTTTACTCAATTAAAATCCCATCCAGTGGCCTCAGTGCTAAACACAAGAAAGGAACTGCTTCTTGCAACTGGACTGTGGGACTCTAAGAATAGTATATTTTTTTCAGGAAACAGAGCTTTAACAACCAGAAAGTTTAATTAAGCTTTTCTGCTGCACTTAAAAAAAAATTTGAGTTAGTAGCAGGAGAGTATTTTTAGAACTGAAGTGATGATTTTGTGTTAACAGATACACGTCTGAATATTCTTAAACCTTTATGTAGGGCAAAACATAGTTAAAGAATTGACTTCACCAGTCTAAAAGAATGACTGGTTGTTTTTACACACGTCATCACCATCATACCTATTTATTCTATTCATTCATTATTTATACCCTGCATTCTTTCTTCCTAAGTTCAAGGTGGGCTGGGATTGCAGGGAGAATTTTTTTAGTGCTTTACAAACTTGGTGGAAATTGAGTATCTTTTTTCAATTCCCTCAGATTTTGCTGGTGTGTGTGGGTTCCCTTCCTAGATTTTGGTCTCATTTGGATTTTTTCTTTTATTGAGAGGCACCAGGATATCACTTAGAGGTGAATGTTTTGTATGTTCCTTCAAATAGTGAAAATAACATTAAAATTTTTTGTTATGAGAAAGCTTCAGGTTAAAAAAGAAAGCATTCATTTAATTAAAACTACGAAGTGTGCAGGGTCTCAGCAGCTTATGGTGATGAAGTGCCAGATGGCATGTTTTCAGACGTGGCTGTAGCTAGCTACATTGGATCTTTAAGACTATACAGAAAAACATGACATGAAAGTGGTACACAAGGAACTTGCAGATTTTTCTAGAAGGTTCTTCATATTCAAGTAGAATAAAGATGATTTTAACATTGGTAAAGTGGAAAATGCAGTTTGCAATTTATGGCCACTACAACTTCTGGTTAAGATCATTAAAATATTTACCTACAAATAATGGGAATCATCTAATAGAAAGCAACCTGATCTAAGGTAGAAATGATCCACGTTTGCACAAATCATCTGTGAGTTTGGCACAGAGGCTCAGAAGGAACCTGTGAGAGACCTGAAGGTGAGGCGGGGCAGGACGTGATGAATTCTATTTAACGAATTTTCCACATCTTCTGAGGTGAGCTGCCAATTCACACACATCATGATTTGTGAGATCCGTGCAAAGATATGGGGCTGGGTAGGACTGTCCCAGAGGAAGATGGCGTGTGAAGACAACTCCTTGAGGTAGCCACAGGCACAGGCAAAAATCAAGTCATTTCTTGCTTTCTTCTTGCTATTTGTGATATCAGGTGATTCTGCTCTTTAATCTCACATTTCCACATTTACGTTTAGAATGACTTTCAGTATTTCCCCATATCTCTTTTCCCGTCAAACACTGCAAATCCCGGGACCTTTCATGATGGCTCAGGCATCATTTCTTCTTTAATGACCTGCAGAACTCCAGGCCTTCCCTTCACCTTCTTCTCCTCTCTTGGCTCAGTCTCGTTCAGTAAAGAGAGATATGCTTTCTCTCAGTCTAGGTTCCCTAAGTTCTTCAGAGGCAGTATGACCACCTCAGCCTTCAAGACACAGTGCAGCCTCCCGCCCCCTGGCCGATGAGCGTCTCAGCTGCTGCGACGTGAACGACTGGCAGCGAAAAAACGGGGGCCTGGGGGGGCTGGTTTGCTAGAGGCAGAGGAGGACACCGGCAGTATCAAATTCAATTTCTTTCCTTAAATTAGGATTCCGCTTCCCTCAGCAAGGTGCATATTGGTAAAGCAAAAGAGGACGGCAAGACAACACAGGTACCGGTAACAGGACGCTCACGTTCCATCACCCCACCGTTCTTTTCTCCCTGGCCCTCCTCTCTTCACGCTTCCTCAGTCTACAGAGTTCCTCGGCCACTTGTCTGTGAGCCGCGAACACTCTCCCCAAAGGCGTAGTTTGCTCCTCCCCACCCCTCTGCGACTGCTCGTCTTTTTCCATGTCATTTTCTTGTTGGCATTAAGCTGCTTGTTTTAACTAAAAAGCTGTAGCCCATATCTTGTTTTTGCAGGGATCCCAGATTATTGTGCTAACTATAAGTATTTTCACTGAGAATCTGATGTAAATCAATGTTTTGAAATTAATATGAAACAGAAGGTTAATTCATCAGATCCCAGCTCATTTTTTGTTGCTGTTCTAGAAAAAAATATGCCAAATGGAAATGTCTGGGGTGGGAGAAAATCTCTTTACTGAAAACTACAGTGGTTGTGGCATACTAGACAACTGCCCTAATAAAAGTACATTTTGAATGAAATCCTAGTTCAGCTCTAGTCACAGCGACTTTGACATTAAAAAAAGTTAAAGTTTTCCAAGATTGCTCTAGTTGAAAAGAGCTAAATTGATTATGTATATCTATAAAAGTAGGAGCAATCTGATACTTGCTTATAAAATTTAATCTCCCATCCGCCTTCCCAAATAAATTGGTACTACATAAAGAAACTAAGAGAAATTGATGCTTTCAAGTACAATAAAAGCAAAATTTTTTGTTTAAAAATGTATTAAATATATATACTATATTACATAATATTGGTAAAAAATGTAATACTACATAGCCAGTACGTATGTATTTTTATTGATATGATTTTCACAAAATATTAGTTGAAGAAAGCAAGTTATAAAATAGTTTGTATGCTAAGATGTCATTTAAGAATCCACAAGTGTGAATGCAGCATTCATAGAAAAGACTGAAAAGACCAATACTTACCAAAAGATGAAGGGGTTATTGGGATAGTAAGCCTTTTCTTTATGTCTTTCTCTAGCTGCAGTATTGCTTTTGTAATTAGAAATAAGCCTACTTTAACATGAATTACAAGATGTAAAAAATTACACGGATAAAGAATTCTTATAGGAAGATAGGGATTAAATAAAAAAGAGCAGATTTTCCTGTTAGGGTTTTCTACCAAGTGCTTTTATGCATGATTGCATTACATAATCCATGTACAGGACTCCTTAGTCATAGCTCACAACACAATTTACTGGATTGTTTCAAAGATCATACTAATAATACTGCAACTAGATTTTATATTTTTAATTTTTTTTACCAGAAAAATCACCTAAAATTAAAGAACATAAACCCGAAGAGGGCAAGATATAACTAATGTTTTTTATGCACAATTACAAAATCTCTTTTAATTTAAAATCTAAACATTGTTTGGTCTACTGAATTAGACTGCATATCCTCAAAGTGGGTGTAATTGTTTGGTCAATAAATTAAACAGTGACTTTATCAGTTTCAAAGAATTATTAAAAGCCTTGGATAGAAGTATTTTTTTTTAATCATGATAAACACATAGCTGTAATTATGATGAAAAGATACGAAACGACCTTTAGTAAATAATACCTCCCTATAAATTTTTGTTCTAGATAAAGAATGGTACCAATCAGTGTTGTAAACTAGGAAAAAAGCAGTATGACTTACAAGCACTTTAAGGAAGAGTACTTCCTAGTACTTTACAGAATTTTCCACTTGATTATATTTTCAAACACACTAATTTCATAGTGTTTTACTTTCAGTGGTCTCTGGTCCTTGAGGGGCCTCACTGGAATGGTGACTGTTTGTTCAGTGGATTAAGTGAGTTGGAACACTCATCACCCAGGATTTTTAAATTACTGTGGATTTGGCCTGATGCTGGTGTTAACCAGTAAGCAGAGACTCTAAAATCAGATGAGGGTTAATACTGAGTTTCCATTCACTTCACAGCCACAGTGACTGCAGGTCCATTCTTGGATTCTGGAAGGATTATTGGTCTATCGAAAACTAGCTTGTTAACAGATATGTAAAGTAAGCTGTATCACTGGTTTTGAGTTTTAAGTTGAGCTACAGTTCACATACCACAAACCATCCCTTTGGTGTGTGCATTATTAGTATATTCACAAGGTTGTGCAACCATCATGACTAACTCCAAACCGTTTTCATCACCCCATAAAGAAACACCACACCCACTAGCAGTCATGACCCATTTCCCCCTTCCCTCTATCCAGGCAACCATTAATTTATGGTTGTGATTTCTTCTTTTACCCATTGATTAATTAGGAATGTAATGTTAAATTTCCATGTATTTATAAAATTGCCAAGTTTCCTTCTGTTAGTTGTTTCTAATTCCATTCTCTTGTGGTCAGAGAACATATTTTGTGTGACTCAATCCTATTAAAAATATTCAGACTGTTTTACCCCAAGGAATGCTGCATGTGCACGTTAAAAGCATGTGCATTTGCTGTTCTTCTGTGTACGTCTGTCAGGGGTGATTGGCTTAAGGTGCTGTACAAGTCCTCCATTTCCTTGTTGACTTCTCTTTAGTTGTTCTGTCCAAAATTGCAAGTGAAGCACTCAAGTCTCCAACTGCTATTATTGAATTGGCTGTTTCTCACTTCACCTGTGTCAATTTTTCTCTCATGTATTTGGCACTGTGTTGTTAGGTACATATACGTGCATAATTATGTCTTCTTGATGGACTGATCCTTTTACCATTATGTAATGTCTTTGTCTCTAGTAACAATTTATGCCTTAAAGTCTCTTTTGTCTGAGATTAATATAGCCACACTGGCTCTCTTTGTTAAGTTTGTGTGATATATCTTTTTCCATTTTTTTTTTTTTTTGGTTTTACTTTCAATCTATTTGTTGGATCATGATTTTTACCCATTCTGCCATTTCTACCTTTTAATAGGAGTGTTAATTTATTTACATTTAATGTGATTACTGATAAGGTAGGATTTAGTCTGCCATCTTGCTATTTTTTTGTGTCTTGTCTTTTTTTCTATTCCTCCATACTGCCATGCCTTCTGTTGTATATTTTTAGTGTGCCATTTTTATTTCCTTTTTGTATCTTTTACTATATATTCTTTAGTTATTATTTTACCATGTATTTCTTAGTGGTTTCCCTGAGGATTATAATTAGTATCTTAATTATAGCAGTCTAGTTTTGATTAATACCAGCTTAATCTCAGTATTATACAGAAAGTTTGTTCCCATGCAGGTTTGTTCCTTCTCCCTTTGTACTGTTATTGTCACACACATTTTGTTTTCTCACTTTGTGACCATCAACAAAGATTTATAACTTTTTAATAGAGTTGCCTCTTAAATTGGGAGTAAAAAAAAGTTATGAACAAAAAATGCATTTATGCTTTTATATTTACCCATGTAGCTACCTTTATCTGTGCTCTTTATTTCTTCATGTGCATTTGAGTTACTGTCTATTGTCCTTTTATTGTAGCCTGAAGGACTCTGTTTATTATTTCTTGTAGGACAGGCTTGATAATGCTGAATTTTGTTTTATCTGAGAATGTTTTAATTTCACCTTCACTTTTGAAGGATTGTTTTGCTGGATACAAAATTCTTGCTTGATAGTCATTTCCTTTTGCACTTCCAAGAAGTCATCCTTCTCCCTTCTGGTCTCCATATTTTCTGATAAAAATTTCTTGTGTATGAGCCAATTTTCTCCTTGTCTTTATCTTTTGACAGTATGATTATATGTCCAGGAATGAGTTTGAATTTATCCTACTTCAGGTTCATTGAGCTTCTCGGTATGTTATATTTTTCATCATGTTTTGAAGTCTTTGGTCAGTATTTTTTCAAATATTCTTTCTCTTCTCCCCTTATGTGACTCCTGTTATGCATATATTGGTACACTTGATAGTGTCAGATGGGTTTTCAAGGCTCTATTAATTTTCTCCATTCTCTTTTCTTTCTGTTCAACCTGGATAACCTCAACTGACCTATATTCAAGTTTGCTGATTCTTTCTTCTGCCTACTCAAATCTGATGTTGAGCGCCTCTGGGGAATTTTTCACTTCAGCTATTTTTATTTAAACTCTACAATTTATTTATTAAAAAAAATAATTTCTATCTTTTTATTGATGTTTTCTACTTGGTGATACATCATTTTCATACTTTAGTTATATGAATATATTAAAATAGTCAATTTAAAGTCTTTACATATTCCAACGTTTGGACTTCCTCAAGACAGTTTATTTGCTTTTTCCACTTTTTATTTTTTCCACACTTATTTTTTGCATGTCTCATAATTTTTTTTGAGGAAAACTAACAGGATAACTTTAGAAATTAGATTTACTTACCCCTTTGCTACGAGTTTGATGAAATTGCTGGTTTGGGTTGTCCAGCAACTCTCTTTAAAGTCCGTATTCTTCATAAAAGATAAGACTCTGAAGGCTTTCTCAGGTAGTTCCTTAGTCACCCAATGATTAGACAGTGCTTCCATAAACACCTGAAACCAATAACTCTCTCAGTCTTTGCTGACAGCTTTGTATGTGTGTTGGGACATCCTTCAACACCCAGCCAGGATGTTGACAACTCTGCCTTCATCTTCACTTTCTGCTCGAGCAGTTAACCAAGATCAACCTCAGGTGAGAGTTAGGATGTCTCCAGGTCTTTCCTGAGCAGGAGTAACAATCCTTGGCTTGTGCAAAGTCCTTGGTCTATGCATGTACAACGTCATCTAAATTCCCAGGAATGGCAGAGCTTTTTGAAGCCTCTATGAATATCTCATTGCTCAAAATTTCCTTTTTAGTCCATGGTTAGCCTGTTGTTTGCTCCAATGGTAATTACTTCAGGCAGCCACAAATGCCTCTGATTTTTTCTCATTAAATACTTGGAAAAGCATTGGTGGCAAAATCTGATCAGAGAAAATACAGTCTTGCAAGTGAGGTCTTCCAGGAAACCACCAGGCAATCCTCTGGGAATGAGGCACTGAAGGCGCTCCAACCCCACTCTTCCAGTGGCTTCTATGCTGCTGCTTCTACCATGATTGTGAACTGTTGGTCTTCAAGGATAAGCAGAACTAGAAATGGGCAGGGGGAATGGAAATAAGACTAGATAAAATACCATAAAACTTACAGTTCTTACTGAGATTCAGCTATTTCTCTTGCATAAATATTTCTTGGGATGCTGCAAGATTAATTTCCAGAGTTCTGAAAAAAGTTGACTCTGATTTTTTTGCGAAGTTTTTCCTTGTCTTTATGGAGGAGAGAATTCCAGAGGTCCTTATTCCACCATTTTGGTTGGCTTTAAGTATTTAATGTCTTTATTTTTCTCAAAGTGAATCTGGTTAAAACAATAAAGTCATCACCATTGACATTTCTAGGCATTGACATGGTTCAAGCTCAACTATTCTATAAACAGCCGTATCTGTGAGAATGACTGAAGCGGATATAATATGAATTGTAGAAAATATCCACACTGTACATGAGCAGTGTCAAAATGTTTCAGCAGGCAGACTCAGAGTATTAGAACATTTTTCACAACATAAAAATGAATGAAGGAAGGAAGGAAGGAAGGAATCTTGGCGTACTACAGTCTCAAAACTGCTGTGAGAAGCAAAACCTGACAGACAGGTAGCAAGGATAATCCACACCCTGCTGCAAGGTGAACTGGAGGCAGCGGGGCTGGGGCAAACCTGGCCAACCCTCGCAAGTCTCTTAATTACATATAGAAATGACTTCCAAATGCTTCACCTTCTGTCCAGCTACCACACTGGGCTGTCAGTACTTTTCGGTCTCTGTGTACCATATAGTCATGCATCAAAGGGAATATCCCAGACTGTGAAGCAGTCTTTTTCCTGACCAAGGATAACAGGCACTCAGTTATGATCAATCCCTTTCCTAGAGACACTTGCGTCACTTTCACATTTATCAGCACAGGGAGGTGCTCCTGGGTGGGACAGTGAGACTTGAATGAGTGTTAGAGAGCCATGTAGTTATTTTCAAGAATACAGACTTCATAAAAATTCCCTCAGTTTAACAGAAGGCAAGGTATTCACTTAATTTTCCTGGATAAATGTAGAAGAGCCTCATCAGGAGTGTAAGCAGGAGTTGATGAAAACCACAAAAATAATAAGAGCATAATAAATTGTCCAGGGTTATGTAAGGATACATTTTGAAACAAGACTCCTGATTTCTAAATAAGATTATGAGTCTATGAAATGAATTTACATCTCAATGTTGAATTATATCAGGTTGCAATAGTGTTGGCCGTTAGGAATCCATGATCATAAGTCATCTGAATACAAATGTTTTGATTTCTCCTGAAGCAATGTATCATGTTTAAGCCTTTTACAGTAAAGATGAATATGTCTAATTTTTCAACTCAGGAAACAGAAACCTAATTTTACTATTAATAATTTCTAAAAGTGGCTTTGAAAGAGATTACAAAATAGGTTATGTATTTTAGAGAAAACTATGTCTAAAGCCTTGTAAGCCAACTGGTATTGAAGTATTTTTTCTTCAATTGTGAACATTTTAATTTGTGGAATTAAATGTGGAAGAAAAGAGATGTACATTAAACTAGGAAGACAAGCCAGAGTGTGAAAGGTGTTAGTAAGTGTTGAGTACGTTGACCAAAAGATGTTTAATGTAGACCATGCTTTCCCAGAAAAGGAGGGTCAGATAACAAAGGAGTTCATCCTTCTATTAACCAGAACGTATCCTCTACTGCCAGGACTCTTGAGTGTATTGGTCAGTTTTAAAACTATTAAAGTGTGCTCAAAATATGTATTTTATTCATCGAAGATGCAACATTTCATTGATCTATGCAATGTTATGTAATTGAGGGTTTTGGTATAATAACAACTTGGCATTCTGAAGAGCTCTGATACAGTAATCCAGTTTAAATGGACCCTCTTTGAACTATATCTCAAGAAGGTCTATGCCCAAAAGGGTATCCTGGATTTTAAAATTTAACAATATCCACATATCAGATTATTGATGTAAACTTATCTGAACAGGCTATATTTTCCAAACAATTAACTTTTGGAGCATTATTATAATTGCATGAAGTATTTCTCTACCTAAGATAACCACTGCTCAGGAAAACACATATATAATAAGAATTTTCTGCAAAGCTCTGGATACAATTAAATATTTAGAATGTAGGCAAATCTTCTCCAGTCTACAACACTCCTTTATAGTATTAAAAGGTTAAGAATGACATCAATGAATGAACAGCACCAAAGAAGTTAAATTATAAGTTCCATTTCTTATCAACTGGGTTCTGCATCAAATTGGGTTCTGGTCTCAGGATTAAGGCTGAGACCATCCAAATGTTGTCTGCCTAGCCCACGCTGGAGTTCAACTTACATTATTCGTACAGAGGCTGCTTGGATTGTAGCCGTCTTTGTAAAATCTCAAACAAATTAAAAGTATTACATATCCTTGTTTCAACAGAATCCTGAATATTAGGTTATCAAGTTTCACAACTCCATTTTAAGACATACGATTGTAGAGGGTGAAGTAGAAAGACGTGGTAACATACTACTGTCACCTAAGTGACAGGTAGCGGCCTCTTAGCCCTGAACCACATTTGTGCAATTTCATGCCACGTTTTCACCTCCCAATTTATATACACGGAGGGGCTACACTAAAACTTCAATTATTCCAAAAGATGAAAGAAGCGTTACATTTGATACAGATCTTCAGTTCCTATTATACTATAAGCCTTTGAAAGATTAAGGCTGAAGAGGCCAAACTATGAAAGGGACAAGAGGAAGTAAGAACAGTGGAAATACAGTTGATAATGTTCTGCCCTCACCATTCTATGTGTATAGTCTGCTTTCCGGGCAGCAGGTGGTGTGACTGTGAAAAGATCACACATTCGTCAGTAACTATGTAGGATTTTTTAGCACTGTTAAGAGCCTAGCATTACAGATTTAGGGCAGCTAATAAAATTCCATAAACCAAATTTTTGACAAATCTGAAATTTTTGGAAAATAATTTTCCTACCAAGTAAACCTTCTTGGTTCCCTTTTAGTCCTGCCTTTAGAGAAAACTATGTACAATTAAACTTTTTAAAAATGTAAAAAAAGAATCAGTTCACAGCAACCAGATGAACATCTGGCAGCAAAGCAACATTAAAATGCCATCCTTTCAAAGGAAGAGCAAATATGTGAGTCCTCCAGTAAGAGCATTATCTTATGTCAGAGTACAATCTCACACTTTCCATTTATGGCCTTTTTGCAAAAGTCCAAGGCTGAATTTGGACCTGCGTTTCCTGTGTTTTCTCAATGTTATCTGGACAACAGTGTGTCAAGTACTTAAGAAATCTAGGGTCAAAATGAAGATTATCTAATGCCGCAGGTATTTAAATAAATGTGCACAGACTGTACTTAGAATCACCTTGCTAAAAACTAGTAGAAATAGCTGAGACTTGTTTATCATATGTAACAAAGATATTTCAAAGTCAGTGTAAGTTTAACCATAAATCCATCTAACAAGAAACACCAGAGGTCGTATTTTGATGTGTTCTCTCCCTTTCTCAGTAGCCAGAAAATGTTTAAATCCAGAAAGAAAAGAATCAGATTCTTTTAAAGCCCAAATATTTCTCAAACTCTTCTCATAAAAAAAAAAAAAAATCTTATCAGGGAATAAAAAAATTCAAAAATTATTTTTTGTAGTCTTTCAAAAGTGTCTATTTCATTTTTAGTCTAGTTTTATTTTTAAAGCCCTCACAAAATCGGTTGCAAAACTTTATAAACAAGGTTGTAACTTTCCAAAGGGTGTGTGCTAGGACCCTTGTGAAGCCCCTCCTAGAGTCCAGCTTGGAGCCAACTCAGGCACCCTCTCTGCCTTCCCCCGCACCCCCCAGCCCCCACCCCACCCCTCTGCCAATGACTCAATACTATTGAGGTGTCAGGGTTGGCTGAAATTTGTTAAAAACATGGAATAATTCCCCTCTGGGGAATAATTCACTGGGGAAAGAAAGAGAGAGATTACAAGTACCATTGAAGGTATATACATTCAAAAGCTAATTTGGTTGTATTATCAAATTATAGTTCTTCAGGGAGCTGAAACTTGCTCTAAATTAGATTTGGGGAGGCATACCAAACTAAATAGTCTGCATATGAGACACACTCACATAAAAAGAAAAACACGGAAGACCAAGGGTTCTTAATTTGGGGGAGGATATATTCCAACTTGGGGGAAGGGTGAAGGCATTTCAGTTCTGAAGCTCGATCGTGACATTTCCAGAGTCCTGCAATCTCCGAGTGTGGCAGGACGCAAGGGCTGCTGGGCCTGGCTGGACTCTCCACCCCTCTGCTGCAGTGCGCGATATGCAGGCAACCGCAGTGTCAAGCTGGCAGCACTCCTGAGGCTCTTGAGTGTGTATCAGCTGAGCAGGTCAAAAGTCTGCAGACACTGGGTGGAGCAGCAGTAAGCCACAAAGCTCACAGCTGTCCTCCTGGGGAAAGAGGGGGAGATGGACTCGGTGAGTTCAAGAGGAAAGCCTCAGGACTCCTGCCATTAGAGACAGTCTTTCTCTGGGTTAAAATAAAGAATTAGGTATGGTCAACAGAACACACAACAGAAATGTAAATTCCTTCTAAAACTGAGCACTGGAATCAGGTGAGGTATGCATGTGCTCATTTTATTAGCAGTTTTCAGATAACACGCCTGTGTTAGCTGGAGTGGGTTGACTTGCCCTCCTCCAGGGGATCTTCCCAACCCAGGGGTTGAATCCGAGTCTCTTATGTGTCCTGCAGTGGCAGGCAGGTTCTTTACCACTAGTATCTCCTGGGAAGCCCCCTATGTTAGTAGCTAAGGAAAAATAAGCTTTTTCCATGTTACGGTCTGAATTCTGCTTACTAGACCCAGTGCAATGAGAGAATTTGAAAATGTCACCAATTTAACTATAACATATATATATATACACCAAAGAGTTTAAAGAACACAATTTTAAGGGATTTATCCTACAGATGGATTCCCATAGATTGCTTATAGAGGTAATTTCAGAATATGAATCCCAGAGTTTGAGGGTCTTTTCCCACAAAGCAGAGGAATCCCGTCTCAAACTCCACTTGGCATCTTCCTGCAGAGTCGTGAGCCAGTCTGGGCAGCTCCAGTGGCTGGATGCCTTGTTTTCCCACCAGAAGTGCTATCCTCTAGTGGAGAGAATAATCTACTGTTGATTACACAGGATTCCCTGTGCTGACTGTTTTCTCTCTTCCCCACTCCTCAACCCAGTCTTTGCCTTTCTCTGTGGTGGCATTAGTGGTAAACAACCCACCTACTAATGCAGGAGACATAAGAGATGTGGGTTCAATCCCTGGGTCAAGAAGATACCCTGGAGGAGGCCATGACAACCCACTCCAGTATTTTTGCCTGGAGAATCCCATGGACAGAGGAGCCTGGTGGGTTACAGTTCATAAGAACTGCACAGAGTTGGACACGACCGAAGTGACTTAGCACACACGCATGTAGTCCAAGAAGGTGACCTCTACAGACGCTACCTCCCAAGCTGCCTGATGGCTGGTTTCTGGCTCAATTAGGACAGTAGGAGGCACAGCCACAGGGTAAAGCGCAGGAAGAGAGAAAAGCTGAACATTTTTTTCTTTTTTTAAAGAAAAAGTTGAGTTAATACAGGTATAGGTACATACAAACACAGAATAAAATTCATCCATTTTAAGTGTACAGTTGAATGAGTTTTGAAATATGTACAAGTATTTAACACCACAATCAACATATAAAATATTTCTCGTCTCTCCAGATGTTCCCTGTGTCCACTTGCAGCAACCCCCCCAACCCTCTAAACCCCCTGCCAAGTCTCTGGCTACCACTGATAAACCGCTTTGTTTCTCTATGGGCTTTAATTTTCTCTGGGTCACCACAATCCTCCAAAAGAAGCTTTGCCATTATATCACCTTAAATGAGCAAAGATCTCAAGCCAAGAGCTAGACCTACTTCTATGGGTTCTCCTGTCTTAGATTTCTGTACTAATCCTGGATTCCCTAACCAGCTAGGTTTGGCTGATATGAGGATATAGCTTCCTGGATGCACTTTCCTATATGGCTCTAGTTCTCACTGGGCTCTAGTTCTCACTGGGCTCCAGTCACACTTTCCAGCACCCTACCAGGCAGCTGACAACTCTGCCCTAGTCTTCATGTCCTGCTTGCACAGAATCTCACTTCCTGCCAGCAGAAGTGAAAGCTCAGGACCTTCCTGGGTCTTCTCTGAACATGCCCACATTCTTATGCACGCACACGACCTTACATACTCCCAGAAATATGGCAGTGCTTTTTGAAGCCCCTGCAGAAACCTCATTCTCCTATCTTCCTTTTCAGCTTTCAGTTCAGTTCAGTTGCTCAGTTGTGTCCAACTCTTCCAACTCTTTGTGATTCCAAGGACTGCAGCACATCAGGCTTCCCTGTCCATTACTAACTCCCAGAGCTTGCTCAAACTCATGTCCACTGAGTCGATGATGCCATGTAACCAACTCATCCTCTGTTATCCTCTTCTTCTCCTGCCTTCAATCTTTCCCACCATCAGGGTCTTTTTCCAGTGAGTCAGTTCTTCACACCAGGTGGCCAAAGCACTGAGCTTCAGCTTCAGCATCAGTCCTTCCAATGAATATTCAGAACTGATTTCCTTTAGGATTGGTTTGGTCTCCTTGCAGTCCAAGGGACTCTCAAAGAGTCTTCTCCAACACCGTAGTTCAAAAGCACCAATTCTTTAGTGCTCAGCTTTCTTTATGGTCCAACTCATCCAAACATGACTACTGAAAAAACTATAGCTTTGACTATAGGACCTCTGTCGGGAAAGTAATGTCTCTGCTTTTTAATATGCTGTCTAGGTTGGTCATAGCTTTTCTTCCAAGGAGCAAGCGTCATTTAATTTCATGGCTGCAGTCACCATTTGCAGTGATTTTGGAGCCCAAGAAAATAAAGTCTGTCACTGTTTCCATTGTTTCCCCATCTACTTGCCATGAAGTGATTGGACCGGATGCCATGATCTTCGTTTTTTGAATGTTGAGTTTTAAGCCAGCCTTTTCACTCTAATCTTTCACTCTTATCAAGAGGCTCTTTAATTCCTCTTCACTTTCTGCCATAAGGGTGGTGTCATCTGCATATCTGAGGTTATTGATATTTCTTCCAGCAATCTTGATTCCAGCTGGTGCTTCATCCAGCCCAGCATTTTTCATGATGGACTCTGCATACAAGTTAAACAAGCAGGGTGACAATACACAGCCTTGATGTACTCCATTCCCCATTTGGAACCAGTCCGTTGTTCCATGTCTGGTTCTAACTTGTTTCTTGACCTGCATACAGATTTGAGGGCAGCACTTTAACAGCCTCATCTTTTAGGACTTGAAACAGCTCAGCTGGAATTCCATCACCTCCACTAGCTTTGTTTGTAGTGACGCTTCCTAAGGCCCACTTGACTTTGCATTCCAGGATGTCTGGCTCTAGGTGGGTGATCACACCATCGTGGTTATCTAGGTCATTAAGATCTTTTTTGAACAGTTCTTCTGCATATTCTTACCACCTCTTCTTTATACTTTCTGCTTCTGTTAGGTCCATACCATTTCTGTCCTTTATCGTACCCATCTTTGCATGAAATGTTCCCTTGGTACCTCTAATTTTCTTGAAGAGATCTCTAGTCTTTCCCATTCTATTGTTTTCCTCCATTTCTTTGCACTGATCACAGAGGAAGGCTTTCTTATCTCTCCTTGCTATTCTTTGGAACTCTACATTCAGATGGATATATTCTTCCCTTTCTCCTTTGCCTTTCACTTCACTTCATTTGTCAGCTATTTGTAAGGCCTCCTCAGACAACCATTTTGCCTTTTTGCATTTCATTTTCTTGGGGATGGTTTTGATCACTGTCTCCTGTACAATGTGAACCTCTGTCTATGGTTCCTCAGGCACTCTGTGTATCAGATCTAATTCCTTGAATCTATTTGTCACTTCCCCTGTATAATTATAAGGGATTTGATTTAGGTCATACTTGGACGGTCTAGCGGTTTTCCTTACTTTCTTCAATTTAAGTCTGAATTTTGCAATAAGGAGTCCATGATCTGAGCCACAGTCAGCTGCCGGTCTTGTTTTTGCTGACTATATAGAGCTTCTCCATCTTCG
The DNA here is from genome assembly GCA_024291935.2 of Okapia johnstoni. Lineage (NCBI taxonomy): Eukaryota > Metazoa > Chordata > Mammalia > Artiodactyla > Giraffidae > Okapia > Okapia johnstoni. The sequence continues at coordinate 5,784,819 of CM044326.1, forward strand.
GCTGCTTAGTCTATTATTTGGCCCAAGCATTATTCACTGCCCCAGACAACTGTGAAGCAATTGCTTGTAATTGTTTTGACAATTTTTGGCAAATACCCTCAGGGAAGAGGTTTTTTGCACTGGTGAACTCTGTCTGGAGAAATAAAAAGACAGGCTTGCAAGCAGGGTTTCTTAGTGAACTTCGTTATGTGTGTTTTCCAGCCAGTACCGTGACTGATTTAGTGTGTGTTACAGGGAGTGGCCTAAGGAAACAGTCCATCAGAGTGGGATTCTGGGGTTGTGTTGGTGAGGACATGAATGACCCCCTTGCTAGGGAAAAAATGGGACATCACTGCTCACTTGAAGCTGTGATGTCACGATAACTTGAATGGTCACTCAGACTGCCAGTGGAGGATAAGGTGCTGGGAGATCAAGTGTGGTGGTACTTGATTGCTGCGGCATCATGATGAATTCAAAGACTGTGGAGGGAGATGGAGTCTTCTAATTGCTGAAGAGATCCCCCCAAGTCCCAAGCCCCCTCAAAAAAAAAGATAAGCTTAGTAACTTAAATTCTCAATTCAAGGCATAGGTAGAGAATCAGAAAGTTTCTATGGTGGCCTTAGAGGAATTTTTATTTTATGAAGCTGTGGGAGCGACATGCCTGAGGTCTGAATGCATAAGCCATGAATCACACGCCAGCTAAAGGTATATTTATGCTAAGTCTCTTATGCTAAGGTAAAGGTTCTGGCTGGGAAAGGGTGAGGACTTGAGACTTGAGATGGAAACCTTTGTGTATAAGAACCTTAAACCTCTAATATCTCTAAACATTTCTTCACATTAGAAACAGCCTTTCTTGCCTTCTAAGAAAACAAGCATTCACTTGAATAAAAAGATTTCACTGACTTCATCTGGTGTGGTTACCTAAAAAGGAAATTTCTCTTCTTTAGGACCCACACGAACAATACTCCCTGCCTCTAGGGCCATAGAGAAAGTAAAACCCCAGCATGATTCAGAGTTAATTGCAAGAGCTGCTCCTGGGAGAGATTACATACATGAAGGAATCTTGCCAAGTTTTATATGAAGGAATTTGGAGAGCAATGGAGTCTAAGTACATTAGCCAGTGAGAATAAGTCTAAGACTGGATCAGGCCAAGGAGGGTGTGTCACATAGGCCTCAGGATTTAATGCGTTCGCTTGAGTACCTATAATGGTTAATAGAAGTCTTGACCAGTAGAGGCCTACAGTCAGTGAGAAAGAGATGCTGGAACTTCCACTGTATAGTCCAGAGGAAGAAGAACAAAGGCTTAGAGAAATGAGGATGTTGTAGTGGATCCAATGAGGTGTAACCTGCTCAGTCACTAACTGGAAATCTCTGGGAGGGTCAGGAAAGCAGTCCCTTTACTGAAACATTAAGATATGTATTGGTGAGGGGAAATCAAATTGGAAATAGCAAACACACCTGATACTTAATACAACTCATGCCTACTAGAGGTGAGAGAGAAGGCCTGCAAAAGTTCAGGTATCTGCCACATTGGTAAAGTTTCAAATGGAAAGAAGAGTTACATCCAGAACTGCTCACTATGAAGAAACAGATACATACTCATGGGTTCCTTTGGATTTTAGAGGCAAAATACATTTTGGTGGGAGCTATTGGTTCTGCCGAGATGGAATAGCCCCATTGCTCCCAGGTCCTTTCTCTTAAAATAACACAACAAGCAAGCATTGGAAGACTCTGAAGACAGAATGAAGACAGACAGCCTAGGACCCTAGGACTTGAGAAGCAACACAGCAATGGTAAATCCCTTAGGCTTCCTTATTGCCTCCCATATACCTCAGACAGGACTCTGCAGACGCTTCCAACCCAGAACCACCAACAAGCAGAAGCAAAAAACAAAACAAACAAAAAAACCAAATCCCCCAAACCTCCACGGGAAGCCTGTTCTCCCTATCCAAAAGATTGGGACAGAGAAATCCATCATTTTCTATAGAAAGAGATTAATTAGTTGCTTTGGGCTGGGTATGGGGAAATAGAGAGGTGACAGCTAAAGAGTACACAGTGTCTTTTAGGGTGAGAAAAGTGTTCCAAGATTGTCTGTGGTATTGACTGAAACATATCTGTTACTATAGTAAGAACTGCTGAATTGTATACTTTAAGTGGGTGAATTGCATGATATGTAAACTATCTCAATAAAGCTGTTAAAAAATAATAGCACTGAAAGGAGAAATAGATAAACTCACAGTAAGAGTGGGAACTTCAACATTTTTACTTTCAGCAACCGAACTACCAGCCTCTCAGCACAGGTACAGTAGAACTGAACAACTCAATGAACCAAAGAATCTAACTAACATATACAAAACACCCCACCCAACAGTAACAAAACACACTTCCTTTTTCCCTCAGAAGCCCATGGGACATTCACCAGGATAGACTATATTCTGATTCTGTGCTGAAGAACAAACGTCGCAAATTTGAAAGAAGTGAAATTATATACAGAGAATACATCCGGTTTCATCTCTGACATAAAGAGCCTAGATGTTCTCATTCCTGTTCTTATAACAAGAACAAGCTGAACAAATTGAAAATCAATAACTTTTCACTATTCACCAGAGAACTGAGGTCATAGGGCAAACTGCAACTTCAAAATCTGGCAAGACAGGTAGCTCCAGAGGGTCACAGCTGAGATTTGCTTACCTGGACAGAAGATACTAGAATTGCAGGGAGGCTAAGTGTGGAAAAGCCTGAGAGTGAGATACACCTGGGGCTACAATATTAGGGTGACCAGGACACAGGAACCTTATAGGGTGTCACGGTGAAAATCCGAAAAAGATCCCCTTGCTACTCATTCAGGATGAGGGAAAAGAGTAGTCACTATGTAACATGTCCAGACCATCTTTCATACAAAGGACTGTTCTCCAGAGGAAAGAGCTTACTAACACCTTACCCCAGCTAGGGAAGGACATTCTTCCCACCCAAGCCTGCTCTGGCCTGCCCATTCCACCTAAGTGGGGAAAGCCAGCTATGCAAGACAAGAAAAATTTGTGACAGTCACAGCCTAGAGATATAGGCCCACTAAAATAATCAGATATAATCATAAAATTGAGAACACTTCCTTCCCTCATTAATCACCAGAGTAAATGTCCTGTAGCATAAGGCCAGTGGAGTATAGATCAAATTAATACACAAAAAGTACTAACAATGAAAGATTAGAAAGAGAAATTAAAGAAACAATCCCATTTACCACTGAATCAAAAAGAATAAAATACCTAGGAATAAACCTACCTAAGGAGGCAAAAGACCTGTACTCTGAAAACTATAAGATAATGATGAAAGAAATTGAGGATGACACAAACAGATGGAAAGATGTATCATGTTCTTTACTGGAAGAATCAATATTGTCAAAATGAGTGTTCTACCCAAGGCAATCTATAGATTCAATGCAAGCACTATCAAATTACCAATGGCATTTTTCACAGAACTACAACAAAAAATTTGTATGGAAACATAAAAGACTCTGAATAGCCAAAGTAATCCTGAGAAAGAAAAGTGGAGCTGGAGGCATCAGGCTCCTTGACTTAGGATAATACTACAAAACTACAGTTATCAAAACACTATGGTACTGGCACAAAAACATAAATATAGATCAAAGGAATAGGATAGAAAACCCAGAAATAAACTATGCACCTACAGTCAACTAATCTATGACAAAGGAGCCAAGAATATACCATAAGTGGTACTGGGAAAAGTGAACAGCTACATGTAAAAGAATGAACTTAGAACATTCTCTATCACCATATACTAAAATAAAATCCAAATGGATTAAAGACCTAAATGTAAGGCTGAATATTATAAAACTCTTAGAAGAAAATATAGGCAGAACACTCTTTGATATAAATCACAGCAGTATTTTTTTGCATCCACCTCCTAAGAGGAGCCATGCATTTTGGGAAGATGCCTTGGAAGGGGAAATAGCAACCCACTCCAGGGTTCTTGCCTGGAAAATTCCATGGACGGAGGAGCCTGGCAGGTTACAATGTATGGGGTCACACAGAGTCAGTCATGACTGACTGAGCACACACGCACACCTACGAGTAATGAAAATAACACCAAAAGCAAAAAAACAAGACCTAATTAACTTAAAGGCTTTTTCACAGCAAAGAAAACCATACACAAAATGAGAAGACAGCCCACGAAATGGGAGAAAAGATTTGAAAACAAAACAACTGACAAGGGATGAATTTCCCAATATGGAACCAGCTCATGCAGCTCTAAATAAAAAAAAACAAACAACCCAATCAAAAAATGGGCAGAAGATCTAAATAAACATTTCTTCAAAGAAGATATATACAGATGGCCAAAAAGCACATGAAAAGATGCTCAACGTGGCTAATTATTGTTGTTGTTATTTAGTTGCTCAGTCATGGCCAACTCTTTTGGATCCCATGGACTGTAGGCTCCTCTGTCCGTGGGATCTTCCAGGCAAGCATACTGGAGTCGGTTGCCATTTCTTTCTCCAGGGGATATTCCTGACTCAGGGACTGAACCCACATCTCCTGCACTGGCAGGTGGATTCTTTGCCACTGAGCCACCAGGGAAGCCCGGCTAATTATTAGAGAAATGCAAATCAAAACTACAGTGAAGTATCATCTCACATTTGTCAGAATAGCCATCATCAAAAAATCTATAAACAATAAATGCTGGAGAGAATGTGGAGAAAGTAGAACCCTCCTCACTCTTAGTGGAAATATAAACTGGTGCGATCAACATGGAGAACAGCATGGAGGTTCCTTACAAAACTAAAACTAGAACTACCATATAATACAGCAATCTCGCTCCTGGGCATATATCTGGAGAAAACCATAGTTGGAAAAGACACAAGCATCCCTATGGTCACTGAAGCACTGTTTTCAATAGCCAAGAGATGGAAGCAAACCTAAAAGTCCATCAACAGAGGAATAGATAAAGATCTAGTATATATACAATGAAGTATTACTCAGCTATAAAAAAGAATGGAATAATGCCATTTACAGCAACACGGATGGACATAGAGATCATCATACTTAGTCAAATATATCAAAGACAAATATCATATAATACCACTCATATGTGGAATCTAAAAAAGTGATACAAATTAGCTTGTTTACAAAACAGAAACAGACTCACAGATGTCAAAAACAAAATGGTTACCAAAGGGGAAATGTGAGAGGGACAAATTAGGAGCTTGAGAGTAACAAATAAACACTACTATATATAAAATAGATAATCAACAAGGACCTATTATATAGCATAGAGAACCGTACTCAATTATAGTAACCTATATGGGAAAAGAATCTGAAAAAGAATGGCTATATGTATATGTATATGTATAAATGAATCACTCTGCTTTACACTCGAAGCTAACACAATATTGTAAATCAATTATATTGCATATAAAATAAAATTTTAACATAAATAAAAATTTAAAAATAAAACAAAATAGATAAAACCTCAGCACTACTAAACCTTGGGCTCATCTTACATGGCCTGCAGGGGGTGCAGTGGGCAGTCCTGAGGGTGCTGGGGGAAGAGGACCCACCGTGCTTCTAAAGCTCATTATGAACAGTGCACCCTGGGCTTGAGAGAATACTGAGGCAAAGACCTAGCTTTTACATTCGATAGGAGTATAGAGGTAACTCTTGAGAAAATAGGAGAGAATGAAAATATTATGACAGAAATGCATTCCTGTTAAAAATTTGCATTTAAAAACAGAAACAGCTGCAAGATGCAGACTCTCTGAAGAGAAGCATACAGAGAAGCCCAAATCAAGGAGAATTAGAAAAGGACACTAAAGAAATCTGAATAGGAATGTGAAGCCTCTAGTATCTACTGTAGCTGACATGAAACAGCTCAGCTCCTAGCCAAACTAAAATAAAACCTCACACTAAATGCCCGCTATCTCAGTTCTTATTCCTCAGTACAATATGTCTGTGTTTCAACAAAAAGTTTTAAGAGATGCCAAAAGGTAAGAAAAAGTTCATGCTGAAGAGACAAAGGAAATCCGAGAACTAGACTCAGATATAACATAGATGTTAGAATTCTCACAGGGAATTTAAAAAAATAGAACAGAAAATCCAAAATCTGTGGAACAATTTCTAAAGGTGCAACATATGCACAATTAGAATACTAGAAGGAAAAGGAGGGAAAAAAGCAGAAGAATCATTTGAAGTAATAATGGTCACGGACTTTACAAAATTAATCACAGATTCAGAAACTTAACAACACCAAGCAGGATAAAACAAAAACAAAACAAACACACTACAAATAAGAACTACATTCTATCACTTACATATGGAATCTAAAATATGACACAAATGAACTTGCCTACAAACAGAACAGGCTCACAGACATGGAGAACAGACGTGTGCTTGCCAATGGGGAGGAGAGTGGGGGAGGGACCATTAGGAGTTTGGGATTAGCAGATGCAAACCAGTATATATGGAATGGATAATCAGGCTCCCTGCTGCACAGCACTGGGAACTATATGCATGATCCTGTGAAAACCATAGTGAAAATGAATATTTAAAAGAATATATATATATATATATAAGACTGAAAATCACTTTCTGTAGAGCAATGTTAAAAATCAACTATACTTCAACAAAAAAAAGAAAGAAAAGAAATATCATATTCAACCTGGAGAAAATCAAAGAAAAAGAAAATCTTGGAAAAAATGCTACCTATAGAGGAAAAAGCATAAGATTACCATAGACATCTTATTAGAACCATGCCAGTAAGATTGGAGTGAAGTATTTGTGTGCTCAAAGGAAAAAAATCACAAACTTAAAATTCTATATCCAGTGATATTATCCTGCAAAAGTAAAGGAACATAAAGACTTTTTCAGACAAACTGAGAGCTGAGGGAATTCACTGCCAGCAAACTGGTACTGCAAGAAAGGCTGGAAGGAGTTCTTCAGTGAGAGGAAAAGGATATGGATAAAAAATTCAGATCAAAATAAAACTAGAGATGATATGGTATAATATATATATATAAAGTTTCCATTCTAAAATCTAGATAAACAGACAAAAAAACTATTAGAACTAATAAATGAATTCAGTAAATTGCAGGATACACGATTAATACACAGAAATACGTTACATCTTTATACTAATAATGAACCATCAGAAAGAGAATTCAAGAAAACAATCTCTTCTACAACTGCATCAAAAAGAATAAAATATCTATAAATAAGTTTAACCAAGGAGGTGAAAGACGTATGCCCTGAAAACCATAAGACACTGACGAAGGAAACTGATGCTGCTGCTGCTACTGCTGCTAAGTCGCTTCAGTCGTGTCTGACTCTGTGCGACCCTATAGACAGCAGCCCACCAGGCTCCGCCGTCCCTGGGATTCTCCAGGCAAGAATACTGGAGTGGGTTGCCATTTCCTTCTCCAGTGCATGAAAGAGAAAAGTGAAAGCAAAGTCGCTCAGTCGTGTCTGACTGTTAGCGACCCCACGGACTGTAGCCCACCAGGCTCCTCTGTCCATGGGATTTTCCAGGCAAGAGTACTGGAGTGGGGTGCCATTGCCTTCTCCGGAAGGAAACTGAGGACAATACAAATAAATGGAAATACATTCTTTTTTCATGGGTTGGAAGAATATTGTTAAAATGTCCATACCACCCAAAGCAATCTATAAATTTAATGTAATCCTTATCAAAATGCCCAGAACATTTTTCTCAGAACTAAAATAATCTAAAACTTCTTCTGAAATTTTTTTTGTAAGTCCATTTATTCATTTCTTTTGAAGATTCCACACATCAAGGATGCCATATGATGTTTTTCCTTCTCTGTCTGACTTACTTCACTCAGTATGACCATCTCTAGGTCCATCCATGTTGCTACAAATGGCATTATTTCATTCCTTTTAACGGCTGAGTGATGCTCCACTGTATACATGTAGCACATCTTTATCCATTCCTCTGTCAATGGACATTTAGCTTGCTTCTGCGTCTTGGCTGTTGTAAACAGTGCTGCAATGAACACTGGGATCCATGTATCCTTTTGGATCACGTTTTTGTCCAGATGTACGCTCAGGAGTGGGATTGCACAGTTGTATGTAGCTCTTTTCTTAGTTTTTTAAGGAACCTCTACACTGTTCTCCATAGTGGCTGTAACAATTTACATTTCCACCAACAGTGTAGGAGGGTTCCCTTCTCTCCACACTGTCTTCAGCATTTATTGTTTGTGGATTTTCAATGATAGTCATTCTGACTGGTGTGAGGTGGTAAGTCACTGAAGTTTTTATTTGCACTCCTCTAATAATTAGTGATGTTGAAGATCTTCTCATGTGCCTCTTAGCCATTTGTATGTATTCCTTGGAGAAAGGTCTATTTAGGTCTTCTGCCCATTTTTTGATGGGATTGTTTGCTTTAATGCTGTTAAGTATCATGAGTTGTTTGTAAATTTTGGAGACTAATCCCTTGCCGGTCACATCATTTGCAAATATTTTCTCCCAATCTGTGGGTTGCCTTTCATTTTGTTTATTGTTTCCTTTGCCACGCAAAAGCTTTTGAGTTTATGTTCTTTTTCTTTCATTAAATACTTTCTGACTTGAATCTTAGTTTGTTCAATAACAATATTGCCATTCTCGCTTTGTTTGTTTGTCTTGTTTTGCTATAACTTTCCTACCTTTATATCTTCAAGTTCAGTTCAGTCGCTCAGCGTATCTGACTCTTTCTGACCTCATGGACTGCAGCAAGCCAAGCTTTCTTGTTCATCGCCAACTCTTGAAGCTTACTCAAATTCACGTCCATTGAGTTGGTGATTCCATCCAACCATCTCATCCTCTGTCATCCCCTTCTCCTCCTGCCTTTAATTTTCCCAGCATCAGGGTCTTTTCCAGTGAGTCAGTTCTTCACATCAGGTGGGCAACATATTGGACTTTCAGCTTCAACATCAGTCCTTCCAATGAATATTCAGGACTGATTTCCTTTAGGATGGACTGGTTGGATCTCCTTGCAGTCCAAGGGACTCTCAAGAGTCTTCTCCAACACCACAGTTCGAAAGCATCAATTCTTCTGCACTCAGCTTTCTTTATAGTCCAATTCTCATATCCATACATGACTACTGGAAAAACCATAGCTTTGACTACATGGACCTTTGTTTGCAAAGTAATGTCTCTGCTTTTTAATATGCTGTCTAGGTTGGTCATAGCTTTTCTTCCAAGGAGCAAGCATCTTTTAATTTCATGGCTGTAGTGACCACCTGTAGTGATTTTGGAGCCCCCCAAAATAAAGTCTCTCACTGTTTCCATTGTTTCCCCATCTATTTGCCATGAAGTGATGGGACCAGATGCCATGATCTTAGTTTTCTGAATGTTGAGTTTTAAGCCAACTTTTTCACTCTCCTCTTTCACTTTCATCAAGAGGCTCTTTAGTTCCTCTTTGCTTTCTGCCATAAGGGTGGTGTCATCTGCATATCTGAGGTTATTGATATTTCTCCTGGCAACCTTGATTCCAGCTTGTGCTGCATCCAGCCCTGCATTTCACATAATGTATTTAAGTTATTTAACTTAAATACATATGTATTTAACTTATCTTGCATATAAGTTAAATAAGCAGGGTGACAATATGCAGCCTTGATGTACTCCTTTCCTGATTTGGAACCAGTCTGTTGTTCCATGTACAGTTCTAATTGTTATCTTCAAAGATTTAAGTAATTTTGTTTTAAGGTATTCTTTCCTCTCTCACTTTTACCTTCTCTCTCTCCTCCTCTACTTCTCTCTCTCTGCCTTAACACAACTGAAGACTTAAGAATCTTTTCATTGAGGAATATAATCCATTCACATTTATTGAGATAACTGCATGCTTGATTAAATCAGTTAATACCTATAAAGCACTTAGAAGAGTCCGCAGGATGAGGGAAGAGCTTCACGTGCTTGTTCAATCAATCGATCCATCCTATTCTTGCCATTCTGTGTTCTGCTTTCGACTTGAAAGGCTTTTTGTCTTTGTCTGGTTTTGTTTGTGTCTTTGTTTTGTTTAGCCTGTGTGGCTTTGGGTCCTTACTTTTGCTAATAAGGTCCCCCCATTGGTATTTGAAAGTTCTAACTTTTATTTTTTTTAATTTTATTGGAGTATAATTGATTTACAATGTTGTGTTACTTTCAAGTGTACAACAAAGAGAATTAGTTATGCATATATACATATCCACTCTTCTTTTTTTTAACAGCCTTCTTCCATATAGGCCATTACAGAGTATTGAGTAGAGTTCTCTGTGCTATAATGTGGTTCCATATTAGTTATCTATTCTATATTTAGTAGTGTGCATATGTCAATCTCAGTCTCACAATTTATAACTCCCCGCCTTACAGCGGGTAATCATGTTTGTTTTCTACATCTGTGACTCCACTTCTGTTGTTGTTGTTCAGTCACTAAGGCATGTCCGACTCTTTGAGACTCCATAGACTGCAGCATGCCAGGCTTCCCTGTCCTTCACTACCTCTTGAAGCTTCCTCAAATTCATGTCCATTGAGTCAGAAATATCATCCAACCATCTGATCCTGTGTTACCCTCTTCTCCCCCTGCCTTCAATCTTTCCCAGCATCAGGGTCTTTTCCAATGAGTCAGCTCTTCCTATCAGGAGGCCAAAGTATTGGAGCTTCAGCATCAGTCCTTCCAATGAATATTCAGGGCTGATTTCCTTCAGGATTGACTGGTTTGATCTCTTTGCTGTCCAAGGGACTCTCAAGAGTCTTCTCCAGCACCACAATTCAAAAGCATCCATTCTTCACTGCTCAGTCTTCCTTAAGGTCCAACTCTCACATCTGTACATGACTGCTGGACAAACAATAGCTTTTGGTAGTTTTTTTTTTTTTAGAGTCCACATATAAGTGGTATCATGTGATATTTGTCTGACTTACTTCGTAAGTATGACCACAAAATACCCTGAACTGCCAAAACAATCTTGAGAAAAAAGAACAAAGCTGGAGGCATCATGTTCCCTGACTTCAAAGTGTACTACAAAGCTACAGTATCAAAACAGTATGGTACTGGCACAAAAAGAGACACACAGACCAATGGAACAGAATAGAGAGCCCAAAAATAAACCCATGCACTTATGGTCAATTAATCTATGACAAAGGAGGCAAGAGTACACAATGAAGAAAAGGCAGTCTCTTCACTATGTGATGCCTGGAGAAAATGACAGCTACATGTGAAAAAAAAAATGAGATTAGAACACTTCCTCACACCATTGTTCTTGTTGTTCAGTTACCCAGTCATGTCCGACTTTTGACCCTATGGACTGCAGCACACTAGGCCTCGCTGTCCCTCACCATCTTCACAAAGTTTGCCCAAATTCATGTCTATTGCATCGGTGATGCCATCCAGCCATCTCAACAGAAATAAATTCAAAATTGATTAAAGACCTAAATTTAAGACTGAGAACCATAAAACTCCTAGAAGAAAACACAGGCAGAACACTTTTGACTTAAATTGTAGCAATATTTTTTTGGGTCTATCTCCTAAGGTTCAGTTCATTTCAGTTCAGTTGCTCAGTCATGTCTGACTCTTTGTGACCCCGTGGACTGCAGTACACCAGGGCTCCCTGTCCATCACCAACTCCCAGAGTTTACTCAAACTCACGTCCATTGAGTCGGTGATGCCATCTAACCATCTCACTCTCTGTTGTCCCCTTCTCCTCCTACCTTCCATCTTTCCCAGCATCAGGGTCTTTTCAAATGAGTTAGTTCTTTACATCAGGTGGCCAAAGTATTGGAGTTTCAGCTTCAACATCAGTCCTTCCAATGAATACTCAGGACTGATTTCCTTTAGGATGGACTGGTTGGATCTCCTTGCAGTCCAAGGGACTCTTCTTCAACACCACAGTTCAAAAGCATCAATTATTCAGCGCTCAGCTTTCTTTATAGTCCAACTCGCACATCCATACCTGACTACTGGAAAAATCATAGCCTTGACTAATCAGACCTTTGTTGGCAAAGTAATGTCTCTGCTTTTTAATATGCTGTCTAGGTTGGTCATAACTTTCCTTCCAAGGAGCAAGTGTCTTAATTTCATGGCTGCAGTCACCATCTGCAGTGATTTTGGAGCCCCCCAAAATAAAGTCTGTCACTGTTTCCACTGTTTCCCATCCATTTGCCATGAAGTGATGGGACTAGATGCCATGATCTTGGTTTTCTGAATGTTGAGTTTTAAGTCAACTTTTCCACTCTCCTCTTTCACTTTCATCTGCCATAAGGGTTGTGTCATCCTCATATCTGAGGTTATTGGTATTTCTCCTGGCAATCTTGATTCCAGCTTCTATTTCATCCAGTCCAGCATTTCTCATGATGTACTCTGCATATACCTTAAATAAGCAGGGTGACAATATACATCCTTGACATAGTCCTTTCCTGGTTTGGAACCAGTCGGTTGTTCTATGTCCAGTTTTAACTGTTGCTTCTTGACCTGCATACAGATTTCTCAGGAGGCAGGTCAGGTGGTAAAGGAACCAAAAGCAAAAACAAACAAATGGGACCTACTTAACCTTAAAAGGTTTTGTATAGCCAGTGAAACTATCAACATAATGAAAAGACAATCTGCTGAATGGGAGAAAATGTTCACAAATGGTATTACCAACAGGGGTTAACACCCTAAATATGGGCTTCCCTGGTGACTCAGTGGTAAAGAACCCACCTGCCAATGCATGAGACGTAGGTTCAATTGCTGGATCTGGAAGATCCCCTGGAGAAGGAAATGGCAAGCCACTCCAGTATTCTTGCCTGGGAAATTCCCTGGACAGAGGAGACCGCAGGGCTGTAGTCCATGGAGTTGCAAAAGAGTCAGACACAACTTAGGGACTAAACAACAATAACCCCCAATATATAAACAGCTCATACAATTCAATATCAAAAAAACAAAACCAAAAACAAAATAAAAACCAAGCAACCTGATTAAAAAATAGGCAGAAAACATGAATAGACAGTTTTCCAAAGAAAACATACAGGTGGTTAACGGGCACATGAAAAGACATTCAACATTGCTAATCATCAGAGAACTACAAATCAAAACCATAATGAGGTATCACCTCACAGTTTTCAGAATGACTATTATCAAAACATTTACAAATAGTAAATATTGGCGAGGATGTGGAGTAAAGGGAGCCCTAGCACACTTCCAGTTGGAATGTAAATTGGTAGAGCCACTATGGAAAAAAGTGTGGAGGTTCCTCAAAAAACTAAAACTGAACTACCATAAGATTCAGCGATTCCACTCCTGGGTATACAACTAAAGAAAATAATTCAAGAAGATACATACATACACCCCAATGTTCATAACAGAATTATTTATAATAGTGAAGATATGGAAGCTAAGTGTCTATCAACAGATGAATGGATATATATATATACATATTTAACTCATATGCAGAGCACATCATGAGAAACGCTGGGCTGGAGGAAGCACAAGCAAGATTACTGGGAGAAATATCAATAACCTCAGATATGCAGATGACACCACCCTTACGGCAGAAAGCAAAGAGGAACTAAAGAGCCTCTTGATGAAAGTAAAAGAGGACAATGAAAAAGTTGGCTTAAAACTCAACATTCAGAAAACTAAGATCATGGCATCTGGTCCCATCACTTCATGGCAAACAGATGGGGAAACAGTGCAAACAGTGTCAGACTTAATTTTTTTGGGCTACAAAATCACTGCAGATGGTGATTGCAGCCATGAAATTAAAAGACACTTACTCCCTGGAAGGAAAGTTATGACCAATCTAGACAGCATATTAAAAAGCAGAGACATTACTTTGCCAACAAAGGTCCAACGAGTCAAGGCTATGGTTTTTTCAGTAGTCATGTATGGATGTGAGAGTTGGACTGTAAAGAAAGCTGGGGGCCAAAGAATTGATGCTTTTGAACTGTGGTGTTGGAGAAGACTCTTGAGAGTCCCTTGGACTGCAAGGAGATCCAACTAGTCCATCCTAAAGGAGATCAGTCCTGGGTGTTCTTTGGAAGGTCTGCTGTTGAAGCTGAAACTCCAATACTTTGGCCACCTGATGCAAAGAGCTGACTCATTTGAAAAGACCCTGATGCTGGGAAGGATTGGGGGAAGGAGGAGAAGGGGACAACAGAGGATGAGATGGTTGGATGGCTCTCAAAGAGAAAGAAAGGACAAACTTTTTTTTCCCCCTCTACATTCCTTAGGATTATATAACAATAATGTATCGTGCTTGAGGACAGTCTCTGGAAAAAACCTTCTGGCTAATCCTGTTATCTTAAAATGTAAATTATGGGAGTAGTTCTAGTGACGTCTTTACAACCTCTAGACATTCTTTTGATTCAGTGTAATAACTAATTGGAGAGTACATAACTCCACTGCTAACACTAGCAAGGGGGTACTCTTTCTCCCCCCTTCTGATGCCTATGTCAGAAGCTTTCTCTATCTCCTTTATACTTTAATAAAACTTTATTACACAAAAGCTCTGAGTGATCGAGCCTTGTCTCTGACCCCAGATTGAATTCTTCTCCTCTGGAGGGCAAGAATCTCAGCGTCTTTTCGTGGTTCAGCAACAACGTTTCATCTTGGGGGCTCGTCCGGGATTTGAACCCAGGGCCTCTCGCTCACCGACTCAATGGACATGAGTTTGAATGGGCTCCGGGAGTTAGTGTTGGACAGGGAGGCGTGGTGTGCTACAGCTCATGGGGTTGCAAAGAGTCAGACATGACTGAGTGACTGAACTGAACTGAACATATATATATATAGACACATTCACAATGAAATATAAATCAGCCATAAAAAAAAATAATGAAATCCTGCCATTTGCAGCAACACGGATGGACCTGGAGAGTCTTATATTAAGTGAAATAAGCCACTCAGAGAAAGAAAAATAGTGTGTGTTATCACTTATATGTGAAATCTAAAGAATAAAACAAAGAATATATATAACAAAATAGAAACAGATTCATAAATATAGAGATCAAACTGACCAAACTAGTGGTTACCAGTGAGAGGGAAAGGAGGAGTAAAACAGTGGATTAAGAGGCATAAATTACTATGTATAAAGTAAATAAATTACAAGAACATATTATATAGCATAGGGAATACAGTCAATATTTGTAATAACTTTAAATGGAGTATAATCTATAAAAATACTGAATCACTGTGTTGTGTATCTCAAATTAACATAATATTGTAAATCAACTATACGTCAATAAAATTTTTAAAAATAAAAATAGACTTCCTTGGTGGTCCAGTGGCTAAGTCTCCGCACTCCCAATGCAGGGGGCCAGGGTAGGATCCCTGGTTAGGGAACTAGATCCCACATGCTGCAGCTAAAGATCCTGCATGCTGAAACTTAGTCCCGGAGCAGCCAAATAAATAGATATATGTATGTGCGTACATGTGTGTGTGTGTGTGTGTATATATATGTATATAAAAGAATGAAATAAAAATAAAAACATACTTCAGAATAAATAGGAAGGTTGCTGAAGAAGGAATAAGGGTAAATAAAAGTAATTTTCAATTAATCTAAAAATTAATTTGTTTCAAGTAATATGGGTAACAGTGTACTGCATAATTACAACAGATGAGGTCTACAAGGGAGGAATTAGGAATATCCTGTTAAAAAGTACCTGCACTACAAGTGGAGCAATGAATACAGGGCGTCATTTGAAGGTGGAGTTTGATTAGTTTAAAATGTTTATTTAAAATGATAAGGAAACTATTACAAATTTTTAGAAAAGAAGTATAACTGACAAGCTATGAGAGGAGATAAAACAGAATCACATAAAAAGCTCAATTAAAAACAGAAAAGGCAAAAAGAATGGGGAAAAGAAAGAACAAATATAAAAAATAGAAAATAGTTATAAACACAATAGCAATTAATCCAACTAAATCAATAACCACTTTATACGTGAATGATCTAAACATACTACTGAAAAGACAAACTGTTTGAGTGGATGGAAATACAAGACCCAACTATGCTGTGTACAGGAAACTTACTTTAAACATAAATATACAGATTGGTTAACAGTAAGCGGACAGTAAAGGTATTCAGTGTTAACACTAATCAAAAGATAGATGTGATAGCGATTTTGTTACAGACAAAGCCGACTTCAGGACAGGGAAGACTATGAGAAATAAAGAGGAACATTACATAATAATAAAGGGGTCAGTTCTCTAAGAAGAGAAAACAATGTGTAAGGTGCATGAAGCTAAAAACAGAGCATCAAAACATACAAGGCAAAAACGGACAGAGCTTTAAGAAGAAACAGACAGATCCACTGTTAGCGTTGGAGACTTCAGCATCCCTCTTTAAGTAACTGAAAGATCAAGAAAGCAAGACAGTTGAAAGGATATAGTTGAACTCAATATCAGAAAGGATATAGGTGAACTCAATATCATTAATCAACTTGACTTAATTGACATTTATAGATACTCTACCCAACAACAGAAAAACACACATTTTTCTCAAGCTCCACAGAAATTAAAATATTTTGAACTGATGAAAATGAAATATAACTAATCAAAAAAATTTGCTACGAGGCAAAAGAAGTATGAAAGGGAAATTTATAGCACAAATACAAATATTAGAAAAGAAGAAAGCTCTAATCGTAATATTAGCTTCCCCCAGGAAGTTAGAGAATGAAGAACAATTTGTCTAGAGCAAGTAAAAATCATAGAGCATGTTCTATGTCCACTATAGAATCAAACTACATACATATCAATAACAGAACAGGGAAATCTCCAAATGGGTAAGTCTTTTCCATTGGTTAAATAGGCAGTCCCAAAGGATATAAAAATTTACACAACAATGAAAATAAAACATTCCAAAAATTTTGAGACACTGTATAGCAGTGCTGAGAGAGAAATTAATAGCTTTAAATGCTTATGTTAGAAAAGAGGAAATGTATCAAGTCAATAATCTAAGTTTTTACCCTAACCATCACCATCCCCCCCAAAAAGAGCAAAATAAATCCAAATCTAGTAGGAGGAAGTAAAGAGGAGAAACCAGTTAAATTAAACCTTTATTGGGATTAAGAAAGTCAATCGAGTTGATACATCTCCAGTAAGACTGGCAGAGATTTTTAAAGAAGACACAAATTAACATAAGAAATGAAACAGGTGGTATTAGTACATATCCTGCAGCCACTAAAAAGTATAAGGGAAGAACTTCACACATAAACTGGCAAACTGAGAACAGATGAATCCCTTGAAAACTACAAACTATCAAAACTCAACCAAGATAAAATAGCCAATGTGAAGAATTGGAAAACTATTAAATAAATTGAATCTCTAATTTAAAAAGAGAAATTCCCAGGCCCAAATGGTTTCATTGGAGAATTCTATCAATCACTTAAAGAACTGAGAGGAATTTTTATACTACCTCTTTTGGAAAAATACGAGAGGAGGAACACTTTCCAGCTCATTTTATGTGGCCAGCATTACTCAGACTAAAACCAGACAAAGTACAAAACCAGAAAACTAGAGATCAATAGCTCTCATAAACAGAGATAAAAAAAATTCTCTAAGAAAGTACTAACAAATTAAACACAGAAATGCACAGAAAAACTATACACCATAATCAAGTGGGAGGTATTCTGGGTATGTAAAGCTGGTTCAATACTTGAAAATCAGTGTCATCCAATAATTCACCAACTGGTTAACAAAGAAAAATCAGTATGATATCAATGGACTCAAAAAGTATTTGACCAAACACAACATTCATTCATGATAAAAACTCAGCAAACCAGGAAGAGAGGGAACTGTTCTCATTTTGATATGTATTTGATAAAACCTACTGCTTACATCAGATGTACAAGCTGGATTTAGAAAAGACAGAGGAACTAGAGATCAAATTGCCAACATCTGTTGGATCATAGAAAAAGCAAGGGAATTCCAGGAAAACATCTACTTCTGCTTCACTGAATATGTGAAAGCCTTTGGACTGTGTGGACCACAACGAACTATGGAACATTCTTAAGGATATGGGAATACCATATCACCTTACCTGTCTCCTGATAAATCTGTATGCATGTCAAGCAGCAACAGTTAAACCTGGACATGGAACAGTGGACTGGTTGAAAATTGGGAAAAGAATATGACAAGGCTATATACTGTCACCCTGCTTATTTAACTGCTATGCAGAGTACATCATGCAAAATGAGGGCCTAGATGACTCACAAGCTGTTTAATCAAGATTGACAGGAGAAATATCAACAACCTCAGCTATGCAGATGATACCATTTTAATGAACCAACACCAAAAAAAGACATCCTTTTCATCATAGGGGACTGGAATGCAAAAGTAGGAAGTCAAGAGATACCTGGAATAACAGGCAAGTTTGGCCTTGGAGTATCAAATGAAGCAGGGCAAAGACTAACAGTTTTGCCAAGAGAACTCACTGGTCATAGCAAACACCCTCTTCCAACAACACAAGAGACAACTCTACACATGGACATCACCAGATGGTCAATACCGAAATCAGATTGATTATATTCTTTGCAGTTGAAGATGGAGAAGCTCTATACAGTCAGCAAAAACAAGACCAGAGGCTGACCATGGCTCAGATCACTGCTTATTGCAAAATCCTGATTTAAATTGAAGAAAGAAGGGAAAACCACTCGGCCATTCAGGTACGACCTAAATCAAATCCCTTATGATTATACAGTGGAAGTGACAAATAGATTCTAGGGATTAGATCTGATAGACAGAGTGCCTGAAGAACTGTGGATGGAGGTTCATAACATTATACAGGAGGTGGTGATCAAAACCATCCCCAAGAAAAGAAATGCAAAAAGGCAAAATGACTGTCTGAGGAGGCCTTACAAATAGCTGAGAAAAGAGAAGTGAAAGGCAAAGGAGAAAAGGAAAGATATAACAATCTGAATGCAGAGTTCCAAAGAAGAGCAAGGAGAGATAAAAATGCCTTCCTAAGTGATCAAGCAAAGAAATAGAGGAAAACAACAGAATGGGAAAGACTAGAGATCTCTTCAAGAAAGTTAAGAGATACTAAGGGAACATTTCATGCAAAGGTGGGCTCAATAAAGGACAGAAATGGTATGGACCCAACAGAAGCAGAAGACATTAAGAAGAGGTGGCAAGAATACACAGAAGAACTATACAAAAAAGATCTTCATGACCCAGATAACCACGATAGTATGATCACTCACCTTGAGCCAGAGATCCTGGAATGTAAAGTCAAGTGGGCCTTAGGAAGCATCACTATGAACAAAGCTAGCGGAGGTGATGAAATTCCAGCTGAACTACTTCAAATCCTAAAATATGATGCTGTGAAAGTGCTGCACTCAACATGCTAGCAAATTTGGAAAACTCAGCAGTGGCCACAGAACTGGAAAAGGTCAGTTTTCATTCCAATCCCAAAGAAAAGCAATGCCAAAGAATGCTCAAACTACCGCACAATTGCACTCATCTCACACGCTAGCAAAGTAACGCTCAAAATTCTCCCAAGCCAGGCTTCAACAGTATGTGAACTGAGAACTCCCAGATGTTCAAGCTGGATTTAGAAACAGCAGAGGAACCAGAGATCAAATTGTCAGCTTCTACTGGATCACAGAAAAATCAAGAGAATTCCAGAAAAACATCTACTTCTGCTTCATTGACTACGCTAAAGCCTTTGACTGTGGATCAAAACAAACTGTGGAAAATTCTTCAAGAGATGGGAATACCAGACCACCTGACCTCCCTCCTGAGAAATCTGTAAGGTCAAGAAGTAACAGTTAGAACTGGATGTGAACAACAGATGGTTCCAAATTGAAGGAGTATGTCAAGGCTGTATATTGTCACTTTGGTGTGCTACAGTCCACGGGGTTGCAAAGAGTCAGATACCATTTAGTGAATGAACAACAACTGCTTACATCATACTTTACAGTGATGTCCATTTTCACCACCTTAGTCAATATAGTACATATGGGAAGTTCTAGCCAATGCAATAAAGCAAGAACAATTTTTAAAAGGCATACAGATTGAAAGGGAAGAAATAAAAACTATTTCTACTTTCAAATGACATGTCTACACAGAAAATGCCAAGAATCTATCAAAAATACTGCTTGACTCTTAAGCGAGATCAACAAGGTTGTAAGTACATAAGATCAAAATATAAAAATTAATCACCTTTCCATATACTAACAATAAAGAATGGAAATTGAAAATTTAAAATATAATATCATTTATAATCACATGAAGAAAGTGAAATACTTGGGCAGAATCTTAAAACATTTAAAGGTGCTTAAAATTATTAAATGCTGATAAAAGAAATAAAAGAATACCTAAATAAGTGGAGAGACATACTGTGTTCATTCACTGAAAGATTCAGAAATAATTAAGATGTCAATTCTCTCCAAACTGATTTATAAATACAATTCTGTATGCGCTGTGAATTTTAAGTTATTAGATACTTTGTATTACCTTAATTAAAAAAAAAAGCAAAGTTGGTTAGAACCCTAGTTCAGATAATTTGCTACAGCAGAATGTGAAGAGCTGCATAACTAACAAACTTGGGCACAAAATGATCTTAAAAGGCAAGTTCATTTTTGAGGACCAGCTATCTAAACATATTCCTTCCTGCTTTTGAAAAAGATAATTATGTTACGTGGAAAATCATTTATAGAAGTGATATACTTCATACTACAATTTAATTAAAAATAAGGTTTCTAAGCAAAAGAATCCAATTTCATAAATATATGTGGGACTGCTATTCACTGAAGCATAATGCCCACTGGATCACCATTAATTCCTTATGATGCTCAACAGGGTATGGTGGGCAATCTGGAGATGTTATATTTGTGCTTTAAAGAAATTCCAAGTCTGTATAGTTATTTACTTTTTAAAAAACTTTTTATTTTATATCAGAGTATAGTTAATTAACACTGTTGTGTTAGTTTCAGATATACAGCAAAGTTATACATGTATGTGTAATCTATTCTTTTTCAAATTCTTTACTCATTTAGGTTGCTATATAATACTGAGCAGAGTTCCCTGTGCTATACAGTAAGGCCGTTTTTGGTCATCCATTTTAACTATAGCAGTGTGTAAATATCACCCCCAAACTCCCTAACTATTCCGTATACTTGTTTACTTTTGTGAGACTCATCTTAGAGTGTATTTTAACTGCTTGTTTCATTAATGATCTAAGTTGTTACAAGTACATCAACAGGTCTACTGCCTATCAATGCATTTGTGTTGGTTAGGCCCTTTAAAAAGATTACAGAACTGCGGCACCAGAGACATGATAGTTTTAGGGAAAAAACTTTTAGCTATGCAGTAAACTCTACAATTAGGAGAAAGATGCTGATAAATTCTACAAAGAACATCAGACATGACATTTGCTGCTTTAGTGTCTCTGAGTATATTTATAGGCAAGGCAGAAGGAAGAGCATTTCAGCTCAGTTTTAAAATACAGAAATAACATTATTCTTAAGGAAAAAAATCACAGTGTTGTTGCACATATTGGAGCCCAAAAAAATCATAAGAAATGTGGTGTTTTCTTTATAAACCTCTTTCTGATTAGAAACAAAAAACATATCCTTGACTCATACAGAAATTCAAGCCAGAAGAAAAATAATATTAGACAGAACTGATCAGATGAAATCCCAAGCCTGTGAACATATGAACATGTAAGAGGATTATAGGAGAATCATCTAATAACATATTGTATTTCTTGTTACATTTATGTTAAAAATGACATGAGACGATTCTGTGTGCAGAACCAAAGACTTCAATGTATAGTTTCTGTACTAGATCTGTCATGCCCTAGACCTCTAGGAGTGAGATATGTATGGGAAAACGAGTATCAGGTGGTTTAATCACAGCTGAACCCCTAGTACTTAGCACAGAGTTCCGCACACGGCAGATGGTCAGTACAGAAGTGCTGAGTGACACAATGAGGAAAATCAGTTACGAGCAATTTACTTCAATCTCTTGAAGAATATCCGACCCGTGCAAAATTTCGTAAGTCACCTTAGGAGGGTGCCAACATCTAGGTTGCTTCCATGTCCTAGCTATTGTAAATACTGCTGCAATGAACAACGGGATACATATGTCTTTTTCAGTTTTGGTTTCCTCAGGGTATATGCCTAGGAGTGGGACTGCTGGGTCATATGGTGGTTTTATTCTTAGTTTTTTAAGGAATCGCCATACCTTCTTCCATAGTGGCTGTATCAACCTAGATGTCCATCAACAGATAAATGGATAAGGAAGTTGTTGTATGTATATACAATGGAATATTACTCAGCCATAAAAACGGAACGTATTTGAGTCAGTTCTAATGAGGTGGATGAACCTAGAACCTATTCTACAGAGTGAAGTAAGTCAGAAAAAGAAAGATAAATATCATATTCTAGCACATACATATGGATTTATTTACAGGGCAGCAATGGATAAACAGACATAGAGAAGAGACTTATGGACATGGGGAGAGTGGAGGAAAGGGTGGGATGTATGAAAAGAGTAACATGGAAACACATTATCATATGTAAAATAGATAGCCAATGGGAACTTGCTGTATGGCTCAGGAAACTCAATCAGGGGCTCTGGATCAACCTACAGGGATGGGATGGGGAGGGAGATGGGAGGGAGTTTCAAAAGGGAGGGGATATATGTATACCTATGGCTGATTCATGTTGAGGTTTTACAGAAAACAGCAAAATTCTGTAAAGCAAGTATTCTTCAATTAAAAAACAAAAGAGGGTGCCAACAAATAGGCTTTTGCTGAAAGAAAAAAACAACCCAAACATAAGTAAGAAAATGTCAGCATTACTGTCGTCAACTGGTAAAACCAGTTGACAGTAAGAAAGTAATACACACAAAAAGCAAGGGTAAGGCAATGTGAAATATTTCATAAGTGATAAGTCATTTAATCATATAAGAATTAGAAGATATTATCTAAAAATAAACTACTAATGAGTGGGAAAAAGGAGTGTTGAGTTGTCCAAACAAACCAAGTCCTGCACACCCTCTAACAAATGAGTCCCTACCCCAGGAACAACAGTTACCAAGACATATGGTCCTCTCATGTAATCACTTGGGCTTAAAAGACCAGGGAGAACTCCTAAAAGAACTAAGCTCTGTAAATCTGAGCTTGAAAGCAGCCAACTGAAGCCATGGCATCATTACCACCACAGTGTCCAGCTCACAGTAGATGCTCACAGCATGTCTGCTGACTGACTGGACAGATTAATAATTGAGTGGATCCATTATTCTGAGCTATTTGGAAATAACTCCAATGGCTGTTTAATAGTGGAAATAGAAAAAAGAATCCTAAATTTCATATTGTCCCAAAAAAGGTCTGAATACTAAACAAATCTTGAGAAAAAAACAAAACAAAACTGAAGGCATCATACTTCTTGATTTCAAAATATTCTACAGTAATCAAAATAGTATGGTACTGGCATAAAGACAGATATATAGACCAATGGAACAGAATAGAGAGCCTGGAAATAAACCCACACATAGGCAGTCAACTGATCTTCCACAAGGAAGCCAAGCATATACCACGGGAAAGGGCCAGTCTCTTCAAGAAACAGCATGGGAAAACTGGATATCTACATGCAGAAGAATGAAAATGGACCCTTATCCTGCAGCATACACAAAAACCAACTCAAAATGAATTAAAAACCTAAACATAAGACCTGTAACCATAAAACCTCTACAAGAAAACAGTGGAAAAGCCTCTTGACATTGGTCTTTGCTATGACACGAAAAGCACAAACAACAAGACAGAAACAGGCAAGAGGGACTACATCAAATTAAAAAGCTTCCAAGCAGCAAAGTAAACAACCAGCAAAAAGAAAATGCAACCTATAGAATGGAGATAATATTTGAAAACCCTGTATTTAATCATGGACTGATATCTAAAATATATCAGGAACTCCTATAACTCAACAGCAAAAAAACTCAATCTGATTTAAAAATAGATATTTTTCCAAACAAGACACACAGACGGCCAACAAGTATATGAAAAGGTTCTCAACATCACAAATTATCAGAGAAATGCAGATCAAAACCACAATGAGACATCCCCTCACGCCTGTCAGGATGGCTGCTCTAAAGAAACCAAAACAGACAAAAAGTAAGCGTTGGTAAGGATGGAGAGAAACTGAAATCCTTATATATGTTGGGGGGAATGTAAAATGCTGCAGTCTCTATGGAATACAGTTTCTCAAAAAATTAAAAATAGAATGAACATATCCAGGAGCCCCACTTCTGAGTATATATCCAAAAGATGTAAAATCAGGGTCTTAAAGAAATATCTGCACTCCCATGTTCATAATATTCAAAATATGGATACAACCTAAATGTCAATCAATTGATGAGTGGATAAAGAAAATATGGAATGCACATACAATAGAGGGCTTCCCAGGTGGCTCAAATGGTAAAGAATCTGCCTGCAATGCAGGAGATCTGGGTTCAGTCCCTGGGTTGGGAAGATCCCCTGGAGGAGGGCATGGCAACCCACTCCAGTATTCTTGGCTGGAGAAGCCCCAAGGACAGAGGAGCCCAGCTACAGTCCATGGGGTTTCAAAGAGTTGGACACAACTGAGCAACTAAGACACACACACACACACATGCACGCACGCATATTAGTCAGCCTTAAAAAAGGAAGTCCTGCTCTTTGCAACAACACGGATGAACCTGGAAGATAACATGGTAGGAGATATAAGCCAGTTACAGGACAAATACTGCATGATTTCACTTAAATGACATATCTAAAATGGTCAAACTCAGAAGAAGAATGGTGAGTTACCAGGGACTGCACGAGGGAGAAGCAGGAGTTGTGCTCAGTGGGTGCAGTTTCAGCTATGCAGGATGGGTAAGTTCTAGAGCGCTGCTGTATAATACAGTGCCTACAGTTAAAACTGTACGGTACACTTAAACATTTGCTAAGAAGGTAGATTTCATGTTAAATGCTCTTACCCTGATTTAAAAAACAAGGAATAGGAAACATCAAGAATCTGGATTCTCAGTTAAGAAGTCAACTAAGAGATATTCTACTTTAACCTAAAATAGTATTATAAGAGTTGTCATTTCCAGTGGCAGTACTTGCATCTGATACACATCCTTTTGCAGACTTCTCTTTCCTAATTTTGTTTTGATGATAATGTATGACCTGAATAAATTTATTTTGTTTCCCCTGCAAATAAATAAATAAGTAAAAAAGAAACCATTGGTCAGCTAATGTTTTAATAATTAAACATCATTTTTAACTTTTAAAGCAACAGCAGTTTGTTGCAAAAACTCAACACTACTCAAAGAAAGCCACTGCTACTTTGCTGAGCCATCAAGACTTTTCCTACATATTCAAACAACTTAAACCACATATATACACATACATACACACACACACATACACTTATATGTATTTATATATATATACTCATGGCTGACAAAAATTGGGTATCACTATGTAACCCGTTTAAAAACATTTTTAACTAAACTTAAAAATTGCTACCAGAATCTTTCCTTTTCTTTTTTTAACCTTATAAAGTTTCAAGCAAAAGGTTTTTTTAAGTCCCTCTAGCTATATACTGGGTATCCCTTGTGGCTCAGCTGGTAAAGAATCCACCTACAATGCAGGAGACCTGGGTTTGATCCCTGGGTGGAAAGATCCCCTGGAGAAGGGAAAGGCTACCCACTCCAGTATTCTGGCCTGGAGAATTCCATGGACTGTATTGTCCATGGGGTCACAAAGACTGGGAAACAAATGAGCAACTTTCACTTTCTTTTCACTTAAGCTATATACTACTTTTTATTATTATTTTGTGTATTTATAAAAACACATCCTTACTGAAAACATTCAAATGATTCTATAGTATACAGAATTGAAAATTAAAGTTCCCACCTGACTACTCCATAATCCTACAATTTTCCCTTTCAAGGTAATCACAGTCTACAATTAGATTTATATCCTGCATGATTTAATTGGATCTTGGGAAGCGCCACAGCTGCAACGGACCACGCACAAGCGTGGCCGAGAGGAGCTACCAGACATCCAAGGAGCGGCGGCTGTGCAGGCAAGGGAGGGCGGAGAGGAGCTACTCTACGTTCAAGGTCAGCAGGGGTGACCGTGAGGAGATACCCCTCGTTCAAGGTAAGAGACACCCAAGTAAGACGGTAGGTGTTGTGAGAGGGCATCAGAGGGCAGACACACTGAAACCATAATCACAGAAAACTAGCTAATCTGATCACACGGACTACAGCCTTGTCTAACTCAATGAAACTAAGCCAGGCTGTGTGGGGCCACGCAAGACAGACGGGTCATGGTGGAGAGGTCTGACAGAATGTGGTCCACTGGAGAAGGGAATGGCAAACCACTTCAGTATTCTTGCCTTGAGAACCCCATGAACAATATGAAAAGGCAAAAAGATAGGACACTGAAAGATGAACTCCCCAGGTCAGTAGGTGCCCAATGTGCTACTGGAGATCAGTGGAGAAATAACTCCAGAGAGAATGAAGAGATGGAGCCAAAGCAAACACAATACCCAGCTGTGGATGTGACTGGTGATAGAAGCAAAGTCCGATGCTGTAAAGAGCAATATTGCATAGGAACCTGGAATGTTAGGTCCATGAAGCAAAGCAAATTGGAAGTGGTCAAACAGGAGATGGCAAGAGTGAACGTCAACATTCTAGGAATCAGAGAACTAAAATGGACTGGACTGGGTGAATTTAACTCAGATGACCATTATATCTACTACTGTGGGCAGGAATCCCTTAGAACAAATGGAGTAGCCATCATGGTCAACAAAGAGTCCAAAATGCAGTACTTGGATGCAGTCTCAAAATGACAGAATGAGCTCTGTTCATTTCCAAGGCCAACCATTCAATATCACGGTAATCCAAGCCTATGCCCCAACCAGTAACGCTGAAGAAGCTGAAGTTGAACGGTTCTATGAAGACCTACAAGACCTTTTAGAACTAACACCCAAAAAAGATGTCCTTTTCATTATAGGGGACTGGAATGCAAAAGTAGGAAGTCAGTTAACACCTGGAGTAACAGGCAAATTTGGCCTTGGAGCACAGAATGAAGCAGGGCAAAGGCTAATAGAGTTTTGCCAAGAGAATGTACTGGTCATAGTAAACAGCTTCTTCCAACAACACAAGAGAAGACTCTACACATGGACATCACCAGATGGTCAACACCGAAATCAGATTGATTATCTGCCGAAGATGGAGCAGCTCTATACAGTCAGCAAAAACAAGACCAGGAGCTGACTGTGGCTCAGATGATGAACTCCTTATTGCCAAGTTCAGACTTAGATTGAGAAAGTAGGGAAAACCACTATACCATTCAGGTATGACCTAAATCAAATCCCTTATGATTATACAGTGGAAGTGAGAAATAGATTTAAGGGACTAGATCTGATAGACAGAGTGCCTAACGAACTATAGACGGAGGTTCGTGACATCATACAGGAGACAGGGATCAAGACCATCTCCATGGAAAGAAATGCAAAAAAGCAAAATGGCTGTCTGAGGAGGCTTTACAAATAGCTGTGAAAAGAAGAGAAGCAAAAAACAAAGGAGCAAAGGAAAGATATTCCCATTTGAATGCAGAGTTTCAAAGAATAGCAAGGAGAGATAAGAAAGCCTTCCTCAGTGATCAATGCAAAAAAATAGAGGAAAACAACAGGATGGGAAAGACTAGAGATCTTTTCAAGAAAATTAGAGATACCAAGGGAACATTTCATGCAAACACGGGCTCGATAAAGGACAGAAATGGTGTGGACCTAACAGAAGCAGAAGATATTAAGAAGAGGTGGCAAGAATACACAGAAGAACTGTACAAAAAAGATCTTCACGACCCAGATAATTATGATGGTGTGATCACTCACCTAGAGCCAGACATCCTGCAATGTGAAGTCAAGTGGGCCTTAGAAAGCATCACTAAGAACAAAGCTAGTGGAGGTGATGGAATTCCAGTTGAGCTCTTTCAAATCCTAAAAGATGATGCTGTGAAAGTGCTACACTCAATATGCCAGCAAATTTGGAAAACTCAGCAGTGGCCACAGGACTGGAAAAGGTCAGTTTTCATTCCAGTCCCAAAGAAAGGCAATGCCAAAGAATGCTCAAACTACCACACAATCGCACTCATCTCACACACTCGTGAAGTAATGCTTAAAATTCTCCAAGCCAGGCTTCAGCAATATGTGAACCGTGAACTTTCAGATGTTCAAGCTGGTTTTAGAAAAGGCAGAGGAACCATAGATCAAATTGCCAATTTCTGCTGGATCATCGAAAAAGCAAGAGAGTTCTAGAAAAACATCTATTTCTGCTTTATTGACTATGCCAAAGCCTTTGACTGTGTGGATCACAATAAACTGTGGAAAATTCTGAAAGAGATGGGAATACCAGACCATCTGACCTGCCTCTTGAGAAACCTGTATGCAGGTCAGGAAGCAACAGTTAGAACTGGACATGGAACAACAGACTGGTTCCAAATGGGAAAAGGAGTACATCAAGGCTGTATATTGTCACCCTGCTTATTTAACTTATATGCAGAGTACATCATGAGAAACGCTGGGCTGGAGGAAGCACAAGCCTGAATCAAGATTGCCGGAAGAAATATCAATAACCTCAGATATGCGGATGACACCATCCTTATGGCAGAAAGTGAAGATGAACTTAAAAACCTCTTGATGAAAGTGAGAGAGGAGAGTGAAAAAGTTGGCTTAAAGCTCAATGTTCAGAAAACTAAGATCATGGCATCTGGTCCCATCACTTCATGGCAAATAGATGGGGAAACTTTATTTTTCTGGGCTCCAAAGTCAGTGCAGATGGTGATTGCAGCCATGAAATTAAAAGACGCTTACCCCTTGGAAGGAAAGTTATGACCAACCTAGATAGCATATTAAAAAGCAGAGACATTACTTTGCCAACAAAGGTCCGTCTAGTCAAGGCTATGGTTTTTCCAGTAGTCTTGTATAGCTGCGAGAGTTGGGCTGTGAAGAAAGCTGAGCGCTGAAGAATTGATGCTTTTGAACTGTGGTGTTGGAGAAGACTCTTGAGAGTGCCTTGGACTGCAAGGAGATCCAACCAGTCCATCCTAAGGGAGATCAGTCCTGGATGTTCATTGGAAGGACTGATGTTGAAGCTGAAACTCCAATACTTTGGCCACCTCATGCGAAGAGTTCACTCTTTAGAAAAGACCCTGATGCTGGGAAGGATTGGGGGAAGCAGGAGAAGGGGACAACAGAGGATGAGATGGCTGGATGGCATCACCGACTCGATGGACGTGAGTTTGGGTAAACTCCGGGAGTTGGTGATAGACAGGGAGGCCTGGTGTGCTGCGATTCATGGGGTCGCAAATAGTCGGACACGACTGAACTGAACTGGATTTCTTAGTGTACACACACACACGTATGTTTACAAACATATATTTTTCAGAAGTATCTTGTGCAGAATATTAGTTTATCTTCATTTTATGAGTACTATTTCAAAATTTCTTCGTATGTAGTGATTTATCCAGTTAGCTATTAATAATTACAACTTAGTGTCTAAAACACAGATTTGAAGCCAGACTGCTTAATGGATCAAATCCCAGCTGTGCTGTGAGGTCTTGGCCCAGGTTTGGCCCAGGTTCTAAACTTCCTGAGACCCAGTTCCACACCCTCCTACCCCCATAACATGGGGATTATATTAGGTTGAACCATATGGAAGGCATGATTCTCCTAATAATAGTACCTATCTTACAGTACTAAGTAACATAGCTCAACTTCCAACTGGGTCTCCTGACCCCCTAATGCTTCTGAGTTCTTTCATTCCAGCCCCAGGGATTTACTGTACAAGAGCAGAGATATCACACGTCACATCAACACCAAAGAATACACGTTAGTATCTGTTATGGACCAGATTTAATCGAGTCATACGGAAAGGAACACTGGGATTCTGGGCAGTTTCCGTCTCCAAACATTTTGGTGATTTAACTGAGACCTTTTGAATGTGTATGGTGGTGAATTTTCTTGTCAACTTGACATGACTTGACCTGGTTATTTGTTCAAACACCAGTCTAGATGTTGCTGTGAAGGTATTTTTTAGATGTAGCAGCAGCTGCAGCTTAGTTGCTCAGTCGTGTCCTACTCTTTGTGACCCTATGGACTGTAACCCACCAGGTTCCTCTGTCCATGGGGATTCTCCAGGCAAGAATACTGGAGTGGGTTGCCCTGCCCTCCTCCAGAGGCTCTTCCCAACCCAGGGATCGAACCCAGGCATTGCAGGTGGATTCTTTACCGTCTGAGCCACCAGGGAAGCCCTCTGTAGATGCAACTGACATTTAAATTAGTAGACTTTGAGTAAAGCAGATAATGGTCCATAGTGTAGGTGGGCCTCATCCGATCAGTTTTAGAGCAAAGAAGCACAAGGACTTTTCCTAAAGACAGCAACATAGAAACTCTACCTGAGTTTCTAGCCTGCTGCCCTGTGAAATTCAGACTCAAGGTTGCAGCATCAACTCTTTCCTGAATTGCCAGCCTGCCAGCCTTCCCTGTGGTTTTTGGACTTGCCAGCTCCCAAATCACGTGAGCCAATTCCTTAAAAGCAATCAATCTCTGCCTATATTTATTATACAGATACAGATACATGTTCTGTTTCTCTGGAGACTGCTAACTAATACAAATTCAGCTACTGGTAACAGAAGCTGCTGTAACAGACATTTAAAAATCTAGATGTGACTTCGAAATTAAGCAGTAGAGGCTAGAAGAGTTTTGCCTTGCGGAGACTATTGGTAGAAATATAGATATTAAAGAATATCAGGTGAGGGCTTACAGATGAAAGGGAAAACTACAGAAAAGGGGCTTCCCAGGTGGCTCAGTCATAAAAAATCTGCCTGCCAAGCAGGAGATATAGGAGACATGGGTTCAATCCTTGAATTGGAGAGATCCCCTAGAGGAGGAAATGGAAACCCACTCCAGTATTCTTGCCTGGAAAAATCCTATGAAATGTAGGGTATAGCAAAAGCTTCTACTGTTTTAGACAACACATATATTGTCATGAACAGGATGTTGCTGAAAATATGAGGTATTAGACAAAAATGACGAATGTGTTAGTGGAAAATGAAAGAACGATCATCATTGTTAGAAAGCACAGAGGACTCAACTGAACTGTGTTATGTTGGATGGAAAACAGAACTTGTAAGTGATGATCTTGGACACAGGCATACCTCAGATATATTGCAGGCTCAGTTCCAAACCACCACAATAAAGCAAACAGAGTAATGGAGCAAGTCACACAAATTGTTTGGTCTCCCAGTGTATATAAAAGTTATATTTACACTATAATGTAGTCAAAAGCATGCAAAGCCATTATGGTTTAAAAAACCAATGTGTATACCTTAATTTTAAAATATTGCTGAAAAATACTAACCATCATCCGAGCCTTCAGTGAGTAGTAGCAGTAATATCAGTGATCATTGATCACAGATCCACTATCACAAGTGTAAAAATAATGAAAAAGTTCCAAGTGAGAATTACCAAATGTGACACAAAGACAGGAAGTGAGCAAAATCTATTAGAGAAATGGAATCAATAGGCTTTTTTGATGCAGGGTTGACACAAACCTTCAATTTGTAAAAACTGCACTATTTGTGAAATGTAATAAAATGAAGCACAAAAAGATGAGGTATGTCTATATTTAGCTGAGGAGGTTTCTAAGCAAAGTCCTGAAGGCATGGCCTGGTTTCTCTTTGCTGCTTACAGTAAAATGTGAGAGGAGGGAGATAAATTGATGGAGCTGTTCAGCAAAGAGGAATCAGAACTTGAAGATTTGGGAAATTCCCAGGCTATGTACAAAAAAATGAGAAAGCATGTTCTGGAGAGAACACCAAGGGTATGGCTAGACAACCTTTAAAAGATTAGGCATGAGACTTGTGGATCTGGTCAACCATTTCAGCAGAAATGCTGATAGCTTGGAGGGGAGAGAGATGCAACAGGGTAAAGAAGTGCTGTCAGACTTCTGGGATTCCACAGGCAGGAAACAAGCTGTCAAGTAAAGGGAAGAATAACCCTGGGGATGGGGTCACCTCCCCAGTTCCAGAGGGTGGGGTAGCTTCCTTGGTTTTAGAGAGCAGGGCCCTCACTCAGGGCTAGGAAGGTGAGGCCACTACACCAGAGGGTCTAAAGGACAGAGCGTCTGGCCAGAGGATTATTCTCAAGTATTACAATCTAGTGGAATTTGTCCTTCTAGGTTTTGGACTTTTCTGAAACTCATGATCTGTTTTTCTCCTTTCTGTAATGTAAATGTCTATCTTGTGCCTATCCCAACCATCATATACTGAAAGAAGATAACCAGTCTGGTTTTACAGATTCACAGATGAGGAGTTCTGTCTCAGGGTGAGTTATGCCTGAGTTTTATTTATACCTGATTTAGATACTTAAGATTAGATTTTGAATTCAAGAGTTGATGCTGGAATGGGTTAGGATTTGGGGAGTATTGGGATGGAATGAATTTATTATGCCTGTGAGAAGGACATGAATTTTTGGAGGACGGACTGTTATGGGTTGAACTGTATCCCCTAAAATTCATATGTTGAAGTCCTAATCCCAACAACCCTAGAATGTGACTGCTATGGACTGAATTGTGTCCCCGCATCACGCCACTGATTCATACGTTTAAGCCCTAATCTCCAGTGTGATGGTACTTGGAGATGGGGCTTTTGGAGATATTAGGTTAGATGAGTTCATAACGGTGGGGTCTTGGTGATAGGATTAGCGCCCCGATAAGAAGAGACACCAGAGACCTTGTGCATGTGTGTGATCATATTCTCTGCCACCCGAGGCAGCAAGAAAATGGCTAAATTCAAACCAGGAAGAGAGCCCTCAGAACAACCTAACCAGATGCACTCTGATTTCACACTTCAGCTTCTGTGTGAGACTGAATTTCTGCTGTTTAAGCCAGCCTATCATATTTTGTCATGGTGGCCCTAGCAGAGTAAAACAGTAACCTTATTTGGAAACAGGGTCATTGCTGGTGTAATGAGTTAAGTTAGGATGAGGTCATTAGGGAGGGTCCTAATGCAATGTCACCGGTGTCCTTACAAACAAGGGACATTTGGACACCAAGAGAGACTCACACAGAAGTAAGAAGAGAAGGGAGATGATGGCTATCTACAAGGTTTAGACCCTTCCGTCACAGCCCTCTGAAGGAACCAATCCTTTCATATCTCTAGCCTTCAGATCTCTGAGACAACATCTATAGCAGATCTTGTCAGCCAGTTCTGTGGTATTCTGTTGAGGCATCCATAGGAAATGAATAAAATACCCCTGAAAAACCTCTGAGTAGCCGGATTTCCTATTGAGAAATACAAAATTTACAAGGCTCATACACGTGTGGGAAAAGCCAGACATATGTTCTAGTAATAAATAATCCTCTGAGTTGACATTCTCCATTTTAATAAATAAACAGTAATTTGGGGGAATGAAAACTTGCTATGCCTATTGTGATCAAAAGTTATGAACATACTAGCTATTATTCTCTCTATAGATATTTGAAGATTTTGGTACTTACTGTTTATGCAAAATACTGGAATTTCTTTTTACTTGACTCTGTATTAAACTTAGGTTGGAACTAATACTTGCATGAGACTTGGTATTTTAGAAGCATATTCAATATGTTCCTTTAAAATGATGCCAAATGTCCACATTAATTTAGATATTGGCTGATACACTGAATTATTTTATGACAAGCAATGTAAACTGAACTGAATATATTAGAAAACTTAAAAATAATATTATCAAGACCTTTTAGAATTTATGACATTAAAAATATTGATTTATTTTTAGCAATAAGCTATTGAGATTCAAGTATTTGGTTTTCAGTTATAAAATAAAGTACTTTAAAGACTATGTTAGGAACTAAAGTCAAAGCTTTTAATAAAATCTCCATAGCAACATGGGAAGGAGCAAAGTCCAGTGGATCAAAGGAAATATACAAATTCTAAAATTCAAATCTTAGCATTAATTCACCAGAGAAAGCCATGTTTGTATCTTGGTATCTCAGTTTTTGCTATAAACATAGGCACCTCTGGCATAGATTAACAAAAGGGCATTGCCTAAGACTTATGTATTCGATACACTCATTTTACTAAATTAACAATATTATATTTATGTTCTAAGGAATATAAGATATTCACATTGGTTGAAGCAGAGAAACAAGCAGCAGTAAATAGAATATGCAAATACTTATTGAATAAGTTTCCCAAATTTCATGTAAAGATAACACAAAAATGGCTTCATTTGAAGGATCTAGTTTATTTTCACAAATTAATTACCATGGTGAAATGAAAATTTACCTTTTAAATAGGTATCTAGAAGTTTATCAGCTACTAACAGGGCATTGTTTTCATTTTCACATTTTTAGTAAGGAAATGTCCTCTACAGGAAGTTGTGCAACAACAATGCAGAAGGATTTTACTATAGTTTAATGAGTTTAAGATTTTCCTATAATGATATCTTACTAATATAAAGATCATCTGCTAAAGACACAAACACAAAATAAATTTTTAAGAGTTTTTGAGCTACAAAAAGATATAATAGTTAACAGTTACTGAATATTTATTACATGCCAGGTACCATCCTGGGCTCTTTATATAAAATAACCTCATTTAATCCTCACAATGACCTTATTAAATAGATATGATTACTAAGTTCATTTTACTGATGAAAAGATGCAGCTCAGAAATGTTAGGTTAATTTGCCCAA
The DNA here is from genome assembly GCA_024291935.2 of Okapia johnstoni. Taxonomy (NCBI): domain Eukaryota; kingdom Metazoa; phylum Chordata; class Mammalia; order Artiodactyla; family Giraffidae; genus Okapia; species Okapia johnstoni. The sequence goes on from CM044326.1 coordinate 5,819,483, forward strand.
GGTCTCCCAGGGAAGGAGTCAGAACCATGGCCTGTGACTTGATCAATATATTGCCTACTGCTTCTTACAGATGTGCCTATTTCATTTGTTAATTTTACTCATGTAGTTAACACTCAAATCCTAGCTCCGTCCTTTCAGCTCTGATTTGGTGATCTGGTCACCTCTGATCAGAAGGAGATTAGCAAGGTTTGGAGGAGGGCTTCTGGAGACAGGCATGGTAAAGAAGCAGGAAACTAAAAATACATAAAGCTGAAACGGGAACTGAAAGTACAGCAAAACAGGATTATTCAGGTAAGAAAAAGACAAATGCAGCTTTAGGAAGGAGTGGGTAGAGAGATGGGAAAGGTGACTACCATTTGCCGAGCACCCATTATATGCCAGGTGTTTGCCTGCATCGTCTGCTGATCCTCAGATGCCCTGCCCAGCAGGCTGTTCCAGCTCCATTCTGAGGCTCTGAGAGGTTCAGTACCCTGCCCACGCTTGCTCTCATTCTACAAAAATGATTATAAAGGAAACGCTTCTGGGACTGAATAGGGGTAACAAGTTTTCCTGAAAAATGTACTAACCCAAAATACCACATTTGAGGATAAGTGAGGTATTATAGCACCTTTTTTTTCAACTTTGAAAAATGCGAACTTAGAAGATCCTAAATTTAGAAAATCTGTAAGCTGAGGCAGGGCTAATGGAGGATTTTTCATTTCATGTCCTATTTTTAATTGTCTGGTATTCTTTTTTAAACTACCAGTATGGAGTTTTTTATTTAGTTAACATTCTTTGCAAATTCAAGGCACTGTGCCAAGAAACAGAGTGGCAAGAGAATGCCATTTGGAAGTGCTGGAAATTCAAAACAGAAACACACACACACAATGTTCAGCCACACACTTTCAGTTAGTAATGTGAGTTAAACAGAAGGGCTGGGCTGGACCCATTATATAACAAATATTTTGTTGTTACACTCCTTACTGCCTAAAGACTATTGTGAATAGGGGAACAGCAGGAAAACACTTCTCCAAAGAATGAGCTACTCTAAATAACATATACAATAAAACCATTCTGTCCAAGACCAAAAACGTAATAAAGGGGAACCCAGTTTTCTTCTGACACTGAGAACGTGCACTTGTTCCCTCTAGTTGTATGGCAGGAAGCACTCCAGGCCCCTTTCACACTGCTGACTTGACAACTTTTCCGTGTGCCCTCCACCCCTGCCCATGTTCCCACCCCTCGCCCAGGTATAAGCCCTGGTGCCCACTCAGGCATGATTACCCCTGGTGCAGCCCTGCCATTGGCGTCTCTCTCAAGGGAAAGAGCTTGGGGTAGACGATCGTGAACATGGGCTCACTGCAGCGGTGGCAGTGCCCCAGTGGGCAGTGCAGCAGCTCCAGGAGGCTTCTGGGTAATGAGACTGGAGACACAAAGTCCAGGTCTGCAACAGAAGAGAAAAATCATGCACAAATAAAAAATGAGATACCCTTGAACGAGGCTGCTTATGATACGTCTCACTGTTAACAAGTAAAGCCGGTTAGTGAAAAGTACTGCATGTGGAAAATTTTGTTATCTGATAGGCACTGAATGAAAACATTATTTGGAAATGAAAGATTTTTTTGCACTTTGGACACTAAGAGAAACCCTAAGTCTATTCTTTTAAGAGCAACATGAGTGGTCCTGAGGTGGAAGCAAGGAAAGAGTAAGGCCAAATATTCTTTAAGAACAAAGACCAAAAAGGCTGTTGAGTTTACCCAGAGAGAGTCTGCAAACTTCTGTAAGAGACAGAGAATAAGAAAAGGACTGTGACTGAAGACTGAAACAGACTTTCATTACGTTCCTCCTAAGTCTATTGGGGATTTAGAATGTTTCAAGCTAAATTACATTTACTGAAAAGAATGAAAAGGGGAAACAAAGAAATCAAAGAAAATGAAAAATAATGATTCCCTGTCTCCCTTCTATGAGCTGTCATTAATAAAAACGGGATGTTTTTACCTTAGTTTAATCTGAGCACACAAAAGAAATGTTTAAAGCAAAATATCCTAGTGGTCTGGGCAATCCTGAGCACAAATGTACACTGGATTGCTACTGACAGTGAACACTAGGAGAGAGAAATAGTCACGATGATGTGACACCTAAAATTCACTCAATCATCTTTGGGAAGGAAATACAAATTATCTTACTATCTTCTGTATCTGTCCAGACTTATCAATAACCATTTTGAAAAATGTAATTTGTTCATAGGTGAATAATTTCAGTTTTCCTGTTCAGTTTTTGAAAACAGCTTAATACATTCCTGGGAGGTTAATGTTAGATGTTTCTGTATGAACTTTTCTTTATTTAAAAGCAAGGACAAAACATTTAGCAGTTTTAAAAACATTTGAAATGTATTTTCTCATTAACATTGCCTAGTGCTTTTTTAAAACTTCTCAGGTCCACTCCATGTCACCTAAGGCATATATACATTACCAAAGGCTTTCCAAACCAAGAGCTGGCATCCTGTGGTAATACTGCCAAAGGGTCCTGGAATTAATTTCCCTTTACGTATATTAAATTTCTTAGATGTGAGGAGGGTGCAAGGCAAAAACCTGCTATGTTGGAAGAAGTAACAACTCTGCTTTAGGGGTAAGATCTTTGCACATTTTTTTCTTATGGAATAAAGTATCTCTGCCAGTCTTCTCACTTCTACCAAATATGTGTTCCCAAACACCAATTTCTTTCAACTTCAACCACATAGTTTAACATGTAACCTGTTCTTTTGACTGAACACCATATCTAGTGAACGCTTCTCTGTGTCTGTAGTGGTTGCTGAAGGGATCAGTGTTGACAAAATATTAAAACTTTTCTCTTACAAAAAATGTCCCATTGCACAACTGGGCAAATGTACTGAACTGAGCACTTAAAGATGGTAAATTTTATGTTAGGTACATTTTACCACAATTTTGAAAGTGAACATCAAAATAACATAAAACATAATCCCTAAGCTCACTGAATAAGGAGTAGGGGAAAAAAAAAGAAAGGTCCCATGTACCTTTTAGAGAAGTGTGGTAGGTGTGATGCAGAGTCCTCATCGCCAGCTCCTGCAGAGGCAGGACATGATCCTTCTCTGTCCCTATGGCCTTCACCTCAGCAGGGAGGAAAACAGTTAGTTGCCCTGATGAAAAGGAAAGCAGCTTCACCTCAGAAACTTGAATGGGAGCACCACAGCTACAGAAAGACACACATTCACAGTAGTGTTAGCCAAAAGGAAATGACTATATGTGCCAATAAAAATGTGTTAATCAAAATATACATTTAGAATTTTAAGACATTGCTGAATTGCCAAAATTCTTTTCAAAGTGAACAGATGCTATCCTGGGTTCCTTAATAAAATCTGGCACAGAAATTTAGACTCATCATTTGGAACTCAGCTAAAATCTTCACTGAGGTCTAGGCATTGCCAGTAAGGACAAACTTGGAAGGAATTTCCTTCGTCGGGTCTACACAATTTGCTTTGTAAGCTCCATTTATCCTCGTTTTCTTACCCTTTCTAAGTTTATGTTTATTGAAATTTTCAAAATTAAAAGGAACAAAGAGAACTCTGTTAAGTTACAGTACTTTGGTCTAACAGAATTTTTGTGTGGGGAAAACACCCAACAAAGCAAACAGACTTTTAATGGTAGCAGATAACTTTACTGGGTCCTTCCATAAACTTGTGGAGAAAATATTCTTGGCAAGGTCTATTGAATAAGCCAAGTCACATACTATTCCCTACAGCCACTCATAACCAGACGGCAGAGGCATTCCTGTTCCTTTAGCTTTACAGGGTTACTAAAACTCAGGAGTCCAATCTCTTTCCATTTCCTGTCTGAGATCACCAGGTTCCCTAAAAGTCTCAACACCTTTCTTCCCTAATGACAAACAGGTGCCAACAAACCTTGACTCTCCAGACACAATACGAGGTAATCTCCCTATGCTCAACTCGAGACAGGCAATGAAGAAGGTACAGTACTGGAAGACAGAAGCCCTTGACTTATTTGTTCATTGCAAGTTCCTTCATTTACTCATTCCTTTCATCAGAAAATGGGCTTCCCAGGTAGTGCTAGTGGTAAAGAATCCACCTGCTAATGCAGGAGATGTAAGAGACGTGGGTTCAATCCCTGGGTAGGGAAGATCCTCTGGAGGAGGGCATGGCAACCTACTTCAGTATTCTTGCCTGGAGAATCCCATGGACAGAGGAGCCTGGCAGGCTACAGTCCATGGGGCAGCAGAGTCAGATACTACTGAGTGACTGGGGCACTGTTTCATCAGAAAATATTCCCAGGGCACTTACCATACACAAGTTAAGATACTTAAATTAAGAAAAAAAATGACTTCCTTCCCTTGAAAAATGTAATAATTACGATATAATTATTCTAATGTTGGGTCAGAGAAGATGGAGGAACTGACTTTGTCCAGGGAATTAGAGAAGGTTCTACAGAGAAGATAGTATCTGACCTAGAACTCAATTAATTTTACTCAGTTTCTCCACTCAGCTCAACAAAAAGAACCTCAGGAGGCCACACTGGCCTTCCTACTAGGCAAAACCTGTATCTCAAAAGGAAGCATCTTTTCCAATTCTAACAGTATAGTTTGGCTTTTCCTTCTTCAACAACATGACAAATTCTGTGTCTGGCTCCTCTTGTCAACATTATCTTTCTGGAATACACCCATGCTACTGTGTGTACTATAGTTTCTTCATTTTCATTGCTGTGTAGTACTGGTAAATGTATGGGCTGTTTCCAGTGCTGGGCTATATGAACATTGTTGTATGTAATATTTGATACATATGAGCATGAAATTCTGTTAGGTACATACTTAAGATCAGAATTGAGCTTATTATACTGAGGAGAGATGGACAACTAAAAGATACACATATGCTAAAATGAAGTGAAGAGGGGAGTGAGAGCTGTACCATTTCGGATAACATAATCAAAGAAAGTCTTTCTGAAGAGGTGACATCTGAGCAGAGACTTGACTGAAGAGAAGCGTTAACTCAGGGGAGGGGAACTCGGGCACAGCCTGGTAGGCGCTTTAACTTGAGGACAAGGAACTAAGAGTTCAGGGTGTCCAAAACAGCAAGAGTTCCCAGGACAGAGAACCTTAGGGGAGAGAGAGATAATGTACAGAGAGACAACTCTGGAGATTCGCAGAGGGCCCCCTTTGAACATTCAGAGGAATACTGATCAGCACATGCAAGGAAACTACCTGAGGCTGAAAAAAGGAGGAGGTGAAAAGATTAAGGCTAACACTGCCCAGCAATCCCACAGGGCTGGAAACAGCTCTTGCTCTTATCAGGCAGACTTAAACATCGCAATTCAAGGGGCACCAGCAGAATCTTATCTCAGGAGCAGTGAGCAGTTACTGCTAGACTGAACACCATTCCATTCCCACCCAACAAATCTTTAATAGCCGTATCTGAAAGATTAAACTGTTTCCAGTTAACTTAAATGCATCCCAGGACATATATTAAGAAGAGTTACATGAATACAAAAATATTCAGCACTCAGTCAACACCATACATTTCACACTACCTGGCATCCAACCAAAAATTACCAGGCTTTTCAATAAGCAGGAAAACATGACGTACAATGAGGGGGAAAAAAAAATCACATGACTGAAACAACCAAGATAGATATTAAAACTGGCAGAAAAGGTCATTATATCAATAGAAGAAAGATGTGTTGCATCCACAGCTCTCACCTAAAGCAACCAGAAATAAGACAGTAAAGTAAGCTCTAAGTAAATAAAAGAAATAATAAAGAGCATCAAGATAATCAATAACATAGAAAACAGTAATAGAGAGAAATCAAAGAAAACAAAAAAGCTGGAACTTTGAGAACATTAATAAACTCGAAAAACCTCTAACTAGACTAATCAGAGAGAAGACATAAATTACCAATATTAATATGAGAAAGGAGACATTGCCCAGTTTCTACAGATAATAAAAGGGTAAGAAGCAACTTTATACTAATACGAAGTCTTTGAAGGACAAAAATTAGCAAAGCTCACTCAAGATACACAGAAGCTGAACAGCCCTACATTTATGAATGAAGTTGAACTTGTAGCTAAAAGACTGGAATACTTCTCAACTCATTCTCTGAAGCCACCATTATCCTGACACCAAAACCAGATGAACACACAACAAGAAAAGAGAAGCAGTTAGTATCACACATAGACGTAGATGGAAAAAGTTAAATTTTAGCAAATTTAATTTAACAATGTATAAAGTCACTATGACCGAATGAAGTTTATTTAATTAATCAAGATTGTATTAATCTTAAGGAAATAATGTAATTCACTATATTAAAGCCTAAAAAAGAAAAACCATATAATCATTTCAAAAGATGCAGAAAAAGGGTCTAATGAAATTCAACATGCATCTGTAATTTAAAAACTCTCAGCAAACTAGGAATAGAAGGGAATTTACTAATCTGATAAACAACCATCAATATCCCACTTAATGTTGAAAAACTGTTTTCCCCATAAATTCAGCAAGACAAACATGTCTGCTCTCACAACTTCTATTTACCATTGTAGTGGAGCTTCTAACCAGTACAATAAAGAAAAAAAAGAAATAAAAGGCAACCAGATTTGAAAGAAAGAAGTAAAACTGTCTTTCTTCCCAGAAGACATGACTGTATGTAGAAAGTCCAATATAATCTTTAAAAAACATACTGGAATTAATAAGTGAGCTTGGCAATTTTGGAGGATACCAGATCAGTTATAGGAAATTATTTATATTTCTGTTGGTTACAATAATCAATTGGAAATTTAAAAAAACTTTGAACACCATTTATAATACTATTTGAAATATGAAATACTTGGGGGTAAATCTGACAAAAGAGGTCTGAGAGATATACACAGAACCCTACAAAAAATGCTGAGTAATTAAGACATTTATTGTGATCATAGGCTAGGAGATGCAATATCGTTAAGATGTTAATTCTGCTCAAATTGATCTATAGACACAGTGCAATTAAAATTACAGGCCTTTAAAAATATATATAAATTGAAACTTTGATTCTAAAATTTATATAGAAATGCAAAGCAGCTAGAATAGTAAAAAAAATTATTTTTAATTTTAAGGCTTAAAATTTCTTGGTAATCAAAGCAATGTAGTATTGGTGCCAAAACAGGCAAACAGATCAACAGAGTAGACAGTGTGTCCAGAGACAGACCCACATATACATGGACAACTATTTCCAACTAAGGTACAAAGGAAATACAGTGGAGAAAGGCCAGTACTTTACACAAATGGTGTTTGAACAACTGTACACCCATATGTAAAAAATAGGAACTTCTAGACTGAGATGAGTACACAAAAGTTATCATGGAAATATTTTACAGGAAGTTAAATGAAAGTGCAGATTTGAGAGAATAAAAAATTAAAAAAAAATAGGACCTTCAACCATACCTTGTACCATATATAAAAATTAACTCAAAATGAATTACAGACCTAAATGTAAATCTAATTCCTTAAACATTCTAGAAGACAACATAGGAGAAAACTTCTGTGATTTGGATTACACTAAAAGCAAGATCCATAAAGGAACAAATTGATAAGTTGGACTTTATCAAAATAAAAAGTGTCTGCTCTCCAAAAGGCCCTGTGAAAAAAATGTAAGCGTCAATTCTGGACTGGGAAAAGACACTTGCGGAGCAAATAAACATGATAAAGGACTTTTGTCCAGACTCTATAGAGAACTTTCAAAACTCAGTAATAGCACAAACACCCAAGGAAAAAAATGGGAGAAAGACTTAAGACACTATATCAAAGCAGATATCTGGATGGCAAATAAAACATAAAAAGATGCACACCTTTATTCACTAGGGAAATGCAATTTTAAAATATAATGGAAATATCATTACACACCTAGGATAAAACCTAAAAGACTTACTATTCCAAGTATTAGCAAGAATATGTAAGAACTGAAAATCTCCTTTATTATAGGTGGGAATGAGAATGGTACAGTTACTTTTTTAAGTTTGCCAGTTCTTTCAAAAATTAAACATAAATGTACTATATGATCCAAATACTCCACTCCTAAGTATTTATCCAAGGAAATCTAAGTCTAGGACATTTAAAAGACATTTTACATATGTTTGTAACATTTTATTGGAATAAAGCCAAAAACTAGAACCAACACAAATGTCCATGAACAACTGAATGGGAACAACCTGTGGTATATGCATACAATGGAATTCTACATAGCAATAAAAAAAAGGAACTGTTGATCCACACTATATTGTGAATAAATCTCCAAATCGTTATGCTGAGTGAAAGAAGCCAGAGTTTCATGCAAAACTCAAGAAGATACAAATCAGTTGACAGTGACAGAACACAGATCAGTGGTTACCTGGAGACAGGATGAAGAGAAGGAAGGAAAAATGATTACCAAGGGGCATGAGGAAACTCTGGGGGTGGTGGATATGTTTATTATCTTACTTGCAGTGATGGCTTCAGAGGTATGTATGTATGTTTATACATACATATGTAAAAACTTTTCAAATTATATATATATATATATATATATATATATATGAAAGTGAAAAGTGAAACTGAAAGTCGCTCAGTCATGTCCAACTCTTTGCAACCCCATGGACTATACAGTCCATGGAATTCTCCACGCTAGAATACCGAAGTGGGTAGCCTGTCCCTTCTCCAGAGAATCTTCCCAACCCAGGGATTGAACCCTGGTCTCCCGCATTGCAGGCCGATTCTTTACCAGTTGAGCCACAAGGGAAGCCCAAGAACACTGGAGTGGGTAGCCTATCCCTTCTCTAGCGGATCTTCCCGACCCAGGAATCACACTGGAATCTCCCGCACTGCAGACAGACTCTTGACCAGCTGAGCTACTAGGGAAGCTAGTGGCTAGTGTGTGTATATACACACTTTGTTGTTGTTGTTTAGTAGCTAACTCAGTGCTCCCTCTGAGACCCCATGGACTGTAGGTCACCAGGTTCCTCTGTCCATGGAATTTTCCAGGCAAGAACACTGGAGTGGGTTGCCATTTCCTTCTCCATATACATACTTTATATTTGTGCAATTTATCATATGTCAGTGTAGAACTGGGAATAAAAGCCTAACTGGGCGTGGGCTGTGAGAAAATAGAAAGAAGTGGAGAAAATGAATATAGACATCTCTTTCAAAGAGTCTTTCTTTAAAGGGAAGCAGAAAAATAGTGGAGAAGTTAGAGAATAAAAACAAAATGTTATACAGAAGAAGTATACCATGGAGGAATATATATAGCATCATTCAGTTTACACAAAGTTAAAGACAAAACTTGAAAATACACTATAAGGGGATGTATTTACATATATTAAAATCATAACTCAGTGAAAATGAATGATAAATACATAAATCAGAATAGTGGCTAACCTTAGAGAAGCAGGAGGAGCATGCACGGGAGAGAACCTTAGAAGGGCTTCAAAATTGTTACAACGTCATTTTTTGTAAGCTAATGATACTTATGCACACTTCCCAGGTAGCTCAGGAGTAAAGGATCCACCTGTCAGGCAGAAGACATGGGCTCAGTCCCTTGGTTGGGAAGATCCACTGGAGAAGGAAATGGCAACCCACTCCAATATTCTTGCCTGGGAAACCCCATGGACAGAGGAGCCTGGTGGGCTACAGTCCATGGGGTTGCAAAAGAGTCAAACACGACTTTGCAACTAAACAACAACAACAATGATATTTATACTGATGTCAAAATATGGAAGCTTTCTAGTCAAATTTTAAGAAATGACCCTCTTACTTTAATTGATGCCAAAGAGAGAGTGGACTTAAGCAGCAAGGTACCCCATGGATGCTGGTGGCCTTATAAATTCTAAATCATACGCCTTACCTTAGGGAACACTGTCTTCAATAAGCTATGACTATTCTTGCCTACAGGCCAAATTGGGCCTGGAGTTTTCTATATCCTGTTGTTCCAGATATAAATGTTACTCTTCCCCAAATCTAATTCTTTTACTCTTCCCCAAATCTAATTCCTAACGTCTTTTCTGACATTATTTTTTACCAATGGTATATCACAATGTTTGCCGTTTCTAAATTACACCTTATATAATTGTATTATGAGAGTTCTTTTGTTGCTAACTCATTGAATATGATCATTTCCTCTTCTACCTAGTAGTTCTATATTGGTACCTAAGCAGTTCCAAATACAGATTGGTTGTGCTGAGTCTTCACACAGAGGGAAAGAAATTTGAAAGAGAAATGATAAAAAGCAAATGGCATCATCATCACCAGTCATCCACATGGTGCCAAAAAGGAAATAATTTCAGGGGAGCTTGTGGGTCCAGTCTCTCTCAGGAGATGTTCTAGAGATATGAGCATCACAAATATCTGTATTTGGTTACCCACCAGGATGGTAACATCTAAAGAAATGGTTATTTAGGAATATGACAGTAATCTGCCAAATGGGATTTTTTGGAAAATGTCTCATGTATGGATTAAATTAAATATATCTTGAGTTGTGTGTCTATCATGGTGAACTATGAAGAACCACAATATATGCTAGTTAAATCTGTTAAGAGAATGACAGATGAGCCACAGACTGGGAGAAAATATTTGCAAATCACATATTTGATAAGAAACATGTATTCAGAATGTATAAAGAACTCTCAAAACTCAGTAATACAAGCCCAAACCATCCAATTTTTAAAAAACCGGGCAAAAGATTGGAACACACTTCACTGAAGATACGAGTTGACCCTTGAACAACACAAGTTGGAATCGTGTGGGTCCCTTAAACGTGGATTTTTTTCCAATAATAAGTACTACGATACTACATGACCCAAGGCTGGTCCACAAATGTGGACTCACAGACAAAGAGGAGCCCCAGATACAGAGCGCCGACTATAAGCCATATGTGGATTCTGGACTGTGCCGAGGACCCGCCCCAACCCCTGAATCATTCAAGGGTCACCTGTACATGAACGGGAGCTAAGCACATGAAAAGTGTTCAACATCAACAATCATTAGAGAAATGCAAATTAAAACCATGAGACATTACCCACTTATTAGAATGTCTGAAAGAAAAAAAAAACTGACAAGTAGTCTCACGAAATACACAATAACACAGTCATGTTGGAAAACAGTTGGAAAGTTTTTTGTCAAGTTAATCACACACTTACCACATAACCTGGCAAATGCATTCTTAGATATTACCCAAGTGGAATGAACTTATGTTCACACAAAACTCCAGATATGAATGTTTGCAGCAGCCCATGTCATTCCATTTGTATAACATTCTGGAAAAGGTGTAATATAGGGACACAAAACACAGCCCTGTTTCCAGGGGCTGGTGTGCCTCCTTAAGAAGAGAAGTTAGGGACATGGGGACATTCTTGGGGTGAGTGAGCTGCTCCAAACCCTGATTATGACAGTGGCTACACAACTGCATGCATTTGTCAAAATCTGTGGCATTATACACTAAAAGCGTGAACTTTTTTGTTTGTAAATTACAGTTTAATAAAATGAACAACAAACAAACAAACAGTACCGCTGTACTAAAGCACAGCCCTAGAGCCCTCTGTTCTGTCAGCCGTTAGTCTTTTAGTTACTGGATTACGGGGAAATCTTAGGGGAAGGGCAGACACAGAAGCGGGGGACCTCAAGAGCTTTTAATTCAGTGGCTATTCATTAACTTGTGCAGAGACACTTCAGTATTGTCAATAAATTAACAGCCAGTATGGGTACACTAGAGCAAAGCAGCTGCACAATGGCCTGTCAATGGTGTCAACATTTACATGAAATTTCCTCAAATGTTTTTCTTTGATTTGCTACTTTGCCTTCATCCCTCTTACTTTCAAAACCTCTGTTGACTCTATGTGATCATATAAGCATGAGAGTCTGTAGCAGCACAACTGTGATTTTGTATGAGTATTTCTGTGTGTTAAAAAGGCATTACTCTTATGAACCATTTTGTAAAGATGAGGAAATAAATTTAAATTTTACTTTATAATTAATGTCTGTTTCTTAATATGGAGAAAATTAAGAGAGGACCATATCCAAAATGCTATTATGCAGCATGGCCACTAAGTCTGGAAACACAGGCCAACACATAATAAATGATTCTTTTGATGACATACAATACATGGTATGATGATTAAATTTTTGCATCAGTTTGGCTAGGCCAGGGCATCCAGATATTTGGTCAAACACCAGTTCAGATGTTTCTATAAACATATTTTTTAGATGGGATTGACTTTTAAATCAGCAGATTTTGAATAAGGCTGATTACCCTCTATAATGTTGAGCGGGCCTTGTCTAGTCAGTTGAAGACCTTTAAGAGGAAAAGACGGAGGCCTCAAGGGAAAATTATGCCTCCAGACTGTTTTTAAACTCAAGCTGCCTTATCAGCTCTTCCTTGGGTCTCTAACATGCTCTGCCAATTTCAGACTTGCCAGTGCCCACAATCATACGAGCCAGTTCTGTAAAATAAATCAGTCTCCTTCTCCCTTCCCTTTCAGTGCCCATCACCCCACCTACACACACACCCACACACGCATGTACACACACTCTCTCTCTCTCTATTGGTTCTGTTGCTATGGAGAAGCCTGATACTCTTGGTAAAGCATATTGTTTTCAAACTTTATAGCCATACTTTAGCATGAGAATACTGAGCAAAACCATAGAACAATAAAAACAGGATCAAAAGCAAGCAAGTGACTCATGAATAATTACTTCATACTGTTATTGCCTTCACAGCTGCTGCTCCTTAACCTTACAATTGCTGATTAAACTCTACAAGGACACTGTCCAAAGAATGTAACAATAACAAAGGTTTAGAAAACTGAAAGCCATACTTTTCCTAATGCTTTCCTAATGCTTTTCCTAATGCTAGAAAGATAGGTTTCTGACAGAAACTGCTGAAAAGACTCACATGAACAAGTAAGTGGATCCTCATTTCACATACCATCTAATTTCCCTTTGACAATTCTTTTAGCAGAAGTTCCTATTCTTCACCACTGGCTATAAACAGCTAATTAAATTCATTTTACGAAACTTCTATTAAATGCCTTCTCTGGTTAACCCTGGAGAAGAGAGGCAACTCTGTAGAATGCAGGCTATGAGGGAGGAATTCACATGAGTAGGCATCCTTCTGCTGGTCCTGGCCAACCAACTTTGACCTCATCAGAGACTGAATATCCACTCCACTATACGGAATGATGCAGGAAAAGAAAGGTATTTTCCACCCTTGCTTTCAAGAAGCTAGTAAGGAAGCTCAAACGTACAGAGGTGATTTTAGACCAAGGAGAAGAGGGAGACAGTGTATACAGTGCAGTGGTTAAGTGTAGATAATAAAGCAGATGGTAACTCTACTGCCAACTAGCTTTGTGACCTGGGACACCTTACTTAATCTTTCTGAGCTCCAGTTTCTTAATTTCTAAGACAGGGATGATATGCAAGGGTTGCTGGGAGGATTCTGTGCAATACACAGATAAATCTATGAGTACACTACCTGGTACCCAGTAAGGTAGAAATACTTATAGCTGTGCTTTCTTCTTGTTATAATAAGTGATTCTGGGGGGTAATATACATGCTGTGATGGTTTTCATATTAACTTGGCTTGACCACGGTACCCAGATCTTTAGGCAAACGCTAGCCTCGACATTGCTATGAAGGAATCTCTATTGAAACCTAAGATTAACATGACGATATTCCAGGGAAAGGGAACAGGCTCTTTTGGCTCTGTGAATGCACAGGGCAGACACGGCTATACAAACAGTTCCAGTGGCTAGAGAGTCATGTCTATGGAAGAGTATAGCAAATGGGAGAGGAGGCAGGAAAAGTACCTATCTTGAAAGTTAGTGCTGCTCATCTCAGTAAGAAGTCATCGTGAAATAGTAAAGAGAGATGGAAGCTCCATGATGTGTTCAGTTCACAATAACATGAAATCACTTTTCAATGGCAATTATTAGGCTTTGGTAACTTTAGTTTCCAACTCAGTAGTTTTTATTATTTTAGAATGAATGCTGAGGTGGTTACAAAAAGACTACATTCAAATCCTTAAGTGGGTTATTAAAATGAGTTGGTGCTCCAGTGGCTAAGATTCCACGTTCCAAGGCAGTGGGCCTGGGTTCGATCCGTGGTCAGGGCTCTAGATCCCACATGCTACAACTAAGTCCCAAGACAGTTAAATAAATAAAGAAATGTTTTAAAAACTGAATTGAGATCTGTTACAAATGTCAGGACCCTTGGCTTAGTTACACAGACAATTTATAACAATGATCACAATTCCTTTTCAATTCAGTGTTTTCAGAGCTGCCGTTCAGCATGTAAACCTAAACAAGGTAAATGAATAGTAACATCATTTTGCCACTAAGATTACGCTCCAAAACATGTATGTGATTTAGCAAATTAATTCATATGCATTTTCAAACTTATCATGCCACCGACCAAAGTGTTGCGAGTAAAGAATTAGTTTAAATCCCCTTACCAAAAGAACCCAAATGACTAAATTTTATACTTTGGAAAATACACTGTCATCCACATGCTCATTATTGAGGGAACTGCTACCGGATTAACCCTTTTTAACAGAAAAAGCTAAAAGGAAAGGGGAGAAGCGAATATGGGGAAGGCAAGACGCTATGCCACTCTGATAGAATAAGCCTTGATTTGGATAAAGCATCTGTCCTCTTGGCAGAGTCTCTTCAAGGCTTAGTTTTGTTCCATCTGGGAACACATTTATTTTACTTTCATTTTTGAAGGATATTTTTGCTGGTTGCTAGGTTGACTGTTTTTTTCTTTCGCACTTTAAAAATATCATTCCACTGTTTCCTGGCCTTCAAATTTTCTGATGAGAAGACAACAGTCTTTTGAATTATTTCTTTGTATGTAGTTTGTCCTTTTTCTCTGGTCGGTTTCAAGATTTTCTTTTTACGTTTGGTTTTCAGCAGCTTTGCCTGGGTATGGTCTTCCCTGTAATCTATATTGCTTAGAGTTCACTTTGTTTCTTAAAAATGTAAATTTATATGTTTCATACTATTTGGCAAGTTTTTGGACAATTATTTGTTCAAACAACTTTGTTGTTACTTCTGCCCCATTTTCTCTCAGGTTTTTTCATATTGTCTGGGAGGTTCCCGAAGATGCTGATGTTCATTTTTATTTTCAATCTTTTTTCATGTTCTTCAGATTGAATCTTTTCTACTGATCTAACAAGTTCATTGACTTTTCTTCTCTTATACCATTCTGTGTTAAGCTCATCAAGTAACGTTTTTAATTTCCTTGACACTAGGTCATATTTTCTTTATTCTTCAAATGCTATGTAATTTTAGATTGTATCCTGGACATCTTGAAAGTTATATTATGGATACTCTGAATTCTGTTAAATTCTTCTAAATCTTAGAAGGAATGTTAGTATCTTTTAAATAAGCGATTAATAACTGCATTGGAATCAAAGTACAAACTCTTTCCCTTGAGGGACAGCTCAAATCGGACCTCAGTTTTGTTATTTTTTTTAATCTGTAGGTAGGCTGCTTTGTGCCTGTCCCACGGAGGCGTGATTCAAGTATCTAATATTGCCTGTTTTGGGTATGTAAGCAGCCCCTACACAAAAATGCACTGTAATCCAAAGGATATTTTCTAGTATGTGGATTTAACTCAGAACTCGGAATGCATTTTTCATATAGACAACTCTGTTATCTTCAGCAGTTATATTAACAAACCATTTAACCTAAGTACTTATCCAACTTGTACCCAAACTCAGCTATAACTGCTTATTTATATAAGAAAAAGCACAGCAGTGGTTTGGTTTTCTTTTCCTCATATAATCAGACAACTGAGAAAATAAACCTGATACAGGGCCACTTTTGATATAGGTCTGGTGTAGGTCTTCTGAGTAGGCAAATGTGCCAATTCCACTTTATAAAAATCTAACATGGGAGGGACTTCTTCGAGGTAAAACAAAAAAGAAATACAGACATTTACTTCTGTAGTAACAGTAAGACAAATCCAGACAAAATAAAAACCCCATTTTTCTAAGAGACTAGGCAAACAGCATGAGTGCAGTCCAGGCTGGCACCCATGCTCCTCCCCTCCCGGAAGTCTCCTCCACGAGCAACCGGGTTAACTGGTGGAATCAACAGGATACAACAGCAAGGGCGGAGAGTGACTTCAAAACTAGGTCATAAACAGGCACTATGTATAAATTTTCACTATTCTACTTTTCTCTTAGGGTATTTATTTTTTGTATTAGTTATTTTTGTATATTAGGATAAACATCTAAATGATCTTTTCTATAATTATTAGCACAGTGCTGACTTGCTACTTAATGTTCAATAATTATTTGACAAATGAATGAACATGAAATAAGGAGAAGCTAACTTTATTCACATTCCTATGAATATCAAATATAATTTTATGAGACTAGTGAGAATTCTTGACACTGTGCAATATTTGTTATTTGCTATTTTTATACCTTTTCATATGTTTTACACCTGGTTCTCTATTTTCCTTCTGAGATGTGAATTTTATACATATATATACCTGACTTTTTTATATCACGCCACAGATCCCTAAGGCTGTACTCATTTTGCTCCAGTTTTCTTAGACTGATAATCAGAAAAGGGTAATACAACTGTTTCGGAGAAAGCATAGTCCAGCAGGAGCTGGTGTGTTCTTTATCCTAGACCTATCCCTGGGCTAGAAGGAGCATGTGATGGTGGTGTAGAACGAAGTGTGAGATTCTTCTGTTTTCAGTTTAAATATCATCTTGGAAAGAATCAGCATCAGGTTTGTTTAATTACTGACTGTTCATTTGGATCCCTAGTTAGATTATGAGGTCCATGAAGGCAGGAACTGAATTGTTTGGCTCCTACACCATATGGCTATTGTCTAGAGAATAACCAAACAGAGCAGTTGCTCAAAAATATGCACTGAATAAACAACTGAACCAAGATCCTTGTTCAGAATCAAGAGGTACACTTTCTAGGCCTCCGACACCCTAATGTTCTTTACATAGATTTACCTTAGAACCTTGTTCTTCACCTTGCCCTCCTTTTCCCAAACCATCCTTCCTTTGACTTGGAATGGGAGACTCCCTTTGCAGATATACAACAGACAAAAGAGATAAAAGAAGGTAGCCCTTTAATTCTGTTGTTAAAATTTCAATAGTTACCATGTATTAGAATTTGATGGCTGCTGAACAACCGTCGACAGGAGAATGTTGGATCCCACCAAAAAAAGATGCCCTGCATCCAAGGGCAAAGAAGAAGGCCCAACAAGATGGTAGGATGGGTGCAACTGCATTTAAAATCAAATTTAAGACCCGCCAGAGATGCTTGGAGGGCACCAACAAAACCTTGTGCCCACCAGGACCCAAGGAATGGAGCACTGACCTCCACAAGAGACTGAGCCAGACCTGCCTTTGAGTGTTTCAGTGTCTCCTAGGGAGGCACGGGTCAACAGTGGCCTGCCATTGGGGACAGGGGCTCTGGCTGCAGCAGACCTGGGAGATGAGGCATGTGGCATAAGTCCTCTTGGAGGAGGTCACCAATAACTCTACTATCGAGCTGCCAAGCAGGAGACTCACAAATTGGAGAACAATTATACCAAAGAAGTTCTTGTACTGTTGCAAAAGTTCTAGGGCCCGTAACAGATTGCCCAACCTGGGGATCCAGCAAAGGGACTGAGAACCCCCAGGGAATTTGACTTTGAAGAGCAGCAGAATTTGATTAAAGAACTTCCACAGGACTGGGGAAACAGACTCTTGGAGGGCACAACAAAACTTTACGTACACCAGGACCCAGGAGAAAGGTGCAGTGACCCCACAAGAGACTGAGCCAGACTTGCCTGTGAGTGTCTGGAAGTCTCCAGCAGAGGTGTGAGTTGACAGTGGCCTCCCGTGAGGTCAAGGGCACTGAACACAACAGTTCTGGGAGTCGCTGCATGCGGACATAAGTCCTTTTGAAGGGGGTCACCATTACCACCATTACCCCTACATAGTTTGACCTCAGGCCAAACTACAGGGAGGGAATACAGCACCACCCATCAGCAGAAAATTGGGTTAAAGATTTACTGAGCTTGGCCGTGCCCACCAGAGGAAGACCTAGTTTCCCCCTCAGTCAGTCCCTCCCATCAGGAAGCTTCCATAAGCCTCTTATCCTTACCCATCAAAGGGCAGACAGAATGAAAATCACAATCACAGAAAACTGACCAAACTGATCATATGGACCACAGCCTTGTCTAACTCAAAGAAAATATGAGCCATGCCATGTAGGGCCACCCAAGATGGACGGATCATGGTGGAGAATTCTGACAAATCATGATCCACTGGAGAAGGGAATGGCAAACCACTTCAGCATTCTTACCTTGAGAACTCCATGAACAGTATGAAAAGGCAAAAAGATATGACACTGAAAGATGAATTCACCAGGCTGGTAGATGCCCAATATGCTACTGGAGAAGAGTGGAGAAACAGCTCCAAGGAAGGAAGAGGCTGAGCCAAAGCGGAAACATCACCCAGTTGTGGATGTGTCTGGTGATGAAAGTACAGTCTGATGCTGTAAAGAACAATAGTATATAGGAACCTGGAAGGTTAGATCCCATGAATCAGGGCAAATTGGAAGTGGTCAAACAGGAGATGTCAAGAGTGAACACTGGCATTTTAGGAATCAATGAGCTAAAATGGACCAGAATGTGTGAATTTAATTCAGATAACCACTATATCTACTATTGTGGGCAAGAATCCCTTAGAAGAAATAGAGTGCCCTCACAGTCAACAAAAGAGTCTGAAATGCTTGGATGCACTTGGGTGCAATCACAAAAATGACAGAATGATCTCTGTTTGTTTCCAAGGTAAATCATTCAATATCACAGCAATCCAAGTCTATGACCCAACCACAAATGCCAAAGCAGTTGAAGTTGAACTATTCTATGAAGACCTAAAAGATCTTCTAGAACTAACACCAAAAAAAGATGTCCTTTTCATCATAGGGGACAGGAATGCAAAAGTAGGAAGTCAAGAGATACCTGGAGTAACAGGCAAATTTGGCCTTGGAGTACAAAATGAAGCAGAGCAAAGGCTAACTGAGTTTTGCTGAGAGAATGCACTGGTCATAGCAAACACTCTCTTCCAACAACACAAGAGATTATTCTATATATGGACATCACCAGATACCGAAATACCAGTATTCGGTCAATACCAAAATCAGATTGATTATATTCTTTTAGCTGAAGATGGAGAAGCTCAATACAGTCAGCAAAAACAAGACCGAGAGCTGGCTGTGGCTCATATCATGAACTCCTTATTGAAAAATTCCGACTTAAACTGAGGAAAATATGGAAAACTACTAGGCCATTCAGGGATGACCTAAATCAAATTCCTTATGATTATACAGTCTAAGTGAGAAACAGATTCAAGGGATTAGATCTGAAAGAGTGCCTAGATAACTATGGATGGAAGTCCATAATACTGGTACAGGAGGCGGTGATCAAAACCATCCCCAAGAAAAAGAAATGCAAAAAGGCATAATGGTTATCTGAGGAGGCCTTACAAATAGCTGAGAAAAGAAGAGAAGCGAAAGGCAAAGGAGAAAAGGAAGGAGTATCCATCTGAATGCAGAGCTCCAAAGAAGAGCAAGGAGACATAAGAAAGCCTTCCTCAGTAAACAATGCAAAGAAATAGAGAAAAACAATAGAATGGGAAAGACTAGAGATCTCTTCAAGAAAATTAGAGATACTAAGGGAGATACAATGAAAACAGTGGCTGACTTTATTTTTCTGGGCTCCAAAATCACTGCAGATGGTGACTGCAGCCATGAAATTAAAAGACGCTTACTCCTAGGAAGGAAGGTTATGACCAACCTAGATAGCATATTTAAAAGCAGAGACATTACTTTGCCAACAAATGTCCGTCTAGTCAAGGCTGTGGTTTTTCCAGTGGTCATGTATGGATGTGAGAGTCAGACTATAAAGAAAGCTGGGCGCCGAAGAATTGATGCTTTTGAACTGTGGTGTTGGAGAAGATGCTTGAGAGTCCGTTGGACTGCAAGGAGATCCAACCCGTCCATCCTAAAAGAGATCAGTCCTGGGTGTTCACTGGAAGAACTGATGTTGAAGCTGAAACTCCAATACTTTGGCCACCTGATGTGAAGAGCTGACTGACTGGAAAAGACCCTGATGCTGGGAAAGGATGAAGGCAGGAGGAGAAGGGGACCACAGAGGACAAGACGGTTGGATGCCCTCACTGACTCAATGGACATGAGTTTGAGCAAGCTCCGGGAGATGGTGAAGGACAGGGAAGCCTGGTGTGCTGTAGTCCTTGGGGTCACAGTGTCAGACACAACTAATCGACTGAACAACATTAGAAGTTTGAATACACTTTTGCACAGAAATATTTTATAAGTAAGTATAACTTTCGGGGTGCACAATGGATTAAATGACCACTTAATGAGTTGGCTAGGAGTATAACCACCAATACTGCTTCTATACATTCTATGCATTCTGAGTTAAACCGATAGATTGAAAATACCTTTTGGATCACATTTCTTTGGCACATGGGACTGCCAACACTCCAAAAAAAACTACTAATATGAGACAACTGATTGCTTAATAATTTTCCTTTTAATAATTTTTTTATCTTATTATTACTATCAAACGAATATGCTGATAATAATAAAAAATGTAGACTATCTGCTAATAATTGGCATATTTTGCCTTACACTTTATTTTCTCAAAGATGTGAAGCTCTCATAAAATTCACTAACTGTGCTACCAGATGCCAAGTCAACAATGAAAATATATTTTTAAAAAGTGCAGGGGTTGGGGGTGGAATTTCCTGGGGGTCTCGTGGTTAGGACTCAGCGCTTTCTCTGCCATGGGTCCAGGTTCAATCCCTAGTCAGAGAACTAAGATCCTGCAAGCCATACGGTGTGGCCAAAAATTAAAAACAAATACAAGGAAATATGTATCTCTCAACTCTGCACGAACAGAACCTTGTGGCAGTCAGTAACAGCTATATCTAAACACCAAAGAAGGCTCTTAATCTCAAGTAAGAGTTATTCCTTAATTGTGGTAGAAATTTTAGATCATACTGCAGTGCAGTCTCTGAAGGCTTTGGTGCAGAAAAAACTGCCTTCAGCCTTGGAGCCTGCTTGCATCATTACATGCATCTTGGTGATTGCGGGTATTTTACTCACCACTTGGAAAAATTAGGTTCTTTATAGACATTTTAAGAATTTATTAGGATTAATGAGTGAGTAGTATCACAGCTGTCATATGATCAGCTGCAGAAAAATCATTGAGCTAAAAACTCTACCACATATTCTACTATCTGTTCTTCACAGAAAGTTCTGGAATATATCTCTGGGCTTATATTTCATCAGCTTACACAGGCACTGAATTCATCTAGGGCTCTTCCAAGATAACAAGCGCATAATTTTTCCTAGGGGAAGGCCACTACTCCTAGGATTACCCTCTCTGGAGCAATCACTGCTCACGGCCCATCCCCTGGAGCCAGGCCAGCAGGGGAATGGTTGTCTCTATGTACAGGGTTATTGTCATCCTTTTTCTTGCCAGAACTACATAGAGTATGAGTCAGGTTATTCAGGATGTCTGAAATTATAAGGAGAGAGTCAACATGCTGGCTAAGTAGCCTCAGAGGTGTTCCAAGTATCCTGTGGCTGCTTAAGTGAGCAAAGTGAGGCCAGTCAAAAGCTGGTCCTGGCAGCTGAGCTGTCCTGTATTAAGCCAATGCCACTCTGGGAACCACTTCAGGGTAGTTCTGTCTCACTGCTATAGAAGGAGAAGCTGACATTATCTTTCTAAAAGCCTAACTGAGAAGGAAAGATTAATGCTGTCCTGAAAATAAAAGTTCTTCATTTCCTATTAACTGAAACATCTGCTTTGGTTGCTGGAATCATGATTTGTATTGAGGGACTATTTCAAATGCCAAGCTGTAAATATTTTCAATTGGTAAAGTCCCAGATACTAGGATTGATAGCGTAGTCAGTGATTCCTCCAGTATTTGTGACTGATACTACTGAGTTTATAATGGTATGCATGGATTAATTTTTCTTTTACCTGGAAAACAACAAATAACTAACCAAATTTATAACTTATTAACTAAACTCAAGGTAAAACACTCTAATTGCTTGTTCAATATTGTTGGTTTCTAAGAGTACTTGGTTTAGCATGTTAAGTCTCAAAACAAAATTGAACAGGATTATCAAATTCATACATCTATTTTTGAGTTTTATGAGGGCTAAGTATTGAAGTAGAAATAAAGCTAGCAAAAGAGCTGAGTATTAGTATAAAATGTGAAATCAGCCTTACCCACTGCACCCGATGACTTTGTTGTACAGAAAGGATGGCAAGCCTTTCAGATGAATGTTGTTATCCACGTACACATATTGAAGTTCTCGAGATCGACCTAAATCTGGGTTAGAAACAAAAGTGCTATGATTCTTATAAATATATACCAATATAATGTGGAACATGAAATTTAATAAATAATGTTAGAATAATTCAAAATCTCTATAAGAAAAAATGTTGCAGATTTACCTAGGTGTGAAATTAAGTCAGCTGCAATATGAGATTCTACATCAGAAAACATGACTGTTGAAAAAATTACTCAATCCACCTGAACTTTGAGTATTTAAACTAAAAATGAGTACTGGTAATGGAATATTATTAGATTTCCTTCTCATATAAAAATTCTATGACTTTCAATAAACAACTTCTATTTATTAAACTTGTTATGAAAGTGTTAGTCCCTCAGTCATGTCTGACTCTTCGCAACCCCAATGGACTATAGGCCGCCAGGCTCCTCTGTCTGTGGGATTTCCCAGGCAAGAATGCTGAAGTCAGTTGCCATTTCCTCCTCCAAGGGATCTTCTTGACCCAGGGATAATAAACAATTGATATTTATTTATTAAGTTTTTATAGTTCATGAATTTAGTTTCATTTTTCTCCATAGGAAAAAGTGTCATACGAACTAAGCTGGCAGGTCAGCCCAAACGACGTCTGGTTCTGCCCCAATATCAAGATTTACTGTGTCTCACCTCCCCTTGGCCGAAAGATGACAGAAGGGATGATGGAGAGTTAGGGATCAATCAGGCGCCGGCTGGGCCGGGCCTGAGGAGCCAGCTGATGTAGGAATGGATAGAATTGCCCATGGCTGCAGGGGGAGGAAGCAGCAGAGGGAATCCCAAATCCCAGTCCTCAGTGAGGTATGGGGTACAGCTGGATGGACAAGACCTGCAGGCCAGGGAGCCAGAGTAGGAATGGGTTTATACCAGGAATAGGAAGAGATGAGAAAGGGAGCCCAAAGAGAAGAATCTGCAGTAGGAACAAGTATGCAGAAAGAACGCGAATCCAGAAGTCTCCCACAGGTAGCTGGGCATCACTGACTCAAGGGACATGAATTTGAGCAAACTCCGGGAGATAGTGAAGGACAGGGAAGCCTGGCATGTTGCAGTCCATGGGGTCACAAAGAATCAGACACAACTTAGGGACTGAACAACAATAAAGCCGGGCAAGAGATAGCAAAGCCTAGAGTATCTGCTTGTGAAAATAGGAAACAGGCTGAAGGAGCTCTCTTTTCCCCTGTCCTTCCAAAGTTAGGATAGACAAAGGCCCAGATAGCTAAATTAGCATCTTTAAGGTTCTTAAGCATATTTACATTTCAAAAGAAAACCCATTTACCTATTAAGGATCTTTAGGCACTAAGGTAGGCCTTGGGGATGCAGATATGAACATGATATTAAGGACAGACACAAAACATGGTTAACTGTAATACAATATGATCATTGCTATTAGGGAGGCTCGTCTAAGCCTTATAGTTTCATAAAGTGGGTTCTGGACAATTTATTACATTAACTGGGAGGTGCATAATATAAGACTGAGGTAAGGAAGGATTTGTCATGGACAAAGGTAGGAAATGGTGAACATTACCTTATCATAGTAATCTTGCCCAGGATTAGCCCTGGGGCAAGTTACAAAAAGAGGAACCAAAACCGGAAGCACTGGAAACAGACAACAAAAGGGGAAGTGAGAACTCTTAAGAGAGAAAAAAGAATTATACTAGGCTAGAGATGCCCTTTCCCAGTGGTGGTTTTAAGATATCTAACAAACAGAATACTGGAATGCAAAAATAGGAAGTCAAGAAATACCTGGAGTAACAGGCAAATTTGGCCTCAGAGTACAG
Source organism: Okapia johnstoni (assembly GCA_024291935.2). NCBI lineage: Eukaryota > Metazoa > Chordata > Mammalia > Artiodactyla > Giraffidae > Okapia > Okapia johnstoni. The sequence continues at coordinate 5,843,638 of CM044326.1, forward strand.
AAGGAAGGCTAACAGAGTATTGCTAAGAGAACGCACTGGTCATAGCAAATAGCCTCTTCCAACAACACAAGAGAAGCCTCTACACATGCACATCACCAGATGGTCAATACCAAAACCAGATTGATTATATTCTTTGCAGTCAAAGATGGAGAAGCTGTATACAGTCAGCAAAAACAAGACTGGGAGCTGACTGTGGCTCAGATGATGAACTCCTTATTGCCAAGTTCAGACTTAAATTGAAGAAAGTAGGGAAAACCACTAGATTTAGGTCAGGTATGACCTAAATCAAATCCCTTATGATTATACAGTGGAACTGAGAAATAGATCAAGGGATTAGGTTTGACAGAGTGCCTGAAGAACTATGGATAGAGGTTCGGGACATTGTACAGGAGGCAGGGATCAAGACCACCCTTAAGAAAAAGAAGTGCAAAAAGGCAAAATGGTTGTCTGAGGAGGACTTACAATAGCTGTGAAAAGAAGAGAAGTGAAAAGCAAAGGAGAAAAGTAAAGATATACCCATTTGAATGCAGAGTTCCAAAGAATAGCAAGGAGAGATAAGCAAGCCTTCCTCAGCAATCAATGCAAAGAAATAGAGGAAAACGATAGAATGGGAAAGACTAGAGATCTCTTCAAGAAAATTAGAGATACCAAGGGAACATTTCATGCAAAGATGAGCACAATAAAGGACAGAAATGGTATGGACCTAAATGAAGCAGAAGATGTGAAAAAGAGGTAGCAAGAATACACAGAAGAACTATACAAAAAAGAACTTCATGACCCAGATAATCACGATGGTGTGATCACTCACCTAGAGTCAGACATTCTGGAATGTGAAGTCCAGAGGGGCTTAGGAAGCATCACTACGAACAAAGCTAGTGGAGGTGATGGAATTCCAGTTGAGCTCTTTCAAATCCTAAAAGATGATGCTGTGACAGTGCTGCACTCAATATGCCAGCAAATTTGGAAAACTCAGCAGTGGCCACAAGACTGGAAAAGGTCAGTTTTTATTCCAATCCCAAAGAAAGGCAATGCCAAAGAATGTTTGAGACTACCTCACAATTGCACTAATCTCACACTCTAGCAAAGTAACGCTCAAAATTCTCCAAGCCAGGCTTCAACAGTATGTGAACCATGAACTTCCAGATGTTCAAGCTGGATTTAGAAAAGGCAGAGGAACCACAGATCAAATTGCCAACATCCATTGGGTCATCGAAAAAGCAAAAGAGTTCTAGAAAAGCATCTACTTCTGCTTTATTGACTATGCCAAAGCCTTTGGCTGTGTGGATCACAACAAACTGGGGAAAATTCTGAAAGAGATGGGAATACCAGGCCACCTGACCTGCTTCCTGAGAAATCTGTATGCAGATCAGGAAGCAACAGTTAGACCCGGACATGGAACGACAGACTGGTTCCAAATCGTGAAAGGAGTACGTCAAGGCTGTATATTGTCACCCTGCTTATTTAACTTATATGCAGAGTACATCATTCAAAATGCCGGGCTGGATAAAGCACAAGCTGGAATCAAGACTGCCAGGAGAAATAGCAATAACCTCAGATATGCAGATGACACAACCCTTCGCAGAAAGTGAAGAACTAAAGAGCCTATTGATGAAAGTGAAAGAGGAGAGTGAAAAAGTTGGCCTAAAACTCAACATTCAGAAAATTAAGATCATGGTATCTGGCCTCATCACTTCATGTTAAATAGATAGAGAAACAGTGGAAACAGTGGCAGACTTTATTTTGGGGGGCTCCAAAATCACTGCAGATGGTGACTGCAGCCATGAAATTAAAAGACGCTTACTCCTTGGAAGAAAAGTTATGACTAACCCACATAGCATATTAAGAAGCAGAGGCACTGCTTTGCCACCAAAAGTCTGTCTAGTCAAAGCTATGGGTTTTCCAGTAGTCATGTATGGATGCAAGAGTTGGACTATAAAGAAAGCTGAGCAACGAAGAATTGATGCTTTTGAACTGTGGTGTTGGAGGAAATTCTAGAATCCCTTGGACTGCAAGGAGATCCAACCAGTCCATCCTAAAGGAAATCAGTCATAAATATTCTTTGGAAAGACTGATGCTGAAGCTGAAACTCCAATACTTTGGCCACCTGATGCGAAGAACTGACTCATTCAAAAAGACCCCAATGCTGGGAAAGATTGAAGGCGAGAGGAGAAGGGGACGATAGAGGATAAGATGGTTGGATGGCATTGCGACTCAATGGACATGAGCTTGAGTAAACTCCGGGATTTGGTGATTGACAGGGAGGCCTGGTGTGCAGCAGTCCATGGCGTCGCAAAGAAGTCAGATACAACTGAGTGACTGAACTGAAATGAAGAAACAGAATAGATTTCTGCTGTGTGATTTTGTGAGTTCAGAATAAGTCACAAAAAGCATTGTGGCTTTCTCTTTGCTGTTTCTCTTGGATCACTTCTTCAGGAAGACAACTCCTTTTTCACAAAGGCCCTAAAGCAGCTTTATTGGAGAGGAAATGAGACCTCAAGCCAATATCCATGTGAGTAAAAAGTCTTGGAAGCAGCTTCGCAAACTCCAGGTCAAGTCTTCAGATTACTACAACTCTAAACTAAATATCCTGTTCCTTCTCAAAATTTTGCCTATTAATTTTACCATTCATCAATGGATCTTGTTTGTAACAACTATCACGTAGTATTTACTTAGTGGTGATTTTCAATTACCATCTTTCTCTCTACATTTATTAATTGGAATTCTATGTAAGGAAGAATGATCCCTTCTCCCCCATTTATTTATTTGATTTTTATACTGGTATGGATTCAAGGACATTTATTTTATTTTAAGGACTAAAAACCCACTACCATTGTTGTTTATGTGTTGGGTAAAATGTTCCAGTTTTGGCAACTAGGAATACTTAAAATTGGCCTCTTCATTCTTTAAACAAGTTTTCATCCTTTTTTGAGTATCACCATACTTTCCAGGAGCAGAAGATATTCCAAGTTCAAATTGTACTTTCCCTGCTCTAGTCCAGAAATCAACTACTTCTCCAAGGAGCTTTAATTCCTTTCATTAAAGGAATTAAATTAAATTAAATTAAATTATGGGGTATGGTGTCTAGAAACCAACATCTGAGTGCTAGATGTGCCCCTTAGTATAAGAGTGCCATTGCTTCTAGGATCCATAAGTAGGCAGATTTACAAAACATATGTATATATACCAACCCATGCATACATATTCAACTCTATTGTTGGAAGTGTACCTTCAGTATACGTTCCAAGCAGTGGACTTGCTGGGTTAAAAGGTAAATATGTGTATAGATTCCTTGGTATTTCCCTCCAGAGGAATTACACCAGTTTGCATTTTCTTCATCACGTATGAAAGCACTGGCTTTCCTACAGTCTCATCAACTTCTAAAACATGCTGTCTTATCTAAAACATTTTGTCATTCTCAACTTGTATTTCTCTCACTATCGGTGTGAACATTTTTCAATATGAGGGTTATTTTTGCATGTTTTTTTGTGAATTGTCAATATCTTATGTGTCTATTCTTTCACTAGTGAGCAGAGCCTTAGTTTGAACATGTATTATTTTCTTTTTATTTTTTAGATTACAAAAGTGTCATACGTTTACAGGAAACTTGGAAAATATAGAACAAAGTTACAAATATTATACATATATATTATATAGTTACATATATATTATAGTGAACAAAGTTCACTATATATTACAATAATTTTTAAGTAGATAAATTAGGATATTTAGTTGCAGTTTCAGTATCAAACTCTCAAAAATCAATAGAATGAATAGACAGAAAAGTAGAAGGATAAACTAGACCTGAAAAGCACAGTGAACCAATTCAACATAATTAAGATTTATGTAATTTCCACAAAATAGCAGGAGAAAAATTCTATTCAACTTTCCATGGACTATCAACCAGAAGACAGCGGAACATATTCAGGGATAACATAAGGTGTAAAAATTTCATGGTCTAAAGGTATTGAAATCATACAGAATCTGTTCTCTTATCACTGTGCAATTATGTTAGAAATCAATACCAAAAGATATTTGAAAATAACCCACATACTTTCAAGTGCAGTGTGACATTTACCAACAGAGACCTTTGACTTAGCCATTGAAAGCCTCAATAATGTTAAAAGACTGAAAAAACACAGAGGGTGATTGCAGACAAGAAAGCATTTAAATGAGAAATTAATGTTAAGGATACCTTAAAAACCCCATGTATTTGGAAATTAAACAGTCACTTTTAAATGATGGGTGTATCTTAGAAGTCATAACAAGAAAAATTAGAAAATATTTGTAACAGAGTAAAAAACAAAAAGAATTTATTATAATTTGTTGCATGCAGCTGAAGCTGTTCAATGCAACTATATACAATGTGGAATCTTGAATAAGGTATGAGAACAAATAATGGATACTAGCATAAAATTTTGTGGAATTTGAACAAACTCTGTACTTTTTTTCTTGCATTGTTTTTTTTTTTTTAAACAACATAGTATTTCTTTATATTCTCAGAATTGGAACAGAAACTTCAAGCCTCATTCAACTTTTTTTTAAATCACTAAAATAATAAGCTTTCTAGACTTTAGCAATAAAAAGTCTAGTAGACTAGATGCCAGAATAAATGGAACTACATCAAAGTTTTGATTGAATATAGATTAGAAATACCATACAATTGCACTCATCTCACATGCTAGTAAAGTAATGCTGAAAATTCTCCAAGCCAGGCTTCAACAATACATGAACCGTGAACTTCCAGATGTTCAAGCTGGTTTTAAAAAAGGCAGAGGAACCACAGATCAAATTGACAACATCTGCTGGATCATCGAAAAAGCAAGAGAGTGCTAGAAAAACATCTACTTCTACTTTATTGACTATGCCAAAGCCTTTGGCTGTGTGGATCACAACAAACTGTGGAAATTCTTAAAGAGGTGGGAATACCAGACCACCTGACCTGCCTCTTGAGAAATCTGTATTCAGGTCAGGAAGCAACAGTTAGAACTGGACATGGAACAACAGACTGGCTGAAAATAGGAAAAGGAGTATGTCAAGGCTGTATATTGTCACCCTGCTTATTTAACTTATATGCAGAGTACATCGTGAGAAACGCTGGGCTGGATGAAGCACAAGCTGGAATCAAGATTGCCAGGAGAAATATCAATAACCTCAGATATGCAGATGACACAACCCTTATAGCAGAAAGTGAAGAAGAACTAGAGAGCCTTTTGATGAAAGTGAAAGAGGAGAGTGAAAAAGTTGGCTTAAAGCTCAGCATTCAGAAAACTAAGATCATGGCATCCGGTCCCATCACTTCATATGGCAAATAGATGGGGAAACAGTGGAAACAGTGAGAGACTATTTTTGGGGGGCTCCAAAATCACTGCAGATGGTGACTGCAGCCACGAAATTAAAAGACGCTTACTCCTTGGAAGGAAAGTTATGACCAACCTAGACAGCATATTAAAAAGCAGAGACATTACTTTGTCAACAAAGGTCTGTCTAGTCAAGGCTATGGTTTTTCCAGTAGTCATGTATGGACGTGAGAGTTGGACTATAAAGAAAGCTGAGCAATGAAGAACTGATGCTTTTGTACTGTGGTGTTGGAAAAGACTCTTGAGAGTTCCTTGGACTGCAAGGAGATCCAACCAGTCCATCCTAAAGGAGAGCAGTCCTGAATATTCATTGGAAGGTCTGATGTTGAAGCTGAAACTCCAATACTTTGGCCACCTGATGCGAAGAGCTGACTCATTTGAAAAGATCCTCATGCTGGGAAAGACTGAAGGCGGGAGGAGAAGGGGATGACAGAGGATGAGATGGTTGGATGGCATTGCCAACTCAATGGACATGAGTTTGAGTGAACTCTGGGTGTTGGTGATGGACATGGAGGCCTGGCGTGCTGCAGTCCATGGGGTCACAAAGAGTTGGACCATGACTGAGCAACTGAACTGAATTGAACTAAAGCATTCTATTCAAACTTAGTCAAACAAGTGGAGCTAAAATGTCAAATTTTTTAGCTAAGCCAAAACCCATGTTTCCTAAAATATATTATATTATACATACTATACACACACACATACCAAACACAAAATCTTTTCTCCTATACTTGATAAAGGCTTGAAAAACAACAACAAAAGAGAAACTGGAAAATAATCACTAAATGTAATGAGAGCACTGAATATGGAGTAGAAAAAGTAAAACAAACTAGATAAAAGCAAAAGATCATCATACAGTCAAGTTGTTTTTAAACACTGCTGTTCATTAGAATCACATCTGCAGCTTTGGAGAAAAAAACAATACCTGGGTACTTCATAGTTTTCAAAAAAATTCCAAGATAATTCTAATGTGCATCTGGATTTTAAAAAGTGACATCAGGTTTTTCTATTAAATGGTAGTTTTAGTGATATAGAATTCTATTATTATCTGTTGACTAATCATAATACAATATTAAATAATAAATTAAGTAAATTACATAATTAAATACATAAATAATTAAATCAATTACATAATCACAACAGTAAAAGACATTTATCAGTTTTCACAATCAATAGTCAAAGAAAAAAATAAAAGATAATCACAAAACTGCAAGCCATAATAGAAATATGATAAACCAAAAAATATTAAATAACTACATACAATTTAGGGGGTTAAGTAGAAGGATGTGGTAAATGGAGGTGCATACATGCAGATGTTTTCATCTACCCAGCCAGTCTATGCCTTTTGGTGGGTGCATTTAATCCCTTTACACTAAGGTAATTATTAACATATGGTAACCCTCCAGTATTCCTTCCTGGGAAACTCCACAGAGGAGCCTGGCAGGCTACAGTCCATGGGTCACAAGAGTTGGACATAACCCAGTGACCAAAGAACAACAACAATGATCCTATTACTTTTCTTAACTGTTCATGATTTTTTGGTAGGTCTTTTCCTTCTGTTTCCTGCCTAAAGAAGTTTCTTTAGCATTTGTTGTAAAGCTGGTTTTGTGGCAGCGCTGCCCACCAGAGCAAGACTCAGATTTTCCCACTACCAGTACCTCCCCTCAGGAGGCTTACCCAAGCCTGCTAGCCTCATCCAATAGACAGCAGACATAAGAAGTGAGAATTACAACCCCCAGTCCACCAGAATGAAAACCACATCAACAAAACGTTAATCAAAATGAAAAGGCAAAGGATTATGTACTAGATGAAGGGACAAGATAAAACCCCAGAGAAACAACTAAATGAAGTGGAGAGAGGCAGCCTTGCGAAAAAAGAATTCAGAATAATGATAGTGAATTCTTGATCTCGGAAAAAGAATGGAGAAGATGCAAGAAATGTTCGAGAAAGACCTAGAAGAATTAAAGAACAAAGAAACAGAGATGAATAATACACTAGAAGGAATCAAAAGCAGAATAACTGAGGCAGGAGAACAGATAAGTGACCTGGAGACAGAATGGTGGAATCACTGCCACTAAGCAGAATATTAAAAAAGAGTGAAAAAAAAAAAAGGAAGGCAGCCTAAGAGATCTCTGAGACAACATTAAACACACGAACATTTGCATTACAGGGGTCCCAGAAGAAGAGAGAGAGAAAAGACCTGAGAAAATATTTGAAGAGATAATAGCTGAAAACTTCCCTAACATGGGAAAGGAAAAAGTCAACCAAGTCTAGGAAGCACAGAAAGTCCCAGGCAGGATAAACCCAAGGAGGAACACTCTAAGACACATAGTAATCAAACTGACAAAAATTAAAGATGAAGATAACATATTAAAAGCAATGAGGTAAAAATGACAAGTAACATAAAAGGGAACTCCCGTAAGGTTATCAGCTGATTTCTCACCAGAAACTCTACAAGTCAGAGGGAAATGGCACAAAATATTTAAATTGATAAAAGGAAGAACATACAACCAAGAATACTCTACCCAGCAAGACTCTCATTCAGATTTGAAGGAGAAATCAAAAGCTTTACAGACATGCACATATGTTAAAATGTCATAATAGTGCCTAACCCCTCAACTTTATCAAGTTGTTAAAATTGAAGGTGAAAGTAATCTGTGAAATTTAAATGACTATACAGTATGTTGTTTAAGCACAAGAATATATAAATAACTGCCACAATAATATGTACTTGCTACTTTAGTAGACATGTATTAACATACCTACTAGTATAAAAGGCTACAAATTTATAAAACACAGATGGAAAAAATATACATAGAATACCAGAATCTACTTGCCATGAAAAAGTCCTCAAAATTCAACTAAAAATTCCTCTTCTGTATTTTTTCACTACTTCTCTGATATGTATACAAACCCTTTCATCACATGTAGAAATCTGCAGACTTTAAAGGCATACAGAAAAGTTTGAAATTTTTTAAAAACTGAAACTACACTGATAAAATACAAATGAGCTCTGATATGAAATATGCTTGTCAGAGCCCATAGGTTAGGTAAAGATTCTTGATTTGAGTTTATGGAGCAGTAAGGAGCGTAGAATACTACTAATAATTAATGGAGCAAGAATACAATTTTGGAGTCAGAGAACTTGGATTTGAATCCTAGTTATTCAATTTACTAAATGTGTATCTTCAGTTTCCTCATCTGTATAAAGAGCAAAATAATGCTGTCCCTTACTTTCAGTGAAAATTACTAACAAAGTTTATAAAATAACAAGCAGAATTCTTAGCATACATCCTTCTCCAGTATATGGCAGTTATTGTTCTGCTCATTACTAGTGACACATTTGGAAGTATGTCCTACAGTACAAAGCCAATTAAGAGAGAATTCTCTTTGGCATGCAGCAAAAGGCACTCTTTCTATACTTTAATTGCACAGAATAGAGTTGGAGGCAACTGCCTCTAGAGACAGTGATTCATCTCCCTAAGCCAAGGACACAAAATGGGACATGACATAGGAAACAAATTAAATGGCGCTACATGTAAAGATCATAAGACAAGGTTAAATAAAAGTTGGCACTTGCTAGTTTTTCTATAGTTTAGTTTTATAGGGGAAAAAAAATGAAGAGTTGATGATTTTAAAATACTGTTTGGTTTAGACCTCATTTCAGATTTTCAATGTTCCAAAGATTTCTGTTTATACCTCCAGACCAATTTGTGTATGGAATGTAATTTTTTATATATGCCCATAATAGGATGAACTGTTTTCTACTGAAGGTAAAAGAAAACATGAATCAACTGTGTTCAAACCTATAATACTTTAACCAGTATAACGTCACACAGACATAAGTATTTAATACAGACATTCAAACTGTGCAAACAACACAATGTCAAAGAGAGTAAGAAAAAGCAATACTGAAATTACAAGATGGTGTGGGCTTTGGACTCTGCAACCTGGCTTTTCCAATCAAACACTCCAAGCCAGATACCTCCTCTGTGAAATGAAGATAATAGCTATGACATGAGCCTGTTATGAAGAGTCAACAAAGTATATAATGCCAAGCCTAGTCCCTTGAATAACAGTTGGTACTCAACATCTTAGTCTTTTACCTCTTTCCTGAATAAAGTAAAGATCACAAAACAGAGTGTAGGAGTCTAAAGAGAACCAGGCAATCCTCGCTTTAAGCTGACACAGCACAGCCTGCTGGCGAGGCACAGACACCTGAACACTCAGCAAGGTCCCAGGCTACACAGGCAGGGCTGCGACAGCCTCGTGAGAGTGTGCTCTCGCCAAACCCGTCAGCTGGCAAAACCCCAAGCACAATGGAATGACATTTTTAATCATGATGCTGTTGAAATGTTAAGTATTTTCTGCAAGAAAAAGCTTTGAGCTATTTCTTCTATTCTTACAAAAGAAAATCTTCACCCACTAATTAACTTTGGAAGAGATCATTAATTTACTAGCTAATAAGCTATTTGTTTCTTCCATTAACTTCAACGGACCAATAGTTTTCAATAAATAATATTGGATATTGCAGTAATACTTTTAAGTTCCTGTGCAAAAACTGCTCTGTACATGAACTTGATAAATCAAGAAATTGTCCATCTGCGTAGATATTAAAGCAACAAAGAACTTTTTCATGTGGCTTTTTAAAGTGCTGTTCTGTGTCTAAAATGCTTCCCTCTTTTTCTTTCAGACTCAGAGATCAAAGTATTGTTACTTAAAAATTAGCAAGAGCTAGCAGTCCTGCATAAACTCCGATTCTCTTTCTCTCTCTCTTTTTTGACTTCAAGGCCCTGGCATATGCAGTCCACATGGCTGAAGAAGGAACAAAAAGCTCCTGTGTGCCGAGGCTATTGCTCTTTTACCCATATTGCAAAAGCAAGCACAGAATGACAGCACGCGCCAGACCAAACAGGGTCTGTTTACTGCACAATGACCAGCATGAAGCTCATTTATTTTATCAAAAGGTGAATGATGTATTCTATTCAACAAAATTACAGGGCAATGGAAACCAGAACATGAAAGCAATAGACTGAAGTAGGCTGTTTGGAATGCTCTGTCAACGTTATTCCAATTATCATGGTTCAATAAATCAGATCATTAGTCACAATCACATTTTTAATTACTACAAAGTCTGTGTTTCTTCACAATGAATTCAGAATAATTTACAGTGTATTCCCAAATCATCTTTAAAACTAAGTCCCTACATGATGCATTTGACACAGAACTTTTTTGATTATTTTCAGAATCATTAATTATTTAAAGTGCTAGTTTCTCTAAACAGACATACACACACAACCATTTACTCTTTTACATAATCATATTCTTTCTGATCTATTCAACTTTTACTAAATAATATTTCACAGTGAATTATGATTTAATTATGATTTAATACTTGACACATAGTAGTATCATCAATGTTAAAATAAATTGATTTCAATAAATCTGAATAACTGAAGGCTTTCTCTGCAGTTTGTTTCAATATTCAAGTATCAGCATCTCTATTTGCATTGCACAGTCAAGTAATAAAGAAATTCTTACAAGCAATGGGCATGACACTGTGCTAAATGCTTAGGGTACAAACGTGAAGGCACACACTGCACCAACCCTTTCTTACCGTCTAGTCAAACAATAAAAGTAGTTTATGTTGATTGGGTGCTTATGTAGTATTTATGACTGATACAAGTGTTTTAAATAGATCTTACTTAATTCTCACAATAGTGCTATGAAGTAGGTATTAACATTACCCCATTCCTGAGACTTAGACAAGCTACATAGCCTTTCTAAGCTCAAGATCACACAGCTATTAAATGGTAGAGCTGGAATTTAAAAGGATGCCTGGGACCGCCCTGGAAATCCAGAGGTTAAACTCTGCACCTCCACGTCAGGGGTCGCAGACTGAATCCCTGGTCAGGGAACATAAAATCCCGCATGCCGCGCAGCGCAGCAGAAACAAATGAATAAAGGAATAAAAGCGTGCCTGGCTCGTTCACCATGATGTTACTTAAGCCGCCCCCCTTAACAGATCATTTTCATACAAGCAGGGCCCTCCTACATAACACAGGAAGTAACACTACCTAGCAGATGGCTTGGGCGCAGTGGGCACCTGAGGACAGGCATGCCCAAACATCCAGGTGTGATACCAGAAGACACTGACGAGGAGATAAATGATGAACAAAATATCCCTCCACTTTTGTTAAAAGATCAGATAAGTGGTGGGGTGGTTCTGACTTACAGATTTAGGACAGCGATTTCAAGAAATACCAAGAATTCCTTTGGAAAAGATCCTAGAGAAGGAGTCTTGAGGCTGACTGTCCGGCATAGGCTTGGAAATTATACAGGAGCACTTCTTCCAGCCAGGGGAGCCAGTACGGAGAGCAAAACATCTTCACTCTGCATCTGACCTTCAGCTCTTGCTCAGCTGGACTAGGACCTGTTCTCTTTTTCCCCAAATTTAAGAACTTGATTGAAAACTATGACTGACTCTTGTCAACTGACAACACCTTCCAGATTTTGCTTGTACTGCACATTCTTGTCACTATTTAAAAAAACAAATTAACAAAAACTTTGCTGGCACAGATTCTGCTCATGAATCTAGCCCTCACACTACTTATTTTTGTTCCACATCTGTATCTTTTTAGGAATGAGTAGTAATTCTTTCTCCTAATTGATAGTTGAGGAAAACAGAGTTTTAGTTTTTTCATATTAATCATTGCCTACCCCAAGGCCTATTCCAAAAACTTTGAGAAAAATACAAACTTGTCCCTTTAAAGCTCACCTACTCTACGTGAACTTTCCTCTTCATACATTAGCACAGGAAAAATCAATGTCTGCCCACACTAGAGAAGCCATATTAAGTAATCCTATCAACTCAATCACATTAAATAATCCTGTTTACGCCCTAAGAAGACCTTAAGGCAAGAGTAAAGGTCTGAAATGATGAAAAAATAAAGCAGAGGAGATTCATTAAGACAGTGGAAAGAGTCAGATGAGTAAGTCACACCAGGATGAAAAAAAATTTTAAATAAATACTTGCAAAAAAAGGAGCTCAAAAGAAGAATTGAACACCCACTTTCTTGAAAAAATACACATTCCAGAGTTATAACTTTGCTCCCGAAATAGGGTCTATATAAACTTTAGTTAATAGAATACTCTCTCATTTCTTCCCACTACTAGTTTTTGAACCTTGTTTTCAAGCCTTTCTTTTCTCCTTTTTCATTATGCCTTTGATTGGAGACCTGCCCAACAATCCCTACAGAACATGATTTTGGGTCCCTCCTTGGAAAGCAGAAGATAGCTTCTACTCAAACATAAGACTGACTCCAACCTCTGGGCTTCTGGTCTGAACCAGAAGAAAACATTTTAGCGCTGAAACATATTTAAGGCTACAAACTTTGCAAATTATTCCCATTAAACAATGACCTCAACACAGTACTTCTTCAAGCTGCAGATCAAATACATTCCACGGTTCAGTAAAGTACAGTTTACATTCATCTCTAAGTCTGAGATTAAGGAATTATTAACTGGTTTCCATCTGGTGTCCATACTGGAGTTTAAGTTTGAATAGCTTCACTTTGTGGATTTAAATATTTTCTTAAAAAACAGTAAACAGTAGTTCTTTTCCTGACCTTCTAAGCAGATACAGAGAAAGCAGGAATGAGAAGCAGTAGTAAAAATAAGTGTGGTTAAAAAATTGTGTCATTTACATACGATTTGCAACAACAACAAAAGATTTTAGCATGGGCTTCAAAAATGCCTACAAGCTACTTTCTAAGATTGCACCAATACTTGGCATAAACTCTTTTTTCACCCTACACAAAGTATCCTATTCCTACAAAGAAAAAATGACTATAGCTACCACAAAAAATGGAGTAATTTCCTGTTATGTGATAAAAAGTACAGTTTTATATCCCTATAAAAGTTACAGGGCATAGCCCACAGCAATAAGAAGCTATCATTTTACTCACAGCCCAAGTCCTTGGCACACAGAATAACTTTTCCTGAGAAAATAAATACTTTACTACTAGAATGTCCGAGGAACAACAACTCTTGGACTGATTTAGAAACATAAATAATTTCCCAATAGCAGGAAGTTATTTTCTCACTAACTTTGGGACTTACGACATGGGAATCCACACACCAGGCTACTCTGTTAATCTGAACGTCATTTGCCAAATGTTTTTGGTTAAGAATTCATTCACTGTTTTCTAAATTAATACTCAGAAATTCCACCTGCTATCATGGGTGCAACTTTTATCTTCAACTACAGAAGTTCCTGACATTGAGTTTAGCTGACACAGCACTTCCTGGGGGCTAACTAAAGAATGCTCTTCCATAGTCAATTTGTACACCTCACGGAACTTGTATCTATTATTCAACATTAAATAAGTTGTAGACATTACTGAATAATGGTTTATTAATTATGCAAGAGCAACCAGTAAACCTAGCTTAAAAAAAAAAAAAAAAACCACCTTAGGGGAAAAAATCCTTTTCTTTGTATTTTCCTATATTTTCAGAAGCCCAGAGGAGAGTCACATCTTTATGAGCTATTTAGTCTACGGAGCTATACTGAATCAACAAGACCTCTGTTAAATCTCATGGCACAAGGCTCACACGATTAATTTCCTCTCCTCCTCACTGACAGTCAGCAGTGGGAACTGAGCTTCTGTGTGTAGACTAGTCTGTCACTCAGCTGTCATGGTATAGCTACAACAGGAACATCCTCCTTTCTTGATATAACTTTTCATCTTAAAAAGAACACACTCCATGGGTGTTAATGATTTAGATAGTATTATAAGTGATTTAAGTCATCTGTACTACAGCTTCTGTAACTGCTTTATGAAGAGGCTATAATTTGACATAAAAGCCCCATAAAAAAAACTGCCTTGTTCTAAAAACTGCTTTGTCCAAAGTTCTGTGGCAAGAAACTGAATTCAATAAGTAGCTCTCCTCTGATCACAGGCAGCGATACTAAAGATATTTCATGAACACTCAGCTCCTACATTAGAATCATGGTTAAACCCAGGCGCCTTCTATTTGAAGCCCTGAGTTGTGTGTATGTGTATTCACACTGTATCTGACTTAACTACATTACAAAGGTGTCTCTATATGCTAAGTTTTCAACAGTTCAGTTCTCTAAGGAAGGGTGGTGCGAGCAGCTGCCTGCTCATTTCCCTCTGTCCTGCATAGTTCTTAGCATTAGACAGTTTTGCTGTATCAGAAAGGAGTTGAAGGAAAGGTTTCAAGCACACAGAGTCCATGGAAGGACAGCTATGAACTTATTTTCATCCGAAAGACTTAATTAAATTCCCTTTCCAAACCTACCTTCTATGGTGTTGAAAACAAAAAACCAAAAGCCATAATCAACTGAGAAGACTGCTGATATTTCTGTTGGCTTCAACATCTTCATCTTCGCGGAGTATGCGGTCTGCTCTCCTGAAGCCCCCTTTGGGCAACCTTACCCTGAGGCTCTCTGGTTTCTCATCCACTTCTCCACAAAGACCATCCAGCCCAACAGTGGAGAAAGGCCCCCGGAGCTTGTCTCAGTTATCTGGCCCTTTACTCACGCTGTTCTCAAAGAGCCCGGTCCGAGATCAGGGCAGGGCACTGCTTCAGGCAGCCTGCTTCCTTCTCACTGGACGGTCTCCACCAGCATCCTCTTGCTTGTGTGACTTTCTCATGTGGAGGAAAGCCTGCCCACAGACCTGTGTCCAGCCAGGGCTGAGAGCCATATGAGCTGGGACAGCGCCCTGGGGAGTGTGGAAGCTGCTTCCGCATCTTTGGCTGTCCACGGTCCCAGGACTGAGAGTGATGGAGAGCTTGAATGTTGGGAGGGACCTTGCTCAGAACCCAGTGCAGACCTTCTTGCCTCTCTCTGATAACATGTTAACAAGTTCAGCAAGGCTTTGGGGGCAACAAGAAGCCTGGAGATAGAAACTAACCGGTAAGGCTCTCCTCACCACTGAACACTGAGTGCTGAAGAAGAGATGCCCACGTCCGTAGCCACAAAAGCACTCAACACAGTGTATAGAGAAAATGCCTCAGTGCATAAGGGAGGTGTCAAAGCAGAAAGCAGCCGGGCAAAGTGCACTGGACCCTTTCCTCCACCCACAGCCATTTCTATCACCTTGCACCAGCCACTGCCACTCGGTCATCTGCTGCTGTCACCACACTCCTTGGCACCTCAAATGTTAACAGTGGTCAGCCAGCTGCTGGGACAGCTTCCCTCTCTTCTCCCAACACCCATGTCATCCCAGCACATGCTCCACTGTGTCCCTTGTGAACAGGTAGGAATGAGCGGAACTGACTAGGGGGATGAGGAGTCATGGCTGGAGGAGATAAAAAACAGCTATCTTATGTACCTTCAAAATAACTATAAACTAAGTAGGATAAATGTTATCATTTCCGGTTCCAGACAAGGAAAATGAAGCTGAGAGAGGTTTTGGTGATTTCCTCCAGGTAATGCTCTATGAAGTGATAGAGACAGTCTAGAACTGGTATCTTTAGATTTGTAACTTGGTGCTTGTCCACTAGAATTGTTCTACAAACTGTGGTTTATGCAGCAGGGGTATATTTATTTTCTAATATCAATTTATATTCAATAATTTGCTCACTTGAAAGCAAGCTTTGATTTCTTAGGAATGTAGCTTGCTTCTGAAATGGTTTTACTTTAGCTTCTTAATTTTAAAAAAGAATTTAATTATATTTATAGAAAAGTAATCTTCTTAAAGTGGATGATTATTTATTATTACTCAAATTGATGCTCATGTCTCTCAGGATTTTCAATTCTCTCCGGATTTAAGTTTTCTTAAAGATATTTTTTATTGAAAATAATATGTGCACTGTATTATGGTAGAAAATATTTCCTTTCAGGGACTAGTAAATTATTCACTTCATTGCCCTCAAGATAAATTATTCATTTTAAAAATGCTTTTATGAATAATATCATATGATGCTTATTCTGATAGTTTAGGGCTCTGTGGGGCTTCAAATTTTAATTTTTTTTAAATGGCAGTTCTGTTTCTTATAAGTTAATAAAATAATCCAATTCTCAGTGAATATTAATGCATTATTTTATTAAAGGCCTATGTTCTTTAACACATCTTATATCGAAATGGGCTGCTACAGAAATCTATAGTACACACTACGTTATTTATTAGCCAGGGTGACATTTCTAGCTCAGCAGGCAGTTCAAAAGTCTTTAAAATTGTCTCGTCTGGTTATCTGGCAACAGTAATCATTAGGATACTCAATGACATTTTTTCTACACAGAAGCTAACATCTAAGCAGATGTATTTGCACGGTAGCTATTCTTTCATCTTGCTTAATAACACTTGTCAATTTTATAGTTTTATATATATAAAATAAACATATATAATACATACTTGCATGTTATATATATATATACATACATTTTAATTCCTTTCTCTGAGTGAATCATCTCATATTTAATTTTTTTCTAAATGAATTTTTAGCACAGGTTTCTTCAAAATATGAAATCCATAACAGAAATAAACTTTATTTGTTAACTGGGAATGATGCTTTGTTCATTGCAAAAATGAATTTAGAGAAGCATCTTCAACATAAACACAATAAAAGAAACTAACTAATCCTTCCCAGTCAAGGAAACAAAGGCTTTCCATCTGATTCTTTAGCTGTTTTGCATTGCCATACAAACAGGATTACTTACCAAGTGGCAAAAATGCAAGACGGTTTCCAGCCATGGAGAGCTCATTGAGGCTGGGCAGCTGGCAGAGGTGGCGCGGCACACACCATAGACGATTTCGGTCCACAGTGAGGTACTGCAGAGAAAGGCACAGGTGAAGCCTCTCGGGTAAAGTTAGCAAACGATTGGTAGAAATGTCTAGTGTCTGCAGCTCCTTCAAATCGCCAACCTCTACAACCAAAATCAAAATTAAGATAAATTGCATCCGGATTAAATGAATTAAAATAAATAAATAAAATAAATCAATACTGTAACAGTTCAACCAAATAAAATTAGCTGCTACTACTTCCATAGACATGAATACTGACTGAAGTGCAGGATTTAGGTCCAGTAGGCAAATAATCCAACCTGAGTAGATATCTTTAGATATCTTTAGTCTGCCAGAATTTTTTTAACAGGGGAAAAGTGCTGGCATGGAGAAAGAGAGAAACACAAAGCAATGAATCTGAGCCAAGCCTGTTACTATGGCTTCTGCTTCCTGATGAATCAAAAAGTCATTGCAAATGTGAAAGAACAATTACAATCACTTCATGGTATCCGGTTCTTGCTACTTTAGTGATTTTTTACCTTCTCCTGAAGTAGATAGTAGGAGACTTAAAATATATATATATTACAGTAGCCCGGTGAGTGCATCTTATTCATGCCAACTAGGTAGGATATTTCTGGACTAAGCATGAGGACAGCTTTTGAAGTTTTCACCACAGTAAAAATTATGCTAATAATATGCAATTATTGTAACATCTTTAGATATTGTCCAGCCGTGTGGTTCCTCTTTTAAAACCCAAAATGTACATTTCCTATGAAGATTCACTTTAATTCCACCCAAAGGAAATCCTTCCATTTAACTCCAATATTCCTTTATTATTGGTGCCTACATTTGTAATCTGTTTCATGACAAGTACAATGATGTCCCTGTCATACACTAACTGACCATGGCTGAAGGTGGGCGGTTGGAGGGGGGGAGCTCTTTACAAGGTA
This sequence comes from Okapia johnstoni, assembly GCA_024291935.2. Taxonomy (NCBI): domain Eukaryota; kingdom Metazoa; phylum Chordata; class Mammalia; order Artiodactyla; family Giraffidae; genus Okapia; species Okapia johnstoni. The sequence continues at coordinate 5,861,698 of CM044326.1, forward strand.
TTCTGTCCTTTTTAGGGAAAACCACCAGGAAGCATTCAGAGCAGAGGAGGTTCTGCTAACCAGTCTCTACGGGAAGGACGTGACTCTGCTCAGGACGGCACACCACATCTGAGGCTCTACAGGGAGCGTGTGCAGGACAACTCTGCTTCTCTCGTTCACGGGGCTCCCACACTGAAGCCCACTGGAACGCCCTCCCTCACTTATCTGACCTGCTGTACGAGCTGTTCCTCCCAGGTTAAGGTTTCTCGTGATCCGGCCACTTGAACACATCCCTCTGGACACATTTCAGTTTGTTCAGGCCTTGGATTAGTATGAGCAATGTCCTCTCCACAGGAGAGAAAAATTTGCCCTCTTACATGTCCAATTACAGAGATTAGCTTTTCTTATTGGCAAACAGCTTGGCAAACTATGGCTCACAGGCAAAATCGGACCCCATGGTCCACTTTCATAATGCATGCAAGCTAAGACTGGTCATTTTTAAGGGTGGTGAAATCCAACAACAATGATAAGAACAATAACAACTACATATACACATATATGTATTTGTGTGTATATATATATATGACAGAGACCATAAGTGGCCTGCAAAGCCTAAAAATATTTAGTATCTCATCATTTACAAAAAAAGTTTGCCAGTCTTTGTTATGGACTTACTCTTAACAGGAACATTTTTAATAACTGTTTTTTATAAAAGTAATACAAGTGCAAAAATACATTAATTTCTAGTTATTTTACTAATATCTAGAAGAGATTTGTCATAAGCTGAGAAGTTCACACTTTACTTTCTAATTTCCCCAATATCACACAAAGACATATTTGAAAGCAGGAGACAGGATTCAGTGAATATTTGTGACTCCCAATAAGAGTTTTGTTCTATTTTTACCAAACTGATGCACACGGGGGTCAGTTTCACTCTTGGCTCCATTAGCACAGTATTTCCTCTAGCTAAGCCTTCCTGCCTATCTATTCAGATTGCTTCTGATGGGGCATGGAGGGTGAAGGAATTGACAGGAGAATTATGTTTTAGAATTGAACAAAAACAAAAAGAAACAAGGAATCTTCCTGACCTCACTTTACGAAGTTATTATGGGAGTGAAATGAGACAGAAATGCAACCAATCAGCTTACACACCATGGGGCCAGGTGCTGAGAGAATAACAAGACAAGGTCTCTGCCACTGAGAATCACATTACACATAAAAGACACTGTGTGCTAGGAGCTCAGGGGGAAAAAAAAAAGAGCGAGATGACGGGCTGGAGATGCTTTTGCAAAATTTATCACAGGAAATGAGAACTTGAACAGGTCAAAAAGAAAATGGATACAGCATTTCAAGTCAGGCATGGAGATGGGGTTGAAAGCATGAGGCAAGGCATGCAAGTAAAAAGATAACTACAACATGTACAATGACCACTTGAGGCCTGACAAGCACCAAAGATACCAATGGGAAAAAGGAGAAAACAAGTTCAGTACAGAGGGCTTGGTGGAGACATGGATGATAATGAATACTGGTAAGAGAAGTTTGAACTTATTACAGTAAGAACATAACATTTCCCGAAAATTCTCAAAGGATGAAGGGACTCTTTTGGAAATATGAAAATGGTAAATACGCAGGAAGCAATGAAATGAAAAGAGAGAGTTGGCTGGGGAAACAAGGAGACAGTTGATGAGAACAGAGGCAGTGTGATAGAGTTTAAAGGTAAATTCCAGAGAGGTTTTAAGAAAAGCTTGGTTGGAAATGGAAAATGGTGAAACAGGAAAAAAATCAAAGATTATTTTCAAGTTTCTAGACTATTATACTCTAAGTCAATGTTAAAAACATTCTTTCTGTAGAAAAATAATTTTAAGTATATCAGTATTTCTGAATTGCAGTACCTATAAAGCCACCTATTTAAAGGAATTTGAAAAATCCATCAAAAATCACATGGGAGCAAGCAAAATAAACTATTCTCATCATTATTTCAAAAATAATTAAATGCATAAAACAGTGTTTTGACATGGTTGCAAAAATTACTAAGGCTGGCGGGGCTGTGGGGGGCAGGGAAAAAATTACTAAGGCTGGCGACTGCCCACCATTTTGATTCAGTACTGTCTTACTGTATTGTGAAATGAGGAAATAAGTGATTATGAATTTAAGTTTCCTGTAATTTGATTATTTACTTTTTAACAGATCAATATTCATACTTTGTTTTGACAAGGCACAGGCACACATTTTCAGATATTAAAATTAATAACACTTGTGACAAAGAAAATGAGAATACATAGAAGTCAGTATCAAAGGTCAAAGTACTAAGGATGGGAAGAGAAAAGAGAGCTGACATTTCTTATTCCCTGTAAGTGATGAATAAGACTTAAACATGCAGGACTGCATTAAATGAACAAATGCAACAAAGGACGTTTTTGTCTAAGTAGTTTACTATATATATATAGGTCTTTTCATCTGTTAGAAGAAAACTGAGGTAATTGTTACTCCCATTACAATACTGAGTGGAATACTATATATAATATGGTTGGGAAATTAATAATTTTGTCATCCTATGAAAGTATTTGGGAAAGAGAGTGAAATAAAATTAAATAGCCTTTCAGGAGAAGTGAATTAAACATAATTTTCATGACCATGTTACAATAGGCCACAAATATAAGACTATATGTGGTATCTTTATCCCAACAAAATAAAAAAATATATACTTGTTAAGCTCAGCTAATGGGAAGCACATTTTTAGAAAACAATAGAGTCAAACAAACTTTGTCTAAGATTCTAACTTAAACACAAGAGACAGGAAATAAACCTGGGGTGGTAACGTATCCCACAGGAATACAGAAACAGAGTCCAAGGTATGAGCTCAGGTTAAAAACTGGAGAGCTATTAGCCAATCAGAAATCTAGCAAATTTGGTCAAATTCAGAAGCTACACTGAGGCCAGGACGACAGGATACTCATATATTTTGCTGCTCTTCCTTCATTCCTGAAGATCCAAGCTTCCTTTGATATCACTTCCACCAGCCTGAAGAAATTTTATTTCTTTTAGAGCAGGTATGCTGGCAACAAACCCTCTCAGCTTTCCTTTTCTCTGGGAGCGTCTTTATTGTCACTGTGGTCCTCAGAAACCCTTTTCATTAGGCAGGGAATCCAGGGCTCGCCACCCTTCACTCTCAGCCCTTTAAAGGTGGCGCTCCGCTGCCTTCCAGCCTCCCACGGCGTCTGCGGAGAACCTACCATTGTCTGAATGATTATTTCTTGAGGTGTTTTCAAGGTTGGTTATTTATCTTTAGTCATTAGCAGACTGATTATGATGTATCTATAAATGGCTTTCTTTGAATTTATCCTATCTGGGGTCTGCTGAGCTTTTTAAATTTGAAAACTTATGTCTTTAACCAAAGTTTTGAAGCTTTAGAATTATGTCTTCAAATTTAAGAGTTATTATATCTGGGTAAATATAACAAACTATCACTTTTCTCCTTTTAAGTTGTTACGCATAACTGTTGAAAGCATTTCAATATATGATAAACTACTTAGGATAAGTATAACAAAGATTAGTGGGGTAAAGTAAAAGTAGTTTCAAAGCAGATTTTGAAAGCTCTGTATAATGCAATCCCTAAAGCAATAACTAAAAATAAGATAAATACCAAAAAAGGATAAATCTAAAAAGCCAATAAATGAATTAAAACAGAAAACAAAGATATGTTCAAATAATACCAAAAAAGGCAGGGAAAAGAAAACAAAGACGTAAAACCAGATGCTACAAACAGACAACTAATAACAAAATGACAGGCCTAAATCCAACAAGATCAATAACAACATTAAAAGCAAACAGCCCAAGAACACCTAATAAAACAGATTATCAGGTTGCACTTTAAAATAAGACCTCAATTTTAAGTATAAATACATAGATGGACAAAACATAAATAATACAAACATATACCATGCAAACAATACCCCCCAAAGCTGGAACTTCTAGTATAATGGAGTGAGGAGGATGTCAAATCCTCTGCTGAAAAAGCAACTACAAAATCACTCAAAATTATCAAAAGCAACAATTTCAGCACTCTGGAAACTGACCTGTGCTTTTCAACAGAGAATAACTTATTCGTGAAAAACTACTGCACTTTGGATATTAAGAACAGAAATCTGTGGCATGTATCCTTTGGGTGGTTCCCATTCTCCCGTCCAGCTTGGTTAGGATAACAGTTCTAATATGGCAGGGTAGGCTGCAAACAACCAACAGCTTTACTGATGGAGTGGGCAGACTTGGAACAAAAGTCACAGGGTTAATCTGGAATGAAAGTGAAAAACCCATACCCAGTACTGTTGTCAATAACAATTAGGAATCTTGGTCACAAGCAAACATGGAAGACCAATAATTTTATCAGCTGAGGGGCTACTGGTTGGCACAAGCAAGGGAATGGGCAGATGAGCCAAAAATATAACAAGGAGGAACAGGATATAAAATGGTGAGAAAGCATTTGATAGACTCTCCACATATCCCAGGCTGACTACAGTGGTGAGCAGCTCGAGGGAGTCCACAGAGGGCTCAAGCTATTACGTATCCCAGGTCCACACAGAACTTGCACAGGTGAACAGAAGACAACACAGGACTCAACAGAAAATAGTAGCTGGGGAAACCTGAAAACGGCCGAAATGTTAAATGTGTTTCTGAATCCAAACACATGGCATAGAGCCTTATAGCTTAAGGCGTTCAACTACTACGTTACACAGACACAGGGCCAAATCATAAAAAGGTAGGTTTAAAAATTAAAGCAAAAACAATAAGAAAAAAAAAACAAACCACCAACAGAGACATCAGTCATACACTGTGGAGGAACTGAACTTAACAGATAGCAACAATCTTCAGGTAGGAAAAAATAATCAGGATCCAGAGTTGCTACAATATATTTTTTTAAATGTACAATTTTTTAAAATTAGAAGATATGCAATAAAACAGGAAAATGTAACCCATGCTCGGGCTTCCCTGGTGGCTCAGATGGTAAAGAATCTGCCTGCAGTGCAGGAGACCTGGGTTTGATCCCTGGGTGTGGAAGATCCTCTGAAGAAGGGAACGGCTACCCACTCCAGTATTCTTGCCTGGAGAATTTCATGGACAGAGGAGCCCGACTGGCTATAGCGCATGGGGTTGCAAAGAGTTGGACACGACTGAGTGACTAATACACACACAACCCATACTCAAGAAAAAATGGGTAATAGAAAATAGAAACTGATCTGAACTGGACCCCGATGCTGGATTTAGCAGACAATGACAGTAGCTATAATAAGAGCAGCTATAATAAATATATCGAAAGAACTAAAAGAAAACGTTTAAAGAATGAGATAAAATTATGACAATGATTCAAAAAACAGAAAACATTCTCAATAAAGAGAAACAAGAAAATGGAAATTCTTGAGTTGAAAAGTACAAGTGAAAAGAAAATTCATTAGAAAGCCTTACCAGCAGATCTGAATATGCAGATAAGAAATCAGTATAAACTGGTAACAAAATTCATCCAAAGAGAAACTAGCAAAAAAGACTGAAGTGAAGTGAACAGGGTCTTAGAGATCTGTAGGATAAAACCAGCGGCACAGACGTATGTGTGATAGGATTCCCATAAAAAGGAAAGGAGGATGAAAGGGAAGAAAAACAATATTTTTAAAAATAGTGGCTATAAATTCAAATTTTGATGAAAAAACTTACACCAAAGATCCAAGAAGCTCAATAAAAACCAAGCAGGATAAACACAAACAGATCCAAAGTTATACACATCATAATCAAACTGTGAAAGACTAGAAAATCTTGAAAATAACAAGAGAATAATGACTGACTACCTTTAGGGGAACAATACACATACATGGCAATTAGATCCACTCTCTCTACTCAGGTATCTAACAAATGTAATACGGCAAAACAAACAAGAAGTAGCAAGACTGGAAAAGAAGTAAAACTTTCTTTATTCGCAGACGACATGCTCCTTAGGATAAAATACTAAGGAATTCATAACAACTGTGTATATACATGTTATATACATAACAACATGGTTGAATCTCAAATGCATTATGCTAAGTGAAAGAAGTCAAACTCACAGGGTACTTATGTATACCTCCATTTATATGATATTCTGCTCAAACAGTAAAGAATCTGCCTGCAATATGGGAGACCTGGATTCGATCCCTGGGTCGGGAAGATCCCCTGGAGGAGGGCATGGCAACCCACTCCAGTATTCTTGCCTGGAGAATCCCCACGGACAGGGGAGCCAGGCGGGCTACAGTCCATAGGTCACAGAGTCGGGCATGACTTAGCGACTAAGCACACACACAGAAGCAGAAAACAGAACAGTGGCTTCCGGGCCTGGCAGGGTGTACGGAGGCTGGTCTAAGGGGGCATAAAGGAGTCAGGGAGGGTGCTGAAACTCTTCTATAGTTTACTGTAAAGGTGATGACATAATTCAAAAGGGTGACTTTTCCTTTATGTTAGAAAAAATAAAACCACTAACACAAAAGTTATTTTTTAAAAATTCTTTCCAAAAGCTAAAAATAACATTTCCATTAAATATAATACATAAATCAAACATGTACATTTAAAAATTCCATATGCTGATCATCTGAACACTGTCAATCAGAATAATTATTCTTAGTAGAAATTCATATAATTTAATCAGTTCTTAGCTGTTTAGATTTCTAATAATGTTTTATTGCATTTTTTGAAGTCTTTTACAATATGGTACTGTTTCTTTTTAATAGAATTGTTTACAATTAATTTTATTACCAATTAGTCTATGACACCTTCAAAATATTTATTGCTATGCCATCTTAAAATTAATGAAGTATTACTGATGTAAAGTTACAATGCATTCTTTGGAATACAAGTGGAATCCTACTCTTTTCAGCTGGCCTGGGTCATTACATCACTTTCCAGTAAGTAAACACCAGTCTGGACACTTTATTTCTTTAGTGTGCTTAGAATAATCCTAACTTCAGTTGTTTGCACTATTTACTTTCATGCTAAATATACAATACCTTAACTTTTCAGCTACTTATAGACTATCCTGAAAATGATTTCATTATTGCCACAGAGTAAGTGCCTAGACTGAGCCTAAAAATAACATTAGAGTGCCAATTTCAAACAAAAAAACAGTAAGTCTCCTTTAAATCATCATTCTCTGCTGATGCATACTGACCTAACCTAAAATTTAAATGGGAATGGGAAGGAAGCCACCCACTCCATGCCAAGCCAGTGACCACAGAGTCAATAACAAGGCTTGATACTTTCAAGCACTGGCTTTTTCCGGTACCACTAAAAACAGCTCTAAATTGAGATCCAAAGCACACTGGGTTAGGAAGAGCATACAGAGAAATAAAAGACAATATTTCAATGCCAGCTAAACTCCATTCTATACACAGTAAGTTCCTCTCTAGATTCATTCTCTTTTGCTTGATTGCGCAGTAAAATGCACATATTCCAGTATGCAGAAATAGGTTCAAATTGTCAGCTGTGCAGTTTTGGGTTATTTACTCAAATATTTAGATCACTGGTTTGATGTTAACTTAAAAATCACCTGTAAAAAGGAGACAGAACAGCACATCCCTCAAATGATTACAGGAAATATCTCATATAATTCAACGGTATATGGTAGAAAATCAATAAATAGTTCTATTTTTTCAGCTCACCATACTACATAATATTTTAAATGTAAAATCTGAATATAACCATCTTTTTGTAAGCAGCTTTTGGCAGGAAAAAGCTTTTTCAGGGAAGAGCTCTCTGCAGGTGGTAGCCCTTTGTCTCATCAATAATGGTAAGCCAGGCACCCCCATGCTCTACACATCTCTGGCTAGCACATCTTTCAAATCTTTCGATCACACAATACTTTGCCTAACTTGTCGGTTCTTTCCATAGATAAATAAATAGTAACGAAGAATAAGTAATTAACAAATGACCAGATCTCTTCTATTAAATAAAAAAAAAATATATATATATATATATATAAGCCCTTTTATTTTATGGATAATATTTTTTGAACTGGGTAATGACCAATCTGGCAACACTACTATAACTTGGCAATTCGTCTACAGGTAGAGACAAATAGAGAACAGAGGCTGTTGAGTGCCTCATGACAGGCCACACTGCAAAATACGATCCGAATCTGTCTTCTCTGGCTCCACTCTTACCACCCTGAACCAAGCACCACTCCTCTCTCTTGCCTGAACTCATCAACCGCCTCCTTAACTAGTCTTCTTACTTCCATTCTGGCCCCTCCAATCCATTTTATACACAGAAGCCAAAGTGACACTAAAACATAGATTACAAATAATACTGACAATACCAAAAAGTTCACTGCAAAAATCTATTAACTGTTCTTTTGCCTGTTATAAGCAATAAACAAAAAGAACATTTTAAATTAAAAAAAGTAAACTAGCAACTAAGAAGTCTTTTTATTTATGAAAGATAATTAAATGTAATTTGGGACCTTCAAAATAAAATGCTCCAAAATATATGACAGGTAAGAAACACAACAGAAACTGATTTAACTTAAATATTTATGTCTAGGTATCAAGCCTGTCAATTAATTCCTTCCCAATAGAAATTTTAAAATGTTAAAGACATTGCTTCAAAAAAGAAAATCACTTTGTTTTGACATTTTACCTGGTACTTTGCCTATGACTAAATTATGCACTAAAGTTTCATTGAGTGTTCTTCAAAATAAGTCATTTGCCAGGTGTTTATTATTTATCTAACCAAACAGTCAAAATGACATTTGAGGTACCATACCTAGCAAAATGTCACTGAGAGTATTGCAGAAGATAAGAAAAAGTATCTAAGAAAATATTCTTGTTAAGTGGCAATTGTAACTATTACTAGAGAAAAATGACATGTCTCTTCTTCAGATATATTCTGTCTAAGAAATTTAAAGGCCTTTACTTCTAAAACTTTGTATCTTTATTATTACTTTTTGTCAGTACCTGGATGACCACTTGGAAAAATCCTTTATCTTACTCATTCTGTAAGATTTATGGAGACAACCTACGCAGATTTTCACTTTATATTTTAGTGATTGTCTGTTTCACAGATTTCTTCTAGGTAGGCTTTTTGGCTTTTTTCCTCTTTCCTAAGGTAGCACAATGGAGTTTTTAGGCTTTGACCTGAATGAGACCACCAGGTGTCCATTGTTGGCATGAGACTATTATAATCACTGTCTCAAGAAATATCATTGTATCATAGCCCAGAACAAAAATTTATTTTTTTATTCTACTATGTTGCAGAGAATAGCTACAAGCAATCCACATCTCACTATATGAAATGAATAATACTGTTACAATGATTGCTTTCATCTCACTTTCTAAGCTAAAAATAAGGGAAATTTTTACAGTGATAATTTTTAGTGTAAATACATTTCTAATTAATTCATTTAAATTTATTTCTTTGAAATTCCCATGTGAAAACAAAATGGTTGACAGAACACTTATAAATCAATGGAAAAATATACCACTGGTTTATTTTTGCTCAAAATATGAACCATAGTTTAAAAATAATTCTCCATCAATTAAATGAATTCCAAATTAAATTCAAAATATAATCAATTTCTAAATATACACTCTTTAAAAGAAACTAAATTACCATTAGCATGAAAAATTTTACATTAGAGAAATCTTAATTTGTACATGTTGACTGTTAATATAAGAGCAAGTTCCTTGATTTATTACCTGCTATTGAATGGAAAAAAAAAAAAAGTACTCAATATGAAGGATAGGAAAGAAGGGCATAAAAAGATGTTTTCATTTTTAAACTTATCTCTATTTATTTCTATGCTCATATAGTACTTCTATAAAAATACAGAACTGAACTGATCACATACTAATATGGTACTTCATCAAATACTTTGGGATTCCTTAGAATAAGAGATGCCACAATTCTAAACCCCTGTTACACTAGGGTTTTTAAAAAACGTATTGTCATATTTATTTGGTGTAAGAGGGATCACATAAAAATCTGTGATTAAATTCTAAGAATCTGAATTTCCTAATGTCATTTAGGTTCACTGAAATAAAACAGAAAGCAAAATCTCATATATATATACACACACAGCACTGCTATACAAATCTAGATTGCTGAAGGTTTACAAGTTCTGTCACTATAAAATGAAAAAAGTTTATACAATTTCTGTTAAATGTAAGTATTACAGAAAAATTATATGGTGCTTCTAAAGAGAATACATAAATTTTTTTTTTCAGATTTCTATTTATTGATATTTATTTCATATTTCTCCAACCATTGAAAAAACACTGAAATAGTATCACTGCTCTGCTACAAGTCAGTTAATATACACTGGAGTTCAAAATTTTTTCTTGCACTCTATAAACTTTCTGTTGTGCATACTGCATTAACAAAGAGTTCAAACACCCCTCAATAACAGGAACTAACAGAACAATGGAACAAAAACAACAATAAAGCAGGTAAAGAATACTAAATAGTTCAATGTGAAGAGATGAGTCATGGCTCTCTAACTCGCATTTCTTTCAAAAATTAGCTGTACATAAAGTTTCTAAGAATATTAACATTTTCCAAATTCACTTCTTTAGGATCTACTCATCCTTTACTTGAACTGGCAGTTTAGTACAAAATAAGAAATTATGTCAAAACAATACCCAAGAAGCAACTTTAGAAAAAGAACTAAAATAAAGCCCATATTTAATTTTTATATTAATTTTATAAAAATACAAATATTTCCAATACTAGTGTGACAGCACTTTGGAACACTACTTACCTACAGCGATGTTTACTCCCAACTATGTTCACAAGACCACCAATTTAGAGGGATGTCATGTTCAAATAGGTTTAGGAAAAAGTACATGCTATACTGCTTATTATAATACACAGTAGCTGTTTCCAGTCAGGAAACCCATTTAACTGTGAAACACCAAAAGTTTCCCATTTATGTGGCCATAGTATGCTTTTTTCACAGAGCAGATAGAGAAAGTTTAGAAAATGCTGATAATCCGCATTTAAAGGCATGTTTTCCCCCATGTACTCTATAAGCAAGGTCTAACACTCAAAATAGTAGTAGTAGCAACCTTTTTTCTTTTTTTACTTTTGTATAGGAAAAGAAAAAATGAATTATGTTGCATTCTGCTCAAGAGAAAGAAAATTAAAATGTGCTGCCAAACTCTGGCTTTATTTTAATACTGTGGTCACTGTGACACATGTATACATATGATACTGGAAAGACCCTGATTATCATAGCCTTATGCTGTCAGCTTAAAAAGCACTTCCCTGACATCTAAGCCTCAGCCACAGTCTTTTCAATACAATTTTTCATATATTTTATTATATTCTTGAAGCCCTTCTGAAGAATGTTCAGAGAATTTTAAAATTAAGTCTTACCTCATCTATCTCAATAACTCTGTCCCACCAACCATCGACTTGACGCTTTCTTCCTTCTAGGCAAACAGGCATTTCAGCCCTTTATGGGTCATACTGCCATTATAGCACTAGCAATGTTAAAGTTTTTATTTTTTTTTTAAATAAAATATAGAACAAGCCATACCCATGATCTCTCCAAATCCTTCCACAAATAGATGATTTTCATTATTCTCAGACAAACAGCTTCTACCATGAAAATTCTTCAGAACAAAGTTCCGAACAGACAACTAATAAATAAACTAAAAAGGAAAAAAGGCGACCCCGGCTTGAAATTTCTCGACAAAAATATGGCTACAACTACTGTTCAAATAGTCATTAGTATCTCTTTGTATTCACTTTCATTAATAGTAACAGTGTATATGACAAAAGTTATATTTTACAAGTGACTAAACACAGTCACTACAAACTTTACAAAAGGTTTACTGGTTGAGCAAATAACGGCATTACAACTAATTACACTTAAACGGTGTTAAAATTTGTAGAGAACATGAGCTCATTCCAAGAATGGCGCAGAAAAGTTGAAAATTTGATGCTTTATTTTTGTAAAGGCAATCCTTACTGTTACAAATTTATATTTTAAAATAAAAGCTTCACAGTGTTTCTAATACCTTATCTTAATCATGACCCCTGTCATAGCTAGTGCTTAGCCAAATCAGTGTCACAGTTTCAGAAAACTTCAAACCTTTCTACAGGGCCCCTTTCATTACCCACAAAGTTGCAATAGCTAATTTTTGCAAAATTAGTTAATGGTTGGGTGAAAGAAAAAATATGACTGGTTCAAAGTATATAGACACATACTGCATGGGAATCTACAATTACTTCAAAATTAAAAGTTTAATATAAGCAAGCAACAAACGTATGAACTGCCAATGGCACTGCTGGCATGCGATCCTGGAACTCTGTGTCCTACATAAAAATTTTAGGATAGTAGCAACTGTCCAATGGAAGCTCATTTTATTTATTTCTTTTTTTTCTTTTTTTTAAAAATATGGAACGCTTCACGAATTTGCGTGTCATCCTTGCACAGAGGCCATGCTTATCTGGAAGCTCATTTTAAAGCCTACAATTAATACAGTAAGGAAGTTATTTAGGTTAGTGATTCAAAACACCAAGACACTCCTGGCATCATAAAAACAATGCAAAAACAGTAGCACCTTAAACAGTAAAATGAATTGATTTCCTTTTCTGTTGCCAGGATATTATTGTCTGTTGATCTGCTGTTGTCCTCAACAACTCAGTAATGTTTCATATTTTAAATAGTCAACACTGCAATTATACTGTGCTCTTCAAAGAATTATTACATGAATTGCATTTACTGTTTAGATCCATTATAGGGTAAAAAAAACTCAACTTTTCATTCTCTGAAGAGTTGCAAATCTACAAACACCATTTTGTAGCTTTTATTATTTTATTCTTTTGGAGTCAAAAATATAAAAGCATGTTAAATACTGATTTAAGTAACATATACACATTATTGATTTCTGAGAAAACTATAATCAAAGACTTATATATGTGTCTTTGATTATAGTTTTAGACATGAATCTGCAAGAATGAAGGTAACTGTTGTCCCTAATGAGCCATACCTCAGAAAAATGCTAAGGACACCAAAAAGATTTTTCAAGCTATGCTTGAAGCAAGAATAATTAGCTAGCAGATGACCAATACAAGGCTTCCACTCTCTCCACCAAAGAAAATGATGTTCAGACACCCTAGAGAGAAAAAGGTTACATGAAGCCACTGGGAAGATTTTCACACATCTTAAAGCAGATTACAAACTCAGAGAAAGAAGATCCCAAGATACCGAAAGAACGTAATAAGCATATTCTCAGGGTTCTTATCAAAGACTAGGATATAGGACCTTGTCCAATAAGTGCCAAAGACTCAGAAATGGGAAGATATTGTCAAAAAATTATGACAAAAATAGGGATTTGGAAGCTCCATAAGCCCCTTCAACACTCTAAGTAGCAAACTAAACAATGACTTGAGAATATTTTAGGAGTAGGGGCCTAGGGTAATGTGAAGAGCTGGATGAAGTCTCTCCACCAAAAATGAGTATGCATGTGTGTATACTAAGTCACTTCAGTCATGTCCAGCTCTTTGTGACCCCATAGACTAGCCCAGCCAGGTTTCTCTCTTCATGAGGATTCTCCAGGCAAGAATAATGCAGTGGGCTGCCATGCCTTTCTCCAGGGGATCTTCCCGACTCGGGGATCGAATCTGAGTCTCTTACGTCTCCTGCATTGGCAGGCGGGTACTTTACAACTAGCACCACATGGGAAGCCAAAAACACTGGACAAAACTGTGCAAAAAACAACTATTTCAGGGCTCCAGAAATCAACCAAAGGCAGGCAATGAATTCAGAAACGTTTATTCTTAAAGATCTGTTAAAAGTTTCATTCCAAAACAGTGGGAGTTTACAAACTTTTCTGGCTTGATGTGGCCCCTCTCGCATCCTATCCCCAAGTTCAATCCCAAGAATGTTAATTTACCAGAGCAAGACTGACTATGAAAATAAGCAGCTTCACATTCAGAGGGGGCATCCTTGATTTAGGGCAGAGAACAAAATCCCACATCTTCTTCAGCTAAAATTGGCAAACTCTGAAGGAAAAGAATGAAGCGAATACAGAACATCTGATTTGTTAGCCTGGAATTTCAGACCCAGCCAGAATGGGAGTGGGGAGGTTGAACATTCAGGAATTGAACTGGGAGCTTATGGAGGTAAGAGAGCCAAGCAAGTGTTAGATATGCTCTCCACCAGTCCTGAGACAACTAGGAAACTATCTGGATGTGAAGGGGAGATGCAAGCAAGGGAGTTCATGGAAAGTAAAAGCCAAGGCAGATGAAGTAACTGACTGACTCTGAATGCACTCCTCAATCCAAAAAGATTTCAAACAGCAAAGACTTATATGCTTGACACGTTTGAACAAACATATTTTCAACTCAGTGGCACCCCCAAACCACACAGACATAGTGACAACACTAGAAAACCAGGTTAAAAGAAATAAAAATAAGAATAAAATCACAGCAGAGCTATCAGAGGCTATAAACTACAGCAAGGGAAGATTCTACACTTTTAAACTCAAAGTAACAAAAAATAAATAAAAACGGCTCTCAGAAAAATAAATCAAAATCCAAAGTTGATATATTACCTACATTTGATATACTGCCTAAATTTCCAGTTTTCAACAACAACAAAAATACAAGACATGTAAAAAAATAGAAATCTGTGACCCATAGCCAGGAGAAGGGTGTGGGGGAAGCAGTCAACAGAAACACTCTGAATAGGTCCAGATGTTGAAGTTGGCAAAGATTTCAAAGAAGCTGTTACAGATGTGTTTAAAGAAGCTAAAGAAACTATGTCCAAAAATTAAACAAAAATATGATGACAATGATTCAATAAATAGAAAATCTAAATAGAAAAATACAAGCCATAAAAAGAACCAAAGACCAGTTCTAAAACAGAAAATACAGTAACTGAAATGAAAAAACTATTAGAGGGTCTCAGGAGCAGATCTGAGGTAGAGGAAAGAAATCAGTAAACTCAAAGACATATCACTAGAAATTATCAAATCTGCAGAGTAGAGAGAAAAAAATCAAGTAACATTAACAGAGCCTCAGTACATGTAGGATACAATCACATGCATAACAGGAGTCTCAGAAGAGGAGAAAAAACAATGGCTGTCGATGCCTCATATTTGATGAAAAACATTCATCTACAGATCCAAGAAGTCCAATGAATTCCAAGTATGACAAACACAGAGATCAACACCTAGACTTACCCTAGGCAAACTGGTGCAAGACAAATACAAACAGTCACAAGAGAAAAAGTGACTCATACATACAGAAGAGTAACAATACAATTAAAAGTTAATTTCTCATCAGAAACCACATAAGTCACTAGACAGTGAAATGACATGTTTAAAAAGCTGAAAGAAAAAAAACGGTTAATCAAGAGTTATATGTAGGGCTAAACCACTCTTCAGAAATAAAGTCATAGAGAAGACATTCCCAGATAAACAAGGGATGAGAAAATCAGGTGCTAATAGAACAAGCCTACCAGAAATATTGAAAGAAGTTTCCAGAGCTGAAAAAAAGACACCAGATGGTAAATAAACCCACAGGAAGGGAAGTTTTTTTGAGACAGCATATGATCTATCCTGGAGAATGATCTATATGTGCTGGAAAAGAGTATATATTCTCCTCTTGCTATGTGGAGAAATATATTTAAGTTGGTCAATAGTGTTGTTCAAGTTTTCTATATCCTGAGTTGTTCTATCCGATGAAAAGAAACGAGTATTAAAATCTTCAACTATAATTGTTTAGTTGCAAATTTTCCCTTTTAATTCTATCATTTTCTGCTTAATATATTTTGAGTCTCAGTAGTTAGGTGGATAAACATTTATAACGTTACATATTCTTGACACATTGATCCTTTTATCATTATGAATTTTCCGTCTTTAACTCCAGTAATGCTTGTTATCTTAAAGTCTATTTTGTCTGTTCTCAAAATAGTTACTATACCTAATACTGTCTGCAAGATATGTCTTTTCTTTCTATTTTCAACTTATCTGAACCTACTCAACCTATTTCAATTGATCTGGCTCTAAAGTATGTCTCTTTTGATAGGATATAGTTGGATCCTGCTTTTTTATCAAGTTGGAAAATTTCTGCCTTTTGATTGCAGTTTTATATCACTCACACTTAATGCAATTATTGATGACTATATTTATATCTGTGACTTTACTATTTTTAGTATGTCTCATGTCTTATTTTTCTTTTCCTTTATTAATATCTTTCGGCTTATGTAAGTATTTTTAATATGCTATTTTAACTGACTGTTAATTTTCTGGCTATACTTCTTGAGTGATTTTCTTAGTGGCTTTTCTAGGGGCCACATACACATACACATCACATACACATACACATCATTAACTCATAACAATATATTGCAGGTGACCCCATGGACTATACAGTCCTTGGACTTCTCCAGGCCAGAATACTGGAGTGGGTAGCCTTTCCCTTCTCCAGGGGATTTTCCCAACCCAGGAATTGAACACAGGTCTCCTGCATTGCAGGTGGATTTTTACCAGCTGAGCTGCAAGGGAAGCCCATATTTCAGGTTAATACTAGCTTAACTTTTATCTGCTGTGAAAGTGCTGCACTCAATATGGCAGCAAATTTGGAAAACTCAGCAGTGGCCACAGGACTGGAAAGGTCACTTTTCATTCCAATCCCAAAGAAAGGCAATGCCAAAGAATGTTCAAACTACTGCTCAACTGCACTCATCTCACATGCTAGCAAAGAAATGCTCAAAATCCTCCAAGCCAGGCTTCAACAGTATGTGAACCGTGAACTTCCAGATGTTCAAGCTGGATTTAGAAAAGGCAGAGGAACCAGAGATCAAATTGCCAACATCCGATGGATCATCGAAAAAGCAAGAGAGTTCCAGAAAAACATTTACTTCTGCTTTATTGATTGTGCCAAAGCCTTTGACTGTGTAGATCACAACAAACTGTGGAAAACTCTTAAAGAGATGAATTAAAATTCTTACCTACCTCCTGAGAAATCTGTATACAGATCAAGAAGCAACAGTTAGAACTGGACATGGAACAACAGACTGATTCCAAATAGGGAAAGGAGTACATCAAGGCTGTATATTGTCACCCTGCTTATTTAACTTATATGCAGAGTACATCATGTGAAATGCTGGGCTGGATAAAACACAAGCTGGAATCAAGATTGCTAGAAAAAATATCAATAACCTCAGATATGCAGATAACATAACCACTATGGTAGAAAGCAAAGAACTAAAGAGCCTCTTGATGAAAGTGAAAGAGGAGAGTGAAAAAGCTGGCTTAAAACTCAACATTCAGAAAACTAAGATCATGGCATCTGGTCCCATCACTTCATGGCAAATAGATGGGGAAAAAATGGAAACAGTGAGAGACTTTATCTTGTTGGGCTCCAAAATCACTGCAGATGGTGACTGCAGCCATGAAATTAAAAGATGCTTGCTCCTTGGAAGAAAAGCTATGACCAACCTAGACAGCATATTAAAAAGCAGAGACATTACTTTACCAACAAAGGTCCATCTAGTCAAAGCTATGGTTTTTCCAGTAGTCATGTATGGATGCGAGAGTCGGACTATAAAGAATGCTGAGGGCCAAAAATTGATGTTATTGAACTTTGGTGTTGGAGGAGACTCTTGAGAGTCCCTTGGACTGCAAGGAGATCCAATCAGTCCATCCTAAAGGAAATCAGTCCTGAATTATCATTGGAAGGACTGATGCTAAAGCTGAAACTCCAATACTTTGGCCAACTGATGTGAAGAACCTGACTCATTGGAAAAGACCCTGATGCTGGGAAAGATTGAAGGCGGGAGGAGAAGGGGACCACAGAGGATGAGATGGTTGGATTGCATCACTGACTCAATGACATGAGTTTGAGCAAGTCCTGTGAGTTGGTGATGGACAGGGAAGCCTGGCATGGTGCAGTCCATGGGGTTGCAAAGAGTCGGATACAACTGAGCGACTGAACTGAACTGAACTGACTAGCTTAACTGTGGGCCTCCCAGGTGGCGCTACTGGTAAAGAATCTGCCTGTCAAGGCAGGTAGACGTTAAGAGACGTGGGTTCAATCCCTGGGTCAAGGTGATTCCCTGAAGGAGAGCATGACAACCCACACCAGTACTCTTGCCTGGAGAATCCCTATGGACAGAGAAGCCTGGCAGGCTACAGTCCATAGGGTTGCAAATAGTTGGACATGACTGAAGCAACTTAAGATGCCCTAGCTTAATTATGGTAAAATATAGCAACTTTGCTCCAACGTAGCTCCATTTCCACCTTTCTCATGGTTATAACTGTTGCTTTAAGAAACTTTTGTTTTCTTAAAAGTAATTAAGAGATATACATCAAGTCTTTTATATTTCCCATGCAATTATCATGTCTATTAGACCATATATTAGGACAGGGGTTGGAAACTGTTTTGGTAAAGGGTCAAATAGAAAATATTTTAGGCTCTGCAGGTCACATACAGTACCTGCTGCATATTATTGATTTTTTTCTCAGTTTCATTGAAAAATAACTGACATATAAGTTTAAGGTATACACTATGATGGTTTGATTTACATATAGGATAAAAGTCATTACCATAATAGGTTCAGCTAACATCCATCTTCTCAAATAGATAATTAAAAAAAAGAAAGAAGAAAAAAGGCAAAAAATTTTATTCATGTGAGAATGAATTCAGGATTTTTAACAACTTACTCATATAATGTATAGCAGTATACACAATATATACAAATAAATATAACTTGCTTGTCATTGCTCTTGTTATTATAATCATACTTAAAGGCTTGCTCTGCAACTGACTCTGCCCCTTTCAGTTCAGTTCAGTTCATATCAGTCACTCAGTCTTGTCTGACTCTGCAACCCCATGGACTGCAGCACACCAGGCTTTCCCTCTGCTGGACTGTAAACTAAAGTGCCCTTGTTCAGGTCATGGACATAATTTGTCCCTGCCCACCTGTGAATAGAGGAAACTAACACACCCCTTCCAAAGACTGGCCATTCCCTTGGAGATGTTTTGCAAGACTGAAGACCCTTTCATTTCACTTCCCCACTGCCTCGTTCAATTCTGCCTTTTGACAGTTCCTCATTGCTTCTCTCTCTGATCTATAAAAGAACCTGGCATCCAGACCCAAATAAGATGGTTATTTTGAGGCGCTAGCCTGCCATCTTCTCTGTTTGCCGGCTCCCTGATGCAAGTCTCTTCCTTGCCTCAGAAAAAAAAAAAAAAAAAAAAGTGCAGAGGGCTTCCCTTTTCTCCACATCCAGGGCAGCATTTGCTATCCCTTGTGTTTTTCATGACATGGCCATTTTAATAGGTGTGGGGTATCTGACTGTGTTTTAATTTACATTCTCCTGATGACTGAGGATGTTGAACATCTTTGCATGTACCTGTTGGACTTCCACATATCTTCTTTGAAGACATGTCTATTCAGATTCTTTGCCCATTTTTAAATTGGAATTTTGGGGTTTTCTGCTATTGAGTTATATGAGTTCTGTATGTATTTTGGATGCTAACCCCTCATCAGATATACAGTTTAGAAACATCTTTTCCCATCCGATAGGCTGCTTTTCACTTTGTTGATGGTTTCTTTGGCTATGCAGAGGCTTTTTAGCTTGCTGTAGTCACACTTGCTGATTTTTTATTTTGTTGCTGTACTTTAGGTGTTATCTCCAAAAAATCACTACGAAGACCTATTTCGAGGACCTTTACTCCAATGTTTTATTCTAGGAGTTCCATGGTTTCAGGTTTACATTTAGTCTTTAACCTATTTCAAGTTAACGTTTGTGATTAGTGTACAATATGAGTCCAGTTTCATTCTTTTACATATAAACATCCAGTTATCCCAGCACCATTGACTGAAGAGACTGTCATTCCTCTATTAACTATGCTTGACTCTCTCATCGAATATTTGTTGACCATAGATGGTTAGGTTTATTCCTGGGTTTGGTCTATTTCTCTGACTTTATGTCAGTCCATTACTGTTTGGATGGCTATAGCTTTATAGTACAGCTTAAAATCAGGAAGGGCGTTGTTATTCCTCAGGATTTCTCTGGCTGTTTGGCGACTTTTATGGTTTCATATACATTTTAGGAGTGATTTTTCTACTTCTGTTAAAAAAAATGCCACTGGAATCTTGAAAGGGTTTGCACTGAGTCTGTAGATGGCTTTGGTAAAACTGACATTTTAACAATATTAAGTCTTCCAATCCATGAATTCAGGAATACCTTTCCATTTAGAGGTATTTTCTTCAGCTATTTTCATCAAGGGACTGGCAGTTTTCATTGCAGAGATCTTTCACCTCCTAAAATTAATTTATTCCTAGGAATTTTATTTTTGATGCTAACACAAATGAGATCAATTTCTTTATTTTTCCCAAATTTTGCTGTTTGCATATGGAAAGGCATTGATTTTTGTATGTTAATTTGGCATTCTGCAACATTACTGAATTCATTCATATATCTAACAGCTTTTTGGTTTAGTGTTTAATTTCTATACATAAAATAGAGTAATCTACAAATACAGACAATTTTAGAGATACTAAGGGAACATTTCATGCAAAGATGGGCTCAATAAAGGACAGAAATGGTAGGGACCTAACAGAAGCAGAAGATATTAAGAAGAAGTGGTAAGAATACACAGAAGAATTGTACAAAAAAGTTCTTCATGACCCAGACAATCACGATGGTGTGATCACTCACCTACAGCCAGACATCTGGAACGTGAAGTCAAATACTGGCGTATAGCTGATTGAAAATGTTGTGCTAGTTGTCAGGTGTACAGCAAAGTGATTCAGTTATACATATACATGTATCTATTCTTTTTTCCTGGTGGCTCAGCCGTGAAGAATCTGCCTGCCAATGTAGGGGACATGAGTTCAATCCCTGGGTCAGGAAGATATCCTGGAGAAGGAAATGGCAACCACTCCAGTATTCTTGCCTGGGAAATCCCATGGACAGAGGAGGTGGGCTGCAGTCTACGGGGCCACAGAGTCACACCACTTAGCGACTAAACAACAACAACATTCTTTTTCAAGTTCTTTTTCCATTTACGCTATTACAGAATATTGAGCAGCGTTCCCTGTGCTATACAGTAGGTCCTTGCTGTTTTACCTATTTTTTTTCCCAGTCTCATTTCATTGTTTTGGGAGGGCTGTGCGGGGTCTTCTTTGTGGCACGTGGGGTCCTTGTTGCTGCAAAAGACCTTCTCTAGTTGCAGTGTGTGGGCTCTAGAACACAAAGGCTCAGTAGTTGCAGTGCATGGGCTCAGCAGATGTGGCACCCAGGCTTGGTTGTAGCATGTAGGATCTTGGTTCCCTGACCAGGGATCGAACCTGGCCCCACTGCACTGGGACCATGGAGTCTTAGCCACTGGACCACCATGGAAGTTCCTTACCTATTTTAAGTATAGCAGCGTGCATATGTCAATCCCAACCTCCCAATCTATCCTTCCGTGCCTCACATCCTCCCAGTATCTCTAAGTTCGTTCTCTAAGTCTGTGAGTCTGCTTCTGTTTTATAAATAAGTTCATGTATATCGTTTTTTAAAGATTCAGCACATAAGCAACATCGTATGATATTTGTCTTTCTCTGACTTACTTCACTTGGTATAATAATCTTCAGGTACATCCATGTTGTTGTAAATGGCATTATTTTGTTCTTTTCAATGGCTGAGTAATATTCCATTGTATATATGAGCCACATCTTCTTTATCCATTCCTCTCGTCAAAAGGACATATAGGTAATTTTGGGGTCTTGGCTACTGTAAATAGTGCTGCAATGAAATCAGGGTGCAGGGATCTTTTCAAATTATGACTGTCTCAGGATATATGCTCAATAGTGAGACTGCTGCATCATACGGTGGCTCTACTTTTCATTTTTTAAGAAACTTACATTCTGTTCTCCACGGCGGCTGCACCAATTTACATTCCCACAACAGTGTCGGAGGGTTCCCTTTTCTCCACACATTCTAGCATTTATTATTTGGACTTCTTGCTGATGGCCATTCTGACTGGTGTAAAGTGATACTTCTTTATAGTTCTGATTCACAGTTCTCTAATAATTAGTGATGTTGAGCATCTTTTTATGTGCTTCTTGGCTATCTGTATATCTTCTGCCCATTTTTTGATTGGGTTCTTTGCTTTTTTGATATTGAGTCACATGAGCTGTTTAAAAATTATAGGGATTAATCCCTTGTTGATCACATTGTTTGCAAATATTTTCTCCCATTCTTTGGGTTGTGTTTTTGTTTTGTTTGTGGTTTCCTTTTTGTGCAAAACCTTTTGAGTTTAATTAGGTTCTGTTTATTCATTTTTGTTTTTATTTCCATTGCTAATGAAAAAGTTATTGTTGTGATTTATGTCAAAGAGTGTTCTGCCTATGTTTTCCTCTAAGACTTTTATAGTATCTGGTCTTACATTTAGGTCTTTAATCCATTTTGAGTTTATTTTTTAATATGGGGTTTAAGAATATTCTAATTTCTTATTTGTGTGTGTAGCTGTCCAGTTTTCTCAGAACCAGTTATTGAAGAGACTGTCTTTTCTCCATTGTCTGACCTCACTTGTCATAGATTAAGTGACAACAGGTGTGAAGTTTATTTCTGGGTTTTATACCCAGTTCCACTGATCTGCTTTGTAGTACAGTTTCAAGTCAGAGGAGGAAATGGCAACCCACTCCATTATTCTTGCCTGGAAAATCCCATGGACGGAGGAACCTGGTAGGCTACAGTCCATGGGGTTGCAAAGAGTCGGACACGACTGAGTGACTTCACTTTCAAGTCAGACAGCCTGATACCTCTAGCTGTGTTTTCCTTTCTTAAGATTGCTTTGGCTATTTGGGGGTCTTTTATGTAAAAATTTTTTTGTTTTAGTTCTGTGAAATACATTACTGATAATTTGATAAGGATTGCTTTGAATTTGTACACTGCTTTGGGTATTATAGTCATTTGACAATATTGATTCTTCCAATTCAAGAACATGGTATATCTTTCCATCTGTTTGTGTCATCTTTGATTTCTTCCATCAGTATCTTGTAGTCTTCGGAGTGCAAGTCTTTTGCATCTTTAAGTGGGCTTATTCCTAAGTATTTTATTCTTTTTGATGTGATGGTAAATGAGGGTGGTTTCTTTAATTTCTCTTTCTGATTTTCCATTGTTAGTATGTAGAAATGCAACAGATTTCTGTGTATTAACTTTGTATCCTGCAACTTGACCAGATTCATTGATGAGCTCTAGTACTCTTCTGGTAGTATCTTTAGAATTTTTTTAACGTATAGCATCATATCATCTACAAATAGCAACAGTTTCACTTCTTTTCCAATTTGGATTCCTTTGATTTCTTTTTCTTCTTATTGCCATGGCTAGGACTTCCAAAACTATGTTGAATAAAAGTGGCAAGAGTGGACATCGTCTTCTTGTTCCTGATCTTAGAGGAAGTGCCTTCAGCTTTTCCTCATTGAGTAAGATGATAGCTGTAGGTCTCTTATACATGGTCTTTATTATGTTGAGGTATGCTCCTGCTATGGGCTTCCCCACTGGCTCAGCAGTGACCTGCAATGCTGGAGACATGGGTTCAATCCCTGCGTTAGGAAGATCCCCTGGAGGAGAGCATGGCAACCCACTCCAGTAATCTTGCCTGGAGAATCTCATGGACAGAGGAGCCTGGCAGACTACCGTCCAGAGGGTTACAAGCGGTCAGACACGACTGAAGTGACTAAGCATAGCACAGCACATGTTCCCTCTATATGCACTTTATGCAGAGTTTTAACCATAAATAGGTGTTGAATTCTGTCAAAAGGTTTTTCTGAATCTATTGAGATGATGTGTTCTTTATTCTTCAGTTTGTTGATGTGGTGTATCACACAGATTGATTTGTATATATTGAAAAATTCCTGCATCCCTGGGGATAAATCCCATCTGAACATGGTATATGACTTTTCTAATATTTTGTTGGAATTGGTTTCCTAGTATTTTATTGAGGACTTTTGCCTCTATGTTCATCACTGATATTGGTGTATAATTTTCTTTTTGTGGTATCACTGCCTGGTGTTGATATCAGTGTGATGGTGGGAGTGTTGCTTCCTCTGCAGTTTTTTGGAAGAGTTTCAGGACAGGTGCTCTTCTCTAAATGTTTGACAGAATTCACCTGTGGAGTCACCCGGTCCTAGACTTTTGTTTGTTGGGAGTTCTTTAAATCACAGTTTCAGTTTCACTTTCAGTACTTGTGATTCGTCTGCTCATTTTCAATTTCTTCCTGGGAGATTGTACCTTTCAGTTCAGTTCAGTCTTGGGAGATTGTACTTTTCTAAGAATTTGTCCATTTCTTCTGGTTTGTCCATTTCATTATGCTTACAGTAGTCTCTCATGATCCTTTGTATTTCCGTGCTGTGTAACTTCTCCATTTTCATTTCTAATTCTGACTTGAGCCTTCTCCTATTTTTCTCGATAAGTCTGGCTAAAGGTTCACCAATTTTATTTATGTTTCAAATAACAGGTTTTAGTTTCATTGATCTTTTCTATTGTTTTCTTCACCCCTATTTCATTTATTTCTGCTCTGATCTTTATAATTCCTCTCTTTGTAACTTTGGATTTTGTATGTTCTTCTTTACCCAGTTGCTTTAGGTGCAAGATTACATTGTTTATTTGAGATCTTTCTTGTTTCCTGAGATAAGATTTTATTGCTATAAACTACCCTCTTATTACTGCTTTTGCTGCATCCCATAGGTTTTTGGATCATTGTGCTTTTACTTTCATTTGTCTCTAGGTATTTTTTAATTTCCTCCTTGATTTCTTCAGTGATCATTAGTTGTTTAGCAGCCTACTGTTTAGCCTCCACATGTTTAATTTTTACAGCTTTTTTTCTTATAGCTGATTTCTATTCTCATAGCATTGTGGTTGGAAAATATGCTTGATATCATTTAAACTTTAAAATTTGCCAAGGCTCACTTTGTGGCCCAGCATGTGGTCTATCCTGGAGAATGTTTCGTGTGCACTTGAGAAGAATGTGTATTCCACTGCTTTTGGATGGAATGCTTTATAAACATCAATTAAGTCCACCTAGTTTAAGGTATCATTTATGGTCTGCGTTTACTTCTTGATTTTATGTCTGGATGATCTGTCCACTGATGAAACTGGGGTGCTACTGTCCCCCACTATTACCATGTTACTATTGACTTCTCTTTTTATGACCGTTAGTATCTGTCTTAGATATTGAAGTACTCCTATGCTGGGTACATAAATATTTACAATTATTATAGATTATTCTTGGGTTGACCTCTTGATCATTATGCAGTGTTTTTGTCTCTTGTAACAGTCTTTAAAGTCTATTTTATCTGATATGAGTATTGCTATCCAGCTTTCTTCTGGTGTGTATTTGCACGGAATACCTTTTTTCTATCCTTTCACTTTGTGTGCACGTGTTCCTAGATCTGAAGTGGATCTCTTGTAGACAGCATGTATACATCTGTTTTTGTCTGCCTTGTTGATGTATACATTCAGCTAGTCTGTGTCTGTTTATTGGAGCATTTAATGTTTACGTTTAAGGTAATTATCTATATAGATGTTCTTACTTGGGCTTCCCTCGTAGCTCAGTGGGTAAAGAATCTGCCTGCAAGGCAGGAGACTGGGGTTCGATCCCTTGGTCAGGAAAATCTGCCGGAGGAGGGCACGGCAACCCCCTCCAGTATTCCTGCCTGGAGAATCCCATGGACAGAGGAGCCCGGCAGGCTACAGTCCATGGGGTCGTAAGAGTTGGACACGACTTAGCGACTAAAACACCACCACCATGTTCTTACTTCCACTTTGTTAACTGTTCTGGATTTGTTTTTGTAGGTCTTTTTTCTTTCCTTCCTCTTTTGTTCTCTGTTGTGGTTTCATACCTAACTTCAGTACTGTGTTTGGATTCCTTTTTCTTTTTCGTGTGTGTATCTATTATAGATTTCTGGTTTGTGGTTACCACAGGGTCTTGATATAGCAGTCAGTATATAAAAAGATTGTTTTAAGTTGCTAGTCTTTTAATTTCAAATGCATTTCCAATATCTTGTATTTGTACTCTACTCACAATTGCAGTTTTTGACGTATCTGTGTAGGGATGATTTTCCACCTTTATTGTATGTTTACCTTTACTGGTGAGTAATTTTGTAATTTTCTTGTTTCTAGTTGTGGTGTTTTCTTTTCCACCTCAAGTTCCTTTAGTATTTGTTGCAAAGCTCTCGGTGGTGCTGAATTCTCTTCGCTTTTGCTTTCGGTTACCCCTTCACACACTTTCTTGGGTCCTTTCTCTCACCCTTCTTCTTCCAGGACCCCTACAATGTGAACGCTGGTGCATTTACTGCTGTCCCAGAGGTCTCTGAGACTGTCCTCATTTCTTTTCATCCTATTTTCCTTGTTCTAAGGGAGTGATTTCCACCATTCTGTCTTCCAGGCGATGTATCCACTCTTTTGCCTCAGTTACTCTGCTATTGAGTCACTCTAACCTATTTTTCGTTTCAGTTATCATATTGTTGATCTCTGTTTGTTCTTTAGTCTTATAGGTCTCTGTTAAACTTTTCCTGTATCTTCTCGACCTATCCTTCCATTCTTCTTCCAAGGTCTTGAATCACCTTTACTATTAGTATCATTACCGTAAATTTTTCTTTTTTTTGGTAGATTGCCTATCTCCACTTCACTTAGTTGTTCCTATAGGGTTTTATCTTGCTCTTTAATCTGCTGTCTCATTTTGTCTGACTTTCTGTAACTGTGGTTTCTATTCCTTAAGCTGCAGGACTGTAGCTATTCTTGCCTTTGCTGTCTGCCCCCTGGTGGATGAGGCTGTCTAAGAGTTTTGTGCAGGCTTCCTAGTGGGAGAGACTGGTTCCTGCTCACTGGTGGGTAGAACTGGGTCTTGTCCCTTTGGTGGGCAGGGCTGTGTCAAGGATTATGTTTACTGGGAAACTGTTTATTTAGAAAAACTTAAACCACCTTATAAACTGACAGGTCATGCTATGTTCCCCCCTGGCTGGTTGTCTGGCCCTGAGTGATTCCTCTCTTTCATTTTAGTAAAGTTATAAATCACATTGATTGATTTGGATATGTTGAACGAGCCGTGCATCCCAGGGATAAATTCCACTGGATCATAATGAGTGATCCTTTAAATGCTGCTTAGTTCAGTTTGCTAGTATTTTATTGATAATATTTGCACCTACAGTCATCAAGGATATTTTAGTTTTCTTTTCTGACAGTGTCCTTGGTTGGGCATCAAGGATGATGCTGTCCTTGTAAATCAAGTTTGGAAGTATTTCCATCTCTTCAATATTTTAAGAGAGCTTGAGAATGATTAGTGTTAATTCTTCTTTATACATTTGGTAAAATTCACTAGTGAGGCCATCTAATCCTAGGCTTTTCTTTGTTGGGAGATATTTGATTACTGATTCAATCTCCTTACTAGTAAATGGTCCATTTCTAGATTTCCTATTTCTTCCCTATTTAGTCTTGGAAAGCTGTATGCTTCTTAGACTCTTCCCAGTTCTTCTAGGTTGTCTAGTTTGCTGGAATGTAGCTGTTTGTAGTAACATCTTCTGATCCTTTAAACTTCTGTGGTATCAGTTGTAATATCTCCTTTTTCATCTATAATTTTGTTGATTTGGGTCTTTTTTTCTTTTTTCCTTGGTTAGTCTAAGAGTATGTCAATTTATTTTTATCTTTTTAAAGAGCCAAACTCTTTGTTTGGTTCATCTTTTCTATTGCTTGTTGTTGTTCTCTATTTCATTTATATCTGCTCTAATCTTTATTTCCTTTCTTCTGCTAAATTTAGGGTCAGTTTGCCTTTGTTTTTCTAGTTCCTTAAAGCATAGATGTAGGTTGCTTTGGGAGGCTCTTCCCTAGTTCTTAGAGCAGGCATTTACTGCTATAAACTTCCCTTTTTAACTTCTTTGGCTGTATCCCATAAATTCTAGTATGTTATTCTTTCATTTTCACTTGTCTGAAGATGGTGCCTGCTTCCACACTGCTTCTCTAGATAACACAAACACGACTAAACATTGCTTTCTCCTCTATTGTTCTCACGTTCATGATACTGGCAGTTTCACAGAGAAAAAAATACTGGGAAAAAAACTGGCTTTTGAAAACTTATTACTCTAGCAAATGAATTTGGTCATGTAGGTCTACTGGCCATAGGTCAGGTGACTCAAGTACTGAGAGTAAACCTCTTGCCCTTTGATTGTTTTATCAGTGGCATTTATCAGTGTTATCAGAAAGTGTTTCTGTAGAACAAAAACAGAACTCAGGAGTGCTACAGAATCAACGTAAAACAATGCACAAGTGTATCATGTTTCCCAGACACACGTGGTCACTTGTTTCCTCACATTGTCACCATGGCAGCATAAGTAGTGAGTGTGAATGACAGCGTGAAACTTGTTACTGAATCAGCTGTGAGAGTCAATAGCTCAACACACATACTCCAGAGATGCTGAATGTTTAGACAGCTGAAATTGTGCTAAGAGTTACATGTAAAAAAAAGGGAGCAGTTGGGAATTCAGGTCAGAGTCATGAAAGGCAATTTCTAGTTTTAATAGATCCACCATGTCACAGTCTTTGAGAATCTAGTATGGAATGTTAATTGTTTGCAAAAAGTAGGGAAGGCTATTCGTAATTTTTGCAAATGAAGTACAATGGAAAACACTGTTGCAGCTATTCCAAATAAATAGTCTTGACTTCAACACTAATAAAACAAGCAGGAAGGGTACTTGTAAGCATGATCACAGTGAGAGTGAGAGTGAGATAGTAAAGTCCCCAGCTATTACTGTATTACTATTCATTTCTCCTTTTAATCGGTTAGTTTTGTTTTATATAATTTAGGTATTCTCCTATTGTGAAGTGAAGTCGCTCAGTCGTGTCCGACTCTTTGCAATTCCATGGACTGTAGCCTAGCAGGCTCCTCCGTCCATGGGATTTTCCAGGCAAGAGTAATGGGGTGGGTTGCCATTTCCTTCTCCAGGAGACCTTCCCCACCCAGGTATTGAACCCGGGTCTCCTGTATTGTAGGCAGACGCTTTACCGTCTGAGCCAGCAGGGAAGTCCCTAGGTACATATTTACAGTTGTTGTATCTTTTTGATGGACTAGCACCTTTATCATTATATAATAACCTTGTTTGTCTCTTCAAATGTAAGTACCCTTTAAAATGTACAAATCACTGTTACCTTGTAGGTCATTAAAAAAAAAAAAGTCTGTAGGCTAAAGTTGGCTTCAGGGCTATAGTTTGCCAGTCTCTGTGTTAGACTATAAAACAAGCCTTACTAAACTTTTAAAAACACTCAAAACATACAAGAAGATTCTCTGACCATACAGTCTTCTTGCCTGGAGAATCCCCAGGGACAGAGGAGCCTAGAGGGCTACATTCCATGGGGTCACAAAAAGTTGAACATGACTGAGTGACTAAGCACAGCACAGCATGACAGAATTATACTGGAAATCAACAACAAAGAGAAATTTCAGAAATCCTCAAACATATGGAAACATATGAACAACACACTTCTAAATAACTCACGGGTCAAAGAAGAAATAATGAAGAAAATTAGAAAATATCTTGAATCAAATGGAAACAAAGATACAGCAACATCAAAATTTATGAAAAGCAGCTAAATAGTCCTTAAATAGGAAAATCTACATGTTTAAACACTTTCACTAGCATGAAAGATCTAAAACCATATAATGTAAGCTTGCACTTCAAGAAGCTAGAGTAAGAAAAGCAAATCAAACCCAAAAAGAGTAGAGGGAAGGAAATAATAAAGGTAAGAGCAATGATCCATAAAATATAAAACTGAAAAATAACAGAGAAAGCCAACGAATCCAAAAGTTGGCCCTTTTATAAGATCAACAAAACTGGCGAACATTCAGCTGGACTACCTGCAGGGAACGAGAGTGACAGAGGGAGAGGGAGAGCGAGAGACAGAAGACGTGTCACCAAGCCAAGGGCCATTCCACAGAGACTAAGATAATCGTAAGGAAACAGAACACATGTCACCAAGCTAAGGGCCATTCCACGGAGACTAAGACAATCGTAAGGAAACAGAAGACGCCACCAAGCTAAGGGCCATTCCACGGAGACTAAGATAATCGTAAGGAAACAGAAGACGCCACCAAGCCAAGGGCCATTCCACGGAGACTAAGACAATCGTAAGGAAACAGAACACGTGTCACCTAGCTAAGGGCCATTCCACGGAAATTAAAATAATCGTAAGGAAATAGAAAGAATGATTTTATGCAAAAAACTAGGCAGCACAGACAAAAATGGAAAAATTCCTAAAAAATTATGCAAGAGGCAAGAAACTGAATTAGTCACTTAAAATCTTTATACAGTGAGAAAAACAGGTACCATTTATCATTCACAGACTTTGTGAAGCATTTTTAAATAAACAGTACCAATCCTAAAGAAAATTTATAAGCTAATCCTAATATTTATATGGAAATGAAAAGACCCAAAATAGGGAAAACAATTTTGGAAAGAAGAATCAAGTTCCAGGACTGATACTACCTGATTTCAAGACTTATTTTAAACACAAGTACCAAAGCAATTAGGAAAAGAAAGTCTTTTCAACAAACGGTGCTAGAATACTTGAATATATCCATATTAAAAAATAAACTTAGACCATACCCTTACATCACATAAAGTCAAATGAAATTTGAGCAGATTGAATATATGCTCACAAAAGAATTTAGGAAAAACTTACAAACTGGGCTTTATAAAAACTAAACACTTTTGCTCTTCAAAATACACCATTAAGAAAATGAAAAGGCAAATCACAGACTGAGAGAAAATAATTCATACATTTGATAAAGGATTTGTATCTGAAACACATAAAAATATAAAAATTCAAGTAAAGGATGAATAAAACAGTTAAGATATGAGCACTTCACCAAAGAATACATAATAATGGAAAGTTTTCATATGAAAAGATGCTCAACATCATTAGTAATTAGGGAAATTCAACTTAAAACCACAATGAGACACCACCAGAAAGACTATAATCACAAGACTGACAATACCAAGTGGTGATGGGGATGTGGCAAAAATAGAATTCTCAAACACACTGTTGATGAGATCATGAAATAATAAAGACACTTTTGAAAAGAGTTTGATGGTTTCTTAAAAAGGTAAACAAATGCTTATGATGGACTCAGAAATTCCGCTTGTAGTTTATTTAGCCAAGAAAGATGAATACATATGTCCACCCAAAGATTTATACACAAACGTCTCTAATAGCACTATTCAGTTCAGTTCAGTTCAGTTGCTCAGTTGTGTCCAACTCTTTGTGACAATGGCAGTATTCACACCTGCCAAAAACTGGAAACAGACCAAATGTCTATCAGTTGCCAAATGGTTAAAGAAAATATGGTATATCCATACAATAAAATATAAATCAGCTCTACAAAAAGGAATGAACTACCAAGCATGCCACTACATGAATTAACCTCAAAAACATTAAACTAAGTGAAAGTACCCAGACACAAAATTCTACATTGTATGGTTCCACTTATATGAAAGCTCTATAAAAAGCAAAACAAGAGAGGCAGAAAGAAGGTCAGAAATTGTGTCAGAGAGTGAGAGTGGACTGACTACAATTAAGCGTGAGGGAAGTTTTGGTGATGATGGAAGTGTTTTAGAAGCGGATCATGATGATCATAGCACAGCTGGTAAATTCACTCATAATCAGGAATTGCCAGTTGAAATATCTTGAATCTTTATATCATACATTTTATGGGATGTAGTAAATTATATCTCAATAAACCTGTTATAAAATGTTTACCAAAAGGGATGTGGTACTAATTAGTATCCAGCCCAGACTGAGGTACTAATAACGAACTAAACAATCTAACTTCTTTGGCTTTTTGACAAGGCTACTACATTAGGAGACGACCATAATCATAATACATCAAGATTCCAGCATTAAAACCACTGATGTATCTAACTAAAAAATTAATGATATTTTGATTTTTGATATTTTGTTTGACTTGGTATGAATAGAATGTTAGATTTCTAATTAAAAAAATAGATATGCAACAAACAACAAAGGTTTACTACAACTATAGTCAGTATCTTATAATAACCGATAATGGAAAATAATCTCAAGAATAATGTATGTGTATATATGTATAACTGAATCAACTTGTTGTGAACCTGAAACCTCGTTAAGTCAACTATACGTCAATAAAACATATACATTAAGAAAAAAAAAGGACCCATGGAAATGTTCTATTTCTTGATTCCCGTGATGGCTTCATGTCAAATTCATCAAAATCTATTCTAAAAAGGATATGTTTTGCTGCACATTAATTGTATTTCAATAAACTTAACAAAACAAATAATGACCTATCCTTCTTTGTCTAGGGGAAAAAATGTTTAATGAATTTCTACTGGAGTATGGGCTTCCCTCATAACTCAGTTGGTAAAGAATCTGCCTGCAATGCAGGAGACCCCAGTTTGATTCCTGGATTGGGAAGATCTGTTGGAGAAGGGATAGGCTACCCACCCCAGTATTCTTGGGTTTCCCTGGTGGCTCAGCTGGTAAAGAATCCGCCTGCAATGCGAGAGGACCTGGGTTCGATCCCTGGGTTGGGAAGATACCCTGAAGAAGGGAAAGGCTACACACACTCCAGTATTCTGGCCTGGAGAATTCCATGGACTTTATATAGTCCATGGGGTCACAAAGAGTTGGACACGACTGAGTGACTTTCCCTGGAGTATAGCTGCTTTACAATGCAGTATTAGTTTCTCCTGTACAGCAAAGAGAATCAGGTGTTTAAATTAGGAATGTCTTGCTGGAAAAAAAAATTGGCAATTCTCTATTAAAGTATGAAGTATACGTTTTTTTGACTCAGCCAAAAAAAAAAACCCACTGGTGTAAAGTATTACAGGTTTCTTCTGTACCTGTATCCTAGCCTGTTAGACATTTTTATTGGTTACTTTTATAAAGACACTAAGGACTTGCTTTTCAAATATGTAAGTGATTTAAAAGTGGGAAGGAAAGCTAACTTGACACCTGACAGAATCATGACTAAAAGTGATTTCATACCTATTTACTGGCAAATAATTTAAAGTTTCACAAAGGCAAGTATCGGGATAAAGTGTTACTGGCAACTCTCTCTGGGTGGGAGTGTGAACTGTTACAACCCCTGTGGAGAGTCATGTATATTCCCCCTAAACCAGCAATTCTACGCTGATGACGTACCCTAGGGAGGAGCTACTCTTCTCTTGTGCCCTCAGGGGAACCTTTGATCTGAGCAGCTCTATCCAGGGCTCCCAAGTGCCTCCAGTTTAACTTCAACATGCCAGAAAAACAGCATTTTCAGTGTGTGCCATGACATGAAAAGGATTGGGAAGCACTGCCTTAGAAAAGCTCTCACACATAAGCACCAAGAAACATGTACGAACAACATTAAATCCAACAACTGCAAATGAAAACTACGTCAACAACATCCATCATCTTAGAGGCAGAGAGCACACTTAACACCCAGATCTGAGTTTCTAAATACCACTCTCCAAAGGAAGAATAGAACGATCCTGGAACTACGTATGATAGCAGAAAATAAGGAAGTGCTCAAAAAAAGACAGGCATGTTTCAAAAAGCCATAGGAGCCAACCAGAAGGCGCTCTCAATGGCTAACAATGGAACAATTTGAACAACAAAGTAATAACAGCATTGGATTACAACCCATAGAATAAAACAAATATCTAAGAGTTATTATTGGCATGAATATATAAAAGAGGAAGACTTCTTTACAGAATTCCAATTAATAAATGTAGAAACAATGACTGAAATACAAATGGCATAATTAGCATATATCATATTAATTACTGTTGAAGGCAAGATCCACCAATGCATGCCCAAGATGTGAAGTGTGAGAAGAAACAGCATAATGACATAGCTTCAAAAAGTATCTCCAAAATACTTACCAATTACAAACGGAAAATAGAAAGTGGAGAAACTCTAGCCAACAGCTTAACCAAGAGATCAAGGTTAAACCACTAGTAACAAGACACAGCAATATTATACACCTCCCAATATGATATATGATGCACTGAGAAGGGCGTAAGATAGCTTCTGTGATATTCTTGTCAAAAGCATAAAACTCAATCTAATCACAAGGAAATAGCAAATTCTATATTCAGTCTTTTCTTGTGCTAAATTTCTAGGATTCTGAAGATAGTTAACCAGCATCAATAGTTTTCCGAAAATTTCATTATGAGCAAAGTATAAAAGATAACAAGAAGTAAGACTAAGAACAGAAAAATTTAATTCTCCACAACATTATAAATAATGGGTGTGTCTTAAAATGCATACCATGTATCATATACATACCTATTTAACAAATGACTTAAGCAAGAATATCAAATTCTTATAGCATAGTATCTTAGGGTCCTATGAAGGATACAATGTGACAAGTCTTTCTCCCTTGGGTAACTAGACAATATAGTCCTTTCTCCTTAACCTTTGACTATGGGAAGCAGTAAACATTTCTCTCCATCTTCCATTCCAGTATGTGCCTCTTGCCTCTCACTCTGTTTTCATTCATTCAATATTAACTAACTAGCCATGTGAAAGGCAGGGCACCAAGAGCTGTAGGAGATACAAAGGTAAGATTAATCACCTCCTGTTTCAAAACTGCTTCCACTTTCTGATGCTTTTAAAAACAGGAGCTTTGAAACTTATCCAGTTTTACCCTCCTCATTACAGTGGAATCACTGGCCTGGCTCAACTAACTACATCCTCCTTGAAAGCTGAAGTTGCTAAAAGAGACTTTTCCATTCTGACTTTCATGAAAATCATCTCTTTACTTGTCTTTTCACTTTTACCATTCAATTAAGCATCCTTATAACTATATTAAATTTTTTATTATATTCTATATAATACATTAACATATATTACATTAAGTATTATTTCATTTTGCTTATTTCAGAATTTTATATAAGTAGAATCATATAATATACATTCTTTTGTGACTGGTTTCTGTTACTCAAAGTTATATTAGTGAGGTTCAAACATACTATGGAATGTAATTGCATACTTCTTTTTATTGTCATCTAATATTTGTTTATGAATTATTCCACTCTGTGAATTAACCAGTTTCAACCATTCTACTGTTAAAGGACACTTCTGCTGTCTCTACCTGGAGGCAATTATGAACATTACAAGTTTGAGGAACGTCACTACACGTCTTCTGGTTCATACACAGAGTAAACCCGGGAGAATGGCTTGGTCAGAGCACGCATGTCATCAACATAGGGCATGAAGCCCCTGCTGCTCCACAGGCTCATAAATGCTCAGTTTTCTCCGTCTTTAAGTGAACTGGGCTGGGTCGGTAAGATCCCCTGGAGGAGGGAATGGTAACCCACTCCAGTACTCTTGCCTGGAGAACTCCATGGACAGAGGAGCCTGGTGGGCTACAGTCCATGGGTCGCAAAGAGTTAGATATGAGTGAGTGACTAACACATTCATGTACTGTGATTTAATTTGCATATCCCTGGTAACTAACAAAGCATAACATATTAACATCTGTTTACTGGACATTTGTATTTCCTCTTTAGAAAAGTACCTGTTCAAGTCTCCTGCCAATTCTCTAAGCTAGGTTGTTGGCCTTTTTCATACTCATTTGCCAGGAGTTCATCATGGATAAAACTCCTTTGTCAGTTATATGTATTGTAAATATCTTCTCTCATGGTAAGGCATATCTTTTTATTATTTGATGATCTATATCAAGAAGGCACAAGCTATGGTCCACATGCCAATTCTGTCCCACTATCTATTTTTGTATATAAAGTTTCACTTATTGCACATCATTCAAATACTGCCCTTTGTTTGCTTTCTGCACAGAGCTAAGTAGTTGGGCAAAGACAGTACTGCCAGAGTAACTGGCCCTTTACAGAAAAAAGTGTGCTAATCCCTGACCTAGGTGATGAAAATGCTTTTTAAATTTCTCATGTCAATTTTTCATCAATCTTTCCCTTTATATCTATGCATTTGGTAACCTGTTTTAAGAAGTCCCTACTCTGAGGACATGAAGAAATTCACCTGCGTTATTCAGTCCAGGGGAATTACTAGTTATGCTGCTGCTGTTGTTGTTCAGTCGCTCAGTCGTGTCCGACTCTTTGCAACCCTATGGACTGCAGCACGCCAGGCTTCCCTGTCCTTCCCTATCTCCCGGAGCTTGCTCAAATTCATGTCCCTTGAATTGGTGACGCCATCCAACCATCTCGTCCTCTGTTGTGCCCTTCTCCTCCCGCCTTCAATCTTTCCCAGCATCAGGATCTTTTCTAATGAGTCAGCTCTTCGCATCAGGTGGCCAAAGTATTGGAGATACAGCTTCAGCATCAGTCCTTCCA
This sequence comes from Okapia johnstoni, assembly GCA_024291935.2. Taxonomy (NCBI): domain Eukaryota; kingdom Metazoa; phylum Chordata; class Mammalia; order Artiodactyla; family Giraffidae; genus Okapia; species Okapia johnstoni. The sequence goes on from CM044326.1 coordinate 5,898,020, forward strand.
GTGAATATTCAGGATTGATTTCCTTTAGGATTGACTGGCTTGATCTCCTATGCCAGCAAATTTAGAAAACTCAGTATTGGTCACAGGACTGGAAAAGGTCAGTTTTCATTCCAATCCCAAAGAAAGACAATGCCAAAGAATGTTCAAACTACTGCACAATTGCACTCATCTCACATACTAGCAAAGTAATACTCAAAATTCTCCAAGCTAGGTTTCAATAGTACGTGAACCGAGAACTTTCAAGTGTTCAAGCTGGATTGAGAAAAGGCAGAGGAATCAGAGAACAAATTGCCAACGTCCACTGGATCACTAAAAAAGCAAGAGAATTTCAGAAAAACATCTACTTCTGCTTCACTGACTACGCTAAAGCATTTGTGTGGACCACAACAAACTGTGGAAAATTCTTAAAGCAATGGGAATGCTAGACCACCTTACCTGCCTCCTGAGAAACCTGTATGCAGGTCAAGAAGCAACAGTTAAAATCAGACTGGTTCAAAATTGGGAAAGGAGTACGTCAAGGTTGTATACTGTATGCTTATTTAACGTCTATGCAGAGTACATCATGAGAAATGCAGGGCTATATGAAGAACAAGCTGGAATCAAGATTGCCGGGAGAAATATCAATAATCTCAGATATGCAGATGACACCACCCTTATGGCAGAAGTGAAGAGGAACTAAAAAGAGCCTCTTGATGAAGATAAAAGAGGAGAGTGAAAAAGCTGGCTTAAAACTCAACATTCAAAAAACAAAGATCATGGCATCTGGTCCCATTAATTCATGGCAAATAGATGGGGAAACAATGGAAACAGTGACAGAGTTTTAGTTTAACTGCACTGTGGTAAGACAACAGTAAGATTTCACTTCTTACTTGATTTCTGTAAATGTTCCATGTGCCTGAAAAGAATATATTTTCTTTAGCTGTAGAATATGTTATTCTATAAACCCCATTAGGTTAACTTCACATTTGAAAAACAGGTTATGCAAATAATTTCAGACCTAGAATGTCATCTTTCTCCTGAGAATAATTCTATTGGCTTCCATCAGGCATTTGGAGATATAAGCAACCTAAAATGCAATGTCAGAAATTTTCATGTTTGTCTGGGCAGGTGGCCGCCCAGACAACTGGAAGCTGGGCTGCAATCCATGCAAGGGCTGCTTTAAATGTATGAAAATACTCTCCTTATGAAATATTTTACCTGCAAAAATACTTCAGTATATATCCTAACAGATAAGGACTTTTTAAAACAAATCCACAATACCATTACTGCACTTAATAAAATCAAGAACTTCTTAATACTAATACTCTAGCCATGTTCAATTTTTCCTGATAGTCAAAGAAACGAAAAGCTACGATCTCTACTGGAATCTATTATTTCATTAGATATTACAAAACACTGGTTTTTCTAACTGCATCATTCCTTCTATATTTATTAGCTATAGTTACTCCATATTGAAAAACTCTCCTTCATTCAATCATTTAGTTACCCTGAAATATAACTGGGTTAAAAAAAGGCATAATAATGTTTCTTTTCCTTTAAATTTTTTCAAAGAACAAGTTGGGACCGTATCAACCTCCAACTAGTTTTGTTTTTTTTTTTTAAGGAGCATTATTATGAACTCACAAAAATTTAGGTATCTGACGTGGTTTGTTTTATTTTTTTTGACGTGTTTTTAATTCACTTCAGTCATTATTCTTTTTGATGGTCAAATTGTCCAGTGTTGATACCTCTATTATTTTCACAAGACCCTAATAGTCTTTGATTGGTTTTCTGTTCTCTGGCATTAGACTTCCCAAGTATATATCTTTTATGCTGTGCCTCAACCAAGCAACTCAAGTTTGTTGCAATGTAAAATGGTTTGTAACAACTGCAGTCTCTTTGGCCTGGGAAATCTTTATTATATTGTTAGCTTACCAGTATCTTCAAAACAGGATTTTTTCCCTCCGGTTTCTGTAACTGTCCTTAAGAGAGGGTCAGACTGAATTATTCATTCTGCCAATTTTGTATGCAGAAGTCCCCAAGTAAGTAAAGCAGAAAGCACAAGGAAACAGACTAATGGATTAATTGATTAGTGGAAGAGAACACCAAAACCAGCTGTTTAAAGACCACTGTCTTCCACTGTGTGTCACAGAATGGAAGACTGGCTCAGCACAATCAACTAAACTGCGGGAGAACTTGGAAAAGCTAGAGATTAAGATCACAGTTCAGAGTAGTTTTGTTCCTGAACCCAGAAGTTGGTTCCAAAACTAATTTTCAATTAGTTTCAATTCAGCCATCAAAGAAGATGCAAAATATCACACTGGCACTGGACTAATAGCAAAAGTGAAATGGAAAATAACCATTAACAGGTCTAATTAGTGTGTTTAGCAGTGGCAGTAAAATGAGGAGCCAGATAACACGCACCAACACATAGTCTGAATACCAAAATTCTTATAAATGGAAAGAACAAGTTTTTAACACTCCAAATGCTAAGCATATACATCTAAGTTCAGTTCAGTTCAGTCGCTTAGTCGTGTCCGACTCTTTGCAATGCCATGAACCGCACAGCATGCCAGGCGTCCCTGTCCATCACCAACTCCTGGAGGTTACCCAAACTCATGTCCATCAAGTCGGTGATGCCATCCAGCCATCTCATCCTCTGTCGTCCCCTTCTCCTCCTGCCCTCAATTCTTCCCAGCATTAGGGTCTTTTCCAGTGAGTCAACTCTTCGCATGAGGTGGCCAAAGTATTGGAGTTTCAGCTTCAACATCAGTCCTTCCAATGAACACCCAGGACTGATCTCCTTTAGGATGGACTGGTTGGCTCTCCTTGCAGTCCAAGGGACTCTCAAGAGTCTTCTCCAACACCACAGGTCAAAAGTATCAATTCTTCGGCACTCAGCTTTCTTTATAGTCCAACTCTCACATCCATACATGACTACTGGAAAACCCATAGCCTTGACTAGACAGACCTTTGTTGACAAAGTAATGTCTTTGCTTTTTAATATGTTATATACATCTAAAGTTGAGATTAAAAGGGAGAGATCCTACAGGGAAAAAGACAAGGGGACCATTCTTTAATACAATTCTTTTCACAGCAAAAGCAGTCAAAAATTATTTTTGGTAGATGGCTGACATACTAAAACATACTAAACTTCATTATACGACTTCAACCATTTTTGTCTCAAGTCTCTCCCACAAGAAACAGTATTAAAAGATCTTGACAGTAACAAGCAGGCCTCAGATGCGAGGCCTTGGATGAGAGCACAGCCCTTGGCCAACCCAGCCTTAGGTGCAGCCTTGTGAGACCCTAAGCAGGTAATCCAGCTAAGCTGTGCCTAGACTCCTGATTCACAGACACTGAGATAATAAACGCGTGGTTTTTAAAACTGCTAAATTTGTGGTCATTTGTTATCCAGCAATAGATAACTAATGTAGTATCGCAAGTTAGAACATGATTTTAATTTAATTTCCTCAATCATGTAAATCTTTGAATTAGATACTTTTCAAGAAAATATGGATAAATTTCTAGTAACAGCTTAGAAAAGGCACTGGATTGAGAAACAAAAGATAGGGTGTAAGTCATGCTTCTACCTTACTAAGCAAGCCTGTGTAAGTTTCACCACCTCTCAGGGCCTCAAGATTTCTTATTTGTAATCAGGGATAAAACCTGCCCTTACAAAGCATGAAATAAACCAAAATCCAACTGCCTCTCATCAACAGTTCTGCTATCACTCTAGTGTACACCACCATCCTCTCTCCCTGGCTTATTTTAGCAGATTCCTGACTCATCTCAATTTTTGTCCTTGGCTCCTTTACACAAGTTGCTTGCGTGATCCTTTAAGTCAGATGATATCACTCTTGTGCTCAAAATCTTCCAGTGGCTTTCCATCACATCTGGAATAAATGTGATTTTACGTTTGTTGTTTTATTGATTGATTCTATTTATTTATTTCATTTTAATTTTATTTTCAAAATCACATTTTGGAAATACGTGATTTGGAAATTTGGAAATGTGATTTCCAAAATGGCCAAGTCTTTAGCAAGTATGGTCATTCATCCCTTGGTTTACGAGGGGGACTAGTCCCGGGAACCCCCCCAGATATCAAAACCTTTGGATCCTGAAGTCCCTTAATGTAAAATGGAGCAGTATTTACATATAACCTATGCATATGCTGTGAAAGTGCTGCACCCGATATGCCAGCAAATCTGGAAAACTTAGCAGTGGCCACAGGATTGGAAAAGGTCAGTTTTCATTCAAATCCCAAAGAAAGGCAATGCCAAAGAATGCTCAAACTACCTCACAATTGCACTCATCTCACACGCTAGTAAAGTAATGCTCAAAATTCTCCAAGCCAGGCTTCAGCAATACGTGAACCGTGAACTTCCAGATGTTCAAGCTGGTTTTAGAAAAGGCAGAGGAACCAGAGATCAAATTGCCAACATCCGCTGGATCATCGAAAAAGCAAGAGAGTTCCAGAAAAACACCTATTTCTGCTTTATTGACTATGCCAAAGCCTTTGACTGTGTGGATCACAATAAACTGTGGAAAATTCTGAAAGAGATGGGAATACCAGACCATCTGACCTGTCTCTTGAGAAACCTGTATGCAGGTCAGGAAGCAACAGTTAGAACTGGACATGGAACCACAGACTGGTTCCAAATAGGAAAAGGAGTACGTCAAGGCTGTATATTGTCACCCTGCTTATCTAACTTATATGCAGAGTACATCATGAGAAATGCAGGGCTGTATGAAGAACAAACTGGAATCAAGATTGCCGGGAGAAATATCAATAACCTCAGATATGCGGATGACACCACCCTTACGGCAGAAAGTGAAGAACTAAAGAGCCTCTTGACGAAAGTGAAAGAGGAGAGTGAAAAAGCTGGCTTAAAGCTCAACGTTCAGAAAACTAAGATCATGGCATCTGGTCCCATCACTTCATGGGAAATAAATGGGGAAATAGTGGGAACAGTGTCAGACTTTATTTTTGGGGGCTCTAAAATCACTGCTGATGGTGATTGCAGCCATGAAATTAAAAGACGCTTAGTCCTTGGAAGGAAGGTTATGACCAACCTAGATAGCATATTTAAAAGCAGAGACATTACTTTGCCAACAAAGATCCATCTAGTCAAGGCTATGGTTTTTCCAGTGGTCATGTATGGATGTGAGAGTTGGACTATAAAGAAAGCTGAGCACCGAAGAACTGATGCTTTTGAACTGTGGTGTTGGAGAAGACTCTTGAGAGTCCCTTGGACTGCAAGGAGATCCAACCAGTCCATCCTAAAAGAGATCAGTTCTGGGTGTTCATTGGAAGGACTGATGTTGAAGCTGAAACTCCAATACTTTGGCCACCTCATGCAAAGAGTTGACTCTTTGGAAAAGACCCTAATGCTGGGAAGAATTGAGGGCAGGAGGAGAAGTGGACGACAGAGGATGAGATGGTTGGATGGCATCACCGACTCGATCGATATGGGTTTGGGTAAACTCCGGGAGTTGGTGATGGACAGGGAGGCCTGGCGTGCTGTGATTCATGGGGTCACAAAGAGTCAGACACAACTGAGAGACTGAACTGAACTGAACATGCATATTCTCCCATATACTTTAATTGATCTCCAGATTACTTATCATACCTAACACAATGTAAATGCTATGTAAATAGTTGCCAGTGCTGCAAATTCAAGTTTTGTTTTAGAACTTCCTAGAATTTTCCCCCCAAATATTTTCCACCCACTGTTGGTTGAATCCACAGATAGAGAATCCACAGATACAGAGGCCCAACTGTTTAGTACAGATGGTCCCTGATTTACGATGGTTCAATCTACATTTTTCAACTTAACAACACTACAAAAGGAATACACATTCGGTACAAACTGAACTCTGAATTTTGATCTCATAAAAATCTTGTGATGCTGGGCCATGGCAGTGAGCCACAGCTCCCAGTCAGTCATACAGTCAGGGTAAATACCAGATACATTTACATCCATTCTGTACTCATACAACCATGCTGTTTTTCACTTTTAGTACAGTTTTCAATAAATTACATGAGATAGTCAATACCATATTATAAAACAGGCTTTGTGTTAGATGATTTTGCCCAACTGGAGGCTATGTAACTGTTCTGAGCACGTTTAAGGTTAGGCTGGATTAGGCTACAGTTTTCAGTAGGTTAGGTTTATTAAATGCATTTTCTACTTAACAAAATTTTCAACTTACAATGGCTTATTAGGATGTAGCTCCATCAAAAAAAATCCTGCATATTGCACCTTAGCAAAAATCTCAATTGTAGTATCTTTAATTTAATTTTAAAACTGAATGGGTGATGGAAGTCAGAAGAGCAATTACCCTTAGAAGAGGGGTGAGAGTGTCTAGAAATAAGCATAAGCAGGTTTCTGGGGTTCTGGTTACAAAAAATATATTTGGTGAAAATTCACTGAGTATTACTTTAAATCTGTGCACTTTCCCATATGTAATGACTTCTACAGTTTTAAAACATGAATGAACTAATTAGAATTTTTGATTCCCCTTTAAAAGCTATACTTCAGGTTTCCCATCTTTAAAAAAAGGTGAAAAAAATATTAAAAAACCCTATTGTGTCTGATTATTGGGACGATTAATAGAGAAAAAAAGTTAAGCACCTAGCATGCCTGGCCTACTTTAAACACTTACTAAATGTACTAACAATAATAATAATCTCTTGGTTATCTGGAGAGTTACCACTTTTTAGAGTAACTGTTATGATTGTTACTACTCACAATAACAATAGCATGAATGCTGCTGCTGCTGCTGCTAAGTCGCTTCAGTCGTGTCTGACTCTGTGCGACCCTATAGACGGCAGGCCACCAGGCTCCGCCATCCCTAGGATTCTCCAGGCAAGAATACTGGAGTGGGTTGCCATTTCCTTCTCCAGTGCATGAAAGGGAAAAGTTAAAGTGAAGTCGCTCAGTCGTGTCCGACTCTTTGCGACCCCATGAATTGCAGCACGCCAGGCCTCTCTGTCCATCACCAACTCCCGGAGTCTACCCAAACCCATGTCCATCGAGTTGGTGATGCCATCCAACCATCTCATCCTCTGTCGTCCCTTTCTCCTCCTGCCCCCAATCCTACCCAGCACTAGGGTCTTTTCCAATGAGTCAACCCTTCCCATGAGGTGGCCAAAGTACTGGAGTTTCAGCTTCAACATCAGACCTTCCAATGAACACCCAAGATTGATCTCTTTTAGGATGGATTGATTGGATCTCCTTGCAGTCCAAGGGACTCTCAAGAGTCTTCTCCAACACCACAGGTCAAAAGCATCAATTCTTCGGTGCTCAGCTTTCTTCACCGTCCAACTCTCACATCCATACATGACCACTGGAAAAACCATAGCCTTGACTAGACGGACTTTTGTTGGCAAAGTAATGTCTCTGCTTTTAAATATGCTATCTAGGTTGGCCATAACCTTCCTTCCAAGGACTAAGCGTCTCTTAATTTCATGGCTGCAATCACCATCAGCAGTGATTCTGGAGCCCCAAAAAATAAAGTCTGACACTGTCTCCACTGTTTCCCCATCTACTTCCCATGAAGTGATGGGACCAGATGCCATGATCTTAGTTTTCTGAACGTTGAGCTTTAAGCCAACTTTTTCATTCTCCTCTTTCACCTTCATCAAGAGGCTCTTTAGTTCTTCTTCACTTTCTGCCAAATTACTAAGACACAGCAAAAATATTTACATACTAGATCTTCACTAATGTTCAGAATTGCAGAGTAACCAAGAGATGTCACTTTAAACCTCTGATAACAGAGACCTCATCACTGCTCATCCCTTTGTCAGGGAAACCTTGTAAGAACAGCGCCTTCTCCCTCCCAGGAGAGCAAAGGAAGGCCAAGGGCATGGGAACGATGAGCCAGTCTCCACTGGGGTGCAAGGCAGGGCATCAAGAGGGAGGAACCCTGAGAACTGGGACTGGGCATCGCCTTATTCAGATGTTCACAAGTCATTTAAAGACTGTTTTTTAGATTAGTAACATTCTGACCACTTTTGGTCAAGAAATGTGTGTCTCTTGAATTTCAGGCAGATTCTTTACCATGTGAACCACCAGGGAAGTTCCTTGTGAGGTTCAGTATTCTTTATTATATTTTGGATTGCATTTACACAATGGGAAATCATATTGATCCTAAAGTCAATGTAATTTGACTAAAGTTTGTATTAAATCCATTTTGTTCTAATTGTGAACTAATACTGCTTTAAGTATGACTATAATGCACACTGTATCCTCCAAAAACTACCTATAGTCTCTCAAGTACTGGAATTACTTGAGAATTACTTGGAATTACATTCCTATTTGTCAAAAGTCTTATTAAGAAATGACAGATTTTCATTCATATTTTCTTTCAGTGAAATTACACTTCAGAATATGTCCCAGTGTTTATAAATAGTCTGCTGCTGCTGCTAAGTCGCTTCAGTCATGTCCGACTCTTTGTGACACTATAGACTGTAGCCTACCAGGCTCTGCCGTCCCTGGGATTCTCCAGGCAAGAACACTGGAGTGGGTTGCCATTTCCTTCTCCCATGGATGAAAGTGAAAAGTGAAAGTGAAGTTGCTCAGTCATGTCCGACTTTTCGCGACCCCATGGACTGCAGCCTACCAGGCTCCTCCGTCCATGGGATTTTTCAGGCAAGAGTACTGGAGTGGGTTGCCATTGCCTTCTCCACTATAAATAGTCTAAAGGCAATTAAAAAAAGATCACCAGGGTAGACAGCTGGTCCTCGTCCGACAATGAAAGACAATGGCCAGAATAAATACATAAAGGTTTAAAGAAGAAAAGAAGCCTAATCCTTGGGCCTCAAGGCTCTTCCCCAAATTCAGAGGCAATGGACCTTAAAGAAGACCAAGGAGGAGAAAAAGAAAAGAAGGCCAGGAATATGTCAATTAAGAAGCAGCAGCAAAAAGGAAGTGTCAGCAAACAGGAGAGCTGCTTGTGTTCAAACATTACAAGAAAGCATCCACTGCAAACCCCCCTGAGCGCAGTGAGCAGGGCACGATGCAGTGGCGGAGGGAGAAAGAGCAGGAATCAAGGTCGCCCAGCCACGCAGATGCCAGAAGCAGTGTGCAAAACAAGGCTTTTTAAAAAAAATGTACCTCGGTCAGACTTTCTTTCATTTTCTCACACAGAAACACGTTACACATGTGTATTACTGACTCTTTTAAATTATGCTATCTTGAAAAGTGAAAGTGAGTCTCTCAGTTGTATCCAACTCTTTGTGACCCCATGGAGTATAGATATAGAGTCCATGGAATTTCCAGGCTGGAATACTGGAGTGGCTAGCTGTTCCCTTCTGCAGGGGATTTTCCCAACCCAGGGATCAAACCCAGGTTTCCTGCATTGCAGGCAGATTCTTTACCAGCTGAGCCACCAGGGAAGCCCTTGAAAGGTATTGCAAATGCACAAAATAATTGAATAGAGTTTAACTATAATTTTGATGCACTATTTATTAAAAGAGAAAGTGCTTTTTAAAACTTTACAAAAATATGAAATTAAAAGCACAAAGATGAAGGGTAATTTTGAAAAAGGAAACAATACATCATTTAGTATGTCTGTGTGTTTCAACAAAATTGAGTTTTATTTAGGTGGCAGTGGGTTAGCCGAGTTCCTTTAAATAGTTAGGAATTTGTGAAGTGCAAAGCTCATGTAACTTAATCTGTGTTTTCCTCAAATCCCCACAGGTCCATTTACTTAAGAAACCAATGCTTCCTGGCTAGATGCCTGCATACCAAACCTGCCCAGTCCTGCATAGTTTTATTTCTGTTACTAAATTAGGAAACCAAAGCAGGCAATGTCTGGGCCAACAGCAAAGAGAAAAGGTTCAGCATCATTAGTCTGCATGTTTTCTTAAAAGCCAGATCATTGTAAGATATTTCATTTTTAATTAGAGATACCAAAATAATTTAGCCTAATAAGGAATAATACTAAAAAATAATTAAATGAAAACAAAGGGAAAAGTACATTTAACAAATGCATTCTTCTTAATCATTGTGTCAAAAATAAAATAACTACTACCACTTAAGGCTTAATACCTCAGTGACTGATACTAAAATAGTGCAATCTTTTTCTAAGCAGAGAGGAAGAAATGGGAAGTTATTCATCACGATTTTTACAAAGAGTTACTAATAACCTTTATGTAGAGTGCTGTTTAAAGAAACTAAGGAGAATATTCAGAGAATGCATGAAACAAAAAGGATTCGAAGAGAAGAAAGCCACTGTGTTAATTTTCAAAGTAATTTTAAAATGACATAAAATATAGAACAAAAAATACATAAATTTTCAATTTTATTTGTCTCTAATTAGCATATAAGGGGTTTTAAAAGACAGTGGTTGTTAATTAACATTCTATAAAGTATTTTAAACATAGCCCAATACTTTGTCAAAAGCTAAAGTCTGAATCCTAAAGGTGTTGGGAGAATTTTAGTTCTAGAAATAGCTGACCTTTTCTTATAAACATTTTCTTAAATATAGTATTTATTTTTTAGTATTTATTTTACTTTAGTTCTATGAAAGAATTTTAAAATTAAATTAATTTATTTGCTACAAAATCTGTACTTCTATATGAAGACTATTTAAATAACAGAATATAGAAATTATAGAAAAATTAAATAACAAAGTTTGATTGCTATGATAGGCCCTGAATGGCTTATCAGATAGGCCAAAAAAAAGGATGTTCATAATATTTACTTTCCTAATCTTCAGCAATACAGAAATTCATCCATATTTCTAAAGAAGCCACAGAGAAAGGAACTCTTCCAGTAACCATCCTAGTTGTCTGGTACTCTCTCATCTAACCCCTTTGTATATTTTTATATATTATATACATATTTTATATATTATATATATATTATATAACGTCTCTATAGGACATCAAAAAGCACTTGTGGTGACTGGCTGTGAGCCAAAACCCAAAGTCTTGATCTTCTTTTGCTCAAACTCCCACCACCAAGATCTGGCCATCAGTGAAGAGGAGAAGCAGGTCCACAGTGGGTCAGGGAACAAGCAGACACACTTTCCCTCAGTCTCAAGTCTCCCTGTCCTTCAACCATCCATCCTACTGGAGTCACAATGCAGACCATATCACCCTCATACCCGTCTGGCCCTTCACTGTCCCTGTATTATTGATAAGAGGCACACTGTTGTGGGAGTCTCAATAAAATTAGAGAAACAAGTTTAAAATCATAAGTTACATAGATAAAAATGAAAGCAAGAAACAGACTGGGTGGTTAGAAATTATACTGAACAGTGTAATTATCCCCGTAGATCACTTTGATAAAAGGTCTTCCCTCATCTTTATCTTTTTATTGCTACCCATATGTACACACACACACAAATATGTATACAGAGGAAATGCCCAAAGAAGAGTAAAACTGAATCTTCTTTGGTTTGGAAAAAATCTATGAAATTTAGTATTTTTAAAAGAAACTGGGAAAAGAAGAAAAAAGCTAAGAACTTACATGGTCTCATTTTAAAGCTTCCCATAAAACTACAGTGATCAAGCTAATATAGTACTGCCATAAGGGTAAGCATAAAGACCAATGGAAAAGAACTGAATGTCTGCAAAATACACCTAAATATTTACGGTCAGCTGATCTTTGACAAGGGTACCAAGGTACCTCATCAAAGAAAGGATCGTCTTTTCAACAAACTACACTGGGACAAGTGAATATCCCACATGTAAAAACATCTCAGGGATTCCCTGGTAGCTCGATGGTAAAGAATCTGCCTGTATTCAGGAGATGCGGGTTCGATCCCTGGGTCAGAAAGATCTCCTGGAGGAGGAAATGGCAACCCACACCAGTGTTCTTGCCTGGGAAATCCCATGGACAGAGGAGCCTGGCGCACATGGGGTCACAAAAGAGTTGGACATGACTTAGTGACTAAACAACAACAAATCACCTCAGTTCTTACCTCATATTACACACAATAATTACCTTGAACTGGAACACAAACATAAATGTAATAGATAAAATTTTATATAAAACTTATTATATAAGAAGCAGAAGAGAAAGATCTTTGTGATCCTAGGTTTGGCAAACTGTTCTTAAATATGACATCTACAGCATAATCCATAAAATATAAGTTGATACACTGGGCTTCATCAAAATGTAAAAGAGATTTTTTGCTCTTCAAAAGATACTTTTAAGAAAATGAAAAGACAAGCCACAGACCAGGAGAATATATTTATAAATAATAATATCTGATAAAGGACATGTATCCAGGCAAGAGTAGGGATCAGCAAACTTTCTGTAAAAGGTCATCTGATAAATATTTTAGGCTTTGTGAGCCAAACAGTCCCTGTCACAACTACTCAACCTTGCCACTGTAGCACAAAAGCAGCCACAAACAATCTGTAAATGAATGAGCATGGCTGTCTTCCAATAGAACTTTATTTATAAAATCAAGTGGAGGATCAGATTAGACCCACAGGTCAGAGGTGCTGAGCCTTGCTGTCTAGCACTTCCTTCCAGGTGATCTGATACTCATCCTATGAGGGCTATTTTACAACTCTGTATGTTGTAGATTACAATCCAATAAAATTTAAAATAATCTTTACTTATAAACACAAAAATAAATCATGTCCTGTGGAGAGACAATCCTCTGCTGCTGTGGGAAAAAGCATCCTTTGGTTCCATCTGAAAGTTCATTTCAATATTCTTGATCTATAAATGTGTCTGTTCTTTGGATCCTCCTTTGAACTGGTTATAACACTTTACCAGTTTCGTCAGTAAGAAGTTAAATAAAAACTTTAACACATTAAAATTTTTTATATCTACGTGAGAGTCATAATCTTACCTTTTTGTGTGAAAATTATCCTTTAACATCAGAATATACAAAGTTGTAACAAAAACACTGGGTTGCTTTAAAACAACAGAAAATTATTTCTCACTGTTGGGGAAGCTAGGGAGACCAAGATCAAGATGCTGGCAGATTCAAAGTCTAGAGAGGGCCTGGCCTCTCACTGACTGTGGAATTCTTACTGTAACTTCGCTTGGTGAAAGGAGTGAGGAAGCTTATAAACAGCCTCCTTTATAAGTGTTAGTCACTCAGTCACGTCTGACTCTGCGACTCCTCCAGGCAAGGATACTGGAGTCGGCTGCCATTCCCTTTTCCAGGGGATCTTCCCGACTCATGGGTCGAACCTGGGTTTCTTGTATCGCAGGCAGATTCTTTACCATCTGATCCACCAGAGAAGGCCCTCCTTTGTAAGGGCACAAATCTAGTTCATGAGGGCTCTGCCCTTATGACCTAATGACCTCCCAAAGGCCCCATTTTCTAGTAGTACCACTTGGGGGCTTAAGATTTTAAATAGGAATTTTACAAAGATACAGATGGATACTTAATCTTTAGTTACGAGGGAAATACAAAATAAAGCCACAGTGAGCTGACTATATAGCCACTGGAACAGCCACAATTGAAAGGCTGAAAATATCAAATGTTAGCAAGGACACAGAGGAACTGGAACTCTCATACTAACAAGTGGGAATAACTTTGGAAAACAGTTCAGCAGTTTTTTTCAAAGTTAAAAATATAGTTATCATGCAATTCAGCAGTTCTACTCATACGTATTTACCTAAGGAAAACATAACCCCACAAAAAGCTTGTACACAAATGTTCTTAGCAACATTATTCATAACAGACCAAACTGAAAACAATCTAAACAGCCAATTAACTGGTGAGTAAACAAAATATGGTATATCCATACAAATATTACTCAATAATAAAAAGAAACAGCCCACTAAAACATGAAAGAATATACATGCAAAAAAAAAAAAAAAAACTATGCTAAGTATAAAATAAGCCAGACAGGAAAGACTATATATTACATGATTCCATTTTAATGAAATTTCTAGCAAAGGCAAAAGTACTTATAGGAAGAGAAACAAGATTAATAGTTGGATGGGGGTGACAACAGGGGCTGGCAAAAAACAGGCACTAGAGAATTTTCAAAATAACAGATATATTCTAAAATTAGATTGCTATAATAGTTCCTCACTGTGTACATTTAATAAAATTCAAGAAACTGTACATGTAAAATAATAAACTTTATACTATTGAAATTACCTCATAAAGTTATTTCAAAAAATTAATGGGAAATAGTTTAAATAAATTATTGACTCACATCAGGAAAAAAACTACTGACACTATCATAAAGTTTAAAAAGACATTGTTTAGAAGAATTTTAAAATTGATATGGAGGGGAAAAAGTTATGTATATATCACACTTTGTAAATCAGTTCTAGATATTTCCCTGGAGATAAGGAAATCAAAGCTCTATTCCTTGCTTTACCATTTATATATCATAACTTTATATGCGTTTCTGATTTAGAAGTAGAAATGTCAACTATGGATAGGAAATAAACAGACATAATATGTACATCCTCATGGCCTGTTCTGTCATATCTTCTACCAGCAGTAGCAAATTTTCAAGGCTGTTATTCTATACCTTTTATAAAATTAAACCTGTGAGAATCAGTATAAATTAAGGATATTGGATATCAGTGAGAGAAGGAATATCAGAAACCATCAAGTTAAAACCTATCTACTATATTAGATACAGGAGATAGGTATAGAAAATGGAGAAGTAGGGATCAAGTAACATCAGTTTCATAGGCTTTTGTTTTATTGAAAGCCGTAGTTCATAAAGCTCCATGGAATTCTGGGTATGTGAAACTTAAAATAGCTTTATCTATTAAGTTCAAAAACAATTTCACAGGATATCACAGACAAACCAAGAACATTCAACTGAAAAAATGTATGGAGATTGGCATTTAGGAAAAAATTCTTAAGAAGTACAGAATAGGTAAAATTATTTCTAATTGTTGGTTTACAGATCTGATTTGATTTACTATATTAAGGACCTCAAAAGACAAAAAGATTAAAATTTTCCTTTTTCTTGTATTTAAAATTAACAGTATTCTATAGCCTGTATTTCATATATCACTCGCTATATACAAGCATTTGGCTCTTAAATTGCTGGATAATATAGGGACTTGATATGTGTAAAATACATATTCAATTATGCCATTGGATCATTTCACTTTAAGTGAAAAAGTCATGGAAATTTATCTCTGAAGACCCCTTTCCTGGATATAAAGACTGTAAAACAACACCTCCATGTACACAAGCCAATATTAGTGATTCTTCCTCCACTGGTTATGCACTGATACAGAAAAACTGCCTCACATTTTCAAATGTGTAGTAATCAGCCTCCTAGTGACCTCAGGGAACAGAACTATACCACAAAAATCATAATTTGGGTTTGGGATATATACAACAACATGCATAACTGTGCATACTTTAAAAAATACTTTCTGAGACTTCTTTGGGGGTCCGGTGGCTATGAATCCACCTGCCAATGTAGGGTACGCAGGTTTGATCCCTCATCCAGGAAGATTTCACGTGCTGCTGGGCCACTAAGCCAGAGCGCCACAACCACTGAGCTCCTGCTCTGGAGTCCATGTGCCACAACCACAGAAGCTCCACAAGAGAAGCCGCTGCAGTGAGAGCCAGCCAGCGCAACTAGAGAGCAGCCGCTGTTCGTCACAACCAAAGAAAGCCTCTGCACGCGGCAACGAAGACAGCACAGCCAAAAACAATGTTCTGATAAATAAATATTAAAAAACATATCTTCCAATGTGTATTTGCTCTGCTTTAGATTACACGTCTTTTTCAAAGCATCAAAGGAAAAACTTTAAGAATATTTCTTTGGTTAATTGAAGATTTAATAATTAAAATTTTAGCCTTATTTTATTTATAAGAAACCTGTACATTCCTTCATAAAAATGAATACTTCTATTTTTAAAAGAGGTAAAAATGAATGAGGGAAAGAATAATTCTGAGATCTATTACTCTAAATATCTACATATCTTTCAGCTATTTTTTCCCAACAAACCTTTGTGTTAGGACCTAAATGCACGTGTAAATATGACTCCTACAAAACCACTGTTATTCCTAAAAAGAAACTGTTAATAAGATGCTAATATTGGTACTATAAATTCATACTAAAGTGATGAATACGAAAGTTTTAAAACTAAAAATAAAAAAGTCATCAAAACAAATCTGACAGACTTTGATTCTCTTTCAGAATAAGTCAGGAGCAGGGAAGTCAGCAAATCCAGCTAAGAAGTAGAAGGGATATACAACCACCTTTCATCACTTCCATAGCCACCATTCTGATTTCAAATTTTCTTACTACTTTATAAATACACAAGAAAAAACAAAAAACATTGCTCAAAAACATTAATGCATCTGCTTAAAGTGGTGATTTTTTTTAAAGAAATCATAAAAAAAATTAAACAAAAGGGGGGAGGCAGGGAAGTCTGGTAACAAACTAAATATTGTTTACTTCTCATTACACCAATCCTTGGCAAACCATAAAGGTTTTTGTGCACTAAAACAATCATTAATTTTAAGATTACATGCAGAACAGACAATCTGATTTAAATTAAAACCTTTAACATTATAAAATGTAACTTACAGAAGAAGCAATAAGCATGTTCAAATAACATATAAAAAATAAAATACATATTGAAGACATTACTTTTTAAGAAATACCTATTTCATCACATCATCTATACTCTGCCAGCTAATTTTTCTCCACAATTATACTAAAATGAAACCATAATTTTCTAATTATGTCACAAAACAACAATAAATTGGAATCAAGGTAGAAAAATTAATTAAAACCATAAAATAACCATTAAAATATAATCTTTGTTTACATATCTATTTAACACTTGCCTTTCCCAAAGACTGCTTAATAAATGCAATATATCAAATCACTCTACTAAGAAAAACATGCTTAATACTTGAAGCCCTTTAGTATAATTGAATTATAAACCCAAGTTTGGCCAAAATATAAAAAAGTGTGATAGAAATTACTGCATACCACCTTCAAAATACTGCAAGTTGATTTGAATTTAAAAATACATTAAATAAAAATGCATTAAATAAAAAATAGGTTTCATTGAAGAAAATATATTTGCAAGTTCTTAAGAAAGTTTATTCCAAAAGATTATGAACACTTTTATAATCATTAGGTTTTTTTCTTTTAATATTCCTAATTCCTGGCCTTCCTAACAAACAAATGATTATGAACTCAAATATGGGCTTCTATTCTGGCAACCACACAATTCTGACAAATTATTTCAATAAAGGATTTTAATTGGAGATAGTTTACCAAATCTGTATTTTAGAAAGATAATCCTGAAAGCAGTGTATAGGCTAGACTATGAGCTAGATATACTTCAAAGACAAAATAATGGAAAATATCCAACCCCAGGCCATTTGCTCTTACACACCACATAAATAAACAGTTCATTCCCTCACATTATGCCTGACTTCTTTTGAATCTCTCCACTGACTTCAGTATTGTTTCAAGGTTCCCACACAGCACCAAGCTTGTAATACACCACGGTGTAATTGCATACAGAAAGGGAAAGCACTGCATGTGAAGTGAATTTGGAAGTATTCCCCTTAAAAGACTTCAAATTAGATCACTGCTATCATGACATTACCTGCTTTGAAATCTTTTCACAAAGGAATGGCCCATGGAAAGGAATTCAATATGCCTTAGCCAATAGCATGGTTGATGGGAGAGGCTTTCCAACTTTTCTCTCTTTTTGCCCTTTTCTCTGAGAGACCAACTTTTCTCCTTTTGCCTTTTTAAAAAGTATCATCAGAGTAAACTTTTGTGTTTCTGACATTTGGCAAGTTTTCTACCACCTCCCTTCACACCTTACCTTAAAAGGAGTACATTTCTGTATTTTTTTGCACTGAGAAGGATGCATGGCCCAGAAAACAAATTCTTTTTCTTTTAGAAGAATTTTAATGCTCATTTTTATCCTAAGACTTTTACACAATTTTCAAAACTTGTAAAAGCTTTAAAATACAATTTAAAAGTTTTAACTCTGTTTGTAATAGTACTGACAGAAATTTTACAATATGTAATAGTACTGACAGAAATTTATTCTGATAAATCTGTGTTTCATCTAATCTAATACACTAAATAATTTTATGTAAAAGTCTGAACTGAAAGTCTCTATATTACTATAAAGTTACTAATATTCATTTAACTATTAACATATAGTATGAAGTTACTTTACTAACATGTGCTCTGTGTGTGCCATGCGCTCAGTTGTATTCAACTCCTTGTGACCCCACGGACTATAACCTTCCAGGCTCCTCTGTCTATGGGACTTTCCAGGTGAGTTATTGGAGTGGGTTGCCACTCTCTTCTACAGGGGAACTTCCCAACCCAGGGATCAAACCCAGGTCTCCCACATTGCAGGCAGATCCTTTACCATTTGAGCCACCAGGGAAGCCCTACCTGCGGGCCAGACTAATAAAGTAGCATGTAGGTCTATAAGAGACACTGAAAGAACAGGTTCTGAATATGAGTTTAGGACTCTGGTGAACAATTTATTCATTTATTCCGTGGTCATCCAGCAAATTGAGGGTAGGTAGATTTTATCCCTATTAGCTGTCAAACTGGATTCCTGAACCACTTGGCACTATATCAAGATAATGACCAACTATTAACACAATCAATACTTCTTTCTCTCTCTTCTCTACCTAGTCTCTTCCTTGGAAGTTAACAGTTTAAACTATTCAACAATAAAATATTACAAGCTCCTCTGAAGCCTGGCTCTATATTTTAGTATCCCTTCACTGTCCCCACTTCCTCTAGGACACAGAATATATTTGGAACCAACAAATACTTTTTTGTTGAGTAGGTGAGACAGTAAGTGCCCCAGGTCATGTAGCTAATCCTACCAAATAGAAAGTCTATTTACATATATTGCTGACTATACTTACATAGCCTGGTAACAACAGAGGGGACTCTGCCAGAGACTGATCAAATACATTTTTTAGTGAGAAAGTGCTAGCTAGCTATTTTGCCAGTATTGATGTGGAATCACTGAAAAGTTGTTTCACTAGGAAGGTAAATCTCTCTGAATTACTATGGCATCCACCCAAGAAGGGTAATACAGGGGTGAACAACCCTGATTATTTGGTGGCAGGTGGCACAATTAGATCCTTTGTGTTTTGAAGATTCAAGACGCGAATTGCTCTCTTCTCCCTTTGAGTTGACCACTAAAGAAGGAAGAGAGAATACAGGCACAATGAAACCAGGGCTGATCAGTGTTCCTGGGATCCCCTATCAATCCTAGAAACTATAACCCATGGATGCAAACATGGAGTGCCTCTGACCAGGCTTGTACCTGCAGGAGAAGGGTCAGCAACCCTGAGGAGTCACAGCAGCCTGCACTACTATCAGTCGACTGCGCCAATGAAGTCTCAATGGTGGGGCAGCAGGCAAGGGTGGAAGCTGTAGCATGACCAGGCTTCCTGTCCTCTGTAGGAAGAAGGCCGATCTACAGCTCCTGACTGCCAGCAATGAGCATAAAGATTTCAGGATAATTTAGGTGGCAACAGGGCAAATCTAAGAAGAGATACTAAATTTCATTTCAATAAAGCAACAGAGGCTTAACCAGAAGAAAAATAAATTTTAAGAAAAAAATGATAAACTTGATCATACTTGAAGCCTGAGTTTTAGAATAATTCCTGCTACTTATATGTAGTATGTATTTCTGTTTTTGAATGCTTTTATCCATTTAAGTATAACATAGATTGCTTCGGTGTTTTCAATTTGGGCTAAAAATCTTTCCTTTTTTGGTACACAAAACAACTTTTTAAGGACAAATCATTTCAGAGAAACAGGCTGATTTATAATGCCAGATGTAAGCAACATCTTTTCTGACTCTTAGTTACATTTTGGGGTTTGTTTGTTACCATACTCTTCTCTCATGGGAATTCACAGAGGGTTTACAATGAATCACAAAAGCATCAGGATTTTCTTGACAATCAAGGGATAGCTGGTTTTTCTGACTCTTCTAATAACCATTTGCTTTTGTGGCCAATGGTGAGTCACAAGGTATTTGGCAAATGCTCTGCACTGATGGAGTAATCCTCTATTTGCAAGTGTGTCGTACTTCTCTTCAAAACAGATCATGTAATTTTACTTAAGTCAGACTAGGCCTTTGGAAGAAAATGAGTTTAAATTTATTCTTCTGTAACAATGATATAGTTTTGATACCAGAAGTGGGAGAATGCAACATATAAATGTTTCAATGGCATACAAGTTATATAAAAGAATACAGGTAAACAATCAGATGAGAAATCAAAGAACAACTAATAGGACTTCCACTCCCAGATATGACAGGGTTACTACACCAGGCTTGCTTCCAACCAATATGGCAATACAACTAGTCAAAAATATATGAGAAAACTGGTTTCAAGTAACAGACAGGAAACAAAAGACTCTCTGATCACTGAAATAAGGGAAATACCCCTTGTGTCCCAAGCTGGACAAGGCTTTCTTGACCACACACAGGGAAGGGGAACCCAAGTGGAACATTGCCGTCTCACAGCGCTGAAGGTCACAGTTTGGGAGGTGAAGCAGCTAGAAATGCAAGACAAGGTACTAAAGAGGAAAAAGCTGTGAGAGAATGAAGAAGGGCTTAATAAATAAAATACTGGAGAGCAAAAAAGAAGTTACTGCAGTAGAAGACAGATAAACAGAAAAAAATGTGGGGCAGAAAACTATATGAAGAAAAATAATAAACTTTCCAATTTGGGAATCAGGAAAAGCCTATGCAGGATAAATATAAAACAATCCTACATTACAGCACATCACACATAAACTGCTGACAGCAAAGATAAAGAAAAAATATCTAATGTAGCCACAGAAAAACACACACATGGAATAATAAAACTACAAATTACAACTGACTTATCAGAAACAATGAAGTCAGAAGACAATGAAAGGCTGTCTTAATTTAAGAGTGCTAAAAAAGAAAAAAAAAACATCTTGTCAACCCAGAATCCTATATCTCGAGAAAATATCCTTCAAAGTCAAAGGTGAAATAAAGAACATTTTCACATAAGGAGAAATGAACATAGTTCATTGCCAGGAGAACTGCACTACAAGAAATATTAAAGGAAGTACTTTAGGCTGAAGAGAAATAATACCAAATAAAAAAGAGATCTACAAGAAGGAATAGAGTACAGGAAATGGTAAATAATGGGTAAATACAAAGAATACCTTTTTTTTTTTTAATTGTGACTCCCTTTAGAGACAACTGATTCTTGTAAGATAAACATACTGTAGGGTTCATAACGTATACTGAGATAAAATAGATGATACAGTAACACAAAGGAAGGAGGGTAAATGGAAGTATACTGTTGGAAGGTTCTTAAACTTTATATTAAGTGGTACAGTATCCAAGTAAGCTGTAATAAGCTAAGGGTGCATACTATAAATTCTAAAGTAGAGGAAATAAAATGGAGTAGTAAAACATACTCAAGTAATCCAAAAGAAGACAAAAAGGAGGTAGAGAAAGAAAGGTAGGGAGAAACAAAAACCAAATTGTGACAGCCTGTGAGGGAGGAGAACTTAATTCCAATAAGAAAACAGAAAGTCAAGAGAGTTGTCACTTACACTCTAACCACAAAAAGAAACTGGAAAAGCTACAAAATTATAGTTTTTAAAATTTGTCAGAGACTGAGAACACCCAGAAACCTGAATCAACCCCAAAAAGTGATAAGCATATCTTAAAAGAGAAGAGATTCCCAGTTGCTATCATAGGAGGATAAGGAATCTGCCACAGACAAGGTTACAGAGAAAGCAGTCTAACTTTGCTTTGAAGGGCTATACGTTTCCTGGCACACTGGCATACAATCCAGAGGAGCCCCAGACACAGAGAGAGCTTGCATGAACTACCTGTGCTCCCCCTTCTCCACCACGCACACACTCACAAACTCGTTCCCACTAGTCTTCACCAAAAATGGGGGCAAGGGAAGAGAGTTGAGATCATCTCCACAAAACCCTCCAGGCTTTGAGCTGAGGAAAGCCTGAAATGGAAGATAACAGGAAAGCCAAGAGAAACTTTGCAGAGGCAAGACCCACTTTTAGAGCACAGGGCTGCCATACACAGGCCAATGACTGGGCAGCAAGGCTACTACAGCTTTCAAGGCACAGAAAGCAAGGGGCAGAACTAGAAAGCACAGAGAATTCTTCAACAACCTAATCGCGCCGCTGGTCTGTAAAGCAGGGAGACACCGCCTACAATTCAGAAAGATTTGGAATACCCCACGAATACATCAGAAGGTGCTCATTACCCCTAGTCAAGAGGAAAAGACAAATTCAGTTAAATACAAATTAAAGCAACTCAACACAACTTCTCCATTACTGCAGTTAAACAAAGCCAAATACTAGCAAAAAATAGACAATATCAAATACTAGCAAACATTCAGAGTAACTAGAACTCTCTTCTATTTCCATGAGAAGCATAAAATGGTATTAATATAACCACTTAACAAACACATGACAAGATGCTCAACATCACTCATTATCAGAGAAATGCAAATCAAAACCACAATGAGGTACCATCTCACACTGGTCAGAATGGCTGTCATCAAAAAGTCTACAAACAATAAATGCTGGAGAGGGTGTGGAGAAAAGGGAACCCTCTTACACTGTTGGTGGGAATGCAAACTAGTACAGCCACTATGGAGTACAATGTAGAGATTTCTTAAAAAACTGGAAACAGAACTACCATATGACCCAGCAATCCCACTGCTGGGCATACACACTGAAGAAACCAGAACTGAAAGAGACACGTGTACCCCAAAGTTCATTGCAGCACTGTTTACAATAGCCAGGACATGGGAGCAACCTAGATGTCCCTCAGCAGACTAATGGATAAGGAAGCTGTGGTACATATACACAATGGAATACTACTCAGCTATTAAAAAGAATGCATTTGAGCCAGTTCTAATGAGGTGGATGAAACTGGACCCTATTATACAGAATGCAGTAAGTCAGAAAGAAAAACACCAATACAGTATATTAATGCATATATATGGAATTTAGGAAGATGGTAACGACAACCCTATATGTGAGACAGCAAAAGAGACACAGATGCAAAGAATAAACTTTTTGACTCTGTGGGAGAAGCCAGCCAGAGTGGGATGATTTGAGAAAAAAGCACTGAATCATGTATATTACCATATGTGAAATAGATGACCAGTTCAGGTTTGACGCATGAAGCAGGGCACTCAAAGCCAGTGCTCTGGGTCAACCCTGAGGGATAGGATGGGGAGGGAGGTTCAGGATGTAGGGACACATGTACACCTGTGGCTGATTCATGTCAGTGTATGGCAAAAACCACCACAATATTGTAAAGTAATTAGCCTCCAATTAAAATAAATAATTTTTAAAAAATTAAAAAAAAAAACTGCTGGGCAATTTCTTACAAAGTTAAACATATACCTACATTATGTATCACATTTTCCCTAAAAGATATTTACCCAAGAGAAATGAAAATGTAAATCCATAAAAAGTGTTATACAAGAATGTCTATAAGGATTCAGGTGTTGTTAGTGGTAAAGAAGCCGCCTGCCAATGCAGGAGATATGAGACGTGGGTTTGATCCCTGGGTCAGGAAGATGCCCTGGAGGAGGGCATGGCAACCCACTCCAGTATTCTTGCCTGGAGAATCCCATGGACAGAGGAGCCTGGCCAGTTATGGTCCACAGGGTTGCAAAGAGTCAGACTTGGACACGGTTGAAGCAACTTAGCATGCATGCATGCATATTAGTTTTATGGATAATAGCCCAAAGTGAGAATAAAACTGACATGTCCATTAAGAGGAAAATAAGTTATAAAGTGCAGTTTATACAATGGAATTCTACTCTGCAAAAAAAAGATAATGAACTACTGACACATACAACAGCATGGATGCATCCTGAAACCTTTATTTTCAGTGAAAGTCAAACACAGAATTCCATGTTCCCATTTATTTTCAACAACAGATGAAATTAATCTATAGTAAGAGAAATCAGAATAGAGTTTGCCTATAGCAAACAGATTGACTGGAAATGGTATAAGAGAACCTTCTGGAGTAATGGAAATGTTCTGTATCTCAAATAAGATGCTGGTTACATGAGTACATACATTTGTCAAAACTCAGGACTATACACTTGAGCATTTCACTGTATGTCAATTTTATCCTAATTTTAAAAAAACTTTAAAAAAGAGAGGATAAAAATATGAAGAACAAAAGACAAATATAAGAGAGGATAAATCCATGATAAATTGTTAAAGTTAGGTATTGGGTCTATAAGGGCTTATTATTCTATTCTGCTTAAAATTTACCATAAAAAAAGGTTTTTTAAAAGGCAACTGAATAATAATGTCTTCTGTATTTGAGTTTGCTAAGAGGGTTGATCTCAAGTGTTTGAACCACACACACACACACACACACACACACACACACACACACAGAGTAACTGAGAGGTGACAAATATGTTAATTAGTTTGACTGTAGTAATCATTTCACGATATACACATATGTCAAATATAACATTATGTATTTTAAATATACACAATTTTTATTTATGCAAAATAAACAAAAATCAAGCCTTTGGAGCAGCTATTTTACATGGAGCTCTTTGGGTGGCAATTCACAGAAGCCAATTAGAGCTAGCTGAAGCACAGTCTATGGGCCTAAACAGGGCTTCCCTGGTAGCTCAGATGGTAAAGAATCTGCCTGCAATGTAGGAGACCTGGCTTTGATCCCTGGGTCCAGAAGATCTCCTGGAGAAAGGAATGGCAACCCACTTCAGTATTCTTGCCTGGAGAACTCCATGAACAGACCATGGGATCACGAAGAGTCGGACTCAAATGAGCAACTAACACTTCACTTCATGGGCCTTAAGAACAGAATCAGTGACTGGGAAATTAGAGAAAACTTACACAATCTCGGACTCCACCTTCTTTCGAGGTGTCTACTCCATCTTTTTCTCTTTGTTTCCCTGCCCACACGGCTACTGCCATGTCTTACAAGATCACACAGCATCGTGTAGAAGCCCAGAGAGAAAAGAACGCCTGACTCCCTTTTCGCCCTGCCCTGTTCTCTCTCGTTCTCTTTGCTTCTCCCCCAGTTTCTTTCAAAATGCCCGGGAAAAGCACTGGCCCTGCTTTGCTTACCGACACCAAGATCAGTGAGCTGTGGAGAGAAAGTGATGTCCAAGGCAGAAAAATGGCAGCACTCTGGAACCCAATAGAAGGGGGAAGGGACATTCCCAAAGAAGGGGCACTGACAGCAACCCAAGAGAATCAACTACGTGAGCCATAGGCCTGTTTGAGAGGTTCATAAACGCACTGGACCTTCTTTAAGCAATGTGTACACATTCACAAACACCGAACTGTCCACACAATTTGAGGGCATCCATGAAGCCCCTGTAATCCATTCTTAGATCCTAATTTTAAAACTATTAGCCATTTAGATATTTTAAACATGTCATATACTGCTCTCAAATTTTCAAGTTTTCAATATTGAATGTGAAATCACATCCAAACTTTTTTCAACTACAAAAAAACACACATAATAAAATATTAAGTCTTTCACAGAAATATAACATATAAGACTATACCAATAGCATGGAATAGGTATTAATAGAAGAGGCTAACAGATATTAGCTGGAGTCAACCGTCATCAAATGAAAGTTTCTACTCAAAATACATAGATACTGCTGTGTGTCACTTTACTCAAAACAAGCAAAAACAAACACATGCAACAGAAATAAGCTAGGGAGACAAAATCAGAAGCAAATGCTTCAAATCTACTATGAAACAGGTGAGATATAAATTTAAAATTACATGAAGGTAGCCAGGAAATCTATACCCTCCACTGATTATTAGGAAGCAGTCAACGACATTATTAGTATACCCTTAACCTCTGACAGTATATAGTGAAGGGAAATGGCTACATTTTACCACAAAATGTTCTTACATTACAGGAAAAAACAGAAGAATAGAATACAAAGAACAATGTTTTAATAGAGAGTTGTGTTACTCGTATGTTCTTTAAAAGTACAGAAAAAGGGGCTTATGAACAGGGGCTTATTATTATTGCCATGCATTTTGATTCTATAACATATCTTTTATGAATTTCATATTTGCAAATACTATAAAATCTAAAATATTCAGTATTATATCCATGCATTTTGACTCTATATCTTACATAAGCTAATATATAAAAATACTCTGAAAATCTCAAGTATATCTTTGCTGATACATTTTCTATACAATCTCTGAAAGAGAATCTAATTTCCTGAGTATGTGAATACATAAACTTGATGAAATCAAGCTTCATGATGAAGCAGCATTGATTTTGATTACATACAACAAAATTTAAAGCAAAGATCATACTCCTACACCATATTAAAAATTTTTGTACTAAGTAGAGTTGTAAAAAGTAAGACACTTTAAATGAGGTTAAAAAATATTTTTTAAGCAGAGTTAACTGCTGTACTAATACCATTTTTGTACACAATATTGAATGTATATATTAAAGTCAGCACATAAAGTCTAAAAATTAATCAACTATTGTTTCAATTAAAAATTTCTGTACTTGAAAAACTTTGGAGAAAGTATTTTTTAAATTATAAATTCATTCATGGATTTAACATGAAGTTCTAAGGCAGGCAGCAATTTGTAATTTTGGTTGAGTCATATATTTCGCTTGGATACACTAAAAGACTCAGGAATACCAAGAGTTACTAGGTACAAATACTCCTGGTCAATGTGAGTGGTGTTTGCATTTTTTTTTTCCTGCTTATTTTTGAATGCAGAGTACTTTCATGTAATACCTGAAGCACAAGCTATTTTTTTAAATCATACTTCACTGCTTTAAAAATATGGGAAATGACATAAGACAGAGGAATCTCCAAGTGTGCGGGTTTACAAAGAAAGATCTCTGAATATCCCTTGTAAGAAAGTCAAAGGATTTAACAGTAGCTCAAGAGAAGGCAGGATTTTGGTACTGTCTATATGTACATCATAATCTAATAGGATGATCAGTAGGCAGAAGTGACAATTAGTTCGAGAACTCAAACTTAAATTCTGCTACTAAATTCTAGTATGATTCACATTAAATCAAAGTTAATACACATTATTTACCTCACTAGAGAAGGAGAGAAAACACTGCATGGATCTGCTTTTCAGACACTAAAATGCAAAGTTTATATAAATTCCCTTATGTGAAATTCAAAACTACAGTAGCTTTTGGTACAAATAATTCACCAGGGCAGTGATTTGAAGGGGCACTGACTGCAATGCAGAACTGTAGTAACTGCAGCTCAAAAACGTAAAGGCCGTCTTCTTACGTTTGCATCAGGGAAAAGACTTTTAGTCACAGTCCATCCACATTCCTTACCGTCCTCCTCAAACAAGCGGACAATCAGAAACTTACAGATATACCCAAAGCCCACTGCCTAGACACAAAGTGAGAAATATTAATAAAAATAGCCTTGGAACAGACAAGAAGCTTCTGTGCTACAGACGGTGATTACCTGGAGGTAGGAATTGCAGTTGGTTATTAGCTAATCGAAGATGACGTAAAGCTCTCAGACGACCAATTTCTGGGCAAACGATTTCTAAGGCATTGTCACTAAGATCCAAACACTGTAGTTTTACAAGGGACCCAATGGCTTTGAAGAGAAAAGAAGGGTAAAAGCAAAATTAATTTGACTCAAGTGTTAAGACCAATTTTTAATGCAATTACTCCAAGTTTAAATATTTTAATACTTAATATCCTCATCTCTGGTGCTGACATAATAGTAAAAGCATATATCAAATTAATTTTTTAAAACATTTTTATTGCAGATAGCATCAAACAACATCCTATGAAGTAACACTTACACCTCAATATAATATAAACTTTAAAAAGATTAAAAAAATGTTAAAACAATGTAAAAAACTACTTGAATAAATAATTCATGAAATGATACATAGTCCTTTTTAAAAGCTAACCAAAATGCTTAACTCGATTTATTAAACTTAAAAGTTATTTTATTATTTACCCAGTGACAATTTATCTGATAATAATTTACCTAACCATTATAAATATTTTAGACTTTTAAAATTTAATTGTAATTGTTAACTAGACTTACTAATTAGAGGGAAAAAAGCTTTGAAACTAATAATGATGTGTTATAATTAAAATTCCCTAATACTTCAACCAAAATAGGTTTAAGGAGACAACCTGTTCTACTATTATAAAGCACAGCTTTAACTCTAGCACCTCCTAGCTATTAGTAAAAACTGAAAGTGTATTTACCTTCTGGAACCACAACTATGTTATTTGAGTGAAGATACCTAGAAAAAGTAAGGGAAAAAAAGTTATTATCGCTTAGTACTTCTGCTAGATAATCATCCTGTAAAATGCTCACTTAGAAATTTATTGAATATAATAAAAGGACCAGATTTTCTTTCATACCCTATTCTAAATGCGTAGCACAAAATAATTAATAATACTTTGAAAATAATACTGTATGCTAGAATTGCAAATATTAAAACTATTTGATATTTGCTAATTCAGTTTCTATTTTTAACAGCATACACAATAAATAATTATTTCTTAACCTCATAAAACACATTACTAGTTTCTCTAGTTCATTTTAAGTTATGCAGGTTTTCAGAAAAACATCTAACAATGTTAAGAAAAATCAACAACTACTGTGTATAGGAAAACACAACTTTTAGTTTTTAAATGATAACATCACAAAATAATCAAATCAAAGACAGCTAGGAGAACCAAGAACGCAGTGATTAAATACTCATCATTTACAATACCTGTAAAAATACTCAATTGTCAAGATATAGAATTTATTTCACAGCAAGAGGAATTTTGTAAACAAGAAATCAAATTCTTTCCTAAAAATAAAAAAGGTCTAACCCGCTGACAAGTCCAGGCAAGCCTAAGTAAATAACATTCCCTACTGAAGTATCTCTAGCACCCTCTGGTGGAGACTCCATGCAATTGTCAGCAGCCAACTATTCAGAGCAAAACAATAGTGACCAATGAAAATCACATACTAATATTTTAAAAATAAATCTGTATCACTGATTTTCAGACCAGAGAACTAGATTTTGATAAACTATTTTCAAAACTACTATCTTATTATACCTCACAATCAATGTTCATATATTTTAAACAGAATTTAGTCTTCTATATGTTATAGCCTAATATCAAATGTTAAAAAGTCTATTACACAAAACAAGAAAGATACAACATAAATTTAAGAAGATTTCTATATTCTGGATTAAATCAATTTTGTGTGGGTATTAACCTTCTGGGCTTAACGCAATTTAACGAATTAAACCATGCTATGATTCATTTTATTCCTTGCTTTGTGCATACAAAATGATTCCCTACTTTATTTTTTAAAACATATCCATATTTTAAGGTAAGTATTCTTTAAACATTACTCTTAGGAAGCAATATCTAACTACTTAATCAGATTACTTTAAAAATTCTTTATGCCAGAAAACAATATGTAAGTATACACACACATAAACACACACACAAAAACATACATTTGCATGTGTTACACAAAAAGGCAGAGTGCCTAGACACCAAATCAAAGAAATAACTGATTTTTCAGTAATCTGCAAAATTATTTGCTTCAGTTCTAGTTCTACCTATATCTGCTCAGTTCAGTTCAGTTAGTTGCTCAGTCTGACTCTTT
Organism: Okapia johnstoni; assembly: GCA_024291935.2. Classification (NCBI taxonomy): domain Eukaryota; kingdom Metazoa; phylum Chordata; class Mammalia; order Artiodactyla; family Giraffidae; genus Okapia; species Okapia johnstoni. Next base: position 5,927,627 of record CM044326.1, read on the forward strand.
GCAACCCCTTGCACTGCAGCACGCCAGGTTTCCCTGTCCATCACCAACTCCCGGAGCTTACTCAAACTCATATCCACTGAGTCTGTGATGCCATCCAACCATCTCATCCTCTGTCGTTCCCTTCTCCTCCTGCCTTCATTCTTTCCCAGCCTCAGGGTTTTTTCCAATGAGTCAGTTCTTTGCATCAGGTGGCCAAAGTATTGGAATTTCTACTTCAGCATCAGTCCTTCCAATGAATATTCAGGACTGATTTCCTTTAGGATGGACTGGTTGGATCTCCTTGTAGTACAAGAGACTCTCAAGAGTCTTCTCCAACACCATAGGTCAAAAGCATCAATTCTTCGGCACTCAGCTTTCTTTATAGTCCAACTCTCACATCCATACATGACTACTGGAAAAACCATAACTTTGACTATATGGACGTTTGTTGGTAAAGCAATGTCTCTGCTTTTTAACATGCTGTCTAGGTTGGTCATAGCTTTTCTTCCACGGAGCAAGCATCTTTTAATTTCATGGCTGCAGTCATCATTCACAATGATTTTGGAGCCCAAGAAAATAGTATCTCACTGTTTCCCCATCTATTTGCCATGAAGTGATGGGACCAGATGCCATGGTCTTAGTTTTCTGAATGTTGAGTTTTAAGCCAGCTTTTTCACTCTTCTCTTTCACTGTCATCAAGAGGCTCTTTAGCTCTTCCTCACTTTCTGCCATAAGGGTGGTGTCATCTGCGTATCTGAGGTTATTGATATTTCTCCCGGCAATCTTGATTCCAGCTTATGCGTCATCCAGCCCAGTATTTCTCATGATGTACTCTGCATATAAGTTAAATAAGCAGGTGACAATATACAGCCTTGACATACTCCTTTCCCAATTTGGAACCAGTCTGTTGTTCCATGTCCAGTTTTAACTGTTGCTTCTTGACCTGCATACAGATTTCTCAGGAGGCAGGTCAGGTGATCCGGTATTCCCATCTCTAAGAATTTTCCACAGTGTGTTGTGATCCACACAGTCAAAGGCTTTGGCGCAGTCAAGAAAGCAGTAAATGTTTTTCTGGAACTCTCTTGCTTTTTCGATGATCCAACAGATGTTGGTAATTTGATCTCTGCTTCCTCTGCCTTTTCTAAATCCAGCTTGAACATCTGGAAGTTCATGGTTCACATACTGTTGAAGCCTGGCTTGGATAATTTTGAGCATCACTTTGCTAGCGCATGAGATGAATGCAATTGTGCGGTAGTTTGAACATTCTACCTATATAAAAGGACTTTAAAATGTCTGAGTCAAAACAGGAACTAAATTATTCACTATTATCATTAAAATAAAAAAGTATGTTTTAACACATTGTATTTATCTACATTATAATGAAGAAGCAGTTTAGAATATTCTCAATCCCGACTACACATAAGAATCACCAGTGGTCTTCCAAATATAGATGCCCAAGGCCATCTCAAGTTTTTCTGATGCGCAACTGATAAACAATCATCACTGGAAGAATGGATCAGAGAGTAGGTCCTGGAGTCAGACAGCTTGTACCTTATTAGCCATGTGAGCAGGGGAAAATCAGTGACCTTTTCACTTTCTTAATCTATGGAACTGGAGGATAGTAGCATCAAGAACATAGGGATATTGTAAGGATTAAATGAATCAATAAATGTAAAGCCCTTAGAACAGAATTCAGTGAACACCACTATTATTGTTATGGTTATTACTGTTATCATGAGTCATCTGTAATCAAAGGCTTGGCAACTTTAAGTCCCTTCTCTTTACTTAATTTCTATAATTTCAAATTAGTTAAAATGATGGTGTTTCAACCTAAGTGGTTTTCATCATGCTGTTTCTTCTACTCAAGATGATGCATTCACTGCTTGTTAGAATGCATGACAGTATAGCCACTTTGGAAAATGGTTGGCAGTTTTTTTAAAATAAAATTATAGATATTTACTCAATAGTAATATGCCAATGTCAGTTTCTTAGTTTTGACAAAAGTTCCACAAAATTGTATTAAGATGTTGACAACAGGAGAAACTGGATACCAGAACTCTGTACTTAGTATCTTTACAACTTTTCTGTAAATACAAAACTGTTCCAAAATAAATTTTTTTTTAAATTCAAGGAACAAGTCATTTACTTCCAGTCATGATTAAATAACAGGGGCCATATTTACCCAGTTGCAATAAGCAATAAGAACACTGAATGGATTATACAGAACAATTATTTTCAGATACTGACAAGAGGCAGCTAGAGAGAGAAGAAACAAGTGAGGTGAGCGACTCCCTTGCCCACACAGACTGTGGCCAATCTGCCTAGAGGCAGCTGCGGGCCGTGGGGTGTAGGAGCGGCATCCCAGCAAAGAACGGAAGTCTCACTGAGTCACGACGACACACAGCAGAGCTCAGGGAGCCCAGGCAGCTGGGCGTTGTGGGGTGCAGTTCCGGAGGAGAAGGCACTACTGAAAACAGGAAAAACAAAACTTCAAGGCAACCTTCGACTCTCAGTTGAATTCTAAAATGCATTCCAGGCAAAAAGTAACGGAAAACCTAACAGCTGAATAGTCCACAGAACTCATACAGGGCTAGAAAGCATTCAAGTTCTGAGCAGCAAGGGTACCAAATCCTTGTTGATCGCTTTGTGCATTTAAATGAGATCCTTGAAAGGCATTCTGTGGGTAACAGGGTTAAACTATCCCTACAGTAGAGGTTACTCTAGACCTGTCCTGACGAAGCATAAAGACAGGCCATGAAAGGATCAAACTAAATTGCAAATAATTTTCAAGCCAGAACAAAGCAGCACAAAAAGGAAGACAACAAAGTGCAACACTCAATAATTAACATTTATAAGGTCCAGCATCTAATGAAAAAGTGCTAAAAATCAGGAAAATGTGACCAATAACCAGGATGAATAATAGTTAACACAAATAGACCTGGTATGACATAGATAAAGCAATTAGCAAATAAAAACTTTAAAACAAAAATAATAGTTATATTCAAGTATTCAAAGAAAAACATTAACATTGTAAGACAAATGTTAACATATAAAGAAGAACCAAATAGCTTCCAGAGATCAAATATAAAAAAAATCCCACTAGGTGGGATTAACAGCAGGTTAGATATTGAGCAGAAAATATGGCGAACTCTGAAGATGGAGAAACATAATTTGTCCTAACTGAAGCACATCAAAAAAAATAAAAATAAAAAGACTGAAAAGAACTGTAACGGTGTGTCAGTAATGATGGGACAAAATCAAACTAGCAACAGGTACGAGTCCCCAAAGTAGGGACCAGAGATAAGGGCGTAGAAATAAATATCTAAAGAAATAATGTTTAAAAATTCCAAATTTGATGCAAGCTATAAAGACACAACCTTTCGTGGATCACAGCCTTGTCATGGCGAAGGGCATTGCGTAATTCAATGAAGCTATGCCATGCAGGGCCATGCAAGACAGAAGGGTCATGTTCTGAATGCAACAACTGACTGGTTCAAATTTGGGAAAAGAGTAAGACAAGTTGTGTATTGTCACCCTGCATATTTAACTTAGATGCAGAGTATATCCTGGGGATTCCCAGGCGGCGCAGTGGTTAAGAATCCTCCTGCTAATGCAGGAAAAGCGAGAGACGTGGGTTTGATCCCTAGATTGGGAAGATCTCCTGGAGAAGGAAATGGCAATCCGCTCCAGTTTTCTTGCCTGGAAAATTCCATGGACAGAGGAGCCTGGCGGGCTACAGTCCATGGGGTCACAAAGAATCGGACATGACTGGGTGACTGAGCACGCACAGACTCACAGAGTACATCATACAAAATGCCAGGCTGTATGAATCACAAGTTGGAATCATGATTGCCAGGAGAAATAGCAACAGCCTCAGCTATGCAGATGATACCATTCTAGGGGCAGAAAGTGGAGAGGAACTAAAGAGCCTCTTGATAGGTATGCAAAGGGAGAGTGAAAAAGCTGGCTTGAAACTCAATATTAAGAAAACTAAGATGTGCATGCGGTCCTATCACTTCATGGCAAACAGAAGGGGAAAAAGTAGAAGCAGTGACAGATTTTCGTTTCTTGGGCTCTAAAATCACTGCAGACAGTAACTGCAGCCAGGAAATTAAAAGATGCTTGCTCCTTAGAAGGAAACCTCTGACAAACTTAGACAGTGTATTAAAAAGCAGAGACATCAGTTTGCTGACAAAGGTCCATATAGTCAAATCTATGGTTTTCCCAGTAGTCATGTATGGATGGACATGAGTTGAGAGTCCATGAGTTGGACAATAAAGAAGGCTGAGTGCCAACGATCTGATGCTTTCGAATCGTGGTGCTGGAGAAGACTTTTGAGAGTCCCTTGGACTGCCAGTCAATCCTAATGGAAATCAACCCTGGGTATTCATTGGAAGGACTGATGCTGAAGCTTAAACTCCAATATTTTCGTTACCTTATGTGAACAGCTGGACTCATCAGAAAAGACTCTGATTCTGGGGAAAGACTGAAGACAAAAGGAAACAGGAGTAGCAGAGAATAAGATGGTTAGACGGCATCACCGACTCAATGGACATGAATCTGAGCAAACTCCGGGAGATAATGGAAGACAGGAGACACTATGGAGTGCTATAGTCCGTGGGGTCATGAAGCGTCAGACACAGCCTAGCAACTGAACGACAACAACAAAGACAAAAACCCAAGATGCTCAATGAGTGTCAAGGATAATCACATGTCAAGAGAATCATAACAAATTTCTGAAAACCAATATAAGAAACAGAAATTCTTCAAAGTAGCCCAAGGAGAAAAGATAATTTACATACTGTGGAAGAAATATAGGAATGTCTCTTCAGAAAGTATGCAAGCCAGAAGACAAAGAACACCAAGAAAATGTTGAAAGGAAAGAAGTAACTGGCAACCAAGAACTCTAATTCCAGAAGACTATATATACATATATATATATATATATATATATATATATATACTGAAGAAAAATGTAAAGTGAAAAACTATACAACTTAAAAAGCAGAGACATTACTTTGCTGACAAAGGTCTGCCTAGTCAAAGCTATGGTTTTTCCAGTAATCATGTATGGATGTAAGAGATGGACTATAAGGAAAGCTGAGTGCCAAAGAAATGATGCTTTTGAACTGTGGTGTTGGAGAAGACTCTTGAGAGTTCCTCGGACTGCAAGGAGATCCAACCAGTCCATCCTAAAGGAAATCAGTCCTGAATATTCATTGGAACAACTGACGCTGAAGCTGAAACTCCAATACTTTGGCTATCCGATGCAAAGGACTGCCTCCTTGGAAAAGACTCGATGCGGGGAAAGATTGAAGGCAGGAGGATAAGGGGACGACAGAGGATGAGACGGTTGGATGGCATCGCCAACTTGATGGACATGTTTGAGCAAGCTCCAGGAGCTGGTGATGGATAAGGACGCTTGGTGTGCTACAGTCCATGAGACTGCAAAGAGTCAGACATGACTGAGCAACTGAACTGAAGAACTCTAATTCCAGAAGGCAAAAAATATATATATTTCAGAATTATGAAGATGGATGTAAAGTAAAAAACTATACAACTTTTAGAGGAAAAAAGCAGAAGAAAATCTTTAGGGCCTAGGATTAGAAAACGTTCTGATACTTGATACTAAAAACATGATAAATAAAAGCAAAAATTGTTAACGTGGACCTCATCAAAAGGTAAAACTTTTGCTCTGCAAAAGAACATGAAAACAGAAAGTATACAATGGGAGAAAATATTTGTAAACAACATATACAACCAAGGACTGGTTTCCAGAATATATGAAGAATTCTTAAAATTCTTACAACTAAAAAAAAGTATCCAAATAGCAAATGTACAACAGCCAAGAACAGACATTTCACTGAAGAAAAGATAAAGATGACAAGTATTTCAAAAGATGTCAAATGTTATTAGGCATTAGAGAATTACAAATTAAAATCACAATTAGATAAAACCACACATCTATCAAAATGAAAAAAAAAATTTAATAATGACATCAAAATAACACTGGTGAGATGTGGAGAAACTGGAACAATCACACACTACTAGGGGAGAATGTAAAATGGTACAGCCAACCTGGAAAATTATTTGCAAGTTTTTAATGAAACTACAAATTCACATGAAAAGTGGCAGAGTAAGGACCTCCAAAAATTCTCTTTTCATAAAATTAACAAGAATACTGCCAAAAATTACTCATAAGCTACATGTACAAAACTTTGGAAATTAAAATCAAAGACTTGCAGTAATACAGGGAGGATTTAAGAAAAACGGCAAATATCTCAGTAAGAAGACTAAGTTGTGAACTTTGGGGCATTTTCACTTGCCCAGTTCTACCCTCCACTCTCCGGCACTGCAGAAGCCTGGAAAAACACTTTGATTGCTCTTCACTTTAACTGCAGTAGCCTGGCCAGCACCAGAAGGGACAGAACCAAGCTGGAGTTCACTCCCAGAGAACTGTCATTTGACTGTCTCATGGTTCCCTCAAAGACCCCACTTGCAAGTCTGTTTTTAACTTGATCTGACTACAAGCTTGCCCAGTACAAAAACACTTTCCCCAGTTGAGATCAATTACAGGCAACTGTTTAACTTCACTGCTGCCTAAGACAGTAGATAACAGCTAGGGCAAACAACAGACAACCAAAAACCTTAAACAAAAAAGTTGGGGAAGGAGATTTACAGAGGAACTTTGAAAAACCGGCATATTTCTAGAAATCTACAAGGTCACATGCATGCCCAGAGTTGCACATATGCTCAGGAAAAGACCTGAGAAACCCTAAGCTCTCAACTCTGCTGAAATTGAAGCTCTTCCTAAGAAATGAAGAAGGGCTTCCCTGGTGGCTCAGATGATAAAGAATCTGCCTGCAATGTAGAAGACCCGGGTTCAATCCCTAGGTTGGGAAGATCCCCTGGAGTAGGGAATAGCGACCCACTCCAATATTCTACCCTGGAGAATCCCGTGGACAGAGGAGCCTGGCAGGCTACAGTCCATAGGGTGGCAAAGAGTCAAACACAGCAACCGTGATTTAGCACACACGGCACACATAAGTGAAGTCTAAAGCAACGCTGCCAACTGTCTACCTAACTGAGAGGGGAAGGCATGCCACAGTACATACACAGAGACCTCAGCAAAGACTGGGAGGCTTAGCAGATTCAGGTAGTTAAAGAAATCTCTGCTTAATCATTAGCTGACCACTAAAGTAACTAACCAGGTACTTTAAAAAAAAAAAAAAAGAATAAGCAGGAAAGAAAATAAAAAAGAACAGAGAGTAGAGGAACTCTTTCTATATGGCCAATACAATTGTGATACCAAATTCAGACAAAGAAAAGAAGACTACAGACCATTATCTCTTATGAATACAAATGCAAAAATCTTCAACAAAATACTAGCAAGTCAAATCCAGCAACATAAAAAAAGGATTATACTCTGTGACCAAATGGAAATTATCCCCAGTAATGCACAGCTGGTTCAACATACAAACATTAATAAAAACATATGATCATCTCAATAGATGAAAGAAGGAAAGATTATCTGACAAAGTCAAATACCTTTTATACTAAAAACAGGAAATAAAGTGTAGAAGAGAATTTCCTCAATTACATACAGGGTACCTATGAAAAATCTAAAGCTAACACACTTAATGGCAAAAGACTAAAAACTCTCCCCCTAGGATCAACACAAAGATGTCCAGTCTCACCACTTCTAGTTAACATTCTATATTCTAGCCAGGGCAACTAAGCAAGAAAAAGAAATAAAAGGTACATAAATCAGAAACGAAGAAACACAATTCTTTATTGGTAGATGACTTGATCTTGTTTACAGAAAATCGGAAGGAATTCAACAAAAACAAGAAAGGGCTAATAAATGAGTCTGGCAAGGTTGAAGGATATAATATCAATATATAAAAATCAACTGTATTTTTATACTGTTGTTGTTGTTTTCGTTGCTAAGTCATGTCTGACCTTTGCATCCCCATGGACTGAAGCCTGCCAAGCTCCTCTGTTCATGGGATTTCCCAGACAAGAATTTTTATATGCTAGGCACTAAACAGTTCTAAAGGGAAATTAAGAATATAATTCTATGTACAAAAACATCAAAAAGAATAAATTTAACAGAAGAAATTCAGTATTTTTACACTAAAAAGTGCTCAATGTTCAATTATAAAATTGTTGAAAGAAACTGAAGACCTAAATAAATAGAAAGATATCCCACGTTCATGGATTAGAAGACACAATACTGTTAGGATGGTAATAACCACAAACTGATCTAAAGAGTCAATGCAATCATTATCAACAATAAGAGCTGGTGCTTTTTTTTTTTTATAAACTGAGAAGCAGATCTTAATATTCACATGGAAATGCAAGGGATTTAGAATAGCTTAAATCATTTTGAAAACTAAGAATAATGTTAGAGGATCCATAATTCTCAATTTCTAAACCTATTACAAAGCTAGAGTAATCAAGTCTCTGTGGTACTGGCAAAAAGATAAGACATATAGATCAATGGAATAGAATTGAGAATCAAGAAATATGCCTATGCACCTATGTGCCCTGGGAAAAGAACAGCCATCTCAATAAATGGTGGTAAGATAACTAGACATCCCACACAAAAATAGAACTTTAGATCTCTCAGTTCAGTTCAGTCACTCAGTCAGGTTTGACTCTTTGCGACCCCATGAACCACAGCACGACAGGCCTCCCTATCCATCATCAACTCCCCGAGTCCACCCAAACCCAAGTCCATCGAGTCGATGATGCCATCCAGCCATCTCATCCTCTGTCGCCCCTTCTCCTCCTGCCCTCAATCTTTCCCAGAATCAGGGTCTTTTCAAATGAGTCAGCTCTTTGCATCAGGTGGCCAAAGTATTGGAGTTCCAGCTTCAACATCAGTCCTTCCAATGAAAACCCAGGACTGATCTCCTTTAGGATGGACTAGTTGGATCTCCTTGCAGTCCAACGGACTCTCAAGAGTCTTCCCCAAGACCACAGTTCAAAAGCATCAATTCTTCGGCACTCAGCTTTCTTTATACGCCAACTCTCACATCCATACATGACCACTGGAAAAACCATAGCCTTGACTAGACGGACCTTTGTCAGCAAAGTAATGTCTCTGATTTTTAATATGCTATCTAGGTTGGTCATAACTTTCCTTCCAAGGAGTAAGCGTCTTTTAATTTCATGGCTGCAGTTACCATCTGCCGTGATTTTGGAGCCCAGAAAAATAAAAGTCAGCCACTGTTTCCACTGTTTCCCCATCTATCTGCCATGATGTGATGGGACCAGATGCCATGATCTTAGTTTTCTGAATGTTGAGCTTTAAGCCAACTTTTTCACTCTCCTCTTTCACCTTCATCAAGAGGCTCTTTAGTTCTTCTTCACTTTCTGCCATAAGGGTGGTGTCATCTGCATATCTGAGGTTATTGATATTTCTCCCGGCAATCTTGATTCCAGCTTGGGCTTCATCCAGCCCAGCGTTTCTCATGATGTACTCTGCATATAAGTTAAATAAGCAGCGTGACAATATACAGCCTTGACGTACTTCTTTTCCTATTTGTAACCAGTCTGTTGTTCCATGTCCAGTTCTAACTGTTGATTCCTGACCTGCATACAGGTTTCTCAAGAGACAGGTCAGGTGGTCTGGTATTCCCATCTCTTTCAGGATTTTCCACAGTTTATTGGGATCCACACAGTCAAAGGCTTTGGCATAGTCAATAAAGCAGAGGTAGATGTTTTTCTGGAACTCTCTTGCTTTTTCGATGATCCATTGGATGTTGGCAATTTGATCTCTGGTTCCTCTGTCTTTTCTAAAACCAGCTTGAACATCTGGAAGTTCACAGTTTATGTATTGCTGAACCCTGGCTTGGAGAATTTTGAGCATTACTTTACTAGCATGTGAGATGAGTGCAACTGTACGGTAGTTTGAGCATTCTTTGGCATTGCCTTTCTTTGGGATTGGAATGAAAACTGACCGTTTCCAGTCCTGTGGCCACTGCTGAGTTTTCCATATTTGCTGGCATATTGAGTGTAGCACTTTCACAGCATCATCTTTCAGGATTTGAAATAGCTCAACTGTAATTCCATCACCTCCACTAGCTTTGTTCGTAGTGATGCTTCCTAAGGCCCACTTGACTTCACATTCCAGGATGTCTGGCTCTAGGTGAGTGATCACATCATCATGATTGTCTGGGTCGTGAAGAACTTTTTTGTACAATTCTTCTGTGTATTCTTGCCACCTCTTCTTAATATCTTCTGCTTCTGTTAGGTCCACACCATTTCTGTCCTTTATTGAGCCCATCTTTGCATGAAATGTTCCCTTGGTATCTCTAATTTTCTTGAAAAGATCTCTAGTCTTTCCAATTCTATTGTTTTCCTCTATTTCTTTGCATTGATCACTGAGGAAGGCTTTCTTATCTCTCCTTGCTATTCTTTGGAACTCTGCATCCAAACGGGTATACCTTTCCTTTTCTCCTTTGCTTTTCCCTTCCCATCTTTTCACAGCTATTTGTAAGGCCTCTCCAGACAGCCATTTCGCTTTTTTGCATTTCTTTTTCTTGGGGATGGTCTTGATTCCTGTCTCCTGTACAATGTCACGAATCTCCATCTATAGTTCATCAGGTATTCTGTCTATCAGATCTAGTCTTTAAATCTATTTCTCTACATAACATCTTATGCAAAAATTAACTCAAAATGTATCAAGACTTAAATGTAAAAGCTAAAACTGTACAATTTAAATAAGAAAATGGAGGTAAATCTTCATGACACTGGATTAGAAAGTCTCTCAGACATGATAACAAAACACAAGCAATTTATCAAAAAAAGTAAAAGGTAAATCACAGAATGGGAGAAAATATTTGCAAATCATATATATGATAAGGGTCTAGTATCCCAAATATATAAAACACTCTTAGAACTGAACAACAAAAAGACAACTATTATAATTTTTAAATAGGAAACAGATTTGAATAAGTATTTCCCCCCCAAAAATATACAAATGACCAATAAGCACATGAAAAGACATGATTAGTCATTAGAAAAAATTCAAATGAAAACTATAAGAAACCAATTTACACATTCTAGGGTGACTATAATCAAAAGTACAGAATATAACAAGTGTTGATGACAATGTGGAGAATCCTCACATATTGTTGGTAGAACTACAAAATAGTACAGCCTCTTTGAAAAAGTTTGGCAGTTCCTCAAACGTTAAACATAGAGTTACCACTGCATTCCACGCCTAGGTAGAAACTCCAGAGAACTAAAAATATATGTTCATAATCAAACTTCTATATAAATGTTTACAACTGCATTATTCACCATAGGCAAAATGTGGAGATAAGCCAAATGTCTACTGACTGAAAAATGGATAAACAAAATTCTGTATATCATGCAATAGAATATTATTCAGCCATAAAAAGAATGGAATCTGAAATATGCGACATAGATGATACATGCTATGCTAAAACAGCCAGACATAAACGTCACATACTGCATATAAAATGTCCAGAATAGGAATATCCATAGAAATAGAAAGCAGATTATTGGTCACCAGGGAGTTATAAGGAATTAGGAGAGGAGAATGATTATTAATCATCATTTAGGGCGATGAAAATGTTCTGGATTAGACAGTGGTAATGGTTGCTCAATCTTGTATATATACCAAAACCAATGAACCATACATTTTAAAAGTGTATGATTAAAATTTTACATAAATCATATTTCAATTTAAAAAATGAAACAAAGAATTTTCATATGATTCAGCAACTAAACTCTTCAGCATCTATCTCAGAGAAATGAAAACTTACTCATATGCAAAAAAACATGTCTATGAATGTTCATAGGAGCTTTATGCATAATAGCTAAAAATGAAACAACTAATATGTCCTTCAATGGGTGAATGGACAAACTCTATTACATCCATACTGTGAAATATAACTCGGCAACATAAAGGAACTACTGCTACATGCAACTACTTAAACAGACCTCAGGGGAATTATGCTGAATGAAAAAAAAAGCTAGCCCTGAAAGGTTACATACTATATGATTTATAAAACATAAAAAATTAAATTGACCAAGTTATAGAAATGGAGAACAGAGTAGCAGTTACCAGAGTTTGGGGACACGAGGAATGTGATTATAAAAGGGTAAAAAATTAGGAAAACAGAATATCAGTAGGTTGTAGTAATGTCAATTTCCTGGTGATGATCTTATACTAGAGTTATGTAAGACATGAACACTGGTAGAACCTAAAAGGGTACACAAGAATGTTTATGAATTACTTCTTATGTGTGATACCACCACTATCTCAAAGCAAAAAGTTCAATTTTTTTTTAAAAAAGGACAAATGAAGACTTTTTTTCAAGCAAACCAAATCTGAGAGAATATAGAAATTAATATAAAAAGACATTTTCTCATTTTTAAGTTTCTTTAAGAATTTAAATGCAAAATTTATTTAACAGTGTATTTTACCAATTACCAATTTTATCTCTCAGCTACAAATCTACCTGTTATGACATACTGGAGTTGGACCCTGTCAAAATTTCTCCTTTGTTAACTGATCTAATGTTAGGCCTAATGTTATCAAAAGAAGGTATTAGAGTGACTCTGCAAGAGGAGAATAGCAGGAAGGCACTTCTCCGGGTCCAGTCCTCTTTCAATCTTTCATTCAGCACGGAGCCAAGCCCTAGCAGCCCTCTGGGACCACTTGAAGCCACGTTCTCAAACCACAAACTCCCCAAGCTGAAGTCAGTTTTGCAGCATCTCTGGCTGTTATCCTCAGGCCACAGTCCTCATCCAACAATGCGCTTCTATAAACTTCAACTGGCCTCAAGCAACTGTCTTCCCACCGTGTGGCCACTTCTGCACTAGTTCTGCCATATTCTCAGGCAACTGCCTCTCCACCAGTCAGGCTGCTTCTAAGATGCCAGCTCTAGATTACGAATACTACTCCTGCAACAGTGTGATGATATTACAGATCTGCTCTGGCCTAAATCAGAAGGCAAGGCTCTTTGCTACCCGAATGCTACAGGCTTTGTGTCAGTCATATCTTCTTTAAAGAGGTCTAACCTCAGCCTAGGGTTTGGAACTCTCCTAAGTCTTTAGTTCCTTCACTGTCTAATTCGCTAGGTACAGATCGCCATTTTTGTACTTACTAATTCTGAATACCATGCAGTCCTTTTAAACCTCTTTTAGTAGTTAATAACATTTTACTAGTTAACAATTCTTTAATTTTCCCTGCTTAAATCAGTGGTATAGTTTCCGTCTAACTGGACCTTGACTGATAAATACATGGTTTACACATACATAGATCTATCTCTCTCACAACACTCACACACATGTAAAACACAGGACAACAGCACAAAGGATAGGAGGGATGAACTGAATGTATTGATCTGAAGTTCTTATATTAAATGTGGAGTAATACGTTATGTGAAGGTAGATTATAATAGGTTAAAGAAACATAAACCTTTCAACACTGAAATGAAGTAAAGTTAAATCAATAATGGTAATAAAACGTAATCCTAAAATAACACTGAAATAATTTAAAAGAAGGAAACTAAAGAGGGGAAAAATAATAGAAAAAACAATTGTTAAGATGGTGAACTTAAACTCAATCCTATCAGTAATCATATTAAACATAAACAGTCTAAATATTCCAGTGGAATAAGCCAGATTATTAGACTGGTCAAAATCAAAGAACCAACTAATGCTGACTAAAAGAAACCCACTTGAGTTATAAAGGCAAAAACAGATTCAAGTAAAAGAATGTGAGTTTCAATTCCAGTAGAGCAGAATGAACCCCTGCTGGACTGATGCTCTGACAACTAGAACACTGAGGAACACACACAGACATAATGAATCTGAGGCACGGCACCAGTAAACAAGGCCAGCTCTGGAGGAGAGACAAACACTGAAGAATGGCACTGGGTGAGTCTGAGATTTTTTTTTTTAAAATAGTATTTAGTCTAAGGAAAGGGACAAACAGTCACCACAAAAAGTGGCTGAAATTCCAAAAGCAAACTGCAGTCTTGCTAGCCAAAAAGAGGACAGAGTTCAGGGCAACGATGGTCCCTGACAAACAGAGGAGACCAGAAAACTAACAAACAAACGGGGGGGGGGGGGGGAATCCCAAATCCTGTGCATAAACTCTGCCTGAACCAGTGGCTGATTCCAACACTGTTTGCATTGGAAAAACTATAACTGAAGATAAAAGAACTGGACTGAGATTTCAGTTGCCTTCCAAAAGGTACTTTACTGTTTTGAGTCAACCAGGTAAACCATTGAAACAAAGACATCAACACCCTTTGAAGAAATTAACAGATTTTAGTCTCCAAAACATATATCCTCAATTGTCAGAATATAATCTAAAATTACTCAACATATGAAAACCCAGGAAAATGTCAATGACAACAAACAATGTATAGCAACCCCAAGACAACCCTGATGTTGGGAATTAGTAGACAACTCTCTAAAAGTAGTTACTATAATTATGCATAGTGATCTAAAGTAAAATACGTCTTAATGAAAAGATAAGGAAATCTCAGCAGAGAAATAGAAACTAAGAAAGAAAGGAGGAAAGAAAGAATATTCTAGAACTGAAATATTTACTGGATAAAGGTGAATAAAAGAATATAAGACACTGCCTTGAGAACTGTAACTCTGTAATACTATCTGAAGTCTAAAAGGATTATACCTGCAGCTTTGTTCCTTTTTCCTTAGGATTGCTTTGGCAAGCCTGAGTCTTTTGTAGTTTCATATAAATTTTAGGATTATTTTTCTAGTTCTGTGAAAAATTTCACGGGTAATTTGACAGGTATCACATTAAATCTGTAGACTGCTTGGGTAGTATGGCTATTTTAACTGTATTAATTCTACCAATTCAAGATCTTGGAGACAGATCAATATAAATGATTCAATCTAAGTGCAGAGAAAAAGCAGGAGAAAACATGAAGTCCCTTAGAGGTGTGTAGGACAATATCAACAAGATATATGTAAACTGAGTCCAATAAAGAGAGAGAGGAAACAGTGCATAAAAAATATTTGAAGAAATAATGGTTGAAAATGTCCCAAATTTGGTAAAAGACATAAATTCACTGATTCAAGTAGCTCAGCAAACTCCAAGATAAATACAAAGAATATTATACCAAGGCACATCACAGTTAAATTGCTAAAAGCCAAAGATCAAAAGAAAATCTTCCAAGAAGTCAGAGGAAAATGTTATGTTACACACATGTGGAGAATGATGAAAATCCCACTGACTTCTTATGAGAATCTATGGAGATCTGAAGATAGTCAAAAACTTAGAAGCTCAAATAAATAAAAACTGTCAATCCAGAATTCAACTGCCATTGTGTAGATAATTCAGTTTGGAGTCTTATGTTGCAATCTTCTTCATCTTCATGACTGGTTCACCTTTTTGCCTGAAGGCCTCAATGATTTTTCCATTAGATTTGAAGCCTGAAAAAACTTTTGAAAAAATGTCACACCCATTACGAATAAACAAAAATTGTTGAGAAAACAGGAAGTAACAGTGTGGTAGGTAGCACCTAGGACGGTCCCCGATGGTCCGCACTCCTCGGCACGCAGGCCTTTTCCCCTTGAGTGTCACAGCAACAGCAATGTGATGCCACTCCCATGATTAGGCTAGAAAGGGACAAGGGCTCCTCTCTCGCAGAGCCTCTCCCGCTCTTCCGCTTGCTCGCTCTGATCGAAGTCAGCTGCCATGTTTGTGAGCTACAAAATAGAGGCTAAGTGGCAATGAACTAAGGGAGTTCTCTGGCAACAGCCAGCTAGGAACTGATGCCCTCAGTCTAACAACCTGCAAGGAATTGGTTGAATCCTGCCAACAACCATACGAGGGAACACAGATAGAGGATCTTTCCTCAGTTGAGCTTTGGGTAAGTCAGCAGCTCTGGGCAACAATCTTGATTACAGCCTTGAGAGAGACACTGAGGCAAAGGGATCCAGCGAGGCCAAGCCCAGATTCTGGACCTTCAAAATATATGAGAGAGTAAGTGTTTATTCTTTTAACTACCCCTACATGTTAAGCAACTACATTTTGGGAAAATCTGTTGAGCAGCAATAGATTATTAACACAGATGGATATTTGTTTAACACATAAGAATTGTGTTAACTGTAAGGCCAGCATCTTTCTTAATGGAGAAAACCTGGAGACATTCCTACTAAGGTCTGAAAGAAGACAAGAACGCCTACTACCTCAAACACAAGTTACACTGCTCTAGAGAAGGACTAGCCAATGCAATCAGAATAGAGAAAATAAAGACTTGGAAAAGAAGAAATAACACTGTATTTTCAGACATGAGAGTAGAGTATATCTGGAAAACTCTGGAGAATCAACGATAAAACTAACTTACACAATAGAAGATTTCAGGAAGGAGCAAGATATAAAGTTAATATGCAAAAAACCATAGTGCTCCTATAAACAAAAATTACCCAGTTAGAAGATATAACAGATAAGAAAAATCATTTACATAGCAAAAAAAATTAAACATTTAGGAAAAAACTAATAGAAATGTTCAAAACCTATATGGAGAAAAATATAAAGTTATCTATTAAGGATAGAAAAGTAGGACTAAAAACTGTTAATACATCCCTGTTCTTAGAAATATATACTAAAGTATTCAGGGGTGAAAACTATGCTTCAGAAAAAATAAATACACATGTAATATGCATAAAGAGAATGAAAACAAAAGCCTGATAAATCAAAGAGGGTAGAACATCACTGAAGATATTTACAGTGAACCTAGTCCAGAAGAAACAATCAAACAAGACATCTACTTCAAAAATCCACACATCTACTTTAAAAAAAAATCTTGAGGGGAAATTGGGATAATTTAAATATGAACTGTATATTAAATGATATTATTGAATTAATACTACTATTCTTAGACCTAAAAATAATAAAATCATGTGCAAGAATGTCTTTATTCTTAGATACATAGGGGCTTCCCAGGTGGCACTAGTGGTAAAGAATCCACCTGCCAATGCAGGAGACACAGGAGACGTGGGTGCGATCCTTGGTCAGGGAAGACTCCTTGGAGTAGGAAATAGCAACCTACTCCAGTATTCTCTGCCTGGCAGTGGACACAGGAGCCTTGTAGGCTACAGTCCATGGGGCCAAGGAGAGTCAAACACAACTGAGCAATTGAGTGCCTGTACACACACACACATACACACACTATAATGTGTGCAATTTGTGTGTAAGAGAGAGAGGGAGAGAGGAAAGGAAAGGAAGGAAAAGGTGGGAGTAAAGAGAGAGTAGAAGAGGGAAAGAGAGGAAGGAAATGCAGCAAAATGTTATCTGGTTACTTTTAGGTGAAGCCTGTACAGTTGGTCCCTGAACAGGAGGGTTTAAAGTGCACTGGTCCAATTACATTCTGATTTTTTTTCAACAAATTTCTACTAAGTACTACACCATCCAAGGTTGGGCGAGTCCACAGATGTGGAACTGTGGATGTGGATGTTCAGTTCAGTTCAGTTCAGTTCAGTACCATCACTCAGTCATGACCGACTCTTTGTGACCCCATGAGCTGCAGCATGCCAGGCCTCCCTATCCATCACCAACTCCTGGAGTCTACCCAAACCCATGTCCATTGAGTCAGTGATGCCATCCAACCATCTCATCCTCTGTCGTCCTCTTCTCCCCCCGCCTTCAATCTCTCCCAGCATCAGGGTCTTTTCAAATGAGTCAGCTCTTCACATCAGGTGGCCAAAGTATTGGAGTTTCAGCTTCAACATCAGTCCTTCCAATGAACACCCAGGACTGATCTCTAGGATCGACTGGTTGGATCTCCTTGCAGTCCAAGGGACTCTCAAGAGTCCTCTCCAACACCACAGTTCAAAAGCATCAATTCTTCGGCGCTCAGCTTTCTTTATAGTCCAACTCTCACATCCATACATGACCACTGGAAAAACCATAGCCTTGACTAGACAGACTTTTGTCGGCAAAGTAATGTCTCTGCTTTTTAATATGCTGTCTAGGTTGGTCATAATTTTCCTTCCAAGGAGTAAGCATCTTTTAATTTCATGGCTGCAATCACCATCTGCAGTGATTTTGGAGCCCAAAAAAATAAAGATGTTATAGAAACTGAAAAGTCTCGTTTAGGCTTCAGAGACAAAGCAGAGCAGGCCTCTGATCTTGCTTCTAACCCCTGCCTGGGAGTGACTGCCTTCTGTGAATGCAAGACTGCCAGCATCACAGATAAGACAGAGTATGAATCTCGAGATTGCTGAGCCTCTGGAGGGGAGCTGGCCGACCAAGACCCAGGTTTAAAAATCTTCCAAGTTTTACGCATTAACATGAAATCAGAGCTGCTATTTGCTCACAGATTGATGATGATAGCAGTTTGCATCCTGGGATTGTAAGTGGGAACCTGAACTGCGATCTCTAAAGTCTCACCCACCGAGTGGACCCACTGCCTCAGACCTTTTCCCAAGTGAGACTCCCAATGTGCTGTGTCACGGGACTTCGCGGTGCTGTTTGAGTCTGGATGTTGGTCAAAACTCAATTTGGTGATGTATCCTCTGCTGCTTCTATTTCTCTTTTCTTTTAATGTTAGTATATTGAAATTAAGCTAGATAATTCTCTAATAAATATTGGTTATTATTTATTTGTATAGAACGAGTGTATGTATGGATGTGAGAGTTGGACTATAAAGAAAGCTGAGCACCAAAGAATTGATTCTTTCGAACCATGGTGTCGGAGAAGACTCTTGCGAGTCCCTTGGACTGCAAGGACATCCAACCAGTCCATCCTAAAGGAAATCAGTCCTGAATATTCATTGGAAGGACTGATGCTGAAGCTGAAACTCCAATACTTTGGCCACCTGATAAGAACTGACTAACCGGAAAAGACCCTGGTAGTGGGAAAGATTGAAGGCGGGAGGAGAAGGGGATGACAGAGGAAGAGATGGTTGGATGGCATCACCAACTCGATCGACATGAGTTTGAGTAAACTCCAGGAGTTGGTGATGGACAGGGAAGCCTGGCATGCTGCAGTCCATGGGGTCACAAAGAGTCGGACACGACTGAGTGACTGAACTAAACTGATAGAACAAGTGGCTTATTTTATTAATGAATCCTTTGAACCTAACACAAAAGTGAAAACTTTTGGCAAAACAATGGAGGACTGACTATAAGGTTATACCTGGATTTTCAACTATGAGAGGGTGGCACCTCTAACCTCCAAGTTAGATCAACTGTATGGATGTTCATTGTACTATGCTTCCAACTTTTTTGTTGGTCAGAAATTTTTCAAAATAAAAGGTTGGGTAAAATAACAGACTCCTGGCTTACAGATGAAGGTGTAAAATTACCTCTCTCTAATTTACCTCCTGAAAATCATGCCAAATAATAAAAAGAACAAGAAAAGGTGATGCAAATTCCTCCCTCGACAAAATTAGGAGGCAGGTAAAACGAAAGGGAAATACAAGATGTGGAAATTTCTTATCTTCCTTAGTCAAGAGATAAAGTTGATGTACTAAAAATAAAGGTGTAAATGCATTTAAAAAATACATTATTTAGTAGTATGGAGGAAATCATCAAAAGAACTAAAACAAATGTAGGATGTAAGAAAGGAGGCTCTTACTCTATATTTTAAATCTTTTATACCAGCAGGCTGTTTATATCAGTAGCATACGTAGTAGCAGTAGTAACAATACTACCAATCACATGCTAAGTCGCTTTAGCTGTGTCCAACTCTGTGACCCCCCCCAAGGACTGTAGCCCTCCAGGCTCCTCTGTCCATGGGATTTTCCAGGCAGGAATATTGAAGTGGGTTGCCATTTCCTTCTCCAGGGGATCTTTCTGACCCAGAGATCAAACCCATGCCTCTTATGTCTCCTGCATTGGCAGGTAGGTTCTTTAACCACTAGCACCACCTGGGAAGCCCAATACTCCCAATTCCATGGACTATCCAGAAGGATTCTGTGACCAAGATGCTGCAAGAAAAAAAATGTATCTTTCATCATCTTTAGCACCCTGAAGTGAGATATTTAAAACATAAACGTAAATGGTAAGATAGTTTAAACTACTATTGGGTTTAGCAGAACCACAGGTCTACCTACATGAGCACCATGATCATAATGCCAAAAATAATAAAATAATACATTAAAATATTCCCTACTATTTAAAATAACTTAAAATCATGTTCATTCCTGTTTTTCTTTTTAAAAAAAGATTTGAATAAAAAGACTCACAGTTCCACAAGGTTTGGAAGCTTCTGAGCAAGGTTTTCGGGCTGAAAATTAAAAACTCAGAATTAAATTTTATTTTTGAAAAATGTATAAACATTTCTAAACAGCTTAAATACAAAGTACTACCTTTTGAAAGGCTAAAAATTTTGAGAAAATGTGAAAATAATACATCAGCAGGTCTGGGTTTATGCTTACGTAGATCAAACTACAATTTAAATGTACACATCTGAACACTTAAAATCTATATCCCTTGGAGAAACCAGATCTCATATTCCATGGTAACAGAAGAAATAAAAATGTTTTAACAGACACAGACAGAGGGAATAGCACCATGTGCCACTGGAGCCAGAGGTGGGAGGGATGCAGCTACAAAGCCAAGGAACACCGCTGGCAAACCACCCCAACCCACCCCTGGGAGCTCAGAGAAAGGAACAGACTCTTCCTCAAAGCCGCGAGAAGGAACCAATCCAACCAACACCGTGGTTTTGAACTTCTACCCTTCAGAACTGTGAGACAGTAAATTTCTGCTATTTTAAGCCACCTAGCCTGTGTAATTTGTTACAGTACCCCTAAAAATAATAATACCAATCCCCTGTCAAACCAAAATCCCAAACTGCTCCTGAGGAGAAAGGAACTGAAATCGCAGAGGGCCAGACACCAAGATATAACTAAACTCAGGATAAACAAAGTAAGCTGGAGCTCAAGTGGTCTAAGGGAGATCACATCTGGACCAGGTTCTAAGTTCTGAGTAGGAGTGTGATGCGACAGGGACAGGAAGCAGGCCCTGGGAGGAGGGGAAGGGAGATGGGGCTAGGCCCTGGGTAGGAGGAAAAGCCTCCTGTACCTGAAAGTCAGCCTGCGTCTCTCTCTCTCACACACACACACACCACACGCACGCATGCACACACGCACGCACACACACACACATATACACAGACACACAAAGACAGGAGCTGTTGAGACTGAAAGAGCACAGTGAGTCAGGAGGAACCTTTTTTATCCTACACTAAAACATACTGTAGAATTGAGCTAGGTATCAACAACGAAGAATCAGGAATGGTGTTTTAAAAGAAATTATACGACTAGCTTGAGGCTTGAAAAACATAATTATCAGAGGTTGCCATGGAGTAGGGAGGAGGAGTGTTTGGGTTGGCTTTCTAGGCACTTGAATCAACATGTGAAAAGACAACAGAGAGACAGGTGTGTTTAAGAAATCACAAACACAATTTTTTCTGCTGTAACTGCCTGGCAGCACTCATGACAAAATCTTACATTTCAAAAACACTTACAGAAATAATTGTGTCAATAGAAAAATAAAAGTTCGAGGGACTGTAAAGTTTTAGATTTGTAACAAGTAATTTTTCTTACAGGAGCTTAGAAACAGTGATTATCGTGATTATCATTAGGAAAAGGATAGTGCTGTTATTTTCCACCTACTTTTGTATCATCTGAATCTTTAATAATGAGCATATATGTCTTTTAAAATTAAATTTTAAAATGTACTATATAAATTGCTACACAATTGCGGAATCAATCACATTATATGTAACTTAGGTTCTAAACACTCAATAAGAGAAATGCCATTAGTTTGGTATTTCTGGGCCACAGG
Organism: Okapia johnstoni; assembly: GCA_024291935.2. Lineage (NCBI taxonomy): Eukaryota > Metazoa > Chordata > Mammalia > Artiodactyla > Giraffidae > Okapia > Okapia johnstoni. The sequence goes on from CM044326.1 coordinate 5,949,425, forward strand.
GAATAAAGGTATATAATTTTGAAGAGAGTACCAAGGAACTGTTCACTAGGGTCTTATATTTTATACTGAGGAAAAACTATTTTTTAAAAATCTTGAACACATGGTTCATTTTAATCAAGGAGACAAAGTTATCAATTTCATATTAGCATACTGATGTATTTACTTAGCAACAGTATCCCAAGCTACTTACATATATAATAGCCCTCACCCCTTCATAATAACCAAATAGCACTGAACATGAATACTGTTTTGAAGTCAGTGAAACATTTATTAAGTTTCCACTTTGGATAAAACCACTTTTAGTTTTCAAATGCCGAAAGCTGTGATTCCTTTTCCCCCGTGTTTTGACATCAATATCTGCAATGAGGTGCTTCATGGCAAGACTTTCCTTGAGTGCTGCTCTGGGATCCAAGCCTCCAAAATGTTTCTTTTAGTACCGGTGTCTCCCCCAATAAGAGGAATACACACCTCCACTTGTGGGGATACTTATAAGACAACCCTGGCAAACTAAAGCGCTGTGGGGGTGGGGAGGAGAGGGGAGAAGCTTCTGGCTATTCCTCTAAAAAGGAAAGGCTTGTCCAGAAAAGAAGCGCTATTAGAACCTCACCTAGTTTGTTCTGCTATAATATCAATACCACATCCGGCTAATTATAGGACTCATGGTCATTCTTTACAGATGCCTTCTTGGCTCTTACCAGACAGTATTGCAATTTTTCCATGACCAACTAGTTACCTCTGTGAGCTATTTACCTACACACACAATTAAGCACTGAATAATGTTTCTGCTGCCATTACTGCATCACTATATTTTTACTAGTAAGTACATTGTGTTTTAATTTAAAAATAAGCACACCAACCTTGAGAAAATTGGCAGCTCATTAGGATGCTGGGTTCAAAAAAAAAAAAAAAAAAAAAAAAGCCAAAAGCCTGGTAAAGAATCAGCCTGCTGCATAGGCTGTGGCTGACATCTACCGGTGTTCTAAAATATCCTTCTCTGCTACCTAGTGGTACATTTTAGCAATGAAACTAAACAATATGAGAAACACTATACATTTTAATTTTCCTATTTCCATAGTTTATGAAAAGTAGGTAAGAGACTGGATCACTATATGTTAACATCAACATTGTTGTTACTCTGTGAGTAACTAAGGAGCTTCCCAGGTGACTCGGACAGTAACGAATCCACCTGGCAGGTCCCAAGACCATGGGTCATGAAGATTCAGACACAACTGAGCGACTAACACACAGAGAAACTAAGCTCTAATGCTGGATTACAGATGCCACACAAATAGGACTCAGTCTATTAAGTTTTAAATGTTTTCAAAATTTAAAATCCTGATAGGTTAAGAGCAGTAATCTTAAAATGCCTTTCCTTCTTTTTCACAAATTTGACATTACAAAAGTTTTAATAGATAAACAATCTGTACCCAATTTCCTTGAGTATGAATACTTCCCTCTAAACTAATTGAAAATTGTTTTATAAATTAAAGCAAAATTCCCTTCGTTAAATCTCATATTATCACTTAGGTTTTTCTTTACAAATAATGTAAAAGTCAACTTTAGTAAACACAGTATAAAATTCACTTCAAATCTTGAATCAGTGATGCTTTACCACATTCTTTTGTGGAAAACGAACCTCCTTAAACGGCAATGTTTTAAAATTGTGTATTTTGGAACAAATACTTCAAATATGTTGCAAACACATGTTCAGTTGCATTCTCTTATAGTCACTGTGCACCACCACTTACTTAATTTTCTTTCTCCTTCTGGGCAACAGGTAGGATTGCACTTAAGCTCAACATGGTTAAGGGACTTGCTTTGGCCAATGGAATTATGTCAAAGTAGAGACCTCAGAGAGCCTGCTCACGAGAGGTCCACAGTGATATTTACGAGCTTTCATCCCTGAGTAAAGATACCATGAACCAAAGTCCCCAAGAGATCTGAGAGAGTAGTGCAGTATGAAAAAAAAAATCACTGAATCACTAGGATTCAGGGTTCAGAAAAATCTGCTCCATCCTACCTCTAACAACACATTTCAAAGAAGTCCTGAATTAAATGCATAGTTTTTATAGCAGTTATAAAAAGTAGAATAAAGTCAGACCTCTACTTCACACCATATACAAAAGTTAACTGAAAATGGATCTATCAATGACTTGTATCTAAGAGCTAAAACAATAAAATTCATAGAAGAAACCATGAGTAAATCTTCATGACCATGGGCCAAAAGCAGGAGCACCAACAGAAAAAACAGATAAGCTAGACTTCATCAAAATTAAAAATCTTCTACATAAGAGGGCATTACAAGAAGGTGAAAGGCAATATATAAAATGGGAGAAAATATTTGCAAATCATATACCTGTTAAGGGTCTAGAACACTTACAACTCAACCAAAACAAAAAAATCCCTTGAAAAATGGGCAAAGGATTTGAGAAGACATTCTTTAAAGAAGATATGCAACCGGCCAAATAGCACATGAAGACAACCAACTTCATTAGCATTAAAGTGAAGTCACTCAGTCCTGTCCAACTCTTTGCAACCCCATAGACTGTAGCCGACCAGGCTCCTCCATCCATGGAATTTTCCAGGCAAGAGTACTGGAGTGGGTTGCCATTTCCTTCTCCAGGGGATCTTCCCCACCCAGGGATCAAACCCGGGTCTCCCACATTGTAGGCAGACGCTTTACCATCTGAGCCAGCAGCATCTCATTAGGGAAATGCAAATCAAAACCACAATGAGGTAACACTTCAAAACCACCAGGATGCCCACAATTTGTTAAAAATGTAAACTTAACAACTATTGATGAGGAATTGAGAAATGGGAACCTTTACACTGCTGGCAGTAATGTAAAGTGGTTCAGCCACTATAGAAAAGTTTGGCTGTTCCTCAAAAAGTTAAACACAGAATTGCCATAAAATTTCATATTTCCACTCCTATATATACCCAGAATAATTAAAAGCGGGTAAACATTTACATGTACACTCATGTTCATAGCAACAGTGTTCACAATAGCCATAAGGTGGGAACAGCCCAAATGTCCACCAATGGATAAACAGATAAACAAACGTGGTATACACACACTGTGGAATCTTAATTAAATCATAAGAAGGAATGAAGGAATGATACACGCTACCACCTGGATGAAACTTGAGAACATTCTGCTAAGTGAAAAGAAGTCAGACACAAAGGTGATATACTGAATGATCCCATTTATATGAAATATCCAAAACAGATAAATCCAGAGAGAGAGAACATTGACCGGCAGCTCCAGGGCTGGTGCGCAGAGGGGAGCAGGAAGAAACCGCTCAATGGATAAGGGGTTTTGCTTTTGAGTGATGGATACGTTCGGAACTAAACAAAGGTGGTATTTGTGCAATACTGTGTATATTCTGAACGCTACCGATTTTTCACTTTAAAATGGTTAATTTTACATGAAGTGAATTTCACCTCAATACATTATTTTTAATTTTAATAAAGTTACTTCATTCAAAAACCACCACAACATACTCAACAAGCTTTCTAGCTGGTAATTTCTAGTGATAATTTGGTATCACTATCTCTGGGCAAGCATACAGCACAAGTTAAATACCATGGGGTTCTATGAGAACAACCAAAGAAAACCTCTTTTACTACCAGGAATATTAGTTCATTCCTCCTCCTTTTATGTATGTTATAGAGCAAGATCTCTCAACAGGCAAGTCAGAAGCCCTGGCAGGCTAACAGGAACAGAGACAGATGAGCAGCGGCACCCTTCCTCGACCACAGCAGCAGAAATGCCCATCACAGCCCTACTCACCATTTGCCCCACAATGTCCCTTACCATTTACCCTTTTATCTCTGGGCTCACTTCCATTAACTACTCATTTTCTTCTCTTAAAATTTCTCTTGCAATAAATGTTAAGCAGACCAAAAAAGCATAAGCCTTGTCTTAAACACTTGTCATAGTTCCTTGATGTTTTCTGGAGACAGAAAACCACAGCAGATTCTCAATACCTGCATCTACTATCATCAAAATCTCTGACAGTTGAGTTCATTTCTTCTGCAATAAGTTAACACACAAAATCTTCTTAACTATGGTTTTCATGTGAATAACCCTAGAAAACCTAAGACACATATTGGGGGGAGAGAAGAGGAGGTGTTAAGGAGAGGGAGAAGGGGCAATAAGAAACGCTTTTAAGAGCATTAATAGCTCACTAACCCCTCCCAACCATTCCTAACAAGAGCTGTGCAATCAGTTAGGTCAAGGACCCCTAGAAGTTACCACTGACATCCTGTTTCCCAGCAAAAATGTAATGAGACTATAATGTGCAAATAATGGGCAATCTATTCATAAGCAATATAAAAAGATAATCCCAAACATATGTTGGTGTTTTATGAGAAAATCCAAATTTTGATTACCCAGATACGAAAACATAACATCTTATAGAGTTTTTTATTTTAATGGTTCTTAAAAAAAAAAAAAAAAAGGAAAACCATGGCAAATTACCAAATTTCTTAGAATGCATCCATCAGAACAATCACAGATATTTTATGTCCCAAGTTCATTAAAATAAAAATTTCATTGGAAATTCACTGAATACAAGCATTACGAATACTAAAATAAAGCCATTTCAAAAGGGAAGGAAATGGAAAGGAGGGGCAGAAATTGAGGGAAGGAAAAATTTTCAAAATGTGGACAAATTCTTTTGTTTCTAAAGTTGTCTTTGAAGTGCCTAAAAAAGAACTCTGGGATCATTTTTCTTTACAATTCTGTAGCATTAACACATACTGGTAGTTTGATTTTCATGATAATAATGAGTTGCTACTATTGATTCTAATTTTTTTTTTTCAGTCACACACACCACTAGTCCAACAAAACTTTCTACAACATGGAAATATTTTTTATCTACCCACCCAATATGGTGGCCACTGGCCATATATGGCCATTAAGTACTTAAAGGATTATTTATTATGAGTATGGAACTGAATTTCCAGTATTTTGTTATACTTTAAACAGTACCACACACAACTAGTAGTTATCATACTAGAAAGTAATACTAGCAAGTATTTAAAGTATTACTTTCTAATACTAGGTAGTATTACACTCACTACAATTTTTTCACTTAAACTCAGCTCTTTTGGACATAGAACATATAAGAACTACTTAACTGTATGAATGATAAAATTTTTAATTATTTTCTTAAAATGAAGTACTTGCTTGATATTTATAGAGGTTAAAACTATTCTCTTAAAAATATAAATAAATAAATGTTAACTATCTGCAAAACTGCAAGTGTTTTATCGCCAAAAATGTAAAAAAATTTCCAAAACTGATATTTTTCACTTAGCAAAAACCTTTACAGAAATATATGCTCAAAATTAAAAAGTCTGTACATCTAGTACATTTACAAACTGAAATATGTACACTCAGTCTGTGTGAGTTCTGTATCCTTGGATTCAAGTAACCATGCATCAAAAATAATCAGGGAAAAAATATTTCAGAAAGTTTCAAAAAGCAAAACTTAATTGCTACACCAACAACAATTACATAACACTCACACTGTCTTCACAACTACTTATATAGCATTTACACTGTATTAGGTCTTCTAAATAATCTAGAGATGAGGTAAAGTATACAGGAAGATGTGCACAGGGTCTATGCACATACCCAGCCGTTTTATACAAGGGACCTGAGCAGCCTCTGATCTTGGTGCTGGAGCGAGTACTAGAACCAGTTCCCCACAGATACCAAGGGACGTCTGTATCTGAATATTTTTCAAAAGAAAACAAACATTAAAAATTACTAAAATTCTGTAAAGTATTAATATTAAAAATATTTGTTTAAATATGAACGCTATAGAGATATACTAAACAAGGGCTGAAGATCGGATCATTTGCCCCTACCTACTTTCTGTTTTCTAAAAAACCTATTTAATACGCATTCAATGATTTTATAAGTGGAACTTTCAAAGTAACGAAAACAGACACATGAATACTAAACACTTTTTCCATAAGGCCAGATTAACCATTTAAAAATACACCTAGCCTTTACAATCCTATATGCTTATGACATAATTGCTTGTTTTAGGAACAGTGTTCCAAGCTCAAAGCATGATATTTCAAACACCTTACATACATTTTATCTATATTCATCTATCAATCAAGAGAGAGAGAGAGACAGAGACTGATTTGATGGGACTAACATTTAGAAACTGGTATCTCCCTCTTGGAGCATAGGTGCCTCGTTTTTAGTACAATGAATGCTTGAAAATGAATTTAAACGTATGGAAACATATACAAAGGTGTACAGGCTTTCTGCTTGTACACGGAATCCCTCAAGTACATAAGGACAGGGTCTAGAGTGAAAGGTCTGTATCCCTGTCATGTCTTTCTAAACTCTCTTCCTAATTCCCCAAGCCAAAACTACAAGTCAGGAAGAGTGGGTTAAGTCATGTTCCCCATATTTCTTTAAGAATGTACAGAATGATGCATGTTGTAAAAGTATTTCTATCAAGAACAATTAGACTCACAGTAAAACTCAAGAAGTAAACTTCAAAGAGGTAACTAGGAAAATTCACCTAACATGGAACACTTCATTGTTCCACAGTGCATAAATGTAGTTAAAACTTTTACATGGTGTTAGGCAGGAAACGCAGTATGCCAGCAAATTTAGAAAATAAGCAGTGGCCACAGGATTGGAAAAGGTCAGTTTTCATTCCAATCCCAAAGAAAGGCAATGCCAAAGAATGCTCAAACTACCGCACAATTGCACTCATCTCACACGCTAGTAAAGTAAAGCTTAAAATTCTCCAAGCTAGGCTTCAGCAATACATGAACCGTGAACTTTCAGATGTTCAAGCTGGTTTTAGAAAAGGCCGAGGAACCAGAGATCAAATTGCCAACATCCTCTGGATCATCGAAAAAGCAAGAGTTCCAAAAAACATCGAAAATTTCTGCTTTATTGACTATGCCAAAGCCTTTGACTATGTGGATCACAATAAACTGTGGAAAATCCTGAAAGAGATGGGAATACCAGACCACCTGACCTGCCTCCTGAGAAATTTGTATGCCGGTCAAGAAGCAACAGTTAGAACTGGACATGGAACAACAGACTGGTTCCAAATTGGGAAAGGAGTACATCAAGGCTGTATATTGTCACCCTGCTTATTTAACTTATATGCAGAGTACATCATGAGAAATGCTGGGCTAGATGAAGCCCAAGCTGGAATCAAGATTGCCAGGAGAAATATCAATAACCTCAGATATGCAGATGACACCACCCTTATGGCAGAAAGCGAAGAAGAACAAAAGAGCCTCTTGATGAAAGTGAAACTGGAGAGTGAAAAAGTTGGCTTAAAGCTCAACATTCAGAAAACTAAGATTATGGCATCTGGTCCCATCACTTCATGGCAATAAATGGGAAAAAATGGAAATAGTGACAGACTTTATTTTTGGGGGCTCCAAAATCACTGCTGATGGTGACCGCAGCCATAAAATTAAAAGACGCTTGTTCCTTGGAAGAAAAGTTATGACCAACCTAGGCAGCATATTAAAAAGCAGAGACATTACTTTACCAACAAAGGTCCGTCTAGTCAAAGCTATGGTTTTTCCAGTAGTCATGTATGGATATGAGAGTTGGACTATAAAGAAAGCTGAGCACTGAAGAATTGATGCTTTTGAACTGTGGTGTTGGAGAAGACTCTTGAGAGTCCCTTGGACTGCAAGGAGATCCAACCAGTCCATCCTAAAAGAAATCAGTCCTGAATATTCATTGGAAGGACTGATGCTGAAGCTGAAACTCCAGTACTTTGGCCACCTGATACGAAGAACCAACTCACTTGTAAAGACCCTGACGCTGGGAAAGACTGAAGGTGGGAGAAGGGGACCACAGAGGATGAGATGGTTGGATGGCATCACCAAGTTGATGGACATGAGTTTGAGTAGGCTCTGGGAGTTGGTGATGGACCGGGAAGCCTGGCGTGCTGCAGTCAATGGTCACAAAGAGTTGGACATGACCGAACAACGGAACTGTTAACAAAACTCACCCTTTTCAGGCATAGGTGTGTTACTGAGACAGTTACTGGTACATTTGTAATGAATGTTTTGCAGGACTACAGCATACATTATACATAAGCATTAAAACACAGACACAGCTGTTTCCGTGCATTCAGGTTTAGAAATAACTAAGATGTTTCTACACAGTGCTAACTCAACAACAGAGTGTTCATGGTGAATATGGAGGCTGTGGAAGCTGCAAGGGTCTGACAAATTAGGGGGAAACAGAAGTCCTTTGCTGGAATTCAAAAGGACAGCATCAAACAAAAACAGAACCATTTCCTCTCTCTACTTCGTCTGGTACATTTGATCACATGGTGCTCATTTTTACCATCTCTTTAATTTACTGGTTTTCCCTTCAAGGTGTTCTGATGATCATTTGATCTAGATCCTACTCTTATGAAATTCAAAGCAGGTAGAGCATGTAGCTGGATGACTTCTCAGTCATCAACACTTTTCACCCTTAACCCAGCCACCAGCTTCAAGAAGCATAAATGCAGGCATCACCATCACTGTAAATCAAAATGTTTAGACTCACTGATTAATAAATCTGAGAGCTGGGTAAGATCTTAGCAGCACTAAATTCCAACAAACTCATGTTCATGTTTAATTATAAAAATCATAAATATCTACTGAGAAGAATATAAGCCAAACTCAGTAGTAGGACCTTTCCCTTTCACTATAAACACTTAAGCGTAAGGCTCTGTTTATTAGAGCTCCTATCTCAACTCTTGTGGCCTCCCTCTTCCACAGCTATCATCTCTATTAAGTTTGATATATTCTTTTTTATGCCTCAGTTTATTTGTCTATAAAGCAGGAATAATAGTGCCTACCTCATATGATTATCTTACAGATTAGATTAACACATAAAAATTACTTAAAACCGTGCTTGGCACTTAGTAACACCTCAAATGATGGTAGCTGCTATCTGATTTTAACCCAGCTCATATGGACGAACACTTAGGTTTTCACAATTTTTCATCATATACCAAGTTGTGAAGAATATCTTTGTTCACTTGGCTGTTTTTTCTGTTGGGTAAATTCTTACAAGTCAAAATGCTGGTTCAAACATATGTGCATGTAAAATTGAGTCAATTTCCAAACTCTCCAATAGGATGTGAGAGCATCTGCTCCCCACTGTCTTCAACACACAGGGCATTGATAATCTTCAATACCAGGTATTAATCTCTTTCAATCTACTAGGTAAGGATGATCAATGTTTTACCACTTTTTCTGCTGAAAGCTAAATATCGTTTTGTGTTTTGACTCTCTGTATTCTTTTATGATTTGCCTGATCATATTTGATGGGAGAAGGTCAGGAATGTTTTCTCCTGGGCCAGTAGCAAAGAAATACATCTGCACCTTACTCCCCTACCCCAATTCAAGATTGTGATAGATATACCTCTTTTTCCCTTCAAGCTCAGAAGGGTATCATTTTTAAGTTTTTTTCTGTTGCATAGATTAACTGCTTAATCAGGCTTCATCTACTTTTATTGCTCTGTAAAGCCAAACCACCCTATTTCATCTAAAATTGACATGTCTCTTTTCTATCTATTCATATTTATAAATAAAATTGACAACACAGGAGAGCTCCATCAGTTATTTGGGGAGGTCACTCTTCCACATCCCAGGACTGCCTTCTACCTACTGCACTCATCAAGAGAAGCTGGCAGATCCACTGAATCATTCTGCTTCCAGGTTGAGTTCTTTTCCTCCTTGCAAGTCACTTGTAGCCTTTTATTTTATAAATGAAGGAACTAAGATCCTAAGCACATAAGATCTGGGTCTATTACTTCCTAGTACTAAGTTTTGTTACCAAACAATGAAAATACTCTCTTCCTGGGACCGCAGACCTCAAATGCTTCCGCTGCTGATTCCTGCTTCCACGCTATATTCCTTCTCTCATTCTTACACAGACCCCAGCTCCTTGGTGGGGAGGAAGGGCAGGGGCTGGGATGCAAGGGGACAAGGTAGGCTCAGCCCGAGCCGCCTTCAGCCTGCACACTCATAACCTGTCATCATCTGAAACTTCTCCATGACTAATGTCTCTCTCCAGGACCAGAATATCCCATCCATCCGGATGGCTTACTCAGTCATGCCCAGTATAAGTCGGGATCCTTTGCACTCACTTCATTTTCCCTATTTACTCACTCCTTTCTTTCTTTGCCTCCAATTCAGCTTAGACTCCATGTCCCACCATTTTAATCACTGTTGCCAAAATCCTAAACCTCCTTAGACCCTCTGTACCTGGAAAAACCTAAGGCTGCATAAATGTGACATCCCAAATTCTTCATACCTCAGACAGCTAAGAACTGCAGGAAAAAACTCCCTAAACAAGCAGATGGGTCCACCATAAGCCTAGCCATCCACTGCTTGCTGAATAATCCCAACAGTTCTACCACCTTCCTCAAAACAAACTGCCGTGACTCTTGATAACAACAATTTCAAACCTGCACTTTCCACGGATCTTCACTACCCAAGTGGTGGTCATCAGACAGAAACTGTCTCCCCCGAGTCTGTATCCTCCTGCACACCTCTCCTTCCTCCCTCTGCCTAGAGGAGAAAGGGACACTGTCCCAGAGTCCTTCCCTGCCTCCAGCTGTACTCTGGAGCCCGTCCTTTCCTCCCTTTTTAGGAATCTTGAACTTTTCATTATTTCCTATTTCTGTATCTTCAACTCCTCTCTAATGAAGATTTCCCACCAGCATTTACACAGGCTCAACTCATTCCTCTTAGAAAAGAGAAGAGGAGCAAGTAAAGAGGGAAGAAAATAAAAAAGGAGAAAGAAAAAGTGTTCTTCTTTGTCAAGACCCTCCAGCTATGCCTGCTTTTTCAAATCAAAATCAGATTTTTAGACCCACTAACCTTGTTATCTGGAGAAGGCAATGGCACCCCACTCCAGTACTCTTGCCTGGAAAATCCCATGGACGGAGGAGCCTGGTGGGCTGCAGTCCATGGGGTCACTGAGAGTCGGACACGACTGAGCGACTTCACTTTCATTTTTCACTTTCATGCATTGGAGAAGGAAATGGCAACCCACTCCAGTGTTCTTGCCTGAAGAATCCCAGGGACAGGGGAGCCTGGTAGGCTTCCGTCTATGGGGTCGCAAAGAGTCGGCCACGACTGACGCGACTTAGCAGCAGCAACCTTGTTATCTAGTTTTTCATCTCCTTCTCACCAATTCAAACTTGCATTCCACTCTCCAGAGCTTCTAGCACAGTCACTGTCATAGTCACCACCACTTTCTGTCACTAAAGTTTTGGACAAACATTGATCCTAATCTTCTGCCATTGAATCTCAATTAATATTTTTTTCTTCAGCTTGGGATGTCAAGGAACAAAAATTTCATGAGAGTAAGAATCTGTTCCATGAGGTATTGACTGTCAGCACCTTGAAGAGTACTGGATACACAGTAAGTACTCAATAAATACATGTTGAAAGGATAAGTGATAGTCTTCCTCCCAAGTTCCTGTCAAAGTCATTCTTCAGGGTCAATGCAAATAGCACCTTCCTTAAAAAATCTTTTACAATCCTGATACATAGAATTAGATGATGTGTCCTACATACGTTAGGCAGTAGGCCAGGCACTGGGGATACAGAATTTAAGACAGAGTCCCTGGATAAAAGATTCTCAATCTGGAATTCATGTACTTGTACTACAGTCCTTAACACTATTCTACTTTATATTCATTTATCTATTCATCTAACAACTATGTGGATGCCTATCCTACGACAAACACAGAACCTGTATCTCCTATTCTCTTAATGTCAAAGTATCACAAAGATCAGAGACTGAATAATTCTTGAATTGCACTTAAAATAATTATAGAAAAATTCATCAAAACATTTTCTAAGATAAATGTTGGAACCAAAATCACAATGCTTCCTAACTATATATTTGCCTATGAGTTATTATCACAGTATTCCTGTATAAATTAACTCATATTAAAAAAGTTTTATGATTTTTCAGATATACAAATAAATGGTAATATTGTACAATGAAATACTGCTAAAAAGTACTTTAAAATGTAAAATATGCCTATCCTTTGACCCAGCAATCTTGCCTTTGAGACTTGATCCTAAATACAAGGATGTATGTATACTTTTTGGCCTAGAAGTTAGCGGAATAAGAATGAAGACAGAAATTGGCAGAGAAATATGTATAGTATGATTCCCCTTTGTTTTTTAAAAAGGCAAAAAATAGAGCACATAATTACATAAACAGAAGCAAAGCAGTGGGAGGGCACGATCCAACTATTAATACCGGTTATTCCAAAGCACAGAACCGGACGGACAGAAAGATAAACAACTACTGTCCGTGTCAACTACTAATACTGGTTATTCCAAAGCACAGGACCGGACGGACAGAAAGATAAACAACTACTGTCCGTGTCAACTACTAATACTGGTTATTCCAAAGCACAGGACCAGATGGACAGAAAGATAAACAACTACTGTCCGTGTCAACTACTAATACTGGTTATTCCAAAGCACAGGACCGGACGGACAGAAAGATAAATAACTACTGTCCGTGTCAACTACTAACACTGGTTATTCCAAAGCACAGGACCGGACAGACAGAAAGATAAGCAACTACTGTCCGTGTCAACTACTAATACTGGTTATTCCAAAGCACAGGATCGGAAGGACAGAAAAATAAACAACTACTGTCCGTGTCAACTACTAATACTGGTTATTCCAAAGCACAGGACCGGACGGACAGAAAGGTAAACAACTACTGTCCGTGTCAACTACTAATACTGGTTATTCCAAAGCACAGGACCGGACGGACAGAAAGATAAACAACTACTGTCCGTGTCAACTACTAATACTGGTTATTCCAAAGCACAGGACCGGACGGACAGAAAGATAAACAACTACTGTCCGTGTCAACTACTAATACTGGTTATTCCAAAGCACAGGACCAGATGGACAGAAAGATAAACAACTACTGTCCGTGTCAACTACTAATACTGGTTATTCCAAAGCACAGGACCGGACGGACAGAAAGATAAATAACTACTGTCCGTGTCAACTACTAACACTGGTTATTCCAAAGCACAGGACCGGACGGACAGAAAGATAAGCAACTACTGTCCGTGTCAACTACTAATACTGGTTATTCCAAAGCACAGGACCGGAAGGACAGAAAAATAAACAACTACTGTCCGTGTCAACTACTAATACTGGTTATTCCAAAGCACAGGACCGGACGGACAGAAAGGTAAACAACTACTGTCCGTGTCAACTACTAATACTGGTTATTCCAAAGCACAGGACTGGACGGACAGAAAGATAAGCAACTTCTGTCCACGTCTTCCTCTGTGTTGGCTGCTACAGGGCACACATCATTTTCATATGCAACAGATGAAGTTATTCTTTTGTATATAAAAAAGTTTGTTCTTTCTCACTGTCCTTTAATTTTAATACAGGCATTCCCCAAGTTCTGAGCATTTGACATACAATCATCCTACAAATATAAACCACAGTGCGATATGGAGCAACTTAAATGGAAAAAGCAAGGACAGAAGTCAGGCCTTAGTGACTCGTCTTCTCACCAAGAGGCTTCATATGAGGGGAAATGGGGGATGCTGAGGACAGGACATTTAAACACAATAAAACAATGTTAATAAAAAATAACAAAACAATGTGGAAATGGAAATGACTGGCAGGTTCCCAAGCTTCCTTAAACAAAAAAAAAAAAGCCAATTAATTCTGAATGTGTTTGAGATACTGTATGATTCCAATAATGTTTTTTCTTTTGGACACTACTGCAGTTGTAAGTCAAATTTCACAGACTAAATGTTATTTCTATAGGAAATATACTTCATCAATAACACCAGCAAATATTCCAAAAGCCTGAACTCACTAGTTTGGAGCACACAAGGGCAAGCACTGTTCCATCTGCTTTTAAAACCTGTACAGGAAGCCATTCTCAGACTATACCGGATGAATAAGCTGTCTTGTGCTCAGCATAGTCAGGGGATGGTATGGTTGCTACCATTCTCACATACTGATATCTGTATGGCACTTCACAGTTGAAAAGCTCTTTGATACACATGAATCAAATGTTCCAGCTAAGAGAAGCCATTAAAATAAAATACACACACCTAGCATCATAAACATATGCAACAATTTAATCTTCAACAAACAAGGTAGCAAATAATGAACTTGAAATGTATGTTTGGAAGCCATTATATCAGTTAAAATTACATAGTAGATATTTAAATTTTTTATAAACAGAAAAATTCAGGCAAGAAATGGCCACAAAACCAGAAGTTTATTGTTAGTTTTATAAGCAAAGGTCAATTACTTCTACCACAGTAGACTATGACTGATTGTTTGAGAAGCAATCCACTCACAACCTTTTCTTTGTACATTAACAACAAACATAAGAAAATCTGGGCTATAATTCTTGACAAACTATTTCTTATACCACTTCTTCTCCAAAGGGGGTAAAAAACACTACATAAATACAGTTTCACTTTATGCAATGATGATCTTGCAAAAAGGACTAATATGATTTTATGTAGATTATTAAGGTTTCAAAAGCGAAAAATTTAATTTGAAAAAATCTAACTAGGCATGCAAAATAACATATACATCAATATGCATGTGTGCTAAGTTGCTACAGTCACGTCCGACTCTTTGCAATCCCATGGACTAGGGGTTTCTCTGTCCATAAGATTCTTGAGGCAAAAATACTGGAGTGGGTTGCCATGCCCTCCTCCAGGGGATCTTCCTGACCCAGGGATAGAACCCGCATCGCATATGTCTCCTGCACTGGCAAGTAGTTGCTTTACCACTAGTGCCACTTGGGAAGCCCCATGCACCAATATGCCAAAGACTAAAAATGAAAGATATATTTACATTTACTTTCAGACACAGCAAAAATAAGCAAAATTTATAATGCTTTCTACACATCGTAGGTATTTTACACAGATTAAATAAAACTTCTCCAGAAAAACACTCCATATATATGAAGCCAGTAAGGTATATTTTCAGATACTCAGATACTTTCAGAAAAGGGAATGAAGAATGGGCCCATTCACAAAGAAACAAGACTTCAAAATCATCTAATATGAATAAGAACTAGAGTTCAACATGAAAAACTTAAATGAGGTTCAATGATAATCAGAAAAGGCCACATAAAGCAAATTCATTTAAAACAGAGACCAAATATCATGGTAAATAGTGGGAATAAAAAGTTTGACAGAGACATTCTCTTGAAAAATATTTTAGTTTTTTTAACATCATAAAACTTTAATATCATAAAATGTTGGCTTTTGTGGCAAAAAAATTCCCCAATAAATTGGATGATAGCTCAACTCAAAGTCATTTGATTTTTCACAGTGCAATCATGGAGATTTTTTGGTTTTGGAGTTTTTCAAAATACTCAGAAACACATCAAGCCTCCTAATGCTAATTTTAGTATTTTAATCTTCAAATCATTATCTTTTTAAATACCTCTAAACCAAAGTCATCCTTGTTGGCCTTTCTCGTCTTTACTTTTTAATTGGGTCTATTGGATACTGTAACATCCATAAATCATTTAGGAATCTTAACAAGCAAAGAAAGCACCGGCCCAGAGAGATGCACAGACTAAGTGAAGAGGGGTTTCTGAATGGGGACTAATTTTTTTTTTTTAAATTTTATTGTAGTTTAGTTCATTCACAATGTTGCATTAGTTTCAGGTGTACAGCAAAGTGATTTGGCTGTACATATACATATATTCATTCTTTTTCAGATTCTTTTCTCAGATAGGTTATCACAGAATATTGAGCAGAGTCCCCTGTGCTATACAGTAAGTCCTAGTTGGTTATCTATCTTACATGTAGTAGTGTGTGGGATTAAGTGGTATATTAGTGAATATTTCGCTTTCCTATACAATGCCTACAACTTTGTAACTGCAAGAATTGGACAGTGAATTCCCACCTAATGAGAACCCCCTGTATATGCACTTTTATTACATGTTTATACAATAAGAGGGGATATAACATATTGGGGATATTCGTCTTACAAAGTTCGGATGCCATGGCTGAACATATTCCATCAGGCACGCTGCAGTACTACATCTTGTCAAAATTGGTCCATTTCTAAAGGGAACAAAAAACCTGAAAATTATGATACTGGTAACAAAAGCTGCCAAATAAACCAGTTAGCATATATAGTTATTTGCGGACATTAAAAAGAGTTATACATCAATTCCTACCTTTTTATTTCATAGCAACTAAATTTTCATACATATTTAAAAGATTAAAATGAATAACTATTTAATAAAAAAGTACTCTCACTATTTAAACAATACTTACTACTTAGTAGAATAGTCCTATTTGAAAAAATAGTTCTTGAACTTGAGATAGGAATCCCTATCTAAGAGAACAGAGACCAGTTTCATAACACATAACTGAAGAAAGAGCTTAAAAATCAGACAGAGCAAAGCCATTTCCTTCCTTCCTACATTTTGTCTTCAGCTTAGAATATTTTTAAAATATTTAAATCTACATAAACTATGACTAGATCATTTACAGCTTCATTTTCTTCACTTCTTACTATCTAAATATTGTTCTATATTGTAACATTTTCTTTCTTTTCTCCTCATTCTCTTTTCTTTCTTCTTAGCTTTGCAGATTATCAGAAGTAGCAAAGAAACAGGCCTGGGAACCTAGTTTTATTTTATTATTTCAATGAAAGAAGAAATACTGCACTAGGAAATAAGAATCCTGTACTTTTCTATTACAACCTCTCTGGGCTTCAGCTGCCTAAAATATAAAATGGAGACAGCAATTTATTGGTAAGGGCCAGAACCCAGAACAGATTAAATTCCTCCTAGCTCTAAACTGACATGGGTAGGAAGAGAAATAAGATTTGCCATCCTATCAATTAGACACAGGGCAGAAACAAACTTCACAATCATCACAAAAAGAAACAAGCTCAGAGCTACAATAATCTGCCCAAGGTCAAGCAGCTCATAAGGGAATAAAGGGTTTTTTTTCTTTGGGTGGGGAAGGGTGTCCAGACTTAAGTCTTTGCACACACAGACCAACAGGATTCTACAAGATACTACTGCTACTGCTACCGCTAAGTCACCTCAGTCGTGTCCCACTCTGTGCGACCCCATAGATGGCAGCCCAGCAGGCTCCGCCGTCCGTGGGATTCTCCAGGCAAGAACACTGGAGTGGGTTGCCACTTCCTTCTCCAATGCATGAAAGGGAAAAGTGAAAGTGAAGTTGCTCAGTCGTGTCCGACTCTCAGCGACCCCATGGACTGCAGCCTACCAGGCTCCTCCGTCCATGGGATTTTCCAGGCAAAAGTACTGGAGTAGGGTGCCATTGCCTTCTCCACAAGATACTAAGGAAATGCTAAAACACTAAAAACAAGATGAGCTTTGTTCAAAGATTCTACTCTTGTTTACTTGGGCACCCTTCCTCAAACTCTCCAAAGGAAAATACCTTTCAAAGAAAATGTTTTTTCTTAAGAAAAATTTTCACTGAGAATTGACACCAAATTAGTACAAATGTAGTAACATACGCTTTCAGTAAGCAGTGTTTTGTAACTTTTCGTTTATATTCTATTTTCCAAACTTTAATTCCTAATAGGAAAGTATCTGCTATTTTATATAAAAGGGCAGAAAATATGGAGTACTCAATAATCTCCCCAATGGAGCATGAGAGTCCAATACCTTCCCATTTTTATACTAGCTACTCACTTACCTATTTTTATGAGACATATTACATGACTCTAAACAAGATAATCTTTCCACATCTTAATTCTCTCCCTGTGAAGCAAGGAGAACTAGGCTAGAAATAACGCTGATGATTGTTATTTGGAAAGGGAAGCTTTCTGGGTAATTATTCACTTAAATGGTAAACTGGAAGCAGTTTAGCTGTCTCAGAAACACCTCAAACTCAACACATTCAAATAAGAGTTTTTGATTTTCATCACCTATCTAAATCTCTCCCAGTCTTTCCAAACACCAGGAAAGCCTGAAGTCAAGAATGATTCCACCCACCTACCCACCATGAATGAGTCATCCACCACCTCCAATCCATCACAAGGCCTATGGTTTCCATCTCCAAAATACACCTCAAATCAATCCACATTTCTCCATCTGCCAAAATGGAAAACCAGTCATCTCCTGCCTGGCCATATATTTTACTGGTCCCCCTGTGTTTAGTCATTCTGTTAATACATTAATCATTTAGCAGGGAGCCTTTAAAAAAGTAAATCCAATTATGTCTCCCTCTCTTTTTCTCAGGTAAATTCACTCCCTAGTCACATGCATTCTTAAAAAAAAAAAAAAAAAAAAACCTTCAAAAGTTTATTTAGAAAAATCAAACTTACTAGGTTTTGAGGGCTCCTTACATCCTGGTCCCACCCACTCCTTCAGCCTGGCAGCACCCTTCCTGGTTTCTCACCAAAGTCCTGGGCTTTTCTAGTGCTTCTGAGTGCCGAACTCTTCACATCACTTGCTGCTCTCCTCTTAGCCTTGAAAACACTGTCTCAACACCCTTCAGGTGTCAATGTCAAATCACTTCTCCATCCTAAATATTCTCTCTTCCTCTTTCTTTGTAGGACTGTCCACAATTTATAATCTATATATTTATTGATGTATCTATTATCAATCTAGCCAAGAGACTGTAGCATGAGCTCCTGAGGGCAGAGATCCCGCTGTTTTCTTCACATTTGTATATCTGCCTCTAGGGCAAGCAGACCCTCAAACAGCTGATGAACTGCTGAACGGAGGGCCTGTGAGTAACACTGCAAGGTAGACTTTTTTTCATCTCTGATCTAAGGCTGGCTTGTAGACACTATAGGCTGAGTGCTTTCTAAGTGCTTTGATCTCTCAATCCTTAAAACTCTGCATTGCGATATGTTATTTAGCCTGTTTTACGGATGAGGAAACTGAGTTTTCCCAGAGAGCAACTCCTCAGAATTCCAACCCAACTGGACGACTTCAAAGCCTGTGCATTGTTCTACAATGCAGCCTTTCATGAACCTCAGTAGGGCCCCTGTTTCTTCCTATTACTATTTAAATGGTAGGCAAAGCTTACACAAATTTAAGACCACAAAGCAAAGCCCACACTCCTTGATGGTTAGATCCAGGAAGAGAATACAGCATACCCTGATGGCTTTCCTTCTAATCCTGCAGAGATGGGTGGGATCGACTGCTTTAAAAACGTCATTACACTCTGTTAAAATGCAGTTTGGCAGATGAAATCTACCCAAATGAAATCTGAAAGCTGTCAATAATAAATAACGGTAATGGTTTTCCCAATGCATTCATTGGCAGTACAGGATAATTTTCTCACACAAACTCCCTTCAGTACCTTTTATCTACAATTAACAGCAAATGACATACTTAATATTAGCTGTATACAACTGCATCTGCATAAGAGTTTTCTGACAGGTAAACACCAATCCACTCTATTACTGTTTAAAGCAAACAAACCTTTCCACTTTAAGAAAATTCCACACATTTTTAAGCAGATGTGTTTTAAAGGGAAAGGAGTACCTTCGACTGACTTCCGTACTTAACTCGGTGGAACACCCATTCCAACTTCCTAATATTGGAGATTAGAGGATTAAAATGGTACATTAAAAGCGTTTGCTAAGGTTATTTTCTCAGTACTGAGAAGGCTGGCAGAAGTCAGGCAAAACACATGCCATTTTGCCGAGTTAACCACGCACTCTCGCCGTTAGAGTTTGGAAGCAGCGAGACTAGTAGAAAGGATTTCACAGACCCGGTGAAGGGATTCTGCGACCACCTAGGGCTAGGAGGGCCTGGCGGCAGCGGCGACCCGAGGCCCGGGTGGGCCCGCTCGGGCCGGGGTCCACTTGCTGCGGCCCGACGCCTGGGCGGGGCGGGACCCTCTCTTCAGAGGTTTGGGGGAGGAGTGAGCCCAGGAGAAGAAGCTCGCGATAACATGCCCCTGTGGTCGCCGTCTTTCGATAGGTCGGGCGAGATGCTCGTTTTCGAAGAGGCGTGCCTATTGGTCAAAACTGCGGCTTCTCAGCGACTGGCCCCGCCTCCGGCTCGGTCCTTGCTTCCGGCTCTGACTTCGGGGGGTAACTGTTGAGATGGACTTTTGTGCTCCGAGTTTTGAGAGGGTGGTTTAGCTGGCTCCGGCCTCAGGGACCGTCATTAACTTATCAGTTCTTTCGTTCATACGTTCACTGACGCACTCGTCCTCCTATTCAATATATACGTTGAGAAATTACAAGAATAACACCCAGTGTGTACCAGGCAACGTTGTAAGATCTGTGCACAGGTTATCGCACTTAACGCTCAGGGCAATCCTATGACACAGATACTGTTATTATACTCGTTTGACGGATGAAAAACTGAGACCCGGTGGTTTTCTGTAATATGGCCAAGGTTAGTGATCAAGTAGTAAGCTTATTAAAGCACAGTATAAAAAGTCACTGCGCGCTGGCAAGTTCGTTCCAAACTTGAGGCAGTAACCTAGTCTCCGCTCTTGAAATACTTGGAGGTGTGCTGCGAGAAACGATCGTTAAAAGGACACTAACAACTTAGTAAGTAAAACACTCCGGCAGTTCCCAGCATGACTGAGTAGTCGATCAATAAATATTTAAGAATATTCCCGTGTCAGCAGAAAGAGTCATAAAAGGAAGAATATTTCATGCTGGTAAAAGGAAAAAAAGAAAAATCCAAGAATTGTTAGGAACAGTAAAAAATACTTTTTAAAGTTTCTTGCTTGTTAATATGACAACGTTTCTTCTGAAATGAAGTTTTAAAAAAAAAATTCCTATCACAAAACTACTGTTATTTATTCTTTGAAAAGCTTTATGTTGATTAAACTACTGGTTCATTTTCAAGCAGTCTTGACTTTATAGATTTATATTGGTTTACTTAGTTACTGTTAGAGATAACCTACAAAGTACTTATATTAAGTAAAAATAAGATCTATGGCAAAATAACTTCTGCCCTCTGAAACTGCCACAAAAGTAGCCATGTGATTCTTTGTATTAATATATTATCCTATGCGTGCCCTGCTCGGTGGTGTCAGACTGCCACACCACCCACTATAGGCGGCCAGGCCCCTCTGTCCATGGAATTTTCCAGGCAAGAATACTGGAGCGGGTTGCCATTTCCCCACCTAGTGATCGAACCTGCGTCTTCAGAATCGCAGGCAGGTTCTTTACCACTGAGCAGCCTCGGAAGCCCATATTATCCTATGGACACTCTTAAAAGTTGTCTGAATTTGTCAAGAGTCAGTTTCACATTTTGCCTCACTGAAAACAAGGGGGGCAGGGGAATCCTCTAATCCGAACTAGTAATTTGGCAGTCTTTGGTAAACTTTAACATCAACGGGCAGTGATACCACTTTAAGAAAATTCCAAGGAAAAGACCAACCCCGTTTAAAAATTCCCACCTCTGGCTCCCAAGGATTGGGTTGCAAACTTAGACAAAATACTCTTCTCCACTCCCTATTGGTGCATAATCTATCAGTCATTCTCCCTGGAATTTAGTGTGGTACCAGGTCGCTTTACGGGAAGACTGCTCCAATTTAGCCTGGAATTGCCCAGCTTTAGACTTTTATCATGGTGCTCAATCTGTAAAAAGAATCACCAAACTGATAAAACCAGTACAGCGTGGATCAAACTGGTAAATCAGGCTGCGAGACAACTGTCTAATTCGATCGAAAAAGAAACGGACTACTCTGAAGCACACAGGGTAATTGACAAAGGATTTTACGACACAGAGATGTGAGAGTTAAACTTTTCTGATTTTTTTTTTCTTTTGCTAGTTTTAAAGGCGTAGATGGCAAAGGAAAAGCAAACTGCTGGCATAATGCAAGAATGGCAGGAGGAGAGTTTTTCAGAGGGTGTTTTTCTTTTAGAAAACATTCGCAGATTAGCAATGGATTTTTGAATGGTAAAGGGAACAAGGTAATAAAATTTACTAAAGATTATTTTATTTTATACTCTAAGAATCTGTGGTTTGTTATTGCTTTAATATGGATTTAGAGGAACACTTACTAATGTTATTGTAATTATTAGGGGAAATAGATATTTTTGTTTGTATATTATCATACCTAGCATAATAGGCAATCCAGCTGTTAAAAGATACCGTCTTTGGACCCAAGTTTTGTGTATATATGTAGATCTGGAGATCCAGGGACAGATCTGCTAATGACAAGGGAAAACATAATATTGGTATATGAAATAGAATCAGAAGGTGATGAATGTAAGGATAAATTCTCAAAAACGAAGTCCAGCATTTATATTTTCAAGAAATATATTGTCACTAAAACTAAAATATAAGTTCAGGAAATACTGATAAATGAGGATGATGTATATTAAAGCTTAATTTGGAATAGCAGCATTTAAAAAAAATCCAGCCCAATGTAAAATTCCAAAATGTAGAAACTTAATGATTCTTCAAACATTAACTCAGCTAATAAATATACCTAGTGGCACATTTATTCCTCTACGAGGCCTAACTCAAGAGTAGGTACCCAATAAATATTTCTTGAGTGTCCTCTATTAATCCATATATGGGGATACAAAATAATGAAATACAGGCTCTAAAGAAGCTCGTACTCTATCTACCTGAGAGAAGGAGACTCAAAAAGTTTAACGAAGACTTCTGGATAGTTCTTGGTGCATAGATGACTGTTGTAGACCGTAGGTTCTTCAGGTGCTTAGGCCAGTAGAGCAGAAATATTCAAGGAGAGTTTCACAGTGGGGTTAAGACCCACTTGGGGCTTGAGCAATGGGCAAAATTTCAGTCAAAAAAGAAAAGAAATAGCATCCCAGGTAGTGGGTGAGTTGTTAGCGAATATGTGCAGCATAAAGAATAATTAACTCTGAGGCAAAGGAAGCTTCATTTGGGGATCTTGTTTTAATTTTCAAAAAAGAAAGAAGCGTGAGAATGTTACACAAAAAGTCAAAATTGCCAGAATTAAGGAGTTTGGTCCTGGATTTTAAGGGTAATATTTGAAAAAGATAAGACTGACATTGCAAGAACAGAGACCAGAAGCTAAGGGGCTAAAATATTAATACTATAAATAATGGAGTGTAGATTGGTAGCAGCCTCATGAGACATTTTCTCCAAATACCATCACATGGTTGAATAACATAAATCTTGATGCATTTCTTTCTTTTATTCTAAAGCATTGATCTTATTTTTTTGTTTAGCACTACTAATATAAATTTTACATTATTTATTATTATGCATAATAATACACAACAAGGTATTATTTATAGATAAGGTGATAGTTGTGGTGCTATGAAACAGTAAAAGTGATTATTTACCCTGCATCAGTTTTTGCTCCTTTTCCCTCAGAACTTACCTGTGTTTCTTGGTTCTATTTAACTGAACTGAGGGAATGTCAACCAAGTAAAAAGTTGTGACTGAAGAATACCATGGGAAAATGGGAGATATTCGTACTCAGACTGTAGGCTTTCACCTGACCTGTTTCTCTGAGACAAAATTCAATTCCATATACTCCATGAGCTGCTACCATGTACCGGATGATATCCTTCTGCTGCTGCTGCTGCTAAGTCGCTTCAGTCGTGTCCGACTCTGTGCGACCCCATAGACAGCAGCCCACCAGGCTCTGCCGTCCCTGGGATTCTCCAGGCAAGAACACGAGTGGGTTGCCATTTCCTCCTTCTAGTGGTGGGCAAAAAAAAAAAAGGAGAATCAAGGACCACCTCCTCTCCAAAAAGCAAAGTGCTTCAGGGATACCAAGCAGAATGTTTGTCTCCTGCTTCAAAATGTGCTTCAAAGAATCTGAAGGTCATCTATCCTAAATTCTTGATTAGTGGTTCTTAATCAGTTAGATGGAGAAGGAGGTTGTCTCTAGTTGTGGAAAAGAAGCCTGAGACAAGGCCCCTTGATGGCAGATGTGGCAGACTGCAATGTTCACCAAGTATTCCATTTACTCCCCTGGGTATGTAGCCCTCTTTGCAGTTAGGGAGCAAATGAAATGTTAGTGCAAGTAAGTTGGGTCACGCATGGGCAATGATAGTGAAAAGCCCATGCACAGTTTTTCCGTCTCTGTTACTCTGCCATGACTCCTGTTGATGTACGGTTAAACCTTGGTCAACCTAGGTCTCTTGAGAGACTCTGGATCAGACATTCCCACTCCCCACCTCCATCTACACCCACTGCTAAATCAAATGGGTCTGTAGCACATAGGAGTTAGTATCTTACCTCATCATAGCCTAATAAATGATTCTGACTACCTAAGGCAACTTTTTCCCTGGAGATGTTGGCGTTTCATGTAAGTTTTCTTAAGGAAAAAATGCCCTAATCAATTGCGTTTCATCTATCAAGTGGATGATATGTTTGGGGAGAAAGTCATACTGTAAAGATGGTTTAATTTTCTGTCCAGTAAACATTTATTGAGGCTTATTAGGTGTCAGACACTAATGCCATGTGACTTGTCTATGTGTAGAGCCAGAATATTAAGACTGGTTTTCAAACTTTTGGGAACCTCTGTCATATTGTTTTTGTGGATCAGGGCTGCTGGCCCTATCTTATAAAAGTCTTGTAGTTAGAAGATTTATTTATAAAAGTCAGAATTTCATATGAAACGGCATGGTGGTGTCATATCTATTTTTTAACAGTAAGGTATAATTTACATACTATAAAACTCACTCTATGGATATACCTCAATGATTTTTTTAAAGAAAATTTACAGAGTTGTATAGCTAGCTGCTGCTGCTGCTGCTGCTAAGTCGCTTCAGTCGTGTCCGACTCTGTGCGACTCCATAGACGGCAGCCCACCAGGCTCCGCCATCCCTGGGATTCTCCAGGCAAGAACACTGGAGTGGGTTGCCATTTCCTTCTCCAATGCACGAAAGTGAAAAGTGAAAGTAAAGTCGCTCAGTCGTGTCCGACTCTTCGCGACCCCTTGGACTGCAGCCCACCAGGCTCCTCCGTCCATGGGATTTTCCAGGCAAGAGTACTGGAGTGGGGTGCCATTGCCACCACATTCCAATTTTAGAAAAATGTCCATCACTGTAAAAAGATACCTCATGCCCATTTGCAAGCACTCCTCATTCTTACCCCCAGCCCAGGCAATCAATAATAGATTTTCTGTCTCTATAGACTTGCCTTCTCTGGACATTTTATAATATGTGGTATTTTGCACCTGGCTTCCTTCACTCAGCGTAAGGTTTTTGAGACTTCACCATGTTGTCGTGTGTGTTGGTCCTTCATTCCTTTTGTTTTTTTATTGAAGTATAGTTGATTTAGAATATTAGTCTTCAAGTATACAACATAGCGATTCAGGATTTTCTTAGATTATACTCCATTTAAAGTTACTGTAAAATAATGGCTTTATTTCTCTGTGCTGTACAATATACCCTTGTTGCTTGTTTGATACATAGTAGTTTACATCTCTTAACCCCATACCTGAATCTCACTCCTCCCTGCTTTCCCCTCTGCACTGGTAACCACTGATTTGTTCTCTATATTTTTAACTCTGTTTCTATTTTGTTATATTCATGCAATTCTTTTATCTTTTAGATTCCACATGTAAGTGATAACATGGTATTTGTCTTTGACTTATTTCACTAAGCATAATAACCTCTAGGTCCGTCCATGTTGTTGCCAATGGCAGAATTCCATTATTTTTTATGACTGAGTAATAATCCATTGTGTGTGTATATACACAACATAATTTTTTATGTATTCA
This sequence comes from Okapia johnstoni, assembly GCA_024291935.2. Taxonomy (NCBI): domain Eukaryota; kingdom Metazoa; phylum Chordata; class Mammalia; order Artiodactyla; family Giraffidae; genus Okapia; species Okapia johnstoni. The sequence goes on from CM044326.1 coordinate 5,975,131, forward strand.
TCTGTTAATGGTTGCTTCCAAATCTTGGTTATTGTAAATAATGCTGTTATGAGCATTGGGTGCATGTATGTTTTGTTCTGTTTTCTTCAGATATATGAATGGAATTATTGTTGGATCATATGGTAGTTCTATTTTTAGTCTTTTGAGGACCCTCCATACTGCTTTTCATAGTAGCTGCACAAATTTACATTCTCACCAATAATATATAAGGTTCCTTTTACTCCACATCCCCACCAGCATTTGTTATCTGTGGTCTTTTTGATGATAGTCATTCTGTCAGGTGTAAGGTGATATCTCATTGTGTATTTGATACGCATTTTTCTGAAGATGAACAGTGTTGTGCATCTTTTCATGTGCCTGTATGTCTTCTTTGGGAAAAATGTCTACTTGGTTCTTATGCTTATTTTCAGCTGGGTTGTTTGTTTTTGACACTGAGTCGTGTGAGCTGACTACATGTTTCAGATAGTTACCTGTTGTTGCTCATGTCATCTGCAGATATCTTCTCCCATTCTGTAGCTTGTCTTTCATTTTGTCAGTGGCTGTCTTTGCTGTGCAAAAACCTTCAAGTTTAATTAGGTTCCATTTGTTTATTTTTGCTTTTATTTCTTTTACTTGAGGAGACAGATCCAAAAAAAAAAAATTCTACAATTTACATCAAAGAGCGTTCTGCCTAAGTTTTCTTTAATTGAGGAGTTTTATGGTTTCAGATATTACATTTAGATCTTTAATTCATTGTAAGTTAATTTTTGCGTCTAATGTGAGGACATGTTCTAATCTCGTTTTCTACACACAGTTGTCCAGTTTCTCCAACACCACTTATAGAAAAGACTATCTTTTCTCCATTGTATATTCTTGCCTCCTTTATTGTAGATTACTTGACCATAAGTGTGTGGGTTTATTTGGGGGGCTCTCTATTCTGTTTTTGCCAGTACCATGCTGCTTTGATTACTGTAGCTTTGTAGTAGTCTGAAATCAGGAAGTGTGATACCTCCAGCTTGGTTCTTCTTTTCTCAAGATTACTTGGGCAATTTAGGATCTTTTGTTGTTCCATTATATATTTCAGGATTATTTGTTCTAATTCTGTGAACTATTTCATGGGTATTTTGATGGAAATTACATTAAATGTGGCGATTGCTTTGGGTAGTATGGACATTTTAACAGTATCAATTCCTTGAATCCAAGAACACATGATATCTTTTCATTTCCTACATCATTGTTTTATAGTTTTCAAAGTTTTAAGTCTTTTACCTTTTTGGTTAAGTTAATTCCTATGTATTTTATTCTTTTTGATGCAATTTTAAATGGAATCATTTTCTTTCTCCTTTTGATAGTTCATTATAAGTACATAGAAAAACAACAGATTTCTGTATATTAATCTTATGTCATGCAACTTTGCTGAATTCATTTATTAGTTCTTTTGGTGGACATTTTTAGTGTTGTCTGTGTATAGTATCATGTCCTCTGAAAATAGTGACAGTTTTGCTTCTTCAATTCCAATTTAGATGCCTTTTATTTTTTTTCCTCTCTGATTGGTGTGGCTGGAGCTTCTGATACTATGTTACATAGAGGTGGTGAGAGTGGACAACTTTGTCTTGTTAATTTTAGAGGAAATACTTTCAGTTTTTCCCCAATGAGTATGATGTTAGCTGTTTGTCATAAATGGCCTCATTATGTTGAGATATGATAACTCTGTAACAACCTTGATGAGAGTTTTTACCGTGAAAGGATGTTGAATTTGGTCAAATGCTTTTTTCTCTCTCTATTGAGATTGTCCTATGATTTTTATCCTTTCTTTTATTAATGTGGTATATCATATTGATTGATTTCTAATTATTGTACCATCCTTACATCCCTGGAATAAATCTCACTTGATCATGGTGGATGATCCTTTTTATATATTGTTGAATTTGGCTTGCTAATATTTTGTTAAGGCTTTTTAGATCTACTTTCATCAGAAATATTGGCGTATCATTTTCCTTTTTTGTATTATCCTTGTCTAGTTTTGGTATCAAGGTAATGGCAGCTTCAAGGAATGAATTGGGGAGTATTCTGCCCCCCTAAATTTTTTGGAATAATTTAAGAAGAATGGGTATTAGCTCTTTTTTATATGTTTGGCAGAATTCCCCTGCGAAACCACTCAGTCCTGGACTTTGGTTTCTTGGGAATTTTTTTTATTACAATTTCAATATCACTAATAGTGATTGGGCTTCCCAGGTGGCTCTAGTGGTAAAGAACCCACCTGCCAATGCAGAGACATAAGAGAGGTGGGAGTTTTAGTAGTATATTGTTTGACCTCCATATGTTTGTGCTTTTCCCATTGTTCTTCCTCTAACAATTTATAGTTTCATACCATTGTGATCAGGAAAATGCTTGATATAATTTCTGTCCTTTTAAATTTGTGGAAACTTGTTTTGTGGCCTGGTTTATGATCATTCTTGGAGAACATTTCATGCACACTTGAAAAGAATGTGTATTCTGCTGTTTGAGGTTGGAATGGCCTGTAGATGGGGCCTTCCCAGGTGGCTCAGTGGTAAAGAATCCGCCTGCCAGTGCAGGAGATGCAGGAGATATGAGTTTGATCCCTGAGACAGGAAGATCCCCTGAAGTTAGGAAATGACAACCCACTCCAGTATTCTTGCTCAGAAAATTCATGGATAGAGGAGCCACACAGCCTACAGGCCATGGGATCATAAAGAGTTGTACTCAGTTGAGCAACTGAATATGCACACATGAACATCCTGTAGATATCTCTAAAAATCAGCTTGTCTGTGGTGTCATTTAAGACCACTGTTGCCTTATTGATTTTCTGTGGATAATCTGTCCATTGATGTATGCGGGGTGTTAAAGTCCCCTCCTATTATTGGATTATTGTCAGTTTCTCCCTTGATGTCATTTAATATTTGCTTTATATATTTAGGTGCTTCTGAGTGGGACGCATCCATGTTAAGAAGTGTGATATCCTCTCTTTTTTTACTTTTCCCTTTATCAATATATGATACCATTCTTTATCTTTTTTATAGACTTTGTTATTAAATCTATTTTGTCTGATATGAGTTTTCCATAACTTTTTCCACTTGCTCACTTTCAGTCTGTGTGTGTCTTTTGCTCTTGACTGAGTCTCTTATAAGCAGCATATAGATGGATTTTGTTTTGTTATCATCAGCCACCCTATGTCTTTTGATTGGAGCATTTAGCCCATTGACATTTCAAATAATCATTGATATGTACTTATTCCTATTTTATTGGTTGTTTTCCAGTTGTTTGTAGTTCTCTGTTTATTTCTTCTTTTTCTTTTTTTTTTTATTACTTCCTTTGTAGTTTGATGATTTTCTTTAGTGGTACACTTGTATTCCTTTCTAGTTTTTGTGTATCTACTATAGGTTTTTATTTGTGGTTACCTATATATATTAACCTACAACTGTATCTATATGTTTTTTTAAAGCTAGTCCTTTAAGTTCAAATGCATTCTACAAGATCTACATTTTTTTACTCTCCATCCACTTGAAAATTTTTACTTTTGATGTCGTATTTTACATATTTGATGTCATATCTTCATTTCTATCCTTTTACTGATTCTTATCACTGTAGTTGATTCTACAATTTTTCTTGCTTTTGATTTTCATTCTACCTTATTTAAGTGGTTGCTATTCAACCTTTACTATATATTTGCCTACACTAGTGGTATTTTTCCTTTCCTATAGATTCGTGGGCTTCCCTAGGGGCTCAGTTGGTAAAGAATCTGCCTGCAATGTAGGAAACCCAGTTTGGATCCCTGGATTGGCAAGATCCCCTGGAGAAGGGGGTGGATATCCATTCCAGTATTCTTGCCTGGAGAATTCCATAGACAAAGGAGCCTGGCGAGCTACAGACCAGGGGGTTGCAAACAACTGGACGGGACTGAGTGATTCTTACTTTAGATTCTTACTTCTTGTAACATTTTCTTTTCCACCTAGAGAAGACCTTTTTACATTTCTTTTGAGGTAGCTTTATTATTGATAAACTCTTTTAGTTTTTGCTTCTTTTAGAAGTTCTTTATCTCTCCTTCAATTGTTAATGCTAATCTTACTGAACAGAAATATCCTAGTATACAGATTTTTTCCCTTTCAGCACTTTGAGCATATCACACCACTTCCTTCTGGCCTGCAAAGTTTCTTTAGAAAAATAAAGTGATAATCTTATGGAGGGTTCCCTTGTATATGACTCTTTGTTTTCTTCCTGCAGCCTTTAATATTCTCTCTTTAAATTCTGCCATTTTAGTCATAATATTTCTTCACTTCAGTTCAGTCACTCAGTCCTGTGTCTGATTCTTTGCAACCCCGTGGACTGCAGCACGCCAGGCCTCCCTGTCCATCACCAACTCCAGGAGTTTACTGAAACTCATATCCATTGAGTCAGTGATGCCATTCAACCATCTCATCCTCTGTCATCCCCTTCTCTTCCGCCTTCAATCTTTTCCAGCATCAGGGTCTTTTCCAACGACCCTGTTCTTCACGTCAGGTAGCCAAAGTATAGGAGTTTCAGAATCAGCATCAGTCATTCCAATGAATATTCAGGACTGATTTCCTTTCAATTCAGTTCAGTGGCTCAGTCATGTCCGACTCTTTGCAACCCCGTGAATCGCAGAACGCCAGGCCTCCCTGTCCATCACCAACTCCCGGAGTTTATCCAAACTCATCCAGCCATCTCATCCTCTGTCGTCCCCTTCTCCTCCTGCCCCCAATCCTTCCCAGCATCAGGGTCTTTTCCAGTGAATCAGCTCTTCACATGAGATGGCCAAAGTATTGGAGTTTCAGCTTCAACATCAGTCCTTCCAATGAACACCCAGGACTGTTCTCCTTTAGGATGGACTGGTTGGATATCCTTGCAGTCCAAAGGACTCTCAAGAGTCTTCTCCAACACCACAGTTCAAAAGCATCAATTCTTCGGCGCTGAGCTTTCTTTATGGTCCAACTCTCACATACATAACTACTGGAAAAACCATAGCTTTGATTAGACGGACATTTGTTGGAAAAGTAATGTCGCTGCTTTTTAATATCCTGTCTAGGTTGATCATAACTTTTCTTCCAAGGAGCAAGCGTCTTTTAATTTCATGGCTGCGGTCACCATCTGCAGTAATTTTGGAGCCCCCAAAAATAAAGTCTGCTACTGTTTCCCCATCTATTTGCCATGAAGTGATGGGACCAGATGCCATGATCTTAGTTTTCTGAATGTTGAATTTTAAGCCAATGTTTTCACTCTCCTCTTTCACTTTCATCAAGAGGCTCTTTAATTCCTCTTCACTTTCTGCCATAAGGGTGATGTCATCTGCATATCTGAGGTTATTGATATTTCTCCCAGCAATCTTGATTCCAGCTTGTGCTTCATCTAGTCCAGCGTTTCTCATGATGTACTCTGCATGTAAGTTATATAAGCAGAGTGATAATATACAACCTTGATGTACTCCTTTTCCTGATTTGGAACCAGTCTATTGTTCCATGTCCAGTTCTAACTGTTGCTTCTTGGCCTGCATACAGATTTCTCAGGAGGCAGGTCAGATGTTCTGTTATTCCCATCTCTTGAAGAATTTTCCACAGTTTGTTATGAGCCACACAATCAAAGGCTTTGGCATAGTCAATAAAGCAGAAATAGATGTTTTTCTGGAACTCTCTTGCTTTTTTGATGATCCAATGGATGTTGGCAATTTGATCTGTGGTTCCTCTGCCTTTTCTAAATCCAGCTTGAACATCTGAAAGTGCATGGTTCATGTACTGTTGAAACCTGGCTTGGAGAATTTTGAGCACTACTTTGCTAGCATGTGAGATGAGTGCAATTGTGTAGTAGTTTGAACATTCTTTGGCATTGCCTTTGGGATTGGAATAAAAACTGACCTTTGCCAGTCCTGTGGCCACTGCTGAGTTTTCCAAATTTGCTGGCATATTGACTGCAGCACTTTCACAGCATCATCTTTCAGGGTTTGAAATAGCTCAACTGGAATTCTATCACCTCCACTAGCTTTGTTCGTAGTGATGCTTCCTAAGGCCCACTTGACTCACATTCCAGAATGCCTCACTCTAGGTGAGTGATCGCCCCATTGTGATTATCTGGGTCATGAAGATCTTTTTTGCATAGTTTTTCTGTGTATTCTTGCCACGTCTTCTAAATATCTTCTGCTTCTGTTAGGTCCATACTGTTTCTGTCCTTTATTGTGCTCATCTTTGCATGAAAATTTCTCTTCGTATCTCTTATTTTCTGGAAGAGATCTCTAGTCTTTCCCATTCTGTTGTTTACCTCTATTTCTTTGCATTGATCACTGAGGAAGGCTTTCTTATCTCTCCTTGCTATTCTTTGAATCTCTGCCTTCAAATGGGTATATCTTTCCTTTTCTCCTTTACCTTTCACTTCTCTTGTTTTCATAGCTATTTATAAGGCCTCCTTAGACAACCATTTTGCCTTTCTTGGGGATGGTCTTGATCACTGCCTGCTGTACAATGTCATGAACCTCCATCCATAGTTCTTCAGGCACTCTGTCTATCAGATCTAATCCCTTGAATATATTTGCCACTTCCACTGTATAATCGAAAGGGATTTGATTTAGGTCGTACCTGAATGGTCCAGTGGTTTTCCCTACTTTTTTCAGTTTCAGTCTGAATTTGGCAATAAGGAGTTCATGATCTGAGCCACAGTTGGCTCCTGTTCTTGTTTTTGCTGACTGTATAGAGCGTCTCCATCTTTGGCTGCAAACAGTATAATCAGTCTGATTTTGGTATTGACCATCTGGTGACGTCCATGTGTAGAGTCTTCTCTTGTGTTGTTGGAAGAGGGTGTTTGCTATGACCAGCGCGTTCTCTTGGCAGAACTCTATTAGCCTTTGCCCTGCTTCATTCTGTACTCCAAGGCCAAATTTGCCTGTTACTCTGGGTCTTTCTTGACTTCCTACTTTTGAATTCCAGTCCCCTATAATGAAAAGGATATCTTTTTTGGGTGTTAGTTCTAGAAGGTCTTGTAGGTCTTGATAGAACCATTTGACTTCAGCTTCTTCAGCGTTACTGGTCAGGGCATAGACTTGGATTACTGTGATATTGAATGGTTTGCCTTGGAGGTGAACAAAGATCATGCTGTCATTTTTGTGATTGCATCCAAGTACTGCATTTTGGACTTTTTGGACTCTTTTGTTGACTATGATGGCTACTCCATTCCTTTTAAGGAGTTCTTGCCCACAGTAGTATATATAATGGTCATCTGAGTTATATTCACCCATTCCAGTCCATTTTATTTCGCTGATTCCTAAAATGTTTATGTTCAGTCTTACCGTGTCTTGTTTGACCACTTCCAATTTGCCTTGATTCATGGAGCTAACATTCCAGATTCCTATGCAGTATTGCTCTTTACAGCATCAGAATTTACTTCCATCACCAATCACATCCACAGCTGTGTGTTGTTTTTGCTTTGGCTCCATCTCTTCATTCTTTCTGGAGTTATTTCGTCTTTGATCTCCAGTGGCATATTGGGCACCTACCAACCAGAGGAGTTCACCTTTCAATGTCCTATCTTTTTGCCTTTTCATACTGTTCATGGGGTTCTCCAGGCAAGAATACTAAAGAGGTTTGCCATTCCCTTCTCCAGTGGACCACGTTTTGTCAGAACTTTCCACCATGACCCGTCCATCTTGGGTGGCCCTACACAACTTGGCTCATACTTTCATTGGGTTAAACAAGGCTGTGGTGCATGTGGTTCATTTATTGGTATCAGTCTATTTGGGTTCATCTTGTTTGGCACCCTCTGTGCTTCCTGTATTTGGATATCTGTTTCCTTCAGGTTTGGAAAGTTTTCAGCTATAATTTCTTGAAATACATCTTCAACCCCCTTCTCTCTCTCTTATCCTTCTGGGGACCCTGTAATGGGAACAATGGTAGCATGATTATTACCCCAAAGATCCCTGAAATTGTTCTTAGTTTATGAATTTGTTGTTATATTTGCTATTTTGATTGGGTGATTTCCTTTATTCTCTCTTCCAGATCACTTGCACTTTCTTCTGTATCATGTAGTCTATTAATTCCTTCTAGCATGTCAGTTATTGTACTCTTCAGTTCTGATGGGTTTTTAAAATATTTTTTTGTTCCATGTTAAAATTCTCATTCTGTTCATCTATTCTTTATTCAGTTAGCATTCTTATTACTACCAGGTCAGTTTATTTCTCTTCCTTAGTTCTTACCTTGTTGCAACAAAAATTTGGAACAAGAAACTAAGGAGTTAAAACAACAGACAAGTTACAGCTCAGTTCAGCTCAAGCAGACAGATGCTTTATTAGACAGACACTCCCAAGACATGGGAAGTTGCTGGCCCCAAAGAAATCTTTTTTTGTCTCTTGGCTCCCCTGTTTTTATACTTCCAGACTCTTCCTTTTGGTTATGCCCTGGGCAAAATAGGGCTTGTACGCATAACCAGTCAATAAAGTGGAGTGCATGTGGGCATATGCTCAAGGCTGAGTAACAATTGTAAGTTATATAAAAGCAGTCTGTGTTGTTTATGTCTTCCCATAATTCAGTCTACATCTATTATAATCAAATATAGAGTTTTTATAAACCCTTCATGGGTTCCTAGTTGCCTAAGATTACGTGGAGAAGCCCCTGTGCTTATTTTGTATCCACTGTGTGCCTAGGGCCCATGTGCAGGAGTTGGAAAAGTCTCTATGGTTATTTTTGTAGCATATCTGTGAGCTCTCCTGGGTGTGTCTGGGATGGTTTTAGAGATCAGCTTGCATCTCCTTCAGCCAGGCCACCCCCTTGTCGCTCTTGTCTAACTTCCTACCTAACATTACCAATACTTCAAATTCTTTATATGGTGAACTGTTTATATGTTTATCTTGTAGTTTTTTCAAGGATTTTCCCTTTCTCTTTAAATTATAACAAATACCCCTGTCCTCTCATTTTGTTTAACTTCTCTGTTTCTATGAAATTAGGTGAAATAGTTACCTATTTCAGTCTTGAAGGCGTGTCCTTATGTGGGAGCATTCCTGTGCAGTCTGCCTTCCCTGGTGGCTTTGTTGGGAGAGCTGGATTTGACATGAACACAAGTCATGTCTACCTTAGGGTGGGTTTGCAGCTCCCATCTTGGTAGGAGGTTGGATAGAAATGGAGTGGCAAGAGTCAGAGAGATGTGAGCTGATGCTTCCCGTCTGCTCAGTGACTTTCACCAGCATATTGAAGGCAGGAGGTCTTAAGTTGCTGGAGCGGAAACCCTGAGGCTCAGGTCCAGGCTGCCTCAGTTCCCTTCAGCTGTGTGCTTTCCTCCCTCCCAGCACTGGCAGTCTTGCCCCAGAGCAGAGCTGCGCTGGAACAAGAGGGCCTGGTGCGGTCACTCGGCGTGTCAGGGCAAGGGCCGCGGCCATCCAGCTGGGGTCAGATGTCTGTAAGCAGCAGGAGTGGCTGCCCGCTGCCGTGCTCACGTGCCACTTCAGGCCCAAGCATCCTTTGTCTGTGACAGCTGGGCCTCCCCACAGCCTCCACCACCCCCATCGCAGTGTGAAGATGGACGCACCACAGAGCAGGCAGGGCCTGTGTGGGCTCTCAGCATGTGTCAGGATGTGAGCTGTGGTGGTCCAGCCACAGACAGAGACGGGGCTCTTCTGATGAGCTTCCTCTGTTAGCACAGACAGTGGCTGCCCCTGTCCTGCTTGATGGTTCTTCAGGTCTAAGCCAAGTCTGTGTATCACAGCCAGGCTCCAGAGCAAGACTGGAATGTTCACTCAGTTCAGGCTGGTTGTGGGAAGCCAGCCAGATACTTGCACAGCCCTCAGTCTGCTCCTCTGCTCTGCCTTGGGAGCGAGCAAGTGGGCATTCAGTCCTCGTGAGTGGAATCCAGGCTTCCTACAGCCCTCCTGTTAGTCCCACTGGTCCTCCAACCAGCTGTGGGGACTTACCTTCCCTGTGTCAGACCCCAAGGCTGGGACACCCAATATTGTTGCTCAAACCATGAACACCCCAGGGAGGATTGCCACTCACGTGATCTCCCCTTTCCTCTGAATTTCCTTTCAAGGGCACAGGTACCACCTTGATTTCATGTCTTCTCTTCTTTCCTGATTCAGTGTGGATCTTTCTTACAGCCTTGCTTATATAGGAGTATTTTTGCCAGTCTCCAGTTAATTTTCAGTCAGAATCATCCACACTTAAATGTATTTCTGATGTACTTACGGGTGGAGGTGAGTTTTGTTTCCCCTTGTGGCTCAGCTGGTAAAGAATCTGCCTGCAATGTGGGGACTTGGGTTCGATCCCTGGGAAAATCCCCTGGAGAATGGAAAGGCTACGCACTCCAGTATTGTGGCCTGGAGAATACCGGTTAGCAAAGAGTCAGACACAACTGAGTGATTTTCACTTTCACTCCCCATCTTAGTCAGTTCCATTCTCACTCATTCATATTACTAAATAATATTCCATTGTATGGACACTACCACATTGGTTTTATCCACTCAGAAGTTGAAAAACATTTATACTACTTTCAGTTTTTAGCTATTATAAATAATAGTTCTGTGAAGATGTTTACAAGGTTTTGTGTGAATGTGCTTTTAGTTCTCTTGGGTATATACCTAGAAGTGGAATTGCTGAGTCATGTGGAAACTATATGTTTAACTTTTTGAAGAATTACTCAACTGCTTTCTAAAGTGAATTAATAATTTTACATTCCAACAGTGTTGTATGAGGATTCCAACTTCTCCACGTCTTCACCAGCACTTCTAAATGTCTGTCTTTTTGTTTATAGTCACTCTGATGGTGTGAAGTGATTCTCATTATAGTTTTGATTTGCATTTTCTTATTGACTAATAACGGTATGTTTTTTTTATTTCTTTTTCTTTTTTTTTTTAACACCAAAAACATTTTGTATTGGAATATAGCTGATTAAGAATGTTGTGGTAGTTTCTAGTGAATAGCGAAGGGACTCAGCCTTACAAACATGTACCCATTTTCCCCCAAGCCCCCTCACATCCAGGCTGGAACATAACATTGGGTAGAATCCCATGTGCCACACGATAGGTCTTTGCTGGTTATCCATTTTAAATATTTCAGTGTGTAGATGACCTTTCCAAAGTCCTAACTGTTCCTTTCCCCCAGCAACCATAAGTTCGTTTTCTAAGTCTGTGAGTCTCTTTCTGTTTTGTAAGAAAGTTCATGTGTGTCATTTCTTTTTTGATTTCACATATAAGAGATGTCATATGATATTTCTCCTTCTCTGTCTGACTGACTTCATTCAATATGACACTCTCTACATCCATCCATGTTGCTGCAAATGCATTATTTCATTCTTTTTAATGGCTGAATAATACTCCATTGTATATATGTACCACATTTTCTTTATCCATTGTTGATGGACATTTCAGTTGCTTCCATGTCTTGGTTATTATAAACAGTGCTCCTACGAACACTGGGGTGCATACATCTTTTTGGGCCGTGTTTTTCTCTGGATATATGCCCAGGAGTGGGATTGCAAGCTCATATGGTAGCTCTATTTTTAGTTTTTTAAGGAAACTCCATGCTGTTCCCCATACTGGTTGTATCAATTCACATTCCCACTAACAGGAGGGTTCCCTTCTCCCCACACCGTCTCCAGCATTTTTTTGTGTGTGTGTAGATTTTTTAATGATAGCATTCTGAGCCATGTGAGGTAATATCTCATTGTAGTTTTGATTTGCATTTTTCTAATAACTAGCAATGTTAAACATCTTTTCATGTGCCTGTTGACCATCTGTATGTCCTCTTTGGAGAAATGTCTACTCAGATCTTCTGCCCATTTTTTGAGTGGGTTGTTTGTTTTGATGTTATTAAGCAGCATAAACAATTTGTAACTTTGGAGACATCCTTTATCGGTCACATTATTTTCAAATATTTTCTCCCAATCTGTGGGTTGTCTTTTTGTTTTGTTTATTGTTTCCTTTGCTGTGCAAAAGCTTTTGAGTTTAAGTAGGTCCCATTTGCTTACTTTTCCTTTTATTTCCATTATTCTGAGAGATGGATCGAAAAAGATATTGCTGTGATTTATGTCAGAGAGTGTTTTGCTTGTTTTCCTCTATGAGTTTTATAGTATCTGGTCTCACATTTAGGTTTTTAATCGATTTTGAGCTTATTTTTTGTGTGAAGTTGAGGAATGATCTAATTTCACTTTTTTGACATGTTGCTGTGCAGTTTTGCCAGCACCATTTGTTGAAGAGATTGTCTTTCCAGCATTGTATAATCTTGCCTCCTTTGTCATAGACCAATTGACCACAGGTGCATGGGCTTATTGCTGGGTTTTCTATCCTGTTCCATTGATCTATATTTGTATTTTTGTGCCATTACTATACTGTTTTGATGACTGTAGCTTTGTAGTATACTCTGAAGTCAGGGAGCCTGTTTCCTCCAGCCCTGTTTTTCTTTTTCAAGATTGCTTGTTCTATTCGGGGTCTTTTGTGTCTCCATACAAATTCTGAGATTTTTTTGTTCTAGTTATGTGAAAAATGCCATTGGTAATTTGCTAGGGATTGCATTGAATCTGTAGATTGCCTTGGGTAGTATAGTCATTTCGATTCTTCCAGTTCATGAACATGGCATATCTTACTATCTGTTTATGTCTTCTTCAATTTATCAGCATCTTACAGTTTTCTGAGTATGGGTCTTTTGTCTCCTTAGGTAGTTTTATTTTTAGGTATTTTATTCTTTTTGATGTGATGATAAATGGAATTGCTTCTAGAATTTCTCTTCCTGTTCTTTCATTTTTAGTGTATGGAAATGCTACAGATTTCTGTGTATTAATTTTGTAATATGCAACTTTACCAAATTCACTGATGAGTTCTAGAAGTTTTCTGGTAGCATCTTTAGGATCTTTTATGTACAGGATCATGTCATCTATAAACAGTGACAGTTTAATTTCTTCTTTTCCGATTCGGATTCCCCTTCTTTTTCTTCTCTGATTGCTATAACTAGGACTTCCGAAACTATGTTGAATAAAAGTGGTGAGAGTCGACATCCTTGTCTTGATCCTGATCTTAGAGGGAATGCTTTCAGCTTTTCACTGTTAAGTATGATGCTAGCTGTAGATTTGTCATATATGGCCCTTGTTATGTTGAAGGCTTCCCTGGTAGCTTAGCTGGTAAAGAATCCACCTGCAATGCAGGAGGCCCTGGTTTGATTCCTGGGTTGGGAAGATCCCCTGGAGAAAGGACAGGCTGCCCACTCCAGTACTCTTGGGCTTCCCTGGTGGCTCAGTAGGTGAAGAATCTGCCTGCAATGTGGGAGACGGGGCTTTGACCCCTGGATCTAGAAGGTCCCCTGGAGAAGGGAATGGCTACCCACTCCAGTATTCTTGCCTGGAGCGTTCCATAGACAGAGGAGTCTGGCAGGCTACAGTCCACGGGATCTCAAAGCATCGGACAGAACTGGGCAACTTCCACTTAACTATGTTCCCTCTACGCCCACTTTCTAGAGAGTTTTTATCATAAATGAGTGCTGGATTTTGTCAAAAGCTTTTTCTGGATCTATTGAGATGATCATATTGCTTTTATTCTTCAGTTTGTTAATATGGTGTATCATATTGATTGATTTGCAGCTGTTGAAGAATCCTTGCATCCCTGCAATGAATCCCACTTGATCATGGTACATGATCTTTTTAATGTGTTATTGCATACAGATAGGTAGTATTTAGACAAGGATTTTTGCATCTATGTTTATCAGTGATATTGGCTTGTAATTTTCTTTTTTTTTGTGGTATCTTTCTCTGGTTTTTGTATCAGGGTGATGGTGGCCTCATAAAATGAGTTGGGAAGTTTTCCTTCCTCTGTGAATTTTTGTAACAGTTTCAGAAGGATAGGTGTTAATTCTTCTTTAAATGTTTGATAGAATCCTCCTGTGAAGCTGTTAGGTCCTGGACTTCTGTTTGGGGGGAGGTTTTTAATCACGGTTTCAATTTCAGCTCTTGTGATTGGTCTGTTCCTGTTTTCTGTTTCTTCCTGGTTCAGTCTAGGGAGACTACCTTTCTAAGAATTTGTCCATTTTTTTCCAGGCTGTCCATTTTATTGGCATACAGTTGTTCACAGTAGTCTGTTATGATCCTTGGTATTTCTATGGAGTCAGTTGTAACTTCTCCTTTTTCGTTTCTGATTTTAATGATTTGAGTCCTCTCCCTTTTTTACTTGATGAGTCCGGCTAAAGGTTTATCAATTTTGTTTATCTTTTCAAAGAACCAGCTTTTAGTTTTCATTCATCTTTGTGATTGTTTTCTTTGTCTCTATTTCATTAATTTCTGCTCTGATTTTTATCATTTCCTTCCTTCTACTAACTTTAGGTCTTGTATGTTCTTCCTGCTTTAGTTGTTTTAGGTGTAAGGTTAGGTTGTTTATTTGAGTTTTTTCTTGTCTCTTGAGATAAGGTTGTATTGCTATGAACTCCCCGCTCAGGACTGCTTTTGTTGCATCCTGTGAGTTTAGGACCTGTGTGCTTTTGTTCTCATTTGCCTCTAGATTTTCTTCTTTGATTTCTTCAGTGATCCACTGGTTGTTCAGTAGCATATTGTTTAGTTGTCACATATTTGTGTTTCATAGGGATGCTTGATAACGATTTCAATTTTCTTAAATTTACCAAGGCTCACCTTGTGGCCCAGCACGTGGTCAGTCCTGGAGAATGTTCCATGTGCACTTGAGAAGAATGTGTAGTCTGCTGCTTTTGGATGGAATGCTCTATAAATATTAATGAAGTCCAAGGGCTGTCTAAAGTGTCATTTAAAGACTTTGTTTCTTTGTTGATTTTCTGTCTAGATGATATGTACTTTTGTGAAAGTGGGGTATTAAAAGTTCCCCACTATTATTGTTTTACTGACAATTTCTCCCTTTATATTTGTTATTATTTGCCTTACATATTGAGGTGCTTCTATATTGGGTCTATATATATTTATAATTGTTATATCTGCTTCTTGGATTGAACCCTTTATCATTATGTAATGTCCTTCTTTGTCTCTTATAAAAGTCTTTGTTTTAAAGTCTGTTTTGTCTGATATGAGTATCACTACTCCAGCTTTCTTATGATTTCCATTTGCATGAAGTACCTTCTCCCATCCCCTTACTTTCAGTCTGTGAGTGTCCGTAGGTCTGAGGTGGGTCTTTTGTAGACAACCTATATATGGGTCTTGCTTTTGTGTCCACTCAGCCCGTCTATATCTTTTGACTGGTGAATTTAATCCATTTACATTTAAGGTACTTATTGATATGTATGATCCTATTACCATTTTGCTAATTGTTTTAGGTTTATTTCTGTAAATCTTTTCCTTCTTTTGTGTTTCCTGCCTAGAGAAGTTCTTTTAGCATTTGTTGTTAAACTGGCTTAGTGGTGCTGAATTCTCTTAACTTTTGCTTGTCTGGAAAACTTGATTTCTTCATCAAGTCTGAATGAGAGTCTTACTGAGTATAATATTCTTGGCTGTAGGTTCTTCTGTTTCATCACTTGGAATATGTCATGCCATTCCCTTCTAGCTTTTAGAGTTTCTGTTGAGAAATCAGCTGATAACATTTTGGGATTTCCCTTGTATGTTATTTGTCTTTTTTCCCTTGTTACTTTTAATAATTTATCTTTGTCTTTAATTTTTGTCAGTTTGATTACTATGTTTTGGTGTGTTCCTCCTTGGGATTTTCCTGCCTGGGACTATCTGTGCTTCCTGAACTTGATTGACTATATCCTTTCCCATTTTGGGGAAGTTTTCAGCTATTATGTCTTCAAATATTTTCTTGGATTCTTTGCTCTCTCTTCTCCTTCTGGGACCATTATAATGCAAATATTGGTGCATTTAATGTTGTCACAGAGATCTCTGATACTGTCTTCATTTCTTTTCATTCTTTTTTCCATATTCTGTTTTGTAGCATTGTTTTTCACCATTCTGTCTTTCAGGTCACTTATCTGTCTTTCTGCCTCAGTTATTTTGCTATTGATTCCTTCTATTGCATTGTTCATCTGTGTTTGTTTCTCCTTTAGTTCCTCTAGGCCTTTGGTAAACATTCGCATCTTCTCCATTCTTTTTCCCAGATCCTGAGTCATCTTCACTATCATTATTCAGAATTCTTTTTCTGGGAGGTTGCCTATCTTCACTTCATTTAGTTGTTTTTCTGGGGATTTATCTTATTCCTTCATCTGTGACATAACCCTATTTCTTTTCATTTTAGTTAACTTTTTGTGACTGTTGTATTAGTTCTAGAGGCTGCTTGGATTGTAGTTCTTATTTCTTCTGTCTTCTCTCTGGTGGATAAGGCTTGTGCAAACTTCCTGATGGGAAGGACTGGCTGTGGGGAAAACTGGGTCTTGCTCTGGTCCTGCTCTCATCTTGCTCAGTAAAACTTTGATCCAATTGTCTGCTGATGGGTAGGGCTGTGCCCCCCGCCCTAGTTTGTTATCTGGCCTGAGGTGACCCAGTCCTGGAGTCTACAGGCTCTATTTTAGGGCCATTGGCAACCTCCAAGAGAATTTACACTGAGACGTATCTTCCAGGAACACTGCTACCAGTTCCCGTCCCCGTGGTGTGTCTCTGCCAACCCACACCTCTGCAGAAGACCCTCGAACATTCACAGGTAGGTCTGGCTCAGTCTCCTGTGGGGTCACTGTTCCTTTCCCCTCAGTCCTAGCGTGCACAAAGTTTTGTTTATGTCTGTCAAGAGTGGTGTCTCTGTTTCCCCCAGTCCTGTGGGGGGTGCTGTAATCAAATCCCACTGGCCTTCAAAGTTAGATTCCCTGGGCATTCCCAGTCCCTTGGCTGCAACTCCAGGCTGGGGAACCTGATGTGAGGCCTAGAACCTTCACAACAGTGCAAGAACTTCTTTGATTTTATTGTTCTCCAGTTTGTGGGTCTCCCACCAGAGGAAATAGGATTTGCCTTTATAGTGATCGTGCCCCTCCTACTGCTTCACTGTGGCTTCTCCTTTGTCCTTGGATGTGGGGTATCTTTTTTTGGTAGGTTTCCAGTGTCTTCCTACTGATGGTTGTTCAACAGCCAGTTGTGATGGTGGTGCCCTGGAAGAAGATATAATGGTGTGCTCATGTGCTTATTGGCCATTCATACATCTTCTTTGGTAAAATATCTATTCAGAGTTTTTGCCTATTTTATAAATTTGGTTATTTGTTGTCTTATTATTGAGTTGAAACTATATTTTGAATAAAATCCTTTATTAGACATATGACATATTTGCAAATATTTTGTCCCATTTCATGGGTTGTCTTTTAGAGCAATAAGTTTTTAATATTTTTGGAGTCCTATTTATTTTTTCCTTTTTTCACTTGTGTCTTTGGTGTTCTAAGAATCTTTCCCTAACCCAAGCTTATACATAGTTTCATGTTCTATGAACTTTTTATAGTTTTAGCTCTTCCTTTTATGTCTTTGATCCAGTTGGAGTTAATTTTTGTATATGGTATGATATAAGGCTCCAGCTCAGTTCTTTGGCATGTGCCAATCCAGTTGTTTCAACACCAGTGATTAGAGGACTAGTCTCTTGTGAATTATTTATCTTGGCATACTTTTCAAAAAATAACTGACAGTAAATGTAACTGTTTATTAACCAGATTCTCGATTCTATCCCATTCATTTTTTTTTTTTCTGGCAGTATGGCCCTTTATTGAGAGTCACAGAGCAAAACTAGGTCTCTGGAGCCAGGTGCCTCCCAGGTACAGCTTCTGCTACAGGCATGTTCCTGCAGGAGGAGGCTGGCAACCTGGCCTGAGACACACACTGAAGCATACAGATCAGGGGCACTGGGCCCGGCAGTGGGACCTTCGCCACCCTAACTGCCAGCCCCTCACATGAGCAGGCAGCATGGTCTCTTCTCCATGGGGACCTACTCTGAGGGGGCTGTGAGTTTAAAGATACCCTAGATCCAAGGACAAAGGAGAAGCCACAGTGAAGCAGTAGGAGGGGCACAATCACTATAAAATCAAATCCTATACCCGCTGGGTGGGCAACCCACAAACTGGAGAACAATAATATCAAAGAAGTTCTTGCACTGTTGTAAAGGTTCTAGGTCTCACATCAGGCTCCCCAGCCTGGAGATGCAGCCAAGGGGCTGGGAATGCCCGAGTTGGAGAGGGAAGGGCAGGTCTCCACTCTATCCCATTGAACTTTATGTCAGTTCTATGTCAGCACCACACTCTTTTGATTATTTAGCTTTGTAGTAATTTATTTTAATGGGAAATATGATTCCTCCAAGTTTGTTCTTTTCAAGGTCATTTTGGCTATTCTAGGTCTCTTACATTTCCATATGAATGTAAGGTCAGATTTTAGGGGGCAGCAAAAGGCAGCTGGAACTTTGATAAAGACTACGTTAAATGTATAGATCAATATTTGGAAAGTATTGCTATTTTAGTGTTATTAAGGCTTCTAGTCCATAAACGTGCAATGTCTCTTCATTTATTTAATATTCTTTGACAACTTTCAGTAATGTTTTTCAGTGTAAAAGTCTTGTACTTTTTTGTTAAATCAAAAACAAAGTTTTGTTAAATCAAAAAAGTTAAATCAAACTTTTTTGCTTTGTTTATCCCTTTTGTCTTTTTTGATGCTATTTTGTGAGTGAAAATGTTTTCTTAATTTCATTTTTAGATTGATAGAAACACAATTCTTGTTTCTTTTGTATCCTACAACCTTGCTGAATTTGTTCAGTAGTTTCTAGTAGTTTTCATTTTGTTTTTTTATTTCATTTTTCTGTATGAATCCCTTAGGATCTTCTACATATAGGATCATGTCGTCTAATAATAAAGTTTTATTTCTTCCTTTCTAACCTGCATACCTTTTGTTTCTTTTTCTTGCCTTATCGCACTGGTTAGAACATCCATTATAATCTTGAATACAAGTGGTGAGAGCAAACATCCTTGCCTTGTTTCCAGCCTTGGGATGAAAGAATGCAAACATTCACCATTAAGTATGTTTGACCTTAAGTTTTTAAAATCAAATCTTTTATCAGGATGAAGAAGTTTTTGTGATAAATGGATGTTGGATTTTGCCAAATAATTTTTCTTCATCTATCAAGATCATGCAGGGTTTTTTTCCCTCTATTTTTTAAATATGGTATATTACAGTAATGATTTCAGATATTAAGCAAACCTTACATTCCCAGGATGAATCTCCCTCAATCATAGTTTATCAGTTCAGTTCAGTTCAGTTCAGTCGCTCAGTCATGTCTGACTCTTTGCGACACCATGAATTGCAGTACATCAGGCCTCTCTGTCCATCACCAACTCCCGGAGTCCACCCAAACCCATGTCCATCGAGTCAGTGATGCCATCCAACCATCTCATCCTCTGTCGTCCCCTTCTCCTCCTGCCCCCAATCCCACCAAGCATTAGGGTCTTTTCCAATGAGTCAAGTCTTTGCATGAGGTGGCCAAAGTATTGGAGTTCCAGCTTCAACATCAGCCCTTGCAATGAGCACCCAGAATTGATCTCCTTTAGGATGGATTGATTGGATCTCCTTGCAGTCCAAGGGACTCTCAAGAGTCTTCTCCAACACCACAGGTCAAAAGCATCAATTCTGCGGTGCTCAGCTTTCTTCACCGTCCAACTCTCACATCCATACATGACCACTGGAAAAACCATATCCTTGACTAGACGGACTTTGCTGGCAAAGTAATGTCTCTGCTTTTAAATATGCTATCTAGGTTGGCCATAACCTTCCTTCCAAGGAGTAGGCGTCTTTTAATTTCATGGCTGCAATCACCATCAGCAGTGATTTTGGAGCCCTAAAAAATAAAGTCTGACATTGTTTCCACTGTTTCCTCATCTATTTCCCATGAAGTGATGGGACCAGGTGCCATGATCTTAGTTTTCTGAACGTTGAGCTTTAAGCCAACTTTTTCACTCTCCTCTTTCACCTTCATCAAGAGGCTCTTTAGTTCTTCACTTTCTGCCATAAGGATGTTGTCATCTGCGTATCTGAGGTTATTGATATTTCTCCCGGCAATCTTGATTCCAGCTTGTGTTTCTTCCAGCCCAGCGTTTCTCATGATGTACTCTGCATATAAGTTAAATAAGCAGGGTGACAATATACAGCCTTGATGTACTCCTTTTCCTATTTGGAATCAGTCTGTTGTTCCATGTCCAGTTCTAACTGTTGCTTCCTGACCTGCATACAGGTTTCTCAAGAGACAGGTCAGATGGTCTGGTATTCCCATCTCTTTCAGAATTTTCCACAGTTTACTGTGATCCACACAGTCAAAGGCTTTGACATAGTCAATAAAGCAGAAATAGATGTTTTTCTGGAATGTCCCTAGATTTGGTTTGCTTATATTTTGTTGAGGATTTTTTGTGTTCATATTTATCAAGCATTATCAGCTGTTTTTGTGTGTTGTCTTTGTCTGGCCTTGGTATCAGGAAGTGGCTTCCTGATTCTATAATAGTGGCTTCATAGAATAAGCTGGAAAGGGTTCCCTTCTCTTTTTTCCTGAGGCTTGCAAAAAATACACATTATTACTTTCTTGAAAGTTTTAGTAGAATTTACAGCCGAAGCTATCTGGGTGTACGTTTAACTTTGTGTATATATTTTCAGTTACTAATTTGTTTGTTATAATTCTATTCAGATTTTCTATTTCCATTTTATTCAGTTTTGGTATTCTGTATCTTTATGGGGTGTTTTTCTGTTTCACAGCTTTTTGATGCTGCAGCTTACATATGGGCAGAGTTGGTTTTCAACTAGTACACTCTCATGCAGTCATAATGGTTATTGTTTCCGAAGAGCCAGTACCCTGAGAGAGCCCCCGTCTGTCCTCTAGCCTCCCTACAGCTCCCACCTGTCAGCACCTAAAGGTTAACACCTGGAACAGCGGGGGACATTCAGAACCCAGCTAACTCCAATATCGTTGTCACCTATAAAAATTGATTGGTCCTCCTGCTATACCAGTTATTAAATTTTTGAACCTCACCTTTTGGAAATGGAAGACTGAGTCCCCACTTCAGACCTCTATTTCCTCTCACTTCGATCTGGTGTTGATCATGTGCTTCAGCATTTTACTGGGCAGGTCTGGCAGAAGGAATAGCATCAGTTTATTGGGTATGTCTGTCTGACAGTTGTGGGCCAGTGGATTGAGAGACTTGGGAAGTCAATGTGTAGGCCTAGGCTGATTTCTAATGAAAATTTAAATCCCAGCTATGGCTATTAGAAAGAAAAGAAAAGTGGCTGATGATAAGCATGTAGCTCCAAGTAAGTGAACTGAAAAATGTGTCTTTGTGCGAAAGATGTTACTGTATGGTGCCACACATATTGAAAGCAAGGTTGTTACCAAGCTCAAGCTCGTTCTGCTCAACACAAGACAGGCTAATAAATCGAGAGAGGAGTTGTTGGAACAAGGAATGATGACTTTAATCAGAAGGTTAGCAGATGGAGGAGATGGTAGACTCGAGTCTCCAAAAACCATCTTATCTCGGTCAGGATTCAGGGTGTTCCTGAATTGTTTTCTGAATAAAATCCTGAATTATACAGGGTTGTATATAACAGTAGCGAGAGGGAAGGGGCTTTCAGTGGCACTGAGCAATGGCAGAACAGGGCTGTTAACTCGTTGCTGGTTGACAGTTGCTCACTTGGTTGGGAGAGGGGTCCCACCAGAGTCCCTCAACCCACTGCTGAGTGGGATTATTATAGCTAGCGTCTGTCTCAGTGGAGTGTGCAGGCAAGAGCCAGGGAGGGAAAGGCCCCTTATGCCTTAGGTCCCATGTGAGACCACTGCTACAAGGTCACTGACTGAAATGCTTTCAGAAGCCAGGCGAGTAACATTCCTCATTTCATTGATTCAGAGATGCACATTTCTTTTGGCATTTAAACATCTTTGAAACTAGAGTGCATGTTATAACTGATGGTAAGTCACAGTTTAATGGCAGTGTCTTTTCTGTCTTAGTGTTATAAAATACTAGCATCATAATCAGATGTTTTGAAAATCATATCCTTTTATGTCAGCCTTGCACTTTGAAAGAGAGGTATAGATACAAATACTTATTCTTCTACCATGAGAAGAACAACAACAGGGGACATGACAAATGGCAGCTACTTCGTTGTTTCTGTGTCTAGGAGCCAATAGAGAGAAGTTCAGTTCAGTTCAGTCCCTCAGTGGTGTCTGACTCATTGCGACCCCACAGAGTGCAGCACACCAGGCTTCCCTGTCCATCACCAACTCCCGGAGCTTGCTCAAACTCATGTCCATCAAGTCAGTGATGCCATCCAACCACCTCATCCTCTGTCATCCCCTTCTCCTCCCACCGTCAATCTTTCCCAGCATCAGGGTCTTACCTAGTAAGTCAGTTCTTCGCATCAGGTGGCTAAAGTATTAGAGTTTCATCAGTCCTTCCAATGACTATTCAGCACTAATTTCCTTTACGATTGACTGGTTGGATCTCCTTGTAGTCCGAGGGACTCTCAAGAGTCTTCTCCAACACCACAGTTCAAAAGCATCAATTCTTCAGTGCTCAGCTTTATAGTCCAACTCTCACATCCATACATGACTACTGGAAAAACCATAGCTTTGAGTAGATGGACCTTTATTGGGAAAATAATGTCTCTGCTTTTTAATATGCTATCTAGGTTAATCATAACTTTTCTTCCAAGGAGCAAGCATCTTTTAATTTCATGGCTGCAGTCACCATTTGCAGTGATTTTGGAGCCCAAAAAAATAAAGTCTGTCATTGTTTCCCCATCTATTTGCCATGAGGTGATTGGGCCAGATGCCACGATCTTAGTTTTCTGAATGTTGAGTTTTAAGCCAAATTTTTCACTCTCCTCTTTCACCTTAATCAAGAGGCTCTTTAATTCTTTTTCTCTTTCTTCATAAGGGTGGTGTCATCTGCATATCTACGGTTATTGAAATTTCTCCCACCAATCTTGATTCCAGCTTGTGCTTCATCCAGCCTGGCATTTCTCATGATGTACTCTGCATATAAGTTAAATAAGCAGGGTGACAATATGCAGCCTTGACATACCCCTTTCCTGACTTGGAACCGGAACAACAGACTGGTTCTAACTGTTGCTTCCTGGCTTTCCCTCTGTGTTTGATGTCTTCATTCTGTATTGCTTTATGAAATAAAGAAAAGCTCCTACTTCCTTTTTGGTGAAAATGTAAAACTCTATTATGGATTAAGGAGTGGGCAAACTTTATCTTGGTATAAACTATAAAATATAGATATAGTCTATATCCAGACTAACTGTTTCAACACTTGCCTCTAGCCCATCTCAAATCTTATTTGAAATTGTGCATTGAGGAAAAGGGGGCTACAGAGGATGAGATGGTTGGATGACATCGTTGACTCAATGGACATGAGTTTGAGCAAACTCTGAGAGATAGTAAGGGACAGGGAAGCCTGGAGTGCCACAGTTCATGGGGTCACAAAGAGTTGGACATGACTGGGCAACTGAAAAACAATAGAATAAGTTATAAGAGCCAGCACATTGAAAAAGACCCTGATGCTGGGAAAGATAGAAGGCATGAGGAGAAGGGGATGACAGGGGTCAAGATAGTTGGATGGCATCACCAACTCTATGGACTTGAGTTTGAGCAAGCTCCAGGAGATGGTGAAGGACAGGGCAGCCTGGCGTGCTACAGTCCATGGGGTTGCAAAAAGTCGGAAACTACTGAGCAACTGAACAACAACGACAAAACTTTTTCTGTGAATGGACTGATAGTAAATATTTTAGGCCCTGAGGGCCATAAGGTTTCTGTTACAGCTATTCACCTCTGCTGTTGTACTGTGAAAGCAGCCTTAGCATGTAAGGAAATGAACAGGCTGTGTTCCCATAAAGCTTTAGTTACAAAAACAGACTGGGCAGGATCTGTCCCATTGTCAAAATGTGCCAAGCCCTATTCTACAGTCTCAGGATGAAAGTATCAAGAGTCGGTTTTGATTGTCCCCCTTCTTTAATTTTTATATATAAGTAGTTCTCTAGTTGGGCTTCCATGGTGGCTCAGTAGTAAAGAATTCTCCTGCAAATGCAGAAGATGAAAGTTGGAACCCTGGGTCAGGAAGATCCCCTGGAGAAGGAAATGGCAAACCACTTCAGTATTCTTGCTGGGAAATCACCTGGACAGATGAGCTTGATGCCTGGGGTTGCAAAGTGTTGGGCACAACTGAGTAACTAAACAACAGCAAAAATGACTAGTGATGTTGAGCAGCTTTTCATGTGCATATTTGTCACTGATATATGTTCCTTTTTAAAATATCTGTTACAATATTTTGCCTGTTTTATAGTAAGCTGTTTGTTTTCTTATTATTGAATTTTTAGAATTCTTTATATATTCAAGATACAAGTCCTATATTAGATACATATTTTATAAATATTTTCTCCCAGCCTATAACTTGTCTTTCCATCATCTTGCACAGTTTCTTACAAATAGCAGACATTTTTAATTTTTAGGTCCAATTTGTCATTTTTGTTCTTTTTATCAATTTTTGTATGTCATATCATGTCTAGGTAATCTTTGCCTAGTCCAAGGTCACAGACATTTTCTTGTAGAGGTCTAGATTTCATGTTGAGTTAATTCTTGTACATGCTGTGAGGTATGGATCAAAGATTTTGTTTTGTTTTTTTGTTGTTGTTTTGATTCTACATGTGAACATTCATGTAGAATGTTGTTATTGTTATAGCATCATTTGTTGAATAGACTATTCTTTCTCCAATAAATTGCCTTTACAGCTTTGTCAACAATCAGTTGATTTGTGAGCGTCCATTTCTGGACTCTCCTTTCTGTTCCATTCATCTATTTGTCTGTCTTGACAGCAATACCAAGCTCTCTTTGTTACTATAGCTTTATAATAAATCTTGATAAAAAGTGGCGTTTGTCCTGTAACTTTGTTCTTTTACAAAGTTTTTTGGGTATTCTATGTCCATTGCATTTTTATGTGAATTTTAGAAACAGTTTTTTATTTCTTATTCAAAACACATGCAAGGACTTGAATCAGAAAGTCTTTTAATCTATCAACTTGTGGAGAATTGACATCTTAACAACACTGAGTGTTTCAACCCATGAACATGGTAAATATTCATGTCTTCTTTAATTTATGTCTTCTCTAATTTCTCTTAGCTATGTTTTGCAGTTTTTATTATACAAGTCATTATATTCATCTTTAAATGAATACTGCAGCTTTATTCTTTATATCATATTTTGAGATGCTACTGCATATAGTATTGTATTTTAATTTCAATTTGCTAATGCATAGAAATATAATTTTTTTATAGATCTCTTATATCTTACAGCTTTGTTCAACTCACTGATTCTAGGGGATTTTCTTCATAGTTCATCAGATTTTCTGTATATATGATAATAGAGGTATACTATTGTGACTTAAGGCAGTTTTACTTTTTCCTTTTTATGATTTGGTTGCCTTTTATTTCTTTTTCTTGATTGATTGCACTAGCTAGAAACTCCAGTACAATGTTAAACAGAAGTTTGAGTGTGAACCTCCTTGTCTTGTTTCAGTTCTTAGGGAAAGAGACTTCAATTTTTCACTAATTTAGTTGTAGATTTTTCACTGATTCCCTTTATCAGGTTGAGGAAGTACAGTTCTATTCCTATATTGTTAATGTTTTTTAATCAGAAATGGATATTAGAATAAAGAAGTTATGGTATATATATACAGTGAAATATTACTCAGTCATAAAGAAGAATGAATTGGAGTCATTCACTAGAAGAGTAAATTTCTAGTGAGGTGAATTAACATAGAGCCTCTTATGCAGAGTGAAAAGAAAAACAAATATCGTGTATTAATGCATATATATGGAGTCTAGAAAAAATGGTACTGGTGAACCTGTTTGTAGGGCAACAATAGAAATGCATATATTGAAAACAGACTTGTGGACACAGTGGAGGATGGAGAGGGTGGGACAAACTGAGAGAGTAGCATTGAAACATATACATCACCGTATATAAAACAGAAGCCGGTGGGAACTTGCTGTATGGTGCAGGGAGCTCAACCTGGTCTTCTGTGATAACCTAGAGGGGCGGAATGGACTGGAAGGTTGGGGGGGCGAGGTTCAAGAGGGACAGGACACATGTATACCTATGGCTGATTCATGTTCATTAAGGCAGAAACCAATATAATGTTGTAGAGCAATGATTCTGCAATTAAAAAGAAATTTTAAAAATTTTAAATAAAATAGATAAGCTAAAGGAATGTATTGTACAACACAAGGAATATAGCCAATATTTTATAATAACTTTAAATGTAATATTATGTATAAAAATATTAAATCACTGTATTGTAAGTCTGAAACTAATATTGTAAATCAATCATATTTTGATTAAATAAGAAAAAAGCTAACTCAACTATAAAAAAGAAATGGATATTAGACTTTATCAAGTTGTTTTTGCATGCTGATCAAGATGATCATGCAGTTTTCCTTTTTTCATTCATTATATTATGAATTACATTGACTGCTTTTTTTTTAATTTTCATGTTGACTTTATTTCCTTTTAAATCTATGTATTTTTAATTGAAGGATAATTGCTTTACAATATTGTGTTGGTTTCTACCAAACATCAACATGACGTTGACTTTTTTATGGATGTTAAATCAATCTTGCATTTCTGAGATAAAGTCTACTTGGTCATGATGTATTTTCCTTTTTATTTATTACTGAATTTAATTTGCTAAAATTTTGCTTTAAATTTTTGCATCTGTGTTCCTGAGACATATTGATCTGAAATTTTCGTTTCTTGTATTTGTCTTCATTTGATATCAGGGTCTCATAGAGTGAGTTGGGAAATGTTCTCATTTTAAATTTTCTGGAAGAGGTTGTATGCAGTTGGTATTGTATCTTCCTTAAATATCTGGCAGGATTTACTGTTGAAGCCATCTAGGCCTGGAGATTTTTATTTGTTTGTTTGTTTTGTTCTTTGTAAGATTTTTAAAATACAAATTCAGTTTCTTTAATAAATATAGGGCTATTCAGATATCTATTTTTTCTCGAGTGAACTATGGTATTGTGTGTCTTTACAGGAATTTTTCCAGTATTCTTGGGCTTCCCTTGTGGCTCAGCTGGTAAAGAATCTGCCTGCAATGTGGGAGACCTGGGTTCGATCCCTGGGCTGGGAAGATCCCCTGGAGAAGGGAAAGGCTACCCACTCCAGTATTCTAACCTGGAGAATTCCATGGACTGTACAGTCCATGGGGTTGCAAAGAGTCAGACACGACTGAGCACCTTTCACTCACTCACTTCACTCACAGGAATTTTTCCACTCATCTAAGTTGTCAAATTTATTGGCAAAAGTGTTTATAACATTCCCACATTAATCTGTTAATATTTGTAGAATCCACAGTAATCGCATCACTCTCACTTCTGCTATTGGTGACTTGTGTCTTTTTTCCTTTTTTTGTCATTAATCAGGTTAGAGATTTATCAACATTAATGGTCTCAGAGAACCAGGTTTTGGTTTCCTTTGTTTTTTCTGTTTTTCTATTTTTATTTAATTGATTTGTGAATTTAGTTTTATTAGTTATGTTATTAATTATTTTCTTATGCTTATTTTGGGCTTAATTTTCTCTTCCTTTTCTAGTCACTGAAGATACAAATTAAGACCATGATTTTGAGACTTCTTTACTTTTCTAATATAGACATTTAATGCTATAAATTTCTCCATGATGACTGCTTTATTGGCATTCTCAAATTCTTGTACGTTGCATTTTATATTCTTTCGGTGTAAGCTCTTTTCAAATATCCTTTTTGATTTCTTTGACCCATGGTTTGTTTGGTTTAGGAAAATGTTATTTAGTTTCTAAAGTATTTGGACATTTTCCAGCTATCTTTCTGTTATTGATTTATAACTTCCTTTGTAGTCATAGCATATACTTTGTATGACTTGAATTTTTATACATTTATTAAAACTTGTTTTATGACCCATGTGCCCTTGAAAAGAATGGATATTCTGTGCTTTGGCAGTTAGAATGTTCTGTCGTTGTCATTCGGTTGCTCAGTTGTGTCCAACTCTTAGCGACTCCATGAACTGCGGCGTGCCAGACTTCTCTGTCCATCACTATCTCCATGAGTTTGCTCAAACTCATGTCCATTGAGTCAGTGATGCCATCCAAGCAGCTCATCCTCTGTCATCCCCTTCTCCTCTTGCCCTCAACTTCCAGAACTAGAATGTTCTAGTAAATGCCAAGTCAAGTTGGTTGATGATGTAGTTGGTCTTCTAGACAGATTTTCTGCCTACTTGGGGTATCAGTTATTTACAAGGTATTTAAATATCTGAGTATAACTGAGAACTTGTCTATTTCTTTTTGCAGTTTCACCAGTTTGAGATATTTTGAAACCAGTTTGTTATATTTTGAAACTATTTTTGGGTATACAGACACTTGAGATGGTTATGTCCTCTTGACTAATTGACCCTTTATCATAATGAAATGATCTTTATTATGGTAATATTCTTTGCTGTATAATGTACTTTGATATTAATATAGAGACTCCAAGTTTGTTTTTGACTGATTTTAGCAGATTATTTTCCCTTCTTTTACTTTTAATCTTAGTGTCTTTGAATTTCTTATAGGCAACATATTGTTCGGTTTTGTATTTTTGTCTATTCTGTCAATGTCTTTCTCTTAATTGGTTCTCTTAATTAGATCACTTACATTTGATGTTATTATTGTTACAGTCAAATTTAAGTCATTCATCTTGCTATTTATTTGCTATTTGTCCCAACTCTTCTTTTTTCCCTTTTTCCTCTTTTTTTCTACTGGATTATTTTTAAGAGTCTGTATTTATCTCCTTTGTTGTCACCTGTAACTCCTTATCTTTTTTAAAAATGTAATGATTGCTGTAGGGTTTATACTATACACTTTTATCTTATCGCAATCTACCTGCAAGTAGTATTACACCTTTATACATATAGCATAAGAACTTCACAATTTCATCCTCTCCTCTTAGCCTTGCCTGGAAAATCCCATGGACAGAGGAGCCTGGTAGGCTACAGTCCATGGGGTCGCACAGAGTCGGACACAACTGAAGCGACTTAGCAGCAGCAGCAGTGACTTCACTTTCATTTTTTTCTTAACTTTTTCACAACTATTTTCGTAGACTTCATTTATATATTTTATAAGCCAGGGAGTACATTATTTTTTGTTTAAATAGTTGATTATTTTTTAAGAGATTTAAGTAATATGAAAACATTCTTACATGTTTGTCCATGTAAATATCATTTTTCATTGCTCTTAATTTCTTTGTGTAGATCCAGATTTCCATTTGTTATCATTTTTCTTCCTTTTGAAAGATTTCTGTTAATATTTCTTGGGAACATTGGACTGCAAATATACTAGTGGTGAATTCTTTCAGATTTTGATTTTGAAAGATCTTTTCACTGGTATTGAATTTCAGCTTGACGTTGTTTTCCTTCCCATACTTTAAATGTGTTGCTTCACTCTCTTCTTAGGTGCTTTATTTCCTCCAAGAAACCTGCTCTTGTCATCTTTTTAAAAATATTAATATGTTCTTTTTCCTGACTACTTTTAAGGTTCTCTCTTTGTCATGGTTTTGAGCAGTTTGTTTACAATGTCTTTTGGTGTTGGTTTCTGTCTGTTTCTTGTGTTTAGTGTGCATTTAGCTCCTGAAATCTCTGACTTTTTACTTTTCCTTAAATTTGGAAAAATTTTGGCCACTATTTCTTCAGACACTTTTTCTGTCCCCACTATAATCCACTTTTCTTTAGGGATTGAAATTACATATATATTTAGGCAAGTTGAAGTTCTTTCACAGCTCACTGATTTTTTAAGATGGTTTCTATCACTACATCTGCAAGTTCATGCATCTTTTCATCTGTAATATCTGATCTTCCATTAATCTCATCTAGTATATTTTCTTTTTTTTATTATTTTTTAAATTAGTTTATTTATCTATTTTTTAACTTTACAATATTGTATTGGTTTTGCCATACATTGACATGAATCCACCATGGGTGTACATGTTTTCCCCTTCCAGAACCCCCCTCCCACCTCCCTCCCCATCCCATCCCTCCAGGTCATCCCAGTGCACCAGCCCCGAGCACCCTGTATCATGCATCAAACCTGGACTGGCGATTCGTTTCACATATGATAATTTACATGCTTCCATGCCATTCTCCCATATCATCCCACCCTCGCCCTCTCCCATAGAGTCCATAATACTGTTCTATATGTCTGTGTCTCTTTTGATGTCTCTCATACAGGGTTATCTTTACCAATTGACTAAATGCCATATATATGTGTTAGTATACTGTATTGGTGTTTTTCTTTCTGGCTTACTTCACTCTGTATAATAGGCTCCAGTTTCATCCACCTCATTAGAACTGATTCAAATGTATTCTTTTTAATGGCTGAGTAATATTCCATTGCATATATGTACCACAGTTTCCTTATCCATTCATTTGCTGATGGGCATCTAGGCTGCTTCCGTGTCCTGGCTATTATAAACAGTGCTACGATGAGCACTGGGGTACACATGTCTCTTTCAATTTTGATTTCCTCAGTGTGTATGCCCAGCAGTGGGATTGCTGTATCATATGGCAGTTCTATTTCCGGTTTTTTGAGGAATCTCCACACTGTTCTCCATAGTGGCTGTACTAGTCTGCATTCCCGCCAACAGTGTAAGAGTGTTCCCTTTTGTCCACACCCTCTCCAACATTTATTGCTTGTAGACTTTTGGATAGCAGCCATTCTGATGGGCATGAAATGGTACCTCATTGTGGTTTTGATTTGCATTTCTCTGATAATGAGTGATGTTGAACATCTTTTCATGTGTTTGTTAGCCATCTGTATGTCTTCTTTGGAAAAGTGTCTGTTTAGTTCTTTGGCCCACTTTTTGATTGGGTCATTTATTTTTCTGGAATTGAGCTGCAGGAGTTGCTTGTATATTTTTGAGATTAATTGTTTGTCCGTTGGTTCGTTTGCTATTATTTTCTCATCTAGTATATTTTCATCTCATGTAGAATTTTCGTGTCTAGAAGTTCAATTTGGCTTTATATATTCCATGTCTCTAGTTAGCTTTTTAAACATAGTTAACATTTTAAACATATGGAATACAATTATATAACCCTTAATATTCTTGTCTGCTAACTTAATATTTGGGTCAGTTTTGACTGATTCATCTTCTCATTATGGGCTGTTTTCTTACCTATTCGCATGCTTGGTGATCTTTGTTTGGATGTTAAAGTTTATGAATTTCAACCTGTTGAGTGCTGGCAGTTTTTGTATTCCTATCAGCACCCTTGAATTTTGCCCTCTCAAACAGTTACTTGGAAAACAGTTTTATCCTTTTAGGTCTTACTTTCCTGGTTTGTTAAGTGGATCTAAGCAGGGCTTACCCAAGGGCTAATTATTCTCCACTACTTCCTTGGTGGCTCAGATGTAATGCGGGAGACCCAGGTTTGATTCCTGGGTTGGGCAGATCCCCTGGAGAAGGGAATGGCAACCCACTCCAGTATTCCTAGGTCTTCTCTGGTGGCTCAAACAGTAAAGAATCTGCCTATAATGTGGGAGACCCAAGTTCGATCCCTGCATCAGGAAGATCCTCTGGAGAAGGGAATGGCTACTCACTCCAGTATTCTTGCCTAGAGAACTCCATGGACAGAGGAACTTGGCAACAGTCCAAAAGAGTCGGACATGACTGAGTGACTAACACGCTAAGATAAAAACTTCCTGAATACTTTACCCTCTGCCTCATGAATTATGAGTTTTTCCAGTCTGGTCAGTGGGAACAGGCACTGCCAGCCTTGGTGAGTGCCCGATACTTCCTTTCAATCTTCTTAGAGGAATCTTTCCCCAGACTCAAGTAGTTTCCTACTTGAAAAACACATGCTTATCAGTATTCTCTCCCCTTTCTTGAGGATGCTAATCTCTGGGGTCTTCTCTGTGCAGCTCTATCCTCTCTAGTAAACTGTTCTGTGAATTACAGCCTCCTTGGTCTTCCCAGATGCTCAGCTCTATTTCCTCAACTCAGTCCACAGGGTAACTTCTGGGTTACCCTGCATGATCCAGAAACTTTTTCAGAGCAATAAGCTGGGGCAATCAAGCATCTCACTTTGTTTCATTTTTCCATTTCTCATGTCTGATGTCCTGTCTTTTGACAGCCATTGTTTCATACCCTTTTTGCCTATGGATTGTTTTGTTGTTGTTGGTTGTTAGGTTTTTAGTTGATTGGTTGGTTACTTAAGGCACAAGGATAAATCTCATCCCTTCATCTCCGCTGGAAGTGAAAGTTTAACATGTCATTTTTTTCCCATTTCAAATTACTTGGGGTTCAACAGATCTAATCTGAGCTCTTTGAGAGTTGTTTCGGCTCAGCTGATTCCTACTAACATATATATATATATATATATGTTGTATATAATATATAAAATACATCAGTATGTATGTATATAAACATACATATATATATACACATATGATACATACATAGGACAAAGAATGTTTGATTTAGTTAAAACTTGAAATCCATCTGAAAGAAGTTAGTGCTAGCCACTAGGAGCTTTTTGGATAGATGCTACTTGTTTCAAAGAAGCCATGGGTATAGTGTTGAAATTTGTTTAAATTCTAGCCTCAATTTCTAGGAAAAATATGTATTTCTAAAAGTAATGGTGGAAATTATCATTAATGCTTTTGTTTTCTTATTTAAAAATTAGAGGGTAATGTGTATAAAAATATGCAAGAATCACAGGAAACTCACATATCCAACCACCTGGATGAAATTGTTGCTGCCGTCAGCATAACACCTAGAAAGAACCTGCAAAACCAGCTGCTTCAGAGAGCCCTGTTCCAGCCTCCTCGAGAGAAACTCCACCTCTCTGAAGAGAAAGCAAAGTCCTATGCTAGCAGTCGTGAGGTAAGGAACCTTGCTTTTTATACCCATACTCTGGAAACTGAGGAGTAGGATACTTCAGGCTGCATTCCTACTCTCAGGAGTTTGGCACCAGAGAAAATATAGGACAGTGCCTTTTCGCAGTGTGAGTGATAGAGTACCTCAGGGCACAGTCAACATGTTTGCTGAATGAATGCACAAAGGAACAAAGGAGTCTGCCCTGACCTTTGATAGGTGTATGCTAGACTGACTGATTGTGGTCTTGACCTGCTAAAGTGGTTTCCCACGAGTCAGCATTTGTTGAGCTCCTCCTGTGTTCCAGGTCTTGGCACTGGAACACAGCACAAAGCAGATGAAGCTTCTACTCTCAAGGAGCTTGTATTTCTTAAATTCTTCATCTTCTTGTTCTCTGCATACTTCTTTATCATCTCTCTTCAGGATTTTATTCATTTACTCATTGGCAAAACCAATACAATATTGTAAAGTTAAAAACTAGATAAATAAACTAATAAAAATAAATAAATTAATTAATTAATTAAAAAAATATGTATTTCTCTACCACCTCTTATGTTCAGTTCAGTTCAGTCGTGTCTGACTCTGCAACCCCATGGATTGCAGAGGACAAGGCTTCCCTGTCCATCACCAACTCCCAGAGTTTACTTAAACTCATGTCCATTGAGTCGGTGATGCCATCCAACCATCTCATCCTCTGTCGTCCCCTTCTTCTCCCGCCTTCAATCTTTCCCAGCATCAGGATCTTTTCAAATGAGTCAGCTCTTCGCATCAGGTGACCAAAGTATTGGAGTTTCAGCTTCAACATGTGCCAGGTCCTACTTTGTCCATTTATTTATTTCACAAAGAATTACCTTATACCCAATATGTACCAGGCTTTGATAGCTCAGTTGGTAAAGACTCCACCTGCAATGCAGGAGACCCCGGTTGGATTCCTGGGGCCAGGAAGATCCACTAGAGAAGGGATAGGCTACCCACTCCAATATGCTTGGGCTTCCCTTGTGGCTTAGCTGGTAAAGAAACCACCTGCAATGTGGGAGACCTGGGTTTGATCCCTGGGTTGGAAAGATCCCCTGGAGAAGGGAAAGGCTACCCACTCCACTATTCTGGCCTGGAGAATTCCATGGACTATATAGTCCATGGGGTTGCAAAGAGTCGGACATGACTGAGCGACTTTCACTTCACTTCTAATGTGTACCAGGTGCTGTGCAGTGGCTTGGGGCATGAATGGGAAAGCTATAAGCTCTGCCTCAGAGGATCTCATGGTCTGGTTGGGAAGAAAGATAAATAATGATGGTCAGCATAAGTTCTGTGACAGACACAAGCTCAGGTGATACAGATGCAAAACCTGGGGTTGAGGGGAGGAGGCGTGAGCAGCGACCCTAGAGTTGGAGGAGCAACAGCACCTGAGGCACGCCTCTGGGGATGGGAGCTACGTGGACCGCACTGATAACAGTGCTTGGGTAGGAGAGAGGGCCAGGTGGGACGGGGACAATAGTGTTTTGAGTGGAGGTGGCAGATGGGCAAGAGTCAACAGTCTAAAGGCGCACAGCCTATTTGGTGAAATACATGGAACTATCTGGGAAGCAGGCTTTAGTTATACAGGGAGGGAACTGAGGTTGGATTATGGACCGGAGCTGGGGCCCAGGGAATGTTCAACACCCAGAAAAAGTTTACACTTTCTCTTCAGGGTGCTGGAAACTATCACAGAATTATAAGCCAGAAAGGGCCATGAGCAATTCTGAGTTTCTGGAATGATCACTCAGCCCTCAGATACCTGGATAGAGGAGGACGAGGAGGGACGTAAATTGGAGGACGAGGGCCCGTTCAGGGGGCGTTTGCAGCAATCCCGGCAAGGAATTATGAGGGCCTAAAATATAGAGAGGCAGTAGAAATACCGAAATCTTTTGATAAGAATTTGGAAATATGAATCAGTGAAACCTGGTAACAAAGGGAGCACAGGAGATAGAGAGACAAGAGTGAGCCCCAGAGGGTGTATACAATTCCTGACTGAGGCTTCAGCCAGCTTGGGGGGCCAGGGACTACTTAGCCCGCTTTGTTAGTGTCGTGAATACAGGAAGAAGAGCAGGAACAGGGAGAGAAGGTGTGAATTTGGTCTTGATGTTCATTACACACCAGATGTCCCCTAGTACTACTGTGTGCTGGTTGTGTGCTATGCAGGTCTCAGCTAGCAGCCTGCTCACCAGAATTATGCACGAGAATCAAGCCCTAATGCCCTAAGGCATTTGGTGTATGTGAAGAATCAACTTCTCTTCTATGCATCTAGAATGGTTATTGTTGTTTAGTTGCTAAGTCATGTCCAACTCTTTTGTGACCCCATGGACGGTTCCTCTGTCCGTGGGATTTCTGAGGCAAGAATACTGGGTTGTCATTTCCTTCTCCATAGGATCTTCCCTACCTGGGATTAAACCCACATCTCCTGCATCGGCAGGCAGGTTCTTTACCACTAAGCCACCAGGGAAGCCAATCTAGAATGGCGCCAAATTATTTCTTGTGATGTGCAGTTTAGATGAAGAATGCCTGGATTCAGTGGTGAACAGGACAGACAGCGTGCATGCCCCCGTGCAGCTAAGGAGCAGTTGGCTTTGTAAATGACTACCTGACCAGAGACTGTGCCAGGTTCTCTGGGCCTGTCTTAGGTAAGGGAGGGCCTCTCTGAGGAGGTGACATCTGAGCTGACACCTGAAGAAGAGAAGGAGCTAGCAGAGAGGAGCTGAGGGAAAGGAGTTCCACAGAGAGGGACCAGCACACATAAAATCTTGGTTTGGCACAAGCAGCGTAACTGTTTGAAGTGATGAGAAGAAGCTTTGGGCTGATGTGAAATGCCATTGGAGAGGCAGGTCACCTGGTTTCCAAGTCTCCAGTTAAGTGCCCTAGGAAGCCTTTAAAGTGTTTTTAAGAAAGTATTAACTTGACTAATTTGCCTCTTGAAATACCATTCTTTGGTAATTTTTTACTATAAAAACCTTATCAACTTACAGAAAAGTTGTAAGATGTACCAGTTGTTAACATTTACTTTACTTTGCACACACACTGTCATTATTTTTCTGTATATCAGAGAGTAAGTTAAAAATACATGGTCTTTTACCCCTAAAGATGTCAGTGCCTATTTCCTAACAATAAAGGAATTTCTCCAACATAACCACACTACAATTATTGAAGTTCATTTCAGTTCAGCTGCTCAGTCATTTCTGACTATTTGCAACCCCATGGACTGCATCACGCCACGCCTCCCTGTCCATCACCAACTCCCGGAGCTCACTCAGACTCATATCCATCGAGTCGGTGATGCCATCCAACCATCTCATCCTCTGTTGTGCCCTTCTCCTTCCTTCTCCTGCCTTCAATCTTTCCCAGCATCAGGGTCTTATCCAGTGAGTCAGTTCTTTGCATCAGGTGGCCAAAGTATTGGAGTTTCAGTTTCAGCATCAGTCATTCCAATAAATATTCAGGACTGATTTCCTTTAGGATTGACAGGTTGGATCTCCTTGCAGTCCAAGGGACTCTCAAGAGTCTTCTCCAACACTGCAGTTCAAAAGCATCAATTATTCAGCACTCAGCTTTCTTTATAGTCCCAACTCTCACATCCATACATGAATACTGGAAAAACCATAGCTTTGACTAGACAGAACTTTGTTGGCAAAGTAATATCTCTGCTTTTTAATATGCTGCCTAGGTTTGTCATAACTTTTCTTCCAAGGACCAAGCGTCTTTTAATTTCATGGCTGCAGTTATCATCTACAGTGATTTTGGAGCCCAAGAAGATAAAATCTGTCACTGTTTCCATTGTTTCCCCATTTATTTGCCATGAAGTGATGGACCAAATGCCATAATCTTAGTTTTCTGAATGTTGAGTTTTAAATCAAATTTTTCACTCTCCTCTTTCACTTTCATCAAGAGGCTCTTTAGTTCTTCTTCACTTTCTGCCATAATTGTGGTGTTATCTGCATATCTGAGGTTATTGATATTTCTCCCAGCAATCTTGATTCCAGCTTGTGCTTCATCCAGCCCAGCATTTTGCATGATATACTCTGCATATAATTTAAATAAGCAGGGTGGCAATATACAGCCTTCCCAATTTGGAACCAGTCTATATTCCATGTCCAGTTCTAACTGTTGCTTCTTGACCTACATACAGATTTATCAGGAGGCAGGTCAGGTGGTCAGGTATTTCCATCTCTTGAAGAATTTTCCACAATTTGTTGTGATCCACAGTCAAAGGCTTTGGCATAGTCAATAAAACAGAAATAGATGTTTTTCTGTAACTCTCTTACTTTTTCTATGATCCAACAGATGTTGGCGATTTGATCTCCAGTTCTTCTGCCCTTTATAAATCCAACCAGCCTGAACATCTGGAATTTTGCAGTTCACGTAGTATTGAAGCCAGGCTTGGAGAATTTTAAGCATTATTTTGCCAGCAATTGAGATGAATGCAATTGTATGGTAGTTTGAACATTCTTTGGCATTGCCTTTCTTTGGGATTGGAATGAAAGCTGATCTTTTCCAGTCCTGTGCCCACTGCTGAGTTTTCCAAATTTCCTGGCATATTGGGTGCAGCACTTAACAGCATCATCTTTCAGGATCTGAAATAGCTCAACTGGAATTCCCTCACCTCCACTAGCTTTGTTCGTAGTGATGCTTCCTAAGGCCCACTAGACTTTGCATTCCAGGATGTCTGGCTCTAGGTGAGTGATCACACCATTATGTTTATCAGGGTTGTGAATATCTTTTGCATAGTCCTTCTGTGTATTCTTGCCACCTCTTCTTCACATCTTCTGCTTCTGTTAGGTCCACACCATTTCTGTCTTTTATTGTGCTCATCTTTGCATGAAATGTTCCCTTGGTATCTCTAATTTTCTTGAGGAGATCTCTAGTCTTTCACATTCTATTATTTTCCTCTATTTCTTTGCACTGATCACTGAGGAAGGTTTTCTTATCTCTTCTCGCTATTCTTTGGAACCCTGCATTCAAATGGGTATATCTTTCCTTTTCTCCTTTGCCTTTAGCTTATATTCTTTTCACAGCTATTTGTAAGGCCTCCTCAGACAACCATTTTGCCTTTTTGCATGTCTTTTTCTTGGGGATGGTCTTGATCACTGCCTCCTGTACAATGTCATGAACCTCCATCCATAGTTCTTCAGGCACTCTATCAGATCTAATCCTTTGAATCTATTTGTCACTTCTGCTATACAATCATAAGGGATTTGATTTAGGTCATACCTGAATGGTCCAGTGGTTTTCCCTACTTTCTTCAATTTAAGTCTGAACTTTGCAATAAGGAGTTAATGATCTAAGCCACAGTCAGCTCCCGGTCTTGTTTTTGCTGCTGTATAGAGCTTCTCCATCTTCAGCTACAAAGAATATAATCAGTCTCATTTTAAGATTGACCATCTGGTGATGTCCATGTGTAGAGTCATCTCTAGTGTTGTTGGAAGAGGGTGTTTGCTATGACCAGTGTGTTCTCTTGGCAAAACTCTGTTAGCCTTTGCTCTGCTTCATTTTGTACTCCATGGCCAAATTTGTGTGTTAATCCAGGTATCTCTTGACTTCCTACTTTTGCATTTCAATCCCCTATAATGAAAAGGACATCTTTTGTGGGTGTTAGTTCTAGAAGGTCTTGTAGGTCTTCACTGAACCGGGCAACTTCAGCTTCTTCAGCATTATTGGTCAGGGCATAGACTTGGATTACTGTAATATTGAATGATTTGCCTTGAAATGAACAGAGATCATTCTGTCATTTTTGAGACTGCATT
The DNA here is from genome assembly GCA_024291935.2 of Okapia johnstoni. Lineage (NCBI taxonomy): Eukaryota > Metazoa > Chordata > Mammalia > Artiodactyla > Giraffidae > Okapia > Okapia johnstoni. Next base: position 6,013,677 of record CM044326.1, read on the forward strand.
CAAGTACTGCATTTCTCACTCTTTTGTTGACTATGAAGGCTACTCCATTTCTTCTAAGGGATTCTTGTCCCTAGTAGTAGATATAATGGTCATCTGAGTTAAATTCACCCATTCCAGTCCATTTTAGTTCACTGATTCCTAAAATGTCCATGTTCACTCTTGCCATCTCCTGTTTGACCACTTTCAATTTACCCTGATTCATGGACCTAACATTCCAGGTTCCTATGCAGTACTGTTCTTTATAGCATCAGACTTTACTTCAATCACCAGTGACATCCACAGCTGGGTGTTGTTTTTGCTTTGGCTACATCCCATCATTCTTTCTGGAATTATTTCTCCACTGATCTCCAGTAGCATATTGAGTACCTACCGACCAGGGAAGTTCATCTTCATTGTCCTATCTTTTTGCCTTTTCATACTGTTCATGGGGTTCTCAATGCAAAAGTACTGAAGGGGTTTGCCATTCCCTTCTCTAGTGGACCATGTTTGTCAGACCTCTCCACCATGACCTGTCTGTCTTGGGTGGCCCTACACAGCACCCAGGTTTCATTGAGTTAGATGAGGCTGGTCCATGTGATCAGCTTGATTGGTTCTCTGTGATTGTGGTTTTCATTCTGTCTGCTCTGTGATGGATAAGGATAAGAGGCTTATGGATGCTTCCTGATGGGAGAGACTGACTGAGGGGGAAACTGGGTCTTGTTCTGATGGGTGGGGCCATGCTTAGTAAATCTTTAATCCTTAGGAAATTAATATTGGTACATATTATTATCTAATCTATAAACCTTATTCATATTCCTCCAATTATCTCAGTAGTATCTTTTACAGGAAAAATATTAGACAGAGCCATGTTTTAGTCCATGAAACCATGCTGACTAGAATTATTATGTCTGTTTGAGTGAATGAAAGTCACCTAGTCATGTCTGACTCTGTGACCCCATGTACTATACAGTCCATGAAATTCTCCTGGCCAGAATACTGGAGTGGGTAGCCATTCCTGAATTCTCTAGGGGATCTTCCCAACCCAGGGATCAAGATCTGCAGGCAGATTCTTTACCAGCTGAGCCACAAGGTCTCTTTAGTCTCCTTTAATCTATTAGAAAAGCACTTCCTAGGTGGCTCAGTGGTAAATAATCCACGTGCCAATGCAAGAAAGGCAAGTTCAATCCCTGGGTCAGGAAAATCCCCTGAAGCAGGAAATGGGAACCCACTCCAGTATTCTTGCCTGGAAAATTCTATAGAGAAGCCTGGTGGGCTGCACAGAATCAGACATGCCTGGGCACGAGCACAAAACACCAGCAAATCTGTCAGATCAGTTCTTTAGCCTGTCTGTGTCTTCCACAATTTCGATATTTGTGAAAAGTACTATGTTAGTCTGCTTGGGCTGCTATAATAGAATACTACAGACTGGGTAGCCTAAACAACAGAAATTTACTCCTCACAATCCTGGAAACTGGAAGTCTAAGATCAAGGAGGCAGCAGAGCTGCTGTCTGGTGAGAACTCACCCCTTGGGCTGTAGACCACCACCTTCAAGCTGTGTCCTCACACATCCTCTTTGTGCATGGAGGGTAAGGGAAGGAGGAGAGAAAGGTGTGTCTTCTCCAAAGGACACTAATCCTATTGGATCAGGGCCCCACCTTTACTACCTCATTTCAACTTAGTTACATCTCTAGATGCCTTATCTCCACATGCCACATTAGGGGTTAGGGCTTCAACAAAAGAATTTGGCAGGTGCCACAAACATATACTCCAACTGTTTTGTAGAATACCCCCCAATTTGAATTTGTTGTGTGTTTTCTTGATGATTAGAAACAGATTATGCTTTGGGGGAAGAAATCCCACAGACCTGAAAAAGGGCCCTTTCCAGTGCATCTTACTTGGAGGCATATGATGTCTGTTTGTCTCATTACTATGATGCTAAATTTGATCACTTGGTTAAGGTGCTATCTGGAAGGTTTCTTCACTGTAGAATTATTATTCTTCCATTTGTAATTAATCAGTATTCTGTGGGGAGAATCATTAATACTATGAATATATCCTATTCCTCATCAAAACGTCACCCCTTACTTTTAACATGCATTGATGATTCTCACCTGAATCAGTTATTGCTATGATATTTGTCAAATGGTGATTCTCTGACTTTGCCATGCTTTCAATATTTGTTTATTGGCATTCTTTTTATGAGGAAGAGCTTTCCCTTCTTCACAATCATTGTTCATTTATTTATATCAGTATGGGTTCAAGAAATCCTATTTTTCAATGTGTTACAATCCATTATCATCATCAAAACTTAACTTTATTGTATATCTGCCATGGGAGCCCCTTCAGTCTTTCTTCTGAGTTCTTGATACGTCCCTATAATTCTTTCCTTGATTTCAGGCACAACAAGATTTTTCAGTTTCATCTTGTACTTTCCCTGCTCCAGCTGTGGTTTCCGGGAATGCTGTTTCATCCTAGTAGAGAATAGTATTTAAATACCATGCCCATTTGGCCATTTACAGCCAGACCTACTGATGCTCAGAGTCGCATGTTTTAATATTAAGAATGACGTTGTGGGAAGAGCTCTGGACTTTGCATCAAGGAGCTTGACTCTGAGTTCTGATTCTGCCACTTGGTGGTAAATCTGATTTCACCTCTCTGGTCTTACATTTCTTCTTTAAATTGAGGAGATCGACTAGCTTATTTCCGAGGCTCTTCCCAGTTCTGAGATTGTCTGCCTACACATGCTTCTCTTCTGCCTGTTGCCCAGGCCTGTTGGCTAAAGCCACTGGAACTGGCAGGGTAAAGTTTGGAAACTCAAAAAGGGATATCTGGACTACACATTCTAGCAAATAAAAAAGCAGAGAGAGGACAGGCCACTCTTTCTGTGCCCTGGTCCTTGATGCAGGTAGTGAGGACCCAGGCTGTGATCTGAGGGGCAGACTCTCAACTGCATATAGCCCTTCCTTGGAATCTTGTGGTTGGGATAGATTCACCATCAGATCAGGTCCCCCTCTGTTTTTGGCAAACTGTCTATCTAGACTTCTCAATGTTTTTATAATTTCTTTCTTTCTCATACACTGTATTCGTTTGCTCTGTGTCCGAGGAAGCCATTCCCTAAATTTCCTGGCTCTTAGAGGCCATAAAAAGATGTTTCCCAAAAGAAGAAATGCATACACATGAAGCCAATAAACACATGACGATGTTCAGCCTTACTAGCTTTGCAGAAAAAAAATGAAAACTAAAACAAGGAGAAATAGTTAACTGACAAATTGGCAAGTCAACCCCCAACTAGTGCTGGGCACTGTGTAAGGGGCATTTCATGCTCACACGCCGTGCTGGAAGGGAGATGTGGGATGCAAGCAGCCTCTCATGGAAGCTGTGTAGCAAACTCCAGCAAAGCCTCAGAGGTTTGCATATCCTTTACCCAATTGTCATGTTCCCAGGAATTCATTCTAAGAAAATACTTACACACATGAGCAAAGCTATCCACATTGGATGTTCAGAGAGAAAAAAATTTTTATACAACCTAAGTGCTCAAATATTTGTCAGTTGAATAACTCACTTATGATATATCCATACAGTAAAATACTGTACCATTAAAAATTATCATCACAGAAGTTGATATGGAGAAATGTTCACAAATTGTGAAAACAAGTTGCAAACAGGTATGTAGCTTATAAGCCCATTTTTAAAAAGAAAAAGATATATAGATTCACAAGGATGAACAATAGAAAGAGATTTAGCTACCTACTTATCTTGAAGAGGTGCAATGGCAGGTGATTTTTCTTTTTCCTTTTTTTTTTCGCTCACTTGTGTTTTGATAATGGGCCTTCGCTGTTGACTCAGTGGTAAAGAATCTGCCTGCCAATGCAGGAGATGCAAGTTTGATCTCTAGGTTGGGATGATCCCCTGGAGAAGGAAATGACAACCCACTCTAGTATTCTTGCCTGGGAAATCCTGTGGACAGAAGAGCCTGGTGGGCTGAAGTCCATGGGGTCTCAAAAGAATCGGACACAGCTTAGTAACTAAACAACAGCAACATTTTGATAATGAGTAAGTGTTATTTTTGTAGTGAGAAAAATGTTACTATAGGGAAAAAACACAACTCCATCTTCCTTTATCACTATGGAGTGAGCACAGTGTGCCCTCAGCTTCTCTTGCTAAGTCAGAAAAGCAGCTGTCCTGTGGTCAAGTGTCTGGCTATGTACTGTGTTGTCAAGAGAATGTTGTTTCAAAGTGAAAGCGTTTCTAACCCACATGGAAACTGTGTGGAAGCACAAGTCCTCTGAGCTTAAGCATTGACCGGAGGGTCGGGTATCCTGGGTCTTCTCCTGGGTTTTCTACACAACTCTGTCCTTATTCTTACCATTCTTCCTCTGCTTTACCCTCTTAGGCTGTGTATCTTCTACCTCCTCTTTTGCTATTCCAGCTATCTATTGCTATATCGCATCCCAAGATGTGTGTGTGTGTGTGTGTGTGTGTGTGTGTGTGTGTGTGTGTTAAGTCGCTTCAGTCATGTTGGATTTCTTGCAACCCTATGGACTGTAGCCCGCCAGGCTCCTCTGTCCATGGGATTCTCCAGGCAAGAATACTGGAATGGGTTGCCATACCTTCCTCCAGGGGATCTTCCCGACCCAGGGATTGAACCCTCATCTGTTATGTCTCCTACATTGGCAGGCAGGTTCTTTACCACTAGTGCCACCTGGGTAGCCAGTCTTAGACTAAGACTTAGTGCTGTAAAACTAAAACAACCATTAATTTTGCTCATGAACCTACAATTCATGCAGAGCTCAGTGGGATCTGGTCAGCTCTACTCCATACAGCATCAGCAGGTGTAGAGCACCGCCGCCAGGGTGGCAGAGTTCTGCAGCTGACTGACTGATGCTGCCATCAGCTCATTTCTGTGGAGACCTCTCTGTGGGGCCGCTTAGACTTCCTCATGAAATGATAGTTAAACTATTAGTCTTCTGGGGCTGCCGTGGCAAAATACCAGACTGGGTGGCTTCAACCAAGAAAGTTTATTTTCTCACAGTTTTGGAGCCTAGAAGTCTAAGGTCAAGGTGTTGAAAGGGTTGATTTTATTCAGCATCCTCTCTTTCTGACTTGCTGGTTCCTGCCCTCTGTGTCCTCACAAGGTATTTCTCTGTGTGTGCCCACTTCTCGTCTCTCCTTCTCTTCTTACAAGGACACCATTATATTCGATTAGGCCCCCATTCTGATGGCCTCATTTAACTTCTTCACCCCTTCAAAGTTCATCTTTCCAAATGCAGTTATATTCTGAAGTACTTAGGACTCCAGCAAATGAATCTGGGGGTGGGAGACACCTTTTAGCTCATAACAAGTTCCAGGAGTGAGTACCTAAGGGGAGACAGAGAGTAGAAGCTGCCAGTTCTTTAAGTTCTGGGCCCGAAAAGTGGTGCTGACTCATTTCCTCCACATTAGTTTAACCAAGCAGTCATAAACCCAGATTCAAAGAAAAGGGACATAGACCACCATCTGTGGAAGGAAGGGGTGTCAAAGAGTTTCAGAGCTGTATTTTAAAACCACCAGCCTTGCTTTGAGAATATTGCTGCTCTAAGCTGACCAGGAGCTCGAATCCACACAGTTCGCTATTCTCTTTGTCCTGGCACTGGATGAAAATGTGCTTCTTACTCCTTTAACAAAACCTGTTTGCAAAGTCCTGCTGACCTCATTGGCTGTGCTAATATCCCAGCTACTGAAGGAGATATTTGATTGAGAACTAGAGGGTGTTATTTGAAAACTACCTCCACTGGCCCACTTGTGTCTGAATATGTAGGAGAGCTGGTCATTTATGGGCAGCTTCTTTATTCCATAACATTTTCCACTATTTACTATAAACTTAAATGTTCTATAAATTTTACTGTTTTTATGTATATTGTCTATTTCACCCAACCAGATAAATACCCTGCCACCAAAAACATCTTTGTACTATAAACTTAAATGTACTGTAAATTTTACCATTTTTTAAAATGTATATTGTCTATTTCACCCAACCAGAAGAATACCCTGCCACCCAAATCAGATCTTAGTTTTGTTCTCTGATGTATCACACATATTTAAAACCATGCCTGGCCCATAATCATCACTCTATAAATGTATATTGAATGGATAAAAGTACACATTGATTTTGTACCTTTCTGTCTAACTAGTGGGCCTATTTTTCCTTCCTTCAGTACAAAAAGGCTCTCCATGAGCTTGTGCACTGCATGGCTCTGACAAGGATCTGCTATGGTGATTCCCACTGGAAGCTGGCCGAGGCGCACGTTAACCTGGCTAAGGGTTATCTTCAGCTGACAGGTGAGTCTGCCTCAGGCTGGGGAGGATCAGCCAGTTGGTTTCTGCCTTTTTCTAAGACTTGGCTTAACTTTAGGAGGGTCAGGTTTTCTTGGATGTTCTCCTCTCCACACATTGAGAAGCCATTTCCCTTCACAGTCAATATGATTTTCTAACATAATATGTAAAAAAGAGAAGGAAGATTTTAGAACTGCAGAGCTTAATTTTTTATAATCTTAAAAACAGTTCTTAGGGGAAAATTGATTTATTAGCTTTGAAGACATTGTAGAAATGGCCTAGGGTCTAGAGTTGGAGCCTAAAATAGAATCCATTCATATATGTATTGATGGAAAATCTCTTCCCTATGAGACCAAACCCCTCCGCCCAAAATAAAAGGCTGAATCAAGCTGGCAGTAAACAAAAGGTAATTTATTGATTCATACACCTTAAAAATCCAGGGGTAAATCTTACTGTAGACTTAGCCAGATCCACGTTTTCAAGCAACACTGTAAAGTTTCTGTTCCTCTCTTTCTCCAGCACTTGACTCTGCTGTCCTCGGTATTGGCTCCACTCTTAGCCCAACTTTGCCCACATGGTGGCAGCCAGATTGCCAGCAGCTTTAGGTTTCCCTCCTCAGCATTCCCAGGATAAAAAAGAATGTATCTTTGCCAAAATCTCACAGTTTGGGGATTCTTATTGGGCTGACTTGGGTTGCATGCTAAAGACAAGAACTAGTTTGAGGAAATGGCAACCCCCACTCCAGTATTCTTGCCTGGAGAATCCTGTGGGCAGAGGAGCTGGCAGGCTACAGTCCATGGGGTTGCCAAAAGTTGGACATGACCTAGCAACTGAACATACACACATGGTCTGATTGGCAAGACCTGACTTTGCTTCCATTGGATCCTGGGGGAGAGGCTGGCCTTGGCTAAATCACAGGGACTGAGTGTGTAGGGGCATTCTCAAAAGAAAACAGGGCAAGGGAGAAAGGGTGCAGAGAAGGCAAAAACACAGACTGGCAACCTTGGGCAAGACGTACGAGAGCACATCTCTGTACTCTGTTCCTTCAACGAAAAGAGATGATACTGATAATGATGCTACTGCCTTCCCAGGTTTGGCCCAATGAATAAATGAATGAATTGAAGTGAAAAACACCACAGTGCTATGCATATAGCTGCAACCCAATAAATTTAGCCGAACCTGACTGTAGACTGGTCCTACCTGTTAGATCGAAGACTATTATATTAGAGGCTGAAGGGACCTTGGAGATAATCTAGTTCAAACCACACCCGTATACCCCCTATTTTCTAGATTCAGAGGAAACAACTAGTTTGATTTGAAACAGGCTGCCCCAGGTCAGACCATTAATAGATAGCTAATCCAAGACTCAGATCTAGGATTTTGGTTGCCAGTGTCAGTGTCCTGGCATCTGGGATTTTAAGTGATGTTTTTCCACCACAGTCTGCTACCTGTCTGCATTATGGACTTTTTTTTTACTCAAAATAAAAGCAGTGTCGACTAATTGATGAGGTCTCATTGAATACCAGGCACCATGCCATTTTCTACATATAATTTCCTTTAGTCATCACCAGGTGGCGCTAATGGTAAAGAACCTGCATGCCAATGCAGGAGACTTAAAAGGCGCGGGTTCAATCTCTGGATCTGGAAGATCCCCTGGAGGAGGGCATGGCAATCCACTCCAGTATTCTTGCTTAGAATCCCACAGACAGAGGAACCTGATGGGCTACAGTCCATGAGGTCGCAAAGAGTCAGACATGACTGAAGTGAGTTAACACACACACACACACACACACACACACACACACACACTTCACTACTGTGCTATGAGGTAGGTAATGTTAGTATCTCTGTCTACAGTCCAGAAAGATAAGGCTAGCGTTCTTGAACCTCAACCCATGCTGCCTCCAGTAGGCTGAAGAAATAGACAAATGGCTGTCTGAGGAGGCCTTAAAAAAAGCTGAGAAAAGTAGAGAAGCTAAAAGCAAAGGAGAAAAGGAACTATAAACCCATTTGAATGCAGAGTTCCAAAGAATAGCAAAGAGAGATAAGAAAGCCTTCCTCAGCGATCAATGCAAAGAAATAGAGGAAACAATAGAATAGGAAAGACTAGAGATCTCTTCAAGAAAATTAAAGATACCAAGGGAATATTTCATGCAAAGATGAGCACAATAAAGGACAGAAATGGTATGGACCTAACAGAAGCAGAAGATGTGAAGAAAAGGTGGCAAGAATACACAAAACTATACAAAAAAGATCTTCATGATGCAGATAACCATGATGGTGTAATCACTCACCTGGAGCCAGACATCCTGGAATACGAAGTCAAGTGGGCCTTAGGAAGCATCACTACGAACAAAGCTAGTGGAGGTGATGGAATTCCAGTTGAGCTATTTCAGATCCTGAAAGATGATGCTGTTAAGTGCTGCACCCAATATGCCAGGAAATTCGGAAAACTCAGCAGTGGGCAGACTGGAAAATGTCAGTTTCATTCCAATCCCAAAGAAAGGCAATGCTAAAGAATGTTCAAACTACTGCACAATTACACTCATCTCACACACTAGCAAAGCAATACTCAAAATTCTCCAAGTGAGGCTTCAAGAGTATGTGAACCGTGAACTTCCAGATGTTCAGGCTGGATTTAGAAAAGCAGGTGAACCGGAGATCAAATTGCCAACATCTGTTGGATCATCAAAAAAGCAAGAGTTCCAGAAAAACATCTACTTCTGCTTTATTGACTGTGCCAAAGCCTTTGACTGTGTGGATCACAACAAACTGTGGAAAATTCTTCAAGAGATGAGAATACCAGATCACCTTACCTGCCTCCTGAGAAACCTGTATGCAGGTCAAGAAGCAACAGTTAGAACAGGACATGGGACAATAGGCTGGTTCCAAATTGGAAAAGGAGTACGTCAAGGCTGTATATTGTCACCTGCTTATTTAACTTATATGCGGAGTACATCATGCTAAATGCTTGGCTGGTTGAAGCACAAGCTGGAATTAAGATTGCTGGGAGAAATATCAATAACCTCAGATACACAGATGATACCACCCTTAAGGCAGAAAGCAAAGAAGAACTAAAGAGCCTCTTGATGAAAGTGAAAGAGGATAGTGAAAAAGTTGGCTTAAAACTCAACCTTCAGAAAACTAAGATCATGGCATCCAGTCCATCACTTCATGGCGAATAGATGGGGAAACAATGGAAACAGTGACAGACTTTATATTTTGGGGCCCCAAAATCGCTGCAGATGGTGACTGCAGCCTCGAAATTAAAAGACATTTGCTCCTTGGAAGAAAAGTTATGACTAACCAAGATAGCATATTAAAAAGCAGAGACATTACTTTGCCGACAAAGGTCTCTGTAGTCAAAGCTGTGGTTTTTCCAATAGTCACGTATGGATGTGAGAGTTGGATCATAAAGAAAGCTGAGCACCGAAGAATGGATGCTTTTGAACTGTGGTGTTGGAGAAGACTCTTGAGAGTCCCTTGGACTGCAAGGAGGTCCAACCAGTCCATTCTAGAGGAAATGAGTCCTGAATATTCATTGGAAGGACTGATGCTGAAGCTGAAACTCCAATATTTGGCCACCTGATGTGAAGAACTGACTCATCAGAAAAGACCCTGATGCTGGGAAAGATTGAAGGCGGGAGAAGGGGACAACAGAGGATGAGATGGTTGGATGGCATCACCAGGTTGATGGACATGAGTTTGAGTAAGCTCTGGGAATTGGTGATGGACAGGGAAGCCTGACGTGCTGCAGTCCATGGGGTCGCAAAGAGTCAGACACGACTGAGCGACTGAACTGAACTGAACTGATCATGTCTTTTATAATATTGCATATGTTATTGGCACTAATAAATTTCTGGTGGGTTGATTATGTGCTTTTTTAAAAAAAAAATAAGACAAAATTCTGTAAGTGCTCCTACAAAAATAGCATACCTTGGATTTCTTTCTTTTGCCTTTATTTACTCATTTTTTATTTTTTGTTTTTATAAATTTTTTAATTGAAGGATAATTACTTTACAGAATTTTGTATTTTTCTATCATACATCAATAAGAATCTGCCATAGGTACACCCATGTCCCCTCCCTCCCAGGCCTCCCTCCCATCTCCCTCCCCACCCCACCCTTCAGCCTGTCACAGAGCCCCTGTTTGAGTTCCCTGATTGATACAGCAAATGCATACCCTGGATTTTCTCCATCAGAAAATCTATTCTGTTTTATAGACATAGGAACAGAATGAACTTCACATTTTGACAGCTTTTTTAGAGAGAGATTGAAGATACAATTCCATGTAATGAAGAATGTAAGACCGGGAGTATTGGGATATGAGTGGAGGGGTGTGTTGTTGTAGGGAAGAAGGTGAGGGTGTGGGAAAGCGAAAAGTCCTGGTACCCCTACTATCACCGTTTCCGCAGATGAACATGCCGGTGGAAGAACACTAGAACCCGCTGGGAATTAGTTCTTGGTAGTAACTTGTTTTTAAACTCCATTTGTTTACCACATAGAAATAAGAGGTTATAGCACATCAGCCTCTTATCTCATTGGAATTATTTGTCAGTTTTGGTAGATATCATCATATTTGTATTATGTTAAAGCAACTTTAAAGTTATGTTTATGGATGGGTGAGCAGAAGATTCAGAATTTTTAGTATTCCATTAAGATTGGTGTCACAAAGCCAGGAGTAAAATTTATGAAAATTTTATTTCCTTCCCAGAATGCTGTAGTCTTTGTAAATTTCTTTTGTTTTTTATAATTATTTATAACATTTTATATCTGATATTGGTGAAGTTTCAGAGCTGTTCAGTTTCTGCTTATTCTATTGATTTCCAAAAAGAACATTTGGAGGAAGGATTTTTATCTTGAGTTCTTGCAGTGATTGTTTCTTGCAGTAATGATGGCATTTCACACGGCCCTGATACATCTCCATGTGCCACTTGAAGACTTGTGAAATCATCGCATTAGATTCCCTGGCCAGAATCAACTGTATTCCTGTTCAACTGAAGTAAAAGAAACTGAGACTTCCTTTTTTTTTTTTGTCCACAGGAATGTCACTACAAGCAAAACAACATGCAGAAAAAGCCAAAGAAATCCTCACCAGCTCCATTGTGCCTCCATACAATGACAATACAGATGTTTTCAAGTGTTCGGTTGAGCTGTTCCATACCTTGGGGCAAGCCTTACTCTCCCTTCAAAAGTATCCTTTTGCCTCTAATCTTTACAGGTAGAAATACCATTCATAATGCTAGCATTTAATTTTTAAGGCCAAATCAAAAGTTGACAGGTGGCTCAGGAAGGGTGATGGGCAGTATGAGAGTCAAGGATGTCTGGGAGCCGGGGCCTCAGAATGCAGCACCAGATATAAAGTTTTCTGAACACAACTCAGGTTCAAGGAAGCTTCAAAGAATTTGACAAAGGCAGAGATACTTTCAAAGGAGATGCTCCAATGCGGAAAGATTATAAAAGAAGAATGGATGGAAATTCAAGCGCAGATCAAATTATCATTTGCACGGTAAGTTTCCAGTTTAGGACCTTCCGTATACGTGATTGCTGGAGGTTCTTTGCCGGAAGACTCTGTCTTCAGACAGGAGGAGCTTCTCCGTGAGTGCCGTGGCTTCTCCACAGCCGTTTCCCATCAGCAGAAGGGGGGAGACTACAGTCGGGTCAGAGCAGCCACAGCCAAGACTCATGCAACTGGAAGTGGCGCTCGTCACTAAGTGGGCGGTGCTCCCACCCCCGCCGGCTCCTAGAGTCCTGGTGCCACCCTCCCGGTTTTCTGTTTGTTGCCTGCTCTCCCTGCCCCTCTCCTCCCGCTCCTCCCGTTCCCTTCCCTTCCCCCAGCCCCAGTTTCCTTTTCTCCCCTACTGTTCTAGTCTAAACTGTTTCAGTATGTCGATTTTATGGTTAGGGCCTCAAAGGAGAAAGATCTTAGAGATCTCTGACCCACGAGAATGAGAGGATTGTTCCCCATTCTCCCTAACCCCACCCCACACTCACCAAATAAACCCCAGCGGAAGAGACAAAATGCTTGGAGCCTGGGGAAGGAGCCCTGGGTAGGCAGCTCATCTATCCCTCTCCAAAGGCCAACCCCAAGCCAATCCTCAGAGCAGTGGGGTGACAGGATTTGCACACCCCGAAAGGGTGTGTTTGTGGAAAGAAGAGGGCAGAGAAAGGTCTGTTCTAGAAGAAGCACAGAATCCCCAACAGACCTACGTGGTGACCCTTAACCCAAGCTGGAGGAATTCACTGTAACTTAATAATCAGACTGCATGATTCCCAAGAGACGGCAGGGACCCGTGGACTCATTTTTAAGAAGGAAAGGCCCCGAAGGAGCACACCTACTGCTTCCATATGAATGGAAGCTGGGAAGGACTAATTTTGACTCGTGCTTTTAAAGACATTTTTGTGATCATAAGCCTACTCTTGTTAATTTATTTGGGAGTGTTTTTAGACATGAAATACAGGGAATTCATCAGTCCATGCAAACTTTGGTATCCTTTTTTAAACTGAGTTTTTTCCTTCCATGTCTGATCCTTATTCTCATTCTGTCTCATACATATCTTAGATACCCTTTTTTTTTTGTAACATTTTTTTGATGTGGCCCATTTTTAAAGTCTTCATTGAATTTGTTACAATATTGCTTTCTGTTTTATGTTTTAGTGTTTTGATCTCAAGGCATGTGGGATTTTAGGTACCCTACCAGGGATCGAACCCTCACCCCCTGCATTGGAAGGTGACATATTAACCACTGGACCACTAGGGAAGTCCCTCATAAGCATCTTTTTAAACGATGACCTCTGTCTTTAAATTTGTATCTGTGAATAATAAATGGTATTGTTTTTTGTGTTTATACATTTTAAAATGCAAGTGAAAGTGAAATTGCTCAGTCGTGTCCCACTCTTTGCGACCCCATGGACTGTAGCCTACCAGGCTCCTCCATCTATGGGATTTTCCAGGCAGGAATACTGGAGTGGGTTGCCATTTCCTTCTCCAGGAGATCTTCCCAATCCAGGGATTGAACCTGGGTCTCCCACATTGTAGGCAGACGCTTTACCGCCTGAGCCACCAGGGAAGTCATATACATTTTAGGTTTGTATAAATTTGCCACGTGTGTTTCACCCTGGTTCTCGCTTTTATGCACTTGGCTTTTACCCGGTTGCTGCCTGTTCAGGGCTGCTGCCCGCTCTGTCATGCTCCACAGAATGCACCTGCCCTCCTGTGTTTGTCCGTCCTCGTAGCAGCGGTATTCAGCGCGTCCCCAGCTCCCACAGTGGTGCTGCCGTGAATATCCTGGTGCAGCTCCACTCAGGAGTCTCAGGGAGACTTTTCTGAGGCTTGTGCTCCAGGGATAGGATTGCGTGGTCACCGGGTACACTCGTACATCAGGGCCACCACACTAGCCAGTTGCTACACACATCTGCACTCCCACTTGCAGGGCACACGGATTCCTGTTTTCTTACATCCCTGACAGTCCTGTGCGTAGTTGCTGTTTCTAACCTTTGTCACCTTGAGGCATTGAAAAGTGAAAAGTGAAAGTCGCTCAGTCATGTCCAGCTCTTTGCAACCCCGTGGACTATACAGTCCATGGAATTCTCCAGGCCAGAATACTGGAGTGGGTAGCCTTTCCCTTCTCTAGGGGATCTTCACAACCCAGGAATTGAACCCAGGTCTCCCACATTGTAGGCAGATTCTTTACCAGCACTTGTTAATTCTACTTACGTATCTCTTATTAGTGAGTTTGAGTACCTCTTCACATACAGTTTAGCCATTTGGGTTCCCCTCCTATGAACAGCCTGTTAGCATTCTTTCTGGTTTTTCTTTGGGGACTTCATGTACTTTTTTATGGATAACTGAGATTTTCTCGTGTATTATAGATTAGTAATACTACAAACATTTTCTTGTATCTATTGCTCATTTATTAGTTTTGTCTATGATGTTGTTTATGATGTGAAACTTGAGTTTTCTAGAGCCAAATCCATTAATTTTTAACCTTCTGATTTATGCTTTGGGGGTTTATTTAGAAAGTCTTTCCCACCAAAATATCAAAGATATTCTCCAAAATGTCTCTGTGAGTCTTACTTTAACCTATCCCACATGTTTTAACATGGAGCAGTGTCTCTCTTACATCAAGTCTTAGTAGGTTCATAACTTACTCTATAATTAGTCTTTAATCCAAGGATTATTCAAATGATGTGTGTTCTAGTTTACAGATATATGGGTTTTTTCCCAAAAATATTCTGATGTCATTGATTTCTAATTTTACTGCATTGTGGCCAGAAACATATTTGTATAGGACCAACTCTTTGAAATTTACTGAAACTTCTTTGTGACCTAGTCTATAGTCCGTTTTTGTGAATGTTCCAAGTGTGTACTACAAAGGGAAGCTGTATTCTTTACTCATTGTGTTTAAGGTTCTAATAACTCCATATTATGGTAACCCTATTAATTCTGTTACTCAAATTTATATTTTTTTTATCTTTTGCCAATTTGATACATTAGTTCTTAAAGTAAGTGTGCTTAAATTTTGAACTGTAATTATTGATTCATCTATAGCTTCCCATGTTTCTGCCAGTCGTTTTATATACTCTAATGTATCCTGTTGGGTGGGAGGAGAGTTAAACAGCCTGTCTTCTTAATCTATCATTTTATTTGTCAGTATATATTGCTCTTCTTTGTTCCCTATCTGTTTTGGCTGATATTAAAATTGATACTCTAGCGTTCTTGGTATCAATTTTCCTATGTTATCTTTTTCTACCTCATATTTCAGTCTTCATATTTTTTGTTTAATTATTGATCTATTTGAGTTTTTCATTTCCTTTTGCCTACCAATTTTATGTTCCTTTCTTTCTCCTCTCTTGCCTTCTTTAGTCAAATATTTTTGTCATTCCACTCCCCTATCTGTTAACTGGTGAATTATATACATCATGTTATTTTCTTCTTCTAGTGATTACCATAGAATTTTTTGCTTGTATCCCTGATTCCCTAATATAATTAGTCAATTAAATACTTTCTAGACAATATAAGGAACTTCAGTTGAGTTCAGTCGCTCAGTTGTGTCCAACTCTTTGTGACCCCATGGACTGCATCACGCCAGGCCTCCCTGTCCATCACCAACTCCCGGAACTTGCTCAAACTCATGTCCATCAAGTCGGTGATGCCATCCAACCATTCTCATCCTCTGTGGTCCCCTTCTCCTCCTGCCTTCAATCTTTCCCAGCATCAGGGTCTTTTCCAATGAGTTGGCTCTGATCACATCAGGTGGCCAAAGTATTGGAGCTTCAGCTTCAGCATCAGTCCTTCCAATGAATATTCAGGACTGATTTCCTTTAGGATTGACTGGTTGGATCTCCTTGCAGTCCGAGGCACTCTCAAGAGTCTTCTCCAACACCATAGTTCAAAAGCACCAATTGTTTGGCCCTCAGCTTTCTTTATAGTCCAACTCTCAAGTCCATACCTGACTATTGGAAAAATCATAGCTTTGACTATACAAACCTTTGTCGGTAAAGTAATGTTTCTGCTTTTTAATATGCTTTCTAGGTTGGTCATAGTTTTTCTTCCAAGAAGCAAGCTTCTTTTAATTTCGTGGCTGCAGCCACCATCTGCAGTGATTTTGGAGCCCAAGAAAATAAAGTCTGTCACTGTTTCCATTGTTTCCCCATCTATTTGCCATGACTGTTATGGGACCCATTCATGTGGGTGATGGGACTGGATGCCATGATCTTCGTTTTTTGAATGTTGAGTTTTAAGCCAGCTTTTTCACTCTTCTCTTTCACTTTTATCAAGAGGCTGTTTAGTTTCTCTTCATTTTCTGCCACAAGGGTGGTGTCATCTGTGTATCTGAGGTTATTGATATTTCTCTTGGCAATCTTGAATCCAGCTTGTGCTTCATCCAGCCAGGCATTTCCCATGATGTACTCTGCAAATAAGTTAAATAAGCAGGTGACAATATACAGCCTTGACGTACTTCTTTCCCAATTTGGATCCAGTTTGTTCCATGTCCAGTTCTAACTGTTGCTTCTTGACCAGCATACAGATTTCTCAGGAGGCAGGTAAGTTGGTCTGGTATTACCATCTGTTGAAAAATTTTCCACAGTTTGTTGTGATCCACACAGTCAAAGGCTTTAGTGTAGCCAATGAAGGAGAAGTAAAAGTTTTTCTGGAACTCCCTTGCTTTTTCTATGATCCAGTGGATGTTGGCAATTTGATCTCTGGTTCCTCTGCCTTTTCTAAATCCTGCTTGAGCATCTGAAAGTTCTCGGTTCACAAACTGTTGAAGCCTGGCTTGGAAAATTTTGAGCATTACTTTGCTAGCGTGTGAGATGAGTGCAATTGTGTGGTAGTTTGAACATTCTTAAGTTCTTAAATAGGGAACTTAAGTATGTTAATTCTCTTCCCTTCTGTGTGTGCATTGTCGCTCGGTCGTATCCAACTCTTTGCAATCCCATGGACTGCTGCCACAAGGCACCACTGTCCCTGGGGTTCTCCAGGCCAGAATACTGGAGTCAGTTGCCATGCCCTCCTCCAGGGGATCTTCCCAACCTAAGGGTCAAACCCAGGTCTCCTGCATTGCAGGTGGATTCTTTACCATCTGAGCCACCAGGGAATTCCCTCTTCCCTTCTGCTTGATGCTTTATTGGTCTGTACTTAAATCAGTGTATATTTCATCCCACAGAAAAGAAAGAAGAGGAAGAAGTTATTGGTGATACATATAACTGACAAAGGGCTCATAACTAGAATCTGTACAGAACTCCTATATGTCAATAAAACAAAGACAAATAACTGAATAGAAATGTGGGCAAGAGGCTTTTTTTTTTTGCTGCACCATGCAGCTTGTGAGATCTTAGTTCCCCGTCCAGGTATTGAACTGTGGCAGTGAAAGTGCCTGGTGCTAACAACTGGACTGCCAGGGAACTCCCGGGCAATAGACTTTTCACAAAAAAGGATACCCACAGAGCTATTAAACATGTTACATGGCATTCCCCTCATTAGTCACCAGGGAAATAAAATTAAATTCACAGGATACTACTGCATTTCCACAAACATTGCTAAAATTTTAAAAGACCCGTGACACCGAGCTGGCAGGTGTATAGTGCTATCACGTGTTTTCCCGTATGGGCTTGTTTAGAGTATATTTGGTACAGCTACTTTAGAAAACTTCAGCTTTATTACTAAGTTTTTTAAATTATTTATTTTTAATTGAAGGAGAATTGCTTTACAGTATTCTGTTGGTTTCTGCCGTACAGCAACAGGAATCAGCCATAGGTATACATATGTCCCCCCCTCTTGAGCCTCCCACCCCATCCCACCCCTCTAGGTTGTTACCAAACACAGTTTGAGTCCCTGAGTCATGCAGCAAATTCCCACTGGCTAGCTATTTTACATATGGTAGTATATGTTTCCATGTTACTCTGTCCATACTTAATACTCTATGACCCAGCAGTATCACTTGCAAACATACACCCAACAGGAATGCGGACATATGTTCACCAAAAGACGTAGCCAAGAATGTCTAAAGCTGTACTATTTGTAATAGCTGAGAATTAGGAACAATTCAGATGTTCATCAGCAGTAGAGTAGATAAGATTGTGATCTGTTCATAGAAAGAAAATGCTCAGACTACTCCTATACTTAATATGATGGGTGACTCCCACAAACATGATATTTATGAAATAAGCGAGACTGAAAAGAATCCATATGATATGATTCCATTTACCTAACAGGAGGAAGAGGGTAGTAACTGGGAGGGCTACCAGTCCAGAATTTCTTCCTACCCAGAAGTAGGTGTTCTGTCTTATATTGTAAAACAGGAAATATACAGATATGAGGACCAAGATCTGGTCTTTGTTGAGACCTGACTAATGTTATTAGTAATTAATATTAAGCATTTGCTGCAAAATTGAGTAAATTATCCTCTGACAAAATCCACTGCCTCCTCAACACTTTCCCAACTAGCAGTACCAAACCTTGTCAGCAGATGGCAGGCCTTGTACGCATATGTGCTGAATACCTGAGGAGAATTGAAGTTAATGTTCCAAGATGTCCTACGAAGTTACTGTATTTAAGGGGAGTTGTTTTAAACTTCACTGCTTCTTTTTGTCCTTACTCTTCACTGTGACATATTCTTTGGAACATGTGTCTTTAAACTGCATGGTTTTCATGAACTTTATTTCTCCACTGAAGTATGACTCTTTTGTCCAAACCGATCTGCTTTAGAAAGTAACAAGGCTTTGGTTTTGGATGTTTCTACAGTTATGCTCACAACCACAAGGGCTTTTTCTTTTGCCCTGTCTTGGAAGTGGAAGACCAGGATAATTTCTTAGGCAGCTCTCGCGGGATTTGTGTTTCTCCTAAAAGGGCATCTTTCAGTGCATCCTCGTCCTCCTCCTGCCTCGCCTTTTATGGTGCCCATCAGGCCAGGCCGGTTCCTTTCTCCTTGAGCTGACAGATAAGGGCTGCAGGGTGACTCACGCTCCGTGCCTTCCGTCCCTTACTGTGGCCTGAAGCATCATTCCTTCCACCTGCCCTTCTCTGTTCCAGCACTACTTCATTCAGTAATTATTTCTCAGCTTTGGAGAGTGAATCCAAATCTTGTGTTTCTGCGTGCACAGTTGTTTTTTCAAATGGGGCCAAGATAGTCACTAGGAAAAGAAAGCAAAGTTTTTCCAGTGTAAGTATTATTTTCTATCCTAATTACTGATAGATTCCCCAGACACAGATAATGTCTTTATAAAAGCAGGGATACACGATTTTCATGCACGTGTACATACACACACACATCCCTTTTAAAATACTCTTTCTACATGGCATAATAATGATGGCCTACTGAGACTGCTGCTCTGGAACATGGGGCCTGTCCCTAGCTTTCTCTGCGACTACATGATTGGTCGCGTTCAGAGTCCTCCACAGCTTGCCCAGAGAGCACTTGGCCTGGCCTTGCTTGCTGCCTGTGATAAGTAGATACTCCTCAGAGCATCAACAGGATACCTTCCTGGTATCTCTAAGGAATGTGACATGGTCTATTTGACAGCATGGCCTCAGAGGCAGGTAGCCCTGGGTTCACGTCAGCGTCCTTCCAGCCCTCCCAGCTGGAGGACCCTGAACAAGTCCCGCCCTTGCCTTTTCTGTTGAGATGGGACCAATTAGCCTCCCAGAAGGATTCTGTGGTGATAAAATGGACCCTGCATTAAAGCATCTGAGTATATCGTAAGCCCCCAAAAAGTGTCTGTTTTATTGTTGCTATCTAACTGATCTTTTGCTTTTCTGCCATTTCATTCTGGAAATGTTTTTATCTTAAAGCATGTAGTACCTACATCCGGAGAAGACAATGGCACCCCACTCCAGTACTCTTGCCTGGAAAATCCCATGGATGGAGGAGCCTGGTAGGCTGCAGTCCATGGGGTCACTAAGAGTCGGACACGACTGAGCGACTTCACTTTCACTTTTCACTTTCGTGCATTGGAGAAGGAAATGGCAACCCACTCCAGTGTTCTTGTCTGAAGAATCCCAGGGACAGGGGAGCCTGGTGGGCCGCCGTCTATTGGGTCACACAGAGTCGGACACGACTGAAGTGACTTAGCTGCAGCAGCAGCAGCAGTACCTACATCACAGAGTAAGATACTGTACTTCAAGACTGCCCCTGGCTTGCAATATTCTTTCCTGTACTTTTTCCTATGAGTTGATAAGGCTGTTTTGTTTGTCTTTGCTCTTATGAAGTGCCTAAGCTAAAAATTATATATATATATATATATATATATATATCTCAGTATGTAGATATGTGTGTATACATATACATGTGTATATGTTTTAAGCTCGAGTTTGTTTTCTTTGTCTTTCTTTCTCTAGGTTTATTATAGCCACAAGATTTGGAAAGTGATTCTAACACAAGTTTCCCAAAGAGGCAAGAACATGGGGGCGGGTTCTTCCTTAGCCAGTACTTCCTGAGAGGGGGTAGGAGGTCATGGAGAAAACAGTGGTGAATAGCACAGTGTGGTCTGTGTCTCTCCATTCACCTCATTAGGATGATGGAGTTCTACTTGGTTCTACATGCTTCCCTGTAAAGCTTTTGTTGTGAATGTTTGATGCTTCAGTAATAGCCTTTGCTTTTACTATCATCCTCCCTAAATTAGTCCAGCCAATAACCTCCAGATCTAGCTTTGCTTCTTCTACTCAGCTTCTGTTGTTTAGTTCACGCCATCACCTGGAGGTCCCTGGTGTCTTAGTCACACCTCTGCAGGTGTGGTTCTTTAAAGAATCGCTTTCTCTGTGCTTATTGTTTGAGCAAAAAGGCTCTGACAAATGCTCATGTGCTCCCAACTGCTCCTCCCTTTCCTTCTCCCAGGAAACACCCCACCGCTCTCCAGGGGAGGTGCTTGTCCTGTCAGATCCTCCCATGCAGCGCTCTATATCCGGAATGCTTTATGCTTAACAAAGAAGGAAATAACTTGGCTTTTCCTGTTTTCTTCGTCATCCCATATCCCCATGATTGAAGAAGATTTTAGATTATTTTTTTAATTTGGGAAAGCAGAGAACCATATGGCACAGATTAGTTTTTTTTAATTGGAGTACATTGCTTTACATTGCTGTGTTAGTTTCTGCTGTACAGCAAAGTGAATCGGCCATATGTAGACATATGTACCCTCATGTTTGGATTTCCTTCCCATAGACCACCACAGAGCACCGAGTAGAGTTCTCTGTGCTATACAGTAGTTTCTCATTACTTCCCTGTTTTATACATAGCAGTGTATATGTATCAATCCCAATCTCCCCATTCAGCCCACCCTCCTTTTCCCTCACTTGGTGTCAATGTGATTGTTCTCTATGTCTTTCTCTCTCTCTCTGCTTTACGGATAGGTTCATATGTACCATTTCTCTAGATTGCACATACATGCATTAATATACAATATTTCTTTTTCTCTTTCTAACACTTCACTCTATATGACAGCCTCTAGGTCCATCCATGTCTCTGTAAGTGACACAGTTTCATTCTGATTTCTGGCTGAGTAATTTTCATTGGATATGTGTACCACATCTTCTTTATCTGTTCCTCTGTTGACGGACGTTTAGGTGCTTCCGTGTCCTGGCTATCATAAATAACAGTGCGACAAACATTGGGGTGCATGGACCTGTCTGAATTGCGTTTGTATCTGGGTGTGTGCCCAGGAATGAGATTGCTCGGTCATATGGTAGTTCTATTTTTAGTTTTTTGAGGAACCTTCATCCTGTTCTCCATCGTGGTTCTATTAACTTACATTCCCATCCCTTTTCTCCACACTCTCTCCAGCATTTATTGTCTGTAGATTTTTTTATGATAACCATTCTGTCTGGTGTGAGGTGATACCTTATTGTAGTTTTGATTTGCGTTTCTCTAATAATTAGTGATGTTGAGCATTTCATGTGTTTTGTTGGCCATCCAGATGTTTTCTATGGAGAAATGTCTATTAGTTCTTCTGCCCATTATTTGATTGTGTTTGTTTTCTGTCTTTTTTTTTATTGAGCTGCATGAGTTGTTTATGTATTTTGGAGATTAATGCATTGCCAGTTGTTTCATTTGCAAATATTTTCTCCCATTCTGAGGGTTGTCTTTTTGTTTTGTTTATGGTTTCCTTTACTTACAAAAACTTTTAAGTTTAATTAAGCCCCATTTGTTTATTTTTGTTTTTAGTGTCATTACTCTAGAAGGTGTATCAAAAGAGATCTTGCTGTGATTTATGTCAAAAAGCCTATGTTTCTCTCTAAGAGTTTAATTATCCAGCCTTACATTTAGGTCTTCAATCCATTTTGAGTTTACTTTTGTGTGATATTAGGGAATGTTCTAATTTCATTCTTTTACATGTAGCTGTCCAGTTATCCCAGCACCACTTATTAAAGAGACTGTCTTTTCTCCATTGTATGTTCTTGCCTCTTGTGTCATAGATTAGGTTACCATCAGCGTGTGGGTTTACATCTGAGCTTTCCATCCTGTCCCATTGATCTCTGTTTCTGTTTTTGTGCTAATATCACACTGTCTTGATGCCTGTAGATTTGTAGTATAGTCTGAAGTCAGGGAGCCTGATTGCTCCAGCTCCATTTTTCTTTCTCAAGATTGTTTTTCCTATTTGGGGTCTCTTGTGTTTCCATAAAAAAGTGTGAATTGTTTTGTTCTAATTCTGTGAAAAATGCCATTGGTAATTTGATAGAGATTTCACTGAATCTGTAGATTCTTTGGGTAGTATAGTCATTTTCATGACATTGATTCTTTCAATCCAAGGACATGGTATATCTCTCCTTCTGTTTGTGTCATCTGTGATTTATTTCATCAGTATCTTATAGTTTTCTGAGTACAGGTCATTTATCTCCTTAAGTAGGTTTATACCTATGTATTTTATTTTTGTTGCAATGGTAAATGGGATTGTTTTCTTAATTTTTCTTTCTGACATTTTGTTGTTAGTGTATAGAAATGCAAGAGATTTCTGTGTATTTGTATCCTGGAACTCTAGTAAATTCTTTGATTAGTTCTACTAGTTTTCTGGTGGAATATTTAGGATTTTCTGTGTATTGTATCATGTCATCTACAAACAATGACAGTTTTATTTTTCTTTTGCAATTTGCATTACTTTTATTTCTTTTTCTTCTCTGATTGCCATGGCTAGGACTTCCCAAACTATGTTGAATAATAATGGTGAGAATGGGAACCCTTGTCTTGCTCCCAATCTTAGAGGAAATGCTTTCAGTTTTTCACTCTTGAGAATGATGTTTGTTGTCGGTTTGTCATATATGATCTTTATTATGTTGAAGTAGCTTCCCTCTATGCCCGCTTTCTGGAGAGTTTTTATCATAAATGGGTATTGAATTTTATCAAAAGCTTTTTCTGCATCTATTGAGAGTATAATATAATTTTTATTCTTCAATTTGTTAATATAATGTATCACATTGATGATTTACATATATTGAAGAATCCTTACATCCCTGTGATAAATATCACTTGATCATAGCATATGATCCTTTCAATATGTTGCTGGATTCTGTTTGCTAGTATTTTGCTGAGGATTTTTGTGTCTATGTTTATCAGTGATATGGGCCTGTAATTTTTTGAGTGTGGTATCTTAGTCTGGTTTTTGTGCCGGGGGATGGTGGCCTCATGGAATGAGCCTCAGAGTGTTCCACTGTCTGCACTTTTTGGAAGAGTTTGAGAAGGGTGGGTGTTAGCTCTTCTCTAAATGTTTGGTAGAATTTGCCTGTGAAGGCATCTGTTCCTGGACTTCTGTTTGTTGGAAGATTTTTAATCATAGTCTCAATTTCATTACTTATGATTGGTCTGTTCATATTTTCTGTTTCTTCTTGGTTCAGTGTTGGAAGGTTGTGCTTTTCTAGCAATTTGCCCATTCTTCAGGCTTTCCATTTACTGGTATGTGTTTACTTGTAGTAGTCTCTTGTGATCCTTTCTACTTCTGTGGTGTCAGTTGTCACTTCTTTTTTATTTCTGATTTTACTGATTTAAGTCCTCTCCCCTTTTTTTTTTTGGATGAGTCTGGGTAAACTTTTATCAAGTGCGTTTATCTTCTCAAACAGCCAGCTTTGTGTTTCATTAACCTTTACTTTTGTTTTGTTTCTATTTCATTTATTTCTGCTCTGATCTTTATGATTTCTTTCCTCCTACTAACTTTCGGTTTTCTTCTTCTTTCTCTAGTTGCTTTAGGTATAAGATTGGATTGTTTATTAGAGGTTTTTCTTGTTTCTTGAGGTGAGATTGTTTTGCTAACTTCCTTCTTAGAACTGTTTTTGCTGCATCCCATAGGTTTTTGGGTCATTGTGTTTTTGTTGTCATTTGTTTATACTTTTTTTTAATTTCCTCTGATTTTTTCAGTGATCCCTTGGTTATTGAGTAGCATGTTGTTTAGCCTTCATGTATTTGTGTCTTTTCAGTTTTTTTTCCTGTAATTGATTTCTAACTGCAGTGTCATCAAAAGAGATGCTTAATACAATTTCAGTTTTCTTAAATTTACTGAGGCTTGATTTGTGACCTAAGATGTGATCTATTCTGGAGAATGTTCCGTGTGTACTTGAGATGAAAGTGTATTCTGCTGCTTTCAGATGGAATGTCCTATAAATATCAATTAATACCATCTAGTCTAATGTGTCATTTAAGACTTGTGTTTCCTTATTAATTTTCTGTCTGGATGAATTATCCACAGGAATAAGTGGAATGTTAAAGTCCCTCACTATTACTGTGTTACTGTTGATTTCTGATTTTATGGCTGTTATCATTTGCCTTATGTATTGAGGTGCTCCTATTTGGGGGCAAAAATGTTTACAATTGTTATATCTCCTTTTTGAATCGATCCCTTGATTTTTGTGTAGCATCCTTCCTTGTCTCTTGTAATAGTCTTCATTTTGAAGTCTGTTTTGTCTAATATGAGTACTGCTACTCCAGCTTTCTTTTGATTCCCATTTGCTTGGAATATTTTTTTTCCATCCCCTCACTTTCAGTCTGTATATGTCCCTAGGTGTGAAGTGAGTCTCTTGTAGATAGCATGTATATGGGTCTTTTCTTTTTGTCTATTCAGCCAATTTGTATCTTTAGGTTGTAACATTAATTCACTTACATTTAAGCTAATTATCAGTATGTATGTTCCTATTACCATTTTGTTCATTGTTTTGGGTTTGTTTTTGGAGGTCTTCTTTTTTCTTTTCTTGTGTTTCTCACCTAGAGAATTTCCTTTATCATTTGTTGTAAAGCTGGTTTGTGGTGCTGAATTCTCTTAGGTTTTGCTTAAAGCTTTTGATTTCTCTGTCAAATCTTAATGAGATAGTTTCTGTTAGAGTAATCTTGGTTGTAGGTATTTCCCTTTCATCACTTTAAATATATCCTGCCATTCCCTTCTGGCTTGCAGAGTTTCTGCTGAAAAATCAGCTGATAACTTTATAGGGATTCTCTTGTATGTTACTTGTTGCTTTTTCCTTGCTGCTTTTAATATTCTTTTCTTTGTTTTAAATTTTTATTTGATTAATGTATGTCTTGGTGTGTTTCTCCTTGGGTTTACCTGTATGGGACTCTGCACTTCCTGGACTTGGGTGACTATTTCATTTTCCATGTTAGGGAAGTTTTCCACTATAATCTCTTCAAACATTTTCTCAGTCCCTTTTTCTTCCTCTTCTTCTGGAACCTCTGTAATTTGAATGTTGGTGCTTTTAATGTTGTTCCAAAGGTCTCTAGGATGTCCTCATTTCTATTCATCCTTTATTCTGGTCCACGGCAGCTATTTCTGCCACTGTCTTCCAGCTCACTATCTGTTCTTCTGCCTCAGATATTCTGCTGTTGATTCTTTCCAGTGTATTTTTTCATTTCAGTTATCATGCCATCCATCACTGATTATTTGTTCTTTAGTTTTTCTAGGTTCTTGTTAAACATTTCTTGTGTCTTCTCAATGTGTGCCTCAATTCTGTTTACAAGAACTTGGGTCATCTTTATCATCATTGCCTTGAATTCATTTTCATGTAGATTGCCTATTTCATCTTTATTTACTCAGTCGTGTGGTTTTTTTAACCTCGCTTCTTCGTCTGCAGAATACTTCTCTGTCGTCTCCTTTTGTCTGACGTACTGTGTTTGTGGTCTCCTGTCCACAGCGTGCAGAGCCATAGTTCCACTTGCGTCTGTTGTTTATGCCCTGGTGGGTGAGCTTGGTCCAGGGACTTGTGTAGTCTTCCTGGTCGGGCGGCTGGTGCCTGTGCTCCGGTGTGTGAAGCTGAGACTTTTCCCTCTGATGAACAGGGCCACATTACGTGGTGTTTTGGGGTGTCTGCAAGCTAAGTATGACTTTAGGCAGCATGTCTGATGATGGGTAGGTCTGTGATCCCATCTTGCTGGTTGTTTGACACGAAGTGTCCAGCACTGGAGCCTGCAGGCAGTTCTGTAGAGCCAGGTCTTGGTGTCAACATGGATACCTCTGGGAGAACACGTGCCGATTAATATTCCCTGGGCCCAGGAATGCTCTGGTGGTCCTGCGTCCTGGACTTGATGCACCCAGCCTGAAGGCCCAGGCTTGACCCCTGGTCAGGGAATCAAGAAGCCTGCAAGCTGCACAGCATGAAAGAAAAAAATGGAAGCAAAGACAATCCAAACTCAAGACAAATGATGAAAACAAAACCAAAAAAATAGAAACAAACAAGGAAACAAACCAAAAAAAAAAAAAAAAACCAAACAAGAAAAACCCCGAAAAACAAGAGAACAAGGAACTAAAAAATGCAAACATCAAGAAAGACTGAACTAACGAACACAAAAACAGAAAGTGAACTAGAAAAAAAAAAAAAAACATAAAACAAGCGCACAGAAACAGATTTTTAAATGTATTTAAAAATACATTTAAAATACAAATAATAAATAATAAGAACAACTGAACAAAATGACACAAACAGAAAAGAATAATAGTAATAATAATATTTTCCTGGGGCCTCTACTGTCAGTGCACAGGGAGGCCTGGCGTGCTGCAGTCCATGGGGTCGCAAAGAGTCAGACACAAGTGAGCGGCTGAACTGAACTACCGTCAGTGTTCTTGCTCCCACAATGAGCCACAGTCAACCCCTGCCTCCCCAGGAGGCCCTTCAATACCTCTGGGTAGATCTCTGGACCCACTGGTGGGCACTGTTTGAGCAGCTTAGACTCTGATCAGGCATAACTCCTTCATGAACTTTGCCCCAAAGTTCACTGCTGCTAAAGCTAGACCAGTCTCAGTTGTGGGGACACTCATTGTCCATTCAGATATTCCAAAGATGCAGGATTTACCAAGCAGCTCACAGGGATTTAATCCACAGTTTGTGCAACTGCTTGGAGAGATTTTCTTTCCTCTTCTTAGCTGCAGCACCCCTGGGGCTCATCTTTGATTTCACCCTTACCTTGGTGTGAGCGCCACCCTCAGGCCCATAGGCAAGAGGGCGTAAAAGCAGTGACTAATAGGGGCACACTTACTCACGTGGGGGATGGGGTGCTTCCCAGGTGGTGCTAGTGGTAAAGAATCCACCTGCCAGTGCAGGAGATGCAAGAGTCATAGGTTTGATCCCTGGGTTGGCAAGATACCCTGAAGTAGGAAATCACACACCATTCTAGTATTCTTGCCTGGAAAATCCCATGGACAGAGGAGCTTGGTGAGCTGCAGTCCTGGGGTCACAGAGAGTCAGGCCCAACAGAGTGACACTGTCTGTCTACTCACTTAGGCCAGGGAGGAATAGTGCGGCCAAACTGGGGTGTATGTGAAGTGCCTGTGGAGGTGGAAACCAGCAGGCAGGTGCAACAGACTGAAGCAAGTGTCGGGCAGTTGCAGTGGACTGAAATCAAGAAAAAGCTATCAATCTGTCAATCCTGTCTGAGTCCGGGCTGTGGGAGGTTTTCCACGTCAGGACATGGTTTTTCTGGTGGGGTCCCTCCCAGTGCCCATGGAGGCAGGGGCTGAGGTGTGGGTGTTGAGTGGAGGGGGCTCCACCCCTTGCCCATCACTCAACAATGGCACACACATAGGTTCCTAGGCAGACCACGCTTCCTTTAGCAGCATTTCCGGCTATAGAGTTCCTCACTCACATCCGCTCTTTTGTATCTGCGCAACCAGCTGTGGTCCTCTCCCTGAAACCACTCTCCTCACCCCACACTTCAGAACTCAACCCCCACCAGCACTGGTGGATTCCTGTCTCAGGCAAGGGCACCCAGGGCTGATTCCGGAGGAGGCTTTGCCATGAGCAGCTCTCATGACCCTGGACGCTTCCTGGATGGAGGAGGCCTTTGTTTGAGGAGTAGGGGAGCCTGACCAGTTGGGTGCCCCTCCGAGTGCCCTAGGAGACAGAACCAGCAGTGGGGAAGTGGGTTATGATGGCTTCCCTGCCTGTGCGTGCCACTCAAGGATGCCTTACTTCTATGGTATCATGGGCTTCTGCAAACTTTCCTGGTCATGGAGCTCTTTATTCCTGTCCCTTTGGGCTTTTCACAGCCAGTAACTGTCCCCTCCCTGGGTCCACACCCTACTTTCCAGTGCCTAGCACCCCAACAGGAGACACAGCTCAGGTTGGGACACATGGGGCTGCAATACAGATCACGCACGCAATTCTTACTTTGTCTTGCCTTCCACAGTCCATTGCTGTGTTCTCCTTTAATCCCCCAAAGTTCCTTTTCTGTCCCAGCTGATTTCCCCACCGTGAGGGGGTTTTTCTGAGTGTGGGAATGTCTTCTCACCTTTAGTGTCCCACCAAGGATGCTGGTCTCTTTTCTGATTCCTCTTTTCTATTTTTCTTTCTTTCATTCTACCTCTTGCAAGAAGATTTTGTTTTGTCCTTTTAGGTGTCTGAAGTCTTCTGCTAATGTTTTGCTCAGTGAGAATTATTCCATTTGTAGATATAATTCTTGATGTGTTTGTGAAGAGAGATGAATCCCACATCCTCCTATCTTGCCATCTTGACTCCTCCAGCCATTACTTTCATAGACTTTTATCTATTTTTTTATTATTGAATCCTCTAAAGCTTTACTATTTTTATTTTTTGTTGAAGTATAACTGATTTATAATATTATATTAGTTTCAAGTGTACAACATACTGATTCAATATGTTTATAGGCTGTACTTCATTTGACGTTATTACAAAATACTGGCTAAATTTCCCTGTGCTGTACAATGTATGTTTGTTACTTACCTACTTTATACTTAGTAGTCTGTCCCTCTTACTCCCCTGCCCCTGTCTTGTCCCTCCCCTCACGCCTCTCCCCCTGGGAACCGCTAGTTTGCTCTTGATACCTGTGGGTCTGCTCCTGTTTTGTTCTATCCATCTGATTCTTTTATTTTTTCGCTCCACATAGAAGTGATAATATAGAGTGTACTTGTCTTGTTCTGACTTATTTCACTAAGCATAATTATCTCTTGTACAGAATTTTATTCTTTTCACGTCTGAATAGTATTCCATTTTGTGTGTGTATGTATCTCACATCTTTATTCATTCATCTGTTGATAGGCACATAGGTGGCATCTGTCTATAGCTTATGTATGTATGTAATGTGTCCTCAGTCATGTCTGACTCTTTGCAACTCCATGGACTGTAACCCACCAGGTTCTTCTGTCTATGGAATTTGCCAGGCAAGAATACTGGAATGGGTTGCCATTTCCTACTCTATGGGATCTTCCCGACCCAGGGATCGAACTCATGTTTCTTGTGTCTCCTGCATTGGCAGGCAAATTCTTTACCACTTTTGCCACCTGGGAAGCCCCTTCTATATCCTGGCTATTGTAAATAATACTGCTATTAACATTGGGGTACCTGTATCTTTTCAAATTAGTGTTTTCATTTTCTTCAAACAGCTTTACTATTTCAGAGAACTGCGTTTCTGTCTTTTCCTAACACTCTATCTGTAAAATATACATTCCCCTTAAACATATACACTTAATAATGATTTTAAACAACCACACTAACTAGCAATGCTTGACCACCTTCTGTGTCAGGCTGTTGCTAGGTGCTTTGCAGACCTCACCTCATCATCTAATCTGCAGTCCTCCGTATGAGGTGGTACCCTTCACAGTCTCATCTTCAAATGAAGAAACTGAAGCTGAGAGAAGTTGAGGTCGTTTCCCAGGGTCACAAAGCTGGGAAGTAGCAGGGTAGAGCCAGGTCTCGGTCTAACTCTGGTGTCTACACTCCTCACCGCAGCACAGATCCCACTCACTGTGCAGAATGGAAAACTGACAATACCCTCTATAGAACACAGCCTTTACCTTTGTATGCCAGATGGTAGCAGGAGACCGAGATGTAAACATTTTCTCATTTGACTCTAGAAAACCCTACATTTCCTCTTTCAAGATTGATTTTTCATTAGATTTGCATCATCAGCAACATTCCCACAAGGCCTGTGCCCTTCACTGGTGCTCAGTATTCTTGCCAAATTCTCGAGCTTTGAAAAGGAAACCCTCAGGACTTTTCTGGTGGTCTAGTGCTTAAGAATCCACCTTGCAATGCAGGGGACGTGGGCTTGATCCCTGGTCTGGGAACTAAGATCCCACATGCTACGGAGCAACACACACCACAGCTCCTGAGGCCCGCAGGCAGCACCTGCGGAGCCTGCACGCCAGCAGAGTGGCGTGAGGGAGTCTGTGCACCGCGACAAAAGGTGCTGTGTGCCTCGGCTAAGACCCGAGGCAGCCAAGTAAATAAATCAATAGAAATACATTTAAATCCTCACAGGCCTTGGGGATGCACAGAGATTTATCCAAAAGACAAAGAAGTCACAATTTGGAAGAGAAACTGGTATTTTCATACCAGTATCCTAATATTCTCCAAGAAAAATCAGTTATGATAGGAAAGACTGGATGTATACAACTAGATTGTCACCCATTCTTGTGGTTTAAAGAATATTTAACTCCCAGGTACACATACCTATTTAGATCTTTTAAAGTTACTTTCTATAGTGCAGAATATAGTGTCAAATTCTGAATAAAATGCTACTAAATATGCATTATAAATAAATCAAAGGAAACCTCCTATTGCTTTAGTAATATCAGAGGAGATTTCACTTGTTTGTTGCGGGTTAAAACAAGTCTCCATCCCCGTGGGGTCTTCTGAAGCTCATCTGAAATGAGACAGTGTCTTGTCATGTGCTCTGTAGAGTTACCACAGATATATTTTCATTCAATAAAATATGCTGTGGTTTAAATTGGGGCCCTGCCAAATTAACGTACTGCCGCATTGTGTTGTTCAAAATTCTCTCTCTTTTCATCTGTCTCTAATGTTTCCTAAAGGTGCCCAAACACGTTATGGGCCCACTAGATAATAAATCCTCAGACATCCCTGGCAGGTAGATAGGAAAGAAAAGGAGACAGTGTTGTTCTCCTACACATTACTTATGAGCAGATGGAGACAAACCAGATTGCCTGAAATTGACTGATGCTTTAAATGAGTTGGAAATGGAGGTAAGACTATAATTTAGTTATTTCCTGATGTAGTACTCCCTCAATCCCTTTTTTCATTAAATATATTGTGAAGGTAAGTAATTTTATTTTCTGTTTTGTATTTTCTTTTATGTGAACAGTGTACCCTCGGTGAGCTCCAGAAGGCTCATTGTAGATTGCATTAGCTTGATAGCCTCCATTTCTGGCTGGTAGTGCCAGGACCCTGGAATAGCATGCAGCAGCAACTTCAAAGGATGAACATAGAATGTGCCCCGTTTTCTGCACACACTAAACAAATATTTTAAGCAAATATCTCAGGCATATAAAATTAAAGATGTTCTATGAATACTCGTGTACATGCCACCAAGTTTCCAAGTAGAACACTGCAGATAAATGGAAGCCTGTTATGCTTTTGTCTTAATCCTGTTTCTTTCTCCCTATGTTATAGGCAATTGTGATATTGAATTTTGTGGTTTTCATTCCTCTGAATCTATATTTGTATAACCATAAAAATATACAGTATTACTTTTCTTATTTTTATACCTCATATATATGTTTCCTTCTGTAGCTTGCTTTTTCCCCCATTACTTTTCGTTTTTGAGATGTATCCACATCAATTGATACTAGTCTATTCATTTTAAACCTTCATATCATGTTTACTCTGACTTTAATTTACTTATACATTCTCTGACGGTGAACACCTGGATTGCTTCGGATTTCATCATTCTTA
Source organism: Okapia johnstoni (assembly GCA_024291935.2). Classification (NCBI taxonomy): domain Eukaryota; kingdom Metazoa; phylum Chordata; class Mammalia; order Artiodactyla; family Giraffidae; genus Okapia; species Okapia johnstoni. The sequence goes on from CM044326.1 coordinate 6,045,579, forward strand.
TACATGTCTCCATGGGCACATGTACAAGATTATCTCTTGAGGTGTTTGCTGAGGAGTGGAATAGCTTTATTGACAAGTATCCACATCATCACCTTTACTGAGTTTGCTTTCCACCAGTTTGTGCTCTCACCAGCAGTAATTCCCATTACTCCACATCCTTGTCAACACTTGATCTTGTCAGACATTTTGTCTTTGCCAATCATGTAACTTCTCTAATTGCATTTTCCTAATAGTGAGATTTGATATCTTTTCATACATCTCCTGGACATTTAGAATTTCTGTTCTGTGAAATGTCTACTCATTTCTTTTACTCAATTTTTTAACTGAGATATTTGCATCTTGCTTATTAACTTGTAGACATTCTTCCAATTTCTGATGACATGTTATTTGCTGCTTACATATATTTTGTGTACCCTAATGTGTAGTCTGGCTTCCCACTTTCTTTATGATGAATTTTGATGCACAGGAATTTTTATTTTTAATGTGCCCTAATTTACCAAACCTCTTTCATTATGATCTGTAACTTATTTAAGAAGTCATTACCTATCTCAAAATCAGAGAGTTGAAGTGAAAAAAAAGTGTTAGTCACTCTTTGCAGTGTTCAACTCTTTGCAACCCCATGAATTGTAGCCTGCTAGGCTCCTCTGTCCATGGAATTCTCCAGGCAAGAATACTGGAGTAGGTATTCCCTTCTCCAGGGGATCTTCCTGCCCCAGTGATCAAACTGGCTTCTCCTGCGTTACAGGTGGATTCTTTACCGTCTGAGCCACCATGGAAGCCCTTCCATATTCCCAAATCATGGAATTACTTTTCCTTATATTTTCTCTCAAACAGATAAAAGCTTTGCTTTTTAAATTGAGGTCTCCAAGTCACTTGGAACTTTTGTATACACGATATGAGGGATCTGATTTTTTCACTTTGGATAAAATTATTATTAAATTAAATGAGAAGGTACATAGCTTTACCTACAGATGAAACAAGGACTCAGAGTCTGAAGAATTCTCTAGGGTTTGAAATGTGAGGCCAAGGGTAGTTTGACAAAAATCTTTTAAACTTAGAGAGTTCAGAAATGGCAACATGTCACCTTCATGTGTGCCTATGTCCCTTCAGGGCTGGGCCTCCTGCTAACAGCTTGTTGGATGTCATTGGATTCATGAGGTCTGTGCCATCATGAAGACATTCTTGTAACAAGGGCAAAACTATTGTCAATGAAAGCCATGTGTTTGTTCCTGCTGAAATTGCCTCCTTCCAGGTCTCCTTCTCTGTGGATACTCAAATTAAATTTCCAGACAGTGAAGTAATGGAAAGTTACCACTTGGACTTGACCACAATGTGATTTAAAAAAGAAAAATTGGTGCTTCCCTATTTAACTAGCTGCCCTGGGTGAGCACACCCAGTATTCATCTGTTAGGGTACTGATGAAAGGAAAATCTCTGAGCCTGGAGTCAGCCAGCAGGAGTTCTGCTCTAGTCTGTCAGGGCTGCCATAACAAAGCACTGCTAGTGAGGTGACTTAACAGAAAGTTGTTCCCTCTCAGTTCTGAAGGGTGGCTGTCTGAGATGAACACCTGGGCGATGTTGGTTCTTTCTGGGGAATATGAGGTGTTCCACGACTCTCTCCTAACTGGCAACTTTGGTGCTCCTTGTCTGACAGACACATCACACCAGTCTCTGCCTTTGTGTTCACATGGCATTCTCCCTGTGTCTCTGTATCCAAATGTCTCCTTTTTATAAGGATACCAGTTATAGTGGGGCTTCCCTGGGGGATCAGATGGTAAAGAATCCACCTGCCATGCAGGAGACCCAGATTTGATCCCTGGGTCAGGAAGATCCCCTGGAGAAGGGAACAGCTACCCACTCTAGTATTCTTGCCTGGAGAATTCCATGGACAGAGAAGCCTGGTGGGCTATATAGTCCACAGGGTTGCAAATATTATCCAGTATGACATTTTCTTGATATAGTTAATTATGTCTGCAATGATACTATCTCCAAATAAAGTCACATTTTGAGGTACTGAGGATGAGGACTGAGGTGTACTGAGGGTGAATTTGGATTGGGGGTATACAACTCAATGCCTAATAGGTTCTTGCAAGGTTTCTACCCTAACCCTTTATAAAATTTCAATAATTTCTTCAATCTTTAATTAGAGCAACAGTCTAATATTTTTGCTACTAAATCAATGTGAAAATATGTTCCTTTCTTGAATATTTTCCCTAACATTTATTCCAAACGTCTATGAAAATTAAGGTAAGAACTATAGCCTCAAAGTCAATGAATCTGCAGGTTTTTCCATCTGTCTTCCCTCCTTTCTCCTTCCATAGACAACGAGCACCCGCTGTGTGTTAGACATTGCAAGGTGCTGGGGATGTCAGGATGAATGTGGCAGACTTGGCCTCTGTTATTTCAGGGTCCTGCCCTAAAGGGATTAGTGCTGAGTCTCCAGGCACTTGTAGTTCAATATGAGAGATGTATCCAGAGCAGGGAGGTTCTCGGTTCTGTGGGAGCACAGTCAGGTGTTCCCAGAGGCACCCAGCCCAGCTTGGGATGTCCGGGAACTGAGCCAGCACTAGGATGAGGAAGCCAGGTGCCCAGACCACACCATTTAAGGAGGCATTCACACTTGGATGCCAGCCCTGCTCTTTTCCAACCCTGAGCATGAGCACCTCCTTAAATGATGTGTCCTAGATGTCTCCCTGGTCTCTCTAGTTCTGGCCCTTGCAGGGAAGGCTACTTAAGGAGGAGACAGCCAAACTGAAACTGGAAGAGAGATGATAGAAAGATGAATGACAGTTAGCCAGGCAGAAGTGGAAGGAAGAACACTCCAGATAGAAGGACCAGCAAAGATCCACAGAGAAGGTAGACATGACATAGCTAGGGGCTGAAAGAGAACCGGCATCATGGAAGCCAAACGGGAATGTTTAGATGACTCTCATGAGTCATCTGAACTCATCAAGTTCAGGGAAACCAGGGTCCCAGCAGAGCCACTGGTACATCTCCAAATCCATCCATTATCCCCCAGATGGCCTGATGTGCTTCACTCAGCTTTGGGCTGCAGGATTGGGGTTTCTGTTCCAGCCCCATGTTTGTCCCGCTGTGAATTCTGCTAATCTGGGAGTTGGGAGCCACACTGAATTAATTTTTCTTCTCTGACCTACCAGTACTTGGCTAATTTCCTTAACCACAGCTTATTGCCTTGAATTAATCAGCTGATGGGAAAAGACTCCGGGTTTATCACCTGTTTCTAGATTCTTCTGCATCTGGGGTCATGATATGAAATATATTGACATATTTAAACTTATTGTGTAATTGATTTACTAGAGTATGCCATTAAAAATATTTTTGTTGTCTTTTCTTTCTGTGAATTTACTGCTTTGCACAGAGCGAGGCTTTCCCCTGGAGATCTCCAGGACATAGATAGAGCTCCTCAGGAGACATGCCAACAGCTCTGTGAGGCTCAAGAGAGACCAGTAGCTCAGTGTTCAAGCCTGACTCATGGCACCCCCGTGGCAGCCCCGTGGCAGCCCCGTGGGCATGCCCACTGTGCTGAGTGTCAGGTGCAGCCGGACCTGTTCCAACCCACCCCCCAAAAGAGATTGGTAGGATCGTCCAGTGAATCAGGACCAATTTAGAGCCAAAACCCACATATCTTTCTGACCTGCTTTAAATGAGTAAGTTAGGAGTAATGTCTAGCTTGCAGATGATGTTAAGCTTAAAATATATTTCATTTTTGTTTAACAATTTTAGTACAGTTATTAATGGCTATTACTGAGTCTCTTCTGTAATGCATTTTGCTTCCAAATGTTCACAAACTTTTCAAAAATAACGTATTTATTTAAATATAATTCACACACCATCCAGTTCACCCAATTAAAGTATACAATTTGATTGTTTTTAGTATGCAACCATCACCACAAGCAATTTTACGTTTTCATTCCGGTAGCAGTCTCTCCCCATTCTCAAGTTCCCCGACCCCTGGCAACTACTAATCTACTTTCAGTCTGTATGGATTTACCTGTTAAGGACATTTCACGTGAATGGAACCTTACCATATGTGGTCTTCTGTGACTGGCCCCTTTCACTTAGCATAATTTTTTCAAGGTTCATCTGTGTTGTAACATATATCAAAACTTCCCTTTTATTGCGTGAACATACCACATTTTGTTTATTCACTCTTCAGTTAGTTGGTGGATATTTGGGTTGTTTCTACTTTTTGTCTCTTCTGAACTGTGCAGTTATGAACATTCGTGTACAAGTCTTTATGTTGACATATGTTTTCATTTCTTTTAGGTGTATACCTAGTAGTGGATTGAGAGGTCATCTAGCAATTCTATGTTTAAACTTTTGAGCAACTGACACGGTTTTCCAAAGTAACTGTACCATTTTACATACCTACCAGCAGTGTGTGAGGATCCAGTTTCTCCACATCCTTGTCAGCACTGTTACTATCATTTTAAAAATCATTGTTATTATAGCCACCGTCCTAATGGATGTAAAGTGGTATCTCATTGTAATTTTGATTTGCGTTGTCTTGATGACTTATGATGAACATCTCTTTATGTGTGCATCTTCTTCAGAGAAATGACTGTTCAGATGTTTTGCTCATTTTTAAATTGGGTTATTTATCTTTTATTACTATTGTAAGAGTTGTTTATATATTCTGGATTCAAGTCCCTCATCAGAAATATGATTTGTAAAAATTTTCCGCAAACTATATTTTTCACCATCCATTTTTTAATATGTCCTAAATAATATTTTTGAAGATGGGAACTTCCCTGGTAGCTCAGACAGTAAAGAATCCACTGGCAATGCAAGAGACCCGGATTCAGTCCCTGGATCAGGAAGATCCTCTGGAGAAAGGAATGGCAACCCACTCCAGTGTTCTTGTCTGAAGAATTCCATGGACAGAGGAGCCTGGCAGGCTACAGTCATGGGTTGCAAAGAGTCAGACATGACTGAGCAACTAACACTTTCACTTTCAAATAATTTTGAAGATGAATGGTCAATCAAACTTTATATAGCACCATTCAGCCACTAAAAGTGATATTATACCATTCATTGCCACATGTTCTAAAACATTATGATCTTTTTTTAAAAATGCATAGAAAATCACCTGGAAGTATATGTATCAAAGTGTATAGCAGTCATCTTTAGATGTTGTGATTACATTGATGTGTTTTAACTTTAAATATCTCTTCTTACTTTTAATGATGAATATATATTGCTCTTATGGTAAATTATTCTCAATTTTTAAAAAAGCCCAGTTGTATAAGAAAATGCCTGCCTCACTTTCAGGTATGAGTTTGACTGATTCTACCCGTTATTTGGGTAGAATTTTATGCAGGTGGGAACAAGCTGAGCCCACACATGAGCCCGTTTCAACAGGAGAACAACCTGAAACCGTGCCTCTCAGTTCCAAAGAGACCACAGGCTGGGAGAGAAGAAGTAAAAGGTCTGATTATGTGCAGGCATTTCATATCAACCTGTATGGCTGGCTTCAGTTTGAAAGCACTTTCAGACATCTTCTTTGATTCTCACAGCAACCCTATTGGACTCCAGTGTTCAGACAACGAAACCAAGTTTCAAAGCATTTTGTTCTTTCCCAGGGTTGTGTGTCCTAGTTAGTAAGGATGCTAAAACTACTGTTTGGGTTTTCTACTCCTGTTGCAGTATTTGTAATTGATTGTCCTGCCTCTCACCCTGTATTCTTTTCTAGCAAATTCTCTCTGAGAGTCAGATGTGTCTGAAGGGTGACATTTGGATACCTGAAAAGATGCTGTTGTGTTAACTTGGAGTGCTGTGCATGCTTCGACTAAGATGGTTGCTAGATGGCTTCACAAACCCCCAGATACTTTTCTTCAGTGTTCTATCTCAGGAAAGAAAGAATTTTTGATATATGAATTAACATATGCCTTGTTTCATGTACTTTTCTATTTTTTCCTCATTTATAAGCTTGATTGCTAAGCTGTGAATATTGCTTTCTTTTAAAGTTGTTGCCCAGATGAAATCATCTTGGCACTTGTGTTGGCTTTATTACTCTTCTATGACTTTTATAGGCAACTTTGGAAACAAAGGACCTCTTCTTTACTTCCTTGGCACACTCTTCATCATTTATGAAGATAAGAAAGGAAGTTGAATTTTTTTTCCTTTGATGAAATATCTATGGCATTGTCTGAGTTCTCTAGGCTAAATTAGGTCAAAAAAATCAGAAGTCATTTTAAAAGTTTGTGACTTTTTTCTAGATTCTAGACAAAAAGTTGGTGTACAAACTTTTTCTGTAAAGACGCAGACAGCAAATGTTTTTGCCTTTGTAGGCCATATAGTGTGTGTTGCAACTATTCAACTCTGCATTGTAGTGCAAAAGCAGCTGTTGATAATAAGTAAACAAATGGGCCTGACTATGTCAATAAAACTTTATTTACAAAAGTAGTCAGTGAGTAGATTTGGTCTGTAGACCACTGTTTGCTGACTCCTGTTTTCAGTTACTTAATCTTTGTCTACCAGGAATCTAATTGTTGGGCTAAGTGATTTGTTACCAGCCATGTGTTTCAAAGCCTCTTTCTATCACCATAGATGCTAGTGGATTTTCTCTCAAAAAATAAAATATGATATGTACAAAGTGGCAACACTGACTCAATGGATGTGAGTTTGAGCAAATTCCAGGAGATGGTGGAGGACAGCAAGCCTGGCGTACTGCAGTCCATGGGGTCGCAAAGAACACAAGTGAACAACTTAACAACAACAAAGCTACTTAGTATCCACTACATTCTAAGCTCACTAAGAGAGTTAGAAGATGAGTCCAGTATTACTAGATCGTCTATTAATCTCCTCCTTTCTGAGGTTAGAGTCCCTGCAAGTTACAGCCTAGATGCTTCTTCGTCCAGGAACATATCCCTGACCTCCTCTTGTGTTGTCAACCTGTTTACAATTATAGAAGGTATCCCAGTTCATAAGCTATTCAATGAACATTTTATTTCACTATGATCATTTGAACCACAGATCTGAAAGTAACTCTATCAGTCATTTCCTTTGAAATTTACTGAAGGGCAAAATAGTTGTGAAAAGTATGCAGTGACTATGTTGACCTAAAAGAAAGAAAGGCCACCAGTTATTTCTCCAGAAATAAAAAATTAGGTTCATAAAGGATTGGCAGAAAATTTCAATCTGGGGGTCTGAAAGCATGGTGAACGATATGCAAGACTCCACCTGGCAAGGGAAGGAAAATGCTTTTCTAGAAGAGGAAAGAATTTGAGAGAGCCAGGGTACACAGAGTCCATGACTTTTCACCGGCTAAGTTCTTACCAGGAATGAGGAGGAGTCTTTCTTCTTCCTGTTGGGCTCTGCATTCCTCCCAGGGCAGGAAAATTCCCGACTCTGGGCTCCTGACTCTGTTTAATTGAGGTTTCTGTTTGTTAATTTTTTTTACAATTGAGTCAAGAACAAGACCCATTTTTATGGTCTCTTAGTCACTTTCTCACATTTCATCTCAGTTTTCAGGTAATTAGAAATTGTAAGCCCTTTTAGTAGTAAAGATTCTGGGGTGGAAGCAACATAGGAAGGATTGATTTCTTTTATTATGTTTTGTACCTAAAAATTTTCCATGAAAAAAAGTTTCTAATAATTTTCACAGGTGTTTCAGAAAAGATTGTTTTGAAATTGTCTGTTTGGTAAACACTATATAGAGATATATATTTTTTTATATGAGAGACCCTTACCCTAAGAAGCTACAAGATTATTTTCCCACTGCCACCTTTAAATTAACATTTTTCTCATGTAAAAGTAATATATTTTTATAGAAGAAAATTTGGGAAATTTATAAAGTATAAATAAGAGTAAAATCATTCACAACTCCTTAGAAATAACTATTGCTAACATTTTAGTGACATTTAGATAGCTCTGTATGCATATGTTTACATGTAGATTAGATGCAAAATTTTCACATGCATAAGATTATGGCTCAGCTGGTAAAGAGTCCACCTGCAATGCGAGAGACCTGGGTTCAATCCTGGGTTGGGAAGATCCCCTGGAGAAGGGAAAGGCTACCCACTCCAGGGTTCTGGCCTGGAGAATTCCAAGGACTGTATAGACCATGGAGTCGCGAAGAGTCAGACACGACTGAGCGACTTTCACTTTCTTCAAGATTATATAAAGTGTTTTTGTAATCTGCCTTTTTACTGAATAATATATAGTGGATATACTTCTATGATGATAAATACAGATCCAAATTAACTTTAATGGCTACATGGCATTCCACAATGTAGATGTACTTACTATAACCCACTTAATAATCAACTACTGAGGTATTTTAACTGGTTTATACTTCTCTACTATTGCAAAGAATGCTTCAGTAAACATTCTTATATATAGTTCTTGTGCCAGAGTATTTCTCAAGATAAACTACTAAAAGTGCAATTAGCAGAAATGTGTGTACATATATATGTATAATTCTGATATAGAAAAGCTGTACCCAAATTACATTCTTCCCAACAGTTAATGAGAGTGCTTTACACCCTCATCAAACTGGGAAATTTCTATAATTTCTATAAGATGCTGATGCATCTCAGCATGCTTTCTGATTACTGTTGTTGTTTTAATATTTTATATTTTTTAAACCAACACCTACACAGTGCTTACTATGTGTCAGAGACTATTCTAGATGTTCTTTTTATTAATATTAACTACTTTAATCTTCATAGCAATGCAGTGAAGTGGGCACTGTTATTATCATTAACTTGTTGTTGTTGTTGTTCAGCTGCTAAGTCATGTCCATTCTTTGCGACCCCATGGACTGCAGCACACCAGGCTTCTCTGTCCCTCACTGTTTTCTGGAGTTTGCTCATGCTCGTGTCCATTGAGTCGGTGATGCCATCCAACCTTCTCATCCTCTGTCACCCCCTTCTCCTCCTGCCCTCAATCTTTCCCAGTGAGGGTCTTTTCCAATGAGTTGGCTATCCGCATCAGGTGGCCAAAGAATTGGAGCTTCAGTTTCAGCAGCAGTCCTTTCAGTGAATATTCAGGGTTGATTTCCTTTAGGATTGACTGGTTTCATCTCCATGCTGTCCAAGGGACTCTCAAGAGTCTTCTCCAACACCACAGTTCAAAAGCATCAATTTTTCCCAGCGCTGAGCCTTCTTTATAGTCCAACTCTCACATCCATACATGACTACTGGAAAAACCATAGTTTTGACTATATGGACCTTTGTTGGCAAAGTGATGTCTCTGCTTTTGAAGACACTGTCTAGGTTTTTCATAGCTTTACTTTTAACATAGCTTTTTCTTTTGTTTTTAAGATGCCGAGAAAACTATTGAGTAACTTGAAGGTCCTATACCCAGGAAGTGATAGAGCCAGGATTTCAATCTTCCTGATTATCCCAGTGTCTTTCCTCTTAACCACTATTCCCTTCTGCTCCTTGGAGGAAAGAAAGGCTTAACTGCCTAGGAAACGAATCTCGGAAACAGGAGTCAGAAAGTCAAGTCCATCTTTTATTTTCAGTATCTTCCATTTTAATTAGTTAAAAAATAATCCCTTTGTTTTTTAGGGTATATCAAGGTCAGAAGAAATCAAAAGAAGCTCTGCCCCACTACCAAGAGGCTTTAGAATATACTGAGATCAGTAGAGGTGAAAAAAGTCTTGAGTGTGTACCAATACTGAGGGAGTTGGCAGGTGCAGAGCAAGCCCTGGGATTTCACGATGCATCCATCAACAACCTTTTACAGGTAAGTGGCAATGCACTGGGCACCAAAGCTGTTCGGACCCACTGCTTCTCACAGATCAAAGTGGAATAGCAGCTCTGAGAATGTCTGGCTTAGTTATGTGCTCTAGACACACACCACACCGCCTGGAGTAAAAGTTCAACAAATAGCTTCGCATAGGTGCCCAAGTGGGCGAGCATGGGATTACCGGTGCTCTGTTACCCATGCCTGTTCCACAAACAACCCGAGACTCCCTGAAGGTGGCTTTTCTCACAACAGGTGCATAGTTTAAGTCTTGTTTCACAGACAAAGTTTCTTTATTCTTTAAAGCTTATCTATGTAGAGATTATGTGACCATAACTTATTAGGGTTATTTTCGACCGCACTCGGCCATCTTTACCTGAAGTTTCTTAGAATTGTCATCTGGTAGCTGCTGTTCCACTTTATCATTAAAAGATTCCTCTGTGAGTGTGTCAGTTAGGGTTCTCCAAAACAGAACCAGTTGGATATATACACAGAGATAGAGAAGGATTTATTTAAGGAATTGGCTCACACAGTTGTGGGGGCTGACGAGTCTGAAATCCATAGGGTAGGTGGGCCAGCTGAAAATGCAAACAGAGTCCCCCTTCTTTACTGGAACCTCAGCCTTTTGTTCTGTATGAGGCCTACTCATATTATTGAAGGTAATCACCTTTATTCAAAGTCTACTGATCATAAATGTTAATCACAACTGCAAAGTACATTCAAAGTCATATTTAAACTAGTATTTGACCTAACAATGAGGCACAAGTATTTGACCTAACAACTGGACACAATAGCCTAGCCAAGCTGACACATAAAACTAACCATCATGTCAGTTTGATGTTTTTATATGGTATCATCTGCTAAAAGCACCTTTTAAATTGTTTTCTGAGAACTTTTCCCTATTAAAGTTGTAAAATATAGACTAACTCATTTTTTATTTCAAATGAGATATAATGATATGGTACTGAGAATTCTGTATTGATATTTCTTTTAAAATTTGTATGACTATTTAGACTCCCATGCACAGTTTATTAGAGTGTGCCATTCTCTCACTTTCTCTGGATCATCTCCCTTAACTACTAACACCTATCCTATGATTTATTATTATTACCATTTTATAGATAAGACAGTCAAGAATTAGGACAGTTGAGTGATATTCCCAGGAGTACACAGGCAATAAATGACATAGCCCAGACTTAAATGCACTGTTTTTTGAAGGATGATTCCGGCTGATATGTAGAGAGTAGACTAGGGAGGGCGTGCCCGGAGCACAGGGAGACGACAGTACTGAAGGCTGAAGATGGAGATGGCTTAAACCAGGATAATGTTGGTAAGGGTGAGGGAGTTGGGTATAACAAAGACTTCGGAGGCAGGATTTATGAGATACAGAAATTGAAAGGATACAGGACAAAGAGGGAAGGGGAAGAGTTGAGGATGACTCCTGGGTTTCTAGTCTGGACACCTGAGAAGCTGTTTGTGCCGTTCACAGTGGGGGAGCGGGGGTGACTGGGGGGTGGCGAGATGGTGAGCTCAGGTTTTGATGGTGAGTCTGAGATGCCCTAAGGCATCCAAGCAGCTGTGACGGCTAGATAGTTATATAATCAGGACTCAGTTCAGTTCAGTTCAGTCACTCAGTCGTGTCCGACTCTTTGCGACCCCATGAATTGCAGCACGCCAGGCCTCTCTGTCCATCACCAACTCCCGGAGTCCACCCAAACCCATGTCCATCGAGTCGGTGATGCCATCCAACCATCTCATCCTCTGTCGTCCCCTTCTCCTCCCGCCCCCAATCCTACCCAGCATTAGGGTCTTTTCCAATGAGTCAACTCTTCGCATGAGGTGGCCAAAGTATCGGAGTTTCAGCTTCAACATCAGACTTTCCAATGAACACCCAGGATTGATCTCTTTTAGGATGGATTGATTGGATCTCCTTGATCAGGACTAGAGTTGAGAAAATAGGTTAAAAAGTCCTCCCCTTGTACATAGTAATTGCCTTGGGAGAGAGTGAGGTCACCCAGGGAGGCTTTATGGAGTGAGAAGGGAAAAGGACTGACGACAGAGTCTTGAGGAACTTTGGTATTTGTTGGTTGTGTAAAGCATAAATTGGTAACGGAAAAAAGAAGGGTTTGCCAGAAAAACAGGAAGAAAAGTAAAGAAGAAAGAGATATCCTCTTCCTTTTGATACCTTTTGCTGTTCTGGAGGACATGGAGCTCTTGGGAGGAAAAATGAGTTAGTATTTGTGAACTGCTGAGCACGGTGCCTGCTAGTGCAATCTATGAATTTTTGGAAAGTTCTTCCTTTCCTTTTCTTGCTTTTCTTTTTCTTTTATTGATGACCTAGTTGAGGGTAACACTGGGGCACTAATGAGGACAGAATCCAGATTGTACTGTGAGTGAGGTGTGAGGAAGCAAAGGTAATAAATGCAGATGCCTGCCTCAACAAGTACCAAGAGGCAGGGAAGAGTGACCCAGGCAGGGGGCAGAGTACATGGAAAGTTCTGAAGGTAAGACAAAATTTGACACATTTTGGGGAACTGCGAGGAGTTCCCGATCCCTGGGCAATGGGTGTGGAAAGTCATGGTAAGGAATTCGAGCTTCACCCTAAGGGCAGTTAAGGGTTTTCCAGCAGGGAGATGGACATCATCAGATTATCATCTAGAAGGGTTGCTCTGCAGCATGGAGAATGGACTGGATGGCAGAGAGATAAGCAGGGAGGTGGCTCAGGAGATGGCTGCAGCAGACCAGGTAGGGACAGTGACAGCCCGGACATGGGTGGTGTCATGAGAATGGAGCGACATGGATGGATTTGATACAGATTTATGGAGAGTAGAAATGACAAGCCTGGGAGGTGCACAGATGGGGGGGGGGGCGGTGAAGGAGATGGGGAGGGGTCAAGCTTTAGACCAACTTTCTGTCTGTGGCTGGTCAGGACATTTACTATGCAAAAGAACACCGGTAGATTTGAAATTTTTTGTTAGTATCGGTAATTCTGAATATTCTTATAAAAAACTTTTTTCTTTCCTTGAATCATTTGTTGATATAAATTTCCAAAAGTTAAACTGTTGGCAGGTAAAGCATAAATATTTTATACTTCTTGATTTTTATTGACATTCTGCCAAGGGGTTGTTTTGATTTACCTGGCCACCAGGAATTTGCTTTTCTTTGCTCTTAATTCACCTACTTTTACACCAACTTTGTCAATGTTTTATATATTATTTTACATAACATTCAGAAAATTAAAATCATGACATCCAGTCTTCTTGGCAAATAGATGGGGAAACAATGGAAACAGTGAAAGACTTTATTTTTGGGGGGGGCTCTAAAATCACGAGTTTATTTTTGGGGGCTCTAAAATCACTGCAGATGGTGACTGCAACCATGAAATTAAAAGATGCTTACTCCTTGGAAGGAAAGCTACGACCAACCTAGAAAGCATATTAAAAAGCAAAGACATTACTTTACCGACAAAGGTCTGTCTAGTCAAAGCTATGGTTTTTCCAGTAGTCATGTATGGGTGTGGGAGTTGGACTATAAAGAAAGCTGAGCACCGAAGAACTGATGCTTTTGAACTGTGGTGTTGAAGACTCTTGAGAGTCCCTTGGACTGCAAGGAGATCCAACCAGTCCATCCTAAAGGAAATCAGTCCTGAATATTCTTTGGAAGGACTGATGCTGAAGCTGAAACTCCAATACTTTGGCCACCTGATGTGAAGAACTGACTCATTGAAAAGAGACTGATGCTGGGAGAGACTGAAGGCAGGAGAAAGGGACGATCGAGGATGAGATGGTTGGATGGCATCACTGACTTGATGAACATGAGTTTGAGCAGGCTTTGGGAGTTGTTGATGGACAGGGAAGCCTGGCGTGCTGCAGTCCATGGGGTCGCAAAGACTGAGCGACTGAATTGAACTGAACTGAACTCCCAATTTACAAATTTTATTAATTTAAATCTTTTCTAAGTCCACATACCCTCAATGTTTCCCGACCAGCCCTTCCCTCAAAGATCTACTGAGGACAGACCTGCCCTCAAACTCTCAGCACTGTCTTTGCTGCACCAGTTCCTAAAGTTCAAAGAAAGAAATCAAGATATACTCAGAGTATTCCTGCAAGGGCCATCACCCCTTACAAAATCACTAGAGTGAAAAATGCCTTCTAAGACCCAATAGTATGCATTGCAAAGGTTTGAGCATGGTTTACACATTCCTCAAACTTTGTTTCCTAGGATACTAGAATCTCATGAGCGTTCACAGGTCTGTCCAGAAAAGGTGAATTCAGGAATATTAAGATTGGTATGGGCCATATTCTGTTTTGTCAGTTAGCCCAATACTGTCCTTCTTGGCAATTTTTTCCTGCTCCAATGAAAATACCGTTCATGATCAAGTACTGCACTTGGTTGTCAAGGACTCTGGTCTTCTGTAATCCAAACAGTTTCTCAGCTTGTCATTGTCTCTTAATGACAATGACATTTTTGAAGAATACAGGTCAGTTATTTCATAGGCTGTGCCTTAGTTTGGGTTTATCTGATGCTTCCTCCTGGCTAGATTCTGACAGTGCAAGCCCAGCTAGAATGCTACAAAAGGACATTATATTTTCTTGGGGTATTGTATCTGGAGGCACATGAAATCCATCTGTCCTTCATTGGTGACATTAATTTAACTCCCAGTGATGTGTGTGCTACTTCACTGTATTAATAATGATTTTTCTGTTTGCAGCCAATAACCATTCTGTAAAGAGACGTTTTTAAGACTATATAAATATCTTACTCCTCTTTGAAATGTCTCTCTAAGTTTAGCATCCATCGATGAGTCTTTCACAAGCTAGTCTTTACCATGATGGTTGCAAATCAGTGATTTTTCCATCTGTCATTCTATGTACATTTATCAGTTGAAATGTCTCTCCCTCTTCTCACCAAGTTATCTATTTGTTGTGTGCATATTTGCTTTTTTCACCTAACAATACACCCTGAAAATCACTTTATACAATTCATTTAAATCTTCTTTATTTGTTATACAGATGGATAATACTTTATTTTATGTACATACTATAGTTTTTTTAATAGTTTATGTTTTGGCATTTAAATTGTTGTTGATCAGTAGCTAAGTCATGTCTGACTCTGTGACCCCATGGACTGCAGCACACCAGACTTCCCTGTCCTTCACTTTTGCTCATACTCATGTTTATTGAGTCAGTGATGCCATCCAACCATTTTATTCTCTGCTGCCCCCTTCTCTTCCTGCCTTCAGTCTTTCCCAGCATCAGGGTCTTTTCTAATGAGTCAGCTCTTTGCAATAGGTGGCCAAAGTATTGGAGCTTTGGCTTCAGCATCAGTCCTTCCAGTGAATGTTCAGGGTTGATTTCCTCTAGGATTGACTTGTTTGATCTCCCTGCTGTCCAAGGTACTCTCAACAGTCTTCTCCAGCACCGCAATTTGAAAGCATCAATTCTTTAGTGCTGAGCCTTTTTTATGGTCCAACTCTCATATCTGTACATGACTACTGGCATTATGTTAGGTTCCAATATTTTGTAAATAAAGATAATGCTGTAATGAATAATCTTACACATACGTACCTTTGTATTGTTGGAGTTGTATCTTCAGAGTAAATTCCTAGAAGTGGGGCAGAAAGGGAGCATACGTTGGCAGTTTTGTAGGATATTGCCAGTTGCCTTTCACTGGGCTTCTGCCACTGTATTGCCATCAGCAGTGTGTAGGGGTGCCTGTCTCCCCATAGCCCCTTTCAAAAGAATGTATTGTCAAGCTTTTGAATTAGTTCCCATCTGATAGTTGAGAAGTGATATCTCAGTATAGTTTTAATCTGCATTTCTCTTATTTAAAATGGAACTGAATATCTTTTCATATATTTAAGGGACTTCAGTATATTTTTGTGCACTTCCTTTTTTGTGAATTATTCATATTACTTGTCCACTATTTAATAGAATTTTTATCTAGTTTGCCTTAACAGTTAAAATTTCTTTATAAATTATACTATCTATGTGTCATAACTATTTTCACCCAATTTATCATTTGTGCTTTAATTTTGTGCATTTCATTGAGATAATTTACATATCATAAAACTTACCCTTTTAAAGTGTACAATTTAGTGGTTTTATTGTACTCACAAAGTTGTACAACCATTACTAGGATCTAATTCCAGAAATTTTTCACCACCTTAAAAGAAACCTTGTGCCCATTAGAAGTCATTCCTATTCCCTCCTCTTCCCACCCTCTGGCCACCACCATCTGATCTCTGTCTCTGTGGATTTGCCTATTATGGGCAGTTCATATAATATGTGGCCTTTTGTCTTTGACTTCTGATATTTAACATAATTTTTACAAGGTTCATTTGTGTTTAGCATGTATCAGTACTTCATGTCCTATTTATGACTGAATAGCACTCCTTTGGTTTATATTCATCAGTTGACTGACATTTGGGTTGTTTCCACTTTATTGTTATTACGAATAATGTTGCTATTAACATTCATATATAAGGTTTTCAAGGATGTATATTTTCAGATCTCTTGTGTCTCAGTCTAGGAGTGGAATTTTTGGGATCATGTAGTAACTCAATATTTAGCTTTTTGAGGAACTGCCAAATTATTTCCCAAAGTGACCTCAGCATTTTACATCTCACGAGTAATGAATGAGTTTCACTTTCTCCACGTCCCTGCCAACCCTTGTAATTGTCTGTTTTATTTTAGCCATCCTAAAGAGTGTGAAATGGTATCTCACTGTAGTTTTGATTTGCATTTCTCTAATGGCTAAAGATGTTCAGCATCTTTTTATCTGTTTACTTGGCTTTCTGTTTACCTTCTTTGGAGGTATGCCTATTCAAGTCCTTTATCCATTTCTAATATGGCTATTTGTACTTTTATTGTTGACTTTAAAGGTTCTTTGTATTTTCTGATACTAGATACTAGACCCTTACGATATTGATTTATGAAACTTTTCTTCTGTTATGTGGGTTGTCTTCTCACTGTCCTGATAGTGTCCTTTGAAGCGCAAATTAATTTTGATGACATTCAATTTATTTTTGGTATTGTTGTTTGTGCTTTTGACATCACATCTAAGAAGCCATTCCCTAATCCACGTTCATGAAGGCTTACGTCTATGTTTCCTTCTGAGAATTCTATAATTTCAGCTCTTACGTTGAAGTCTTTGATTCATTTTGAGTGAAGTGTTTATATGATATGAAGCAGGGATCTAACTTCATTCTTTTGTATGTGGATTCTCAGTTGTCCCAGCACCATTTATTAAAAGGACTATTCTTTCATCATTGAATTACCTTGGCACCCATGTTCAAGTCAATTGACCAAGAATGTAAGGATTTATTTCTAGTCTTTAAATTCTATTCCATTGAGCTGCATGTCTATTCTTATGCCTGTATCACAATCTCAGTTGTTGTTGTTTCGTAGCAAGTTGATGGATATTATGAATAACACTGCTATGAAGATTCAAGTACAAATTTTGTAGTAAGTTTTGAAATCCATTAAGTGTGAAATCTCCAACTTTATTACTCTTTTTCAAGATTGCTTTGGCTATTCTGGGTCCCTTACTTTTTCATATGAATTTTAACATAAGCTTTTTCTTTCCAGTTTTTGGAAAGAAAAAAAAAAAGGAAACAGCTTGATAAGGATTACATTGAATCTATATTGCAATTGCAAAGTATTGACATCTTAACAGTATTAAGGCTGTCAATATGTAAAATCCATAAATTTCTCTTATTTATTTATGTCTTAATTTCTTTCAACCATGTTTTATAGTACCAGTTTTCTACTTCTTTTGGTAGATTTATTCTCAAGTATTTTGTGGTTTTTTTATGTTATTACAAATGAAAATATTTTCTTAATTTCATTTTCTTATTGGCCATTGCCTGTGCACAGAAATGCAAACGATTTTTGAGTATGTTCACTTTGCATCCTGCAACCTTTCTAAACTTGTTTATTAGCTCTAATTTGTGTGTGTATTTATGTTTTTTTGCCATGCAGAAGTTTTCTTAGCGCTTTCAAGTTCTCAGTCTTTCCCTTTATTACATTTAGATTGACTCTGAGAAGAATCTCCCTTTATCTAGGATATGGAAGGATTCACTTCTTTTTTGCTGTGCTGGGTCTTCATTGCACTGTGAGGGCTTTCTAGTCATGGTGCTTGGGCTCCTCATTGCAGTGAAGGTTTCTCTAGTTGTGGAGCACAGGCTTTAGACTGCACAGGCTCAGTAGTTGCAGTTCACGAGCTTAGTTGCCCTGCAGAATGTGGGTTCTTAGTTCCCTGATGAGGGATTTAACTCACAACCCCTGCATTAAATGGCAGATTCTTAACCACTGGACAACCAGGGTAGTCCCCATTTATTTTTATAGTACTTGTAAAGTTTAATAGGTGACTTTTATTGTTGTTTATTCTTGAGGTTAATAAAGATTAGTGAGTATTGAAATATATACTTGCCTATGATCGTTTGATAGCTTATGAAGTCAAGGTAGCATTTGGATTTGAATTGACAGACGAATAGATAAAGAAGTTGTGGTACATATATACAATGGAATATTACTCGTCCATAAAAAGGAATGAATGTGAGTCCGTTGAACTGAGGTGGCTGAACCTAGAGCCTGTGACACAGAGTGAATTAAGTCAGAAAGAGAAACATAAATGTCATATATTAATGTACTTGTATGGAATCTAGAGAAAGGTACTGATGAACCTATTTGCAGGACGAGACTAGAGATGCAGATATAGAGAACGGACTTGTGGACACAGCAGGGGAAGGAGAAGGTGGGACAGATTGAGAGAGCAGCACTGACATATTCATACTACCACCTGGGAGGCAGAGGCTAGTGGGAGACCGCTGTATAACACGGGGGGGGCGAGCCCAGGGCTCCTGATGGCCTAGGGGGTGGGACGGTGGTTGGGCTGGGAGGGAGGCTCAGGAAGGAGGTGATATATGTGTACACACACACACACACACACACACACACACACACACTTATGGCTGATTTGCACTGTTGTACAGCAGAAACCAACACAACAGTGTAAAGCAATTATCCTCCAATTAAAAATAATAAGGAAAAGATGGCATTGAATTTGAAATCAGAAAACCAGCCACTGGGTTGGAATCTGACACTTCTGCTTACCAGTTGTTTGATAATACAAGTCATCTAGTCTTAAAAGAAAAAACTATTGAAGACCCTATCCACTTCACAGAAGAGCCCAAAGAGTCACGATGGAAAGTCCTTTGTGAACCACTTGGCATGTTGCCAGTATGAGCTGCTTTTATAATTAATAGTAATTGTTAAACACTTATCAAGACTCCCCTTTTCTTTGGCGACTTCTCCTAAAATACAGAAAGGTACAGTGTGGCCGCAGCTTTCCAAGGAGCCCGTGCCTAAAAGCCATTTATTAATTACACACAAAGAAAGCAGGCTTTGTTATCTCCCCTCTTATTTTTTCACTCTTCATTCCTTTGGAATGAGACAGACACCCAGGGAGAAAAGACCTTTTATTTTCTGTAGAAGGTAGAAAAGTTCCAAAGCATTTTAGAACCTAGCCCATTAAAATGGAGAGAAATAAAGCCAGCCCCACAGAGCCATCCCAGAGGGACTGATGAAAGGGCTGTCATCGGTCGGCAGGTCCTCTGCAGCAGGGTTCTGTGAGAAAACCAAGCAAGCATGACTGTTTCTGAAGCTCTTCAAGGCAGATTTTGGCACTAGAACCTTGTTTTCCTATCCAGGAGAAAAATTACAGAATTTCTTTTATGTGAGCAAGAACATGGCTGTGGGTGTGTGCTTTCAAGGGGTATAAATTAACACCACACTAGCTTGGACTGCTTTTTCACATCTCTGACACTAAAATCGTATATCTCTCTTTTTAGTTTTCAGGGCAGCTCTGACACTCAGTAATCCCCAAATTTAGAGAACTTTGATTTGCAAAGTATGATGAAATAATTTAACAGTTTTTCTACCAACAGAAAATCTGGGTTCAGGTTCCTGCTCTGGGTGAGTTATTGGCCTTGGTCAGGCCTTGCTGGTGGCTAATAGGTGCTCACTTGTGGCTCCTGGCAGGTGCAGACTATTTTGTAAATGGCAGCACTTCTTACTGGCTCTTGTTAATTGCTGTATATTTGCTATAAAGTGAAACTAATTTATTATAAACAATCAGTGCTATTTTTAATTTTCAAAATCTCTAACGACATTAGCGTATGTTTTAAAAAATTAGAAAGGAAGTGTGCATGCATGCTCAGTCGTGTCTGACTCTGTGGCCCCATGGACTGTAGCCCTCCAGGCGCCTCTGTCCATGGGATTCTCCAGGTAAGAATACTGGAGTGGGTTGCCATTTCCTCCTCTAGGGGATCATGCTGATTCAGTGACCAAATCCCAGTCTCTTGAGTCTCCTGCATCGGCAAGCGGATTCTTTACTACCACTTGGGAAGCCACAAAATGAGAAAAGTGGCCGAATGCAATTATGATTTCAGACATTATAAACCTTTTCTAAGAATGATGTAAATCCAGGTGCCGTACTGCTGCTTTTGAAAAAAACAGCTATTTTTAATTAAAATGATAATGCTTTTTATAAAATAAAAAAAAAAAACAAGCCATACAGAAAAATACAGAGAAATGGGCTACACACCATCTCAGCCTGCCCCATCCCAGAAGTAGCCGGTGTTGACACTTGTTGAGCATTTTTCCTCTGCATGTGTGCAGATGGTTATAGATTGAGAGACAGAGAGAGGGAGAAAAATAGATTGATAAACTTGACAGTGTAAAAATGAAAAACTTCTCCACGACAACATACCAGAAAGTTAAGAAATAAATGTCAGTGAGGGGAAAACATAGAAAGAGTTCTTATAAAATCTAGATGAAAAGGACAACTCAATAGGAATATGGACAAAAGACAGAAGGAGACATTTTACTGAAGAGGGAATACAAATGGCTGATAACCATCCAAAAATAATCCCCAGCCTCACTTGTTACTAAAGAAATGCAACTTAACTGAGGAGATGCCGAGGAAGTTTGGTGACACTCCATGATGGCAGGGGTCTGGGAAGCAGACATACTTGTGCACTGCCGGTAGGACTGGGTATCGACACCATTTGGGGGGGAAAGCAATCGACATTCCTCTCCAGTTTTATAACACCCTGACCCTTTGACCCAGTGATTTCCCTTCTAAAAGTTACCTAACACATAGATGCGCACAAGTCTGCAAAGAAACAGGGTTATTGGCAATAGTAAAAAATTAGAAATACCCATAAAATCCATTAGTAGGAAACTGATTATGAAGCTATGATCTATCCATGGGATGGGATACTATAGAGCCTCTAAAAAGAATGAGATGGATGTCTGTGTTCTGACATGAAAGGTGCCAAAGTGTATTCTTAATTTAAAAAGGCCAGATGTGAACCAGAATGTTCTTTCAGTCAATGACCAATTAAACACTACAATGTGCTGGACACAGTGTTAGGTCTGGGACTGTGATGGAAGGTTCGGTTGTCAGAGGTCTTGCTCTCAAGAAGCAGCCTACTGAGTGAGATAGACCCTAGTGAAGAATCACACAGGAGAATGTAAACGTACCAACATGAAGGTGCCACCAGGAGAGGTACCAGATGCTGTGAGAGCTCCCTGGGGGCAGCCTGACCTGACGTGGGATCTGATAATGAGACACCCCAAAGGATGCGGAGAGGAGCCACTGTGGTGAGAGCCCCAAGTGGGGGCAGAAGGTGAAGCTGAGCTGAGAGGGGGGCGGGGCCAGGCTCTGATTGTGTGTGTGTGTGTGTGTGTGTGTGTGAGCACATCAGAGTTTCTGACAAGATACCAACAACTGTTGGTAGTGAGTAAGCTATTAAAAATCAGACTGGAAATGGGGAGAAGAGAGGGTGAGGCTTATAGACACGAAGAACAGGACATTTAAATTTGTAATTGTTTATTCTTTTCTGCCACTTAGAATTTTTTAAAAATTATATGCAGGTACTACTCTTATAATTTAAAAATCTAGTTAAGTTTTAAGAAGACACACACAACCAAAAGGAAAAAAAACTAAGGTCCCAACATGTCTATTTTGGTGCTAACTCTTACAGCAAGTAGGGCCTGTTCTTCCCAGCCTTTTGGAGGAGCTAAAATTGACAACTGGAAAGCTGCCACAGAGCCTTTCTCTGACTATTAAAAGAAACTGGCTCAGTCCGGGGCTCTCAGAAGTTGAGTTTTGAATGCCCTCTGCACCCAGTCACTCCTTGCATCTACTTTCCTGCAGGGATTCCCAGCTCCATGTCTTTTTTTAGCCAAAGCCCCCCAGCGGCCTCAGTCCCCTGTGGTGTGTGTGGCCATGGAAGACCTCCCTTCTGGGCAGAGATGGGAGAGGAAAGGAAGTGGCACCCTTGGACTTCAACGTGACCCTGTCTTGCACAAGGATGACAGCTCAAAGCTGAAGCAGGGGATGGCCAGCTCTGGCAGAGTGGAGAGAGAAGGCTATGCACGTTCACAGCTGGTCAGTTATAAAAGCAGCAGCAAGCTCACACTTCATGCTGACAAGTGGACTTGAGCTTCTGTTGAATTAAGGCACAAATCTGAATCAAAGCATAAACGGAGACACATGATAGAAGGCACTGTAACGTCTGCTCCATCCACTGTCCACTGCCAGACCCCTGCAGGTGTCCCTCTTTGATTAGTGCTCAGAATTCCATATGCTGACAGCTCACTCTTCCACCACTCAGTCTGTTCAGTTCTGGGCTGAGTCTACTCTTTAGCAACTATTTCTCTGACTCTTAATAGTTCTTCATTATGTTGACTTGAAAGTCGCCTTTCTGTGACTTCTGCCCTCTTGATGACCAGGTGTTAGATGAGCAAAACGTGCAATTTGAAATCCCAGGCCTTAGTTTGAACCCTTGTTCTGTCATCAGCCAACTACGTAACCTTCAGACAGTCGTTTATTCTCCTCGAGACTTCATTTTTCCATCCTTAAATAAGGCAGTTAGCATCACTCTCCTTGGTCATTTTGAGATTAAGTGGGGCCAGTGTACATCAGTGTTAGCTCCCTCAGGCCCTCCCTACCTCTGCCCTCAGCTGTGCTGAGAGATCCTGGCAATTACTGTTTTCTCTCGGTAAGTGTTCTCATCTCCAGGGTAAAGAGATCGGTTTAAGTCCACAAACATACTTTGAGCTACTCGAGTGCTCTTCACTTTGCTGTGGGAGAGATTTCGCTCTGAGTCATGGATTCCCCTAATTATTATCAAAAGGAGAAGAGAAGAAAGAAAGAAGAAGAAAAGAAGCTCTCCCTCCTCCCCAAGGATTGGAGCTCCACACTCGGAATGAACCCAGTGTTTTAAGTTGAATATTCATATGATGGGGTCTGCCTGCATAAATAGAAACATCCTTTTTACTAGTCATCAAGTTTTCTCTTCAAAAACTATCACACATTTCCCAAATCCGTGGGGACAGGCCCAGTCAGATAAGAGTCTGCCAGCCCTGGCTCTGGCTGAGTCTATTGACAGCTGGATTGGCGCTGAGGAACCGGTGGTTTCCCCAGAAACACACAGGAGGACCGAAATGCAACAGCTGCTCTGTACCTTGCCAGGACTTGAGGCGGTTGGTCTCATGAATGAGTTTTTTTCATTTAATGACCTTGCTCCATATGGGACATTAAAGATGTTTTTGTTTTTAACCCAGGACGACGTGCTAGAAGCTGAAAAGATTTGAGAATATTAAATATTCCTCCTCAGCCTCAAGATGACAGTTGGTAAACACGTAACCATAAGATATCAAAACCATCAAAGGATAGGAGGAGAGGTGCAAGCCCCGGGCTGCTTAATAAAAAACGAGGAAGAGAGAGCACAGTCAAGCCGCAAAACCATCAAAGGATAGGAGGAGAGGTGCAAGCCCCGGGCTGCTTAATAAAAAACGAGGAAGAGAGAGCACAGTCAAGCCGCAGGTCCCCCGCGGGCCAGTACTAGGGCCTCTGTATAAAGCCGGCGTGGCAAGCAGGACTCCTGTAACTGTTCCCTCTAACATTTGTCCTTGCATGCTCCAGATGTATGTAACAGGGGTATTTATGTTATCTTAGCAAACAAAGCATTGCTCCAGAATTGTGAACAGTGACTTAGTTTGGAAAGACTGGGTAATCTAATCATGAGCTCTGTCAACTTCCTCTGTGCTCGCTCCCTCAGGAGGCCTCCTGCCTGGTTGTGGTACTGTGCTTATCAAACTGTGTCACCCCAACATTCATGCTCCAAGGAGGGTCTTTTGGGGGCGGCTTCATGGAAGCAACTGGGTGGGCTTGCAGACCCTCTCCACCTGCTTCACCGAGAGCAGCTCCACTCTTACCTGCCTTGTATGTCATAAAACCATGGACAATTCTGTTTGGACTAAAAGGCATTCTTTTGCTTTAAAATCAGAAACTTGAAAAGCAGTGGTATCATGATGTTTGAATCCTTTTGTAAGTTGCTTTTCCACTCAATGATGTGTTTTTGAAATATAATCATGTTAATACACGTAGATAGAGTTCAATCTTATATGAAGAAACCACATCATATTCGTTCCCCTGCTGATGGGTATTTAGATGGTTCCCCATTCTTCACCATCTCAAAATATTTCTTCAGGGGAGTTGAGGGCATTTTCTGTATAGACACTGATGGATGGTGCCCTCTAAGCTAGACCAGAAGGGAAGGGACGGTGGATAGATAGTGAGATATGGAGAGTGGACAGAGGAGGAGAAGCTGCACGGATGTGGTAAAGTCAGGAGGCCCCAACAGTCAGACAGGCTCTATGAACTGTGGGATCCAGAGGTGGCACAGATCATGGGGGACTGGGTGGCCGAGGATGGGGAGGAAAATGAGCCTGTCAAAGCCCCAGAGCCGACGTGTTAGCTGGGTCATTCACTGAGTGTTTTAGTTTCCTCTGTCAGCTCCACTCTGCATCCCTCTCTATGCCCACTGAGCACCGTGCCTGTGGCTGCCTTACCCTCTGCCTGGGAGTCGCGCGGCCTTGACCTTGGCCTTGGAAGAGGAGAGCCCAGTGCAGATGGGCTTCATCCCTCCACCGAAGGCCCCAGCTCCCTCCCCTGTGACTCATCTTTCTGGTTCCAGCAAACGCTCCCTCCCTTGCTTTCCCTCTGACGGTAAAACAGCCTGTTTGGGGTTCTCTACTCTCTTCCTTAGGTTTCCTCCATGCAAAGGGTCATTTTATTAACTTCTTTCCCTTATTCATCTGTTAAACGGAATTATCCCTTTCTTGCCCAATAGCTGCAGACCAGTCTTATGGAGATCCCTGAAAATGATGACAGAAGGAAGGGTGGAGAGGAAGATAGTGAGCCAGAACCCTGGTGTGGGGCAATGTCTGAGTTTAGGTAAAATCAAAATGCCCCACATTTTTGTTATTCATTTGTAAGTGCCTTTAAAACCAAAAGCTCTGCCTAATTTTTGTGTGAATTCCTAGTGTTTGAGTAATATGTGGCATGCAAAAAGCATTTTATAATTAAGATGAATTGAATAGGACTGAATTAAATTAAGCTGAATTGTTCTGAATAAATCAGATACTAATGTGGCACATTTTAAACATCATGGGTTCCCTTCTCCACTGCCCTCGCACCCTACTCCAGCATGTGGCTTTTAGAAGCTTCATGAACATCAAATAACAAGTTAGATCAGACACTGAGTTTCTGAAGTAAATAATGAATATTAAAGGTTCACTTATGTTAGCATCTTATATAGAAAGACATTGAAGTTATGAAGATTTTGTGATACATTCAGACCCCTGTTAAGATTTCAGGATCCACTCTCGTGATGCTGTGAGCATTTTTGCTCATGGAAAACTTTGCATCCTGTTTCCAAGACAAAAAGCAACTTAGCTCTCAGAACATGTTAATTATTCATTTGAAAGTAATTTTGACGGACTCACATCTTTTGCATTGACTTGAATTATAATACCGAGTGGAAACAAAATATGAAATCTTTTTGAATTTGAGCTTTAATCAATCTAAAATATTGTGTGTAAAAGCTTTGTAACAACATTAGTTAAATATCTCCTGGCAGCAGAAAGTGCTCTCCTCACCCTCTGGATTGTAGAGATAGTAAACTCGGGGAAAAGACCAAGTAAACATGATCTATTAATATTTGCCTTGGGGGCAGGGCAAGCTTTTTCTCTTGTTTTTTTAATTTCCTGAGCATTGAACATTTGATTCTCTCACTCTATCCCTCTAGCTCCAATTTGAAAAGCATTTCCAGTCAGAACTTCAGGCCACCTTGAGGATAATGACTAATTATGGTTAGCCAAAATCACACATTCAGTTTATTTATATCCTGTAATTTAAAAAGTCATTTTAAAACAAAAGCTATTGTTAGTATTTACAAATATGAAATTCTGACCCTCCTAACACAGCAATAAAAGTTATTACCAACAATCTTGATGTGGAGTAACCTCATCATAAGAAGTCTAGATCTAGTAACTCAGTAGGTTTTAATATATGACAAACGAGATGACAGTCTAGAGTCTACCCTGATTATCATCTCAGAAATGCATTTAGCTGGTAGTCAGAGGAGCAAGTCTCTCTGGCTTTGCTGTCTCACGCTTGCTCTGGACTAGAAGATTCTAGCACTCTGGCTTTATGTAGTCTAAGATTTAGGCTGTACTTTAGTTCTCTTTCATTTGTGATATCAATTTGAATATTTTTGACAACTTGTATTATCCTCATTTTATAGATGAAAAAATTGAGGTTGCTGAGTGGGTGATTTGCCCAAGATATTTCATAGCTAATAAAGCATGGCGGTAAGACTCAGACCTTGATACTCTGCCTTCAGATTTTCTGTTTCCACCATGTCATGAATGCTGACATTCCTCCTGCCTGGTGCACACCGCCCTGAGCACCCTGATTCCCTCAGCTTCTAGGAGCTATGACTGATTCATGGGATTACTGATGTTTGCTTAAGGTCTTTTCATTTGAAGGGATGCATTTTGTATTTTATTTGAAAGAATTTTATTACTTTATGCTCATAATATCATGCGTGCGTGTGTACTAAGTCACTTCAGTCGTGTCCGACTCTTTGCAACCATATGGACTGTAGCCCTCCAGGTTCCTCCATCCATGGGATTCTCCAGGCAAGAATACTGGAGTGGGTTTCCATGCCCTCCTCCAGGGGATCTTCCCCACCCAGGAACTGAACCAGTGTCTCTTATGTCTCCTGGATTGGCAGGCGGGTTCTTTACCACTCGTGCCACCTGAGAGCCCCATAATATCATCAAGTGGTTCTTTTCCATTAGAGAACTTTTAAATGGGCTTCGTTTTCAAGGAATTGAGCTGTTTACCGAGCTTGGGCAATTCCCGTGGGCCGGTTCGCTGAGGAGATTGTCAGATGGGCTTGGGAGACCAAGCATGAGGATGGGGTGAGGGTTTCGAGGGGTGAGGCTGCTGACACTGGGGGTAAGTCCCCCTCTCTGGACTGGCCAGTGGGTAGGGGGCTGTGCTTGCCCACTTCTGCAGCAGTGGCGCTTTTAAATTCATCTCCTTCCTTCTGGAAACCCTCCCCTTTCTTCTACCGACAATGCACTCATGAGAGGATAGACTTTTAAATGATTTATTTAGAAATAAGTCCTGGCCACAGCATCAAGCCATCCGGACTCAGCGTCCAGGGCTTGGTACAGTCTCTCTCCACTGCACGATGCTTTTAAAACCCAACTCTCCCCAGAGTTGATTGTGCTTCCACATAAACTATATTGTTTAGGTTTCTGGAAGTTTCCTTGGCTTTCTGCTTATCGGTGTAGGAACAGTTTGTTCCCCGCCGCCGCTGCCAAGCATGTAAGCAAACGTGTTTCCTCTTTTTCGTGACGACAGGCGCATCTCATCGTCCTGAGAGGAAACCCGTCTCGAGAGGAGGCAGCCACGTCCGCACACTCCGTCGCCTGTGCCGCTGTCGCTTCCAGGAGGCCTGAGCACCGCGGTGAGAGCCAGCTCCCCCCGCCGTGGGCCCTGCGCCTTGGGCTCTGGGCGCGCTGCCTTTGGCATGGGTGAACGGGCAGAGGGAGCTGTGACAGTCGCTTCAGAGAGCCTTCTCGGTTAGGTCCACCAGAGTCCTTTGGTTTCTAGCCCTTTTCAGCCTTCTTCTAAACTTGCACTCTCAAACACAGCAAATCCAAACGCAGCTATCAGAGCCGCAGAGAGTTCATGCTGGGCTTACAGGGAGGCCTCCTGGGCTTTCAAAGGTGATCTATTTTTAAAGATTGTTGTGGAGCTACTGTGGCAACAGATCTGGCCTGCTGAAACGCCAGCCTTCAGACTCTCCCAGGGCTGAGCTTTCAATCAGGATAAACTTACACGTCTTCAGGATTCCAAAAGGAGGTTGCCATTTATGAGTCATACAGTTTTTCTTAGCCCTACATAATAGGTAGAGCGGTCAGCTTGAGAGGTTTTTAATCTTCCATCCCAGGCCCAAGCATACAGTATGCCTCTGTTGATGGAGAACATGCTATCCTAATGCCATTTTCTTGTTGTTGGCCAGAATATTCAGAAACAGAGTATGATTCATAAAGAAGACCCGAGGTGTATTCCAAGATGTCAGATAAAAATACTTATCCACTATAGGAAAATAAGATCCAGTGTGGCATCAAGCTGGAAGTCAACATTTGGAAGGCTTGAGGCTGAGGTTCTGGGAGCAGGCGCTGGGCTCAGATGAGAAGGCTGGTAGCGGGAAGATGAAGGGGGCACCTTGGGAGCAGACTGGTCTGCAGAGGTCCCTGGGCCGGGCAGGGGCTCCTGTCCTGGGAGGAGCTGGGGAAGGGGGTCTGTCTGTCCATCCCCCTTAATGATCCCTCACTCTGGTCCCCGGGAGCTTTGCACACCTTTTCAGAGCTGGAGGATAGGAAAGGCAGACGCCCTTTCTCATTCTCACTCCCTAGAGCACTCCACACCTCCACCAACTTCCAAACCTGCAGAAAGCCAACATTTTCACCAACCTGTTGGTGGCTAATTTTCCTTTAATAGGCAAGAGAACCTTCCATGCTACAAGTATTAATAGGATACTTAAAATGCAAACAGGCTAGAAACCCCTAGATTAGCAGGAGTCACAAATCTACATATCCATAGGGACCAGGTAAGCAATCCGAGTGAAGTGGATGGTCCTTAGAAGCCAGTAGCAGCAGCAGCATAATTATCATTGGCAGCTAACCATTGGCTGTAATCTGAGAGATACAATAGGGAGTGGTGAGGACTGTGACAAGCTGGAGAAGCCTGTCCCCTGTCCAAAGTGAGCAACTGTTGTTCAGCTGTAGCCTATTACTGTCATGTGGAAGGCAGGCTTTTATTGGCAGGTCTGCTTTTTCAAGAGAAGGCAGAAATCTGAAGTTTTATGTGAAATCAATGCATAGTTGGTGGTAACTAAGTCAAATATGTTTCAGGCTCTGAAGGAGGCAAAACAAGTGTGGAGGGCTAGATCCCTAACTTCTGACCTGGGAGCATGAGATATATTTTTTTCTAAGTTTTCCAGTCTAAATACGGTGTTGATATAGGCTCCCCTGTAAATTGAGGATGCTACTAATACCTACTAGATACAGATAATTAGATCTGTGAAAATTGAATGACCTCACTTCGTAATAATAGCTACATACATATCGTATGTAGTGTCACGGTTCTAACCAAGTTAACAAAGGTAACTTACCACAGCTCCATGAAGTTGATACAAGTCCCCAGGTCTCAGATGGAGAAACTGAGGTGTGGAGGGTTAGGTAATTTCCCAAGAGCCATAGCTGGGGGATGTAGACTTGAACCCAGCCTCTTGACCCCCCTGCCCTATAACAAGGACTGGCACTGCACATGCCTTTTCCCTCCTTCCCCTTCCCCCACTCACACCTGCCAAAGACTGGGTGGCTCTGGGGGGGAAGCGGACGTGAGAAGAGCGGGGCAGCCCGAGGAGGCCCACCCAGGAGCCCACAATGGCCTCAGCCCCGCTTCTGCCCTGTGTCTCTCAGGTGGCTCAGACCACGTGGTGACCCGCACCAGGAAGCCAACTTGCCTGTCAGTGTCTGAGATGTTGGAGGAGGGTGAGTAGGGAAGGAGAGACGCAGACTTGCTCAGGAGCAGGGAGTTGGACAGTTGCAACTGGCTTTGCAGGTTAGGAAGGGGGTCGCTTCTGCCTGAGGCCTGGAGGAATGGCTGCTTGAAACACTGACCTACGGAGACCCCAGGAGCCTGGAGCCGGCAGGAATCTCAGCAGCATCATATTAACAACAATGACAGTGGCAGTAGCAAGCGCCGTCATATACAGCTGCTGGCGCTCTCACCAATATGCCCATTTCATCCTAACAAGCTTTGGAGGTGGGGCACAACCCCCCATTTCACAAAGGAGATTACCCAGCCAGCTCTCCACACCGCCAGCCCGGTCCATACTCTCTCTACTCACCACTTTACCCAAGAAGGACAAAGCCCCAGTCCATCTGAGGAGGTTCCCTTCTCAGACTCGGCTTCCACTAATCAGAGGACACTAGAAATGTCTATGACTTGACACTGGCAGGAAGAGTCCACCTGAAAGCAAGGAGGAGGCCGGGCAGAGAAGCTGTCGGCTCAACAGATTCTGTGCAGCAGCGGCAGGAAGCCCTGGAGCAGGGGCAGAGAGAAGCCCAGCCCTCGCTCCCAAGGCCTCAGACCTCAACCCAAAATGGGTGCATCAGAAGAGCCAAAGCAGAGAGACTCAAGCTCATTCCTACTGTGTTAACAGGCGTGAGTCTGCTGCCATGGGAACCTGTGTTTCCTTGATGGAGAACACGGTGGGAGACTGGACAATGACCTAGCTGGCTGCTGCTCAGATCGTCGGTCCCAGTCTTACCCACAAGTGCCTAAGCTCAGCGTGGGCCCCGAGGGGGCGGCCGTGTTAACACACATGGACTCGGCATCCCCCCAAAAAGCAGGAGTGAGTGGGTCCCCCCTTCCAGCAGGAGCCGCAGCGGCAGTGGGTAGGTGCCTCCCCACCGCCTTTCAGGGCACCTGGGTTCCATTTCTCTGCTGTCCCCTAACACACAGCCGACGCGGTGATGAGGAACCCACCCAGGGCTGAGGCTCTCCAGGCCTCTGCTACCTCCAGCAAGGGCAAAGGAAAGGAGAGAATTTGGAAGTGATCTCTGACAGCTAAGCGAGGGCCCGGCCTCCCCACCCAGCTCTCACCTAGGCAGGCCTCTCTGGCCTGGACTTTGGTCACTTGTGGTTCGGAGGTCCCAGTCGGATCCCCTGGGAGCAAATCCATACTTTCCACTGAGCACTGAGGAGCTCAGCTCTACTCTCCTATGTGTAAACTTGTCTGTGCCAAGTACAGTTTGTTTGTTTGTTTTTTAAAGAATCATCAATGAGGGAAAATGTCTCATTTGGGGATTCTCCATAGCTGCTTGCTGAATGCCCATTGAAGGCATTGCCCTCCAATAAACGAAACGTCACTGGCCAAGAAGCCAGTGTGTTTCTGGCTCCACACTCAAATGAATCCCTTTGCTCTGTGCCTTCCTGCATTCCTTATGCAGACAAAACTGCCCTAGAAGTCACGGAGGATTGTCATTGCATAAGGGCTCCCAATTCAGGCTAGCGAAATGTCACTAACCTGAGCCTGGCCAGCTTCCCAGAGCAGCCATAGACAAACTTGGTATGAACAGTTCTCCCAGCCCTGCTGAGCGTCAGGACATTGGCCTTGTGTTTATAACTCTTCTCCTAAAGGATATTAAAATGAAATGGGCTGAAGCCGAGTACATTTTAGTGTAAACCTTTGAGAGGCAGAGCCCGCTGAGCTCGGGTGGCCTTGTTTGGAAGAGGCCCCATGCGGGGCCTGGGCCTGGGAGCTCTGTCGGTTTCAGAGACAACAGGAAAACACGGGCTACGCCCCTACCCACCTTGGGGAGGGGGTGGGACCCCCAGTTCTCGGCCCTGTGGACAGACTCACGAGCGTGTCTCCCTAGCCCTCTCTCATCCTGACGTCCCCCCTCATCTTACACAGTAGTCAGGAAATACATGGGTATCTAAAGGTGGGCTCTGCATCTCCGTGAAGTCCCCTGGCTTTTACCCTCCACAGTCACCCCTTTGCTCAAATCATCCTCCTGTGGCCTGCCTCTCAGCATTGCCCGTACCAGACCCTGCCCCACCTGAGGCCCACTCCCTACTCCCTGGGTTACCGGTGCTCCTTGAGCCCCGTGTGTCTCAGAGAGGCTGGGAGTCAGGCCGTCTCTGGCACACACACACCCAGCTCCAGCAGGCTCCCAGCTGGTAATGCGGCCACCCGGGAGCAGCCACGGCCAGCGGCTTTCCCCAACCTGTGGCCATGCTTGGCGGGCCCTGCTGCCTCCATCTCCCACCTCCAACCCGAGGCCCCTGACCCGCTGCTAGCCACCCCCTCAACTCTCCCTTCCTCCTCAGTCTTCCCCCCCGCCAAGCCCTGTGTGCCCTCAGAGACCCTTCCTCAGCTCCTACCCAGGGCCCGCTTCTCAGTACAAAACGCCCAGCCTCTCTGAGCCTGGCACCCGAGCGCCCCAAGCAGATGTTAGCGTCCAGCCTGCTCTGCACCCCGCAGGCCAGATGGGGAAGGGAAGGGGCAGAGAGAGCAGTGAGTGAGGCCGGAGAAGAAGAGGGGCTAGCAGGACCCCCTCTCAGAAACCTCTGGAAGGTATCTTAGAGCACAGCCCATCTAGAGGACTGGGCCTAGACAGAGGCCAGGCGCTGCCCACCTGACCACCCTCCAGGTCAGACAGAGCGTGGCTCTGCAGGTGCTCTGTCCTCAGAGGTCCAGGGAGCCCCGGAGCCCCAAAGGTGGGGCAAGTGCAGGCTGCAGGGGTGGCAGCCCTTGAGGCCAGCAGAGAAGTGGAAGGGGCGGCCTTTTTCACCCTGAGTGTGCTGTTGGTCTCTCTTCACCGAGGTACAACCTGTGGCAGAACTGAAACCTCATCGAGCTTTGCTCGCAAACTGCGTTTCCTCTGTGTGCCTGAGAAGGAAGCCCGCAGCTTTACCCCTCTCCTCGGGAGGATGAAACGCTCTCTGATGACCACTTCTGTGAGGCGCTCGTGTTTCACTTAGTGCTAGCTAATGAGTTATGTCCAGAACTTCTTGGGAAGGCTTAAGTTATTAATACTCTGACTTGACTTCAAAACATATGATCGGGGCAGATTATGGAAATCACATATACTTCACCAAGACAACCCACTTGGGCAGCAGGCCTGAGGTTGCTGGACACCTGGGTGGCCCCAAGCGGTGTTGGAGGAGGATGGTCCTGGCCCGCTTCTGGTGGTGAGGACATCGAGGCTGGCAGTCTCCATGGTGACAGCCCTGCCAGGACCTGTGGGCCCCAGGCGCTGTGCAGACCAGCCTGCCTCCATCTTGGTCACCTCACTCTGCTGGTGCAAACCTGCCCCCCGAGATGGCCGTGGACTTCCAGGGGCCACGTGGGCTCAGCACCAGCAGGTCTGAGGCGTCTCCCAGACGCCCGGGGACGATGTTCCTCTTGAAGGTGATCTTTCGGTGTGGAGAAAGCCTGTCTTGGGCTTCGTCTGTCCTCAGAAAACCCTGTGCCTCCACCCCGAGGCTGGTGGGTGGTCTCAGGGCAGCTGCCTGCACAGGGCTCCCAGCAGCTCCCAGCAGGGTCTAAATGGGTTCAATCTGTTTGTCTGCTGGGTGTTGGCACTCCTCTGGGCTAATGGCAGGCTAAGATTTGAGACTTTCCATTTTCAAATTCCCTGGAGTCCTTAAAGCTTTTGTAGTTGGTGCAGAGTACAATTTTCCAAGACTATTACAAAGGATAATTGTCACATTATACACCCAGGCCTCTCTCATAATGAAAGCTGTCCTTACTGTTCCAACTCTTGCCTTTGGACAGCCTCAAGAAAATGAGCCCAGGGCTACCAGAATTTATTTTAATTAAAAACCTTCTGACCTCTAGGGTGCCAAATCATAACCCCACTTTCCTCCTGCTCTTTGAATGGAGCCCTGTTTTTTTTCATCTCTGTATGAACACACAGATGGAACAGAGTCTGAAGGTGCCTCTGGGAGACACTAAGCCAGCCTGCCCTCTGGGCCACACTTCCCCCTCACCCTAACTTGCAGACAGCCCCAACATCCTGTGGGCTGAAAATGGGAGAAGTTCGTGGCCTTGGAACACCTGTGCCACTGGGGCTCAGATTTATAAGCTAAGTCATGGCCCTATGCTTTAGAAAGTGACCTCATCCCTTGCTGAGGCCACCTAGCATCAGGTTGCCGAGGATTCTAGAAAAGCTTTTTAAGCTTAGCAACGGCCATGTGTATGATTGCTGAAACTGCTAGCTCCTTGTGAACCCACACCCAGCATCAGGCACAAGGCCTGTGCCAAGAAGTGGCATCCCACCCCAGGGGCTGTGCCCTCCTGACCCTCTGGCAACGCCACTGTCACTTGCACCAGAAAGACCTCCGAGGGGATGCCCACTCCTGGGAGAACCAGCTCTGCCTCTCAGGGAGTCGGTTCTTAGGGGTAGTAGGGCAAATTTTCTCTCCCCTCAGAGACTAATCATGGGGTTCATGGTTTAGAATGCTAGTTTGGGGGATGGGGGAAAATAAGTCAGGGTTTTGCAGTAAAGGAGCCCTCCTATATCCCAGGTAAAAATAAAAGTAGTTTCAAATTTACAGACAGGGAAGGCACCCACAGTGCGTGGCCTGGACTTTCCACTGTTCCCGAGTCCTTGGCTATTCTCACATGCAGCGTCCTGACAGGATGCCCGACTTGTGGTCAACTTGTACGTGACAACAGGTGTCAGAGAGCCCGCTCCCTGGCCCTGCCACTGCTGACTAGAGGCTCCCGGGAACAGAATTAGGAGCAACATGGACCTGTTGAGGAGCCGAGGACTCTGAAAAGGAGGAAGAGAAGCAGCAATTTTAGGAGCTGACGCCCGAGGGCAGATTCTCAGGCAGGGCCGGTCTCACCGCAAAGCCCGGCTTTCTTCCACTTCAGTAGCTATTGTGGCCTCAGTTTGAGTAATAAATTCCTTCCTTCCCCCCAACCCCTTCCTTCCTCCCTTGCTTCCAGTCCCTCTTCCAGAGATCCAAAGGTGCTAACAAGCGTTCTCTTTGGAAAATGTGACTGGGCCTCCCTGAGTTAGAGCCTGTGAGCTGTTTACGCACCAGTATGACTTACGCCAGTCGACTTCCTTTCTCCCAGAGCCCTGTGAGGTCAGCTGCACGAGGGAAGAGACAGGCGCCGCTCAGGTCTGGGACCAGCCCAGAAGGGGCGGTTTTCTTGGGGGAGACAGGTCAGCGTGTGATTGCCCGGGACAGGACTTTATGAGCGGCTGGAAAGCAAGAAGGCACAGCTATGTCCACCTGTGTCTGGAAGACCAGCTCCTTACCTGGGAAGGGAGGGGGACACTCCCCATCCTTTTTGACCTCTTCCTTTTTCTGAGCCTCGCACCGCTTCTGCAAAAGCCTGGGTCAGAAACTCAGTTCTTACCCGTTCGGTCCTGCCTCCTTCCCATGCCCTTTACATCTGCTCATCTTTAGAGTGAGGGTTCATCTCCGGGGAACAAGGCTGAGACTCAGAAAAACCTCTCCTCTTCAAGAATGGCTCAGTTACAGTCTCTGGTTAATTTCTAGTTAAACAGAAACTACAATATCAACGGTACTCCATTCTTGAGTAGACTTGTTAATTTTTAGACATGGAACATACATCTCTGTAATGCTTTTAGAATCAACAATATAAATGCCACATCATCTCCACATTTGCTGTCGTCAGATTATCAAAGTAACCAAAGTAGATACTTAGTTCGAACATTTAATCTGTAATATATTCCCCCATGAGTCAACAAAGACTAAAGTGATATAACATTTTTCATATACAGTAGTAAAATTTTCTCCTACCAAGAAAAAAAATTTGAGTACTACTTTAGAAGTCCATCTGCTGGTTTGGCCGTGGACAGACCCCCAGTGAAAGAGTGGAGCAGGGACCTCAGCTCACTAGACTTCTGTCTAGTTTCAAAGCCTGCGGCCAGCTGACCTCCCTGAAAGGCAGCACCCCCCAGCCCAGTTCTCTGTCTGACAACCAATACTTCTGTCTGACAACCGCATAGATCTTCAGCAGAGAAAATCTTGCAGATAAATGAAGCTTACTTGTTTTCAGACCTAAGTTTTCTTTAGGTTGCCTAGATTCGATAGACACATCTCCCAAGTGTTTGCTTCTCTCCTTTCCACAACAGATTACTTGGGATGTGCTTGAATCATTTCCATTAACCTACATTTCTCATTGTGAATTTCAGAGCTGTTCTCCAGTTCTCGAGGTGTATGGAGCCATTTATGTGCACTCTTCAGGCCTTTGGACCACTCTGTCTGTTTTCATGGCAGTGTTCTGTCCCCTCCATGTTCATCTCTACTCCCAGTCTCCCCGCTGGTTAGCCTAGCATGGGTGAGGGAGGCCCATAGCCACTAAAATTTTCAACATTTCTTGAGCACTGGCTAGGTGTCAGGCATGTCATCAGTTACTTGTGTGCATTAACCCGTTTACTCCTTACAGCAACCCTATAACAGAGGTGCTAGCATGAAAGTCCCTCTTTGAGGTGAGAAGCCTGAGGCCAAGCCTGGGAGGTGCACAGCCGGACGCAGCAGAGCTGGGCCTGAGGGCAGGCAGCATCTGACCTCTGGGGCCTTTCCTCCTTTCCACTTGCTTCTCCACCTCCCGGGACAAGCACGTCCTGCCCAGGCTAGCCCCATCCATCTGCCTCCGTGAATTCTAGAGCAGTGTGTTCGTGCATTCCTCTTTGGAAGTACTGCCATTTATATCAGAATATGAGAAAAGTTAATCCATGGGCCCACTCTCTGGAAAAATATTAAAATAGACAATACGCTGTCCTGTCTAAGGGCTTCCCTGGTGGCTCAGATGGTAAAGTGTCTGCCTGCAATGCGGGAGACCTGCGTTTGATTCCTGGGTTTGGAAGATCCCCTGGAGAAGGGAAAGGCTACCCACTCCAGTATTCTTGCCTGGAAAATCCCACGGACAGAGGAGCCTGGTAGGCTACAGACCATGGGGCCGCAAAGAGTCCGACATGACTGAGTGACTTCACTTTCTTTTTTTCTTCTTTCTTGTCCTGTCTAATCAAGAAAATGGGAAGAAAGCACCAAAACAAAATTCGAGGTGATAAAGAGAAAATAATCAAATACAGAGGAAGTCTGAAGAAGCTAGAGATAACATTTTACCTTTTTGCTCATGTGTATTTGTGCTACACAGTCCACACTAGATTTCCAAATGGAAATGTCAAGTAGACCTTGTATGTATGGGTCATAATCTGCCTCAGCAAACTGCGTGCTCATCATGCGTCACCGTAAAGTTGTCTTCAGCAGGCACTTCGGTTGTGGTGGTGGCAGGGAAATGGTGCCATGTTCCTCAGGGACACTCACATTTTCCCCTGCTAGAGCAGGAGTCAGCAAACTGCAGCCCAGGGGCCAAATCAAGCTCCCACCCACTTTTCTAAACAATTTTCTTGGCACACAGCCAGGCTCCTTTATTCACATATCATCTCTGGCTACTCTTTTGCTACGAGTCTTTGGTCCCCAAAGCCTAAAATAGTTACCATCTGGTCCTTTATAGAATAAGTTTGTGACCCCTGTGCTGAAGTCCTATAATTTTTCTGCTTTCAGACTAGATTCTACTTTACAGAGCTTCTTTTTTAAATATTCTTTTCTATTATGGTTTATCACAGGGTATTGAAAATATCCTGTGATAAACCATATCACAATATCATCAAGGATATTGAATATACCCTCTGATAAGCTCTGTGCTATACAGCAGGCCCTTGTGGCTTACCCATTCTATATATAATAGTTTACATCTGCTAATCCCAAACTACCAGTCCTTCCCTCCACTAGCCCCACCCAGGCAACCACAAGTCTGTCCTCTAGATCTGTGATTCTGTTTCCAATTCATAGGTAGGTTCATTTGTGTCATATTTCAGATTCCACATAAAAGTGATATCATATGGTGTTTGTCTTTCTGACTTCACTTAGTAATGATCTCTAGTTGTATCCATGTTGCTGCAAATGGCATTATTCCATTCTTTTTTTATGGCCAATTAGTATTCCATTGTATACACGTACTGTACCTTCTTTATCCATTCATCTGTGAATGGACATTTAGGTTGTTTCCATGTTTTGGATATTGTGAACAAAGCTGCTATGAACATGAGGGGCATGTATCTTTTTGAATTACAGTTTTGTCCAGGTATATGCCCAGGAGTGGGATTGCTGGATCATATGGTAATTCTGTTTTTAGTTTTTTAAGGAACCTGCTTCTCCATAGTGGCTGCACCGACTTACATTACCACCAAGAGTGTAGGAGGGCTCCCTTTTCTCTACACCTTTTCCAGCATTTGCTGTATTTAGACTTTTTATTGATCGCCATTCTGACTGGTGTGAAGTGGTACTTCACTGTAGTTTGATTTGCATTTTTCTAATAATTAGTGATGTTGAGTATCTTTTCATTTGCCTACTAGCCATCTGTGTGTCTTCTTTGGACAAATGTTTATTAAGTTCTTCTGCCCATTTTTCTATTGGGTTGTTTTGTTGTTGTTGTTGATCTCTATTATCTGTTTGTATATTTTGGAGATTAAGGCCTTAGTTTTCTACTTCAGTTTATTGGTTCAGAATTTCCAAACCAAGAGAATTCCGTGGTGGTCCAGTGGTTAGGATTCCATGCTTTCACTGCCATAGGCCTGGGTTCAGTTCCTGGTTGAGGAACTAAGATCCCACAAGCCATGTAGTGCAGAAGGAAGGAAGGGAAACAATCGGGGGGAAAAAAAGAATTTCCAAATAAAGTAGATGGTGCAAATTCTGCCCTCACACATGTGCATGCTCCACGTACAGTCTCCCAGTTCCTTTCAGATGCTTTTTCAAGCCATGGCCCCTGGAGGGACAGCCTTGAGGCTTCTCTTTGGACCAGTGCAACTGCTGGTTTTAGGAGTTCCTGGCTATACTGGTTTTCTTTTGCTGCATAGCAAATTATAGTTTTTATACACCTAGTTTAAGCTTACAATTCAGTCAGAAGTCTATCATGGTAAGAGTGGCTTCTCTGCTGAGGCTAAAATCAAATTATCAGCCGGCTACATTCTCACCTGGAGCATGGGGTCCTTTTCTAAGCTCAACTCTGTTATTAGCAGGGTTCAGTTCTTTATGTTGTAGGACTGAAGTCCCTATATTCTTGCTGACTGTTGACCTCTTTCAGCTCCTATGGGCCACTTTTGAGTCCTGGTACCGTGGTCCCTTCCATCTCAGGATTGGAGAACCTCCTTTTCAAATCCCTTTCATGTTTTGAATCTCTCTGCCTTCCTTCTCTGCCACCAACTAAACAAAACTCTGCTTTTAAAGCTCTGGTGACATTAGATTAGGCCCAAGGAGTAATCTCACTTTCTTACAGTCTAGTGTGCTATATAACATCCCTTATGACAGGAGTAATATCTCAGCCTATCTATAAGTCCCACCCATAATCAGTGAGGAGGTCATAATCAAGGATGGTCACTGGGGTCATCCTAGAAATCTGCCTGTAACACTGAATTTTTGCAGGGAGCCTCGTTTCATCTACTTACCACACACAGGCCTCAGGCCTCAACAGCCAGCCCTGCTCAGGCTCATGAGACCCTAGGCATCTTGGAGCACACTGGGCCTTTTCCTGCCCACCACGGGCCAGTCAGCTTCAGCCCCTCCCTGCTCCGCCTTTCACTTTCCTCTGCATCTTTCATGTCTGAGATTTTCCTTTTCGTTTTTTGTTTTCAAGATTGGCAACTATTTGAAAATATTTGTGTTACAGTATAGCCAATATGTTTAAGTGCTTCGAATGGTTGGGGTTTTTTCTTTCAGCAGCATGTCAGCCATATTTTCCAGGATTATAGTGTTATTAAACTACATTCCAAGATTACAACATCCACTAAAGTCAGTGCATCCTTGGAGTTCTAACCTCAGTGAGGAGTAACTAGAACTTTATGAAGAATTAATTGTTAATCAACCTGAAAACTTAACAATGCGTCAGGTCTGGGGATAGTTTCCCTGTTTGCATTAACTCTGCTTACTATATCACTGGGAGGGCCAAGATGTATGAAAACCAATGAAAATAAATTGCAGTATCTTTCTGAGAACTAGACCTTGTCTAATAAAACAGATTAATGGGAAAAGACAGTTTCCTTAACTGGGTTATCTTGTCCAGTTACTTATTATTTTCACCATCACTAAATGCATAGTTATTCTGTTTTCATTTCAAATCTGTGAGTAGTTTTCAAAATTGTTGTTGTGGTGCTTTTCTTCAGATGTGGCTGAGCAGTATTTTCAGGATAGCATGGCTAATCTCAAGGATGCTGAAGGGATGGAGAAAGCCAGATTTCTTTCAATTCAAGATGATTACTGCCATTTCCTACAAGCCACTGGACAGGACGAGGTGA
Source organism: Okapia johnstoni (assembly GCA_024291935.2). Taxonomy (NCBI): domain Eukaryota; kingdom Metazoa; phylum Chordata; class Mammalia; order Artiodactyla; family Giraffidae; genus Okapia; species Okapia johnstoni. The sequence continues at coordinate 6,085,645 of CM044326.1, forward strand.
GTGGGTTTGGACCACAGCTGACTAGTCATTTACTTGGACAACCCAGTTGATATCCAAAGGGCTACTCCTATACTCTGCAAGCCTTAAGCATCTACTGTGTACGAGGCATGTGCCAGGCTTCATGGGAAGAGGGATACATAAGGCCAGGCAGCCAGCTCCTGGATAGTCACTCTTGGGGAACAAAAAAATTATGAGAACATAGATGCCTTGTCTACCTGCAAAATACCCTAAAGGACTAGAAACCTCGAGAACCAGATGCACAGTCCCAGCTTATCACAGCCTGTGGTTCTAGCTGGCATAGAAGGTAGCAATTAGTGTGTCTTATTATCTTGGCTAATGAATGAAATTTACATATCTAATAAAAACTGCACAGTGCAGAAGTTATGGCTCACTGTCCGTTGAACCATAGGCAAGTTTTCCATGGCTTGTACAAATGGAACCAGACTCAGAGTTTAGAGTCATTTAACTATCCCAAGGGTAGTTAAACCCTTGGGAACTTGTTCCATAATAAGCCTACCAGCTACAAGACAGCCACATGCTTGATTTATATAAATATATCTGTATTTTCAACTCTAGCCCATCAAAGTAAATCCTTGACAGGAAAACGTTTTCTGCTGTTCTGTAGACCTCCTGTCCGACAGCCCTCTCCCAACTTAATGCTTCGCCCTCTCTCAATTGATGTGAGCTTAAGGATAGGTTTTTAATCTGGATGTACCCATGTTCCTTGGGCCAAATAGGGCTACAGTAACCATAATAAATGTAGTTTCCATATTTTTCTGGATCACTCAGCCAAGTAGAGAGGGGCCTTGCAGGGCCCTCGGGTTCTGGAACACCTCTGGAAGCTCTGTGGAGAGCGCTCAGGGCAGAAGTCTGACGGGAAGTGTGCCCCCTTCAGCCTCACCCTGTCTAGCTCGTCAGTCACCTTTACGTCAAGAAGGCCCTTGACTGCACCCGTTGGTTGCCATCTCATCTCTGCCGGTCATCATCTCCTGCCTGGGCCACTCTAGAAAACCCGAGCCCCAACTGCTCCTTCCACCCTTGCCCTTTTCTAATCCATTCCGAATAAGGAAGCCATGGTGGTCTTTTTAAAAAGCAGATCTCATCAGTGGACCTCTGTTTGTAAAATACTCCGTTGGCTTCTCAGTGCCCTTAATGCTGGAACCCCGCATTGCCCCTAATACCTTGCAAGACCTGAATTCTGCTGGCATTTCCAGTCTCACTGTTGCCCCCCCCATGTGTGTTGCCCAGTGGCCGTTTCTAATCCACACTCGTGGGCAGTGTCAGCACTTGCTTCCTGCTCTTGGAAGATCCTGCCTCATTGATCTCCTGGCTAATGCAGATCCATCCTTCAGGACTCACCAGCTTGCCTGGTTCCTCTCCCTCAGTATTCATTAGATTCTCCCCACCGTTTTTCATCATAGAATCCAGTTTGATATAATTATATAGTAATATATTACCATAATGGTGGCACTTCCCAGTTGGTGCTAGTGGTAAAGAATCTGCCTGAAACGCAGGAGACATGCGGGTTCGATCCCTGGGTCGGGAAGATCCCCTGGAGGAGGGCATGGCAACCCACTCCAGTATTCTTACCTGAAGAGTCCCGTGGACAGGGGAGCCTGGCAGGCTACAGTCCATGGGGTCGCAAAGAGTCAGACACGACTGGAGGGACTTCGCATGCAGGCATGCATCTTACCGTAATACACTGTGGATGGTTACTGTCTTTCCCCTGACTAGACCAGATTCTGTGAGAGCAGGGACCCTCTTGTTCATGGTGGGGGAGCGTTGAGCAGATGGGTGCGTGGATGCCTGGCTGTGGGTTTTCTGACTCTCTGGCTGCCACAGGGCATCCACCCTGTCCCCTGTTCCTATCTGGCTCCCTGCCATGGTGTCTGCTTCACCGCTGCCATGCCTCACTGCCCTGGCCCACGTCACCCAAGTCAGTGACTCTGATCTGAAGATGCACCTCGCTTCCTGGGGCCTCCCTTGGAGATTTTAGCAAACGGGCTCTTTACATTCTATGGCCCCGACCAGCCCTTCTGGCTCCCTCAGAAGAACAGACAAACTGCCTCTTCCTCAGGTGGGTGCAGCCCATGCCAGAGCACCTTGCTTGCAGCACGGAGCACAGGCTGGACTTCAACCCTCCTCCTTCTCTTGGCAGGCCCCTTGTGTGGGCCACGGTCTGTCCAGCCAGACAGAGTCTGCTCAGCCTCAGTTGCAGACCTCCCTGTGGGTTCTAGCGGGAGCTGACCAGTGGGGCTGGGCCCGAGGACAGTCCCAGGCACAAGGCTGAACTCAGACCACCCCAGATGGGGTCACAACCTATAAGTGGGCTGGGACCCTTTGCCAACAGGAAGGTGATCTTTGGGAAGGAGAATGCCTTTTAAGGTGAAATGTAAATGAAGGTTGTGGGCTTCCCAGGTGGCACTAGTGGTAAAGAACCCGCCTGCCAATGCAGGAGACATAAGAGATGCGAGTTCCATCCCTGGGTCGGGAAGGTCCCCTGGAGGCGGGCATGGCAACCCACTCCAGTATTCTTGCCTGGAGAATCCCATGGGTAGAGGAGCCTGGCGGGCTACAGTCCATGGGGTTGCAAAGCGTCGGACACGCCTAAAGCGATGTGGCACGCACGCACACGTGGAAGTGAAAAAGTGCCTTTGAATCTGTGATAAGATATTCTCCTAGGGCTGCTCTGCCAACAAGAACCCTCTCTAACTTCCTGTTCCCCGTAAGAAAATCCAAACCCCTCAGCCCGGCGTGCAGGCCTCCACTGCCAGCCCAGCCTGTGACGCCTGTCTCATCTCCCTCTGCTCCGATTCTAGTTTCTCAGCTGTAGTCACATTAGTCCACTCACTGGCCCTGAACGTGCCATGTGCTTCTCCCCACTACTGCTGTGTGCCCAGATGCCCAAGCCTGCCTCTTAGCCCACCTGAATCCTGATTATCCTTCCCTTCTCTCCGTTAACCTTGTCTAACTCTCAGAGACTGTCACAGCCTGTATTTCCTCTATACCCATGTCCATGTGGCATCTTTTCCACTGCCATCTTGACTTGCACTTTTATCTCCAGTTTCCGCAATTAGGCTGTAAATGGCGTTGAGAGCATCATTTAGGAAAAGGAGCTGGGCTCTTCTTTACCCCATTGGCTCCTCCAGGCCTGACAGCCAATTTTCATGGAAAGCTGCCAAACCCAACACTCACCTCATGGCCCCTGGGACGGGACATGACAGGCTTTAGCATCAGGAAGACCCAAACCAAGGGGGGGTCACACACTTCACAATTGACACAGCTTCTCTTCCCCAGCAGTGACTTGTCTTGTCTTTCCATCTGAGAAACTGTTTCTCTCTTTTCAGTGCCTTTCCTGGGGTTCCCTGATCCCAACCCCAGCACCTAATTCATATTCTTGCCAATAAAATGAGTGAAGGCCTTGCCAATTCCTCTGTCTGGGGAGTGCTAGCAAGCAGGGTGCCCTCAGGCCTAAGTGGTGGGCAAGGCTTCTTCAACAGTTTCTGCTTTATTCAGCTCTGAAATTCGGCGTCTGTGTTCTCTAACTGATATCATGCTTTCATGGAGGAGATGGTAGAAGAATTTCAGAGAAACGTGGAGACTGACATGCAGGGCTTTCCCTCTGTATGTCTTAGTGTCTGACTGCAGAGATTAATTCCAACCCATATTTTTTTTATTCCATGTTCGTATAAATAAGTCAGATAAACCAAACAAAATGTCAAATCTATTTAACTTTTCACCATGTCGAAATGTTTGCTTTTCATTTCCTGAAGTATATCTTGTGAGAAACAGAAAACCCTGGACTATATTCTGGATATTCTGTAAGTAGAAAAATTGCCAGGAAACTATAGTTTTCATTTACATAAAAACATCACTGTGCCCAGAGAAAGAAGAGCCTGAAACTAAGAGGGATTAAAGCTGGCAGGACCCAGACCCCAGGTCTGCCGCTGATGGGCTGTCTGACTCTGAGCAAGGTTCTCGACTGCCCTGTGCCTCGGTTTCCTCCTCTGTCAAGTGAGGATTAAAATTGTCCTTATGGAAAGGAGAGACTGCGAGCTAAAGGAGCTCACACACATAAACCGTTTAGCACAGTTCTTGACACGTAAAGGACACAATGCATTTCATGTTAGTTTTTATTCTTCCTACTCAACTAAACAGACTGGTTCCAAATCGGGAAAGGAGTACGTCAAAGTTGTATATTGTCACCCTGCTTATTTAACTTATATGCAGAGTACATCATGGAAATGCTGGGCTGGATGAAGCACAAGCTGGAATCAAGATTGCTGGGAGAAACATCAATAACCTCAGATATGCAGATGACACCACCCTTATTGCAAAAAGCGAAGAAGAAACTGAAAGAGGAGAGTGAAAAAGTTGGTTTAAATCTCATCATTCAGAAAACTAGGATCATGGCATCTGGTCCCATCACTTCATGGGGGAATAATCAATGGGGAAAAATAGATGGGAAAACAGTGAAAACAGTGAGAGACTTTATTTTTCTGGCTCCAAAATCACTGCACATGGTGACTGCAGCCATGAAATTAAAAGACGCTTGCTCCTTGAAAGAAAAGCTATGACAAACCTAGACAGCATATCAAAAAGCAGAGACATTTACTTTGCCAACAAAAGTCCGTCTACTCAAAGCTATGATTTTTCCAGTGGTCATGTATGGATGTGAGAGTTGGACTATAAAGAAGGCTGAGGGCCGAACAATTGACGCTTTTGAACTGTGGTGTTGGAGAAGACTCTTGAGAGTCCCTTGGACTGCAAGAAGATCCAGCAGTCCATCCTAAAGGAGATCAGTCCTGAATATTCATTGGAATGACTGATGCTGAAACTGAAACTCCAATACTTTGGCCACCTGATGCATAGAAGTGACTCATTGGAAAAGACCCTGATGCTGGGAAATATTGAAGGCAGGAGGAGAAGGGGACGACAGAGGATGAGATGGTTGGATGGCATCACTGACCCGATGGACATGAGTTTGAGTAAGCTTCAGGAGTTGGTGATGAACAGGGAGGCCTGGTGTGCAGCAGTCCGTGGGGTCACAAAGAGTCGGACATGACTGAGCGACTGAACTGAACTCAACTAAAATGGGTTCCTGTGACATCTGAGGTGGCTTTTTCTCCAGGGGTCTTTTATATATTCTATCTTCAGAGTTTGCACCATCCCCGCCCCCCTCCCAACCCCTCCACCCCATGTACATTATTTCCTGATTCCTATTTGAGAAGGAAAGTAGGCTCAGCTCATGAGACACACTACCCAAACTCATTCCCCCTAAAAGTGAAAATACATATCATACATATCAGTTACCTCATTTTCTTAGGAGGCACTGGTACTGGCATTTTCTTTATCCAGCTTTGAACTTAAAAAAAAAAAAAAGTATTTATTTAAATTGGAGGATAATTGCTTTACAATATTGTGATGATTTTTGCCATAAATCAGTATGAATCAGCCACAGGTACACATGTGTTCGCCCATCCTGAACCCCCTCCCACCTGCCTCCCCACCCCATCCCTCCAGGTTGTCCCAGAGCATGGCTTTGGGTGCCCTGCTTCATGCATCAAACGTGCACTGGTCACCTCTTTTACATGTGGTGATGTACATGTTTCAATGCTATTCTCTCAAATCATCCCTCTCCTCCTCCCACTGAGTCCAAAAAATCTGTTCTTTACATCTATGTCTCCTTTGCTGCCCTGCACGTAGGATCATTAGTACCATCTTTCCAGATTCCATATATATGCATTAATATACGGTATTTGTCTTTTTCTTTCTGACTTACTTCACTGTGTATAATAGGCTCCAGTCTCATCCACCTCATTAGAACTGACTCAACTGTGTTCCTTTTTATAGCTGGGTAAAATCCATTATGTATATGTACCAAAACTTCCTTATCCATTCATCTGCCGATGGACATCTAGGTTGCTTGCATATCCTAGCTATTGTAAATAGTGAGGCAGTGGACATTTTTATTTAACCAGACTGCTTTTTATTCCTTTCGCAGAGAGCCACTTCAATCCTCAGAGAGTCCCTGGAGGCCAAAGTGGCAGTGTTTGGTGATTTCAGTCCTGAGGTGGCAGAGACATACCGGCTCTTGGGTGCGGCCGACCTGGCACAGGGGAACCAGAGCGGGGCCCACAGGAAACTGAAGAAGGTAAAGCTGTAGCCCGACTAACTTGGAAAAAAATCCTCCCGCCCTTCCTGCCTCTCCACCGCACTCTTTTTAAATGAAACTTTACAGGTGGCTTATTTAGGTTAGACAGCACCATCGTTGCAGTTGATCTCAGCTAACACTTTTTGAGGCAAAAGATATAATAATCCTTTTGTGGACATAGATTTTTAAATAAATTATCAATTATTCTTTACCATGCAAATAATTTTAAATTTGTAAATAATGTAATTCATCATCTTATTTTACTCTTTCTGTACACTCAGTTTATAGAGGAGCTCTTCCGTATGTTCCTCTAGTACTCATGTTTATTTCTTTTTAAATTGGAGTTTGTGTGGATGGCATAAGGTATGGCTCTAATGTTATCTTCTTCCCAAATGGCTGCCCAGTTGTCCAGTACCAATTTATTAAAGAGTCCATCTGTGCTTCAGTGAGTAGAGATAACACTTTCATTATATACTACATTTCCACATGTACTTGAGCCTATTTCCAAATTTCTTTCCATTTTACTTTTCTCTTTGTTTCTTTGAGTTCCAGCACCCCACTGCCTTAGTTGTAGAGGCTTCGTAGCGTGGCATAGTCTCTGATAGGGCTGGACTCCCCTCCCTGTTTTTTGTAACCCCCTAGAATATCAGATTTTCTAAATATTCTGGCATGTTTATTTTCCCACATGAATTTTGGTATCAACTCGTCTTAGCTCCATTAAAATCTGGTGATATTTTTTGGAGAATTGTGTTACATATAAATGGGTCTCAGGAGGACTGACATCATTATGATGTTGAGTCATTCCACCAGAGAACAAGGGATGTCTTTATCTGTGTTCATGTCTACTTTAGCCTCATTCAGGAACATTTTAAACTGTTCCTCATATAGATTTCGTACATTTCTTACTAAATTGATTTCTCAGCATTTTATATTCTTTAATGCTATTACAAGTGGAGTTTTATCCACTATTACATATTTTGACTGGTTATTTTTGTGCAGATGAAGACTATAGGTTTCTCTGTGTTAATTTTGTGTTCTGCTAGCTTGCCTCTTTTCCTACTTGACTTAATTTGAGCACTGATTCTCTCAAGTTTTCCAGGTATACTATTACGTCATCTGGAAACAGTTTACTTTCTGTTTTCCAAATTTTATGCCTCTGATTGATTTATTTTTGTCTAATTGAATTGCCTCATACCTCTAGTACAATAATAAATAATGTGGGAATGATAGGCATTCTTGCCTTATTCCTGGTCTTAGTGGAAATGTCTCTAGTGATTCTTCATTTAATATATACTGGCTTTGGAGTAAGATTTATATATTTTATTGTGGTTAGGAAGTATCCAGGAATTTCTATGTTTATGAGTGTTTTTTTAATTAGAAATAATTGCTGGATTTTATTTTTTATAAAATAATTCAGTTTGTCAGTATCAATGGAGATAATGAGATGATTCTTCTTAGATCACTAAATATGGATGCATTTTATTATAATATCAAACCAACCTTGCATTCTTGGAATAAATCCACTTAGTCCTAATGAATTATTCTCAATGTGATATTGATTCTATTTGCTAATATTTATTTTTTGCAAGTATTTTGTAACAATACTTGTAAGTGATATTTATCTAAATATCAGTGTCATTTTACTTCATAAAAATAATTTGGAAGTTTACTTTTATTGTCTATGTACTGAAGGAGTTTATACAACATTAAAGCTATCTAGTCTTTGAAAGTTTGCACCACCTGTGAAACTCCTTAGGCATGGTGCTTTTAGCGGGGTGATTTCCTTGATAATTTTCTCTATTTCTTTTACAAACCAGTTGGTCTGTTGAAGCTTTCTATTTCTAACGGTGTCACTTTGTTAAACTGTGTTTTCCTGGCTAATTATCTATTTAATTTACACTTTCAGATTGATTTGCATAAAGATTTGCCAAAAACTCCCATGAATTTTTTAAATTTCTACTTTTTTAATGGTTATTTTCCCATTTTAATTCTTAGTTGTTGGGTTTTTTTCACACTTTTTTCTTGACTGAGTTAGTGGTTTGTCTACTTTGTTAATTTTTTTAGAAATGGGATTTGACTCCATAGATAAGTTGTCTTCCTAGTCTGTATTTCATTAATTTCTGATTCTATCTTTATTCCTTCTTTCCTTGTGTCTTACTTGTTTTACTCTGTTGGGATTTTTCCTGCCTTTTTGAATTGGGAATTTAATTCATTTGAGTTTTCGTTTTTATTAATATAAGCACTTTAGGCTATGAATTATCCTCTTATTGTTGCTTTAAATGCATTTATAAGTTCTGTTATATTGTGTTTTCATTACATTAGTTTTAAAATGCTGAAAACCTGTTAAAGTAAAATAGTTGCCTAAACCAAAAGAATTAACTTTAGTTCTGAGTGAGCTGTCCTTTAAGTCAAGACTTTTTCGCTTTTTATGACTTCTGATTCTGCTGCAAAAGTCACCAGATTTGGTAACATGCGTGTTGCCTATTTTTTAATGAGATAATATATGGTCATTATCCGCCTGTAGTAGTTATTGGATATCTTCTATGGGCCAACTACTGTGGTAGGCAGAATGGGGAAAGACAGAGAACAACAAGAAAAATATGCTTCTTGTCTTTGTGAGACTGTCTAGTTTAGCCAAGAAGATATACTATCCCAACCATTTTAGAGAATTTAAACATGACATGGATGCCAAAGCTGTTATGGTGAGGGAAGGGTGAGAAAGGAAGTTGAGGGGGGCAATTGCTCTGGGTTTTTCCAACCCCCACTTTTAAGCTAATGCTTATTGAGTGACTGTTATACCCCCAGCACAAAGTTAAATGTTTTATATCTGTTAGCTTATATAAGCCTTATAGTAACCCTAAGATTTGGATACTTCTGCTGTCTGTTTTCACAGAGAGGGAAACTGGGGCTGAAAGGATGTGTCTAGGCCTGGACTGCAAAGCTGGGAGCCATCAGAGTGGGGCTTTAGCACCAGGCAGTCCACACTGTGCTGTCTACTGTACACTATCATCACTTTCCCCTCTTGGGCTTCCAAATAAGATTCTGTTTGAATAGGTGCTTCTTGTGCTTAGAGAAAGTTTGGAAACCAGTGGCAGAGTACAGACAATGCCAAGATCAGGATAAGTAGGAGCCTGTGGGTTGCCACTGACAATATAACTCAAATTAGCTCAGGTATAAAGAAGCATCTGTTGTCTTATGGTTTCCAAGGAAGCTCTGACAGGTGTATGATTAGCAGGGCAAAGACCCAGCGGAGCCTCAAGAGAAAGTGTCAAGGCCAGACTCAAGTGCCACCAGGGCGCTCTCTGCCCGGGAACCCTTCCTGCCTCTCTCTGCGCCTCCTTCTCCTCCTTGCTCATGGCAGCATCTCCCCTGCCAGCGGGGGATGGCGGCCAGCCCTCCAGAGCTTTACTTCCAGCCCCCACTGCCATTTCTCAGTCAGAGCTTGGAAGTTCTCAGGCAAAGACTGAGAGGCCTGGCTTGGACTCGGTGCCCACCCTTGACCAATCACCTGAGGCCAGGGGTGTGGTGCAGTGTAAGACAATGGTGCCTTTCAGGCCCCTGGGTGGCCCACAGTGGAGGGGGTGCAAAAATCACCGTCCTTTGATCAGACAACCTGGACCAGGGTCACTAGAGCCCCTCCCTATTTGGAGCTGTTCCGGCCGAGGCGTCACCCACCCTGCAGGATCCTCCTCTCCGCTCCCGCTTCCTCATTTCTCCCCTGAGCAGTGAAGATGAGATAGGGAACACCTCTGCTGAGGGTTCAGCTCAGTCAACTCCAGGTGGCGGAGGGGACCCAGGAGTGCTGGAAGGCAGCAAATGTTAGCGGATGAGCAGGAATTTGAATTGAGGCCACGCAAGGCTTCATGTCTCCTTGCTGACTCCAGGAGGGCTGCTTTGGTTCCACTACTGACCACACACCAGGGCCCAGGCTTGCTGCTGCTGGGGCAGCTCATGCATCACTTCCAAACCTCACAGCAGCCCCCCAGGTCAGACCTTGGGAGCTGTGATTTACAGGCAAGGGGCCTGAGGCTCTTAGAAGTTAAGTAAATTGTCTATGGGCAAGTTACCATTAAGTAAAGCCCACATTTTCCTAAATGCCACTGGTATGCCAAGCATTGGTCTTAAACCCCCTGCATCAGGGTCATCTTCTGAAGCAGAATTTGGGGCAAAGCACAAGGGGCCCAGGGACCTGCATTTTCGCTTAAGTTGAGAATCACTGCTCCATGCCCCCAGCTCACCCATGGGGCTGGAAATCAGCTCAGCTTCAGGAAACTCCAGGCTTCATCACTCCGAGTCTGCAGTGGAAGTTGGCGACGTGTTTTCCTTTAGTTGACCTCATTAACCATCAGTCCCGAATACAATGACTTAGACATTTTAAAGCTATCTGCCACTTGCCAGAGTCAGAGAGCAAAGAGCAGAAACATGTGTCTGCACGTTGTGCCGGCTGTGGTACACACAGCCCTCATTTCCACTCTCACCCACCTGAGGACAGGACTGGTCGCTCTGCGAACACCAGGGCACACACAGGCTTTGCTGAGCTGGACTTGCTCAGATGCCGCATTTAGCGTGGGGCTCTGTGGAGCCAGCAGCAGCTCTCTAAAGCTCCTGGCCCAGTGTTTCTCTTGTTTTCACCACCACAACAGCTGCCTCCCCCAAGCTTTCAGCTCTGGAGCGGGAATCCATTGAATACTGGCAGGAATCCATTGAATCCATTTCCAGATGTGCCCTCTCCTGCTGAAGGCCCAGGCGTGGTCCCATGCACACAGAGAACAGGAAGGCACAGAAACAAAGCAGACAGCGGGATTAAGTTACTGAAAACAAAACCGCGTTATTGATCTCTCTTTCAAAGGCATCTGCAAGGGAACACTGGAGAACTCTGTTGGCTCCAGATGGAAATCTCCACCACAAAGTTCACGTTTTTCTACATGGAGACCTAGCTTTTCATCCAGGTGAAAGGCTGCAAACGCGATTCACAAAGATTGTTTCCTAGGTCAGGAGCAGCTCCAGACCAATCCCAGGCCCAGTACTGTGTGAAGTTGGATTGGGTCCCATCTTCACCTGGTCTCACTGCTGGGTGCTGTCATCATTGGGCTTCTGTCCACCACCTGATTACTTTATAGATGTGGACATTAAACATTTTCCACGAAATAACAATTTTCTCTCTCTCCAAGAAATTCAAAGCCCACCGTGATGAATCATCTGAAGAAAGGGGAAAGGAAATGTTTCTTATTCATAGATTGTATGTGAGAAAGCCAACCCTGGACAGGTCTTATGTGGTCACAGGTCAAGTCTCTGTTAGAACAGACTGTCAGGTCCTCACTGCTTCTCCATCCTGCCACAGAGCCTTCTACGTGATTCATGTCCTGTCATTCCACCAGCTGCCCACCTAGTTTCCCTTTAGCTTTTGTGGTGTTTTCCTCTTTGCCCTGGACACTGGACAATCCAGAGCCTAGTTTGGAGTCCCCATAGAGCCCCGGGTTAGCCCACTCTGCTTTCATGTGTAGAGTCTGATTCGTCCTTGATCCCTTAATTCTGATTTCTCTAATCATCTTTGACTAACCCACTATTGAGCTGCAGCAGTCCACCTCAGATCCCCTCTGAAAGAAAAGAGGGTCATAATGACATTGATTTCATGTACAGAATCCTGTTCTTGTTTTGAGAAGTGTGCTTAAAATCACTTGAAGCACTCATTAGTTACTGGAGATGTTTGTAGATTGGTTGATATAGTATAAGAATGGGAGCTGGTGGTTAAAGTGGTCAAGGGCTTAACTTTTTGTGGGGAAAATGTGGAGCCTCCCTTGCCTGATACAGGCTGAGTGGACATCAGAATTCCAGGTCTGCTGGTCATAGGCTGCCCTACGTCATCAGCTGCCAGGCAGAGTTCCTCTGCTCAGGGTCAGGCCCCCTAACTATAGCAGCCTAGACACAGTCCCCCATCTTCCCTGTCCTTTTGAAAACATATATAAGCTGTGAACACAGACTGCCCAGGACAAGGCTACATTTGCTGTGCAAAGTTCCTCTAATATGGGAATGCTTACTGTGGCTTGTGGTGGATGCATGATGTCTCAGACCTTCCTAAATTGGCATCACGGTCTGGAGGGTACAGGACTGGGTCTGGACAGACCATCCTGGCCTGAGAGCTTCTGATGATTGTCAAAACCTCACCGGATACAGAACTGTGGGTTTACGGGTGGACGGCCAGGAACGGAGAGAAAGGCAAAAATCTCCTACCACGTAAATTCAGTGTGACCTTAAACAAGTGGAAAGAGGGAGTGCCAGGAGTGTTATTGCACTCCGGAAGGACAGGGCGGGACCAGGGGGAGCCAGGCCAAGAAAAAGCAGTTTGAAAACCTTAGTTTTATAAGGGAGCTGGATTTCTTGCTCTCTCTGGCTCAGAAATAGATGGACCTAGCTTTTCCACCAACAGCTGGCCGTCCCCTCGGAAAAGAAAGCCCGAGCCTGTCTGTGGGGGCACAGCAGGCGGCCCCGCCAACGGCAAGTCCGCTGATGCCCTTGTTCTCTGAATATTTGTGTTGCAGTTGTCCTGCAGAAGGATGGTGATAGCCTGCTCTGAGACAGTGGCCAGGGGCTGGAGCAGAGTCGCGGGGGAGTCAAGGGATGTCAATAAGGATGTAGAACCCATGGCACTGGGCAGCTGAGAGGTGAGGAGTGAGGGAGACCAGGGAGAGCAGGACGCCGAGCGGGGCACTCGAGACACTCAGGGAGCGCTGCTCCTCAGCGCTGTCCAGAGCAGCCGTGGGAGGGCAGGCCTTCTTCCTCCTCTCCTCTTCCCCTTGTCCCAGGGCCCCAGCCCTGCTCCATCTGTGTTTCTCTCATGGGAGGCTTCCTACCCATCTGTGCAGTAACCTACAGGTCTCTGACTCATTGGCCTTCCAAGAAAGGGAGTGTGTCTGAGTGTGTGTGTGTGTGTGTGTGTGTGTGTGTGTGTGTGTGTGTGTTTGTATGAGAGAGAAGCAGGGTATGCTGCCTCAGACACTTGCTGCTCCTTCTGCGCGGAACCCCACCACCACCTCCCTGCCCCCGACCTGACCCTCTCCACATGGCTGACTCCCCAGCCTGCAGGTTTCCACTCGAATGTCACCTCAGAAAGGCCTTCACTGGCCCAAGCCTCCTCTACCACTACTGACCTCTCCCCGACCTTATTCTTTCATAGCCCGCATCCTTTTTTCTTTGCCGTATCTCTTACGAGCAGTTAGGCCATGTTTGTTTACACACTTTTAAATACCTGGCTCCCGCACGACACTGGAAACCCCCATCCACTGCTCCAACCCCGAGATGGACGCAGGGCTGGCAGCTGGCGGGTGCTCAGCAAACATCCTCAAGAACGTGTAGCTCAGCTGAAGACACAGGTCCAGAGGGCGAGGCTGGTGTCTGAGGGGCTGGGGAGGCCAAGCCCGCCCCCACCAGACCCTGTTTTTATAGGGAAATGCTGTCTGAGGAACTGTGTCTCGGTTTGTCCTTTCATCTCCCCACGTTCATCGTTTAAGGAGTCATTTCTGCTTGCCTTGTAAAGTTTAGTAAATGAAAGCATAACTCTGTTTTTCTAAACATTTAAGGCATTTCATACTTCCGTGTATTTTGACTTCTGATGTCTTCTTTTCTTCTTAATACTAACCTTGAGAACTGACATAAAAAGAGAAGCACAGTTCTTGTGTTCCTGGGTAATCTCTCCTCCACAAACATACTCTAGCATCAGATAATACGTGTCAAGAAGAGCAGAGATTTTAGATTCTGAGCATTAGAGTCTTTTAAAATATTTTATCTTTCTCAGGCTTTGTTTTTCATTTCATGTAAAGACAAAATACATGTGCTCACTTGAAGGTTTGGCACAGACCCTTTCCAGGCAAGAAAAGTATGTCTTTCTCCATTTTCCGTCATTGAGTCTCGTACCTTGCAACTGAGATGGCTCTTTAGCTGCAGCCCTAGCTGCACCATCTCTGTTATTAAAAAAGATATGTCCCAGCAGCACTTCTGTTGTCAGAAATTTCCCAATAGAAATGATGATGTGGTTTCAGGACTTAAGACTGGAGGTTGAGGGAGAAAAGGAGAGATTAGGCCACTTCTGCAGAGGAACTGCCATGAAAATAAGTGGCCCTGAGTACTAGCTGCAGATTGTCAGAGACCCCCCGAAAATCAGAAAATACACTTCTCTATGAGTTCAGGTCTTTAACTGTTGTACTTTTCTGAAGCCAGGGTAGACTGAGTCAGCTAACCTCTATGCCTCAGCTGCCGCTGAGCCACCCGTGTGTGCACACAGGGAGGGGTGCCGGCTGTGGGACTCGGAGGTGGGCCAGAGCAGGCAAGTCGGGGCCTCGGATCCCAGATTCCTTGGCCCTTGGGCTCCTTAGAAACCTAACTTTCAAAATAAAGTCGTATCAAATATAATTTTTAAGGTTCTCATCGAATACTTAAGATTGTGTCTTACGCCCCTGGCGTTATGGATACCCCTAAGAGAAAGTGGCACCTAGGAGACACACTTTCTGCTGTTGAGTGCCCGGATTATGATGGAGGAGCTTTGTGACACTGCATCCACATGGAGCTTCCTCACCAGACGTCTCAGCAGCTGACGTGTCACTGGAGCCCTGTGGTCTAAACACGTCTTAAAGACCCGTATAAGAACTTTATAGGTGGATCTTTTACTCAACTTATTTAGTCATTCATTAATTTAGCAAATACTGCATCTACTTAGGCACCGAGGACTGTGCAAAGGCCCTGGGACACAGAGGTGAGGAAGACAGACACGGCCCCTTTGGGGACAGCTCTTGGACGAGTGTAAAGCCTGAGTCTCCTTCTGCCTTCCTGAAGCGGGAAAGGTCTTTAGTATTTAGGAAACAAGGAAAACACAAACAACTTCTCCCAGTCCCTGCAGATAAAATCAGGAGAACACAAATGACGTATGGCTTCCTAAAACTCATCTGGAACCTCAAAATTTGGGGGTTTTTGTCCACTTAAAAATGAGAAACACCCTTTGGAGGCTGATTTCAGATCAGAGTGTACTGGACTCCTTGGGAGAACTGGGAGAGTACAGAATACCTTTACTGGTGGAGAATGTTCTGTTGGGGCCTGAGGAGTTCTTTACTTGGTTCAGTGAGATATTTACAATGCCCAGACTTAATCTCTGTCAATATTTTTAACAAAAGAATTGAAATACTTACCTCACACAAAAATGTTTCAGCAAATTTAGCTAGCAGCCACAGAACACTGAAAAATTTAATTTAAGTTTCTAGATAAAAATATGTAGCTAATTACATATATATATAAATATATATATGTACATATGTATATGGCTATGTAAGATGTTTTCTAGTTAAAGTCAGTAATGGATTATTTCACTACGTAAGAAATGTTAGCTGTTAAAGACCATTTCAGCTACTGGATGAACCACTTTTCCCTGACTGTCCTGGTATGTCCTCCCTGGGCACTGTCATCACAGAAGAGATTAGGGCCGGAGGTCTGTTTCCCTCCTAGTTGACATCCTTTTATACCTCTTCCCTCTTCAGCTAGAGTTTGGGCAAAATTTCATTAGTGAGTATGTGAAAGTGAAAGCCGCTCAGTCGTGTCCGACTTTTTGTGACCCCATGACCTATACAGTCCATGGGATTTCCCAGGCCAGAATACTGGAATGGGTAGCCTTTCCCTTCTCCAGGGGACCTTCCCAACCCAGGGATTGAACCCAGGTTTCCCGCATTGCAGGCGGATTCTTTACCAGCTGAGCCACAACGGAAGCCCATTAGTGAGTATTAATAGCCTAAAAATAAAACCTATTAACCCCAGAAACAGGAGAGTCTTGACTCCTGGAACTTAGGGGGTAGGACGGGATGGGCTCACCTCCCTCTGGTCTTGATTACTGAAGAGAGTCACTGTACCCAACCATGGCCCCCTCTCTTAACTCCACTCTCTCTACACAACACCCCAGTGAAAATGAGCCGCAGGCTCTGGGACAGAGGTGGCTAGTAAAACCAGTGAGAGTCCACCTCAGTACCGTCAGTTGCCATGTCCTTCTTCCAGGAATCATGAATATTCAGCTCATAGTATCTTCTTCCCTAGAGAATGGGAGGCCAGGGAGGAGAAGCTTCAATAGAAGCTTTGAGAAGAATTGAAATTCCTCCTGAGTTTTAGATTTTGGAGGCCCTGTCTCAAGGCAGACTGACCTGAGACCTCAGGTTTTCTCAAATAATCGTTATAACATGTGTCAGTAAAATTCTAATGCTTCAGTGAAGGAGTTAACACCAATGCATGTCAACATCAGCCCATCTCAAAATGAGCTGCATCTGAGGCACTCATACATATGTAAACAGGGAAGTTTGCAGGGGGATTAAAATTCAACCTGATCTTTTACACTGAGTGAAGGTATCCCTGGCCAGGTAGGAGGAAATGAAGTCTGTCTGGCAAGACGCGCTTGCCCTGGAGATGAGGGAGAACACTCTTGCTTCTCACCCGCCGTCCCTGTCTGAGCCTCCTCTGCGGGCCCCTGGTGGGGAGTACCCAGGTTTCCAATAGCCGTGAGTCAAATAGGGAGGAGAGCTGGAAGAGTTTACATCATGTCCCCATCTCCTTCCCCTCAAAGCAACACAGAACTTTCTCAAGGTCCCTAAGTTTCCAAGATCACAGCCATCTCCGTGTGAATTAAAGCAGGGTTAGCTCAATCCTGGGGAATGAGCTGCACGTTGCCTAGCCCAGGTCAGGGCCTCTGTGCAGACTGAGAAAATGTGAGGCTTGCTGCTCGGGAGAGCTAGGATTCTTGCCGTTATGGAATTTGGATTATATACTAAATAGAGTAACAGGGAAATGTGTACTCCTTTTTGGTGTTATATAATTCAGCTAAGAAATAGGGAATATTTTCTGTTATTTAAAAAGCCCTGCCGTATTTTCATCTAAAAATATCCCTTTCCTCCAAAAGACAACCGCATTCTCAGATTCCGGAACCACATTCTCAATTCCTCAGATTGAACCAAACCTTCAGAGGGGCTTGCTGTTTTCCACAGCTTATAAAAACAAAGCCTTTTGGTTGCCTGCATTTTAATTTTCTCAAAGACCTAAAAAATTCTGACTGACCCATAAGAATGAATACAGTCTTTAGTATGGAGTCCCCAAATCCTCACTTTTTTTTTTGGACTCAAGCTATTACCATGTAAAAAAGAAATTTAATCTTTTAAAAATATATTATGAAATATTTCAGATACAAGAAAAAGTATGAATAATATAACAAGCACTTCTGAGTTTGCTGTTCAGTGTAAGAAATAAAACATGACCCATACAGTTGAAGCCCATGCCCTACTCCATTTCCAAATAACTACTATCCTGAATTAGATATCATTTCATCTTTATTATTTTACTGTAGTTTTGTTTTACATTCAAATATGCACACACATATTATATGCATTCATCTGCAATTTGCTTTTTCCTCTCTAGAATCATGAGCTTCATCTGTGTGGATACATACATCAAAAATTTGTATGATGTCATCTATAAACAATATACATATATCACAATTTACTTATCCACTACAAAATATTCCCAAATCATTCTACAAAATATTCCCAAATTGGTTGTACCAATTTTAGTACCCGCTGTCAATGTATAAAAGAGTTCTTGTTGCCTCATATTTTGATAAAGCTTGGTGTTATCATCGGACTATAATTTTTGCAATCTGTTAGATAAAGGGGTAATCTCACTAAAGTTTTCATTTGCATTACTGGTTACTGGTGAGTTTAGGTGTGTTTATTAGGCAGTCTGTTTTCAACTTCTTTGAATAATCTGTTTATCTCTTTTGATCATTTTGCTATTAGTAGCTTTTTTTCTCATTACCTTATAAGAGTTCATTATGTATTCTGAATGTTAATCCTGGTTCAGTTTTGTGCAAATATTTTCCCTCAGTCTGGTTTGTCTGTACCTTGCCTAGGGTACATTTTAGAGCACAGATGTTTTGAATTTTAATATAGTTAAATTTCATCAGTCTTTTACTTCTGGTGTGTCTGGATCTTGTCTAAGAAATACTTCCCTACCTCAAGATCATAAAAAGATATCCTTCAATATTTTCATCTGTAAGTTTCAAGTTTTCATTTTACAGTTAGTTCCTAAAACTATCTGGAGTTAATTTTTGTGTTTGATATGGGGTAGGGATCCATTTCTTTCAATTTGGAAAACCCAGTGGTTTTATAGCTCCATTTACTGACTAGTTCAGCTCTTCCTTATGGACTCTTTAGGGCCACTTCTGTCATCTATCAGGTGTTAGATTCCACCATGTTTTGTGATTTATCTGGAAGAAAACCACAGTCTTAATTACTAATAGTTTTTTTAAAGTTCTTGACATTCAGCAAAGCAAGTCCCTCCATGTCATTCTTCAATATTATTTTGACCATTTTGGGCACAACTCTCATCTCTGCTGAGCAGGACAGTAGGGAGAAATCAAGACAAAGCCACTCCTGGATAATATACAGCTGAATATTTATTTAACTCCTAAACAAATCAGCTTCTAAGAAATTGCTGTGTATAATGAATATAGAAAGCCCATATAAAGCATTTGTTTACAAAAAAGCAAAATCATTTTAAAAGCTTTTTTGAGCTGTAGCAAGGGTCATTTAAAATTAGAAACCCTTCCTCTGGTCAATAGCAATGTTCTTGCCTATATTTTCTAAAAATACAACTTTTAAACATAGCTTTGCATATAGGTAGTCACAGTAGGGCCTCCCTGGTAGCTCAGCTGGTAAAGAATCCACCTGAAATGCAGGAGACCCCAGTTCGATTCCTGGGTCAGGAAAATCCCCTGGAGAAGGGATAGGCTACCCACTTCAGTATTCTTGGGCTTCCCTGGTGGCTCAGACAGTAAAGAATCTGTCTGCAATGCAGGACACCTGGGTTCCATCCCTGGGTTGGGAAGATCCCCTGGAGAAGGGCATGGCAACCCACTCCAGTATTCTTGCCTGCAAAATCCCCATGGACAGAGAAGCCTGGTGGGCTACAGTCCATGGGGTCGCTAAGAGTCGGACATGACTGAGGGACTAAGACAGCACAGAACAGTCACAGTGAGTTCTATAAAACAGTGCTAAAACTGTGCATATGTTGCCTAGATCCCTCAGAGAATCCCCCCAACCCCCTCCCCAATTTTGTTATTGGAGTATAGTTGCTTTACAATGTGTGTTAGTTTCTGCTATACAACAAAATGAATGAATTACACAGAATACCTACATTGAAGGTCAGATTGTTCCTGGGAGAAACCTTGAGAATGCACTAATTCCTTCATATCAGGGGTCTGTGAATGAGGTATTCTTTCTCTCATTCAAGGGAGACTTGATTTTCCCCAAAAATGCTCTCAGCGACATTTTCATAACCTCACGATTACTGCTTGGTGTTCTGCAGTGTCTTCAGATCCAGACCCTCTTATACGGACCCCAGGACAAGAGGACTCTGGCCACCCAGCAGACCATGGACAGCCTGTCTAAGTGAGTTGACCTCCCCTGACACTGTTTACTTTGCCGTCAGAATCTCAGAGGAAGCTGGTTCTGTAAGGTTTAGTGGAACTTTCCGTGGAAAGGACAGTCTGCTGACTGTCTTCCCAGTACTCATAAACTATGCAAGCCCAGTTCCTTTGAACACTCCATTGTAAAATATCTTCTTGCCCATATCCGGAAGAAATCAGCTCTTGGAGAACGTCAGAAGCACAGGCGGGGGTTCATCCTCCTGCAGACCGGCTGCCTGCTGGTCATTGTCACCTGCTGGAGAGCAAGGGCACACGGTCCTACGCGGCCTGCGGGCGCTCTGACCTCGCCCGGGCGCCGGCCTTCCGGCCTGGACGGCGCAGAGCCAGATCCGCCGGCTCCAGGACGCGCCTTGAGTCGCGGGGGGTCCACTGTGTCCGCTTGGCGAGCACGGCCGCAGGAATCAGAAACCGAGGAGAAACGCTGGGTTTTCCGCTCCTGCGGAGCCCCCTCTCCTCTGCCTGCCCTCCTGAGGCTCCCTCGTGAAGTGCAGCTCAGCAAGTGCCAGGCTGGTCTTCACCGCCGCCGAGGCCAGCTCCAGGCGCGCAGAGGCCAGGGCCGCCGCACTGACCCCTCTGCTTGTCCGCAGGGCCCCCGAGGTGCCCGCGAGGCCGCGGCTGTCCCCCGGAGCCAAGGCGGCCTTCTGCACCGGCGGGAGGCCGCACAGCGTGCCCGGGCGCTCCAGGCCCAGCGCCACCGACTGAACCCGCCCCGCCCCGCCGCGCCCCGGGGTGCGCCGCGCGTCTCCCGTCCCGTCCGGAACGGGGCCTTCGACAGCCGCTGCTCCGGTTTCCAGGCCGACTGCGTGCTCCGAATGCAAAGCCACCCCACACCTCCCGTGGGCCCCGTGTGGACAGTGGGTGCCCCTCCTGGTGACCTGCCCCTCTATAAAGCATTTTTCTTTCTGCTACCTTAGTGGTTTCTTCCGGCTGACAGTTCTTACCCATCAGCACTGCTGCGGCTGCAGGCTTCGCGCCTTCAACCTCTGATTGTGTATGTGTATTTGGTGTACGGCCCCTGTGCAGGGTCTGGAGTCAGATTTGGAGCAGGAAGATGGTGAGTAAAGAGCTCTTTCTCATAGGAAGGTAATAGGGATTGAGAATAAAATGCTAATAAAAGGAAAGCTGGGAGTATTGAGATCAGTATGTTTGTGAAATGAAGCTGCCCCAGAGCTCCTGGGAGCCTAGAAAGGGGCCCTGAGGAAGCATCTCCTCCCTGGTGCACGCCACCATTCACGGAATTTGGCAGGGCACCAGGCGGGTGCTAAGAACCGAGGGCACGATAAACGGGGCACTGTCCCCGTCTCTCAGAGCGTGCCACCCGAAAGGGCCACGAGTCACTGCCGCATCACGGTGGAGCTGGTTTGATGACAGCAAGAGGGAAGGAGCCTGGTACAGTGGGTGGGTGATAAATGGCCCTGAATTTGCCTAGAGGTCAGGGAAGGCGGTGTAAAAGAGAGGAGAGAGCCGGGCAGGAGGCGGGCACAGAGGACTGCCGACGCCCAGCTGCTGCTTCCTGCAGCCTCCACTCCAGCCAGGGGAACGTGGCCGCGGCTCTGGGGCGCTGTTTTGAGTTGGCACTGCCCTTGGCCCCCCCTCTCCTGACCGTGTTCTGGGTTCAGCATGCAGGGGTATGGAGCCGTGGGGTTCGATGAGAGCTCAGGTCCACGGTGGTCTTCAGTCCCCTGGCAGGAGGCCAGTGTCAGTTGAGAACAGGAGTGGCTCGTCTTGAGCACCTTTCCCCACGTGAGATCCAGCGCTGGGACCAGGTTGAGCATGCAGAGGGTAGGAGTGGGGTTTTAGCCCCACTTCTCACTGTCCCTTCAAAGCCCCACTCTCATCCCTTGGGCTGTGGCCCAGCAGAGCTGCAGGCAGGTACTGAGATGGCAGCAGGTTGCACCATGGTCCCCTCTCACTACAAGACCAGGAGGAAACACAAAACCGCTCTGGCTCCATTTGTGCTGGGCACCACACTGAGAACGGATACAGGAAACAAACCCAAGTTCTGGGACAGGGTGGAGGGAGGGGGGTCCCTTGTCTTTGACAGCGTGGCAGCTGACTACACAGGCCACCCCTGCTTGTACTCACCCATCCTAGGTAGGCTTGTGGGATGAAGGCCACATCCAAAGGTGTGAGAAGTGGTCACTGAGTGTCCTATTTGGTGAAGACATGGACTTGGATGCGCATGGTGGGAAAGCACTTTAAATACATACCACACTGGAGTCTGCCTCAAAAATGTTTGTGCAACTCAGAAATTCCTGTGTTGAAGCCCTCAACACCAGTGTGAGAGTATTTAAAGTGGGGCCTCTGGGAAGTAATTAGTACATGAAGGTCAAGCCCCTAGAATGGGATTAGTGCCCTCGTAAGAAGAGACAAGAGAAATGATCTTTCTACCCTGTGAGGGCACAGCAAGAAGGCAGCCGTCTGCAAACCAGAAGACAAAACCCACCAGGAACTGACTGCACCAGCACGGTGATCTAGGATTTCGACTCACCAGAACTGTGAGAAATAAATGTCCACTGTTTAAGTCTCCAAGCCTGTAGTATTCTGTTCTTATGGTATTCTATTATAGCAGCCTGAGCAGACTAAAAGCCCATGCTGGGTTTTTGAAAAAACAAAATGCAAATTCTGATGTTATTTATTCCTCTATTTCTCATAGGATAATATCTTGGAATCACAAGAACTAAAATACTTTTTTCATTTAGCCCCCACCCTGAGGAAAGAATGAATTTGGGAATATTCTCTATCAAATGTGTCCTATCTATTAAATGTGTTAACTTCAGAACAAAAGGAAGACTGGCTATTTCTGTTTCGGTTTGTTTTTGTAAAAGGCTACAAACAGGTAAGCATATCTACTCCTTTGTCTCAAACTAGTGCAATTTTTTCAAGCTCCTAAGAAATGGCCATGATTAACCACTCCAATTTGCACTTAAGGTTAATAATGAACCACCTTGGTGTGCTCAGGATTGTTTTCATTTTAACACTGAAAGTTCCATGTCCCAGAAGAGACCCCTCCATTCAAGGCCAAGTGGGATGGTTGGTCACGCTGTTGTCACTAGAATTGCAGGCTGTCATGATGACAAACTGTCTAGTCTGTATTTTAATATGAACCAGTGGTTTACGCTCTATCTGCCATGCCTTTTCGTTCTGTGCTAACAATATCGAGTTCTGATTCAAGTGAGTAATTAAATAACTGAGACTTTTCATATATATATTCTCCCCAGTGATTCTGTGCCACCATAAAAAACATGCACATCAACACATATATCCTTTAATTAGAACTTAAATAAAAACCACAAAACACCTACTGGAAAACATTCTCTTTAGGAACAACAGGGTTTTTTCTTAGATTTTTATTTTTACACATTCTTATGATATATCCCTTCAAAGGGAACAGGAGGTTAGCAAGATCAGCTTTTTAGATGATTCCATTCTAAATATACATTTTAAACAAACAATATCAAAACAACCAGTGGGGAGGTGAAAAACATTCCATTAACACCATTTTGTCTACACAATAATAAATGCGAAAGGACTGGCTGTGTCCTCACCCTGTCTCACCATAAAGCTGACTACTATTGTCTCTGGTTTTAAAGGACATGGAACCATGGGGTGACCTGTCACAGGGCACCCCCTGCTCTGCTCTGGGCTGTTCCAGAGATTTAGTAACCAACCACAGCTCATGACTCCATATTGGCAAACACTCTTGGCAGGATACTTCTTTAAGATGTGCACTCCAACATGGAGATACAAGTTAAGACCTAAGACACTTATTTTCCAATGGAGGGGGACAGGACATTAACAATCTATTCACCTCAGCACTCATTCCCAGGGTCACAAGCTAGGAGAGTGACGTTGAGCACAGCCCACACTTAAGACACACATAACAGACACCCCCCATCATAAGTCTGTCTTGCCATCAGACCATAGGCTGTCACCTTGACCAATTCTCACCAATAAATAACCTATACAAATACCATTACCAATTACAATCAACATAAAATCAACTCATCTTTATATTAGAAATGAGGAGTCTTTGTTGGAAAACCCGTCACCTCCCCTGACAGTTTCTGACAATCACCAGTTCCTCTGGCAGACAACAAAAGTTTACACTTGCAATTCAAATCAACTTTCCTTCTATGCCCTGCTTCACTGTGTTTTAAAAATAGACCATCCTGAAAGCTGTACTGTGATGCTCCTCCACTTCCCGATTAGGAAAACACACTCTCTCTAAACTACCTGCTGTAGCCATTCCTGGCAGCTGAGATGTGTGCTGTGGAGGTCTGAGGGCCATCCTGTGAACCCCAGAGGGAAGACCCTCAACTACCCCCATAGCCACGTCCCACCTGAGGATGACAAAGCTGGGATCATCATTTCTCAGCGTGCTACAGGCAGTTAGGTCTGTGCTACTGTGTTAGGGGGAGGTACAGTTTAGACAACATTAAGTGAAAGAAGCTAGTTTAGATTAAAATAATATTGTGCTGCTAGAGATACTCTTTTTATGTGATGCTATAGCTTTAAAGAAGCAAGCTTTAAAAACACCACCTTTGTGCAAAACACACCCGACAGAGCACACCCATTCTAGTATCTTCAGTTCAGTGGTGTATATCTGCAGGGCTATACTCTGTGGCCTGGGAGAGCAGGGCCTTTGCTTCCTCCAGAGCCCCTCCTGGGTGCTTCCGGGCCAGGTGGCAACAGAAGCACCCAGCTCCTTCCCCAAAACATCTATTCTGTTTAATGTATCATTTGTTTCCCTGGATAATACACCCCAACTGTCATGATTTCTGTCTAAAGTGCAAAAACCTCCGTGAGGTTGGTGGCCGTCTTCCATCTCGAACCCTTTGTGCTCAGAAAGGCCTCCACCCCCATCACTGGGGGGTTGGGAGGGGCTTCTCTGGGAGGCACAACCCACCTGGGCTTCCCACCACTGTGCACGACCCCCCTCCCTGCAAGTCTGCGCTTCAGCATCCTATTGTCTTCAGGGTCTACCTCCCACCAGTAAAATTAAATGTTTAGATCCTAAGGGCTAAGGTGCAGAAAAGCTCAAGTTCACTCTGGTAGGAGCTGGCTACTCCAGAACTTGTTCAAACCAAAAAGAGTATTTAGACTGTGCACTACTAATGACCTAGTACCACGAAAAGCTGGTATTATAAGCCATTCCCAGTAATCCTTCCCCAACCCCCTGCCCCCACCTAGACCCAGTGCAGGGTTCCAGGAGCTTGTGCAAATGTAGCAAGTGTGATGATCTGATACACTGCAGGAGGCTGGAGCTGTCTTCTCCATAAATAAAACACTATATTTTTTAAAGTTCTGCACATAGAAGGCAATTCATTCAAGTCTTAAAGTGAATTTAACTCTAAGATGAATAACTTTTTCCTAAGATGAAGTCATTTAGGTTTTTTTAATCTGCTTATTTCCTATGGTTTCTTTTTGAAAAGACTTTGTAAATAGACAAATGAATTCATTTTTCCCTTAAAATGTTAGTTTACTATTTCATGTTAGCACATGTGAATAAAATTTGCTCTTAAATATATTACTTTAATCCCATTACCATTTAGGTGTCTTACCTAGGCAATTATACTTTCAAACAGATGCCAGGCACTTCTGTGACCAGGTGCAAAAATGGGAGAAGTCATCTCTAGGAGTGGAAAGAAAACTCTAGAAAAAGGAACTTTTAAGACTAAAAAGATAAAAGTATTTCTTGTCAAAGTCCCAACTCAACAAAATTCCAATGCCTTTTAAGGCATGAATTAGTTTGAAATCTTTACAGATTATCAAGTAAAAAGACACTGCCTGGAGTACTCAAAGTAAAAAAAAAAGGAGGAAGTTTTAATAAAGAGTTCACCTCCCTCCCTTAAAGTAAAGGCCTTTATGTGTTGGTATGTTACCAAACAAGATGGCATTTAAAATCAAATATCTGTTTATCAAAACCAGTGTCCCTCATTTTCCTCCTCCTGACTGTCTAGATAGAGGAGGGCAACCTTCTTTTCATCCGAAATCACTGACCTCTGGTCTACCATCCTCTGCAGCTGCACCGTCTTATCAAATTCAGCCTGCTCCTTGCCCCTTTCCCCGGGGGCCTGGTGTCTGTCCCCAGCAGAGCCCTGAAAGCTCACGCCGGCTGCCAGGTCATTCCTACTGCTGGCATCTCTCCAAGCACCATGCTCAGACACACTAGGAGCTTCTGCTTCCGTCCCTGTGGGGAAGAGGACTGTGGCCTCTTGTGTCCAGCGGGGGGTCGCCTCTATGTTACTCACGTCCATCTGAAAGGTAAATGAAGTTTCTTTGGGCCCCAGGGCAACATGCCTTAGTGTTCTGCCACTGTCTGCAACCTTGCATACCTCCGGGGAGTCTACCGAGCCAGCAAGTGCGAAAGGTTTGGAAACAGGCCCATGGAAGACAATGTGTTCAGAGGCCTTGGCTTCCGCGGGACCCAGCTGAATATGCCTAAAGGACCTGCTCACACCTGATGTCACTTCAGTCCCTGACATGTCTCCTGCACTAGCTTCCTGGGGAGACTCGGAAACGGCCCTTTGGAAGGTGCTCTTTTCAATCAGGATGTTCCGACCCACAGTATAACTACGGGTGGCCTGGGTCTCGTCTGCCGAGCCCTCTCTGTGGCTGCTGCTTTCTGAGTCGCTAAATTCCAAGGGCGGGGGAACGATCTGCTCGGTGGTTTGATGCCTCTGAGGCCCGATGGTGACATGCCTGACAGACGTGCCGTCCCCTGACCATGCTTCCATGTGCACAGAAGGTTCCCTGACACCCAACTCCACTGTGCCTGAGAGGGGGGCTGTGAGCTGGGTCTGCTCACTGAGCCCCTCCCGGGGGCTTAATCGAAGGTGCTTTATGGAAGTCTGGGTGCCCGCTGACTCTTCTGCTTGAGAAGAGTCACCCGCCTTCCCCACCCCAGAAAGAGGGGCCTGAAAAATAACTTCCCTCTGAGCATAAAACTGTTGGGAGCCAAGTGGGCTGTGACTCCCAGATCTGGGAGGCTCTGTGGGTAGCTCTGCAGGGCCAGGCTCTTCTGTGCCTCCGGTCTTGGGACAGACAACGTCAGGCCCTGGGAAGACGACTTCTGTAGACACTGGGCTCTGACGGGCACCCGATGTAAAGTGCCTGGCAGACTGGCTGGCTCCCGCCGAGCCCGCTGCCCAACTCGAGTCGCCCTCCCCACTTACCTCCACCGCCTGAGCGGCGTGTCCTTCAGGTGAGACCTGCTCAGTCCTCCACGTTCCAGGGGACGCTATCTGGACGCGCCCCCCAGACTGGCTGATGTCCTCCAGTACGTGAGCGTGGACAAAGCCCGTGGGGCTGGTGACTTCCACGGTGGCCGACACGGGGCCCGGGGGCGAGGCCAGGCCCGTGTCAGCCTCTCCCGCGGAGGCGTTGTACAGCTCCTGGGTGGCCCAGCGCCTGAAGCCGCCGCCGGCCTCCGCCTCCGGGCTGCCTGGGCCCGGGCTGCGCCGCCGCGCCAGGCTGTCTCGCACCACCGATTCCACGGCCTTCTCGATCTCCCCCACTTTGTCCTTGCTCAGCTCCTCCAGGTCTAACTGGTCAGCGTCCACTGTCTGTGAGAGGTTGACTTCGGCCACTAGGGTCACGGTCCCGCTGCCCGCGCTCTGGACTTTCTTCACATCAAAGGAAACACCCTCAGGCCCGCCCTGGCCCTCTCTGGTGAGGGCGGACAGCTCTTCCTTCATGCGCTCCGGAAGGTTCTCCTCCAGTTGCTCGATCACCTCCACCAGCTGGTGCCTGGGCTCCTTGGAGCCTTCCTTAATGGATGTGTGCAACTCATGGGGTATTTTGATTTCCTTCTCAATGACTATGGGCTTGGCATGAAACTCGCCACTTCTAGTTTGTTCTTTCCAGTGAGTAGATGCTGTGTCCCCCTCCAGAGACGCTTCTGGAACGTCCACCGGCTTCACGACCTTCTCTCCCGGTACGTCGTCCCTCCGCATTCTTCTCCGAGACCCCGGCACAATCTCATCCTGCCAGGAGTACCTAATGGTGGATTCCTCTTCAATGTGGATCTGCCCATACACGGAGCCTTCTTCTCGTTCGTGGGCCCCAGGGTGTTCGTCCGGAGTCGACACAAAGTAACTCTGCTCTCCCTCCAAGTCACCTGCCTCCGTCACTTCTTCCACGTGAGTTACGTTCTCCTGGGGCCGCCTGGCCTCCTGACCTGCGTTCCCTGAGCACGTGACATCTGCTTCTCTGTAAACCGCCTCCTCTCTCTCCTCAACAAGCCCCCTGGAGCCCGGGGACACGTCGTCGACCTCCTCCACTTCGAACGGGGTAGAAAACTCATCTGCCTTCTCGCTGCTGACATAGCTCATGGGCTCTTCGATAATCTCCACGTTGACGACTTTTGCTCGCCCTTCTCTCCCCTTTAGACCGAGATGGATCACGTCTCCAATCAAACGCTCCGCCGATTTTCCTTTCAGCTCCACTTCTTTAGCATCTTTGCTTAACAGGTAGTCCAAACCGGCTTCATCCGAAATGTCGATCTCTTCAGTCAGTTTTGACTCCACGACTATCTCAGTCTTTGCTTTACTGTCACCGGGAACTTCCTTCCTGTCCACATAAGTGACTTTTGTGTCTGGAAAAGAATCAGCGGACGCTTCTGCCTCGGGAGAGTGGGTAAACTGCTTCAGGATACTGGAAACGATGTTCTCAGCTATGGTTTCAGTCGTGGAACCGCCTTTCAGGGAAGCTGTGGTGTCACTGGCGCCCAGCCTGAACCCTGCGTCTCTGGTTTCCACCCCTCTCCCTGTCCCGTCACCAGCATCCTCCTTTACGGGTGTCTGGAGACCCTGGGGGGCCACCTTTGCTGTGCTGTCCTGGGACACCTCTAGCTTGATCGGTATCTCTCTCCCCTTCACACTTTCCTCCTTCAGCGACTCCTTCTCTCTGGCCTTTTCCTCATCTGCTCGCTTTCTCTCTTTCTTGCTTCTTTATCTAACTTTGTCAGTTCTTCCCACCTTAAGTTTCTCTCCTCTGAAGCCTTCTCTTTGGAATCGAACATCTTCTCTTCTCGCTTTGTTTGAACGGTTCCGGGTCTGTTTCTCTCCTGCTCCTTTGTGGCTTTAGCTTCCGTTTTCTTTCCCAAAATGGCGGTCCTCTCATTTGACCATGTGCCCTCAGAAGCAGCTGCCGCCATCTTGTCCCGGCGTTCTCGGGAGGGCTCTGGGGCGGCAGCGGACTCTTGGGCTGAACTAGCGGGTGGAGCCTTTGTTCCTTCAGTTCTTGGCCTCTCAGGGAATGCTTTCACTTGAGCTTCAGTATTTCTTAAAGGACCAGGGGTTGGAGAGAACGTTCTGAAGTTGGTCTGCCCGCTGGCAGTTTTCTCGTAAGCGTTCTCCTGCCAGGCAGTGGTGAAGGAAGAGTACCCGGAGCGCAGGACGTCTCTTCTGGCATCGCTTCCGACCGGTGTCTGCGAACGCGGCGCCAGGCTCTGCCGGAAGCTCGCAGGAGGTACTTTTTGCCTTGGAAACAGATTTCTCTCATTTTCTTTCTGTAATACTGAGGTGGTGTATTGATAGGACTTGTCTCTGAATTCTGTAGAAATTGAACAGCATTAAAATGATAGTCATCATTACCTTTTTTCATCTTAAAAGCATCAGCACCAATCAAATCTTATCCCGTCATAATATATACTATTACCACAGAAGAGTCATTATAAATGATATGTTCAGTTCCCAAATTACTTTTTCCGGTAGTTTCAAGGATCCCATGACAATAAAATACAGCCCTACAAATGCTTCCACACAACACTTTTCTCCAATTACTGATCTTAAAATACTCATCCATCTTAAATATATCAAACATGGGATCATAAAGCATGGCACATTATGCCAGTGAGGCTAGGGGTGTATTTATGTGGCAGAAATTTCACAGTTTGGAATCCTTCATTTCCACTTTGTTGAGGTAACTTTGTTTTACTGATGAGCAGAGAAGAGCTTCATAATTACCAAAGATAGAGTATATAACTATTAAACATTGAATGGTATTAGCCCACCACCTTTTACTATGCTCTTTTTTTTTCTTCACTGATTTCCATGTTGGGTAAACAAATACTGAAGAATTTAACTCTTTTTTTAAACTTCCTGATTTCTTTTTTCTTTTCTCCAAACATCTCATTTGAAAAGGTGCCAAAGCAGGAAGCCAGCCAGTCACCACTACTCCAGTCTATCTTAATGTTATGGTCGTAGGATTGGGAGGCTGTCTGTGGGGCTTCCTGCTTTGCTCTAGCCCATCCACAGAGATGCTGCCCTTGGGGATGGCCACACACCCCAGGGTAACTGCTCTTAGTTAGGGGTGGCTGCTGGCGGTAGGAATGTAGCCTGGCCAGCAGGACCATCTGGAGGTACCCCCTCATGCCCACCCACACCCACCTGCTGATCTGGGTAGAGCCTTCTCATCCTCTGGGTCTCCCCCACTGCAGCCAACCAGCTTCCTCTCAAATTCAAAAACAAACTTGCTGGACATTATCTAAAACCAAATTGCTTCCAGTCACAGATGACTAGAACCAAAATTATCCTGAACCCACTGACCTGTCAACCTGTGAAGTATCTGATCTGGGATGTTGTTTTTGAAAAATAAAGATGGAGGGTGTGGTATTTTTTAAAAATCTACCACCTATACAGATTGGTTGTTATAATCAAACACCCTCCTGATAGTGGTAACCAATACATACATGTATGCCCAATGCACCATGATTCTAAACATGGCAATACTCATGGAGCCTGAACTACAGAGTAGGGTGTACACCCAACACATTGTACCTAATGGAATCTGCCCTCACTTAAGAAAGTAAGCTCTTCAAGGTTATAAAGGTCCAGGGAAGTTTTCTTTTTCTTAGTCATCCTGCAGGTTCTCTGGGTCTTTCTAACGAACACTAACTCTCTTATAGTCGGTTCTGCAGCCACAGGAAGTTTGGGCTTTGGGCTGTGGCTTTTGGCCTGAACAGAGGTCAACCTCGGGGCACTAGCTGACACTGCTGCTCGCATCACCTTGAGCTGCCCACGCGGACACAAGCTGGTGGAAACGGTATCATCCTTTTACCTCTGCTCTCGACTTCCAGTGCTGACTGCCTGCTGGACAAAGTAATACCTCCCTGGGCTTGTGTTAAGGCTGTACGTCTTTGGTCTGTAAAGGGTGTTCCCTCCAAAGGGTGTGATGAGCAAATCCATGTCTACCTTCTCACTGGCTCTCCATCAGCCCTCTCCTCTCTCACCACGCTGGGTAGGAAGAACCCTCAAAACACTAGCTAGATGAACAAATGAGTTAATGAAGCCCTTTCCTATACAATCTCATCTGCATTATTATTGAAACTGTGTATGCGTGTGTATGTGTGCATGCGCACACACACGTGTGCTTAATCACTCAGTCGTGTCTGACTCTTTGTGACTGGACTGTAGCCAAGTCCTCTGGCTACATGGACAGGCTCCTCTATCCATGTTCCCAGGCAAGAATACTGGAGTGGGTTGCCATTTCCTTCCCAGGGGATCTTCCCAACCTGGGAATCGAACCCACACCTCCCGTGTCTCCTGCATTGCAGGCAGATTCTTTATCCCCTGAGCCACTGAAACTAAAGTAAATTCTGTTTGGTGCTTGAGAGGTCTGAATGACAGTTATCTGAAAACTCTTAACTAACCTCAACTCTTACAGATAAATGACACTGTACTCTTTATCCATGGAATGAACCTGCGCAGATGGACAGCATCTTAATGTTAAATGATAAGCTTCCCTTATATTTACCTTGTGGCACGTTTTCAATGCGCTCCGTTACGATCAATATCTCCGGATTACTTTCTCCTTCCAGTAAGGCTCTGTAAAAATTATTTTTAAAAAGCTCATTAGGAAATAAAAGATAAGTGCCTCTGTAAGCTGTGGATTGGGTCGATGACACATTGGCGCAGGGTCACGTGTCTGCAGATGCCTCAGGGCGTGCAAGACCACGCCAGCCCTGGCTGGAGAGAGTGCCTATCGGCCAAACAAACATAACGAGAGGGTCGGGCCTCCAGAAGGACTGGAGAGCCAAGGCCTTCTAGAAAGCCCTTCCAAACCCAGAGCGAGGAGGAGGAGACAGAGGGACGTGGACCCAGGTGGGGAGGCCGGAGACCTGGCTTCCCTAGGAAGCGGGAAGGGGGCCCATGCCTGGCAGGCCACCCTGGGCCACAGAGCCCCAGAACAGTTACTACTACCCCACTGGGGTCTCCCTGGAGTCACAGGTCAGGGGTTAATTAGGGGCAGAGGAAGGGCTGACACTTGTCTGTAAATAAGGCAATCAGACGGCATGTGCACTTTTCAAACTGGGCTCCTTGGGGACATCTTATAGATGAAAAAAATACAGGAGAGACGGAAGGGGCAGGCAGAAGGGGAGAAAGAAGAGCTTCAGACGCCCCCTCCACCACCACCACAGCCCCCAGGGCCTCATTTCCAGGCAGCACCCAGTTACCTCCTCTGATAAAAATGGCAAAATGCACTAGACTAGGGGGTTTCTTTGGCCATGTCTAACTCTAAAAGTGTAAAACCGTAGAGTCTTCATTGTTATCCATGTCTAGGACTCGAAGCCCTGAAGAGAGAGCAGATGCAGGCCCCACGGCCTCTGCGCGCCACAGTGGGTCAGCCAGATCCAGGGCCCCGAGACCCTAGGATGCAGGCTGCGGCAGGCACAACAGTTGTTCGGTTGCCAGGGCAACGTGTGAGGTCACCAACGTCAGGTCCAAGAAATACACCGCATAGGGCAAAGGGCAGGCAGAAGTGGAGCCCACTTGGAAATGCTGACTGACCACTGAGAGCCGGGCAGCCAAACAGGGGAGGGACGCCAGCGGGGACTCTGGGGTCAGGCAGACCAGTGCCAAGTCCTATTTCCACGGACTCAAAGGCAGTGATTCCCACACATGGGAGAGCCCCGTGGGTGGCTGGAAGAGGGCAGGAACCCCCACCCCGCAGCCCAGGGGGAAGCAGAGACGAGGGTGAGGGGTTCCAGTCCAGCTGTGCGCAGGAGGGTTCGCGCCCAGAGCCCCGCGCTCCACACCCGGAGAGCCAGGAAAGGAGACGCCAGCCTGCTAATCCCACACCCTCCTGACCCGGCGTGTTGGGTTCCCCTAACACAAATAGAAGATCCCGAGGTCCCTATAGGAGAAAAAGGCACACGCTGACGGGAAGGTCAGCCTGTGGGGGTGCACCCGGGATGGCACCGGCAGGAAAGGCAGCGTCCTAGAGCCAAGGGGCCCGGGCGGTGCCGAGAAGCCAAGTCCTATTTCAGCCCTTCCCTCCGCCTGCTTGGGAGGAAACCTTGGGAACCACAGGGTGCTCTCGCTGGCTGCCCACGGCAGGCAGAAAGGGCCTGCAGGGTGTCCGGACCAGCAGAGAACAGATGACAAGTGGGGCGGGGTGCTCAGGATAAAGATGCCCCCACGAGAAAAACACCTTCCTTCTGTCCTCATAGGGCCATGGCTTTGTTCCTCTTTCAGGGAAAATCCAAATCATCACCAGACTTTTAGAGTGCAGGACCCTAAGTTGGGTACTGCGGTTCCTAGGAGGGGCACCAGACCTCGAGGGGTGACAGAGCCCTAACACTCCCACCCCCGAGGGCTTTGCCAGCCCTAAGACGGGGCACCCTAAGCAGGCTCCGGCCCTGCCGTCTGTCTCACCGAGCCCCGGCAATCCCATGCTGGGCCGGTGGCGTGTATCCTGGCCCATGGTGAGCAGACCGGCAGAGAGACGGGGGCCAGGCGGCCTGGGCCCTCGGCCTCCCCTGCAAGCAGCCTGGGTCTCCTTGCAGGGGCAAAGAGAGCACCGTCTCACACACACTGTGGATCATGCCCCGCAGGCAGAGCCTCCAGACCACGCTAACGAAAGCACAGCCAACATGGCTTGGTGATTTCAGTCCCAATGCCCCTACAGGGGAGGACACTCCCTGAGGACTCAGGCCCGAGGCGACGCCCCTCCCGATGGCTGGCCCCACAGGCAGGAGTCACCTTTTCCCCCCAGCCGCCCAGCGCAGGGCCTCAGAGATGGGGCCATGGGTGCTGAACCGACACCTCCGTGAAGCCCCCAGCCAGACACGCAGCGTCCGGCCTCCAGTGCTGCCCACAGGACTACAGCAGAGGCAAAACCAAATCCGCGGGGCGAGGCCACGAAGGGTCGGTCCCCTCGAAAGCTTTCAAAGGAACGGTTTTTTAAGGAATAGACTCGTACAGCTTTAAGAAGCAGGTCAAGCCTTCTCTGGTTATTTTGGGAGCGGAGGAATAAAGCTGCTCAGAGTCATGGTGCTGGTGAGAGATGCCAACCGCCTGAATCATGGGCTATTAGTGAGCGTTTCATAAGGCCCTCAGGTTGGCAGCCCCGATAGGCAGGAAAACAAGCCAGCGTGTGTGGGAATACCAGGTCCGCGGCCTCGTTGAGGCAGCTGAGACAGGCCCATGGGTGGGAGCGAGCACTGATGCGGCGCCCAGCACCGACAGACCCCCGTGGGGACTGATCGTGGCCCCCAGCTGGGCAGCTGAGCCTGCTGACAGCCCAGGGCACACACGCTGTTGGCCACCCTGCACGCCCACCAAGCAGGGAGAAGAGTCCGGGAGGCAGAAGCTGTATCCAGAAGCAGCCCAGGGGGGAGCCTGCCTGGTCCTGGGTGGAGGGCTGGTTCCCCACATGCTTCCTAGCAAAGCACACATGGTGGGGGTGAGGGGCTGGGAGAAGGTGCTTCCCTGCCCCCCCCCCCAGCTCCAAAGAGACTAGGGGACTGCCTGCCACTGTAGATGGGGACTGGGGACTGGGGACTGGAGGGGTAAGGGAGAAGAGGGGGCGGAAGTCCATCTGTAGGACCAGCATCGCCATCGGATTTGGAAAGGTCTGCCCCTGGCACAGGCAGGTGAGAGACCACAAGCAGGCAGTGGTACCAGGTGCCTCTGGTCATCACCTCTGCATTCGGGATGAACGCACACGTGGAAAGTTTGTCAAATCCAGAGAAGAAAAAAAAAAAAGCAGACATAAAGAACAAGATTACGAATGAAGCAGAGAGAGAAAGCACAGGGAGTGGTGAGCAGAGAAACTTCCAGAATCAGGTTGCCTGGATTCAAACCCTGCCACTGCCTAGTCCTGTGACTCCGGCAAGCTGTGGCTCAACCCTGTGTGGCTCAGTTTCCCCATTTCTGAAACAGGGAGCACTGTTTGTGGTGCTAATTAATAAACTGATCACAAAGTTCTCGCAACAATGGTGTCATAGAATACGTGCTCAGTAAATGTCAGCCATCTTCGTCATCACCTACATCATTTTCTACTGACCTCAGAAAAAAGCTGATTTTCCATTAACCAAGATAATTCAAGAAGGGAAGAGATTCTGGATTACTTAAAGTCACGGTTAACTGAGGGCTAACTGAGTCACACAATGATGCGTGGCTAACGACCAACTGCATTCATTGATCCTAACTATCCTTAAAACTACAAGATTTATTAACTTCAAATTTTCCACCTAATAGGCAGATAAGTCTCAATGTTAACACATTTTTATAAGTTTTCCCAAAGCAGGATTCAACTTTTAAAATAACAAAATGTATTTCTCCAAGAACTTGAGAATTTCCAAGAAATGTTTTCCTTTGAACAGATAGATAAAAAGGTATAGGTGGTCTTAAAAATAATGGAGCGACCGGAAACATCATTAAAATGATAGAATTACCAACATTAGGCGTTATCCATATTGTAAATCTAGACACTGGATATTCTCAGTGAAAACCCTCTGCCCTCTGCCCACTGCGATCAGATAGACTAAAGGGGGTTCCGTACGTCCTCCCCCAGCACAGACATGTCAACACCAAGAGCCTAAAGGACTGTGCCATGAAGTCCCCAGACAGGGAATCTTCGCACTCCACTTCCGTATCTGGCCAGGCAAGACTATCTTTAGTGTTTCTCATTTGAGAAATCCTTTGGCCCTGCTCTCCATTTTTCCAGGGGAAACTTAGAACTGTTAATACGCTCCACTCCCAAAACGTAAAAAACAAAGCCTCTTTGTAAATTCTGATGGAGATTTCATCATTTGTACCCCAGATCAGAAATTCAAGACGGGCCCCTGCTTACCCTCAGTTTTGTCCTTTCTGGACTCAGCTTACTCTGGGTAGTTCTGCATCTTTTGTTTCAATTTTGACTATCTTTTTTTTTTCTAACAGCCTACTCCTAATGATGGGGTTCTATCCTCTTTTGGTGCAGGGGGTGGGGAGAGGGGATTCTCTATTTTCAACTGTGTTTCTACAAATTCTCAATCTGTAGCTTTTAGGCCTGATCTTTACGTCAGCAGCGAGGGGCTCAGGACATGGTGGGTTCTGAATACTGTCGTATTCCTATCCCCCACGTTCCCTACCCTTCAAGGCCCACCTCAAATCCCACATATCTTGAAAAGCTCTCAGGCCGCCTTGGCCTGAAGCTCACCATTCCCATTGTTACCAGACCCTATGCACTAGCAGGAAACCGTGTGCAGTATTTCCCTGGAACATGCATTCTGTTATTTTAACATCTTCTTTGACTTTTCAGCAAAGCACACTTCCTCTTCCCATGACACCCCCTCACCTCCCACCTCCCCCTCTTCTGCGTATGATGTTCACATCTCTGCCATCTTTCAAGACCCAGATCAACGTCACCTCCCTCGAGAAACCTCACCTGATTCTCACAACTCCCTTCAGACTCCAGAAGCCCTGCACTTGGGGACATGTCTTACGTCCTGCGGTGTAGGAGGCTACCTCTGTCCACATGGCCTTATCCTCAGCACCCGGCCACACCCTTGTGACCCCTCTGAGCAGGCATCATACCCTGCCTGTGGACCATCTCCAGAGCGGCCTGAGCACACAGACCTCAGCTCACAGAACACAGCTTCACAAGCGTGGTTCTTACCCACCCATCACACGTGGCCCTCCGTGGATGGCCCCTAAAACCAAGCTGCCCAAATGCTTGGCCTTGCTACAGACACGTTAGCTCAGTCCTCAGGTCCTTCAGCTGCCCCTTGGCCTGAAAGGCCCTTTCCTCATGGTCTCTTCCTGCTTGCCCTCCCTGCAAGACTCAGCGCTGCCTCTTCCAGGAAGCCCACTCTGCATGCTCCACCGGCCCCTTGCTAGGTCTGCCCATTCTTTGTCCTGTCCTCTAGCCTGCTGGGAGACAGGCTTAGAGTTTTCTGGATGCCCCTGGGGGGCTCTGCAAACAGCAGTGTGGGCACAGATCACCCGGGATCCTGTGATAGGAAACTTGGATCAGGGTGGGCCCAAGGCTTCCCAGACGCCTGAGATGCCAAGTCATGCCAACACTGTGGGTCTGCAGGCCTGCGTGAGCAGGGCCCCAGAATAGCGTTTCTCAGCCCTGGGTGCACCTGACAGCCATCCTTGTGGCTGAAGCACGACCCCGCTCGGGCCCACCTGGTGCCCGTTAACGGGAACAGCTAGAACTGGGCCCAGGAGCCGCCGCGTCACCCGCTTCTCTGGGCGGCGCCCACATGCAGACGCCACTGAGCACCAAGCCCCGGCCAGGTTCTGAGCATCTCCCCACGGTCCCTCAGCCCCCGGATAACAAACACTCCCACTTCAGGGGAAACCTCGAGTGATGGTGGCTAAGCATCTCCAGCCACGCACATGACCGGCGACAGGCAGACCAGAGCGAGCGCAGCCACGCCCACCTGCCTTCTCCGCACGCCCCGCCCCCGGCGTCCTCGGCCCGGGACTCCGGCCGTCATCACCGGCCACGTGGGGCGAAGCCAGGCTCTCCCTGGATACCAACTGACCAACCTGGCTGTGGTGACACCCTCCAGCCTTGGACTCTGAGGTTTGCTTTAATTTCATTATTTTATTAAATTACATATTTGGGTGTTAGCCGCTCAGTCATGTCCAACTCTTTGCGACCCCATGGACCGTAAACCACCAGGCTCCTCTGTCCATGGGATTCTCCAGGCAAGAATCCTGGAGTGGGTTACCACTTCCTTCCCTAGGGGATCTTCCCGACCCAGGGACTGAACCCCGGTCAGGTTGCAGGCAGATTCTTTTACCACTGAACCACCAGGGAGGCTATAAACTATAAGCTTGTATCTATTAATCATGCGCTACACCATTCTGTTAATACTTGAATGTTTCTTCTTCACAGTGAAGGTTACTGGAAAGGGTCAGACATCTGTGTTTGGAAGGGCTCACGGTACTCGACTGTGCTTTCAGCTTTCCAGAGCCCAGCCCTCCCCTCCCGTGTGAAGTGAGTGGTCGGGGTGACGGCTGACGAGCAGCGCTGGGGGGCGGCCGCTGCGGTGAACAGCCTCAGCCGCGATGGGGGAGCAATGCTGGCTGCAGCCGTCACCCACCTCAGCCCCCTGGACGGAGCTGGTGAGCAGCCGTGCAGCGCGGGCCCCTGCAACGAGGTCCCTGCCGCCCTCCGGGAGGCAGCGGAGGGAAGGTCAACTTCCCAGAGACGGCGAGTCAAGGTTCATAAAAATCAAATGGGCACTTGTGAAGAGGAGTTTTCAGACCTGGGCTCAGAATTTGGGCAGGAGCACAAAGTACCGAGAGAGGCACGTGAGACACGACAAGGATTTATCTTCAGGACACTTACCAGTAATAGGAAATGCTAGGCTCTGGGCTGGTACAAAGGAACGAGTCAGATTCAGCTGCCTGCATGCCTTCTAGGTCTGCAGGCAGCTCCGTCTCAGTGCTGAGCCCTGGGGGGCTGGGGGGGGGGGGGCGGGGACGGCGGCAGTTCTAACCACAGGGCCAGGCTCCCCATCTCCCCCAAGCTCACCTGGACTTCAGCAAGACACAGTGACATCAATCACTCGCTTCCTGGGAAGGACTGATGCCTCCTACACTGCTAGGAGATGGCCACGTCAGTCCCTAACGGGTGAGAAAAATGAAAGCCCAGCCACAGACAGGAGTAAACTCTGTCCCTGCTGATGTGAGCCAAAAAAGTTCACTCACCACCAAGAGAAAAGCTAAAAACAAGCTAAGCCTTGAGGACAGCTGAGCTGGGAGGGTTGTGAACACCTCCCAGGGAGGGGAGGCCCTGACCTCTCAGGCGAGAGGCCCACCTGTACGCGCTGACTTTCCACGACAGGGACGTGGGGACAGGACATGGGGGGAAGGCAAGGACTCAAAACCCCAGAAGGATGAGGCGTAAAGTCAGAGTCTCTCGACTCCAACCCAGAGGACCTTTACAGAAAGGAAACAGGAAGATCCAACACGCTCTGTAGAGAAAAGACCCCCTCAACTCCAGGCCTCGCCTAACGGGGCACAGGTGCGGGCTTTCTAGGCAATGGGGCGTCTGCCCTGGAAGGCTGGGCCTCCACCCCGTCTCAGCCCACGGGACTCGGGGAAGCTGACCCCTCCGAGCACTCTGTTTCCCGGGCCAAGGGCAGGCAGGGGGCCCGGCAGAGCCAGAGGGGCCCCGGGAGTCCTGCTGGGACAAGAGCCCCTCCTCTGCCCAAGCGACTGGGGGCTGCAGGGATGGCAGCCTGCAGCCGCTGGGGCCCTCCTGCCATGGTAGGGGCAGAGCAAGGAAGGGGCCAGAGACACAGGGCCAGACCGCCAGCAACGTCACCTGGGCACCGAACCCACGGTGCCGAGCGGAGGGCTTGTTCAGTTCCGTGAGGAACAGGAGCCTCTTTTGGCTTGAGCCAGTCTGAGAAGGGCTTCTGTCACTGGCAAGTGAAAAAAATCCTAATTAATGCTTCCTTCCCCCAAATAAAGCCCAACTATTTTGATGTTTTCCTTCTTAGTAAAGTTTAGCTTATCTCACTCCTCATGTGTTTGAACAGCCTGCCGATCTGATTTTGCAGCCTTCACCCCATGAGATTTCCAAGGAGAACGTGGAGAGGTGGACCTTGGCAAACACAGACTGGCAAGTGCCGCCTCTGCCCTCCCCGGTGCCCTGAACCCCCACCAGCTTGGCCCCGGGACCATCCCTCAATTCCGTGCCCCTGGGCAGGCCTGGCCCCTTAGTGGCCCCTGTGGGTCCAGCCCAGGGCTCGCCCGACAGCCTGCTCCCTCTTCACCGATGGTAACAAAAGCCCTGGCCAAAGGCTGGCTGAAGCAAGTCTTCCAGATAGTGAAGAATCAGTGAGGCTGGCCCCAGGCTCCAATGTGGATGCCCAGCTTACACTAGTCGGAAAGAAAGCTGCTTCTAGATGCACATCAAAGCAACCAGGTGGCTCTGATACTCAGAGCGAGGTTAAGATCCGGAGACCCCACAGGCAGCCCACAGGGCATGCTGATCCAGGCTGGGCTCCATCCCGGCTGCTTGCCCCAGCCAGGGGGGTGGACCTTGGTCCCCTCCTCTCCAGGTCTAACTTCCCCATCTGCTGACGATGATGGCCACTGACGACCAGGCCTCCTGGGATCAGCCAGGGCCAAGGCTCCAAAGCTCACCCACACCCACGACTGATTCACACTCACAGCAACCAGAAGTGAGAGGGCATCATGTCCAGTTTATACGGCTTGGTGGGTATGGCACAGGCCCTGCATCAGCCTGGATGCCTGCTTCTAGACCCTTCCCTCACATGCAGAAGGGGTGCATGATGTCCACCACCTGAGGGGTGACACAGGCAGTGAGCAGCCTCAAAGGACTTAGCACTGCGTTGGGCAGGCGGTAAGGGCTCAGTAACCACAGTCATTCTCACAAGTGGGGAGCCTGGGTCCCTAAAAGTCCTTCCACTGTAAGCATCTGTGAACTGGGCCCCTTGGTCCAGTCCTCATTGCTTAGGAAAGCTGCCAAGCGGTGGGAGGTGCCACCTCGGCCAATGATGGCTCATCTCTGGGAGCAAGAGGTGGGCACTGAGGGCAAGCACCACTCTGGGACCCACAGGTCACTCCAGGGACACGGGGCCACGGCCTCGGCCCCTCTGAGGGCTCCATGACTGTTTCATCTGGGCTGATCGAATTCAAGTCAACATCTTGATAAACAAAGCCAGGCACCTGGAGCTCCCTGCTGATCTTTAGGCAGAGATGAGGTTCTTCAAGGCTGAACCCCTGGAGACAGAGTCGGAGCCCGGGGTTTGAAGCAACAGCACAAGAACTGGCAGATGGACTCAGACTTTCTGGGTTCGAGTCCTGGTCCTGTCCTTTCTAGGTCTGTAACTAACACGGTACCTAATCCCTAGGATCCAGGGAGTTGGTGTGTGTAGAGCTCTTCACTGGTTCCCTAGACACGCAAAGGGCAGGCAAGGGGGCAACACTCAGCGACGCCCAGCACCAGGGGGTGCCCGCTCTGTGATCTGAGTGGGGCCCTGCCCCCCTCCCCGCTCTGGCCCTGGACACCTGGCTTGGCCCCCCTGGGGGCTGCTCCCTGCTGTGACAAAGCCACCGCTACTGCACAGAGCCTGCAGGCGCTTTCAGCTGCCGGCTCCAGCTCGGTGGGCTCAGCGCAGCACCCTTACCTGTAGGTCGCCACCTCCAGGCTGAGGCCGGTCTTCACCTGCACGAGCTCCTGGTAGTCCCGCAGCCGGTCGGCCATGGCCAAGGTGAGGGCTGCCTTCTCATCCTCCAGGTAGGTGATCTCTCTCTAAAGAGAACAGAAAGTTTGAGGGTCAGGGGGCTGGAGCTCTGCGGGGTCCAACTCAGCAGCTCAGGACACAGAAAGAGATGAAAATTTTCCAGATTTATTAAAAACACAGTCATTGCAAGGATGATTTTTAAATACTGTATTTCTCCAACCTGGAAAGGTTTATGTCTTTTTTTTAAATCACATAAGGAAGATGTGGCTAACACACAGAATTTTCTGTTCATACTCCCTAATAATAATGAAAGCTTGTAAAGCATTTCTACAGCTTAGACATCAATCAGCATAGGTAAGTAAACACATTGACACTGGCAAAGTAAGGTGCTATTTAAAATAAGCCAAGACTAGAGAGCAGGGATTGTACTATATTTAAAACAGAAGTCATTCAGATCTGAAACAGAATTTCCCCCACACTCACAATTTCCCCAGTTATAAGCTGATACAGACTTCTTTGCTTTACCTAGACAAGCTACTTTAAAATCATCAGGGAGAAAAGTTACGTTAATGAGACAAGAAAATATTCAGGGCATAAATGGCAAAAGTAAGACCTGGATATAAACCTCTTATGACTGTTTTCATAGCTCATAGTTAATAAGCGCTCCCGGGCACGTGTTCACATCGCCCCCACGGCAGTC
The DNA here is from genome assembly GCA_024291935.2 of Okapia johnstoni. NCBI lineage: Eukaryota > Metazoa > Chordata > Mammalia > Artiodactyla > Giraffidae > Okapia > Okapia johnstoni. The sequence continues at coordinate 6,127,451 of CM044326.1, forward strand.
CCGCTCCTGCAGGGTTAACTGCATCTGTCCACGTCCCGCCCGGCTGGGAGACACCGCAGCGCACTGCCTGCTGCCTCCCCCATCCCCACCCCCGCCTCTAGAAAAATGTCCTTTACATACGAGTCATACAACATATAACTGGTGAACTGGGTTTAAGATGAAATGACCAAGATAATATTACCTTCCTCAAAATGTACCAGTTTAAATCGATAATACATTTTAATTAATAAACACAATGGTTTCATTTATACCATTTCACAGTTCTGCACTACTCTGCATTAACAGGTTTACGTAACATTTTATAGTTATGCTGGGGAGTAATAGCTGAACAAATACTTGGAACTGTGAGTAAGTCCACACACTTTAACTTCTGGTTTGCAATGCAACACCGCCTTATTTCTGAATACAATTACTAAAAAGCTCACATTCTCAGACATGTATCTTTGTGGCACTTAAAAATTATAAGACTATTGGGAGAAGGAAACCTATTTTCATTTATCATGTAGTCCCTCCATCAAAGGCACCTGGCAACATGCTGACCGTCCACAATCAATACAGTATCTATGAAACTAAGGAATGGAAGCAACTAAGATCTCACATTGATTTACCACCTAGAAAGAAGCATGATCAGCATGTAAAGAACTCTGCTTCTCATAGCAGTTCTATACGTCTAAACTAATAATTTTGTTACGTTTTGTCTATATAAAGTATGCTAAAAAGAAAAACTGAAGCCACTTCACTTTGAAAGCGAAGGAGTAATTTTAAAGCAAAGGAGTAAATTTAAGAAGCACTAGGTAGTATCTGAGGGTGGATAAGTGTAAGCACCCCCCCAAAACTGGCATTATAAATAAAGAGGTTCATCAAAGCCGACCATTGGCCAGTCTTGATTTAAGTGACAGTTACCAGAATTTAGTCACGCATGACATTCACATATTCTGTAGTTAAGTCTCAGTGTTAAAACCCTACGTTTCCCCCATTTTAGAGGCAGTATAAACTCAGATACAAGGTTACAGTATGAAATGTTCTGTAAACATAAGTATATAAGTCCTTCCTACTAGAGGAAATTCTACCTAAATATTAAAATTTGATGACATACAGTAATGTCTTCTTTTCAGAGAAGTTCAATTATTGTTAAAATGCTTAGGAAAAGAACCAGACATATTCAATTCTCTAACCACAAACCTCCTAGGAAAGTCACGATCTCCCAGCCATGCCAAGGAGGTAGCACAAAGATTTTTCTCCCTCCCAGGGGCCCAGAACAGTTCTGTGCCCCACAAAATAAGAAGAGGGAAATCAAACTGTGTTTAAGTTACAATAAGAACAGTTCCAACCACATTCCCATATGAGTCAAGTCTTCCTAAACTGTCAAAGGAAAACTCATTGACTTTTGGAAGCAGGAACATAAGAATTACTGGCTCCCAGCAGTCTCCACAGGAATTGTAACCAATCCTGCTGGTTGAATAAAGCGTCAGACTCGGCCTCCAGTTCTCCAGGAGTTTTCAGACCCTGGGCCAGGCCAAGGCACTTGAGTCTGACACATAGCAGCGAATTCTAACCCAGGCAGAACAGTTTTGCCGAGTGATACAAGAGCTGGGGAAAAAGGTCACCTTTTCAGTTGCTATTTTAGAGAACTTCTGGGTGCCTCACAACGGATGATGAAATGCAAGCTACACAAGGGAAAGTATGCTGCACTCAGTGTCCAAAGAATTCCCTTTCTCTTAACCAAACTTGAGCGGCTCCTAGCTAAGCACATCACCCAGACACAAGAGGAAGAGACTGCAGGTGTCACCTTGAGTGCTGGAGCCCGAGGGAATTTAAATACTGTGATAACCTCATTTAGATGCAAGAACTAAAAGCAAGTGTTAATAACAGCGCATTGACTGGATGTTAAGTATTTACAGCTCTGACCCAGGCCACACTCTGAACTCCAGGCTCATCATTTTATGTTACGAGACCAGGTGGCTATCTCGGAGGCATTTCAAACCCAACTCTGCTCTCCCAGCCAAGCCTGCCTTCCTGCACCAACCCCGTTCCTCCAGCTCCTCTGGCCCCAAGCCCTGGAGAGGACTTGATTTCTCCCTCTCTCCCACCATATCCAATCCATCTGCAAAGCCTATGGGCTTCAATTTCAGGGTGAAGTCCGACCTCTGCCCTTCACTGCTGCCCACGGCCCAGTCCTTCAGCACCTCCTGTCTTGATGGCAAAGTCTCTGAAAGAGATCTCCCTGCTCCCACCTGTGTGGTTGGAACTGCACTTAACTTACAGTCTGATTTTCCTCCTCTGATTTTGCACGGTGCAGAACTGTTCTGGGAGGGAGAGAATTTTTGTGTTACCTCCTTTGCATGGCTCGGAGATCTTGACTTGTTTAGCAGGTTTGTGGTTAGAAACCCGAATGTGTCTGATTTTTTTTCTAAGCATTTTAACATAATTGAACTTCTCTGCTACAGTCCCTGGGGTCACAAAGAGTTGGACACAACCGATGCGACTTAGCACGCACAAACTTCTTTGCAAAGAAGTCATGTGCAACACAGCAGCCAAAGAGACTCCATGAAGACACAGATCACCACTCATCTCTGCACAGAGCCCTCCAGCAGCTTCCCGCACACTCAGAGCAGAAGCCCAGGTCCTGCGGCGGCCCCCTCCCCCTCCCCCACGTGCCCCAGTCACACCCGCCCCTGAACACCGCAGTTTCCACCTCCAGACCTGTGAGGTCAAGGACTTGTCCGTTTTGTCTGTTATGTTCCCTGCTGTATCCCCAGGACTTTAGAGGCCAGCTTGGCACACTAAGTGCTCAAGGAATGAAGTGAACGGATGCAGCCTGTGGGCTACTTTCATCACCCCTAGTTCACAGATGGGGAAACAGAGACACAAACAGTGGCAGAGCCAGAAATGAGCCCCAAGTAGGACAGCAAAACTGACTCCATTACAACCAAAAGAAAGTTCTCAGTCATTCACACCTTGGTGGTTGCGTAAGCTGTCCAGGGCCACGAGGCCAAAAGCACACTTTCACAAGCCAAAATCTCTGTGTTTATGGGTAAGGCTGGTGTAAATCACAAACGTCTTCCAGTTTTTGACTGAAGTCCCTTCCTGCAGACTGGGAGGCAGGGTTCAAGTGATCTGTGCTCAGTCGCTCAGTTGTGACCAACTCTTTGCGGCCCCATGGACTGTAGCCCACCAGGCTCCTCTGTCTATGGAATTCTCCAGGCAAAAATACTGGAGTGGGTTGCCATTTCCTTCTCCAAGGATCTTCCCAACCCAGGGATCAAACCCGCTTATCTTAAATCTCCTGCGTTGGCAGGCAGATTCTTTACCACCACACCACCTGGGAAGCTTCAAGAAATCCGAACTATACAAAAATGCTGGGGACTTGGATGTCAGTTCATCAAACTTCTCTGGCAAATCTGGGGCAAGGGGCCTACCAGACAGGCCTAAGGCATGTAGGCCTTCTGGGAAGGCCCACTTTTCCCAGAGAGTCCCAGCGAGCAGCTTTCTCCCTAGAGCTGCAGACGCAGCCCAGAGCCTGGATACTGTGTGGGGGTTCCTGCCTCCAAATAGGGGTTTCTATTAAACCACACGGGAGACAGAAGAAAGTAAATGAATGACTTAACTCTAAAACTATTCTGACAATAGCCAGCTGGAAGGGTCTGAAAGCGTTTTACAATTTTAGATCAACAGGCACCTCTGTGCTAGTCCTCAGGAAGAACAGTGATCATCATTCTATGAAAGCAAAATGAACACTGGTTTAAAGTCCATCTTTCACAGAACAGATAGAAGAGAGGGAATACTGCCCAGTGGTTAGTTGCTCAAGAAATGAAGCCTCAATCAAACCCAGGCTTAGCTACTTACTAACTGGATGACCTATGGGCCTCAGTTTCATCATCTGCAAGATGGAGCAAATATTGGTACCCACTTCCTAAGACTGGTATGAGGACCGAGAATGAATACACACGCGATGGGCTTCATACCTATGGTACCCAGCATAAAAGAAGCTAATTATTAGTAATGAAACCTTTATTAGAGTAAATGAGTTAAATCAGGTCTTATATTTTCTGTCTCCCCAGGGTAGCTTCTTTAGAATTTGAAAACGTCAGGAGCTTGGGGTTAAATCATCAATACTCACTCTTAAACAAAATTTCTAGCATTTTAAAAATAAAACACTAATGCTTGGTGTTGAGTCTCTTGGAATGCAACTTGAAATATGGTTGCTTTAAGCTAACTGGTGAAAGATTCAGGGTATGGATAAGGAAATACCCAGTACGATAAAACCGGCAAGTCCTTATCAACATTTTCCTTCATCTTTGTTTACTTTTAGTGGAAAGAAGCAAATTCCAATGAGAGGTACTACTGGACAGGAGGGGGGGGTCCCGGTTCTGGGTCAGGCGTGACACCAGGGAAGGGCCCTGGAGTCCCTGTGTCAAAGAAGGTAATCTGAACTGCATGTCAAGTGCCCACCTCTGCTGGAATCAGAGGAACTCTGCTTCCATCTGTTTCATATCTGGGGGGGCACTTAAGAGTTAACAGGGAGCGAAAGGGTTCTGCTGCTAAAAGGAATACTGAAACCAGAGCTTCCAGGTCCAAAATGAGCCCAGTGGGCTATGACTGCAAATGAATGGTGAGGATTGAGCCCATGAAACACACCTCAAAGAAGGCTTTTCCAAACCTGCTTGCACAGCAGGGACTCTTGACGTGTAGCAGGGGTTCCCTACAAAGGGGTTCAGTGTGCAGGGAGCTTGGCAGACACTTCCCTTTGGTTAAAAGCTCCATGAAAGCCTACATTAAAGACCCTTTCTAGATTTCACGCAACACAGAACACAGGGCACTCTGGAACTGGGGTCCCTGGCCACCATCATTGGAAAAGGAAGCACTATGGAGTGTAGAGTAAGTTCTGGAAACCAGCACACACATCGCTAGTCCCTGTCCTCACCCCAGCTACAACCCTGGCAGGAAGCTTTTGAAAATCATGAGGCAAAAGCCAAAAAAACCCACGATTCAAAAGATTAAGTTCCAAACAACTGAGTACTGTTTCACTTCATATGATTTGCCATCCAGACTCCAGCTCTTTGAAGAGGGAAGCCCCAGGACAGTGCTAAGGACCAGGGGCAATTAATAGATACCTACTGATTAACTGTGAGTACATAATGACGTCACCACAGGCCCCTGTGCCACAACTGCCGAGTTTCCTTTACTTCTCAGTTTTAAAAAGGCACAAAATCACCCCAACACAAATTGTTAACTTGAAGCTGTAAACGGTTTCCTTTCAGATATTTCTAAATTTGTGTGGATGTGGTCTTAAACTGTCATCCTAAGAACTAATGACACTAGTAGGATTTAGGAATATTTTCCATTCTAGCGCAGTCTGGGGAGAACCAGGGCTAACCGTAGGACTGGACTGAATGTACAGATTATAAACCAGCCACAGGTGTCACCCTGTCAGCGTGAGAAGCCTGAGCTTCGCTTCTCTGGACGAGAAACTGTTTATAGTACCTGCACTTGTAATAACATCCTGCCAGAGACCTGCCTTAGCCCAGCTTCTACCCAGAGATCTGGCATCAGCGTGTACTGTGAGGAAAACATCTCTGATCAAGTTCTCTGCATTAAGATCGCTGCCCCTCCCAAGAACAAACAAGGCGGCGGCGGCCCAGGGAGCCCCGACCAGCTGCTTCCCACGGGGAAACCATTCTGCCAAAATAAAAACCCGATTTGGAAGACAATTTACGTTTCCCCCAGAGGCGTCCTAGTGCGCAACGGGGCTGCCACTTTGAGCGACTCACGATAAGGGCTTGGCATTGCCTAGAAACCTCCCAACGCCGGGACCCGTCTGAGAAGGAAGGAGCTGTCACCTCTGGAAGTCACTCTGGGGGGCTCCCTGGTCGACTTTAATGTGAACTTAATCCTTGAAGTACAGGAAATTGCAAAGAGAACCTGGAGCCGAGGGAGTCATTGGTCGGGATGCACCCAGTCCCGCCGAGGGCTACAGAAACGGACACGCGGAGCAGGACCCGCCTCTGGGCACGAAGACCCATCGCACCGCACTCTGCGTCTGGCGCGGGCCAGAGGCCGGGACCCTGAGGCCGCGCCGCGGAGTCGGGCGGTTCCTTCGACGCCGGGGTCCTCGGGGCACCCCCTGTGCTGCGCCCGGCCTGAACGCGCCGCCGTCCGGGGACCCCCACCCGCCGGGCGCCCGGGGCCGGGGCGGGGGCGTTCCGGCTCACCGACCTGCCGTTCCTCGGCCTGCAGCTCGGTCGCCTTGTGCACCCGCAGCAGCTCCTCCTCCAGCAGCGCCCGCAGCTGCTCCAGCTCGAGCGCCTCGCGCCTCAGCGCCTCCGCCTCCTGCGCGCACAGCCGTGTCTCCTCCTCGGCCTCGCGCCGGCTCTCCTGGCCGCGCCGCAGCGCCTCCTCCAGCTCGCGCACCTCGTCCTCGTACCGCCTCACGGTGTCCCGCCAGGCCTCGGCCACCAGCAGCGCGCAGCCCTCGTGCAGCTCCCGCAAGCGCGGCGGGGGCGCGGCGGGACCGGCGACGCGGCCGCGGTAGCTCAGGGTCAGGCCGGCGGTGCGCGCGCGCAGCTCCCGCACGTCGCGCTCGCGGGCCGCGTCCAGGCCGCGGCGCTCGGCCTGCAGGCGGCCCAGCAGCGCCTCGAGGGCGGCGCGCGCGGCCAGCTCCTCCTGCAGCTCGCGGCGCTGGGAGTCGAGCTCGGCGTCCAGGCGGCCGCGGGCGGCGCGCGCCTCCTCGCCCAGCAGCTGCAGCTCCCGCAGCTCGCGCCGCAGGGCGTCGCGCTCGCCCTGCGCCAGAGCCGTGGCCCAGCTCAGCTCGTCCAGCTGCCGCCGCAGGCCGCGCGCCTCCTCCGCGCAGCGGGCCTCCGCCTCGGCCCACAGGCCCTCCTGGCCGCGCCGGGCGCGCAGCTCCTCCTCCAAGAGCAGGTTCTCGCGCTCCAGCTCCCGCACCCGGCACACGTAGTCGTACAGCCGGGCGTTGAGCTCCTGCAGCTCGGCCTTCTCAGGACCCGTGTGCAGCCGCCAGGACAGCATCTTGCTGGGGTGCGGGGCTCCCCCGGCCGCCTGATTTGCTCCGAACCCGGTCTTGTCCCCTCCGCCGCGCCGCCCCGGCCCCACCGCCGCTCCGGAGGCCCGCAGACTGGGGCGCGAGCCGGCGCGCCGCGGCTCCTGGTCCTCCCGGCGGGCGGGAGTGGGCGCGGCCTCCAACCAATCAGGGCGCGGCTCGAGCGGGCACCGGGGCCGCGCGGCGTCCCCTGCCGGCAGGACCTTGGCCTCGCGCGGCCGTCCCGCCGGGGACAGTCCGGGAAACCGCAGGCGGGCTCACAGAAGGAATGCCCAGGAGCTCAGGTCAGTGCAGCCGCTCAGTCGTGTCCGACTCTTTGCGCTCGCATGGACCGCAGCACGCCAGGCCTCCCTGTCCATCACCAACTCCCGGAGTTTACCCAAACTCATGTCCATCGAGTCAGTGATGCCATCCAGCCATCTCACCCACTGTCGTCCCCTTCTCCTCCCGCCTTCAATCTTTCCCAGCATCATGGTCTTTTCCAATGAGTCAGTTCTTCACATCAGGTGGCCAAAGTATTGTAGTTTCAGCTTCAACATCAGTCCTACCAATGAATATTCAGGACTGATTTCGGAGGGCTCCCCATTATGGTCCTCCATTCAACCAGGTGCACATCGCCACCTGGCCGTTGTTTGTCAGGCTACACGGCTGCTGTGATGTCAGCCCCCAGACCACTCTGGAAGTCCCACCAGTACGAGCATCTCTGCTGGGGCACTGTGGAGCAGTTCTCAGCCTGCAGGCATTTGATCCCAATTCTTCAACTCTCCACGTTATCAGGGTTTCTTCTAGCCCACCTCTTCTGGCTTCGCAGGGTAGGAGGACGTTCTCAGGGACCAGGGGATCTCCAGCAGGATGCTTTGTTCCCATTCACCGGGTTTTCTTTGCCCCAATGCCCTTCAGGGTCTTGGATTTTGAAACTTAAAACTTTCCCCCTACTTACCCTTTAAATCCTGTCCCTGAGAAACATCCACTACTATAGCTGCCCAGTTTGGGAAAAGTGATGGGAAATAGCAGGTGGAAAAAATGAAGTACCACTGGCTAATCTTTCAAAATCATACCATCCTGCGTCATAAGTAATCCTCACAAAACTGTAGCTCAGAGAAGCTGAGCGACTTGCCTGAAGACACACAGTTTCTACATTTGGGAATAAAAGGAGTTGTGATCCCAGGAGCAGACTTAAAAAGAAGGGTCCAGCCAGAAAAGAGAGGCGCACTCAAAGTGAAGGGAGTGATGAGTGGGATGTAAGAAATGACTTGCAAAGGTGTGGATGTGATGGGGAAGCCTCAGGAGCCAGCAAGAGCAAGAAGCCATCAGCCCCCTAGAGGCAGAGGGAGGGAACTGTGGTGGCTGAGCCTGGAGGAGCAGGAGCAGAAGGCATCCCAGGAGGGAGCAAAAGGAAAACCCAAACCTTCCGTCTTCCTGGTCTCCCATATCCTGCCAGTGCCTGTCAGTGTGGGACCCAGAAGTCATTGGGGCCGGGCAGCGGTATGCTGGGGTCAGATCCTAATGGTTTGTGAGAGCCAACTGTTAAATCAGGAATGTTGTGAGCCAGTTGTTAAAAGCTATTGTTAGGAAATAATTCCATCATGTACAAATGTGAGAGCTGGACCATAAAGAAGTCAGAGTGCCAGAGAATTGATGCTTTTAAACTGCGGTGTTGGAGAAGACTCTTCTGAGTCTCATGGATAGCAAGGAGATCAAACCAGTCCATCCTAAAGGAAATCAGTCCTGAATATTCATTGGAAGTACTGATGCTGAAGCTGAAACTCCAAAACTTTGTCCACCTGATACAAAGAGCCGACACATTGGAAAAGACCCTGATGCTAGGAAAGACTGAAGGCAGGAGGAGAAGGGGATGACAGAGGATGAGATGGTTGGATGGTGTCACTGACTCGATGGACATGAGTTTGAGCAAGCTCCGGGAGATGGTGATGGACAGGGAGCCTGGCGTGCTGCAGACTCTGGGGTCGCAAAGAGTCAGACACAACTTGGTGACTGAACAAACAAGGAAATGATAGCCAGTAATTATTAAAAATTAAATTATATGTATTTACCATTAATTATATAAAAGTGAAATAAATATCTTAAAATCACTTCCTAGTTAGTTTAGTGCATTTTACTATTATCTGTTCTTGAAGTTATTGATGTCTTGAAGTTATTGAAGTTATTCTGTCTGTAGGACAGAAATGCTATATAACCCATGCTACTGAGTGTCTCTACCCAATTCCACATTCACTGCCTTCATTTTGGTAGCTTGAGTATTCAGACTGCAGAAATCAGTAAATGGTTTGCTAATTGTCAACTTGGTTTATTATTCTGACGATTGTCTAGACTTAAAGAAGTGATGGAGAACATGTTAATAATGCAGATGAAACTCGTGTGTTGTGTCTGAAAGTACTGCATTTCGGTAGCACAAAAATTTGAGGAAATGTCTTTCCAGTGTTTCAAAACTATTATCCGAGTTAGCAAAGAAGCTGCTTCCAGTTAAGAATGACGTTTCTTGTTTATTTCACCTTTGGTTCTTTTTGTTCAGGTAAACAAAAATACCAACCAACATTCATGCCATGCCACGCTCACTTACCAGTTACAATCACAGATTGATGAGGTACACCAGAGTTCAGTAAAAATCAATGAATGCATTCCGCAGGAATCAATTTGCTATATGGAATTTATGATAAGGAGTATAGTATATGTCATTACTGTTTGTAATACAAACGTAAAATTGCCCCAATGTAGCTGCCATAAAAACAAATACGCTTTTATATTAACAGTTTAAAGTGAAAAAAAAAATGTCCTGCAGCCCTCACTTTATTTTTAACATTCTTCTGCTCAAAATAGTGGAAAATCTAAGCTGTAGGAAAGAATATCTATATGCATATATATTTTTGTATATACCTATAAGTGCATGTGATTAATAAAATCATTTTTACCTTGAAGTTTTAAAATTTCCCATAAACATTTTTCCTAGAATTGGCCCAGTATAGAAGAAATTGCTCCCCACTGCAGTAAAACGATGATTTACCTTTTTCTTTTAACCGCAGCCCCCTCTGTCAGGCTAAACACCTCCAGGATTATCTACCTCACCTGTTACCGATTTTTCAGTGAAAACGGAACTCAGGGATATCAGAGAACTGGAGAGAAGAACGTTCGATTTTAGCCTCACTTACTGATTTCAGTAGACTAATAGATGCTTGTCAGCAGCTGTACAAATGCAAGGCGGTGGGATGCCCTGATCTCTGTCCCCAGCTGTTGAGCCGCGAGTCCTGAGGAGAAGCGGGAATTTTCTCGACTTCCCAGCAGGGGGCGCTGCCCAAGGACGGCGAGCGCAGACAGGTCACCAAGGCAGCTCCTGGCAGGATCCCCTGCTCTGCCCTCCTCTGCCCAGTTCTGCCCTCCTCTGCCCTCTGCCCGCCTCTGCTCTCCTCTGCCCTCCTCTCTTCTCCTCTGCCCTGCTCTGCCCTCCTCTTCCCTGCTCCGCCCTCCTCTGCCCTGCTCTGCCCTCCTCTGCCCTGCTCTGCCCTCCTCTGCCCTGCTCTGCCCTCTGCCCTCCTCTGCCCTCCTCTGTCCTCCTCTGCCCCCCTCTGCTCTGCTCTGCCCTCCTCTGCCCTGCTCTGCCCTGCTCTGCCCCGCTCTGCCCTCCTCTGCCCTCCTCTGCCCTGCTCTGCCCTGCTCTGCCCTCCTCTGCCCTGCTCTTCCCTCTGCCCAGCTCTGCCTCCTCTGCCCAATTCTGCCCTCCTCTGCCCTCTTCTGCCCTGCACTGCCCTCTGTCCGCCTCTGCCCGCCTCTGCCCTGCTCTGCCCGCCTCAGCCCTCCTCTGCCCGCCTCTGCCCTGCTCTCCCCTCCTCTCTTCTCCTCTGCCCCCCTCTGCCCTCCTCTGCCCTCTGCCCTGCCTGAGGCGCCGCAGATGGTTGCAGAGCAGGCGCCCAGGCTGCTTCCCCAGAAGCCCCAGAAACTGCGCGGGGCTGGAGGACGTGCCTTTTTCCACCGGCCCCTGGGCTGGGCTGGGGAAATGGGAACAGCTGGTCTTTACTTGGAGAACCTGGAGCCCAGTGGCCAGTGACTGGTGGGCCTCCCAGGCATGGTGGAACAATTAGGGGTGGGGAGGGAACAAATAATGGATTCCCCCATTCTCACCCCCTATTTACCAGAGAAAGGGGAGGCAGGCAGAAAGCAGGCTAGAAAGGTATTCCTGAGTTTTGATCTTAAACAGGCAGGTTCTAAAGGCTCAGAGATGCGACAGTAGAGAGACAGCTCAGAGGGACGGCAGAGCAGCTGGCTGGGGAGATGGGGTTTCCAGAGAGAAGAGAAAAGACCCCCTCAGGCAGGGGGTGGGGGAGAGCGATGACGGGGAGTGACGAGAGCGCGGTAGTTCTTGGAGGGGCTCTAGAGAGGGGAGCCCTGTGCCCCTCCCCGGGCAGAGCCGCACGGAGACAGCAAAAGCCACGCTCCATCGTGGGTCCAGGAGCAGGGGCGTGGGCCGCCTTCCCCGTGCCCCTGGGAAGATGACAGGCTGAAGGGAAGGGCTGCAGCCTCACCCAGGAGGGCCTTTCTGAGGTGCCCGCCTCCAGCGTGGGTGAGGCCAGAGCACAGCACCTTTCAGAAGTGGCAGAGGACCTGAGGGAGGCCCCTTGAGGAATGGGGTGATGCCAACAGAGCCGGCTCTCAGGTGCCTGCATGCAAGCTAGGAAGAGGGGCACAGAGCCGCCCAGGTCCATAACCTAGTCTGTGGGTGGGTCCTTAGGAGGAAGCGGCCCTGCCCTACACCCACAGCTCAGCAAGTCAGCACGGGGTGGGGTTCAGCCCCCTCGCTCAGTTACATTTGTACAGTAGACAACCCGCTTGACTGTCCAGGGGGCCCACCGTCCCAGTCTTTGCCTACGTGCATGAAGACCAGGGGCTTGGATGCCAGCACAGGCAGGGGACGTAAGGTCCAGGCGGATCCGCAGTTCCCCGGGCCTCGGCCTGTGTAAGCTTCTGGTGCAGCCCTGAAGAGACTCAGAACCTTCAAGTGACAGATGCTGAGTCTCCATCACCCTGCTGGAACTTGGGCCCCTAAACAGAAAATAGGAAAATAGAGACACAGAATGAATCAATCTGCCGTGACTCCCTACACACCCAGGTTTGTGGCATGCGTGCCACCCGGCAGGTTTGGCCAGGGAGCAGGTGAAGCAAGAGAACACAGGGGCCGCCTGGAAGGTCTGAGCCAGGTGTGGTGACACGAGGGGACAGGGCTGCTTCGTGCCGGGCACCTACCAGTCGCGTGGCCATGAACACAGCCACCCTTGCAAGCAGTGTCCTCATCCACAGGCAGTGAAGACGCAGTAGCTCGTGGAGAACCCCTGGGTTGGGGTCCTTACTGTGTCCATGCCAGGCCCCTACTGTGCCAGGCACTGTTCCGAGCTCTTTATGTGGATTTACTCACATCACCAGCACCACCTAGGAAGCAGGTTCCAGCAGCTCTGCTTGAGTTATGAGGAAAAGGAACCTCAGTGTGTTCTGCTTGGCCAGGGCCAGGCAAGTAGCAAGTGACAGGATTCGGGTCCACTCTGGTCTCACCCACTCCCCACATCATACTGTGTGAAGCTCAGCATGCAGTGCCTGGACGCAGTGCCCAGGAAGTGTTGGTCATCCTCATGGGTGAAGCCCAGGAGTCACACAGGCTCAGGGGAGTTGGAGGAGATGCTGAGGACCCAGGGGACTGATGCAGATGACAGGCAGCTCAGTGGGGCCCCCAGGGAGAGTGAGGCTAGTGAGCAGGAGGGAGCCCTGGACCTTGAACCTTCCACATCCTGCTTGGTAAAGTGAAGAAAACTCCTGCTTCATTGCAAGAACTAAAGAAGACAATGCAAGGCCTTCAGGTGATGATGGTGGTTTAGTCACTAAGTCATGTCCGACTATTTCAACCGCGTGGACTGTAGCCTGCCAGGCTCCCCTGTCTGTGCGATTTCCCAGGCAAGAATACTGAAGTGGGTTGCCATTTCTTTCTCCAGTGGATCTTCCTGACCAGGGATCAAACCCACATCTCCTACATTGCAGACGGATTCTTTACCACTGAACCACCAGAGAAACCAAGGCCATCAGGACACAGGGTCTTTATGCCCTACCTCATTTGGAAAACTGAATCCAGACACCCTTGCTTGGAGACCAGAAAGTTCTCCACTCTGTCACGGCTCTCCTTGCTATTTCAAGAGGGCAGATCGTTTGTTTATCTCTGTTTCATAGGAGCACAACAGGTGTTTGTTGGAGTAGGGGCTGCCTTTTTTGAAGGTGCAAAAATAGCATTTGTCGTATGAAAAAAAAAAAGTGCAGTAACTTAACCTGCACAACTTCTGTCTCTTAATTTGGAAAACCATGGCATATACATTGTAAATGAACTTGGGAAGGGTCCCAAGTGGCAAAGAGACATCCCCTGGTTAACCTTTCCAACAAGAGCAGGACTCATATTTCATCTTAAGAACTAAAAAAAGAAGAATCTTCCATCAAAGAACAGCCTGTTTGTTGTTACTGCCCTGAACATATTTTCCATGGTGGGCTAATTCAGAACCAGCTCTTGAGTCCCTCCTCTGTGCAATGGACAGGGCTGGGCCCTGCGGACACAGGACAGAGGGAGACACAGCCCCTTTCCTCAGGGACTTGGGCTCTGGGGGGCACAGGAGGCCTCAGGAGGATGTCGTATTTACTCAACCCTGCCTCGAATGTGTGTTTCCTCTTCTCTGCAAGATCGCCAGTCACTCATCGAGACTTCTAGTCTCTGTCTACCCTTGGATGCTCTAATCTCATGGCTTTGAATACCAGCCATTTACCAATGACCTCAGACATGTGACTCAGTCCCAGATTGCTCCTCTGAATGCACTGTGTCCTGGGCCAGGGCACTGTTTAGAACATAACTCTGGTACGACCTTCCTCCTACAGGAGAGTCAGGAGGATGCTTTGCACCCCTAAGTGTCAGAGTTAATTTGAACCTGGTCGTGGGCACCCAGCCACTCTGGAAAGAAATGTCTATTCCCCCTTCCCTGGTGGAAATGACTGTCCTCCCTTTGGGGAGGGCCCTGGAGATCACATGTATTTCTCCATCATGGAGGTGGTTAGGTCCTGCCTTCTGTCGACAAGCTCAGGTCTGACAACCGACTCAGGCCTGGAAATTGGCAGTGACCTACCACGCCTGTGTTTATTCATGGCGGTTTTGTCACCAGCCCCATTTCTTTCCCCCAGAACATCGTGTTCTGTGAGTCATCTCTGTAGACCCCTGGGATCATCGCCCTTCCCCCAGGTCACCATTCCCAGGCGGCTGCTCATCACAGTGACCCTTCTCGTCTTGCTCCTGATACCTACAGCTGCCATCTGCTCTCTGCTGGGCTCGCATCCAGTGGTTCTCACCACTGCATTGGGGTGCTGAGACTAGTGCAAGGCATGACCTAGAACTTTTTAGAAATGTACATTTCCCAGCCCCAAACCCAAACCTCTGAATCAAAACCTTCGGCTTGTGACAAGCCCTCTGGTTGAGTTTAATGCCCACTAAAATTTGAGAACCACCTCCTGCCTTGTCACCACCTCCTGCCAGAGAGGTCCTCGTCTACTGTCAGCCCCTCCTCCTGCAGAAGCCACCACAGAGCTTCTCAGTGACACCTCCTCCCCTCACCCATGGGTCTCTTATCAAGTCGGTAGATGGAGCGTCTACACGGCCTCTCAAGGAACAAGGCCAGCCAGGTGGGTTTCTGTCCTAAGGCCACTTCTCTAATCTTTTGCTCCCTTCCTCCATGGTTTGCTACAGAAGATTTGGTGTCTCTGCTTCCTTTAATGTGGGCTGGCTCAGCAGCACACCAGCACAGTCATCCTCGGCCATCACAGGAGTGTGCCCCACCCCACAGACTCCCTGCCCCAGCCCCGCACGACCACCAAGGCCTGCTGCTCCAGCTACTGCTCATAGCTGGGCTCTGTAGCACCTTCGATGGGTAACTCCTGTCCATCCTGTGCAGACCCACCACCTTTCCAGTTGGCTTTTCTGAGGTTTCCACCTGGATACAGTTCTGGGAGCCAGGAGGAAGATGGTGCTCAATCCTGGAAGGCACCTGCTCCTTCTGTGGCCTCTGTATGGTCTTCTTGCTGGAGGCAGGCTCTATGATCCAACAGGGGAGAAGGTCACTTCTACAGTCCCAGGGAACATGGAGGTCCACGGTTCTCACCTACAGTACCCAGATACCCCGTCCCTCGTCTCCGGGACCCACTCCTTCCCCATAAGGAACTGAGTTCAACATAGACTTGGGGGGTGTGAGAACTCAGCCTCCTCCGAAGTACTGCCTCTCTTACCCTTAGGAAGTACCGTGACTGGTCTTCCATCCTCTCTGACTTCTTCCACCTGCAGAACAACCAAGTTGAGGCTCTGACTTGCACACTTCGCTTAAAATTGCCTAGCAGTAGGGCTGAGGACATTTTCTTTCTTAATGAGTCAGGGCACTTAGCAAATAAGTATCTGATTCCACAGCCTCTATACTTGCTATTTTCTTCACACCTCTCCAAAGTCCGTGCACCAGTAGTACATTACCTCTGCCAATATCCTGTCCTGATTCATCAAGGACGAAAGTCTTAGCAGTCACACCCTGACACCACAGTGGGAACTCCTCCTACTCAATCCAAACACAAAATTAAGAAAACAACCTCATTTACAGTGGCACTAAAAAAAGGATAAAATACTTGGGACTAAAGTGTATGAAAGAAGTGCAAGGCTTACACTCTGAAAACTACAAAATATCACTGAAACAAGTTAAGGAAGATTTTAGTATAATAAACGGAAAGACATCCCATGTTCATGGATTGGGAGATTTCATACTGTTAAGATGGCATCATACACATACAAACACGTAACCCACGTACACACACTTATCTATATATTTTTTCTATCTACCTTCAAGCATGAGCGTGCATGAATGCCTCCAGATCCCTCCAGAATCCCAGGCTCATTCTACCCTCCCTGCTCCCTTTGCTTATCTGTAACTTCTTTCTCCAACAGTGAGAAGCCTGGCTCACATTCTCTGCAGTGCCTTCACTTACTTGTTCAACCCTAGTATACACGTAAAGTAGCTTTTCCATAGTCTCTTTCTTTTCAATGTTTATGTATTTGGCTGCATCAGGTCTTAGGACTCTCTAGTTGTGTTGCTTGGGCTCAGTAGTTGCAGAGTAAGGGCTTAGCTGATCCGCGGCATGTGGGATCCTCTTTCCTTGGCCAGGGATCGAACCCATGTTCCCTGCAATACAAGGCAGATTCTTAACCACTGGACCACCAGGGAAGTCCCTCCATAGTCTTTATAAAGCCCAAGTCAGATCACACCCCTGCTCAAAACCCTCCACACCTTCCCATTTCACTCAGAGTAAACTCTAGTCCTTGACCCCCTGTGGCCTCCAGGGCACTACCACATTGACCCCTAAGGCCTCTCTCTTAGAGTCTTATCTTACATAGACCCGCAAGTCCTCTTCTCCTTTGTGTTTCTGCTCCAGACACCTTGGCTTCCTTGCTGCACCAGAGGCTGGGGTGACGGGAAGGGAATAGACTTAAAACCGGGAAATAAGGGAACTTATTGGGGATAGAACTATTCCATACTTTGGCATTGGGGGTGGTAACATTTGTCATTATTCCTTGAACTATACATTTAAAATCAGTGAATCTTACTGAATGTTAAATTCCCCTCAATAAAGTTGATCTTTAAAAAAAAAAAAGACCTTTATACCAAGCAATAAAATCTGTGACATCACCCATTTGAAATGTTTGCTATGTTTCTCCAATAGTTTTTTTGAAAAATGTAACTGGTAAGATTTTCTGAGCTTTCATTCATTTCCACCTAAAATCATGTCCCCTTTCACCGTGGTTTGTTTCCTGTGGTGAACACTGTTGGGTTTAACAAGGATTCGACATAATTGGTTGCATTTGGCCACCTTTCTCTCCTCTCATATTGAGTAAAAATGTTATCCATCAGTGGCTTTCAAACTGTTCTGGCATTGGCCACAGTGAAAAGGAAGTATCGTTTAAATTAAACACACATCCAAGTCACAGAAACAGAAGTATCAGGGTGGCCAACAGAAAAACCCAATTGAACTTTTTGGCCAGCCCAACACTACGAGTTGTTACTTATCCCCTTAATATTTTAATCTTTTTTAAAATGCCAATTTGGATCTACAAATTTAATATTATGACTAATTAATGAGTCAACTAATAACTTCAAAACTCCTCATCTAAATGATGTCATATGCAATGTTAATCAATAGCACTGGCCTGGCATTCATCAACACATGTGTTTTTTAAATGCGATGAATAATGGATTCGGTATGAACGCATACTGTCACTGATCTTTGCTGATCATCCTTGTGCAAATCCCCTTCCTGAAGGTTCCCAGCCTGTGTCAGGGAAATGGAGCCTTAGTCCACCCTTTCCAATCTTTTACCACCTCGTCAGTAGTTAACCACTGAGATTGACTCACAGGCAGGTAAATCAATGGGGAAGGATGATTCTCTAAAATGACCAGGCATCAACTTACCAACAGTACTTAATATTTTTTTCCCACTGACTTTGGGGATGGTTTTGATGATGTAGATAGCCAACTGAAATGTCATAAAACACACCAAGCCCGGGTTCAAGGCTTGGTTTGACCTTGGCCAGCTCCCCTCCCCTCTCCGGGCCGCGGCTTCCTCGGTTGTAAGCGAGGGAATCAGACGGTGTTGTCTCTGAGGTCCTCTGGCAGCCGAGCTCCAAAGTGGCCCCGCGACGCCACCTCCGTCAGTCCTTCCCTCACGCGCCCGGGAGAGGTGGCGTGACACACCGGAGCCCGGGTTCTGAAGGACACGGCAGCTTCCTTCTCCATCACTCTTTCTCGCCTCTGGATCCCTCACTCTAGAAAATTCTGACGCCACGTCCTGGGCAGCCCCGTTGAAAAGCTGAGGCAGTGAGGAACTCAGTCTCAGTCACCGGCCTTCAAGAAACAGCCCTGTGAGTGAACTCATCCTTAAGATGCTTGCTTCTTGACTGGACCTCATGGAAGACCCTGAGCCAGAACCACACAGCTAAGCCACTCAGCAGTGCCTGACCCTCAGACACTGACATAATAAGTATTTGTTCATTTGAGATTGCCTGTGACACAGCCATATAACTAATCCAGACCATTTCTGGCTCTAAAATCCTGTAAGCCTAAAGTCTCTGAAATAAACTTATCGCTTTCAGGAAAAGCCTGATTTATAACAATTGTCAGTCTTCCCCCTCCCACCGCCACCCCCCCCCCCCAAGCCGGAATCCATAAAGAGAGAATGCGAAATGTGTCAAAATATATTTTGGAGTAACAGTATTTATTTTATTTGTGTTTGTAAGCATTCCCAAAGCTTTGTTGATTTTGCTTCACTGAACCCTTTATTTCACAAATGAAGGTGGAAATACAGATAAATTAGGTGATTGCAATAATGCAAATGTTCTTCACTTCACAACATTTGCATCTCTCCAGTGGTGAATAAGAATTAGGTGCAGGCTGGCTTTGTTTTGCTCCAGCTTCATCTTGAGAAACATGTCATGAGCCTTGGTGACACTGGCATGTATGTTCCCAGCAACTAAGGACCCAGAGAAATCTTGGGGGCAGAGGGGGCTAAGGCAAGGCCGCTGGCTACAAGCAGGGGCCCTGCAGCATGCTAAGTCACCCCTGAGGCACGGATGGAGGTCAGACAGAGGGACAGCGGGCAGTGGGGCTGCCCCCTCAGCCTGGGTTGAGGAAAGACTTCTGACAGGACAGCCAATGACAGGAAGGAATTTTCTATTTAAAATGAGGCCATGCAATACACAAGGGCTCAGTCGTGTCTGAGTCTTTGCAACCACATGGACTGCAGCCCGCCAGGCTCCCCTGTTCGTGGATTTTCCAGGCAAGAATACTGGAGTGGGTTACCATTTAGGGGACCTTCCCAACCCAGGGATTGAACCCAGGTCTCTTGTGTCTGATGCCTTGGTCAGACCCAAAGCATTGAACTGAGGATGCAAAGAATCTGAGGCAGACTCTTTACCACTAGCGCCACCTGGGAAGATAAAAAAAAAAAAATGAGGCCATGGTCCCCCCTGATAAACAAGGAGGATGGGAAGGAAATTAAATGTGTGGACGGTTCATAGAGGGAGATCGTGTCTCCTCTGGCTGAGGGCATGAGTCCAGGTAGCCCCCTAGATGAAAACAAACAGCTAATGGCCTCAGAAATCTGAGTCAGTAAGTGTAGTAATGGACATGAGAAGAGCGGGAAAAGCAGCCAAGAGGCAAAGGAGGGTGCCTGACGCTGGCAAAGCTCGTGGCTCTGTTTCACTTGCTCACGTCTTCCTAGATTCGGTGCCTCCTGGAGGAGACCACCGAAAAATCATTTATTGAAAGGACAAAAGTAAATGGGAAAATGCAATGAGGAAAAGGGGTGTGGATGCATGGGAGATGACCCTGGCAGAACAGAAATTTGCTCCTCTGAAAGCATCTGCTTCACCAAACAGAATATCATCGCAGTATTTTCTGAATTAAGTAATACTGTGGCTTCCTGACCTGCGTACAGGTTTCTCAAGAGACAGATCAGATGGTCTGGTATGCCCATCTCTTTCAGAATTTTCCACAGTTTATTGTGATCCACACAGTCAAAGGCTTTGGCATAGTCAATAAAGCAGAAATAGGTGTTTTTCTGGAACTCTCTTGCTTTTTCGATGATCCAGCGGATGTTGGCAATTTGATCTCTGGTTCCTCTGCCTTTTCTAAAACCAGCTTGAATATCTGGAAGTTCACGGTTCACGTATAGCTAAAGCCTGGCTTGGAGAATTTTGAGCATTACTTTACTAGCGTGTGAGATGAGTGCAATTGTGCGGTAGTTTGAGCATTCTTTGGCATTGCCTTTCTTTGGGATTGGAATGAAAACCGACCTTTTCCAGTCCTGTGGCCACTGCTGAGTTTTCCAGATTTGCTGGCATATCAAGTGCAGCACTCTCACAGCATCATCCTTTAGGATTTCAAATAGCTCAACTGGAATTCCATCACCTCCACTAGCCTTGTTCTTAGTGATGCTTTCTGAGTCCCACTTGACTTCACATTCCAGGATGTCTGGCTCTAGGTGGGTGATCACACCATCGTGATTATCTGGGTCATGAAGATCTTTTTTTGTACAGCTCTTCTGTGTATTCTTGCCACCTCTTCTTAATATCTTCTGCTTCTGTTAGGTCCATACCATTTCTGCCCTTTATCGAGCCCATCTTTGCATGAAATGTTCCCTTGGTATCTCTAATTTTCTTGAAGAGATCTCTAGTCTTTCCCATTCTGTTGTTTTCCTCTATTTCTTTGCACTGATCACTGAGGAAGGCTTTCTTATCTCTCCTTGCTATTCTTTGGAACTCTACATTCAGATGGGAATATCTTTCCTTTTCTCCTTTGCTTTTAGCTTCTCTTCTTTTCCCAGCTATCCGTAATGCCTCCTCAGATAGCCATTTTGCTTTTTTGCATTTCTTTTCCATGGGGATGGTCTTGATCCCTGTCTTCTGTACAATGTCACGAACCTCTGTCCATAGTTCATCAGGCACTCTGTCTATCAGATCTAGTCCCTTAAATCTATTTGTCACTTCACTGTATAATCATAAGGGATTTGATTTAGGTCATACCTGAATGGTCTAGTGGTTTTCCCTACTTCCTTCAATTTAAGTCTGAATTTTGCAATAAGGAGTTCATGATCTGAGCCACAGTCTGCTCCTGGTCTTGTTTTTGCTGACTGTATAGAGCTCCATCTTTGGCTGCAAAGAATATAATCAATCTGATTTCGGTGTTGACCATCTGGTGATGTCCATGTGTAGAGTCTTCTCTTGTGTTGTTGGAAGAGGGTGTTTGCTATGACCAGTGCGTTCTCTCGGCAAAACTCTATTAGCCTTTTCCCTACTTCATTCTGTACTCCAAGGCCAAATTTGCCTGTTACGTCAGGTGTTTCCTGACTTCCTACTTTTGCATTCCAGTCCCCTATAATGAAAAGGACATCTTTTTTGGGTGTTAGTTCTTAAAGGTCTTGTAGGTCTTCATAGAACCATTCAAGTTCAGCTTCTTCAGCATTACTGGTCGGGGCATAGACTTGGATTACCATGATATTGAATGGTTTGCCTTGGAAGTGAACAGAGATCATTCTGTCGTTTTTGAGATTGCATCCAAGTACTGCATTTCGGACTCTTTTGTTGACCATGATGGCTACTCCATTTCTTCTAAGAGATTCCTGCTCACAGTAGTAGATATAATGGTCATCTGAGTTAAACTCACCCATTCCAGTCCATCTTAGTTTGCTGATTCCTAGAATGTCGACGTTCACTCTTGCCATCTCCTGTTTGACCACTTCCAATTTGCCTTGATTCATGGACCTAACATTCCAGGTTCCTATGCAATATTGCTCTTTACAGCATCGGACTTTGCTTCTATCACCAGTCACATCCACAGCTGGGTATTGTTTTTGCTTTGGCTCCATCCCATCATTCTTTCTGGAGTTATTTCTCCACTGATCTCCAGTAGCACATTGGGCACCTACTGACCTGGGGAGTTCATCTTTCAGTGTCTTATCTTTTTGCCTTTTCATACTGTTCATGGGGTTCTCAAGGCAAGAATACTGAAGTGGTTTGCCATGCTCTGCTCCAGTGGACCACATTCTGTCAGACCTCTCCACCGTGACCCATCCGTCTTGGGTGGCCCCATGCGGCATCGCTTAGTTTCATTGAGATAGACGAGGCTTTGGTCCATGTGATGAGATTAGCTAGTTTTCTGTGATTATAGTTTCAGTGTGTCTGCCCTCTGATGCCCTCTCACAACACCTACCATCTTACTTGGGTTTCTCTTACCTTGGACGTGGGGTATCTCTTCACGGCTGCCCCAGCAAAGTGCAGCCATTGCTCCTTACCTTTGACAAGGGGTATCTACTCACGACGGCCCCTCCTGACCTTGAATGTGGAGTAACTCCTCTCAGCCCTCCTGTGCCCATGCAGCCGCTGCTTCTTGGACCTGGGGCAACTCCTCTTGGCTGCCGTCCCCGGCCTCGGGCGCAGGGTAGCCCCTCTCACCGCCACCTCTGGCCTCCGGCCCGGGGTAGCTCCTCTGAGA
This sequence comes from Okapia johnstoni, assembly GCA_024291935.2. NCBI lineage: Eukaryota > Metazoa > Chordata > Mammalia > Artiodactyla > Giraffidae > Okapia > Okapia johnstoni. The sequence goes on from CM044326.1 coordinate 6,149,612, forward strand.
AACCCCTTCTTGAACTTGTTAATTTCCTTTTCGGTCAGAAAGATCTAACTGGTCTTACTTGCTGTACAGCTCATGGAACTCTGCTCAATGTTATGTGGCAGCCTGGATGGGAGAGGAGTTTGGGGGAGACTGGATACATGTACTGGTATGGCTGAGTCCCTTCGCCGTTCACCTGAACCTATCACAACATTGTTTTTTAACTGGCTCTACCCCAATACAAAATTAAAAGTTTAAAGAAAACAAAATGTTTTAGTGATCTTAATTGGATGGGAATTTTTGGACCTGTTAGTATTGCTACCAAATAAAGCAGGAGGCTGGACCAAAAATACAAGGTGAGAGGCCAGAGGGAGAAGCTGATGGGATGCCCAGACTAAGACCCCAAGGGGGTCTAGTTGACTTGGGGCTGCAAACCTACTATGGATTCAAGAAAATCTGGCTGCTTCACCAAGATCACCCTCACAGATTCCTTGCTCCTCTCAATAGATCCCTTTCAAAATCATAGACCACTTGCAGCTGAACACATTTTCACTCCTCTGTATGAGTTTTTCCTTTGTTAATGGAATAAAGATGTGTTTGGGGAATGAATAACAGAAACGCCTATCAAAATGGAAATACTAGGGAATGGAATTCTGAGAGATAAAAGGAACTTTTTCGTGTATTAAAGAGCAGTTTCTCCCACTGATATTTGCACACAACATGAGGATTAATCTTTCTGAAACTGAGTCTCAGGATAGATGTGATAATAGAATGAAAGCATCTCGTGTTCAATAAGCTGCTGTACTCCTCACAACATACCTGTCAGGAAGCGGGAAACAAATATCATTGATGTTTTGCAGCAACAAGACCAAGCCAAGCAGTTTTTAACAAGTTGCTCAGTGTGATAGGATGGGTCTGAGTGAATCACTGGGTAATAAGTACCAGGACATGTCTTGAATTGTAAATATGCTTTTCCATTGGGACCCTCTTAAGATTTCGCACAGGGATCTCAGTGATGGGCAGCAGATCCAGAGAGTTAACTCTTCGCTTGCCTAGTTAGTGGTGGGTCATGGGGCAAAGATAACCCAGGATAACACATACACCCAGAAGTGAGTCATGCTGAACCTTGTAAAGCAGGGCACATTGTTGGGAGGCCTGGGAAGACATGACTGTGGGGTCAGGTAGAGACTCGGTCATTATATGGGGTTCAATGAGATGTGATTCACAGAGACCCAGGGCAGATCCCAGGGAAGGGAGTGGATAATATTTACAATAGCAGTGAAACTCCCCTTCCCCATTCCATCCACCAGGTCTTCTATGGTGCTCAGAGAAGGGCCAACTCTGCAGAAAGTAAGGAAAAGCAAAGACTCAGGTGTAAGCCTTAGCTTTTCTAACAGTCTCCGGGGCTACAGAAGGAACTGTGCTGTAAGCAGCAGATCGGGGAGAACTCTCCATGAGGAAGAACATGGGGTTTTGCCTTCCAACCTCAGCCGCAGACTAGAACATATACCCCACACTTGGTGTGTTAGAAGAGTTACTAAGAAGGCTAGGAGTTGCTGGTTCCCAGAGAAGGGCTTCTGGTCTCTGCCAGGGAGCTTGGGGCATCCCAAAGGACGGAGGACTGGTCTGGGAAAGTGACAAGATTCCAGGAGGAAAATATGCAGTGAATCTAGACAGAAATGCTTACAGACAGCCCTGTATGTTTCCTGTATGTCTAAGGGAGATAGGAAGAAGACAGAGAAAGAAACTGAACTTGAAAGGGTCAAGGAGGAATTAGCATGTCCTGAGTCAACCTGGACAGAAGAGCAGACAAAAACAGATATCTTACCAAGGTCCCCGAGAGGGTCTCTCTTCGTGGCTTCCTCTTCCCAGCCTCACCTCGCCACATACCATTCCTTACTCCCAACTCTTGGGCACCAGGCAAGCCCCCTGAAATACAGGCGCAATGCTAGAAAGAGTCCAAGGATCTCTCCAGATTGGTGAGATTGCATATCCACCATGAAAAAGGCTCAGATGATTTTATAGAAAATCGGAGAAGTTTCTTTTCCTGCACACCTGAATTTGTAGATTAAGAGCTGAACCTCTTGTGGCATCGTGTCAGAGGACTAGGACACCCAGGAAATGGGCACAGTTCAGCTCAGGGCTGGGGTTTCAAACTGGCCCCTCCAGTGATGACAAAGGTCTATCTGCTCTGTGCCTTGTTGACTCCCCTTTTTCTCCTTTCCCCCATTTTGGCAGAAACATTTACTAACCCATCATGGATAGTCCTCTTCATGAGGCTCTGTCTGAACTCAGCAAAACAAAGTGTGATAATCAAGTGTGAGGTTGGCCTCATGTGTAGGGAAAGGAACAAGCTTACTAGAATTTGCCATTTCGTCCTCTCTCAAACACCAGGAGTGAAAAGGGCTGGAAAACTGGGATGTGGAGGCCAAAGCAAAAGGTCTAGCTTTTCAAACACATGGGGAATTTTCTAGAAGGGCAAGAGAAAGCTTGTATTGCTAAGTTAGGAGTCTGTCCATCCCAGATATTTGGCCATTGGACACAAGGCAGGCCAGGATGACTTCCAGTTCCTGCAGTCTGACGGGACGTCCTGGGAGCCACCCTGGTGTCGTGATTGGGTGCGGCGGGGAGGGAGTAAGCCTGGAGGTGACCGGGGATCAGAACACACAGCAGTAAGGAGAATGATCTGGCAGGGCGAGATGCAGGTGGCTTCAAGGAACCAGAGTCGTTTGGGGGTTAAAAATATGGTAGGGTAACTGCTTTTCAATGTACACGCCCACTAGAGATAAGTGAGTCTTGGTTGCATTATGAAGTGCCAGTTTTTAAAAATTGAAGTTAATTCACAATGTTTTGTGTACAGCAAAATGATTCAGTTTTACATCCTTTTTTTTTTTCAGAATCTTTTCCATTATAGGTTATTGCAAGATATTGAATATAGTTCCTTGTGCTATATGATAAATCCTTGATGTATTTTATATATAGTGATGTGTAATATTTTATATATAGTGATGTATAACTGTTAATTCCATATTCCTAATTTATTCCTCCCCCTTTTCACTTCGGTAAGCATAAACTTGTTTTCTATGTCTGTGAGTCTGTTTCTGTTTTGCAAACTAATTCGTCTGTGTTATTTTTTTAGAGTCTACATATAAGTGATACCACATAATATTTGTCTTTCTCTGACTTCACTCAGTATGATAATCTATAGGTCCATACACAAAAAATAAGCTCAAAATGGATTAAAGGCCTGAATATGAGACAGGACACTATAAAACTCCTGGAGGAAAACAGAGACAGAACACCCTCTGACCTAAATCGCAGCAGCATCTTTTTCGATCTGTCTCCCAGAATAATGGAAATAAAAACAAAAATAAACAAGTGGGACCAACTTAAACTTAAAAGCTTTTGCACAACAGAGGAAACAATAAACAAAATGAAAAGACAACCCACAGATTGGGAGAAAATATTTGTAAATGATGTGACTGACAAGGGATTGGTCTCCAAAATTCACGAACAACTCATGATGCTTAACAATATCAAACCAAACAATCCCATCAAAAAAATGGGCAGAAGACCTAAACAGACATTTCTCCAAAGAAGACATACAAATGGCTAAGAGGCACATGAAAAGATGTTCGACATCACTAATTATTAGAGAAATGAATATCAAAACTACAATGAGATATCACCTCACACTAGCCAGAATGGCTGTCATCAAAAACTCCGCAAACAATAAATGCTGAGAGAGAAGGGAACCCTCCTACACTGTTGGTGGGAGTGTAAATTAGTACAGTCACTATGGAGAACAGTATGGAGGTTCCTTTAAAAAACTAAAAGTACTGCTACCATATAGACCCTGCAATCCCACTCCTGGGCATATATCCAGAGAAAAGCATGATCTGAAAGGATACGTGCAATCCATGCAACCCAATGTTCACTGAAGCATTTACAATAGCTAAGACATGGAAGCAACCATCGACAGAGAAATGGATAAAAAAGCTGTGTTTTATACACACACACACACACACAATGCAATATTGCTCGCCCATTAAAAAGAATGAAATAATGCCGTTTGTAACATGGATAGATCTAGAGATTGTCATTCTCAGTGAAGTAAGTCAGACAGAGGAGAAATATCCATATGACGTCCCTTACATGTGGAATCTAAAACGAAATGATACAAATGAACTTGCTTACGGAAAGTAAGTAAGGAGACTTACAGAAAATGACCTCTTAAAAAACAGAGACTCACAGACTTAGAGAACAAACTTATGGTTGCTGGGGGGAAGGATGGGGGAAGGGGTAGTTAGAGAGTTTGGGATGTACATGTACACACGCTATATTTAAGATGCATAACTAACAAGGACCTACTGCATAGTACAAGGAACTCTGCTCCGTGTTATGTGGCAGCCTGGATGGGAGGGCAGTTTGGGAGAGAATGGATATGTGTATATGTATGATGGAGTCCCTTTGCTGGTCACCTAAATCTATCATAACATTGTTTGTTAATTGGTTATACCTCAATGCAAAATTAAAAAATTGAAAAAAACTCCAGGTCCATCCATGTTGCCGCAAATAGCAATATTTCATTCCTCTTTAGGGCTGAGTACTAGTCCATTGTATATCTCGTCTACCTATTCATCTGTTGCTGGATACTTAAGCTGCTTCCTGGTGGCGACTGTAAACAGTGCTGCTATGAGCATTCAGTGCACATATCTTTTCAAATGAGAATTTTTGTCTCATGAAATACCCATTTAGTTCATATTATTAAATCAACTGAATATCAACCTCCAGGCAGCTATCTTCTCTTCTGAAAGGCATTGAAATTAGAAACACACTTCTATGACAGTGAGATAAAAATCAGTACATATGTCAGATTTCCAGCTCACTGCTTTAAAAAGACACATTCGAATTTGATGTACAACTAACACTCTAGTTATAGAAAGCTGAGTGAAGATGCAGACAAAGGGAAGTCCGTGTGTAAAACTGTAAGTTCTTCTAAGATGCTCCACCAATACCATTGAAATAGTACTAGCATATGGCCTTTCATTTAGATTTATGTAGCGATTTACAATGGAACAGATGTCTTTGTTTATGTCATATAACAGAACTGGGAGCAATTAAAAATACTTTTCCTATGATCATCTCATCCAACCTTCCATCACTGCTAATAATTTACTTTGTTGACAGTAAAGGAAGCCCATAAAAGAATGGCTGGATTCTACTGCCTTTCACATTATCAACTCCTAATAGTTACAGTCAAGGGTGGAAAAGCCACCATCACCAACTTTGAGAATGGCGTGAAGATCCAAAGCAGTACTGTACACAGCTGGTGAATCAAGAAAACATAGGGTGTCCAGGAACTAAACCAAAAGGTATGGCAGCCTAGCAGGGAAATTCAAGCCTACAAATTCCCAAGACATGTACCCCTGGGGTTGACCTCTATCTGCAGTAGCTCCAGCTTGCCTGTCTTTATAAAGTGGCTTTAATAGCTTGTGGATAGCAAAAGAAATATATTGCTCAAGTTGGTTCTAAGTAAATTAAGAGTTTCTGAAGTCGATTTTAATTCAAATGTGGAAGAGCACAAACCCTCACGTTATCACAAAGTGAACTCATCCCGTATCAGTATCAAGACCAACAGATAGAATACAGCTAGCACCCGGAGCATCCCTCATCTCCCATCCCAGGCGCTCCCTTCTCCATTCAAAGCCATAGACTGCTGTAGCCATTACGATGGAGTCACACAAGACACATTCTTATGTATCCGACTTCCTAACTGGAAACAACCTAAATGCTCAAGGACAGAACTAAGAGTAAATAAATTGTGATCTATTTATACAATGTAATACAACACAGCAACCAAAACGAGTGACCTGTTGCTACCTGCAGTAGCATGGATTCCTTTCACAAACATAAGGTTGAGTGAAAGAAGCCAGATTCCAAAGAACGTGCAATCAAAAACAAACAAAACTGGCTACGGAGTTAGAAGTCAGAGCTACCGTTCCCTTTGGGGATTATGAAAAAGGCAATGTCCCAGGAGATTTTTCAGTATTTTAAATTGTGGCTGTTATAACGAGTCGAGGTTTAGGGTTAGGACAGAGAGTAGTGTTAGGCTTTTACATTGTCCTGATTACCAACGAGGACGAGCATTTTTGCATATTAGCTACTCTTTTGTGACATGTCTGTTCACATCTTCTGCCCATTTTGCTTTAGGGTTGTGTGTCTTTTGCTCACTGATTCATTTTTTACATATTTCAGACACAAGTCCTCTCTTGTATCTGTGGCTCTACCTCTCTGGTCGTATGTATTACAAATCTTTTCTCCCAATCTGAGTCTTTTTAAAATTGAGATATAATTCACATTCCATAAAATAAAGCTACTTAAAGTATACAATTCAGTGGTCATTAGTACACTCACAAGGTTACATGTCCTCTATCTAATTTCAGAGCATTTTCACCAGCCCAATGAGAAACCCCATTCCCGCTAACTGCTACTTTGCATTCTCTCCTCCTATCCTTAGCAACCATTAAACTACTTTTTGTCTCTATCAATTTGCCCCTTCTGAACACTTTACAGAAATGGAATCATATAATACATTTTTGTGCGTCTGGCTTTTATATCTTTGCAAAATGTTTTCAAGGTTCAGCCATGTAGTGTGTGTCAATACTTCACTCCTTTCTATGGCTGAACACTATTTCACTGCACGGATATAACAAATTTTGTTTATCAGTTAATCAGCTGATGGACATTTGAGTTGTTTCCACTTTTTGGCTAATGTAAATAATGCTGCTATGAACATTCATGTACAAGTTTTCATGTGAAAAAAATGTTTTCAATTCTCTGGAATTTAAAGGTAGGAGTGAAATTGCTGAGGTATATGGTAACTGAGTGTTTTAACTTTTTGAGAAATGGCCAAACTTACCAAAAACAGTTTCACCATTTTACATCCTCATTAGCAAGATATGAGGATTCCAATTTCTCCGTATCCTTGCCAACATCTACTTACTGTCTGACTTTTTAGTTGTGTTATTAGAGGATGTGAAGTTGTAATTCCTTGAGGTTTCGATTTGCATTTTCCTAGTAACTAATGATATTTAGCATCTTTTCACTTGCTTGTTGGCCATTTGCCTATCTTCTTTGAAAAATGTTTATTCAAATCCCTTGCCCATTTTTTAAACTGAGTTTATTTTTCATTGTCGAGTTGCAAGAGTTATTTATATATTCTGGATTCAAGTTCCTTACCACATGCATGATTTGCAAATATTTTCTCCCATTCTGTGGGCTGTCTTCTCACTTTATCGATAGCATCCTTTGGAGTACAAATTTTTACAATTTTGTTGAAGTCTGATTTATCTATTTTTTTCTTTGGTTGCTTGTGTTGTGGTATCATATCTAGGAAAACACTGCCTAATCCAAGGTCATACAGGTGTGCACCTGTATTTCCCCCTAAGAGTTTTATAGTTTTAGCTTTGATCTATGATCCATTTTGAGTGAATTTGGGGGACATAATATGAGGTAGGGATCCAATTTCATTTCTTTGCATATGGATATTCAGCTGACCCCTCACTATTTGTTGAAAAGACTATCAATTTTTCTGTTGAATTGTCTTGGAATCCTTGATCCAAAAATGTAAGGATTTATTTATGGACTCAGTTCTATTTCATTGACCTTTACGGCTATCCTTTTGGAGTACCACATTGTCTTAACTGCTATAGCTTTGTTTTTCTTTTTCAAGATTGTTCAAGCTATTCTGCATCCCTTGCGTTTCTATGTCAAATTTTTGATCATTTTATTAATTCTTGCAAAAAACAGCTAGGATTTTGATAGGGATTGTGTAGAATTTGTTGGTCAATTGAGGAGTATTGCCCTCTTAACAAAAGTAAGTATTCCAATTGATTAACATAGGATGTCTATCCTTTGATTTAGGTCTTCTGTAATTTCTTTCAATGAAATTTTGCAGTTAGCAGTATGCAAATCTTATATCTCTCTTGTTAAGTTTAATCTCAAGTATGTTATTCCCTGTGATGCTATTTTTGTAAATGGAGTTGGTTTCTTAATTTTGTTCCTAGATTAGTTATTACTGGTATATAGAAATATACTGAGTTGTATATGTTGATCCTATACCCCACAGCCTTGCTGAAGTCATTTATTATCTCTAGGAAGTCTCCTTGGTAAGGACTCCTTAAGATTTTCTATGTATAAGACCATGTCATCTACAAAAAAAAAAAAAAAAAGATAATTTTACTTCTTGCTTTCCAATCTGTGCACAGTTTATTTCACTATCTTTCTAACTGTCCTGGCTAGAACCTCCAGAACAATGTTGAAAAGAAGTGGTAAGAGCAAGACGTTCTTGGCTTGTTCCTTATCACAGCATTTCACCATTAGGTCTTCCTACATTAAGCATAACATGAGCTGTGAGATTTTCTTAGATGCCTTTTATGAGAATGAGACAATTCCCTTCTTTTTCTAGTTTGTTGAGCATTTTTATTATGAAAGGTGTTGGATTTTTTTCTAATATTTTCTCCGCATCTGCTATTTTATTTTGATTCTATTAATATGGTATACTGGGTTTCCTTGGTGGCTCAGATGCAGGAGACCTGGGTTCAATCCCTGGGTTGGGAAGATCCCCTGGAGGAAGGCGTGGCAACCCACTCCAGTGTTCTTGCCTGGAGAATCCCCATGGACAGAGGAACCTGGTGGGCTGCAGTCCATGGGGTCACAAAGAATAGGACACGACTGAGTGACTAAGCACAAACACATGCTATATTATGACATAATATGGTATATTACACTGAGTGTCTTATTTTGAACCAACAGTGTCATTTGATAAATAGAAGTTCTTAATCTAAGTATAGATCAATTTATCGATCTTTTATTTTAGATTTTGTGTTTCTGTGTCCTGTATAAGAAAACTTTGGCTATCCCAAGATCATGAAGGTACTCTCCTAAATATCTTTTACATGCCTTGTTGTTTTACCTTTCACATTTAGATCCACAATCCATCTCGAATTGATTTTTTGTGTAAGTGTTTATAGAAATCAACATAAATTTTGCCCACATTGATTTCCAGTTGACCCAGCACTATTTATTGAAACGATCATCCTTTCCCATTGCTCTGATGACAAAAACGTCACTCTTGTCACAAACTGAGCATGTCTGTTTACTTCTAGACTCTCTGTTCTGTCTCACTGAGCATTTGTCTAATCTGGCCCCAGTGCCACATTGTCCTAATGATTGAGCTTTACAACAAGGCTTGACAATGCTTTAGTGTAAGTCCTCTATTTTCTTCTTTTTCTTCAAGGTTAGCTTGGCTATTTGGGGCACATTTTATTGCTATATAAATTTTGCAATCAATTTGTAAATTTATACACACAATCATAGATCTACACATACACACACACACAATCTGGAAATTTTATTGTGATTACATTGAGTCTATAGATCAATTTTTGACACTTTTAGAGAGACTGAGGATCTATTTGTGTTCATTAGTAAGGAGTTTTATAAGCCTTGTCTTTTCTATGATTTTTGTGAGAATAAAATCATAGAAAGATAGATTTTATTAATGAGAATATATAAAATTATAATAAAATGACATTTTAAATAATTCCTATATGCTAGATGCCTGGGCTAAGTGAATTATGGGTTTTATCTTATTTTATCATAAAAATTTGCCAAAAACTATGAGACTTCCCTGAAGAAAGCCATAACATTTTGTAAAAGGCATAAAGACAACATCTGAACAAATCATGAGACACAGCATGTCCTTGGGTGGGGAGAATTAATCATCATTAATGTGTCAGCGATTTTCAAAGAAATATTCACCTTAAGCTAATTCTAATCAGAGTATCAGTGATGTTTTTCTAGAGCTGTACAAAAGTGTTTTAGCACTTACATTTTAAAAATTCTAAATGTTTTAGAATTGACAACAAAAAGCTTTAATTTCAAAAAAAAAAAAGAATATTAAGGTAGGATTGCCTTACCAGATAGTACTTTCCAAAATGCAAATGTAATAATTTTTTTAAACTGTATAGTTTGGCTCACAAATAAGCTTACAGATCAGAAGACCAAAAAGCCAAAAAGATCTGTGTGTATATTAAAAGCTACCACACGAAAAAGAGCTTTTTTGCTCCATGCAGAGAAGATGGTTTATTTAATTGATGCAACTGGCATAACTGGCCATTGATCTGCAAAAAAAAAAAAATCCCACCTCCAACCATGAGTAAAATCACTATGAATGGATTACAACTTGAAACATAAAACAAAAAATAATAGAATCAATTTAAAATGAAACTTGAGTAGCCTCAAAACTAGGGAAGGGAGAAGTCCTTAGGCAGTGCAGGCAATCTAGATACATAAGAGGAAAAAAAGGCTAACGAGTTTGAGTACAAAAAGTTAAAATGCAAAAACCAACTGGAGAAAGTATCTGCAAGTTTCTTCACTCATAAGTGAATGTCCCTAAAATATTAATACAAGGAGCTCCTGCGATTGAATTTTTTAAAAAACTTCAACCTAGTAGAAACATGAGCAAAGAGTATGACTGGCAATATGAGAAAAAGGAAATTAAAATGGCCAACAAAGCCTTGAAAATCTCTCCAGACTCTAGGAGACAGAGAACTTACCGTTTATACCAACGTGATCACATTTTTTCCCACCATTCTCACTGGTAAGAATTGAAAGGCTTCAGAAGCACATTCAGTGTTCATGAAGGCATAGAGGAAACAGACCATCTAACACTATGCTACTAGGTGGGTGAATTACTTCCTTTTGGTAAAGGAAGCTAACTGGCAGCATCAGTTAAAATGTCAAATGTATATATATCTTGAATCCAGCAAATTCATTTGGTGGATGTTAAACTTCAAAGAACCTATGTTCACAGATGGCATCTTGCAGTTGTTGAAGAATAGTTTAGATCTATTGTATGAATTGTATGAATTATATTTAAATTGAAAAAGCAAATTGAAAAGAAATATTACAGACACTTAGTAACATACATTTTCTTGGGCTCCGAAATCACTGCAGGTGGTGACTGCAGCCATGAAGTTAAAAGACGCTTGCTCCTTGGGAGAAAAGCTATGACAAACCTAGACCGCATATTAAAAAGTGGAGACATTACTTTACCAGCAAAGGTCCAGATAGTCAAAGTGAAAGTGAAAGTCGCTCAGTCGTGTCTGACTATCTGCGACTCCATGGATAGCCCATGGAATTCTCCAGGCCAGAATGCTGGAGTGGGTAGTTTTTCTCTTCTCCAGGGGATCTTCCCAACCCACAGATTGAACCCAGGTCTCCCACATTGCAGGGGAATTCTTTACCAGCTGAGCTGCAAGAGAAGCCCAACAGTACTGGAGTGGGTATCCTATCCCTGCTCCAGCAGATCTTCCCAACCCAGGAATTGAACCGGGATCTCCTGCATTGCAGGTGGATTCTTTATCAACTGAACTATCACAGAAGCCTGTATAGTCAAAGCTATGGTTTTTCCAGTAAGTCATGTATGGATGTGAGAGTTGGACCATAAAGAAGGCTGAGCACCAAAGAACTGATCCCTTTGAAATACTGTGGTGTTGGAGAAGGCTCTTGAGAGTCCCTTGGACAGCAAGGAGATCCAACCAGTCCATCCTAAAGGAAAACAGTCCTGAATATTCATTGGAAGGACTGATGCTGAAGCTTCAATACTTTGGCCACCTGATGCGAAGAGCCGACTCATTAGAAAAGACCCTGATATTGGGAAAGGTTGAAGGCAGGAGTAGGGAATCACGGAGGATGAGATGGTCGGATGGCATCACCTAGTCAATGGACATGACTCTGACAAGCCCTGGGAGTTGGTGAGGGACAGGGAAGCTTGGCATGCTGCAGTCCACGGGGTTGCAATGAGTCAGATACAACTGAGAGACTGAACTGAACTGAACATACATGTAATAACATTCATTACGAAGTAGGATCAGTTGTAAGTGATTCACACGGGAACATCAGGACCAATGAGGCTATGTCCCCATCAGTTCTAGTTTATCGATATAGCACCAACAGGTCACACAGCAGGTGTGTGGTGGAGCTGGTGTTGGAAACCAAGCCTTTGATCACATCTGTATCTGTAACCTCTCTGTAATGTTGCAAGTTGATTCCATTTTTTAAAATGATCCAATTTTAGAGAAAAAGAAGGAAAGAAGAAACCTGCATATATGAAATATTTTTAAATGAAATGTGTGATATGAAATTACTGCCGCAAGTTTTCCAGCCTATTAATGCACACTTTCAGTTTACGGAGATCACTGCTCTCACTGGAATGCTGATCCCTGTGTCTCACTCCCCGAAATTCTGATTTAACTGGTGTGAGTGTTCCCTGTGCATCAGGTTCTCCAGGCTCCCGGGGTGATTTTTAATGTGTAGCAAAGTCCAAGAACCACTGGCACAGATAACTTAGATCTGATGCCCAGTTTTGGAACAGTTTGGCTTGGGATTTGTGAAGCTGTTTTTGCAATTGTCCTGTTAACCACTAGATGGGGTATTGTCCACATGACAGTAATTCAGCAACCAGGTTTCTGCAGGACTCGTTTTGGTAGAAGCAGAAAACATCCAGGAAGTATGGAGGAACTGCAGGGACCAGATCTGTGATCAGGTATTTCGCCAGGCTTTGGCCGTACACTATATTACGTAGTCAGCATACATCTTTGTAAAGTTCTGGGGAGAAATTCTTATTACCTTTTAAGCCTGATTTTCCCTCAAGTCAGAGAGACACATCTCCTTAGTTTCTTCCTGTATCTGTGTCTTTTCTTGGATATGAATTACAGAAAGTCATTCTTTGTGGAAAGGCCACACCCTCTGTTGTTTGGCTGCAAGGGTAAAGTGGAATGAGACTCTTTGGAAATTTCCTAATTAAAAGTACATAATTCACTGGGTAGTAAATGGCCAGGAGGGCAGTATTTAAAACCTACTTATAGATTCAGATTAGTGGTGGGAATAAATAGGACAATCAGCAGAAAACTGTTAAACTAAGATTCTCATCACGAGAATCTAACACACGAGTCTGACTTTTCTAGAAAACAAGTTATCTCTGAGTTTGATTTTTCTCCCTTTGATCTCAAAATAAACACCAACCTGCATACTTCTTGGTCATGCACTGTTGATTCATTAAAGAGCCGTACACTGATTTCCTATAAATGCTTAACTCATAATGATTATGGGAAAAGTCAAGAAACATAATTTAAAGGGAAATTTTGCAATAAAATTAGCCTGAAAACTAAGTGTAATTACTGTATCGGTGTTTCCACTATTTGGACCTTTTCCCATTGGAATTTATAAATAATGTTCTTAGTGAATGTACAATTTACATGCTTCTCAGAACAAAGAACAAGGAGGAGACAGTAGCTCTATCCCAGAGCAGAAAATTAATATGCAGGCCTTGAGGTTTCTGTTATAGCTATTCATTCACAAAGCAGTCTATAGACCATGAGGCCTTGGTGGAGCATCCTACCAAAGATCTGTACCAAAATCTCTATTAGTCAGGGTTCCCCAGAGTAACAGAACCAATAGGGAATGTATTTATATAATCATACACACACGTGTGTGTGTGTGTGTACACATATATATGGTTTATTTTGAGGAATTGGCAATTCCTTATAATAAATTTCTCCGCACTAAGGAAGCTGAGAAGTTCGCAGGTCTGAGGTCAGCAAGGTGGAGGGCTGGGAGAACTGATGGTGTACATTCCAGTCCAAAGGCAGAAGAGCGATGCCTCAGTTAGGAGACGGGAGAGTGAATTCTCCCTTCCTCAGCCTTTTCTTTTTCTGTTAGGGCCTTCAGTGGGTTGGATGGAAATCCAATAGCTTTCTCAAAGTGTGTTCACAGAATTTTAGTTCCTTGGAATAGAAATTGTTAATACAGGCAATTTGGCATAAAAGGGTTCCAATGTCAAATAAGTTTGGAAAAGCGAAATAGTTAAACAGATTTCTTCTCTGCCATCCTTCTCAAAGCCTTTTTAATATGTCCATGCACTTTGTGATTATCTAAGAAAAGGTGATACTTTGTAAAGCTTTCCAGACTTACTTAACACAGCATCTTGTTTGGCATTAGCACCTCTCCAAATCCTGGTAACAAAGTACTACAGAGCAGAAACTATGTTTTATCTGATTTTGTACCCCAGCCTCTAGCTCAGTGCCTGCCAGACAGAAGAGACCAGATAAATGTTTGAGGTTATATTCAATAAAATGGTGAATGATGGATGAAAGAGTAGTAGAGATATGGCCAAGCAATGAACAAATTTTACACAGGACTAGCCTGAGACTATGGCAAGGACTTCTTAGCCCACTCCTAGAGGGCCAGAAAATCTGAAAAAGATTTTAAGGATGTTGGAGTCAGAGCCTAAGCTCTCACCATTATGGAAGAGGCCACAGGGAGGACAAGGTGAATCTGCTTCTTCTTGGTGAAGCAGATGCCTCCTATGTCCTGCCCATATCCTCTGTTCTTCCCAACTGCAGGCATCTGCATTTCTGTCTGAGGTTTTCTTTTGCTGCAAGAGCCAGTTTTGCTGTCCATTCAGCAGACCCTGGGAGCAGCTCTCATCAATGATCAGCTGGAGTTGGTGTATCAATACCCCAGCTCCCCACCCCACAGATGGGTTAACTCAGCCCTGTGTGTTTCACCACTCACTGCTCAGTAGGTAAAGAATCCACCTGCAATGCAGGAGACACAGGAAACATGGGTTCAATCCCTGGGTCAGTAAGATCCCCTGGAGAAGGAAATGGCTACCCACTCCAGTATTCTTGCCTGAAAAAATCCCACGGACAGAGGAGCCTGGCGGGCTACAGTCCAAAGGGTTGCAAAGAGTCCGACATGATTGAGCAACTAAGCAAGCAGCACAGAGTGCTCCACGGTAGCAACTTGATAGCGCACTGGCTGGTCCTGTCTCTGCTCACTTCCCCACCCTCCCATCCCTGCGAGGGCCCCAGGAATCCCCTCTCACTTGCATTACCTGCTTCTGGTCCTTGGCTCATGTTCTGTTTCTGGGGGACCCCTAAGATGACAGTGCTCACCTTTCCATGGATTCTTTCCTGTCTTGACTCCTCCTCAATTATAGGACCCTGGGACCCCTGGAAATCCCCCCTAAACTAGTTCTCAAAGGGGACCCTCCTGTCGGCTCACAGCCCCACTGACCAGTTGTAGCCGTCCCAGTGCGTACCCCAGTCACGCGTTCAGCTGGTATGAAGGGGAGACTTGGGAATGTATCCCATTCTGGGCCAAAGGGGGTACTGGGGCCACAAAGGTGAGAGAGACAGACTTGGAGCCAGCCTTCAGGGTGCTCCCGTGCTTTTGCAGAAGACAAGCACAAATCACATTACCATACAAATCACCACGCAGTGATAATCCTCAGCGAGTGCTGAAAAGCAGAACCATGGGGTGCCGTGGAGGAGAATAACAAGAGGGCCTACTTCAGTCGCGGGTGTCAGGAAGGTTTCTGTTGAGACACAGAGGGTGTACAGGCCCTGGGCAGGTGTGGGGGTGGCGTGAGGTGAGGAAGACAGGTCGGGCAGAGGAACAGCTAGGCAAAGGCCCCGGGGAGAGAAGTACGCTCCTTTCAATGCCAGTTGTCTGACTGGTGGGCCTCCCAGGGTTCCCAAAGCCATCAGTGCCGTCCAGGGGGCAGCAGCTGAGGCAGGGCTGGCAGAGCCCCCCTACTAACTCTGTGCCAGACTCTGCCCTCCAGCGCCCCGCGGCGGCTCAGGGATGTCTCCCCTGCAGACTGAGGAGACCACCAGTCCCTCTCTCTCTGCATGAGAATTGCACTCCCCAGGTCCCTTGGAAATGGGCTTGCTTTGGCCAATAAAATGTGAGCAGAAGTGATAAAGTCCACTTCCCAGAGAAGGTCTCTATGAGCCGAGGCACAACTGCTCTGCTCTTTCCCCTCTGCCATGGCAACCGGGAGTGTTCCAGACAGGTCTAGAGGACAGTGACACGTCAGCTGACCCTCAGTAATCGTGTAGCATAAGCAAGAAATAAACCTTTGTTGCTTTAAGCGACTGAGATGTGAGGGTTCCTGCTGTGGCACAGTCCAGCCAACCCTGACAAACAGACCTGTGAACACTGCCCCAGGGAAGACACTCGGAGCACACATGGACAGGGCAGCACAGTGGTTACCGCGCCACCCCCCGAGACCGGCCGGCTTGTGTTTGAATCCTGGCTCTGCCGCCTTCTCACTGAGAGACACAGGGCTAGCTGCTCAAGCTCTCTGTGCTTCTGTTTCTTCATCTATAAAATAGTAATAATTGTATTTACTACATATTCTTCAGAGAATTATGTAAGTTCATTCATGTAAAGAGCTTGGAAAATTGCCAGGCACAGAGTAAGTGCTCAATAAATATTAGCTTTAATATTAATATTTCTTTAAAAAACAAACAGCAGTTGGATGCCGCAGGTGGCCCAGATCCTCCCTTAGGAAAAATATTATCCAAAGGAAACCTCGCTGGCATCAGGCAAAGTCAAATGTCTCCAAGGAGGGGCAGCAGCATCAACATGTTCAGCTCTTTTTTCTCTTGTTCTATAGAGGCTGGGGTACTGAGAAAAGGTAGCTCAGCTGGTAAAGAATCCGCTTGCAGTGCAGGAGACCCTGGTTCGATTTCCAGGTCAGGAAGTTCCCCTGGAGTAGGAAAGGCTACCCACTTCAGTATTATTGGGCTTCCCTGGTGGCTCAGACTGTAAAGAATCTGCCTGCAGTGTGGGAGACCCAGGTTCGATCCCTGGGTTTGGAAGATCCCCTGGAGGAGGGCATAGCAACCCACTCCAGTATTCTTGCCTAGAGAATCCCACGGACAGTGGAACCTGACGGGCTACAGTCCATGGTGTCGCAAAGCGTCGGACAAGACTAAGCAACTGAGTACAGCACACAGATGTAATGAGAACAGTGATGCAGAT
This sequence comes from Okapia johnstoni, assembly GCA_024291935.2. Taxonomy (NCBI): domain Eukaryota; kingdom Metazoa; phylum Chordata; class Mammalia; order Artiodactyla; family Giraffidae; genus Okapia; species Okapia johnstoni. The sequence continues at coordinate 6,166,490 of CM044326.1, forward strand.
GAAGTGGCAAGTGATAGCTGATGCTCAGTTTTTGTGCTGGGTGAAAGTGAAAGCGAAGGTCGTTCAGTCGTGTCCGACTCTTTGTGACCCCATGGACTATACAGTCCATGGAATTCTCTAGGCCAGGATACTGGAGTGGGTAGCCTTTCCCTTCTCCAGGGGATCTTCCCAACCCAGGGATTGAACCCAAGTCTCCCGCATTGCAGCGGATTCTTTACCAGCTGAGCCACCAGGGAAGCCCTCTGTGCTGGGGGCCATGGGTAATGTGGGTGCCATGTGGGGAGCAGAGCATGGAAGAGGGCATTCCCCCATTCAAAGGGGTGGCTGGGACCCCACAAGAATGCAGGGGCAGTGATGGTAGATTTTCAGGTGTTTTTGTTTTAATAGGAGATTCGGCTTTTAAAATGTGAACTCATTTAAAACACTGTGCAGGGCCAACCCATCATATGAGAAAGTTGTAGTCTGTGGTTTGCATCTCCTGTTCTCAAGACCCTGCTCTTGCATGGGGCAGATGTTCAGATTTTTGGATCACTAAATGTTTGAGTGCTTGTTTAAATGGCTTTTCCAGAACCTAGGTAACACCTTCCCAAAGATCCACTTAGGCCTCCACCTCCTGCAAACATAAAATCACTCCCATTTTTGAAATAGCAATATTTTCAGGGTCCACCACTGTGTCCAGGTCACCCAGATTGTGGTCTCTGTCTTAGTCTGAGTTCAAACCAATATGAGTGATGTGGCTGCAAAGACCTGGCCGTCTTTGGGGAAAGCAGCTCATCCGGGCTCCTGGCCTCAACAGGGGGTCTGAACTGGAAAGGGGGGTTAGTGCAAGCCAGCCCAGCAGTCCCCACCAGCTCCACAAACCTCGCAGGGCCAATACTTGGAAGGCGCAGGTGTCTGAGGCCATTTTGAGGAAGCGGTCCCCGCTGCAGCCCGGGAGCTATGCTGCCTGCCATCCGCGCGGGATGGCAATGTGGATGGGAATTGGGAATGTGTCCACGTCCCTCCCCCATCGGCAGGCAGCCGACAGCAGGTGGGCTCAGGTTCGGGTGCAGGGGTGGGGGCCTTCCTACTGCTTCCCTGCCCTGCCTATGATGGAGAATGGTTGGAGAGTTTAGGAAGCTCCCTCCTCCCCTTCTTACCTGTTACCCTTGGCCTGGGGTGACCATAATTTCACATCAGTAAAGCAGCAGGATCCTTCAAGCTGTTACCAGTGACTTCTGAGTTGACACCAGGCAGATCACTGAAAATTTTTTTTGATGATTCAGTCTCTTATCTGTACCGTAGGTGTAATAATAGCATCTTCAGAGATTCATGTGTCACATAATTCATTAGCATTTCTAAAACCCGGTAAGCTTCTTAGGGGGAGAGATGGCTTACCCCACCCTCCACCCCGCACCACTCCATATGACCCTGATCCCCCTATGTGAATGTCTCCATTTTCTGGTAGCAGAATGGGAGAAATGCTTTTGAAAAACGTGCTTTAAAATACTTCACGGTGATGCATTAATACTTCACATGACTGTCAGTGTTTCTCACTGCAATTTATCTTTCCATGTGGGTTTCTCCAAACAGAGCTGGCAGATGTTTTTGCTCCCCAGTCCAACCTCCATTCCAATTCCAGCCTTTGTCTGGTTTCTTGCATGTGGTCTAAACACATAACCTCATGAACATGGGAACGAATTGGTTTTTAATCATGTAGAAGGAGAGCAGAGGTTCTTCACTGGGTAAGGAAATGTGGAGATCCTAACGTTCTGGAAGAACAAAAAACCTTTCTAGAGACTTTTTTTTTTTTTCCAGAGTCATCTTCATTAATATTAAAAGACTTTTGCTGCCACTTTAAGAGATGAAGCTTTGTAACACGTCTGTAACTAGTGCAGAACAAATTAATTTATTGCAGGTGGGTTCCTAACAGCGGCCAGGGGAAGCTCTTGGTTACATGTCCACCCTTCCAGCTGGTACACTGGGACTGACTCTTTCTCCGGTGGGAATCTGAAGGCAAGGCAAGGGCTCATGAGCCCCAAGGAGAAAGGAGCAAGGTGTTCTCCCATCTCCTCCAGGCACCCACAGAAGCAAAAACACAGGCATTAGGCACAAGATGAGATCTGGCTATTCTATATTCTTTTGTTACTCTCCAAATATTCTTGGCCCTACATTTACAAGAGCGGGGGAAGTGGGGGGAGGGGCATGAGAGTTAGGCATGGGGTCCATCCACATGTGCTTACCAGCCCCTGGTGACCAAGAGTACACAGGCAGGCCTCAGCCAGCAGGGGTCAAGAGGCCAGCCAACTCTGGGCAATCATCCTTCATTAGACCATGGTAACCAGCCACTGGGGCTCCCCACTGACTAATGAAAACACGATTGTCCAGTGGCCAACCCAGCTCTGATCGGTCAGATGTCCCCTCTGATTGGTTGGTGCCTGTGCCTTCCGGGTATATTTTCATGGCAATGGGCAAAGAGGACGCTAACAGGTCCCAGTCATCCATGTGCATGAACTCATTCATCTTCATACAGTTTCCCTCTGTAGAACTGTTAATATGACCCATTTCACAGGTGAGGAAACTGAGGCTCCATTTACAACATTTGAGATCAGTCAACCAGCTAGAGAGGGAGGATTCTCCTCTGGGAGGCACGGTTCCAGGCTGACTCGCTCATCTTTGTGTTCCCTGGCACAGAGGGGGCGCTCAGTAAACAGTTTCCGAGTGAATGAACAAAAGAGTAGATGGCTGAATGATTGTCCAAGGGCCCACACTACTCCATTTCATGGTGATGCCTTCCCAGGGAATAAGGGCCCTTTTGATTTCTCATATTTTGCCTCCTCTTCCAACCCCTGATAATTGAGCAGCCCAGAACAAAGCAGGCTGGCAGGGGAGCCAAGCTCACATAGCACCCTGCCCTTGGCTAAGAAAGATATGCCTCCTTTCCCACCATGGCCTCCATTCAAGCCGCCTTCACCCCTGAGGTTCCAGTCACCCTGCCACAAAGGGTGTGGCATCTGTCCTCACTGGCTGGGTGTCCTTGACCAAGTCTCTGAGTCTCCACTTCCTCATCTGTAAAATGGGACAAATAATACAGCCTACTGTGCAGACTGGATGAGCCCAGGTTTCCGTGGGGTTTAGCATGGTGATCCCATCACAACAAGAGAGCAACTGCAGGAAATGTCTCACAGAACGTCTGTAGGGGGTTCTCTGTGTTAGTCTACTTTTGAGTTTTGGGAAGTTTCACACTATTTTTTAAATAAAGGGACCCATACAAGTACCTCAAGGATGCATTAGGACTTGTTTCTAAGGGAAAAGGAGGTGGACACCCCCAAGGGCTCCAGCATGTCTGGAAGGGATGGAGAGGGTGGTGCATGGAGTCCAGCAGAAAAGCCAATGTTTCCTCCCTGAGCCCAAGAGGTTTATCAAGTTCTCCGCAAACAGAAGTTCTGCCTTGAGGTTCCAAGCTGAGTCCACTAAACCAACAATGAAAGCCCCATTGTTGGGAATCCAGAAAAGCCAAGACTGTGATAATGAGAATGTCCTCATTCATCTCTTATCCCGCCTGGATTCATAATGCGTTCTTTCATCCCCACCCACTTACCCAAGCCACGGCTCTCAGACCCCTCCTCTCAGCGAGGACCCAGGACCCACTGCCATCACCTCCTACAGCCATGACTTTCTCCTTGGTTCTTTTCTTTTTGACCCCAAATATTTAATCCATTTCTGGGCTCTGTCCCATCTCTGCTGGCCCGGATGGCCATTCAAAGTCACTTGACAGGACTTGCAGGAGGGCTCTGGGCTAGCGCTTAGAGCTGTTCATTCTTTTCGAGGTGATGATAGGATTGAAGTTGGCCCTGTGACTTGCCTTGTGACACAGGGTTAGCTATGTAACTTGTTTTTGCCGATAAAACATGAGTGAAGATGAAGTGTGTCACTTCCAGGCAGGAGCTTTAAGAGCCAGCAAACCACGAGCCAAGCTCTTCCCCTCAGTCAAGCAGTGGGCAGCATCAGCTACAGCTTCTCTGTTGACCTGTGTCCTGGAGTGAGGCTGACTGATGCAGGGCAGAGCCCCCAGATGCCAACAATGTGGATGAGCATGATTGGGAGATAAATCCTTTTTCTTTTGTGTCCCTGAGGTTTGGGGACTGTTTGTTACCAAGGCGAGACCTGTCCCAAACTGACTGATGCAGACACGATTTTGAGAGTGGACAGGCTATTGGAAGAAGAGCAGAGATCATGGCTAATGGCTGACGACTGAGCCTCCCCTCCAGGAGCTTGTGAGACAGTAGCAAAGGTGGAGAGCAGAGAAGCACGGCCTCACGGGGGGGCCTCTTCAACAGCTATTACCACCCTGGTGGAAAGACGTCAGAGGAGGCAGTGTGGACATGAGACTGAATGTGGCCAGGCTGTGAGACAGGATGGCTTCATTTCATCTTACCTCCACCAGCCAAGGTCACCATTCCCTCCCTGCCCTTGGGGTTCGCTCCCAGACTCACATCAGTCCGCACCCACCCCCACCACCATGCAGGAACTTGGCTAGTCCTTTAAGATCCCAGATCATGATTGAAACTGTGTTAGCCACTCACTCTTTGTGAACCCATGGACTGCAGCCCACTAGGCTCCTCTGTCCATGGAATTCTCCAGGCAAGAACACTGGAGAGGGTTGCCATTCCCTTCTCCAGCGGATCTTCCTGACTCAGGGATTTAACCCAGGTCTCCTGCATTGCAGGCAGATTCGTTACCTTCTGAACCACCAGGGAAGCCTGGTTGAAACTAGTATTAACATTTATTGCACTATTTATCCAAGAGTTAATCCATTCCCCTTTCTACCAGTGTCTTCCACCTCTCGTGTGGTAATGAATATATAAATTTTCAAATGCTTTTGGTCTGTATTTTTATAAACTCACATAGAGAAAGATGCTGAAATTCTAAGTGTACAACTTAGCAAATTATCAGCTGACCAAGACCCCTATAATTATCACTCAGTTACCATGCCCTCCACCAGGGGATCTTTCCGATCCAGGGATCCGACCCACGGATTCTTTACCTGCTGAGCCACCTGGGAGCCCTTGGTAAGTTCTTGCAGGATGCCACATTGTAACTTCCAGCTGAGGCCCAGAGGCCCATGGAGGCTGCATTCCTCAGTAACGAGCACAAAACCAGTCACATAACTCTCAAAACCAGTATCCACTTGAGAGTCTAGAAGGATTGAGATGTTGGATATTAGAGAAGATCTGTAAAGAGGGTCTCTGTGGAGAAGACTGAGCTGACAGCACCCACACCCCCACCCAAGAAGGGGGAAGTGGAGCTGCTTCTTCCTTCCTTCCATCAAGAGAGATAGGCTTCCAAGAGACCACGTGGAGTGCTTGATATGAGTCCTTTGCCATAAAGGGGATCCAGTGGACTGACTGCTCAGGAAATCTTGAGGACAAGAATCCAAACTCCGGTAGGACTGTTTAATTAATGATCCATCCTTGGAAAAACTACCTAGACAAAGGATTAAGTTCAGCACAGTGCCTGGCGCACACAGGATGGTCTCTGTCCACCATAGCGGTCTTTGTAATTATTCTTGCCCTTGGACGTGAGGCTTGGTAAAGGGGCAAACCCCTCCCGGAGAAGGCTTTATTGCTTCATGACTGCTTATTGGATAATTTGGGGCTGGGTCTTGGTTCTTGAACTTCCCTGGTGGCTCAGACGGTAAAGTGTCTGCCTGCAATGTGGGAGACCCAGGTTCGATTGTTGGGTCGGGAAGATCCCCTGGAGAAGGAAATGGGAACCCACTCCAGTACTCTTGCTTGGAAAATTCCATGGATGGAGGAGACTGGTAGGCCACAGTCCATGGGGTTGCAAAGAGTCAGATACGACTGAGCAACTTCACTCTCACTCTCTGTTGGTTCTTGGAGAGCTGTTATTACAAGCATAGCAGAGGCACTCTGTGAGATCTGAAGGGAACAGATCTAAACATCTCTTCCACAACCCATCTCTGCCTCTAAACATCCTCCCCCACCATCTTTGTAAGTTCCATCATTCACCTTCCTTTGGGTATTACCCTAAAAGCTGCTCTTGACCATAGAGGACACAGCACACTGACCTATGGACGGGTTAGTGCCTTGGCCTGCTCTGGGCTATGGATACCTGCCGTTTTCTTTCGGGCCGCCTGGCACCTTACTCCTTCCTTCCCACGGTGGGGGTGCCCCACCACGGGAACCTCAGTCGACAGAGCACATGCAGGGCTGTGCTGGAGGGAGATTCACCAGCCCACCAGAGCTGAGATTCCTAAATTCTCAGGAGCCTGTTGAGCTGGGTATTAAGTGGCTGTCAGATAAAAATCAGTCATGGTGGCAATTTTGACTCCAGGAAGTCAGCAAGTTGCCACAGGTCAGAGTTTTTCCCACTGGAGAAGAGATTGTTAAAAGTTTACCAACCCATCTCTAGGCACTACGCGCATCACCAAGGCTGAGCCAGTTGATCCCATCTGAGGCTCTGAATCTGGAGAAAGTTATCTGAGATGAAGGGACAAAACAGAACCCACTTCCTGCAGCAACCTCTAGCCATAGTAGGAGTATCTACTTGGGGGGTGGCCTTGCCCGGGGAGCCCTGGCATGACCTAGCTCAGGTCTTCCTTCTGCCTGATTTCCTTTGTTTCTGCCCAGCTTCCAAGCCTCTTTCCCCTGCCTTCCCATCAATTCCAAGAGTTTTCCTTTTCTGATAAGTGAACCAGAGTCAGTCCCTCCCAAGTGGTCTGTCAGGAATAGACAGCTAATCACTATACACAGACGTCCCCAAAGGAGGAGAAGCAACTTTCATTTATGGAGTACCTACTGTGTGCCAAGCTGCAGCTATCTAACAACTAAATATGCCATTAATTCTTCCGTGGATTGTTTCACTGTCATGAATTCATACCAATCTATTGATAAATATTCAAACCCCACAATGGGAAAAGTGCTGTGCAAGAAACTACGGGATGTACTGACAAAGTTGAACCATCTGTAACACCCTTCCGGAATTTATGGTTTAGCTAGTGACATTGGTATGTGCTCACGAGGCTGAATATCTGTCTGGACACAAGTTCTCACTTGTAAGGAGTATAGGGAGCTGTAACTTCCAATTTTGGGGATCAGGGGAGGCTTTCTGGAGAAAGTGGGATTTGAGCAGAGCCTCTACCATGGTCACCTGTGTGTGTGTATGTGTGTGAAGAATGTTATTTCCTTTATCCATTTCTTTTTTTTTTTTTCCAAAAGTAAAATAGTTTTATACTGGAAAATCCCATACATTCATTTCCAGAAAGGGTTCAGCAACATGCAGAGAACATAACCTGTGAAGGGAGCCACCTGCAGTCCCACCAGCCCCAGGTGACCACACGGAGCAGTGGCACCAGTGCCCTTCGGCCCAGCTGCGCAACCCTGCCCTGCATGCTGTTGTGCAACCAGCTGTTTTCACTCAACAATATGTCATGGACGTTTTTCCATGCCAATTATTCCCAATCTACATCATATTTAAGTGGCTGGAGAGTATTCCCTTATACGGATGTACTCTAAATTAATCAAATCCCCACTGATAAACATTCAGTGTTGCGGGCAAGGGCAGGGAGTCAGGAGCCCCACAGTCCAAGCATACATCTTGGCTCTGCCACTGCCCAGGTGGCTGTTCGTGAGAGGAAAACTAACCTCTGACTGCACGTTCCCTTTCTATGAAATAGGGGTATTAAGAATACCCACTGCAGAGAAATGTCAGGAGTAGGTATTTGTCAAACTTTGTAACAGTTTCCAGCACATAGTAAATGCTCAGTTAAAACCAACTGCTGTTGCCATCATATAGTGGGGCTGTGACCATCATCTGAACGCGTGTTCCCCATTACCTGTGCTACTGTGCTTAATCGGTTCCTCTGTCCATGGGGATTCCCCAGAAGACCAGAGTGGGTTGCCATGCCTTCCTGCAAGGGATCGTCCCAATCCAAGGATCCAACCCACCAGGTCTCCCTCATTGTCGGAGGAGTCTTTATTGGCTGAGCCACCAAGGAAGCCCCTCCCCGCCATTACCTACTTAGGATAAAACTTAGAAAGTGAAAGTGAAAGTCACTCATCCTGTCGGACTGTTTGAGACCCCATGGACTATACAGTCCATGGAATTCTTCAGGCCAGAACACTGGAGTGGGTAGCCGTTACCTTCTCCAGGGAATCTTCCCAATCCAGGGACCCAATCTAGGTCTCCCGCACTGCAGCCGGATTCTTTACTAGCTGAACTACCCCCATTACCTACTTAGAATAAAACTTATAAGAGGAATGAAACAGTTAAACGTAAACATATTTAAAATCCTAATAAACATCACCCAACTGCCCTCCAGAAACGTCCCCAGCGTCGCAGGGCAGGAGACCCGGTGTTGGCAGGAGGCAGTGAGAGGCAGTCCCTGCCTCTTGGCCTGGAGCACCGTCACCCTCACGAGTCACCAGCAAACCAGCCGGTGAGGTCTCCAGCCTTCTGGGTGGCATTCTGGAATACAAAGCAAGAGGAAAATTAACAGCAAGTCAGGTCAGACTCCCTTTGATTTCTAGAAGGAAAACTAGAGTTGAGGCCATATTCAAAAATATAGGTCAAATCTTGGTTTCTGTGGTTACCAAATACTGTCAGCCACCAGTGACTCCCTCCCTCGGGGGCGATGCCAGGGTTCCGAGGCCTGGCAGCCGGACCCGGCTCCCCTCGGTCTGCGCCCGCCGCCGGCGCATGGGCCCGCCCGCTCCGTGCGCCGCGGGCCGGGGGTCGGCGGGGAGCGCGGCGGGGGCGGGCCCGGGGGGGTCGGCGGGGGAGCGCGGCGGGGGCGGGCCCTGGGGGGTCCGCGGGGAGCGCGGCGGAGGCGGGCCCGGGGGTCGGCGGAAAGTGCGGCGGGGGCGGGCCCGGGGGTCGGCGGGGGAGCGCGCCGGGGGCGGGCCCCGGGGTCCGCGGGGAGCGCGCCGGGGGCGGGCCCGGGGACCCTGCCCTCCGCCGCTTGGGGTGCCCCCTTCTCCCCGCCCGGCTCCGCGCGCCCGCGGGGCCGGGGCCGAGCCCGCTCGGGGAGGAGGGGCCGCCGCGGCGGGGAACAATGCGGCCGGTGTTCGGAGGCCCGCCGGCCCCGTCCCCGGACCCGCCCCTCCACGCCCCTCAGCCCCGCCGCCGCGGGCCCGGCGCAGAGGGAAGAGCCCCCTTATTTGGTCTTGGAAAGAAAGGGGAAAGGTTATCCCCAGATGCCTGCGGCGTTGGGTCATCGGCCCGCGGTCCTGGGCCCGCGCCCGGGAGCAGTGCCCGCTCCCGCCGGGAGGTGGCGGGGCCGCGCCGCGCCGGGCCACCCGGTAAACAAGCCCGCGGCTCCCGGTGCCCCGGCCCGCGGCCTTTTGTGTGCGCCTCGGGGGCGGGGCGGGGAGAGGAGTGAGGGGGCAGTGACGGGGGGAGGGGGGTGACCAGGGGGGGGTAGGGGGTGACTGGGGGGAGGGGTGACGGGGGAAGGGTGACGGGGGGGAGCGGTGACCGGGAGGGGGGCGGTGACGGGGGTGGTGACCGGGAGGGAGGGGGTGACGGGGGGAGGGGCTGCTTGGGGGAGGGGGGTGACTGGGGAGGGAGGGGTGACAGGGGAGGGGCTGCCGGGGGGGGCGGTGACGGGGGGTGGTGACCGGGAGGGAGGGGGTGACCGGGAGGGAGGGGCTGCCTGGGGGAGGGGGTGACTGGGAGGGAGGGGCTGCCGGGGGGAGGGGGTGACTGGGAGGGAGGAGGTGACGGGGGGCGGTTACCGGTGGGGGGGGCGGCGACCGGGGGGCCGGCTCGACAAGGAGACAAAGCCCCTGTTTGCGGCGACCGTCAAGCCCTCAGTGCCGGGGATCCGGCCGCGGTCGCAGGGTGTGACTTTGCGGTGCGGACTCCAGGCGAGTGCACGAGGGGCGCGAGCTTCAGGCTCGCGGGCGGCCGGGCCGTGGGGAGGCCGCCTGCTGCGGGGACCTCAGTGAGGCGCCTGGCGGGGTTGGAGGGCCCCTCTCTATCGCCCCACCTCGGTCCCCCCGGCCGCCCCTCAGGTGAGCTGTGCGCGCGGAGCCGGCCACCGCCTTCTCTTGGCCGCTGTGTGTTAGTCCCTCACTGGTGCCCGACCCTTTGCGACCCCGCGGCCTGTGGCCCGCCAGGCTCCTCTGTCCATGAGATTCTCCACACAAGAACACTGCAGTGGGTGGCCATTCCCTTCTCCACAGGAACTTCCCGACCCAGGGATTGAACCTGGGTCTCCTGCGTCACAGGCAGATGCTTTGCGGTTTGCGCGGGGCGGAAGCCGAGGCCCGGAAGCGCTGGGCAGAGCAAACCGGCCCGCGCTGACCCTCGTTGCTGACCCGCACGCCACACCCGCAAGCCGGGACTCATCTCGCCGCTGTACACGTGGTTTTGAGAGGCGGGGGTCAGGGCACAGCAGATGGCACAGCCGGGATTGGAACCCTTGTCCTCTCACTCCAGAGCCAGAGCCGCCCCACAGTGAAGGGCGTTTCAGCTCTCCAGAAAGAAACGGGAAGTGTTCGTCGCTCGGTCGTGACCGACTCTTTGCGACCCCATGGACTGTACTACCCCGGGCTCCTCTGTTCATAGGGATTCTCCAGGCAGGAATACTGGAGGGCGTAGCCCTTCCCCTCTCCAGGGGATCTTCCCAACCCAGGGATCGAACCCAGGTCTCCTGCATTGCGGGCAGCTTCTTTGCCTCGTTCCAAATAAAGCTCCTGTAATATGTATCCTTCTCCAGAGTTCTGTAAAAAGAACCAAAAGATGAACATGATTTGAATTTCTTCAGCAGAACAAAGCAAAAGCCATCACCGTGCGTAGGTGACTCTGGTGGGTGAACCCGCACGCCCAGGTGGGTAGCAGATCCGAGGCGGGGTTGGGGGTGGGGTGGGGCTGGAGTTTCTGCTGTTACTGCTTTGGGGGCGCTGTACCTCAGGGAGACTCTGAGGCGGCATCCCGTGAGGTACCTGCTACTCCAAAGAGGGCTCTAAAGAGGGGCCCGCCATCGGGGAAGCTGTACTAACTTTTATTTTCTATTTTAGGCAAGTTGCAGGCAGCCCTTTTGTTTGGCTGAGGTCCCACAGGCTCCCCTCCTCTGCCCATTGTTCCATCTGCCTCCTGAGGATGGGAGTAGGGAGTGTGCCAATAATTTTCACTTAGGAGACCTGCCTCATGTTTCCTCATCTGGAAAGAAATTAATTTTTCAAGCCACACGATTATAGGCAACTTTTTAACGAGTTTCAAGAATGACAGTTTCATACTTAGATTAACCAGTGCCAGGTTTTCTTTTAAAAAAACGAAATTTGTGTGAACAAAGTTAAATCCAAGAAATGTGGTTTTTCTCTATCTCTCTCATGAAATAGTAAAAAAAAAAAAAAAAAAAAAACCTGCTTCTACCAGTTTTGGGGGGGCTTCCAGGTTTCCAAGAATTTACTTAGCTTGCTACATAGTATATTTCTGTGGAAAAATTATAGCAAGGATATCTTGCAGATCATTGCTTTCCAGTCATTGTTTTATTGGCTCCCAGATTCCACGAGAACCAGCACTGTCTGGGTTTACCCTGACGTTCCAGAGTCCAGGTCTCCATCTGGGTAGCCAGAGTCCTTCTCAGGATGAAGAACATGGCAGCTGTGGCTGTTGCCTTGTCCTTCCCAGAAATGCTGGCAAACCAGAGTGTGGTGTCCTCTGAGCCCTGGCTCTGCACCTCACTCAGCACTTCACGCTCTCCAACATCTTGATTTGATTCCATTTGGTTGCCTGATTTCTGCTCCCTGCCTATGCCTTATGGCAGGTGGAGCCCACCTCCCTGTCATCTCAGGAGTTGCCCTGTTTGGAGGAGCAATGGCATCCAGCCACCCAGAGTGGACTTGGGGGACAGAGCTATGCAGGTTTGACTATGCTCCTTAACTCCTGCACTTCAGTTGTGTGAGGATTTAATGATTCTTCATATGTAGGACTTGGGGAGCAGAGCAGGGCACACCTCCCATGGTCATGGGAGGGTCAAATGAAATGATGTCTATAAAACCCTTAGCCAGGGCCTGGCACCCAAAAAGGGCTCAGTAGATGTTTGGTGAGTAGTATAATCAGCTACCTCTTTCTGGGAGTAAGCTGTCTGCTACAAACTATACTAAGGCTCTCTACATATGCACTTGAATCCCATGGAAAACCTAAGATGTAGATAAAATTACTGCATGTTCAGGTGGCTTTAGTAGATTTCCCAAAGTCACACAGCTAGTATGTGGCAGGACCAGGATCTATCTGACTGCGAAGTGTGTGCCCTTTTGATTATGGACAACCTAGGGAGAAGGAAAACATCATCAATGGTTTTTCAGTGGAGGGCAGCCACTGTTGGGTCTCTTGATTGCCCTCTACCTAAATTCCCGAAGCCTCTTGGGGCCCTTGTAAGCCCAGGCTAGAGATGGGTCTATGTACTGATCAGAATTCTCTGTTTTTGCAAAAGACAGAAACCCAACCCAAACTAGTTTAAGTGAAATAGAGATATAATTGGCTTATGAAACTGATAATGGAAAGGTTCAGCTTCAGGCATGGCTCGATCCAGGTGTTCAATAATATTATCTGGACTTGGCCTTCTCAATATCTCAGTTCTAGTTTCTTTCCATGTTGGCTTTATTCTCATGTTGGCTCTCTCACTGACTCTTTTTGGCCCTCATCAGTCAGGCCTAAGTAAACTTGGGTTCTTAAAAAAAATCATGGTTCTGTTTATTAAAAGAGGTTAGGGATGCTGACAGGATGAAACAATCGATGTCCACTCCACCCTACCTATGTAGCACCATCAATCAGAAAGATGACAGAGAAAAAATTTTAATAGTGAACATTTCTGATGTAAAGGACACTCATAAGTCAAACAGACAAGGGAAGGGTGATTAGAACCGTTTCCAGTTAACACAGAGGACCCAAGCGCACACAGGATCCTCCAGTTTCGAGTCAGGCTAGCTGATTCTAAAAGATAGTGTAAAACCTTAATGTCACAGAGACTTGTGTTGGGAGATCTTTAGAAATCCTCACTGTCTTACTGCAGTAAAATGCTTTAAAAATAAAACATATAATAATATAAATATAGTACATAATAAAATGCTATTATAATACAAATATATACAGATATATGTAGAAGTTTATATGTGTACATACGTACTTTTATAATCATATATAACTTAATGTAAAAATGCAGTAAAGTCCTGCTGAACTAGCTGCACTAAAGATGCTTGCAGACCCTTAATGAGAGTCACCAGACACACAACTATAAATAAAACATTACAATCCACAGGGTGGATGCCGGGCTGTTGACTAGGTTGGTCACAAGCTGCGTGATGATTTGTCCCTTGCACCAATCTGATGTAATTCAAACTGGTGCCTGAGCAAACGGGCAAATTATTAGATGTCATGGACCTTTGGTCACTTCTCAAACTGTCAGACTTGATTATGTTCGCTGGATAAGTCCAATGTGCTGCTTCCCTGCCACTGAATGTGTCCTGATCCACGAGCAAGGCCGCTGAGGCCCATACATGAGGGTGGGTGCTTCTGGGCACCCAGGGACAGGAATGGAAAGTGGGGAGGCTTCCCACCTTCTGCCTGGGTGGGGGGAGTTTCCTGCCCCCCATGCTCCCCTTCTGGGCTTTGTCCCCACTCCCCAAACTGCGCTGTCCCCATCACTGGGGTACAGACTCTGGACTCCATCCAGAGGAGCAAAATTCCCCTCGATGTCAGTCAGGGTGTGGGTTGGTCCAGGGTACTTCAGTGTCGTATCCACCACAAGAGCAGGGAGCAGGTAAAACCCACCCGAACAGAAAGTCTCTCCAGAAAGCCCATTGTCTCTCCTGGTTCTCTGGCTGCCAACATTATTAGCTTCATTTTTTTCACAGAGCGAATTGGGGCTTCAAGAGGTTCTTCTGTTACTTGCCCCAAATCACACACAGAGAAAGAAAATGAGACCAGATTTAGTCCCGGCCCAAGTAATCTGTGCACTCCCTTATCAGGTCATTATTGGGCACTTCCTAGGTGCCAGGCTTCCCAGGTGGCTCAGTGGTAAAGAATGCACCTGCCAGTGCATACATCAATTACATCTAACCCCGGGTTAGATCCCTGGGTTGGGAAGATCCCCTGGAGCAGGAAATGGCAACCCACTGCAGTATTTTGCCTGGAGAATCCCATGGACAGAGGAGCCTGGTGGTCCATAGGGTTGCAAAGAGTCGAATGTGACTGAGCAACTGGGCATGCACACAGGTGCCAAGCAGGGTACTGGGGCTTGTGAACGCCTTGAGGAGCAGAACAGGCTACCTCAGTGAGTCTAAGATCTACCAGGAGACAAACTTCCTAGAGCCATCGTAGAGCGTGTTATGTATCAAATTATGTGCGGTGCTGTGAAGGTGGGGTACCTGAGGTGTGATGCCTGCCATGGGAGATCTGTCTTCACCTGGGCTCTCCTACCAGCTGACCCTGGGACTGAGCTTGAGTGTGAGTGGTTTATCTGGAGGTGAACATCGAGAGGGAGTGGGACAGGACAGGAAGCCAGTGAAGGACACATCCGTGGGACCTGGCTGCCTGTGGGTGGCTGAGCTCAGTGTGCCCGGGCATGCTCTGAGAGACAGGGTAGAGCTCCAGCACCCTAGGACTGAGTGTTCATCACCAACTTCTGTGCCTCACTGATGAAGGGCATTCATAGGGGTGTTGACTCCCCAGCACTTCCAGCTTGTGTGGGGAGCCAGCTGAATCTTAAAGCAGCCAGAGGGAATCTTCAGGCAGGTGGAAGTAGGCGCTGCAGAGAGGGAGCTCTCAGCCCATAGGGACCCTTTCTCTAAAGCCCTGGGACCCCACTTGGTGGCACTGACAGCATCTGCTGCCCTAACCCACTACTTGAGTTAAGGGCAAAGAGGTGGGCCAGAGGGAACAGAACATGCAAAGGCGCAGAGGCTGGAGAAAGCCTGGGCTCTGAGAACGAGGAGGTCAGAGCACTGATTGGTGCAGTGCTCTGGGAGGACGGAGGAGCTGGGCGGCCAAGAGCTACCTGGACCCTGGGAGGACTCTCAGGAGGTGGGTGGCTCCCATCTTTAGGAGTCCCTGGCTGCAATGTGGAGTGTGATGTGGAGAGGGTCAGAGTCACAAGACAAGATTGGGTAGGAGGTTCTTGCCTGGAGTGGGCGGCCAGGTGAGAGAAGGTGCTAGCTGGGCCTGATGAGATGGTGTTTGAGGCAGCAGGGATTAAAGTCAGCGGGACCCCTGCTCTCGGCCTCCTTAACCCGTATCCCCCCACACCTCCACCAAGGACAGAATGATGGGACCCTTGCTGGACCTGCTGCTGTTGCCCTCCCAGCCCAAGAGGAGGTGGAAACATACAAAGAACATGAGGAAGAAACAAGGGCCTTTGTTTTTAAGAGGCTGTGAATGAGGGCTCCTGGGAGCGAATGCCAGATGGGAACGCTGGCCATCTTCAGCAAGAAGGACGGTCACTGGGATGCTCTCCGAGCCCCTCAGGCGAGGGGGGACAGGTTTGAGAACTGGACTGGGACCCCGAGGGCTCCAGGCAGCAGAAATCCCCTGTTCTTTCATCCCTGAAGCCCTCACTGAGTGCGTACGATGCGCCACGCATGGTGTGAGCGCTGTGGATAGTGCTCCTAAACGTGACGAGTGAGGAGGGCTCGTGAAAGCAGTTGAGGGCACAGGGATGTGTCGAGCGTGGGTTCCATTTAAAATGGGGGGACAGGGAAGTCCTTTCCAGTGGAGCCCTCAGAGGAGACCCTGAGTGAAGCCGGGGAGGAGGCAGGCAGCCTGGTGGAAGAGCGTCCCAGCAGATGGGCAGAGGCTGGGGGAGGGTGCTCTCTTGCTGGCCTACCGTAGGTGGGGATGGTGGACTCTTGAGTGAAATGGCGAGCCTCCGGCAAGGATTCGAAGAGGGGGCTGACGCAGTCTGGTTTACTCACTGGAAGGGTCACTCTGACTTCTGTGTGGAGGATGGATCCTAGAGGCCCAAGGAAAATGCCCCGGTAAGAGGTTACTGTAGGGGTCCCAGCAACGGGTTATGGGGGTGAGGGAGCCATTACCACAGGAAGTCAGAAGCAACCAGACTCGAGACTCTTTTTGGAGGCTGAGCTGACAGTAGTAGTGGGATTCGTGTTTGAAGGGAAAGAGAGGCATCAAGAACAACACCTAAGTTTTTGGCCAAATGAGATGCCATTTACTGAGATGGGGAGGTCTTGGAACAGCTGGGGAATCCAGAGTTGTGAGTACAGGTGTTGGTGTTGTGATAAGACACAGCAGACCTTTGGAAGGATCCCTGGAGTTAGATATTTACCCCAACTATCCCACATCTTTGTGTTCTGTGCTCAAGATCCAGAGTCCTAGATCCCATTTGCTTGTTCTCTAGCTGATCTCAGGCTGGACAGAGAGGTCCAGCTTTGGGGCATTGGTGGCCCCCTCCCAGAGAAAGACCACCCAGGGGATACTCTAGAAGACAGTTGGTGCTATTAAGAATGGGGTGGGATGTTGCACAACCAAAACGAGGGCGAATTCGCTCTAAGAAGATGAGTCTGAGGGCAAGGGCAGGGTCTGCCAGCCTTTGGAAGGGCAGTCTGTGTTTTGACTGAGCACTCCCATCAGGAAAATATTTCGAGGCTGCACCTCCAATATCTACATGTCTGTGCTCATTCATTCCAATACATATCATGTTCTACCATAATAATCATAACTATGCCTGCAATAATAGACTTTTAAAAGGATGAGCAACAGATGGAATAAACCTGTTTAATTTTCATTTTATTAACAAAACTAAAAATCTTTTATCAAAATACTAGATTAATTATTAATATTTCAAAGCAATGTGATTGAAAATATTTCATAATTTGTTTTATTGGTTTCCTACTGTGTAATGTGAAAGTCTGGTTCTAAATTTAGTTTACTTGTATGTGCTGAGCTGTGCTTAGTCACTCAGTCATGTCCAACTCTTTGTGATCCCATGGACTGTAGCCTGCCAGGCTCCTCTGTCCATGCGGATTCTCCAGGAAAAAGTACTGAAGTGGGTTGTCGTGCCATCCTTCAGGGGATCTTCCCAACCCAGGGATCTAACCCAGGTCTCCCGCACTGCAGGTAAATTCTTTACCGTCTGAGCCACCTATACTTGTTTTTAATAATGGTTGAGTTGTACAAGACAATTTTAAAAGATGCCTAATTCCAAGCCACAGAAAAACAGCATTGGTCACAGTCAGCAGTAAGCGAATCATGATTTCCATTTTCGGCCCCACCCATCAGTTTGTTCAAAAATTTTAAGTGAAATGTATTTAGTAATTCTTCTCTGATGTTAATCAGTTGTTCTTGAAACAGAATTGGAAGGTATCACATCTTTATATTGTTTTAATTGTGATGGAATACACAAAACCTAAAATTCACCACCTTAACCACTTTCAAGTATACAGTGCAGTAACATTAAGTACATTTACATGCTTTGCAACCAATCTCCCTAATTTTCCATCTTGCAAAACTGAAATTCTATGCCTGTTAAATGATAATGCAGTTTTATATTTGAATAGTTCAGCACAAAACCCAATTAAATATTTCATTTGAAAAATAAACATTTTGTTTCTAGATTTTAAAATACATACCTAGACGAATTTATTGTGACCACAGATATAATTTTTTTGTAACAAATTTGAGATCACAACATGTTGAAAATATTTTAAAACATCTATTTCAAAATGATCTCCTTGTAGCATGCTTCCTTCAAAAAGCAGTTAATTTCTAATTCATTGTTCCAAGTGGCACCTTTCCTTGAAGATACAGATGTAATCCATTTCTTTCTTCAATTTTACCTGTTATGTATCTATATTATTTAAAGCCACTTGTCATCCCAGAAAAGGTCAGAAAATCTGAAGTATTTTTCCTTTTGTTAAAAAAGACAACACCTGTTTCTTGAGGTCACCACCTGGCATTATACTTTTGTATGAAGATTTGACTACATTTAAACTCCTTTTCATAAAATTAACCACACTGATGACACCTGGAATCACTTTGTATGCCTTTGCCTTTCACTTCTCTCATGCAACGCTTTGCCTGTGGGTGATGCAATGAATGGTCTTCATTTGCAGTGCTAGCTCTGAAACCCGACCCTGGAACTTTTATTTAAAAATTACAATCAATGTAACCATTTCTGATGTGGTTATATCTATACCATTTTCCCACAAAACATCATTTTTAATAAAGTCATAATGCTATTGAGAGTATGTCTTCTCTGAAGCATCTTACTTTTAATAGTTTCAAACAACTCAATTCTTTATGTTTTCATCGTTGAAAGAGAATTTAGCAAATACCATGAACTGATACATGTAAAATTAACCACAGTACTTTCATCCAACTGTACAGCAAATGTCCCATATTGCATATTTTCAAATACTTGTACTTTCAAATCTTCAGCAATATGCTCTATGACTTTCAGCAGTGTTTGCTGACAAATGAATGTATTTTAGTTTGTCTTTATTCTTCTGTTTTGTTTCTGCTATTTTTATGTGAGAAGAACAAATATTCATAAATGGCATGTGAGTTTTGATCATTTGCACCAAAAATACCTCAGGAGACGCTTCTAAACTATTACACCTAATGAAATGTTTCAAGTTTGGATAGATTATTTTATTAAAGGTTGCCATGAAAGTTGTAGAAGTGTATCTTTGTGTTCTAGATTTTGTATTTTTACGTCCACTGAAACACACAAGCCTTACTTGTACAGCAGAATGAAGTTTTACCTACATACCTACCAGTGTACCTGTGACCCAGATCAAGGTTCAGAACATCTTCTGAGCCTCAGAAAGCTCCACTGTTCCCCTTTCCTGTCAAAAAACCTGCAGAGGTAACTGCTGTTCTGACCTCTACTCTCACGGATTAGTTTTCCCTGAAAACTAATCATGCCTCTTCTATGTCTGCCTCATAAAAAACTCAATGTTTTTTAGATAAATTCAGGTTGTTGCATGTATCAATACTTCATCCTTTGTCTTGGCTGCATTGTATTATTCCTATGTACACATATATAAATGAATCACATTTGTTTAACCATTCTTCTGGTAGACGTTTGTTTTTCAGTTGTGGGAAATTATAAATAACATCGCTATAAAGGTTGTTGAATAAGTTTCACAGAGTAGGTATATGTTTAATTTTATTAGAAACTGCCAAACAAGTTTCCTGTTTATACTCCCACTAGAGATGGATGAGCTCAGTTGCCCAAATCCCCACTAACACTTGAGCTTGATCTTTTAAATTTTAATCATTCTAGTTGGTGTCTGTTGATATCACATTAAATTTTAAGTTGCATTTCCCTGTTGAGTAATATGGGACATATATTTATTGATCATTTGTGTATCTTCTTTTGTGAAGTATTTGTTCACATATTTTGCCCCTTTTAAAAAATGACTGTCTTTTTCATACAGATGGCCTAGAGGCACATGAAAAAATGCTCAACATCACTGATTATCAGAGAAATACAGATCAAAACTACAATGAGGTATCATCTCACACTGGTCAAAACAGCCATCATCAAAAAAATCTATAAACAATAAACACCGAAGAGGGTGTGGAGAAAAAGGGAGCCTTCCTACACTGTTGGTGGGAATGTAAATTGGTACCACTACTGTGGAGAAGAGTATGGAGGTTCCTTAAAAAACTAAAACTAGAGTTACCACGTGATCCAGCAACCCCGCTCCTGGGCACATACCCAGAGAAAACCATAACTCTAAAGGGTACATGTACCCCAATAGTCACTGCAGCACTATTCATTGAATGCAGTAGCCAGGACATGGAAGCATCCTAAATGTGTCCATCCATAGAGGAATGGATAAAGAAGATGTGGGGGGTGTGTGTGTGTGTGTATATATATATTCATTTGCATCCAACTTTTTGCAAGCCAGGCTCCTCTGTCCACAGAATTTTTCAGGCATGAATACTGGAGTGGGTTTAGTATTTCCTCCTCCCCCCATTTCCTCCTCCAGGGGATCTTTCTGACACAGGGATTGAACCCATGTTTCTTGCATCTCCTGCATTGGCAGGGAGATTCTTTAGCATGGAACCACCTGGGAATCCATATATATATATATACACACACATGTATGTATATACATGTATGTATATGCATATATAAGTGAAATATATGTATATGAAATCATATGACATTTGTCTTTCTGTCTTACTTCACTCAGTATGACATGAGGTTGTCATACTAGGTGAAGTAAGACAGAGGCAAATGTCATATGTCACTTATATGTAGAACCTAAAAAATGGTACAAATGAATCTATTTACAAAACAGAAATGGAGTCACAGGAGTAGAAAACAAACTATGATTACCAAGGGGGAAAAGGGGGTGAGATAAACTGGGAGACTGGGATTGACATGAATACACTACTATATATAAAATAGATAACTAATAAGAGCCTGCTGTGTAGTGCAGAGAACTCTGTTCAGTACTGTGAATTACTGCTCAATTATTCTGTATCCGATAGAATAGAATCTAAAAAAGAGTATATATATGTGTGTGTGAAACTGATTCACTTTGCTATACAGCAGAAACTCATACAACACTGTAAATCAACTACAGTCCAGTAAAAAAATTTTTTTTAAAACAAAAATTGTTATTTTTATTATTGACATGGGAGTTCTTTGTATATTTTGAGTCTATTCTTAGAATGTACTGCAAATATTTTATCTCACTCTACAGTTTGCCTCTGCATTTCCTTAATGGTGCCTTTTGATAGGCAGTTTTAAATTTTGATAAAATTCAATTTACTAAAGATTTAATTACATGGGTTGTCTTTTGTGACCTCTTTAGGAAATATATCCCATTTCTTGGTCGTGAGGATAGCCTTCTGTGTTTTCTGGTTTCGCATGTTCCAGGTCTAGCTTCTGCATTAGGTCTAGGACCCCTCTGACCTTCATCTTTTGAGGCAGGGCTCAGGGTTCTTTCCCGTCCCCTTAATGTGGATATTCAGCTGTTCCAACACCATTTTCTGAAGACTGCATGTAAGTTTCAAAGTGTCAAATGAATCACCGTGACTTCATCTCACCATTAGTCAGTGTCTCCAGGAGCAAAGCACACTTATGGTGATGTTTATCTTGAAGGACAGTGGTTATAAATCCCTGTTTAAAAGACTGTTCTTGGAAATTATAACATTATTTGAACATCTTCTCTGATGTCATTATCTCATCATTATTTTTAATGTGCATTATGACTAAGAGATCATACTAAGGGTAGAAAAGAGATCAATTCTGCAAACTTTTTTAATTTGCTCATACTTGCATTATTATAATGTATGTCAAATATAGTGTATAGCATAACATTTTAATATATTCCAGGAATCTTTTAAACCTGCTTATTCATTTTGCTAAAAATTCGCCAACTTGATTTGAGGGTTTGTCTCTTTCTCTATAAAATGTGTTAATTTTTACTGTTTATATTTTGAGGATATAATACTAGGTTCATATTAGTTCAGTTCAGTTCATTTGCTCAGTCGTGTCCGATTCTTTGCGGCACATCAGGCTTCCCTGTCCATCACCAACTTCCAGAGCTTGCTCGGACTCATGTCCATCGAGTTGCTGATGCCATCCAACCATCTAATCCTCTGTCGTCTGCTTCTTGTCCTGCCTTCAATCTTGCCCATCATCAAGGTCTTTTCCAAAGAGTCAGTTCTTCGCATCAGGTGGCCAAAGTATTGGAGTTTCAGCTTCAGCATTAGTCCTTCCAATGAACGTTCAGGACTGATTTTCTTTAGGATGGACTGGTTGGATCTCCTTGCAGTCCAAGGGACTCTCAAGAGTCTTCTCCAACACCACAGTTCAAAAGCATCAATTCTTCAGTGCTCAGCTTTCTTTATAGTACAACTCTCACATCCATACATGACTACTGGAAAAACAATAGCTTTGACTAGATGGACATTTGTTGGCAAAGTAATGTCTCTGCTTTTTAATATGCTGTCTAGGTTGGTCATAACTTTTCTTCCAAGGAGCAAGCGTCTTTTAGTTTCATGGCTGCAATCACCATCAGCAGTGATTTTGGAGCCCAAGAAAAGAAAGTCTGTCACTGTTTCCACTGTTTCCCCATCTATTTGCCATGAAGTGATGGGAGCAGATGCCATGATCTCAGTTTTCTGAACGTTGAGTTTTAAGCCAACTTTTTGATTCTCCTCTTTCACTTTCATCAAGAGGCTCTTTAGTTCTTCTTCACTTTCTGCCATAAGGGTGGTGTCATCTGCGTATCTGAGGTTATTGATATTTCTCCTGGCAATCTTGATTCCAGCTTGTGCTTCATCCAGCCCAGTGTTTCTCATGATGTTCTCTGCATAAAAGTTAAATAAACAGGGTGACAATATACAGATTTGACGTACTCCTTTCCTGATTTGGAGCCAGTCTGTTGTTCTATGTCCAGTTCTAACTGTTGCTTCTTGACACGCATACAGATTTCTCAGGAGGCAGATAAGGTGGTCTGGTATTCCCATCTCTTTAAGAATTTTCTAGTTTGTTGTGATCCACACAGTCAAAGGCTTTGGCATTGTCAATAAAGCAGAAGTAGATGCTTTTCTGGAACTCTCTTGCTTTTTCAATGATCCAATGGAGTTGGCAATTTGATCTCTGGTTCCTCTGCCTTTTCTAAATCCAGCTTCATCTGAAGTTCATGGCTCACGTACTATTTAAGCCTGGCTTGGAGAATTTTGAGCACTACTTTGCTAGCATGTGAGATGAGTGCAATTGTGCAGTAGTTTGAACATTCTTTGGTATTGCCTTTCTTTGCAATTGGAATGAAGACTGACATTTTCCAGTCCTGTGGCCACTGCTGAGTTTTCCAAATTTGCTGGCATATTGAGTGCAGCACTTTCACAGCATCATCTTTTAGGATTTGAAATAGCTCAACTGGAATTCCATTACCTCCACTAGCTTTGTTCATAGTGATGCTTCCTAAGGCCCACTTGACTTCACATTCCAGGATGTCTGGCTCTAGGTGAGTGATCACACCATCGTGATTATCTGGGTTGTGAAGATCTTTTTTGTACAGTTCTTCTGTGTATTCTTGCCACCTCTTTTTCATATCTTCTGCTTCTGTTAGGTCCATACCATTTCTGTCCTTTATTGTGCCCATCTTTGCATTAAATGTTCCCATGTATCTCAAATTTTCTTGAAGAAATCTCCAGTCTTTCCCATTCTATTGTTTTCCTCTATTTCTTTGCACTGATCACCGAGGAAGGCTTTCTTATCTCTCCTTGCTATTCTTTGGAACTCTGCTTTCAGATGGGTATATCTTTCCTTTTCTCCTTTGACTTTAGCTTCTCTTCTTTTCTCAGATATTTGTAAGGCCTCCTCAGACAGCCGTTTTGCCTTTTTGCATTTCTTTTTCTTGGGGATGGTCTTGATCCCTGCCTTCTGTACAATGTCACGAACCTCCATCCATAGTTCTTCAGGCGCTCTGCCTATCAGATCTAATCCATTAATGTGGCCACATCAGCTTCTCTTTGCCATTGCTCTAATCCTTTCCAATTTTTGTGACCTCTTGTTTTCAACATTTTTCTTAAAAGCGGCATATGTTGAGAGAGAGAAAAACAGCAGTTTACCTTTGTCAGTTAATGTGTTTAACCACTTTTATTTTATGATATATTTGTGTTAAATCTGGCACCT
The DNA here is from genome assembly GCA_024291935.2 of Okapia johnstoni. Taxonomy (NCBI): domain Eukaryota; kingdom Metazoa; phylum Chordata; class Mammalia; order Artiodactyla; family Giraffidae; genus Okapia; species Okapia johnstoni. The sequence goes on from CM044326.1 coordinate 6,190,119, forward strand.
TATTTTGTGCCGATAGTTCTATCTTGTATTGGTTTCCTAGGGCTGCTATTATTAGTCTGGATTCTCCAGAGAAAAAGAACCAGAACAATATGTTTGTAGTTATATTTACTGTAGTGAATGGCTTGTGCAGTTATGGAGACTGAGAGTCTAAGATCTGCAGTCAGAACGCTGGAGACCCAGGAGAGCCGATGGTCTAAATTTCAGTCTGAGTCCAAGTCCAAAGGCAGGAGAAGACCCACGTCCCAGCTCAAAGACAGTCAAAGAGAAAGAATTCTTTATTATCCAGCTTTTTATTCTGTTCAGACTTCGATGGATTGGATGAGTCCCACCCACATTGGAGAGGACAATCGGCTCTACTTGATCTGCTGACCTAATTCAAATATAAATCTTACCCCAAAACACTTAGAATAATGTTTGATCAAATATGTAGTCATCCCATGGCTCAGTCAAGTTGACACATAAAATTACACTACATAACATCACACTACATAACAAAGCATCACAAACTGGTTGACTTAAAATGATAGAAATTTATTGTTTCACAGTTCTGGAGGCCAGCATTCTAAGATGAAGGTGCTGGCAGGACCACAGTCCCTCTGAGATTCCTGGTAGAATCCTTCCTCGGATCCTCCTTACTTCTGCTGGTGGGTGTGGATCCTTGGCATTTCTTGGTTTGTGGCTGCATCACTCTCATCTCTGCCTCTCATCTCTGTGTCTGGGTCTTTTTTCCTCTTATAAGGAAACCAGTCATCCTGGATTAAGACCCATGCTACTTCAGCATTACCTCATCTTAAGTATGTCTGCCGAGACCTTATTTCCAAACAATGTCCTGCTCACAAGCAGGAGTTAGGACTTCAGCATGCCTTGTGGGGGAGCACAGACAACTCTTCTGTTGCATGCCTACTTTCCTCTCCTTTCTTGCCTTCTTCTGGATTAATTTCATCATTCCATTTTTTCCTTCTACTGCTTTCAAAGTTCTATACTCTGTTTCTACTTCTTTAGTTGTTATTCTAAGAATTACAATATGTATGTGAAGTGAAAAAGTGAAAGTCGCTCAGTCGTGTCCGACTCTTTGTGACCCCACGGACTATACAGTCCATGGAATTCTCCAGGCCAGAATACTGGAGTGGGCAGCCGTTCCCTTCTCCAGGGGATCTCCCAACCCAGGGATCGAACCCACAATATGGATACTTAAGTGTGAAGTTAATCACCACTTTTACCCTCTTCCCAGACATTATAAAGACCTTAGACCACTTTATCGCCACTTGCCCTTCTCCCAACCTTATATAACGTTATTATCATGTGTTCAATCTATTTTAAAATAATCTTACTGTAAAATGAAACTCCGAAGACAGGAAGCCACATGAATCAAATATGCAGCTTAATGAAACTTTTAAGAAAAAGACCATTCAGTTCAGAAGTAAAATTTTGCTGGCCACCCAGAAGCAACTTTGCATGCTCCTTCCCAGTTATAACCCTCTCCTCACCACTTCCGTGGTTACTACCTTCATTTCAATATTTACAATTTCCTTGCGTTTCTTTTAAAAGTAGTTTTATCAACAAAATGCACACTCCTAGACATTAGAACATTGCATTGCCCATTAAATTTTTTTTATATTTCTTTCAATCTGTAAGTTCTCTTTTCCATCTTTCTCTTTCCCTTACAGTCTCAAAAAACCTGGGCTGTGTGATGAGTAGTTGAGCTTCACAGGAGTTTTTTAAACCACATCCTCATGGCTCAGCATATTTCTTTTTCCTCTATATTTCCAGAAAATTGGGTAGTGGGGTCAGATTTGGGTTTGATCCCTTTGGCAAGACTCTAGTTAGAGTTTGGCAAGATTATAGGAGGTAAATAGGGTCCAGTTGTCATTCTTTTTGATGTTAGCAATTATTGATGTTTAATGCTTAAACCTAGTAATTTGTTGGGGGGTTGCAAAGTGACGGTATCCTATATTTTTTGCTCTTGCTGCTTAATAGCTGTAATACTATTATACGAAGACACTTCTCCATCTACTATCTGGTTACCCCATGGTGTAATTCATTTAGGAAAGGCAGGAAATCCTGAAATCTTTTCCTTTATTCAGCAGTTTTCAAGATAATGAATTAGTTTCCAGTCTTCATCTGAAGGAGACTGATTCTTTTTTTCCTCAATATTATTATGAACTCATGAATTTAAACATTATTTTTACTGCAGCTCAAATTGTTCCAGTGGGAGCCTCTTCAGGTTGATTCCTGGGTCCTTTTAACATGAGACTAGGAGTCTTTAAAGATTCCTTGCAACCTGATATGAGAAGATGCTCCGGGTTCACCTTGTGTATTTCCTGCCCCAGATCCAGATTCAGGCACTTCTGCAAGTCCTGTCTCCTTTTAGTAAGAAGCTATGGTTTTTCAGTGGTCATGTACAGATGTGAGTTGGACCATAAAGAAGGCTGAGCGCTGAAGAACTGATGATTTCAAACTGTGGTGCTGGAGAAGATTCTTGGGTGTCCCTTGAACAGCAAAGAGATCAAACCAGTTAATCCTAAAGGAAATAAACCCTGAATACTCATTGGAAGAACTGATGCTGAAGCTGAAGCTCCGATACTTTGGCCACCTGGTGTGAAGAGCCAACTCATTGGAAAAGACCCTGATGCTGGGAAAGATTGAAGGCAAGAGGAGAAGGGGACAGAGGATGAGATGGTTGGATGGCATCACCAACTCAATGAGCATGAGTTTGAGCAAACTCTCAGAGATAGTGAAGGACCAAGGAAGCCTGGCATGTTGCAGCTCATGGGGTCACAAAGAGACACGACTGAAAGACTGAACAACAACAAAGAACTTCAAGGCCACAACTCAGCGCTGGGAATAACTGTTGCTCTAGATTGGTCACTGTTTTCTTATCAATGGAACTAAATATAACACACACACACACACTTCTGAGTTCTTCTAATTCGGATGCATATCATTCTTTCGTGTCCTGTACACAGATGTACAAATATATATTTAAAGACAAAATATCACAAGTCAATACTGATTCTTCTAATCTAATTCAAAACAAGATTTTCTTTAACTTCTCCATTACACCCTGACTTCCTCTCCTCTATACCACGAATCCTGATTCTGAAGAATACGAAGGATTACATATTTAAAATTTCCCATAATTGATCATTTGTTTTATCCTATTCCAATCCCAAAGAAAGGCAATGCCAAAGAATGTTCAAACTACCACACAATTGCACTCATCTCACACACTAGTAAAGTAATGCTCAAAATTCTCCAAGCCAGGCTTCAGCAATACGTGAACCATGAACTTCCAGATGTTCAAGCTGGTTTTAGAAAAGGCAGAGGAACCAGAGATCAAATTGCCAACATCTGCTGGATCATCGAAAAAGCAAGAGAATTCCAGAAAAACATCTATTTCTGCTTTATTGACTGTGCCAAAGCCTTTGACTGTGTGGATCACAGTAAACTGGAAAATTCTGAAAGATATGGGAATACCAGACCACCTGACCTGTCTCTTGAGAAACCTGTGTGCAGGTCAGGAAGCAACAGTTAGAACTGGACATGGAACAACAGACTGGTTCCAAATAGGAAAAGGAGTACGTCAGGGCTGTATATTGTCACCCTGCTTATTTAACTTATATGCAGAGTACATCATGAGAAATGCTGGGCTGGAAGAAACACAAGCTGGAATCAAGATTGTCGGGAGAAATATCAGTAACCTCAGATATGCAGATGATACCACCCTTATGGCAGAAAGTGAAGAAGAACTAAAGAGCCTCTTGATGAAAGTAAAAGAGGAGAGTGAAAAAGTTGGCTTAAAGCTCAACATTCAGAAAACTAAGATCATGGCATCTGGTCCCATCACTTCATGAGAAATAGATGGGGAAACAATGGAAACAGTGTCAGATTTTATTATTTTGGGCTCCAAAATCACTGCTGATGGTGATTGCAGCCATGAAATTAAAAGACACTTACTCCTTGGAAGGAAGGTTATGACCAACCTAGAGAGCATATTTAAAAGCAGAGACGTTACTTTGCCAACAAAGGTCTGTCTAGTCAAGGCTATGGTTTTTCCAGTGGTCATGTATGGATGTGAGAGTTGGATGGTGAAGGAAGCTGAGCGCCGAAGAATTGATGCTTTTGAACTGTGGTGTTGGAGAAGACTCTTGAGAGCCCCTTGGACTGCAAGGAGATCCAACCAGTCCATCCTAAAGGAGATGAGTCCTGGTTGTTCATTGGAAGGACTGATGTTGAAGCTGAAACTCCAATACTTTGGCCACCTCATGCGAAGAGTTGACTCATTGGAAAAGACCCTAATGCTGGGAAGGATTGGGGGCAGGAGAAGGGGACGACAGAGGATGAGATGGTTGGATGGCATCACCGACTCGATGGACAATGGTATGGGTAAACTCTGGGAGTTGGTGATGGACAGGGAGGCCCAGCATGCTGCGATTCATGGGGTTGCAAAGAGTCGGACATGACTGAGCGACTGAAGTGAACTGAATTGAATTATATTAATAGACTTTAATGATTATTTAGAACACTAAAATAAATCCTTTTGCATATGCCCTTTCCATTGTACCTCTACTGTTTGCAGTTGCACTATAACTATAGTTGTCAGAGCCCACGACATTACAGCCTTTACTCACCCCCTCCAAGCCATCATTGTGTTTTAGTTCTACAGGTTACTGCAAATTTAATCCTCACCATCTACTCTCACATCCATGAAGGTTATTTTGGTTGTGTGAAGCTTATTCTTCAGTAAATATCTCACAAAATGCTCATGGGAACAGTATTCACTGAGGTCTTGCGTGTTGATAACAGTTTGCTTTTATATTTGAAATTCAGTTTTGCTGGATATCAAATGCTGGGTGTACATTTTCAGAAACACGTGACTTTTTTATTGTGGCCTAAAGTGCCGCTGCCAAAAAGTCTGATGGCAATCTAGTATTGTCTTTGAAAAATTCCATTCTCTCTTTACTGATGTTCAAATAACTTTTCAATCTTTTCTTTAAAGTCCAATAATTACAGTAGACTATCTCTAGGTGTTAGTAACGTTTGGTTGACATTCACAGGTACTTGGTATCTTCTACTGACATATAAATTTAATTATTTTTTCCAAATTTCAGACAAGGTTTTTGTATTACAGTCTTCAGTGTTTGTTTTGTTTCCTTGCATGTCCTGCTTTTTCAGATCCTCTATTATTCATTTGTTTAATCTTCTTTGTTATCCTTAACATGTGTCACTTTCTCCCAAATCCTTTTTATCACTTTCTCCATTTTTATTTGACTTTTTTTTTTTACCTGATATTCCTCTTAAGGCATTATTTGTTAGTCATTTTTCCTCATGTTCCGTCTGGTTTAGTCTCCATTTCTGAAATGATTTTTTCTTTTATTTCTAATTATTTCTTAACTATTTCTGTCACTTCATGTCTAAATTTTTACCATTCTATGTATTCTCCTATCTTTTATCATTTTCTTAAATATTTTAGCTTCCTGTGAAATAGGAAATTATATTTTTATCTATTTTGTGGGCATACCTTTTTATGTTTTTAAATTTCTTTGTTTCTTCTTTTTTTCTTTGTAAATTCTAACTCTGCCCAGAATTTGATCATATTTTTTTCATTGCTAACTTTTCAGTGAAATTCATTTTCCTAACTTTGAGAATAAAGCAGGATGCTATAGACTGCATATTTCTGCTCCCCTACCCCCAGTTTATGTGCTGAAATTCTAAGTCCCAGTGCAGGGGTATCAGGAGGTATGGCCTTTGGTAGGTAATTGGGTCTGGAAGGCTCTGCCCCGTGATTAGCGCTCCTGTAAAGAGACCACAGAAATCTCTCTCTCCATCCCACCACCTGAGGACACACCAAGCAGTCTGCAGCCTGGAGGACGGCCCTGAGCAGGACTCAACACCCTGACCTCAGCCTGCCAGCCTCCAGAGCTGGAAGCAATAAGCCGCCCAATTTCTGGTATTTTGCTATAGCGCTCCAAGGTAGGACATGGGGTTCAGAAATTTTTTTCTAACACCATGAATTTCCCTCTTCCACTGTTTTTGTGTGGAGTCAAAAGCCAGATGGCTTGCCTTCTGTTTCCTTCATCTGTATGGTCTGGGCCTTCTCTTTCCTCCGTCTATATTGCCCTCATCTGGCTCAATTGTAATTGGACTTGCAGCGCATTTTCCCCAGTGTGGGGCTTGGAAGGAGCCCTAGAAACTCCGCTTTCAGAGTTCCTGAGTCTCATGCTCACCCAGGATGGCCCCTCTCAGCTTAAAGGCTGTTCTCAGCTGGTTTTCCAAGCTTTTCTGTGGCTTCCTGTTGGGGTCTGCTGTTCTCAGGTATTTCAAATGCTATTCTTTTGCCTCCTTCTCTTCTTTTCACACAGACTCCAAAATCATAAAGATCTGGAATGATTTGTGGTTTTCCCCCACCCACTTCTGTCTTAGGGGTTGAGGGGATGTCATGTCACCAGTTTTGCTATAAACATGGTCTGTTGTTGTGCAGAGATTCAGATCAAGTAAAGAGCTGCCGCCACTACAACCTCCCCTTAATCTCCGTCTCTTTCTTAAACTTCACAAGACTTCTCATTATTTTATACAGTCAATGTTTGCTTAGAATTAGCCACATATTTTCTGACTTTCTTGGCTCTTCATTCCTTCTTTCTCTCCATTCTGGAACCAGTTTCTTTCTGCCTTTACAATTTCTTTTGAGAGTCTACCAGTGGAAAAGTCACTGTATTTGTTTATTTGTTTCTGAAAGCATGTGTATTTTGCCCTTGAAAGATACCGTTTCTGAGTATGGAATCCTAGGCTGGCTAGGATTTTTGTTCATCCCATTGAAGATAATCAACCGCCTCATGACTTCCTTTGTTAGAATTAATAAATTAGCTGTAAGTCTGTTACTCTTTTGAAGGCAGTATATCTTTTTACTCTGGCCTCTTTTATAATTTTTCTACTTATCTTTCATGTGTTGCTATTTCACTCTGATATATCTACATTTGCTTCTGTTTTTATTTATACCACTTCAAATTCGTTACTGAATTAATTATGGAGTGATTCAACGTTGCATTCTCAGTCTATTATCTCTTCAAATACTTCCTCGGATCATCTCTCTGTTTTCTCCTTCAAGGACTCTGCTAAAATGGATGTGAGACCTTCCTAGTTTATTAGCCATATCTTGTAACCGCTATTCTGTATTTTCCATCTTTTTGCTCCTTTGTACTGCATCCTGGAAAATGTCCTGTAACATATCTTCCATTTTGTTAAATTCTTTCCTTGGCCTTATCTAGTCTGTTTCTGTGTGCATCTACTGAGTTCTTCAATTCTTGGAATTTTCACTTGTAGAAATCTTACTTTTTTCCCCTGAATCATCTATGTCACTTTTACAGTTTCTCATTCCTTGTATATATATTTCAGATTGTCATTAATCTTTAGACACAGTAAGCATACTTGATTTATAATCTCTTTGATACTTTCAATACGTAAAATCTTGAAATGTCTCCATTTTATATGGTTTTTAACTGCTTTCATTCACAGTGCTTATTTTCTCATGTACTTGATTATTCTTCATTCTGTATTGCTTTCTGGCATTAAGAATTATTTGAATGAATAGCTTGAAATCTAGAAGGAGGAAGCACTCTTTTACAAGAGGATTTAATTTGTTTCTGCTGCGTATACCTCATAGCACTGCAGTCTGAGTTTCTTTCAGATGAAATTCAAATCAGTGTTTTCATCCTCCCAAATGATGTTACTTTGCACTGCAAATCCATGCAAGGGTTGGTTCACTTCCAGATGACCCAGAGAGACAGTATCTTTGGAGTCCCAGTTTATTTGGGGGAGGGTTTATTATGGGTTGATTTTTGTACCTCTTTGCCCTAGAGGTTGTAAAATCTAATGCTTGTATATGTCTGGATCAGTGAGAGCCTTAAGAACACGGGTTTTCAGGGTTTCACGTCTCCATCAATTTTCAATTACGTTGTAATTCCTAACTAGGTTGCCAATTCCTCAATATTTTAAGAAGATGTTTTAAAATCCACTCTATCTAGCATATTTAGCTGTGAAAGTAGGAGCATTAGTCCAAACAGCTCATCACTAACACATCCAAAGATTCCACTTGTCCCTTTCGTTAGAGCTAGTTTGTGTAAACTAGATACTATAATATAAGAAGCCACTTAATCTGGTACTTAGATTGCAGTGTATTAGGATGAGAAGACTTCCTCTTAATCCTCAGGATTCCTAGTACCTAACACACTGGGGATGTTTGACCAAAAGAGAGCAGTAGTGTCATCTGCATATGGAGTTGGTGATGGACAGGGAGGCCTGGCCTGCTGCGGTTCATGGGGTTGCAAAGAGTTGGACACGACTGAGTGACTGAACTGAACTGAAAGTTAATTTCTTCCTTCATTTTCACATAAAAAATAAAAAGCAAAAAGTCTAATATTTCCTTTCTACGGGTCCAAAAGATCATCTTGTATATCCCTCTTTGAATTTGGGTTCTGCCAACCTGGGAATCCTCTGGCTCTGTCAAAACCTGCCCCAGGAACTAATCTGTTGTCAGTCATGTTCGGTCTTCCTTCTAGATCTTTCTTTTGCTACAGGAGTCTTGGCCACCACACTTAACCTTGTTTTCCAGTGTGTTTACAATTTGACTTGATTGAGGATGAACATGTCACTTTCATGGGTGTAAAAAGCTTCGCTTTAGTTGTGAAATGAAAGCAAATGCTTATTCCTGGTCTTCAGGCATCTGAAAACAGGTATGTGGGATTTGAGTGGGTTGTTTTTTTTTTTTGAAGGTTTTAGCATAGGGATTTTCCAATAGCCTTCTGATGACTCCAGGGGACAGTTCTTTACAAGGCAGATGGAAAGTTAACCTTCATGCTGCCACCGTCGAACTATTTCCCTTCCTTCTGGTGCCAAGTAAGTTTCCCATCTTAATGTTTCTCAGACGTCAAGCAGTGGTCCTAGGGTTCCCTTTAGTGGGCTTTCCAGTGAGCCTGTGTGTAGTTCCCTCCTTCTGTGTTGGGAGGAGTAAGCAGGCTAGCTCTGAAGCAGGAAATCTGGGTTCTCCCCACCCATCTGTTGCTGATGAGCTGGTAACCTTCAGTAGATTATTCAGGCTGTCCGGATGTGGCTCCCACTTCTGTAAAGTGAAGGGGGTGATTTGGCTTGATGCTCTTTAAGACTCTAGTCCTCAAACAATGGTATGTCCCATGGTCTAGGATTCTCTCCCATTCCTCAGAAGGTTTCTATAATGCCTTAGTTGTGTAGGAATTGAAAAATCAGGGCAACTCTGCTAGATTAATTTCTAGTAAGTTTTATGTGGTCAGCCACAAAGTTGTCACTGAGGCTGCGAGATGAGTGTGCTACCAGGACAAATGTCACATAGATATTACATCTTAGTTTTAATAAAGGGGGAAAGAATTTGGCATCATGTCTTGGGGTATGTCCAAAAATCACTGCTCCCTCTATTTTAAAAAATCTGAAATCATCTGTCAAAAATAGAAGGTTATGGCCAACCTAAATAGCATATTTAAAAACAGAGACATTACTTTGCCAACAAAAGTCCGTCTAGCCAAGGCTATGGTTTTTCCAGTGGTCATGTATGGATGTGAGAGTTGGACGGTGAAGAAGGCTGAGTGCTGCAGAATTGATGCTTTTGAACTGTGGTGTTGGAGAAGACTCTTGAGAGTCCCTTGGACTGCAAGGAGATCCAATCAATCCATCCTAAAAGAGATCAATCCTGGGTGTTCATTGGAAGGTCTGATGTTGAGGCTGAAACTCCAATACTTTGGCCACCTCATGCGAAGGGTTGACTCATTGGAAAAGACCCTGATGCTGGATAGGATTGAGGGCGGGAGGAGAAGGGGACGACAGAGGATGAGATGGTTGGATGGCATCACTGACTCGATGGACATGGGTTTGGGTAGACTCCGGGAGTTGGTGATGGACAGAGAGGCCTGGCGTGCTGCAATTCATGGGGTCGCAAAGGGTCGGACACGACTGAGCGACTGAACTGAACTGAACACTCTGTCAAGGTGTTGTTGTTGTTTGGTTACTGAGTCGTGTCTGACTCTTTTGCAACCCCATGGACTGTAGCCCTCCAGGCTCCTCCATCCATGGGATTTTCCAAGCAAGAAGACTGGAGTGGTTTGCCATTTCCTCCTCCAGGGGATCTTCCTGACCCAGGGATCAAACCAGCATCTCCTGCATTGACAGGCTCTTTAACACTGAGCAACCAGAGAAGCTTATCAAAGTATTACTTAATGTTAAAGCTGCTCTTTTCCTGTCCCCGCAAAAGACGATCTTTGCTTAAATTTCTTTTTCTTATCCTATCAATGAAATAGCAGAACATTTTCCTTGCTTGCCCTTCAGGGATAAAGTCTAGACACAAGTCTGCAGTGTGCTTTGCCCTCTCAAGAAAAAAGTAGGTGCCACACTGCACCGCTTTTCCTTCCCTTCACATTTCCTATGATCTAGCGTTCACAACTTGAGCTTCCATTTAGAATCTGGAAGAAATTCTGTTATTTTAAGGCAATCATAAAAATTTGGAATGCTTTGACTCTAACCGGTCTTCGGAATCTTCAGGAGAAGAAGCGTCGCCAGTGGACAGGCTTGGTCAGGAGGTTGGCTGCTCTCAGCTTCCCGGTTGCCTCGCGACCCCCTTGGAAAGGGCCAGCGCCCACCCTGCTCACCAGCTCCCCGCTGGCGGAGGGCGCTCCGCCTCCACCGCCCCCTGCTACGGGGTCTTCTCCTGGGCTCATTCCGCTCCAGTCTTTTTGTCTCTTCACCACATTTTTGGATCCCTCCCCATTCCCCCCCTCCTCTTTTTCATACCTCAATGGGTAGACTGGTGGGTTTCCAGGATTCCTGAGAAAGGTGTCAGCCACCATCTGTTCAACTGTTTTTCAAGTCGGGAACATGAGAGCTAGCTTGACACTGGTGCGAGATCGTGGTGGGACTCGGGCTCCGAGCAGGATGTTCGCATTCTCTCTAGGATCTGATTTCAGCAGCGGCGAGATACCAAGGCAGGGCCTAATTGGTTTGTGCTGGGGCTCTTCCGGGGAAAATCAAAACTGCTCAAGAATCCCGGACAGTAATGAAAACCAGAGACTCACTTCTGCTGGGATGGCTTGTCAAAGTTCATCATTTGCTTCCAATCTGTCCTCCCTCTCTGTCTCTCTCTCTCCTCTCTGGGGACTCCCTAGAAAGGGGAGCTGAGGTGTTGTGCTCCTCTCTCCGGTCCTGCGGACTCGCCCGCCACTCCAGCACCGGCCCGGTCACCAAAGGAGCAGGCGGTTGCAGGTGCTGTGTGTACCTTGTCCAGGGCTCTTGGACCGCGTGTCTTCAACATGGGCAACAGCGCCCCCAACTGGGAGAAATCTGATACAGGACGAGGGGTGGTGGCAAGTGATGGTTCATTTTGTTTCATCTTGATTGGGCCACTGTCTGTCCAGACACTTGGTCCAGTGTTACGATGAGCTGTTATTCTGAGCGTGCCCGTGACAGCGTTTCTGGGTGAGATTAACGCTTGAATTGGTACACTGGGTAAAGCAGATTGTCCTCCCTAATGTGGGTGGACCCTCCATCAGTTGAAGGCCTAAATAGAACAGAAAGGCTGGCTTTCCCTTCTGCCAGACTACCCTGAGTTGGGAAGTTCTTTCCTTCCTCTGGATTTGAACTGAAACATCAGCTTTCTTTGTGTCCCGAGCCTGAAGACTGGAACTACACCATCCTGGGTCTCCTGGGCCTTGAGCTTGTAGACAGCAGATCTTGGGACTTGTCATCCTCTATAATCATAGGAGCCAATTCCTAATAGTTCAATTGGTAAAGAATCCGCCTGCAATGCAGGAAACCCCAGTTCGATTCCTGGGTCAGGAAGATCCACTGGAGAAGGGAAAGGCTACCCACTCCTGTATTCTTGGGCTTCCCTGGTAGCTCAGCTGGTAAAGAATCTGCCCTCAGTGTGGGAGACCTGGGTTCAATCCCTGGGTTGAGAAGATCCCCTGGAGAAGGGAACGGCTACCCACTCCAGTATTCTGGCCTGAAGAATTGCATGGACTGTATAGTCCATGGGGTAGCAAAGAGTTGGACACAACTGAGCGACTTTCACATATACTTTTGAATGAAGTCACACACACACACACACACACACACACACACACACACACACACACACACACACCCTGTTGGTTCTGTTCCTCTGGAGAACCTTGATTAATACTGGGGACAAAAAGAAAAAAGTCTTCTATATTTTAATGGTTTGTAACTCACACCCTGCCCCCCACCAAAGGGCAACAGTACATAACAGATAATATATCTGCAGTATTAAAATTTGATGGGGCAGGGGCAATTAGGAAAAATTGCTTTAAAAGTCTCCTTAGAGTGGAAGTAATTTTTTTTTTCAATTGAGAAACACTGCATTGGACTCTGCTTTTTTTCATGTTCCCCAGATACCTACCAACTACCAGGGTGTGCACTGGGCTTCTGTCCTTAAAGCCTCCCCACTCCCCACGCATTCTTCAGCACCTGTAAACCACTAACTGACTGGTGTAAACGGCCCCAGGCTTGCGCCCCTCGGGTGCATGGGCGATTCAGAACTCTGCGTTTCCCAGTTTGCCCACAGGGTAAGATCCAGCTCCTTTTGGGCTGCTGCTGAAGGACATACCCTTTATATGCTGCCCCTTTTCCTGCCTCAGTCCTTCATTCTCCTGCTGACTCCCCTGCACCTTCCAAATAAACCACCTGCCCCCAACTGCCTTCAGGGTCTGCTTCTGTGGGAGCCCAGACTAAGACCTTATATCTCTGTGTCTTTAGTGATTTGTAACTTCATTAATTAAATAAGTGAACCAGGGTCTGTGCATGAGAGCGTGTATCACACAAAGATTAGAATTAAGCCAACTCTTTGTGCCTGAAGTCCTTTGAAACTTTTTGTCGAGCGTGGACTTTGGAGTCAGACTGCTGGGCTCCTGCGCTTTCTATGTGACCCTCGGCAAGTTACTTATCCCCTCTGTGCCCCAAGGGTTACCCACTATCTCTGCTGTCTGTTGTTCTTGCTGAGTACGTGGCTACTGCCAGACTGTGTACACAAGCTTTTTCTTTCTCACAGAGAGAACAGGGAAGGAAATCAGCAGTAAAAGTTTTACTAGGACTTTTTGAACTAGAAGTCATGTTTTGTCTAAGAAGCCCCAGACACTGGGCAGTCTGGACTAATGTGTTATTACTGTATTAATAGTCACATTACTTAGTGTCTACCCAGATCGATTCTACACCTCCACCTCTGGGATTCAAAGATGTGCACCTCCAGTAAAAGCCACGGCCGGTACCTGCCTTATGACCTGCTCGGCTTCTGAGCCCAAACAGAATTATTAAACAGGTAGGCACTGGCCTAATGTAATGAGCCCTATTGGGCAAGAGGTCTCTCCGGCATGAGAAAAATGCTGTGTGTTTCTTTTCTCTCAATGTGCAACAACAAACGTAGGTGATGACCTTCATACAAAGTCCTAACAATGAGAGAACTCGGCCGTTCTAAGTTCCCCTGGCAGTGGGCAAGAGGAAGTTAGGATCCTTCCCTTCCATTTGCAAGCTTCCAGAGAAATGTTTGGCTTTACTGTGGTTCTGATATTTATGCAATTTATTTGTGAGCCAGAGATCCCATAACTTGATAAAATGTTTAATACTTCTATAAAAACCTATGTGGTAATTTCTCTTTGTACCCAAGCTGTTCCATTTAGATTTATGCTCTGCATAGACTGCTTATTTTAAAAATGGAATCGAAACACACAGAATCCATTCCTCTCCCTGTTCATGTGGGAACCCAGATCCTAGTTGAAGGCCCCAATTTCCCCGGCATATACTCTTTCTGATTCTTTCTTCCCATGTGACTTTTTCTTCCCCCCTCCTTCTGGCCACCACCTCACCAACAGACTGTGGATCTTCTCTGAAATAACAGTTTCCAAAAGAACAGGGGTCAGTGATCTTTTTCTATAAAAGGCCAAATTACAAATATTTTAGGTTTTGTGGCTGTAGGGCCTCTGTTGTACTACTCAGCTCCGCTGTTGTATCATGAAAGCAGCCACAGACAGCACATAAAGCAATGAATGTAGTTTTTCCCAATAAAACTTTATTTATAAAAACAGGCCATGGGCCAGACCTGGCCTGTGGACTGGAGTTTGTGGGTCCCTGCTGCAGAACAACAAAAGCAAATAAAATTAGTCATCCGCCAGACCCACTCAATAAGGTATGAAAAACTGACCTTGCTTTTTAAGGCGACTTTTTTATATAATGCCGTGTACACAAGAATTTCTATATTTACTTCTAAAGCTGCCTTGAGACCCAGCCAGAGCTGTCCTGCCACATTCTCCAATTCACCACACTTTGTCAATTGAAAGCAATAATTAGGGTCCTCGTATTCATGCCTTCGTTTCATAAAAAACCACATACTGGCCACTAAGATTACACCCGTTGGAACATTCATCAATGCTTCTTGTTTCCCTTTTCTTCTTGTTGCACACGGTATAATTTTGTTTACCACATTAGGCACAGTAACAAGGTTTTCCTCTATTACAGACACACAATCAGAAGGAAAAAAGAATACTGACTAGTAGCTTTGGCCCAAGACATCTGCATGGCCGCTGTTGACCAGAAATACAGAGTTTCTGGTGATTTTTTCCACTCTCCTGAGCTCCACTGTGCACAAAGGCTTGTCACTGCAGTGTCACAAATAAGACTTCATTGCCATCCACATTCTGGACTTGGTAAACATGTTTATTTACTCTCGAGCCTGGCTGAAGAATGAAGTCAGAGAGAAAGGTTCGGGCTAGGTGGCCCTGCCTTGTTCATTACAGCGGCGGTTCTGACTAAATGCCCAGCACTGCGCTGGAGAAGCTGCTTTCAACTTCCTGGGGTTAATGAGAGTGCGGGCGTGGCCTGTTCAGAGAAGCTGGCAGCACTTAAGGCTGGTCACAGCTTTATTTAATGATATGTGTCGGTCCTGTTTCTAGCATTTTTTCCTAACTCCTTGTTCCTTTGCTCTCCCGGTTCATATGAAAAGGCTAAATCAGGTCTCCTTGCTGACATCTGACGGCTGGTTAGCTGTCTGTGATGTTGGGGTGTTGACTTATAATTAGCTATCAAGTAATTCTCAAAGTGACGCAGCCTGAGACTATGCGGCTCCAGGTGCTTATCTGAGATTGTGAGAAAGAACGTTTAACCGTCAGGTTGAAAGAACACCGTGGGGATCTGCCCGTGTTTCCTGCTTTGAAAGCGGAATGCACGTAATGGGAAAACCCCTCCCGATGTCCAGGCCCCTGACGCAGACAGGGTGGTGGCTCCTCACACTGGGGAAGGAGGGGCAAAATTCCAGCTCCTGATGCTGTGAGCTTTGGGGGAACAGGCGGCGGTGGTTGCAGACCCCCGTGATGGCCCTGCCTGCACAGAGGGAACCCCGAGCAGGCACGAGGAGCCCATCACTCCCTCCAGCTTCATGGTTCAATGCTGGGCGCCTCCTCTGGGCCTCTGACAGCCACACCTAGTACTGCTCACACGTTGGGGCAGCCCGTGGTGAGCATCCTATCTACCCCTCTACGGGAGGCAGAGGAGCACCTGTCTGTGGTCTGGACACCAGAGTGGTCTTTCCCCAGAGTCAGCTGGATAGGGGTCTGCGGCGAGGAGGAGGCCTAACATTCACAGAGTACCAACCCTGCTCTGGGCATGGCAATGAGCGTCTTGAGTCATGGGCTTGCCATGTCATGCAGGTTACCTGGGACTCTGACAGCAGTTTTATTCGCACCCCAGGAAGGATGGTTTCCTCCCAGCATCCTTTCCCTGGGAGGTAGGCTTTGGATAGAAGACGAGCTAAAGACCCATGTGACATGCGCACACCGAAGCTATAGGTCGGGTTCCATTCTCAGGCCTCTGAAGCCATCTGCCTCTTATTTCTGGAAGAGGGAAGCCTGTTGACTCCCACTGGCCTCAGACTGGGAATTTTTGGGGAGAGATGGTGTGGTGTTGGGTTAACAGGGAGGCACCAAAGAGAGGACATGGAGAAGGGAAGTGAGGGAGAGTGACCAGAAAGGAAGGATCCCTGGATGCACGTGTGAGGCAAACTCTGGACCAACACCCACTCAATGAGAAACATTTACGAGTAGACCCCGCACCCCCTCTAGACTCCGGCAGTAAGATTTCTTTCTGGTAACAAAGCAGCGCTACAGGGCTCCATCCACATTAGAGATGGGATCTGAGGCTCAGGGGTGAGGTCTGTGCCCAAAGACTCACCAGCCCGGGGACTGGTCACAGCCTGTCCTTTCCCAGCCAGTGGGAGGCGGCTGAGCATCCTGAGGATAAGCAAATGGGAGTTTGTGGCAGGTAAAGAGAAAAGGTTTCAAGCCCCAAGGAGCTTCCTGTCCAAAAGGGGAGATATGATGAGCTGGCAAGGAATCCCTTCCTATAAGAATGATAATTTCACTGATACTTTAATGTGCTCAGATCTGTTCTACGTACTTCACACACTTTCACTCATTCAGGACTCACAACAGTGCTATGGAGTTGGGACTGTCACTATCCCCATGTTAAAGATGAGGGAATCATGTGTAGAGGTTAAGCAATATGGACAAGCTACATACTTTGTTAAGAGGCAGGGCTGGGATTCTGAGACTGATGATGTCAGAGATGGAATCAGAATGAAGGAGAATGAAGGTTCCCCCAGCATCGGAACAGACAGAGCTCTGCAAGGCAAGAGCGCTTCCATCGCCTCCCAAAATAATTACATTTAGAGAGGCTTTACAGTCAATACATCTGGTTCTCAAAAGATAAGAATGTGCCCCGTTTTGCAAATGAGAAAGCTGAGTGTTCGGGAATGATACAACCTGGAAACGCTCACATATCTAGCAGTTGGCAAAGTCACTATTTGAACTCAGATCTGTCTGATTTGCCGCTTGATTTTTTTTCTCTTTTTCTCACCTCTCCAACTATTAGAGAACAAAGGAACACCATTAGTCCTGCCGGGGTTCCATGGTGTCTTATTCCTGGGAGATTTCTAGAGTTCTGAGCATTTATTCCCACAAATGGGTCAGGTAAGATTCTTAAGAGTTGAGGTCTAATCATGATAACTGTCCAGAAGCTGGTAGATGGTTAACTGTTGTTTCTGTGGTGTTAGTGCTAAGTGGGGGTCATAAGACTACTGAAGGGCACAGTCCAAGTTGCCAGCTCCAAGGTCCTTTCCACGCTCCCCAGAAGCTAAAGAAATGGTGAGGTTTTTAAGGCCCGGATGTGAAGACTAGCCCACTTCATACCAATTGTTCCAGCCACAGTACCACTAGCAAGACCACCTTTTAACCATACGGAATGTTGAAGACTCCATGAAAGAGTCATTCTGAGATTAGTTCATTTGTTTTTTTTTTGCAAGCTCTGTGTGTGCTAAGTCATTAGTTAAACAAACCTATTTAAGACACATATGCGGTGGCAACTACAGTAGCCCACAGCCTCCTGTTGCTGGGCCCTCCTCCAAGGAGTCAGGTACACAGGTGGCTTCCGTCCTGCGGTCCTGCCCTTTCCTAAAGCCTCAGAATCCTCCACATGTGGCCAGACGATGGAGAAGGAGCTCAGGTGATAGGGTTGTGAGAAACAAAGCAGTCGATGTATGTAAAATGCTTAGACAAGTGTCTGGGTCAAACTAAATGAGCGAGCGGGAAGAAGGGGAGTCAGGAGGGAAAAAAAGCTTCCTTGAAGCAGAAGGCTCTCCAAAGCATAAAATTCCCAGAAGTTTCTGCTTACCTCCCACCGGTCAAAACTTAGTCACATGGTCACAAAGCTGCAAGGGAAGCTGGGAAATGTATTTTTTATTTCAGAGATTTGTATGACTGGCTAAAAATCAGGGGTTTATTACTATGGAAGAAAAGGAGAATGGATAATGGGGGATAACTAATAGTTTCTGCCACATTCACTAACTGGACAAAATTCATTTTTCAAGAACTAAGTTCCCAGGCAGTGGGGCAGAACCCCTGGTTTGAAAGACACAAGGGCAAGTGGAGACAAAGCCCTTAGCCGGGACAGAGCAGCGACAGTCAGTCTGTGATCTCAGCCTCACTACAGGCATGCTGGCTTCATCACTGTCCCCACGAGTTCATCATCAGAGGAACTGGGTCCCCTCCATCGGGGGTGTGGGAACCCTCCCACCTCCAGGACCAATGCTAACTCACCTGGGATGGCCCTGTACACTGTACAGCAACCCACCTGAACACTCCCTCATGTCTCCTTGACCCTTCAGCCCCTGAGGACCCCGGGTTCCTGACTGCTGCCTGGGACCCCCGCCCTAGGTCCCCTTAGTGCCTGACTGCATCCAGGCTCCCCTCACCCCTGCACCTGGGGTTACAGGTTGAACTGCATTCTCTCCAAATTTGAATGTTGAGGTCCTAACACCAGTGCCTGGGAAAATGGCTTTTTAAAAAAAAATACAGGTCGTTGCAGATGTAATTAGTTAAGAGGAGGTAAGATTGAGCAGGATGGGCTTCTAAAAACTGGTGTCCTTATAGAAGGGGAAAATCTGGAAATAGACACACACACAGGAAAAAATGCCATGTGAACAAAAAGGCAGAAAAGGGAGGATGTGTCTCCAAGCCAAAGGATGCCAAAGACTGCCAGCAAACTCTCAGAAGCTGGGGGAGAGGCCTGGACAGATCCTCCCTCTTAGCCCTCAAAAGGCACTGACCCTGCTAACATCTTGGTCTTGTTCTTCTAGGTTCCAGAAACATGAGATGATAACTGCCTGTTGCTTAAACCCGCCAGTCTGGGTACTTGTTGTGAGCAAACAAATACACCTGCTCTCGCCCCAGCTCACCGTCAGGGCTTGAGCCAAGCCTTGCTCCAACCATCCGGGCCAGGCCCCCTCTGCTGGTCCCAGCCCTCCGTGTCCCCAATCCAGCCACACCCCCCAACCCGCCATCTGCCCGCCCCCTGCTGCCCAGGTCTCTGACCCTGAAACTCTTCAGGCGCCGCTGCCAACACTGCTGCTGCTGATCTCAGGAGTCAAGGACCACACGTGCACTTTAAGACTCCTCCTTTCACAAAACAGGGACAGCCGGAGAGAGAACTCGCCTCCCCTCAGGCTTTATTTGTGCAAAAATGAAGTAGAGTTGAGTATCTTCCGGATAATCTGATTAACGTTGATGGTCACACTGAATAAGTAGGCAGACCATTTTCTGTGTGGGGGCGGAGTGTTTGCTGGAAACAGAGTGAGGGGTGGTTTGTCCACCCTCATCTTGAGGACACGTGGATGTGGCTGTTTGTGTCACCCAGGTAAGCCAGAACTTCCAAGGCATCTGGGCCATCGATGCGTGAAGCTTCAATTGCTACTTACAAAGTCATTGCTGAGAACAGAAATCAGTGAATTTCCTGAGGGAGACACTCAAGAAACAAGTGAAATGAAAAGGCTGACCATCTCCAAAAGGGAGTCCCCATCACTGGGAAGCTCCCAGGCTGTCCAAGCAGAGAGGCAACCACCAGGTCCCAGCTTCCCAGGGCAGCCTTGACTTCAAAGGTCCACCTCCCTGAATAACCTAGGAAGGCTCATACCTAATGTTTTGAATCAGGGTTCAGAAAATATGGCTGCCATAGAACCAAGGCTCAAGGAGGAGTTTGGGGATGAGCTTACCGGAGGGCACAGTGGCGGGTGGGGTACGAAGGGTGCTCCCAAAGGTCTGAGGAGGGCTCACAATCTGAGGGAACTGCCAGGCCTGGGGCGGGCAGCCATCCCAGAGGCCAAATGAGCACAGGCCACAGAGTCTCCTCCTCCAAGCTGCTAGGCAGGTGCCATATGGTTAGAATGAGCCTTGGAGCGGAAGAGACGTCTGAATGGATAACCCGAGAGGTCATCCAGAGGTCAGCTGTCCGTCCCAGCTGCCTGCTCCCTACACGGTCGGCTCTGGAAATAGCATCCCAGGTCTCTGGCATGTCAGCATCCAGCTCCAGGGAGAGTGGGGGGCACGGGCCGTGTGGGAGGCTAGCCCAGGTGCTGAAAGCTGGCAACAGAGCTCCTCTGGCCCAGCATCTTCCTTCTGGCCTGGCTCCTGCTCTGGGGAGCCGTGAGCGGCTTTCTCCTCTGACTGATGCCTGCCTCTCCCTGGCAGGCCCCAGCCTGCGCACCCCATGACCCCAGGCCCTAAGTTTCACGGGTCCAGGGTTCAGGGCAGGATGTGGTCGGCGGGGCCTGGGAGTCACGCCTGGCCCTCAGGCACTGCCCCCACAAGAGGACAAGAGAGGCTAGACACTCCCCTCGGCACTGACCACAGGGAAGAGCAAGGACTCCTGCCTCGTTTCAGAGGAAGGCTGACCAGGAACAGGGGTGGGGCGGGAGGATCCAGTCTGTGTCGGATCAAAGTTTGGTTTTTGCTTTTTTTTTTTAATTTTCAGATGAATAATTCAGTGGCTATGCCAAGGTTGAAATATTTTTCTGTTTTCAGTAAGATGTGAGAAAAGGAAATGAATTTTAATGAAATGTTTTGGTTTACTTTATCGGAGGCTTCCAGTATCGTGGGATTCCCACGCCCTAAACAGATGTCAGCTGTTTCATCCTCACGGCTGCAAAAGGCAGGAGAGAGCCGTGCGACCGCCCTGCTCAGTCCTCTTATGTCCCCATTTCCCAGACGGAAAGAGCTACCTGCAAACATCAGGCTGGTAGAACTTTGAAGCAATGTGAACTTCAGAAAACTAAAATTGGAAGTGGTGATTACAATGTGTTCACTGAAATAAACCAGTCGGTCTCCACGGCTGGGAGGCAGACACCTGCCCCATGTTCCTTGGGCCTTGCACCCCTATCCCGCCAAGGCGGGCAGGCTTTGGCAGATGCCCAAGCTCTCTGAGCTGACTGCTCCCAGGAAGGACTTAAGCATCAGATGATTCTGAAGACAGGATTTATGGGGAGGAGGAGAGATGTGGCAAGATCTCTGTGGAGCAAGCAGAGCCGTCAGGTGGAGGTGACATCACAGACGGAGGGGAATATGCCAAAGCATGAGCTAATTTATAGCTGCGGGCTCAGGACATGTCTGTAGCAGAAGTTTCTGAACTAAGTAGGCAAGCGATAGACCACATGGGCTCTCTTAAGTTCTGATGAGATTCCTCCTAATTCAAGAAAAAGCCTGCCTGAAACGAGTTGTCATCTATAGATCAATCAAAGAAGGACATGTAAAGCCCTTAGCACTGGGCTAGCTGGGGGGATGGAGAGGTAAGGTAACCAGATCCTGCCTGCAAGCGCTTGTGAAAACGTGCTTGTCCAGGCAATGACTATGCACAAAAAAAACCAAAGAAAACCCAAAGAGAGTCTGTGATCAAGCTCTCCTTGCCTGGATTCTCAGCTGCCACTATCTCTGAGGTGTCACCTTGTCTAGAGACCCAAGTGGATATCTAAAAAGAGAAAAAGAAAAGTAGTTGCTGAAAAAAAAAATAGCCATAAAAGATTTCTGTCATCAAAGGAATCTCATAATAATTTTTTTCCCACACTTCTCCATTTAAGGTTTCCCAATCACATTTGACTTGTGTGTCATCTTTGCTCTGGTAAGAAAAGAGGAAATGTCTTCATCACGGTCTAACTGGTGATTTAGACGGGGTACTGGGATTCACAATGCCAGCTCCTCAGGAGAATCTATGCTCCGTTCTGATTCATGGGGCAGGGGGCGGAGGTGGGTGTTGTCTAGCAGGCAGAAAACAGGAAACACACAGTGAAAGCCAAGCAGGAGACTCTCCTTTTCTCATTTGCTTTCCCCAGGTCTGGTCCCCTAAGAGAGGAAAGTTCCCAAGCCTTCCTAATGGAAGGCTACTGTGTTAACCATTAATATTATACTTTCTTCAAAGTGGTTAATGGAGGGACCGATGCTGTTGATTAATTTGCTATTTCTTCTCTGCCTTGGGCCTCAAGTCCAAAATCCTTTGGATCCTGTCTGTATGCCGAGTTGGTCCTTAAAACACACTACCTGGTCCTTTCTCCATCTGTTGTGCTCAATGCAGTTAACACACATTACAGAGTGGCAAAAACTCTCTCTCAAAGTGGAGAGCATCTTAAAGAGGACGCCAGGAGCACAGCAAACACAATGTCTGTGTCCCCAGGCCTTGCAGATACCAATATCCCTGAATATGGTAAACTGGCGAATGGAGGGGTTGAGGGGGACCTCTGTAGACCTGTCCTAAATGATTTGGTTTGGAAAAGAGGTTCACCAGAGCAGATGGAGAGCACCGGTGTGCAGACAGCTGCAACAAGGGGTGAATGAATCAAGCAAAACTAGTTGAATTTAATAGAAGCCTGAAAAAGATAGCTACTTCTTTATCCTGCTATCAGACAAGTTGGTTCTAACATTTATGCAGGAAAAGCAAACTGGCAAGACTGGACAGGAAAACTGCCAAAAAGAAATGCAGTGAGAGGGAACTAGTCCTCCAGATAAAACATAGTGCAAAATCTCAATAATTAAAATAGTATGGAAATGACCAAAGAGTCAGACATACCAGAAGAATAATAGAAATAGACTCAGAGACACACACATATTTCATTTCAGGGGCATCTCATTTCAGCAGAGGTAAATGATATCACTTTAATAACTGGTCTTGGACAAACATTTAAAAAGATATTCCAGGACCCGTACTTCACATTGTACGTGAGGATAAGCGCCAAATGGTTCAAAATTTAAATGTGAAAATGAGATAATAAAAGCATAAGAATGAAGCATGAACAAATTTCTTGAGAATCTTGAAGTAGAAAAGGCTTGCCTATGATATAAAGAACCAAAGTCATTTTAAAAATTATTACACACAACAAAAAATTTCTAGAGAGGAAAAAATGACATAGCAAAGAGAAAAGACAAATAACAAATGGGAAAAATATTTGCAACTCATACCTCCCTAAAATACAGAGCTCTCAGAAATTGAGACTATGAAAAAATAAATACTTAATGGAAAACAGGGGAAGGATTTGGAATAGAGCTCACCAAAACAAACAAAAATGGCTCTTAAATTTGTGAAAAATGTTCAGTGAAGGAAAGGCAAATTAAAACTGCAGTGATACCACCTTTCACCCATCAGTTGGAAAAACCCAAGAGTTTGAGAACACACTTTGCTGGTGAGGCTGTAGGCAAACATAGCTTGTGGAAATACAAAATGACTCATCTCTCCTGGAGGGCAATTTGGTGTTCAAAATCTATCAAAAGGACTAATGTACTACCTTTACCCAGCAATCCCACCTCTGGGAATTTCAGCACAGTGACACTTGTGCAAAATTTTACATGAACAAGATTTCTCATGGTAGCATCATTGCAAGGCGGGGTGGGGGTGGGCAGAATTAGAAACATCTCAGGTGTCCATCAATAGGAAAGTGGTTAGATACACCAGTTTCATGGGACCATCATGCAGCTGTCTTTTAAAAATGAGGAGCTCTTTATATTTTATAATGAAAAATTCTTTGTAACAGAGTAAGTGGGGAAAGCAAATTTTAGAATAGCATGCTACCTTTCCTGAAAGAAGGAGGTAAGTAATTAAGAATGTGTATCCATATTGGCATGTATTTGCATAAACAGCATTGGAAGATTACTTGGGAAACTAACAAATGTATTTATGGGGGACATGGAGTAGAATAGTCAGAGCGGGGAGGACAGAGCCTTTTAGTTTGGGTCCAGCCCTTCAAATGAGGGCTGTCCAAAGCTTTCCCAGGGAAACCAAGTAGATGTATTAAATAAAAGCATTTTTTAAGGTAATAGGAAGAAATTCAAATGAGAAAAAACTTGCTCTGAATCTCCACCTAGCCCAGTTCCTTAGTCTGAGTTTCCATCCTCCATTCTGTCAAATCTAGGTAAGAAATTCCAATTCTGCAGTTAGTGTTTCCTGAGAATGTAAGTTACTGCTGATTTCCAAGTTTAGTTCATTAATTTGCTTAGTATAAAAGTGCAGATTGCTACAAAATACAGTAATAATACACCATGACTGTAGGAATCCACATATATATGTCTCTTTTATGCTTGGCTTTATGTTACAAATATTTAAAATAAGGCAATCCCTTATGATGTTTTAAAAGGGTGTGAGACTTGAAGTCACTTGTCTGCTCACTCAGCATTTTCGGGGCACGTATTGGGTGGAAGTTTCTATGTCAGACATGCAGGTCCCTCTGCACCAGAGGAGAAGGTCCTCCAGGGGGGCTGCATGGCCAGCCTCTCCCCCACTCTGCTCTGACAGCACACGCCCCTCACAAGTTCCTTGACTGTGCGCCTTC
Source organism: Okapia johnstoni (assembly GCA_024291935.2). NCBI lineage: Eukaryota > Metazoa > Chordata > Mammalia > Artiodactyla > Giraffidae > Okapia > Okapia johnstoni. The sequence continues at coordinate 6,214,333 of CM044326.1, forward strand.
CCTCTGCTGGACGCTGTCCATACAGCTGTCTGCCGGAAATCCTCTTGCCCTAACTGCTAGACAAAGCGACTTGTACTCATCCACCAGGGTCACAACCCAAGAGCTGATCACACAAAGCAGAGACGTAGCTGCCAGGAGCTGGGAAGTGGGGGAGCGCGGGTGACTGCTTATGGCACAGGGTGTCTTTTAGGGTTAACGAAACAGTTCTGAAATTAGACAGGGGGATGGTTGCAAAACTTCGTGAAAATACTAAGCCATGGAAACGTACACTTTAAAGGGTCAATCTTCTGTGAATTATATTCAATGTTTTGTTTTGTTTTAAGAAAAAGAGCCTTCTTCAAGGAAGTCTTCCTGGTTACAGTCAGACACCTACTGCCTCAGAGGACCCTCTGATGCCTGTTGACAAGTATCACAATTAAAAAGAGTAGTTGTGTCACTGTTTATTAAATGCAATGGTTTACTTGAGGGCAAGGTGGTAGGAGGGGTCCATCGTCTATGAAAGTGAAAGTCACTCAGTCGTGTCCTACCATAGCCCAACAGGCTCCTCCGTCCATGGAATTCTCTAAGAAAGAATACTGGAGTGGGTAGCCATTGCCTTCTCCAGGGGATCTTCCCAACCCGGGCATCAAAGCTGGGTCTCCTACATTGCAGGTGGAATCTTTACCTTCTGAGCCACCAGGGAAGCCCTACATTGTCTACAGAGAACTCAAAAGCGATCATAACACCAACTAAACATTAATCTCTTTATTATGCCACATCCTGGCAGTTCTAAATAATGCCAATGGTAAAATACATTCCCCTCAAAAAATTTTTTTTTGGTCTAAGTTCTAAACAATCAGGAATTCCTATTGAGTTTAAGTGATACATGTGTAAGCTTCAAATGAACACATTTGTATTAACTTATCCTTGAGTAAACATTGTATTCTAGGAGGAAGTTAATTCAGAGAGTTGCCAATTATAGCCAGTTCCCCACAGGTGAACCCAGCTACAGGGCTTCCTTTTGAGATAAATTTTTCACTGTAATAGTTCCAAGTGGCTCAGCTGGTGTTTCCAGCCCTGTGTTGCAACAAATACCCACCTTTAAACTGTAAATTAAAAGCAAACACAGATAGCACACTGATTACAAAGACAGAAACAGAACTTGCCCTACTTCAGTTCCACTGAAGTTTTTATTTGTGTTTTAAAATTTAAAACAATGAAACCAAGTGAAAAGTGCAAGGTGCAATATTTTCATTTGGTGAGTACAAATTTTAGTTCATACACGAAACATTGTACTGAATTTGACGCCGAGATGTATTCTTCATTTCTAATTGTTGTTTGTTTTAAAAGAAAGAACAAATCAAGAAAATTAAATGGTTACAAGAGTGCTACCATATGGTAGTTGCCTAAATCATACCTTTTACAGACACTATGGTTTTATTAAAATTAACTTGTTAGTTACAAAACAATTATTTACATAAAATAATATTAGAGTCCGTAACCAAAGAATTAAAGTTTAATCTCAAGATATAAAAACTAAAGGATAAACATATTTTTCCTTTTTGCCCAATATCTACTTTATTTTTATTCCTCTTTACTGGCAAGATTATGTAAACAAATATTGAATACAGGAAAATCTTCAGTGTTTATACTTCTTTGCTGGCCATTGTGTTATTCACCAGATTCTGTGATTACTGCTGAAAGTGATTTAGTCATAGAGAGGAGGGAATTACTTTTTAGTATTCCTCACTCTATTTGATTAAATAATGATATTCATGAAGGATGTATTAATGAGCAACACGTTTTTTACTATATTCCTAAATATTCTGAATGTATGTCAAATATATAATAAGGATACGTATTTCTGAAGAATACTCATTTTCATTTAAAACATATAGGAGAAATATTCTTCAATACTAGGCTGCGGTAAATTGCTAAATTTGTGAATCAACTCTTCAGTGACTTGGGCACTCAGGGAGTTATCTTCACTCCTATGAGATGGACAGTGTCACCTCCACTTATCTCCATGGGAAAACTGAGATGTAGAGCATGTGAAAGGATTCATCTGCAGTCAGCACCGGTAAGGGGAGGAGGGATCTGCCTCAGAAGCTTCTCATGGGACAACTCACTCTCACAGCCATGATGACATATTGCTTCTTTGCACACTTACTGCTAAAACTAAAGTTATCCAGGAAATGCAATCCAATTGCACTTTCACTAGAAATGTTGCCTCAGTGAAGATGAACGGCCAGGTGGGGATACAGAACCCTGACCTACACTCTGTGGGTCAAACTCACACGGCAACGCATCACCAAGGCAGGCGACACCGAAGACGGCAAAGACCTGCTTCCAGGACCGTTCATCGGGTTTGTCCTCCCCCAGGCTTGGTCCTGGACCATGCCACGTCATTCCTGCTTCAGGGTCTTGGTACCCACTGTTGTTTTGTTTGGCTCCCCACCCTCTACTCTTGAAACAACTCTCAGGCTACCTCCTCTAAGAAGCCCCCCCTAACTATTATATCCAAAGTTACTCTTTCCAACAACTAACCAATCACTAACCACTGCCCCATGTCATTTATTTTATAGCACCAATTTTCTTCATCATCTATGTCTATCTAACTATCCTCTTTCTGATTTCTTCCTTCTCTTCCTTCCTTCCTTTATCCCTTCCCTTTTCATATTACTGCCAGGCATACAGTAGGTCTCAGTTCAGTTCAGTTTAGTCGCTCAGTTGTGTTCGACTCTTTGTGACCCCATGGACTGCAGCACGCCAGGCCTTCCTGTCCATCACCAACTCCCAGAGCTTGCTCAAACTCATGTCCATTGAGTCAGTGATGCCATCCAGCCACCCCATCCTCTGTCGTCCCCTTCTCCTCCTGCCTTCAGTCTTTTCCGCCACCAGCGTCTTTTCCAGCGAGTCAGTTCATTGCGTCAGGTGGCCAAAGTATTGGAGTTTCAGCTTCAGCATCAGTCCTTCCAATGAACATTCAGGACTGATTGCCTTTAGGATTGACTGGTTGGATCTCCTTGCAGTCCAAGGCACTCTCAAGAATCTTCTTCAACACCACAATTCAAAAGCATCAATTCTTCTGTGCTCAACTTTTTTTATAGTCCAGCTCTCACATCCATACATGACTACTGGAAAAACCATAGCTTTGACTAGATGGACCTTTGTTGGCAAAGTAATGTCTCTGCTTTTTAATATGCTGTCTAGGTTGGTCATAGCTTTTCTTCCAAGGAGCAAACATCTTTTAATTTCATGGCTGCAGTCACCATCTGCAGTGATAATAGGTTCCTAATAACTATTGTTAAGTTATGAAAATAATGATCACACGAACAGTTAGTAATGCTGTGTTCATAAAGATTCTGAGGTTCCACAGGTTCCAGGCTTCATGGAGGTTCCAGGCTCTGAGGTTCCAGGCTTCATGGAACAGAGCAGCGTGAGAGATGAGCCATGCCTGCCTGCACAGGATGTAGGAAGGGGTGGTACCTGTATGTGTGAGCCCTAGGCTGCCATGGCATTCAAAACAAAGGGACGGGCTCAGGTTCTCCGCCTGTCTACACCCAATGATCCACTAGTACATTCACTAGTGGGGTTCCTCAGCTCTCTCTCTCTATCTGGAGATGGAGAGACAGGCCCTCAGGGGTGCACACCAGAGCTATGCCTTGAGGAAAGAGTGAGTGTTGCTCTAGCCAGCATTACTCAGATTCAAGAGTGTGAAGGCTTTGATTTCACGAAGATTCTCACCTTTACAGGGAGACAGGTGAGAAAAGGGTATTCAATGAGGTTCAAAGTTCATAACCCAAGCCTCTCCCAGCTTCCCACAGCCTGAGTTTGAAAAGGAGTTCATGAAAAGGAGGCAGAATTAAAAAAAAAAAAAAAAAAAAAAAGACCAGCAGCCCTAGCTCTATCTGATTCTCTCCTTCCCCTCCCAAGTCATTAACAAAGACTGACACTGTAGTCTTTATCAAAAAAATCTTGTTCCCTAAGTGGTGATACAGAATAATTATCTCAGCATGCAATCAGCACAGCGATCTTCTTCAAAGCAATTTGTGGCAAGGATATGCATTTTTAAAATAGATTAAATTTTCAAGAGCTTGCCTCTTAAACCTGGTCAGAATGTATTTACAATTCACCTGGTGAGATGATGCATATCTCCAAGCTGGAATTCTCTTTCATTAGGCCTTGCTTAATTGAATCAAGTAGAGTCATTTTGGGATTGTCCCAAAAGAAAAACCTTTTATCTCAAGGCAAATGTGTCTTAACAAGGCCCTACAGGTAAATAAAGCCAGGTTTCCACTCCTCTGAACCCTCTGCTCCTCCTTTCCAAAGCCTACCACCCGATTTCACTTGTTTTCCTTTTAAGTGAGGAAATTGCTTTTGGAGCTAACTGTTGCCAGTGAAAGCAACAAGTTGGCTCTTTTGTTTTGTTTTGCTTCCTCCTAACGGTGAAGAAACACCTTGTCTTCTTTTTCTTCTTTCCTTTCTCACAAATAAATTGTACATAATCTCGAGTGTGCTTGCCATCAAGGGCGGGGTCACCGTATAAACCAGGAGCGTCATATGCAGTCCCCTTTTCCCACTGGGTCCTCTCTAGAATTGAGGTGCTCCCCATCCCCCACCCCCGGCCTTAATCAACAAATGACTGTTTCAGTCTTGAGTAGAAGTCAGGATTTGATAAAATCTCCATTGCGTCAACTAAAGGTCAAAGACCCTGACTGCATTCCCACACACATCGGGCGTGAAGGAGCTCAGGGCTCTGCTGAGCTGACCCGCCGTTTACTCTCCGCAGGAGGACGCCTGTGTTCTCCGCATTCGCATGCTCCTCGGCCCCCTACACGAGTTTTTGGCTTTTCATTTAAACACAGATTCAGGTTCCGTGGATTTTGGAGGCCTGGGTGAGGGCGAGGCAGGTCCCTGGGCCAGACTCGGGGCTGCAGAAGCTGTGAGGGGTAACCCACGTGGTGGTCGCAGCCTTTAAACCGGGTCGGGGCCCCTCGAGCTCTAAAACAAACCCACAAGCCTGCAGAGGGGCTTGCGTGGCCCGCTGGCTGCCGGCCACCCCTATACAGTTTCTCCCGGGCCCCTCTGCTCCTAGTCCAGAAGAATCCCAGAGTCTGTCTGGAAGAGCGGCTTGTCCTCCCCTGGCATTTTCGCACTAGGTTTCCTTGACTCAGCACAGACGCCTCCGGTTCCGCCAAAATCCGGAGGCGGCCGCAGCGGCTTTCTCTCGGGTCCTCCGCCATCCAGGCGGCCGCGTGCTGGGGGGCCGAGCTGGTTGGCTCGCATCAGATGTCACCCGGGGGTGACTAACGTCGGACGCCGATCACGAGCCTCCCGCCTCTCGGTAAACCGGCCCGCGCCGACTCAGGGCGCGTCCTCCGACGGGTCCCGCGGGCGGGAGAGGCCGGGCCGCCCCGCCGCGCCCCGTGACTCGGCACCTCGCACGGTCCTCCGCGAGGGGCCGCGGTTACATAAGCGCCGGCGAGCTCACCGCGCGGGGCGCGCTTCCTCCCCCGGCCCCCGCCCCGGATTCGCAGGAAGGTCTGGGGGCGCCCGAGGCTCCCCGAGCACCGAAGCGCCAGCCAAGAAGTTTCTCCCGCAGGCAGGCAGGCACCGAGACGCTCTCCATCCCAGCCCGCTTCCGAGAGCGATCCCCCCGCATCCGCCGGTGCAGGGGCGCGGGGCGGAGCCGGGGAGGCGGGAGGGTCTGGGTCTCTTACGTAAACTTGTAATTGGCTCTGGCTCCTGCGGCTCCCGGCCCTGCACTCGGTTTCCAGCCCGCTGGATCGCGAGGCCGGCAGCGTCCTCCTCCTGCTCCCACCTTCGCGTCGCGGCGCACGCCCCCCACCCCCGCGCCTTACCCGAGTCTACCCCAGCTTCCCTCGCTTCTCCGTCCTCCCCTGCTTCACGGAGGGCACCCAGAAAGGCACTGCTATTTGAAAATGGCATTTGATTATTAAATTTAACATACGCCCGGCCTGCCAGCCCCGCCTCCAAGCCAACTCTTAGGAACAGGTAACTTAGGTGGAAAAATCAGTGGTCCTAGACCCCTGGTCCTCGGACTTCTTTTTCAGGGCGCCTCGCGAGTTCTTCGAAGGAGATGGGGCGGAGGATGTTAAACCCCGAGCGCCGGAGCCGCACCCGCAGAGTTCTGCTCGGTCGGTCTGGAGGGGGCCTTGAGATTTGCGTCACCACGTGGGCTTCCCTAGTGGCTCAGACAGTAAAGAAACCACCTGCGGTGTGGGAGACCTGGGTTCGATCCCTGGATTGGGAAGATCTTCTGGAGAAGGGAAGGGCTACCCACTCCGCTATTCTTGCCTGGAGAAACCCATGGACAGAGGAGTCTGGCGGGCTTTGGGGTCACAGAGTCCGACCGACTGAGCGCATTTCACACGTTACTAGGCTTTGCTCATGCTGTTGAGCCACAGTTATAGATGGCAGTGGGACCACAAGTCAGATTTTCTCCCCCATTCAAAGAAGTTTGCCAAACAAATGAACAGGGTGAGCAAGATGTCGGGAGGACCAACCTCCTTCAAGAATGCTCTGGAATTGTAGAAGCACGCATTTACAAACAAACCTGTTCCTTAGAAACCATAGCATCCATCCCTGTGCATGATGAAACAGGTAAACACCTCAAATTAGTAACCGACGGTGGTTCACTCCAGGAATTTGGGAATCAAGCGTTTTACGCAGGAGGTGATCCCAGAGACAGGCCAAAACCTCACCCAACAGGTGATAAACGAAATGCTGCAAGGTGGATAGATTTGTGTGGAGCGTTGGGAAGGCCAGTATTCCTGTAAGCAGGTGTAACTATCTCCATGCGTCCAAACCCCAGGGTTAGCTGTGGTTAGCTGTGGATCTTAATTTTCTCTCAGTTTCCTAATCTGTGAAATGGCACCAAGGTCTGTTTTGCTGCAGTGTTGTGAAAACTACATACAATGTATGAAAGTCACATGATTCAGGCTTGCATATGCTAGTACCAGTGCTATTAATGGCCAAGGCCACTATGCTGTTTAGCAGGTGAGCTAGGACTCGGGGGGCTTCCCCCGTGACATAGATGGGATTTGCCCACAATGTGGGAGACCTGGGTTCAATCCCTGGGTAGGGAAGATTGCCTGGAGAAGGCAATGGCTACCCACTCCAGTATTCTTGCCTGGAGAATCCCATGGACAGAGGAGCCTGGAAGGCTACAGTCCATGAGGTCACAAAGAGTGGGACACCACTGACTGACTGACACACTAGGATTCAAACCCAAGACCTCTGACTTCTAACGCAAAACAGTTTTTTCATCACCCTAGTGTGCAGGAAATATATATATTTGTTTAATATTGGCACTTATACCTCAAGCTTTTCTCTGAAAAGCTTTTCTGAAGCGTTTTCTCCAAATGACTCCAAAAGTGAAGTGTGGTGAACTAACAGTCACAGCCCAAGAACCAGAAGGATTCGAGATGCAACTTTAAAGCTTTTTAGAACTCCTCTGTAGCCCCCGCCCCCTATTGGCCCGGGACAGATATCCCTAGAACAAATGGATCTTCGAAACTTCAGTCTGAGGCTTAATGCTGTCCCCTCGAATGGGTGATTTTCCTGACTCAAGAGCTTCCCCTGTACATTCAGCAAACAGGACTGCTAGTCACATCATTGCATCTGCTTTAACCAAGCCCCCTGAGAGACTCCCTGCTGCTTGCAGAGTCACAGAAAGGAAAAGGGCTTTGGGAGGGGGGGAAGCAGTCAAATAATGAGGGTGGATAGTTGAAAGTATAGAATCCAACATGGCCCAGAGCGCCATGAGAACATGGCATTCACATTCCCACATGAAATGAGATGCTAAATTGCTAGTAGCCTCCCTGGTGTTTGGTTCCCTGCTGCGATGCCTTCCAGGATGGTCACTAGCGTTTAGGCGCGTTAAAATATCACAGCGTAAGCTCACACGTGAGGCATCCGCTCACACTCGTGATGTTGATGCTGAAATTCTATAAGGAAGAAAAGCTCCTTTCCCACAAAATCCAACTGCAGGTCAGTATCAACAGGCAGTTTATAAAATGAGATCACTGTTACTGTGAGCAGCGCTGTGACGTCTGAGGTTTCTTAACTGCTGGAATATATACAAAGTGAGTTTTGAGCTGGTGATGTTAATTCTCAGAATTTGTCTTTTCAACATTGTTTTCTTTTTTTTCCCCTTTTCCAACCTGACTCTGATTCAGCCTTATTTAATTGCTCTTAGTTTTAAATGCTTCTCCCACCTCCATTTTAGATTTGCTTGGCCTTTAAGATCTTTAATTTCCACTTTGGTTCCCAAAGCTAGTAGGGTTATGAAACCATAAGTCTGGTTTTAAAATCTAATCAGGCATACTGAGATTTGTGTGCCTGATGTGTCTTTAGGTAGGTGGCGTCTGTAACTGAAAAGGAATCTACTTTAAATCAATATGGTGTCTGAATATTTATTCTGTGTTTTTGCAAGTTATTGTCAGAGAGTGGTCACTTATTTTCTCTTTTCATCTTGATATTTTCTTCCTGAATCAGTAACAATATTATTAGCATGTCCTTAGGTACTCAGATAGAAAGATTTGGACTTATCTAACCAGTAACACGGAGAAGGCAATGGCAACCCACTCCAGTACTCTTGCCTGGAGAATCCCATGGACGGAGGAGCCTGGTGGGCTGCAGTCCATGGGGTCGCTAAGAGTCGGACACGACTGAGCGTCCTTGCTTTCACTTTTCACTTTCATGCATTGGAGAAGGAAATGGCATCCCATTCCAGTGTTCTTGCCTGGAGAATTCCAGGGGTGGGGGAGCCTGGTGGGCTGCCGTCTATGGGGTCGCACAGAGTCGGACACGACTGAAGCGACTTAGCAGCAGCAGCAACCATTAACAAGTTCAAAGGCACAGCTTGTGTTTCTTAATATTGCAAGCGAGGTTTTGATTGCTTTTGTGACAATTATTGATGTATGTAATATATCCAGACCTATTGTTTACAGATCTATCCAGAGAGGTGGTATTGATATAAAACTGAAATAATTGCCCACCTGGCTCCCTTTCAAAGCTGCAGCATGACTGTTTCATGTGGGTTAATCACTTGGGTGTTAAATAATTTCTCATCTGGCAAGCACACTGACACCCTACTCTGCCAGACCTAGTGCTCCTTCAGGAATCCAGTGATGGTGTCAAAATGTGAATAGATTGAATCTATAACAATACCATAACGGGAAGCAGTGCCAGGGGCTCTGGAGGCCTGAGGAGGGGCATCCAACCTGCCTTTCGGAGGTCAGGGTAGCTTCCGAGAGTAGGCGGCACCTCCGCTGAGTGCTAGAGGAAAAACAAGAGCTTGATGGACAGTAAAGTGTGTCAGTCAGTTAAGTTGGGGCTTGAAAGCATTTTTTTAATATAAGTTAATATCTTATTTATCTACAAATAAGCAAGATCCACCACCCCCCCAAATAGTGGCCAAAACAGGAGGAAGTTTGTTTCTCTCACACATAAACAAAGTTCAGCGGTGATATGGAGGCTCAATGGTGTTCTTAACCCAAGGCCCTTCTATCTTACTGCACTGCCACGCATGATCTCTTGGCCCAAGATGGCTGCAGGAGCTCCAGTCATGACAGCTTCATTCTAGGTCGAATAAAGGTAGAAGGAAGGCCTATTCCTTTTAAGGCAGCCTCTTGCTATGCCATACTTCCCTCATTGATCAAAATGTGTCACACTGTTCCACATAGCTGCAAGGGAAGCTAGGGAATGAGGTCTTTAACCATATCTGGCAATATGTCCTGGTAAAGTCAGGGTTGTTAGTAAGGAAGAAAAGGAGTTATTGGGAACAACCAGCTGTCTCTGCCAGAGCAGTAATTGTGGGTGGAGAGCAGGCTATGTGAGCAAAGGAGGGAAGGGAATCTTATCTTGTTTCAAGGGAATCGATAAAGATAAGTGGGTCACTTTGGTTTAGAATTTGGTTTGCCAAGAGATAAGGCTGGAGAAATAAACAGATGCAAGGCTGTGGGAGATCTTGTAAACCGTACCCTGCTAAGGAGCTGGAGTGCTATCCTGAGGGCCGTGGGCAGCCGATGAAAGAATTTCATCCTTGAGATAGAGGGAGAAATGCACTGGGAAGTGAGGGCAGGCCGTCATTAAGGGGCGATGACAGCCCTTTAGGAGAAACCATGACAGGCTCAGCTAGGCAGTGTTATCAGAGATGGGAAGCCGTGAACTGATTCCAAAGATATTAGAGCGGTAAAACTGGTCAGATGGAGGCGGTAAGAGAGAGCTGGCTAAAGATGGCAGACACCCAGGAACCTGGGCGGATACGACGTTATTCCTTGAGAGGGCAGGAAATGCTGGAGAAGCCGGGTGGAGAAGGTGAGCTTGGTTTGGACGCGTTGTCCCAAACATTGTATCTGCATACACAGTTTGGCTTGATCCATTTTTTTTAGCAGTGTTGTTCCGGTGTAATTTATATACCATAAAATTCATCCATTTTAAGTGTACAGTTGGGTGAGTTTTAGTAAATTTACATAGTTGTGCAACCATTATTCAGCTTTGGAAGGCTTCCACGGTACCAGAAAGTTCCCCCATGACCATTTATAGTCAGTTCCCTCCCACTCCTAGCTGCAGGGAATCATTGATTTGCTTTCTGTCAGATCCCCTTTTAAAAATGTAAGTTCATGATGTTATTCCCTGGTGGGGAGTCAAGGGGCAAAGGCAGGCAAGGCCATGAGCCCCCCAGGAGAGGATACAAGAATTATGAGGCTTTTCAGCCTGCACCCCCTCAAGGGTTAGGCTACCTTCTGCCTCTAACCCTGCCTCATAATGGGCCCCTGTTACAGTCGGGGATAAGGGATAGTTTTCAAGTATTTTAGGGCAGAAAATGGTAGGAAACCTCTAAACTTCTTGGTTTTTAAATAATTAGCTTATTAGATACTGTATTTTGTTATTTTCAACTGGCTGTTTTGACAGTTATCTAGAGAGAAGTCATTGTGGTTATGTTCCAAATGCCAGACGAGATGGTGCCTCAGAGGACACTTTATATAACATGCAGTTTTCAGGATCAGCCCCTGGTTTTCCCACAAACAGTGTCTCAGCAGTACTGAGGCACTAAACCCAGTCGCTGCTCCCTGGACAAAGTTTGTCAAGTGCAGGCCAGCAATTTACAAACCCGAGGGCTGCCCCAGCCCCCCTCGATACCAGAACCGTATTTTTTTGGCTGGGAATAATTCCACACTTAAAAGCAAACAAGATGACTGTTACTTTTAGTGGCAATGAAATCCCTATTGAGATGTTTTTTGAGGGCACATCGGTCTGAATGTCCCTCGGTTTTCCTCAGGAAGACTGTTCAATCAGGAATACTTTTTCTTGGTCCTTGAATTTCAGCCTGTTATAGATATCTAAATTCTCTCAGACTCCATTTCAATTTTATCTATCTTGAATAATGTCAAGATTTCTTAATTGGCTGTTAACAACATCAGCGCTATGAAGATTACTGATTTAGAAATGAGACTTAGGCAGGCACTTTTTGCTGCTTTGATTGTCCAGTTCAAGGTGGCTTTTGGACAGGACGATGGGTCTAACACATTTCCATCCTTTAAAGAGCCTTCTCCACTGTTTTAACCGCCTCCGATCTTTCTGTCACTTGCAAAGATAGGAAAAGTGATACTAAGCGCTGCAGAAACCACAAGCTTTAAAAACCATCATATCAAATATTCTCAAATTCAATGTTCCTTCTAGCCAGCAGCACTGGGATTGGAGCTCATTGAAATCAGCGCACAACCTCACAACCTCTCTGGAAATGTGGCCCAAACATGTTCCCATGATTCCTTTATCCCACAAGTATTTTTGAGTACCTACTATGTGCCAGGCCCTGTGCTGGGCAGAGGAGATTCAGCATGGAACAGGACAGGGAAGGCCTCTACTGTCTGGGGCCGACTTTCTGGATGATTTCAAAGTAGTAGTTCAGTTCAGTTCAGTCTCTCAGTTGTGTCCAACTCTTTGCGACCCCATGGACTGCAGCACGCCAGGCCTCCCTGTCCATCACCAACTCCCGGAGTTTACTCAAACTCATGTCCATTGAGTCGGTGATGCCATCCAGCCATCTCATCCCCTGTCGTCCCCTTCTTCTCCTGCCCCCAATCCTTCCCAGCATCAGGGTCTTTTCCAAAGAGTCAGTTCGTTGCATCAGGTGGCCAAAGTATTGGAGTTTCAGCTTCAGCATCAGTCCTTCCAATGAATATTCAGGACTGATCTCCTTTAGGATGGACTGGTTGGATCTCCTTGCAGTGCAAGGGACTCTCAAGAGTCTTCTCCATCACCACAGTTCAAAAATAAGTGAAGTAAATAAAACAGGGTGATATGCTGGTGAGTGACCTGGGAAGAGTCTTCTTAGAAGGACATCAGGGAGGCCTTCTAGAGGAGGTAAATTTACACTGAGCCTCAGACGAAGGGAAGGGGGCCCATGAGGTCAGGAGGAGGACAGTTCCAGGGAGAGGGCGTAAGAGAGGACACAGCTTGGCAAGCTGAAGGCTCTTCAAGGAGGCTGGGGGTCTGCAGAAGTGTGATCTGGGGGAAGAGTGCTGTGTGCTGGGATGACCGCTGGGCAGGATATGGAATAGCTGCTGTTCCATGTAGCTCTAGTTTCCTGCTACAGGGGGGGATCAGCTCACCTGTAGCCCCCAGAAAAACATTCGGTTTCTATTGTAAAAGCCAGGGAAAGTCATGGCTTTGTTCATGTAATAATGTTTAAGACTCTGTGATATCCAGTACACATCACTATCTCAGCTTGGTTCAGATTCAAACAAGATGCCAGGAACTGGGGTGGGGAGGTGGGCATGAAGCAGGCAAGTAGGAAGATGCCCTTTGTTTTGCAGGAAAGTCTCTATGGCAGTTGAGTGAAGGTGGGCCTGGGAGCAGGGCAGAGAGGAGGCAGGGGCATCGGTTAGGGAGGTGTTCCGTAGTGGAGGTAAGAGGTTGCGGTGGCTCTCAATTGGATGGTGGTGAGGCAGGTGGCAGGAAGAAGTGGGCCTGGGGACATATTATGGAGTGAGATCCCAGGATGCAGTGGTGGGTGGGATGTGGCAGGGTGATGACAGAGAGGAATCAAATCTGACCCAAAGTCCTTGATTTGGACAAGTGGGGGGATAGGGGTGCTGTTTACCAGGGTGGGGAGGAGGGAGAATGAGCAGGTGTGGGGGAAAAAGGAGCTCCGTTTTGTACATATTAAATCTCAGATATATATTCAGCGCATCATTCATTCACTCATTCATTCAACTCCCCTAGAATGGCCCTCTCTCTGTTCTAGATAGCAAGCATTTACACTCGGGTCCTCAAGGTAAACGAACCAGAGTCCCTGCTTTCTAGGCATTCATAGTCTAGTAGAGGAAGAAGACATACAGGAAAAGAGTCATGATAAGGGTGACCAGGGCCTCCCCAATGGCTCAGTGGTAAAGAATCCACCTGCAGTGCAGGAGATGCAGGAGACTTGGGTTCGATCCCTGGGTCAGGAAGATCCCCTGAAGGAGGTCATGGCAACCCACTCCAATATTCTTGTCTGGAGAATCCCATGGACAGAGGAGCCTGGCGGGCTATAGTCCATAGGGGTCACAAAGAGTTGGACATGACTGAGTGACTGAACACACACACACATACACACACACACACACACACACACACACACACACACACGTGATCAGTGACATAATAGAGGTGTGCTGATGGACCAGCTGAACCAAAGGGGAGACCACTTCTCCTGGGAGGGGAGGCATGGTGATGCTTAGGAGAGGGGAGCTCTTGATCTGGATCTTGAGGGGTGGTGACAACAACCAATGAGTTAACCAATAAGAGGACTTTCCCAGGGCACTGGAGAGAGTGGCCCTTCGAGGGTGGAGTCAGTAGTCCAGCCCTGGAAGGAAGAGGGGGAAAGTGTTTAACCCTCGTGAAGAGCCATAGAACCCCAGTTCCTGGCATCTCATTTGAATCTGAACCAAGCTGAGATAGTGATGTGTACTGGATATCACAGAGTCTTAAACATTGTTACATGAACAAACATATTCAACGGGACAAACATTTTCAATAGTATTCCTGGAGTTGTCTCTCCATTTGTAGGGGGGGACACAGGGATGTTAAGGAACCTACCCTGAGTCACCCAAGGGATAAGTGCTCAGCTAGGATTTTATCCCAGGAGGCCTGTCTCCAGAGCCAGGCTGGTCCCCACCCCAAATCTTATGGAAAGATTAGCCAGTGAAGATGAATAACCTATAGAACAGTGGGTTCAGTGTGATCATGACTCCGCTTATGTTCACAGGGGGAAAGGCACTTAACCACAAACTTATTCATACATACATTCTGTGCATTCAATTTTTCTAGAAGGATTTGGAAAGAAAAAGCTCAAGATTACCTTTGGGGAATTGGAAAGAAGCTAGAGAAAAAGGAAATTTTCATTTTAAATTTCATATCCTTCTGCTGCTTAGATTTTTAAAATGTAAGAGAGTATTGATTTACAATTACAATATTAAAGCTAGGTAGTACAGGCAGGGTTGTGCCAGCATCCGTGGTCCACCTCACCACCTCTGTGGAATTTTTAGAATGCTGGGTCATTTTCCCTCTGGCCCCCCAGAGTCAGTAAGAGTAGCTGTGGGTAGCAGCCATGGGTACCTCAGTGGCTGGCAAGAATCTCAATTTTGGAAGCTCAGTTTTGAAAATTTAGCTCCTGCATCTTCTTGCTCATACCTCACACCAATCTCTGTTGCCCCCAGCTTGGGACATGAGTTCTAGAGAGAGGTCATCGAATACTTTCATTATTGCCCCTGGAGGGACATTCCTGATTGTCTTGCTCTGATGGATTACAGTACCAGCCAGAAGCATTTTAGGGGGAGAAACCCCAGATACCAGACAATCTTTGATGACTAGGGATGGCTAGAGACTACAGGTAACCCAGATGGGGCATCTCCATGCAGTAATAAAGAGGAAAAGAGTGACTGAAGTTCAAACATTCCTTTTCTAGATTATCTGCCTGATACCATCTTCCACTTGCAATTCAAGAGAGGTGGATTCAGTCTCCTAGTTGGGAAGATCCCCTGGAGGAGGAAACGACAACCCACTCCAGTATTCTTGCCTGAAAAATCCCATAAACAGAGGAGCTTGGCGGGCTACTGTCCATGGGGTTTCAAAGAGTTGAACACGACATGACTGAGCATGCACATTGGCTTGGCTATCTCAGTGCGATAAATACCTGAACCACAGATGTGGCAAATAGGTTGCACCACAAGTACCCAATCCATTCAACTGCTATTATGCTAAACTGAGAAAAATTCCAAGACAAATCTGAGCTCTGCAGAAAACAAAAGGAATTAGTGATTGATTAGTGATGTCTGAATGGACAAGGTATAGGTTACTAAGGTATGGATGCCAGGTAGTTCTCATCTGGGCTTGAGTTCAGTCCTGCTTTCGGGTTTCTCTTCAGTGAGATGAGTAATTCAGATTCCCTCTGCTGATACTTATCTCATTCTTCCCTCTGTACTCATAGCACCTGGTTCATACTTCTGGAGCCGCACTTGCCACAGCCTGCCCCAGGTCCGAACCAGTTCCACATGTGTCTGTCTCTCCTAGCTCATTGTCCCGAGCACAGTGGCCACGTCATATCCTGGTTTCCATCCCCAGGGTGCTCTCATGGCGTTCTGCATGCAACTGGCACACAGACAATGTTTGCGGAATTGAAATACTTCGAACTGGATTTTGGTGGGGCCCCTGCAAGAGACCTGAACAACCTGGCAAGTCCAGAGGGATCATAGCAAGGGTGAGGAGAACCTACAAGGAGGGGACCAAGTCAGAGCACCAGGGTGTAATAAATATCAGTTCCCCTTATTGTCTTTTATATTGTCTTATGTATTAGTTTTCTTATTACAGCAGTAATAAGTCACTACAAACTTCGTGGCTTAAAACAATAGTTTTTGGCTGTTGTTCAGTCACTAAGTCATGTCCAACTCTTTGCAACCCCATGGATTGCAGCACACCAGGCTTCCCTATCCTTCACTATTTCCTGGAGTTTCCTCAAATTTCTGTCCATTGAGCCGGTGATGCTAACAATAGCTTTATTCTCTTACAACTCTCTAGGTTAGAAATCCAACATGCCTCTCACTGGGCAGAGATCGAGGGGTTGGCAGGGCTGTGTCCCTTCTGGAGATTCTGGGGGAGGATCCTGTCCCTGCCTCCTTCAGCTCCAGGAGGCCACCTGCATTCCTTGGCTTGTGGTTCCTTCCCTTCCTGCTTCGCAGGCAGGAACACAAAACAGCTTCAAATCATTTTAGGGTTCTGTTTTTCTGAAGGCCTCTTCCACTCTCTTAAGTGGAAGATTACATTAAGCCCGTTGAGATCCTCCAGGTCAGCTGATGAGCAATTTTAATTCCATCTGCAACCTTAATTTACTTTTGCCAAGTAAAACAGGATATTCATAGGGCCCAAGGATTAGGAAGAGGACATCTCTGGAGGAGGCATAACTCTGCCCACACCTCTTAATAAACTTACAGACAGTTCTGAACTCCCAGCTGGTGGAGTTGAAGGGACATTTCAACCCACTCAGAACTGAAGCTCCCTCCTGTTGCCTCACAAAGGTCAGGGAGGCCCTCGGGGCCCCCAGGGGCATGGCAGAAGGGCCATACTCTCCTGTCCATCATAATGGTTTCATCACTCAAGCTGTGAGGTCCCTGCAGGGGGACTTTTGGTTTCAGTGGCATTGTCCAGTCCGGAAACCTCAATGAAGGTGGTCCAGCTTCCCTGAGACCCCCAGAGCCTTCCGTTTCCTCCTGCTCCAGTGTAAAGACCTCCAACAGAACCTGTCCCATGAGATGGGAGGGTTATGTGGCCAGATCCCCCTCCCCCAGACACACATGCTTGGAGCTTTCTGTGGAGTGAAAATCCCTGAGGTAAAGGCTTACAAAAGGCCTGACTACTTGCTTGGAAATGAGGTGGAGGAGGGAAAAACACAGAGAAGGAAACATACATTAATACCTCAGAAATGTCTCAGGCCACACCTTTTGCCCGGTTTTGCCTGGGGCCAGCTCCACACCGTAAATGCCTCATTACAACCCTGCCTGGGGCACTCTTCCCATTTGGACTGCGCCAGGCTCCTCTCTAAACCCTGGGCAGGAGGGCCCCCCCAACCCCAGTCTCTGGCTGCCATGATCTGATCATAAATGCCCAGGCCAGGCTGGGCACGTCAGAGCCTCCCCTGGGAGCTGGGGAGTGTTTACACGGCTGGCAAGGAGGCTGGTCTCAGCGTGAGAAGAGGCCTGTTTAGAGTAGAAGGCCCGGAAGGATTTATGGAGGGCCGCCTGCTGAAATAGAGCGGTCATTAAGGAGAGGTGAGCGGCCGTTGGAAGCAGGAGTATTTAGTAATGACATGGGCACAAATATTGGTCAGGGAGGCCTCCCAGAATGTACTGTTTTCTGTTTGCTTTGTGGGGGAGGAGAGTCTGCTGCCTTTTTTGGAAAATGGGGATAAAAAGATGTGAATTTAGTGCTTGTGAGAAGCAGAGGAAAGGTCTGGAAGCAGAAGTCCTTAACTCGGCCCCAGAGGCGCAGGTGGGCTTGGCTGTGGCCCTGGAGGATGCTGCTGGGGGCCAAGGGCTCGGGCAGAGTCCTGCAGAGGGGACTGGCCCTGGACACCCACCCACCACCCCCGGAGCCTGGGAGAGACTTCTGATTTTTCCATCCAGCTTGTACTTCATTTCACCTGCAAAGATCAGCAAGACAAGCTTTTACTCCTTCCCTTTTAGGATTTCTTTGAAAACCCCTAACACTCTCGAAAGGGCTTTACCTTAGAGTCTAAGTCTTAGACAGATTTTTGTATGCTCTCCTTGAGAGAATTTGCAAACTCTTCTTGAAGTTCTTGTTACTTTTCTGCATTGACTTTCCGCCAGACATGGGGAGCTGCATCAGTAATAATTTCCTTAATAAATTCCTGCAGTTGGAAGCCCGAAGTGTCATGGTCATGTTGTCTGCCCAAGTCCCCTTTCCTTAGGGAACATCTCTTCCTCCTCTATATGATCCTGCTGTATGTCAGTCAAGGGACTCTCATCTCCCTCCAAAGTGATGGGCATGTGACCCAGGGAAGACATGGTGACTGGTCTAGGAAGAACACATGACCCAAACAAGGGTGAAATGAGTGCCACTGGGAAATGGATGCATGTTAATTTGAAAAGAGATGTGCTTTCTCCCGGAGCAGTTAAGCTGCACCATCTTACCTGCCACAGGAGGGTCCTGTCTAGAGCAGGAGAGAATGGAGCCCTGGCACAAGGAAGGAGAATGCAAATGGGGAGGCAGAGGGATCTGAAGTCATTATCTGCACCCTGGGATGAAGCTGAGCTTCCGGTCAGTAACACTCTGGGGCATTTTAGTTGGGTGAAATCCCCTTTTGATGTTTAACCTGTTCTGAGCTGTGTCTCTGTCGCTTAAAACCCAAAATTCCTAATACATTAAGAAAATAAACTTTGTAAAATGGAAAGACATATCATATCTCCAAATAAGCATTTAAAATATTGCTTTTCCAGTTTTTTTTTTTTTTCTTTACTTCCAATGGCCCAGTCCTTCCTTTGCCACATGTGCACCTAACTCAGGTGCTCCCAAGTCGTCCTCCTCTGTCCTGTCGCATGGTGAGCCCAGCCTGCTGTCCTGCCTGCACCTGCAGGCCCTTGCCCCAGCCCTGCAAGGGCAGAGCAGCTGCAGCAGCTTGAGGCAGCCACCTTGTTGGTGATGGTGACATGCCCATTATGAGAAGGGAAGTCTGTACCATGACGCTGTGCCCTGGTGCTCCCAGAGCTGGCCCAGAACAGTGCAACAGAGGGAAGTTAGTCACCTGGATGCAGTGTGATACAGTGGCTGGCAGCGTGCTTTGCAGAGCCAGGATAACCATAGTCCAATCCCAGATTTAACAGTTAACAACACTGCGAGTTTGGCCCAGTTCCCTGTGCCTGAACAACATTATCTGTTCAATGGGGCTGATAAGGATATGGAATCCACAGGGCTGGCTGAGGATTCAATGAGTTGTTATTGTTACTAATTGAACCCCAGAGCCCAGAAGCAGGACTACTTAGGCCAGAGTCTCACAAAAATCTTTTCATGAAATTCCCTGTCTTATCTGTGTTACGTTGGCAAGTCCCTTAATGTCTCTCAGCCCAGTTTTCCTACCTAACAACACATTCCTCATAGGAACGTGTGAAGTCTGGGTGAAACTGTGCTTGTAAAATGTACATAATTGTGAAGTGGATGCAGTAAGCACTCAGGACACATCAGCTATCAGGCTGTGATATAGTTCTTGCCCAGCAAATTAAAATGGACCCACCTCGGCGATCTCTGCAAAGTGCAAAGCTCTTCCAGGTGCTTGGAGCGGCAAGGGTAGCTGGGCCTGACGTGGGGGTTGGAAGTTCTGCTCTGGTCAAGGGCCTCAAGGCTTTGGCCCATGCCCCCGAGAATGGGGGCCCTCCATCTTGGAGGAGATTGCTCTGGCAACTGGTTCCAAAAGTTTCTATTTGCTAAGTACTTATTTTAATTCATATCCCGAGGCCTTGCTCAAAGGATTTCTTCCTTGTATTACACAGCACTCTGCTTTTCCAGGTTAGGACATACTGCTTTTTACTGTCCTCAAAAAGTTATCTTGGGCTTCCCTGATGGCTTAATGGTAAAGAATCTACCTGCCAATGCGGGAGATTCGGGTTCGATCCCTAGTCTGGGATGATCCCACATGCTGCAGAGCGACTAAGCTCGTGGGCCACAGCTATTTAGCCTGTGCTTTAGAGCTGGGGAATTGCTCTATTGAGCCCACACGCCGCAACTACTGAAGGCCGTGCCCCCTAAAGCCCATGTTCCGCAACAGGAGAAGCCCCCGCAATGAGAAGCCACCACACTGAAAGGAAGATGACCTTGCCTCGCTGCAACTAGAGAAAAGCCCACACAGCAGTGAAGACCCAGCACAGCCAAAAATACACACAAAAAATTATCTATTTTTAAGAGTTCAATTAACTTATGGTATAGAAGTAAACCAATACAATTTATTCATGGAACTGCTTTAAAAGTCATCACATTTTACCTTTAACCAACTGTGTTTTGATCTGATATTTATTTGACAATTTATAGACATTGTATAATTTAAAATATACCATCATCAGTCTAAGATGACTTAGCGTACACAATATATTTTATTCTGTCCCTCAGAGAAACAAATGATTGTTAAACTTCTATTTTTAGAAGAGAATCAGTAGTTTTAGAAGCAAATAAATATTGAGATATTTAAACTTGCTTGTTAACCTTTCCCCACCCCACCCCCCTACCCCCAAGGATGAAAAGTGCAAAGAATTGGTAGAAGCAACTGTATCTCTAAATGATCTTCGTTGAGGGGATAGGAATGGCAGTCTACACACAGCCCTGGAGAAGGAGGAGGAGAGGCAAGGGTGAAGGCCGGGGCTCCAGAGGCAGGGTGCGGGTCTGGCTGTGGCTCCCTGGGCACACAGGGACCCTTTGCAGCTCTGCCCTCAGACTTGATGGGCAGGCAAACCCAGGAGTGAATGAAAGTTCGCTTCAAATGGCTCTTTTCATCCTGGAATCAAAAAGGGCTGCTCAGAGCCCAGGTCAATGAGCCGTGGTGTGACCGCAGACAGGCAGCCACCTCGGAGACGAAACACAAACCCGGATTCCTGCCAGAACCTCCCACCCAGGGGAGCGCGGCCGCCGCGCACCCGAGGAGCACCGCCAAGTCGCCGTGCGCCCCGGGCTGACGTTCCTCCACCGGTGCTGAGTGAGTTGAGCCCTCAAGACTCTGTTTGGCACTTTGTTCACTTCTGTTCATCTCTGTTTCCCATCTCTCTTATTTTCTCCCCCAGCCTGGGTGGGAGGCAGCATAGGCCAGTATAACCATCCCAGTCTTTAAAACCACAGGCAGAACGCTGAATCTCAGCTGGGTGCCTTAGCCACTGAGAAGAATTCATCTTTACTACGTGTTTGAAAGTTTTACTTTTAATATCCTTTCCAGGCCTGTTTCCTCATTGGTAAAGTAACACTAGCACCTGCCTTACAAGTTTGTTATGAGGATTAAATGAGACAACCCAGAAAATTCACCCAGCACACAGGTTGCCACGTAGTAAGTTCTTAATACATATTAGCCATCATTGTTCATATTTTTCTTAATATTATCATCACTCAAATATATGTGTAGTCATCCAAGGTTTCAAATGCCCACCTTTGAAGAACAATAGTCACTCAGTGACTAGTTTGTTCCATGATATTAGAAAAATAAGCCTTCTTAAAAAAAAAAAACTCCCATATCATTACAATCCCATACCAACTTGAGGAGATGACACTTCAGTTTGAACACAAGAAGGGTAAAGCAGTTAAAATTGTAGTAATAAAATAAACATCAGGGACTTCCCTGGTGGTCCAATGGTTAAGAATCCACCTTGCAATGAAAGGGACACAGGTTTGACCCCTGCTTGGGAAACTAAGATCCCATAAGCCACGGGCAGCTAAACCTGGGAGCTGAAACTGCTGAGCCGGTACGCCACAGCTAGGGAGTCTGCACACTGCAAGGAAAGACCCCACGTGCTGCAACTTTGACCTGAGGCAGCCAAATAAATAACAAATAAACACCAGCCTAGTGCTCCTAGCCAGCAAAATGAAATGGTGGGGGGAGGGGGGCATATAGTGAGAGGTTCTATTTAAAATAAATTATGTTCGTTCTGATCCCATGTCCTCTCCTGTGTCATGTGCAGAGTAGTCAGTTACAGAACCCCCATCTGCAGAAAGCTCTTTTTCATCCACTGTTGCTCATTGGAATTGCGTCACAGCTAGGCAGGTTTGTCCTGCTTGTTTTTCTCCCAGAAAGCCTTCTCATGCCCATACCTTTCTGCTCTCTTAAGCAGTACCTGGGGAAACAATGGAAATAGTGAGAGACTTTATTTTCTTGGGCTCCAAAATCACTGCAGACGGTGACTGCAGCCATGAAATTAAAAGACGCTTGCTCCTTGCAAGAAAAGCTATGACCAACCTAGACAGCATATTAAAAAGCAGAGACATTACTTTGCCAACAAAGGTCCGTCTGGTCAAAGCTATGGTTTTTCCAGTAGTCATGTATGGATGTAAGAGTTGGACCATAGAGAAAGCTGAGTGATGAAGAATTGATACTTTTGAACTGTGGTATTGGAAAAGACTCTTGAGACTCCCTTGGACTGCAAAGAGATCCAACCAGTCAATCCTAAAGGAAATCAGTCCTGAATACTCATTGGAAGGACTGATGCTGAAGGTGAAGCTCCAATAATTGGGCAACCTGATGTGAAGAGCTGACTCTTTAGAAATGACCCTGATGCTGGTCAAGATGAAGGCAGGAGAAGGGGACAACAGAGGATGAGATGGTTGGATGGCATCACCAACTCAATGGACATGAATTTGAGCAAGCTCTGGGAGATGGTGAAGGACAGGGAAGCCTGGCGGGCTGTAGTCCATGGGGTTGCAAAGAACTGGACATGACTGAGTGACTGAACAACAACAACAAGCAATACAGATTTGAAATTACAGATCAAAAGTATCCAGGCCAAAACCTAGTCAACTTTTGAATGGTCATTCAAAGCTCAGTCTTCTCCTGTTCAAGCAGCTGAGGACAGAGTGATCATGCATTAGGAATTGCCTAGAACAGTCCCAGTTTATGCCCGTTGTCCTGGCATCTTGTCCTTGTCAGCATCTCTCCTATATTTCCCATTTTTAATAAAGAATTATTATTAACAGTTTCATGGATGTGAGTGACTTTGGTAGGTCTCTATTGGTCATTTTTAGTTCTTTTAACATCTCTACTAGAAGCATGCAAGACTCATGCATAGTGAAAAGAGCTTTCACTTCAACTTGAAGTGAAAACTTAAAGTTGAGGGCAACTCATTTTTTTCCCCACCCTTACTAGCCTCAAGGTAACTAACACCTCCCTTCAGTGACTGCATGTAGGATGGTAGCTCTAATAGCAGTGTGCCCACACACAAGCATTTGGGGACAGTGGCTCCTTCCACTGTTTGCAGAAGGAAAATAATCAATGCTGCTGGGCCACTTGGTCTATCAGCCAGCCCTCCTTTGGTCCGGGTTGAGTCATAAGCTGCCAGACTTCACTGGCAGAGTCAGCATAATGTGGGAAGTCATAGTTTAGGTGCAAGAGAAGAAATATGTGCAGAACAGAGAAGTTGTGATCCTGCTAGAGAGCATTTAAGAGTCATGGGAAATTTTTTGCTGTGGTGGTATTGTTACTTATTATATGGTATAAACCGACAACCATTATTAGTTGGTAATGCTTTTCATTTATAATAAACCTTGTTAGCAGCAATGACCTCAAAAACAATGTGAGTACGTGTTTAATGATATGTTTAGGTACTGAATTTCCATGCCTTAATCAATTATTGCTAGTGCTCAGTCTCTCAGTCAAGTCTGACTCTTTGCAAGCTCATGAACTGTAGACCAGCAGGCTCCTCTGTCCACAGGATTTTCCAGGCAAGAATACTGGAGTGAATTGCCATTTGCTCCTCCAAGGGATCTTCCCAACTCAGGGATCAAACCCACATTTCCTGCTACTCTGCATTGGCAGGCAGATTCTTTACCAGTGAGGCACCTGGGAAGCCCTGCCTTAAGGAATTCAGTCAGTCACTTCAGTTGCTCAGTTGCGTCCGACTCTTTGCAACCCCATGGACTGCAGCACCCCCAGGCTTCTCTGTCCATCACCAACTCCCAGAGCTTGCTCAAACTCATGTCCATTGAGTCAGTGACACCATCCAACCATCTCATCCTCTGTCATCCCCTTCTCCTCCTGCCTTCAATCTTGCCCAGCATCAGGGTCTTTTCCAATGAGTCAGCTCTTCGCATCAGGTGGCCAAAGTATTGGAGTTTCAGCTTCAGCATCAGTCCTTCCAATGAATATTCAGGACTGATTTCTTTTGGGATTGACAGGTTTGATCTCCTTGCAGGTCAAGTGACTCTCAAGAGTCTTCTCCAACACCACAGTTCAAAAGCATCAATTCTTTGGCGTTCAGCTTTCTTTATAGACCAACTCTCACATCCATACATGACTAATGGAAAAACCGTAGCTTTGACTAGCTGGACCTTTGTCAGCAAAGTAATGTCTCTGCTTTTTAATATGCTGTCTAGATTGGTCATAGCTTTTCTTTCAAGGAGAAAGTGTCTCTTAATTTTGTGGCTGCAATCACCATCTGCAGTGATTTTGGAGCCCAAGAAGATAAAGTCTCTCACTTTATTTTTCTCCTTAAGGAATTAAATGAATATATAATTTGCAAAAACATTTGTTGACACCTGCCAATCCACGGGGGGAGCTGCAGCAGTATTATTGACCATATGAAAGTCAAGAGACACCAATCTTCCAGAAAAGTGCTAACATCTATTATGTTTAATGCATGCAGCTGCAGAAAAGGTTATTTTATAGATCACTCTGTAAAGCATGATTTTTATTTAGATCAAATGTCTTTCTTATAAATTAATTTTGCTTATTTTAGATCCCATATCTTCTTGTGCACATGTAAGAAATAAAACCACAGATTGGCTCCTCTGGCTGCAAAACAATTTTTGCAAACAGTCAAGTGATGACTGGTTTGTATCAGTGACAGGAGATGCTTCAAACAGAAAACCAGTTAACTCTAATGATAATTTAATATTTTATCCAGTGCATGGAATCAAATGGAGGTTCACTTTGTCAACAGTGAAACACTTTTAAAGATCTTAATCAGAAATTCAACATTGAAAATAAAATTATTTCTTTTTACAATGACGATAGAATTACAAATTTTGGTGGAGCATAGAACTGTAGTTAAACATTGTTATCTCTAAATTGGGAGCTTTCTGAAGCAGAAATGTATTTGGAATTGATTGTAATACACAGGTAATTTGTCATCACATTTAAACAAGCTGGACATTTTCAAAATATGAGTGTTAGTCGTCTATTAGTCTACCTACCTAGCTATCTATCAGAAGTTGAACTGCAAAATTTTTGTGACTGAGATGACATTGCGGAGAAAGCAATGGCACCGCACTCCAGTACTCTTGCCTGGAAAATCCCATGGACGGAGGAGCCTGGTGGGCTGCAGTCCATGGAGTCGGTAAGAGTTGGACACGACTGAGTGATTTCACTTCCACTTTTCACTTTCATGCACTGGAGAAGGAAATGGCAACCCACTCCAGTGTTCTTGCCTGGAGAATCCCAGGGACGGCGGAGCCTGGTGGGCTGCCGTCTGTGGGGTCGCACAGAGTCGGACACAACTGACGCGACTTAGCAGCAGCAGCAGCAGCAGCAGAGATGACATTGAGTACAAAAACACACATCAACATGGTGGTGCATATTTAGGTTTTTTCTTTTTTTGGCAGTTAATCATGAATAAAATTTCAGAAATGTTAAAGCCTTTGAAAATATTTTATAAATCAATGGAAATATTCTGTAATGGAATTAAACTTTCCCAAAGATGAGTCATCTAACTGTTGGTTGCATTTTGGTTGCACTTTGTTCCAAACAAATAATTCTAACAAATAGGTTGGAAAGAGTCAACCAAGTATTCCAGGAATGAAGCAACAACAACAAAACAAATCAGTTTTTGAAGCTTTTTAGTGAATTGCAATGATTGAAAACAATGCTCTAAGCAGGAAGATATTACACTTTTTTCTCCACAAAAGCAAATGAGGCACAACGAGATGCCACTTCACACCCACTAAGATGGCTATCATAATAAATAAATAAATGGAAAATAATGAGTGTTGGTAAAGATGTGGAAGAATCAGAGCCTTTGTGTACTGTTGATAGCAATGTAAAATGATGCAGCTGCGGTGGGAAACAGTCTAGCAGTTCCTTAAAAAATTAAATATAGAATCACCAGATAACCCAGAAATTCCACCCCTAGGTAAATGCAGAAAAGAACTGAAAACAGGTGTTCAAACAAACACTTGTACAGAAATGTCCATAGCAACACTATTTACAATAGCTAAAAGGTATAAAGATTGCCAGGAGAAATACCAATAACCTCAGATATGCAGATGACACCACCCTTATGGCAGAAAGTGAAGAAGAACTAAAGAGCCTCTTGATGAAAGTGAAAGAGGAGAGTGAAAAAGTTGGCTTAAAGCTCAACATTCAGAAAACTAAGATCATAGCATCCGATCCCATCACTTCCTGGCAGGTAGATGGTGAAACAGTGGAAACAGTGTCAGACTTTATTTTTCTGGGCTCCAAGATCACTGCAAATGGTGATTGCAGCCATGAAATTAAAAGACACTTACTCCTTGGATGGAAAGTTATGACCAACCTAGATAGCATATTAAAAGGCAGAGACATTACTTTGCCAACAAAGGTCTGTCTAGTCAAGGCTATGGTTTTTCCAGTAGTCATGTATGGATGTGAGAGTTGGACTATCAAGAAAGCTGAGCATCGAAGAATTGATGCTTTTGAACTGTGGTGTTAGAGAAGACTCTTGAGAGTCCCTTGGACTGCAAGGAGATCCAACCAGTCTATCCTAAAGGAGATCAGTCCTGGGTGTTCATTGGAAGGACTGATGCTGAAGCTGAAACTCCAATACTTTGGCCACCTGATGTGAAGAACTGACTCATTGGAAAAGACCTTGATGCTGGGAAAGATTGAGGGCAGGAGGAGAAGGGGACGACAGAGGGTGAGATGGTTGGATGGCATCACCCACTCAGCGTATGTGGGTTTGGGTGGACTCCGACAGTTGGTGATTGACAGGGAGGCCTGGCGTGCTGCGGTTCATGGGGTCGCAAAGAGTCAGACACGAATGAGCGACTGAGCTGAACTGAAAAGGTATAAATAGCGTAAATGTCCATCAACAGATGAATGGATAAACAATATGCAGTATATCCATACAATAGAATATTATTCAGCCATGAGAAGGGAATGAAGTCCTGATACATGCTGTGAGGTGGATGAACCTTGATGACATGCCAAGTAAGAGAAGCTGGAGACAACTGTCAAACATTGTCTGATTCCGTTCATATGAAATATCCAGAACAGGTAAATCCATAGAGACAGGAGGTAGTTAAACGGCTGTCAGGGACGGAGGAGAAGGGGCATGGGGAATGACTGCTTAATGGCAAGGTCCCTTCCTGAGGTGATGGAAATGTTTTAGAAGTGGATGGAGGTAATGGTTGTACAACACTGTGAAGGCAGTAAATGCCACTGAATTGTACACTCTAAAATGATCAATTGTGTTTCAATTTTTTAAAAGTGAGGAGGAACGGAACGCATTAAATTAAATGGTTTATATGATTTGGGGGAAGGGCTCTTAGTTTTTAGTTTTTTATATTATGTTTTTAACAGAATGGAATATAATTGAAAAGACCTAAAATTTTGCAGTGCTTAAACTTGGTGAAATAGTAAAAGCGAATCATAAATAGAGATAATTTATTTGATTATTTTTGTCCTATACAAATGTCTGTCAAAGGAAGATTCTCTGAATGAACGCAAAATTATAATACCTGTGAAAATACTTTGACTAAAATATGTGCGCATTTCAAATTTTAAAAAAATAGAATACTCCACTTAATACAATTTGCTCTGCTGTTATCTTGAGGCCTGTAAAGAGTATTTTATCAATAAAATTATTATAATCTATAGAGAAAGCCCATTGGAAGATGTCACCAATTTCAAATTTATTTTGATAATAAATGCATATTAAATGCATCTTTGAGAGTGGTTTCAGTAAGTTTTTTGAGGGAAAAAAGACCATATTGAATAAAACATGCTATTAGAACAAAGCTGAGAAACTGATAAAAGTATGTGAATATGCAACAAGAGTAGCTTCTGCTTATTTCTTAAAATTTCAGATATAATTTTGTTTTAGAGTAATAATTGTGCTTCAAAAATAGTTTTTGAATAGAGCTGGTTTTATAATACCAATTTTATAACATATTATAAAGGACATGGTCCAATTCTTCTCTGTCTCCGCTCCGTCTCTTCCCATCTTACTCCCACATTGGGTAAAAAAGGTGGAGCGAGGATTTCCCTGGTGGTCCAGTGGATAAAATCCACCTGCCGTTGTAGGAGACGTGGGTTCGATCCCTGATCTGGGAGGATCCCACATGCTGCAGAGCGGCTAAGCTTGTGTGTCACCAGCCCTGAGCCTGTGCTCTAGAGCCTGGGAGCTGCAACAACTCAGCCCACGTGCCACGGCTACTGAAGCCCGCACACGCCAGAGAGTCTGTGCTCTGCGACAGAGAGGCCCCTGCAGTGAGAAGCCCACGTGCTGCAGTTAGAGTAGCCCCCGCTGCCCCAACTAGAGAAAGCCAGGGCAGCAGCGAAGACCCAGCACGGCCGAAAATAAATAAATAAATGATTTTTAAAAAAGAAGGTGGAGAGAGAAGTAAGGGGGCAAGAAAGCCTTTCTTGGCTGGATGTTTTGTGCTAACTTTTTCATGGGCACTTTCCAGGGCTCTTTGAAGATTCCCTACGTTGGGAGCCTCCACTAAAGATCCCAGTAAGTAGGCAATGCATATTCTCCAGCAACCTCTGCCTACCTGGCCCCTACCACTGTCATTTTGTCCCTCTCTACCTGGTTGTACTGTTGGATTTAGAGCAGGACTTCAAATGGCTCCATAAATATGGCAGGAATGTCCATCGATGGGAAATAGTTGAGTAAGTTACGGTGCACGATGGGTTCCAGGTACTATGCAGTAGTAAAGAGGAATGAAGGGGACCACTATATAGACATATGCTGCTGCTGCTACTAAGTTGCTTCAGTCGTGTCCGACTCTGTGCGACCCCATAGAGGGCAGCCCACCAGGCTCCGCCGTCCCTGGGATTCTCCAGGCAAGAACACTGGAGTGGGTTGCTGTTTCCTTCTCCAATGCATGAAAGTGAAAAGTGAAAGTGAAGTCGCTCAGTCGTGTCCGACTCTTCGCGACCCCTTGCACTGCAGCCCACCAGGCTCCTTCGTCCATGGGATTCTCCAGGCGAGAGTACTGGAGTGGGGAGCCATTGCCTTCTCCGATATAGACATATAGGGTAATCATTAAGACGTATTGTGAAGTGAAAAAAACAAGGTGGGTAATAGTGCTTAAGGAATGTTACATTTTGCATCATGAAGGTTTAGGGGATATATATATATATATATATATATATATATATATATATATATATATATACACATTGCATTCAATTTCAAGAAGAAATAATAGAAGGATTCAGTGAAAACAATTAGGATGATATGCTGTGGGAGAAGGAAGTAAAGAGAGGCGAAGCATGGCAGTGAATGTACCTTGGCATACAGCTATGATTTTGGGTCATGTGTCGATTTTACATAATTCAAAACAAAGTAATATCAAAATGGTGAAAATCAGCCACACAACATTGAAAGCAAGTGGAAATGACTTGTACAACTGTACGTTGTGTGGTGGCACAACCATCTGAAGACAAAAATTACACAAAGAGACTTTAAAACATTTAATTTTGACTATATGGGTGGTGATAGGTGTACATGCAAAAATATGATTGTACTTTATGCCCCAGAACTGTACACTTAAAAGTGAGATGAGAAAATGTAAGTTTCATGTTGTGTATATTTTACCAGCGTAAAAATATAGATTTCATTTAGAATTTTAGCAAAGAAAATGGGAAAAGGAGAAAATAAAGTATCCCTAATCCTATTAGTTAAAGAAAAAAAACGTGTTTCTCACTCTGTCCACTGAAAAGGCCTGGAAGCGATGACAAGCCAGTAGTGAAAGCCCACTCAGCACCCAAACTGTGAACATTTCTCACCAAAAGGAACCTGGGTTCCTAAGAGCAATGGCTGATTCCAGGTCTGTTGGAACACTCGGAGACTAATGCAGTAGTGTCAAAAGGACACAAAAGAAGCTTGAGTTCCTGCTGACCAGATTCAAGCCTATTCTGCTTCAAAATAATGATTATTGTATAATAATCAAAATAATAATGATTGCAGCATATTGAGCGAACACACAGTAGTGAATAACAGATGTCAATGAATATCACAAAAAGGAAGTTCTTCATTAAACAAAAGTGTCAGCTAATAAATAGAGGTGTAAATTTTCAATCGCCATTGTGCAAACCCTGGTGTAGCCATTGATTCAAGCAAGGTCTTCAATGGCGGGTAAACCATTAGGAAACATTTTAGGGA
Source organism: Okapia johnstoni (assembly GCA_024291935.2). Lineage (NCBI taxonomy): Eukaryota > Metazoa > Chordata > Mammalia > Artiodactyla > Giraffidae > Okapia > Okapia johnstoni. The sequence continues at coordinate 6,244,443 of CM044326.1, forward strand.
ACTGGATATTTATATGATATCAAAGCATCACTCTGCAGGTTACTTACTTATTTCAAAGGAGAAGAGATATTTTTGCAATGAAAGTTCTGGAGGTGACCATCCTAAATGAATGCTCAAGGTTAACATTACTAAGAGTGAAACAACCTGACAGTCTCTGCACTCAGTTTGAAAAGAAGCAAATGCTTAAGATATTCTTGCCAAAAAATAACAAAAACAAAAAAACTCAGCGGAATATGATCAAACATCTACAATCTGGGATTTAAAAAAAAAAGAGCTTGAATGCTTGAAAAAAAAAGTCAGTGTCACCCAGCACTCACATATTTTGGTCTTTAAATACCATTACCGACTCAAAGGAAACAGAACTCTTTGGAGAACTGGCCAATTCCAGGCCTGGGGCGGGAACAGCACAGGAAGAGCCATGCTTGTACCAGGGAGCAAGGAAGCTATCAAAGCCCATGAGAGGCACGTTAAAGGAACCAGGAACCATCCTGAAGAGGCTCTCAGTGGCCAAAGTGGGGAAATTTTGAGCACTTAGAAGGATACAAGCCAAATAAGCTCAAAACCAATGAGTCCATATTTTAAAAAATATTTCATCACCATTGGGTTTTGTTGGACACCAACTCATGACTCTAAAACATGGTGGGTGCATGCTAAGTCACTTCAGTCATGTCTGACTCTTTGCAACCCTATGGACTGTAGCCCGCTGGCCTCCTCTGTCTATGGGACTCTCCAGGCAAGAATACTGGAGTGGGTTGCCATATTCTGTTCAAGAGATCCTCCCAAACCCATGTCTCTTTACATCTCTTGCATTGGCAGGTGGGTTCTTTGCCACTAGCACCACCTGGGAAGCCCTCTAAAGCTTGGTGAATAACAACAAAGGATCATGCATTCATACTGTCTTTCTTTTAACTTTTTCTTTCTTTTATAAAATGTATTTCAAAAACACTAAGTCGTCTGTAACGCTAACTTTTTCACAAGTGTATTCTATCTAATAAATACAGAAGGTATGGTGAAACTATCACTACTTTGTATGCCCAGTGAGATAATGGATATAGGCAATGAATGGCTACTAAATCCACTAGGAGAAATGCTGATGAGGACTTTTGTAATCATGGATTTGAATGGCAGCACCTGGCCACTCTGATCCATCCTAGTATCAGAAAGAGGTAACAGGACATAAGGAGCCCCTTGCAGTGACGATGCTGGAAGTACAGTTTCACCTCTTCAGTTTTCTTGCCAAAATGTTGAGCCCAAATCTAAGGCTTTAGATCCAACCACTGGTTTACAGAAAATACAGGGACAGGAGAATGCATTAAAACAACCTGGATGCAATTGACAAAATCCGAAATGTGAGAAACTCTATAGACAATTTCTAGTTTCTTCAACAAAGAAGTAGCAATTAAAACAACACAGAAGAAGGACTTCCAGATTAAGAGTCTAGGAGCCCTATGCACCTGATATGACGTGTGGACACTGGGTTTTGATTCAAACAAGCCCATTGGGGAAAGAAAGGAGATAGTTGGGAAATTTAATATTGGTTGATATTAAGGAAGGAGGGAGGTAGGAAGAGAAGGAGAAAGTGGGTGGCTACAAACACTTGCTTCAAGCCTAATCTTCTGCAGAGAAGGGCTGTATCAAACAGGTCTCCTTGAGCTACTCAAAGTGAAAAGTCAAAGTGAAATCGCTCAGGCATGTCCCACTCTTTGCGACCCCATGGACTGTAGCCTACCAGGTTCCTCCGTCCATAGGATTTTCCAGGCAAGAGTACTGGAGTGGGTTGCCATTTCCTTCTCCAAGGGATTTTCCCGACCCAGGGATCAAACCCAGGTCTCCTGCATTGCAGGCAGAGGCTTTATCGTCTGAGCTACTCCAGTTTGAAGCCCTGAAGGGTCTCTGGAAAGGATGCGGCTGAGCGGGCTGGAGGAACACCAGGACCTGCCTTATGCATGGGCCCTAGGTCCACCCTAACCCAGGCAACAGGAGTCATTCTAGTGCCAGACCTCAGCCCCCAAATCATTTCGCTCACATAATCCAAAGGATGCACCCGAAAGCCTTAGTTTCAGGAGCTGTCCCTTGCAGGAGCCCCTTCTGAAACCCTGAGGAAAGGAGGGCCCTACAGGGTGGTCCTGTGACCATACATTTCTGTAAAATTTATAAGCGGAGAGTTAAGCCACACTTGGCTCAGACCCCTGTCTCTCTGCACTCCACCTCTGCCTCCATCACTCTCCCTCCTGCTGAAATGGACATGGGGACCTAAGTGGGGAAAGACATTTAGTTTGAATTTAGCGGGACATACATGGATCTTTGGTTGTCAGTCATTTCTCTGGTGTTCTGGTAGAGGAGGGGCTGCCAGGAATGTGCCCACCTCCCACTCGGCTGATCTGCCTGGCAGGCAGAGACCCGAAGGAGCAGGGCCAGAGGTCATAGATGGTATAAGCGGGTCCTGTGGCACCTGGCAGCAAAAGTCTGTGGGGACAGACTTAGAAAACCAACCCATGGTTGCCGGGGGAAGGGATAGTTCGAGACTTTGGGACAGTCATGTACACACTGCTCTATTCAAAGTGGCAGTATTTTATAGCACATGGAACTCACTTAATATTATGTGCCAGCCTGGCTAGAAGGGGCATTTCAGGGAGAATGGATACATGTACATGTATGGCTGAGTCCCTTTGCTGTGTGCCTGAAACAACCAGAACATTGTTGACCGGTTATACCCCAACACAAAATAAAAACTGAAAAAAATAAAATGAAAGGTCAAAAAAAGTTCTCTGGAGAATGCAAGAGGAGCAAGGTCTAAAATGCTCTAGAAGCCCGTCTGAGGAAAATTCTCCCAAATCTTACAAATCATACATAAAGCTTGATGGAGCTTACGGAGCTTTCCCCAAATCTACCTCAATCTTTACCTGGCACATGACACTACCAAAAATGAGTTGTAAAGCTGAAGGAAACATTTCACAATGAGTGAGTGAGAATAAAAGAAGACATTTCCATCAACCAACAGCTAGAGTAATGGCCACATAGCTTTCTCTAGTCTATATAAAAAATTATTACCATATGAAACTGTGATTAAAAAGCAGGCAAACAAAAGATGTTACAGATCTATGTCAGGAAGCTAATAAAAAGTACTGTGGGTTTTTGGGGGAGGGGAGATCTTATGGTATTTGCAGCTTTAAAAAAATTCGTAATTTGTCACCATTTCTTTTCTCATTCAAAATTAATATTCTCTATTAGGCTTAGTTTTATATTTATAATTTTGTACTATTTTTCATAAAGATAACCCTTCCTTCTACAGCATCAGGTCTACACCATCTGGATCCCTCCAGAACCCCCCAACCAGATGAGGTTATTCACCTAATGCTCTAAAGTGAAAGTGTTATTGCTCAGTTGTGTCTGACTCTGTGACCCGTGGACTGTAGCCCGCCAGGCTCCTCTGTCCGTGGAATTTTCCAGACAAGAATACTGGAGTGAGTAGATGTTCCCTTCTCCAGGGGATCTTCCCAACCCAGGGATTAAATCCGAGTCGCCTACACTGCAGGTGAATTCTTTACCGTCTGAGCCACCAGGGAATCCCAAAAGAGTCATGAAAAAAGTGAAAGCGTAATCGTTCAGTCGTGTCCAATTCTTTGTGAACCCATGGACTGTAGCCCGCGGGGCTCCTCTGTCCATGGAATTTTCCAGACAAGAATACTGGAGTGAGTAGCCAAGCTCTCCTCCAGGGGATCTTCCTGACCCAAGGATCAAATGTGAGTATCCCACCTTGCAGGTGGGTTCTGTACCATCTGAACCACCAGGGAAGCCCTTGCTCTAAAGACACTTCCTACTTTTGCTTGACAGTTCTCACTATGGTTTTGCTGTTTTACATTCCTGGGGGTGAAAATTTGATTGGTATATACCTTCCCCCAGGCCTTGAGCTTAAGTTCTGTAAGGACAGGGAACATTCATTTCTGGTATTGTTCTCAATTATTTGACTCCCCTGGTGGCTCAGACAGTAAAGTGTCTGCCTACAATGCGGGAGACCCGGGTTCAATCCCTGGGTCGGGAAGATTCCCTGGAGAAGGAAATGGCAACCCACTCCAGTACTCTTGCCTGGGAAATCCCATGGACAGAGGAGCATGTTACGCTACAGTCCATGGGGTCACAAAGAGTCAGACGTGACTGAGCGACTTTACTTTTCTTTCTTTTTCAATTATAGTCCCTATTTCCCTGTGCTCAAGCACAGTGCTTGGCACATAATAAATCCTCAATAAATATTTTTAGAATCACTTAATGAATGAATATGTAAATATGTCTTCTTTCTTTATCGATATCAAGTAATGTGTTGGTCCATCGGTCAGCATCTCTGATGGTCTGTATACCAGTTTCCCAGTTTCAGTGAATGGTCTAAATTGTGAAGCTGGTAAAATATTGTCTTAACATGTTTCTGGGTATCAGCTGTTCCCATTTCTTAAACTGTGGTTCATTACAAAAATTTTTTTCTTATCTTAATGTGTTATACTGCAAGAAACTTTCCCTATTTTGCTACTTTAAAAGAAACAATACTTCTTTGGGTCTTCTCCTAAAATAAGTACTTTCTCCCTTATATAGTAATTCTGTGCTCTTATAACTTTGGCTCTAAATGTTCTTGAAATACTATCTTAATGTATGAAAATTAGCTCTATCAGAGGACTTTGTTCAGGAATCTGAAGGGCTGTCAGGAGCCTGGGCTGGTTCCTGCGGTGTGTTAATGGTGGGACCACCCACTAAACTGGGAAGAGGAACACTTTCTCCGGTGGTTCTGAGGATAGATGGGGGGAAGCGAGAGATGTGCTTGAAAGTGCTTTCAAAACTGTAATTTTTTTTTGCATATAATAATCATTATCATCATCACCATAACCATCTTTTACCAGAGTTTTGATGTCCGCCAGGCTCCTCTGTCCATGGTATTCTCCAAGCAAGAATACTGGAGAGGGTTGCCATTCCCTTCTCCAGGGGATCTTCCCAACCCAGGAATGGGAATGGGGTCTCCTGCATTGCAGGCAGATTCTTTGCCAACTAAGCCACAAGGGAAGCCCTTTGAAATACATAACTTACACCAACTCAAGGTATTGACAGGAAAATCTTGGAAAAAAACATAATTCTGTATATTTATTCCTTATAGCATTTTAATGAAAATCATATTTTTCTTTAAATTAATTTTTTCTTCTCTAGAACAAGGACATGGTAATTTTGTCTGTACCATTGCTCACTTTTTTCAAGTTAAAATTGAGCATTCTTAGGAACAATTTCCCAGAAACAATAATCTTCTTATTTCAATTCATAGAACCCACTGCTAGTTCATCCTTTAGTAATTTCACATGAAGAGAAGGCTTGATTTCTTCCAATACGGTTCCATCTTTTGATGTCTATTACCAAATTGGGAACTAGAATATAGAATTATTTTCTGGATGAAAAAACATCCTTTGTTGAAAATGCTAACAATGGAATGTAAATTTCAGTCTTGTCCCTGGGTAAAGAATAGTAGAGTTACAATGTATGCATGAATGCCTGAAAACAAATAAGCCCCTATTAACTTCCTCATCCAATGTCAACCAGAAAGGGCTTTAAAAGTGTTCCTTTTCAAATTAAAAATAAGTACAATAACACAAATTGGATTTGACGCTTCTGTTCAGCTCCAAGTTTGCTTACCCACCATTTGTCATAAAATTCAACCAGGACTGGGGTCATTGACAGACATCCAAACACACCCAAGCTTCTCATCTCCCTCATTAAATACTATTACAGAAATAGAAATATTTCACAGGTATTGTGTTTTTATCTGACATGAAACAAGTAAAGTTGAGCTGATGACTCTTCCTATTGACCACTGATCTCTGCAGTGTGCCTGCAGGTTTATCACAGTCAGACCGGCATCCACAAAGGTAAGTTACACCAGTGAGGGAAATTTAGAAATAGCAGAAAAGTACAAGTCTTAAAATAAAAAGTACTATGACACCACCTCCCAGAAACAATGTACTGTGAATGTTTGTGTTGTGGTCCTTCCGGTCTATTTCCTAAGCATATGTGGTGATTATTGTGTTCATGACTGTCATTAATCTGATTTGTAACCTGCTTTTCCCATGTGCAAAAAGAATGGTATTTAACAACATTAAATATACTCTAAACATAATTTTGAATAACTGCATGATAGACAATAATACCTGTGCCATAACTTAATTCAGTTTTTGCTGGCATTCATATACAACTTTGAGAAAACTTTTCATATACTCAGGATACATCCTAAAAGTGGAATTTCTGGGACAGAAGGTATTCATGTTTTTAAAAGCTTTTAAGAAATAGTTTTAAAATGTTTTCTAGAAGGCTTCAAATAATTCAAACCCCTGACATCCTCACCAGTGTTTGCTATTATCACTAAAGCAACACACTTAAAGACAAAACATTTTTACTCCTTTATTTTAATTTACCTGTTTGGTTACTAGTAAGTTTGAATTTTTTAAATATATAGTCACATTGATAGTTTCTGTGTGTGTGTGTGTGTGTGTGTGTGTGTGTGTGTGGTGCTTTGGGGAGAGGAGATCACCTCTCCATCTCTACTAAGGCAAAAAGTTGTCTTTTCTCTATTGATGTGTATGAATAAGCCTGGGGCTTCCCTGGTGGCTCAGATGATAAAGAATCTGCCTGTAATGTGGGAGACCTGGGTTCAGTACCTGAATTGGGAACATCCTTTTCTTCTCTGGAGAAGGGAATGACAACCCACTCCTGTATACTTGCCTGGAGAATTTCATGGACAGAGGAGCCTGGCAGGCTACAGTCCATGTGGTTTTTTTATAAACAGCAGCAAAGACAAATTTCAAGGAAAATAGTACAAGCTGATTGGTGATAGATTATTTATTATACTGTATGAATAACATACTAGTCTGATGGATAAAACGCTCACTGAGCGCACACACACACATACACACACAAATACACTGTGCAATGGCAATTTGTAGCTGACACATTATAACCTCACCCCTAACATTTCAGTATGGGGGGGTCCAAGGAGTAGGGGCCAGCCTTCACCTCCAGTTGGCCAGAGCCTGTCTCAGGATACATCCTAAAAGTACTTCCAAGGGCATAGCTCCCACTCATAACTGTATTTGTGTTAGGAACATTTCCTTCTTGTGACTATCTCCTTAAGAGCACAGGGCATCAGGCAGAACCCACCTCGTACTAGACAGATGACTTTAGACAGTCTCCCCCACAGGGCAGCCTCACTGTTCTCATGTATGAAATGGAAATTGTAGGAGGATCTGTCGCATGGATTGTCATGACAACAAATGATCATAGACTACTAAAAGACTTTGTGTCACACACAACACATCAGTTTGGTTCAGTTCAGTCACTCAGTCGTGTTCGACTCTTTGCGATCCCTTGGACTGCAGCACACCGGGCTTCCCTGCCCATCACCAGCTCCTGGAGTTTACTCAAACTCATGTCCATTGAGTCGGTGATGCCATCCAACCATCTCATCCTCTGTCATCCCCTTCTCCTCTTGCCTTTAATTTTTCCCAGCATCAGGATATTTTCCAATGAGTCAGTTCTTTGCATCAGGTGGCCAAAGTATTGGAATTTCAGCTTCAGCATCAGTCCTTCCAGTGAATATTCAGCACTGATTTCCTTTAGGATTGACTGGTTTGATTTTCTTGCTGTCCAAGGGACTCTCAAGAGTCTTTTCCAACACCACAGTTCAAAAGCATCAATTCTTCGGTGCTCAGCTTTCTTCACCGTCCAACTCTCACATCCATACATGACTACTGGAGAAACCATAGCTTTGACTAGATGGACCTTTGTCAGCAAAGTAATGTCTCTGCTTTTTAATATGCTGTCTAGGTTGCTGTGCTTAGTTGCTCAGTCATGTCTAACTCTTTGCAACTGCATGGACTGTAGCCCACCAGGCTCCCTGTCCACGGGGATTCTCCAGGCAAGAATACTGAAGTGGGTTGCCATACCCTTCTCCAGAGAATCTTCCCAACCCAGGGATCAAAGCCAGGTCTCCCGCATTGCAGGTGGATTCTTTACCGTCTGAGCCACCAGGGAAACTTGGGTTGGTCATAGCTTTCCTTCCAAAGAGCAAGCATGTTTTAATTTCATGGCTACTGTCACCATCTGCAGTGATTTTGAAGCCCCCCCAAAATAAAGTCTGTCACTGTTTCCATTGTTTCCCCATCTATTTGCCATGAAGTGATTGGACCGGATGCCATGAGCTTAGTTTTCTGAATGTTGAGTTTTAAGCCAACTTTTTCACTCTCCTCTTTTACTTTCATCAAGGGGTTCTTTAGTTCTTCGCTTTCTGCCGTAAGGGTGGTGTCGTCTGCATATCTGAGGTTATTGATATTTCTCCCAGCAATCTTGATTCCAGCTTGTGCTTCATCCAGCCCAGCATGTCACATGATGTACTCTGCATATAAGTTAAATAAGCAGGGTGACAATGTAAAGCCTTGATGAACTCCTTTCCACAGTGCATATTAAGTGCTTAACCAACATTGCAACTATATGGTAGTGATTGACTTTTTGTTATCAATTTAGAAGAAAAACTTGATATTTTAGCAGTAGCAACCAAAACTAATTTTCCAGGATGTCTTAAGTAACTAGTTGGTTACTGATGGTCCAATTATGTAATCAAATGCAAGTAATGCCACACTCCTTTCTTGGATGAAACACTCACTGACCACCAAAAGTAGTATTATTTCTTTGATTTCTCTACAGAACTGGCAGGTTGGGGAGCCCAAGAGAGAGAAGAGGAAAGAAGGAAGTGGGCTAAGAGCTGGGCACCACTGAGCACCATTTTGGCACAGGGAGTGTTGGGTAACCGCCCCACCCCTCCGCCCACAAACAACCCTAGCCACCTCCTCAGGACAGGAAAACCGGCATCAGCCTGGTCACCAAGCACACACAGCTCTTTCTCCCGAAAGAATACAATAGATGCTGATTTCTTATGCGCTCTCTGTGCTTCCAACCCTGTGTGATGTTGACCCAACGTGGCGGAGCGGAAGCCACATGGAAAGCATAAATGGAGCTCATCCCCCTGCCAAAATGCTCGCTGCAGCCAGACAGCTGGCCAGGATGCTGTTGCTAGTGGAGGATGTGCGTGTCACTGAGGATTCCAAGGAATTTGGCTTGTTCTGGGCTCTGCCTCTCCAGCGAAACGATTTCCACTTGTTCCCTGTGTTATAGGCTGTCTCGATTATGTGAAGTGGTGGTCTCCCTTCCCGGCACAATTGACAACACTAATAAAAATAGATAACGTATTTTAAAAACCTACAGCAGATTGTCATGGCAATAAATAATTGTATCATGTTGCTGTCATAGCAACGAAGTCTGTGTAACAGAGACAAATCAAGCCTATATGGAATTTTTCTAAATTTAGGTGTTTGAAAAGAGTTAAAATAGCCTATAGTCATGGAGAGGTGCACTGAAAAATCCTTAACCTTTACTGGAAAAATTAGTTTTAGCCATTTAAAAAAACTGAATTGCTTATTATTTTTTCATTCTCTTTAAAGTATAAATTTACTTCCCTTTTTGTTCATTATATATACATATGTATTCTTAAGAGCTTTCATGAGCAGTAAAAGATGAGAGAATTCTCTCTCACTCATTCACTGTCTCTTCTTCAGAAGTAAGTTGCAAGGCAGCATATCATAATTCTTGTATTTTGCCTGGTAGCTAATGACACAATATTAATGGAATAACACGTTACATTAGCTAAACCATGCCATATCAAAATAATAGCTAGTTTCCATACTCTTGGCTCCATTTTCTTAAAAAGCATGTATTACTGTATGCTATCTAGTGTGTCATTAACAACTACAGACTCCCAGAGCTAACTATGGTTATTCTCTGACACAGTAAACTTTCCCTCCCGACTTCAACTAAATGCTATTGAAATGGCAAATAAGTGACATTGCCTGAAAGGGGGAGAATGATTTTTTTTCCCACAGATATGTAATTATTGTGCCGTAAAAAAAAAATAACCAAATCTAAAACAATTACATGAAAAAAATCCTGCAGTTTCCCATGTAATGAAACAAGACCTCTGTTATTTAAATTTTTTTCTTTTCTTTGGCTTCAATGAAACAAAAATGTTTATTTTTTTTTTCTTTTGTAGAGATTTCTTTTCTCCACCAGTGAGGGGCTGTCAAACCATAGGAACAGAGTTCAATTCAAAGTTCACACTACCTACATACTTTGTGAACTTGCAACATCACTAGACAGTATTATTTAGCTCTTTAAACTATTTAGAAAAAAGAAAATTTACATCACAGGTTTTAATTAAATGAGATAGTACAGGCAACATTTCTAATGCATAGCAAGAGCTCAGAAATATGTTACCTGTTATTTTACTTCAAATCAAAGATTGAATTACATATTCAACATTGATAAGAGACTAAGATGATGAGATCCTTAAACAGCTATGAAGTAGGGAAAAAAAAAACTAATATAAGACTTGTAAGTAATGTATTATAAATCAATGACTCTAATGATACTAATGTTTTTCTTTACCATATGGCTTTATAAAAATTTCCATGATTTATTTTTCTTGGTTGAAACTTTATTAAAAAGCAACTTTCAGAGTGAGCAGACTCTGACTTTACTGGGGAAAGGGGGGAGATGGCGTCACAGAAGGACAGCATTCACCCCGCTGACAGCCACTGGTTTCAGAGCCTGGCTCCCTGGAGCACGTGAGGTTTCCTGGAAGGCAGGAGACAAGCCTTCAGCCCCTGCAGCCCCACCCTGATGGCTGACCATAAATGTCCATGGGAGAAACTTGTGAAGGAATCCGAGAGACTCTAACTTGCCTAAGAAACCAGAAGTGAACGAATTCGTAAGGATAAGGAGGGCAGCGCAGTGTGCCCAGGAAGGCGCTGCATGAGAATCCTGCGCGGAGAGCTGAGCCCCGCGCGCCGTGGCGGAGCTGTCCTGTCCTCAGCAGCTGCGCGTCCGCACGCGTGACAGTTCCCTGTGGGTGCAGAGAAAGCTTATTGGGAGTGTGGTGGCTTCTACTTTTCTGCTTCTCAGAGAATTTCTTTTTGCCTTAACTCTCCTGGGTTTTGTTTTATTTGTTTCATTTTGCTTTGTTTTTAAAAGGACTTAAATGTCACCAAAGGGCATCCCAAATTTTCGATAACATTTTCCAAGCAAGTCACGCCTTTTAAAGTTACACATCTTTGGAAAGTTACTACAGGATGAAAAATCTTCCAGCAAACACACAAAATGTATGGCTTTATCACTTCCTCACTGCAAAACCGAACTTAATCTCACATGTTTAGGACATAAATTTCAATATATACTCTAAAGAGGGAAATAAAGACAAAATTCACAGATGTTGTTTCTCAGTGACGGAACTATGTATGATTTTTATTTTCCTCTTTTACTTTTTACTGCATTCCTAAAATTAATATTTTTATCTGAAAGAAGAACATTCCGAGGCAAAGTCAAATTCATCTTCATGTGTATCAATTGTCCTGGCTGTAATTGAAATCATATTGATGGCACTGGGCTAGATAGGAGTCTGTGACCCCCTTCAACTTCTAGATCCCGTGGGTTCAATTTCCACGAGTATGCATGCCAGCTAGGAAGAGGCGGCAGAGATAAAGTGACCCTCTTTTGCATCTTAATCACCTTAATTGCTGCATTTATTTTTTTGGTACTATCATTATTGTTATCATTGTATTACATGTGACATCTTTTAACATTTTCAAATTGTTTTTCCCATTTGTTATTTCCTCCTGAGACTACAATATGACTTTACCCATTGTACAGAAAAGAAGACTGAATCACCCCACAGTCAGTCTTTAGAACCACTTCTTATACCGTGTCTCTGTTGGAAATCTGAAAGGCTTTCAGAGTTGACATAGATTTATACGTGGCATGTGATTTTTGTGTGTATGTGAGAAGTGGCAGCAAACTTATCTTCCTAATTACATTTTGCTTAGGCTAACATAAAAACCAGCTTACATTTTCTGAGCATTCAGCAGCTGGGAAGTATAAAGTGTTTTATGATAGGGGGAAGCTGCCTTGAGATACAAACTTGGGCATGTTTTAAAACAAATGAAAAAAAGAGAGGGAACACTTGAAGCATGTGACCAAGTCTGAGTTAACATTTTTATCATATAATGAGCTTAGGCAAATCAATGAGAGCAACACCAAAACCTCCAATAGATGAAACAGACAACACTTTCTATTTCTGTATTTTCTGTGAGTAGGAAAAGAAAAATTTCTAGTTGAAAATATAGACATGTTTTTCTCAAACAATGTATTTCTGTTCAACTCTCAATAACAAAAGAATTTCAATTTAAACCAAATTGGAGTGAGGCACTTTCCAAAACAACCAGAAACCACCACAATATTGTAAAGTAATTAGCCTCAAATTAAATTGATTAATTAAAAAATATGAAGTCAGTATACTTAATCTTGAAAATTATCCTTCTTGAAAATTATCTGTCAATATCTATCAGTATGTATTAAGAGCCATCAAAACGTCCCATCATTCTACAGTTTTAAGGCAAAAATTATTAGATACATGTATGAAGTGTGTAAGAAGACATTTTCGATACATAAAAGGAGTGTCCAGCAATGTGGAAAATACTCCTGAGAAAATGTACACTCAGAAAGGGAATACAAATTTGCATATTTATCCCGTGGTTATAATGACTTAAAAATAGATATGAAAAAAAACAACAGAAAAAAGCCACTCAGACAACGGGAATTGGAGTGTTTTATGCTTTTGACTCTTTTTTTTCCTAAAGAGCGATTGTGGAGACTTGTTTTTCTCTTTTAATTTTTATCATTTCCATCTTTTTCTCTTCTCCACGCTTTAATGGAAAAAAAAAAATACAGCCATGCCCACCCATACCTAGAACACTGAGTGAGGGGCTGCTGTGCTAGAAATGTGAGGGAAAGCAGAGTGGCGTTTCCCTCTAGGTTTAAAGTGTATAAAGCGCCATGGTATCAAACAATAGCAACTTGCATTTTTAAAAATGTAGAGTAGCATCTTTGCGTTTGTGTTCTTACCATCAGGACTACAGAGCCTCACAAACACCTTTATTCAATGACCAATTAGAGGTTTCTATAGAGGGTGAGTGATCTATTGGAACAGAATTTCTCTTATTAAATGATGCTTGACAGCATTGTTCTCTGGGCCATTCGCCCTTTCACAAGGATCTATGGATCAGTTCCTGCTTGAATTTAGCGCGAGGAAAATTTTTTACAGAAGTGGATTAATTTGTAAGCTCTCTTAAAAAAAAAAAAAACCCACCATTCCGTAGCCCCACAGCATGGGTAAGAACTCTTTTTTTTCTGTTCTCCTGGAGTCTCCAGGGAGCTGTGAGCCAAAGTCACTGCCTATTTGACTGTAATCAGCACGGAACATCTCTCCCTTCCCTTTCCTTCAGGTTATGTGTGTCCTGCGGTTTTCATGCTTTGATGTTTTTTCTTGAAGTTTTCTCAGAAGTAGGTAGGTACAGAAACTGAAACTAAACAATTGAAGAAAAGGATTTTGTTATAAAACAGAACATATTAATTTTTCTATAAAGATGCAAATGATATAAACGGGCAGAAAATGAGAAAAATCAAAGTGTTCCTCCACGCAGATCTGTCGCCTAGAGGTAACCCAGTTTGGACTACATCTTTTTATATCTATGAATAGACAAACTTCTTCTTCTTAAAATAGAAAGACATTTGAAACATTTGTCTTTAACACTGAATTTATGTAGTCTTCACATTTTAAACTTTTTTTTTTTTCAGTTTCTGTTTTTTAAAACCAGAGTGACGCCCAGGCATGTGTGATTGCTCACAACTCCACACAAGGGGACACAGGAAGTTTCAGGTGTGTTTGCCGAAAGGCGAAGAAGTATGTTCTGTGTGGCGGACAAACAGATATTTTATATCTAGATCAAGGAAGTGCCCATCTTCAAATGTTTAATCAGACTCTCTCAAAGAATCTGAGCTGCTTAGATCCGCAAATTCACAAGAAACCCTCAGGGAGACATCGGGGGAAGCACTCAGTTGCTTCCGTGTTTGATTACTGTGTGTTTATGTTTGCTTTGATTTTACTGTTTCCTATGGAAAGACGGACCTTGCGTCCTGAGAGCTCAGACATGTGACAAAAAGCAGTGCTTTCCAAAGGCTGCTTCAGATAAGCTTTAACCGTTGCCTCTTTTCTCATCAGGAAGCTCTAACTGACCCCTGGAAGAGAGTGGACACAACCTCTAAAACTTAACTCCCTAAACTTTCTGCTTAAAAAGAAGAGAGAGAAAAATCAACCTTTTTTTTTTTTTCTTAACTAACAAAGAAGTGTTAGAGTTCTTAGTGATTTTAGTTTTAGAATATACAAAGACAACTTGGGTGTATATCACCTCCTTCATGTTATGAAAATTCTTGGAGTCAAGTTAGAAAGCTTAAAATTTTTTTTTTTTCACTTTATTTTTTTTTTATCTTTTTTTTTAATTTATTTTAGTTGGGGGCTAATTACTTTACAATATTGTAGTAGTTTTTGCCATACATTGACATGAATCAGCCATGGGTTCACATGTGCTCCCCCTCCCGAACCCTCCTCCCACTTCCCTCCCCTTCCCATCCCTCTGTGCCATCCCAACGCTCCATCCCTGAGCATCCGTCCCATGCATAGAACATGGAATGGTGTTCCGTTTCACATATGACAATATACATGTTTCAATGTTATTGTCCCAGAACGTCCCACCCTCACCTTCTCCCTCAGAGTCCACAGGACTGTTCTATGCATCTGTGTCTCTTATTCTGTCTCACATATAGGGTTACCATTACCATCTTTCAAATTCCATATACATGCATTAGTATACTGTATTGGTGAGAAAGCTTAAAATTTTTTTAAATTAATTTCATAAGCATAATAAGGTCACCAAAGTGTTATATATATACTGATCTATAAAATGATCTGAATTTTTAAAAATTCTTTCCAGAAATATGAAGGGAAATTTGCTATCAGAATTATTTGTTATATTCATGGTGGTTTTCTTTTAGATCTAGTACTTACGGGCAAAAATATGTTTGCAATTTGCCAAAAATGCATAACAGTGTTATTTCAAATTAATGGAAACAGAAAAACTAGACGTAGGGTGCTATTTAGGTGCCTATTGATAATTTAAAGTTATTTTTAATGAAAAGAGAGGGTGTTACCCCCATTAAAATAAGAAATTATTTGATACTTCATTTATTCCATCTGAAATCAGCTGAAAAATTCTACATCTTTTATGAAAAAGGTGTTCATGTATTTAATGTTTACTTTTTGGGGGGAGCTTATTTGACAAAAGAATTTTAAAAACCCATTGGAAGTCTGGCTAGACACATTGTTCAGGATGACTAAAGAATGGGGTTAGGATATCCTAATTTACTGACAGGAAATAAACACCTTAAATCAAGAGTTTTTATAAAATATAAGGAGAGGTTAAAAAAGTTTTCATTTTAAGTACTCACGTGAATACTGCACAAGTCTCATTTGTTACGATCTCTTTTTTACAAGATGTTTGGTATTCGTTTCAGGTTATGATCAGGAACAGTACCACCCTGCCATGATTCAGAGAAACCTCCTCCAAACATAAACTCTGAGAACACACACACAGACCTTAAAAACAACATTTTCTATTATATTTAAGTTTTGTGTAAGAGGAATTTCAGAAATACATTCAACTTTTAAAATTCAGCATATTTCATTCTGAAAAACTACATCATTTTAGAGTGAATGGTTAAACCAATTGCAGTATATCTACAGTGTGGACTATTACTCAGAAATAAAAAGGGAGAAACACATAATGCAGGGAACGGCTTGGGTGGATCTCGAGGGAATTATGCTGTGTGGAAAATTCAGTCCCTAAAGTTTTGTATTCTATATGATTCCATTTCTATCATAATTTTGAAATGACAAATTTATAGAAATGGAAGTTTTATAAATGGAGGACAGGTGGGCAGTGGTCAGGGGTTAAGGAGGAAAGGGGTATGTCTATAACCAGGCAAGGGAGAGATCTTTGCAGTATGGATCCTATATCTTGTGATGTTTGAGGTCCTACATCTTGACTGAAGTGGTGGACATTTGAACTTACACGCGTGATAAAGTTGTCCAGGATGAAAAACACACACAAATAAATTCAACTAATACTGGGGAAATCCAAACAAATCAATGAATTGTATCAAGGTCAGCATCCTGGTCGTGATGTTGTACTATAATTTTGCAAGATATTACCACAGGGGAAACTGAGAAAAGAGTACATGGAATTTCTCTGTCTTCCTTCTTACAACTGTAGATATAAATCTACAATTATTTCAGAATAAAAGCTGCAATTTTTTCTTAAAGTTTTGTTGTTTTAGGATTGTGCCTTCTGACCTGAGTTAAAATAATGTACTGCCTCTCAGAATAAAAATGGTAGTAGTTTTTATTACTGTAATTTATTACAGGCTGGGAAAATACATAACATTCCAACAAGCCCTGCAACTTTCAGTCATCCTAAGGACACAACAGATCGCATCCTCCGTTCTCACTGGAGAATCCTGTGGCCAGGGGAGCCTGGCGGGCTACAGCCCATAGGATCGCAGAGAGTCAGACATGACGGGGGAGACTAGTACGCGCACCCAATGGGACCGAGAGAAGCGTGACATCGCCTGGGGCTTCTGAGTGTTCAGGAGCTTTTCGGAGTTCTGGTTTGTCAGACTTGCTTTGTTCCAGAAGTTACGGGCCCATGGAGCCCCACCAGCCGTGTTCTTAGGATGAGTGAACGTGGTGCAGAGAAACCCTTTCACATTTCTCATCTTCCTGTTACCACATATAAAACTATCAAGCTTCGGAAAGCATAGGTTTCCCTCCGTGGACTCGCCTCTCTCCAGAGGAGACGTTGTCATGTTTAGCTGGGACCAGAAGAAACCCTTCCCCTTGCGCAGCCTGTGTTCTCTGTTCTTGGCACATTGCCTGGGTTGGAAGCTGCTGTTACAGCTTCATGTCCTTGTCCATCATGGTCCACGATTGACTGTGCACCTCTGTCCCCACCTTCAGGAGCTCTTTCTGCCCCAGGTCCCAGAATACCGTTGGAAGAGCTCTGAGCTCCTTCAGCTGTGAAGCCCTTAGTTCTTTATAGCTATGTTGGGATTCTCCAAACCAGCTGGTCTCACAGGGGAAGCTGTTAACAACTCCTTCAGAAAGAAATACCTCTTTCTGTTTCTAAAGTCAAATACTTTGGCCATTAACACACTGAATAGTTCTCCTAATTCATCTCTTTCTATGCCAGAACCTGTCCAGCTCTTGGCTCTGGGCTGGTTTTCACTATCATTTCCTCGTGTTCTTTCTTCCCTTTCCCCTGCTTTTATCTTCCAGAGGGCACTCCTGCTTCCTTTATCCTTTCTCCTTCAAGCCTCTTGAGCCCACACATCTCCATAGCCACTAATTCAACAGGTCTCTCCAGGGAGGATGCCACCTCCTCTACCTTGTCGGAGATGAAGCCTAGGAAACATGACTGCCTTTTGTTGTTGGGGATGAGCTACTGAAGGAGAGAGTTGCCAAGATCCTGTGAACAAGTCAATGCAAGAAATGTTAACGCTCTTATCTGTTCCTTCCTAGGGATATTTAGCCTTTTGTCTCCCAATAAAGCCAGAGTGACTTAGGATCCTCACGCAGCTTCGTAATTCCAAGGGGACTTTGGTAAATGTTATGAAAACTCATTGTAAAGCTTTGCTTTCTTTGGTTTCCCTGCAATAATAGTTTTGAGGGAAAAAAAATTTGAAAAACATCTTTCTTGAGGGCATTGAAGATGAGGTGGGTGGGGGGCGGCTCATGTTCTCCTTCCTCTGTTGGTGATTCAGACCCAGCGCTGCCTGCAAGGTGGGCTTTGAAGATGTTCGCTGATCGCCGGGATCTGTCACCTCCCTGCATATTTGTGGGTCCTGCGGCTCCAGCAGAAATCCGTCAGGCCACATCGGTACATCCTACTGGGGGGCGACGTTGATCACTCATCCCCGCATTGAGTTGAAGACACTCTCTTCTCTCTCCCTTGCTTCCCTGTCCATACCTTTGGATGGCGGGTGTGGAGAGACTGGGTCAGACGCAGAGCAGTGGAGCTCACGGGGGAGTTCCTGGGTCCAGCAGGGACCTTTAATCCAGACCCAAGCTGGAAGACCCCTGCTCACGGACAGCCTTCTCCAGCCGTGGGTTCCTTCTGGGCCTTGGAGTCATCAGCCCCTCCTTAAAGGTGCTCTGACTTGGTGACCCCAGCTCTCCCTACAAACCCCCCGTGCTTCACGAGAAAAGACTGGGCAACTGGAAGTTGCGTTTTATTTCCCAGCTCTGGTTTCCACTCTTTATATCCATAAAATTATAGGAGGAAACAAAACAACACAAAAGGGGAAGTGATTTCTCATAAGATTTTGTGCATTTTCGGACGAGGCATTTCGGTGACATAGGAAACGTAAACATCAGTTGTCCTGGACTTCAGAGACCGAATTCACCCAAACAGTCAGTCTGGGTGAAACAAACCACTGGCTTCTGGTTATGTCATCTTGGTGGTATCAGAAGTCACTCCCCGCGCCCCCACCCCGCCCCCACCAAACCTCAGTTTCTCCTTTCGGAAAATAAGGAAATTGAAACACATGGTTTCCAAGGTTATTTTCTCAGTTAACATTCTTAGAAACTATGTATGAATTCTTCTGAAGAGAGTTAAGATGCAATTCCTGAGAAATGCAATGTCAGTTTTAAAAGAATTAGCAAATGTGTGTATTTTTTAAAAAAACCGTCTGATTCAAACACTAAGGGTCCTTCCATCTGAAAATTTCTATCCAAGGACTAACAACTACAAGGTTGAACAGAGAAGTAAAAGAGATGACAAGATGGAAGACTGACTGCTGAATATTACTGTATAATATTTTCCTCAATTGAACATCCTTCCAGATATGAGTAACAGTGACTCATGCCTATTGCATTAATATTGCTTCAGTCAATCTTTCTCTGATGTTGAAACTATCTAACAATACAAGGACAAACAAATTATCCACAAAGGAAGTATGACTGGCAAAAGAAAAAAAGGAAGGGAGAAAAAAGTCACCCTTGATTTTTAAAAAATCACATTAACCTATCATTCCGGGATAGTTTTAGCAGACCCCCACCACCAAAAGTGACAGCTGAGTTTTGCTTTGTTCTGAAAGCCTGCACACAATTATTACCCAGAAAATTGGAGAATGTGCTCAATAGCTCAGTCGTGTCCGGCTCTTTGCGACCCCATGGACTGGAGCCCACCAGACTCCCCTGCCCATGGGATTTTTCCTGGCAAGAATACTGGAGTGGGTTGTTATTTCCTCCTCCAGCGGAATCTTCCTGACCCAGGGATCAAACCTGTGTCTCCTGCATTGGCAGGTGGATTCTTTACTACTGCGCCACTTGGGAAGCCCTCATAGATGATTAAGTTTGGTTAAATTTTAGTTTATGTCTTTAGTATTAAATTCCAATTAAACTTGCTTCTCCCATTATTTGGTATAACATTTGGTTCCCATTTTAAGTAGATTTACTGTAAGCAGTGTTCCCCCACCCCTATCAATCCTTAGGTAATGAGAATTTGTTGAACTTGCTAAGGAAGAGCAATAGAATGTGCTGACTTAGAAAGAGTGGCTGATAAGCTCGAAGAAATCTCCAAGCACAGTGGGTCACCTAAAACTTGCTCTGTAGCATTAACAAGAAAGGAGTTTAGGCCAGCACTCTGGTGGGAAGAGAGCTCCAGGGGGCTCGTCTTATCCTGTTTGGATAACAATACACACTGTTTACAGAGGACTTACGGCGCTTCAAAGTTTATAAACACCATCTCTTTTAATCCTCACAATAATCTTGTGAGATAGCTCTAATTGTGACCCAATTTCACAGACCAAGAAGCCAGCATACAGCAGTCCTGAATTCACACATCTGCTAAGAGGCTAAGAGAGATATAACTGTGGCTCTGGAGCCCTTGCTTGTTTAAATCAGTGCTTCCTAAACTACAGAGAGCTGCTAGAGGCGGGCCGGGGCCTGGGTCCTTTGGAAAGGCTTCCGGGTGATGCTGCGGTGCAGCCACTGGACAGAACCACTGCTCAGAGCAAACACTTCTCTGATTCTAACATGCACACACTTTTCTGGGGATCTTGTTAAAATGCGAATTCCGGTCCAGGGGTGCTATGAGTTCTGTGATTCTGCAGATGTAATAAATTCCCTAGAGGAAGCCTATTCTGCTGGGCCTGGACCACATTTTAAGGAGCAATTAGAAAATCTCTCTTGGGCAAATGGTTTTGAAGGAGCTGATAAAAGTTCTAGGAGTTCTAATCCTCCATCTCACCTTCAAAACACCCCTTGGCGGCACCCCTCCAAAGGACCCTTGAAAGCTCACCCTTGCCACCACTCACCAGTTTTCTACAAGCAGGTGCCTCTCTCCTGGGTTAGGGGAAATTCAAGTTCATCTTTCAGATCTTGAGTCATGGAGATGCCAACTAGATACAGGAGATAGGAAAAGGAGAGCCGCATCAAGACACCCTCACCGTTCTTCTTCCCTGCAACTGGGATTCTTATCATCAACCCAAGGGGACGCCAACCCGGACTCAGGACAAAAGAAGCGTTATATTTTCCGATACTTCAAGGACAAGTCTCTACTTTCAAAGGGACACTGAGGGCATTTTATTTTCGTCCTAAACTCCAGGATCAACACCCCCGGGGAAGGAGTAGGTAACTGACGCCTGGAAGAAACCCAAAGTTCATGGAGGAGTATTCCAATCCTCCTCCCTTCCGCTCACCTGCCCTTAAATTAGAACTGCCTCCCTGAGAAGCACACATCGCTGTTATTAAATAACTATTATTGTTTAACAGTAACTGCATTGTGAACAGAAAAGATACAGACGGTACCAGATGGACCTAAAATCAAAATGATACAAACAGGCACCAAACAGACACTCTGAGAAAGCCCGCGTGCCAGTGGATTACATAAGGCTGGGGTAGAGGCGGATGGGTGGCGGGGAGTAAGAGGTTTATTGTCATGACGATGTCTGGGTAAAGAAGGAGCTCTGCGGTTTAACTCTAAAGTGAATGTGAAGAGTAGGACGTATAGCTGAGGGCTGGTGAGACAAAGTGCCGAGAACTAGCTGCTGGAGAGCTCAAAGCGTTTGGCTTCTTCCAGAGGGATGCGTGCACGATAGCGCCTGCGCGTGAGCGTCGGTGCAGATTTAAAGGCGAGTGATGAAGAGGGAGCTATTTAAAGGTAATAGGGATTATATTATATTTCCTTTCTTTATGTTGACTTCTATGTGGAAGTAGATTACACGCCTTCAGCATCTTTGCTCTAACACTTGGGCTGTTTCACTTACCAAGAGCAAGCCCCGGAGTGCCCGTAGAAGACCTGATCATCGAGGCCGCCTGTGTGGCAGAGGGACCCCGGAGAAAGAACTGCCCACTTTGCAAACCTCTCCAGGTGGTGAAAGAGTCCATACCTGGGCAGGATGGAGTCTTCTCTTTCCAGAAGTTTAACTGTAAGTGGTTTATTTTTTGTTTCTGAAGTTTTGTTCTAGTTGGAGAGTGCTGAAGCCCTAGTTGCTGGCAAGATGTTAGAGGTGGCCTTGCGATTGGATGCGTCCGGCACCGAGGTCACCCGGCTGGGTCTTCCTGCGCCGCCTTCCCGCCGCCCCTACCAAACCAGCACCCGTCTTCCGCGTATGGGACCCTGCCTTTCAGGAGATGTCAGTCTTGTCCTGTGCCACCTTGCTTTGAGAAAAGGCTCACCTGCCACACCCAGTTTGGTCAGTTCCACTCTCCTAGCACCCTGCTCTGTGGGGACAGAACATCCTGGAGCAGAAGCTCTGACTGCTGTGGACCGAGAGCCCGCTGTCCTGAGCCCTCTAAGGGCAGGTCGGGAAGGACTAGAAGCTCACACGTGTGTGTGCACTAGGGCACTTCCATCGTGTCTGACTCTGTGTGACCCTATGGACTGGAGCCCCCCAGGCTCCTCTGTCCATGGGATTCTCCAGGCAAGAAGACTGGAGTGGGTTGCCATGCCCTCCTCCAGGGGATCTTCCCAACCCAGGGATTGAACCCGTGTCTCTTACGTCTCCTGCATTGGCAAGCGGATTCTTTACCACTAGGGCCACCTGGGAAGCCCAGAGAAATGCTCCAGGATGCCATCTAGGAATCTGAGGACAGATAAAAAGGGAGGGTCGTCTGGACTCCGTAATAGCCCTGTAAACACCAAACCAACATTTCAAAGAAGCATAACATCTTCCACCCACCGCTACATTCTAAACGCTCATTAAGATGACATTTTGCTCCAGAAAAGATTCCAGTTGGCATTGTGAGATATTTCTTTTTAAAAACTACTTAAATATCTGATGTGTGAAAAACGTTGAATTAAATTTGCCATTTGTAATTGGAACTAACATTAAGCAGGGTTTGTCAACAAGGTTTCCGTGGAAATGTATCTAAACATACAGGATTTCGTGTACATGTAATACCATGAGTTGTAGGCATTTATAACAACACACAGCGTATCATTCCATAAAGGAACACTTTCTTTGGTAAAAGAAAATATATACTTCACTTTATTTGATTCCACTCATAAAAAAATTCCTTAAACTCAACGTTCCAACTTTGGTTGAATATGCATATCATAGTCATAGTGGCTATTTAACTGATGGCTTAAAGTCCTAGGTTCATTCCTGGATCATGTGACTTCATCATGTAAGTTGAAGGCTGCATTGAAGGCTGCAAAAACACCTGTCTTTTAGAGATGATGTGTGGTAACCCTCAGGCCCTTAGTAGGCATATAGCTAATGCTTATGAAGTGCATTTTATATCACTATTATGGTGAAGAGAACACAGGGTGGGCTTTTCCCTTCTTCCTTCTTCATACATACTAGGGGAGGAGTAAGGATTTTATATCCATTTCACGGAGATGAAAGATACTTATGGACAAATAAAGGCATTTACCAACAGGAAACAAAGAGAAGGGTGTGGAGTCCATGATCCACATAAATACAGATGGCATACACGCATGGAGTCCGTGATCCACATGAATACAGATGGCATACACGCTGGCAGTTATTTTGTGCCTAGAAGCTGGAGTGCTGCAAAATGAGCCCTTCGTATCCATAGCCGAGGATGGACAGGCTGCAGGCTTTGCAAATGTGTTCATCTCTTGCTGCTAAGAGGAATGGGGGCTTCAGACCAAGTCCCAAGTTTCCAATGACAATCCACACCAAGTTTTAGATTTAACATTCCAAGGGTCCCTATGTCATGAACTAAATATGTGAAGTTCAAAAAACTGGAATGGAATTTAATTTCCCGAGGGATCAGGACCTCTTGTGAGTAACTGAGTACCTTGGGCGCATACACTGTGCACACATGTGCAGGAGAGGGCTTTAAGTGGGAGGGCAGACCCGAGGCCTCCTTTAAAAAACGCTAAATACAATTCCGAGAACAAGCAGGCCCCTATATTCCTAGAGCTGGAAAGAATTGGACATACAGATATGTTTACAAAGACTAGGCTCACTAAAAAGGTTTTAAGGACTAAAAAAAATTTTCAGTGGGAAGTAATGCCTTCCCCTCCCCACCCCTTCCCCTTTCCCTCTCTCCTCCTCCTCCTCCTTCTCTGCTCGTGCACACATGCATGTGTGCACACACACACACACTCACACACACATGCTGTGCCATCAAGGACTCCATCCTCAAGGCTGCTGGCTGGCTTCTGGGGGTGGTCTTCCCCAAAGAGCGTGGTCTCCAGGCTCCCCTGTAGGAGGCCCTGGTCCTCTCTCCTGGACTCCGGCCTGCTTTCTGTTGCTTCCTTTTCCTCTCACTTTCTCTCCATTGAAGCCGTTTCCTGATTTATACCGACAGCCTGAAATCCTACAAATTTGAAACTTCCACCCTGTTTCCATAGTAAACACATAATGCATTATTTAATTTCTTCTCAAACTACAAAAATATTTCCTTAAAAACAATTGTAACAGGAACTTGGCTACATTTCGCAATGGGAAATAACAAAGTGGCCAAGGAAAACCTCAATAAAAACTCAGGGAGAGCACACAAATTAGCCCTTTCATTTTACATTTTTGTTTCCTTACAAAAACCTTCCCCTTCATAACTTTCATATTAGAGCTGAAAGCCGACAGACAGAAATTATTTTGAAATAGCAAGTGAGCCAAACAGAAATTACAGACAGGTCTGGTTAATTTGAGCTGTTTTTGTCTTGCTTTTCCCTTTATTTAAAATACTATGTTGTTAAGAAATTTAAAAGACAAGTAATAGAATGGGGGAAAATATTTGGAAATTATGTTTGATAAGGGGCTTTTCTGGTGGCTCAGATGGTAAAGAATCTGATACATAAAGAGTTCTCATAGCTCAATGACAAAGAGACAATTTCATTTGAAAATGGACAAAGGATTTGAACAGACATTTCTTCAAAGAAGGCACACAATGGTCAATAAATGCATAAAAAGATGATCAACATAATTAGCCATCAGGAAAACACAGATCAAAACCATAATGAGGTACCACTTCGTATTCTCTTGGGTGACTCTAATAAAAAAGACAGGCAGTAGCAAGTGCAACGAGTCTGTGGAGAAGTTGGGATCCTGATACAGTGCTGTTGGGAACGTAAAATTGTGCAGTCACTTTGAAAAATAGTTTGGCATTTCCTCAAAATATTAAATATAGAATTCCCTTACAACCCAGCAACTCCACTTCTGGGTATTTATCCAAGAGAAATGACGTCTACACCCACGCGAAAGTACAGATGCTCATAACAGCATTATTCTTAAGAACTGAAAAGTGAAAACAATCCAGGTGTTCATCAACTCATGAATGAATAAATAAAACATGAATATTATTCTGCCATGAACAGGAAAGATAAATGCTACAATGTGGGTAAACCTTGAAAACATTAGTGAAAGAAGTTGTTCACAAAAGAACTCATATACCATATGATTCCATTTATGTAAAATGTCAAGAATAAGCCAATCTATAAAGACAGAAAACAGATTTGTGTTTGCCTAGGGCTGAGAATGGGGAGAGTAGAGAGTGACTGCTAATGGGTACAGAGTTTCTTTGGGGATGATGAAATGTTCTAAAATTAGATCATGGGAGATGATTGTACAACTCTGAATATACTAACACCACTAAATCGTATGCTTCAAATCGGTGTATTTTATAGTATGTAAATCATATTTGAATAAATGCATTTAAGCTATAAAAATTAATACCATGTTGACATTTCATAACTCTGTGCTAAACACCTTAATTTATCATTTTCTTCATTAACACACCCCAGTGTACCTGTTAAACTGTTTCTATCCCTAATGGCAGAAACAATTGTATATTTTGACATCGACATTTGAAAGAAATGACAAATGGCTAGGAGTTAAACTTTTCCACTTTTCTCAATGTAAATATGAGGAAACGCCATCAGACAAAGTACGGAATTTATTTTCTTTGGATAGCAGCAACAAAGGATATATTTTTTAGTCTTTTCCTCTGAAGAACACTAAGCCTTTTTTTTTTAAAAAAAAAAAAAAAAAAGCAATTCTTTTGAAAATTAGAAACACCCCCTAAGTCTTTTTCCAAACTTTTCAGATAAACACACCCTAACAGTTCCTTTACTTTCTCAGATATCAGATAGACATTGTAAATCAATGTTTACTTGCGCTGTTCCTTACCCACCTTACTCCCCAGGGCCTTGCATGCAGGGGGTCCCCCACGTGCTTGTTAAGAAGAGTGAGTGAGTGAAAGTCGCTCAATCGTGTCCGACTCTTTGCGACCCCATGGACTGTCCAGTCCGTGGAATTCTCCAGGCCAGAATACTGGAGTGGGTAGCCTTGCCCTTCTCCAGGGCATCTTTGTTAAGAAAGCCTATGACAAGTTAACAGCCGCCCGCCATGCAGCGTGGTAGAACTGCTGCTGCAGCTGAAGGAACTGTCTAGAGCTTCTCACACAGGGATGGATGAAGGGTTTTCTCATCTGCACTAAGAGAAAGTCAAACGAGGTGGTGGAGACGATTTGGGAGCTGGAACCACGGTGGGGGCATAGCTCTCATGCCCCACTACAAGGCCCCGTCTAAACCTCTCCTTCTCTAGAACTTTTCCCACCCAACCCCCCACCAGCCAAGATCTCAGCGCCTCTCTCTAGCTTCTTGCAAGCTGGCCTACCCTTCCCTCACTGCTCTCCCCAGACTGGCTCCTAATTGCTAGCCTTGACTTCCCTGGTGGCTCAGATGGTAAAAAACCGTCTGCCTACAATGCTGGAGACCTGGGTTCAATCCCTGGGTTGGGAAGATCTCCTGGAGAAGGAAATGGCAACCCAATCCAGTATTCTTTCCTGGAAATTCCCATGGATGGAGGAGCCTGGTAGACTACAGTCCATGGGGTCGCAAAGAGTCGGACACGACTGAGCGACTTCACTTCACTTTACCTGGGACCAGAAGGCAGAGGCTGCCCAGCCATCATCCTTGTGTTTCTAGCATTCAGCACCTTTCCCAGCAAATGGCACCCTCCCAACAAATGTTTGCTGAGTGAAAAACCAACTGTTTCTTTGATATGAAAGAAAGTGAAAGTCGCTCAGTCGTGTCCAACTCTTAGGGACCCCCATGGACTATACAGTCCATAGAATTCTCCAGGCCAGGATACTGGAATGGGTAGCCTCTCCCGTCTCCAGGGGATCTTCCCAACCCAAGGATCGAACCCAGGTCTCCTGCATTGCAGGCGGATTCTTTACCAGCTGAGCTACCAGGGAAGGTTTGATTGATACCTAGTGGTAATTCCATATGGAAAAGTCGCCACTGAAATCTTTTGTCCTTATATTTTATTTTATTTTTGAACATAGTTTTATTTTCTTCTTTTCCCTCACTGGGGTTTACCTGGGCAGAAGAGCCTGGTGCCAGCCAGGAACCTGACCCCTTGGCTATGGCCTTTGAGAGGATGAAAAATGTGTCATGGGACTCGCTGGCAGTCCAGTGGTTAAGAGTCGATGCTTTCACTGTAGGGGGTATGGGATCGATCCCTGGTCGGGGAACTGGGATCCCACAAAACACACGGCACAGCCAAAAACAACTGTCAGGAGTTAGGGGGGCCCAAAGATCATCTGGTCTGACCTCTCAATTTTGTGGATGAGAAAACAGGACTCTGCCAAGTAAACTTAATTTAACTCTCCTGATTCCTGCCCAGGTCTCTTAGTGAGATATTTTTATATATAGAAGTAGGTAGAAATGGATTTCTTTAACTGCCTGGGTGACGTAAAGATGATACCACTAGAACCAGAAGACCTTGGTTTGAGTCCCAGCTCTCCTACAGCTTTGAACAAGTCAGGTAAATTTCCAACTGCAGTCTGTTCATTTAGCAAATAGACAAGAAAGAGCATTATTATTATAGTGTCTTCATCACAGGACTGTTGTGAGACATTTTATCTGAAGGTTCTTTGAAACGTGTAAACATCTTATAATGTTAGTTATTGTTATTTTTGTCCCTATTCTCAGTAAGTCCAAGGCTGTCTGAGAAGGAAGAATACATTTTACAGTTTGACAGTGACTTTTATAAATGTGATATAAATGTGGAAATAAAGATGGGAACCCCGAGGATGCCCAGGACCATGTGTGGCCAGATTCACATCCACTTGGAAGTTGCCAGGTGGTGGCTGGTCTGGTTGCATAGAAGCCCAAGGCAAGGGGTTCTGAAACTCTGGGCCATGCAAGTGCTACCAAGCATGTCCTCCTGGCCCAGGTCCAGTTGTCTTCCTTATCCAGAAGGGAGAGATGTACCCATTGCCTCAATGCCCACCTGCAAGGACGGTCTAGGGTGTGTTTCTATCCTTAGGGAGTACAGGACACCATCTCCCTAGGTTCTTGAATATTAGCCGAAGCTTTTCAAGGATGGATTCTACAAGTCAGGACATGAGTAGACCTAAGAAAGTCAGACAAGTTTAGAGTGCCTCAGAAGGCTGCAAAAATGATTCCTTCCAGTAATGCCAGCCCTTGCTGTTCATCTGAAGTACATTCCAGCTCATCCCTCCAGGACAGAAACAGTCTGGGTCAAGTGTCTGGGGCTGAGGTCAACTGTGCTTTCCATTTCCATTTCCTTGGCCAGCTTTTTCTACTCTGCTGGAAAGAGAGCAGCAAGGCCCCCATGGGTGACGACCAGGTGAGAAAACAAGAGTGGTTATGAACGCGGTCACGGCCCCGGGAGGCCCACACACCTCTCTACTCCCAGCTTCCCCGCTTTGGGAAAATATACAAATTCACAGGACCCAGGCTCTGCCCCCTGGCACCTGAGTTTTTATTTTCCCTCATGAATCAACTGCCCATTATTCTCAAGCATGCATTGTATATAAATTAACAGCTTCAGTGGCTGAGATGGTGCGGTGAGTTTTCTGGGTTTATCACCTATCCTTCAAGTGTTCCTACAATTTCCTTTCTTTGACTCATACGCTCTCTAATTTTACATCATGGAAAAAATTAGACATGACCCCAGAGAATGAAGACTGCCATCTCATCCCTGGTTCAGCATCCTGCTGGCAGAACAAAAGAGGACACTGTTTCCTGTGCATCTACTTTTTATAGAACCATCTATAACTGTTTGCCCGTAAAGCCACAAGCCACGTGGCTCAGCTTGACTCCTTCCCACCAGGTTTAACTGTTGTCCACTGTGTGCCAAGCCCTGTTCTAGGCCCTGGAGAAGCGGCCGTGACTTAAAGCGACAGAGACTGCTGCCCTCACGGAGCTTTCATTCTGCAAACTCTAGATGAGGGAAATAAAATTAATGGAAGCATCATTAGTAACTTCAATTGCTAATGGTTTAGAAATAAATATCCTTCAAGTGCTTTTTTTTTTAAACATCTTCATTTTAAACCATAATTACTTAAAAAGTTAATATATTCCGTTCTCTCTACTTTTCTGTATATTTGAAAAATGTTAATAATAAAACACTGTTCAGTAATATAGGTAGCTGTGTCCTCTGCTCCTGTGCCTGTTTCAGGGGAAGACAGTCCCCCCCCCCCCCGCCACCTTCTGTGTGTGCCCACAGAGTGAGTCTGTGGCTGAGCAGTCTTATTTCCATGCCTACCTGGTTTCCCACCTGTGCACCCTAAGATGCTGGCCCCATGACCTGCCAGCTGAGCCCCAGCCCCAGGCCCCAGTGCAGATGATCTGGGCAGAGGGCACAGAGGCAGGGCTTACTCAGGGCTGTTGCTGCCTCTGACCCATGAGAACTTGGCTGGCGCCCCTGACCCAGCCCGGTGCTGAGAAGACCAGCATACATACATCCTGCCACCATCTGGACACAGTCTGAACACACAACTTCCAGCTCTTTGAGCCCCGGTTTTCATTTTGGTGATGAGCGTGTGACAGTCTGTCCAGTCTCATGAAGGTCATTGCGGGGTCAAGTGGGTTGGGATGGAGTTTTGCTTGCAGTGCTTTTGTGTGGCCAAAAATGATCCTAGACTAGAGATGTTCATCCTTGGTAGCATACTGGGATCACAGCCCCAAAGAATTGACACTTTTGAACTGCGGTGTTGGAGAAGACTCTTCAGAGTCCCTTGAACTGCAAGGAGATACAACCAGTCAATCCTAAAGGAAATCAACCCTGAATATTCATTGGAAGGACTGATGCTGAAGCTGAAGCTCCAATACTTTGGCTACCTGATGCAAAGAGCTGACTCATTGGAAAAGACTGTTATACTGGAAAGATTGAAGGCAGGAGGAGAAGAGTGTGACAGAGGGTGAGATGGTTGGATGGCATCACTAACTGAATGGACATGAGTTTGAGCAAGCTCCAGGAGACAGCGAAGGACAGGGAAGCCTGGCGTGCTGCAGTTCATGGTGTCGCAAGAAGTTGGATATGACTGAGCGACTGAACAACAACAATCTAATCTAGATGAATCTAATCTAACATAACATAACATAATACAATGTAGTATATAATATATATACCTTGATGCCTCACCTGGACCAATTAAGTCCACCTCGCTGAAGCAGGAGCCCCGCATCAGCAGTTACAAAGCTGTCCAGGTGGTTCCTGCAGGCAGCTGGGCTGTGGGCCAGGACTCAGGAACACAGGGGCCCTGGGCAGTTTGTAGAGGAGCTAGTATAGGCAGGGATGGCAATTGAATTGCAGTGTGTGGGCTATTTTTGCAATTCCAGTTTAGAGGAACATGGTTGTCACAAGGTTTATGTTTAGAATCTTGGTTGTTTAATGAAAGTTTGAACCTGAAGTTTTCTTGGGATCTGAAGCCAGGCAGTGCTTGCAGCTTGGTCTGGTTTGTGGGAAGGGGCACCAGCTGGGTGCTGGTGACAGAGAGGCATTAAGCATGCTGTAAACTGACGATTTGAGCATTTTACCCCAAGTGGGCTTTACTGTGATAGAAGCACTGGAAATTACACACACATACATCCCTCACACAGATTGCTACAGAAAGTTACCTCCTAGGTGGTTAGATTTTGAGCACTTTGGTTTTTTTCCTTTGTACTTTAATACATTGTTCGAATATTTTACTGTGAGTAGGGATCCCTTTATGAAAATAATACATTTTTTAAAAGAAAGTCAATGGAGAAGAATGGGCACAGAAAGAAGGAAGCAGAGGGGAGAGGCATTTTATCATTTGTCCGGATAGCTCTGCTGGTATCTCACATTGATCACAAAGCAAACAGTGATATTTGCTTCTTAGGAAGCTCTGGTCCCCTTGTGAGTCGTCTGGCCTGGTTGCTGGTAGTGGCCTTCAATCCTCATCTTGAGTGGCCTTCCCAAGTCCCAGGATATCCTGACCTCAGGCTTCCCGAACAGTGGCTAGCAGAACCTTTCCTGAACTTGGCCAAGGGGAGGGCCTTTTTCTATGTTAAGCTGGAGTCTAGGGGGCTCGCAGGGGGCCCCTGCTCTGACTACTCTCCTGGGCATTGGGAAAAGGCCAGGGAGTCCAGGCTCACTCTCCACTCTGTTCCAGGGAGGGCTCCACTGGGCACGTGATTGAATCCCCTTGTGCACCCTCAAAATTGCCCCTGCTGGCCAGGAGCAGGGAAGGTACAGATGCTGTCAACACACCCATGTAATCTGATAGCGTGGAAAAGTAGCAATGATCACTTCAGTGTAGAAAAAGTGTCCCGAAATAGTCTTATTTGATTTTTATCGGTGACTATTTTGTGATTGATTGGTTGATGGAGGAGAAAGCGCAGTAGCTTTGTTATTATCTGTCAGTATATTCTATAAACTCAAAAAAAAAGTTTTAAATACACTATTGACCGTTGCCCTGTAAACAGTTACCAGGGCCCCATTTCAAGAATTGTCTACAGCTGTGTCAACAGAGGTTGCCTGTTCCCTACACACCAGTGTGACGGCCCAAGACAGCTTAAGAAACAGCTGTAAAAGTCCCCGCGCCCAGCCCAAGAGTGGCCGTGGGCTTCTCCTGCCTCGCTCAGAGTCAGAATCAAGTACGGTGGGGAAGGTCTGAGCTCCCATTTGACCTGCCGCTACTCTGAAGGGCACGTGAGGTGGGCAGAATGCAGAGTCTGTGAGCTGAGATCCCCAGCTCCTCACCCCAGCAAAGAGCGCACTGAGGAAAGGAATGCTGCATTGAAGCAGCTTTCCCTCTCTGCTGCACTCGGCTCCTGCAGCAGAGCTCTTTGACCCCACTGGGATGGGACCATCTCCTTCCTTCTGGGTGAGTGCAGTGAGGCAGCACCAGGTGAAGCGAGTTCCAAGTTCTAGTGCAGACTCTACCACCCAGAGCAAGCTCGGGTCTTGAACCTTTGTCTCTGAAAGGCGGGTAACACACTGGAGGACAGTTTACTCTTGGGGTCGATGGGAGGATTCCATGAGCTGGGCCGAGGGGGAGTGCCTGCAACTGCAAATCGCAGCGTAGTCAAAGGTGGTTTTGCTCAAACAAGTTTACTCCCTGGGCTGCCCCGTCTTCTGTTGTCCACAAAACCCTGGCTGCCACCTCTGTGGTACTCCTCCTGACTCCTGGGTGCCCAAGGTGAGGGTTTACTGGGCTAGAGGAGGAGAGAGAAGGTGCTAGATTGTTTATATTCTTATCCTTGGGCTTCCCTGGTGGCTCAGCTGGTAAAGAATCTGCCTGCCGTGAAGGAGACCTGTTTTAACCCTTGAGTCGGGAAGATCCCCTGGAGGAGGGCATGGCCACTCACTCCAGTATTCTTGCCTGAAGAATCCCATGGACAGAGGAGTCTGGCGGGCTACAGTCCATGGGTCACAAAGAGTCAGAAACGACTGAGTGATTAAGCACATGCTCACTATTGGTCTCGTCACATTAGCATGTTAGGTCCATGAAGGCTGGAAATCATCTGTCCATCGCTGTCATTCAGCAGCTAGAACAGTGTCTAGACCCCTCTTACCAACATTCCAAATGATCAGTATTATGTCAGCTCTATCAGCAACATTTATAATCAGCATATGATCAATTATATATCACAGGAGCTAATCTCAATGATATAATGGTATCAATTACATAATACTATATTAGCAATTTTATAAACTAGAAGCTCTCCCATGAAGGAGGAGCTCCTGGGCTCAAGAGAGAAATTCGCATCAGTTGTGCTTGCAGGCTGGCTGCTCTTTGTTGCTACTTGCTGCGGTAATGAAGGACTTCAGACTTTCCTGCTTTACAGCGTCCTGTTGGCCCACAGCCCTGCCAATCACTGGGTTTGCCCTTCCCTCACGGTCTGATAGCTAGGACTTTACTTCTCGTGGAAATTTTGAAGCTTCCAGAGCACCTCCAGGAAACTTTCCTTCTCTCTTAGTGATTTTTTGATGAACACCAGAGAAACTTTCTACTCTACAAGGATTGTCTGAAGGCTTATTTTTTAAATCTGTACTGATCTTGATCCCCCTGAGGTTGTCAGGTGAGTTCTCCTGCTGGCGATGCTTGGGGGCCTTGGGAGTTCCATAAAATCTTCCTTTAGTTCAAGCTCTGCCTTCAGACTTATCTCAGGGTTTCTTTCTTTCTATAGGAAGGTCTGGGAGCCAATCCATGGGATCTGGCATGAAATGGGAGGCATTGTGCCTGCCTGGCATATAGTAAGTGCCCATCACGTTTTTGTTGGATGGTCAAACACGGAGTAAATGAGATTTGTTCTTTCCAGAACCTGGAGCTCAATGGGAAGGTGATAGAGAGTGTCAGAAATTTGAAATAGGAGAAATGAAGTTGAGGTTTGGCCTGGAGGAAGAGGAGCCAGGAGGCTACCTGCTGGGAATCACAGGCGACGGCAGGGAGCTGGTGATGGAGCCAGACGTCAACCAACCGAAAACCGTCTGGGGCTGGGTGAACTGGCTATTTCTGCGTCCCTTTTATTTTCTTGTCATTTTTAACCAAGTTCCTTGTGAAAAGGCCTCCATCCTGTGGTCTCTGCTAAGGTAAGAGGGGGAAGGGTCTGGGAGCTGTGATGAGCCAAAGGCAGGGGACAGGTGGGAACCCTGTGTGAGAAGGGCTGTGACCACCCAGCCCTCCATCCAGGGAGCCCTGTCCTCTGTCCTTTCTGCTTACAGCAAACCCGCTGTGTAGCTCGGGTCAGCTGCAGAGAGTGTATTGAGCCCGGCGGGGAGGAAAACCCTCAAAGGGAGCCCACCTGGGCAGCTCTCCCCTCTTGCTGCAGCAACAGCCCCGGGACTGGCATTTCCCACAGTGGGAGATGACAGGCAGGATTCTCCGAGTGAGGCGGGTGTTTCTTAAATACAGGGTTCAGGATGAAAGCAGGAAAGCCGTTGCTACCCCAGGACATCTTGGCACTGTTTCCCCCTGTAGTAGGCTGGATAATGGCCCCGAGAGATGGATGGCTCTAACCGCTGGAAACGTGCATGGTCAAGGGGTTTGTGCCTATGTGATTACACGAAGGATTTTGAGACCATTGGGTCCTGCATGCAATCACAAGAGTCCTTAGAAATGGGAGGTGGAAGGAGGTTTGACACAGATGGAAGAGAAGGAGGCAGCGTAAAGAGAGAGGCGGAGAGTGGGGACTGAGACCACGAAGGGGAAAGCGTTAGAGAGAGAGTCCCCCTGAGAACCTGCGGAGAGAGCATGGCCTCTGGATGCCTTGATCGAGACCCAGGGGTACTGGCTTCAGGCTTCTGACCTCCAGAACTGCAAGAGAATACCTTTCTGTTGTTTTAGCCACCAAGGGTGTGGTCACAGCAGGCATGGGAACCTGGTACAATGTGTTCATTTAAGACCAAATTACAAGTTTCCTGAAGGTTTGGGACTCCATCTGATTTGTTCCCCCTGTTTAATGTCTAGTCCCCGAATGATCCTGGGCCTTGGTACACGCTCAATAAATATTTGTGGAATAAATGTTGGATGTTCTTGAATCTCCTAGTGGAGGGCAATAATTTGTGGTGCTTCCCAAACTTATTTATTAAAAGAACCTTTTTTGCAAAAACATCTTTTGGGACAAGGGTTGTTCACTTTGGGAAATACTGATGTCTTTTTTGCTGAATCTTCAGGAAGGTGTGGAAGGAGGTGCTGAAATGGTACATTGTACCCGCCCGGCTCCTCAGCTGGTGACCACGTTTTCCCTCTGGGAATGGCCAGCATTTTACAAAATGTCCCGTAGTTGGTGGGTGATGGGAAAAGCTCGTGTCTGTTGAGCTTAGATTGTGACGGAAAATATTTATGGGAGTGAATGGCTCCAATCACACATTTGTATTAACAAAAACATGATGCTTTGAAATGTTTAAATGCTACACAGGCACTATTTATAGATCCTCCGTTGAAAAGGAGAGGCAGTCAGAAATGTCATGCTTGCTCAGCTTTATAGTAATAACACTATTTACTGCAGGGATACAAATAGGAATGCTAGCAATATTTAGCGTGGCATCCAGCCTTCCGTTCCCAGTGCAGGCTACCGCGGTGTTTTGTGTGTTAACTGCACATTATCAATTGCAGTTCTCCCGAAGGGGCCACTTTCCTTTCTGTTCACAGCAATAAGAGGAGCCCTTACTTCCTTTGCCATCCTCAGCGTGTTGTTTCAGGCTTAAAAAAAAACACGCACATTGATGCTACTCAGATTTGTGGGCACTTTGGTTGCTGGGGTGGTGGTAGGCACCCCTCTTTCTCACAATGACACCCTGGTGGGAACTGCTTCTCCCTGGGCGTGTGCTGTTTTGAATTTACTCGAGGGGCACTCCTGGGAAGGAGGTTAAGAAACACAGGGAGGAACAGGTGAAAGATCTGGGCAACAGGCAGGTGGTGTGTGTGTGTGTGTGTGTGTGTGTGTGTGTGTGTGTGTGTGTGTTGCTCAGTTGGGTCTGACTCTTTGCAACCCCATGGGCTATAGCCCTCTGGGCTCCCCTTTGCAGGGAATTCTCCAGGCAAGAATACTGGAGTGGGTTGCCATTTCCTTCTCCAGGGGATCTTCACAACCCAGGGATTGAACCCAGGTCTCTTGCATTGCAGGCAGATTCTTTACCATCTGAGCCACCAGGGAAGCCCAGCCAGGCTTTAGTGGTAGTGAAAGCATTTCCAGTGTCTGTTTAAGAAAGATTTTGTTGTTGTTTTTCAGAGGGCTTGTTCTTCTCCCCCTAAAATGTAACTGTATTGACAAGTTCTAAGAGGCTCTGTAAGAGAGGGAATTACATACCCAGAAGGAAGGAGGTTGCTGAGAAGCAGAGTTATATTTAAATGATTGGGAATGAAAGGTCAAACTTGAGAAATCAAAAGATGTCTAAGAGAGCTTTTTAACACTGAGCTTACAGGAATCAAAGAATGAAATGTGTTCTCATGTTTGTCTTCCTTTCCAATAGTTGAGAACATTTAGTTATGTTTTGTGATCAAGGTCAATTACAGTCATGGACAAGGTAGTCTGCATTTTCCCCAGGTTCTGTTGGTGAAGTCAGTCATCAGGGAAGACCAATGTTCTCAGCAGATGATGGAGCAGATGGTAAGGTGTTCTGTCGAGTAACTCCTTTCTGTTGAGACCATTGAGATTCCAATTAAAATATCAGAAATCTAGAGACTCTTGAGTGAGTGTATAAAAGCTTGAGAGAGAAAGAGAGAAACCTCCTTGGGGGCTATGTAAAAAGAAAGAAAAGTAAACACTTTAAATGTATGTGAAAACCTTATTCAATGCACACCGTTAATAACAGGAAAACCATTAAAGCCTCTGTCCCCCTAATAAGGAACGATGACAAGAATCACAGCCAGGAATAGAGCCAACCTTCCTTCTCAGATGGAGAGAAGGACCACTGAATCTGGTTGCAGTTTTAAAAACACAAAAGTAGTGATTGCTTTAAACAGAACAATCTAGAAAAGACTAGAAGTTGGGTGGAGGGAGTAGGAGTGGAGAGACAGAGGCAGGGTGGAGAGACAGGACTCCAGAATACCGAGTCATTAAAATAAAGGATAAACTGGAAAATCAAGTGTTAAAGAAAGACTAGCTTCTCCGGGAATATCATGAAAGAAAAAAAATGCAAGGGACTCAGGTGAAAGTATGGTTTTCCAAAACTAACAGTGAGGTGGCTCATGGCAAAAGGTTAGTGATTGAGAGCCGCTGCTGATGCTCTTACTCCTAAGGAAACAATCTGTGCCCCAGACCATCATTTTA
Source organism: Okapia johnstoni (assembly GCA_024291935.2). Classification (NCBI taxonomy): domain Eukaryota; kingdom Metazoa; phylum Chordata; class Mammalia; order Artiodactyla; family Giraffidae; genus Okapia; species Okapia johnstoni. The sequence continues at coordinate 6,280,994 of CM044326.1, forward strand.
GCTGTGAGAGAATAGAATTTCCAGAACTGATGTAAGAGCTGAGACTGGAAACTGAAGCAGTGTTGAGTGTACACTTGCTTTCATAGGTATTTAAAGTATTCCACATCTCATTCCAAAAAAGAATCTCCGCTGTGTGGGGCAGTTACATAACAGCCAGACTATAAATATAGAAAGAATTAGTTCAATCGATGCACAAATACATGAACAGAGCTCTGGGATAACAGAAGCATCACTAGAGGTCGGCCCCTTGACCACCCTCAGCACCTCTTCCGGGTCTGTTTTCAGGCGAAGAGCCTGCGCCCAGGGGCACCGCTGTAGTCTGAGTTCTGAAGTCCACCCTCCTCCCAGCAGGACAGGGCCCACGGAGGCTGAGGAGCACAGAAAGGCAGCCAGCTACTAACTCTAAACTTCCCAGGACAGGGGGTGCGGCCGTGCTGAGTGTGAGATGAACGCAGGCCACTATTCTGTTCCTGATCTTATTTAAAAGGTAATCAAGAGCAGTGATTTTCTGCTTTGAAAAAGGGCTTTAGATTAGAATGTGATCAAATGTAGCAGTGGAGATGGTAACCTTCCCCATGGCAGGGAAAACTACAGTGTTCCTAGAAGAAACGGGGTTGGGGGGTGGCGGAGAGAAAGGAACCTGAAAAAAAAACCAAAAAAGGAGACCCTTACAGATTCTCTACTAGGTTTGATAGCAGAAAACTTCATAAACTCCCTAACCATAACCTCATCTCCAAATAGCATTTCCAGCATCATGGCAATAAGCAATCAGCGTCACTGACAGAAAAGTACAAACATTTTAAAAAATTATTTCTCTCAGATATGCAAGCTATGAGGAACGGAAAAAAGGGAAAGAGGAGAGTGAAAAATTCTAAGTGTCAGATTTTTCTCAACAGTTACTACTATCTATTTATAAAACTACAAATATTTATGGAAGCTTAAGTATGACTCTTTCCTAGTGAAAAGACAAAAAAGAAATATAAGCAAAAATGGACAGTAAGAAAAATAAAATACGTTCACAAAGGTTTAAATATAACAATTAGATGAGGCTACGCCAATGGGTTACATTTCCCTATTTAAAAATTTTCAGGTTATATTTAAGAAAAGATCCAAGAATATTCTACATAAAAGATAAAGTAGATGTGGAAAGAGTAAAAATAATTGGATGAGTCAGAAAATATGAAACATATTATGAAAGCAGAATACAAAACAAAATGGATAAAGCAATAAAAATAAGTTTATTATATGGCAATGTAAGGTAAAATAAAGAAAGCAAAAGGTGTTAAATCTTAAACGAACTAAAACATATTGCAACAAAGTATGTGACAGAAACTTAAAATTACAAGATGAAGTTGAAATAGCAATTGTAGCAGAAATCTTTATCTAGTTATAGCAATAGACATAGTGGGGTAACAAAGAAACAATTTGCAAAACTACAATTAACAGCTAAATAATTGGAAGAGGAATTTTATAATGTGAATTGAAAGGGAAAACACAGAACAGGAAATTTCAGTAAAGGAAAAATACCTAAAATGTTACTATTTTATTTAAAATTAAAAAATTGGCAATATCAATGAAACAAAGATTTTCAGTATCACCTGGTCAGGGAAGCAATACGAAATACAATTACAAATCATTGTAAAATATGGAAAACAAAGGTAGTACCCATCAAATCCTTGAACTGAAAGGTAAGGTATGTGTGTGTAGAGAAAACTCACTTCTAAAAGGTCTTTATTAATAACAAAAGCAAAATTTCAAAAACTAGAAATACTTCTAGAAAAAGAACCAAGCGAAATGTCTGGGGGTAAAGTACACGCAGAAGTAAACAAATGTGGAAAGAAATATTCTCTGATACATGACAGCAGAGATTTCTCACTTTGAAAAGAAAAAACAAATTTTTTTATTTTCACTAGTAAATTCAGTGAGGAAACAAAGTTAAACTAGAAAAAATTTAAAAGCAATTAAAAGAGACTAAAAATAGTTAGGGAATATCTCGTCCATTTACAGCGGTGATGCATTTGGACACTAAAGTAAAATGGATGATTTACCAAAGTTACAGAGTTTTAAATAATATAAAAAGAGGTTGAGAATATGAATAGACTGATTGCTAGGGAAGAAATGAAGACTGTTAGCCAAGAAACTGATTTCCTTGCTATAATGACACGTGAGTTAACTGTAAGTTTTTTTCAGATTTTCAAGTAAAAAAAAGTACACCTCATAAAAAATTAAGTTCAGTATTTCTTAGCTTATTCTAGCAGAAAAAAAAGATCCTGTTCTTAAGCCTGATAACACGCCCCCCCAAAAAAACTCTCTTGAGACAAATTTCTTACAAATGTGAAAATATCTGTAAATAGAATATGACCCTATTTTTAAAGTATTTTTAGCATGAACAGGTAAGGTTTATCAGAGAAACATGTCCAGTTTCGTACACGTAAAGTTGTTAATAAAACACACAATTTAAATAAATTCAGGTACAAAATTCATATGGCCTTAATAAAAGATTAAAATATTTGATAAAATTCAATGTTCTTTTTGGTAAAAACTTAAGAATAGAAATCAGAAAATACTCCTTTAACAAATCATATTTCTAAAATCTACCAGTTTGTAATAAAGAAATTTTTGAAGCTTTCTATTTAAAAACAGGCAAAAACAAAGATGTTTTTTATTAAAATTACTTAGCATATCTTTGGAGATTTTTGTTATCCTAACAATGCTTCAAAAATGCACTAAAGAGTCAATACTATAAAATGAAAAACAGAATTTTAAGTGGAACCTGAAGAAACTAAGGATTCCAACTAAAAGTATTGAAGATAAAAAGATAGTTCATGAAAGTGTTCAGATTAAGACAAACTCCAAAAATCTCCAAAGTATTTCTAGTAAATGCAGCAGGAATCTGGTAATTGGTTTGAGGCAGTCCCATTCACCATACCAGCAAAAATATATAATATTCCAGAATCACCCTAACTCAAGACATGCAAACAAAACCAGAAAATGCTGCTTTTTAAAAGGAGATGTAAAGAAAAATACTGTTCTACTTTGGGTGATTGAATATAAAAAATGCTATATTTTCCACATGTTAATTGTTAGATCTGATTTACTTTCAATTAAGCCTATAAAAATACTTATCAAAGTATGACAAAAATTATTTCAATTTTTGTCTGAAAAATAAATATGCATGATTGGTAATTACAATTTTTAAAGACTTCTCCTCGTAAAATATTAAAAAAAAATAAAATAAAATGCATGCTTATCAAAAAATTTTCGAAAGCACACAATAGTATAAATCTTAAAATAAAAATCTTTATGGTTTTGGTTTAAAAATAGAATCAAATTTAAACTCAACAGAGAATATAGGAGCAAGCTTAGATCTACTTGGTATGTGATAAATATTAACAATACAAATGGAGAGGTAATGATTATTTAATGAATGCTTTGGGAATGATTAGAAATCAAAATGAAGGAAAACTTAACTCACACCTAGACATCATAATAAAAGTGAATGGAGTAAATGGTAAATTAATAATGACAATAATAACAAGAAAACTAGGAGAAAACAGAACAGAACTATGTGTGAAAATAAATTTGATGATTCAAGCAACAGAGAAAGTAGGTTGATTGAATTCAATTTCTAAAAGTCTTCTATAGATAATAAAATATTTGAAATAAATGATAGGCAAATGTTTCTTATCTAAAATAGACGAAAACTTTTTATAAATCTACTAGAACAGAACCAAGCATCAGTGTTCAAGAGACGAACGTTTGAAGAAAATGGATGGTTTAAATGAAATAAAACACCAATAGGGAATCAACATTGGATGAACCAACCACGTTTTCTCAAATTTAAACAAATTCAAACTGAATCAGTGTGTCATCATGTCACACCCACTAATTTAAAGTGAATGACAAAATTTATTGCTAGCTGGACTTTGGGGAAACAGGGAACTCTTGTTTGTGGATGACAATGAGATTTGGTTTGTTTCCTCTGGAAAAAAATCTGATAATGCATATCGCAAACAAACAAAAAAACCATTCCATTCATAAAAATTTGTCTTTCACAATATATCCCAGTAAAATTAGTTTTTAAAAAGTCATGTGTAAAGATACTAATATCATTGTTTAAATTTTCAAACACTGAAAACAATGTAACTGTACAGGAAAGGGGAATTGTAAATGGTGACATGAACTATCACGGTAGTTAGTTCTGGACAGGGTGGATATCCCGCCAAACCATACGGGATGTTGTCTGATAAAAGAATTATTCTACTGAAGAAAGTTTGGAAGTTACTCCTTTCCAAGAAAACAGAAAAATTTAAAGGTGATTGCAGATACATTGAAAAATTATAAAAAAAAATTAAAAGCGAAAAAAGTAGAACATAAAAGTACATAAAAATGTATCAAACTACAGATAATGATATGAAGTCCATTAATATATGGATAAAAATCAGAAAAAGGCTTAAATAATACAAATAATTGAGGATTTAATCAAATGAGGTGGATATTGTTTAAAATTATTTTATTAATAAATAAAATTAAAATCTTGGGCTGAAAGATAGAAAAGGAAAGAATGCGTTCTTAAGCCCTGACTCATACAGAAAGCATGTGCTTTTCAGTAGGCATTTCTCAGATCACACCTTAGCAAGACCACTACTGAAATCAAAATACCCTATTGGGGGAACTAAGAAAAGAAAATTCTCTTGGATCAAAGATCTTTTCTACTTCTCTAATTCAATTCCTGGGGACTTTTTTTTCCTTGAGCAAAAATTGCTCAAAGAAGAATTATGTGTTATTCAAGCAATCTGAAAACCAAATCTCTTTTGACCTATGGATGGTTATAATGATCCAATGTCTATGTTGTTGCTTCTGGTATCAATTAACATGATATTTAGTTAAATATCTTTCTGGTATTTTGTTTTAAAAATAAAACAAAAATATTTCTGTCAAAAACTGTACCATTCTTCCACCTTTTTATAAAGCTGTGTGTCATAAAAATACATTTTAAATATCATTATACATTAATAACAAGTTGTTTAGGATAAATGGTATTTTTAAAAACAAACACCATTCACACTTTTCATTTTTAGAGCCTCTACAACATTGTCATACAGCATCTCTGTGCATTTTAACCCCTTACTTTCAGAAAGGGAAAATGTCTTATGTTCTTTTCAGAAGGGTCATTTGAATGGAAACGCTCTCTGCCATTAGTTCTTTATACACGTTGCATTTTGACATGACACTTCCACATCAGAGAAGTCACAGATCTGACAGAGTGGCTACGTTTTTGGAAGAGCAACTTGGGAGAATGCTCAGGACCTGGGGCCAGAAGTCCTGGGTGTGAGTTGCAATTTTGTCTAGTTTTCCAGGAATCTCGGAGTCTGCACGCATAAAGCAGGGTGAAAAGGAATGATGATGCTGCACTACCAATTTCACACATTAATTCTGAGGCTCAAAACACATTTCTAAAAACTAGGTCACACATGTAAAGGTTAAGGTGTGACACTAACCCGTGTGACTGCTTCATTAATACTGAAGACAGTATTTTTTACGTTTTAAAATCTGAGTGCAATTCAAGAGTTGAGCCCTCCGTCCAAACTCACCGTTTTCCGGGCATTGGGGCTGTCTGCCCAGTCTGTCCTGCCTCTCTTCCTGCACGCTCAAGAGAGAAGGCGCAACCCCCTTCACCGCCAGCTAACCTCCTACACAGAGCTAGAATCCTCACTGCCCCCAACCCCTGCTGGCTTCGGATGGCATTCCGTGCCTGGGCAACCTTCCTTTAGAAGGATCTCGCCTCCTCCTGCCCATCGTGAGTTGCATTTATACCTTTGGTGTTACCTCTTCCTTAGGTCCCAGATTGCTCCACTTCAGGCCCTCAGAGGTTCATTAGAGATGCACCTCGAAGAATAAATGACTCTGTAGTTGAGGAAGTGCGTGAGGAAAAGCATTTCACGGCCAAAGGAAAGGCAGGAGCGATGATAAAAAAACTGGAAAGGTAGCACTTCGGTGTGGCTGGAGGAGTCATGAGCTCCTAGGCATGCCTGGAGGGGTCTTGGAAGGTGGGCGGGCAGCACCAGATGTAACTTCCCCGGCAAGCAGAGCCCAAAGGGTGACTCCATCCAGATAAGAGAGGCGGAGAATGGCTAATCATTCTAGTGTACCAGATCTCTATTGATTTCTTCCATCCTTTTTTAATCTATAAAAGTTACCTTCTTTTCTTTTCTGTACCAATACTATCATTAGGCTAATAGTTTTAGAATTGGATCCTTTATAGGGAATTTATTTTCACTAATTTTAGGGACTTTTATCAAATGTGACACTCACTGTTGGAGAAGATGCAATAAAATCACAAAATGCAAAAAATTCCTGCAAGGCGAATAGTACATGTGCATTAGAAGACTTGTTTTTAAAGTTCATATTCTTTGACCCAGTAATTTTGCTTTGAAGAATTTATCCTAAGGAAATAATGAAATGTTCATAAAATGTATGACAAGAATGTCCGTTACAAAAGTATTTAAAATTGAGAAAGTACTGAAAATACATTATATATCCAACACTAGTTGATTGATTTAAATAAGGTTCACAGATAAGAATGGGTGCTATTGATTGCTACAACTGAGAAAAGCCTGATGCTGTTCTGGCTGATGCTGGGTGTGCATCTGCACACACACACCTATGACCAGGGGCCAAAATGCACAACTCATTGTTCAGGTTCATTATCACTGCATGCTGAGATAACAGGTGGCTTTAATTTTATTTTACTTTATAGGTTTTCCAAGCTTTCTTTAATAAGTATTTCTTGCTTTATTGGGGGAGGGGCTTGAAGTAATTGACTTTTAAAACTTTATTATGGTAAAATATACATACCATAAATTTTGCCATTTTAACTATTTTTATGTATACAATTTAGTGACATTAATTACATCCACATGTTATTTAATTATCACCACTATTTCCAAAAACTTTTGCATCTTCTTCAAACAGAAACTCTGTGCCCACGAAACAATAACTCCTCTTTCCCCTCTTCTCTCAGCCTCTGAAAACCTCTGATCTATTTTCTATCTCTGTCAATTGCCCTATTCTATGTGTTGTATATAAGTGAAATCATGCAATATTTCCCCTTTTGTATCTGGTTTATTTCACTTACCATGTTTTCAAGGTTCATCCATGTTGCACCATGTGTCAAGATTTCCTTCCTTTTAAAAGCTAAATAATATCGTATTGTAAGGATATGCCAAATTTTGTTTATCCATTCATCTCTTGATGGACACTTGAATTGTTTCCACCTTTTGGCCATTGTGAATAATGCTGGTATACAAATATTTGTTCAAGACTCTGCTTTCAATTCTTTGGGTGTATACCCAGCAGTGGAGTTGCTGGCTCATATGGTAATTCTGTGATTAATTTTTGAAGAAGCTGTTGCTTTTTTATCAGGAAAAAAATGACATTTTAAATCTCAGTGTGACTCAGCTTTTAGGATATAGTGTAGGAAGGGACAGTTTGATGTTGATATCTATCAGTTGTAAAATTGATTGCCTCAAAATGTTCTGAGTTTGACATGTGCCCACACCAGCTAGAAACTTATGCCAACTTTAGAAAATGTCAATATAAATTTAATTTATCCAAATATCCGTAAGAGCTCTACATACGCCAAGAATTTCAAGGCTAGACGCTAAAAGAAACTTTGTGATCACTAACTCTTTTTGGAATGCTTCAAGTTGCAAAATCACCCCTGAGAAAACCACATCATTTACTTTATTGCAATCTTTTGCCAATACTTAGATCTTTTCCTCACATTTCCACACACGAAATCTTCAGTTCCAGGCAAACTCTAAGTTTTTTTTTTTTTTTAAGTTAGGTATCTAATTTAAAAAAATCAGAATGCCACTTTTAAAATTTAGTCTGAAATGAAATTCTGTTTAAGGAAATTTTTCTTAGGTAACTCGTCAGAAAAGCATGATTGATTGCTTATGGTTTGCATAGTTTAACAATAAGAATCATGGAATTTAATAAAGTATACTGTTTTCTCACAAGTTTGAGACATCTACAAAGAATCCAATTCAAACATGATGTTTAACCCTTGAAGCTTTTCCACAAAAATCTTTTCTAATTGACCTGGCAAACAAAGTAAATCTGGCCCACAGTTTTCAGGACAGGGGTTATCTCTTGTTGTCTGCTTTGAAAATGCTTATGTAGACAGAGAAGGTTCTAGAAACAGGAGAATGGATAGCATGTGGAGAGGAGAAAAAGATTCTTTACAAGCACCTGAACTTCAAATTTTTCTAGCTGTACAAGCTAACTGTATAATCTAAAACCACAGTTACCTAGGATGTATTCCAGAAAAAAAAAATGCGGCATTTTTATGGTGGAACAGATATATAAAAAAATAGACATACAGAGAGTGGGTAGGGGATGTAAAAGTAGAAATTCAATATGCAAAAGATTCATATCTAGAATGTTTTAAGAATTCCTAAAAGTTAATAAAAAAAGACAAACTGTTCAGCTTAAAAACTGACAAAGTGTTGAACTGGTAATACCCAGGAGAGGAAAGCAAAATGGACCATAAGCATCTAAAAATATGCTTGACTTCACTAGCAGCCAGAGAAATGCAAATTAAAACAACCATGAGAAAGCATTTTATACCCATGATGTTGCTAAAAGTCAGGTTTAACAGCATCAGATAACAGCACTGAAGCAGGGAAATCAGGACTCTTCTCTGTTGATGGAAGTGAAGTCATTTTCAAGGGTAATTTGGGAAAATCTAGAATAGTTGAAAATGCACATCTCCTGTGACCCAGCGGTTCTGCTAGGTGTGCACTCTAGAAAAACTTGCGCTTAAGGAAATAAGTGCAAATTCCTCCACTAAAAACAGCAAGTTGTATGGGGAAAACAGGGTTGGGGAAGATCACTCAAAAGCTGTGGAATGGGTCACACAAGAACTAACAAAAACAAACAAAAATTTTTTTTAAACCATAAACAAATACAGGACAGTTAATGCACTGCTGGCATTTGCTCCTGGAGTCCCAGACAGCTGTCCACCCGGGCTCTTTCCTTCCTGGACTGGTAAGTGTGGACGTCCGTTAGCAGAGAGCATTTTCATAAGAATTTAAAACATAACTCTGAGCATAGCCTTCTTCATTCCTCTATGGTCTTAACACAAGGGGGAAAGCTGCTGATTCCTTCATCTGCACTCCTGTTGTTATATGCAAAAGATATGTCTGTAGATTTTCAGCTCAGGTCTGTATTCATTGCTAAGACTTTCTCTTTCGAGTGCTTTAGAATAGTAACATGTTGGGAAAAAATCACACATGAGCCAGCATGACCTCCTGTTCTACCAACATCCTTCCCCTATTTGCAATGGTATGTTTAGTAATTTGTACAAAGTGTAACCTGAGTTGTAATACGGATGTTCATTACAGCATTGTTTGTCAGGGCAGGGGGCCCCTGAATGCCTTTCACTTGGGAACAAATAAGGAAAACATGGTGTATACAAATCGTGGGATGCTACATAATAACTAAGGCAAGTAAACTAGATCTATGTGTGCCAACATGGGCTTCCCAGGTAGTGCAGTGTAAAAGAATCTGCCTGCCAATGTAGGAGATGCAAGAGACGTGGGTCTGATCCCTGCGTCATGAAGATGCCCTAGAGTAGGAAATAATCTGTTCCTATATTCTTGCCTGGAAAATTCCATGCACAGAGAAGCCTGGTGGGCTATATAGTCCATGGGGTCACAAAGGACACATACATATAGATACATACACATGTGCCAACATAAATGGGTCTTGAACACATATATTAAATTTAAAAAGCAAGGTGTTTAAAAAGCAGAAAAAGTAAAATGTTTTAAGTCATGTAAAATAATACTAAGGATTACTCAGTAGTAAAAGTGTGAAAGTATAGATTGGAAAGATACATTCCAAAATAATAATCATCACTTTCTCTGCAATAGGCAGGAAGAGAATGAAACCTCTTTGTCAGTTTTATTTATTTTAAGCAAATGAAGATCTCAAGCAAAAATGAGAAAATCTTATCATTGGCTGCAAATCCTGGCTCATGGGTAATGTGTCTTTTCAAAACTTTTCTCCTTTTCTTTCCTGCATTAAAAATTTCCCCAATTGAAAAAAGGAGGAATTTAGCTCAGTTGAGCAGACATTTTACTGAGTGCTTCACATGTGCACACACAGCCTTGAGTAACACTGATGGAGGGAGTGACCCAACGCTGCCCGCAAATCCTTTGCAATGAGTGTGGTTGGTAAGAGGGGCCTGCGGGTGTGAGATGAACAACCTACCCCATCTCTGGGACACAGGGCGACTTGTTCCTGAGACATGCAAGGCTTGGTGGACTGAGCCGTGCTCAAGGGGCGAGTTTTCCTTTAAAGGTATGACCTACCATAGAAATACAGGTTTTATAGGAGGAGATGAAAGATGTTTTGTTTCTGTTTTTTAGCTCCTTTCCAAATGAAAACCCAAGTACAGGAGACAAAGGAACTTAATGGTGTATTCAGAAATGGCACTGGAAACCCTAATTCTACTATTTAAAAATGTTATTGTAATGAATTCAAATTCATCCACAGAAAAATGTTAATGATCCTCTGCTAAATAAATTCATTTTGTAAGTAGTGTATAAAAAAAAAAAAAACGGTTCTCTGTGTCTGGTTAAGGCAGAACTTTCAACACTGTAGCATTACCACTTGGGGAGCCCTCCTACCCTCTCCTTTCACTGTAGTTTCCCCATCTGTCAAAGTTGCCGTGGCAGTGCCCATCTCTGTCAGTTAAGGACAGGGAGATGGTACATCAGGTGCAAAGCCAGCCCCAAGTAAGCACTCAGCAAGGGTAGGTCCTCTGCCTCCTCTTCTGGAGGCATCTGCTACTATGAAAGCAATGTTATGTTACACTAATAACAAGTGTCACTATCTGTTCTTTGATGTAAAATTTCTTTCATTGCAATTTGTTATCCCAGTAAAACTTATTTTTAAGACTTTGAAAAGAATAAAAGATGCAGTCCACTTAGGAGTCTGCATTTCAAATACTTTCCTAATTCTCACAATTTTCTTATATCACAGGGGTAATAAACTTACAGTTCAAAGAGTGTTCACATAGGGCCTTAGGAGTCCTTGAACCCCAGAAATTGCAAAATTGTATTCTTGAATAGAGGTAGATTCTTCCAGGGAGAATGTCCATAAGTTTCATTAAGTGGACCCCTGCCCTATACTCTAGCTTTTCGATTATATACGAAATGTAACATTTCCCGCCTACTTTATGGTAATAAAAATAGCTAAGGAGGGGGAAGGGAATTGGATAAAAAAAAAAGAGAGAATACATCAGTAAATCAAGAGAAAAGCCCGGTGCAGAACTACAAAAGTGGGATGAACAGCCCCCGTTCCCCGGTCGGTGGCCCATGACAAGCAAGAGGCGCAGCAGCCTGGTGGCAGCAGATGCACGATGAGCAGGCGAACAGGATGACATTTGTAACAATAGTCAACATATCATCTTTTTTTTTCTGTTGTATACATTTTTTTTCCGCTGTCACAGTCATGAACCAAGAGGAAATGTTTAATAAAAATTTAATGTCTTTATTGCAAATGTCAAATTTTGGAGCTGGAGGAAACATCTCTGCACTCCAAGTGCTGCAGATCCAGGAGGGGCAGAGGGGAGCTCTGGTTCCTGCGGAAAATGTCCAGACCCTTCTCGCCTTCTTCCCTCTCACCCCCATAGGCTGGTGTCCTCAGAACAAGGGGAAGCGCCCTTTGCCCTTCTCCCTTGGGCCTTCAGGGATGACTCTGGAGCCTTTTCTTGGCTGTGGTCTTTGGACTTGATCAGTTTTCCCATGGGCAGGGCAGGGTGGCCTTTGGGGGCCTCAAAAGTTCCCTCCTCTGGTAATGGATGCTCCCTAGAAACAGTTTTTACTTCTGCCACGTGGACCTTGGCTACTTCACATCTAGGGAGCCCTACAGACCCCAGGCTTGGACTCTGCCTCCATCCACTGACTCGAGGCTCCTCACCCCCAACCCCCACTCTGCACCTCATTGCCATCCACATGGCACCGTCTCTTTGGGGGTGTCTTGTAACAGGCAGTGATTTTCAAACTTTTTTTTTTAAAGTAGTGGAATTGTTCTTTCCAAGTGAACTGCTGAGCCAAAATCCAACCTATAAAACAGCTTGAAGCAGAAAACAGAGCTTGGATAGGGAACTGGTCATATCTTGACAGACTGAGCTTCTCAGCCACAGAGTGACTCTACAGCATCCCACAAATCCCAGGAACACAACCAAAAAATGCTTGGTAGAAGGGAACAGAGCCGTCACTGGTCACTCACCCTGTCAAGTTTCTTGATTGTACAGAGTGAAATCCAATTCTAGGCCCCCTGATCAGTGAAGGAACTCATCAAAAGGCTGCTACAAAGCTAAGCATTCTAAGGAAGGCTGGGAGAAACAGGCTCAAAAAAAAAAAAAAAAAAAAAAAAAAAACAAAAAAGGGTCTAGATCAGCTGAGCTTCTGAGAAGAAGGTCGTACATGAACATGCAGTTTATGTACCACACAATTCCAGGGTGCCAAGTGCTAGACTTGTGCAGTGTACAACCTGCACAGCTATCCATAACAATCCTAAGCAGGGCCTTTGGGGTCCCTTGGGAGGTGATGTTCATAGAGTCGGCAGTTCAGAACAACAGTGTCCTTCCTGCTCCTGTGTGCCAAGTGCTTTACCTATTTCAGCTTATTTCATCCTCTCCACAGCTTTCAGAACATCATACACATCATTGGCAGCCCTTATTAAAATGCAGATTTCTACATTTTGCCCCCTGGGATTCTATCTGATAATAAAAGTTCTGGGTGGCAGCCTGGAAATTTCCATTTTACAAGAACTTCGGCTGATTCTCATGGGGGTGGTATAGAAGATACACTTGGAGAAACACTGGCAGACATGCCAAATTTGATACAGACAGGACTAGTTTCACCTACAGCCAAGATCCCACAGCTGGCACATTTGCAAAGAGGAGGTTTGAACCCAAACCCTTCTGCCTCCAAAGAATGTACACTTTTCATTAGACTCAAGCTACCATCTCTTTGTACATGTTTCCAAAACTTTAGTTCCCTAATGTCCCAAATATCACTTCATATGTTTCTTTAAAGTGATTTTATTAAAAATAAAACAGATTTATTTTAAAAGAAAAAAAAGTTTATTTCCATAGAAAATCGGTGTCATTTGCCACTTGCTGTAAATGGGAATTTGCTATAAATGTCACAGATCCCAGGCCCGCAGCTGGAAGGCAAGAGCTTGGCCCATCCTGAAAACAGCCGGGCTCTAACAATGCAGCCTCCACATGGAGCTCACTTGCTCCCCCCTCCCTACTGAAAAACAAGCAAATGACTTTGACATTCATGTCATACCCATAAGGTTTCCTTAACTCGATGTGCACACAGGGGCGCAGAGGTGAGGTTTTCCCAACTGTCCCATGGGACAGTTTTTTTCATGCTGCTTGAGCTATGGGAATGTCTTCCTGGGTTGAGGGTCCACAACCCTCCTGAGTCTCAAAGGAATCCATTATTCCAAAGAAGATAAGAACTGCTGTTGAAATGAATGTTTTCAATCTTGCTTTTCTCTTTAGCTCCCACCCTTTGCCTAATCGTCAAGAATCCCTCCAGGTGTGGTTTGGTCATTTTCATTCTTCCCATTTTCATACTTCTTGTTTTGAAAGGACATTTGGCCCATGTTTCCCAGATGGCCCCCTGGGAAGGTACAAGGCACCAACAGAAAGTCTGTGCCCTGAATGCATCATGACATGCAACGTCTTGTCTTTCAGATGTCTGCTCTGTAACTAATCACTACCTTTGCTCTGATGTTGTAATAAGTTGCAGCATTTCCCTATAGCTCTTATTTTTTTTTAATTATAAATGGACAGTGAATAAATGGATGGCAGATGGTAAGAGCCAGGTCTGTCACTGTTGGAGCGAGGGGAGGAGGTCAGGATGACCCATGTGCTAATGGATGAGACCTGGCGATTCAGTATGAGACTTGACTATTAGTTCTTGCTTGGTTTAATCTAAACCCAGTACATGTGAATACCAAGTTAGTACACACACATGTGTTTCCTTGTTCTGTCAACTGAGGGGGCCTGGAAGCAATGACGCCCCAGGAGCAACAAGCACACCCGGTATCTGGATTTTGGTTTCTAATAGAATTCTCCAACAGAAGGAACCAGATCTCTTGGAGAAATGATTGCTTCTAGGACTGGGGAGGAGATATAGAAGATGAGCCTGAACTATCTCGAAGTGGCAGGTAATAAGGAGGAGCTGAAAAAAAAAAAAACACCTCTGAAAACAAACAAAATGCAATGATGAAGACATGTCAAAGGGACCCAAAAGCCAGTTGAAGAACTCCAAATAGCCAAAGCTGGAAGAAACTGAGCAAAACAAAATAAAGTTGAATTGGATTATAACCCCAAATATGAAATAAATATATATGAGTTCATACTGATACAAATAACGGCTAAAGAAAGAAATAATGAGGAGAATAAACTAATCTCCCATGAAGAAGAACTCTAAATAATTTATGAAGAAACTCCAGCATGAAGGAGAAGGAGCCTAACTTCCCACTCCTTAGGCATAGTGACTTTTTCCAAAAAGGACAGTATAGAAAGAGAGGGATTGAAAGAGTAACAGTGGAGAAAATTGATAAATTCTCCCTCAGCCAGGTAATCAAGGCGAGCATCGACAGTGATGTCCGGATGCCTGTTTGTGTCCTTGATATGACGTGACAAGAACTGCACTTGCTTCTTGGCTTTCCTCCCCAAAACACATTATCCCAGTTGGATCATGAGAAAAATACCAGACAAGATCCAGTCGAAGGACATTGTACAAAATACCTGACCTGTACCTTTCAAAGCTGTTAAGGTCATCAGAAGCTCTTACACTCAAGAGAAGTTCAAGAAGACATAACACCTAAATGTGGTATGGGGCCCTAGATGGGATCCTGGAGCAGGAAACAGAAATTACGGGAGAACTGGAGAATATTTAAATAAAGTATGATTTTTAGTTAATAATGGTATATCAGTATTGGTTCATTACTTGTGACAAATGTACAATACTGATATAAGATGTTAATAATAGAAGGAATTGAGATTGGGGTGTACAGGAGCCGTCTGTACTCCTTGCCAAAATTCTCTAAATTTAAACTGTTCTAAAATTAAAAGTTTATTTAAGAAAAGGAAAATGAAAATTATGAAATGATTCAACTGTAAAGAAAAGTTCAGAAAGTAATTGAATAGACACACAGGCACCCATCAGCTAGGTTTAACAGATACTAGCATTTTGCCCCATTTGTGTTTCCAAGAACCATTTCCATGCATATTTTATGCTTGGATTACATATGTATATTTCCATTAACAAGATTTGTTGTTGTTTTTTGTGTTAATAGTTACATAAACAGTACATGCATGCATGCTAAGTCGCTTCAGCCTGACACTTTGTGACTCCATGGACTGTAGCCCTTCAGGCTCCTCTGTCCATGGGGATTCTCCAGGCAAGAACACTGGAGTGGTTGCCATACCCTCCTCCAGGGGACCTTCCCGACCCAGGGATCGAACCCAGGTCTCCTGCATTGCAGGCAGATTCCTTACTGTCTGAGCCACCAGGGAAGCCCTCATAAACAGTAGCATGTGGTTATTTAACTTTTGAGCGTCGGACACTGCTGAGCACCTTCACTTTCCCTTTTCACTTTCGTGCATTGGAGAAGGAAATGGCAACCCACTCCAGTGTTCTTGCCTGGAGAATCCCAGGGACTGGGGAGCCTGGTGGGCTGCCGTCTATAGGGTCGCACAGAGTCGGACACGACTGAAGCGACTTAGCAGCAGCAGCAGCAGCCTTCATACAATATTAGTTGTTAAATTTATGTATGTTGATCATGATCACTTATATCTAGTTCATTCATCTTGACCTCTGTATAGTATCTTATTGTAAAAATAACACACCATTTTTCATCCTTCCCCTGAGGGACAATTAGGGAAATTTTTTTTACTGTTGAAAATACTGTTTCTGTAAACACTCTTAAATATGTCTTCCAGTGCATATGTCAAAAGGTTTTAGGATATACTCTGTATGAGTGGCATTGTTGGGTTGTAGGGTAGGAATAAGAATTCAATTCTGCCGTTCATCCCTGTGAAAAGCTGGTAAGGTCCAATTCTTAATTTTGCCAACCAGGTTGCTGAGTATATTTTCCTGCTTATTGGCTGTTCTGGTTTCTTCTGTGAATTGCCTGTTTATAGCTATTGCTTTTTTTTGTACTGAGTTGCTTAACAACTCCTTACTGAATACATATTTAATTTGTCAAAGGTAATACAAGATTCTTGGTATCTTAATCCAGTGAGGACTGGAGCAGGCTCACAGAGTCTCACAAAAACCAGCTGTCCATCTCTTTAGAATTCTGTGCTCAGTGATCTCACATTGGTTGCTTAAATTAGCCATAGCAGAATTTCCTGGATTTCCTAATCAAGGAAAATTAGAAAGTTCTAAAAATCAGGGCTCCCACTCCCCACTCCGAAGTAGCCCACTGTTGGACACACCAGTACCCCAGTTAGCTTAACCTCCACCTGACTCCTTAATATGATAGGTTTGAAAGCAATCCCTGACCTCCTAACTTGACTTTCTGGCCTGTTGGAACTCGGTTTTGGACCTCTTTCAGGAGCTATTTCATTAGGGTTTCTACAATATAAAATACATACAATATCCTATTAAACTAATACCTCTTCAACTTTGAAAGAAAGAAAGTGAAACTGTTAGTCGCTCAGCTACCTCTGACTCTTTGCGACCCCGTGGACTGTAGCCGGCCAGGTTCCTCTGTTCATGGAATTCTCCAGGCAAGAATACTGGAGTGGGTAGCCATGCTCTTCTCCAAGATATCTTCCCGATCCAGGGAGTGAACCCGGGTCTCCTGCATTGCGGCTGATTCTTTACCATCTGAGCCACCAGGGAAGCCCAATACATCTTCAACTTTGACGCTGTTCACTATTCATTTAAAGCAAAGGGAGGCCCCTTCAGTGGCCATAATACACAATTATCCAAGCCCAGAAGTAGAAGCCAAACATCTAGTGATCCTGGCATTGGAAGGGACCTCAGATGTTACCATGCCGGCCTCTGCCAATCCAGTGCTTCTTTGGACAGTTTGCCCAGTAGGTGTGGGTACAGTCTCTGCCTTCTTCTGATGCTGAGCTCTTTCCCACACAAGGCAATGCTGCAAGCAGAGCCTGCAAGATAAGGTAGTTATTTGTTTCTGCTGGAAAAGAAGAAACATTCTTAAAAATAACTGATACCTCCTTTCCTTCCCACTGGGCTAGCTCTGCCCATTGGAGTTACCTGGGTCAAGTCTAATAATCATTTCCCAAGCGTATGAAAACAGATGTCGCATGAAACTTAATGTCTGTATGTCTTAATCACCCCTCATGGGATACAGGAAGCAGTCCTTTGCCAATTTTGCCCTGTGCCAGGACGGCGTTCTCTTGTGGATCCGTGGTCCTCCACAGACAGACATAAAGCCCCGATTCTCCAGATGTGGTCTGCACGCTGTGGAGCAGCAGAGATCTACGTAACTTTAAGGTCTCACTTATTTGCAGCAGGTCCATGAGCCCAGCAACAGAGTTTGGTGCTATTAAGGAGCCTGATACATTGATGCTGCTCAAATCGTTTTTTTCACCGAAAAAATGTACAAATATATTCTATAGAACAAGGCTTCACCAGAACTTAATATCCAGAAGAGAACATTTTGCAGGAACATTCTCAATGATCAATAAGGGGGTCATTCCTTTTGTGGGTCACCTGTGGCCACTTGCTCCAGCTGCTGCTGTGGTGACATTTTTGCTTGTCTTTCCATATTTGTATTCTTGGAATAAATATGGGAATTTAGAATTGGTGAAAAAATGTGTTCTGCTCTAAGAAACTCCAATATGTGAAAAATCTAGATTAATAAAACACATTAGGAAACAATTATTCCTTGAGTCTGGCTTCTGTTGCCTGTGCATTGATTTATAGATTATTAATTATTTGACAAAGAAACTAAAGGTAGAGACTATACTATGGGATACCAAGGTACCACTCTCAACTAGAAACCAAAGAAAGAAGTTATGATATTTTTAGAAGCAGGAAGGTCTCCTCCAATATGATCATTTCGTAGAGGAGGAAATGGAGCCGGAGCGACCCAGAGTCACACCGCTTTGCAGAGTGGGGCAGGGCATGTTGCTGATAAAACATCTTAGGGCTGGTGGCTTTAATCAGAGTGAAGAGAAATTTTGATTTAACTCCACTTTTCAGGTACTTCTAAGATGCATTTCAAAGATGAAGAAGCATCTTTTGTGCTCTCTGCCAGCCAAGGATCCTTAAGATTGAAAGTGAAGGAGTCAAGACGGCAGACCCATCTCAGAGATCAAGTGAAATAGACAAGTGAAGAAATATGGAGCCAGAACAGGGCTCCAGGTACAGCTTACTTTCCCACAGATGAGGATCGTGAGTTGAACACCTCCACGCCCTCAGGCCAGTGCCAGTTTATGGAAAGCTGGGCAGCGAGAGAAGCCTTCCACCTCCACCTGGGATCCATGGTGAGCGCAACAGTGCCTGTCCCTCCTGGCTCAGGCCTGGGCTTTCCAGGAACTCCCCTTACTGATGTTTCACCAGAACGTGATTCTGGAAGTAGTCCCCGAAAGATGTCCCTCTGTCCCTGCGCAAATGTTTTCTGAAACCTCCACCTTGCTTTTCAAGTATTACGGAGGAATGTAGCACTCACGGCCCGTGAGCTGGCTGTCCCTGAGCATCTAAAATAGGAAATCTTCTCAAGGTGAGTGTAAACAGATCTCAGGGAGACTGGGACTCACATCACTGTGGCTGTGCAGGCACTGGGAACAGCCGGAGATCCCTTGTCTCTTTCCTGCCCCTGGGTTGCTTTGTGGAAACCCCTCGGTGGCTTCCTCAGCTCAAGCCCTTTGTAGGGGACCTTGGGCAGATGTATCTCTGAAAGTGTATTTATTCGCAGAGACAGCTGTGGGCATGGAGGTTGGAGATGAGCTCTACTAACTCACATAATAGCAAAAATGCAAAGCATTGTGCTAAGCTTTTTTAGAACAGCTGCAAAATTTCTAAATTACATAATGGACTCTTTAAAACTTAAAATTCAGATATAATTACACACAACGAAGTGCATCCATCTTAAGTGTACAGTTTGACGTGTTTTTGATGAATGCATACGATACCATGCTTTTGAGGCTCATCTATGCTTTTGTACACATTAATAGTTCTTTCTTTTTTATTGGTATGCAGTATTGAGTTGAATGGATAGATCACAATTTGTTTGCCCTTTTCCCTTTTGAGGTACATTTGGTTCGTTTCCAGTTTTTTGCTATTAGGAGCAAAGCAACTATCAACATTCCCATATAGGTCTCTTTGTAGGTATATTTTCATTTCTTTTGGTTAAATAGCTAGGGGTAGAATTGCTGGATCATGAGTTAGGTATTTATTTAACCTCACAGGAAACTGCCAGACAGTTTACATAATGCACTCAATTAATGAACCTGATTACCTATGAAGTCAATTCTCTGACATTTTTTGTTTCATGATTTGTTTTTGTCTTGAATTGCATTGATAGGATATGGGTAGCTATTCTTTGAAATATATCCTTAAGAATAAGACCTTGATTAACTATACAATTTTAGTGATTCTTTAATGCTTCTGATTTGTTTATACAAACAGCTTGGAATCTGGAAGAATCCTACTGGACACCTGGGATGGTCTTTCATGAATCTCTCCCATAATTTTTTTCTTATTTCTTTAATATTTTATACATACAGAAATATGTGTAACATGTGTTAGTTATAAGCATAATTACAAAATGAAAATCTTAAGTCTACCACCCCATCCGAGGAGGAACGTGTCTCCAGGAACACTGCATGTGCTTAGCGGTTCTCTCTGCTTCTCCCGGAAGTAACCAAGATCCTGGCTTTTGTGCCCTTCAGGAATCCCCTTGCTGAGACAAAACCAAAGCAAAACAAAACAAAAATGTTATAGCCTGTATTTAAATATTTTGCTTTAAAATTTGCCTCCTGGTTCTTGTTTTCCCTGCTTTTAAGAGCTTTGCCAAAATGGGAGCATGTGCACGGTTTTTTTCGGAACTTGCCTTTTCTTTACCTAACACGGTGCTTCAAAGATCTGCTGGTGTTGTGTGTGACTGTAGTTTATTCACTCACTGTGAATGACACTCCTTTCTGGGACTATATCACAATACACTGTAGTACTTGCAAACTGTCACTTGTAGTGATTCTCATATTTTTCACTCTCTATATATTACATTTGGGGGGGGGACCTGGTACGTTTAGCACAGTAATTTGAGATATAACTCTTTTCAAGTAAACAGTTTTTATAAAGTGAAAATGAGCAACCAGCTTCAGTTCCAAAATAAGGGAAATTTATAGGATACCTGAGGAAAACTGCGTAAAACAAAACGTGTGACACATTGGCAGTGTAGTTGTAAAGACTCCAATTAATGTTTTACTACGTGGGTTTATTTCCAAGGTTGAAAAAATAAGTTTGACTTTGGTATGTAGAATGTAATAATTGAAGAAAATACAAATCACTTTCTTTGTGTAATCAAGGTAGAGCTGAAAGGCAATCTAAATTTTGATTCTCTTTGTCTAAATATTAAGGGATTAATTAAAAAATCTAACTTCACTGTCTAAAATAATTTAATCTTATTGATGTCTTAGTACTTTAGGATAAAACAACATTTTAAAAAAATCACAGATGAAAAGTCATTTTCTTTAAAAAAAAATCCTACAATTTAAGTAACTGTATGCATTTCTCTTTATTCCATATACCCCTGATGTTCTCAGGGACAAATGAATGAATTTACTAATACTAAAACTATATTGTGTAGTATTTAAAGATTTTATATTAGTATCACTCCTTTAAAAACTCAACTCTAAACTTTTGTCTTAATTTAGAAGTATGTATTGTAAAATCCTGAATACTAAATATAATGAAGATATGATATTGATATTCCTTTACATTTAATTGCAAAATGGATCTGTAGGCATCAAGACCAACTTCATGTAGGGTATCGTCTGAAGAAATATTTTAAAATAAATTTTAAAAATATAAGTAGATCAAATTTTAATTATCCACATGGCAGTGCCTACTTTTAAAATGATACAGGCTAAGTTTCTATTTCTTTTTAAAAATTCTAATTTCTTTCTTTGTTAATGTCCACGAATATCTAAAACTGGAACATTTTAAAATTAAGCTGAATTTCAGTTAAACAAAACAATCCCAAATGAATGACTTTCTTAAGTAAGAAAAGATTTATTTCCCTCTATCCAACTGACTCACTGAATTGAGCTAAAAATCTCCAAGAGGCAAACGATGTAGGGAATAAATATAGGGGGAAAAGGGCTAGGTTTCCATTTTAATAGCTTTTGATTTGTTTTCAGCTCTTAATTAAAAAAATTATCTACGAAAGATGGGATGCATAATGTAACGTGGAAATCTTGTACAATTAGAGTAAAAAAGGAAACCTACTTTCCTTTAGAACAGATCCGATCTTACCAGACAGCCCGATTATTTACGAGACAAACACTTGTACGTCTCCACATCCACAACTCTCATTAGCCATCTTCTTCTTATTTACTGTTGACATCAATTAGCCTGAGTCATGAGGCCGGACCGCATTAAAGGCGACACGTGGTCCAATCACTATGTTTAAAAGTCCACGTATTTCAAACTCGTCTCTCTAGACCTCGCTGGGCTGTTTCCCGCTGTGAGGACCTGGTTTCCGCAGCATTTACTCATTAGATGGCAGCCAGGGGCAGGCTCTCTTTGGGAACCCCCTCCTCGGGCACCTTCAAGAAAACCACGGAGGACACCGGGCGGGCGCCAGTTTCCAGTCCTTTACGGAGGGAAGGATGGGAGAGAGACGCGCCCGGAAGGACGCGAGCAGGTGCGGGTGGGCTCCCGCAGTGGCCGCGCGGCGACCGGGCACGGCGTGTCCGCGTGCCGCGAGCCCGGCGGGGAGGCTCCGGCCCCCGGCCCCGAGCGCATCCTCCGGGGGCCCCCCGGCACGCCCCCTTGGCCTCCGGGGGCCCCGCAGCCCCGCACCGAGCACGCGCCCTGGCCGCCGCCCACGTGGTGGGGCGGGCAGAGGAGCGAGTCCGCGAACCGCTCCCCGGACCCGCCGCGGGTCCCCGGGGCCGGGCCGGCGCAACACAGCTCGGCCGGCCCCCGGCCCGGGCCCCCAGATTTCCTCTGCCGGAGGGGGGGGCGGCGGGCCGGCCCTCCCCGCGCCCGCCGCGCCCCCTGGCGGCTGCGGCGGGGACGCGCCCCGGGCGCGGGGGGCGGCCCAGCCGGGCCCCCCTCCGCCCGCTCCGGGCCCCCGCGGCCCGTCTCCTCGGGCTCCCGGGCCCGAGCCGCGCCCTCCCCCCTGGCTGCCCGCGAGTCCCGGGACTGTGGGCTCCCCTGGGACGACGCCGCGGCCGTCCCGGCCTTGCGCTAAAGTGCCCGCTTAGTAGCCTGGTTTGGGGGGGGTCTCCTTTCTCCCAGGTATGCCCCTCCCGCCACATTCGAGC
Source organism: Okapia johnstoni (assembly GCA_024291935.2). Classification (NCBI taxonomy): domain Eukaryota; kingdom Metazoa; phylum Chordata; class Mammalia; order Artiodactyla; family Giraffidae; genus Okapia; species Okapia johnstoni. Next base: position 6,303,573 of record CM044326.1, read on the forward strand.
TTTCCAGCCGGCTGCGAAAAAATGCCGCATGCACGCACTTATTTATTTATTTTGCAACAGCTGCAAGACACAATGAAGCTTTTCAAGAACCGGGGCAACGCGCGCTCCAGCCGCGCTGTTGTTGTTTTCAATGAACCTTTCGGGCCCCGCGCTCCCCGCCCGGCCCGGCCCAGCCCCTCCCCCGCTCCCCAGCCCGCTCCCCGGCCGGGCCGGGCCGGGCGCCGGGGGCATTGTTTTTGGAGTCTTGCGGGAGGGGCGCGCGCGTGCAAGCTGGCCGGCGCAGTGCGGTGGGGGTGAGAGCGGGGGCGCGCGCGCGGGAGTCGGTGCGCGCGGGCGGGGCGCGGGGGCGGTGCCTCTCCGCCTCGCCGCCCGCGCCGCGGCTCCGCTCCGCACGTCCCTGCGTTCCTGGGCTCCGGCTCTTGGCGCGCGCCGGCCGGGGCCCGGCCCTCCGCGCGCCGGGGCTGCGGCTGTGGCCGCTCCAGTGCGCGCGCGCGTGTGTGTGTGAGTGTGTGTGCGCGGCCCCGGGCGCACGCGCGCGCCCAGGCCCCAGTGTGTGGCAGCGGCGGCGGCAGCGGCGCGGCGGGGGGGCTGAGGCTCTTGTTTACCAGCATTAACTCTGCTGAGCGGAAAAAAAAAAAAAGGGGGGGGGGGGGAAACAACAACCCGAGGAGGAGCGAGCGCACCAGGCGAACTCGAGAGAGGGACGCCGCCGGCGAGCCTGGCCCCGGCGCGCCCGTGCCTGGAGCTTGCCGACCCCCGGGCCCTCCACGCCCCTCCCGCGCGAGGGCAGCTCCACGGCGCGCCGCGGCTTTGACCTTCAGCGAGCCGGAGCCCCCGCGCCGAGCCGGCGGCGGGCGGGGGCCGGGCGGGGGCCGGCGCGGGGCGGGCGGCGGGAGCGCAGAGCGCGGCCGGCCCGCCGCTTTGTGTGTGTCCTGGATTTGGGAAGGAGCTCGCGGCGGCGGCGGCGGCGAGCGGAGCCCGGCGGAGGAGGAGCAGCAGGAGGAGGAGGGGAGCGGCTCATTCATTTTTCCTCCGCATTTCTGCCCCCGGCCGGCCTCCCCCGCGACCCGGGCTCCGGGGCCGTCTTGCGAACTGCGTCGCGCCCTCCCGCCGCGGAGGCTCGGGCGTCGGGCCGCCTCCCCCTCTGTCTGGGGTCGGGTTTGCTTTCCTTCGCCAAGACGGATTCGGGCTTGGCCCCCCTTCTCTTCGCAGTTTTTCCTCCCTCCTGCCTCTCTGGGTTTGAAAATGGAGGCCGACGACGCAGACAGCCCGCCCCGGCGCACCCCGGGTTCCCGACTCCGCCGAGCGCTGGGCCGCGGCTGCCGGCGCTGAGGGCCGCCCGCCGCCACCGCCCGCCCCGTCCGCGCCTCCCCGCGGACCCCCGGCCGGCGCCGCCTCGGGAAGTGTTGTCGCCTTCGCCCTTGTTTTTGGAGGTGGGGGGGGGACGAAGACTCTGAGACTTTTTCTTTTCCTCCTCCACCACCCCCCTTTTATTTTTGAGAAAGGGGAATTTCGTCCCAAATAAAAGGAATGAAGTCTAGCTCCGGAGGAGGGTCCCCGACCTCGCTGTGGGGACTCCTCTTTTTCTCCGCCGCGCTCTCGCTCTGGCCCACGAGTGGAGAAAGTGAGTATGTGCCCGCCGCCCGCGGCCACTGCGGGAACTTTTCCTCCGAGGGGCTTCGCCCTGTTTGCGAAACCCGAGTTGCCACCGTCGCAGCTGTCGGGCTCCCGGGCTTTGGGGCCGCGGGGGCGGGGGGGCCCCGGGGCCCAGGTCGTTGGTTGGGAGGCCAGCGCGGCCCCGGGCTCGGCGCATCCCTGCGCGGGAAGGGCCTCAGTGGCTCTCCGTTCCTCGGTCCCGAGAGCCCTGCCTGCGCTCCCTGCCCGGCGGCCCGCGGCGGGGCAGGCCTCGGGGCTCCAGCGGGGAAGTTCGCTCCCGGCGCGCGGGGCCTCCCGACACGCGGCGCGCAGGCGGCGGTGACAGCTCGCGCGGCGCCCTCGAGGTTGGGGCAGGTTCGGTGCCCGGGGGTGGGAGCGGGCAGCCCGCCGGCCCCGGGGCTGCAAGGTGCCCAGGGGGAGGTGCCCGGCGGGGAGGCCCCGCGGCCCTAGGACAGGTTTCCAGGCATTGCAGCGCGACCTCCTGTCGCTCGCCGCGCTTGGCCCCTTGGGCTCTCTGGGTTCCTGGCTTCCCCTGTCTCTTTCGCCGGATCCGCGGCGGGTCGCCAGCGCCCACTCCGGCCTCCCGGGGCTGCTTAGTGCGGCTAGGGGGGCGGAGAACGTTCCCGCTTACATCTCACACCCCTCGGTGGAGCCCCTGGAAAATTACGAAGTCGGGGGCCCGGCGTCAGTTGGGCTGTTCCGGACAGCGCGTCCGGATCCCCGAGTTCAGAGGGCTTGGGGGCCCTTGTCCCCGTTTTCTAGCGGCCCGTGGACGCTCTCTTCGTCCCGGCGGGGCTAGGGGTGGTAGGGCAGCCTCCGAGTGTGCGGGAGTGGGTGTGTGGCCGGAGCCGACGTGCATTTCCACACACGTGCTCGCAGCCACACGGCCGCCCAGGGACACCGGCCCGCTGTGCCCCGGGGAGAGGTGGCCCGCGTCGCGGTCTCAGGCGCGCGGGGTCCCGCGGCGGCCGGCGCGCGGGGAGGGGGGACTCCGCGTGGCGAGCGCGTGGCCCGAGTTGTGTTGCGCGCGCCCCCACCCCCGGCCCGCACTTCCTCCGTACGGAGCTAATAAGCAATATCGCTCCACGCGCTGTCGCTTGCAATCTGATAGCTTTTGTTTTGGTGGTGTAGGCTAGGGGTAGGGACGGGCAGGGAGGGAGGGAGGGAGAGCTTAGGGCCCCGCGGTATGTGGAGCGGGGAGAGGAGGGGTTTCCATTCTTCTCCAAACAGTAAAGGGAGGCTCTGCTGGTCCATTCGCGACGGCAGGGTATCTTGAGCACGATTATAAAGTTTAAATGCAGGCACAGAACTGGGGCTGGGAACAGCGAGGGCGTGTTGGTGAGTAATGTTTGCCGAGTGTATGCAGGTGGTGCCAATTAACTTTGAAAAATCACGACTGCGCCTTGCAGAGTGAGGGGGAGAGTCAGGAGGCAGCGGGGGCTGCCTGGCCCCGTCTTAGCTGCAATTCGGAAAGGCTGTTCGTATAAACAAACCCTTCTTAAACGTTTTGTAAGAAATGCGTTCACGACGGAGTATGAGCAGATTTTTACAGGATTAGCGTGTTTACTGCGTGGAGTAAGACTCGCCTTGAGTCCGGACCCTCCACAAATCTGAGCTCTCCTGCTCTTTGTATTCTGAAGGTTCCGCACGCTGGATTGGGCGAAAGGCCCTTCTAAGGCTCACAGATGGTGTTTGGGGGCACAGAGGAGGGCTTCTAGCCTTCAGGAGCTAAATATAGTTCAGGAGACACAAGAGAGTTAATCCATTTTATTACGGCATGTTGTTGAACCGTGTCGTGTCTCTAGTTTTGTTGTTTAATGTTAGTAAGTTCTGAAATTCATAACACCAGGGTTGGCCTGCCTTCTCCGACGCAGGACTCTCGGATTTTAAAATAGGATGCCTTTCTGTTTGGAGTTCTTGATGAAAAATACTCTTTGTGAAAGGTGTTTTGTTCTGTTTGTTTTTCTTGAGAAAACAGGCCGGAGGGGAAGGGGCGTTTTAACTACTTCTATAGTACAAGATGCCAAACTTTGCTTAAGGATCCCTTGCAAATAGTTGGTTTCTGAAAACTTGATGGATGGCCAGAAGGCTCCCCATTCCTGATTATGGTTTGTTGAAGTTGTAACTCACTACCTGCCCCTCCCTATAGCTAGGAAGTTTTCAGGAGTAAATGGTATGCTCAGCATGTGTTCAGCTCTTAGTCCAAAAGGTGCTGGAACTCTTATTTCTGACAGAAATAAAACCACTGGCTCCTATCAGAGACCAGCATTGTTTTGACTGTCTAGTATAATATAATAAAGATTGGGGTGCTGTTTAATAATGTGTTGGCCTATTTAGGGATTACTGTTTTCTCTCAAAGTGTGATAGCAGTAGAGGTGATTAAAAAAAACCAAAAAACCCTTTAATTTAGAAAACATAGAAGTTTTGAAGCAGACGAAGTCATAAAGACTTTTGTATCAATGTACTATGAACAGTGCATCTAAAAAAGGGAGGTTTGGAAGTTAGGAGTGATAGCCAAATAATATGATGTTTAAAAAAAATCAGTGTTCCCTTTAAAGGTATTGTGGCCATCTCATTAAAAAGATTCAGTCATCTTTCTGCCCCAGGCACAGTCATATTCTATTGTCAGGGAAATGGAGGTATGTGAAAGATGGGTGTTTAAAGAAGTTGCTGTTTTATTACCAGGAGAAGAATCCCAGAATAAGAAGTTTGGAAAGAACCTAAATAGCAAATTATAGTTTAGCCTCTCTAGAGGGAAATAGCAAGTAAAGGATACTTTTGTGGAGGGGTGGGGTGTGGGTTTGAAGTTTAAAAGGTTATATGTTTAATTTGTCAGAAGGATTAGAAAAGTCCAACATTAAGAAATATGCTAAGGTTGACTGGAAGAACCTTAAAAACATCATACTTAGTGAAAGAAGCCAGTCACAAAAGACCACATATTGTATGATTCCATTTACATGAAGTCCAGAATAAGCAAATCCATAGAGACAGAAAGTAGATTAGTGGTTGCATAGGGCTGGGGAAGGAGGGGGTACGGGTTTCTTTTAGGGGTGATGAACATACTCTAAAATTAGATTGTGGTAATGGTTGCACAACTTTCTGAAAATACTAAAAACCATTGAATTGTGTACTTTAAATTAGTGACTTTTATGGTATGTGAATTATATCCCAATAAAGCTGTTTTTCTTTCAAGAAACATGTCAAGGTTGAAAAGAATGCATTGTGTTACTTTGAACATAGAATCTGTCGATAGATTAAAACTATTAAGTAAATTTGTCCAGCAGGTTGATGTCTCTTTTTTTAAAAAATTTATGGAGTTTTTCAGACTCATGAGCTACAAACTGATCACTGAAGCTCTAACAGCGGAGATTCAATGCCATTGGAGAAAAGAACAGACAGGAGAAAAAAGAATCTCGGTTAGAAATAGCTCACATGAAGGATTAAGGGGTTGGGTTAAAAGAAACACAAGTGTTGGTAGTGAAAGTCAGATTTGTGACACTGAAATCCTTGGCTGAATTTGAAACGATGTTGGTCTTTCCAAGACTAGAGTTTAGGAGCTGAGTCGGATGGCATTTTGTATTCCAGTTTTCTCACATATTTTTTTTTCCGACAAAGAAATAATGCAATGTTTTAAGATGATAAAGAATTTTCACTGTCTCGCTTGATATCCCATATTAACCACTCTGGTAGTACAAACTTGAGGAAGAACTGCTCATTGTAATACAGTAGGCTTTTTTTTTTCTCTTTTCTTTGTGACTTGTTTTATTTCTTAAACAGTTGCAGAGTCTGAGCAGGAAAGAGAAGCTCTGTAGGATGCAGAAGTTTTTTTAGACACAGTGATTATATTTTTGTAATTAAAATTTCTTATCAAACAAAAGATTTAAAAACAGAGGGATTTTTATTTTCCAACTGGTCTGCCTTTATCCAGATTTACCTTGGCCTGTTAATAGGAAAATACCTAAAGAATAACTGTTACATTTGTTTTTGGTTTTTGTGTAAGGCTCAGTTTACAAATAAAAATGATTCCTGTTCTTACTGTTGCAAGATCAGAGCAGTAATGAATATCAGCTGTATCATTTTCACTTGCTGCCTTCCAGTTTTGCCAAGGAGAGCCCTCAAGGGACAGTAGCTTCCTTTTAAGTCTGGTTTCATTTGTTTTGTAAGAATGTGCTGTAAGAAGCAGCTGAATCCAGCCAGCACTTATTGAGTACCTGCTGTATGGAAGCTGGACACTGCCTTACGTGATGCCTGCACAGAGAGAATTTTGCTTTTGTCCTTCGGACATTTTACATAATCCTGCGTGAAACAAAGTTTCTTGAAAATTCAGATCTTTTTCAGACTCAGCACAGGGTATGCAGTTCTGAAACAACATTTTAAAGGCCCCTTAAAAACATTTCTATAGACTTAAGATAGGAAGCCTATCAATGTTATTGATTTTCTGGAGGCCTGCCTGGCATGGCTTGCCTTATGAATACCTTCCCTTGTATTGCATTGCTGCTGGCAGGCTGTGATGTACCTGTCAGTCACCCATCTCGATCAGCTGTGCTGCCTCCTTTATAACATTGGTTTGACAATTGTGATAAAAATGGGCAGTGCTGTAGTTACCATTTGCCAAAACTTCAGTAGGAGTCACAGGTGTGCACGAGAATGTTGTATGGCACGTTTTGAGTTGCGAGGAAGATGCGACTTACTTTAAACCTTTTCTGGATTTATGTATTGGTTAGTTAGCTTTCTGGAAAATTTTAGGGAACTCTCATAATTGTAAGTCCTTGTTTAATTTCAAATACTTTGCTGCTTTTAAAAGCATGAGATTGAGGAGGCACTTAAACCTTGAAATGTCTTTTAATTGTAAAACGTCCAAGCCATGTTTCTCTCTGGGTTGTGATTTTTTTTTCAATTTGTTTTCAAAACTCATTTAAAAAATCAACCCTAGTTCACAGAGGAGGGATTTGTGCCCATGGGCCAACCTGTTTGAACTGCTGTTCTTAGCCAACTTATGACAGGTGCCATCTGAGTCCAAGGATGCACGCCGCTCAATTGTACTAAACATATAATGTTGCACACATGCTTGGGATACAGTTTCTTGATTTCTCTGTCTGTGATGTTCTGAAGGAAAATTCTAAACACTTGAAAAGCAACAAATTGAATTATGAATGAAGCACTCTGACCTCTCCTTGAAAATGGTGTTTGGCATCTGATTATGAAGAGGAACTTTTCCAGTTATTTGTAAACAAATGATTTGGCTTAAACCGAAAGGTGGCAGGGGTGAGGGTCGGGGGGTAGAAAGTCCTAATATTTTTGCACATTGAGACCTGTTGACATTTGGGGAGGATTTTCAGTATTTGGAAACATTAAAACTTTGAAATGTGTCACCCTTACCCCAACCCCCAAGGATCTGGAAAGAACTGGTTGTTCTCAGGAAAGGGCATATGGTTGGTATAAAATGGTTGTTAAACAGAAGATCTTTAAAAACAAATTGTTATCTCAATAGATGCATACTCCCTGGGCATGCTAAAGTTTGTTTCTTTTGTTAAATTGTTTAGGTTATATTTGACTCAAAATATTAACAATGTCTTTGATTTTGAAACTTTTGAACTATGAAGACTAATTTTTTTTTTTTTACTTTTAAAGCATCACTTCTACTCATGTTGTAAAGTCCCTAATATCAGTTTTGAAGATCCCCTACTTTCCCCACTTACGCCATCTTCACTTAGGGCTTATGAAATTGATTAATTTCAAAATCTGAAGGAAATATTGATATTTATTTACTGGAATTGAGAAATTGTTTTTTTTTTTTCTCTTTCCTCTTTTCCTAAATAAATATATGTTGAGTACTTACTGGACTCAGTTCTTTAAGTTTAAAAATTTGTTCTGATGTGATAAACTATCCTACACACATTTTAAAAGATACGAGTCAAATCATAGAAATTGGGCTCCCCCGATGGCTTAGCAGGTAGAGAATCCGCCTGCAATGCAGGAGACACAGGAGATATGGGTTCAATCCCCGAGTCAGGAAAATCCCCTGGAGAAGGGAATGGCAACCCACTCCCGTATTCTTGCCTGAAAAATTCCATGGACAGAGGAACCTGGCAGGCTACAGTCCAAAGGGTCGCAAAGAGTCGGACACGACTGAGCGACTAAGCACAGATAGAAATTACTTTCTGTGTTTGTTTGAAACACTAACGAAACAAACTAGTAAGCATGGCTTTCGTTTTTCTTTCTCTTTTCTTCCATGGACTAGAAGAATTCAGATTTTACTGGAATACAACAGAAGGGAGTTTTTTTTATGATGAGGGATGGATGCCTACGATTGCAATAACTTTTATGGTGTATTGTTGTGTTATTTATGATGGGGAAAGGTAGCCAGGATGGGGGACTGCCTTTATTCTCATGTCTGTCCTCTCCTTGGTTAGTGCAGGAGATGGCTACTTGGTCAGTTGCTGGGGGTGTGTCCATGGAGCTGAGTGACCCACCTATGGTGGCTAATGGTCTGCAAGCCCACTCTTTCTTATTTGAAATAGATTGGTGACTAACCACATAGGGAAGATGTGCATGCATATGATGGGTATCCCCAAATGCAGCTGAGATAGCTATGCCTGCTTTACGTTGTTCACATTGTAATAGCCTGGAAGGCTTAATTTTTTTTTAATTTTAAGCATTTATATTTTTAAAAACTAGAAAGTATTCTATTCTTAATTTATTCCTAGTCCAGAAAGTTCTTGGGGTTTGAAACTTTTATTTTTTACACCACTTCTCAGCCTCTTAGTCCCCTTATCAAGGCAAGCATCTACTTTAGTAATAGTTATATAATAAAAAAGGCCACTTGTTCAAAATTGTGTGTATTTCCATCCATTCATCCAAATTCTGACAGTTTCAAATACATTATTATTGTTGTTTTGTATACTTTTGTATGCCTGCTTTTTTTTTCTTTTAAACCTGGCACTAACTTTCTTTAAACTGGCTGTGGAATTATTTGTCAGTTTGGTAATTCAGGTATATGCATACTGACCATGGGAGAGCAAGTATATGTTGACAGTCTTAAAGCATAAATGTTTTATAGAGCAGAACTTTAAAACTTTCCTGAGATATTTTGGATGCCTACTTTGAGCTTACCCTGTCACATAAAATATAGTCAGTGGTTCGTCTTTATAAAATCAATTATTAGAAATGCATGTTGACTAAGTAAATGAGACAGTGCCAATTTGAGTTAAGAAAATGTAGTTAATAACAGTTTAAGGGAGAGAAGTCTGATGATTAGGGAGAGATGAATTTGTAACAGTTTGTCCCAAATCGGAAGCATCCAAGTGACCTATAATAACCTCCTGGAGAAAAGTAGGAAGCATAGAAAGCCCAGGTGAGAGGTCCATGGTCTCCTTGCCTGAATCAGCTAGCAATAGTTTTCTTAGGTCATCAGCTGTTAATTATGTTTAGGTTGTAAAGTCCTCAGCAGCTGTGCTCTCATTATCAGCATTGTCCTTTATTTATTCTCCCCAGCTAAGTTTTGGGGGTCTCAGTAGTGGGGTAAAATACCTACCAGTAGCTCAGACTCTGAATTTGAAAGAGAAACACAGATTATCGTGAAAACAAATGATCAAAGAGAGCAGAGAGAGAGGAAGATCTGCGGTTCAGCTTCCTTAGTTCTGTTGTCTGATTTCTGTGGATAATGAGTTCATGGGATATGTGAGGTCACAACATGTTAGAGTTTCACCCCAGGAAATTCTTTTGTTATCACTGTTGTACTTGGTTGAGCTGTATATTTGGGATTTTCTGTCTAGCATTACCCCAGTAAGATTTTCAACAGCAAGTGGTGTTGGGTCAGGATGGAATTCCTAGTTACATTTCAGTTCATCAGCCGCTTTCTGGGGAGACTCGTTTATTGAATGTTTCCGTTCTCCCTCCCTGAGTCACTTGAAATTGTTCACATTTGCCCATTTCTGGCTCCACCCTGGTCCCGTCCAGACCTGCATGGACTCCTGGAGGAGATGCTTGGTTGGCTTCTGGGCTGGGCACGCTGACTCCAGCGCCCTCCCTCTGCTTTGATGGACTTGCCAGCCCCGAATTGTCAGCTTGTGCCTTCTGTGCTGCTGCACTTTGGTCCAGGAATCAAGTCCAAGGGCCCCGTCCTGGGCTGTAATCCGCCTTTACTGAGACTTTGCTATAGGGACCCCGTGTGAATCCCTAGGACTCTCATGGGCTCTAGCTCTGCCGTAAGTAAGCCCATTCCTAGCTCCATGGTTTTGCTCCTTCTGTATTCGAGGCCTGGAGTGCCTCTCGTCTTTACTGATGTTGCCTCCATGGAGGAAAGCGCTGCTCTAGAGCACGGAGGTCTCCTGGTTCTACTTGCTCCTTCCCTGCCAGTCAGTGCCACGGAAATGTAGAGACTTGAAACAGCTGGGAGAGAGTCTTCTCCTTTTCTTATTAAATGCCAAAATAAAACCATCTTCTAATCTATTTAGAAGATTAAGGTCAGAAAAATTGGGGTTGGAATCTCTTTTTCATTAAAAAAAAAACTCTAGGTTTCAGATCTGTGAAATAGGGACAAGACTGTAAGTGTATAAAGATGGGACGAAGTTAATTCCTGTTCTCCAGATACCTTCCTATAGTTTTAGTTCATCTGAGATGCCATCTTTTAATGTCTAACACAGATTCCTTCTCCTTCATGAAGCTTTTCTTGATTACCCTCCTTTCTGTAGACCTGACTTCCCCCTGGTTCCTTTTGCGGTCGTACCGCCTGCTGGGCTGGTTCGCAGGGATTGGTTTTGTCTGGGACCCAAGCTGTTGTCATTTTATGAGACTGTAGAGAGGAGTGCAGGCAGAGGGCCTGGGTTTGAATCTCAGCTGCTCCTGGTACCTAAGGTCTCAAGCCAATTGTTTAATCTTCCTGTGCCTCAGTTTTCCTCATCTGTAAAGTTATAATTCTAATAGAACCTACTCCAGACATTTATTCTTAAAAGCGAAAAGTGAACTGATACACATGTCAAATACTTAGAGAGGCTAGCGTATCCTAAGCCCTCCAACCTTTGCTACTGTTCTAATAATGGGCGTGGCATCCTTGAACAGAATTGTTGTTTGGATAGTGCCAGAAATACAGGATGCACTTGACGTCGGGCTTCCATTGTCATTTAAATGTTATGGAGAGCCCGGCACATAGTAGGTGCTCAATTAATGTTCTGTAGTGAAGATTTATTTTGCTAAGGCGCTTAACAGGACTGCAGTTTGCTTGTTTAACAGTTTTGTGATTTTTTTTTCAGCTTTTTTCGTTAAACAGCGGCCGGTGCCTGCAGTGCATTGTCCATTTCAGAGGTCTGTTTATTATCCTCTCTCGCTAATCATTTGTCCGTTTCTGCTGGTGCCCAAGAAGTGTCCAGTGTGCGCTTTGCCGCTTCACCAACGCATAGGCGCCATCTAGTGGCCAGAAAGGAAATTCGGCCTCTTCTGTGCCCGAGGATGAAGACAGCCCCGTAGCCCCGTTTGGCTTAGGTTCCTGGGAACCCAGTTGCAGGAAAATGTGGAGACTGCAGGCTTCTGTAGGACCTGTTGGGATATGGTTTTGAATTAAGGTTGCTCTGCTGCGTCAGTGAACTGGCTTGAGAGAATTTGGGTCTCCCTAAGTGGTATGAGCAACTTTTGACAAAGTTCTGTCTATCTAGCGCGCCTTTTACAGTTTGGGATTTAAGATGTTTTTATAGGACTTTAATAAGTGACAACTTCTAAAATATTCCTTTTGAGGTTAGAAATTTAAAACATCTATTGATTCCTTTTGAAAAATAACCAAGATTTACTTCCCTTTGCTCTACTTAAAATACGTGGTAAGACTTCAATTATCATTCTTATATGTGTCCCCTTGGGCAGTTTGATGGTAGGTCAGGTGCTCACCAGCCAGAAACCCTAATAGAGGATAGTCACAAATGCTTTCAGTGCTGGTGTTGGGTCTCACGTTGGTTGTATTTTGTTAGACTTTTTTCTGTATTTGGTTTCCTACTTGGGTAGTTACAGAATCTGCTTTTTCACTTCCTTAGTTGAGGCTACACTAAGTTAGTATATAGGTGGTTCATTTAGAAAGTTTTAGGCTCATCTCTCTGTGATTGCTTTTGGCTAGATTTAATTTGGAAGTCATTGGTTTGGCTGTCTGATAGAGTACTGCAACTTGCCATCCTCTGAGACATTTTGAACAACAGCTCTGGCTGTTTCTGAAACAGACTGTACCCACTCAAGTCTCTTTGCCTTGGCAGGTGGGGGCCCCTCTGCCAAGGAGCTCTTGGCAACTGTATTACCTCCTTTGATACAACTGTATTACCAGCTCATGCTCTGGCAGACTCCTTTCAGAATGAGTTGCAATTCTCCCTGTCCGGTGGCCTCGATCCTGCAGGCTGGATGGTCCCACAGGTCTCTTTTTACCCCTGTTAGTGCATCATCCCCAGATTGTTTCACTCTACTAGTCAGGGAGGCAAGTTGTACCTTGGTTATCCTTGAATTCTGAGGTCATGGCTCAGTGCCTAGCACACAGGATGACCTCAACTTAACAGAAGACTTCTTAAAGGGACACACTCAATCCCCCGTGCCCTCTGCACTTTGAAGCAAAGTGAACAACAAATTTATTTTCATCTTGTCATGATCACTGTTTGCCGACAAAAGTCTATACAGTCAAAACTATTTTTTTCCCAATAGTCTTGTATGGATGTGAGGGTTGGACCATAAGGAAAGCTGAACACCGAAGAATTGATGCTTTTGAACTGTGGTGTTGGAGAAGACTTGAGAGTCCCTTGGACTGCAAGGAGATCCAACCAGTCCACCCTAAAGGAGATCAGTCCTGGGTGTTCATTGGAAGGACTGATGTTGAAGCTGAAACTCCAATACTTTGGCCACCTGATGGAAAGAGCTGACTCATTGGAAAAGACCCTGATGCTGGGAAAGATTGAAGGCGGGAGGAGAAGGGGATGACAGAGGACAGGGTGGTTGGATGGTGTCATCGACTCAATGGACACGAGTTTGAGTAAACTCCGGGAGGGAGTGAAGGACAGGGAAGCCTGGTGTGCTGCAGTCCATGGGGTTGCAAAGAGTCAGACATGATTGAGCGACCGAACAACGACATGATCACTGCCAGCTGAAAGGTTCTATCAGGCCAGTTACTGCTACAGAGAACTTGAAAGCAATAAAGTTATCTTTAACATCATGGTTTAATCAGGTTTTTTGTACACTGAGGTGAGTGAAAATGCTAGAAGCCCTGGAAAGGTCACTTGTGAGTCCAGCCCTGTGTTGAGGCTGCCTCATCTCTCTGGAGGGAGGCCTTGTTCCAGAAGTTCCCTATAAATGTGGTTCAGTCACTCAGTCATGTCCAACTCTTTGTGACCCTGTGGACTGTAGCCAGTCCCCTGTCCGTGGAGCCAGGCTCCTCTGTCCATGGGGTTTCCAAGGCAAGAATACTGGAGTCAGTTGCCGTTTTCTTCTCCAGGGAGTCTTCCCGGCCCTGGGGTAGAACCCCAGTCTCCTGCTTCTCCTGCGTTGCAGGCCGATTCTTGGCCGCTGAGCCACCGGGGAGGCCCTTCAAAGGTTTAACGCGTCTCTCTGAGCACCGGCTGTGTCCGGGACAGGCTGCGGGCCGCGTGGAGCTGGCGCCAACTGGAGGCAGCCTGGCAGCCTGGGTCCTGCCATGTAGTGTGCTGGGCTCGGCCTGAAGCCGCGGGGCAGGCGGGGCGTCCGTGGGGCTCCCTCTGCCGCTGCTGACCCTCACACTTTCCCCTCCAAACGACCGCGAACACCCAGGCTGTTTCTACGGCGTTTCCCGCCTTCAGGTCCAGAGACAGCACGCAGAGAGATGGGGTTCTTTGCAAGGTCTGGCTGGGCTGAGCTGGGCTTCTTTCTTGCACGGTTTCCTTGACGAGGCCAGTTAACTTTTGCCTTCACTCCTGGCAGGGACAATAGCTCATCTTAAAGACCCCTGTCACTTAAGTGCTCCCTCTTCTTCAGGGCTGTGGACGAGGCCTTTGACGGCCTCGTTGTGGGGCCACTGAAGGTGGAAGCCTGCACCCTGCATCTCCCAGAAGTTGATGGAATAATAGGTCTCCTGAATATAATTAACACCTGAGAGATTACCCTTGAAAGCTTCATCCCCTAAGGACTCTAGTCTGGTGGGATATTTCTTACAGATAAATGGAAACAACCATTTGAACCTGGTGCATTAATTTCAAGCACAGCTTGTTTAAGAGTGTCTTGGAAAGCACTATGCGGATGTTGAACAGGATTGAGGTGAGCTCCACCCGTACAAGCCAGCACGGCGCCTACCTTTCGTCTGCCCTCTTCACGGCACTTTATGCCTTTGAAGCCCCCCCAAGTCCACCCACCCTGCCCCAGGCAGCCCCCTCAGATGCAGGCAGATGGTGGAGCCTCAGTGTCCCCATCTGCGGTTCACCATGCCGTGAGGGATAGTCTTGCATCCCGAGTGCCCCGCAGGACCGGCTCGTAGGAAGCATCCAACAGGTGCATCTTTTAATCTGTTTCTTCTGCAGGCTCTGGTGGCCCCACGCTCGCCCCTGGAGAACTGGCCCCCTTTCCTGCACTTGCCCTGACGTTCTGAGCTCCTGAAACGGGTGGGCGGCTGGGGTGGGGGGCGTCGAGCTGCTGAAGAGCTCGGGCGGCGGTTGGGTGCTCCGAGTTCCACGCTCCTTGAAGGTTTGACTCTCAGGCGCCCCGGGACAGGCTCCGGTGGGGCGGGCAGGGCCGGTGGAGTCTGGGGCAGACGGGAGGGCCGAGCTCATGCCGGGGGTGGTCTCAGCCCTGTGAGCGTCAGGGTGTTCGGGGGAGTAGTGTGCAGGGAGCCGCTTGGGCCGGTGCTGGTGACCACGTGAAGGTGTGGTGGGGGGCCCAGGAGGCCGGGTCATGCTCCGACCTGTCAGAAGGGTGCCCCTGGAGCAACGCTCGCCGTCATACGGGGCATCGGAGGTGCCGGGAAAGGAGGGGACCAAGCTGAACCTGGGGGGTCACACAGCCCTCAGACACATTCCTCTTCTCTGGAAACAAAAGGGAAACCTCTTCAGGTGCGCTTGTGTGTGCCTCGCCAGGGCACTGCTCTCCAGGGACCCCAGGTCCCCTCTGAGCCAGGTGCTGAGCCCTGGCTGTGGCCTGAGGTCGGAGGCTGGCCACCCGGAGGAGGGATGGCTCATTTGTTGGAAAGTGGAGGCCAGTTAGGCGTCCAGCTCTAGGCTTTGCTGCTGGTGCTTTTTAACTTGAACGCATATTGATGATGTTTTTAACTCGACCGGCACGTCGTTATTCCCCTGAGAAGCGGTCACTGGTCCTTCACAGGGGTGGGGGGTGGTTAGTGCTGGAAGATTCCTGCTGCCCTTCCTGCAACTGTTGCCACTGGACAAATAGCCTCAGAAACACACCAGTTCCAGAGACCGCCTGAGGCCTGGGGCTACCTTCCTGCTCTCAGCGTGCTGACTTCCAAATTTTAAATCCCTTTCACCTGCGGGAGCGAGCAGAGCCTGAGGGGTGCGGTGTCCGTGCGCCTCAGGTGGGAACCAGGCCTTCTGCTGGGTCCAGCTTGCTCTTCTGCCCGGTTGTCTCTGATGCTCCAGGGTCTGTACGGCTCCCAGGCTCCACCTCGAACGAGACGTCTGCTGATGGGTGCTGCTTGGACACCTTGTTTTCCTTCTGTGCCCCGGTTTTCTCATCTGCAAGGTGGGGTTGGTTAATGGCACCCATTTCAGAGGACAAGTCTAAGTGTTCCTGGGCAAATGCACATACATTCCTTGGAGTGGTGTGCCGGTCATCTTACTGTTACTAAGGACGGAGGAAACAGACGTTAAAAGTTGTTTACTTCCTTAAAAAGTTATCAGCGCCCTCCTGGTGCGTATGGGTTCTGATGTTCGGCTTTTAGCATCATTCGCCTTCTCTGACCTGCACATCAAGACTCAGGTGGCTTCAGTCACTTAGAGGGCTTTCGTGAGTGCCGCCTCCAGCTGTTCGTCTTTGGGGATAGAAGGCACCCCTGTCTGTTCTTTTCTCCTTTCTTCCTGTCATCTCTTCTGCCTCCGGGGAAGGATGGGGAACATGCTTCTCCAGGAGAGGCAGTTATTTGAACCCCAAGATAGCCCAGGCGTCGGGGCTTACCGGACAGCAATCACTCACGCAGTGGCGTGGAGCGTGTACAGCCCTGCTCTCTCCTTCCTCGGGAGTGGCTCAGGGGCCAGGTGGCTTTCTAGGGAGGAAGGTCTGCCTGAGAAGTGAGGGGGCCGTTATATCCCTGCCTGTATTTAGGACACAGATCCAAAACACGTGACTCCAAAAACACTAGTTCAAATATTCAAAACACTGGAAAAAGTGAGAACGTGTGCTGTGGGGTCCCAGCTGCCAGAGGTCTTGGCGAGGGAGTGGGAGCCATCCCCAGACATGGTGAGAGTGAACGTGTTAGTTGCTCAGTCGTGTCCAGCTCTTTGCCACCCCATGGACTGTAGCTCGCCAGGCTCCTCTGTCCATGGAATTCCCCAGGCCAGAATACTGGAGTGGGTAGCCATTCCCTTTTCCAGGGGATCATCCTAACTCAGGGATTGAACCCAGGTCTCCCATATTGCAGGCAGATTCTTTGCCATCCGAGCCACGGGGGAAGGTGGTGCTGGTTAGTGAGTTCTTTGCCGGAGAGCCTCCTGTAGGACGGAGAGGAGGAACTGCCTGTTTGCTCTGCCCCCTTGGGTGGTGCGGGGTTTCTGCTTCCTGGGATGGAGATCAGGGTTAGTCCTGCTCGGGAGGGTGTTAGCTGGGCTTGGGTGCTCTTGTTGGGGGGCTGTCACCTACGGTAGTGTTTCCGAGGGAAATGTGTTTTGAATCCAGACCCCTTATTCAACCAACTTGATGAAACAGTTCACAGTAACGGCGCTTTTCTTAGCGGGAGGAGTTAATTCCTTTGGTTTACAAGTTATTCCTTGAGGTCAGTAACCACGAGACAAGATGAGCCACTTACTAGTCATGAGGGAAATGCAAATCAAAACCACAGTGAGAAACCAGTTCATATCCATGAGGACGGCGATTATCAAAACATTGACAATAATAAGTGTTGGCAAGAATGTGAAGAAATTACAGCCGTTGTGCGTGCTGGTGGGAAAGTAAATGGTGCAGTTGCTGTGGAAAACAGCATGGGGGTGGTTCCTCAAAAAATTAAACATGGACTTGCAATCTGATCAGCAGTCCTGCGTTAGTATATATGCCCAAAGGCCTTGATTGCAGGGAATCGGAGATATTTGCACACCCATGTTCATAGCAGCAAATAATGGTTTGCAGTAGCTGAAAACTGGAAGTGTCTGTTGATTAAACAAAATGTGGCCCGTATAAGCAATCAAATAAGCCTTAAAAAAGGTAGGAGATTCTGACATGCTACAAGAAGGATGAGCCTAGAGGGCATTATGTTAAGTGAATAAGCCAGTCACGAGTCAACAAATACCATATGATTTCACTTAGATGAGGAACCTACAGTTGCCACATTCACAGTGACAGAAGGTAGAATGCTGTGTATCAGGAGCTGAGGGAGAGGAGGATGGGGAACTAGTGTCTGATGGGTTTGGAAGTTCAGTTGTGCAAGGTGGAAAGAGTTCCGTGGATGGGTGGTGGCGATGTTTGTGCAACAGTGTGAATGTACTTCATGACGCTGAACTGTGCACTTAAAGATGGTTCAAGTGGGCTTTCTTGGCGGCTCGGTGGTGAAGAATCCACCTGCAGTGCAGGAGACCCGAGTTCGATCCCTGGGTCAGGAAGATCCCCTGGAGAAGGAAATGATAACCCACTCCAGTGATCTTGCCTGGGAAATCCCATGGACAGAGGAGCCTGGGGGGCTACAGTCCGTGGGGGTCGCAAAAAACTGGACATGACTTAGTGACTAAGCAACAACAAGTCGTGTTTATTTTACCACACTTTCAAAAACATCTTGTTTCTTGAGTATGTGCTCTGTGAGATAGCAGGAGAGGAAAAGCCAGCCCCCGCCCATGGTGGCCGTGGTGGCGGAGGCAAGCGAGGGCTGTCACAGGTGCCCCAGGAGCACAGGGGAGGCTGTGTGAGGTCAGGAGAGGCTTCACCGAAAAGCGTGGCTTTGTGCTGAGTCACCAGGGATGGGTCTGTTTGCCGTAATGAGAGAGTATCTCCGATGATGTTTTCCTTTCAGGGAAGGCAAGTCAGGAGTCAGACTGCCGTGCCATCTAGTCACAAATGAAATTTATTACTAATCAGCCATGTGACGTGTAATTGCTTTTTCATTTTCTTATTTTTCCAGAAGAGAGATTTGTTTAGATATCTGGTTCCCTCACTGATTAGACTAGAAGTTTTTCATTTGCCTTGACAGCTCAATTTCTTCCCGCTTGCCCACTCCCCCGCCGCGTAGGGAGCCCTGAAGGAAAGGGCTTGACCCCTGCGAGCCCGAGTGGGAGCATCTCCTCGGTGCAGAGGAGGAAGCAGCGGCCCCAGGCAGTGGCCTGAGGGCCAGGGCACGTGCTGCCCGTCCAGGCCGGCCGCCTGCCCCGCACCCACAGCTGCTCTCCGGGCCTGCTTATGTGTCCTCAGTTGTCACCCTCTGGCTTAACTGGGAGTCAGGGCTCAGGCCTGGACCTGCCTTGTTCCACCAAGACCGGGAGGCAGGTGATATTTGGGTGTGCAAATAGCTCCTGCCTGGCCGTGAAGGGAGTCTCCTCCACCCTGCTCAGTTGAGCAGGCTCTCGGTGTGGGCCCTGTGGGAGGAATCTCGCTGCTGGCAGCTCCGCCGGGCGTGGAAGTTGGAGTGGTATTTTCCATGCATCTTGGAAGTCAGCCGGAGTGACCACTCTCGTCTTTCCCTGGGCAGGAGGAGGTGTCAAGAGAGTGGGGTACTGCTCCCCAGCGTGGTGATGCGCTCTCACGAAGCTGGCGGGACGTCTGCGTCGGCTCAGGCTCTTGTAACAAATTACTGCAGGCTGGGGGTTAAACAACAGATACTTAGTTCCCGCAGGTCTGGAGGCTGGAAGTCCAGGGTGAAGGCACTGGCAGGTGCAGTGTCTGATGAGTGTGTACTTCCCAGCTTGCAGATGGCCGGCGTCACGTGGGGGCAGAGGGAGGCAGGCGAGCACGCTCGGGTCTTCCAGCCCAGAGGATGCGCGTGCCTCTGTGGGACCCCGCCACGAGGTGCCGTGGTCTCACTGATACCATCCCGCGGGAGCTTCAGGATATGAGTTTTCGGGGGACACAAACATGCATCCCATAACGACGGAGTAACATACATATATATAAAATTCTTGGTCAGTTTCGAGAGTTGGCTTCGGGTTAGTTTGGAAGAACTAAGTGTAACCCAGCACCTAACAGTGGACGCTTTTAAGACGGCCCTGAGCACACTTGCCTTCTGATGCTTTGGCCAGATATGTGAAATGTACAGTTGGTCTTCTGGGCACGTGGTTGCTTCTCTTAGAGTGGATGCTGCTTGAGAGGAGCGTAGTTATTGAGAAATCTCACACTACCCTGCTTCCGCCAGTTTTGGACCAGGGAGTTGCTGCCTTTGAACTCTGCAGTGGCTCCTAGCGGGGCATTGTACTCCAGGCCCGCTTCACTTCGAGTTTTGGAAAGCTCAGCTCCTTGGTGAGGACTCACCTTTACGATGCAGGGTCTGGGCAGAACTCCCCCTCAGCACACCCACGAGGCTGGATGACTGGGAAGGTGACTGTTAATTGTTTACAAGCATGAACTGTTTACACGTCTACTTGCTATTTTCAATCTGACCCTGCCATTATGTTGCTTTGTTTCTGTTCACAGCTGAGTTTTAAGCTGGGTAGGATTTAAGGGTGAGTCACTCCCGTGACGGTAAAATCGGTATCGATCAAGCCTTCCCGTTAATCCCGCGAGCAGTGAGATGGATGAGGTGTCGTCTTCAGGCTTCTTCCGGGAGGATCCTGAGGTCGGGCTTCCTCAGGACTCAGCTCACCACTCTCATCTGCCTGTCTGGATGCTGCGCTGCCTGAAACCGGGGCGCATTTCAGTGAAGGGGATACGAGCCCCTGTAAGGTTTGACCACTGGTCCGAATGTTCAGTGAACGTGTGCCAGGCATTTGTGGGGAGCTTAGGGTCCCTTTCTTGGCACCCCGAGCTCTGAATTGACGTCCGTTTTGCCTCCTCGTTCCTGCCTTGGTCAGAAAGTTGCCCTGAGGGTCGTGTGTGCATGGCATCCCTTCTGGATGGGAGGACCGAGAAAGGTTGAGGGTTATGTGTCCGGGCAGACTGACAGGAGCAGGACTGCAGACAGGGCCGAGCAGTCCCTGAGGGTTCGGGCCCCGGCGTCCACGGGGCAGCAGCTGAAACACTCACACCCAGCTTCCTTCAACCTCCTGGCTACCCTGCCAGGCGGGTGTGGAGGCCCTGGGCTACGCAGCCGGCCCAGCGTCCCAGGTGAGCGCCTGGAGGCCAGCTGCCCAGCGAGGAAGCTGCTTGAGGCCTGGGGGCCACCCTGGCTGCTGGCTGGGCAGTGGGCCCTGTGTACCCCTTTCGGCCGTCTCTCCGATGCCAGGCCCGCCCCGGGCACCTGTGGGGGCAGACAGGCCACTGCCTCCTGGATGTGGCTGCGGTGAGCAGCCGAGCGGAAGGGTCTGGGGAGGCTTGTACTGCAGAGATGTGGGGGTGAGCAGGCAGATCGGGGGCTCGAGGGATGCTGGGCTGGGCTCCATAGAGAGAGTCTGGTTGGGAGAAGTTGAAGAGAGACAAATTGGAGTGTCTGGATGTTCAGGGACGTGCCAGCAGTAGGGAGGGGTCAGAGAAGCAGCCCCTGCGTTGCAAGGGCGTGCTGTGTGGCTGCAGAGAGACGCTGCTGGGAGCGGACAGGGCCCATGATGAACAGGAGCAGAGTGGGCAGGCGGATGGGCAGTGGGAGCCCAGCAGGAGATCCTAGGGCCTCCTGGAGGAGGTGCTGGGAGGACCAGGGTTTTACTCGGCGTGGGGGTGAGCTGGGTGAGGGCTTAAGCACGCGTGCTGGGGCCCAAGGAACAGGCTGGAGGTGGGAGCAGAGGGTGAGGCTGGGGGCAGGTTGGGGTTGGTGTCGGGGGTCCTCGGAGGCCAGGCTGAGGGACATGATGGAGTCTCATGGGCAAAAACAGTCCATGAAAAGCAGTTCTCTTACTTGCGTGAGTTAAACTAGCATGCTGGTGGCCCCTGGTCTTTGTGAAATAACCCAGAGCCTTTTTGGGGAGATGGTGGGAAGTGTCCGGCGGGGAAGATGGGAGAGGCTGGTCCCTCCGCCGTCTGAGCATCCATCACACTGCATCCCGGGCTGATTCGGCTGTGTCTGACTGGCCAGAGTTACTCATTTCTGGGCCAGACAGAGGCCTGTCCGGTTATCACGTCCGATGGGAATAAGCAGAAACGTCCATTCTCTCTCCCTTTGCTTCCCACCCCAGGTCAGCACTGTTTTAAGTGCGTCATCGCATGAAGCTTGCTAGTGGAGGTGGTGTGTCTGACCCCCTAGAAAGTAACTGGGGGTGTTTTCCAAGCCCTGGCAGCTTTTTTGGTGTTTGGACTGTAAGGGCTTTGGAATGGGAAGGCATTCTGGTTGAGTCGTGGAAGGAGGGAGACCTTTGCAGGCAGGATGAGAGTGTGGCCTTTCCTCCTCGGATCAGCATAGTAAACGCCTGTGCAGACGTTTGTAGGGTGTCTTTGTGGAAAGCGAGCCCTGCACTGTTGCTGGAGCACCCTTAAATTAACAGGTGAAGGAGCGATGCCCTGCTCAAATCTGACATCTGAAAGTGTTCACGCAACTCTGTTCCGTGGGCCCGTGAATTTTGCTCAGATTTAGTAGACTCTGTCAGGTAGAGTCTTTCCTGAAAACCAATGTGACCATCATTATTCATCAACTGCAGGGTGTTCTGAGATGTGAAATATTTAGTCCCAAGTCTGCAGCAGGCTCCACACCGGGAGGAATGAGGGGGCTGAGGCGTGAGGCCAGCTGTCTGTGCCCACCAGGACCCCTCGCCCGCTTCTCCTGAGCAGCATCGTGAACACAACCCCATTTGTAGACAGTGAGTTCCCCCTGAACCTTTAATTATGGGGGCAAGGTATGTGTGCTGGTCGGGGCACGGAGCCAGAGGTTCGGGGCTTACTCACTGCTTAATTCTCCCTGGCCTTTCTTGCTCAAGTCTTGGTTCTTTTAAGATTCAGAAAATAATGCAGAATGCCTAAGATTTCTGAAATTCCTAGCTCTGGAGACTTGACATGACAGAGCCAGTATTTTCAGGCTGGCCATTTCAGCATCAACCATTTCCCACTTCCTGATTCATAGCTTCCAGGATTTGTAATGCCTGTGGACATTTTTTTCTCTCTCGTTTAAAAGCAGCCATTGAAAGAAAAAGTAAATAGCGAAATCCCCTGCCCAGAAGTTCCACTTCCTGTTGTTGTACTATTGAGCTCTGAGAAATAGCTTTGCAAGCTTAGGCTCTTGTTGGGGCTGTTACAAAGGAATTCTTGAGATCTTTTTGTTTGGACAGGCTGTATGAAGGCGATAAATTGAAAGAACTTCAGTTTAATCTGCCCAGAAGTGCACAGGTGAAATTTTAGGTTCCTTCTTAGCTTTATGGTGTGTGTGAGTGTGTGAATATAACCCAAGCAGTAGTGAGTTTGCCAGGGCACACAGACATTTGCAACAATGCCGTTGTTTCCCTCATAATGTTAATGTTTATTTTTGAAAGACTTACTCAGGTACAAATGACACTTTCTGAATATAAAAGAAGTGGGAGTATTTATAATTCTTGCAACAAGGGAGAAAGATCCAAAGTAATCAAGAAAATGATGGAATGTCAGACTTCCCCTTTCCCCACCAACCCTTTTCATGAAATGAAAGTGTGGAGCCGCAGATGTGTTTCACGTTCAGATGCTTCTGTGCTACAAATTTTATTCCTCCTGTTTGAAAGTTCTGGTCTAATTTGTGATAAGAGTCACAAGATTTTGAGAAATACAGCAACCTTTTCAGCTTTAAAGGATGATATCTTGGCCACTGAAGTGGTCCTGATTGTGTAAACGAATTCTGGCCCCAGAGTCATTTCATCCGTGGTGAATGGACCCCCTACCCGCGGGCCCCTAAATCCAGGTGTCTAAAAAGTTGAAGCAGGATATCTAGTGATAACTTGATCTAGGCTTTCATGAAGGCAAACGAAGATGTTTCTGGGTAGAATTCCTAATGTCCGGCTCCCACTGTGTGGTTCAGTACCTGTTCTTTGCAGATGCTGGGCTGCATTTGCATCTAGGAGCACGTGAAGGTGCTGTTGTCTGCCTTCCCTGGGGTTATGGTCTGTCTATAGCGTCTGTTTGGAGGGCAAGTGGTTTTACACAATTTGGTTAACTGATATGTTGGTGGAACAGCCCTTCTTCTGGGAGACTCTTCCTAAAGATCATAAGCAGGAAAATCTTTCCTCAGCTGCCCATCCAGTAGGGGAATAACAGTTCTCTATCTCTAGTTTTTTGGGGGCTTTCTCAACAATTGCAAAATGGGAAAAAATACATAATCCCTGGGTATGACTTCTAGTTTTTAGTGATTTTTTTTTTTTCTTAAGCACGAAGACCTTTGACTCTTAGTAGCCTTACACATGGGCTTCCCTGGAGCTCAGCTGGTAAAGAATCCGCCTGCAATGCATGAGACCCGGGTTCGATTCCTGGGTTGGGAAGATCCTCTGGAGAAGGGATAGGCTACCCACTCAGTATTCTTGGGCTTCCCTGGTGGCTTGATGGTAAAGAATCCACCTACAGTATGGGAGACCTGGGTTTC
Source organism: Okapia johnstoni (assembly GCA_024291935.2). Classification (NCBI taxonomy): domain Eukaryota; kingdom Metazoa; phylum Chordata; class Mammalia; order Artiodactyla; family Giraffidae; genus Okapia; species Okapia johnstoni. The sequence continues at coordinate 6,326,977 of CM044326.1, forward strand.
ATCCCTGGGTTGGGGAGATCCCCTGGAGAAAGGAATGGCTACCCACTCCAGTACTGTTTCCTGGAGAATGCCATGGACAGAGGAGCCTGGTGGGCTACAGTCCAGGGGGTCACAAAGAGCTGGACATGACTGAGCCACTAAGCATAGCACAGCCTTACACATCATCTTTGGAAACACCACCTTTGAAACAGGTGGTAACTGCTGGATTCTCCCACGCGAGGTGCAAGCCCCATTACAGTTAGATGTGCCTGCCTCACCTCTGGCCGATGAAGAAATCTTTCCAGTTTTTGCTGATGGTGTAGAGAGAGCTCTTGGGAGCAGGGTGTTTTGAATTAGCAGATGGAGCACCTGCTTTTTAAAATTGCTGCTCATTCTGCTAAACAGTTACTGTGCACATGCCTGACAAGCAGCCCCTCTGAGCTGGGCTCTGCTAATTGGTTTCTCGTTTTGTGTGTTTGACACCAGCATGTTCTTTTCCCTGGAAATCTAGCTAGCTCCCCTTTCTCTTCAGCCAGTGAACTTTACATTGTCATTGCAATTTTCTCTAGGAAATATTTGCACAAACTGGGGAGCCACGTTTCTGTCATCTGTGAAGGCCATCCTGGGGGTCAGAGACAAGTTCAATTGGCAGAATGAGTTGGTGGTGGTCTCTGAATGGTCGGAGTGTTAATGCTACTTATAGCAAACCTTTGTCTTTGGGGGAAGAGTGGATTTTAGACGAGCTTTAAAATAATGACTAAAATAAGTAGAATGAATCTGATTCTCGTATTGAGACAGGAGGGAGTGAGTGGGTCAAAGTCGCTCAGTCGTGTCCAACTGTTTGTGACCCCATGGACTATACAGTCCATGGAGTTCTCCAGGCAAGAATACTGGAGTGGGTAGCCGTTCCCTTCTCCAGGGGATCTTCCCAACCCAGGGGTCGAACCCAGGTATTGAGATAGGATTTGTTATCAAATCATAATTGCACATATCAAAAGGACAAAACGGTAGTCACAACCACTTTAACCTAAAATTTTGGAACGAGAAACTGAAGGCTCTAGGAAAGCAAGAATTGTGCTCACTGTTGGGGCCATGGTACTTGGCACGTGGTGGGGTTTATGAAAAGCAAAGAAATGGAGGCCAGAGAGTTCTCAGATCACAGCCCCAGCAAGGCCGCCTGCCTTCTTCCACGTGCTGCACTCTCGACGGAGCCCACTGCCTCCCGTAGACGAGCCTGCGGTCAAGAGGGTTCGGTGGCGGTGAGAACTGATTCAGCAATCATGTGTGCATATGGCAGTGCAACTGCTTCACATATTTGACCTGTTTAAAGATAATATGCCACTACGACGAACAATGAACCTTTAATTAGGGGCAAATTTGCCTGCCACCTTATACTACAATTATTACATTTATTGCTTTTTTCAAATTATAATAGTAATAAATGGTTATTAGGGGAAAATTGGAAACTAGCATTAGGAAAAAAGGAAAATAAAAATCATCTGTAGTCAGTGTAGAGGTAACCGTTGTTAATAGTTCATTGTAATTTCCCGAGGTCTCTTTTATTATCTCCCTCAACTTACATATGTATGCATATATTTAAAAAAAAACAAAATGAATGTTCACTATACACAAATCTTTATCCTCATTCTCCTGCTGCTTAGCATCATGTTGTTAATTTTTGTCTGCCGCATTGTATTTTTATCGTCTGAAATATGGTCTTTAGTTAAGTTATTAAAATTGTATAATTGCTAGATTTAAGCATTTTACAATTTTTGCCGTTAAAAATAATATGGTTAAATCTTGTGCACTACTGTTGGTACTACTTTTATTATTTCTTTGGGTTAGACTCCTAAAAGTTGAAAGCGTGGAATACTGGGAATTTTTTTAAATGTGTGTACTTTTGATCCTAGATAAATGTTGCCAGATTGCTTTCTAGAGAACTGTAGTTTAAACTCCATCAGCAGTGCCCGGCACACTGCTCTTTGTCAGTACTGAATGCTGAATTGAGCCTCGCAGTTTCAGCATTTAAAAAAATTTAATCTCATTTCTTTAATTTCCTTTTAAAAAATTATTGATGAGATTTTTTTTCCATTTTTTGATTGGGCTTTTTATCAACTCACTTTTATAGATTTGTGTGGACCTTTCTATTTAAGGACGTTTTGCACTGTGCTCTCTGTATGGCAGATGTTTCTCCTGGTTTGTTTTCTGCTTGTTTGTTTTTTCACCTGTTGAAATATACGGTGTTTCATTTTAATATAGAATAGCAGTCTCTTCATTATGGTCTTTCTTTTGCTTGGAAAGTTTGTACTCATGCCAAAATCAGTTCAATTTTAGCTTATGTTTCACCTTTTTCTTTTAGTTCTTTAATGCTTTGAGGATTTATTTTGTATTTCAATAAAATGAGATACCTTGCCTGTTGAATAGTCAGTTTTCCCAACATGGGGATGTTTTGTTTTATCTTCATTGGATTATCTAAAATATTTTCTATTATAGGGTCTGTTGAAGAACTGTCTTTTCCCACTGATCTGTGTGCGGTTTGTGGTAAAATCATACTATTTTTATATGGTAGCTTCATTCTATATATTGCCATCTTCCAGGAAGACTCCGCACTCGGTTGAATGTTTCTGGAGAGGCATATTCTACCTGGAGCTTTGTGTGTGTGTGGTTTTGCTTTGTTGCAAGTTGTCTTCTCCACTACCTTCCTAAAATAGAAAAAGTCCATTGGGTTTTGGTTTTAATTGTTAATAAATCAATTTGGAAGCAAATAACATTTCCAAAATTTGGACTTCTCAGTCAGGGACATTTCATGTCTATTTATTCAACTTTTATTTATCTGTTAAGAAACCATAGAATGTCATAGGGTTTATACTTTTCCTTCTGGGTTATTCCTAGGTAATTAACACTTTTATTGCTAACATGGGAGGAATATTTATTTCCCTTTATATCTTTTAACTGATTATTGTTTATGTGAGAACAGCTATAGAATTTTGTGTATTTATCTTGTATTTACCCAATTCATTGATTGCTCTTATTATAGCTTTTTTTTTTCTTTTTCCCCAGTTGATTCTCCTGACTTTTCTATGCAGAGTCACTGATAACCAATAAGGATAATTTTGTCTCCAGCTTTTTCAGTACTTAACTCTGTTTCAGTTATGTATCATTTAGGAAGATAAATGGCTACATTCGAGGGCTGCTTTTTCTCCTGTTAAGAAGTCTAGAGGAAGCAGCCTGTGGCCACTGCAGTGTGCTCAATGAAGTCATGGAGGACCACAGTCCAGGCTTCTGTTTCTCAATCCATCTGTGTGTCTTTGGTCCTCATGTCACAAGATGGCTCCTGTGCTTCCAGACATCACATCTGTGTTGCAGGCAGAAAGAGGAAGATATAAAGGCAAAGGGCAAAAGGGCAGAATGACTTGCCTACAAGCCTTGCTTAACCAGCTGTCCCTTCCTCACATGGCCACGTGGGGCTAATAGGTGGGAGATAGTGGGCCTGCTCTGGGGGATGGGTCAACCAGCAGCATTCATTGGCTGCAGGGTCTTATTGCATTGGCTAGCACATCTGAATAGTATTATATGCTGATTATGGAGATGTGTGTGTGCTTAGTTGCTCAGTCATGTCTGACTCTTTATGACCCCATGGACTGCAGCCCGCCAGGCTCTGTCCATGGGGATTCTCCAGACAAGATTACTGGAGTGGGTTGCTATACCCTCCTCCAGGGGATCTTTCCAACCCAGGGATCAAACCCAGGTTTCCTGCATTGCAAGCAGATTCTTTACTGTCTGAGCCACCAGGGAAGCCCAAGAATACTGGAGTGAGTAGCCTTTCCCTTCTCCAGGGAATCTTCCCAACCCAGAAATCGAACCAGGGTCTCCTGCATTGCAGGCGGATTCTTTACCAGCTGAGCTACCAGGGAAGCCGATTGTGGAGTTATTTGTCGTTTTGGGTTATATTAATGGTAATGGTATTCTTTAATACGTGTGATATCCTTTGGTTTAAGAGAGATTTTCATCATGTTGAAGAGCTGTCTCGTTTTCATGGGTGACTAATTAGGAACGGGTGTTGAATGTCATCAGATGTCATTTTGGTATCCGTTTAGACTCAGATGTTGTTGTTATACCCATTGAGGTGATGTGGGAATTGACTACCTGGTAGTAATTCATCACATTCCTGAGATAGACTATTTTTGATTGTGGTAGGTAACTGTTTAGATTCCTAATTTAGCTTGGTTTGCTTACATTTCATCAAAATTTTTCAGTGATATAATTTTGTGGTTCTGTTTGTATGCTCTTTCTCCCTAATTTTGCTATCAGGTTTATGCTAGCTTTGTAAAATGAATTACCAGTGATTTTTCTTTTTACCTTTTCTGCAACAGTTGATATAGTGGCAATACAGTGGAAGGCGGATGTTTTTAAAAATGGATCATTCTGTAACAACTTTAAAAAAATTCTTCCATGGCTATTGGTCTGTCCAGGTGTCTGTTTTGTTTTGTTTTTTTTAAATTAATTTTGGTAAGTTAAAAATTTCCTACAAATCCGTCTCATCCCATTTAAAAATTAGTTGTCTGTAGAATTTTCTTTATGGTGTTCTTTCCTCAGTTTCTGTTTTTCACTATTTCTATTTTTAGGTACTTTTTTATTCCTGATTAGACTTGCCGGAGCTTTCTTTGTTTTGTGCCTCCCTCCCTCCCACGAAGAACCAGAATTAATTACTTCTGTCTTGAAGCTTCCTTAGTCTTTGGCTTGTGTTAAGGGGTTTGTCTCTTCACATGTCTGCCTTGCTGACAGATCGGGAGCTGCTTGAGGCCAAGCGCCCTGTCTCCTTTGTCTGCACTTGTTTCACAGTCTGCCTGACACGTGACACATACCTACTTGTTTAATTTTTGCTTTGCATCTGCCATCAGCAGTTACTGTTGTGATAAGGGAGATTGCCATTGATTTTGTAGTCTGTGCAGTGGGTGTTGCATTGACCTTTCAGACTTTATGGAGAGGGAGATACTGGCATATTTGGGTTTATCCCAAGCGGTAACCCTTTCTTTGATAGACCAAGTTGAGGTACCATTGTCATTTGCTGGGTGTTCAGGGAGCTCCAGAGGGCAGCTTGCATGTCCTCAGGTCGTTGCTAGCTGCAGAGCTGGGACACCATCGCATGGGTGACGCTCTGTGATGGTGTGAAGGGCGGCCTGGGTCCTCTCGGGCTCCTGCTCCAAGTCCTCAGGGCTATGCAAGTCTGGCTCAGTTTAATTTGAAAATTCTGCTCATGTCTCTGGCTTAGACCTGCATCAAGCCAAGATGCTTGAATTTAGGATTGCTCAGATGTCATCTGAATTATTGTCTGGTACACGTAACCAGGAGGAGATTGTCATTATTCAGCATGGGTGGGTGGGTGGAGGAGAAGTGCTGTGATTTGTCTGGGGACATGTAAAACCGACCTGGAGTTTTGATGGAGCCCTTGCAGTGTTTTGCACGGGGTGATTGTCCATGTAGGGTGGAGAGAGACTAGGAAGGGGTTAGCTGGCCTTGAGGGTGTCCTCAGTCCCAGCTTCCTCTGGGGGCAGGATGATAAGCGAACGTCAGGGCGGATGTGTGAGCAGCCTGCACCCTGGACCTCACAAGGGGCCTGCCATACCGTCTGGCCCCAGAGAGCCTGCCGTCGTGATCTGGTTTGACATGGTTTTGAGTAACTTCCATCTCCCAAAGGATACCAGGGCTCGTGCATTTACGAACATGATCTGAGTTGTTTTCCAGGAAGGGCTGGGAACATTCTAGGAGAAGTGTTTGCTGAGGGTATTCCTGTTGGGTGAACTGGTATTCCGGTTAGGGTTCAAGGACGCCAGCCTTCACATTGAAAAAGCATGTCTGTGCTCTTGGATTATTTTTTTTTGTGGGGAAAAGTGTCAAATAAAGAGGCGTCTTTAAATAGTTTGATTCAGCAATGTTACAGATTTAATTGAAGAACTTGTCTACATTTTTACATTTCCCTTAGGGACATAGAAACTAACATCTTTCTCTGGGATGCTTTTGAAATTTATGTTCAGTGGCTTGTTTGGGAATCTCAGATGCAATGGGTGATAATGCTGAACTTCTCTTGCTGTGCATTTTGCTTCAAGTAGGCTGTTGGGCAGCCCTTCCTCCCTAGAGTCGATTAACCTTGTGTGTCAGCGACCTCTTTACCTGCCAGTGTATCTCGTATGCACTACATGGTACCGGGGTGATTGCTTTATCTTTCTCTCCCTGCATGGTTACAGGCGTTCTTTAAGAGCAGGGGACATGTTCTTTGTTTCCCTAGGGTCTGGCAAAGTGTCTGGCATGTAGTAGGTGTTCATTAAGACAGGTGGAGTTGAGTTGACGTTACAAGGATTTTAGAGGATCGAACTAGTTTGGCTTCAGAAGGAGATAAAGTGCCTTTTCAAGGGTGCACCTCAGCGATTCCTCAAGTGATCTGGATGTTTACTTCGGGATTCAAAAAGTAAAGTGTTCCACTTAGTAAACTAAGTCTTTCCCAGTCTGATGTTACCCGGTTCTGTTGACTCTCCTCCGGATTTGGGGGCCGTTCCTGCTTACAAGGCAGGGAGGGGGCCGGCTGGTCCCCTGGCTTCCGCAGATGGCTGTGTGCTTCTGTGGGCACTGTCCAGCTGGGCCACCGCGTGTTTACCGCCGTCAGTGTCTAAGGGATGAGGTAATCTTAGCTCAGCTTCGTTTCATACACAATAGTTTTGCTTGTTGAGGAAATTGTTGTCTATTGAAGTTTTTAAGATGTAAGGGATGTTATGAACTGCAATCAAGTGGATATCCTCTTATGTAAGTGTATCTGACAAGCCAATTTCACAAGCACATCTCATCAGTCACAGTTGGATGGCAAGGTTTATTGTTTAAAGTTTTTTGTTTTGTGTGTGTGTGTGTGTGTGAGTTGAGTATGGAAGGGAAGCCTCTGTATAGAAACCAAATGCTTTCAGAGACGAAGAAATGGCACGAAGGCATGGAAGTTTAGACATCTGGACATAATTTCTCATTTCTCTTATTCTCTTTCTTCTTGGTCTCTGGGACCTGAGACAGCTGTTAATTGAGCTCCTTGTTCAAAACATCGAGCTGTAATGAGATGCGAGTGCTATGAGCACCTGGTGGGTGTGGGTCCCGGAATAGCTCTTCAGGCTGAGGAGGCCAGTTGGAGCAGCGTCTTTACCAGCTCGGCCTCTGAGCTGAGCCAAGTGCTTTTGTTCATTTGCAAACAGTGCGGCCCAGCCCTTAGCCAGTTGTTAAATCACTTTGGATGTGTTGACAGCCTCCAAAAAGTCACAACTTAAAAAAAAGTTCAAGCTTGAAAAAAAGGTAAGGAAATGATCTCCTAGGAAGACAACTTCTGCCTAAAAAATGAAAGCTCTAAAGACACAAATTCTATGTTATAAACAACTTGTAATTTTGATCTTTTTCAGTTGTAGCTCCAACAGCCTCTACGATAGATCTAAATACGTTTATCACAGCTGGAAAAATGTTTTATTGTCATCTTTGTTTATCATAATATGCCACCTACTCTGGTTGTGTCTTACTGTAACTCTGCTCCTTTGTTTTATGTTTTTTCATAGAAGGGGGGCAGATGAATGTAAACTACACCTAGAAATTGAAACAGGGAAGAAAAAACACACGATGTATTCAGCCAGCGCTCTTTCCAGGTTCTAGACGTCAGCTGGCAGCTTCCAAGCTGTGGTTTATTGAATAATACTTAATACTTAGCACAGCCCTCAGTGAAGATCTTTTTATGGCCTTTTCTGAATGTTTTACAAACATAACTAGAGCTTATCCAGATGAGAGCAGGGAGCTTTTTTATTTTCTTTTTTAGAAGGAGCAAATTTAGCCCTTGGGATGCTACCATTTAGTGACTAGCAGGGGAGTTGCCCTTGGAGGAGCTCCTCCCTGCGCTGAGAGCGTGCATGGGGTTTGGCCTCAGTGTATCTGGGCTTGCATTCCACCCAGTGTTAATACTTAGTGACTGATGTGCAGCAAATTAATGTAGCCCCCCTGAGCTACTAGATGATACCCTGTTGAAAGTTGGGTCCCACAGTATGCATTCCACATATACATTTTTTCTTCCTTTCCTTATCCTCCAAACTTGAAATCTTCCCTGTATGATTTTTCAGAGCTTTGATTTTTGCCCTGCCCCTCTGCAGATAATTGGGTGCCATTTGTTAACATAATTTGAAAATTGCAAATTCATTTTAATAATATCTTAGGCCAAGTATAATGAGGAAAGTCAGTTTTATGGCCCCAAATCATATTACAAAGCTAAATGGAAACCGGTTTTAGATGATTCTAATTTATCCGTTTCTTGGCCATTCTGCCCGATGTATACCGGCTGATCTGGGCACACTGACTTAACCCTAACGGTTTGGGTAGGAGGAGAGAGGAGAGATTGCATGAACCACAGTTGGTGGCTGATTTTGTGTTTGTCATTCATTGCCTGGTACTTGCTGAGACCCGCTACTCCCTAGACCTGGGTTGGGTGGGCCTTTGTGAAAGAAGAGAATAAATACAGTCTCTGCCACCCAGGGGCTCATAGTCCAGTAGCAAGTGAGCCCCTAAACCGCAGGCAGATGGATGCTGCCAGGGTCCCGTGGCTGAGCAGAGAGGGGAGGGTCAAGTTGGCACCAAGGTGAGTGTTGAAGGCTGGTGTGGAGAAAATGAGAGTGTTTTGCCAGAGGGAGCTCCTGGGAAGCTTGTGTACCTGGTGTCCTGGAGTTTGGGAATCTAAGGTGGCTCCAGGTACTGTCCTTGGAAGGGGAGTCTAGGAGCTGAGGCTGGTGACGTTGGCACAGTCAGATCACAAGGGCTCCAGGGAGCTTAGATTTTGTCTGGAAGGCCCAGGGAGCCTTTGAAGGACTTGGAAGAAAGGGCACTGTCAGATTTGCATTTCGGGAGCACCACCGTAGTAGCAGGTAGCAGGTGTGTCGTGGTTGGTCAGGCCTGGGACCCAGCCCCCAGGGGAGAGGTGGCAGTGGCCGCCAGGGCTTGGCACCTCTGCCATTTGGCTCCAAGGCTGTCGTTGTGTGATGGTTAAATTTGGACAAAGGAGTAAAGCTCTGAAAAGTTATAACTGCAGAGCCCTGTCTTGTTTTGGCCTGCTCTCTCTGGCTTTATGGGGAAGGCCGCAGCCTCTCACCTCTCAGCTGGAGACAAAGCTCCTGTGACCCCCACTGTGGTTCAGGGGGGACTCGAGCAGACGAGGACAAGGCGGCAGGGTGGCTCCCCTGGCAGCGTGCGCTCTGGGCTCCAGAAGGCGGTGGGTGCTGCTGGAGAGGGGGCTGGGGCTCGGTGGGCATGCTTGGTGTTAAGGCGGGGCCGAGGTGACCGCGGCCTGGGCTGCCAGCGTGTTCTCTGGTGACCTGAGCACGGATTCTTGCTTCGTGAGCAGAGTGCAGGGTTTGGACTGGGCCTCCAGCCCTGGCCCAGCTTCCTGCAGGCGGTTGTGCAGAGCTCTCATTCAGGCTTACTACGCAGACTGGTGCCGGGGGTGTTACGACGCTCCTATTTCACGGATGGACCATTGTGCAGAGCTGACTCATATGGGAGTGACGTTATAACACTTTTGGGGGAGGGGAGGGGCAAGGCTTACCTCTGCTGGGTGAGCTGCTTGTTCTCTGGAAATGTCTCTGCTTGGTGTCATGAGATGAGGGCTTCTTTTCTGCCCTGCCACCAGCTAGTGGGGGAATTTCGAGAAAGCCGTCTGATTCCCTGCACCTCAGTTGATTCATCTGTGAAGTGGTGTTATATTCAATAGATGCTTAAGACCCAAGAGTACTTGGTTAGTGATCTCTGGCTTAGGAGACCCAAAGATGAGGTTCAGGGCTTTTCTTTAAATTGCCTGCAGAGTCTTGATGAGTGTAGGTTTTTGGAGAAAAGACCCTGGTTTATATCAGGGAAGGACCCCAATCCTCAAACCACGATTAACCTCCGAGGCTCCCTTGAAGCCCCTGTGCTTCCATGCATTAGCACCCGCATCTGGACGGTCCCCCCGGCCTGGTGTTCCTGCCTCCTGCCTGCCTCTGTGAGGTGGGTAGTGAGTTTGGCTTGCCCAGTTGTCAATGTCAAGTAAACAGAAGCTCAGCCAGTGTTAGCAAAATTAAATCACTCCGGGGGAAAAAAAAAAAAATCAATGTTAGTGAAATTAAGTCACTTGATCTTAAAAGCAACTTGGAATAGCAATTTCTCATATTTATTGTGCTGTCTCCTCCCTCTAGATGTCTTACAGTTCTGTCTGTTTGCTTTTGATGCCCTTTCAAGGAGCAGCAGCTTTGGGAAGTTGCAGTAGGTTTTCAGATACTCCAGTTGGGGACCCTGGGGTTTGTCCTAGGTTGATTAATCAGAAAGTATTAGTCCAAAATATTTGAATGTATTTACTGCAGGAGGAGACCTTGCATAGTTTAAAGATGATTCAGAAGGCAGGTTAGGATCTTGCCATCCTTTCCTCTTGTTATGGGTGTCAGTTACCACATTCTCCCAGCTCTGCCAGGATGCCACAAGGAGAGTGATGTCCACACTCGCGGAGCCTGTTGGACAGAGAGACTCTGTTAGCTGCAGTCCAGCTAACAGCTTAGGGAGGGCTGGGGGCCACGGCCAGGGTGCTCCTTGATGGCACTTCCCCCAACCTCCCACAGCCGCCAGGCAGAGGGGTGGGGGTGTCTGGCCCTAAAGGCAGAATTATAAACCGTTTGTCGGCTCCTTTGGGTGTGGTTCAGGGACAAGGAGATGGAAGAACAAGTAAGGGATGAACTGTGAGGATTTGTTGGCATTTTGATGATGATGATTGTTTAAAGACACATGCTTCTGATAGAACACTTGAGCAGAGAAGCTAAGGAGCGAAAGTGCTGAACTCCTCACCCCACTCCTCTCAAAGTCCTCCTCCTTCCAGCTTGTTTCCCAAAGGTCAGCTTCACAGATACTCACTACACGGAGCAAATATGTCATGTCCTAGGTGTTTCTTTAACATAGAAACTGTGCAGTTTGTGGTTTTTCAAGGTAATCTATCTCAGATAGCTTCCTGTGGCAGAGAGAGCTCCTTTGCTTTTAAAATGGTTTTGCATGCACACATAATATACGAATGTGTGCTCCTTGGAAAAGTTAAAACAACCCAGAGTCACAGAGTAGAGGTGGTCGCGTTGCCTCTCCTCTCCCTCGTGTCTCTGAATCCATGCCCCCCGCCCCTGGAAGTAACCAGTGCTAACAGCTCCATGTGGCCCCTCCAGGCATTCTCGCCTGTGTGTTTTATACACCTGCTGGCAGGTGAGAAGGGAAGCCGCCACCGAGCAGTACCGATAGTTAAAAAACAGCGGGACCTTCCTGGGGGTGGTCGAGTGGTTAAGAATCCACCTTCCAACGCAGGGGATGTAGGTTTGATCCCTGGTTGGGCAGCTGGGATCCCATATGCCCTGCTGAGCCCTCGCTCCACAACTAGAAAGTCCGTGCACCCCAAGGAAAGGTCCTGCATGATGCAACCAAGACCCAACATAGTCAAACAAGTAAAGCTAACAACCGAAAATGTAAAGAGGACCCCTCTTGTCACCAGTGTCTTCCTCCCTCTGGGTCACGGTCTGTCTCTTTTTAAAGTGAACTTCTTCTGTTCGAGTAGTTTTAGGCTACCCAGAAGCTGCCCTGGCAGTACAGAGTCCCTGTGTACCCTGTTACCATCTTGTGTTGCCATGGTGCGTGCCACAGCTAAGGAACCAGCATTTCCACGTCACCGTTCATTCACGAAAACTCAGCCCTTTCTTCAGACCTTTGCCGTTTCTGCCCTGTGTTTCTTTTCCGTCCCAGGACCCCAGGCAGGATCCTGCTCTCATTCCTTTACTTGTTGCATGTCTGTCACCTCCTGTGGTGTGTGATGATTTCTCAGACATCGCTTGTTCTTGGTGGCTGTGACGGTTTTGAGGAACAGTGGTCAGGTTTTACAGAGTGGGGTTTTCCCTCAGTTGGGGTTTGTCTGATGGTTTTCCTGTGAGTAGACTGCGGTCCTAGGTTTGGAGGGGGAGACCCCAGAGGCGAGGTCGCAATATAGTCGGGGAACACACTGTCAACGTGACCTACCTTCAGTGATGTTAACCTTGACTTGCTCCGCTGAGGTGGTGTTTATTGGACTTTTCTATTGTAAAAGGGCTTTAAAAAATCAGCAACATATTGATACTCTCTGTTCTTTGTAATTGCTCTGTATTGATCAATGTAAGGAGACCTTGCAGTTGTCTTGTTTTTCAGGGCTTCCTAGGTGGCGCTACTTGTAAAGAACCCATCTGCCTCTGCAGGAGACATAAGAGATGCAGGTTCGATCCCTGGGTCGGGAAGACCCCCTGGAGGAGGAAATGGCAACCCACTCCAGTAGTCTTGCCTGGAGAGTCCCGTGAACAGAGGGGCCTGGAGGACTACAGTCCATTGGGTGGCCGAGTTTGATACGACTGAAGCTGCTTAACATGCATGCATGCATCATTTTTTTGGCTGCACCACTGGATCTTAGTTCCCTGACCAGGGACCCAGCCTATTCCCCTGCAGTGACAGTGCAGAGGCTTAAGCACTGGACCACCAGGAAACATCAGCAGTTTCTTTAAAAGATGGACATTTAGGTGGTTTCCTGGTTTTTGATTTTATAACTAAGATTCTGGGGAATGCTTTCACATTTATCTATCTGCCCCACCTTCTATGAGGTCCCCAGAAGGGGAGTTCCCCAGTCAAAGAATTTTGGGCTCTTGAGCCTTTAGCCAGACGGTATGGTTCAAAACAGCCGCACACGTGCGCTCCTACCGAGGGGACGAGCGTCTCCGTGCTCCAGCTTCACTCAAGCTTGGCGTTAGGAGATTTTTAACTGTAGCTCTTCTGATTCGGTAAAAATGCTTTGGTTCTCATCTGTCTGATAGCGATGCCCTGGGAGTCTTACTGTAGATGGATGACCATGAATACTGGACGCTCCAGGAGCATTTGAGTTACCAAGCTCTGCTAGAAATGCAAACAAGACAGAGATCTCTTCTCCAGGAATCAGAGCGTTTATCTGAAATCTTTCCCACAGGCCCCGCATTTAAGTGGGGAGCACTCAGTACGTGTTCCCCCGAGTTTGTTGTTTTCCATCTGATACCTTGGAGGCAGCTGCTGCCCGCTGGTGAGGGGGCTCTCTGATGGGGAGAAGGAAGGACGTCTTGCCCTGAGTGCCCGGCCCTGGGCGATGGAGGCCTGGTGGCCGCGGGGCGTGAGCAGCGGGGGGACCTTGGTCCCCGGTCTCCAGCCTTTGGCTTGTGCCTCTCCTCCCGGGGCACTGAGCCGGAGCGGGAAGGCGGGACGGTGTTCCCTCCCCCTGGGGCGGGGGACCGGCCCGCTCACCCCCCTCCAGCCCTGCTGCCCGGTCCCTGAGGACCCCCCTCTTCTTCCTGCCCTGCCCCGCGGGCCTCAGCGCCACGCCGGGAGCCCCGTTAGCCCCCGAGGCTGCCTGGACCAGCCGAGCGCAGCGCTGGGACGAGCTGGCCGCAGGCAGCTGGTGCTGACCCCGCCCGGGTGGGCCGCCCGCGCCTGGGGGACGAGATTTGAGGCTTCCTTTAGCCTCTTTCCTCCCTTGGGGAACAGCTTCATCTTCATCGCGTACTCGCAGCTTGGTTCTGCACAGCCCGTGAACAGGGCTGCGGTCCAGGCAGGGAACACGGCTGCAGAGGCCTCCCTGCTGGGGCTCCATGTGTCCCCGATAGAGGAGCATCCGTTTTCCTCGTTTCCCTCCTGTCCAGGGTGGCTTTCTGAGAGGAGCACCGGGCCTTGTCCTGAAGAGGAGACGTGCGGGAAGGTTTGTGCTCTCTCAGAGCACCTTCATCTCGTTTCTGGTCTGCATTTGGAAATGTGTCCATTGTCCAGCACCAGGGAGCTCTTGAAGGAACCCCACTGCACGAAACTGGCATACTTTTATATCTCAGGTCTTCTTTTTTAAAGCATAATGGTTCTTATCTATACCATACTGCTGACTTTTAAGCAAATTTACACAGTGCGAACTGGATATAAGGGTGCAAGGAGACTGACTCGGAGGGTTGTGTGAGGGGCGACCCCATTGCTTCATTCGCGTCCACCTGTTCCGTTCCAGGCTCTTTAGTCCTCCACGTCAGCCCAGCAGGTGGGCTTGCCTGTCACCCCTCCACCAATGAGAAGGAGCCTTGGACAGGCTCAAGGCCTCCAGATGTACTGCTGTGAATATCTGCCGCCTTCTTGGAGTGAGGGGGAATGGCAGCCCGGTGTTCCCCTTGCTTGGGACTTCAGCCTGCAGTGCTCCTCCCCCACCCCTGGCCCCAGCTCCCTGTGCCCGCCCACCTGGAAGGTGCTCCCTTGGCCCCAGCTCCCGTGAGTCCGCCCACTCAGAAGGTGCTCCCCCAGCCCCCCTGAATCTGCCCGCCTGGAAGGTGCTCTCCCAGCACTCCTGAGCCCTCCCAACTGGAAGGTACCCCCCCAGTGCCCCTGAGCCCTCCCAACTGGAAGGTGCTCCCCTCACTCCAGCACCCCTGAGCCCGCCCACCTGGAAGGTGCTCCCCTGGCCCCAGTGTCCCTGAGCCCTCCCACCTGGAAGGCATGGGTGAGAGGAATGCAGATGCTGCAGCTGCATTTGGCCCCTTACACCTCACTAAGTGGTTTGCTTTAATTTTTTAAATAGTCAGATATGTGCTTTATTACTGATTAGTTAGAAGTGAGGCTAAAAACACTGTGTATCTTTGGAAAGAAAAGTGTTGGTAAGTATGTGTGCTAAGTCACTTCAGTCATGTCTGAGTCTCTGTGACCCCATGCCCACCAGGCTCCTCTGTCCATGGGATTCTCCAGGCAAGAATACTGGAGTGAGTTACCTTTCCCTTCTCCAGGGGATCTTCCCCACCCAGGGATTGAACCTGGGTCTCTTAGGTCTCTTGCATTAGGCAGGCAGGTTCATTACCACTAGAGCAACCTAGGAAGTATAACATGAGGCTTATAAGCATGATATAGATCTTTAAAGTAAAATCAGGAACATTTGAAGAAAGATAGTTTTTAAAACTTTTTATTTTGTATTGGGGTATAGCTGATTGAGACTGTTGTAACAGTTTCAGGTGAACAGCAAAGGGACTCAGCCGCTCAGCCATACATATACATGCATCCAGTCTCCCCCAGACTCTCCTCCCTTCCAGGCTGCCTCATAACATTGAGCAGAGTTCCATATGCTATGTTATACAGTAGGTCCTTGTTGGTTACCCATTTTATTTTATTTATTTTTTTTGTTTCTTTCTAATCTTTTTTAAATTTTTTTTCTTTTTTAAAAATTAATTATTTTAGTTGGAGGCTAATTACTTGACAATATTGTAGTGGTTTTTGCCATGCATTCACATGAATCAGCCATGGGTTTACATGTGTTCCCCATCCTGAACCCCCCTCCCACCTCCCTCCCCATCCCATCCCTCCGGGTCATCCCATTGCCCCAGCCCTGAGCGCTTGTCTCATGCATTGACCCTGGACTGGCGTTCTGTTTCACATATGATACGCATGTTTTAAACATGGCAGTGTGTACATGTCCCACTAAACTCCCTAACCAACCCCTCCCCCCCAGCCTCCTCCCCGCTCCCCGCTGCAGCCATGTTTGTTCTCTAGGACTGTGGGTCTCTTTCTGTTTTGTGTGTAAGTTCATTTTATCACTGCTTTTTAACTAAGTGGTTTGCTTTCAAAGGCAGGTGTTGCTCAGTTTCTCAGAGTTCTCTGGGTACTTGAGGATTGTATTCTCAACCCGAACTTGTAAAGAAAAATAGAATGAGTTTCTCAACTACTGTAAAAGAACATATAGATTTTTTTCATTGGGTGGTAACTCTGTCACATTAGGGCATCTTGGTGTGATCTGAATTTCAGCACCAAATAAAGAGTGTGTGTACTGCGGTCCAGAGGGCCGACTTCTCTGTGACTTGCAGAGGAAAGTTTGACTTATTTATCGAGAGTAAGTGATAGGTGGAAGGAAAACCGTTTGAGAATTGAGATAAAGGTGGGAGTGTGCTTCCATGGGAACTCAGGGTGAAGAGCAGTGGTCCTCTGATGCAGTTGAAATCCTGCGTTCCAAACCTCTGAGCTCTACCTCTCTCCTCCAGGGAGAACTTGGCCTGGAGTTGGACAGAGTGTGTTTTCTGTCTTTTTCTCCGTGGCTTGTGAACAAAAACAAGAATTTGACGTTGTGCGGTGGAATTAACTTGTGGTGACAAGCGTATACTTTTCCTTGGAATATGAGGTCGGAAACAGTAGCAGTTTTCCCCCACGGCAGATTTCATGCCTTTCCAGGTGGGCTGAGGTATCTGTGAGGCTCTTATTGGAGGGGCCAGGGCTTCCGGCTGATGGAGTCTCTGCCTCCAAGCACGGGCAGATGGCTCTCTAGCTGCACCGCTTGTGGGAGGACCCCTCTTTCGGCGATAGGCCCTGGGCAGTAGCATCCTTGCCAGCCTTGGACTGTCTCTCAAAAGGAGTTTTCTGCTCAGAATTATGTGAGGGAATCTGCATTTTAGCCCCAGTTCTGGGCGCTAGTGACTGCTGATCCTGGGTGGGTCCTTTGTTGGTCAGTGTTCTCAGCTGTGAACAGGGCAGACGTCACCCCCGCAGTTACCAGCAGTGGGTAAAACCAGGCTTACGAAGTCGCTGAAATGTGCCGGTCCACAGAAACCTTCATCACCTCTTTAGCCCATTCTGACTTCACACAAATCCTACTGTGTGTTCTTACACGGGACCCGAAGCCTCTGCGCTGCGTTGGTTCTGTATTCTGCGTTTTCCTTCCCGCTCAGCCTTGCACAGAACCAGCCAGCCTCCTCCTGGGACCCTCACATGCTTGCTCTCTGCAGCCGTTCCCCGTGGGATGGACTTCATAGCCCTGTTCCTCCTGGCTGTCCCTGGGGTGCTCTCCCGTTTCCTCTCTTCTCTTTTGAAGTGCGGAGGCAGAAACCTCGTTTTGGGGACCCCTCCTCTGGCCCCTTGCTTTACAAAGTCTCCTTGAGTATGGTCTAAGATGGCCTGGCTTTTTTTTTTTTGGCACTCACAACGGCCCATCATCACATACAGAAATTATATCCAATTAAATCTCCTAAGCCTTTTTCACACCTCCTACATTTGTGCATTTCTTTTTTTGCACCCAAGTGTCCAAATAGCATTATTTCCTCTCTATTGCAATTCCAGTCTGTTGATCTTTTTAAGCTCATGACTCTGTCATCCAATGTATTTGCCATCTCTCCTGGAAACTTGTCATCCTTGATTAGATAAACATTTTATCTGTGCCATTGCTCAAGTAATTGATGAAAATGTGGAAACATACAGAAAGAGCCTTGTCGCCTTCCACTAGAGACCTCCTTCGGGCCATTCGCGAGTCAGCACTTTGAAGGGTAAATTGTGCATTTACCAAGCTCTTCAAGTGTAGTTTGTCTTGTTTTACCTTGTTGACAAGGATATGATGAGATTTTAAACAAGGCACTGTAGATGAAGTCTAGTATCCCCCCGGTCTACCCATTTAAAATGTCCGTAGACCAAGAAGGAAAAAATAATCCCCAATTTCCAAGTCATTGTGTCTTATGAGGGTTTATGGTTTATGACCTACGGCTTCGCTCCGCAACAGTGGTTTTCTTCTGTTTCTGCCTTTGGCTGATACCACGAGAGTGTGGGGAGGGCGTGTTACTGTGGCGGCTTGGGTGTTGGGCTGTTCTCTGGAGCAGAGTGGGATTGAACTGCTTGGGAGAAAGGCGTTTCACTGATCTTTGGAAAGCCAAGGCCTGGGGGTGCCCTGGCTTAGGGTGTCCTCTCCTGGCAGGATGCAGGGAGTGTCTTCCTAAAGGCCGCTGTCCAGGCCCCGAAGGCGTGGAGAGAGAGAGCCTGGATGTGGAAGGTCACCCTCCAGGCCTCCCTCAGTGAAGGAGTCAGGGATGCGACGGGCCTCCAGACGCTCTGATAAGAACAGCTAACGCAGAGTACACAGTCCATCCACCAGCCAGGACCCAGGAGGACCCGGTGGGAAGGAAGGCAGGTCCAGTCACAGCCCTGCCTCAGACAGGCGGAGCTGAGAAATACGCTGCCAGGCCAGGCGTGACTGGACGGGGGGTGCTGTACCCCGTACAGCAGAAGACCTCAGGGCACACACAGGGGCCTCAGGAAGAGTCCTCCGTGGAAGTGGGCTCTCAGCACCCCGGGCAGGTGTAAGTGGTCAGACAGGTGGGCACCTGCATACGTCTCTGTTTAAAGTGGAAAGAAGCTAAAGACCCCACTTGCAGGGCCCCATTTCTGCAAACTGAACTGTGGCCGACTTCATCAGATGTGGCTCAAGGGCAGAGTTCTCACGCTAGTCCATCAATTTTCTAACTTCCGCCGTTCCCAGGCGGTTTCCTGTAGCCAGATGCATCCGCACATCCTCGCAGCCTTTGTCTTGGAAGTGTGGTGAGGGGAGCACCACACCGCAGCCTGTCCCCTTGCCCCAGCCCCTTTGCCTTCCTCCTCCCACTCCTGCCAAAGCCTTTGCATTTTCTGCAGCTTCAGCATTTATGATTCTGCCTCTGTACCTCCAGATTTACCTCTCCTCCAAGGGACGGGTGTTTCTTTCACTTGGTGCCCCTCAGAGCACCTGAGCTGGGTGCTCTGTCAAGTCTGTAGCAGGTATGTGCTGACTCCGTGGGCATCTGTAGGACTGTTCTCTTTGTCTGAGTGTGCGTCCAGCCTGCGCTGCTGACTGTGTTGGGGCTGTTGCAGGTGAGCCCTGGGGGACATAGAGTGGGTGGTTTTCAGGCCCTTCAGGACTCGCTGTTCTATGAAGGCAGGAGCGTGTTGGTTTTGTTCACTGCTGACTTCCAACACCTGGAAAGTACACGTTAGCACTTGGGAGGTGTTTTATAAGTATTTTTTGGAAGCATGAATGTATGTAGACCTGTACTGTCATCTGATGTAGGAGGAAATGGAGACAAACCAGTGAAGGACCAAGCTCGGGCCAAGTGGTGGGTAATCAGTGATGGAACCAAGAGTTACCTGGTCGCTGAGGACTGACCCAGTGCGCCTCCCTCTCATGAAAGGCCTCAGTCAAAATAAAAAGCTTCAGCAACTCAAGGGACTAACCTTCAACACCACATTGATGAGAAATCCCCTCACAGTGCAGGGGGAACAGGTGTGTGGGCTTTCTGCCTGATCATCGGTTTGTCTAGATAACTGGCTGGTTGAAAGAGTGCAGGTCACTGAGGGAACTGGACCGTCACAGAGGCTAGGACAATACAACGAGGATGTGAACTCTTAACTGCAGTGATATGTGTCCTACAAAAGCCGATGGGATGGAATGGGGGCCACGGGGCTGATTTTCATTTAGAAGGCTTGCCCGTTCCTGAGTAGGAAACCTGAAATCATAAGGGAGAGGCAAGAGAAGGCAAACAGAATGGTTATTTTGCAGGTCAGGCTGTAGCATGTCTGCTTCCCTCTGCTGGGCCCGGCCCTACACCTCCAGCAGGGATTGGGCCCCCCAGCGTCGTCCACTGGCCGCACAGATCCAGGGTTCAGAGGCTGGGGTGCCGTCCCACCCGTCCTGCGGTGTGCCTGGGTAGTGGGGGGGCCCCACAGGGCCTGCGGGGGGCCTGAGTGGGGAGTTGTAACCAAGCGAGGCTGGTCCCTGTGTGCGGCTGCGGCTTCATCAAAAAGGCAGCCAGCCGTCGGAATTGGAGATAACTAGAAAGGATGGGAGGCTCTCATGAAGCCACTTTTAAAATATAGAGACTTAGAAAGAATATTGGGCTTTCGATATTTTAAGATCAGAAAGGGATTTGGAGTAACCGTCAAAGCAGGCAAAGCTGTTTTTAGTGACGACCCAGGAAAATGGCTGGTGCACCTCCGTGGAAGCAAACCCAGCTACCTTCTTCCCCAGTCTGTCTGGCTCCAGATGCTTCGTGTGATGGGGTTGCTGCGGCTTGTGTTCCGTCCAGTCTTTGAATTAATTCCCGATGAAGTTTCTATTTGCCTGTTGGCAGGCAGGATGTAAACACCTCACCGGTCTTTGTAATTTCTGTGCCACATTGTAGCGCTCTGTTTTCACGTTCAGAGCCTTTAGGACTACATCTCATGTGTGCATGGGTTTTTAGGTTTGTTTTTATGCATGGTAGACATGGCTCTTAAGAGGGGGGCAATGAATTTGTTCATTGCACATTGAAGATCTCACTTAATTTTTAATTTCTGTCCCCAGAGTCACGTGTGTAATGCAATCCCTTACATTCTTAAGATGGCCTTCAGTTATTGAATGCGTCAGGTGCCTGGGTCTGTAGTCTGTGTAAAATATCCTGAGTCTGTAGTCTGTGTAGAATATAAATGTACATATACAGTGCAAATACATTCTCATTGATAACGCGAAGATAAAAAGCTTAACATGAATTGTATCTGTTTACATTTACACAGAGAATTTTATTTTAACCAACTCTGGAGTATCCGTAGTGTTTGTTATGACAACATTGCCTTTTCTCCCCTCCTCTGAGTTTTTGGTTAGTTGCAGTCTGCTGACAAGTGGGTAGAAAGAGGCTCATGCCCCCACTTCCCTGAGGCTGTGCTGAGATCCTGACTCAGAGAAGGGGCTGCAGATTCAGCCACTGTGGGTAGACCGGGGAGCCCTAGGGACGCTCCACCTCCACCCCCTTTGTCTTCATCTTTGCTGTGCTTTCTGCATAGCGTCTATGGGCTTCCTGTGTGGATTTTCTGGTAAAAATCACATTAAGAACCACGGTGCACAGGCGTGTCGTCCACATAGCAAGTATAGTTGGGGGGAGAGTACTGATAGGTGAGGGGCTTAAAGGATTATTTTCTGGGGCACTAGTTCTCACAGGGTGGTACCCAGGCCAGCAGGCACTTACTAGGAATGCTGGTTCTCAGGCCCCTGCACTGTCTTGTTTTCCCAAGCCCTCCAGGCGGTTCGGATGCATGCTCAGGGTCCTGAATTCTGTCCTTCAGCCTGCAAAACGAAGCTGACCTACTGAGCTCTTGTCTCGGTCTGCTTTCCAGCATCTGGTCTGCTGTTCCCCTTGTTCTCTTCCCTGTCTCACAGGCGGTACCCCTGGGGTTCCCCTGAACTGCTGCCAGCCACCTCCAGGTGGTGCCTCCCCTGCCCCTGTCCTCCCCCCTTTCCTGCGAGACCCTGCTCACCTTTCAGATCATCCTTAGCGATCCGCTCCCCTGAGAAGGCTTCCTGAGCTCCCAGAGATGGGAGGCACGGCTCCCTTCTCTGCAGTCCCTGAGCCCTGTTCATTGACTGTTAAAATGTTTATCTTGTTTTATTTGCCCCTGGCTCAAGAGGTGGTTATTGTATCTCCTTATACAAAGCTCAGTGACAGACACACGAGTCCCCTCCGGACCTCTTGACTCAGTGTGGCTTTTGCAGAGTGATAGGGTCCAGGGGGAATTTTGGTAGTACTAAGTGACTGGTTCCGAAGAGTTCATTTTAAGGGAAGTAGAGAGCCCTTACCCTGGGCCGCAGGCTGAGACAGAAGGTTTGGTTTGTAGGATTTTACCACCAGAACCGGAGATGACAACTGGCTTTCTCGTGAGCAGGTTTTTCTTTCATTATTTGCCTCTAGACCTGCAGGAAAGTGATGCTAATTATGCTTCCCGATGTCTTTTATTTCCACGTACATCCAAGGCTGTCCCATATTTTTAAAGAAGAGTTGATCAAAGTGGAGAACATTTTAATTAGATAACTACCTTGGCTGTTCTTAATGAAGCTGGTGTTAGAAGGCTAATCCACAGTTTTGTTTATTTCTCCCCATTGCGGTATATTAGTTATGTTTAGACTGGGGCAACACAATAGATGAATGTTTTATTAATGTTTAATTTACGTAGTAATATTGCCTCAAGCTTCCTCTTATGAGAGGAACACAGAAGTCCTCATCTGATCCTGTGACAGCCTCAGTGGGGTAGGTATGAGCAGCCCATTTTGCAGGTGTGGAAGATGAGGCTCAGAGATGGGAGCGATATGACCTGCTGGGGTCAGGAGCCAGGCTATATATCTATAGCACACTCCAGGGCTCAGACCTGAGTCACCCGTTTTTTTTTTTCTAGGACCCAGGATTGTGTTTAATGCAGAGCATGCAATAGCATTGGAATTAAATTTCTTGTGTAATTTTTCCAAATGTTAATACCTAGATACACAGCTTTTGGGGGTTTTCTCAGCTAAATGCTTTTCATTAGCCCTTCTTACATGAGCAGTTTTTAGGGATTTGTTTTCCAAAGATGTATAGTTTGTTTATGCCATTTACTCAAGTCCCTAGAGCAGAAATACTGCCTTTTGATGTTTTAAAAAGACCTAGGAATTTGTGGGGAATAGTGCTTCTGTCCATGGAAAGGCTGTTTAAACTGTTGTCTTAGCGAAAGTGAGCCCTGCCCCGGGTCCCTCGCCAGCCCAACCTGCCCGCACTCCGGCCCCTTCCCTGCGGGGTGGCCCCCGCCGGCCGCTCCAGCCCCCCCTTGCACGACTCTGCTCCCTGTCTTGTCAGTTCCCCACCTATTTCACTTCTGCTGCGGCTGCTCATGGCCTCGGGGCTGCCGCCCAGGCCCCTGCCTTCCAGCTGTGTTCTTTCTCTCTCCCTCCTCCTTGCCTTCAGCTCCATGAGCTTCCATGATTCTTCACAGGCCAGCGAGTGCTCTGGCGTGCCAGCGACTTTCCTAAGGTCTGTGACTTCTTGGCTTTCTCTTTCTTTGAAAAGGGAGAAAAGCAATGTTTCATGACCCCCTTCTAGTCGCCAATGAGTGGCAGCAAGGGTGTGCCTCTCCTCCCTCCCTTGGCGCTTCTGTTACCTGGCGGCGCAGATGAAGCGCCCCGCATTCTCTTCCCTGTTTGTGGCTTCTGCCCTCTTGAGCATGCTGCGGTCCCTCGGGGTCCAGCTGGATTTTCCCCTCTCCGGTTCCTATCACACAACACCCCGAAGACCAACAGTGTCACTTGTGGAATCCCAAACAGCTGGTGGCTGGGTCCTGCCTTGGACTTGTCCCTTCTTCCAGAAGAAATGAGTAGTTTTTCCTGCCTTTTCCCTTTTCTTCTGTAAATGGGGGAAAAGTGTCTAGTGGGAGGGAGTGCTTTGATCTGAAGAAGCTGTTGGTCCCGGCCCTGAAGTGCAGCTTCTGTGCACGGAGTGGTGTCTACTGGCTGTGGAGGGGGCCTGGGACGGCATCACGGGATTCCTCCCGAGTCTGTTTGGGGGACATAGAAAGTTTCAGCAAACTTGGGTTTTGTGGCTTTATGCTCTTACCCTGGGTACTGAATTTTCTGGTCTATTCGAAATGATCACAAACAAATTGATGTTAACACTTGCTAATATCATCAATATATGAATATCAGTATGAATACTGCACTAATAAATTACATCCAAGTGCTCCTGTATAAAACTCCTGTTCCTATTTAGGAGCAAACTAATAAGCTTAATTTATAATGGCATGGAAAGAATATGAGTGTTTAGACTGGGCATTGCTGTTGTTCAGTTGCTAAGTCATGTCCAACTCTTTGTGATCCCATGGGTTGCAGCATGCCAGACTCTCCTGTCCTTCACTAACAAACTCCTGGACTTTGCTCAGATTTATGTCCATTGAGTTGGTGGTGCTGTCTAACCATCTCATCCTTTGCTGCCCCTTTCTCCTTGCCTTCAATCTTTCCCAGCCTCAGGGTCTTTTCCAATGTGTTGGCTCTTTGCATCAGGTGGCCAAAGTATTGGAACTTCAGCTTCAGCCTCTGTCCTTTCAATGAATATTCAGGATTGATTTCCTTTAGGATTGACTGGTTTGAGTTCCTTGCTGTCCAAGGGAATCTCAAGAGTCTTCTCCAACACCACAGTTCAAAAGCATCAGTTCTTCAGTGCTAAGCCTTAGGACTAAGCTGGACATCACCAGATAGTCAATACCGAAATGAGATTGATTATATTCTTTGCAGCCAAAGATGGAGAAGCTCTATACAGTCACCAAAAACAAGACCAGAGCTGACCGTGGCTCAGATCATGAACTCCTTATTGCCAAATTCATACTGAAATTGAAGAAAGTAGGGAAAACCACTAGACCATTCAGGTATGACCTAAATCAAATCCCTTACGATTATACAGTGGAAGTGACAAACAGATTCAAGGGATTAGATCTGATAGACAGAGTGCCTGAAGAACTATGGACGGAGGTTTGTGACGTTGTACAGGAGACAGTGATCAAGACCATCCCCATGGAAAAGAAATGGAAAAAGGCAAAACGGTTGTCTGAGGAGGCCTTACAAATAGCTGTGAAAAGAAGAGAAGCAAAAAGCAAAGGAGAAAAGGAAAGATAGACCCTTTTGAATGCAGAATTCCAAAGGATAGCAGGGAGAGATAAAGCCTTCCTCAGCGATCAATGCGAAGAAATAGAGGAAAACAATAGAATGGGAAAGACTAGAGATCTCTTCAAGAAAATTAGAGATACCAAGGGAACATTTCATGCAAAGATGGGCACAATAAAGGACAGAAATGGTATGGTCCTAACAAGCAGGAGATACTAAGAAGAGGTAGCAACAATACACAGAAGAACTGTACAAAAAAGATCTTCACGACCCAGATAATCACGATGGTGTGATCACTCACCTAGAGCCAGACATCCTGGAATGTGAAGTCAAGTAGGCCTTAGGAAGCATCACTATGAACTATGGAATTCCAGATGAGCTATTTCAAATCCTAAAAGATGATTCTGTTAAAGTGCTGCACTCAATATGCCAGCAAATTTGGAAAAGTCAGCTGTGGCCACAGGACTGGAAGAGGTCGATTTTCATTCCAATCCCAAAGAAAAACAATGCCAAAGAATGTTCAAACTACCACACAGTTGCACTCATCTCACACGCTAGCAAAGTAATGCTCAAAATTCCCTAAGCCAGGCTTCAACAGTATGTGAACCATGAACTTCCAGATGTCAAGCTGGATTTAGAAAAGGCAGAAGAACCAGAGATCAAATTACCAATAGCCAATGGATCATCAAAAAAGCAAGAGAGCTCCAGAAAAACATCTACTTCTGCTTTATTGACTATGCCAAAGCCTTTGACTGTGTGGATCTCAATAAACTGTGGAAAATTCTTAAAGAGATGGGAATACCAGACCACTTGACCTGCCTCCTGAGAAGTCTGTATGCAAGTCAAGAAGCAACAGTTAGAACTCGACATGGAACAACAGACTGGTTCCAAATCTGGAAAGGAGTACGTCAAGGCTGTATATTGTCTCCCTGCTTGTTTAACTTATATGCAAAGTACATCATGAGAAATGCTGGGCTGGAAGAAGCACAAGCTGGAAATCAAGATTGCTGGGAGAAATATCAATAACCTCAAATACTCAGATGACACCACCCTTATAGCAGAAAGTGAAGAACTAAAGAGCTTCTTGATGAAAGTGAAAGAGGAGAGTGAAAAATTTGGCTTAAAACTCAACATTCAGAAAATGAAGATCATGGTGTCAGTTCCCATTACTTCATGGCAAATAGATGGGGAAACAGTGGAAACAGTGAGAGACTTTATTTTTGGGGGCTCCAAAATCACTGCAGATGGTGACTGCAGCCATGAAATTAAAAGACGCTTGCTCCTTGGAAGAAAGGCTATGATCAACCTAGACAGCATATTAAAAAGCAGAGACATTACTTTGCCAACAAAGATCCGTGTAGTCAAAGCTATGGTTTTTCCAGTGGTCATGTATGGATGGGAGAGTTGGACTACAGAGAAAGCTGAGGGCCAAAGAATTGATGCTATTGAACTGGGGTGTTGGAGAAGACTCTTGAGAGTCCCTCGGACTGCAAGGAGATCCAACCCGTCCATCCTAAAAGAGATCAGTCGTGAGTCTTCATGGGAAGGACGGATGTTGAAGCTGAAACTCCAATACTTTGGCCATCTGATGAGAAGAGCCAACTCATTGGAAAAGACCCTGATGCTGGGAAAGATTAAAGGTGGTAGGAGAAGGGGACGACAGAGGATGAGATGGTTGGATGGCATCACTGACTCAATGGACATGAGTTTGAGTAAACTCTGGGAGTTGATGATGGACAGGGAGGCCTGGCGTGCTGCAGTCCGTGGGGTCACAAGGAGTTGGACACGATTGTGCGACTGAACTGACCTGAAGCCTTAGGAAGAAATAAGTAGTACCAAAAAAGAAAGGCTTTTCACGTTGAGTTGTGGCCCAAAGTTGGGTGGTACCACCGGGTTGGAGAGTGCTCCAGGGATAGAACCTGACAGAGACCTTGCTGTCACCGTTTCCCCTCAGCTGGCTTAACTCAGGGATGGGAAGCAGCCGTGAGGCTCCCTGGCCCCCGCTGGGCAGCCCGTCTCCACTGACGCTGCTGTGCGCCTGACGTCAGGCCTGGGAGACAGAGCAGGAAGCACGCAGGGCAGAGCCTCTGCCTTCAGGGGGGAAACAGATGGTGATCACTCCGCTAAACGCATCCTTTCAGGTACTGACACTTTGCAGGCTTGAAGAGTGCTCTGAAATGGATGACACAGAGAAACGAGGGGGCGGGGGCAGTGGCGGGCTGGTGAAGCTTTGGTGTTTTGGCACAGCTCCGAGGAGGTGGCGTTTGAGTGGAGTAGCTCAGGGCGGGAGCAGGGCAGCCGTGGGGTGGGGTGGGGGTGTGGGCTCTCAGCAGCACTGGGTGAAGAAAGGAGCTTGGGGGCTGCAGTGCACTGAGCGGGAACATACTGGAAAGGAGGCAGGGACGGCCGGGGGTCGGGGCGGGGTCCTGGGCAAGCTGTCGTCCAGGCCAGAGATGCGGTGGCTCCGGTCAGAGTTAGGGCAGTGGGCGCAGCCAGGTGCGTGTGGAGAAAGGCACACTCACTGTGCGTGTGTGTCAAGCGTGTGTGGACCGCACACAGGCTCGATTCCACGCTCTGGAGGTAGAGCTGTGGGCCACATGGAAAATCGCTTCCTGTCCTCCCAGAGCTGCTGTGGTGGTGGGAGCAGTCAGTGTGGGAAGAGGGACCGGGTCTTGGTCCTGGGAGGGTGGACACACTCTGGGGTGGGGAGGGGTGGGTGGCGGGGGTGAGGAGCTGTGTGCTGAAGGGAGGGGGCCTTGTGGCAGGAAGACCACCTGAGCTTTTCAGCTTCCCACAAACTGGGGAGCTGCAGCCAGGATGTCTGAGATGGTAGTGACATTAAGACACGGCCTAAACATGAGTTTAAGGGGCACGGCGTGGTCATTAGATCCATGTATACATGGCAGAATGATCACTGAGGTCAGAACCATTAACACCTCCGTCCCGTCCCCAAAACAGGGCTTCTGCAGATGTCTGTTCAAGTGTGTGGGATACAGGACTGCTTGGTGTGATCACCAGGCTGTGTTCAAGTGTGTGGGATACAGGACTGCTCGGTGTGATCACCAGGCTGTGTTCAAGTGTGTGGAATACAGGACTGCTCGGTGTGATCACCAGGCTGTGTTCAAGTGTGTGGGATACAGGACTGCTTGGTGTGATCACCAGGCTGTGTGCTCACCCCGCCAGTCCTGCTGGGGAGTCTGTACGCGGGACCAACATCTCTCCCAGCCCTGGCTTCCGCCATTCTACTCTGTTTCTATGAGTTTGGCTTTTTTGTCGTTCATTTTTGATTCCACATGTAAGTAGGAACATAGTGTTAGTCTTTCTCTGGCATTTCAATAAGCCTGAGGCCCACAGGAGTCATTGCTGTACTGGGTACTGCGTGGCATCGGGTGGGGGAGAATCGGGAGTGGCTCTGGTGTTTGATATGAGCAGTTCAGGGATGGGACTGTCAGCGACCAAATAGCGGAGCTTGGGAGGCAGGCCCGGGTGGGGAGGACATGAGTTATTAGACCCCTAACTGGAGCCATGGCGTGGGCAGGTGGGTGTTCATCCGCTGAGCTCAGGGCTCTGGGCCCAGGACACAGGAAGCCTGTGGCCCGCGTGAGATGACAGCGGGGGAGGCGAGGGCGGAGGCCAGTACTTGGAGGTCAGGCAAAGAAGGAGGGCGCACGGCGGGCAGGTGGGACCAGAGGGTCCTCAAGAAGGCGGCCAGGCCGGAAGACTCCGCCGGGCCAAGTGGGATGCGGCCTGAAGCCGTCCTTGGCTTTGACGATGTCGGCAGGGGCTTTGCTGAGCCCTTTGGTGCTGTGATCAGGGAGGAAGCCCCGCTGGCTGGGCTGGAGATGACCCGTTGGTGAGGACGCTAAGGGCAGAGACTCTCCAAAAGCCTTGTGTCCGGTTTGAGGGAGGGGGCCGCTGTCTGGCCCATGTGCGCCCTCGAGCTGAGCCCCTCTCCTTTAGGAGGCGGCGGCATCGCCTGGCGTAGGGTGTTGTTGAGGTCCGCGCGGGGCGAGGGCGTGCACAGGGGCGTCCAGAGCGCCCAGCGCAGCCTCTGTCCATGGTGGATGTTCTCACACGTCTGCTTTCTCCTGTGCTCCTCTGTCTGAGAGGCTTTTTCTCGCCAGTGCAAGGAGGAAGTTGGGCCAGATGAAGAAGTTTCCAGGTCTAGATTCTCACGCCTCGCCTGCCGTTCAGCCGAGGTCCCCTGCTTCTCCCCCCGCCCCCCGTCAGCTTTCCCACCTGTGGCTGTGACCCCGCTGGGCTGTCTTCTGTCCTGCCTTTCCTCGACTCCTCCACTTGCCCTAGATGCTGGGTTAATTCTCCGAGAAACCACCTTGCTGCAGCTTCTTTCTCACTCAGGAGTATTGAGACAGGCCTCCTTCCTGAGGTCGCAGCCGTGACCCCGTGTGACTTGTGCTCTACTGGACTCCCTTCCTCTGCCTCCTCTCACCCCCGGCCGTCTGATTGGCGGCCCCATGACTGTATCTGGCTCTGCCTTTGCTCTGGTCTCTGGCATGTTATACCCAGCTGTAAACCAGGCCCATCCCTCAGGATGTGGTCTGTGAGAGTGCCCCTCGGCGCTGCGATAGGGAGGACCATCCGTCTGCAGACGCTTCAGGGCTGCCCCTGTCCTCCTGGTCTGTGTGAGAGTGCTCCTTGGCGCTGCCACAGGGAGCACCATCCGTCTGCAGACGCTTCAGGGCTGCCCCTGTCCTCCTGGTCTGTGAGAACGCCCCTTGGCGCTATGATAGGGAGGGTCATCCGTCTGCAGACGCTTCAGGGCTGCCCCTGTCCTCCTGGTCTGTGAGAGTGCCCCTCGGCGCTATGATAGGGAGGACCATCCGTCTGCAGACGCTTCAGGGCTGCCCCTGTCCTCCTGGTCTGTGAGAGTGCCCCTTGGCACTGCGATAGGGAGGACCATCTGTCTTCAGATGCTTCAGGGCTGCCCCTGTCCTCCTGGTCTGTGTGAGAGTGCCCCTTGGCGCTGAGATAGGGAGGACCATCCGTCTGCAGACACTTCAGGGCTGCCCCTGTCTTCCTGATCTGTGTGAGAGTGCTCCTTGGTGCTGCCACAGGGAGGACTATCCCTCTGCAGACGCTTCAGGGCTGCCCCTGTCCTCCTGATCTGTGTGAGAGTGCCCCTCGGCGCTGCAATAGGAAGGACCATCCCTCTGCAGGCGCTTCAGGGCTGCCCCTGTCCTCCTGGCCTTTTGGCTGCACCCACATGTGGCTCGGGCTTGCAGAGTGCACACCCCGGCCACCTCCTGCTTCTCCTGGCAGTGTTTCTCACGGCTCTCAGCTCCTCCCGCCCCCCCAGCCACCTGCGTGGTTTCCCTGGATTCTCCTGCAGTGCTCTGTGTGTTGGGTGCTTCACAGGTTAACAGATGACATCAATCAGGAAACGTCACTTTGTCTGAGAAGCTGTAATGGGAGGTTTGGGGATTATTCACACCTTTAAGAGAGAATAGTAACCGAGGGTTTTTCTGTGTGTGTATATTTAGAATTTTAAAAGTTAAAAACAGTTTACAGTGTTGAGGTGATTTTATCAAAAACCTTTATAACCTGCAAATGTCTTGGCCCAGAAAATCTACTTCTAGAGATTTAGCCTCAGAAAATAGTTTTGAATATGTGCAGAGAATGTCCACTGGAATGTTGTTTATGATGTGGAAGAATGGAGGTAACCCAAATGTTCACCAGTAGGGTATTGGTTTAAAAAGAAATGAAATGATGCATGTTTACATCTTACCATTACTGTCTCCTTCATAAAATGATGATGCAGAAGGGTATTGACTTAGTAAAATGTTCATATGAAATGAAGAAAGTATGTTTGAAAACATCATATTATTGTCCAATTTCTTTTACCTTAAATTATAGAGAAAGGATAATTGGCATAGTTAGTGATATCTTTGAATGTTTAGATTATTGACGATTTCTACTGCCTTTTTGCTATCACCTGACCTTTCTACAGGAAGCATCCTTTCTCAGTTAAGAAAACCCTTTATTAAAGTTGGGATTAGATACTTCTTTTACTCGTATAAATCACAGGTTCTTATCTCACTGCAGAGTTAGCCTTTCTATCTATATTCAGTGTTGGGGAAGAGCCCAGGGCCACCTGCCGGCGTCAATGGAAGTAGGAGACGTGGGCGTGTGCTTCCTGGGGTCCCTACCTTACAGGCCACGGTGCCTGTTCTCCAGGGTACATGGCAGGGTGTCCTTGAGGCTGGCGCGGCAGTGGGCTGTTGTCCCTTGGCTGTGGAGCTGTCTGTTCAGGCACGGGGCAGTGTGCTCTGCACTAGGGATGGGGCATGTGTGGCTGGGCACCTGCTGGCAGGCCTGGTTGCAGCCTTGACCCTCTCCTGTGTCCCTGTGTGGCCCTGGGCTGCACGCTGTGGTTTGCACGTCAGTCAGGTGGGGTGGCATCTTCCGCAGTGGTGAGTGCGCTCTGACCCACACCAGGCACATCAGAACTGGCCAGTGAGCTCTCCAGACAGTGTGCCTGCACTCTGCTCCTACGGCGGTCGGTGGTGATGAAGGGGGTCTTCGTACTTCTTTAGTGATAATGTAGGATTCCTGGAGACTGGCCGTGTTGCGGGCGGGGAACTAGTTTGTGAGATGTGTCTTCCTCGTAACTGAAGCCCGTGCCGCCCTCCCCTCTTGTGTCCCTGCAGTCTGCGGGCCGGGCATCGACATCCGCAACGACTACCAGCAGCTGAAGCGCCTGGAGAACTGCACGGTGATCGAGGGCTACCTCCACATCCTGCTCATTTCCAAGGCCGAGGACTACCGCAGCTACCGCTTCCCGAAGCTCACCGTCATCACCGAGTACCTGCTGCTGTTCCGCGTGGCCGGCCTCGAGAGCCTGGGTGACCTGTTCCCCAACCTCACGGTCATCCGCGGCTGGAAGCTCTTCTACAACTACGCCCTGGTCATCTTCGAGATGACCAACCTCAAGGACATTGGGCTCTACAACCTGCGGAATATCACCCGCGGGGCCATCCGGATCGAGAAGAACGCTGACCTCTGCTACCTCTCCACGGTGGACTGGTCCCTGATCCTGGACGCCGTGTCCAACAACTACATCGTGGGGAACAAGCCCCCCAAGGAGTGTGGGGACCTGTGCCCGGGGACGATGGAGGAGAAGCCGCTGTGTGAGAAGACGACCATCAACAATGAGTACAACTACCGCTGCTGGACCACAAACCGCTGCCAGAAAAGTAAGAGAGGCTGTGGCCTCGGTCCCCCCGCCTCTCCCCACCCCCACCTGCCTCGTCTGCCCTCCTCCTTGGGTGTGCGTTTCTACCGGGTGGGTGCGGCTCTATTGCCGCGAGAACGTGGCATCTCAGGGGGCTTCCTTTTGCATCTGGGAACCGGTGGGTGCGGCCCGTCCCCGCTGCTGTGCAAACCGTCCCGGTGACACGCTAGAAGCCGTCCGCTGTACTCCTGGGCTAGAGACTTATGGAACGGCTGCTCTGAATTTCTGCTGGGCACGGTGACCCGGTGTGCTGGGAGGGCCTAAGTCCTGCCAGTCAGGGGCTGTGTGTGTGTCATTGGCTCCTTTATCCTTTGCGTGAAAGGAGGTTTTTTGATAACGCAGCGCTTCCTTTAGCGTGAGTACTCCTGGATTATTACGGAGTAGAGGAATGATAAAGACGGACTCACTTCCTGTGAAAGTGGTGGACTGCACCCCGTCCTTGGTCCTTAGTGATGCAGTTACAGTGCTTGCACGGCCTGGTTTATGATGGAGCGTAGCCAGGGCGGTGCTGGCAGAGGAGCCCTGGACTGTGTTTAGGAGCCCTGGGTTCAGGCTGACCTGGCGGGTAGCTAGCTGTGCAGCAAGCTCATTTGTGTACCCCAGGCTTCTGCTGCTTTTCTCATCTACCTCTTTCTTGAAGAATTGTGCAAATCTTGTGAAACCACTTAGTGAAAGAACTTTGAAATGTGTTTAGTGCTCTTGGGGGTCAGGTGGTGGTGTTTGGAAGCTTCTTGTTTGTTTATCTGCTGTGTGTGATTTCCTCTAACTCAAGTCTTGCCTGATTGTGATCCACGCCTCGAGCGCTGGGTTGTTGGGTGTTGAAATGTGACTCGGGGCCTTTGTCTTCTTGCTTTCAGCAGTGTTTAGGTCTGTTGTCCAGGAGGGTTCCCCTCGCTGGCTGGAAGGGAGAATGGTACCTATAAATAGTTTAGTGGTTGGCCCAGTTAGAGCCTCAAGGAGCCCATGTACTCCAGCTGGCCACGGAGAGCCAAGAAATCCCGAATTGGTAGGCTTGCCTAAACCGTGACGTGTGTAAGATAAACAGACCAAAGGCCAGACCCCACAGATAGCGCTGTTTCAGCTTCCTGCCAGCCCAGGGCGGAAGCAGAGGAAGGAGGCTCTGACACAGGGCATGCTCTCATGCCCCTGTCGCTCCATCAGCGGATGGGTGAGCGCTGGTCCGATAAGGGCGGGACTCCACTGGCTGAAACCAGAACCTTGAAGAGCTGAGAACACCATCGGACCACTTGGGGAGTCCCTGTTGGCTAGGGCTGGGGACAGCATGTGCGCAAGTCACACTTGTGATTGATTAAAACACTGCCCTATCATCAGCTTACCCGCTGGTTCTGAGAAAACAACACAGAGTATTTTCAAGTGGCCTTGACATTTAAACACTTTATTTTAAAGGAAAAAGCCATCTTCAAATGAGGCGTCATGTGTCTTGAAGAGATGTTGGATGTGGTGTCGGGGGTGACCTTGGACTTGGATGTGGTGTCAGGGGGGTGACCTTGGATTTGGATGTGGTGTCAGGGGGGTGACCTTGGACTTGGATGTGGTGTCAGGGGGGTGACCTTGGACTTGGATGTGGTCTCAGGAGGTGACCTTGGACTTGGATGTGGTGTCAGGGGGGTGACCTTGGACTTGGATGTGGTGTCAGGGGGTGACCTTGGACCAGCCAGCCCTTCTGGGTGGTAGTTGGGCCATGTTTGGAATGCCCCATTGGGCAGCCCCATATTATTCCTTAGTGATGGTCAAACGTGTGTGCAAAACTATTTTGAAAACTCATAAGGCCTGTACTAAAGGGAGGTGTTACTTCAAAGTCGTTGGGTGGGCGCTCTTCAGTGGTTCAGTCAGTGTTTATTTTGGCCTCAGCGTGGATTTTGGGCTGTTTCTGGCCAGCTTCTTGTTGAGGTCTGGAGCAGGGCGAGGCGTGAGTTCTGGGCCCGAGTCTGGCAGCCGTGACTGGAAGTGTGCCCTCAGGCTGGCCCTCAGTCTCCTCATCTGTGAAATGGGGCGGCCCCGTTGGCTTTGCCATAAGCTGTGGGGAGATTAGAGAAAGAAAGGGGAAAGGCTCCTGAGGAAGGTCTTGGGGGCGGGCTGCGTGTGATGCTGGCAGGCCTGCTGGCCGGACACCCTCTTCCCCAAGGCCGCACCCTGCAGCCTTCTCCCGGCCCAGTGTCTCAGGCCTGCTCATGTGTTTCTGTGATTTCACAATGTAATATTTTAAATTAATGACAGCATTCAGGGAAATTGTCTTCCCTTCAGCTTGTCCTGAAAACTCAAAGGTTGGCACGTTTCTTGGAGATTTTCTAGTTTAATCGGAGCTCTTTCCCTTTGCATAGATTCCCTTCTGACCTGCAGGGTCTTGTGGGGTAGCCACTAGCCACGTGTGTCTTGTCCAGCACTTGAACTGTGGCCTGTCTGAATTGAGATTTTTAAGTGTGAAATACACACTGGATTTAAGAGCATAATATGGGGGAAAAGAAAGCTATTTCCTTAATATTTTGTATACTAATTACATGTTAAAATGATGTTTTAGATAAGTAAAATGTTACTATAGTTAGTTTTGCCTGTTTCTTTTTACTTTTTAATGGGACTCCTAGAAGATTTGAAGTTTCACATGGAGCTCGCGTTCTGATACGTGCAGAGCGTGCTGGCTCAGAGCATGCCGTGGAAGGCGCTGGGTTCTTGCCCACGGAAGTCCTCTCTCTGCTGAGTTCCGCACCTCTCTAGGCAGAGCGCCGAGGGATTGTTTGAGGAGCCAGGTGGAGGGCACTGAGTCCAGACAGAATGCCTGCCTCGGGGTCCCCATGAGAGTGAAGATGGCCATTTGAAAAGAGGAGGCACAGAAGCACCCCATCCTTCCCCGGGCTGGCTCCAGATGGAGGGGTGGCATCTGGAGAGACGTGTCACGTCAAGGATGTGTGTGAGATCTTTGACAGGCTGGAGAAGCACTCAGTTATGGGGTGCCCGTGGGCCGTTTTTCCCTGACGCTCTCCTTTAAACCCCCTCTGTAGACCCTGACTCTGCAGGGCTGGGTGGCTTCATCGACAGCCACCCCCCATTAAAGAAACTGCTGTGCTGTGGGTTCCCGGCTTACTTCTGTCTTCCGATTTCGAGGGGTGGTTTTGTGTCGGCGAGAGTTACTCACTCCTAGGAAGTGACTGGCCTTTGAAGGACTCGAGTGCGGCTTCTCCCCTCCCGTGAGCCTGTAGGTCCTGCCCCCTGGGCTGCGCGCCGCTGACCCCGCCGTCCCTGCCCGCCCGCATCACCGGTCCTGCCCCGTGGGCTGCGCGCTGCTGGCCCCGCCAGCCCTGCCCGCATCACCAGTCCTGCCCTGTGGGCTGCGCGCTGCTGGCCCCGCCAGCCCTGCCCGCATCACCAGTCCTGCCCCCTGGGCTGCGCACTGCTGGCCCTGCCAGCCCTGCCCGCATCAGCAGTCCTGCCCCCTGCGCTGCGCCCCGCCGGCCCCGCCGTCCCTGCCCGCCCGCATCACCGGTCCTGCCCCCTGGGCTGCGTGCCGCTGGCCCCGCCAGCCCTGCCCACATTATCGGTCCTGCCCCCTGGGCTGCGCCCCGCTGGCCCCGCCGTCCCTGCCCGCCCGCATCACCGGTCCTGCCCCCTGGGCTGCGCGCTGCTGGCCCCGCCAGCCCTGCCCGCATCACCAGTCCTGCCCCCTTGGCTGCGCCCTGCTGGCCCTGCCGTCCCTGCCTGCCCGCATCACCGGTCCTGCCCCCTGGGCTGCACGCTGCTGGCCCCGCCAGCCCTGCCCGCATCACTGGTCCTGCCCCCTGGCCTGCACGCTGCTGGCCCCGCCAGCCCTGCCCGCATCACCAGTCCTGCCCCCTGGGCTGCGCACTGCTGGCCCCGCCAGCCCTGCCCGCATCAGCAGTCCTGCCCCCTGCGCTGCGCCCCGCCGGCCCCGCCGTCCCTGCCCGCCCGCATCACCGGTCCTGCCCCCTGGGCTGCGTGCCGCTGGCCCCGCCAGCCCTGCCCACATTATCGGTCCTGCCCCCTGGGCTGCACCCCGCTGGCCCCGCCGTCCCTGCCCGCCCGCATCACCGGTCCTGCCCCCTGGGCTGCGCGCTGCTGGCCCCGCCAGCCCTGCCCGCATCACCAGTTCTGCCCCCTTGGCTGCGCCCCGCTGGCCCCGCCGTCCCTGCCTGCCCGCATCACCGGTCCTGCCCCCTGGGCTGCGCGCTGCTGGCCCCGCCAGCCCTGCCCGCATCACTGGTCCTGCCCCCTGGGCTGCACGCTGCTGGCCCCGCCAGCCCTGCCCGCATCACCGGTCCTGCCCCCTGGGCTGTGCCCCGCTGGCCCCGCCATCCTTGCCCGCCTGCATCACTGGTCCTGCCCCTTGGGCTGCACGCTGCTGGCCCCGCCAGCCCTGCCCGCATCACCGGTCCTGCCCCCTGGGCTGCGCCCCGCTGGCCCCGCCAGCCCTGCCCGCATCACCGGTCCTCCTGCCGCTCGCGCTGCCCCTCTTCCGGGTCCAGTCTCCAGTCACTGTCCTTCTTGGACCATCTTTCACCGGCCTCTTCCCCGGAAGATCTCACCTGCTGCTTCAGCAGCCTCCCGCCCGCATCTCTCTTCCAAACCCCTTCTCCAGCTCAGACCTTGCCGTGAACCCTCAAGCCCATCCGCAGTCACGTCTGGACCCCCATGGGCATTTCAGCTACAGATGGTGGGGGGGACATCTGGAGAGAGGTGTCAGGTCAAGGATGTGTGCGAAATTTTAGACGTTACGGAGAAACAGTCAATTACAGTGTCAGCGTCTGATGGTCTTCCCGGCTCCTCACTTCCAGCCCGGGGTTCTCCCTGATTCCCCTCTGCACAGGCAGCATTCCTGTTCTCTGAGCTCCTGTGTCAGACACTTGGGTACCACGTGGATGCTTCCTTTTCCAGCTGAACACCGAGCCCTTTCCATGCAAGGTGTTTCCCCAGTCTGCCTGCCTGTGTCTCCGCTCTGCTGGTTCAGCGACACGGCCTCCCCCTGGCTGCCCTGCCTGTCCACCTCGCACCAGTGGCCTTGCCCACACGCACGCTGACCCACAGGCTGCTCTCCCTAGAATCTGTCAAGGAGCCCGTGGGAGCCCACGAGCAGACCTGGCACCTGGCCTTGTGCCTGCGGGTCTGTGGCCCCGCTGAGCAGCTGGCCGCCCGCTGCTGGAGGACTCTGCCTGGTGGACTCTGGTGGGCTCTTCCTGAGGAGGAGAAGCCTGTCTGAGTAGATTCTGAGTAGATTCTGGGCATGTCCTCCAACGCCTGGCCAGCACGGCCGTCCCCCAGGGGTGAGCCTGCTCCTGCTTTGTGAAAGTCGGGTTGTCAGGAAGATGCACCTTCCCCCTTGCGCAGAGAGCGGTGTGGAGTAACTGCTCTGCGAGCCAGAAGCCGCGAGATTATAAAATGTGGACGTTTCCTATGTCACTTTCATGATTGTCGCTCCCTGGGGTCACCCCCGTTGTCCCCTGCCCTGGTCAGAATGACCCAAGGCCAGGGGTGTTGGGGAAGGGTGGAGAGGGTATGACTCATCCCGAAAGCTGAAGCCTGGCCTGAGGGTGCTGTTCTTTATCGTCCGGAGGTTGGCCGCGTGCAGGGAGGGAACAGGGTGGACCTTCCCCGGGCACCTGAGGTTCTCTCCCTGCCCAGTGCAATGCCCTGACCCTGTGTGGTGTTTGCTTACTTTCTGGGTTTCTGGTATGAGATTTCAAGTATGGCACCCCCTGCCAACCAGAAAAAAAAAAAAAACACATCCGAAAACCTACTGCTGGACTTAGTCTCCAAGTACTTTTTAAGGCGTCAGAGTGGACACCGTGAGGTCTCTGACATCACGGTGCCGCCAGTGAGCGGGCCTGGGCTGTGCCAGGAGCCCTACCGGGCCGGCTTCGCTGCGGTGCTGCCTTCCTGCCGTCCAAAGTGTGCTGTCTGGGGATTGCGGCCCGGAGCTCGGTGCCTTTCCTACCGCCTTCAGAAAGGAGAAACCAGGAAGACAGAGCTTTGGTTGGAGCTTTCAAGGAGCAGGCAGAAACCAGCTCCCTGTGTTGACAAGTGGAACACGTTTCACTGCTGTCTCACCAACCAGGGGCCCGGGACTTAAAACGAAGACAGGTGGTGTAACAGAGAGAATCCTGTATTCCCCCCGCCCTCCAAGTAGGTTCTCCTGTTTTTATCAGACTGTCCTCACGAGGGTGATCCTGGTGTACAGAGGGCGTGAGGGGTCCTTGGCTTCTATTGCTGTGTCCCAATGGCTGAAAGGGCTTGCTGTCAGGGAGAGGCAGTGTGTGCCCCTGTGTCCCAGGGACCCTCTTAGCTGACCCCACCTCTTAGTCCCTGTGTCTTGTTGTTGAAAGGCGTCATTCTTGGCTAGATGTCGCCTAGTTAAGGTGTCACTCTCCCACGCTCCCTTCAGAAGTTTTTTTTTAATAGGGATCTCATCTGGGAGATGGAAAAGCTTTCAGAATATGTCTCCTAGGGTGCTTTTTGCAATTCTAGGTCTTTGGAAAATATTCTCGAGTCCCTTCCCATTTCATTAGTTAAGCCTACTTATAAGACCATTCTGTTTTTTTTGTTTTTTTACTCCTAAAAAGCTTCCTTCTTTTGTTGCGTTAATATTTCTATCTCACTTTCCATGTGTGGATGCCAGCATGACATTGCCTGTTAAAGTGGGGATGACGTGGAACGTGTGGGCCCGTGGCTAATCCTGTCCTGGACTGCATTGCTCAACTTGAGTGCATGGGGTGGGTTAGGACTTAGGTTCGGCTGGTGGTGGAGCTGGGAGCCATGACTTGGAAACAGGCCTCCTCCTAGCACATGGTGTGACTCTGGGACTCAGGCTGTAGGAGGTGGAGTCGCTGACACCGTCCTGGGATGGAAGGTGCCCCCTGACTTGAAGGAAGCGAGAGACAGCCAGGGTGTTCTGGGAACATCAGGGGCAGGAGATAGAATCTCTGTCTGCAACACACAGGATATTAAACAGAATAGTCATCTGTTTATCACTGTTGCCTAACTCAGGAGTCTGGATTTAAGAAATGTAGAGGTCTTTTGGTGGCACTAGTGGTAAAGAGTCCACTTGCCGATCGATGCAGGAGACCTGGGTTCGATCCCTGGGTCAGAAGATCCCCTGGAGGAGGGAATGGCAACCCAGTCCAGTATTCTTGCCTGGAGAATCCCATGGACAGAGGAGTCTGGTGGGCTACAGTCCATGGGGGCTGCAAAGAGTTGGACACAACTGAAGTGATTTAGCACGCATGCACAGAGAGGTCTTTTATGGGGAAGAAGGGAACCCCCGGTGGAAATCCAAAATCTAGACCATTCTGGGTTCTGCCACTGGCTAACACAGCCTGCGCTGGACGTTGTCAGGAGGGCTGGGTTTTGTGTGGGCCGACGACCTGTCTTCTCAGCCCCTTGAGGAGCGGCTCCCTGGCCTGCAGGGGGAGGTGAGGGGAGAGCCTTCTCAGATCTCAGGGGAGACAGCTGGCATCTCAGGTCAGGGAGGGGTGGGGGTCCCTGGGGCCTGTGTGCACAGGGTAGAGTGGACGTCCAGGGGAGACAGTGCTCCTTCAGGGCCACCGTGGGGGCTCTTCTGCTGTTCTCAGGGTGCCATGCTGCTGGCCAGGCCTCACTCCTGATTTCCCAGCGTGCATATTCGTCCCTGGCAGTGTTGCGGAGGCAGCAGCTAACCGCAGTGTGCCTGCCACCCTCTGCCTGACCAGTCTTCAGCCACGTTTAGGCGGCCCTGCACCTGGACAGTGTGGCTTTCCCCTGTGGATCATCGTGGCATTTAAGGTTGATATTTGCAAGAATATGTAATTTTGTACAAAATGGGACTCAAAAAAATAAACCGCCTTCCAGCATGGCCAAATGGCATCGTGTGGCAGAGGTCTGAGAGCAATCTGTGGGTTGAGAGGGCTCTGCTGCCCTGCTGTGTGCCCCCAGGGGCCGGGGTGTGGCTGCCAGGCCCCATCTTCCATCTGAAACAGGGATGAGCAGGTCCGGCGTTTGTAAAGCACCAGACGGTGCCTAGCACACAGTAGGTCCTTAGGAAATGGTTGCAGCTGCTGTTCTTTTTAAAAATTAGATACATAAGAGCTGCATTCTGAGATCATTTAAAATTCTGAGCATTCTGACTGTGTATGTTTATTGCCATGTCTTTTATGGTTTTTCTCTGTTACTTTTTCTAAATTGCAAAAATTCAATTATCATAAATAGCATGGCACAGTGTAGGAGTGGTTCTCGCTAATTTAATCCAAATTGTTCAAATTCCTGTGTCTGTCCAGATAAGCTGTATCTTGAAAGAACATTCAGTGAGGACATGTGTCCGTATGGGGAGGCGAGTAGGGGCCTCTGCAGTTATAGGTAAACGGTATTTATTTGGTTATCAAGCCCTATGAATTTATTCCAATTGCAGGCTTGGTGTTGGAAGAATTAAGAATATCAACAACAAGATTCTTGTTTGATACTAACCTTAAATATTATCTTTTTTTAAAATGTGTTTTCCTCAGAGAGCAACAAAGTGGTTAGAGTGGGCCAATTTGGGGTAAAGATAACGAGGGTGTACACTTGTATTTGTGACAGCTGCAGGTCCCGCAGAGTCAAGGTCGCTCACTGTGTGCCCCCTGCAGAAGCGTGTGCCAGTCACTCCCTTCTTTGGGCAGCACTTGCTGTGTGTGTGCACGCACGCGCGCGTGTGCACACCACTGTGTTCTCCCACCCAGTCCCTTCGCCTGCTTTGGCTGTTTTGTTTTGTTTCCTTTCTCTCCTCTCACCCCCAGTGCAGGAAACACACACTGGCTCCCTCTGTCCTCCCTGAGATCTTCCTTCCGTTCGAGGGGATCAGGTGGGTGGGAAAATGCTGTGCAGGAATGCAGGCCCTCTCCCGGAAGCCTGGCTTCTATTTCAGCTCATTATTGAACAGAAGTCGCTTTTTGTTTCTCGGCCTTGGTCACAAGCAGCCACCCAGCCCTCTTTCCTTTCTTTGTGCCATTTTTCACGGCATCCACGTGGGGTGGGAACAGAAGCAGTGTGTTTGGGGATCTGCGTTAAGGCTGTGCAGATGGAGTGACCCTTGCGGAGCTGTCTCCTGCTTGCTTTTGCAAGTCCCTAATGAAGGGGCTGGGGGAAGGCTGAGGTTTGGGGCCGGTGCAGGGAGGCCTGGCCGCCCTGAGTGCAGGACCCCGCTGTGTGGCCCCAGGCCCTGAGCTGCCTTGCCCTGGGGCCCCGGGAAGCAGGGCCCAGCTGCAAGGGGCCTCCATCTGCCCTTGGCAGCAGATCTGTGAACCCAGGCTGCCATTCTGGATTTCCGGATAGATGAAAAGGGCTTGGATGGTTTTTAGCAGCTGCCGAGACTGGGTAGTTGGGCTTAGTAGTAAAAAGGGGCAAAAGAAAAAAATTGGGCAGCATAGAGCCTGCGATACAAAAAAAGGCACGATGAAGGTTGCTATTATTAGAAGCACTTCCTGGACATCCAAAGTGTTCAAATTAAGACTTTTTTTTTAACCCCAGAAGGTATTGTGTGGTAACACAGAGACAAATGGAAACTGGTCAGATTCCCTGGGTCCAGAAAAGGCAAAGAGCTGTGTTCCTGAGGTTTGCAGTGTGATGCTTCTGCCCTGACTTCTCGACTTCTGAATGGCCCCTGTGCCTTGCTAAGGTGGCGATATTATTCGGATCTTGGTTCCTCAGGTTATAGGATGTATTTTTGTTCTCTTCTTCCGTGGACTAGAAGTGATGGGGTTATTTTGTAATACACTGGTACTCTTTTAGAAGCATTTGCGTAACTGTGTCAGAGAAGCTGTGGAGCAGGGTTTTAAGCAGGGCTGTGGGGAATGGCCCTCTGTTCTCCATCGACGAGGAAGACGGAGCAGCCCAGGTGCAGGATGGGGTGTCTTGGGCTCCCCCTTGGAAGGAACTTCACTAGTGGTCTGGGTGCACCGTCTGGGGGTACAGTTTAGGTGACGGGGTGTCATCCTCTGAGATCGCCGGGTTCCCCCCGCCGCCCCATCCTCGGCCACCCCCTCATCCTGACTGTCCTTTCACATCCACTGTGGGAGTTGAGACTCGCAGGATCTTGATACCATCGTTGCTTATGAATAGAATTCTGAGAATGTATTATTTTTTTCTCAGAAGAATGCTTCTTTAGCTCAACAAATATTTCTTGTTTGCTAAGAAAAATATCCTTGGAAAAGTGACTGGATGCCCGAGATGGGCGCCCAGGCGGGGGTGAACTTCTGGGTCTGCTTCTATCAAGCAGGACTTTATTGAGAGGCGATTGATACAGCAGCCACAGCCAACTTAACAGACTGCCATTGTAAGATAAATTTGTTTTGCAGGATTAGTTTGATGTTCTGTTTTAGAGACGACAGCTCTCTGGGCCCACTGTGCCTTCTGCCTGTTACCAGGCAGATGGAATGGTGAGGCTGCAGTCACGGATTCAGTGAACTTCATGCTGTGAACTTAGGGACTTCAGACACTTGACTTGACTTGGTCTCATGGGAAGGTTCAGACTATTTGTTTGTGTAAATGCAACTCTGTCTTGTTGGGCACTGGTCTCATTCATGGAGAGCCTCGGTGGTTAGAGAGGAGCCACTGAAGATGTGTAAAGAGGGATTAGATGGTGATGAGAGAGAAATGGTGATGGGGATGGTATTCAGATCACCCCTTCCGCAAGCAAACGAAAGGTGACTGGTTTGGGTGATTGGTTTAGCGTGAGCCAGTGCAGATTCTCTTTTCAACAACCCTGGTGTGCATTGTTTGTTTTTTTAACTGTGAAGCTTGGACTTTCATATGCCAGCTCTTCAACCTTTAGTCTTAAACTCTTCCACAATTAGCAAAATAAAAGCAAACCTCTTGTCGGCATCTTCTCATCTCTGAAGCCAGGCTGGAGAGGCAGGTGGTGGGTGATCAAAAGCCAGGAAGGAGTAGGGGGCCCCCCTGCCTCATGAGCTGATGGAATTTGCATGGAAACTGTGGACACAAGCATCCCTGTTTACCGCAGAAAGCACTGGCCGGACCCTGCTGCTGCCACTTAGCTGAGCGGCCCAGCACGAGCCCTTTCCCTGCCTGCTCCCGGTTTCCTCATCTCTTAAACCCAGTGGGTCCTGCTCTGTTTCCCTTTGCACGGGAAGGTGTTAGGGACCTGGGATGAAGCTGTTGGCCCTGGACTTCAGGAGCACTGCTAGAGCATGAGATTACGTGTTCCAGGCTCGCCGTGGTGTGAAGCAATTGCCTTCTTTTGGGGATGGGCCCTACCCTTCCTTTGGGACAGGCTCCCGAAGCGCGCCGCAATCAGCTGGCTGCAATCAGCCGGCTCTGACAAGCTCGCCGAGGGGCAGCAGATAGAGCACAGGCCAATGAACCATCTCAGTGAAAGAGTAGAAGGCAAGAAAAGCGGTTAGACAGGCATTGAGAGTAGGAAATTGAGTAGAATTTATGTTGGTCTTGTGTCTTTGATGTGACTTTTTCTGGTCTGGCTTTTGCTGTAACCAAAGTGAATTATTCACAAGTACTTTTAGAAACCCCCATCTAATGTGGTTATGTTGCATGAATTTAAGTTCATTTAAATCATTCTTTTCAACTCAAGTAAGCTCTCCTTCACCTGGAGCCAGAGCAAGCTGACGGGCCTGGGAGCATTTCCTTCTTGCATGGCCAGCGGCTGACGTCTCCCATGATCCTGCCAAGGTGCCATGGGCTCAGAAGCAGTTTTGAATGGTCAGAGTGGAGTCGCAGCACTTGCTGGGTAGCCTGGGAGCGGGGTGTGTTCTGTGCTGCATGCTGGTCCTAGCAGCCTGGCTGTGGGGTGTGTGCATGGCAAGTTGCAGCTGGGCAGACTTTGCTGTGGCCACACCCTTCGTGATGGATCCTTAACCATCGTCCGTGGGGCCATCATGGCTTGGCTCAAGTCTGCTCTTCCCGGACACCTCCCTGAGTCTCCCCTGTGGGGGGCTCACAGGCCTGCAAGGCCCACGTGTGAGTGTGGAGCCTCTGCCCTGTTCCTGGTCGGTGACGATGCCTCGCGGAGCTCTGTCGGTGGTTTCAGAAGGCCCTGTTCACTTGTCACGTCTCTCTTTCTCCGGGTCGATGATGAGCCACTGTGGGTTCTGACTTGTGCTCTGTTTATAAATCTTGGTTCTCCAGCCTCACAGCCAGGGGCCGAGGAAGGCAAGGAGGACGTGTTCTATAGAAATCTGTCCCCCTTGTGGGCCTGACCCTGCAGAGCTTCTGCATCTGAGTGGGTCGGTTCTCATGAATACTGCGGGAGCTGGCCATGAAGAGTGGAGGTGCCTGGGACTTGCAGACTAAGGAGTCCTCACTCTTGGTGTTGTGTCGGGGTGAGAGTGAGCCCAGTC
The DNA here is from genome assembly GCA_024291935.2 of Okapia johnstoni. NCBI lineage: Eukaryota > Metazoa > Chordata > Mammalia > Artiodactyla > Giraffidae > Okapia > Okapia johnstoni. Next base: position 6,370,823 of record CM044326.1, read on the forward strand.
AGAATTTGGGGTCCTGAGTGCAATCTTGGTGCTAGGCCCAGTCTTCTTGATAGGTATAGGAATTTTATTAATATAAAGTGGGATTTATAACATGTTTCTGGATGACGCATATGATTCTCAGTTCAGTTGCTCAGTCGTATTCGACTCTTTGTGACCCCAAGGACTGCAGCACGCCAGGCCTCCCTGTCCATCACCAACTCCCAGAGCTTGCTCAAACTCATGTCCATTGAGTCGGTGATGCCATCCAACCATTTCATCCTCTGTCGTCCCCTTCTCCTCCTGCCTTCAGTCTTTCCCAGCATCAGGGTCTTTTCCAGTGAGTCAGTTCTTCACATCAGGTGGCCACAGTATTGGAGTTTCAACTTCAGCATCAGTCCTTTCCATGAATATTCAGGACTCATTTCCTTTAGAATGGACTGGTTGGATCTCCTTGCAGTCCAAGGGACTCTCAAGAGTCTTCTCCAACACCACAGTTCAAAAGCATCACCTCTTCGGGGCTCAGCTTTTTTTATGGTCTAGCTCTCACATCCATACATGACTACCAAAGTCATGGAAAAACCAAAGCTTTAGCTAGACAGACCTTTGTTGGCAAAGTAATGTCTCTGCTTTTTAACATGCTGTCTAGGTTTTTCATAGCTTTTCTTTCAAGAAGCAAGCGTCTTTTAATTTCATGGCTGCAGTCACCATCTGCAGTGATTTTGAAGCCCAAGAAAATAAAGTCTGTCACTGTTTCCATTGTTTCCCCATCTATTAGCCATGAAGTGATGGGACTGGATGCCCAATCTTCTAGTTGGAATGAATAAACTAAATATCAGTAGAGTTTAAGAGCAACTGAGTGAGGGTGGGGGTGTGAGAGGATGTGGACACAAAAGATTTGGGGGATTCTTAACCTCTGCTGGGTCTGTTTGTCCTCCTTTCCATTCTCGTTAACATACACCCAGTCTCCTTACTGAGGGGACAGAGGTTGTGTTTTGTGCACATCATTCCTGTGGTGAGGGAGAAGGGCAAAAAGGTGTGAGTTTTAAGTAACATCTGATTTCGGTCCTGACGTGTCTCCGCAGGTTTTGACACTTGTTACCTGGCCAAGATTCGCACAATTTCCATCAGTCAGCCTGCTGTGTGCAAGCCCCACGCCAGGCAATATGAGATGATAGAAACTTAGTATTTTATCTTGAGATAAGATAAAAGCACACAGCGTTCCAGAGAGACACACACACAGTTTATTCCATGTGACGAGATACTCCACGATTTTTGCCTGAAGAGGAGGAGAGGCAGCAAATGCTAAGAGCTCAGAGCGGGTGGAGTTCCGAATTTGGAGCTTTGTGTGGAAAGAGCGTTTGCCTCAAGTGATCAGAGGCCTTTCATGCAGCACGCACCCGCGTGCGCGGTCTTGTTTGCCCAGCACTGTATACATGGCCCTCAACCTGCAAATAGGTTGCATTTCAGAACTTTGCAAGTCGTATGGAATGTGCAGGGTATCATTTCACAAAAGCGGAAGTCTGAGTGGTGGTTGAGGTCCCCACCGGTGGTCCTGCCCAAGCCTGTTCAGCTGAGATATCGTTTGCGTGGAATTACTGCCCACAGCTTGGTTCTTGGAAGAGACCTATTGAACTTTATCCCAGAAGGTGGTGCCTTTGCTGACCAATGGTTGAAGCAAGGGTGATGATGGGAAGTTGATGGTTTCCACTTTATATCTGATTTTTAAAAAAAAAAATCCTCCCCTAGGGCTTAGCACTTCCCAGGTAGTCACATGTGGGGGACAAGGCTGGGTGTGCAGCAGGAACAGCAGGAGCTAGGACTCAGCACTCCGGCGTTCCGCTCGGCTGGGAGGGGGGATTCCAGGTTGATTCCAGGATGTGTCCGCCAGAAGGTGCAGGGTCTGCCCTTGAAGAACTCTGGTTGATTACTGTGTGGCAGACTTTGGGTTCATTTCTCACGTCATGATGTTTATGAAGTGTGGATTTGTGACCCATGTCTGGATTAGATTCTCTGCTCCACCAGGGCCACCAAGCAAGTTTTATTACATAAGGTCAGTGAAGTGTCTGACTGTGTCTGGAACCAGAACAGGCTCAAGACATCTCAATTCTTCTTTTATTCCCTCTCTTTGGATCTGATGTGTAGGGGTGCCGATTTAAGTTTTGCGTTACTTGTCTTGTTGTGAACTGTTCTTTGTGGCAACAAAGGGATCCCAGACAGCCTCCTCCCTCTCTTCCTGTCTGTCTTCCAGTTAGAGAAAAACTCAGCATACGATCTTTGGCCTAGAGAAATATTAAATCTATGTTAAGTATGCAGACATGAATGGGCAAAGGAAGGGTTTGTGGCAAAGAGGATCTGCTGAAACAAATAAATCATGTAAACGGGCAGAAAGAAATGTGAAATTGATTTCATCTTCTCAGCTCCTGGTACTTACTGCAAAGATGAAGTAGTGGGAACAGGTTGTCATTTGAAGTAATAGAAAGATGAGGGAGTTTTGAAGCTGACTGGGATTTTTCTGCCTGCTAATAGAGTGACTTGGATTACAGACTGTAAAAGTGAAGACGTTTGAGGAGGGCAGTTCCATTTAGTACGGATCATGCTTTCTGAGCAACCTCTGTTCCAGAGGGGAAGAAGCTGAAATCCCCAGGCCTGGAAGATATTGGATAACAGCTCATTAAACTCTTGTCATAAGCCTTCATTTAACGTCGTGGGAAAACTCACAGTATCTCCATTATGAAACCACTTAAATTTCTTTTCAAAACGCACATTGTTAACGTTTTTTGTTTATTAAGTGGAGCAGTAGATTGAAACTGCATGGATTTGATTCTCTCATCCTGTGCTGTATGCTCAGAAGACTGAGGTTTCCCAGAATTTTTATCGTGGTAATGAGATCACATTTAGCTAGCAGGTTGGAAAAGCTTTGGAACCGTTTAGGCCCACCCACAGTAAATTGGATCAGTGGTTAATATTTTGAGAAAATGGAAAGAATTAAACAAATTTGTATTTCTCCTAGGGGTTTGTTTTGTTGTTTAAGGTGATACTAAATGAGTTAACTTTTGAACTAGTAACTTTTGAACTAGTGGACTAGTAGATACTAAATGAGTTAACTTTTGAACTAGTGGACTACTAGATACTAAAGGAGTTAACTTTTGAACTAGTGGACTAGTAGATACTAAATGAGTTAACTTTTGAACTAGTGGACTAGTAGATACTAAATGAGTTAACTTTTGAACTAGTGGACTAGTAGATACTAAATGAGTTAACTTTTGAACTAGTGGACTACTAGATACTAAAGGAGTTAACTTTTGAACTAGTGGACTAGTAGATACTAAATGAGTTAACTTTTGAACTAGTGGACTAGTAGATACTAAATGAGTTAATTTTTGAACTAGTGGACTAGTAGATACTAAAGGAGTTAACTTTTGAACTAGTGGAACTATACAGCAGGTGACAGTGAACTGTCCATACTATGTGTCACCCACCAGCCCACCCCACGTTATTCCGTATCACTTATGAACCAAAAGCCTATGTTCTTGCAAGATTGACTTTTGAGGAGGCTCACCTTTCTGGATTTCCCTGGTAAGGGAGTTTTTGGTGTGGGCCCCAGGAATGAGAGCAGTCTGTGAGGAAGAGGCCGTCTCCCCAGCTGGGTCGGCGCGTTGAACGTTGTCCTCTGGGCGCGGGGACATTTCTGAAGCAGGCACTGCCAGTGCAGGCCGAGGGAGCTGGCTCAAAGAGCTGGGGGATCGTCAGGTCTGACCCTGACTTGGTTCAGAAGTCTCCTCTCCAAAGACCTGAGTGTGTGCTTCCCCGTATCTGCCCGTTCTCACTCTTGGCTCTGGCCATCATGGTGGCCCTCTCCCGGGCCCCCCGCTTCCCTTTCCCGTGGTGCTGAGGCCTCTGTAGTAGACGCACCCTTGACCCTTGTGTCTGGGAGCATGCTCACCAGGCCTTCCAGCCGAGAAGGGGTCTGGTTTGGAGCACACAGGCTGTGAGGGCTCTGGAGTCCCTTGCCCTCGTAGGATGTGCTCTGGTTTAGGAAGTGGGAAGAGGGCTTGTCCCGCGGTGGAGAAGCAGGGGGCTGACAGCCCTGGTCTCCCCCTGGGGACCCTTCAGCCCTGCCTGGGTATCTGCGGATTTAGTTATTCAAGGCTGTGGTGCCGTTAGAACAAAACAAAAGCCACTGGCCCTGGAGTAGATAGAAGTTGAGTTAGAACTTTGTGTTCCATGAACACTTTCTAGGAACTAGCTTCACATGTCCTGCCTAATCCTCCTGAGAAGTTACAGCGAATCAGAGTGAAGCTTCGACTTGGAAAAGGTCTGGAAGGTTGAGCCAGGGCCAGCCCTGCCGTTCTGGGGGTCGAGCTGTGTTAGCATCCGGGCACACCCTCCTTCCCCTGCATCATCCGCCCTCCTCCGCTGTCTACTCCAGAGGGCTCTGGGCCTGATGAGAGGGTGGGCATGTGCGCTCGGCCGCAGTGATCTGCTAAGATACGGTAAGAGAAAGGCATTTGCCTGATGGCAGAAACAGAGCTGGAGCATCTCATGAGGCCTGAATCCCTGTCTCTCTGTTCATCTTTTTACGTGATTCAGTGTTTTGTGAATAGGAAAAAAAAACCTACATCTAAATCCTGGGCACCTAACAATATTGACAAAAGAACAATTTTTGCTACTCTGGTTAGAGCTCTTCAAACCTGTTAGAAGATCCCCTGACGTTCGGAGAGTCTGCAGATTAGAACCCCACCGGGCTTCTGCAAGTCCCGAAATGAGCTAGGCCTCCAAGGAGCCTGTTGATCTAACCCTGGCGTGGGGACCCTGGCGGGTGGGGAGATCAGCTGGAGGGGAGTTCTTCTGTGCGAGATCTCTGTCTCGGTATGGGTGAACCACACCCTACCCCTCTGGATCCCTGTAGCACCAAGAAAGGACTGAGTTTATGATCGGAGCTGGCACTCATGGAGTAACTAGTTCGGGCCAGCCACCCCTCCAGGAGTCTGCTTCAGTCTTTGTCAAAGCCTGTAGGGTGTACGCAGATGTTCTGCCCTCCACCCGCCCCGCCTCTTTTGTAGGTGAGGAAACTGAGGCAGGGAGACCTGACGTAACACGTGTGAGTTTTCATGCCGCCAGGCCGGCAACCGGAATCAGACCTGCTTTTGTCTGATACCGTAGCTTGTGACTCTCCCCATCACACCGTGCCACTTTCCCGGGCGCCGCCCTTGCCACTCGGCGAACACACGCCCTGGAGAAGGCAGCGCCCCACGACACACGAGCGCAGAGTGAAGGTGGTGAGGGTCCTGTGTGCATGGCCCCCGTCTCCTCCCGCAGCGTTCTTTACACGACTGGAAAGTGTACGACTAAAGATAAAGGGAATATGAAACAGTGATGTAAGCGCAGTCACAATACAGATGCTTAATCGTGAAACAACTTGTTTCTGAACTTTAAATACTGTGCTCGTGTCTCAGACTTGACCCCCATCCCCTCCCCTTAGGGTGGATTTATTTTTACATCGATGGATTGTTTTCACATAGGGAGCAAAACTTTGATGCTGCTTAGTGATCAGGTACCCTTGTTTGGCTGATTTGTAACTGGGAGAATTGTTTTCTTTTTGAAACCCTTCTTTAATCTTGTAAAAAAAATATCTTTGATAAACAAGTGGATGCTCTAGCTCTGATGAAGGGCAAGTTGTGATAAAGGAAGAAAGGAAACTTGTTATTCTTTAAAGAAAGGAGTAAAAGTCATACCGGGAGTAATATGGAGTGTCAGGAACTGATTTCTTGAAATCAAATCTTGGATTGCCGATTTCGCTATGAATTAGTCTCCTGAAGCATGAGTTGGCCGTGTAGCCGTACATTTCTGTTTTTTAGTCTCTCTTATTTATTGGGCAGACCAAACTTGTTGCCTGTCCAGTGTTTAATTCTGCTTCCCTGGAGCAAAAACCATCATTTGCTCAGAGTTTTATTCAGAGATAAAGGTGCACCCTGAAACTCCGTTCTGTGATGCCTCAGCAAAGGTAGCCCTCTGCAAGCCCCGTGGAGGGTGGGGGTTCGTGGGCTGTCACTGGGGCTTGGGTGCCTTGCCCTCTGCAGGAGTGACGCCTGTCCCTTCTATATTGCACCTGGGCTGGGGGCTGTGACCCTCTGGCCCTCCTGTACTCCCCCGGGCTGGGGGCAGAGCTCAGGTTTTTTTTCCGGGGAAGGGGCCCTGGGCCGCTGCCTCTGCCCAGCCGTCCTCGTGTCGTCCGGGGGCCCGGGCACCAGCGGATTCCTGTGTGCTTAGTCACTGGGCCGAGGCTGTGGGAGGATGGGGAGACTGCGGAGGCTGCTGTCACCCCAAAGGAATGCCCGCTGCCGGCTGCTGGCCGGAAAAGGTCTCCTGCAGGCGGCCCCGCTGAGGCCAAGGGAAGCCCCCTCCTCTCCTTTGCCTGGCCAGCGCTGCGCTCCCTGGATGTGACTTCTCAACTCACTTTTTAAATGCCCATTTTTGTTTTGCGCTTTCCTGGTCTGTAAACACCCATGGCTATTCAAGATAGGCATTTTAGTGAAAAGTGAGGTTTCCAGCAAGAAACCCTCCCCACTGGATCGGGTGGTCTGTTCGGGAAAGACCTGCTGGACTTGGCAGGGGTGGCAGAGGTCAGGTCCGAGGCTTCAGCCTGGGGGGGTCTCCCGCTCCAGGGCCCCCCTTGAGACCCTGTTTATGGGGCCCCAGCCCGTCCCCCAGAGCCAGCTGCCGGGCAAGACCCCAGGGCGTGGACGGTGGTCCTTTCCCCAGCAGTTCTCTCAGTGGCTCCTTTACTGCAGCGGGGAAGCCCCCACGGTCCTCTGTTCCATAGGCCCTTCTCGTGGGAGGTGGTGGAGCAGACAGACCAGCTGAGGGTCCTGGCCCTGTCAGCACCGGCGCTGACACCTCGGTCAGGAGCTTCCTTTTCTGTGGCTTCTGTGAGCCAGGCTGGCTTCCTTCCCGGGTGGTGGGAGTCGAGGGCAGGGCCCAGCGCAGCCGCGCCGTCCTCAGTGGAATGCTGGCAGACCCCCGGGGTGTAACTGTGGCCATTCTCAGGAGGAGGGGCTTACAGGGTAGGCAGGCACCAAATATTGAATGCTCTGGATATTGGATATTGAATACATCTGCAGAGAGTGGCATTCTCACGACACAGCTTTTTTTTTTTAAAGTTAGATCTTCACATGCTGATATAAATTAAGTGTAAAAAGGTGCAGACCACTGTAGGTAGTGAGATCCTCAGGACTGCCTGTAAACAGAGCATATATCTGGTAAAGGCTGGTACAGTCAGAAAGTACAAACAATGCAAACAGCCTCCCAGACAGGGATAAGCACCTGCTTTCTGTGGGAAGAGGCTGGAGATGCTGGGTGACCCCTCACTACTCATCTTGTGCTGAAACACCCTGTGGTCTTCTGACCATGCTCATTTATTGCTTTTATTCTTTTTGAAGGTCAGTAGGTACTAGCTGAACGTAGGGTTATCTGTTTTTTCTTTTCTTTATTTTACTTCTTTGTGTTAAACTATTTTTGTGTGTGTTTGTTTTTTTAGGTAGACTTCTTTCCCCATGTCTGATTGTCCTTCTGAGAGAGCAGGCTCTGTGAGGATTTAGCGATGTCTCTAGCTCCCTGGGGACAGTAGCTGGCGACCTCCTTGCTGTTCCCACCAAGAACTGGGCTTTCTGGGGAACAGCAGCCTGGGATTCACCTTCGTCCTCTGTAAGAGCCCAAACAGTAGGCGCTGGCAGAGGCCTCAGTTCGCAATGCCCTTGGGACAGCGGGAATGCGCGCATGTGTTTCCTTGGTAAACGGCCTTGAAAATGCCGTGTACTTTTGGCAGGCTTGGATAAGGTTTTCCCTGCGTAACCCTTGGAAAGAACAATTCTCACTTGTAACACCCTGCTTCTGTAGGTCCACAATTTTATAATTAAAAATTTATGGGATCCCAAGGGCCCCATTAAAGGGCGTCTGGTCTTCACAACGCAGGTAAAAACAGAATTTGTGTCAGTGTTTCCTTTAATTTCTCAAATATGGTTATTTGTCAGTGCCTCCTATTGGATGCTTGTGTTGAATATTTTGTTGATGAAGGAGGCACGATTACATAAGGGAAAGAATGTTTAAAAACCAGCAGGCCTCACATTTTAATGTCTGAATGCGTCCCTGTTTCACAGGCATTACCTTGGGCCGGTCACCTCGCCTCTCTTGGAAACATGTAAAGGTGTTGTACCCCATCAGCGTTTCAGGGTTTTTGACCAGACCCACAGTAAGACATAGATTTATATTCTAGCCCCAGGACAAAATAAGGATGTAACTAAGATAAGTGTTTCCAAAACACTTCTTATCTGAAACAGTGCTCACTGTTCCTGCCTAAGAAGTACCATAATATTTTCTTATTTGATTCTAACAGTGGTGAGAACGTTCAGCTGATTTTGAGAACTGTCACTGGTGGCAGCAACTCAGGGTTTGAAAAACACATTGTTGAGGTCTTTTCTAGCTCTGATTTTGAGTTAGTTGTCTCTGAGTTGAGAATCCCGACCCTAGTACCCATGAAATTGGCCTTTGAGTTCAGCTTTCTGTTTTCTTATGAAAATAAGGAAGGAAGAATGTTACTTGTTTCTTAGGGCTACCCCCTGAGAATGGGAGGGTTGTCAGAATTTGAGGGTATGTTTCCAGTGGAAGGGTATATTCTGTTGTCCACCCACAAGCATGTTTGAATATCTTGTATACTTGATATTACTTCCTATTTTATAAAATACCTTAAAGTCAGTTATTGAAGTAACAGAAGTAATGGCAAATTTTATGGCTTCCTGTCTTTCCTCATACTATTTTACTACATACCAAAAACACAAAGAATGTATTGCAGCGTTATAACCACCGGTGAATTATTTTATACTGAGGGCTTTTTGCTAGAAAGGAGGGTGATTTGGAGTGACAGTTATTGTGCACGGGGTGCTCTTTCCGTTAACTCACACTTGCAAACAATCCCATTAGCCAAGTCCTCACCAAGCTTTGCTGGGCATGTGAAGTCATTAGATGAATTTTGAAAATAACTTGGTCTGTTCTGAGAGGCTCTAGGCGATCCAAGCCGGTGGACTGGTGCCTGGTAACTCCGACAGCCATTTTGAAATGTTACCATAGTGATAATTCTTCTGGAATTTCAAGCCATTAAAAGTGATATGGCTGACTCTGGGCTGTGTGCTGTAAAAATAGATGTCATGGGTTGTGTGAATCCTTTTCTCAACACTGTCGTCTATACCAGCTGCAGGAATCTGCTGGTTGACCCAGAATCCTTACCGGGGGCTTGAGGCTCCGCTGCCCTTCTTGACGGAAGTCATCTATCCACGTAATCATTAACCCGCTGGAATGAATGGCATTTAAAAAATGGTTCGATTTCTCCCTTATGTGAATTCAGTTGATTTGACCCTTGCTTCCTTTTCTTGGTGAGTTTTTCAGAAGTTGGGTTACGACCAGAGATGGATCACTGTTGATGCTTCTTCCATAGATGGGCTTGTTTGACTGTGTCCGGAGCTCCCTGGCCCTGTGGCTGGGACTTTGGCCTCTTACCCCCCACCCCACGCCCCCACCAGGTCATGGCGCCTCTTTGCAGAGGCTTGGGACTTGGCACCAGCCGTGTCCTGTTTCCTGGAATGTACTGTGGGCATCTCCGTGGACAGAGCACCTTTTCAGCTTTGCCCTGCCCGCTTCGCTCCTGAACCCCAGGGTAATAATTAAGAGAGTCTATATTAGTCTCTTCTCTAGTTAGAGGAATACAGGTTGGAGAACTCATAAATAGCGATTAGCTGATGGTCCGGGACATGAGGCAAACCGCTGGAGAGTGTGGTCGGCAGGGACGTTTGACAGCATGTTTACACACAGTCGTGTTGCTGATTCTCCGTGTTGAGTGGAGTTCCTGGCCCTGGTGGAGGTGGTGGTGGTCCACCTTCACTCTGCCAAGTGGGGGGCATTAGGCCTCCTCTGTGTTTCACTGGCACGGTCCTGCAGCCCCCGTGGGCTGGCCGCTGTCCTGTGCTGGGCGCTGAGCTCGGCTCTGGGGACCTGGAGAGGAGGGCCCTCAGCTGCTGTCCTGGCAGAGACTGCTGTATTCACAAACTACACAGCAGCATGGTGTGAATTTTATCAGGGCTGCATAGGAGGTGTCACGAGAGCCTGGGAGGGGGCTTGTTGGAATGGAAGGGTCAGGGATGGGTCATCAATGAGCAGGGCCTCAAGAGATAGCAGAAGAGTTCGTTAGGTACCAGAGCTTGAGGGGCGAGGTGAGTACAGGAGTATAGGAATAACTCGGAGCGGTAGGTTGCCTCAAAGAAGCAGGGCGAGGAGGCTGGGCTGCTTGGTCTACCTGTATTTGAGGAGCCTGGCTGACTTTACAGATGGGGGCTGAGGAGCAATGCTAAGAGCAGGTTTGTATTCAGTGAAGTTTCTCTGACAGTCATTGAGGGAGGGAGAGAGAGAATCCGGTGGGCTTAGTGGGTGGTGACGGAGCCCCAGAGACCTTTTGGAGAAAGGTTTTAGCAGGACCTAGTGAAGGATGAGGGAGCTGGGTCAGCAGGAGAAAAGCAAAGAGCCCAAGGATGACGAGAGACCAGCTGGAGAAACTGTGTAATCGCTGGTGCCACTGAGCAGGACAGAGGAAAACAGGCATCTGCAGGGAGGGAAGGAGGGAGGGAGAGTGTTTGCAGTTTCAACCTGTTAAGTTTGGGGCGCTTGTGGTGTGAGCAGGTGGACAGTCTCGGAGGTTTCTGGAAACAGCAGTGTGTCTGGAGAGAGAGAGCTGTGGATGCTGTTCTGGGAGTCATCCCAGGACTGGAGGGGTGTGCAGAGTGGGAAGAAGAGAGTCCCAGGGCCCACTTTTCAGGATAAATCTTCATCTTTTAAACAGTCTCTTTAAGAAAGAACAGCTGATACACAGAGGGCTGTGCTCTAGTCAAGCGCCTGGCACACTCCCCAGAGGGGAGCTCAGTGACCCCTGTTTTTGCACCTGGGCTGCCCCCCTGGCCTGGGGACTGGGTCCAGGGGCACTTCTGTGTCTGCAGGGGAGGGGGCCGTTCTGAAGGGCCCCGGCTCTTCCTGTCAGGTTTCAAAGGGAAAGACGGGAAGAATGATTGAGAAAACTTAGCTTAAGCTCCATGTGGCCCAGAGGAGGCCACAGCAGGTCAGGAAGGGAGATGCGTCCAAGGCCACTCACCCTTTGGGGGAGCCGGGCCTCCCCTTGTGGTGGCCTTTCCCCCGGCGCTGTCCCTTGGGAGAGGAACCCTCGGGACAAGCAGTGTGAGCCTACCTGTCTGATAAAGGTGAGAACAGATGGGACCCCCCCCACCCACAACTCTACCACACTCAGTAAGATTTAACAAGATCTGGAGGTAACACAGGGATGCCTGTGAGCCACTTCTGGCTCCGAAGTCACCAGGAGAGGAACCCCAGTGACTGGAAAGGTGTCTTTGGGAGGCAGAGCCTGAGGGTTTTGTCTGGTTTGCTTCTGATCACCTCTTCCTTTCCCCTTCTCGCAAGCCTGCTGTCCAGGTAATTTAGTGCATCTGATCTGCTGTCAGGCAGGAGCACGAGGGGCTGATATTACATACCCTGCAAGTCCTTTGCAAACATGACTAGTTTCCTGAGCAGTAGGTAACACTAGCCGGCCCCGTGGGACCCTCGGATGCCACCGAGCATGTTGCCGTCCTGAGATGTATGTTTCCATCTGAGGTTTCTGCTGCACTGTCATTTCTTTGAATTTTGTATTTTCCATAAGAGTATCACTTAATGTGAAGATCACTTGGGCTTTGTGGCCGGGCATAATCACAGGTATTCTCCTTTAGCTATTTTTCTTATTCCTATTAACCTACAGTCACAGGACGTGACACTTGTTATTCAGCACCTCCCTCCCCCTTTTTTTTAATGTTTAAAATATTTGGCCACAAATGCATCCTTTTTTATTTCAAAGTAGGTTTGCCTCAGTCAAGTCTCAATGTTTCTCATCATGTTTTTTTTCTTGAAGTGGGAGCACAAGGGGAGAGAGTCACATGTTTCTGTCCTCTGGCTCACCTAGTACTGCCCAGAATGCCTTATGGAGTTTGCATCCAAGGAGGCTTTGTAAAGGTGGCATTAACTTTGCAGTAAAGTAACTGACCCCAGACCTGTGTCACTTCAGGATTGGTCAAGTGCTAACTGAGCAACTTAAAACTTAAACAGAGGTGTGAGCTTGATAAATCAGTGTGTGTTTTGGACTAATTGGTGACCACCATTCTGAACATTAACTGACCTTGAGTGCCAGGAGGCTGATTGTGTGTAACCTTTGAATACCTCCCTGAGTTTGGACGAGAGCTAAACTCATACAGTGCATTTATTTTAAAGGACTTTGGTTGGGGGGAGGCACGGATCCCTTTCTTCTAAGGGCAAGTTTTGTATTGTTTAGTTCTTATGGTGGTGGTTCAGAATTTGGCGTTTCCTGTCCACACCAAGACAAATCTGTAAGTTAAACTTTAAAAAAAAAAACAAAACTATATAACCTAAGTGTGAAAACCAGTCCTGAGAAAGGACTTTATAACTCTACATGCAACTTCCTGCATTTAAAAAGCATGTATTCTGTCTTCCTGTCGCAGCTTCCTGGTGGCTGTGCGGTGCGGGCATGTCCCTGTGGAGTGCTGCCCGGGTCGTGGCTCTGTTCCCTGTGGGTTCCAAGGTTGTGGGGGTGTGGGGGCTCTCCTGTGGGGGGCTCCTGCCGCAGCCACTCCCCAGTCCTTCCAGTTCAGGGAGGGCTCTTTGACCTCATGGGAAATGTGTTGTACAGAAACAGAAAATGTAGTTTCATTTCCAAGGAGAAACCCACCCATTTCAAGTGGTTAATGCCAAAAAAAAAAAAAAGGGGGGATTTTTCATCTCACTTAGTGAAAGAGTCTGAGAATGGATCAGGCTTCAGGAGAACCCCTGGACACCTCGCTTCCCCCGTCACCTGCCAGCTGACCTGCCTGTACACTGGCTTCACCCTTAGGATACGTGTAGTGGCGGGAGGGCTGTCTGCATCTTCATCCTGCGTCTGCCCAGCTTTGGGTTTGGGGCCCACGTGTCTGTTCTCAGGGCACAGACGCGCCTCCTTACGTCTCCGCTGGCTGAGCTAGGCCCCAGTCCCTGGCCTGCACCAGTGTGTTCCAGGGAAGTGATGCTTGGATGGGCCAGCCCAGGCCACATGGTCCCCGAGCCTCATGGAGGAAGAGGACAAGGTGATCCCCCAGGGGAAAGTGTGGATGTTCTGATCAGAAGAACAGAGGTCAAGGAACAACACCTACCCGCTGTGGACGGGCTGCACGGGGTTGACAGAAGTGTATTTCAGCGTGTGAACAGGTTGGAGGTACTTCAAAGGCAAACAGGACTTTGGTTTCTTTCTCTTCGTGAGTTTAGAGAGGGAGATACTCTTTCTTCAGGAGGTACTCACTGTGGGGCAGAGACAGTCTCTGGCTTCTCCCTCTCCTCCCCGCTCCACCCAGATCTCTCTGCCCCGAGGAGGCCCCGAGGAGGGCCTGCCACTGCTCTGAGTTGCATTGAACAGACACATCAAATTAAAAACTTTTGGGCTCACTCACCAACATGGTTTCCTGTACAGTACTCCCCTGAGGGGGGATTGCGAGTAGTTATTCATCCATTTCATTCATCTATTGTTTTTATTAAAAAGAAAAAAAAAATCCAACCATCAGAGGAAGTGCAGCCAGCTGTCTCAAGAGGGGAGATGATGGGAGATGATATTTTGATTACGTTAATCCATATCCTGTTAGTTCCCTTTGCTTCTGTCGCTGCCACTGGTGAAGTCACTAATGTGAACTAATTACATTTGCTCTGAAAAGCCAGAATTTTTAATGTGTCTCAGCAAGAAAGGTTAATATTATCAATTTAACAGCATGAATGAAACATTGTGTGCATTGAACTCGAACTGTCCTAAAAGCTTGGATAATAAAAACCCAGTGGCTTCTTTAGTAACTCACTGGATAAACAGCTGTTGGTGAAAGACGCTCCATCCCTTCCTCTTTGGTTTGGTCTGATGTGGGGCCAGGCTGGCGGTTCTGGATGCTCCCTGTTGACCGGGCGGCCTGGTGTGTGACATAGCAGACCCCGTGACGAAAGATGCTTCCCTCCCTCTGAAAGTCTGGCGAGGGGGCCGCGTGTGTCTTCCTGACCATGGGGGTGTTTTCAGAGAGAATCATAGATCGCCTCACTCCCCCAGTGCTAACAGCCTTCCTGTTTGAAAAGCCTCTATGAATTGTCAAGTCTTAGAGCACAGGATCCTTCACATGCCGGTCATCTCTCCGGAACCAGCCAGCCCCTCGAGGAGCGTTCTGGAGAGCTGGGTGTCCTGGAGGGGCGCTCCGCCCCAGGGGTCTCCGTGGTCCCTGCGGTGCCCGCCGTGTGTAACTGTCTCCTGCCCCTGTGCCCGCCTCGGTGACGGGCAGTGAGGATGTTCGCAGCCTGCTTGGTTCCCTCGGCGTCTGGGAGCCATCCAGTGGCTTTTTCTGCCGGCAGCGCGTCGAAGGTTCTGACTGGTGCCGCTTTGGTGACCACTGGGTTCCTTGGCGTCCTTCAGTGTTCAGATTAGGAGCTCAGCGAGGATTTGTTCTGCTGTGAACGTGCGTGTCTCTCTCTCAGAGGGGTGGTGGGAGCTGAGTATCTGGCAGGAGCTGAGGAGGAGGTCTGTCAGATACGTTCTGAAAGGTCCTCGGCTAAGGTTTTCAATTGGACATTTTTCCCAAAGTCATTTTTTAAAGAATAAAAAAAAATGATTTTGCCTGCTTGCTTCCTGCCCCCCTCCTCACCGGGATCCTAGGAGGAAGAGAGGCAGGTTTCAGAAGTACGTTTTTTCCCCGCCAGGTTTGTGTCACAGTCTGAGCCTGTCGGGTGGAGTTGGATGGGGCGAGGGCGACCTGCAGCTTCCTCTGACCTCCTCTCCAGCTCCGGGACAGCCTGGAGCCTTGCGGGTCTTTGCTGTTTGTGTGGTGCTGACAGAGGCCCCCCAGGCCACCGCTGTCTGTCTCCAAGGCCCGACGCCTGTGACCCCGGCTCCTCTGACCGCCCTCGTCACTCAGGGGTGTCTGGGGTGCCCGCTCACGTGCGTGTGCCTGAACTGAAAGCCTGTGACGGGCATCGGTGCGTGTCTAGGTTTGGTCCAGGAGCCTGATGACAGCAAATGACGGCAGAGGCGGCAGCTGCCCTCGCCCCGAGGGGGACCCGGCTCGTCCCTCAGTGGCTCCAGTCATCAGGCTGGGCGGAGGCAGCGGGTGCAGCGCTTTCGCAGGACCGCTGGGCCGGGCCGGCCCGGTCAGGCTTAGACGGTGCCCGAGGACCCGGTCTCAGATGCTGTCTGTCCGTGCCGACGTCCTGCAGGTGGCGGCTGCTGGATCCCGTGCCTGGCGCGGGGCTCAGGCCTTATAAATATCAGAGAGGCTGTTGATGATTGTGTGTGGTCGTGTCCTTTACGTTCTAGGTGCTGAATTTGAGCTAGAAAACCACCCCACAGAACCTGAGTCCTGACGTGTGCATCATTAGGCCGTAGAGTCCTTTCTGAGGCCAAGTCGCAGTCCGCCCCCACCCCCTCCTCCTATTCAGGATGTAGGTGGATGAGTCTCAGTTTCACGTTCAGCTGAATTTCTCCATTAAGATTATAAAAGACTGAAGTGACTGGCAGTCCAGACTTGCACTTGAATACCTAATGACGTCCAACACTCTCTCGAATCCCATCTTATAGCTTGCCCAGCATGCTCACTTGATCCTCCTACCGACTGTTTCGGTGGGCGTAGTTAACTCCGGTTTACATTCTGGGGGACTGACTGTTGTCGGGTGTCATTGCCCAGGCTTAAGTGGTTAAATGTGAACCCTCACACCCTTCCATCGCCCGGATGTGTACTCTTATTTCCTGAAACACGAACAAGACAAAACTAAATAAGAACCAAGTTGAGATGACCTTTCATCCCACTTAAAATTCAAAGTTTACATTGCTTTAAAAAAGTTAGCTTTAGCTTTGAGCGTGGGAACGACATGCTCATTGCTTTTATGCCAAAGGTGTGCCATCTGAGGGCTGTCCTCTGTGTTTTAGACAGAACTGACCTTGATTAATGCTTGACTCGGGAACTATGCAGAACATCCAGGAAATGGTGATGGCTGATCCTGGCCACTCCTGGTTTTGTGAAGTTGAGGCTCACATGCCGCGTTATCTGGGTGACCTGGTGAAGGTCCAGCGTGAGAGAGTCTGCTGTTCTCATCTTTGTCAGCAGCCCTCTCAGCGAATCTTATGCATACATGTTATTTTTCCGTCATTTTCCTCAAAAAGGCATTTTGGGACTTCTTCAGAGTCCAGTATAACTGTGGATATGCATCATAAACAAAATTATAAATTGATAAGACATTATGTCTTTTGATACCAAATGGCATTTGCTTGGTACTTCGTCAAACCCTCTCTTAAGCATTTGTCTCTTGAACCTATATTACCTATAGGAGATCATTATGAAAATACAAAATAGTTTGAAAACAGGTACCTTTGCTTACAGAAAATACTGACTTCATGATGGCAAACGTCTGAAGGGAGGACGGGGCTCCTGTGACGGGGCCCAGCGTTATTCGGTCCCCTCTGTGTTTATGATGGGCAAGGTCCAGCCTCGTCCTCTGTGAAGAACTCAAGCCCAGAGGACGTACTTAGGCAGTGTCACGTTCTACTAGAAATATTTTGGCCTCATTGTGCACTTCAGAAAGTAAAAGCCTTGTGACTCAATGTCCTATTAAGTTCTGGTTAGTTATCTTGATGCTTGAACGCGTGTTAGCGTTCCTGGTGCTGCTGGGCTTGTGATGTAGCCTTTGACATAACCTGCGTACCTTATGCAGGTGATGAGTTCACCCTGGGCTGCCTGTGGTTTTTTCGAAACTCTTCCTTCCAGTTTTTCTTTTAGAGAATGTCAGGGCTGTGGTTAGGAAGACGGTGAATGAAGCCAAGAGTAAATGAAGGCTAAAAAGCATTTAGCAGGTCAGGTATCTGAAGCTTTTGAGAAGAACAAAAAAGCAATAAACAAGAAACCCAAACAAAGCCGAAATACAGTCTTGAGGCACAAACCGTCAAAGCCTGGGGTTCACTGTAGCCTTGGTGCCAAGTCACACTAAGAGCCGAAAAGGCCTCTGTGGTTGGGCACGTGTGGCAGGAGAAATCGATGTATCTGGGGGGGGAGGTTTCTCCTTTTGAGGAGAAAAGGACAACAGAGGGAAATGTTTTATTCTGAGGTGTTTTATTTACAGTAAATATGCGGCTTGCTCTCTGTAGGGGAGAGCTCCATTGGTAGTGTTTGGAAGGCAGGGTAGGGGAGGATACTATAATATCTGTGCTACGGAGCTTCCGTTAGGGCTACATGTTGAAAACATTCTAGAAGTCACACCGTTTAGACAAATGGTTGATTTAGGAATTTCTCCTTCCTGCTCCTTGGCACCCTCAAATGCCTCTCCCCGCTTCCCTGTTAGGAACCTGAACTGGCTCTTTAAAGAGATCGAGTGCAATTTAATTATCTAGGGAAACCTCCAGTTTGTATTCCACAGGAATATCTTTCTGGTTGGCACATCTCAGAATATCTACAGTCCAAAAAACCTCCTTCCTGAGTAGAAGTGATCAAAGGATGGTATTTACTATTGCTTCAACTTTTGTTTTTAAAGATGTTTTATGCTCTGTAGTTCCCAGTCTGACTTCACATTTCTAGACTCCATATTTTAGAATAACTTTCTTGGGTAAGTAATTAGCAGAAACTATGGTGTTGACCTGCATTTTCTTTCCGTTAAGCTGCCTCCATTGTAGGATTTTTGCTAGGGCTTTAGTGTGGTTTTCCTGAGCATTGGGGGTACCCGGGAATCTACACTCTAAAAACAAACAACCCTTGGCTTTTCTGTTTTTGTTGTTTCAGTCGCTCAGACGTGTCTGCGTCTTTGTGACCCCACGGGCTGCAGCACGCCAGGCTCCTCTGTCCTCTGCTGTTTCCTGGAGTTTGCTCAAGTTCACGTCCATTCAGTCAGGGATGCTGCCTAACCAGCTCATCCTCTGTCACCCCCTTCTCCCTTGGCCTTCAGTCTTTCCCAGCATCAGAGTCTTTCCCAGTGAATCATCTCTTCACATCAGGGGCCAAAGTATTGGAGCTTCAGCTTCAGCAGTGGTCCTTCCAGTGAATGTTCAGAGATGATTTCTGTTTGTGTGACTTCCTAAAACTTTTAGACGCCATATAGGGGAGTGACTTTCTTCCAGGGTTTGATAAAAGAGAAAAAGACAAACACTGTATGATATCACTTCTGTATGTGTGCACACTCAGCTGTGTCTGACTCCTTGCAACTCCATGGACTGTGTGTAGCCCGCCAGGCTCCTCTGTCTATGGAATTCTCCAGGCAAGAATACTGGAGGGGGTGCCATTTCCTACTCCAGGGGATCTTCCCGACCCAGGGATCGAACCCACGTCTCTTGTGTCTCCTGCATTGGCAGGAGGATTCTTTACCACTAGTGCCACGTGGGAGGCCCAATATCACTTATATGTGAAATCTAAAAACATACAACAAACTAGTGAATATAACAAAAAGAAGCAAACTCATGGATACAGAGAACAAACCAGCGGTTACCAGTGGGAGAGGAGGGGCAATATAGGGACAGGGGAGTTGGAGGTAGAAAATATCAGGTTTAAGGTAGGCCACAAGGACATATAATGTTATACAACACAGGTGGAATATAGCCAATGTTTTATAATAATTATAAATGGAAAGTAACCTTTAAATTTTATGAAAATTTAAAAAGTTATTAATTCTACAGAATAATTAGATTTAAGCTTTGGGGAATAAATATGATTGCACAGGTGAAAATCAAGCAATCATTCTGTTTTGAGAGCAGAAAAAGAAGACTTCCTTCCTAGATGACATTTGCCATCTAGTCTTTCTGCCTGGTTTGCTCATTCCTTCTTCAGTAACAGGAGGCTCTATATTGCCTTTTGTCAAGTACCCAGAGGGTCATGTAGGAAAATAGCAGACTCTTAGCAAAAGCATCCCCTCATGGAGAAGAAACCGCTGAGTCCTTTCCGGGCCTCCAGAGGGTTCCTCAGGCGTGCCGTCGCCTGTGCTGGGGGGCAGGCACTCTCGTGTGCCCGCTGGCTGATGCCAGCCCACCGCTGCGTCCTAGTCCCGTGTTGCCCCCATGACTGTAGAGTCGTCGCTCTTGGACCAGACGAACTCTCCGAGTTGTTGGATTTTCCCAGGAGATACCGTGAAATATCATCATAAATAAAATCAGGTCTTCGTCTAAAGCTTTCAGCAAGTAGGTTTAAAGGCATAGCCCTGTTGTTCTCTTCCTCAGGTCAGTCACTTCAGTCGCTCAGTCGTGTCCGACTCTTTGTGACCCCATGGACGGCAGCACGCCAGGCTTCCCTGTCCATCACCCACTCTGGGAGCTTGCTCAAACTCCTGTCCATTGAGTTCTCTTCCTACATGTGGATTTTTGTGTGGTTAGTAACACAATTGTATACATTTATTTATCTAGATTTCTGTGATCTGTTCCTGTTCGTATGGGTACATATATACACACTTGTGTTCATGACAGACTTCCAGCACTTTTGCAAAGTTTGAGATGCCTAGTGTACAGTAGCCTCTGAGCAGTCAAGTAAAGGGGGCAGACGGTGAGCTGGTGTGTGGCGGGGAACCTAGGGCCTTAAGAACCAGTCTGTCCCTGGAAAGCTAAGGCTGTAAGCAGTCTGCCAGAGCTGGGTCCTGAAATGGTCCACCCTCCTCTCGTCTGGGTAGGAAACAGCCTCTTCAAAGATCGATCTTCTACCTGACAAGTGTATCCAGCAGTCCCGCACGTGTATCCTGTGAAATACCAGTTTCAAATTAGCCCAGATCTGGGATGTGGACAACATGGATCCAAGTCTAAAACAGATCAGTTTGTGGACAGACGAGGAATTTAGCAGCATTTGAAAATAAAGCCACCAGAACGGATGCTGCTCTTGCTCCTTGGTGAAGCAGGCAGCGTGTTCTGGCTGAGCGGTGAGATGCTTGAGCGGATGGTGCGCTCCCTCTTGGGGCGTCTGTGTGCTGAGATGCTGTGGAGGTGGTGTAAACATTTCTGAAGGGGTTAAAGATAATTTTGTAGCATTAACTCTAAGCAAATGTGACTTGATCTGAACCAGTTCTGGCCAGAACTCCTGTGATTTATGATTAGCGTAAGGTTTTCTGAAGTTCAAATTTTCAATGTAATTTTCTTATTTTTTTCTAAAAAGGGGTTCTGATCATTTAGTATTGTTTTAAAATAATATTATTTTCACTTGTTATAAAAATTAAGTTCACCAGTACAAAAATTGTCCTCATAATGAATCCCTTAAGGAAACATGTGTTAAGTTAATTATGATTTCATGGTAAATAGGTTATTTTTAGATTTTTCTTTTATTGCCCCTTCTTCCAGTAACTGGCACTTCTGTATCTGCCTTTTGAAAATAAAGTACCGATTAGGTGGATGTAAACATAAGGGAGGTAAGATGGAAGTGCATTTCTGTTTTTATAATTTGCTGCTGTTAAGATTTAGAAACATAAATGCCACAGTGTTTCCATGACGCAGATATGTCATCAGGTTCTTACAATGTACCTTGAGGGAACTAGGATTTCCATGTCATTTGGAGGAGGGCAGGTCAGTGACTCATTCATCTCTTCTTTCATCAATTCACTCATTATGTAAACATATATTAGATGCTCACTGGGCACCAGGAGTCATGAACATACATGGGTGCCTGCCCACATGGACTGTTGGGAGATGCATTAATCACACCAACCACAAACAGACACACTGTTGTTGTTCAGTCACTCAACTGTGTCTGACTCTTTGCAAGACCATGGACTGCAGCACACCAGGCTTCCCTGTCCTTCACCATCTCCCGGAGCTTGCTTGGCAAGCAAATCAGTGATGCCATCCAGCCATCTGGTCCTCTGTCGTCCCCTTCTCCTCCTGCCTTCAATATTTCCCAGCATCAGGGTCTTTTCCAGTGAGTCAGCTCTTTGCAACAGGTGGCCAAAGTACTGAAGCTTCAGCTTCAGCATCAGTCCTTCCAATGAATATTCAGGACTGATTTCCTTTAGGATTGACTAGTGCCCCCTTATTTGAGGGTTATATATACATCCCAAGACCCCCAGTGGATGCCTGAAACTGACCCCTATAGATACTGTGTTTTTTTCCTATGCTTATATACTTGTGATAAAGTTTATAAATTAGGCAAAGTAAGAGATTAACAGTAATGATAATAAAATAGAACAGTTGTAACAGTATACTGTAATAAAAGATATAAATGTGGTCTTTCTCTCTCTAAAAATATCTTAGCGTACAAAATTAATGCCTTTCCCATCTTAACTAAGCACTGATCACACTCTGTGGCCATACCTTTTGCAGTCTGAGATGTGGGAGCAGAACTAGCATAAGTTTCTTTTTGCTTTGTCACGGTTTCCTGGCTACAGGATGCATTCTTACCGTTGATCTCGACAACCTCAGCATATGATTTTTCTTCCTTCTTTTTTAAGTCTAGAACTTTAACTTTTTCACTTAAAGGAAACACTTTACAGCCTCTCTTTGCCACGTCCGAGTTGCCAGCATCACTACTCTTGCACTTTAGGGCCATTTTAAAATAAAGGTCACTTGAGCACAAGTCCTGCGACACCATTGATCTGATGACCAAGATGGCCACCGGGTGACTAACGGCCGGATGTGCCAGAGGAAAGGTGCGCTCACATCCTGGGCCGCGTGGAACCGGAGGGCACGCTGTCTCATCAGGCTGTAGGCAGGACTGTGTGCAAGTTAAAACTCATGAGTTGTTCATGTCTGGAGTTTCCTATTTAATATTTTCAGACTCCGGTTGACTGAAGGTGACCAAACCCGTGGACAAGAGAAGGCGACTGTAGAATGTGGCATCTGCGACGAGGGCCCCTGAGGCCAGAGGTGGTGCTGTGAGGCCCGGGGGAGAGGAACGCAGGCCCAGGGCCCAGGGTGCGAACGCGGGTGGGGAGTGGGGCCCAGAGGCCAGGTCCAGGGCGCGGTGTTTGCCATGTGAGCAGCGAGACCTCAGATGCGGGTGCACACGTGGGAGGGAGAGAGGCCATAGTACGGGGAACATTGTGTCAAGAATCACCCTGTGCACCGCTGGCCCAGAGATTAGAGAACAGGCTTATTAGGAAGCTATTGAAGGAGCCCAGGGGACTTCCCATGTGGCGCTCGGGGTAAAGAACTCGCCTGCCAAGGCAGGATACCTGAGAGCCACGGGTTCGATCCTTGGCTTGGGAAGATCCCCTGGAGGAGGGCATGAAAACCCACTCCAGTGTTCTTGCCTGGAGAATCCCAAGGACAGAGGGGCCGGGCGGGCTATGGTTCATGGGGTCACCAAGAGCTGGACAGGACTGAAGCCATTAGCGGCAGCAGCGGCAGGCGGGGCCCAGGCAGAGCGCACTGTGAGCTTGGGCTCGTGGCTGGGACGAGGAGAGGGTGGGTAGGCAGGTAGCCCTGGCTATACTGTGCTGGGCGGCGGCGTGCGGGCATCCCGGGCGGTGTCCGGGGCTTGGGCTGCACGCGGCCGCGGCGGCGCCGGTCCCTGAGCCTGGCCAGTGGAGGCGTCGGGCGGCGAGGAGCAGGAGTCGGCCTCTGCAGGGTGTGAGGCTGCAGCGCCCCTGCAGCAGACAGGGTGGGATGTGCGCGGGGCTCCGAGGGCCGCCCTTCGGGAAGCGGCCCAGGGGAGGTGGCCCTTGAGAGCAGAGCCGGTCTCTGCACGGACGCGTTGAGGGGCGAGGCGGCCGGGCCAGAGACGGAGCCGGAGGCGTGTGGATGGTCGGCCTGGCGGGGAGCACAGAGCCGTCAAGGAGAATGCGGGCCCGACGGGAGGAAGGCAGGGAGTGTGTGTCTGAGACTAGGTTTAGGGGGGCGCTCAGTTGGAAGGGCCTAGAGCCACCGCCGGGAAGAGAAAGGAAGGCGTCCAGTGGCTCTTCCCGCAGGAAGGCCTTGAGGAGGCGGCCTGAGGGCTGGTGGGGGCGCGGTGGGGAGGTCGGGAACGGAGTTTGTTTTGTGGATGCGGCATGTGCGATCTTCATTCCCTGGCCAGGGATCAAACCCCTACCCCCTGCCATGGTGTGCTAACCACTGGACCACCAAGGAGTTCCCTGCGGAGTTTGTTTTCTGTGTCAAAGCCTGGAGTCCAGGGGTAGCCCTGGTGAGAGCGAAGGGAGGGTCAGGGAGGGAAGAGGGGAAGGCCCCAGCGGGATCCAGGGGCCAAGGATGCCTGCGAAGAGCGCACGGAGGGATCTGCTTCAGATTGGAGGAAGGCCGACGGTCCCTTAGGAGGGGCGGTGATGCCGGCCTTCCCTGTTGTATGCTCCACTGTGGCATTCGCTGTGGGTTTGGGTATGTTGTCTGTTCCATCCTTACAGAACCCTGTGAGCAGAAGCCGCCATGACCTGCTCATAGAGGAGGATGATGCTGAGTCCTAGGGAAGCTTCAGAACTGTGCCCACAGTCCCCCAGGAGGACACGACCCCGGGCGCTGCCTTTCCCCGAGTCTGCAGCCTGGTGGGGAGCTTGGCCGCAGTGGTGCCCTTGTGCCCTGACCCAGGAGCCTGGGGGTAGTGGCAGCTGCGATGTGGCGTTCCAACCCAATAAACGTTGACATGAACTCAATGCTGTGGGAGATGGTTGCATTTATTTTAATGATTAGTTCTTTTCCTAGTAATATTAACTAGTGTCAAGAGAGGGAAGCTTAGCACTCTTGGAGTAAAATAGCAGGTCTGTATATTGATTTACTCGACTGAGCTTTCCACTCAGTTACTGGCGTTAATTTATCCTTTGTTAACTCTTGGTATTATGAAATGATGGCCATGCATTTATTATCAAATGGTACTGGTTTCTCTTACTTGGAATGCACGCATCAGGCCACTGGCTGCACTAAGCATTGCCTGCATGAGCCCATTTGACACCCCTGGCATCCTCTTGGGGTTTGTGTGTCTCCGTTGACACATGTTGCAGGTTAGGGGGCTGGGAGCACAGAGACCCAGAGGCAGGGCCTGGCCCAAGCTCCTCCGTGGCACGGCTGTCTCTCCCTCCGGGTTCTTCTCTCTTCTTTCTAATTTCCCTTGAAATGAGAGGAGACTTGCAGACTTGCCTGTGTGGGGCCCCTGGTGCAAGAGGGCTGTGCTTCTCTTTAGTCCTCTTACGGTGTCCTGAAGATAAAGAAGAAAAAGGTCCTTGAGGAATTGCAGATGCTGTGTGCAAGATGTCAGGCTGAAACTCCTGGAAGCTGTTCAAATTCCTCTTTGGAGAAACTTCTGTTGTCTCTTCCTTTCCTGTTTTGAAGGTTAAAGCTGCTCTAAAATCTGAACGTTGGTCCAACAATCTCTATTGTCAAGACTTCGGAAAAACAGCAACTCTTACACATTGCTGTTGAGAATGCAAAATAGCCCAGCTCTCGTGGAAGACAGTTTGGCAGTGGTATATATGAAAGTTATGTAAATACGTGTAACCTTTGACCCACAAGTCCTACTTCTGGGAATCTGTCATGTGACACACCTGTACTCAGACAGATTGCAGCATTGTTTGTGATCGTAGTAACTGGGAACAATCCACGTGTCCTTCAGTGGGGGGCTGGTTAATAAACTAAGATACAGGCACAGGATGGGATACTCTGGAGCTTAAAGAAACACAAAGGCACTCTATTCTCTGTGTGGTTAGCTCTCCAGGATACTAACCGAAAAAGACAAGATTTCCTTCTTTTTTTGTAGAATTAAGGAGTGGAAATAAGACTGAATCTTTGCACTTGCTTGTGTTTGTATAGACTGATGCCAGAAGGAAAACCAAGAAAGTGACTAATATGAGGACTCCTGGGGGCGGGTGGGGATAGGGTGGAGTTGACACACTTCAGTGTACATTTTTGTATCATTTTTGATTTTGTCTTGTGCTTATCTGTCTATCCATGCTCTGTTGTGTCCCAACTCTTTGTGACCCCACCAGGCTCCTCTGTCCATGGGATTCTCCAGGCAAGAATACTGGAGTGGGTTGCCATTTCCTCCTCCAGGGGATCTTTCTGACCTGGGGATTGAACCCACGTCTCCTGTGTCTCCTGCATCGCAGGTGGACTCTTAACCGCTGAGCCACTGGGGAAGCCTACCACCACTTTTGCTTACATTATGTATTAAAACTTAGAAAAAACTGCTGCGCTTTCTCCTGCTGAGGTAGCAGGGGGCTCTGGACCTCTCTCTGCGTTGATCTTGGATGGCATTCCGTCTTGCAGAAAGACCGAGTGACAGAGGCAAGTCTGTGCCCCTTGGATAGATTTCCTTCTTCTGTAGCTTACGTGCCATTTGAATGGTTGCCCCGGGACGCTTCTTGGAAATCGCCTTCGTGTTCCGTGCTGCGAGAGCGTTTCTCCCACGATCCACACCGCTCTAACATCACCTGCACCAGCAGAGGAGAACCTTGTGCCTTTCTTAGTTTGTAGAAAGGGCTATTTCCAGACATGTTTGTCTTCTCCCTTTCGCTTCCTTATCTTGTCCTTATTCAAGTCAGAAGGTCTGCTGATCAAATATACTCCCATGTTTTACAAGAACTAACTTTCTGATTGTTCTGTTTTACTTTAAATAGAGAGTTGAGGTACACGTGGTAAGGAATTCAAAGGACCACATGGATGTGTCTCCTTAGTTATTTCTTTGACCCTCCTTGGGCACTTGAATGGTGTTGACTTTTTCACTAATAAGCGTTGATGTAGAAATGCGTTGAATGCTGATTTGTTGTTGTTCAGTCGTTCCTGACTCTCTGCCAGCCAATGGACTGCAGCACGCCAGGACCCCCTGCCCTTCGCCATCTCCCAGAGCTTGCTCAAACTCATGTCCATTGAGTCGGTGATGCCATCCAACCATCTTATCCTCTGTCTTCTCTTTCTCCTCCCACCTTCAATCTTTCCCAGCATCAGGGTCTTTTCCAATGAGTCGGTTCTTTGCGTCAGGTGACCAAAGTATTGGAGCTTCAGCATCAGTCCTTCCAATGAATATTCAGGGCTGATTTCCTTTAGGATGGACTGGTTTGATCTCCTTGCAGTCCAAGGGACTCTCAAGAGTCTTCTCCAACACCACAGTTTGAAAGCATCCGTGCTGGTTTGGAGCAGTGTTATTCTGTATCTCTTGAATCGACCCTAAGGGCACTCTCTCTCTCTCTTTTTTGCTGTACTTAGTTCCCCAACTAGTGACTGAATCTGGGCCTGGTAGTGAAAGGTGCCGAGGCCCAACCACTGGACCACCAGGCAGCTCCCTGATCCTAAGCTCTCTTGACGGACGCCACAAGGTCCATGGATCACTATGATTAATTTTTCAAGCTATCAGCTATTTAACTGTCTAATGCCAAGTGTTCAGGAGATAATATAAATTCAGTATAATGTAAATTCAAGCTGGTGGCTCCAGCAGCTTACCCTTTGAATTATAGCTCTATTGGTTCCCATTTATAAACACCCTTTAACCACTCAGTTTGTAATCAGAGAAGTCACTTGGGTGCTAAGTCAAATATGGGTTAGTTTGCATCTTAGATTCCCTCTGACAGTTTGATTTTATAAGAGGTGTGTGAGCATGAGAACCCTGTTGTGTGGGCATGGAAGGGGTGGAGGTTGGTAGTGATTAGAAGGTGATCTCAAGATTAAAAAAAAAAATTCTACCCCAAACTGCAGCCCTGGGCAGTGAATCAACTGGTGGATTGCCCTCTGTGGTTGGGACTTTTGAGGGAGCCTGTCAGGTTCTGCTGTTATCTCCAGAGAAATGGTACTATGATCAAATCTGGGTCAGCGGTGTTGCAGGCCACGGTAGTAGGTATCACTGGTTTATTGGGAAAATGATTCCTCTTTATTGTTACTGTTCAGTCGGTCAGGCATGTCCAACTCTTTGTGACCCCATGGACTGCAGCTCGCCAGGCTTCCCTGTCCTTTTCTGTCTCCTCGAATTTGATCAAATTCATGTCTGTTGAGTTGGTGATGCTATCTAACCATCTCATCCTCTGTTACCCCCTTCTCCTCCTGTCCTCAGTCTTTTCCAGCCTCAGGGTCTTTTCCAATGAATCAGCTCTTCGCATCAGGTGGCCTAAATATTGGAGCTTTAGCTTCAGCGTCAGTCCTTCCAATGAATATTCGTGGTCGATTTCCATTAGGATTGACAGGTTTGATCTCCTTGCAGTCCACGGGACTCTCAAGAGTCTTCTACAGCACTGAATGATTCCTTATTGACTCTTAAAGTATCACCTATAATACTTGTTTTAGCAGCAGAATGCTTCACACATGGTGTGTGTGTGTGTGTATGTGTGTGTGTGTGCCTGCGTTTGTGTTGAGGGGTGTTGTGGGTTGTTGTGGGTAGGGGATGAGTTAGGCCAAAGATGTTTGAAATATATTTGTAGGAGGTATATGTTTGCCTATTGAATCATTCTAAAGCTAAAAATACCCCCCTGCTTAATTTTGATTTGATTTGCTTACTACTACCAGGAAATGATTCTTATATGACCAAAATATGTTTCCACATATATACTTCTGCATGTCCTTTCTTTATCCACCAAGTGTATTCCTCAGTGATACTATATAAAATACAGACGTGTATGCAAATCATCTTATTCTGTTGACTTTTATTGTAAAATTTGAAAACTGTAGGATCCAAAACAAATCCCATTTGTTCCCTAATATTCACTTGAATCCCTGGTAGCTTAGTGGTAAAAATGCAGGAGACCATCTGCAATGCAGGAGATACGGGTTGTATCCCTGGGTCAGGAAGATCCCCTAGAGAAGGAAATGGCTACTCACTCCAATATTCTTTCCTGGGAAATCCCATGGACAGAGGAGCCTACCACCCATGGGGTCTCAAGAGTTGGACACAACTTAGCGACTAAGACACCAACAATATTCATTTGTAGAGCTCACTTTTCAGCATTCAGAATGTTTTAAAACTTTTTCCTCTGTAAGTAGAGTCAGTCCATTGGCAATTAATCTATGTTTTGGTGTCTTTGCTGCAAGCATTTAGTTAATTGCTTTTATTCTTGAGCCATCCTTGCCCTACTTCTAGGACTTGATTTTTGGCAGCTACAGTGGCTACTCCAGGAGTTATTAGAATTAAGAGCCAGAGGGAGATGCTGTTTAAATTCCATTTAGGCAGGGCGGATGTGCTCACATATCTATGTGGGGTGTCTGGGGGCTCTGTGCTCTGGGTCAGGCTGGGGAGAAGGCCCTTTGGATGCATCTCTTTTCTTTCAGTGAGACCCCACTAGTGAAGTGCTTCCTGCTGACTCATTATTCAACAAGTACTTGTTGTTCCCGGAGGTTATGATTGCTTTTTTCCCCCAATTAGTTTAAAAAGCTGAGTTTGGGCAGGATTCTTGTTGAAGCAGAATAATTTAATAGGTTATTGACCACCTCTCTGAAGCTCTTCATCTGTAAGATGGGACTAATACCACCTACCCCACTGGCTCAGACTCTGCAGGTGAACACCTACAGGTCAGTGTAGGCAGCGTTGGGAGCTAACAGCCTAGTGGTTGATTTCAGAGATGCTTTATTTTCATTTGGAGGTTGCTTTGCACCTGGCAAGAGAAACTAACACTCCAGTTTGTGATGCTCTCGTCCGTGTGACACCCTTCTTGTCATTAATGCTTTAGAAACTAGACTGGTACTCACCAGGAAGTAGAAAAATGTCCTTTTATTATATAAATACCTTCTAATTTAGCTGTTTTTAAAGCTTAGGTTTTTTGCACTTGCCTAACATATGGAGAAGGCAATGGCACCCCACTCCAGTACTCTTGCCTGGAAAATCCCATGGACAGAGGAGCCTGGTGGGCTGCAGCCCATGGGGTCGCTAAGAGTCGGATACGACTGAATGACTTCACTTTCACTTTTCCCTTTCATGCAATGGAGAAGGAAATGGCAACCCACTCCAGTATTCTTGCCTGGAGAATCCCAGGGATGGCGGAGCCTGGTGGGCTGCCGTCTATGGGGTCTCACAGAGTCGGACACGACTGAAGCGACTTAGCAGCAGCAACATATAACCAAGAGAGAATGCTGTCTTTTTAAGTGTGGAAGTAAGAGTTTAAACTGAGTCCTAAATATTTGTATTTCTGTTTGTTCTTGGTGACACGGAGTGATTTGGGTCACTCTGACATTTAATCAAGTTAAATGGTGTGGCTCTTAGAAAATATGTCTAGCAGGTAATCTGAGAGCTTATTGATAGCTGGTTACACAGCTGAGAAATTTCACCAGGACGAATTTATTAATTTCTTAAGCCCTTCTTGTCCAGTTTGCCTTTTTCATCTTTCTGAGTCTCCATTAGCAACTGTGGCCTCACTCGTTACTTAATAATGAATGGTTACAAATTGTTTGTGTGTTTTCATAATTAGAATGTGATAGCAATCATCTGCCGGATGAGCTGACACTGTAATGACATAAAGTCAGTAACAATTACGCCTAACAGGAAAATTAATTATGTAATCCTATCATACCCTATTTGGCCTAGGAGATTCGATTTGGCTGTGACTAGGCTGGGGGAGGCAGGTGACAGCGTGGTATATAACACTTCTCATCTTTCCGAATCACCTAGTCCACCATCGTGTTCACTGTATCACCCGGAAAAATCATTTGATTTGGATTTTTAAAATAAATATTTTCCGCCTTTTGATTTTCTACTAAGAGAGAGAGAAAAAAAGCTGCTTCTACTTGGATGGTTTATTCTGCCCATGCATAAAGGGATAAAGGTCTTTGCTGGATTTTTATCCAGGAGCACCATCTTTTCTTTTCGTCTTTGCTTACCTGTCAGGGATGTGAGCTGTGAGAGTGAGCTAACCGTACCCTTCGACCTGAGGCACCCCTTCCTCCAGCACACAGAGCAGCTGCCAGGCCAGAGTGCAGGCCGGGACCAACCAGACAGACTGAGGGTCCTCGGGTGGCTCTGGAGCACCCCGCCATGACTCTGTTGGGGTGCCCAGCTGACTGGCCCTGCAACCCTCCCCATCCTTGGAGGCCCGGTGGGTCTCAGGCAAGGTGGACGGTCTCTCAGGACCCATGCGCTTAGCCTGAGAGAAACCCTAACATTAGCTTGTCCAGCTTCTTGTCTTCAAGGTGTGAAAACTGCAGTGTGTCTAAGGGTCGAGCTGGGACCACAACCCATGTCTTCACGGTGTTCTTTCCATCACACCTTGTTCCTACTTTGTTCTGTTTTTTAAAATTGCTTATAACTACTCAGTAGGGATAAAAGTTTGTCTCTAAGCTGAAGAATTTAGAAAACATTCAGGAAAGTCAAGCCTCCTCTAAGTTCATCACTGATAACAGTTGAGTACATTTTCTTCTAGCTTCTTAAAGAGTATTTTACCATAGTACAGCCGCTTCTGGTAGCAGGTTTATTTGTTGGAATCTTAAAGTTTATCAGCGCCATGAAGTCATTCTAAGCCTCAGTTCATGTCAGTCGCTCAGTTGTGTCCAACTCTTTGTGACCCCACGAACTGCAGCATGCCAGGCCTCCCTGTCCATCACCAACTCCTGGAGTTTACTCAAATTCGTGTCCATTGAGTCAGTGATGCCATCCAACCATCTCACCCTCTGTTGTTCCCTTCTCCTCCCGCCTTCAATCTTTCCCAGCATCGGGGTCTTTTCAAATGAGTTAGCTCTTCGCATCAGGTGGCCAAAGTATTGGAGTTTCAGCTTCAACATCAGTCCTTCCAGTGAACACCCAGGACTGATTTCCTTTAGGATACACTGGTTGGATCTCCTTGCAGCCCAAAGGACTCTCGATAGTCTTCTCCAACACCACAGTTCAAAAACATCAATTCTTCTGCGCTCAGCTTTCTTCATAGTCCCAACTCTCACATCCACACATGACTACTGGAAAAACCATAGCCTTGACTAGACGGACCTTTGTTGGCAAAGTAATGTCTCTGCTTTTTAATATGCTGTCTAGGTTGGTGATAACTTTTCTGCCAAGGAGTAAGTATTTAAATTTCATGGCTGCAGTCACCATCTGCAGTGATTTTGGAGATCCCAAAATAAAGTCTCTCACTGTTGCCACTGTTTCCCCATTTATTTGCCATGAAGTGACGGGCCAGATGCCTTGATCTTAGTTTTCTGAATGTGGAGTTTTAAGCCAACTTTTTCACTCTCCTCTTTCACTTTCATCAAGAGGCTCTTCAGTTCCTCTTCACTTCCTGCCATAAGGGTGGTGTCATCTGCATATCTGAGGTTATTGATAGTTCTCTCTGCAATCTTGATTCCAGCTTGTGCTTCATCCAGCCCAGCGTTTCTCATAATGTGCTCTGCATATAAGTTAAATAAGCACGGTGACAATATACATCCTAAGCCTACAGGGTACTTAACCATTCCCCAGGGTTGGCATTTGCACTGGTTCCCGTTTTTCACAATTTTTCATGATTGTGAGTAAGGCTGCAGTGAACACTGCCATACTTAAATCTTGTCCTTTACTTCAGACAAACTCCTTAGGATGCATCCACTGAAGTCGAATTTCTGAGGAAAGGTATGAACTTAAGGCTCTTGCCCAGATGGCCTGTCCCACTTTGTATGCTGACTTGTGCTCCTAAATCCTGTTGTGAGATGGTCTTATTCGCTTTGTGAGACGTACCCGCCCCACAAGTAAGAAAGCTCCCAGGAGACAGACTAGCAGCGCTGTCTGGGTGTGTGCTGTGGTTCCTGTGGGCCCCTCCAGCCTAGGTCAGTCTTGTTTGAGAGGGTCAACATACACAGTGGAAACACTTTCCTGTTTGCATTATACATTTGTCAGCTGCTGTCAGTCTTTGTTTCCATGGCAGCCAGAGCATCACGCTGTCCTTCTGGGGGTTCTCCCTGCCCATTTGTGCAGAGTCTTAGTTCTTTGGGGTGGAGTTGAGGAGACCCCAGGCCCATTTGGACACCTTCCCACACTCCGGGCTTCGTCCCTGACTCTTCACGTCTCCCTGCCCCACATGTTAGTTGATGACAAGTCAGATCTTTCAACTAAGCGTTCATTTGTGGACTTTTTCTTTTTCTTTTTTCTGCTGAACTATAGTTGATTTTTTTTTTTTCATTCTGAATTTGTGGACTTTTGACATTAATGACTATTTTCTAAACCCCAAACCAGGTCATTTTGTGTAAAACTAAGTCACATAACTGAAAACGCAGGGGACGGGTTAGCACTCTTAGCCAATGGGTTCTGCTGTCTGCGGAACTGTCTTGCTTTAAATCCATTTTTAAGGAATGGAGTGTCTATCAGTGAAACCATACTTAAATCTTATCCCCTAAATGTATTTACATGTGAACAATATAGCTCAAACTAGTGATTATATAGAATTAAATTTACTTCTAGTTATTGTAAATGATACGTAATTGGATTTTAATTAAAATGCATTATTTCAATCAATATCAAACCTTCAAGAAAGAAAAACCTATAATCATAATTAAATAAAACAGTTACTCAGATGAGTTGAGGACTATGTTTGGGACTGGAAAATTAGATAAATTTTGACAAATTCCCGGAGGAATGTAGAATTTTTTTTCTAAAGTATATTTATAAAGTTAGTAGGATTTTACATGAAAGCAGCTTTTGAGTCACTTTATTTAGTATTTAACTTATCATCTGGGAGGAGATTTCGAGGAGTTCCCTGGTAGTGAGACTGTAGTGAGTTATATTTCCTACAGATGGCTTTATTTCCTTTTTGTGATATTGCTTGCATCATGAAACAAGTATCTTGGAAAATGTGAGATGCAAAGATGTGAGTTGGGAGATCTCTGTGCATTTAAGTAAGCACTCTCTGTGTTAGGGAAAGGATGCTTTCAGTTTAAGCTGCGATATTTCTTCTTTTCACCCTTGGCTGCAACTTTGTTGAGAACTTCTGTCCTTTCTGCTCGAGGACAGTGTCTGCTTCTTGATGGGGCAGGGTCTCCTCACCCTCTTGTCCAGCTCCTTTCCCAGGGAAGCCCAGTTCTTCTTTCTTGAAAAAACTCAAATGTGTTTTCACACCCAGTTAAACTCCCTTCCCTATTGTTACTTTTTGCTTCTCTATATTTTGTTCTTGAATACCATCTTACAGAATGGGACCAGTATCAAGACTGGGAGGAGAGGGGACATATGTATGCCTATGGCTGATTCATGTTGATGTTTTCTTCCTGAGGTTTTCTTTCTACATTTGCTTCTGGGCTGGCTGCTTCTCAGGCAGCCTGCCTGTGAATGTTGGAGAGAAGTTGCTACCTTTTCCATCAGTTCAGTTCAGTCGCTCAGTCGTGTCCAACTCTTTGTGACCCCATGGACTGCAGCATCCTAGGCCTCCCTGTCCATGACCAACTCCCGGAGTTTACTCAAACTCATGTCTGTCGAGTCTGTGATGCCATCCAACCATCTCATCCTTTGTCACCCCCTTCTCCTCCTGACGTCAATCTTTCCCAGCATCAGGGTCTTTTCCAATGAGTCAATTCTTTGCATCAGGTGGCCAAAGTATTGGAGCTTCAGCATCAGTCCTTCTGATGAATATTCAGGACTGATCTCCTTTAGGATGGATTGGTTGGATCTCCTTGCAGTCCAAGGGACTCTCAAGAGTCTTCTCCAACACCACAGTTCAAAAGCATCAATTCTTCAGTGCTCAGCTTTCTTCACTGTCCAACTCTCACATCCATACATGACCACTGGAAAAACCATAGCTTTGACTAGATGGACCTTTGTCAGCAAACTAATGTCTCTGCTTTTTAATATGCTGTCTAGGTTTACCATAGCTTTTCTTCCAAGGAGTAAGCGTCTTTTAATTTCATGGCTGCAGTCACCATCTGCAGTGATTTTGGAGCCCAGGAAAATAAAGTCTGTCACCGTTTCCATTATTTCCCCATCTATTTGCCATGAAGTGATGGGACCAGATTCTATGATCTTAGTTTTCTGAATGTTGAGTTTTAAGCCAAATTTTCACTGTCCTCTTTCACTTTCATCAAGAGGCTCTTTAGTTGTTCTTCACTTTCTGCCATAAGGGTGGTGTCATCGGCATATCTGAGGTTATTGATATTTCTCCCAGCAGTCTTGATTCCAGCTTGTGCTTCTTCCAACCCAGCCTTTCTCATGATGTTCTCTGCACATAAGTTAAATAAACAGAGTGTCAAGATACAGCTTTGACTTATTCCTTTCCCAATTTGGAACTAGTCCATTGTTCCATGTCCAGTTCTAACTGTTGCTTCTTGACCTGCATACAGATTTCTCAGGAGTCAGGTAAGGTGGTCTGGTATTCCCATCTCTTGAAGAATTTTCCACAGTTTGTTGTGATCCACACAGTCAAAAGCTTTGGTGTAGTCAATAAAGCAGAAGTAGGTGTTTTTCTGGAACTCTCTTGCTTTTTCAATGATCCAACGGATTTTGGCAATTTGATCTCTGGTTCCTCTGCCTTTTCTAAATCTGGAAGTTCTTGGTTCACATACTCTTGAAGCATAGCTTGGAGAATTTTCGGGCATTACTTTGGTACTATGTGAGATGAATGCAGTCGTGCAGTAGTTTGAGCATTCTTTGGCATTGCCTTTCTTTGGAATTGGAATGAAAACTGACTTTTTCCAGTCCTGTGGCCAGTGCTGAATTTTCCAAATTTGCTGGCATATTGGAAATTTTCCAAATTTGTTTTCACAGCATCATCTTTTAGGATTTGAAATAGCTCATCTGGAATTCCATCACCTCCTCTAGCTTTGTTTGTAGTGATGCTTCTTAAAGTCCACTTGACTTCACATTCCAGGATGTCTGGCTCTAGGTGAGTGATCACACCATCATGATTATCTGGGTCATTAAGATCTTTTTTGTATAGTTCTTCTGTGTATTCTTGCCATCTCTTCTTATTATCTTCTGCTTCTGTTAGGTCTATACCATTTCTGTCCTTTATTGTGCTCATCTTTGCATGAAATGTTCCCTTGGTATCTCTAATTTTCTTGAAGAGATCTCTAGTCTTTCCCATTCCTCTATTGTTGTTTTCCTCTATTTCTTTGCATTGATCGCTGAGGAAGGCTTTCTTATCTCTCCTTGCTATTCTTTGGAACTCTGTATTCACCTGGGGGTATCTTTCCTTTTCTTCTCTGCCTTTCGCTTCTCTTTTTTTCTCAGCTATTTGTAGGGCCTCTAAGCTTAGACAACCATTCTGCATTTCTTTTTCTTGGAGGTGGTTTTGATCACTGCCTCTTGTACGGTGTCACCAACCTCCGTCCATAGTTCTTCAGGCACTCTGGGTGTCAGATCTAATTTGTTGAATCTATTTGTCACTTTCATTGTATAACTGTAAGGGATTTGATCTAGGTCATACCTGAATGGACTAGTGGTTTTCCCCACTTTCTTCAATTTCAGTCTGAATTTGGCAATAAGCAGTTCATGATCTGAGCCACAGTCGGCTCCCGGTCTTGTTTTTGCTGACTGTATAGAGCTTATCCACCTTTGGCTGCAAAGAATATAGTCAAGCTGATTTCGGTGTTGACCATCTGGTGATGTCCATGTGTAGAGTCACCGCTTGTGTTGTTGGAAGAGGGTGTTTGCTATGACCAGTGCATTCTCTTGGCAAAAGTCTGTTAGCCTTTGCCCTGCTTCATATTGTACTTCAAGACCAAACTTGCCTGTTACTCTAAGTATTTCCTGACTTCCTACTTTTGCATTCCAGTCCCCTATGATGAAAAGGACATTTTTTTTGGTGTTAGTTCTAGAAGGTCTTGTAGGTCATCATAGAACCATTCAATTTCAGCTTCTTTGGCATCAGTGGTTGGGGCATAGACTTGGATCAAGGTAAATTGGAAGTGGTCAAACAGGAGATGGCAAGGGTGAACACTGACATTTTAGGAATCAGTGAACTGAAATGTTTGGACTGGAATGAACGAATTTAATTCAGATTACCATTATATTTACTACTGTGATCAAGAATCCCTTAGAAGAAATGGAGTAGCCCTCATAGTCAACAAAAGAGTCCAAAATGCAGTGCTTGGGTGCAATCTCAAAAATGACAGAATGATCTCTCTTTTTGTTTTCAAGGCTTTTTAAATAGCAGTGAAGTGCCAGGCTGGTGTGGTGATCAATTCCCAGGGTAACTGAGGACCATGAACATTTTCAGGTCACCTTTGACTCTCAAACTGGCAGTGGTGGTAACACTGAAAAGAAATCCGAACAAAATCTTGGATGTGGTTGGAAGCAGCAAAAGCTGTAGATTTAGGTACTGCCAGGCAGCCCTTGGAAACCCACAGAGGGGGAAGTGTAGTTCCTTGTTTCTGTCTTTCTTTTTGAGAGGAAAGAGCTAATAAAAGGAATGAGTTAATAAAATGACTTTAGTAATGATGAGGTTTTGCAGGTGAGATTAGACATTTAATTCTCTTAACAAGACAAAGAGGGATGGGAGAAGCTAAGGGGCTTCCCAGGTGGCACAGTGGTGAAAAATCTGCCTGCAGATGCAGGAGATGCAGCTGGATCCCTGGGGCAGGAAGATCCCCTGGTGGAAGAAATGGCAACCCACTCCAGTATTCTTGCCTGGGAAACTCCATGGACCGAGGAACCTGGCGGGCTATAGTCCACGGGATCACAAAAGAGTAAGACATGAGTGAGCACACACACCCATTTTACAGATGAGGGGTCAGAGGCTCTGGGAGGCTGAGGAACTTGCTACTATGTAAAGTCAGAATTCATGTTTAGAGGTGGGTGTGAGCCTGCTGCTTCAAGGTGCTCCTTTTCTACCTTCCCAAGAAATAACAGTACGCAGAGAATCACTTTTCTAAATTGCGTGTGCGTGGAATGTGCTTTGTGCCATCAAAACAGAATTCTTTTGGGGGAGAGGATCCCTTTAAAGTTTTCTTGAACAGAATGAAGATAATTAAAAAGTGGTACACATGAAAGATAAAAAATATATATAAAATACATCTCCAATGTGTTCTTTCTCTAGGAATATGAAAATATGCACATTTATACAGCATAATTTCATGTTTTCATAAAAATGGATTCATCCATTAATATAAAGAGTATTATATAAATAGTATTTCTGTAGGATGTTTGTTGATTTTTCTTAAAATATGAATGTCACTTCAGGTCAGCTGCATATATTGAAATGAGTCAAAATTATCACAGTTTCCAATATGCATGTACTATAATTTAATCAGCCATCTCGTGTTGATGGACAACAACATCTTCTTGTTTGTTTTTTTCTTATGTTTTGCTTTGCTGCTAAAATAGAATTACAGTAAATTCAGTTACATGTATATATATATATATATCGTTGTTTGCTAGTACTTGTTTTTCTATAGGAAAGGGCATTGCTACCTTGCTCCTGATTTTAATAAAACTATTTCAGTGTCTTAAGCATTGAATATGCCTTTGTTAAGTTTTGATAAATACAGTTGATCATATTTCAGTGTCATGTATCCATTCATTTTTTAGTTTTTATTGAAAGAAGTTGATGAATTTTATTAAATACCCTTTTCGCATGATACAATTGTAAGCTTTTGCCTTTATTTTGTGGTGTAATAAATTATGTTGATTAGACTTCCCAGTACTGAATCATCTTTGCATTCCTGGAATAAACCCTGATTTGTTATGGGGTGCCATTTCTTTCATATGTTGCTAAATTTGATTTGCTAAGACTTTATTTAATTTTTATGACTGCAGTCTTAAGATGGGTGTGGAATTTCTTCCATAGTTGCACTGTATCAGGTATTGATATTAGGATTTTATTTTTAAAATGATTTAAGAAGAATCTCCTCTTTTTCTAAAGTCTGAAAGCGTTTGTGTAATAGAGGAAATATCTAGTTTTTAAATATTATGGAGAAATCAACTTGAAAACCGCCTTGGCTTGGTATCTCCCCAACCCTACCCCCAAATCTTTTAAAGCATGTTCTTTAATTTTTCAGAATATATTGCAGTTGTTCTACTTATCTCTTTACTTTTTCTCTGGATTTTTGATATTTCTTACTTGCAAGGAAATTAGTTTGCCTAAATTTAAATTTATTGCACAGAGTTGTACGTAATATTGGTAAACATTTTTTTGATATCCATGGTAATAACCCCTTCCTCATTACTAATGCAGGAAGTTTTTGCTTTTGTCTGTTTTCCCCTTTAACCAATCTTGTTGAGGACTTCCCTTGGTTCAGATGGTAAAGAATCTGCCTGTAATGCAGGAGACCTGAGTTCGATCCCTGGGTTGGGATGATCCCTCTGAGAAGGGACTGGCAACCTACTCCAGTATTCTTGACTAGAGAATTCCATGGACAGAGGAGCCTGGCGTGCTACAGTGTATGGGGTCTCAAAGAGTCAGACACATTTTCTTCCCCTTAATCAAGCTTGTTCAGCTCAGTTCAGTTGCTCAGTTGTGTCCGACTCTCAAGCTTGTTAGAAGTTTATATATTTTACTCTTTTCAAAGAACTAGGTATATTAATTTTATGTTCAATATATTTAATTTCAGCATGTGATCTTTATTCATTCACTTTTACTGTTTTGATTTAAGTTTATTAAGTTGAATGCCTGCCTCATTTTACTTTTAGTCTTCTTAAAATAATGACATTAAAGGCTAGAAATTTTCTTTAAGAACAGCTTTAACTGTGTACCTTTGGTTTTAGAGATACATCTTCTTTTTGTTATTTTCTAGATGGTTTATAATTAGATTATTGTCTTTTGATCCTGAGATTATTTAGAGGCATGTTACTAAATTTTCTTTGGGGTGTCTTTTGATATTTTACTACCATCTGTGAACGTAGCTCTGAAATCTCAGATTATCTTAGGGGATTTATTAAAGTTTACTTGTGTCCAAGCCAAGTGTGGGCTTCCCCAGTAGCTCAGCGGTAAAGAATCCACCTGCAGTGCCGGAGACACAGGTTTGATCCCAGGATCGGGAAGGTCCCCTGGATCCGGAAGGTCCCCTGGATCGGGAAGGTCCCCTGGATAAAAAATGGCAGCCCACTCCAGTATTCTTGCCTGGAGAATCCCATGGACAGAGGAGCCTGATGGGCTGCAGCAATGGGGTCTCAAAGAGTTGGACACGACTGAGTACACACACACTTGTGTCCAAGTACATGATCAGTTTTTAGTTGTTTATGGATGTAAAAAAATTATATCCTTGGTAAAATACAAAGCTTTCATTTTCTATATTTAGTAAATCAAGCTTACTGATTGCATTATATTCAGAGCCTGCAGATCTGTGTTTGTTTTTACTATCAAATTGAGAGTTATGTTAAAGTACCTTTTATAATTTTTAAGCTCTCGTATTTCTAAGAGCTTTTGCTTAAAGTATTCATGCCATTTTGTTTGATGCATAAAGATGTATAATTCTTACTTTTGCCTCAGATTACGTGTTTGTTATTATGTGATATCCCAGTTTGTCAGTGTATTACTTACGGCCTTGAGTTCTTTATTTGATTTTTACATTGCCATCCGTGCTTTCTCTTTTATGTGTATTTGCTTGGTATACCTTTGTTCAACTGTTCATTTATGAACTCTTTATCACTTGGTTTTGGGCAAGTTCCAGGTTTTGTTGTTGTTTTAAATAGAGGCAGATCTTAAAAGTCCGGGTGACAGTTTTGACAGGAACATTCTGCCTTGTCTGTTGTGGTAACTGATAAATTTCGCTTTATCACTTTCATCTTATTCAGTGGTTGCCCCTTACTTTACTTTGTTTTTCTCAATTCTTATGTTAGTTTAACACGGTTTTTAAATTAACAAAGGAATTGCTATTTTCAATCCTGCCAGAGCTTAACAGTTGGAAATAAAACTCGCACATACCAGCATGAAGTCACTGATTTGTCCACCCAGATGTGCTGAATTCTTGTTGTCCCCGTAACTCTATTTCTTGGGTGTGTCTTATTGTTTGACTCCTGAATTCCAATTCCATGTTCTTACTCTTTGCTTCTTAATGGCTATGTTTCTTCTCTTTAATCTTCTGGTACATTTATTTGATACTTTAG
This sequence comes from Okapia johnstoni, assembly GCA_024291935.2. Taxonomy (NCBI): domain Eukaryota; kingdom Metazoa; phylum Chordata; class Mammalia; order Artiodactyla; family Giraffidae; genus Okapia; species Okapia johnstoni. The sequence goes on from CM044326.1 coordinate 6,410,719, forward strand.
AGCAATACGTATTTTCTCTTTTATTTTATTAAAAAACTTTTTTTTTTTATCCTGGTAAGGTCGCTTGACATGAGATGTACTCTCGTAGAGGTTGAAGTGTATCGTATGGTCTTGTGACTACAGGTGACTGTGGGTGTTGTGAAACAGGTCTTTAGAATTCAGTCATCTTGTTTAACTGAGACTTCATGCCTTCCTGTGTTTTTTTTTCTTTTTTTAATTCAGAAAGTGTCTAAGCTGCAGTTGCCTCTCCGAGTGTGTTCTCAAGCCCTTTCTGGTTCGAGTTCCCCCGCCGCCTTAGTTTTCCTTGCGCAGGTGGCGCTTGCGGTTCAGCCCGGCCCGACCCCCGGCCCCTGCCCTGCTCCTGGCTGCCCTCTGCAGGCACGAGGCCCCAGGTGGGGTCACAGAGCTGCGGGCCAAACGCGGTGGTGCCGTGGACGGCCGGAGTGAGGGACCAGGCAGCAGTGCCGCATCCTCCGTCCCCAGCATCACCTTGCCACGAGGCTTGGGAACCCAGCCCCTCCCCTTGAAGCTTCCTTGTTGCGGGTCTCAGCGAGGCCCAAAGCCTTCCTCCCTCCAGGCGGACCCTCAGCTGCCCTGACCATGAAGGCTCACACCTCTTCTCTCTTCTGGAGACCATTGCTCCGCCGCCGCCCCATGCCCCACGCCCCCTTTGAAGTCCCTCAACCCCAGGCATTGCCTGCAAGCTTGATAGATGGTTGTCCAGTCACTTCAGGAGGGGACATGGCAGAGAGGCAGCGTCGTGTCTGTGTGTTCAGCCACCACGTTCCCCAAGAGAGTGTGTCAGGGTAGAGATGTGTTTGCTGTGTGTGTTGTGAGATGGGAGGAGAAAAAGATGTGCATACGTGCGCTTGGAAGCAGCTCTGCAGAGTGATACTACATCAGAGTGATACTACATCAGAGTGATACTACATCAGTGGGGCAGGACTGCCCTTCTTTTAATGGGTGAAATTAGCATACTTCTAGGGAGGAAGCCCAACACGGTATGTTTGTTTTATGAGAAGACTCTATTTCTTACCTTTATCCCTAGCACCTTCTCCCCGACAGCACCCAGTACAGAGAATAAGATGTCCTACCAATGGAGTAGTTGACATCAATTATACACCTGTCAGTGTACACACACACATACACACCATTCCTCCCCCTCCCCCCCACCCCGGAGGGAAAGTGGAATTTCCCTGCCTTCACAGCTTGAAAACTTGAGGGAAAATAAGTAACCAGTTTGGCCCAAACTGGGTAATATTACTGTCTGCATCTCAGGTGAGGTGTTTGTGGCTTATGTTTACAGGTTATTTATATAAAGTGGCACTGGGGTGTCCCAGAAAGGATTGCAGCATTAGGTTTAGGCCACGGATACTTCCTTTTAATGAATCTTGTCTTTGGAATTAGTGTGTTGTCTGCTCTCCAGTATTTTAGAATATAAACGCCCAAGAACCTCCAGGACTTGGTCCAACGTGGGAAAGGCCTTCCCTTGCATCACAGAATAAGGGCCCCTGTGTAGTCCATTTGGAGAACACACAGATTATTGCAGCAAGATGCTATAGAAATAGCTTCATGTCCTTGCAAAATTGCCAAAACAAGTAAGAACCTGGAAATTGTTGCTATGCATGTATGTCAGAAGATTTCTTAACCACTTCCACACTGAGTTTTAAAAAAAAGATTAAAAAAATTTGTTTTTCAAGTTTTGTAAGCATCTGAGGGAATATATCAGATAAAGTTGCCTATTTTCACCGCATTTTTAGATCCTTGGGTACATACTCTGTTTAAAGCATCTCTGTGTATCAGGTCTCAAAGTTAAAGTGCCTATAACCTGCTAATAAAATAGGTGTCTGCACTGGCCAGCTGTGGTTAAACCACAGCACGACTTGCTGGGTTACTGAATGCTGCTAACTTTTTATTCCTCAGTTTAGCTGCCTATCCCAAAGTGCTCTGAGACTTAACTTCTTATCTAAGTTGACCAGTATTGCAGACAAGGCCAGTGCCTTTGCTGCCACTTTTACTTGTTTTTTGCAAGAAAGAACCATCCTTTTTCTCTTTTTTAATGAAGCATTAAGGTCTGTTTACATAGTGATAAATAAAGTAATTACTACAGTGATGGCATTCTGCCTAAGTCATCTCAAAACTGAATGCAAAATCTTTGTAATAGCTGCATAATGGTCTCTGGAAGTGTTACAGGTTTTTATAATGATAGTTGTGATACAAGTACTATTATTTATTGGGAGGAACCCTCTGACCACTTCCATGGGTCCGCACGCATCTCCAGCTGAACTGAGCGCGCATCTCTGCGGACGTGTGTGCGCAGGCTCCTCCGATGGGTGTTGGCCAGGGTTCCCCTCTGCCCGGAGAGGAAGGCTGGCCTGCACGGTGTTGCCATGCCTGGGCGGGCTAGTCCAGTTCCCGGTTGCCATGGAGGATGTCTTAGGATATCTCTTTTCTGGCAAAAGAGAGTTTCTGTTTTGGGAACTCTAAGGCATTGCCCGGTTTGGAGAGTGTTATGTAAGACAACGTATTTCTTCTGTTTTCTGATTGTCCATCATATGATACCGACCAAAGAAAGAACGCTTCAGTGATGAAAGGGGAGGGAGCTGTCTCTCCACTCTTTCCTTGCCGGTATCACTGGCTTCTTGAGGTCTTAAGTTATTTCGACATTTTCAAGGGGTATATATTCTGAACAGTCTGTTTTTGCCAAACAGAGTTAACTAGACGAGTTGGGCACAGAGCTGTCTGGATGTTACCCTTCTGGGGGAGCACGGTGCCGTGTGGCCAGTGGACAGGTGACACGCTGCACTGGGGAACCTGCAGCTTCGTCTGGACGGTGCCCCCGGCTCTGAGTTCCAGAGTGTTCTCCCGTGGGAAAGCCTGCAGGCGTGAGGTCTGTACATCTGTTAGTGGTCGTCGTTAGCTTTGATGGCTCAGGGTCTCAGGGAGACGTGCTGTCGTCGCTCCCCACGGTCTCCCTGTCGCCTTACAGCTTTCCAGCTCTCGCTGAGTCCCCGGTCAGTTTCAGGGACAGAGGCAGAGAGGGAGGAAGAATGCAATCCAGAGCCAAACTAGAGAAGAGCAAAAGGGGTTACAGAGTCGTGGCAGGATGAGGTGGAAGGGCTTAGTGTCAGAGCAGGTAGAGAAGTGATGTCACCCACAGCTCACAGAGAGCGGCTCCGCTGAGAGTGATGCCCTCTGAATTTGATTCATAGCTGGTCTGGGACTGGCTCCTGGGGGAATTGGTCAGAGACAGGGTACAGGCTAGACATGACCACCCCGCCCAGGCTGGGAGAGCCCACGTGAGCCTCCAGCTCTGCGAGACTGTGCCCTTTGCTGCTCAGGTCTGAGGTGGACCATCTAGCCACAGTCCTACCCAGAAGTCTAGTGGTCTCAGCCCTGGCTTGAGCTCCTGCCCCCGCCAGACAAGCCTTTCCTCCTGGGGGTGCCCTGAAGGTCCCATTCAGCCCTAAGTCCTCTGTGATGACTCTCACTGATGCATCTTTTCAACAGACGCTTATCAGCCGCCTGTCACTGCCAGGAGCCATGCTAGGCGTGGAGGGGATGCGGATGAACTTGCCTGTGATCCTGCTTTCAGAGCGCAGATGGTCTAGTGGGAGACGTAGAGAATCCTTACATCTTAACTCCACAGCCTTTTATGCCTCCTCTGTTTTATCAGCCAGTCTTGCTTTCCTATCACTTATTCGCTGTTTGGAGTGTGTCTGAGGCCTGTAGCCCTTCCATACAGAGACTGCAGTGTGTGTTTCCCCACCTCTTGTAAGGATCCCATTAGCTGCCTGAAGTTGCCAGTAATCTTATGTGTGCATGGTGACTGTTATATTTGCGTAAAGAAATGTGAAGTGTGTCCTGGAAACTCAGGAAAATTGTTACCTCCTAAATGTATCATTTTGATGTTTGAACCATGTGATTATATCACCTATTTCACAAAAGTTTTAAATTAAAAAAAAATGCATCTTTCAAAAATGCACACATTCCAAAAGCTAATTTTTCTCTTCTGGAGATCATATTCACTCAAATATGTGAATGAAATTTAGAAGAAAAAGTACATATTTGAGAGAAAATGAAAACCAGTGTATTTATTACATATAAATGCAGCTTTGACCATCTCTTGTTATTTAATATTAGCATTTTCTGTTGTTCATCTGACATAGTCTAGCCAGGGGAAATCTTTTCATTTTTTTTCTGACTTTGTTTTTCTTGGTGTATTTAGATCCTCTTCCGGTCTCTGTGTTAATTTTCAGTGTTGTGACGTCAGATGTGAATTAGGGGTCACAAATGATCTTGGAGAGCAGGCAGTCCTCCGCAGGGGCTGTGGTTTGTTTGCTTGTGTGTTTTTAGCAACAGTTGACATTGTACAACTGACATGACTGGGACTCCTGTTCTGTGTTTTTGCAGCAGAGCACTGTGTTGTAGTCATCCTAGTGTGAGACAGGTGCTCCCCCCCATCTGGAAGGCTTTGTTTGTGACTCCTGTTCATGGGCAGCAGCCTCCCACCCTGAGAAGGATGCGGGGTTCCTCTGAAAGTCCCTGGATCTTGGTCTCATCCAAGTTACAACCTTAAGTTCTGGTCCACACTTGCCTGTTTAAACTGGGCTAAGTGGTTTAAACCTTCCCTGTGCCTTCATTTGGAATGTTCGGGCTGGAGAGGCCCTTGGAGACCACTTGACTGAGTCAGGCCTGCTCACTTCCGCTGCTTGCAGGCTGCTTGGTCATCCACACGTGCCTGCAAATGACACAGCATTTTTTTTTTTTTGGTAACAGCTTTACTGAGATACTATTCACATACCATGCAGCTCATCCATTTAAAGTATACAATTCAATGACTTTTAGTACCTTAAGAGTTATACAACCGTCACCAGAATCAGTTTTTTAGCAGTATACAATATTATGATTTGATATATGTATACCTTGTGAAATGATTGCTGCAACCAAGAAATTAACACATCTCCTGCCTCACATAGTTATGTGGCTTTTATTTTGGCTTTTTGTTTGGGGTTGTTTTTTTTTGGTGGTGAGGACACTTACGTTCTAGCAAATTTTCTCGTAGCAAATTTCAAGTATTATATAATAAAGTGTTGTTAACTGTAGTCACCATGCTATGCATTGGATCCTCAGAATTTATTCATCTTATAATGGAAAGTTTGTACCTTTTGAGCAGCATCTCCTCATTTCCCCCATCCCACAACACTTGGCAGATGTGTCTGGTTCTATGGGTTTGACGTTCTAGATTCTACATCTGTAAGTGAGATTGTGTAGTATTTGTGTTTTTCTGTCGGGCTTATTTCATATAGCATAATGTCTACCAGGTTCATCCATGTTATCACAAATGATAGAATTCCCTTCTTTTTTATAACTGAATAATGTTATATGTGTATATAGTGGTAAAGAGCCCACCTGCCAGTGTAGGAGATGTAAGAGACATGGGTTCAATCCCCTGAAGGAGGGCATGGCCACCCACTCCAGTATTCTTGCCTCGAGAATCCCATGGACGGAGACGCTTACTGTCCATAGAGTCTACAGTCCATAGGGTACACAGACTTGGACATGACTGAAGTGACTTAGCATGCATGCGGGCATGGCATATATACCTGTATACGTATCTTAGTGTGTGCACACGCACGTATACACACGCACACACATATATGTCTCTTAGTGTGTGCACACGCACGTATACACATGCACACACATAAATGTGGTTTAGAGAAAGCTCACATCTTCTTTTGTCCGTTCATCTACCAAGATGAGTGGGGTGGTTATGGGTAACGCGACTCTTTTGAACAGTGCTGCAATGAACGTGGGCGCCCTCTCCATAATGGGAAGCCTTGTGGCATTGCCGTGAGCTTCTAGCAGTGTCCTCTGGCAATGAGCCGTCTGGCCCAGTGTGACTGAATATGTGAGAGTGTCTTGTTTTTAAAGCATTTTTACCCTCGTGGGTCCCTTAGGATCAGCCCTTGCCATGTGCGTGTGCCAGGTAGGGGTACACGTTTCAGCTTTTTTATTCTTCTGGAGAACATAACTGCTGCTAATGAAAATGCTTCCCTTGCATCTGATTTGTTCTTGCTGCTGCTGCTTTAGCAGAAAATAAGGCCTCAATTTGTGTATTTAACACCCCATCTTCCTTCAGCCCACACCTCCACTATAGGATCAGCTTTTCATTGCTTATACAACTTTTAATTACATGGGGCTTTTCTGTCTTAAATGGGATACAACTTTTCTCCTTATTAATCAGAAAAAGTCACCAAGAATGTTACAATTTATAATTGGGAGGAATAGTCACAAATAATCTTATTTTTCTTCTCTTTTTTTTGTTACACTACTTTTATCACAAGACAAGAAAAAAGAGGACTTTTGGAAGTAAAAATAAATTATTCATTTGATAAAAGTTTGCCTAGTGTTTACAGCAAAGGAATTGCTTACAGGAGAATGCTGGGGACTTACTGAATAAGAGAAATTAGATTTCATTACGAATACAGGCTTTCAGCACAGAGACAGGGGACACTTTATAAATACTGTGAGGAGTTTTTAGAGATAATAGAATAAAAGCAAATACTAAACTGGTTTCACCAATTTCTAGTGCATTTTTTTTAATAACACTGTTTCAGTGATAATTCTTCATATTGTCTTTGAATTCACAGCTCCACTGAGGTGCCGTGTGTTTTCAGAGCAATTGAGAGTCTGTCTTAAGACTTCTTGATGTATATGGTGGGACATTTGCTTTTTTTTATAAAATTTATTATTATTTTTTGAGGTTCAGTTTAGTCCAGTTGCTCAGTTGTGTCCGACTCTTTGTGACCCCATGAACCACAGCACGCCAGGCCTCCCTGTCCATCACCAACTCCCTGAGTCCACCCAAACCCATGTCCATCGAGTCGATGATGCCATCCAACATCCAACCTCTGTTGGATGGCATCATCCTCTGTTGTCCCCTTCTCCCCCTGCCCTCAATCTTTCCCAGCATCAGGGTCTTTTCAAACGAGTCAGCTCTTCGCATGAGGTGGCCAAAGTATTGGAGTTCACCTTCAACATCGGTCCTTCCAATGAACACCCAGGACTGATCTCCTTTAGGATGGACTGGTTGGATCTCCTTGCAGTCCAAGGGATTCTCAAGAGTCTTCTCCAACACCACAGTAAAAAGCATCAATTCTTCTGCGCTCAGCTTTCTTCACCATCCAACTCTCACATCCATACATGACCACTGGAAAAACCATAGCCTTGACTAGACGGACCTTTGTTGGCAAAGTAATGTCTTTGCTTTTTAATATGCTGTCTAGGTTGGTCATAACTTTCCTTCCAAGGAGTAAGCATCTTTTAATTTCATGGCTGCAGTCACCACCTGCAGTGATTTTGGAGCCCAGAAAAATAAAGTGAGCTACTGTTTCCACTGTTTCCCCATCTATTTCCCATGAAGTGATGGGACCGGATGCCATGATCTTAGTTTTCTGAATGTTGAGCTTTAAGCCAACTTTTTCACTCTCCTCTTTCACTTTCATCAAAATTCACATAACATAAAATTAGCCCTTGAAAAGTGAACACTTCAGTGACACTTAGTTCATCACAGAGTTGTGCAGCCCTCATCTCTGTCTAGCTCTACAACATTCCCATCAGCCCCCGGAAAGCCCGGTGCCCCCTGCATAGTTCTCTCCCTTCCCTCTTGCTGCCAACGCCTCACAGCTGCTGATCTGTTGCTGTATGTTTACCTACTCTGGACATTTCATGTGAGTAAAAGCATATAGTAAGTGACCTTTGGTTCCTAGCTTCTTTTACTTATCATATTTTTAAGGTTCATCCATGTTGTAGCATGTATCAGTCCTTCATGCCTTTTTTAAAAAAATTGACATTATAATCTTAAGGGTTTTAATTTTAATTTTAATGTAATTTCTTTTTTGGTCTAGTTCATTTTTTATTGAGGCATAATTGATATATATTAGTTTCAGGTATGCAACATACCAATTTGATTATTTGTATATTATAAAATGATCACCACGGTAAGCCTGGTTATCATCTATTACCACACATAGTTACAAAGTTTTATTTCTGATGATGGGAATTTTTAAGATTTATTCTCATAGCAACTTTCAAACAAGCAATACCGTATTATTAATTATGGTCATTGCAATGCATTACTTTTTAATGGCTGAATAATATTCCATTGAATGATTATACTACAGTTTGTTTATTTATTTTTTTCCAGAAGATTTGCTCTGTATTGCATAAATCCAGGACTTAACATCTCAATCTTTGTTATGGGATTGAATACAAAGTTAGTGTATTCTTTCTCTCTTTCTAAAACTAAGCAATCATGCCAACATTTATTTAGGTATATAGTGAGAATGCGTCTGAGCAGTAGAAATGAAAGGACTTTGAAAATAGGATATTATACAGTTGCTAGATAACTTGTGTTCTTATGGTTCAGGCTAATCGTACCTTAATTTAGAGTGGCCGTATTCTTTACAGTACTCTAGCATTGTAGACATTTCCCCCATAATTTGACAGCTCACTCCTCAGCCGGCATGTATTATGCATCAGCTGTGTACCAGGCACCACGCTCAAGTTCATGGCCTGGCTGGTCCAGCAGGGAGAACACAGGTGGGTAAATGATGAGATGGGCGTGGTGGTGGGCGTGCTGACGGCCCGCGTGGGAGAGGGCTCCCAGTCCTGCGCAGTAGCTGGTGGGGCTGGGGAACTGGGCTGGCACAGGAGGGAGACTGGCGTCAGAGACTGAGCCCAGGGCCAGAAGCCTCACGTGCAGGTGTGGTGGGAAGGGCAGGGACAGGAGAGGCTGGACTGCAGCGGGCACAGCACGCTCGGGGCCAGGCGGGTGTTCTTCCTTCTGCAGGCGTTGGGCTACCCGGGAGGATTTTCCATTGCACCAGCGTTCCTCTGGTTCGTTCATTCTAAAGTTTAAGTAATTCAGTATTGATAAACCCAAGTGATGAATTGAGTCCCACAAGGCTTTCCTCATCTCTGGAAGCCGTGGTCCCCTCCCACCTGACTGTTGAGTACAAGTCTTCTCTTTGGTTCTCTTTCTTCTGATTCCTATCCTAGCTTTTCCTTGATTTTCTGCTTAGTGGATTTATATTTTAAGAAAATAAGGAAGAAATAGATATTCTGAAAATTCCAATTTAATGAATGGTTGATGATAACTTTCATCCATCGACAGAGAAAAACTAATCATCCCATACCATGCTTTTAAGGGTCATTGTTTTTGTTGTAGTTGTGGAAGTGGTGGTGGTGGTTTTCTCTTTCTTTCTCTCTCTTTTTTTTTTTAAGGATTATTCTTAAAATGGCTTCATTTATCTAAGTATTTGAGTTGATGATTGAATAACTCATTTCTTGATTACTTCACTCTCTGTGGATCTACAGGACCTGTCTTTATATCCCTATTTAAGGCTTCTTTTTAAAAATTTCACAGTGTTAACCTCTGCCAGAGTGGGTCAGTTCCTGTGGCTGGTAGGAAGCAAGCTATTGATTTATTCTTGTAGGCATCAGAAGCAGCCCCACCTGAAAGTGTGTTGTTGTGATCATCTTGTACCACAACTCTGCACCACGTTGTTACTTTGTTAATTCACGTTACTCAACAGGAGCTTACTAAAGCATGTGAGAAATTTATAATTTTATTTGTAGGAAGACTCCATCTCATTGAGCCAGCCACATTATTCCAGGGCTGCACGATGTAAGAGTGGGCTTTCTCCAGCTGTGCCCTTGACCCCTGCCCTCCCAGGATGCCCTCTGAGCTGTTGGCAACTCAGATAAGCATTTTGCATGGGCCAGTGGGAATCATTAGTTTTCCTATCTGTACTGTATTTGTTTTGTATCTGGATCATTAGTTGTAAATAGTGCATTTTTACATACCTGTATTAGATACTTTGTGTAATTTCTTAATAACTGCACTAGGGGAAGAACCATCTTGGCAGTGTTATTTTTAATGGCTCAGAGGAAATATATTTTCTGAGCGTGGATTTTTCTGTTCCATCTTTCTTTTCCAGGTGGCCTCTAACTCTGTGCTGTGGTTTTGTTTGGAAGTGGTGTTTTTGTCAACGCTGCTACTTCTGTGAAGTAAGGAAGGGGATTTCAGTGCTTGGGGCATAACCGTAATTACTGGTTGGGTGTGACTGGTATTGTTGTGTGCCTCTTCATGAAATTTTGAAAAATGGAGACCAAAAGTGAGATTCCTTTTTCTCCCTCTAAAAGCTGTTTTAAAATAAAAAATAAACGTAGGGGACACACAGTTTTGAGGGTATTAGCCTGCTGTGGCTGCCTTTGCCTGGAAATAAAGCTCTTCTTTTCTACTTCACCTCCCCCCAACAAAGTTTTTCAAAACGTAATGAAAAAGCTATATGACTGTCTCAAATAACCCAGAAAAAATATTTTTTTTATTGTTGATATGCAGCAGTAAGTGTAATGTCCTCATAGATAGATTTTACCTTGATACATTTTTAGAAATGATGGAATCTAATATATTAAAATGCGCGACTCTTAATTAAGGCAGGTTGTCACGGGATAGCGAGCGTGAACAAAGCTTCATCCTTGGCCCCAAGCTCCTCTCATCTGGGCAGCCAGGGTCCCAGCTGGTGGGCCAGCTTCCTGCTGGTGCTGGCAGGACAGGGAGAGGTGGGGAGCGCTGGGCCTGTCCCACCTCCCAGCTCAGACCCTGAGCATTGCTTGAATATTTGTGTGTTTGTGTGGGGGTGGTGTTCTCCTGAGAATGCTGCTAAATAACAGGAATTCCCAGAGTTGCTCTGCCTGCAGCCTACAGCTGAGTGGTGCCTGCCTTCCAGCAGTGAGGTAAAATTCAGGTTAATGGGAGACAGCCAGACTTAAGAGTTAGAAAACCACCCTGACGGAGGCGGAGATGGACTCCTTGGAAATCCACAGGTCCTTTTTCCATAGGGTCACCCGTCAGGACCTTGGATGAGCTCATTTTTCCAGGAAATTGGACGGAGGTTTCCTGATATCTTCAGCTCACTGAGTCTTTCCTTTTCCTCCTGTAACTTTGATTTCATTGATATGTAGTCTCTCTGGAGAGAATATTCATCAGATCCCCTTTTTACACCATGGCATTGTGCAAGAGGTATCAGATTTTAAAGTAAAAGCATACCTTTCTGGCTGCTCCAAGCTTGCATATTAATGCATTTAACCAGTGTGAAATGTTAACCCATTTGATGTTTGTTGCAAAAAAATATAGTTTATCTCACCTCTTATTTTAACTCTTTTGGACACAGAGTATATCAAAATAGTCAACAAGAGTCTTAAGTTTGTGAAAAAATATTTTGCTCAGTGTTGCGAAAACTTTTAAACAGAAAGATTTAACATTTTCTTTGCCAGCAAAAACAGCATTGAAAAATAGCATTTCTCTGCTTTTCTAGTCTGCTTCTTGTGACTGATTTATCTGTGGAAGAATATGCTTTGTGTAGTATTGTTTAAATCACTAAAACCCTTTAAAATGTTACCAAACTCACGTCTCTTTGCTCCAACAAGTTTAAGGCATCAGAAAGTGAATAAAAGTTAACTCATATTCTCATGCTTTCTGCCGATTCCCTTCTGTTCTTTTTCTGCAAAAACTCCTAGAGCTGTCCTCCGAGGCCCGCTCCTGGAGCCTCCTGAGTGCTGAGTCTGGCCAGGGTGCTGCCTGAGAGCTGGGAAAGGACCTGCCGTCGGTCCTTCCCTTTAGACTTGGGAAGAAGCGTGTCCCAGCGTATCACATGCTGTCAGAATCACAGCATGTTGCACCGCTGGTAATTAAAACTGGGGCCCACATTGAAGGAGAAGTGATTTTTTTTTTTTGATCACTGGCATTCGTGAAAAAGGTTTCATTAGATCAGGATATGAAGGGGGCTTATTGGCACTTGCATCCGCCAGCACTGACGTGGGTATTTGCTTGGAAATGTATGAGTCCCTCCCGCCTTCTGACGAGGGTGCCAGCAGCATGGCTTTTATGCTCATTAATCATGGCCGTTTTGTTTTGTTTTTAAACTTACGCATCATGGCACATGCTGAAAAGTTTTCCCAGGCGCAGTTTCTCTGAAGTGGACCTGCGGCTCGTGCCCCTTCTGTCCTGGGGCGTGTTGTCTCAGCCCTGCTCTGGCTTCCTGTCCTTTGTGGCTCTCTGGGTGCTAGGGGGCTGTTAGCTTCCTCCCAGGTCCCTTCTCCTCCCAGTTGTCTCCTGGCTCTGCATGCTGGTGGCATCTAATTCGGACCTCCTCCTGAAGATGGCATCTGGGGTCTCTACCACGCCGGTTGACTTCCCAGTTTGCAGGGGGTGGTGAGTCACCATAGGCTGACCAAATGTCCTTCTGCAGGAATTAGAAGTTAGGGGAAGAGAGGTTTGAGCAGATTTTTATCCCAAGGGCCTCTGAAGTAGGGAGTGGAGGGGTAGGTCCAGGGTGTGGGTGTCCATGAACCTGAAATATTGTGTCGCAGTTTGTCTGTGTGTATCGTTCTGAGCTGAAGAGTCCCTTACAGGCGTTAGATTCTCCGAGATTTCTGAGCCCTAAACCTTCAGAAACCGCCAGTTGACGCGAAGGTTCCAGTTGTGTCTTGCTGGTCCCCGTGGAGGCCTCTTGGAGACTGGCTCCATCTGGCTTGGCCCTGTGGATGAAGCTCTGAGTGGGGTTGTTGGTGTGAACCGGCTCACTGCTGTGTCATGAGGTACAGCTCTCCATCGAATGGGATCTCCAGCGAGGGGCGTGCGGCTGGTTGGTCGTGGCCCTGCTGTTTCTGTTGACTCTGCCCATCCATGGGTTGGGCGTCTTTCTGTCCACGTGCCCGATGTGGAGATCAGGAAGGGGCTGACCCGTAGCCTTTCCTGCTCCTGCTGCAGCACTGTCCTGATCTGTGGTGGGACAGCTGATATTTGGAGAACAAGGCGATGTAGAATTTGGGCTCTTTTCCCTGCATGCTCCCCTACCGTGTTGTTGATCAGCCACTCAGTCAGGCCTGACTCTCTGCGACCCCATGGACCGCAGCACGCCAGGCCTCCCGTCTATCACCAGCTCCCAGGGCTTGCTCAGACTCATGTCTGTTGAGTCGGTGATGCCATTCAACCATCTCATCCTCTGTCGTCCCCTTCTCCTCCCGCCTTCAGTCTTTCCCAGCATCAAGGTCTTTTCCAGTGAGTCAGCTCTTCGCATCAGGTGGCCAAAGTATTGGAGTTTCAGCTTCAGCATCAGTCCTTCCCATGAATATTCAGGATTGATTTCCTGTAGGATTGACTGGGTTGATCTCCTTGCTGTCCAAGTGACTCTCAAGAGTCTTCTCTCCAGCACCATGATTTGAAAGCATCAATTCTTCGGCGCTCAGCCTTCTGCATGGTCCAACTCTCACATCCATACGTGACTACTGGAAAAACCACAGTGTTGACTCTACGGACCTTTGTTGGCAAAGTCCCAACTCCTTTGTTTGCCTGTCTTTCCCTCTCTCTGTCCTCACCGCTGTTGCCTGGGGGCTCCCCGATTCCTCCAAATGTAGCAAACATGTTTGCAGATGTGTGTGCTTACATGTGCATATGTGTTTGACTTGAAAACGGGACAAGAAAGTGCTGCAGCAGAAGGTGAGGCAGTTGGTCTGGGCCAGATGGTGCCCACAGAGCAAACTCCAGTGCTGCCTGAACGCCTCCCAGAAAGAGCAGCTCTCGGGCGGGGCTCCTGCTGCCCACTCCGTTCATCTGCAGATAGCAGTGACTCCTGCAAGAGATAAGGCCTTTGTTTCAGAAGGAACAAGTACAAGGATAAGCGAGAGGAAGAAAATAAAGGGCAGGTTAAGTTTGGATTGTTTGCTCACTTGTTTAGTTTCTGGCAATTGTTATAAAGCCCAGGGTGTTCTTTGTTTACCAGCCGTGCACTGATCAGGTTACGGATGTTCAGGCTGACTTTCCCTCCTTCCCTTCCTCCTTCCTTCTCCTGCTGTGCCTGCGTTTTTTTTTGTTTTTTTTTTTTTTTTTAAGTAGGCAGAAAGGCTTTTAATTTTTTTTAGCAGCATGGGAATTGCTTCAGTGTCCTCCCCTCTAGTGGTGTATTTGTAGCAGCTTAGGTGTGGAAAGACCAGTTTGCACAGCTGAGTTCTCAAATGAGCAAGCTGCTCCTGGCTCTTTACATGCCTGCACCGAGGGCTTCTCCACCGAGACCCCCAGACTGTGAATAAACATACAGTTTTAGTTGAACTAAAAGCATGATTTTTTTTTTCTTTGAGATATAACCCCATGACAATTGTGGAATAATTTGAAAATTTCTGAAAACATGAAACAGGTGTTTGAGGATCAGTTTTCTGACTTACAGAATTTGTTCAATAAACCTTAAAACAATGTTATTAAAACTGGCTGTTTTACATGTGTGAATGTTTTTAGCAGTTGATTTATTAATACTTTCTAGTCTCTGGTAAAAGAGGTTTTTCAAAGTGGCTGGTACTTTGCTGTACTTTTTTTTTTTTAACTTCTTGTGGAGTAGTAGGCTCTGTTCCATGGATTAACATTGAACAGGCTATTTCAATCACAAGAAAGGTTTGTGAAGAATTAGATGGAGGAAGACTTCCAAAGGTGCTTTGGAGGTGGGCAAGGTGCAGAGGGGGAAGTGGACCAGGAGTAGCAGTCACGATTTACTGTTATTCTTTCCGTGGCATGTGAATAAAGATCATGCCCAGAGCCTGTTGATCTCAGGATTGTGTCTGCTGTTGAGTAAGGGGACGTTGAATCATTCTCCTTCCCCCGTGGGTAGAGCCATTGCAAACCCCTTGATTCAAAGTGCTCCTTGCATTAAATACACAGGTTTGTGTTCTAACCTCAGAGTTAGAGAATCTCGCCTCACATTTGCATGCTTCTCTTTCTGAATAAATACGGTTAAGTAAGATCAGGCCAAGGATAGAAAAGAAAGTGGAAAGATTGTTCCCAGTGTTTATGGCCTTCTCCCCTGGCTGTAGCACTCGGGGACTTTTGTGTCATTGCTGTTGCCCTGCAGGGTCAGCAGCTCCTGTTTCAGGAGCTCTCAGCCCGACCACCGGTTATGTGCTCCCATTCGGGATGTTGGGGGCTGTGCGAAGCTTGGGGTGCCACGTGACTGTCATCTTCTCAAAGATAAATGTGGCTACTGTTGGCCTGGAAGTTCAACTTTATAAACATAGACATAATCAGGATAAATTAAGGCACCTGTAAACTCTAACTTGATCATAAGGGATGAATCAGTTCCCTGAGGCGGAGAGGGGAATTGTAATGCTACATAGCTTAATATTCTAATCAAAAAGTTCTTAAGAAGTCCATGAAACTTAAACACAAGGCTTGTTATGGAGTGTTGCCCAAGACATGAGGTGCCTTGAGGTGTATGGTCCGACACCCATTTCCTTTTGCTCACAGCACTCAGATTTTCCTTTGAGGATCTATCTATACTGTGTAGTAGGGATACAAATTGGATGACGTTAATCTCAAACTTGGCGTAAGGGGATCAGAGCATCCTCCCGTCCCCCAAAGATGCGCTGTTAACACAGTCCCGCATTATAATCAGTGGGAGGCATTTCCTGGCCACCATTAACAGTACAGTTTGGGTTGATTCATTAGACTACTGCTCAGGACCTTGTGGGTTCTCAGAAGCAGTGTGAATAAGGTTGCATGTTGCAGTTGTGCTGAAGCCATCTTGTGATCACAGGGAAGCCAGCCTAAAGATGAAGCCAGTGGGTGGACGAGGGCGGGATGGAAGGAATCATGGAAAAGTGGAGAGGGAGCCCAGAGCAAAGTGTGCCTGAAATCCACCCTAGTTCTGTATTTTTCAGTTTTCTGCAAATCTTCTTTACTGCATAACCCATTTGAATCAATTATTGTTATTCCTTTGGAGCTGACTGTTGGTCAATTGCTAATTTGGAAATAGGCTGAAGAATTAGGCTGTGGGTCGATATAATACTATAACAAAACGGAGAGGATCTTGAAAGAGGCGGGTCATTCACTGAGGTTTTATGAGCCCTCCCCCAGTCGCATCAAATCAGATTTTAGTTCCTTCCCATCCAAGTCTTCGTAGGAATGTTGTATCTGAAATCAGGCTGGCCACAGCGCCATCATGGGTCCCTCATGATTCAGGTTGGATTCATTGGTTTGATTGTGGGGCCAAGATACGAGGCAGAGATTGAAAATTAGAGGACACCTTTCACATTGTCCCACAAAGGAGTAAAGTATCCGTTTACCGCAAATCACATGAGAACGGTGTGTTGCGTGAGAGCAATGTCTGTGTTTTCAGGCCCGGGAAGTACAGAGCTTGACTATAGAGGTTAGTGTTTTTCAACTGATAATTGTTTCCTTAAGAAGAAATATAGCATACTATTCAGCCTTAAAAAAGGAAAATTCCATTGTGTGATGTAATATGGACAAACCTTGGGGACGTTGTACTAAGTGAAGTGAGGAGGCACAAAAAGAAAACAGTGTTTGATTCCACTGGTGTGAGGTTCCGAGAGTAATCAGGTTAGAGGCAGAGAGTTGAAGGGTGGTTGCCAGGGTCTCGGGGGAGCAGGGAGTGGGGAGTTCGTGTTTATCGGGTACAGAGTTTCAGTGTTTTGAGAACGATAGATGTCTGGAAATGGGTGATGATTTATGATGGTTGGTCAACAGTATGAATGTACTGAACAGTACTGAAGTGTGCATTTAAAATTGGTTAAAATGGTAACTTTTATGATATGTTTGCTGTTGAGTCGCTAACAGCAACTGTTTTACAACCCCATGGACAGTAACCCGCCAGGCTTCTCTGTCCATGGGATTTGCCCACGTGTGTTTTACTACAATTAAAATAATTAAAAAAAAAAACAAGAAGAAATGTGTTGAGCTAGTCGTTGCGTATTAGATCAGAAAACAGGCAGGGTCTCGCTGGCTCATTCTGTAGCTCAGGGAACCTGAGGTTGAGCTCACACAGCTGCTGGGAGGTCCTGCGTGTGAGTCCTGGCTCCAGTTGGGGGCTGTGTAATTATTGCCCTGCCTTAACCCCAGATTCCTCATAAGGAAAATAGGTAGATAAGAGCTGAGGCATTTGCATTGGGCCCTTGGCGATGCTGGGACCCCGGGAGCCCTCAGCGCAGGCGACACCTGACTTGTCCTCAGCCGGACTTCAGGTTCAGGTTTACTGTTCGCTAACGTCATGGCCCCTCTCAGCCCTGTGTCTGGCCTCTGTGTCACAGGAGAAATCCCTGTGTCTGGTATCTCTCGTGTGCTGCCCTGTCTCTGTTTTACCAGTCATGGATTAGCAGGCAACCCTGATCTTTTTTTTTATGGCTGAAAAATCTTCTGCTGTGTATGTATACACCATGTTTTCTTTACCCATTCATCCGCAGATGGACATGAGGCTGTTCCTATATCTTGTCTATTGTGAATAATGCTGCCCTCAGTGTGGGAGTGCAGACCACTCTTTTGAGAGATCGGTTTTATTTCCTGCGGGTCTACACCCAGAAACAGGATTCCTGGATCACATGGTAGTTCCACTTTTAATGCTTTCAGGAGCCTCCCTACTATTTTCCACGGTGGCTGCTCCAATTTACGTTTCCACCGGAAGTGTGTAGAAGCTGCCCTTTCCCCAGTTGTTGTCTCCTGTCTTTCCGAGGTAGCCGTCCCAGCACGGTCAGGCGACACTCGCTGTGACTCTGCTTTGCTTTTCCCCGATGGTCAGCTGTGGTTAGGGCGTCCCAGGCGCGTCCCGTGGGGGAACCAGCCGCGTGTTGCAGCCGCGTGCTGAGGCTCTGGGACCCGACCCTTGGGGGCTGGTGAAGACTCACCTGGTCGGGTCTCCTCCTCCGAGGGCTTTCTGACTCAGCGGGTCTGACCCTGCTGCTGGTGGTGGCCCGCACTTGGAGAACCACTGGCCTGCTGAACAAACGTGTGCCAGTTAGAGAGGGGAGCTGGGGGAGGGGGTTATCGGGAGTGGAACGAGTGTTTGCCTGAATACATTGCTGAGCATTTGCCAACAACACAGCCTTCTCTGTGGCTTTAATCACACGTAGACTTTCTAAATCGCACGTAATTGCACATCCTTTAAGCAGCTTTTGACTGACTTTGGTTTTCTCTTTGTGGTGATTTTCTTTAAACTCCTGAAGGGAGGGCAGGTGGGGCAAGATGGTATTTCTTTAAAAGGAAAGAAAAACCCAAAACAAAAAGCGTGTTAGTTATTAGCAGGGTTGCCTTCTAAGTTCTTGACTTCAGAAGCCTTACCGTCAGGAGCCCCTGGGTGGGGTCGGGGGTCTGCATAGCTCAGGCCCGCGGGGGCTGCCCCGCCGGGCACCTGTGGTGATGCTGACCCAGCCTTCTCTCAGCCCCCTGAGGCCACGGCCGTGAGTGAGGCGAGGGCTCTGTCTTGTCACAAGTGTTTTCAGACTGGTTGCTTGGTCTGTGCCCGGATGTCAGTCCACAGGAATGCCCGACAGAGACCCGAGTCTTGACTATCCAGGACCTCGAGTGGTCATTCCGGCCGGGTGGCCAGCTCTGCGCTCTGGTCACCCCAGGTATGTGTCCAGCCCGCCGTTGTGCTGGCGCTGGATACAGGTGCTTAGGAAAATTCCTCCCCGAAGGGCTTTCAGGATCGACAGGCTCTCGCTGTCTCTGTGACCTTGCACGGTGTCTGGTTTCACAGAAGGCTTTCTTTCTGGGTTCTCGTGGCTGCGCTCAGCCTGGCCCTGTAATCACCGGGCGCCAGGGAGTGCTGCGGTCTGCTTCCCGGGGTGTGCGCACAGACCATGTCAGCCCTCGTGTGTCGCTGAGGCGGCAGGGGGTCTGGGGGGTGGCGTGCAGAAGTGCACTTGATTCCTGATCACGGTCTGCGTTTGAATTTCACACTTGCCTCAGACGGAGACATTCCTTGGAGCTGCTCAGTGGGGTTTGTTTGAAATGGGCCATCCCTCAGTGTCACATGACCCTGGAGCTGGGTAGGGTAGGTCCACGTGCTTTTCCAGGTTTAAAGTCAAGAAGCTATGAGCTTTCAAAGAGGGAAGAACTTGCCTTGAATTTAAGTTCAGGGTTGGGCCATTTGGGAAAAGTGGTGAGGGGCTAGGAAAGGCTCTTAGGAATGGAAGTATTGGCCAAGGAGCCAGCCTCGTGGGCTGTGTCAGACATCTTCAGTGAAGGAAAGGATGGTGACCAAAGGGGGACCTCGGGGTGCAGATGGCTCTGGCGTCTCTGGCTACATGTGTCCGTGATAGAGAGAGAAGCTAAGGAATGATGCCCGTTGTAGATGCCACCCAGAGTCGGGGGATGGCATGGCGGGCAGCTGGGCGATGCAGGCATGGGCCGACAGCTCAGGGAGAGAGTGGCCTTTTAGCTTGAGGAGGACGCAGACGTTCCCCCTGGACTTGGAGAGGAGCAGCGTGGAGCAGCTGCGTTGCTTGTCTGAGAGTAGGGTGAGGTCACTGTCGGGGTCCCATGTGGAGATGGTTACAGGAAGACCTAGGTGAGGACTGACAGTGGGAGCAGAGGGGAGGAGAACCTGGCGGTACAAAGACGCACGCATGCTGTTGTGTTGGTGGGGGTGGGGGGGTGTTGACATTTATTAAGCACCCACTGCATGCCAGGTGGAGCATTTCGCAGTGACACTGCAGAACTCAGTGAGACCAGCCCTGGACCAGTCTGCAGGAGGAAAAGGGAGCAGAAATGGGCAGTTATAGCTCTGTTCTGAGAGTATGAGAGTGGGGCAGTGGGCATCATGACCAGCTTCGCCTGTGGCCTGCTGAGGGCTTCACGGAGCAGGGGGTCTGCTCCAGGACTCTGTCATCTCTGTGCTGTGTGGCATCTGGCCTTCTTAACTAGCTCGGAGCAGAGAACCTGTAAGGCCTGTTCAGTCTACCTGTATCAACAGTTTCATTATTTGGAAAATTAAGAGTGTCTCACTCCTTTGGGTCCTTTTTCATAACCCTTGATGCCCCGGGTATGGATAGACTTGGTTTATTCGTTTATAATCCCTCATTTTTTTTATTATTCATTGTTCCTGACCTGCATCCCTGCTGGAAGTTGCCCGGTCCCCCCCCCACCGCCCCGGCCCCACTGCACAGGTGAGGAGATCCAGGCTGAGGCTGTGATTCCATTTGTCACCTGGCGCAGAAGCCCAGTGGCACAGGGGCTCAGCCTCTGACTCTCTCTAGCCAGCAGGCTCTTTGAGAACAGGAAGGATGCCTTCCCGGGGAGCAGAGTGGGGAACGGGGATGGCCCTGGGCTGGGTGTCCACTCACTGGTCTCTGAGTGAGCAGGCCCCCTGCCTGACCCCTGAGCTGTTCTCTTTGTGGAGTAGGAGATGAGGCTGCTCCCTTTGGACTGACCGCCTCTCGTTCCTCTCTATCCTGCCTGGAGCCGCGTGTCGGGTCTCGGACAGTGACCTTTGCTGTGTGATTTCTGGGGGCAGATCACTGTCTCGTGTCTCTGGAAGTTAGCATGTGGGTAGTTCTCTGTCTTTTGAAAACAATGGAAAAACCCATCACCAGCCCCCAAACCAGCTGTCTTTCTGCTGATGAGCAGACAGCAAACCAGGAAGAGCAGGAGAGTAGTTCCTTGTAAGTACTCTGGGAGTATATAATACCTTTTAAATAAAATTTAAAAATTATATATTATCCTTCCATTCTGGCATCACTGTCAGATAATGGAGCATGAGAGCCTTCAGCACTGTGTGCTAGGTACGAAGTAGTAACATCAATTCCGTGTTCAGTACAGCCACTTTGTTCAAGAACAATGTATTCAAGGTCAGTGTATTTTGGCTGTGCTCAGGGTTCTGGAAATTCCCAAGAGAATAAGTTTTTTTGTCTGTTATATAATCCAGCACAAGTGAATGCAGTAGCTCATGTTTAGTGATGACTTTAAAAATGCAATTGATTCTAAAATTTAGCTTTTAAAAATTTTGACTATTTTTTTTTTAATTCTCTTAAGTTTTAAGATAGACTTTTGTTTGTTTCTTTATTCAACAAATAGTTACACAGCACTGCTCTGTGCGAGGTATCATCCCAAGTGCTTTGCAAGTATCAGTTTATTTAATCTCAACCTCATTTGGTAAGCAGTGCTGTGCCCACTTTACAGATAAGAAAACTGAGCCACAGAGAGGTTAAAGCAAGTTACTCAAGTGACAGGGATAGTTGGAGGTTTTGATTACTTTTTAAGTTTCAGATGACCACTGTGAAATTTTATTAGCTTGAGCTGTACATTTCAGAATCTTTTCTGATGCAGACCAATCCTTAAACAGTACCGTCTCTTCACCTGGAGTCAAACATGGCGGTAACAGAGTAACACATGGCTTGGGCTTGTCCCTGGAGGAAGGTGATACCCATGCGACCTGAGGCAGGGTCTGCACCTCCTCCAGGACCACAGGCCTCCAGTGGCTCTGCCCTTCCTGGAAGTCCTGGTGGAACAGAGGTTAAGGGGGCCAGAAGGAACCCAAGCAAAGAAGAGTCGCGACAAATTTCATTATCAGTGGAGCTTTCCTGCCAGGCCTTGGCGGGCAAGCCTGAGGGTAGAGCTGGAGTTGCCTGTTCTTTGATCATTAAAACACCAAGTTCTCTGGCTTGGGGATGTTCAGCTATTGGAGCGACCTGCCTGCAGCCTTACAAAGCTGTCATCTAGAGAGTCCTGCACCAGAGGGCAGCTGCCAGACAGCGGGTTCAGCAGGGTCTACTCAAAATACATACTTCATACAGTTTAATGCCACCTATGCAAATTAGTGGCCAAGAATGAAGCTAGGCAGACATTTTTCTCTAATAACAGCAGGCATTCATATTTATTAAAAATCTCTCTCTGCCAGACACTCCTCTTAAGTGCTTTGCAATGTATATCTGACTTAATAATCCTTAATATTATAAATTAATACAGTAGATAAGACTGTAAGGTGACTGTGTAGCCTTGACAGAACTCTTAAGTACCTTGATGAATTTTACTTTTTATTTACAAGTGAAATTAACATGCTAATTACAAGTCATCTTTCACTGTTCATGCAAGCAGGTTGACTCTGGAGGATTCCCTAAAGGTTTAGATGGACGATTTCATTGAATTGCTCAATATATTTGAGATGAATAATACTGCATTCTTTTTAATGATATAATCCAGATGACAAAAGAATAACTCTCCTAAGAAATTGCAGGATGTATTCATGGAAAATCTATCCAGTCTTACTGAGCAGTATAGAAAAAAGATTTAAATATAGTGAAATGTCATTTTTCCTAGATGGGAAGTTGGAATATTACCAGTGTCACTCTTTCCTAATTGATCTATAATTTAAAATCAGTTTCACTGCTTCTGTACTTTGTTTGGAGCTTAATAAAGTGATGCTAAAGTTTTATGTGGTATTTTCAGTAGGTGAGACAAATTTAAATTTTTTTGGAAAAAAGAGGAATGTATTGGGATTGAGGTGTGGAGAGGACTAGTCTCATCACTTTTGCTGGAATTAAGTATCACCTCCATACTGCTGATGTTGCACCTCAGATCATATTTAAATCCATCACAAGGTTTTTACCTTTTAAAGGGGAACTGCCAAATAACTGAGGACAATTCTGCTTATCATTTGTGGAACCCAGTTTCACAGCTTTCAGTTGATTTATTTAACTGAACTGTTTGTAAAAGTTCAGCATTTCTCTAACTCTGAAATCCACTAAGAGTCTTTTCATGCACTGGCCAAGTAACAGGCTGATTATCTTATCCTCTTCCTGTTTATGTTTTAAACAGCATTTCTCAAATCTCTGTGAGCAAATAACTTTCTTATTAACATGTAGGGTTCCTTGAAAGACATGAGTTTGTGAGTCCCTGTCCTAGTCACTTTTTGAAGGAGCAACTCAGTGACAGGTTTGGGTAAATACCTGAATCTGAGGGATGATATGAAAAGAAGGAGCTTTTTTTTAAACCAAGTTGAATTAAATGGAAAACATACCTTGTTTTAATCACAATTGATTGATAGGACTCTAAAGTTGTGTTCTGATTGACTTTTTTTTTTTTAACAGTAAGATTACATTCTAAAAAGTCTATAGCAAAAAGTCTTTCAACCATCCAAGTCATCACTCCTTTCCCTTGAATTATTACAAATAACTTTAAAAATACTCCATCTCATGTATTTACGTCTCATTGTGTTTTATATGCACATATTCTAATACAGTTTTGAAAACTGAAATGGGGTCATTCTTCTGCATTGTTCTGAACCTTTTTTCAGCTTAATAATTTACCTTGATTATCGTTCAGTGACAGTACATCTACCTTGTTATTTTTAACCATTGCATAATGCTGGAATGATGGGCACAATTTGTTTAATCACTCCAAATTAGGCATTTAGGTTGTTTCCAGTTTTTTAGTATTACAAATAACCCCGCAACAAACGTGTCTTGGATATGCATTCTTTTAGTTTAAAATAGTCTTGTTCCTTCAGAAAGTTGCTCAATAATTGGCTTAGAAATTCTTTTGTACTAATTATTGTGATTGCTTACTTTTGAATTCTGTCTTTAGTTTATTGTTTTTGTAGTATATAATCCTAAACTATTAAGACTGAAGTGGCCCTTCTGCTAAGAATGCAATTTAGCTTAAAGATGAGATTGCTAAATAAAGACTTAAAAATTAACCTCTTTGGAGCTGTGACTTCCTGATGAAGTGGTAACGCATGGGCAGGATCTGTTTTACATCTGGACAGCCTACAGGGGAAAATGATGTGATTTGCAAGAAGCCATTTGTCTGCTTAGACTGCTGGAGGATGGCAAGTGAATGTATTGTTGTTGAAAGATTTTTTCCATTAATTTTTTTTATTTTTGATTTTGAGTTGATAGATTCACATGTGGTTATATGAAATAATACCAAGTAATCCTATACACTAGTTTCCCCCCATCATGATATTTTGTAAAACTATATTACAGTATCACAGTTGGGATATTGACATTAATATTAGTGTAGTCAAGATACAGAACATTTTCATCTCCACAAGGGTATCTATCTCCTTTTGCCCTTTTATAGCCACATCCACTTCCTCTACTTCTGTGACGTCTGTAACCCCTCATTACGACTAATCTGTCCTCCACCTCTAAAATGTCATTTTAAGAAGCTTCTTTAAGTGGAATCAGGCTTCTCCGGTGGCTCAGGTGGTAAAGGATCCTCCTGCAATGCAGGAGACCCAAGTTCGATCCCTAAGTCGATCCCTTGGAGAAGGAAATGGCAACCCACTCCAGTATTCTTGCCTGGAGAGTTCCATGGACAGAGGAGCCTGGCAGGCTCCAGTTTATGGGGGACTAACACTTTCACTTCACTTTCACTTTCTGAAGTGGAATCATACAGTGCATAACATTTGGGGATTTAGTCTTTTTTCCTCTCAGCATAATTCTCTATAGAGTCATCCAGGTCTTTGGATGTCCTGTTTCATTGCTGACCAGTATTACATGGCAGGGATGTACCACTGCCTGTTTAACCATTCACTTCTTGAAGGACATCTGGATTCTTTCCAGTTTGGAGCTATTTTTTTTTTTTTTTAAGCTGCTATGAACATTTATATACAGGATTTTGTGTGAATGTAAGTTTTCATTTTAGGGGGTTAAATGCCCAGGAATGCACTTGCCAGGTTGTATAGGAGATGCACGTTTAGTATTTTAAGAAACTGTCTGACTGTTTTCCAGAATGCCTGTACCATTCTGTGTAACCACCAGCAATGTATAAGTGACCCAGGTTTTCCACATCCATGCAAGCATCTGGTGGTGGTGTTATTTTTTATTTTAGCCTATTCTGATAGATAAGGAATGCTATCTCATTGAGTTTTAACTTGCATTTTCCTGATGGCTAATGATTTTAGCCATCGGGATTTTGATGCATTTATTAGCAATCCATATATCCTTTTGGGTGAAGCATCTGTTCCTATCTTTTGCTGATCATCTAACTAGATTGTTTGTTTTTTAATGTTGAGTTTTCAGAGTTCTTTCTGTACTCCAGAGACTAGTCCTTCACTCGATTATGGTTTGTAAATATTTTCCCCAAATCTGTAGCTTATCTTTTCATCTACTTAACCAGGTCTTTGCTGAGCAAATGTTTTAAATTTTGCTAAAGTGTAATTTAGCAATTGTTTTCTTTTGTAGTTTGTGCTTTTGGTGTCTAAGAACTCTGCCTGGTGCTAGACCCCCAAAAGGCTCTCCACTTTTCTTCTAAAAGATTTATAGTTTTATATTTTACGTGTCTCACGGCTCACTTTAAGTTAATTTTTGATGTAGGTTGAGTTTCCCCCTGCGAAGGATGTCTACTTAAGCCTCATTTGTGGAAAGAGCTCTTGTTCCTCCGTTGACTGGCTTCTGCTCCTCGGCTGTGTGTATTTGTGTGGGTCTCCTTCTGGGCTCCCTCCTCCGTTGTGTGGAAAGAGCTCTTGTTCCTCCGTTGACTGGCTCTTGCTCCTCGGCTGTGCGTATCCGTGTGGGTCTCCTTCTGGGCTCCCTCCTCCGTTGCATTGATCTCTGAGTCTCTTCTGCTGCTAGTCGCACACAGTTTTGAGTTGAGTAGCTCTATAGTAAACTTTGAAAACAGGTAAACTGATTCCTCCCACTTCATTCTTCTTTTTCAAAATTGTTTTAGCTATCTAGTCCTTTGTGCCTTTTGATATAAAATTTGGAATAAGCATGCCTACATTTTAAAATACGTTGCTGGCACTTTGTTAAGAATTGCAGTGAACTTATGTATGGGTTTGGGGGAGAACTGATACCTGTATGCTGCTGAGTCATTCCTTGAGCACAGTGTGTCTCCCCGTGTATTTTAATTGTTCTTTAATTTCTTTCATGAGCAGTTTGTAGTTTTCAGTATACAATTCCTGTGTATATTTGTTAGAGTTGTGCCTAAGTATTTACTTTTTTTCATTCCAATATATCAAAATACAATGTGCTGAATTCACCTGTTAGTTTTAGGAGGTGGGTTGGGGCTTGTTTTTTTGTTGTTGGTGGTGGTGTTTTTGTTTGCTTGTTTTTAGAATTCCCAGGAATTTTCTACATAGACAGTCATGTAGAGATACAAGTTTTCTTTCTTTCTTTTCAGTCTGTATGACTTTAATTTCTTTTTCTTATCTTATTGTAGTGACTGAATAAAGATGAGGAGAGGAGAATTCCTTGCCTTTTTTATGATCTCAGAAGGGTTTCTGTGTTTTTCTAAACTTTAAGCTAAAATAAAATATTACTTTTCTTAAAGATAAAGTAGACTGTTTTTCTATTTCAAAGTGTGTTCCTGTACTAGATAGTACTAACAGCTGTCTTATCACCACACCACGGCATTTAATTTTAACTTAGAGAAGTTAGTTTATACACAGTATGTATGTAAACTCCTATTATTTTTATTAAGAACCAGCTGATAAATTTTATGGAGCATACTGATGCTATTTCCCAGAAAAAGTGAGTTTATATATGTTTAAAACAACTCTTTTTTGTAAAATTCCTTCTTTCTTCTTAGGGAAGATTAGAAGTTATTTGGGTACTGTGTGCATGCACAGTTTCTGATTGGTCTGTCACATATCAAATGACATTTAAATCCAGTTTTTAAGTATAACAACTTTTCCTCTACCTTGGGATTAGTTGATATATGGTACAAAGAACTGGCATTCTCCTCCTTATGGCAGTAAACAGAGGAGGCCTAGGGGAATCTTTTCCAACTTTTCAATACGAGATATCTGAGAATCTTTTTTTTTTTCTTTTTTTTGCTTTTTCTGCTAGAGAGAATAGTGTCAGGGTGAGGAAAAAAACCAAGGGTGTTCAGATTGGCCAAAACACGGATCATCCTGCTGAGTCCTTTAGACCAGGCTAACTCATATTGACCACATGTCCTAGTTTATGGTAATTTTTTACCTGAGTTATTACAATTCAAATCACTTCTAATTTGTGTCTGTATATTTACAACATGCCTAGTTTGTTGACAAGTTAAAGTAGAAAGAATATGAACACGCACACATTGTGTGTGTGTATATGTGTGTGCGTTTAAAAGGTGGAGGGGAACAGCTAAACATGGGAAATAGTTCCTAGTAGTTCTCAAAATTCTCCAAGCCAGACTTCAGCAATATGTGAACCGTGAACTTCCAGATGTTCAAGCTGGTTTTAGAAAAGTCAGGGGAACCAGAGATCAAATTGCCAACATCTGCTTGATCACCAAAAAAGCAAGAGTTGCAGAAAAACATCTATTTCTGTTTTATTGACTATACCAAAGCCTTTGACTGTGTAGATCACAATAAACTGTGGAAAATTCTTAAAGAGCTAGGAATACCAGACCACCTGACCTGCCCCTTGAGAAACCTGTATGCAGGTCAGAAAGCAACAGTTAGAACTGGACATGGAACAACAGACTGGTTCCAAATAGGAAAAGGAGTACGTCAAGGATGTATATTGTCACCCTGCTTATTTAACTTATATGCAGAGTACATCATGAGAAACGCTGGGCTGGAAGAAGCACAAGCTGGAATCAAGATTGCCAGGAGAAATATCAATAACCTCAATAACCTCAGATGACACCACCCTTATGGCAGAAAGTGAAGAGGAACTAAAGAGCCTCTTGATGAAAGTGAAAGAGGAGAGTGAAAAAGTTGGCTTTAAGTTCAACATTCAGAAAACTAAGATCATGGCATCTGGTCCCATCACTGCATGGGAAATAGATGGGGAAACAGTGGAAACAGTGTCAGACTTTATGATTTGGGGCTCCAAAATCACTGCAGATGGTGATTGCAGCCATGAAATTAAAAGACGCTTACTCCTTGGAAGGAAAGTTATGACCAACCTAGATAGCATATTAAAAAGCAGAGACATTACTTTGCCAACAAAAGTCCATCTAGTCAAGGCTGTGGTTTTTCCAGTAGTCATGTATGTGAGTCATGGATATGAGAGTTGGACTATAAACAAAGCTGAGGGCCGAAGAATTGATGCTTTTGAATTGTGGTGTTGGAGAAGACTCTTGAGAGTCCTTTGGACTGCGAGGAGATCCAGCCAGTCCATCCTAAAAGAGATCAGTCCTGGGTGTTCACTGGAAAGACTGATGTTGAAGCTGAAACTCCAATACTTTGGCCACCTCAATACTTTGACTCATTGGAAAAGACCCTGATGCTGGGAAGGATTGGGGGCAGGAGGAGAAGGGGACGACAGAGGATAAGATGGCTGGATGGCATCACCGACTTGATGGACATGACTTTAGGTAAACTCCGGGAGTTGGTGATGGACAGGGAGGCCTGTTGTGCTGCGATTCATGGGATCGCAAAGAGTTGGACACAACTGAGTGACTGAACTGAACTGAGTTTGTAATTTTATGGTTACAGTTTCTAACTGAAATTTGTCGTGATTGGTTAATGTTTCATAGTAATTAACCTCCAACTTATCAGTATGGCATCTTGTTACAAGGAACTGAATCTAATTTTCTTACGTAAAGGATGTTTTTAGAGATGATGCAGTGTATATCTTGTTTGCACCAAGAACTGAATGTACCTGGTCAAGTGCTTGCAGGTGCTTTTAGACATGTGAGTTTCTTCACCCTTCTTTTGTCTCAGATATTACAATTCCCTGTTTCACTGTAGCATATGAAAGTAGTGTGTGTACATTGAATTTGGGAGCGTCAAGTGCTAGCACCCCTAGAAAACATTCACTCATCATTGGATGTGGTGTTGACCAGTCCTGGGGGCATGGGCTTTGAGATCCCACAGACTTCATGACTTCTAGGGTTTTCCCCGCAACCCCACTTTTATTGAGATGTACTTGACCTACAGCACTGTACGTTTAGGGCGCACAGCATCGTGGTTTGACTTCCATGCACCATGAAATAAGCTGGTGAACATCCGTCCTCTTACATAGATAGAAAAGGAAAGGAAAAAGAAAAAAAATATTTTTCCTGGTCGTGAGAACTCTTAGGCTTTACTCTCAACAACTTTCGTACATAACATATGCAGCAGCATTAGTCATATGAACCATGTTGTACGTCATATCCCAGTACTGACTCATTTCATAACTGGAAGTTTGTACCTTTTGACCACCATTATCCTGTTGCCACTCTCCCCACCCCACTTCTGGGAATTGCAAATTCGATCTCGGCTTCTATGAGTTTGTTTGTTTTTGCTGTATAATTGACCTACAATACTGTGTTAGTTCCTGGTGTACAACTCAGTAATTCGATATTTCTATACATTTCAAAATAATCACCACAAATAAGTCTAGTCACCATCTGTCCCCATGCAAAGATATTACATTATCGCTGACTGTGTTCCCCACAGTGTCCGATTTATCCCCGTGACTCACTGTTCTGTCGCTTGGAGGTCGTACCTCTTACTCTCCTTCTCCTGATTCGTTCCCTGCCCCACCCCTGCCCTCTGGGAGCCGCCTGTTTGTACCTGTGCTTCTTTGTGTTTTGTATGTTTGTTTGTTTCATTTTTAGAGTCCACGTACGGGTGAAATCACATGGCATCTGTGTCTATTCTTCTGACTTCTTTCACTTAGCATAATACCCGCTAGGTCTGTCCATGATGTTGCAGATGTCAAGCTTTCATTCTCTATGGCTGAGTGATATTCCATTGTGTATTTCTGTATGTAACATATCTTCTTCATCCATTCATCTGTTGGTAGGCACTTAGATTACTTCCATGTCTTGGCTGTTACGAGTGATGCTGCAGTACGTAGAGGTGCCTCTCTTCCAGTTAGTGGTGTTGTTTTCTTTGGAAGAATACCAGGGAATGGAATTGCTGAATTACATCCTATTTTCTATTTTTAATTTTTTTGAGAAACCTCCGTATGGTTTTCCATAGTGGCTGCACCAATTTACACTCCCACCCGTGGTACACAAGGGTTCCTTTTCTTTACATTCTCAACAACACTGTTCATTGCTTGTCTTTTTGATAATTGCCATTCTGATAGATGTGAGATGATATCTCCCACGGGTTTTGTGAAACTCGTCCAGAGACCTCATCAGTACATTGAGAATAAATACACCTTTAGAGGTATCTTGAGGATTCAAACATATAAGTGGGTAAAGCAACCTAGCTTGCTATTTTTATACTCTTAATGTTAATACTCAGTAGCCTGTGTCATTTTCCCTCGGAGCTCCTTCTGGTGTGATTGCCTCCCCAGGCAATAAGGGAGAGCGAGGCAGGAGGTCTGACCACGTCTGTACTGGGACGCCCAGTACAGGTTCTGTGTTGTACATGTGGAGTGTGGATATCTTTCAGGTTTCCTTGAACAAAGCATACCTGCACAGCTGCTAGCTGAGCATTGCAGCCTAGCTGGGCTGAGATGCTGCATGCCTGGGTTGCTGGTGGCTGTCTGATCCGATGATGGATGGCTCTCCCTGCCCAGCCTTCTCGTTGGTGCCTGTCTCACCCTCCCCTTCTGAGCACGGTCCATGCCTGCCCCAGACACCCCCATGCACTTGTGGGCTTCGCCACGTAGAGTCTCCTGAATCAGAGGCGTCAGAAGCAAGTTGCTGAGGTCTCTGGTTGAGCATTAGATTTCCCAGCTCATGACCTCTGTACAAGGCTTCTTCCTTCCAGCCATTCAGGGCCAACACCCGAGTTGAGGCCAGGAGATGCAGAGCAAGGGGAGGGAAACTTGCAGACACAGCTTGGTTTCCTTGACTCATGGACCTCGGAGTCAGAGTAATTATCACTGTTGCAAATGGTCCTTACTGTGTGGTCTTACTGTTGAGCAGGGAGTCAAAACAACAACAGCAACTAATATCTTGACCTTTTCAAACAGATCACCCATTTTTGGAAAAAAAGTAGCTGACTGCAGGAGGGGTCCCAGGTCTCAGAGCGGGGAGACCTCCATGCAGCATCTTTACGGGTTGCATACTACCGTGAAGCCTCTGTCCCCTTTTGCCCACGTTGGGAAGATAGTCCGGGTTCGTGTGAGTCTTTTTCCCTCACAGGGCTTGTTTGGCATGGTTTGGGGGAGGACACTGTTCCCGGGCCAGCCGGTCACAAGATGACCTAGCAGGTGGACTGCGAGCTGGGCCGTTTGGAGCTGCCTCTGAAATGTGAACACCCTCCCAGCTTGTTGCCATCCTAACCTTTTCCTCAGTCATGGAGAACTGATCCTGGTACGGGCATTCCTCACCTCTCTCACCCACTTGAGCACTGCATAGGGCCTGCCTTCAGGGCAGGGATGGCAGTATTTCTGGTTGGTGATGACATTCCCGAAGCCCGTAGCTCAGTTTAAATATCCCCAGGAGTGCCCTGGATCCATCACCACCAGTGAGTCCTCGTCATGAGACCTGGCTGGAGGGAGTCGGGTAGAGCCTCCCATCCTGGCTCGGGGAAGGAGTCACCGTGCGGCTCATTTTCTGTCCTCCCCGGCGTCTGTCTGGCCTGCAGGGGAGGAGGAAGTTACCCTCTGGGCCACTCCTGGACATCCTGAGTTTTCTGCATCTGGGGCTTGGGCGGAGCATGTCCCCACAGCCCTCCAAATAAACACCTTCAGACAAGTGCAGACACTGTCACAGCGCCCACCTCAAAACTGTGAACAAGGAGATCCAACCAGTCCATCCTAAAGGAAGTCAGTCCTGAACATTCATTGGAAGGACTGATGCTGAAGCTGAAACTCCAATACTTTGGCCACCTGATGTGAAGAACTGACTCATTGGAAAAGACCCTGATGCTGGGAAAGATTGAAGGTGGGAGGAGAAGGGGACGACAGACGATGAGATGGTTTGAGGGCATCACCGACTTGATAGACATGAATTTGAGTAAGCTCTGAGAGTTGGTGATGGACAGGGAGGCCTGGCGTGCTGCAGTCCATAGGGTCGCAAGGAGTCGGACATAACTGAACTGAAGTGAACAGGTTGACTAAATCCAGGAGAAGGTGTTGGGCTGTGAGCACGTGGAAATGGCCAAGGCGATGTTGCCTGTCAGCATCCAAGTTAACATTACCCAGCCCCCACCCCCCCCATCTTTACTAGAGCTCTGAACCCTGTGGGAAATGGGCATTGAGTGTCCCGTTTTTATTGAGCCTGAAAAAGGTGACACTTTCTCTGGTGGCTCAGACGGTAAAGAATCCATCCGTAATGCAGGAGACCCAGGATCGATCCCTGGGTTGGGAAGATCCGCTGGAGAAGAGAATGGCTACCCACTTGTATTCTTGCCTGGAGAATCCACAGACAGAGGAGCCTGGCGGGCTACAGTCCATGGTGTTGCGAAGAGTCGGACATGACTGAGCAACTAACACTTTGACACGGTCACTCACTTGCCCTCACCCTGGGTGTATTTCCAACCCAGATGAGTTCTACATTGGAAACACTCTGTGGAAACTTTGAGAATCCTCAACTCAGAAGGAAAAACTTGGCATTCTCAGACGGTAGTTTCTGTGAGGGGTGTGTGTCTGCTTCTTGAATGGGTCACAAGCATTTTGTATGCGTGCCTGGAGGCCATTTGTGGCGTGAGAACCTTTCCTTTGCAGAGGGCAAAGCTGGTGGTCAGGTGGCAGGGAGGAGTTGCAAGGCCCTCTCTTCGTGAGGAACGGTGGGGTCCCCAGTTTGCCTGTGGGACCGCCGGAGCCTGGGGTCACATTCCAGGGACGGCCAGGGTTGTTTTTTTTCCCCTTTTGTGGCATTTTTGGTTTTGGTAACTGGGTCCGTGGTTGCTATAGATTGGTGAAGAACACTGGGGTAACCTGCATGTGCTAATGCTGGACTGAGGGGCTTTGTGCAGAAGCAGAAGTTAGAGACACCCTCAGAATGGAGAGATTTTAACAGGAAAGCAGTAGATTTTGTGCCGCTTCCAAAGTCAGAGAACGGTCCACGTGGAGGCTGCCGTTGCCCTCATCGCAGGGCTCAGGGGAGCATCGTGCGCACGGATGGCGCTGGAGGAGGAGACGCGGGCACCTCCCCTGTGGGGAGCCCCGAGCTGGGACCAGCTAAGGTCAGAGGGCAAGTTGTCCTGCTTCTCCGACATCCCAACATCCAAGACTCTCTTCCTTTACTCTGAGCCCCGTCACTTAGGCAGGGTACGTTTAGTCAGAGATAGCAGTGTCTGTTTACACAGTACGTGCATCTCTTCCATTAAAGGGTTTTTAAGGCATTTATCTAATGCGCGTCTCCTTCTGTCGGGGGATCTTTTCTCTGATTGCATGTAAATAATGATGTCAGCTCTGCAGTTTGTGTGATTTCTCAAGCTGTCTGTTTACTGCTCGGCCTGACCAGGGCTCCCTGAGGCTTCTTGGGCCGTGCTGAGCCCCAACGGCCCTGGGAGGGTGGTGCGGGCTGGTGGTGTCCCCCGAGCTGCCGCAGATGAGTCCACAGCGTGGGGACTGTGCAGAAGCAGCTTCAGCCGTCCTTGTGCAAAAACACGCTTTCTCTCCCCTTTTTCTTTTTTTCCCTTTGCTCTGTATCTCCCTGGTTTCCAGCAAAGCAGTGGACTTCGTGTTTTTTTGTGGTTTCTCAGCAGTTACTTCTAGCATCAGTTTCAATTGATTGCAGTGGTTCAAGAATTTTTATGCTCAGGAGTCAGTTAAATATTATTTTCTCTTTCAATTCAGAAATTAGTTTGAGTGACTTTTTCTTTTTTCTCTTTTGTAACCCCCTTCCCCCATTTTTTAAGTTTCTGAAGGCAGGTCATGCTTGTAACACACGAGAACACGTGAGCCTGTGGCTTACTTTTCCCCGTTGACTTTCCTGGTCATTTACCTTTCTGTAAAATGGAAAGACAAACAAGCAAACCCTTAAACCCAACTCAGATCATGATTGCCAACTTCTTTCTTTGTGCGTAATATTTTCTTTGTATAGATATATTATTTCTAGGTTATGCCTTCTTTATTTATCTTTGAAAGACCAAAAAAAAACCACCTTACACTGTTTACAAGAACTCGTTGTTCTAAGGCTGTACAATTGTGTCTGTGACGCTTTTTTCCATTTGGAGCCATGGGGGCGATAAAGTTGATGTCAGCTGGCTAGCTGCCTTTTTTTAAAGGCAAAAATCCTTAATTGTTGTTTATACTGTAATCATTTTCATTATGTATGTAGTGTGTGTCTCACAAAGTCAAATGTCACAGTTCCAGCCTCCTGTTTGCCCTTCCTTTGCCCACTGCTTCCCTGTTCCTCATCTAGTCCCTTTCCTTTGAGGAGGGGATCGTCTTTCATTTGAAAATTCCATACCTTATGAAGAAGGTGACATTCTATTTCTTAAATGTAGTTAAATGCAACCAGGACTATTGAAGTGGACCTTTAAAATTATGTATGCCATTGAACTTTTTCTTTGGGGAAGGTGCTTTTCCATTGGATGGTCTCACAGTTTAATAATTTAAAAAAAAAAGTAGGCTGTACAGGGATATGTTCTTAAATCCTGTGGCCAGAACCCCTATTCTAACCCAAGGGCTCTTTTGTGGCGTTGGGAGGGTCTTCCACTCTGAAGAGAGAGGAGTCCCAGAGGAAGCACCATTGGAGGAGATGGTCTGAGGAGGGGTGCTCTTGGAGCTCAGAGAAAAAGGAAGCCCAAACCCAGAAAAAAGCCCTGATTTACTCTGAGTGCACCCCATCTGCCAGCATTTAGCATCTGTGACTTAGCCAGAGGAAGTACATATTGGCCACTGAGTTCCTATGGCTTTTGCTCTGGGACTTTGCGCCCCAATGGTACTCTGTGAAGGAGCAGGTGGCTCTGTTCCACTTGGGTTTGGGAAGGAGCCGGGCAGATGACTAGAGGAAGAAAGACTTGGCATCACAAGAGATATCATGCTTGGCCATCTCAGTGTGCGTTTGGGGGTGCAAGCATGTGCCATGATGCTGCGGGGCTGAGTACACCGGGGAAGTGGGGTGCACATTGCAGGGGGCACCTGGGTGACCTGTGTCTTTGCCTAGAGAGAGCATTGGTTTGTTTGTTTAAACAGAGCATGTGATGGAGCCATCAGGGATCATTTCTCCCGTTTTTCCAGGTGGCCTGTCCCTCGATAGGGCTGTGACAGACCTGCAGAGAAAGCCTTAACTTCCACGTGGAAGCATACCTGGGGGAGGTCATTGCAAATGCAGTTTGCCCCGAGCACAGGTGCTGGGGTGCAGCGAGTAGAACAGGGAACCATCACGGGGCCTGGGAAGGACGCTGACTGAGGATCTGGGGCCCTCGTCCCTGCAGTTTTGATGGACTCAGCAAAGCCCCTGGCTCCCTGGTCTCCTCTCTCTCTATATTCTTGATATCTCCTAGTCAGGTAACTATAATCGCATACAAAACCGTGCCCAAGTTTTCATGAGGCTGAAGCTTGTCCCCAAATTTCCTTTTAAAGTTTTCATAACTGTTAGTTCCTGTTCAGATGGCACCGTGATGATGGACTCTTGATTACAAATGACTTAACAGTGCCTAATGAACTACTGACTAATAAATGTTAGCGTATACTCTTTTAGTGGCTAGATCACATCCTTGTGGTGCCAGGGAAGCCTTGCGTGTGTGGTTGCCCTTGTTATAGGGTGCTGTGCCTTTACCAAATGCAACAAGTGTTACTCTGGTATCTCGAAAGAATTAAAAAGGCAGCAACCAACTTACTTTGTATCTTTTCCTCTAATAATTGACTTTTAACTTATTATTTATAACTTATTAAACTTAGTAAGCAGTTTTTGTTGTTGAGTCTCTCAGTTGTGACCGACTCTTTGTGACCCCATGAACTGTAGGCCTCCAGGCTTCACTGTCCATGGGATTTTCCAGGCAAGAATACTGGAGCAGGCTGCCATTTCCTTCTCCATGGTAAGCAGTTTATTTTTCATTAAATTTTACACATACAAGGATGAAGCCAGGAAGAGTGGTGATCTGTTCAAGCACTGAAGTCCTTATCTGTGACCACCTGCCATGTAACGTGTGACCCAAGGACTGTGAAAGAGGACCATTTTCCAACCTAAAGCGTTGATATCACAGATTGACAAGCTCTTTTGCCACCTGATAAAAAGTAAAATGGATGGATGGATCTTGGAGATACTGTCCAAGTGACAGAAGCCAGTCACGTGAGACCACCTATTGTCTGATTGCATTAAGTTGAAAGCGAAAAGGCTGTGTGACCAATAACGGCTGAGTGTCTTAGTAAGCAGAGTTGCAGTGCTGGAATGAATTAAAATTCAGAGGCATGTGTGGCAGAGTTAATGATGGGCACAGTCAGCACCATGTCGCATGGCAATGATTCACAAACAGAAGGGAGCCCATTTAAGGTATCTGTTATTTTACACAAGCACAGATGGAGGGTCTTGGTGGTGTGGTTTGCAGGAAAAGCGGAAGGTGAGAGGAGAGTGGAAATCCGTTCCAATTGCTTCTGTATATACTCTCGTCGTAGCTCCTCACCTGGCCAGGGACTCGGTGGAGGACACTGGGTAGGGTTTATACAATTCTCTTTCTTGGTAGGGCCATCCAGGCAGTTAAGAGTTTCTTTCTGTCCTCCTTGTTACCTTAAAAATCCCCCAATTCATGTCCTATAGAATACTTGAGTCAGCTTGCCTTCATACCTTTAAGGGCTGGCAGTAACACCATCCCCTGCCATTTATTTGCTGATCCAAATGAGTGTTAACTGCAGAATATCGTATATGTAGGGCGATAGAATCGGAGCCTTCAAATGGTAGCTGCTTAATCTTGAGAGAACTGAAAATGACTGACACCCGCCATTATATGGACTAAGCACTTCCGAGGCATCTGCGTGTATCTTAACAGATAAGAGCACCCACAAGTGGGATTTCTGCATGAGATTCATCTTTGGAAATGTAGAAGACAAATTAGCAAAGCATTTCTAATTTTAAAATGTGCGTTTTGATTTGATGCCTGTCTGTTTGGAAAGAGGCTTTCAAAGTAAAAGCTGTCAGTGTGTAGCCATTACCATCAAAGGCTAAATCCTGGTGGGAAGTTACTGCACAGGTTGCCACACTAGGATGGATCTTTTCATATATATTTTTTATCTTATAACTTCAATCTTTTTGATTTACACCCCTAGGTGGGGACAGGTGGGAGGCCAAATTCCCAAAGCCCGAATTTTCAGCACTTATTATTCCTCTTAATTATTGGGTGTTTCCTTGAATTTACTGAGTTTTAATTTTCGAAAGGTTCACTTTCATTTTTGGATATTTTGCACCAATAGTCTATGCATAAACAGAATTTTTTATATGTTCAGTGAGTTGATATTTGGGGGTGGGGAGATGGCTGTGGGTTGCTTCTTGTGAGAGACCAAATCCAGACTGGAGTTCAACAGGCTTTTGAACCGGATATTTCTATGTGCTAAAACTCTAAACACATGTAGCTTTGTCTGCCATGGTATATTACTGTATTGATTTTTTCTTCCCCCTCCTGGAAAGCTCCAGGCCTGTCTGTTCTCTACCAATACAAAGGCTGGCCTGTTCCCCAGGCCCACGACACGAGAACCTCTGGGGTCTGTGAAGTTGCTCCACATTCTCTTGCACTTGATCGTAAAATTCCATTCCAATTTTATATGAAGTTGCGTTGTCAAAAAGAATAAACAGTCGTTCAATAGATCCAGTTGTCAGTTGCTAACAGATGTGGAAATGAACAAAACAGCAAAAAAAAGCAAAAGTCTCTCTTTTAGGAAAGGAACACAAGTACTTTTAAAAAACCTTGTATTGTCAATAAGTGACTCTGTTTTAAAAGCATTTTCAAACATTTGTAATGAAAATGGAGGGCTTCTAATGTTTCAGAGCTTAGGGAGAGCCAGCTTACATGTAATCA
Organism: Okapia johnstoni; assembly: GCA_024291935.2. Classification (NCBI taxonomy): domain Eukaryota; kingdom Metazoa; phylum Chordata; class Mammalia; order Artiodactyla; family Giraffidae; genus Okapia; species Okapia johnstoni. Next base: position 6,448,293 of record CM044326.1, read on the forward strand.
AATGCTCCTGTTACTGTTACCACTGTAGTAACAGGGCTTAGTTCTGCCCTTTAAGTCCTGGACTCAGGTTACTCCTGGTCTTAGCAGTAGTCACAGTATGTTTCGCTGTAAAAAGAGACTGCGTCCCAACACTTCTCTACATTAAAACACAAGGAGATGCCAGCCTGTTAAAGTGCCAGTTCAGATGTTTTTATTTTGACACAAATACTAGTAAATATGTCATATTGTCCCTTGCTAAATATTTATAGCTTAGAACGTATACTCTGGTGTATAAAATATTTTATGAAAGAAACATCCGTTTCCTCAAATTTCTTCCACTGCGTTGACATCAATCTGTAATTTATATCCAGAGATCTGTACGAAAAATTCTCTGTGAAGACCCTTTTATTTCAATGAAGATAAGACTCTATTTATTCAAAGAGGGAACACCCTTGACTCTTTGTGACCCTTAACGGCAGAATGTTCTAAAATAGGTGTATTTTCCCCTTTGCCCAGATTTTAATAGCTTCACTTTTGCAAGAAGGCTCAAAGCAGGGGTGACTTATAGGTTACAACTTTAGTTTCTGAGGGGACGCAAGGTGCACAGGGGAGAGTTGATTTGATCTCGTTGCGTATGTGACGGCCATGACAAGTGTCCTGTGCGTGCCCGTCCAGAAGGGAAATGCTGTTGTGAAAACGCCGTCTCTTCTGACTTCAGCTCCATGACTGAAAGACGTTGTTCAACAGCTGTGGGTTTACAAGATATTGCACACGGAGTACTTTCCTTGGCTTCTTTAAAAAAAAAGAAAAAGAAAGAAACCAGCCTGGACTCCACAGTTTGGGATTCATGGCCACAGTTCTGGGCTTTAGGAGATGGCCCTCAGAGGAACTCTTCAGCAGATGGGGGCTTCATGCCAGGTGTCTGAGACGGTCTTGCCCGAGCGTGGAAGGGTGTAGAGGGTGCGGCCTGCAGGTGAGCGCAGTGCCTGTGAGAAGCCAGGGGGCAGGGCTGGAGGAGGAAGGCTGGGTGTCCCCAGCCGCTCTGTTAACAGCCGAGTGGCTCTCCAGGATGGGTCGGTCGGTCACTGTATTCACAGAATGGACTTGAGGATCAGGAAACAAACCGTCTCCTTTACATAAGTGGCGTTCTGATCTGTCTGTGCAAAGTTCCGCTTCCTAGCTGAGATCCTCTGAGGCACTTTTATGTACAACTGCTCTGCCAATGTTTGCTGTCATTTGGTTGTAGTCGTGGGCTTCAAAATGGAATCATTTCAGAGCGCTTCCTCTGCAGTAGTTTGGGAAATGCTTGCAGTACCACGTGACCGTGATTCACCGCAAACTCAACTGGAAACTGTGCCTAGTGTCTCCCTGAAGCAAGAATCGCTCGCCTCTTGACCCTGGTCATTTAAGGCCTGAGTGTTCAACCTTGCTGTGTGGACGTCAGCACTGTGTAATCTGTGACCTTCTCTGCTCTCTTCCAAGCCCTGGCCTGATTGTTTATACCTTAGCATTGCTATCAGTTCGGACCACAAGTCATGAATCTTTCCCTGACCTTAACCTCACTGTGGGTTGGCTTAAGGAAGAATCTGGATCGGCTGATGTATAAGCACTAAATTATGTGAAAATTAATAACATTTTAGCCCTCAGCTCCTTAACTAAAGTAGTGGGAAAAGAATTGAATGTTTTATAGCAGTTGTAAATTATCTAGGAAATAGCTAAAATGTAAGTTTTTATTTAACTGACGTTTTAAAAAGTGGAATGAAAGAAGGTGGGAAAGGAAAGAGTCATTAAGAAGGCTCACTTCAACCTGTATGCTGTGTTATTTTAACTTTGCCCTCTAGGCTTGGTTAAATAGTCATGTATTTTATGTCTTTAAAAACATATCCACATGTATTAGTAAAAATTTAACAATACACAATTATGTTAGAATTATTATGTTTCTTGAAGAAATGATCTAACTTTAATGAGTATATTATACAAATGCTGCTTCCCGAGAACCACTGCTTCTGGATGGAACATGCCAAATATTTGGGGTTCACCCTGTGTGTTGGTCACACTGTCTTCCTAGTAAGTTGAAACACCTATTTAATTATCTTCTGCAAACAAACTAACCGGGTCACCACTGCGGCTTGTAGTGTACCTTTTGGATATCTGAAATGCTGGCGATCCTGAAGGACGGCGCTTGTCTGCTCACTGTCTCTTTCTCGTGGATGGACTGGGCTCCGCCATGTAGCCCAGTGGGTGGTGCGGGGCTGTGAGCAGCCGTGGTGCAGGAGGAGGTGGTCAGCAGGGCGCCTGGGTGGCAGGGGCTGGGTGTCGTGTTGGGCACTGTGCTGGCTGGTTTGTGGTGGACTTTCCTGTGCCCCCTGGGAAGGTGGGGGTGGAAAAGAGGTAAAGGTGCCTGGGTGTGTGGGGGGGACCTGGGGGTGTTTGGGATCTGTTGTGAAAGCCCACCCCGCCCTCAATTCTGGATTAACTCCAGTCAGATCGCGAGGGTCACCGGCCATGTAGCAGAAATGAGAAGTTGGTGTAGAGCATTTCGTGTCTGCGGCAAATGCTGCTGAACCTCTGGCCTGTGCCCGGGGGTCCTCCCTGAACTGAGAGTCGTGCAGGGAGCCAGAGCCGCACGGTCAGCTTGGCCCTTCAGTTTACATCCCTCCGGGAGCACGTTTGCCTGGCAGACAGCATCGCTCCTCAGATGTCTCGGAGCCCCGGGTCCACAGTCTGAGCTGCTCAGTTCTCAGGACTAGTAGTTGGTGATTTTAACCTGGTTTCCCCACTTCTTCTTCTAACGCATGATTTAACTGGGTAATGATGTCTTTTGGGTCCTTCTCTCTGCGTCCCCCTTAGCCCCACATCACTTGACAAGGGCAGGGATCTGATCCTGCTTTTCTCCCCCGTTCTCCCAAGCACCTAGACCGAGCCCCCGTCACCGCAGCTCTGGTCAGTGTTTGCCGAGTGCACGTCCACACTGGGTTTGTTTGAACACCCTCGCTCACGGAGCCTGTCGGAATTCTGCGAGTGTGTCTGACTCTCGAGGCCAGGGGCCCGGGGTCTCGGGGGACAGCAAGCTTGCTGCCACCTCGTGTGGGGGGGCGCTGGTGCCGGAGAGGGTCCCCCACATCCTCCACGGCTCTTCCCCCAGGACCCGCAGAGGCCCGTTTTGTGGTCCCAGCTTCCCTGCCGCCACGATGGCAGCACCATTCAAGTGCCACGTGCGGCCTGATGGGCGGTTGGTCTTGTTAGGAGGGTCACCCACTGTTCCCACTGCACAGGTGGTGAGTGCGCCGGAGGCCAGGGGGCTGGGCGCTGGGGTCCTGGCACTGGTTTCTAAGCCTGTCTCCGGGCAGCCGTGATGAGCACGCTGAAGCCCACTCAGGGGGAAGGGGAGCTGATGCCTGGTGTTTGGACAGGCCGTGCCGCGTGGGGTCCTTGGCCATGTATGGAGCTGCTCACCTGTGGTGACAGATGTCAAGCTGTTATTTAGTAACTTAGGTTTGTTTTCCTTTGCACACAAATAAGCCCCAGCTCTTGAGTGCTTCTGCCAGCAACCACGGAGCCCATCAGCGCGCAGGCGTCTGCAGGCGACAGGGGTGTTGCATTGAAAGAGAACCTTCAGAGTGTGTGGCGCAGGGAAGGACAGGCCCTTCTGTCCCGTTCCCAGATCTGCCTTGTAAAAAACTGTCAGCGTGCACACCACCATCCTTCAAAAACCCAGCCCAGTGCTCAGGGGCACTGCTGTAGGCGCTGGGGGCCCAGGGATGAGTAGATGCCCGCTTGGATGGAACCATTTTAGTGGCACAGATAGATCATAGTCAAGCCATCATGTTCGACAGCGATGTGCGCTGTGAGCAGGAACAGATGAGTAACTGCTGTGTTACTCTCTGGGGTGGGGTCGGGGGGCTTGGTGTTGGGCCCTCCGAGGAGGGGATGTTTGCCCTAAGAGCACGAGTCAGCCAGGAGGAGATGTGCGGACGCGATGGCAGGGGACCCCCGGCGGGAAGCTCCTGAGGCGGGGGTGATCGCAGGGTGTGTGCGTGGCGGGGCAGGGCTGATTATCGCCCGACACTCTCTGGGCACCTGCTGGGTGTCAGGCACTGTTCTCGGTACAGGAATAGAGCCACGGGCGCCGGGAAGGTCAGCCTTCATGGAGCTTTTGTTAAAGCAGGGCAGGTTGGGGGCTGTGCTGGGCGGGGCGCTCTTTTCCATAGAGCGTTCAGAGGGGGTCTCCAGGGAGATGACATTTGGGCAGAGACGTAAAGAAGGGGCACAGGAAAGCCAAGAGGCTGGAGGGTCAGGGGCCATGGTGAGGACCTTGGCTTTGCCTGGGACAGGCGATGGCGGGGTTCTGAGCAGAGGAGCAGCTGTGGCTTCTGAGTTCCCAGTGGACCCTAGGGCCCAGACAGAAACAGAGAGGCCAGTAGGAGAAGACACTAGCCCTGATCAAGGGCAGAGGGTGTGCACCTTAGACCAGGATGGTGGTGGAAGTTGTTGCAAGAATCCCAGAGGGCCAGCAGGACTGGCAGATGCATATGGGATACTTATACGATGGCACAGAAGGAAGAAGAGACAGATCACGGGGCTGCAGCCCATGAGTGAGGGGCGGAGGACTGGCCCAGGCAGATCATCACACTGGGAAGAACAAAAAAAAAAGGGTTTTGTTCTGTGTGCTAGAAAGTCAGCCGAGAATTTAGACGGGAGGGTGAGATGGCATAGTGACAGCTTAGCAACAGCAACTAGCGTTTATTGAGCACTTACTGTGTACCAGGTCTTACGACTACCCTGCGAGAGTCAGCTCCATTGTTAACACCCGTTCTACAGGTGAGGATGCTGAAGGACAGCGAGCTTAGCCGTCTTGCCCTGTACCACACATTTAGTTCGGATCAAGCTTGATTAGATGGTTGGATGGCATCACCGATCCAATGGACACAAGTTTGAGTAAACTCCGGGAGTTGGTGATGGACAGGGAGGCCTGGCATGCTGCAGTCCATGGGGTCGCAAAGAGTCGGACACGACTGAGCGACTGAACTGAACTGAAGCTTGATTAAATGATGTGCACTGTAGGGTATATTTTATTGTTTCTTTAGGGAAGTTGCCATGTCTTTGGGTAACTCTACCCACACCCAAGGACTTAAGAAACATTTTAATGATTAGCAGTTGTTTAGGAGTGGGGCCAGAGACAATTTAGGTATTAAAATCTCCCTAAATCTGAATCCATTATATGTGACTCGTATACCTCCTCCTTCCATGGGCCCCTCAAGAATGATCATGGGTACCTTCCCCTTACCTCTAAAGCCACAGAGAACCACAGGCCTATAGGTTTCTACGTGGGAACTCGCACGTGATGGTCAGAAGGTCTGAGATGAGTTAAAAAAAAAAAAAAAAAGATTGTGGCTTCCAGGCGGCAGCCACTAAGGTAATCTCTTTATCAAGGCTGGTGTAATTTCTGTAAGACTTGTTTATTTTACTCTCACTTTGTTGTCTTGACGTTACTGCCTTTGAGGAGGTTATAGGATTATCATGATTTAATTACAGACCAGCTATTTCACAAGGTTCATTTGCTGTCTCCACGTTACTTTCTCATTCCTTCGGCTGTCAGTCCCTGGGTGAGGGTGGGAAGGAGGCCTGCGGTCGGGGGAGAGAACGTGGTAGAAATGGATGCTCTGTGCAGGAGGGCGCTGAGGGCCTCTGTCCCGTCTGGGCGGGGGGGCTGGCAGGGAGCTGTAAGGACAAGGCCGCCTGGGCCCCAGCCCTCATGAGCACGGCCGGATTATAGGGGACGGTAGTGTTAAAGTTAGGATTGTCTGGAAGTGTAAGGGCTCCCCTGCACCCCTTGTCATCTGAGATTTTTGAAACCCTGCTTGTGTTTTTTGCAAGAGCAGAGAGGGGACTAGTTAATAGCGCTGACCATCTTGTCTCTGGGGAGAATTTATATCTCAGTTTACTGGAAGACAGCTCTGGTGTTAGGGCAACAAGAAGGGTTTTATCCCTGTCCCCCCTTCCTGTGCTCTGTTCCTATTTAATTCTTGCATTAAAACCATTCCTGCTAATTTAGAACCTGCTTTTGTGTTTGGGCCTTGTTTTGAAGAAGGGTTTTAAGTCTAAAGAAATGGATAGCCTCTCATCTATCATGGTGATTTCTGACTTTCCTAAGGGAAGGCGTGTTTGAGTGAGGAGGCCTGTTCCTTTGCAGGAAGGAGGTGGGCCTGAGAGAAGTTGTGCTGAGAGGGGAAGCTTGGAAAAGGGCTGGACTTGGGGGACTCCCGCCAGAATGCGGCATAGCCATTGTTCTCTGTAGAAATGTACAAAGGAGAATTAAAGTTGTGCATAACCTCCTAGAGATTTCTGCCCTGGCTGTGAAAAGTTCGAGTGTGGTGCTATCAAGTTGAAAGTGGACAGTTTAAAAACTCCACCTCTTCTGGAAGTTTGTTGCCACCTCCACAGTGTTCTTGCCTGGAGAGTCCCAGGGACGGGGGAGCCTGTTGGGCTGACGTCTATGGGGTCGCACAGAGTCGGACACGACTGACGTGACTTAGCAGCCACCCCAACTTGGCAGTCTTTAGATAAACTGGCAGCCCCCATTTTGCCAACAAGGAAGAACCTTTGAGTTTTGTTTTTTATGATTATTTTTTAAATAGCAGGGAGGTGAGAGAGTCGGCGAGTGACTCAGCAGACAAGGAATTTCTTTAATGCCACCAACTGGACCTGTGAGCCGGCTTCCCTGGTGGCTCAGCTGGTAAAGAGCCCACCTGCAATGCAGAAGATGCCGGTTCGATTCCTGGGTCGGGAAGATGCCCTGGAGAGGGACATGGCTTCAGCCCTGCTCCCCCGAGCCGCTCTGCAGAGGCCCTCTGCCGATCAGAACGGACCTGGAGCCGGAAAGGAGCGGCGCAGGAGCCCCAGAGGGCAGGCCCCTCGGGGCTGGAGTCTGCGGGGGTTTTCTGTTTCCGTTGTCGTCCCTCTGTCTTGGAAAATGCAGAGGCAGACCCGGTGCCGGCTCCACAGCTGCTGAGGCAGAGCCGGCTTTTTATGAATGAGGCCCGGGCGGGGGAAGAGAGGGCTTGTGTTACGGAGGCAGTTGGTTGGGTAATGTGTTTCATTCATGCCCAGCTATCTAGCCCCGGCTGTATTTTAAAGGATATACTTCATTTTTCGTCAATTCAAATGAGGTTTTTCTCCCTCCAACCCCCATGCAACTGTCCATAAATTAGGACACTAAGCATGGTGTGTGCATTGATTTTTTAAATTTTTTCTTCAGTGTTTGCTTATTTAGTTGGAGGGAATGGTAAGAGAAGTGAACTGGCAAAGGGAAGGCAAGGCTCCATCATCCCCCGGGGCCTTGGTTATGTCCCTGTCCCTGAGCCACCCCCGTGGAGGCAGGCAGGGTTCCTGTGCCCGCCGGAGAGAGGGGGTGCTGATCTGGGGCACCTGCTGCCTGGGGTCTGCCCGGGTCTGCACGTTTCGCCCCACAGGCTTGCTCTTCTGCCCCCAGTGGCCCTGGAAGCCTCATTGTGGTGGCCACTGTTTTGGTGAATTGGACGCTGTGTGACAATGTGAGCCCCCCTCCCTGCCCCCACTTCCCGCTGGGAGCGGAGCCCAGAGGGCAGGCATTGTCCCAGCGGAAACGAACCTCTGTCAAAACAGACTCCAGAGAGGGGTGGCCGGGTTACAGTGCCCCGCCCCGAGCCCCGGCAGAGGGCCGCTGTCCTCCGAGAGGGCCTTAGGCCTGGATCAGGCCTGTCTCCCTGACCGTCCCGTGTGCAGAGAGCAAACCCCAGACCGACTGGCCGTCCACACCACCCTCAAAATGATTCCCCAAATCGGAAGTGCCAGATGGGTGCCTTTGGGCGTGTTTGGGGGGAGAAAATTGCTCTGAGGCTTCATGGCTCTGTATGTGGAGAGTGACTCTGCTGGGAAGTCGTGCTGCCCTAGAGGGTGAGCGTGCCCTCCACCAGTGTGGACACTGAGAAGAGAGGCATGAGGCTGGTTTCTGGCCCCAGCTTTAAATAGGGCCCTGCCCTCGCCTTTGCTAGCGGCAACCAGATGCTTTAAGACACCTGACGCCTGAAGTCACAAGCTCTCCAGATGTGCCGGGTGTGTAAACAGAATTGGCGGTCACCCTAACGGCCCCTGCCCAGCGCCCATGTGGAGGCTTCCCATCAGCTTCCTTTTGCCAGCTCCTCTTTCCGCTCTCCCTCTGCCGGTGGTGTGGATGGCCGGTTGGCCTGGGCTTTGCGCTCTGTGCACAGGATGGTCAGCAAGGACAGTGGGTTGTCACATAGCTTGCAGTTCACACGACACTTTCCTGGTTGCCCTAATTTCTCTCCGCTGTGGGTGTGGTGTATCCCATCACCATGGGGACGGCCCCTCCCCAGCCTTGAATGCCACACCTGGGCTGTTTTTGGCATGGGTGATACAGGTTGGATTTTTGTTTTGGTTTGGTTTTTACCCGCAAAGGAAAGTCTTTCACTGCAGTTACACCAAAGGAAGGGATGAGAAGGAAGGCACTGAGGACTTGTTATAAATAGCTAGTCTTGGGTCCTAATTGTGCAGTCTCTCTTTTTGGGCAGCAGCCAACATGATGTCACCGTGTCTGCGTCCTGAGGATCTGAACTAAAGGCCCGCTGCATGGGCCAGCTCTGGGCACAGCGATGCCTTCGGCTTTGAAGTTCGGCGGGGGTCCTGATTAGAAAGAAGTCAGAGCTGACCCAGGGTGTGCCTGGCAGGTTCTAAGATGACTTTCACAGTCTTACGGCTGACAGTGGCAGGTCACTTAAGCCCACAGGCTAGACCCTTGGAGGACTTCAGGAAGGAGAAGGGATGGAGAAGGATTTCTGTAAAGAAGGAGCAGGAGAGGACTGCTGTAGGAGAGGGAGCAAAGTATTTCTAAAGCAGGTATTTCCTCATGTAGGAGATTGAGAGGTTGTAGCGGGTGACTGTGCCACTGGTGATAAGACCGTTTTAGTTGAGGGAGTGCTCCCTGGAGGACCCAGGGGTTAAGTGTCAGCAGAGGCAGGGGCTGTAGCATCTTCTTTCTGAAAGATGAATAGAAGATGGGAGGGGGGAGATAAAGCAGGACTGAGGAATGTTTGGGGTTTGGTTTTGTGTGGCTTTCAGGTGGAGGATTTATTTCACCAGTGAGGTCAAGAGAGCCAAAACTGTCAAATTCAAGAAGTATCTCAGAGATACTTTGACCAAAAACAACTTTGGGGAGCAAAGGCTTTGAACTTGGCTCCTTGAAAGACAGTGTACGGAAATTCACATTGAAAGAATGCATCCCATTGTAGCCACAGCCGTATGTGCATGTAGACATCTGTATGCACTGTGTTTGTCTGGCCTCATTGACACATAAGTTTTTTGCTTGGGTTGATTTCCCAAGTAATCAAAGCTCACTTTTCAGAGCACACGGTATTTGAAATTTTCTTTAAATTGTTGTTGATTGACAGCACTTTACTTTCTTTAAAACAGATCATTTTTATGGCAACCCATGGCACTATTGTGAAACCTGGTGCTTCAGAATCTGTTGCCTTGTGGGGCTCTGATTTTTCCTTAAATGGCCTTGGACATCTATGCATGTGTCTATTTTATGCATTTGGTGTGTTCTCCTGTATGCTGGGATTGTTAATTCTGACCTTAGTCTCTTGCTAAAGTAGATAACTGTGAGCTTTTATAAATGATTTTCCGTGAAGCTCAGAGGACTTTTGTGATTGCTCATATGTTGGCGTCAGGTTGCATGTGCTTCGTGGTTGAGATTCTGTAATAGAATTCTGTCCATCTGATCCATAGAGTGTTAAATGCGTAGTCATAAAATACATACTTGACTGAACTCCAAATGGGAAAGATGTCTTTTTAATGATTTTAGATTTTGAGTCATTGCTATTTATACTGTTACATTTTTCTTTCTCATGTCCATGATCTTCATCAAATCAGGAATTTTTGGTTCATTTACCTTACAGTTTTTTTTTAACACATAGTTCCTTGTATTTTCTCAGACAGGAGTTGTGCTGCTTGAAATGAAAAGTAAATGTAATGTGTCACATTCTATTGGTAACTGTTTGCTTCCACTTTAGGCCAACATGAACTAATGATTTTTTTAATTGTACCTGGCTTGAAACACAATGAAAACGTGGTTTCCTACTGCTGCTACTTCTTTTTCTCCCCTTAAGCTGGATTCAGTAACTTGGAGGTAATTAAAAATGTACAGATCTCAGAAATGCACTTGTGTTCATGGTCATGGGTTCACCAAGTAGCGCTCATGTATGATAGTTGGATAGGAGCTATGAGCACTGAGGTGATGAGTAGCCTGTTTTATGTATTTATTACGTTATTGTTTATTTAGCGGAATGAAACAGTCTTCCTCTGTAGTTCTGGAATGCTGTGAAATATCTCTTTGAGGTATTATCATGCCGTTTTTTGCAGGGTGATCTTCTCTTCTGAATGTTGCTGTGTGTTGCCATTATCGCAAGGACCGGTTTGGGACTAAGACAAAGGACTTAGGGGGCAGAAGGGAAGAAATAAACACATGCCTTTTCATCTTAAAAGCAGGGTAGTAGTTGCCTTGTTGATTTAGCTTGGAGACTGGAGGATGAAGCGCTCCCCGCAGGGTAAGTGCTGTGGGGGGGCCCTGAAGGAGAGGCTGGGGGGGCTGTGCACACAGCAACGCTGTGAGTGGGACTGGAGTCGGGAGGGGGAGTGCTGAGAGCCTCAGCCGCTCAGAAGACACTCGCTAATCCGCCTGTTAGAAGCTACACTGAACTGGAGAGGATAAACAGAAACGGGAGATTCTTGCAGATAACAAATCCAGGGTAATCATCCGCTACAGTTTGAAAGCATCACCATGTTCAAGGACATTTTCTTTTGGGGTGGTTTTGTAGTTAAGATTTGCATTTAGATGCGTGATTCCAAATCCTGAGGGATTAGTGGAGTATTTAAGGTAGATGGGAATCTCATAGACCAGCAGGTTAAATTTCACTTAAAGATGCACCTGTTTAAACTTTCTGCTGCCGGAGTTGGCAGGCATGTGAAAAATTAAAAGAAATTTGGATAGATCTTGTACCCCAACCCCTTGAAAGGCTGATTTTCACTTCGGGTGGAGTGTTTCTCTTTCTTCACACAGCTAGTGTTCCTTGAGGATTGTTTTCCCCGAAGCGTGCAGTCAAAGACCCTATATTTGGACAGAGCAAGAAGACCAGACTTTCCAAAGGCAGGCTGTGTTTTCACGTGCTTTTATGCTCATCCTCTCCAAGGTCTCGGTCTGTTTATATGGGTGTGTGTGTGTCTGTGAGTTGATTCAAGGCGCTTTGCACCGGCCCATCTTCACCCCCAGCACTCCTGCAATGCAGCCCTCTTGTCTCTTAGTTCCCCAGTAAGTGGTGACCTGTGATAACTTCAGGAAGAAGGATTTGTTTTGCTTGTCTTGCTTAACTAACTAAATCTTTAACTATGGCCCTTAAAGAACCTCTGAAATCCTAAAGTAGCTCTAATTTATTACCATAAACTGTTTTTTTCTTAGCTAACATAAAGAGCTTAAATATCCTTGTCTTTCTGGTTGGTGGGCTTTACGACCAAAATCATTTCTAATAGTTGTGCTCGCTTGTTAGGCAAGACAAACGCATCTTTGGTCCTGTGAACTAGCAAAGCACTGGCCGTGCATTTCCTGTGGCCCTTCTGGAGGGGGAACGTTGGGGCCCGGCCTGGGGGCAGGCGCGGATGTGTGTCCGTGAGGGGCAGGAGTCCATGTGGACCCACACGTGTCCCCATCCAGCCTCTGGTTCCTTATCTGTTTCCAGTTTCTGTGAGAGTCTGTCTTAATCTTTCCTGAGCTTTTGGTGAGCTCGTTAGGAACGCTGGGGAGGGCCGGGCAGCACAGTGATCATGCTGAGGCCCAGCGGCCGGCCAGCGGCCCATGGCTGTCTCATGCGTCAGAGGAGGCACAGGTCGGCCCGTGTGCACTCGGCAGCCCTCCTGGCCGCCCCTGCAGCCCGCTCCCTGCCTCCCTGGTGCTCCCAGCCGGCTGTTCAGGGAGTGCTGCAGTTTATGGGGCGCTCCAAGGGGGCCCCCATAGTTGTCACTCTCAGCTAGCCCACGAGCACCCCGACACAGAACGCAGCCTCTCCCCCCAGCCCCATCCTGGTCCTTCTCGCGTGTTTGGGGCGTTGGGGCTCCCTGGCGAGAAGGTGGGAGGGGTGCTGGAGGAGAAGATGGGAGCACATGAACCACACTTGTCAGAGGCGTGCAGGTCTCTAAGATGGGAGGAGGGACGCTGCAGTGCCTTGTCCACCTGCTGAGCCCTCTTGAGGTGGCTCAGCTCCGTGTGCCACGCCCACTCTGTGTGCCACACCGGCCCCATGTGCCACGCCGGCCCCGTGTGCCACGCCAGCCCCATGTGCCACGCTGGCCCTGTGTGCCACGCCGGCTCCGTGTGCCATGCAGATTCCATGAGCCATGCTGGCCCCGTGTGCCACGTCACTCCGTGTGCCACGGTGGCCCTGTGTGCCACACAGATTCCATGTGCCATGCTGGCCCCGTGTGCCACGTCACTCCGTGTGCCATGCTGGCCCTGTGTGCCACGCCAGCTCTGTGTGCCACGCATATTCCGTGTGCCACGCCAGCCCCGTGTGCCACGCCCACTCCGTGTGCCACGCTGGCCCCGTGTGCCACGCCGACCCCGTGTGCCACACGGCCCCATGTGCCACGCCCGCTCCGTGTGCCACGCAGATTCCATGTACCATGCCAGCTCCATGTGCCATGCCGGCCCCGTGTGCCATGCCGGCTCCGTGTGCCACGCGGCCCTGTGTGCCACGCCCGCTCCGTGTGCCACGCAGATTCCATGTGCCACGCCAGCTCCGTGTGCCACGCCGGCTCCGTAAGGCTGGCGTAGACCCAGCCCTTCTTGCAGTGCCTCTGCTGGTTTCTCCCAGCTGAAAGTTCTGCCCCTCCCTTCCCTTCCTTTTTTCCTTCATAAGAGTTGAACAAAAAATTAAAAAAAAAAATTCTGATTGAATAGTAGGAACCTCTCTCTATAACTGGCGTGTGTAGGAATAAATATTAAATAAACACCTTCCAGTGCGTGTTACCAGCACTCCTATGGGGCTTCTCTCATGATGCTTTTTCAGCATTGAGGGAGGAAAAGCCAAGGATATGTCTTGCACTGGTCTTCCTCGTGGACATGTGTTGAAAACCAGGAGCCATCCTGTGGCTGGAAAAGCCCATTATCTGGTCTTAGTAAGAGATAGCCAAGGATGCGTGTTTACGAATACCAGGCCTCTGCACAATATTGACATGAGTGTTTGAGGGCACAGCTGACTCTAAACCAGAGGTGATAGTCAATATCGCTCAAGCTGAAAGTTCCGTGAGATCTGAGGGGACATGGTCTGCGGGCCCTGAAGTCAGAGCTGCCTTGCTCGGCCCAGGCCCACTCAGGTTGTTCCCCTGAGTCTGCCTCACAGCTGCTTCACAGGATGCTTTGTTTGCTGTAGCATGGTTGGAATTTTATAGATTCAGATAAGCTGGAGGTAGTTTCACATTTTTAACAGCTGAAAACATGCTAATCATCAAGCTTAGATTCTCCCAAGTAGGGTGCTGAACATAGGCTACATCGTGGATGTATTAGCAGAGGAACCACATTGTGAGATGGACCTTTGCTTTGCCTGCCTGAACCATTTACCTCCAGGCAGCTTTCTGGAGACTCTCCTTGCGCAGCGTTGTCCAAATGTATCCCTTGGTGCTATTGGAGGCACTTTGGTTGTATGGAGCTTGTTAGATTTAGATTCCCGGCATGGTGTTGGAAGTGGTGTACCCTGGGAGCCATTCTGGCTCTGGCACCGGGGCCTCTGTTTCCTCCTCTGTAAGATGGCACGGACAGCGTGCCCCCTCGGGGGTTTGTGAGGTTTAAGGGAGCCCGTGACTGTGAGGACCTCACTGTGGTGCCGGGACCACAGTAGAACACCACCCGTGGAAGTGTAAGCCAGCTCCACTTTTGTCAGCATCGTTAGTCGTTAATGCATGCTCTGTCCCTGGCCTTTCTTTTTTCTTTCTTCCAGCAGTAGGATTTTCTGTCAATATAGAGAAAGCCTCTATGATTCACACAGTGTACGTTCAGAGGAAACCACAGCAAGCTATATGAAAATAGTATATGTGAATTTAGTCAGAATGTTTGAGCCACAAGTTTTCCTGTAGATATTGTCTTGTAGTTGGAAAATTCTCTTAAGGGCAGCTTCAATGAATGTTCCTTTTTGATGGTTGAGGTGTCACTTTTGTGTGGGAAAGATCACACTTTTGTGTGATACAAAGATACTATATACGTGTTGTTCAGGACAGGCGTGTGACACCCTGGCATGGGGCAGGGTGATGCTGGGTATCCCCGCGAGGAGCATGGATCAACCCAAGGGAAAATGACATTTGTTGGTGTAAGAGCTATTAACATTGTAAAAAATTTTTAAGTGATAATAAGGTATTGGGATGTTAGTTAGCACCAAATTAGATAACTACAACTAAAATAGCGTTTCATTGATTCTGAATCCTGAAGTTGAAAGATTTCCGTTTTCCTCATCAATATGCTTCTCTCCCTCAAAAATGTTTCCAACTGTGGGATAAATGATGAGGAGTTGTTTCACTTTGAGTTTTAATGCTGCCAGCGCAGCAGCTTTGCACTGAAAGAACACTGGCTTTAGGAATGACTGTTTAGCTCCCCGGAGTACTGTGTATACCTGTGTCGCTAACAGCACATGGGAAGTTAAAAAGCAGATCCGTCCACTGAGATGCTAATCGGCCCTTATGGGGTTTGGTGCTGGAGGCAGGATGATGACCGTGACCTGACCTTCACCGTAAGTCTGTGCAGGGGTAGGGCACGTGTGTGCTTGAGAGGTTTCTATCAGACAGCTGAAATGAGGGGCTTTTAAGATGTGCAGCTATCCGGAGCCTGCCAGGCCATGCAGGTGCGGGGTCAGGAGGCTGCGGGGCTGCTGTGGTGTAGATGGTGAAAATCCAAGCAGGATACGAGTCCCAGAGTTCTGGCTCGATCCCTTTGACCTTCCACGAGGCGGGGACGCTGGCTCTCCCTGGTGTGTCCTGGGCTGGAGTCAGCCTCGGCCAGTGGCCCTTCAGGGTGCTGGGAGGCTTACGGACCTCCCGTTGTAAACTTGGATTAGCCTTTTCCAGAGCAACTGAGATTGCACTCCACCAGCTCAGGGTCAGGAGCTGGAAGGGCTGGCTTCTCCTCTGCTAGATCCGGGAGAGAAGCCATCAGCGTGAGCTCCGTGCCTCCCGGGTCCTGCCGGTTCCAGAGGCTTGCGTGACGCCAGGGCCCAGGGCATCAGGCACACTGCCTGCCTGCCAGACGAGAGATGTGAGCCACAGCGGTGAACGGGCAGTGACTTAGGCTCTTCCTTCGTTTTTTTCCTCCATCCTTTGTTTTTGTAACTCTGCTGTGTGGACACGAGATTATAAACCCTGCACATGTAATCTCAGAGCTGCTAGATTCAACCCCAGAGAAGACTCAGTTGGGTTTTGAGGATTACTTAAAAAAAAATGTGGGTCAGTTCCATTTTCCAATGTTAACAACCGAATAAGGGCCCTGCCCGGACCGCGAGGCATGTGCAGAGTCCTTGGGGAGTGCCTGCAGTGGGCACAACTGCTTTGGAGAGAAGTGGTTCCAGTGGGTCTCCCACGCTCCGTCTTGGTTGCTGAGATTGTGTTCCCCGTGTTGGGTTTGTCCGTGCAATGATGACCCACCTTCCCCACCATGGGGTCTGGGTGGGAGAAGGACCGGGTCACCCAGGACTGACACGGAGCTTGGCGTGAGCTCCTTCAGGGAGCCCCACTCTGCGGGGGGACCACACAGGTCCTCACTTTGCAGATTTTGGGGTGAACTAAGCAAAGAGTGGTCAGGGGCGATCATGAAAGTCATGTTTATGGTTTGAGTGAAGGCCAGCCTTGGGGGATGGGCCCAGGCTGTCAGACGTTATGGAAGGTGTAGGGGCAGGGCGCAGTTTTTCCCTTGCATCTCAGAGTAACCTGACCAGCTCCCTGCTCTCCACTTTCTCGTGGTCAGTGGCTGCGCTGTTTGCTTAGTATCTGCAGTATATCAACCCAGCGTATTAGAGCCTAACTCTTGTCCAGTTACTGCATAGTGAAGCTAGTACCGACATACCTTAGACAAGACTCCCCACCTCACCCTTCCAGTAACATGCTGCCATGTAAAGGTGAAAAGTTAAAATGTCTTATTTTAGTCTTTTAGAATAAGTTAACGTTGAGAAGAGCAACACTTGCCGAGTGTTTATGTATGTATATGGCCACCCCTTTATATCGTATTTATAAGTGAGCAGCTCTCTTGTCAACCGAAGATTCCAAATGATTTTCTCAAGTTTGAGTCAAGGTTTGGCAAACTGCAACCCACGCGGCCACATCTAGCCCTCCGTACCTGCTTTTGTAAATGAAGCTTTCTTGGACCACAGTCATACTCCTTTGCTAACCTCTGCAGCTGCTTTCTTGCTGTGATGGCCGTGCCAACTAGTTGCCACACAAACAGCACGAGTTTCAAATCTCTTTTCAGAAAACGTTTGCTGAACGTCAGTGTATTTGGTAGAGGATCTAATCTCTCCCTGAACACCTCCGTGTCCAAGAACCTCATCATCTAATGAGGCAACTTGTTTCATTTTCAGACAACTAAAGAGTGCAAGCAGATTCTTCCTTTTTAGAAACAAACAAAACCCTACTTCCTTATAACTTGGTTCCTTTTATTGGTTCTACTTGTATCTTATGAGCCATAAAAAATAAGTCAAATATCCCTTCAAAATAATGGCCCTTTTGAATATGTGAGGACAGCTCTTCTGTACCGTCTGAATATTTCCTTCTCCAGATTAAACATTTCTTGTGCCTTTACATGCTCTTTGCTCCAGAGTTTTTAGTCTCCCTTTGATAAATTCTAGTTTAACAACCCTCTGAGCCACGTCCCTGAGAATTCAAATACCACCTTTGGTGGTCATAGCCAGTAGAAATCAGACCCAGACAGTTGACTAGCCTCGGTTTGGATGCCATGGCCCCTGGGATGCAGCTGAAGTCTGTTGTTTCCTTGGAGCTCGTTGACATGAGTCAGCAAAGCACCTGGGACTCTCTGACCCTTTCAGCTGTTAGGCACATCACCAGTGTGTTACGCTTGGTGGTGGTCTACATTAATGTTATTTTCTATAAAGCTTCTTTAAACCTTGTTGTATAACATTTGGACCCCCTTTCCAACGTGATCTTTTTATATCCAGTTTTATCTAACTTACTTGCCTCTGCTGTCAACTTTATCTTTGAATTGCATACACATGTTGTCCAGGCCTCTCCTTGAGGCCTTGTCCTTGGGCTCACCAATGGATCGTCCCCCTTGGGCTTGACTCCAGGCAAGCTGCCTCCAGAAGGATCATGAAATGTACTATTGTTGGCAAGCGACCATCAGCCCATTATCTTAAGTCCATAGACCGACTTCCTTTCTTTTATGCTGTTTCTAATCTTCAGCTGAAAAGCCGTGGTTTAAGTGGCTTTGCGGGCCGTTCTGGTGAATTAGGAGTTCCTCTTCAGATGTTCTCATCATCCTCTTTGACTTGAACGAGGCTTCCTACCCGGGGCCTTGGAAGTTTTGACTTAATTGACGTATGCTACCCGGCAGGCTGCAGTCTATGGACTCGCAAGAGTCGGACATGACTTAGCGACCAAATTGCCACCGCCACCTCTCCGTGTTAATCATGCCTTTTTGTGCTCTGTGGTTCTGCTGCTTTAATATGTTGAGGCCTTGCTGACCCTAGAGAGACTGCCCCTCCCAGGAGCAGCCAGTATCTGGGACAGTAGCGGAGCGCTCCTTTCACATGTAAACTAAGCAGGCCAGAGCCCAGGCCCATCCTCCACCTCCTGTTTGGGGCTTTCACACTCAGCCCCGTTCTCACCCCAGGTACCAGACGAGTAGACTCAGCCCTGCCCCCGAGAGCCCTCTCCAGTATTCAGCTCCAGCCAACCCTCCGCCTGCTTTCCCTGCGTCACCCCTGAAGCCACCGTGAAAGCTCGTGGTCATGCTCCCCTCTGCCGCCTGACCTCCCGGGACTTGCCTGAGCGGCGGGGTTTAACGCTCTCTGAGAACCAGGGCTACAAACGGCCTTTTCAGTGGCAGTCGGCTCCTGGTCTGCTGCTCTCACCATACCTGAGGAATAAGAAATGCACCGCTATAAAAACGCTTGCCTCACTAGGTCCTGTCGAGAAACCAAGATTAAACTTTAAAATACATTTTAGTTTAAGTTACTGGCGTGAATGATAAATCCCCTCAGAAGAGCACTTTACCATGCAGCTGAAGGTCCTTTTTCTGCCCCAATGTTGCATTGATTGCTGTAGCTTCATATGGTTTGTTTACATGGTTTGAAAAAAAAAAAAAACAATAATGTATAAGTTCTCCAGATGGCTTTCAGAGGCTTTATTAGTATGTTGGCAAATTGGAACTCCATTTCATCTAAATTGGGAGACTGAAAGAGGTGAGTAGGAGAAAGACCATTAAAATAGGAGAAGAAATCTCTTTGTGTCAAATGTCACTGGCGCAGATTGGAAGAGGGGCCGTTCTGAATTACTGATAATAGAAAGACGATTTTCAAAACTCCTCAGTGGAAATACACTGAAGACTTCCCTGGTGCCTCAGTTGGTAAAGAATCCTCCCGCTTTGTAGGAAACCCACATTTGATCCCTGGGTCGGGAAGCTTCTTTGGAGAAGGAAATGGCAACCGTCTCCAGTATTCTTGCCTGGAGAATCCCATGGACAGAGGAGCCTGGGGGGTTCCAGTCCATGGGGCCGCAAGAGTCAACTTAGCGACGGAACCACCCCCGTCACAATGGACATACTCCAGCTGGTAAATAAGGCATTCTGGCTGAGGGACTTCCTTGTACCCGTGGGGAAAATCAAACTTAAATTCTGAAAGGGAGTCATAACGCCCCATGTCTCTAAACACAAGTCAGGCACTACCCATAAATAATGAGTTTTGTTCTTTAGTTCACCTTTCTAACCAGGAAGAGTATTAATAATTAGCAGAAAAATATAGGCGCTCACTTAAGCTCTATTTAATTCTGAAGGAGTATGAAGTTTTGAGACATAAAAACAGGACTGTTTTGAAACTTTCAGCTTATTACAATTTAAAATCATGGGTGACGTTTCATAGAAAGCTTACAGGTAACCCCCTGCGTAAAATCGCGTGGTTGGTGTTTTAGAGCAGATGGTGAAAGGGGAGCTTCCTGGGCGAGGTCAAAGGTGAAGGAAGCCCTGGGGACAGTGGCCGTTGTCCTGAACGGGCACTGCCCCTTCCCTCTGCTCACAGCCTCTTCCTTTCCTGAAGGAATCGCTGTGGTGAAGTTGCTGAATAAATGAGGAGGGGGCATCGCACCACCCTTCTGCAGCGGAGGGAGGCTGGCCTCTGAAAGCAGGCCTTTGTGTGCGCTGGGCTGGGCCCCTGCAAACAGGGCACAATCCGGCTATTGTTTGTTTGGGGAAAGCTAAGGCATCCTATTGCAATTATTTATGGAAGAAAAGATGTGATGTTTTTGGAAGGGGTTGGGTGTGGGAGGGAGGGAGGCTCACCTCTTGGGCCATCTACTCCCACTCCGTCAGTGCGTGGAGAGAATGGTCAGTGGCCCTGCGTGTTGGGGTGTGTTTGGGAGCAGTGATGGTCACAGCATCCCTGGCTTTGATCCCAGGGTTGAGAGAGGGGTTCGCCTTCCCCCAGGTGAGGCTGCTGGGACGCAGCTGTGTTCCCTGGGGGCCGCCAGTCCCTCTGACCGTTTGGTGCTTTCCTACACTGCTGCCCACACTGCCCGCACCCCGGCTGAGGTCTTCACTCGGCGTCAGTGGGAGTGAGCACGTGTCTGCAGCGGCCCCTCACCCTCGCTGTGCAGCCTGCAGCCGGCCGTCCTGCCTCCTCCGCAGGGGCGCCCCCACTCCTGCACGTGAGTGGGGGCATCGCGTGAAGCTCTGTTCTGAGCCCCCAGCCCACATTCGCAGTCCTCTGCGACCGGACAGTTACAGCCCTCGTGCCTCAGCTCACTTCATCTCCCCTGAAACATCTGCCTCTCCCTTCTCTCCCTCATCACGCCAGGTGGCCCTCATCGGGTCTGTCGTCTGCTTTCCCTGACCTCCTGTGAGGTGAGCCCCTCGCCCTCCTCAGGGCTCTCCCTGAAATTCCCAAGCTGATGAGTGCCGTGCCCACAGCAGACCATCAGGACTGTGTGTGTGACTGTTTCACTGTACACTTTCCATTACAGAATCCCCGTTACTCATTCTGCATTTGCGTGCAGACTCCCTTTTCAGGGGCTTCCCCGGTGGCTCAGATGGTAAAGAATCTGCCTGCAATGTGGGAGACCCAGGTTCAGTCGTTGGATCGGGAAGATCCCCTGGAGGAGGGAAGGACTACCCAGTCCAGTATTCTTGCCTGCAGAATTCCATGGACAGAGGAGCCTGGTGGGCTGCAGCCCATGGGGTCGCAGAGCATTGGACACGACTGAACGACTAACACTGCTACTACTACTGCCTTTTCAAAGATCCAGTAGTTTGGAAGCACCTGGGCATATGGAGTGTGGTAGAGAGAGTAGACGGCGATCCCAGCCGGCGGGTCTCTCCCGGCTGCCCAGCCTCCATGACTTGCCTTGGGTTTCTGGGGCAGCTGAAGGCTGGGTCCTTGGGAAGTTGCCTGTGAGCCTTACTCATGTGACACATGGACCCCTCCTCACTCGTTGGGTGTGGAGAACAGACACTGGAGACGCACTCTGCCTCCTTGGGATTTTTTCCCCCAGGCCTGTGCTTCAACATAACATTGAGATTTGATGTTCCCCAGAGTGAACAGACATGGGTAACTACTCTCTGCAGATACTGCTGTTGATTATTCTCTCCTGTCCCCCTCCATCCCCAGAGGACCCTGAGATTGGCACAAACGCGATGACTTTCTTGGGAGGTGGGAGTGGGCCGGGCTCAGAAAATGGCTGGAAATGCTCAATTGTTCCAGTTTGAAACCTGGTGGCTCAGATGGTAAAGCGACTGTCTACAGTGCTGGGGATGGGTAGGTGTGTGGCTGGGAGGGCAGTGGTGCTGTTAGGCTGGGGAGTCAGGGAGGCCTCACTGAGAAGGGTTGCTGGAGGTCAGCCACAAGAAATTAAGGGGGAGAAGCAAGAACCAAATGGTGTGAAGCAGATATGGACTGACGACCAGCCTGGACCTTGGCAGAGGAGGGAAATGGTGTGTGAATTAGCTCGGGCTGTGATGTCAGAATACTAGAACCGAGGTGGCTTCACCTGGAGACATCTGCTTCTCACACTTGGGAAGCTGGAAGGCTGAGATCGGGGTGCCAGAGCACGGTGGGGTCCTGGGGGCATCTCTTCTGGTGTGTAGATGGCTGCCTCCGCTGCGTTCACACGTGGCAGGGGAGAACGGCTGTCTCCCAGGAGGATGCCAATCCCGTTGTATCAGGCCTCTACCCTGATGACCTCGTTAAACCCTAATTACGGACAGGTTGGCATCACTGTAGTGGTTTGGTGGTGGGAGGGCGGGTTGGGATGCACGTGTCAGTGAGGCCATAGCACTGGTTACGAGATGGACTGAGCCAGAGAAGGTGGAGCCTGTAGGCTGCGGCAGGAGTAACAGCTTCCGTTGACATGAGCGGGGAGACAGTGATGGGCTGGAAACAGACACGCTCCAACGTATATGTTACAACAACATGCTGGCTGTTGTGTGGAGAAAGGACCAGAGCCAGGGGAAGGGCAGTCGGAGTGAAGCAGGGGGAGCGGTGAGGAGTAACTCTGCTGGGATAACCCAGTGGAGACAGACCGGGGTCTTGGACCAGAGCTGGCTGTCAGCCTGGGGATGAGGGACAGCTGGCGTCAGGTAAGTCTAAGCCAGGGGGTGGTCCTGTGCATTGTTGGGGGTTCAGCAGCACCCCTAGTCTATGCTAACTAGACACAGCACTCCCTCCTTATGAGCATTTGTGAAGTGGGTGGGAACAGGTGGGGTGGGGCAAAATAGTCTCCTGATCGATCACCTTGGGATCAGAGTGATGACATCTGATAGTGGATTCATCTAGGAATATCTAGGGATTTTTAAAATGTGTAGAATCTGAAGAATGGGGGGAGAAAAAGAATTAAAGCCAAGAGCGACTTAGACTTCTTGGCTTGGACAGAACAGGGGATGGAAGTATTGGTTCCTGAGCCAGATGGGCAGTGAGGTGGAGAAGGTCTGAGATGCGTGCAGAAGGAGCCGCAGCTCTGTCTTGGATTTGCAGAGTCTGAAATGTCTCTCAGACATCCCGGAGAAGAGCTAAGAGGGAGCCAAATATTGGAGTCTGGGGCTCAGCACACAGAGATGAAGAGAAGTATTGAATAGGTAAAAAAAAAAAAAAAAAAAGATTAATTCATCTAAAAATAATAAGCCCATTACATGTAAACATGTTTTTGCGGTGGGGGAACCTTCACCCCCTCCATCGGTGTAGTGAGTAGAGAAGCAGTGTGTTGCCAGATCTCTTTGATGTCTGGCGTAATGGAATTTAGCTGGGTCCCAACATCTGTTCCCACCTTCAGTCTGCTGTCAGTGTCACATGCTGGAAAAGTCCGCTCTGCACTCCAGGAGACAGTGTGAGTGAAAAAGGCAAGTGATGTCTTTGCAGCATTCTGAAAATTGGGTGGTCTCATAGCCCCTGCTCCTCCACATCCGTGACCCGGACACACGGGCTGCAGAACCCCCAGGGGTCCACTGGCCACACTTTGAGAACCACCATCCAGAGATTCAGTTCCTTGATTTTTATGCTGTTTAGCATGTGGCTGGGGCTCCTCATCATTCCCTCTCCACAGATAATGAGTTCTATACCCCAAGCTGACAGCTCAGTTTGGCCCTGTCTACCTAGGGACTTGCTGAAGCCATTTCCATATATGTATAAATTTAGCTTTACTCTCTGCTCATCAAAAGACACACACATGTGGTACCTTCATATTGCAGAAATACATCCTAAACAGCAGAACACATTCCAAGGATATGAAGAAAAGTTTTCATATAAATGATAACTGAGTTACTTGGATAGTAAAAGAGTCATCTTTTTTAAGCAACACAATTAAAATAATTATATTTAAAGGAAATATTTCTAAAGGACATTTTCAATTGCTTGCATTGAAGAGAATATAATGAACATAATCTCACTTTTCTCAGTACGCAAGGTCATCACTGTGAAAGTAGCTTCATTTTCTGATGAGATAATAAAGTGATGTTCCCAGATAGAGCAGTGTTTTTCATCTGTGGCAGTTGAGACCCCTTTAAAGGTAAAAGGTATTCACTGCCCCTTAGTGTCATTGTAAATTACTCTGCTATAAAGATACTTAAAGATTCTTAAATACTACAACCATTAGGGATAAATGTCTTATGATTCTGAATCTTTTTTTATAACTAAATTAAATGCACATATTAAATGCAGATGACAGTCCAAAATTCAAACCCAAGCGTCAATTTAGTGACATGGTAATACTTCGCTAAGACTAAATTAGCATTCAAAACATGAATAAACAGCTGACGTCAAAGGCACGAGTGCCTTTGAGTTGTAGAATTCTTCTCTTCGGCATTTCCGTTGGCTTTTCTCTTCAGGTATCGAACAGCCTCAGTGCACACAGAACACCATGCCATGATTTGGTCCTCAGATGCGTATATAAACGTGTGTTTGTATATTAAATGCACCTTTTCTCTTCCTCTTGGTGTGCAAGAGCTAGAATAACACAGTTGGCTTCCGGTGTGTTTTGGATGTAATAGCAGCATTAAATTCTAAGAGGGTTAAATAGATGAACTCGAGGTTAGAAAGGTGGATCATATGCAGAATGAAAGCAAACAAAATGAAAATTAGAAAGGGAGACTCTCAAGCCCACAGGAGGGTGCTTGACAGGCTTTGACGTGTGAAACACTGCACTCTGCTGAATGTGCCAGGGTTTGGAGAGCTGTGTTGGCTCTTTTGTATAGGTGCCATTTCTTTGCATTCTTCATGTTACTTTTGTTCAGGTTTTACCACTGTCTCCAGCCTTACTCCCTAAAATTGGCTGCTTATGATCTACTGTGGGCTTGGAACTTAAATATTTAATCATGCTAAAAGTACATGCAAGTTAATATTCAGTAACCGTGAATTCAGATGAGTAGAACAGAATTGTGAAGACATAGTCACCAGGGCCTCTTCCTTACTAGATTTTGGGTTTGTAAGGGAGGTGACTTGCTAGCCAATTGAGTTAAAGATAAGGGAGGTATGAGATGTGGATTGTACTCTTAAGATGCCTCAAATATTTTGACACCTAGTATGACTTCTTTTCCACGGATAATGAAGCCAAGGCAGAGAAATGAGATGTAGTTCTCTGACCTTTGTTCGTGATAGCAGTGCTGCTGGTTTATTCACGAAACTCAGCCTCAAACTACTAAATTTGCTTTTGATATCTTCAGGGAGCTTTAAGAATAGGATGCCTGGGCCAACAGGCCAAGATTTGAAGTATCACAGGGTGGAAGGGAATTAATGACTGGCCCAGCACATGGAGAGATGTGTTCTCACACACACATGTTTACATTCACAGTGGCTTCTGAATCCCAGCTCCAGGCCGGCTCGGTTTCCTTCTCCTTCGCAGGTAGTCGTGGACGGGACGTACAAGGGATATCAAGTGCTAAAAACATCTGCAGAGTATATTGCAAATACGAACTACTGTATAAATGATAACTAATAACTGAGAAGTCTGTGCGGGGCAGATCTGTACAGTCACAAGGAAAGAGGTGTCCAGCCTTTGGAAAAGTGGAAAATTCCCTTTGTCTCTGCAGGCATTGTTCTGAAATGGTTGAGCCACCTTCAGACAGTTCTCTAGTGAGTGTTCTCCAGTGAAGATGGCCCGAGAGAGCAGCCCTTCCCGAGGCCCTGCCTTCCTGAGACTTGTTGCCCAGGGCAGCAGTGGAGTGTGGGGCTTGGTCCTGCCCCTGGCCTGCAGGCCAGGGGGGAGTTCCCATGTGTGTTCATGCATATCTTGGTGATGTTTCTGCAGGGAGCAAGTTAAGTACAAGATTGGGGTCACAGGCATGTTATAGCCTTGAGGCCTTTGTATGTTTGCAAGTTAATGTGGCTACATTTCCTACTCGATGATCCAATTCTAGAGTGATAGGAGTTCCTGTCTTACAAGATCCCAATGAGAATGACTGAGCTTAACTTAGAATTTAAAATGCATTTTGAACCATGGGTATTGGAAGCTGGTGAGTCATTGGGCTTCTTCATTGGTTTGGGTTTGTAAAGTCTGTTAATTTCTCTCTCTCTTTTTTTAATACATTATCCTAAAAGGAAGCATTTTGCTTTGAGTTGAACATGAAAAGTTAATAATTCACACTGGGAGCCTTGAATGTTTTGGGACTGTTTTGGGACTTGTGTGGTCACTGGCTCTATGGAAGGTGGGAAAAATGAGAACAAAGTGCTTTATTTTCCAAATCAGAAAGGAGTTGTTCAGACTTCTGGTGGTCACATTGTTAACACAGAAACAGTAGAGTTAGGTGAAATAAATTAAGATGACTTATTGTGGAGAAAGAGAGGTAGTGTTTGACTAAATTAAAAACATTCACTGAGTTTTTGACGTGTGAATGATTTAAATGCGACTCTGGCACAGGATTGCATGTGGTTTCCATTTTACAGTTTTCCTGCTTGAAAACAAACTGTCAGAATTTTTATTTAAGTCAATCCGATTTAATTCACTTAAGGCTCAGCAGCAACCTTTTGCTCCTCTTCCCATCCCCCTCCTCAGACCAGGAGAAAAGTCTCAACCCGGGGGTGGTGTTGGTTGAAACCTGCATCTCACCAGTTCTGTTATAAACTGGGTGACGTTCAGCAAAGGCTGTTTGACCCTTGATGACTCCACAGGACATGCCTCTTCCTCTCTCTTTCTCTCTTAAATGACTTGGCCTGGTGAGGTCCCCAACAAGGGGAAGCTGAAATACAAAGTTGAATAACAAAGTGATTTCACGGGGAGCCACTTGGAACAGTTGGTACCACGTGCCTGGCAGCGACTTGAAATGCCCATCACATGAGAGTGGGGGCTTCAGACCCCCTCCCTGCCCTTCTGGTCGGCATCTTTCAAGAGCAGAGGCAGAGCAGTTACTGAACCAGGCCCAGCAGTTCACAGAGCTTCATCTTAACCAGCTTAACTTAACTCGCGCATTCTCGCAAAGCATCAGGGCTCATTCAGAGTTTATTTTCTGTTTTTGCCCTACCCATATGGCCAAACTGTTTCCTACCAAGTGAGCACTGGGAAAGGGTCAGCCCCGATTCCAGCTGACCTAAGGAAGCTGAGCAGGGCTGGTCTGTGAGCCCTGTGGCGCCTTTCCAGGTGACAGACCCCTGGGGTTTTAAGCTAACGTTACTTTTCCGGAGCTTAGAGCAATAACCTCTTGGTTTCATTAGCATGGGGAGGTTTTGCACAGCCTCCACGATGTTCTGTTTGTGACCTAATAGTTAAAACGCTCCCAGGACATGCTTCTCACTTGGACCACCCTGGTTTAAGAAAACATAACAACCACCACAAAAAACAAAAATAAACAACTTGCTTAAACTACCACTTTCAGGCATATTCTCAGAGAGAGAAAAGACTGGACCTCCTTAAAACCAAGCAGGAGGAGCTGCACTGATCTTTTATCACTCAGTTATTTGTGAATGATGTGGTTCAAACAAAACTGAAAGGAGAACAGTCTTT
Organism: Okapia johnstoni; assembly: GCA_024291935.2. Taxonomy (NCBI): domain Eukaryota; kingdom Metazoa; phylum Chordata; class Mammalia; order Artiodactyla; family Giraffidae; genus Okapia; species Okapia johnstoni. The sequence continues at coordinate 6,475,002 of CM044326.1, forward strand.
CTTTCTTAAAATATGCTTGTTGTATCCGGACAGAAGTAACGAGCGGGGGTAACAGGAGAGCGTGGTCAAGACCCGGGCGGACTGCCGCTCACCCAGGAGAGGACGGTGGTCTGACGCCCCAGGCCGTGGTCTTGTTCAGTCGCTCAGTCCGACTCTTGGCGACCCCGTGTCCCTCCCCGTCTCCCGGAGTTTGCCCAAGTTCATGTCCATCGCATCAGTGATGCCGTACAGCCGTCTCATCCTCTGACACCCTCTTCTCCTTCTGCCCTTGGTCTTCCCCAGCCTCGGGGACTTTTCCAGTGAGTCGTCTCTGCGCATCAGATGACCAGGATACCCCCCAGCTAGCAGAGAGCAAGTGCCAGGCCTGTGTGCACCCCCGTCTGTCTCTTCCCGCTTTCCTGTGTGTATCAAGCCGCTCGTGATAATTAGCAGGACTTGGGAAGAGTTTTCTTCTCTGCCCCCTCCTTCTTTCTTTTGTGCAGATGCCCAACATTTCCCTCCCTGGCTTAGCCCCACTGCCTGTCTCCTTAATTCGGGGTCACCCTGGTAGAGTCCTCACCATCAAGCCTTTCCTCTGCTCCAGTCCATCCTGCAAAGTAGCCAAATGGTTTTAGCTAAAGATCTGTTTTGGTTAAGACATTCGCCCACTCGAAATAATTCACACGGGCTCCCTGTGTCTCTGATGTGAAGTCCTAACTCTGACACTCAAGCTGTCCCCGCTCCAGGCCTGGGTTTATTTTTTGCAGCTTTCTGGAAATTTCTGCGTCAGTATCTCCCACCCTCCAGCCTCCATTCGTGCTTTTTCCTCTGTGATTGGACTTCCTTCCTACACTCCTTCCTTGACCATCACTCCCTAACTAAGGTCTATTTTCTCCCCAAGTTGTAATTTTCAGTCCCTCGCTTAGACTTGCTCATGTACCAGGCTGGTTTTTCCTCTGACTTCATAAACTTAGTATAACCTGGAGGCTGTCATACTGGTGCCCTGGGTTGCTCAGCGCCTGGGACCTAGGAGCTGGCCCTCGCCATCACTTTCCCTGTCTTTCAGGTAGAATGATCGTCTCTGTCTGTCAGGGGCATCGTGGGGATGGCGTGGTGCGGTCTGTGTGTGTCGAGTGCTCCAGGCGGTGTCTGGTGCGTCCTCAGCGCCCATAAAGCCCAGCTCATGGCGACCGTGCTGGACTCCTGGAGACAGGGAGATCCCCCATCCTCCCCGCAAGTCCAGATGCATTCACACTGAAGAAATACTGGTTGCATCCGTGTGTGCATACACTACTGTACCTGCTGAAACTACCTGAGTACTTTTTAAAACTAGCCCAACTGTACATTTCCTTCAGGGATTTAGCTTGCTAAATGTAGAAAAATGATAGAATAAGTAAGCTGTGTTTTTCTTGTGATTCTACTTACTGTCCGTATTGCAACTTAAAGATTTTTGAAAAGCAATGTAAAAGTGATTTACTCTCCTATAATTGGTTTCCCGAAAGCAAAATTATATTTATGTGAGCTGCAGTGAGAGATGCAAACGCTATAATTTATTGTCGAGGAGCACTTTCAAAGTATACGGGAGGACCAAAGCTTAAGTATGTTAAACGTTTTCGAGGAAGACATATTTAGACTATAAATCTATAGACTTTGGGGGAAATTTGTTTTCCTTCTTCTCTGCCAGGTGCATGAAGATCTTAAGTTCTTAGGCCTCACTGGGAAGAAGATTTAAGGTTCCAGGAGTACGTTTGTATCTCTTTTAAATTGTCTATTGTTTATCAATGACACACATAACTGGTTTGGGGGCGTGTTTACTGTAGCATTCCCCACTCTAGCTCGGAGCAGTTGCCTGGCAGCCTGTGTGATAAAGACAGAAGGAAGCACTGTATTTCGCTGTTGACAAGGATATCGTGAAAGTGTTAGAGCACCTGGACAGGTGGTGAAGCAGTGAGAGCCACGCCCGCAGCAGTTTGCTCACTGCGAGATGCCTGCAGGGTTTAAAACGGTTCTGACCGGACAGCTGCCTACGCTGACACTCCCATATCACACTCAACGCTCTTCTTAGGAGAACAGGAAGATAGTTTATCTTGCTATGCACTTGCTATGTTACTAAGATTTGAATTTAGTACCAAGAAGAAATGATTATCTGTTACAGATGCTGATCGGCTAAAGATTTTCAGCAGTCTTCCAGCACCCCCCACCCCCCACCCAAGAAGAAAGAAGAAATAAGAAATGAACGGGACAGTGGAGTCTCCTGCCGGCACTTGCATTCCTGTGTTCAGGAGTTTGAGAACCCGTAGCTCTCGGAAAGAGAATGCGTGGAAGACATTCTGTGCAGAATGCTTGGGCAGTGGGGGTCTGAATATGCGCCTCAGAACCCGATTCCATTCAGACCCTGGTCCAGATCGCTTTGTTGAATTGAAGTGATGTTAACATCCTTAATGAACCAAAGAGCCTGGACTAGGTGTCATGGTAATTCTTAGGAGGAGGGTTGATGGAAACCCTCTGACTTGGTGAACCAGCACTTGGAAGCAGTGTGAATTGGTTCAAAGGCCATTGACAAAAGGAGGAGTAAATGGCCTTTTAAACCATCTCTTGCTCAGCTGATTAAATGTGGTCGTTTCAACTGCTGGCAACAATCAGAAGGAAAAAGACGTCCTCGTTATGGTATTCCGCAGTGGAGAGGGAGACTTGAGATTTTTCCTCCCATCCCCGTCTCTCCTGCTGAAAACTGATGCATCAGCCACATATCTAGTTTTCCCTGTTAGTGAGCTTCTCTGGTGGCTCAGACGGTGAAGAAGAATCTGCCTGCAATGCGGGAGACCTGGGTTTGATCCCTGGGTTGGGAAGATCCCCTGGAGAAGGGAATGGCAACCCACTCCAGTCTTCTGGCCTGGAGAATCCCATGGACAGAGGAGCCTGGGGGCTACAATCCATGGGGTCACAAAGAGTCAGACATAACAGAGCGACTAAACACAATAGTAGTACTGACTGTTAGTCACTAACAGTTTACTAACTAGCCTCCAAAATTTAGTGGTGGGAGTGGGTATGTGTGTGTGGGGGAGGATGATCTAAGAAAGAAAAGTAGTCAGGAGACCTCACTAGAACATTCCATGCTGCACAAGCGTGCCCTTTAGAGTGGTCCCTCTCGAAAGAACAAGACTGCCCTGCTGCTGATGCTGCTAAGTCACTTCAGTTGTGTCCAACTCTGTGTGACCCCTTAGACGGCAGCCCACCAGGCTCTGCTGTCCCTGGGATTCTCCAGGCAAGAACACTGGAGTGGGTTGCCATTTCCTTCTCCAATGCATGAGAGTGAAAAGTGAAAGTGAAGTCACTCAGTCGTGTCTGACTGTTCGGGACCCCATGGACTGCAGCCCACCAGGCTCCTCAGTCCATGGGATTTTCCAGGCAAGAGTACTGGAGTGGGGTGCCATTGCCTTCTCCACAAGACTGCCCAGTTTGACTCTATTGACTTGGAAAGGAGTGAGTTCTTGTGTTCCTCCCATTGCTGTAGATCCTTTGCCTAAATTTTTCACAGTCCTTCCTTCAGCCTCAGGAGAGGCTTTCCTTTGAGTCCCAGGGAGTCAGGCTCCGGGCAGGATCCTAAAAAGAGCCCTCTTACCCAGTCATACAAGACACAGCACCTTGGTTGGGTCCCTGCCACTGGATGGGCTGGCTCCTGGCCGTACAGGGAGGTGGGATGGCATGAAATGACTCCCCTGAACCTGACGTCTTGTGCTTCTGACTCGTTGGATTCTAACAGAGAGACAGAATGGCCTCTGGAAACATTGGGGAGGACAAGGGTGGCTGGTCCATCTTGGAAGAGCACACGCGCTTTCTGAACCCCTCTGACCACACTGATCTTCAGCTCCTATGCTCTGGGCCCAACCTCCCTTGCCAAGTAATTAATGATGTGCAAAGAAATACTTACAGGCAGGCATGAATGGGACGTATTATTTAAAGGAATCCTAAAGTGAATATTTTTCTAATTCATATTTGTCCTAATTATTTATTTTTGTATTTACTGAGCTTGTTTTTATTTCTTCTATTTTCAAGCTTGTTCTTTTTTTTTTTTTAATCCTAGGGAAGGCCTATTATGTGCTATTTAGTACATTTGCTCACCTTAACATCACGGTGCATGACAGAATTGACCGACTCAGTTAAATGCCATACAGTCCTTTAGATGAACTTGATGATATTTGAACTACTAGAGAACAACTACTTTCAAGCCCTCAGAAACACTTAGTTACAATTGTTGGCTTAATTGCACATTATTCTTATTCAGTGAAACAAGTCCCTGAGGGCTTCTTGGGATACTGTGCCTTGTTACTAAAAGTCCTTCTAGTTGTAAGTCCTTACCAGCTGAAAAACTTCATTAATTTGAAAATAATCTCCAATTCAGACTTGTATTCAAACAAGTCATTTTACCAGCAAGTCCAGCTCAAAGAGATTTTTTTAAACACTTTTGATGTGTTTAGTAACAGGAGATTATTTTTGCTTGATTCCGTGTTGTTCTGGTGATCAGTTCCCTTCACGCCTCTAGCATTATCCATGCCTGAGATTACATGATGCTAAGTAGTTGTAGCACTGATTTGATGGAATTGCTCCATGATTTTTCCACCGCAATAGCTGCTGTTACCTTAAAAAATAACTTGAGTTCTTTCCCCCCTGTATCAAGGTGTTACACAAATATATATTTAGGCTGTTTGGGGGTTACAGATGGCAAACAACAAATCCACATTTAAGAACGCATTTGCAAGCCAAAATTGAGTTGTGAGCCACTCCTGAGTGTGGGTCTGGGGCAGCGGGGGGTGGGGGGAGGTGATGTCTATTTTGCTTCGTTTTGTGGAATAATTTTTCACATTTCTGTTTTGCATTCATGATGCTCTAAATAGAAGCAGGAGAACAGTGTAGCTCTTGGATCCTGGGAGAGGCAGGCCACGGGAGCTCCTGCTGTTTGGGGACAGTCTGTGAGTCTGTTCTTTTTATGTGCAGCAATTATGACCTTGAAAATGGGTGACTCTAATAGCGGCATTTGTCAAATTGAAAGATTTTTAATGCACCAGTGCCAAAGACCAGATCATCTCGGAGGACCAGAATTGACCACTGCTGTGTTTGCAGCACAGTGTTTTGGTGAAATCTGAAACCCTCGCTTTTCTCCATGTACCTTGTATTTTATTGGGAAATTATTTATTTATGAAAATAACTGATATGAAAAACAAAGTATAATTGAAGTTAAGGGGCAGTTCCATAGAGTTGTAGCCAACTGACTCATCAGATGTCTATGATAAATGTGTTAAAGGTGATTTTTCAATACTGAGACAACAGGGGCAAGTAGCTTGTCACCGAAGTCTTGTTTGTTTGCTTGTCCCCACTGTATCCTGGCCTGGAATGCCCTTTCCCCTCCATTTAGCAAAGCTGACCCACCCTTTGGGCTCAGCTCCAGCCTCTCTGGAGTGCAGCGTTTCTGCTTTCCTGACTCTTGGAGCCGCCTCCAAGCTTCAGGAGCAGTCGCCCTGTCTTCCACCTTTCTGTCTGAGTGGGAGCCGCCTTCATGGCTCCATCTAATATGGCTGTAAGGTGTGTCCTGCCTGGACCTGTCTTTCCCCTGAGTGTTTTCTTTCTTTCTTTTTGCCCCATATCTCCCACGTCCACCAGACTCACACATGGGAAAGGCTCCTATCACCTCGTGCTCAGCCGACGAAATACCACGTGCCTGGCTTCTTCAAAGCCAGCATGCCTTCTGCAATCTACCAGTGATGAACTGGCCTCAGCTCAGAGTCTTGATATCTGTCATCAGGCAGCAAATCCTGCCTCTTCCTTTCTACCTAAAAGCTCACCTTTCCATTTGTTCCACCCTCATCTGACCCCAGGGTTTCCAGCATCCCAAGTGGATTTTCTGCACCCAGTCTCTCCAGATCTGGATCCGTCTTGCATTCCCACCTGCCAGCTTAATGCTCCTTTGCATAGATCCTGCTCAGGCAGGCAGGTTGATCACTGTTACCGGTTCTAGAACCCACCCCACCCCCTTCTCATGGGACCTCCTCCTTTTCCTACTGCAGTTTGCTGTCCTGACAGGATCTTCACAGCATCTCTTCTTCTTCTGTTTTCCCCGAAATAGAGTTCACTCTCTTTCTGCGTGTCTACGTCCTTTTTTTATATACATGTCAGGGAATTCTTCCTCAGCTTGCAGACTTCACATTGCTTTTACCCTCTTGTGCTCTCAGTTCAGTTCAGTCGCTCAGTCGTGTCCGACTCTTTGTGACCCCACGGACTGCAGCACGCCAGGCCTCCCTGTCCATCACCAACTCCCGGAGCTTGCTCAAACTCATGTCCATCGAGTTGGTGATGCCATCCAACCATCCCATCCTCTGTCGTCCCCTTCTCCTCCTGCCTTCAATCTTTCCCAGCATCAGGGTCTTTTCCAATGAGTCAGTTCTTCACATCAGGTGGCCGAAGTATTGGAGCTTCAGCATCAGTCCTTCCAATGAATATTCAGGACTGATCTCCTTTAGGATGGTCTGGTTGGATATCCTTGCAGTCCAAGGGATTCTCAAGAGTCTTCAACACCACAGTTCAAAAGCATCAGTTCTTCAGCGCTCAGCTTACTTTATAGTCCAACTCTCACATCCATACATGACTACTGGAAAAACCATAGCTTTGACTAGATGGACCACCAGGTAAGTCCCAAACCACCTCTCCTCTTAGTCCCTGTGATTCACTGAGACTGACCTTGCCCTCTCCTTCCCTGATTTGACCATGTGACTGCACTGGCCCATCAGCATGTTGCATCTCTCAGTCAAGTGAAAGCACAAGGCTCAGGATGGGCCAAGTTAGAGTGAATTCAGCACTTTCACTGGAGCTTTTGGGGAAAAGACTTTTGTGGTGGCCAAGCTGCTAATTCTGGAGTTGTTAGAGGCCATCATTGTTAGCATCTCCAGGGAGAAGCTGCTTGAGGGGGTGCAGCCTTCACAGAAGAAAGCATAGCTGAGAGATGAAGATTAAATATGGATGGCATTGCTTGTGCTCCTGGAACCAGCCATGCCTGAAGCTGATTTGCATTGAAACTTACAGAAGCCCATAAATTCTTTGCTGAAGCTTATTTGAGTTGAGCTTAGGTTACTAACAGCAAGAAGTATTTACTGACAGCCCATGCCTCATCTATCCTGCTGCCAGGCACACAGTGGGTCAAAAAACAAACGTTTGTTGATTGAATGAGTGAGTCCATGTGTGGGAATAAATAAGACATGAGAAACAACCCCCATGAGCTCTCAAAGAGTTCAGATGAGGTACTACTACTAGGAAGGCCCATAAATAAGAAAATGGGCTTAAAAAAATTCGTTTTGCTAAATTTAAATTCTAAAGCTAAGCAAGACATAGGAAAGCTCACGCACTGCCATTAGTTCTGTTCTTTTTGCTTTTAGACCATCAAGTCATCCTCATTAAACTAGGAAGGACCTTTGTTGGCCAACTAATGTCTCTCTTTTTCAATATGCTGTCTAGGTTTGCCATAGCTTTTCTTCCAAGGAGCAAGCATCTTTTAATTTCATGGCTGCAGTCAACATCTGCAGTGATTTTGGAGCCCAAAAAAATAAAGTCTCTCACTATTTTCATTGTTTCCCCATCTTTTTGCCATGAAGTGATGGGACCGGATACCATGATCTTGGCTTTCTGAATGTTGAGTTTTAAGCAGCTTTTTCACTCTCCTCTTTCACTTTCATCAAGAGGCTCTTTAGTTCTTTTTCGCTTTCTGCCATAAGGGTGGTGTCATTTACGTATCTGAGGTTATTGATATTTCTCCCAGCAATCTTGATTCCAGCTTGTGCTTCATCTAGCCTAGCATTTCACATGATGTACTCTGCATGTAAGTTAAATAAGCAGGGTGACAGTATACAGTCTTGACATACTCCTTTCCTGATTTGGAACCAGTCTGTTGTTCCATGTCCAGTTCTCACTGCTGCTTCTTGACCTGCATGCAGATTTCTCAGGAGGCAGGTCAGGTGGTCTGGTATTCCCATCTCTTTAAGAATTTTCCACAGTTTCTTGTGATCTACACAGTCAAAGGCTTTGGCGCATTCAATAAAGCAGAAGTAGATGTTTTTCTGAAACTCTCTTGCTTTTTCTATGATCCAACGGATGTTGGCAATTTGATCTCTGGGTCCTCTGCCTTTTCTAAATCCAGCTTGAACATCTGGAAGTTCATGGTTCATGTACTGTTGAAGCCTGGCTTGGAGGATTTTGAGCATTTCTTTGCTAGCATGTGAGATGAGTGCAATTGTGCAGTAGTTTGAACATTCTTTGGCATTGCCTTTCTTTGGGATTGGAATGAAAACTGACCTCTTCCAGTCCTGTGGCCACTGCTGAGTTTTCCAAATTTTCTGGCATATTGAGTGCAGCACTTTTAACAGCATCGTCTTTCAGGATTTGAAATAGCTCAACTGGAGATCCATCACCTTCACTAGCTTTGTTCATAGTGATGCTTCCTAAGGCCCACTTGACTTTGCATTCCAGGATGTCTGGCTCTAGGTGAGTGATCACACCGTCGTGGTTATCTGGGTCATGAAAATCTTTTTCTTCCTTCTGGTGCTCTACTTCTGTTTAATTTTATTCACTGTGTGCAGCTTCTGTGTACCCAAGAAAGTGAAAGTGTTCATCGCTCAGTCGTGTCCGACTCTGCAATCCCATGGATTGTAGCCCACCAGGCCCCTCTGTCCGTGGGATTTCCCAGGCAGGAATACTGGAGTGGCTAGCCTTTCCCTTCTCCAGGGGATCTTCCCCACCCAGGGACCAAACCCAGGTCCCTGCATTGCAGACAGATTCTTTACCATCTGAGCCACCAGGGGCCTCAGCGTACAATCTGTGTACCCAAGGAGATTACAGACTCCTGGAGGGCAGGGATTAGGTCTTACAGGACTGGAGGGCAGACAGATGTTTTAATATACTCTTACAGCCCCTGCTGCACTCAGAGGTGGAGGAATCACATGTGTCTTATACTGTAATGGGTCCCTGGCACCTGGCATAGACCCAGGGAGCTCATTACATACTTATGTGAATGACTGAATGAAGGAGAGAGGCCAGGAAGGAAATATTTTATATTTTACATTATTAGAGTATCACTGAGATGTTTAACCTCCTCACAAATTGGATGTTTAGAGTTACAATCTAGGCATTTTATTCCTCCTCAAGCAGCTGAAAGATTAAGGATAATCCTTTTACAGATATCTGTTGACACGTCTCTCTGAATATGAATTAACTGTGTGAATCTTGATTGCCTTTCGTAGGTGCACAGTTTTCTCTTGAAAAGCAAACTTAAGTGGGATGCTTCATGAAGCTTTAGGCAGCTTTCTTTTCTCGCTTTTAGGACACAATGAATTACCTTATGCTAAATGTGAATTGGCTTCCTAAATTCTGTTTACTTGCTGTGTCTACAAAAAAAAAAAAAACTGATGTAATGTAAGCCAGGGCTTACAGAATTTCTGGCACACTCATCGGGTCCCTATTCCTCACAGATTTGCAAAACCAATTTCTTATTGCCGATAGTACTGTTATCGGTTTAATTGCTTCAGATCCTAAACAGTCTGTATCTGTGATAGTGATTGCATTCAGCAGTGGCCTTGAGTGAGCCAGTGAATTTCACTTCGTGTCGTGGGCTTGGATTGGCTGAATGATGCTAGCCATTACTAGGAGGAGATGGCGGGGGCCACATTATGGACCCTCCCTCCAATTCAGAACTGTCAAAGACAAGTCACTTTGGTTGAAGGGTCCCCTGGTACCCTCTCCTGAAGCTCACTACAGTGATATGATGTGAAGGACCATACGAGAAAAGCAAACAAACTTAGGTTCTTGTATTAACTCATTTGATCACCATTCACATCACTTTCCTCATCTGTCCAACAAAGAGTTTTGAACAGTTTTAACCTCAGTGCTCCCCATGTGGAAATTTTAAGAGTTACCATTTATGGAGTCACCAGTTGCAGCATATTCTCTGTTCTAGACCTTTGCCTGTAGTATTGCTTAGAGTCCTCTGAAAATGAAAATGTTTGTTGCTCAGTCATGTCTGACTCTTTGGGACCCCATGGACTGTATAGCCCACTAGGCTCCTCTGTCCATGGAATTCTCCAGGCAAGAGTATTGGAATGGGCAGCCATTCCCTTCTCCAGGGGATCTTCCTGACCCAGTGATTGAACCCAGGTCTCCTGCATTGCAGACAGACTCTCTTTACTGTCTGAGCCACCCGGAAAGAGTCCTATAAAGTGATATGAGTGACCGTTTTTAGTGTTATATTGACTTGACTGATTGATTCAGTCTTAGCTGTTGACCTGGTCAGTCTGATTTAATTCAGCCTCAGAATGGATTTACAAGTAGAGAGTTTCCTAATATTTGTTGCAGTTAGGCCACTGGAGTACAGTGTTTGCATCAGCTGTTTTGTGGACAGTGAGTGATTTTTTGATGCTGATACCTTTACCATCCCACGTGAATGACTTGACAGTGGTTCCTGTTATTGAATGGCCCATTGATGGTTGAAGTCTAAAAATTTCCAGAAATTACACAAAGAATTTTTAAAATATGGTGGGAGTAGGCGTGGTGGGGGGGCATGTATCAGTTCCACGAGAATCTTTAGGGCAATTTTACGCTGTTAGGAAGAGCATGTAAGAGCAACACAGATACACAAGCTAATATCACACAAATCATTAATCATGCATGCTCTTGACAGGGAGATTATTTTCCAGTGGTTTTTAAATTTTTTTTAAAGAAATCTTAAAAGCTTAAGCCTTTTCTGTTTGCTTTTTTTATTAAAAAGTAATTTGGAGCCAGTAACTTAACCTGTTTTTCATAAATGTGCTAGCTCGAGGCAGCCAAAAAAATCTTCATGCTTACATAGTTGGGGTCCTCAAGTGAACTTACGTGTTGGATCATGATAACTCTAGTAATTGCTTGAATTATCCTTGTTGAGTAATAGTATGGACCCTGAATACAGGGTTTGATTTTATTACGGCCAGATGTCTACTCTGCTGGGTTTATGGGACTTGCTAAATGCCATCTCTTAATTAAAACCCCAACCACTCTTCTCCCCTTCCCCCAGGAGATGAATCCATTCTGTCTTCATGGCATGTAACAGTTTGTGTTGTTCTATGTTTACAGCTGATCTTTGGCTAGACTGTAGCTTTTTAAAGGGTTTTTTAAGACGTTTGAGCTAATTCTGACCTATCTTTGTACCCCTGGCATCACCGTATACCTGACACCCAGTAGGATTTTCATTTATGATAGAAACACTAAATGTCCGCGAGAGCAGTATCAGGAGGAGTCGCTTCCTCTGGCTGTGGTAGTTGTCATCTGTTCAAAGTGGGAAATACACTTAAGAAAATTGAGGCAATTAAAACCATCCAGCTTCAACAATATAATCTGTGTGCTTTTATTGTGTGAATTATTTCACTAAAGGATCAGGTTCTGGTGAAAACCCTCGGCTTCATGCTCGTTTCTGCTTTGTTCTGCCTTATTCACCATTCAGCCACCAGAACTGCTGCATGGGTCGATAAGGCTGTCCAGCCCTGTTGGCACAGATAGAGCTGGAAAAGACACTGAACTCTGGGGTTACCAGAAATATCAGAAATCAGAGCGGTTTCTGTTAGGTGGGGATCTCCGAGCATTCTTAACTTTGCAAATCCTTGTAACAGCTCTGAGAGACAGCCTTGCTAGATGGGCCGGGCCAAGCAGTCCTGGATGGTTCGGTTGGCTCGGGCACTGGGGACCAAGGGGGCCCTTCGCCCTTGGACTTGGGAGGGTACTGATTGTCAAAGTTTAGGTTGTCCTCATAACCTAGCAGACAAACCAGCATGCGATGTACATGCTACTACTTGTCCTTAGACTACTGTCCCTGTGACAGCCGTGTAAGTTGGGGCTTTGGGGTGTGGGGGGAGTCCAGTGTGACACACCTGAGTGCCTGCCTCTGTTTGTAAGTGGGAGAGTATTGAGCTGCCTCAGAGGCTGCACTGTGAGCAGTGAGATCTTTGTCAAAAGTAACTCAGGCTTCTTCGGTGGCCGGGCAAGAGAAAACACAACACACCGAATTTGAGGGCTCCGTGGAGAGGATACAGTTAATGCAGCCGATGTTCTTTTGTGTGAGTTACTGTTAAGAAAGGATGCAGGTAGGACTGCCTACTATTAACTCTGACCAACTCTTATCAGCAAAGTGGAACACTCATCTTACCCTTTCAGTGAAAGTCTCGGAAGAGGGATGCAATTTTCATGTGGCTTTAAAGTGGAGATTTCCTCCTGGAAGGATTACTCCTCTCAGTAGGAGAGAGGCTTCCAAAGTTGTTTAAGAGTGTTTGTGTTCCCCTCACAGATTAGCATGGGCAAACACGGTGACCCTCTTCAGTTACTTTTAGTTATTTTAGGCACAACAGGTCAAAAGGGCAGGGTAAAGGTGGAGAGTTACGCGCGTCCTAGAAACAAGTGAAGTTGACTCAGCCTGGAAGGGCGTTGGGGAGGGTGGAATGCCAGAGTTGTCCCAGCAGCTCTCCGTGCAGCTGTGGTCTGGGAAGACCAGTTCCCAGAGCCTCTAACTTCTTCGTGAGGAAGTCGCTGCATCATCCTTCAGTAACTTACTAAAACCTTGTCAGGACTTTATTTTGCGCAAAGCCAAAAAAAAGAGTGTGTGTTCTGGAGTTTAGCCCAATTACTGCCGTATTTTTGAAGGAGCTATGCCTACTGAAGGGGTGGGTAAGGATTGTGCTAAGTATACAGAATTTTACACTTTCTGAGTAATTCCTTTTTCCTCAATGTCAGTGTGGCTTCTTTATTCACCTTCTTCCTTCAGTCTCTTGAATTTGAATTTCAGTACGTAATATCATCAGTGTTGAAGATTATAAAACCCATCAAGGGAGGGATGTCTGGAGTGCTGGAACCAAAGCCAACACGTTTGTACTGAGGATGACCCCACTCACTAGGGCGAAACTGAACAGTCTCTTTCTTTTCTTTCTTTTTAAAGAAACTTCATATTCTGTAATTTTAGACTTATACGAAAGTTGAAAAAATGCCCGGAGAGTTCCTAAAATGTCACCCAGTTATCCCTAATGTTAACATCTTGCATAACCATAACCCAATTACCAAAACCCAGAAATGAACATTGGCATAATACTATTAACTACAGACTTGATTTGGATGCCACCAGTTTCTCCATGAATGTCCTTTTTCCCGGCTTCACTGAATTTGTTTGCTGTATCTGTGCGGTCTCCTCCAGTTGTGACAGTTCTCTGTCTTTCTTTGCTTTTTTACCTTGATCCTTTGGGAGATTATCGATCATTTCTTTTAGAGCATACTCCTCCGCTTGTGCTTCTCTGATGTCTTCTCATAATTAGACTCAGTTTCTATATATGGGGGAGGGAGACCACAGGAGTGAGCTTCCTCTCAGTGTATCATGTCAGGGTGATGCCAGTGTGTTTACTGCTAGTGACGGTAACTGGCCACATGGTTAAGGGCCGGTTTCTCCACTGTAGAGCTTCCGCTTTGTAATCTAACGTCTTCGGGGTGGAAGGATGATACTTGGGGACTGTGCAGATGGCCTCTTTCTCATCACTTGCTAATGTTGGCATCCCTTGGTGGCGCTTACCTGCAACAGTTACTACTATGATGTTCTAATGGTGAATTTCTATTTCCTTCTATGTGTATTTATAGGGATTTTTTTTCTGTAAGGAAGAACTTCCCCTTCACTCCTGAATATGCTCTTTAACCACATTTTCCTCCAGATAACTTTCTGGCTGGCTGAAAGTGATTTACAGACAATGGAGATGTCTCTTAAATGTTGAGAGGACAGCGATGCGCTGAATCCCAGCAATGTCTTCCTTACCGGGCATTGAGAGTCTACAGACTGCCTTGACCACCATTGTGATTTAGAGCTGTTGGATTGCCAAACGTGTTAGAGATTTGCAAAATAGTTTCCAAACATTTAGAGTCCTTCTGATACTGTTTTTGGTTTTTTGTTTGTTTTTTTTTAGTATTTCTTTACCAACAACCTTTATTTAGTAGGATTTTATGGAACATATCTTGTGCTTACCTTTATTGGAAAGAATTTATATTTTTCTATTTCAGTGTTTTCACTTTTCCACAAGCATTTTAAGACATCATCCCGGCCCTTTTCTTTATCATCTGTCTGCATTTGACCATCTCAGTGCTTCCAAGCATCTTCACCAAATACTGAAAGGTCAGCGAATAAAGTGAAATATATTTCTTCAGAGTTGTATCAAAAGTACAAGCTGTAGGTTAGAGAAAAAAAGAAGTTGACATTATTGGCTAAAAGGGATTTCTGAGATTATCTGTAGATTTCAACTAGCCATGCTCTTTGGCCTTGCTTACCGCAAAGTATCAAAAGCTGGCCATCCTGCAAGGAGATAAGAGAGATAGGTTGCCAAAAATTCTACCAAATGATGATAATGATATATTATTGATGTACAGTTGCTTGAATTGTGGGATCAAGATAGAGTCCTCAGCAGAGATGGTATGCAAACTCACTATGCTTAGAAAGAAGAAAATGAAAATATCCTCTATGTGTTGTATGTAAAGTGATGAAAACGAACATGTGACCCTGAAAATTCTCTGCCTCTCATTTCTCGGTTTTGCAGTTGAAACTGATGTCTGGAATGTTAAGAACTCAGGCAATTCTAGGACTTGTTGGAGTATGCATACAGTATTTAGGAGATGGAAATGGTAAGGGTGCTTGCTTGTTTTCCTGAATTCCAAACTTCTTGTTTAGAAGGTAGATGGCAGCCCGTCCACAGCCAGGCAAGTCTCCAGAATGGCCCGGGAGCCCGTGCTTCTGCAGCACACGGCTTTCTCGTGCTCTCGCCCAGGGGCCTCTCCAGGACTCCAGGGTCAGAGGGCTGGGCAGCATGCTGGTCTGCGCGTAGTGTTACCCTTGCCTCTCTCATCTCTGTTTATCGGTCGGGCCCAGGGCCGAGAACATCCCTTGAGCGGTAGACTTGGAACAACTGAAGTCTGCTGCCAGCCAGAAGCAGCTGGCTGCAGTCCCCTGGGAGCTGCTCGGGCCCCTTTGTCACACCTGACACTCTGTCCCTCGGCTTTCTCCTCCTGACCACGGAAAAATACAAGAATTTGTTGTTCGGTGTCTGTTGGAGAGATAGGCCCCTGCCTGTGCTGGGAGCGTTTCTGTTGTCTCAGTCCTCACTCAACCCCCAACTCCTGCCAAGGCCACTGAAGGCAGGCGGGAGGACCTGGGGACTCAAGGGCAAAGAGGCCCCCGGGTCTCACAGCGGCACTGCCAGCCAAGCTGCAGCTTGTCAGCCGTTCAGGACTCACGTTCCTGCTGCCAGTGAGCTTACACTTGGATTACAGCATTTGCTGTGTGCCGGGTATGATGCTTAAGCATTTTGCACAAACTGAATCAGTTTTCGCATAGCATGACTGTGCCCATTTCAGAGGTGAGAAAACTGAGGTACGGAAAGGGTGAATGATTTGACCAAGGAAGCATAGCTAGTAAATGGTAGACCCAGGCTTTGAGCCCGATCGGTCCAGCCCCAGATCACCTTCTCTTAGACCCTACTCTCGGCGGCCTCTTTGGAGAGGTGCCCCCGCTCACCCTCCACCGCATCCACTGCCAGACACACTCTGACTCTAGCTGGGTGGTTCAGATGCTCAGATGGCTGGAAGTGGTATCTCAACTCTGTATGCGTGAGACATGAAAATGTTAGATTCAAATGCCACTGAGACTTCAGATAAGCTGGTGGCTCTCTGTAGAGGAAGGAGGGCCTTTTTTAGTTGCGTTCCCCTTCTTTCTAGACTGGGGGGCAACAGCACCCCCCAGGGTGGTGGAGATGCTAGTAGTTGAAGATACAACAGCCCCCTGATTCTGCTTTGACCCCATAAATGGCAGGTCCAAGACCTCCCATCTTGGGTGGATGTCTCCTCTCAAATGGTCCCTGGGTCTTCATTTCATTTCAGAAGGAAAACCGTTTGCCTGCTGTCATTTTATCTGTAATATATATATATATATATATATATATATATATATATATATATAAAATCCAAACTTCTACCATATTATTAGTTTTTCAGTTACTCTTTTCAGCTGCCTTCCAAAAGCTTAGTTGTGCCACCAAACTTCGACGTGGCCCTTGGGCTTAACTTTGTACTTAAATCACTTCCCCTTGTAGTTTTAACTGCATGCTCCATTCTCGCCTGTCTTCCTGGGTGTTACTGCTAGCACGGTTGGGGCCGGCAGGCCATCGGGGATCCCCTCAGCCCTGAATGGGGGCATTCCGGCAGAGGAGGGCGTTCAGTGTGCCCAAGGCATGTGATGTGAGAGCCAGTGTTGATGAAAGATACTGCAAACCCAGCGAGTGCTGTTATCAAACCTGACCGCCTTAAAACGTTGCTTTCTGTGGGAGCAAAACAGGCTTTTTATAGTCTTTTTAAAGAATTATTTTTAAGAAAATAATTCTTTGTAATTCTTCTGGTATTATCTACCGTTTCTCCTGGTATCAGTGGGGGGAAGTGAGTAAGTAGTAACCTTCAGAGAAAAAGAGAAGATAGAGTGAGAAAATGTACCGAAGGGCTGGCTTTTACCAGTAAGTTGTTTTTAAAAGTATATGTGTTTCTGCAAGAGTGTGTGTGTGTGTGTGTGTGTGTGTGTGTGTGTGTGTGTGTGTGTGTGTGTGTTGAAAGTCAGTCACCCTGCCATCATGCTGAAGGTATCTAGTGCATTGTACAGGCTACCAGGAGAGCTGTTCCCTCCGTCTTGCCTTCTCTCCACTGGGACACATGAGTGGTCACCCTGCCTGTGTGTGGCCGGCCCTCTGTGGCTCCGGTGCCTTCCCAGCACGGACCCAGATGACGGTGGAAGGAAGCCTTGGGGAGAGTGTCTGAGGGGCGCTGCCTGCCCCGGGAGGGGTGCGGCGGGGTGGCTGTTTCCTGCCCCTTGCTCTGGCTATCGTGGGGTGCTTCTCCTCCTCCACGGCCCGTGGGGACCCCCCCCCCCCCCGCCGCTGTGCTGTAGCCAAAAGTTCCCCCTGGAAAGGCGGCTGCACGGACACTGCCGCATGTCAGTGCCCGCACTGCTGCAGGACTGCGCCTGTCTTCCTGGAAGGGAGCGACCCCTGGCATCTTCATTCTCAATTAACTCCTTCCTAGGACTCCTTCAAGAAGCAATTTTCTGGGTGCTTTGTTTTCCTTTGGTTTTGTTCTTCCTGTAGACGGGAGCAACATCCTGCTTAGGAACACCCTGTTTTGATACCTGAAACGGCCTCCTTGGAAAATTCCAGGACAGACCCCTCAGTCTCTGCCCCTAGACCAGCGGGTGATGTGCCTTCCCGGCAAGCTGAGTACCCACAACTGTTGCACGGTCTAAGCCGGGAAATCTATGCTTTGGACGTTTGTGTTTTGGTTTTCACTCCTTTACTTCCTTTGCAAAGGCAGAGACTTCCTCATTAAAACGGATTTTGCTCTGAGGGGGCTAAGAGAAAAACAACCTATTGTCCTGTAGCGGTCAAAGCCGTGCTCAACAATGGGGCGGTTGTGCGGCCGCCTTTTGAGTTGGGGGGCAGGGGGAATGTTTATAAAAACAAACTTTTGAAGCAGGGACAGTGCACGGCTTTGTTTACCTGGCACTCTAAACTTAAGGGACTTATTTTGCCTGAAGAACAATGAAGTGCAGAGTTATGATTAGAAAAGTCTGGTGTAACTGATGCGTTAACAATCTCCGAGGTTTCTCTCTCTCTGGCTTAGGATGGTCATGTACGTATTTTTCTGAAGCCAACATCAGAACTGTCCATCAAAGGCAAAAAATAGGCCTCAAGAAACACTGTCTTTTGGCAAAGAAAGACAAAGGTCCTTGTTCTCCAGGCCAGTGTGCATATGTGTGGAACGTTTGAAAGAACCATTTTGAAATGAACTCAGGACGAAAGGCTGTTCCAGAGTCATTCTTGCAGAGATGGCACAGGATGTGTGCAAAGTGGAAATACAGTCATAACAGGACTTGTTCTCTTTGACAGTATCTCTCTTAGTCTGGGAGTGAACGTTTCCAGAAACTCTGAACAAAGTCAGTTGTGCTCTTTTGTCTTTATTGACAAATGACAGTATACACGGTGGGTGGGATTTAGAGTTCTCTTTTTGTTACGACTTCTGGGATCTAAGTTAGAAAGTTCCTGTTCTTACCTAAGATGTGTCTTTTGTAAGATGTGTCTTTTGTTCGCTCACTGGTATGTGCTCCATTTCCACTCACCAGCTGGTGGGTTTTGTTAACAGTTTGCTCAGTAGCTTTGTTTCCTTATCACATCTTTCTCCCCCCACCCCCGAAAATTAGAATATTGGCAATCATTGCCTACAGAGAGGTCAGGTGCCTTCACTGTCTCAATCTGGGAGTGGGTTAGAGCTGTCGGCTGTGCCCCAGCTGTGAGGTACTGTGTGCCCCCTGCCGAGGGAGCCCCGGAGAGGGCAGAAATGGACGGGGTGGAGCCTTTTCTTGGGTTCTGTCTCCTTGCCTTAGAGTCTTGCCGCCTCCGGGTGGCATCTGAAAGGAAATCCCTGTGCGCCCAATAGATGGCCGCTGTAGAGTATGGTTGGTCTTCCTCTTCAGGCTCAGTTTCCCTGTGCAGATGGATACCTAGCTTTTCTTCATTCTTTTTCATTTTTTCTCTACCTTTATCTATGAAGAACACAACTCCTCCTCCTGACACAGACATCCCAAGGAGTGACAGCAGGGCTGGGGTGCCCCGTCTGAGTGCCCGCCTCAGGGTGCCTGGGGAATGTCTACTCAGAAGTGACTTCTCACCTCAGAGCAGGGGCCAGCCTGCCCTGGGTCTGGAGGGCCCACGCCCCTCACCCAGGCCGAGCTGCATCCTCAGCCTTCGGCGCTCTCACACCGTCACTCAGAGGCCGTCCTGGGATAATGGAGGCAGACAGAGCTGGGGGCAGAGGTCACGTCCAAGGTCTGACCTCTACAGAAAGGCAGCCCTGCATGTCTTCAGCATCCTCTGGGTTCCCGTGGCCTGCCTTCAATCTGGGTCCCAGTCCTCGCTGAGGAGACCGGCAGGCTGGTCCTCGGGTGGACAGCCGGACACCCCTTCTGACAGCTCCCAGGCACTCGGTTCCCCAGCAGAATCGCCGTCACCCACGGCACAGCCCCTCTTCAGAAGGGGCGCCTCTACCACGGGAGGGATGCTCTGTGCTCCACCGAGCTCGCTGATGCCTGGCCTTCTCAGCCTCTCTCTCCTGACCAGAGTGCTCCGCTGGGCAAAGCTGGGGCCTGAGGACCCCTGCTCGGCACCGGGATGCTGCTGAGCCACGTGATGCCTCTTCCTTCTTAACCCGACCACGGAGAGCGACTTCCGGTGACCGTGGAGGTTTCCTTTGCTGTCCTTCGTGGTCCAGAAGACATTCCTGGGCTTTCTGCAGAGTACGATCATTTTCTATTTTACCATAAGTCAAGAAAGAAAGAAAGTGAAGTCGCTCAGTCATGTCCGACTCTCTGTGACCCCGTGGACTGTAGCCTGCCAGGCTCCTCCATCCATGGGATTTTCCAGGCAAGAGTACTGGAGTGGGGTGCCACTTCCTTCTCCAGGAGATCTTCCTGACTCAGGGATTGAACCCGGGTCTCCTGCGTGGTAGGCAGACGCTTTACCGTCTGAGCCACCAGGGAAGCTCTACCATAAGTAACAGTCTATCAAATTAACAGTTGCTAGAAGAGAAACAGTTGCTAGAAGATACAGAACTGTATTGTCAGCAGTGCATTTTCATAATAGCAGTGGAGAAACAAATCCTTACCAGCAGCTGAAACACACTGAAGAGATTCCTGTGAACCGTGTGGTCTGCTTTTGTCTGTTTGTTTTTGGAGCAGATGGGCTTGTTTGCTTTTTGCTTAAACATTAATCAAAAATCAATTTATGGCTATGTAAGTGGCATTAGATAATTCTCATTCTGACTCCAGTAAATAATATCTATTTGTTCGTGTTAGATAAGTCTGGGGGGCGGTGAAATGTAAAGCAGAAGTACATGAGATATGACATATGGCTATGTGTTTTATGAATTAATACTTCTATGCATGTGGGAGGAGAAGTGATTTAGCTTACTGACAAAAGGAAAAGCAAAGGAAATTCCAGAGGAAAAACAGGGTAGCAAGTCTAAATGAATTTGGAAGATGAAGGAATTGATAGTTTAGTTATGTCTATTTAACAAGTCATTTCTGTGTTGGGATTAGAACCATGAGAAAAGGAATATTCTAAGTGCTGAACATTTTAATGTACTCCATTAAAGCACGTTAACTCTTTTTTTAACTCTTCTGCTGATAAAAAAAAAGATTCATTTGATGACTGGGGTGGTATCATATAGGCAAATGTATTTATACATATTTTTCCCTAATCTTTTAGCAGGCATGTCTGCATTTGTAAATAAGGTGCTTGAGCTAGTCATGTTTGTGAAAAGGTAACTGATGTTTCCCTGATATGAGAAAACAGACAATTAGGTTTTGCTGAGTAACTATTATATATCCATATTCTATGTGTAGAGAGGTATACATTCATTGAAATAGCCAGAGAAAGTGAGAAATTATTCAAACTGCTATTAATATTCCCTTTTTCTTAGATGTAGATCTGTTAATTGTAAGAAATCTGTTTTTAAATTAATCAACAAGAACTTTTTATTTCTTCCCTAAGATTCATTTAGCCTTGAAAAGGCCAAAAGTTTAATGAAGCTTCTAAATGCCAATCTTTCCTTCCTTCTGTTAGAGAATATGCTTCAACTATAATTACATTGGCATTGTTTGAAATATTAGTAGTTCTACAGCCAGATCTCTGAGTTAGCTGAGAAGTGTAAAGGTAAAACCTGGAAGATTTCATCAGGCACCCTGGAGACCCTCTCCTCACAGCATACATTGATCCACCAAAGGATTTCATATGAGGGTTCCCCCTGCCCAGCTTTAATGAGCTGTAACTGACAAACGAAAATTGACCTGCTTGACTGAGGTGTACCGCTTAAGGTCGTCATGTGCATGTACGCTGTGAAATGCTCCCCAGTGATGCTCATGACCGTATCTATCACCTCACTTTAAAGTGAAATTCCCCTCGAATACTTTTGCCTGACTAAACCTGGAAGGATCTGGGAAGTGCCCTCAAACTTTGCAAGCTCTTCTTTTATCTACCTCATATACAGTAGGTGCTCAGTGACGCTGAGAATAGGGAAACAAATACAAATACTCTTCTAACACTTTATTCAAGTGCTGTTAACAGAGTAGGCATTCTGACTTTTCCGTGACTGGCGCCTTGGAATTTATTTTTCTTTTACCCTGATTCAGGATCAGAGCTGGCCTGATGACCTTAGAGGAGCCTTGCCTGTGCGGTGTGGGAATTGAGCCGGTCCTCTGCTTCCTCTCCCCCACTCACATAGGTATTCCCTCTTCTCTGTCCTCAGCCCCACTCCCCCTTATGTATACCCTACCCCGCAGCCCTGGTTTGCAGCTGTCAGTTGAGGTGAGCCTGTGAAACTCCCTGTTCGCAACTGATGGGCAACGTTGTGTTCCCTTCTGCTGCAGCAGCTGAATCATCCTCGCCTCCGTCAGTTTTCTGAACGCCTCACCTAGTGATCCTGGTGGGGAAATTACAGTGATTAGTGCTCCAACTCTTGTTTGCCCATAAGTGTTCCAAAGTAGTATTTTAAAAAATTCTTCTAAGATATTTTCTTCTTTCATAGTAGATACAGTGAATATTAAATGTCCCCTAATTGCCTGAAATTTCTACTGTAAGATTGAGTTGGCAGCTTTACAGACTGAAAGGTTAGAGGAATTGGGTAGACAAAGGCTCACAATTTCTAACAGCATCCTTAGGTTGCCTTGCCTATCTTACTGTTGTATGACTACTGTCAGGGCTGTTTTTATTCAATCTTTGTTCTTCTGTAAGACATATGCATTTTCCCATAGCTTCTTTGATACCAACCAAAGGAAAGAAACTTTATTTTGATTATGTATGCTTTTCTCTCCTCCATTCATTGACCTTAATATCAACATTTGTTCTTTCAAATGGTCGCATAAGTCATGCATAAAAAGCAGGTTGGTATGGGTGCTGAGAATCCACTCATATCTTGTGTTGTTTAGCAGTTGTAACATTTTCTGTTGACTCCTTAGTGCTTCTGCTAGCTGGCTCAGATAAAGTTATCAAAGGTACCATGGGAGGCATGAAGGCACAACAGTGTGGCTTTACTAAATTTGGAAATAATAAATGAGCGAGGAGAGAATTTAAGGGTAATTTAGTTGAATTCAATTAGTCTTTCCTTTTGTGCCTATAGCTTAAACTACAGTGGGAAGAATGTAAGGACAGGAGAAGTTAAGATCCCTTTCCAGGAGCACCGCCGGCAAGTAGGTGCCTTTGGTCTGACCTGTTGGTCTGTCTTAGCACTACCTCAGGGTGCTCTGAGCCCCGAGATGCTGTCCAGCCTGGGGGTAGGGAGGGCAGCGAGGGTTCCCAGAGGTCTCTGTGTGGGAGACCCAGTGGAGACGGGCTGGTACCGCTGAGCTCATGACCCACTTCTGCATGGGCAGTGCTGCTGCCCTTGTGCTGCCGTAAAGAACTGTTTGAAAGCTGCTGGGTAATCCCCTTTGTCCCCCACTCAAGATTAATTTTAGCAAGTCAGTGAATTAGTATGACTAAGGGAAACTACACACAAACATTTTCTCAGGATGTCTGCAGGCAAATGTGTGAATGCTCAGTTTTTGGCCTGGCGTAAATGAAGTACAGCCTTGACCTGGGAACACGTTACTTGGCTACCAAATATTATGTTGGCTCATTAAGACAAAGCCACAACAGACCATTCTGTGCGGGGAACTGTCTCAGGATAGGCAGAGAAGTGCTCAGGGATGCCACGACAGCCCAGGCCACACCAGCTCTTCGACTCTGCGCTGATGAACTAAGAGTGGTGGACAGTGTGCTATCAGGAGAGAAAAGTCTTCGGAACCAGATAGACCTGCCTATATCTGGATCTGGGTTCCACCACTTGTGTACATTGTCCCTAGCTGTAAAATGGAAATGATCAGACCTGCTGCCAAAGATTAAGTGAAGATAAATTTACCTGGACAAAGAGTGTAACTGCCAAGCATGTAGTAAATGCTCATTGATAGCCTTGGAGGTTGCAGGATGTCTGAAATCTGATGGCACTAACCTTTGAAATATGTTTATTTGATTCATGTGATTTGAGGCTTTTCTGCTTCCAATCTCAGAATTGTCTGGTCCTGCATTATATGGGGATTTTTATTCCCTTGTTTCCCCCCAAACATTTGCTAATAAGCACCTTTGTTGCAGGTTAGCTTCTCTGACAGACTCCAAGGTAACGTTAGGAATGCAAAAGATTTAGTAAGGAGGAAGACTTGTGAAAGGGAGAAGGGAGGAAGATAATGGCGGGGTGGACGGGCAGGACACATGTGCATCTAACTGGGACGCTGATCTGACAAAGGCTGTGCCAGCCCTCGGGGAGATCAGAGTGCCCATGTGAGGAGTCCTGGTTGGTTGGAGCTAGCCAGGCCCTCGGAGAACCCCACTGCCATGCTCAGTTCCTGGCCAGGGGACTGCCCTCAAAGTGTGTGACCCTAGAAGACGTCGCAGCTAGAGGCTGAGCGACGCTGCAGCCAGACTCAAGTCCTGTCTGGAGGAGGACCCACGCCGTGCATCACTTTGTTCACATAGCCCTTGTTTTAAGCTGGGGTCTCTCGATTTGAAAACTAAATGTTTTCAGTGGGAGTCTGGTTATTCCTGAGGGGGTATATCTTTAAAACATATGGCTACGTGAGAGGGGACTATTTCTTGACTAATAAAATGCCAGCAGATCCTTGCAGTCATCACCGCAAGGGAAATACAGACCATCACCCACATGTTCACACTTAAGGGCCAGTCTCCTTGGATGTTAGCTGGTTTAGACGTATGCACTGCTAATATAGTCAGCTTATTCAGCCTAGCCAAGACAGTGCACTTCCCAGGTGGCTGAGTGGTAAAGAATCTGCCTGCCAATGCAGGACAGGCAGGTTCCATCCCTGGGTCCAGAAGATCCCCTCGAGGAGGAAATGGCAACCTACTCCAGTGTTCTTGCCTGGAAAATCCCATGGACAGAGGAGCCTGGTGGGTTACAGTCTGTGGGGTCGCAAAGAGTCAGACACAGCCGAGGGACTGAGCAAACCACCAAGACAACACTATCTTCCTCAAGTTCCCAAGAAGGCATGAAGTCAGCTGCTCCTCATTGTTAGAATGAGTCCTTTTTCTTTCCTGTGTATTAAAGCTTGAGGATACCATATTTTCTCTGCCAGCACCCTGCCTTGCTTGGCCCCTCCAGCAATACACCCCACACCATTTAACTTACTTGTTTTATGAATGCCAACTCAAAATGTGTAACTTGGATGCTTGATTAGGATCTTAACCCTTACCTATTGTTAATGAGTGTTCAGCCTTTGAGTTTTTCCATCCCACTGTATTCTTCTAAGGGCACAGAACAGAATGTCTTCTGCTAGAAACAGCATAAACACATTTATCGTAATTCAGTCCTACAATACGCAAGTAACTTGTTAGAAAATATTATAGAAGAAAGAAAAAGCACCTCAGAATTAACAACAAAACTTAATTTTATTAAAAAAATACAAAGACAACTTGAATAAATGGAAAGACATATCATCAGACAGGAATAATCAACGTTATCAAGACGTCAGTTCTTTTCAAGTTAACTTGTAAATTTAATGTGATCCAAAGACCAATTAGATGAATTCTAAAGCTATCATGAAACAAACAAACAAGATAGCAAAGAAAACTGTATCAAAGCAGTGAGGACCCCCAGTGTTAACAGATTTTAAAATAGATCATCGAGTCTGAATAATGACAACAGTGAAATACTGGTGCATGAGCAGGCCAATAAAACACAATAGACAGTCCAAATAGAGATGCAAGTACATAAGGCAGTTTAGTATTTGATAAAGGCCACCTCTGAAATCAGTGGGATAAAGATGGATTCTTCACTTACTGGCACTAGGGCACGGGTAACCATCTGGAAAAGAAGTAAAGCTGTGTATGTACGTCATGCCCTACACTACACTGAATTCCAGATGGATCCAAGGTAAAAATGTAGACAACAAAACTATAAAAGTGCTAAAACAACACGGGGGGAAATCCCTTTACAACCCTGAAGTGGGCAAGGCCTTTTTGGTTTCAACACAAAATACAGGAGGCAGAAAAGCAAGCATTCATAAGGACTGAATGCATTATTAAAAATCAAAAAAACTCCTGCATAGCCGAAACCATAAGCAAAGACTAATGCTAAACTGGGAAAAATATATGCAGCTTCTGTCTGAGACAGACAGCTAATCGTGCTGGTTAAAACAAAGACAAGAAAAAACCAGAAATCTTGGAAATTGATAAGGAAAAGACTAACAATTCCAAAGGATTTGGGGTAAAATATTGAACAGCTAATTCATAGAAAAGGAAATACACATAACTATTAAGCAGTGAAAAAAATGTTTTAATCTCACTCATAAAAAATGGAAATTAAAACAACACAGAGATACCATTTTTTTCACCTCTCGTATTGGAAAAAATTCAGTGTTTGATAACACTGTTGTAAACCTGCAGGAAAACAGCCCCAAGTTGCTGGGAAGACTGTAAAATGGTACCATATCTGTGGAGGGGAATTTGGCAATATCTCTTAAGTTATAAATACATATACCCTTTGACTCAGCAACTTTGGGAAGGGCATTTACCCCAGATATACTTGCACACATACAAATGACTGTTGTGCAAAGTATTCAATATGCCACTGTCTGGAATAGCAATAGACGGGAAATAAATATCCATCAATAATGTAATAGATAACAAAGGTCTTCCCTGGTAGCTCAGACAGTAAAGAATCTGCCTGCAATGCAGGAGACCAGGGTTCGATCCCTAGTCGGGAAGATCCTCTGGAGCAGAGAATGGCTACCCACCCCAGTATTCTTGCCTGGAGAATTTCATGAACAGAGGAGCCTGGTGGGCTACAATCCATGGGTTGCAAAGAGTTGTACACAACTGAGTGACTAACACACAATAAAGGGCAGTGACTTCCAAAATTGTGGGCTTATTAGAATCCCTTAGGGAATTTTTTTTTTTTAATTTCAAAGTTCAGGTCATACCCCAGACCAATTAAATCTATCTCTGGAAGGTGGGGCACATATTTCATGTTTGTTTGTTTTTTAAGTCCCTCAAGTGATTTCATTGTACAGACAAGTTTGAGAACTATTGAATTAGGGTTTATCCATAGAGTGAAATGTTATTTAGCTGTTGAAGTAGATATCTTCAACATATATTAAGTGAGCAAAATAATAATCAGAAGAGTGTACTGTTGTTGTTCAGATGCTCAGTCGTGTCCGACTCTTTGCGACCCCATGGACTGCAGCACGCCAGGCCTCCCTGTCCATCACCAACTCTTGGAGCTTGCTGAAACTCATGTCCATTGAGTTGGTGATGCCATCCAAACCATCTCATCCTCTCTTGTTCCCTTCTCCTCCTGCCTTCAATCTTTCCCAGCATCAGGGTCTTTTCCAATGAGTCAGCTCTTCACATCAGGTGGCCAAAGTATTGGAGCTTCAGCATCAGTCCTTCCAATGAATGTTCAGGATTGATTTCCTTTAGGATTGACTGGTTTGATCTTGTAGTCCAAGGGATTCTCAAGAGTATTCTCCAACACCACAGCTCAAAGTCATCAATTCTGCGGCACTTAACCTTCTTCATGGTCCAACACTCACATCCATACATGACTACTGGAAAAACCATAGCTTTGACTATACAGACCTTTGTCGGCAAAGTAGTGTCTCTGCTTTTTAATAGACTGTCTAGGTTTGTCATAGCTTTTCTTCCAAGGAGCAAGCGTCTTTTAATTTCATGGCTGCAGTCACCATCTGCAGTGATTCTGGAGCCCAAGAAAATAAAAGTCTGTCATTGTTTCCATTGTTTCCCCATCTATTTGCCACGAAGTGGTGGGACCAGATGCCATGATCTTAGTTTTCTGAATGTTGAGTTTTAAGCCAGCTTTTTCAGTCTCCTTTTTCACTTTCATCAAGAGGCTCTAGTTCCTCTTCGCTTTCTGCCATAAGGGTGGTGTCATCTGCATATCTGAGGTTATTGATATGTCTCCAGGCAATCCTGATTCCAGCTTGAGCTTCATCCAGCTCGCATGTCACATGATGTACTCTGCATGTAAATTAAATAAGCAGGGTGACAATATTCAGCCTTGATGCACTCCTTTCCCAATTTTGAACCAGTCTGTTGTTCCATGTCCGGTTCTAACTATTGCTTCTACTGTTGCTTCTTGACCTGCATACAGGCTTCTCAGGAGTCCGGTAAGGGTACTCTCATCTCTTAAAGAATTTTCTACAGTTTGTTGCAATCCACACAGTCAAAAGCTTTAGTGTAGTCAATGAAGCAAAAGTAGATATTTTTCTGGAATTCTTTTGCTTTTTTCTATGATCCGATGGATGTTGGCAATTTCATCTCTGGTTCCTCTGCCTTTTCTCAATCTCTTACTTGTGTGAAAGGCAAAAACAAAAACATTCATATTTGTCAAATACTGTAAGCAAAGTATGGAAAGGAAGATTCTATGTTGTATCTGACATACTAATATATATATTTTTCATTTCTGAGCTACAGAGTTATTACCTATGCCAAATTTTTAAAAATTTTTTATTGTTGAAAGTGCTAAGTTTGTCAGCAATAATTTACCCTGTCCCACCACTAATCTGTATTTGTTTGGGAAAGTTATATAATGGATGATACATGTAACATGTTACACAGGGAGCAAAGAGGGACCCTTGGTTCCAGCTGTAGGACCTGCGATTCTCAGGACGACTGGGACTCCTTGGGTCAAGTGGGGCCACAGAGCTTAGTCCTGTCCCCACCTTGCATGGTTCTAAGTGTCAGGTTGAGGGTTCTGAAGCAAACCCTCCCAGAAGACTAAGACTCATCTTCCCTTTGCCTGAATGTGTTGCTGAGTGGCTTCTCCTATGCTGTCCCTCATGGTGCCCAGAGTTCCTTTGGATCGAGGTACGCTGGAGATGTGGTTGTGAGTCCAGCAGAAGAAAAAGAAGATAGACTATAAAGCCAGCAAGTGGGTAATCAGATAAGAAGGATGGTAGTTAAATCTCATGATGAAAATGAAACAGATCTGTGTAACAGTGGCCGGTAGGTGGGCGTGGAGGGGGTAGAAGTGACATTTGAGCAAGAGAGCTGAAACGGGAGGAGGAGCCCGCCCACAGTCCAACAGAGAGGGGGTCTTCAGGGAGAGGCAGTGGGGAGGGAACCTCTGGCGGAGCCCAGCGTGAAAGTGGGCGCAGTCGGGTCTGGAGACCAGAATGGACCGGTCTGGGGACCCCTGGTGGGGGTGGCACTTTGTGGATCTGCCTTTCAGTTCTTGGTTCTTGCGTGCACCACGCCAGCTGTCGCGGTGTCCTGGCCAGGCAGAGAGAGGAGCAGATACCTGGAGGCCTGTTTCTCTGAGATGCTCTGGGGGAAGGGGTGGCAGGAGCTTGTGAAAGGTCTGCCCAAGGTAGGCAGTATTTTTTAGGCAGAAGAGGAATTTGCCAAGTACGGAGGGCAGAAAAGGGCCTGAGTGGCAGAGGAGACGGCAGGAACGGCTGCATGTGTTATGCAACCATTGAGAGGGGCAGAACTGCCAGGGCCTCCACCTGGGGGTCAGGGGGGTTGGGGGTATGTGTCAGCCAGAAACCAGCTCTGAGAGCACACTCTGAGTGAGCTAGGGGCGAGGAGAGTCTGAGGACTGCGCACCGAGGTCCGGCAAGTCCAGAGCATGCTTACCGCAGGCCTGCATCTCCATAGACACACACATCAGAAGCCGACACCACTTCTGCCCTCGGGAAGTTAGTGTCTAGCGAGGCGGACAGAGCTACAATCTGAGTCTGCATGCAGTACTGGCCGCGCTGTCAGGGGGCACTGACAGGCGCGGGGTGCAGGGGCGGGAAGTGCTGGAGAACAGTGGCCTCTCCCGGGCTGGCAGGGGATAGCACAGAAGGAGCAGACTGAGGGAAGGGCATGAAGGGTGTGTGTGGCGGGCACTGGGGCCTGCGACAGGAACCGAGTGTCCAAAAGGAGAGAGGTTGGCTGGAAGGAAGGAAGCTGCAGATCTGGGGGCTGGGTCTAGGCTCGAAGGGACAAGGGCAGTAACTCCACGCTGCAGGCAGTGGGGGCGAGGCGCTATTGGAGCAGGCAGACAACAGAGGCTGGCAATCCGTGGAGCGTCAGGGAGTGGGGTGGTGGGAAGAAGGGGGATGATACAGAGGACCCCCAGGTTCACTCTGAGTTGCGTCCTGCAAGGAGCCCTTTGTATCTTTATTTTTAAAGCTCTCCAGCAGTCTGGCCACTGGTGGCAACATGGCTTACCATAAGAGTGTAGAGTCAGCAGGCAAACAAGTGTCCCGGAGATCCCGCCTGTGTTCAGCCCCGCCCCCACCCCATCAGCACCGGGAGGCTCCTCTGTGGACTCTCTGAGGAAGGTGGTGTCTGGAGACCTCTGTGTTGATGGTGCCCATCCTGGAAGCAGCCCTAGGAACTGCAGGGCTTGGGGGAGCAGCACCTCCATGCTGGAAGCTGCCGATTTTCTTGCTGAGGTCCCAGGAGGATGGTGAGGCCAGGAGGAGGAGTGGATTGTGATTCAAGTCAAACCAGATGAGGAGTTAGCGTGGCATGCCGTATCCTGGGTGAACTACCCCCTCTATGGAAAATGCAAGTTAACTGCGTATTTCTTGTCAAAGGAGCTTAATACAACATCTTCTCAGTTTCTTTTTATATGCATGTTTCCAAACACGGTCAGTCCTGAGTGAGATCACAGCTCCAAAAACTTGTGATGAAAAGGTCTAACAAGGCGTCTAATTCACCTCTGCGAAGGGCACATTATGTAAGCAAACAATTTTTAGTACCAGGGTTTAAAATCACTTCTGCAGAGACAAAACTATACACTGTGGAAGGGGGGGTCGGGAGGGAGAGTCAAGTGAATCCGCCCTAGCCCGCTCCCTTTGGGGAGTTTTTAAGTTGTAGAAGAAAAAGGAGAGCGAGAATTGTAGAAACAAAACCTTTTTGGTTTTCCACGGAACAAAAATGATGGGAAGCTGCAAGTCAGCAGTTCTCGCCCAGGAATCTAAAGGACGCCCGCTCCCGTCTGCTTTCTGGGGGGCGCTCGCCGCCTCCCCGCCGCGGGCTCCTTTTGTCTCCGCGCCGCCCGGGCTCGGGGCGAGGACCGCGGCGGGCATCCCGCGCCCTCCCCGCCGCGGCGGACCGAGGTTGTTTACTACTTTCTACTCCGAGTGGCACGCCAATCACGAGGGCCCGCCCTCCTCGCCGCCCAATCGGCTCGCTGGGAAAGTCCACCGAGCCAGGGGCCCGGGCGCCGACTGGCCGGCGCGGCCGTCAGTCAAGCGCGCATCCCGCAAGGATGCGGCGGGAGTGTAGGGGCCGCGATCGGCAGAGCGGAGGAGGAGTAGCCTTCCACATAAACAAGAGGTGCGCCCCCCCAGTAAACCGGGGGTGCGGGCGCCGAAGCGTAACCCAGCCCTGGGCCCCAGCGGAGCCCAGCGGCGCGCGGAGCCGGGGAATCCCTGCCGCCCTCCCCTCGGCCTCCCGCCCACCGCCGCAGTTGTAAACACGTTTCCCTCCATGTCTGTTTTCCTTCTCGCAGTGGCCATTACAGGCTGCTGTTTACCAGAATCGCGCCGGCACGGACGGCTTTCTGGCCCCCGTCCTCCATCGCCCGCGCCCCCCTGCCCTCATCCCGGCCTCTTTCTTCTCACTCCGGCCAATCTTGCAGCCTAAAGGAGGCTGGGTTGCAGGCAGCCTGGTTTTCCTTTGATTCCTGCCCATGTGGGATAAGTCACGCTTTGTCAACATGCACCATTTTCTGCGGAGATTGTGCCTCCTTTTTAAATTGCGTGCTTGGGCTAGACGGATTTTTGTTAGGAACACTGCACACGAAACTGACGCAGCTCTGGAAGGACTGGGTGGGTTTTTTGCTGTTGTTGTTGTTGTGACTGTTTGGGGACGCTGGGAACGCTA
This sequence comes from Okapia johnstoni, assembly GCA_024291935.2. Classification (NCBI taxonomy): domain Eukaryota; kingdom Metazoa; phylum Chordata; class Mammalia; order Artiodactyla; family Giraffidae; genus Okapia; species Okapia johnstoni. Next base: position 6,506,042 of record CM044326.1, read on the forward strand.
TTTTAATTCTGCGTTTCCTTCCAAAACGGGTCTTGACTCTCTCACCCACTGGTAGGTTTGAGATCTGTCGCTCTGCCACACCAGCAGCACACGCAAGAAAGACAGCATTGTGTGAGCTCAATGTTTTTGTACCTTCCTCTGTGGTCTGAATCAGGTTTCCCATTTCCAGCTGCACAATGTGGTTGTATTCAGTGTGATAGGGGCGTAGTGGACAGGAATTATTTGCGACAGGGCTGCATGGAAGATGCGGACTGGAGTTTGCGCGGCCGGGAGCAGCTTCGGTGTCTGAAGCTTCTCTGTTATGCTCCAGAGGCTCCGAGCAGGAAGCGCAGGCAGAATGGCAAAATCCAGCCTGAGCATGTGGCATTCGGTTTAAAAATGCGCCCCCCCCCCCTTTAGGAGCGGCTGTTCCAGATGACATCCAGTCTTGTTTAGCAATTCTTTTCAAAAGAAAGGAAGAGTTCTCTATAAAGAGAGCTTGTTTTGGAATATTTTGTGAGAAGCCCCGTCAACAAAAAATAAAGGATGATTTTGAGGTTCTCGTTTGCTGAGTGGAGGTTAGGCCTCCTTTGTGCCTGAATCACAGTCACAGAAGAGAAGGCCTCTGCTTCTTGGTTTCTAGTAACTGCGGGAGCACGGTGGAGCTGTAGCCGTGGGGCGGGCCGTGTCAGCCCTGCAGCCCGTGTACTTTGTCAGCAGTGGGGCAAGTGAGGTGCTTACTGGGAATGAAAGGAGGGAAAGATACACTGCAAATATAAATACAAGGAGTGGTACATGGTTGTCATGATTTGCAAGAGCAGCTTCCAGACCACTTAAGCCCTAGGAAATATGTCCGATTTCAGCCTAGCCGTCCCATCCGATTGGGATTTCTTTCCCTCTCTCTCTCCCTCCCTGCTCTCGCTGTCCCTTTGTCCCCCTCGACTAGGATAACTTTCCTGAGGGGAGGGGTCCCAGGGCGCCGTGGGTTGGGAGAGGGGCCAGGGCAGAGTTCCACCCAGCCTCGGGGGCCCTGAGATTCTGGGCGGCACCGTCGCCCCACCGTGTGAAGTTTCAGGGCGAAGGAAGGGAGAGAGGCACTGCAGTCTCGGGCAGAGTGCTGTCGTGCTCGGAGCCCCAGGTTTGGCCCTTCTGAGCTCACGGGGGCCATTCCTTTGACCTCTGTGTGCCTCGGCATCCCCCTGGGTGAGATGGAGAGCGTGACGCCCCGTGCAGGGTTGTGGGGTCTAGGGAAGCTCCCCGGGAAGGGCGCCTGCCTCCCTGCGGGGCCCCTGGAGGTGCCCGACTGGCCTCTCTGCTCAACCCTCTTTCTCGTGCGGCCCCTTCCCGCGGGCCTCCTCCTGGTTCGGGGTAGCACGCTGAGCTCATCTTTCGCTGGGTTTCTCTGTCACCTGCTCTTCCTTGGCCAGGTCAGCCTGTTCGTTTTTCCACGCCAACAGCCTGTCTGTGCCAGTAAGTCACGTCTGAATAACCAAAGCCTGTTTCCCTGCGGGAGGACGCCAGGGCAGGCGGCTCCGGGAGCCAAGCGGCTGTCTCCTGTTCAGATAAAGCGGGGGGAGCAGGAGAGCCCTGGCGGCTCTGCTGACCTTGGTGGCGGGAGACTGGTTTGGAATCACCTTTAATCCCACCCCAGGGTCAGGTTCCCCGGGGCTTTCCCGCGTGACTGGGCCGTGAGCTCGGTGATCTGGCTGTAGCCCTCCCCGCGCCCGCCTCCAGTCCCCTGAGCGCCCCTGGCTGGGCACGGCTCCCACGGCCACTCCTGACCAGCCTCCCCAGTTCTGGGTGCCCCCAGGCCCACCCACTGCAGCTTCCAGAGCCAGCTGCAGCCCGGCCCTCCCCGCGGCTCTGACCCCTCCCCCCTCCCCCTGTGGGGCTCGCCCTCAACACCTGTGGGGCTTGCATGCTGGCCGGGGTTGCGTCCTCAGGGCCTCGATGCATCTTTTACTTTCATGGCATCCCCCAGCCTGAGTCATGTAATGGCACCCCGGGCTCTGGAGCCAGACACGCTGGCACCTTGGCCACATGACCGACCCTCTGAGCCCGTCTTCCCTTCTCTGTAAAGAGAGGTGACAATACCTGTCCCTTGGGGGAGCCGTGAGGATTAACTGTGCTTGGCTTCAAGCTGGCTCCTAGTAGGCACTCGGTAAGTGTGAGTTCTGGTAAGCGGTTTTTGTCAGCCATAGATGGAGATGTAAGAAGGACCTCTGAGAGAGTAGGAAGTATGCAAAATCACTTCCTGGAGAACCATTAATGTTGCTACCTTTCCTCCATAAGAACGGGTGCCCTTTACTGTTTTTATGCCTTTCTGTGTTCTACTTAGCCAGCCCTTGATAAATATTTATTAGACAGAAAGTTAGCGCTTCATGTGTATAAATTTAAGATCTGTTGCTTTGTCAACAGTGATTTTTAGGAAATCACTTATAAGTCAGATTAGAAGACCTCATCTGAAGGTACTGGGCCAAACAGGAAAATCTGAGCCCCTTGCTCGAATACAGAGGCGTCCAATAAACACGAGGGGCCCAACAGGTGCTTACTGACCATTGTCAAGTATGGGTTAAAAATAAATGGGAAGTTCTGAGCAGTGAAAAAAAGGATTGCATTTGAGGTGCCCGCAGCTCCTCCCAGTGGCATGTGGCTGGTTAGACTGCAGAAGCAGGTGGGCCCCTGATGTGGGACAGCCATGGTGTCCAACGCATGAGGCTCTGCGTAGAGGGCAGGGGACAGGGTCACCGTGATGCCCGCTGTCACTGTGGGAGAGGTGTGGAGTGTGCTGATCTCTGTGCACTGCTGGGACCCTAGTAGGCATCTTCCCTGATGCTTGGTAGTCCTGAGCCATTAGGACTATGGAGTTTTGTTCAGAAAACACTTATGGGATGCCTGCGGGCAGGTGCTCGGCTAAACTCTGGGGGTACAAAGAGGCAGAGCCATGCCCAGCTCCTTCCTTGAAAGTGTGCCCAGGACCATCGTCACCTTCCTGACCCAAGCAGGAATTGTGTAACCTGGCATCATGACAAACCTGGTCCATAATTGTCACCAGGGGAGCTTTTTCAGTTATACGGCTACAGCTCTGTGACCTTGGGTAAGTCACTTAATTTCCCTAAGCCTTGATTTCCCCCTCCTCCTGGCAGAGAAAATATCAGAGTGAGGGGTAGAGGCGATAACATGTATACAATACTTAGTGCTGTGCTTTTTGGAAGGAGCCACTGATGGAAGATACTGAACTGTAGCCTGCATACGTGCATGAATCAGTCTGCTGAGTTATTTTCAGTTTGTATCTGAAAATAAAGGGTGGATTGCTCTCCAAATATAAAAGAATTGGATCCAGTCTCTAAAAGGATGTTTGCTATTCTTCGGCAAAATACCATTCTTCTTAAGTTTCATTCAATCATTCCACAAAAATCTGAGCATCTGTTTTGTCCCAGGCACTGTGCTTGTAATGGGTGTACAATAGCAAACAGAACACTTGCTTTCTGCTCACATCAAGCTGACAGTTGGACGGGGAATGTAGACATTAAATAAAGAGAAGTGTGATGATGGCCATATAGGGGGAAGCCTGGTATGTGTTTTAATATGTAACACCTGCTGTGTGTTTTAATGTTGAAATGAATCTTGGGAAGGTGTTTCCATCTGAAAATAATGATCTACCCTTTTGCCTGTGAATACCTCTGTTCTCTGTAGGCAACAGGAATCCTTGTTCATGTTTTGGGTGAGAGGTTCTGTTGGTAGGGAATGGGGGGGTCACGATAGAAAGTACACTAGACATGATGCGGAGGAGAGACTATGTATTGGATTTTCCTTGGCTTGAGCACTGATGTGGCTTAGAGAAAACAGTTGTGTGCAAGTAGAAGAGTGTTGCTTAGCTACCCTTAAGTGAACCCCAAATTCAGGTAAACCATTTAGTGCAGAGTTTTAAAAATAAATGTATATAACCATAGCTCACAGCTCTGGTCTTTGATCTAGACCAGAGCTGTCCTGTCAAACTTTATGTGGTGATGGCACTGTTCTACATCTGCCCTGTCCAATAAGGGAGCCGCTCGCCACGTGTGACCGTGGAGCACCTGAAATGTGGCTACTGGGACTGAGAGATGCATTTCAGATTGTATTTAATTTTTAATTAATTTAAATATAAATAGCCACATACGGCTGAGGTTTGTGGCCACAAGTCCACACGGTTTGAGACACAAGATTAACTGACAAAATACTTTCCTCTTAAAGTACATGTTTATTTTCACAAGGGTAACTAAGACCTGTGTTTTTTACTTTTCCTGTCATATTTCAGGTTAATAAAGGGGATGTGCAAAATTTTAAAAATGCAACACAATCAGACCAGCTGTCTAACTGCACACATTTTCTGGAGCTATTGTTGATTATCAGCAAATGCTAAATACTCCTAATGACCTAAGAACTACAAAACAAGCAAGTCATCTTCTGTAACTGAATTCCAGTGGGTTTCTTGGTTGAGAGACAACTCAGAACGGCTTCAATGTTCTATCAAGTGGCTGTTGACTCATAGACATTCAAAAGCTTTTGTGGCTGTGAAAGTAAGATGGATTTTAGAAATTTTGAAACAAAATGGAAACTCTCATTTAGGGTTAACTTTTGAGTGGAGTGGATTTTATTCCTTCTTCTGGCTCATCTGTGGGTTCCCCCCCACCCCCACCCTGACTTTGTTGTCTCACCAGGTAGTGAGAATAAAGCCTGGCTGGTCGGTTTCAATTTTATTTAAATTCATTTTGTCTTCATTCCTTCTAATCTAGCACAGTCCTGTGATGCATTGCGATCTGAGTGTTCCCAGGAAACATTGACATATAAAAACAATTTTCATGAAAACATTTCCACTTATATTTAATTTTTCTTCTCAATAGAAAAATATTTCCAACTTAATCCTCCCTCTCCCCTCTTGAAATGAACTGCATGCTTTAGAAATAACATCAATCCACCCAAGTCCACAGGGACAATCTCAGCCATTTAGTGGAGGTATAAAGCACCGAGCATGATCGGGTGCAGAGGCACAGACTGCCTTTCAGGCTGCTAACGAACGTGGGCAGGCCCCCGCGCGGTCGTCCACCCAGTAGCAGGGCAGGCAGCACAGCATTCAGCTGTGCCGCAGAGCCATCTCACTCCATCTTAAACCATCATCATCCTTTTTATTTTGAACAGCTTGCGTTTGCCAAGGCCAGTTGATGTTGAAACTTCCTGTTTCCAAACCCCATCTGACATCTGGAATCAGCTTTGCTAGAAGGTGTTCAAACAGGCCATAGAGTGGCTCATTCTTAAGGAATGGCAGGCAAGCATGCCCCTCTCAAGGCTGGACTTGGGCTTTCACTCCTACCCCTTTGTCTGGTTTTTGTTCCTCAGTGACTTCCCCTTACTAGAAAGCCCTGCCCCAGGGGAAGGTGAGCCTCTTCTTCCAAGGAAAAAATAAAAACTCAAAAAGACTTTACCAACATAGAGACACATTCAGTTTGAGCTCCACCGTGCAAAGCCTGTGAAATCTGGGGTCTGTGCAAAAATGTAGCACGAACCTGCATAATGAGTGCTTAGAACACAGGGGTCGGACTCATTTCATTCAGTAGTTTGCAACCACTCTGAGTAGAGGCTACTAACATTGTTTTACTGATGAGCAAAGGAAGGCTTGAAGAAATAAACTGTCCATGTTCACACATCCAGTAGGCGGGCGAAACGGGATTTGAACCGAGATCTGCCCAGTTTTTAAATGTATGCTTTTCTGTGCTCTGTGGCACCTACCATCATGGCACTCAGACGTTAGAAGAAATTCTCTGTCTTGTGTTTTCCCCCAGGAGCTCAGTAAATGAAAATTTCCAGTTTGTAAGCTTTTCTCTCAAGAGGGGAAAGAAAACCCTTGGGTTTCTAAAGCAGTAAGAAGATAAAAAAAAGTAATTTGATTGTATCTGGGTTTTTGACTAACTTGTATTTTGGTAATAATCATGGACCTTTTTCAAACAATATCAAGAGATCTAGTATTTTTTCCTGTAAAAAACTGTCACTACTTAAAACACACGTGTCTCTTAAATGCATTGATTACATGCACGGAGGTTCAGTTAGGGGGTGTCACAGCTGAAATGTAAGAATGCACTGGGGTTAGGATTCTCTTCCTCAAAAAGAAGAGCTGGCAAATTCAGGAGCTGTACTTCTCTGGGCCTTTTACGTTGTTAGGTTTTTGTGTAGGCAAAGCTACAGACCTTGGTCATGGGTGCTGGTCCTTGAAGTATTAACTGTGTGGATTCCTAAGTGTCTGATCAAAGTCTTAGACCAAGTTCGGTTGCTCATATCCAAAAATAAGTCAAAGCTTCTTTCGGTCTCAGTACAAAAGTGCAGATGGCCAACTCTCCTGATTGCAGTTGGGGTCTTGGGTATCCTAGCTCCTTACTAGATGATGAACTCCATGTGAGCAGACATTTTGCTCTCACAGCTGTCTCTCCAGTGTGTTCCGTAAATCATCCATCCAGTAAATAAAGCTGAGACTACAGCACCAGTGTGTGTATACTCTCAATCTGAAAACCTTTCCGACATAGAGTATGTCCTTCTTTGCTTCTTATGCTCGTGAATATGATTTAATCATTTCTGGCCGACTCGGGGACAGTACTGAGCAGAAGCTGTTCTGTTATGCATAATACAGCGATAGCCTCAAGGTCTAGTGGGAGGCAGTTTGCCCCATACTGGAGATTTCTCGTGCTTGTTGTGTTCTTATGGTCTGATTTTATCATTTTTATGTCTCCATTTCTGTTTTAATAGACTCTGCAGGAAGACAAGAGAGCTGTGTCTCTCAGCCCCTCTGTAGGTGATTACTGGCTGCTTGCTCTTTGCTGCGGGTATTTCAAACACAGATTTGCAAGCTCATCAGAATTGTGTGTAAGAGTAAATAGGCAATACATGCAATGTAGCTTCTTTCTGGTCCTTGGCTATATACCCCCAAACGTGGATTTGCTGGATAGCTGGGTTCTGGAAAAGTGAGGTATTAGTCTGTGAGCAGGATTTTCCTTCATCTGATAATTTTCTTCTTCTACTTCCCTCCTTCCTTCCATCTCTGTCTCTCTTTCTCACAATAGCAAAATGGCTAGAGAAATGAAAGTGAATGGGACACATTCATCCACGTTGAAAGCTAACGTAGTGATCAAAAACCATCTTTGAAAGGCACGCTGTCCCCACTGTTGGAGCCTAGACCAGCCCTCATACCGTGTTTAATGACACAGTGTTTTAGGAGGGTCACCCTGTTCCTCACTGTCAGATAAACATGCCTGCAGGGGCTGTCCTCATCAGCTTGGAGGGTCCTCCCACCCTGCTGGTCTCTCTCCTTGGCCCACGAGGACCCTGCTGGCAAGGGGAGCTCCGTCACATATCCTCAGACATACTGCTCAGCATAGCTGTAGCCCAGTTAGCGCTCCTGGTTCCTCCAAAAGCCCCTCCTTCTAGGGGACACCAGCCTTCCCTTCTCTTCCCTTCCCTTCTCTAATGCTGACTTTGTAAGCGAGCTGTGTCTTGATTTGGGAGGCCAAATGGCTGATAGAGCCTGGATCTTGGAGTGAGGTCAAGCAGAGTCCAGCCACACCTCACAGACACACCCCCCACACAAACACGCACACAAGATGACCCTGGCAAGTCAGACCAGTCTTGGAGCCTTAGTTTCCTGTCCATAGAAAGGAGCTTGGATGGATTTAATCAGCACTGCGTCTGGCCAGGCAGGGGCTGAATCAGGGGCACCCCAGTCCTGCATAGATGTGGTTCGTGTACTTAAAGGGGTCGTGCATTCTTTGACAACAGTGCGCTCACCTTCTCTTGCACACCTCATAATGCTGGGATCGCCAAAGTAAAAAATAACAGCTTTTGCACATTTGTTTTTGGCCTCAGTTCTCTATTATTCCCTAATGAGGATCATTTCATTTGAGGCCAATATGTGAGAAAAGAAGTAGATCAAGCTTTTCCAATGAGATTTTAGTGCAACCCTGACCAACTCTTTTGATTGCCTTCGCTACCACGTAGTGGCGGATCAGGAAACTGTAGGACTTGTGATGCTAGGAAATTGCTGCTAACGCAGTGGAGATTTTTGCTGTTGAAAGAATTTGGTATCTTCTACATAATGGTAAGAGAGCAGAAGCCTGTTTATTTGCAGCAGATGACAGAACAGAGTATATGTTCAAATCAGGAAAATGCCATTCTGACTACATGTAAAACAGAAAGATAGAGAATTGTTATAAGGATCCAAGAGAGCCTTGCAGTTTTCTGCCATCCGTTCTGTTGATTGTTTTTCTTTGCACCCCTCAACCATCTTACTTCCCTCTTGGAGGAATTAAATGTTCTGCAACACAGCAGGATGGAAAGGCTCCAACTTGCAAGCCCAGTTCTCCACTGGGGGTCCACTGTCAGCTTTGCGCACAATCTTTCTCTGGTAATCATCTGTAAAAAGTAGAGATTTGCCTTATCTCCAAACTAGAGGTTTACCTTACTTAAGAAACTCTGTCTTGGAGGGTGGGATTGTTAGTAACTGGTTCAAGTGGGAAGCACTCAAAGTGAGATTTTGGAGTTTACCAGTGATCGATACCCTAACAGCTCAAGAGTCCCTCAGTTTAGTTGATGATAAAGTTATAAGTCGCTTTCTTTTCCTTTATCAAATTTTTAGTAAGATCATTTTGTAACATTTAGATTGAAAATAATTTCAGGCTTGCAAAAAGTTACAAAAAGTACTGAGTTCCCAAGCCCCCTTCAGCCAGCTTCATCTTAGTGACTGAAATACTGTCCATTATCTGAGCCAGGACATGGGCAGCGGTGCAGCACCACACGTCTCTAGACCAGACGCAGACCTCTCCCGTCCTCCACTGCCTCCTTCAGGCCCTAGATCTAGCAGAGGTGCCACCTTACATTGGTCATATCTCTTCAGTTTCCTTGAATATGGACGTTTTCTTCAGTCTTCCTTAGATACTTACTCTCTTCACACATTTCAGGAGCATGGAGCAGTTATTTTGTAGAATGTCCTTCAGTCCGAATGTGTGTTTCCTCCTGATTAAACTCAGGTTATACGTGATCAGGAGATGCCCGATGCCCACGTGTTTCATGTCTGCCGATGATCACTTTGATCAGGTGGTCTCCGTTACCGCTGTCTCCCTTCATACTTAGGAGGCATCTATCCTGTTCATACTGTTCCTCATTATTTCACCTACTAATTTTAACATCCGTTACTGTGATGTTTGCCAAATGGTGATTTTTTTTTTTTCTATTTCTGTTTTCTACACTTAGTAATTGGAATTCTACTCTGAGGACCATTATGTATTTTTAAAATGAGGGACATAAAACTTTTTAAATAGCAGTAGCAGCTCCACTTTTTCTGGGAGGGCAATTAGGAATGACACGGAGCAGAAAAATATGCAGAAGCCTAAGTAATCTCAAACATGAATGTTATTTGAAACGTCGTTGCCATTTTTCCCTTCAGAGGAGGTGAAGCAGAAGGGAGGAGATCTCCACTGCCAAAAACGTCCCATTAGGTTTGGTCCTGGCTGAAAGTGCCTCTTGCTCTTGAGGACTCAGAGACGGAACACGACTGCAGGACTGACTCTGAAGCACAGGCCCTGAATGTTTTGGATGAGTTAGGAAGGCTTACCCACCATAAGAAATTCAATGAATAATATGAAATTTTATCTCTGAAGTTATAATGCTGCAATTAAAAAGGTGCCCCAGATACCGTTTTCTTCTTTTAGAATAGATACTATTACTGGCATCAGTGAATAATTTAGAGGAGCCCCCTCCCATTTAATTTTCAGTAACCCAACATCATATTCATATAAGGAAATCTTTATTTTGAATTCTCCACCACTGAAAGATTAAAATTACTCTTCAATCTTAGACTAAAAAATTTAAATATATATTTTACAATATGTATTTAAATATTTTGGGCTATTTGATTTTAGTACTACCTATGTGAGCTTTTATATTTCTTATGCCTTAAAAGATTAAAAAAGTATTTGTACTCAACTATATTTTATTAAAGCTCATGCATCTATTTGAAAGAACTGTGAATGACTACATTTTTTAATATCCTGCAGTCCACCCCAGTTTGTAATTTTATTATCACACTTAGACAAGATCATACCAGGTACACTGGGCTTCCTGTGGCCCTCATTCTTCTTCACTGGTATCAGGAACTTCTCACAAATTAAATTTTAGGAGTTTGAAATGTAACCTTTTTATTAGGAAAAGAAAAAAAGAACCTCAGGCACTCTCAGCCATAGATGCTCAATAGGACAGGCACACATTTTCAGGGCCAAACAGGAATGTTGGCAGCAGCACTGACGGTTCTGAATTAGTTTGGATGCTAAATATATGTGTCTTTTAAAGGTGTGGCCGCCTAGAATTCAGAAAACTTTCTACTAAGATTCTTCTATGTGTGCAGTTTCTTGGTGAATGTTTTAAACTTGGCCTCAGAGCAGAAGCAGATAGCTAACACTTATTTGTTATTTCTAGACCCCCAGTTCCCATGTTGGAATAAATTCCATCGAATTGACTGAATTGTTGCATTATGGAACAACTTCAGTAGCTGCACTCGGACGTGCAGAAGGGATGCCTTAAACTCCTGCCACGCCGCGGGCCGCGGCTGCAGGCGGGGCTCGGCCGGCGCACGCGCGGTGCGGAGGGCGGGCCGGGCCACGTGACCACGCGCCACGCCCCCGCCACGTCACGTGGCCCTGGGCCAGCGGGGCGAGGGGACCGAGAGGGGAGCTGCGGGCGTGGCGGTCCCGGGGACTGCGCTCGCTCCGGGCTGCTGCTTTCTGAGTTTCCGATCCGGTGGTGCAAGTCCGTAAAGCACTTTCCGTGTGTCTCTGAGCCCCCGGCTGGCTCACGTTTCCCCCTGAATCCGTGGTCTGAGCCGTGGGGCCGCTGGCGCGGCGCGCAGCCACGCCGCCACCCCTCCGACGTGTCCGGGCGGGTGTGGCCGGCTTTCCCGTGTCGGGATCCGCTTCCCGGTGGACGCAGAAATCGTTCACAAGAAATGCACTGCACACTCCGGGTTCTTAAGGAGGACCGAGTTTTGGTGGAAAACCAGCCGCCCTGAAGTTGTGAGGAGAGTGCCCTACGGCTCTGGCCGCAGGACGGGCCTCGCAGGGTAGATGACCTGCTGAGGTCGTTCAGGGCGCGATTCTAAATCAAAATAAAAGGTGTAAATGTGATTGCAAGAGAGAAACATTAATACGGACGGAGAGGGTTCGTTCTCACATTGAGCTGAAGTCCCGCGGTCTTGCGATCGCCCCCCCGTTCCTCGTGCACTCGGGTCAAATTCCGATCGACCTCGCCGGAATGTTGGCCCCATCCGTCCATCCATGGGACGGTGCCAGCGCCTCCATCCCGCGGCGCCGCCACGGGCGCGTACACACACACTCTTCATTTCCCGGCACCCAGTAAACGCAGATTCTAATTTAAATCCCGGCACTCGCATTTCTTCCCGTTTCACGTGGGAATTTAAGGTTTTCTTCGTTTTGCTTTCTGTTCATCTTCATTAAAATGCAGTAAAGCAAGGGAGTTTATTAATGGAGATCCAGTGTATAGAGGCAATTTGGTGAGAGAGGGAAAGAGTCGAAAGGTTAAACCTCATCTTAAAAATCGGAAACAGACTCATAACTTTGAAAATGGACATCGAACTTTTGATAAATTATTTCAGAGGAGTTCTGGGGACCAGACATGCGGTAGGTAACTGCGTCTCTGGTCATCAATTGCCGTGATTTCCTTGCATCAGCTCCAGAAAACCAGAATATTCATGAGCTTTCAGGTTAGACTCAGACCTTCAGGAGCCCTGAAATTTTCCTGTTAGGATGAGAGGCAGTGCTGTCAGTGGTTTTGGCAGCTGAATGAAACCAGAGAGAGATAAGCAGCGGAGAGAGGGCTGATGTACGTTGGTTTGGCCCCATCACCCTGCTTTTAATTTGTGAAATTTAAAGTTTTAAAAGTCATGTTGAATATGTGATCCGTTTTAGAATTCACTGGTTATATATCGGAAGTGGTTTTGTTTTGGTGAGTTTCTTTAAACAAACGACTGAGGTTTTTGTGTTTTGCTCTGTCTACCCAGGCAGCATTGCTACACTTTTTTAAATTCATGAAATACTCACCAATGAGCCTATTCTTCAGCCCTCCTCTCCTTTTGTGATGAGAGGACAAGGAGGCAGACACCGATGGCGCCTCTCACAATGGAGATTTGTTTGTTTATTTTTTAATTTAATGGAGGGATTGTAGATGGTTTAAAATTTCCTTGTTCCTGGACAGAGAGAGAAGGGAGGAGAAAAAGGAATAATTAGTCTCTTCTAAACAACTTCACCAGTAGATAGTCCATAGGCATTAACTTGAGACAGCAACAGAAGCCTCATTCTGGACCTCATCCTCAGATGTTTTACACAAATTTGATTTATTAATTAGAATCTTTCTTAAAGGCAGAAATCCACTGAAGTCGTTTTTAAGAACTTTAATTAAGTTACATGTTAATAAAGATGGCAATTTGTAATTTCCTGTTGAAATATATGAGAAGCCCTGCCCCTGCCCCCACCCCCAGCCCCAGTCCCTGAAACCCCAAGGCTCCTTTGCCCGCTTGAAGAGTTCCTACTCAGCCGCTTCTGTCTTCCAAGCCACGGTCCTCACGGCGGAAGTATGCTTGTCCTTCTGATGTGTATCTTTCATGACATGAGTGTTTACCTTGAAATTATTATCTGTGTGTACATCTCATCTTCAGAGCCTGCCTACAGAAGGCCTTGTGCATTTCTGTCAGCCCTCATAGCCCCTGGTGTGTCTTCCAGACACGTGCAATCAGGTGTTAGAAAGTGTTAGTCCTCAGTCGTGTCCGACTTCTTTGCGACCTCATGGACTATAGCCCACCAGGCTTGTCTGTCCATGGGGTTCTCCAGGCAAGAATACTGGAGTGGGTTGCCATTCCCTTTTCCAGGGGATCTTCCTGAGCCAGAGATCGAACCAGGGTCTCCTGCATTACAGGCAGATTCTTAACCACTCGACCACCAGGGAAAGCCCAACCACCAGGTCTTAAATGAATGAATATTTAATCCATAAGAACTAAGAGAAGAAATGCTCTGTGTATCTTTTTTAAAAAAGCTGTTGTTAATAAACAGTGTATTTGGGGTAGTACTAATTCCGTGCCCTACCAATTTGTGTGAATTATGACATGAAAAATAGAAATAACTGAGAAAAAATATAAATTTAGATTAAGCACAGCAATAAACTTGTCACTTTTTTTAGATAGCCAAATTCATGGCTTTTTGGTCCTTTGGGGTGGCCCAGAATAGCTCTAACAAATCTGTAAGGCACAAAACTGAGCCTCGGGCGGTGTTAGTGCTGAGCTGCTGGCATCGAGTATTTTTCTGCTTCTCACCATTGACTTCCTGTTGAGTCACAGCCTCATCAGTGAGTTACCTGAGCGGGTTATGAGAGTTACCATGGAAGCTGCACTGTAGATGCTGATAGAAAATCGCCTGGGCTGGAATTTCTACCTCTTTGTCTTTCACGCTGTTTGGCTATAGGCGAGCTGCTTTCATGCCTCAGTTTGGGTTCCGAGGGTGGGGAAGGAGCAGGGCTGTCCCTTTGTAAGTTGCGGAGATTAAATAGGCAGCATTTGCCACATTCCTCGCACACGCACGCGGAGTGGTGAGTGCACCGTAAACGCAAGTGCCTTGCTGTAATAACATTCATGTCTTCCTCACCACCTAGTACCTTCAGCTTTTACTTTCATCAGGCTTTTGAGAGAAAGAGAGAATTGTTTTCATCAGAAATTTTTAGTCTGCCCAGCAGCATGTATGACCTAAAAAACCTTGGTGTTGGGTCAGATGATTTCTTTGGTTATTCTAGGGGAAAACCAGCCGAGAGAGAAACCAGAGGACTATGGGTTTATTTCATTTTATTCCTCATTATCTGAAGAGGCTCCTCTGATTTTTGTCCTGTTTCTTCCTTTTTAGGTAGATGCAAGGAGAGTAGCTTTTCATATTATTCTTGTCATTATTGTTATCTGTTTAATAACAACTCGCTATCAAAACATAGAAAAGTACTTATCCTGTGGGAAACTCTCTTCTGTTACTTACCTGCTTTCAATTTATACTTTGTCTAATGCCCAAGAGAATTAGAATTTGAGGCTGATTTCAATTAAAGAAAAAAAATAAATAAACCACCCGAGGGACAGAAGACCTGAATGGCCAAGTCAGCAAGCTACCCCCCACCACGCCAGAAGGACTGTAGTAGACTCTTCCTGGAATGGAGTTCTTCTGGGATTCTTAGCAATCAAAGCAAGAGAGGAAATACAATAAAATCTGTATATATCTACATATATACCCTGCCCCGTATACATATTTTATATGCAGTTTAAGAGCTTTGGCTTCCCTGGTGGCTCAGTGGTAAGGAATCTGCCTGCCGACGCAGGAGACTGATCCAATCCCTGGTCTGGGAGGATCCCCCACGCTGCAGAGCAACTCAGCCCATAAGCCACAGCCCTTGAGCCTTCCTCTAGAGCCTGGAACCTGCAGCTGCTGAGCCCACGTGCCAGTGCTACTGGCGCCCTGGAGGCCGTGCTCACCAACAAGAGAAGCCACCGCAATGAGAGGCCCGCACACCACCCTGCTCTCCACAACTGAAGAGAAGCCCTCGCGGCATCGAAGACCCAGCACGGCCAAAAATAAATACATAAATCAATAAAATTATTTTGAAAAAGTCCCAAGGGTTTTGCTTCTGCAAAGCTTGCATAAGTAGCAGTCCAGGGTTAAATTAGCACCTGACCTCTACCTGTGTGTGAGGCCCTCTGGAAGGAGCTGTGAAACAAATATAATTAAGGAATGGTATCCCTGTCCTCAGGGAGCTTACAGTTGAGTAGGAAACGTGAATATGTCACGAGCCATTGAACTAGTGTACCCTTAGCATCTGCCATGGGCCAGATTTTAGGCATGGCCCTGGAAACACAATGATGCAGAAACATAGAATTCCTACCCTGGGGGGCAAAGGAGGGGGAGAGATAAACTAGGAGTTTGGGATTAATGTATACACACTACTACATATAAAATAGATAATCAACAAAGACCTACTGTATAGCAGAGGAGACTACTCAATGTTATGTGATAAACTGTATGAGAAAAGAATCCAGAAAAGAATGGATATATGCTATGTATAACTGAATCACTTTGCCGTGCATCTGAAACCAACACAACATTTTAAATCAGCTATATTCCGGTGTGAAATAAAAATAAAAAAAAAAAGGATTCCCACCCTGGTGCAATGTACACTAGTGGAAAAAAGAGGAAGTGGCATTGCACAAAATAAAATCCATTTTTTGAACTGCTGTAAAATACATGTAAGATAAAATTTACCACCTTAACCATTTTTAAGCTTACAGTCCAATTGCATGGAGTCCGTGCACATTGTTGTGCACGCGTGCCCACTACCCATTTGCAGAACCCTTCTCATCTTGCACAACTGAAACTCCATACACATTAAACAGTAAGTCCCCATCCCCCTTTCCTGTAAGCCCCTAACCAAAAACATGTCTGACTATAAATGTGGCCGGTGCTTTGTAGGAGGTAAGCAGGGTGCTGTGACATAAAGTGATGGGGCAGCGGGAATGGTCCCCACTCAGGAGAGGTTTTTTGGGGGTGAAGACAGCCAGGCCCAGTGCTGCAGGTGAGGGAGGCAGGTTGAGGGTGGGCAGAAGCAGAAGCCAGGAGAAGGAACAACTTGTCGGAAGGCCCAGAGGCTCCAAAGGGTCTGCTTTTTTCTAAAAGGAAAAGGAAGGCAGTGTATGTGGAGCAGGGGCCAGGAGGGCGAAGTTTTCAGTTCAGTGTGTCTGTGTGCTTTGGTGTCTCTCTGTCACGATTCAGTAAAGTCGCCCCCGACCTGGCACTAAACTAAAATGAGCCATGTGCGGCTTTTCAGTGTAGCCTGGACCCCAAACTCCCAGCTACATCCCAGAACTCCAGGCAGCACCTGCGCCAGGAAATCACAGAGATCCTTACTGCATGGACGGACAAGTTCATTTTCCCTGCTGCAGCCCTGGAGCCGGGAGCTCTGAGAGGAGCAGGCGGCTGTCCTACTCCCGGCTGCCCTTCCCAGCGCGGTGGCCTGGGGCGGGGGCTCAGGATGCAGGAATATCCCCACGGCACTGGCGCCCGGGATTGCTTCTGTGAAGCTGGACCAGTGGGTTCTAGATAGGGAGGTGCAGGTGGCGTGAGAACTGGACAGTCTGACGGGCACTCCGGCCAGCTGGCCGTCCTCCCTGCCTCCACGAGGACGAGCCAGCCCGGGCTGCCTGTGTGCAAAGCCAGTGTTTTGGTTTTTTTTTTTTTTTTTTTTTCAAACAGCCTGCACATGTTCTCAGTTGCAATGCAGAAGTCTAGCCTGAAGATCCTGGAAGAGATTCCTTTGACCTGGAAAATCGCAGCGGTGGATATTTTTACGCAGCTCTCAAGCAAGCCTCCAAGTGGTTCTTGTAGAACCCATAAATTTGAGGAACCTCAAAACGGACAGTAGAAACTAGTTGCGGAGCCCTTTTGAATAGTTGTATTGAGTACTGCCTGTTCGAGCGTTGATGCTGCCTGTCTCAAAGGGTTCCCCTCCTCCTCTCCCTTGTCACCTTAGCCCAGAAATTAGCATGGTAGATGCTGCCTCATCTTTCTTTGTTGCTTACATGGAGTTTTTTCCTTCCCTTGGAGGAAGGAGCTTGTATATTTCTTTGCTAATGCTCAAGAGTCTTCATCTAACCTGAAAAAAATTGTATTAAGTTATTTTGGAGCAGTTTGTGACTCTTTTTTGAAGAGTCTTTTGAAACATAGAAAATTTCTTTTTCTTGTCTAAAGCTTTCAGAGGTTAGTTACTGCTTAGTAAAAGTTGAAGTTTAACATCCATGCTTGTGAAAGCCTTCTTGGTAGACTTCAGAAACTTTCACCTGTCCAGGAAAGTGAAAGTGAAAGTCACTCAGTCGTGTCCGACTCTGTACGACCTCATGGACTGTACAGTCCATGTAATTCTCCAGGCCAGATTACTGGAGTGGGTAACCTTTCCCTTCCCAGGGAATCTTACCAACCCAGGAATAGAACCGCGGTCTCCTGCATTGCAGGCGGATTCTTTACCAGCTGAGCTATCAGAGAATCTGTCCTTGGCTCTCAGCAAACCCACTCAACCCCACCCACCCCTCGTCGATTTGCATCTTTAAAGATCTGCATCTTTAAAATAATAACTGAAACTGCATTGGACCCCAAACGATGTAGTCTTGGGTAAGTTATTGTCTACCTTGTGCTAGATGAAGATTATTTTGGAGCAAATGGATTTCAGAACAGCACTAAAAAAATGGAATCGGATGCTAAAGCTAATTGAAAATGTATATTTTAGTTTGTTTGGACAGAGATGAAATTTGAAATATTTTAGAATCCTGTCTCTTGGTTTTCTTTCATTTTTCTTTTTTAGCCACATTAACTCTCCCTCTGAAACAAAATCTTGTGTGATCCCCACTGTCTGAAACTGATCAGAGACAAGGCTCTAGGTCTCTCTCTCTCTGCCCTTCCCAGTGCATCATGGCCCATAAGGCACCTCCAGAGGATTAGATCGAGACACTTGGGTCACAGTGTGAGGCCAGTTATCTCGCCTACCCATGCACCGGTCAGCTGAGTGGGCAGATAGTTGGCAGAGCCAGGCTAGAACCCTCGGACCTTAAAATCCAGGCTAGAACCCTCGGACCTTAAAATCCAGCCTAGGGACCAGATTGTCATGGGAAAAATGCTCAGTACAGTTGCATGGTTTCACCACATTTAGTCTTGCACCCAGAGCACGAGGTGGCACTACTTGTCCTCAGTGTAAACTGAGGAAACTGGGTGCCTTTGTCGGGCCACAGTCAATTAACGGCAAAGCTGGGATATAAACTCATTTCTTTGTAACCCCAGGGCCCATGTTCTTCTCTAATCTGAGCACTGTCTGCTCATTCTTGTCCTGTCTCCAAAACAGAGGGTGAACATCTCACAGTTTTAAACACTGACTCTCCCTAAAACCAATTTATTTAAAAAGTAGATAGACATGACTTAGGCCCTTAAAAATGTGGCCAACCTGGCACATAAATGGGCATAGGCGGTTTCTAAGTTTTTGCTTTAAATTTTGCCAGCATAGCTTCTTGGCTGGTAGTCCTGTTTGCGTTGTAATATATTTTTGACATGAGTTATGTGGAGAGAAACGCTACCACATGCCATTGTGTTGCTCCACCCTGAGGGCAAACCAAGGGTGTCCTGGGGTCACATCAGGGGATGTGTGCCCAGAGCCGGAAATTGCTGAGTGGGAGGGACTGGGGTAAATGACAGTGTTCCAGGGCTGGTGGACCTGCTGCATAGAGTCTCTCACAAACATGTCGTGACATGTTAGTATATGAGCTGAGACACGTTGAAGTTTCCCACCTTTTCCTGTTCTGTTTCTTCATTTTCACTGATGCTTCTTTCCAGTATCAAAATATCTCCTGTCAGTTTAGGACCAAGGTAAAGATTTATTTTTGTTGGTGCTCAATCGCTAAGTCGTTTCCGACTCTTTGCAACCCAATGGACTATAGCCCACCAGGCTCCTCTGTCCGTGGGGTTTCCCAGGCAAGGATACTGGGGTGAGTTGCAATTTCCTTCTCCAGGGGATCTTCCCAAGCCGAGGATCGAACCTGCATCTCCTGCATTGGCAGACAGATTCTTTACCAAAGAACCACCAGGGAAGCCCGAAGACTTATCTTAGGCAGATTTATATTCTTGATGTCCATCATTGTCCAGTGTGAAGAAACAGGAAAGAAGCCCCAGATAAAGGAAACAGGACCACTGGCTGCCTTGTCCTGGCTGCTTTCAGTGTACACTAATTGGCAGATTGTTTGCATTAATCACAAAAGCAACACATGCCCCTTATGAAGGGGCAAAGCCACGTGGCCGCTGCTCCTCTGCTCCCATATGTGAGACCTGACAGCCAGCCAGGATTTGAAAGTATTGCATTGGGATGATGTTATTTTTTAAAAAACTCCTGGCTAATTTAATATGAAGTGTTTATACTTCATTTTTCTGGCAGTGGGTTTTCCATGTAGGTGGTAGAAGATTTCCTGTTAAGTTTTGCCAGTCCCAGGGGAGGAGGGTTGCACGTGTGCCCTCTGTGGTCACAGAGACCAGAAGGGGATTGCTCAATCCACTGGTATTACCATGGCGTGGGCAGACACGGGCTATCACAGAAGGTGTCCTTTCAACCCCTGACTGCTGCAGGTTCGCAGGTATGTTAATGAAAATTAATAGGAATGGCCTTTTTAGGAATTCCAAATACTGAGTCTTGAGGAGGGATCGTCTTTCCCCTGAATGTGTGCTCCGGTTGGGACTGCTGTGCAGAGCACCCCGTGGGTGAAACGGATATTTCGAGCATGACTGAGCTTATTAAGAGCCTGAGGCGCTTCCTCTACCGGGGGTTTAGAAATTTCAAAGGATGGGGGTTGAGGAGGGAGGAATTAGGAGCATGCGATGTTGAGCTGGCAGGAGAGTGGAAGCAACAGGTTCAGCATTTCTCTTCTGTGCTCCTGCAGAGCCCTGGCATGGGCTGAGGATGGGAATTTAGGAAGATAAGGTCTTACCATCTGCGGAGCAAGAGAAAGTGGATGTGGGGGACAGTTTAGATGCTTTTATTTATAGGGGTGGGGAGCGGGCAGGACGGTGGTGGGGGATGGTGGAAATACATTTAACAGGTTTTGCTTAGAGGAGAAGAGGTATATTTGCGCAGTAGGAGGTGTGTGCAATTCAGAGGGAAATACCTGAATAGGCAGTTTCAGAATTGGAAAATGGGGAACAAAGCCATTTCAAAATTTCTGGTAGTATCAAAGTGGATTTGTGGATGGATTATGGCGAGGGGTCCTGTGCTTTTAAGGTTTGAGATCATTCTCTTTTCTAGGGAGTGTGTGTGTTGGGTTGAGGGGTGGGAACATCACATCACAGGGTGACTGGAGCCCTGGGCCCCAGGTCCTGGCATCAGCTCTCTGGGCTGAAGACAAGTAAAGCCAGAGACATTGATCTGAACTAGAGATCAATTCTAGAGTTGCTTTCAGCTCCAGCAGACGAGGAAGACTCCTTCCTTTGGGTGTTCGTCTCATTTCAAAGATGCTCCCAGCTCAGTGGGGAAGCAAAGCAAAGTCATGCAGCCTAGACTGGGAGTGGGGTGTGAGCCCTAGGTGAGAGGTCCTCCTGGGTGAACAGAAACCGAGAGGTCTTTGCCTTTCCCGAGCCCGCCCCTTAAGGTGATGAGCAAACGCTGACTTCAGTCTGTACCCTGGGTTTTGGGTCACTTTGATTGTCTGCAGAACACGTTCTTTCTTTGTCCCTTGCCAGTACTTGTTCTCTCTATGAGTAAATCACAAACGTCCTGAGGGATGTCCTCCTGGGCCAATCTGCAGCCAGGGAGGTGGCTTGCTTCTGCGCCTCCCCGAGCCCTCTGCTCGGAGGTGAGGATGCCCCAGAACGCAGGTTGTTTTCACAGGAAATTAGAGGAAGTTGCTACAGAGCTTAATCCTCTGAAGGAAGAAACAGATAGCTCTTGAATATTTTTAGATCTTTGTTTTCAGTTTATTCCAGTCCAGGATTTTGGATAAGATTTTGGAAGAAAAGATTTACGGTTGAGGAGTCCACCTTTTATTTTTTTTAAGTGATTTGGCCAGTTTGAGGTTTTGTAGTTTCAGGGAAAGGGTTAAGAAGTTTACTTGGGGAAGGAGAATCCTGTGCTCTGAAAGTTGCTCCCTGCTGACCCCTTCCTTTGCAGGCATACTTTGCACACTCCCGCCGTGTGCCAAGCGTGTGCGTCACAGGCACACTCATTGGAGCCTGAGTGCAATCGGACCCCTTTATGTTTATGGACTTTTTGTGCAAATTTCTTTAGTCTTCGAGCCAAGGGCAGAATGAAGGAATGATCCTCGGGTGTGATTTCCAAGTTCGGGGCCTCATGTATGTTTTGCATTGCCCTGCTTGTGTTTTGTGTGTTTGTTTGTTTTAAGATAAAGTTAGCCTGAGTGTTAAGTTGTTTCATCTTTCAAAGCAGATTCCTCTGAACCCTGGAAATCAGACCATAGGATACAACAGATAATGTTCAGGAGGCTGTTGAAAGAGGAAGACATGGGATGCAGGAAAGGTTGCTCAGACAGTCAGATAGGAGGGGGAGACAGAGCCACCCGCCTCCCGCACGAGCCAGGCTTGCTGTGCGCTCTCTCTTGGCGGTCAGGTTGCTCGCCATGAGAGCGGGGAATGAGTGGCAGTGTCGGGAGGGAAATCCCTGGAATTTCCACCCAGTGTTTCAGAGCTCACAGCAAGCTCTATCATAGTTTGCTTCAGATTTCAGCTTTCTTAGAGCCCTAAGTGATATTGGGTGGGCCTGCAGCAAAACAATTCACTTTATAATCTGGATAATACTCAGAGAAAACAGACACCGAAAATCGGAAATGATACGAGGAAAAAATGATGCTAGATATTTAATGGCTCAGAGAGCAAATAAAAATTCACTCTCAGATGTTTTATTAATTAATAGGAAAAGGCAGAAGATACCTGTGAGCCCATCTCTGTTGGGTATTTACAACTGAAACACTATCAACTAGCAGTGTATGCAGATGTCTGTGTTGGCACTTAAGTTGAACCAAGTATTACCTGTTATTTACGAAAGAGCGCAAAAACCAAAAATCTCAACTCTTAGAGTTTTAAAAATGGGGAGGAGTCTTATTAAACTTAAGAATCCTTCAGTCACCCTTTCTGAAGTATTGAATCTGGGTTTTTCTTGGTCGAAATGGAGGAAATGACAGTTTCTAACACAATTGATTATCAGGATGAAATCTTAGCACTTTGCATACATTCTGCCCAGGTTCATAACATTTTTATTAAATGTGCTGTCCCACCACCCACCAAAAAAAAAAAACAAAATATAAATATGAGCCAACAGAATTCTGTGAGAACAGCAAGTTTTGTTTAATAGTAATCTTTGCAAGGACATGCCAACATTCTACACTTGTATGCTTTTCAAGGCACTTTGGAATCATGAGATAGATGAAATGTAAGTTCTGCAAATTTGGGAGTATTGGGGTTCTCTTGTCCAGTTCTCCAAAAGGTGGTTCTCATAAAGTCCGTGTGGTAATTCCATTAACCAGAATAGACGACTATCTGGGACACCTGTTCCCCCATCTCTCCCTATAACAGAGTCTACCGTACTTTGAAAGTCTGGTGGATCTTCTGTGGTTTCTGCACAGTAGTAAAAATAATTTAACTCCAGGAAATGGAGCCAGCAGTCCGATTAGATAACAGAAAAGAATAATGTGGCGTTCTAGCATAACATATACTCTGAAATACATGTTTCCAAGTACAAAATTGTGCCACCGGGAAGTAACAAGATCAAAGGAAAAACAACCAGAGAGACTGGAGGGTAATAAATCACTGGAAGGTTGTGATCTGTAGTGGTTGCTATTCATGCTCCTTGGGTAGATTTAATTACAGAAAAGGGGGAGGGGTAGAAAGGCATTTTTCTCTATTCGCCTAAAAAAATTCGCAAGGCACAATGCTATGTTTAGAAAGCATAGACAACTTTAAGGGCTTAAACAAATTTAAATATGTGCTCAGAACTTAAGCTCCCAAGAAGAAAAATGGACCAAAGATGTTGAGAGACAGTTCATTCAAGAGGTACTAGAGTGGAGTGGGATGGGGGTGAGGGTGGAATCCAGGTAACCCAAGGGACCCAACCTTACTAGCAGCGAGAGAACTGAAAGGAGATGCCTTTTCCTCCTTCTAACATCAGGAAAGAAAGGCAAAAAAAAAAAAAAAAAAAAATGTAATTAGGGATCATTTTCCCCTCCTTTTAAGAAGACGTGCTCCACCTTGAGGCTGTAGCAAAGAATGGTACTATGGTCCCCAGAAGCGTTTTTGTTTTTTTTTCCCCAAAAGAGGTTTCCTAGGGGGCTTTGCAAAATTGTGAGGTCCTCGGCCAGGTGTGTGTGCTTCCAGGGAGGCAGCTTTGGAGGGACTCGTGCAACACCTGTCAAGAGGCTGCAGCACAGCTCATCTACGGGTGCAGGTTTGCGTGTCCCAGTCTCGATCCACACAGACTGTAAAAATCGACCTCCACGACGACCTCACTCATTCTGTTATCACTGTCTCCTGGTGAGCGGTTCCGTTGTTGACATACTTTATCCAAAACATTGCTGGTTTCTAAATAGTAGTTTCCCTGCGAGTGGCTGCCTTCAGTTGATTCATTTAAATTATGGTGACACAAATATTTATGCATATGGAAAGGGGCTTTTTCATGTTTCGTTGAAGCATTGCACCTTTTGGACTAGCAGTTTCTACCAAAATAAATAGGCCAAAGGGAAGTGTGTAGCCGCAGTTGTGCAGCATGGAGCTGCTCATGGGCATGTGTGGTAGGCAGAGTATCGGTAGCAACGATACTGGTCAACACCAGGAAGGCGTGTAATTGCCCAGAAATGGACCCTAACACCCGTTTTAAGAGAGGCAGCCAAAACCACAAAGCTGGAGGCCTCTCCCTCCGAGCTTGGTCTCCACTTGGACGAAACAGCCCCCAATTTGTCCCTGCGGGACACAGGCCTGCCTTGTTTGGAAATCAGCAAAGTTTAGGAGCCCACAATACCTCACATAACTCTGTGTACAGTAACAGGGAGTGGAAATAGGGCTGTGAGCACGCACAAGCAGACGAGGTATAAATATAGACTCCTCTCTCAATTCCTCTTCAGTTAGTCATGAGGGGACAGTGTGAGTTTTATAAACTTATAAGGAATATACAAACAGTTCCAAATTTAAAATAACTTGGAGTAATTTTTAAGTGTGTGAAAAGAATATATTTTTTTTTCCGCCCTGTCCATTTACGCGTCTGTGGCAGCCGGTACCTCCTGTGCCAACGCCTGGTGGTCACAGAACTGGGGATGAGTTTCAGCAGAACTCCTCATCAGGTGGGGATGCTTCTCCTCCTCTTTGGAGACAGACTCAAGTAGAGCTGGAGGAGGGGTGAGGGGTGTGAGAGACACTGTGCTCCCGTGTGGAGAGGCCGGCAGAGACCCCAGGGTGGGGGCAGGTTCGTGCTCCCACGT
Source organism: Okapia johnstoni (assembly GCA_024291935.2). Taxonomy (NCBI): domain Eukaryota; kingdom Metazoa; phylum Chordata; class Mammalia; order Artiodactyla; family Giraffidae; genus Okapia; species Okapia johnstoni. The sequence goes on from CM044326.1 coordinate 6,530,127, forward strand.
CTCTTTCCCTGGTTTTTCCTCCGATTAAAACTTGTTCGTATTTGTAAAAATTTTTATACAGGCTTCGAATGTGAGTTTAGCGGAAGGAATCTTTGGAAGATTTTAGAGTGCATTAGAATAGTCTGATTTTCTAAAGAGTATATTCTGTTTTATAAACACAGAGGCAGTGGAAGTCAGGTCCGCCCTGCCCTCTTAGCACCTGATTTGATTCCTTTCCTTCTCCCTCCCACCGCTCTCCAGAGGCCTTTCTGTGAGGCAGCATCGACGCCATTTGCCAGGCCCTCCTCCAGAGGTGAGGATCATGAGGACCCCTCGTTTCCGTCAGGCCAAGCCGGCAGGAGGGTCTCGGACTTGGGGACCCTCCCTCCACAGGTTGCGTGGCTTTTCCTCTTGTTTCCTAGCATCAGAGGACGACAGAAGGTAGTCAGTATGACAGGTTCAAGTCTTTCTCCCTTTAGAATAGATCCAGACCGTGAATGGATCCTGGAGTCCAAATAGTTGATGGAAGCATCAGCTTCCGACCGGCGTGCCTGTGTTTCTGTCACTGCACAGGAGCGGAAGGGCTTGTGGGGCCAGCGTCGTCGCCGGTGGGTCGCCAGAGTCAGAGCTTACGAACGGAAACGCAGGGGTGAGGGACTGACGCACCGCAGCGCAGACGAACCTTGACTATGTCGTCCCAAGTGGGAGAGCCAGACCCCGAGGGTCACGTGGTGAGCCGGCCGCTGCCACGTGGGCCCCAGGGACCGCTTTCGGGGAAGGCGCTTTCTCCATGGATACTGGGCTCGGGGCAGGGGCTGGGTTTCAGGGTGATTCAAGCACATTACGTTTATTGTGACCTTCATTTCTCCTATTGTTACATCAGCTCCGCCTCAGATCGTCAGGCTTTAGGTCCCAGAGGCTGGGGACCCCTGTTGTAGTATATGATTCCATTTGTATGAAGTGTTAGAAGAGGCAGATCTGTAGAGACAGAAAGTTGATCCGTGATCGCCTGGGACTTAGAGGGGCAGGGGGGCAGCAGAGGGGTAAAGAGCTTCCTCTTTGGGGTGATGTTTGCATAACTTGGTGAATATGGTAAAAGCCATCAATTTATACACTTTAAATGGGTGAAAATTGTGTATGAGTTCTATTTCAGTCAAGCTGTTAGGAAAATTGTGAGGGAAGAAAAAAAAAAAATCACAGCACCCGCAGTAACCAAAACCAGCAGTTTAGCCAAAGATTCCTGGACTGCCTTCCGCGCCTCACTTAGCTTTTGGTGTGAGTTGCAGTCCTGCACTTGTGTCTGCACTGACGGCTGCTCTTTCCTTACTCTTCCTAATTAGCTCTTGACGCTTTTATTTAATAGTGGTGCCCTGAGTAACCTCCCTCCTGGGTTCCTGGTTGCCTTTTTCTTTTTCTTCTGTTTTCTCAATAGTCTGCCCAGCACTGCATATTAGATCCTGGAGACTTCAGGGAGCCAGTGGTACTTTCTGTGGATGATCATTTCTTTTGCTCATTAATGAAATCCTCATAGATGCCTTTAGTAGCTAGTCTGAAACATATCCTCAGACACCGTAGCTTACCCGTGTACCTTGTGTACTAGTCAGTAGGGATCTACTTGCAACTTGGCTGTGTCTGTGATCTTAGACTATGTATGTTTATGTGCCCAACCAAGGGGAAGGCACAGACCTGTTTTTTCTTTTTCCTGACCAAGGTTGGAGCCTTGCTGAGATACAGGCTTTGGTGAAGAGAGTGAACTCTGGTTATCTAATCTCACGAGTAAGACTTGTTTGGGTGAAAAGGGCTCTGAGGGTCACTGAGTCTCCCCAGGTCCGGCTGCTCTGGCTCGTGACAGCACAGTCACTTATACATGTAGTCGCCTTTGCCCCACAGAACGTGCCCTCAGTGCCTTCCCCCACAGGAGCCGCGGCTTCACTGTTGCACCGAAGCAGTGAGGATACACACGTCAGGGCTCAGCCTGTGAGAGAGAAGAGTGTCTGTGAGACTTCTGTCTGCTGTAACCCGGTAAATAGAGAATCACTGCAGATGGGGACTGCAGCCATGAAATTAAAAGACGCCTGCTCCTTGGAAAAAAAGTTATGACCAACCTAGACAGCAAATTAAAAAGCAGAGACATTACTTTGCCAACAAAGGTCCGTCTAGTTAAACCTACGGTTTTTCCAGTAGTCATATAGGGATGTGAGAGTTGGACTATAAAGACAGCTGAGCACCGAAGAATTGGTGCTTTTGAACTATGGTGTTGGGGAAGACTCTTGAAAGTCCCTTGGACTGCAAGGAGATCGAACCAGTCCATCCTAAAGGAGATCAGTCCTGAGTGTTCATTGGAAGGACTGATGCTGAAGCTGAAGCTCCAATACTTTGGCCACCTGATGTGAAGAACTGACTCATTGGAAAAGACCCTGATGCTGGGCAAGATTGAAGGTGGGAGGAGAAGGACAGAAGATGAGATGGTTGGATGACATCACCGACTTGATGGGCATGAGTTTGAGTAAACTCCAGGAGTTGGTGATGGACAGGGAGGCCTGGCGTACTGCAGTCCATGGGGTTGCAAAGAGTCAGACATGACTGAGCAACTGAACTGAACTGAATAAATAGAGGGCTTCCCAGGTGGCGCTGTTGGTAAAGAACCTGCTTGCCAGTGTAGGCAACTTAAGAGACGTGGGTTTGATCCCTAGAACAAGAAGATTCCCTGGAGCGGAGCATGGCAACTCCACCCCAGTATTCTTGCCTGGAAAATCCCATGGACAGAGGAGCCTGGGAGGCTACAGTCCATGGGGTCACAAAGAATCAGACACAACTGAAGTGACTCAACGCACACACCAAATAAATAATGAAGGCTTAGTGGGTCCATCGTCCTTAATAACACCTGCACGCTTGACCCTTTTTCAGAGCATCATGTTTTGTGTTTTGTCCTTCCTCCAGACTAAGTTCACCTTCGGGAGAAGAAGAGGATGTTGAGACTGCTGATTTATTTTTTCCTGGTGATGCTGACTTACAGAGAAAAGTGACATGAGAAGAGCCCCCTAGCCTTTTGCTTTTGGGCAGCAGAGCCTGGCGAGAACTTCGTGCCAGCATGGAGCAGAGCAGGGGAAGAGCCTGTGACCCAAGTTCCAAGCCCAAACTCCAAGCCCAAGTTTCCAGCTTGATAGTTATTCACTTGGATGGTTAATAGACCTGGACAGTTACAAAATCTCTGTGCTTCTGTGGGCATCTACCAATGAGCATAATGCTCCATGTGATTGTTAACATTAAGGTAAATAGTAAATATAAGGTTGAGTCCTGTGTTTAGACTCAGAATGCATTCATGTAGGAGAGACTCCAGCAGCCATTGTGGAAGGAGGACAGGAGCGTTAGGCAGTTCGATGGTCGGAGTGAGCTAGCTGGGTGTGACAGTGAGGGTTATCTTGAAGGCCATGCAGAAAGCCCCTGAGCGGGCCGCCTCGGTCATGGAAGACCGCCGCTGGCCTCAGTGCCCTCCTGCTCCACGCTGCTCAGACTGCTTCTGCAGCCGTAGGCAGGTTGTGGACAGGTGTTAAGGAGGAGTGATGTTCATGTATGTTGAATGAACTGTGGCTTGAGTTTGGCCTTCAGGAGGAGGCCAGGATCACAGCCTTGGAATTTTGAGACTGAGCAACTGTCCAGGGCCATTAATCATCCAAGTGAGTAACTGTCAAGCTGGAAACCTGGGCTTGGAACCCAGATCTATCTGACTGGGTCACAGGCGCTTCCCATGCTCTGCCCCATGGTGGCACAGAGTTCTCACCAGACTCTGCTGCCCAAAGGCAAGGGTGTGCAAGAAACCATCCACCTCCCTGAGTTTCAGGCACCTGAATGAGGCCTGGGGGGAGTGCCCTGTAGGAAAACGCATCCTGGGTGGGGTGAGGAGGAGTTTGGTCAAGTGGGCTGCTGTCGGGCAGTAGCACTTTCTCCAAGGGAAGGAGCTCCTGCAGCACTGCTATGAGGCTCACCTAGGGTTCTGAAGAGCAGTGCCTCAGACACTCATGGGATGATGACCTCTTAACTTTGTTTCATCTCTGAGGATCAGGGCTTGATGAAAGGCAGAACGTGGCTGCAGAAGTCCTGGTTGCGTTTGAACTGGGGCAGATCTAAGGGCTCCAGGAGCTTCCCGCATGAGGGTCTCTGCTCCTGCGTGTTCTGAAGCCACCTCCTGGCCCCTCGGAAGGAGTGAAGGGTGGAGAAGACAGGTGATGGGAAGGCAGGGGTGAGGAGGGAGGGTGTATCACTTCCTGCTCCCTCTGCACGCCCTGGCACTGCAGAACGTCCATCTGCCGACCCAAAGATGCTCTGTCCAGGGCCCTTCCTCTCAGGAAGGAAGAGGACTCAAAACCGAGTCTTGAAAACCCCTTCAAAGACCACGAGGAGGAGCTCCTCTGTGCACTCTGGAGTCGGGAGAAAACGAGCGATTTCAGTCTCACTGCATTCATTGGTTCGGGAGCCGTGGTCTCCCCTTATTAAGCAGCCTCTGCAGGCTCCCGAGAGCTCTGTTCTGGGACCATCCTGCGTGCCCCTGGGTGCCTTCCCCACGCTCTAGTGCTCATGCTAACCTTGCTGCTTCCAGCAGAGAAACTGAAGTTATCTTCAGCTTCTAACCGTTGCATGGTCTTTAGTCTGGCCACTGCTATGATAGAATGTTTTCTCCTGCGCAGGAGGTGGTTTCTTTTGGCTTTGAGGAGAGAAACGTTAGAGCGGACACAGCTCTTCTTTCTGAATGTTTAGACACCAGGGTTACCACCCGATTCCTCTTCATGGCTAGTTCTTCAGGTGGAGAAGCCGGCTAAAATGAACTCGGCCTAGGATTTCTAGGCAGTGGTTCTCTGGAGTTTTCCAGTAGCAGTTTCTCAAGACGTCAAGACAGATTCTTCTTCTTATCTTCCTTTTGAGAAAATTGTGCTTTACTCATTATATGTACGTGTGATTTATAAATATATATACACATGCATATATATGCGTGTGAGTGGAGCTCACATACTATTGTGCCAGGTTTATTTTCCTTTTATTTCATGAGTCTAAGCATTTTCGCGTAAGCCTGCTTTTCCACCCTTGCTGACGTATTTAGAGAACTCCAGACTAAAACTCCGGGATGAGATGCAGCTTCATCTTGAGCCCGGGAAGCCTTGCAGCTCCTCTCCTCTTTACCCCTTTGATGGTTTCTCCTCTTGGAATGGTGGGTGGGGAGAAGTGTGTGCCTGCGGTCAAAAGGCAGGAGAGATGGAAGAGTACTTGGCAGGATGAAGGGCCTTGGGCCCCCTGGCCCGAGGTGGGTCCTCCCTGACCCTCTCTGCAGTCTGTCATGGCTCCTGGAGATGGGACCCCACTTTCTGTCCAGCTGGGACATCCCATCAAGGTGGTTCTCCCACCTTCTTGGCTGAAAGGACCAGCATGGAGCTCCAAAAGCAGCAGGGCCTGCGGGCCCCAGAGGAGGCCGTGGGGGCGAGCCTCTCTCTCCGCCCTCCTGCTGCTTGAGCAAAGAGGAAGCAGTGAGGCCCCACCTCGCCTGTCGGTCCTTGGGATCACGTTTGTGAGGCTTAGAAGAGGAATCCCATAAATACCTTATCATCCTTACTTAAGCCTGAGCTTGGTGTTAGGTCTGTCAAGGAGCAGGGAAGAACAGAAACATGGGACCCAGAATTCACAGGTGAATATACAGAAATCCACTTGAGTGGGTTCTTTTAAGAGAACGTAGGTATCGGAAAGGCGCAGGGACTCTAGCGCGCGCTGCTGGGCCCCGTGGGTGGTGGAGACTGCGGATCCAGCCCCGGGTCCTGCCGGGCTCCTCTGCGTCCAGCCACTGACCAGGCTCCAGGGCGTGGCATCCATGCAGTCCCAGCCCAGGCGGCTGGTTTGGATGTGCGCACAGATAGCACGTTCTGAACTGAAGCGTTCTCTGTGCCCCTGCTGGGGAACAAGGTTTCACCCCATGAGCCTCCCGCTTTCCCCATCTGTGCTGCTTCGTCTGGGCCACTACTACGGCCCACCGTCGTGGGGACCAGGCCCTGAGGGTCGACCTGCCTTTCTCTTTTCCGCTCAGCAGCCAGGGTGATCCTTCCAAACGGCGGACCTGCTCGTGCAAACTCCCTGTTTAAAATCCTCTTTTCTTTTAAGAATGTTCCAGACTCCAATAGGAGTTAAAAAGCCCTTCTCTGGCTCAGAGGTCTCTGGAGGAGAATGCCGATAGCCTTGGGTGGGCTTCTGGCCGTGCTGAATGAGGGCACTGCTGTGAGTTCAGCGGACCCAACCGGGGCTGCCCTCCCCTCCCCTCCCCTCCCCTCCCCTCCCCATGGTGTGTGATGGAATCAGCTCCTCTCCTGGCCAGGCAGGAAAACCACAAAATCTCTCTGGACCACATGTCTCGCTGATGTACTTGGGAAGTTGAAGTGTGCTTTCCTGGAGTTAGCAGCCATTCACCTTAGTGCAGAGTGATGCTCGTCTCTTAGGAAAGGCACCCTCTTTTTATGCAGAACTGTGGTATGTCCCTTAGGGTACCCAGAAATGCCTAAGAGAACCCTACACTAGTCTGTATTTTGGTACAGAAACTTGACCTTATTTCAGCGTCCATGAACTGGTTCTGTCCTTTCGAAATTATTTGGGATAAAATGTTTGTGTTTTTAAACTCGTGTGACTAAGTGGTCCCTTTCCCCTTTTTTTCTTGTGTGAAGAGGTTGAGTTCTCCATCTTCTCTTCCAAAATATGCTTTTAAAAATAGTTTCTCTGAAGTAAAGATTGTTAAAGAGCTTATTGGCAAGAAAAGAAAGAAACATTTTTAAAATCCCTAGAAAGAATTTAATAAATACTAGGACTCCAGGGAGGGAAGGAGAGAGTTAAAGGTTGATGTATGTGACTTTTTTCCTGTCCCCCAAAATGAGCTTTTAAGCGCAGTGTCTCATTTTTATGGGATTGTGGCCCTGAACGAATCCTTTCAGTGCAGATGTGGGACCTGTTGTTAGCTTTCTCAACAGTCTACATAGGCGTTTGTTTTTATTGTTGGTCACTGTAAGAATTCCAACGACTAGAGAGATCTCACGGGCAAAATCCGTTTGCTCTTCCCTCTGTGTCTTTGTTGGTTTCTAGCACCTTCCGTTTCCCTTTTACTCCTAAAAGCAGGAATGCGTCTCATCAGCTTAGGTGTGCTCTGATTCCCGGGAGCCAAGGAAGACGTTCCTTCCCTTCTCCCACAGCTCTGTGATTGGAAATTTGGTAACTGTACTAAATTTTAAGTTTTGGCACTTGTGTGGAGCAGCCATCCGTCTGCTGGCTAGACACACTGCCCGGGGCTTTTCAAGAAATCCCTTAATAGTCCTGAACACTAATAATATTTATATACATTGAGATGAGGCAAAATTTACAGCGGGCTTCTGGGGCTGGCTCCAGGACTGTCTAATCCTGAACTTCCGCGGGTTCTCCTGCCCGCCTCCCGGAGCCCTCATGGATCGCGCTGCAGCCAGAGGAACACTGGCTTCCACCCCTGAGTTTGTCCTCCAGCAAATGGTCCCCTTTCTCGCTCCCTTTCTCCATCACACCCAGTGTTTATTTTCCCCAAAGAATTTCATACGTGTTTACGCACAGTGGCATCATGTCATGTGAAAGATCTGTGATTGCAATTTGTGATCCCTTTAAGAGGAATTGTTCTGTCTAGGAACAGGATTTTACCTAATTTAAGCTTTACCAAAATTCCTTCTGAGGCAGCTCCCATTGCTGAAACAAAACCCTACCTCCCTAGCCCATGTGTTGCTGTGGCAGGAATTGACTAACGGAGCGGTTCCGTGCAGTGCACCCCTGGAGGGGGTGTGTGCTGCAGTGGACCACTGCCCAGAAATGCCATTTCCAGTGGAATAGGAAGAGGAGTGCCAAACATTATCCACAGGGACTTGGTCAGGTTTTTTTTTTTCTTTCTCGTACTGGAAATGCCCAACATTTGCGTTTGAGTCTGAGCGTACACAGGGCATTCTTATATGCTTTTAAATGCTTTTAGTTTTTAGCACTACATTAATACCTATTGATATTGATGTCTGCTAGCCTTTGACTGTGTGGATCACAATAAACTGTGGAAAATTCTGAAAGAGATGGGAATACCAGACCACCTGACCTGCTCTTGAGAAACCTGTATGCAGGTCAGGAAGCAACAGTTAGAACTGGACATGGAACAACAGACTGGTTCCAAACAGGAAAAGGAGTACGTCAAGGCTGTATATTGTCACCCTGCTTATTTAACTTATATGCAGAGTACATCATGAGAAACGCTGGGCTGAAGGAAGCACAAGCTGGAATCAAGATTGCCGGGAGAAATATCAATAACGTCAGATATGCGGATGACACCACTCTTATGGCAGAAAGTGAAGAAGAACTAAAGAGTCTCTTGATGAAAGTGAAAGTGGAGAGTGAAAAAGTTGGCTTAAAGCTCAACATTCAGAAAACTAAGATCATGGCATCTGGTCCCATCACTTCATGGCAGATAGATGGGGAAACAGTGAAAACAGTGGCTGACTTTATTTTTCTGAGCTCCAAAATCACTGCAGATGGTGACTGCAGCCATGAAATTAAAAGAGTCTTACTCCTTGGAAGGAAGGTTATGACCAACCTAGATAGCATATTAAAAAGCAGAGACATTTACTTTGCCAACAGAAGTCTGTCTAGTCAAGGCTATGGTTTTTCCAGTGGTCATGTATGGATGTGAGAGTTGGACTATAAAGAAAGCTGAGCACCGAAGAATTGATGGTTTTGAACTGTGGTGTTGGAGAAGACTCTTGAGAGTCCCTTGGACTGCAGGGAGATCCAGTCAGTCCATCCTAAAGGAGATCAGTCCTGGGTGTTCATTGGAAGGACTGATGTTGAAGCTGAAACTCCAATACTTTGGCCACTTGATGTGAAGAGCTGACTCATTGGAAAAGACCCTCATGGTGGGGAAGATTGAGGGCAGGAGGAGAAGGGGATGACTGAGGATGAGATGGCTGGATGGCATCACCGACTCGATGGACATGGGTTTGGGTGGACTCTGGGAGTTTGTGATGGACAGGGAGGCCTGGCGTGCTGCGGTTCATGGGGTCGAAAAGAATCGGACACGACTGAGCGACTGAACTGAACTGAACTCATCATTTTATTGATATGTAGCATTTTATTCAAATTATAAGCAAGGGAAAAAGGGTTTTACAAGTAGATATTGTTCCTAGTTAGTGTCTGATGATGAGCATAATATTCTTAGCCAATGTTCGTTCCTCCAAACACAAGCCTGATGGTGGCTGATGGCCAATGAACAGCCCCGGGGCCTTCAGTGCTCTGAACGGGGAGTGTGTGCTCAACATGGCAGGTCTGTGCTATGACACCCTGTGCATGGTTTCTGCAGTTAGTTTCATTTTTAACTCTGTGAACCTCACAGATCTATTGTAGCACTTGAACTCTATAGGGACGGTAGAACATTTCTTCTCTGGCTTGATCCTGCTGCTTCTAGCATGGCCCCCTCTGGTCATCATACCCTCTGTGCTGCTGCTGGATGACCTCTTTCTACCATGAAAACCAGACCATTGTGTTCTCCTGCCCGAAACTTTCGGTGATGCCCAGTGTCCGCTACTGAGCCAAAATGGCTTGGACAGGCTTCCGAGGCCCCTCTGAGCTGCCCTCCTCCTCTCTCCCACCTCACCTGTTACTGGGTCCCTGCCACCTTCCCGAGCACCCAGTTCTCCCATCGCAGCAACTCAGTTGCTTTTACACATGATTTCATCTGTGTCATCCTTATTTCTCCTCAGCTGTTAGCTTTCAGCTCCAGCCTCAACACCTTTGCGAAGCCTTCCTGGGCACCCAGGTGCCCAGGGCAGACTATGCACCACCACTGACTCCTGTGCTTACCTGGTATATTATCCACCCCTTAAGAACAGGGTCTGGCACACAGCTACAGCGCACACTCAATAAATAGTTGCTAGGTGGATGATTAAATGAAGGATATGTAGACTTATTTTCCCTTGTTTTTACTTTAAAAGCTTGAACTTAGGATTTGCAAAGTTATTCTTTCTTTAGATCTTGGGCCTTGAAGTTACCTCTGTAATGGATATGTTGAACTTAAATAGTCATTTAATCTGTGATTACTAGATCAAGTGTGATATTTGAGAGTCCAGTGTGTGGCATGTGTGTGTCTGTGCATTTTCTGCAAATACAAGTTGGTGGTATCAGCTTCAAGATGATGCCTTCCATAGACACAGCATTTTAGGAACTCCTACAACAACATACTTTTTTGGTGTGACTCCTTGTAATTGATTGGGTAGATTAGCTTTTGGAAACAGCCAGAAATCATTGAGAGGCAATTCTAGTAAACAACGGTGACAAACCAACAGTCACAGTCATCTTCTTGGCTTATGTGGCTCTGAAGGCACTTCTCAGTTGGGATTTGTTCAGTTGCGTCTAACAAATATGCAGGCACTTAAACAAGACACAAGTTTCTATCTTATTCATGTAAAGAAGTCTAGAGGGAAGCAGTCCAGGGTCAGCCTGCTGGCTGCACAGTCGTGAAGGACCAAGTTCCTTTGATCTTGCTGCACTGTTCTCAATGGGTCGCCTCGTGGCCTAGTATGGCTGCTTGAGCTTCAGGCATTATCCCTGTATCCTAGCCAGCAAGGATGACGGGCACACCCGCTTTGTTTGAAGCACTTTTCTGGGAAGTTCCACCCCAAACATTTGCTACTAGCTAGAGTAAACTAAACGTTTACTCACTAGCTAGAACCTAGGTTGCTTTTAACTACAGGAGCAGCTGGGAGATGTAATAGCTAGCTAGGTGGCAAAATGCCCAACTAAAAATCAAGGTTCTATTACCAAAATATATAAGAATGAATAATGGAAGGTCACCTGTTTGTCTCAGTCAAAAGATGATGATCAGAGGAGAAACCTGAAAAAAATTTTTTAAGCCTGACAGTATCATGAGAATTTGTTTCTTCCAAGGTGACAGTATTCATTTGAATATCCAAGTTCTGACAGCTGTTTTTAAATGCACCTTTTGGCAATAAAATAGGTACTCCTGCATGCAGCTACCAGATGTGTAGATTGGTACCAACTTCCCAGAGGACAGTTCAACTCCGGGAAGGCTAACTCTGGAAACTGATTCTATTGAAATAATCAAGAATTCTCATGAAGATTGACTGCTCATTGTCCTAATAAAATGTTGGGAATAAATGAAATGTCTAATAGCAGGAAAGTGATTACAACTTACGATGCACTATACTATGGCATGTGATGCAGCTGTTAAATTATTGTCGAATTCACAGTATGTTATGCCAAAAAATGCTTTCAGAATGACTTGATCCTTTTTTATAGATGTTTGCATTTGTATGTGCATGCACAAGCGTAGAAAATGATCTGGTGGGGGAGTCTTCATGGAGGTACTGGTAAAGTGCCATTGTGGACAATGTAGTTTGTAATCTGATTTCTGATTTTCTTCATCTTTTTCATTATAAAGAAAAACAATAATAGAATCTTCACTAAATAATGCATGTCAGAGTCAATAATCTACATATTTAAATAATTTTGTGTTTTCCAACTCATGGAAAAAGAAGGAAGCAGATAATGCAAACCAGATTTCGTATTTTGTTGACTTGTACTTCATTTGCTAGTAAGGCTAACGGCCCCTAGAGTGTGATCCTTATGGCACTGTTATAGAGAGAAATGCCAGCTCATCTATTTGGGACAAGAATTGTGGCTCTCTGGCTTTTTTAGACACTCCTTCACTTATCTTTAACATAGAAGGGCTCACGGGAGATGGTTTGTAATGATATCTTATGGTCCTGTGGGCTGGAGACACTGCCCACCCATCCACTCTTATATGTGAGAAAAACCATCAGACATGGGGGCTTCTCTGTGATATATTAGGTTGTGGTACATGAATATGTTAATATCATTGTTCATCTGGAGTGAGACCTTTGGTATGATGCAAGCAGACACAAACTTTCTAAAGCTAATTTGTCAACCTGAATAGAATCACCTTTAGCACATTTTAGTTTAATCATTTTAAAAATAAATGAGCATTTCTGCACACTATTTAAAGATATTTACAGATATCAGAAATATTTAAAGATATTTCAGTAAGGTACACATGCAATATGCAGATTGAGTAGCGCATATAATGCCTTCTAAAGTAACAATAAACTGTATGGTCCACATAGTGCTTCCAGGGTATCACCCATGCCACAGGTAACCTCCCTAGATGGGGGCTACTACCCGTTTTGTAGATGAGAAAAGAGGATCAAGGTCAGAGACCGTTAAGCACTCCTCCAAGACCAGACCGAGTCAGCTAGGGGAGGCTGGATGTTAACCCTGCTCATCGGACTCGGAAGGCAGAGTCCTGCTCCCTGCACCAGTGAAATCCTCAACCTGTAACACCGTGGATTCAGGCGTCGGGACCCCCGCGGGGGGCGGGGGGGTGCCGGGTGGGGGCCCGCCGGGTGAGGGCCCCGGCGCCCAGCGGCCTCACGCCCTGCCTCTCCCCACAGTGTGCCCCAGCGCATGCGGGAAGCGGGCGTGCACGGAGACCCACGAGTGCTGCCACCCCGAGTGCCTGGGCAGCTGCAGCGCGCCCGACAACGCCACGGCCTGCGTGGCCTGTCGCCACTACTACTACGCCGGCGTCTGCGTGCCCAGCTGCCCGCCCAGCACCTACCGCTTCGAGGGCTGGCGCTGCGTGGACCGCGACTTCTGCGCCAACATCCCCAACGCCGAGAGCAACGACTCCGAGGGCTTCGTCATCCATGACGGCGAGTGCATGCAGGAGTGCCCGTCGGGCTTCATCCGCAACGGGAGCCAGAGGTCAGTGTGGGCACGGGAAGGCGCTGCCTGGCTCCATCCAGGCGCGACCCTGGGGAGGCTAAGGGAGTCGGGGCACTGCGGAGGGCCGGCATGACTCCGGCTGCTGATGGCGCCAGGCGCCATGGGCAGGTCTTCTGGTTTGGAAGCAGCCCGCTTGGACGGTTGGAGTGAAGTGCCTGATTTGCTGACTCAGGTCCCAGGAGGTCCCTGACTCCCTGTGCGCATGCGGGGCTCTCCCCCAGAGCCGGTGGGTAGGGGAGACTATAGAGAGGTTTTCTCACCTCCGGGGCTACTCAACACTAGACTAGTGAAGGCTTTGGAAGTGCGGGAGGAAGACGGAGCAACCCCACTAGCATCCGTGAGGCAGTGAGCAGGCATAGGCTCTTAGCACTGGCTTCTGTCCTCCACGCCAAACAAGCAGTGTGTTCCATCCCATTGCTACACATACACACACATACACACACTCCATCACATCGCTGCACACACACACCTCTTGGCACTGGCTTCTGCCCTCCACTCCAAACAAGCAGTGTGTTCCATCCCATTGCTACACACACACACACGCACGTACACACATGCGCGCACACACGCACACACACACACACTCCATCACATCGCTGCACACACAGCCTTCACCCTCCCTCAGTTTTCTCTGTGTCTCATTTTCCTTCCTGGACATTAAGCTTTGGAAGCGAAGAAGTTCCTGACAGCAAACAACATCCCTGTGTTGCATGCCAACCAGACTTCTGTGAAGCTGTTATTGGGTTTAAGTTTTTGAAAAAGCAATGCCAGCATTCTTACAAAATATAGAATTTTAACCCTGCAAGCAAGATAAGGTTTGAGACCTGGGTTTGCTGGTCCCGCTTCTGGACCAGAGCAGAGAACTCTCAAGAAGGAGTCCTTCTGATGGAATGGACTAAAATGCCTGCTTCATGACTACACCAGAGGACCCTTCTATTTCGGGTTCTTAAAAAATAAAGCTATTCTACAAATACAAACTACCGCTGGAAAAGGAAATCTTCATTTTGAATGTAATGTGTAATTTCCCTTCTGTGTGCTACCTTCTGTTTATGCAAACCTCATCAAGCAAGTCTTGGTAAAGGGGCATCTGTTTCCAGTGTAATGTTTGGAGATGTTGCTCCTTCCATAGGCTTAACTTCAAATCAGAGATAACACTCACGTTATTTCATAATATTACATGCAGAACACTCTGCTTGTCATCGTTTCTGTAACGACTATAATAGTAAAAATTACTCTAAATTCTTTGAAATGGTAAATGTGCCAAGGATACTGGTGAACTGTGGAGTATACATATTCCACCCAAAATAAGTCTGCCACATTTTGCTCCAGGGGAACTAACCTACAACCCAGAAGTTACCCTCCTGAACATTTATTCCAGCACAGATGCTCCACAATAGGTAAAGGGCCAAGCAACCCGTGATCCATCACACCATGGAATATCAATCAGCAATAAAAAGAAACAAACTATTCAAATGCACACAACATGGATGGATCTCAAGGACATTATGCTGTGTAAAAAAAAACAAAACTAGTCTCACAAGGTCACACACCAGATGATTGCATTTATATGAGATTCTCCAAATAACAGCATCACAGAGATGGAGAAGAGATGAGTGGCTGCCGAGGGGCAGGATGACTGAACGGGCAGCACGCAGGAGATGTTGGTGGGGTGGGCCGGCTCGCTGGGACTACTCGGGTGATAGGGTGACGTAGAAGGATACTCGTGAGCTGTGCCCCTGTCAGTCTCCTGGGCTTGCTGTTGCATTGTCATGCTGTAGGCTGGAGCCACCGGGGGTACTGGGTGAAGGGTACGCAGAGCCCCTCTGTACTATTTTTGTAAGTTTCTGTGTGTCTGTAATTATTTCAAACCACGTTTTTAAAAAGGAGGTGGGGCCTTATATGGTATGTAGGTAAATTAGAAGCAATAAAAGACCAACAAAGAATGCTGAGGAAAAGCTGCTGCAGGCTCTAGAAGTGAAAGTGTTGTGATGTCAGAGAAAGGGGAAAGCTCCATTGCTAGGGTCGATGCATTTCCTCTGGAAACCTTCTCTCCTGTTTTCCCAACATGAAATAAGAAAACAGTAGGGACATTGTATTTATCTATAAGCTTTTAAACAAAGCCCTTCATCTTTGCCTTAGATATGTGGTAAAGTTCAGTGATGGAGGGCAGTACTTAATGCTAAGAGCTTTAACTTACACTGCTTTCCTGGATGTTTCTCACTTATCTTCATGAAGTTTGAAAGATCATTCAAGAATAATCATGTAAATATGTGGCTCTCCAGTTCACCATCCTATTACACACACATCCCATAATGTTGTATCATTTATTTTGTTTGGAAATTGACCTAGCTTTCTGCGGTTCAGAGAGTTGGATTAGTGTTTTGTCTGCTATTCCCTAAATAAGGAAAAGTACCAAGGTCACTTGCTAGTCCCTGGCTGTTGGTGGGTTTGTGGCACGTCCAAGATTGCATGTGAAATAGGAGCTCATTACAAAGCAATGGAAGTTCCTGTTTTTATTGTGTATGCAGCGAAAACAACATTTGGATCGATTTACAAGTTTCTGCCAAACACTGTCAAGAAATTATTTCAGTTGTGCTTTAGCAAGAAAATAATGGATCTGTGCTACACCACGTGCCTTTTGGAATCCCTCCCTGGGCCGCTGGCTGCAGGAGTTCGGTTCTGATCAGTGGCGGGGACACTGCTGTCCCTTTGGCCCCGTCCACTCTCCCAGCGGCTCCTCCGGGTACGCAGCAGGTCCCACGACCTCAGAGAACAGCTCTGTTCTTCTTGGGATCCCCTGGTGTCTCCCTTCTGCAAAGCTGTTTCTCTCACATGGGACCAGCTGGCTCACCAGCCCCAGCCTATGATACACACATGCCTCAAGGGTGTATCATGTGTTTTGTCTGGAAACAGGCAGCACGTTTTTCCTTTGTAGGCAGTTTCTCCTTTGGATTGCTGTTTGAGAGGCTTACCCTGGGTACGCTTGGGAATGAGCAACAGTATGAGCACTCGAATGCTTCTGCCAGCTGCTTTCTGTAATGTGGACTATAAAGACACCTGGAATAAAAGCACATCTTTTAAGAATTTTTGTAATGCAGGAAGACAGACTCAGCTTTCAGTGAGTTGGGTTGTTTTATTTTCAACAGCATGTACTGCATCCCTTGCGAAGGCCCTTGTCCCAAAGTGTGTGAGGAAGAAAAGAAGACAAAGACCATTGATTCTGTCACTTCTGCTCAGATGCTCCAAGGATGCACCATCTTCAAAGGCAATCTGCTCATCAATATCCGACGCGGCAGTAAGTATTCCCTCTTCCTGGAAGAGAGGGCCAGACCTCTTGGTTTTCTTTTGTTGAGCTTTTCCTACTTGTCTGTGACTCACAACTAAAGTATGGGCCTAGAAAAACAACATGGTACATAAGCCACATGCTCAGTGCCCCTCCTTTGAGCTTCCCTTCAAGATTAAAAAAAGAGAGAGCAAGAGATTGAAAGGCAGTCGGCATTTTAGCCATGGGCACAGCATTTATTTCTGCACAGGGTCATCCCTCATCTCTCTTAAGTCACATCTTATGCAGGATATGCATGTCTCAACACATCCAAACCTCAGGAGAGACGGATGGATCAGAGGTGTGACTCAGCAGTCTCCAGCCAGAGCCAAGGCCTCAGAGCTTTAAGTCCAGAGAGTCTTGGTTACTTGGATATGTGGAAGAGACTGAGCAAGGGAAGGGTTTAATGATATCAGTTTAAAGTTTTATTCAGTCCAAAAGTGGCCCATCTCCAAATTTACTTCTGAGAACCAAGAGAGATACAAGTATATGTATGTCAGCGTGTATTTGAAACTTCAGTCTCACCACCCTCTGTAGCATTCCCCACTATTTTCAGTAGATGGTGTTCCGGGCAATTGCATGTGTGAAGCATTTCTGGTTGACTTATTTGGTGATATTTTCAGTTCTGATCTGTAATTGACAAGGGCTTCTAGTTATGGTGCCTTAAATTCTCTACCACTAGAACCACCTGATGAAGGTACTGATAGTTTTGTAAGCTAGGAGAAATATAGTAAGAAGGTGCTGAGGTTGAAAGGGACTTTTTTTCTAAATTCTTAAAAAAAAAATTTATATGGTTTGAGGGACTTCCCTGGTGGCTCAGATGGTAAAGAATCCGCCTGTAATGCAGGACACCTTCGTTCCATCCCTGGATTGGGAAGATCCACTGGAGAAGGGCATGGCACGACCCACTCCAGTATTCTGGCCTGGAGAATCCCATGGACAGAAGAGCCTGGAGGGCTGCAGTTCTCGGGGTCACCCAGAGTTGGACACAACTGAGCAGCTAAGCACAGCACGCAGCATTCTGTGCATTTACTTTCCCTTAATATTGATACTATTTGTATAATGATTGACTGCTATTCTTAGGATTTAGAGATGACAGCATCAAGCTTTCTGCTTAGTTTTTTAGAATTTTTGGATAGCCCTTGATTTTCACAACACCTTTCACCCCTCCACGACAGAGAGAACTTTATTTCCACACAGCTAGAATTTTATTGCTTTCATGGTATTCTGAAGTTTTATTCTTTTTGCTCTTAACTAGATTTCCTAATTTCTCAAACAGATTTCCTCATTCCCTAGAACGTACCCTTTAAGTGCCTAAAAGTGATAGTCGCTCAGTCGTGTCCAACTCTTTGAGACCCCATGGACTGTAGCTCACCAAGCTCTTCAGTCCATTGAATTCTCCAGGCAAGAATACTGGAGTGGGTTGCCATTCCCTTCTCCATGGGATCTTCCCAATCCAGGGATTGAACCCAAGTCTCCTGCATTGCAGGCAGATTCTTTACTGTCTGAGCCACCAAGAAAGCCTTAAGTGCCTAACCCTTCTTTTATTTTTCATATTTCTGTCCTCAAAATAGGAGAAGGAAATGACAGCCCACTCCAAAATTCTTGCCTGGGAAATCCCATGGACAGAGGAGCCTAGTGAGCTACAGTCCATGGGGTTGCAAAGTCGGACATGACTGAACGACTGAGCATGCACACATGCATCCTCAAAATATTTTTTAAAAACTTTAATCCATGAATCAGGAAGTATAGTTTATTATATAGTTCGAGGGGGGAATTGGTACATATTTGTGCATGCTCATGAAATGTGCCTTCCAGTTCATATCCACCGCAGGAAATTGGTTGGACATCTTATTGGAAAGGCCCCTCCTCAGCCTTGACTGAAAGGCATGAGTCCTGCCACATGTTTAATTCAGAATCTTTTCCTTGAAACATCAACTGTAGGCAACCGCTAGTCTTTACAACTTGAGTTTCTCCACTTCCCTTGGAAAGCCGTCACTCTGTACACAAACATAGGGCCTTACGCTGGAGGACAGTACCCTTTTTCTTTGATGTTTATCAGTGGAAAGCAAAACAGAACCTTTTAGTAACTAAGCCTTCACGGGTCATACAAAGTACAATTCCATTGGTTGAACCACACCCAATTCATTATAGTATGCCTTCTAATTTTGGCATAAGTTGAACTGAAGCTTATGCTTTTTATTTACTGTGAGAAAAAGGCTGTAAGAGTAAAGAAAATACACTGTTCATACATCTTGTCATTTTTGCACATGTGTTAGCAATGATGTTCCCAACTCTTTTCCACCTGTGAGAATCATGAATGTGCATTGTAGAAAATTCAGAAGCATAGAAGTGAATTATTGAAAATTACCTGCCAATAACCAAGCCATTACGTCTTTTCAGACGTGTTGGAACGCCAGAGATTTGGAGGCGTATGAGCAGTTCATTTTGTTACAAAGAAATCTTGATTCACAGAATTGTTTCCATTGATCAGCTCATAGGATTTGCGCTACTGCTAGGATGTTTGCCTTCTGCAGAGATGCACTTTGTGATTAGGGTTTTAGCCTCGCCCGAGGCCATTCACCACTTGAAGAATGAAAGTGGGTGCTTCACAAGTGCACACATGGGCAGACTCCCTCCGGAATTCACCCCGAGGTGTTCCTTTGCACGTTGGCTTCTCTTCACAGGCTCCCCTTTAAATACAATTCTTGCCTGGCTTTAAGCTACTGCTTCGAAATAAAAGGAGACACCCATTAATGAGTTAACTCCTTCTAAAGAGAATTTGGGGAAATAATTTAGGAAAACAAGAGGTGGGAAGGTCATGAGAAAGGTTGTCTTTGCTGATTTATGTGCCCCGATGGATAAAGTTACCACATAAGGGTTTCCTTACAGCCTTCCTGCTTTTCTCAGACTCACTCTTGGTCAGTCTTAAATTCTTAAAATTCCATCATCTGATATAGCCAAAGAGAGGGGGCAGCACTTCATTCCATCCTTGAAAAGCACTCTGTCCTCCCCGCTGGGAACCCTGATTCTTTAGAAAAACGTCTTTCCCCTGGTGAGTCCACGGAGGCTGCTGCTGTGCTCAGCCCAGATGTCCCAGGTCACCAACATGGCAAGCCGAGGCTCTGCCAGTTTGAGGTGATGGTTATTGTTGGTTGTAGTAAACTTTAAAATGAATTTTAGCACAGATGTTTTTTCTTTTTCTCCAAGTAGGTTTTTCTGGAAACTCTGGTGATGGTAAGCACCTCTTCTTTAGCATATTGGTACCTGCAAGTTTTCCTTCTGCTTGAGGATACACTCCCCGCCCCCCCACTCCAGGTTGAGCAAGTGATGTGTATAGAGGGGGGAGCTAGCAGGAGAGTTCAATTAATTTTTATTAGAAATTACTACATGACGTGATTACCTATTAGTTGTGTGTTAACTAAAAGTATTATGCACTCACGTGTAGCTGAAAATTAAAGTGTGATTTTTATTTGCAAAAATATTTATGACGTATTTCTTATTATCTGAATCTTGGGTAAAGCCTGAAGCCCCAGTGGGGTCTCCTTACGTATATGAGTCATCTCTTAGGTGTTTGGACCACTTCCAGGCTCGGCGAAGCTTCAGGCCTCCCCTGCTCTTAGTTCTTTATTTGTCAGGGGATGGCAGTGGTGAGCCTGCCGATGGTCAGTCACCCTGGTAGCTCTGAGGAGGCTGAGCGGCAGTGGTGAGCCTGCCGATCATCAGTCGCCCTGGTAGCTCTGAGGAGGCTGAGCTTCCAGCCTTGGATTTCCTCCTGCCATTGCTGGGAGGCTCTCTCTTTAGCCGGAGCACTTGAGAACCCAGCCTCTCTTCACGAGAGATGTGTTCCTTTGACTGCCTTCCTCACCCGTGACCAAAATGGTCTGGGTCGTAACCTGGCTTGTGATGAGTACCCCTGCAGCTGGCTTTGGATCAGGTGTGACCAGTAACAACTCAGTTCTGTATTTCTCCTCCTCAGACTTAGGAAGGAGGTTAGGTCCAGCCCCTTCACTCCTATAAGAAGAGTCACACAGATACAGAGAACAGACTAGTGGTTACCAGCAGGGGAGAGGGGAGAGGGTGGGGAGTATAGGGATAGGAGATTAGGAGGTACAAACTATTACTATAAAAGAAGCTACAGGGATAAAAGGCACAACACAGGGGACATGGCTGAGATTTTATAATAACTGTAAATGGAGTATAACCTTTAAAAATTGTGGGGACTTCCACGATGGTCCAGTGGTTAGGAATACAGGGGATGCAGTTTCGATCCCTGGTCACAGAATTAAGATCCCACAAGCCACGTGGTATGGCCAAAAAAAAAAAGAAGTGAACTGTAAAAACTATGAATCACTATACGTATACCTAAAACTATAAAGAATGCAAAGTAAACTTTAAAAAGAGCCAATCTTCCACTCAAACTGTAAAAAAGAAAGAAGAGTCCAAAGGAAGCAGAAAAGAAAGGAGGATGATAAATAGATAAATGCCGGCAGTGCTGAGCGCACTTGGCCGAGTGCCGCAGGGAAAGAAAGGGCACATGCCATGAGCATGAAAAAGAGTCAGATATCTGATTAAGAAAGATGAGACAGGCTTCTGAGAAGCGGTGGCTTTGGAAATGGGCCTTGGAGGGTTTCCGGAAACGCTCCGCGAGCAGAGGGTGAAGAAAGGCGTTTCAGGACAGGACAGCAGCAGCAGAGGAGATGAGCTGGGGCGTCCTGGGACCTGTTCGGCAAAAAATGCTGGAGAGGTTGGTGGTATTAGGATTACGTAAGCTGTTACGCACCCAGGTGTGGAGGTTATAATTTGGATAGACGGTGGAACCTGTTCAGGACGTTTGAGTTACCCGAGTGTTAGTATAACCTTTCACTTCCATGTGCTTTTGCTATAAGCCAAGATGACTTTTACCCCAGGGGTTCCCACACTTTGCTATACATAAGAGTCATCCGGGGATTTTTAAGGAATCCTGATGGCCAAGTTGCACTCCATCCCAATTCAGGCAGAATGTTTACGGGTGGGATCCAAGCATCAGTGCTTTTCTAGAGATTGCCAGGTAATTTCAGTGTTTGGCCAGATTAGAAGCCACTGCTTTACCCCTTTATTTCTTCTTCTCATAAGCAGGTCCCCAAAACACTTTGATTTTTTGCCTAGATATTTTTTTGTCACACTGTTGTCTTAAAGTATGATTTTTCTTTTATCTCTCATGACCAAATAAGTGCTTCCACTTGGTCCAGTGGGAAGAAAGTTTTATAGCCTTTTGTTTTGATGCTGAACAGACAAATTAGTAGTACATAAATCCTTTTTATGTGTCACCCTTTGCTTTCCAAACTAGAACGGAGACCTGTCCCCAAATGTCTCCTGAGTAGCCCAGACTACAAAGTCAAGTCCAAAATATGAAATTCAAGAACGTTACCTGGAGTAGACCTCTTAGTCCTCACTCAGATTGAGCTGATTCTAGAATCTGACTTCCAGGATGCTGATGGACACAGGGCAAAATTATGTGGGAACAGGCGGCAGGGCTGCTTGTCTCTCGAGAAAGGGGCCAGACAACATAGGCAGTCTAAAGTTAATCCAGAAGAATTCAGATGGCCAGTGCTTCCTTGAGGACATCACTCTGTGTAAGGTGATGTTAAGCCAGAAGAATTCAAATGGCCAGTGCTTCCTTGAGGATATCACTCTATGTAAGGTGATGTGTTTCTGGAGTAATAACCTTAGACATTAAGACCAAAGTTCTGCTACTTTGGAAGGAAGTAGATTTTGGAATACACATGTACGAGATTTCTATGAAATGGCTAATTTGTAAGCCCTTGAAAAAGAAAGAAGATATTTCTGTTATCTGAAAAAATTCCCTTATTTTGAACAACGCTGTTTTGTGATCAGTTCAGTTCAGTCGCTCAGTCGTGTCGGACTCTTTGCGACCCCATGAATCGCAGCACGCCAGGCCTCCCTGTCCATCACCAACTCTCGGAGTTTACCCATACTTACGTCCATCGAGTCGGTGATGCCATCCAGCCATCTCATCCTCTGTCGTCCCCTTCTCCTCCTGCCCCCAATCCTTCCCAGCATCAGGGTCTTTTCCAATGAGTCATCTCTTTGCATGAGGTGGCCAAAGTTTGGAGTTTTTGTGATAGCATCAGATAAATGAGTTAAAATTTCAGATTTGTTGGTGCCACCGAGGATAGTTGCCCTAAAAGGAATAAGAGTTAGACAGAGGTGGTGGGTTATAAGAACCGGAGTGTTGAATGCAGTCAGGCATCTCTGCTCATGTCTCTACCACTTGGCTTTGCAACACTTTGTACTTTATTCTATCTTCTTGCAACTCTAAGATTAGGTTGCAACATGGCTATACTTTAACACTTCTTTGGCATTTCCAAAAAATGTACACTCAGACATGTGACTCAGCAGTTCCAGGATCTACCCCAGTATCTACCCAAGAGAAACGAAAACACGGCCCCACAAGACTCGTTCAGGATTGCTCATAGGAGTATTATTCATAGTACCGTCCCCCACCCCGCAGCAAATAAAAGCCCCACTGGAAGCAATCCAAATGTCCATAGCAGATGAGTGGATAAATAAAACGTGGCACAATGGGTGCCCAACAATAATGTCATAACACAAGTGAACCTCAAAAACATCAGGTTAAGTGAAAAAAAGCCAGCCACGAGAGACTCCACATTGTACATTAATGGGTGATTTCTGGAAAAGGCAAAACTGTGGAGACAGAAAGCCGTGAAGGGCTGGGGCTGGAATCAAAGGTTGAGCACCACTGGGAATGAAGAGCTTTGGAGGTGCTGAGAGTGAGGAGGGGTGGAGAGGCTCCAGCACCGCCTCGTGGGGATGGCTGGACCCCTGTGTGAGTTTACTGAGCTCCTGGAACTGTAAAAAGCTTACAATGAGTGAATTTTTTTGTAGATAAATTATATCTCAGTAAAGCTATTTTTAAAACACTCAAAGAGGAAACATTTTTAGAGTATCTGTTTGGTTCTAGAGACATGTGAATATAAATTCCTACCCTTGCTGAACCCCCATGGCTGTTGTAAATATTGAGCTTTGGGGGAGATTTGGACCTGGTCGAAAGCAGTCTGTTGCAGACAGATTAGAGGCAGCCTCTGTTGAAAGACCAAGCCCTCCATCCGCTGCGGACGGCAGTGCTGGAGATGGCCCCCATATGCTGGGTTCTGATGCCCCCTAGGGACCGCAGGAAGAGGCTGTGGTTTTTTTCTCTGAGAAATAAAGGGAATGGTGATTGCTTTTTTCCAGTCTGTCAGTGAAGTTTGGAAAGGGGGAGAGTGTTCCTTCCTGCCCCGCCCTCCCCGCCCCCCCAGCCCCATCTGTCCCAGCTAGGGAGAAGCTGAAGAAATGCTTTGTCTAGAGTTGTTGCCTAATGAGACTGGAGACGATTCTCCAGCCCTAGAACTGGCGTTGTCTTCTAAGTATGAGGAGAATCCCCAGCACTTTGCCTTCCTCTGCTTCGCAGTCCTTCCTGCCCTTAATCTGAGCAGGTGGGGAGGTGGTGCTGTGGACAACTCAGAGGTAAGACAGCCCTGAGACTGGAGCCATAAATAAAACAGTTAGGTGTGCAATATGTGCTGGGCATTTAGAATGTTGATGCAGGTAATATATAGATGTCCTCAGGGAGATAACCTCCCATGGTGATCTACATTTTGGCAGATGGGACTCACCCCAAGCATAGAAACAAACATTTTTTGCAACCTTAAGAGCTGGGGAAAGGACACTGACACAGATAAAATCCAGGCACCGCGGAGTCTGCGAACGGGACAGAAAAATAAACAGTTTTTAAAAATACATTTTGAATGTAAAGGCAGTCAGCTTAGAAACAATTAGGAAATCACATTTGCAGAACAATTGACTTAATCAGCCTGTTCCTTTAGGAAACAATAAAATCTAAGTGTGTTTATGTGTGTATTGAAGATGTGCAGACAAGTTCCTGCCTTTTCCCACCTCTTAATCCTCACCTGATCTCGGAAGGATGTGGGGGCAGCCGGCCGCCAGCCAGGGTTGGGGAAACAAGATCGGTATTGATGGGCAGCTCGTGAATGGCTTGGTTATTATTGTGACGAGGGTTTTATTTTTATTTTCTGTTGCTTACTTGGGCTCCATAACGACTGAGTTTTATTGATGTTGATATCCTGGCTCCAGGCCTTCTCAGTGTTGTAAAAAAAAAAAATGTTTATATTTACTGTAAAAAGATAATCTTGCTTTTCAAAATGATTAATCACATACACAGAATTTCAGTGTGCCTGCCATTCATTTGTCAAATTCCTGATTTATAATTCATGCTCCCTCCCCTGAGGAGATGTTTTGTTCAGAAGGTATTTTCGGGAGGGTTATATTCCCTGCTAGTGAAATTAGTTTACTAAAATAAAAGCCTCATCCTAGGCTGAGCCAGAAGTTTGACCTGGGTAATTGGCCTTCACTCCTGGCTTAGAGGTTTCAGCACCAACAAGGAGATTTTGTCCCTCGCGGTTACGACT
The DNA here is from genome assembly GCA_024291935.2 of Okapia johnstoni. Taxonomy (NCBI): domain Eukaryota; kingdom Metazoa; phylum Chordata; class Mammalia; order Artiodactyla; family Giraffidae; genus Okapia; species Okapia johnstoni. The sequence goes on from CM044326.1 coordinate 6,554,757, forward strand.
TGGGCGCCTGGGAGCCGCCAGACCCCAGGGTTTGTGTTGACGCCGCAGAGCGTCCTTCAGAGCTGGGACTAGCCCGAGGGCAGGGCTGACACCCCTCCCCCGGGCAGCAGCACCAGTGGCCTGGCGAGGAGGGGCACGGTGGACCCCACCTTTCAGGTCCTGGCCACCCGCCTGCACACGTGGCCTTTCGGTGCCTAGCCTGAGCCTCGATTCCTTTGGGCAATATTTCACATTCATGTTCCAGCATGTTCCTATGCTGGGGAGTAAGCACTCGCTGAAAGGAAAGCATTTGTTGGCTTGCCCATTTTTGCCGCCTGACTTGGTGGCCCTGGATGTATCTCGAGGCCCCAGGTGGGTCTGAGAGGAGCCCCTCTTGGCTTCCGAGCTGCTGGCTTTGGACCCGCGGGCTCACTGTGCCCCTCCGCCACCCCGGCCTCTGCGGGGTGCAGCCCAGGGCTCGTGAAGGGCTGGGCTTCAAGCCGGGAGCAGGTCCCCCCTGGGCGCAGCGGCTCCTCCTCCTGCAGACCTGCAGGGCGCTCAGGTGACGCCGTTCCTCCCGCCTGTGGTCCCATGAGTGAGTGGAGTGGACGGAGCTACAGAAGGAGCTGAGGACCTGCGTGCAGCTCGTGGACGGCACCGGTCGTCCTGGACCCCCGTCTCCGAATGCCCCAGGAACTCCCGGGGAGACGTACGGGCAGGACCCGGGCTTCTGCTTAGTTCAGCCTGTGGGCTGACTGGCCGGTAGAGGCCTGGTCTGGGTGTGACTGAACCTCACCGGGCGCCGGGAGGTGCCCAGCGCACCCCGCCCCAGGGCAGAGGAGCGCTCCAGGCTTCCCTCTGGTCCATCCTGGCTCTGGGAAGGGAGCTGGGGTCCTTTCTTCTCTGCTGTGTGTGTTTTGGATCCCTGAGTGGGTCTTGGAAACTGCACACAATGTGGGACCAGTGCCTAGACTCAGTTTTGTAGAGGGTGCTGGAGCGAACCCCAGAAGGAAATAGGCTGGGTGGGGGCAGGATGGGGAGGGGTCTGAGGTCTGCAGGGAGCAGAGCTGTCAGTGCTGAGGACTTGGGTGCGGCCGTGACCCTGCCTGCCTGGTGTACTGATGCGCTGCAGACCCCAGGCTGGAGCTGTCCACTCTCTTGCCGCCCCGAGTAGGGGTTTTCTAGGGAGATCCAGGCTAGCAGCTGCCAATGCTGGCTGTCCCCCCGCCTCGCCTTCAGAGGCAGCCTTGTCTGCTGCTTCTGTGCCCACCCACCAGGGTGGACGTCTGATGGACACTCCGCCCCTCATGGTGCTCGGCATCTGTTAGACCAGTCCCTCTCCAGGTGTGGTCCCAGCACACAGCGTCAGCGTCCCCTGAGTGCTGGTTAAAAATGCAGATCCTCAACCCCCCTAGACCTGCTCAGGAGAAACCCCCCCGGTGGGGCCCAGCCCTCTGAAAATCTGCTTTGTGTGCCCTGAACTTGTTGGATGCTGAGTGGCTGTCGCCTGGATGGGTGGTCTGGGGGTTTGCCCCTCAGGGGCCATTTCTTCTCCCCCACCTTCTCCAGTGACCAGAGCTGAGACTTTTCAGGGTGGGGTGCATCTGGAGGAGGAACTGACCCATCTCCCCATCCCGTTCTCTCTCCTACCTGCTGAGCTGCACGGAGGGGATTGGATGGGATTTAACCCCGGGGATAATGGCAGGCTTTCTACAGCAAATATGTAAGCTGTTCCGGTTGAGTAACAGAGCATATCTGTTCTCCCGTGCACTGATTTCAAGTGCGTTGTACATACTCTGCTATAACCAGAGGCGTTTCTAGAGAATGATTTGAGTAGCAGCCTCTAGTGTGAGAAGCGTAATCGGGGTCATCAAATTAGTATTTTATCTGTTTTGACATTATCCTTGAATCACATTGTTGCTATTGTTAACAGGGACTCTTCCTTCTTAGATACTGTTAATAATTCCATCTCTGATCGGCAGAGGCGGTGTTTTCTGGAGCCACGTGGCGAAGAGTCCCAGAGCAGGGTGGCTGGAGGCAAAGGATAACAGTGCTCATGCTGGTTTCTCTGCTTCCAGGAACTACTCCTTCTACGTCCTTGACAACCAGAACTTGCAGCAGCTGTGGGACTGGGACCACCGCAACCTGACCATCAAAGCTGGGAAAATGTACTTTGCGTTCAATCCCAAATTGTGTGTCTCGGAGATTTACCGCATGGAGGAAGTGACGGGGACTAAAGGGCGCCAGAGCAAAGGGGACATCAACACCAGGAACAACGGGGAGAGAGCCTCCTGTGAGTGCGCCCTCCCACCGTGCGTGGTGGCTCCTGTTCGTGGCCCCTCCTCGCTTCACGCAGGCCTCTTAAACCAACACCTGGACATCTTCAAAGGCAGTAGTGAGGCAGATTCGTATTTGTCAATTTTCCGTGGCATCTATCTGTGTATAAACATTTATAAATGGGTTCTCACTCAGATTTTAAAGGGGTGCTTACTGAATACACAGAGTTAATACACAGAGTTAAGCATCTTTTATGCTCACGCACACTGTTGGATTATTTTCCAGGGGAGGGCTGGTCCCTCCAGCCCTGGGAGGGAGGGAGCGAGCCTGGCCCTGAGTCTCCGGGGTGGAGGGGAGGTCTGAGGGCAGGGGGGCTCAGCTGCAGCCCCTGTGGCCATGGGCCCCCAACCAGGATCCTGGTCCCACCACAGCATGAAAAATGGAGAGAGACTGCCTCCCTGAATTAATACTGCTTTTTAAATTTAGAACAGTATGATTAGAATCTTATATTGGTTACATGACTTCTGCTTGAAGGTTTTGCCTCTGAGCAGTGAGTTTCTCACCTAACCCTGTATATAAAACTGCTTTTAAAAATGATGTGCTTCTATGTGGCTGGATCCGGTTATGCAAGTAAATTGTCTCTCCACCATTGGCTTTTGATAAGAGACAGTATGCGAAAAACATAGACTAATCCCTGTGATCCGGGGTGATTTGCACACGTGCACATGCGCAGGAGAGAATCTTAGAGACCATCAGCATTGGACTCCGTTTTGTGGGCTCTGGATTCACCCCGTAGACTCTCAAGTTGCTCAGGAAGGGATTTTAGGGGAGACAAACCCAACGCAGAGCTGGAGGGCCTTCTCCCTGCGCACCCCACCACCACCCTCAGCACACTCCTGTTGAGACGATGGCAGAGTGGATGTCGCCGAGTTCTGTCAAAGTGTTTTTCTGCTCAGAGTCAGCCAGTCTGACCTGTCGGATCATGAATACAGTAGCCATTTATTTTCTTTTGGGGGAAAAAAAAATCATATTTCCTGTCTAAATAACACTTGAGCAGAAACTGCAGCATTTTTTCCATCTCAATCCATCACGTTTTGCCGCACAGACATCTTAGTTTGTAACTGTTGCTGGCCTCTGCTTCACCTCCCGAGGGTGCAGTGGGACTCAGGCAAATCCAGGGCAGGGGGCGGGAGGGCCAGTTCCTAGGAGAGCTTGGGTCTCAGCCCCGGGTGGCCTCATCAGCCCTCTCCGAGTTCTCATCAGTTTGAATCTGCCCGGGAGGAAGGGGACCTGGGACAGCATCCCTGTGGTGCTCCCCGGCCCAGGCTTCCTCCCACAGAGGATGGGAGCTGTGCCAAGCGAGGTGGACTCTGTCAGGGCTCAGTCCTTGCCCTGCTACACGTTGGCACTGCCGGAGCCTCCAGGGAGTTTCTGGAGGTGTTGCACAGGAAGGTGTCGGTACCAAGTTCAGACTAAGAAAAGTTCCCCTCTCATGGCACACCTGCCCCGTTACTGTTACTGATGCGACCAGGCAGATCCACAATGCTACAGGTGTCACGTTGTCTAAGAAGACTCTGCCGGCATCAAGGTCTGCTCACGCTCCCCAGCCCCCTCGGTGGCCCACATCTCAGACAGGGCCAGAGAGACAAGCCCCCTTGCTGCAGCCAGCAGCCCTCTTCCAGGTTATTAAGAATCGCCCACAGGTTCACATCCAGGGCCCCACGTGAACAGAAACAGGACCGAGCCCCTTGCAGGCCCTGTAGCGCAGTGTTTGGGTCCTTAGTGGAAACAGCAGAGTCACTGAGATGTTCAAACAGGGGCTTTGCACGCACAGCCAGCTTCAGGGGAGAGGGCCATGGTGGCGGGCAGGTGGCCCCGGGGCGCACGGGAGGGGAGGCCGCAGATCGCTGTCTCTCACGGGTGTGCCTCTGCCCAGGTGAGAGTGATGTCCTGCACTTCACCTCCACCACCACGTGGAAGAACCGCATCATCATCACCTGGCACCGGTACCGGCCGCCCGACTACCGGGACCTCATCAGCTTCACCGTCTACTACAAGGAAGCGTGAGTGTCTGCACCTGCGGATGGCCTTCTGTGGGTGGGCTCCATCCTCCCCTCCCCACCCCCGTCAGGGGACAGCCACGACCACCAGTGACAGCTGTAAACGGAAATGTGTTTTCTCAACCCCTTTCCTTCTTCAGTGGGTGCTTAGAGGTGCCTGAATAAAAAAAGTCCAAAGGGAAAAACTTCCTTTGTGACTTAGGTCAGCTCAAACATTCCGAAGCTGGGATGGAGCCTGTGGTGGGGGCATCACTGTAGCCTTGGTGCCCTCTAACCCATAGTCCAGGGACACCCGCCTCAGGGTACTCAGCCCACCTCGAGGTGACCCTCACACGAGTCCTTCGTCCAGTCCCATCACTCCCTCTATGGCCCCTCCCCAGATGTGACCCTCCAAACAAGGGATGGAGAATGGAGAGAGACTGACCTCATGTCTCGAACCTTTCAGGATCTCTCCCCAAATCTGCCAGGGGCATTTCTTGTCCTTCAAGGGATACCTGCCTGCCTGGGCAGCCAGCACATCTCTCCTGATGGCAGGGATGTCTTCTCTGTCCGCCCCTTCCTTCTAGTGCCTCCTGTTTCCAGATGGTTGCCCGGGGCTCTTAGTCACCCTCTTCATCCAGGTCCCATCTTGAGGCCATAGGGCCCTCTCCCGGGCACTTGGCTTCCCTGGAGCTGGAACCAGAGCCATGGTGACAGCATCTGGTACCCTTTTCCCTGCTCCAGCTGGGCCCTGGGAGTGCCATGGTCATGACAAAGTCCAGATGCAGGATTCTCCGGCATTCAGTGTCCCTGCACGTGAGAGTCACTCGTCCTCCATCACGACGACAGGGAGGGGTGTGTGAGTGTCGGTTTCAGAAACCAGTGGCTGTCCAGCCCTTCCATCTGAGGGGCGTGGGATCCCTGCCCAGCTCCGCATCTGTGCAGAACCACCGTCCTCTTTGACAGTCCTACCAGTGCTCTGGCAGGGTCGGCTGGCACTTTCACCAAGGGGTTGACGTTAGTGTCTGAGATAATCTGGAAACTAAATATTTGAATGTGATAAAGATACTTAAGCAATCAGAATTGTTTGTGAGCAAATTAGATTTTGGAGGCTGTATTTGAGAAGCTGTTTTTCTGTGGCAAAGGCTTTCCTCCAGAAGTTATTCTTTATCAATAACTGATGTTTGCATTAAGTGATTGCCCTTGTTTTTTCTTTATTGCCACAGTGGGAAGAGAGGGAAAGAGTATTTGTATATCCTGTTCAGGAGCAGTGTTTCCAATCCCAGTAATTACAGAACTTACTCTTCCTGAGGCAGAGGGTTTGATTCTATAGTACATAGAGAACCAAGTGAAACCTGGAGTCCGGTAGCTTACTTTTATTCTATAAAGATCTAACTGCTGATGTGTTTTACCCAGAATCCCCATTATGGAAAGCGGAAGGGGGACACCTGGGGGAGGTTTCTTAGCACTTCAGTGTCAGCACCATAAAGCACTGTCTGAACTTCGTCGACTGTGTTTCAGCCCCTTTAAAAACGTCACGGAGTATGATGGACAGGACGCCTGCGGCTCCAACAGCTGGAACATGGTGGACGTGGACCTCCCGCCCAACAAGGACGTGGAGCCTGGCATTCTACTGCACGGGCTGAAGCCCTGGACGCAGTACGCCGTTTACGTCAAGGCCGTGACCCTCACCATGGTGGAGAACGACCACATCCGCGGGGCCAAGAGCGAGATCTTGTACATTCGCACCAACGCCTCAGGTACCCACGCACAGCCCCCACCGTCCCCGCCTCATCAGCCCCCGTTCCTGGCTCACAACAAGATGCAGTCAGAGGGCTGTCCCTGAGCTGCGCCCATTGTCTCTCCCCATCCTGGGCCAGCGTGTCTTTCATTTGTCTGTCTTGTCCATGTATCTGTATAATACCTTAGCAGTATCATATTTGTTTTCCTACTCCCAATACCCCAGCCTCTTCCAGGACATCTCTGGACTTGGCAACTTCTTCCGTCATCATTCCGATTGTCCTGGACCAGTGAGCCCAGGTCCCCAGGGTGCTGGGTTGGTTTCACTGGGAGGCCCCAATGGGATGCAGTCCCCTAGGCTCTCCTTGTCATTCATTTGGATAGTCGGACCTCTGGGAACTGAAGCCCTGCTGGTTGGCGTTCAGTTTATCTCAGGCTCGCTGGTTTCTCACCTTCATCCCGTAGCACCTAGGGTTCCAAGCAAACACAAGGTGAAAAGCGTGAGAGGAACCACGTGGTAGACACTGCAAGCGCTCGCTGATGACAGTGTGCCTCCTTCTCCCCTGCTCCCCACTTTCTAAACGACCTCATTTCTCCTCTCCAGAATCTGAAACTAACGAGAGCAGACGTTTGTGTCAATTTTCCAAGTGTATGAACACCAGGTTAGAAGTAGGGAAATGCACATCATTTCAAAAGGCACTTAAACATTCTTTGATGATAGCCATTGTTACAATGCGTAGGCTGTTACAACACATATAAGCTAGCACAAAGTGACTTTACACGGCAAAGAGGGAGAGGAGAAAATGTTGGTCCGGAAATCCTTTTGCTCATGTTCTCTTGCCTCCTCCTCCCCTCCCCTGTTCCAGCCCAATGCTCTTCTAAGTGGCTACAATCGTGTCACTGATGGTACAGCGTTTGTATTAATAAATGTGACACAGGCTTCTGATTCTAGGCCTGGGATGATGTAGCAGGGGCTCAAGGAAACAGAACAAGTTGCTCAGCCTAAAAATTTGGAAGTAATTCGTTGTGACTAATTTGGGGAAAATAAAAATCTTTCTTTGCTATGACCAATTCTTAAGAAACTTGTTTCTTTTCCCCAAAGATGGAAAACAAAGCACTGCACAAATTGAATCAGTTTGCCCCATTTGGCGCCTGTCCTTACAGGTGGTAGTCAGAGAATGGCTTAGTCCTTAGCTTCAATTTTTTTTCTGTGACACCTGTTATTGAAACATCTCGGGGTCAGCTGTGTGTTTCTGAAATACTTATTCTAGGAAGCGCTAAAGTGGCCTAGCATTTAGTAGTTCAACGTTTTCCCAGAGAAAGTTAGCATTAGTCATAACTTTTTCCTAAAGCGTCCTTCCTTACAAGTGTTCAGAACCTCATGTATATGTTGTGCCTTAAGCTTTCAAATTTGAAAAGCACTTTGCATAGGAAGCTCAGCTCAGTGCTCTGTGATGACCTAGGGGTGAGATGGGGATGTGTGAGGGAGCCTCAAGAAGGCGCGGATATATGTATACAAACAGCTAATTCATGTTGTACGGCAGAAACTAACAACATTGTAAAGCAGTTATACTCCAATTAAATTTAAAAAAGCAGCTTACATGACCACATTGCTTAAGTGGCATGTAGCGAACGTGTTTTTTGCACTTTGGTAAACCTGCCAAAATCAATGCTTTTTTTGTGAACCTAATGAAAACAAGATTTCAGTGGTCCCTGGATGCATTTGCCCTTTATACACAATTCAGCTCTGGGTTTAGGGTTTAGGGGCAATAGTAAGTACAGTTTGACCAGATTCTTATGCTTTGCCTGTAAATCAATATTATTTTGATGGTAACAAGAGTCCATGACTTGAAATCAGGGCTTTATGTGTGTTCCAGGTATTTTTAGACTTCTCATAGTCATAACTCCATACTTCCACTGATTCATGGTTATACAATTGTCAGATTTACAGACCCTTTTTCATGGCCTTTTCCTCCAGAGCCTCCTGTGCCCTGCCCCCCACCCCCCATCATCCTTTTTACATCCCCCCTTTTATTTTGGCTTTTTTCCTTTTTTATCAGAGATTCAAAATCGCAAATAAAATAGAAGTCAGTTGTTTTTTTTTCTAATTTTTTAAAAATTTAGGATAATTACTTTACAATATTGTTTTGGTTTCTGCTACATATCCACATGAATCCACCATAGGTATACCTATGTCCCCTCTGTCTTGAACCTACCCCCCCACACAAGGCAGTCGGTTTTGCCATTTGCTGACACTGCCCGAGTTAACCGTTCTGGAGGATGGCAGCGCTGACACGGGACAGCCCAGCATTTGCATTAACTGTAGATTCTAAGTCGTCCATCCCAACCCCGGCTGCGCCCGCACCGCCCTTTGCCATTGGCTGCTCAGTCATGTTTGTCATCGCGGAGATGACCTGAGAACAGATGCTATGAAGGGAAAGGAATACAGTTTGGAAACAAGGTTCGGTTCGCGTCCTGCGTCTCCATGTCCACCGCCGTTTTCCTGCCCAGGTCACACTCTGGTGGGTGTGTGCTGAGTGTCTGGCAGCCTGGGTCTCGGCTTCGCTCCATTTTCTGAAGTGTCCTTTGCCCCCCTTCCCAGTTCCTTCCATCCCCCTGGATGTCCTCTCGGCCTCAAACTCCTCTTCTCAGCTGATCGTGAAGTGGAACCCGCCCTCCCTGCCCAACGGCAACCTGAGCTACTACATCGTGCGCTGGCAGCGCCAGCCCCAGGACAGCTACCTGTACCGGCATAACTACTGCTCCAAAGGTGAGGGGGAGGTCGGGGGGGGGGCGGCCCCGCGACCCCCAAGCCCCGAAGCCGCACCCCGGGCGCGCCGGCATCTGTCAGGGCGTGAGGGGGCAGCGGCGGTCCTGAGCCCGGGTGCCCGGGGCTCTCCCTCCCCGGGCAGCCCGTGTAACTTGGCTCTCACGGGGCCACTCTGTTCCGAGCAGACAAAATCCCCATCAGGAAGTACGCCGACGGCACCATCGACGTCGAGGAGGTGACGGAGAACCCCAAGACTGAGGTGTGCGGCGGGGAGAAAGGGCCGTGCTGCGCTTGCCCGAAAACTGAAGCCGAGAAGCAGGCGGAGAAGGAGGAGGCCGAGTACCGCAAGGTCTTCGAGAATTTCCTGCACAACGCCATCTTCGTGCCCAGGTACCGCCATCTTGGGGCCCAGGTACCGCCATCTTCATACCCAGGCACCGCGTCCTCCGCGGTGCTGCCGCCCCCACCCCAGCAGACGGTGCGCAGGTTGACTGCCCGGAAGTGAGGCCCCGGGGGCCATCACGGAGAGCCGACAGGGCAGGCGACCGGCTGGGCGGGTGGGCGCTCACAGCCTGCGCTGCGGGGCCCGTCAGGGTGACAGGCTACAGGTGACAGCCGCCTAGCCCCCTGTGGGTGGCCTGTGGGCTCAGGGAGCGGCGAGCACCGCCCCGGCCACGATCAGAGAGGAGCCAGAGTTGGGGCCCTCCCTGCGCTTGCCTGCTGGACTCCCAGCCTGGCCGAGGAGGAGCGAAGTGAGAAGAAACTCCGAGTCAGTTTTGAAAGGGTCTCCACCTCAAAGCATAACCGAGCACCGCAGTCCCTTGAACAACAGTTTGTTAGGCCGTGCCAGAGACAGCCTTTCCAAGCCAAACAGCTCAATCCCAGGGCATCTGTCTTCTCTGTTGCTGCAGCCTCCACTTCTGCCAAGTGGGGACACATTGGAGGAAAATAAAGGTTTAGAGCAGAATTATTCAAGTTGCCAAAAGCTGGGAACAACCCACGTGTCCACCAGCAGATGAAGGGGTGAGCCAATGTGGTCTTTCCCTGCGATGGAATATTATTCAACAATATAGAGGAATGGAATTCTGAGCAACACGAATGAGCCTTGAAAACACTATGTTGAGTGAAAGCAGCCAGATGCAGAGGGTGATATTACATGATTCCATGTGTGTGAAATATCCAGAACAGGCAAATTCATGGCAACAGAAAGTAGATTAGAGATTACCAAGGGCTAGGGAGAGGGGAAATGGGGAGTTATTCCTTACTGGGTGTAGAACTTCTGTTTGGGGTGATTAAAGATTTTGGTGATGGTTACACAGCATTATAAATGTCATCAAGGACACTGAATTTTACACCTAAAAGTAGTTAAAATTACAAAGTTTTCTTAATTTTTTTTTTTTTAATTTTAAAAGTTTGTTTTACCACAACAAAAAATAGTTTAAAATAAACAAACAGAGGGACATCTAACAGGGCAGCCTGGTAGTGTCTGGGGAAGGAGATTGAAACGGAGTGGTGGTTGATGGTGCCTTTTTCTTCCTGAAAAATTGTAGCACGGGGTTTAGAAACAACCTCCTGCCTGAAATCTGGGCAGAGGAGCAGGATCCAGGCCAGTTTTGTACCTGCAAGCCCGTTTCCCCACCCCTGTGGTGTCCCTGCTGCCAGTGCATTCTCCTGGTCATCCCTCTTCTCCCAGCTCCCCACCCGCAGGGACACCAGCAGCCCGGCTTCTGCTTATTCTGCATTTGCTTTGCCCTCAAAGGCTGTCTTAGGTTGTAGCAACAGAGGGTTTTGAAAGAGACTTCTATTTTCTGTCAAGTGACCTTCCTGATATTTGTATAGTAGTCAAAGATAGACATCTTACTTTGGAAGTCTTTAAAACAGGAAATCAAGACCTTTTAGAAGTGGAGGCACTAGTTTTTTTTCTTTTTTCCAGGAGAAACTCTGGGTCATTTCACAGCTTTCTTCCTCCTCCCTGCTCTCCTGCTGTTGAAACCATAGCACCTCCCACCCTGCCCCACCAGTGACGTGTTCTGCTCGCAGTGGATGGTAGGGCTGCAGCTCACGTGTTAGCCCAGATGTTCTGTATGTTGTGCGTGCTTTCAAGAATCAGGAAGTTTGAGGGAGGTTAGAAAAGAGCTCAAAGATGTTTTCAAACTAGAACCCAGGTTCAGTGGCTTTTCCACCATGCTGATTCATTAACAGTGAATCTGGGGCTGGCTTGGGCCTCCCTCCCACCAGACCAGGAAAGGACTGGTTCAAAATTGGAAAAGGTGTACGACGAGGCCATATATTGTCACCTTGCTTATGTAACTTATATGCAAAATACATAATGCAAAATGCCAGGCTGGATGAGTCACAAGCTGGAATCAAGATTGCTGGGAGAAATATCAACAACCTCAGATATGCAGATAACAGCACCCTAATGACAGAAGGTGAAGAGTAACTAAAGAGCCTCGTGATGAGTGTGAAAGAGGAGAGTGAAAAATCTGGCTTAAAACTCAGTATTCGGTGGCTCACTGGTAAAGAATCCACTTGCTGATGTGGGAGACATGGGCTCGATTCATGATCCTGGAAGAGCCCACATGCTGCAGAGAAACTCAGTCTGTGCTCCGCAGCTATGAACCTGTGCTCTAGAGCCCATGCCCTGGAACAAGAGAAGCCTGAGCACCGCAACTAGAGAAAAAGCCCACACAGCAGCAAAGACCCAGCACAGCCAATAAATAAGTAAATAATTAAGAAAAAAAAAGAACCCAACATTCAAAAAACTAAGATCATAGCATCCAGTCCCATCACTTCATGGCATATAGATGGGGAAAAGTGGAAACTGACTGACTTTATTTCCTTGGGCTCCAAAATCACTGTGGACTGTGAAATGCAGCCATGAAATTAAAAGATGCTTGTTCCTTGGAAGGAAAGCTATGACAAACCTAGACAGTGTATTAAAAAGCAGAGATATCACTCTGCCAACAGAGGTCCACATAATCAAAACTGTGGTTTTTCCAGTAGCATGTATGAATGTGAAAGTTGGACCATAAAGAAAGCTAAGCCCTGAAGAATTGATGCTTTTGAACTGGAGTGTTGGAGAAGACTCTTGAGAGTCCCTTGGACTGCAAGGAGATCCAACCAGTCCATCCTAAAGGAAATCAGTCCTGAATATTCACTGGAAGCACTGATACTGAAGCTGAAGCTCTGATAGTTTGGCCACCTGATGATAAGAGCTGACTCACTGGAAAAGGCCCTGATACTGGTAAAGATTGAGGGCAGGAGGAAAAGGGGGCAGAATAGGATGAGGTGGTTGGATGACATCACCGACTCAACAGACATGAGTTTGAGCAAACTCCGGGAGACAGTGAAGGCCAGGGTAGCCTAGCATGCTGCAGTCCATGGGGTTGAAAAGAGTCAGACACGACTGAGTGGCTGAACAACAGCTATCGATTAACCACTCAGGGAGCATGAGGTGGTTTGCAGTGCAGAGAAAGCAAAATAAATGATGAAGGAAATCCCCATATTATTTGTTGGTTGTTATACAAAGGGGTTGAATAGCTCCGTTTATTACAAGGTGAAGATTTTTCTTTTCTTTCTCTTACTCTGGCTCGAGTCAGAAGCCCTCACTCAGAAGCCATGTTTCTTTCTTCCTTGCAGACCCGAACGGAAGCGGAGGGATGTCATGCAGATCGCCAACACCACCATGTCCAGCCGGAGCAGGAACACCACGGTGCTGGACACCTACAACATCACAGACCCGGAAGAGCTTGAGACCGAGTACCCTTTCTTCGAGAGCAGAGTGGACAACAAGGAGAGAACTGTCATCTCCAACCTCCGGCCTTTTACTCTATACCGAATCGACATCCACAGCTGTAACCACGAGGCTGAGAAGCTCGGCTGCAGCGCCTCCAACTTTGTCTTTGCGAGAACCATGCCTGCAGGTATGGGGTGATCCAGCTCACCCACACCCAACCTAGTGGAGACAGAGGCTGACACTCTTAGTCTCAGTCCTGCTGATTAAAGAACAGTGGTCATTTGCTGACTTGGTATCCCAGTAGGGAATGGCATTCATGCATAGCAACCCCACTCCCACCCCAGTCTCTCCATACAAAGTACTTGAGAGCAGGAAGCTCAATTCAGAGTCGACTCTTTTCCTTCTTTTCGTGGGTTTGCATCATGCATTCCCATGGCCCTTTTCTGCCAGGCCCCTCCTGAGTTCTCAGAGTTTCCGTGAAATCCGCAGTGTGCTGCCCTGATTCAGAGTGAGCATCACTCCTCAGGATCAGTTCCTATGCAGCCTTTGGCCCTGCTTGTTTAGTCTTCACCTTCCGCTTGTAAGTTAGAACCTGCCTGTGGCTCAGACAGCCACACATCCACCTTTCAGGATGGGCGAACTGCAGCATTTGCTTCCCTGCAGAGCTGGCAGGGAACACAGAGTGTTTGCTTCTGGTGATGGGGCCTCCTGGGTGTGGTTCCAGCACGGACGTGCCTCTGCCAGCCGACCCAGCCTTCGTCTCCTCACCCTCCCAGGAGAGACGCAGCCCAGCTGATTTCTCTGAGCCCTTCCCAGCTGGAACTTACAGTGTCTTTGCTCACCACCTAGCTTACTACTTTAAGAAACAAAAGCAAGAGAGCAAGCACCCAGCCTTCCCCGACAGCGGGAAGAATCGCTGATTCCACCCCAGCGAACTTGCACTCACCAGCAGCTTCCTGGCGGCTTCCTCCCAGGCAGGCTTGAGGACCATCCTTCACACCTGCCCAGAAACTGCGTCTGCCACGTGCAGATGCAGAGCGCAGGGTCCAGAACCCAGCCTGCAGGCTGGGGCCGCCGCTTCTGCTCACGCCGTGCCTTTTCCATGCTGCTGGTATCGACAGCATCGCATAGAAGCCGAGAACCAGACCTGAGTGACTTGAATTGCCAAGATTGTCCTCCTGTGCTTGAGAGTAGGCTTTTCTGTTGGGGGACCGGAGTGGGAAGGGAGGGTATGATGGCATCTTGAGGCTTGCAATCATTAGGTTGCTCCGATTCCAAAACCCCTGCTGTGTGTGCGTGGCCAGGCCAAGAGGAGTCACCGCAGCTGCTGTCCACTGTCCTGTGTGAGGGGTTGGGGAGGGTATTCTTAAGTTAGTCCAGTGTTTCTGTCCCTTCTTGGGGACTTTAATCTAACTTTCTTACCTGTTTCAATTGTTACACAGAAGGAGCAGATGACATTCCTGGGCCAGTGACCTGGGAGCCAAGGCCTGAGAACTCCATCTTCTTAAAATGGCCAGAACCTGAGAATCCCAATGGATTGATCCTAATGTATGAAATAAAATATGGATCCCAAGTCGAGGTGAGTCTGGACACTGGACACATGTAGGTGCATTTCCGTTACAAGTGTGGTGTACGTTACACCATTACACAGGGCACCCCCTGATTAGCTGAAGACTTGAAACAATGGAATAAGGAAGCGAGTCAGTGAGGATTTAGGTCTTTTTAGCAGCTCTATGCTCTTTGAGGAATTTTCACGGTATGCAATTTTCACTGGCTTATCCTCACCACCCCTCCAAGAAACGGTTTCTTTACAGAAAATGATCTTTTAACCTAGAGACTGATCTTAACAACTTAATCTTTCTGAAACTCTTTTTGGTTAAAGAGATAAGGTTTGGTTAACACTTGGGTGTGCTTGCAGTTACTGGAGGACTGCCACATGTAAAGCTGGTGTTTTCTCTTTTATTGTAAATTGGGGTCAGCGTTCAGTGGGAGGTGAGAGGCCAGGCAGCCACAGCTGCCCTTTTCCAACGTGTGAGGGGGAATTGACGTGTATGTTTTCTTTCCTGCAGGATCAGCGGGAATGTGTGTCCAGACAGGAGTACAGGAAGTATGGAGGGGCCAAGCTAAACCGGCTCAACCCAGGGAACTACACAGCCCGGATCCAGGCCACCTCTCTCTCTGGGAATGGATCGTGGACGGATCCTGTATTCTTCTATGTCCAGGCCAAGAGTAAGGCCGTGGTGGGAGCCGCTGATGGGGCCAGGACCGGGGAAGCCTGGGTCGTCTGGTTTTCTGATTCCCATCACCCACCACTGAGAAGAGGCACACTAATGCCAGCACCCCGTCTGGGGGCTCAGGCTAGGGAGCTGCTGCACACGGGGTCCCTGCCTCTGAGACCTTCTTATGAGGGAGTCAGCAAGGGGGCCCTCGCTCTCAGCTTGATTTATGTCCAGAGCATTTTGCAAAGTACTGAATTGACCATTCTGCCTTCTGTCTCGTCAGGGATGCTGCTTGGGGCTCAGACTCAGGGCTTAGAATCCTAAGGGGGGACACAAACCTGGGGCCCTTCTGGTCCAGCCCGCTTCAGGGCCGGAGTCGCAGTGACAGAATCCCAGGCCGAGGCTTCGCCCCATCACTGCTCATCGGTAAAATACAGATGCGCTTATGAAGCAGCAACACACATTGAGAGTACATAGTACTCCCTGTTTGGTGATGGGCTTCCCAGGTGGCGCGGGTGGTAAAGAACCTCCTGCCAATACAGAAGATGTCAGAGACTTGGGTTCGATCCCTGGGTCAGGACAATCCCCTGGAGGAGGGCACGGCAACCCACTCCAGTATCCTTGCCTGGAGAGTCCCATGGACAGAGGAGCCTGGAGGGCTGTAGTCCATAGGGTTGCAGAGCGCTGGACACGACTGAGCGACTTAGCACACATGCACACACACCTTCCCCGTTCAGCACAGAGACAGGGCCGTGTGCTGAGTTTACCCTCAAACCAACAACACGACAGGATTCTTAGAAGGCCATTCTGTGAGAGGATGTTAGATTTTAAACCTGAGTTTTGTAAAATGTATGAGCACAAGGGCACTGTACTTTCTTGGCCAAGAAAATCTGGTATTTTCGGTTGGTGACATAAATATTTCTTGTTAGTTTCATTTTGAGATTGTACTATTTTGTGGTAGAAACCAGATTTTTAAGATTATTTTATGTTCATGTAATGGGATCAGTTCAGTTCAGTTCAGTTCAGTCGATCAGTCGTGTCCAACTCTTTGTGACCCCATGAGCTGCAGCACGCCAGGCCTCCCTGTCCATCACAAACTCCTGGAGTTTACCCAAACCCATGTCCATCGAGTCGATGATGCCATCCAACCATCTCATCCTCTGTCGTCCCCTTCTCCTCCTGCCCCTAATCCTTCCCAGCATCAGGGTCTTTTCAAATGAGTCAGCTCTTCGCATCAGGTGGCCAAAGTATTGGAGTTTCAGCTTCAACATCAGTCCTTCCAATGAACACTCAGACTGATCTCCTTTAGGATGGACTGGTTGGATCTCCTTGCAGTCCAAGGGACTCTCAAGAGTCTTCTCCAACACCACAGTTCAAAAGCATCAATTCTTTGGCGCTCAGCTTTCTTTCTAATCCAACTCTCACATCCATACATGACTACTGGAAAAACCATAGCCTTGACTAGACAGACCTTTGTTGGCAAAGTACTGTCTCTGCTTTTTAATATGCTGTCTAGGTTGGTCATAACTTTTCTTCCAAGGAGTAAGCATCTTTGAATTTCATGGCTGCAATCACCACCTTCAGTGATTTTGGAGCCCCCCAAAATAGTCAGCCATTGTTTCCACTGTTTCCCCATCTATTTGCCATGAAGTAATGGGACCAGATTCCATGATCTTAGTTTTCTGAATGTTGAGCTTTGAGCCAACCTTTGCACTCTCCTCTTTCACTTTCATCAAGAGACTCTTTAGTTCTTCTTCACTTTCTGCCATAAGGGTGGTGTCATCTGCATATCTGAGGTTATTGATATTTCTCCTGGCAATCTTGATTCCAGCTTGTGTTTCTTCCAGCCCAGCATTTCTCATGATGTACTCTGCATGTAAGTTAAATAAGCAGGATGACAATATACAGCCTTAACGTACTCCTTTTCCTATATGGAACCAGTCTGTTGTTCCATGTCCAGTTCTAACATGCTTCCTGACCTGCATACAGGTTTCTCAAGAGGCAGGTCAGATGGTCTGGTATTCCCATCTCTTTCAGAATTTTCCACAGTTTATTGTGATCCACACAGTCAAAGGCTTTGGCATAGTCAATAAAGCTGAAATAGATGTTTTTCCTGGAACTCTCTTGGTTTTTCTGATGATCCAGTGGATGTTGACATTTTGATCTCTGGTTCCTCTGCCTTTTCTAAAACCAGCTTAAACATCTGGAAGCTCACGGTTCACGTATTGCTGAAGCCTGGCTTGGAGAATGTTGAGCATTACTTTACGAGTGTGTGAGATGAGTGCAATTGTGCGGTAGTTTGAGCACTCTTTGGCATTACCTTTCTTTGGGATTGGAATGAAGACTGACCTTTTCCAGTCCTGTGGCCACTGCTGAGTTTTCCAAATTTGCTGGCATATTGAGTGCGGCACTTTCACAGCATCATCTTTTAGGATTTGAAATAGCTCAACTGGAATTCCATCACTTCCACTAGCTTTGTTTGTAGTGATGCTTTCTAAGGCCCACTTGACTTCACATTCCAGGATGTCTGGCTCTAGGTGAGTGATCACACCATCATGATTATCTGGGTCATGAAGATCTGTTTTGTACAGTTCTTCTGTGTATTCTTGCCACCTCTTCTTAATATCTTCTGCTTCTGTCAGATCCATACCATTTCTGTCCTTTATTGAGCCCATCTGCATGAAACGTTCCCTTGGTATCTCTGATTTTCTTGAAGAGATCTCTAGTCTTTCCCATTCTACTGTTTTCCTCTCTTTCTTTGCACTGATCACTGAGGAAGGCTTTCTTATCTCTCCTTGCTATTCTTTGGAACTGTACATTCAAATGGGTATATCTTTGCTTTTCTCCTTTGCTTTTCACTTCTCTTCTTTTCACAGCTATTTGTAAGGCCTCCTCAGACAGCAGGTTTGCTTTTGCATTTCTTTTTCCTGGGGATGGTCTTGATCCCTGTCTCCTGTACAATGTCACGAACCTTTGTCCATAGTTCATCAGGCGCTCTGTCTATCAGAGGTAGATAATGGGATCAGACAGGTCATAACACTATTCCTGACTGCTTGCTAGAGAAAAAGCAACCCCCGCTTGCTGAGTGGTGCTTCTTTTGGGTCAAGTGGGCAGTTCCCACTGTCCTTGTCCCCTCTGGTGTCCACATCTGTGCTGCTCTGGTCCAGAGTCTGAGTTATTAAACTCAGGATTCAATCGATCCAGCAGTCCATCTGGTTAGTGCCTAAAAGTCAAAGACACACATGATATTTAGAAATCTACGGTGTGACAGATACCGAAAGAAGGATGGGGGGAAATAGAATTGCCGACCTTGAGGCATCATTTTATGAGCCTGGCACTGTATGAGGGCTAAACAGATGCTTAGATCATTCCATCATCTAAACTGGTCTGAATCCGCCCCGCGCCCCGCTTCTCCTGCTCTTTCCAGTTGGCAGGTGCCATGCCCTCCGGCACAGGAGCTTGCTCTGTACTCCCAGAGCCCTCCCCAAAGAAGTGACGTCTTGCCCTGCTCTGTGGCCTTCTCCTGTCCGCATCCATCGCTCAGGAACAGAGCCCAGGTTTAGAGGACTCATGCGGCGCTGTGTTGTTTGAAACAGCAGCATGGGCTTCTGAGGCGCAGTGAGCTTGGCTTATCGGCGAGAAGACAGCGTCCTGTCTGCCGTCGCCCCCCACTGTTAACCCTGTGGGTCCTGGGAGCCGGTGGGGAACCCGGAGCCCCTCTGGTGGCGCCTTTCCAGCAGGAGTTGGCAGACACCACAGGGAAATGGGATCTGTGTGCCTGCTTCACCGTCAGGAGGCTCTTCCTTATGTCAGACCAGATTCCCTCCTGCTAGGATTGAGCCTCCTCTCCTGCTCGATCCTCAGAGGAGACGGAAGCTTTGGAAGCTTTCTGGCAATTGCTCTCCTTTTGGGAGCCCTTCATGTGCTTGAATACTATTAAATTACTCTTCAGGCTTTTCTTCTCCAGACTAAATAATCTCAAGTTTTGGGGCCTTTTCTCATAAGCCAGTCTCAGAAACCAATTTTCCAGCTATTCAATCATTTTGTTCTTCTCTGGATGTGTTCCAGTTTCTTCATGTCCCTGTTGAAATGTGAAACTCAAAAAGAACATGGTACAACCTGACCAGTAGTATAAGTGATACACACAGAAGAAATAGTCCTCAGGGGGCAAAAAAAAACCTCCCCTAGCTTCCCAAAGGCCTTGTTAACTTTCAACTGTTTTCAAGTACTAGGAAATGTGGGAGCCTGCATCCATTTCTAGAGTACTTTGATAAAAATGCTTTAATTAAAAAATTAAAATAGGTTTAATAGTCTTTACAGGGTAGTAATAATAGTAGTATTTAGTGGCAAAGTAATTATTGATGGGGGACCTAATAGATGTAACTGGGTCCCCAGTGAGTTCCACCCTCGTTTCCACATAGACATTGCTCAAATACCCCACAGGCACTTGCGATGCCTCACGCACAAAACCAGAATCACAGTTGACACCTTCAGAATCCATCTCCCTCCTCTGTTCCTCAGCTCAATCTGTGGCCCTTAACCCACACAGCACCCAAGCCAGGAGCCTCACAACCAGTGCTCCCATTTCCTTCTCTCCTGCCACCCCACTTCTCATTCAGCCCACATCTCATCTCGTCTGCCTCTGAGTCCAGCCTCTGTAGCCACCACCACCAGCCGAGCCCCTAAGGCACTTATTTCGTGGGGAAAGTGCAAGCTGGGGGTACAGGAAGCCTGGGTGCCAAGGCCAGCCCGCTGCCTGTGTGACCTTGCGGGGGACAGGTCGTCTCTTGGAGGCTCACTCATTCGTAGAGAAGGAGCAGTGGTTCCTTCGTGAGGTCTGAGTTGGGCAATGCAGAACTTGCCCAGGACCCCTCCCTGGGAGAGGGCAGAGGGCCCTCCCCGTGCCCTCGGGCACAGCCAGCTCTCCCCACCCAAGTCCCATCAAGTTCACTGCAGGGCTGCAGGGCTCTCCCTGTCCCTGCTCGTCTGCAGAGTGAGGTTCACGCTGCTTGGCCTGGACGGGGCCCCTGGGAGCCAGCCCTCAACTTCTCTGCGGCATCACTCCCAGCCGCGCGCTGCTCGGCCAGCGTCTCCTGACTCCCTCCCGACTCTTCCTGCCTCCCTGCCCCCCTTGCCATGTGAGTAGTCCACCTGTCTGGTTGCTCTGCTCCCTGTGGACGTGTTGCTTGCCAGCATCCGGCTGAACTTGCTAAGCGTGTGGATCAGTGTCCAGCCTGTCATCTGTCATCTAAGAGCTGAGCGTGGTAATGAGCAGGTGTGAGCTCTGTGATCTCAGACTGTAACCGTGGCCCCTGATGTTTGGGGAGAATTCAGAGCAGCTTTGGCAAGGGGTGCCGTCCAATTACCCTTGTTTTTTCTAAGTTGTCTATGGAAGTGTCTTAAGACAGATTGAACTTGAGCACTATATACATAAAAGTCTATTCATCTTATTTTAGCAGATGTGTGCAGTTCCAGTAATAGTCATCTAACTGTGTGTGTGTGTGTGTGCACTCAGTTGTGTCCGACTCTTTGCGACCCTGTGGGCCGCGGCCCACCAGGCTCCTCTGTCCATGGGATTTTCCAGGCAAGAATACTGGCATGGGCTGCCATTTCCTACCCCAGGGATTGAACCCATGTCTCCCAGGTCTCCTGCATTGCAGGCAGATTTTACCGCTGAGCCACCAGAGATTAGTTTACTTGAATCCATCATTTGAACTATTTCAGAATATACTGAGGTTGACAATAAAAATGACCCTATTTCTCAGTTTGCACTTCTTTAATATTTTTGCAAATGACTTGGTTTTGTTTCTCTTTTTTTGTTACAGTCAACTAGAATTCCTAGTTCGCGTTAAGCAATAGAGGAATTCTCAGGGATTTTTTTTCATACTTTCAACTAAATATGAAATACGTTCATCTCCTGACATGCTCTCATTTCTGGCTTGTTTCTGCAGCGACATACGAAAACTTCATCCACCTGATCATCGCTCTGCCCATTGCGGTTCTGTTGATAGTAGGAGGGTTGGTTATAATGCTGTACGTCTTCCATAGAAAAAGGTGAGTGCCTTGGCGAGAAGTTCAGACACTTGCTGCTTCGGAGTGGTTTGATGATTTGAACCTGAGTTGAGATGAACTTTTTGAGGAGTTTAAGGAAATATCTTATGGATCAGAACATCTGATTTTTCAGTCAAATGTTCTTTACAGAAAAAGGGAACATTTTCTAATGATTCAACAGCAGAATTTTTTTTTTTTTTTGGAGTCTGGTTGACCCATCACAGATATTGCTGCTTCTGCAAAGCTTTTTCAAACATGATATTTTAACCCTGTCCATAAAATAAGCTTTCAATTTCCAATGAAGTAAAGAAAGAAATGTTTCTAATTTGAGGCCAAGGAGGAAGCCAAGAGAGGCGTTAGGGTGAGCTGTCCTGACAGCACTTCCCTCCCCCACTCCTCCCAGTCCGTAATGAATCAGAACAAATAAAACAGATGAAAGTACAAACAGAAATGTGTGGGCGCTTTTTTTTTCTAACCTAAATTTCATGTTTTTGGCAGAAATAACAGCAGGCTGGGAAATGGAGTGCTGTATGCCTCTGTGAACCCGGAGTATTTCAGCGCAGCTGATGGTAAGTCCATGCCTGAGGTCCCAGCTCTGGAGCTTTTGAATGTTACTAATTCAGGGGAAGAGGTTTGCATTGTTTTGAGATACCTTTGACCTCAGATCTGTCTTCATTAATACTTTCTTTTTTAAAAAACCAAAGTTTTGAGCAATTCACTGCATATGTCAAAAATTCTAGGACTGTCTGAGCTGCCCCAAGAGAAGACGGGCTTCAGAGATGAATGTGGCCGGTGCAGTAATTCATTTATTTAATTGCCTGAAATTTTATGCTAGAATGAAAAAAGCTGTGTAATAGTCATCATCTAGTTGGAAGATATGCTGCAGCTGACAAAGCTGTCCTTTTAAACTAGTTTTACCTTGAGTTTCATGTCTTTAAAATTGTCTTTGATCACCACGGCTTCTGAGCTTTTCGTATCTTGGAGATTTTCTGTTCATTCCCTCCTGACTGGGGCCTTAATATTCATACCCTGATGGCCCATTCACATTCCCTCTGGTAGTTACTCACGAGAGCTATTTATTTAAATGGCTGAGAACGTCTGACTTGGAAGTTGGATTGTGCTTCTTTTCCCCTTTTTTGCTATCTTGTCTTCCTAGTTTGCCTAAATCCAAACTTTTCAAAGTAAGTTGGGGTGTGCTCTTGGACATTAGGTGCCACTAACTGGCCCTTTGCTAGGGGCATTCACAAATGCCAACCCATTTGATCCCTGCATCCTTATGAAGAGTGAAAGTGTTAGTCACTTAGTCATGTCTGACTCCTTGCAAACCCATTCATGGACTGTAGTCCCCCAGGCTCCTCTGTGCATGGGATTCTCCAGGCAAGAACACTGGAGTGGGCAGCCATTCCCTTCTCCAGGGGATCTTCCTGACCCAGGGATCAAGCCCTGGCCTCCTGCATTGCAGGCAAATTCCTTACCATCTGAGCCACAAAGAAACCCTGCAGAATGGATTTTCTGATACTTCTCTGTCTCTTCGTTGGGTGATGAGGCTCAGAGAAGAAACACGCCCAGGTCATAGAACTAGGCAGCTGAGAAGTCAGGATAAAGCAGTCCCGAGCACCTTGTTAATGTGTGGTGCAGTCGCTGTGGGGAAGGACTGTGAGGTTCTGGGGGTACTGCAGGCAGGCTGGCCCATGGGAGGAGCTGGACCCAGTCTGTCAAATGCTTAAAGAGTGGAATTAGGTTAATGTGTTCAGAAAATTGTTTGACTCGCTTATGCTTCAGAAGTAGAAGTGTATATGCAGGAGACGTGAAATAAAGAGTCCTGATTATTCTAACTGCTCATCCTCATCAAATGAGGAAATGATTTAAAAACACTATATGTAAGTGTGCGATTTTTATTGCTGTGATTTCTTTAATAATTTCTAATTCACATTGTGTTAACAGTAGAATCAGTCAAAAGCAGAGTCCTCTGAATGGGAATCAAATGTAGAATGATGAGGACATTATAAAGGTCTCACGAAATTGTATTTTCAAAAAGGCATATATGTGCTTCCTTGGTGGTCCAGTGGTTAAGAATATGCCTTGAATGCAGAGTTCCAAAGAAAAGCAAGGAGAGATAAGAAAGCCTTCCTCAGGGATCAGTGCAAAGAAATAGAGGAAAACAACAGAATGGGAAAGACTAGAGATCTCTTCAAGAAAATCAGAGATACCAAGGGAACATTTCATGCAAAGATGGGCTCAATAAAGGACAGAAATGGTATGGACCTAACAGAAGCAGAAGATATTAAGAAGAGGTGGCAAGAATACACAGAAGAACTGTACAGAAAAGATCTTCATGACCCAGATAATCATGATGGTGTGATCACTCACCTAGAGCCAGACATCCTGGAATGTGAAGTCAAGTGGGCCTTAGAAAGCATCACTACAAACAAAGCTAGTGGAGGTGATGGAATTCCAGTTGAGCTATTTCAAATCCTAAAAGATGATGCTGTGAAAGTGCCGCACTCAATATGCCAGCAAATTTGGAAAACTCAGCAGTGGCCACAGGACTGGAAAAGGTCAGTTTTCATCCCAATCCCAAAGAAAGGCAATGCCAAAGAATGCTCGAACTACCGCACAATTGCACTCATCTCACACGCTAGTAAAGTAATGCTCAAAATTCTCCAAGCCAGGCTTCAGCAATATGTGAACCGTGAGCTTCCAGATGTTTAAGCTGGTTTTAGAAAAGGCAGAGGAACCACAGATCAAATTGCCAACATCCGATGGATCATCAACAAAGCAGGAGACTTCCCGAAAAACATCTATTTCTGCTTTATTGACTATGCCAAAGCCTTTGACTGTGTGGATCACAATAAACTGTGGAAAATTCTGAAAGAGATGGGAATACCAGACTGTTTGACCTGTCTCTTGAGAAACCTGTATGCAGGTCAGAAAGCAACAGTTAGAACTGGACATGGAACAACAGACTGGTTCCAAATAGGAAAAGGAGTACGTCAAGGCTATATATTGTCACCCTGCTTATTTAACTTATATGCAGAGTACATCATGAGAAACGCTGGGCTGGAAGAAATACAAGCTGGAATCAAGATTGCCGGGAGAAATATCAATAACCTCAGATATGCAGATGACACCACCCTTATGGCAGAAAGTGAAGAAGAACTAAAGAGCCTCTTGATGAAAGTGAAAGAGGAGAGTGAAAAAGTTGGCTTAAAGCTCAACATTCAGAAAACTAAGATCATGGAATCTGGTCCCACCACTTCATGGGAAATATATGGGGAAACGGTGGAAACAGTGTCAGACTTTATTTTGGGGGGCTCCAAAATCACTGAAGGTGGTGATTGCAGCCATGAAATTAAAAGACGCTTACTCCTTGGAAGGAAAGTTATGACCAACCTAGACAGCATATTAAAAAGCAGAGACATTACTTTGCCAACAAAGGTCCGTCTAGTCAAGGCTATGGTTTTTCCAGTGGTCATGTATGGATGTGAGAGTTGGATGGTGAAGAAAGCTGAGCACCGAAGAATTGATGCTTTTGAACTGTGGTGTTGGAGAAGACTCTTGAGAGTCCCTTGGACTGCAAGAAGATCCAGCAGTCCATCCTAAAGGAGATCAGTCCTGGGTGTTCATTGGAAGGACTGATGTTGAAGCTGAAACTTCAGTACTTTGGCCACCTCATGTGAAGAGTTGACTCATTGGAAAAGACCCTGATGCTGGGAAGGATTGGGGGCAGGAGGAGAAGGGGACGACAGAGGATGAGATGGTTAGATAGCATCACCGACTCGATGGACATGGGTTTGGGTGGACTCCGGGAGTTGGTGATAAACAGGGAGGCCTGGCGTGCTTCAGTCCATGGGGTCACAAAGAATCGGACACAACTGATCGACTGACCTGAACTGAACTTGCAGTGCGAGGACACTGATTTTATCCCTGGTCGAGGAAGATCCCACGTGGCAGGGAGCAGCTAACCCCTTGAGCCATGGCTGCTGGGCAAACACTCTCAAACCCATGAGCCACAGGTACTGAAGCCCACACACCTGGAGCCTGAGCTCTGCCACCAGAGAAGCCACCGCGGGGCGAAGCCTGCACCGCAACTGAGTGGCCCCCGCCCATGATGACTAGAGAAAGCCTGCGTGCTGCAACAGAAGCCACCACAGGCAAAGATAAAGCGGATAGTTTTTTTAATCTAAAAGGCATGTACGCATACAGACATACCTATACATCCGTTTGTGTGTGTGTGTACATATAAGGCAGAGAGAACGTTCTGGAAGGATACATACCAAACTTAAAAGAGTAATTACTTGTGGAGAGGGTCTTTTTCTTTAAAAAAAAAAATAGATGATTTTTATGCATTGTTTATGTAAATGTAGTTTTTAATCTATTAATATAGATTATTATTTATTAATAATTTATTATTAATATAGGAAAATGCAAGGCCACTTCCCTGCTCTATCGGTTTGGAGTAAGACTGCTGTAGAGAATAAAGCATAGAAGATTGGCTTTTGCAGCTTTGACTATGAAGAATGTAGGAAGTTTGAGAGAACACAATCAAATCAGACTCTAATGGCGATCTGAATTCAAGTTCTGTATCTTTCCAGAGTGCTTGCATCATATAATGTCTTGATTCTTTAAAAACAAACAAAGAAAATTTACTGTCACTCAGGCAAACAGGTAGAAATACTGTCACCTTATTTGAACTTAATTTATTTGGCCTTTGGACAAGCATCTTATAGCTAGTTTCCTCAAGGGGCAACAAAATGACATCGCAGTTCAAAAATGCTTAAAAAACTTCTCTCTCCAAAAGCTAATCTGCATGTCATCATTCTCTGAGCACACTGAAAATCCCCTCCGGGGAAAGGCTGATAGCATTGTGCACGTAAGCCTCTGCTGCCTGGCAGGGCTTAGGGCTGCTGGCGAAAGTCAGGCCTGTTGGGTTGAATTGAGGGAAGGGATTGTGAGTATTGACTTCAGCCACCTCCAAGGGATGAATGTGATTGGTTTTAACTCCATGTTTCATGGTGTGCTACATAGCTAATTCTGATTAAAAGCAAGCCTGGGTTTTCAGAGATAAATGGATATAGACTGTCTCTTTTTACTTTCTGAGGGGTATCAGAAAGAGCCTTACCTACTGGGGTGTCTTACGTACTTACTCTCCTAAGCAAGCATCAGCCTCCTCTTTCAGGCTATAAACTGTCTTAAGCCGTATGGAGGGTAGAATTCCATTTGTGACATTCCTGAACATATACTATGAAATACAAAAACGTATGTGAAAGAAAATTCTATATTGATTAATAGTCCATATTGGACATTCCTTAGAGGTGTAAATGGTGATATCTCCTGGGCCTGATTCATGGACATCGTTACTTTAAGAGGGTGTCAGAATACAGCTGTCAATCCACTTCTTCTCTTACATCCAGCTGAAGGCCCACAGTTAACATCTAAAAGCATAAAGGCAAACACAGGTTCCCAGTATTTCTGCATTTCCGAGCCAGGACCACCTCTTTCCGATCAGTGGAGCTGGCCAGGGGTTCCCCACAGAGCACTGGAAGAATACGGTTATAACTGAAATCTCTTATGGCTCTGTGGGACAGGTACATTTTATTTTGGTTCTCACCTACCCATCAGAGTGGTAGGAAAGATTTTTTTTCTGTTTTCTTTCTTTCCTCCCTTCTTCCTTTCCCTCTTTCTTTCTCGTTCCTCCTGCCTAGAATTATTTATTTATTTTCTTAAACCAGATTGAATCTGACCAGAAGCATAGGCTGGAGAGGAAATCACATTCAGGCTTAGTCCTCGCCAAGCCTCACTCCCCAGCCCCTCACCCCAGTGGTGGGAGGTCCCTGAGTTCACAGAGCCCAGGCCCCAGTCCTGGGGAGAGCCTTCTGCTCATCAGCTGTCCCTTCCCCATGCTGGTCACCACCGACTACTCCTCGGGCGTAATGAGCAGTGAGCCATAGCTCCTTGCTTCCATGGCTCACTCAGTGCCCCAGGGCCTCTGACAAGGCCAGAGACTCTGTCCAGGCTAGAGCAGAGCTACCAATGGAAGTGTTAATGCCAGTCCCATAAGAAACCTGAAATGTTTCTAGTAGCCATGCACAAAATGGGAAAAAGAAACTAGTGAAATACATGTTGATAATGTTTTCTTTAACTCAGTATATCCAAAGTATTATCAGTTTTAATATGCCGTCAGTATAAAAGTTACTTAAGTATAGACATTATTTTTTGAAATCCAGCGTGAATTTCTTACTTACAGCAGCATCTGAAATTGGACAGCTTTCTGTTTCTTACTTGCTGTTGGTATCTTTGAATTATCTAGAAATCCATGAGGACTTGAGATTCTAACATTTGACTGTACAGTGGCCTTGCTGAAATCCCCAGCCTGGGGGAGACTCCAGAAAAGCCATGTACCCTTGTCCCCCGATGCTCTCCTCTGTGGGCTCCAGGAGGTGGCCTGTGGCCCTTGTCCCCCGATGCGCTCCTCTGTGGGCTCCAGGAGGTGGCCTGTGGCCCTTGTCCCCCGATGTACTCCTCTGTGGGCTCCAGGAGGTGGCCTGTGGCCCTTGTCCCTGATGCGTTCCTCTGTGGGCTCCAGGAGGTAGCCTGTGGCCCTTGTCCCCCGATGCACTCCTCTGTGGGCTCCAGGAGGTAGCCTTGGCCCTTGTCCCCTGATGCGCTCCTCTGTGGGCTCCAGAAGGTAGCCTGTGGCCCTTGTCCCCCGATGCGCTCCTCTGTGGGCTCCAGGAGGTGGCCTGTGGCCCTTGTCCCCAGTGCGCTCCTCTGTGGGCTCCAGGAGGTGGCCTGTGGCCCTTGTCCCCCGATGCGCTCCTCTGTGGGCTCCAGGAAGTGGCCTGTGGCCCTTGTCCCCGATGCGCTCCTCTGTGGGCTCCAGGAGGTAGCCTGTGCCCCTTGTCCCCGATGTGCTGCTCTGTGGGCTCCAGGAGGTGGCCTTGGCCCTCCTTGGCCTGGGGTTTGCCCAGAATGTGTTCTGCGCGTCCCCGGTCCCGATGGCTCAGCTCTGGCCTCTTCCTTCTCAGTGTACGTGCCCGACGAGTGGGAGGTGGCCCGGGAGAAGATCACCATGAGTCGGGAGCTGGGCCAGGGCTCCTTTGGGATGGTCTACGAAGGCGTGGCCAAGGGCGTCGTTAAGGATGAGCCCGAGACCAGGGTGGCCATTAAGACGGTGAACGAGGCCGCCAGCATGCGCGAGCGAATCGAGTTTCTCAACGAGGCCTCGGTGATGAAGGAGTTCAACTGTCACCACGTGGTAAGAGGGGCCCTGGGTGTGGCCGCACCCTCACCGTCTCGCCCTGGCTTCCGGGGGGTGCCCCGTTAGACGCTGTGCACCCGGAGGTTCCAGATGCAGTGCAGGGCCGGCCCATGAGCCCCGGGGCCTGTCATCCAGGGGGAGCCGAGTGGCGGTGGTCCTCACCCGCTCAGCCCTTCTCGCTGTGTCGTTCCTGACAGGTGCGCTTGCTGGGCGTGGTGTCCCAGGGCCAGCCGACGCTGGTCATCATGGAACTGATGACCCGGGGGGACCTCAAAAGTTATCTCCGGTCTCTGAGGCCAGAAATGGAGGTGAGTTTGATTTTCATCCGCATCCCATGTCATCTGTTCCTTTTCCTTTACAACCTTCCCCAGAAGATACTGTGTCTTTAAATTCGTATGCTTTTCTTGCTGCCTGCTTGGATCTCTGTCCTTTATAGCTGCAGTCCCCAACCATGTTGGCACCAGGGACTGCTTTCATGGAACGCAGTTTTTCCACAGACCAGAGCGGGGGGTGATCTGGGGGTGATTCAAGCGCATTACATTTGTTGTGCGCTTTGCATGCATGCTAAGTCACTTCCGTCATGTCCAACTCTTTGCAGCCCTATGGACTATAGTCTCCCAGGCTCCTCTGTCCATGGGATTCTCCAGGAAAGAATACTGGAGTGGGTTGCCATTTCCTCCTCCAGGGGATCTTCCCAACTTAAGGATCGAACCCACATGTCCTGCATTGCAGGCCGATTCTTTACCCACTGAGCCACCTTAAGAGAAGCCCTTATTGTGCACTTTATTTCTAATCTAGCCGCTGCTGAAGTGACAGGAGGTGCTGGTCCGTGGCCCAGAGCTTGGGGACTCCTGCTTTATATGAAGGGGTTCCCTGACTGTAGAGAGACCTGGATCTTCAGTGAGAGGCCCTTGCCAGTACGCAGATACCCTGTTAACCAAACCCCTGTGGGCTTTTGCTGCTACCTCATTCTCTCTGCCCACCGCATCACCTCCTCCAGCACTGTCTTTGTGATTCCCACCCACAGACCCATCTACACTGCTGACTCCCTGTAGCCTTTCCTGCCCCCCAGTCCGTCTAGGGGTACCCATTTCTGCTGCCTCCTCTTGGGCTGCGCTTGTCAGAGTTCAGCAGGTTGACCTGACTCTTCTGCCGGGATGGCTTCCCCCTATGTTGGTGCACAGACTCCCACTCCCTCAGAAGCCCCCGCCCCATGTGCACCTTCCCCCCTCCTGTGGGCAGTCTGAGCTGTTGAGCCGAGGGAGCCCTGTTTTTGAAAATAGGGCTCCCCCCTGCATCCACATTTCCGGCTTTATCCTCAGTCAGTGTCTTGCTTGAGCTTCTGAATGATCATCGCCTCAGCTGAATCATGATCTCTGCCTAGTCTCCGGAAAAATATCAATTTGTATTAGGAGCTTCAGGTTCATCACTGTGGTGTCTCTCCTTCGGCAGTATGAACCCAGCTTTTAATAATTTGGAGGCATGACTTTTAAGAGAGTAGTTCTAAAAGTAAGCTGGGAGATAAATACTTAGAAGGAATACCAGCCACATCTGCCTTCCACTTGACTGACTCACTGGGTCTCTGGTCCTCACTCAGATCCTGACTTTGCTGCCTATTGAGGAAGCATTGGGTCTGCTGTACAAGTCTTGGATCCTGCCCTTTCTTTACCCTTTTTGCATGTCTGTAGCCTGTCTCCGAGCTTAATCCTTTGTTTTCTTCTTCTAATTGGCAACTGAATCATCTCCCCAGTAGTAGTTCCTTAGTTTTTGTTCCAAGCACTTGTTCACACAGGGCTTCCTTTACTCACAGCCGGTGGGTGTGGTTCTGCGAGGCCCACGGAGCCCCGTGTGGACTGAGGCCACGGCAGGGTGGTTGCAACACGCCCACCCTTTGTTCTGCCTGACGGGGTGCCCAGCTCCCCCTGGACCTCAGTGCCTTTCCCCAGCCCGCTCTGTTATACCCAGACCAGCACAAAGAGCAAGGCTTCATGGGCTGGTGGATGTAGACGGGGCAGCGTGTTTCCTATCAGGTTCATAGACGCCGCCTCTGAGGAGCCCGCAGCACTCGCTTCGTTCGCCCCAGTCTCAGATGCAGAGTGAAAAAGTCCGCCGCCCTCGGCCTGGCTCTGCCTCTAGCTGTCTGCGTCCTCAGGCGGCGGCCTCGGGCTCTGGGCCTTGGTTTCCTTGCCTGTGGATAAGAGGGTTGTTCCTTCTCATATCAAAATTTCACTTTTAGGTTTGTCTGATTTGAAGTTGTTCTTTCTAACCCATGTCAAGTATAAAGCTGTGTGTGCTCCCCCCCCACCCCCGAAGGTTCACACGTTCCCCTCTCTGACCGTGGATGCTCGTGTGTGCACTTCTTAAGCAGTTCTAAGCAAATCAAAGGTTTCTGTTCTCTACAACATCTGAGAGCATGGCAGTATTAGCACCCCGGACTGACAGAAAGTCAGCCCTCTCTTTCAGTAATCAAAATCAGGTTCCTTTCTTTGCTCCTGTTTGTCATATTAATCATGAATGGCCACTTCTAATAAAGAAAGAAAGTGAAGTCACTCGGTCGTGTCTGACTCTTTGTGACCCCATGGACTGTAGCCCGGAAGGCTCGTCTGTCCATGGGATTTTCCAGGCAAGAGCACTGGAGTGGGTGCCACTGCCTTCTCTGTTTGTCATATTAATTGTGAGTGGCCACTTCTAATAAGCACCTAACTTAATACTCCACAACTTCTTGAGCATAAACTTAAGGTTTTACCTGCCAGTTTCCTAGTGTACCAGGCACATCTAAAGCCCTGGAAAGGCTCATCCACACAAGGCCCCTTTGTAAAAGTAAGGGGTGTTCTGGCTTACCCTTCGGGTCATCTCATCACTTCCCCAGGCAGCTCAGTGATGAGGATTTTAAACCACAGACATTCCTGATGGTAGCTTCAGAATTCAAATGTAGGGAACCAACCCACAAGTACTTGGAAAGTTGTTACCCTGCTTCTAGAAGCCAGCTTTGGGGCAGAAACTGCCCCCTCGGTGGGCAAAGCCAGCAACCCCTAGGCATGGTCCCAGTTCATCCTCCTAGCAGTGACCCCACCTTGACCCCAGGGGTGTGAAAGAGCCCAGGCAGAAGCCAGTGCACACTCTTGTCATGGCCCAGGGTTGGAGCTGGGGAGGGCACGCGCGGGGCCCGTCAGAGCAGGATGGCTTGACGTGTCACAAGAGGTGCTCTGTGGTCAGGGAAACCGAGGTAAAGTGTCGAACTCACGCAAGCAAGAGATGGTCGGCATCCAAACCTTCTTTGGGGATAAAGAAACTTGGCCACACATTTTATATGATGTTTTTCTAAGTGGACTTATTATTTGGGGTATTTCTTTTCAGTGCTGAAGTCAGTATGTTGCCCTCCTCTGCAAAGAGGAAATGTTTATCCATGTCACTTGTTGGACATGGGTCCCCTCCAGAGTAAGTGTCCGCTGAACTTAAATGAACTGTCAAAGGCTTGCTTTCCACAGCACGCACAGAAGATTATAATCCAAGGAATGCCACTCTGTAAGGGGAACAAATTAATCTTGATGTCTTTGTACTTTAGAAGAAAGCAGAAGGGAAAGAGAAGGATTAAGTAACTTATAACAAAGCTTTCATGGGAAATAATGTATCCGGTGTCCATTCAGGAAACCCGTTTGCTTATTCCCACACGGACTTTGTAATGTCCTCTCCCTCCTTTTCCCTGTGTGGAATTGAATTGTAGACATAAAAGGAAGACGTAGATAATTGGAATTTGAGCATCCAGAATTCTTAGTGTCAAAAATTGCTGGCTTCACTTTCCATGCTGTTGGTCCCACCCCACACCAAAGGTGCTGGTCCGAGTTGTGCTAACAGGTGCTCCTCTCTGCAGCTCTGCATTGTGGTCAAAGGGCAGTGCCATGGCCTCCTCCTGAGCCAGCCTGGTTTCCTCGTAGAGTGACTTGTGGTGCTCAGGTTGAACAGAAGAGGATTGACAAACCCTGAAAGAACATGGGCTGGGAAAAATTCCTAAATTCTCATGTGTATTTTTTTTTTTGACTCTCCAACAGAATAATCCAGTCCTAGCACCTCCCAGCCTAAGCAAAATGATCCAGATGGCTGGCGAGATTGCAGATGGCATGGCATACCTCAACGCCAATAAGTTTGTCCACAGAGACCTTGCTGCCCGGAACTGCATGGTGGCCGAAGATTTCACTGTCAAAATTGGAGGTGTGTTCTCAGCTTTTCAGATCTGAGCTCAGGTTGCACGTGGTTTAGGGACCCCGTGGGCATGAACCTACCCGTGGAGAGGTCTTCCCATGCATCCTGTGACTGCAGAGCCTTGCTCTTGGGAGTCATGTGATTGCGTCCCATTGGTAGTCACAAACCCAGCCAGGCTGGCTCTAATCTTGATTGCACATGGGCGCAGCGGTCCAGGCAGTGGGCAAGGGCGAGCTGAGGCCATAATCCCTGAGGTTGCCTCTCCTGGCATTTGGGGCATTTCTCGGCAGAACAATTCTAAGCACCGGTTCCAGAAATAGTTGAGAAAATGTCCTCAGACGATTTTGACGTGGGCCTTGACAATTTTGACTCTGGTCACTGGTTTAGGAGTTTATTTCAGCCTTTAGGCCTGGTATTAACTGTGGTCCTTGAATCTGCTTGATCAACACACGTGTAACGTCAGGGCTGCTCAGGAACCACCTGCTCTTCACTATGAGATGACGATGGTTCAGAACAATGCTAAATATTTATTCTGAGAAGCTGCAGGAAGACTCTACATTCAAAAACTATTCAAAATTAGCCCCTTTGCCTAGCCCATGAACTGTCTGTTCTGGAAGTGCTCACCTTCCTTTACCAGAGCTGAGGTTTTTTTATTCACACAGTGATTTTGAATGAATATTTTGCCCTTTTGATGAACTTTTGAGTAGCCCCTCTAGAATGGTTTCCCAAGTAGGATGTCTGTCTTTCATTCGTAAGGAGCTTGAGGAGATGGGTGGAGCTGTGTCACAGAGCAGATGTACCTGGCCATCAGTTACTCCATGCGTCCCTAGATTTGGCCCTTTGATGCCCCTGAGAGTCTGAGAGGCTGTCCTGCCCCGGGGCCCCCAGGGAAGACCCTCTGGTCGCTGCCTGGGCGTCCTCTGTGCTCCCCCTCCCCTCCCCTCCCTTCTCAGTGGTGACTCAGACTATTCCCACACGGATGCCCACCAGCTCCCCTTCCCCAGCTGCGGAGCCGGCCAGCCGCTGACTAGACTGAAACCCGGTTCTGCCACCAGCCGCCTCGGGGCTCGAGGCAGGCATCCTAAGTTCCGTGAGCCTCAGTGTCTTGACCGCGGAAGGGAGCTTGATTGTAAGAGACATGAGATGCTGGAAGGACTGGGTGCGGGACGGCTCAGGGCGCCTCAGCGCCTGGCGCGGGCACGTCCTAGCTCCCTGCTGCTCCCTCGCAGCCCTGCCCGCCGCCCCGCACTGCCACTGAGGATGCCCCCAAGAGCCATTCTTGTGCCACTTGCCGCTGAGAGTCCAAATCAGCAAGGACTCAGTTTGCTATTTAACCAGGTAGCATATCTATAGTGACATTTTCTTTGTACTTGTGTTTTTCTTCCTAAAATTTTAACTTTTTTCTTTTGAGTTAAGGAAGAAATAGTCTGTGCTCTTTTTCTGGGATTTCTTTTTTTTTTTTTTGTACAAGTAAAAGCAAATCCTCTAATTTGCATTTCACTGGATTAATTTGGAGATAAGACTTCAGCTCTTCATTTTTATTCTTTACTGGGTTCGAAAATGTTTTTCTAATGCCCAGTGTCTCATGGATTACAAACACAGCAAGCAATTTTACCAGAGGCATTTCAATGGCCCTTAGCATAGGACAAGGAAATTATGTTGGTTAGCGTCCAAGGAACTTTGTTCTCTGTGTTTGCTTTGTAGCCTTACCTCTTTGTGGCAGAGTTAGAGACATAAATGAACGTTTTAAAAAGGAGAGCGGCCCTTTCTCCTGAGAAGGAGACGGAAGAAGCCCTGTAAGGAGAGGTTACGTGATTGAGTGGAAAATCAGAATCTGACAAAGAAGCAATAATTTAGGATTATAAAGCAAGCCTGCCATCAGACGTAATTATGTGACTTCTTCTAGAGTCATGGAAAATGGAAGACATTTTCAAAAATAAGTGGGAGTATTATGTTGAAAAACATTATTGAGTAATAGCTTCAGGGCCTAGTAAATAGCATCTCTTAGGCAGCTTGCTGTGGACTTTTTTCGCCGAGAATTGGTACTCTCAATATTTTCCCCCTTTTTAGACGGTGAAACTACTTTCATTTCCTCTGATAATGAGGCAGTGCTACCAAGTAAATAAAAGTCAACATGCTCCTGGCTATTTGATCATGGTTTTAGACCACAGATAAATGACCTTTGCTCTACACAGTATGTATTTTCCTGACAAACTATGGGCCTTGATAATTTGTAAGATGCCTCTCATTTTAAATGCAATGAGGAAGCTAACTTTTTAACAGAATTACGTTATAAATATATTTAAAGGCAGAGATGTCTGGGCATTTGCTTGTCATGGGACTCACTGACCCTCACAGTTTCCGCCTCATCAGACGGCCGCGCGGACACCCGTCTCCCTACACAAGCGCCCCCTTGGCTCGGCCGCGGGCACAGGCCCTCCTCTGAGCCGCCGTCGTTCTCTCCGCTGCTGCCCCGCAGTGCTCACCCAGGGTAACCTCACGCCTTCTCTCCTCCTCACAGATTTTGGGATGACGAGAGACATCTATGAGACGGACTATTACCGGAAGGGGGGGAAGGGGCTGCTGCCCGTCCGCTGGATGTCTCCCGAGTCCCTCAAGGACGGAGTCTTCACCACTCACTCTGACGTCTGGTACGAGTCCTGTCCTGTCCTCCCGTTTCCTGTTCCCTGTTGCTCGTGTCCAGCTTTGGCTGAGTGTGATGCGGGCCTCCCCCTCGTCGTGGACATGTTCCTGTTGTCAGTGGGCACTTGTGGGACCGAAAGACTTTGCAGGACCAATATTTCCTTCAGTGCTGAGCTGCTTACCAGGTGGTTAGGAGACCTAGAGACACCACCCCAGAGGCTGGGATGTGGGGACAAGCCAGAAGACATCACCTCTTTCTGCTTCATCCCCTGGCTGCCTTCTCTCATTTTCCTTCACAATAGATAGATACCGCATGTGG
This sequence comes from Okapia johnstoni, assembly GCA_024291935.2. Classification (NCBI taxonomy): domain Eukaryota; kingdom Metazoa; phylum Chordata; class Mammalia; order Artiodactyla; family Giraffidae; genus Okapia; species Okapia johnstoni. The sequence goes on from CM044326.1 coordinate 6,589,994, forward strand.
GGGGCGGGCGTTTGCTTCACCTAATTAAGCCTTCAGATTGCAAACATTGCTTATTTTAGAGCCGAAGCTTGAGTTTGATGTGTTTTCCTGCTGGTCCCATCTGCTGTCTGTCCTCTTCCAATGGGTCTTCCAGGGGGTTATCGTTGACCCAGGGATGGTGTGGAAAGCAAAATGCCCACCTTGGTCGTGGTCATACCTCAGGGTAGGGAGTGTGTCAGTTGAGGCTGAAGAAGCCTCTCACTCGCAGTGTTTGTTGCAGCTCCTCAGCAGCCTTGTGGAGAGGTGGTCAGGTTCTGAAATACAACTGAGGTTCTTGGCAGGCGAAGGCCCTGGCACGTCTGCCTTCAAGAACGTCAGCGAGTTTCTTGGCTGTCCTCTGGGGAGATCCCGTTGCTGATGTGTTACAGAAATGGTAGTTGTTTACTCTAGCCATCGGGATGACCGCATAGAGGAGCTATTTAAACAGTGACAGACGTCATTTTTTTTTTTTTAACCTCTTGACCCTTTCACAGTTCAAGGGCCTTGGATCCTGTTTTGAAGACAGGTGCAAATTGGAAATAGCATTAGAATATGACCCAGCAAAGCATGATTGCTCCTTGAGCTCAAGTATGAGATCTGTTTTTCAATCAGTCTGTTCAAGATGCTTCTCTCTTCATGGTCAGATCAAAGTGCTCAACGCCATTTTTAGACATAGAGATGACAGGGAGGGTCAGGCCTGGGTCCACGCCTGCGTCTGTTTATTCTGGGATCCCTGCTTCCAATAACTTTGAGGTCAGCTTACAGGGCAATAAAATAGAAAACCACAAGAGCCAAGGAAAACAGGGGCAGGGCAGAAAGATAAAACTAGAGTTGTTGATATCCCATAGGCTAAATTTACCAAATTCTGGTTAGCAGTGATTGTGACAAGCTGCAGCAAAGCGTGTTCACTGCCATTTTTCTCTCCTTTGATGACACAGACATTATGAACCAGGAGGAAATGCATACATATACAAACGAGAGTAGGGATTTCATCTTCGTTCCATTCACTGTTCAGGCTTTGACAGTGCTTTAGCTTTTTTTTTTTTTTTTTTTAATAGCCCTTGAGGATAACACTGGTAAGGTGGGTAGGCCAGGATGATGGAGAATATAGAGGGCTTCTCAGCGGCCCAGAATCTAAAGTGCTCCCTCTTGAAGGGATGAAAATCATTTCTGAGTGTATTCAATGGCACAGAACAGTCACCCCTGCATAGTTAAAGTCTAGAAAGAAATGCAAAGAAGTGTATTTGACTTTGAAGGAGATGCCTCTGAATTTTAGGATAAGAAGGTGTTCTGAGGTCAGGACTGGTCCCCAAGCCCCACCTACAGCACCGCTGACAGCTGGTGGTTGAGCTTCTGCTCACATATTTCCCTGGTACTGCTAATTCCCCTCCCACAAGACAGACTGCCCTGATCCTTAAGACATCCTTGGGTTGGCAGGTCTTTCTCATGCTGTGCCTAAGTTGGCCTCTTGTTGATACCCCATTGGCCCTTCCCTCTGCAAAACAGTTCACAACCTGCTCTGGTTTTGATAAGACAGGCCTTGGAGTTAAAAGGAAGTGCTTTCTCTGCTTGAAACATCTCTGTGTTTCTTTGCTATCCTCGGAGACATTATCCCCAGGCCTTTGGGTGCTGTGCTTATTCTTCCTAAGCTCCCTTGTAGCACTGTGTCCCAAAGGAGTGGTTCCTTTGGGTTAGAAGACACAGGTGTGCCTTCTAGGCATGGAGGAAATGAAGCACAGGGCTTGGGAGGTGGAACCCCCAGCTTGAAGATGTATTTCCTTCCTGAGCAACTGAATCGCCCTACAACAGTCTTCATTTCCTGACTGAGGAGCTTTCCAAATGGCCACAAGCATCCAGAGTCTTTTGCTCCCTCCTAAAGTTATTGGTTCGTTAGTGACAAATTCACATCAGCAGGGAGTGTGGATATCCCTGTAGGTTTCCATCTGCTGGTGGGAGGGACCTTGACAGTTCCTGTCCTGGTGTGAGGAATGCTGACCTTGACCAGCACTGGAATTGACATGAGACTCACCAGGTTGTCCCTTCCTTGCGGAAGATACCTCAATGCTCATAATTAGAAAAGACTTCATACAAGTGCATTTGCCTAATGTTTAGGGATTAAGTGCACAAAATTCAAGGCTTGGTTTCGTATGAGGCATTGATGTCAATGTCACACTGTAAGTGACCTGCTCCTGAAAACCTGCAGGCATCGCATATTTCTTAGTGTCTCTGGCTGTGTGGCCTTGGTCAAACCATGGAGCATCTGTGGACTTTGGCTGCTTGTCTGTGAGGTAAGGTCTATTTGGGGATGTCTGAGGAACCTCGATAGGTGTTTAAATGGCCCCTGTGACAGCTGGTGAGGACAGAGAGGCACATTGGTGGTGGAGAGAGATATGTTAGCCTCCATAGCTTGGGGCAGAAACATGACTGACCTCAGCTAGTCATGTCCTGTGCAGGACAGCTGCACTCCAGCACTGCGTGGGCCTCGCTGAGAGGCGACGCTGACATCGAACCAGTCACCCCGGGGAAGCCTGTGGGGAGAGCCGACTGTGTCACCTGCTGTGTTCCTCATGGGTGTGACCTGACATGGCCCAGGCACAGTGCTCAGAGCGTGCGAGAACTGGGTGCTGGAGACGTGGTCCTGGTCCCTGGTGAATGAAGTCTTGTGGAGAACAGGAAGTGACCCTGACAGGCTGAGATCACGGACCCCCTTCCCAGAAGAGCTGGAGTCGTGGGGCACCCTGCGTATGGACTGTCCCCTATGGAGCAGTGGGGTTTTGGCTGTGGGGATGCTGGGGGAAGCCGCAGTGGTGAGAAATGCTGAGTGCATGTGGGGGGACGGTGGGACTTCCTCGGGGGAGTCAGCTGAAAAGAGAGCGAGTGAGGCCCTGGCTGCTGTGTGAGGGGTTCAGGACTAGTTCTTCAGGTGCTATAAGGATTTTCAAGGGTGCTGGGCAGGAGAGTGACCTAGAGCCATGTTTAAAGAAGTTCGTGATACCTAGGGTGTAAAGCTCCACCAAGTACAATGTTGGTGCCGAAAAGGAGGTGTCCTGCAGTCCAGGCGAGGGGGCCGTCTGCACTGAGGATGTGCTGGGGGGCTGGAAGGAGGGGACCAGACCTTTGGGCAAGTCCGAGCCTGCGTGGACAAGCTGTGCTGTCCTCTGAGGAGGTGCAGGAAGGAAGACCTCAGGGTGCCTGTCAGATGGGAAGGAGCGGCAGCAGCGAGTCCAGAAGAACAGGGTGAAGAGACAGAGGCGAGCCCCGTCCAGGTAGTGAACCCGGAGTGGCCCGGAGCTTGGAGGGGGCACTGCCCAGCGGGCGCTGGCTGCCTGACAGCCGTTGGCGCCGCCGAGGAGCACGCAGGGCAGGGGGAGACAGGGGCCTGGGGGAGCTGCATCTCCAGGTGATTCTTCAGTCCAGGCTTGCAGTCACTGGGTGCCGCGGCCTCCGAGGCGGTGACCTGGGTGACCAGGCCGGTTCCGCCTGCGAGATCCCTCAGCGCACACTGACGGGAGCCCACTGCCCTCAGCCAGGCCTGTGAACACCGTGCTCGGGGCTTCGGCTCTTCCAGATCTCTCGTGCAGTGTCGAGACTATTTCTTGGTCACTGAGGTTCAGAAGGACTTTGGGTGGGTCGATCCTCTGAGGACTAAAATTCTGTATGTCTGACATCTGCTCTCTGCATCAGTTTGAACAAAACCCCTTTGTTCATGGAAAGTGGTTGAAGGGTCGAGTGAAGCATTCTGATGCAAAGTTCGTGGCCCTCCTGGCTCTGTTTGGCCAGGTCCCCGGAGCTCTGGGCGGGAAGGGACTCCCCAGAATTTTTGGTGCAGCTGTGCCCACACTGCTGGCCTGTGAAGGTCCAGTCGGAAGCCCCTCAGGCTTGCTCTTCACTGCCGAGTTGCCAGCTTTAATCTGTGGAAATGAACCGAAGGGAAAGGCAAATAGACCATGGAGAATTTGTGAAAGACGGCGATGTGTGCTGGGAAGGCACTTCTGGTTTGCGGCTTACAGCACTGCCTTTTTGAATATCCTTGGTCTGAAGTTCCTGTGTATGTGTATATCTGTATTAGTATGTTTTCCAGTAGTTCTCAGTCACTCAGTCGTGTCCGATTCTTTGTGACCCCATAGACTGTGGCTCACCAGGCTCCTCTGTTCATGGGGTTCCCCAGGCAAAAATACTGGAGTGAGTTGCCATTTGCTTCTCCAAGTAGTAGGATCTTCTAAATCAACCGGCAGAGGCGCATTCAAGGCAGATTGCACTTGAGCCTGCCCCCCTTGCTGACATGGTTCCTCGGCTGCCCCCTTCCCCCTTGGCTAAGCTCTGGGCTTGAAGGATCCTTCCTGGTATGGGAGCCCTGCCCCAGCCAGTTCTGCCCACCGCTGTCCCCACCTGTGAGGCTGAACCTCCCTCTCCCCAGGCCCCCCTGGACCTGTAAGATCCCCATTGAGCTTTTCAACACCCCAAGGCCAAGGCTGCCAGCCCAGACCAGTGAGATCAGTCAGGGGCCCAGGCACTGGTATGTGTTAAGAACTCACCAGGGGAGTCTGACCTGCAGCCTGCATTGAGAACCACCTAGGTAGAAGTTTCCAGAACAGGAAGTTTGTTGAACAGCTTGCTCGTCCCAGATGGCATTTGAGGCCACTACGTCACTGTTCGAGCCAGGCCTGGGGACCAGCACTTGATTATCAGTGTTATGGATAAAGCACATTTAGGAGACATGTCCCTGCAGGGCCCTGAACTCCGTTCACTCAGGGCTCCCATCAGAGATCAGGTGCTCGCGGGCCCTGAACATGCCGTCCTCTCAGTTGGCAGAGTCGTGCCCCCAGGGCTACGACACACGAGGCAGCTGTTCCACACTTAGCCCCGCGCCTGGCTCGTGCCTGACGTGTGCTCAATTGCTGGAAGAGAGAGGGCTCCCGGCTCCACCCCCCCTTTCCGAGCACCTCACGTTTCTTTTCTCCTGGCAGGTCCTTCGGGGTCGTCCTCTGGGAGATCGCCACGCTGGCCGAGCAGCCGTACCAGGGCCTGTCCAACGAGCAAGTCCTTCGCTTCGTCATGGAGGGTGGCCTTCTGGACAAGCCTGACAACTGTCCTGACATGCTGTACGTATGTGCTGGGTCCCTGCAGCCTGGCGCTGCTGGACTGGCCAGAGCAGTTGAGATGAGGGCTTATCTTAATGGAAGAACCTGGGCATTTGGGCTGGTGCCTTAATCCCACCCCATCTTCCTTAATCCTGGGAAGATTTTTGCAATGCAGTTTGCATTGCAGTTTCTCAGGCCAAACGTCTTTGTGAAATACTTGACCAAAGCAATCCCTGCCAATCTTCTCCAGGCAGAGTTTAAAAAAAATGCAGCAACCTGACACTGATTCCTCTGAAGCCACAGTCCCGGCTGCTCCCCCGCCATTGGCAGGGCTCCTCCGGGCTTCCGGGGGTGACCTCGGACCTCCCGCTGCAGGCCGCTCCGGGACGCTGCCGCCACCTGCGTCCCCTCAGGCTTCTTCCCTGTGAGGTGTTTGCAAAAGACGTAAAAAGTGTGAGGGGTGGGCGGCCGTGCGGACTGGGAGGCAGTTCAGGGGGCCTCCTGGCACACGGCTCTCTGTCCTGAGATGAGTCAGAAATGGGAAACGGTCCCCCAGCCTCGCGGGCCTCCCTGCTCCGTGTTCTGGGGGCAGGCCCCTCTGTCTGCAGCGGTCAGCACTGCTAAAGGGGGCGGGCATGCAGGTGTGCTGTGCCCGGGTCGTCAGGTGCAGACAGGCATGGGTGAGGTGCGCTGGGCTTGCTTTCGACGTGCGCCTTAACGCAGGGCTCACGATTTTCTGGATCCCGATAGGCGGAAGGTAGGCTGCCACTAATTCCTCAAGACCAATCCAGGGATTTTCCAGAAGCACTTTTCAGGACAGGTTTGGCCTGACCTTGGAAAGGACCCCAGAGGAATTGCTGGGCTGTCTCTCTGCCCACGTGGAAGCCCCCCTCCCCGACCCCCTTCATATCTGCCACCTACCCACGCACCAACCTCGAGTGAGCCCCGGCTGGGGGAAGGGCTGCATCGTGGTCGGATGATACAGACGTGAGTCAGGCACCATATTGAGCGGGGACCAGGGAAATCAGCCCAACAGCCGTGAAGCCTCGGTTCATTTGGTCTCTCAAGGTTTCCATGGATCAGGAAATGGGAACGCTGGGTCTTCTGCTCAGTCTGACAAGGTTGAGATCGAGATGTCAGCCCAGCTGTGATCATCTGAGGCTCAGGGGCCTCCCTCTCCCAGGCCCCTTCAGGCTGCTGGCAGGAGTCGGCTCCTTGGGGCTTTAGGACTGAGATCCCTGATCTGGCTGGCTCTCAGCTCCCAGTCCTTGCCACCACTACCCCGCTCCTCGCCACGAGCTTCTCCCAACGAAGCAGCTTTCTTCTGCAAGGCCAGCAAGAGGATTTCCTCTGCTGCTATTGACTTTTTTTTTTTTTTTTTTACCTAATTAAGTCATCCATGCAGGGTAATCTCCCTTTTGATTAACTTAGAGTCAGTTATTAGAAGCCTAAATGAAGGAGTGAGATCTCATCACGTTCACAAGTCCTTCCCAGGCAGGTGAGGGGATCATACAGGGCATTTGCACCAGGGGCGGGGATCTTGGGGACCATCTTAGAGTCTGACTGCTGCAGCCTGGGAAGTAGAAACTGTTGTCCTGGCAATAAATCAAGGTTTTGGTTTTTCTCTAAAGCACTTTTAGTGTAGCTTCCAAGACTGGATCCCTAAGCTCCAGGTAGAGGGTGAGGGTAGAGGGTAGGACCTGTTCTCCTGGCTCTGACTGTGCTGCTGCTTTGAGAGAACATTAGCTGGGCATCCTACTCCTTAGCTGCTGCCTCTGAGCATTGGCTCAACCAAAGCCTGTTCTATCTCTAGGACAGCTTCCGTGGAGCTAGGAAAGAGGCCAGAGAATGCCACAGGAAAGGCAACACGTTTGCCTCAGTGTCTGTGTGTGTGTGTGGGCCCGGCCTAGGAAACCTGCATATGTCCTGGACGTGGGCACAGAATATACCCACTGTGACAGGAAGCGCAACTTCTCAGGAGGCCGTGTGTCAGGGGGCACCAGGCATCCTGGATCCCTCACCAACAGACTGCCTAGTACAGCATCTTCAGACTTTGGGACCCAAAGTTGGAAGAGACTCAGACAGCCACTTAGTGCGTTTTCTTGCCCGTCATGGAAACTTTCCCTCTTCTCCTGTGTATTTTTTTAATTTTTTTAGTTGCAGCATAACGTTATCTGAAACTTAACAGTTTAAGACAAGAGAAAGCATTTATTATCTCACAGCGTTTCTGGAGGTCAGGGATCCAGGAGCAGCTTAGCTGGCTGGCTCTGACCAGGGGTCTCCTGAGGTCACAGTGCGCTGGCAGCCAGGGTTGCCGTCATCTGAAGGCTTGACTGGGGCTGGGATCCACGTCCAAAGCAGGGCACTCACCGCTGGGGCCACACGAGGCCTTAGTTCCTCTGTGATGCTGCTTGAGTGTCGCCATGCTATGCAGCTGGCTTCTCGTAGGGCAGGGCTCGGCAAGCCTTTTCTCCAGAAGGACATATAGTGAATGTCATATAGTAAATAGTTTCAGCTCTGTGGCCCCTGCGATCTCAACTGCAGCTGCTCACCTTGGCTGTTTACAGGAGCAGCCAGAGACATCACAGGAACAGGCGTGCTTATGGTCCAGGAAACTTGATGTCTGGATCCTTTATTTGAATTTCACATGGCTTTCGTTTTGTTGCACAATATTGTTCTTTTTTGATTTTTTTCCCAGCCATTTATTGATACAGATATAAAAGCCATCTTTAGCTCCTAGGCCTTGCAGAGTCAGAGAGCACGCCAGATTTGGCCTGTGGGCCTGGAGCTCGCCCACTGTGCCTGAGGGCAGTCACTCCCGGGGCAGAGCAGAAACCACAGTGTTCTTCGTGGCCTACGCGTCACACTCCTTGGTGCCCGGCACCTCCTGTGGGCTGTTTCTAATGTGACAGGAGATTCTGTGAGGCATGGACACCAGGACGCGAGGGTCTCAGAGGTCAACCACCGCGCCCGAGTGGTGACTGCCCTCCACTCTGAGCAGTGTAGCCACAGTACTGTCAGCAGCCCGTGAGAAGAACGGTCTTCCCTCAGAGCAAAAGCATAAGTAATGGACTTTGAGGAATGATGCCCGCTGAATTTGCATGAGTGTGTCCGGCGCCAGAAGAGAACATAACACGGGAAGTGGTGGTGTGTTAGCAGGCGTAGAAGCAGTCCAAGAAAGCAGGTGTGCGCTCTGTTCTTGTGCTTGGTGGTGGGGGGAGGAGAGGCACTGTTCCTGAGCTTTCTCTTTTGTTGACCTGAGTCGTCGTTGTCTCTGAGAAACTTGTGGGGCGCCTGAAGCTGATCTGCCCCCAGGTGACGGGAGCTTTAGTATAATTTAATATGCCTGGGAAGCAGCGCCCCTGCCCTGGGAAAGGCAGCGCACTTCCTGCTCCCAGCCTAGAGTGACAAGGAAATGTACATGGCGCGGTTACTCTGGGATATTAAATGTATAATTCAGGAGGCCCCTGTGCCCTGCCAGCCAGAACCCCCTTATCAAACTTTCTCCCTTCTAAGGAAGAACAGAGCGAAAGGAGGCAAGCTGGTTTCATAGAGAGTATCTGTGTTGTCCTTTTGAATTTATTGATGAGCTTAGGTGAGGTAGACATGTTCTGGGAGATGGGGCTTCTTTTATTACAAAATTGAAAGAATGCCTCTTGTTTTTCCCATGGGAGAGGAAAGTCACTGAGCCCTTGGGAGCTGCCTGAAAGCCATGCTAGGCCCCACGTGGAAGCGAGCTTGTGTGCTTCGGTTTCGTGGTTCTGGAGGTGTGGATGGTGCCCACAGGGTAACGGGGCAGGTGTGCAGGGGCTGCTGGTGGACCTCAGCTCAGCGTCTTCGCTCGGCTATGCCAAGGAGTCGCCAGCTGTTCCTGGGCAGCCAGCAGTCCTGATACCCTCCAGAGAATGGGCGTCCGGCTTTAGAGGAAAGGCGTCAGGGACCGGGCCGTAGTGCGTCCAGGCCCACGCGTCTCAGCCCTGAGATGCAATGTGGATCGGTTAGCAAGGGGTGGAGACGGCTTCGGCCTGCAGTTCCTTGACCTTCTCTCATGCTCAGGCCTCCAAACTCACGCCGCCAGAGTCCCGGAGTCCCTCCGAGCACGTGCTGGCTGCTCTGGCCCGGAGCCGGGGCTGCAGGGAGCGGTCCCCACTCCCAGCTGGCCCGGTGACTGAAGGGCCGGGGCTCTGAAGCCAGGACCCAGGTGGAGCAGAGCTGGGCGCCAAGCGAGGAGCCTGCTCTCTGCCGACAGGCCCCCAGATCACGCAGCTAGACTTCTGCCAGGGAGGTCTTCAGGGTGCGGCGTTCAGAGAGGAACTTGAGCTTCTCAGTCCAGAGTCGTCAACTCATGGGTGAGTCTGAAGCAAACTCGGTAGACTTTGGTTGTTTTGCAGTTTTCCAGCACGGTTTTTCCCTATTGCTGACTGTTGGAGATCCCGGGCCAGTTTTGTGGGAATCAAGTGCTTGAGTGGGATGCAGACAGGCTGGGATGGCACTCATGCCCGGAGAGCCTGCGGCCGCTTCCCCAGGGGCTGGGCCCTGCCTTCCATCTCTCCCCTGAGGTAGGAATGTGGGCTGAGCGGTCAGTCTGGCCCCTGGCCCTCTGCCCCTGCCGGCCGAGAAGTGGGGCAGGAGCCCGAGTGTTCAGGGCTGCCGGGAGGCAAGGAGGGGTGCCGTGAGCCCCGCAGGTCCTCTCTGGAACGCCATCTCTTTGTCATCACAGGGATGACGGAGGCTGCTCTTGGCGGGTGACTGCAGCCTGCCCGCACACAGCTGGGCCAAGGGTGGGGTGGAGACAGCCTCCGCAGGCACACAAAGGCGGTGGCTCCGTTTGGTCCTGCCCAGGTGACGGCTACACACGCGCGCGCCTCCCGTGCAGGCATTCAGTGCAAGATGGCTCCTGTTTCCCAGAGCTGACCAGTTGTTTTTTTAAAAAAAAGGAATGTGCTTTTTTAAAGAAAGTGCAAGCAGGTCATTCATGAGACTTCCATTCCTGCTCCACCCTCACTCATTTGGAGATCTATAAAATGGGGCTTTATTATGATACACACCTTCCCAGACCCATGCAGAGCAATGCCATATACAACCGTAAAACTCCCGAGAGCACTGATCGACTACCGTGGGGTTAGCGTCGTGACCTCGTGTAGGTGGTTTAGTTGGGAGGGGAAAAAATAGTCAGTCTTCACGTTTTGTCTAACTCGCTCTCGGCTAGAGCAGGAATAGACCTGGGCTCACACCATCTCAACTTTCAGCTCCCAACTAGGTCAGAGGGGTGCCGTTGCAGTGGCAGGCGCCGGCCTCCTCGACCTGGGAGCCTTCCTGTCCCCTTGAGCCTTCTCTCTTTGAAATGTTCTCCGGGGCCAGACTCAGGTCTGTCAAGTGTCAGCCTGAGGCTGGAAGCCAGTTTGGGGTGCTTTGAGCTTCCTAGATATGGGGAATGGCCATTTGGCCATTTTTATTGAAAAGTATCTCATTAGCCAGAAGTTTTGAAACAAAACATAAAACAGTTTCTGGCGAGAAAACAGAAATGGAGGGGAAGGCACCCTGGTCTCCATGAGAAAAGGCCGCTGGCTGCTGTCTCCTCAGAGCCTCCTCCACGCTCCTGGCAGCCTGGACCTTTGTTCGGCCACCTCCCACGTGCCCTGGAGGTCTGCTTAGCTGGAGTCCTCTGCATGCCGGGTGAATGAGGGTTGCCCCTCCTCCCGCAGCTGTGCTGAACTGTTGTCAGGGCCTGTTCCTGGCTCTTTCCCCGTGCAGCCACCTCTTCTGGGGGCCCAGGCCCGATGCTGGGCTGGTCCCCGTGGCCACGTGACGCTGAGGCTTCCCAGGGGCTGCAGCCCAGGTGCCCTCTCTGCCCGCCCTGGGCCTGAGCAGGGACCCTGGCCCCAAGCCCCGCTCTCGCTGGGCTCAGGACAGCCTGTCTCCCAGGCTGGCTCTGCCACCTTGGGGCACACGGCGAGTAGCCTGAGCCCCAGCACGGGACGGGGGCCGTGCGCCCCTTCTGTCTTGCAGCCACACTGCCTGGCACTGCCTGTCCTCGGTTCTCTGTCAGGGGCCCCCTGCGCCCAGGAGAGAGCTTGGAAACAGCGTGGGTGGAACTGAAGGAGAGAGCACTGTGGGGAAAACTGATCGCTGCTCAGCCTCCTCAGTGTTCTAATTCTGGAAATAATGTTTATCCAGTGGCTGCAGGAGATGCTTCAGATAGAAGGCTGGTTTGTGTTTTAGGTAAATACCTGTAATAAGAGGCTTTTGTAGGGGGCTCAAACACCTACAAAGAATCCGCAATGTGGGAGACCCCGGGTTCCATCCCTGGGGAAGATCCCCTGGAGGAGGACATAGGAAACCCACTCCAGTGTTCTTGCCTGGAGAATCCCATGGATGGAGGAGCCTGGTGGGCTACAGCTCATGGGGTCGCAGAGAGTAGGACACGACTGAGTGACTAACACTTTGGCTTGTAATAACAGACTCTGTGTGGAACCTGTATTTGTCCCTCTCAGGATGCGAGAGTTGGGGTTAAGTCCTGCATGTCAGTGAAGTGACCACAGAGGTGGGCCTAAGTCGGGAGAAGCTGAAGGCTCCCTGTGTCAGAGAGAGACAACGTAGATACTGTACCTGTGTCACAGAGAGACAAAGTAGATACTGTACCTGTGTCAGAGAGAGACAAAGGAGATGCTCTCCTGTGTCAGAGAGAGACAAAGGAGATGCTCTCCTGTGTCAGAGAGAGACAAAGGAGATGCTCTCCTGTGTCAGAGAGAGACAACGTAGATACTGTACCTGTGTCACAGAGAGAGAACGTAGATACTGTACCTGTGTCAGAGAGAGACAAAGGAGATACTCTCCTGTGTCAGAGAGAGACAAAGGAGATGCTCTCCTGTGTCAGAGAGAGAACGTAGATACTGTACCTGTGTCACAGACAAAGTAGATACTGTACCTGTGTCAGAGAGAGACAGAGCTGCGGCCGGACGGGCGGCAGGCTGGCCTGCGGCGCGCTTGCTGTGCTCGGTGTGGCGGGGCCCACCTCTGCCGTCTCCCCGCAGGTTTGAGCTGATGCGCATGTGCTGGCAGTACAACCCCAAGATGAGGCCTTCCTTCCTGGAGATCATCAGCAGCGTCAAGGACGAGATGGAGGCGGGCTTCCGGGAGGTGTCCTTCTACTACAGCGAGGAGAACAAGCCGCCGGAGCCGGAGGAGCTCGACCTGGAGCCCGAGAACATGGAGAGCGTGCCCCTGGACCCCTCGGCCTCCTCTGCCTCCCTGCCGCTGCCCGACAGACACTCAGGACACAAGGCCGAGAACGGCCCGGGCCCGGGCGTGCTGGTACTGCGGGCCAGCTTCGACGAGAGGCAGCCCTACGCGCACATGAACGGGGGCCGCAAGAACGAGCGCGCCTTGCCCCTGCCCCAGTCCTCGACCTGCTGATCCCGGATCCCGGCCGTGCACACAGTAGCGCGCGCGCGGCGGGGGTGGGTCCCGGATCCCGGCCGTGCACACAGTAACACGCGCGCGCGGCGGGGGTGGGGAGAGAGTGTTCACAATCGATTCACAGCTTCCTGTACCTCAGTGGATCTTCAGAACTGCCATGGCTGCCCACAGGAGACGGCTTCTCTGCAGTAAACACATTTGGGATGTTCCTTTTCTCAATATGCAAGCAGCTTTTTATTTCCCTACCCAAACCCTTAACTGACACGGGCCTTTAAGAACCTTAATGACAACACTTAATAGCAACACTTGAGAATCAAGTCTCCTCTCTCTCCCTGTCTGTCTCTCTCTCCACACCTTTCTCTTTCTTTCTGCTTCATGATGGAAACACATTTGCCTCAAGCCCAGCCGGGACGCCCTTGGCATCGGATTGAAGCGAGGGCTGCCCGTCTGTGGCCCACGTTGCCCTGAACACACCTACCGGTCACTGTAGGTCTTTATAAAAAACAAACACGTTGAGACGGGATTTTTTTAACTGTGTCTTTAACATTTTTAGGGACAAACGAAATTTACAAAGGGCCATCATTCACCCAAGGTTGTGACCATTGTTAACGCTGCCAAATTCTGCCAAAACCCTGAAATTTTCCCCCTCACCGCCTTCCCCACCGTTCTCTCATTTCCAGAGGCCTGGGCGAGCCGGGAGCTAGTCACTGGTTAAGGGCCCTGCTGCTCATACACATCGTCTTTAATGTCACTTTTATAACTTTTTTACGGTTCAGATATTCATCTATACGTCTGTACAGAAAAAAAAAAGCTGCTATTTTTTTTGTTCTTTATCTTTGTGGATTTAATCTATGAAAACCTTCAGGTCTACCCTCTTCCCTCTCTGCTCACTCCAAGAAACTTCTTATGCTTTGTACTAGAGTGCGTGACTTTCTTCCTCTCTTCCCAGTAATTGATACTTATATAACATAATTTGCCATGAACTGTTTGATGCCTTTTTATAAATACATAGCCCTCCCTGCTCCCCCGCCCCGTTAGTTCTGTTCTACCCATAGGCTCTGTGGGCACGAGGCTGGTGAGGGGTGTGCGGAGAGAAGGCTGGTGCCTGCCCCGACCCTCTCTCCCCAGCCTGCCCTCACACAGCGTCTGAGTCTGTTACAGTGCAAGACATGATACAAACTCAGGTCAGAAAAAAAAAGGTTAAATATACCGCACATCCTTGTTCAGTGTTGACACTCACCATTGTTGACAAGTCTCACCTTCTCTTTCCCTTGCCTTTGTTTCGGTTGTGACACACATATATCTATTTTTTTAATTCTTGGGTACAACAGCAGTTTTAACTGCAGACACTAGGCATTTGGATTACTATTTTTTTTTAAATGGCTATTTAATCCTTCCATCCCACGGAAAACAGCTGCTGAGTCCAGGGGTGCAGCGGCGCACGCTCCAGCGGGCCCCTCTACGGCTTCCCGCCGCCACCCCGCCCCCCGACCCACCTACCTGTCTTTAGAACCAGAGACACCCCAGCCCCCCCCGCCCCCGGCGCCGGTGGGGAGTGGGGCGCAGGGGCGGTGTCCTCACGGAGCCGCTGGCCGCCCCCCGCCAGGTCGGGACAGTGGGCGCTCTCCCCGGGGAGTCGTTCCGCGGCTAGCAAGCCAAGTCCTCAGAACCCGGGGGTCGCGTTTTGTTTAGTTTTTAGCACTTCTAACCAGAGTGATGCCAGCACAAGAGTTGCTTCCGGGATGGAAACGTTTAAATTATGAGTAAGAACAAAGCTATATAGTATGATGATTGCTAGTTGCGACTGGAGATGAAACACTAAAGAGAAAGCTGGTAGTGCTTTTTTGCTTGTTAGTAGTTTCAGTCTCACTGTTTCCTCTAGTCTCTGTCCCATAGTTTTTCCCTTTAAAAAAAAAATAAGAAAAAGAAAAAATTAAGGTATTATATGTAGGAATTTTAATTTATTTTGTGATACCAGTTTCGATCACTGTAGAGAAGCCCCCTTATGAATTTAAATACTGAGAAAAGGGTTTGTATGTGTGTGTGTGTGCGTGTGTGTGTAAGACAGGACAGTTTAGGGGTTTTTGTTTTGTTTTTTTTCCCAACATTTATCTACCTCACTCTTATTTTTTATATGTGTATATATAAAAGTACATCTCACATCTCTCAGCACCTGACAATATGCCGTTGATACTGGTAACCTCATGCACACCACAGGCCGTACACAGCAGGTGACGCAGGGCGAGGCCAGCCTGTACCCCGGGGTCCCAGCAGCACGAGCTCACCTCCCGACTTGCCTTTTGCTGTGCCGGCTCGTTTGGCGTCACTCCTGGTCTCCTCCTGACTCAGTCTCCCCAGAGGTGGGGAGGGGCCCGCAGGATGTCTTGGAAACCCGTTACTCGGTGGGGACTTGGAGGGGTGGGGCAGACAGCCCTCCGGGGGTGGGCGGTGGTTTCCAGTCTGGGGACCTGGCCGAGCCAGGGCCCCCACCGCCCCTGCGGCCGCGGGGTGAACTCAGCGCCCCCTGCGGCCAGGTGGGCTCCGAGGGCCGGGCTGAGCGCCTCCTCTGCGTGTTCCGACCTGGTGGTGACCAGCCCCAGGTAGGACATTCGGAGAAGGGTCCCCGCCTCTCTGTCCAGGCTGTTCTCTCCACCTTGCCCTCACCTCCTTCCCAGGGGCAAACAAAGACGAACCAAACCTTTGGGCTGGAAGGGGCTGTGCCTCCTCCCCTGCTCCCGCTGCTCACGGGCGGGCAGCGCCCCCTCCAGCAGCTGCTCTCACAGGCACTGGCGTTTCATCTGGGAAATGCAGTGGGGCAGATCTCCCCGAGGGCGGCGGCTCCTTTCTGCCCCCAGGACTGCAGTTGTGCTCAGGAGCTCCACTCTCCTGCTGGAACACCCCTCTCCTTCCCCAGGTCCCCTGGCATCTTAAGGTCATTGAGAAGTAGTGTTTGATCAGGGTTTCCCGCTTCCACACTGTAGGTGACCCCGTGGAATAGTGGCCTCTCCTCCGTTTTGCACATACCTACCGGTTTCCACAACTGGATTTCTACAGATCATTCAGCTGGTTATAAGGGTTTTGTTTAAACTGTCCGAGTTGTTGGTGTCACTTTTTGTTTTATGTAGGTTGTTTTCCTTTAAGTAGAGAGAAAACACTAACAGTATAGTGCCCATCATAACAAATGCTTCAGAAACACTTAAATAAAAGAGAATTTTTTGCTTGTGTGATGGTGCAGTCATTTTACTGGACCAAACCACCCACCTTGACTATACCAAGGCATCATCTGTCCACAGTTCTAGCCTCATTTTACGCTCATCTCCCCACCTCTTCTTGGTTTCCTCCTTTGTATGCTCCAAATAACTTAAGCTGAGTTGTGGCATTCTCCATGCAGCCTCCTTCTGACAGCAGCTCGCACTGCTTGACGTGACGTGAACCACTGAGGCACATCATTGAATTGATGTGAGCATTAAAACCTGATCACACACAGCCCTTCCCTGAGGCAGCAGGAGCTGGTGTATTCTGGAGACGTTGTTGAACTGCAGCTGGGTGAGACCCAGACCACCCCAGGACTCCCTTAGAGGATGTCCTGACATTTGACACAGTTGGAATGAGCTTCCTCCTTGGAAGATAGAAGACCGTGTTCATGGCCAACACTGGCCTTTCCTTCCAGCCTGTTTCTTATGACTTGGAACAACATTTCAATAATAGAAAAAAAATGGTTATTGTGGAACTACTCAATGGAAAAATACTTGGCATGAAGTGGTGTGTTTTCAGTTGGGTAACAGATGTCAGAGCCCAAGTATGATGCCAAATTCTAGGCCAGTTTGTTCCACTGAAGCCTCTTTCTCAGCAGCCCACCTCTGCTGGCAGGTGGCTGTACGGGATACAGGCCGCTGTTATGACAAGGTCACACGTAGCTCAGAGCAGCGAGAAGGCTAGGATACTTGGTCCAAGGTCCTCGGCTGTCACCGTTGGGTCCTCGGGCCAGACAGTGTCAAAGGCAACTCTTTCCAGAACACAGGCACCCTCCAGTTGACAGTAAAGCTCCATGGTATGCCTTGGCCCATTCCAGCAGTCCCAGTAATGCATTTAAGGTTTGGGGTTTGCTCTTTTGTTAATATTACTTTGTGTTTGTTGGCTGTCTTTCCATTTCCTGGGCTAAGCAGCATTGGGAGACATGGCCCAGAGATCCACTCTTTAAGAACCAGTGATGAAAATCAAACTCTTAACTCCACTCTGACATAGTGCGTGGTACAAATGAGAACGTCAAGAGAGGATGTTGCTTAGATTGAACCTCTGTTGCCAGAGATGCTGAAGATACAGACCTTGGACAGGCCAGAGGGTTTCATTTTTGGCCTCCAGCTTAGATGACTAGTTGATCATTTAGAGAAAAAGCAGATGAACACTCCTTGATGGTGGAATGAGGAGGTGGCAGGAAACCATTGTAACAGGGATCGAGAATGACATGGAGAGAGGAAAGCATGAGCAGAAGGTACAGGGCTTGGAAGAAGTGGGGGCTGTGCTTGGAACTTGATGGTTTCTGAAGGTATCAGACCACATCAAGGCGCGACAGTCATCCATGGGCATTTGGTGTCAACAGATAAACCTAACATCCTACTTTGGAAACTGTTACTGCGGAGTTCAGTCAAATTGTTCAAGAACACGAACTGCATCGCACCCGTCAGTTGTCAGTTCTGGGGCATGACTTTAGGGTTTTGTTTTATTTTGTTTATGCAAGAACATAATGATCACTCATCTGTATGTCCACGTTTGTGTGTGTCCACATCTTTCTGGTAAACATTGTTGTAATTAGTCACTCATTAGCGTTTTCAATAGGGCTCTTAAGTCCAGTAGATTACGGGTAGTCAGTTGACGAAGATCTGGTTTACAAGAACTAATTAAATGTTTCATTGCATTTTTGTAAGAACATAGAATAATTTTATAAAATGTTTGTAGTTTATAATTGCTGAGAATAATTTAAAGACACTTTTTTTCTCTGTGTGTGCAAATGTGTATTTGTGATCCATTTTTTTAGGACACCTGTTTACTAGCTAGCTTTACAAGATGCCAAAAAAAGGATTTTTCCCTGACCCAAGCCGTGGTTCACCCTCTTTCCCCCCATGCTTTGTGCCCTAGTTTATAACAAAGGAATGATGATTTAAGAAGTAGTTCTGTATCTTCAGTATCTTGGTCTTCCAGAACCCTCTGGTTGGGTAGGGGATCATCTTTTACTGCTCATTTCCCTTTGGAGTGTAGCTACTTTAACAGACTGAAAGAACCTCATTGGCCAAGCAAATCGCAGAGGTGTTGCAGCCCAGCGGTGCCGTGGCACCGTCCACATCTGGTTGGGTTGGTTGGTAGCTGCACTGTTAGGCAGTGCCTCGAGATGGAAGGACTCCATCGCACAGCTCACGGTTTTCACAATGAGCACAGCACACAGGCTACCACAAAAAGATGGCAATTCTGGCACATGCAGGCCATTTGCTTCCATGCCTCATATCATGATTAAGGCTTTGCTATGACAAGGAAGAGACCCTATTTTTATTTGAGGCAGAGCACTGAACTTAGATGTTTTTCAATAGAAAACAAACTCTTTTTAATAAAAACTACACACATTCAAGATCTTTTTTAAGTTTGACTCCATTTCTTCTGGCTCTCAGTGGGTTATTGGCCATATCAACACAGCTCCACAAAATCCTCATCACTGGGAACACCTGGGTGTTTTGTGCTACATGGGAGAAAGGTCCAGAAACAATTTGGGTTTTGTTTGCAACTTTTCCTTTGGATGTTTGGTGTTGCACAGACACAACCACAGGTGATGGATGCTTGGCAGAGACACCTGTCTGCTTTCTAAGCCAGTGAGGTTGAGGTTGGGGGTTTGCCAGAGTTTGTCTACCTCTGGGACAAAAAAAAAAAAAATCAAACCAGAAGGCACGATGGAATGGATGCATCGCAAATAATGCATTTTCTGAGTTTTCTTGTTTAAAAAAAGTTTTTAAAAAAAAAGTAAAAAAATAAAAAAAGGTAATAACATGGCCAATTTGTTACATAAAATGACTTTCTGTGTATAAATTATTCCTAAAAAATTCCTCTGTTTATATAAAAATCAGTAGATGAAAAAAATTTCAAAATGTTTTTTTGTATATTCTGTTGTAAGAATTTATTCCTGTTATTGCGATATACTCTGGATTCTTTACATTACCGAAAAAAAAAGAAACTTTGTCTATTTTGAATGGCTGAAGCTAAGGCAACTTTAGTTTCTCTTACTCTGCTTTTTTCTAGTAGTTAAAGTACTACATGGTTTAAGTTAAATAAAAGAATTCTGTATGCATTTTGGTCTCTGATTTTGCCCCTCCCCACCCCTTCTGGAAGGATTACCGCACTTCTGAGCCAGGAAGCTGAGCTACAGGTGGCGTGTGTGTTCACACGTGTCGCTGGGAGGTGTTCTGTGTGAAGGCTTCACCCTGTTTCTGACAGCTGAACCTTCTAGGCATGCAAATTGCAGGTGAACAGGAAAGCTATTCGCTCCATTACATCAGCCAGAAGAAATTTTGAATTTCTGTAAAATATAGATGTCTGTACTGGATTTTTGACTGCTGTGTAGGCTTTTCCATAGACAAAGGTCAGGCCAGGGCAGGCTTCGTCTGGGCGCTTCTGGGGCAACGGACTTTCTTCACACTTTCACGGCCTTGTTGGTCCCTTACGGTCAGCACACCTCCTCGGAGGGTACAGGTGAGGCCACGGGCAGGCCCACAGGGCGCGGCTCACTGGTGCTGCACAGACACCGTAGTTACTTTGCAGCCGACAATCTTGGCCTACCCGGTATGTTGTGTGAAGTCGCTTCAGTCCTGTCCGACTCTCTGCAACCCTAGGGACTGTAGCCACCAGGCTCCTCGGGCAAGAATCCTGGAGTGGGCTGCCATGCCCTCCTCCAGGGGATCTTCCCGACCCAAGGATTGAACCCACATCTCTTCCATCTCCAGCACTGGCAAGTGGGTTTTTTACCACTAGCGTCACCTGGGAAGCCCTGGCCCAGAGACTCTACAAATCCGAGGATCATTATCTTTGCCAGAGGAAATGTCATGGTAAGAAGTGTGAAGACATGTTCTGAGGAAACAAGCTGTACATGTCCTAGAATCAAACCTTACACATCAGGAAGACAAGCTGATCATTTATTAAACTTTGATCATGGGACATTACATCAGTAATAAAATCGGGCTACTGGACAAAGGGGGAAAACTAGCAAGGTGTAGGCAGTAGAAGTAAATGAAAGGCTATGCTTGCTTACGACCTGGTGAGTGTCAAGTACTTGGACCTAAAAACAAAAACCAGGGGACTCTCAACTCTCAGTGTTGCCCTGGAGTTTTGCTTCCCATTGTCACGGAGAGCCTGGCACCCAGGAGACCTTCACCAGAGGACCCATGACTCACAGCAGGCTCAACGTGAGGCTCGGGTGGGCATCTCATCTCTGGAAGGAGCCCAGATTCCCACCACCCCGGGTGGGTGGTGCTGTGCCTCCAGGCTACAGAGGTGCAGTCTGCACATGTCCTCAGCCAGGGGAGCAGCAGGGTCTCCTGAGGATGAAGGTGCTGGCGTTGAGACGTGCGAGACCCTCTCCCCACCACGTCCCTGCCCAAGCCCGCAATCCAGCAGAACTACTTCCGTACCCACCCTCCCAGGTCCAGCTACGAGCCCGCACGCAGCGTTCTGTCATCACTGACGGGCGTTCACATCCATTCTCTCACCAGGTCTTCACAGTCTCTGCAAAGGAAGGATTTCTATTCCTCTGTTTTATAGATGAGCAAACACGCAGACATGTCCAAGACCCCCCAGCTGTTAAATGACCGACCCGGGGCTAAGCCTTTTGAAGCTGTGTCAGCATTCAAACCGTCTCAGAACTGCCCGCACATCAGCCGTAACTAAAGAGACCCCTGTGTGTATCGGGAGGATGGCAGGCCACTTAGGCCAGGAGGTGAACTGGTCTCTGGCTACTCCCGAAAGAACCCTGGAGGCCACAGTGGGTGGGAGATGATGGGTGTTCATCAAGAACTCTGGGCCTCTGACTGGATGGCATCTAAACGTCTGCTTGGCGCCAAGCCACATGCATTTTACAGTCTGAAATAACACTGAAGCTGGGGCCCAGAGGAGGCCTGCTTGCCACCGTCCTGAGACGAGCTAAAATAAGGCAGGGTCGGGGAGAGTGGTCCAGGGCTCTGGGTAGCAGGTGTTTGCCTACAATTGCAGAAGGCTCTCCTCATTAATAGCCATGTAGCCGGACCTGTGCTTGGTGTCCAGACCACACCACCCCTCTTGCTGCCTTTGATCTGCTACAGTGGGGACTTTGATCTGTTTTATGTCAAGTGAGCCAGTTCCATTCACAAAGAGGTCCTGTAAAATCTATTACGAACACACGAGTGTGCTGGAGGGCTAATGGTAAAGTGCGTTCCTTTGCCAAGTTCCTCTGTTATTAAGGTACAGCTGCTGTTTCTTACGCTGAATAAATGTGGGCATTAAGTGATGATTTTTCTTTAAATGAAGTTAAGTAGAAAATTACAGTGTGAACACACCAACATAACAAGAAATTTCCCAGAGCTTAGCTCTCCCTCCAAGAAATAATACGGCCAAAGGGGTTTCCAATGGAGATTTGCCCCCAGAAAACACTGGGAAAGAAAAACCTTGTTGTGAGCAGCTTGGCACAGTGCCATAAAGGCAAAATGAAAGATGTAAAGGGGAGGTTCTGTTTCTTAAAAGGCAGGAAAATACTGACCATGGTAGAAGAGCTAAACCCAGCTATTAACCTTTGCTTTGGGGCCAGACACTACGGGGGGAATGTGACATGGCATAGCTACCATGAAAAGCAGTACAGCAGCACCTCCAAAAAAGTAAACTCAGAATCACCATATGATCCAGCAGTCCCACTAGGTATAGTCACACATGCACATACACACACACACACACAACTAAACCAGGATTCTAAAAGAGATTTGCACACCAGTGTTCATAGCAGTAGTAGTTTCACAATAGCCAAAAGGTGGAAGCAACCCCGTGTCCATAAAAAGATGAATGGATAAACAAAATGTAGTCTACATATACAATGGGGTATTAGCCTTAAAGGAAGGAAATACTGACACATGCCACATGGATCAACCTTGAAGATATTATGCTAAGTGAAATAAGCCAGTCACAAACGGACAAAAATTCCATTAATATGAGGTCTCCAGAGTAGTCAGATTCAGAGAGGGAGGGTAGAATAATGGATGCCAAGGGCCAGAGGGAGAAGGGAGAAGATAATGTTTGATGAGTGTGGAGTTTCAGTTTGGGATGATGATGGTGGCAAGGGTTGCCCGAGTCAATGTACATATTGCCACTGAGCACTAAAAAATGGTTAACATGATAAATTTCAGGTTATGTGTATTTTATGACAATTTTTTATGAAGTTATAAAAGAAAAAGCCCAAACACTAGAGACTCAGTGGCTCAGAGGGCGCTTGCAGCACCTGGATGTCCAGGCTCAGAGGACCAGCGTGGGGCGCCCGGGGTGGTGGCCGCACCCGTGTTTCCCAGGCTGGCCAGTCACAGGTCATCCCACTGCACGGGGCTCTGGGGAGCGAATCAGAGGTCCCAGCGTCAGACAGCATCACAGAGGCCCGAGACATAGACTTTAAGAGGGGAAAAAGACATTACTAGCATTTCATTTTATTGTCAGGAAAAGCATAACTGAAGCTAGTTAATCCCCTATGAAATGTCTGCCTTTCAGAGTGTTCTTCTTTCTTCTGACAATAAAATAACGGTTTGTGATTTCGTTGAGCGAATTCAGAACATTTTTCCTCTGTGTAAACTGTTTTACAAGCAGTTTTTTTTTTTTAAAGCCTCTCAAAGCACAGTTGAACTCTACACACAGGATTGAAACATTTAATTTTCTCTAAAGGAGCAGTCCCCCAGTTGCTTCTCCCTGGCTGGAACTGCAAAGGCTGAGCTTCTGGTGAACCCGGTTTTGAGCCCGGGCCTTCTCAGTCTCCTCCAGCATTTCCTGGATGATGACTTGCAGGGCTTTTCCCAGCAGGCTGGCAGGCAGCCAAGGAGATAAGGGAGGCACGTGGATGAGCGCCGCGCACCCATTTCCCTGATGCAAAGACAGGTAGTAGGCGTAATTGCAAACATACCTACAACCACAAAAAATGCCAGGTTACTCCTTGGACCAGCCTCGAACCTCAGATAGAGGCAAGCAGAAGCGGCAGGGCCACAGCTCTGAAGCACGAGGGGACGGCCACTCAGGAGACCCAGCTTTTGTTCTTCTGCCTCAGAAAGAACCTGCTGCTGGGAAAGAGCATGGGGAGACTGGCTCTGGACCTCATGTCCAGCAAGTGGCTGATCCCTGGGAGGCACCGGATTTCCAACCAAGGAGTCCAAAACACTCTCTCCCCAGCCTGCGAACCCTCCTCATTCTCGTCTGCCTTGACTCATTTTAGGGTCAGAGTTGCTTCAGGTCTTTGCTCACGACCCTCCAACCCCCACCTTTAGCAGGAGTTAACATAAATTCTTATGTTAAAAGATCCAGAAATACGCAAGGAAAATACAAACAAACAAAACTAGATGGAACCGGCTAAGACCAAGATGGCCACAGACTTGACCACCAACAGACCCTAGGGCTCATTATACATTGATTTTTCTAAATTAGAATATTAAATGACACAGTAGCTAAATGACCAGACATTAAGGGAAAAAAAAAAATTAAAAGGGGGGCGGCACCCCACTCCCCGGAAAAAACCCTGACCCTTCCCAGGTAGACTAAAGCATATGCCTCCCCATCACTGGCCTCACTCCTCTTGCCTTTGTCTTTATTTTTAAAATTAAATCCCTCTCACCAGGTGGGTGATAAGTTGGTCTGTGAACTTAGTTTCTGCTTCTCTATACTTTTACTGCTGAACAAAGCTTGAACCCAAGTGGGAAAAAGAAACCTCTCCAACCCAGGCAGAGAGGGTCCAAGCAAGGTCCATACAACTTAATTCAGTAACAAATTTTGGAGTTCAACGTGGGGCACACTCCGTCCATTAATTCAGGGTTACTCACTGACCCAGGGCCAACAAAGCCAGCTAAATAACTGAACCATGTGCCCCAATTCTTGACCTCTGGGCCAGTGAGGGATACTGGAGATAGAAATTAAGTTGGAGATGGAAAAGCAGCCAAAGATCAGTTGGAGCATCCCCACCCCCACCCCAGCATATCTACAGCAATGAGGCTTGCAGCAATTTGGGGAAGCCTGGCCTACCTCAGATATGCAGATGACACCACCCTTGTGGCAGAAAGCAAAGAGTAACTAAACAGCCTCTTGATGAAGGTGAAAGAGGAAAGTGAAAAAGCTGGCTTAAAACTCAATATTCAAAAAATGAAGATCATGGCATCCGGTCCTATCACGTCATGGCAAATAGATGGGGAAACAATGAAAACAGTGACAGACTATTTTGGGGGGCTCCAAAATCACTGCAGATGGTGACTGCAGCCACGAAGTTAAAAGACGCTTGCTCCTCGGAAGAAAAGTTATGACAAACCTAGACAGCATATTAAAAAGCAGAGACATTACTTTGCCGACAAAGGTCTGTCTAGTCAAAGCTATGGTTTTTCCAGCGGTCATGTATGGATGTGAGAGTTGGACTATAAAGAAAGCTGAGTGCTGAAGAATTGATGGTTTTGAACTGTGGTGTTGGAGAAGACTCTTGAGAGTCTCTTGGACAGCAAGGAGATACAACCAGTCCATCCTAAAGGAAATTAGTCCTGAATATTCATTGGAAGCACTGTTGCTGAAGCTGAAGCTCCAATACTTTGGCCACCTGATGCAAAGAACTGATTCATTTGAAAAGACCCTGATGCTGGAAAAGATTGAAGGCAGGAGGAGAAGGGGATGACAGAGGATGAGATGGCTGGATGGCATCACCGACTCAATGGACATGAGTTTGAGCTAGTGATAGACAGGGAGTTAGTGATGGAGTTAGTGATAGACAGGGAAGCCAGGCATGCTGCAGTCCATGGGGTTAGTGATAGGAGGGAGTTAGTGATAGACAGGGAAGCCGGGCGTGCTGCAGTCCACGGAGTTGCAAAGAGTCAGACACCACTGAGCGACTGAACTGATTGAGTGACCCAACTTCCGGGTGCTGACCCAACTTCAGCCAATAAAGCCGGGGTTGTCTGTAGAGGCATCTGGTTGAAGCCAGACCTCTTTCTAGAGGACTGGACTGGGCGATTGGTTGTCTAAATTGAGCTAATCCTCTGGTAAGGGGAGAGGGTGATGAGACAATTGGTTACCTAGTTGGACTGGATCCTGGCAAGAAGATCAAACTGGACAGGATCTTTATCTGAGCAATTTATATGATTTAGAGCAGAGGCCTCAACCTCTGGGATCTAATACATGAAGATCTGAGGTGGACCTGATATAGTAATAATATAAAGTACACAATAAATGTAATGCGCTTGAATCATTCTGAAACTATTCCCCCCACCCCAGTCGTGGAAAAATTGTCTTCCACAGAACTGGTCCCTGATGCCAAAAAGGTTGGGGACTGCTGACTTAGAGAACCGTTTTCCCACTCCTGCTTCACCCTATCTCCGGGAACTGCTTGCTGAGAGCAGTCACCTATATCAGGTATTTCCTACAGCCTCACAGGGGGTCTGGGAACACTGAGTCACTGACTTCGGAGGGGCTTTCTAACTAAGACCCTCTTGGACAGTGTCTCCCCTTCCAGCCCCTGCAAAGACTGGTTCAGGTTGCAGTTAGAGCTCCCAAACCACTTGGGGTGGGCCAATCCTGTGGGATCCACACGGTCATCAACCTTAGGAAGAGGCCACTGGGAAGCTGAAAAGAAACTAGAAATAAGGACTCCTCGATATGGGTAACCCAGCCTCTATTCCAGTGAACACTGCTCAGGTACATTCTCCGTAACGTAAACTCTTTGAGTAGCACCCACTAACAAGGAGACAGCTTATTTTCTTTGGTAACACTGCATGGCTCCAGTGTAAACTGGTGGATGGAGAAAGCTGGCCAGCTAACGACTCTCTAAATTATTTTTCAATTGGATCACTATCGCTAGTGTTGAAAAAGAAAATAGGATGAGACCCCCTATGTTGGATTTTTCATGGCGCTTAGCCAAAAAAGGGGCTCTGGAAAAAATGTGGGGCCAGTTTAAATCTCTCTTTCCTGGGAAAGATTGAGGGCAGGAGGAGAAGAGGGCAGCAGAGGATGAAATGGTTAGACAGTATCGCTGATTCAATCATGTCCGACTCTTTGCAATCTCATGGACTGCAGTCTGCCAGGCTCCTCTGTTCATGAAATTCTCCAGGCAAAGAATACTGGAGTGGGTAGCCATGCCCTTCTCCAGGGGATCTTCCCGATCCAGGGATCAAATCTGGGTCTCCAGCATTGCAGGCAGATTCTTTACCATCTGAGCCACCAGGGAAGATCCCTTAAAGGAGGAAATGGCAACCCACTCCAGTATTCTTCCCTGGAGAATTCCATGGACAGAGGAGACTGGTGGGCTACAGTCCATGGTTTTGCAAAGAGTCAGACATGACTGAAGCGACTTAATACATTTCAGTAGACATGAGTTTGAGGAAACTCAGGGAGATAGTGAAGTACAGGGAAGCCTGGTGTGCTGCAGTCCATGGGGTTGCAAAGAGTCAGACAGGACTCAGCAACTGAACAACAAGCTTTGACAAAAACCAAATGAATAAAAAGAATACTCATGAAGCAAAGAAGCCCTAGCATGCATTAAGCCTGTAATAGAAAGTCTATTCAAACAAAGGCTTCTTAGACCCTGCCAGTTCTCTTGCAACAGTCCTATTCTGCCAGTAAAAAACTCAAGAGATAACAGCTAGCTCATGACCTCCAAGCTATAGATACAGACAGGAAAGAAATTCACCGAGGTCAAATCCTCAAACCGTACTCTCTACCCTAAACCCCAAGAGCATTTGGTATTCCAGGTGGTGCCAGTGGTAAAACATCTGCCTCCAATGCAGGAGATGTTAAGAGAAGTGGGTTCGATTCCTGGGTCAGGAAGATCCCCTGAAGGGCATGGCAACCCACTCCAGTATTCTTGCCCGGAGAATCCCTTGAAGAGAGGAACCTGGCGGGCTACATTCATAGGATCCCCAAGAGTCCGACACAACTAAAGCGACTTAGCATGCACTTAGTTAGACTTAAAAGACACCTTCTTTTGTCTGTCCTTAGCCTGGTAACCTCAATACATTTTTGCATTTGAATGGCAGGACGTAAGCAACAGGAGAAAACACCACTTGTGCTGGGCGGTTCTGCCCCAGGGATTTAAAAACTCCCTCACCCTTTTACGGAGAAGGCAATGGTACCCCACTCCAGTACTCTTTCCTGGAAAATCCCACGGACGGAGGAGCCTGGTAGGCTACACAGTCCATGGGGTTGCTAAGAGTCGGACAGGACTGAGTGACTTCACTTTCACTTTTCACTTTCATGCATTGGGGAAGGAAATGGCAACCCACTC
This sequence comes from Okapia johnstoni, assembly GCA_024291935.2. NCBI lineage: Eukaryota > Metazoa > Chordata > Mammalia > Artiodactyla > Giraffidae > Okapia > Okapia johnstoni. The sequence continues at coordinate 6,617,015 of CM044326.1, forward strand.
CAGTATTCTTGCCTGGAGAATCCCAGGGACGGCGGAGCCTAGAGGGCTGCCGTCTATGGGGTCGCACAGAGTCGGACACGACTGAAGCAACTTAACAGCAGCAGCAGCAGCAGCTCACCCTTTTAAGAAAGATTTCAGCTGAGGATCTCAGTGACTTTGAACCACAACAGGGGACTATCCTTCAATATGTGGATGAAACTCCAATCGCCAGCCCCATCAAAGAGCTTTCTGACCATAACAAAGTTAATACCTTAAATCATCTGGCAGGGAGAAGATATAAATTTGCAAAGGAAAAAAGTCCAAATCTCCCTCCAGCGGGTAGAATGCTTAGGATTTACTAACAGAAAAGGGGCACCGGGCACTAAGGAGAGGAAAGAACGGACTTGCCAGACGGCACCCCTAGTACAAAAAAACAGCTCCAGGGTTTCCTGGGGATGCCTGGCTCTGCCATGTGTGGATCCCCAATTCTGGCTTAATTGCTAAGCCCTCGTATGAACAATTAACCTTGACTCTTTTGAGCAGACCCTCGACTGTGACTCAGCATTCCTCGAACTGAAAAACCATCTCATGAGAGCCCCCAGGCTAGCTTTACCCAGGCTGAGCCATCCCTTCCATCTATATGTACCTGAAAGAGGAGAGACTTCCCTGGAGCGCCCACACAGAAACCAGGACCTCTGACTCAGGCTGTGGCCTGTTTTTCTAAACCACTGGACCAACTGTTTTTCTAAACAAGCTGTAGCGGGCGGGGACAGACTTCAAATGCCACTGCTATCGCTACCCCCATATCCTAACTCTTACCTCCCACATGCCCCCCAGAAGAAAGAGAAAAGGCTTTGTGATGGGCCTGTTTTAAAAGCCCAGAATACCTGGAATGGATGGTTAACAATCATGGGCAGCTGCTCTTCAAGCTACTGCACTTCAAACCATTTTGAATGGGCACTTCAGGCCATATTACAGGCTGTGCTTGCTAAGTCACTTTAGTCATGTCCGACTCTTTGTGACCTCCATGGACTGTAGCCTGCCAGGCTTCTCTGTCCATGGGGTTTTCCAGGCAAGAATACTGGAGTGGGTTGCCATTTCCTCCTCCAGGGGATCTTCCCAACCCAGGGATTGAATCAGCACCTCTTAGTTCTCCTGCATTGGCAGGCAGGTTCTTTACCACTAGCGCCACCTGGGAAGCCCAATATTACAGGCAGGAGACTGTATATCAATGGCTTATCACATCCATCACTACTCCCAATTTCTGAAGCCTCCTTAACAGGCGGTTGAACCAAGCCCTTTCTGCCTCCAGAATAACCTCAACACTCACCCCTCCAAAGTCAAGGGAGGGACCCCTACCACGTACAGAGGCACATAGCCAGGTCAAAGCTAGCAAACGGATTTTACAGTAATGCCCTGGGCACAAGGAAATTTTCAGATATTTGCTGGTTTTGACTGACACCTTTGGCTAGATTTCTGCCCCAAACCAAGACTACTTCAGGGATTTCTAAAGCCCTGCTCAAGGAAATAATCCCTCAATTTGATCTCCTTAAATCCATTCAGTGTGACACTGGGCCCGCTTTTGTTTCTCAATTACCAAGGAAATCTCTAGAGCACTGGGAATTAAATGGAGGTTGCACCCCTCTTGGGCTTCCTAGGTGGTACTAGTGGTGAAGAATCCATCTGCCAGTATAGGAGACAGCAGAGGTACAGGTTCGATCCCTGTGTCAGGAAGATCTCGTGGAGAAGGAAATGGCAACCACTCCAGTATCCTTGCTTGGAAAATCCTGTGGACATAGGAGCCTGAAGGGCTACAATCCATGGGGTGGCAAAGAGTCAGACATGAGACCACAACCCTCAGGAAAAGTAAAAAGAATAAATCAAATTTTCGAAAGAAGTTAAGCCAAACTATGTCAAGAGATTTATCAAACTTGGATCTCTCTTCTCCCCACGGCACTTTTCAGAACGCAATTAGCCCCTAAAGGAAAGCTCGGGTTAAGTCTGTATGAGATCAGGTACAGGAGGCCCATTCTTGAAGGACCTGCCTACAAAGCCAACCTTAGGGACATGGATGACTGAAATATGCCTTAAAGACAGGAAAAAAAATCAAAGCTTTACAAGCCTTCCCCTTCTGACATGGTTTTACATCCTTTGTCCCCTGGAACTGGGTTTATTTGAACACCTGGAAGGCTGGAAATCCACAAGACCAGTTAGATCCCAAGTGAGCAGGACCTTATCTTGTAATCTTGACCAATTCAGTGTCTGACAATTGCAGAATATAACTCTGGGGGCCACCATACCAGAGTAAAGACAACACCTATGCCTCTGGAAGTTACTGAGCCACTTGCTCAATTATAGCTGTGTGAACCTGTCACAGATCTTATATTCCTTTTCAAAAGGAGTAACCCTACCAATAAGTAAGTAATGTGATGGACAGGCTTAGCAGTCGGCCTTGTCATTGCTACTGTCTTACTTGGCTTCCACTGTTCTGTCAAACCTCTTCCTTCTGGTAAACATTTCCTCTGTCCATGCTGGATACAGGGAATATTACCACTGGAGGCAGGATGAGCGGCCATTATTGTCTATTCATTCTTATCTTCTCAGCTCTATCTCTTACCACCATCTGTGAAGAATGGGGATTCAGTGGCGAATTTCTTGAGAATTATAACCTGCTGACAAAAGCTATCCCAGTGCTGAATCTGTCACCCCCCCCTCCAAGTGGCACCTATGGATTAAAGGTATTCCATTTTACCCTAAGAATGACAACCTCATTCTCATCTTGGCCCATGGGTCTGTTAAATCTATCCCTTCCCCTAGAGAAGAAAATGGCAACCCACTCTAGTATTCTTGCCTGAGAAATCCCATGGACAGAGGAGCTGCGCTGGCTACATCCATGGGGTTGCAAAGAGTTGCATACAGCTGAGTGAGGGAAAGCACAGCAAACCTGTTCCTCCTGAAGTTTAGATCCCACCCCTAAAGCAGCTTCCCTGCTTGGATTCCCTCTATCAAACACAAAGCACACACTCCACAGGGCCACCCCTATGATCAGGCCTGCTGCCACCGCCCCTATTAAACACCCCTACAAAAAGGAGGGACTTACAGTGACACCCTAGGGCTACTCTGGACTCTGCCCACGACTTCTTCCATCACCCCACAATTTAAGTGCCCTGGGATTGACCCCTATGGAAAGCTCACCCACTGCGCCCCTGCATGACTTGATGAATACCCACGAGGACCAGATGGGAGAGGTACTTATTGCAGATGGAAAACGCCAGTTTTCTCACAGTTAGTATATGGCCCTCCTAAGGCCTGGGGAAAAGCCGCTGGTCAAGAATCCCTCAGTGACCCCCATTAGGCAGGTGGGCCTCTCTCCTCACTCTGCAAGGGCACCCTCTGGGGCTAGCCTCTTTCAAATGTGATTTAGCTCCCCAGAACATATGCTCTCTATGGGTACCTGCTCCTTCGTGGCCTGAGAATAAATCAAGTGCCCCATCAGAACAATGCTAACTCCTCCTTCCCTTCTCTGGGTGGGCTCTAGTCCATCCTTGTTTAGATAAGCCCAATCCTGGGGACACTGCATGCTACGGCAGCTAAGTTCTCAGAACCTAGGTATAACCACTCATAAGATCACCCAGCCCCAAGATAAAAGGGCAGCAGGAGGGACTTCTCTCAGACTAGTGGCCCCCTGCGGAAGGTTTGCACACTGTGAAATCACTCGACAAAATCTCACCCAGGCCTTTAAAGACTGGTCTAAAAACACAGGTAATGCCTTACAAGAACTCCATACTTCTCTAGACTCTCTAACAAATATTCTGAACAACAGACTAGCCCTTGACTATCTCCTTGCTGAGTAAGGGGAAGCCTGCTATGCATATGTCAGTAACTTGGTAGGTTGAGATAAACATAAAAAAGATACAAGTAAGCTCAATGGTTATACAGATAGAACATGCAAGGCCTAGATCCAAGCTCCATCTGGAACATAGTCAAGCAGGGTCTTCCCAGGTTAACTTGCCTTTTTCCATTTCCTGGCCCCACTAATTGCCATTATCTTCTTGCATATCTCTGGGCCTTGTCTTGTCAACTTCCTTAGTAAATGTGAATTTGATGACTTTGAAGTCATCAAGCTTCAGATAACACAAGCCTGCAAACAATTGTGACTGCAGCTTGATGACAATTAGACTTAATTTAGGCTAGTCAGGAACAGTTCTGCTCCCCTAATCCAGGGGAAAATGGCACTCCTGTTCAGCAGGAAGCAGCTTCAGAAGTCAGACCTTCACCCTTCAGTGGCCCTAAAGAATGAGAAGCAGTAACTAGGAAGAGGTGAGGGTGGTGTTATTGCCAGAAGTGCTCCAGATTTTTGCTCAAAAACTGCCAGGCCCCACCTTTAGCAGGAGTTAACATAAATATTTAGGTTAAAGGATCCAGGGATAAGAAAGAAAGCTACAAACAAACAAAAACAGATGGTACCAGTTGGGACCAAGACGGCCAGGAACCTGACCTCCAACAAACCCTGAGTCTCATTATACATTAGTTTAAATGATTATACATTACATTAATATTAGGCCAATTTGCCTAATATTCTTAACATGACACACCCACTGGTGGCCAGGACCAGCCATTAAGGACCATAAAAAAGATAAAAGCAGAGTGGCATCCTGCTCCCTGGAAAAAGCCTTCCCAGGCAGACTAATGCCTATGCCTCCCCATCATTAGTCTCACTCTTCCTCCCTTTGTCTTATCTTTAAAATTAAATCCCTCTCACCAGGTGGGCAAGAAGTTGGTCTGTGAACTTAGCTCTTGCTTCTCAATTCGTTGCCCACTGAATAAAGCAAGAGCCCTTCAAGGCTCTGTGAGGGCCTGAATAAGGCTCATAGGATTTAATTCAGCAACGATTTCTTCATTCTTTTGAAGGAGGATTAACCACCCTCTAGGGGATCAGAATCTGGAGAAACAAAGGAAAATTAATCTTCATCTGAGGCTAAACTAGAATGGTTAATTCACAACTTTCAAAAAGGCACACGAACCCCAGTGTTCACTGCGGCCCATATACAACAGCTAGGACACGGAAGCAATCTAGATGTCCACCGACAGATGAATGGATAAAGAAGTTGTGGTACATATACAATGGAATATCACTCAGCCATAAAAGGAATGAACTTGAGTCAGTTATAGTCAAGTGGATGGACCTAGAGCCTGCCACACAGAGTGAAGTGGGAAAGAGAAAAACAAATATACTGTATTAAAGCATATGCAGGAATCTAGAAAAACCAAGTTGATAAACCTATTCACAGGGAAGGAATGGAGATGCAGATGTAGAGAACAGACTTGTGAACACGGCAGGGTAAGGAGAGGGTGGGATGAACTGGGAAAGTAGTATTGACATATATACACTGCCAGGTGTAAGCCAGAGCTAGTGGGAAGCTGCTGTGTGACACAGGGAGCCCAGCCTGGGGCTGTGTGAGACCTAGAGGGCTGCAAGGGGGAGGAGGAGAGAGGGGCTTGCAGGGAGGCTCAAGAGGGAGGTGAGATATAAATATAGTAAAGCAATTATCCTCCAATTAAAAAAAAAAGAATAAAATACTGCAAAAAAACAAAAGAAAGTCATCCACAAAATGTTAGTGGCTTTCAACATCCCCTACCCACCCCTTCTCTTCTGCCAGCTACCAAAGGCTAGTGAGTGGCAAGGGTCCTCAGAACCAGTCCTAGGCAGAAGTAAGCAACCTGTGGGTCTGCATGATGACTCTGGGCAGCTCCAAGCACCCAGCTGATGGCGCAGGATGGCACATCCTGGGAGGAAGTTTGGTCAGAGGCCTCTTCAGCCCTTCCTCCTCCCCTGCAAGCCCAGTAACAGAACGCACCTACCCGCGTCTCGGGAAAAGGCCACCTCCACGCCCTCCACGGCCGCCCGCCTGCTGACCGCCTTCATGCTGACCTCTGACGCGATCACTTCTGGGCCACCCGGAAGGCACACGCCTCCCTCGGGCCTGAAGCCCCGGATGTCGGCGTCCCGGTAGCCTCGGTTCTTGCTGCGCTGCTCCAGAAAGATGGCCTTGGCGGCGGGGTCCACGCCCACATGCACAACGAACTGTGTGAGCACATGTGGAGGCCGAAGATTAGGGAAACTGAGGTCCCCTCTGCTCTCCAGACGGTTCAGAGGAGAGCTCTGGGGGGCAAGACACCCCAACCCCCCAAATATGCCAACACCACACCCTCCCCTGCCTGCTCCCCTCGATGAATGTGCTGGAACGAAAAATAGGTTGATAGACACCTATGTGGAATCTAATTTAAATATTTTCCTATTTCAAAATATTCTTATAGGGCAGTGAATTCCCCTTTTCCCTGGGTGTCCCAGCTTGCATCTAAGACTGTCGTAGGAGAGGCTTAAGTCTTTCCCTGGAAGCTTCCGTCTATTTTATGAAACTTTAATAAAGGAAGTTAGTAACAGTCTAATAAAATCCTGTTAGAATTTTTTGAGCTGCTTATTTTTCCTCTTTGAAAAAAATAGCTCATTATATCATCAAAACATCGGGGTATCATCTTAGTGGTCTGGTGGTGTATGTTCTATTAATATCATCTGGTCTTCATATTTTGGGGATGTTCGTATCAGTTTCCTGCATAGTACATCTGTTCTGATGAGATGTTCTGGGAGTGATGAAATGGGCCTCCCCAGGTGGGCCACTGTCCCGCCTTCCTGTGGGGGCCGCCCTCCAAATGCTTTCCTAGGCCGAGAGGTCCTTGCCTCTCAAGCCAGCTGCTCCATGAGGGCCGGGCTGGGACTGACCCTGGGCCTCCCTGTTAGGCGGAAACTACCTCTGAGTACAGGCTGGGAATAAGGCTTCCATTTCTCTTCCTCCTTCTCTCTTTCCGGGGTCTTATTCTAAGATTCTACTCTGTATTTCATCTTAAACTTTTATAAATAGACCCATTTGAAATTGTCTGGGCTCTTACTGGTGGGCAGGGGGCAGGGTACACTTGAGCCATCAACTCTAGAACCAGAGTCCTGGGGTTCACAGGCTCTGGGTCTTCACACATAATCAACCCCCCCACCCAACTCCCATACCCACTGCCTCCCTTGCTGTCATTTACTTGCGGTTGAAGATCTTCCCAGACTCTGGTGACCCTCTGCTTCACTTCCCTGTAATCCACCGGCAGCTGAAGAGTCTGCAGCTCTACCTCCACGTCACTCCCCAGGCCCAGCTTGGAGAGTTCCTGCAGAAAGAAACAGGTGGGTCACCTTGCTTGTTGGAGGGCCACAGGGAGTTCCTGACAAGCCAACCTCAGGGCCATCCAGTTCATTGCTGGGGCCTTTGGGAGCCTGGACCTGCCCTCAAGGAGCTCCCACAGTGGCGAGGGGTCAACAGGGGGACCGGAGCTCCTGCTGCCCGCACAAGGCCCCATACAGTTGCTCTTGTCAAGGTGCACAGACCCCAAAGGCATGCCTGACCCAGTCTGCAGGTTAGGACAGAGTTCACAGAAGGGATGCAGGGTACCTCTAGGGGACAGATGAGAGCGAGCTAGATGGAGAAGCTGGAGCAGGGTGTATAAGGAAGAGGGAGGTACACAGGGAGCTGAGAACAGAAACTGATCACCTCTCAGTCTTGCAGACGGAAGTCCAAAACCAAGGTGTCAGCAGGGTGATCCTGCCTCTGAACCTTGCAGAAGGCTCCTGCCTTGCCTCTTTCAGCTTCCAGCAGCCCCCAGTAGTCCCTGGCTTGTGGCAGCGTAAGTGCAGCCTTCACAGCCTCTCCCCTGCATGTCTGTCTTTCTGTCCAGGCTGTCTGCCTTATAACAACACCCCACCCATGACACTCTCTAAGGCGGTGCTTTCCAGAAGGCTGATGGTGTCACTACTGCCAAAGCAGAAAGTTCAGGAAGGCCAAACTGTACTTCTCCGTGGCCTTTGTAGTTATAGGTGTGGGATGCAGTACATTGGGCACTGAAGTGAAGTGAAAGTCACTCAGTCGTGTCCGACTATTTGTGACCCCACAGACTATACAGTCCATGGAATTCTCCAGGCCAGAATACTGGAGTGGGTAGCCTTTCCCCTCTCCAGGGGATCTCCCCAACCCAGGGATCGAACCCAGGTCTCCCACATTGCAGGTGGATTCTTTACCAGCTGAGCCACAAGGTAAGCCCAAGAATACTGGAGGGGGTAGCCTTTCCCTTCTCCAGGGGATCTTCCCGACCCAGGAATCAATCCGGGGTCTCCTGCATTGCAGGCAGATTCTTTACCAAGTGAGCTATCAGGGACCTGACATTTCTGTGTGCTTTACGTATCTGAAAGACAATGCCCCAAAGACCTGCTTCTGCTTATCAGCAGTTTCTTTTCAAGCTTCCAATACGGTGCTCAAACAGCCTTGACTACAAGCTGACATTAGAATCCCTCCGCTGCTGGATTCCAGTGGGACTCCTAGTCTAGGGCTGCGCTCCACAACCGGCCACCTTGACATTTCAGTGCAGGAAACATGAACAGGCAATTTAGACGGAATAAAAACAGATGTCACACTTTGCCTCACACCAGCTCAGCTCACCTTTTGCCATCAACTAGATTAAGGAAAACGTTTAATATTTAGAGATCTTTGGATATCAGAAATGCAGATAAGGAACTGCAGACCGGTATAAAGTTGAACTTTTTCAAGGATTACCATGGAATTATTCTCCAGAATCCTCCTGACACATTTTCTCTTCCTAACTAGAGTGTCACCCTCTACCTCTTTCCCTCCCAGTTGTCCCAACAGGGGGAGCTGGCACCTTGGCAGGCCTGCCATGTCACCAGCTCCAGGGACTCTGCTAAGGAGCAGCCAGCGTCCCCTAGAAAGAGGTGACTACTGTCGCCCACACTGTGGGGCTGGAAGTCCAGGGGCTCATTGGTTCCCCTGGAGCCCTTTGAGCAAGGGGAGCAACAGATGGAGCCAACAGACACCCCCCTGAGGACAGAGGGCAGACAGGAAGGTAACTACACCTCCACGGGCTACAGGCCTCCTGGGGCCTTGGTCAGGCTTCCTGGATGGCTCTGGGAAGTCTGCAGTCATCCAGAGATCACTGGGACGTTTGGTCAGCTGTCCTGGTATTAGGAGAGGAAGCTATGGACTGAAAATATGTCCCCGACCCAAATTCACATGTTGAAACCCTAACCTCCAGTGTGATGGTATTTGGAGAGGTGATGAGGTTTAGATGAGGTCATAAGGGTAGGGTCTTGCACAATGGGATTTCATGCACGCATGCATGCATACAAGGTCAGGCATGTCTGACTCTTTGCAACCCAATGGCCTCTAGCCCAGAAGGCTCCTCTGTCCATGGGATTCTCCAGGCAAGAATACTGGAGTGGGTTGCCATGGCCTCCTCCAGGGGATCTTCCTGACCCAGGGGTCAAATCTGCATCTCCTACGTCTCCTGCATTGGCAGGCAGATTCTTTACCACTGAGCCACCTTGGAAGCCCACATGATGGGATTAATGCCCTTATAAGAAGAAGAGAGGCCAGAACCTTTCTTTCTTTGCCATTTGAGGCAGGAAACAGCCAGAAGATAGTCATCTTTAAGTCAGAAAGAAAGTTCTCACCTGGAACCAAATCTTTTGGTACCTTGATCTTAGGCTTCCCAGCCTCCATGTACTTCTCCGTGAGAAATACACATGTGTTGTTTAAACCACTCAGCCTGCAGCATTTTGTTATAGCAGCCTAAACTGACTAATACAGGGGAGCTTCCAGCTGGTAACGAGAGAAGTCCTGGCTGAGTTTCAGATACATGCCAGTTCATCCATCCAGTCCATCTTAACTTGAAAGTGACACAACCAACCTGGGACTGAAGTCAGAAACTGATTTGGGATACTGAGGAACTCTTTCCAACCTGCAACCATGCAAAGAGTCTCCAGGCACTGTCTCATGTGGACACTCTCTGCTCCATCAAGCATGTGTTCTCTCTAACACGCGCACACACACACACACACACAGGCCCTGGGCCATCTACACTGTGACCCATGGCAGGCAAGAGCGTTTTACAAAAACTAAGCCAAAATGGTGGTCATCAGCAGCCTAAGCCTGGAATGAGGAGGGTCCAGGGCAGAAGGGGGTGCATGCAAAGTGAGACCCCATTATAGCACCATAGGAAAGGGCATGGACTTCGGAGTCAGAAAGATGCAGGTTTGAGACCTGGCTCTGCCACCCTTTTTTTGGCTACAATGGGTCTTTGTTGCTGTGCTTGGGCTTTCTCTAGTTGCAGAGACTGGGGGCTTCTCTTGTCATGGAGCACAGGCTCCAGGCGCGCAGGCTTCAGTAGTCGCAGCACACGGGCTTGGTAATTGCTGCTCATGGGCTCTAGAGCACAGGCTCAGCAGTCATGGTACAGAGGCAGAGGTGCTCCACAGCATGTGGGATTTTCCCAAACCAGGGATCGAACCCATGTCCCCTACATTGGCAGGTGGGTTCCTATCCACGGTGCCACCAGGGAAGTCCTGCCACCTTTCATGGGGCAAATGTGGGCATGTTATTTAGCCTTGGTGCACCTCCGTTTTCTCATGTGTGAAATGGGCATAACTAAAAGTTGGAGGGGCTTTCACAAATATTAAATGATTCACAAAATTGCCCAGCACAGTATCTGTCACATAATTGGGGCTTTATACGAAGGCTCAATACCTATAATTAGTCCATATTAATTTGAGAAAGTCATGCAAGAAGGATTTATTAAAAGTAATATTTATTAGAATTTGATTACTGTCAGCCTGTCAGAAGCAAGGAGAAGAACATTCTGCATAAGCAGACGCCAGGCCACTGGTTGCCACCACCCTTTCTGCCAAGGAGGGTTGGTGGTTTTAGCAAAGCGAGCGTCAGTTCTATGCAGAGCGAGCCAGGGGTTTGTACCTTCCAGACTGGCACACTTTCTCAGCTAGAACTGCAGAGTGTTTTGTGCTCAAGGGGCCAGGGGCAAAGCCTGGTATAACTCTCACCGAAGTGGAATTTTGGGTACTGCTCTTGCCAGAGGAATCACCAGGCTCCACGGGGAGCTGAGAGCCTGTGCCAGGCCCACAATCCTTCAAAAGCCTGAACCCCGCCAGTCACAAAGGCCCTCGGGAATAAGGGAGCCCCACCTTCTGCCTCTTCCTCCCACTTCTTCCTGCCTCCATGTCATCCGAAATCTGGTCGCCAGGAACACATGGAGGTTTAACAAAGAGAACCAAAAGAAGGAGAAAAGACACCAGTTGCTCTCTGATTTTTTTCAAATCCACCAAGGCTGTGGCACCAGCTGGTGTTGCAAAATGGTTGCTGTTTTCCACAATCTGAGTCTTCTCTCATCTAATGGGAGTCTGCGGCTAGTACCATGAAGCAGGAAAGTATTTCTGCATTCAAACTTCCTGAGCGCTTGCAGTGTGGTCCTCTGCGGGGCTTGGTCTGTCCGGGAGATTCACATTCTCAGAGGAGGTGGTGTATAGGAATGGGAGGGATCGCAAGACTCCTGGTTCTGGTTCTGGTTCCAAGGGCCGTGTGGGGCCGCACTGGGCTATGGGAGTCTGAGGACCTTCAATTATTATGGGGTTAGGAAGGAGCTTAGACCCCACATCTTCCTCTCCCTACTGCATCGTTTGTTGATCAGTTGCGTGTACAACTCTTTACAACCCCATGGACTGAAGCACACCAGGCTTCACTATCATTCACTACCTCCCAGAGTTTGCTCAAATTCATGTCCACTGAGCCTTCTTTACGGTCCAACTCTCACGTTCATACATGACCACTGGAAAAACCATAGCTTTGACCTTTGTCAGCAAAGTGATGTCTCTACTTTTTAATATGCTGTCTAGGTTCATCATAGCTTTTCTTCCAAAGAGCTCAGTTCAGTTCACTTCAGTTGCTCAGTCGTGTCTGACTCTTTGTAACCCCATGGACTGTATCGTGCCAGGCCGACTCTGTCCATCACAGACTCCTAGAACTTGCTCAAATTCATGTCCATTGAGTCAGTGATGCCATCCAAATATCTCATCCTCTGTCGTCCCCTTCTCCTCCTGCCTTCAATCTTTCCCAGCATCAGTGTCTTTGCAAATCTGTCAGCTCTTTGCATCAGGTGGCCAAAGTATTGGAGTTTCAGCTTTAGCATCAGTCCTTCCAATGAATATTCAGAATTGGTTTCCTTTAGGATGGACTGGTTGGATCTCCTTGCAGTCCAAGGGACTCTCAAGAGTCTTCTCCAACACCACAGTTCAAAAACATCAATTCTTTGGCACTCAGCAAGTATCTTTTAATTTCATGGCTGCAGTCAGAGTCTGTAGTGATTTGGGAGCCCAAGAAAATAAAGTCTGTCACTGTTTGGGCAAATTATTGAAACTTGCCAAGCCTCAGTTTCCTGATCTGCAAGATGTAGTAAAAACAGGACCTCCCTCACAAGGGCTGCTGTGAAAGTTAAGCAAGACCATGCACTTGGAGATACAGCCTAAGAGGACTGCAAAGAGGGGCTTCTGATCTAAGCTTGGAGGACCAGCAAGAGTGTTCAAGGGAAAGAAATGAAATAGCGGGAGCTTGGAGGTATGTGCAAACAGCCTTCTCTCCTCCCTTCTCCCTCCCTACTTCCTTCCTTCTGCCCTCTTCCCCCCCCCCCCCCCCACCTCCCCTTTCCCTTCTCCTTCCATCCTTCTCTCGCTCACTCATCCATCAGTCATCAGATGTGGATGCGGCAGAGGCGCTCGTGGAGCCTCTGTGCTGGGCTCTGGCTGAGGGTCTTGTGTGCCTGTGTGTGCGTGTCTGCGGGCTGACCATGGAAGAGGAAGTGACAGCCGGCTCTTCTTGACCTGCAGGGTTGGAAGGAACCTGGGAGCCGTCGGCTGATCCTGGAGATCCAGGCCTGTGCTCCCTCCAACCCCATCTAGCCTGGAGGTGCCCCCTGGACACAGAAACTAGGGTCAGGGCTGGGAGGGGCTCACTAGACACAGGAAGAAGCCGTGGACGTGACAGGGGGTCTGACGTACTAAGTACAGGGCAGCCACCAGGGGAGCATAATGCAGCCATTCTGAACGATTTTACAAAGAATGTATTGACACAGGAAAACCCATGCAGAGAAGCCAGTTTAAAAGTAAGGATCTCAGACTGTTTTCTGCAGCCATTTATGGAAATGGGAACATACTGGAAATGAGGTGAATTAGGGGAGATTCTCATTTCTTTCTATATTTGTCGTAACATTTTCAATGTGTATGTAGTATTTTTCTGGTTCTAAAAGCTTAACAAAGAGTCTGGCTGGTAATCAGACTAGCTGCCCCAGCAGCATCCTTGCTATGCACAGGCAGTACGCCCAGCACCTCACCCCAGCCCCCCAACCTTGTCACCATTTTACAGATAAGGACACTGAGGGTGAGTTTAAAAGAACAGAGCCGTGCCAGGGAGTCCTCACAAAGGAGATGCTGCCAGCTGTTTACGGCTGACCACAGCTCTCACCAAGGGCTTGGAAAATCTTAGGATTGTCTCCAGGTCACTCTCTTTTCCTTAACAAAGCCAAGTTCCACTCTCCACATTTGACAAATGACCAGCCCATGCCCAATATCCTTTGCTTATTCCTCCAGAAGTCCAGTAATGAACAGCAGTAACCCAGTAATTCTTGATCCTCTGCTTAGAGCAGTTGTCTCCAAATATTTTTGACCACATGCCACTATTGATGAAAAGATTTCAGTATGCACACATGCATGTGGGTGTGCAGGCATACACACACACACACACATACTATCATTAGCTGGTATTTTCATGTCTCAAGGCATGATACAGATTCCATGTGGCCTTCACTTTTTATGTTTATTTTACATACAAGTGTATGTAAATCTGTATTTATAATGGTTCTCTTAATTCTTCCCTCTTTTTGGCCAATTTCTTATTAGACTGTTACGGTTTTTACATCAAAATGTGACTGCAGGAGAACTCAGATGAGGTGAGATAAAGGATCACTTGGCTGTTTTCACATGTGTTCAGGTTTGCATCATATTATCTTGTATCTTTGGGTTTTTTCAAGATCCTTTTTGTAAGGATTGCTTGATCATAATTTGAGGCTTAGTTTAATTAAAACTGGATAATATTAATTCTGAAACACATTAAGTGAAGTGAAATACTTTTTCAGTCAGTTCAGTTGCTCAGTCGTGTCCAGCTCTTTGCAACTCCATGGACTGCAGCACGCCAGGCTTCTCTGTCCATCACTAACTCCCAGAACTCGCTCAAACTCATGTCCATTGGGTTGGTGATGCCATCCAAACATCTTATCCTCTGTCGTCCCCTTCTCCTCCTGCCCTCAATCTTTCCCAGCATCAGGGTCTTTTCAGATGAGTCAGTTCTTTGCACCAGGTGGCCAAAGTACTGGAGTTTCAGCTTCAGCATCAGTCCTTCCAATGAACATTCAGGACGGATTTCCTTTAGGATGAACTGGTTGTATCTCCTTGCAGTCCGAGAGACTCTCAAGAGTCTTCTCCAATACCACAGTTTAAAAGCATCAATTCTTCAGTGCTCAGCTTTCTTTATAGTCCAACTCTCACATCCATACATGACCACTGGAAAAACCATAGCTTTCACTACATGGACCTTTGTTGGCAAAGTAATGTCTCTACTTTTTAATATGCTGTCTAGGTTAGTCATAACCTTTCTTCCAAGGAGCAAGCATCTTTTAATTTCATGGCTGCAGTCAACATCTGCGGTGATTCTGGAGCCCCCCAAAATTAAGTCTGTCACTGTTTCCACTGTTTCCCCATCTATTTGCCATGAAGTGATGGGACCAGATGCCATGATCTTAGTTTTCTGAAAGTTGAGTTTTAAGCCAACTTTTTCACTCTCCTCTTTCACTTTCATCAAGAAGCTCTTTAGTTCTTCTTTGCTTTCTGCCATAAGGGTGGTGTCATCTGCATATCTGAGGTTATTGATAGTTCTCTCTGCAATCTTGATTCCAGCTTGTGCTTCCTCCAGCCCAGCATTTCTCATGATGTACTAGGCATATAAGTTAAATAAGCACGGTGACAATATACAGCCTTGAAGTACTCCTTTCCCGATTTGGAACCAGTCTGTTGTTCCATGTCCAGTTCTCACTGCTGCTTCTTGACCTGCATACAGATTTCTCAAGAGGCAGGTCAGGTGGTCTGGTATTCTCATCTCTTTAAGAATTTTCCACAGTTTGTTGTGATCCACACAGCCAAAGGCTTTGGCATTTTCAATAAAGAGAAGTAGATGTTTTTCTGGAACTCTCTTGCTTTTTCAATGATCCAATGGATGTTGGCAATTTGATCTCTGGTTCCTCTGCCTTTTGTAAATCCAGTTTGAACATATGGAAGTTCACAGTTCATGTACTGTCAAAGTCTGGCTAGGAGAAGCTTGAGCATTACTTTGCTAGCATGTGAGATCAGTGCAATTGTGTGGAAGTTTGAACATTCTTTGGCATTGCCTTTCTTTGGGACTGGAATGAAAACTGGCCTTTTCCAGTCCTGTGGCCCCTGCTCAGTTTTCCAAATTTGCTGGCATATTGAGTGCAGCACTTTCACAGCATCATCCTTTAGGATTTGAAATAGCTCAACTGGAATTCCATCACCTCCACTAGCTTTGTTTGTAGTGATGCTTCCTAATGCCCACTTGACTTCGCATTCCAGGATGTCTGGTTCTAGGTGAGTGATCACACCATCATGGTTATCTGGGTCATGAAGATATTTTCTGTATAGTTCTTCTGTGTATTCTTGCCACCTCTTCTTAATATCTTCTGCTTCTGTTAGGTCCATACCATTTCTGTCCTTTATCAAGCCCATCTTTGCATGAAATGTTCCCTTGGTATCTCTAATTTTCTTGAAGAGCTCTCTAGTCTTTCCCATTCTATTGTTTTCCTCTATTTCTTTGCACTGATCACTGAGGAAGGCTTTCTTATCTCTCCTTGCTATTCTTTGGAACTCTGCATTTAAATGGGTATATCTTTCCTTTTCTCCTTTGCCTTTTGCTTCTCTTCTTTTCATACCTAGTTGTAAGGCCTCCTCAGACAATCGTTTTGCCTTTTTGCATTTCTTTTTCTTGGAGATGGTGTTGATCACTGCCTCCTGTACACTGTCACAAACCTCTGTCCATAGTTCTTCAGGAGCTCTGTGTATCAGATCTAAGCCCTTGAATCTATTTGTGACTTCCACTGTATAATCTTAAGGGATTTGATTTAGGTGATACCTGAATGGTCTAGTGGTTTTCCCTACTTTCTTCAATTTAAGTCTGAATTAAGACCTACAAGATGTTCTAGAACAAACACCCCAAAAAGATGTCCTTTTCATTATAGGGGACTGGAATGCAAAAGTAGAAAGTCAAGAGATACCTGAAGTAACAGGCAAATCTGGCCTTGGAGTACAGAATGAAGCAGGGCAAAGGCTAATAGAATTTTGCCAAGAGAACGCACTGGTCATAGCAAACACCCTATTCCAACAGCACAAGAGAAGACTCTACACATGGACATCACCAGATGGTCAACACCGAAATCAGATTGATTATATTCTTTGCAGCCAAAGATGGAGAAGCTCTATACAGTCAGAAAAAACAAGACCGGGAGCTGACTGTGGCTCATATCATGAACTCCTCATTGCCAAATTCAGACTTAAATTGAAATAATTTATAATAAATTAAAAATGATTCAAAAATGGAGGGCCTAGCACCATGCTGTCTCTTGCTCCAAGGGTGACAAATTTCCTTTTCCTTCAGGAAATCAAGCCTGTTCAGGGACCTGCAGATGTACCAAGCTAAGCTAGCTTTGGTACAGCTATGAAATATTGTTCAAGGATAATTTGATTTTTATATACTAATAGAAATTCACACCCATTAGGTGGCCAATATAAGAAAATAATAATTGTTGGCAAAGATATGGAGAAATCACAACCTTTGTGCACAGTTGGTGGAAATGTAAAATGACACAGCTGCTATGGAAAACAGTATGGACATTCCTCGAAATATTAAAAATAGAATTACCATATGATCCAGCAAGCCTATGTGTGGGTCTTATCGAAAAGAATTAAAATGCAAGAGCTCAAAGGGCTATTTGCATATTCATATTCAATGCAACATTATTCACAATAGTCAAGAGATGGAAGTAACCCAAATGTCCACTGATGGAGGAACAGATAAACAAAATGTGATTTATACCAACAATGGAATATTAATCAGCCTTAAAAAGCAAGAAAATTCTGGCACATGCTACAACATAGATGAGCCTAGAGGACAATCTATGCTGAGTGAAACAAGCCGGTCACAAAAAGACATACTGTATGATTCTACCTAACTGAAGGATCTCAAGTGAAGGTGAAAGTTGATTGGTTGTGTCCGTCTCTTTGCCGCCCCACGGACTATACAGTCCAGAATTCTACAGACCAGAATACTGGAGTGGGCAGCCTATCCCTTCTCCAGCAGATCTTCCCAACCCAGGAATCAAACCAGCGTCTCATGCATTACAGGCAGATTCTTTACCAACTGAGCTATCAGGGAAGCCCATGAGGGATCTAAATTGGTCAAATTCATAGAGACAGAAAGTAGAATAATAGTCATCAGGGATTTGGGGGAAGGAAAATGTGGAGTTTTTCAACAGAGTTTTAGTTTTGCAAGACGAAAAGTTCTGGATATCTGTTGCACAACAATGTGAATATACTTAACAGTACTGAAATGTACATTTAAAAATGATTGAAATGGTAAATTTTATCTTTTTATGATAATTTTTTTTTTAAAAACATAGAAATGGAAACCCTGATATTTTCATGCCGTGCTTCAATGGATCAAGTTGCAAATTTGCAACTTTGCATTTTCAAAATCATTTTGAAAATGATTTTGGGTCCTCAAGAAAGTGCTGATGTAGGAAGTATTTGCGGACAAAGGTTGGATGGGCCTGCACATCTCTCATCTCTGCTTAGGAGGTTGGGCAGGAAACGGTTAACCCAGCAGGCAGGGGCTGCTCAAACTCTGCACACAGCCAACCAACAACTGCCTTCTGACTGGCCCTTGGCTGGCTCCTGGGAGAAAGAGCTCTGAGCCCTGGGGGTGTTCTGCCTGATTAGACCAGTTGTATATGCCTGTGGCCTTCGGTCACATCATGCTAGTTTGATTAGAGTTTATGCCAACAGTGTGATTTATGGTGGACGCCTGTTTTTGCTCTGGAGTCTGAGTAGCTTAGGTCAGGCATGCAGGCAATGCATACCTATGTGATTGACCCCAGTAAGAATTCTGGACACCAAAACTCCAATGAGCTTCCCAGGTTAACAACACTTCACACCTGTTGTCATGTGGCATTGCTGGGAGAGTTCCACAGCTCCATGCGGCTCCACTGGGAGACACCACTTAGGAGCTTGCAGCTGCTCTCTCCTCATCTTTGCTCCACGCGCCTTTCCCTTTGCTGATTTCAGCTGGGACCCTTTTCCTGTAGCACGCCACAACTGCATCTGTGAGCATAACAGCTTGAGGGTGGTCTTGGAGACCCCCGACACACAGGCACCTCAATGTCTCCTGGACCCTGACTCTCCTTTAGAATCATTTCTTCATTTTCTCTTACTAGCTGGTTTTTTCAAGCAGAAAATAAGGCAATTTTCTCTGTTTTCATTCATTTTTTTCCCCAACATTTTTCAAGTCCTTCCTTTGGCCAAGCACTGTGCTGCCCTGTCCCTACCGCAGATAGGAAAAACCCATGCAGAGGAACTGTCCTCAGGGCAGGTGGAAGGGCGGCAGGAGAGATGGTACTACTAGGGTCAACTTGGAGGTCACAACACTTGGTAGAGTCGGTCAGGAAAACATACTTGGAGTCTGCTGGGTACAGTTCAACTCTGTATTTACCCCTAAAGTATGAACTCAGGCATTTGACTTTGGGCAAATGACTTTGACTCTAAGAGCCTTAATGTCTCATCTATCAGTTCAGTTCAGTTCACTCACTCAGTCGTGTCCAACTCTTTGCAACCCCACAAACTGCAGCACACCAGGCCTCCCTGTCCATCACGAACTCCCGGAGTTGCACAAACTCATGTCCATTGAGTCGGTGATGCCATCCAACCATCTCATCCTCTGTCATCCCCTTCTCCTCCCATCTTCAATCTTTCCCAGCATCAGGGTCTTTTCTAATGAGTCAGTTCTTCAAATCAGATAGCCCAAGTATTGGGAGTTTCAGCTTCAGCATCAGTCCTTCCAAAGAATGTTTAGGACTGGTTTCCTTTAGGATGGACTGGTTGGATCAATCTCCTCACAGTCCAAGGGACTCTCAAGGGTCTTCTTTAACACCACCATTGATGTTCAAAACCATCAATTCTTCAGTGCTCAGCTTTCTTTATAGTCCAACTCTCACATCCATACATGACTACTAGAAAAACCATAGCTTTGACGAGATGGACTTTTGTTGGCACTCTCTGCTTTTTAATATGCTATCTAGGTTGGTCATAACTTTTCTTCCAAGGAGCAAGCATCTTTTAATTTCATGGCTGCAGTCACCATCTGCAGTGATTCTGGAGCCCCCCAAAAATAAAGTCTGACACTGTTTCCATTGTTTTACCATCTATTTTCCATGAGTTGATGGGACCAGATGCCATGATCGTAGTTTTCTGAATGTTGAGTTTTTAAGCCAACTTTTTCACTCTCTTCTTTCACTTTCATCAAGAGGCTCTTTAGTTCCTCTTCACTTTCTGCCATAAGGGTGGTGTTATCTGAGTATCTGAAGGTTATTGATATTTCTCCCTGCAATCTTGATTCCAGCTTGTGCTTCATCCAGTCCAGCATTTCTCATGATGTACCCTGCATATAAGTTAAATAAGCAGGATGACAATATACAGCCTTGACGTACTCCTTTCCCGATTTGGAACCAGTCCATTGTTCCATGTCCAGTTCTAACTGTTGCTTCTTGACCTGCATACAGATTTCTCAGGAGGCAGGTGGTCTGGTATTCTCATCTCTTTAAGAATTTTCCACAGTTTGTTGTGATCCACACAGTCAAAGGCTTTGGCATAGTCAATAAAGCAGAAGGAGATGTTTTTCCGGAATTCTCTTGCTTTTTTGATGACCCAACGAATGTTGGCAATTTGACCTCTGGTTCCTCTGCCTTTTCTAAATCCAGCTTGACATCTGGAAGTTCACAGTTCACACACTGTTGAAACCTGGCTTGGAAAAATTTTTGAGCATTACTTTGCTAGCATGTGAGATGAGTGCATTTGTGTGGAAGTTTGAACATTTTTTGGCATTGCCTTTCTTTGGAATTGGAATGAAAACTGACCTTTTCCAGTCTTGTGACCACTGCTGAGTTTTCCAAATTTGCTGGCATATTGAGTGCAGCACTTTCACAGCATCACCTTTTAACATTTGAAATAGCTCAAATGGAATTCCATCACCTCCACTAGCTTTATTTGTAGTGATGCTTCCTAAGGCCCACTTGACTTCGCATTCTGAGATGTCTGGCTCTATGTGGGTGATCACAGCATCGTGGTTATCTCGTTACACATCATGAAGATCTGTTTTGTATAGTTCTTCTGTGTATTCTTGACACCTCTTCTTAATATCTTCTGCTTCTGTTAGGTCCATACCATTTCTGTCCTTTATTGTGCCCATCTTTGCATGAAATATTCCCTTGGTATCTCTAATTTTCTTGAAGAGATTGCTAGTCTTTCCCATTCTGTTGTTTTCCTCTATTTCTTTGCATTGATCACTGAGGAAAGCTTTCTTATCTCTCCTAGAACACTGTATTCAAATGAGTATATCTTTCCTTTTCTCCTTTGCCTTGAGCTTCTCTTCTTTTCTCAGTTATTTGTAAGGCCTCCTCAGACAACATTTTGCCTTTTTGTATTTCTTTTTCTTGGGATGGTCTTGATCACTGCCTCCTGTACAATGTCACGAACCTCCATCCATAGTTTTTCAGGCGCTCTGTCTATCAGATCTAATCCCTTGAATCTATTTGTCACTTACACTGTGTAATCATAAGGGATTTGATTTAGGTCATACCTGAACGGCCCAGTGATTTTCCAGTGGTCCAGTAGGGTTTTCCTACTTTCTTCAATTTAAGTCTGAATTTTGCAATAAGGAGTTCATGATCTGGTACCTTCTGGTACCTACAAATCCTTATCATACTGCAGAAACTCCTGACTGGCTTCAGGTTTATGCTCAAGCCCCTGTGAAATTACTACAAGATGGTGGAGTAGAAGGGCATGCGCTAATCTTCTCCTGCGGGAACTCCAAAATTACAACTCACTGCTGAACAACCATCGACAGGAGAATGTTGAATCCCACCAAAAAAGAGACCCCATGCCCAAGGGCAAAGTAGAAAGGGTGAAATCGCATTTAGAATCAAACACCATCACCCACCAGAGATGCTCAGAGGGCTCAAACAAAACCTTGTGCGCACCAGGAGACCCCACAGAGACTAAGCCAGACCTGCCTTTGAGTGTTTAAGTGTCTTCTGTGGAGATACAGGTCAGCAGTGGCCTGCCGCAGGGGCAGAGGCTCTGGGTGCAGCAGATCTGGGTGTGACATAAGCCCTTTTGGAAGAGGTCACCACTAACTCCACCACGGAGCCACCAGAACTTACACAGGACTGGGGAAACAGACTCTTGGAGGGCACAAACAAAACCTTGTGTGCACCAGGACCCAACAGAAAGGAGCAGTGACCCCACAAGAGACTGACCAGGACTTGCCCGTGAGTGTCCAGGAGTTTGGCAGAGGCGTGGGTCAGTGGTGGCCTGCTGCAGGTTCGAGGGCACTGAGTGCAGCAGTGCATGCATAGGACCTTTTGAAGGAGGTCACCGTTATCTTCATCACCTCCACCATAATTTGGTCTCAGGTCAAACAACAGGGAAGGAACACAGCCCTGCCCATCAACAGCAGACTGGATTAAAGATTTACTGAGCATGGCCCCGCCCACCAGAGCAAGACCCAGATTCCCCCTCAGTCAGTCTCTCCCATCAGGAAGCTTCCATAAGCCTCTTAGCCTTCCCCATCAGAGGGCAGACAGAATGAAAACCACAGTCACAGAAAACTAACAAATCTGATCACATGGACCACAGCCTTGTCTAACTCAATGAAACTATGAGCCATGCCATGTAGGGCCACCCAAGACGGACAGGTCATGGTGGAGAGTTCTGACAAAACATGGTCCACTGGAGAAGGGAATGGCAAACCACTTCAGTATTCTTGCCTTGAGAACTCATGAAGACTCTCATCTATAAAACTGAGCTATTTCTGCTGCCCTTGCAGTGGCTCGCATGGTGATACTGTCCCTGTAGAGGTGTTTGAACACATGTAGAGGGCTCTTAGTGTTTGAGGGGAAACTGCTGACAATGCCTCGAGGCTGAGATGCTGTAATATCCTTCCATGCACCTTTCACTTTATCCCACCCTCTACACACCACAGCAGTCTCAGAAGAATAACACTAACTCCACCTTAAACAACATGATGACTGAAAAGTTTAAGATATTAATTTTTGTTTTGCTTTTGCTTTTTGCCCTTAAAGTAACTTGCTGTGTTTCAAAACTACTCATCATAGTTTCTCTCTGTGTGGTTATGTCACCAGCCGGACACACTGTTAGGCTCATTAACTCAACTTACTCATAATTTGTATGGATTCCTTTTTAAAAAAATTTAATGTTGTTTTATTAGTATGTAAAATATGTCACATGGCTCCAGAGTTAAACCCACAGAACAGCTTTACTCAAAGAAGTCTAGTTCCTGTGCTTTCCCCCTCCCCTCCGTAAGAAACCATTTTTTAGTTTTAAGATTTATCCTTCACTTTCAATTTTCATAAACAAATATGTGACATATATTAAGGCGTCCCCCTGCTTCTTATATACACTTTCCCCATTTTGTGAAGCTATCTTTTCTTATTTTTGCCAGTGTACCTTTGGGAGAGCTTCCAGAAATTCTGCGGATTGCGGAAGCAATCCGTACATCATCTTGCTGGGGCTGCCAAATTCCTCTCCACTGGGGTTGTGCCACATTGCATTCCCTCCAGCAAAGTATGACAGTGCCCGTCAGCCTCACAGCCTTGCACACTAGCTGTCAAACTTCTGGATTTTTGCCAATCTGATCTTAGCATGGCTTTAATTTGCTTTTCTCTTATGAGCAAGTTTGAACATATTTTCACATGGGTAACAGTCATTTGCATTCCTTTCTCTATATAGTGACTCTCCATATCTTAGGCCTGCTTTTCTATAGGGTTGTTCGCCATTTCCCCCTATTTATAGAAGCTCTTTGTATATCAGTGATATTTCCTTTCCACTTATAAGTTTATCGGCTGCATCTGGCTTATGATGACTGGACAGGACTGAGTGGGGAAGAGAAAGGATGGGAGGGAATACTGAATAGCAATAGGAAGTCTGCCATGTTCAGAGACCTGGCTAGAAAGGAAGGTTAGTAGAGACTGCTGCTGGAATTTGCTTTGTAGAGGGACATGATTGGATGTTATTAATCTCTGAATATACCTCCAGTGATTTTTGTCCAAGAATAAAACTATGCCTTCATGGTCTGTGAACAGTACCCTCAGCCACAGTGAGTCCCCATCTGGGAGCCTAGGGAGACTTTGGCTTCTGCATGTGGCTCCCAGACCTATGCAGGTCCCTGGTCTTCTATGCAGCCAGGAGCAGAGGCTTAACCAGAACAGCTATTTGATGCATAACAAGCAAAATCAAGGCTGCTGGCAGCGGGGAGGTGCTGTTTAGGCTACACGAACAGCAGTTCATGCTCCTGACAGGGGCTGAGCAGCTGTGGGAAGTAGTCATTAGTCACATGGTCCTTCTGGCAAGGGAGATGTTTTTACAAAATGAAGTGTTCTCTGGGTGTCAGTCCCCCAAACTTTCTAAGCCACAGAGGTCTTCAACCTCAGGTCTGCTCGGCTTACCCTGTCTCTGCAACTGGGTGGAAACGCACTCTCATCCATTCAACACATCTGACTTTCTCCCAGTGGACTACAGATGGAACAATCAACCCCAAACTATCTCAGCCAAGAAGAACATTCGTCCTGCAGGTCTGGTTTCTCATTACCTGGAGGCACACAGTCAAAGGAACGTGGGTCTGGAAAGTTGGGGTCCAAGCTTGTTGCCTCTGACCTCCTCTCTGCCTCTTCCAACTCTGATACTCATGGTCCTGCGATGCTGCCCAAGCGTTTACAGCAGCAACTCCCACCTCGTGGACCCCTTCCCAAGGGGCAGCTGCCTCTGGTCACTCAATTGAGATGTCACGTCCTCAGAGAGGCCTTCCTGGCCCACTCCTGCTAGAGGAGTGCCCGAGTCACCGTCCACCACGTCACCGTGGCCTAGAGTCTTCATGGCCCGTAGGACTCGCAGACAGTCCTTGATCAGCTTTTTGTTTCTTGTTTTTGTTTCTCCTTTGTTTTTTGTGTCTTTTGCTGCTGCAGAGGGGCAGCAGCACCAGAGTGGGGCACTCGAGATGCTATGGGATGAATCAGGCCCTGACCAGCCTGTCTCTGAACTCCACGCCACTGATCCTGAATGATCGCATTCTTCACTGGGATTCCAGGATGATTCCAAACAAAGCACAATGATAAATGCCTACTTAGACTTCTGGAATTTTATCAAACAATTTTTCAGATCACCTAGATCTGAACATTTGACTGACTCCCCCAAAAAAAAGTGCTTCATGGGGCATACGCTAGATAGGGAACCAGGAGTCTCTGGTGTCCAAATGAAGGAGTGGGGTTTTATTTCAGTTTATTTTTCAAAATCGAATGTGGGAGATAATTTTGCCTGTGTGTTATATTGGTCATTATTCTAGTCAAGCCAGACCACTTGATTCACATCAGCAAAAAATCTTGGAAGTAAATGTTCAAACACACAGATGCAATATATTATTTATAAAGGTTATTTTCAGTTCCCAGAGTGGCCAGTCAGGAAAGTCAAAGGGATGAGTTAATGATACCTCTCCACTCCTTTCAGTGACCTTTGTCTTCATTGAAAGGTACTATTTAATAGAATTTATATTAACACTGTGCTGCTAATCAAAGTGGCAAGGGTTTCAGAAACCATAACAGCCTAGTGTTGGGGTGTGTAATGAAGCAGCAAGTACTCTCATTCACTGCTGCTGCAAAGGGGGGTTGCATAACCTTTCAGAAGGTAACATCAGCTCGTGTGGTAACATATGTCCAAGACGGTGTTACCAAACCTGGCCAAGCTCCTGACACCAGGTTGTAAAGAAGAAGGTACAGCATTTACTACAGAGCCAGGCGAGGAGAATGGGCAGCTCACGCTCAAAAGACCCAGACTCCCTGATGGCTTTCAGGGAAGGAAGGCAACACTGGGGCTGAGGGGTGCAGGGGACATGAATTTCTTCCGATTGATTGGTGGTGAGGTGACAGGGTGGTGTTTCAGGAATCTTAATGATTAACTTTCTGGTTCCAATCAGTCTGGGATCTACATGCTTGTAGTCAGCGTACAACCACCATCCCTCACCTGGGTTGGAGCAGGGTGTCTTAGTTTCTGCAGAACAAGGCAAAGATTTGCATCATATTGTTCTGTATACCCCTGGAGGAGGAACTAGAACTCTGTGTCATCACTGAACTATTGTTTAAGCTATGCTTGATTTTCCTGCTTGACTGCTTTTCCTTGGTTTCTGCACTCCCTCACGTCCCTAATTAGTAACTGCTTGAATCTATTCTTCGGAACTCTGGGGAGGCCTAGGAGATGAAAGCCTTTTTCTACAAACAACAAATGGTGGACATGGAGGGGCCAGAATGGTCCTACTCAGTTTCAATAAGCCCTAGTTATGGAATGAATGTTGGTGACCCCCTCAAAATTCATAGGTTGAAGCCCTTATTCCTAGTGTGATAGTATTTGGAGATAGGGCCTTTGGAAGACAATTAGGTTTAGATGAAGTCATGAAGGCAGGGCTGCCACAACTGTATTAGCATCTTTCTAAGGGCATGATGAGATCAGAATTCTATCTGCAAGAAGCATGTATACACCAAGGCAAGACTCTGAGGTCACAGCCAAGAAGTGGGCCCTCATCAAGAGCCTAATGGGGCTGGCACCCTGATCGCAGATTTTCAGCCTCTAGAAGCATGACAAATAGATGTTTGTTGTTCAAGCCACCAGTCTACAGTATTCTGTTACAGCAACCAGAGCTAAGAAAGCCCCCAGCGGAGCATGCCTTCTAGCAGTCATCTCCTGGTGTCACAGCCTGGTGTCAGCTCCTCCTACGGTGAACCTGAGCTGGCCTGAACCCATTTTACCACCATAATTCAGCCAGTTCAGGGCCTAGGCCATAAGAGGGCTTGGCAGTTTCTAACCTAAGCTCTCCTATGGGGAGACC
This sequence comes from Okapia johnstoni, assembly GCA_024291935.2. Lineage (NCBI taxonomy): Eukaryota > Metazoa > Chordata > Mammalia > Artiodactyla > Giraffidae > Okapia > Okapia johnstoni. Next base: position 6,643,225 of record CM044326.1, read on the forward strand.
TCCTGTGGCAAGGCCTGCTGTCCCAGCACCCCAGCCAGATTCCTGCCTCTGTCTCTTCCCTACTACAACCACAAGAGAGGTCCGAGCAAGACCAGCAGAACCGTCCAGCTCAGCCTAGCTGACCCATAAAGCCAAGAAGGATAATCAAATGGTGGTTGTTTGACACTATTAGGTTCTGGGGTGGCTGCAGCAATAGATACCCAATGCAGAACATGCCAGTAAAACGGGGAGGACACACACCACACTTGGGGTTCATTTTAGATGGGAAATTACTATTTTCCTGTTTCTTTTTGATCTTTGGAGGTCTTGTGTAATTTCTCCTTTGTAGTTGGAAAACAGAACAAAGCACATTGTTAAAAGTAAGATGCTTTTTTTTTTTTTTTGCTTCCTTGGGGATGTAGCTTCATTATTAATAACAACAATATTTCCTCATAAATATTAATTGTGCCTCTGCCATGTTTCGAGGCCTATGCTGGATGCTAGAGACAAACTGGAGACCAGGACAGAAGAGAAGCAACAGACACAGAGAAGCATGTAATGGGCGAGCGAAGGTGGCCAGGCTCAGTGATAAATGCGGGCAGAAGTAAAGACCGATGGAGAAGGAAGCCAGACACGAAGGACAAACAGGAAATGACTCCACTGACATGGGGTTGCTAGCATAGTCAAATCATAGAGAGAGAGTGTAATGGTGATTACCAGGGAGCAGGAAAAGGGTAGTTAGAATTTAATGGGTACAGAATTTCTGTTTGGGATGGTGGAAAGTTCTGGAGGTGAATGCTGCTGATGGCTGCACAACAGTGTGAATGTACTGCTTAAAATTGTCAGTTTTATGTTATGTATATTTTACCACAGTTTTAAAAAGTCACAGATTCCCCATCACTCTTTTCCGTCAATATTTTTTAACCTGACTAAAATGTACAGTCTGAAGAAAGACTAAATTCAAAGTAAGTCACTTAGGTAAGGCTGATGTCTCCCGATTTCAGACAGGGCTGCTAATTAGCAGGGGATTTTAACAAAGTCTCCCATTTTCCATGGCTGAAAGCCTTCTGGAATTCTATGGTGTCAAGATCTAGAAGTTGTCTTCTCAGATGACACCAAGGGGATCTGAACAGTGTCTGAGCTGAAGTGTCAGGTTTGCTGAAGGAGTCCCAGGATTTGTGGAATTCTTTTCTTCTAAAGAGACACCACCCTTCCACAGGAATTTTCTTTGTCTTGAGGCTATAAAAACCGGCCACTACGCCACAAAAGGGGTCCGCTCTTTCTGGACTGTCAGAAGGTCAGCCCACTGGGTTTGCAGTACCCGTCACTATCTCTGTTCTTTGCTCTCAATAAATTCACGCTCTTCTGAGATACTGTGTGTCTGGAAACTCTTTTTCAACCCACACATGGACCACAAAATCTTGGTGGCCTGTATGGGGACCCTTGGGGGCTCCCCCCAACTCTCTCATTTCCTTTTCCTTGAACCCTCTGCAAACAGGCAAGTGGCTGTGGAAGCAACTGAGGAACTCTGGCCAAGGTTACCGTCTGGCACGTTCCCAAGGCCCCACAACCCACAGTGCCCCGGTCGCTGCCAACCAAGCAGGTGAAGGCTTTCCTCTTGTCTTTCTCCCTTGGGCTGAGAACCAGACCAACTAACAGCGTGCCGGCAGGCGTCAGGCACTTAAAAGCCATTAGTGTGCCTGCCGCTTGAAGCCTCCTGTTAACGGAGAGGGGAGTCATGGAACAGACCAGGCTGTTAGAGCGTCTGTCCCCAGTAAGACAACTGCCATGAGCCATGAGGCGCGTGTGGTTTCAAACAAAACACTAAGCCTGCCCCCTCCTCTGGCCACTGCCTTCCCAGCAGGATTATGAGGTGGGTTCCTCAGCCTGTCTTCCTGTCACTTTCACTGTTTGACCTACAGGAACCTAAGTGTTGTCTCTGAGCCATCTCAGAAGTACCTTCCCATGTTCCAGGGAGTCGTCAGATGATGCGTCACCCAGTTGCTCCCGGGAATCTCTCGTTTCTTGCTTTCTCTGCTCGAGTTGCATGGCCCCTTAGTCACACAGTGTGTGCCTTTGTCTCAGACGCAGGGATCATCTCTCGCAGTTGGAGGGAACTGTTGGGACATTTGGCCATCTTGTGCCTCAGTCACACAGAGAGATCCTGGGACAAAGGGGACATCTTTCTGACAGCCAGTGACTCTCAGTACCCCCATTCCATGGCATTTAGGCTAAGAATGGGTTCTGGCACGCCTTGGAAGTCTCCCTCAGACTCACTCCTTGGCTGCGTTCTTAGGAACTGGAAAAAAATTGACCTTGAAAATCTCAAAAAAGAAAAGGCTCATTTCCTTTTGCAATTTTGCCTGGCCCCACTATAAACGGGGGGGCCAGGAGAAACGACCTCTTCATGACACACTGAGTTACAGCACAATCCTCCAACTCGATCTCTTTTGCTGAAAGCAGGAAAAGGACTCAGAGGTTCCTTAGGTTCAGTCTCTCATGGCCCTTAGTCAGAATCTGGATCTGAGGGACTTGGGCCGCGCGTGTCTTTCTGCTGCCTCTCACCCCCCAGCCCCCTCTGTCTCCTCCCCGTCAGACCTTCTAGATGACTCCCTACTTGACCTTTTCTATCCACAACCCAGCCACCCCCTTTAGCTTCAGACTCAACTCATACCCTCAACTCACACCCCAACAGTGTCTCAACAGCCATCCCTTATCAGGACGAAGGCCCCCTCTCCCTTTTCCACAGAAGACTGAGGACGACCCAATGCCAGGAAACAAAGTCTAATACGCTTGCCTTAAAGAAAGTGGTAAATGCAGACCTGGGCACCATTAGAGTCCACGTTTCCTTTCTCGTGTCTGCCATTTCTCAGATTCAAAACAAGTTAGGTTCCTTCAGTCAGGACCCATCACTTTGATTAAGGAATTGCAGGCCCTCACTATAGCCCTCAATCTAACTTGGGAAGACATTCATGTAGTTGACCACTTGCTGTACTCACGAGGAAAAGAAGAGGCTATGGGCCTTAGCCTAAGCTTGGGCAGATAGAGCACACACTCAGAATCCCAGCGAAAACTGAATGGGGGCAGCTGCAGTCCCAAGAACAGACTGTGGATGAAGCAGCCAGGCGAATGCTAAAGGGCTGGCAGGTGGATGAGCTAGGAAAGACTACACGATCACCTGCCTGCTAGAGGGCATGAGAAAGGCAATCATCAAAACCGTTAATTATAGCAAGCTTAGGAAGTTTCCCTGGTGGCTCAGATGATAAAGAATCTGCCTGCAATGCAGGAGACCCAGGTTCAATCCCTGATCAGGAAGATGCCCCAGAGAAGGGAATGGCTACCCACTCTAGTATCCTTGCCTAGAGAATTCCATGGAAAGGAGTCTGGCAGGCTACAGTCCATGGGGTCACAAAGAGTCAGATTCAACTGAGCAGCTAAGATTTTCATTTTTTCACTTAGGGAAGTCATGCAGGATCCTTCTGAGAACCCTGTCTTTCTTCAGGCCTGGCTAGCAGTCGCCATGGGAAAACATACCCACCCAGATCCAGATACTAATGAAGGAAGGGCTATCCTTGTAGTCCACTTTATAAGCCAGTCAACTCCAGACATTAGGCAAAAGCTATAGAAATTAGAACAGGGCCCACAAACAGCATCCTGTGTCTTGCTTGATAAGGCCTTTAAGGTCTCTAACAACAGGGAGGAAATTTCTAGGAGTAGGTGGGAACAGAAGGAGAGAGTTCAGTTCAGTCGCTCAGTCGCGTCAGACTCTTTACAACCCCAAGAACCGCAGCACGCCAGGCCTCCCCGTCCATCACCAACTCCCAGGGTCCACCCAAACCCACGTCCATCGAGTCGGTGATGCCATCCAGCCATCTCATCCTCTGTCGTCCCCCTCGCCTCCCGAAATTTTAAATGACATACGCAGCACATGGCTCTTGCCACTTCAGTCCCCCCACAGCAGGGATCTACGGGCGCACCTCCCTTTCTCAGAAACCTCCGACCACCTGCTACCAGTGCGGTCAGCCAGGGAGCACGGGCAGGAACTGCCCCGCTCCACCACCCGATACTTACCGTCACCAGAAGGGCCACTGTAAGAGGAGTTGTCCCTCCATCCCTCAAGCAGGTAGGTCAACATCACAGCCACCCAATACCAGAGGTACCTCTGAACTCAGCACTCACAGCCGAAATCCAAGTCAACTTCTGCTGTCAGTGGTAGGTAACCATCAAGAGCTGGAGTCAGACTGCATTTTAGGTCTTGACCTCCTGGACACAGATGACTGAAGGTGCCTGGGGCTCAAACTACAGGCCCCTATATCCCCTATAAACCAGAGGAGCCCTGGGTGACCCTGGATGTGGTGGGGGCCACTGTAACCTTTCTGACTGACCCTGGGGCACTTATTCAGCACTTCTCCGGTCCCCCTCACTATCCCTCAAACCTCCTAACAGGGGTGGGTGGACAGTCCTCCTACGGCTGTTCACTCCTCCCCTACCTCGTCTCCTGGAAAATACTCTGCTCACCCACTCCTGCTTAGTCTTCCTGACCTGCCCCACCCTCTGTTAAGCTGAGATTTATTAATAAAATTTAAAGCTACTTTATCATTTATGCCAGTAAATATGGCTTTAACAACAACTATGAAGCCGGTTCTAGCTAAAATCCTGCCCCAGATCCTGAGGCAAGTTCCTCCAGAAGAATGGGATACTTCTACTTTCAGCAGGTCTGCTACAGCCACCCCAGTAGTTATCCGTTTAAAGGATCCTAACTCTTTCTCTAGAGTATCACAATATCCTCTTAAGGAGGAAGGCTTAATAGGATTGAAGCCACTAATCTCCAAGTTCCTCCAAACTAGACTTCTAATCCTATGTAATTCTCCCTGCAATACCCCAATCCCAGCAGTAAAGAAGTCTGACAGCTCCTACCATTTAGTCTGAGACCTAAGGGTTATCAATCAGGCAGAGGCCCCTATTCATTTGATAGTACCTCACCCACATAACCTTTGAGGTCAAATCCCTTCACAAATCCAACAGTATTCCTAGACCTGAAGGATGCCTTCTTTTGCATTTCAGTCCATTCTGACACCAAATTCTTGTCTTCAAATGGAAAGCCCCAAATACCAAATACACCCAACAACTCACCTGGACAGTCTTGCTTCAGGGGTTTCAAGATAGTGTTCACTTGTTTGGTCAAGCATTAGCAAAGGCCCTTTCATTGTTAATGATGGAGGGCGAAAGCTACCTACTCCAATATGGCAGAGATCTCTTAATTTATAGTCCTGATAAACTAACTTCCCTCGTTGCTCAGTGGTAAAGAATCCACCTGCAAGGCAGGAGATGCAGGTTTGATCCCTGGGTTGGGAAGATTTGCTGGGGAAGGAAATGGCAACCCACTCCTGTATTCTTACCTGGAGAATCCCATGGATACAGGAGCCTGGTGGGCTGCAAGTCCATGGGGTTGCACAGAGTCAGACATGACTTAGCGACTAACAACACAACAACAAACTAACCTCAGACAATAATGCTATCCTAGTTCTTAGCAACATGAGGGTACCGGGTATTCCCTGCTAAGGCACAAATTACTTCCCAACAAGTCACTTTCCTGGGGCTAATATTAACCCCTGGAAAAAGAAGTATCACCCCTGACAGAAGGAAGTTAATCTTAGACATGTCCATGCGAGCTACCAAACAACAGCTTAGGAACTTTTTAGGAATGATAGGGTTCAGCCAAATTTGGATTTCCACCTATGGCCTATTGGCCAAGCCTCTTTATGATGCCCTTAAAGGACCAGAACACCTCTAGAATGAAGCCCTGAAACAGAGGCAGCTTTTACACAAATAAACAAGGCCAGCCTTAGGCCTATCAGATCTAACAAACCCCTCTCTCCCTTTGTTCATGAAGAAATGGGGTGGTTCTGGGGGTACTAACCCAATCCCTGGGACCATCTCAGCGCCCAGTAGCATGTCTATCTAAAGCACTGGACATAGCACCTCAGGGATGGCCTCCCTATCTAAAAGCTTTAGCTGCCACTGCAGTTCTAACAGCTTTCAAACTCACAATAGGGAACCACTTACAGTTTACACTCCTCACCAGGTCTTAGATGGCCTCAACTCCAAGGCATTCCATTGGATTTCAGATAGCAGAACTCAAAAGTATCAAGCTTTATTCTTAGAGGGGTCAGAGATATCAATCAGGCCTTGTCCCACCTTAGATTCTGCCACTCTTCTGCCCAACCCAAACCCTAACACCTTCCTTCTACATTTCTGTTTAAAGGGATGACCAAGCCTAGTCATAGGCTAGGCCTGGAGAATTCTGAGCATTACTTTGCTAGTGTGTGAGATGAGTGCTATCGTGCGGTAGTTTGCGCATTCTTTGGCATTGTCCTTCTTTGGGATTGAAATGAAAATTGACCTTTTCCAGTCCTGTGGCCACTGCTGAGTTTTCCATATTTGCTGGCATACTGAGTGCGGCACTTTAACAACATCATCTTTCAGGATTTGAAATAGCTCAGCTGGAATTCCATCACCTCCACTAGCTTTGTTCATAGTGATGCTTCCTAAGGCCCACTTCACACTCCAAGATGTGTGGCTCTAGGTGAGTAATCACACCATTGTGGTTATCTGTGTCATTAAGATCTTTTTTGTATAGTTCTTCTATATATTCTTGCCACATATTCTTAATATCTTCTGCTGTGAGGAAGTTCTGAACCGAGAACTTCCAGATATTCAAGCTAGATTTAGAAAGGGCAGAGGAACCAGAGATCAAATTGAATCACAGAGAATCACAGAGAAAGCAAGAAAATTCCAGAAAAACATCTACTTCTGCTTCATTGATTATACTAAAGCCTTTGACTGTGTGGATCACAACAAACTGTGGAAAATTCTTAAAGAGATGGGAATGCCAGACCACCTGACCTGCCTCCTGAGAAATCTGTATGCAGGTCAAGAAGAAACAGTTAAAATCGGACATGGAACAACAGACTGGTTCCAAATCTGGAAAGGAGTATGTCAAATCTGTATATTGTCACCCTGCTTATTTAACTTATATGAAGAATACATCATGCAAAATACCAGACTGGATGAAGCGCAAGCTGGAATCAAGACTGCCAGGAGAAAGATGAATAACCTCAGATAGGTAGATGACACCACCCTTATGGCAGAAAGCGAAGAGGAACTAAAGAGCCTCTTGATGAAGCTGAAAGAGGAGAGTGAAAAAGCTGGCTTAAAGCTCAACATTCAAAAAATTAAGATCATGCCATCCAGTCCAATCACTTCATGCCAAATAGATGGGGAAACAATGGAAACAGTGACAGACTTTACTTTCTTGGGCTCCAAAATCACTGCAGATAGTGACTGTAGCCACAACATTAAAAGACTCTTGCTCCTTGAAAGAAAAGCTATGACCAACCTAGACAGCATATTAAAAAGCAGAGACATTACTCTGCCAACAAAGGTCCATCTAGTCAAGGCTATGGTTTTTCCAGTGGTCATGTATGGATGTGAGAGTTGGACCATAAAGAAAGCTGAGTGCTGAAGAATTGATGCTTTTGAACTGTGGTGTTGGAGAAGACTCTTGAGAGTCTCTTGGGCTGCAAGGAGATCCAACCAGTCCAGCGTAAAAGAAATTAATTCTGAATATTCATTGGAAGGACTGATGCTGAGGCTGAAGCTGCAATACTTTGGCCACCTAATGCAAAGAGCCAACTCATTAGAAAAGACCCTGATGCCGGGAAAGATTGAGGACAGGAGGAGAAGGGGATGACAGAGGACAAGATGGTTGGATGGCATCACCGACTCAATGGACCTGAGTTTGAGCAAGCTCCAGAAGATGGTGAAGGACAGGGAAGCCTGGTGCTACAGTCCATGGAGTCACAGAGTCAGACACGACTGAGTGACCGAACAACAACAACACAGGGCTAGGCCAGATCTGCGCCTTTACCCACTCCAGACACAGAATGGCTTATAGATGGCAGCATTCCATTCAGGAATGCTGAAGGGGCTCGGGGTATGCCACAGTCAACTTTACGGAAGTAACAGAGTCAGGACCACTTCACAGGCCAAATACTTCCACCCACAAAAGCAGTACCCATCATTCTAACTAGAGCCCTCAAAGTAGGAGAGGGACTGTGAGTCAATATTTACACAGACTCAGCATACACCTTCCATATAGTCCATGCCCATGTGGCCATTTGGAAGGAAAGGGGCCTATTAACTACACGTCATACTCCAATTAAGCATTGGGCCAGAGATTTTGGGCTTACTAGAAGCTATAAAATCCCCACTACAGGATATCATCCACTGCAGGGCAAACCCAAAGGATTCATCAGATATAAGTAAAGGAAATAATAAAGCAGCTAAAGAAGCCAAAAAGGCCAACCTAAGCATCCTACAGGCTCCCCTGATCCCAAGTCTAGACTTCTTAACCACCTCAGTACTCACCCTCTGAACTCACAGAAGGACAGAACTGCGGGTTCATTTTAATCCCTGAAGGATGGCTACTGAGCCCAGACAAAAAACTCCACTTACCAGAAGCTTCCCAATGGAAGATACTAACCCACCTGCATCAGGCCACCCATTTAGGGGCTGAATTGCTCTTTAAACTAATGGGGACGATATTCACCAGAAAAGGAATCCTCTCAACCCTTCAATCAATATCCCAAGCCTGTCCTGCTTGTCGTGAGGCCAACCCAGAGGGGGCTATAACCTGCCCCCCACCATCCCACTCTTCATCCAAACCAGAGGCGAGGAAACCAAATCTATTGGTGCATATATTTGACTTATATGCTCCCTTGAAAAGGCTATAAGTACCTCCGAGTGATGGTAGATGCCTTTATAGATGAATTGAAGCCTACCCAACTAAGACCGAGGACACTGGGGTCACCACTGCCCTCCTGGAACATGTTACACCTAAGTTTGGACTTCCAAGCTCTTCACAATCAGATAATGGCCCTGTGTTTATTTCCAGTCTGAGCCAAGGTGTCAACAAAGTCCTACAAATGAATCACGATCTTCATTCAGCTTGACATCCTCAAAGGTCTGGAAAGGCAGAAAGAGCTAATCAGGCCCTCAAAAAGTACCAAGCGATAGAAACTAGCAAACCTGGGTCACCCTTCTTTCCGTCGCTTTCCCCAAATCCAGGACTCATCCAAGCCCTTATGAGATCATTTATGGGGAGATCATTCTTAGGCACAGACCTCTTCCTTGATCCTGAGGCCCATTACCCAGTACACTATCTTACAGTTTCAGATTTAATTCTTAAAAATATCTGGGAATACCAGGACCAAAACAGCCCCAAGCTAGATCCTAATTTTTCAGAGTCCTCCCTGCCTAAACCCCAGTGACTGGGTATATGTTAACACTCTTACACAGGATGGAAATCCATCAAAGCAGTGTGGACAGGACCAACCTAAGTCTTGCTGACCCTCTCACAGCTGCCAAAATCCAAGGCTTCACCTCCTGGATCCACGTGTCACAACTGAAGACAGGTCACAAGTCTTCTCCTCTGTCTGGGATGACTCTAGTTACCAGTTATGAAGGCATGGAGCATGCCTATACCCATTTAGGGAAGTTCTATTTCAACATCACTTTAGACATCAGTCTAGACCCCAGGAATTGTACCTGTTTCCCCTGTGGCTTCAATGCCTACTTGTATCTCCCAGCCAACTGGACAGGCCCCTGCACCCTTGTATACGTAATTTCTAACCTTACTCTTATAAATGACAATATCCCACTTCCCCTGTACTCTCAATCATAGGGAGAAGAGGGCAGCCCCTGCCATAATTTCAGTTCTGGGGTTACTCATTAGGGTAACATGCGCTCAGCAGGCACTTTTAAAAAAAAATAATATAACCACATTTATTTAAGAGTGTATTCTAATACATTAAGAATGTATTCCAATATCAAATGCCAAAGTTCAAAAATGCAAAATCAAAATCACTTTTGCACCAACCTAGTAATTTTACACATGGTGATGCATATGTTTCAGTGCTACTCTCTCAACGCTTCCCACCCTCTCCTTCCCCCACTGTGTCCACAAGTCCATTCTCTACGTCTGCATCTCCATTGCTGCCTTGCAAATAGGTTCAACAGTACCCTCTTTCCAGATTCCATATATATGCATTAATATATGATATTTGTCTTTCTCTTTCTGACTTCACTGTGTTTAATAGGCTCTAGGTTCATCCTCATTAGAACTGACCCAAATACACTCCTTTTTATGGTTGAGTAAAGTTCCACAGTGTATATGTACCACAGTTTCTTTATCCATTCCTCTGTTGACAGACATCTAGGCTGCTTCCCATCCTAGCTATCATAAATAGTATTGCAACGAACATTGTGGCACATGTGTCTTTTTTGATTATGGTTTCCTCAGGGTATATGTCCAGTAGTAGGATTGTTGGGTCATAAGGTAGTTTTATTCCTAGCTTTAAAGAAATTTCCATACTGTTCTCCATAGTGGTTGTGTCAATTTGCATTCCTACCAACAGTGTAAGAGGGTTCCCGTTTCTACACACCCTCTCCAGCATTTATTGTTTGTAGATTTTTTTTTCAGCAGGACTTCTAAATTCAGGTTTCACTGCTCGACAACTTTCCCTCGAACATACCCAACAGGTTGTCAACCTAACAGCCCAAATCAACACTTTACAGGAATAAATAAAATCGCTAGCAGGAGAAGTCTTACAGAACAGAAGGGCTTTAGACTTACTAACAGCTAACCAAGGTGGGATGTGTGCAGTGTTGAAGGAAGAGTGGTGATTCTTGGTCAACCAAGCAGGCCTGGTCCAGGCTAACCTCTGGGCACTACTGATAGAATAAAGAGAGAAGGGAACCTCTGGGGAATTTGCCCTGTGGAATTCTAAGACCAGTATTTGGTCCTGGTTCTCCTAGTAATCCCTCTTCTCGGTCTCCTGATAGCTCTTCTACTTCTACTAATCTTCGGGCCATGTATCTTAAACTTCTTGTTAAGTTTGTTTCTTCTAGAATACAACAAATTCACAAATGGCAGCATGGTGAGAATATCAGCTGGTCAACTCCTGGACAGCACTGGAACAAGCCACCATATCATTCTGTGGACCCCCACTTTCTCCCTTAAGTATACCCTGACAGAGAGCAGGCAAAGGGAACCCAGGGCCCTACAACGCCTATGTTCAGCTTGAAGAAGTCAGAGCAGGCATCATCACCCTTTTTCTCAATGACCTGGGTCCTGATGGCCTGAGACAGGGATAGATAGGCAGCAGGGTAAGAAGCAAAAGATTTGGCCCATGAATAAAAAGGTGGGGTAAGGTAGAGTCCTATACCGAGGTTGCAGGACCAAATCTCCAAAAATGTCCAAGCCCCATAGCAACTGTTGCCATGAGCCCCCCTGACCTAAACCAGCCAGTAGCCCACTGCATATTAGGTGAAATATGTACCATATTGCTTCCTGATCAATCACCTAACACCAGCCTTTCAGCAGACATTTCCTTTGTCCTGAGGCTATGAAAGTTGGCCACTAGCCCACGAAGGGGGTTGGCTCTCCCTGGACAGTCAGGAAGTCAGACCGCTGTGTTTGCAGTGCCCCTCACTAGCTCTGCTCTTTGTTCTTAATAAACTAACTCCCTTCTGAGATATTTTGTGTCTGGAAATTCTCTTCCAACCTGTGCATGGACCACGACATTTTGGATGGCAATTATTCCCCCCTGAATTCTGTATTGCAAACCCAGAACAATCTAATTGTGGCTATTTCCCCAGGAACCAGGGAAGAGGCAGGGACAGCGGGGCGTCCAGACTTTTCTGGTGGCCAGAGTTTGAGGACATGAGCTTGTGGGAAGCGGGCATGGTTTTGGAAAAGGCAGCTTGTGATTAAATGGTGTTTTCTTTGAGGCACTAGTGAAGATGTGAGCCAAGCTAAGACCTTACAGGTTATTTATTATTTTATCTGATTGAATCCTAACAGCAACCTATCAAGCCAAGAAAGGGAGAAGGAAGGAGGATCTGGTCAGCTTGGGCCTCAGTCTCTTCACCTTTATCATGGGAACAATAATAATACTGTGTCTACCATAAAGACTATCAAGACCCCAGGGAGGTCAAGTAAAATAGCCAAAAAAAAAGAGGTCTTTAGTGACTCTGATGGAAGCAGCTTGAGTGTGGAACCAGGGATGGAAGCCAGAGCGTTATAAGTGAATTTAAAAATTGACAGAAACTATTCTTTCTCTCTCTTTTCTTGATCTCTCTGGCTACACATTTATCAATTTGATTGATTTTCTCAAAGAACCAGCTCTTGGTTGCTTTGATTCTCATTATTATGTTTCTGCTATCTAGTTCATTGATTTCTGTTTTCATCTTCATTATTCTCTCTTTTCTCCCTAGTTTGGACTTGATTTGCTCTTTTTCTAGTTTCTTAAGATCAAAGAACCAGCTCTTGGTTGCTTTGATTCTCATTATTATGTTTCTGCTATCTAGTTCATTGATTTCTGTTTTCATCTTCATTATTCTCTCTTTTCTCCCTAGTTTGGACTTGATTTGCTCTTTTTCTAGTTTCTTAAGATAGAAACTGAGGACACTGACTTGAGACCTTTCTTCTTTTCTAATATCGTCATTCAGTGCTATGAATGTCCCAAGTTCCGCATTAGCAACGTGCCACAAATTTAATATGTTGTGTTTTTATTTTCATTTACCTCAAAAGGCTACAATAGCACTTCTTATTCCTTCTTTGATCCATGGTTTACTTAGAAGGGTATTATTTGGTTTCTAAATATGTGCAAATATGTGCAGATTTTCCAGATATGTTTCTGGAGCTGATTTCAAATTTAAATCCGGTGTGGCCAGAGAACTACTTTGTATGACTTGAATTCTTTTGAATTTATTCACACTTGTCTTATGACCCAGCATATGGTCTCTCTTGGTGAATGTCCTACATTCAGTGAACAGAGGTGTATTCTGCTTGGGGTGGAGAGTTCTATAATGTCAATCAGGTCGAGCTGGTGGATAGTCTGTTCAGGTCTCCTGTATCTTTGTTGATTTTTATGTGTTTCTATCCATTATTGAAAGGGGAATGTTAAAATCCCTGAATATAATTATTAATAAGACTTACAGTTCTATTAGTTTTTGCTTTGGGTATTTTGGAGGCACTGTTCTTAGGGACACAAATGTTTAGAGCCATGTTGTCTTGATCAACTGGCTTTTAATATATGTGCATGCTGTGCATGCTCAGTCACTTCAGTCATGTCCGACTCTTTGTGACCCCATGGACTGTAGCCCGCCAGACTCCTCTGTCCATGAGAATTTCCCAGGCAAGAATACTGGAGCGGGTTGTCATTTCTTTCTCCAGAGGATCTCCCAAATCGGGATCAAACCAGTGTCTCTTCTGTCTCCTGCATAGGCAGGAGGGTTCTTGACTAGTGCCACTTAGAAGGCCAGGCTATTAATATATAATTGTCTACAAATTGTGAGCTCTTAGAACCTAGTTACCAAGATGGGTAAAGGTCAGAAATAATCTTACAATGGGCAAAAGAGAGGAGGATCCCAGTAGGATGCTGCCTCAGGACCACTACCCCAAATGCATCCTAGGGCTCTCGGACCACATGCCCATCTCTGGGAAACCCAGGGCCTGAAATCTCACCTCCATAGATCCTTTGGGTTCAACAGTTCCTGTCTAGATATTTCTGCAAATGCCTGTGAGAGAGGAAACCCTGAATCAGGACACTTGCCTGCCCACAGAGAAGGTGTAGCATGTAAGGGGTGGTGGGACCCAAAGCTGGGACAGTCAGAAACCTCCCAGGGAAATGTAACCGTATCAAGGCTGGTCGGGGGTGCAGCTTAGTTACCTGTGATTAAATGTCAGTGCAGAGGCCCGGGACCCATCAGTGGTGTCTCAGATTGGCCTGGAGCCTGGTTCAGATCCACTAGGGCCTCCACAGCTTTTAGAATTCCAGGTGTAGCATCCTTAATGCAATGTTGAAGTTTTTTAAAAATGTGAAGTGTGTTTTCAATGTGGATGCGAGGACCGAAATGAGAAAACCCATTCCTAACAGCCTTTTGTTTGTTTCTGCAAAAGCTCCGTTCCTCCCCACAGGAACTAAGGGTTGCCTTTTAATCCCAGTTCAAGCCGACATTCTGCTGCCTGAACTCCAGGGTCACACTTGTTTGAGTTCTTTCCTCTCGTGTCAGACTGTGTGTGTTGCAGGGTATATTTTCATCATATTTATGGCAACACAAATACAACCCTAATGCCCTCAACAGTCTGGTTTGGATTCCACAAAGCAAGGAAAACAGACTGGAGTGTTTCCTATACTGATAAGAGTATGCGATCGAGAAAGGATATGTTCATCAAATCTGAGCCCAGAGACAGAAGGTAAAGCATTACTGCACGAACCACCAACAAAGCAAATGCTCTGCCCAACTGTAACAAAATGCAAGATGGAATTGACTAGAAGATTCTGATTTCAGAATGCCAAAACGTTATTTTAACAAAGGAAGTGGCTCCCTGGTGGCCCAATGATGAGACTCCACCTGCCAATGCAGGCGACAGGGTCTCTGGTCTGGTAAGATTCCACGTCGCATAGCAACTCAGCGCCTGTACCAACTACTGAGCCTGCACTCTAGAGCCCGAAAGCAGCACATCCTGAAGCCCGTGCGCATACAGCCTGTGCTCTGTGATGAGAAGCCACAGCAATGAGAAGCCGGCACACCACAGCGACAGGCAGCCCCGCTCACCACTAGAGAAAGTCCACGCAAAGCAGTGAAGACCCAGTGCAGCCACAAATAAAGGAATGAATAAAATGATGAGAACAGGAAGCGGCTCTGCGTCAACGGACTATGATCAGTGATGTGATGAGGACAGGAATACAAGTAGATTTATATAGAAAAGTAATGCAGTTAACTTTTAATAGTGCCCAGCTCAGTCTCACTTTCAATGGTGGAGGAGGAAATGTGGGATCTTGCCCTTCCCTTGGAAGAGGAGTCTCAGTGAGCAGGAACAGTAAAGGAGGTGGGAAAGAAGAAGATGCATTTTGATAAGGAAGCAAGTCATAAGCCACAGTGTAAAATAATTACCCATGAGTCCATAAGGCATAAAGAAATTATGTCAGGGGACTTCCCTGGTGGTCAGGAGGTTAAGAATCCACCTTGCAGTGCAGGGAACACGGGTTTGATCCCTGGTCAGGGATCTAAGATCCCACATGCTGTGGAGTAACTAAACCTGCGACACGCCGTAACTACGGGGCCTGCTCACACCCACACACAACAACTGGAGAGACCGCGGGCCACAGTGAAAGATCCCACATGATGTGACCGAGATCCCACTTGCCACAGCTCACACCCGACACAGCCGAACAAACAAATAAATATTTAAGAAAAGAAATGTCTTAACAAATACATAAACAGGTGAGACAGGAAGAGCCAAATCTTCCATGCAGATGCATCACACACAATTTATGGAGATACTCTGTCCTCAAAGAGGCATCATTCCTCACTCCTTGAGTGTGAGCGGCACAGAGCGATCTCATTCCAAAGAGTGCAGTATAAACGGGGGGAGGAAGCAACTTTACAGGGAGAAACTGGGAAGGACTCCCGCAACCAGGTGATCAAGGTCAGTGTCAACGGTGATCAGTCACATCAACGGTGATCGGTCAGTACATGCTCCTGACATGATGGGATGAGAATGGTACTTGACCTCCGTGCTCCTCCTGCCCAACCCTACCTTGTCTAATCAAGAGAAAAACATCAGACAGATCCCAACTATAGGGCAGTTTATAAAATATTCCACTAGTATTTCTCAAAACTGTTAAAGGCACCCAAAACAAGGAAACTCTAAGAAAGCATCACAGACCAGAGGAGCCGAAGGGCACGTGAGGACTCAGTGCACCGTGCCATCCTGGAGGAGACCCTGGGACAGGCAAAGGACATTAGGAAAAAAGCAGGGAAACTATGGACTTCCATTAATAATAATACATTAACACTGGTTCATTCACTGTGACAAATGCACCATACTAATCTATGATGTGTAAGATGTTAACAACAGGGAAACTGGGGGTTGTGTATATGGAAATTCCCTGTATTATCTTCACTATCTTCATAACTTATCTGTACATCTCAATGTATGTTTAAATTTTAAAAATTATTTCAAACAAACAAATGGGAAACAAGTCAGTCGGCTCTGCTTTGGCACTAGGAAGGGGTTGAGGACTCTGCATTTGCCGGGGGCCAGCGGTGGGGGTAGGGGGACCCTCAGTAAGACCCTAGAAAGGTGCTGCTGTCATTTTAAAAGATATTACTCTTCTTTTTCTGATTTGTCATCCTATCAATGTGGGGATGGATTTAAGGTGCAATGAAAAGTAAACATTTGACTCACTTGTCTCTAAAGGCAGGTTTTCCCCCAGATAAGCAGACTAAACGCATTTCCCTGAGTGTTTAATAAAAGCCAGGTTTTTGAAAGCCACAGTGGACACTCATGAACATGGAATGAGGGGCTTCCTCCACCAATGTGTATGTTTTCTCTTCGTCCTTGGGGGACCCTGCAGTCAGGCTGCTTGGGTGGGCTGCCACTGCTATGGGGGCAAGCCTTCTGCCCAGGGCCAGGCTCTTCATCATGGGCTCTCACATTCCTTATATTCGCATGCCATTTCAAAGTGAGGATGCAAGGTCAGTCCTACTTCAGGCTGTCCCAGAGTCAGCATGAACTAGGGACAGTCGTACGGCTCTTTCTCTTCCCACCCACAAGATGGGTTCACACTACACAGTCACCAGGTTATGAAATCACGGAAAAGGGTTCAAGTAAGTTGGGGCTACCAGCCTTCAAGGTCAAAGTCCACACAACCCAACCACACGGCTGCTCCAGAAGTGAGTGGCACTGAGCTGGTTTCTGTCATAGGTGAGGTCCCTGCACGTGACAGGGAGATGCTGGGATCCCCCTGGATCCTCACGCTGGTGACTTTATCCCAGGCCTTCCCGCGTTAATCAAGAAAACAAAACAAACCTCACTGTGGGCCAGACTGGAAAAACGTCTGTCATATACGTGGTCTGTTTCCCAGAGGGTGGAGAAAGTTTTATCATGGGATTTGGTAGGAAGAATGGAGACACTCTTAGGAAAGAAAATAAAGCTGAACCAAAAGAAAGAATTTCCTGCCACTTGGAGAGGCAAGCAGTGTCCTGCCTATCTCTGAGTGTGGTCTGAACAACTCATCCTGATTTCTAAGGTGTTCTTCAGCTTGGGGTTTCTTTTTTTGCTTCTGACTCATTGCCATTTGTTCTTTATTATTATGCCTTTAATAGCAACATGTAATAAACGCACAAAGCCACCTCATCTTTGGAGTGTAAAGAAACTATTCTGCATATCAAGTTGATCAAATGTGGCAAGAGCTCTGACGGCTTGGTCCCCCAGGCTGGGTTTATTTTAAGTGCAGTTATATAATATCCTAGTCCAACTGACCCAGGGTGTGTTTTACAAAGGCCTTGTTTTATTTGCTGCCTTTACAGGCTCAGGCACTTCTAAAAGAGTTCAGGACATAATTTCTTTTGAAAGCATATGAGGTGGGACTGGCTCCAAAGTGAGAGTGTCCAGAAAACTGGAGATAATGCACAGCCATCACATAAGTCAGCAGATGCGCTTTACCACTGGGAAGGGCAGGGTGCCCTGTACAGGCCAGTCTGATGTTAAAGTCTTTGGTGCACGCTGTTGGTAGGTAGCATTAAGTCACCCTTACGGGAGTTTGTAAGAGATATCTTTGTTCGTCGGGAACTTTCAGCATTTATATTATTTTTTCTGTATTTTCCTTCTTTTTAGCAACAATCTCCCACTTAAGTGAAACCACAACAAAAATTCACTCAAGCTATTATTCAGGAGCTTACCTGTCTTGAAGACAAGATGCCATGAGTGTAGGACTGCACCCTTTTCCTCTCTCTATCATTGCATATACCCCCACTAACGATGCCGGGCATCGAGGAAGGACTCATGAGACAGAGCCACAGTATTGACAAGGTTGACTTTTTGTGGGAGAATGCAGGAGGACAGAAACGAATGACAACCATGCATGTATCCAGTCAACTCAGAGCAACTGGAAAGCTCGCTTCAGGCCAGGCCCTCTGTGGAGACAAGGGTCCCCACAGATAGCGTGCTGCTTATACTGACTCGGGGAGCTCTGTGTCCTCTTGCGCGTCATTTAGCCCATCAGAGCAAGTTCTGCATCTGTGTAATGGGTCCAGTGTATACACCCGAACTAGCTGAGACCTTTGTCTTAATACCCCACTACAACGGGTGCTCTGTGGGCCACATGCTGGCACTTTCAGTGACTACCCCCAGGGAGGTCGCAAACCAGATTAAGAGGGTTTAACGCTGAGTGGAGTCCACACACACACAACAGGGAGACCCTGAAGAACCCTAGATGGTGCGGGAAGAAACAGTGGTCCAAGGACTGAGGGTGACTGCAAGTACCTCTGCCCTGGAGAAAAACACCAGAAAGAAAGGGAAACCAGAAACCATACATGGACAGCAGGGACCAGTGCAGAAGGCACATGGGTGGCAGAGGGCACCAAAGCTGGGCTTGGGTTTGCTTTCTCATCAGCCGGTATGGAGGTTTCTGTTCTGGTCATCAATGCTGTGGTCTCCCTGTGAGCAAGAAGACCAAGCAGCTCATCACCTGTGTGTGTCTCAGGCACGAAGGGAGAGCTTCAGAGACGGCCGAGATGAACTCATAGCAGACAGTCAGTCAAGATGACGTGGACATCGGGCTGAGGCATTTGGGTGAGCCTCACTTTGCTCACCCCTGGTTCACTGGGTAGTGGGTCTTGATTTCTTGAGTTCTGGAAAGTTTAAAAGCCATGCTGGGTTTTGTTTTTTTGCCATGCCCAAAAAAACACAATCCCATGGCTTGTGGAATCTTAGTTCCCCGACCAGGGATTGAACCTGGGCCCAGGCAGTGAAAGTGCCAAGTCCTAATCACTGGACTGCCAGGGAATTTCCTAAAAGCCTTTCTTGGGCTATAAGAGGTCTTCTTCTGAACTGAGTGCTGTTTTCCCCTAGGTGAAGAGTGAGGCGAGTGGCCTGAACCTGGACTTTACTTAGTAGAACCACCCGAGATTGGATTCTAGGTTTGGCCACTTCATGGCATGTAGGTTTGATAGTCAACCTCTCTGAGCACCCATTTCCTCACCTCCAAAAGGGAATAAGAGTATCAACCTCTTTGAACTGCAGGAAGAATTCAGCAAGCCACTCTGCATGAAGTGTCTTGGAGCACTTGGAGGGTTGGAAAATGTATCCCCTCTTGTCAGAAGTCACCCTTTCTTTCTTTCACCGCTACTTCCACCAGATGGCCTTCTCAGTGAACTGCCCTTCCCCCAACCCTCAGAGGTGCAGCTTTTTCTCACTTTGCTTTAGGTTCCTTTCTTTTGTATGTTCTCCAGAATGAAATTAATCTTTTCCTCTTCAGAGTCTCATAGTGGAGCACTTCTCAGAATCTGCTCTGGTTATAATTATCTTATTCATGAGCCACCTCCTCTCCTTACATAGGAATCCCTCTAGGGAATTGTGATATAAAAAAAAGTGTATCTAATCTTTGTCCCCAGTTCCAGGCACATAGCATCAAAACTCGCCTAATTTCCAGAGCACCAGGAGTGTCTTTGTTATGCTGATACAGTGACTCATGGTAGCCTCTTGATGGCTGCAAGATGGGATCTGGTCACCAGAAAAACCAACCACTTGATTAAGTTGGTGGGGACTTCTAGTTGCTTGACCTTCAGGGAGGGGAGACATAGTTCAATCACATGGCCAGTGATTTAACCAACCTTGCCTACACAACAAAACTCCAATAAAGACTCCCCATACAGAAATTCAGTGGAGTTTCCTGGTTGATAAACATATTGATGTGTCAGAACGGTGCTCGGCCTGACTCCACAGTGACAGGGCAAGAAACTTCTGCATTTGGGAGCCATCCAGACCTCACCCTATATGTATCCTTTATTTAAAAAAAAAAAAAACAACAGTAAGTTTAGTGCTTTCCTGAGTTGTGTGTGTTATTCTAGCAAATTATCAAAACTGTAGAGGTCATGAGAATTCCCAAATTTATAGTCAGAAGAACAAGTGACTTGAGGACCCTTGAAATGCAGCCGGTGTCTGAAGCGAGGGTAGTCTTGTGGAGGACTTTGCCCTTAATCTGTGGAAGTCTGCGTGTGCTCCAGGGGGTTAGTGTCAGAATTGTATTGCAGTACACCTACCTGGGGGCTTCCCAGGTGGAGCTAGTGGTAAAGAATCCAACTGCCAATGCAAGAGACATAAGAGATGTGGGTTGGATCCCTGCATCAGGAAGATCCCCTGGAGGAGGGCAGGGCAACCCACTCCAGTGTTCTTGCCTGGAGAATCCCATGGACAGAGGAGCCTGGCGGGCTACAGTCCATAGTGTTGCACAGAGATGGACGTGACTGAAGCGACTTAGCACGCACGCACACACACCTAGCTGGGGTGGAATAGGAACAGGAAGAGACTCACGTATTAGTAGTCAGTCAGTCAGTTCAGTCGCTCAGTCGTGTTTGACTCTGTGACTCCATGCACTGCAGCATGCCAGGCTTCCCTGTCCATCACCAACTCCCAGAGCTTACTCAAACTCATGTCCATTGAGTTGGTGATGCCACACAATCATCTCATCCTCTGTCGTCCCCTTCTTCTCACGCCTTCAATCTTTCCCCAGCATCAGGATCTTTGCAAATGAGTCATTTCTTCAAATCAGGTTGCCAAAGTACTGGAGTTTCAGCTTCAGCATCAGTCCTTCCAATGAATATTCAGGACTGACCTCCTTTAGGATGGACTGGTTGGATCTTCTTGCAGTCCAAGGGACTCTCAAGAGTCTTCTCCAACACCACAGTTCAAAAGTGTCATTCTTTGGCATTCAGCTTTCTTTGTGGTCCAACTCTCACATCCATACGTGACTACTGGAAAAACCATAGCTTTGACTACACGGACTTTTGTTGGCAAAGTAATGTCTCTGCTTTTTAATATGCTGTCTAGGTTGGTCATAGCTTTCCTTCCAGGGAGCAAGTGTCTTTTAATTTTGTGGCTGCAGTCACCATCTGCAGTGGTTTTGGAGCCCCCAAATATAAAGTCTGTCACTGTTTGCACTGTTTCCCCATCTATTTGCCATGAAGTAATGGGACCAGATGCCATGATCTTAGTTTTCTGAACGTTGAGCTTTAAGCCAACTTTTTCACTCTCATCAGTTTCACTCTCTTTCACTTTCGTCAAGAGGCTCTTTAGTTCTTCTTCACTTTCTGCCATAAGGGTCATGTCATCTGCACATCTGAGGTTATTGATATTTTTCCTAGCAATCATCTTGATTCCAGCTTGTGCTTCATCCAGCCTAGCATTTCTCATGATGTATTCTGCATATAAGTTAAATAAGCATGGTGACAATATACAGCCTTGACATACTCCTTTCCCGATTTGGAACCAGTTTATTGTTGCACGTCTGGTTCTAACTGTAGCTTCTTGACCTGTATACAGATTTCTCAGGATGCAGGTAAGGTGGTCTGGTATTCCCATCTCTTTAAGAATTTTCCACAGTTTGTTGTAATCCACACAGTCAAAGGCTTTGGCATCAATAAAGCAGAAGTAGATGTTTTTTTGGAACTCTCTTGCTTTTTCTATGATCCAATGGATGTTGGCAATTTGATCTAAGGTTCCTTTGCCTTTTCTAAATCCAGCTTGACCATCTGGAAGTTCATGGTTCACATAATGTTGAAGCTTGGCTTGGAGAATTTTGAGCATTATTTTGCTTGCATGTGAGATGAGTGTAACTGTCTTCCAAATCAGGAACTGCATATATATATATATAGGTTGAACTGAGAAGAGCTGACACAATATTTTGTGTATACATCAACATTATTATTTTTTTGGCCTTCCTCTGATTGGGGTGACCCATAAAATTAGGGTCTTTGTGGAAGGCAGGGCCCAGCTCCTCTCACAAATGCTGAAAAGATCAATCTCATTGAGGCCAGAGCATGATCACCCAGCCAGATGCACTCATCTTTGAATCAGTAAATCTCTCTGAAAGAAGAAACTTCCAGCTTCCCAGGGCAACAATAATGCCAGTGGGAGTATGCAGCAGCCAGTGTCATTGGGACAAGCTATAATAATTAGTATTCAGCAGATTTTCTATGGGTGATTTTTGGCCCCTTTGATTAAAGTTTTGTTCTTTTGTTTTTCGTATTGTTTTATTTCTGTGTTCTCTTGGAAGTCACAAATTTTTTCTACTCTTCATAGTTATTCTTGAAATTTTGCCATATATATATGTATATACATATACAAAGCAATGCAATTCAATGCAATCCCTATCAAATTATACATATATATATACGGATTTATTCCAAACATGGTAGGATTTTTCAATGTCTACAAATCAATGTGATATTCCACATTAACAAATTGAAGAATAAAAACCATATGATCATCTCAGTAGATGCAGAATACACTTTTGATAAAATTTAACATCCATTTATGATAAAAACTCTCTAGAGCATGGGCAGAGAGGGAGCATACCTCAACATAATAAAGGTCATGTATGACAAACCCACAGCTAACATCATACTCAATGGTGAAAAGCTAAAACAATTCCATCTACCACCACATCAAAAAGAATAAAATACCTAGGAATAGAACTACCTAAGGTGGCAAAAGACCTATACTCAGAAAACTGTAAGATGGTGATTAAAGAAACTGAAGATGACTCAACCAGATGGAAAGATATACCATGTTCTTGAGTTGGAAGAAACAATATTGTTAAAATGACCATTCTGTCCAAAGCAATCTAGATTCAATGCAATCCCTATCAAATTACCAAGGGCATTTTTCACAGAACCAGAACAAAAAAAAATTTTTTTTTAATTTGTATGAAAACACAAAAGACTCTGAATAGTCAAAACAATCTTGAGAAAGAAGAATGGAGCTGGAGTAATCATACATTCTGACTTCAGACTATACTATAAGGCTACAGTAATCAAAACAGTACGGTACTGGAAAAAAAACAGACACATTGATCAAGGGAACAAGATAGAAATCCCAGAAATAATAGCACTTGTAGTCAATTGATCTATGACAAAGGAGGCAAGAATATACAATGGAGAAAAGACAATCTCTTCAATAAGTGATACTGGGAAGACATGACAGCTACACATGAAACAGGGAAATTAAAACAGTCTCTAACACTATATACAAAAATAAAATGAAAATGGATTAAAGACCTACATGTAAGATCTGCTGCTGCTGCTGCTAAGTCGCTTCAGTCGTGTCTGACTCTGTGCGACCCCATAGACTGAAGCCCACC
The DNA here is from genome assembly GCA_024291935.2 of Okapia johnstoni. Classification (NCBI taxonomy): domain Eukaryota; kingdom Metazoa; phylum Chordata; class Mammalia; order Artiodactyla; family Giraffidae; genus Okapia; species Okapia johnstoni. The sequence goes on from CM044326.1 coordinate 6,666,480, forward strand.
AGGCTCTGCTGTCCCTGGGATTCTCCAGGCAAGAACGCTGGAGTGGGTTGTCATGTCCTTCTCCAGTGCATGAAAGTGAAAAGTGAAAGTGAAGTCGCTCAGTCGTGTCTCACTCTTTGTGACCCCATGGACTGCAGCCCACCAGGCTCTGCCGTCCCTGGGATTCTCCAGGCAAGAACACTGGAGTGGGGTGCCATTGCCTTCTCCGACATGTAAGATCAGATACTATAAAACTCCCAGAGGAAAACATAAGCAGAAAACTTGACATAAATTGTACCAATTTTCCTTTTGAATTCATCTCATAATGTTAATAAAATAAATAAACGAATGACTAATTAAGCTTAAAAGCTTTTGCACAGCAAAGGAAATCATAAACAAAATGAAAAGACAGCCTACAGAATGGGAGAAAATGTTTGTAAATGATGCAACCAACAAGGGGTTAATTTCAAAATTATGCAAACAGTTCAATATAAAAAAAAAAACCCAATCAAAAAATGGGCAGAAGACCTAAATAGACATTTCTCCAAAGAAGACATACAGATGGGGCCAACAGGTACATGAAAAGATGTTTAACATCGTTAATTATTAGATAAATGCAAGTCAAAACCACAATGAGGTACCACCTCACACCAGTCACAATGCTCATCATAAAAAAAGTCTACCAATAATAAATGCTAGAGAGGGTATGGAGAAATGCAAAGCCTCTTACACTATCAGTGGGAATGTAAACTGGCGCAGCCACTATGGAGAACAATACGGAGGTTCCTTTAAAAACTAAAAACAGTTAACACATGATCCAGCAATCCCACTACTGGGCTTATATCAGGAAGGGACAGAAACTTTAACTCAGAAAGATACGTGCACTCCGACATTCATATCAGCACTATTTATAAAACCAAGACATGGAAACAACCGGTGTCCATCAACAGATGAATAAGAAGAGGTGGTAAACATACATGATGGACTATTACTCAGCCATAAAAGAAAATTACATAATGCCATTTGCAGAGACATTACTTTGCCAACAAAGGTCTGTAGAGTCAAAGCTATGGCTTTTCCAGTAGTCACGTATGGATGTGAGAGTTGGACCATAACGAAAGCTGAGCGCTGAGTGCTGAAGAACTGATGCTTTTGAACTGTGGTGTTGGAGAAGACTCTTGAGAGTCCCTTGGACTGCAAGGAGATCAAACCAGTCAATCCTAAAGGAAACCAGTCCCGAATATTCATTGGAAGGACTGATGCTGAAGCTGAAACTCCCAATACCTTGGCCACCTGATGCAAAGAACTGACTCATTGGAAAAGATGCTGATGCTGGGAAAGATTGAAGGTGGTAGGAGAAGGGGATGACAGAGGATGAGATGGTTGGATGGCATCACCGACTTGATGGACATGAGTTTGAGCAAGCTCCGGGAGTTCGTGATGGACAAGGAAGCCTGGCTTGCTGCAGTCATGGGGTCACAAAAAGTCGGACACGATTAAGTGACTGAACTGAACTGATTTGCAGCAACATGGATGGAACTAGAGATTGTCATACTAAGTGAAGTCAGACAAAGACAAATATCATGATATCACTTATATGTGGAATCCAAAAAATGACACAAATGAACTCATTTATAAAATAGAAAAAATTCACAGACACAGAAAAAAAAATTATAGTTACTAAAGGGGAAAGAAGGAAGGATAAACTAAGAGTTTGGGATTAACAGATAGACACTACTATATATAAAACAGATAAGCAAGACCTACTATACAGCACAGGAAGCTATATTCAATATCTTATAATTATAATATAAAAGAATATGAAAAAGAATATATATATACACATACACATATATAACTGAATATATTGCTGTATGCCTGAAACCGAGATAGCATTGTAAATCTGTACTTTAATTAAAATCAACTATATTTCAACTATATATATACACATATATTTATGTATATGTATACATGTACATTTATGTATTTATATATACATATATAAAACTTAACAGAGTCTGAATTTGATTTGATATCAGGATGGCTGTCTAGGCAAGGGCCTTAGAAGGCTCAATCACTTCTCTTGAATTCTATGCCTTCATTGTCCTATATTTCAGTTCAGTCTTTTATTTTTAAGCTTGAAAAAGTAAAAGTGACAGTGTTAGTCACTCAATCATGTCCAACTCTTCGCAACACATGGCCCGCCAGATTCTTCTGTCCATGGGATTTTTTAGTTAAGAATATTGGAGTAGGTAGCCCTTACCTTCTTCAGGGGATCTTCCCAACCCAGGGATGGAACCCAGGTCTCCTGCACTGCAGATAGATTCTTTAACATCTGAGCCACCAGGGAAGTCCACAATCAGCCATTTATTATTATTCTCATTATAATAATTTCACAAATATTATATATTTTTTGTGACTGGCATCTTTTACTTAGCATAATTCTAAACTGCCTTTTAAGTCATCTGTTATCTTCAGGTTCTAAATCTGCTTTTGTTCATTCTTACTCAGGGTAGTTTGTTTCTTTGCATATTTGGTGATCTTTGATTGGAAATAAATGCTGAGCTTATTTTGGGTGGTGGTGGTTTGGTTGCTAAGTTGTGTCTGACTCTTGTGACCCCATGGACTGTGGACTGCAGCCCACCAGGCTCCTCTGTCCATGGGATTTTCCAGGCAAGAATACTGGAGTGGGTTGCCATTTCCTTGGGGGTCTTCCTGACCCAGGGATCAAACCTGAGGCTCCTTCATTGAGGGAAGATGCTTTATTGACTGAGCCTCTAGGGAAGCCCCTAACTTACTTGTTTGCAGAAAATCTGAGGTTTTAGAAAATCAAGAGAAATTGCATATACTTTGCTGGGAGTCTGGGTGCTAGAGACCACAGGATGCCCCTTCAAGGGTCCGGCTTACAGAGTTTTGGTTTCATTCTAACCCCTTTGCTAATGACAATACTGATAATGGCATATGTCCTTCCTGCCTTTTTTGTGTTGTGGGTGCTGACCACTCACTCTTACAGGCTGCAGCTCTGGGTATTTGTAATATATCTCTTTGCATGGTATGATGTATGTGAGCTTTCCTTTACTACTGTGTGCCCAGCAATGCACAGAAGTTCTGTCTTATCTAGTTCATCTGCAGGCAAAGGGCCCTTCAGAGCACATAGTTTGCCATTCTGCTTCCCCTTCCTGGGAACCCCTAGCCTGCTTCTGTTTCTGCCCTTCTGCCCTGCTTCTCCAGCTTTATTGGTGAATCTTAAATGTACCAAAAAATCTCTACCCTCATTCCATTTCCTGTGTGGATCTCCAAAGTCAGATTCCATTAGCCCACAACTGAGAAAACTGACTTGTAGAGTAGTTTCTTAGTAATAATAATATTTATGAGCATTAGCAGTTACTCTGTCATGCTCTGAGGGCTTTACATGTATTAATCCCTATAGACATTACAACCTTCCCATTTTACAGATAAGAAAATCGAGGCACAGAAAAGCTAAGTGACTTGCCTTGCAACTGTTGGTGCAGGGAGGTGAACCCTGGCAGCCTGGCTCTTTTCCATTCTCATGACTGTAAAAAGAAGGGCTCAGGGCCCATTTGGGATTTAGCAGAAAAAGTCTTGTTTTTCGAGGAACTGGCTGCAAACACCCGGAAACTCATAAAGCCCTGACCTAGCCTTTCTGGCATGTTATGGGCAGCAGTGAGGCTTGGCAATGAGCCTGGGGTTCTCTGAGTTTTTTTTTGCTGGTTGAAAAAAGCCCAAGTTCTAACTCAAGAGTGGAGAGTTTCCTTGACCGCATCTGTACAGACAGGCTAGAAAATCAATGCTACAGTGGCTGACAATGCACGATTCAAGTGGTTTTGCTACATTTTCAGCTTGACTGGGAAACTCTGAGAATAGACTCAAGACTCCACCTTTGGCTTGATCTGACAGAGGCATGAAATTGATGGTCAAGTGTGAATAAATAGCCGGCTGTGCTCTGAGCCTCTTAGTGACACCGTGTGGGGACGGGTACAAGTGAAACAACTGGTTCAGGGAGGAGAGCTCTGCTTTACAGACGAGACTGCCCTTCAAGTCCTGTCCAAGGGTGCGCCTTCTTTTGATTACTTTCTTAAAAATGAAGCCATGTTGTTTATAATAATAACCACGTATTAAGCTCTTACCACGTGCCAAGCGTTATGCTTTATAAAGTTACCTTTACAGACTTAACATACGTCTTTGCATCACATACTTCCCTCTTTTATTCCTCAGAACCACCCTGGAGGTCAGCACTATTATTCCCCCATTCCATGAATGAGGACACTGAGGTTGGGGGCTGTGACTTTCCTGAGACCCCACAGCCAGAAAGGCTTCAGTTCTCAGGGCGGCAGAGCCTGCCTGGGCCACTCCCCGTCCCTCCCAGGGCGTCCTTTGAGCCTGTTTTCTTACTGCTGAGCTAGATGGGCTCCCTGGGTGCAGCTGAGTCACACCCAAGGACCAAAGCCTGGACCGTGTCCCAGGGCACCCAGTGTGTATTCTCTCCCCTCACATGTGGATCTGGTCACCAACGGGACTATAAGCTGGGTTTTCTTGGAACCACAGAAGGAACCAGGGGGGCCCTGAGCTCCTGGGTCTGGGCTCGTAGGGATTTTACCTTTACTGCTTCCCAGCTGGAATTCACCAAGTGCTGCCGAAAGGGCCCGAAACCTGAAACCAAAGACAGTCTGGTTTGCTCGGGCCAGGCTTGGGCCAGGTGTCTCTGCTTCTGTGTTGCTCCCTGCACCTCCCTGGGGACCTCTTGTGGTTCCTGGGGCCATCAAGAGCCAGTGGGGGCTCCACACACCCCTCTCCTGTGGAGGCTTGCAACCTTACCAATCTGGGAGCGTTTCCCAAGTCCTCTTATGTGAGGTGTTGTGGGGAAGCCCAAAAGGAATGTGGAGCTGATCCACTGCCAAGTTGGAGGGCTCCAGAGGTGTGTGCACATATGTCCAGTTAAAATGCACGCTGTGTAGAGAGCCCAGAAACATACCCATGTGAATATGCCCAGTTGTTTGTGACCAAAGGTACAAGAGCAACTCAATGGAGATGGAATAGTCTTTCAACAGATAGGGCTAGAAAAACCGGACACTCATCAAAAAAAAAAAAAAATGGATCCCTCAGCCTGCACTGTATACAAAAATTAATTCCACATGGATCATGGGCTCAAATGTAATAAGTAAAATAATAAAACTTTTGGGGGGTTTAGTGGAGAAAATCTTGGGACCGAGTGTTAAGCAAAGAGTTCTTAGACTTGATACCAAGTGCATGATCCACAAAAGTAAAAAATGAGAAAGTGGACCTCATCCAAATGAAAATCTTTTGCTCTGCAAAAGATCCTGCTGAGAGGATGAAAAGACATGCTGCAGACAGCTGCGAATCACATATCTAACAAAAGCACTGTATGCAGAGTATATAAAGAACTCTCAAAACTCAACTTTCAAAGACAGTCCGACTAGAAAAAGGGGAAAGACATGAAGAAAGATTTCCCTGAAGAGGATATACAGGTGGCAAATAAGCACATGAAAAACTGTTCAACATCATTAGCCATCAGAGAAATGCAAATTAAAGTCACAGTGAGATGCCCCTGCATTTCTATTAGAGAGGTTAAATTAGAAATACTGGTAATACCAAAAGCTGATAAGGATGAAAAGGAACTAGGTCACACAGACACTGTTGGTGGCAAGGTAAAATGGTATGGCCACTGGGAAATAGTTTGACAGGTTCTTTTAAAACTGAAAGTGGACTTCCAAGGACTTTCTCTGCTCCATATTTACCCCAGAGAAATAAAAACTTACTTTTACACAGAAACTTGTACACAGATATTCACTGCAGCTTTATTTGTAATAGCCCATAGCTAGAAATCACCCCAATGTCTTTCAATGAGTGAATGGTTAAATAAGCTGGTTCATCCAGATCACAGAATACTGCTATGAAAAGCACTGCTATGAGCAGTGAAAATACAAAAGTGGAAACAACCCAAGTGTCCATCAGCTGATGATGAATAAACAAAATTGGTATTAGCCATACAATGGCATATTATTTGGCAATAAAAATAAATGAAGTGTTATGAATACATGACAACATGGATGAACCTTGAAAACATTAAGCTCAGTGAATGAGGCCAGTTACAAAAGTATATCATTCCATTTACGTGAAATGTCCGAATTGGCCACCTATAAAGACTGAGCTTGAGTGTGTGTGTGTGTGTAGTGGGGGAGTAGGAATGAGGATTAGGGGGTCGAGTTTCTTTTCAGGGTAATGAAAATGTTCTAAAATTGATTGTGGTGATAAGTGCATAACTCTGTGACTATACTAAAAGCCATTGAACTGTATGATTTAAATGAGTAAATTGTATAGCATGTGGATTATATCTCAATAAAGCTACTAAAATTGCTTTAAAAATGAAGGAATTATTGGTATACATATCTCGGATGAACCTTAAGGGAATTATGCTGAATGAAAAAAGCCAATCTCAAAATGATACATATTGTATGATTCTACCTATATAATATTTGCAAATTATAATTTACATCTATAAAATTAATTATAGAGATGAAGAACAAATAGCGGTTACCAGGAGTTAGAGATAGGCGGAAGGGTGAGTGTGGTTCTAAAGGTAAAATTCAAGGAAGCCTTGTGATTTTGGTTCTGCTATTTATCTTGATGCTGGTGGTTACACGAAGCTAAGCATGGGATAAAACTGCACAGAGCTGTGCATGCGTGTGCACACACACACACACAGAGTTATGCCAAGGTCAATATCTCAGCTTAGATACTGAAGATGCTGACACGGGGGTCTGGCTCTAGGGGACCATTCTATACATTTCTTTGCAAATTCTTGTGAATCTATAATTATTTCAAAATTTAAAAAGAGTGTGATTTGGTCCAGAGTTTCTCAAATGCTAATGTGCATGTATATCTTATTAAAATATAGAATCTGATTGGACAGGTCTGGGGTGATGCTCGAGATTCTAGTTCCTAACAAGCTCCCCAGTGGTACCAAGGCTACTGGCCCTCGCCCCACCTGGACTAGCAACACTTTTAACAACTGGGATCAGAATACTTCACAGCGGGAGAGAGCAGCTGGAGCAGAGGTGATTGGGGAAGTCTCCAGGAGGAAGTGGGGGTGAGCCAGGACTTTATGGGGGGGAGAGGCAGAGGAGTTGCAGGGAGTGAGCCTGGGCGAGGAGAGCTCCAGGGAAGAGGCTGGGGAGGCCTTTACACTGGGAAGGAGCGAGAGCCGGATGAGGCTTGTGGACAGAAGGGCTTGTTCCTTGAACTGGGAACACTTACCTACACGGTGTATGATTATGTCATTTAACTGCAATGACGATCTCTAATAAAAGGAAATTAAGTAGAATTTTGCGTTGGGGAGGACAGCAAGCCCCCTCTGGGACTAGCTTAGGAAAGGTTTTCTGCTGGCCTGGGGAGAGAGGCTCCATCACCCTCTCACTGTGATTGCTGCTCCTTTTAATGGCATCCACACCATCCAGCGGCCCCATCAAAGCTCAGGCCGTGGTCCGACAACAGCCAGGAGTGGTTGGAGACCTCAGTGTCTGGGTTCAGGCTTTGGCTGTTGCATCTCATCTTAGCCCCACCACTTAGCAGCATGGTGATCTTGAGCAAGTTACTCAGCTTCAGTGCCTTGGCTTTCTCATCTGTAAAATGGGCACTAATCATACTAATAGAGTGGTTTGCAGATTGAATAAATCAATAAAGTGGAGCATCAGCAATACTGCCTGGAGTACAGGAAGCAGTGACAAGTGCTCACCTACATGACGGTGACAGGTTCGTACCTCCTGGGGCCGATTAAACAATGCTGAGTACGGCATGGATTAGTTCCAGAATCAAGTAGGTGCCCAGCAAATGCCAAATCCTTTTTCACCATCTCTCCCAGTAGCATGGGATGGGCTCCAACTAGATCCTTGGTCTGCCGTATTCTCTCTGATCATCTGATGCCACCATTTCTCAGACTCAAACCCCCCACCTGGGCACCAAGCCTATCAGTCAGGGATTCTGCCCTTTCTTTTCATGATGAGATTTCACCTGTACTTCAGGCCTCTATTTCTCTCTCCAGAAATTGAGAGGCATGTACAGGTATGTATGTGTATATATATATCCGCATGATTATGGAGACTGAGAATTCCCAAGATCTGTCTGCCATCTGCAAGCTACAGTCCCAGGAAAGCCAGTGGAGCAAATTTCAGTCCGAGGCTGAAGGCCCGAGAACCAGGGAACACCCGTTTGAGGGCAGGAGAAGACTGATGTATCAGTTCATGCCTTCAGACAGAGGGAATTCAACATTCCTGGGCTTTTTATTCTATTCAGGCCCTTAATGGATTAGATGACACCCCCACCCCCACCCTGGGGAGGGCCCTGCTTTCCTGAGCCCACTGATTTAAACGCTAAGCTCCTCCAGAAATACCCTCGTAGACACATCCAGAAAGAAGGTTTAACCAGGGGTCTGGGCATTCCTTGGCCCAGTCAAGTTGACACATGAAATTAACCATCACAAGCCCTTTAGGATGGTGTGCTAGGAGGAGGGACCAGGCCCCTGCGGCCTCTTCCTTCACCTCTTCTGCAGTGTGGCTGGTGCTCAGAGCTCAGTGGCTCCTGCCTGGCCCTGTAGGGAAGGTCAGCAACTGGCAGATGGGCCTGTGACTGGGGAGGGACTCACTGCAGGGGGGGCGGTGGGCGGCAGGTGGGGGTAGTGTTCTCCAGCTCAGCTTTACCAGGTGAGGCTTTGAGTTCTAGCAATCTGATTCCTGGGACGAATTTCTCAAATCATGAATCCGAGATGGGGAGGAGCTATGATGAACTACCAACCTCTGGAACCCCACCCCTATCCCCACCCCTGGACCTCGGACCTTCAGAGCAGAAGGCAGTTCTGGAGAAGACTGTGCCTCTGAAGTTAGGGAACTTCTGGGTATAAAGCACTCACAAGTTTGACTCACAAAGGGTAAAACTTTCTCAGGGAAGAGAAAAGTCTGGGACAGGATGTCCCAGGAAATCTAGTGGTGTTTTCTGACTTTGACTGAATCCTATAAAATAAATAAGACTGAAGTTGCTCAGCAAAAAAAAAGGAAAATATTGAGATTAAGGAAAAACCACTGGGAAACCAAGTACCTTCTGGGATGCCTGTAGGAATACTAAAAATGCAGTGACATTTTTTAGTCCCCGCTAAATCACATGCTTATTTAACTTATATGCAGAGTACATCATGAGAAACGCTGGGCTGGAAGAAACACAAGCTGGAATCAAGATTGCCGGGAGAAATATCAGTAACCTCAGATATGTGGATGACACTACCCTTATGGCAGAAAGTGAAGAAGAACTAAAGAGCCTCTTGATGAAGGTGAAAGAGGAGAGTGAAAAAGTTGGCTTAAAGCTCAACGTTCAGAAAACTAAGATCATGGAATCTGGTCCCATCACTTCATGGGAAATAGATGGGGAAACAGTGGAAACAGTGTCAGACTTTATTTTTTGGGGCTCCAAAATCACTGCTGATGGTGATTGCAGCCATGAAATTAAAAGACGCTTACTCCTTGGAAGGAAGGTTATGACCAACCTAGATAGCATATTTAAAAGCAGAGGCATTACTTTGCCAACAAAAGTCCGTCTAGTCAAGGCTATGGTTTTTCCAGTGGTCATGTATCGATGTGAGAGTTGGACGGTGAAGAAAGCTGAGCGCTGAAGAATTGATGCTTTTGAACTGTGGTGTTGGAGAAGACTCTTGAGAGTCCCTTGGACTGAAAGGAGATCCAATCAAACCATCCTAAAAGAGATCAATCCTGGGTGTTCATTGGAAGGTCTGATGTTGAAGCTGAAACTCCAATACTTTGGCCACCTCATGCGAAGAGTTGACTCATTGGAAAAGACCCTGATGCTGGGTAGGATTGGGGGCGCTGGGTAGGATTGGGAGCGGGAGGAGAAGGGGACGACAGAGGATGAGATGGTTGGATGGCATCACCGACTCGATGGACATGGGTTTGGGTAGACTCCAGGAGTTGGTGATGGACAGAGAGGCCTGTCGTGCTGCAATTCATGGGGTCGCAAAGAGTCGGACATGACTGAGCGACTGAACTGAACTGAACTGAACTGAACTGAAATCACATGCTGTTTTAGAATCGTATTCAGATCATCTCTTATCTGTTTTCAATTAGGCAAAACAGCTCAGCAAATGAAAGTCTGAAGCTTTTGTTTTGCATGGTCAAATCTTACATTTCACACTTGGCAGGCCCTTGGGTGGAACTTATGAAAAGTGGCTGGAGAAATCTCTGGAATCGAGAGAGGCCCTTCGGGGGGAGGCAGGCTTTCTGTCTCCCATCATCACTGCGTGGTGCCAGTCCGAAGGCCTTGGTCTTGAGGCAGTTTGTCAGAGCTCTTGTTCCCTCACCATCTGTCTCCGTGCCAATGTCTTGGCGAGATTTACATGTGAAGCAAATCCAATTAAACGAAAAGACCACCCCTGGCAGCTCAGAGCATTTTTAATAAAGGAAGGCCACGCTCTGGAAGCCAGTGGGCATTCCCAAATCACCGCTGATTATCGGGTACCATCAAACAATCTAGAGTTTGCCAGCAAATCTCAAGCTGATAGGACAGAGGTAGGGGTCGCTGATGTGAGTCTAAGACCTGCCCTGGTGCTTTAGCATTCAGATTTCATTTGTGACAAGTATCGCATTTATCAGGTTATAGTGTCCTTAGGAATTCACGGGTAATTTGAACCAATCTCTAATACCCAAAATAACACAGATGAGAATAAGGGAGATAAAAGGTTTTCGAAAGAACTTTCTTTTTCTCAGAAGGTTAACAGGAGTTTGATTATAGTCTGAAAATATTAAGATTTCCCCCACACACGGGAACCCTTGTCTTGTTTCCTTCATCCACACAATTCAGAAAACTTCAAATGTGCCCAATGTGACTGACTAAAAATAAAGAGCTGTGTGAAGAAATCAAGCCCCCCAGGGACCAGCTGTGACAATGACTGGGGGTGTCTGGGGTTGATTTCGAATGCGCTGGTAAAAGGTAGGAGTGGGCGGCTACCATTCCTTCTGAGTCGACCTTCTGGGGTTCAAACTCTAACTGGTGGCTCTCAGAGGGTGCTGAGCGCTCCCTGAGTGGCTGGAAAGTCTCCAGTTTGCAGGGGAGTTATGGGCCCCTTTCAGGGTGGTCACTGCCCCCTTCTTTCTGGGCTCCCTGCTCCACTTCCTTGCTGCCTATGAATAGCTACACCCTAGTAAATGCCACAGAGGCCCCCAGCCTCCGCTTCCCCAACCCCGTGGGCTGAAGGACAAAGGTCTAAGCCACATGTGGGCACCATTGTGGACGCCACTCAAGAGTTATTTGAAGTGAATGACACGGCAGAAGCAGAAAAGCCGCTCCATCGCCTGGTTGTTTTTTTTAGCAGGGCATAGCAGGAAGTTAGCTCCATCCGGAATTATTGGCACCACCATTTGCCACTCTTTTTTTTTTTTTCCCCATGGGGGAGCGATTTATGACCAGGATCCGGCAAGTGCGCATTCCACGGTCAGGCTAAAGGCAGAGGCAAGTGGAAAGCAGAAAAATCGCCTTACCGGTCACCACCACGCAGCTGGACTGGGAATCCATGGAAGCGGAGCGGGGAGCGCGCGTGTGCGCCTGCGCGGGTCAGAGGCCGGGCCCCGCTGGTGTTGGCCTCTGGCTGGGATGAATGGAGACTGACCACCCCGCAGCGTTTGGGGGGCCCTGAGAGGCTGAAGACTCTGGGGTGGGAGGAGGGTGTAAACAGTCCGAGTAACCAAAAGGGCTAACACCTGGGGCTAGTTCCTCTATTGGAGAAGCCACGTCATGAAACATGAAACTTCTTGACCTTTCAGAATAAACTACTTGAAAAAAAACTTTTTTAAAATTAAAAATACTTTTTTTTTTTTACAAAAGCTTTCTAACAAAAGGTACAAAACCCATAATTCTAGGACTTCCCTGGAGGCCCAGTGGTTAAGACTCTGCCCTTCCAATGTAGGGGGCACAGGTTCAATCCTGGTTGGGGAATAAGATTTTACATGTCTCATACTACAGCCAAAAAAAAGAACAAACAAACCATAATTCTTTTTCCACATCTGAGTGTGGCCATCATAGTCTCCATCCAGGGGAAGCCAGTAAAACACCCTGTCCCCCAGCATCACACTGCTTCCCCAAGGTCAGAATACTCCCTAACAGAGGGTGTGACTTTGAGGTTTCATCTTAATTGGCCCCCTGATAAAAAAAAAAAGTACACCTCCACCCCTACTTAATTGGGATCATTCCAACAAACTAGACTCCACCTGATGCCTTCCTGGGTCACTGAACCGATGGGACATTCCTTTTAATTGGCCCCTGGTGTGGGCCGCAGGCTTATTTACAGCAGACAACAGATGGGGAGTGGCATTGCCCCCAGTGGCCTTGCCCTGCCTGCTCTGGGAAGCTGGGGCCACCTTGTTTTGCAGGAAATACAGAGGGCTTTGCATGTCACCTTATTTTGAGATTAACATAGACAATACAAAAATCCAAGTTTAAAAGTAATAAACAGCTTCTCATATTCTCACTGTCGATGTTTTCTCTTCCTCCCCGCCTCCCACCCCCACCGCTGATAAATGGATCCCCTGGTTCATGTCACTCAACGAGTCCTTCTATCAGAAGGGTTTGTCCATCACTTATAAATGAAAAGATTAAACCACTGGAAATGCTCACATTTGTAAAGTTCGTCACTGCTAAGGTCAAACTCTTATATCGACACAACTAACGGGCTTTGGGTATCTAACTTGTGTTTACTAATGTCAACTTAGCATGCCTCAAAACTGACTCCTCAGCTGTTAAGACTGCCCGTTTTTAACAATGCTACTTTTCTCTACTTTTCTGGTAATTGAGGCTGCAATTTTTATTTTCCAGGATTTGACATGAGCCATTCCTATTTTATTTATTCATTTATTTATTTTCTTTTTTTTTTTTTTCATTCCTATTTTAAATGCAACTGAAATGTGTCCTGGAAATTTCACTTTCCCATAACTCACTTATTTTCTTACATCCTAAAATTTTCTCTAATTTTATAATCAATAAAAAAGAAAATGAGAGACCTACATTTTGACTTAGCCACAGTGACATGTCTGATTGTATTCATGCCCCTTTGGGAGAAAAACAGACACACATTCTCACTCTCAAAAGTGAGAACAATTCAGAGAAGTATGGATTTAAGGTCTGACATCTGCACTTTTTTCACTGTAAAACGAATGGTCCCCAACAGTCACCAGTGTCAAACACAGTCTTTAGACGGATGAAATATAGTAAGCCTGAGAATGAATAAGGCAACTACAGAGAGCTGTCTTGTTTAACAAAAAGCACAGTGATCTTCCTCACAAGTTAGGTTCCCGAGAGGAAAATACTTGTAATCATATTTGACTCTGGGATTAAGAGGACAAGGTGTGACCCTGTCTCAGTGAACGGGAAAGCAAAGCAAGCGGCAGTATGCAGGTGTTCTCAGCAGGGAGGACAAACGGGGTTCCCAAGATGGCACTATCCCAAGACCTAAACTACTTCTCATTTTGAACCAAACATACAACGCTTTGAGGTTTGTTTTAATTTTCTTATTGGCAAGTTGTGACTTCCTGCTTAAGCAAGAAGGATTTAAAAGCTTTGTTTATCATCTCTGACACAGACAACTCTTGCAACACGTTTTGTACACTTGACATAAATGAGATGTAATCAAACTGGTCAAATTCCTCTTTGGAGGTGGAGAAAATAAATCAGTGAGAAGCATAGGTGGTTAAGATAATAGTAATGATGATAATACAATAATAAATAATATTAACTCTCCTCTGTCAAACATCACTGCTTCCAAATCAGCTACTTACTCTACCATAAGACCTAGAACTGATAGCCAGCTTCCTCTTGTCAAAGCAGTTTGAAAAATGTCACTCTTTTAAGGTAGTGTTTGGGACTCAACCCTCCCCTATTACTTCGCTTTTTCATCTTAATAATCCAGCAGGGGTGGACACACAGTTTCTGTAGAGCTAGATGGTAAATATTTTAAGCTTGTGGACCACATGGTATTTCCAGCAGCCATAGATAATATGCAAATGGTGGGTGTGGCAGTGTACCAATAATTATCTATGGACGCTGAAATTTTACTGTCCGTGTGTCACAAACTGTTATTCTCCTTTCACTTTTTTCCCAACTATTTACAAATGTAAAAGTTATTCTAGCCCACAAGCTGCACAAAAATAGGCAGTGGGCTGGGTTGGGGCTGTATGTTGTAGTTTGCCAAACGCTGCCCTAGAATATAATTTTTATCCTATGCAGAACATGACACAGCTGGTGGTAAAGTGACCTTGTGGTATACATGAACACATTTTCAGTTAAGTGAGCAGATTGTAATTAAAATCAAAACAGGGATTAAGTAATTCAGAACGTTCCATCAAAAACCCACTGCTTTCTCTTTTTTGTTAGGTTCACCGGGTGTTAAATTAGAGGAGCATTCTGAATGAATATGGTGGACAGTTTTGTTTTCAAAATGATAGCACTTACGATTTTTAACTGCTGTGGAAATAGCTCTCTGAAGCAGCTATCAGTTGATATTTTTTCTCACTCATCTGTGTGTAACTGCTAGTTGTGCTAGGCAAGATTGGGCTCCACCACCCAGGTAAGGAAGAATCCTGAAGCTGTGCTTCCTTTTGGGGGGAGAGTTCAGATGCCATATATTTACGTTTTTAACCTTCCTACTAAAGCCTCACTCTCAAATGCTTATGACATTTACCTATTTAAATATAAAAAATTTGAGACTTTTATAACATTCTGAACCATTTAAAACTGTTTTGAAACAATTAGGAAACTGGTATGTTAGAGACCATATAACAATGCTGGGCTTATCTCATCGTTCCATGGGAAACTGGCTTGAGAGATAATAGTTTTTGTAACTTCACCTATGAAATTTAAATTAATAGCTTGAAAACTAGTGCTTTGAAATTTCTGACAGTCTGCTGTGATAGACTGTAAATCTATTTTACTTTTCTTCTTTTCTCCAATCACATTTACTAATTGGTTATTGCTCATATATAAGAAAATTGTTAGCTTGGGTAAATGCCAGTCTCATATCCAGCCAGGTTTATGAGATCCAGTAGTTTCTAAAATCAATTATCACAGAATTCCTAGGTAGACAATCAAATAGTCTGTAAATAAGTTTTTGATTTCTAAACCATCCTCAAACAGTTTCCTTACATTTTATAGGAGGAAGGTCTGTGGATATTTTTCCTCGGTCTTGTATTTTTCCTTTGACTTTTGCTAAGTCTTGATTTTTTTCCTTTTTTTTTTTTTAAGGATTACATTCTCTTGACTGAAAAGTAACAACTGTGGCTACAGCAATTGGTTTCTTATTAAAATCCAATACCTCGCTAGCCCTATTGTTTAAATACTGGATTTTTCTTTCAAATTTCACAAATACCTTGGGAATGGCTAGAACAGTTGTGTACTTAACACTGAGGAAATTCCTGTGTAGATGAGTGAGGCCATTTGAAGGATGAAGCAGAGTGCTTAACAACCTCCTGGAATGAAGGGGAGACCGTAGTGAAAGCATGCTCCAGGCCCTTATTTTCCAGTTTACATATATAAGCAATATTTTTCATGTTGTCTTTGTTAGAGTCAAGGGCAGTTTTGGTGTCAGAAGTGAATGCCATGTGGCTAAGTAGGTTTGAGGATGGTTTAGAAGTCAACAACTTATTTACAGACTATCTGATTATCTACCTTGGAATTCTGTGATAATTGATTTTAGAAACTACTGGATCTCATAAAACTGGCTGGATATGAAACTGGCATTTACCCAAGCTAACAATTTTCTTATATAAGAGCAATAACTGATTAGTAAATGTAATTGAAGAAAAGAAAGAGCCACTAAAAATAGCCAATATCAGAAATATATAGGAATAAACCTATCAAGAAATATATGAGACCCATTTATAAGAACTGTAGAACTTTGGCACCAAAAAAATAAAAAGTAAGAGTAGAGTACAAGACCTGACTAAGCCAAGGTATGCTATGTTCTTTGATGAAAGAACTCAAAACTTTGAAGATGTTAATATTCTGCAAATCGGTGTTCAAAACTAGGCACAATCTCTGTCAAACCTCAATCTCCTTAATTAGCTGGTTCCAATACTTGATGAGGGAAGATTTGTCCTCTCAGATATTTGAATTTATGATAAAGCTGTGGTAATTCAAATAGTGTGCTATTGTAGAAATAGTAAAGAGGGTAATAAAGCAAGAGTCATAATGTCTATAGGGATTTAATAAATGGTAAAGGAAGTAATTAAAATTAGTGGAGGAAAGAATGGGTCATTTGGTGGTGTTGGAACAATAGGCGATAGTGAGATGTATTCCTTATGCTACACTCATAATTAAATTCTAGTTGGATTTAAAATTCAAATCTGAAGACCCAAAATAGTACAAACACTGAAAGCAAATGTAGAAGGGTTTATTTCTAATTTGGGGGTGGTCTCAGCCTACCCAAGCAAGACAGAACACTCAGAAACTGTAAAGAAAAAAAAGTATTTGACTAAGCTCTAACTTTGGGACAGGAGTTGAATAAGCAGCTGAGAAGCAGGGAACTTCTCAGTTTACAGCTCTTTCTTTTAAAAAAAGTAACAGGAATTCAGTAAGCAACCATGTAAGTAATTTAAAAAACAATACAAAAACTTTAAAAAAATGTATCAAGGCCTTTGAACATGTTTTGTTCAAACAAACAATGTATGTTTTGCAGCAGGGGTTAATAAATCTTTAGCCCTATGTGCCAACAGCGTAAGCAGCATCCTTGATTTATCAGGGGCTCCACACAGGCACAGGGGCCAAAACAGAGATATCTTCCCACCTCAGGGCCTTTGCACTTGCTGTAGCCTTGGCCATTTTCCCTTCCCACACTGCTCATTTGCTTCATGGTTTTCCCTCCTCCAATTCCCTTTCTCTATTTTTTTCCCCTTAGCTCTTATTTAACATACCATTCTGTTCTCTTTATCTCCTGCCCACTCTTGCCCAGCAAGTAGCCTCCGTGAGGGCAAGGTTTTGTTCATTTTGTTCACTGCTGAGTCCCTAGAATCTAGAACAATATAGGTCCTAAGCTACTTCAGTTGTGTCCGACTCTTTGCGACCCCATGGACTGTAGTTCGCCAGGCTGCTCTGTCCATGGGATTCTCCAGGCAAAAATACTGGAGTGGGTTGCCATCCCCTCTTCCAGGGGATCTTCCCAACCCAGAGATCAAACCCAGGTCTCCCACATTGCAGGCAAATTCTTTACCATCTGAGCCACCAGGGAAGCCCAAGAATACTGGAGTGGGTAGCCTATCCCTTCTCCAGGGGATCTTCCCAATCCAGGGATCAAGGCCGTGTCTCTTACATCTCCCGTGATGGCAGGTGGGTTCTTTACGACTAGTGCCCCTGGGAAGCCCCATAAGGCCCATAGTGGGAACCTAACAAACGTGCATTGAATGAAAACAAGGAGGTGTTTGGAGGAGATAAGTGTCTGAAATGCTATCCCTCAAGAAGCTCTGTGTTTTCATCATTGTAGAAAATGAAATCTCACAGTTGCAAGAGATGAGTCAGGGTGGCTCCAAGGGGACCCTCCAGCTCTGGACACAGCAGATACTGCAGTGATACGCAACGGAAGTGAAACTGGGGCCATTTTTCATTTTCTGCTTGGGGATCCCCGGTCTTCCTCAGGTGGGTTGCACGGTGGGGAGTAGCAAGAGGCTCCCCTGAGCCAGTGTTTGCTGGGGTGCAGGAAAAACGCAGGGAAATGAACTCTAGACCCATCCTGGGGGCAGAGGGCCAGAAAGGCTGAGGATGGAGCTCCAGGCTGAGGAGGGAGCCAGGCCAAGGGCAAACTCCAGAGCTGCCAGCCAAAGAGGGGAGGTGCCAGCTGACTGGCCACAGGCCTTTGGGTTCCAAGGCCACTGGTGTTTTAAAACCACCCTGACAAAAAACACCCTGAAACAGGCCAAGAAGAAATACTAGAGAAGCAATTGCTTCTCACTGAAGTTTGCTCTCTTAAGCGAGTACAAGCTTGAATATTTAATAAATAACAGTATTAGTTATCAGAAAAAGCACTTTACAGTTGTTAGGAAAGAAACAGAAAAATGGGCAGAAAAAATTACCGGCTGCCCTGCCTTTGAGTGTCGTTCGTTGTCTTTGAGCGTCCTTTCAACTGTATGAATTTTCAAAAAGGTATAAAACCAGGGACTCTTGCCCACAGAAATTGAAATAGTAGAATAAAGTGGGAAGGGGCCCAGAGAGTGGGGTGCCGGACCTAGGGGCCCTGGTGAGGACCTGAGGCTGCGAACAGCTCCTCTTCCAACAGAAATAGTTAGAGTCTATGAAAGTGAAAGTCGATCAATCCTGTCCCACTCTTTGCGACCCCGTGGACTGGGGCCCGCCAGGCTCCTCTGTCCTCGGAATTCTCCAGGCAAGGATACTGGAGTGGGTAGCCTTTTCCTTCTCCAAGGGATCTTCCCGATCCAGGGATCGAACCCAGGTCTCCCGCATTGTGGGCGGATTCTTTACCATCTGAACCACAAGGGAAGCCCCAGAGGGACACTAACTACTCACTACTCCTCGGAGGCGGTGATGAGTGGTGCAAACTTGCTGTGTAAACTGTGTAGGGAGCCGGGGTCCCTAGCGACAGGTTGCAGGCTCTCGGAGCAGGGGGAGGGCGCCGTGGGGACCCGGGCAGTTCAGGGCGCGGGCGAGGCCGCCGCGGGTCCCGGTGCCGGGGCATCCCTGGGGGCCGGGCCGGGGCGGGGCGCGGGGCGCGCGCGGGGAGCATGGACGCGGAGGCCGCCCGCGGAGCCGCAGGTAAGGGGCGCTGGGCAGCCCGGCCGCCGGCCTCCGCGTGGGCCCCACCCCGCGTATCGGGTTTCAATGGCTGGGCTGGTCCGAGCGCTCCGGGCCCCCGCGCTGCAGAGCGAGACCGTTCACCGCGCGCCGTGCGCAGCCAGGGAAGCTTTGCCCGGAGCCGGCGCCAGGGCGCCGCGAGCCGCGCACCTGTGGCCGCCGCGGAGCGAGACAGCGGGCGGTCGGGAGGAAGGGGGCTCGGCGCGCGGGGCTCTAGCGCCCACCGCCCGGAGGCGCACCCCCAAGGGGCCTCGGTCACCGCCCTCCCGACCGCTCCTAGGATCCCCGGCCACCGGGGACCCGCGGGTCTGACGAGCTCTCTGCCTTCCCGTAACCTCGGCGGCCTAGGAAGCTCACGGTGGGGGGCGGGGGGGGGGGTGCTCCATAAAGCGGCGAGGGTGGCGGCGGGCGCCCCCGCGGCCCCCGCTCGGGGACTGTCAGTCCCGGCCCCGGGCCAGCCGGCCAGCCGGGGTGCCTGGGGTCCAGGAGCCCGCCCCTCTCCGGAGAACCCGGCGAAACCGTGTGACTTCTAAATTTGAAAGCACCTAGTACAAATACCCGAGAGCGTTTCCTGCAGCCCTGCAAAGAAAGGAGTGCGGATGGGCGCAGGCATAGACAGGGGCGTTGGATGCTCTTCTGCACTCTTCCCCCTGTCCCCTCGGGGACCCGCGGCAGGAAGGGCCCCGTGGCCAGTGCTCAAGGCCTCCTCCCCTCCAGTCCCGCCCTCCCACCAGCCCTGCGCCCACGGGCAGTCAGAACGCAGACTGGTCACTTTCTCCCACCACACACCTCTGTAAGAGAACAGTCAGTCTTATAGAGGCTCCTTGCCTTTTATTAGAAGCCAGCGGTGGTGAATTACTTGTTTTTATAACTTGCATTCCAAAGCTGTGACTGAGTTGTTTTTCCCCCTATTTCAAGTGAGGGAGTTAAGGACGGACGGTGGCCACGCCACTTGTATGAATCAGTGACATTCCCCGTGAAAAGTTTGTCTTGGTCTAGAGATCGAGAGGGGGTTTCGTCTCCAGATGTAGGAGAAGTACTACTTTGTTTGTGATTTTTTTTTCTGTAGTGCTTCCTGGAAAGTCGGTTGATAGTGAGTGCTGTTGCCTGTCTGTTGTTTGAGAACTGGGGCAAGAAGAGAACATGTCTTGTTCCTTTGGTTTCACCTTTCTCATCTGCAAAATGGCGGAGACTTTGCCCAGTTGGAGACTTACTGTACAGAAATACCTCATGTATTTTCAACACTTAGCAGGTCTGCACACAAAGCTCAGTTTGACTTTCTCCCCTCCCCTCCCTCTCAGAGTGGTGCCTGAGTCAGAGAGTTCCTCCAAGCTAGTGCCTTAGACCTGCTTATTCTACCCAGCTTTACTCCGTTTTAATGGGAAAAGTAATGGTCATTTCATCTTCTGGAAAAGTGCAGTTGGCCTAAACGGCTTCAGGATTTTCCTTTATTTATGTCAGCGTTTGCTGTGGCTTTCATGGTTGCTGATGGCCCAGATGATACTCAGCAATTGCACATTTTTCATTCCCACGCGTGCTAGATTCTAATGGATGGGAGTTCTACCTAGCTGAATCCATGCCGGAGCTCTGACAGCCCATTTCCCAAAAGGGCTTCAGCCAACCATGCCTACGTGGGAATGAATCCTTTTTCTTTTAGCAGGGAGGCATGAAACTGAGAATTGTTGCTTTCAGATAAGGCTGTATGCCGGTCCGGACTTAGTTCTAGCAGGAAAAGCTAGGGAAAGGGCATGTAACATTCCCGTGAGAGTTGCCTCTGTATCTAGATGAGGTTCCTCAGTAAAGGTGTGTCTGGGATGGGGGTTACCCTCAATAATTCAAGACATATCCCAGGACCACACATGCAGTCTCTCTCTTTGAAAGTTTGTATGTGTTTTTAATTTCCCTGATACTGAAGGCCTTCTTGGGTTCCAGCAGACCATCTGTTGCTGTCATTTTAGCTTGGAGTGCAAGAAAGGAAACAGTCAGACACAACGGAGTCCTGATACTCCTCTCATCTGTTGCCTTGAACTTCCCTCATCGACAAACCAAGATCTTGAACCACCTCATGAGGATTAGCTGAGACCTTGCATTCATCAGAGTGGACTGCTGGGTCCCTGGGGAAAGTTTCAGTAGACTCAGACAAGGTGCTTTGTTTTTGCTCCCTACCCCCCATTTACAGGGCTTCCCAGGTGGTGTTAGTGGTAAAGAACCCACCTGCCAATGCAAGAAACCCAGGAGATGCAGGTTCGATCCCTGGGTTGGGAAGATCTCTTGGAGAAGGGCATGGCAACCCACTCCAGTATTCTTGTCTAGAGAATCCCATAGGCAGAGGAGCCTGGCGGGCTATAGTCCATAGGGTTTGGTCATGAAGAGTCAGACATGACTGAAGCTACTTAGCACGTCCAAGTTTACACAAATAATTGAAGTGTTTGTGAGAATCATCTGTTGTATGATCTCCATTGAGGAAGTCAGTTTCGAGTTCCAGTTTAGAAAAGTTAGGTGCCGGACAGTTTGCCACGGTGATAAAAGCAGAGCTTTGGAGACAGGAAAGCCAGCGAGCAAGGAGGAAGCTTGCGCTGGGGCAACAGGGACCTTGGTGATGGCACTAAAGGGACTGACTCTGGGAAGATCAGCCCAAACACGTGACTTCAGAATGGTTCTGTGTCTTCCGGTTGGAGACACGGAAGAGTTAGTCAGACGCTCTGACTCTGGAGCAGGCAAGGAATCTAGAAAGGCCAGTGCTGGCCGGGCGCCCTGTAGGGGACCCTTGTTACTGAGAGGAGGGAGCAGAACAGAAGGAGGTCTGGGGAGGGCGTCCCCCCCGGGGACGGTTAGGCTCAGGCAGGGAGAAGCTCTGGAAACCTGAGACGAGGCATCGGAGAGGGCCCCGGGCTGAGGGAGGCCAGGCAGGGGCTGACTTCAGGGCTCAGGAGAGGGGCTGGGGAGGGAGAGGCCACAGGGAAGGGGGTCAGAGGTCACGGACCCTGAAGGCCGTCAGGCGCAGCTGCTGTTTCTGAAACTTTTTCAGGAAAAGAAGCGGGAGAAGGCTGAGGAGGTGGTTATGAGTGCGGGAAGGTTCCCTCGCATTTTTGGTGGGGACACCTGAAGGCATTTTTGGTAAACTAACCCTCAGAAGCACTTTTCTGCCTTCCAGACATGGCTGTGAGCCCTTTCCAAGTGTCCTCAGTTGATCCTCCTGTGCTATGCTGTGCTTAGTCATGTCCAACTTTTTGTGACCCTGTGGACTGTAGCCCTTCTGGCTCCTCTGTCCATGGGATTCTCCAGGCCAGAATACTGGAGTGCCATGTATTCTGGAGAAAGGCATTGCCATGCCCTTCTCCAGGGGATCTCCCCAACCCAGGGACCCAAACCAGGTCTCTCGAATCGCAAGTGGATTCTTTACCGTCTGAGTCACCAGGGAAGCCCAAGAACACAGGAGTGGATAGCCTATCCCTTCTCCAGGGGAACTTCCTCACCCAGGAATCGAACCAGGATCTCCTGCACTGCAGGTGGATTCTTTACCAACTGAGCTACCAGGGAAGCCCAATTGATCCTTACAGTAAATAGTAAAGGTAGATACTAATTTTATTGCATTTTACTGGTGAGGAAGCTGAGGCACAGAGAGAAACCGTTTACCTAGTCACCTGGCAAGTAAGTGGCAGTGTTGGGATTTCAACTGGTGGCAGTTTGACTCCCAGAGAAAGGGACTTCTCATGGGGGTGATGTCTGCCCCCTGCCCCCCACCCTAAAACCAAAGTGGAGGCTCAGGAAGGTGATATTCCATGAGCCAGTTCCTCAGAGATGAACTCATGTTAACAAAACACTTCAAAAGAATTTTAAATGTTCATCAGCCATTTTGATGAATATTTTGGTCAAATATTCATCAGACCAAAATGTAGAAGTATAGAGGTATCCTCTTAGAGGAACAGGGATCTGGCAGATTGGGTGGGGGGGTCTCAGTTCCTGGGGGCAACTCTTCCCTGGGAGTTGTGGCAGAGGGCTGGACTGGGCCCTGGGAACCCTGTCAGTGTGACTTGAGCTTTTGTGCCGCGGGACAAGTCTCCGTTGCTTCATCAAGAGGGAAGGGAGAGGATGAGCGGGTCTCTAAAAGTCCTCTCTGCTATGAAGTATGTCATGCACTTCCCGTCACTGTAACCAGACTATCATCCTGCTGAGGGTAGGACCTTACTGATCTTTCTGTCCTTCTGCCCTGCTAGCTGCTGGCACACGGTCGGAGCCCCGCAAGCCTCGGATGGAGGAATCATTTCCTTTCCGATGCTGGTGAAGGCCTTTGTTGGTTCCCTGGCTATAAGGAGGGTTTCCAGGAGATTTTGCACATTTGTGTATTAGGATGTCTGATGGTGCTGCGTGCTGGCCTGCCATCCCTGGGATTGAGCGCCACTGGTCAGCCCATCCCCTGGGGGATGTCTGTCCAGGGGTCTCACTGTCCCTGGGAAGGCCTGGCTCTCAGTGAGTGTCCAGGCTCTCTAACGGATGTCCCTGTCTGTTGGTTGTGATTCTCTGCCATGTAATGGTATCCATCCTATAGATGGTCCTTGTCCACCTCCACCTCTAGACATCAAGGGGTATTTAACATCTGTATTAAATGGGGATCTCTGCTATACGAGGCCAGGCCAGAGATGGCTGGTGTCCTAAGCTCCGGCTCCTGCCGTGGCCTGGCAGAATAGAGTGAATGACCAGGCGGCCAGGACTTGGGCTGGGAGGTGGGAAGGGGGTGGGCACTGAGGTGTTGTCTTTCTGACCTTTGAAACCCTAATCTGGTGACTGCCTGACTAGCCTTAGCAGGGTCCCTGCCAGCAGCTGGATCCTAACTCCTCTGAGGACATTCTTATTTGTAGCTCAGCCCTGGGAAATTCCAAACAGAGGATTATAGCAAATGGCTGTGCTTTCTGCTGTGTTGTGTGGCACAGAACACAATTTTAGGGCAAAATTCAAGCACACTTGTTGGTCAGACGCTCCTGGCGTCATGTGACTTTTAAAGTCAGGGTTATTGTTGGGGGTTTAAGTGAGTGTCAGTAGCAACTGAAGGTCTAGGGCCTTTAAATGATGCTTGCTTGGCTGTTAACAGCTGTGCTTTACAAATTCCCTGCCTTGCAGCGCACCCATCCTCTGCTGTGGGCTTTGTTTTCAAGGCCAGTGATCGGCAAACTTCCGTGGGGGTGGGACACACAGACTGTGCCTCCAAAGGCCCTAATCTGTGGAAATCCAGGCTCGTCTTTCTCCCCGCTTCTCTGAGCCACTGGGGCTGCTCTCCAGGCAGACCCTCTGCACTCCTTGTGCCCACACAGTAGCTTTGTTTTCTGCTTAAACCAACACCTATTGTCTGTCAAAGCACAGAATGATTTTGATGTTTCTTTGCTCTTCCGAAGCTGGGCAGCGAAGGGACCACTGGGAATGGCTTGAGGCTGAGGGCTGGGGGCTCCCAGAGAGGGCAGAGGGGGAGCTCCTGTCCACGTGTGTGTTGGGGGCTCCCAAGGCCCAAACCCTCCTAGACCGCTTGGTTTCCTTGTCTTGCAGAAATTAAGACAAATGTGTTTTTCTTGGAAACCAAGTCTCTAACCACTACATGCAAATTCCGCAGACAGAGAAAGCTGCATTTGTTTCTCCATTGCACTGTGCTGAAATAACCCCTAATGAGAGTCCCTGAGTATTTCAGGGTAAGTGCTCGAGAAGCTGAAGCTGTGATGATGCCAGCCTTGCCATGACTTCTGCTCCCTGAGCTGTCTCCCCGCCCACTGTGCCCTGTGAGATGCTGCTTAGTGGATCGGTTTTGCCAAGTGTTGTATGTGGGTAGAGGCATATAGGCCCAAACAGGGAATTACACATGTTCATTTGTTTTTACCTTTATGTTTTCTAGCAAGTGATTTCTGTAATGCATGTATGTGGCCCACATTTGGGCTATTAGAACGTCTTGGGAAACCATTATTGTAAGCTCTGTAGAAGGAAAATACTTGTTCTGTGTTTTTCCAGAATACACGATAACTGAGTAAAAATATAAAAAGTGCTTGCTAGAAGCATTAATAAAAATATGTCCTTGTGCAAAAGCATAGTCTGGTTACTCGTTGATGAGTATGTTTTTAATCATAAGAGTTAAATGTGAATGTTGACAGATCATCTTGTTTTCATTTCTTGCCTTTTTTGAAATTGAGATTTCCCCACCCTGGCCCTAATTCCATTTTTTTCCTCTCTCCTATTTTGAAATTTAATATCTATATTTCTATTCTTTAAGGGGCTAACTTAGACATTTTAATATGCATGTTATTTCTAACTAACCCTGAAATTAATCAGTTTTAAACCTTCTCTGAAATCATATAAGGGCCTTTGAGTGACTTCACTCCAATTACTTCCTTTCCGATTTCTTTTCTTTTGTTGTGTAGCACCTTAGTTCTATTATGATTTTTTTATCTCCTTAAATTACATGTGTTTGTTTTGTATGGTCAGCATTGGCTTGGGTTTTATCCACATGTTTCTCATTTTCTTTGCTCCCATTCCTTCTTGACTAATTTCCTCTTGAGGTCAGTTTCCTTTCCCTTGATAAGCACCCTTTTAGAAATAACTTTAGGGAAGATATGCTGGTAGGAAGCTCGGATTTTGTTTTTCATTTCACCCACATTGTTGAACGCTACTTCTGCTGGATGGAGGATGAAAGTTATCTGCTCTCTCACTTTAAAAACGTTCTCCCATTGTCTCCTGGCTTCCATAGTTGCCGTTTAGAAGACGGCTGTCAATGAAGTTGTCCTTTTCTTGGGAGGATCCGTCTTTTCCTTCTGGCTGCTTTCATCTTTTTGTGTTCTCGTTTTGCAACTTGACTACGGTATGTTAAGGAGGGGAGTTTTCTTTATTTTCCCTGCTTTAGGGTTGGTTGGGATTCCAGAGTCAGAGGATTGGTGGCTTTCATTAATTCTGGAGAAATTTCAATCAAATTTCATCAAATCTTGACTCTCCCTTTTTATTTTTTCTCCTTCTGAAACTTCAATTACATTGTTGCTGGATGGACCTCATCATTCTACTCTCCATCTCCCTTAACCTGCCTTTCATATTTTCCACTTGTTCTGTCTTTCTGTGTGCATTCTGCATAATTTCTTCAGATATATATTTTCAGTTCATTGGCTATTTCAGACATAAATTTCTAGAAGCATTTTCTTTCCCTCTTGAATCTTATTGGGCATTTAACAAATCTTGGCCCTTTACATTCCATATTTAAACTTTTAAAAGGATATTTCACAGCTCCATCTTCAGTATTAGATAATTTCAATATCTGCAGTGTTTGTGAGTCTGAACCTATAGTTTGTGCTGACTCTTTTGTGGCAGTTTATTTCATCATACATTAGAGATTTTTGAAATCAGGTCTAAATGACCCCAAAGCTCTTGCCCTCATGCCCAAACCTCACTGCCTATATGGGTGGTTCATCAGTGTTTTAATACCAGTTCAGTTTGTAATATCTCAAGGAAAATATTTAGTATTTTAGAATAATGTACAGCTTGTTCTTCTGTTGGCAGGTTCATCAATTTCCCACTTTGGAAAGAGCTAGGATCTTGACAGCAATTAAACTGTTTCCAATGTTAGTTTATAAATGTGTCACAATATGAAAGCTACTAGTTGAATTGCACTGACTTA
The DNA here is from genome assembly GCA_024291935.2 of Okapia johnstoni. Lineage (NCBI taxonomy): Eukaryota > Metazoa > Chordata > Mammalia > Artiodactyla > Giraffidae > Okapia > Okapia johnstoni. The sequence goes on from CM044326.1 coordinate 6,692,980, forward strand.
TATGAAGTGGTGAGGCTAAAGTAGAAAGTCCGGCCCCTCACCGCCCCCTCCATCTAGCAGCAAGTTCTGCCCTGTCCACTGCCGCATCTAGCTCATGTCTTCCCGTTATCTTCACTGTCATCGTTAGTCTAAGCCACCGTCATCACTTGTCTCAGCGTGCACTGCCTCCGGTTTGGTTTCCTGCTGCAGTATGACCTGGCAGAGGCAGTAAACACGCACTCCGGTTATGCCGCGTCGGGACCCTTCAGCAGCCCCCTACTGCATTTTTCTTGAAACCTGAAGTCTGGAACTTGGCCAGAGTCCCGTTACCTGGCCTCTGCCTGCCTGCTTCCCGTGACCTTACCCTTCTTCCCTTGACCAGGCATGCTGCAGGCCTGCTGGCTGCCCTTGGGCACTTGCCCTCTGCTCTTCTTCCTTCTGCACAGGCTGTTTCTTTGGTCTGGGTGGCCCTTGACCTTGCTCAGCACGAGGCCAGCATTTTGTTCTTCCATCCTTCTGCTTAATGGTTACCTCCTTAGAGAGACTGTCCCTGGTCATTCTGTCCTGTCTCCCACTCCCTTGTCACTTGCCTCCCTCCATGCCGTTGGGGTGTTTAACTGTTTTTATGTTTCCTGACCAGGCTGTAAGTTCTAAAAGAGCAGAGGCCACTTCTGATTTTTCACCATTGTGTTGGCTAGCACTTAGCATGGTGTCTGGCAATATGAAATTTCCTAAGTGATAGCCCAGTTTTATATTATACATTTATAAAGTAGCTTTATAGCAGAAGGTTTTTTCAAACCTTTGCTGTAGGGTTGGTAATGAATGTGATCTGGGTCTGATTAGAGCTCTTCCTAGGACCGTAGGTTATCGGGAAGACCTTGGTCTAAGCTGAGGTCACCCTTGGGCAGGGACTCTGGGAGCAGATATCATAGAGGCCTCAGGGCATTATTACTATTCTACTACTACCACTACTACTGTTATTACTACTATTATTGTATTTTTAAAAATGGGTAGTGGTTTTTTTCCTCCAAGCCTTAAAGTATAAGTGACAAACACTCAGTCTGTCCTCTTTTCACTGAAGCCAGCTCCTAGCTTCTGCCACCTTTCTTGGGGGTGTGGCTTGGCTGGACAGTGGACACAGGTGGCATCATTGCCCTGTAATGCAGGTGCTGGAGGAATCCCGCGTAGGTTAGCCCGTTTAGACCACATCAGCCTTGCCACTTATCTCTTTGTGAATTCATTCACTCTTTCTAGTTCTTACAAGCTTTTAAAGTAGTTGTTAAAATTATTAATATACGGACCAAAGAGTTGAATAGACATTTCTTGAAAGTCATAGAAATGGCCGGTAAGGGACTGCTCTGGTGACCCAGTGGTTAAGAATCCATCTAGCAACACAGGGGACACTGGTTCGATCCCTAGTCACGGAACCAAGATCCCACATGCCACAGGGCAATTAAGCCCATGTGCTGCAACTGCTGAGTCTGTGCACTTTAGAGTCTGTGCACTGCAACGAAAGATTCCGCATGCCACAACTAAGGCTCAACACAGCCAAAGAGAGAAAGAAATATTTAAAACAACAGCAACAACAAGTGGCCAGTTAGCACATGAAAAGATGCTCCTCATGACTAATGCAAACGAAAACCACCGTGAGATACCGCTTCACACCCATCTGGATGGCTGTTATCAGAAAAAGCAGAAAATAACAAATGCTGGGTGAAAATGTGGAGAAATTGGAACCCTTGTGCATTGCTAGTGGGAATGTAAAATGGTACAGCCACTGTGGAGTGTGGCAGTTCTTCAAAAAATTAAACATAGAACCAACATGTGATCCAACAATTCCACTGCTGAGTATATACCCAAAAGACGTGAAAGCAGGGACTGGAAGAGATATTTCTAGATCCATAGTCATGGCAGCATTATTCACAATAGCCAAAAGGTGGAAGCAACCCAAGTGAACATCAACAAATGAATGGATAAGCAAAATGGTGTGTGTGTGTGTGTGTGTGTGTGTGTGTGTATACACATATATATGTATATATATGGCAGAATATTATTCAGCCTTTAAAAGGCAGATATTTTAAACAGTCCTATACTGAGCACTCACTGCCGTTTGTGCTGGTACACAATGTGTGGTCCTCAACATGATATAAATTAGTAATTACGCAAACTGGTAAAGGCCCTGTTGGAAATCTCAAGATCTGGGTGTGAGTCTTAGCTTCATTACTAACTTTCCATTTCTGAGTGTGTTTCCAAATCTGAAAAAATGGGTTTAATTTTTTGTTCCTGCTTAACTTCAAGGAGTTGATGTAAATTTCAAACAAATGAGAAAGTACTACAGCCCTTTTGTTAACTGTAAAAAACTGTTCAAATATAAGGTATAAAATGGTACATTTTAGTGTAAGAACATATCACTTATTTTAATGCTTTCTTTCCCAAAAGAGAGAGAAATTGTGAGAAAATTGTTTATCCACAGAAGGCAGAATGTTAACTTTCTTTTATATGTCTTCTGTTTAAAATTGAGCTGGTACTCACCAGGATGGAAATATTTCTGTTCAGCAGGTACCTCTTCATCTACTTTTCAGTTTTGCACAGAAAAGACCAATGCCTTTATAAAAATGTAGCTTTCTCCAGAAACAGACAGATGCAGAGAACAAACATATGGATACGTTTGTTTCGTGTAGAGAACAAATGTATGGATGTGTTTGTTGTTCCCAAGGTGGGAAAGGGGATAGGTTGGGATTGACATGTCTATACCACTGTGTATAAAAGAGATAACTGATGAGAACTGACTGTATAGCACAGGGAACTCGACTCAATACTCTGTGGTGACGTAAATGGGAAGGAAATCCGAAAGAGAGGGGATACATAAGCTGATTCACTTCGCTGCACAGCAGACACTAACACAACGTTGTAAAGCAATTATACTCCAATTAAAAAAAAAAGGTGTAGCTTTCTCAACAGATTTCCAAATACTGGGAAGTAACTGCGCCTTCGCTCAGTGGCGCACTGTCTAGGTTTAAGGTCGTCCCACTCTTCTCTATTCATTCTCCATGTGTAGTAGTCTGGGTGATAAGGCTGAGTGTTTAAAAATCGAGGCTCCAGCTTCATCTAGAACTGAGTCATGGAGACTGAGGATTATTCTACTTTCAGTTCTCCTTGTTGCTTTGCGCAGGGCTGAGCGTGCCAGAGAGAGACCCAGTTTTTGTCTCTTTAGAAATATTATTGTTAGCAGTGTAATAGATGGACATATAGGGATGTGTGACTTCTGAATGAAAGTTTATAAAGTCCTCTAACAGCCACAGTTTTTCGATGGGTTCTGAGAAATGTTATTCTGTGACTACTGGGTAAAAGCATGCCAGTGATGAGTTATTTTTTTTTTTCCAGAGTTGTGTGCTCTGTGGTTTAGGGCTCTGCTTCCACGCTGCACAGCTGTCCCCTCCCCCCAGCACTTTCCCACCCACTCAGGTCTGCCACATGTTGTGATGGTGTTACTGACGCTGGAGTTTGGTATTTTTACAAGTTCCCATTCAATTAAATTCAGGATACAAAGAATCAGGCTTTCCATGTTCTCCTGAGTATGTTCCAAAGCCCTCTTCCTTCCTGGTAAATGTTAGACAAACAGGGCACCGTAATGCTGACCACGTGGGGTGGAAGGGCTCAAGTTCAGGGGCAAGGCGGGCCTGAGCTTCCTACAGCTGTATCAGGTGAGGCCCCCTCTTTGGTTACCATTTGTGAGACATTTGAGATGCTGTTTCCTCCTGTCCCCCCCGTAAGGCTCCACGTTTGTCCCCCAAAGTGACACCTCTTTGAATGCAAAGGGAACAGTCTGTTTCAGACCCATCTCATCTCCTTTTGAATGATTCAGAGGGAAAGATAGTTTTATCTTTGTATCATTCACCTAAGAATAAGATGCACCAATGCTCTGATTATGAGACCTTCATATTAAAAGCAATTAGGATTACATAAATCTTTGTGTGGGTGGCACACAAAGTCATCTGCATATTTTACCATCTTAGATTTGGGTGGGACAAGTGACTTATTCTCAGCCAAGGCAGTGACAAGTTGCAAGTTGGCCAATACTAAATCTGTGGTAACAGAGCAACAGGCTGCCTGTCAATTCCCAGTGAGGAAACCTACCCTGCTACCTACCACCTGCAGACCTTTCTCAGCACTGCCTCCGTTCCCTGACAACTTTGCTCATCTGCTCAGAAATTCTAACATATTCTACAGTCTGTCTTCCAACTTTTTTTTTTTCAATTCTTTGCTAAGAATATTTTGGCAATCAGCTGCTCTTCAAAAACCAACAAAAATATCCAAGTGTGTATTTGCTTCACCTTCTGTTCTCTCCTCCTCTGAGTGGAGGATCGCTCCGCTGGCAACAAGCTCCCCTTGCCGGTGGTCCTGGGGCTGCAGACACTGCAGGCTTGCTCTCTGAGAGTGATCGGCTGTCTGGCCCTGACGTCCGGTCACCTCACTCTTCTCGAAGGTGTCATTTGTCATCTGTCGGTCAGTGTTCTGGAGCGGGGGTCCCTAGTTAAGTAAGTTTGAGAGATAAACGCTGGATTAAGAAACTCCCATCATTGCAAGGTTTCTAAACATCCTGACTCCTGATAGGTACATAGAACCCCCAGTAGTGAGCTCCGAGCATCACAGCAGGTCCCCTTTTCCCAACTTGCTGGTCTCAGAAACCTCCTTCCACAGCCTATCTTGTGAAGCTAGTGTTTCAGAGAATATACGTGTGAAAATGCTGGCAGGATACAAGGGAAGTCAGGAACCTTGGGTTCTTTGATATTAAATAAACCCCAGACACTGCCTCATGTAACTGTGGGTATTTCTCGCTGTGCTCAATGGCACTCTTTAAAAATTAAATGTAATCATACTTCAAGTTAAAAGTAGTTCTGTTTGGAAGCGTGCTGTGGAGGGTCAGGATGAAGTTTGCACTTGTGAATACTGAACTTTCTTAAAGCAGACAGCTTGGAAGTGCATTTTTGAGGTGCATGCCTCACTGGGAATCCGGGACCCTGCTGAACTCCTGCTGCTGAATTCTGAGCCATGCAGGCGGCATTTGGAAAGCTTCTCCTTTAGGCACTACCCTGCCAGACACCTGGGTGCAGACACTTCTTGTCAGATGCCCTCTCTCTGGTTGGCATGGAGGAGCTGAGCTCTCTGCTCAGCTCAGAGGAAGGCACTTAATGCCCCTCAGCAGATTTCTCCTGTAATAAGTGTTCCTTTCTCTAATAATTTCCTTTTAGAAGCAAACTACTTTGTGACGAAAACAACCAGACTGCTTATGTGAAAAAGGAAAGAAAAATTCTGTGCAAGTGATATCTACTCTTAGCCAGTTGTTAAAAACAAAAGTAGCAGACTCTAATTTTTGCATCCTTAAAATTGTTTTCACGTATGATCATGAGCAAGAATTGTTCTTTCTGTAGTTCAAGAATGACAACTCCCAGCCAGTTTTTTCCAGTGACATATGCCACATGGTTACTGACGGGGGCTCTCAATAAAGTCAGAATTCTTCAAGTGGGGTTAGCAGAATTTAGAATCTCCTTATTAATGTTTCTCTTAATTGCAGACCCATATGAGAAAAATTGCACTTTCCTAAAATGGAAGAATTCCCCTAATCTTTGGCATGAGGTGGTGTTTGGAGAGAATATTCTGCAAGTGATACTGAATCGATAGTTAGGTGCAGAGCATTGATCCTTTTCAAAGTCTTCACTAGTTGGAGTTGGAGTTTACGTTGAGAGAACCAAGAAATGCTAGAAAAGCTCTGAACGTTAGGACTGGTGGCCGTGGCTGACAGATCAGCAGTGGGTGACGGGCAGTGGCTCGGAAGAGTGTGGCAGGCTCCTTACACAGCCCTGGAAGCTTAAGCTTTGGTATGAAGATCCTGAATGACACCAGCATTTTCCCTGGAAGAATGCTTTAAGACAGACCTCTGCTTTTGTTTTTCGGGTGACCAGAGCCAACATGTGCTTAGAGTGAATTCTTACATGCGGGGTTGGTTTGGGGATTTCAATTTCTTTACGGTCTGCACTGAATTATCATTTCAACTGTGTGCCTTTTTTCATGAAAGCATTTTACATCGCACTGAAAAGATTACATTCTTTTGGCTTTGGAAAAATATTTCCTGTTGGGTTCAAACCATTAAAGCCTCTTAGCATTTCGCATCTGGAAGCCCCTGCCTGGGTCTGCCTTCCATCAGCAGCTGGGCGGCCGGGCTGCCTGAGTGTGTGCGGAAAGCACCCCAGACTATGTGTTTGTGCGTGCCTATGTGTTTGTGTGTGCTTGTGTGTGCCTGTGAGTGTTTGTGTGTGTGTGCCTGTGTGTGTGCTTGCTTGTGTGTCTCTGTGTGTGTGCTTGTGTTTGTGTGTGTGCCTGTGAGTGTTTGTGTGTGTGTGCCTGTGTTTGTGTGTGTGCCTGTGAGTGTTTGTGTGTGTGTGCCTGTGTTTGTGTGTGTGCTTGCTTGTGTGTGCCTGTGAGTGTCTCTGTGTGTGTGCCTGTGTTTGTGTGTGTGCCTGTGTGTGTGCTTGCTTGTGTGTGCCTGTGAGTGTTTGTGTGTGTGTGCCTGTGTTTGTGTGTGCTTGTATTTGTGTGTGCCTTTGTGTGCTTCTGTGTGCTTGTGTGTGTGTAGCTCCTGGGTTGGGGAGGGGTCTCCCTTCCCAGCTGGCATTGGAGGCCCCCTCCCCTCTCCTGCCTTAAGAAGCTCTTGTTTTTGCTCCCACCGTTTTCCAGAAAGCTCACCCAAGCATTTTCCATGTAAGAGGAAATCTGCCCGAACTTTTCGGATGGGACAGTCTCCCCGGAGAGAAGAGAAGGAATTAAAGGCCCAAAGGCTGGAGGATCACAGCTTCCTGCTGTCCCTGGCTGGCACAGGGTGCTTCTTCCTTCTCGAGGTGCGGGGGTCTGGCCCGGCTTAGAGGTCTGAAAGGGGAGCCTAGCATGGGGGCCACGTTGCTGTGAGTATTGACGTGTTTGGGTGTTCCTTTTTGGAGGGTTAGTGTTTCCCTAGAGACAGGCCCCATGCAGCCCCATGCTCACGCCATCTGGCTGATTGACTTTGCTGGGTTTCTGCAGAGAAGACCCCCCGGGGGCCTGCCCCTGGGCTGCAGAGAAGTGGTACCTTGAGGGAGCAGGGTGCCCACCGGCTTCTTTGAGGGGCTCTCCCAACTCCGGCAGCACACCCGGCCGGGGGAGGATTTCATGCTGGTCAAGGAGGAAAAGACGTTCATGGCTTTCTCCCGACCACATGCAGCCAGAGCCAATGCCAGGCGAGCTGTGACAGCCTCGGGGGGAGCCCGGCAGAGGCCTCTGGGGCCAGTGGTGTCGGGTGAGGCACCCCTTCCTGAGCCTCTCCGGAAAAGCTGGGCCATTACACTGTGCTCCCAGCCCCCTGTCGCCAGGGGCTCAGCGTGTGTGTGTGTGTGTGTGTGTGTGTGTGTGCAGAGAGGGGTCAGGGGGCAACCGTAAGGCTCTTCCGGCGGCCCTCAACCTCACTGGAGTGGACCGAAGACCTGCGTCTGACACACACCTCTCCCAAGACACGGGCCGGCCCCAGAGAGGACAGGCCAAGTGGGATTTCCGCTTGCTCCTTCAGACGGTGTTCCTGGGGGCGTCTGGAGAAAAGCAGTGGATTGAAATCGCATTCGTGGGAGAACCACGCGGCCTGAGTCGGGTGCCCGGGGCTGAAGCAGCCCACTTGCCTGTGCGTTTTCCTTAATTTACCGGGATGTGCGTGGAATCATTTTTCATACCTGTGGAGGCTGCAGGATCAACTGGATGAATAGCAGTCTGAACAGAGAGCTCAGCTAAACAACCACCCATGTTTCTGAAGTGCGTGGGATGAAAAAGGCATTGGTAGGAGAGGCCCGTATTGGGGGTTAGGCAGGGCGGGGAGAAGAGAGAACCAGCGCGCCGAGGGTCTGCAGGGGGTCTTCACGTCCGGCAGTGAGGCCGGACTGCTGAGAAAGTTCAGGTGGGCACTGCCCTGCAGGATGGGGCGGGCCGCTAGGGCATCTCAGGTCCCATCCTAGGCCTAGCTGGACTCACACACAGGACTCTGGGACTCAGAGCCCTTGCTTCTGGCGCTCCAGGAGCGCCCCAGGATGCTGGAGCTTGAAATGGGCCTTCAGGACAGCACGGCAGGGAGTGGGGGCCGCCAAGGAGGGACCGTGGGCCTGTAAAGGCCTGCGAGGCTGGCAGAGGAGGCTGTCTGGACGGTGTCACTAACGACATCGGAGTGTTTTACACACTCTGATATCAAACAGGCCTTCATGCCCTGGTGTTGCCGCTGACTATCGAGGTGGTCTCCTCTGCAGGCCTCGGTTTTCTCAGCTATAGTGGGAGTTAGGCTGGACTCAGTGAAATCAGAGGCCTGGAGGACTCAGCAGCCTACTGTCACCTGGCACCAGGCACTGGCTACAGTGTTTTTATTGGGGGAATACGGAGGAAGGATGGACGGAGGGGGAGAGGTGGGGCCAGAGGTTATCATTATGAGATGCTGAGGCCCTGACCTGATGGCATCAGGACGACTGGAGGGAGGTGCTGCAGGCTGAGGCTTTGGGGACGGGTTTGAAGGGGCTCCAAGTAAGGAGCCATCCGACTGGGCTTGGATCCATCGGCTTCGAGCTGAAATGTCCAGAGTGCCCAGTAAGGGGTGGGAATCAGGGGCGTGTGTAGGTTCTGCCTGGCTGCCATGTCTGATCAGTTGCTAGGGGCTTCCTGGCCCACCGTAGGTGAGAAGGAATCTGGGCCTCCTTGAGTGTGTGTGTGTGTGTGTGTGTGTGTGTGTGTGTAGAGAGAAAATGTGCATGTACACACACAAACGCACACACACACCCCAGTGTGTACCTTCCGTAGCAGGATATCTCTGCTACCTAGAGGCACAGCCTTGTCTAGAAAGAGACCCCCAGCTTCATCACTGCCTTGTTCATCGTCACTGAATGAATGGGCTGTTAATTCTCCACCTCTTCATTTGAAACATTTGCATCAGTGTATTTATGGTTGCAATTGTTTTGGTATGTGTTTCACACTCAAATACTTAAAATTGATAGTGGGAGAGTGTATTTACTCATCTTTTCACCACTCTGTGTGCCAGTGACATTTTCACCATGAAGAGTCAGGGGCAGGGCTGAGGCCTGGTCCGGCCCTGCTTTGACAGCCTCTGTTTTCTACGAGCGCTTCCCCCAGTCAATGGCAGTATAAGTCATCAGAGGCAAACTTGGTGAATTGGAGACATGAAACTTTTTGCTGCTAAGAGCAGTCTCTGTTCCCTGAAAAGTGGCTGGCAGAAGGAATGGAGATTCTGAGAGAGAGTAGCGAGCTGGTATTTCAGTGGGTGTTTATGTGCAGGCTTATCTTTCTTGAGGAGGCAGAGGAGGGGGAGAGGGGAGGAGAAAGAGGAGGAGAAGACAGCTACTCTGACACCCTTCCCACCATGGGAGGCCCAGAGGCGCATCAGAGGAGGGGGACCACAGGAGGGCAGGGCTACAGATGCCCCCCCACCCCCCACCAGGGATGTGCTAGTCAGAGGTGAGCTAGCATCTCAAGGGAAAACCAGCTGCCAGTTCTGAGCTGAGCTGTATGCTCCCAGTGTGTATGGCTCTTCAAGGATAGAGTTTCCTGTAATAGTGCGGTGATAAGAAAGAGATGCTGAGTAGGGACAGGAGATAACTTACAAATTAATCTGTGCACTAGTCTGTGCACGGCCATATAGGTTTGCACATGTAGTTTCCTAGTTCATACTAACTAGTACATTTAAACTCTTACAATTAAGCAGCTCAGTTTAAGGAGAACTGACAAACCAACTTCATAGCAAATGGTAGCCGGCAAAATAATTACTCAGGCTGGATTTTGTCCAAGTTATCAAGGTTCTCACCCGCGGGGGTCCACTCTCAGGGTACCTATTTGTACACGTGGCCACAGTGGCTGACCCTACTGGAAAATACTTGGGAAACCATTTTATAACTTGAGGATATAAAGAAAGTTTCTGCAGCGGTCTAAAAGGTGTCACATTGACCCGCATGTCTTCTTGGGGTGGGTGCCAACCCCAGCAGCGGGGATATCTTCTATTTTCTTTTGATTCTTCCTGCTATACTGCTTTTTTCTTTTACACTTAAAAAAATAGATGAATGTAATTTTTAGAGCAAGTTTCAATTGACAGCTTTTTTTCTTTTTCATATTCAAGAAGTAAGTGACCTTTATCTCAATGAAAGAGTGGAGCTCATGTCATGTTTTTGCCTTCTTTATCCCCCAGCGGGCATTTACCCCGTGGATATTTTGGAAGACGACCCTGCTGGGCATCAGGAAGCGACTCTGGCTTACTATGCCATGCTTGGGGAAGGAGCGTGCCCCTCACCAGAGGTTTTCTCTCTTCCTACTGGGGAGCAGGTATGTGTGATCTTCTTATTGGTGGAGAGTTCTGTATAATCTAACTTATTAGAAAGGAGAATGTTAGTGAAAGAGTATTGCAGATTAAAAAAAAAAGTCCTTCTGGAGTGAATACTAGAATGATTCTATTTTGAGAAGCTAAAGGAATCCTGGACTGGGATTCTGGGGTCACGAGGGTAAGTCCGGATCTACAAGGCAGTCAGCATGACAATCTGCCGTGAATCCCATGTCTACCACTTAAGAGATGTGTGACCTTGACCAAGTGTCTTTACCTCTCTGGTCTTGCTGTTCTCATCTCAGAATTTGGGACAATAACAGTGCTTACCTCATACTGTTGTTCTGAGGATTAAATGAGATGCTCTGTGTATTGTCTGGCTGGCCTCAGTCTTCCCATTTGTAAATGAGGGAGTTGACTGACCTCTAGTCTCTAAGGTTTGATTTAGTCCTAAAACTTTGTGATTTGGAACGAAGTTGTACCAATTACGATTTTTAGCACTGATAAAATTATGCTTTGAATATGGACTGGAAGAAGTTAGAAATGAAAACTTAAGATGGTGGGATTGTGGGTGAAATTTAATAATTGTGCTATTTTTAAGACCTTTACCCCCCCTAAGTTAGTAAAAAGAATACGTGAATCTTGGGCTGTACCTAAATTGGTTACCTGCTTTTCAGATTTGAGGCTGGTTTGTTGAAAGAGGCAAGATTTTCTTGTTTTGTACAAATAAAAGTTCACTCATACCAGGAGTTGTTGCTATCTGGCAGGCAAAGTTAGTTGAGGAAGACAGGGTTTTATTTTGCTATACTGGAGTTGTTCGAGAGTTAATTAAAACAATGGCTTGTACAGTTTATATAGTGTGGCTTCCTTGAGATTTCGGAGATGCTTGTTTGTAATCAACTCCTGGAAGAATCCAGCTCCCAAGGGTGATTCCTTATTCTTGATCTGCAGAGGGAGGTGGCTGTACGCACACGCTTTCAGCGCCGCCTAGTGACAGCTACGCCGGCAGACGAGTAGGCGCTCTCAGTCAAGGCTAGGGGCTTACTCTTGGGGGGTTTACACTTGGGGAGCGGGGGGTTGGTGGGCCGAGGGCTGCTGGACAGAGTGTGGGGCATGCTGGGTAATCTGAGCAGTGTGGTGAAATGCAGGAGTTAGCCCTGCAGTGCTTTAGGATACACTTTCACTCATCTGCTTTTATTTCATGCTTATTTATGGATTACAACATTACTTACACAACAAAACAAACTCTAACATGTAGTATGCTCACAAAGTGAATAATTTTAGTGTTATTATTAGCAAAAATCACAATAAAATAAGATTTTTACTAGAATTAAGTTGGTTTAATATAATAGAAGTGCTGAAATGTCTTTCCACCAATTTGCTTCCCCTCCTTCTAAAAAAAAAGAGTCCCCAAAATAACCATTTGGTTTCCTACCATTTTAGGAATTAATTAACAAAGGGTAGCTATTTCCTACCGCTTAGCATGTTTTGCAATAGTCTGATTTGTGATGATTATGGATCTCCTCATTGCTTTTAGCAATTTTAACTTTTCTTTTTGATCCCAGAGAAATTTTTTCAAACGAAACAAGACAAGACAAGACAAGGATGTACCATACCGCATCACACTGGTCCTGCCCAGAATCTTTTCGTTTAATAATTAGCTCTGTTTTCAGTCTTGGAATTGTCTTATCATATTTAAAATACAATAATACTTATTGATTTCTCCTGGTTACAGCACAGTGTATGCTCAGTGTATACTATTTGGGAACTACAGCCAAGGACAGAGAAAATAAAATCACCCATGTTAACTGCTGTGGACATTTTGGAGAGTTTCTGTTGGATTTTATTTCTGGGCATGCCTTTTTAACATGCCGATCACACTCGGAATACAATATTGTCTATAATAAGCATCTTTCCATGTCGATACGATGCTTTGTACATATTGTTTCTAATGGCCTTAGAATGGCTGTCAGATGGGTGAATCTGAGGGCTTCACGTGGCTACCTCAAGGGGCCAGCTCAGGGACTCTTTGTTCAGGTGACTTGAACACGAGCAGGCGCCCAAATGATGACAGGTCTCAGGATTTGAGCAGCAGTCCCCCAAAAGCGTGGAGGTCTGCTGTAAACTTTTACAGGCAGCCTGCCTGCCTCACTGCCCACACATCCTTTTCTCATTCTCTTCCACTCTCCTCAGTTTCAAAACAGACTCTGCCGTGGAACACGTTGTCCTTTTGCTTAGGGAGCTGAGGCCTGTGGGTTTGGTGGCGGGGGACAGGACGTGGCACGTGGGCGCTTGAGAGAAGGCAGCCCGGGGTCAGAGACCCTGTTTGGATCCCTCAGGGTCACGCGCACACACGTGCCGGGCGCCGAGGCTCTTCACCCCCGGGGCGCCTCAGAGCCCGAGGAGAGCCTGGGTTCCCAAGGGTGTGGGCTTCTCGAGGCTGCTTGCAGGGGCCCGGGCCAGGGCAGCAGACAGCCCGGCTCTGCGGGTGGGCACAGGCTTGTCTTCCCTGGTGGCTCAGCTGGTAAAGAAGCCGCCTGCAATGCGGGAGACCGGGGTTCGATCCCTGGGCTGGGAAGATCCCCTGGAGGAGGGAAAGTCTACCCACTCCAGTGTTCTGGTCTGGAGAATCCAATGGACTGTCTAGGCCATGGGGTTGCAAAGAGTCGGACATGAGTGAGTGAGTTTCCCTTCACTTCCCAGACTTGTCCAGGCTGTTTGCATAGAGTGGCCACAGGAGGATCCTTGAGGTCAGCCTGGCAGGTGGGGCCTCACCTGGCCTCCGGCTTTTGCAGATGGAGCCCCAGCGGGGATTTGGGTGGGGAAGGCTGCCCGAAGGGGGTGGAAGGAGAGGCCTTGAGGACTGAGGAGACAGTCGGCCGTTCCTGGGTAGGCAGGTGAGGAAGGGGACGATCTGCGGGGGAGACGGAGGAAGGGCCCCTGTCGGGCTGCGCTTGCGTTTAGCTCCGAGTGCCTGAGGCTCCATGTCCTGCTGCCTCCGTCCTGTCAGAGGACCCTCTGTGCCACAGTGTTCTTTGAATGAGCAGTGTGCTAGCTTGACTGTTAAGCCATTTCTTGTGCCCTTGCCGTAATGACAGAACCAAACGGTGATTTTGTTATTTTTTTCAGGTTAAACTTGAAGCTTCGTCTCTTTGCTTTTGCACCATGCACCGTGATGAACCTCAACACAAAATCTTGGTCTTGGTTAATCCCCAGGACACAAAGACAGGTTGGTAGTTATTAATGAATTTAGTACATGAGAATTCTGATTTGTTTACAGTGAATGGAATCAAATACCTCAGAAGTGATGGTTGTACTCTTTGGCTGGACTTAGAACGTCAAGGCAGAACTGATTTATTTTCGCCTTTTAGAGATCCATGAGGGTGTTATGGTTTCTGTTTATTGACATGCGTATTGATTTTTGTATTAAAGACACCAGACAGCTTCTGGCCCAGAGTGACAGTATTCAGAGCTGCTTTTTTTGTCACACTTGCTGTTCTTATTATTAATAACAGCCTTCCGTGCACAGCCTGGAGTGTCACTGCAGCCCTGTGAAGTGCAGGGACCGTTCTTTTTTTTTTAAATTTCCTTTCTTCTTATTTCTGACTGTGCTGGGTCTTTGTTGCTGGGTCTTTGTGAGCTTTTCTCTAGTGGCAGCGAGCAGGGGCTCCTCTTTTGTTGCGGTGGCTTCTCCTGTGGCTGAGCACGGATTCTGGGGTGTGCAGACTTCTGTAGTTGTGACTCCTGGGCTCTAGAGGAGGCTCAGATAGAGGAGGCTCACAATAGTTGTGGTGCATGGGCTTAGTTGCTTCGCAGCATGTGGGATCTTCCCGGACCAGGGATCGAACCTTCATCTCCTGCATTGGCAGGCGGATTCTTTATCACTCAACCACCAGGAAAGCCCCGCGACCATTCTTATCCCTGACAGATGGATGAGGAAACGTGGCCTCTGATGGTCAGCTGGTGCAGGGTAAGGGATTTTTGCAAGGTGACGATCTGGTGGGGTTTTGCTTCTGGTGGTGACATTTATGTAATCAGTAGCACATTTATTCTTCCTCCACATTATGAAGCATGTGTTTGTGACTGATTTCAACTTTGCGGGTGAGTGCTCTGAGCTCACGTGGATGGCTGTTCTCAGCTGCATAGGGGTGGGGGTCTGGGGCAGCTGGCGGTGAGCAGTAAGAGGTTGGAGAGGGTTCTAGCCCATCAGTCTGCCTGGAGCCCCGGCCACCAGCAAGGTCCTTGTCTCTGACCTCAAGGGAGCCCCAATATAAGGTCAATCTATTTATAAATTTACTCCTTTATTATACTTTACTGTGTTTTTACAGATTTCCCGCAGTGACCATATATTGCTTTCCTAATAAGAAATTTAAAAAACCAAACCAACCCTTAGTGAGTTACCCCTCCTTCAAGGATGTGGTATCTGCTGAAAGTTTGGGGTTAGGGATCTTTAACTACACTTTGCAAAGGGGCCTCCTTCAACTCTCCAGCTCCCCTGGGGATGAACTTTTGCCTTTCACCTTGTGTGTCCATCTAAGGTCTGTAGTCAGAGGATGCCCTGTTCCACGGGTGTCATAGAGCCCAAAGTGACATCCTTGACCAGAGAACGTTATTTAGCATATACCTATCATGAACGCTTCTCTCATTACTAATCCTGAGACACGAGTGTGCTTAGCTAGCTGTCTTGGAGTTTTGGGCATGTTGGTGAAGCCTCCTCCTTGCTTCAGGGCTAGAGTTGGCTGAACTGTGTGTGAGAGCTTTCTGGTCAAGGTTTAGGACACTTCCTACTCCTGTTTGGCCAAGTCCTTGTTGGACAAGGGCTTGGATAACCCCAGGACTCTGATTTTGCCTTGAATGCACCAGGTTAGTGACAGTAACAGGAGGTGCCCACAGATTGTCAAAACACTCTGAAAATATCATTTGCCAATTTTAAGAGGATGTCCAAATATCAGCAGCCCTCTACTCTGCCTTTTTCTGGCATTTAACAATATTCTGGTTAAAGGTCTTTAACTGCATTTGCATAATGTAAAAGCATATGACTGACTCATAAATCTGTTTCCTATTTCCATTGTACTCAATTTTTCGGTTGTTTTCGAGAATGTATTATAATAAATATTCATAAGCTCCAAGAAATCTCACTCTGGACCTTTCTTTATGTTTCATAGAGCTTTAAATAAAGTTTCCAAATGTTTTCCTGCTGCTGGGCTCTGTGATCATTGTTGAAGTTTTGCATGATTTCCAAAAAGCGCTCAGGTGTTATCCACACCTTGTGCTCTTTAATCTGGTATTTAGAAGTGGGCATCATACGTAAATGCCCCTCTGTGGCTTGAGACATGTGGACTCCCGAGCAGCCAGTGGTACCACAGAGCCTCTTGGTCTCTTGACACACGTGCCGCTTCAGCCATGTGCTTAGCTGTGACCTTCGAGAAGGCTGGCCCTAGTTCCTTTGTAATTTTCCAGTGATATTCATGAAGGTCTGTGTGTTTGTGTGTGGGGGTGGTTGCCTGTGTGCATGCTAAGTTGCTTCAGTCACGTCTGACTCTTCGTGACCCTCTGGACTGTAGCCCACCAGGTTCCTCTGTCCATGGGATTCTCCAGGCAAGAATACTGGAGTGGGTTGCCGTTCCCTTCTCCAGGGGATCTTCCCAACCCAGGGAGGGAACTCAAGTCTCTTATGTCTTCTGCGTTGGCAGATGGGTTCGTTACCACTAGCGCCATCTGGGAAGCCTGTTTGTGTGGTTAGATGGAAGCTAAAGAGATCAGAGCTGTTTGATGAGACTGTGAATGAGTTAATTATCACAGTAACTTCCGATAACCCTGTGAGCAAATGAAAGACATCCCGGAGTTGTGAATTCCCTGGTGGCAAGCAGTTAATGTTCATGGCGGAATGCTGTGAAGGTGTGAGTATAAGCAGGCCTTGGAGACCTTATGGAGGTTCCAGACCACTGCAGTAAAACGAATATTGCAATAAAACCAGTCCCACAAATTCTTTGGTTTCCCAGTGCATAGAAAAGTTATGTTTATACTATTGTCTATTAAGTGTGCAGTAGCATTGTGTCTAAAAAAATGTACACACATAATTAAAAATACTCTATTGCTAAAAAAAGCTATCATCTGAGCCTTCAGCAAGTCATAGTAATCTTTTTGTAATAAGTAAAATAAAAAATCACTGATCACAAGTCATCATAACAAATGTAATGATAATGAAAGAATTTAAAATATTGTGAGAATGACCAAAATGTGACATAAAGACATCAACTGAGCAATTACTGCTGGGAAAATGACACTGGCCGAAGGTTGTCACAAACCTTTGATTTGTTATAAAAAAAAAAAATGGAATGAAGTGAAGCACAGTGAAGTGGAATGAGGTCTGCCTGTAACGCAGCCTTCCCGCTTTCCCCTGTAAGAAGCTTGGGCCGTGCTTTCCGTGAAGGTGGTCTGAGCCATCTGTCCTGGGGCCCCGTGCCGCCGCGCTCACGCTCCACTGTTTCTCCAATCGGAGGCTGATTTCTGTCCCCGAGGGGACACAGCCAGGGGCTGCCGGGAGCCTCCCTTCCTGAGCTGCTTCTGCACCTCCCCCAGGGCCCTGGCTTCCATTTTTTTCCCCTCGTTTCACTACTCCTCTTATTTTTAAATTATTAACTGATCTCAAACGTTTACAAAGATTAAAAAAATAACTCCTCTCATCAGAAAGTTGTCTTTGCTTACCTCTCATACTGAATCAAAAGGGCTTCGCGTTCCAGATCCCCGCAGCTGATGGCCTTTTGTTCTCTCATTCCTTCCCGGGATCTGTAGGGAATGAGATGAACGTGGACTTCGGTATCAGACTCAACAGACTTGGCATCCTGGCTCTGCCAACTGACTGGGTGACCCAGACAAACGGTTTGGCCTCGCTGAGCCTCAGTTTGGTCATTTGCAAAATGGGGACGCCTTAGCTACTTCACAGAGTAGCTGTGAGGATGCAATGATTTGGGGCAGAAAATCTGCTGCTTTGGACTATCCAGGGCAGAAAGCAGGCGTGGAATTAGAAGTATTCTTCCATCATGGAGCATCTTTGCATGTTCTTCTCTGTCTTTGAGTGTTGCGTTGTAGAGGCACAGGGTTGTAGAATGGGAGGCCTTCCCGTCAACTGCCGGCCAGACTTTGGCAGCTGAATTACCTCCTTGGCAAATTCTGCTTGCAAGCCTTATGGAGGGGAAGGCAACCCTGCGCTAAGGCCATCTAGTTGTTTTGGAACCACTCTTAACGGTAAGACCATTGTTCTTTTTGCTAATCCCAAACTGCCTCGTTGGATGAATATCATACAGTCTGTCCCAAAGCAGCCAGAGATCAAGGGCAGGCCAGGGAGGCTGCACCTCTACACCACGCGGAGGGAAAGAAACAGGTGGTGGCTCTCATCCTTGGGAGCGCAGGGGACTGGGGCGCTGCAGTGGGGGCTGCTGGAAAGCAGACGGGACCGGGGCTGTCTTCATGGAAGGGTAATGTTCCTGCTCAATTACAGCCCCATTCTCTTTGGTGCTGCTCAAGCCGCGGCCGAAACAAACTGGTGCTTATCTGTGGAGAGCAAAGGGGGGATGAGAGGGCTTGAAACCATTTGAACAAGGCTCGAGGAAACCGGGGCTGTTTAGCTTTAGAGAAGGGAGGCAGGGGTCCAGAAGCTCACGATCGAAAGGGCGTTTAGATCATTAGGCCCAGTGCTTTCCAAGATGATTGAAGTGGTACTGCTGAATTTCAGAAAGAGAAAAAGGATGATCTTTTGGCTTTTATTTCAGTCTTAAACATATCAAGGAAAGAGTTTCTGTTTCCTATTAACATGGCTGTAACACTTAGAACACTTGTTAATCTCCTTTAACAAAAAGAAAGAAAATAGGTCTCCCAGCAAAATACCCTTAGCTAGAATTTAAAGATTTGTCATTTTAAGATTTATTTTTATAGTCATAGCACATGATGCCTCTTTTATGGTAGGGCTAAGAAGATGGTATAGAGGAGCCTGATGGACTACAGTCTATAGGGTTGCCAAGAGTCGGACACAACTAAGCGACTGACCACACAGAAGGTGGGCTAGAGATAGGCCAGAATCACGAAGGCGTGGTCTGGGGCTCTGGCTTCTAGTCTGGGACTTCTGTGTCCTGGGAGAGCCTGCTCTGCTCTGGATCAGCTCCATTAGGATGTTCTTCTTAAGGAGCCCACATCGATGTGTCTGATGTCTCCTCACGGGCCCACTGCCCCCAGAGCAGCCAGCCAGGCAGGTGGGCATGGCCATCCCACACGGCAGGTCTTCCCTGGCTTGCAGCCAGCTGCCGTGTGTGCTGCATCTTCCTTTAAGATGGCCACGCGTTGCTTTTGCTCCAGCTGCTCCTCCTTGGATGTGAGCTCCAGAGCCTACCACTTCCCAGCCCTTCTCTCAGATCTGGCTTCGGTGGGGGCATGGTGGCCAGGCCCTGAGTCAGGGGTGGTCTGGTGGAAAGAGCTGGGTTTTGGAGTCAAGTAGACCTGAGTTCAGATGTTCTGCCCTTTATGAGTGGGTGGCCTGAATGAAGCTATTTAGCACGTCTGGGCTTCGGTTTCCTGCCTTCCTGCTCAGGGGGGTGGCCCATGGTCCAGCAGCCAGGGGTCCACCAGGGAACTTGTTAGAAACGCAGGAGCTTGTGCCCTGCTCAGCCCTGCTGAGTCAGCATCTGCCCTGTATCAGGATTCCCAGGAACCACCTGGGAAACAAGCGCCAGAGAACTGGGAGGAGAGGGGTGGCTGGTGAGACCCTGCCTCACTTTCCTTGGATGTTCTGTTTCTACGAAATTAGCCTCCGTTTACCTCGGGATTTCAGCAGAACCAGCCCAAAGCTGACACCTCCAGCTAACATGCCTAACCAGCCCCTGGGATTTTGATGCAAACTTGTTGTCAAGACGTGGCTTTGTCCTCCAATGTTTGTGTAGCTGTTTTAAATCCACAGGAAGGACTACTTTTATTCCCATTTGATATGTGTATATATATATATATATATATATATATGTATATATATATATATACGTGTGAGTGTATATATACAAACAGATTTATGGAGCTGTAGTTCACGTATCATACAATTACCCATTTAAAGCATACAATTCAGTGGTTTTTAGTGTATTCACAGAGTTGTGCATCTCTCACCACACTTCATTTTCATTACCCTTAAAAGAAACCGACCCCACTCCCCTACCCGCCTCAGCCTTAGGCAGTCTCTTTTGTTTTACACATCTGCCTCTTCTGGACATTTCCCGTGAATGGACTCACGCAGTGTGTGGACTTGTGTATCTGACTTTCTTCATCGCATAATGCCTTCAGGAATTATCCATGTTTTAGCACTGCATTTACTTTCTATGGCTGAATATTATTTCACTGTATGGATTTGCAACCTTTTGTTTGTCTGTTTCCTGACTGATGGACATTTGGGTTGTTGCCACCTTTTGGTCATTATGAGTAATGCTGCTGTGAAAATTCTTATACACGCTTTTGTGTAGATGTATGTGCATATATCTTTTCAATTTTTTTTTTTTTAGATTAATACCCAGAATTGGGATTGCTGAATCATGGGGTAGTTCTGTTTGAAAAAAATTTAAGGGACCCCCCCCCCCCCCCCCCCGCCATACTGGTTTTCATCATGACTGCTCCATTTACATCTCCACCAACAGGGCATAAAGTTTCCCTTTGCTGCACATCCTCAGCAACACTCACGATCTCTTGGCTTTTGGATAATAACCACTCTAACAGATGGGAGGTGATATTCCATATGGTTCTGGCTTGTATTTCCCTGATTGCTAGTGACGGTGAGCACTTCTTCGTGTACCTGTGGGCCATCTGTATGTCTTTGGAAAATGTCTGTTCAGATGAAACGTGTTTTGAGATCCAGTTTCCGGGGTGTGGAAGTGGGTGGTTTCCCACAGCATCAAGTAGGTCTCCAGACACCAGCTGGATGTTCTTCTGTTCAGCTCCATTCGGACACTCCCTGGAGAGACCCCCAAAGTCTACAGGTTAAGGCTCCACTCTTACCAGACTCCCCTGCTCCCCACTTTAGCTGCCAGGCTCAAGCCCATGCAGTTCCTTCTGACGGACTGGTTATAAGCCAGAGGTTCGCGTGATTCTATGCCTCCACGTGTTCACCAGCCCAGAATCTCTCTGAACCCAGTCCATTTGGATTTTTATAGGAGCTTCATTACATAGTCATGACTGATTAAATCACCGACCGTTGGCAACTGATTAAACCTCTAAGCTCTCTCCCCCTGGATGTTGGGGGATGGGACCAAAAATTCAAGCTGTCTAATCACATGGTTGGTTCTCCTGGCAACCAGGTCCCATCCTTGTGATCCTTGTGTGCATATTAGTTTCTCAGTTGTGTCCGACTCTTTGTGACCACATGGACTGTAGCCTGCCAGGCTCCTCTGTCCATGGAATTCTCCAGGCAAGAATACTGAAGTAGGTAGCCATTTCCTTCCCCAGGGGATCTTCCCGACCCAGGGATCGAGTCCGGGTCTCCTGCATTGCAGGCAGGTTGTTTACCACCTGAGATACTAGGGAAGCCCAGGTCCCATCCTTAGGTGGGTCCAAAAATCACCTCATTAATATAATAAGTGACACCTTCCCTGCTCTTGGGGCTTCCCTGATAACTCAGTTAGTAAAGAATCCTCCTCTAATGCAGGAGACCCCGGTTCGATTCCTGGGTCAGGAAGATCTGCTGGAGAAGGGATAGGTTACCCACTCCGGTGTTTTTGGGCTTCCTTTGTGACTCAGCTGGTAAAGTATCTACCTGCAATGTGGGAGACCTGGGTGTGATCCCTGGGTTGGGAAGATCCCCGGAGAAGAAAATGGCAATCCACTCCAGTATTCTTGCCTGGGGAATCCCGTGGACAGAGGAGCCTGGCGGGCTACAGAGGAGCCTGGCGGGCTACAGTCCATGGGGTCACATGAATCGGACACGCCTTGGCAGCTAAACCACGGTCATCGCCTTTCCAGTGGAGAGGCTTCCCTGTGGCCCTTAGCGCCTCTGGCTAAGGTGTGTTTCTGCCTCAGGCTCTCTCCTCTGTCTGACCAGCCTCCGCAGGGAGCTCTCCTGTTTCCTTGAATATCTTCCCAGCCTGCCTGAACTTCCTCCCTGCCAGCCTTTTTATACTTTGATCTTACTTTTTATACTTTGATCTTTTTATACTTTGATCTTTGGCCGTGGGGGCGCCGCTTCCACCCTCGATGCTGGTCCCTGTAGTGTTTGCCCTTTCTGATGGAAGCTCTCTGCGGGCTCCTCGGCCAAGTGGATACTTTTCCTAGATGATCTCTTCCTGTTTTCCTTGTCAGGAAACTTGTCAGACTTTTTTTTCAGCTCTCCTGATGATATCTATTTGTTGACTTTTTTTCCTCCTGTATAAAACCTAGTAGTTGATGATTAGAAGGCAGGACAAAGAATGTCCAGAGGCTGATTAAAAATGACAGTTTGTAATTGAGTCACATATAAGAGACGCAATGCCTCAGTGCTACAGAAGTTTCCAGAATAAGAGGACTCTTGAGTATTGCGAGGTGTAGGACGACCATGGAGTCCTTGTCAGGGAAGTACCCGTCTGGCCAGTGTAGAAGGTAGGAGGCCTGAGAAGTTCTTCACTGCCCGCTCACTGGGACCTCTCCTCTCTCCCAGCGTCTGGCTGGCTGGGGGGCACACAGTGGGCACACAGCTGCTCCTCTGCCCTGCAGGGCTGGGCACTCTGGGCCCGAAGCAGCACCCACGGAGGCACCAGGAACCCAGAAGGGAGGCCCCTCTCATTCCAAGCAGCGCCCCGGGAACCCAGAAGAGAGGCCCCCCTCATCCCAGGCAGCACCCTGGGAACCCAGAAGGGAGGCCCCCCTCATCCCAGGCAGCGCCCTGGGAACCCGGAAGGGAGGCCCGCCTCATCCCAGGCAGCGCCCCACCTTGCGACTCTGGCCCTGAGTCTCACTGACTGCCTTCTCTGAATGTTTTGAAGTTTACTTTCATAAAGCCTGGGAGACCCTGGTGGCTCAGACAGTAAAGAATCTGCCTGCAATACAGGAGACCTGGGTTCACACCCTGGGTCAGGAAAAGTCCCCTGGAGAAGGGAATGGCAACTCATTCCAGTGTTCTTGCCTGGAGAATTCCATGGACAGGGGAGCCTGGTGGGCTACAGTCCATGGGGTAACAAAGAGTTGGACATGACTGAATGCCTAACAGTTTCACCTTTTTCACTTTTCTTAAATCCTTCTCTACGATCCTGGCCCCTGACTGGTGGGAAGGCTGCGCTGGGAGAGTGGGCAAGATGCCGGGTGATGTTATGGAGGCTGGGTAGGGACGGGGCGGGAGGAGGCGTCCTGCCTTTGGATCTCAGCCCTTCGCGGAATGCCTTAGTCGTGATCAGAAGAGAGGTGGAGAGGAGGGAGGACAGGTGTCGGGGGTCTGGAGTGTGGGGGCGCCCAGAGGAGGGGACTGAGGGCTCACCAGGTGGAAATGACAGGGTTTGGGGTGGACTGGAGCGGGCAGGAGGGGAATCCAGGAAACACCTGGGCTCCGGCCTGAATCAGTGATAGTGCCCACGGTGCTGGCTGATCTGGAGGGAAAAGCTTGGGCTGAGGGCAACCTGAGCTTGTCCGCAGGGCCTGGGGGCTGTCAAATTGGAGGCGGGTTCTGGGCATGGACCAGGTCCCAGCTGCACACCGCTCTGCAGCCTTTCCTGGCTCTTTCTTCCTGGGGGGAGTGGGGTAAATTGCAGGGGAGGCGGCATGGCTGAGAAATGGAAAGCAGGGTCCTTGAGGAGAAGGGGAGCGGGGTGGGGGCGGGCGGAAGGATGTTTGTGTTTGTTACCACATGCTGGCTTCCATGATTGGAACATCGCCCCCCCAGCTCGCCTCCAGGACATTTTGTGACCAAGCATAACACTCATCCTTCAAATTGCTGCTAATTTATTTACGGTTTTTGGTGATTGCATGTCATGTGCACCCTGAGAAAAACAAGCAGGGAATCAAAAAATGATGATTTTTTCCTGGAAAAGCGTGCCCATTGTAGGCCTGCAGTGACAGCAAGAGCCAAGGCAAACACTCAGCTGAAACCAGAGCTGCTGAGGAGCCGCCTTCCCGGTGGCTGTCGTGGGCTGGGCAGGGATTGCAACACGGTGGGCCCAGGGCCAGGCCTTGTCTGGGCTGCGTTTGGGGCAGATGGGTGGTGGGTCACCAAGGGTGGGCGGGGGGGAAAGTGACGTGCGCCCCGAGAGGCCCAGAGAACTTCTGTAGGAAGACTCTTCTGGTCTTTCTGGGATGTTCCTCACCGCAGAGCAGGCCGCACAGGTTGTGGGCAGGAGTTGGGGGGATGGCGGGGGGAAGGCCATAAGATGGAGTGGGGATAAGAAAGTGAAGGTCATGTCTGACTCTTCACGGCCCCATGGACGGTAGCCCACCAGTCTCCTCTGTCTATGGGATTTTCCAGGCAAGGATGCTGGAGTGGGTTGCCATGCCCTTCTCCAGGGAATCTTCCTGACCCAGGGATCGAACCCAGGTCTTCCGCATTGCAGGCAGATTCTTTACTATCCGAGTCACCAGGGACGTGGGAGTCGGGGAGGAACTGTGAATTTCTGAACTTCAGGGAGAGGGGACCCGGCTAGAGCAGCTCCTGGTTCCCTGGGTGCCTTGAGGGAGAAGTCAGGCCTCCCGGCGGGTGGGAGGGATGGGCCGACCCAGCACTGTTTAGCAGGGTGAGCCTTCGGACGTGAGTCGGTGAAGTGATTTTTGTCTCTCTGGCAAAAAGCAAGCTAATATTGTGGGAGTGGAGGAGAGGCCTGCCGACTTGGTATGCGGCGACGTAATCGCAGTTTTCCTGGCTTTGAAGTGTCATGACCCCCGCAGACTCAAGGGTCCAGGGACCACCTGGTGAGCAGCCTCCTTGGTACAGCTTCCTATGATCCCATGGATGTTGAATTTTTATGCCTTTATACTTGCGTTTTGGATAGTGCGGAGGTAGGCATCAACCTGAAATGGGTCCCATCCTCCCGTCTTCTGCAAAGGAGCATCCCACTTACGTGGGCTTGACAGTAGGGGAAAAGAGCCTCAGAAATTCAGCCTCAATTTAAGTACCTGTTCTGCCTGGTGGCTAAGGTGCCCGTGTGTTTGGGCAAGTGTGGGGGGGCATCAGGCAGCCCCCAGGCTGAGCAGGACCTGACTTCACAGAAGCTAAGAGAGCTCCATCCTGGAAATTGCAGGAGTTCTGTTTTCCTTGGGCCGTGACGGGTGCAGATTGAAGAGCTATTTGCAGTGACAGCCCTGGGTTTAGGGGACACATGTTGGCTATTGCTTGGGATTTCCTTCTTTATTCCCTGTTAATTTATGGCACTTACTGTGAGCTGGATGTCAGTGTAGGGGAAAACAGCATCCCACAAACAGAGACATGTCATTCTTACCAAGGGACTGATGGTATTTGGAAAACAGGGAAGCTCCAAGGAAAATATTCTGAGTGTCCAGGATGGAGCCATTGTCTGGGGTGGGAGGTGCTTCTTTGAGTCATCCGAGGGTTTTACCACTACAGCTTGGGCTATCTGCACTTCTCTCTGCTTCCCCAGGCCTGAGAAATGTGCTGTGCTGGCCTGGGTGCAGCCTGTGATTTTTAAGATGCCTTTCCTAGATAGACTAGCTCCAGAGTGGGTTTCTTTCTGCCTCCAACACCCTGCAGTCTAGCTGGGCCTCAGCATCCAGGCACCCCCATCTCAGTCCATCTTCCTTGAGTTAAAATCTCAACTCATGGAAACCAAGTTGCTGAAGGCAAGAAGAGCCTGAGACCCACAGGGAGGCTGATGTGGATACAAGGCAAACCAGATGTTCCCGTCTCCCTGGCAGAGAGGCGTCCAAGTTCACAGGGCGTGTGGGGAAGTGTTTTCCTTTAAGGAAGACATCTGTATGGAAATGGTAGCCCGAGTAATGCGATGTGACAGTTGCCATGTCAACTCGTGTATTTTTCCCCTCCCCTAAATTACTGACCAGCCCAGTCAAAGTTGCATAAAAGTCATGCAATGCCTTGGAATGTGTTTATGTGCTGTCCTCTGCCAGGACTTTTCAGCATTTTTTTCCTACATGTATTTTGCTTTCGGGAAGATGGCCTGTCACTTTGGTTTAGCTGTGCTCTGTTTTTGGGGAACTTCATATTTCTTAGATTTGTAACAGGGCAGTGGTGGCTTAGACTCCGGAGGAGCAACTGAGGGGGGCGGGCAGCAGGCAGCCCTGCCTGAAGCTCCTTCAGCTGTGATTGAAGAAGTGGGAATCAGGGGCCAGGACGTGAACAACTGGGAGTTATTGTGGGGAGGTAAGGGGTGTGCGGGCTTCCCAGGTGGCAGCAGTGGTACAAAACCCACCTGCCAATGCAGGAGACATAAGAGGTGAGGGTTTGATCCCTGGATTGGGAAGACCCCCTGGAGGACGGCATGACAACTGACTCCAGTATACTTGCCTGGAGAATCCCTTGGACAGAGGAGCCTGGTGGACTACAGTACATAGGGTCGCAAAGAAGCGACATAGCGTGCATGCAGGGGGTGTGTGTTTGTCTGTGAGCTTGCACACGCACGCACGTGAAAGCTCCTCCTTCCTGGGCTCCTGTGATGATGTGGGGTGTGGCCCTTCTCTGACTGTGCTCAGCGCGGGCTGTGTGTGCAGCTGGCCACCTGACCGCGTGGGCTCTAACAGGCGTTTCAGAACAGGAGCCCTCACACCTCTCCCTCAACCTCACTGCCTCCTGGTGAAGCACCCACTTCCTTCCGCTCAAGCCCCCCCCCCCCCCCCCCCCCCTCTCTTCTGCCTTAGGGCCAGTTTGGCTCACAGGTGGTCTTCCCTGCCCCCCAGGCCTCCCCCTCCCCAGGGCGAGACTGCTGAGTTCAGCCTTTCCTCACTGCTCAGATGGATCTTCACAGCCTCCCATTGTCCTCCCTGGCTCCGGCCTGAACCCACCCCCGAATCCAGTGTGATCTTCTCAAGCAATGTTTTTCTTCTTCTTAATTGCAAAAGGGCTAATTCTTCCCACCTGGGCACCACTCTGATCATGTTTCTCATTGATTGGACTCCTCCAGAGACTTATTACAACCCCAATACCTCAGCCTGGTCCCTAGGAACCCCAGCATTGGAACCTAGTCTGGCTCATCCCTGTTCTTGGAACTCTGCCCCAGCCCTTCCAGACAGCTTGCTATAGTCCTAATGTCTGTGTCACCTACCAAATTTATATGCTGAAATCCTAAACCAGGTGATAGTGTTGGGATGCGGGGCCTTTGGGATGTGCTTTGGTCTTGAGGGTGGGGCTCTTTCAAATGGGATTAGCGCCCTTATCAAAGAGACTCTGGAGGCCTCCCTCACCCCTTCTGCCATGTAAGGACACAGTGAGAAGTTGGCTATCTGTGACCCAGAAGGCTCTCATCAGAACCCGACCATGATCTCAGACTTCCAGCCTCCACAAGTGTGAGAAGTAAATTTGTGTTGTCATACATGGTGTTCTGTCACAGCAGAATGAATGGATGAAGACACAGCCCTTGAGTGGGTGCCTGATGCTGCTCACATCTTGGGTGCTGGTCATGGTATGTTTGGGCCTGGCCTGGTGGCCTGTCTTGCTCCTGCTGAGCAACGTCTTCTGCCCTGGGTCCCTGGTGTCAAGTACAGAGCCAAACAGTGTCAGTGTTTGCTGCATAAATGACCACCCCCTTTCCATCACAAAGTGCAGAGCGAGGTTCACTCTGTTAAGATCTTTCCTGTCGGCCTCTCCTTGCTCATCAGTGTCTTGCCTTGCCACCTCCTCATCTCTCCTCTCATCTCTGTCTTCCCTACTCTGCCAGCCTTCTCAGGGCCTGGGCCTGGCTCTGTCCTCCATTTCTCTGTCCATTCTGCACCTGGAGTATAGTGGTTAGAGCAGGGGCTTTGGAACCAGTGAGACCCCGTTCATGTCCAGTCCCAACACTGCTGTTTGCAGGCACTTGACTTTGAGTTTCCTAAGCTCT
Source organism: Okapia johnstoni (assembly GCA_024291935.2). Classification (NCBI taxonomy): domain Eukaryota; kingdom Metazoa; phylum Chordata; class Mammalia; order Artiodactyla; family Giraffidae; genus Okapia; species Okapia johnstoni. The sequence continues at coordinate 6,720,328 of CM044326.1, forward strand.
CTGAGCTTCACCTGAAAACCAGAAAAGCCAGGTGCTTGGTAGATGCTTGGACATATGGTTCTGGAGAATATTACTACTTTAAAACAGTAATAGTATCATGTTCCTCTCCTCCTCTGAAGCATGGTGGCCACTGGTGGTCTGTAGGGTGTGGCCCCAGAGGCCTCCCTGGCTGGAGGTGCTTCACGTCCCAGGTGCTGTCTCCTCCTCCAGGTTGTGGGTGTCTTAAGCCAGAGTCTAACTTGCATTCCATTGGTGGCTTTATTATGTGCTCTTGTTCACAATAGCTACTCAGCATGTGGGTTGGATGAGCACCATGTGCTTCAGAATTGCGGCCTCTGGAGGGCCCTGAACCACCTTGCTGCTCCCCTATCCTCGATGCTGGCAGATGAGGGGGCCCAACAAGCAGGACACATGGGCCACCGTCCCCCGCCGATGTCACTGACCCTTGCAGTGCTGCTGCTTTGTCCTCTAAGTCCTTCTCAGGACAGCGCCCCACTGCCAAGCCCACCCATCCAAGGTGATGGGTGACAACCAGCTCTCCCTCACCTGACTTTTAAAAAATGATTGTTTTACCTGTTTTATTTAAAGGTATTTAACTACAAATGGATTTAGCTCCATTAAGAACCCTTAGGCAAGGTGAAAGGTTTAAAAATCTTGGGAGCTTCTGGGCAGGTGAAAGTGTATACCTTGATCAGATGTGGTGTGCCCTCACCAGCCTGGAAGGAGGAAGCGAGGAACATGACGGCCAGCTAATGCTCCACGATGGAAAAGGACCGAGCGCGGTAGGTAGGAATGTGTCCCCACTCACACTGAGAAGTGGTAGACAGGATGGCAGTGGTCAAGGTGGGGAGGAAAGGCAGACATTTCCCATGCAAACCGCAGCAGGAAGTTTGGCGAGGGAGCTCCCAGGAAGGAACAGGGTGTTAACAAGAGCTTCCACTGTGTCCCTGACAAAAGCCAGCAAAGAACAGAGGCTTTTCGTGCTTCTTTGGAATCCCAGAGCAACACTGGAAGCAGGTGGAGGAAGTCTTTGGAAATGACTGAAAAGCTTCAGACACTTTGGGTAAAGCAGCTGAGTGAAGTGAGCTCTTTCACCAAAACTGTGTAAAGCCTAGGTTAAGAGGATGTTGAGGGCTCCATACAACAGGTGGGGGACCCAAGGTGGGGCAGGGGGTGAAGGTCTTGCAGCTAGTAACTGAAGAAGCTGGACTCTGAGCCCCACCTGGTGCTGAAACCTGTCTTCTCCCTACACCAGGTCCACAGGGCCACGCCTAAAGTGCTTCATGTTCCCTGTTCTCTGTCGGCACTGGGCTATGTTCGTAGAGGTGGCATCTGTGAAGAGTGAAAGTTATGTGTTGAGATTTATTTCTCGGCATGTGGATGTCTGTGTGTTCCAGCATCATTTGTTAGAAGGACTATCTGTGTTCTCCTGTGTTGCATTTGCTCTTCTGTCATGCATGTGTGCTAAGTCGTGTCTGACTCTTTGCGACCCCATGAACTGCAGCCCTCCGGGCTCCTATGTCCATGGGATTCTGCAAGCAAGAATACTGGAGTGGGTTTCCAGTTCCTTCTCCAGCTCCTCTGTCAAAATTGACTACATAGAAGTTGACTACATTCATATAAGTCTGTTTCTGGGCTCTACATTCTGTTCTATTGATCTGTTTCTTCTCCTGATACCACACTGGGTTGCCGCAGTCTTGAAGCTGGGTAGTATCCATCCTCCAAGTTTGCTGTCTTTCAGTATTGTCTTTTGCCTCTCTTTGTAAACCTCAGAATCATTTCAGGGAAATCCACAAAATAACTTCTTGGAATTTTCATTTGGATTGTATTGCGTCTATAGGTCAAGTTGGGAAGAACTGGCATTTTGACACTATTGAGGCTTCCTATTCAAGAACATAGAATATCTATTTAGTTTTTCTTTGATTTTGTTTATCAGTTGTGTAAATAATTTTCCTTGTATAGCTTTTACACATATTTTGTTAGATTATATAAATATAAGTATTTCATTTTATATAAGCCTAAGTATCTCATTTTTGGGGGGTGCTAATGTAAATGGTATTATTTGTAATTTCAAATTCTGCTTGTCCATTGCTGGCATGTGGGGAAGTGATGGGCTTCTACACGTTAGCCATGTTTGCTGCGACCTTGCTATAATCGATGTTTGCCCCTCTGCCTCTCCCGTGTTTAAGCCTCGCCCAGCACACTGCTTGAGGTGTCCTGAGCGTGGCCTTGGGTTTGCACGGCTCTGTGCCTCTGCTTGAGGCACTACCCTTGCCTGTCATCTCTGCCCGTTCTGAAGCCTTCCCTGGCGATCCAGAACCTGATCTGGCCAACTTCCTGTGGACGCTTTCCCAGTTCAGTTCAGTTCAGTTCAATTCAGTCACTCAGTCGTGTCCGACTCTTTGCGACCCCATGGACTGCAGCACGCCAGGCCTCCCTGTCCATCACCAACTCCCAGAGCTTGCTCAAACTCATGTCCATTGAGTCGGTGATGCCATCCAAACCATCTCATCCTCTGTTGTCCCCTTCTCCTCCTGCCTTCAATCTTTCCCAGCATCAGGGTCTTGTCCAGTGAGTCAGCTCTTTGCATCAGGTGGCCAAAGTATTGGAGTTTCAGCTTCAGCATCAGTCCTTCCAATGCATATTCAGGACTGATTTCCTTTAGGAATGACTGGTTGTATCTCCTTGCAGTCCAAGGGACTCTCAAGAGTCTTCTCCAACACCACAGTTCAAAAGCATCAATTCTTCAGCACTCTGCTTTCTTTATAGTCCAACTCTCACATCCATCAGAGAAGGCAATGGCACCCCACTCCAGTACTCTTGCCTGGAAAATCCCATGGACGGTGGAGCCTGGTAGGCTGTAGTCCATGGGGTCGCTAAGAGTTGGACACGACTGAGCGACTTCACTTTCACTTTTCACTTTCATGCATTGGAGAAGGAAATGGCAACCCACTCCAGTGTTCTTGCCTGGAGAATCCCAGGGACGGGGTAGCCTAGTGGGCTGCCGTCTATGGAGTCGCACAGAGTCGGACACGACTGAAGCGACTTGGCAGCAGCAGCAACTCACATCCATACATGACTACTGGAAAAACCATAGCTTTAACTAGACAGAACTTTGTTGGCAAAGTAATGTCTCTGCTTTTTAATATGCTGTCTAGGTTGATCATAGCTTTCCTTCCAAGGAGCAAGCATCTTTTAATTTCCCAACCCCTCAGCAGAACTGATCCCTCCTCTGGGTCCTCTGGACTCTAGCTCCCAGCTCGATTCCAGCGTCTGTCACGCCCTGCCCTATATTGTTTAGCTCTCTTTTCTCTGCAGGCTACCAACTCCCAGGGGCAAGCATGCAGACTTACCCAGCAGCCTCTGGGGAGCTGGGCCATTTGTGAGTCCGGGAACTCAGCCCCAGCTAGTTGAATTCAGTTCATCCTGCTGAGCCTTGATGAAGCCAGACAACAGGGAGTCAGCGTCCCTGTCTTAACTTGTTTGGGAAACCTTGGGGTGTCACAGAATAAAATCCATGACTGACATCTTCTTTGTGGTCACCTGTCACTCAGGGGGCAAGGGGGATTAAATCAGAGCACTGAGGCTGGCCTGTAAGCCACAGTGTCCTGTTGACTGCTGTCACCACGGCTCAGTCTTTTGCAGGGGTCCAGTCTCCCAGGTCCTACGTGGTGGAGAGCCAGAGGGTACTGATCAGGATTCTATTTGTCTTTTAAAACTACAGACATGCGATTTCTACTCTGTGCCTCTCGGAAACTGCTGGCCCCGGTGTCTCCGGAGTGATGCCCCGAGGCTGGCTCTGCGGTGGATGCCAGTCCCCCAAGGGTCCACCTGTTGTCCTTGCTGAGCTGGAAACAGCCTCTCTCCAAGGGCTGTGCCCTGTTCCTCCTGCCTGTCTCCTCTTGACTAGGTAGCAGGCTTTTCTGATCAAAAGCTGCTGTTCTTTGGAAGGCTGATTCTCTTTTTCAAGAGTCGTTTTGGAGACAGTTCATGTTAAGCCTATTAAACTTGATCATACTTCACCTTCATTGTTATGTACACTTAACAGCTTAAGATTCGTTTTGAAAAAAATTCAATCTATTCTGTGACAACTTGTGTGGCTAATTAATGCTCTGCAGTGCACTGTGAAACTTTGCAAGGCACCACACAAACACCAAATCGTAACACATTTCCTGTTTGAAACTGTCTCAGTAAACTGAACATCTGTATTACAAGTAATACGCCATATTAGTAAATGGAACATCTTTTATTGATTCACCTTGTTAAGCAGGAAAATAATCCTTATGGTTTTAATAAGCCTCCTGCAAGTTCTAGTAGGTGCCATTTGGAGCATGAATTTAGTTGAATAAGTGAAGGCAGATGTCAAGCATTTAATTGGCTCTTCTCTCTCTCAGTTGGCTCTATCAAGTTTGGAACTATTGCTGGAGAAGACAAAATTCACCACTGGTATGAAACTGACAGTGAATTCGATGCTATTGGGTTTTGGAAAGAAGGAACTTGCTGTGCAGAGTTAGTGCTCAATAATAGCTAATGTCATCACTTGGTCTTAAGTTCCTCCCAGAGCAGAGAGGAACAGGGAGGAAGGTGGTGGCAGCTTAACTCGATTGCCTCACAAAATTTGTTTTAAAGTCTTGAGCCTGACATTAAATGTTCAAGGGACTTTTGTTTTCTACTCTGTGTTGTTTTCCTTCAATTCTCCAGCTAAAAAGATTTGACTGGGAAGACGTATTTTTTTTTTTTTATCTTGTGGCTCCTGGACCCCTGGGGGCTCAGATACCTGGCTTGAGAAGCAGCTATAAAAATGGCAATAAAAGTAGTATGAAAAGATAGTGGAGGAGGGCTAAACTATGGTACATTCAGACAATGGAATATTTTAGCACTATATGCAGTGCTGAAAATAATTTTGAGGTATGAAATGTCTATGTCTTTACGAAAAGACATGTGTGCTCAGTCGTGTCTGACTCTTTGTAACCCCTTGGACTGTAGCCCCGCAGGCTGCTCTTGTCCGTGGATTTTTTCATGCAAGAATACTGGAGTAGGTTGCTGTGCCCTCCTCCAGGGGATCTTCCTGACCCAGAGACGGAACATGCGTCTCTTGGGTCTCTCGCATTGGCAGGCAGATTCTTGACCACTAGCGCCGCCGGGGAAGCCCCATGAAAAGACATGTGAAAGTGAAAGTCGCTCAGTCATGTCCGATTCTTTGCGACCCCATGGACTATACAGTCCATGGAATTCTCCAGGCCAGAATACTGGAGTGGGTAGCCTTTCCCTTCTCCAGGGGATCTTCCCAACCCAGGTCTCCCCCATTGGAGGTGGATTTTTTACCAGCTGAGCCACAAGGGAAGTCCAAGAATACTGGAGTGGGTATCCTATCCCTTCTCCAGGGGATCTACCCCACCCAGAAGTTGAACCGGGGTCTCCTGCATTGTAGGTGGATTCTTTACCAACTGAGCTATGAGGGAAGCCCCAGGAACAGACGTAGAGCAACCTTAAAAGCATTTCACTGTCAGTTCGGTCGCTCAGTCATGTCTGACTCTTTGCAACCCCATGGACTGCAGCACGCCAGGCCTCCCTGTCCATCACCAACTCCCGGAGTTTACTCAAACTCATGTCCATTGAGTCAGTGATGCCATCCAACCATCTCATCCTCTGTCATCCCCTTCTCCTCCCACCTTCAATCTTTCCAGCATCAGGGTCTTTTCCAATGAGTCAGTTCTTTGCATCAGGAAGAAACTAATCTGAAAAGACTACATACTGTATGACTCCAGCTACATGACCTTCTGGAAAAGGCAAAACTATGGAGACAGGAAAAAGATTAATGGTTGCCAGGGGTAGGAGGTAGTCAGAAGGGATGAGTTGGCAGAACACAGAGAGCTTTCAGGGCAATGAAAATACTCTGTCTGATACTGTAGTGATAGACGCGTGTGATGATACATTTGTCCAAACCCATAGAATGTACAAGAGTGAACCCTGATATAACCGTCGGGTGATCATGAAGTGTCAGTTTAGGTCCATCGGTTGTAACAAATGTCCCACGCTGGTGGGGGATGATGATGACGGGGGCTGTGTGTCGGGGGAGGGGGAATATGGGAAATCTCTGTTCTCTCCTCTCAATTTTGCCATGAACCTAAAACTTCTCTTTTAAAAGCAGTTAACTTTCTCTTTAAAATAATTTTATTTATTTATCTTTGGCTGTGTATCTTTGGCTGTGCTGGGCCTTTGTTGCTGCATGGGCTTTTCTCTAGTTGCGGAGAGCGGGGGCTACTCTCTCGTTGTGGTAGGCAGGCTCCTCATTGTAGTGGCTTCTCTTGTTGCAGATCATGGGCTCCCGGGCGTGCAGGCTTCAGTCACTGCAGCACGTGGGCTCAGTGGTTGCGGCTCCCGGGCTCCAGAGCACAGGCTCAATAGCTATGGTGCAGGGGCTTAGTTGCTCCTCAGCATTTGGGGTCTTCCTGGCTCAGGGATCAAACCCATGTCTCCTGCATTGGCAGGCAGACTCTTCACCACTGAGCCACCAGGGAAGCCCTAAAACTTCTCTTAAAAACAATCTTTAAAAAAAATGCCAGAAAGCAGCCAAAGTGACTTTAGTGTTTTAAAATGTGATTTTTAAGCCATGAAAGGAGAGCTGCCCTGTTGGGAGGCCATGACTGGATTTGCCTTTGGAGCAGCCCCTCAGGATGGAAAGACTGGCAGGGGAGACTGGGACAGGGAGCAGCCAGGTGGGGACAGACCAGAGGGCATCCAGGGCTCTGGAGGGGGTGAATCCTGTCGGGAGGCAGCAGGTGGAATGATGGGACCTGGCAGCTGCAGCAGGAGCAGGGAAGGACTGGCGTGTTAATTAGCAGATGCTGATCCTCATCAGAACTTGTCAGCCACCTTGGCTGATCAGTCTGGGTAGTTCCGATGAGAAAGCTGGGGCCTGGTGAGTGAGGGTGTTCCAGGATCATCTCTACTAAGCAGCAGATGTTAGTCACTCAGTCATGTCTGACTCTTTACAAACCCATGGACTGTAGCCTGCAAGGCTCCTCTGTCCACGGGATTCTCCAGGCAAGAATACTAGAGTGGGTAGCCATTCCCTTCTCCAGGGGATCTTCCTGACCCAGGGATCAAACTCGGGTCTCCTGCATCGCAGGTGGATTCTTTATTGTCTGAGCCACCAGGGAAGCCTCCATGTCCAAACTCAGAGTGGGTGGAATCAACAGGTCTCAGTGACTGTCTCAGAGCGTGGGGGCAGGAGTAGGGTAGGAGAGATATCTCTACCCTCCATATCCTGTAGGTCCTAGTCCCAGAGTTCTCTTATGCAAAGACTCTCACCACCCCTGCACAATTTGCCCCATCTACAACTGACCCATCTCCAGCTTCTTGGAAAGAGCATTAAGCCTGGAGTCTCGCGCCTGAGGGCTGGACCTGACCTCAACCCTCCTTGGTACCTGCCATTCCTTCTCAGAATGTCAGTGTCCTTAGAAGAATTCAGATGTCAGTTTCATTGTGAGAATGAAATAAAAGCATGTAAAAGAAGCCAATGCCAAACCTAGCACCCAGGATAATCAGGGTTCATTCCATGCCCTTAGATAATGTTGGGTTTGCCTAAATTTACGGAGTTCCAAGTTGGGTCATATAGTTGGACTTAAAAAAAATGTAATTCTCACCCATTGAATTTGTCAGTACTACTGTGTAGCCTCCCGCACCCAACAGCAATGGGGTACATCCTGTGTTGGAGTCGTTAACAGGCCATCTCTGCAGATACCTGTGAAGTCCCTGCAGGTGAGAGTGGTCGCTCTGTCCTGGCCAGTGCTCTCGGACAACTCATCCGAGAAACATCATCTCTTTTCTCACACATAAACTTTCCTTTGCATCTTGACAGTGGCCACAAGCTGATAAAACTGCCCCTTTGATGACCATGTGCACATCATCATTTTCTCTTGGCTTTCTCTTTCAGTTGTGGCTGTTTATGTGAAGGAGTCCTGGTGGACCACTGAAGATGTACTAAGAACCTCTGATCCTTCAAGAGAAGGTCTGATGAAGGTGAGGCACTGCAAATTTAAGTGGATATTGCAAAACGGGTTGTAAAGGTATGGGTTGTTCAGTGTACTTATTACCATGTTAATAAGTTAGTCTACCTCTGTGGATTCATTTTATACGACTGCTCTAACAAAGTACCAGCAGACTGGGTGGTTTGAACAACAGAAATGTGTTATTTCCCAGTCCTAGAGGCTGGAAGTCCAAAAGCAAGGTGTTGGCAGGGTTGGGTTCTTCCAAGGCTGGTGAGGGAGAATCTGTTCCAGGCCTGTCTCCTAACTTCAGCCTTCCTTGGCTTATCAGTGGTGCTCTCCCTGTATCTTCCCATCCTCATCCGTCTGTCCTTGTCTGCTGCTGCTGCGAAGTCGCTTCAGTCGTGTCTGACTCTGTGAGACCCCATAGACAGCAGCCCACCAGGCTACCCCATCCCTGGGATTCTCCAGGCAAGAACACTGGAGTGGGTTGCCATTTCCTTCTTCAATGCCTGAAAGTGAAAGTGAAGTCACTCAGTTGTGTCCGACTCTTAGCAACCCCATGGACTACAGCCCACCAGGCTCCGCCGTCCATGGGATTTTCCAGGCAAGAGTACTGGAGTGGGGTGCCATTGCCTTCTCTGTGTCCCTGTCTGGCTCTGTCCAAATTCCCCTTTTCTATATGGACACCTGTCATGTTGGATTAGGGCCCACCCTAATGACCTCATCTTGATTTGGTCAAGATCCCCTTTCCAAATAAATCACATTCACAGCCCTGGGAGTTAGGACTTAAATATCTTTTTGATGGGCACCATTCCATCTATAATACTCCACCTTCAAGAAAGATAGTGTTAATGGCTATATGCCACAGATATCTGGCTGTTGGTAAATCTCTCTTGCCTTTCTGAGTGGCCTCTTCTGCCTTAATTCTGAAACGTTAATCCACATCATCTCTCTAGTGTGTAGGGAAATTTTATTACATTCCAGTAGATTTATTGGTACTTACTATGAGTTAGACATTGTGCTAGATGCTAGCCTATATATCACCCAGACTTTTGACAGGGATTATCTGACTTCAGAATCTTTAAAGTATTTGATTTGTAGAAAAAGAAATTGAAGCTGAGCCACATAGCTAGTAAGTGATTTAACTGGACACAAACTCTAGCCTCTCTGATGGCAGGCCTGGTGGGCTTTGAGGTGCTGTGACTTTATAGAGACTTAGGATGCCGAGGGTAATGGCTCCCTGTGGCTAAGGATGTTCAGCATCTTTTCATGTACTTATTGTCCGTTTTGGGGAAAGTAGGTATTAAAATCCTTGGCCCACTTTTTAATTGGATTGACTATTTACTGTTGAGTTGTAAGAGTTTTTCTATATTCTAGATGCAAGCTCTTATTGTGTATGTTACTAGCAAATATTTCTCCCCTTTCTATGGATTATCTTTTTCAAGTGTGTTCCCCCCGACTCCCACCAGCTTTTCACAAGTGGCTAAGTGGTAAAGAAACTCCCTGCCAATACAGGAGACATAAGAGACAGGGGTTTGATCCCTGGGCTGGGAAGATCCCCTGGAGATGGGCATGGAAACTCACTCCAGTATTCTTGCCCAGAGAGTCCTATGGACAGAGAAACCTGACAGGCTACGGTCCACAGGGTCACAAAGAGTCAGAGATGACTGAAGTGACTTAGCTCGCACGCATGCAATTGACATATAACGCTGTGTAAGTTTAAGGAGGGCTCAATGGTAAAGAACTGCCTGCCAAGATGTGGGTTTAGTGTTTGGGTTGGGAAGATCCCCTGGAGGAGGAAATGGCAACCCACTTCAGTATTCTGGCCTGGGAAATCCCATGGGCAGAGGAGCCTGGCGGGCTACAGTCTATGGGGTCGCAAAAGAGTCAGATACGACTTGGTGACTAAAGAACAAGTTTAAGGTATTCAGTGTTGATTTGATACACTGATACACTGCAAAATGATTACCATCACAGTGTTAGTTAAACCTGCATCACATCACATAACTGCCATTTCTTTTTGTGTGGTGACCTACGCTCTTAGCAACTTTCAAATATATAATACAGGTATCATTAGCTACAATCACTATGCTGTGTATTAGACCCCCAGAACTCGTCCATCTTATTATTGAAAGTTTGGACCTACTGATCATCTTTCCCCTTTCCCCACCCAGACCCTGGCAACCACCTCTTAGTCTCTGCTGCTGTGAGTCTGACCCTTTAATGTTACACATATAAGCGAGATCGAGCAGTGTTTGTCTTCCCCGTTATTTCACTCAGCATCATGCCCTCAAGTTCCATCCATATTGTCACAAATGGCAGGAAGATTTCAGGTCTGGTTTTAATTGATTTGATAGATATTATTTTGAAAAGGGCTTTCTTCCAGTAAATTAATGATGGCTGGAGATTCAGCAAATAAGCATGATGTACTCGGTGAGGCTGCCTGACGTAGCTGTGTGTGTCACTGTCCATAGATGAAGCAGGTGGCGTGAGCAACTGGGTGTTCTAAATTCCAGGAAGAGTCTGGTTTGCTCTTTAAATATATATATATATATATATATATTTTTTTTTTTTTTTCCAGAACAAGAGTGGTAACTTCTTTTGTGTATCAATTCTAAATTTAGATGAGGAAAGCCCTCACATTTTCTGAAAATGTGGCTAATGCTGTGAACAGAAGCTGAGTGTTAATTCCACTTAATGAACCAGGTTGTAAAGATCTGTCTGCCCGTTATGTGTGGGGATCGTTTTCCTCCCAATTTATAGAACTTGGGGTCTTGACTTCTTTCCTTTAATTGCATTCTATTTCTTAGCCAGCTCTTCTTCATAAATTACCAAACCAAACCAAACTGAAACCCAGGTTCCTTACTGTTCTTTCTGTGAACATCATTAGTGGTCCTAATTGAGGGATTAGAACTGCATCTTAGTTTTTTGTTTTCAGAAATGTCTCTAAGTCAGAATCACATGTCACACATTTCCCCCCCCACCCCCGTAATGAAATTGGACAAATTAAGTGCATTTTTTTTCCCCTTTTTTCTCCTGCCAGGTTTTGATTGGTTATTTCCCTTCTGCCAGATGCAATCTGTTTTTCTCTTCTGGCTTTCCTCTGAACTTTTTGATTTCATAAGTTGAAAAATATAACCTCCCACATCACACCCATTGGGTTTCATGATGAACTAGTTATTCTTAAAGTCAGAACTTGATTTGCCTGCTACTGTCTGAAATACAAAATTGGGCTGGCTTCTCAGAGTTAAGCCGGTGTGGCTTTTGCAAATCTCTTCTCATCTAAGATTTGGCTCCAAATGAAGGTGAAATAGTTTGCATTCTGGGCCAATTAATAAGTTTATTGGCACTAAGCCCTTTGGGCCATTTGTTAGAGGGCTGCAAGCTGATTTATTTTTATTATTGAAGCATCTGAAAAACATACAAGTGTTTGAGAGACCACTGAGGCAGTCTTCTCCCTTGACTAGTGGAAGAAACTGCAATGAAAATGAACTGTGAGTTGCTGAAGCTCTCCCAGCAAATCTAGGTTGAGAAGCCACAACCACAAGTGATGATGATGATGATAAATATTTAAGGGTCGAGTATTAAATATAAACGGCTTCCCACGTGGCTCAGCCGTAAAAGAATCTGTCTGCAATCCAGGAGACCCAGGTTCAATCCCTGAGTGGGGAAGATCCTCTGGAGAAGAAAATGGAAACCCACTCCAGTATTCTTGCCTGGAGAATCACATGGACAGAGCCTGGTGGGCTACAATCCATAGCGTCACAAAGAGTTGGGCACGACTGAAGTGACTAAGCACAGCACACATTAAATATAAAACCAAGCATCATATTTATGTCAAACTTACTGACTTCCCATGTGGCACAGCAGTAAAGAAAATGCCTGCAATGCAGAAGAAGTGGGTTCAATCCCAGGGTCAGGAAGATCCCCTGTAGGAGGGCATGGCACCCCACTCCAGTATTCTTGCCTGGGAAATCCCATGGACAGAGGAGCCTGGTGGGCTACAGTCCAGGGAGCTACAAAGAGTCGGACACAACTGAGCATGCACGCAGCAGCAGTTCCCTCTCTTAGAGCCCTAACGGATGAATGGACTCAGAAGGGAGCAGCCTTCTGGGCGGCAGCAGGTCCACTGGCCTTGGACTCAGAAGTCCTGGTCTGGTGTTTCAGACCTGGCCTGCCTTTGGCAGAACCCTCATCCAGCTGTCTTAAGTCCTGTTGTGAACGAGGCGGTGAAATCAACAAATGTAACTGCTTACCCTCTTTGAGCTTCAGTTTCCTCACCTGTAAACCAGGATCTCCCTCGTGGCTGGTAAGAATCAAACAGTAGCATGTGGGTGGCAGTCTCAGCCCAGGCATTAATAACACTTTAGCTGATTTCATCGTGGTGCATACGAAGGGGTGATAAACACCTAGACCCGTAGGCTGTCATATGGGGATGTTGTTGGAGTAAAATTTAATAATACTGTCATTGTGTCACTGGCTGTTTGGTTTTACCTCAAGTGCCACATTTTAGTGATTTCTTGTAGTTGTCCAGAGGACTGAAATTAGACTGTTATCTGGGCTCAGTCACATAGAATGAGGATTGATTAGTTATGTCTTCTGTGGGTGCAGGAGGCCTTCATTTGTACCACCTGTGCCACCTGTGAAATTAAGACACTTGCTGCTTGGAAGAAAAGCTATACCTAACCTAAACAGCATATTGAAAAGAAGAGACATTACTTTGCCAACAAATGTCCATATAGTCAAAGCTATGGTTTTTCCAGTAGTCATGTATGGATGTGAGAGTTGGACCATAAAGAAGGCTGAGTGCCAAAGAATTGATGCTTTTGAGCTGAGGAATTGGAGAAGACTCTTGAGATTCCCTTGAACCTCAAGGAGATCAAACCAGTCCATCCTAAGGGAAATCACCCCTGAATATTCATTGGAAGGACTGATGTTGAAGCTGAAGCTCCAATACTTTGGCCACCTGATGCGAAGAGCTGACTCATTAGGAAAGACCCCGATGCTGGGAAAGATTGAAGGCAGGAGGAGAAGGGGACGACAGAGGATGAGATGGTTGGATGGCATCAATGACTCAGTGGACATGAGTTTGAGCAACCTCTTGGAGTTGGTAATGGGCAGGGAAGCCTGGCATGCTGCAGTCAATGGGGTCACAAAGAGTTGGACACGGCTGAGCAACTGAACTGTGCCAGCCGTGGGCTATATGAATGCAGAGAATGCTGACAGGCAGGAACAGGAAGTCATTTTGACTGTTAATGTTAAAGCCCTTTTGTGGGCCTGACCTTGACCACAGTAGTTTCCTCAATTGTCATGACATTGCAATGGGTGAGAGATGGTTCCATATGTAGCCTTAGGATGGGCTGGGCCTTGGGTTCCAGTAACTCTGTGGGGTTGAGACACTAGTATGTGCTCAAAATCTATCACAAGTCATTGAAAATCAGTTGATCTTGGTGTAGCAACTGTACACCAATAAAGACCCTCTATTATTTACCTTCCTTCCGAGAGTCAGAATTCTGGAGCTGTCGTTAAAGACGGCAGATTGGGTTTCTCTCTGGACACATCCAGTGTTTCTGCTGAAATGGCTTGCCTGGAAGTCACCTCCTGTTTCACTGACATGTGACTGATTGTTCTCTGTCTCCTCACACTCCATGTCTGTGGCCCTGGAGACCAAGGAGGGCTTTCTGACTCTCCCCCCTGCTCCTGGAGGCCAGAGTGGGTGTGAAAGGTCAGGGTGGAGAAAACCTCTGTGAGAAACTGTGATCCCCCGTTTGGAACTCAAGCACGAGAAGAATTGCGTGTGGCAGAGCCCACACCTGGCCCCCGGCGTATGGGTTGATTCCAAGCATAGAATTTATTGTGTCTGACTTTCCCTTCTTGTCTCACTTAGATGTTCTTTTTGTTTTTCCTTCAAAGGTTCAGTCATTTGGGGAAAGGATTGTGCTTTTCATTCTGAACGTCGTTATTTTTGGAAGACTAGAAAGGAATTTGGATGATGATGACATGTTTTTTTTACCTCACTCTGTGAAGGAGGAGGCTAAGATTCTGTGGAGAGATGGAGCAGCTGTTGGATTTTACACAACCAAGAGGAAAGGTGAGGGCGATGCGGCCGTGTGGGGCCACTGCTGCTTCACGCTTGCGGGGAGGCTGCGGGTGCCTGCCTGCTTGGAGGATGCCCTGAGCACAGACGTTCCTTGGAGAGAATCTTCTGGCGCGAGAAGTGTCACTAAGTCAGCTGTCACGTAAATAAGCCCAAGGTATGGATTTCATTTTCACCACATTTCTCATTTTACTGGCAAAGAGGATGAAGATCCATTATGGCCCTTGGGTTCCCAGGTAGTGCCACGTCCCTCGTAAAATGGTTGTTGCCGTTAATGGTTGTAAAGTGACTTTGCAAGCACAATGCTCTTCGTTTCTCTTCTTTAATGTTACCAGTTTGCTGTCAGGAAAAACACCATTGCTAATAGTTGACATGTGGTGCAAAGGCACACTGGATGCCAAGATTTATAGACATTACCTCAGAAAAGAGGGAGGTCGGCCATGATAGCGAGGTTAGGGTAAGGTTCTGGGGCTTATTTTTAGGGGTGGTGAGGAGCAGGGTGTGTGGAACGTGTGCTATTTTGTCTAAGGGATCATGCTCTTCTTTAACATGGCTTTCTTTAATAGTTTCTTTGACTTTGAAAGTTCTGTCAACATCTCTGACCCAGCTGGTCAAGCCCTATCATTTAATTCTTACGAAGTTCTGAATTTTAGCAAAAATAAAATTTCCAAGTACATCACCACAGATATGCTGTTTTCTTAGCTAAATGTTTTCCCCTGGGGATACACAGGCTACTATTGTGGTTTTGAGCTGTGTATCTGTTCCACTTGTCCAGGATGGAATAGATCTGCATTTCTCACTTTTTGCCTTCCCTCGGTGTGGTGTGAGACAACTTGTCTCTCACGCAAACAAGTCGTGTAGGTCATTATCTGTCAGGGTCAATGACAGAGGCAGAGGCACCGTGTCTGTCAGCTCCTTGGGTCATTGAGAGCCATTTGTCCTTCGATTTCGATGTACTGTTTCACTCCTTGGGGTGGCCATGTTCTTTAGTCATTCATTTAGATAGACCAAGGGATCTGGAGAATACTCAAAGAGGAAGTATTCTGGTAATTCCTCTTTCTCAGGAGACTCATTTGTTGTCATCTTCTACCAAATGGCTTGTCTTCAGTTTCTGGCAAAATCTTTTGTGCTGTAAATGTCCTACTAACAGTCACGAAAACTGTTAACAGATTCGGACTTGATGTGTGAGCCCCGGTTTAGGGGCAGAAAGAGCTTGACCTTGGTCTTGCCCAGTGCTTCTGTTGCTGCTGGTCTCCATGATATCCCAGACTTTGTTCCAAGAGAATCAAGCAGAGGCTGGGTGTGATGTCTCATTCATCTCAAGGCAGACCCAGAACTGTGGCGTGGAAGAAGGATATTAAGCTGTTGAATTGAGGCAGATCAGACTCAGTGCTTGGGTTTCTGCCTCCTCTTCTCATGAATTCTACAAATCTGATGAAAATCTCTCTGCTTGGGATTCCTTGGTGGCTCAGACGGTAAAGAATCTGCCTGCAATGCGGGAGACCTGGGTTCAATCCCTTGGTTGGGAAGACCCCTTGGAGAAGGAAATGGCTACCCACTCCAGTATTCTTGCCTGGAGAATTCCATGGACAGAGAAGCCCGGTGGGGTTGCAAAGAGTCAGACATGACTGAGTAACTAACAGTTTCACATTCACTTTCTCTGAAGCTGCTTACTAGGTCTCATTGTTTTCACCCATGACCCATGAACTGACTTTTTTTAAGTGGCAAATGACTGTTAGTCACCCAGAAACTAAGTTAGTTTAAAAAGTATCAAATGAATAGAAAATTAAGTAAATAAAAAGTATTTTTCTGACAATTAAAAACTTTTTTTTTTTTACTACTTGTTTCTGGATTAGCTTGTGTTTTGGAGAGCTAGAATAAAAGTATTTCTGTGGAATAGTTATATAGACTTTGCTATCATCAGTGTTTGAGAGTTCCAGTCACTTTACATGCTTTCTTGTCCTTGGTGTTGTATTTTTAATTTTAGTCATTCTGCAATTTGGTATCTGATATCTAATTTTGATTTTAATTTGCATTTTCCTAATGGTATTATCATGTTTTCATGTGCTTTTCTGATGGTCATATATTGTCTTTGGTGAAGTGTCTGTTCAAATGTTTTTGTCTATTTTTTTTTATAGGGTTGTTTTTCTTATTAATGTTATTGAGCATTGAGTATTCTTTATATGTTATAGCTCTCTGTTCTTAATCAGATATATTTTGAAAACGCTTTCATTTTGGTGTAATAACTTTTTCAGAGTGCAGAAGTTTTAAATTTTAGTTCAACCTTATTTATCATTTACCAATTTTCATTATAATTCAGCTCAAAATGTTTTCCAATTTACTTTATGATTCCTATGGTTTCTTTAAAAGTAAGTTTTAAATTTCCAGATATTTGTGAGCTCTTCCAGATGTTTTATTTTTTGTTGATTTTTCATTTAATTCTGTTGCAATAACATACTATATAGTCTGTAACATTTTAATATTTTGAAACCTATTGAGAGTTGTCTTATAGCCCTGTATGTGGCTTATCTTGATAGATACTCCATATGGACTTGAAAGAGCAGGTGTATTTTGCAGGTATTGAGTTTCATGTTTTGAAAATGTTAGTTAGATTAAGGTGATTGATGATGTCTTTCAATATTCTCACTAATATTTTTTATCTGATTATGAAGTTCTGAGGGCAGTATGTTCAAGTCCTTGTGATTGTGGATTCACCTCTTTCTTCTTTTAATTCTGTCTGTATTTTGTGTATCTTGTACTTCATGTATTTTGGAACTTTGTTATTAATCACATCAACTCATAATTGCTGTATTTGTCTGATGAATTGACCATTTTGTCATTATGAAGTGGTGCTCCAACTTGTCTTCAGTGATATCTCTTGTTATGAAGTTTATTTTCTCTGCTATTAATACAGCCACTTCATCTTCTTATGCTTACTGTTTGCATAGAATATATTCTTTCTAGCCTTTTACTTTTAGTCATTCATGTCTTTATATTTAAAGCATGTGTTTTGTTGACAGCATAAAACTGGGTCTTAGATTTTAAATCTAGTTTTAATAATCTCTGTCTTTTGACTGGAATATTAGTCTATTTCCGTTTAATTACTGATACGGTTGTACTTAGATCTTCTCTGTTGTAATTTGTGTCTTCTGTTTCTTTTTGTTTTTCTCTGTTCTTTTCCTGTCTTATTTTGTTTTAATCAGATATTTTTTACTATTCCATTTTAATTTCTTTCTTGGCATTCTAGCTTTATATTTTTGTACTTTTAAAAGTTGTTGCTTTAGAGGTTACATCTGCATCTTAAACTTAGATTAATTTAGAGTGAATATTGAATTACTGAAGGTAAATATAGAAACCTTGCAATGGTATATTTTTATGCACCACTATTATATCTTCATAGTGCTATTGTTGTGTTGATATATTAGATGTTTGTTATAAACCTGTTGCTACTGAATTATAGATTTTAATTTGGATAGTTATATCTTTTAAAGGTGTAAAGAAAAAATATGTAGTTTAGAAATGTTTATCCAGATATTTACCATTAAAATTTTTTTTGTATGGGTTCCAGTTGCCCTTCGGGCTAAAGTTCTTCCTTGAAAATTTCTTGTAGAGAGTTGCTGGCAATAAGGTCTCAGGTTTTGTTTACTGAAAATATCTTTATTTCACTTACATATCTGAAGTGTTGTTTATCTGGTTATAGAATAATTAGTGATAACTTTTTTTCCTTCAGAACTTTGAAACTATAGTTCCAGTATCTTCTGGCTTTCATAGTCTTTGGTGAGAAGTCAGCAATTAATTTACTGTTGTTCTTCACACATAAAATGGCATTTTTCTCTGAATGCTTTCAAGTCTTTCTCTTTAGCTTTTTTTCAGTTTAACTGTGATTTTTCTAGGAGTGATTTTATTTTCATTCGTCTTTTTGGGGCTTTGTTGAGCTTTTTGAATCTAAGTTTCCTACCAAACTTGGGAAGATTTTGGTGGTTAGTTCTTCAAATTTTTATGCTCTTTTCTTTATCTGGGATTCCAGTTATATGTATGTTGGGGTGCTTTATATTGTCTTGTAGGTCTGTGAAATTTTGTTCATTTTTATTCAAACATTTCCCTCTTTTTTGGTTGGATAATTTCTGCTGACCTCTATTCAAGTTTATCTGCTATCTCCAAACTATTATTGAGCCTTTTTAAAGATTTCAGTTATTATACGTTTGACCCATATAATTTCTATTATGTATAGTTTCTATTTCTCTGTTGAGATTCCCCATTTATTCATTGGGCATATCTTTCCCTTTAATTTAAAGGATTACTTTAATTCTTTGAACATATTTGTAAAGTCATTTTGAGTGCTTTGTCTGCCAAAGCCAACATCTGGACCTATTTAAAATCCGTTATATTAGAGTGACATCAGCAACACGGTGGAATAAAAAGCTCTTCAGCCTACACCCAGTAAAGCATTCGCAGTTCAACGAAAGGGCCTCTACTCAACGCACCGGAATGGTGGAAGATCCTCCGTCTGTACATTGAAAGCCGGGTGGACTGGAACGCAGAGGGAAGGCAAAGCTAGGGAACTGCAGCCTGGCTCCCTGGCGGTGGGAGTGGAGCCCGTCGTCCAGAGAACACGTAGCGACAGCGGGTGAGGGAAAGACCCCTGGCCTCTGAGGTGCCCGTCCGACCCTCACTCCCTCCCACCAGCGTCCTCCCCTGTGGCAGCCGAGTCTGCAACTCAGGGGTCCCGGGCGCCAGGGAAGCCAGCGCAAGCCCAGTGCCCCTGGCAGCAGGAAGGCCTCAGTGGCCCCTGGAGACACACGAAGCAATAATGAGGATGCAGAGCCACACCTCGGAGGGAAGAGGTAGAGGGTAGGATGTACCAGTTCTCCAATGTACTTGGAGGCAGCTCAGGTAAGGAAGAAGGAAATGCAACCCACTCCAGTGTTCTTGCCTGGAGAATCCCAGGGACGGGGGAGCCTGGTGGGCTGCCGTCTACGGGGTCACACAGAGTCGGACACAACTGAAGCGACTTAGCAGCAGCAGCAGCAGGTAAGGAAAACCATAAACTTGTGCTATCGCGCCACCTACTGGAAAACAAAAGACTGAATTCCTGCCCTGTTGAATCAGAATCAAGCGGGAAGATACTACTTCAAATATACTGACAGAGGAACAACTCATCAAGTGCCGTGAAGAACCAACAACACCATACCACAAAAGGAAAATGACAGTTTCCCAGAAGCCAAATTTAAAGTCATGGAATATCACAATTTAACTGACAAAAAATTCAAAAGAGTTGTCATGAAGAAATTCATTGAGGGACAGGAAAACTCGGAAAGGCAGTTCAGTGAGCTCAGGAATAAAAGTAACAACCAGAGGTAACACTCTACTAAAGACTCTAAAAAGAATCAAGCAGAAATTCTGGAGCGGAAGAACTCAATAAGTGAGATAAAGAATGCATTAGAAAGCACTGGAAATATTTCAGACCATATGGAAGAGAGAAGGAGTGAGTTCAAAGACAGAAATCTATAAATAATGTAAGTATTAGAGGAAAGAGAAATAAGACATAAAAAATGAGGACCTTCTATGAGATATCCAGCTTGTGGGAAGGGTAAACGTGAGGGTAATGTGTATCCCAGAAGGAGGAGAGAGGGAGAAGGGAGCGGAGCGATTACTTAAAGAAATCATAGCTGAGAAGTTACCAAACCTGCAGAGGAAACTGCGTATACAAGTGCTTGAAATTAAGAGAACACCTAATCGCCTCAATGCGAAAAGACCTTCTTTAAGACAAACTGTCTTAAAACTATCAAAAATCAATGGCATAGAATTAATTTTAAAGGCAGCTGGGGTGAGGAGATGATGATAACATCCAGAAAAACCCACAGCGGCTGTCAGCAGATTTCTCAGCAGGAAGTCCACAGGCCAGGAAGGAAGAGAATGATGTTTTAAACATACTGAGAGATAAAAAATGTCACCTGAAAATACTTTATCCAGAAATATTATCACTCAGATATAAAGGTGAAATAAAGACTTCCTGAGATAAAGAAAAACTGAGGGAGCTCACCAACACTAGATGTGCCTTACAGGAAATGTAGAAAGGAGTTTTTCTACCAGAACCAACAAGGTAAAAGGACAGAAAACTAAGTTAATACATATGAATAGACTCATAAAATTATAACTGTTTATCAGAATCAGTTTTAGACATTTTATTATAGCATAAAGGTTAAAGGGGAAAAATCAGGAAAAAATAACTAGAGCTACTTCACTTTTGCAAAAAACTTACAACATGGAAAGGGCTAATTTGAAAAAAACAAAAATAGAGAAGGAGAAGCGGGGAAAGGACAAGAACCCTATAGGTAAATGAAGATAAGATGCTATCAGCAGAAAAAGGATTGTTTTATCTATGAGATGTTTTATCCAAACCTCATAGTAACCACAAACCATAAATCTACAACAGAGGCATGAAACATAAAAAAGGAGGAAACTGTGAAAAAATATCATAGAAAACCACAAAACCAAGATGAAAGGCTGGAACGCAAAGAAAAAGAAATAGCAATGATATAGAGAAACCAGTAACAAAAGATGAAATGGCAGTACTAAGTCCTCATTCATCAGTAATTACCCTAAATGTAAATGGAGTGAATTCACCCCTCAGAAGACACGGAGAGGCTGGGTGGATTAAAAAAGAATAACCAATTTGTTACTGGAGATTCCAGGAGACTCACTTCAGCTCTAAAAATAGACATAGGCTCTGACCTGTCTCTTGAGAAACCTGTATGCAGGTCAGGAAGCAACAGTTAGAACTGGACATGGAACAACAGACTGGTTCCAAATAGGAAAAGGAGTATGTCAAGGCTGTATATTGTCACCCTGCTTATTTAACTTATATGCAGAGTACATCATGAGAAACGCTGGGCTGGAAGAAACACAAGCTGGAATTAAGATTGCCAGGAGAAATATCATTAACCTCAGATATGCGGATGTCACCACCCTTATGGCAGAAAGTGAAGATGAACTAAAGAGCCTCTTGATGAAAGTGAAAGAGGAGAGTGAAAAAGTTGGCTTAAAGCTCAACATTCAGAAAACTAAGATCATGGCATCTGGTCCCATCACTTCATGGGAAATAGATGGGGAATCAGTGGAAACAGTGACTGACTTTATTTTTTGGGGCTCCAAAATCACTGCAGATGGTGATTGCAGCCATGAAATTAAAAGATGCTTACTCCTTGGAAGGAAGGTTATGGCCAACCCAGATAGCGTATTTAAAAGCAGAGACATTACTTTGCCAACAAAGGTCCATCTAGTCAAGGCTATGGTTTTTCCAGTAGTCATGTATGGATGTGAGAGTTGGACGGTGAAGAAAGCTGAGCACCAAAGAGTTGATGCTTTTGAACTGTGGTGTTGGAGAAGACTCTTGAGAGTCCCTTGGACTGCAAGGAGATCCAACCAGTCCATCCTAAAGGACATCAGTCCTGGGTGTTCATTGGAAGGACTGATGTTGAAGCTGAAACTCCAATACTTGGGCCACCTGATGTGAAGAGCTGACTCATTGGAAAAGACCCCGACGCTGGGAAGGATTGGGGGCAGGAGGAGAAGGGGACGACAGAGGATGAGATGGTTGGATGGCATCACCGACTCGATGGACATGGGTTTGGGTAAACTCCAGGAGTTGGTGATGGACAGGGAGGCCTGACGTGCTGCGATTCATGGGGTTGCAAAGAGTCGGACAGGACTGAGCAACTGAACTGACTGAACTGAAGAGTGACGGGTTGGAAGATGATGTTCCAAGCAAATGGCAGCCGAAAGAAAGTGGTTGAAGCCATACTCATAGCAGACAAAATAGAGTCAAAAAAGTACCAAGAGACCAAAATGGATTGTGTGTAAAAATAAAGGGATAAAGGGGACAGTTTATCAAGAAAACATTATAGTGGCTGATACACACACACACACACACACACACACACACACACACACACACATGCATTTAACATAAGGGCACCAAAATATATACAATTGTTAACACACCTAAAGGGAGAAATTGACAGCAACACAATAATAGTGGGGGACTTCAACATCTCTTATACATCCATGGCTAAATCATCCAGACAAAAAAATCAGCAAGGAAACTGGGCCTTAAATGAAACATTAGACCAGATGGATTGGATAGATTTGTACAGAACATTCCATCCAAATGCAACAGAATACATGTTCTTCTCAAGAGCACATGGAACTTTCTCAAGGGTAGGCCATATGTCGGGACACAAAACAAATCTCAGTAAATTTAAGAAGACTGAAACCATATCAAGCATCTTTTCTGATCACAATGGTATGGTATGAAACTAAAAGTCAACTACGAGAACAAAGCTGTAAAAATCACAGATATGTGGAGACTGAACAAAGTGTTACTGAAAGACTATTAAGTGAATGAAAAAGTCAGAGGAGAAATAAAAAATTACCTGAAGATTAAAGGAAGATGAAAAGACAACATGCCAAAATTTATAAGATGTAGCAAAAGTGGTACTAAGAGGGAAGTTTATAGCAAAACAGGCCTACCTCAAGATACAAGAAAAATCCCAATGAACAATCTAAACTTACACTGGAAGGAACTATAATAAAAAGAAGAAAGAAAGCTCAAAGTCAGTAGAAGGAAAGAAATACTAAAATCAGAAATTAAAGAGGAGAAATAACAATGCATACCACAGAAATACCAAGGGTTACAAGAGAATATTATGAACAGCTATGTGCCAACAAATGGGACAACCTAGAACAAATGCACGGATTCTTAGAAATTGAACAAGTGTCCAAGGCTGAATCATGAATAAGTAAAAAATCTGAATAGACTGATCACTAGTACAGAGATTGAAACAGTAGTCAGAAGCTCCCACCAAACAGAAGTTCAGAACCAGGCAGCTTCACAGGTGAATTCTACCAAATAGTCAAAGCTTTAAGGCCTGTCTTTCCCATACTCTTCCAAAATATGTAATAGAAGGGAATGCTTTCTAACTCACTTTGCAAGAACAACATCACCCTGAAAGATGGTAACAATAACCCTATATGCGAGACAGAATAAGAGACACAGATGCATAGAACAGTCTTGTGGACTCTGAGGGAGAAGGTGAGGGTGGGACGTTCTGGGAGAATAGCATTGAAACATGTATATTATCATATCTGAAACAGAACACCATTCCAGGTTCAATGCATGAGACAAATGCTCAGGGCTGGGGCAATGGGATGACCCAGAGGAATGGGATGGGGAGGGAGGTGGGAGGGGGGTTCAGGATGGGGAACACATGTAAACCCATGGCTGATTCATGTCAATGTATGGCAAAAACCACTACAATATTGTAATTAGCCCCCAACTAAAATAAATAAATTTATTTAAAAAAAAATCAGACAAAGACAACACATGTATATACGCACACACAGAGTGATGAACATAGTTCAGCATCTCTGATTAACATAGTTGTAAAAATCCTCAACAAAATATTAGCAAACAAAATCCAGTAATGCATGAAAAGGTTTGTGTACCATGATCAAATGGGATTTGTTCCAGAGACACAAGAACAGTTCAATGTAGGGACTCCTCTGGTAGCCCAGTGCTTAAGAATCCACCTTCCCATGCAAGGGACACAGGTTTAATCCTTGGTTGAGGAACTAAGAGCCCACATGCCATGGGGCAGCTGTGTGCCACAGCTAAGACTCAGTACAGTCAGAAATAAATGAATAAATATTTAAAAAGTGGTTTAATGTATGCAGATCAGTCAGCATGATGCAGCACATAAAAAAATTGAAAGATAAAAAACATACAATTATCTCTGTAGATGTAGAAAATCAGTTGATGAGATTAAACATCCTCTTATGATAAAAATTCTCAATAAAGTGATGTAGAAGGAACATTAGTTCAGTTGCTCAGTCGTGTCCAACTCTTTGCAACCCCATAGACTGCAGCATGCCAGGCCTCCCTGTCCATCACTAATTGCCGGAGTTTACTCAAACTCATGTCCGTTGAGTCAGTGATGCCATCCAACCATCTCATCCTCTGTCATCCCCTTATCTTCCCACCTTCAATATTTCCCAGCATAAGGGTCTTTTACCAATGAGTCAGTTCTTCACATCAGGTGGCCAAAGTATTAGAGTTTCAGCTTCAGCATCAGTCCTTCCAAAGAATATTCAGGACTGATTTCCTTTAGAATGAACTGGTTGGATCTCCTTGCAGTCCAAGGGACTCTCAAGAGTCTTCTCCAACACCATAGTTCAAAAGCATCAATTCTTCAGCACTCAGCTTTCTTTATAGTCCAACTGTCACACCCATACATGACTACTGGGAAAATCATAGCCTTGACTAGATGGACCTTTGTTGGCAAAGTAATGTCTCTGCTTTTTAATATACTGTTTAGGTTTGTCGTAACTTTCCTTCCAAGGAGTAAGCATCTTTTAATTTCGTGGCTGCAGTCACCATCTGCAAGGATTTTGTAACCCCCCAAAATAAAGTCTGTCAGTGTTTCCATTGTTTCCCCATCTATTTGCCATGAAGTGATGGGACCATATGCCATGATCTTAGTTTTATGAATGTTGAGTTTTAAGCCAACTTTTTCACTCTCCTCTTTCACTTCCATCAAGAGGCTCTTTAGTTCTTCTTCGCTTTCTGCCATAAGGGTGGTGTCATTGGCATATCTGAGGTTATTGATATTTCTCCTGGGAATCTTGATTGCTGGGACATACATAAACATAATATAGGGCATATTTGGTAATCTTACAGCCAATATCACACTCAGTCATGAAAAACTGAAAGTTCTCTCTTGAAAATCAGGAACAAGACCAGAAGAAGACTCTTGCCACTCTTATTTAACATAGTATTGGAAGTCCTAGCAAGGGCAATTAGGCAAGAAAAAGAAATAAAAGGTATCCATTTTAGAAAAGAAGAAGTAAAACTCTTTGTGGATGACCTGATTTTGTATTAATATATAGAAAACCCTTAAGATTCTACCAAAGAACTATTAGCCATAATCAGTGACTACAGTGAAGTTGGAAGGTACAAATTCAACATACAGAAGTGTGCTGTGTTTCTATATGCTAACAATGAGCTAGCAGAAAGAGAAATTAAGAAAACAATTCCACTCGTAATTGCCACAAAAATGATCAAATACCTAGGAATAAATTTGACCCGGAAGTAAAAGACCAGAAATGGAAGAAGACACAAATAAATGGAAAGACATTCTGTGCTCATGAATTGGAAGAAATAACACTGTTAAAATGTCCATATGACCTAAAGCAATCTACAGATTTAGTGCAATCCCTATCAAAATACCAAGGGTATTTTTCACAGAAATTAAACAAAAAAATCTAGAATTTATATGGAACCACAAAAGACTTGAAATAGCCAAAGCAATCCCCAAAACAGGACAAAGGTGGAGCGACCACACTTTCCGATTCCACACTGTTTACAAAGTATAGCAATTAAAACAGCGCGGTATTTGCAGAAAAACGTACATAGGTCAGTGGAATGGAATTGAGAACCCAGACATAAACTCACACATATAAAATCTATTAATTTATAACAAAAGAGCACAGAACATACCATGAGGAAAGGATTGTTTCTTCAGTAAATGGTGTCGGGGACAACATGGAAATAGGCGTAGGGAGTGTACATACTCTCTCACCCCGTACCCCCAAATCAACTCAAAGTGGATTAAAGACTTGAATGAAAGACCTGAAACCATAAAACTTCTAGAATAAAATGCAGGCAGCACACCGTTTGAGTTTGATCTTAGCAGTCCCTGTCTGGATATGTCTCCTCAGGCAAGAGAAAGAGCAGCAAAAGAGATCATCAAAAGGAGAAGATTACCTACCAGATGGGAGAAGATACTTGTAAATGTGCATATTACAAGGTGTTAATATATGAAAATATATAAAGAACTCATACAATTCAACCCCAGGAAAATAAGCAACTTGATTTTAAAAAATGGACCGAATATCTGAAATAGACTTTTTCCCGAAGAAGACATACAGCTGGCCAACAGGCATATGAAAAGATGTTTGACATCACTAATTATTAGGAAATGCAAATCAGAACCACAATGTGATATTACTTCATGCCTGTTGGAATAGCTGCTTTCCAAAAGGCAAGAAATAGCAAGTGTTGGCAAGGATGTGGAAAAAGGAAATCTTCATATGCTCCCATATACTGTTGGTAGGAGCGTAAATTGGTGTAGCCACTATGGAAAACAGTTGGGAGATTACTGAAAAATTCAAAATAGAACTATTCTGTGATCCAGCTGTCCTACATCTGAGTATCCAAAGAATATGAAAGCACTAATTCAAAGAGATATATGCACCCCTATGTTCATCATGGCATTATTCGTAATAGCCAGGATATGGTAACAACTTAAGTGCCCATCAGCAGATGAGTGGGTAAAGCTGTGGCGTATGTGTTCAGTGGGATACTATACAGCCGTAAAGATGAAACATTGCCCTTTCTGACAACGTGAGTAGACCTTGAGGCCATTATTCTAAATGAAATAGATGAGACGGAGAAAGACAAGTGCTGCACAATTTCTCATATGGGAGATACAAAAACAAACAAAAACCCAAAGTAAATGAACAAACCAAACCTGGTAAGGACGGTTAGATATGCAGAACAGAGCAGTGGTTACTGCACGGAGGGGGGAAGGAGGGAGAGGGTGAAATGGGTGGAGGGGCTGAACTGTATGGTGAAAAAAATGAAATCAGTTATTTTGACTATTACCTTTCTTTTTTCCCCTGACTATAGGTCACAGTTTCCTGTTTCTTTGCATGTGTTGGTTGAAGACTAGATGTTGCAGACATATTGCAGCAACTCTGACTTTTTATGTATGTGTTTTTGAGCATTTTTGATCTGGGAGGTAGTCAGCTTGCCTGGATTCAAATCACAAACTCTGTCTCCTTTGATATGTAGCTGCTACTATGTATTGGTATTTTGTCTCATGGCTGCCTCTGTAGCTTAGCCCTGTAGAGGTCTTCTCTGTACCTGCAAAGTTGATGGTTAGACAAGATTTGGGCATGGATGCTATTGACCCCTGTGGTTTCCTTGCTTCTGCTGGCTTTAGGGTCTGTACCCTCATGCATCAAGCCCATTTGGCTTCAGCTTTCTGCCGGTTGAGGAATGTCCTTGGTTAAAAAAGCATCAAACTCATAAAGATCTGATCCTGTGCAGTTCCATCCTTCAAGGCTGAGTATCTCTTTGGTTTCTGACTTCTTTTGCTTGGGTTCCCTGGGGTCTCCTTCACTCATGTGTAGATTATTTAGGAGCCAGGAATTTGGCAGTTGCTCTGAATTAGGGTTTCATTCATTCTGTGGTTCCACGTTGACCCTTTGCCTTTAAATTTCTAGCTGGCTGAAAATTTCCTAGTCTTGAAATTTGATCTTTGACACTTTTAGCTGGTAAGACTGCAGTTTTTCCTACTAATATTTTCTGTAGCCTTGGGGATTGAGTTATGCCCTGTGGCCAGTAAGCTGAAAACACACAGGTTTTAGCTATTTTATTTGCAATTTTTTGAAATTAAAATTCCCTCTGGTTTCTGTGCACTTTTGAATGCCCTATGGCTTCTGTGAGTAATTTTTTAAAATTTATTTTTCAAATAGTTATTATATATGGGACTCTGCATGACCATTTCATTCTACCACCATCATCTGATGAGGACTCTGTCCAGGGAAGAATCATAAAATTTTATTCCTTGCTTTCCCATCCCTTTCTATAAGGTAAGAGAGGCATTTACTTTGATGAACTAAAAAATGGTTGATATTAGCAACCTGCAGGTAAATTAAGCAAAAAATAATTTAGATAATGGATAGACATAATTTACAATGTTTTATTATTTTACACATATGATTTGTGAAAAAAGTCACTGGCAAGTACATGTGGTTTAATTGACTACAGCAGGAGTTTATAGATCAAAAGTTCAGAACAGTTAATGGTGCGTCTTCAGTCGTGGTCCTATCCTTAGTGCTTGTCACAAAGTCATGTAATGTTGTCTTGATACGTAAGTTATGGGTGTAGCACACGGCATGCTTCACAACTTTGAAGCAGTTCAATTTCTCTTCATTAATTTGTATTCACATGAGTCAGCTGTTGTTGTTCTGTCGATATGTTGTATTCAACTCTTTGTGACCCCATGGACTGTGGCAAGCCAGACTCCTCTGTCCTATACTATCTCTCAGAGTTTGCTCAAATTCATGTCTATTGAGTTGGTGATGCTATCTAACCACCTCATCCTCTGCTGCCCCTTTCTCTTACTGCCTTCAATCTGTCCCAGCATCAGTCTTTTCCAGTGAGTCGGCTCTTTGCATCATGTGGCCAAAGTATTGGAGCTTTATCATCAGTCCTTCCAGTGAATATTGGAAATCAAGGTTGATTTCCTTTAGGATTAACTGGTTTGATCTCCTTGAAGTCCAAGGGACTCTCAAGACTTCCCCAGCACAATTCGAAAGCATCGGTTCTTTGGTGCTCAGCCTTCTTTATGGTCCAACTCTCACATCTGTACATGACTACAGGAAAAACCATAGCTTTGACTTTATGGACCTCTGTTGGCAAAGTGATGTCTCTGCTTTTTAATATGCTGTCTAGATTTGTCATAACTTTCTTTTCAAGGAGCAAATGTCTTTTAATTTCACATGATTCAGAATATCTGTTAATTTAGTTTCAGTGAGGCTGCAGTTTATAGTTTCATTCTGTGAGGAAAATAAAATGTGCAGATTCATTGCATAAATGGGATCACAGGGGGCACGTCTCACCTATTTAATAGTATACATTGTTTCTAAACACTTTTATTTTTGTATGTGTGTGACTTGAAGTGTTATTAAAGAAATTACTGGACGGTAAGATTCATCTATTTTGGCTTTGCAGTTCTGTGAATTTTATAAACCACAAGCATATTTAAAATACAGAATAGTTCACCCCTCTCCAAAACTCCTTATTCTAGTCTTTTCCACCCCATCACCCCCACCGATAAGCCCTGGAAACCACTGATATATTCTCTATCACTATAGTTTTGTCTTTCCTGGAATATCACATAGTGGAGTCATACCATGTATAGCCTTGTGAGACTGACTTTTTTCACTTTTTCATGATGCCTTTGTGAGTTATCCACATCAGTGTGTCTGTTAGTAGTTTGTGCCTCTTTAGTGTGAGGAAAGCATCCAGTTTTGAAACAAGTGGATGCTTTGGTGTAGAATGAATGGGATCTTTTCAGCTAGACCTCTTTGGGGGAACATTTGTTAATGGGCCATTTTGAGTTTCTCCCTTAGTTTGATGGTTCTGTAATTGCCTTTCTTACAAAATATTGACACTTGAGTCATTTCATTATTTTATGCCGAAACTCTCCTTAGATAATCAAAATTAGTGGGGATTTACTTTAACTTTTGTCCTCCAACCATCAATCTACAAGACTTAGCATTCAGGGGAAGAAAACACTGGATTGGTAAGTGGAGAGTTGGCCAATTTAAGGCAGAGCTAGTAAGTATTTTGCTTTTGTGTAAAAATATAAAAAGAACACTTTGCATTTCCTGAAACCCCAACACTAATAATGCAAGTCATAGAAACAGGAGCGGCACTTAAAAGTATTCAATGGAGTGACTAGGCATCCAGACAAGCCTGTGCCCTGTGATGCCTTGAAGTGGCCTCAGCTGACGTGTTGGTCACCAGGCCCTTCTGCTCTCCCGTCCCCCGATACTCCATGTCACAGGCCACTCTTGCCCTGTTGTCCCCTCAAGCGTGGGCCCATCACGCCAACTTCTGGACTTTAGCAGAGACATATACAGCAGGACACCAGCTCCTCCAGTGGCTCAGTGGTAAAGAATCTGCCTGCAATGCAGGAGCCACAGAAGACATGGGTTCAATCCCTGGGTTGGGAAGATCCCCTGGAAGAGGAAATGGCAACCCAGTCCAGTATTTTTGCCTGGAGAATCCCCATGGACAGTGGAGCCTTGTGGGCGACAGTCCCTGGGGTCACAAAGAGCCGGACACGACTGAAGCGACTTAGCACGGCACACACAGCAACAGTGGGGCAGTGGGAGTGTGCTGTAGGTTCAGGCACCAGCTCTGCTGTCTGATGAGAAGGGGGTTTCTGTTGTGAGACAGAGAAGGGCTTGCAGGACAGGGTATTGGAAGGGTGCAGGGGACATTCATGGGGTGCAACCTGGCTTCCTGTGCTGGGATGGGTACCCAGAAGTTGCTCCATTCTCATCTTTGCAAGCCAGCTTCCTTTACTTACGTTTCCTGCTTTCTCATAACCTTGCCTTGATGCCTACCCAGCTCTACTTGTACGGCCTCAAATGACTGGGACCTATTATAGTCCTGGTTTCAGTTCACTCAAAACCTCCTGAAAGAATCAGGTTGCTCCAGCTGGCCTGTGGATCGTGGGTCCACCTTGGCGGGCAGGCTTTCATGGTTCTGATGTGGTCACTGAGCCTCAGCTTTTTAAGTGGGCTGCACTAGGGGCAATTGTAAAGAACTATGGCTGAGCAGACACCCCATAACCATCCATGAAAGGAACCGGTAGATAAGGTCTCAGCCTGGGCTGGAGTGCTTCCGGTCAGGACCACCCAGCAGCCCTTCACTGCTGCACAGTGGATAACTCATGACAGAGAGAATGTCCCAGCAGCATAGTCCATACTGCTTGTATGTCCTGGGCCACACGAGTCCTCAGACTCTTCTCTAGACCCCTGGCACCAGACCCTCAGCGCTGGGGTGGGACCCAGCCATCTAGGGTTTAATAAGCCCTCCCTCATGTTTCATTCTAGAGTTGGAGACTCAGTCACCCAAGGCATGCAATTTTCAGTGGTAGTTTCTTTTGCTTGAAAATTTTTTTCTATGTTTTGGTTGTATGAACTGATAACATGCAGGTTCCAGCATTACATTAAACCGAAGCAGTTCTTTCTCTTATAATTGATAAGTGAGATGAATTACTGATACAGATTTTCTTATGTTAAACCACCCAGGATAAAGCCAGCTTGGCCAAGGTTATTTTCTTTAAGCAAAAAGTTATGTTATTTGTTTAATTATCCAATCTCTGTCTGCGTTGTGCTTTTTTTCTCTGAAAAGTTTACCCAGTACTCATGGACTGAGTTGGAGAATCCTCTCCTCCCCTTTTCAGTGCTCTGGAAGGCTCTCCTGGAAAAGTTGGCAGAACTTCCCTCTAAAGTCACCTGGCCTGGTGTGTTCAGTGTGGGAAGGGTACTGAGTTCAGAGTTCTATGGTCATAGGATAGTTTGGTTTCTCTGGGTTGTATTATCTTAGGTGGCTTCCCAGCCCAGGTGGTGCTAGTGGTAAAGAACCCACCTGCCCAGGCAGGAGACTGAGAGACGAGGGTTCGATCTCTGGGTCAGGAAGATCCCCTGGAGGAGTGCATGGCAACCCACTCCACTATTCTTGCCTTAAGAATCCCATGGACAGGGGAGTCCATAATTTCACACAGAGTCGGGCCTAACTGAAGTGACTTAGTGTGCGTACACACACACACACTCACACACACACTATCTTAGAAATTTGTCCTTTTCATCTGTTTTCAACTCTCTCAGTCTGCAGTGATTTATCATATTCTCCTACCTTTTACATTTCTAACCACATTTGTAATGATATTTCTATTTTAATTCCTAATGTGCTTTATGAATTGTGTCCTCTTCCCTGCTCTAGTAACACTTCAATTTTTTAAAAAAAAAAACTTAATGTTGCATCCTTGTTTTCTTTTTAATTCACTTCTATCCTTTTGTCTCCTTCCCTGTAATTTCTTTGCTGTGGCATCAACACTCCCCATGAGCTGACAGGAGGCCGCCGGGCAGTTGTTCTGATGAAAAAGGAGCCAAGTCCGATGTTTGTAACCTTTCTTGGCCCTGTCAGCTAGCTGCCTAGTCTATGAAGTGGGTAGAGTGGGTGAGGTCATGGCTGGGGTTCCTACCAACTGTTCTGTGCTATGTGGCGAGGTTTCCTTGGGTTTTATGTTCTGACTATGAGTGGAGTCCAGCCGTGTGCAGCCAGCTTACTGCCTCAGCCAGGACACAGTCAGGCTGTAATATTCTTATTAGAGTTAATTAATATTCTTATTTAAAGGTAAATTTGTTGGCTTAGGGAATGGAGATGGTTTTATTTGATCAGCATGAAGGCATGATGAGCCTTCATCACTCCTTCAGGTTGGAGGGCTGCTGGAGTGTTCCCCTGCACTACCCCAGATTTTTATTTTGAAATACTTTTAGTCTTACAAAAGAGTTGCAACGGTAGGGTAGACTATTATACCCTTCAGTCACCTTGACCTAAAGTTAGCTTCTTATATAACCATGACCCAATGGTCAGAACTGAGAAACTAACGTTGGTTGATCTTTCCAGCAGTGTTCTTCTCTTGTAGGATCTGACCTAGGATTCTTTGTTGCCTTTAATCTTCAGGTCTTCTTAGCCTCCTCTACAAATTTGGGACCGTTTCTTGGTTTTCCTTGTCTTTCATGACCTGGACACTTTTGAGGAGTGCTGGTCTGTATAAAGAGAGTTATGGAATGTCCATTAATGTAGGTTCATATGATATTTCTTGTGATTCACCCAGGCTTATGGATTTGGGGCACAGTGAAGTGCGCTTTTCCTCACGTGCTCACATCAGGGGTGGGGACACAAGATGCCAATGTTACTACTGGCGATATTCACCCTGATCACTCAGGGGGGTGTGTATCCCTTTTCTATACTGTGAATTTATTAATTTTTCCTTTCCTTAATTGTATCTTTCTAATACAGTTTATTATATATTTTCAAGTCAATTTTATTAAAGCATAATTTTACATCCCATAAAAGTTGCCAATTTTAAGTGTACCATTCAAAGATTTTTTAAAGCAAACCGAGAGAGTTGTACAACCATCACCACAATCCTGATTTTGGGTATTTCCATCACCCCTAGAAGTTGCCTGTTTGGCGTCAATCTCTTTCCATCTCAGCTCTGGGGAGCCACTGTTCTACTCTCTGTCCCCGTCAATTTGCCTTTCCTGGGTGTTTCATATAAATGGAAAGATAGAGTATGTGGTCTTCTGTATCTGGCTTCTTTCACTTAGCTTGGTGTTTTTGAGCTTCATCTAAATCGTAGCAGATATTAGTACTTCATTCCTTTTTGTTGCTGAGTAACGTTTCATGGTATGACTATACCATGTTTTCTTTATGTATTTACCAGTATAGTTTGCAGTTTTGGCTATTATGAATAATGCTGATATAAATATTCATATACCCATCTTTGTATGGACATGCATTTGTTTCTCTTAAGTGGGATTCTAGGAGTAGAATTGGTGGGTCATTTGGTTAGCATATGTTTTAATTTTTTAAGAAACTGCCAAGTTATTTGACAGTTTCTATATCATTATTTATCCTCCCAGCAACATATGAGGCTTCTAATTTTTCCATGTCTTGTCAACCCTTGCTTGTCCTTTTTTAAAAAAATTAATTTATTTTAATTGAAGGATAATTTACAGTATTGTGATGGTTTTTGCCATACGTCAATATGAATCAGCCACAGGTACACATGTGTCCCCCGTCCTGAGCACCCCCCACCTGCATCCCCACCCCACCCCTCCAGGTTGTCCCAGAGCACGGCTTTGGGTGCCCTGCTGCATGCACCCAACTCGCCCTGGTCCCCTGTTTTACATGTGGTGATGTGTATGTTTCAGTGCTATTCTCTCAAGTCATCCCACCCTCTCCTTCTCCCACTGAGTCCAAAAGTCTGTTCTTGACATCTGTGTCTCCTTTGCAGCCCTGCATGTAGGATCGTTGGTACTGCCTTTCTGGATTCCATATATATGTGCTAATAAATGACATTTGTCTTTCTCTTTCTGACTCACTTCACTCTGTATAATAGGCTCTAGGTTCACCCACCTCATTAGAACTGACTCAAGTACATTGATTATGGCCATTTAGTAGGTCAAAAGTGGCATTTCATTGTGGTTTTAATTTGCATTTTAAATGACTAATATATTGAGTAGTTTTTCATTGATTATTAATAATTTGTATGTCTTCTTCAAAGAAATGTCTGTTTGGATCATCTGTCCATTTTTAATTGGTTGTTTATTTTCTCTTTGTTGAATCATAAGAGTTCTTTATATAATCTGAATATGTCATTTATCAGGAACGTGATTTGCAAACATTTTCTTACAGTCGGTGGCTTGTCTTTTTATTTTCTTGGTGGTGTCTTTTGAAACACAAAAGTTAATTTTGATGATGAAGTCAGATTTGCCAGTTGGTTGTGTCCATTGATGTCAAAGCTAAGAACTCTTTGCCTAACTCAAGGTTGTGAAGATTTTCTTCTAAAAGCTTTATACATCTTGAATTAATTTTTTATATGATGTGAAGTAAGGATCCAGTTTCATTTAAAAAATACCTTACGCATTAAAAAAATTAGCAGACTCTAATTTTTAGAGCAGTTTTTAGGTTTATAAAAAAATGGAGCAGAAAGAACAGAGAGCTCCCATCCCCTCCCACACACACTGAGTTTCCTCTCTCATTAACATAGTGCATTGTGTGGTACGTTCATAAGCCAATATTGACGCATATATTAGTCCACTGCTGCTGCTGCTGCTAAGTTGCTTCGGTCGTGTCCAACTCTGTGCGACCCCAGAGACAGCAGCCCACCAGGCTCCCCCGCCCCTGGGATTCTCCAGGCAAGAACACTGGAGTGTGTTGCCATTTCCTTCTCCTTTCCTTAGTCCACTAGGCCTCCTGTAACAAAGCACCCACATTGGGTGGCTTAAGCAATTAATTTGCACATGATTCTGGAAGCTGGAGGTACAAGGCCAAGGTGTAGGCAGGTTTAGTTTCCTCCGAGGCCTGTGTTTTGTCTTGTGATGGCCATCTACTCACCGTGTCCCCTCCTGGTTTTCCTCTGTATGTGCTCATTCTTTGGAAACCATCTCATGTCCAAATTTCCTCTTCTTACAAGGAAACCAGCTGTCTTAGATTAGAGCCCATCTAAAGACCTCATTTTGAGTTCATCACCTCTTAAAGGCCCTTTCTTCAAATACAGTTGTATTCTGATGTACTGGGGGTTTGGGGAGACACAATTCAATCCATCAAGGATACATCATTATTAACTAAAGTCCACAGTTTACATTAGGGTTCATTCTTCATGTTATACATTCTGTAGGTTTTGACAGCTGTAGAAAGGCGTGTTCTATCATTGTAGCATCATACAGAGTAGCTTCACTGCCCTAAAAATCCGATGTTCCACCTATTCATCCCTTGCTCCCCCCACCCCTTGACAATCACTAATACTTTTATTGCCTTCATAGTTTC
Organism: Okapia johnstoni; assembly: GCA_024291935.2. Taxonomy (NCBI): domain Eukaryota; kingdom Metazoa; phylum Chordata; class Mammalia; order Artiodactyla; family Giraffidae; genus Okapia; species Okapia johnstoni. Next base: position 6,755,684 of record CM044326.1, read on the forward strand.
ACCTTTTCCAAAGTATCATATAATTGTATTAGTAATTATATGGCCTGGGTCAGGAAGAGCCCCTGGAGACCAGGGATGGGCTACCCACTCCAGTATTCTTGGGCTTCCCTGGTGGCTCAGATGGTAAAGAATCCACCTGCAATGCAGGAGACCTGGGTTCAATCCCTCGGTTGGGAAGATCCCCTGGAGGAGGGCATGGCAGTTCGCCCCAGTATTCTTGCCTGGGGAATCCCCATAGTCAGAGGAGGCTGGTGGGCTACAGTCCATGGGGTCCCAAAGAGTTGGACATGACTGAGCAACTAAGCACACAGCACATCCTTTGCAGATTGGTTTCTTTCACTTAGTAATATGCTATAAGATTCTCCATAGCTTCTCATGGCATGAAAGTGCATTTCTTTTCAGTACTTAATAATGTTCCATCATCTGGATGCACCATGGTTTATTTACCCACTGTCCCACTGAAGCGTATCTTGGTTGCTTCCAAGTTTTTTAAATTTTTTTATTATTTGGCTGTGCTGGGTCTTAGTTGCAGCATGTGGGATCTAGTTGCCTGATCAGGGATCGAACCTAAGCCCCCTGCATTGGGAGCTCAGAGTCTTAGCCATCTGGACCTCCAGGGACCTCCCACTTCCAAGTTTCGTTAGTTATGAATATAGGCACTATAAATATTTGTGTGTAGGTTTTTGTGTAGATATAAGTTTTTAACTCATTCAGGCACATATAAATGAGCACAATTGCTGGATCCCATAGTAAGAGTGGGTTTAGTTTTATAAGAAGCCACCAACCTGTCATTCAGAGTGGCTGTACCATTTGCATTCCCAACAGTGAAGGAGAATTCCATTTGCTCCACATCCTCACCAGCATTTGGTGGTGTCAGTTTTCTGGATTTTGGCTGTTCTAATAGGTATGTAGTAGTATCTCACTGTTTTTAAACTTGCATTTCCCTGATGGCATATGATGTGTAACATCTTCTCATATGCTTACTTGCCACCTGCATAACTTCTTTGGTGAGGTGTCTATTAAGGTCTTTGGCTCACTTTTTAATCAAGTTCTTGGTCTTTTTATTCTTGAGTTTTATGAGTTCTTTGTATATTTTGTATAATAGTTCTTTATCAAATATATCTTTTGAAGACATTCCCCCCCTCCCCCAGTTTGTGGCATCTCATTCTTTTCACAGTGTCCTTCACAGAGTAGAAAAATTTGATTTTAATGAAATTTAGCTATCAATTGTTTTTCATGAATCATGCCTTTGATGCTGTAGGCACAAGTTTATTGCCAAACCCAAGGTCATCTAGATTTTCTCCTATGTTATCTTCTATTGTACATTTGTGTCTGTGATCCATTTTGAGCTACATTTTGTGAAGGGTTTCAGGTTGATTCATGGTTTTGCGTGTGGACGTCTAACAGTTCCAGCATCGTTTGTTGAAAAGGACTGTTCTTCCACTACTGACTTTGCTTTCCTCCTTTGTCTGAGAGCAGTTGACTATTTGTATGGATCTAATTCTGGGCTTTGTTGTGTTCCAGCTTTATTTATTCATTTTTAGTTAATTAATATTTGGCTTGTGGATGTCTAGTCATACTACCACTATTTGTTGAGAGACTATCTTTTCCCACATTGAGTTACTGTGGTATTTTATAGACATTCAGAGTGTAAGCGTTTACTTCTGGACCTGCCCTTCTCTCCACTGGTCTGTAGCTTACCCTTGCTCCGTCATCACACTGTCTGATTACCTTGATTTTATAAGAAGCTTTGAATTTGGGTAGTGTAAAACCTCTGACTTCATTTTTCTTCTTTTTTTTCCCCTCCAAACTGTTTTGTTTATCCTAGAGACCCATTTCATGTCAATTTTACTATCACCTTGTCAATTTCCACAAAAAAAGCCAGCTGGGATTTTGATGGGACTAAACTTACAGATCTACTTGGGAAGAATTGCCAACTTAACAGTATTGAGCCATCCAGCCCTTGAACATGGAATTTCTCTTCATTTATTTAGATCTTCTTTAATTTCTCTCAACAATGTTTTGTTGTCTTCAGTAGTTTAAGGCTCATGCTTCCTTTGTTAAATATATTGAGTATGTACTTCTCTTTTAATGCTGTTGTGAGTGGAATTGTATCTTTACATAATTTTGAGCATTCTTAGCTTTGGAGGACTTTGCTATTTGGGGAACATTGTTCTCATCATCTATAGAAGTTGGAAATTGTATAATTCCAACCAAGTTGGTGCTGTCATTTAGGTACATTGAGGGTAGAGTACAAATACTTTATAATTACCACCTCAAGTGACTTGGGGGATGCTTGTTGGTCATAGATTATTTATTCATTCATTTTGGGCATAAAACCAGCTATTTCTTTAGCTCACATTCTTTTGGTTGGTGATTTTGGCGAGGCTCTGCTGGGTGGTTTTCTGCCCTAAGCTGGGTTGGCCTGTGTGTCTACAGTCACCTGATCACCTGTTTCTTAGGACCAGCTAGATGTTGGCTGGCACCTTGAGGGTGTCTTGCGTGGTGGCAGGCTAGCCCAGGTTTGTTCTCATGTGAGTGGTAGAGATCTGAGAGAATGGAGAGGCCCTGGACCCCAGCAGGCCTAGGCTCAGAGCTGGTGTGCTCTTGCCAGCTTCATTCTGCTGCTCAGAGCAAGTCACAGGTCAGCCAGATTGAAGGGGAGAGGAGATAAACCCCATCTCTTGATGGGAGGAGCTTCAGAATCACATGCAGAGGTGTGTGGATACAGAAAGGGGATAAGTGTGGCCACTTTTACAAACAGTTCACTACAATAGTGTGTGCTCTGTAATTCAGCCTGGCTAATCAGACTCTTTGTTTGTTTCTTTGGGAAATTGCTCACCTTTGAATTTTTGCAGGCACAAATAGCACCTCTTCCAATAGGCGCTGAGTAGGTGACATGTTTCTTTTCTTAGATTCCGGGGCCTTCAGAGCACAAGCAGCCGTGTAGGTGGGAAGTGAGGAAGGTGAAGCAGTTGGGTGCATGTGGCATTTTCTAGCTTAGGGTGACAAGAGAGGTGAATGACTGCAAGGGCATATTCCTGTTGCAGAAACAGCAATTGTGCTGGTGTTAGTTCTGGTTGCAGGAAAGTGGGAGAGGGGCCAATAGCAGGGTCACTCATGTCCTGTGGAAAGTGGGACTTGGTCTGTTTGTGGAAAAGGTGCTTTGCCATAATTGGCCAAGGTGAACTCTGAACAAGTCCGTACTCTGGAACAAGTCCTAGCCCATTTCCCTGGGTTCAGGGGGAACTCTGATGTTGCCCAGATGCTCCTCTTTGGCTTTGGGGGGGTCTCTGAACTGTGTAGAGTGAGGGAGGTGTGTGAGGAGTCTGCCTGCTTCGTGGCCTCACCCTGCCTAGTCCCTTGGGTTCGCTGTTATTTCAGGGCAATAGCCGAGTGGCCTTGCTCGCTGCAGTTGAGAGCATGTGGGCTGCCAGTCAGCTGAGGAGCTGGGGGTTTCAAGTGATCTGCTGTCTCGTCTTTGGGGCTTTAGTTTGTGAGGCTGGTGCTGCTTCCAGGGATACCAGGGACCTGGCCACGTGGGGTGCCGCCGGGTCCCGGCAGGCTAGCCTAGCCGGGGGACAATGCGTGTCTTTTGCCTTCCCACAGGCAGCCTGTGCGGTGACGGCACGGGGACCTGCTACCTCCTGCCGGTCTTGGACACCGTGTTTGTCCGGAGACGCCACCGCCGGCGGGGCCTGGGGCTAGCCTTGCTGCGGGACTTCTGCCAGACGTTCCGAGAGGATGAGGCCCTGGGCATCAGCTGGCCCATCTCCCCCGCCATGTACCAAGGTGACGGCTGTGTCGGGGAGGAGCGTCTGGGGAATGGGACATGTAACTCCCGTGTGTTCTAGATGATTCTGGGACGGGAGGTACCATAACATTCCCATGGGTTTTCTCTTCCTTCTGAGAAACCTCCTGTTGCTTCAGCACCGAGACCGCAAGCTTGATCACATGGGGCAAACCTTGCCCAGCCCCTGAGAAAGAGCTGGATTTAGAAAATAATAAAAACCAAACCAGCCCAGCGTCAGAGAGAAGCAGAATGCAGGCAACTTGTGCTTCCTTGCTGGTTGCTGCTGGGCCTCAGAGGGCCTTTGCTTTCTCACGAGAAGATGGTAATCATCACTCTGCCCTTCCAGCCAGGAGCCCCAGGGGGACCAGGAGCTGAGGGAAGCGTGCTCCGAGCCCTCTCCAGTTTCCCCTGGGGAGGAGCAGGCTTCAGTGGACAGGGGCCACCCCTGGCCAGTGCTACAAAGACCCTCTCAGGGCCTGTATCTCCACCGTGCAGGGAAGGAAGCTCTGAAGGTGTTGACTGCGAATCGCACTTGGGGTCTCAGTTGCTTCTGCGTCACCCTCACTGTGCCTGGGCTCGGGTGTGAGCAGGCAGAGTGTGGACAGAGTAGCAGCTGGAGGCTCAAGGCCGGCCGCTCCACGCCTCCCTGACCGCCTTTTATCCAGTATAGTCCTGCCTCGGAATGGCCCAAAGGGCCCGCTGCCCAGGGCCCCATACTTTAGTGCCCTGTTGAGGCTGAACATCTGTCCATGGAATGAGGAATCTGTGGGCCCAAGGGGATATTCTCAGCCGGGTCCAGGCCACTCCTAAACCAGCTCAGGCTACTGGAACCCCAGGATTCTTGCCAGGGGCTGCCGAGGGCCCGAGTGGACTCCATCTTGGGCCTGTGTACCTAAGGGTGGACCGTAACACCCATCTGCACGTCCTTATTCTGGTGGGGTGTCATGGAGTGTGGGTGTGGGGTCCACGTTTGTATGTCCAGTGTGCGGGGAGCTGGATGGGGAGGAGGGGGGGCTGCCAGCTGGGGGCCGGCTCTCTTGGCACTGCCACCCTCAAGTGCAAAACATCCAGGAGTCTAAGAATTCTAAATTTAAAACTGGCTTTTCCTGTTGTTAAGGAGTTATATTTGTCAAGACAGGAGAGCAGGGCTTTCGATCTAGCACTTGACTAGCTTGGCTTCCACCTTCCGGGTTCTTAGCATCACACCCTCTGGGTTTCCATCTGTGCTCTTGCCAGGGGCCTGATGCAGCTCCCAGCACCGGCAGGACCAGGGCTGTTCCCACTCTGCTGGACTGGAGCCCCTGCCACGTCGAAACGCTCACCCTGTGAACGTGGCATAGACACCTACGACCTTAAGGGGGTTCGGAGTCCGGGTGTCTGTGGATGAGCTGGAAGGTTCCCTGGGAGAGGAGGGCTGTGGAGCTCAGAGGGAGGGGCGGTGTCTACAGAGGGGACTGAGTGGGTGATGTCATGGGGCTGAATTGGGTCCCCCAAATTCTAACCCCCAGGGTGACTGTATGTGGCGATGCAGCCTGCTGTTTTTCAGTCCCTCAGTCGTGTCCAACTCTTTGTGACCGCATGGGCTGCAGCACTCCAGACTCCCCTGTCCCCCACTGCCTCCTCGTGTTTGCTCACACTCACGTCCATTGTGTCAGTGATGCCAGGAGCTGTAAGGAGGTGATTAAGGTTGGATGAGGTCCTAAGGGGGGCCTTGATCCAACAGGACAAGTAAGAGGAGGCCCCCGTTAAGAAGGGGAGATAGGGCCCAGGGGGTATAGAAGGGCGATGGGGAGAAGACACAGTCAGAAGAGCCATCTCCACGCCAAGAAGGGAGGTCTCAGAAGGCAAGCCTGCCGACGCCTGGATCTTGAGCTTCCAGCCCCTAGAGCTGTGAAAAGATAATCGTCTGTGGTTTAGGGGCCCCCCAAGTGTGGGGTTTCACTTTGGCTGGACGGGGTGGGTGAATGTGGGAGGTGGGGGGTGCACAGAGGGGTCTGTGCAGGGCAGAGAGAGCCGGGGGTGGGTCAGGCGGGGGACGCAGAGGAGGGTGGGCAGGGCCAGCGGACCCCCTGACTGCTGTGTGCACCTCTCCCCAGTCTGCAGGAAGTTCCTGGCGGCCCACCCAGCCGAGCGGGGGCGCTTGTGGGAGGTGGAGCCCCCGGGAGCCTGGGGCCAGCGAGGCAACATCTGGCTGAAGGTTCAACTTCAACAGTCAAGACATCTGGACTGTGAGTGGGGGTGGAGCCGGCCCTGTGGTCTGATCGTTTTTAGGGTCGGTAGCAGAACGGGTTCGGTTGAGTCCGCCGGGGAGGCTATCTCTTTGTCGCTGTTGCAGGAACAAAGGAGGGAGCGAAAGCCCGGGGGTGGCATCCTGGCCTGCTGCCGCCTCCCTTCCTGGAGGAGCCACACCTTCCAGACCCTTTGCTCAAATGTTAGCTCTCCCTCAGTGTAGCCAGACAGACCCTGGGAGTCAGGGTCCCCCTGTGGCATTGGAAGGATCACGGAAGCATGCAAGAAGGCGCCTTGGAGACGCCGGTTCCCGCAGGCGGAGTGCGTCATCTGTAAAGATTTTGAGGCACACAGAGGTTCGCAGGGGAGCGGACTCTGTCCCTCGTCCGCTGGGAGGGTTCATGCGGGCAGCGCCCCGCGTTCTGAGTCTGTGAGGCCTGTTGGAGAGACACCTGCCGCCTCCAGCAGGTGTGCAGCGGGTTTGGCGATGGATGGCATCTGTGCCCGGGTTGGGGGTCTCAGGTGGGGAGGCTGACCCCTCCCCCAGGCCGGCTCTCAGCGGCAGCTGGGGGGCAGGGCTGCAGGGCTGCAGGTGGAGGGGTGTCTAACTGTTCAGATTCACCGGCCGCAGTGAAAGAGTGGCTGCCCTCTCCTCCTGGCCCCCAGCTCCCTTCATCACCTGTGCCACCTCCGAGGCTGCAGGCATCTCGTTAGCGATGGGCGTGCTGGGTGCCAGGCCTTCTCTTCCCCTGGGAGATGGAGTCCCCTGAGGTGGTGACAGGGGAGAGCACCCGGGAGCTTATTGACGATGATAGCGATAGGTTTTGCTCCTCGGCTGCCTTTCGGCCAGGAGGCTTAATGCGTCTTTGCAGAAATTAATGGGGTGGCCGGGCACCTGGGAAGGAGGCCGCGCAGGGCCGTGACTGCGATTCTAATGAGGCGGTTAAGTGACTTGCCCTGCGGCGCGCGGAGTCGGAGATGAAGGGGAGCCGGGTGCTGAGCGCTTGGCAGGGCGGCCGTGGGGCTTCACAAATGAGCCTGCAGCCCCCACCCCAGCCCAGCCCTGCGGCTTGGACACTGCAGTTCCTTGGCTGGAAACGAAAAAAAAAAAGGGCTGCCCTTCAGAATGTGGAAATAGCACGGGCTGGAGGGGTTTGCGGTGAGGGGGGGACATGGTCGCATAATTGGGGAGATGGTTTCCTCTGAGGAGAATTCCACTGGGGATTATTTCAGGAGCTGAGGGAGCGGGTGTGGTCTGGTCAGGGGAAGCAGCTAGGATTCCGATGCCATCCCTGTCACTGCAACTCACTCCGAGATGCACCAACCCTCTCCTTTAACGGCAAATGAACTTTCACAGAGAAGGTTCTAGAAGCATGCTGGAGTCCCTTGAAGGAAGAAGGGTCATTATTATAATTAGGGCTATAATTAGATGACTGAAACTGTGATTTTTTGGAAAACTCTAAATTATGGTCTCTTCACTCCCTGTGTAAATCATGGTTAGTTCCCAGTTTCACCCACACCTCCTGTCTCTCCCCAGGGCCGGCAGTCAGGATTTTAATTCGCTCGCAAAGGTTTTCCGCCAACCAGCTTCATCTTGTAACAGTTTTGTCAGTTAGTGCTGACACTCAGGTTTTTTCCAGGTTGGAGAGTGGGGACCACAGATGCAGTCACAGATTAGCCCAGATGCTTGCAGTTTCTCAATTTTCAGTCTGTGTCTCTCCTCACAGAAATCAGCACATGTTAGCCCACTGGGGTTTCCCAACCATCAGCAAACAAGGCAGGTACTGGAAACTTCTCTTCCCTTGAAATCTCATGAGACCATTTGATTTTAGTTTTTAATTATTCTTAGGGTCACTTTCTTGATTTGTTCTGTTTTTCAAGTTCTATCTTTTGTCCCTTCATTCCTGACTGTTATTTAGGAGGTCTCCCACAGTTTCATGGACCATAGGAACAGAACTTTAGCAAGAAGCCGGGTGGGGCCGTGGCTTTTTACATTCTAAGTAAGGCGTAGACATTTTACAACACTCCACAACATCCCAGAGGGAAATTAACTTCTGCTCCTTTCAGATGTTTTAAAATCTATTTTTGAAGCTGTGTCATTTGTGAATTGGGGCTTTTAGAGTTTGCATGGTCCTGACTGTTGATAACATCTGTGGCTTATAAAGAGCCTGAAAATATTTTCAGGCTTATTCAGACCTTTTGAGAGAAGGAGTTTGTGGGAAACTTTTTCTTTCTACACTCAGTTACGGATGAAGCCTTTGAAACTTGACCAATAGGATCAGAATTCTATCGTATGTGACTTCCCTGAAAGCCTGCACATGCCTAAGTTTCTTTCCTGGAGGAGAAGAAACTGAATACATCAACAGTTGATTTTTTTTTTTTTAAGAAAAAAAAAAAAAGTTGCTGGAAGCAGGAAGTAATTACACATAGATTAATTTTTTTTCATTTTTAGGTTACATTTTTGCTTTCTTTTTCCAGGTGAATTTTTAGTAGATTCAATTGTCATCCTCAGGGGAAAAAACTTTTTTTTTTTCCTATTGATATGTAATTTTTAAGCTGGAGGGAATGGACATTCAGAGATGTGAAATATTTGCACTGAGGAGGTGGGGTCATTTTTCTAACAGCCTGATGCTTTGCAGACTGCAGCTCTAACTTGTTCCAGCTTGTTCTGGAGCGTCGGACAGTACATGGAGCATGTTTATGGGGGAGAGCTGTGCTGAGAGGAGCAAAGGGCAGAACCACCGCATCGGAAGGGCTTCTGGGCGATCGCGGCTCTTTGAGAGGTTGTGTGGCTCCCTCTAGTGGCCGCTGTCATGTTCTGCAGCCCCAGATGGGAACCGGTAGGCTTCTGCCTTTGCCCTGTGTGGCTGCTTCTCAGTTTCTCCTCCTTGTGGGTCCAAATTAGCGCAAAAAAAAGTATTGCACCTTCATTGCGTAGGAATAAAATGCAAGTGAAAGTTTGATACCTGTTGGCATACTTTCATCCATAACACTGGAGAAGGAAATGGCAACCCACTGCAGTGTTCTTGCCTGGAGAATCCATGGACAGAGGAGCCTGGTGGGCTACAGTCCATGGGGTCGCAAAGAGCCGGACACGGCTGAAGTGGCTTAGTACACACACACGCATCCATAACGCATGAAAAACAAAGGTTCACTCCTCAGGAAAGGAAGAAAATGTATAATGAATTACCTACTTCGTTCCCTCATTCAGCTGATTACTGCTAAAGGAGCATTTCTCATTGTCCAGGTGATCAGGATACAGTAGTGAACAAGGCTGGTTTTTGTGAAGGAAGGTACATGGATAACTAGTACTGTGTCGTATAAAATTTTTACATATCAGAGAGAGCTAATGAGGACTGGTGTTTTTAAATGCTTATAATTAAATTTTCCCAAACCAAATTTTGGTCATTTATGATGTCTGGAAATGAAACTTTACACATTGATTTATATAGGTAAAATGTAGTACATGTATTCTTTATTTAAAAAATGCGATTTGTCTTTTCAGCTCAAATAGAAAGCTGCCCATTCTTTTCCTTCACATGTGGATTTTGAGGTGCGGGGAGGCGCACAGTAGGATATGACAGTCACCCCCTTCCAAGCTGGTGCTGGTTTGGCAGGACGCAGAGGGAGGCTGAGTTAGCATGTGTGACTATGGTCTCTCTTGTGAGTAAGAACTCCAGTGTGCAAAGGGGAGGGCTGAGGAACAGAATGGGAAATCTGACTCCGAATAATGCCTGAAGAGCTGGGAGAATAGGCCAAAATTCCGGCTCAGAAGTACTTGAGTAGAGGTGCTCTCCCAGCAACCTGGCAGGTTTTCCTGTCCTAGGAGGGCACGTTGCAGAGGTCAGGGTGAAGGTCAAACAGGACGGAACTGGGCTGTGGGGAGCCCTGCTTTACATGATCATAAAGGGCCCCCCTTCTATCATGAATCGTTTCGCTGTCTGCTCCCTTGCAAGTCACTCCATTTGCTCACCTAACTATCTTGCTTGGGGAGGGCAGCTCACCCAGGACATTCCAAGGAGGCCGTGGCTACTCGTGGGCAGACTTCTCAGGATGATGGACCCGGGCTTTCCCCTAACGGAGAAGACCACAAGGTACAGTGACAAATGTGTGTCGTTCTAGGGCTGGTCCTTGGGCCGTGCCTGAGAAGCCTCCTGAACACCTCTGCTCTGGGCTCCCCTGCGGCAGCGGGCCCTTGATTTATGCTCGGAATCTCTGCACTGTGGTGGATGGAAACATCGCTGCAATCAGAGTCTTCATGGCCCTCTTCTCTAAGCCAGACAAGCTCCAACGAAGCCAAGACTGAACAGAGAACACGTGGAAATCAGCCCTAACTTTGCATTGTTAGGGAAATACGGAAAAATCTGAATTTCAAATTCTGTGTCAGACCAGTGTCTTTCAGGCAGAACAAATGTGTGGCCAAATGTGTTTTTCTTTCCTCCCCCGCCCCTCCAGTCCACATGCTCCTGCTCGGTCCCTTCAGTCGTGTCCGACTCTTTGTGACCCCACGGACTGCAGCTCGCCAGGCTCCTCTGTCCATGGGATTCTCCAGGCAAGAATCCTGGAGTGGGTTGCCATGCCCTCCTCCAGGGGATCTTCCCAACCCATAGATCGAACCCTCATCTCCTGCGTCTCCTGCATTGCAGGCAGATTTTTTACTGCTGAGTCACTGGGGAAGCCTAATCCAGATGCTAGAAAATGTAACAGGGCCTTAGGTTATGAGTGATGGCAGAACTGTGGACACGGTTGGGCTACTGGATATTTCTTGGTGGCCTGCTGTCACTCAGTATTTTGTAAGATTTTGGCGAGATATGATCCCCTGAGCATTTTCCTGAGGCCACGCCAGACACCTGTCCCCACAAGGTGATGGTGCTGACATCCATATACTGGCATAGAAGGGCCTCTGCTCTTGAATCCCTAGAGAAGTGGTAGTGATGTTGAACTCCAAAACTGACAATTGCATGTTGCGGGGAGTGCTGCTTATCTTGGAAAGTAGGTGCTTCTGGAATAGAAGACTCATCATCAAAGGCAAAAAATATCCCAGAAGGTGCTGGATTGTCTTGGACAAGCTGCCTGGTGTCTGACATCAATTCTCGTCCTCTGGCAGAGAAGGGCCTTCATGTTCCTTAAGTCCCATTGGAAAGATGGGCTGACTTCGGACCGTCTCAGGCTGCTGAACCGAGCGTGTGCTGTGCCTCTTCGCTGCTCTCTTCCTCTCCTTTTCAACCCTGAAGGCCGTTAGAGGAAGTGGGAGGTGTTCAGGGTGCCCTGGCGCCCACGGGCGTACGTGTCTGGGGACATCTGCATTTGCCAACTTTTGAAGTAGTGCTTCCTTAGCCTCGTTTTCTTTGATCTCCCTGGGCCGGGACTTCACGCCCTACCAGTAAATACATTCCCATCAGTAAATCTGCACATAGAACATTTTACGTACAAAACATAAGACAACCCTCCCTGTGGCTGGCTTGGCGTTTGAACCTGGCTGGCCTGCTCTGAGCTCTCAGTGCAGGGCACGGCCGGGCCAGGACCCCAGGAGGCCTTCCAGCGTTGACTGAGGTTCTCTGTTGATTCTCTTCTGGTTTTAGGAGAGGATCAGCGGAGAAGACCAGGAGCAGACGGATGGAGACCGTGCAGTGAAGGCGGCAGTGGGGTGGCTTGGGCGAGCCTCCCGGGCGGGGCAGGAGGGGCGGAAGGCCAAGAGGACAGCGGCGGACACCGGACTGCCCGGGGGCGGGCATGCGGCCCTGCCCGCGACCCTCGCAGGCTGAGCTGACCCCCACAGGCCGAGCTGATCCTGGGGGAGGCCGGCTCTGCTCCTGAGCCCCGCAGGCCGAGCTGACCCCCGCAGGCTGAGCTGACCCCTGGGGAGGCTTGTCCTGCCCCTGACCCCTCCAGGCCGAGCTGACCCCCCCAGGCCGAGCTGAACCCCCCAGGCCGAGCTGACCCCCGGAGAGGCTAGTCCTGCCCCTGACCCCTCCAGGCCGAGCTGATCCCCGCAGGCTGAGCTGACCCCCCCCAGGCCGAGCTGACCCCCGGGGAGGCCGGCCCTGCCTCTGACCCCCGCAGGCTGAGCTGACCCCCGCAGGCCGAGCTGACCCCTGGGGAGGCTGGCCCTGCTCCTGAGCCCCGCAGGCCAAGCTGACCCCTGGGGAAGCCGGCCCTGCTCCTGAGCCCCACAGGCCGAGCTGACTCCTGGGGAGCCCGGCCCTACTCCTGACCCCCGCAGGCCAAGCTGACCCCGGGGAGGCTGGCCTGCTCTCGGGGTTGGAGAGCTGCTGTCATTCCACGCTCCTGTCACGGGACGCTGCCTTCTGTCCCTGCTCTGCTGTCCCCTGAGGGACAAATGACCACACGGACCCCCCTACCCATGGCTTGATGTGTGGGCTCAGGTGATGCGAAGGCTGAGAAGCGCTGCAGTTAATCCCGAAGCCCTGTTTGGGGCAAGTGGCTATCTTCCCACGCTTGAGCTTCAGAAGCCCGTTTGTTAAGCCTAACGGGGTTTCTCTAGCTCAGGATGAGTTGCTGAAGAGTACCCCGGGCCCACGTGACTGGACCCTCTTGCCTTAGCACCAGGAAGTGCGGCAGAAATCCCCCGGGGGTTCGGCCACCACAGCCCTGCTGTAACGGCGAGACCCCGGACACCAGAGAGGTTTCCAAGCAGATGCGTTTCTTTCCAGAGGAGCTTCGGCCCCACTGGCCGCTCCCTGAGTCCAGGACCAGGCCTCCTGGTGCACCCCAGGCCTCCAGCCCCCGTCTGGCCCGTTCAGGAGGCGCTCAGGGCGGGCTCCAGACAGCAGCCCCTGCTTCGCAGGGGAAGTGCCCGGGGGGACTTTGGGCCAGTGGCCTTTCTGGAGTGATGGTAGCTTTAGTGGTCAGGCTTGCGCTAAGAAAGGTGACCGTCAAGGTGCCAGCCTGGCCTGCTTGGGACAGCGGGCTCCTCTCCCTGCATACCTGCCCAGCCCTGCTCAGGGCAGTTCTCAGGCACCATCGGGGTTCCCGCCCTGTGGATCCCAGAGAGGACAGGCGAGCTCGCCCTGGCTGTGCTACTGGCCATTCACAGGGTGAGGTGCAGTCCAGCACCTCCACGAGGCCCCAGAGCCCATCTCCTGAGCTTGGGGTGGACTTTCCACACATTGGCCTGGCCTCACCCGGGGTCAGTAGGATTCTTTCCAGGGCAGGTCGGTCAGACGTCTTGGGGTGGGTGGCCTGAGTGCTTCCCTGACTTATAGGGGAGTGTCCGTCTGACCATATCACCGGTGATCCCCACCCCCTTGGCTTAACACTGTCTTTACAGTGCCCAGGGCCCGTCACAGAAGCCCCTCGGCCTGCGTCCACCTCTGCGCTTGCCCGCCCTGCCTTCTGTCTCCAGGGCCTCCCATCTTCAGACACACAGGGTCTTACTTAGGGTCTGTCGAGGGTCTATGCCTCTCCTCTCTCACCACTTCCTCCTGCACATACACACACACGCGCGCGCACATCAGTCAGGCTCCTGCCTGCCCACATGTCTGCTCCAGCTCAGGCATCCCTCCCAACCGTGGCCTGCACCCTTCCCACGGGGCCTCCACGCCCTGGTCTCTGCTGGGCCTCCCTGAGCCTCCACTAGGGTCAGCCCAGGGGTGGGGTGAGTTGTCTCTCGTGTCCCCAGTATCAGGGCAGAGCTGGCCCTCAGTAACTGGGCAGGGGGGGAGTGGAAGGTAACAGGTCTCCTCAGGAGAGAGGGGTGACACCTTCCTTCTGTTCCTCTGTTGCTGGACCCTCCAGAGGTGGGTGGAAGGACAGTTTCGGTTTTTTAGGGACACAGGGAAGCTCATCCTGGAGCCTGAGGTTGGGAAGGAGACCCCTGGTGCTGAGTGCTAGCGAGATGCCGACCTGCTGCTTCCCTGAGTGATCCAAGGATGCGTGGGGTGGGACATGGTGCTTATTTACTCACATGTCTGTCCGTCCGTCTGTTCACCCCTGCACCCTCCCATCCATCTCCCTGGCCCTCTTGCTCTCTTCCTCCATTTCTCCACTCATCTGCTCACCTGCCCGTTGACCCAGCTGCCCACCTGTCTGTCTACCTGCCATCTCTTCATGTCTATCCATCCACCCACCCATGGTCCATCCGTCCTGTTGTACAGCACATATTCAGTGTGCGTGCTCAGGGCCAACCCCGCATCTCCCAGAGAAGTGGGGCATGGTCTCTGGACTCAAGGAACCTGTTCTCTGAAAGCGTCCTTCCCGGACTCTCCAACATGCGGTCTCTCTTCTACCGTTGGAAAGAGGGAGGAGGCCAGCTGCATAGAAACAGAGCTTAGGGCTCTGTGCGGAGATGCCGAGAAGCCACCTGCAGGGCACGTGGGCTCTCTGGAAGGAGGCACAGCCATCCAGGGGTCTCGGGTGTGCAGCCGAGGAGCTGCGGTGAGTGACGGCGGATGGAACCTCCCACACGTGTCGATGTGAGCTGCAAACACGGCACCGTTTGAGATCTGTCATCGGTGCTTTGTGTTTACGTGGAGGTGAACTGATCAGAGTGGCTCAGGGGTTTGATAAAGTCACTGCTCAATAAAGGAATCCTCCCAAGGAAGAAGAACCTATCTGTTGATGTAATTCATTTGAAGACGCACAAACGAACTGCATTAGAGGGACACGTGATGGTCTCAGAGCAGCAGCTCCCTGGCAATGCAGGGCCCTGTTGGTGCGGGGCTGTGTGCAGGAATCCTGCCATGTGATGGGCGTGCATGAGGAGTGTCAGTGAGGCGGTGTGCGTGGGGTGTTGTTTTATTAAACCACCTTTTAAAATACATTATTCAGTTCTCCATGGTCTTGCGTGTTATTATATAACAGCTCATTGAGCTATAATTTACAGTCCATAACCTTTATTTCATTTAAAGCATATACTGCCATGGTTTCAGTGTGTTTACAGAGTGGTGCATCCATCACCGCAGTCAGTTCCTCAAAGAGAAACCCTGTACCTGTGAGCAGTCTCTCCCTTTCCACCCCTGCCCAGCCCAAGGCAACCACGAATCTGCCTTCTTGCTGCGGAGTTGCCTGTTGTGGACACGCCATACAAGTGGGCTCATACAATGTGTGGCATTTGCACCTTTTATTTAAGCATGATTTTTTAAGGTTCGCTCATGTTGTAGCATGTATTGCTTCATTCCTTTTTATAGCCTGAAGAATGGAAGTTTGGATACAAGTGTCTTATCACAGTCATCATTGGCAAATTTTTTTTTTTCACTTTCTTGGTGGTGCCATTTGAGGCGCAGCATGTTGAATTTTGATGAAGTCCAGTTTGTCTGTTTTTCCTTGGCTTACTTTTGGTGTTGTAGAAATAATGGTTGTGTTTCATAAACACATGTCCTTTTATTTCCATCTAATGGCAGTTATTGGGGAGAAAGTTATTTGACTCTACAATGAACATAGAAAAATCCACAGAGGAGTCATTACTTGGAAGAAAGCTGTCCTGAGATCCCAGACCCACACCGTGAGATCCAGAAATCCCACTCTTGGTATACACCCAAGGCAACTGAAGGCATCTGTCCACACAAAAACTCATACACATAAGTTCATAGCAGCATTGCTGATAATAATAAAAGTTGGAAATCAATTCAAAATCCATCACTTGGTAGGGGGATGGATAAGATGTGGTATATCCACACGACAGAATATTCTTCAGCTATAAAAAGGGATGAAATGCTAATGCATACTACAGCACGGATGAACCTTAGCAGCATACTCAGCGAGGAAAAGCAGACGCAAGGTGGGCAGAGCGTGTTGGACCCCGAGTCCTGCAGAAGCTCACCCCAGGGGTGCAGGGCCCAGCGGCCGTGGTGACACTCGTTGCTCCGCACTGGACCTCAGATGGAGTTTCAGTTTTTGGCCATCGTGGCATTGGGCATCTTGTCCCAGAGGGTTTTTGGGAGCAAGCCCTTTGGGATGCTGCTAAGCTGCTAAGTCGCTTCAGTCGTGTCCGACTCTGTGTGACCCCATAGACAGCAGCCCACCAGGCTCCACCGTCCCTGG
Organism: Okapia johnstoni; assembly: GCA_024291935.2. Classification (NCBI taxonomy): domain Eukaryota; kingdom Metazoa; phylum Chordata; class Mammalia; order Artiodactyla; family Giraffidae; genus Okapia; species Okapia johnstoni. Next base: position 6,771,708 of record CM044326.1, read on the forward strand.
GATTCTCCAGGCAAGAACACTGGAGTGGGTTGCCATTTCCTCCTCCAGTGCATGAAAGTGAAAAGTGAAAGTGAAGTCGCTCAGTCGTGTCTGACTCTTAGCGACCCCATGGACTGTAGCCCACCAGGCTCCTCCATCCATGGGATTTTCCAGGCAAGAGTACTGGAGTGGGGTGCCAATGCCTTCTCCGCCTTTGGGATGAGGGACGAATGAATCCAGCGGGCTGGGTGGGAGGCCAACACATTGTGAGATGGTTTCTAGCATCCCTATTTTCCATGAGAAGGAATGTAAAATTTCTGATTTTGATTTAGTTCTCTTTCTGAGGAGAAAATGGTCAGCAGCTGGAAGTTCTGGAGGTCGAGCCTGGGTTTCCACGTTGAGAAGCCGTGACATCCCGCGGCCGCTTCCCTGTCTCCTGCCTCTGTTTCTCTCGCTCCCTCACAGGGCACAGAATATCGCCACGGCCATGCCGGGGAAGCAGAGCCGGGACACGTGGACACGGTCCTGTGAGGCCCACAGGCCAGTGCCCAGCCTGACCACGAGGAGGGGGTGTCTCAGTCACCATCAGCATTGAGTGAGATGTGATCAGAGAGAGTAGTTTCCTGTCAGAGAAACCCTGTAAATGGCGACAGCAGTGGAAAGGAGGCCATGAGCTTGCTTTAATACTTACTGGCTTATCTTACCGAGCCCTCCTTTCTACCAAGCAAAAGCCACCTTCAGACTTGCTAGAAGGCAATCTCTGCACCAAGTACCCTGTCTTGCTGGGAGTTTTTACTTTTGTTTCAGGTTCGAAGGAGTCGTTAACAAAAGGAACCACTCATTATGCACAAATAAGCAACTTCAATATTTAATAGAGAATTATCTCAGTTACTTTCAATATACCATCATTAAAAGAAAAGGGAGGTAGAAAGAGGAGAGGAGAGTAACAGCACATACGTCACTGAGTTGGGCTGACTGACAAGATTCCGACAGTGCTGGGAAGTGTCATGTGACAGCAGCCTGGAGTCCCTGTTGGGAGAAGGTCCTAGGCAGTGCGTCCACCCCAGGGGCGAGACCTCATATTGCAGTTTGGTGGGTTCCTGCTTATAATCCCAGGCCACAAACTGATATCCTCTTCAGTCTGTGAGCAAAAATGCAGCTCTTGTTCCACTTTAACCTTTTTTTACAATGCTTGTGAGTGATGCGATTTTCCAGACCCCTGGGGGATTGGCCAGACCCTCAGGGCTCAGGAGAATTCAAGTCTCCCTCCCTTTCTTATCAATAGTGCCTCTCAGCTTACTGGGATCAACTGGTACACTTGTTGTGGGCAGGCATGAAGTCAGGGCAGTGCCCAGGCAGCTCAGAGGCAAGGTCAGAGGCCTGCTCTCTCTCTTGTCTCTGAAGCCCGAATAAGACTACTTCCCTTTTGGTTTCCCTAACAGGCTCTTGACAGTGTGTGGCAGGCTGCAAGGCTTGTGGGCTTTCTTGGCCTTGGTTGTCCACAGCCTGAGGTGGCTCCTGGGTGCTGTAGAGGGCAGACACCGAGCAGACGCAACCTTGGGTCCTTGCGTGCCCTTGGGTGCTCGGGATCTGGTCAAATCCTGTGGAGCTGGGCACTCCAGAAGATTTGTCCTGGTGCAGCTCGAGTTGAGGGAGTTGGCTCGGTCATCATTCCTTCTCTGCTCTCCACTTGCAGATCAGGGGGCTTTGATTTGGGGAATGTTTTCTGGGTTCTCCTGAGCAAGAGAAGCAGATAAAATCAACATGATCATGTATATATATGTATATGTATATATAGACAGACATATCTATAAATATATACAGATAGATATGTACGTGTGTTTATACACCGAGTCCCCTCCTTACAAACCGTCAAGTTGCGAACTTTCAAAGCAGTGAACGTGTGTTTACATGTGCAATCATGTACGCTCATTCACATGTCTGGTGTTCGTTATCACGTACATGCGTTTCTCCCACTGGCTGTGCTGTGTGCCCCTTCCCGTACAGCACTGTCTAGACCACAGCAGCTCAGCGCCTTTACTCCACACCCAGGACGTCCGGAAGCAAGCGTGAGGGCGGCAGTGACGTAGCCGGTACTGCGAAGAAGTGCCATGCGACACCGACAGGACCTGCTGGGCAGCACGAGGCACCTACTAACGCAGACCTGACGGAATTGGAGGCTCAGAGAAGGGACAGAGACAAGAGGAAGGAGAGACAACTGCAGAACGTAAGAGACCAGGAGACGGCAGGGGGTTGTCTTCATTGAACGAGGCGCTGTTAATTTTGAGGCGCAGGACCCGAATGTGGACCGCTGCGTGAAGGCTGCAACAGCCACTCAGCACGCTGTCCAGTGCTCCTGTGTCATCTGTGATGAGGGCAGAGGAGCCACTGCCCCGACACCACTGGACTGTGTTTTCAAGAGGGTGGATAGAATTGAATCCAGCGAGGAGCCAGACCCGTGCCGTCAGCATGGGCATGAGTGATGCTGCAGCTGGGCCTCCGTCTCCTGTTGCTGAGGACCCTTCATCTCTCCCGTCTCCCACCACCCCTGCCTCCTCCGTCAGTGACTCTGCTGGCCCGTTCATGGGATGCCAGCCCGTGTGCCAGCTGCTGTGCTGACTCCTGTAGTTTTCAAGGTCCTGTACTGTAAGATTAAAAATGTTGTCTTTGTTTTTTTGTATTATTTGTGTGAAAAGTGTTATAAAACTATTACAGTACAGTACTCTATAGTTGATTTTGTTAGTTGGGTACCTGGGCTAACTGTGTGGGACTTAGGAACAAACCGGACCTATCGGAATGGGACCCATTCATATGTAGGGGGCTTACAGTATTATATATGGGCTTCCCAGGTGGCCCAGTAGTAAAGAATCCACGTACTGAGGCAGGAGCTGCAGGTTCGATCCCTGCATCAGGAAGATCGCCTGGAGGAGGAAGTGATGGCAACCCCCTCCACTGTTCTTACCTGGAAAGTCCCACGGACAGAGGATCCTGGTGGCCTACAGTCCACAGGGTTGCCGAGAGTCAGAAATGACTTAGTGACTTAACAGCTACTGTATAGAGTGCAGTAACTTTATTTCAAACAGGACTGAGTGACTGAGCGCGCGCGCACACACACACACACACACACACACACACACAACCAACTACACAGGCTGTATTTATAAAATAAGTATGAAAACCCACATAAACTAAATCCGTGTAAGCTACATTAAAAGATGTTAAAAGGATTTTCCTCCTGGGATCAACTCTAAGCCCGGGGCTTGTGCAGAGCAGACAGGGGCTTCAGCGAGGAGGAGACTCGGGCTCCGGGCCTGGGTCTGTCCCGCCCACACCGGTGCCAGCTCACAGGCACGCCTCTCCCGTCCGGGGGTCTCTGGCTCAGGCAGCCAACGCGGCTCTCTGGAGCACCATCACCTAGTCTCCTGCTGCCTGGCCCTGCTGCTGCCCACTGACGCTTCCCCTGGTCCCGCCAGGAGGCGGCGCTGGGGCCCGCAGGCCTCAGCCTGATCCTCACTGCTCTGGCCGCAGGGGAATCGTTTGCTTCCGCCGGGAGCAAGGTGGCTTTGTGAGCGGTGGGCCCTAGTGTGGCTCTCTCCTGCGCTCTGGAGCTCTCGGGGGGCCCTCTGGGAACTCCCGGCTGGGGTGGGACACACCTCCTTTCTACCCTCTCTCTGTCTCTCTTTAGTCGCTCAGTCATGTCCGACTCTTTGGGACCCTGTCCATGGGATTCGGCAGGCAAGAATCCTGGAGGGGGTTGCCATTTCCTCCTCCAGGGGATCTTCCTGACCCAGGGATAGAACTCCTTTGTCTCCTGCATTGCAGGCAGATTCTTTATCCGCTGAGCCATCGGGGAAGCCCATCCTTTCTACTCTGGAGCCCCCAAATCTATTAGAGAGTTTCTATCAGCCCCTTCCTGTCCCTACCTAACTGAACTTTTTTGTTGTTTGGACTTCAGAACAGTTAACCAGACATTTCTTTTTGGTTTCCTTCACTGAGACCTTGTATCCTTGTGCTCAGCACAGAGCCGAGCTCAGGTCTCGTCTCCCCAGCGAGAGCTACGGTCCCCACGTCGAGTCCCTCAGGCAGTGCAGGCTCCAGGCTGGCGTCTGTCATTTCCGAGCCTCGTGTGGGGCATGGGCCGTAGACGGCCGTGGGGCCATTTCTCTCTCCCAGGCCTGACACGCAGCGTGAAGTCCCACCATTAGAAATGACTTCCCTTGGGGGGTGGCTGGAAACCAGGATTTGTGAGACAGGAGGACATGGGGTTGTTTCCCTCCCTCCGGTGGGTCCGGGATAGTCACTTCCCTTCTGGGGATCAGAGGGTCCTCACCGGGAAGGTCAAGGGGTAAGTCAGGGTCTGTGCGCCAGCAGCTCAGTTTGCAGACGGGGCTTGTTTGGGTCACCCGGGGCTGTGGGACGTGGGCGTCCCTGTCCTTTTCAGCGAGGGCGTGGCCCGTCACCCCCTGGCTGCGCTGCTGACCCGTGCTCTCAGCTCTGCTGGAGCCAATTACGTTTGTGTTCGCTTGTGGCAGGTTGAGTAACCATGCCCCCAGCCCGCCCCAATGCCCACGTCAGGCTCCTCAGACCCTGTGGCTGTGTTCCCTTAGGAGTAAAAGGGGCTTTGCAGATGCGGTTAGTGATCTCAAAAGGGGATGATGGTCGTGGGTTATCCAGATGGGCCCACTGTCAGCACATGGTCCTTAAAGAGGGAGACAGAGGGAGATCTGGCTACAAAAGACATCCTCGGACATGGATGTAGTGTGAGAAAAACTCCACCAGCCCCTGCAGCGTTTTAATCTGGAGGGAGGGGCTGTGAGCCAAGGAATGCAGGCAGCTCCTAGGGTCTGGAAGAAGCAAGGATATGGATTCTCCCTTAGAGAAGGGACACAGCCCTGCTGATGCCTTGATTTTAGCTCAAGGAGAACCATTTGGACTTCTGACCACTGGGAATGCATGACAATCAATCCATGCAGTTTGGGGACACTAAACGTGTGGTACTTGTTACCAGCAGCAATAAGACCCTAGCAGACCCTCGACAGTGGTTCTCAGCTGGTGCTGACTTGACTCCAGGGGACAGTTGGCTCCATCTGGATGCATTCCTTGTTGTCACCATTGGGTGAGGAGGGCTGCTAGTAGGTGGAAGCCAGGTATGCTGTAACGTGAGGACAGGCCCCCAGAGCCCCAGGAATTATGTGGCTTGAAATATCATCCTAGGTTGAGAAACCCTATCCAGACTAACAGCGCCCTTAGCCCTCCAGCCCTAGGCATCTGCAGGTTGTTAATCTCAGGGTTGTTTAGTTAAGGCTTGGCAGCAAGCTGAGAGTTCTGCTTGGAGGAGATGTCTGTGACACACTAAACCACTTTTAACTGAGCACTTGTTCTGTGCCGGCCCGGTTCCTACACAAAGTGGGTTCCAGGGACTCACAAGGCTGTTTCTATCTTTGAGACTGAGGGCATCTTGGAAAATGACTTAGCAAGACCAGGCCAGTCTTATGGATGCTTTACCTAATTGGACCTTCTGTCTGTCCTGATAAGAAAGTCCTTCCTTGCTTCCAGGAGAAATCACTGCATGGCTGTAGCTGAGTTCCGTGGAAGGGCCCATGAAATGCTCTGAAGAAGATTCAGACCTGTACGGGAACCTTAGAACTTGATTTTCGTCTTATTCATCTTGAGCCCTCCTTCTGACCGGTGGCAGAGAACATGGATCCTAGACTTGTGGAGCGTGGGCCGTTTTCCCAGGGAAATACCCGCAGCGGCCACACGATGGCAGCCTTGCACAAACCAAAGCCCGCTTGGCCCAGGCGGCCAGCAGCAATCAGCCTGTGTTCCCCTCAGGGCACCCAGCCTGCCTCCTGCAGAGTCCGCGGAGGAAGCCCAGCCCCAGCCGGCATCTCTAATCGCAGCTGGGAAGTCGGCGCTTTGCAAGGGAAAGAAAGAGCCGTGCAGACTGCTCCTGCCTGCCTCTGTTGATTCTCGATATGGAACTAGTTTGCCACCACCCCACCCCCCAGCTCTGGAGTTGCAGTGAGCAATACGACAGAGACTAGGTTAGACTTACTCTTGAGAGAGCTCAAATCTCTTTCTTCCTTTTTAAAGGAGAAATTGTTTAGCTTTTGTGAGTCGAGGAGTGCAGACAGAAGCCAAAGTTTCAGGATTTCTTCACTCACCCCGTAGATGTGCGGGGGGTGGGTGGGGGTGGACTTGGAGCCACCAACCCACTAAAATGCACCCTGTCTCCCTCCTCTAGGTTGAAAGAGGCCTGCCTACTCCCTGGGTTGCTCACAGAGTGAGTGCTTCCATGATGCTGTGAAAGGGAGGGAAGGAAAAATGTTGAGTGAACAGTATACCATCTGCAGCGGATGGTGTGCGCCTGGCAAAGGGAATTGTTCCCTTTCGGTTTCTTTGCACCACTGTGTGCGATTCACACCATTCCATCCGCACTGGGAGAAACAGTGAGAAACTCCATGAAGCTCTCTTTTTAAAAACAGCTTACTGAGATGTAATTGATACGCAGTAAACTGCACATACTTAACATATGTAATTTGGTGAGTTTGGACATATGCACACGCCTGTGAAGCCATCAAGGAAACAGACACGTCCATCACCTGCAAACATTGCCTGTGTCTCTTTTTCTGCGGGGGGTGGGCGGCAGGGGGGTAAGAATAGTTAACGTGGGATCTGCCCTCTTTATCGATTTCCGAGGGTAGAATACAGACTGCAGGTGCTGCTGCCAGCTCTCTGGAATGGGTTCATCTTACGTGATTGAAACTTTGTACCAGTTGAATAACAACTTCCGCGTCCCTGGTCCCTGGTCCCTGGTTGCCGTTCAGTTGATAAGTCGTGTCCAACGCTTTGTAACCCCATAGACTGAAGCACGCCAGGCTTCCCTTTCCTTCACTATCTCCCAGAATCTGCTGTAACTCATATCCATGAGTCGATGATGCCATCCAACCATCTCATCCTCTGTTGCCCTCTTCTCCTGCCCTCAATCTTTCCCAGCATCAGGGTCTTTTCCAGTGAGTCGACTCTTCGCATCAAGTGGCCAAAGTACTGGCGCTTCAGCTTCAGCATCAGTCTTTCCAGTGAACATTCAGGCTTGATTTCCTTTAGGATTGACTAGTTTGATCTCCTTGCAGTCCAGGGGACTCAAGAGTCTTCTCCAACACCACAGTTTGAAAGCATCAATTCTTCAGTGCTCAGCTTTCTTTATGGTCCAATTCTCACATCCACACAGGACTACTGGAAAAACCATAGCTTTGACTATACTGTCTTTTGGCAAAGTGATGTCTCTGCCCCTGGTATCTGCCATTACATTTTCTGATTCTAGGAGTTTGACTGTTTTATGTACCTCATGTAAGTGGAATCATGCAGAATTTGTCCTCCTGTGTCTGGCTTATTTCACTCAGCATAATGTTCTCTAGTTCCGTCTGTGTTGTTACTAATGGTAGAGTTTCCTTCTTTTTCAAGGCTGAATAATATTTCATCATATGTGTGTTTATATATCACTTTTTAAAAACCTATTCATCCATAAATGGATATTTATGTTGTTTCCAGGTTTTCTATTGTTTTCTATTGTGAGTAATGCTGCAGTGAAGATGGGGGTGCAGAGATTCACAACATTGTAAATCAACTATACCTCAATAAAATAAATTGGAAAAAAAGTCTTGATTTTGATTCTTTCTCTTTAAAGATACTTCACAGAGCAGGATCTTTCAGGGAGGCTCAGTTTTGGCAGATAACGGTATTTTACTTTTCTTATTCAACCTGTTTCCTTCTTTCTGTGCATCACTGCACTGCCGGGGGTTACGGGTGGTGCAGCCCCCACCTCTGGGGAAGGGAGATCTGGGGAGGAACACGGGTGGGCCCCTCAGTGTTCCTGAACAGCCCCTGCCCCCCCTCACTCCCTGGCCCTTCATCCTCCTCTCTCCTCCTTGGTGAGGGTTCAGGAAGCCCTGGGGACTGGCCTCTAGAGGCAGGTCACCATCCAGCTGTGACTTGGATTCCCTTCTGTGTCATCAGTGTGACACCAGGTTCACCTTTAGTTTTTCTGATGTGCTACTTGGCCTTTCTTCTCAGCAGCAGCATCGAGAACATTTGAGGGCCAGTTTTGCTCGTTATAATGTGGGAATAACATCCCCCTTGCGGGATTCACTGAGAGGCCCATCTGTTTCCCATGAAGTTATGGGACCAGATGCCATGGTCTTAGTTTTCTGAATGTTGAGCTTTAAGCCAACTTTTTCACTCTCCTCTTTCACTTTCATCAAGAGGCTCTTTAGTTCCTCTTCACTTTCTGCCATAAGGGTGGTATCATCTGCCTGTGTGAGGTTGTTAATATTTCTCCCGGCAATCTTGATTCCAGTGTATGATTCATCCAGTCCAGCGTTTCGCACGATGTACTCAGCATATAAGTTAAATAAGCAGGGTGACAACATACAGCCTTGATGTGCTCCTTTCCTAATTTTGAACCTGTCAGTTGTTCCATGTCCAGCTCTAACTGTTGCTTCTTGACCTGCATACAGTATTTTAACAGCATCATCTTTTAGGATTTTAAATAGCTCAGCTGGAATTCTGTCACCTCCACTAACTTTGTTCATAGTAATTCTTCCTAAGGCCCACTTGACTTCACACTCCAGGCTGTCTGGCTCTAGGTGAGTGACCACACCTTCGTGGTTGTCCGGGTCATTAAAACCTTTCTTGTACAGTTCTTCTGTGTATTCTTGCCACATCTTCTTAATCTCTTCTGCTTCTGTTAGATCCTTGCCATTTCTGTCCTTTATCATGCCCATCCTTGCATGAAACGTTCCCTTGATAGTTCCAACTTTCTTGAAGAGATCTCTAATCTTTCCCATTCTATCGTTTTCCTCTCTTTGCATTGTTCATTTAAGAAAGCCTCCTTATCTCTCCTTGCTGTTTTCTGGAACTCTGCATTCCTTTGGGTACATCTCTCACTTTCTCCCTTGCCTTTTGCTTCTCTTCTTTTTCAACCATTTGTAAAGCTTCCTCAGACACCACTTTGCCTTCTTGCATTTCTTTTTCTTTGGGATGGTTTTAGTCACTACCACCTGTACAGAGTTCTGAATCTCCATCCGTAGTTCTTCAGGCACTCTGTCTAACGGATGTAATCCCTTGAATTTATTTGTCACTTCCACTGTATAACCATAAGGGATTCGATTTAGGTCATCCCTGAATTGCCTAGTAGTTTTCCCTATTTTCTTCAATTTAAGTCTGAATTTTGCAATAAGGAGCTCATGATATGAGCCATAGTCAGCTCCAGGCCTTGTTTTTACTGACTGTGTAGAGCTTCTCCATCTTTGGCTGCGAACAACCCAATCAGTTTGATTTCTGTATCAACCATCTGGTGATGTCCATGTGTAGAGTTGTCTCTTGGGTTGCTGGAAGAAGGTGTTTTCTGTGACCAGCATGTTGTCTTGACAAAACTCTGTTAGCCTTTGCCCTGCTTCATTTTGTACTCCAAGGCCAAACTTGCCTGTTATTCTGGTTATCTCTTGACTTCCTGCTTTTGCATTCCAATCCCCTATGATGATAAGGACATCGCTTTTGGTGTTAGTTCTAGAAGGTGTTGTAGGTCTTCACAGAGCTAGTCAGTTTCAGCTTCTTCAGCATCAGTGGTTGGGGCATAGACTAACACCTGCAAAAAGAATTAAGTGGCTGGGTTGAAGAAGAAACGATGCCTAGTTGTGGACATGACTGGTGGTCAAGTCCGATGCTGTAAAGAACAATATTGCATAGGCACCTGGAATGTCAGGTCCATGAATCAGGGTAAATTGGAAGAGGTCAAACAGGAGATGGCAAGAGTGAACACTGACATTTTAGGAATCAGTGAACTAAAATGGACAGGAATGGGTGAACTTAATTCAGATGACCATTATATATACTACTGTGGGCAAGAATCCCACAGAAGAAATGGAGTAGCCCTCAGAGTCAACAAGAGAGTCTGAAATGCAGTACTTTGGTGCAGTCTCCAAAATGACATAGTGATCTTAGTTTGTTTTTAAGGCAAACTATTCAACATCACTGTAATCCAAGTCTATGCCCCGACCACTGATGCCTGGAGGTACACTGCTATATTTTGGTGTTTATACTTCTAGACCTGCTGCTTTAAAAGTAAGGCCATAGTAGTTAATATTGTACATGCAATTTGCTTCCTGCTTTTTTTTTTAATTGAGCACTACCTGAGTTATTTTACCCCAGTGTTTTAGCCATCGTACTTTAGTCTGCCTAAGATCTCCTGGAATAGGTGTAACACAATTTATATGACCATGTTCCTCTTCTTGGATATTTAGGCTGTTTCCTACTTTTAGTGTTTATAAAGAACAATCTGCCAAATACAGAGATCTTATCCAAAGAAATAAAAGCAAAGTGTGGTGGTAGGGGCAGATTTTGGCTGGGGAGGATTTCCGGTTTCTCTCAGACCCTTCGCTCATGAGACCAACTTTCTTTGGGATTCTGTCTCCTTGGCCCAAGTTTTAGGTCTAAGAGTCTACTCCTGCACCACCCCCTCCCCTGCCCCAGCCTCTCTCTGATTTGGCTTTGTGTTCTGTGCCACTCTGCACACAGGTGGTCTTGGCTGAGTTTAGTGTCTCTGGGCCTCAGTTTCCTCATCTGGGAAATGGGGATGCTGAGATCCTGGTTCCCAGGCTTTGCTGGGTGGTCCCATACACTGATGCATGGGAGGGCTCCTCAGCTGTAAGGCGTGTGCTGCTGGGCTGTGGCCTTGGCTGTTCTGAGTGCAGAACGCCCTGCGCAGTTTGCATGTGGCAGGTGACCCAGACTTAAGCCAGTCAGAGCAGGAGTTGGTCGAGACAGAATGAACCTGAGGAGACTGAAAGGAGGCTGGCGGGACGCGTGTGGGAAGGCAGCTGCCATCTTGTGGCTGCAGAGGAGCGCCAGAAGACAGAATCGGAGCGGAGGGAGAGACACTCGGTTCCCATGATCGAGTCGCTGAATCCCGTCATGCCTGAAGCTAGCGCTCTCCCTAAAGGGTTCCGTCGTGAGAGTTAAAGATCTCCCTCTCTCTCCTAGGTCAGTCTGAATTGTCCCTTTCTTTCTTTCTCCCCCCTGGAGGAGGAAGTGGCACCCCACTCCAGTACTCTTGCCTGGAGAGCCCCACGGACGGGGGAGCCTGGTGGGCTGCAGTCCACGGAGTCGCAGAGAGCCGGACACGACTTCACTTTCACTTTCACTTTCTTTCTCCCTTCTTCCTCCCTCCCTCCCTTTCTCTATTTCTTTTTTGGGTTATTTGAAACCAAGAGTCCACACTGTTAATTTACTTTCTTTTGAGATAATGGAAGGTCACCAAAAGAACATGATAGAAATGCAGGTTCTCAGAGAGTCCAGTCGTGGCCAGGAATCCTTGTTTTGACAAGCCCTCCAGTTGAAGTTGAGGCACACTCAGGTCTGAGGACCTGTGCCTTGTTATGATGTCTGCTTGAAAGAACACAGTGTTTTCCTTTATTTGAGGGCCTTTCTGGTGGCTCAGACGGTAAAGAATCTGCCCGCAGTGTGCAAGACCCAGGTTCGATCCCAGGGTCGGGAAGATCCCTGGAGAAGGGCATGGCAACCCACTGCAGTATTCTTTCCTGGGAGATCCATGCACAGAGGAGCCTGGCGGCCTACAGTCCACGGGGTTGCAGAGTCAGACAGGACGGAGTGACTAACACCCTTCCCGGGGCAGCTCCACTCACGACCTGCAGACCCAGCGTGCAGGGCCCGGACTGGCGGCTCTCGTCGAGGCAAGTAGGCCCCGAGATCTGGGAGGTCTCGCATGAGGGTCCACTTTGGGGGGAGTCCGGGAATCCCACTCCAGCGACCCTTTTGGGTCCTTCATCGGCGCCCAAGCCGAACAGGTCGATCCTCGTGTACGTTTGGCCTTGACTCTCTTAACGGTGCGGGGCAGCCACTCGTGTTGTCTGAGCTTCTCAGCGCGTCCCTGCCCTGGGCCCGCGGACCGGCTCTTCCCGGGACGGGGCGGGCGGCTCCGGCGCGCGCAGCTCCGCGCCTGCCCCCGGCGGCCGCGAGGTGGCGCTGTTGCACTTCCCCGCGGGCTCCGGCTCCCCGGCCCCGCCGGGCCCGCGGGGCAGTGGCCGCGCGCCGTCGGCCGGGGCGGCGTTCACGGGGGCGTCCGGGAGGGACATGCGGCCCAGAGGCCTTGGACGGAGGGGGCGCTGGCTGCGGGGTCGGAGCTGCAAAGCCCCGAGGGGCTTGACTGTCCCACCCGCGGGCCCGGCGCGCCCCCCGGCGCTCGGAGGGCAGGGCTCGGGTCACAGCCCGATACCAGTCCCGCAGAGGAGCGCGCAGAAAAGCGGACGCGGGCTGCTTCTCTGTGTCTGTGTTTGTGTGTATATCTGTGTGTGTGTGTGTGTGTGTGTCTGTGTGTCTGTGTCTCTGTGTGTATGTTTCTGTGTGTCTGTGTGTTTGTGTGTGTGTCTGTCTGTATCTGTGTGTGTCTGTCTGTGTGTGTCTGTGTGTTTGGGTGTGTGTGTCTGTGTTTGTGTGTGTATCTGTGTGTGTGTCTGTGTCTGTGTGTCTGTGCCTCTGTGTGTGTGTCTGTGTCTCTGTGTGTGTGTATGTTTCTGTGTGTCTGTGTCTGTGTGTGTGTCTGTGTGTGTGTCTGTGTGTGTCTGTGTGTGTGTGTGTGTTTTGTGTGTGTGTCTGTGTGTCTCTGTATCTCTGTGTGTGTCTGTGTGTTTCTGTGTGTGTCTGTGCCTCTGTGTGTGTCTCTCTGTGTCTCTGTGTGTGTATGTCTGTCTGTGTGTGTGTGTCTGTCTGTGTCTGTGTCTCTGTGTGTGTCTCTCTGTGTCTCTGTGTTTGTATGTCTGTCTGTGTCCACGGGATTCTCCAGGCAAGAATCCTGGAGTGGGCTGCCATTTCCTCCTCCAGGGGATCTTCCCAACCCAGGGATCGAACCCACATTAATGGCACTGGCAGGCAGATTCTTTACCACTGAGCCACGGGGGAAGCCCTGTCTCCCAATTTACAGGTGGGGAGATAGAGGCACAGAAAGGTGAGCCGGGCCACACCGCATGAAGGGCGGAGGCAGGCTGCACCACCAGTCTCTTTGGCTCCAGAACCTCCTGGACACAAAGCTGGCGGCCATTGGCTCCAGGAGGGGTCCCTGGAAACGGCGCCCTGACTGAAGGGGGGCTGCCTCTGTTGGGGCCTCTTGGGGTCATCTCTTCTCACTGGCTTCAGGCCAAAGAGGAGCCAGAGGGCCCCAGCACTCTGGGGTCACACTGCTCTGGGGGAGGCCCCCCCAGATCAGCTCCAGGGTCCTGCGGAGCCGCCTTGACTTCCCGCAGGCGCAGCTCTGGTTCCTCCAGGGGGGATCTTTCGGAAGCGCTCAGCATCCATCCCCCCAAGGCTGCACTGAGCAGGATTGCTGAAGCTGCAGCTTTAGAGGGGGCCTTTTCTCGGGAAGAGAACCTGGGCCGCAGGCGGGGGCGAAACCAGGTAAGGGCGATAGGGAAGTCCCGTGTCAGGACAGACAGTCCGCCAGAGCCGAGCAGGTCCACGGAGGTCTGCGGTGGTCTCAGCCCCCATCCCTCTCTGGCTTCTGCCCCTTAGTGGATACAACTCTGAGACCGTCAGGATCATCCCCACACACCTAGCTCCTCACGCCTCCTGACATTGCTGAAGCCAGCCCTGCTCCGCTCACCCAGGTCCAGTAAAGACAATGGACCGACACAGGGTTGTGGTGAAGGCAAGCGCAGAGTTGATTGTAGGCGCCAAGCAAGCTGTCTGGGCAGCTAGTGCTTAAGGGCTTGAACTCCCCAAAGGCTTTCAGGGAAAGCTTTCTAAAGATAGGGCGAGGGAGAGGGGTTGTGGAGGGTGTGATCATCTTGTAGACATTCTTCTGACTGATTCGTTGTGAGGTAATTGGGAGCCAACATCATCAACTTTCTGGTTCCGACCTGTCTGGGGTCTATGGGCTTGTGGACAGCACGCAATTAACTTCTTCCACCTGATGGGAGTTTCAATATCTGCAAAATGGCTCAAAGGACATGGCTCAGAATATTATCTATGGTCCTTGAGGAATTCAATTCTTTGACTTTTGTTTAATAATGAAACCATTATTATTTTGCCTTGCTTTCCTGTTTTCCTTTTTTTCCTGCATTTTATCACTTCTCTGATTAAACTTACCCTTTGGAACTTGGGGAAGCCTAGGAGGCTAAAGTTTTCTACAGACAAGAGGCAGGCAGAGGACAGGGGCCAGTGGGTTTGTCCTGGGGAAGGCTGAGACGTGATCTAATTTACGTTTCCGAGCTTATTTCCTCACACTTTACTTTCTTCTTTCTCTGAACGTCTCCCTTAGAGTTTCCAGCGGTTTGTGATGATGAATCTGCTTGTTTCTCTGGTTTGCCATCTGCCTCCTCTGTCCCCCTAAGTTCCATGACACTGTCGATTTTGATCCCTACTGTGCTCAGGCCTAAGGAAGATTCTGGAACCTAGTGGGTCCTGGAGAAAATTGGAGTTGGCCTCCTCCTGAGCCCCATGCTGGTCGCATCCCTGTCAGGTCACACTTGGCGCCGACTGATGCTCTGCTGGGTTGGACACTGTGCCGTGGCCCTTCAGCCCTGTCTCCACGTCCTTTCCTTTTTTCCTTTTTAACGACGCTGGCCGGTTTGAAGCATGCAGTAAGGCTGCTGTTCCTTCTCAAGTGTTGTGTCTGGAGGCAAGTTTAAAGTCGGAACCTTCCTGGGTGCCCTCCCTCAGCGCGCTCTTGTGATTCCTCTTTGCTTCCACGGTTTCCGTGCAAACCCTCTTGCTTCAGGAGGCGGCTCTTTCCCCATGTGGGCTCTGGGGGAAAAAAAACCAAGTCTTTCTTCTCAGCTCTGGTTGTCAGACCTGAAGGCGCCTCCTGGCTTCTGGCAGGAAGGCCTGGCTTCGGACGGACGGGGGTGATGCTGGCAGCCCCCGCGGTTCCCTCCGCGTCCCCAAGGGGCGGATCCGGGCGGGGACCCGCCTACCTTCTGCCTCCCCGGTGGTGTCCCTGTGCAGTGCTGAAAACACGCCAGTGTGTGCTGTGTGACAAACAGCAGGGGGTTGGTGGGAACGCTGGGGCCCAGGAGAGGGGGTGCTGGAAGCTGTTACCTCCCCGCGGGGTGCGGGGGTGACCGCAGCGCCTCTGGAGGAGGGGGTCGTGCTGGGCCGCAGGGGCTCGGGGCTCGGGGCTCGGGGCTGCAGCAGGGATATCCCTGCGGCCGGTCTTTCGTGTGGTCCTTGCTGGTCGAGGAAGGGAAAAAGACACTTCTGTTCTGATGTTTGATGCTGGGACCGCAGCCTGGGGAGGTGTAAGGAGAGCCAGGCCTGAGTCCTGAGTTCACGTCTTGGTTCTGTCTCTGACATCGTGGGGCCGGAAGTACTCCTGAGCCTCTTCCGTGTCCAAAGTTGGCATCAGCGTCAGAGAATGTGTCTAACGGGCATCGTGCTTGCCCACAGTGGTGTCTCCAAAGCGCGGTGTCCTCCCGGCCGCCTTCCCACTTGCTCCTCTGCAGGGGGTGGGGACAGACCCAGCAGAAGGCCCGAGTGGGCACAGTCACCCCTGGGCTCCCGCTGCCCTGCCACCTTTGACTTTCGCTGTTTGGCACTGTTTGCAGGGTACCCAGGACTTGCTACGGACCTGGTGCAGGAAGACGTACAGGGACGGAAGTGATCACTGTCCTGTAGCAGACTGTGATCATGCTCACCGTTTTCGAGGAACAAAAGGCACAGGACCCACCCTGGCCACAGGGGAGCCCCAGGTGGATCCGGAGGAGAGGGGCCAAGGGGCGGGGTTGGTACCAGCCTTTACTGTGCTTTCCACGGAGGCAATGATTGAGGCAGAGTGTGCGGCCTTGGGCTGGCTGGAGTCCTTTCAGTGCCCTGGGCGTGTGGGGCTCTGGCTGATCGTCTGAGGCCTGGCCCTGGGGTGCGGGGGGGCGGGTGGAGAGTGGGTCTGAGTGGAGCGCCTGATAGGGTGGTTGAGGGTGTGGGGTCTGGATTGGCCGGTCTTCCAGTGTCGTGAAATTGCTGCTCATCTGGAAGAAATGGTGAACCCTGGCAGGGACAGTCCCTCCAGGGTCAGCAAGGCCCGAGATGTCAGGGCCTCAGGAAAGAGAAAATAAGTGACGTGGTCAGTCCAGCGGCCTTCCACCCCCAGGAAGGAGGCAGATCTGACTGTGAGGATCCCAGCCCAACCAGGCTGTGCTGTGCTCCCTCGAGGCCACGGCTTGTGTTCATGGTCTTCTAGATGCATGTTGCCTGGCCACAAATGAAAACTTGCTGGGTGAACACAGAAAGGCTGGGCATTTCATTCAAACAGACATGCTTCTGGTATTGCGCCAGTCTTGGCAGGCAGAGCGGTGCACACTGATGCCTTGTGCAGAGCCTTTCCTCCTTTTCTTGCTCAATCATCAGCCGGGCGGTCACCAGGGATGCCAACCTCAGATGGGCTGGTAAGGCCCAGGAAACAGTGACCCCTCAGGAAGAGGGCAGCATGGTGAGGATGCCTTGCCTTGTGTCTCACCTGAGTTTCTGTTCTTTCTGATGGCAACTCGGGAGGAGAAGAAAGAACTGTATGCACTCTGAAATGGCAGAGGTCAGAATTTACCAGCTTTCATTTGCAGCTGTGAATGAGACCGTTCTAGGTCACCAGCTCCAGGGCAGGGCAGTAGAATCAAGTGACCTTGC
Organism: Okapia johnstoni; assembly: GCA_024291935.2. Classification (NCBI taxonomy): domain Eukaryota; kingdom Metazoa; phylum Chordata; class Mammalia; order Artiodactyla; family Giraffidae; genus Okapia; species Okapia johnstoni. The sequence goes on from CM044326.1 coordinate 6,788,376, forward strand.
ACGTTTGTGTGTGCGCACAGGCGTGTGCAGGGGTATGTGTGTGCGCACAGGCCATGGGGTGGTCAGACCTTTGTGGGTTCTCGGGATGAGGGTGAAGGTCACTCCTGGGCTCCCATGAGTACACACCTAGTGTGGGGAAGACAGACCCTTCTTTCTCAGCTCTCTGACCAGGAGGGAGGGGCTTCTGATTAGCAGTGATGCTGCCCAATGTCTGGGAGTGGGGTCTGGCTTGATAGCATCAGTGGGCTTGGATTGAGGAAATTTTAGAGGACTTCAGACTCTTGGGTGGAAGACTGCAGCCTGTTGGTTGAGCCAGCCTGGCCATTAAGGCCCTTCATCCAGTCTTAAGTTTCTCCAGAGAATGTGTAATGCCTCCTTCCCTCTCACCCTCCCTTCCTCCCTCTTGCCTTCCCTTCCCAGCTTCCCTTCCTCCCTTCTGCACCATCCATGAACCAGTCACTGTGTCATAGGCACTGGGCACGGAACAATGAACAAGGAAAGGCCCAGTGCCTGCTCGGCCGGAGTGATGATCTGGACCAGGTTTTTCGGTCGTACACTTGGGGCTGGACGACTGTTTGTGGTGGGGCCTCTGTGCCCTGGAAGGTGTTTAGCAGCATCCCGGCCTCTATCTGGAAGACCCAGTGTCCCTGGGTGACCCGGCAGCCCCACTCCTGGAGCACGAAGGGCTTCGATGGCATCTGTCCAATGTCACCTCCTGCTCACAGGCCAGTGGAGCTGGCAGATGGCGCTTAGTTTCTTCCTGTTGAGACAGTGATTGACCATGGGTCTCCAAATAAAGCGCCAGTCCAGGAGAGGACCTGTCTTAATAACGTGGGCAGGATTGTCATGGAAGCTCTTAATTGGCATCACCTGAAAAGGTAGGCGGAGGTATCAGTGAATAAGATTAAGAACAAAGTGACCTTCCCTGTGATTCTATTTTGTCCTTTCCTTCACCTTGAAATAACTGTGTGTAGGGGAAAGTATTCATGTGCTAGCAGACCTACCATCTGAATTTTGTCTACTTTTTGCATAAACCTTGAATTCCCTCTGGGTTTCCCTCTGGGTTTGCTTCCCCCTTAAAGGGGAGGCAAAGGAGAGTGTGTAAATGGATTTCTTTGTGCTTCATCCAGGGGGCCAGCCTCAGCTTATGCCAGGTGTTTGGCTGCATCTTGAGCTTGGCAAAGGCCTGTACATATGCTTCCCGTGATGTCCAACAGAAGAGGACCGTCTGATTCAAGAATCCTTTACAGGAGATGCTGTCAACACCCGCTGCATGACTCTCCCCATGTCCAGCTGGGTTTCTTTCTCTTTGGTCAGCTCCAGAGTGTTGATGGGTCAATCAATGCCGTGCTTGCAATTTTATCTCAGCTGGGAGTTCTGATGGGCGCCTGTGTGCCCGTGTGCATACGTGCGTGTGAGCTCGCTCCTTGGTCAACACATACTCGGTTAAAGTGCTACAAGATGCTGCTGGGAAGGATTTCATCTTGCTCATTTCAGTGTCAAAAGAGGCTGTGCCTGCTTCAAGTTGCTCGGGTGCTCAAGGATGATTACAAGCATTTTCAAAAGCAAGACACGAAAATGGAAACTTCTTAGTGTAACAAGGTACGCTTTGGCCATTTTGGTCACTGAAATGATAAGTTTGGAAACCCCTTTAAGTGAAATCAAGAACACCTTTTTTGAGAAGATGTTTTTTACAAAGGAAACCTGTATTCTCTCCCCAAACTAACAATGGTGATGGTGTTCATGATGCCAGTGACAGAGCCACATAATTTCCACGTGCAAAGGCCTTCAGGCCCCTCTCAGTCACTCAGTCTCCAAACCTTGGAATCATCTTTTTGATCTTTCTTTTCTATCTTCTTGTCATCAGCCAGTTACCCAGATCCACAGCATTTCCATCGTTCATGACTCATGGTTCCCGCCCTTTCTGTCCCACCACCCTCGCCCAGCCCCTCACGTGTCTTCCCTAAACCCTGGGAAGGGCTGTCTACCAGTGTCCTGATTCCCTTCACTCTGTCATTCACTCTCTCCAGGACTCCTGCAGGAGCCTCCACCCTGGACTCACTTTTCAGTTTTGTTCACGTCCTCACCAGTTTCTGGAGACACCTTTGTGCGTGATCTGTCTAAAGTGCACATCTGATCATGTTCGCTCCTTGCCTAAACCCCTGCTTGCCCTCTCGCCAAGGGCTGAGTCCTATCCTGCCTTCCTCTGTGGTGCCTGGGGCTCTGGGCCGCAGCCCCTCGTCTGCTCCTGGGAGTCTTGAAGCCACGTGGTGGTCTGCAGCACGGTCACAGCGGGCGCTCCCCACCTTAGCGTCCTGCTCCTGTTTCCCTTTAGCGGGCGGGTTGAAGGACGGGGGAGAGGGGAAGCAGAACAGTGGGGGCCCTGTGAATCTAAGTCCCGAGAGTCCAGAGACATTTGGAGAGTGCTGAACTTTACAGCTGGCGAGGAAAGGGGTCCCCAGCCAATTTTATGTGGGCCTCAGAGGACCTATATACTCTGAATCTGCGTAGAGATTCCGAAACCAAGGTGCTAATTAAACTCCCTACTGATCTTGACCTGGAAGGCGAGGCCCTGTCCCGAGTCCCCCGTAAGCCCTGCAGCACCTGAGAACTCACAGCCTTCCCTGGCGGAGGAAGGTGCCCAGAGGAATTTCTGCTTCTCTGTGCATTTTAAACTCACTTTCAAGTGAGGGAAAGAGGCACTTTGTCACCCCTATGCAAGAAGCCAAATTCTCCAAGGCGGTCTGTCCTACTCCTGCTCAACACAGACAGTACTGTGGGTGGTGTGCGTGCTCATTAGAATGAGTACAGTTGGTTGTTTTTTCAAATTTTTTAAATTGAAGTACAGTTGATTTACAATGTTGTGTTAACTTTTGCTGTACAACAAAGTGATTCAGTTATACATACATATACATACATATATATATATATACATTCTTTTTAAAAGCAGTGTGAATACAGTTGACTTTTAAATAGAGCAGTTGGCCAATGTTACGTGGCAGTCTGGGTGGGAGGGGAGCTTGGAGGAGAATGGATACATGTATATGGAGGCCTGAGTCTCTTCCCTGAAACTATCACAACATTGTTAATCAGCTATATCCCAATAGGCAAAATGAAAAGTTTAAAAAAATGTTGAATGTTTTGACAAAAATTTTAAAGGCACAGAACAAAGAAAAAAAAAAAAGAGAGCAGTTAGCAAATCTGGAGCTCCCTACCCTTTGCTAAATGCAGAATAGCAACCTTTTTTTTCCCCAAATTGAAGTATAGTGGATTTACAATATTGTATTAGTTTCAGATATACAGCAAAATGATTCAGTTATATACGTATTTGTTGTTGTCACTTAGATGCTAAGTCGTGTCTGATTCTTTTGTGACCCCATAGACTATACCTACCAGGCTCTTCTATCCAGGGATTTTCCAGGCAAGGAAACTGGAGTGGGTTTCCATTTCCTCCTCCAGGGGACCTTCCTGAACCAGGGATCGAATCTGTGTCTCCTGCATTGCAGGCGGATTCTTTACTGACTGAGCCATGTGGGGCTTCCCTGGTGGCTAAGTGGTATAGAATCTGCCTGCCAATGCAGGAGATGTGAATTCAATCCCTGTGTCAGGAAGATCCCCTGGAGGAGGAAATGGCAACCCACTCAAGTACTCTTGCCTGGAGAATCCCATGGACAGAGGAGCCTGGTGGGCTACAGTCCATGGGGTCGCAAAGAGTTGGACACGATTGAAGCTACTGAGCACAAGCGTGCACACACACACACACACACACACTCAATATATATATATCTCAGATTATTTTCCATTATAGATTATTATAAGATATTGAATATAATCCATTGTGCTATACAGTAAATCCTTATTGCTTGTCTATTTTATGTATAGTAATTTATATCTGTTAATCCCATGCTCCTAATTTATGCCTCCCCCTATCTTTTTTTCCTTTTGTAACCATAAATTTGTTTTCTATGTCTGTGGGTCTGTTTTGGTTTTGTATATAGATTCAGTTGTATTATTTTTTAGATTCTACATATAAGTGATATATATATATATGTATATATATATATATATGTTTGTCTTTCTGTATCTGACTTGTTTTACTTAGTATGATAATCTCTAGGTCCATCCATGTTATTGAAAATGGCAAAAAAAATTAATTTTTTATGGCTGAGTAGTCTATTGCGCTTCCCAGGTGGCTCAGAGGTAAAAGAGTCCACCTCCCAATGCAGGAGCCTCAGGAGATGTGGGTTCAATCCCTGTGTTGGGAAGATCCCCTGAAGGAGGAAATGGCAACCGTCTCCAGTATTCTTGCTGGGATTCTGTGGACAGAGGAGCTTGGCAGACTACAGTCCATAGGGTCACAAAGAGTGACTGAGCAGGCACACACACAAGTATTCCATCATATATGTGTATATATATTTCTGTATCTTATATATATATATGTATATATATATATGGATATAAGCATATATATCTCACATCTTAAGCCAGTGTTCTGTTGATATGAACTTGGATTATTTTCATGTCTTGGCTATTATAAGTGGTGTTGCTATGAAACATTGGGGAGAATATATCTTTTCAAATTAGAATTTTCATTTGTTTCCAGTTACATACCCAGGGGTGGGATTGCTGGATCATACGGTCACCCTATTTTTAGTTTTTTAAGGAATCTCCATATTAGTCTCCATGGTGGTTGCACCAATTTCCATTCCCATCAACAGTATAGGAGGGTTCCCCTTTCTTCACACCCTCTTCAGCATTTATTATTGTACACTTTTGGATGATAGCCATGCCAAATGCAAAACAAAGCTGCCTTCTGCACCAACCCCCTTCCACTCTGGGTTTGCAGATATTGGGAGGGACTTGGTGCTTTTGCCTTTCAGTCATCTTTGTCGCTACCGGTCAGGTTTGAGTGGACCTTCCTAGGTGTCTACTTCATTGCAGTGTATGGTGCTCCTTAGTGTGATCCACAAAATATTTCCCTTTTTTCCTACTCTGTGCATATGCTGAGATTGCACTTCCTGGCTCCCTGGAGGTTGGGTGGTGCCAAGGGATTAGTTCAAGCTCATGATTGTGGTTCACCCACGGAGGGGACATTTTATTTCCAGTTTGAGACCCTCCAGGGTTCGCTTTCTTCTTGGAGTTGGTGATAAGAACCATTTGAGATACTAATTGCTCAGCAAGCCTTGATCTCTGAGAGGAGTCCCCTCGCTGACCTGCAAGGGATATGTGACATGATTTTTAACCCACTGAGATTCTGCAGCTGTTTGTTACTACAGCACAACCTAGCATTCCCTGACTGATACATAGTGTTGACATTTTTGGCAACCTAATATTTGTTATAACTTCACTTACACAGAAAATATGTCTGCCTTTCCTGGTTTACCAATTTACATTTCCTTGAGAGAATTTTCACTGATGATCTATTGGATGCTTAGAATTTACTGTCCTTTGCAAGATTTGGAAAAGAGGAGTTGTATTCTATTTTTGGCCACTCAGCCCAGTGGTCTGATAACCACACTTTGTGTGGTTAATCTTTCTGGCTTGATAACAGATACCCCAGCTTTGGACATGCCACTCCATGGCAGAGCTTGGTTAATGTTGATAATGACTACAACTTGGTGAGTGCTGACCACGTACCAGGCAATGAGCATATCTTACTTCTGATTCTCAGCATAGGCCTTATTCTCAGTGATAACTTTGAGAGACAAAGAGGCTAAATACCTTGCTTGAAATCACTTTGCTAATGGAACCAAGATTTTCACCCAACTCTGGATGTAAAAGTCAATCTTTTTATTTTATCTAACCTCTTCTCCTTTGCAAAATTTCCAGGAAAGGGGTGAAAGGTCCCTTTTCCTTAGGGCTATTATCCTTGGGGATTTAGTACTTTGATGTTCTTTCGTTGGATGCTATATTTTCTTTTGTCCACTCAAATTCACACCCTCTTTTATAAATTTGTTCACTCACTCATTCATTCATTCATCTATTAAATAGACTTTTTTGAGTCTTTTAGGTGCTGGGTTTCATTTGTGGCTGAGACTCAGATGTGATCAGGTTATGATTCTTACTCTCAACCTCAGTTGGTTCACAGCCTTGAGAGGATGGTAATATGAGTATAGACCCACAGAAAGTATTACAGACACATCCACAGCAGAGGCAATTCCTAGTATAAATGGGGCATCAGGTTGTGTCAGGGTTGACTTCCTGGAGGAGGTGACCCCAGAAATAGTTGTAGAAGTTTTGTCTTCTGTGTGTCTTTGAGAGTCTTTCACTGTTTGTACCCCATCCCATCCCACTAAATCCATATCCTCAGGATCAGTGTTATTATCACCAGCCCAGTCCTTCTGTTTTTGAAGGTTGAAACATCAGGGCCAAGAACTACCAGATGTACAAGCTCTGCTTAGAAAAGGCAGAGGATCTAGAGGTCAAATGGCCAACACTCCTTGGATCATGGAGAAAGCAAGGGAATTCCAGAAAAACATCTTCTTCATTGACTACAAGAAAGGCTTTGACTGTGTGGATCACAACAAAATGTGGAAAATTCTTCAAGAGATGGCAATGCCAGACCACCTTACCTGCCTCCTGAGAAGCCTATGCAGGTCAAGAAGCAACAGTTAGAAATGAACATGGAACAACTGACTAGTTCAAAATTGGGAAAGGAGTAAGACAAGGTTGTATATTGTCACCCTATTTATCTAACTTATATGCAGTGTACATCATGAGAAATGCCGGGTTGGATGAAGCACAAGCTGGAATCAAGATTGCCGGGAGAAATACAAACAACCTCAGATATGCAAATGATACCTCTCTAACGGCAGAAAGTGAAGAGGAACTAAAGAGCCTCTTGATGAGGGTGGAAGAAGAGAATGAAGAAGTTGGCTTAAAACTCAACATTCAAAAAACTAAGATCAGGGCATCTGGTCCCATCACTTTATGGCAAATAGAAGGGGAAAAAGTAGAAGCAGTGAGAGATTTTGTTTTCTTGGGCTCCAAAATCACTACAGATGGTGATTGTGGCCCTGAAATTAAAAGACACTTGTTTTTAGGAAGGAAAGCTATGACAAATCTAGACAGCATATTAAAAAGCAAAGACATCACTTTGCTGACAAAGGTCTATATGGTCAAAGCTATGGTTTTTCCAGTAGTCATGTATGGATGTGAGAGTTCGACCATAAAGAAGGCTGAGCACTGAAGAATTGATTCTTTCAAATTGTAGTGCTGGAGAAGACTCTTGAGAGTCTTTTGGATTGCAAGGAGATCAAACCAGTCAATCCTAAAGGAAATCAACCCTGAATATTCACTGGAAGGACTGAAGCTGGCTGAGGCTCCAATATTTTGGCCACCTGATGCGAAGAGCCGACTCATTGGAAAAGACCCTGATGCTGGCAAAGATTGAAGGCAGGAGCAGAAGGGAATGACAGAAGGTGGGATGGTTGGATGGCATCACCAACTCAATGGACGTGAGTTTCAGCAAACTTCGAGAGACGGTGAAGGACAGGGAAGCCTGGTGTGCTGCAGTCCATGGCCTCGCAAAGAGTTGCCCACGACTGAGCGACCGAACCACAACAGCAGCAGCAACTGCGCCCCTAGAGCCCATCCTCTTCCCCCAGCAGGCGCCCGACTCCCTTTCTGTTCTCCTGTCTCCACCAATTACTGCTTCCCTATGTCTCTTACAAAGAAGATTAGGTGCCCCGCCTAAAGAATTCTAGCGCTTTGGGGACATAAATAGATTTTTCCAGACTTTGGCCTGTCACTTGTTCTTAATGGCTTGGGGTTGGTTGTAGAACTCTTCTCCAGCAGGGAAAATGAACAGGCCTCTGACTGTGGGCTCCTGAGACGGCTGGGATAATTTGAGCAGAAACGGCTTTGCGGCTCTGGGGGAAAATGTAATTCTCGTGTATGAGAAGCATGAACCAGAGTTGCCATGTTCACCTCTTGTTTTTAAACCCCCCACAGGCCAAGTCACATATCTGGGTCACAGGGTCTATTGATTACCTGTCAGGGCCTGAGGTGCGGGTAATCAATAACACTAACCTACAGGAAAGGTGGCCTTGAATGCAGAAATGCCATCACGTTGACCCACTGTTTCTTTTGGTCTGTAAGTGCTTTGCAAGGAAGCAAAACTCTCCAAACTAGAGCCACAGACCTCCCCGATCCTGACCATGTTCCTTCAAGTCAAGGCTTTAGAAATGCCCCCTCCGAATGAATCAAAGGAGTTTGTTCTCTGGGTCCCCCAGCTCTTAAATAGCCATGGGGTTTGCGTGGGGGGTGGGCAGGGAAGAGACACACATTGCAACAGGAGAATTCCTCAGGAAGAAAGATGAGGAGGGATTTTGTCAGGAAGTCCCTAGGGCCATAACCTTGACCTTTTATTAACGTTTAATCAGGTGCTTAGAGCAAAGCATTTAAAATCTCCTGCAGACCCACAGGACTAATGAAGAGTCCTGGGGTGGAGGAAGCTGGCTTTTCCTGGGTCAGCGTCTGACACCCCCTACCCTTTCCTTCTGGAGAGAAGTGTCACCTGGAGCAGGTGCTGGCTTCTTACCTCGCGTCCGCCTGGAGGTCAGGTCCAGCATTTGTGTTGAGAAGAGCTGGTGACATAGCAGCTGCCGTGACTATTTCCCCAGCACCCAGTCCCTCTTTCTCCTTCCTCAGGGATCTCACGCACCAGGGGCAGCTGTGGGAGGCGGGAAGTGTGGCTGCGGAATCCGGGTGTAGCGTCCCCTAGTCGCTGAGCTGAGTTGCGAGGGGAGCATATGACCTGTGCTGGCCAATGGGAGGAAAGTTTCAGGGTCCACAGAGGGAGGAGGGGCTCTCTCTCTCTCTCGCCGAGTAAAGAGTCTACCTTCCGGTCCGCCTGTTTGATGCGTAGCTGCTGCTGGCCGCCATCTTTCAGCTTCCTGGAGACCAGCGTCATCCTGAAGTTGACTATGGCCAGCAGAGCACAATCCTGGAAGATCCCATTGAACTGAGAAACCAGTGCTCAACCTAGGCACCCTATTATAGAACGTAAACGATGTTCATATTTTAAAACCAGTTTGAGTCTGGGTTGTCTGCTGTTTAGAGTTGAAAACATCCAAACCGGGCAGATATCATGGTATAGCTGTGATCCTGGATTGTGGTCGAATGATGCTGGTTAACATAAAACCCCACAGTCTGGGCCACTGGATGTGGGAAGGGAGTTTGAATTACAGAAAGTCTGGGGAAAAGGCGTGTGTTATCCATAGGGAAGCCTGTGGGATTAATTACAGACCTCTTGATGGGGGGTGTTCCTGGGTGACATTCTGGGCAAGGAGGGAGTTTGGGTGTTGGATGCCACCGGCCTGGCTGGGCGAGTTGTTCAGAGTGGACAGTGGTCCACAATACCAGTTCCACTCTTTAATGGTTTGTCATCCCACGACTGATAGAAGTCACACGTAATGGTGTTTACAATGGCTTCTTCTCTAAAGAACAGCGGAACCTCAGAAGTCAGAGACCAGCATTCTAGCACCTTCAGGTATCAAGAGCAGCTCCACGTTGGGAGCGCAGGGAGAGAGCAGAAGCTTCCGAGGGGCAGGGGAGGTAGTGATCCCAGAGCTACTCACCCGCCCTCCCTAAGCCATCACTGAGGACTGCAGACTCCCAACCCCAGGCTTGCAGAAAAGTGTGGTCTCCCAGGATGGGGCTCAGGAGTCTGTCTTTTCAGCAAGTGTTCCCAGGAGTTTTTAAAATTGATTAATTAATTATTTTGTAGATAAAGCCTTTGGATAATTGCCTTGAGGATTAGCAGTGACAGTGGCAGCAGGAAAGCTGAAGATGACAGGGTCCTTTCTGGAAGGAACAGACTAAGAAACTTGACTGAGGGATTAACTGTGTGTGAAATGGGAGGGGCAGAGGAGAGAGATAGCACATGTTGTTCCAGAGTACAGTGTACATGTGTGACGTGTGGTTATAGCACTGTGTAACGTGTGCATGTGTGACTTGTGTAATCACGGCACAACAGGTATGTGTGTGACTTGTGTAGTCACGGCACCATGTACAACAAGTACATGTGTGACTTGTGTAGTCACAGCACTGTGTATAACGTGTACATGTGTGACTTGTGTAGTCACGGCACAATGGGTACATGTGTGACTTGTGTAGTCACGGCACCATGTAAACGTGTACATGTGTGACTTGTGTAATCACGGCACAACGGGTATGTGTGTGACTTGTGTAATCATGGCACAATGGGTATGTGTGTGACTTGTGTAATCACGGCACTGTGTAAACGTGTACATGTGTGTCTTGTGTAGTCACGGCACCGTGTACAGTGCACATCAAACTTGGATTTGTGTCTGAAAATGAGGAAGGTTACTGACTAGTTGTGGCAGGAGCCTGGGCAGGGTGGACAGTGAGACCCGGGGCAGTGAGGTGCAGTCCCCGTAGTGGTGATTCTGCCAGTTGGGAATCTGCCCTTGACCCTGCGGCCCTGCGCTTGTACAGGATAAGCCCTCCCGGGTGAAGCCTGAGTGGTGGACTCAGCATCTGTTAGGGACACATTTCTGTAGGGTAAGGAAGAGACTCAAACAGGCTGGCATCAGGCCCTACAGCCTCATCTGACTTGCTCTAGAAATGTGAGTCCCCTAGGGAGGCCTGGACTCGGTGGGGCTGGCCAGGTCTGGACACCAGCATGGGCCCTGACTTACATGGTGCCTTTTTTTCCTTCCAGTTAAAAAAAAAATGTGGTGAAATACGCATAACATTAAATCGACCATCTCCACCATTTTCAAGTGTTCAGTTCAGTGGTATTAAGTCCCTTCATACTGTTGTACAACCGTCCCCACTGCCCGTCTCATGCCCGCTCCCTATCCTTGGCCACCAGCATACTTTCTGTCTCTGTGAACCTGACCTCTATAGGATTGGCATATATTCACTATTGATACGATGCACAGAACAGATAACTAGTGAGAACATACTGTATAGCACAGGGAACTCTGCCACTGCTCTGTGGTGACCTAAATGGGGAGAAAATCCAGAAAACAGGGATTTATGTCTACATATGGCTTTATGTATACATATGGCTGATTCACTTTGGTGTAAGCAGAGACTGACACAGCAGTGTAGAGCAACCATATTACAATAAAAGTTACAGAAAAGACAGAGAAAATAGTACCTGACTGTTTCTGCTCTCACACTGGTCACTCAGGCCCCCCTCAAACCCCCCAGAGCATAGGGCCACCTCTGAGAGGATGCCTTCCTAGAACGCCCTGGGGCTCACCCTAGTTCCGCTCTGCAGTGAAGACCCAAGGGGATGAATGTCATGGTGTTGGAAGCTGAACTTAAACCCGGGTCTGGTTGGGTGAGAGACCGAGGGACCCACACTGTGCTCCTTAGAGACGTGCAGCGATTTCATCCCTGCCTCCTGATAGTCTGATAACTGCCCAGGTGGCAAGTGCTGTGGGTAGATTGGATTAAATTCTGTTTTGAACTAAAAGCCCAACAAACTTGCCAGTTAGGTCTGAAGTAGCATTTGTGGAGCTTGCGCTGAGTCCAGTCACCTTAGAAGTTCCCTTTGCAGACCACTTGGTGACATCTCAGCAGGGATGGACCATACCCTCAAGTAGACAGGACAAACACGTGGTCTCCAGATGTGGTTTCACAGACATGGGGAGGCGTGGGAGCCCCTGCTGGGAGCCAGCTCACATCTGGTGCAGTGAAGCAGAGCGTCTCCGTGGGCTCAGCCAGCGCCTCCCATCCCTGACCCTCCTGTCTCGCCTCTACTGCCCCACCCCTGCCCGATGCTGTTGTTTCCTTCAGAGCCTGGTCCACCCGTGTAGAAACAGGAGCATGATGACTAATTATAAAATCATTATGTGATTAAACTCAATTAACTTCAAATAACCCTTGAAATTTGCTTAATGTCAGCCCTTGGCCCCACTTGAACTGCTAAATATTGCTCTGCTTTGAAATCCTGAGGAGACGTGCTCTGGCACCTGCTGCTCTGCGGGCCGCCCGTGTCTCTGTGTGCAGGGCAGGAGGTGGTGATGGTGGCGGGGGTCCTAGCGCAAATGGTGGGGAGCTTTTGGGAGACAGAGGAGGTGAAGCTGGGGCGCCTGCAGCTCTGCTGGGCGTTAGACCATGAATTGCTGGTTGTGTACCCTGAGGGAGGCTTTCCCTTGGGCTCTGACAAGTTTATTCAAACCTTTGACTTTGGACTTGGTGCTTCTTACAGGATAAATTGGGTCCCTTTACCCCCAGTTTATGTGTTGGAGGCCTGACCTCAGTATCTCAAAATATATTTGACTGTATTTGGAGATAAAGTATTTGAAAAGGTAATTCAGTTAAAACGAAGTCATTGGGGTGGACCCTGTTCCAGTTGGGCTGCTATCTTATGAGAAGAGGTTAGGACACAGACATGTGCTGAAGGAAGACCCATGAGGTCACAGGAAGAAGGTGGCCGTCGACAGGCCCAGGAGAGAGGCCTCAGCAGAAACCAGTCCTGCCTATACCTTGATCGTGGGCTTCCAGCCTCCAGAACTGTTGTGTGAGCAACCAGTGTGTGGCATTCTGTTATGGCAACTTGAGCAGATGAATACAGGACCCTTCACTCTGCTTGATTTGGGCCATTGAAAACTCAGCGTTCAAGAACTAGGATCACGGCATCTGGTCCCGTCACTTCATGGCAATTAGAAGGGGGAATGTGGACATAGTGACAATTTTATTTTGGGGGGGCTCTAAAATCACTGTGGATGGTGACTGCAGCCATGAAATGAAAAGACACTTGCTCTTTGGAAGGAAGGCTATGACATGCCTAGACAGCATATTAAAAAGCAGAGGCATCACTTTGCTGACAAAGATCTATATATCAAACTATGGTTTTGCCAGTAGTCATGTAGGCATGTGAGAGTTGGACCCTAAAGAAGGCTGAATGCCAAAGAATTGATGCCTTTGAATTGTAGTGTTGGAGAAGACTCTTGAGAGTCCCTTGGACTGCAAGGAGATCAAACCAGTCAATCCTAAAGGAAATCAACCCTGAACGTTCTTTGGAAGGACTGATGCTGAAGCTGAAGCTGCTGTATTTTGGTCATCTGATACAAAGAGCGGATTCATTGGAAAAGACCCTGATGCTGGGAAAGATTGAGGGCAGGAGAAGGGGACGACAGAGGATGAGATGGTTGGATGGCATCAAAGACTCAATGGACATGAGTTTGACCAAACTATGACGGATAGAGAAGGATAGTCAGGGAAGCTTGGCGTGCTGCAATCCATGGGGTCGCAAAGGGTCAGACACGATTTAGCAACTGAACAAAAACAACAAGAAAAATGTGAGGAGAACAGGGTAAGAAGACATATAAATGACCCAAAGGTACAGGAAAAGGGATTCAACATCATTAATTAGTAGAGAAATTCAAATCAAAACTGCAATGAGACTCACCGCGCCTGTTAGGATGGCTGTTTTTAAAAAGTCAGGAGATAATGAACGTTGGTAAGGACATAGAGAAAAGGGAACCTTTGGGCACTCTTGGTGAGAATGTAAATTGGTGCAACCACTATGTGGGACAGTATGGCAGTTCCTTAAAAAATTAAAAATAGGACTACTCTATGATCCAGCAATTCCACTTCTGGGTATTTGTCCTAAGGAAATGAAATCAGGATCTTGAATTCACATTAGCTAAGATATGAAGCCACATAAGTGGATAAAGAGACAAAGCAATTTATAAATGTACGAGTACAATGAAAAATTATCCAGCCTTAGAAAAGGAGTTCCTTCTATTTGTAATGATGTGGATGAAACTGGAGGACATTACACTGGGTGAAATAACCCAGTTGCAGATGTAGAATCTAAAAAGGTTGAATCCATAAAAGCAGAGAGTATAGTGGTGATTCCCAGGGGGTGGACATTGGGGGAAAAGGGAGATGTTGGTCAAGGGTACAAAGCTTCAGGTACATCAGATAACTGAGAACAGCAACAAGAACATGGAAACTGTGTGAAAAGAAGGCCAGGTTAATTAGACTGTAATTATCATCTCACTGGGAGTATGTGAATCCAAACATCAGGTTGTACACTTTAAATGTATACAATTTTTATTAAAAGAAAAAACAAAAGAAATAAATAGTTCAGTTCACTCACTCAGTCCTGTCTGACTCTTGGCGACCCCATGGACTGCAGCACGCCAGGCCTCCCTGTCCATCACCAACTCCTCCTGGAGTTTGGTTAACAACTGGCTAAATGCTCGGTGTCCTGGTTTCCTTACCTATAAAATAGGGACTGTAAGTGTCCACCTCACAAGGTCCTGAGACTTAACTGATTCAATTACAACTTAGAACTGGCTGCCAGAAGTATTACCAATTGTATTAGTTTTCTGTTGCTGTGTAATAAATGAGTAAGCGGAAGTCGCTCAGTCATGTCTGACTCTTTGTGACCCCATGGACTGTAGCCCGCCAGGCTCCTCTGTCCCTGGTATTCTCTAGGCCAGAATACTGGAGTAGGTAACTGTTCCCTTCTCCAGACGATCTTCCCAACCCAGGGATCGAACCCAGGTCTCCTGCATTGTAGGCGGATTCTTTACCATCTGAGCCATCATGGAAGCCTGTGTAATAAATGAGCACATACTTAGTGGGTTCACATGATGCCCTTGTGTTAGCTCACAGTCCTGCAGGTCAGAAGACCTGACATGTCATGGTAGGTTCTCTGCTCAGGGTCTGACAGATGCAATCAGGGTCTTGGTCAGGCTGAGTTCCCTTATGGAGGTTCTGAGCAAGAATCAGCCTCCAAGCTCAGTCAGTTTATTGTTGTTGCTGAGACGCTGAGTTGTGTCTGACTCTTTGCAATTCCATGGACTGCAGTGCGCCAGGATCCCCTGTCCTTCACTATCTTCTGGAGTTTGCTCAAACTCATGTCCTTTGAGTTGGTGATGCTATCTAACCACTTCATCTTCTGCTGCCTCCTTCTTCTTTTGCCTTCAATCTTTCCCAACATCAGGGTCTTTACCAATGAATTGGCCCTTCGCATCATGTGGCCAAAGTATTGGAGCTTCAGCACCAGTCCTTTCAATGAATATTCAGAACTGATTGCCTTTAGGATGGACTGGTTTGATCCTCTTGCAGTTCAAGGGACTCTCAAGAGTCTCCTCCAACACCACAATTGAAAGGCATCAATTCTTTGGTGCCAACTCTCACATCCATGCATGACTACTGAAAAAAACACAGCTTTGACTATACAGACCTTTGTCAGCAAAGTGATGTCTCTGCTTTTTAATCTGCTGTCTGGGTTGGTCTTCACTTTCCTTCCCAGGAGCAAGTGTGTTTTCATTTCATGGCTGCAGTCACCATCCACAGTGATTTTGGAGCCCAAGAAAATAAATAAAATCTCTCACTATTTCCACTTCCCCCCTT
Organism: Okapia johnstoni; assembly: GCA_024291935.2. Taxonomy (NCBI): domain Eukaryota; kingdom Metazoa; phylum Chordata; class Mammalia; order Artiodactyla; family Giraffidae; genus Okapia; species Okapia johnstoni. The sequence goes on from CM044326.1 coordinate 6,803,730, forward strand.
CTATTTGCCATGAAGTGATGGGATGGCATCATCGACTCAATGGACATGAGTTTGTGTGGACTCCGGGAGTTGGTGATGGACAGGGAGGCCTGGCGTGCTGCGGTTCATGGGGTTGCGAAGAATCGGGCATGACTGAGTGACTGAACTGAACTGAACTGAACTGATGGGACCAGTTGCCATGATCTTAGTTTTTTGAATGTTAAGTTTCAAACTAGAATTTTCACTCTCTTCTTTCACCCTCATCCAGAGGCTCTTTAGTTCCTCTTCACTTTCTGCCATTAGAGTGGTATCATCTGCATGCCTGTGGTTGCTGATATTTCTCCCAGCAATCTTGAATCCAGCTCATGTCAAATTCACTTCTTTACTGTTGTAGGAATGAGACCCCTGTTTCTTCAGGTTAGCCTTCAGCCAGGGGCTGCTCTCAGCTCGTAGGGGTCACCCACATGCTTTACCATGTGGTCCCCTCCACCTTCAAAGTCATCCACAGAGATCTGCCCTTGCATTGAATCTCTTTCAGACTTTGAATCTCTTTAGTAGGGGGAGCCCCATCCCTTCTAAGGGGTCACATGATTTTCCTAGTGTAATTTCCCTTACTTAAGATCAGCTGATTCGGGATTTGAATTACATTTATGAGACCCCTTCACAGAGGTACCTAGACTAGTATTTGATTGAACATCAGCGAAAACATATGAGTATATGCCATCCCAGAATTCTGCTGGCCACAGCAATACTTGTTATCTTAAGTGTATCGTTCCAGCTCTATTTGGGGAGCTCATTTGGGTGAAAGCAGCCTGGTTTTCTTGCCTCTAGAAAAGCCTCCTGCAGATAAGGCTGCAGTGATGTGAAGAATGCATTATTCTCCTGAGTCATTTCTATACACTTTCTACTGACCTACTGGGAAGGGGTCCTCGCTGTTCTCCTCTTTTACTCCAGCTCCTTTCCCCACTTATTGATTACATCCCCCTTCTCCCTCCTTAGGGGTTCCTGTACCACGATAAGCAACGGTCTTTGCTGAGACTGACCCTGGTGTCCCATAGTCTGGTTGCTCATCCCTCTTGAGTTAATAGTTGAATCATAGTCAGCTGATGGATACAGTGGGAGAGTTTCCAAAGACTCCACTGAAAGGCTGTGACTTTTGTGTAGCAGGTTGGACCTCGGCAGGGTTGGGTGTCACTCTTCTTGGTGTCTGCAGAAGTCCCTCACCTGATTCTTCATGAAATGTGTCCCCAACCCTTGGAGACTGAGAATGTTATCATGTCTGCTCTGAGGGGAACAAGCAGTTACCATTCTTGGGGACAGTGGAGCCCGATGGGGACTTTGATGATCTTTGTGATGGTTAATTTAATGTATCAGCTTGGAAGGTGTTTTTGGATGAGATTAACTTTTAAATTGGTGGGCTCTGAGTAAAGTGACTGACTATTGGCGACCCCATTGACTGTAGCCTACCAGGCTCCTCTGTCCATGGAATTTCCCAGGCAAGAGTACTGGAGTAGGTTGCCATTCCCTTCTCCAGGGGATCTTCCTGACCCAGGGATCAAATCCAGGTTTCCCACATTGCAGGCAGATGCTTTACCATCTGAGCCACCTGGGGATCCCAGCTTTTAAACTGGCGGGCTCTGAGTAAAGTAGGTTGCCCTGCAGGGTGTAGATGGGCCTCGCCCAATCAGTTGAAGGCCAGGATAGACCAGGAAGACTGGCATCTCCAAGCCAAATAAAAAAAAATTCTCCAGCAGACTGTCTTTGGCCTGGAAACTCATCATTGGCTTTCCGAGATCTCTGCCTGCCTGTCCACAATGCAGAAGTGGACTCCCCAGCTTCCGTGACTCTGAGCAAATTCTGTGTAATAAATCTGTAATAAATCTCTTTCTCTGGAGAACCCTGATTGGGGAAGGTATTTTTCTCGGGTCGGCTGTTTTCTCCCTCCGATGAGTGGTGTCCCACCTTCCAGTCCTCAAGGCTGGGAGCCTGTGGCCACCTTTCTCTGTCTCCTGCCCTCCCCAACCCCTGCTCAGCCCCCAGTCTTGGCTGAGCCCCTCTGAATGTGTCAGCTGTGTCTGCTCTCCTCTGTTCGTAATTCCATCCCTCGGACCTTAATACCTTCTTGGCTAAAGAATTTTTAAGTAGTTTAACCGGTGTCTTTACTTGCAACTTAACCCTCTCCTTCTCTGCAGAGATGCTGTCCGCAAACACGGCTCACAGCATGCCACTTCCCCGCTTAGACTGGTTCACATTCTGGCCCTTCCGTTTCCTGTCCTGACCCCACCACCTTCCCACCACTGACTTACGTGACCTTGTTCATGCCCCATGACCTCACTCAAGGCCATCTCTTCAGTGGGAGGCTTTTCCAAAGTCTCCGATCATTTTTTTTTTTTTTTGAACACACAAGGCTTGGGGATGTGGTCAAAACAGCATGGTTTTCTCTCCATTTCTTGTCTTGCCTGGACTCTATGACCTCACCAGCCACTCTGAAGCAATGGAACGTCCTGCAGTGTTGACAGCAAACAGGGTTTCCACGCAGGATTGAAGGTGCTCAGTCCTGAGCCAAATCCAGTGCTGTGAATCAGATACAAGTTAATAGCTCTCTCCTCCAAATGCCAGGGCCGGCTGCCTGCCCCCTCATGTGGGGGACAGGAGCACCTCGCTTGCCTTCCCTGTCGCCTCGACCCCCGGTTTGCTGTTTCTGCTAGAGCACAGCGAGGGAGAGGGAAGGAGCTAAGAACAGCTCTACCTGATGTTTTGGTCAGCGTGAGCTTCATAACCCACAGGGAGGGGGGCCTAAATATTAGAACTCTATTTCCTCACAGTTCTGGAGGCTGGAAGTCCAAGATCAAGGTGCCATCAGCGTCTGTTTCTGCTGAGATCCCTCTTCCCGACTTGCAGGCAGCCGCCTCCTCACTGCTTCTCACATGGCAGAGGAAGCTAGCCCTCTGGAGTTCCTTCTTGGGTGCTAAGTTGCTTCAGTCGTGTCCAACTCTTTGTGACCCCATGGACTGTAGCCCACCAGGCTCCTCTGTCCATGTGATGCTCCAGGCCAGAATACTGAAGAGGGTTGCCATGCCCTCCTCCATGGGGTCTTCCTGACCCTGGGATCAAACCTGCATCGCTTACATTTTCTGCACTGGCAGGCAGGTTCTTTACCACTAGAGCCACCTAGGAAGCGTCACTAATCTCATCACAGGGACTCCACCCTCATGGCTTCATCTAAAACTAATTATCTCCCAAAGGGCCCTGCTCCAAATACCATCACACTGGGGTAGGGCTTCCACACGTGGATTTGCCAGGGACATGATTCAGTCCATAGCCCTTGCCGCTGGGAGATGTTAGCCGCTCTCTGGGTGTAGCCCTCTTTCAGAGCTGCCTCTCCTTCATCTGGCAGGTGTGGGTCTTCAGAGGCTAAAGCCCCTGTGAAGAGGGGTACTTCCCTCCAGCTCTTGCCCCCTCCTCAGGTTCAATTTCTCCATCTGTTCCCCTGCACAGACCTCTGTGTGATATCGTCCCTTGAACAATGTTACCAGGACAAGCTCCCACTTGTGGATTCTTGTCTGAGCTCTTAAAACTCACCTGTGGAGGGAAGACCCTCTGCCTTGGCTTCAACCTCTCTCTTGATCCCTTAGGCACGAGCCAGACTCAACCCCATGCATCCTGTACTCCAGAGCTGTCCAAGCATCTGCTCAGAGTCCCCCATTGAGAGAGAAACTGAAGCCTCAGTGAGGTCAGCACCTGGGATCCTGTTTCATTTCACGGAGGCCACAAGGCGACCCCCAGCTTCGGCCGTGCAGGCGTGTGACCTCCCACACGTCCACGTTCACCGATCCGCCTCTGCAAGCCCGAGTCCACGTGATCTTACTGCTGCTGACTGGACCACACCTACCTGCTTTGTCTTGCGGTCCTGCTTCCTAAGAAAGATGACCACTAGTTTCTGCCAGGCCTTACAAGGGGTAATTTCTTATCCGGCACCTGGATTTTGCCCTGTTGAGCCCAGCTGTGGCTGGGGCCACAAGACCACCAGCCTAAACACGGCCACTGAAGCCACAGGAGGGATGGAATCTGGACAGACCCTCTGGAACACGCCTCCTGCAGCCTGGAGCTGGATTGTATTTTCCTGGATGTCCAGTTCCTGGTGTCCAGCCCATCACTTTGCTTGGAATAGGTACATAGTTTACCAGTGAGAAGAATGTACATCTTTGTTGAAAAAGATGTGCTTGCTTGTTTCCAATGCCCCCAGAGCACCTTGCAGCATGTTTTATACGACAGAAGTGCTTAATAAATATTTTTGACTGATGCACTGGGGAAGAGGTGGTCCAGACATGCCTTCTGGAAATGTCCAATAAGCCCCATTATTTTTTTTTTTTTTGCAGTCAGTGAAATGGACCTTTTGGCATTAATTCTGAAAGGGCAGTAAACAAAGATGGCTGTATAATTTTATTGTCTCTCATCCTCCATCAGAGCCGACTTCCTTGCCCCCATCTGCAGCTCTGCCTCATTGCGTCTGGGTTCACCCCTAGTACAGCTGTCGGGTGACGCTAATAGCCCCTGGATCTTCATTTTAAACAATAATGTTTGTTTCCAGAATAATTGAGTTCAGCAGGGACACAAAGGGTGTAGAACACTTTATAACACTTGCTATGAAAAGGGGAAATCAAGAATTTGCTTGATGGCACTTAGTTCAGGGAACACAATTTGTCAGAGCTGTCTTTATCTACTTACATTTTAGTGATTCGGGGCTGGGGGAAAAGAGCCTCAGACATAAAATTCCAGGAGCACTTCCGGCAAACCTGCTGGTTTAATTCAGATGTTAAATATTTTCAGGAGGGTCAAGCTCTCAAGGCCCAGTATTTTTTGTCCTTTGAGTGAAACTAGCTCAAATAAAACGGAGATAATCAGTAGCCCCAACCTGGGATACACTTCACCGTTGAAGGGTCAGAGGCCCCAATTTCACAGGAAACTAATGTTCCAGCTCTGGGGCTCTGAGAAAAGAGTTTGAAATGTGAATAATTTCATTATGTAAAATGCAGCTTAAGAAAATCTTTGTTCCTGGAAAATAGATGCTTTATTTAAGGTTGAGGAAGTTGGAACTCTATCTGTCTGCAATTTGCCCAACCTAAATGAGTGGACACTCCCACCAAGGAACCGTGCAGAGAGACTTTTCCGAAGGGGCCACGTCGTGTTTCCCAGTGTGTGTTTAGTTGCTCAGTCGTGTCTGACTCTTTGTGACCCCATGGACTGTAGCCCACCAGGCTCCTCTGTCCATGGGATTTTCCTGGCAAGAATACTGGAGTGCATTGCCATTTCCTCCGCCAGGAAATCCTCCCGACCCAGGGATTGAACCCGTGTCTCCTGTGTCTCCTGTACTGCACACAGATTCTTTACTGCTGAGCCACTGCAGCTTCCCATGTTTCCCAGTGTCCAGGGCTAATCACCAGGAATCGGTGGATGTTTGTTGGCTCCCAGGTCTTAAGGAGTAAATCTGTAGGTTCCTGGAGAGAATTTTGGCCTCTGAGGGCTCCAGGTTGTTTTGTGAGGTTTGTACACAGAAGGTTCTTTATTTCCTCCCTGGAACCTCTTGCCAATAGAATTGACTTTGTGATCCCTTGGGTTAAGATCCCAAAGGAGTGGTTTTCCAGGAACCAAGCTGGCAGCAGTTTCTTCCCACAAAAGTACGCCCTTGACACAGAGAAGTTTTCATCACACTCAGCACACACAATGGGCTAATTACTGACCCAAACACTACATTTAAATTTTACATAGGTAAGATTTAGGGAATTAAACTTCTGTGTGCAACTTTCCTTATGGACTAGCTATGGTGTCTGGAGGTAACTGGAAAGAATTCTGTTAACTGGAACTCTTTATTAACTCAAATTAAGTATAACCATTAACTAGTTTTAGTAAAAACATAGTCTTAAACTACAAAAGTAGAATAAGATTTAAGTAATTAGCATTTTTATTTACTAGCTGCACTTATGGAATACATTTGGAAGAAATGGGTAAACCGAAGTTGGAACATATAAGCAAAACAAAACAGAACCAAACACAGAGGCTTACATTTCCAAGCAGGAAGTGACAAGGTTTTAAAACAATTTGGAGTGATCCTCTACTCTCCAGGATCCTGGATTTGTGAGTGTTGTATAAAGTGAACATTTCAATTACAGAGAAATACTCTATGGGCTTCCTTGCTGGCTCAGCAGTAAAAAATCCGCCTGCCAATGCAGGAGATGTGAGTTTGATCCCTGGGCCAGGGAGATCCCCTGGAGTAGGAAATGGCATCCCACTCTAGTATTCTTACCTGGAAAATCCCGTGGACAGAGGAGCTTGGTGAGCTATAGTCTATGGGGTCTCAAAGAACCAGACATGACTTAGTGACTGAGCACGCATTCTAATTTACAATCCTGATTAGGTTTAAGGACTTGGTACCTAAGAATCTTATGGCCTGAGGTCAAGTCTGCCCAGGGCTTTTGCGGAGAAATAGTCAGTTTCCATAACGGCTGCCTCTTGGAATTCCTTTTATTATTCGCTTAAAGTCTATATGGCTTTGCAAAAGTTTTAACCTTACAGTGAACATATAGTTTATCGTCCAAGCCTGGCTATTTTTAACATGAAAGGGGAAGCTATTATTAATAGTAATTAAGCAGACAATCAGATATTAACTGGGACTATCAGGAGAGGCTTCTCAGGACCAGTGTAACTATGGCCTCTTCTTTCTCTGTCTCTACATTTACCATCCTGATATTTGCTTCAGGTTCTCCACCGAGCTATTCCCATGGGTCTAGAATGTGTAAGGCAGTTGTGCTAAGTTCTTCCAAAGAAGTGCTTGGAAGGCAGAAGAGCTCAGTAGTTAAGGGGACACATACTGGTGTTACCCTTTGTTAGCTCTGTGACCTAAAGTGACTTATTTCACCTCATGTGCCTTGATTTTCCTCATCTGTAAAATAGGGATTGCTATGAGGGTGGAAAATTCTTAAAGAGATAGGAATACCAGACCATGTGACCTGTCTCTTGAGAAACCTGTACGCAGGTCAGGAAGCAACAGTTAGAACTGGACATGGAACAACAGACTGGTTCCAAATAGGAAAAGGAGTATGTCAAGGCTGTATATTGTCACCCTGCTTATTTGACTTATATGCAGAGAACATCATGAGAAATGCTGGGCTGGAAGAAACACAAGCTGGAATCAAGATTGCCAGGAGAAATATCAATAACCTCAGCTATGCAGATGACACCACCCTTATGGCAGAAAGTGAAGAAGAACTAAAGAGCCTCTTGATGAAAGTGAAAGAGGAGAGTGAAAAAGCTGGCTTAAAGCTCAACATTCAGAAAACTAATATCATGGCATCTGGTCCCATCACTTCATGGGAAATAAATGGGGAAACAGTGGAAACAGTGTCAGACTTTATTTTTTGGGCTCCAAAATCACTGCTGATGGTGATTGCAGGCATGAAATTAAAAGACACTTACTCCTTGGAAGGAAGGTCATGACCAACTTAGATAGCATATTTAAAAGCAGAGACATTACTCTGCCAACAAAGGTCCGTCTAGTCAAGGCTATGGTTTTTCCAGTGGTCATGTATGGATGTGAGAGTTGGATGGTGAAGAAAGCTGAGCACCGAAGAATTGATGCTTTTGAACTGTGGTGTTGGAGAAGACTTGAGAGTCCTTTGAACTGCAAGAAGATCCAACCAGTCCATCCTAAAGGATATCAGTCCTGGGTGTTCATTGGAAGGACTGATGTTGAAGCTGAAACTCCAATACTTTGGCCACCTCATGCGAAGAGTTGACTCATTGGAAAAGACCCTGATGCTGGGAAGGATTGGGGGCAGGAGGAGAAGGGGACGACAGAGGATGCATCTGCTGGATGGCATCACCAACTTGATGGACATGGGTTTGAGTAGATTCCAGGAGTTGGTGATGGACAGGGAGGCCTGGCGTGCTGCAATTCATGGGGTCGCAAAGAGTCGGACACGACTGAGTGACTGAACTGAACTGAACTGACTGATGAGGGCTACAGAACATAAAATTACATTTATTATTGCATCATAATATATAGCGCCCACTCAATGACTGTAGCTATTATGGTATTATTATTAAAAGCTTCAAAATAATAGATTTGGTCAGCTTCAAAAACCACAAAGACTAGGAGTCTGACTTCCCTCAAGATTGAGCTTTGCAAGGGCTAGATAGTGTTGGAAGGAAGTACATTGAAAAGATTGTCTCATACTTTGTTAAATATTAAAATGGTTTTTCCCTTGGAAGAAGCACTTTGGAAGGCAAGTCTAGGGAAGGCCTTCGGTTTCCTGAACTTTCTCAGATCTGGGAAGGTCTGGGTTTGTACTTTCCTGGGTAACAGGCACCAAGAATACCTTGGTTTGCAAGCCCCTTTATGGAAACCCATTTGCCTGCACTCCTTGAATCCTTCCTTAAGCCATGCAGGGAAGTGATGTGGAGACGTTTTGCAGATGAAGATACTGAGATTCACTTGGTGAAGAGAGGAAGCCCCGGGCAGAGCTAGAACTGGCGGCAGATCTTGTGACACAGAGTTGGATTTCTTTCTGTTGCATCATTGCCCACCGGCTTTCTTTGAGGTTTAGCATGCAGGACAGCCACAAGGACACACACCTGGTGTGTCAGAGGTTATACTCGGGAATGTGGAATGACCAAGGGATCCAGGGACACATGTCACCGGCTGGGTCACGGCTGGGGGCTCCTCCAAGCCGCCAACAGGTCTCCCACCCACAGAGGCTCAGCTGAGACATTTTATTCAAAAAGAACTTTGTTCTTAGAGACTCTGGTTTGTTCGAATGTAACAAATCAGGATGATTCACAATCATAGTGATTTCCAAGGCATATGGGATGATTTCTTTATGAAAGAGGAAGAAGAGCGACTATTTCATTGGGTATTTCTGCAGCATTAACTCCCCCGGTCCCATACAGATGTCAGATACACATACGGAATTGCACATTAAATGCCAAGGACACACGGGACTTCAGCTGGCTTGTGCGGTAACTGATATGGGATGTGTGTGTGTGTGTGTGTGTGTGTGTGTGTGTGTGTGAACGAGCACATGCCCACTTGGGGGGGTGATTCAGAATCACGTAAGGACCTCCAGATGTCTGTCTGGGTGTGAATGGCCACACTCACCACGCGTATGTTGATAGAGTGCTGCGAAGCTCGCTCCACAGAGTGCATTTTGCTGTCCAACATCTTTATTTCTCAGCCACGTGGTTTCAAACTTGGAAAAGCTGCATCTGATGTTGAAAGCTAAGTTCACACCAGACAGCATATTTTAAAACCCAACATCTGATGCCTGAGGTGTGAAAAAAGTCTTTTTCATTCTTTACATGAATACTAAAATCTGGGAAAGTTTTTCTTAACTTACCAGGGAGCATAAAGCCTGGACAGAAGATGATGGTATTGCGAGGGTAACTTATTTGACATTCCAGAATGTATTTAGAAATGATCCCTGACATTTCAGCCGCAAAACTGTTTCAATAGATATTGTTTGCTTTAAAAAAAAGTCTAAAGCTTCAATGACAGGGATAATCTTTTGAGAAAAGTTACTCAAATTCAATAAATAAGAATAGCTTTATCTGACTTAAAAATTATGTAATTACACACATAGATTTTGAAGCTTATAAATCAAAAACAAAGCCACAAGAATCAGGTGAAGAAATCAAGGCTGAAGGAAGTAGGGGCAGCACAGTTGTTTAGACGGAGGGCACGTTATTGTGCTGGAATAATCACTACATCCTCCAGCTCATTTGGGGCTTCTGAGGGGCTGGTCACGACTTTCCCAAAAGCGGTCCCAGGACTGGAGGCTCTTCCCTCCCAGCCCTTCCTCTTTCCTTCCCATCTTCTCTCGCGGTCAGACCTGCATCATCAGCTGAAGACTCCCCATCCTGCTCCTGATTCCTGCTTCCTTTACAGACCTCTTGCGTGCTAACTCCCAGAGGAGCCAGCTGATACGTGTGCTCATCAGTCACCTGCCCATGATTCCCAATCTCTCACCAGCTCCAGGAGTGGCTGCTGGACCCTGGACCATGTGTTCAGCACGGTGAGCCCTCCTTTGCCACCTGGGTGGCGCTTTGTGTCACAAGATTTATTTTATTTTACTTATACTCCCTGCCAGAGTGTAGGTGTCAAGGAGAAAAGGAACCTTGGCTGGCTTAGTTTTGTTCCCTTCCAAGTGTCCTTCATAGCATAGCGCCTTTCCCACAGAGTCAACTCGCAGCTAAAAGGTGAGAGTTTATAGAAGGAAGTTACAGGAAGACTGCCTCAGTCAAAGGATCTCCCGGGAAGTAGATTATGTGTTTGCAAAAGTTAAACCTGGTCCCATAGTGGGCTTCAACTCTCAAGATGATTTTTTTTTTTTAAGTTAGGATAACTCAGAAAATAAATGATGAAAACTAAGAATTCTTAATTCTGCGTCCCCAGTTGAATGGGGGTATTAGCCATGGTACCGGCTGAAGCCTTGTTTCCAGGCTGTGCTACAGTAGAGGTGGGGAAACTCATGGGCATCACACTTAGTCCTCAGATTGCTAGGGTCCAGCCACCACCCAACACTAGACGATGGTAAGAGAGATGACATGTGCCAAGCCCCGTGGCTTCCTTATTCTTTTGTTCATTTAGAACAGCAGTTGGCAAACTTTGCCTGTGAAGGGCCAGACAAATATTTTAGGTTTTGAGAGCAAGAAGATCTCTGTTACAACTATTCCACTCTGCCATTCTAGTGAGCAAGCAGCCATACACGATAAATGAATGAGTGTGTCTGTGTTTTCACAAGTGGTGGGCTGGATATGGTCCCTGGGCCATAGTTTGCTGACTGCTGCTCTAAAACTGTTTGTGGCAATAGAAGAGGCGTATATGGAACAGATTCTTTAAGATCTCTCCTGAAAAGAGCACTTTCCTCCTGATCTCTTATTTAGCATTCAAGGAAGGAGGCAGCTTTGCCCCATTTGGTAGATGAGGATACCAAAGCTCCGTAGCATCAGCCAAGTTGCCCATGGCAACAGAGCTGGTAGGAGATGCAGGTGAGAGCTGAGTCCAGATCTAGTGAGTCAGAACCCAGTGTTCTTTTTACCCTGTGATTTCCTGGGTCTTGCCTTGGAGTGTGGGCAAACTAGCTCAAAACGCCTCTGTGTAGTGTAAGGTCACCCCACCCAGCTCTCCTGGAATGAATATCTGTCCCATGCTCATATACATGGCAGGAAGCTGACTCTTATTCAACTCTTCTGCTTACACCAACAGGTCTGGTACAGATGACAGCACGTTACCTTGAAACATGTGGAAACTGGCTGACTTTTCTACAACAGGCCTTTGTGCACAAGCCAGTGAATACCAATAGAAAAAAAAAATAACCTTATCTCAAATTAAAAGAACAATCTTTAGAAAATAGCTGAAATGTAAGGTTAATTGGAGCCAGAAATGTCAAATTAATGCAGCAATGCCCCGGGGAGCCTGCCCTGGCCTTTGTGCACAGAATCAGTGCACATGGCGAAGGGAAGCAGGGAACGACATAATAGGATTTTAGGGAATCCCCTGTCACATTAAACAGGCTTTGCAATTAATTTCTTGCTGCAGTGTTATTTTCATTGGCCTATATTTTCTTTGACCTCTCACATTTTTTAAGCTACCAATGCGGGGCAAGTGGGATTTAGGACTGAAATGGGACAAACCCACAAAACTGTTTTGACTTAAAATCAGTAGAAATGTGATAAAACTGCAGTGGGGTGAGCGGGTAGTCAGAGCACCCCTGCAGCGAGCTGGGGTCCCCAGGTCTGCAGTGGGCAGGCGCTGGCCTGGGGACAGGGGCCGGCTCTGCTGGTCAGTGTTTTTAATATCACTCCCAGGTCCCATCTTGCACCCCTTGCTTAGGGTGCCCACAAGGAAGGCAATGGTCTTACAAGCCAAGGTCTTGCATTCACTGAGCATGAAACCCAGGCTAAGTACTTTGTAAAAAGATTATGTTATTTAATCTTCATAAAACCTCATGAGATATCTCTTACAATTATTGCCATTTTCAGATGGGGAAATGAAGGCACAGGGTAGCGAAGGGCCTGGTGGAAGCCACCTAGGTAGTAAATATTCCAGGCTCAGATTTGAACCCGGGTCTTCCTGATTCCGGGGGCTGTGTGTTTAACTACTCTTCCACGCTTTCTCCTCCTCAGGATGACACCCACGTTTACCCAGAATGCCAGTAGCCCACATAATTGAAATCAATTTTATTTGCATTTTCATCTTTTTATTTTGAATCATGGTAAAAATACACATAACATAAAAATTTATCATCTTGACTGTTTTTAGGTGTACACAATTCAGTAGCTCTGTGTATTCACATTGTTGTAAACCAACCCTTTTGTGTTGTAAAACGGAGCCTCTGAAGCCATTAAACAATTACTCCTCATTCCTCTACCCATCCCCAAACCTTGGCAACCACTGTTCTATTTTATGTCCCTATGAATTTGACTAGGTATCTCATACAAGTGGAGTCATATAGGATTTGTCCTTTTGTGAGTGGTTTATTTCACTTAGCATGATGTTGTAACAGGCATCAGAATTTCCTTCCTTTTAAGGCTGAATAACATTTTGTTGTGTGGATGGACCACATTTTGTTTAACCATTCATCCATCAATGGGCATTTGGATGGCTTTCACCTTTTATCTATTGTGAATTATGCAATTGTGAATGCAAAATGGCTGAGTAACTGATAAAGAGATGAGAGACATTCTGCTATTGGGATTCATCTTTGCAGGGAAAAGGGGCATTTAAACAAAATGCTGTGTAAGCTGGCTACTTTGAGCTTCATGAGAAAGAATACGTGTATCTGAAAATTCTTTGGATAGACTTGGGGTAGAGAATTTTAAGGGCCTATGTATTTTAAATACTTGTAAAATATGGGTATCACAACTAAAATGCGCCATCCTTTTCTTGGAAAATATTGGTCTTGGAATTGTTGGAATGCCTGTATCTTCATTCTGGAGTAGGTCATAGAAGTGAGTGCAGTCTCCCTATGGATCACATGTGTTAAAGCATTTGTCCTATGTCATGCTGGTTTGCAATAAAATGTCACGTTAATTTAGAAATGTGTCTCAGGAGACATGAGTGGCTTTCCAGGGACCACGCTCAACAGTGAGCTCTAGGACTGTAGGGATAACTCCTTGCCCTGTGATCAAGTTCTCTTCAAAGACCAGGGGTCCTAACAAAGGCAAGGCTGCAGAGATGGCTTCCTCCTTTCTGAAAAGAAGAAAGGAAGGAAATGAGCATTTGGTTTCATCTATTTCAATCCTCACCACTATCTTCTAAGATAGACATTGTTTTGTCCACTTTGTTGTTGTTCAGTCACTAAGTCGTGTCCGACTCTTTGCAACCCCATGGACTGCAGCATGCCAGACTCCTCTGTCCTCCACTATCTCTCGGAGTTTGTTTAAATTCATGTCCACTTAGTCAGTGATGCTATTGCCTTCAATTTTTCCCAGCATCAGGGTCTTTTCTAATGAGCTGGCTCTTCTTATCAGGTGGCCAAAGTATTGGAGCTTCAGCTTCAACATTAGTCCTTCCAATGAATATTCAGGACTGATTTCCTTTAGGATGGACTGGTTGGATCTCCTTGCAGTCCAAGGGACTCTCAAGAGTCTTCTCTAACACCACAGTTCAAAAGCATCAATTCTTCGGCGCTCAGTCCCAAGGAGGAAACAGAAGCTCAGCTGCTGCTGCTGCTGCTGCTGCTGCTGCTGCTGCTGCTGCTGCTGCTGCTAAGTCGCTTCAGTCGCGTCCGACTCTATATGACCCCATAGACGGCAGTCCACTAGGCTCCTGCATCCCTGGGATTCTCCAGGCAAGAACACTGGAATGGGTTGGGTCAGTAACTCTATAAGTCAGTAAAAAAAATAGCCAGACATGGTCCTACATCCTGAGTCCCAGTCCAGCTCTTGTTCCTGAGAGCTGTGATAAATTTCTTGTCATTTGATTTGTAAACTTAGAAAATATTCACAGACTAAAATTTGCAAATTATGTTTTATTTGGTGCCTGAGAGAACTGCTCCAAGGAGGCAAGGCAGGAGCCAGGTTTTATAAAAGTTTTGCAAAAAAGAGTAGGTAGTCAGAACATCAAAGGACAACTGTTAATTAAAGAAACAAGATATCCCAAGTTAAGGAATTTAGCGCTTTTGTGTGTATGGGAAGATGCAGGAGTCTGGGTTCACAGAAATCATTCCTTTGATCTGCACTGTAGATATCTGGTTTGGATGCTGTGGTGCTTTTGATTCTGCTTTTGAACTGTGGTGTTGGAGAAGATTCTTGAGAGTCCCTTGGACGGTAAGGAGATCAAACTAGTCAATCCTTAAGGAAATCAACCCTGAATATTCATTGGGAGGACCTGATGCTGAAGCTGAAGCTCCAATACTTTGGCTGCCTGATGCGAAGAACTGACTCATTTGAAAAGACCCTGATGCTGGGAAAGGTTGAAGACAGGAGGAGAAGGGGATGACAGAGGATGCAACTGTTCGGTGGTAACACTGGCTCAATGGACATGAGTTTGAGAAAACTCTGGGAGATGGTGAAGGACAGGCAAGGCTGGTGTGGTGCAGTCCATGGGGTCACAAAGAATTGGACATGACTTAGTGAATGAACAACAACAACTAGCTAACTAGGACCAGTATCCTTTATTTTTCCATATGAGTCTCCTCAGGGCTCACCACAGGGAGTGGCTACAGTCTGATGGCTGCTAGATGGCAGATATTCTTTCCTTCCTGTTTCTTTAGGGCTCACCAGCTCACTGTCTAGGGTGGCTACAATTGTTGATGATTGTGACAGCTTTTGTTTGCTGATATGGCCAAAAATATTCCATTTCTCAGGTTCTTTAGGATAAGTTGTAAAGTTAGAGAAAATTCCAGCTTCCTCACACATTTCCATAGATGTATCTTCCGCAGACATATCTTCCATATTTGTGTGTGTTTATACACACATTAAAACTATTTAATATATATATAATGATAGAATGCAATCTTCCATATGCTAATTATTTTTCTGAATATGTGCAATTGTTTAAAATCCACCCAAACTGAAGAATGAGTTTGAGTGTGTTTAGCCAACTCAGTGATTCATGATCTCTTAGGTGACCTGACATGTAACTTAGAGATGAACATATATAGCTGGTGTATTTCTGACCCTTTGTACTCCAGTGATAATTTAAAATTCCGAATTTCAAACTTTCTCACCTCCCCCCTACAATGAGTGCAATTGTTTGTATTTCTAGCATGCTGTAAAGGTAGATGGATTTTAGAAGGCAGGAAGGATTTTGCTCTCATCTGGACAAATCCTTAATTGGCCCTGCTAACCAGGTGGCCAGCTGATGAGCCACTATATTTCAATGGTATAAGCAGCAATTTATAGTTAAATATTTGCACGTGTATCTAATTGCCTTTGTGAAATTGTTCCTGCCAAATAGAAGTCTGGTTGAGCCTTCAAAATAACTTGGCATCCAACATGCATTAATATTTTAAACCACTGCTACTTGGTGCTGCAGATCCAATTTTACTAATGTGTGTGTGTGTGTTTAAACACCTCCCACTGCACTGTGTAATTTTTGAATCTCTATAGCATGCTTAGAATACTATTGCAAGGTCCTGAGAACTAAGAATTCTGATGGCATATCCACACTACCCAAATAACCAGTAGAGCCCTCCCCACCAATTCAGTTAATCAACTTTTTTTTCCCTAAATGATGTCCAAAAACCAAGGTAACTTTGTGTTACTGCCTTGGACCGTGCGGAAGGTCCATCACTCAGTGCGATGTTGAACAGATGAGGGCATGGCAGCTGCGATTCTGGCTTTAACCCACGAATAAAGTCCTTCATGGAGAAGGCAATGGCCCCCCACTCCAGTACTCTTGCCTGGGAAACCCCATGGACGGAGGAGCCTGGTAGGCTGCAGTCCACGAGGTCTCGAAGAGTCGGACACGACTGAGCGACTTCTCTTTCACTTTTCACTTTCATGCACTGGAGGAGGAAACGGCACCTCACTCCAGTACTCTTGCCTGGAAAATCTCATGGACGCCTGGTAGGCTGCACTCCATGGGGTCGCTAAGAGTCGGAGACGACTGAGCGACTTCACTTTCACTTTTCACTTTCATGCACTGGAGGAGAAAATGGCAACCCACTCCAGTATTCTTGCCTGGAGAATCCCAGGGACGGAGGAGCCTGGTGGGCTGCCGTCTATGGGGTCTCACAGAGTCGGACACGACTGATGCGACTTAGCAGCAGCAGTAGCAACGTCCTTCGTGGAGCATGTGTATTCCTGCTCTGGGCTGGAGCAGTGCAACCAGCATTTGCCTCAAAGCAGCAGGTGGGGGTTTGGGAAAGGGGTTTCCCCTGCCTGAGGCGGGCAGGGATGAGCTCAGAGTCCACTGCAGAACTGTCTTGGGGTGTCCTGCTGGGCAGTGAGGAGCCAAGACGGTCCAGACAGAAGGAGGAAGGACAGAGCTGCCTCGGGGAATGCGACCACGTTGGCTTGGTGCCTGGCAGGTGAGGGGCCCACGGGAAGGGGTGGGGTGCAAGGCTGGTGAGGACAGGGGCTTAAAGTCATGGACGAACTTGCAAATTCACGAAGAACTGTGGACTTCAGCACGAGCTTTCCTCAGGGGCGGTGCACTAGAACCACTGATGGGTCTGGCTCTGAGATAAGCAACTCTTGGGCTGGAGCATCAGCGCTCTGGGCAGGGGAACTTCATTTAATTCTGTTGAATACACTGTGATCCATTGACAATGAGGAGTAAATCACCCACTCCCACCAACCCTGAGGTCTTACACAAAGATTGTGAGGTTAAGCATCATGGCCAATTAGAATTCAAAAGCAATATTGGTGCAGCTACACTCTCAGACACTGCAGCGGTCATATATTGATTTAACAAACACTATTCCATTCAGTGGTTTCCCAACCAGACAAGATGTCTGGAGGTGGACGTTTTTGCTTATCATCACCGCTGTGGGAGTGCTCCTGGCATTGCATTGACTGGGCAGAGGTCAGGGGTGTTGCTAAATGTCCTGCAGTGCACAGGACAGCCCTACAACAAAGAATTATCTGACCCCAAGTGTCAGCAGTGCTGAGGCTGAGAAACCCTGGTCTGGTACTTGTGTGTGCTAAGTTACTTCAGTCGTGTCCGACTCTTTGCGATGCTATGGACTGTAGCCTGCCAGGCTCCTCTGCCCATGGGATTCTCTAGGCAAGAATACCGGAATACATTGCTATGCCCTTCCTCGGGGGATCTTCCTGACCCAGGGATCGAACCCATGTCTGTTACGTCTCCTGCATTAGCAGGTGGGTTCTTCACCACTAGCGCCACCTGGGTTTAGTACTTACCAGCTCTGAACTATATGCCAATCACTGGGGATATGGAGATAAATTAGACTTGCTCAGTGGCACAGCAAGGATAGACTTAGAGAGCCATAGCTGGGGTCAAGGGAGTACTGTGGGCTGTACATTTCCAGAAACAGGAGCACCTATGCCTAAGTCTGTGCAAGGACCAAGATGTTTGTTCTGCCCTTTCTCGTGTGAAAAAAAATGAGCCATTTCCTCCCTTCGCTGCTGGGCCAGCTCGTCTCTCGGCCTGCATCACAAGTGAGATTAGCATGGGGAAATTGGAATGGAAAAGAAAAGTTGAAGGAAAACAGCTAAGAAAATTTACACGGAATTCAGAATGCCTAGCTGTCCCTTACATTTTTATTTCTACATCATATTTTATTTGTAGAGGCAGGCAAGGACCTTGACTGAGTTGTTTGGTTTCCCAGGTGGCTCAGTGGCAAAGAATCTGCCTACCAATGCAGGAGACGCGGGTTGGATCCCTGGATCGGGAAAATCCCCTGGAGTAGGAAATGGCAACCCACTCCAGTATTCTTGCCTGGAGAATCCCCATGGGCAGAGGAGACTGGCAGGCTACAGTCCATGTGGTGGCAAAGAGTCAGACATGACTGAGTGACTTAACAAGAACAGGCGTTCTTGGTTGACAAAGGAGATGCTTAATAAACATTTGTTGATGTGGAATCTCATCTTGGAAGAAGTCTCTTACACTCTCCCATGGGTGTGCTTTCAGGCAGATTCTCTTTATGGTGTCCAAAATTTACAAACGATGGGTGAGCCCGTCCTGAAGTGAGCAACACCATGAAGAAGCAGCCTCCGCTGAGCTCTGAGCAAGGCCATTGCTCCCACTCTGCCTGCTTTTGCAATCAGGCTAGTTACCAGGGTCCTGTTTCCTGCTGACCTTATTCTGCTGGGGAGGGTGGGCTGCAGCTGCACCCCCAGCCAGGACCCCGACAGCTTCCCAGATGTTGGTGCTCCAGGGGCGACGGCGCCTCCTCGGCCCCCATGCTCCCTGCAGGGCTCCTGCCAGCTCAGGCCTGCGGTGACCCTTTCTGAGACTCCGGTTGGTTTCAGAGTCGTTTGCTGCCACTCTGGTTCACAGCAGGTCCAGTGACAGGGTGGGAGAGACACAGGGGGACTCGGGGCTCACACCTAGGTGAAAGAGTGACATGAATGGAGAAGAAAATGTAAAAATTCCTCTGTGTTGGAGAGAGATTATGCCGCCTTACCCACTGGGTTCCCGCTGAGCGCAGTAGTAATTGGAATGTATTCTTTGCAAAGTTTATTGGGTCCTGGAGCGACTTGTTACTGAACTGGTCAATTAATCTATATTTTTGTTTTTTAATGAGTTAGGGGATTTCCTTCAGCAGAAACTCACCAGGAAGCATGACCGAATGCCCAGAGCTCAGGGAAAGGCTGGCCTTTCCTTCTCGAAAACCCTATCCAACAGTTAAAGGAGGAAATGGACGCCTCCCGCTACAGGTGGCAAATTGGGCTGATGTGGGAGCCGCAGAGGAAGGGTTTACCCCGCGCAGAGGTGAGTGCGGAGCAGGAGGGGGGATCACCACGAAACCGATTACTCAAGGGCAGCAGTTTGAGGATTCGGAAATAAATCCGTTAGTCTCCCTGCTGAGAGACAAATGATTTCTATTTAAAAACCTGCTTGTTCCACGCAGTAACTCCCAGCATAGCAATAATTAATGATATCAAAAGGTTAAGAAAGACCTGCTGCTGGAATCCCTCTGCTCCAAGCATGAAATTGGATTAAAGTGAAGATAAACTTAGACACTAAATCTGTTGAGGAAATCAGTAATTATGTGGAAATGCACACATTTTGAGCTATTTGAAGGAGTCAAGTGGCTGATGGGGTAACAGTTTTGTCCCAGGCATTTGGGCCTTGGTGGAGATGAACCCTCAGAGGATGCGAACAAGGCATCATACCCACTTCAGTCCCAACTCTAGATTTAATTTTTGTTTTTTCCCCAAAGTGAAGTTCTGTGGGCCTTTTGGATACATCCCATGGCCAATTCTACTGGCTGCCTACCTAATATCCATTTCTCTTCTACTTTCTTAGCAGATTTTTTTTCAGGGGGACAGTGTACAGACTAAAGAAGGTAATTGTCAGGCAGTCTGGCAGTTAGGGGGTGACTGTGTTGTGTGTTCTGGCCAAAGACACTCAAGTAGAAATATACTGAATGGGGCTTCCTGGAAAGTTATTTTTCTTGATAAAAAGGGACATAATTGAGAGGATGGGATCTATATATACACAACTATACATAAAATAGATAACTAACAAGAATCTGCTGTACAGCACAGGGAACCCCACCCAGCATTCTGTAGTGGCCTGCATGGGAAAAGAATCTTAAAAAAAAAAAGAGTGGCTATATGTATATGTGTAGCTAATTCACTTTGCTGTACACCTGAAACTAACACAACACTCTAAATCAGCTATATTTCAATAAAAGATGTTTTACAAGGGACAAAGTTAGTTGACTGGCATGTGCCTTTTGCCCTTTGCCTTTTGCCTTCCCTTCTCCTCTGTCCTCTGTCTGGAATAGCAATACAAGGGCTGGAGGTTCGGCAGCTCTTTTGTCACCATATGGATGAAGTTTCTGTCTTAAGGGTGGTGGGGCCAGAAGGAGCCTGGATCCTTTGTGATTTCCTTGGGAAAATGGGAAGGAGAAAGCTATGCTATCAGGCATCTTAACTGATCAAGCCCCAAGCCATGAATTTTAGATTTAGAATACAGTAAAATCATGTTACTGATTTCAGGCATATGGCAAAAAGAAATTCAGTCATGGCCAGCATGGGGGTGCCATTTTGGATGACCCAGGGGGAGTCTTCCTTGAGAGGGTGAGCTGGCCCCCCAGGGATGCGTTCTCTGGGCACAGGAAGGATGGAGGAGGCACTGATGTCTTCCTCTAGTGTGTTGCTGAGGGATGTGGCTCTTCTTGTCCTCTCTGGGCCTCCCCAGTCACTCTTGGTGTATCACATCTGTCTCCAGTGCCGTGATCGGTTCTCTTCTCTCTGGATTCTGAGTTTGAACAGAAGTCATACTGTTTCAATGCCTTTAGGATTAAAGAACCCTTCAGCCCCTCCCCCTGCCAGTATCCAAAGGTGACTGTCTAGACCGTGTCCCACATGGCCAGTTTCCTTCTTTCTAGGATGCTGCTGTTTGGATGCAGGCAAAGGTGAGCCACAGGGTGTTTTCCTCCTTCCAGGCATCTCTGTGAAGGATCCATCAGAGCTGCTTATTATCTGGGGTTGGGTTTCCTTCTCAGGGCTCCATACCTCTGCCTTGCCTCTTTGTGATGGGCTGGCTCTGCTGGGGGACTAAGGTATAGGGGTGAGTGCTGACCAGGCCCTCCTGGATTTGGGCAGGGCACAGCTCTCAGGCAGGGTGCTTCCTGAAAACCCTTCTCCTTCAGCTCCCTCACACTTGCTGGGTGACATCAAGTCCTTCTTTGTCTGAAGGGTCCAGTATTTGGCGGTTCATCAATTAAAGCCCACACATTTCCATGCGTTACTTTAATCAGTCCTCATACCATCTTGAGCTAGTTATTTTTAGTGTTTTATTTTATTATCATTTAAAAATTTTTATTTATTTATTTTTGGCTGTGCTGGGTCTTTCTTGCTGTGTAGACTTTTCTCGAGTTGTGGTGAGTGGGGACTTACGTCCAGTTGCGATGGCTTTTCTTGTTGTGGAGCAAGGGCTCTAGGGCACAGAGGCTTCAGTTTTGTAGCACGCAGGCTCAGTAGTTGCAGCTCCCAGGCTCAATGGTCAGGGTGCATGGGCTTAGTTGCTCCACGGCATGTAGGATCTTTCTGGATCGAACCCATGTCTCCTGCACTGGCAGGTGGCTTCTTTACCACTGAGCCACCAGGGAAGCCCGAGCTAGTATTTTTTGCCTCTTGTCACATAGGAGGAGACTGAATATGTAGGAGGTTTGGTGTCTGGGCCTCAAAGTTATTTCATGACAGAGCTGGGCCTGAATTCCACAGAGCTTTCTTCCTTTTCCCACCTCTGCCTCCACACTCCTCCCCCTCCTCTGCACACACTCCCTCCTGTGTCACAACCCCGGAGGCACAGGGACTGATGCCCGAGCTGCTCACATTCACACACCCAGTCTTCTACTCCCTCCTGGATGCACACCTCAACTGCGATTTCCTGGCCTCCCTCGTATTGGATGGTGCAGTGGATTTGCCCAAGGAGGTAGGCAGAAATGATTCCTGCTATTTTCAGTCCTGGTCTCTAAAAATTCCTGTGTGATGAGGAATTCCTATATCCTGATTGTGGAGGATCCTGGGGGACTTTAACAAGTCCATTTATCAATGCCAGAGCCACAAGGTAACAGGAATCTGAGATATGTCAGAATGGGGCTCCCTCACTTATACTGGTCTGTCATGCCAGTGAGAAATTTGGGACCTGTTTGTTACAGCAGCTGGTGTTCCTAATCCTCACCAATACAGGCTGCTTGGGTTGCTGACCCACAGATGCCTATGCTGGATCTTGTAAATCCTGACTGGTTAGTGGGAAGAAACCATGTTCCAGATATCCTGAGATGGGTGTAAGTTTTTCGTGGAGATCAGTCAGTCAGTCAGTTCAGTTGCTCAGTCGTGTCTGACTCTTTGCAATCCCAAGGACTGCAGCCACGCCAGGCTTCCCTGTCCATCACCAACTCCTGGAGCTTGCTCAAACTCATGTCCATCGAATCAGTGGTATCATCCAACCATCTCATCCTCTGTTGTCCCCTTCTCCTCCTGCCTTCAATCTTGTCCAGCATCAGGGTCTTTTCCAATGAGTCAGTTCTTTGCATCAGGTGGCCAAAGTATTGGAGTTTCAGCTACTCTCTCACAACTGGAGATTCCTGTGACCACATGTCTCTGAGGCTGGTTGACCTGCACAATGTTTTTAGGAACAGAGCCACTGAAGTGTGAATATAGCCCTCAGCCCAGCCACCAGGTCTATCTGTCTTCAGTCTGTTAGAGTTTTCCCCTAATGGTGACTTTAACCCCCAAACTGAATTCTTCCTTGGGTTTTTCCTATAAACATAAAAGTGATTTTCTCACAATCACTTCTTGGATTTAGCTTATAGAGAATGCTTCTCAAGTTGTAGAAGTAGCTCTAGACACCTTCGTCACCTGCCACATTCCCCGTCACACACACATACACACACACACACACACACTCGTATTGTGTTTTGATCCCCAGTAATGGTGTGTTTGAGGCTGTGATTATATATCTGAGAGCAAGTCACTTCACTTCTGAAATTCGGTTTTTTCATGGGGAAAATAGAGATGAAAATACCCGTGTCTGTGGGTTGTTGTAAGAACAGAATATAATCACGTAGGTAAAGCACAGGCACTGAGTTTCCTGGGCTTCACGACCTGGGGGTGTGATGTCTATTAATTGCACAGACTTGTCTCTGGGTTTGAATCACAGGGTGGGGCAAATTCAGAGATTCTTAAGATGTTAAACAGTGGTTTAATTAAGGGGCTTCCCTGTTGGCTCAGACAGCAAAGAACCCACCTGCAGTGCAGGAGACCAGGGTTTGATCTCTGGGTCAGGAACATTCCCCTGGAGAAGGAAACTGCAACCCACTTCAGTATTCTTGCCTGGAGAATTCCAGGGACAGAGGAACCTGGTGGGCTACAGTCCATGGGGTCGCAAAGAGTTGGACATGACTGAGTGAGAACGTATGCAATGAGAAGATCTATGATCTGAGAGGAAGTGCAGCTACTGATCGGCTTCAATCAGCCTATTTTTAAAAAGAAGTTTTTTAAAGTTTTGAAAAGAATTACATTTTCTCAGGATTCCAGGACTTGTCTCCCATCACTGTGTTTTACCTTGTATCCTCTTTTTCAGTTAAAATGGACTTGCTCTCATTCCCCTCAAGGTGGGTTAGTATATACTATGGGGCTTGTTTTAAGTGAAAAGTCCCATAAATTTGAACACTTATTTATTATTTATGGCAGAAGAAGAAGGCTTCCCTTCTCATGCTTTCAGTGGCAATCTGCTGACCCTGGCGATCAGCAGCTGAATTCAGGATGCGCCTTCATCTTGGTGAACGCAGCAGCTACACTCGCTGTCCTTCTGGGATGCCTTCCGCTTGGAATGCTGCTTTATGGTACCTTGGCTCTTCCTTTTTGTTGCCACTTCAACTTTGCTTCTTCTAGCATCAGTGGAAGTGGCCAGAGTTGGCAGCTCTTACATTATGTATCCAAAGAAATATTTTGGGTACCTATTAATTCTCAACCACTTCGGTTGGCAAGCGAAGGCCGGGAAACAAATGCGCTTGGCGAGCGGCCCAGACTGTCAAACCTGGCTGCTGTTCATTAGCGGGGACCCACCTTTTGTGCCCTGATGGGGTTCTACTCTGCGGCCGGCTTCTTCATCTTGAGTTCCCGGACGGCTTTGGGATCTTGGGGGTTATTACTTGGCTCACTCAAGCAGGAACTGAGACGCTGAGTCGTGTGCAAAAGGGAGGCTGTGCTGGGGGTCTCTGTGGAAGGGTCTTAATGCAGGCTTCTTGCCCGCTGTTTCTCCTCCTGGCTCTCGAGGTTTGCATTTCAATCCTGTTAACGGGGAAACATGAACTCAGAAAAATACCTCTTTTTCTTTCCTTCAGAACAGGGAGTCAATTCGGACACGTGTCGCGTGAGTTTCTTATCCGTGAGCAGAGTCTTGCGCTTCCTGGCTGCTCCGTTGTTCTTTTCCCATCCGTTCTTCCCCCTAGTCGCCCTCTTGTTCTCTGCCTTGGGGGTCCCACTGTTCAGGAGAAAAGTAGGGGAAGTTTCTGGATGTTTTTTCTCCCCCTTCTCCTTTTATTTTCTTCGAGAAAATGATAGTTATTTTCTTATTATAAGAAAATAACTTTCTGCTTTCCGTAGAAACTACAAAATGTCCTTCGAGAGGATGCTCTAGCTGAGTTTCCACTGGGAGTGAGATACGGCAGAGCCTGAGCGAGTCTGATCAACGGGGGGGCTTCCCTGGTGGCTCAGACGGTAAAGCGTCTGTCTGCAGTGCAGGAGACCCAGGTTCGATCCCGGGGTTGGGAAGATCCCCTGGCGAAGGAAATGATCCACAGGTGGGGTGATGAGTTTCCCTTCCCCTGCCCCTGCTAGTCTATTTGTGTGAATTTACTCTTCATTGTCTTCTTACGAGGGTGCAAAGTAGGAGGCTGGCTAAGGGAGAAGAGATACCTTAAGCCCAAGCATTTGAATCATACGTGTGTACACTCAGTCATGTCCGACTCTTTGAGGCCCCATGGACTGTAGCCCGCCAGGTTCCTCTGCCCATGGAATTTTACAGACTAGAATACTAGGGTGTGGTGCCATTTCCTGCTCCAGGGGATCTTCCCGACCCAGGGATTGAACCTGGGTGTCTAGTGTCTCCTGCATCGGCAGGCGGATTCTTTACCATTTGTCACCTGGGAAGCCCGTTTGAATTGTAAAGACTGCCGAAGTGTACCTGGCCTTTCTCTGTGCAACTTTTAAGAATTGTGTTTACCTTCCTAAAGCATCTTCTAAATCAGCCTTTTGTGAAGAATGTTCTGAGGACCCCTGAAAATTCCCAAGACTCTCAGAGATTCTGCAAGATCCTCCTTTACACAATTACACATCTGTGTGAGGCGGTATTTTCTTCACATGCTTCAACCAAACAGCATCCTGCAGCATACTGCGTGCAGAAGCATGTTCAGTGATACAGCTGTCTCCTGCGAAACCAGATTTTAAAGAGATTTGCAAAAAGAAAACAATGCCTCTTCTTCTCACTATTTTTGGGAAATGCAGTTTTTCTTTCAAAATGCATTTTTATATTAACATGTAATGGGTTTAATTATGCTTATTTTAAATGAACTAATAAAGATTTAAACATTTCTTTTAGTTTTAATTTTTAATGTAGTAAATATGATAGATAAAACCTATGTAAACAAAAGTGCTTTGGTGTCCTCAATAAGTTTTAAATGTGTAAAGGAGTTTTGAGAACAACTATCCTAGTTATCTCTTCCAGTGCATTGATGGATATTTTGGTGCCTTAAAAATTAATGATTTTTTTTAAGCATCTTAAATGTCCCTCAATTGTACTGGATAATAAATGATTATCTATTCATACATTCGAATACTATACAGCAATGAATATGAATAAACTACAGCTACACACAACTATATGTTGAGTGAAAGAAGTCAGGCATAAGAGCATACATCATCTAGGTTTAAAAACTGGCGTACTAGAGTGTCCTTCTGTTCAGGCAGTCTGGGACATTTGCTTAATCATCTGGTCCTTAATTTCCTCTTGACCATGAATGAGGATAAATAGTGCCCTGGGTGTGCTGCGGGATTGTATGACACGATGAGCACAGAGAGCTCCATAAATGGAGGCCTTAGCACGGCAGTCGTCATCTTCATGTTCACTGAATTGGTGACTCTCTCTCTGAGCCAAAGATGTGCAGCACCCAAGGTTTCATTTCACTGGAGAACCCACTGGCCTCCTCAAGAGAGGACACTTGGGAGCCAGGACCGTCTCTATGATAGTGTCCAGTGACTCAGATTTAATGCCACTCTGTATGTCTTTCAATCCTGCTTGGAAGTGTTTTCACTGGAAATTGTCTCTCTCTTTCGGTTGATCCACAAGTTTTCAATTTGGAAACCTTTCTCCCCCCTTGGGGTTTTGTGTCCTATCTTTGTGTTGAGTGTAAATATGGAAAAATTTATCTAGATTTGTATCTATATAACATAGAGAAAACAGATGGCAGGGTGGGTTTCTTCTGTCCTCTTCTCTGCCTTGCATCATTTCCTGAAATATTTTATTTTGTGGTTAGAATTAGAGAGAGTCAGTTAATACTGTAGTTTATGTTGTGCTGTAAGAGGTGACAAATGACTGATGGTCGTGCAGGTGTTTCAACCTGAAGGAGGTAGAGAATGTCTCTAAAGAACCTCTCAGGAGTCCTCTGATCTGGTGATTGAGAGCTGGGGGTCTGTCAAGCAGGGAGAGAGAGAGAGAGAGAGAGAGTGTGTGTGTGTGTGTGTGTGTGTGTGTTTAGTTGCTAAGTCATGTCCGACTGTAGCCTGCCAGGCTCCTCTGTCCACAGGATTCTCCAGGCAAGAATAGTAGAGTGGGTTGCCATTCCCTTCTCCAGGAGGTCCTCCTGACCCAGGGATGGAAACTGTGTCTCCTGTTTCAGGAGGATTCTTTACCGTCTGAACCACCAGGGAAGCCCTGTCAAGCAGGAAAGAAAAAGGTAAAGAACTGAATGTTGCGTGTGACCATGATCAGCTAATGGTGAGATTTCTTTCCAGCAATGGATCATACCTTCAAGTACTTTTAGACTTTGCTCGCACAACTGAATTTACACATATAATCTTAAGATCTCTTTCTGTCACCAGATATTTTAAAAATGGATTCAAGTTGTTTTCTCTTTTCTTTGTCATGAGTAGTGCATAGCATATTGAGGTCAATTAAATTTTGCAGTGAAGAATAGCAGGTAAACTAGACATACTTCAATCATCTTTAAGGAACTGATGGCCCAAGCATACACCTCACATTCAAAAGTTATAGAAGGAAAGGCCCTTCTGTAGGTGAGGACTTGGAGGCCTTAGGGCCTCAGGGTCATGTGGGAACACTAGCTGTCATGGACTAGGAGAGGCCGGGGTTCTGCCAGCCTTTCATTCAGGAGATTGGGGGCTGGGCTCTGTGGGGCTCTGTGACAGTGGAAGATTTAACCTGGGCATTTATACTGCTTAGTTTGCTGGGTATGGTTGCTGTAGCAAAATACCACAGTGGGTGACTTAGAACGATAGAAGTTTATTGCCTCACAGTTCTGGTGCGCAGAAATCCACAGCCAGGGTGCCGGTAGGGCCGCATTCCCTCTAAGGTGTTGAGGGGTGGTGAGGCTCTATTCTTGGCCTCTCTCCTTGCTTCCAGTAGCCTCAGGCTTTTAGATCATCTTCTCCCTGTGTTTTCACATCGTTTTTCCCTTTACGCACGTCTCTGTGTCCACATTTCCCTTCTTATAAGGACATCGGTCATATTGGAGTAGCAGCCATTCTTACGACCTCATTTTAACTTGGTTGTGTGTGTTAGGACACTTCAGTTGTGTTTGACTCTTTGTGACCCCATGGACTGTAGCCCGCCAGGCTCCTCTGTCCATGGGATTCTCCGGGCAAGAATACTGGCATGGGTTGCCATGCCCGCTTCCGAGGGATCTTCCTGACTCAGGGATTGAACCCACGTCTCTTATGTCTAACCTGCATTGTCAGGCAGGTTCTTTACCACTAGTGCCACCAGGGAAGCCCTTAATTTGATGATCCCTGTAAAGACCCTCTCTCCAAACGAGGTCACATTCTGAAGTACTGGGCCTTAGGACGCCGATACATCTTTTTAGGGGGTACACTATTCAACCCATAACATGATTATAATGGATTGGAGCTTTGGATGAGGCATGCTGGAAAAAGAAGTTCATTGCTAAGTATTTTGAAAATTCATTATCTGAAAGGTGAGGAAACTAAGGTCTAATGGGGATAGATGTTTTGCTCAAGTTGTACAGCTTATGTGGCAGTTTTGGGATTCAAACCCAGGACCTTGGGAGATCTCAGTGTATTTTCCACTACAGTGGTGGTCATGCTAGTTCTGATTGCTAGCATCGCTGCTAACCCAACTTTATTCTTTGAAAATTGTATTAGTCTTTTTCAAAAATGTCCCTTTTAATTGGAGAAATTGACATTGACATTCTGTTGGTTGGAAAGAGCCTAAGGCAACATAAAGTAATTGTCTTTCATTAGATGAGTTCAGAAGTTTGATGATCTCCATCAGCTGCTGAAACATATTCATTTCTTCCTGGAATAATTTTGAAGTGAAAAGGTGGAAAATAGTCCAACAGTTAATGACGTACAATCAATACTCTGTAGAAAGAACATAATACTGTTGTTAGACTTATTTTATTTCTTTATTCCCTGTCCACCTATTTTTCCCCATTATTGACAAAACTCATTGACAGATGCTAATTTAAAGGATTTAGAATTTCTGAAGGAGTGGAAGTCAGTTTGGAAATCTTGTGTAATCTTGCTTCTCTTGTGACGGCTTGGGAAAGTGGAGACCCACAGAATGAAATCAGTCTGTGAGATTTATCTCGTTAGACCAAGATCTGTGTTGTACTCTTTGTCATGAAGAGCGGCCTGAGATCTGTCTAAGCATCCAGTTCTTTGACACGCTGGGTGATGGGTCACATGTGTCCTGGGGACCCCTGAGACTTTCCCCATACTGCTTCCTGGTCTTTGCCCATCTAGGCACTTGGGGGCCTCCTTGTTTACTTCCTGTGTCATGCCCGAGGAACTCTGGGAAGATGGCAGCTTGAATGCCCGTCCCTGAGCCCTCTTCCTCTTCGGAATAACACGCCGACTCATGACCAATGCAAGCCTGGCTGTGAGTTTGTGCTCTCTGAGGAAGATGGGCGAGGCATTCTCCAGGGCACGGGGTATGCGACGCCTGGGAGGGACCAGCACAGAGACAAAAGCCTGCCTCCTCTGGTAGCCTAGAGGGAAGACTGCAGACATGGCGTTTCCTGAGAAAGCCTGGCCGGCAGAGGCCTGGGTCCTCTGTAGGGATCTTCCTGAACCTTCTACTCTGCGGCTGCCCAATGTGCTGACCCCAGAAAGCTGGAAGCGCCCCTCAGAGAGGCTGGAGAACCATTGTGGACTTCCGGTTGGGAGACAGCCTGTTGGCTGAGGTGGAATAAACTCAAGAGTAGTGAGGCTCCTGTGGTGTTTCTCAGCTGAGAAATGAGACGGTTTGGGGTTCTCCAGGAAGCAGCTGCCAAAGCACAGCTGGAAGTGCAAGCTGTTCTGGGAGTTAATGCTTGAGAAACGAGGAGAAGAGGAGCAGAATTAGGCAGGGAAAGCCTTCAGACTGGGGTGCGGCATCTCTTCAGAAGAGGGGAGGGGAGAAGGGTGGAGAAGCACCTTGGAGCTCGTGAGTGGTCCCAGTGTGGAGCTGCAGAGCAAAGATTGCATCCCAGGGTCTTGGAGCGGAAATAACCAGGCCTGGTGCCTGGCCATGCCCATCACTGGCTGCGAGCTGCCCAAGGAGAATATGTCCTCGGCTTGAGCACTGCGGCAAATCCTAAACGCATTGCAGCTGAAGGCTGCTGCTTGCATTCCTGGGGGAAGTTCCCGCAGAGAGACCTGAACAGCTATCTCTGTGGCTGCTTCGAGGGGTTCAGCTTGCGTTCCTGGGGGAAGTCCCCGCAGGGAGACCTGAACAGCTATCTCTGTGGCTGCTTCGAGGGCTTCAGCTTGATCCCTCATTTGCCACCAGCGCAGAAGAGCAGGGTCTGCCTTGCTTTCTCGCTTTCTGGCTTGTGCTGCTGAAAAGATCCTAATGACCTGAACGGTGCCTGTTCTTCATACAACCACGAGAAGACCAGCATGGAATAACCGTGCAAGGCGCAGCTTGAGGGAGAATGCCAGGTTGCAAACTAGAATTAAATGAATGAATGGACACAACAAGAAAGAGAGAGAGTTAAAGATGGAGCTGTATTATACGTATATGATATGTAATATTTTCTCTTTCCCTCTTTTTCATACATCTATATCTACATCTATATTTAAATCTGTCTGTCTATATAGGTTAATTCAATGGCATGCAGTATAGCTAAAGAAGATTTTCTAGAATTTAAAAATCAAATATTCAACTTCAAAGATTTTCTACATTTATTGTTTGTTGTTTAGTCTCTCAGCCATGTCCGGCTCTTTTGCGACCCCATCGACTGTAGTCCTCCAGGCTCCCCTGTCCATGGGATTTCCCAGGCAAGAATACTGGAATGGGTTGCCATTTCCATCTCCATTCTCCATTTATAGTCCTTATATAATATGTATTTATATGTTATGTATATGTAACATATGTAATAAATATATATAAATCATATGTATATAAACAGATGGATAGGTGCATATGATACCTTTTCACATCTGTGTTTGTGTTCTCATAGGCGTGGAGAAATGTGTGCAGAGATAAATACATTCATGAGAGTGTGATTATCTGGGGGGTGAGGATAGAGAGGAGTTGCATATTAATCGTGAATATTTTTTCACAACATGGGATTGTAAGCTTATTACCACAAATTATTTGTGCATTAACGTTTCAGTTTTATCAAAGTAAAACATGCCCATTGTAAAAAGTCTTGTAGTACCAAACAGATTGGTAGTGAAGAAAAGAGGCCCTGCACTGCTCTTTCCAACCAGCAATCACTTTTAATTATTTTGACTGCCTCTTTTGATTGTTACTCCTGTATTTCTAAACAATATGCTCATGCTGCTCCTTCTTGATCTCTCCCCTTTTGGCCTTGTCTTCCCGGTGATGTGGGGGAGCATTTATCTCCCTGGCACCTCTCCTCCACACCCCATCAGCCTCTCCTCTGCTCTTCCCTATGATTTCATGTATCACAAATGTTAGTTAAATCAATGAAACTGTCCACATCATTACGTCTGTAGGACTACGGTTTCCTGGGGAGCCAAATAAAACACTATGACTGCATTTCTTTGATTGTATACGTTATTTTTTGTGTTTCCAATAAAACATGTCTTTCCACCATTGTTATCTCCTAGCAATTCGATTCCTACTACAGAGCAATAGGCATTTATCAATTCTTTTAGAGAAAATTATACACATGCAAGCACGTATGTATATACTTTCCTTCCCCCCAAAACAGCAGATATTATACACAATGTCCCTCACTTACAAAAATAATACGTCTCAGCAACTGTCCTGCACAAACATGCTTTGTTCTTTATAATGACTGGAAAGCATTCTATCATACAAATAGACCCAAATTTTTGAACTAATGCTCAACTGATGAAAATTTGGGATATCATCAGATCTGGAATGCATACTCTATACACATGCCA
Organism: Okapia johnstoni; assembly: GCA_024291935.2. Classification (NCBI taxonomy): domain Eukaryota; kingdom Metazoa; phylum Chordata; class Mammalia; order Artiodactyla; family Giraffidae; genus Okapia; species Okapia johnstoni. The sequence goes on from CM044326.1 coordinate 6,834,972, forward strand.
TTTCACGTGTGTGTTTATTATCTACCTAAAAGGTAAATTCCTGTATGTGGAATCTCTGGGTAAAACAACACGGGGGTTTTAAATTTGGATGAAATGATGAAGTTGTTCTTCAAGGAGGCTATACCAGTTTACATTTCTAGAAACAGTACTACTTTTCCAGGCTTTTGCCAGCACAGAAAATCGCTAAATTATTTCTTCTTTGCAAATTGATAAAGAATTACAATGAGATATGATTATAGTTTTATACTTTTGTTTTGCATTTCTCTTACATGGATGAATTTGAATTTGTTTTCATATATTTAAGAACCATCTATAATTCTTTTTATATGACTTATCTAATAGTGTATTTTGGCAATTTTTCTATTGGATTGTATGTCCTATTGATTCGCTGACACTGTTTATATTTTAAAGAAATTGGCTTTTTGTTGGGTTATGTCTTGCAGATTATTTTCTTCTATTTGAGGTTTATCTTTTGACTTTGTTTACAGTGTTTCTTTCATGCAGAAAATTTCAATTTTCATCTAATCAAATTTGGCAATTGTATATGACCTTAGTGTACTTAGGAAAAAACTTCAGGCAGATCAAAATTGAGGATGATTTGACAAAATAATGTAATACTTTTCATACTAAGGGGAAATAACAACTAAGTGCAACATGGTACCCTGGATAAGACCTGGAACTGAAAAAGGACATTGATGGAAAATTGGTGAAATTGAAATAGACCTTTTGTATTGTGCCAATATGACTCTTGAGAGTCCCTTGGACTGCAAGGAGATCCAATCAATCCATCCTAAAGGAGATCAATCCTGGGTGTTCATTGGAAGGACTGATGCTGAAGCTGAAACTCCAATACTTTGGCCACCTCATGCGAAGAGTTGACTCATTGGAAAACACCCTAATGCTGGGTAGGATTGGGGGCAGGAGGAGAAGGGGACGACAGAGGATGAGATGGTTGGATGACATCACTGACTCGATGAACATGGGTTTGGGTAGACTCCGGGAGTCAGCGATGGACAGAGAGGCCTGGCGTGCTGCAATTCATGGGGTTGCAAAGAGTCGGACACGACCGAGCGACTGAACTGAACTGAATATGAATTTCCATGTTCTGATAATTATACCCTAGTTGTGTAAGACATTATCATTAATGGAAGCTGGTTGGGGAAATATATAAAAAAAAACTCTATTTTTATAACTTTCTGTAAGTTTTAAAGTTAAAAATTTGCAAGCTTGGCAGAGGCTGCCAACTGTCTACCTGATATTTATTTTACTCGCGCTGCTTATTAACAGAAGCCCGGGCAATGTTACAGTTTCTTTGCAGAATAGGGTAGTTAAAGCAGACTGTTAAGTGGGGCTTCAAAGTCAATTTGCCGTTCTCTCTCCAGCTGCCTAGGAAGCAGGAAAATGGCTGAAGCTTCACCAGCCATCTTTGGTTTGATTGTTTTGGTGTTAAGTCGCTAAGTTGTGTCCAACTTTGCAACCCCATGGTCTGCATGTAGAACACCAGGCTTCCCTGTCCTTCACTGTCTCCCAGAGTTTGCTCAAATTTATGTCCATTGAGTCGGCGATGCTATCTAACCATCTCATCCTCTGTCATCCCGTTCTCCTCCTGCTTTCAATCTTTCCCAGTATCAGGGCTTTTTCTAGTGAGTCAGCTCTTCACATCAGGTGGCCAAAGTATTGGAGCTTCAGCTTCAGCATCAGTCCTTTCAATGGATATTCAGTGTTGATTTACGTTAGGATTGATGACTGGTTTGATCTCCTTGCAGTCCAAGGGACTCTCAAGAGTCTCCTCTAGGCTTTTGCAAAAGCACCAGTTTTTTGGCACTCAGCCTTCTTTACAGTCCAGCTCTCACATAGCTTTCCTTCCAAAGAGCAAGCATCTTTTAACTGTTTGCAGTTAACTGTCACTGTCTGCAGTGATTTTAGAGCCCAAGAAAATAAAATCTGTCACTGCTTCCACTTTTTCACCTTCTATTTGCCGTAAAGTTATGGAACCAGATGCCATGACCTTATTTATTTATTTATTTTTACCACTGCACCACCTAGGAAGCCCTTCTTTGGTTTGTGAAGGAAGGGACAAAAGAACTTCAGAGACCTGATGCTTGGCGTCATTGATACACTAAACCATCGGCAGCAAAAGTCTGTTCTTTTGTGATTAAGTCTGTACTCCTAGAATACATTTTCTAACTGGCCTTTCTCACTTTAAGAACTTAAAAAAAAGACTCTATGTTCTTTTCAGTATGATTTCAGTTTCATTTTTACATTAACAATATCCCATCATTTGGAATTAACTTCATCTGAAGATGCCCCAGTCGGTGGGTTGAGGTAGAGATCTACCTAATTTCCCCCAAATACCTGCTTAGCTGCTCAAAACCATTAATGTATTGAATTCCCCACCCTCACCTGATATTCAGTGTCACTTTAATAATCTACTAGATATTTTGGTCTATTTTTGGAATTTACGTCTGGTTGCTTTGATCTAATTATTCACATGCCATTTCCATAATGTTTTAACTAGTTTTCTAATGTATTTTAACATTTGGAAGGACAAGTGTTTCCTCAACTTCTTTTTCCAATTTTTGTCTGATTTTCTGGGTATTTCCATATGAACTTTAGAATCAGATTGTGTTCTATAACTTTTGATTCGTATTTATATTGAGATTGCATTAAATTTATGTATTAATTTAGGAAAGTTGGGTCTCTCTCTATTTTAAATTTTTTTCTCAATATCTTTTTAATATTGGGTCTTCCTTATTTCAACAAATTGAGTATGCCTGTTAATTCATTCAAGTATTCCAGTTCCTAGCACTTAGTACCATGCCTACTACATAGTACATGCTTAAAGTTACATGCATATATGTGTGAATATATCATATATATATACATAAATGTGTGTATAATGTGTACATATATTTTGAAATTATTGAATGTTATTTAGTCTTTAGTTGTTGACTAGATTTTTGTAAAACAATAACAGTAGCAACAAGAAAACAATGATATTGTATTAGTCAGGATTCACCTAGAGAACCATGTTTTTATGTATGTATATATGTATTTATTTAAGGAATTGGATTGCACAATTTTGGTGTTTGGCAAGTACAAAATCTGTTGGGCAGGCCAGCATACTGGAATTTAAGTGAAAATGTGTTGCAGTCTTGAGTCTGAACTCTGCAGAGCAGCAGGCTAAAAACTCAGGCAGGATTTCCACATCATAGTTTTGAGACAGAATTGTTTCTTCTTCAGGACACCTCCAATCCTTGTGCCTAAGCCTTCAACTGATTAGACAAGGCCCACCCACACTGTGGCTTATAATCAGATTTACTCAAAGTCCACTGTTTGCAGAGATTATCTTTGACCTTAAAATAAATACTTTCACAGAAACTGGACTGGTGTTTAACCAAACAACTGGGCTCTGTAACTTAGCCACGATATCACATAACATTAACCATCACAGACAAAAATGAAACCTACTTTTAGACGCGCATGGTACTGGGGTAGGCGCTGGGGCAGACACACCCTAGTGTGGCCCTTAAACATTCCTGCTTATTGGTGCCTGTGATTCTGTGTGATTCTCTCCCCCTGCATGTGGGCAGGACCCGGGGCTGGCTTCTAACCCACAGACCTCAGAGGTGATAGGCTCTCACTCGTGACTGGCTACATCATATAAAACCATACAAACAGACTCAAGTGAGCCGTGCCCCTGTTGGCCTGGATGAAGTTGTGTGGGGCATTTGCTGGGATGTGATCTGAGCGGAGAAGCCACATGCCAGGGCACCGCAGGCAGCCTCCAGGAGCCAAGGGCCTCAGATCTACAAGGAACAGACTTCTGCCAGCCACTGCATGAGAGTGGAAGGGGACCCTGAGCCTCACACAGGACCGCAGCCTCAGCCTTGGTGGCAGACCCCAAGCAGCAGACCTGCCACCTATGCCCAGATTCCTGACCCAGGGACACTGTAACCCTTGAGGTCTGTGGCGACTTTTTACACAGCAAGAGCAAGCAAATTCAACACTTCACTAACACCAAAGGTAGGTGTCAGGGACCCATTTCCTAGATGAGGCCCTGGGGCTCGGAGACGTCAAATATCTTGCCTACCTCTGAGCTACTTTGGAGCAGAGCTGGACTTCAGCCCTAGGGTCAAAGCCCACAGTAACATTTCTTAGCGAAGTGTGTTGGAAAGCAGACCTGGTACTGAGCTTTGTGAAATGGTGAGGACAGAAAGAAGAAAAAAATTGTTGTGCGATGTAAATGGAGAGCTAAGGAGGTGAGATTTAAATGCCTTATTTCACCAAGAAAGTCTCCTGGAAGCTGGGCCACTTTCTCTCTGGCCCCCCTCTGCAGGTAACCTTAAAATGCTGGAAGGATTCTTCCTTAGGGATGAAGGGTTTAAACACTGTCTGAACTGATCTTCCTTTGCACGTATGCATATCCTTTGATGGACTTTGAGGCACACAGGGTAGATGGGAGGTGAGCAGGATTCTGGGGACAGTCAGGGGTGGAGGAGGGGCGTGGGGTTCAAAGATGCTCTTGTTCAGGCCTGAGCTGAGCCAGCCCGAAGGTGCTGGAAATCTGCTTGACAATTGCCTTCTACTCTCAGGGCAGCAAATTAGCTCCCTGCGGACAGTACTGTCTCCTGTTTTCTAAAAACACCAGGACTTTTAATTACCCTATCTTCTGGGTCCCTTTTCTGTCTTAGTGTAGGAGATAAGACTCAGACAAGAGGCTCTGACCTATTTCACGCCATAGCTCTGCCTTGGGGGAAGCACGAATCTCATCTGGTCACGGGATGAAGAGTTCTAGGCCCAGAACAACATGCTGTTGTTGCTCAGTCATGTCTGCCTCTTTGCGACCCCACGGACTGCAGCACGCTAGGCATCCCTGTCCTTCACTATCTCCTGGAGTTTGCTCATACTCACGTCCAAGTCAGTGATGCCATTCAACCATCTCATCCTCTGTTGCCCTCTTCTCCTGCCCTCAATCTTTCCCAGCATCAGGGTCTTTTCCAATGAGTCCATTCTTTGCATCAGGTGGCCGAAATATTGGAGCTTCAGCTTCAACATCAGTCCTTCCAATGAACACCCAGGACTGATCTCCTTTAGGATGGACTGGTTGGATTTCCTTGCAGTCCAACGGACGCTCAAGAGTCTTCTCCAACACCACAGTTCAAAAGCATCAATTCTTCGGCGCTCAGCTTTCTTTATAATTCAACTCTCACATCCATACATGACTACTGGAAAAACCATAGCTTTGACTATACGGACCACTGTCGGCAAAGTGATGTCTCTGCTTTTTAATACATTATCTAGATCTGTCAGAGGTGGGCTGTCTCCCTGAGTCTTTGTGGTCCCTTGGGTGGCATTCCTGCTGGGAAGAAATCCTTGGTTACACTTTCTCCTTTTCTCTAAAAATGAGCAGTTAATTGCTCCTTCTGAGTCCTGTCTCACCTTTTAAGAAGCATCCCCAGCTTAACTTTATGAGAACCCACTTCCTCCTCCCTAATGACTTCTGAGGTCAAGTTGCTTGTCCTTCTCAAGTCTCTGCTTTGGTTTTATGTTCCCTGTTCCATGATGGGTGACATTCTCCATGGCTCGACCCTGCCCACAGCTGTCTGGTTTGCCTCCTGTGACCTTCCCCGTGGTACCTGTAGTGGTAGTTGTTTAGTCGCTAAGTCATGTCCAGCTCTTGAGGCCCCATAGGCTGTAGCCTACCAGACTCCTCTGTCATGGGATTCTCCGGGCACGAGTACTGCAGTGGCTTGCCATTTCCTTCTCCATGGGATCTTCCCGACCCAGGAATCAAACCCAGGTCTCCTACATTGAAGGCAGACTCTTTACCACCCGAGCTATGAGGGAAGCCCGTGGTGCCTGAAGATGCCCCAGATCTGAAGCCTGGGATTAGGAACAGATTTGGATGAGACTTTAGCAACAAGAAATTCTCCTGTTCTCTGTTCTTATATCCATCCATCCATCCACCCTTCTTACATGCTGTCAGAACTTTCTCATCTACAAAACAAGTTAGAGTTGACTTACTTGTTAACTTTGTTGGTCACTCAATGAAATCAACTATTTTGGTTATATAGAACCAGCTGAAACGTTAACATGTAGTCCTAATCAGAAAAATATTGAATGGGGTCTGTGTTCATCTTCAGTTCCATTTTTGATGTGTCATTCATTCTTTAAATTTTTTTTTAAATTTATTTTTTTGGCTGTGCTGCATGGCTTGTGGGATCTTAGGTCCCTGACCAGGGATGGAACCTGGGCCCACAGCTGTGAAAGTGCTGAGTCCTAACCACCGGACTGCCAGGGAATTCCCCGTTCATCCTTAATATATATTATCATGAAGAGCTACATGATATAAATAAAAGTAGAAATTTTGTGATGTTTGAAGATCCAATGGGTCCTTGATAACTGCTCCATAGTCCCATTGTTACTGTAGGCATTCATGATTGATTTTATTCCCCCCTAGGCCAGGAAAGACAGGAAGCTTACTCTGGTGTTGATTGGAACCATTAAATGGAGCATGAGGGAAAAGCACATTGTAACGATTATCATCTTTGCTAAATTGGATATAGAATCTTATTTCATAAGGCCTTCAGCACTGATTGTTTAAAAAAAATTATTTTCCCTTTCATTTATGGACAGTGCCCCAGGCATCCATTATATGATAGGTGCTTAATAAATAATAATAACAGTTATTATTATGGAGAAGAAATCTGCTGATCCTTTCACTTGAGTGGAACCTTGAGACCTCTTTTCTATTATGTAGGAGTCTGTATTTGTTTTAACAACACATTATTGTGGTTTTTTATTTCAATGCATCAGCATTCCATTTATCTGTATGCTTCAGGATTTATGGTTATTACTGTGTCTGTTTTTCTGTCTCCTCTATATTCCCCAGCTTCAAATTCTTTCCTTTGCAAATTCCAAGAGTTCAGATAACAACATAAAATGCATAATAAACTCATGCCTCAGTAAATAATACAAGAAGTAAATGAAGCTCCGCATATGATTAAACTCATTTTGTCTGTATTTTTCTCACTTGAAAAAAATTTGATCAGTTTATTCTTTATCACTCTGGGAAATAATATAAAATGTGATTAGAGGCCTACATAATCTGGGCTGCATTCCCAGAAATGTTTTTATTTAGTGTGGCTGTATTTGGGTGATGAAATGCTTATGGCACAGCAACAGACTTTTTAAGTTACACTATATTCAGTAAAGATACTGCATTTTAACTTCTTATTGTCCTTTTGGGGTGATTAGGACAGGGAGTTTTTTTTTTTTATTCTAAACATTATACAAAGTATGCATGTGTGCTAAGTCGCTTCAGCCGTGTCCGACTCTATGCGATCCCATAGACTGTAGCCCACCAGGCTCCTCTGTCCATGGGATTCTCCAGGCAAGAGCACTGGAGTGGGTTGCCATTGCCTTCTCCGGGGAAATCCCTATATGAATTTTATTGAATGAAAAATACTTTAATGACACATTTCTCACCATTTCATAAAATGAATATAATTTGATCTTTTCTTCACGACTCAAAGTTGTGATGAATCTAAATTGTGGAGCATCGGACTGATGCGGAAGCTAAAGCTCCAATACTTTCACCTGATGTGAAGAGTTCACTCATTGGAAAAGACCCTGATGCTGGGAAAGACAGAGGGCAGGAAGAGAAGAGGGTAACAGAGGCTGAGATGGCTGGATGGCATCATCGACTCAATGGGCAAGCACCAGGAGATAATGAAGAACAGGGAAGCCTGCCTGCTGCCTTCCATGCAAACAGTTAGACATGACGGAGCGACTGAACGACAAAGCAATGTCTTTAGGAGTTTCAAAATGTTCTCAGGCTTCTTTCTAGAACTTCTATTTCATTGGTTCTGTCCCTTTCTGCATTACCAAGCTCTTCATTTTTCTCTCTTTGCTGCTGTTTCTAATATTCCCCTCTCTTCCACCTTACAGTCATAATGTAAACTTTGAGATTGAAAAATAGATAATCAGTACTGCTGGTATTCCCTGGAGAAGGAAATGGCAACCCACTCCGATATTCCTGCCTGGGAAATCAGATAGACAGAGGAGCCTGGTGGGCTATAGTCCATGAGGTCGCAAAGAGCCGACATGACTGAGCGACGCAACACCGACTGTTGGTATTATATGTTAAATAAAGAGTCAGTACGCTAGGGACGAGGCACTAGGCTCTGTGTGGGGTCTCAAATGTGTGGACCCAAACTCTGAAATCAACCCTGACTATTCATTGGAAGGACTGATGCTAAAACTGAAGCTCCAATACTTTGGTCACTCTTTACCATGTGAAGGGTCAACACATTGGAAAAGACCCTGGTTCTGGGAAAGATTGGAGGCAGGAGGAGAAGGGGGCAGCAGAGGATGAGACGGCTGGACAACTTAGATAGCATCACCAACTCAATGGATGTGAATTCGAGCAGACTCCAGGAGACAGTGAGGGACAGGGAAGCCTGGCGTGCTGTAGCCCATGGGGTCGCAAAGAGTTGGACACGACTGAGTGACTGAACAGACAAACAGAAACTCTGCAGAGAGAGCTGCTGTTGTGTCTGTCTCAGGACCGCAGTTTCCCCTGTGTAAAATGACTGAGTTAGGTTATTAGAGCTCCGGTCTTAACACTTATGAGTCTTTTTTCTTTGTACTTTATGACAGGTATGTTGTCTCCTTGGATGTCATTTCTGTTTACCTCTGGGTTTTCGCTCTTGTTATCATCAAGGTGATCTTCTGGACATTTCCCCTCATAGGACATTAGCCTAGTCATTACCTCTGCCTCAGGTGTGAATCTCAGTCACAGCAGGTTGTGTGCATGCTCAGTAACTTCAGTCGTGCCCAACTCTTTATGACCTCATGGACTGTAGCCCTCCAGGCTCCTCTGTCCATGGGATTCTCCAGGCAAGAATACTGCAGTGGGTTGCCATGCCCTCCTCCAGGGGATTCTTTCCAACTCAGGGATAGAACCCGCGTCTCTTACATCTCTGCATTGGCAGGCAGATTCTTTACCCACTGAGCCACCTGGGGAACCACCCCCGCCTCCATCTACTGTAAGCTACCAGAACACAAATCTCCATCTCAGAGGCTGCTTCCTACAGGAAACCCTGATCTGGACAGAGCTACTGAATAAAGACTTATGTGATTGACTGTATATGCTGTACTGAAGAAAATAAGCAAAATAATACAGACAAAAACTATAAGAACAGATGGCAGGATGAATGGTGACTCCAAAAACACATCCACTTCCTAGTTTCTGGAATCTGTAAACATATTATCTTAAAAGGTAGAAGAGACTTTGAAGTTGCAATTAAGCTAAGGACCTTGAGATGGGGAGGTTATTTTGGATTGTCAGGTGGGTCCAATGTAATCAAAAGATCATTATAAGAGGGAGACAGGAAGCTGGTTCTGGAGATGGAGGAAAGGACCTTGAACCAAGGAATGCAGGTGGTCGCTTTAAATTGGAGAAGTCACGGAAACAGATTCTTCCTTAGAAACTTCAAAAAGGATTGCTATTCTGCTGACTCATCGATTTCAGCCTTAGAAGGCTTCTTTCGCACTTCTGACTTCTAGAACTGTAAGGGAATAAATGTGTGTTGTTTTAAGCCACAGAGCTGTAGTTCTTTGTGACTGCAGCTGTGGCTGTGGGGCTCTGTGTGATTGCAGAGCTGCTGTTCATCTCGTGGTCTTTGACTTGTTCTCTGCCTCCTTGATACAAGTGCACTGATTATGGGCTTCCAGGAAGGATGTCCTGGAGCCGTTTTCCCAGACACCTAATCCAAAACTGTGCTGTAGAGGACACTTGGGCCCAGTTCTCTGCTCCTCTGTCCTGCCTGTTACCCAGCGTGGACTTTCTTTGCAGGCCCTGAATAGTGGGACCCCGGCATCCTGGCATTGAGGGACGGGGACCTCTCCGGATTCTGCCCCCCGGCTGACATCCAGAACCAACATCTGCATCTGTCTTCCCTGCCCTCAAGCTTCTGCTTGTGCCTGCAGGAGGTGGGCCTTCCTGGGGTGGGGGGTGGGGGGTGAGGGGTGGTCAGGCTCCTCCCACTCTGATCCCTGCCTTTATTTTGGTTTCCTCTGCAGGGTCCTGACACTGCAGGCTGGCCCTCACTGCTGATAATCTGGCCCTTCTTGCTCCCCCTGTTCTTGGGGCCCCCGAGGTTCCCTGCGCTCCTCCCTGGCCTCTGTGACACCATCGACTCCAATCTGGGGGTCTCCACAGAGCGTAGTGTAGCCACAACGCTCCAGCCTGAGCACTTTCAACCTCGGCCTGTGTATTTTGCCTCTTTCAACACTCACATGCCAGAGGGTGAGGAGGGAAAAGGACAAATGAAATGTAGTCTTGTAACAAGAAAAATCAGAGGGTGGACATTTTCCATGGCTTTTATTGGTGTGCTTTCCTTCCACTTTCCCCTAAGTAAACCTTATACCCCAAATGCTCTGTAAAGAAGCAGACTGTGCCTCATTATAATCAGTAGGAAACTGTGTTTGACGTGTGTGTGTGTCTGTGTGTGTGGAGGGGGCTTGAGTGGGAGGTGGGGGGCACTCCCATTTTAGACTGCAGGAAACCCCACTTCAGTTTCCTCCTTCTTTAGGGTGAGGCTGCCAGAGTCTTTAGGATTGAGAATCTGTGTAGAGGGAGCTCCCTGTTCTCCATTTATAGAATCTGTTCTTTCAAATGAAGGTGTTAATTATGGGCTTCCGAAAATTATGCTCCGTGCACTGCCCCATGAGGAAAGCAGGACAGAAAAGTCACTAGATGAGTTTTCCTCTTGCTGGCACTTTAAGTGGGGGGCTCTGGTCCAGATTACCCCAAGTCAGCCCCGCCTGGGGGTCCCTGGCCCATTAACACAGCAGCTAAGATGGATGTGCAAGACACAGAATCAGCCAGCTTTCTGTTCTGATCTGAAAAATTTGTCCAGGGAGGGTTGTATTGAAATTGGTTCTCTACCAGATCTGTTGGAAATGGTCAGATGTTCAAATATATCATCAGCTTTGTTTCACTTATTACTTGTTTGGTTACTATGAACTGGAGAGGAGGAGGGGATGACAGGAAAGAAAATGCGACTTCATGGAGGGCATCAGAGCCAGCAGACCTGGGTTCAAGACTCAGCTGCACTCTTTTATAAAAGATAAGATCTGGGCCGAGTGCTAAGTTATTTTATCTGTAAAATGCAGGAGAATAATAGAAAATCTACCTTTAAGGACTGTTGAAGAGTTAAATAACATGATATAAAGTGCCTTGTTTAGTACCTGGTGTACCCTATTGGCAAGGGCTCAATAAAATGTTAATGTCCTTCCCTCATATTATATAGCCTATAATCATGACTTCTAAAGATCCAAACTGCAGGCACTACCCAGTATGCTGTTGTTTTATGTGAAATAATTCTATTTTTCTGTATTCTTTAATTTATTATTCTGTGATTTGGGGCTTCATGCTGGCAAAAGAATGGGTATTAGGTGTTCCAGGGATGTGCGAGTATTTACTGGGATGAGTCATTGGTCAGCTTTGCCCTTCAAATTAGATTTTGGTTTCATGCTGTTGGTATCATCAAAGACAAAAGGATTTTCCAAATTCTTCAGCAGGACTAGAATAGAGCTTAGAGGCGTCACATCACATAGCTTCTCTATATTATGGAAAGGGTCTTCCATCATGTATGAAGGCTGGACTCTGAGGCTCATTGCCCAGTAGGAAAGAGGATATCATGTAGGAGTGGAAGGGTTAAGCCTGCCTCTTTGGCAGTAGAGTGTGGCATAAAGAAGGGACAGAGTCATAGCATGAAGGACTGTGCCTTGAGGTGCATGAGTGGTGTTTGAGAAATATCCAAATAGGTTTTGGGGGATTCACAGGAGTTGGGTCTAATGACATACCTGTTTGGCTTATCCTCTAGGAAGCTGCCTGCTCTCTGCCTCTTCCAACATGACACAGGTTGATAGTGCAGCAGCCCTGGCAGGAGGGGACTTGCTCAGCGAGCTAGAGATTAGCCTGAACATGACAAAGCCTGGGGTGCAGAGGTTTCTGTGCTCCAGTGATGGGAAGTGCACGTGTGATGGGACCAGGGGCTGGGCCTTGGGGACTGGTGGTAACTGACTGGTCCTAGCCATGACTCTAGAGGGAACCTCCATCATATTGAGGACAAAAAGTCACATGAGACCATTGCTTTGGAAGCAGAGACCAAGGAAGATCCACTGTGAGTCCAAGAGCCTTCTCCCCTACCCAATGCCCTCGAAGACATCCTCACACCTGCTGGCCTGCCTTAGGGAAGAGGACAAGCTTCTGCCTGGTGAGAAGGAGTCAACCGAATGGCTCCTGTCCTGAGGGTCAAACTTTGCAGAGACTGTCTATTAAACCAAGAGGGGATTATTCAAACCCAGAGAGACAGGAGAATGGTTAATTGGCACTTTACAATTTTTTTGCTACCAGGGAGAAAATAGATTAAGTGCATTTTCAAAGCACATTGGAGTGTAATGTGAATAAATTTGCAAACACACTAGTTATTAAAGTATGGTATGCAAACCTTTACTTTCATCTAACTTTAATTAAGAGCTATAGTAGATTTAGTATGTTAAAAGGAGAAGCGGGTGTCAGAGGATGAGATGGTTGGATGGCACCACCTACTCAATGGGCATGAACTTGGGCAAACTTTGGGAGGTGGTGAAGGACAGGGAGGCCTGGAGTACTGCAGGCCATGGGGTCGCAAAGAGTTGGACGTGACTGGATGACTGAACAACAACAACGTTAGATTTAATTCACTTCAGTGGAATTTTGAGTTTCTCTTTGATTCTCATGCTACTGCTGTGATTTCTAAAAATAATTGTGTCCATGTATCACAGGTTGCCTATGAATATTTCAAGATTTTCTCATTGTCTTTGGTCCTTTGCAGTTTGAATATGATATGCCTACGTGTAGTTATTTTGGTATTTACCCAGGTTGGTGTTCTTTGAGCTGCCTGGGTCTGTGGCTTAGTGTCTGTCATTAGTTTTGCAAAGTTCTCAACTGTTATTATTTTGCATAATTCTGCTCCATTCTTTCCTTTTTTTGTCCTTCTGTATTTTGAATTTGCATATGTCACACCTTTTGAAATTGTCCTAAAGTTCTTCGATGTTCTGTTTTTTCTTTTTTTAAATGCTTTTTACTCTTTGCATTGGAGACTGAGAAATTACTTTTGACACTTCTTCAACCTCTCTGATTGCTTGGGCGTGTTCAGTCTACTGAAGAGCTCATCAGAAAATTCATTTTTGTTATGGTGTTCTTGATTTTTAATTTGTTTTTAATTTTGGATTTCCTTTTTATTCTTTGTTAGAGTTTCCATCTTTTTTGCCATGTTGTATACTTTTCCCATTAGAGACCTTAGCATATTATTCATAGTTATTTTAAATTCTTGGTGTGATAAGTCCAAAATCTCTGCCATATCTGAGCCTGACTCTGATTCTTGCTTTATTTCTTCAGTATGTGTTTTTCTTGTGCTTTGGCATGTCTAGTAATTGTTGAAAGTTGAACATGTTGTATTGGGTAATAGGCCTTTGGTGTAAGATTTTATGTTGATCTAGCTAGAAGTTGGGCTGTGTTTAACATTTGCTGTAGTGAAAGTGCCAAAGGCTTTATTTTATTTATATTTTAATGGTATATGATATTTTTAAAAACTGTTTTAAGTTTTAAATAACAAGCAGCCTCAAATTCCTCCAACGTTCTTATTTTTGTGTCTCCTATTGACTTCGGGATTCCCTATGTACTGGTCTGAATCTTGTGGCTCTTTTAGCTGTCATCCCCTCGTGTTTTCCTGGAGCCCAGCAGGTATGGTGTAATGTGCCTAGGAGGGGGAGCGTTCTCAGATCTTATGATTCAGTCTGAGTATTTTGGTGGGCCTGTGTCTCTGGGCCTTCACAAATGTCTTTCCAGTGATGCACACTATTCACCCCTAGTCTTGAGGGGCTGGAGTGGGAGGAACATTCTTCCCCCAACTGGGATGAGGCTCTTTTCCTTTGGAGAGTTGGCCTTTGTTATGTGAACCCTTGTGTGTGCTAAGTTGCTTCAGGTGTGTCTGACTCTTTGTGACCCCATGGACTAGCTTTCCAGGCTCATCTGTCCATGGGATTCTCCAGGCAACAATACTGGAGTGGGTTGCATGCCCTCCTCATGTGGAACCCTTAGGGGTATTTTACAATAATTACTTCCCTTACTGCCAAACTATTGGGCGGATCTTTCTCAGATCCACACTGTGAGTCTGGTGGCACAATGCACAAAACCATGGAGGCCCTCAACACTGTAGCCCCGGGAATTCCTCCCTCTTAACCCTGCTCCGCCCAGCCTCCAGCAATTCCTCAAAACCGCCATTTAAGCGAAGCAGTCAGTTTATGACTGCAGGGGCTTCTGCTCCAGGTGAGCAGATCCTGACTGAGATACTGGATTCTCCTACTGTTCTCAACCTCAGTTCTCTGATGAGCCCAAAGAAAGGTGTTGATTTTCAGTTTGTTCAGCATTTTCTTCTAAGAAAGGGAAAGACAGCTTCCAAGTCCTTTACATGTCAGGGCTGGAACTTGAACTCTGTTTGGGTCTAAACTGTCTTCAGCTGTGGGCTGCTGGAGTCCGAGGCAGGTCCAAGACATGTTAGCGTGCTGTCTAGAGTAGCCTGCAATCAGCACACACAACTCAATGCACTTGGTGGTTTGCAGTCTAGGTTACTAAACCCAAGGACAAGGAAGGACTGGGAAGCTGGCATGCTGCAGTGCATGGGGTCGCAAGGAGTCAGACATGACTTATCGACTGAACTAATCACTTATGAAGCTTTTAAAATCCGTAGCTGCCCAGTCTGACTCCTGAAGATTCTCAGCGAGTGAATTTGATATAAGACTGAGGCATCTAGTGTTTTTAAATAAACTCCCCAGGTGATTCTGTTAGGTCCGCTGTAGATGACTCAGGATGATGGCTATAAGTCCAATACATCTCATGGAGAAATAGGAGAGACTTTGGCCTCTTTCTCCTTGTTCAATTCCCCACCATCCTCAAGAAGATTGCATCACGTTGTCTGGGAACAATGTTGAAGAACCAAGGAGGTCCATTATAGAACTTACAAATTAAATTAAGATAGCTGTGTAATTGTCAGGGCCCAGTCAGGAAAAGAGAGAAACAGAAATCACAGTGGATAGTTCAGTAGGGATATTTTAATACGAGGTTAAACAAATGTAGGATTGAAGGGACTGAAAGAGCAAAGCACAAATTCTGCAGTAGCACAGAGACATCGACTGGCAGAACCTCATGTTGTCAGACCAGGGGTGTAGAAGGGGAGCCCTGAGAGCTGGGACTCAGATCTCTGAGGGAGTAGCTGCTGATGGAAGTTTAGGAGGGTGCAAAAGGGGTATCGTGGAGCTGAGACCCAGACCTCCAAAAGGGACAGTGTGCTGCTGATTCTGGGAATGTCAGAAAAGCTTGAGGTTGGAACCAGTTGCAGCTGCCAGGGTGAAGTGCCAGGGCCTGGGCATGATTGATGGGAGCAGTGAAGGAGCCAGTCCTTCATTCTGCCTCCATCCCTGCAGTCTCCCTCCTTTTCCCTCCTATTGGCAGAGACTAATAGGAACAGCAACCAAAGGATGCCCAGCATCCCAGGGCAGAGAACAGAAGCTGAGTGGTGATCGTTTAATAACCAGCATTCAGAAAGTTAAAGCGATTAATCCAACACAGTGACTGAGACAGACAGCCACAAAGTCACCTTAAGCAAAGTATCTCTAAGTACAGTCAGACTGGACCAGAAGTTGATTTGAATGTGTTTGCTTACCATGAGCTCCAAAATCACTATGGACAGTGACTGCAGTCATGAAATTAAAAGACATTTATTCCTCGAAAGAAAAGATATGAAAAACCCAGACAGAATATTAAAAAACAGAGACATCACTCTGCCGACAAAGGTCTGTCTAGTCAAAGCTATGGTTTTTCCAGTGGTCATGTATGGATGTGAGAGTTGGACTCTAAAGAAAGCTGAGCGCCGAAGAAGTGATGCTTTTGAACTGTGGTGTTGGAGAAGACTCTTGAGAGTCCCTTGGACTGCAAGGAGATCCAACCAGTCCATCCTAAAGGAGATCAATCCTGGGTGTTCTTTGAAAGGACTGATTCTGAAACTGAAATTCCAATACTTTGGCCACCTGATACGAAGAGCTGACTCATTTGAAAAGACCCTGATGCTGGGAGAGATTGAAGGAGGAAGGAGAAGGGGACGACAGAGGATGAGATGACTCAATCAACATGAGTTTGAGCAAACTCTGGAAGATAGTGAAGGATAGGGAAGCTTGGTGTGCTGCAGTCCATGGGGTCGCAAAGATTTGGGCACAATTTAGCAACTGAACAATAACAACTTCTCTTAAGGGGAGCTAGTCTTTTCAGAGGTTCAGAGAAAAACATTGATGGTTGATGCCCATTTGACATCATTATAACTTTACTTGGTTGCAAGTGACAGAAATCTACTCAAACAGGAAGGAGGAGTTTCCTGTAAAGGTAAGACAGTAACTGAAGGCTGATGTGTAGAGCAGCGAGGGAATCAGTTCCCAGGGTGATGAGCTTGTTGGCAGGGAAACAGGAGTTTGGGGTGATGGCTTCAGCAGTGTTCTTCTCATCATAGGGGAGAGTGCCTCCCTCACTTTAGCTGAGCTACACTCTCTAGATCTGGCTCAGGTCTTGGTTCTGATTTCATGTACCTCAAGGCTATTTCTGATTATTATTTGATTTTATATCCTGTATTTTCTCTTGCCCATACCCAAGAAAACTGTCCAGTCATGCCAAAACCATTAACCAACAGACACTGGGTTTATACTTCAGTCTCTGTTAATCTGACTATGGTGAGTCTGCCTTGGGTGACAAATCTTTGTGGGCTGACAAGACCAGACTCTGAGTCTTTAAGACTAAAGGATATGACTCAGCTCTCTGGTGACTTCTTTGAGAGATATACCATTCCATTTTCTCCTGGAAGTGTTCCAAATGCACAACATATCTTTCCTACTAAGCAAAAGGATTTTGTCAATTTAATTATGTAAAATCTATGAAGGAAGATGTTCTTAAATATTTCTTTTGTTATCCTGGGCAAGCCTAATTTCTCCCTTTTTCCTTTCTGTTTTTTTTTTTTTTTAATGTTCTAATCCCACGTTTTGTTTTACTCATACTTGGTGTCTTAAGACAAGAGAAATACAGCACTATTTATAATGGCCAGGACAGAGAAGCAACATAGATGTCCACTGACAGATGAAGGGATGAAGAAGCTGTGGTACCATATACAATGGAATATTACTCAGCCATAAAAAGGAATGAATTTGAGTCCATTGAAGTAATGTGGATGAACCTAGAGCCTGCTATGCAGAGTGAAGTAAGTCAGAGAAAAATATCATATACTAGCGCATATACATGGAATCTAGAAAAATGGTCCTGATGAAACTATTTGCAAGGCAGAAATAGAGATGCAGACATAGAGAAAGGACTTGTGGACAGAGGGTGAAGGAGAGGGTGGGACGAACTGAGAGAGTGGCACTGATGTATTTACACTACCATCTGTAAAATAGATAACCAGTGGGAACCTGCTGCATAGCACAGGAAGCTCAGCTCAGTGCTCTGTGATGACCTGGAGAAGGGTGGAATGGGAGGGAGGCTCATGAGGGAGGGGGTATATGTATACTTATATGTATACTTGATTCATGCTGTTATACAGCAGAAACCGATACAACACTGTAAAGCAATTATACTCCAATTAAAAATAAATAAAAAATAATTGCACAATGTCCTGTGAACTGCCTGGGCTACCCTGGGCTCCTTCCTGGTTAAATGAGGATAGTATTGTTAACTGTGGTCCCTTCAAACAGAAGTGCTTATAAAGCACGCTGCTGCTGCTAACTGTGTCACAAACAGTCCTGGAGCCAGAAGGATGCCTACTTGGGCCACAGATTTGGTCCTGATGTTTTTCAGAGGACGGGTGAGAGTCCCAGTTGCAGCCATCACACATTCTCAGACCAATGTGTGCTGCCTTTGTCCTTGACTGCAACGCCACAGTGCCCCAGTTTGGGCAGGATGCAGCTCTCTCCCAAGAAGTCTCCAGTTTTATTCATCCCTCACTGTTAAAATCACACCATGCACAGTGGAATCCCATCAAATGAACACCTAACTTACTCAGATTCAACTCTACGAGCTCCTTCTGGGTGGAAAATGATCATTTCATTGGCATTATTAGGAAGGGAAGACTCACCCCTGGACAGTACAGAGGATTCACCTGCATTCACATTTGATCAGAGTGTTTGATTTTTAGGCAAAGACAATAATCTCCTGGATAGTATCTACCATACCAGGTGTATTAAGAGGCAGTAAAGCAAGGGATTTGAGCGAGGGCTCTGGAGCCAGACTTCCAGGGTTAGAATCCTGGCTTCATCACTTGGTGGCTCTGCGACCTTGGGTGAGTGTAGGTGAATTGCTTTGGGCCTCAATTTCCTGCAGCTCTTCAATGGAACTCATAATCATACCTACTTCTTATGGATAGAATGAAATAATGCTGGCACATGGCTCTCACTGGGTGCTAATTATCACAATTATCCTTACTCAACTCAGAGCTAAGTAAGGGCAACTCTGACTCCATATGATTTTCCCATTAGTTGCTGATTTTATAAATTTCATGGGGCTAACCTACAGAAAGCAGGGCTCCTCTGCCAGGCATATCTCCCAAGCTAAGTCCTCCAAAGGGGGCTGAGAATTATAATCTTCCAGCTTGGTGGGAAGGAAGCCCACAACCCTGCCCCAGGCCCCTTTCCCTCCTTGTTGCTGAGCTGAACTTGATAGAAACTTTCAGCCAAGTGTTTCTGCAGAGCAATCCGTAAAGCATGACCTAGAGCTACATTAAGCCTACAAAAATCAACCTCCAATAGTGAGAAACAGTGTTATGTGATAAAGTAGTGATTACATTTTCTAACGATGGCTCAAAGTATTTTGTAATCTGTAGGGAATATATTTCACGGCTCCTGGGAGCCCTCCCAGCTACCCTATCTGTCATTCTAAGCTTTAAGTGGAGCACAGAATATGAGGAGAGCAATTTTGGCATACATTATCCTCTGGGGAACTCGGTGGATGCAACACTCATGCAATTAACCTGTGCTTAGCCAGGCTGCTCATCATGATGCTGTTTTGTCCTGGCAACAAACATGAAACATTGTGTGAATTGCACACTGGACTCCCTACCCTCCATCTCATGTTTCTTTTTTTTTAAAAAAACTAATATCAATTTTTTCAGACTCTGAGTGAAGTGCTGTGTGTGTGTGTGTGTGTGTGTGTGTGTGCGCGCGCGTGCGTGCGTGTGTGCTCAGTCACTCAGTCATGTCCGACTCTTTGTGACCTTATGGACTGTAGCCCACCGGGCTCCTCCGTCCATGGGATTCCCCAGGCAAGAATATTGGAGTGGGTTGCCACTTCCTCCTCCAGGGGATCTTCCCCATCCAGAGATCGAACCCAAGTCTCCTGCGTCTCCTGCATTAGCACTGAGGCACCTGGGAAGCCTGGGTGAAGTGCTAGCATTTCCCATTTTCTCACGAGAAAGTTTTTCACTGTTACAAAGTTTAGAGCTGTAGATTCTTGGCAAATCTTTGGAAGAGTTTGAAGTAATGTGTTGTGGGTCCTGACAATACATTTATAAAAGCAGTGTCCTGATCAGAAATGCCCTAGCTTTTTTTCCTGCTTCTTTGTTGAACC
The DNA here is from genome assembly GCA_024291935.2 of Okapia johnstoni. Classification (NCBI taxonomy): domain Eukaryota; kingdom Metazoa; phylum Chordata; class Mammalia; order Artiodactyla; family Giraffidae; genus Okapia; species Okapia johnstoni. The sequence continues at coordinate 6,854,683 of CM044326.1, forward strand.
TGTCCAGGTTTCCAGGGCAAGCATTCCTGGCTAGAGCTTAGACCCCAAGCACAAGAGTTAACAGCTTTTCTGAAGAGAGAACATGTGGTCCTAAAGCAAATGCTCTGGGTCTGGATTCTAGCGGGGTGTGGAGGAGACAGAAGGAAGGAAGATAATAGAACAAGGAAGTACAGGGTTAAGTAGACTTCTGGACTGGGTCGGTGTTGGGCTGGAGAATGGCTTTGTTGCTTATGTCAATTAGGGGATGACTGGCTGCAGCTGAGAAAGACCTGCCCTGGAGTAGATCAGTCTGCTCTGTACAAAGATGTAAAGGTTATTTTCTTGTTTGCAAATATGCACTGGCTCTCAAAGATTTCTATAATATTAAAAATATAAGCTAGGATGGCTATTCTAATAAAGGATATAAAATATTAGGTTGGAAGAGACTGAAATGAATTGAAAAACTTATATACACAGGACATGTGTATACAGGTATGTTTGTATACAAATATACACTATATGCACGTGTGTGTGTGCCCCAGTGTCAAACGCCATGCTGCATGCATGTGTGTTTCATCAAAGGAGCACAGATTTGGAGCCTAGGTGATTATTTCCAGTGTTTTGCAGCCGAGCCACGTTCCCTGTGTTTGACAGGTCATGTCATGTTTCCTGGCAACTGACTCAGTGGGTTTGGATGCTACAATGTAGGTGCAGGCTGTTTCCACTCTGCCTGTGTTTCCTGGGGAACATGCCTCCCAGTTGTTTTCATGTTGACCTCATTCCCCAAGCATGGCCACAAGCATGGCAAAGCTGCATTGCAGCTACCACCCGCCCTGGGCTGCCTGGCCCCCAAGTCCCAGCAGGGGAGCGTGCTGTGTGTGGGTGCCTCTCTCTCTGCTTAGGAAGGCTGAGCCCGCCCCCAGAAAAGACCAGCTGTGGTCACTGAACAAGGACCCCTGGAGTGTGGCGATGTGCCGGAGAATGGGGGAGCACGGGGGACGGAAGGAGGAGTGGACAAGGGATATCGAAGTCCCCCGTCTCAGATTGTTAACTCGTGAACAGAGGGACCCAGGCAAGACCAACATCAAATTTCCAAATTTCCCAACTCCTCTTTGGATCAGTTCTGAAAGTTCATTTTGAACCATGAGGCAGTAATGTTTTTGACCCTACTGCCTCAGAGAATTCCTGACTGCAAAAGGCCCTCCTGGTCATTTTCAAAAGTAACACAGTTCTTGGAAGCAAGACTTATTTGGCAAAGAGGATTGTCTTGGGAAGGAGATTGATTGCCCAGGGATGGGAACAAGTAGGTGAATTCGTTTCCCAGAGTTCTAGATGGGACTTATTTGTCCACGGCTCTGGTATTTTCCTAAGATAAGTAACTGAATTGTTGAAATTGAAACTGAGTACTTGTGTAAACTTTGGAAGACCCCTAGTGTATAAGTCCAGGGATTTGTGTTAGTTAAATCTTGCGTATGTATAACTAATTTTAGATGTGATAAAATTGGGGCTTACATTAAAAAAAGAGTTATAGTTCTTATGAAAACAAGATTATTCCAACCTTGGGAAATGGACCTTTCTTAAAATACTCAGTGAATTCAGAGCTTTATCTCCCCAGACTATTGAGGAACTTGAACACAAGTTAGTGGCCAAAGTGCTTCTATTGCTTGGATATGAGGAAGCCAAGTGGGTCGGGATGGGTCTGGGCTTGGGCCCATCAACCCTAGTCTCAGGCATGATCCTGCTCCTTCTGTTGAGCCATGGCTTAGTTATTTGAAATCCCAGAGCCTGTCAAATGCAGATCATGTTCCATACTCTTGTTATGATGATTAAATGAGATCTCATCCAGGGAGAACTTAATCAAGGCTAATTTAAGTCATTTAAAACCATATTTCTGGGTTTTACTGTAGAGCTAATTCATTCACTGGAGTCTGGCCAGTTATGTGCTTTAGTCAGAAGAAGGAAAACCAAAGTCTGACACGGAGGAAACAGAACATTCTGAAGCATGAAGGTCAATCAGGCAGTAGAATAATTTTGCTCAGGGAGCTGTCAAGACACCAGGACTAGAGATATTCAAGGGCAAATTGGATGTAATACTTAGGGAAATAGTATGGGAAGACTTTGTGCCCTTGTGTTCCATGTCTGAAGGAGATGACCCAGCAGCCAATCTATAAATAAAATGCTTTTTTTTGTCTAAGATTTTGGTGCTTTGCGGATGATGGGATGTGTCGAGCACATTGAAAAGTGATAATAAAAAAAGCATTGCAGTAAAATGAAAGCCTGATGCTTCTCTTCATCACAAAAACTATATTTGAAATGTGGGACCCATTCTAAAATGCAAATCTGACCATGTTACTCACTTTTTGCATTAAAGTAGACAGCTTGTACTCTGTACAAATAAGTATAATGATTCAATATCTCAGAGCTTTATATTTTGCTGCATAGTTTGAAGCAGCTGTACTGGCCTGGCAGGGAATTTTCTTCCACACAGTGATTCAGGAATCCAATTTCTTTTGTCTTCTGGTTCCACCTGCCCTACACCCTTGCCATCCTCTGTAAGCTTTGATAGGAGAAATGAGCCGCTTCTGAAAAGCCTTGACCAGATCAGATACCATCTTCCTTCTCCCATCACGCTGGCCAGGACCAGACATGTGGCCACACCTGCCAGCAAGGTGTGCCCAGAAACAGGGTCCACTGGATACCTGGAAGAGGAGGAGAGGACTCACAGGCTCTTTGTTAAGATCCCTACTGCTCTGAGACTGGCGCATTTACACCAGACGAGCAAACTCGCTGTCTTCTTTGGGAAACAGATAAAAGCTACAAAACGTCTCCCCATCCTTATACCAACTGCCAGTTCCACCTGCATGTTTAGAGAGCATTCCCAGATGATGTAGGCAGAATCCCTGATCTAGAGGGACGGCGAAATTGTCCTCTGAAAATGGTCCAGTCTATGAGGTAACTTTTTCGTGAAAACACTAGTGCACCTTCAGCAGGCCTGGGGTGGATGGGGCTTATTGTAAGGCCAATGGCCCCGAGATTGGTTTCCTGAAGACACACATGGGTGGAAAATGCTAGTTTCACACACAGGGAGCTGAGCTCTTTGCTCCAAAGGCGTTGCTAGTAAGGCCCTGTTTGATCTCCATCCTCTGCCTCGTGAGACCATCGTGGCTCCCCAGCCTTCGAGGCGAGGCCGATTTGTATACACAAGGTAGCCAGTCCCTGAGGCCCAATTGCAGAGAAATGCTTGCAGGTGTCATATGTAGCCATTTCCTGGCAAAATCCCACAAATGAGCTTCAATCCTCAAGACACAACCCTCTGGAACCGCTTACAGGATTGTTGGCAGACCAAATAATCCTCATCTGCAGCCTGTTTAATTACCCACGCTGTGTATTTAACTGCCCTAGACTTGCTGTTATGAGTCTTACAGTGAATTGGATGTGATGGGGGTTAAGAGCAGGAAGGGCTCCTGCCACCATGTGGAGCCCAGCGCAGTCCGCGCCGAGGCAGGTCTGCCCAGAGACACGTTAGGGGGGTGCAAGGTTGCTGTTCCCTGCTCTGTTCCTCGCCCGTCAAGAACAGTCAGTCAACATGTCATGAAGTGCCCAGACATGTGGGTCGTTGAGCAGAGTGTTTCAGCGGTCTGAGCAGGCTCCGCTGAGCCCTACGAGGGGAAGTGAAGGCACGAGCTTGCTTGAGGGGGAAATCTCTCTTGAATATCCCACTTGCCTGCTCCAGGTAGTCTGTGTACATCCAAGCTAATATGCCAACCATTTTCCCTTTGAGGAGAAACTCAAATTTCATGTTAGTGTCTAAATGGTGCTTCTTTGGGCTGCACTTTTCCCACATGGCATAGATTGGGCCTTCTCTCCCCCAACAGCAGGTTGTTGGGGGGCTACCATGAATTTTACACCTCAAGAGACGTGTCTTCTGGGGGCGCACTCATGTGTGAGCCTCCTAGGTGTTTAGAGGGTGCAGTCATTGGATAAGCAACGGCTCAGGGTGTCTGGAGTTTCATGCCAACGTATTTTCATCGCAGTTCATTTGTCCATGAGCAGGCATCACTGCCCACTCTCTGCTCTGAGGAGCACAGTCCTCGTGTGGTTGTGGAGCCCCTTAACCTGCTTGGGCTGGGGCTTGCACAGACACTGTTCTGAGACAAATGCAGACTTAACTACATGGCTAGATGAGAAAGTCTGATGACAAGGTATTTATATGAAATGCAATGCATTTCCTCTTGGGCAATATTGGAAATGAACAAATTGTGATATGATGGAGAAACAGCAATTTTTTCTCCTGTGTTTCCAAAGTATTGAATTCTACACGTAAGAGAGAGACAGGGTAGCCTGGTCATGTTGGCAAAGCTTTATTTGTTTTATTTATTTGAAATAAACATGTATTGTTTCCTTTTGTTATTATCGTAAATAATTCTTCAATGAACATCTTCTGACAAATAACTTTTCTTCCTCTAAACTACTTCCTCAAAATGTATTTTACACATGAGAATAATTGAATAAAGGGTATGCTTTTTTTTGACATTTAAAGTACATTGTCAAGTTACTTTTCAGGAGAATCATTCTAATTTACAGCAAATATGAGCTTTACAGTTTCACTACAATTTTATCAGCATTGGATTTTGCCTCGTTCCTTTGTTCATGTACTAGGTCTGAAATGACACTCATTACTATTTCAATTTGCTTCTTCTTGTGTTTATAGCAATGATCTTTTCCCATGTGCTTGCTTACTCTTTGTGGTTTTTTTGGTGAATGTTCAAATATCATGACTTTTTGCTGATTTGGCTATATAGTATTCTTTTCCATTTGAATGAGCCCTTTATAAAACATGAGCATTATCCCTTTAAACAAAGTGAAGCCTGGCAGTGGTAATTGTGTTCATATCTATACAATGTGCATAATAATTCATTCCCTGAGCTGTTGCATCAAATTGCTGTGATAATATGTTTGAAAGTGTTTTGAAAAATCCCAAGCATTATATACATGCAAGGTGATCTTAACATAAAATTTAAATGTAAAAATTTATATTTAGAGAAAAGTGTGAGTATAAGTATATATATATTTATATAGATCGATAGATAAATAGATAGATAGATAGATAGATATACTTTGGAGATAATACTTTTAATAGGACTTCACATGGAAAACATCTGGGTATTTTAACTGATTACAAACTCAGTAAGAGACAGTGGTGGGACCCAAGTGATCAGAGGACAATATGAGACACAATTTGTGCCTGAATGCACAATTTTTTTCTACCAAAGTTATCCATCAGAAAAAAGCCTTATATTCAAGTTCTAACAAAGTCTCTCATAAGGAAATATATTAGAAAGATATATTAACTTAAAAATACCTCAGTCAATGCTAGTTTTGATACTTTCATAAGCTCCTTAATAGAATCAGTTAAAAAAGGAGGCAAAGAAGTTTAACATCAATTTAATGATAATTCCCAAGTATATGACCTCACAATTTAAAAACTTGAATATTGATTTAAACAAGTCTTTCACTGATCATTTAGCAATCATTATGCAAAGCCCAACCCATCAGGGGTTATATTGTAGAAATTACACACCTAAACCTATGAGATAAATTTAAAAAGCCCAGTTGCTTAATTTTATGCAGATGGATATCTGTGGCTTGGGAAAAATTTTTTAGTAAATGCATTACACATAAATTTAAATAGTGCTATATTCCTTGAACTACAACTACAAAATGAATGAACTATGGATGAACACTGACTAAAAGGAGCTAAATGCAAAAAACACTTAAGTAAATTCTAAAACAAGTAGCTCTGATTGACTGTGTTAGAATTCAGGATGGTGGTTATCTTCTGAAAGAGGGAAAGGGGGAGGCTCCTGGGGTGCTGGCCATGTGATGGATGCAAGGGTTCATTCACTTTGTCCAAAACCAATAAGCCAACATGAATTTGTGCGTTTTTCTGTATATGCATGTTTCACGTCAGTGAAATATTTTAATACAACTTCATTTTGAACAACTTAGAAATGAAGATGGTGTGCTTTGAAAAACTGTTTTGTATGATTCCAGCAGAGGTAATTATTTGTTAGAAATACTTGTAAAAGGGATTTGCTTGAGTGGACTAGCTCGTCTTTTAAGATTTTTATCTCAACCTCGTGAGCTCATGACTTCATGGGACCTTTCTTAGCCGTCTTTCCCTGGTCAGTGCAGTGCCTGCAATGTTTGGGAAGTGGAGAGTTATTCTGTGAAGTTTTCCACTCTGCAGAGTCAGGCTATTATGGCACCAATCCTAGACTAGGAGATCTGGTTTCAGTCTTCACAGAGGTCAAATGAAGAACTGTTTTTCTCTCTGTTAATTTTTCTAGGTCAAAATTCTGAAGCAACAATGTGCTTTGCTTGGCTTGTGCTGTGCCTAGTCCCTCAGTCGTGTCCGACTCTTTCTGACTCCATGGACCATAGCCCACCAGGCTCCTCTGTCCATGGGATTCTCCAGGCAAGAATACTGGAGTGGGTTGCCATGCCCTCCTCCAGGGGATCTTCCCAACCCAGGGAAGATCGAACCCAGGTCTCCCGCATTGCAGGCAGATTCTTTACGATCTGAGCCACCAGGGAAGCCCAAGAATACTGGTTAACATCATCTGCCCAACCTGTGTATCTTCTGAGTTTGCAATCTTTAATATAAGAAGATAAATGAAAAAAAATTACACATAATTTCAATTGCCTGTAAAGAGCAGTTAAGTTTACAGGGGTCAGTCCACAGCATTGAAAACACAAAGTCGAATGCTTATCAGTCAAATTTCCATTCTAAGCACAAACTGATCCTACTTAAGAATTGTTGTAAGATCCGCTACCTTGCTTTTCAGTGTGAACTTCAAATGTTATTTTTCTTGCCAACTTAATCATTCTGGTCCTCAGTTTCCTCCTACATAAAATACAACATAAAATAACAGTAACTACCTCATGGCATAATTTTCATGCTTTAGATGGAGACATGCTGCAAAGAACTATGCCAGCGCTTGGCACGTAGAAAACTTCCAGTAAATATTTATTTTGGGGAGGAGTATGATGAAGGTATAATCTAAACTTCAAACCGTCTAAAATATACTCAACAAAATATACTGGGAAGAGCTATGATATTGAGTTGACAAACATTCAGTAATTCGGTTGCCTCTGTGTTTGGTGAGTTGGTAAACTCCTGTCTTGTCATGTTCACTTTCCAGCTCTCTCTCTCTCTGACCCAGTGGTCACCAGTGTCACCTCCCTTAGGCTGGCAGTGCTCGCTCCGTGGGACTGGGGTCTCTTAACAAATAGTAGTTGTTTCCCCCATGTTCTTATCTAGGAAATTTCTGGAGGGAGGCATTCCAAAAAACAGAACCAAAACCCAAACAAATGAGCCCACAAACAAAACAGAGAAAATAGATACATAAGCAGTTCCTTTTGGAATAATAGAATGGCAAAAGTCTCGTAAGTAATACCTGGAGTTAGCCAAACTCAAGGTGAAGGTCACAGTCCTCTAAGACTGCCAAGCCTGCCCAGGACTTCTGATGCCAGCTCTGCAAGTCAGCATCCTCAGGGCCACCTTCACACGAAACCACTCAGTTATAAGCTTGGGGGTCTTCGCAGACTTCCTCTGATTTGGTAATTTGCTAAAATAACTCACAGAACACAGGAAAGCAATATACTTGCAATTAAAGTTTTATCGTAACAAAAGGACGCCAAAGGAAGAGACGCATAGGGCAATCTGAGACCAAGAGCGCCTGACATGCCAATCTTCAGTCCTCAGCGATGGGCTACCTACTCCCGTGGTAGACGTGTGACAGTATGCATGGAATGTGGCCAGCCTGAGAAGCTCATCAAGTTTCAGAGCCCAGAGTTTTTGCTGGGGTTTCATTATGCAGGCATGATTCGTGGAATCCTTGACCTTGTGACTGAGGGGGGCTCAACCTATAGGCCCCCTCCCCTCCCTGAAAGGCCCTTGAATATCGGGCGGCTCGAAGCCCCAGCCCTCTAATCGCCAGCCTGGTCTATCTCACAGCCAGACCCCATCCCGAGTTACCTTCTTAGAACAAACTATCCAGGGACCTACTATGAATAACAAATACGGGGCTGTCACTCAGGAAATCCCCAGGTTAGAGGTTCCCTCTCAGCTGAGATGGAGCTGAGATGGAGCTGGGACAGAGGCTTTACTCAAAATTCTCTTTGGGTAAACTTCATTCTTCACCACACAGGTACGTGTCTGCAGCAGGCAGCCTCTAAGGGGGTGCCCAATGATCCCTCTGCCTGGTATTCACACCTTTGTAATTCCCTTCCTTTGAGAGTGGGCTGGACCCAGAGACTCATTTCTAGTAAATAGAGTTCTGGAAAGTGATGGATGTCACTTCTGGAATTAGTTACAGAAAGACTCTGGCTTCCCTCCTGCAGCCTGTCTTCTTGCGTTGATGAAGTCAGCGGCCATGCTGTGGGCTACCCTGTGGAGGCCCATGGGGAGGAAGTGAGGAAGACCTTTCACCAACAGCCAGCAGGGAACTGAGGCTTTAATCCATCCAACAGCCTGCGAGGAACTGAGTCTTGGCAACAACCATGTGAGAAAGCTTGAGAGTAGACCCTTCCCCAGCTGAGCCTTGAGATGAGACCCGAATGATGTCTTGATCGGCATCTTGACTGAACCCTGTGAGAGACCCTGGATTCCTTGAGACACCCAACTAAACCACATCTGACCCAGAGAAACCATGAGAACATAAATGCATGCTGTTTGAAGCTGCTAAGTGTTGGGATAGTTTTTCATGAACCAACAGATAAAAACATCACATTAGCCTATCCTTTGCTCTTTTCTCTTGGAAATCTGCTTGACAATAGGTTATAGAAATACCTTTCAGGTCAGCAGGTTGAAAGATGGATTACAGAGGCAATGTTTAAGTTTAAATATGACCTTTATGGCTGTTCATATGAACTCTGACACATAGAATGAAGTTACTTTAAGACATTCTTACTTACTTACCTCTTCTTCTCCTTGCAACAAATCAGTATAAAATTAATACTACAATTTGTAGGTTTGTAACTTAATTAATTCAAAAAACAAAGCACACACATTTACCCAATGTTATTCAAAGGATAAGCTTCTCCTCAATAGGAGAAATTAATGGGCTTTTTTAAGGTTTATCTTCATTACACATCAGTAATGTGTAAGTCATTCAGTGTTAGTCACTCAGTTGTGTCTGACTCTTTGTGACCCCATGGACTATACACCGCCAAGCTTCTCTGTCCATGGAATTCTCAAGAATACTGGAGTGGGTGGTCCTTCCCTTCTCCAGGGTATCTTCCCAACCCAGGGATGGAACCTGTGTTTCCTGCATCACAGGCAGATTCTTTACTGTCTGAGCCACCAGAAAAGCCTGTTTTATTTTCCCCAAACTGAGTATAATCAAACTAACAGAGGATTGAGATATTAAAATATTACGTTGGGAGAATATGTTTTTAAAACTATGAATACTCAACCCAAAGCTATGCTTTTCCTAAAAGCTGTTGTTTTGTAATTTGGATTTTCTTGGAGCTAAGCCCTCTGGTAATTGTAAAGTCTACACCTGTGAATTTGCTCTCTAGGTGACACTTTCATTTTGTGACCAATTGTTTCTCTGAAGATAAATTCAATTATAAATTACAATAGAATTGACTTTTTCATAGCATCCCTCACTCTCCAAGTATCTCAAAGTCCTCTGTGGATTATAAAGTAATTACAGTGCTCGAAGGACAGCTTAATAACTGTGGACTTGAACACAGACTCTCCTCTCTATTCAAGAAGGACTCAGTCCCAGCTGGGAACATTAAGTTGGGTTTTATTGAGACTGAGGCCAGGCAGCTGGGTGATCCCTGATACTGTTTTGAAAAGTATCCTGGGATCTTTAATTTCCACCTGGTTGGTCAGGGAGGTGAGAGAATGACCTCACTGGGGGTGACCTTGACTTGCATTTGGGGTCTTGGACCAGGCAACCTCCCACCCGGGAGGTGAGATGTGTAACATGGGTGAATGACACAGCCTCCTAATGATCTGTGCTCAATTCCAACTGCATTCCCACGGTTGGTTCTCTCCCATGTGAGCTCAGATGAAGAAAAGCGTGAAAGTTTTCAGATAACTATTTCCTAAGAATGTTTTGATTAGCCTGTATATGCCGTATTTTGTTGTTGTCGTCGTGTGATACAATTTTTTTATTCTTTCTGGGTTGCCATCTGTATAATACATGTGATGAACACTCGAGTGTGTTTGATTGTTTGCCGCCGTCTTCATTTGGCACATCTAAGACACAGCCTCTCCATCTTCCTCCTTTGTTCCTTCTCATCTGTTGCCTTGGCACTGCTGACTGATTTCATGATTGCTGTGTCTTCTGCACTTCCCCTTGACAGACTTTGCTATCAAAAGGTGCTAGTTAAGCAGTAGCTATTGGCCCTGTTTTTTGTGTCATTCCAGGATGCATAAGGGGCTTCCCTGGTGGCTCAGATGGTAAAGAACCTGCCTGCAATGCAGAGGATCCGGGTTCAATCCCTGGGTTGGGGAGATCTCCTGGAGATGGAAATGGCTACCCACTCCAGTATCCTTGCCTGGAAAATCCCATGGGTAGAGGAGCCTGGTGGGCTGCAGTTGATGGCATGACTGAGTGACTAACACACACTTGTACGAGGACACGTAAGACCCAGGTCAGCTTGCATGTGCTTGTGTGTGTGTTCAGTTTCCAGCTCTTTGAGGACTCGTGACCAGTGAGAACTGGTTTAGAGCTTATCAGCACAAGTTCCTCAAACTACCTATGGGCTTGCCTCCAAAGCAACTCAAAAAGAGTTTGGCAGCTAAATTACATGCTGTGCAGTTTGTGGCGATCATAACTCCATGTCCATTAAGCTGAATAGTTTCTGAATCCACAGAGAAGTATGTGCACTCTGGAAACAGTTGTTATCTTCCTCCCTCTCCTCACTTTGTAAATGTTGGGAATGTAATGAAGAGGATGCCTGGTCAAAGGGTACAAAGCTGAATTTGTGTAGGCTGGGTAAGTCTACGATCTAATGCACAGCATGATGATTATAATTAACAATATTATTTTAAATACTGGAAATTTGCTAAGGGTATATTTCAAGTGCTTCTGCCACCCTCCCCTCCCCCTAAAAATGAGGGACTTCCCTGGTTGGTGGACCAGTGGCTGAGAATCCAAGCTCCCAGTGCAGGGGGCCCAGGTTTGATCCCTGGTCAGGGAACTAGATCCCACATGCCAGAGCTAAGAGTTCAAATGCTGCTACTAAAGATCCTACATGACGCAACCAAGACCTGGTGGGACCAACATAAATATATAAATAGATAAAAATAAATTTATAAAAAAAGAAACCTGGAGGAGGAAATGGCAACCCACTCCACTATTCTTGCCTGGAAAATCCCGTGGACAGAGGAGTCTGGTGGGTCACAAAAGTGTTGGATACGACTGAGAAAGTAAACAACAACTACTGAAAGGTGGCAGAAAGTATGGAACAAAATGGTGAATACTTTGTTCAATGAAATTTTTGGTGAAAAGGAAAAAAAAAAAAACAATGATAACTATGTAAGGAGATGACGATGTTAACTAGCCTGATGGTAGTAATCATTTCACTATATTGTATACCTGGTGTGTGTGTATGTGTGTGTTAAGTCGCTTCAGGTGTGTCCAACTCTTTGTGAACCCATGGACTGGAGCCCACCAGGCTCCTCTGTCCACGGGATTCTCCAGGCAAGAATACTGGAGTGGGTTGCCATTTCCTCCTCCAGGGGATCTTCCCGACCCAGGGATCAAACCTTCATCTCTTATGCCTCCTGCATCGGCAGGCTAGTTCTTTACCTCTAGCGCCACCTGGGAAGCCGTCAAATATACACAGCTTAAAAGTTAAAGTCAGTTATTGAATGGTGTGATGATGGAACAATTCTGTAAAGCAATCGATTGAAATAATTTCATGCAGTTAATTTATTGGTTGACTGAATTAACCTACAGCAGGGTTGTTTTGGAACTTAGGGATATTCATACATTTCTGGAGAAATAAAGTCACCTTGGTTAATAATGTTTGTTGGAGGCATTCAGTTGCAAGGGACCCAACCGTAGTTGAATTCTGCTTGGGTATAATGTCATTTTCTCCTAGAAAACGATTAGAGTTTTCTGATAATTGATGTGAAATTTTCCAGCTCTGAATGACATCCAGAAAATCTCCTTCTGCAGTAAACAAACAAAATGTTAGGAGGGGATCAGAGAGGAGGCTGGGTCTTTTATCACTTAGAGCAGAGAAACCCTTGAAGTCTCTTAGGAGAGGATGGGCTCATTATGAAATGGAGGAAGGGCTGGAACATCAGCCGACGGCTCACCGTGGGAGGCAGAGAGGGAGCTTCGAGCTTAGCGGAGGACCGACCATAATAGTGAATGACAGCTGAAATCAAGGCATGCCTTCCATGCTGCTTTTTTGCAGAAACCGTAATATCCTTGTGAAAGTTAAAAGGGAGAAGAAAACTGTGTATTTTGAAGAGAGAGCTGAGGGAGGGAGGTTGGGCGTGGAAACAAAGGGTGGTTTGATGTGTCTCCTTGGCACCTTTCAGCTTAGCCCCCGAGGCTTTTACCTAACCCTGTCACTGTCCCAAGACCTTCTCGCACTGACAGTCTTGGTAATTGATGGGTTGGCTGGGCCTCTTTTCTGCAGACTTATGAAAGCAGGAGGGAATACTCCCACCCCGCCTCCCGCCGCCTGGCATGGGGACCCAGAGGCGAGTAGACCCAGGGCCTGGTGATGCTGGAGAGAAGAGGGATCGATCCTGTCAATCAGGCTGCCCGGCTACTGTCAGGCTCCGGGACCTTTCACCTGCTCCTCAGCGTCGTTAGAACTCCCAAATCTCTTTGCAGGACTTTTCTATTAGACACAGACTCCCAAGTTTTGATTTTTTGCTCCCAAAGTCATTTTTTTTTATAATTACCTGCATTGAACCACACTTACCATCTGCGTGCTGAGAGCGGGCAAATGATTTATTAGTCTTGGTTTCTAAGCGTGTGGAGCAGCGTGGGATTGATCTGGCTGGTGAGACACACGGCCGATGGGTGGGGGTGCGTGTCAGGGTGCCGCTTCTCTTGGAGCTGACACGCACGTGGGGACCGGGTTTGATGTGCGGGCGGCCGACTGTGACATCGCCGGAATGCAGCCTCAAGTCAGGGCGAGTCAGGGCTGGCGGAAAAAAGCAATGAAGGCTGCGTGGGACGTTTCTCTTCAAGTAGAAAGTAAAACTGTGTGTGAAGAGAGGAGATGGCGTGTAGGACTCAAATGGGTTCTGATGAGGCTCTGGATCTCTTTTGCCCACGCTGCCTGCCTTGTGTCCAAGGGTTTGACTGTCGCAGTGGCAGGTCATGGTGGGGTGTTCCTGACTCTTTGACCAGGCTTTTGGGTGTATATCTCGATTCACACCCGCATCAAAGTTTCCATCAATATCTGCATCATTTCCCACTGATAAGGCAGTCTGCTTTCAGGGCTAATTTTTACACTTCTAAATCGCTTTCTTTGGAATGTGGTTCATTTACAATGCTCTGTTACTTTCTGGTGTACAGCAAAGTGATTCAGACAAATACTCATATGCAGATTCGTTTCCATTAGAGGTTATTACAAGATATTGAATACAGTTTCTTGTGTCAAACAGTAAATCCTTGTTGTTTATTTTATATACAGTGGTGTGTATCTGTTAATCCCAAGCTGCTAATTTACCCCTCCCCGTGCCTTTCCCCTGTGATAACTGCTGAGTGTATTGTCTATGTCTGTGAGTCAGTTTCTGTTTTGTAAATAAACTCATTTGTATGTTTTTTTAGATTCCACATATAAGTGGAATAGATATCATAGGGCTTCCCTGTTTGCTTAGCTGGTAAAGAATCCACCTGCAATGTGGGAGACCTGGCTTTGATCCCTGGGTGGGGAAGATCCCCTGGAGGAGGGCATGGCAACCCACTCCAGTATTCTTGCCTGGAGAATCCCATGGACGGAGGAGCTTCGTGGGCTACAGTTTGTGGGGTTCATTTGTATTTCTTTTTAGATTCCACGTATAAGTGATATGACATTTGTCTTTGACTTGCTTCACTTGGTATGATAATCTCTAGTTGCATCCATGTTGCTGCAAATGGCATTATTTCATTGTTCTTTATGGCTGAGTAATATTCCATTGTTTATACGTACCACCTCTTCTTTACCCATTCCTCTGTCGATGGACGCTTAGGTGACTCCCATGTCTTGGCCACTGTAAATATTGCTGCAGGAAATATTGGGGTGCATGTATCTTTTGGAATTAGTTTTTGTCTTTTCCAGATATAAAGGCCTAATTTTTCCCCAGGCTGATGACCCAGTTGCAGCATGGCCCACTGGATGGGTCTTCTTGGAGAATCCTCTGTCCTCCCATGGAGGATGTGACTATATGACACCAGCCTCAGGGCATGGCCTGTGGGCGGCGGTATTATTTCATCGATGCTCCCCTCTTTCTTGGTCTCTTGTCCCCTCCTGCCCAGAACAGTAAGATGGAGACTGACCCCCAATGCTTGGAATGTGGAGTAAACGAGGTGAGGAAAGAGTTGGGGTCCAGTGTGACTTCTGGGTGCTGTAAGCACTTTTGCCTTCATGGGACTCTTTTTCCATGAAAAACAATATGAAAAGCCATATTTTAATACCCATTGCTATAAAGATGACATTATTAATATTATATACTGAAGCTTTTTCTTCCACCTTAAGATTTGTATTGGTTTTCTTCTGGTTCTAAAAGGAAGGAAAACATTTTCATGGCCCTTAGAAGTCTTACCGGCCACAGGCACTGTTTCTGTTGGCTCCGGCGAAGAGAGGTCAGTGACATTTAATGTCAAGCAGAAAATGTAAAATAACAGTCTTTCCCCAGTGATACATTAAGTAAGGTATACAAAGCATGTTTTGTTTTCTTTTCTTGAGCGAACTCTGGTCTCAGCTATGAACGCTCTCTCCTTTAGATTTGTAAGGTAAAGTTCAGTTCAGTTCAGTTGCTTAGTTGTGTCCGACTCTTTGTGACCCCATTGACTGCAGCACCCCAGGCTTCCTGACCTTCACCATCTCCTGGAGTTGGCTCAGACTCATGTCCATTGAGTCAGTGATGCCATCCAACCATCTCATCCTCTGTCGCCCCCTTCTCCTCATGCGCTCCATCTTTCCAGCATCAGGATCTTTTCCAGTGAGTCGGCACTTTGCCTCAGGTGGCCCAAGCATTGGAGCTTCAGTTTCAGCATCCGCCCTTCCAATGAGTTTTTAGGGTTGATTTCCTTTAATATTGACTGGTTTGATTTCCTGGCGGTCCAAGGGGACTCTCAAGAGTCTTCTCCAACACCACAATTCAAAAACATCATTTTTTTCAGCTACTCAGTTATGGTCCAACTCTCACATCCATACATGACTACCAGAAAAGCTATAGCTTTGACATAGCTTTGCTGGCAACAAAGCTTTTACACTGTCTAGGTTTGTCAGAGCTTTTCTTCCAAGGAGCAAGCATCTTTTAATTAAGAAAGAGCGGGGAGGGAGGTGGTTTCAGGATGGGGAACACATGTAAACCCATGGCTGATGCATGTCAATGTATGGCAAAAACCACTACAATATTGTAAAGTAATTAGCCTCCAATTAAAATAAATAAATAAAAAAAAAAAGAAAGAGCGCCTCATTTCATCAACATAAAATTTTTGTGTAATAGTCAGCTACCTTTCTTCAAGGTTTTCTGCCATTCTCGGGAGGGTGTCTGCAGTCTCACCATCAGCAGCAGCTACTGTTCCTGTGATCTTGAAAATAACCCTTCTTTCACATTTCCTACTTTCTTTAATCTGTTCAACCATCCAGGCTTTGGTTTAGAGCTCAGCTTCTCCGGAGTATGCTCTTTTCCCTTCTTCTGACCTTTGAGGATGCTTGATCCCATCTATTGTTCCTACAGAATGTTCTGGCATCCTATGGCGGTCAGCAACCCCCTCGCCTGTTTTTTTTTTTTTTTTCAGTTTCTCATAAATATGATGATTTCCTGAGTTATATAGTGAAGGTTTCTACAACCAACCATCTTTATAATTTTATTTTCCGATGCATAAAAATGTGGGCTTGTATGTGATCAGCGTTATATCTTCATGTGCCCGTTTCCTTCGTGTCCATGTTTTTGTCTAATGCATGTGCTTTTCTAGGCATCTTAGTCTCACAGAATTGTCCACTTTCTTAGTAGACATTTTTGCTCCATAATGTATGGAAGATGCTAGCAATAAGGCACATCATATTTAAATAGTACTTAAGTAAGGTTTAAATTAAATCAGTGAGTGAGGATGCAGCTTCATATCCCCTCTCATGAGATGCAGGAGCATCAAATAGTGACTTTTGGGTAAACTCTTTTTGCAAAGCTTTCTAACAAATATTCTACTGGTGAAATTGAGGTAAGGCATACTTGTAGCACCCAATTCATGGAGCAGCTAGGAGGATGAATATGGAACCCAAGGGCAAGAGGTTGTATGGAGAGCACACACTGACATTGCATTGGGTCTCTGAGCCCAGGAGCCCAGTCATGTGGGTTGTCAGTCAAGGACTGCTTCTACCACCTGCCTCTCCTACATGCAATTGTGCTCAAAGCTTATTCAATGGTTGCAAACAAGGTTCACTTCTGTTATCCTTGTTTTATGGCTGGGAAACTACTTTGGAAATAAGCCCAGAGAAAGTTGTTAAAAAGAGAGGGTCCAAAGGGGCTTGGATGTGGCTAATGGGAGACAAAAGAAAAGAGGTAGAGAAAGAATGATAAGGATAAAAATAAAAGTCCTTCTTTTGAGGAAGTTGGTTGGGTTCTGCCTTGGGTCTCTGGGTCTGTTAGTGTGCAAAGAGGCTGAGACGGAGCCAACAGGTCTCTGCGTCCTGGGTGACAGGAGGTGGGAGAGGTCTCTGGGATGACCTGAGAAGGGTGGAGAAAGAATTTCCCAGGAAGCACCTTGCTCGCACAGTCAGGATGCCCACCAAAGAGCGCAGAGAACCATCAGCTTCTGCTGCTGCTTTCTGAGTTGACATCAACACGGTATTTCTGAAGGTCACCTCTGCTAGTGCAGGATCGGAGTTAGCAATGTTAATAAGACAAGTGTAGGATGAGATGTTTCCACGTTCAGCACACACTAACCACTCAACCATCCATATAACTTTTGACCTGGGCACTTCATGTCCTAGAGAGGTGATGTTTAGATGGTGAAAAGAGCTATTGTTTTTGTAGAATGCTGGAAGGATAGGGCTGGTTTTTGGATTTGGTCTCATATTCTTTTTAAACCAGCTGGTAAATTTTAAGTCGAAAATGCCAACATTATTTTGATTCAGGTTTATGTGGCATAACGATGAAACATTTCACTGGACTAAAGGAACTAGTTGGGTGGAACTCCTCAATTCATTACCTGTGGCTTTTTAAAACGTTATTGTTTCTCCAGGAGATGTTTGTGCAGATGACGTGGAGAGAGTCAGAGCTTTGTAACCTAATTCTTGGTGAATACAGGGGAAAACATGTATGTGGGGAGAACACACACAAGCCACGTAGAACTTTGGTACCAAAAGCTGCTGCTGCTGCTGCTAAGTCGCTTCAGTCGAGTCCGACTCTGTGCGACCCCATAGACGGCAGCCCACCAGGCTCCCCCGTCCCTGGGATTCTCCAGGCAAGAACACTGGAGTGGGTTGCCATTTCCTTCTCCAATGCATGAAAGTGAAAAGTGAAAGTGAAGTCGCTCAGTCGTGTCCGACTCTTCACGACCCCATGGACCGCAGCCCACCAGGCTCCTCCGTCCATGGGATTCTCCAGGCAAGAGTACTGGAGTGGGTCACCAGTGCCTTCTCCGGGATCAAAAGCAGGTGTGACCTAAAGACTACCCACGTTAAGAGTGATGACTAGATTTCAGACTCTTGGTTTAAAATTACTATCTTGCCACCGCCACCTGCTGGCCAATACAGGTATTAGGTCCAGGCACCATCAGTCAAGGGTCTGGACTTCAGGTAGAGGGAATGCATTGCTCCCATGGTTATTTTTGTCTGGATACACAAAAAGTAAAAATGTGGAAAAGGTGAAAAATGTGTTTAAAAGTTTTTCTGCCTAGAAAATGTTTTGTTATTCTAAAATTGACATTTTAAAAATTTATTAAAAATAAGACCATTGTCATTGTGGAAAATTGAGAAAACAGAGAAAAGTATAAGGATTGTGTCAAGTATTTTCTTTCTTTCAGTTTTATTGAGAAATAATTGACATACACCACTGTATAAGTTTAAGGGATACAGCATGAAGATTTGAATTACGTATACTGTGAAATGATTACCACAATTGTTTCAGCTAACATTCAACTTCTCAGATTTTCTTTACCTAAATACCCTTTGAAAAATACCCAAATTGACTTTGTTTTATTCAGTTATTTCTTTTTATCAAGAAATTTTTTAAACATACCCCAATATAGACTATAGCAGATATCCATGAACTCACTTATTTAGATTTAATTCATTTTAGCATTTTGCTATATGCTTGCTCTAGAACTTTTAAAGAAGGAAATACAACTTTGCAGGTATGGATGTAGTTCCCATCTGTCCCCACCCTCACCATCAAATTCACCTCCATATATCTATAAACAATCTGTCAGTATTATTTAATATATTTAAAATTGTAAACAGTCGGGTGATGCTCTATCATTTCCCCGATGTGCTTTTTATGTTGAACATTGTAATTATGATATTTATTAATGCTTTATAAGTAAATCTAGTAGATTAATTTTTGCATATAACTAAATTAAAGTATCCAGTCTGGAAAAGTTGATTTTTAACGGGAGAGTTTAACCCATTTATATTTATTGTGAATAACTTTAGATGTATTTCTGCCACATTTTTTATTATCTGTTTATCATGTTTTGCTTTAAATATCTTTTTGTTTTCTATTAGAGGCTTAGTATTTTCAAAAAGGCTTTTTCCTCATTTGCTTATTTTGAAGTTATATATTCTAAGATGCTTTTCTACCTTTAAATTAGTATGGTAATACAGTGTTTTTTTAAAAAAAATAATAAGATTTGATTAATAGACAATTTTATATTGGTTTTAGGTGTACCTCATAATGATTTGATATTTGTATACACTGTGAAATAATCACTAGAGTAAGTCTAGTTACTATTCATCACCACACAAAATTAAGTTTTAGGATTTATTCTCTTCAGTTCAGTTCAGTTCAGTTGCTCAGTTGTGTCCAGCTCTTTGCGACCCCATGGACTGCAGCACACCAGGCCTCCCCGTCCTTCACTATCCCCTGGAGGTTGCTCAAACTCATGTCCATTGAGTTGGTGATGCCAGCCAACTCTCAGCTTCTGTCATCCCCTTGTCTCCTGCCTTCAATCTTCCCCAGCATCAGGGCCTTTCCAAATGAATCAGTTCTTCGCATCAGGTGGCCAAAGCATTGGAGGCCAAAGCTTATTCTCTTGGCAACTTTCAAATACGCTCTAAAATATTATTGGTTGTAGTCATCAGGCTGTATCTCACACCCCCAAGACTTATTTAGTATGGTAACTTGACTTAACCAGTCTAAAGGTAATAGTCATTGCTTCCCTTCTCCTGGAGGGTCTAAAGACCTTAAACAGCTTGAAATTCCTTTTACCTCTCTTTGTTTTCATGTTACACCCTCTAAGACAATTCCAGGTTCCTTTAGCTATCTCTCAGTAGCTGCCACATCACCACTATCACTGTCAGTCCGTCTATGCTTACTTAGATTTATCCACAGCATAGCTTGTTAAACAACTTTTTGTGTGACTTATTTTAGATTTTAGTGTTGGTATTCTGTAATCTAGTAATTTTGGGGGGTGGGGGTATATTCTTTTTTGGAACGGATAAAAGAAAGAAAAATCACTACCTAGAAGACCTCAATTAAACCCCTACAGCCTTTGAGCCCCGGTTTGATTGTCTAAAAAATATGTCTTTTGGACTCAGTGAGCTGAAGGTCTGTGTGTCCCTCTAAGTCCCTAGAATTTTATGGAACCACGAGAGGTTCTTTCTAGAATTTGCTTCTCGTGGTTTCAAACAATTAGTGACACAGAGGAGAGGCCCCAGGAGCTCACAACCCAGGACCAGGGCCAAGGCTATAAGAGGGACTGTCGGAAAGGAGAGACCACTTGAGATCTTGACAAAGAAGATGAAAAGAAAGCTGAGTTTGTGCTGGTTTTTGAAGAGTGACTTCGGTAAATTGCGGGAGAATGAAGAAGGGCCCGCTTCCCGGGTGGCTCAGTAGTAAAGAACCTGCCTGCCAGTGTAGGAGACAAAGGAGATGTGGGTTTGATCCCTGGGTTTGGATCCCCTGGAGAGGAGCATGATAACCCACTGCAGTATTTTTGCCTGAAAAATCCCATGGACAGAGGAGCCTGGCAGGTTACACAGTCCATAGGGTTGCAAAGAGTAGGACACGACTGAGCATGCATGCATGCTGGGAGAAGGGCCAGGAGTTCCAGCGTGCCGTGTTAATGGCCACTGTTTGTATGCAGAGGGAAAGGCAGCTTGTTTATTTCACTGTCTAGAAAAGCTGAAATGCTTTGTGCAAATTAAAATCAATATTGCATGTCACACACACACACACACACACACACACACAAAAGAAAGGATGGGGTAGTAATGGGATCTAAATGAGGATGTGGTAAAAACTGAAAGAGAAAAGGAAATAAGAACCTAAAGAATAAGAAGATGTAAAGATTCATGACCAGCAGAGAATCTCCCTAAAGCAATAAGTGGGGTTATTCCCCGTTACCGTCTCAGATATGAAAGAAACATTCATGGACTCCAAATTATGAACATGTGAACAAGAACAGTCTACTGCTTGCTCTGACTGTGTGATCATGTAACTGTGAGATGCTATCAGTTCATACACAGTGAACATCTGTTAGTAAAATCTATGCTCCTGGAATTGGAAAACAACTGGACAGAATATAGAAATAATCTCTTGAACTTGAATGACGCATAACTTCTCTTACAATCTGATATGATGGAGCAGGATACTAGGTCAAATTTACTCGCTTTGATAAGCAAGCAGATGAAGAGACAGGATCAATGTTTTATGTGACATTTAGAAATGCCCTTTATTATGTTTAAACTTTTTTTCTTGCATTGCCTGTTGTTTGCTCTTTTGGAGACAACAGAGGATGAGATGGTTGGATGGCATCACCAACTCGATGGACATGAGTTTGAGCAAGCTCCAGGAGTTGGTGATGGACAGGGAAGCCTGGCGTGCTGCAGTCCTTGGGGTCACAAGAGTCAGACACGACTGAGTGACTGAATTGATCTATAATAACCAATCCAAGAAGCCAGCCTGCTATAAACCATACTTGCAGGAAACCATACAATGATGTCTAGTAACAATCTAGAACAACTGGTCCCAAATGGGCTGGACTTGATTAATAACTTACTACTTCCCTTCATTTTTTCCACTGCTTCCAGTTTAGGACTAAGTGGACAAAGCTGAATATGATCCCCTAACCAATCACATAGAACATCCCTACTCTAGCTGGCTGCCTCCAGTTTCCCCATCAACAGTCTTTATCGGGTCACACCTAAAGTCTTCCCTTTATCCTCACTAATCCCCCCGCTCCTCCGACAAAAGTGACAGTGGTGACTCACCGGCTACAGCGATCTCTGAAATGCCTTTGCCTCCTCCCTTTGGCTGATCTTCCTTTATTTCCACGCGGTGGTCATACCACGAAGAGAACTAGAACCTTGGGCCCCATCTACCCCTGCCTTCCTCATGGCTCCTGAAGGTTCTAGCAAAAAAAAAAAAAAAAAATCAAAAGGCAGCGACGCCTGGGAGAGCAAAGGACCCTCACCTCCAGCCCCTCCCTTTTTTGGTCCTTTCAAATCCTGTTTTCTGATGTTTCCCCTGTGGTTGACCCCAATGGTATTGATGATGACAGAATAAAAGAGAATTTTCATGATATATAAAATCTGTGTAACTTCAGCCTGGGTCCCTCTGCTGGCAGTGTGTTTAGATATACATTTCCAGTGAGTTTGTGACTTGTGAGCTGGTAAATTGCTGGGGTTAGGCCATGGGTATGGAGTCAAAATTCCCTTTGAGAGCAATTGTGTATGAGATCCAGTCCATTTTGCTTGGTCCTGCATAATCTTTCTTCAACTTGCTTTTGCTGATGATAAATAAGGTGGAACAAAATTTTAAAAGTAATTTAAAAAGATGGGTCAAGTGAAAAAAAAATGCACATCATGAGAGGTGTGAGTTAAGTTTTATTTGGGGCAAAATGAGGACTATAGCCCAGGAGACCGCATTTCAGATAGTTCTGAGAAACTTCCCTGAAGAAGCAGGGTGGGATGTCAGTACATATGTGATTTTGGTGAAGGGGGAGTATGTGCAATCAAACCCATGTTTTTTTGCAGAAGGTTGCTACAGTTAACAGATGCAGCTATTCATCAGTTATTGAACTCCTACTGTTTACCAGGCTCATAGCTTACTATCAAAATATATTTTCAGTTTTTCTATGAAAGGACAAATTATGCCGACACTGTTGATTTGTTGTTACCCCTTGTGTTACTTTCTCCTCTCCATAGTTTACAAGTTTTGTTGATCAGCAGAATGTTGGATGAGAGAAAAGTATGAACTGCTGTTTTTTCATATGAAGTCCTCAGATCAGCTGCATCCACACATTCAGAGATGCTTATTCTAAAAATGCTGTTCTCGTGTGGAGATTCCTCAAGAAACTGGAAATAGAACTGCCAGCAATCCCACTGCTGGACATACACACTGAGAAAACCAGAATTGAAAGAGACACGTGTACCCTAGTGTTCAACACAGCACTGTTTATAATAGCCAGGACATGGAAGCAGCCTAGATGCCCATCAGCAGACGAATGGATAAGGAAGCTGGGGTACATATACACAATGGAATATTACTCAGCCATTAAAAAGAATACATTCGAATCAGTTCTAATGAGGTGGATAAAACTGGAGCCTATTATACAGAGTGAAGTAAGCCAGAAAGAAAAACACCAATACAGTATACTAATGCATATATATGGTATTGAGTTAATCGGTAAAGATAACCCTGTATGCGAGACATCAAAAGAGACACAGATAAATAGAACAGTATTATGGACTCTATGGGAGAGGGCGAGGGTGGGAGGATGTGGGAGAATGGCACTGAAGCATGTAAATTATCCTATGTGAAACGAATCGCCAGTCCAGGTTCAATGCATGATACAGGGTGCTCGGGGCTGGTGCAGCGGGATGACCCAGAGGGATGGGATGTGGAGGGAGGTGGGAGAGGGGTTCTGGAAGGGGAACACATGTACACCCATGGTGGATTCATGTCAATGTATGGCAAAACAAATACAATATTGTAAAGTTAAAAAATAGTTAAATAAACTAATTTAAAATAACAAAAAAAATAAAAAATAAAAATGTTGTTCTTCAGGCCTCGCCTAGACCTAAAAAATCAGAAATTCTGAGAAGTGGTGCCTGCATTTTGGGCAGGATTCTCAGGGGATGTTGAACTTTAAACAGAGCCCCGGAGTACTGAGAGTCTAGGTAATAAGGCTTCTGCATTATTGGATGGAGAGGGATTCTGTTATGTATAAAGAAACTCTGCAAAGCAGGTTAAGTGGCCTGCTGAAGGTCACAGAATCAGTTAACAGGTGGTTGTAACATACAAAACCCAGGGAGTTGAATAATAAATTGATGTGACTCTGTGAGTTTCTCTGGGGCTTCAAGTCAAGTGCCAACTATTTGCAACTCATAAAAAAAATCACTTAATAAAATGTGATACTGTTCCCACTCAAAAGTTCTTTAAATGGAGTTGGAAACCTGATGCTCTTTCTAGAGCCTTAGTTTCCGGGCTTCTAGGGTGTCAGGCATTAGGGCCTGGGAGACCTAGGTCCCAACCCAGCACTTGGCTCAGAGTGGGTCCTAAACTCCCCCAGTTAAGGAACTGGATGCTCCAGTTCCAACGTGCAGAGCCACTATGGTGATGCCCCTCCCATCCCAGGAAGAGTCAGGCCCTCATAGCATCACTGAATGGAAAATTCAGGGGCATAGATTTTCCCTTGCATGTGTGCGTGCTAAGTCACTTCAGTCGTGTCTGACTCTGTGCGACCCTATGGACTGTAGCCTGCTAGGCTCCTCTGTTCATGGGATTCTCCAGGCAAGAATACTGGAGTGGGTTGCCATGCCATCCTCCTCCGGGGGATGTTCCCAACCCAGGGATCGAACCTGCGTCTCTTATATCTCCTACAGTGGCAAGCAGGTTCTTTACCACTAGCATCACCTGGGAAGCCCAGATTTTCCCTTGAAGTCTGGGGAATTTGGGGAAGGTTTAAGCACAGATTAAAAAAAAAAGATCCTTTCCCATTTTGTTTCAAATAACCTAACCAGAAGGTCACTTTCATTGTAATTGACGTCCCCTCTTCCTTGCCGCACAATTTTCTTTTGCATTTCTTTTATTTTACTTATTATATGGCAATTACTTTGCAGAGCTGGTTGTCTCTCTGGGGTGGGCTGCATCTGAGTTGAGACTTTGTTATCTTCTGAAGCAGCAAGCAGATGCTGCAGTGTCACAGAGATCCTTCTTGCCTGCTTAACTTCTTCTGGGTAACTGCCCAAATCAGGCAGGTCTGTTGACCCATTTGCAACAATCCGGTAGTTTGGTGCCCAAGTCACAGACTGTACGTGCTGTGCAGTCGGGTCCTGATTGAAGCATCTGGTGCCTAAGACAGGGCTGACATCTCCAAAGGGGCAGGGCTTGTCCTGGTCTCTCTGTTTGCCCTCACCTGGGTTCTCTGGGTTCTTTTCCTGGATATCATTCTATTCTGGATTGAAGAAAACTCTCAGGCTGGATGGGTCCCTGTGGATGTCTGTGCTCAAACTTGCTCAGATTTCCAAGTCTGAAGTCTTCTCTGTGACGCTTACAAGGAGGTGCTGCTTTCTTCCAAAGTGCTCTGAGAAATGCTGGCCGCTGATTACTTATTAATAACCTGCCTGACACTTCAGCTCTGTGCTCTGACCCAGGCTGTCTGCTGGGTCAGCGTTGCAGCCCCTGAAATTCTCTGCTGTGTTGGGGTGAAGGAAGGATGAAGGCAAAGCATCAGCCACACTCCCGTCACTCATTAAAAGGATAATATGATTACATAGGTTTAAAATATACAGCAATGTGTACCTAATAAATACAGATGCTCTGCAAGTTAGAAAATACAGAGGAACTAAAAAGAGAGGGGTGTCTTCCACGGTCTCATCCCAGAAATAGCAACATCAGCATGCTGGTCTACAGCAGGCACTGATTCTGCCATCTGGCAATCTGCTCTCCACTTATGTGGCATCTTGAGCATCTTTTAAGGTCATTCTCTTATTTTTAAAATTTGTTTAATAAAATTTAAGCAAGTTATCTTTTCAGTAGCAGTATCTTTTTTTCCCTCTTGTGTTTTTAGAAATGATAATTTAGTACATCATTGTGTGGAAGGTCTGTATAACTGACTTCTGTTGGACGATATAGGTTGTTTCCAGATTTTCAATATTTCCAACCACAGCGGGGTGAACACCCTGCAACTACACGTTTGCACCATCCTTCATTATGATTACAGAAAGGCTGCTTTTAAAGTTCTTTTGCCTGGATGAGGTCTGAGCTGAAAATGTTCCCCACAAGGCAGAAGTGACTATGTCCTGTTGTTCCTTGGCACCAGGAAGCATCTTCCTTCCTGCAAAGCCCGGAGGTGTCCTGCTTTCCTCTTTCCCAGCTCCCTTCAAGGGCTGCGCTTTCACTTCTCAGTGATGCCTCCTCTCTTGGGACTAGGGAGGAGGGGAGAAGCGACAGTGTTAGTCACTCAGTCCTGTCTGACTCTGCGACCCCATGGACTGTAGTCCTCCAGTCTCCTATGTCCATGGGATTTCCCAGGCCAGAAAACTGGACTGGGTAGCCATTCCCTTCTTCAGGGGATCTTCCCAATCCAGGGTTTGAACCTGGGTCTCCTGCATTTTGGGTGGATTCTTTAGTGTCTGAGCCAGTCAGTAGGGAAGCCCAAGGGAGGAGGGAGGGGCAACAAATTTGTCTCGTGGGACAGAGAGCAGGGTCACACCAGTCAGGCTTCTCGATACACACATGGCTCCACTTGGCTTAGGATCTGTCTTCTCTGTCTTCTAATGAAATCCCCTTTTCAAGCTGTGGTCCACGTTCAAGGCCATGCATGTTCTGCATACCCTTTGTG
Organism: Okapia johnstoni; assembly: GCA_024291935.2. Lineage (NCBI taxonomy): Eukaryota > Metazoa > Chordata > Mammalia > Artiodactyla > Giraffidae > Okapia > Okapia johnstoni. The sequence continues at coordinate 6,880,875 of CM044326.1, forward strand.
GCTCCTTTTCTTAGAGTATAGGGAGGGAATCGTTTGCTCATATCTTTTGCTTGCTTCTTGCTCTGTGAGCCCCTCCACCTCAGTACACAGGCATTGATAACCCAAACAGAAGCTGCGTGACTGCCAATTTCACACATGGGTTTGGAGTAGAGGGCTGTGGGTGATGGGCATTCTCTTTTGGGTTTCCTGGGTGAAAGGTAGGTGCTTCAGGAGACAAGGAGATTTCCCTGAGCTTGTGGACCTGGCCTTTTCTTCTTTGCTTAATTATAATTGCTTCCTCCCCTTTCTAAAACCAAATCCAGCGGACCACCCACACCCCACCACAGGGAGACAAATCTCTGTGTCCATCAAACAAAGCAGGGGTTGCTTGCATGGCACTGGCGACCCTGGCTCCTGCAGTTTGGGTTTTCGAGTTTTCAAGTCAGTGGTGCAAATCTGCACAGGAAACAGTGGTAGTTCGGCCCCAAGCTCTCCATTTTCCGGGGGGACTTGGCCAGGCACTTTGGGGTCAGACGGGAAGGGCCTCAAGGTTGCTGGGTCCAGTTGTGAGAGTTCAGGTGTGCTTCGTGTTTGTCAGTCATGTTTGAAGGGCAGAGGTGTGTTAACCAAGATGCCCTTATCAACAATAAAAAATAAGCCATTTCAAAATGTTTGATACCCTTTGTTCCAGCACTTCAGGAATCTATTATTAAGCATTTAACTAGAATCATCAAATCAGCATTTTTAAGGCTGTTCATTGTAGTGTTGTCATACTGTTATGGAGGGGAAGAGAAGAGAAAAAGCAGACAACTAAGATGTGCAGCTAAAGGGGGTTAAGAAAGTCGGGGTAAATCAGGGTAATCATGACTAACCGTGAATGCACCTGGGGGATGCTCTGAGTCGAATGCTGAGGGAAGAGCAGGAGACAAGACAACAAGCGGTCCAGTCACGTCCCTGGCTGCCTCTGTGACTCCACGGCTCCTCTGTCCACAGGGCTTTCTGGGCGAGAAGGCTGGAGTGGCTGCCATGTCCTTCTTCAGCGGATCTTCCTGACCCAGGGACTGAACCCGTGTCTCTGGCGTCTCCTGCATTGGCAGGTGGATTCTTTACCACTGAGCCGCTTGGGAAGCTGAAAACAAGTGTAATTTGATACAATTCTGTTACACACACACACACATATGTACCGCTGATGGACACGCACCAGCATGTTTACACAGTTGGGAATGGCTGGAGGCATTTTTTGTTTGTGTTTTGGTGCCATTCAATTCTTATTTTGGGGATAGTTTTCTTGTTACTGTGATTACTAAAACCCCATAAAGAATGCCTCTGCAAATCTATAATTAGAATCCTGGTGGTGCCATAGCCAGAGCTTAAACTCCTGGATAGAGGTGGGTTACTCCCCATGTTTTTTATTTCTTTTTAAACAATTTTATTTGTTTTTAAATTGAAGGATAATTGCTTTACAGAATTTTGTTTTCTGTCAAACCTCAACATGAACCAACCATAGGTATACATATATCCCCTCCCTTTGAACCTCCTCCCACCTCCCTCCCCATCCCACCCCTCTAGGTTGATACAGAGCCCCTGTTTGAGTTTCCTGAGCCATACAGCAAATTCCCATTGGCTATCTATTTTACACACGGTAATGTAAGTTTCCATGTTACTCTCTCCATACATCTCACCCTCTCCTCCCCTCTCCCTAGAAGCAGAGAATTGGTTGAGGTCTCATAGTTTTGTAGCAGGTTTAACTTTTTCATAGTGCACACATCTTGGTTGGTTCACTTTGCCCTTGCAACCTCACTCTTGCTATGAGACACAGAGATAAATGACCCACTCAGGTCTAAAGTGATGGTATTTCCTCGATCTCAGAGTACTTGTGTGGAAAATAAGTCAGTGTATTTGAAATCGAGACTTGTCTAGAGAAAGCAGCATAGTCACCATTCGCCTATAAGCCTGCATTTCCCTCCAGACATCCAAGGAAGACGGTGCTGGAAACCACCCCCTGCTGCCTTTGTGGAAATTGTGGCTGAAGCCTCACCCTTATTGCAGAACTACTTAAAGGAAGTGAAAGTGCAGTGGCGGAGACGGGGGATGACACTGTCTGAAGTGAGGTTCTGTTGGAATCCTCCCTGCAGTGTGCAGGGGCACGCATGTGCACACACATGCATACACACACACAGACACACACGCATACACACACAGACACACAGAGCAAGCTATGTGGATGTGGAGAGTGAGCTTGGATGGATGCGGTTGGGAGGGGGCAGCCTAGATGGAAGGCTCACCCCTCTCTCCCCCCAGCCTCACTCCCTAGAAAGAAGGGGAGAGCGTGAAGCTGTAAAACCCATAATCGAAGCCTGAGGAGAAGGAGGACATCCCCCTGAACTGACATTTAGATAAAAGAGCATCTTCTTTATTTTTATTGGTAGCATCAGGGGGTGCCTGGTTGGGAGTCAGAAGAAATGTTATCCTGGAGACATTTTTCAGGGTTTTGAAGAGCCAAAGGCAAGCTCCGTGGGGTCCAGTGGGAGGGTGGCGGCCCCAGAGAGGAGGGTACACAGGGCCCGGGGACCATGCAGACACGGGAGACCAGAGGCAGAGAGGGCGGTAGGGGCAGGGTCTGGTGAGCGAGCCACATCTGGGCTCCTTGGAAGCAGAAAAGGGGAGAGAGAGTAGGGAGGGGCTTCCTGAGGAAGGGGCCCACCCCTGGTAGAGCTAAGGGGCTCTTCACCCTTCAGAACCACATGGCCTGTTAGCGGGAGCCAGGTGAGGGGGGTTACCTGGGCACCTGAAAGGATATGTAGCATATCTTTTTATTCTGATGTTTTGATGTCTGGGGATTTACTGACTTGACCCCGGGGAGGCTGACTTCCCCAAGACTAGCTGATTTCTAGAGACAGTGGAGGACTTCCTTGTGAGTGCATATTTCACACGCAAGCCAACTGATTTAGAACCACCCCTGAAACTGACTAGGCTCTCACGCATACTGCGTGCTCAGTCCCTCAGGCGAGTCTTTGCGACTCCATGGACTGTAGCCCACCAGGCTCCTCTGTCCATTGGGTTCTCCAGGCAAGAATACTGGCTGCTGCTGCTGCTGCTGCTGCTTAGTCGCTTCAGTCATGTCTGACTCTGTGCGACCCCATAGATGGCAGCCCACTGGGCTCCCCCGTCCCTGGGATTCTCCAGGCAAGAACACTGGAGTGGGTTGCCATTTCCTTCTCCAATGAATGAAAGTGAAAAGTGAAAGTGAAGTCGCTCAGTCATGCCCCACTCTTAGCGACCCCATGGACTGCAGCGTACCAAGCTCCTCCGTCCATGGGATTTTCCAGGCAAGAGTACTGGAGTGGGGTGCCATTGCCTTCTCCAGGGGATCTTCCTGGCCCAGGGAATGAACTGGGGTTTCTGGCATTGCAGGTGGATGCTTTATCACCCGAGCCACCAGGGAAGCCCTAGGTTGTCATATTTTGGACCATTAACCACCGGCCCTCACCCCCCAAGGCCAGGTACCAGGCAGCTAGGGACAGCCCCCACACCCAGACTCCTGGAATTAACCAGCCAGTCCTAAGCCTCCTTACCTTGCCTTGCCTGTTTCTTTTTGCAGAAGCCAGATAAAGACTCATCCCCATGTTTTCCTCCTGCTCCTTCTGCCTCCTGACCAACCCTGGTGCCTCCCCAGGTAGCCCAGTGTGCTTCTAGGCAACTGTAAGTAACAGTTTCTCCTTGCAAAAATCTTTCTATTTTGTATTGGAGAAGGGAACAGCTACCCACTCCAGTATTCTGGCCTGGAGAATTCCATGGACTGTATAGTCCAAGGGTCACAAAGAGCTGGACACAACTGAGCAACTTTCACTTGCATTGGGATATAGCCAATTAACAAACAATATTGTAACAGTTTCAGGTGAACAGCGAAGGGCTTGGCCATACATATATGTGCATCCGTTCTCCCCCAAACTCCCCTCGCGTCCAGGCTGCCACATAACATTCGACAGAGTTCTATGTGCTATACAGTAGGGCCTTGTTGGTTATCCATTTTCAGAACAGAGATGTGCACATGTCCATCCCAAACTCCATAACAACTTCATACATTCCTATGTCTGTGTCTTATATCCCCGATTAAAACAAATCACAATATATTCTGAAACAGAAAGTGAAAGGGACCTGGTCCAAGAGAAGCTGGAAGCTTCTGTGCCCCCAGCACTCTTGATTTTTCTTTCTTTCTCTCCCAAGCTCCTAGGTGTTCCCAGAGGCACCTGGCATTTTTATGCATTTTTTAATCCCTTTCCTTCAACTGCAATCCATTGCAATGTCATTTAGTCTATCAGCTGACTCTAACGCCAGCTTTCTCTGTCCGGCTTAGTGACAGGTGGACTAGGTCCAGGTGGAGTACGGGGACTGGGGCCACTCCTACCAGCTGCTAGCAGATGAGGTCTCTAAAGCAAGGACCGGGTTCCCTCACCTGCTATGTGTGACCTGGAGCATGGGGTCGCTGACAGCTCCTAGAGGTCAGGCTTTCTGTTTGAACCAGAACTTGCTTTGAACACAGGAAGGAGGTGCATATTTTCCACCAACGACCAAGGAACCCATCTTTCTAAGCCCTGTTGCTTGACTGTGTTAGCCAAATGCTTGTGATGGGACGACATGTAAAGAAGCCAGCTTTTTCTTCTAGTCCTCCATTACTCATCATAGGCAGAGAGGCCGGCTGGTGTGTACGTGTATCAGGGAGTGAAATGAAAACAGCTGAGTCTGTTTTGTGCAGCACTGCTAGTAAAGGCCTGGTCAGGACATGAGGAGGATCCGAGTGATTATACTCTATAGTGGTCGTGCCGCACAATTCAATCCTCCACACTAGTAAGTGGGAAAAAATGCACAAACTGTATAAGCAATGATGCAAAATCCTGTACCTTCCGTGATTCCACATTTGAGCTGGATGCTCTTCTCTTTGCATACTAAGTTGGCATTGCATGATATAAGGGTAAATGGTAAAAGTAAAAAAATTAGATTAAAAAATTTTTTTCCTTAGGATGCACTAAATGGAAAATAAAAAAACCATATCTCGAGTCAAGAGAGAACACTGAAGAAAGGAAAAGTCTTATTTTAGCACCTTTAATAGCTCATTTCCTCATGAAATTAAGTAGCTGCAAATTAAGTAGCCCACTTTGGTCAAAAAACCCGGGGCCCTGCTCACTCCTCGACAAGTCCCAGCAAAGCTGAGTTTGAGTGGGAAAGATGAGTCAGCATCACACACACAGCCCTGATCCTGGAGTTTCCCATGTGGTTCCCCTGACTCTGTGTTTATTTTCACTGAGTTAGGAGAAGAATTTTCGAAACACTCCCCAAACATCATATTGGGCTGGAGTGAAAGTTTGTCAATTCTCCTTAAGAAGGAAAAAGGAGGCATCTAATTGTCTGGAAGCCATAGAGTACTCAAGGCATGCATATTTATGAAAATAAAATTTCATACAACTTCAAGACATCACAAAAGGAAAAAAAAAATATATAGATCTTCCACAAACCCTTTGGAAATTTCCATGACAGAAGGTTTAGAGCATGTACTAACTAAAGGTGATTTAAACACTGACCGGGAAGATCACGTCTCTATCTTATTATGTTACAAAGATTTCCTAGGAATAGTGAGGCTGCGTGAGAGAGTCATTTTGCATGCGATTTAAAAAATGGATTCCTTCCCTTTTAACACTAGAGGTCACTGTGCCACCACAGATGTGAAGGAAGCACCCAGGGGCAGGGAAGGTCCGCACAGCTAATCTGTATAAATTGCTGAACCGTGAGCCAAATTTGTACCTAATTATGAGTTGCTTTGATGCGGCCTCGCTCCTATTAAAAGTTTCCTCTTTCCCGAAGCACTGTGGTGGGTGTGATGTGTATATTTCAACCCCAGTCCTGCAGTTTCCTAGTGAAAATGTCATATTTCAGGCAGTTTAACTGAGGACGCTCCTCTCCCTACCCTCCAAACTTTTTGATGTTCATTTTTCAGTTGGAGAAGAGCACCTGCCACTTTGATTTCAAATGCTGATAACTTGGTTTATATTTCTTTATGAGGAAGAGATGAATTTAATAGCTCTGAATATAGACTGGCAGAGGGACCAAACTGTGTGGAAACAATGACCTAGAAATTTCAATTTCTCATTCCTGTTTTGGAGATACACAAGACTAGCTACTAGTACACCACTACTAACTAGTATCTTGTAGGAACAGTATTATTTGCATCTGAAGCGGTTGAGGCTGGAATCTGAAACTCAAATGGCTTGTAGTTGTTCAGCTGCTAAGTCCTGTCTGATTCTTTGTGACCCCATGGACTGCAGCACGCCAGGCTTCCCTGTCCTTCACTATCTCCGGGAGTTTGTTCAAGCTCATGTCCAGTGAGTTGGTGATGCCATCCAACCATCTCCTCCTCTGTCTTTCCCCTCTCCTTTGACCTCAGTCTTACCAACATCAGGGTATTTTCCAATGTGTCTGCTCTTGGCATCAGGTGGCAAAGTATTGGAGCTTCAGCATCAGTCCTTTCAATAAATATTCAGGATTGATTTCCTTTAGGATTGACTGGTTTGATCTCCTTGCTGTCCAAGGGACTCTCAAAAATCTCCAACACCACAATTTGAAAGCATCAATTCTCTGGCACCCAGTCTTCTTTATGGTCCAACTCTCATATCCATACATGACTACCGGGAAAACCATAACTTTGACTATATGGACCTTTGTCAGCAAAGTGGTGGCTCTGCTTTTTTATATGCTGTTTAGGTTTGTTATAGCTTTTCTTCCAAGGAACAGGAGTATTTTAATTTCATGGTGGCAGTTACCGTCCGCAGTGACTTTGGAGCCCAAGAAAATGAAATCCGACACTGTTTCTACATTTTCCCCATCTACTCGCCATGAAGTGCTGGGACTGGATGCCATGATCTTCATTTTTTGAATGTTGAGCTTTAAGCCAGATTTGTCACTCTCTTTCACTTTCATCAAGAGGATCTTTTGTTCCTTTTCACTTTCTGCCATTAGAGTGATATCATTTGCACAGCTGAGGTTGTTGATATTTCTCCCAGCAATCTTGATTCCAGTTTGTGATTCATCCAGCCTGGCATTTTGCATAATGTACTCTGCATATAAGTTAAATAAGCAGGTTGATAATATACAGCCTTGACGTACTCCTTTCCCAATTTGGAACCAGTTTTATGTCCGGTTCTGTTGCTTTTTATCTTGCGTACAGGTTTCTCAGTAGACAGGTAAGGTGGTCTGGTATTTGCATCTCTTTAAGAATTTTCCACAGTTTGTTGTGATCCACACAGTCAAAGGCTTTAACATAAGTGAACGAAGCAGAAGTAGATGTTTTTCTGGAATTCTCTTGCTTTTTCTATGATCCAATGAATATTGGCAATTTGATCTCTGGTTCCTCTGCCTTTTCTAAATCCAGCTTGTACATCTGGAAGTTCTTGATTCACATACTGTTGAAGCCTCGCTTGAAGGAGTTTGAGCATGACCTTGCTAGCATGTGAAATGAGTGCAATTGTACTGTAGTTTGAACATTTTTTGCCATTGCCTTCATTTTTAATTGGAATGAAAACCAACCTTTTCCAGTCCTGTGGCCATTGCCGAGTTTTCCAAATTTGCTGGCATATTGAGTGCAGCACTTTCACAGCATCATTTTTTAGGATTTGGAATAGCTCAGCTGGAATTCCATCATCTTCCCTAGCTTTGTTCATAGTAATGCTTCCTAAGGCCTGCTTGACTTCATGCTCCAGGATTTCTGAATCTAGGTGAGTGACCACATCATCATGGTTGTCTGGGTCATTAAGACCATTTCTGTACAGTTCTTCTGTGTATTCTTGCCACCTCTTCTTAATATCTTCTGCTTCTGTCAGGTTCATACCATTTATGTCCTTTATCGAGCCCATCTTTGCATGAAATGTTCCCTTGGTATCTCTAATTTTCTTGAAGAGATCTCTAGTCTTTCACATTCTATTGTTTTTCTCTGTTTCTTTGCATTGTTCACTTAAGAAGGCTTTCTTATCTCTCCTTGCTTTTCTCTGGAATTCTGCATTCGGTTGGGTATCTTTCCCTTTCTTCTTTGCCTTTCACTTCTCTTCTTTTCTCAGCTGTTTGTAAGACCTCCTCAGACAATCATTCCTTTTTGCATGTCTTTTTCTTGGGGATGGTTTTGATCACCACCTCCTGTACAATGTTATGAACCTCCATTCATTGTTCATCAGGCACTCTGTCTACCAGATCTAATCCCTTAAGTCTATTCATTACCTCCACTGTATAATCATAAGAGATTTGATTTAGGTCATACCTGAATGGTCTAGTGGTTTCTCTTACTTTCTTCAATTTAAGCCTGAATTTTGCAATAAGGAGCTCATGATCTGAGCCACAGTCAGCTTCAGGTCTTGTTTTTGCTTAAAAAAAAAAAGGCTTATCAATTGAAAATTTAAATCCTTATGTCATCATCACTAGAAAATTTCAATTTTCTTTGGCTTGAGCCTTTTCAGGGTAACTAAAATTATTTCTGATTTGGATTCCTGAGGTTTTGGATACTTGTCCTTGCAGAAATATCATGTACACTTTAGGCAAAAAGGTTGGCTTCCTATTAATACCTTGTCTTCATTGGTGTTCTATCTGTGATTGATGAGACATAAAGGACTTTGCAGAATCCTCATTCAGGAGGGGTGGGGTTCCCAAGTTGGGTAGGCATCAAAGACGGCAGCAGATACCAAACTTCATGAGAAATCATGGGGGCAGTGGACATTTGTCACTCTGCAGTAGCTTCGTGAATTGAAGGTAAGGACATCACAGGAGAGGCAGGTAATGCACAGGACATGCACGTCCAAATTAGAAAGACCTTAACCATGGGCAAGGAGACCCTCCTCTGTGGATTGCACCACAGTCACAAAATCGCCCTCTGTGTGGCATCCAAGCCTGGATTGGATTTGTGTGTGTATTTCGCTTAGATTTAGAGCACTCAAGGTGATTGAAATCATTATTTTCTGTAAGGAGATAGCAAAAATACTCTACGGTGTCTTATCTCAGCACCTACCCGTCTGCCAACCATTGATTTCCTCTGTTGATTCGCAAGGTGCTGAATGGAGCCGATCAATTTCACAGCGCTGGTGCGACTCAAACACTCCCATAATCTATATGATCAGTGGGCTGCCTTCCTGATGTCCTCGTCTGACCTGGTCCCAGTGGCTTCTTGATCTGAAGAATGAAGTGAGGATTCGGGAGGTCTTCATGCGAGTGTGTGTCAGCTTTAGCCTCGCGGCTCTGGGGAGCTGGGGGCGGGGCTCCTCGTCTTCATCCCCACCTCCTAATGCTCTTACTGTAGTACATGCTCGCATCTCCCTGCTTGGATTTAAATTAAAAGCTCTAATTAGTCTCCTATTTTCTAGCAGACTGAAAAAAACAAACCCCACCATTTAGGGAAGAACAGTTTAGAAAGCAGGCTTTTACTTAATAAACAGTGATCAATCGAATCGATTAACCGTGAACACATTGCCGCAGAGTCCGTGGGTGGCGCTTGTTGGTGCTAATTGCAGCTCACGTGGGCCAGACTATTATAGACGGTTTCCCAGCTCTCTGCACTTAACAGGACTGGGGGTAGGGGGTGGGAGTGCCCCTCTGTTGACAGCACGTTTTCGGCTGCGACTGTGCCTTTGTTTCCAGCGTGTCTTTGCAATATCTCTACCATTTGTGGCTATTGACTAAGCACTTGTAGGTATTTCTGTAAACCTCGCAACTGTTTTTTGACTCATTCACGTGGTAATTAAATCATCTTGGGCTGGCTTTGGGGCTTTACAGAAATCTGAAGTGTTGGGAGCTGCCTGTGCATGAGAATTAGTGCTGGGCAAGGCTTCTTACTATCCGGACTCTCGCTGTTGGAGAAAACTACCGCCTAGAAGCTGGGAGATGAGCTTCCTGCCAGCTTTGGCAAACTAGCTGCCTCTGGGGAGATGAGGGTGATGGAGATGAAGGCGGTTTGTGCAGGAGGCCACCCGCCATCCTGCTGAAGCTGCTATCGGAGCTGGAGCTGCAGCTGATGGACGCAGGCTGGAGCAGGAAGCACGGCTGGGTGCACCCAGGGGAGAGGTTTCTGTCTGTGGGACGGAAGAGGAGACACCGAGGCGAGGACGCCTGCCAGGTGGAGTCCTTGCTGATGGTCCAGCTCTTGGGCAGCAGGCTTCTGAGCCTTCCTGGGCTTAGTTTATCAAATGACCGAACATGCAAAAGAGCAACGCAGTGTATTCTGGGTGATTAGGCTTCAGTAAGACTTAGTGAGGAGTCCTGGGAGATGGGTGCGTTTGTGTAGGTCAGAATGCCTGTTGAGCCTCTGGTACTGTCCCTGGGGGAATGGGAAGCCTCCAAGGATGCGGATCACTGTCCTGCAGGCTCCTGATTCCTCAGGTCTGCTATCTCTTGCACCCTCTGTGGTTCACCCATGCACTCTTCATGGGCTCCTAACCTATGGTGCTGAGCTTTGACTGGGAGTCCCAATCGCCCGGCCCACAGGGTTTGTTGGTCTAGGAGGACACCCAGGCATGGGTGAGTTTTACGAGATCCCCGGGGTGACTCTAAAGGGCATCCTGGCCGGAGAACTGATATAAACTGACAAAGGACAGAATCCCACCTGGTAGGTGGTAAACCACATACTTTTGGGTATGAAATGTTAATTATTTGTGTGTTGGCTTTTATTTCACTTAGTATTTACCTGGGTAGTTCTAACATGACAATATCTAATCCCCTGGGAAGATCCTGCAGGTTGTCTAGCCTGACAGCCACTCCCTGCCTTGACCCTTCCTAGAGCAGAAAGTGAGGAATAAGAGCGTCTTGCAGGGGGTGGCCATGTGACACAGAGCCGGTCAGCAGAATGCAAGGCAGAGTCCGCTATCTGGTGTTTCTGGGAAGCCTTTTTTTTCTCTGGTTAGAAGATATGTAGAAGACCACCATCACTTCCCTTTCCTCTTGCCTTCAGTGGAGATGTGCTGCCTGGAATACATGCAGCTATCTTGCAAACTTGAGGGTAAGACTAGGAGAAAGGGCAAGACCCTGGGTTAAGAAAGTCAACCCCAGAAGTGATTTGCCTGTAAACGTTTTGTTGTAGGGGGAAAGCCAGCCTGTGTTTCTCAGATATTTTGTTTGTATATTTTTGGCTGTGCTGGATCCCCACTGCTGTGCACGGATGTAGTCGCGGCGAGCAGGGGCTCTTCTTCAGTGTGGTGCCCAAGCTGAGTGTGGAGGCTTCTCTTGTTTCAGGGCCTGGGCTCCAGGGCAGGCAGGATACAGCAGCTGTGGCTCAGCTCCTGGGTTTAGTTCCCCCAAGGCATGTGGAATCTTCCTGGACCAGGGGTTGAACCCACGTCCCCTGCCCTGGCAGATGGATTCTTAGCCACTGGACTACCAAGGAAGTCGGAAAGCCTCTATTTGTCTCAAGCATTAGTACATTATCTGTTACTTATGCAAATATTTTGTAACAAATGCACTTTCAAATAGAACATCGTGGTGAGAAGCTGACTAGGAGAGAGCCAAGAAGAAAACCACATTTCTCTACGGGCTCTACCTCAAGCCAGGCACTGGGCTTTCACTGGTGTTATCTGAGGCAGTATCAGAGGCATTGGTCTCATTATTACCATCTCAGTTGAGAAAACTGGAGTTGAATAATTGTCCCTTGTTCAAACAACCAGTGAAGGATCAAGTGCCAAATAAGAATCAAATCTCCAGTGAGTTTTATCTGTTTTTAGAGCACTTGCCCCTGTTGCTTGTCACAAGGAGATACTCAGTCCCTCACTGCAGAGAAGGATAGTTAATCCAGAGAGGCTGCTGCAGCCACAGGAAGGTGTATAGTGAGTAGGTGTCTCACGCGTAGGTGTCTCGCGCGTAGGTATATAGTATATAAGTGTATCATGTACAGGTGTGTCGCGTGTAGCTGTGTCGCGTGCCAGTGTGTAGGACTTCATGGAGAGCGTGCTGTGTGCGGTACTCAGCCTTGAACCCTTATCTCCCGAGCATCCGGAACAACAATGGGGCCAAGATGCAGGGCGGGCCTCTTCCATCAGAGAGGGATAGACAGACAGCGGGGAGGGAAGTAAAGCTCCAGGCAAGCTCTTTTTGAAGCGAACCTTGATTTTGGATGATAGAAAGATAGAAAATCCCCCAACATGGGCACTGAGATAAGAAGCAAGAGTCCCCCTCCAGGTCTGTGCCAAGAGTAAGGGATCTGTGTGCTTAATAGCGAGAGCTGGAGCACTGATATCAGAAATTCACTGGCAGTTGTGCCTTTTAGCATACACATTATAAAAATTCATGTGTCATAAATAGCATAGACCCTCATCACTGATTGTGGGGCCCATCATTCCATATCCACCCAGCATGAAGGTAAAAACCCTTTCCTTCCAGGCACTGCTATGCATGGCCAGGTGGGCATGGACTGGAGTGGCTCTAAGAGGTGCCCACAAAGTGCCACCCTCAGTCTTCAGTCCTAACTGTGTGAGCTGGCACCACAGCGACCCCTCTCTGAGTTACAGCCACCAGCCTCGCCTCGAAGTTCCCTGTATCATTGATTCACACCTTCCCCGACTGGAAAGATCATTAAGAGAATTGGTTTACAAGGCTCTTGCTGAGTTGTTGGCTGTGGGGGAGAAAGTAAACAGACGCTAGATAGAGCTGTAACATATGATGTTCTATCCGGTGTTTAATGAGGCCAGTAAAAACAGGAAAGCAATATTAGCCACAGATAAATGAACGCGCCTTGTGTAGAATCGAGAGTTGACTATTTTATTTGATTTAGCCCTAGAAATAGCAGATGTTGTCTCAATTACTGCAAAGTAGTTCTCACTAATCTCTTTACAGAATTCATCTTGTTGACTGAAATGGATTAAAAAGTTACTTCATTTCCATGCTTGTAAGAGTCAAACGGTTTCATGCAGAAAATATAAAGAAGAGTTGAGACTTGAAATGACCAGTAATCCCACCATGAATGCAATTTATGACGATAGGTAACACTAACAAGTGCCTGTACAGCTTCCCTGGTGGTGCTAGTGGTAAAGAACGTGCCTGATAAGCCAGGAGACATGAGATGCAGGTTCAATCCCTAGGTCCAGAAGATCCTCTGGAGGAGGAAATGGCAACCCACTCCAGTATTCTTGCCTGGAGAACCCCATGGACAGAGAAGCCTGGCGGGCTCCAGTCCATGGGGTCGCCAAGAGTCGGACACGACTGGAGTTAACATGTAGGTGCCAAGCTCTATGAGCACGTCCCTCTAACCCTCTATGGACTGGGAACGGCTAGCAGCCACTTTCTTTTTTTAACTTTTTATTTTATATTGAAGTATAGCTGATTATTGGCTTCTCTGATAGCTCACTTGGTAAAGTATCTGCCTGCAATGCAGGAGACCCTGGTTCGATTCCTGGGTCAGAAAGATCCGCTGAGAAGGGATAGGATACCCACCCCAGTGTTCTTGGGCTTTCCTTGTGGCTCAGCTGGTAAAGAAGCTGCCTGCGATGTGGGAGACCTGGGTTCAATCTCTGGGTTGGGATGATCCCCTGGAGAAGGGAAAGGCTTACCCACTCCAGTATTCTGGCCTGGAGAATTCCATGGACTATGGAGTCCATGGGGTTGCAAAGAGTCGGACAGAACTGAGAAACTTTCATAGAGCTGATGGACAATGTTCTTTTAGTTTCAACTGGGCAGCAAAGGGCTTCAGCCACGCATGTACATGTATCCCCCAAGCTCCCCTCCCATCCAAGCTGCCACAAACACTGAGCAGGGTCCCACGTGCCATACAGGAGGTCCTTGTTGGTAATCTATTTTAAATACAGCAGTTTGCACGTTTTCATCCCCAACTCCCTAACTGTCCCCTGCACCCGTAGGTTTGTTCTCTATACCTATGTCTGTTTCTGTCTTGTAAATTTCATTTGTATCATTTCTTTTTAGATTCTGCATATAAGGAATGCCATATGATATTTCTCCTTCTCTGTCTGACTGACTTCACTCAGTATGACAATTTCTAGGAACGCCCATGTTGCTGCAGATGGCATTATTTCATTCTTTTTGATGGCCAAGTAATATTCCATTGTATATACGTACCACATCTTCTCTCTCCATTTCTCTGTCGATGATGGATGGACATTTAGAGTGCTTCCATGTCTTTGGTATTGTAAACAGTGCTGCAGCGAACATTGGAGTGCATGTACCCTTTTGAATCAAGTTTTTCTCCCGGTATATCCCCAGGAATAGGATTGCAGGGTCATATGGTAACTCTATTTTTAGTTTGTTAAGGAACCTCCATACTGGTCTCCATAGTGGCTGTACCAATTACATTCCTACCAACAGGGCAGGAGGGAACAACTAGCAACAACTTTCTTAATACGAGGAAACTGAGACACAAGAAGTTAAACAACTTCCCCAGGGTCTCACACTCAGAAGAGATGGAGTCAGGATTCACACCTGGCAGTCTGGCTCTGGAACCTGCGTTTTTAGCCATGCGGCTCTAGTGTCTCTGAGGGAAACTACAGATAATGTGTAGTTTCCTTCTGAAAATGCATATACACATAACACATATTTACAAATTCAGGACCTTGTCCCATATGCTGTTTTGCAGTGTGTTTTGTCATGTAACTTTACAAATGGTTATTGTAAGTAAAATTTTGATGTTCTTGTTGTTCAGTCACTCAGCCATGTTCAATTCTTTGCCACTCCATGGACTGCAGCATGCCAGGCTTCCCTGTCCATCACCATCTCCTGGAGTTTGCTCAACTCATGTCCATTGAGTCAGTGATGCCATCTAACCATCTCATCCTCTGTCGTCCGCTTCTCCTCCTGCCTTCAGTCTTTTCCAGCACCAGGGTCTTTTCCAGTGAGTCAGCTCTTCGCATCAGGTGGCCAAAGTATTGGAGTTTCAGCTTCAGCATCAGTCCTTCCAGTGAATATTCAAGATTGATTTCCTTTAAGGATTGACTGGTTTGATCTCTTTGCAGTCCAAGAGACTTTCAAGAGTCTTCTCCAGTAACCTATGAAGATATACATAAACATTTTAAAAATCAGTTCCCTTAAAGTTCAGGCATTTATGTTTTTTTCAAGTGTTGGTTCATTTTATAAATCGTGCTGAGATGAAACCCAATTTTATACACACATCTCTGAGTAAACCCTTTGTTCCTCTAGGTGAATTCCACAAGAAAAATTGTTGGGCAAAAAAGCATGAACAGTTTTAATCATCTCAAAGTTTGCGTAGATTTAGTGATGTCATTTGTTTTGATCATGATTATGAAATAAATGGGCCAGTTTCTAGTTTGTAGTTGTGATTGCAACTTGTTCTTGTCCCAGCTGAATGACAAAAATGCATTTGATGGGTTGGAAAATGATGCTGTGGCTTTAAGGAACCCCTGATTCAGGGTAATGGGCTGTCCTTCTGGACTCCTTACAGAGTGCTGTGTTGCACCCCCCTTGCTTGTATGCCATCCCCTCTGGGCTATCAGCAGGAGGAGAGTCAGTTCAGCAGGAGGTTGCTCAGGGCCACTGAGCATCCTCTCGTGGCCAGTCACTCGGAGGCAGGTCCCCTGTCCTCACTTACTCCCAGCACTGCTGCAGATCTGAACACTCTGGGCCAGAAAGGGCCATCCAAGGAGCACCCTCTGCCTCTAGTTTGCCTGATGTCCTCACATTCAGCCTTCAAAAGTCACCCCAGATGCCTTCTCATGGGATGGGAACAGTTATGGCCGACAAGTGTGATGGCCTATCCAACCCTTGGAAACATCTTGAAAGCTGTATCCTTTGCTGTGATCCCATTTTACAGATGAGGAAGCTGGGGCACTGAGATGAGCCCACACTTCTACCAACAGAAGTCTTGGGGTGTTTGAACCCATATGTGCTGAGTTCCCAAAGCTCTATTTTTCTCACTTCCACCCTGTGGCTTTTAGGAATGGACTTCAGTGATTCTGGTTAGAGTTAAGCTTAGGGTTCGGCACTTGCCTGGACTCCTCTAGAGTTTGTGTGGCCCAGCCCTGAGCCACCCAGAGAGCTGGGACTGGATCTCCTGGCTGTACCACCAGCTTCAAGCGATGGATCCAGATGTCCTTGGGGAGGGGAGGGAGCCCAGTGATTGCAACAACCCTCAGATTGTTGAGTGTTTAGATGGATTCCCTCTGGTAGCACTTTAGCCTCTTCTGTCTGTGGCAATAATCTCACCTTGCTTCTTAAAAAGGGGACTTTTGTTTTCTTTGTTGTTTGGAGTAGAATGGTGTCCACTGCATTGTCAATTTCAAATAAGGAAATCCAAGCGTTCTCTCCTTTGAGCATTTGTTTGGCCACTTTTGAGCCCTTTCTGTGTGCCAGAACTTGTTCTTGGCATGGAGGATCCAGACAGGACAGAGGGAAGGCTTCTCCCTCAAGGGGCTCCCAGTTTAGTGGAGATACACTTGGGCATAACTCGTGTGCCACACAGACCTGGACGAAGGCTCTATGGGCAAAACGCTCTGGGTGCGAGAGGAAGGCACGGTGATTCCAAAAGAAATTATCTGTGCCAGAGACAGAGTGACTGAGAGGACGCTTCTGGCGAGGATGTTTTTTGAGAAAAGAACCTTAACCAAAGATGTTAGAAAGTTGTGAGCAGGAATGTTTTAATATAGAACAAGCTAAAGGGTCATGTGCATGCTCAGGGCTCAGTCGTGTCCAACTCTGCGATCCTATGGACTGTAGCCCGCCAGACTCTTCCGTCCATGGGATTTCCCAGGCAAGAATAGTGGAGTGGATTGCTGTTTCCTCCTCCAGGGGATGGATATACTTAACTCAGGGATTGAACCTGCATCTCCTGTGGCTTCTGCATCGGTAGGTGGATTCTTTACCACTAAGTTACCTGAGGGTCAGGGGAGAAAAAAGAGGTTTGATTGGCAAGAAATTTACATCACAACTGAGCAGCTGTAAAAAGTGGGCTCATTTTAGATCCTTTTTGGCCAATTAGTGAAAAAAAAAATGAAGAGGTAAATGGGAAATAATAATAATAAAAAAAAAGATTGATTTCTCTCTCTCATGCCAGCAACATTTGCAAAGCTTGACATAATTTGTACTGATATTTTCCTGTGAAATGCATCAGGACAACACTTCTTAGAATAATTATGCTCTTTACCGTCCTGTGCAGACTAGGAGCTGGGATGCTGCACAGGAATCCGAGAACAGAGCCTCTGGGTTCTGCAGTCCCCAAGGGTCCCACTCCAGGGGAGGGGAGAAGCCGCTTCTGCAGTGGGGTTCCTAGAGGCTGGCAGGTGAAGGAAGAGAGAGTGGGGGTCTGCCCACATGTGGTCTGTAAGCCCAGATGCTGTTCTTGGAGTTACATCTGGAGGGAGAGGGGTAAAGCCTTACAGACAGTCAGCCCGGATGCTCCACTCTGCCATGGGGACCCAGGCCCTGGGCCGCCCCCAAAGTTCTGACATCAGGAGCCCCTGCCCGGCACAGGAAAACAGGCAGAAGTTACAAGTCGAAGACAGGGCTCCCCTCCTTTCTCTATGCAGAGTGTGTATTTTTATCCTTTAGTCTGCACTGTAAAATAGAATGTTATGTACAGTTGAAAAGAAGTCCAGAAAATGAATTTTTTCCTTGAGTCCAATGGCTACAGCACGTATGGAATGATGACACTGTTTCTTGAAAAAAAGAAAGGGAAAGCGCACTGGCTCTCAGCTTGGAGATGGCTTCTGGGGTCCTTCCCTTGTTCTGTTCCTGGATTGAAGCCAGATACGTGTGGCATTGGGCCCCTCTGAGGATCCTGACTCAACCCTGATCCTGCAAAAGCCTCTGTCTGTGACATTGTCCTGCAACCCTGAGGCATTCTAGGGTCCATGATTTGCAAATTAGAAAGGGTTCCCATTTTTAAGTTGTCTTTGCAATAGTCTCAAAAGGAGATGCTGGAATCTTTCAGATCAAAAGGCTTTTAAAAGTGCCTGCTGTTTTCACACTACTGGCTCGATTGAGTCCTCTGGGTTGGACTCAATAATTCAAGTTTTAAAAATTCCATTTCTATGTTGTATGTTTAAACATTACAAAGCTCTGTCATAAATCACCGCCATCCAGTGGTAACCTTGTCCATCGATGAGAAACTCTGGTTATAAATCAGGATCAAACCAGACATGGTGGACCATCTCCCGCCCCTCGCTTTTAAGAAAGTTTATGAGATGTTTTAATTATAAGAAATAGCGCTCTTTGTAGACATTTTGAACAATAAAGATATAATGAATTTGTAAAAACCAACTATAATCCTGCCAATCAAAAGCAGACCAACTGTTAATTCCATTTCTTTTTTTTTTTTTAACAGCATAGCTATGGTGATGCTATTCTTTATATTGAACAAACAAGGATGAACTAGCACCTGTGTACTCTGGTGTGCTTTTTAATTTTTTTCCCCTAAGCCAATTTTAACAGCTTGGTGCCACCACCATGTTGCAAGGTAGGTGCAGAGACAATGCAGATTTTTTTCTTTCTCTGATGGTCTCACTTAAACTATCTTAGTTACTATGGTTGTTGTTCAGTCGCTCAGTCATGTTCAGCTCTTTGCAACCCCACAGACTACAGCACGCCAGGCTTCTCTATCTTTCACTATCTCCCAGAGTTTGCTCAAACTCATGTCCACAGGGTCAGTGATGCCATCCAACCATCTCATCCTCTGTTGCCCCCTTCTCCCCCTGCCTTCAATCTTTCCCAGCATTAGGATCTTTTCCAATGAGTTGGCTCTTTGCATCAGGTAGCCAAAGTATTGGAGCTTCAGCTTCAGCATCAGTCCTTCCAATGAATATTCAGAGTTGATTTTGTTTAGGATGGACTGGCTTGATCTCCTTGCTGTCCAAGGGACTCTCAGAAGTCTTCTCCAGCAGCCCAGTTTGAAAGCATCAATGGTTACTATGAGGAGAAGTAATCTTTGGGCAAGATCAAAATTCAGCCATCTCTAGGGGTGCACACATGGGTGGAGTAACTCAGTCTTCAGTTTGAAAGCATGATGTCTGAGTCTGCTGGGGCTGCTCTCACATAATATCATACATGGTGTGGCTTAACCAACAGATATTTATCTCCTCACAGTCTGGGGACTGAGAAGTCCAAGAGCAATTTGGTTTGGCCAATTTGGTTTCTGGCGAGAGCTCTCTTCCTGGCTTGCAGACTGCCACCTTCTCACCTTGTCCTCAAATGACAGCTCTCTGCTGTCTCTTCTTAGAAGGGCACTAACCCTATCGTGTTAGCACCCCACCCTTAAGACCTCATTTAACCTTAATTACCTCCTAAAGGTTCTATCTCCAAATATAATCATGTTGGGGTGTAGAGTTTCCACATATGAATTTTGAGGGAACACGATTCAGTGCATAGCAAATGTGGTTGCTGTTGACAGCAGTGATATCCAGAATGCATCCTATCCTGTCCTGAAGGTTGACAGGTGGGGACTCCATCACATGAGTCTTCAGCACCTTTCAGAACAGATCCTAAAGGAAAATCAAGGCACTTTTCTATCTGGGGGACCTGAGTTAGAGAACCATAGCCCAGTGGTTCTCAACTGGTGGAAATATTGCCCCTAAGGGTATTTGGCAAAGAGACATTTTTTGGTTGTCACAGCTGGGGAGAGTAGTGCTCCTGAGGCTGGTGAATATGCTAAATTCCCTGTAATGCACAGGACAGCTCTCCCTCCCTGCAAAGGGGGAGCAAAGAATGATCAGGTCCTGGAGGCCAAGAGTGCTGAAGCTAGGAAACCCTTCTTTCTTCATGAAAGTGAAAAGTAAAGATTTAGCACATGGAGGAAAATGTTGAGAACTGACTTGCATTGATTGCCATGGACTTGCTCTGTGTTACATTCCTCATGGATTAATGCCAGCCGTGTTCATTTGGCACAGTGGGTGTCATCCCCATTTACAGATGACACAGTTAGGCTCAGAGAGGTTCAGTAACTTGCCCAGAGTTGTACCAGTAACACATCCGAACAAAAATCTATCTTGTTTCAGAGCCCACACCATTTCCACTGGATGTTTCCTACAGGTGGTGGGACCTTGATCACTTCCTGAGAAAGTGTGTTATATGAAGACCTCATTAATCTAGAATCTGAAAATTTGACCCGGCTGAGGCTGAAGTTTCCTATCACATCATCTGCTGAGGAAAGACTGGTCCTGTGTAGATACGTTGTCGGGTGGCCATGGGGGACTCTTAAAGTGGCGGTTGTTGCTTAGCAGGACATCGATGGCAACCGTGTCCCTGTTACTCAGTTGTGTCACCTGGAAAGTGCCAGCGTCCCAGCACCCTGCCTTCACAGGGAGGTGGCTGCCCCATCTGAGTCTGCTGTTAATCCCTTCAGCCACATTTACTGAGCACCTGCTTTGTGGCTGCTGTGTCCTGGGGCCTGGAGATACCCTAATAAGACCCACAGGAAAGGTTCACAGTCTACTTAAGATGAGACCTAAACTAAAGAGTTTCGATACCCTGTGTGAAGCTCCGCTCCTGCGACATGGGTTGAGATGTGTGTATCACTTGGTAGGTGACAGGAGACAGCAGAGGGGACAGAGGAGTCCCGTTGAGGGAATAAGCACAAGGAAAGCCTCCCTGAGGGATTGCAGCTGATCTGGGCTTGCTCCAGGGTGAGTAGAATTTTATCAAAGAGTGGGCCTGGGTAATAAGGGCACAGCAGACGGAGGAAGCAAAGAGGGTGAAGCCTTGTGACCAGAGACTGGGCTGTTCTCAGGGGACAGTGAATATTTGTTCACAGACAGATATTTGAGCCCCTACTGGACACTGCACAGTGATAAATGTCAGAGACAGGTAAGATTTAATCAGAGCTGGAATGCTGCAAGAAAGAGCACAGCAGAGGCATAAGGTAGAGAGACATGGATGTTAGAAGGTGGATGGAATTGCATTCAAGACCCATGTGGCCAAGTGACGAGTTACGTGACCAGCAAATTCCAGGGCTAGATTCTCCCTTTCCCCTGCCTCAAGCCGCTACCCACACATTTGATTTGGGCGGTAAAGCCCATCTTCGTTGCTCATGTTTCTGGGCAAAGGTCACCAGGGCACAGGAAGGGTCACAGGGAAGGAGGTAGTCCTCCTGCCTCTCCGTTTTCTGTGCTGATCATTGGAGAGGAGGCGCCCACACTAGTGTCGACCAGCCTCTCAAAGACTCCCTGAAGCTCCACCCTGGAGACGGGACATGCTGAGCTCCCCACCAGACACAGGCTGTCTCTCTGACTAAGGCACCACTGGGAAAATTCCACTTCCTTCCTGAGGATGGTGCAGGAAACTGAAGCTTGGAGAGTTAGATGATTCCCTCTGGTCACCAGCTTGTCCATGAAAGAGAAGGGAGGCCTTAGGGACAGATCCATCAACCAACCCCTCAGTTTAGATTCATCGGGCATGCTTGCAAGAGCCATGTTTACAAGAGTGATGGATTTTCTTCTTTTTCATACCATATTACTATATATTTTTCCATTAGAAAGAATATAAACACATTGCAGAAAATTTGGACGATAAAGGAAAGGGAAAATTATCAACCATAATCCTTTTCTTTTAAACCAGTTGCTATTCATATTTTGGTATGACTTTTGTGATGGTGTTTCTTTTTTTCTGATTTATAGTCCAAATTTCTAAACCTAATGGTTCAGATTTTGCACAATTTCCATAATCATCCTTTTTTAATGATCACATAACAATCCATCCTGTGAATGTGCCACTTAAATGAACATTATTCCAATTTTGAACACTTAGATTATTTTCCTTTTTGTCATGGCTGTTTTGTGTAATATTATTGCATTGTATTGAATACTTCTCTGAATTAAAGATTATTTCCTCATGAAAGTTTCACAGCCAATATTTTTACTGTTCTTAATACATATTGCCAAATTGCTTCATGAGAGGGCTGTACAAGTAATTATCCAGCAAATGTGTGACTGAAGATGTTTATTTTTTAATTCTGGATTTCTTCATGGGAATCACTCAGTTCAGTGAGATGGAAGTCAGAGGCAAGAATGCCACCTCTGGGCTGCAAAGTGGCTTCAGGACAGCATTTAAAACAAGTCGGGATTTAGACAACCCAACTTGATCTTTCAGCCCAGAATTTGCAAAGGTATAGGAGAGGCCAAGAGGGACCTGGGTGGGATTGGGGGTGGGTGAGCAGGAGGAAGCAAGTGGAGGAAGAAATCCTGATGGTGTGTAACCAAGAAGAAGGCATGAGAGGGTGAAGTAGGCAGGAAGCAGACACGTGGGACCCCTCAGTCACCTTCGCCCATTTTTAAACTCCTCAGAGGATTTACCACTGGAAACTGGACCCTTTGCATTCTTGGGGGACTCGTTTATGGAACTAGCTGAGGATCCCACCACATCTTCTAGGGAGCTGAAGGCACCTCTCACATTCTGCCCAGTGGCAGGTAGAGAGTGGGACCCTGCCAGCCCCGTGCATGGCTCTTGGGAGGGCTGAGCCTGGCCACCGCTAATGAGCCCCACGCTAGCGTCTTAGATGTCACGGCTGTGTGCACATGGCCAGCTAAAGGAGGCTAAATGCCACCCCTCTGTGTGCACGTTCTCATTTCTTTGGCCTCTTGGAGATCCTTAGAAAAATAATAGTAATAGAAGACAGTTAAAGTGATGGGAAGGGGTTGTACCCAGGTTTCAGTTAGAGATACTGTATCAGCAAGACCTAAATTCTGCATCGCCTGGGAGAGGATGGGCAGTGACTTTCTGGGCCTTGTCCTTGTCCCCTTCCCTGATCCACCAACCAGGCATTAGTGGGTGGGAAATGCCTTCAGGTCCTACTTGCCTTCTGTCTGTTTTTAAATCCCTAAAGATTCAGAGAAGGCCGCTGCATTCCCAGTGGAGTGAAGGAAAAAACCCCGCACAATTGCCCCTTCCTCGAGAAGCCTTAAGACAACAAAGCGCTCATTAATAGAAGAAATATACCGAGGCAGACACCTTTATTATTGTTTAGACTTTTGACAGGGCTGGAATGAAAAGAGTTATGCGATAGAGGTGGGGGGGGCAGCTCTCCCTCCGTTTAACTTGCTGTGTGCCTCCATCAGGTGTAATTACCTGTAAGTGTAATCACAGGAGACAAATGGCATTTGAAGCTGTAGTCTTAAAGAGGCGAGTTAATTTCCGACTTTGACCAGAACTATGTTAATTAGCCTCCCGCTCCGTCTTTCTCTGAATGGAGGTGCCTTGCCCGGCACTGAGCGTGGCCTGCCTCTCCTGCCCCTTTGAGTAATGAAAGGACATCGCGTGCCAACCGAATCGGGGCCACCGTATTAATAAGGCTACCTTCTTGTCCATTTATCATCAATTAAAGGTGCGCTAGTTTGTAAAGTAACCCCACCTTCGGCCCGGCCGCCCAGAACGGCTCCTCATTTATTTTCTGCCTGGTTTCGGTTGGAGTTAGACCCACCTGGCAGCTCAGAGGTGACAGCCAGGATGAAAAAGTACACTAATTGAGACATCTCGGGGGAGAAATACAAGAAAACTGAAACAGTAATTAGAATGAGAGGGTTTGAAGCTGGGTGAGGAAAATCAAATAGAAGTGAGGATCAGGGGCTGTTATAAATTGGGATGGGAGTGCTCGGAGGCGGGGGAAGAGAGAGGTGGGTCTCAGAGTAGACTGTAGCCTTTTAACACTCCAGGGAGAGAGGGGGGAGTAAAGAAATCTCCTGGGTCAGGGGTAGAGGCGTTTAGGAAGGGCAGCCTGGCATGCAGGCTGGAAGGCAAAGCAGGTAGGAAAACCCACCAGCACCTCCCCAGGGTTTACACAGACACTGACATTCTGGGCAGAGGGAAACGCTGCATCTCTGGTAGGGAAGGTGGCTCTGAAATTAAAATACAATTTCAAGTGCTCCCAACCTTTTGGGCAAAAGTGGTGATGGCAGCTTCAGGGATATTTCCTGTGATTTGGAAGTGAGAGCGTTCCTAGGCTTCTGTCTTGAGCAACTGCACTTAGATGCCCTTAAAGTTGGGAGGTCTGCATAGGATGTGGAGGATGCGACTGCAAGGCCAAAAAGTAGCAAAGTCCCTTTAACATTTCCCTCCATGTCACATCTTGCAAAAGTTGAGTGGAGACACATTTTTTTGGGTCACAGATTTGGATTTCAATTGATCATTTTCTTCCTGAAGTATTAATTCCAAGAAACCAGATGCAAATGGGCCATCTTAAGAAATGATCCTCTAGGTGTGAAGATAGTTTTGAGTGGCTGATTCCTGTGTTAGCTTAATAGATTAGAAATCCCCAGTCAATGCCTACCAGATGCATAAGCTCAGAGAACATGGCAGGGGGAATTTGGCCCAGCGTTCTCATCTAGCTGATAAAGCCTTGATGTCCAGAATGGAGTTCCATGGAAATGCATGGACTGCCCCTCCGCCCACCTCCCAACCCCAGGTTGGAAAAGAGAGAAAATATCTCATAGCCCAGCCCACACTGGGAACCTTGGCAAGTGTTTTGAAGACTCAGGTTGAACGTTTTCAGGAACAGAAGCCTTAGGAGGCGTTGTTCCGCCATCGTACACCTGCAGTTCTCTCTACCGAGTAGACAATATATGCGTGTTTCAGATACACGTGAAAAGTGGCTGTAAGTTTCCTGCCTTGTGTCCAGCCTATGTGGGCTTAGTTCCTTTAATGTTCTTGGGAGAACATGGTTTTGAGCTCCCCAGTTTCACCATCATCTTGGTATATCTCCCAACATAAACGCTGGTATGTGACCGGACTGGCACAGAAAGGGCCTATCACCTCCTTTGTCACAGAACACATACTTCTTTTAATGCATTCCAAGACCATCTTGATTTCTTTGCCAGGTATATCACTCTAAACATCAATTTCTTTCTTTCCTTCTTTCTTTTGCTGCACTGAGTCTTAATTTTGGCATGTCCAATCTTCAATCTTTGTTGCAGCATGAAGGATCTTTAGTCTATTCCCTTTAAGTTGAGTCCTGTGACGTGCTGGGAACTGGGAATAGTGAGACGAGCAAGACAAACACGCCCCCTCCTGCACAGAGATAGCAGTGTGGTGAGGAAGATCGAAGTGGGTGGAGGAATTGGTCATGCGAGTTAAGGAAGGAGAGGTCTGGGCAATGATGGGATTACAGGGCATGGGCTTGGGTCAGGTGCAGTGGAGGTGGAAACCCCCTGAGGAATACATGTTCTAGCTGAGACCTGGAGGCAGTGGTAAGTGAGGTGTGGCATGCTGTTCCTGGAGAGGAACAGCATGTGCAAAGGCCCAGAGGTGAGGAAGGGTGGGGTGTGCTGTATGAATCGTCCTGGACAGAAGTGACTGGACCAAAGGGAGAGGGAGCTAGGATGAGGGAGAGACCAGAGCCAGCCTAGTCCCAGGAGGGCCTTGAGTTCAGACAACGGTTCTGCCTTCTGCTAAGGCCAGGGAGCCCCTTGTAAGCAGGAAGACGCATGATTAGACTTTCAGTTCGCTTCCATGAGAAACCCTTAAGCCTTTTTCATACATCGTCCTGGGACACCCCGTTCCTTCCCCATTTCCCTCCTTAGGACTGTGTCCTGGTTTTTCACATTCCCACGAAGAACTTCGTATTCATCCGTATTTTAGACTCTATTGTATGCAGTCATGACCCTCTGTGTGGACATTTAGTTTTGGATTTTGGTTCTGCTCCCTTTATATATTTCCTCTCCCTCCCAGTTTGGTTCAATTTTGCTAAGCGTGTCTGCTTTGGCTGATTCAGGTCGATGAGGATTTTGAACAAGACAGAGCCCCGTGACACCGCGCTGTCTTCTGGACTGATGTAGATTCATTCGTGGGCACAAGCTGGTCCGCAGTGAAATGTCCCTTGAATTCACCTGGTAGTACTGACACCAGCCTGTACCTTCAGCTTTCCGTCATCTGTGAGGGTGTGTGTGTGAGGGGGGTGACGGCCATTGGACACGGAGCCCGCAGGGCCATCCCCGGCAGTGTGGGGATCTCACCTGCAACTCCTTAGCCCCCTCACAGACCTTTTCCTGAGGGGCTTACGAGAAAGGTTAATTTCCATAAATCCTGTGTTAATCTTGGCTGCGAAAGCAAGGGCCAGGTGTCAGCCCCGCGGCCACCATCAGGAGTGTGAAGGGACCCTTCAATGGGAATGACTCTGAAACCTACAAAACATCCGGAGGCCAGAATCTGACTTCCCTTCTGAACATTTTTAGAAGCGAATGTTAACACACTGACTCAGTTGTCAGACGGCCCAAATGTTTACTTTTGTATACGCCTGAGGCAATTTATTGTTGATGTTGCTAAGTTGTGTCCGACTCTTTGTGACCCCGTGGACTGCAGCATGCCAGGCTTCCCTGCCCTTCACTATCTCCCTGAGTTCGCTCAAACTCATGTCTATTGAGTTGGTGATACCAACCAGCCATCTCATCCTGTCTCCCTCTCCTCCTCCTGCCTTCAATCTTTCCCTGATGCGAAACAATTTGGGGCTTTCTAATCATTACTCCAGAAAAGAGACTAAATTCCACTCAACAAGTATTGTGCCCCTGAGTGCTGAGTGGGCTGGTTCTGTTATCAACCCCGGGTCCCGCTGGAGTTCCCGTCCTCACTGGGCCTCCAGGACTGTCCCGGGCCCACTGAGAACTCTGGCTTTTTGTCAGCCTGGTAGATATGTCTGCTAAGCTGCTTTGGGTCTTGTGCGTTGACACCCTCCTCCCGTGTAACTCTGAGTTAGCAGGAGCTCTGCTTTCTCGGTGTTTTCTGTGCCCAGAATAGGGAACCCTTAGTCTCTCCACCCACAGTTATATAGCAGTTGTCCTCAGACTCAAAGGGTCAAGAGACACTCCTGAAACATATAGTGTCTTGCTTCCCTCCAGAGGGTACTTCCTGCCAATATCTGTGCTGTGTGTGTTAGTTGCTCAGTGGTGTCTGACTCTGTGACCCCGTGAACTGTAGCCCACCAGGCTCCCCTGTCCATGGGATTCTCCAGGCAAGAGTACTGGAGTGAGTTGCCATGCCCTTCTCCTTCTCCATGCCAATCTCCTGACCCAGGGATTGAACCTGAGTGTTTTGCATTGCAGGCAGATTCTTTACCATCTGAGCCACCAAGGAAGACCAATACCTGTCTTGGCCCCTGTCATCAGCTTGAAGGGCTTGCTCTGGGAGCTCTGCTAGAGTGCCAGAAGGCCTTTTGCACAGACTGAGCCCCAGCTTCCTCCCAGGACGTGCACGCTCCCCTTGGCGAGTCTGGCCAAAGCACCTGTGCTGTTGAGTTGTCATGGCTTCAGTCACCGCCCTCCACTGACTCTTCCTGCTTTGTCCTGGTGGCATCAGAAGATGGCTCTTTTACCCTTTTGTGCCAGTTTAAGTGCACACCCCTTTGCTGAATTGCAACTGCCAATTAGCATGCCTTCCTGTTAATAACCATAGCAATGGCACGACGGATTTCACTGATGAGGCAGAAACAGTTATCAAGGCAGCATATTTGAGTGAGAATGGGTAATTTTATAAAGCCACAAAGACATGACTTTATGAAAGTTGAAAATTCAAAGCAAGCACCACTTGGATGGCATGGCGTTGAATTAGCTAATTATAGTGTTTTATATCTGTGTTTGATCATTATTAAGAAAAAAGTTTCTCCCTTCCCCCCAACACACACACAAAAGCAGACAAAATCCTATCAAACAAGTTTCTCTTTGAATTTAAAATTACTCTTGGGGCTGGGAGGTTTCTGAATCACAAATGAAAATTTGGACATCAAAGAGATTTTCCTCCTTCTTCTAAGGGAAGAAGAGCTTTTCGTTACCAACTATATAAGAAGAGAGAAAAAATATATATAGATAGATTTGAAAGTAAATTTTTTCATCAAGGCAGTGAGAGAGTGGAGAACACAAAATTCTTCTGTGTAGACAAATTTGAATGTTGCTTTAATGAAATAAACTGTGGCCGTAAGATAGAGACTGAGGTGAGAATAGCATTTAACATGTACACTACCATATGTAAAATAGATGGCCAGTGCGAGTTCGGTGCATGAAGCAGGGCACCCAAAGCCAGTGCTCTGGGACAACCCAGAGGGATAGCCTGGGGAGTGAGGTGGAGAGGGGTTCAGGGTCAGGGGGTACATGTGTACCTGGGGCCGATTCATGTTGACGTATGGCAAAAACTAACAGAATATTGTAAAGTGATTACAGTTGTGTCTTGGCCCTCCCACCTCCAGACGCAGGCTGGTCATGGCACCTGTCAGAATCCACACTCCTAAAACCAACAGAGGGACTTCTGTGCAAGACAGAAGAGAGTGCTCCTGCTTGGGACCATACTCCTGTCCTGGGAAACACCTACTCCAACAATCACTCGCTGTGCAACTGTGTGTGGGCTTCCCAGGTGGCACTAGTGGTAAAGAACATGTCTGCTAATGCTGGAGATGTAAGAGATGATGGTTTGATCCCTAGGTTGGGAAGATCCCCTGGAGAAGGAAATGGCAACCCACTCCAGTATTCATGCCTGGAAAATCCCCTGGACAGGGGAGCCTGGCAGGCTACAGTCCATGGGATCGCAAAGAGTCGGACACGGCTGAAGTGTCTTAGCACATATATGTGTGTGTATTATGTATTTGTGTGTGTGTGTGTATATATATATATATGTATATCAAAGAGCATTAAAATGTAAGTACTGCACTGGGTCTTTTAATTTCTTAACTGGAATTTGTTTTTCACTGGAATGGGAAGAAAATCACACATATATAAAGAAAATCATATTTATCATATATATAGAAAAGAAAAAACGCAATGCAGTACTTACATTTTAATGCTCTTTGAATTTCTAAGGTCATTTTAAAATATGGTCTGGCTCTTCTCATGAGACTATGTTGCTTACTAAGTTAAACAGACTAGAATAGTTTAGCCGGGCAAGGTTTCCCATTTAGTGATTGATTTTCATTTCCTTAGGTTATAAATTAAATTTTACGAGACATCGGCATAGTTTTGGGCAGAAGTCTCCACCAAAGTGGAAGGGTAACAAAAATGTGGTGATAAACGGCTGGGCTGGGCATGTCCCCCGGGCCGGGCTCCACTGCATCGGTGACAGGAGACGAGGGAGCCCCGGGCAGTCTAGCATGAGGGTCCACCTGCCTTGGCTCTTTCTCCATCTGCTCTTACTAGGAAGGAAGGTACGGGGAAGAAGGGACGGTGGGGAGGAGAGATGATATGGCTTCAGCTTCTTGCCAGTCCCAATTCCATTTCCTCCCTCTCTTGAGCTTCCTCCTGTGGCCACAAGGGGGCCTGGTGGGGCTGGAGGAGGACTATCTCCCAGTCTTTGGGTAGAGATGCTCCCTGAGTAAGTGAGCTCCCCGTCTGCGCCACAGATTTCCAACTGCTTAGAGCCTAGGGGACAGAGAGCCATTTAACTTTAGGGTATGTAGTTCCAGCCACACAGAATCAGTTGTACTAGGAGAAAGGCAGTCAGTCAGAAGTGCATACAGTTCAGTTCAGTTCAGTCGCTCAGTCGTATCCAACTCATTGAGACCCCATGGACTGAAGCATGACAGGCCTCCCTGTCCATCACCAACTCCTGGAGCTTTCTTTAACTCACGTCCATTGAGTCGGTGATGCCTTCCAACCTTCTCATCCTCTGTCGTCCCCTTCTCCTCCTGCCCTCAATCTTTCCCAGCACCAGGTTCTTTTCCACTGAGTCAGTTCTTCTCATCAGGTGGAAAAGTATTGGAGCTTCAGCTTCAGCATCAGTCCTTCCAATGAACACCCAGGACTGATCTCCTTTAGGATGGACTGGTTGGATATCCTTGCAGTCCAAGGGACTCTCAAGAATTTTCTCCAACACCACAGTTCAAAAGCATCAGTTCTTTGGTGTTCAGCTTTCTTTATGGTCCAACTCTCACATACAGGTTCTCTTTGCTACTTCCTTTACTACTGAGGGCAAAGGGTATTTTTCTTTTCTATAATGGAAACAGCATAATGAGTTATAAGTTTCCTTCCTGTTATATATTTTTAACTTGATCTGGGATTGAGTTTTGCTGTTGTTGTTATCTTTTATTTAAATTAACTTTTATTGGAATATAGTTGATATACAATGTGTTAATTTCTGCTGTACAGCAAAGTGAATCAGCTCTATGTATACATATATCTACTCTTTTTTAAGATTCTATTCCCATGTAGATCATTGCAGAATATTGAATAGAGTTCCCTGTGCTATACAGTATATTCTTATTAGTTCAGTCCAGTTCAGTCGCTCAGTCATGTCTGACTCTTTGAGACCCCATGAATCACAGCAGCCAGGCCTCCCTGTCCATCACCAACTCCCGGAGTCCACCCAAACTCATGTCCATTGAGTCGGTGATGCCATCCAACCATCTCATCCTCTGTCATCCCCTTCTCTTCCTGCCCCCAATCCATCCCAGCATCAGGGTCTTTTCCAATGAGTCAACTTTTCACATGAGGTGGCCAAAGTATTGGAGTTTCAGCTTCAACATCAGTCCTTCCAATGAACACCCAGTACTGATGTCCTTTAGGATGGACTGGTTGGATCTCCTTGCAGTCCAAGGGACTCTCAAGAGTCTTCTCCAACACCACAGTTCAAAAGCATCACTTCTTCGGCGCTCAGCTTTCTTTATGGTCCAACTCTCACATCCATACATGACCACTGGAAAAACCATAGCCTTGACTAGACGGACCTTTGTTGGCAAAGTAATGTCTCTGCTTTTTAATATGCTGTCTAGGTTGGTCATAACCTTCCTTCCAAGGAGTAAGGTTTCTATTTAGTAGTGTATTTATGTCAATCCCAGTCTCCCAATTTATCCCTCCTTCCCATTCACCCTTGGTAACCATAAGTTTGTTTTCTACGTCTGTGACTCTATTTCTGCTTTGTAAATAGGTTCATTTGTATCATTATTTTTCAGATTGCACATATGAGCGATATCCTGTGATACTTGTCTTTCTGCATCTGACTTGCTTCGTTCTGTGTGACAATCTCTAGGCCTGTCTGTGTCACTGCGAATGGCATTATTTTGTTCTTTTTTTACTGCTAGATAATATTGTATGTATGTGCCACATCCTCTTTGCCCACTCCTCCGTCAGTGAGCTTCAAGCTGCTCCCATGTCCTGCCTGCTGTAAACTGTGCTGCAGCGTGTGCTGCAAGGAACACATGGATCCTTTCAAAGTAAGGTTTTCTCCAGATATATGTTTAAGGGTAGGACTGCTGGATCATATGGCAGCTTCAATTTAGTTTTTAGAGGAAACTCCATGCTGTTCTCCATAGTGGCTGCACTCCCACCAACAGTATATGAAGTTTCCCTTTATTCCCCCTCTCCAGCATTTATTGTTTGCAGATTTTTTGATGATGGCCATTCTGCCTGGTGTGAGGTGATACCTCATGGTAGTTTTGGTTTGCATTTCTCTACTAATTACTGATGTTGAGCTTCTTTTCAAGTGCCTCTCGACCATCAGTATGTCTTCTTGGGAGAAAGGGCTCTTTAGATCTTTTGCCCATTTTTTGATTGGGTTGTTTCTTTTTCTTTTTTTGATATTGAGGTTCATGAACTGTTTGTACATTTTTGCAGATTAATCCCTTGTTGCTTGTTTCATTTGCAAATATTTTATCCCATCCTGTGGGTTTTCTTTTCAGTGTTGTTATCCTTAGTGCAGCTAAGGCTTCAAATTTTGGTAGTAGTAGGTTGCTCTTACTTTGTGTTTAGAGTTGGGGTTTGAGTTTTGGACGTATTTTCTCAGTCTTTCTGCTTCCGAATTAGCTACAAGTTATCTCTGCATGCCTGAAGCATGGTGGGAGGGAAAGGCAGTCTCCTAAACTTTTCTTTGTATTCTATGATGTGCTGATACAGTCTCATGCAGGCTCATGAAAGCCAGCTGTGCCCTTCTCTCTCAACTCGGTGTTCAGTGATGTCATAGGTCATAGTTTGAAATAAGACATTGTGGTCATGCTTGCATCATGGAAATTGGCCAAATTTCTGACAGATCTGCAAACAAATTTCTTGTAAAACTGCAAGTCTAGACTTTCTATCCCAGAAAACTGGTGCTCAAACTTTTACCAACACACTATCTCTTGTATTTAGTCTTTAGCAGGCAAGCATGATGATCCTTCCTCAGTGGTAAAAACCAAAACAAACAACCCCTTTCCCCTCAAAAAACAAACAAACTGAAAAATAAAACCTTCCATTTAGGGTTGGCACTGTGGTAAAAGAATCTGCCTGCTAATGCAGGAGACACAAGAGACGTGGGTTTGGTCCCTGGGTTGGGAAGATCTCCTGGAGAAGGAAATGGCAACCCACTATTCCAGTGTTCTTGCCTGGAAAATTCCACTGGGAGAAGACCCTGGTAGACTACAGTCCATGGGGTCGCAGAGTTGGATGTGACTGAGCATGCAGTCCTTTCTATCAGTGTAAGGTTCTAACTGTAATACTATTTCTTGCCCCTCCTGGGGGTAGAGGGCTTGATTCTTCCATTCCTCCAGCAGCAAGGGATTTTTGCCTGTGCTTTGGAAAGAGTTTTCTATCTTTTCTCCCAAAGCAGACAAATCTTGCTTCTGTTTATCTCCCAGAACTATGGATCTTTGTCTGTGCCCTTGTGAGTCAAAGGCCTTATGCCCCTTTCCCAGTGGCTTAGGTTTTTGATTCACAGGAGGGGAAGGTGTGAGAAAGAAGATGAGGCTTCCTACCTGTCTTCTTGCTTCCATTGATCACCTCCTGATGCCTGTGCCCCTGAGTGCTACTGAGGGAGTTTTTTCCCAAATCTCCTGTCCAACACCCAATCTATCTCATCAGAAGCTGGTGAAGAAGAGTTGTGAGTACCTGCAAGCTCCACAGTGACCTACTTGTCCATACTTGCCTTTAAGAATTCATTAAAATTTATTCAGTTTGCTTCTTTCAGGCTTGTGTGGTACCCACTACTTTTTTCCAGGTACTGTCAAATATGAACAGTTCACATGTCTCATATTCCCTTGGAAGGACCGGTCACTCATGAAAAATGGATCACTTGGTTGCCTAGTGACCACAGCTTAATGATGGGTTCAAGAAAAAAGTTATGCTTTTGTAGATTATTCAAATATTTCTTGTCATTAATGTGGGAGTAACATTCTTTGCAGTTTTCTAAACCCTGATATCCATAAACTTGTTTTTTTCAAAAATATTTACAGTTTTTAAGGCATAATTTATGTACAATAAAATGCATATACTTAAAGAATATAATTGGACAAGTTTGACATATGTGAAATAATCCTCATATCAATGACCATATTAGTGAAGTTTCCTTGAATCCTCTGTTAAAGTATCTCTCCCTACCCTCACCTTAACCCCATACCCTAGCAATAACCGATCTATTTGCTGATCTTAAAAAATTTTTTGGTGAATAAAACAGATTGCAGACTTTACATTTTAGAGTCACAGTTGACCAGTTATGGCTAAACAGAGACAAATTGTAACATGATCCTGTTGCTCTTGCTAATAAATCCTTCAGAGTATGTATGATTCATCATGAGTTAGATATGATTTTGGGTGACCTGAATATAGTTCTACTCCACTCAGTAAGATGAGTCCTCTGTCCAGGGGCTTGGATATTAGACTATGTTGCATCGCTATAAACATTTCTAAATGCTTCCTCTCAATTTCTGTAATTATCATGGGTCAGTAATAAACAGTCTATGGATTACATTGTCAATAGATTACACGTTGAGCAGCACTGCTGTAGAATTTCAAGTCTGTAGTTTGCTGATTACATTTTTATAGTGTCCTTTAACATCGTCCGCTGTAGCCACTCCCACACCTCTGCCAAACTGATAGTCCTAGAGGCATGATTTGAATCAAATTAAAATTTGTTTCTCAAAAGTATTTTTTCAGCGGTGATTTGTATTTCCATTGGGGCTTATAGAATGACTGGTTGTCTCTCTTTCTGCGATTTTATCAGAATTGCTACTTAGATCTATTAGTTCATCAGAAGTTGAAAAATTATGTCCTTCTAATTTTATTGTTAAAAATTTTTTTAGCAGGTTGAGTACCTCTGTAAGAGCGTACTTCCCCTTATCAATTATTAGATTAACCTTCCATATACTCATCTGGAAAGTTGGATGAACACCTGATTCTTTCCTTTTATTTCCCAAGTTTGAAAACAATGATTTAATGAACAAACATCCTCCAAAGATGGTCAGTAAGTTTTAAAGGAAGAATTATTACTATGAACTCATATTAATGCGTTTGATAGGTTATAATTCATTGCACCTATTCTTATTCTCAAATTGTACCTCCTTTGGCCAGTGGAAGGTCCTTAAGCTGGCTTCTGAATCCCTTGACAGAATTCTATTGGTGTTTGAGTGTTTTGTTTTTAACTTTCTGATACAGAAAGTTCTAGATTCATTTTGTCCATTTCCTGCTCTAGACTTGGCATTAGGACCCTGGTTTATATTTTAATGGAAAATGATCTTTAGAGACCACAATTTGGATGCTAAGCAACCTACATTAATCATGATTAGGGCATCTAAAATGATTTTAATGGAAAGTTACTCACTTTCCAACCGACAGACAAGGACTGCTCAATTTTTAACTTCAATTCTTTTCACATACCCCTTAGTTGCTGAATGTCTGTTTTCAGACTTGGTGAGATCAGAAGAAATCAGCAAAGTAACGCACGGTGCCCGTACCAGCACAGGAATTCTCATAAGTTCTCAGATCATGCTAATCATCTAATGGGTGGGGAGAGGTATGTGGTAGGAACTCAAGCCAGTAATCCTAATTCAGACTCTAAAACCTGAATCTGGAAAAAAGAGGACAAGGATAGATTCTTCTCAATATGAATTAACCACTGGGGGGACTTATAAAATAAGTTTTAGCTTCTTACCTAGTCTTCTGTAGCCAAGTCCCAAAGCTTTTCCAGATTCCATAAGATTTCCTGATCTGAGGAAGCAAAATTAGAATCTGTCACTGACTTAAATAAACATTGCTGTCCAGTAAATACCATCCGATAATCAGGGAGCCTTGATGTCTCCAAGGGCAAAGCGAAAAACTAAAAGTCCGTTGGCAAAGTTTGCTGTTCAAAGTGAAGTGCACAAACAGATCATAAAAACAAATTAAAAAAGAGGTGGTATAAGTAGAATTCCACAGAAGGCTATTTTCTGTTGCTTTTTGGGAATAAGCGAGTGAATGCAGTTGTAGGCAGAGCAGTAGTTTGATAATGAAATGTTCACAGGTGGTGTTAGAAAATCACATGACTGCCTATTCCTGTGTATGAGTTTGGCACATTTGCGTGAAGAAAGATGTTTCTCCGCCTAAACCATGACAATTAATGAGAAAAATGATATTTATTTTACTGGAATGAAAGTATTATTTTCTCTGCAAAAAACATTGTGAAAACCATTGTTAATTGTAATCTAAATTGTAATTTAATAAATAAATAACGATGAAAAGAAATAAAGAGTAAACATTAAAAAATAAAAATTCTATATCCCCTGCTCAGAGCAATGTGATACATTTTATTTAGTGAATGCCTTACATACCTGAGTGTGTTGTTCTAGAAACACCCTCTTTCAACAAACTGGAATTTCCCAGCCCTGACTCTCATCTCCTTCCACTGCAGAGTTTTTTCCTCCAGTGATATTATCCAGTTCTCTGGCTTTGAATATCTTCTATATGCTTTTGGATCTTAACATCATATTCACAGCCTTGATCTTCATCCCTGTCCTCTGCATTTACATAAGTGAAGTGAAGGTGTTAATTGCTCAGTTGTATCCAACTCTTTCTGACCCTATGTACTGTGACCTGCCAGGCTCCTCTGTCAGGGAATTCTCCAGGCAAGAATACTAGAGTGGATAGCCATTCCCTTCTCTAGGTGATCTTCCTGACCCAGGGATTGAATCCAGGGCTCCCACATTGCAGGCAGATTCTTTGATCTGAGCCACCAGGGAAACCCCCCAGACTAATACAGCCATTGGCCTATTCAACATGCTAAATCTTCCCCATCCTAGTCTTCTCTGCAGCAAGAAATTGTACTACCATCAACCTAGTTGTTGGGCCAGAGATCTTGGAGTTATCATTAGCTCTTATTTCTTCTTCAAATTATGCAGGACCTGTGAGCAAATCCTGCTATTTCTTATCACCTCCACCCCCACTGTTGTCCAAACAACCATTACTTTAGCCA
The DNA here is from genome assembly GCA_024291935.2 of Okapia johnstoni. Classification (NCBI taxonomy): domain Eukaryota; kingdom Metazoa; phylum Chordata; class Mammalia; order Artiodactyla; family Giraffidae; genus Okapia; species Okapia johnstoni. Next base: position 6,916,911 of record CM044326.1, read on the forward strand.
AGATTTCTGCAGTAGTGTCTGAATCCGTGTCACAGCCTTTTACCTTGTTGATCATCTGCTGTATTCCAGACACTGTGTATGGCAGGCGCCCCGCCCTTGGGGATTCACTTTTAATGGAGGAGACAGACATGGAAACAGGCAGCTACATTATCATGAGGTAAGCACTAAAGTCCCTTGGACTGCAAGGAGATCCAACCAGTCATCCTAAAGGAAATCAGTCCTGAATATTCATTGGAAGGACTGATGCTGAAGCTGAAACTCCAATACTTTGGCCACTTGGTGCAAAGAGCTGACTCATTGAAAAAGACCTTGATGCTGGGAAAGATTGAAGCCAGGAGGAGAAGGGGACGACAGGGGATGAGATGGTTGGATGGCATCACCGACTCAATGGACATGAGTTTGAGTAAACTCCAGGAGTTGGCGATGGACAGGGAGGCCTGGCGTGCTGCAGTGCATGGGGTTGCAAAGAGTTGGAGACGACTGAGCAACTGAGCTGAAGTGAGATGACTGATGCACTAAAGTGGAGGTGGGTGGAAAGTACAGTAAAAGGAAAGCAACTAACTGTGGCCGTTGCTGAGAAATATTTGAACTATGACCCCAAAGATGGCTTCGCTGGTGGCTCAGATGGTAAAGAATCCGCTGGCAATGAAGGAGACCTGGGTTTGATCCCTGAGCTGGAAGATAACCCAGAGAAAGGCATGGCAACCCAGTCCAGTATTCTTGCTGGGAGAAATCCCATGGACAGAGGAGTCTAGCGGGCCACAGCCTTTGGGCTCTCAAAGAGCTGGGTACGACTGAGTGGCTAACACTTTCACTTCTACTTTTTTCCCCAAAGATGGGTATGAATTTGTGAAGTACCAGATTGGCCAAAAAGTTTGTTTGAGTTTTTCTGTACCATCGTATGAAAAAACCAGAACAACAATTTCTTTTTTTTTTTTTTGCCAATCCAATATATGAGTGGGAGAAATTTATTCAAAACAGATTTAATGGTAAGTATAAGACTTATAAAAGCACATGGTATCTTCAGCAGTACTCCTGGTAGTAAAAGCACATGGTATCTTCAGCAGTACTCCTGGTAGTTGAAAGTTCTCTGGGAAGTTCAGATATATGGACAGTTTTAAGGGAATCCTTCCCCAGATTTTCCACTTTTGGATATGTGCTTTCCTGGAAACGTTCTGCCTAAGAAGATGTCCATACGTGCAATAACCCTTCTCCACTTTTCAGTAGCAAGACATATCTCTCACCCCTTCCAGATCTCACTTTGATGAATTGCTCTCTGCTAGGTTGTTAAAACCCCAAGGGTGTCAAATAAAGGGGTTATTAGAAATGATCAGGCTATAACAACACACAGTGCTCCTAGGTTTCCCTTGTTTTATACACATTTCTACTGAAGATGTTAGAAACAGGGTTTGAAAATTTTAGAGTGTTCTAAATTTCAACAAGCCAGAGTTGTATTAAACAGGAATTAAACAGTGTTCTGTGAACTACCAGAATTTTTTCAAGATTCACTGATGAAAACTAGTGTATATTTTCAGGACTACTTTTGGAGTTAATGGCCTCTATTCAATAAGGTAACTAAAAACTATATTTAAGCATATAATTACATAAATATTCCAATTCCAGTTGATCTTCTTACTGTGAATCATGTATAACAGATCCATGTGCAGAAAGTGAGACTTTGTTGTAAAGAAGCAGCTGGGATTTGAATCAAAATCCACTTGACCACAAAGGCCCTGCTCTTGGCCTCTTGAATGTGACTTCTGATGGGTCTGCGGGTTCTTTGGGGCTTCCCAGGTAGCAAGTGGTGAAGAATCCACTTTTCAGTGCAGGAGACGCAGTAGACTCGGGCTTGATCCCTGGATTAGGAAGATCCCCTGGAGAAGTGAATGGCAACCCACTCCAGTATTCTTGCCTGGACAATCCCATGGAAAGAGGAGCCTGGCGGGCTACGGTCCATGGGGCTGCAAAGAGTCGGACACCACTGAGCAACTGCACCGTGGATTCTCTCCGCATCTGCGGGGTGTGCCTCTAGCCAACAGCCAGTGAGGGTGGCGTATGGAGGAAGGGCCAGGGCCCAGCACTCAGTGCTTGGCCCTTAAAGATTGGTTCTGCCCTCTGTCAAAGGAGGCTGGTGACTCCACTGTTTCTAGGTGGAGTCTTGAGAGCAGACAGGATTTTGTCAAGAATACAAAGGCTCTCAGATAGGACTGATGATTTCAATGCTTGAAAATGATGGCCTACCCAAACTCTTCCCAATGGCCTCTCCTGATTTGTGAATCGCTTCCCATTTGAAGGCACATCTGAAGCAAGGGTATACTTCTTTTAGGATGTCTGCACTCACAATTTCCTTTTCTTTGCAAATGAGAGTTGAATTCAAGTATTTGGGGCCCTAAGAAGGAAGGAAGGACACTCTCCCCTGGAAACCCAGGTTTGAGTAGCCCTGGAGTTAAGTCTGTGTTCTGTTCTGGACTGGCTTCAAGGCATTTTCTGCATTCCTCCTTAAATTTAGCAGGGAGATGGAGGCAGATGGACCACAGATTGTTCTTGGGTAGAAGACTAAGTTTGCTTTTCCAACCCCAACAGTGGCATCAAAGTCTGATGGGTAGGATGCTGGCTCTTCCTTCTGCTGACCCTGGACCTGTCCTGGAGGATGAAGCAAGTTCCGCTCGATGCAGGGAGATTCCCCTAAGGAAAGTGCTTGGTTCTAGTTGTGAAAGTGATCAATGTCCTTCTAGATCCCACAGGCTTCCGCTGTCATTTCCAAGCAGAAAAAAAGTGCAAGTGTGTGTGGGCAATTGTGTGAAAAAGGCATTTTTCTTTATTTTGTCCAAATGGGGAGGAGAGAAAGGGGGAAAAAAATGTGAGAGTAAATACTGGGCTTTTGTGATAAATAGACTGCTTAGATTTTAACAGTGAAGGGACTCTTCTTCAATAAAGAATTGTTTGGCAATTCATTCATTCGCTGAGCAGATGCTGAGACCTTATTATCTGCTGGACCCTGTGCTGCCTTTGGAATAAACCAAGATGAATAAAACTGAGCACCTCCCTACCATGTGTGGTTCATAACTTGTGGCAAATACATACGTTTAAACAAGAAAAATATGACAGTGCCACCTGAGATATGATGTAGGAAATGTGAAAACACTGCAGGAATGAAGGGCCCCTTTCTGAGCTGCTTAAAGGGAAAAGGATGGGCTTTACAAACAGTAACATTTTAAAAATTTGCTAATATTTTATTGAGGAACGATGGATTTTAAATATCTGAAAATATCATTATTTACATAACATTTTAAAAAGATTTTTGTTGTGAAAATTTTTGAATACATCCATGCTTTTGATACTCATTTTGATAAACTCTCTTGTGTCTGGTACAGCTTTAACAATTATTACAATTGTAAAAAAATGGAGACAATGACATTTGGGCCAAATTTTCAGAGGCCTTTAGCATCAGGGAAGAAGACTGGCTGGGAGTGGGCTGCATGGGTCTGTGAGCTTGCTCCCCTATGTCTTAGCTTTGTGACCTTGGCCATGCCTCCACGGTCAGCGAGCATCATAGTGGTATTGTGAGCTTTAAGTGAGATGTGTCTGCAAGTAAAGTGCTTAATGCACTGTTGTGCACAAAGCAAATCACCGACAAAGATGTGATCTGTTGCTATGGTCCTGGCTATTGTTTTTGTTGAAGGATAAGTAGGAATCTGTCATTCAGGGAGAAGGGGGAGGGCAAATGAACTGGTCATCCAGGGAATCAAAGTTTAACAGGCTGGACGGAGGCTCCACAGATAAAGGCGGGGGTAGGGGGAAGGGGACAAAATTCCCTCTATGACAAGGGACATGATCTTCTTTGATTTTGGTTTGTATTTAGGGGTGGAGTAGGGAGCTGTTATACCTCCCCAAGGGCATTTAAAAAATTAAAGACAGGATGATTTGATTCAAATTATTTTGAAGGTGATGTGATGTGATTCAAGGCTCATTCTCAGGAGGTGCCCCTGAGATGAAGGATGGATTAATTGTGGGCTTTCAGAGTTGATTTGACTTTATAGTTGCACCTTTTTTTTTTCCTGGTGAGAAGCAGGCAGGCTGGATGTTGGTTGGTTCAGAAGGTTTTAGGCATGAACTGTGGTGGCATTCATGGTGGTGGGCTTCATGGGATTCTAATGAAGTTAACCTGAAATCTCCTTTCCTTATCTTTCCTTTAAGTCAGGTTTGTATTAAGCCAGCAGCTCTCACCTATTAGAATCACCTTGCTGTTTAATCGCTAAGTCATGTCTGACTCTTTGCTACCCCATGAACTGCAGCATGCCAGGCTCCTCTGTCCTTCACTGTTTCCTGGAGTTTGCTCAGTTTCATGTCCATTGAGTCAGTGATGCCATCCAACTATCTCACCCTTTGCCACCCTGTTCTCCTTTTGCTCTCAATCCTTCCCAGCAGCAGGGTCTTTTCCAACGAGTTGGCTAGATGAACAAATGTACCCCTAAGGACCCTGTTTAACCTGATTAGGGGGATGTCCCCGGCTCTAACATTTTGAAAAAGCACCCCTCCCCTGCCAAGTCATCCTAAGGCACAATCAACATTTATTGTCAATGTCTTGTTGAGTCCAAGGATCATTGATGGTGTAGGTTTACATGACATTGACTCTACCTACTGACATTAGGCCTTCTTTGTAGAGGTACAGCTGTCTCAGTGATAATGTGCTAGGATGCTTCCTTTCCTGGAAAATCCCTTTCAGGAGGAAAAGTATCTTCTTAGTAAACCAGTATATTGGGAAGGCTCTTCTGGCTCATCTGAGCCAATAGTTCACCTTCATCCAATCCACCCCCGGAACTTGGGCTTGGACGTCAATAAGAATCGTTTCTGGGCTTTTGGGTGTTTATCACCCAGAAAGGAAAGGGTGTATTCTTTACATAAGAAGTATCTTACATATTCATTTTTGATATTCCAGTAAGATTTTTTTAGTCCTTTAACCAACTACAATGGGAAAAAAGGCCCTAAAAACTTATGCTCTGAAAATCACAATAATTATAAATTATTCTCTTATGCCTGACAGGACATCTAAGTAATAAAAAATCCTAAGCATGACTGAAAGGGAATTTTTTTTAAGTTACATAAAAATTCTATGCATAGAGTTAGTGAATATACATGTAGGAGAAGTTACTATTGAAGCAGTGACATGAGTAATTCCAGTAAGTAAAAGGTGGTGGTGAGCCTAGCTTTCCTCCTGCAAATGCTGGCTGCAAATGAAATCTCACATGGCAGGGCGCTGCTAGAGAAAAGGCGTGGAACTTTCACTCCTTTCACCAGAGCTGTGTAATAATGCAAGCTCGTTAATCAAGGAAGAAGATGACATGGCATTCCTTGCTCTCGATGGCAAGACCACACATGTTGTCACCTGAAAAAAATGGCCACAGACGTGGTTCCACTGCAAAAGAATTGGGGGCATGAAAATTTGTTTCTTCTTTCTTTTGGAAACGTACACTTTCGAGAAGGGTTAAGATGATTGAAAAGTGGTTAAATAAACAGCACTTTCTGACCATTGTCGGTAGACTGTTTCGCTGTATTAGCTGTTTATTTCACTGACATATTCTGAAGGGTCTATAGGGGGCTTTTTCAGAAGTCAGGACCTCAGTGTAATATACAAGCATTGATTCTGATATTTCCCTTGATAACAGTGCTCGACCATACTGGGGTCGTAAGTCAGTAAGGTTCATTGGCTGCCGTAATGCTCACTGTCACCAGTAATAAGTACAAAGGACTTGCTCTAAAAGCTGGCTTATAAAACTTTAAGGAAACTTGGATTGCTTAAGTGAACTTGCAAGGCTCTGGAGGGGGGCAAGCGGGCCTTAGTTGTCTACTTATATTAATTTCACAGAGTTTAAAGGGTCAAGAAAGGCGGCCGGTGATGCTTACTAATTTATGAAAGACAGACTCTTGTCTGTCTCACTCTCTTGCTTTGACTATCCTGCCTTTCCTTTTAGAAAATTTAATATAAATTAAACCTTACCAGACAAGAGTGCCCTAAAGGATTAAGTCTAAAGTTCACAGCTGGACTAAAAGGATCCAAAGATGTTGTTTTTTACTGGCACAATTTCATTTGCAGTGATGTTCAAACAATAGAACCACATAATGGACATAAAACATGAGGAGAAAAAAGCAATTACAGATATACTCCAGTTAGTCAAGGATGAGGATATTTTAAAAGTATGAGACATACTTGCTTCTAAGGAATTTTTTTATTGTTTCTCCAAGAAATAATGACTTGTAACAAGAGCATCTTCTTGGCTTTAAGTGGGGGCATGGTTCTTGTTAAGATGGGAATGTTTGTATGTCGTTACAATGTCTCCAAACATCTGATGGCTGAGGCCAGACTGCTGAGAAAAGGGAAATGGACCATTGCCACAGAAACTCAAGACAGTCTTACTGATGGAAATGTTCCTTCTTGGTTGATGTGCTTTGGAATAAAGAGGGAAGACCATAGTCATGTAAAGGCAGCCATTTAAAAATGCAACTCCTTAGTTCTAATGAGAGGGGTGAACCTATAGGCTATTATACAGAGTGAAATAAGTCAGCAAGAGAAAAATGAATATCACATATTAGCACATGTATATGGCAACTAGGAAGATGATACTGATGAACCTATTTGCAGGACAGCAATGGAGACGCAGACATATGTTCTCTATGTGGACACATATAGACTTGTGGACACAGTGCGGGGAGGAGAGGGAGGGACAAACTGAAAGAGGAACATTGAAACATAAACATTACTGTATATAAAACAGATCGCCAGTGGGAGTTTATTACATGATGCGGGGAGCTCAGAGCCGGTGCTCAGTGACAACCTAGGGATGGGATGTGGTGGGAGGTGAGAGGGAGGTTCAAGAGGGAGGGAACATATGTATACCGATGGCTGATTCATGTTGATGTATGGCAGAAACCAACACAATATTGTAAAGCAATTATCCTCCAATGGAAAAAAATAAAACTTCAGCTCCTAATTTAGTGCTCACAAAGAGATTTGAATGTTTTTCCCATTTTATGGACAAGGGCATTGAGGCTTAGAGAAAGTAACACTTTTTCTGAGTTTGTACACCTAATAGTTGCCTGAGGAGTACTGGGGAGTCAAGGGGTATCCCTCCTCATCCCCTCGTACCCCTTAAACCAAGGCATCAGATGGAGGATCACTACCACCAAGCCAGACTCTTCTTCTAGGAGGGCTTTTCAAGAAGTACATCCGAGGTAGGAGACAGCATGTATGCCAAGGCCTGGAGTGAGGAAAAAATCTGCATCTTGCCTGCAATACAGTGGGCATGGGACACACAGGGAATGCAAAGTAGTCTGGGAGGTAGCAGGCAGACAGGCAGGAGAAAGTAGGAGAAAGTAGTGTAATTTGAAGTTTACTGTAATGACTGTTGTTATTCAGTCTCCCAGTCATGTCTGAATCTTTGCTGCCCCATGGACTACACAGCACGCCAGGCTTTCCCGTCCCTTACTATCTCCTGAAGTTTGCCCAAGTTCATGTCCATGGCCTAGTAGGGGACATTTGGAGATGTGAAGCACAAGAATACTTAGCTTTGTAGGTCTGTGAGTTTAAAAAGGTTACATTGAGATACTGCCAGGAGTAGCTGGTAGCAGTTTGATCCTGTAGAGAACAACTGGGAAAAAAAAGCCTGAATAAAATATAGAAACTATCCCTTCGAAGGCTGCACAGAACTGCTGAGACAAAGAGGATGAGGGTGACTCAGACGATGGAAAAGTGAACTGGCTTCTGTAGCCTCTTGGGTACAGGCAAGAGGTTGAATTTCCAAGATTTGTGCTAGTGGAAGGCTGCTCCCAGGAAAAAGGGAAACCAGTAGAGCTTGTGGAGGAGACTTGGGAGCCGGTTTCCCCTCACACATGCAGCCGGTTTCCCCTCACACATGCAGCCGGTTTCCCCTCACACATGCAGCCGGTTTCCCCTCACACATGCAGCCGGTTTCCCCTCACACATGCAGCCGGTTTCCCCTCAGTTGAATTCTGAGGCTGCACAGAGTAGGAGGCAAAAACCTAGGTGAGAGTCCTCTGGGGAAAAAAAGTAGCGGAGTTTTCATTTTCAAGCGTCTTCATGGTTTCAGGAGATGAAGTTTACAGTCAGAACTTACGATGGGAAGGTGATACAATGAATGTACCAGGCTTTTAGGTGAAAATTGTGGAAGGCTGCACCTTAAATAAAGGCAAACAGGAAGTATTGGGTTGGCCAAAAAGTTTATTTGGGTTTTTCTATAAAAGCTATGGAAAAACCCGAACCAACTTTTTGGCCAATCCAATAGATTGAGCCTTGCAACACAGCCATGTAATAACACCATTTCTGATTAGATTAAGATGATCAACTATATGCCTAAATGAGGAAGGGATTAAGTCGTCTACGGAGCGAAATAACATCACCTGGAGTCGCTACAAATTTTGTCAACAATACACATGAGTTCAACAGTTACTAGTCATGCCAGAATACAGGATCACATGAGCTAAAACCAAGAGAAAATCCTTAAAAGCAATAGGGCAAACTCACCAATTCACACTCCCAGTTTCCCAAAGACTCTGCCTCATGTCCAGGATGGTTTTCTTCTTTCTTTAGAGGTTGCCTGAGCCACTTCATAAACCATCTGGTTGACTGAGATGAAAACACATCTTCCCCACAAGATCTTCTCTGTGATAGCCCTGTGCTTCTTCACTCTTGCCTTCACGTTTGATGCCTAGTGGCTAAGCACGTCTCTGGTATCTGTGGAGAACCTCACATCACATCATAACAGAAACTCTGACAGGGGACTTCCCCTCTGGTTTTATTCAAGGTATGTGATGGTCAGAGCATGGGGTTATAGACAAGTGGCCATAATAATGGGCAAAGGACTGGGTGGGGTGGATGTGGCACTTTTTTTTTTTTTTGGAGTTCTTCGGTTCAGAGAAATCTGGACGTGGGGAGGCTGACTTCAAGTCTAACTTAACTGAGTCTAAACACCACTTCTGCCAACTCCTGGTTGTGCAAACTTGGGTCTCAGTGTCTTTAATCTGGAAAATAGGATTTCTGTAATATCTGCCAAGGTGGTGCCAGGTGCAGAGCCAGAGAGATGTCAGGAACCCCATGTTCTATTCTACTGGCCAGCTTGGACTGAGGAGAGTGGTCTGACACAGAAGCCACTGGCCAGGATGAGGTGCTCAGAGATGAGGCCATAATGGCTAGTCCTCTCAGCATGAGCCATAGTGATCTTTGGGCTCCTGATTGTTCATTCTGGGTCAGGAGAGGATGGGGAGGATCTAAGAGAGGAGAAAAGCCAGGCCTCTTTGACCAAGACATAGTCATGGGGGTTGAGAGGGGTGACAGATCAAATATCAGTAGCTTCTCTGTAAGTTCGGGTCAAGTCTTGATAAAATCAGAACTCTTCTAGTTTAGCACCTGCTGCTGAGAGCAAACCGAAACCAAGCTGAAATCAAGTGATTGGTCTTTGTATCTGTCTTTATGGCAGTACTGCACTCTTGATTACTGTAGCTTTGTAATAACTGTGGTATCAAAATGAAATGTGAAATCTCTATTGCTGTAACTAAGAGTGATTACCAGCTGGCAATTTGACGTGTCTCTGTGATGTCTTTTGCTTCTGCTTACACCATGAAGATGAAGAAAGTTTATTAACCATACGAAGATGAAGCATGTTTTAGCTCCCATTGAAATTCCTAGATATTTGAAGACAAAGGCCTCTGGAAATCTCTTCTAAGCTCTGGCCTTCATTTGACATTTATGATTGTCTTTAGATGCAGGAAAAAGTGAGAGGGAACAAAATATTTTCACCCAGCTATAGCTCATTTTTTAAATTCAGTTCCTTCTTTCTCCTTTAATCCAGGTACATGCTTTTAGATTAGGCTGCATATATTAGAAAATAGAATAAAATTAGATGTTTCTCTCTCAGGTAAGGAAGTTCAAGGGTGGGCAATCCAAGGATTATGTGAAGCCACACAAACTTTTCAGGGACCCAACTTAACTTACAGTTGTCTATTGTACCTTCCAAGATTGTAGCTTCTATTTTCTCATTCCAAGATGAAAACTGAATCTTATTACTTATCATATGTTACATTACATTATCATCGAATCACATCATACTATGTCACATCACAACAGTTTGAAGGAAAAAAAACCCCAAACCCCTCCTTTTTAAGGAGACTTTCTGGAAGAATTACACAACATTTCCAGTTACTACTCATTGGCTGTAACTTAGTCACATGGCCACAGTTCTTTGCAAAGAAGTTTTGGAAATAACTCTTTGCAAAGAAGTCTGGGAGATGCAGTCTTTTGACTGAGTTAACTCTGGAGTTGTATTCACAAAGGCAGTTGTTAGGAGTCAAAATTGACATCTCTGTCACAACTTTGAATATCATCAATATAAAATTCTCTGTATGTAAATTCTCTAAAGTCTTAATTTTATGTTTTATACTGATCTGATATACATATAACAGATCACAGCCTTGTCGTGATGAAGAGGCTTGCATAACTCAGTGAAGCTGTGACCCATACTATGCAGGGCCACAAGACAGATGGGTCATAGTGAAGAGTTCTGACAAAACATGGTCCGTTGGAAGAGGGAATGGCAAACCACTCTCGTATTCTTGCCTCAGAAACCCCATGGACAGTATCAAAAGATAGGACAGCAGAAGGTGAGCACACCAGGTTAGAAGGTGTCCAGTATGCTGCTGGGGAAGAGTGGAGGGCAGTCACTAATAGCTCCAGAAAGAAAGCCAAAACAGAAATGAAACTCTGTTGTGTATGTATCTGGTGGTGAAACTCCTTTGGCCTGCAAGGAGATGAAAACAGTCAATCCCAAAGGAAATCAACTTTGAATATTCATTGGAAGGACTGATGCTGAATCTCCAAAACTTTGGCCACCTGATATGAAGAGCCAACTCATTGGAAAAGACCCTGACACTAGGAAAGATTGAAGGCGAAAGGAAAAGTGGGTGTCAGAGGATGAGATGGTTAGATGGCATCACCAACTCAATGGACATGAGTTTGAGCAAACTCTGGGAAATACTGAAGGACAGGGCAGCCTGGTGTGCTACAGTCCATGGGGTTGACATGACTTAGCAACTGAACAACAACAAATACATACCTACACACGCACACACACACACACACACACACACACACACACACACACACACATATATATAGCATATAATAATACTATTATATGTATTAATATACATATAGCAACATAAACAAGTGTTGGATATTCATCACTGTGACAGAACAGGCTATAAGTCTATAAGACACTGCTGCCTGGAATGAACATAGATGGCTCTGGTGATATCTGAATTTTTAAATCCAAGCATATTCCAATCCCCTTTGGGGTACCATCATTAACCTTGCACTAGCAGGTGGGTTGGCATTTTTATTTCTTCATGCTTATTTGCCTTTGTGGCCTTATTGCTTTGCTAGATAATTTTATGTGATCTCAAGATCATGTGACCCACTGAAAGAAAGGCAAGTTTAAGCAAAGCATCAAATGAAAACTGATGCAGTCTATTTGGCCTGCCCCTCTGGTCACCAAAATTCTGACTGTAGTGGTTCCTTGGAGTTCACAGACCCAGATATCTATCTAAATATTAAATATTCCATTTAATCTGAAGCTAAAAGATTCAACAAAGGAGTTAAAAAGTGGAAAAAAATGCAACATTTACTATAGAGTTAAATTTAGCAAAGGTATATGTACCGACATGCACGGGTGCATGCATGTTAAGGCACTTCAGTTGTGTCTGACTCTTTGAGACCCCATAAACTATTGCCCACCAGGCTCCTCTGCCCATGGGATTCTTCAGGCAAGAATACTGGAATGGGTTGCCATGCCCTCCTCCAGGAACCCACATGCGTATATGATGGCTACTCCCACCTCATGAAAGAATTACTGAAATTCTTTTTCGTATGTGGCTAAAGAAAATCCTTCAGTCCCATTCCAGTTTAGAGTCTCTTATTAACCCCCATCTGTTTACCCACTGTTTAGTTTTTTCATATCTTCTGCCTTTGCTTTAGAATATTGTTTCTTTAATTAAAGACTAAGGATTTTAAAATATTAATTGCAGAGATTTTTCAAAATTGGCATTAACAAGGGCTCAGATTCACCCTTTCCTCCAAAATGATTATATTTTTTAGTTCCAGTGGCATAAAGGTCCATGCAATGCTGAAATTCACTGTCTCCTTCTCGTTAAAAATTCTGTATTAACTTGTTGGGAATGTTACCTGTCTTCTGTGGGTTCCATGCCTTCTCCTCCCTCACTGACCCATCCCCTGTTTGATAATCAGTGGCTCAGTTATTAAGAAGTTATCTTGTACATAGGATGCATTTCTGCCATAAAACACAGTCTATAATTTGGTTGAAAGTAATGATTCTAGAACATTCTTGGAAGGCTTTGCAAAGTAGATCCAAGGACATCTGTAAAGAATTTTTTCTCAAGTTTGAGGGTCCAATATTTCATATTTTCCAAAGCTTTTCAGATAAATGGGCTTGGAAACTTTTCAATCAAAGAATACCATTAAATGAGTTATTTGCTGACTATTGGACACCGTGTGTGATCAATACAGGCTTGACTGCTCCCATTTCTCCCAATGCACACACTTTGCTTTCTCTACCTGTAAAGTAAATTTGTTACTCTTTATCTCAACAGCTCTGAGAGTATTGGGAATGATAGTGATTAAAGAGCAGTCCAGATGGCTGGGAAAGGACTTATGACAGAAGTCCCAGGTTCAAGACTCAAATCCCTCATTTGTGAAATGCGGATGATAATAATATTCACCTTGTCCATCTTCCAGAATTTCAGGGAGTATCCGCTTTAACAAGAGATGTGAGAGTGTTTTGTAGATTATAAAGCACTGTAAAAATGCCATTTGTTACTACAACCTTCATGCCATTGCGTTCCTTATATTTCTTGGCCCAAGGTGATAAAAAGATTGTGACCTTTATTTTTTTTTTTTTACAATTTTTGTTGCTTCTTCCTAAAAGAGGTTTGCTTTATTTTAGTTGCAATTGACAGAAATTCAACTCACAGTAACTTGAGGGGAAAGGAGACCTTGGTTCATCTTCCTGGGAGGTCGAAGGTCTTCAGGCACAATGAGATTCAGGATCTCATATAATCTCATCAAGACTCTCACTCTCTTAGCCTCTGGTTCTGTCACCCTCATGTAGTCATGTTGCTTCCTTTGGGCTGAAGTTTCCTCCATGTGTCCAGGGAGGATGGCTATTGACATCACCACGTTGCATCCTTTCCTAGAGAATACAAGTCAGCATTAGGTATTGACAGCATGATTTTTAACTCATGTAGAAAATTTTAACTCATATGGGAATAGTTTGAATTTGTATTCCTGTTAGGATTTTAGAACTGGATTTTTACGAAGCCTGGCATTTTCCTCAAAGGAATTATGAGTTAGGGAGAGAGGAAGGAAAATGATCCGTAACAAAGAAAATGGTAGAAAGAAGGATAAAGGATGAGGGGCGGGGGGAAGGACGGGCTTGGGAGAACGGAGTGGTGAGGAGCCTGGGCTGGGGGAGGCGCCCAGTGAGGCTGAGGTCTTCTCTGCCACACTCTGCTGTGAGAGGTGGACCAGTACCCCACCATCCCGGACATTCAGTGGGCACATCTATGAAGTGTGCACTTTGTCGTGGGGATCACGCCCTCTGCAAGCACACACAGTCTGACCCAGGAAGAAGCGATGAAACCACGTAGGGAACATGAGCCCTGTTCTGTAACATATACTGTAAGAGAAGGGGGTTCTGGTGAAGGTGGCTCTGTGTGAATGACTAGTGTGAAGGATATTTTCGAAGCGTGGGGCTTTATTTATTTATTTATTTTTGCCTGGTGCCAGCCCTGTAGTTGAGCTTATAGCCTGTCTACCTCTGTTGAATGCGGGTGGTGTGTCCGCCGTGCAGATGGAATGTTAATAAATATATTTGTACTGTGCAGTCCATCATGTTTTGTTGTCCTTTTCCAATTAATGCCAGACTGGTGACTTAAAAGGAAAGTGGGACTGTGTGAGTCCACCGTTAGGGGTGGGTTCGGTGTACACAGGGTCTGATACAGACAATGGCCAATTGAGGGCGGACCACCCCCAGGGAGCCCTCTCTGCTTTGGGAAGCAGCGGTGATGAAAGAAAAAACAACTGCTTTGCAGCCAAGCATGCTGAGAGTTAAGCCCTCGTTCTGACCTTTACAGCTGTGTGACCTCAGAGAAGTTACTGTACCTCTCTGAAAAGTGAGATAGCACCATACTTTCTTCTGACGGTCCCTTGATCTTTGCCTTTTAATCGTGACTTTTGATATTTCCCTATGGACTCGACCGTTGCATTTGGAATCCAAAACTGATACATGGAACACTTCATGATAAACCACTGTGTCACCCACTCCCTATCACCTCTCACCCCAGTGGAACTCAGTGGAAGGGCCTGAGCTTTCTTCATGGCTATTCAGTCATCACTGTTGATAAGTTTCCTGTCACCCAGGCACATCATGATGACAGTTGCTTCTGAGCGGTACTGAATCTGCATGATTGCTCAGTAATTAAGTCTGTGCAATGAATGTGATCCTTGCTCCTCCCCGTCCTGGGATGTCTGGCTAAGGTCCCTGTTTATTCTGCTCCACGAAGGGTCACCACTTGCATGCATTTTTCCTCAGTGGGGCTTCTGCCCCTGATTCCTGCCTTCTCTCCATCTCTTAACTATAAAATGCAGAAGGAAATCCCAAGGTTCTCTTTCAGTTTCTCCTTTAAAAGACATCAGAGAGACATCAGTTCTAACCACTAAGATCTTTTCCTTAAGATTCTGTCCTGATCTCTCTTGCCCACTTCTGAGCATAAGGGCCTTCCTACCTGGAAAACAGTCTAATCCAAGAGTCTTGGCAGCCCAAAGGCTACTTCCATCGAAGAGCCCCCCAAAGCGGCTCTCTCTGAAGCCCCTTCACTCTTCCTACAGGGCCCTCCCACCACCAGATCTGCAGTGTCTTCTTGAAAGGGAGGGAGGGTGGGGTGGAGTTCATGCCTGGGTGCCTCTTACCTATGCTGTTGCTTGCTGTTGGCCCCTTTCTGTGAAGCAGCTCTGGAGAGAGAAGGCAGGGGCCAGAGCTGGGGGAGCATTCAGATTACTGGGACACGGGTGTCAGCCACAGGTGCCGGAGGATGTTGTGACTTTCAAGGTCCCATTTGCAGACCAGTTCACTCAGCTGGGCTGAGTTCATATAGCTCATAATAATGCTTGGGGAAGGGAAAGATCAAAGCTTGCTGAGCACCAACGCAGACCAGGGATTTTATGTGTCTCCTGCAGCTCTCACAGAAACTCCTCATGCAAACTATTATACCCTGAACTTTAAAAAATCCATCTTACTGAGATGCAATTGACATACAAAGGACTGTGCATATTTATATGTACACGCACACACCCATATATATACACATATGTATGGGCTTAATGTCTGTAACTTGATAATGGAGATAAATGTATTATTAACGCATCCCTGAAACCATCGCTGCCATACACAAATTCAACATGTTCAAAAATTTTTTCTCCTCTTTACTTATTATTATTTTTTTATGATTAAAAGTACTTAATATTCCCTCCAAGCACATTTTTCAGTACACAATGTGACACTGATAACTGTAGGTCTGTGCGGTAGATCTCAAAGATGCAGCCATCTCCCATAACTGAAACTTTGACCTTGTTACTCACACCTCTCTCTTAGCCACTGGTAACCACCATCCTCCTCTCTGTTTCTGTGAGTTTGATCATTTTAGATTCCCTCGTGGTTTCCTCCAGATCACACACTGAAGCTCTGTGTGAGCCTTTTAGGATGCCTGCACTGGTCTGCTAATCCGCACCATCTCCCGTTTTGACAAAATACACAGTTCATCCTATTTGGATGTTGCCCCCAAACCAAACCTCAGGAGGGAGTCATGGACGACATTTTGCGGATGAAGAGGTGGGTGCTCGTGGGCTGTGCATGGGAGAATGGGTCAGGGAACTGAATCTTTTGACTTTAAGTCCAACCAATGGAGTCATTGCATGGAGCAAAAGGAGGAAGACACATTCTTGTGTGATTCTGTAGGTAGCGTGGAACCCAGAAGGAAGGGATATAGACAGACTTTGGGTGAACAAATGGGGAGAATGAACCCCTAATGGGAGCTGGCCACCAGGTCTGCCACTGCCTGGTGGGCTACACTTGTGTTGAAGTTGGCCAACCAACTCTAAGTACCTATGACTCTTGTGGTTCTGGGAATTTCTTCCTTCTTTCACGGAATTATAGATCATCTTACCCTAATGCCAAGATTGAGAACCAATGTCTCAGTGTTCCAAGTGCCTTACCATTGGAAACTTGGAGGATAGAGACCATAAATGATTCATCTAGTGCTCCCAAGAATTCCAACTGATTTGTCTATTGATTTTCTGCATTTGGCAACAGCCTACCTGCTCTGTGGGATATGATTTTGACTGCAATCCATATTACAGAGAATCTACTCTTTTGTTTAAAAAGCTCATCAGTTTTCTAAACTTGAAAAATACTGCTTTGAAATGCACAACCCTAGATGCTCTCACAGCCTAAAAAAAAAAAAAAAAAAAAAAAGAATGTCAGCATTAACTGTTAATATTTTCCTAAATCTACCCCTTCTCAGCTCACACACCTATAATTCAACGCTACCAGGCCGGGCGGGTGTTTTTGAAATGAAATTGCAGTTAATGGTACAAAATATTTACATTTATGCCCCAAATCCAAAGAGCCACCAAACTTTATTCCTCCTTTTGTAGTTTCAATATTTAATTAGTGATGAAGTACCAGAAACCTGCAGGGAGAAAACACCCCATTATTTTTTAAGTTATAGTGTATTTACAACCCGTTTCCACCTGCTCCCTTTGTCCCCACCTGTCTCCACTGTACACAGATTCGTCTCGGCCAGCCCCTCAGGAATACAGCTGTGTCATCACGTACTGTGGCATCCTAATATTTCACACTAAGCTTTAAACCAATTAGGAATGACTACTGACTGTGCTGACTCATGGGAAGAGAAGGGGATAATGTGTCCTTCAGGTAATGGACTTCTTTGGGGACTTAACACATATTTCACTTTTTAGCACCGTTGGCTTTCCCTTGTCACATTTCTGCGGATGTGGCTTCGTTTTGCTTCACTGTGCTAGGAGGATTATGAAAAGATGAATATTTGTGAAGTAACCAAGCTTATAGTAATAATGGCAGGAATTGGCTGGGTACATGGCGAGATTATTGGGCCAACCTCTGAGCCCTCAGGGGTGTCCTGGGATGATAGAGATTTCTGGGTGCTGGGACCCATTTAAAGGGGCAGCCTCAACTGACGTGGGCTGTTTGTGGTACATAGATATCAGAATTTCAGATTTTATGAAATGAACGCAGAATCTGAATTTATAAAATATGTGTATGTGCACGCTAAATTGCCTCATTGTGTCCGATTCTTTGTGACCCTATGTACTGTAGCCCATCAGGCTCCTCCGTCCACAGGATTCTCCAGGCAAGAATACTGGAGTGGGTTGCCATGACCTCCTCCTTCCTGAATCAGGGGTTGAACTCACATCTCTTATGTCTCTTGCATTGGCAAGTGGGTTCTTTACCACTAGCGCCACCTGGAAAGCTCTGTAAAATGTGAGATTTCTCTATTTCAAAATGGAGGCACTACACGGATGAGACAAACAAGCTACCCTTTGGGTGAAATCTCTGGCTGGCTCTCAGCTGCCAGTTTGTGATCTCTGGCCTCAACCAATCTACCAACTTTTTTTTTTTAAAAGAGAAGACAGCAGGATAGGTGCATAGCAGCCTGCACAACTTTCTGTAGGGACCCCTTCAACTTTGCCACCTGCCCATCCTAGTCCAATGGAGGACTTGGGTCTCCATTCCCTGTCTGGGTCCATATGGTGAAAACCTAAGGCAGGGACTGGCCAGCTGGGGACAAGCAGGCTCAAAACCCTAGTGGGCAACTAGAAAGTGGTGGGAAGGTTCTGTACAAGTGACTTGGGATGAAACTGACTGTTTACAGAAGAGGATTCTAGCCCTTGAGGGTGGTTGAAGCTGGAGTAATTTCTGTATTTATTATTTATAATTACATTTATAATTATTATTTATAAAACAGTAATTTTATGTTTATTATTAAGTAGACTTTGATATAGCAGTTATCGCACAGAACAGTTAGCCACAACAGGAGAAGAATAAGGCTTGATTGTATCCTCTTCATGGAGAACACTTGTCCTTGGGGCTTTCACATGCTGCATTTCACTTAACCTACACAGGGTGTGATGAGGTTGTTATTGCCACTTTGCTGAAGATGAGATTAAACGTCCGAGAGTTTTAGCAGTCAGGAAATGTTTGAGCTGGGACCTGAGTCTGGATCATCGGGTGGGATGATAAGTGACCCATTACACTGAACTCAAGGTAATATGCCCCTGTGTCCTTGCCCAGGAATACACCATGACAAATGGCAAGTACATCAAGGCTTTCACCTATTTTTCTATAACCCCAGATTTTATCATGGGAATCTGGCCTCACATTTGCATATATTCCTGCATAGGAAGAGCTTTATTTTCTTGATTAGCATAAAAAACGACTGCAGGAGAAGTTCATTCTCAGCTCAAGTAACTTGTGTTGAAATAGGATGTTAACAGAAACCTCCTTTACCCTGCAGAGTCCACTTCCGGGTCTTTAACAACCCTGAGTTTGAACGAGGCAGGTCCTAATTCTTCAACTGAGATTCCTTTGTTCCACTAAGTTCAATCCATGTTGGGGCTATTAAAAATATCTTTTTCTTGCTTAGTCTGAAATTACCAGCTCTTACAAAATTTCCCATTACATAGATCTACAGCCTTTTCAAAAACGAGTTGCTTTTCATGGTGAGGGTGGAATGTTTGTGATTTTAATTTTATTATGTAATATATCTTGATTAATCAGTATTTGAGAGTCATCTAGCTCTAAGCAAAATTACCAGAAAATAAAACAGAATTTGAACCTGCCCTCTGCCTCCATAAAAAGCCCTAAAAAATGGAGATGATAGGAGGAAGGGGATGGCAGATCTGAGCTCAAGAACCTGGGCGGTTGAAGTGGGGTACTTAGTATTCATCTGGTAGTCATTGCACTAACATCAATCTTACCAAATTCTCCCAGTATTAACGTAGATGTTCTGCATTTAATATATATTTCCAGTGGAATTTCATTATAATTGAGCACTAAATGATACCCACTTATGGTAAAGTGATTCCAGAATTTTTTTGTAATAAATGGATTTTTGTAGAATAGAAGATTCCAGATTCATCTCTGAGTCTATGTTAGACTCTTTAGGCTCTAATTGTCATTGACTGTCTTTACTGTATTATTTCCAGACAGTTCATAATTTCCCCCGTTGAACACATGATGATTTGTGAGTGAAGTAAGACACTGACTAGATAATGAGGTGCCGTTGATTTTTTTATTGCTTTTGTCTCACAAAATCTCTTGTAAGGCCATTTGAATCATCTCTGTTGGTGTCACTACTAATGGCTGCAGATTTACAAGGGGAGCAGCTCAGCAATGATAGCTAGAACAGCAATGATAGCTAGCATTTACTGAGTGCTTACTATGTTCCAAACACCCTGTAAAGGTAAGCGCTTTACATTAATCATCCCACTGGAACCTTACAAATTCGATCGGTCTGGTTACCATTTGTATTTTAATCGTGTAAGCTGGACGTCAGAGGTTAAAGATTCTGTTGGAAGTCCTAAGCTAGGAAGAGGCAGAGTTGGAATGGAATTCATATCCAACTGGCTTTAGACTTCAAAGTCTGTGCTTTCAGCCACCAGACCAGATGGCTTACGGAATGGAATCTCTCTGAGTAGATGGAGGAAGCCGTGGATTGTGAGAAATCCCTGTGTTTTTTTTTATCATAAGCAGATAGTTATTAAGATAACTCAAAAACTATCTCTATGAGAAGACTCACAGATGCAGTCTGATGTTTAGGGGGAGTATCTGCCTGAAAACTGGAGACACAATGATTCCATGAAGTGAATAACTGGTGAGCGAAATCAATTACTACTGCATTTGTTTGCATGGAAGGCTTTTCTTTACTAGATATGAGATAGCGGCTGGTTAATTCCAGGGTTAGAGCAAGTGGTTGTTAAGAGTCAAAGTTGAAAGCCCTGTGTGGTTTACAACCCCCACATTGTTCAGGCTGCGTGCTGTGGGAGACACCACGGGAAGGGACTGTCCCAGCTCTGACACTGACCAACCAACAGCCTTGGTGAAACATCTTGACTTCTCCCATCAGCAAAATTAAAAGACTGAGCTGAATTCAAGACTTCCAAACGAATAACTCAATGGAAAAATGGGCAGAAGACCTAAATAGACATTTCTCCCAAGGAGACATACAGGTGGCCAATAGGGAAATGAAAAGATACTCAACATCGCTAATGATAGAAAAAGGCAAATCAGAACTGTGTTGAGGTACCACCTCCCACCAGTCAGAACGGCCATCATTAAGAAATCTACAAATAACAAATGCTGGGGAGGCTGCGGAGCAAAAGGAAGCCTCCTACACTCTCAGTGGGAATGTAAAGTTGTGCAGCCACTGTGGAAAACAGTATGGAGGTTCCTCACAAAACTAAATAGAATTTCCACACAATCCAGCAATCCCACTCCTGAGCATATATCCAGACCAAACTATAGCTAAAAAGGTCCATGCGCCCCTAGGTTCACAACAACACTGTTCACAGCAGCCAAGACCTGGAAACAGCCTAAACGTCCATCAACAGATGAATGGATAAAGAAAATGTGGTACATATACAGTGGAAGGTTACTCAGCCATAGAAGGGAATGGAACTGGGTCATTTGCAGTGATGTGGATGAACCTGGAGTCTGCATACAGAGTAAAGTAAGTCAGAAAGAGAAAAACAAATATCCTATATTAACGCATGTATATGGAATCTAAAAAAATGGTATAGATGAACCTATTTGCGGGGCAGAAATAAAGACGCAGATGTAGAGAATGGACTTGTGGACACAGAGGGGGAAGAGGAGGGTGGAACGGATTGAAAAAGTAGTATGGAAATATATGAGTTACCATATGAAAAATAGATAGCTGTGGAAACTTGCTGTATAACGTAAGGAGCTCGGATCTGGTGCTCTGTGACAACCTAGAATGGTGGGAGGTGGGAGGGAGGTTCAAGAGGGTGGGGATGTGTGTACATTTATGGCTGACTCATGTTGATGTATGGCAGAAACCAACACAGTATTGTAAGGCAATTATCCTCCAATTTTTAAAAAGTAATTGGGTATTTTACATAACTCTGCAAACCCCTTCAAAAAAATTTTTTTTGAGCAGGGTGGATTAAGAAATGAGCCAATCGACAAAAAACGTCTCCCTCAAATCTTTTCAGATTCCAAGCACACAATGTGTCATGAACTCCTACACATTTTGTAGCTTGGGGCAAAATTGCCGTTTCCTCAGGGAAGCCACACTGGTGATTCCCATCCTTATTTGTGTGCTCACGCTGAACTTGTGTGATTACACGACTCAGCTCTGAGCTCACAGTGAACTGCCAGCTCTGCGAGGGCAGCAAAATACTCATGGTGTTGGCTATTTTATCCTAATTATTAGCACAATTCTTGGTATGGGGAGAAAGTGTACCAAGTGTTTGCGGAGTGAATCAGTGTTGAAATTATTCCTGTTTTGGGGCAGTCTAATCAGATGGCTATTAATTTATGGTGAAGCTCTGGAGCCTGGCTCCTTGGTTCAAATCCAGGCTCAGCCAATTACTCATCGCGTGTTCTTGGGTAAGTCACTTAAATCTTTTAAGGCTTGGTTCTTTTACCTGTGAAATAGAAGTGATAAAAGTATTCTGCAGAGTTTGTGTAAGAAATAATGAGAATACTTACGTAGGACACTTAGTTCACTGTCTGGTTTATAGTAAGCCTTCACAAATTTTGGTTTCCTAGTATTGTATTTATTTCCCCAACAGAATGCATTGTCCCATACAATATACTTGGTAAGTCAAACATTTGACTCAGTTTCACTGGGGTTCTGTTGAAATCTATTGGAGGAAATGGAGAATGAAATGAAAAAAGAACACCTATTATTCATTTATTTATTCATTTTATGACTAACTCACTTATGACTAATAAATGACAAATTTATTAATTTATTCTAGCTCTGGCTTAGATATAGGGATACAGAGAAAAATATGAAAGTGTTCTTTTTTTTTTAAACCTTATTCAATTCAATTTTATTACCCCATTCTTTTTTAGATTAATTAATTTTAATAGCCCCCAAATTGCATTTTATTTATTTTTGACATTTAAATTTTATTAATAAGGCATGTAACTTGCATTTTTAAAGCTAATTCCTTTTTTTTTTAATCCAAGTATAGTTGATTTACAGTGTTGTGTTAATTACTGCTGAATGGCAAAATGGTAACTGTTCTTACCATTGGGGAATTTATAAAATTTGGTTTGGGAAAAATATTAATAAAATTATGGTTGTATAATATATGACTTAATCCCAGCAAGATTCAGACCTTAGTGTCCTTAAATTGTGAAACAATTATGATTTCACCCTTACTATTCCTTCCCCTAAGAATTCTGAATAAAATCATAAAATAAGTTTGTGTGTGTGCTAAGTTGCTGCAGTCGAGTCTGACTATTTGTGACCCTATGGACTGTAGTCCAGTCTCCTCTGTCCAAGGGACTCTCCAGGCAAGAATATCGGAGTGGGTTGCCATGCCCTCCCCCAGAGGATCTTCCTGACCCAGGGATCGAACCCATGTTCGTTATGTCTCACGCGTTGGCAAGCGGGTTCTTTACCACTGTAGCCACCTGGGAACCGCCCAAATAAGTGTAAGGAAAGCCAGCGAAATTCTGATTTTTCCTGAGATGACTGTTGTGATACTGTTCTGAAGCATCGCTCTCAATAATGTGTCTTTGTCGCCCCTGTTCTCCTGCTGACCGGCACTCACGCTGGGTGCGCCCCTGGATCCCCAGCCCGGAGCATGGGCCTGAGTGCCTGGCGCTGGCCATGCTGGGGGTGCGTCCAAGGCACTTTGGGAATTCCGGAGCCTGCCGAGGCTCTGGTAATAAAAGCTGAAGCCTTTGCATCTCCCCTGGGCACGTGCTTGCCCCGTCACCTACTGGCCTCTCACGTACGGTAGACCCGCTCCCTGAGCTAGAGGTCTGGTTATTTCCTGAAGCGCCACTCAGGTGCTCCTCTTGCTGGTTCTTTCCTTGGACCATTTCCTGCTCCGAGCCATCACCATACACACTATCGAAGTAGAAAAATTGTGTTTTGACAGCTCTTGTGACTCCTCCCCCTCCACCCAGGTAGTATGTTATTGAAAACTTGTTTTCTGATTGGTCGTTTTGAAGTTGCTTAAGTGCGTACACACACACGCTTTCACTGAAAGAGACAAAGGCGGTTGGGAGCAGAGCCCTGTTGCCCGCCTCCTTTGTGCCCTCAGCTCACTGAGGTGCGGTCCCCTCTGCTGGGCGTGACCAAGAAGGAGGCACACACGCCAGATGACAAGGAGTGCGTCGTCCTTTGGGGTGACGTGTACTCTGGTCCTTGGTGAGTTCCCTCAGCAAAGAGAAGTAGCGGCAATGAGGCCGTGGCATCCTCTGCCCTGCAGATTAGAGAAATTTCCCCTGACCCTAAATGAGAAAACGCTCTGCAGTCAGAGAAAGGGCTTGCCCTTTGATGTGGTTGAGTGTATATGTGTGTGTGAATTCCACTGTGTGTGTGTATGCGCGTGTGTGCAGTATCTGTCGACACACACAGTGGGATACTACCTATCAGACGTTCTTTATTCATCTGTCAGTGGATTTTTAGGTTGCTTCCAGGTCTTCTAAGTGCCGAAGTAACACCATTTGCATCGATGTGGATGGGCCTAGAAATTGTCAACTGCGTAAAGTAAACTGGATGGAAAAAGACAAATATGACATCACTTATATGTGGAATCTAAAAGAAACTGATACAAATGAACTTATTCACAAAACAGAACTAGATTCACAGACACAGAAAACAAACTTATGGTTACCAAAGGGGAAAGAGGGGAAGGGACGAATTAGAAGTTTAAGATTAACATATACACACTACTATATATAAAACACTTAACAAGATCCTGCTGTACAGCACAGGCAATTATACTTAACATTTTGTAGTAACTTATAAGGGAAAAGAATCTGAAAAATTGTTGTATGTATAACTGATTCATTTTGCTGTATACCTGAAATAAGCACAACATAGTAAACCAAATATACTTTGATAAAAAAAGAAAATAAAATTATACCAGACTGAAAAAAAGAAAAAGAGAGAGAGAGAAGAGTTTGTGTGTTAGTGTATGTGGAAGGGAGGTTTCTTTTGCGTAACGTGTGTGGGTATAGGATTGTATGAGTGTGTTGGGGGAGTTGCAGATGTGTATGAGTAAGTATGGGAGGATTGTGCATGTATATTGTATGTGTGAAGGAGACGTTGTGTGTGAAGTGGTGGGTGTGGGTTTGGGGGGTTTGTTAGGAAGTTATATGTGTGTCATGAGGTTGTGGGTATGTGTGTAGGTATTGTGGTGTGTATGGAGGGTGTGTGGGGGAGAATTATATGTGTGTGTGGTGGGTTGAGTGTGTAGCACTGTGGGAATGTTGTATGTGTGCAAGGGTTGTGTGCAGGGATTGTGGTGTGTATGGAGGGTGTGTGGGGGAGAATTATACGTGTGTGTGGTGGGTTGAGGGTGTAGCACTGTGGGAATGCTGTGTATGTGTAAGGGCTGTGTGTAGGGATTGTTGTATGTATGGAGGGATTATGCGTGTGTGTGGTGGGTTGAGGGTGTAGCACTGTGGGAATGCTGTGTGTGTGTAAGGGTTGTATGCATGTGTATATGGGATTGTGTGCAGATGTTTTGGGGGGTTTTAGGTGTGAGCGGGGTTATGAGTATGTATGGGGTTGAGGATGTGTGGATGGGAGTTGTGTGTGTGTGTGTGTGTGTGTGTGTGCATGTGTTTGGCTGTTGGCAGACATGGGTGGATCCATTAAAGATAGAAAACACACATGGCCAGGGAATGGAGCACAGAGAAAAGCCCGGCTCATTGGAGGATGCTGAATTTTTAGGAGAGGAAGCTGGAACGGTTTGGGTTGGGTTAAACCAACCCCAGTTAAGGCTGGGACCATGCTGAGGTAGTAAGACTTTACCCTGTTAAGTTACAAAGCCACACACACAGACAGTACGTCCTCAGTCAGCCATTGCCGAGTGATTGCAGGAGACAAATGAATCCCTAGAGACTTCCCAGAAGGCTGCCATCGCCACTTAAGACTCCACGATGGGGAAAAGCAGTTCTTTATTGTTAATGCCAACACCTCAGATAATACACTTTTTATCTCTGCTCATAATGGTCATGTAGATAAATTCCATAAATCAAGTCTCCGCAGTAAAAAGGTTAATAAGTTTACGCTGTATAATTGAAAGCCATATTGGTGATTAAAAGGATTTTATATATCAGTTTTCTGGGTCACCAACTAATTATTTTCAATGGCCGGTAATAAAACACAGCACCATGGCTGGCTAGACTCTTTAAACTGTCAGATGTTAAATCGCGTAGAAAGGACTACAGCAGGTTACCTTAAATCGGCTGGCCTTTCCCTTGGGAGGCGATGTCATTAAAATCTCTGTTGTTTGTGTTGTGCCAAATGTACATGATGCTTTGGGATCCTCTTTTACCCAAAGTCCGAAGCTGGACAATCCCCTAGATGTAAAGGACATGGTAAGCTGCTGTGATCCCAGGGCAGCTGTAATCATTCATGTTTGATGCGCTCGCTACTAGTAATACTGGACAGTTTCTCTTCTAGAAGATGGTAATTGGCCATCCTTTCTCAGAATGGAGGATTCAAAAAGGCAAGGAAAAATGTGTGACACGGAGCAGATTCACATTTATTGATCCCCTAAAATGTTCCTGGAGTGATGCTTTGTGATTTATATCTGCTAGAGGCCACTACAGTGCACATTATTAACCCAAGGTTAGCGATGTGAAAACTGAGGCTGAGAAAATGTGGATGAATTGCCCTAGGTCACGGCTTTTAAGTGATATAGCAGCTCTTATGCTTGGGTCTGTCTGAACCCACACTGAAGTGATTCCACTATCGGGTTATACATTGTTTGCTACCGGCTTCGTGGAGGACCCTCTGAAGGCACAAGAACAAAACAAAGACAACAGTTCAGCTTGGTCCTGAGCTTGATTGGAGGTTTGTGCTGCTAGGGGTGGTGGAAGCATGGTTGCTGCCTTGCATAAAACACACTTTGTGTTTCAGGGAAATAGTGCCGCTTGGCAGAGTGCAGGGCAGCAGCACATGCCGAGACCCTCTGTGCTCCCATTTTGGAGGCTGCATAAATGTGGACAGAAACAAGCCTGGGAGAAACGGTGGGGGAGGGGCCCTGGTTTCAACTCCCGGTTTTATTCGAATAACCTAGAAACAAGCCCAGTGGGTCACTTAGCCAAAGTGCCATCATCTCCAGAGTTCATTCAAAAGAAATATGCTTACAGAGAATGTTTATATAATTAAAGAGCATAATTATTGTATATGTAAGTATGAATTTGTGGGTTTAAACCCAGAAAAATTGCTAGAAACAGTGGTTAGTGTCTTTGACACTTGAGTGTATCTGGTCTTGCTTCATTAAGAGGGGAAGAAATTAAGGTTGGAAATTTATAGTCGAAGACTTTCTATTTCTCTAGTTTCTTGTTAGGTTCTGGAGTTAAAATAGGCACTATGCGGGGCTGTATGGACTGCGTGTGGTGAGGACGATTTGTAAGATCATTCTATTGGGGCTCTAAAAGTTCTGCCAATAACAGATGAGTCAGAAAGTTTGAACTACTCAGTTACTTTCTTCGAAGGCAAATGATTTGCAGATGAAATACAAGAATGAAAATTGGAAGGTGAATGTCATTGTCTTGACCGCAAAGTTTAGTTGTTTAAAGACCAGCCAAGAGCATCCAGGATCGTGACGACTGGTTGAAAAAAAGTGCAGTTGACAGATATGGTAATTAAATTACCAAATAAGGGAAACAGTTGAAGATGGCACTGAGACTGGACATTCCTGGAACTCTCCATGGGTTTGGTAATTGAATCCAGGTTCTTTCTCTTCTGGGCATCCAGTCCTAGGAAAGGCTGACTATCAGTAACTCCCTAGTCTCATCTGCCATCAGGTCCATCAGCTCCTACGTGTCACGTAGGAGCAGCGTCAGGTCATTCCTAGAGGAAGAAGGAGACGTGATTAGCTCAGTAACCCAAAGGGAAGACTACAAAGCGTGCACAGAGAGAAAGCAACTAATTCTCCTTCCGCTTGGACTCGAGTGAATCACCCTACAGGGGAAAGCTGGGCTTCTCCCATTAGAAGGATGCTTCTTTGCATCCATCGTGACAAGAGGTTCTAAAGATGACAGATCCCTTAGCTGCTGGGCCATGTTTTAGAAAGAAATACTAGGGTATGGTGAGGAGTAGGAGGCAAAAGGGAGAGCAGGAGGAAGCGTGAGGAGCAGATTAGAAAGGGAAGAGAGAAAAGAAGAGAGAATGGCAAATGCAGTACTTTCGTGAAAGGGAAAACAAATGGGCACAAGTGACGTTTCTCTTCCATGGGAAACACACACAAGCAAGCAAGCATCATTCACCATCTTCCCTCCAGATACTCCTTAACAACCAGTGTAGACGATGCCAAGGGAGACTCACGTGGGGATTGAGGGTGAGAGTCTAGTCAAGAGAAAAGGCTTGTCTGGGCTTTAGGAGAGCAGCTCTGGGCACCCAGGGGTGGCTGCTGGTTGAAGGAAGCCAACATCAAAAGTCTCCTCAGCAGACTGCTCTTTAGAGGGAAGTCCATCTCTGTCATGGGCATACCCATCACAAATGGCTAGTTTTCACCCTAACGGGGGGCTGGTAGGGAAAGGAAGGTGAGAGGCTGGGCAGGGGAGAGGCTATGAAAGTGTGTGCGTTTGCTCTGGCCCATTCTCTCCCTCCAGGGGCCAGAGCTTTCCCGGACAGGCTGTTGGTGTCTTTGTCCTCTTTCTAATCAAACCTTTTATGCCTTGTGCTCACTCTCAGCTCATCTGATGAACACAGTCAGTCTGGCATGAAAATACCTACTAATGGGTTCAGCTGTTATTATCAGGTAATGGGCTAAGATCACAAAGGGCCTTTTGGGAAACAATACCATAATCCAAGGACAGGCTTTATGGAGGAATTTCAAATACTGTTGTACTCAGGGGAGGGATCGGTGGGAGGCACTCTCTGTAGGCACAAAATTGAAGGGAGAGTGAAAAAAGGACCCTCAAGAGTTAAGACAATGGATGGTTTATTACAGCATTTTAATAAATAAAACTTAACACAAGTCCGTGATGAACCAAATGTCAAAGTTGTAAATACAGAGCCCATGGGCACGATGAGGGTGAGGACGGGAAGCTTGCACTCTCCAGGTCGGTCATGCAAGCCTGGGGTTGCATCTGGTCTTCATTTAAAACGCTTTGTTCATGCGGCTGGTGAGGCCAGTATGCACCAGTGGCTCCTTGTCTAGTTCTAGGCCCGCCCTGTCCTGCAGCCCAGCTAGGATTCTGTATTCTCATCATCTCTCTGCAATAAATTGCCTTTTATTTAAGCTGGGTTGAGTGGGTTTCTCCTTCTGGCACCCGATAATCTCTAAGACAGAAATAAACCTTCATTTCTTTCCCTCCCAACTTCACTGAGTCCTATCAGAGAATTCTTTCTTCTAGATTCAATCTTCAATTGCAAAGAGAAATTTTATCACAATAATAAAGGATTTCTTTTGTAAATGTATTACCGTTAATCCCATACATCGAACACAGTGGTTTCATTTTTACATGTTCCCTTAGAAGGTCTCCCCTGGAGAAGGAAATGGCACCCCACTCCCGTGCTCTTGCCTGGAAAATCCCATGGACGGAGGAGCTTGGCGGGCTATAGGTCACAAAGAGGCGGACACGACTGAGTGACTTCACTTTCTTTCTTTCTTTAGAAGGTCTGGTCATAGTTTCACAGTCACAATCATACTGGACATATAACTTTGTATTCTGTTCTTTCTGGTGAACTTTGAATACCAAAGATGTTCCATGTTGTTACCAAAGCTGTTTCTGTCAATGGCTCTAGGTCATTCTATTGAGTTTATGTTCCCTGTTTTACTTATTAAATATTTTACTATTTGACTTATAAATTGTCTCCAATTTTTACCTGTAATAGATAATGTGAAAATGCATATGTTCATTTCCATGAGCTTTGTTTCTCCAGTTATTTCTTAACATGATCACCACAGAAGTCTGAGCCAAAGCCCCTTGTTACCCTTCTTAGTTTATAACTTGTATTACCATATAGTTTTTAATAACACTTAGAATTGAAAGTGAGGACAATAGAATTTGAATCAAAAGAAATCGTAACACATAAGCTGCCTCATTTTAAACTTAAGTGAGACTAGGGGAAGTAGTCATCTTTGAAATTTGATTTTCTGATATTGTTTATTTTTAAAATTAAGCCTCAGGTGTATATTCCTTTCACCTGCAGCAAAGCTTTATGGCTAGGACAACTCCTCTGTCTTTCTCCAGTTTATTTTGTGAACCCGAGGAGCAATCCTATTTTCTTGGTTTCTCTACCAAAAAATTGTATTTGGCACCTCTGCTGATAACTAAATAGTCATAGTAGTTGCAAATTTAAATTGGAAAATACCAGCAGATATCTGATGCCAAAACATTTATTTAAAAAACAGCAATATTAATGTTAATATTAATTAATCTTACTGTTAATATTAATTAATGCCTCTAAGAAAGACTCAAAATCTTTTGTTTCAATTGTGGGCATATGCTGTAATGCACAGTATCCCCTCTACTACTCAGGAATCAAATATATGCAAATGAAAATCCATATTTCACATTTTTGTGCTTTATTTTCAATGAGGCATTTCAGACCATTTTTAAACAGGCAGCAAAGACAAAAGAAGGACCCAAGTTCCCCAAAGGCTTTGTTTTCCCAAATTGAGTCAGTGATCGCATTAGTGATTAAGTAAATATTCCTTATACATGGGTCATTGTCTCTTTATACAAGAATTCCATAAACATTTTCCCCCAAACCAACGTCTTGAAACATTAAACTGGTTTTCAATCTAGATAAAGAAAATGGAGGTAGGAAGCCAAATGTGACTATTGAGAGATCAGCCTTTTAAAAGCAAATCTGTTCTATTTATCTGTGTCTCTTTTGCTGTCTTGCATACAGGGTATTATGGACTCTATGGGAGAGGGCGAGGGCGGGATGATATGGGAGAATGGCACTGAAGCATGTAAATTATCATATGTGAAGTGAATCGCCAGCCCATGTTCGATGCATGATACAGGGTGCTCGGGGCTGGTGCACTGGGATGACCCGGAGGGATGGGATGGGGAGGGAGGTAGGAGGGGAGTTCTGGAAGGGGAAAACATGTACACGCATGGTGGATTCATGTCAATGTATGGCAAAACAAATACAATATTGTAAAGTTAAAAAATAGATAAATAAACTAATTTTAAAAAAATTAAAAAAAAAGAAAGCAAATCTGGTTGTGGCTACATCCATTAGCAGAAATACTTTCGTCAGCCACAACATTAAGTCAACAGCTTTAAAGTCCAAATTGCCTTTCAAGAGAGGGATTTTCAGGGGTAAACATGGAAACAGAAAGCAAAGGATAGGAAGGAATTTGGTGCATCTTGGAGAGCAAGTTTCAAGCGTGTAGGAAGAACTAGGAAAAGTGCAGCCCCTGACAAAGAGACCACTGGAGATAACAACTATCTTGAGATTAGCCTGTAAAATAACTCCCTTGTCTCATTTATGAAGAATCAAAAGCTCCACAGATGTCCAAAGTCCAATGGTTAGATGGTTCCAGCATCAAGGCCACACTTTAGCTTTTTGTAATTCTGGGTACCTTCACTTCCTTTGACTAGCATGTCACTGACAGTGACGTTCTTCCTGGTGGCACACCTCTATTCCTGCTTCTCTTCCTCCTGAGTTACCCACGTCTCTACCCCGGGAATCAACTGGGAGGTAGTCCCCATTCCAGGCAGCGTCATAATCTACGGGTTGCTAATAATGAACAGCACTGTAAGGTCTGTCCCCAAATTCTCTTCCTCTGTCCTCTCAGGCTGGGACCCCCCCCCCATTCAACATCTAGGTCTTCTGCGCAGAGCAGAGCAGAGATGGGGGTTGGGGAATAAAAGAAAAATAAAACATGACCAACTCTTTTTCTGTAAGTCTTCTCCTTTAATAGTCAAACAGTCCCATTGTGTGGTTGAGTAATCTGAGATACCTTGACAAGGTACACAGCATCTTTTCTGAAATAAGGTAGTGTATTCATCAATGAATTTGTTCACAGTCACAGAGTTAGTGTGTTACTGGGATGTGAGCACCTCTGTTTGCCCCCAAAGATAATAAGAGCATTTGACATCAAGTATACAGATAATATTCAGGCATAAGGCCAAGATATTCACAATAGTTATCTCATTTCATCTTTGCAACAGCTCTGGGGGTTACTTTCCACCACTCTCTCAGGGTGCCAAACTTGGGGTGCTCCATCGTCAGGAGGCTCCTGGTGAGTTTAACAGTCATGCAATGTCTCCCTTTATGGAATAATGATGATTTGAAATGACATTTTTCGCCAGTCCTTATAACAAACCCATAAGGCAGGTGGTGTCCCCAACTTACAGATGGACGAATTCAGGTTCTGAGAGACACGTGGCTCAGGCAAGCTCAGATGATCCTAAGTCACAGTCAGAATTTCAGCTGTGTTAGACCGACCGATGGTAACATCTGCCCTCTTAGCTTTAATTCCCACATTTCACTTTCTCATCCACCCTAAACTCAACTAAAAACCTGGAAAAGAAATCTAGTAATTTGTTTCTGAGAGTCAGGTAGATCCAACATATTGCCCCTCTGGCAATCCCCATGTCTTCATCCAAACAGAAAGAATGAATCCTCCAGTCTCTTTTTGTCTGAACAGAGTAATTGGAAAAAGTGAGTGAAAGAATGAATGAGTGAATGAATAAGCACAGGTATTCTCCTTCTGACTCTATGAAATCCATAATTTAAACCTTTTATTGTGTCATTAAAACCCTAGGATTGGTGGTTATTCCTATTTTACTGAAAATCAGGTCTTGGAAGAATAAAGCTGTATGATTTAGTTTTCCTTGTGCTTTGCAAGTTGGCCCCACTAACCTTTCAGATGGTAGGGGCTGAAAAAGCCTGCAGCAAATATTTAATGGACGTATTTATTTGGTGTGTTGGTTACTGGACAGAACCCTTTGAGAGTTTATAATCTGAGAAATGGATGTTAAATTCTGTAAATTAATGGGGCCGTTCAACTCGGCCAGGATCAAACGGCCAATGAATGGACCTTGAGATGCCTAGTCCAGATTTTCTTCTTGACAACAGAATGGTCCCCTTAAAAGGGGATGCTGTCCATTTAAATCTGGCATTCAGAGTTGGGAGGACTTCTATGGAGCCATGAGGAGGAGTGGGAGATGGGCTCACCCACGCACATCACCTGAGTAAGGTCTAGTGATCAAAGGGTGGCTGACAGGTACCTCTCTTCACCAGGCAGGTATTATTACCAGAGTCATGATTCTTTAACTTCATATGCACACAAATCACAGGGGCGTCTTGTAAGAGTGCAGATTTTGCCTCCAAGTCTGGAGTGGGCCTGAGTTTCTCCATTTTGAATAAGTTCTCAAATGATGCTGTCATGGCTGGTCCAGAGACCACATTTTGAGTAGCAAGGTCCTGGGATATGCATTTATCTTATTGTGGTCTTGATCTCATGATTAGGTCAGTGATTGATAAGAGGCTTTACCCAGGCCAGGGCCGATCTTTACACAAGAGCATTTGAAGCCGTGGAAGTCATTGCCGTTGTCATTGTACTCATCTTGGAGTCTCCACCGTTTATTGCCATTCTTTGGTGAGGCTCTCAAACAGGGCAAAATGCTGGCAAGCAACAAAACTTCACTCAAAGAGGCACAAATAAAAAGGAAGATATTTTCATTGGAAGATACCAACACATCCCTGAGAACCTAATTACAGCTCCGTGGGGATGAATTAAAAAAGCAATTTCTCTTTGCTTCCCTCTGCTCATTCAACTTTGTGCACATCAAGACCACCCATCAGTGGTGGCCTAGTGACCAACTACGTAACCTAGAAGCTCAGTTCCTCATAGCTAACTGGCTGGACCAATTCCAAGTTCCAATTCGAAATGCATGTTGGTCTAGTTTCAGTCTTGGGTCCAGCCTGGATCCGATGTTGGGGAGGAGTGTAGCCAGGATCTTATGGCCCAAACGTTGCCAGGACTGAGGGCTCAGAAAGGGCCTTTAGTGGGGAGGCATGATGAGTGTGTCTACTGCAGGTAGGACTTATTACTATTTTCCTTGCTTAATAGAAGATTGAGATTTCCTAGCTCACATAGCTATGAGTTGCTGAACTGGAATTCACATACACCTTTCTTTCTCTTTTAATTGAAGTATAGTTGATTTATAGTGTTCCAGGTGTAGAGTGAAGTGATTCACTTATATATATGTATGTGTATACACATATATGTATATGCATATATATTCATAATCTTTTCTGTTATAGGTTATTGCATCCCCTGTGCTATAGAATAGGTCCTTGTTTATCTACTTTATATACGGTTGTATGTGTCTGCTACACATGTCTTTCTGATGTCCCACTCTGGAACTTGCCATTCTATTACACCTCTCTTCACGAATGAAGGACCCTGGTCTCCTCGCCACCCACTATCTTTAAGAAATTCCCTTCTTTGGTTTCACATCTCCCCTCTGGAGAATTGCAGCTTAGAAGGTGGTGGCCACTCCTTCCCAAGGGCATTTCACAGCTAAGCTTCTGAATGTCTGCCCTGTAGTTTCAGTTACGTAGGCAACACTGATGGGGGCAAAACTTTAGGGTTAATCACTTTCTGGGTCTACGTCCTAGGATTATCTACCCACAGCTATGTGGCTCCCATGTGGTCGTCAAACAGCAGCTCTTGGTATCTTTCAACTCACACCTTGAGTGTCTCCTTTTCACTCCTGTCCTTTTTCTGCTCCTCATGAGGATCTGCTATTTTCTCTGTCCTGCACCCGCCCTGGCCTGGGCTCCTGCAGCTTATGGGAAAATCTCCTAAGACCACTGCCAGTTACCCAATGTCCAGTCTACCATCACCACATTTCTGTGGGATTAGAAATCCAGGGATCAAAGTAGGCCGGCAGTCATGACCTCACTGGCCCTGCATGTTTGGTACTTCCGGATCCCCTCTGAAGTCTCATCTTTATCTCCAGTGTGTGTTTCAGTTTGGTGGGCCAGTTAGGATGCTTGTTTTGCCCCATAGCTTCCTGCTGCCTGAGCAGGACATCAAGCCTTGCCCATAGTCACATCTGCTCTTCAGTGACAGAACCAGCAAGCTGAGTGGGAGATGAAAGGAGAGAATTACCCAAAGGCAACACCCTCTGCATTTATGATGCATCCTGAGGTCTTCTTGACACTGAGTCTCATGGCTCTTTCATGAGCAAAATCTCCTCCAGGTTGACGGTGTTCCATCTGTTGAGGGCAATGATGCTGCCATCTGTCAAGAGAACAGTGGGCCACCCCTGAGGTCTGAGGAGGAGGATTCAGGGAGAAGGAGGGCCCAGAAGGAGAAGGAAAGGCTTCCTTTGGGACTG
Organism: Okapia johnstoni; assembly: GCA_024291935.2. Taxonomy (NCBI): domain Eukaryota; kingdom Metazoa; phylum Chordata; class Mammalia; order Artiodactyla; family Giraffidae; genus Okapia; species Okapia johnstoni. The sequence goes on from CM044326.1 coordinate 6,951,638, forward strand.
ACACCAGCCTAGACCTGTCTGGGGAGTGGGGTTGCTGTGGCTCTGACTATCAGCTCATCAGCTTCAGCTGGGACAGGTGCCATGTCACAGCCAGGACACTTGGAGAGTCAGCTGGTCAGGCTGACGTGTCTCCAGCAAAGGGGTAAAGGGAGGTGGTGGTCTGTGGGTATCTGCAGCAAGGAAGCTGACTGCAGGTGGTGGGCCTGGGGGGACTCATTCAGGCTTGGTCCCCCTGGGTGCTTGGTTTTAAATCCCAACTACATACTTCTATGACTTCCCAGGTAGCTCAGGGCTAAAGAATTCACCTGCCAGTGCAGGAGATACAGGAGATGTGGGTTCAATCCCTGGGTCGGGAAGATCCCCAGGAGGAGGAAATACTGGAGGCAACTCATCCAGTATTCTTGCCTGAAAAATTCCCTGGACAGAGGAGCCTGGTGGCTACGGTCCATGGAGTCACAAAGAATCAGACGTGACTGAGCATGTCAGCACACACATATATACTTCTATAACAATGTGTGTGTCTCTTTACTTCCCCCAATCCCTTTTTAAAAGTCAGTTCTTGCTCAGTGGAGATGGGAAGGATTCATTGAGATAATGCGCGATAACAGATGAATTTCTATCCTATAGTGGGTGGGAAGACTAGGCTAGTTTAGGCAAGAGTGGAAGGCAATTGTTGAACAATGAAAAGATTACAAGCCTTCAGCAACACTACTACGTTAAAAAAAAAAAAAACACTTCTGTTTTGAAAATGAATGGAAGTAAAGTTTTGACTATCAGCCGCCCTGATTCACTCAGTGATTATCTTCATAAGTGTAAATTCTGTGCCTCTAGCAAAACACCCTGCCCTTTGTTAATCATCACCTGAGTGCTCTCCTGAGAGGCCTTTCCTCCCCTTCGCCCCGCCTCCTACCCTGTAAACTAGTATGTTTGCCTGGGGCATCTCTGCATCCTTTGAAGAAGATTGTAAAAAAGATCCACAAAAGAAAAATTAAGCACCCTTTGACTTTTAACCCACTTTCTACTTTTCAAGTTTCATTGACCATTAAAAGTTCTTATGGGTCCTGAGGAAAGGCACTTTGCCACTTGAAGTTAAGGTGTGATTCAAATTACAGGACGGCAGAGTCTGTTTCCAAAGTGGTGGTTAGCGAGTTTCACAGGTATCTTTTTTCACAGGACATTTCTCCTGGAGTAGAATGCCAGAACGAGCGAGACTTAGAAGCTCCTGGGTAACCAACCCTGAACCCTCGGTCTGTTCACCATGCAGCCTGGTCCATTTTATCTCTCAGGCCCTTTCCTTCATCCCTTACTGAGCAACCTCAGTATGCTGTTCCCTGGATGGCCCCTGATCTGGGCTCCCACCGGACATGTACAGGTGCCTGGGATCAGTGGGTGCCCCAAAGGGCCTGCCTCAGAGGGTAAATGCAGTGTTTGTGTTCAGCTGTCTGTGGGGTCACATGTGACATCTTGGCTTTTATGCCATTTTAATCTAACTGTTGTCCTCACATCTTGTTCTTTTATTTGGGTAAAAAAGAACCACATACAAGTTGAAATATAAACCACTGTCATTAATCCTTGCAAGACCTGGGTTTTGAAAGCTGCAGATAGCTTCTGTTTTCCAAAGGATAAGGAAAAACAAGCAAACAGCTGCTTCATTATTTAGTAGAATGAGTATGCAGTATCGACACACAGATTACATTTTTAAAAAACCACAGATTTAAGAACCATGACCTAATTTATACCCACAGCTCTGGCAGTGGAAACGTGTGAATCTGTTCTCTTTCTTCTTGGGAGCAACATCTTCTTGCCCAGGGCATAACCATCTAGTTAATCTGGTCAATAATTCAAATGATTTTTTTTTTATGAGAGGGCTGATTTATCTTTGATTTTTTTTTAACGCTTGTCAAATTAGCTGGATAATCACATAAATGATACTTTTCACTTCATGAGACCCAACTTGAATGCAGAACAAATTAAAAAATGATTTCCCCTGCCAATTTAGAAAAGAAAAACAGTTCTCACTCATATATTACTAGATCCATCGTCGTCTACAAGCAGCGATCGAGAAAACAGTTTTGGGTGGGGTAAGGCAAACCCATTGTGAAAGTTCTACTGTCTTTACATTGGACATAAGATCATCTCCATCGAGGCAGAGTGGTCTGTTTGACTCAACTACTATTAAAATTCCTTTAAAAAGTAATGATGAATACCCTTCAATGTCTGTTTACACAGATTTCTGACTGAACTGAAAAGACATGGGAAACAAATTTTTTAAACCCGCGAGTGAGACCCCGTCTCCCCTTAAAGTCAAGCAAATCTGAGTTGACTTCTCTCATAAATTCAAGAACAAAAAGTTATAAATTGAACATATGAAGGACATTGCTTTTTTTTTTAAAGTGATGTTTCCTTGCCTTAATGAATTTAGCTGTGGCAGAGAGTCAGAGTAAAGCTGTCTTAACTAAATCTTTGACTGATTATGCATTTTTTTCCTTATTCATACAAGATAGATTTATCATCCCAATTTGTCAAGCTGGCGAGGTTCCAATTAATTACACCCGGCAAACCTCAGCTTGTGCTCTGCCCGTGTCAGGCCTAATCTAGTGCCTCATTTGCTGGCGGCCCAATGAAGAGGTATCAGAGGTGTTGTTCCTTGGTACTTACCGTGATGGATGCCCCTGGCGGCTCGGCCCGTGGCAGAGGCAGAGCGGTGAACGCCTCTCTCTTCCAGCCGGGGACTCGCAGCTCCTGCACTAATTTGAGGGCTCATCTGTATAGTGGATGTTGTCGGAGAGTCTATCCTTCATGGCCAGGCTGAAGGCTCTCCCTGATGCTCGGGCTGTTTAAATATCTACACAGGTTCTACATTTCTGTCAGATTTGTCCTTGCAAAACGAAAAAAAAAAAAGAAGGCAATGTGTCCTCGAGCTGAGTTTTTGAGCTCTAAAGTTTAGCGGCCTGTGTGTGTTGCAGGAGACAGTCACAGGCACTAGAGAGGTGCACCAAGGCGGTTGGGGGGGTATCTGTATGTGCTCGTGGGTTTCCAGGCCACGCATAGGCAACGTCAGACTCTTGTGATTATGGTGACTTTATCTCCTGCTCTTAGTTTATCAGACAATGTTGTTGTTGTTTAGATACTAAATCGTGTCTGACTCTCTTGCAACACCATGGATGGTAGCCCACCAGGCTCCTCTGTCCATGGGATTCTCCAGGCAAGGATACTGGACTGGGTTGCCATTTCCTGCTCCAGGGGATCTTCCTGACCCAGGGACTGAACCCCTGTCTCCTGCATCTCCTGCACTGGCAGAGGAATTAATTCTTCACCACTGAGCCACCTGGGAAGCCCATCAGGCAATGACCTGGTAACAGTTATCATTTATTAAGCAATGTGAGAGTCACAGGATTTTGATATGCATTCTCTAGCATGTGCAGGAACTCACATTTGATGGGTGACTAGAGCCGTCTGCTATGTCGAGACCTATACTGGCACAACATCTCTTTAGACCAATTGTTTCTATCCTCGTTTAAGAATAGGAAAGCTTAACTCAGAGAGCTAAGTAATTTGCACACAGTTACACAACTATTAAGTGTGGAGTTGGGATTTGAACCAAAGTTTATCTGATAATAAGGTCTGAGCTCTTCCCGGGATGCGGGGACACTTCTCTTAAGCACCTCTTCCTCTTCCTCCCTTCACCCTCTGCCTTGGCTTCTGATTCTTGTCTTTCTCGTAGGCAAACCTCAGGGGGAAGCTGCAGCCTCTCTGCCTTGAGGGGTGCATCATGGCACTGCTTTGGGGGCTGCATCTCCACTGGACCCACGGAGACAGCAGGCACAGGGTGCAAGGGGGCCAGAGCGTGGGCATGCTCCCAGATCGCCTTGATGGCTTTCTTCCTCTCCAAGTCTCCCCCTCATCTCAGGCACTCCTCCCTTCTCAGATCGGGATGATCACCTGAAAGTCATCCACCTGAAAGTCATTTGAACTGTGGTGTTGGAGAAGACTCTTGAGAGTCCCCTGGACTGCAAGGAGATCCAACCAGCCAATCCTAAAGTGAATCAACCCTGAGTATGTGTTGGAAGGACTGAAGTTGAAGCTGAAACTCCAATACTTTGGCCATCTCATGCGAAGAGTTGACTCATTGGAAAAGACCCTGATACTGGGAAAGACTGAAGGCAGGAGGAGAAGGGGACGACAGAGGATGAGATGGCTGGATGGCATCACCGACTCAATGGACATGAGTTTGAGCAAGTTCCAGGAGATGGTGATGGACAGGGAGGCCTGGCGTGCTCCCCTCCGTGGGGTTGCAAAGAGTGGAACATGACTTGAGTGACTGAAGAAGCCAAGTCATGAGGTCTGGATCCCAGAGCGGCCACTAGAGGGCCTCATGGTGCAGCCCACACGGGGCAAGCCTTGCCCCAAGGGCAGGGGGAGATGGAAAGGAGCCAAGCTGATACAGACCCTCTCCCTTGAGCTCTCCTGGACCACCCTGGAGCATGTCTGCTGAGTTACGGGCTGTGTTTTGAGGCTCGCAGTGAGTCAGTGGCTGGCCAGTAACACACTGCACTGCTTGCATTGTGTCTTGGCCTCATTTCTTCTTTTAACCCAACTCCCTATTATTTTTTTATTTTTTATTTTTTTAATAAATTTATTTATTTTAGTTGGGGGCTAATTACTTTAAAATATTGTAGTAGTTTTTGCCATACATTGACATGAATCAGCCATGGGTTCACATGTGCTCCCCCTCCCGAACCCTCCTCCCACCTCCCTCCCCATCCCATCCCTCTGGGTCATCCCAACGCTCCATCCCTGAGCATCCATCCCATGCATAGAACATGGAATGGTGTTCCGCTTCACATATGACAATATACATGTTTCAATGCTATTGTCCCAGAACGTCCCACCCTCACCTTCTTCCTCAGAGTCCACAGGACTGTTCTATGCATCCGTGTCTCTTATTCTGTCTCGCATATAGGGTTATCGTTACCATCTTTCAAATTCCATATACATGCATTAGTATACTGTATTGGTGCTTTTCTTTCTGGCTCACTTCACTCTGTATAATGGGCTTCAGTTTCATCCATCTCAATAGAACCAATTCAAATGTATTTTTTTAATGGCTGAGTAATATTCCATTGTGTATATGTACCACAGCTTCCTTATCCATTCGTCTGCCGATGGACATCTAGGTTGCTTCCATGTCCTGGCTATTGTAAACAGTGCTGTGATGAACATTGGGGTACACACGTCTCTTTCAATTCTGGTTTCCTCGGTGTATATGCCCAGCAGTGGGATTGCTGGGTCATATGGCAGTTCTATTCCCAGTTTTTTAAGGAATCTCCACACTGTTCTCCATAGTGGCTGTACTAGTTTGCATTCCCACCTTTTAAAACAAAGTGTTGCCATCTTGATCCTTTACCTCCAGACCCAAGACGGGGTTCCAGGGGCACGAGGAGCAAAGCTGACTCTCCCTGTGCAGCCTCTGCAGACGAGACCCTGAGAGGGATTCTTATGTTTTGGGAGGAATCAAGTCACATCCAAGACCAACTTTTAATTTAAATAAGACTATCAATTGGCAAAATATTGAAACACTTTCATGCCTGTTTTTAAATGTGCATTCTCCTAACCCCTCCCACACTTGGCATAGCTGGTTCTTCTCCTTTGGTCCAGCGACTGAAGCAATAAATGCTTGGAAAGGCAGGGGATTCCAAGACTTTCCTCCAGCACTGTGGCCAGTGTCTGTTCTGATGGCTCAGAACCCATGCCTCATTTTTTGAATGATTGTGATGTCCCTCCCAAAAAAAGAGATGTGGTGACACTTATATCCATGTGATCTTCATCACCATGGAATGTCCCCCTTTTTCGACTCCTTTTGAGCCTTTGTTATGAGGCGCACATTCATTAAGAGTTGTTATACCTTCCTGATGCATGGACTCATTTATCACCATGGAATGTCCCCCTTTAACTCCTCGTCTTGATGTTTACTTTACCTGGTATAGTAAACCTGTGTTTGCATGGTCTTCTCCCATCCTTTTATTTTTAACCTATCTATATTTTTATATTGAAAGTTCTCTTATAGATGGCATACAGGTGAGGCTTGGGTTTTTGTTGCCGCTGTTGTCTGTTTATTTTTTGATCCAGTATAACAATCTTTGCCTTTTAATAAGAACCGTATGTCTATTTACACTTAATGGATTTTGGGGTATGGCTGGGTTTAGTCTGGCGTTTTTCTGTTTGTTTTCTCCTCGTATATTGGTTTTTTGTTCCTCCTTTCTTGACTTCTTTAGGTGATCTAAGCTATATTATTTCATTTTCATTTCTCTAAGGGACCTTACCTATACCTTGTAGTGTGTTTTTAGTTATTGCTCTAGGAATTATTTTATATGAAATACAGGGTGAAAATACAGAGTCCTGACCACTGGACCAATCATAATATGATTCCCCCAACTCTGTTTCTTAAGCATAATAATATGATTTTACATTCTGGAATTGTTTTTCCTTTTTTTTCTACTTTTCCATGAATTGATATGGCCATCCACTTTTATTGCAGCCTAGTATCCCGTATCTGCTTGCCATAATTTTTTTACTTATTCTTAATTTATAAAAACAGTGGCATGGGTGCTTCCCTGATGGCTCAGTGGTAAAGAAGCTGTCTACCAATGCTGGAGACAGGGGTTTGATCCTGGGGTTGGGAAGATCCCCTGAAGAAGGAAATGGCAAACTCCTTCAGTATTCTTGCCTATAGAATCCCATGGACATAGGAGCCTGGCAGGCGACAGTCCATGAGGTTGCAAAAGAGTCAGGCATGACTCAGTAACTAAACAACAACTATATATATATGTATATGTGTATATGTATATATGTATATATGTATATATGTGTATATGTGTATACGTATATATGTATATATGTGTATGTGTGTGTGTGTGTGTGTGTGTGTATATATATATATATATATATATATATATATATATATATATATATATATATATATATATATATTTCTTGTATTTCTGGTGACAAGTCATTTCTAAGTGGCTGGCCTTTCTGCCAATGCACTGGGAATGAGATTATAAAACTGGGAGTCTCTAGGCTGACTGTGTCTACAGACAGACTTTACTGACCTGTACAGGGTTTAATGTATTTTAAACTTACTTTAAGATTTGTAAGATTTTACATAAAATTTGTAGATTTCTGACTTCTCCTGAATATAAAAAGTCCCATAAGTTTAAGCCCTAAATTCTGTTATTCCATTTGGCCCCATAACCAAGGTAAAGGTTCCTGCCCCAACAAAACTTGTGCTATTTAGTTTGCCCTGGTTTTCCACCCCAGTTCATGTACCAGCATTGTCCTGCTAGTCCTCAAGTTCAAGAACAAGAATTAGAATTTCTTCATGCACCATCCAGCCTGTATCCTGGGGTGATCTAGAAAGTGAATTGAGATAATTCACTGATTCACATCAGTTAAGAGATTAGGTAGGAGGCTTGGGCTTGTGCCTCTTTAAGACCAAATGAAATCTAGAAAGGGAATGTGATTTTGGGGAACTCACCATAGTAAAAAGAAAAAAAAAAAATCCCTCGAACCCTTCAATGAGGACTCCAAGCCTGAATACATAGCACTAAATTTCTCTGGCTGGATGAGTTTATGAATACTAGATAGAGGACTTTCACATCTAAATCATAAAGGAGTCCGCATTTTCTGAATGCATTTCACCTCTGAAAGTAAACCTTACTAATAAAAATTGGCTCAAGATTACAATCTTTTCAGAGATGACAAGGCTCCAGATTGTGCTGGGAAAGATACAGGTGACATGAAAAATAACGTCACTGCAACAGTGATTAGATGCACTGGGAAACACTTTTGTCTCTTAGAATCATTTTTCCCCTCTTTTTTTTTCATTTTTATATTATTTATATATACACATTTACATTAATTAATTTATTTTAGTTGGAGGCTAATTACTTTACAATATTGTAGTGGTTTTGCCATACATTGATATGAATCAGCCATGATGTACTTGTGCCCCCATCCTGAAACCCCTCCCACCTCCCTCCCCATCCCATCCCTCTGGGTTGTCCCAGAGCACCGGCTTTGAGTGCCCTGCTTCATGCATTAACTTGGACTGGTCATCTATTTCACATATGGTAATATACATGTTTCAATGCTATTCTCTCAAATCATCCCACCCTCACCTTCTCCCACAGAGTCCAAAATCTGTTCTTTATATCTGTATCTCTTTTGCTGTCTCACATATAGGGTCATTGTTACCATCTTTCTAAATTCCACATATATGCATTAATATACTGTATTGGTGTTTTTCTTTCTGGCTTACTTCACTCTGTATAATAGACTCCAGTTTCATCCACCTCATTAGAACTGATTCAAATGCATTCTTTTTAATAGATGGGTAATATTCCATTGTGTATATGAACCACAGCTTTCTTATCCATTTGTCTGCCAATGACTTCAGATTCAAACACTTTGCTTCTGCAAGCTGGATTCCATAGCCCTGTCCAGGAGCCAGTGCTGTGAGGTTGAGCAAAAGGGTAGGAACCAAAGAGAACAAACAAGAAGGTCTACTAAACAAGGAGCATGTTGGTGGTCATCAGTGAAGAGTGATATTCATGACCTAGTATGAGATGAGGTTAAGTGTGTGCTGTGCACTTGGCAAGAAGAGACTTCAAAGCCAGCTGGAGTGGGTTTGAACTTTCAAACAGCCATTTGTCAGTGTGGACGGAGAGACAAGCATGCTTCAGCCATTGTATCCTCTTTAGAGTTTCATGGCAGGGAAAAAAGAAAACTTTCTCTGATGATAGAAAATTAGAAAAGACAAGAGGAATGGAATCTCTGCCCCAAATCCATCCTTTTAGATTAATGCTCACTAATGGATATTAAAACATGGTAGATTAATGAGAGCCTGAAAGACCATGCAGCTGAAAAAACACTTTATTTTGACAGCCAGGCGGTCAAGAGCTACCCAGGGATTAAAGAGCAATTCAGATTAAATTACCCTCTCCATTAGGACATCCTTTCCTTGGTAAATCCTGAGCTGGAGGAGAGGGGAAAAGAGATGCCATGGCCACCAGAGGCATTTCTTCAACCTCGGGTCTGCGACCGCAGACATGAAGGGCACACTTAGATTTTATGTCCTGGCGGGTTAACCAAACACAGGCCAACAGGAGGAAGGGAGGCCGGAATTTTGGATCAGCAGCGGTTGGAAATCATGAGGAGCTTGGATGGCGGGGAATGAAGGGGCTGCCATGTGATCCAGCAGCCAGTATAGCAGTGAAGTGTGTTTTCATCATTGCGTTGTTATCTACTCTCTGGGGTAGTTACGGACTGCGTGAATTTCACTCAGCTGGAGCTACACTTCCCAGGTTCCCTTTTCTGTCTGATTCCTTGTCAGGGTTGGTCGCAGGAGAAATTTGTGAGAGATTTGGAAGGTGAACGTGAAGCAGCAGCCAACTTTATGCTCTGAGGGTCTCGGATGGAAAGAACACAGTGTCGGCCAGCACGCACTGCCCCTCAGGTGCCGCTCACCTTCCAGGCTCAGCAAGACCCCGGACTGCCAGCTCCGCTGGCTCCCATCGAGTCTCTCCCGTGGGCACCTCTGTGGCAGAGGATGCCAGCTCTTCCTTTGGGCCGCCGTGAATTTTAGGTGGTCAGAGACAGATGTGGGAGGTCCAGGCTGTGTCTGTGGGTTCCAGCTTATGCGTGTGGGGTCCAGCCTTTCACTGCCCTCTCCCACATCACACACAGCTTCCTTGGAAGACCACCTGCCTACTGACTTAATAGTAGTGACTTCAGCAACAACACCGGAGAGAATCACCCTGTAGAGACTCTCCTCTAACCTCCAGGTCTAATTTTATCAACATGTATACTGTTCTAAACACCTTAGAGTGGTCTTGCTTCTTGGGTCAAATCCCCAGCGATGCCCAGATGCTGTGCAGTGGATTAATATCTGGGCTTGTTACCAAAACAAACCTGGATCCATTTGTCTACATGCAGTAAAGCCAATCTGTTGACTCTGAATTGTGGTGAAGAAAATTGCAGTGTTTACAGTAGGGCACCAAACTTTCAAAGAAAGGTTTTTTTAAAGACAGGACGAGGGAGAAGGTTACAGGGTATATGATCAACTCGTGGACCTTCTTTTGATTGGTTGGTGGTGAGGTACTGCTGCTGCTGCTAAGTCGCTTCAGTCGTGTCCGACTCTGTGGGACCACATAGACGGCAGCCCACCAGGCTCCGCCGTCCCTGGGATTCTCCAGGCAAGAACACTGGAGTGGGTTGCCATTTCCTTCTCCAGTGCATGAAAGTGAAAAGTGAAAGTGAAGTCGCTCAGTCATGTCCGACTCTTCGTGACCCCATGAGCTGCAGCCCACCAGGCTCCTCCGTCCATGGGATTTTCCAGGCAAGAGTACTGGAGTGGGGTGCCATTGCCTTCTCCGGTGGTGAGGTAACTGGGAATCAATATCATCAACCTTCTGGTTCCCACCTGTCTGGGGGTCTACCTGCTTGTGGTCAACATACAATTAACTTCTTCCACCTTGTGGGGGAGTTTTAGTATATTCAAAATAGCTCACAGGATATGGCTCAGGATATATATATATATATATATATATATATCCTTTGAGGATAAACTATAAGCCCTTGATTTTGTTTAATGTCTAAACTAGTATTATTTTGTCTTGCTTAACTGTTTTCTTTTAATTATACATGTTATCACTTCTCTGATTAAATCTATTCTCTGGAACTCAGAGAGGCTAAAATTTTTCTGCAAACAAGAGACAGGTGGAGGACATGGGAAGTCTGTCCTAAGAAGACTGCATAGAGTCCTGCTCTGTGACAGGGGGATTATTGCAAAGTTGTTGGGAGAGTCTCTGTCCTCATAAGTACTAGTCTCCTTGTTAGCTTCAGACTGTAGGGCAATCTAAATTAAACTGTGATGAGCTCTCTGTACATTCTGTACAGTGATGAAGGCTGCTGAGATGGAAAGATTCTGGCAGAATTATGCTGTATGGATAGAATACAGCCTGTCTGGTGTTTCTCTCTGCCACTGCCTTTGACATGCATCCTCCAGGGTAAATGCAATCACTGCATCTTGGCTCCCATTATAATTGAAAGTTGGGAGGTTGATCCATGTGTTTTGTCCTCTGCCTTTAAGAGTTAGCAGTGTAGTCACCTTCCCAATCAGGAAAAACAGGGGTTACTTTTAGTTTTATGAAGCTGTCATGTTCAACTCTTTGCGATCCCACAGACTGCAGCATGCCAAGCTTCTCTGTCCTCCACTATTTCCCAGAGTTCGCTGAAATTTGTGTACATCACGCTGGTGATGCTGTCTAACCACCTCATCCTCTGCCACCCCCTCCTCCTTTTGCCTTCCATCTTTCCCAGCATCAGGGTCTTCTCCAGTGAGTTGGCTCTTTGCATCAGGTGGCCAAAGTGTTGGAGCTTCAGCTTCAGCATCAGTCCTTCCAACGAATATTCAGGGTTGATTTCCTTTAGGATGGACTGGTTGGATCTCCTTGCAGTCCAAGGGACTCTCAAGAGTCTTCTCCAACACCACAATTCGAAAGTGTCAATTTCTTCAGTGCTCAGTCTTCTTTATGGTCCCGCTCTCACATCTGTACATGACTACAGGGAAAACCATAGCTTTGACTATCTGGACCTCTGCTGGCCATATAGAGATGTCTCCACTTCTTACTCTACTGTCCATGTTTTACGGAGATTTAGCTATAATTCCTAGGTTGGAAACTCAGTGAGTACAAGGCTTGAGGTTATTGTGGGGCTGAGAGCCGCAAATCATTGCATCTGAGATCTTATAAGCAGAAGGAAAGGAAATAGCCTTTGCTGCCTTCTTGCTTTGGTCCTCTGAGTCTCACATGCATTTTCTCTGTTATCTCATCTAATCCTCAAATTATGCAAGGAAATGGGTGTTAGTATTCCTACCTCACAGGTGAGAACATGACATCTTGGAGAGGTTAAATTACTTGGCTAGGTTCTGTTAGTATGTGGGTAGTTTGTTTTGAATCTAGGGCTTTCTAGTTCAAAAGCTCTTGACTTCTTAATACAGCTATCCTCTGCTTTATGTCACTTCACTTTTATGAAAGTCTACATTAATATTTGTGTATGTTAACCGAAAGGAATCTGAAGAGGATTTTCATTTTTACAAAAAGAGAGGTAGAAGGTGAAAAGTAAATTATGTCCAGCACTTGTTTTGCAGCAGCAGTTATAGAGGCATCGCACACCGCAAGCATAAGAGCAGCCCCATCAGCCTCCTTCCCTGAGAACCACAGTCGGCAGCTCAGCATCAAGCCCCTATAGCTTTGAACTGTGTCTCCAGCCATCTGGGCTGGCTTGCAATTCATTCTGTGCATCCTTTAGCAAGATGAGATCTAAGGTACTTGCTTCTTTGCTTTACGCCATTGAGGCTTGCGAAAGGTTTCAAGGAACACTCTGCCTTCGAATAGCAGGGGAGCCTGTGATGGCTAATTGGGCGTTTCAGTTTGTTTGTTTCTTCCTCAAACCTTTGTCCAGCAAATAATGTAATCTTTCCCCTAAAGAATCTGGAGTGTGTATGTATGCAACTCAAGTAGGACTAGTGACAGGAGGGAGTTCCACTGAAAATATCACTTCACCCCTCCCCTCCCCCCCATCAGGGGCTTCCTTTCTATCTATTTGCTCTCTGCAAGCTCCATCCTCTCATGAGGCTTTCTGTGGTTTTCTTGTGTAAGCACCATCCTTTTGGCAATGTCCAGGATCAGGGGCCACTACTCTGGAGTCATTTCTTCAGGACTGCATGCTATCTGCATTCACTCACCACCAACTTTGGAAGGAACTTGACTTGCTTATTTCACACTCTTAAAAATCTGCAGGCCATACACAATTCTCTTCAAAGACCAAGTTGTCCTCATTCTTATCTCACTGGGCTTGATAAGAGCTCCTCTTTACTAATTTGCATAAGGAAGAGTCAAGTTGAATTAGAAGTCCGGAACCTTGGGACTTTTCCCATAGTAAGTTAGCTATTCAATATGCTTCTCAAATACTGTGTTATTAGGGTATCTTTTCAATCCACATTCAACTCAATTTTTCTCACTCTCACCATTATCATCCTCACTGTCACCACAAAAACTACCCCTTGAGTGTCTGTCTGTTGTGATGCTTGTCAGCGTGATATGAGCATTTAAGGCGGGGCACTCGTGCAGAGGAAAGAGAAAAGGAGCCGGAGAAGCAAGCTCTTATTTCAGCTTTCCAACTGAGCCAGTTCTGTGTCTTGGAGCATCCATAAAATGAGAACATGGATGCCTTCTTTCATCTTTTCTTATCTCAAAAGATACATGAAAATAAATTTTGTAATTTGTGAATATGAAACCACTTTGGACAACTAGGAAAGCAAGGAAGCACGAATCAAACTGCAGCTTAATTTTTATCGGGTGTCTTTCTTTGAGTGGGCTTCTGTACATCGCTTATCTTAGGGTGACGGCTTTTGAGCTGTGTGTGCCGGGGTCTGGTGAAGGCATCCTGGTGCTGGTGGAAGGATTCAGTTCCACTCTCATCAGAACTCTATCTTTACCCTTTTTAATGATGATATTTTAAAAAATTAAAATATTAAAATTAAAATTAAAAATAAAATTAAAAATTTAAGAATTAAAAATTAAAAATGTAAAAATTAAATTATTTTAAGAGCAGTTTAAGATTCACAGCAAAGTCGAGAGGAAGTTACAAAGATTTCCCATACACCCTCTGTCCCCCTGAACACATAGCTCCCCACATAATCAACATCCCTCACCAGAGTAGTACATTGTTACAACTGATGAACCTACACTGATACATTCCAGTCACCCAAATCCATAATTTACTTTAGAGTGTGCTCTTAGTACAGTACCTTCCATGGGTTTGGACAAATGTAAAGCGATGTGTATCCACCATTATAGTATCATAGTACAGACTGTTTCCACTGCCCTAAAAATCCTGTTCTCTGCCTATTCCTCCCTCTCCCCACCCCTCATAGTGAGATTTGATACTGGAATAATGAATAAGTTTGATTAAAAGTAGAAAAGTAAGAACAAGCTTCTGGTACTCAAGTTTGAAAGGCACTGGTGCTGGATAAAATTCTTGATGACTTCATGTCTTTTCTACATGAGTTGGAAAGGAAAATATCTGTGTTGTGTCCAAAAGTTGATAAATCTGGAGTGGAAAGCAAGTCTAGGTGTATAATTAGGGTATACATTAGGGAAAGTAATTATGGAGAGTCCAGATTCAGTTCTGATTTTGTGTTTGGCAGGGGGTGTACGCAGTTCTTCTCTGACTTTAGCAGGAGAGGCTAGCAGTGGCTCAGCTAACTAGGAATCAAAATGCCAAGTGACATAGGTCCAAGAAGAAACAGCAGTTGGGAAGACAGGAGACACAGGTCTAGTACAGCAGTTGCACTCATATGTGGTAATTAGCAAATCACTTCCCTGCGCAGATGCTCATTTGAGCATTCACATAGATTAAGTGTCTTTTTTGTGTGTAGGTACCGAAGTCAAAGTAATGATATCGCAAGTCTCTAAAAATATTCTAATATTTTATGCTCAGTTGCTGCTGTTTAGGAGGTGTGCAGATGAGCAGAGGAAGTGGGGAGTATTGTTCAGGGGGTGGGGAAAAAAGAGTGAAGGAGGTGTGAAGTTGGAAAAGAGAACATTGCCTGATTTTTCCTCTCCTATCATTGCTCTCCGCTCCCCACCCCCCACAACCCCTTCCCAAGGTATTCAGATAGATGGTGGGGTTTTGGTGAGGTCCATTGCCTGAGAGTATTTGCTAACTCCATGATCTAAACATCCGCAAGGGGCCATCCTTCACCTGAGTGATTCCAGCAGCCAACAGAAGCCATCCAGGGAACCCAGTCCTTCTACAGAGGTGACTCTTTTAGGAGGAGGAAAATGGGAACCCATCAAGCTGACCTTTGGTTTTTCCAACAAAGTGCATCAGAATGGGGCCAGCTCACTCACAGACAGTCATTTTGGGCAGCAGTCTTGAAGACAGCAGTGGTGGAGAGCTTTTTATGAGGATGCAGAGCATCCAAAGACATAAAAGGCAAAAGAAATGCTTGTTAGTTATGGGGAAGGTGAACAGCTTAGAAAGCTGATTAGTGTAGCAGTGTGGTCAGATGGAAATGAAAGCTCAGAAGCATAATCGTTAATTGGGTGCTTACCTACTAATTTGAGCTTGGATGTCAGCAGAACTGCAGTTCATTTCAAACTCAGGGTCAGACTTTAATGCTACATCATAAATTACGTAAAGGCACAACACTAACAATTAGATAATTATGGAGACCCATGCTGTTGCAATTTAACTGGGCAAGTTCAGGGCAAACATGACAGGATTACTGCTTAACCCTCAGACTGCTGGCAGGTTTTTCCCCAAAGAGACACGTGAATATATAAGCTGATGTTATTGGCTGGTTTTCAAAGCCTAGGGGTTAAATAATTTCTTTCCAGTAGCTAGAAGCATCAGATGATTGAAGCAGACTCAGAAGAAATATTAGAGAAGTGTTAAATATTTCCTACAAAAACCTCGTCTTTAAATCCACACCAGTTAAAGCTTCTGGGTTGGGCAGGGCTCCAGTTGAATTTGAAGCTTAAGCTTAAAAGTCAAAGCTAGTTTTTACCATTTGAAGACTTTCAAATGGTAAAATGGTAGATGAAATGTGTGATCTTTCAATTCCAGGTCCTTCACATTAACATGTGAATCAAAGTAGAAGATTCAGGGGCCATATTTTATTCTCATTGCATTCTTGATGGCAAACAAGTGGCTGATTCAAGTGATGAAGATGTTTTCATGACCAATGTGAGCTGACAAGGCTGTGATGGTGCTTCTTTGATGTGCATCATTCATTCATTCATTCATTCATTCATCCACTGATTTCTGACGTCTTGAGCACCTCCTTGTGCTAGGGATGGGGAATATAGACATCATTCAGTAGGCATTTAAACATCAGTGTGTTTTCCTGGTGGAGTCAGATTAGTGGAGGGGTGGCCCACATGCCAGCATTAAGAGTGTTTCTGGGACAGTTTTATTTTTATTGTCAGACTATGAGCTTGAGAAAGTCGATAGCCATACCTTGTTTTCCCTTCATTCCCACAGCCCAAGCACAAGGACGGGGGTACAGTCAGAGAAACAGGTTTAAGAGCTTTGCTGAAGGAATGAATAATTTTTATCTGGAAACAAAAACGGAAAAAATGGGGTTTCACTAAAGTTTAGGTTTTGGAAACTCAAGTTATTTGGCAACCAAGGTCATATTTTAACTTTCGAGAAGCTGAAATTGAATTCTATCATTAAATAACTGTTTGTTAAATGCAGATCTGATATGTTTGTTTCTTGTTCCATAAAAGACACAATGTGACCCCCTCGGTGCATACAGTTGGGATGACAAAAGATCATAGAGACAGGACCACGGAATTGAAGGTTGTGGGGTTCATGGGGAGCTGCATGGTGAGTGCCTTTGTAATGTGTGAGAAAGTGAGTTTTTCCGAGGCCTTGGCATGCGGGGCCCTAGACTCTGATTCAGGGCTATGATGTGAAGATGGAGATGGGAAGGATCTGAGACTGAAAATCTCCCTTGGGCTCCCCAGCCTGGGATTGAGGACATACCAGGGGAACATTGTTGTGTGTGTGTGTGTGATCAACAACCAGCGGAGTGGTATAACTGAGTTGTAAGAGTAGGGTGTGTTAGAACCAAGCCTGGAGGAGAGAGAAGTCCTTTTCTACCCAATTTCTCCTCTTGCTGATGAGAGATGGTGCTTGGCGAGCTGCCCTCCACCTGCTTTCCTGGTTCACAGAGTTCAGTGGCGGCACTTGGTAGGTCATAACCAAGCCTCCAGAGCGGACCAGGGTAGCACTGACCAAAGGGAATGGGCCTCAGAGCTCTCATCTCTCTCATCAACAGGAGATGACTCAGAGCTCTCATCATCTCTCATCTCATCTCATCATCAACGGGACGCAGAGCTCAGATAGTCAGAGCTCTCTCTTCTGCAGGAATGTAGCTAGGACTAACCTTGCAAACCCAGGGGACACCCTGGATTTCTGAGATAAATCACAAGAATGTGAATACTGAGGAGGAGAGAAATATTCTCTTGTTCTAGGTAAGGCAGGATCTAGCACTCACTTACCTTGGTTTTTCCTCTTGGATCTTTATTGTTTCCTTTCTTCTCCTGACTTTCAGTTCAGTTCAGTTCAGTTCAGTTCAGTCTCTCAGTCGTGTCCAACTCTTTGTGACCCCATGAATCACAGCACACCAGACCTCCCTGTGTATCACCATCCCCCGGAGTCCACCCAAACCCATGTCCATTGAGTCGGTGATGCCATCCAGCCATCTCATCCTCTGTCGTCCCCTTCTCCTCCCACCCTCAATCTTTCCCAGCATCAGGGTCTTTTCCAATGAGTCAACTCTTCGCATGAGGTGGCCAAAGTATTGGAGTTTCAGCTTCAACATCAGTCCTTCCTTCTATTGACTTTAGGTTTTGTTTACTCTTCATCTGATTTTTTTAGGTGGTAGGTTAGGTTGTTTGAGATGTTTCTTTTTCTTCTTCTTTTTTTTTTTTTGAAGAAGTCCTATACTACTATGAATGTCCCTTTTGGGATTGCTTTTGCTGCATTCCATAGATTAATGTGGTTGTGTTTTAATTGTCATTTGTCCTGAGGTATTTTCTGATTTCCTTTTTGAGTTCATTGTTGAGCCATTGGTTTTTTTAGTAACATGTTGTATAGTCTCCATGTAATCACTTTTCATTTAACTTATACCCCAAGCTGCTTCCCAGGTGCCGCTAGAGGTAAAGAACCCACCTGCCAATATAGGAGACATAAGAGATGGGGGTTCAATCTCTGGGTCAGGAAAATCCCCCGGAGGAGAAAATGGTAACCCACTACAGTACTCTGGCCTGGAGAATCCCATGGACAGAGGAGCCTGCGGGCTACAGTCCATGGGGTCGCAAAGAGTTGGACATGACTGAAGCGACTTAGCACACATATCCCAATATACTTAAGTGGGAATATTAGCTCCATATAGACAAGGAAACTGGAGGCCTGGGGATGATAAAGAACAAGGATGTTTCAGATTGTAGAAACTACAATTGAACCATCCCCTCAACAAATGGTGGTCATTTTTTGGTATATGGTAGTGATACACAAAATGAGAAAGAACAGTTCTCTACTAAAACAATTCTTAGGAAAAAGAAAAGTCATCTCTCAATACCATCTCAGCATTTGCTTTGGTCAAAGTCTTTTTACTGTCTTACCTTTTTGTCCTTCCACATTCTCCAATGGGAAAGCCTGAGTCATGACAAAAGTTCAATAAGCCTGACACATTTCATAAACCATCAGTTCAGTTCAGTTCAGTCGCTCAGTCGTGTCCGATTCTTAGTGACCCCGTGGACTGCCAGACACCAGGCTTCCCTGTCCATCACAACTCCCAGAGCTTGCTCAAACTCAAGTCCATTGAGTGATGCCCTCCAACCATCTTATCCTCTGTTGTCCCCTTCTCCTCCTGCCATAAACTATGTTCAGATTCAAACCCTGAAGTGTCTTCAGTGACCACCAATGCTGATAGATATGCTTTGTTCATAACAGATCTCTCCATAAAGGAACTCTTGAGAATTTTGCTAGTGATTGGGATTTGATTCATTTTTTTTCTCCTGTGCACAAAGACATCTGATGGTCCAACTTTGAACATTAACTTATTTAAAGTTTAAGTGATGGTCTATTTTCTTCATTTTGTTTATTCTGGAAGTTTGTACCTTTTCACCACCGTCACCCATTTCCTCCACCTCCACCCTCTGCCTCTGGCAACAACCAATCTGTTCTGTTTCTATGAGTTTGATTTTGTTAGATTTCATAGTTTAGTGAGATTATACGGTATTTGATTTTCCTCTGTATGACATTTCATTTAGCATAATGCCTTCAAAGTCAATCTATGTTCTTACAAATGGAAGCATTTCATTCTTTTTATCACTGTATATCATTTTACATAAATATCTCACATTTTCTGTTTTAAAATTAATTTTTATTGGAGAATCAGTTCAGTTCAGTTCAGTCGCTCAGTTGTGCCTGACTCTTTGCAACCCCATGGACTGCAGCGCACCAGGCCTCCCTGTCCGTCGCCAACTCCCGGAGTTTGCTCAAACTCATGCCCACTGAGTCGGTGATGCCGTCCAGCATAGTTGCTTTACAATGTAGTGTTAGTTTCTGCTGTATAACAAAATGGATCAGCCATAGGTATACATACATTCCCTCCCTTTTGGACTTCCTTCCATTTCAGGTCACAGTAGTGCATTGAGTTCTTTATGCTATATAATATGTTCTCATTAGTTATCTATTTTATACACAGTATCAATAGTAAATGTGTGTCAATCACAATCTCATGATTCCTCCCACCCACCTTCCTCCTTGGTGTGAGAGTGTATGTATGCTACGTCACTTCAGTCATGTTTGACTCTTTGAGACCCTATGGATTGTAACCCACCAGGCTCCTCTGTCCATGGGGATTCTCCAGGCAAGAATACTGCAGTGGGTTGCCATTCCTTTCTCCAGGAGATCTTTCCGACCCAGGGAAAGATGCTCAACGTTGCTAATTATTAGAGAAATGAAATCAAAGCTATAATGAGTTACCACTTCATGACAGTGAGACGGTAAAAGAAGAGAAACCCTGAACAAGAGGCTACAGTAGGAGGAAGACTAGGGAAGGCTGATGGTCTGTCTGTCAGGTATAAAGGGGAGGGGTTTGCCTTGTCCTGTAGGGACCCAAAGGCACTGAAACTAACAAGTGGATGAGACATACTAAGGCTTAGTATGAAGAAATAAGTATTTTTAAATATTTAAAATCTTGTTTATGAATTATAGTTGAATTACAATATTATGTTAATTACCACTGTAGAGCAAAGTGATTCATTTATATATAAATTGTTTTTCAAATTATTTTCCATTATGGTTTATCACAAGATATTGAACGTAGTTTCCTGTGCTGTGCAGTAGGACCTTGTTGTTCATCCATTCTATATATACCAATTTGCCTTTGCTAATCCCAAACTCCCAATCCATTTCTCTCCTACCTCCCACCCCAGCAATCAGCAGTCTGTTCTCTGTGTCTGTGATTCAATTTCTGATTCATAGATAGGTTCATTTGTGTCATATTTTAGAGTCCACATATAAGTGATATCATATGGTATTTGTCTTTCTCTTGCTGATAAAATTCATTTAGTATGATAATTTCTAGGTGCTTCCATGTTGCTGCAAATGGCATTATTTCATTTTTTTTAATAGCTGAGTAGTAGTCCATTGTACTGTGTAGACGAAAATATTTGTTCAGATTTTTCTATAACAGCCCCAAAACCCAAATGAACTTTTTGGCCAGTCTAATATATATGTACCACGTGTCCTTTATCTACTCATCTATGAATGGATATTTAGCTTCTTTCTATGTTTCGGCTGCTGTGAATAGTGCTGCTGTGAACCTAGGGGTGCGTGCATCTGTTTCAGCTATAGTTTTGCATGGATATATTCCAGGTGTAGGAATGCTAGATCATATGGCAGTTCTATTTTTAATTTTCTGAGGAATCTCTGTATTGTTTTCCATAGTGGCTGCACTTTCCATCAACAGTGTAGGAGGCTTCCCTTTTCTCCACACCCTCTCCAATACTTATTTGTAGACTTTTTAATGATGGCCATTCTGACTGGCATGAAGTGGTACCTCATTGTAGCTTTGATTTCATTTCTCTAATAATTAGCAACGTTGAGCATCTTTCCATGTGCCCACTGGCCATCTGTGAAGAAATACTTTCTAAGGGTGTTTTCAAATGTTAGACTGTCTCAAAGGAAGTCAGACTGCTGTTACGCTGTGTGTCCAAGTCAAGGCTGGTTGCCTTTGGTCATGTGTGTATGTGAGTGTGTATGTGTGTTTGTGTGTGCACAGGGCAGTTGTGTAGAGGGGACGTGGATATCAGATGAGAAGTTACAGCGGATAACTTTAAAATCCTAAGTGTCTGAGACACTGATTTAATGAGTGAGTCTAAGTGTAGAAAATTATTATTTATGCAAGACAGAAGTTTTTGTTTAGCCGAGTTGCTCAAGTCTAAATACTCCCAGAGACCAGTTTTACTGTTTTATTTATTTATTTATTATTATTATTATTATTATATCTTATTTATTATTACTTTATTTATTCATTATTTCCATGAGCATGTATTGAGTGCCTTGCTGAGAGGCAGAAAGAGGACAGAGTGGACAGACAGACAAGGTCCCTGCCCACAGGGAGCATGCACAAGGCTGAATGATAACACACAGTCAAGGCAAAGGATGGTAAAAATCTGTGTGTCTTGGGAGGGCACAGGTCATACCCTGTGTAGGATAGTGGTTGAGATTAAAATCTGAAGGCTGAGTACAAGAGAACTCCTCGGCGGGCATGGGCAGAAAATGTTGTCCAGAGACCCAGAAGTATAACTGAAAGAATCTGGGTGTGGACATTTGAAGCGTGGCAGCTACAGGGAAGGTAGAGAAGAGTGTTTGCAAATGAGGCTGAGAAGGCTGGGGACAAAGGCTGAAGGACCTTGGGGACTTTGTTCTAGGAACAATGATATTTGAAGAGTTACATAGTGAGACATGTCTTATGACTCTGGCACCTTGGCAAGGAGATGTTTTAGGGCAGGTTTCTCAGTCTCACTGCTACTGACATTTTAAATTCCTTCTATGCTCTGTGGGTTGTCCTGTGTATTGTAATGATATTTAGCAGCATCCTTGGCCTCTAATCATTGATTGTCAGTACCATCATCCCAGCCTTCAGCCGTGACAACCAGAAATGTCTCCAGACATTGCAAAATGTACCCTGATGTGTGTGTGTGTGTGTGTGTGTGTGTGTGTGTGTGTGTGTGTGTGTGTGTGTTGGGGTGAGGGGGGAGAAATGTGAAATTGCTCTTGGCTGAGAACCTTTGCTGTAAAGACTAGATACCATGATGATCTGAGCTGGAAGGAAGATCATGGCAGAAGTGTGGATCAGAAGGGAACAGGTAGCATCGGCAGATCTTGGGAATGGGTTGACAAAGAGAAACAGGGAGAACTGAAAGAGGAAGCCCAGGTGTGGGGATTTGGCAAATAAGTGATGGATGGTGTGATTCCTGAGTTGTGGGACCTGAGACGAGTTTTCCAGAGAACATGATGAATCCTGTTTTGGAAATGCTGTATTTAAAGTGCCCGGGGGACAGCCAAGTAGATAACCGATGGGGACGAGTCTATCTGGGGCTCAAGGGAGTCTTGCAAGGGTTCTGAATGGGAGAAAAGAATTTTGAGAGCTACTGTCCTATTGGTGGAGCTTCCCAGGTGGCGCCAGCGATAAAGAATCTGCCTGCCAATGCAGGAGACGTAAGTGACACTGCTTCCTTCCTTGGGTTGGGAAGATCCCCTGGAGGAGGGCTTGGCAACCCTCTACAGTATTCTTGCCTGGAGAATCCCATGGACAGAGGAGCCTGACAGGCTGCAGTTCATAGGGTCACACAGAGTCAGACACGACTGAAGCGACATAGCACCCCTGCACGTCCTATAGGTGGTGGTTGATATTTCATCATTACACTCCTCCTGACTCCACTGATAACATTGTGCATTGGTGCATCTTGGATGCCCAGGTGTTTGGGGGTGCTTGCTGGGCCCTGTATGTAGGAATGTGTGGCTAATTCCAGGTGCTCAGAGCTCCTGGCGATTCAGCAGGGCCACCCTGCAGGAAAAAGCTCCACTTGACTTCCTGACTAAGGAGGGGCGGCTCTACCAGGCTGGCCTTTCCTGCTCCCAGCAGCTGAAGTGCTTCTTAAGTGATGGCTGAACGGCTGAAGCTATTACTCTAACTGTAATTTGTAATGGCTCTCTAATGCTTTAGAGAAAGCTGGGTTTGTTGGGATGAAAGGTGACTTTTAAAAGTCAGTAATTATACTTCCAGTGAAAATGTGTCTTCGGCACGGTGCGTAACCATAGCATGCAGGGCAGCCAAGAATTCACTCCTGGACAGGGCTTATATTAATCATAGTTTCAATGCCCAGAGAACGTGTTCTCAGTAGTTAACCATCCTCTTTCCCCCTCCTTTAGATGTGGGCCTTGTAATCAAAAGAAAGACACACCCTTAACTATAACAGGGCTGCTGTACTAAATAAAAAAAATTATAGTTATTATACAGGACTTCATACTGAGCAGGGTCAAGTAATAACACATCTGGTAACCTCCATTAAGGAACTGAGTTATGTTCAGCTTGTGTTTTAATTAGCCTGTGATAAACAAAGAATCAAAGGCCATTCCGCTCTGGTGGTTTTTATATTTACAACTGACTTCACCTGCCCTTAGATACAGGTTTATGAAGTATAAAAAAGAGAGGAGTTCCAGTCACGCTGTCTAGACCATTTACTGTAGCAGATCAGTTAGGAGGCTGTCTTTCTGAACTAGCCAGATGTTTACAATGCCTGCAGGGCTGCTCAGCAGCTTGGTTTACAGAAATGTCCTGGACAAACACAGTGTCATCTCCCAAGAAAGGATTTGGTATCAATACTTTCAGATTGCTCAGAAGCCTTCTCAGTTTGTGAAAAGGTATCCCAATGATGGGGTTTAGGAAAAGAATTTGTCATCTTCTGAGCTGAGAACTAAGTCTTCCTCAAGACTGAGAAAGGTTAGAGGATCCAATGGAAAAACATTTTTATAGGGGTGGGGAGTTCAGCCAAAAAAAGACAGCTGCCCGGTTCACCTTGCCAAGTTCCCAGCTGAGATAAATGCTGAGATGGTTTACGGGGAAAGCTCTAAGAAAATTTGCTATGAGTTCTTCTTCTGAACTTTAATGATCTCCCAGGTATGTTCCAACTCTATAATTCTCATGTAAAAGATTAATACACATGTTGTACTCTTCAGCTTATCTCACAGTTTCATGGGTCGTGCCTGTGAAATTGGCCTGAAATAAGCATGTGGAGTGACCCTGTTCCTCTGTGTCCCCTGGGAGAGCTCACCACTGTCTTCCTGTCTGTTCTTGATGGGTATCTGGGTCAGCTCCCAGGACAAGGACTGCGATAGAGTCAGCTCATAGATTCAGCTCAATGTCTGTTTTCTTCCTTTCAACCACACACACACACACAAAAAAAAACCCCAAAATAAGAAAACCCCTCTGTCTTTTGAAGTATAGTAAATATGCAGAAAAGTGTGAAAATGTCAGTAAGCATACTCTGCAGCCCCCACCCAGGTCAACAAGTAGAACATCAATAGCACCTCCGGAAACCCCCCTGAAGTCCCCCACTTACTCTATTCTCCAAAGTAACTCTTCTGACCTCCGAAAGGGATTTGTTCTGCCTCCCTTTGAAGTTGGTATAAACGGACTTTAACAGAATGTGCTCTTTCGTGTCTAACTTCTTTCACCAACGTTTGTGAGACTCATCAATGGTGTAGCATATGGCTGTAACTGTTTTCTTTAAAAAAAATAATATATAATCTTCCTTTGCGTGAATATACACCCCAATATACTTATTCATTTTACTGTTGATGGAAACTTGTCCAGTTTGGGATCATTAAACTTAAAAAAATGGACATTTTGGTACATGTGATTTGGTGCTCACAGGCACGTATTTCTCTTGTACCTTGTACCTGAGTTGGCCTCTGACAAATCATTCACCTTCTTAAGATCTTTTTCCTTCTCTTTGCAACAGGTTAATGAAGCCAGCCTTGATAGACTCTCTCTGCCCCACTGTCTGTGGTATGTTTACAGGAAGCTTGTATGATCCAAAATCTCTTCATACTTTCTCCTGTTTCCTCCATGTTGCATATGTTGGCAGTAAGCTCCCTGACATCAGGGGAGCCATATCAAATTTTTTTCTTCAGACCAGTAGTTCTCACGGTCAGTCCCCAGCTTTGCAGCATCCGCATCACCTGGGAGCTTGTTATAAATGCACGTGCTCAGGCCTTTCCCCGGACCTACAGGATCAGAGGGTGGGTTTGGAGCCCAGCGCTCTGTGTGTTCACAGGCCCTCCAGGAAGTTCTGATGCCCACTCACACTTGAGAACTGCTGTTTTAGTCAAGTCTCCTCTCCCATTACCTTTTTTTCCCGCTTTTACACAGTGCAAAGTACTTGGTAGGAAAGGTATTCATTCATTTACTATTCATTTATTCACTCAGTACTTCCTAGGTACCTGCTAAGTCCTGGGTAACACTGGACTAAAACATTGGAGATGGAAAGATGCATTCTTGACGGTCCTGGCTCTTAGGAAGCCCAAGATCAGCCAGTGGATGTGATAGTGTAGATAGATGCATGGAGATAAGAGAAATAGGAGTGATCAACTCTCCTGGGGAGCTCAAGGAATGTTTCACTCAGGACGTGAGACGTACACTCAGATAAGTGTTGAACTAAATCATTAAATGGCATGCCCCTAAATGAGAACTAATTAATGATGGCACATTGCTAGCACTCCCTTAAATATAGAAATGCAATGTCATCACTTTTTAAACACAGATGATTGGATCATTTGTTGTTGTTCAGTCTCTCAGTTGTGTCCAACTCTTTTTGACCCCATGGACTGCAGCATGCCAGGCTTGTAGCCACCCATTAAATATGTGTTGGGTTTCTGAATGAACTGGCTATATTTTTCTATGTATTTTTGGTCCTGTGTTATATTCATTCAACATGCATTTATGGAGCACCTGCTGTATGATGGAAACTCTGCTTTATGCTGGGTTAACGAAGTGAGTGGAGAGAGAGCTAATTAGCACAGTAGAAATAGACAGTCTTCATTTCCTGAGACCAGGAGTTGAGGCCATTAAGGTGAAGTGTTTGAACGGCGGGCAATGGTAGTGTTTACTCTGTGGTCTTGGCTGGTCCCAGAAAGCGATTTCAATGCATCTACTTGGTCAGATCAGTCAAGATGGCTATGGGGCTGGAATAAGCCTGTGTGTTTCATCTTCTTGTATGAATAAATGGATCTGCTCGGTCCTTCAGGGTGTTTTATGAGGTTTAAAAGTTCTTTTGATGGCATGACAGAACACATGCACGCTCGCATAGATTCAGGGCACAACGCTTTGTTATTATAGCTCAAGACGAGACAAGGCTGCTAGCCAGGGCCGTGCAGGCAGTTGAACCTGTGGGTGGGGTAACAGCAAGGTGGACCTGTCAGGGCAGGCGTTGTATGGCCAGTTGGGTGTGGTTAGCTTGGTCTCTCGTGCTCCATGTAGCCTAGCTAATTTGAATAATTTGTGGGCTCTGGGGTAGAGAGGCTACTGCTAATCATCTGGTACCTGGGTCTCCCCAGGAGGTGCACAGTGTGCTCCCCAACTGAAGAGGTCCAATCAGGGAAGTGATCGGCCTGTGCACTCAGCTGCTCAAAAAGGGGAACTAACTGACAGGACTCTATCTAGCCAGGGTCTGAAAACTTACAAGTCAAGATAGACTTTTAAGAAAGAAATCATATTCACACAGGGAGAGTTTGGGAATGACAAAATCCTATTGTACTGCAGCGGAGCACTTGTTCAGCTTTGGGGTGGCTGTCCCCAACATTTCCATCTGTTCTTGTCTATATAGTGGAGAGTTTTTTTGGTTTTCAGATGGGAGTAGATTTGGGAATTCAGCATCAGGATGAGTGAGCCAACATTTTCACATCCATGATAGACAGTATGTCTAGCCTGGTGAGGGGAATGATGTGTTAACAATAAACCCTGCAGATCCTGTTTAGTTCTTTCAGTTGAAGTTACCAGTGATGGAAGATGGTCCTCAAAATAGGGGTGGCCAGACGCTCCTGACGTGTGTTGTCAGTAATCAGCAAATTGCATAAGAAGTGTCTGTGGTTATCTGATGGGACTCCTGCACAAAACTCACAGGCCCTTTCTGGAGAATAGATTTATCAGAGACGAGTAACCACATAAACTGTCTAAAAAGATTTCAATTAATGTTACTGTGGCCTGTCAAGCAGTATTTTTTTCCCCCCGGAGTGAGCTGGAATAAAATCTAGTGAGGCCTAAGAGAGGAGTCAGGTCAGAGAGGAACTTCTGCTGTTTTGGAGCTCATTTCCCGCCCTGGAAGTTGTGTGCATGGATCACAGCAGCAGGGGCTGGTCTCTCTTAGAAGCCTGTGTTGTGAGCTCTGTCTTCAGAAGGCAACTTTTTGCTTGAGCTCTTTCTGAGCCAGAAGGATGTCTGAGTCTGCTGCTCTCAGAGCTGGCTGTGTGCAGGAGTGCACGCAAGCAAAGCTGGGCTGTCGGGCTAGATGCCTGGGAAGAGCAATTAGGTCCATCCCAGCCTCCAGACAACCTCTTTCCCCAATAAAGCTTACGTCCTGCCAGACCTGCCCTGAGATGCAGATGTGAAGTTCATTAAGAGAGACTGAAGAGCACCCGTATTTAAGGCACTGGTTGTCCCAGGATGCACAGGTAAAGCGGCGGGCTGTTATTCTTGGCGGATGTGCTGTCCGAAACCTCAAACAGTCCCTTCATATAATCTGGGCGCTGTAATTCATTGTTTATTTTTTTTAAAAAATTCAACTTGCTTCTACATTAAAAAAAAAAAAAAAAAAAACAGAACCACAGCTACTGTGCTTATTTTAGTGAGCTCCTTTTTTAAAAAGACAAAAATCAATATTCTCCCTTGCACGGCTGATGTCCTGGGGGATGAACTACAGGAATCATTGTTAAATTGCTGCTAGTCAGTCTGTGTGAGAGAAAAGGTCAATATTTTTCTTTTCTAGAAAGAAAACCCTCTGCTTTCCTCTTGGGGGACAAGAGAACGCAGCAGCAGTAAATTACCGGATTTTGTGCCCAAACGATTGCTGGGGAGAATTCCCCTCCTTGAATGAAAATACCCCTCCCCTGCTATGCTTCTTCCCTCTCCCTTCTCATGCTCTGAACCCAGGAAGCACTTCCTTTGGCCCAGGTCACTTGCTTGTCCCTGCAGAACTTCTCTGTGAGGACTTCCCCAGCCCGTCAGCTGAATCCTGTAGGAGGTCAATTCTAGAGGTCGTCTCTGAAGAGTTCAGAACTAAAATGTCATTGTGATCAGTCAGGATAGTCTGGGTTCTGCGGAGGTAACAAAAAATCCAGCCTCAGTTACTTAAAACCGCTGAGTTTGATTCAATTTCTGCTCATACTGCTCATCCTCTGCAGGTCAGCAAGTGCCTCTGCTCCTTGGAATTGTTCAGAGATCCAAGCGGAAGGAGACCCTCTCCCAACGCTGACCACCGAAGTGGTGGAGACGGAGCAGGATGAGCTGCGCTCCAACCGTAATGCTTTGCCTTAAAAGACACACATCACGTCTGTTTATATCATCGGCAAAAACAAGGCATAAGGCACACCTACCTTCCAGATGCCCAAAAGGCAGAACGAACTTGAATGTCTGTGCAAAGCCTTAACGATCCCTGTGGTCACCAATCCAACACAGTGGAAAGCTGGAGAGGCTCTGAGAGGCCATCTCCTCCAGACTTCCTCCTGAAGGAGACAGCTTTCCTGCAGTTTGTTGATTGCCCCCTGGTGCTTAGCCTCTGCTGAAGCATCTCTGGTGAGGCGGACTCACAGCTGCTCATGGAGCCCATCTTGCTCTGGGGCAGCCCTTGTTGAGCTAAAGCCGCTTAGAGCCTGAGGGTCTGGAGCTTGGTCTTGTTCTCTGTTCTCTGCCCATGTGACCCTGACTACGCAGCTCACCTTGCTAAGTCTCTGTTTCTCCTTCTGTAAAATAGGAGTATTGTTTTATTTAAATTTGAATTGAAGATTCAATGAGTTAGGTTCTATAAAGGCCCTCTATGGTTGTCACATAACCAAAGACAAAGGCTTGCTCCCTCCCTCTTGCTCCTGCTGTAGGATTGGATATACTGAAACTTCTCTGCTCATTATAGATAGTAAAAAAACAAAAAATTAACTTGACTATAAGCACAATTAAAAAAATACCAATATTTGAGTAGAAGTGGCTATGGAAAGTTTTTGAAGTCCAGGGGCGTAAATATTTATAAATTGTTCAATTATAACCGACATTTATTTATTTAAAAATAGATGGATTTTTATTTTTATCTTTCCTCTGCTTCTAGTTTCTTGCCTGGAGTGTATCCTTCTCCTTCTTTTACTCTGAATTATTTTTCCTGTTTCAATCTTTCTTCAGTGTTCACTGACAAAAGTGGCCTGCATTTTCTCAGATTGTAGCATTTATCACGTGACATTGCCGACAATATAAGTACGTGGGCACTGTGTTTGAAAACCATTGTGTTCACCCTTGCTTTTTGGAATGAATGAGTGGATGACATCTTCAAAGTGTCCATCAGGGTCTCTAGCACTTAGAAAGTCCTCAACGTATGGTCACTCTTCTCCCTTCCCCTTGGGTCACCTTGGAGGGCAGTTCTCATGGCTGAAGCTCAATATGCTAAATGAAATTCAGAAACATGTTGCTTGTCAGTGCCCTTCATAAAATATTACCATCATTTCGGACAAATGTCTCAGAGGACATCTGGCTATTCCCTGTGAGTTATGATGATCTAGCAAAGCAATGGCTATTTGAAGAATGGCTAAAGGCATTCAAGAACAGTGGGTAAGCAGAAACTACAATGGGGTCAAGAGAGTGCTAGGGAGGAAGGGGGCAAATAACTTTCTGACTTTAAAATACATAAGTTGATTGAAATAATGCTTTCCTTCAGACACGCTTTGTTGAATGAATATAGTGTTTTACAACTTCGCTACTTAATTGGACAGTGAATCTGGAGAGCTGCCCTGAATTGCCACTTTAAAAAGAAACATGATACAAACTCACTTCGGTGAATGACCTTACACTCTATCACCTGTGCTGGGTGACAACTTTTGGTCTGAGTCCAACCCACTCATTTTCCAGCTGACAAGATGGGGCCTCAGAGAAGTCACAGAAATTCAAATTTGGAAATAGGCACCCACTCAGATTCTCTCTGTCCTTCCCTCTGAAGTTAGATGTAGGCTCCGGGGGCAGCTGGGGAGTATACTGACTGAACAGAGATCCCACAGATAAGACTTCCTTCTGTCTGGTTGTTGGGTCAGGATGGGAGGCTCCAAAACACCTTTCCTGGGGAGATGGTGGCAGGGAGAGATGACGCCTTCTTGAGATGACCTCCTGACCTTCCAGTTTTGCCCCTGGGATCTGCTTCAGCTTGAGGCGGCCTTGTTCCTTTCATATGTATAGACATCCTAGATCTGAGATTTTGATCAAGAGGCAAAAGAGCATTGAATGTTGTTAACTCTTGGGCGGGTGGGTTTCAGGAGGAAGAAAAAAACTCATGCAGAGTGTTCTTGTATGAAACTGAGGGCGTGAAAATTGAGTATGTTTGATGTTGAAACTGTCACATTCTGGGTTGATATTCTGTCAGAGACAAGAACAAATGTCTCTCATTTGTTGCTCTGTTTTCCTTTTGCTTCCCCTCCCCCTCATCTTTTCTTTTCTTTTTTTGGAAAAGGCCCTAGGAAAGGACACCTGCTTCTTGCAGGAACTTGCCTCGAACTTCAGGTGCAAGCCCTGACTTCTCCCTCCCACCACACGGAAGGACAATGTCTCACTCTCAGCACTCAGAGGGCATCGTATCAGTGTGTCCCTGTGAAAGCCTGTCACATTTAATTTTGCATAATAGGTGAGGATATTCAGGTTGCATTTCCCACTGTAGAATATGAACTCCTCCAAGGATGTGTCATCAACCGATTTATCCTTGAATCCCCCACAGTACAGGGTGTCCCCTTAGCAGTAGCTTAAAAATGTGTCTGAGAAGCATTTCATCAGACACTGTTGTTAGATTACTGCAAACTAACTGGTGGGCTGTGCTGAAGCCCATGCAAATCTCAGTGTGTAGCCTTCACTCCAGGGAGACGAGAGTAATACGTGCATTGGAGAGAACAGATCTTTCTATGGTGGTGCTGACCAACATGACTGCTGTTTGGTGGGATAGTGTCTGGCACATGGCAAGGCCTGTACTAAGTGCACAGTGCACTTGGGCAAAACGTACAGGAAACCAGTATCTCAAGGTGAACCTGAATGAGGCATGGGGAATTCAGACACCGGAAGGCCACCTTAGAAACTGTCTGGATGTAGGATGCTAAGTATTAACAGTGAGCTTCTTGTGGCGTGGAGGTGGGAAGGAGCCCTGATTTGTAGCATTAGCTGATTTCTGTGGTGTGAGTGCTCTCACCGTGGCTGGTTTCAAGGTCAGCGGCTTTAGAGCTGGGAGGAGATGCAGGCAATATGAGTCTCCTCCAGCACACCTGGACTGACCATATTCCTTTTCAGGCCCACAGACCCAGCAGGGTGGTGGGGCTGCTGTGAAGTCAGGGCTGGGTGGGGTCTGGGGTTTCAGATAACCTCATTTTCTGTGGCTCTATCAGGCCATCCTTATAGCAGGTAGGGCTAGTATTTCCAAGTTTATGATTTTCCCAGTCACAAGCCTTTCTTTGGGCCTTACTAATTCTGCTTCTGTTATCAATATGGTGCCTTGGATGTCAGAATTAATAGCTAAACACTTGGAACTGAAAGCTGGCTACATTCTGAGCTCAAACAGCTGGTAACAATGCAAAGGAAAAAAAAATCAGTTGCATCATCTTTTTGATATTATATAGCTTTATAGAATTTGAATACTTCTAAAAGCCAAATTAAGTCCAACTGGTCTGGGTATGAGATGGCAATTGTATGGGGATCATTAAAACTGAGGAAATCCCCACCTAGAATGGCTGCTGATCTTCACTCACTTTCATGTACACTGTCTGGATGAGCGAAACTGTTTAGGATTGTTAAATTAGAAATCAATCTCAGAGTATGAAATGTGGAGTCAGACAGATCTAGATTCAAGATCTAGCATTGTGACCTTTGGCATCTGTAAGCCTCATTGTGCTCGTCTGCAAAATGGGTATGATGATGATAACAATAATGATGATGATAATAATAAATTCTTAGAGCAATTATGAGGCTTACATAAGGGAATGCTTCCACATTGTTCAGCACACACAATGTCCTATATGCTGAACCGGTGATGACTGAGGACCCTGAGATGCTTCAGCAGCACCAGAAGCCTCATAATACTTTCCTGGTTAGCACTGCTTTGGTACTTTCTTTAATACAAATGTTCATCTTCGTGAAGCAAATTATATTATTTGAATTGATGCTTACAAAATCCTGAGATATAGACACTTACCTGATTTATTGCCGTCCACTAAACCAATGTGCTCCCCACGGGCTGTTTGAGTGTGGAGCTAGGATGCGTCATTCGCTGCTCTCCACTCCCAGAACTGACCTCTGCTGCCCCAGAAGGTGGGGACTGTCACAGAACAGAGACCGCTTGGCCCAAACTCTTCCAACCAAAGCAGCTGCCCTTCAGGGAAGGTACCACCCTCATCAGACTTGGATTGGCATCTGAAGATGTTTGGGAGGTGCAAACTACAAGGTGACTCAGAGGGTTAATGAATAGTTATTATTGGTGATTGAGGTTGAGTTAATGTTACCTTTTCCTTGAGTTATACTTTTTCCTCCAGTTTCCCAACATTGCCCACAGCATGTAGTTGTGGGGTGTCTTTACAATTCTATTAATTTGATCATTGTGTTATTTAATCTGATAAGGGGAAATTTGTACTGACATCTACTGATTGACAAGAAAATCAAATCAACCAAAAGCCAAATTAAAAGGTAAGTCATGTGGCACAGAGTGGCTTTCCTCCAAAGACACAGTGTGAAAACAGACAAAAATAACTTACAGTGTAGAAACCTGACCAACATGACCTCAAGTCAACATCAAGGTCAAGATGAACAATGATAAGTCATGTTGGTAGTCTATATCCTTCATATGATTCCTTGATATGATGTGATGAGAATGGCACTTTCCCTCTGTGATTTTCCTTCCAGAGCACACCAGCTCAGTTCAGTTCAGTTCAGTCACTCAGTCGTGTTCGAATCTTTGCGGCCCCATGAATCACAGCATGCCAGGCCTCCCTGTCCATCACCAACTCCCAGAGTCCACCCAAACCCATGTCCATTGAGTCGGTGATGCCATCCAACCATCTCATCCTCTGTCGTCCCCTTCTCCTCCTGCCCCTAGTCCTTCCCAGCATTAGGGTCTTTTCCAATGAGTCAGCTCTTCGTATGAGGTGGCCAAAGTATTGGAGTTTCAGCTTCAACATCAGTCCTTCCAATGAACACCCAGGACTGATCTCCTTTAGGATGGACTGGTTGGATCTCCTTGCAGTCCAGGGGACTCTCAAGAGTCTTCTCCAACACCACAGTTCAAAAGCATCAATTCTTCTGTGCTCAGCTTTCTTCACCATCCAACTCTCACATTCATACATGACCACTGGAAAAACTATACCTTTGACTAGATGGACCTTTGTTGGCAAAGTAATATCTTTGCTTTTTAATATGCTATCTAGGTTGGTCATAACTTTCCTTCCAAGAAGTAAGTGTCTTTTAATTTCATGGCTGCAATCATCATCTGCAGTGATTTTGGAGCCCAGAAAAATAAAGTCAGCCACTGTTTCCACTGTTTCCACTGTTTCCCCATCTATCTGCCATGAAGTGATGGGACCGGATGCCATGATCTTAGTTTTCTGAATGTTGAGCTTTAAGTCAACTTTTTTCACTCTCCTCTTTCACTTTCATCAAGAGGCTCTTTAGTTCTTCTTCACTTTCTGCCATAAGGGTGGTGTCATCTACATATCTGAGGTTATGAATATTTCTCCCGGCAATCTTGATTCCAGCTTGTGCTTCCTCCAGCCCAGCATTTCTCATGATGTACTCTGCATATAAGTTAAATAAGCAGGGTGACAATATACAGCCTTGACGTACACCTTTTCCTGTTTGGAACCAGTCTGTTGTTCCATGTCCAGTTCTAACTGTTGCTTCCTGACCTGCATACAGGTTTCTCAAGAGGCAGGTCAGGTGGTCTAGTATTCCCATCTCTTTCAGGATTTTCCACAGTTTATTGTGATCCATACACTCAAAGGCTTTGACATAGTCACGTAACTGTTCTCTAATCATAAGGAAAACAGCAGACATCACAATTTGAGCATATTTTTAAAAATACCTGTCCAGTATTTCTCAAAACTGACAAGGTCGTCAAAAACAAGGAGCGTCTGAAAAACTGTCCCAGGTAAGAGAAGCTTAAAGAGACACAAAGACTAAAAGTAACGTAGAAGCCTGGCTAAGATCCTGGATCAGAAAATGGGCATTAGGTAAAAAGTAAGGCAGTTGGAAGGAATTTGGTTAATACTGTATCAATATTGGTGCATGAAGTGTGACGAGTGTACCACACTCATGGAAGATACTAGCAGTAGGAGAAACTGGGTGAGGGTATATAGACTCTAAACTTTGCAATTTTTAGATGAATCTAAAGTTATTCTACATTTTTAAGAAAATCTATTGAAAGTAAGCAGCTCAGCCTTGAGGCTTGTTTCACTTATTCACTTATTCGTTTATCTATTTTTGAGAATAAGATTAAAACTCATAACTGTGGCTACAAAGCTATTCAAAGAACTGGGGATTCTCTGATGGTCCGGTGGTTGAGACTCTGCTTTCACTGCCGAGGGACCAGGTTCAATCCCTGGCCAGGGAATTAAGGTCCCACTAAGCCCCAGACAAAGAAACAAAAACTATTCAAAGAATAAAGAGGTGAAAATATAACTCTTGATCATATCCTTTTGACCATCCAAGGGGAGAGATAAGAATGCGCAAGGAGAAGGGAAATGCTGTGGAAATGAAGAGACATCCGGAGAGATGGCGGGAGTCGGGGCAGGAGACGGCCAGAGATGGAAATCCAGCCCGGCGCAGAGCAGAGGCTCAGGTACCAAATCCCACCTGCAAAAGAAACGCAAAAGTCTCCTGGGATAATGGAGACGGCAAGGTTTCCATCTTGCACCTAGTCTGTTCTTGCTGCTAAATTTGAGACACTTCCATTGCTTCTTTACAACCGTAGTCTATATCTTTATTGGCTGTGGGGCTGAGGACTTAGTGCTTTCCAAATAGCGTATTTCAAACCCAAGTTTATCCACTTAGTAAATGAAGAGGTGCCAGGAACGTCTACAGGCCTGAGTTTTGCAATGCCTCTAAGCGTCTTCCACCTTTCATTTGGGGACAAAATACCATATTGGTCATTGCCTGGCAGGAGGACTTCAGCATGACAGCAAAAGCTGGTGAGCAGACAAAATGCCAGCAGAATTACACTTGAATTTGTGGCTCTAGGTAGTGGTTTTATATATTATTGGTTAGTACATGACTTTTGCTTATCTATCGTGAGTGCTTGCAAAATAATTTGTATTTGAGCACTTCCTTTCATGCATCATTTTTAGTTTACTGGAGTTTCTCGTTCTTTTTTCTTACTGAGAAAATAAACATACACCCTTCGTATCACGTTTCTTGACTTTCAACTGCAGAATCATATTGTTGAATAAAATCGCTTTAATTTTCTTATGTTTTTCCAAGCATGGCAGGACCACCCTTGTCTTTGGGTCAATTTCTAGCTTGTTACACAGCGTGGGTGCCAGGGGTTCATTTTGTTTCATCCTAAGTTAATTCCTCTATTGTTTTAGAGCCTATGTTTTCTTTCATTCTTCCTTTGTTTTCATTTTCCTGAAGCATGTCAAACAATTTTAAAAGATTTTATGGGTTTTTTTTTTGCACGTCTAAAAAAGATTTCATCTTATAACTCTTGACTGACAGTCTGGATAATATGGAATTCAAGATTTGAAATAATTTCTTTTTATAACTCTTAAAGCACCTCTTCGTTATCTCCTAGCAGTTAATTTTTCTGATGGTAAGTCTGATGCCAATTGGCTTCTAATTCCTTTGCAAATAAACTGTTTTCCCATCTCTCTAATAGTTTTTAAGACTTTTTTTTAATCCTGGCATTCTGAGATTTGTTTACAATCTTTAATTCACTGCTTAGGATTCAATGGGATCTTTCAATCATAATCCTATTTCTTTGGTAATTTTTAATTGTTTTGATTAGTTTTCTCTTCCCCATTTAAAAAAGTTGTATCTATTAAGCTTCATGGATTGATCTGTGTTGCTTTTTTTCTGCCTTAATATTTTCTCTTTTTCTTTTTGAACAGTTTTATAGAGGTTTCTTTGACTTTATATTTCAGTCCTTTTTTTCTTGTTTAAAATTCATATTTTTGATTTCCCAAAACTCACTGAGAGTTCCTCCTTTTGCTCTTTGGGTTTGATCGTGGGACTCTTAGAGTTCCTCCTTTTGCTCTTTGGGTTTGATCGTGGGACTCTTAGAGTTCCTCCTTTTGCTCTTTGTGTTTGATCGTGGGACTCTTAGTGTTCCTCCTTTTGCTCTTTGGGTTTGATCGTGGGACTCTTAGTGTTCCTCCTTTTGCTCTTTGGGTTTGATCGTGGGACTCTTAGTGTTCCTCCTTTTGCTCTTTGGGTTTGATCGCGGGAC
The DNA here is from genome assembly GCA_024291935.2 of Okapia johnstoni. Lineage (NCBI taxonomy): Eukaryota > Metazoa > Chordata > Mammalia > Artiodactyla > Giraffidae > Okapia > Okapia johnstoni. The sequence continues at coordinate 6,988,009 of CM044326.1, forward strand.
TCTTAGTGTTCTTCCTTTTGCTCTTTGGGTTTGATCGTGGGACTCTTCGAGTTCCTCCTTTTGCTCTTTGGGTTTGATCGCGGGACTCTTAGTGTTCCTCCTTTTGCTCTTTGGGTTTGATCGTGGGACTCTTAGTGTTTCTCCTTTTGTTCTTTGGGTTTGATCGCGGGACTCTTAGTGTTCCTCCTTTTGCTCTTTGGGTTTGATCGTGGGACTCTTAGAGTTCCTCCTTTTGCTCTTTGGGTTTGATAGCGGGACTTCTCCCCGGGATGCTAACAGCTCTCTTCTATTCCCTGACCTTCTTTCCCGTGAGGTTGAAGGTTGTATTTCCTCATATTGGTTTTTCTCATTCATGCTACTTTTTTCCCCCCCTCAAATATCTACTGACTCTTGGCTGTCTGCTCATATTTGTAAATGAAAAGGTATGTTGGTAAGTGTAGTCAGTTGGCTTGGCTTTCCTAGGTTGTTGATCACTTCTGTCTCTATAAATAAGCCAGTGTGACTACAACCCAGCTTCCCAAGGGTAGGCAGGTGGACAGACAGGTTGACATCACCTTCTCTGTGCACCCTCCACGCGACAACATGGGGGGCTTCAGCGTGGAGACACGTCTCCCACCAGAGAAGCCCTCATGTTCTCCTGGCCAAGCCTTCATTTGCTTTAGAGTAGTCCCTAGGTTCATTCTGGAGGTAACAAACATTGCTTCCAGTGGCCTAGAAACTGACCTGGAAAGTCACAGTGCTTAAGGGAGGGCTCCGATCCCCCAGGCCTATTCTCCCATGCCCCCTTTTCCTCTTCTTCCCTAAGTTCCTTCATCCTCAGAAAGCTAGCTCTAACCTCTCCTCCAGATAACTTTTGTACTTACATGGCAGACGGCACCTTCTGCTATATACATGTATAGACACACACACACACATGTGTATACACACACATGCACATATATATATATATAATCAATATCTAATTTTAACCAGCCTAATTTCTGTGTCTTAGAATAAAGTTTATGTTTTGCTGATTGCCCTACCATTCAACCCTTAGTATCCTGGATTTATTTCCTTTTTATCTACATCGGTTCTGTACTTTCAATGGGAGATTTTGTGGAAGCGAATGTAAATAAGTGTGCTCTGTCTACCATATGGAACCAGAAATCCTTTTAATTCATTGTTAATAGTACAGGTGGGACCAAAGCATCCAACTCTCCTTGGACTGTGAATAAGAAAATGGAAAGAGGCGTTCACTGAATACTTTAATCAAGAGAGAATTCTTATCATGCATGCGTGCTAAGTCACTTCAATCCTGTCCAACTCTTTGCGAGCCTATAAACTGTAGCCTTCCAGGCTCCCCTCTCCATGGGATTCTCCAGGCAAGAATACTAGAGTGGGTTACCACGCCATCCTCCAGGTGATCTTCCCGACCCAGGGATCAAACCGACACCTCTTATGTGGGTTCTTTACCACTAGCACCACCTGGAAAGCCCCTAATTCTTATACAGTGGTTAAAAGAGGAAGTTTAATTCCAGGCCCATCACTCCTTAAGCTGAGGGCCTAGGGACGCATTTCTTAAAGGCTCCCTGACTCTCTTTCCTCATCCTTATAATCAGAACTAAAACCAGTATCTTACTTAAGGGATGGTATGAGGGTTGAAGAAGGGCCCCACTCCTGACACGCAGTACCCCCTCAGAAAGTGCTTGACACGCAGTACCCCCTCAACAAGTGCTTGACACACAGTACCCTCAACAAGTGCTTGACACACAGTACCCCCTCAACAAGTGCTTGACACGCAGTACCCCCTCAACAAGTGCTTGCTCTATGATGTGTGCCTTCTCTGATGGCTGTCTGCAAAATTTTTGTTGAAAATGTGCAAGGTTAAGTCTGATATAGATATTGTTTATCTCTCCACTTCAACAAAGAATCATGCACATCTGGTCTGAAAAATGGCAGCATAAGTGACAAACCGCAGGTTAACCATGAACAAGGCTGGAAGGGGCTGTCAAGCCTGCCACGTGCAATCAGCTGATTTCTCCAAAGAAGAAAACATGACCCAAGAAGTAGGAGTCGGTGACCATGTGACAGAGCCCTCATCTGTATCTGTATCCAGGTCTCCAAATTCTCCATGGAAAGGGGCAAAGGGCACCTAGTGTTTGCCAGGCATTGCTCAAGTCTCCTTTAACCCTCCCAACCGAAAGCTACTTCTGCTATTTCTATATTTTATGGAGAGAAGATTGAATGTAGTAGAGAAGCAGCTTATGTGGGGCTGAGTCTTAAAGTCTGTATGGGAGTGAAAACTACATGCAGTTGAGTCATCCTGAATTCCCTGCCGTGAGTTGCTGCAACGGAGAACAGTATATCAGACCGCCCATAAATCCAACACAACATGTCTTACATCCCGCCTTGAATCAAACCATTATTTCTTCAACCAAACATCAGATAAAGCAGTGGACTTGCAATTAGCAGGGTGTGATGTGTGGGGAAAAAAAAGTGAACTTTATCACAGGAATCTCCTGGATGGAAGAGAAGCCTGAGATCTCAGGCTGAGGATGGCAGAATCCCATGGTCTGTGTTCCTGTTTGTCCGGGACAGTCACTTACTGAATGAAACAGTGGGTTTTTCGTTAAATCTTTCATTAAAAGAGTTCTTACCTTCTAATTCTCTCTTTTTTTGGTCATGGATCCCTGCAGTTGAATTGTGAAGTTCAGCTAGTATAGGATGGAAGCCCCCAGCTATTTGAATAAGTCACACAGCTGGAAGATGGGAGACTGGGGATTTGTACCCCTCCTCCAAGGTCCAAGCTCTTTTCATGGGCTCCTCCCTACGGTCCCAATGGGGACTCCTGTTCTCTAGTTCACCATGCTGGGCTAATTTAGTTCAGTTTGACATTCAACACACATGGCTTCTGTTTTCTGCTATAAATCTCCAGACGTTTTATGGACCAATAATGTCCAATGTGTACATGGACTGTTCTGCTGCTTGGTAATTACCACTGACCTCTTTCCAAGACCCTTCTCCATAAAGAGGCCACCTCTTTGGGGCAGCTTTGCCATCTCCTTCTCTCCAAGGCTGTAGGTGGAACAACCAAGTTCTTAATTAGGCAGCCTGCACAGGGAAGCTTGGTGTCAGATTTCCAGGTCAGCCTTTGATAGAGGGGTAATCAGGGGAGGTGATGCATCGACTTTGATTAAAGAGCTGTGATGAATCAAGATAAAATTGACATTTAATTTCTTTTGGACGAACTAATCTTGTAGACCAAACTTAAAGGTGAATTGTCTTCTCTTCTGGTGTGTGGGGCAGGGGCAGTTGTCCATGATGGAAAAGGTAACCCTGAAAAAAAATTGCTATAATTTCTTTCTTAAATCGCAGATATTTAATTGAACACGGGCTCATGGGTTGATTTAGTGGAGTTACAATTCCTCCCAACATTTTTGTCCTAACAGAATTCCACCCAAATCTTTGCAGCACACGAGAACAACTTAAGCATATGCCCCTTCTCTCCACCAGGGCCCCTATCCATGAGGGACCCTGACCACTTCTTGAGCATCTCATTTACTGCCATACCCACCTCACTCCCGGAGTCAGTGGGAAAATGATCCTTTGTAATTCAAAAATCAAAAACAAAACCCTAAATCAAACGAAAATAAAATCCTGGGTGTATAGCAGCACAGGTAGAGTAACGATGTGCTTTGAAAAAAACTACCGCAAAATGTGTGATTATTTTTCCTAATTGAACTGATACACCTTTTCAAAAAGAGGAAAGAGCTTCAAGAGATAATTGTGCCGACTTTATTGTCAAATAAAAATAACAGGAAAACAGTAACTCACCCGTCAATAAACTAGGATACTGGCAGATATTCTCAGAACGCGCGCGCGCGCACACACATCAGTGCCCTGAGAATCTCCAAGGTGAAGTGACTTAGGAGAGCAGTGGGTTCTCAGGCTTTGGTTGGCTTGGACGTGGCGAGGGCGGCAGGGAGCTCCTGGCGAAGTAGCAGCCTCTTATCAGTAGATGGGAGTAGAGTGACGCGGATGAACCGCCGGGCAGCCGGGCTGGAAACGGTGCCCTCGATTTCAGCCTCTCCTGCTCCTTTGGCGTTACTGCAGGGAAGAAAAGGAAGACAAGCCAAGGCGGTGAATCAGATAAGAGGACTTTTAAACGCTTGTCCCTCTAGGACTTAATGAGATCAAGGCAGTAACATGGGCAGATTCAGGAAACTGTATTTCCGGCTAAGCTCGCCATTTCATTTTGCACTTTAATTTGCTTAGGAAATAAGGTGATTGTTTTTTGCTTTAATTCTCACATTCTTACTGTGTGTCCTCTCTTTCTCTTCCCTCTCTTCTTGTCTCACTCTTTTCCTCTTTCCTTTATAGCTACAATTCCTTTTGTAGCCATAACATCATTTTTGGAGTGAAATATAACTAAAAAATTTTAAATGGCTATCAATGTTTCTTGTAAAGTGTCTGATTATGAAACTTTTTCTCTAAAGTACAGAAGGAAGCGAAGTCATAAAATTTCTAGTATAACTTTTCTATTTTCTTTGGAAGAAGATCAGGTAGGATTTAAAGCATTGCTCTAGTGTTAGTTAAAACACCATATCCTAGCATAGATATTATATATACAGAACCAATAAAAATATATAATGAATTTAGATATAAACTTGTAAATGCTCCTCTACTCCTAGCATATTTGTCAACATGAGTGAGTATAAAGATTTTTCTTTTAACTAACTAATTAATTCATTTTCCCTTTATTCCCATTTCTTGCTTTCATGCCAGCCATCGCCCTTGTTTCCTCACAGGCAACTAGGCTAAAGTATTGCATATACTTACATATAAATATATGTATATATGTACATACATACATATATTGTATGTGTTCTTAGAAAATATGTATTGTTGTTTGTGAGCATGTTTTCTAATTTACTTTCATGATATTGTGCTATTGACCTTGTTCTATTTCTTTTTCCACTCGGTATTCTGATTTAAGAATCTATTCACATTGCCATGCGTACCTCCAGTCTCTTGCCCTGAGGTGCTGCAGAGGATCCTAGCTATCAAATGATGCATTTCCGTTCCCCCATGAGTGGACAACTATGCTGATAATTCTCCATGTTCCAAAGAATACTGTGCTGAACATTCTTACTTCTGCCTTCTTGTGGACTGTGTGACTCTGGAACATATGCCAGGAAACAACATTGCTGTGTCGGTGGATATACTGTAACTAATTTCACGGCTCTGTTTTTTGTTCCTACTAGCAGCTCCCTATCAGACATCTCTGTATCCTTGACTAGAAGTTGTCTAGAGAGCAAGGAAGTTCTCTCCGCTTATTCCGATATTCTTTTATATTCTTTGTTAGACTTTAATAAAAATATTATTCATAGAAATTGTGTATATTCCTGAGTAGATTTCCAGATCTTTATAATTTTTGCAGTTATCGTGTCTTTTCCTTAAAGATATATTTTCTAGTTGTTTATTGCTGGTGTTGACAAATTCTATTCATTTGTCAGCAATTTTGCATTTAGCAAATTTTCTGAACAATCTTAGTGATTCTAATAGCTTATGTGTTGATTCTATTGTATTTTATTGGTAAAGAATATATTGCCTGCAAATATCAATACTTTGCTACTTTATCCTTACACGTTTTACTTATATATCATTTCTCAAAGTATTATGCTAAATAGTGACAGTAATAATGGGAATTCCTGTCTTGTTTCTAGTCTAAAGTCAATGTTTGCAATTTTCCCATTAATTTTAATGCTTGCTATAAGTTTTTAGTTATATATATTTATATATTAATAAAACACACACATATATATATAATCAATTTAATGAAGTTCCTTTCTGTTTCTAGTGGGATAAGACACATTTCTATATCTATTGACATGATCTTATGATTTTTGGTCTGTGGCAGACTGAATTGATAGATATCTCAAATATTGAAACATTCTTACATTTGGGGGAGGGATGTTTTGGTGATAGCAAAGCAGGATGCCTCTAATAAGAAATTGTCAGCAGTAAATTTCTCTGACACATTGTGCTAATTTATTTTGAAAGTTACATTTATTTATTTATTGATGCATTTATTCAGTTACTATAGATTTTGATTTTCTCTGTATCAGGTCTTGGATTGGATACTGGGGGTACGCTTTTCATTCCGTCAGTATTGAGTCTGGAAAGTGAGTGACTTGGCCCTGCGGCAGCTGGGCTCTCCACTGGCTCTCAAGTCCACTGGGTGAGAAGCAGTACAGCCTCTCTTGACTGTTGTCTTGGCTGTGAAAGGTAGGTTGTCAGTTCTTGCCGCCATTTAAGAAGGTGGGGGGTGGGGGGGATGCTAAGATGGAAAGCAGGTAGCCTTGGGAAGTAGGAACTGAAGGAACTACTTTGCATATGAGCTAGGCTTCCATTCAGGTTCATGGCCAATAGTATATGGACCAGTTGCTGGATTCACCAAGACTTAAAAAAAAATACTGTGATCTCCTTGTTTATTGCTCAGTTACTTTGGTCAGTTTGGCACAGTTACAATCCAATGAGAATCATAGGCAAGCCCTTTGCAAAACAAGTGTTAAAAAAAAAATCCCAACTGAAAATTATTTAAACAATGAAAACAGAACTCATTCTCAGCCAAGTATTTTTTTTTTCTGAGAAAATATCTCAACTTAAGACATACTATGTCCTTGAAGGGAAAAAGGATGCGTTGTGAAAAGGATTCCAGCTTTGAACCTGAGCTGTGAACTGCAGATGCAAACTGCATGGTCACCGGAGGCCCACACGGAAGTATTAGGTGGCGTGTGGTCAGGGTGCTCGTGTCACTGAAAATGGTTTGGGAAGAAATAAAAACGTAGGATACCTGAGATGAGGTAATTGGATTTTTGGCTCCCTCCTCTCACCTAATCGAATGTGCAAATAATCTGTCTGCACAATGAGCTCACGCCCAGGGCTCTTCTCTCCGGCATTTGTATGCAGTGAGCATGTGTGTGTGTGTGAATTCACACCAAATCTCACAGGCTCTATTTTCCTGCAGTGAGATCTCTGTATGCCCAGAACAAAATGAAAAATGGCTTCTTAATTGTGATAATCTTCACAACTTTAGCATGCAGTCTCCTGGCTGTTTTCTCCGACCTGTCATAAAAGCGGGGGATGAAGATGAGGCGGTGACCATTCAAGGGGATTGTTAAGGAGCTTCTGCTGCCTGTTGGTGTATGTGTTGCACTCAGCAGGGGCCACTTGATTATGTATAACTGTAATATTTGCCTGTGTGTCTCCTACCCCGACATTTGAGACATTGATTTTCTTTCAGCCACTCCCCTATTGTGAGGCTGCTAAGTATAGGCTAGACTCTGATCCTATGGGAAAATCTCTCTGTGGTCCAAAATCCTTTTAAGGATTAGCATCTCAACTAATGGCATTGCATATTTCCATATGGGCTGAACTAAACTACTGGATCAATTTGCCTTAATAATCTGTGATTTCCTCCCACTTTTCAACCTTGCCATGTCTGCAGCTTTGGGCAGACTTAATGTACCCTAGAGGGTGAACATGGGGGAAGTCAGGAAGAATTTCCTGGAAAGGCAGCTTTATATCGGAGTATTAAAGAGAACTAGTGAAGAGGGGGAAGGGTGCTGCAGGCAGGGGCATAGAAAGGACAACGACTTAAAGATGCAAGGGCAGATGGCCCATTCGGGGAGGTGAGCGAACCAGCTTGATAGAAAGATGGGAAGCAGCAGAGTGTGGGGAAGATGGGGCAGGCAGACATGCGTTTCATGTCAGCTGTTATCCTCGCTGACTCGGGAAGCCAAGGCAGTGTTTGAAGCCCTACCTTTGCACGTACTTTGGCTCTTGTAGCTTTGTCGTCCTGTGAATCTGCCTGGTTAGCTTCTGTCTTTATAGGAGGTTAGCTTAAGATCAATTTCTCCAGAGTAAAAATATGTATCTAAACTTGAGGCGTTTGTCATTCTTTAGGTTAGAATCTTTCCTCCCTTATCACCTCTTATTTAAGCATACCCCTGCAATAGTAACTTTACCTAAAACTGATAAGTAAATAAATGCCCCTGTGATTCTCATTACATTCAAAAAGCTAAGATCATGGCATCTGGTGCCACACTTCATGGCATATAGATGGGGAAACAATGGAAACAGTGACAGCCTTTATTTTCTTGGGCTCCAAAATCACTGCAGATGGTGACTGCAGCCATGAAACTAAAAGACGCTTGCTCCTTGGAAGAAAAGCTATGACCAACCTAGACAGAATATTAAAAAGCAGAAACATTACTTTGCCAACAAATATCCATCTAGTCAAAGCTATGGTTTTGACCATAGCTCTCACATCCATACATGTGAGAGTTGGACTATCAAGAAGGCTGAGCACCAAAGAATTGATACTTTTGAACTGTGGTGTTGGAGAAGACTCTTGAGAGTCCCTTGGACTGCAAGGAGATCCAACCAGTCCATCCTAAAGGAAATCAACCCTGAATATTCATTGGAAGGACTGATGCTGAAGCTGAAGCTCTAATACTTTGGCCACCTGATGCAGAGAGTCAACTCATTGAAAAGACCCTGATGCTGGGAAAGATTAAAGGCAGGAGGAAAAGGGGACGACAGAGGATGAGATGGTTGGATGGCATCACTGACTCAATGGACATAAATTTGAGCAAGCTCCAGGAATTGGTGAAGGACAGGAAGGCTGGCGTACTGCAGTCCATGGGGTCGCAAAGAGTCAGACATGACTGAGTGACTGAGCTATACTGAACTGAATTGATAATTCTCAAGTTATTAATTTGTTAAAAGTACAGGACTCCAACATCTTCAGACTGCTGTTTTTCAGTTGCATTCCTGAAATCCACAGTCATGAGTCATGGTGATGGTGTCACACTGCATGAAGGTCAAGAAAAGTTAGCTGTGGGGGAGAATGCTTCTTCTGGCCAAGATGGAACGATATGGACTTGATTTATCCTCTCAGCCAAAGCTACTGAATTTACCTTTGAACTCTATGCTAATTCAATTATTCTCACCAAGGACTCAGAGTATATGTGACTTAGACTCATGGTAATAAGATCAATCATGAATTTTGGATTGTATAACTTTTTATGGCTTATCGAGCATGATACTATAATGGAAGGGGGCTTCCCAGATGGCTCAGTTGTGAAGAATCTGCCTGCAAGGCAGGAGATGTAGGTTCGATCTCTGGGTCAAGAAGATTCCCCTGGAGGAGGAAATGCAACCCACTCGAGTATTCTTGCTGGGAAAATCCTATGGTCAGAGGAGCCTGGTGGGCTACAGTCCAGGGTGTCACAATGAGTCAGGCATGACTGAGCGACTAGTATGCATGCACTGTAATGGAAAGAGCATTGATTTACAAAGAACTCTGGGTTCTTGGGAAAGACAGAGCATGGAATGGAAAGCCAGTGTTTACTGAATACTTCTTAAGTGCCAGGCATGGTGAGGAGCATCTCCCATCTATTATCTCATTCACTCCTTACTAAAATCTTGTGAGGAATGAGTTAGTGTTTCTGGGCATGGAAATTGAGAATCAAGGGACTTGTTCAAAGTCAAACAATGATAAAGGGTCACACTGTGCACACTTTTTCTATTGCACTAAGCTGAATGAGGGTGGTTCTTTTTATTTTCCTAATTGATTTCAGGCCAGTTTGTAAATAGACACACACAGAATAAAACATTAAATAATCACCGAGAGCCAGGATCTTGTCTCAGGCATTTTTGACTCCCTAGAGCCCATGTCAGAACCTGTCACCTAGTGGCTGGGAATGTTTGCTGGATGTTTGAGAGGAAGAAAGAGAGAAGGAAAGAGAAAGAGGGAAATAAAAGAGAGGGAGGAAGGAACATGAAGAGAAAAAGAGAAAAGAGGAAAACAGAAAAAAGGGGTAAGACCCAAGCAAGAAAGAGGGCATAATTAACCAAAAAACAGGCCATAAGAAGACCACTGTAATTGAGCCCATAGTTTCATGAGGTACTTCTTGCTGGTTAGTGGAACTGAAATCATGTTTGACTTCATCCATGAGTCAAGACCAGGATATCACGATTTCTGCTTCTGGCCAAGACTAAGTAACATGGACTGGATTTACCCTCTCACTTGAAATAACTGAAAAAAAAATCAGACAAAATATATGAAAAAGTGGTTTTCAAGATATTGGACATTAGGCATGAAGGGCAGTGATCCCTGAGAGAGGGAAACAAACCAGATGAATCCTATAGCTGCCCCCAGCTTACTGTCTGGAGAGTTTCTGGGTTGCTGCACAGGGAGGAAAAATCCAGGTACTGCCGGGGGTCTTTCTGAGTCGAGGAGATGGAGAAGGTGACATAGAGGCCAAGAGTTTAAGGGGTAGAGCACCAGACAGGAGAGTATTCTAATGAGTCCCTGCTGAGTCTTCAGTTGTGACTGATCAGCACATGAATGGGAGGAACCTACCCAAGGCTTTGGAAAGAGAAACAAAAAAGGATTACTATGAACAATCCCCAGGACTCCCATAGAGCCCAGAACAGTTCCTTTTACCACCAGCCAGAGTGGAAAACCTCAAAGTATGCTAGACATAATATATAGTATTCATAAGAATTCTGTCTTATTCAGTGCATCATAAGTGGGGAAACAGCCCTAAACTAAATGTTTCATTTTGAAGTAACAGAGCTGGCTCAATACAGTAAAATTTATAATGTCCGGAATTAGCTTAAAAATTACCATCCATAAGAAGAATCAGGAAGATATGAACATAATGAGGAAAAATAAAATCAATCAAAACTGTTGGGGAAATAGCATAGACAGTAGAATTACCAGACAAGGATATTTAAACAGTTGTAATTGTGTTCCACATATTCAAGAAGCTAGAAGAAAGAGTGATCATATTAAGAAAAGATGCAGAATATACCGTGAGTCTCCTACATACAAATGAGTTCCTTTCTGAATGCACTCGTAAGTTCAATTTGTTCATAAGTTCAATATAGCTTAGGTACCCAACTAACACAATTGACTATACAGTACTGTACTGTAATAGATTTATAATACTTTTCATGTAAATAATACATTAAAAAAACACAGAAAACAACAAAATGTTTAATCTTACAGTACAGTACCTTGAAAAGTAGAGTAGTCTAGTACAATAGCTGGTAGCACTGAATTGCATTCTGAATGGCTGCTGCAGTACTGTTCTTCGTTCAGATTTTGTACCTCAAAAACTAACTGTGCCTCTTCAAAGAAAATCCCATGTTATTTCCCTCATCATGAATCTCTTCTTACTCTTCTCTCTCTTCTTCTTTTCCTTAGGCCTCCAATTCCATCAGGTCTTCATTAGTAAGCTCATTGTATCATACAAGGAGAGTCCACTGGAGATGTCCTCTTGTAGATCTAGCTCCAGCTTCTTGCTGAGGGTTGCTAAGTTCCCATGTTTCTTCTCTGAGTCTTCATGAAACTCTTAGATTCCTCTGGAATCGGAGTTAAACTGAGTGGAACTTGAAGCTGATGTTGATTCTACATCCACACATAGAGGAATTTCTCCATCTCATCCATCACTTTTCCATGCTACTTTGATATTATTGTCGACATAACTGGCACAGCAGACTTCACGTATTCCATGATCTTGTCCTTGTTCTTTAGAATCATGTCGATGGTTGAACAATTCATGTCATAAGAATGAGTGATGTCAACCATCTTTCCGCCTCACTCCACTTTCTCAATGATTTTCGCTTTTGTTTCCATCGTTATCCCTTGGTGCTTCTTATCAGTATCAGCTACATCACCACTGCTTTCACACTTGCTTTTGAACATCCTGGACAGTAAAGATACTGTATTTTATACAGTACTGTATAGTAAAGTACACAACAGCACAACCACTTGTAAAAGATGCACACATGTGACAATGTATGCCAAACACATGAGCTAACTTATGTGATTAGACATGTGAACACATGTTTCACTGGGGGTCACTCAGATGGCCTGGATGACAGCTTCATCCATAAGCTGAGTGGTTGGTGCATGCAGGTCTCCAAACCATCACCGCTGGGATAAATCAAGATCCATGTGAGAGGATCCAGGGTTCAGAATTCCAGTGGAAGGATCTGAATCCTGAGATGTCGGAAATGATGGGATCTTTAGAAGCCAACGTCAAGTACAAATCAGGAAAAAGAACTTGAAGTGGGATAAGGGAAGAAAAGGGCTTAGGACATGGACTATGTGCCAAACACAGGTATCTGTAGCTTGGTTTTTGTGTGTGTGTGTGTGTGTGTGTTAGGTAGGGATGTGTAATGGGAGGGGTGTTCGATTCAGGGGATGGTGTATGGAAAAGTTTACTTCTTTAAAGTGCAGAGTGAGGCATAGAGCCAGGCACCCCAGACACACAGCTTCCTGGGGCCCGGGCTTCCCTGAATTACAGATGAAAGAGTCAGAGGAATGGGCACCAGTTCCTGGCGGGGTCTCCAGATTTGGTCTCTGCTCCTGTGATGTGGAATGGCGATGCCGGACTCTCTCTCTCACAGCCAGGAGGAGAGACTCATGCTCAAAGAGCGGGTGCTCCTGAAATACTCTGAACATTGAAGAGGCTTTATTAGCAGCTTGCTTGTTCTGAGAGTGGGAACAAAGGGAAGGAGGATCTGGAACTCTCAAGTGGTGAAGGAATTAGGTCAGTTTCAACAACTTTACTTCTGATTTGCTGAAATCAGACATCTTAGGTAGAGATACCTGGAGAGCCAATGAGAATGGATGGGAGAGCCCTGGGCTTACTCAGTACAGCTGAAAATCTTGCGAGGCCTCTCAGAGCATCCTGGGGTTGCCTGGGCTGGGGGCAGAAGGGCAGTGAGTGGGGAAGGAAGGAGGGGAAGGACTGTGCTGATTATAGCCCCTGGTACTTCTTCCTACAGAGCACTGTAGCTTGCGTCTGCTTTACACACTATGTTTTATTTAAAGATTTCATCTGAGTGAAAAGTCCCAAGGCTTATTAAAAAGAAAAAAAACCAAAAGGCTGAAAGCAATGCTTCTAGAGGAGTATTCTAAGACACAGCAGGGCAGCACAGGTGGAAGAATGAGATGGACGCCCTCTGTGCACTCAGCAGCCAGGTAAAAATTATGGAAAAACTTGGAGCTTTTGGATAAACTATGAACTCTGTTTGCATGAGGATTAAGGGTATCGTTTTGATGATCAAAGCGTAGGTACTGAGTGCTTTCTATAGCATTTATCTTTCAGTTAACATAAGCCAATTCAGCAATATGAACGATAATTAATACACAATAAACTTCTAGCCTCAGCTCTCAATCCCTCTTCCCTAGGGACTAAGGAAATGCTTAGCCAGGACCTTTGTGTCCTGTCTGGATTTCCTTGTCTCATCTGTAGGAGTCCTGCCACCATCACTCTGCAAACGCAATCTCTTGGTGGGGCAGGAACTATTCAGGCTTCAGGCTTTAACTGAGCATCTTCACTGACTGCTTCTTCTGCCCGTCTTGTGCTCTTCACTGCGGAGGATCCCAGAAGTTACAGCTGCCTCCCATGCATGCTGAAAAAACCAATGACTGTGCCTGTTTAATTTATTGCTGCAGATGGGTGTTGGATTTTCTCTGTCAAAGTGCTTCCCTGGTGGCTCAGAGAATAAAGAATATGCCTGCAATGTGGGTGACCCGGGTTCAATCCCTGGGTCAGGAAGATCCCCTGGAGAAGGAAATGGCAACCCACTCCTGTATTCTTACCTGGAGAATCCCATGGACAGAGGAGCCTGCCGGGCTAAAGTCCATGGGGTTGTAAAGAGTCAGACATGACCAAGCGACTAACACACACAGTCAAAGTGCTAGAGTTTCAACCCAGCCTCTTGCCCTTCCATAGCTGCCCTCACATGAAACCCACCATGGCAGTGGGAGGTCCTTTTTGTCCCTGAAGTTTTAGCATCAAGAGTAGCTCCAAGAATGTGTCAGAATTGGAAAGGGAGAAGCATCAATTACACCAAAGTTATCCATTTGTTACTTTGACATGTGTTTATTGAACCTCTAGCTGATTCCAAACATTGTGCTGGGGATAAAGAGATGAATTCAACAGCAAGGTCATTCCTGCAACAATGGGGCAAATGGAAGTGTTGGTCAGGGAGTAGGTGGTTAGGAGCTCTAGACTGGTTCTAGATCATCTCACGGTAGTTTCTCCTCTGGTTGAAGCCTCCTAAGGAGTTTTCCATTTATTTACCTGCATTGTCTTACCTTTCTTATAAGTTACAGATCACTTTGCAAAACACAAAAATTCCATACTGGTAGAAAGAATTCTTTATTACATTTAAACTTAACTCAGAGGTGATGATCTACCAGCTCAGTGGGCTACATTGCCTATGGATCAAATTTGCAGCAAAATATTTCATTTGACTGACACAGTAGTTAATCATTTTCTCATTAGAAGGCTTTTAGATAGGCCATAAACTCTGTGCTTTGTCACAAGCCCCACCGTACCTTATTGTTCTACCCTTAACTATATTTATTTGCCTTCTCTAACTGTATCCTGTAGATATTTGCATTTACAGCTTCTGGAAGACACTTCCCAAGTCATGAGACCAAGACAAGTAGAACTATTGAAAAGCTGTGAAATTCTAAATCGATGATTTAATGATTTAATAAATATCTATTGAGTGTCTATTAGGTGTCAGGGTCTGTGTTGACATACAATAGGGATTTAGAGTAAAATAATATAGTATGGTAAGTGAAGTAAGCTACAGAAGTGTCATTGGGGGCCATGAATTCTTCAGTGAGTATTATGAAATGCTTCACAGAGGATGCTAGTGAGTTTGGAACTTGTTTTGTACATATGCCTTACTGTAGCTATATATGCACCTCATCATAGGATTTTAAGCAGACAAGTGACATCAGTAAAGTAAAAAAGATAGCAATATCAATAGGTGGGAGAATTAGAGGAGCTTGAGACTAAAGACAAAGTTGTCCAGTAGGAAGTCTATTCTTGAATAATGTAGAATGAAAATAAAAGTTCGGGGCCCTTCAGGGGTGTCACAGGGTGTAGACATAAGCAAAAACCTTAAGATTGTAATGAACACAGCAAGTTCTCAGAGCTCAGAGGAAAGCAGCTTGTGAAATGGTTATGTCTGGAGAACTGGGAGACATTGTGGAGTGGGATTCAAGGTCTTAGGAGCCACACAGAGAAGCTAGAGTCATTTTTAGTATTTCTCCTTATTGCCCCATGTCTTATCACACTGGCTCTTTCTTGAAGGCTCAAACTCTCTTTGACTCCTCCATGTTACCCCTCATACTCAACACATTCAAGCTCATTCAAGGCCACTGACTCTACTTTCAAAATAAATCCAGAATCTGGCTTCTCTTCCCCATCTCCACCACTATCACCATCATCGAGACCTACTGTCCATTGTCCAAAGCCAGTTGCTTTGGGGCTGAGTCCCTGTTCCTTTAATTCCCCAGGCTGTGCGCACAGGAGGTCTTATGTGCATAGCACACATTCACTCAAGACTTGCATCTGATAGGAGCACTAAGGGCCTTGGGAAATGCAAGTCTAATAAGAAAAGTGATGAACTACCTTGAGTGAGTTAAGCTCCTCATCTAAAAGCTCTCATAGTTGAGAGTAAGCTTGCTGGGGTTGAGAGAGGGCAAGGAAAACTGACTACTGTGTTTAGAGAAGGGCTTCCCTGGTGGCTCAGATGGTAAAGCATCGGCCTGCAATGCAGGAGAACTGCACTGGAGTCTCCAAATGTACAAATTCCAGAACTGTGTTGTCCAGTTTGGTAGTCACTGGCTACTTGTAACTATTTAAATCAGATAGAATTAAATACAATTATAAATTCAGTCCCTTGGTCACACTAGTCACATATCGAATCCTCAGTGTGGCTAGCGGCTATCATATTGGATAGCACGTATATAGACAATTTCTATCATAGTAGAAAGACTTGGACATCACAGACCTAGAATCAAGAGACAAGGTTAAAACTGTCTGTCTTGATCTATGGTAAGGAAAATGCCTAGAGGCAAGGATGTCTCCGCAATGGTTATCCAGATTACCATTACCAGTCTTACCATAGTGGGGTAAGAGCTGATCATTATGGTGCTGCTGCTGCTAAGTCGAGACAGTCGTCTCCGACTCGGTGCGACCCCATAGATGGCAGTCCACCAGGCTCCCCCATCCTAGGGATTCTCCAGGCAAGAACACTGGAGTGGGTTGCCATTTCCTTCTCCAATGCAGAAAAGTGAAAAGGGAAAGTGAAGTTGCTCAGTTGTGTCTGACTCTGTGCGACCCCATAGACGGCAGCCCACCAGGCTCCCCTATCCCTAGGATTCACCAGGCCAGAGTACTGGAGTGGGCTGTGATTGCCTTCTCCGATTCTGTCAGAGCAGAGCAGCCCAAACAGAACACCTTCTGTGGTAAGTTTGAGGATGACAGGGTTGACCAGGGAAGAGAAAGGACACAACACATTTCAACGGGTGAGGCCTGGACACGGTTGTGTCAAAGGGGAGATTTCTTCCGGAGGCTGTTGTAAGGTCACCACCCTGAAGGAGAATGGGGCGAGGAAACTCTTAGGGGAGAGGGGAGTAGGAGAGTGGTCTTATGTGTTCAGGTGATGCTGATTAGCAGCAAGGTGGGAAGTCTATGAGTCAGAGAACTTTGAAAGGAAGCAATGGTTTGGGATCTTGTATAGTTACAGAGCTTGTCTTATCTGTGGTTGGAAGATGGTTCCATATGGTGCAGTTTCACAGGGTATGTGGAGTAGGTAGGCTCTAAATAGCTAAAGATATGTTTATTTGGACTATGTTTCAAATAACTGAACGTGTATGATCTCGAATATAGTCCATGGGATTCTCCAGGCAAGAATACTGGAATGGGTTGCCATGCCCTTCTCCCGGGGATCTTCTCAACCCAGGGATTGAACTCACATCTTTTAAGTCTCCTGCATTGGCAGGTAGGTTCTTTACCACTAGCACCACCTGGGAAGCTCACCCAGTACTAACCTGATTCAAAGAAGTCAACAGTCTGGGGGAAATTTTAGGATGATACCCAGAGACTATCACTGGCCCATTTATAACTGCTTTCCTAGACAACAAGATCACTATTTGTGGTTCAACTTCTGTATCTGTAATTTTTTAAAACATAGATTTCATTTTAGTTACTATTCTTTCTTTTTAGAATAATTTTCCTAATGAGGGTGGGCTTCTGTTTACCTTTTCAAAAAGACCTCTAATACAATAAAGATTAGGATTATACTAAAATTTCTTTACTGGTAGCAGAACTGGAAAAGAATCCCCGTGCAGTGCAGGAGACATGAGCGACTAAGCACAGCATAGCACAAAATCTCATCCTAAAACTTGGTTGGCAACTCCTGTGGCGTGCAGGCTTCCCTCCTATCACAATCGGTAAAGAATCTGCCTGCAAGGCAGGAGACCTGGGTTGATCCCTGGGTCAGGAAGATCCCCTGGAGGAGGGCATGGCAACACACTCCAGTATTCTTGCCTGGAGAATCCCATGGACAGAGGGGCCTGGCAGACTACAGTCCAGGAGGTTGCAAAGAGTCTGATGTGATTGAGTGACTAAGCACATAACACAAAATCTCTTCCTGAAACTTGGGTGGCAACTCCTGTAGCGAGCGGGCTTCCCTCCTAGCTCAGTCTGTAAAGAATCCGCCTACAATGCAAGAGTCCGCCTGCAATGCAGGAGACCTGGGTTTGATTCCTAGGTCCGGAAGATCCCCTGGAGAAGGAAACGGCAATCCACTCCAGTACTCTTGCCTGGAAAATCCCATGGACAGAGGAGCCTGGCAGGCTACAGTCCATGGGGTCCCAAGAGTTGGACATGACTTAGAGACTAAACCACTTAAACCATCACCACCTGAAGTGTGTTTCTCACTTTCTATTTTAAACTAGGGATAATTTTCCTACAGCTCTTATTTCTGCTTCTGGACTTAAGGACAGACACTGTGATTTCAGTATTTCTGACTTCCTGCCAGGCCTAACATCAGTGTTATTTGAAGAAAAGTGAACAGGGAAGCTGCTGGCCACCTGCCAGTATCCAAAACCTCCCTTCCACACCTTAGGGGGTGGGTGGGTAAGACGGCCCGTGAAGCCCTCGCCGACTCACAGATTTCAGTAAGAAGGAACAACCCACTTCATTCTTCTTCAGAGGATGCTCCAAGTGGAACTCTCCTAGGCACATATGTTGTTTCTGCCTGTCGCACTGGATTCAGCCGAAGGATTCAGTGAGGCAGCTGATGTGATCTCAATGACCTGCCCACAGGCAGGCAGTGGGTCTGCATATTTGGATCATTGTTGGCATTCTCCCTCCCAGACTCACTTTTCAGTCTTTCACTTAGACTTGCTTCCAATAGAAACGTGTATGGCCCTGATGGCCATTCAGCACCTCACACACGCCAGGCACCCGGTAAAACACCGGAGCACACGTTACTGAAACCAAAGCCCTGTGGTGCCCCTGGGTGTGGAAGCCTTTCTGTCCCCTGTTTTCTGCAGGAAACAGACTCTAGCCTGCATGACTTTCCCTGAGCTCCAAACGGCAGAGGTTGGAACAACTGCTAATTTGGGAAGGGAGGGGTTGCAAAGATAAGGGAGGAGCAGCCAGGAAAGGACAGCGCAGCCTTGGGGCAGGGTCCTGGTTCCACTTCAAGGGATACATTTAATGGTATCTTTAAGCTTTAAAACACAACAAATGGAAGATGTCCGAACTCTTCATTCAAAAGAAACTCATCAAGATTACCTGAGACCAGATCAGAGGAGTGCAGGTCCTGCACACACCCCATCATACCAGCAACTCTACCCTTGCTATTAAACTCCTAATCAAACTCTCCTAGGTTGGAACATACAGTTTTTTGAGAGCAGGCATCCACTGTGTCCACCTTTGCCCGGCAAAGTAATAAAACTGTTCTTTTCTACTTCACACAAAACTCTGTCTTTGAGATTTGATTCAGCACTGGTGCATAGAGGCTGAGGTTTTGGCATTATTGCTCCGTTTTAACTCTGGGAGATCCATTGTTATACCTGTTTTTTAAAAAGTAGAAACTGAGGTCAGAGGGCTAATGAGTGGTAGAACGGGACACAGACCCAGGGGTTTTGACTTTAATACCTAGTTTCCGCTATTTAGTTTTTAAAGTACACTGTGAGGGCAAGTGCTCTGTATTGGTATCTGTCCAATTCTTTTGGACCCCATGGACTATAGCCCACCAGGCTCCTCTGTCCATGGGGATTCTCTAGGCAAGAATACTGGAGTGGGTAAGCCATTTCCTCCTCCAGGGACTCTTCCCAACCCAGGGATCAAACCTGTGTCTCTTAACGTCTGCCTACATTGGCAGGTGGGCTCTTTACCATTAGTGCCACTTGAGAAGTCCTAAAAGTACACTATGTACAGACAATGAAGTCTGCTTGCATTTGTCCTCGTGGCAGGTATGGTATTATTACCTGTGTTCTACAGGTGAGCACCCTGAGGCTGGATCAGGGAGGCCTGCTGATGTTCCCAAGGTCAAGAACTAGAATGGAGTGTTTCCTGGATGAGAACTTTCATCTTTCTGAACGCAATTCCTCTTCTTGCTCCACTCCACTGCTCTAAGTGTGAATAAGCCCTGTAAACAAAGATGGCCTTTTGAAGGAAGTGTTTGAAGAGATCTGTGGCTTTTTAGTAGCTGGGGTTGTTCAATGGCAACTTTCAGTTTTATGTGTTGCTCCCTGACCTGCTGCCACCCTAGTCCAAGCCTTTGGTGAGTTTCTCAGAGATGCTTCACTCCTGCTTGTAGGTGGTCCCATAGATGATGCATTGGCTCTAGAATGTAGCACCAGGGGCCCTGGGGCATGGTTGACAGGACCTTAATGTGGTCGCATTGGTGCCCTGGGGAATCTTAGTTTCTGCCTCCTAAGAACAGAATGACCTGGTGAATTTCTTTTATCTGGTAGCTGTTATTATTATTATCTTTTTTCACCTATAAATCCAGGGACCACGGGCCATGATTTTGAAGGTTTTCTCCTGCTTGGAAACAGTTTATAATAGTATTTACCCGTGCCTCCCACCAGGGCCGTGTCTCTGCCCTCTGCATACCAAACTACCATTTTTCTTTATTATCTGACTTCTTCTTGTGATCTCAGTTGTATGATCTCAATATCAGCTATTACTTTAAGAGCAGTGGTAAAATCTCTGTGCAAGGCACTATTTGAATGAGCCCCAACGATGAGAGATTTATATTTTAGACCAATTGCTCATCCCATTTAAAAAGAAAAAGGTGTCGGCCATCCCCACATAAAATACTGATGAGTCGGATTAACTGTCCAAAAGCACTTCACCAATTCACTTCCATGTAATCGTGAAGCAGAGAGTGGAACCAGTGTAGCATTTACAAAGCTGACACCAGGCATATTTGAACACGGTGAGATATGGTATCACTGGGGACAGAAAGTGAGTTTAGTTAATAATGAATGGCATATCCCATAAAATACCATTACACAGTGTTCAAGGCCCAAGAATGATGACATAATTATTAGGAGACTGGGAGATTAAGATATAATTTAAAAAAACATGACAGGGGAGGGTGTAATTGGGGAGACAAAATACACAGGAAGTTTGTAATTTACATGTCAAAATACCTTTTTCATGTTTTGATTGGATTAGACGCTGCCTTTCCACTCCATTTATCCTGGCTTCAATTAGAGGCAGCCAAAATGACATCTCCCGTTCATATTCTTGACACGCGCTGCTCATAGGCACTTTCTAATTCTAACCGACAGGAAGGGGGAAAGGGAAACTCGGTTCTGCCTCCGTCACGCTCGTCTCACTTAACCTCTTATTTGTTTCTAGACGAGCCTGTCACCGCGGTTCACATGGCTTTGCGCGTGGGCTGCACCTCCTGTTCTGGAGGAGACGCCCGTCCTAAGTTGATGTGCTCTGACCCGCAGGCACGTGGGGAGACTAAAGCCAAGCAGGGGCGGGTGGAAGAGGTCGGCGGATTCCTTTTCGAACCGGACAGGGCGAGGACATATGTTGAGAAGCCATGGAGATGTTATTAGGATTATTTTTTTCACAGCATCAAGCATAATCCCTCCAAACCAGAGGACAAGCTCCTTTTCCCCGCTTTGTTCCCTTCTTACTGGGTTTTACCTGGAGACACCCATGCATTCAGCAGGGGATAAATCCTGAGGTTTTCATTTGCCTTGGATCCCTGGCACCTCCTCTCAGAGATCTAACAGCACAAAGCCCACCTGAAAACCATCAATGAGATATTCAGGCCCACTGTCTTTCACTCCAGAGATCCCTGCATCTACCAAGCTGAAGGCATCAGGTACCCAGCAGCAATTATAATTACATGCAAGATGGAAGTTATTGTTAATTTCTCATCTCTTTGAATTGGAGAAGGAAATGGCAACCCACTCCAGTGTTCTTGCCTGGAGAATCCCAGGGACGGCGGAGCCTGGTGTACTACCCCGGGAAGTCGCGTTTATGGGGTCGCACAGAGTCGGACACGACGGAAGCGACTTAGCAGCAGCAGCAGCATCTCTTTGATGGAAGCACCTATGCTTTGCTTTTATAATCTTGATGTTTTTCTTTACAGTGGAGGCAATGACGCTGCTATATCTAGATATGTTTTAGTATATATGGTAAAAAGTAGCCTATTAGGACCTTACATATCACAGGTGACTGATGCACATAGCCTACTGATCCTCCTCATCAAATGTTTGGCTTCCACTTTGAGGAATAGACTTGGCTAAAATAAATGCCAGGCCAAATAAATGCCATCTGGTAGAAGCAAGAGGTTCTTTTCTACCAGCTGCTCCCTTGGTTCCCATTGCCACTCATACTTACTGATCCTCGATCAACAGTTTTCAATCGGACATTATTTATTTGGGTCACTGAGAAAATGCTTAAGATGACCAAAATAAATGAGCCTTGTAATAAGGAGGCGACATCCTGGGAAGGCAGCAGGGCGCATAGAGGTTCAGATCCCTGGTTGCAAATCCTCTGCTGCCATTGATGCCATGTTGGACTAGATACACCCACCCTGAGCCTCAGTTTCCCCATCTGTAAATTGGACACTATAGAGTACCTGCCTCGCACTGTTTAATGAGGGTTAAATGAAATAGATCATGTTAATGCTTATCAGGGAGCTTGATATAGTGAAGTACTGGTGAAGGTTAGCAGTTACTTGTCATTTGGCTCCAATCACATTTTCTGACCATTCCTGCTCAGCTCTTTCGCTCCCTGAGCCCTGTTATTGGGTCCTGGCTTCATCCTGAGTCCAGTGACAGGCCTCCAACAGATGGCTGCTGTTCCTGTAAGAGAATTTTCTTTTTATGGCTCAGGTTCCCCATTTTATGGCTTCTGGTCCTGTTGGGAGACCCATGTCATGTGATAATATAAGTAGATCCCCAGAGAAAATGGTGTCAAGTCAGCAGTCTGTAGCAATGTTGCATTAAATCAGGCTTGGGAGACTTCTGAGATTTCTCTGCCTGGTTAAGGAGGTACAGAGTTTGCTATTCTTGGGATGCACAGATACCCAAGTGTCTCCAGAATTCACATACCTCCTACAGCTAGGGTGAAGAAAGAGACAACTCGAAAACTTGGTCCTGAAAGCAAACCTTCTACCCCTTAGACTGAGAGCCAGTCCTGAGCCCCCTACCATCTCCCCATCCTGCTTTAGACATCATGGGAAAAAGTCTAATATTTGAGATAGAAAATATCTCAGATCTCACTACTCCCCCGGGTAGTGAAACAGTCAGTCTTAACCATCAGGTAGGGCATGACCAGAAGGGGATTGTTTTTTTCTGGAATTCTGTGCAGTGTGTGAAGAATAAGGAGCAAGGAACCCCTTTCTGAAATTTTTGCTAAGATGAAACCACTAAAATTGGTATGTAGTGTCATCATGTAATAATGCGGCACAAAGCACTTACACTTATTTGATTTAAAAAAAACTGTGAAGATGGTGACATGGAGGCTGTTAATACATTTTAAAGATAAAAAATTGAGGTTGAGGTGATTGCCTTTTTTGAAGCCATGTAGCTAAAAGGTGGAAGGGGCCACCTAGGATTCCTGATTCCAATTCAGCGGCCTTTCTGTTGAATCTCTGCCTTACCACCTAAGTCATCAGACTCTTTGTACTTCTCCAAACTCTTACCTAGGCAACTGAGAATTCCTTAAACCTGAGACCATCTAGCTCCAGGTTTGACCCAAAGAAAAAAGTCCCCTGAAGCTTGAACATGGGTTTTGGGTGGGTGTGATTCTCTTTAAACAAAGGCTTAAGACTGCATTCTTTAATTTTTTGTGAGTTTGCTTTTTCTTTCTTCTTATTTTTTTAAATTAAAAGAGATAGGGTGTGTATGCTAAGTTGCGTCAGTCGTGTCTGACTCTTTGCAACCTTATGCACTGTAGCCCGCCAGTCTCCTCTGTCCATGGGATTTTCCAGGCAAGAATACTGGAGAGGGTTGCTGTGCCCTCCTCCAGAGGATCTTCCTGACCCAGGGATTGAATCCACATCTGTTATGTCTCCTGCATTGGCAGGTGGGTTCATTACCACTAGTGCCACCTGGGAAGCCCTCAAAAGAGATCAACCAACTATGACATATTGTTTATTCTAATAGAGTTCAAATTCTCTAGACTAGGGGTGTGTTTCAATTTCATGTAAAAATTTGAATATGGTGAGTATTGAAAGCCATTTGGTTGATTGTATTAGAAATTGAATGAAAGGAAAAACTTGGCTAAGGAAACATTGTACAAAAGTTGAGGGACCATCCCCTCCTTCTCTCTTAGACACTTCCTCGGGATGATTTACTTAAATCTATTTACCTTGATATTATAGATAGTGCTGGAGAAAAAGCTCTTGGATTCTTGTAAGAGCATTCACATGCTGATTTTGAAATCCACATTGAGCTCAGAAGTGAGTCCATGTCCAGCCCTTACTTGTCCAATCACTGAAGCTCAGAGTTCGTATCACTTGTCCACATGACTCTGAAGTGCTGGAGTCAAAATTGCCCAGGGTCACAGCGCATCTCCTTTACTCCTCAGCCTCTAGCACAAAGCCTTCTACAAGGGCTGTAGATCCTCACATTCCATTTATCTGGGCAGATGTGGTGAAAAGGCTGGAGGAAGAGAGGAGGAAAGTTTATTAGACATGATTCCTCAGAGAAATAGAACCAATAGGAGATGGATCTACTTCTATCATCTATAATCTATCTACATCTATCTACCATCTATTTGTCTTCTGTGGTTATCTATGGTTATCATCTATAACTATTTATCTACCTATAACCTGTCTATCTGTCTACTGAGACTGATTGATTTCCAGGATTTGGTTCACACAGATGGATAGGCTGGAAGTTCAGGGAAGAGTTGATGCTGCAGTCTTGACTATGAAATCTGCAGGCAGGACACTCAGGCAGGGTTTCTACATTGCAGTCTTGAAGCAGAACTGCGGCTTCTTCTGGAATCCTGAGTCTTTGTTTTTAAGGCCTTCAACCAGTTGAATTACCTGTATTATGGAGGCTAATTTGATTAAAATGTTAGCATCTAGACTAGAGTTTGACCAAACAGCTGGACCATAGCCTAGCCTAGTTGTCACATAATATATCTATTGCAGGGAAATTCCCAAAAGTGATCGGTGAAGAACCTCAACAGTACTTCTTTCATCCAGCTAAGTTTTTCCTCCCTTTTGGCAGAGAAGAAAATAGAAAGAAAGTACAAACTAATGGGGAATGGGAGGCCAAACTGGATGAAACTTGTTCACAGACGATCTCCAGCTCTTTTCTTCTCTCCTCCTTCAATTTGAAGCTCAATCGCTAGAGAAATGCATCCATCGTTAACTATTGGGAGTTGCCTACTCATACTCTGCCCAAATTGCAATTGAAGGCTTTGCTTACACTGGAGAAATTAAATCAGAGCAGATGACACACATGAGCAGCATTCCCAATGAGCCCATATTTCTGTCAATGATATCCTGTGTGTTCAGCGCTAAGTTATGCCCAAAGGTTTGGAAGCACCAAATATCTCACAATGAAAATAACTTGATGCCTCATCAGTGATAGCAGAGGCGTGTGATGAGGTGCCTGGAAGAAAAGATATAGCTCATTTTTTAGAATTAAGAGGATGACTGAGGACTGCCAGTCTGGTGAAACATACTAATCAAATTAGATTAGCTTTTTTTCTTTTAAAATTAGCATCAATGACTTTTCAGAGAGCAAAGAACAAATGTTAAACTCATTTCCATCATTTCAATTTATATTTCTGACTTTATTTAATTCAATAAAAGCTAGAGTGCCCACTGCTTGGTTCACAATCCTGCCCCTTTTTAATCTCCATTCTCTCCCTATAGAATCTTATTCAATGCCATTGTTTAAATATCACCTCAGTGCTGGTGACTCATCCGTTTGTATCTCCAGGTCTGCCTTCTCCTGGGAGCACCAAACTCTTATTGAACTATCTATTAGACATTTCTACTGGGTCTATGTTTATAGTCATCTTAGACAAAATAGTGCAAACAGAACTCTTTTTTTTAGCTTTATTGAGGTATAGTTGATCAATAAAATTGTAAGATATTTAACATGTACAGTATGATGACTTGATATACATATACATTGTGAAAGGATTTGCTGTATCAAGGTGATTAAGAGCAGGGAATCCTATCACATACAACAGCAAGTTTGAATCTGGAGGGCATTATGCCAAGCGTAATAATTCAGACAAAGAAAGACAAATACTGCAAGGTATCACTTATATGCAGAAACTAAAATAAAACATAAAACTCATAGAAACAGAATAGAACAGTGGTCGCTAAGAACTGAGTAATGGAGGAAATAGGGAGAAGTTGGTAAATAGGTACACACTTTCAGTTATGAGATGAATAAACTCTAAGGATCCAATGTATAACATTATGTTATAGTTGATAACCCTATACTATATTGACCTTTGAACAACATGCAGGTTAGGGAGGCCAGTTCTTCTTGAAGTAAAATGTCTGCCTAAACTGTACAGCCCATATTCAATATCTGTGGTTCCACATCTGCAGATGCAACCAACTTTGAATCATGTAGTACTGTAGTATGCATGGACTGAAAAAATTCCATGTATAAGTGATCCTGTGCAGTTTAAACTTGGGTTGCTCAGGGGTCAAGTGTGATTGAAATATGCTGCTGCTGCTACTGCTGCTAAGTCACTTCAGTCGTGTCCGACTCTGTGCGACCCCATAGACGGCAGCCCACTAGGCTCTGCCATCCCCGGGATTCTCCAGGCAAGAATACTGGAGTGGGTTGCCATTTCCTTCTCCAGTGCATGAAAGGGAAAAGTGAAAGTAAAGTCGCTCAGTCGTGTCCGATTCTTAGCGACCCCATGGACTGTAGCCTACCAGGCTCCTCCATCCATGGGATTTTCCAGGCAAGAGTACTGGAGTGGGGTGCCATTGCCTTCTCCGTGAAATATGCTAAGAGAGTAGAATTTAAATGCTTACACCAAAAACAAAAGTTAAAGATTTGATGTGATTGATGGCTGAATAATATTCCATTGTATGTATACACCATATTTTTCTTCATCCATTCTTCTGTTGACAGACATTTTATTTGTTTCCATACCTTGGCTATCAAATAGAACTCTTTTCTCTTCCCCATTACCTAAATCTCCTCTTTCAAGTTGTGTTACTGAGTCCAAGCTCATAATGCTTCCCTCATGACAGACCAATACATTGAGAGAGATGAGCTGTTGAGGCAAGGAAGAGCCACTTTATTCAGAAAGCCAGCAGACTGAGAAGATGGTGGACTAGTGTCCCAAAGAACCATCTTTCCAAAGTTAGAATTCAGGCTTCTTTTATACTAAAAGGGGAGGAGGTGTGGCTGGTTGTTGCAAACTTCTTAGAGAAGGAATCCTTTGTTCTTGCAACTGTAGGTCTGGTCACAAAGTTCCTGTAAACCTCCAACAAGACAATTGTTATTTTCTGTTCTGCAACTTTGATCTTAAATAAATGGAAGAGTGTTATGCTTTGAAAGGTCAGAGCCTTTAGAATGGGCTATTATGTATATTTCAGGCTAGAGCAACTTTCTTTTACAAGGGTGAAGAGCCAGCATGACTAAGAACAGGCAACAAAGCACAAGGGTTAGAGCTAAAGAAACAGATCTAATATGGAGTCAGGTTTGTTCTTCTTTGTTATAGTTGTATTGTGGGAGAAGGTCAAGGCAAAGACTTTTCATTCTCCATTTATGTCTGAGCTGAATTTTGTTAAATGAGTAGATAGTCCTGAATTATTTTTGTATAGGGAAAAATATTCTGACATGCAACACTAGTCAGGATGTATATCTCTTAGATGTGCATTCTCAGTTAGTTGAAATTGCCCCAATTTGGGAAAAAAATTGCATCATAAATGTTGTTAGAGTTGGTCTCATTTTTCAGTCGTTGATACTTTTTACTTTTAATGGAAATTTGCTATTGCTTTCACATTTTAAATTAGTTCATTGTGTATACTGTTTAATTCCATGATGTATAGTTACGTTTATTTGTAACAATACCATTTTTTTTTTTCACTGGAAAGTGGGATTGATAATGTCAGGAGGTTAACAGCATTTTCCTTGCTTAAGGTGGCTTTAGACATCTTAGAGTCTGCTCAGTCATCTTCCATGTCTTGGGGAATTGTCTTTGGCATGGACAACACCCTTTATGTTGGCATTAAAGTTTTCTTTGAGAATATTTTAACCTATAGACATAAGACTGGAGTCCTAGGAAGAATGCAAGGTACTGTCTCATTTAAAATAATGTTAAAGCACTTTCTTAACTTTTTAGATTAAAATTTTTGGTCTAATTTTATCACAATTATGTATTTAATGAAGTAAGAATGTCTATAACTGTTTAAAGTTATCCTCTTGGCTTTGTTAATACATTTTATTTATGTGTGCACACACATACAGAGTATACAGCATATCTCAAGAGACTTGCTTGGATGCTCACCCTTCTTTTTCTTCCCAGTCTATGAGAAATCTCATAATTACTCCTTCACTTTATTCTCCAGAATTAGGCTCACTGCTTGTATTTCTTTAATATTAAGGAGTTGAAATTCTTTTTCATATATTCATTGGCTATGTGTATCTTTTTTCTGGTGAAGCATGTCCATATTCTTTGTACATTTGTGACTTCTTTTTCTCATTTATAGGTAAATTTTTTGTATCAATGTCAGAAACCCTTTGTTAATCATACATACAACACACATTTTGTTGTTCTTCAGTTGCTCAGTCATGTCCCACTCTTTGCAACTGCATGAACATTTTAGCATTCCAAACATCCCTGTCCTTCACTATAACCCTGAGCTTGCTCAAACTCATGTCCTTTGAATCAGTGATACCATCTGACCATCTCATTGTCTACCACCCCCTTTTCTTCCTGCCCTCAGTCTTTTCCAGCATCAATGTCTTCCAATGAGTCAGTTATTTGCATCAAGTAGCCAAAGTATTGGAGCTTCAACTTCAGCATCAGTCCTTCCAATGAATATTCAGAGTTGATTTCCTATAGGATTGACTGGTTTGATCTCCTTGCAGTCCAAGGGACTCTCAAGAGTCTTCTCCAGCACAGTTTGAAAGCATGAATTCTTCAATGCTCAGTCTTCTCTATGGTTTGACTTTCATATCCATATATGACTACTGGAAAAACCATAACTTTGACTTTGCAGACCTTTGTCAGCAAAGGGATGTCTCTGCTTTTTAATACACTGTCTAGGTTTGTCATAGTTTTTCTTCCAAGGAGCAAGTGTATTTTAATTTTTTGGCCGCATACGCCATCTACAGTGATTTCGGAGCCCAAGAAAATAAAATATGTCACTGTTTCCACTTTTTCCCCATCTATTTGCCATGAAGTGATGGAATTGGATGCCATGATCTTAGTTTTTTGACTGTTGGGTTTTAAGTCAGCTTTTTTACTCTCCTCTTTCTCCTTCATCAAAAGGCTCTTTAGTTTCTCTTCACATTCTGCCATTGGAGTGGTATCACCTGCATATATGAGGTTCTTGATACTTTCCCCTGCAATCTTGATTCCAGCTTATAATTCATCCAGCCTGGCATTTCACATGATGTGCTCTGCATAGAAGTTAAATAAGCCAGGTGACACTATAATACACAGCCTTAATATATTCCTTTCCCAGTTTGGAACCAGTCCATCGTTCCATGTCCAATTCTAACTGTTGCTTCTTGACCTGCATACAGGTTTCTCAGCAGAGAGGTAAGGTGGTCTGATATTCCCATCTCTTTGAGAATTTTCCAGTTTGTTGTGATCCACACAGTAATTTCCCATTTTATTTGAGGCAAAAACTTTTAAAATTTCTCTTGTGAGAAAATTTCAAAAATTACAAAAATAAAGAGAAAAATTGTAAATCCTATGTAGCCATCACTGGCTTCCACAATTATTGACAGATGACCAGTCTTGCTCAATCTTATCCCCATATCCACCGATTTCCAGCTCCCTGAGTTATTTTGAAGCAAATCTTAGACATTAGTCTATTTTACTGGTGGCATTTGGACATACCCCTTTAAAAGATAAAGCTTTTTATTTTCATATACACAGTTACTCTATCATTATCTCACCTACAATCTAACAATATTGTGAAATATCCATGTTCAGATGTTCCAGATGGTCTCATGATTTTTTTTTACAGTGTCTTCATTTGAGTTAGGATTAGAATCATACCCTCATTACTACTGATTTTATGCCTTTAATTCTCTTTTATTCTGTAGACCTTCTCTCTCGCGGTTATTTAATGAAGAAACCAGGTTGTTTGTTCTACAGATTTTTTCATTTTCTGGAATTTTATGCTTGTGCCCTCAAAGTATTCTTCATATATTGTTCTAGATGTATATCCTGTAAACTCATAGTCAGATCTAATGATTTGAGAATATCTAGGTGACGTCCGAGTGTTTTTGCAAGGCTAATTCACAGATCTTGTTGGGGTTTCTGTCATGAGGCCCCTTGTGCCCCGTGGTCCTTCCTGTAATCACAGTAGCTCCACCATGGCAAATGGTAGTCTTGGTCTTTTATTGGTTTAGGTTGTAAAATGCTGATACTTTAATCTGTCATGCTTTTTTATTTATTAGTGAGAATACCTCTGGAAAGATTAACTTCCTCTTATTAGTTACTTATTTATTCAGTGGTATAATTTATAAGAAAGGCAAGAAAGGTGTTTGATTCTTTCTTTTTGCTTGCCTGTTTCCGAAATGAGGTAGCTCCCTACCATTCTCATAAGGCAGTCAATAAGTATTTTTTAAAACTTGGTATCAATACGAACTCATGAATTTAAGCATATTTGAAGTGTTTGAATGCATTGTAATTATTATTTTTGGACACGAACATGACAGTTGAGGATAATCATGCAATCTACAAACCATGGCTGTTGATACCATTTGTTATACATGTCTACATGGTGCTTTTTGAGAATTTCTTGAAATAACAGTTATAGTTCTTCTATCTCATCATTTAAAATCAAAATTCAGAGACAGTTCTCCATGTGTGTGTGGGGGGGTGGGTGGGGGGACACTGATTTTTTTCAAGTGCAAAATGAAAGAACTCCATATATCAGGTTATAAAAGCAGCTTCTTTCTTTTTATAAGTCTATTTTGATGATATGACATAAATTTTAAAGCTTGTATTCATTTGACTCCCAAACCAAATCATATACAAGTTGGCATTAAGCAATTTTTTACACTGAAAAATCATGCTTTAAAGATGCATTCCCATACTCTTCCCCATTTTTCAGGATTTTTTTAAATGAATCTTTTATTCTATTTCACATTCTACAATAATGCCATGAGGTTTTATAATTCCACATTTTTATAGATATAATAGAAGTAAATGTATAAAGAGAAGTGCATGGAAGGGTGAAAGAAAAGCAGTGACAGAAACACCATTAAGGTAAAGAACCGGAACTTTGTCAGTGCCTGGGGAGACTCTCCTGGGGAGACTACCTTTCCCTGGCCATTCCCTTACTCCACCCATCCCCAATTTTGTGCCAATTATTCCTTTATATTTTAATTCCCTCGCAATGTATCCAGAAACAATGTGCTGTTTGGTTTTGAGTACCTCTGTGGCCAGCACGAAACAAGTTATGCAAGGAAAATGCAGCATTGCTCTTTCAGAAGAAGATGGGCGATACAAAATGGTAAGATACATAGCTACTGATTTCGGTCTGGATTCACTGACTCTAGGGGTTTGCACGATCCTCTCCCGGGAAAGTCAACAGGCAGGGTCTTGAAAGTGCTGGGAATCAGAGATCATTGGTCTGGGGGTCTGGAAGAGCAGGGACGTGTGTCTCACACTGGCATCTGCTGGAAACACAGCCACGGGGGAGTGGATAGCTCTGGGCTCTTCAGTGGGGTGAAAGAAGGGTGTTTTCAGTAACTCCCTGGGCATGGGGCACTGAGCAGATATTTCGGATGAGTAAAGGAGAGGTGAGGATCTAAGCCAGGTTCTTTTGTCTTAGGGTTACAAAGCGTTGTGACAGCAGCGGTTTTACTGATGACAGCCCTCACCTTGTCTAACTCTTAAGCTGCACAGCACTAAGGGGACTCCGTGTCCTTCACCACTCTCCTGCAGTTCCCCGAGCTCCTCTCTCCTGGAATCTTCTTCTTCTTGCAGCCTGGGTGTTCCTCATTCTTGATTTACTCTGTGTGGCGCACCCTGTCTATCAGCATCTTCAGGGGAACAGTTTTTGAGACTTTGCATTCCTGAAATTCTTTATTCTCTGATCATATTGATAGTTTGACTTTGAATCGATTTTAGGTTGGAAGTAATTTTCCACATAATTCTATCTTTCTTCTCCTGGAGTTCCCTTTGAGAAGTCTTAAGACATTCCCGACTCTCTGGATATGATCTCTTTGTGCACACTCTGTCTGAGCCCATGTGGTAGGGGTCAATTTCCATCTATTATTATGCACACTTGGTGGCCTCTTCATTCTAACAACTCATGTCCTTCCGTTCTGGGCAACTTCTTGACTTATTAATGATTTCCTTCCCCTTTATTTTTTAAATCTCCTATCATTGAGATGTTGGATCTTCTGGCTCACTCTTCTAACTTCTTCTATTTTCTACCTCTAGTTCTTTCTGTTCTACTTCCTTGGAAATCTCCTGAACTTTATCTTCCAACTCTTTTGCTCAGTTTTTCATGTTTACTATAATGTTTTGTTTCCCAAGAATGTGGTTTTTTTAATTAATTTATTTTTTATTGAAGGATAATTGCTTTACAGAATTTTGCTGTTTTCTGTCAAACTTCAACATGGATCAGCCATAGGTATACCTATATCCCCTCCCTTTTGAACCTCCCTCCCATCTCCCTCCCCATCCCACCCCTCTAGGTTGACACAGTGCCCCTGTTTGAGTTTCCTGAGCCATACTGAAAATACCTATTGGCTATCTATTTTACATATTGTAATGTAAGCTTCCATGCTACTCTTTCCATACATCTCACCCTCTTCTCCCCTCTCCCCATGTCCACAAGTCTATTCTCCATGCCTGTTTCTACACTACTGCCCTGTAAATAAATTCTTCAGTACCATTTTTCTAGATTCTGTATATATGCGTTAGAATATGATATTTATCTTTCTCTTTCTGACTTACTTCACTCTGTATAATAGGTTCTAAGTTCATCCACCTCATTAGAACTGACTCAAATGTGTTCCTTTCTATGGCTGAGTAATATTCCATTGTGTATATATGTACACAACTTCTTTATCCATTCATCTCTCAATGGACATCTAGGTTGCTTCCATGCACTAACTATTGTAAATAGTGCATACTGAACAATGGGATACATGTCTTTTTCAATTTTAGTTTCCTCAGGGTATATGCCTAGGAGTGGGATTTCTGGGTCATAGGGTGGTTTTATTCCTAGTTATTTAAGGAATCTCCATACCGTATTCCATAGTGGCTGTATCAATTTACATTCCCATCAACAGTGCAAGAGCATTCCCTTTTCTCCACACCCTCTCCAGCATTTATTGTTTGTAGACTTTTTGATGGGGGCCATTCTGACTGGTGTGAGGTGGTATCTCATTGTATTTTTGATCTGCATTTCTCTAATAATGAGTGATGTTGAGCATCTTTTCATGTGTTTGTTAGCCATCTGTATGTCTTCTTTGGAGAAATGTCTGTTTAGGTCTTTTCCCCACTTTTTGATTGGGTTGTTTGTTTTTCTGGTACTGAGTTATATGAGCTGCTTGTATATTTTGGAAATTAATCCTTTGTCAGTTGTTTAATTTGCTATTATTTTCTCCCATTCTGAGGGTTGTCTTTTCACCTTGCTTATATTTTCCTTTGTTGTGCAAAAGCTTTCAAGTTTAATCAGGTCTATTTTGTCTGATATGAGGATTGCTACTCCAGCTTTCTTTTGCTTCCCATTTGCATGGAATGTATTTTCCCATCCTCTCACTTTCAATCTCTATGTGTCTTTAGGTCTGAAGTGGGTTTCTTGTAGACAGCATACATATGGGTCTTGTTTTTGTATTCATTCAGTCAGACTGTGTCTTTTGGTTGGAGCCTTCAATCCATTTACATTTAAAGTAACTATTGATATATATGTTCCTATTGCCATTTTCTTGTTTAGGGTTGATTTTGTAAATCTTTCTTCTTCTCTTGTATTTCTTGACTATATAATTCGCTTTGGCATTTATTGTAAAGCTGGTTTGGTGGTACTGAATTCTCATAACTTTTGCTTGTCTGAAAAGCTTTCTATTTCTCCATCAATTTTGAATGAGGTCCTTGCTGGGTACAGTAATCGTAGTTGTAGATTTTTCCCTTTCAGTACTTTAAATACATCCTGTCATTCCATTCTGGCCTGCAGAGTTTCTGCTGAAGGATCAGCTGTTAAGCATACGGGCTTTCCCTTGTATGTTACTTGTTGCTTCTCCCTTGCTGCTTTTAATATTGTTTCTTTGTGTTTAGTCTTTGTTAGTTTGATTAGTATGTGTCTTGGTGTGTTTCTCCTTGGGTTTATCCTGTATAGGACTCTTTGTGCCTCTTGGACTTGATTGACTATTTCCTTTTCCATGTTGGGGAAATTTTCATCTATAATCCCTTCAAAATTTTTCTGATACCCTTTATTTTTCTCTTCTTCTTCTGGGACCCCTATAATTCGAATGTTAGTGTGTTTTATATTGTCCCAGAGGTCTCTGAGACTATCCTCTGCTCTTTTCATTCTCTTTACTTTATTCTGCTCTTCAGAAGTTATTTCCACCTTTTCATCTTCTAGCTCACTGACTCACTCTTCTGCTTCAGATATTCTTCTATTGATTCCTTCTAGAATATTTTTAATTTCAATAATTGTGTTGCTTGTCTCTGTATGTTTATTCTTTAATTCTTCTGGGTCTTTGTTAATTGATTTTTGCATTTTTTTCCATTTTGTTTTCAAGGTTTTTGATCATCTTTACTATCACTGCTGGTGGTTGGGTGATGCTGGGTTTTGTATTCAAGTGGTTTCCTTTGGGTGAGTTCTCACCATTTGATACTCCCTAGGGTTAGTTCTCTGGTAGTCTAGGGTCTTGGAGTCAGTGCTCCAACTCCAAAGGCTCAGGGCTTGATCTCTGATCAGGAACAAAGATTCCACAAGTGGTTTGTTATAGCATTAACTGAGATTAAAACAGATACCCCAAAATGAGAAACCAAAGATGAACCCCAGACAATTGGCAGTTACAAAATCAGGCAAATAATAATTAAAATAGTGGAATATACACATATACATATACACCCATGAGCAAAGTCAAAACAGTCCAACAAAAATAACGTACAGTAGACTGACCTGGTGAACAAAGGAAATAAAAAATTATATTCACCAGTTAAGAGCAAAACTAACCAAAGCACAAACTGGAAAACAAAACTAAAACAAGGTGCCAAGTGGGGAATAAAGCAATGGAAACAAAACTAACAGATATGTTGAGAGGAGAGAAAGAAAGAAAGAACAGATATGTAATGTTAAGTAGAGGTAGATGAAGAAGATTTATATACATTAAAGATTAGCTGCACGGGGAAAAGAACAGTAGGAAAGACAAACAAAGGAATAAATGTAGAAAAAATAATAATAGGCTTAAAAAATTAAAAATTAAATTTAAAAAAAGAGAAAGAAAAAAAAGGAAAACTTCACAGAACTGCAAAAGCCCAACGTAGAGGCAGAAGTTTATAACAACAACAACAAAAAAGTGACTGAGAAAAAAAAACAACTCAAAAGCTTAATTAGATTTCATAGCGTCAATAAAATCGACAACTACAATTGGCGGGGGTGGGGGGGTGAAGATCCAAAAGAATCTACAGAGCAAGTGAAAACATAAGAATAATAAATGTTTTTCTTGAGTGCTGTCAGAGTCCTTTCCCTCCCTGGGAGTCACAGTCCACCTCACCTCCCTAGGATGCCCTCCAACACTGTGCTGATCTCTGGACCTGCTGTGGGGGCAGCTCAGATTCTGATCTGGTCCTTCTCCTATGTGTTCTTGCCTTCATTGCCCACAGCTATCAAAACTAGTGTGCTTTCTTTTGTGGGAGCTCTCAATGTCCTTTTGTATGTTCCATAGACACAGAGTCTGCCTAGTTGATCGTGTGGATTTAATCTGCAGCTTGTACAGCTGGTGGGAAGGGTTTGGGTCTTCTTCTTCAGCCACACTGCCCCCAGGTTTCAATTGTGGCTATATTTCCACCTCCACATATGGATCATCCACTGGGGTTTGCTCCTGAGGCTGCCCTAGAGGACTTGGGTTTGTCCCTGTGAGGGCCAGGTGTGGAGGCGGTGCAGCTCCTTGGGTCACAGGGTTCTGGCAGCATCAGGTACTCAGGGGGGTTGGAAGCTAGGGAAGCAGGAAATATAGTGCTCTAGAAGGGTATGGCAACCAATATTGGCCCATATGCTCCAGTATTCTTGCCTGGAGATCCCCTCCCTGACAGAGAAGCCTGGCAGGCCACATTCTACAGAGTCGCAAAGAGTTGGACACGACTAAAGCGACCCTGTGTGCATAGACCCAAGACTATTTTTTTTTGCCTGTGGCAGCTCTGCCCCAGTGAGAGTTGAATGTGAAGATGGCTCAGTTATTTAGTTTGCAGGGACCCTGGTGGTACCAAGTGTGCAGGGACACGGACTGCCTCCGCAGCAGGAGTTAAGGCCCTATCAGAGTCTTTGTCTGAGCCTCTTGTAGCTGGCGTCAGAAGGCCTTTTTGGCCAGTTTTTCTCCACAGCTCGGCCCCTTCAGGCACTTAGTGGGCTGTGTTGCCTGGGGTCCTTCTCTGTTGTTTCTCACATCAGGCACATAGAGGCCCCCCCTGGCTGGGGTCCTACTCTGTACATCAGCACCTCAGGCACTTAAAGGGGCACCCTGGGTGGGGTCCTACTCTGTAGTTCAGTGCCTGGGCGTTTGATGGGCCAGCCTCTCTATTGTTCAGCTGCCGATGCTGGCCTGTGGAGAGAGAGAGGCTATGGTGATGGGTCCACCCCCTAAGTGTGACTCAGCAGTATTACCTTGCTTCCATGGCTGCCTGACTTTCCTCCACAGGCATTTCCCACCAGGATCTCCCTCACATCCCCTCAGTCTGTCTCTCCGCAGTCAATAGCAGCCCTCGCCCTGGGATTGCTCCACAATCCCTAAACTCCAGCTCCCAGCCGCTGTGTCTTCCAGGGGACCTGCGTCCCTGTCCAGGGTATGTATGGCTGCAGCAAGGACTGTCTGATTCTCATTCCATTTACGTTGCCACAGATCAGCTGTTTCACTGTCAGCCTTAAATGTTTGTTCCCTGACTCAGACAATTGCCCCGATGTGGGGATTGGACCCCTGCTTCAGTTCCCCCACCCCGAGGGCAGGTCCAGTCCTACTAACACTCCTGTTTTTCCCCCAGTTCCTTCGTCCTACTGAGTTTTGCCTGGTTCTGTATACTCTTTTCTGCTGGTCAGGTACTCCTGTCTGCTCTCAGCTGGTGTCCCGCATGCGTTTCTGTGTCTGAAGGTGTATTCCTGATGTATCTGTGGAGAGAGATGTATTCCACGTCCACCTACCCCTCCACCATCTTGTTCTCCTCTCTGGGATATCTTTTTTCCCTTCATGCTTCATCTAGTTTCACCTGCTCGTAGGAAACCGCATATGGAGGCCTTGCACTGGACACTTCAGACCAGGGTTCCAAGGGGAACCGTCTGCCCCCAACTCAGACAGCTCAGTTCAAGATGGCGGTGACGGTGGGCCAAAACGTCCTTTAAAATGTAGTCTCTTCTTCACCTTCCTCTTTCTCCTGTATCTTTCTCTCCTCTACCTCTTCAAGATTCAAGTAGACTCTTATTCTAGTTTCAGTCAGTATCTTCTTTCATGTACCCGAGGTATTAATGATAGCTTCCTTTCCTTGCATATAGTTTATCCAAAGTAGTCATAGTCTCCCTCCCTTAGCTCCCCACTTTTTGTTTGCCGCTATCTTCTGAGCTCCAGTTTCTCTGCTGAATGGGCCAAAAATCCCAAGGTAGGGCTTAGGGCTCAGTCAGTCCCACCCTCCCACCATTTCACCAAATTGCTAGTCCCAAGACCCTGCTTGTCAAGGATGACCATCGACCAGAAAGTGGATGTTACAAAGAAAAGTATTCCAATCATACGATTGTTAATCTGCGTTTTGAATATCTGTTCCTTCTCTGAAAACAAGACAACTTGAATTAACTTCATGTAGGGGGCTGTGAGTAGAACCCCAAGGCTTCATAGGAATGCAGACTTGAAATTCACACCGTGTCCCTTACTAACATGTGACTGAAAGGAAGTTATTCAATGTCTCTGAATCCAATTCCCATAAAACCAAGGATTTTCATTTTTTTGTCACTGTGCTATTCCCAGACATAGAACAGGGCTTGGCACTTGTCGAGGGGGTGACATTCATCACATGCTTAGATGAATGAGTTAAAACTTGAATGAATCAATTATAGCATTCCTAGCCCAATTCAGAGTAGCTAATAAATGCTCTATTAACATTCCTTTCTTTCCCCCTCTTTAAGGGTGAATCTGCCCATAATAATATTTATGACTATTACTGCAGTCAACGTGTGTTGTGTGTTGGGTGCTCTGCCTACACTAACTCATCTTGTTGTTGCTATTTAGTTACTAATTATATCCAACTCTTTTGTGACCTTATGAACTGTAGCCCACCAGGCTCCCCTGTCCATGGGATTCTCCAGGCAAGAGTACTGGAGTGGGTTGCCATTTCCTTCTCCAGGGGATCTTCCCAACCCAGGGATTGAACCTGCATCTCCTGCATTGTAGGCAGATTCTTTTACCAGTGAGCCACCTGTGAAGTTCCAACTCTACTCCTTATAAACAACTCTGTGAAGCATTATAACTCTGTTAAGGTGGAGGAAACTGAGGCACAGAGAGCATAACCAATTAGTTATCCAAGGCTGCACACAGTAGAATCAGGACCTGATACAGCTTGGACCTAAGTCATCTCTTTAGCCAACAAAAGATTTTCATGGTTGAGGAGACTCCAAGGGTTTTAGGAGCTCTGTACCAGGAAATAAGGATAAAGACAAAATAATGATTTTTTTTTATTGTGCATAGTTGCCATACTCCCACTTCAGAGGAATGAACTTCACCCTTAAGTTCTCTGATTCCTAACTCACATTCTAATAAAGTGCTGGGCTGAGTCATTAATAATGTGTTTAGTTAGCTTCCTTGGGTGGAAGAGAAGTTAAAAGCTGTCTTGTACAACCACCACATTTCTCACACTCTTAGGTAGGAGAAAAGTCCCAGTCTGCACTGATGCTTTGCTTTGTTTTCCTTCTGTGGAAAGGTGTGTGGTATTACGAGTTATATGAGGGGAAGACGAGATAGCCAGTTTCTGCCTCCTACAGGCCTAACCAGGCTGAACCAGGGTCATCAAAATAACCTTCCAAGTGTTCTCACTAAATCTGGTCTATACTTCTTGGGAAGGTGCTATCTTGCCCTAGTCCTGCTGAGTTAACCCTTCAATGCCCAACTAATACAGCAGGTGGGTGCACAGGCTGCCCTGAGATCTGGTACCAACTAACTTTTTTGGTTGTTATCTCCATCAACTGTCCCACACACAGAGGATACTCATAGAAGCCACACAACTTGCCAACTCCCTACACCCTCGCTGCTTCCAAGTCCTCTCTTTCTCATGCCATTTTTGAAGAATCCTATCCCTGATTTTGGCTTGGAACACCCCCTGCACTTCCTTCCATGTCTGTTTGAGTTTCCACCTCCACCAGCACAAGGGTCTGTGGTCAGGAACCTTGTCCCGAAGCAGCAGAGAGTTGTCACTCTTGCTCCCAACTTAGATGATGCAGGAGGTATGGATGCTGTTGCCTTCAGAGACTGGACAGAGATGCTGCCACCTTGACCACCTGGACAGCTTTGGTGGCACAAGAGTCATCTGCTTGTGGCTCTGTGTCTCCCAGGGCAAGTCCAGGAAGAGGTGTGTGGTGGGCAGGACCTAGGTCCTGACCTGCACCTTCCTGTAAGGGAGGCTGGGAAAGTGATTTTCAGACATTCTGGCATATGGGCTCCACGTGACACCAGAGGAGATTTGTCACACACACAGGGAGTGCGTTCAGAATCTGGCTGGCTAAAGAGAATGGCAAAGGTGGACACGAGTGCTTCGAACAATGGCATTTAGGCAGGAGGGACTAGCAAGTGACAGAGAGCTAAGCTCATATTATGGATATTTTATTATTTAATTTTCACCACAACTCTGTAAGCTCAGCCTAAGTAACCTCCAATTTGTATAAAACAAGGGTATCATATACAATAAAACACTTCTATCTTTATATATAATAAACTGAAACCAATGTAATTTGGCGAATTTTTTCTGTCCACAGATGGTTCCTGACTTAATGACTGTTCCATACACTATTTTGCAAAAGCAAATATGTATTATGCATTCAGTAGAAACCACGCTTTGAATTTTGATCTTGTCCCTGGCTAGCAGATATGCGGTACAACGTGTCGTAATGTTGGGCCACAGCTCCCAGCAGCCATGTGATCATGGGGGGAAAACAGTACACGCAAAATCATTCTGTGCCTAGATAACCATCCTGCTTTTCACTTTCAGTACAGTATTCAATAAATTACAGGAGATAGCTCACACTTTATTATAAAATAAGTTTTGTGTTAGATGATTTTGCTGCACTGGAGCTAGTGTAAGGGTACTGAGCCTTTTTAAGGTAGACTGGGAAAGTTATGGTGTTCAGTAGGTTAGACGTATTCAATGCATTTTCAACTTAACAGTATTTTCAACTTACAGTGGGTTTATTGGGACATAACCCCATGTAAGTCAAGCTAAATCTGTACATCACAAATTAAAACTTCCTATGAGCTTCCCTCATGTGCAGTGATATGTAATAGGATAAAGAATATTAGGCATGAGATTGAGTCCTGGCTTGAGCATTGATTCTCTTATATAATTGATGTGATATTAGAAAAGTTACCTCTTCTTTCTACCGTTTACTTGCTTGCGAAATGGGGTACTCAAATTGTGCATGAATATAAGTGAAGAAAGAGAAATAAAGGAATTTTACAGGCTTTCCAGGTACCCTACTCGTTGTGTGGCCTACGCATTTTTTCAAGGTCAAATGTCTCCTCCTCTGGGGAATTCTTCCCAACTCTCCTAGCGTAAATTAGTTGTTTCTTAACTGCTACCACAGAAGCACATGGTATAGATCCAAGAACTCTAAGTAAGAAATTGCTGATTTGGTGTGGGGAGTAGGAGGATGGGGTCGGGGAGAGGAGGAATGTCAGAGAAGACTTGATTAGGGAGCTCACACTTGAGCTCCTCTTTTCCACCATCTGTTCAGCCAGCCAGCCAGTCAGCCAGCCAGCCAGCCGTCTAGAGCTCATTGCCAGGAGGGATTCTGGAGCATCTTCCTAAGTGATCCAGAGATAACTTTAGCTGAACAAATGCTGGAGAAACTGTTCTCTCTGGAGCTGATTGCTGTCCATGCTCTGACTTCAGGTTATCACTAGAACACTTGCCATCGCTGAGTTATCTCATCCCCTGAGACTCAGCTCAGGAGTCCCTCCTCCAGAAAGTCTTTGCTTACTGAGGCCCCACAACTCCATTCTTTGGCTGGATTTAATGCTTGCATCAACCAGTATGGGTTAGGGTATGCTGTAATAACAAACACTGCCAGCATCTCAGTGACTTCAAACAACAAGACATTTCTTGCTCAAGCTTATGGTGCACAGCCATGGCCAATGGGCTGGAGGTGCTGCTCTGAATCTTTCTGGCTCAGGCCAGCTGGCAGGGCTTTATCTCTGTACCTTAAGAATTGCCAAGGCAGGCACTGCTTTTACAGCTTCAGCTGCAAGTGACATGTGGCACTTCTGCTCACATTTCATTTCAAAGCAAGTCATAAGCTCACCACCGTCTTAGGAGAGAGGGAAGCAGAATCCTGCCTTGTGCCCCAAAGGGGAACAACTGGAAATCTTTGGTGTGCTGTCAGATGACCTGGAATGGACCTTTTCTGTGCTTTGAATGTCCTGAGCCTATAGCTACCCCAGGCCTTGCACATTAAATATATATATATATATCTTCCTATACATTCATCTCCTCCCATAACCCTAAGTCTACTTAGGGCAGGATTTGTGATGTTGTCATATCTGTAGTAGTAGTCCAAAGGGTGAGCAAAGCTTGCTCAAGTCTGATGGTCCTTTGGAGACATTCAACACCATATTTAAGACCTCTTCCCCAAGTGGCCTCTCTAGACTTTTCCAAGGGCTTCTAAGTTACCTGGCTTCGTTCTTCCCAGGCCCTGGGTGAGAGCAGTTGAGTGACCTGAATGCCGCAGGTCAAGAGCACCTTGTCTCTTCTGTTCTGAGTGAAGCTGTGTTTTCATCTGAACCCCAGGGCCTTGTTCTCAAGTTCCTCAGAGGATAGGGGGGCAACTGAGAGCCAACCCTTGTGCAGTGCAGGCTATGCGGGTGCCTAATATCCACACACCCATCAATCTGGGCTCAGGATGCTGGTGTCTGCCTCCCACCCCCAGAGTTGTAGCCCACGCCCCAGAGATCAGAGCTGCCTCTATCCATATGCGGATAGAACTGTTTCAGAGCTTGGCCTCACAAGGTCCCTGCCCGTCTCACACTGGGAATGCTGGGAAGTCAGCCATTGGTTCTGCCAGGAGATCCACGCTGACAGAACAGCCTATCAGCTCTTCCCCTCCAAACCCCAAAGGCAATGAATGGGGCCAGCAGGCAGCCCCCACCAAGCCCATAAACTTGGCTTCGGAGCTTCTTCAGCAGACGTTCGGCCGTAGGCGGAGACCCTCCCTGAACACCGCTCTCCACTGCTTCTCAAGAACAAACGGGGGGAATCTGGGCGAAGACTCCCAGGTCCCGATGATCTGTGTCAGGAATGCTGACCCGGGTGCTGAATCCTGCCTGTCAACCAGAGCCTCTGAAGAAAGAAAAGTCAAGAGGTTCACGATCTGAAAGAAAGAAAACGAAACGGGCCAAAAAAATTTTGTTCATATCTCAGATTGCTCAGAGATGAACCAGCCCAGAGAAAAGATTCCCATCAGTTAAAAGACACAGTGTGAGGTTTTTTTGATGTCAGTGATAGAGATTTGATTTCTCTTTATTTCTGTCTTCCCGTTGCTGACGGCTCTCCCCTCATAGAGTCAACTAAATATGCAAGAGGAAGAGTATACATTTTGGGGGAAAGTAATGATTGTTACACCTTAAAGCAGCTTAATGAATACATTAATAAACAATCCTTCACCATGATTTTCCCCTAATAGCCGTCAAAATCTTTGTAAACCTACAGCATAATACATAACATCTTGTTCCAAGATTTGCTTAAAAAAATCAATGCATACCTAAGTTATTTGTGTCAAAACTCATTTATTTTCACAATAACACGGACTGTCAAACCTGACATCCTGCTAATAACATCCAGTGCATTTCCATATTATTCAAACATTTCCTTTCATGAGATGAGGCCTTACACATGTGCACCACCCTGCTCGCCATGCACCAGGCGTCTGCACATCAGCTCAGTTCACGCAGCCAGAGTGGGGTTACCTGTGGCAACTAATTATGCACCATCTATGCATATTAAGGAGTCTGTGAGCAGGCATCCTCTGTTCTGCAGAGAAGAAAAACAATCCCAGCCTAAATGGGAAACTGATTACAGGCAGAATAGCAGGGTGTCAGTGATTTTTGATAATTTTCCATTTTTGATGTCCATAGGTGTATTCATTTTCTATTACTGCTGTAACAAATGATCACAAACTTTGTGGCTTAAAACAGAAAAATTATTATTTTACAGATCTCAAGGTCAGAAGTCATGCTAAATGTAAGATGTCTTCAGAGCTGTGTTCCTTTCTAGAGGTTCCAGGGGGTAAATCTGTTTCCTTGCCTTTTCCGGCTTCTAGAGACCTCTCTGGTCTTTACACACATTTCAGAACCAGAAAGTGGTATTGAATCCTTCTTTTGCTGCCATCTCTCTCAGATTTACAGCTTGTGGAAAAACTACTTCTAAGGACTTGTGAGATTAGATATGGCCTGCCTGGATAATTCTGTGTAATCTCCCCATCTCAATGTCCATAATTTTAGTCACATCTGTAAACTGTCCTCTGCCATGTAAATACTGCCAAATGGACAAGTTCTTAGATTATGACATGGGCATCTTTACTGGCGGCTGGGGTGCTCATCCTGCCTCTCACCCTCTGCCTCTTTTACATCCAACTGTGCTTAGATCAACCTGGCTTCCCAGGTGGCACTAGTGGTAAAGAATGTGCCTGCCAGTGCTGGAGACCTAAGAGACACGGGTTCGATCTCTGGGTTGGGAAAACTCCATGGAGGAGGGCATGGCAACCCACTCCAACATTCTTGCCTGGAGAATTCCATGGACAGAGAAGCCTGGCAGGCTACAGTCCACGGGGTCGCAAAAGTTGGACATGACTGAAGTGACTTAGCATGCAAGCACATTCTTGAAGAGGCCTCCACGAAAAAAAAAGTCTTGAGTGGAATTGCAAATTTCCTCCCAGGTTAATTACTCATTTCTCATTTACTACTTCCTTTCATTCATCTTTC
This sequence comes from Okapia johnstoni, assembly GCA_024291935.2. Classification (NCBI taxonomy): domain Eukaryota; kingdom Metazoa; phylum Chordata; class Mammalia; order Artiodactyla; family Giraffidae; genus Okapia; species Okapia johnstoni. The sequence goes on from CM044326.1 coordinate 7,031,963, forward strand.
TTCTGCTTTCCTCTTTTACCGACAGATCCATTCCAATATTATCTCCACTTCCCTCCCACATCCATTTCCTCACTCTCTTTCTGCCACAGTTTCTCCTGTTTGCTGTTCAGTCACTCGATCGTGTCCAACTCTTTGCGACCCCATGGACTGTACAGTCTATGGAATTCTCCAGGCCAGAATACTGGAGTGGGTAGCCTTTCCCTTCTCCAGGGGATCTTCCCAACCCAGGGATTGTACCCAGGTCTCCCACATTGCAGGCGGATTCTTTACCAGCTGAACCACCAGGGAAGCCCAAGAATACTGAAGTGGTAGCCTTTCCCTTCTCCAGGGGATCTTCCCAACCCAGGGATCGGACCCAGGTTTCCCACATTGCAGGCAGATTCTTTATCAGCTGAGCCACAAGAGAAGCCCTAACTAGGTCAGATCTTAAAGGTGACCATCATGCTCTGGGTGGAGATACAGTTGCATATGACTGAAAGGAGTCGATGGGTTTAGAAGGAGGTGTAAAACTGATCCATTCTGGTGGACTTTGACTATCTGGACCTTTGTTGGCAAAGTGATATCTCTGCTTTTTAATGCTGTTTTTCTAGGTTTGTCATAACTTTACTTCCAAGGAGCAAGAGTCTTTTAATTTCATGGCTGCAGTCACTGCCTTAATGATGATTCTGGAGCCCAAGAAAATAAAGTCTGCCACTGTTTCCATTTTTTTTCCCATCTACTTGCCATGAAGTGATGGGAATGGATGCCATGATCTTAGTTTTTTGAATATTGAGTTTTAAGCCAGCTTTTTCACTCCCCTCTTTCACCTTTGTCAAGAGGCTCTTTAGTTCCTCTTCACTTTTCTGCCAAATGGTGGTGGTGTCATCTGCATATCTAAAGTTATTGATATTTCTCCTGGCAATTTTGATTTCCAGCTTGTGCTTCATCCAGCCTGGAATTTTGCATGATGTACTCTGCATAGAAGTTAAATAAACAGGGTGACAGTATATAGCCTTGGTGTTCTCCTTTCCCAATTTTGAACCAGTCCGTTGTTCCATGTCTGGTTCTAATTGTTGTTTCTTCACCTGCATACAGGTTTCTCAAGAGGTAGGTAAGGTGGTTTGGTATTCCCATCTCATTAAGAATTTTCCACAGCTTGTTGTGATCCACACAGTCAAAGGTTTTAGCATACTCAGTGAAGCAGAAGTAGATATTTGGAATTCCCTTGCTTTCTCTATGATCCAGTGAATGTTGGCAATTGGATCTCTGGTCCCTCTGCCTTTTCTAAATCCAACTTGTCTATATATATTGAAGTTCTGATTCATGAACCATTGAAGCGTAGCTGGAAAAATGTTGAGCATTACTTTGCTAGCATGTGAGATGAGCACAATGATTATTCCTATTTTACAGATAACAAAACTAAGCTTCAAAGAAGGTATGGGATTTGACTAAATTCACGTGACTACCATGTGGTACAGACAGAATCTGGTTACAGGTCTGTGTGTAGAAGTTAATTCTCTATATGTGCTTCTGGATTAGTCTTCTTTAAGAAGTCTGCTCAGCGCCATAGTAGGGCAAAGCTGAGAGCAGAGAGAGCGTTGAGGGCTTCCATGGCAACCCTGCCAGGAGCTGAAGAGGGTGCGTCTGATGAGTGGGCCTGGAGAAGAGGGCTAACCTGAGACCTGTTCAGGAAGTGGAAAGAACAGGAAGGTGGACAAAGAATGCTTTTCTTTCACAATATATTTTTTGAGGTTACTTTATAATTTTTAATAATAGTATGTTATACTGCTGCTACCGCTAAGTCACCTGTCGTGTCCGATATGCCAAATTGTATACCCACTTATTCTGCTGACATTTAGGTTATTTTCCTGTTATGAAAAATGCTCCTGGCACAGGAGCTAGAAACAGATCCCAAACTGTGCATTTTTCTTTGCGTTTCTACCATGCAATTATGCACTCTTCCATATATTTTAACATTTGCATTTGAGTAAAGGCAATGAAGCAGTAATCCTATGAACTGACTATTGTTTCAAAATGTGATATTCTTCTCTAAGTATTTTTTCTCATTGAATTATTTTTCTGTTATTATAATAGTTTTTTTTCCCATTGAAATTTATATTGGTAATGGTGCAACTGGATAAGCCACAGAATCCATAGCTAAAAAATGTCCAAATATTGTTTTAAGTAGAGATATAGAATTTGAAGTTGGAAAAAATATAGATAAAAGAAACATGGGCAAAACATGACTAACACATTCCTCATCTAATCAATGGGTATAATCATGCCTACCACCAAGGGCTGGAGTAATCATTAAATGAGGTAATGTAAGTGAAAGTTTCTTTGTAGTTACTACGTGCTACGGATTCCCTGGCAGCCCATTGTTTAGGACTCTGCAGTCTCATTGCTGAGGGCCCAAGTGCAATCCCTGGGGGGGGGGGGGAGAACTAACATCCCACAAGCCATGTGGGATGCCCAAAAAAATAGTACAAAGTGCTGTATAAATGCTGTATGTTGAATATATATTCCTCTTGGAATTCCAAAGAATTTAAGTTTCTCTTTAGGTAGATTATTCTGAAAAGCTAATGCTGGTATACAAATATATTTTTACTGAAAAGAAAACACAGATACAGAAAACCATTTGACATCTGCGTATGGCTTAATAAGTCATAAGGTGAATATCCTGCAACCACTACCATAGATAAGACATAGACTTGGCCATGTAGGCTATCTTTGTCACCTAGGAAGCACCCACTCCCACCCCATATGTCCCATCTCTATTGCAGACCCTGCTATCCTGACTTTTGTAAAAGGTACTTCCTTGTATTTCTTTTCATTACCCAGATGTGCATCCCCAAACATTATGATATAGTCTTGCCTTTAAAAGGTTAATGATACATCTTTTAAAGCTCTTTTAATATACCTTGATTCTCCTTGCACTTAATGTAGATCTGCAGTTTCCCACAGTTAGGCTTTTACTGATGGCACACACAGGGTACGACTCAATTTGCTCCTCTCTCCTCTGCATTTCTTGCACATGGTCAGCTGGATCCAGAACCTTGTTCAGATTCAGATTAGGCCTTCTTGGCCAGATGAATGGGTGACCCCGTGTCCTTTCACAGGAGGCCTGTGGTTTCTGGTTGTCTCTTTTTTTATAGTGTGAGGAGTCCTGCACGGGCAGTACCTAAGTCCATAACTTAATGGAGGGCTGCAAATGGTGATATTGTAATTCTGTAATTTCTTTGCCATATATTCAGTGGACGTTTTTCATAAAGAGACATTTCTTCTTATTTGCCTTTCGGTCACTCAGTTGTTCAGTTCATGAAAAAAGCAGAATAAATACTTGATTCTTTCCCTTTATTAAACAGTTTTCAGGATAGCATGTTGGTTTCCTTTCAGCTACTGAACATGATTTATTTTTCCCTTAAAGTCATTGTGAATTTATGGATTTAAAGATACCTATTGGGTTAAAGCCTTTGAAATTGTGCCAGTTCTCTCCCATGGTAACTTCTTGTTATCAAGCCCTTCCTCCACTTCCTCATTGCCTTATAAGCTTTTGCATAGAGAATGACAGCTTCTTGCTTATGGTCTCCCCTCTCCTCCAATGCTTCTTTTTTTAAAAAAAAATCTTTTATTTTATTTTGATGTTTAACCTGTACATAGAAGGGCATAGAGCATAACATACAGCTCTGAAAGTTTTCACCAAACAAGCAGTTCTACAGACAGAACCTGCCAGCCCCGAGAAGCCCCTCTGCACACACCCTGCCAGCCACTATGCCCTCCATCCCTTCCCCTATTCTGAGTTCTGACACTGTGATTGGGTTTTGTCTTCCTATTTAACATTACACAGATGGAATTATGTGGGATGTATTTTATTGAGTTTGGCTTCTTTTTACTCAAGATCATGTTCCTGAGCTTCATCCATGTTTTGTATGTGCTGTGGCTCAGCATTACATTGAATAAATATACCACAATTTTATTTGTCTATTTTTCTGTCTCGGGGTCATTATGAATGACACCAGTGTGAACATTTTTGTACAAGTCTCTTGATGTCCATGTGCACATATTTTTGTTGATCTATTTCTTGGATTGGAATTTATGATTTGTAGGACATGCATATGTGTGTGTGTGTGTGTGTGTGCATGTATGTATATACATATACATTCATATATTCAGCCTAGGTAATTTCAGTTTCCCAAACTTCTCATCATGATTTCAAATCCCACCAGTTTCATATGAGACCTCCCATTACCCCTAGTCCTTGTCAGCACTTGGTATTGTCAGTCTTTTCAATTTTAGTCATCCTAGTTAAGTGATATTTTATTGTAGTTTTAATTTACAGTTTACTAATGAGATTGAGCAGATTTTCATTTGTTTATTGTCTACTTGGATATCCTTCCTTTTGAAGTTCCTATTATACACTTATTTTTGATTGGTTTGCCTATCTTCTGGGCAGATTGATTTGCAGAAGTCCTTTACATATCCTGAATATAAGACCCTTGTTAGCTACCTGTGTTGCAAGCATCTTTTCACTGTTTCCGCTTTCACTCTTTTAATGATGTCTCTGGATGAACAGAAGTACTTGATTTTAATGCAGCCAATTAACAAACCAAACTTCTTCTTAATGGCTAATGCCTTTTTAAAGAAACATTTTCCCTTCCCTGAAGTGATGAAGATTAATTACTGTGTTGCTTTTCACATTTACATCTATCAGTGCTCGGTGTTCAGTTGCTCAATCATGTCTGACTCTTTGTCAACTGACCTCAGCACCATGGACTGTTGCCTGTCCATGGAATTTTCCAGGCAAGAATTCTGGAACAGGTTACCATGTCCTATTCCAGGGGATCTTCCCGATCCAGGGATCGAAATCACATCTCTTGCATCTCCTGTATTGGCAGACAGGTTCTCTACCACTAGTGCCACCTGGGAAGCCCTTGGATCTATAATTCCCTGGGAATTTTTGTATACGCTGTGAGGTAAGGGTCAAGTTTCACTTTTCCCCCACATGAATAGGCAATTTTCAGACTCAGTCTCATCTGAAACTAATAATATCTCCTTGCCCACTCCTTCCCCGAGGAAAAAGCCTTTTAAATGTTGACCTCCACCTCTCTGGTGTTTCCTCTTGGCCCATAATTCCACTCTGACATCTTCAAGAAGATATTTTGTAATTGTTATTTCACTTTGTCCAGCTTCTTCTGTTTCTCCTCAGAGACAGGGTTGATCCAGGTGATACACTCCACCATTATCCAAAAAGCTTCCCCTTTCATTCATTCTTCATTGCTGCCAATTATCAGTTCCAAAGTGTAAATAATGAAAACTTATCTCCCTCCTCTGATTAAAACATCTCAATCACTCCTGAATACCTTTGCAGAGCATTTTCCAATATGTATTCTGGGTCTCTCTATAAGATTTGCAAAGAAAATATGAAGTTTCTATGGTCAGATACCTTCTTCCTAAGAGTCTGGAATATACTGGTGCAAACAACCTCACTCAAGGTTTTTACCATAAGCCTCCTAAGGACCTCTGGTGTACAGTGTGCATTTTGGGGAGAGTGGTAGAAGAGTGTTCCCCAAATCTGCTTGACCATAGATTCCTCTTCTTGACAAGCATCTCAAAAAATATAAAAAACAACAACTACTCTCTCAGGTGATACTCTAAGAAGTGCTGCTTTAGATATTAACAAAGAGGACGTCCCCTTCTACTTTCCAACCTCACCCCTGGGCTCCTCCATCCCCGCACCACCCTCCAGCCCCTGGAATTGCTCATACTTTCCTGCTCTCTCTGTGAAATGTTTTGTTCCTTTGCTGATGCCTGCGATGTTTCCTCCTGCTTCTTGGACTGATTAACTTATACTTACCCTCCATGGTAAGGTCTCATCTTCTCCAGGGAACTTCTTTGACTTCTGGGCCTGTGGAATCCCTTCTCTGATCTTTCAGAGATGCCCTTGATGATTCCTTCTCCTCAGGGTATTGATATAACAGCATAGAACTGTCTACCTCCCTCCCTGCTTCCTTCCACTTCCCTTGTGGCTCAGCCATAAAGAATCCATCTGGAATGTAGAAGATGCAAGAGACATGGGTTCAACCCCTGGGTCAAGAAGAACCCCTGGAGAAGGAAATGGCAACCCATTCCAGGATTCTTGGAGAATACCATGGACAGAGGAGCCTGGCGGGCTACAGTCTATGAGGTCGCAAAACAGTCGGACATGACTTAGCAACTCTGGGCCTTCCAGGAGAATAGGAGTAACCCATCCTTCTTCTAGCTCCTTTGTGCTTCAGAGAAAGTGAAGTGTTAGTCGCTCAGCGTGTCTGACTCTGCATGACCGCATGGACTATAGCCCTTCAGGTTCCTCTGTCCATGGGATTCTCCAGGCAAGAATACTGAAGTGGGTAGCCATTTCCTTTTCCAGGGGAACTTCCCGACCCAGGAATCAAACCCAGGTCTCCCATGTTGCAGGCAGACTCTTACACTGAGACAATTACAATGGTCCCAATCATTCATTTACTTATCCTACCAACATTCACTGAGTATCTCAGGCTAGGCTCCATGCTAAGAGCAGAGAAGTAAGCAAAGTCAACTTGGACTTCACATTCTCATAGATGTGGGTAGTCTCTAGACATGTCAGCACTGAAAATACGGGACAAGACACCTTTGGTCTACGTGAACCTTGCCCCACCCTCAAGGAGCCGTGGGGCTACCTCTAGATGCTGCCAGATCTTTATTAAGGGAGCTTGTAGTTTGTCTGCAGTCGAGGAGGAGCTGGAAACTGGAGACCGTAGGGCCTATAATGTTGTGTAATCTGAAGATTGTTAATGGAATTTGAGATCTACCAGAGTGTTCACTCACAGACAGGGTCCTGTCACGGTAGGATAATGGCTTGCTGTCTCATTAAACAAACAATCTTCTGTCTCTTAACATGAAAGGAGATGTTCCAAGAGGGCCCAGCTTTGGGCAACTGTTCAGGTTGAGATCATCTTTCTCTTTATCTTAGTCTTCATAGGTGAATTAAGTTCCGGTGCAAGTGAAAGCTTGAGTACGTTGTATTATTTACTATGCCCTGTAAGATAGTCATAATTATTACTATTATTGTTAAAGAACATGAGTATAACAATGGTGGCTACCATTGATTGAGGGTCCAACGTGATCTAGTCAACAGTCAATAAATGCCCTCTTTGGGATAGAGTCCAAATACTAACCAACTTGTTAAAGAAACGCCATGGCTCAGTGGCAAGCACATGCCGTGGAGTCAGACAGAGCGTGGTTCGACTTCCACCCCATTGTCACTTGTGAGTCGGGTGACTCAGGCAGGTGCCCCACTCTTCTGAACTTCGAGGCCCTCTCCTGTGAAATGATCTGCTCAGGCTCGCAGGGTTCTTGAGGAGGATGAAGTCTGATGTATGGATTGCACCTTGCTTAGCCCCTGGCACATGGTCAGTGCTCAGAGCTTTGTTGCTTTTCTCTGTGGCACACTGGACACCTCTCTCTGGGCATCTTGGACTTGTGGGCAAGGAGGAGGGGCGGGCCCTGGACCCCACATCTGAGGTCCCCATCCAGGGCTCCTCTTGTCCCAGGGCCATGAACACTGTGGGGCTGTGCATTTTGGGTCGGGGAGGATTTCTGCAGCCTGCTGACTCCGTTATACTCCCTGCTGGGGTTTATTTTAATTTTTTCTTATTTCAACTTTTTATTTTTTTAATTAATTTACTTTTTATTGAAGGGTGATTGCTTTACAGAACTTGGCTGTTTTCTGTCAAACTTCAACATGAATCAGCCATAGGTGTACATATATCCCCTCCCTTTTGAAACTCCCCCCCACATCCCTCCCCATCCCACCCCTCTAGGTTGGTACAGAGCCCCTGTTTGAGTTTCCTGAGACATACAGCAAATTCCTGTTGGCTGTCTATTTTACATGTGGTAATGTAAGTTTCCGTGCTACTCTTCCCACACATCTCACTCTCTCCTCCCTTTGGGTTTTTGTTATGGGTTCTGACCTCAAGCAACCCTGAGCTCTTAAATGTTCAGATCTTCTTCTTTGCTTGAGTTGAAGAGAAACGTGCATTTTACAAAATGTTCCAACATCCTATGGAAGTACAGTCAGTGAGTAAGAAGAGGGCCAGCGGTCACTCTGAGGAGCAGGAGTGTGGACAAGGGCAGTCCTGCTTAGAGCCCCCCAGGGGGAGATGGCTCAGACCAGCTTGGGGGGGCTAGCGGCTGATGGGCTGGGAACACAGGGAACACAGCTTGTTCACTGAATGATATCCCCTGTGCAGGGGGGGATATTGTAGACTTTATTGCAGTAGACTCTATTGTAGATCGTAGTAGACTAATTTCCACTTCCTGCCAGGTTTGGTTCCAAGAGTCCTCAGCTCATTATATCTAATCCTTTCCCAGATATCTGTTGAGGGGTCAGTAGGCTTAAAGGTTTGTGAGGATGAAAAAGCTGGTGTGAAAAGACCCTGGAACCATTTCTGCTGCATCATTGGCCCCCTATAGGTGGGGAAAGTTATTTTAGAAGGTCAGGTTTAGAGATGTTAAGTGACTTACCCAAGAACTAGACTCCATCCCATGAAAGTCTGTCTCTTTCATTTTTCTACCAAGACTTTTCTGCAACTGGAAAGGGTAGCTATACTCTAGGGGGACTTAAACACTAAAGTATTTTATTGAATATTTATTGAATAAAGGAGATAAATATTTTTTGAATGAACACATGAATGAGTGAATGAATGTACGGATGCATGTTTGAAATATGACTTCTTTTCTTCTGTAGAAAGCATGAATTATAGAGCCTTCCAGAAGAACTGGACAAACCCTTCCTCTCCATTCCTACAAACATACCCAGCTTCTGCCTCTGGACACCTTATAACTCAGTCAAGAAATAAATTATGGGAAGGGGACTAATTAATCTGGAGGCTCTTGGAAGTATCAACCAAGGTTCCTAAATGAAACATATTTTTGTCTCATTTTCCTGGATAAAGCCAACATCTTCATGTATTTATATATTCATATATACACTTATTCAGTATATATTTAGAGATTAACCATATGTTAGATATTCTTCTCTGTGCTTGGAATAAGAAGATAATTAAGAAAGGTCAAAGAAGGCTCCAAACAAGTTCAAAATCTCGTAACCCATAAGATACCATAGTTTTGTGGGGACACAGAAAAGTTGAGTTTAAAGGGATCAATAGGTGTTTGCCAGACAGAGGGAGTAGCATATGCAAAGGTGCAGAGTATTGCACCTGGGACACTATTGCATTTGTGGGAGCTCCGAGTTCAGTTACAGCTGGAGGGGCAGCGCCACAGACAGGTGTGAGCATAGGTATTGACTCCTGTTCTGACACAGCTTTTGGATCTTGGACAAATTAATCAGTTCTCTGTGTGTCCAGGGCTTCTCTGGTGGCTCAGATGGTAAAGAATCTGCCTGCAAAATGCAGGAGACCTGGGTTCAATCCCTGGGTTGGGAAGATCCCTTGGAGGAGGGAATGGCAGCCCACTCCAGTATTCTTGCCTGGAGAATCCCATGGACAGAGCAGCCTGGTGAACTACAGTCCATGGGGTTGCAAAGAGTTGGACACAACTGAGCAACTAAGCACACAGCTCTGTGTCATTTCCCTTTTTTTTAAGCACAGGATATTGATAATGATGGCAAATATAATGATGACGAAAAGATAAGCTTCAGCCCTTATGTGCCTGATATTGTTCTGTTTGACATGCATTAAATCATTTTTTCCTTAAAATACCCTAATGAGATCAATACTATTATTTCCCCCATTTTAGAGACAACAAAACTGAGGCAAGTACCTCAGTGAGTTACTGAGATGATTCCATGAAAAGCAATACGTATGTATGTTTGCGCATCCATACATCCGCATGTAAAATCTACTAGGTTCCTTAGTTCAGAAACCATGGTTCTATGCATTCTGAGGTAACAGAAAGAAATGAAACTTGACTGATTATGATATCTGAGAGTATTTTTGTTGATATTATGAAGTCTGCCACATTCTGGGAGCAAGGGATAGATCCTTCCTACCAGGATTTTAAAGAAATCAGAGGAGAAAAAACCCTCACTCGTTGAAACTTAAAATTCTCTCTGAAGGTCAGATTTCTCCTCCTACCATGACCTCTTTCAACATTATCAAGGGTGAGTTTTGACAGCCTGCTGCTGTGAACCTTGCCCCCTGTTGAGAAAGGCTTATCTTGTGACATCCTTTCTGATTTTCTCCATGGGAACTCTCAGCATCTTGCATTTTGGACCTGAGTCCTTCCCTAGGTTTAGCACCAAAAGATCAAACAAATGCTCTTCATTCCATAAAACCTTCACGACAACAAGAAAGACGAAGCTTTCTAAAACAAATTCAAGAGGACAGCATGCTCCTAGCTGGCTTTTAATGGATAAAGACCAATGGGATCATAAAGAAGTATCAATAGGAGGAAAAGGAAGTTTTTGACAGAGGAACTCTGATCCCAGAACTCTGTGTATGAGCATGCGATGGACTGGATATGGAGAATATGGCCAAATCAAAGGGGAGAGGTCTTCTAGGTTAGACTACGTAGTCTGAAAGTATTTCTCTAGTCAATAGGAACTTTTTGAAGGATTAAATCAGTGACATGATGAGATTTAAAGTTTACAGAGATGACTGCAGCAGTGGAGGAGAGAAATGGAAAGGGGCCATAGAGAAAGAGAGGAAAATGAGTTAAAGAGCTATTTTTATGTCACGTTGGGAAAGGATGAGGCTTTGAACAATGTGTTGTAGAGAAGTGGATGTAGTTGTGAGATAATTGGGAAACCAAAATTGTAGGGCTGGAAATGATCTAAAATTAATGAGATTATATACAATTGAATACCCCTCAGCCATAAACAAGAATGAAATAATGCCATTTGCAGCAAAATGGAAGGACTTAGAGATTATCAAACTAAATTAAGTAAGCCAGAAAGAGAAAGACAAATACCATATGATATTGCTCATATGTGGAATCTAAAAAAAAAGATGCAAATAAACTTATATACAAAACAGAAATAGATGTGCAGACAAAAAGACAAACTTATGGTTACCAAAAGGGAAAGTGGGTTAGGAATAAATTAGGAGGTTGGGATTAACATATATACATTATTATATACAAAATAGATAACCAACAAGGACCTACTGCATAGCACAGGAAACTACTCAATATTTAGTGATAACCTATAAAGGAATTGAATCTGAAAAAGGATATATATGTGTGTGTGTGTGTGTGTGTGTGTGTGTGTGTGTGTGTGTGTGTGTATAAAACTGAATCAATTTGCTGTATACCTGAAACTAACACAACACTGTAAGTCAACTATACTTAAATTAAAAAATAAAGTTAATGAGAAGTTATTTATAGCTCTAATCTCTGATTCAGATTCTCTAGAAGACCCTGAGACAAGGATTTGGATGTAAGTTGTTTATTTAGGAAGACATCTCAGGAAGCAAAGATATTTCCTTAGACAGAAACATAGGCCCTAACGAAAGGCAGGGAAGGGAAGCAAGTTGATATAGGTGCCTTAATAAGTAAATTATCACTGTGGGCAACTGGGATTCCTCCTATTATGGCCCTCGGGGAGTCTGTGTAGATCATGCCTTAGTGGGCTGGGTTATTTTTCCTCCATCTCCCATCCATCACTGTTGAGAGCTGCTCACAAGGACAGGCATTAACTCTATGGCTTTTCCATCCTTTTTAGAGCTAGACTCATTCCCCACCCACCCCCCGCCACTTCCCCAAATAGGCTCTATTAATAAGCAGAAGATTGAAAGCAATCAGGTTGCAAGCTCCTTTGGCCAGAGAAAGCCCTAAGCAGGGGATAGAAGGTGCTCATAGAAAGAATCCCTGGGCAGATACTAGATGGTGAGGGCTAAGGGGATAGGAATGGGTACTAACGGCATCTTCTACAGCTCCCTCAAATTTTCCTTTTAAGATGAGATAATGGGGAAAGTTTGGCCATAAGCCTGCATCTCAGAACAATAAGTTCACCTGGGATGGCAGCTGAGTATAGCCTCTATTTGGGGTTCATCTATGACAGGTTGGGTCCTGCTAGCTTGGAGCTGAGTCTAGGGTACAGTGTCCAGCTGAGAGCCTGTCCTGCCCAGATCTGCTCTGGGTCTAGAAACCCCTGCCTCATGCATCTGCCAATGCTTACTGACTTAAAGAAATACAAAGGCGATGTCAGAAAAGGGTTTATTACTGCCGGCAGAAATAATAAAAGTGAGGAAACCATGTCTCGCAGAAAGCTACCAAACAGTGATAAGTACAGGCTGACGGGCTTAAGGTAATCCATTAGTGAGGAGTAGATGAGGAACAGTCTTGGATGGGATAAATGCTAACGCAGTGACCCAGCTGATGGAACCCCTTCCCCCTTCTGGCAGAGCACTCACCAGCAATGTAGCCCTGATGACCCTCTGCGTCTCATACCCCCAGCCACCCACTGGGGATGTCATAGAGATGTCTAAGCTGGCAAAGTGCTGATTAGTTTAGAAAAGCTGGAAAATGGAGAAGAGAGTTGATTGCATGATAATCTGATTTAATTTGCCAAAAGGTAAAAAAAAATTATTTTCTTTTTCCTTTTAGATTGAGCCTTTAAAAGTCAACATGATTTATTCAGACTGAATTGCAGAAATTGCTAAATGTCTTCATGCTTTGGCACATATACAGACCATGGCTCTGGGAAAGAGGACACCACGAATTAATACATCATGAGAAGTGCCTCTGTTGAGAGGATCATCACATTTCATCTTCTATTGTCTTGGTACTAAGTTCTCGGTAGCTGTGGAACTTGTCTCTTTTTTTTCTCCATGATCATCACCACTGCCCCCATTCACTCTCTGTCATCTCTTATCCCAGTGATTCAATAGCACCCTCTTCATCCATCTCTTTCTACCTTTGTTATTGTCGCTGCTGTTCAGTTGCTCAGTCGTGTCTGACTCTGCGACCCCATGGACTGCAGCACACCAGGCTTCCCTGTCCTTCACTATCTCCCGGGGTTTGCTCAAACTCATGTTCATTGCGTCAATGATGCCATCCAACCATCTCTTCCTCTGTTGTCCTCTTCTCCTCCTGCCTTCAATCTTTCCCAGCTTCAGGGTCTTATCCAATGAGTCAGCTCTTCACATCAGGTTGCAAAGTATTGGAGCTTCAGCTTCATGCATCGGTCCTTCTAATGAATACTTAGGGTTGATCTCCTTTAGGATGGGCTGGTTGGATCTCCTTGCAGTCCAAGGGACTCTCGAGAGTCTTCTCTAACACCACAGTTCAAAAACATCAATTTTTCGGCACTCAGCCTTCTTTATGGTCCAACTCTCATATTTGCACATGCTACTGGAAGAACCATAGCTTTGACTAGACAGACCTTTTTGGAAAAGTGATGTCTCTGGTTTCTAGTACACTGCCTAGGTTTGTCACAGCTTTTCTTCCAAGGAGCATGCCTCTTTTAATTTCATGTCTGTAGTCACTGCAAGTGATTTTAGGGTCCGGGTAAATAAAGTCTGTTGCTGTTTCCATTTTTCCCCCATCTATTTGCCATGTAGTTTTGGGACCAGATGTCATGACCTTAGGTTTTTGAAAGTTGAGTTTTAAACCAGCTTTTTCACTCCTCTTTCACATTCATCAAGAGGCTCTTTAGTTCCTCTTCACTTTCTGCCATTACTCCACCCTAATTCTGCCTTCCTCCTAGAAACTCCTGCCAAGCCAGTCTTCTCCAAATCCCAACTGATCACATGATTCTTTCAACACTCCCCATCATCTAAATTGGTGTCCTACAGATAGAATCTGACCTGAAGACATCTTTTATTTCACCAGATCAATACCCATTTGTAATACTAGCTTTGGAAGTTTTTCCACTGGCTCAGGAACTCTAAGGAGGACCAGCCCTCACCTCTCTTTTCTCTGTTCTGCATACATTTTGATTGCTTGTCTGACCCCTGTTAGCATGTGAAATTGTAATGCCTATCTGTGATGATAACAGGGTTCATATTATCTTCCTTCTGCTTATTTTTCTGCATCAGCTTTGTCACTTCCACCTAAAAAACAGAAAATTCTGGAATTTGCTGTGCTTTCTCATACCTCCAAACCTTTCCATATGCTATTCTTGATGCCTGAGTGTTTTTTTCCACCGATGCTTTCAGACTCATTCAAATGTCACTTACTTGGCAAGAGTTTCTCTGAACTCTCCAAACTGAATTGGCTACTCTTGTCTTTGGGTCCTCAGTATATTACTCATTAATTCATTTATTCATCCATCTATTCCACAGTGTATTGCACTTATAGAAAGTATCCAGTGCTGAGAGAGGTGCTGTGAATATAAAGCTATTCAAGGCATGGGCTTTGACCAAAAGACCATCATAGGTACACTGCAGAAGGCTGGCTTGACTAAGATGAAGGGTGTGAATGTAGTGGGGAGGAGATAAAATTGGAAAATAGAGCAGGGGTGAAACCACAGAGCACCTTGTCATCTACGCCAAGTATAGCGTTATGAACTTTGCACGAAGGATTTTCACAAGAGAGTGAAATGGTCAGATTTATGTTCAGATACTTCTCTTCTGGAAAAAGGGAGGCTAAATTAGAGCTAAATTAGCCTAGAGTCAAGTAGACCAGTCAGGATTCTGTAGCCACAAAGCTGGTGTCAGATGTTGAGTGGCTGAACCAAGACCCTCACAGTGGGAAGGACAGGAGGGAGGAGATTGCTGCAGGAGGAATTTCCGCTCAGGGAATAGCTGATTGGGTGTGGAAAGTGAGGGTAAATGTGGCACAAAGAACAAATACCAGTTTGTTTTTGATGACTGGTGATGATACAACCACAGACATGAGAAATACGGGGAGAGAAGGTGGAGCAGATTTCAGGCAAAGACCAGAAGTTTGGTTTTGAACTTGTCAACTTGGTTTGAAAAAAATTAAATAAAAATTGTGTATAGTTTAGATGTACAAGATGATGTGATATACACATACAGAGTGACATGATGATTAGAGTCAAAATTATTCATCTATACATCTCACGTAGTCGCCATTTGTGTGTGTGTGTGTGTGTGTGTGTGTGTGTGTGTGTGAAAGTACCTGAAATTTGCTACCCTAGCAAATTTCCAGTATTTAACACCTGTCGATGTGTTGAGTCGATCTCCCCATGGAACAGCAAAGTCCTTGAGCGCGCTCGGGATGGGTGAGCCCTGGGGTCTGGGGACCATGGGCAGCTGGGACTGTAACCTGAAGCGATATTGGGTGAGCATGGGAGAGAGTAAGGAGAGATGAGGTGGGGACAAAGCTTTGGAGGACAACAACAAAGGCAAAAAAAAAGAGCCCTCCCCTCACCATCAGAGAGGTAAAAAGAAACCCAGGATGGCACAGTGCCAGAGAACCCAGCTCCCCAGCGAGAGTCACGATGGCCGTTTAGGGGGCCACGTTTCACCAATAAGCTTACTTTTGACTCTCCTATAAGTTGCTGTGCCCAGGCCACCTGTCCTCCTTTCAGCATTTCTTTGGTTATTTCTCGGGGCGGGTGTATCTTTGCTAAATTTCATCTAAAGGGCTTGCCCCACCACCCCACCGCTTTAGTCTGTCAGTGCCTGGGGGGAATCTGTCAGCAGTTATCCACAGCCCACCCTCCGAATTCCTCCCAGCTTTAGTCATCTGCACATATGGAGAGCATATGTCACAAGCGAAAAATAAAATAAGTGGAGTGATGTAAATTAGAGTAAAACTAAAAATATCCTGGAAGCCCCACAGTGGCCTGATAGACAGTTCCCCTTGATATGGCCTGGGTGCCATCACCCCCGGCTGGGTAGAGCTGGTCATGCCGCTACTGAGCCACCTATTTGCCCTTGAATCCAGCCCTTGTTTTCTCCAATGTAAGTTCCAAAATAGTGGATCTACCTCCCTATTTCCATTGTCTAACACACTACATGGCACACTGTAGGCACTTTCAACCTTTGTAGAACGAATGAGTGAATTAAAGATCATTCCTCCTCTGCCAAAATAAATCTTGCTCAATCTATGATACAACAAGCTTATAATCCTGTCAAAATGAAATGATGCCTAAGTGTCCATCAATAGATGAAGGAATAAAGAAGGTGTAGTGTGTATACATATGGGCTTCCCAGGTGACTCGGTGTTAAAGGAATCCACCTGCCAAGGCAGGAGTCATAGGGGACAAGAGTTTGATCCCTGGGCTGAGAAGATCCCCTGGAGAAGGAAATGGCACCCACTCCAGTATTCATGCCTGGAAAATCCCATGGACAGAGGAGCCTGATGGCTATATAGTCCATAAGGTCAGAAAGAGTTGGACACCACTGAGTGACTAACAATTTTACTTTTTTCATACAGATACGTATACGTATATATGTATATAGAGAGATATAGATAGATAAGTAGACACAGATACAATGGAATAGTACTCAGCCATGAAAAAGAATGAAATTTTGCCATTTGCAGCAGCATGGATGGACTTGGAGGTTATTATGCTAAGTGAAATAAGTGAGAAAGAGAGAGACAAATACTTTATGATATCACTTATATGTATAATCTAAAAAGTACAATGAACTAGTGAATGTAACCAAAAAAAAGAAGCAGACTCACAGATATAGAGAACAAGCTTAATGATTACCAGAGGGAAGAGGGAAGGGGGAAAGGGAATACAGGGGTAGGAGACTAAGAGGTACAAACTCCAGGGAATATAGCCAATATTTTGAATAATTATAAATGCAGTATGACATTTAAAAATTCTGTATCACTATATTGTACACTTATAATTTATATAATATTATATATCAACTATAACTTCAATAAAAAAACCTAGATTAAGTTTATTCATAATTTTCCTACTTAATAAAGAGAAAGTCACAAGATTGGGCTCAAGGATCTCTAAAGACCTCTTTAGTTTGTGAAGTTTTGGAGCTAACTTGAAATCAAGGAGGTGTTCAAGAGTTTATATGGTTAATTCATGATAAGACAAGCCTCACTTTGCAATTGGATGTCTAGGGCTGAAAACTGTGTTAGTCAGGGTCTTCCAGGGACACTGAACCAATAGGATGTACATATATATAATATATAATATGTAATACCTAGCACACCTCCTATAGCTTCAGAATTGTTGCAATGGCCCTAAATCACAGCTGCTTGCATTTTCCTGTTAGCACAGATAGTTTTTATAAGCTGGGCCATCTTCCAGGGAAGCGTAAGCTGGCGCTGGTACTATGGGCTTTGCTTGGCACCTAAGAGACCCTCATGAACAATTCTCTTGATTTCAACTCAACTCCCACTGATTAAAAAAAAGCCATTATTAGCTATGATTAACAGCTTCCTAATTAGAACTTAACATGTGGTTACCTAGAATATATTTTCACCTTGTATCAGGAGACCCAATGGTAAATCATTGCTGACCCTCTATGAAGCACTGGACTACACTGTGAGGAAACTGCTTTATTTAACCCACCTGAGCCAGGTAATATAGATATAATAGGTCCTATCCTTGGCTCCATTTTGTAATGAGAAAGTGGAGGCTCAGAAAGCTTGAGGATCTGTCCATTGCCTGTTGTTCTGGCATCAAAATCTATGCATGAAACCAAGGCTGTTAAATTCAGAGACAGTGGGAAGGCACCTCTGCTCCACTGTGCTGAGTTCTCAGCTAGTTTGGCCCCAGTGACTGAAGGGGACTGGGACAACTTGGTTTGGGTTCGGGTTTCTATTAGATTCCTTGGTTCTCCATATCACACTGGCTGCAGCTAGAAAGCCCACGTGAAATTTCCCCCTTGTCTGTACTTGGTCTAGCCTGACATCCCTCTCTCCTTCCAGCCCCTTTCTCCATGTTGCTAGCCTGGCTCCCTCACAGCAGAGTGGCCTCAGGCAGCTGGACTTCTTGCCCAGCAGCTGGCTTTCCCCAGGCCAGAGATTACAAAAGTCTGCAAGACTGCTTACAATCTGGCCTCAGAAGTCACAGATTGTCACAGCTGCCATATTCTGTTGATTAAGCAAATCACTAAAGCCAGTTTAGGCTTAAGAGGAGAGAGATTGGATTTCATCTCAATGGGAGGAGTAGCAAGGAATTTTATCTCTTTCATCTACCACATCCATAGTTAGTAAGAGGTAGAACTGGGACTTGGAGCCCAGATTTGCTTACCTTCAAAATCCTTGGTTTTTCTTTTTTTTTTTTCCCAGATTGCTTCACCTCTGCTGTATCCTCTGTGTGATGGCCACAGGGTTCCTCATTATAAGCAGGGCTGGGTCAACAAGTAAATAGACAAATAGCTGCTGATAGTTTATGGTGAATGGTGTTGGATTTGTGATCTCCGAAGAAGATTTAACTTTGGGACCAGGGACCAGGCTTGATCACTCAAGAGCTTTTGTGTAGCAGAGTTTTATTAAAGTATAAAAACGGGACAGAGAGAGCTTCTGACACAGACATCTGAAGGGGGATGGAGAGCGCCCCCGCTGAGAAGTCTTTAGCAAGCTGTTTTATGTGTGTTCAGTTTAGTTCAGTCACTCAGTCGTGTCCGACTCTTTGCAACCTCATGAACCACAGCACGCCAGGCCTCCCTGTCCATCACCACCTCCCGGAGTTTACTCAAACCCATGTCCATCGAGTCGGTGATGTCATCCAGCCATCTCATCCTCTGTCATCCCCTTCTCCTCCTGCCCCCAATCCTTCCCAGCATCAGGGTCTTTTCCAATGAGTCAGTTCTTCACATCAGGTGGCCAAAGTATTGAAGTTTCAGCATCAGTCCTTCCAGTGAATACCCAGGCCTGATTTCCTTTAGGGTGGACTGGTTGGATCTCCTTGCAGTCCAAGGGACTCTCAAGAGTCTTCTCCAACACCACAGTTCAAAAGCATCAGTTCTTCGGCGCTCAGCTTTCTTTATGGTCCAACTCTCACATCCATACATGACCACTGGAAAAACCATAGCCTTGACTAGACGGACCTTTGTTGGCAAAGTCATGTCTCTGCTTTTTAATATGCTGTCTAGGTTGGTCATAACTTTTTTTATGTCTGCTAGAAAGCTATTAATCAGATAAGAGAGACACCTCGAGGCTGACAGAGTTTCACCAGGCCCCTCTCCCACAATATGCATTTTTGAGGTGTGTCATCCCCCTGCCATAAAACAATTGATGTGAATATTGCTTTGTTGAGCTATTATCAGCCCAAGGTTTGAGAAAAGAAAAAAAGTTAGTCTTAAGTGGAACCATTTTGAAGAAAGGCAAATTCCAAAGCAAATAGATAGTTTCATTAACATGGCTTAAAGAAAAACATTTCCACAGAGAAACTTCCTTTTAATTTTGTATGGAGAAGGAAAAAAATTCTGACACTTGCAGCCTATGTCCTCTGTTTGGAGATCCCTGGCCTTCCTGCCTGTTACCCTCTCACTGCAAGAGGTTTGTGAGATGATGCCCCATGACGCGTCAGCGTGAGACAAGGAGAAGGGCCGGTGCCAGCGTCCCGCTGGGTAGAACGGACACCAGTGCCACCCCTCATGTGGCAGAGGGCCTGGCCCTGAGAGGATACGGTGTTTCAGAGCTGAAGGGAAAATGCTGATGGCCAGTGCTAATGAGAAACGGGAAGCAAGGCAAAGAGTAGAGGGGTCGAGTGTGTGGGAGGAGAGGTGAACGGGTCGTCTCCCACGGCAGCGCCCTCCGGGAGGATGAGGGCCTCCTGGAAACCGTGTTCAGATGGGAACGCGGGCACCTGGCTCTCCTGAGCCGTCTCTTTCGTGGCCAGGCAGGTGAGGACACGAAGGAGGTCAGGGCAGTGGGGGAGGAGGCAAGAGAACACCTTATGAACCCATGTATTTCCATCCTTCCTGCCTTTCCTTTTTCCCTCTGGAGACAATTCTTGGAATTTGTTGGAGAATTAAAGATTACTCGTTCAAAACTGACTAAAGCATCGAATTCATAGCTCTTCCACGGGCAGCTCTTTACAAGTTGTTAGGGATTCTTGTCTGAATTTTTTTCTAATTTCTGACAACAGTAGTTTCATTCATTTAAAAACCCTGATTTTATTTTTTTAAAATAAATTTATTTATTTTAGTTGAGAGCTAATTACTTTACAATATTGTAGTAGTTTTTGCCATACATTAACATGAATCAGCCATGGGTTCACATGTGCTCCCCTTCCCGAACCCTCCTCCCACCTCCCTCCCCATCCCATCCCTCTGGGTCATCCCAGTGCTCCAGCCCTGACCATTTGTCCCATGCATAGAACATGGAATGGTGTTCCGCTTCATATATGACAATATACATGTTTCAATGCTATTGCCCCAGAAAGTCCCACCCTCACCTTCTTCCTCAGAGTCCGCAAGACTGTTCTATGCATCTGTGTCTCTTATTCTGTCTCGCATATAGGGTTACCGTTACCATCTTTCAAATTCCATATATATGCATTAGTCTACTGTATTGGTGAAAAACCCTGATTTTAAAATGAGAATGTGGTGTTTACTTTCTAGGCAGAGTTGCTCTTTGAGCGTGTTTGCAGTCTAACGTGGAGAGGGTTAATAAAATGTTCACCGCACCATGTTGCTACCTCTAGTCAGTTGATCCCTTTCCTCTTCTTTGCTTTTGTTTGGAGTAAATGTGTTCATCTCCTGACATGAACCATGATTACTGTCCGTCAGTCATGACAATGCCAGTCCCTTGGCCAGTGATTGGTGTAGAGGTAAGCATGTGACCTCCCCGTCCTGGCTAATGAGATGTCATGGAACATGAGATGGGGTTTTCTGGGCAAAACCTCCCTCATAAAGAGAGAGAGCAGCATAAGATAGAAGGCACTCTTGACTCCTATACTGTCTGTTTTAAATAATATTATGTGGGAATTGGATGCTTTGAGTTCCTGCAACCATTTTGTGACCATGAGGGGAAAGGTAAGAAAATACCAGAGTTGTTGAGCCAGCTCTGTGGCCTTGCTGAGTCGCAGAATTAGTCCTGCAGCAGTCTTCCTTCAGACTTTGGTTTCTAAGCCATTCTTTGTCAGGCGTTCTGTTATTTGAAACCAGAAGTTGCTTAGCGTGTATGTTTGACCTTGGGGTCCAACCACCCAAGATTTGCAACCTGGCTTGCATTTCAAATGAAAGAGCAATGTGAGCCAGAGTCTCCTGGATTTGCTGCTGGTTCCCCTGAGCAAAGTGAAGTGAAGTGAAAGTCATTCAGTTGTGTCCAACTCTTTGCGACTCTGTGGACTATACAGTCCATGAAATACAGTCCAGAATACTGGAGTGGGTAGCCTTTCCCTTCTCCAGGGGATCTTCCCAACCCAGGGATTGAACCCAGGTCTCCAGTATTGCAGGCGGATTCTTTACCAGCTGAGCCACAGTTTCCCCTGAGAAGGTAGTGTATTTCCTATTTCTAAGCCAACGTTTATTTTCCTGGCCTACCTTTGATATGTGTGTATAGGAGTGTGTGTGTTATACACACACACACACACACACACACAGAAAGAAAGAATAGTAGTGGAGATAGATGATATTTTCCACCCAGACGGAGCAATTATATTTTCCTACTCTTTTCTTTACAATTTTAAGCACAGGACATAATCTCCTAAACTTGACACAGCTGCTGAAGAGCCCATTTTAAACTAGTGCCTGCCTTGAAGAGGAATCCACTTCCATCTCCTATTTTTCTGGCATAATACATGTGTGCTGTGTGGTTCTTATGATGGAAAAGTCAACATTTTAGGATTGTTAGCTTTTACCGTGCCCTGGCATGGATTCATTCCTCCATTATTTCCTTGACTCTACTGATTAGCAACTTTTTTCTTCTCAATTCCAAATTCACCTTTGAGGCCCCATTTTCTCCTTTGCTCTGACCACAGTGTTGGAGAAATGCCTTTACAAGGGCTTTTCTCCTTCACGCTGACCGCAGTGTTAGGCTTTGCCAGTAGAGGGCGCCGGTGGGCCAGCGCAGGAGGACGCAGCTCCGCTTGCCGCCTCCAGTCGCCGTAGTCCCACATGTGGCTGCCGGGGGAAGTCTGGTGGGTCTCTGTCCCAGCCCTGCGCTGAGACTGCACACACCCTGGCCTGTTGGCCACCTTCCTGAAGCCGTCCCAGTGCAGACACACACCCAGGCCTGCCATTAGCTCACCTGTGAGTGGACTCTGGGCACCGTGACCCCTCTGTCCCCACTCTCAGCCTGCACCCTGGAAGGCTGCTTCCTGCTTGCCTTTCTCCGGTGTACCAGCTCTGCTTGGGCATCCAGGTGAAATCATCCAGTCGTCCAAAACCACACCTTCTCCAATGAGGCCTGAATCCCAGCCTCAGGGAGATGTGTTCTTCCTTGAGCTCCCTTTGGGCGTCCTTTGAGTCCTTGTTACATATTTACAATGGCGTAGCCATTCTTCATATTAACCCTCGAATCCTGCTCTGGGGCAGGCAATTCTTACCCCAGCTTGCCATCTCTCATCAAATTTCTGTCTCCTGATTGCACCCAGATTGGTGTCTTGAGTTTCAGAGTTAAGAGGTACTTGGGATAAGACTTGAGGATGCAAGTTGGAGTACAGTTATCTGTGTGAGGGGGTTAAGCCCATTGCCTGTAAGTGGAAGTCCCTTGGGGACTGAGTTGGCAATGCCGGGGTGCGAGTGTGTGTGTGGAGGCCTGAGGGGCACTGCAGGCAGGTGGGTGCTGATTTCTCCAGAAGCAAACAGGCACTGCCAAGAGTGGGCGCTACAGAGGACCCTTCTCTCATTGTGGCTCCCTGGCCAAGTGCCCGGGAACTGCCAGTTTAGCTGGATAAAAATGCTAGGAAAGATTCTAAACCTTCTCTATCAGCATTCCTAAGGAGTGTGCCTAGGAATCTGCATTTAAGTACACAATAGGGTGTGCCCACACTCTTGTGCCCACAATAAATACAATGCCCACAAGGAGTGTGCTCTAGGAATCTGAAGTTAAAAGCCCTCCTAAGGGGATCTTTGGGCTTCCCTGGTGGCTCAGATGGCAAAGAATCTGCCTGCAATGAATGAGACCCCAGTTCAATACCTAGGTCAGGAATAGCCTCTGGAGAAGGGATGGCAACCCTTTCCAGCATTCTTGCCTGAGAAATCACATGGACAGAGAAGCCTGGCGGGCTAGAGTCCATGGGGTCCTGAAGAATCGGACACGACTGGACAACTAACATGCAAGGGGATCTCTAGGCACAGGAAAAGCCCATGTCCTCCTGCCGGGGGAGGTGCCTCCACCAAAGGCCCTTTCAAGAGAGGAGGCAGCACCTGGAGACGGTGCTGAGGTTCCAGCTGGGCCCTAGGCAGCCCTGGGCCCTGGGGATGTGCTTTCACGGAGGTGGTCATCCTATGTCAGGGACTGAAGGTCCAGCTGTGAACACTACTTAGAGACCTTGGACATGGACCATCCCCTGCTCCTTCAGGAAATGAAGGATGCTGTAACCATTAAGCCCTTGGCCACATCAGCACCCCGCCACCACCACCACTATGGGGATTTGAGTTGGGAAAGAACAAACTCTAGGCTCACTGAAATCCTTCCTTCCATGTGCACCTTAGCTGTCTATGTCTAGTATTCTGCTTCTCCATCCTGAACCCCTCCAGGGTGCACGGTCGGGCGGCAGTGGCTGAAGGTTTTTGACGGCTGTTTACTGATATGGCAGGTGGCATTTTTTGTCCACATTTTTGTAAGTTAAAATGAGGTCATGTGTGCAGACCCTCATCCCGTGTGACAGTGTCCTTAAGAAGAGGAGACTTAGGGCAGGGACAGAAATAGAATAAATGTGAAGAGAGGGAGAGACAATAAATGTGAAGATGGCCACAGACAAGCCAAGGAGAGAAGTCTAGAGCAGGTCCTTCCCTCATCATCCTGAAGAGGAGCCAGGCCTGCAGACAGCTTGATCCTGAACGTCTGGACTACGGACTGTGAGACAATGCCTTCCGGTGTCTAAACCCCCTGGTCTGCGGGAATAGGGTAGGGCTGGAAGACTATCACAGGTTTATCTCCAAATCTATCTCTTGCCCTTGTTGACTAAAGAAAATAGTCACAACCTAAAAGTTGAGAGCTGTGTTTTATTTGGTGGGAATTTTTAGGACTTCAGTAACTTCCCTGGTGGCTCAGATGGTAAAGCATCTGCCTGCAATGCGGGAAACCGGCGTTCGATCACTGGGTTGGGAAGATCCCCTGGAGAAGGAAATGGCAACCCACTCCAGTACTCTTGCTTGGAAAATTCCATGGATGGAGGAGCCTGGTAGGCTACAGTCCATGGGGTCGCAAAGAATCGGACACGACTGAGTGACTTCACTCTCTCTTTCTCACTCTTTTAGGACTTCAAGCCCTGGAAACAGCATCGCAAGTGACCCTGAGAGAGCTGCTCCAAGGAAGAGAGGGGAGGAGCCAGCCTATATGGAAGTTTGCAACAAGGGGTGGGTAGTCTGTATATCAAAAGAGTATTATTAATTAAGGAAAATTCAGTGCAGGTCAGTTCAGTCGCTCAGTCGTGTCCAACTCTTTGCGACCCCATGAATTACAGCACGCCAGGCCTCCCTGTCCATCACCAACTCCTGGAGTTTACCCAAACCCGTGTCCATCGAGTCGGTGATGCCATCCAACCATCTCATCCTGTGTCGTCCCCTTCTCCTCCCGCCCCCAATCCTACCCAGCATCAGGGTCTTTTCCAATGAGTCAACTCTTCACATGAGGTGGCCAAAGTATTGTAGTTTCAGCTTCAACATCAGTCCTTCCAATGAACACCCAGGATTGATCTCTTTTAGGATGGATTGATTGGATCTCCTTGCAATCCAAGGGACTCTCAAGAGTCTTCTCCAACACCACAGTTCAAAAGCACCAATTCTGCGGTGCTCAGCTTTCTTCACCGTCCAACTCTCACATCCATACATGACCACTGGAAAAACCATAGCCTTGACTAAACGGACTTTTGTTGGCAAAGGAATGTCTCTGCTGTTAAATATGCTATCTAGGTTGGCCATAACCTTCCTTCCAAGGAGTAAGCGTTTTTTAATTTCATGGCTGCAGTCACCATCAGCAGTGATTTTGGAGCCCCCCAAAATAAAGTCTGACACTGTTTCCACTGTTTCCCCATCTATTTCCCGTGAAGTGATGGAACCAGATGCCATGATCTTAGTTTTCTGAACATTGAGCTTTAAGTCAACTTTTTCACTCTCCTCTTTCACTTTCATCAAGAGGCTCTTTAGTTCTTCTTCACTTTCTACCATAAGGGTGGTGTCATCTGCATATCTGAGGTTATTAGATATCTCAAATTAAGGAAGTTAGCACTCTTCAATGTATGGGAAGATGCAAGCATCTGGGCTTACTGAAATCATTCCTTTCATAGGCATCTCATTTGTCTGGGGCCAGTATCCTGCATCTTTTCAGACACCCCCCCCACAGACCCTCAGTGCCAGCAAAGGCAGTGGTGGCAGCCCCATGGCTGCCAGGTAGCAGGCATTCATTGTTTTTCCTGGGTATCCTCGGGGCTCAGAAATCCACATGCGGAGGGCCGGAATCACTGATGGCTCTGACAGCCTTGTTTACGGATATGGCAGGAAATACTTCATTTCTTGAGTCTTGGTCTCATCGTCTGCTAAGATAGGAACCCAAGCCGTGAAGACCAGCTGACATTTCATCCCCACAACAAATGCGGAGGCAGGCTTTGTAGTTGTCATCTTTGTTAACAGGTCAGCAAAGTGAAGCCCACAAAGATAAAGGGAGGGGCACGTGGCATTCAGTTTTGTCTAAATCGCACCCCAGGCCCTTTCCCATGCTGCCCCTGCTCAAAACCTGCAGCTGATCTCATTCAGGGACACTTTCTGTTCCCTTTGGACTTGGAACTGGTGACTGGCCTCAATGAGACTTTAGCCTGGGGATTGCTTTTCTGTCAACTGCTGTGGATCAAGAAAGGCTTGGTCTTGTCTCCCAGGGAGAGCATGACAGACCTGGGGAGGCTCTGCTTCCCTCTCCAGTGCTGGTTATGTGGCTCCAATTTAAGGCTGAAAGACAGACAAGAGGAAAATGTTTCCAGCTTCACCATTGACGCTTTGACTCTCGGAAATGGTCAGAGACCTTCAAAAGGGGTAAAAAAAATTAACGTGGAATGCAGCAAAATATGGGGAGACTAACTCCTGACCTCCCCAAACTGGAAAAGACTGTGGCTATGTCGATGACCCGGGGGAAAGGAAGCAGGACTCAGTCTCCAAGGGAAAAAGCGGGCAGGGGTCCCAAGACGGCGGAGGCCGGTGGGGTGGCTGAGCCACGGCCGTTGCGAGGAGGCGGCCCAGGGGCCAGTGCCCTGTCGCTTCCGGGACAGGGAGATTTATCCCGGTAAACGGCTCGTGGTTCTTGGAGACAGATGTGGCCCTCATTCAGCACCGCAGCCAGATCATCTGTTTTGCTTTTTTTTTCCCATAAATATGTCTCTCTCAATGCTGACAGGGGGAGATTTGGAAATAAAACACAAAATCGTTTTCTATGGGCATGAAAGGCTTAATTTATTACCAACCTTTCAACTAAATGAAAATGATTTGCTTTTTTTTAGAGACTGTTTGCTGAACAAATGTTTTAAAAATGCAACAGATTATTGCAATTATTGTACCTACTTTTTAAAAAATTTACCAACGGATAGACAGGTGCTCTGAGAATGTTTTCATACATTTCTCTCCGAGAAGGTGGAACTTGAGATGAAATTGCCTGGGAAGAGTTTCATGTACAGACTTTCAATTTGCTGGTCCTGCTGCTCTTGGGTGCTGTGCCTGAGATAAGCCTCGAGGTGGGCCCTGAGCAGTTGCTGTGAAACACTCACTGTTACACTGTTCATAGGGGTTCTGTTGGCCTTCTTGTCCAGTTTATGGAGTCCATGATCTATCAGGATCCAGAGGAGAAATGTTTTAGACTTCACCCACAAGAAAAGCAGTAATGCTCTTGAGGGTGTGGGCTTCCCTGATAGCTCAGTTGGTAAAGAATCTGCCTGCAGTGCAGGAGAACCCAATTTGATTCCTGGGTCAGGAAGATCCCCTGGAGAAGGGAAAGGCTACCCACTCCATTATTCTGGCCTGGAGAATATCCAGTCCATGGGGACACAAAAAGCCAGACATGACTGAGCAATTTTCATGTTCTAGAGAGTGTAGGACACATTTGTCTTATAGATTATGTGAATCTTGAAGATGATCACCTTTCCTCTTGTTACCATCTCTGAGAAGACTACAACCAAGTTTGTGGCTCCTGTTCAATAGATGTGTAGCATCTTTGGGGCAAATTTTTGTTGCTGATCCAAATGGGTCCACTTGCCCATAAGCAATGAAGTCAATTTACCGACACTGGGTTGCAGTGAAGGAAAACCCGGCGTTTATCACAGGGCTTTGTGTAAGGAGTCTGAGATGGCCAGTGCTCAGAAGCCCTTTACTCCCAGATGGATTTGAGCAAAGCCTTTTTAAAGACAAGGATGGGTTTCCCAAGTGGCGCTAGTGGTAAAGCACCTGCCTGCCAATGCAGGAGACGTAAGAAGTGAGGGTTCAATCCCTGGGTCGGGAAGATACCCTGGAGGAGGGCATGGCAACCCACTTCAGTATTCTTGCCTGGAGAATATCACTGATGGAGGGTCCTGGCAGGTTACAGTCCATAGGGTTGCAAGGAATTGAACACGATTGAAGTGACTTAGGACTCACGCACCAGGGAAGGGGGTCACAGGGATTGTGATCAGCTTGTGCACAGTTCTCTGATTGGTTGATAGTGAGCTAACAAGGTGGTGTCACGGGGGTTAACATGATCAACTTTTAGGTGGGGGCAGGTCTGGGGGTGGGTCTGGAGGCGGGTCTGGGGGCTACCGCTCATGGTCATCAAGTAAATTTCTTCCGCTTGGTGCCTGGAGCATCTGTAAAGCAACTCAGGAAATGGGCATCAGATACTTCTGTTATCTAGGCATTTCAGAGAGGAGTGATGGCAAAGGATAAGGGGGAGGGGTCTGCCCTGAGGAGGCCCCTTTGGGTCCTGTTTGGTTACTTTTTGTGTGCTTTTCTATTTCATTCCACTTTCCTCACCTCTGTGTGGTACGGTTTTTACAAGCTTCTTTGATTTATTTAGACTAAGATGCTCTAGTGAATGCTGGCTATGGTGCCTGAGTCTCCCTTTAAGACCAGGGCCCTTGTTCCCCTAATTTCTGGGGGTGCTGCTTGCTGACCACTGGAATCGTGTCCCCTCTCCAAGCATCGTCCTCTCTGGGTCTTAAGGGATGTATCTCACCCGCGGCTGCGCCCCTTGCCTGGAGGCAGTTTGCCTCCAAGTACAGGTTGATGGGGACTGAAGGCCCGGCAAACTTGCCTCAGTGAGAGACTCCTCAGTTTCAGGGCCATCACAGCCTGATTTCCGGGAAGCCTGACCAACAGCTGCTGGTGCCAACAGTGATCTGAGCAAGCAGATTCGAAAGTGGGATTTGGGGCTGGGTCACTGCTGGCCAAGGGACAGAGAAAGCACCCTCCCCCGTGACAGGCGGAGTCTGGCGGTCCTGGCCTGGGCACTGCTGTACTGCACGGGCTGGGCTGGGCTGGCCAGAGGGAGGTGGACACGGCACATAAGGGAGTTCGGTAAAGCTGGAAAAGTTAGAAATTATAAGGCTACTGATGGGGCTACCAATGCATCAGAGAAAGACAATGAGAGGCGGAGGGCGATTAATCAACAATATAAAGCAAAGTGTGAAACCATGAGGGCTTCCTTGGCAACTGATGAGCAAGAAGGTGCATGGAAGTCCTTGGTAAGACAGACATATGAACTCCAGACAGTATGAGAGAACCTATAGAAATTCAGGAGGCTGCCACGTCAGTAACGTTTGCAGGGGTCTAGCGGTCTTTTTTGTTGTTGTTGTTGTTGAATAGCACTTTTTTAAAAAAGTTAATTTATTTTAGTTGGAGGCTAATTACTTTACAATATTGTAGTGGTTTTTGCCATACATTGATATGAATCAGCCATGGGTTGATTATATAGTTGAGACTCTACAAAAAGGATCTTCATGACCCAGATAATCACGATGGTGTGATCACTCACCTAGAGCCAGACATCCTGGAATGCGAAGTCAAGTGGGCCTTTGGGAGCATCACTACGAACAAAGCTCGTGGAGGTGACGGAATTCCAGCTGAGCTATTTCAAATCCTAAAATATGATGCTGTGAAAGTGCTGCACTCAATATGTCAGCAAATTTGGAAAACTCAGCTGTGGCCACAGGACTGGACAAGTCAGTTTTCATTCCAACCCCCAAGAAAGGCAATGACAAAGAATGTTCAAACTACCGCACAGTTGCACTCATCTCACATGCTAGCAAAGTAATGCTCCAAATTCTCCAAGCCAGGCTTCAACAGTATGTGAACCATGAGCTTCCAGATGTTCTAGCTGGATTTAGAAAAGGCAGAGGAACCAGAGATCAAATTGCCAACATCCGCTGGATCATTGAAAAAGTGAGAGAGTTCCAGAAAAACATCTACTTCTGCTTTTTTGACTATGCCAAAGCCTTTGACTGTGTGGATCACAACAAACTGGAAAATTCTTAAAGAGATGGAAATACCAGACCAGCTGACCTGCCTCCTGAGAAACCTGTATGCAGGTCAAGAAACAACAGTTAGAACTGGACATGGAACAACATACTGGTTCCAAATTGGAAAAGGAGTACATCAAGGCTGTATATTGTCACCCTGCTTATTCAACTTATATGTGGAGTACATCATGAGAAACGCTGGGCTGGATGAAACACAAGCTGGAATCAAGATTGCTGGGAGAAATATCGATAACCTCAGACTTGCAGATGACAACACCCTTATGGCAGAAATTGAAGAACTGAAGAGCCTCTTGGTGAAAGTGAAAGAGGAGAGTGAAAAAGTTGGCTTAAAACTCCACGTTCAGAAAACCAAGATCATGGCTTTTGGTCCCATCACTTCATGGCAAATAGATGGGCAAACAGTGGAAACAGTGAGAGACTTTATTTTTGGGGCTCCAAAATCACTACAGATGCTGACTGTAGCCATGAAATTAAAAGATGTTTACTCCTTGGAAGAAAAGTTATGACCAGCCTAGACAGCATATTAAAAAGCAGAGGCATTACCTTGCCAACAAAGGTCCATTTAGTCAAACCTATGGTTTTTCCAGTGGTCATGTATGGATGTGAGAGTTGGATGGTGAAGAAAGCCGAGTGCAGAAGAATTGATGCTTTTGAACTGTGGTGTTGGAGAAGACTCTTGAGAATCCCTTGGACTGCAAGGAGATTCAACCAGTCCATCCTAAATGAAACCAGTCCTGAATACTCACTGGAAGGACTGATGCTGAAGCTCCAATATTTTGGCCACCTGATACAAAGAACTGACTCATTGGAAAAAACCCTGATGCTGGGAAAGATTGAAGGCAGGAGGAAAAGGGGATGGCAGACAATGAGATGGTTGGATGGCCTCACCGACTCGATGGACATGAGTTTGAGTAAACTCCAGGAGTTGGTGATGGATAGGGAGGCCTGGCATGCTGCAGTCCATGCAGTCACAAAGAGTCAGACATGACTGAGCGACTGAACTGAACTGAAGTGAACTAGTGGACTGCTTTATGACTGCATCAATATGCATCATGGCATATTGATACTGATTTACTCTAATATGTGTGGGGCAGGAAAAGGCTATTTTCATGGATGAGATTGTCCTACCTCTTTGCCCCAGATCAGTGTAATCATTTTTCTTCTAGTTGTAATTCTCCCCAGAGCCATCCTGCTCCACTGCATAGAATCTGTTCTCCTCTGTCTGAGGTCACACATCCTCAGGACTGACATCCATACTGGGTTCTTACCATTTGTAGCCTGATGCACTGGCTGCTGCAGACAGCCCTGGCCTGGGAGTCAAAAGACCCCACCGTCAAAGTCATTTCACCTTTCTGGGCAGCAGTTGCATCCTGAAACCCTGAAAAACAGGTTGGAGGTGAGTAGGTGGACCAGTATGGACTCTGTGATGTCTCATTACTACCTAGTGTTCATAAATACCCTTGTCTGATTCTTCTTAGGATCCTAGTCACTTTGGGTCAGATGTCTTGACCATAAACCTCTATAGCATCTCAGATGCAGTAGGTCCTCAGTAAACACTGGTTGGTTGATCACTGTTAGTTTCTCTCTAGGTAGCTAAGAGGAGTGCTGTTCTGTGCTTAGTTGCTCAGTCATGCCTGACTCTTTGCGACCCCATGGACTATAGCCCACTGGGCTCCTCTGTACATGGGATTCTCCAGGCCCTCCTCCAGGGGATCTTCCCCACCCAGAGATCGAACTTGAGTCTCTTGTGTCTCCGAGATTGCGGGCAGATTCCTTACCCACTGAGCCATCTGGGAAGACCCAGATAAGAGGAGATGATCCTTTAAATGGGTAAAATGGGATGATTTTAGAGCTGCTTTCTCAAAATCATCTTGGCTGTGTTGCTCACTGATTTTGCAACCTTGGGCAGGAAACTTCAGAGAACTCCAGGTCAGATGACAAATACCTCCCAGATTGGATGAGAATATCCTTGCTCAGAGGGAGGTGGGTGCTCATCATCTGTGAGTCCACAGCTCCTGCCTCTGACCCCATCTGGACACTTCTCACTCCACAAGGTTGAACTCACCCAGAGCCCCTCAAGGGCAGGCACCAGGGCTTACTTGTCTCTGGTGTCTATGTCCACCTGGGACAACTGGTCGACCTTAGTTGACCCACAGAGTGTTTGGCCTCTTTGCCTTTCTTCTTCCCCATGGTACTCTAGTGCTCCCTTCACAACCTATTCTCTGACCAGGTTGAGAATTCCCACATCTCTTTCACCCTCTTTATCTAAAATTGTAGACTCAACAAGTCCCTGTGTTCATTTCACTTGATGAAAGTCCAAAACAGGGACCAACACACGGGAGAGATAACTTTCATGAGGCAAATGTCTGTGCTTGATTTAGACTCAGCTGGATTAACACACCATCATCTGGATGAAATTTAAAAAAAAAAAATCGAGGTTTAAAAGAAGTTATTTCAAGATACCAAGACATTATTTCCACTGGAGGCAGCCAGGGTGTGAGTGAGTTTTCCAGGGCTCAGATACTTTCGACCTTTAGCTCAAAGACCACGGTTAGAGTCGCTCGTGGCCTTGTTTCCTCCAACCTCAAATTCTCCACTCACCTTTTCTAAGACCTACTTCCCTGCCCTTTAATCATTTTTATTGCTGTTCCCTGGATCATCTCCAGGTCTTGACATCTCTCTTAAGATGCAGAGGCCTCCAACTGGGTAAAGAATGCTAATGAGGAAGCGAGCAATGTGGAATCCATCAGGAGGATTAGTTCCTGGGCTTCCATGTGCTGCTTATTCATCTCAACTTCAAAAGTCCTGTCCAGGAGGCTCACTCACCTCCAGACTTGTGGTCCTCGATGACCCGCAGTGCTTTCACTGCTGCTCTGCTCCTGCGTCTTTCTAAAGCTCAGCCCTGCAAACTTCCCATTGCTTCATCAGACCCAGCAGCAAAAGTACTCGCAGAAGCCCTGTGCCTGGTGAGGTGGCCTGAAGACACAGCACACGCTGCTGGGAGCTCCTGGCTCTGAACAGGCTGTGCGGCTATTGGGCTGACCTGGACCAGCACCAGGTGAGGTACCTCACCCCACACATATCCTGAGGCACTGTTGCAGGAATGATGTTTCATCAGTTCAGGTAGCAAAACCCAGCCATCTCCATGACCACATGACTGGTCTGGAACTGGCTGCCGTGGATTTGTGAAAAATAAGTGGTAAAAGGCTGCCCTTGGTACTTTCTTATTCTAGCCTTGAATGAAAGCTGAAAGCATGGTTTTAAATTGTAAGTAAGGGAAGGCCTGTGTGTGTTGGTGAGGTAGGGGTGTTGCTTCATCTAATATTATACAGAGTTCTTTGGGATGTAAGCCAACGGTGCTGCTTAGGGAAAGCAGACACTGACTGAGGTGGGGGTCTCCTGAATGGTTGTCTCAGGGGCTGGAGAATGGTCAGGTCAAGAATGAGCCTTGCCAAGTCAGGCTCATTGGAGGCAGAGACTGAGCTTGGGCTCAGGGCGTGACAACTCAGTCCTGACCAACACCTCTGGCCTCCTGCCACCTATGGGCCTTACAGTCTTTTCATCTATGTTTTTTAAAAAAAGACAGGATATGCTTTACCTACATATCTCTCAAGGTTGTTATGAGGATAAAGCAAGACAGGGATCATATAGGACTGTGTCCATGCCAAAGAATTCTACACTAGGGAGCAAAGCTTATATACCAGTTCACATTAAGTTTGGTGGCACAAAATCTCCAAATTAAAAGGGCTTAAATACAATGCAAATGTCTCCTTCTCATGTAAAAGTGCAGAGGTGTGTGTTCCTGGACAGGTTAAGCTTCCCAGACTACTTCCAGTTTGGCTACATGTGGCTTCATCCTCATTGTCCAAAGGTGGCTTCTAGGGCTCCAGCCATCATATCATGATTCCAGATGGTAAGATGATGGGAGGAGAGAAAGGAGAGAGTGGGTCTTTCTCATGAAAAGACTTCTTGGGAGTTTCACAGAAAACCTGTTTTCATCTTGTTGATTAGGACTTAGTCATCCGTCACACCTAGTAGTGAGAGTGACAGGAGAGGGGCATTTTGTCTGGACAGCATTGTGTCCAGCTAGACATTGAGGTCCAGGGAGAAGAGGAGGATGGAGAAGCTAGTAGGATCTACCACTGATTATATCTTCTTAATAAAAGTTAAAGCCTAATTAATGCCCTTCCTCTGGGCCTTTCAGGCCCATTTCACCTCCATGGGTCGAGCACGTGGCCCCTCTAATTAGGTTTTCTCATCTCTGAAAAAAGGGAACTCCCGCAGTTCAATCATTCATAGAACACTTGCCAGGGCCGGTGTCTACAGAACACCCCCTGATTTGTTCTCTTCCAGGGGACTTGTTTTGAGCTTCTGTTTATTTTGGAAAGAAAACTTTGTATCATTCCCACAACTGGAAAACTATTGTTATTTGCCATGAAGAGAAAATAAGTATTTTAAAAAACAAGTAACATAAAATCAAGGAAGTATGACAGCTCCCAAGGCTCAGACCTGAAGTCCTGTCCCTACAGGTTGAAGAGAACCATCTGTATGTGGTGGGGAGTGTTAGAGAAATTGTATCACCAAGCTGGAACTTTCTTCTTGCCCTAAAGAGAAGGATCAAAAACTTCCTCTGTGTGATTTAATTTCTCTTGATGGCACTTGAGATCATCTCACTTTCCCTAGTGATATGGGCTCCATCCTTTAGGAGACATTCTATTCTATGATTCCTAAGTTTCTTTCTCTTGCACCGAGAGTTTTTAAAAGACATATACCCTCAAGCCAATGGGTCCAAGTACTGCTGTGCAGCCTCGGGGCTTTTCCAAGGGAACCCAGGTCTTTGGGGTTGACCTAAGGTTCAGAGACCTAGGCGATGCCTTGAAGTTATCCTAACATGACATTTGATGCCATCAGAGGGCAGGTGGGGGCCTGAGCTCAGACCAGGGCAGCCAGGAGGCCTGGTGTGGAGGGGTTCATGCTAACTGCATGACCCTTTTTGCATCAGACTTGTAGCCTAAAGGGCAGGAAGAGAGCCCAGTTTGAAGGATAGGGGGCTTCCTCTGAAGGCCGAAGACCCCAGTGACTGCTATTGCTGCGGCAAAATGCCATGCAGACCCTGGACTGCTGCCCTCATCCCAGTGACTTCCCCTGTGTGGCCCCTGACAGAAGTCTCCAAACCTTGAAAAAACTGGAGTAAAGATGAGACACATGTAAAGGAAGCTGGCTCTGTTTTTCTCACAGCACATTTCAAAGAGCCCTGGGAGCTGGGGAAGACCTTAATAGCGAGTCTATTTGGGCACAGTTTTCTTAAATTTTATCTTCTGTGGCTTGTTCTTTTAACTTGTGCTGGGGAAATGGCTTTATCTTTTATGGTAAAGGTAGTTGGTGGCCCCCATCAAATTCAGTAGAACAGGAGGATCCCAAAGGCCTTGGGCAAGGCTGTCTACTGCCAGTCAAAACCTGAGCTACCAACAAACCCAGATGCAGATCCAGGAGACTTTTGAATCTGGGGCCTAGTGTGATGGCTTAGCTATCAGGGTCTAGGGGGAAATCTCACTGAGGTTCCTCCTTGGTGTCTGTGGGGCTGTTGGAACACTGTGTTCCTAAGAGGGAGAGTGATGGGGTAATGGGGTGACAGTGGGAAGGACGGGCGACAGGCATTGCGGTGGAGCTGAGGACACCGCCTTATGGCATGTGAGGGATGCCATCTCAGTGAAGGTGAGGCGGATCACCGTGAGTGGACGGGATCAGATTTGGGAGGGTCCACGTGGTCTTCACTGTCCTGCAGAGGGGAAGGCAGAGAAAACGAGAGGAGGGAATGGTGAGTGGGGAACGGGGCGGAGGCCGGGAGCCTATCTCATCAGAAGAGAAATCTGTGCACTTCCCGTGCAGAACACAGAGGCTGGGCCAACACGGCATCGGCTCTGTGTTGCTCACAGTCCCCAGAGTTAGGGCCTGTGTGTTTGGGAAAGGCTGTGTTAGACAAGGCCCCTTGTATCGCCCTCTTCAGCCTTAATTTACTCATGTGCTCCCTGGATCTCTAAGGAATAGAGCACGCAACTTCAACCACAAAATCTGATATTTTTTCCCCCCATGGGATAGCCAATAACCAGAGGCAACTGGGATAAAGCATTAGGTCACATCTGCAAAGACCCCATTTTATCACTCACTCATAGAAGCATCTGCTGAACACGACTCAGGGTCAAGACCAGGGATGTAACAAAAGAAATAGTTATAATCTTTATCCTCAGAAGTTCCCATTAGACTGGGAGACACTGACTTTTAAACATCTAAAACCAAGTGAATACGTGTAACTGCAGAACCATGCAAAATTCCAAGGACATTCAAGGGCAGTTCAGAGGAAGCAGGTCCACTCTGCCTGCAAGGACCAGCCTGAGATTCAGCAGAGGACCTACCAGGAGTGGGTGTGGGGTTTACCTGAGAGGAAAGAAAGTGAAAGTGAAAGTTGTGTCTGACTCTTTGCCACCCCATGGACTCATGGAATTTTCCAGGCCAGAATACTGGGGTGGGTAGCCGTTCCCTTCTCCAGGGGATCTTCCCAACCCAGGGATCGAACACAGGTCTCCTGCATTGCAGGCGGATTTTTTTACCTGCTGAGCCACAAGGGAAGCCCAAGAATACTGGCGTGGGTAGCCGATCCTTTCTCTCTTTCTGACCCAGGTATCGAATCAGGGTGTCCTGCATTGCAGGTGGATTCTTTACCAACTGAGTTATCAGGGGAGCCCAAGAACAAAGAGGGCCTTGGCAAAAGAAAGGCAAGTGCACAGCCGTACACCCAGGAGGCTGTGTGAGAATTTCAGTGTAGCTAAAGCTCACAGCAAGGTGAGGGTGGGGTGGGAGCAGATGCTGTACAGCTGCACAGAATCAGCTTCCAGGGGGGCTGAGTGCCATCTGGCAGGTCAGCTGTTTCCCATACGGACCATACCAGCACCTTGAGATGGACAAAAGATATTCAAGGGAAATAAAACGCCCTGGGGTCAAGTGCACTTGAGGAAAGCAGGAATTAGCTAAGTGCCCATCAACAGACGAATGGATAAAGACATGGTTTATACAGACAGTGAAATACTGCTCAGCCACAAAAAATGAAATTTTGCATTTGCAGCAACATGGATGGAGTT
Source organism: Okapia johnstoni (assembly GCA_024291935.2). Taxonomy (NCBI): domain Eukaryota; kingdom Metazoa; phylum Chordata; class Mammalia; order Artiodactyla; family Giraffidae; genus Okapia; species Okapia johnstoni. Next base: position 7,068,548 of record CM044326.1, read on the forward strand.
TGAGGGTATAATGCTAAGTGAAATGTGAGACAGAGAAATAAAAATACTGTATGATCTAATTTATTTGTGGAATCCAAAAAATACAACAAACTAGTGACTATAACAAAAAGAAGCAGACTCATATGTATAGAGAACAAACCAGTGGTTACCAGTGCGGAGAGGGTAGGGGATTAAAAGGTAAAAACTACTATGTATAAAATAAGCTACAACATGAGGAAGATAGCCAATATTTTATAATAACTATCCACGGAGAGTCCTGGTGGCTCAGACAGCAAAGAATATGCTTGTAATGAGGGAGACCCAGGTTCGATCCCTGGGTTGGGAAGATCTCCTGGAGAAGGGCATGGCAACCCATTCCACTATTCTTGCCTGGAGAATTCCATGAACAGAGGAGCCTGGTAGGCTACAATGCATGGGATTGCAAAGAGTTGGACACGACTGAGCAACTAACACTTTCACATAAATGGAGTATAATCTTTAAAAATTATGAGTTACTATATTGTTATAGTCTGTCAGTTATATAATATCATGTAGCAACTAACCTTCAATAAAAAAAAAATTGAAAAAAGGTATGTGGCCTTTTTGACCAGAGAACACTCAGACCATTAACTGAGTGGATGAGCATTTTGAGTTTTCCAGGGTTGTTTATTGTAGTGCTGGCCGAGAACTCACTGTCTGTGGAATGCTTGATGTTGTGATGTGATGGGAAACGTTGCTGTGAGATACAGAGAATTAGGAAGGGTTTTCAGCAGCAGATTGGCCTGGCCAGGTATTAGAAAGACCACTTTGGTAGCTGGTGTGAAGGATGCCCTGGGGTTGGGGTAGGGGGGGACTCAGGTGGAAAGGACACTGTCTCTTGCCTGTCACATACTTTCATGGTCTGACCCCAACATTTCTCCAGTCAATGTTCCCATCTCTCTGTTCAGGAGAAACCTTCTTCCGACATGTGGACTCCTGGGGCAATTTAACTGAATGTCTTCTATGGATAATGATGTTATCTCCCCTATTAGAGAATGAAATAATTGAGGGAAGATCTTTTGTCTTACTGTGTGTGACCCAGTAGATACACTCTAAGTTCGGTCTATCAGGGTAACCTCCCCATAAGGTGCTTCATTTTGGATAAAGTGTGGTCAACACGCTGTAAGGTAGAGCTCCATGCTTGCTATGAGCTCAGGGAGACACAGCCAGGTGCAGGCCACTTGTTGAGGTGGCTTCACGGGCGAGGTCACACTGGACTTGGAGGAAGGGCAAATTTAGATGGAGCGAAGGGAGAGAGGCAAACATGTGAGCAAGGTGGCAGGACTGGAATGATCAGCGCACGCTCATGAAACCAGGTGAACTGGAGCATGTCACAGGGTAAGGACTAGGGATCATCGAGCAGCCTGAGTGAGCTGGGGCTAGATGATGGAGGTTCTTCAGGTGAGACAGAGGAGCTGATTTCTTATGATAGGTGGTCGTGGTCATCTCCAGATGTGCTTTTGCAGAATGGCTAGTGACTCACAGGCTGGTCCTCTAATGAGTTTTGCCTAAAGAATTTGATGTCTGTGGCAAAGAGAGAAGCCTGTCATCAGAATCTGACAGACAGATTTTCCTCTGACACTGGGTACATGGCTAGATTACATTTCTGAGCCTCCATCCAAAGTAGATATCAGCCACATGACCAAGTTCTCTCTGGTGGAATCTGAACAAGAGTTCTACTCTGCTCCAGGCTTTGGTCCTGACTAAAACAATGCCCAGGGGTTTGACAAAGAAAAAAAGGAAAGACTCTGAACCCCCGAATGATCAGCTGAGTCGTAAGACTCATTTGACTTCCACATGGGACAAGAATGTGAAAGTCAAACCAGAAGCTGTCAAGAACAGAAGTTGGAAACTACACATCACTACATAAATGTAAAAGATTTGTTTGACCTTAAGAATGTATTTAAAAACTGAGATATAATTCACATAACATAAACTTCATCATTTTAAAATATCCAATTCAGCGTTCTTCAGTATATTCACTAGATTATGCAGCTATCACGACTACCTAATTTCAGAACATTTCATTATCTCAAAGAGAAAACTGGTACCTTAGCAGTCACTCCCCACTTTCCCCTCCCTCCAGCCCCTGACAGCCTTTAATCTGCTTTATGTCTCTATGCACTTCCCTATTCCGCACATGGTATGTAGGTGGAATCACACTTATGTGATCCTTAGTGTCTCACTTCTACTTAGCGTAATGTTTCAAAGGTTAGCCATGCTGTAGCATCAGTAGCTCTTCACTCCTGTTTATGGTTGTACTCGAGTCCATTATATGGATATACCAGCTTTTGTTTATCATTTATCAGTTGATGGATTTGGGCCTTATGACATCTGTGGTTACTTCCACCTCTTGGGTGTTATGAATAATGCTGTTGTGGATATTCATGTACAAGAATTTATGTTGTGTTTTTATAACAAGTTTGTGTGTGTGTGTGTGCGTGTGTGTGTGTGTGTGTTATGTTTCATGATGCAGGTCATGTTTTCATTCTCTTTGTAATATACCTAGGAGTAGAATTGCTGGGTCACATTTTGAGGAATGCAGAGTGTTGTCCAAAGTGGCTTCCTCATTCTATGTAGTCAAGACATATGTGAGGGTTCACCAACACTAGCTATTGTCTTTTTTTTTTTTAATTTAAAAAATTATAATAGATACCCTAGTAGGTGTGAAATGGTGTCTCCTTGTGGTTTTGATCTGTGTTAATATCTTAATTATCAATGATACTGAGCACTGTTTCATGTGCCTACTAATCATCTGCATATCTTCTTTGGACAAATGTCTATTCCAATCCTTTGCCCATTATTAAATTAGCTTATTTATTTTGCTACTGATAAATTATGAGTTTTTAAAATATACGATTTTTATGGTTTCAGTTGTTGCATTTGGGTCTTTGATCCTCAGTTTTGAGGTATTTTTTTGTATGTGGTGTAAAGTAGGGGTCCAAGTCTATTCTTTCGTATGGGAATATCCAGTTATCCAAGCACTATCTCTCTCTTTTTTTTTTTTAATTTAATTTTTATTGGAGTATACTTGCTTTACAATGTTGTGTTAGCTTCTGCTGTACAGCGAAGTGAATCGGCTCTTCTTGTTTGGATTTGTACATACACATGTAACCCTTCTTTTTCGGATTTCCTTCCCGTGTAGGTCACCACGGAGCACTGAGCAGAGTTCCCTGTGCTGTACGGTAAGTTCTCATTAATTATCTATTTTATGCGTAGTATTAATACTGTATATATTGTCCATCCCAGTCTTCCAATTCATCCCCCCTACCTTCTGTTAAAAAGGTCATTCTTTCTACACTGAATGATCTTGACACCTTGTCAAAAATCAATTGGCCATTGGTGTACAGGTTATTTCAGGATTCTCAATTCTGTTCCATTGACCTATATATCTTATCTTATTCCAGTTTTTCACTATCTTGATTACCGTTGTTTTGCAGTAGGTTTTGAAATTGGAGGCTCTGCCAACATTGCTTTCTTTTCAAAATTGTTTGACTCTTCTGGCTCCCTTTCATTTTGATAGGAATTTTATGATTTTTTCAATTGATGCAAAAAAGAAAGCTAGAATTTTGAAAGGGATTGCATTTAATATGTAGATAAAATGGGGAATATTGCCATCATAACAATATTTAGTCTTCTAATCAATAAATATTGGATGTATTTCCATTTTTAGATGTTCTCTTTAATTATTTTTGAGAATGTTTTGTAGTTTTTATTGTACAAGTCTTGTATTTCATTCATTAAACTTATTTGTGACCCCATGGACTGTAGCCTGCAAGGCTCCTCTGTCCATGAGATTCTCCAGGCAAGAATATTGGAGTGGGTTGCCATTCCCTTCCCCAGGGGATCTTCCTGACCCAGGATTGAACCTGCATCTCCTTCATGGCAGGCAGATTCTTTACCTTCTGGGCCCAGAGGGAACCCCTATTAAATTTGTTACTTATTGTTAAATTTTGTTATTTCTGGTGCTGTTTTAGAACTGTTTTCTTAATTTCATTTTGGTTCGTTCATTTCTAGTCTGGTACAATTGACTTTGCATTTGATCTTATACCTTGGAACTTTAATAAACATATTTATCAGCTCTAACGTGTTTTTCAATGGATTTTTTAAGGATTTTTCTATATTCAAAATCATGTCATCTGTTAATTGAGTTAGTTTCACATCTTCCTTTTTAATCTGAATTCATTTTATTTCTTTTGTTTTCCTAAATTCCTTTAGCTAGAATCTCTAGTACAACATTAAATGGAAGTTGTGAGAGCAGATATCCTTGTCTTGTCGCTGAAGTTTTGTTGGGTATTATTGCTATACAGTGGTCTTGTATTTTGTCAATTTTTTTTCTATTGAGATTATCATGGGTATTTGAGCTTTGTTCTATTAATGCAATGTGTTACATTGATTCTTATATATTGAACTACTCTGCATTGGATAAATTCTACTTGTTCGTAGAGTATGTGCTGGTGCTGGTGCTTAGTTGCTCAGTCATGTCCAATTTTTTGTGACCCTTTGGACTGTAGCCCGCCAGGCTCCTCTGTCTATGGGATTTTTCAGGCAAGAATGCTAGAATGGGTTGCCATTTTTCTCCTTCATGGAATCTTCTAGACCCAGGGATCTAACCCACATCTCCTGTGTTTCCTGCATTACAGGCAGATTCTGTACACACTGAGTCATTGGGGAAGCCCTCATAGAATATAACCCTTTATATATGTTGTTGGATTTGGTTTCTAGTATTTTGTTGAGGATTTTTGCATCCATATTCATAAGATATATTGGTCTGTAATTTTCTTTTCTTGTGATGTCTTCATTTGGCTTTGGTATTGGGGTAATACTGGCTCCATAGAATAAGTTGAAATTTTCTCTTCTGTTTTCTTTTTTAGAAGTTTGTGAAGGGTTGGTATTATTTCTTCTTTAAGTATTTGGTAGAATTCACCCGTGAAGTCATGTGATCATGTGCTTTTCTTTGTAGGAGCTTCTTGATTAATAATTCAATTTCTTTACGTGCTTTAAGTCTGTTCAGATTTTCTGTTTCTTCTTGAGTAAGTTTAGGTTGTTTTTGTCTTTCTAGAACTTGTCCATTTCATCTAGGTTGTCTAAGTTGTTGGCATAAATTTTCTTAGTATTCCTTGCAATCCTTTTTATTTCTAAAAGGTTAGTAGAAACACCCTTTCTCTATGGATTTCAGTAATTTAAAACTTCTCTCCCTCCACTAGCCAGTATAAAGATTTTTTGGTCAATTTTTTGGATCTTTTCAAAGAATTAAGTTTTGGTTTTGTCTTTTAAAAATTTATTTATCCATTATCTCTTTTTTTTCCCTGTCTTGATATTTATTATCTCTTTTCTCTGCTTCCCTTGGGTTTAGTTTCTCTTTGTTTTCTTGTTTCTCAAAGTAGAAGTTTAGGTTATTGAATTAGATCATGTAATTAAAAAAAAAAATCCATCCTGCCGAGCTCTGCCTTTTAATTGGAAAGTTTAATTATTTTATATCTATGTCTGTTATATAGACTTATACCTGCCATTTGACTGTTTGTATTTTATTTATCTTATGCCTTTTTTGTTGTTGTTCCCATTAGCGACTTCCTTTTTGTTATATACATATATATTTTCTGATATTTTATTTTAATTTCCTTGATGATTCTTTTATTATATATTTTAATTGATTTCTTTGTGATTACCTTGAGGACTATAATTATCATTTTTTTAGAATTTATTTTGTGTAATTCAATTTAATTACAATAGCGTACAAAAATGTTGCTCTTATATAGCTATGCTCCTCCCTCCACCTTTGTGCTTTTATTACCGTAGAAATTACATTTTATACATAGTATGCTCATTAACATAATTTATATTTATGACAATTCAGCTTTCAAGTCAGATAGAAGAAACAAAGAATAAAAAAATACATGCTTTTGGAAATTTGGGATTAGTAGATGCAAAGTACTATATATAGAATGGATAGACATTCTATATAGCACAGGGAACCAGATTCAATATCCTGTGATAAACCATCATGGAAAAGAATATGAAAAATAATATATATATATGTAATTAAGTATACATAACTAAATCTGTGCTTAAGATTTAGTTTGTGCATATATATAATTTGTGCATATATATAACTTTATTGTGCATAAGAAATTAATACAACACTGTAAACCAACTATACTTCAATAAAAATGTTAAAAATACCTCTATAGAGTATTTTATATTTGCTTATGTAGTTGCTGCTCCTGGTTCTTACAGTTCCTGTTTTCTAGTGACATTTCATTTCAGTCTAAATGACTCCTTGGAGAGCAGGTCTAGTGATAAATTCTTTTGGTTTTTGTCTATCTGAGGATAATCCTAATTTTTCATTTGTGAAGGATAGTTTTGCTGGATATAGAATCATTTGTTAGCAGGCTTTTATTTTTAGGTCAGCATTTTGAATGTGTGTTCCTGCTTTGATGAGAAATCAGATGATGAGGGATTTGAATGTGTCATCCAACATCTTCTGGTGTTCCTGCTTTGATGAGAAATCAGATGATGAGGGATCCTTGCACGTGATAATTCTCTTCTCTCTTGTGCTTTCACTATTATTTCTTTACCTGTATCTTTTAGTAGTTTGATTAGGAAGTGCCTGGCTGTATATCTCTTTGAGTTTACGTTTCTCACTTGGACTTTGTTGAGTTTCTTAGATGTGTATATTAGTGGTTTTCATCAAATTTGGAAATTTTAAGTCATATTTCTTCCAGTGGTCTTTCTGTTCCCTTGTCTCTCCTTTCCTTCTGGCATTGTGGTGTAAGTCAGTTTCTTGATGGTGTCCCACGAGTCTCTAAGGCTGTGTTAATTTTTTATTCTACTTGTTTTCTGTTCTTCAGACTAGATAACATTAGTTGACCCATCTTCAAATATGCAACACTTTCTTCTGCTTGTTCTAACTTGATATTGTTCCCTATAGTGAATTTTTCATTTCAGTTATTGTACTTTTCAACCCCAGAATTTCTATATTTTTAGTATATAATTTATATCCTTTTATGAATATTCTATATTTGGTGAGACATTGTTTTCATATTTTCATTCAATTCTTTAGACGTGATTTCCTTTAGCTTTTGGAGTGTATTTAAAATGACTGATTTAAAGTCTTGTAAAGCACAGTCCATGTCTTTACTTGCTCAGAGACAATTTCTATTGATCATTTTATGTCCTTTTAAAGAGCCATACTTGTTTCTTTACATACATTGACAATTCTGTTGAAAACTAGCCACTTAAAACAATATATAATGTGGCACTACTGGAAATCAGATTTTCTCCCTACCCCAGGGAGTATTTTTAGTTGTTTTTGTTTATTTGGTGACTTTTTTGAACTTGTTCTATAAAGTCTGTCTTCTTTATCATTTGTGGCCATTGAAATCTCTATCTGGTTACTTAGTGGTCAGCTAATGATTGGATAGAGATTGAACCAGTAAGTCTCCAGGTCAGGTCAAATACAGTGGCTCAGATGGTAAAAGAATCTGTCTGCAATGCAGGAGACCTGGGTTCAACCCCTGGGTTGGAAACATCCCATGGAGAAGGGAGTGGGATAGCCTGGAGAATTCCATGGACAGAGAAGTCTGGCAGGCTGCAGTCAAGTCAGACATGATTGAGTGACTAATACACACACAGAGACAGCTTTGCAAGTGGAGTCTTTCAGAGGACCCCTGGGCAGTCTGACCGAGTAGGTCAGATAATGATAATTCTTTGCGAATGAGGCATTGAAAGAGCTCCAGTCCCACTTGGCTCCCTCTGGTGGCTCTGCGCCTTCACTGGGAATGATTTTCAAGGTTTCTGCTGAGCTAGAGAGTTAGAGGTGGGACTCAGTTAAGCAAACCCACAAAGCTCATTGTTCTCAGCAAGATTCAGCTGGTTTTAATTACATGCTTTCCCAACTGCTGCAAGCTTTTGATTCATTTCTGGCATTCTGAAAAATGTTGATAGCAGTAATTTTTGCCAATTTTTTCATCGCTTCTAGGGAGAAGAGAACTTCTGGGTCTTTACTCCAACATTCGTGCTGACTTGACTCATGATTTTTTTTAAGTTAATTATTAAGTTGTAGTCACAGTTATCAAAAAAGCACTGGAATATGACTTCTTGGGTTCATATCCTGGCTTTGTCACTTATTAGCTCTTGGCTTTGGCAAGTAACTTAACTCCTTTGGGTATCAGCGTTCTTTTATGAAATGAGCATATTCATAGCACATTATAAGTGTGTGCTTCTGCTTAGTCGCTCAGTTGTGTCTGACTCTCTGTGGCCCCACGGACTGTAGCCCTCCAGCTTCTCTGTTCACTGAATTTTTCCAGGCAAGAACACTGGAGTTGGTTGCCATTTCCTACTCGAGGGAATCTTCCTGACCCACAGATTAAACCCATATCTCTTGCGTCTCCTGGATTGGCAGGTAGATTCTTTATTACTAGTCCTACCTGGGAAGCCCTTATGAGTGCATTGTGACTAAATAAAATGAGGTAATATGGAGAGTTCTCATAAGGATGCTTAGCATAGAATGGGGATGTGTGGCTCTTAGCTATTACTACTGGAATCTCACTACATGACTGAACTGTAGATAGACTAACTTTTAAAGTGAAGTTGGTAAAATTATTTACCAAAGTCGTAGAGGTAATGAATAACTGATTCAACCAATCTTGCAGAATTGTTGCAAGGATTGATGATGATCTAGTCGCTAAGTCATATCCGACCCCATGGACTGTAGCCTGACAGGCTCCTCTGTCCATGGGATTCTCCAAGCAAGAACACTGGAGTGGGTTGCCATTTCCTTCAAAGATTAGCAGTATGTAAAAATTTCAAACTGTGCTGAGTAAGTGCTCATTAAATTGGAGCTGCTCCTACAAATTATGGCTCTTAGTACCTTCCCATCGTCATGAAGTACATAGCTTCTTGAACATTTCATTTGATTTTCTGATATGAATATGTGTGTTGGGATTAAGTGTATTTTGTAGCTGCTGTGAGCTTTGGTGAAACTGTTCTTCTGTCTGTTATCTGGGTTTTGGCAGAGCTCAAAGACTCAGAAGGAGGAATCAGCCATGATGGGCTTCTAGGCATGCTAATGGCCACATGAACAAGCAAGGTTGGCTTGATGTGAGGCCTCAGCACATTCTAGAAATTATCATCAGTTCTGAAGTCCTTTGGAGGGGAAGGAGGCAAGTGAAAGGGCTTTCAGAATACAGTGATTGGGGTGAAAGCAGTTGATCAGGAGTGGCTAAAACGGAACAGGTGGCCCAGATAAATACCAGCTGTGCATTATGGCCAATTTTATTGCCAGTTTATAATGTTGTCCATGGTAATTTTACAACAGTTTTCTTTATTCTTGACATTGCTATAAATCTTGCCGTAAAATGGCTCTAATGCAGCAGAAAAGCTATGAAATGAAAGGGGGAACTTCAAGGATCAGTTGATCGTAGTGGAATGGAAAGGAGGGTAAGAATGCCCAGAGGGAAAATAACGGAAAGCCACAGGGAAAAACTGAGGGACCAAATGTCTCATTATGTACTAGAATCTGTCCTCCCAAGTCAATTTAATTGCAAGAACAGATAGCACTTTTAGGATGAGTCCACCAGATGGCACCATCGAAAACATTTCTTAAAAGGTCCCTTTTTCCAATTACTTGGGACAATTTAGCAAACCTGCTCTTTTCAGAGGAAGAAACAATAAGCTCCCCTGGTGGCTCAGATGGTAAAGAACCCACCTGCAGTGCGGGAGACCTGTGTTCAATCCCTGGGTTGGGAAGATCCCCTGAGGGGAGGGAATGGCAACCCACTCCAGTATTCTTGCCTGGAGAATCCCCATGGACAGAGGACCCTGGCGGGCTGCAGTTCATGGGGTTGCAAAGAGTTGGACACGACTGAGCAACTAACACTTAACTTCCTCACTGTGCCGGAGAAGGACCTTACCTATCAGCTATGAGACAGACTGCTGTTTTTGACACTGAATTTTTTTGTACAATGCTCAACATTCTCCGTGATGAGACTAAATGCTTGCACTGTAGACAGATTTAGGGGAAAGTGGAGATAGGCCCAGTTCCTGTCTCTGTCTGGGAAGGACCGGAGCAGCTTGCAGACACAGGTCCTGCAAGTTTCAGGTGAAAAGAACCCCAGTGAATTAGAGATGGCTTGGGCAGTTTTAATTTTTACTGTCCATTTCACTGGAATCACTTCTGTAAGGATGATTGATAGATGGAGGTAGGGAGCTGGGAGATGTGGTACCACTGAATACACAGAAATGGATGTTTTATTGCAGTAAGCCTTTGATAGTTGCTTTCCTGGAAAGCTGGAATGAATGGACAGGCTCTTCTAGCCAAGTTGTTTATCCCTCCCATCAAGTCTGGCCACCCCCTCGCCCCGGCACCCCCAACCCCGCCTCTCCCTGTAAAGCACCTCCCCAATCTCATGTGCTTTCACCGAGGGATGAATTGGAGCAGGACTGATGGATACCGTTTGGAGGCATGCCAGACAGGAGCACCCGGCCTGGTCTGTTGCTGGAACCTCAAGTTCAGATTCCAGGGGACCTTAGGACTTCTAGAGGGCTCAGAAAACCAAACCAATGGTCAAAGAGCCTGAGGGCAGGGCAGGGAAGGCTCACCTGTAAGGACGAAGTTACACCCCAGCCTTGACAGCTCTGGTGGCCCCTTTGCAGTTTCAAATACTTGCAGAGCCTGGTTGGTCACAAACATCCCTGCCAGTGGCCCAGGGTCAGGGGGCAGAACTGGGTCTTGTTCAGATGGAAAGATAACAACTCGACTCTTCAAACAAACCTGGGCTGCTTCAGGGCCTAAACTTTGATTGCATCTTTTGTTTAGATTCCACAAATGCTTCCTGACTGCCTGACAGATTTCTTGCTTACTATCTCATTTCCTCTTCCGAATTCCCGAGGAGGGGGCTGGGTGGTTCGGAGGGAGATATTCTGTCTGTTTAGTTTGACTCCTTTCAGGCTGGAAGCAGGTGGGGTTCTCAGACTCTCCTTGACTGTCCTTAAGAACTATAACCAGAAGTCTCTGGATCCCTGTGGGCCACCAAGCTGCAGAGGTGACCGTAGAAGATATCCTGCCCAAGGCCATGTTAATAAACACTGCTGGCTTGGGGGGGGGGGGGTGTGGAGTGTCCCATTACTTGCTCCAAATGAGGCAAGAGAGTCGTGAGCAGTTGTCCCCTCAGCCCACCCCATCCAGTGCTGGCTCCTAGCCCTGACTGCATGCTGGCCACCCCTCTGCGGTCTCCTCCACAGTCCTGGGAGTAACATCCACTCTGGCTGTAGGGTATAGTTCGGGCAAGGCAGAAAAGCAAAGATGACCTCAACGGAAGTAGGTTACCTTTATTCAGGCAAGGAGGGGCGACAGTTGGCCTAAGGACCAGGCTGAACGCCGAAAGGGATCGGGGGACTCCACATTTATAGGGGGTTTGTTGAAGGTTTCTGGACAGGGGGTGATAAGTCTTCCGGGCAGGTGTAGGAGGTGGAAGGTTTTCAGACAGGGGGTGATAAGTCTTCTGGGAAGGTGTAGGGGGTGGAAGGTTTCTGGACAGGGGGTGATAAATCTTAGATAGATGCAACCAGCCTGGAGCATCAGGGTGGGACCTAAGTCCTGTTTTGTTTTCTCCGAAGTTAGATGATTCAGCAAGGGACTTTGAGACTGTTGCTTTCTTTTCTAGGCCCAAAAGACTCCTTCACTGGGTCCAAGGTCACTCATTAAACTGAAGATTCTCACCTTCAGGTAAGACAAAGGATAGATCTCAGTTTTGTGGGTCGGAATCTTATGCAATTGTGGGATCCTCTCTGAGAATAAGAATACATAGTTACAGATTAATCAAATTGAGTATGAAAGAGAATATGTAGAATAGAAAATAAATTATAAGCTGTAAACTTTTAAAAGCTGGCAAATATTGCAAATATCACACAAAAAACTCATAATTTATAATTAATTATCTGTCTGACATACTCAGTAATTTTTTTCCCTAGATCTTCTGGCTGTATTCTCTTTAACGACAATTTTGTGATATTTTTTACAGATAACAAGGCAAGATAATTTAGTCTTTCCTGTGACATGGTTAATTTATAAAATTTGGGGGGAGGAGTATTACTGATAGTTTGAAAAGCTTCTTTTAGCTTCCCAAACAACTACTCTTAGAAACACAGATAAAAATCACTGATGATGTGGAAATGTTTAAGATTATTGTCAAATTTTAAAATATCTCAAGTTGCTTTCATATGAATATATGAGCCACGAGACTTGGAAGGATATTTCACAGACTAGCTTCCTCTGATTCTGTGTTTTTCCTCTTCCCATCCTATAGTTTTGATGTTGGACCCGCTACGTAGCACAGGGCTGGCCTTGCATCTGAATGTCGTGACACTGGATGAGTCCACGTGGTGGATGGCAGAGTGACCCCAGGTGCCAGGACACCACTAGGACAGTCCTTATTAACTCAACTCTACAAGGAAGTGACTGCAAATCACATGCACATATTCCATGAAAACCAAACTAAATGTATCACCAACTTAACATCCCCTTAGGCTGGCCCCAAAAGTACTCATGGCCACTCCTCCACCACCGGATGTGATGTGAAGCATGTGAATGGAATGTCAATAGAAAGACCCAGCCTTAACTGATTGGCAGTGAAAATACTTCACTTTTGAAAATTTCACAAAACATGGTTACACACCCCATCAGTACCCCTTCCAGGGCCTCAGAGGGTCCTGTGCAAATGAGACACCCTGAAGCTTCAATGTCTTCGGCCTCTTGTTAGCTTCACCTCTGGGCTCAAGGAAGGGCAGGTACTGCTTTTATCAAGTTCAAAGGGAATAAAGAGACAGTCAAGGCCTCGGGCTGCTCTCTGTCTTTGTAGCTTGCATTTTCCAGTTCTTGTGATAAAAAATAGATTTAAATTATGTTCTAGGACAAAGATGAAAGGCATTTGCACTCTTGGCAGCCCCACAACATCACTTCATCATCCAGTCCTAGGTGAAGAGAGCCTTTTTTTTCTAACAGGGGCTGGGCCCTCCAGCTCAGGAAGTCCTTAGCGCTCTGTGCCTCTGGGGATGGCAGTGAAGGAAAGGAGAGGGAGGCAGCCGGAGTTTACTGAGTGCTTGCTGTGTGCTGGATATTGACTCTGGTTTATCTGGTTTAACAAAGCTACATTAGATATTCTTAATCCCAACTGAATACCAATTAGGTGTTAGACCTGTTGACACTCAGAGAAGTCATTTAGTCCAATGTTGAGCTGGTGAGTACACAACCAGGACTTAAACCTGTGTCTCTGTGACTTCCTAGCCCATGCCCTCTGGCTATTGATTGCTGCTATGGGAAAGGCTGCCGATTCCAACACATGCTGCATTTTGCACAAAATAACCATTGCCTCAAAAAAAAACTTGAGATTTAGTCAGAAGTGAACTGAATCTATGGACTATTTTGGAGAGAATTGGCTTTTTTTTTTTTTTTTTTTTTTTTTTTAATGATATTGAGACTCCCTATCCTTGAATACGAATGATTTCTTTGGTAATTTAGGTAGTGTCTAGAAATTATTGCAAAAAAAAAAAAAAAAAATAGATGACTCCAAAACTCATAGAAACTTGTAGCAACACACATTCCTGGTAAAGGATTAGTATTCAGTATATAAAAAGGACTATTATAACCCCCAAAACAATCAACCCAATAAAAAATTAACGAAGGATATGCATAGACATTTCACAGAGATGGAAATAAAAATAGTCAATAAATCTATGAGGATAAGTTCAGTCTTGTGTGTAGTTGAGAAAACCAAAAGGCCACCAGGAAATACTTTTTTGTCAATGACTTCGGAAAACTAAAAAAAAAAAATCTGTTAAGATCAAATGTTTGAAATATAAAGAACAGGAACACATACGCAGTTGAAATAAGAGCAAACTGATATAAATATTTTGAAAAACAATATCTTAAAAACTTGCCTGTAAGTTAATACTATGACCCAACAATTGTCTGTATACTTTGGAGAAACTCCTTTCCATGGGCACTCAAAAGGCATGTATCAGAACACTGGCAGCAGTTATCATGGTAGGTAGTACCAAAATGACAGCAAATTAAATCTCCATCCACAAGAAAGCATATAAGTAAAGGTACAGTATATTCACTCAGAGGAATATTTCACAGTTAAGAAAAAGAACCAGCTAATGCTGCCCACCAGCAGGTAATGATGAAGAACTTCTCTGGCAGTCCAGTGTTTAAGGCTCTGCTTCTACTGCAGGGGGCTCGGGTTCAATCCCTGGTAAGCAGACTTAAGGTCCTATATGCCGAGTGGCACAGCCAACAGGCAAACAAATGTAATGACAAGTGAAAATTACTTTCTCAGACTTTCCAAGTCAGATAAGATGGTATCACTTTTATCAAGCTAACTACCAAACAAGGCAAAAAAAGCATATCATTTAGGAATACATGCATGATTAGGAATATTATTTTTTTAAAAAGCAAGAGAAGGAAAAGCACAGACTTAAGGGTGGTGGCTCCTTTTGAGCAGAGGCCGAGTCATGGGGTGGGAGGAGACATGCAGGCTCCATGTAGCTTGGCCATGGCACCTTCTGAAGTTGGGTGGTGGAATCAGGGGCTTCACCACTTCACAACTATACTTCATAACTTTAACACAATCCTATCTGTTTTGTAAACTCTGAACAAGTGCGTCCTTGATGCCCCCTGCTCCTGACACATAGTGACACTTTTCATAAATACTAACCATATCAGAAAAAGCTGTTTCTGCTGCTGCTAAGTCGCTTCAGTCATGTCCGACTCTGTGCGACCCCATAGACAGCAGCCCAGCAGGCTCCTCTGTCCATGGGATTCTCCAGGCAAGAATACTGGAGTCGGTTGCCATTTCCTTCTCCATATCAGAAAAAGACAAGTGTTAAATACTGAGAAAAGTTTCCAGAGGCAGGAATTCTGTGTCTGACCATGCGCGATGGTTGGTATAGGTGGGGCCCCGAGAAGGAGGTCTCCCCACCCTTCATGTGCACACCTTCCCTTGATCCTATTTCCAATCCTCTGCCTTATGTTGCTATGACCATTTCCCTGAGCCTGGGTTTCTTCGTTTCTGTTTTTCTGAAGTGACTTCTCAGGGCTTGCAAGAGTTCGGGGGGAGCAGTTGCTGGATGGGGTTGGATGGGGCCCCGAGGGCCACAGCCCCTGGATTTCAGGGTCAGAGAGGAGAGCCACGGTGCTTATAACTCCCCGCTTCCCAGCGTGGGTGCCTGAATGTCTCTCCAAGGTCCCAAGGCCCTGCTGGGCTGGCTTGCCCACCTCCACTCGGCATCCAGCTTCCAAGAGGGCTATCATCGCTCTCTCCCCTCCACTGTTGCTTCCTCTTCTCTTTGTCCCTGTCACTTGATCTCCTTAAAAATTCCCTTTCTGCCCATGTCAGTGGCATTTGGGGAAGTCACTACCCTAGGTTCAGCCCGCCAATCCCACTAGCTCAGAGTAACTCGTTTCACTGGAATTTGTCTTTTCTAAGTGGAATAAGGAAGTTCCTGTCGCTAGATCTTCTGGGTTGTTGAGTTCTGTTTGTCCAGGGTTAGGAGGGACAGATTTGTAAGGCCCCTTGACCTGCTGCTGTTTCTAGTCACGCCGCTGCAGCCAGCCGCTGTGCAGTTCCCAGGAAGATTGCTGGGTTCTGAGGAAGCACTTATGAAACAGTCACAGCATCGTGGTTTTTACCATCCAACGCCACTACTACTGCTGCTTCTCTTTCCGCTTCTTCCCCCCTCTTTTCTTTCTTTTTCCTTTTTTTCAGCTTTAAACTTTAACATATTAATGACCAGTGTTAAATTTGCTCTCTGGTTTCACAGTCATGAGGCAGATATAAAAACATGCTTATCAAAGGGATTCCTTTTTGCACTTTATGTACCAATTTATCTCTTTCAAGGTAGAATGGATTCGTTGAATCTGTCTTAAAAGATTAAATTATTTGATTCCTTTACTCTGCAAGGGGTGACACCTGGCTTCTCATGACAATGACGTCCAGTCAACTGGAACCTTCCGCGTGTGCCTGCTTCCTGCCCCTGCCCCGCACTCCCTTCAAGTACCATCCGTGTGATTAAACTTTGTAGCACTGTGGACAAACGCAGAGCTCAAGTTAATTTAGAAAATATCATGCATAACCTGTCCATTCTTTTCCTAACCCCAAACATTCAAGACTCATACAAGCCATGAGCGTGTTGTTTCAGCTGTCAGAGTAATGAAACCATTAACCAGGAGGTACAGGTAATTATAGATTATTGAAGACAAAGCAATTTAGCAGGGCATTTGAATAGGGGTGTGTGTGTGTGTGTGTGTGTGTTTTCAAGCTCATATTTCAAAAGTGAACATCATTCAAATAAATTGTTTTAAATGATTGTTTTTGTAATACGTTGTAAATATACCGGACAGTCAAAACAGAAATGCCCACCAAAAGCATAATTGTCAATGCAATGGACAAGGTTATAAAGAAGTGTACCTGTCATATCCTCTTTAGATTCTACATCTAGGCTCATGTTATTTTCCCAGGGACTGGCTTTGATCAAATTCTCTCATCTCCTTCTAACCTCAGTGGAACTGTCTTCATAACCAAGTTGCAAAGAGGAGCATCTAATTAAGATTACATTCAAACTTGAGATCTCCCTGTCCAGTGAGGAAAGAGAATATTGTCACTCAGCACGTGGGGTAGATGAAGCTAGTGAATGCTTTTCCCAGTGGGCAACATGATTGAAACAGGGCTCTGTCTGCATTTGTAGAGACTTTAGCATCTTTGAAGAGAGATGGTTAAGCATGTTCCCAGGGAGTCAGGCAGAACTGCCTGAATTTTTCATGACCCTTTTCACTCTCTTCAGGAAACAGAGTTTAGATAGCCAACCACCGTTCTATGCACTCTGACAAATGTACACAGTTGTGTAATAATCACATTATCCACCAAAGGACCCCTTTGTAGCCAATCCCGTTTCTCCTTTCCTGATAACCACTCACCTGTTTTGCCTTTTCCAGAATGTTGTATAAATGACTTCATATAGTCTTTTACAACCGGCTGCTTTTACTTAGTATGTGTGTTGTGTGCTAAGTTGCTTCAGTCGTGTAAGACTCTTTGCAACCCCATGGGCTATAGCCTGCCAAGCTCCTTTGTCCATGGGATTCTCCAGTCAAGAATTTTGGAGTGGGTTTCCATGCCCTCCTTCGGGGATCTTCCCAACCCAGGGATCGAACCCAGGTCTCCTGCATCTCCTGCATTGGCAGGTAGGTTCATTACCACTTTTAATATAATGCAGTTTTAGTATAATGCTCCTGAAATTTATCCATGTTCTTTCAGTACCTTAGTCTTTTTTCTTTCTGTTTTGTTTGTTTTGTTCTGGTATTTTTTGTTTGTTTCTGAGTAGTAGTTTATGGTCTGAATATACCACAGTTTACCCATTCACCAGCTGAGGGGCATTTGGATCATTTTTGATTTTTGGCAATTTCCAACTAAGCTTCTACGAACATGAGCATGCAGGTTTTTGTGTGGATGTGTTTTCATTTCTCTAGAGTAAATACCTGAAAGTGAGATCGCTAGGTCATATGGTAGGCATCAGTTTACTTTTAAAAGAAAATGTGCTGTCCAAAATAGGTGTGTCATTTTGCATCCCTGTCAGCACTAGGCATTGGGCAGAAGAGTTTCAGCTCTTCCATATACTCACCAGCTCTAGTTACTGTCATGTTAAAACAGTCATTCTAAGAAGTGTGTAAAGGTATCTTACTGTGGGTTTAATTTGCGTTTCTCCTATGATGCTGTGGATCTTTTTTATAAGCTTTCGGTCATATCTCTTCTTTGGAGTGTTGGTTTACATGAAGTATATTTTTGGTAATTTAAAAATCATTTTTGTTTTATTTTTCTATTGTTGAGCTTTGAGAAGTCTTGATATATTTTTGGATGTGAATCCAGATATGCATTTGATAAATATTTTCTCCTAGTCTCTGCCTTTTTGGATGTATTTTTTAGATTATTTTAATTTCATTGTTTGTAATCAGTACTTTACGTCCACAGTTCAAAAGATTTGAGAAAATCCACAGTGAAAAAGAAGTCTCCTTCCCATAAATCCTAGCAATCCAATTCTTCTTCCTAGAAGCAATCACTCTTACTAGTGATTCTTCTTTTCTTTCTTTCTTTCTGTTTTTGTGGAGAGAGGGAATCGCACAATTACAAAAATGTACCTTTTTTTTCCGCATCGGTACATGATAGTATGTGATCCACACTGTTCTCTCTTGCTCTTTTCATTTGTCAGTTCATCTTATCAGCCTTGCCATATCCTTGTGCACAGAAGGCATCTCATTCTTTTTAACGGCTGGTCAGTTTTCCATTGTGTGTATATACCGTGACTTGTTTAATTTGTCCCCTGTTGCTTTCTAATCTTTTGTTATTGTAAATGATGCAGCAGTGGATATCTTTGTACAGTAAGAACAGTCATTGGAATGCCTGAATTACAGGGCATATGCATTTTTAATGTTGCAAGTTGTTTCATTTCCAGCACAGGGGTTGAGCCAGTGTAAATCCCCAGGAGTGGTACATGAGAACAATGTTTCTCAACATCCTTTGGAGTGTATGTCTTAAATATTTTTATTTTTGCCAAACTTATAATGAAAGCAGATGTGTTTTTAGTTTTAATTACATTCCTTTTATTATTAATGAGATATCAATATCCATTGTAGTTCCTTGCTTGTGAGCTGTTTATTTATATCTTTTGCCCAATTTATACTGAGTTTTTACCCTTTCCCTAATTGATTTAGAGTTCTTTGCAGATTAAGGCACGGAGTCGGACACGACTGAAGTGACTTAGCAGCAGCAGCAGCAGCAGCAGATTAAGGAAATTGGTGCCTTGCATTATGAATTGAAAAAAATGTATTCCTAGTTGTTTTTCTGGTGACTTCACTTGAAGCATTTTTTTTTCCCTTGAAGAAAAGGTTCATTTAAAAAAAATCTCAGCTGAATTGTGTAAAGTGATAAAGTGATCAGAAAAGCTCCTAAGGAGAAGTAGTGTCGTCTTGGCACACTGGTCTGTCTCCATTTACTGAGCATGTACCACAAACAACGCGTTACCAATAACAGAGTGGCAAACCCGTGGTAAATGTGAATGACATTGTTAGAAGATTAGAGGAGATTAGGGTTCATAAATGCAGTGATCGGGGCTTCCCAGGTGGCACTAGTGGTAAGGAACCCACCTTCCAATGCAGGAGATGACAGAGGTGGGTTTGATCCCTGGGTCGGGAAGATCCCCCGGAGGAGGGCATGACAACCCACTCCAGTGGTCTTGCCTGGAGAATCCCATGGACAGAGGAGCCTGGTGGGCTATGGTCCATAGTGTCGCAAAGAGTCGTGCACAACTGAAGTGATTTAGCAGGCATGCAGTGATTGATTCTCAGGGTCGTGCTTTGCCTGAACCTGGGATGACTGGATTGAGGGCAGAGAGGCATCTGGCCAGTCCACGAGCCTTGCGCTTCCACACTTTGGAGTGTGTGGTGCAGGGAAACCACCCACTGTGTGGGCTTCTATTGCGGAAGGTTGAGAACCCTTGGCTTGGCCTCAGGGATGCTGTAGGCACTGAGCAGGTCACGGGAAAGAGGCACAAGCAAACAAGGCCTGCTTCCAGGAGCAGCTGGAGGTAAGGAGTGTGGACTGCAGCCCAGGGCAGAGCCTAGGGGCAGATGTCAGTGGGGAAAGGTTTCCTTGAGCAGTGTGTATGAGGAGAGGCCTTGTGTTGGGAGCAGGATTCGGTCAGGATGGGGAGTGAGGTGGGCCTCTTCTCAAGAGTGGAAAGCCAGAGAAAGAACTTCAGTATGTAGACAAGCCCATCACTTTTAGGAACTGCCTTCAGAAGGCAGTTGATTGAAAAATCAACCTTTCTTCCTTAAGTAGTTCTTCCTCAAATTCTGTCACACAAATTATTTATCTCCCCTGGGTGCACCAGACTTTGCTCTAAATGGGTCTTAGACCCCCAAGGTTTCCAGATGCTTTGAGCATGTTTAGCCTGGCTCATCGGAGAAGGCAATGGCAACCCATTCCAGTACTCTTGCCTGGAGAATCCCATGGACGGAGGAGCCTGGTGGGCTGCAGTCCATGGGGTCAAGAAGAGTCGGACACGACTGAGCGACTTCACTTTCACTTTTCACTTTCATGCACTGGAGAAAGAAATGGCAACCCACTCCAGTGTTCTTGCCTGGAGAATCCCAGGGACGGGGGAGCCTGGTGGGCTGCGGTCTATGGGGTTGCACAGAGCCGGACACGACTGAAGCGACTTAGCAGCAGCAGCCTAGCTCATAAATCAGCACGTGTCTCACCTAGTGGCAGGATGGGCCACATGCCCCTCATTTATGCCAAAAGGCCAGTAACTAATTCCCTGCTCACTTTTCCTCAGCACCAAATACAGGTAAAGTCATGGCTCACCATGCTTTAGGAAACAAAAGGTCGGGTTTTTCTAGAATGGGACTATGGTCCATAGAGAGGCTTTGCCAAGGTTTTTTTTTTTTTTTTTTTAAATTAAATTACAGTATATACCCACATGTGAGGAGAAGTTCCTTCCCCCTTCCCCAGATCATCTTTTTGAAAGGAGGGAATTGCCCTCTACGCAAATCCTTACCAGTTCTCTGCTGTTACAGGGCAGCCTCTTGATTGCTGTGTTCTGAGCAGTAAGTATGATGTAAGAAAGACACAGTAGCTTTAACTCAATCAGTTCTAGTTTGAGGTGCCTGTAGAAGTCACCAGAAAGAATTCGTGAAAGAAAGAGAGGGAGAGGGAAGACTATTAGTGCAGGAGTAAGCAGCAGTAGTTATCCTTAGGGAAAAAGCGTCACTCTTTCAAGTTTTGTCAATTGTAAATTAGCTTTTGAAAGATCCTTTAAAAAGAAATATTTCATCAGATCACTATGGGAGAACTGGTGGAAAACACTTCCTGATGTTGTGCCACTGAATACTTAAAGCTTAAGGTAAAGACTGGAGTAATCTACCATTTACAGACTTAGAAAAGTTCATTATCTTAACTCAGAAGGGAAGCTGATACTTCTGGAACATGGTGTGTGATGATTCACAAGCAGTTTCTAGGGATGTTGAAGAAATGGATTTTGAAGCGTGTGGACCGTTTGAATAAAGCTATGTTATGTGATAGTTAGCAAAAAAAGCTATCAATTAAAAAATAATACCTTATTCTGTGGTATGTGAGATTTAAATTATATATGTACAGTTAAGTTATTTGACTATATAATCTGAACTATATATTGCAAGTTTATTTGCATCAGTTAAGAATGCTAAATTAAAATCACATTGGGGAAATGAGGGGTCCCCTTATATTCAGAAATTTACAATGAAAGAAGATGGAGCACTTTTTTTTTTCAATAACATTTGCAGGTTCAATAGAGAGGAGTAGAATCAGAAGGGAAAGCCCTATTATGCTCTATACCTGCAGTCAGGGCAATGGAGAAATAGTGCCTCATTCAGAGAGAGAAGCTTTGGTGAAGTTGCCAGAGCACACTGATTGTTCAGCACATCCTAGATGCATGACCGTGGTTATCCTTGTTTCACGTTGAGAGTTTTTCAGTTTGATAATATTTTTAATGATTATAAAAGTAATACTATTCATTCTCATTGTTTTTGAATTCCATATGTGCGAATTCACCTACTTGCTAAAATTTACTTCTAGCCCAAATCAGTACTTGCCACATTGTCAAGGTCACTCATGGACATGAAATGTGGGACGTACACATTCCCAGCTAAGGTCAAACAAAGCTGTATCCTCCTGTTTTGGTTCTCACACTGTAAATAAGCTCCTTTTGAGATCTCTTTAGTCTCATTTTTGTGCTTTTTATTCAGCACTCAAGGATAGTGCTGAAGTGCTGACTGGTGTTCCTAAGCTCAAAAAGGCTGTGATGTACCTTACGGAGAAAATATGTGTTGGACGAGCTTCATTCAGGCAACTATGGAGCCACTGTTCATGAATTCAATGTTAATAAGTCAACTACATATATTACATACGGTGTCTTTCAACAGAAACACATGTGAAACAAGGTAGTATATTGATTGGTTGATGGAGATGCTGTGACTAAATGTTATGCTGCTGCTGCTAAGTCACTTCAGTTGTGTCCGGCTCTGTGCAACCCCATAGACCGCAGCCCACCAGGCTCCCCCGTCCCAGGGATTCTCCAGGCAAGAACACTGGAGTGGGTTGCCATTTCCTTCTCCAATGCATGAAAGGGAAAAGTGAAAGGGAAGTCGGTCAGTCGTGTACGACTCCTCACGACCCCATGGACTGCTGCCTACCAGGCTCCTCCGTCCATGGGATTTTCCAGGCAAGAGTGCTGGAGTGGGGTGCCATTGCCTTCTCCTGACTAAAGGTTCACAGGAAACTAATCTTTTCATTTTCCCTTGGGCAACGGTTCAAGATGTGCCAATTCAGTGTCCATGGCCCATTTAGAGAATGTGAATACCATGGATCATGAGATGTGATGGGTCTGTGGCACATTCTGTTTGGTGCCATGAAAGAAAGTGCAAGTTAGTCACGGAGTTGTGTCCGACCCTTTGTGATCCCAAGGACTGTAACCCACCAGGCTCTTCTGTCCATGGGATTTTCCAGGCAAGAATACTGGAGTGGGTTACCATTTCCTTCTCCAGGGGATCTTTCTGACCCAGCGATCGAGCTCAGGTCTCCGGCACTGTAGGCAGACTCTTTACCATCTGAACCACTAGTGAAGCCCTTTATTTATATATCCACCCATATTTAACAATCAAGATTATTCTAAATCACAATTCAGGGGGTAATTTACCATCATAAAACTGGGATGAGTGGATTTTAATTTTTTACTTCAGGTCCAACAGGTGAGGAAATTAATGAGAGAAAATTCCATCTGTGTGAGGGGAAAGGAGGGAAGCCAAGTGAGGTTTTCACATTTCCTCCAGATATTTGCCAGAATGCTGACAGTCGGCTCTAGTTGAGGTCATATTCATCTGGTCACTAAAACAACACCTTTCATCCACCTGTTTATGATGGGAAGGAAAGGGGGTGAAGAACTTAGGCAAAGGACAAAATCTACCCACATGGGCATTTCCAAATGAGTATTCTGCCTGAGACCAGTTCCAGAAAGTGTTGGTAGATGTTACCCGTGGAGTACAGTTCAAATTCGCCATCACCGTGAGACTCAGAGCGTAAAAAGGTCTTCCTACTCCCATTCCCCAAATCTAATCAGATGTGACTCTGAAACTCCATGCACCTGCAAGGGAAGGCTTTTAAGCACATTTGTGCTAGGGGTATCCTGCTCCTTGTCACACTCCAGGGGAAGTTTCAGGGGACTCACACATGGAGGAACAGCTGGTGAAGGCTCTCAAAGGCCGGTGCCACTAAACCCTGCCACTGTGTTCCATTTCCAAGCCAGTGTGGCCCCTGCGGTGAATGTGGGGGGGCCAAGGACAGCTTCCTGTTCCAGTTGTTTGGTTCTTGCCTGAGGTTTGGCTACAGAGGCATAGGGCGCATCCCTAAGCACCCACTGTGCCCTCAATGCACATCTGCCCCTCTGCAGGACACAAACTCCAAACCACTGACTGTTTCTCTTTGGAAAATCTCTTTTCCCCAAGGTTAGCTCCTCCTAACCCCAGAGACCCTCCCATTTCTTGGATCAATTAATTTTTTTTTAATGCAAATATATTTGAACTTGACCTCAGGTCAAAGGAAAGTCCCAAATCTCCAAAATAAAGGTCTAGGATGGGCGGGGGTGGGGGGACACAACCCTCTTTTATTTGTCCCTTTCATGGTCATGAAAATGTATCTCACTCTCAATAAATTTTCTCTCATTCCTCTGCAAAACAGGTGAGGAGACACTCAAAGAAATTTGCCATAACAGTGGACTTCCTTGTTTTGTAACTTCTCAGAGCGGTTATTGGGTTATTGCGCACTGTGAATCTCCAGGAGGGGCTTGGAGCTGGGAGTGTGTCTCAAAGGTACTGAACCCTGCATCCTTTGGATATGGAACATCTCTTGTGGTTGGTGCTTGGTGATGGTACCTGGGTACCCAAGAAGGTAAGTGGCTTCTGAAGGCCCTGAAGTTGGCTGATGATGGATTTCCTCGTCTTGAGCATATTTCCCCAGCAGATGATGAAATCATTTATCCCAGGTCCCACTTGTGAAAGCACTCTTAGGGGAGCCTATATCATCACTCTGATTCTGTGTGGCTCCAAATTTTCTGAATCCCTTGCAGCTCACAGGGCTTTGGTTTGACAGGTGTGCAGTTTCTGCTGTTTTGCCTCAAAGAGAGTCACCTCCCGTGCAGAACCTGATTCTTTCTGAAGTCCTCTTGGCGGCTGAGGGATACTGAAACCCTGGCTTGGGACTAAGACAGTCTGGGCCATGGCTGCCAGCCTTCCCTTTGTGAGTCAGAGAAGGAGTTCAAGATAAGCCATAATGGAAAATACTGTTAAAAGAATGGATGTGTATGTATGTGTGCGTGTGCGTGTGTGTGTGTGTGTGTGTGTGTGTCTGGCTATCTATCTTTTTATTTGAGTCACTTTGCGGTACAGCAGAAACTGCCACAATATTGTAAATCAACTATTCAATTTAAAAGAAACCAGAGCTTCTTGAAGGCAAATGAGACTAAAAGAGTGCATAACACATTGTAGACAAGAAATACATGTTTATTGTATTGAGGGTACTAAGGAGTGCTCTAAAAGTTAACAAGACAAGACAAAACAATAAATGATGAACCCACAAGTGATGTGATTAACAGACTACCCTTTGTTTAGCTTTGGTGTTACCTTCAGGTCTAGAGATGCTCATTCTCTCTCTCTCTCCCTTTTCTTGGTGGCGTAATTTTCAGAGACTTGGCCAGAAAGGGAGACGGGGTGGGTCCTCTGGTGCCCACTGGGCTCGCCTTGGAAGCCACAGTGAGTGGTGTGAGTGTGTGGACACGCCTCACTCCCCAGGTCACGTCTTCCTGGAGGAGTTTGCCAAGTGAGTCTTCATACTTTATTGGCTATGAAACTTGAGAGAATTGCTCTTTGATCCTTGGTGTCCCACATTTCAAATTTGGACAGCTGCATCTACCCAGGGTGGTGTGATTCTTTATTAGAATTACATCTGAGAACATGTGTGGATCGAGTCGAAAGCCAATTTTATAAACTCTGAAGTGAGGGCCGGGTTGACACAGTTCATCATCGCCATCATAGCCACAGGCAGTGCACAGGGAAGAGCCCCGCCTTTCTGTGTGATTCATGGGTCAGGAGAGCTAGGGTCTGAGAAGCAGACCTTGGAAAGGAAGCTGCTGGTAGTTTTCTGATTCTCTACCTTTCAAGCAAAGGATGGGTCCCAGCGTCCTACCGTGGGGGAACCAGAGGGGAGAGACCTCTGAGGAGCCTTAGGGTTCCAGAAAGGGCTTGAAAGAAGCCCTTCCAGGTCCTGAAGGGGCCTTCTGCCCCTACATAAATCAACAGACCACTGTTGTCATTAACTTTGGCAAACTTATTATTCCTGCATCCCCTCTCCCTGTCTTCCTATTTCAATCTACAAAGAAAGGGGGGAATCCCAGGACCTGAAAACTGGTTTTGTAAACATTACTGCTGATATCAGAAAGTGACACGAAAGAAGAAAACATGAGAAATTAGGTTGCAGGGAATAGGTTTTGTTGGACAAAATCCGAGATGAGCAATATCTGCCTCTCACTTCAGGTCTGGGCTCAAAATAAGATGCATGTGTGGTTTCTTATTGGCACACTCTGATGTGTGAGGTGCGGCAGGCCACAGGGTGAGCATCAGGATACAAGTAATGATTATTTTTTATAGCAATGGCTTCTGCAGCTTCAAAGGGAGGGGCTTCTCTTCTTGTAAGCTTTGATTTGGGAGTTGAAGAAAGGTAATTTTCACATGCAAATGCACCTGAGTTGAAATGAGCAGAGGCGATGAGCCAGCTGTTAAAGAGACACCAGCTGCCTTCTCTTCCAAGCCCAACGAGCCAAGAGCTTGAGAGAAGCAGCAATTTCTTGAAAAAGGAAATGTAGAAACCTAAGGTGTTTCTTTGCTCACATCCCCAGAATGTATCTCTGCTTCTGTGGAGCTCTCCAAGTTGTGGTCCAGTGGTTAAGAATTCACCTGCCAGTGAGAGGGGACATGGGTTCTATCCCTGGTCCAAGAAGATCCCACATGCCATGGAGCAGCTAAGCTCATTGGCCACAACTACTGGGCCCACACACCACAACTACTGAACCTGCATGCTCTAGACACTGTGCTTTGTGACAAGAGAAGCCGTGGCCAGGAGAAAGCCACACACCACAACCAGAGAGGAGCCCCTGCTGGTCGCAACTAGAGAAAGCCCACGCACAGCAGTGAAGACCTAGTGCAGCCAAAAATAAATAGATTAATTAAAAAAAAAAAGATTCACCTGGCAGAAAATAAGGGCTACCTACTGTGGTGAAGTAAAAGATGTGGGTTTAGAGAACCACATGACCCCAGAGCCTACTCTTCTGCCTTCTGGCTGTGTGACCTCATCACAGGATGCTATCAGGATCAGTAGGAGTCACCGAGGTCCCCACTGAATCACGGCTCACAAACCCAGGGAAGGAGCAGCAAAACCCACTGCATTTTCTACAATAGCCGTTTCTAGGTGAATCCCTCACTCAAGTGTCCCTTTTAGTGGTCTCCCTTCCCAAGTCACACCAAGACCTTGAGCCCCAGGAAAACTCAGAGCTTTCCACCTCCCGGGTCTGTGGCTGAGAAGCGCTGCCATCACAGGCAGTGGATGGAGCAGTGGGGCTTTTCCAAGCTGCCCCGGCCCCGTGTGTCCAGATGAACCCTCAGTCACTCTTTCTCTTGCCCATGCTGTTCAGAGAACAGAAGGGGCTCTGCTTTTCCAACCCGCAGCTGGTCCCCCGATGCCCCACACCCACTTTGAGGAGATTTTCTCATGCTTTTGTTTCGGTTCAGTTCAGTGGCTCAGTCATGTCAGGCTCTTTGCGACCCCATGGACGGCAGCACGCCAGGCTTCCCTGTCCGTCACCGACTCCTGGAGCTTGCTCAAACTCGTGCCCATCGAGTTGGTGATGTTGCTGTTTCTGAATCTCTCTAGGTTCCCTTGGAGAACAAACACCAATTGGCCATGTAGGAAGGCTCTGCCTTTATGCCCTGCTCACCTCCTCCCTTGGACCTGTGAGCACAGGCTGGTTTTCTACAGGACCAGGGGAGGGCTGGGAAAATCAAGAGGAATTGAATGCCTCCTCATGATGGTGTCACCATAACCTCACTCACCTTCACGTAAGTGTGGAAGTCACAGCTCACAGAATAAGGGTAAGTGCTCTTGCCTTTCCTGCAACCCTGGACTAGAAGTTAAGAGAATCATCCCTGACCCTCTCAGCTCCATGATTCTCTGAGTCTGTGAAAGAGGAACAACTGACTGATCATTGCATCCTGACTTTGGGTGAAGCCTCTACTTGGGTGATGGCCGCTTTTCATTATTAAAAGGTTTGGCATTGTCAGTGCTGCTGCTGCTGCTGCTAAGTTGCTTCAGTCGTGTCTGACTCTGTGCGACCCCATAGACGGCAGCCCACCAGGCTCCCCCATCCCTGGGATTCTCCAGGCAAGAATACTGGAGTGGGTTGCCATTTCCTTCTCCAGTGCATGAAAGGGAAAAGTGAAAGTGAAGTTGCTCAGTCGCGTCCGACTCTTAGCGACCCCATGGACTATAGCCTACCAGGCTCCTCCATCCATGGGATTTTCCAGGCAAGAGCCCGGAGTGGGGTGCCATTGCCTTCTCCGATTGTCAGTGCAGAAAGGACTAAAGGGCTTCAAGTGCAACTTCCAAGTGAATGTCCCAGTAATTTTAGGAAGGACTGGGTCGGGAAGATCACCTGGAGAAGGAAACGGCAACCACTCCAGTATTCTTGCCTGGAGAATTCCATGGATAGGGGAGCCTGGAGGGCTACAGTCCATGGGGTCACAAAGAGTCGGACATGACTGAGGGACTTTCACTTCACTTCATATTGAGAAATACACCCCTGCAAAGTCTTTCCCATCTTCTGGTTGTGGTTAGCCCAAATATTAGCCAAGAGGGTTTCTCTAGATGGTTGAAAGCTCTGACCACACAGAAGGAAATAGGAATTGGATGAGAACATATGTAATATCTAGGGATGGCCAGGAAGGCCTCTCTGGTTTTTTACTTTTTCCTCATGACCTGAGTGATCGCCAGTTTCCAGATCCTGATGGGTAAGGTGACAGAGGGCAAATTGAGGCTCATTTTCTCTTGTTCCAGAGAGAGATTAACAGCTTGATTCATGATTATATGATTTTTCTCCATATTTTTCCAACTCAAGGCCCTCCCAGTGATACCCAAGGCTCATGGAGTAGACTAAGTACTTCGGATTTTACATACAAAAGAAACACATGATAACCCTGAAAGGTGGAGAAAACACACAAGCTAAGGATTTGAGACCCAATGGATGACATGATGGTGAGCTCCCTGGGTGTTCTCTGCTTCATACATCCTGTCCTTGGAGCTGAAGAAGCCAGTACCTTGGAAATGCCAATGAACAGGGGAAGAAACAGCTTCTAGAAAAGCCTGCTCTGTCTGGTGGGAGTACCAGGAAATAGGCAGCCTAGCAAGACAGAAGACTTGCAGACAGTAACACTCCAGTCTACCCAGACACCACAGCAATATGACAGCTCCACTCTTAACCACGGGCCTCCCCTGTGGCTCAGTGGGTAAAGAATCCACCTGCCATGCATTAGACGCAGGAGATGCGGGTTCGATCTCTGCAATGGGAAGATCCCCTGGAGGAGGGCATGGCAGCCCACTCCAGTATTCTTGCCTGAAGATTCCTGTGGACAGGGGAGCCTGGCAGGTTACAGTCCATAGGGTCATGAAGAGTCAAACACGGCTGAAGCAACTGAGCACTGTTAACCACACCTGCAAAGGCTGCGTGGGGAGCTCAGCCTTTGATGCTCACTAGGTTGTAAAGAGGTGTCCCTCTAGCCCTCACCCAAACAGGTGATGCAAGAGGCCAACCCGAGACCCCAGAAGTCCATCTGAGATCTCCTGCTCCAGCCCAGGGTCAGTGGAGACTGTGCTGGGGGCTAGAACTCCCACTCCTCACTCGGCAGTACTGATGGGCCCTCCCCACCTGCATGTCCGTGGCAGCCGAGTAGAGAACCCGAACTTGTACTCTCATCTGGCAGAAACAAAGTGGCACTAAATCTCTCTTGTGGTGTGGAAGAAAGCCAGTGAAGGTGGCAGGTTCGAATCAAACCCTGAGTCTCAGGACATAACACCAAATGCTCAGGTTTCAGTGGAAAATCAAGAACCAGGAATATCTCAAATTGAATGAAAACAGACAAAACAATCAATCCATAGATGCCAACACTGGGATGACAGACATGTTAGAATTATTTGCAAAGATTTTTAAGGGGTCATGATTTCCATGAGCAATTATGAACATAGTTGAAAAAAAATGAAAAAAAAAAAAAAAGCTAGCCTTACCAAAGAAATAAAAAATTTCAGCAGAGAAATAGAAGACATAAAGAAGAAACAAATGGAAATTATAAGGCTGAAAACACCACACTTGAAACAAAAATCTCGATGAATGGATTCTGCAGCAGAATCAAGGGGACAGAGAAATAAGTGAACTGCAAGATAAGCCAATAGAAATTAAAAATTGGAAAGGAATATGAGACACAGTCATCAGTATTTAAAAAAAACAGCGAGTTCTGAGGTTGAGTTTGCTGCTGCTGTGAAGTCGCTTCTGTCGTGTCCGACTCTGTGAGGTTGAGTTTAGCTTGACATAAAAATCCCTAAAGTTACCACCATCGACGGCTTCACCTCTGCAGCCTCGCCTGGCCCCTCGCTTCCTCTCTCCTACCTGTCTCTCCACTGCAGTTGCACTGTGTTCTATCTGCCCCTGTAATACCTTGCTTTCTTCCGCTCAAGGCCTTTGTGCATGACTCTTCCTGCTGCCTTCCACCCCTCTTCATTTGCTCGGCTCCTACCCATCCTTTTGGGCTTCCCTCATAGCTCAACTGGTAAAGAATCCACCTGCAACGCAGGAGACCCAGGTTTGAATCCTGGGTTGGGAAGATCCACTGGAGTAGGGAAAGGCTAGCCACTGCAGTATTCTGCACTACAGAATTCCAGGGACTGTATAGTCCATGGGGTTGCAAAGAGTCAGAAATGACTGAGAGACTTTCATTCACTCACTACTCATCCTTTTAGATCACTTCTTTAAGATACCTTCTGTGAGCAGGTAACTTCATCTTCCTGTGGTATCCTGGGTCTTTGCTACATAGGACCATGTCAGGCCATGGTCATGCTATGTCATGCTACCTACGAGCACGTCAATGCTCGTCATGTTGAATTTCGAGTTTGATTTACTTAAGGTCTTCTTTGCTCACTGGTCTGTTAACTCACAACCTTTGAGGACTGGATTGGCTTTGACTCACCCATGTATCTCCAGCATCTAGAGTGGTGCCTGGCATGTAGCAGGTGTCCCCAAGTGTTTGTGGAGGGAAAACTCAGGAGGATTAGCCTCCTTTGCTCTCTCAAACTATCAAGGTCTTCAAAACCCAAGCTAAATTATTCCTCCCTGCTCCCAATGACCTACCATCCCAGAAAGAAGTCACTGTTGCGTCCTTTGAGCATCCAACAGGCTTTGCTGACCTGGACCAGTTGGTGGGGGCACTCAGGTAATGAATGAATCATCAAGGCACAATCATATTATAATTCCAGAGGGAGGATGGGAGAGGCAAGAGAAGGTGTGCTCAGAGAAAGGCTGTGTGACATGTCAACAAGTCAGCCTTCTCCGGGGAAGGTGATCTTCCCCTCAAGCGGCTCATCTCAGTGGCTCTTCAGTATCTAGTATGTGTGAAATGACTCACTACAGCTGTGCAGGTCTGTGATGCTTCTGGGTCTTGGGAGAAGGCAGCAACCTTCCCCAAAGACTGGGCTCAAGAGACAATAAAACATATACTGTGTTTGCTTATTCAATGCCATTCTTCCATCTTCCAGCTTGGCCACCTGCTCCTCTGTTACCAGGTGGCTCTGTCCTCTGCAGGCAGAATCGCTGCTAGTGGAAAGAGGGCAGGCTGACCAGGGCTGCCCCAGCGTGGGGAGCGTGGGGGGCCACGTTTTGTCACCACAGCCACGAGGTCATCCTGTGCCATAGCCCTCACTGTGCTGTCTCCACACCTGCTGTCCCCAGTTGAGGTCAGCCCTCTGAAGAAAAGCAAGGGGCTTATCTATCCTGTTCCCCACTGTATCCTCTGCATCAAATTCTGCACATCTCATAGTAAGGGTTCCATAAACATTGGTTATTTAAATGAATCAAATTTTTACCATTTCTTCATTGGACTTTTTTTTCAGATTTTTTGTCCTTTACCCTGAATCCTAAATATTCACTGATTCTCCCTCATTTTTGTCACCATTCCCACTTGCATTTAACCGCTGTGTCTATATCACATTCCGCTTTTAAGCTAAAAGAAGTCTAACCAGCCCAATCCAGGGGGTGGAAATTGTCCCATCAATTTAGACCTTTGAAGCTTAGTCCTCCCAAATAGGCAAGGTTTTCCAGTTAGAGTTGAAAGAAGGTTTTCAGCACCCGACAGTGTGGTGGATGTTATGTTTCATGTATCTTGTCTTGTCCCTCCCTATGAGAGAGGCATTTTAATTTCCATTATAGTTGGACCATAAAGAAAGCTGAGTGCCAAAGAATTGATTCTTTTGAATTGTGGTGTTGGAGAAGACTCTTGAGAGTCCCTTGGACTGCAAGGAGATCAAACAAGTCCATCCTAAAGGAAATCAGTCCTGAATATTCATTGGAGGTACTGATGCTGAAACTGAAACTCCAATACTTTGGCCACCTGATGCGAAGAGCTGACTCATTGGAAAAGACCCTGATGCTGGGAAAGACTGAAGGCGGGAGGAGAAGGGGACGACAGAGGATGAGGTGGTTGGATGGCATCACCGACTCGATGAACATGAGTCTGGGTAAACTCTGGGAGTTGGTGATGGACAGGGAGGCCTGGTGTGCTGCAGTCCATGGGGTCGCAAAGAGTCTGATACGACTGAGTGACTGAACTGAGCTGAACAGAGAAGGGAACTTAGATTTACAAAGATAAGCCTTTTTTCCCAGGCCAGGCGGTGAGAGAACAAGTACCAAGAATTCAAACTCAGGTCTGCCGGATTCCTAAGCCCCTTCCCACAAGGGCGGGAGTGTCTCTTGGACATTTTCCTGACAATAATTTTAGCTTTAGGAGAAAGACTAGACACTGTTTTTTGACCTTTCCAATTATCTTACAAGCCCAGTGTTAATCAGCTGAGTCAGAATTGATGACCTCAGAACTGCTTCTGCCCCAAACCACCTTCTTACAAAATGATAAAATGAGACTTCTAGGCTCATTAACAAGTGTAAAAACACGAGTTTCAATGATGCCTTTGCTTCTGGTGCATCCCACAACTTCCCCAAATAAGAAAGCAGCTAATTTGCAAAATTCTTGCTTCTGTGAAGCAGCTGTGAGAGCCACTGACATATATGATTAGCATAAAATTAATTCCTGTAGGGAAAGCATTATTACCGCCTCTAATGAGGTTTAGGAACTGACTACTAGTGTATATGAAGGAAGGTGGATACTGAATACTGTTCTTTCAACTCCAGATGAAATGTGTGTGGGATGCAGTTTTCAACACCAAAATTTATGCTTAGGAGTCAGGTGTTTATGGCAACTTGTGTGAGGTAGGTATTTCTCAGTGATTTGAGACTTGGAACACTTTCTGACAATGTAACGGGTCTCTTTGGTATATTTTTATGTTTTCCTTTCACAAGAAATTTCTGTGCGTGGAAGACAATTGTGACAACCTAAACCCCTTGAATTAAATGTCCTTTAACTGAACAATGAATTTTATCATTTTTTCTGTTTATAATTCGAAATGGAAAAAGACAAGTAAGTTACAGATAAGAGCATTTGTTTCAGTCACAAAAAACTAGCCACCTATAATCCTTACAGTTGCAGATAAAGTGAGTTAACTGAATTATGTATTTCCTCTTATGCTTTTTCTATGCATATAGCTTTGTCATTTAGCTAAAATCACATAATATATCAAAATTTGCATCTCACTTTCTCCATATACAATAATAATATACATGCTTTTCCTTACTAAAAATTCTTGATATGCATCATTTTAAGGTTTTCACAGTGTCACACTTTATGGATTTGCCGTACTTTACTTAACCATAGATTTTTAGTATTGGATTTTGTGTCATTTATAGTTCTTTTCACTTTTGTGAATGATCATGAGATTTATTTCTTTGTACCTCTTGCTTTATTTTCGCTTTAACTTGTTCCCATTGATTTCCTAAAAGCAGAATTACTTGGTCAAAGCAAACATTTGATAAATTTTAGGCTCTAGATAAATATTGATGAATAGACTTTCTGAATATAACTGCCAGCCTAGCATTCTATCCAAGGAAAACATTCTTTAAAAATGAAGAAAACGTAAAGACGTTTTTAGGAAAACCAAAACAATTTGTTGCCTTTAGGCTCACACTAAAAGAAGTGCTAAAGCATTTCCTGAAGAGAAAGAAACACAGACATATCAGAAGAATTAAAGATAAATGGTAAATGTAAATATGTAGATAAATCTAAATGAATATTGACTATACAGAACAATAATGATTTAAAACACCCGAGGAACAAATACATTAAAGAAAAGTGAAGTAATAGAATTGAAATTAGCGAAGTTCTAGAATTACCTGGGAAGTGATCCAAGTACAGATTTGTTTTAGACTCCAACAAGTCAAGGGTGTTTCTTGTAACCACCGTGTAACCATTAGAGGAAAACAAACCCCATAACTACCAAGATAAGGGAGAAGGAACTGGAAACTAATTTTTAAATGTTTTTATTTGCTCAAATGTTGCAAGAAAGGCATATAAAAGACTGTAGAACAGGTATGACAAGTAATAATAGCTGAAACCCGATCTCACCACTAAATGTCCCTCATGCTGCTGCTGCTAAGTCGCTTCAGTCGTGTCCGACTCTGTGCGACCCCATAGATGGCAGCCCACCAGGCCCCGCCATCCGTAGGATTCTCCAGGCAAGAATACTCATAGCTCAGTTGGTAAAGAATCTGCCTGCAATGCAGATCCTGGTTCGATTCCTGGGTGGAAGATCGGCTGGAGAAGGGATAGGCTACCCACTTCAGTATTCTTGGGCTTCCCTTGTGGCTCAGCTGGTAAAGAAACTGCCCGCAATGTGGGAGACCTGGGTTCAATCCCTGGTTTGGGAAGATCCCCTGGAGAAGGGAAAGGCTACCCTCTCCAGTATTCTGGCCTGTGATCCCTGGGGTTGCAAAGAGTCGGACACGACTGAGTGACTTTCAGTTTCACTATACTAAATGTAAATTAACTAAATCAATTAAAAGACAAAACATCTCAAAATGAACAAGTAAAACAAAGATGTACCTTGTGTAGAAGGACACAAAAGAACTAAAAGTACAGACACTAATAAAAAGGAACATGGCCTAATTTTATAAGACAAAATAGACTTTGAAGCAAAAGCCATTCCTGAAGATAATGAGGGACATTTCATAATAATAAAAATATCAATCAGCCAGAAAGATTCAATACTTCTTAATTTGTATGCAGCCAATAATGTAGCATCAAAATATATAAAACAAAAAATTCAAATTAAAAAAAATGGATAAACTCATAACCATAATGGCTGATTTTAACATGTTTTCTATAACTGATAGGTTAAGCAAATAAAACAAAATTATTAGCATATATAAAATCTGAGAAATATTTACCAACTGTACAAGCAACTTCTGAGTTCACAATATTTCTAAAGGTACATAGCAAAACTGATGCTGGGCCATATGTCAGGCTATCTGTCAAATCCTAAAAAATTCCAGGTATTCAAATTTTACAGTGAAATAAGGCTAGTAATCAATAATAATGGTACTGGAAAGCCACCAAATGATTGGAAGTTAAACAGTATAGGTCTAAATAATCTATGAACAAAGATTAAATCATAATGAAAATTTAAAATAGTTTTAATTAAAATGAAAATAAAAATATGGCATACTAAAATAAGTCAATTAAAAGTATGGTTGAAAGGATAAGTCCATATATCAGAAAGGAAAATATGCTGAGAATTAGTCATATATTTATTTTCTTGATTTTCCCCATCAGTTTATTTCAGTTCAGTCACTCAGTTGTGTCCGACTCTTTGCAGTCCCCATGGACTGCAGCACACCAGGCCTCCCTGCCCATCACTAACTCCCAAAGTTTACTCAAACTCATGTCCATTGAGTCGGTGATGCCGTCCAACCACCTCATCCTCTGTTGTCCCCTTCTCCTCCTGACCCCAATCTTTCCCAGCACCAGGGTCTTTTCCAATGAGTCAGTTCTTCGCATCAGGTGGCCAAAGTATTGGAGTTTCAGCTTCAGCATCAATCCTTCCAATGAATATTCAGGACTGATTTCCTTTAGGATGGACTGGTTGGATTATACCCATACCAGGAAGTTTAAAACAGTATCAAATTAATCACAAAAAATGAAGATAGGAGATAATAATCATGACAAAGACATTTGTCAAATACAGAACAAGTGTAAAATAGAAAGAAATTACAAAATTCAAAATCAGTTCTTTGAGAAACTAAACCCTAAGCAAGAATGATTAAGAGAGCAAGGACACATAATACCAATATCAGGAATGCAAAAGAAATTACCACAAATCCAACAGGCATTTAAGTGAAATAATGAGAGGATGTGGTGAACAACTTTATTTCAATAAATTTTAATATGTAGGTGAAATGAGAATCTTCCTCAAAAACCATGACTTACTCAAATGGAAACAAGAAGAAAACTTCTAAAATCTAAACAGTTCTATATTAAGTAGATCGAAACTGTAATTACCAACATTCACACAAGAAAGGCTCTAGGCACAATTGACCTCCCTGGTATTTTCTTCCAGATATTTAAAGAGGAAATAACACCAATTTGGGGGCTTTCCTGGTGGTTCAGATGGTAAAGAATCACCTGCAATGCAGGAGACCTGGGTTCAATCCCTGGGTGGGGAGATCCCCTGGAGAAGGGAACGGCTACCCACTCCAGTATACTTGCCTGAGAAATCCACGGACGGAGGGGGCTGGCAGGCTACAGTCCATGAGGTCACACAGAGTTGGACACGACTGAGCAACTTTCATTCATTCATTCTTTCAACACCAATTTCAAACAAACATGTCCAGAAAATTATAAACCAAAAATGGAGAACACGTGTGTCTTGTTTTATGAGGCAAGTATTTCCTTGAGACCAAAACACAAACATTTACATGAAAGAAGGACATATATACAAAGAATTTAAAGAAAATCTTAGTAAAATAAATCTGATAATATGTTAAAAAGACAATATGTCCCTTTTAATTTGGGTCCACTACAGGAATGTAAGATTCATTTCACTTTGTAAAATCAATCAATGTATTTTATCACACTGACAGAATGAAGGAACAAATTGATATAATGATCTCAATAGGTATAGAGTCAACATTTAAAATCTATGATCTGTTGCTAATAATGCTCAGGAAATAAGAAATAGCAAATGACCTCCTTAAACTGACAATTAATCAAAAATTAATTTTTTGAGTTAAAAAATCCATAGCAAAAATTATACTTTGTATGCAATCTAGCTGGCAATTCCACAAAGCTTAGAAAGAATTATTTCTAATTATAATAATTTCCATTCATTGTTGTAGTAGTTGTCCTAGCCAGTGCAACAAGGCAAGAAAAATAAACAAAAAGAACACAGACAAAAATGGAAAAAATAAAGTAACATTATTTCTAGACCATGTTGATTTTGAAGTAGAAAATACAGAGAAATTTACAAATAAGCTATTACAATTAAATGAATTTAACAAGATCACTGGAAAAAAGATCAATGTACAAAAACTCAATAATATTCCAATATATCAATGACAAGTACATAGAAAAATAGCATATAAAATACACTTGATTATGAGAACATCCTAGCTTTTCGGCCAGAACCGCCATCTTCCAGTAATTCACCAAAAGGACCAACACAAAGGGAAAGAGGAGGGGCACGCTGCATGTTCTCTAGGCCTTTTAGAAAACATGGAGTTGTTCCCTTGGCCACATACATGTGAATCTACAAGAAGGGTGATATTGTAGATATTAAGGGAATGGGTGCTGTTCAAAAAGGAATGCCCCACAAATGTTACCATGGCAAAACTGGGAGAGTCTACAATGTTACCCAGCATGCTGTTGGCATCATTGTAAATAAACAAGTTAAGGGCAAGATTCTTGCCAAGAGAATTAATGTGTGTATCGAGCATATTAAGCACTCTAAGAGCCGAGATAGTTTCCTGAAAGGTGTGAAGGAAAATGATCAGAAACAGAAGGAAGCCAAGGAGAAAGGGACTTGGGTTCACCTGAAGCGCCAGCCTGCTCCACCCAGAGAAGCAGACTTCGTGAGAACCAATGGAAAGGAACCCGGACTGTTGGAGCCCACTCCCTTTGAATTCATGGCCTGATGGATGTAAAATAAAGACCTGGACTGTATAAATGTTTCTCTTACAAAAAAAAAAAAAAAGAAAACATCCCAAAACATCATATGTGGGAATAAATCTAGCAAAAGATGTACATGACTTCACCATAAAACGCTACTGTAAGCAAGAAAACGTTAAGTGAAGAGAGGGATATTCCACTGCTATGGGCTGAACCATATCCCCTCTCTGACTCATATGTGGAAGTCCTAAGCCCCAGTAACTTGGACTATGCCATTATTTGGAGGTAGGGCCTTTAAAGCACCGAGTAAGTTGACTCACTGGAAGAGACTCTGATGCTGGGAATGATTGAGGGCAGCAGGAGAAGGGGGCGACAGAGGATGAGATGGTTGGATGGCATCATCAACTCAATGGGCATGAGTTTGAGCAAACTCTGGGAGATAGGTCTGGGAAGCCCGGCATGCTGCAGTCCATGGGGTCGCAAAGAGTCAAACATGACTGAGTGACTGAACAACAGCAAAGTTAAAATGAGCTCCTTAGTGCTGGCCCTAATCCAATATGACTAGTGTCCCTATAAGATGAGTAAGTCTAGAAACAAATCTGTGTAGAATAACGACCATGTGAAGACACAGGGAAAATATTAGTATCTATAAGCCAAGGAGACAGACCTAAATCAACCCTGCCAACACCTGATCTTGGACTTCTAGATTCCAGACTAATAAGAAAACAAATTTCTGTTGGTTAAGTCGCCTCGTTTGTAGTATTTTGTTATGGCAGCCTTAGCAAACCAACACATCCAGATTCATAGAATAGAAAACTCAATATTGTAAAGATGTCAATTATCTCCAATTTAATCTATAGATTCAGTTAATCTGATATTGTTTCAATCTAAATCTGTGCTGCGCTCAGATGCTCAGTCATGTTCGACTCGTTGTAACCCCGTGGAGCCCATCAGGCTCCTCTATCCATGGGATTCTCCTGGCAAGAATAGTGAAGTGGGGTACCACTTCCTAATCCAGGGGATCTTCCCAACTCAGGCATCGACCCCAAGCCTCTTATGTCTCTTGAATTGGCAGGCAGATTCTTTACTGCTAGCACCACCTGGGAGGCTCTAAATATGCATCTCTGCTATTCTCTCCAAGCTCTCCTACTCTTTCCTGTCCTGGTATTCTGCCAAATGTCCCTGTATTTGATGTAGGAGAGGATACCACACAATGTGGGGCTTAAACAACAGACATTTAGTTTTCAGTCCTGGTGGCTGAGAAGTCCAAGATCAAATCACTGGCCCATTGAGTTCCTGATGAGAGCTCTCTTCCTGGTTTGCAGATAGCCATCTCCTCATTGGCAGAGAAAGAACTCTGCTAGACACTAATCTTATTAGAGTAGGGCTCTACCCTTACGGGTGGCTGGGTGGCCTAATGGATAAGGTGTCTGACTTTGGATATGAAGGTTGCAGGTTTGAGTCCTGACCTGGTTGCAGGGGGCAGTTACAATTTTGCTTCCCAGGCAGTGCAGTGGTAAAGAATCTGCCTCTACCCTTATGGCCTCATTTAACCTTAATTACTTCTGTACTCCAGACACAGGCACACTGAAGGGTAAGCTTCAACATCGGACTTTTGGAGGGACACAACTCAGCCCATAGCACTACCTCTCCTCCAGTTCAGCAGGGGCCTCTGAACTATAGCTTTGTAAAGGGGTCCAGCTTTCCAGAAAGTCCACGTAGGTAGTTGAGTAAGCAATGTTAAGTTCCCTCAAATCATTCAACCTCATGGTTTTGCTTGAATTAGTTGTCTGTAAGTCAAAACTAATATGAATATGTTTCTGTAGGGAGTCAACAGGTCTGGGGATGAAGAGACAGCCCCTCAGGGATTAGATATGTGAGGAGCTGGAGGTCAAGGGCTTCTGAAGAAAGAGCCCATCATATGGAAAGCAAGAGTGGGGATGCATAAGGCTGACAGACTCTCAGGACACAGCTTAGGGCAGATGGGCAGGAAGAAGGGGGTTGGAGCTGGGGAGTTTCCTTCAGGATAGGGCAGGTGGAGACTGTGAAGCGAGAGAGGAAGCTGAAGGAGGGGAAGTTCATGCAGTTTCTAGAACGCTAGGAGCTGAGGCGAGCGTGGTTGGTGGCACGTGTCCCCCAGAGAGAGCATGGCCAGCTCCTGACCTGGACTCAGCGTTAACTGAGACTGGCTGCTTGGGGGCCTCCCTTGTCTGTCCCTCAGGAAGTGTGAGTGCAGGACCTGTCCCAGGAAAGAGCCCGAGGAGGCCTGGGAGCCTGGTTCACCTCTGCAGGGACTCCCTCGGGGCATCCTAGGAACTGCTGAGGAGGGATCAGGACGTTCGTCCTCCAAGTCCTGCAGTAGCAGCTGGGCCAGAGGCGGGAAAGCGCTCCAGGCTGCTTGATCCCATTCATGCCCTGCATCGCTGTGGTCACTTGTGGGTGGGGGCTGCAGGCACAAACACACCATAGTGGTTCTCTTTTCTGCACTACTTTGGCCTAGAGAGAGAGCCCTGTGATGGCAGCATTGCATGGTGATTGTGTAAGGAGCAGCTGTCCCTGGAACATTCTCCCTTTAGAGGAGTTGGTGAGATGAAGCCTGCTCACCTATGAGCATCAGTGAGTAAAAAGTCAGTGTGGGATTTGGGGGCCCCTCTGTAACCTCTGCAGTGGTAGAAGACACGCTGTTGGTGCTCATCACACGAGCATCATAGAATCTGCCTAATCAAATACTTTCTCCTGCTTTCCCAGGGCTGCCAGCCTGGCACTCAGGGAAGCCTGGATGGTAAAGGACAGATCCTGCCCCCTCCAGGGATTCCAGGGAGTCTCAACAATGGCATTGGCTCCCCGAGGTGTCTC
This sequence comes from Okapia johnstoni, assembly GCA_024291935.2. NCBI lineage: Eukaryota > Metazoa > Chordata > Mammalia > Artiodactyla > Giraffidae > Okapia > Okapia johnstoni. The sequence goes on from CM044326.1 coordinate 7,108,920, forward strand.
TGTTCCTGAACTGAAGGGGAGGGGGCTGTGGTTTAAAGATAAAATCAGAAAATCATAGTTTTAAGGATGAATCAAGTGGAGGGCTGCAGTGAGAGTTGGCTGGCTCAAGGAGGACCTGGGAGGGTTTCCTGAAGCAGGCACAGGTCCTGGGAGGTTGTGGCCCAGTGATGCTACAGACTCATGACCCATCCCTGCAGCACCTGCCCCCACCTTTGGGCACTGGGCTGTGTTGTTCACCTTTGTTTCCTTAGAGCCCAGGGTGGTGCCTGGCACATGGGAGATATTTATTAAATATTTGTGGAATTAGTGAATAACAAAAATACAACTTTGTTCTCAGAGCTCACTGTGGTCCCCAAGTTGGATAAATAAGTGAATAACTAAATCCATACATTCATTCTTCCCTTCACTCGTTCTTTTAATCATTTAAAAAATATTTAGGGGATAGATAATATTTGCATGTAACACAGAACCTTGCAGATATAACACATTTGATAAAACCTTTTAAATTATATTGTAAATTTATTTTTTTCTTTTTTCTTTATTTATTTTAATTGGAGGCTAATTACTTTACAGTATTGTAGTGGTTTTTGCCATACATTGACATGAATCAGCCATGGGTGAACATGTGTTCGCCATCCTGAGTCCCCCTCCCACCTCCCTCCCCATCCCATCCCTCAGGGTCATCCCAGTGCACCAGCCCTGAGCACCCTGTCTCAGGCATTGAACCTGGACTGGTGATCTGTTTCACATATGATAATATACATATTTCAATGCTATTCTCTCAAATCATTAAATTATATTGTAAGTTTATTTTGATTGAAAAACCCAAATGCAGCCTGAAAGACAGTCTCCTTTCTACATTTATATATAAATATTCTTCCCATTTCCCATCTATACACACACACTCACACACACACACTCTTTTCTGAATCATTCTTTTGAAATAGGATAATATCTCCAGAAAAATCTTATTTAAAAAAAAGCAAATTCAAATTTAGAAATTCAGCTTGATTAAAGGCCTACCATGTGCTGACTTGTTCTGAGAATGGAATGTAGCTGAAAAGGAAATTGGTGGACATCTTCTGTGAGTGCATGCCCTGCAGAGACTGCATTAGATTCTAACGATGGTGCGGGGTGGAGGGGGATGGCCCAGAGAAGGAGGTCAGCACCCGATAAGGACAGGAAGAGGTGCACATTCAGACCCCTGCCCTCCTAAGGATAGCACAGAATTCTGAAAACCCAGGAGAGATGATGGGGAAGACCTGAAGCTGCAAAACCACAGAGAGCGGAAAGCTGGCGAGAACCTTTGCATGTGTTGTCATTTCTTGTTAGGCCCACACTCTGGCTCATGGCAAAGGGCCGTTTCTCCTTTGGGCGCAGGGTAGGCCCCAGGACTGCTCTTTTGGGGGCAGGGGGAGGAGGGGAGCAAGCAGGCAGGGGGGGTGCTAAGACGCCAGGGACTGGTTATTTGTCAAGTTGAAGGGGATGGGGAGTCCAAAATCGAAGATAACTCTGGGCTTTCAGAGCTGTGTGACCAGAAAGTCAGTGGCCCCTTCACAGATGCAGAGAGGCTGGAAGGTTGGAGGGAAGAGGGTTAGAGAGGAGGGGTGGCTGCTGTGATGTGAGCACCAAGTGTGTGATGGCCACAGGAGGGTGTGGAAGGAGGGTCATCACTGAGTTTGGACTGGGGATCTTCTCAGAGAGGTGAAAGCTGAAGCAGAGGAGTCATGAGGTCACTGAAGAAGGAGGGTCAGAGCAGAAATGGCATTTTGAGGAGCTGAGCATATAAAGGCTAAGAATGCACTGTGGAGCCAGGCAGGCCCGGGGTGGGGGCGGGAACTGCCCTAGAGCTCCCTGTTCTTAAGCCTAGGGCTTCTCAATTTCCACACCTGCAAAATCAAAGAATACAGGAAAATTGCTTAGCACAGTGCCTGGTACATAGAACGCATCCATATTAGATGTAATTATTAAGGGGCCAGATCCAAAGTTGGGCAAATGTGGATAAGACAAAGGCCCTTCATGCCACAACTAAGACCTGACACCACCTAATAAAAACATAAAATTTAAATATTTTAAAAAATGAAAACAGTTTCCCTCCTAAAAAAATGAAGGTGTTGGGCCCTTACGCTGACACTAATAGCAGAAGAGAGGACAGCCCAGTATCTCCAAGCAACACGTTCCCTTCCCAGTGCACTTTGGGACTTTGATTGATCCCATAGCCTCTTGGTGCCCGCAGGTCTCCAGTGCAGCCCAGGAGATGCCCTTTCTGTCTACAGCTCAGTTGCTGGGTCCACGTGGAGTGACTTCAGATGCCATACCAGTGCTAGGGCACAGCTACTAATTTAGGTATCCTATGTATCCTCATTATCATTTACTACATTATTAAAATTAGGAAGGGAAAAAAAATTCTTCATAGAAGCCTTATACCCATTGGGTATTAGTTCTACAATTTGCTCAGCTGTTGAGTTAAAATCTCCCAAATGTTTTGGCTCTGGTATTGAGGTCTATTTCAGGGCAATTGTGTCTTGTTCAAGTTCTAGCCAAAGGAACCAATGGGAAATGAGCTGAACAACTTCTGGGACCCTTTCAACCCACATATGGACAGTTTTTAGAGCTGGAGACTGGGGAAAAAAAAACTGAAAGTATAGGAGGAATAAAATCAGATTTGAATTGAATTGCTGCAATGTACTAGTAAGGCTAGTTAAACATATAATTAATTGTTGTAACTATAGCAACAGGATTAGCTGGAACTGTTAGAGTGGCACGAGGGGTTCATGAGAGACTCTTAAAAAGACAAGTGGTGGAGATTGCAGAAAATAATTCATTCTCCTCCAGTAGTTCTCAAGAGAGCCTCCCACTATTTAGCAAACCCCAAATAAATCTATTTAATAATATTTTGTTAGATTCATGCAGCTTTTCATATCCCAAAGGGCCCCAAGGTTCTTGGTAAGCCATGAAAGCAAATATAGATTTGGAACAATGTATCAGGCCAGATTTTCCGGGTGCTTAAACAACTCCCTGGTGGTTTGTTCTGCACTTCTGAAAGCCCCATTACCTTGAGGATACACAGAAATAGTGATTTGCTAAGTGGCATCCCCATAGGCCTGGGGCCTGAAGCACCAACAGAGTGTAAACTCAGATGGGGGCAGAAAAGGCTCCAGAGATAGTACTTTTATTTATTTACACCCTACCTCATTCCAAAAACACCTTGAGAAGGCTCACAAAATACACAGGTATACCAGGATAAAATAAACATAGGAGGAAGCCCAAAGCAGGGGAGAAAAATAACAGGAAAGCAAAAATTAGATGTTTGGAAATGTTAGCACAAGAAATGCACACAGCGATCTCCAATCCCCTGGTCTGTGTGTGTTAAGTCACTTCAATTATGTCTGATTCTTTGAGACCTTATGGACTCTGGCCCTGCAGTATGCTCTGTCCATGAGATTCTCCAGGCAAGAATACTGGAGTGGGTTGCCATACCCTCCTCCAGGGAATCTTCCTGACCCGTGAATTGAACCCACATCTTTTATGTTTCCTGCATTGCCAGGCAGGTTCTTTACCACTGGTGCCACCTGGGAAGCACAAACTCCTGCAGAAGCAGGAAAAATTTCCATTGTTCCTCTTACTGACTAAAACAGAGGAAAACAGAATCCACTTCTGGAAATAGATGCTTGGTGCTAAGACCTCACAGGGCGCTTCCCAGGTGGCTCAGCGGGTAAAGAATCAGCTTGCAATGCAGGAGACGCAGGAGATGTGGGTTTGAACCCTGGGTCGGGAAGATCCCCTGGAGAAGGGCATGACCACCCACTACAGTATTTTTGCCTGGATAATCCCATGGGCAGAGGAACCTCATGGGCTACAGTTCATGGCATCACAAAGAGTTGGACATGACTGAAGTAATTGAGCATGCATACATGCCAGACCTCACAGAAATCTTCTCTTTGCCTTTAAGAATCTACTCTTTGGTGTAAATACTCTTCAGCCTGTCTGCTGAATGGAGGTAAAAGGGGTCCCTGTAAAGGTGCACTTCCTCAAAGGAACCACTTTGGGCTATATTTGGGTGGATAGCTATTGATTGCTCACCTAACCTCATTCCAGGCATCTGCCCTTATAGGGAAAAATACTCCAACCTTCCATGTTTTGTGGTATTCTGACTTGATCTACAGTTAAAATTTAACCTTTAGAGCAGAAGTAGCAATTGGTGGCCCACAGGACAGGTGTAGCCAACAAACACATTTCATCCTGCTCAGTGGGGAGCTTCGCTTTTAAGCCCAGATTTCTAGTTTCCCCTAAAGAACTGGAAAGGAGAGGTGGACCTGTGACACTGGTCCACCATCTCACTGGTGCTGAGAAGAGCAGAAACTGACCTTCTTGGACAGGACAACATTCCCCAGTGCCCATAAGTCCCCATCAAGCTGTTTGCAATGTCATACAGCTTGTGGCATGTGCTGTCATAACAGCCTCTACCTCTTACATTACCTGCCTAGGTTCTCTTGATGAAGGTAAAAGAGGAGAGTGAAAAAGCTGGCTTAAAATACAACATTCAAAAAACTAAAATCATGGCATCCAGTCCCATAACTTCATGACAAATTGATGGGGAAGAAAAGTGTTAGGTAGTTTGAATGGGAAAAAGGAGTCCAAAATGGCGGTGGCTAAAAGACAAAGAAAGGAAAAATCTGCGAAAATGGAACAGAAGAAAATCCGAGGACTTGAGTGAGAACCTCAGATGAAACAAACAGCCCTCCTAGCTAGACCAATTTACATAGGACAGGCTCAGGGGGAGGAGAAAAAAAACATATAAAAAGAGGAACCAAAATTGAGCTTTTGGGTTGGCCTGCCCTCACGTCTCAAGAATGTATTTTCCTTTGCTTGCCAAATAAAACTGAGCTATAACACTGGTCCACCATTTAAATTGAGCTGTAACTGAACTGTAACACTGGTCTGCCATTTCAAAGTTTTACTGTGGCGAGACAGAACTGAGGAAATTACGCACTCCCCCAACATATCTGGTGCCATGTCTTTGATTTAACCTAGCTGAAAAAACCTCAGCTCGGTCCTCTGCAAGAAGGAGGCCAAGCACAGCAGAAGCCCAACTCGGCAAAAGCTCATATATTGGAAGCTGAACATGAGGAAAACCCAGTGCAGGGGAAGTGACAAGAAGCCCAGCGGTGCTGGAAACCAGGACAGCAAAAACAAACACGGCAGAAAGCTCATGCAGCTCAGTCTCAGATTCCAGAAGACCTCCAGCTAAGGTAGGAGGTCCTCACCCCTATGGCTGGAAGGACATATGGCTAAAAAAATCTTAATTCCTTTACAGTCTCTCATTTCTTGTTTCCTCAAACCCCCTGGGAATATGTGAGCAGCAGTGAGTGCAACTGAGGGACACTGGCAAGGGCTACACCGCAGTGCGTCCTGAAGGCTCTACTATCTCCTGCACCTTAGTAGCTGTTGCCCAAGCAAGTGAGGGTTCTTCTGTCCTTAATCTCCTTTGTGCCAAGGATTGGGCCAATGAAAACTGTGAGCACAGGTCAGGTGTTTAGCAGATTTTCTGGCAGGTCATGAAGGGGATTCTTTGGCATGTTTTTCCCACTGCTTTTTCCTCCCATCCTTCAGCTCCTCTCTCCATATATGCCACTGCTTACAAAGTAGTGGGCAGGTCATCACCATTCCATTTCTGAAAGTTGTGTTTGAAACTGTTTACCTAAGATTGGGACTCAAACCCACATGGCAGGGACTCTGTACTATGCTTAGTCACTCAGTCATATCTGACTGGGACTTGAGCCCAGCCAAAACCCATGGTACCTGGTTTCAGGACCTAATGAAGCTCAGGTTCTTGATGTCTCATTGCAAAAAATTCAGTGAGCGACACAGCAATAGGTAAGAGGTAGATTTGTTCAGATTCAGAGAGAAGCACAGTCCACAGAGTGTATGCCATCACAGAGGGTGTATGCGATGGCCATGAAATGTGGTGTGGTTAGTTTTTGTGAGCTGGATGATGTCATACGCTAATGAGTGGGAGGATCATTCCAGCAATTGGGGAACCACCCATTCCTTGATCTTTCGGTAGTGCCTTGGAAATGTCAGGGAGCCTCTGGGTGTGCAGTTAGCTTGCAGACTGAGGATCAGGGTTTAGTTGAATTTGACTTGTCTGCCATCTTGGACCCATTTGATTTTAATCAGTTTATGTTATGCCCTTGGGTTATGTCATCCTGTCAAAAGTTGTGCCCTGCCCCCTTCGCTCCTGTCTCATGCTCTTTTCCTGAGCTTTGTCGGGGCCTAAAATGTTGTCTCTACAATCTTCCGGGGGGACGACCAGAAAGTAGCTGGCCCTTGGGAAGGAAATACTGTATAATATCCAATCCCTCTAGATATTCAGGCCTTCATCTTCCATGTTTCCTACAACGTGTGCAACAAGAGCATCTCTCAGTGAACCCACTAGGGTGGGTGACAGGCACACAATGTCTGCTAAAAGTTCATCTGGAAGGGGAAATCATGTACACCCATGGTGGATTCATGTCAATGTATGGCAAAACAAATACAATATTGTAAAGTTAAAAAGTAGATAAATAAACTAATTTAAAAATTAATAAATAAATAAAAGTTCATCTGTTGGTGGCATCCCTTCAAGGGTGATTGGACTTCCAAGGATAATGTTTGCCACTTTGGGAGCTAGACTTGCAGGCCGTTTGGGCCCAAACCCTTACCACCCTTCTCCTAAAGTTGCAAACATAACCCCAGATCAAATCTCTACTCCACTTTTATGGAGCATCTGGTCTGTTGTCTCTTATCAATTTGTCCTTAAGCCACTTATTAACTCCTCAACCAGGACCCTGCTCCCTTGTAGGCAATATTTCTCCATCCCACTTATTATTAAAATACTCTTAATGCCCCTAACAGGACCAGATAAACCACTCCTATGTCATTACTTCTGTCATTACCTAGAGTGGGTCTATGACAATGAAATGTTTACTGTTGGAGACACTCTCAGCTGCGCTTATGGAGGACTAGGGGAGGAAATCAATGACTTACATTCACTCAGAGCAATAAGAAGATAAGGCTTATGGCTGTTTCACCAGGCTCCCGGTCTCAGGGCACAGGCTTGGATTGCTTTACATCATGGTATCTATTCCCATCCACAGTGGGCAAACCAGCAATGAGTTAAGATTACAACCCCTTAATCCTACTCAGCACTGGTCACACTGGAGACTCTAGGGATGCCCAACTCCAGCTGGGAGTCCCAGGAGGTCGACCTGCCTCAACCTAGGGATCTGGTTCTTGGGAGGTTGTCACACCTCAACCTACTTGGGGATCCATCAGTCCAGGGGTCCCAGGAGATCTACATGCCTTGATCTGCCCAGGGACCCAATTCTCAGGAAGCCAACCTGCCTCGACTTGCCTGGAGATTCAATCTCCAGGAGGCTGTCATGCCTCAGCCTGCCTGGGGATCTGCACCCTTACCCGGGGATGCCTGGCTCTCAGGCCGCAACAGTACTGGGTAGGATAAGCTTCAGGAAGACTCACCCCTAAGGAAGTCCACCCATAAAAATAGAAGGAGGCCTATTAGTTTTTTTCTTTTCCTCCCTGTCATCACTGTCTTTCAGATGGGAAATAGCCAATCCACTTCCTGACAGATGCCCCTGCGATGCATCCTTGATAACTGGAAGCTGTTTGATTCTCTAACTCTAAGGAGAAGTCGCTTAAAATTCTTTTGTGCCGCTGAGTGGCCACGGTATCCTCTGGGGGATAAGAAACACTGGCCTGAGGATGGGAGTCTACATTACAATACCATCCTGCAGCTAGACTTATTCTGCAAAAGACAGGGGAAATGGACAGAGATCCCCTATGTCCAAATTTTCTTCCAACTAAGATATATGAAGCAACTCTGTCTTAAGTATGGGTTTGTTGTATGCCCTAAAAGTGAGCCTACTAAGCAACTGGTGTTAGGCACAGACAACCAAGAGAAGGAAGCCCCCCATGAAGGCTCATTCCCATGGCTCCCGAGTAGCCTGGTACTCCTTCCTTATGGACCAAACATGCCACCATATCCGGGAGCACCCCCTCCACAAAAGCCAACTCAAGTATGTCCCTTAGTTGAAACTAGAGGAGAATTTGGACCAACCCGGGTCAATAAGCCCTTCTCCCTCTTAGAACTAAGACAGATCAAACAAAACCTGGGAAGCTATACAGATGACCCAGGCAAATATATAGATACATTCGAACACATTACCTTGGCCTTTGACTTGACATGGAAGGACATCAAGATCATGTTTAGTCAAACTTTATCTGACCCTAAGTATGCTAGGGTCCTAAAAGAAGCCCGAAGGTATGCTACGGGGCTTCACATGTCAACTGATAAACACGCAGCGGGGGAAACTTCGGTCCAGTCCTCAGATCCTAATTGGAATTATAATAACCCTGAGCACATCTGGGAAAGGGATCATTTTCTGATCTGTGTAAAAATCAGCTATGTCCAGGTCTCAGCAATCACTCAGGAGCCCAATGAGAACCCTACTGTCTTTCTGGAAAGACTAGAAGAGACCATCCAACAGTTTATCAATCTGGACTTAGACTCTTACGAGGGACAGGTGGGGGACAAATTCCTGTCCTAATGTGCATCAGACATCAGGATAAAATTACAATAGCTACAGCAGCAGGACTCTGCTGCTTCTTTGAATGAGATGGTCCAGACAGCCACCAATACCTTTTACAACAGAGAACAGGATGGGGAGGCCAAGGTCCAAGAAAGGGAGAAAAGGAAAGAGACAAGACATGCCCAGATGCTGGCCACTGCCCAGGGAAGCCCTAAGGAAAACCTTGAGTCCTTAAAGGACAAGGCAATTAGGCAAATACCTAATCTGTAGACAGCAGGACATTGGGCCAAAGAATGTCCAAATCTTGACAAGTCTCCTAAAATGGCTTGCTACAAATGCCATCAATTGGGACATTGGACGGCATTCTGCCCTCAGGACCCAAGAGCCTCAAGGTCAAGTGCCAAGCCTTCCCTCACGATGGTTCAACAGGACTGAAGCAGCCTGCTCCAGCCAGCCTGCCTGTCAGAGATAACCATCACGGGACTGGAGCCAAGGGTGCAACTGGATGTGGCAGTTAGGTCCAAGAATTTCTTAGTTGACAAAGGGGCTACTACTCTGTCCTGACCTCCTACTAAAGAGCCTTCTCCTTCCAAACCTGTATGTACCATTTTGGGTGCTACAGGAAAAACAATTAAAAAGGTTAATATGAGCACTTCTTTGTTGCTGGGATGGACAGATATTTTCCCACCAGTTTCTGGTGGTCCCTGAGTGTCCTGTTCCCTTATTGGGAAGAGTTCTTTCCCTGATTTTGAAACTTGCAGCCATTGCAGTCCTGAGAGATGATGCTTTAAAACTCTCTCTTGGGGGCAAACTAACTATTTTTGCCAGCCACCAAGCAAAACAACCCCTGAATGGGAGAGGCCATTTATGGATGTCTGATCAAAGGATCCTCAGATATCAAGTAATGCTGATGGAAAATCCAGGCCTCACTATATCCCCTTGTGAGGTTCTTAACCCAGCCACCCTCCTGCCTACCCCCGAGGGCTCTCTCCCCTTTCACTCTTGCCTTGGACCACTGGACAAAACCCCGAGAGGGATTGTTGGAAGACCCTCTGACCAATCCTGAGGAAATCTGGTACACTAATGGAAGCAAATTTGTCTTGGATGGAAAAAGATGAGCCGGGTATGCAGTAGTCTCCAATTTTGAGATCATAGAGGCTAAGCCTCTGCCACCAGTTACTTCAGCTCAATTAGCTGAGCTCATAGCCCTGACTCGAGCTTTAGAGCTGGGAAAAGGAAAAAAAAAAAAAATACTGACTCCAAGTATGCCTATCTGGTGCTATACACACAAGCTGCTATTTGGAAAGAAAGAGGCCACTTGACCACTCGAGGGGCCCCAATCAAGTATGGTGATCAGATCCATAGGTTCTTGGAGGCAGTCCATCTGCCCACTGAGGTTTCAGTCTCCCACTGTAAAGGACACAAAAAAGGGAGGACAGAAGTGGCACGAGGGAACCAAGCAGCCGATCAGGCAGCTAAGAGAGCAGCATTACAGAACAATGACCTAACAAGGGTTGCCACCTTAGTTCCATAGACTAATTTGCCAGAAACTCCTTCATACACTGAAGGTGAGACTCTTAAAGCTAAGAGTGAGGGCTTTCAAGAAGATCATAAGGGGTGGTTTCAAAAGGAGGAACTCCTTTTTCTGTCTGGGACTCTCCAGTGGAAGTTGGTTAACTCCTTACATGCCACCACTCATTTAGGGGACAAGTCCTCCAAAGATTACTAGAAAGGTCCTTCAGAGCAACAGACCTCCAAATGACTATAAGGCAAGTAGTCTCCTCTTGTTCCACTTGCCAATTAAACAACCTCCAAGAAGTGTGAAGACTCCAGCTGGCCCAGCCCATCCAACAACATGGGACCTACCCAGGAGAGGACTGGAAGATGGACTTTACCCAGATGCCAGTTTCTCGAGGGTGTAAATACCTATTAGTCATGATAGATACATTCACAGGATGGACTGAAGACTTTCCCACCCAGACTGAGAAGGCTGAGAGGTGGTAAAAAAAACTGCTCCATGAAATCATTCTGATATTTTTTCTGCCCAGGTCATTACAGAGTAATAATGGGACATCATTTACTTCTAAGGTCACCCAAGGGGTCTCTAAAGCATTGGGCATTACTAATTATCTCCATTGTGCCTGGAGGCCTCAGTCTTCAGGAAAAATAGAAAGAGCCAACCAATTCTTAAAATCAGTGATAAAAAAGATAACCCAGGAGACCTCCCTGTGCTGGAAGAAGGCTTTACCAATAAATAGCTCTCCTCAACACCCATATTGCCCCTAAGGAACAGGTTGGTCTTAGTCCTTATGAGATGCTATATGGAAGACCTTTTGTTTATGTCAATGACCTTTTCCTAGATCCAGAGGCTCAGACCATCCGGTCTTATACCATGGCCTTTGGGCAATTCCAACAGGATATATGCTTGTGGGGTGTCAACCAGGACCCAAAAGATTCTAAAGAGCCACTACTATATGCTCCAGGGACTCAAGTCCTAATTAAAGTCTGGAAAGATGGGTTTCCAAAGGCTCAACTCCAGCCCACGTGGAAGGGCCCCTACCCTATAACACTTTGTACCCCCACAGCTGTCAAAGTACAAGGGCATGACTCCTGGATTCACTACTCATGAGTCAAGCTGTGGAAGAAAACAGAAGAGGACACTCAATACACCTGTGAGCCCCTAGGAGATCTCAGATACCTATTCAAGACTGCAAATGAGTGCCATTCTAGTGAACACCCCCAAAATTAAGTTTCTGGGGATAAGATTTCTCAGGATAGCTCTTAAGAGCCAACACAGCTTGGCAGGTGTTGTACTCCAAAATAGACAGGAGATAGATCTGATTCCTGAACAAGGTTGGACTTGAGCCATCTTGAATGAGACGTGTTGTTTCCAGGTAAATACCTCTAGCTAAGTTAAAGAAAGTCTCACAGTCCTCAAGAAAAACATTCAGATCCTGTGGGATCTCAAAGAACGAGCTGGAGAGTCCTCAGGGTGGCTACAGTCTCTCTTTGGGAGATCCTTCTCCTGGTGAGGGGGAATTTGGAGTTGGCTAATGCCCCTACTAATCCCTGTCATCACTGTATTGATGTTGCTTATGATTGCTCCATGTATTATCAATTGTCTAACCCATTTTGTCTTTGACCAGGTAAACAAGCTACAACATGCAGTGCCAGTTCAACAAGGATATATAAAACTACACCCGATCATGGAAAATATCACTTACCCTTAAATGGACACTGCTATAAGGACTCTGAGGCATGAGACTAGCAAGAGGGGAAGGACCAATTCCCATCCCAGCTCAGCAGAGAGTAGCCAGAGAGACCTCGATGTCCATATTCCCAAAGAATTGGGCCTCCCATCTCTTGAGGGAGGAATGTTAGGTAGTTAGAGTAGGAAACTGCTAAGTCGCTTCAGTCATGTCCAACTCTGTGCGACCCCATAGAAGGCAGCCCACCAGGCTCCTCCGTCCATGGGATTTTCCAGGCAAGAGTACTGGAGTGGGGTGCCATTGCCTTCTCCAAGGAGTCCAAAATAGCAGTGACTAAAAGACAAAGAAAGGGAAAAGCCTGCAAAAATGGAACAAAAGGAAATCCACAGACCTGAGTGAGAACCTCAGGTGAAAAGAACTGCCTTCCTGGCTAGCCCAATTTACATAGGGCAGGCTCAGCGGGAGGAGAAAAAATGGAGAAAAGGAGCCAAAATGGAGAAAAGGAGCCAAAATGGGGCTGCTCACCTCTTTTGGGTCGGCCCGCCCTCATGCTTCAAGAATGTATTTTCCTTTGCTTGCGAAGTAAAACTGAGCTGTAACCAAGCTGTAACACTGGTCCACTGTTTCAAATTTTTGCTGCAGAGAGACAGAACTGAGGAAATTACACACTCCCTCGACTTATAGAAACAGTAACAGACTATTTCCTTGAGCTCCAAAATCACTGCAGATGGTGACTGCAGCCATGAAATTAAAAGATGCTTGCTTCTTGGAAGGAAAGTTATGACAAACTTAGGCAGCATATTAAAAAGCAGAGACATTACTTTGCCAACAAAGGTCTGCATAGTCAAAGCTATGGTTTTTCCAATAGTCATGTATGGATGTGAGAGTTGGACCATAAACAAGGCTGAGCACCAAAAAATCGATGCTTTTGAACTGTGATGTTGGAGAAGACTCTTGAGAGTCCCTTGGACTGCAAGGAGACCAAATCGGTCAAATCCTAAAGGAAATCAGTCCTGAATATTCACTGGAAGGACTGATGCTAAAGCTGAAACTCCAATACTTTGGCCACCTGAGGCAAAGAACTGACTCATTGGAAAAGACCCTGATGCTGGGAAAAATAGAAGGCAGGAGTAGAAGGGGATGACGGAGGATAAGATGATTGGATGGCATCACCAATTCAATGGACATGAATTTGAGCAAACTCCAGGAGTTGGTAATGGACAGGGAAGCCTGGCATGCTGCAGTCCATGGGGTCACAAAGAGTTGGATATGACATTTGAACAATAACATGAGACTTGTTGCCAAATGCTCACACTGTTTATCTCTTTGGTATCTTGGAGAAGAATAGGATAGCCAGATTGTTTAGCCTTGGGCATTTCCAGGTCTCTGTTACTCAAGTGGCTTCCACTGGGACACCCCAATCAGAGCTTTTGCTCCCCATGTGCCTCTCAGGTCACAGGTCCTCCCAAGGCTTCTGTGCTTATCTAATTTTCACCCACCCTCAAGGCTCAGCTCAAGGGAAATCCCTGAAGCTTTTCCCAAGTCTTCTAGTTCATTGATCCTCCCACCAGGATGGCTCCTGGACTTTTCAAGGGAGTGGACATAGTTTTCTAAAGCCAATGGCCTTCATACCTGGGCTTCCTGCAAGGTGATCTTCCTGTGAAAGTGTCTGGCATTCCACCTCCCCTATTTTGCCTTCACAAGCACTTTCTCCTACGCCTCACCCACCTGGAATCCTAAAATCCTGCAGAGACTAAGGATCCAGGAAAGGTGCCCTGGATATCAACCGAGGGAAACTTTGAACACTGGTGTTAAGAAAGCAGATGTCCAGGAAGCACATCTTTTTGCAAGCAGGTGGATTCTAGTTTCTACTTTCAAAAATATTGAAAAGGGATCTCCTGGAGTGGAGGGATGGTACATTATTAAAATAATTTCTGAAGATTGATTACTATGTAATTTTTGGCATATATCTCAGATGGGATTCTTTAAAATAAGCAACATTAACAGTATTCCTTTCATTCTTATCTACTTGTTTGTGTAAAAATATTTATTCAGTATGTATATTTATCAAATAAAAACAGGAGTATAAATGATGTCATACTGTATCTCAGTCTAGCAATAACTACCCATGCATACATGATCAAGTTGAAAAAGACCTCATGCCTCTCATTAAATGTACATCTCCAACATAATAATATGAGGTTTTGTTGTTCAGTTGCTCAGTCGTGTCCAACTCAGCAACCCCATGGACTGCAGCTCCCAGAGCTTGTTCAAACTCATGTCCATTGAGTCGGTGATACCACCCAACCATCTCGTCCTCTATCATCCCCTTCTCCTCCTGCCTTTAATCTTTCCCAGCATCAGCGTCTTTTCTAATGAATCAGCTGTACATGTCAGGTGGCCAAAGTATTGGAGCTTCAGCTTCAGCATCAGTCCTTCCAATGAATATTCAGGGTTGATTTCCTTTAGGAAATTGATTTCCTTTAGGCAAAGTAATGAGAAGTACATATCTATCAATTATGCAATATTAATAATTGTCATGTTAAACTCACTGAGAAAAAATAAAACCTTGCCAGTTTCATTGACTAGAAAAACTAGTTAAAGGAGAAAAAGGAAGGATATGAAATTTCTGGTAAAGGGGAACTTGTCTATATTTTTATAATGGATGTTGTTGTTGTTCAGTTGCTAAGTCATGTCTGACTCTTTGCAACCCCATGGACTGCATCATGCGAGGCTTCCCTGTCCTTCATTATCTCTCAGAGTTTGTTCAAGTTCATGTTCATTGAAAGATATCCAAGCACCGTAGTATCTAGATTCCATTGGATACATTCAAAATGAAGAGAGAGCACTATTTTTGAAAGTCACTATTTACATTATACAGAAAAAAACGTTCTTTGTAACTAGATTTATAATGATGCATTTTGGAAATCAAATTTTAAATGTGCCACTGAATATATTTTTCAGTGTTTTGCAGAGAGTTGCCAAACAAAAAGATTTAAAGACCACTGTCTTAGTATTTTTTTCACCTTGTAACTTGATATTTCATGACACTGTAACACACTGTCTTTAATTTACTACTATGTGACTTAATCTCTGGGCTCCAGTGTTAGTAAGAGCCTTTGAGTTTCATGAATTGCCACTTAACCAGGATTTATCAAGCATCTGCTCTGTGTTTAGAACAGCAGTTCATACACAAATGTAGCACACAATTTTTCCCATGGAAGAAGATATATTTTACCTAAGTGAAGATGACAACTGTGAGTAAAATATCGGTAAAAACTGATATTTTATACTATATTTAACTGCAGTCAAATGTATAGTTGAATTCATTAGGAAAGACCTTGATGCTGGGAAGGATTGGGGGCAGGAGGAGAAGGGGATGACAGAGGATGAGATGGTTGGACGGCAGCACTGACTCAATGGACATGAGTTTGAATAAGCTCCAGGAGATGGTGAAGGACAGGGAAGCCTGGTGTGCTGCAGTCCATGGGGTCACAAAGAGTCAGACAAGACTGACTGAACAACAGCAAATTACATTTAAAAGACAAGCAAACAGCTCATACTGGGAAGTTGTTTCTTTAATACTTAAACTAGTCAGAGCATAACGAATAAAAATTCTCACAAACAGTAAATAAATAAATTTCTGACCCAATCAGATTGGAAATATAGACAAAAACCTAAAGGGGTAAGATTAAAAAAATCAAGGCTTCACTCAGAGCTTATTTACTCATATTTGAAATAATAACAATGAGCTGTGACTCTGTTGTCACAATCACAATAAAGTTAGAAGTGGAGGATTGTAGAGGAGATAAGGAATTGGTGCTTTCTCTTCGGAGGGAGTGTGAAGTGTCTTCCTACCAGTGAGGGAGGAGATGCACTTGGGGAAGACGTGAAAAGCAAAGCATGTGGGACTAAGAGACATAGCCACATGCCACGCGAATATCACCTGGGGAAGAGCAAAATAATTAGAATTAGCATCCATTAAAATACATTCACAAGATTTTGTTTGCTTTCCTTACCAGGCAGAAAAGTATGAAACGATTTGAGAAAGATTTCGCTCAAATCTTTTTAAAATTTGAAAGTAAAATTGGGATTAACAATAGAAGGTAAGTCTTACTGGAAATTTCTAGTAACGGAACTCCTCATTCCCGCAGCATTACAAGGCTCATTTCCCCTATAATTTCCAAGTAAACAATTTAATTGTTTGCAATTAAACAATGTAATTTCCAGTCTAAAGTTCCTCCCCCCTCTCCCCTACCCCGGCCCTGGCCTGAACTGCCGCCACAACGTCTTGCAAGGGGACTGGAGGCGTGTTTTGAAAGCACCTTGCTACCAGCTGCAGTGGCTGAATAAAAACTGGACTGTTCTTGGTAGGACCTAGGCTCCATAGGATGTGTCTGCATCAGGAGGATATTTTGCAAGTTCTGAACTCAGAGCCTGCAAGGAGAT
The DNA here is from genome assembly GCA_024291935.2 of Okapia johnstoni. Taxonomy (NCBI): domain Eukaryota; kingdom Metazoa; phylum Chordata; class Mammalia; order Artiodactyla; family Giraffidae; genus Okapia; species Okapia johnstoni. The sequence goes on from CM044326.1 coordinate 7,125,169, forward strand.
TGTAGCTTGATTTCTGTGAGTGTCAGTGAGGTCACTGGCCTTTAGCAATCACCCGAGGGAGACAAGCCATTAGCAGAAGGGATTTTCCAAAGAGGCAAGGAAGTAGGGAGACAGCATCTCTGGAACTAAACTAAAAAGAAAGTGCTGTATCATATGAAAATACAAATAATATTAGTAAAAACATGTTACAGAATTCTCAATGTTTTGATGTGTGGCCTCTACCAGTCTGTTTTTCTTTATCTATACAGTATCTACGTAATTATTTTGTGTATGTGTGTGTGTGTGATGCATATTACAATTCTATCTTTTTAACAACACATTTTGGACATTCTTCCATATTATTAGATATTCTTCTATATCACGCTCTTGAATGGTTATGTAGCATGCCAATGTAATCATGTATCAGGGCTTATTTAACCAAGTTCCTCTTCTGAACACTTGGTTATTGTCTTTTTAAGGGTTTTAATTTCATTGCTGTGGCAAACAACTCAGTGGTAAAGGACTTGTGCTAATGAGTAAGAGGGAGTTTTATTCTTGCTCTTGCTCTGTCTAGACCTTTGCAATGGGTTAACTGTCTTCAGTCATTTGCGGGTTGGAGTTTCCTATTCTGGTAATCCCCGAGGGATGGCCAATTCTATCTCTTCTCTTCTACTAAGATTAAAGTTAAAGAGAACTTGAGATTTAGGAACGGTGATTAGAGAGAGCCCCAGTTCCCTCTAAGAATCTGAATATACAGCAGTTCTGTGCAGATTCAAAAGTCATGTCATCTCAGAGGCCACAACCTTTAACAGGGTGGTTTGACAATCTCAAAGATAAACACTAAAATAAGTAAAGAAATTAAGCAATTAGAAAGAAGAAATAAACCAGGTGCTTGTTTCTGAGTGGGTCTATTAACCCCTCACTCTACGCCACAAAAAGATGCCCAAGAGGTTTCCCGTATCAGCACCAAAGGATGATGTCATGTCCTTGAGCTGCAGCAGCCCAGGACTGTTGGCAAGTGCTGGGAGAGGAGGCTAAGGTAGGAAGGGCGGGGGAGCGGTTACTGGGGCCATGACATTGGTCACAGGAGGGTTGCCTCGATTTCCCATCACCATAGATACTCCTCCAGGTGTTAAGTGTGAACCCATCTCAGAAGCAGAGCAGAGGGAGCTCTGTAATCGGCTGCTCCTGAATTTTCAGTGCTGTCATCAAATATTTGCAGCTGATGCTCACGTTATGCTGCTATGCCTGGGAAGAGACTTCGCTTCTAACCCTAGATACTTGCATCCTGCAAGAATACGTCCAGCTCTCTGAAGGGGGAACTGTAGTAGATCCCCTGAGTGAGGAATCAGACTTTGTGGGAAAATTTGTGCCCCACATAATTCCAAGCAGTAGCATGCTGGTAAATGTTTAACAGTAGGCTCCAAAACAAAATTACTGATCAAGCATTTGCCCATTTCCATGGTGTCAATGCTCTCACCGTGGCTAATTTTCAAGCAATCATTTGTGATGTCATGGATATGGAGGTGAGAAGAGCTGCGTACAGGTGGGTTTTCATAGCTGGCCTGGAGTTTCCTCTAGCGCATCCAGATACGGGCTGGGTGGGGAGCAATGTACTGGAGAAATTCCCTCCTTTGGCCATAAGTACGTGAGGAAATCTCCCTGTCTCCACCTCAGCACCCGACCAGCCACAGCTGACCATTCTTGGTGAAGATCCTTTGTCAGGGATGTCGGTTATTGAAGTCTCATTTCTCAAGCTCAACTTCACCCGGGAGCCCTGCCTTCAGTTCTCCACCACCCCTCGGCCTGCACCACTCCCACCTTCCCATTCTCTGGGAACCTGGCCAGAACAGAGGAGGGTGTTGTAACACAGTCTGGCTGCTCCTGGTTCCACCCCCACTGCTTAAAGGGAAACTGAAACTTCCTCTCTCTCAGAGGAAGGAGAGGCTAGGACAAATTGAGAAAGAAGCAATGACATGTGTACACTATCATGTGTGAAACGGTTAGCTAGTGGCAAGCTGCTGCATAACAAAGGGAGCCCCGCCTGGTTCTCTGTGATGACCTAGAAGGGTGGGATGGTGTGGGGGAGGCTCAACAGTGAGGGGATATGCATATAATCATGACTGATTTCTGCTGATGTATGGCAGAGACCACCACGACATAAGAAAGCAATTATCCTCCTACAAAAAGATAAATAAATAACAATTTTAAAAAGAGGAAAAAGCAACCTTGCATCTCATTTCTGCAAGGCCAACTGAGCCCAGCTGCTTCCCAAGTTGTTTCAAGATCATGCCCCTCCCCTTTAAATTCCTTTATTCTGTCTCCATGACTAATTATAAAACTGATTATTCTCTAAGAGCCAGCTGTCTTTTGGATATCTCCTCTGTCTGTCCCAGGATAGAATTAAAGCCTCCCTCATCTCCCATACTCCCATATAATTGTGGAGCTACCTCATCTTTTGAATGTGTAGAATGGGATTTCAATTATTTGCTTATTACTCTGTTTCCATTCTCAGGCTATGCACTCCTAGAAGACAGAGCCCAGTCTTCTCTGTCTTCAGCCTTCAGCAGTCTGCAATGTGATCAGCCCTCCAAACGTATTTGTCAAAGTCATACATGAATCAATAAATGAACCAAAGTCTAGAGTCATCAGAAAGCAGGATGTTTGTAAAAACACTTTTGGCCATAGTTTCCTGAACATATATTTCAAAATGGTTTAAAAATTAGGGGTAAAAATTATTGAGAAAAAAGTTGAGAGGTGGAGCAGTTCCAGAGGTGGGACCAGTCAGGGTCTCAGGAATGTCCTCAAGGAATCTGCTGTCCTGCTCTGCCATTCTTGGCATATTGATTTTTGTGAAAAGGTAGCAAAGGCTCCAGGCATCACATTCATACATAAAACAATGTCCAAACATTAGAAGAAAGACTCTCTTTCTTGTGTCTCAAAGGAAATTTCCCTGAAATTCTTTTTCTCTTTTCCCCATAAGCAGATTTCCTCTTGTGTGGTAAGGGAACTGCAATGATTGGTTTGAACTAAGGAAAGTTCTCTTAAAATTCATGGCCAGCCAGGGTTCTGGAAGTGGGATGTGGGAGACTATCTGGTAGACAATCATCTATTGCCACACATACAGTCAACAGAAGTAAAGTATTGAATTGTGATTCATATGACCAAGCTGCGTGCATTCCACATATACAGTGATGGCTGAACATTAGAAAATCTGATGTAATTTATGACACTAATTGTAAGAGAAAAAAATGTTCATTTTTAATAGATTCAGAAGAAGCTTGGGATAAAATTCAACACCTATTCATGATTTTTAATAAGATTTAGTAAATTTAATGAAAGAAGCACATAAAACAGAGCAAATATGTTTAATGATTAAACTTACACATTTCAGAAAAATATGCTCAGAACTACTGTTTTATTCAAGACCCTTCTATAGAGCATGCTGCTGCTGCTGCTGCTAAGTCACATCAGTTGTGTCCAACTCTGTGCGACCCCATAGACGGCAGCCCACCAGGCCTCGATGTCCCTGGGATTCTCCAGGCAAGAACACTGGAGTGGGTTGCCATTTCCTTCTCCAATGCATGAAAGTGAAAAGTGAAAGTGAAGTCACTCAGTTGTGTCCCACTCTGTGCGACCCCATGGACTGCAGACTACCAGGCTCCTCCGTCCATGGGATTTTCCAGGCAAGAATACTGGAGTGGGGTGCCATTGCCTTCTCCATCTATAGAGCATAGCCGAGCACAAGAAAAAGAGGTAAACTGTATGAGTTTGAAAGAAGAAAAAAGGCTATGATTATTTACAGAGGACGTGATTATCTTCATAAAAACTTAGACTCTTCAGAAAAATTATTAGTTTTAATGAAAGTTTGAATATCAGTGGAAAAAAGATAAATATTTATAAAATCAGTCACAAAGGTACAGATCAGCAACCATGAAAAAAATGCTCTCCAAAAAGAAGTATTTACAGTAACAAAATATATAAGTTTCTTATGAATAAATCTAATAAGAGCTAAGAAAGATATTTATGGAGAAAATAAAAATTATTATTAAAATATATTTTAACAGAGTCAAATCATTGAGGGAGATAGATTATATTTGTGCATAGAGAAACCCAAAAATCATAAAAAATTTTACTCTCCCCCAAATAATCTAAAAATCCAGTATAACTCCAAACAATATATCAGAAAATTATATGAAAATTGACAAGGCCAACAAATAATAGTTCTTTTTCAAGACAATTTTGAAGAGAACTAATTAGGGCAGAGAGGTCATGTATGGCCAGAAATTGAGACTTATTTTGAAACTATGGTAATTTGACCAGTGTGCAATCAGCAAAAGGCCGGATATACAGACCAGTGGAAGAAATAAATGACCCCAGTAACTATATAATGCTTAAACAGAAACTTAATGTATGAGAGGATAGTATTGTAAATCAGTGTCAAAAGAACAGTCTATTTAACAAATCTTTTAGGGCAACTGGTTATCTATTAAGGAAAGAAATGAAATTTACCCTTACCTCACACCATATGTAAAAAATCAACCTTAACAACAATAAAGACATAAAATATGAGAATATTAATTTTTTATCAAAACATGTAAATAAAGCATTTTTGTGATCTTGTGATAGGGAGGGAATTTTTTTAAACATACAAAGAGGATAAACATAAAGGTAACTGATAAATTCAACCTGATTAAAGTTATGGAAAGTCTGTGTTTCAAGACAGAAGGGAATGAAGGGTGAGGGAGAAAAGCACAGACGAGGGTAAGGTGTGAAGATGTTTGCAATATACACACAACCTACAAAGAACACTTGAAACTCGATGATAAGAAAACAGAGAATTCTATTAGGGAAATGAGCAAATGATATAAACAAGCAATTTGTAAAAGAAAATTCCCAAATGAGCCGTAAAGAAAAAATAATTAACCTCATCATAATCAGGAAATGCAAAGTTAAAGAAATACAAAGTTGGGCTTCCCTGGTGGCTCACCTGGTAAAGAATCCGCCTGCAGTGTGGGAGACCCGGATTCGATCCCTGGGTTGGGAAGATCCCCTGGAGAAGGGAATGGCTGCCCACTGTAGTATTCTGGCCTGGAGGATTCCATGGACTGTATAGCCCGTGGGGTCGCAAAGTCAGACATTACTGAGCGACTTTCATAAAGTTAAAAGACAGATTGGCATCAGATTGACAGAGACTGAAAACAGAAAATACTAAGTGTTGATGAGAATGTGGAGAAAGCGGAAGTCATACTTTGCATGTACAGAAGAAGATATACACAACCAGTTTGTAGTGAAGTTTAGCCACACAAAATAAAGATGAAAATGAACATACCCTGTGATCCAGCAATTCTATTTCTAGAAATATCTGAAAGAAAATTTCACTTATGTGCCTAAGGAGACACATGGAAACTAGAAAGTACATGAAAATAGAAAACAGAAAATACATGAATGCATTCAGTGATAGAATGACAGAATGGGATGTAAGAACATGCATATCAGCTTCATATATAAGAGCAAAAAATTAGAAATTTCTTCAGTATTAACAAGAGGATGGTGCATTACCTAAAGTATGTTTGTGTAGTGAAGTACTATACAACAGTGACGATAAATGATCTGGAACTACATGCATCAACCTGGACGATTCTTTTTATTTTTCCTGTGAGGTTGAATTTATTTAAAAATTTTTAAATTCAGTTCAGTTCAGTTCAGTTGCTCAGTCGTGTCCAACTCTTTGCGACCCCATAGAATGAAGCACACCAGGCCTCCCTGTCCATCACCAACTCCCGGAGTTACTCAAACTCATGTCCACTGAGTCAGGGATGCCATCCAACCATCTCATCCTCTGTTGTCCCCTTCTCCTCCCACCATCAGTCTTTCCCAGCATCAGGGTCTTTCCAAATGAGTCAGCTCTTCGCATCAGGTGGCCAAAGTATTGGAGTTTCAGCTTCAACATCAGTCCTTCCAATGAACACCCAGGAGTGATCTCCTTTAGGATGGACTGGCTGGATCTCCTTGCAGTCCAAGGGACTCTCAAGTGTCTTCTCCAATAACACAGTTCAAAAGAATCAATTCTTTGGCGCTCAGGTTTCTTTATAGTCCAACTCTCACATCCATACATGACTACTGGAAAAACCATAGCTTTGACTAAACAGACCTTTGTTGGGAAAGTAATGTCTTTGCTTTTTAATATGCTGTCTAGGTTGAGCATAACTTTTCTTCCAAGCAAGTATTTTTTAATTTCATGGCTGTAGTCACCATCTGCAGTGATTTTGGAGCCCAAAAAGATAAAGTCTGTCACTGTTTCCACTGTGTCCCCATCTATTTGCCATGAAGTGATGGGACCAGATGCTGTGATCTTAGTTTTCTGAATGTTGAGTTTTAAGCCAACTTTTTCACTCTCCTCTTCAACTTTCATCAAGAGACTCTTTAGTTTTTCTTCGCTTTCTGCCATAAGTGTGGTGTCATCTGCATATCTGAGGTTATAAGCTGATTTAAATTAAAATGAAAGTTGTGAACATTGTCACTGATACACTATTTACATAGTGTGCAGTTGTGCAAAATGATACTCAGTATTGCTTAGTTGTGCAGGATTGTGGATGCCCAGGTATGATGGACATCACCAAGAGAGATCAGATGGGGAACACAGACTGACTCAAGTGTGTTAGTACAGTTCTATTTCTTAATCTGGAAGACAGATACCCTTGAATTTATTATATTATTTTCTCCATAGTTTTATATGTCAGAAATATTTCACAATATTTTTCTCAAAGATCAAAAGAAAGACGCAGCTCACTAGTAACCATAAAGGAACACTGGCAAGTTGATGAACACCCTTTCTCTCATGTGAATCAGTGAAGCTCACAGGAAATATCTTCCCATGACCTGAGAGGAAGGTGCCACTCTAACATCCTGCGCTTTATGGAGCATCTCCCACAGAAGAAGTATTAATGTGAACAATGTGCTTTGGAGCACGTTTTAAAAATTGCAAGTTAGTTAAATGCTTGTACAAAAATCTGAAATGCTTTCCAAGGAACATGATTCTCTCCCTACATTGTGAGTCACTCAGTTCTGCCTGGAAATATTAGGAAATGTGGGTCAAATGCTTTTGTCAATTGTTACCCAGTACGTGTGGGTCCTCCCTTGATTTCTCAAGTCTTCCGGATCATCTGATCATAGTCGATTATGGAGCGTGAATTTCTTGTTTCAACCTCACCTGGTTCTGCAATGCAACTCAAATTAGTGGACTTGGGAATCGAGGATCTTTTTACCAGGGAGAACTAAGGACTGCCTTTGAGAGGTCAGGTGCCCCAATGTAGTTTTCTCAACTGCTTGATGCTGTTTGTAGCTGTCTGTGAAGGCACGGCTTTGGGTCAGGTTGTGGTCAGTAAGAGCTAGACCAGTTCTTTCTTCCTGAGAAAGGCTGCTCAGCCAAACTTGGGAGAAGACAGTCCCCAGACCGTGGGCTTAACAGTTCAACTCTGGTACGTGCCATTTCTGAGACCTGGGCTGAGTCAATTAACCTCCTTGAGCCTCTGATTCTTCATCTGAAAAATAGTACATTTTTAACGTTAAACTAAGCAGTATCTGATAAATCTAGCCCACATGAAAGATGTTCCCTGAGATCACTAGCCCAGTGAAGACTCTTCCAGGCCCCCTGAAACACTTTCTGACTCTCCTCTGACCATGTGTAAATGATCCTTCTAAATCCAGTCCTCAAGGCATTAGTATAAATGAACTTGTAGGTTTGCTTAAACATCTCTGGAACGACAACAACAAAAACCAGTCTATGAATGAAAGACTTCAAATTACAGCACTCTGTAAGTGCGGTACGCCCGTGGTTCACGAGAAGGTTTTCAATGGTGTGGTTTTACATGCTGAAATTAATGACATTGTTTGGTTTTCCTTGGACTCATCTTTATAGCTGCCTCCTGGTGGAGAATGGATGTTGAGCGTTCAGCCTGGCACACAGTAGGTCTTCAGTGGGTGGGGGTACTGTTATTAATGCTCTTTTCTCTAATCAGTATTGCTCCTTGTGGAAACAGTGACACTTCACAACGGTAAAGTTCTGCATTGGTGACCGTGGCTTCCACGCCGTTGGGTTGTGTGGGGGTGGGGGCGGACTGCAGGCAACGAGGCACTCAGCCCATTCTTCTCCCCAGCAATTTTCCAAGAGATGAGGAAAATAAGACCAATCACCTTCTCATGAAATAGTGTATGTGGAAAAGTAACGAAGCCTGGATTGCACAGTGGGAGACCCACGGTGGAGATGGACTTCCTGTGCAGTAGCTCAGGCAAGCTGCTGGGATTCCTGTCCTTGGCTCTCCTAGAGGGATATGTCCATTTCTGTGTCCTCAGAGCTTACCCATATGTCCCAAGTAGCCTCACCCCCTGCATCATCCTTTCTTGTACTGCGTCATGTTAATATGGCTCTCAGTAGCCTTCACATTGTCAAAAGGTTCACAGCCTCCTGCTGAAGGATGTAGTCACCGTGTAATCACTATACCCTGTATCCAGCAAGGGATGACTCAGAAAGAAACTTCACTTTGCACATCGTTAGATTATGCTTCGGGGTTTCCCCTACAGAAGAGAACAATGCAGTCCTGGCTCCTAAGCTCTGCCATTCACCTGCATCGTTTCCTATAATACAAGGCTGGGTCCTGTGAAATGGATGGGCTGGTGTTGTAACAGCTGTAGGACCAGCTTCTCAGCTGTGAGTCTGCATAGTGCATGCTAGTCAGAGGAAGGGAACTTGAATTAAATAACTATTCCATTGAACTTTAATTCTTTTTCCCTGGAAGCAAATCTTGAAATACAGAATCCCAGTGTGTATGTACTATCTTTTCTGACAAAAGTAAGAGCTTGTATTTATGTAAAAAACAGTGGATGGTATCTCCCCTTTTCATTATATTTCAAAATTTATATTCTGATATTCAAGAATATGAGCTACCTTGGTGACTCAGTCGGTAAAGAATTTGCCTGCAATGCAAGAGATGCAGGTTTGACCCCTGGGTCAGGAAGATCCCTTGGAGGAGGGCATGGCAACCCCCTTCAGTATTCTTGCCTGGAGAATCCTATGGACAGAGGAGCCTGGTGGGCTATAGTCCATAGGGTCACAAAGATTTGGACAAGACTGAAGTGACTGAGCACACACATATCTTTGGGTAGTGAGGTCAAGATTCTTTATTATATTGTAGGAAGACTTCTAAGATGACTTAACTTTCTTCAGTCCTTCTTAAAGAGGTGTATTCCCTAGTAGCTCAGCTGATAAAGAATCTGCCTGCAATGCAGAAGACCCTGGTTTGATTCTTGGGTTGGGAAGATCCGCTGGAGAAGGAATAGGCTACACACTCCAGTATTCTTGGGTTCCCCTGATGGCTAAGATGGTAAAGAATCCACCTCCAATAAAGAATCTACCTGCAATGCAGCAGACCTGGGTTTGATCCCTGGGTTGGGAAGATCCCTTGGAGGAGGACATGGCAACCCACTCCAGTATTCTTGCTTGGACTTTTCTGGTTTAGCAAAGTTGGAGTCCTGATTGTGAAGGCTTTAAGGGTTCTCAGGGACTCCCCAGTCCATTCCTCCCTGCTTCCTTCATGGCTACCTCTGCCTGACCCCAGCCCTGGAGGGTAACCAGGACGGGAACTCAGCTCTGTGGTTGAAGACACATGTCAAGCTAGAACCCTTGACCCCAGAAACCTCTGTCAGTTCTTTCTCTGGGTGACTTGCTGAGATTCTGCAGAGCTAGAAGGCGACCATTCATAATAACCCTGAGGGCTATGTAAGTCTCCTATACAAGATTGACCCCAGAAACCTCAGTTATTTCTTTCCTCGGGTGAGTTGCTGAGTTTCTGCAGAACTGGAAGGCGACCATTCATAATGACCCTGAGGGCTATGTAAGTCTCCTATTCCAGAATGTTATGAAGCAATGAAGGGCATTAGAGTCCATTGTTGGCTGAACTTGAGGCAACAGGAAAAGTCAGTACATGGCCTCTACCGCTGAAAGTTTGAGTTTGGTGTCACAAATGATGGGGAGAGGAGAGAAAAGGATCCGTGGAATTGAGCAGCTTTATCATTTTACCTTTAAATGAGGCCTCTACCGTACTTACAATATCAGATGGACTTGTCATCATCACAAGCATTTAGAACGGCAGATTGCAACCTCTCAATGTGTGTGTGTGTGTGTGTGTGTGTGTGTGTGTTTAAATGTCATCCTGATTTCTTATGATGGGGAAAACAATTTTTCAAAGTTAAATGTAGAATTACCATATGACCCAGCAATTCACTCTTTGGAAATTCCAAGAAGAACTGAAAGTAGGATTTTTTAACTGATGTTTGTACACCCTTGAAAAGGTACTGTGCACAGTAACGCTACTATTATTTATAGAAGCGTTATTCACAATAGTCAAAAGGCCCATCAGCCAAATGCCCATCAGAGGATGAACAGATAAACAGAATGTGGTGTATACATAGACTGGGATATTGAGTCATAAAATGGAATGATGTACTGATACATGCATGCTACAAAGAATGAGCCTGTAAACATTATGATAAGTGAAAGATGTTAGACATAAAGGGCAATATACTATATGACTCCATTTATATGAAGTATCCAGAACAGACAAATCTACAGCCACAGAAAGTGTATTAATGACTACCAGGAGCCAGGTAAAGGGAGGATGGGGAACGCCTACTTTTTTGAAGTCTATGACTATCAGAGATTTACTGTCTTTTACACATACATAAATTTTTATATTCTTTTCCATTATGGTTTATCTGGGGATATTGAACAGAGTTCCCTGTGTTATACAGTAGGACCTTGTTGCTTATACAATCTGTATGTAATAGTTTACACCTGCTAACCCCAACCTCTCACTTCACCCTTCTGCCATCCCCCGTCCCCTTGGCAACTACAAGTCTATTTTCTATGTCTGTGAGTCTGTTTCTGTTTCATAGATAGGTTCATTTGTGTCATATTTTACTAATAAATACCACATATAAGTGATATCATATGGTATTTGTCTTTCTCTTTCATCTTACTTCATTTAGCATGACAATAAAAATATGGAATGCTTCAGAATTTGCATGTCATCTTTGTGCAGGGGCACAATCTTCTCTGTATTGTTCCAGTTTTAGTATGTGTGCTGCCAAAGTGAACATGGGTATGACTACTTAATGGGCATAGGGTTTCCCTTTGGGATGACAAATATGTTTTGAAACTAGATAGAGGTCATTGTTGTAGGACGTTGGGAGTGTCCTAAATGCCACTGAATTATATACTTTAAAATAGTTAATTTTATGTTATCTGAATTTGACCTCAACTAAAAAAATAATCTATGGTGGAATTTCAAGAATCCACGAGGGGAGCTTTAAAAACAAGTCAGAAGAATACATTTCTTAAAGACTATACACACATATAGAGACACACACACTGGTGCGGATACAGAAGTCCCAGTGCAGGAACTGTTAACATATTGGCCAGTTATGATGGCTAATTTTGTGTCAACTTGACTGAGCCAAGAGTGCTCAGATATTTGGTTAAACATTAAACAGGTATTTCTATGAGGGTGTTTTTCATGAAATGAATATTTAAAATCAGTAGACTGTGTAAAGCAGATATCCTTCCTGATGGGGGTGGGCCTTGATCAATCCGTTGAAGGTCTGAATAGAACAAAACTGCTGACTGTCCTGAGTAAGAGACTACTTCTTCTGCCTGAGTGCATTCACGCTGGGACCTTGACCTTTGCTTGCCATCAGAAATGCCCCATCTGCTCTCGTGAGTCTCCATCCTGCTGAATGACTCCGTAGGTCTTGGGACTTGTCAGTCCCCATAAGTGCATGAGCTGATTCAATGTAATAACTCTCTTTACATTTGTATCTCTATCTATCTATCACCTACCTTCCTATCTCTCTCTCCTATGGGTTCTCTGGAATCAATGTGGAGAACCTCAGACACCCATTTGCCTGGTTTCTGACACCTTTATCCCTCTTTTTATTCTCTTTCCTGTATAATGTCCTATTGTCTGCATGACTTTTCTTCAAGTGGCCTCACATTTAATGGCCAACAAAATTGCATATCCAACTTGAAATTACAATTTTTTCAGAAAATAAAGCTACCAACTCTACTGTTCTTTTGACTGAAAGTTACTTTTACCAAGTGTGAAAATGTCACCAAGTCATGTTTCTGTGTCTTTCTTTAGAAGAGCAAAGGCATTGTTTAATTGTGCATTTTCTGACATGTTAGTTTTATAATGGCATGTCCAGGTTCCCCTCTGATCACATTGCCATTGGTATGTTATGAAACAGTTTATAAATCCCATTCACTTTGATGGTTATAATTAACTGAAGCTGTGAAATACATGTAGGGCTAACCCTCTAGAGTGTGCCTAATTCAGTCTCCACAGACATTCCTGAGATGATCAGTATAGCCAAGTCAGAGTCCATGATACTCTGACTTAAATTATTGTCTGAAAAAAGAAGTCTTTTCCTAAAGAAAATAATAAAAGGCCAGTTAGATAGAAGTCCATATGGAGAGATCATTGTGCATTAGCACAGTGACATAGTGGACAAAGTTTCAGAGAAGAGGTGGTGCTGGGGTGGGGAGGTGGGGAAGGAAAGGAAAGAGGCATCTACTGACTCCTTACAATAAGCTCTCATTAATTCTCATGAAAGCCTTGTAGAGAACACAACATCACCTCACTGGAGAGATGAGTAAAGCCATGGTTTCATCCTGTAAACTCCGGGGGCAGAAAGCAGATGCCTCAGCTGTGAGAGCTGAAGCTGTGGATATAGGAGAGCTCTAGACATGTCCAGATGGTGAGGGGTATAGAACCACCAGCTGCTGTCTGCTGGACAGTGGGTGAGAATCACAGAAGTGTCTCTCTGTCCATTTCTCCGAGAGTCTTGCAATGGCATCTCATCACCTCACGCCTGATTCAAGGAAAATAGTGCTGGAAAAAGAAGTGAGAAAAAACAGGAAGTCACTGAGCCCTCCAGAAGGTATTCAGTGAGTAAGGACGCATTCTCGGAAGGGGCGGCCGTGTGGCACCCAGCGTTGAAGGTAAGGGGTGGAGGAGTGTGTGCGGTGTGTCATTTCACAGAGGCTCCATCAGGCATTCCCCTGGGATGCTGAAGTAGAGGTGGGAAGTGTCAATTGTTAGACAAAGTGTCTCTGGAGCAGAGGTGAAAAGGTTTCCAAAGATGTTGAGAATTCTGGGCAGCGGGGTCAGGAAAAGGGCACTCAAAATGGCCTGCCCTAGTGGTGGGGGCTGAGTCAGCTCCTTGGTGCTACCCCATCCCGACTCTGAGTTCACCCTGCCTCACTACAGGGCCCTCACTACAGTGACCTGTAGGTACCATTCTTTGTGTCCGGCTCTCAGCTTCATGAAAGGGAAGCACTGTTGGATTCTAAGATATACGCAGAAAGAGTAGACAAGTAGACCAATGCCACAGAATACAATTCAGAAAGCAATCAGTGAATAATTGGAACTTTAATGTATGCGGAAAGTGAACTTCCAAGCCAGCATGTAATGAATGGTGTTGAAATAATTTGGTATCCAAATCAAATTAATCAAAATAGAGAAAAAGTAAAGTTAGTTCACTGACAACAAAATTCTAGACAAATCAAATTCCTAAGCAGCTAAAACTTCACAAAAGCATTAGGAGAACAGTAGAATATATTTCTAACCTTGAGAGTGGAAAAAGGATTTTATAAGAAAGTAACTTCAAAAGCAAACGGCCCCATGTTACAATCATATCAGGGACACACACACTCTCAGTGGTCCCACTGGAGCCCTTTTCTTGGTTTGAGTGAAGAAAGACATGTCAATTTTCTCTGTCTCCGCATGTATGAGATCCAACAACTTTAGCCAAAAACCATCACTCACCACCTACTATTCTTTTCAAAATCTTTCTATGCCCTAGAAATGGTCCATGGATGATAACCACTCGGGTAATGTGAAATTAACTGTTCTCTAGTCTGTGCTGATTGAGTTTCTGCAACTTAATTTCCATCTGCCAATGAAATAAATCTGAAACCTTTCATCCGGGTTAATAGCCTAACTTAATGTGCTGCTCTGTTGGAAGAAGACCAAATTGTGAGGTACTATTCAGAGCTCTGTGCTATGGATTGCTCATATGGTGTCAGCATCTGTCTCTCATTGTTCCCTCTTTCTAGATATGGACTCAGGGTGTAATATACATTTGCCCTGGCACTTTGACTTCCTGGCCCCACTGACCTAAAGGCATGAACAACAAAGCCAGCAACTTCCTCTCTTTCAAACATGAGAGAATACACAGCCACCTGGTCCATTTCCAGCTGGAAGCACAGCGCGGTAGGTAGGGTATTTATTCCTACTGCGAAATGAAAATAGGTCTCTATTTGGCTTCCCCAAATAAGCTGAAAAACCACTTTTCTGGTGTTCAGACAGCATCCTGGGGATATTTTGGTAAAGTGGCAGTCATAAAATGAACAAGGTGATTAGTCTTCTCGTGTAATGTAACGTTGGCTGGAAGCACACGAGGCAAGGCATGGAAGTAAAGCCACAGGCCCCAAACTTCTCCAGGTGTTTCCTCCAGGCAGTTTCCCACACTGCATTAATAACCCCTTAACGATACCCACTGGTGTTCTACAAACATTTCAAGGAGCTTCTACACTATCCTGGCCTATTTTACATCTGTCACATGCCCACGATTGTCGGTTATGGGGTCTGGAGCAGAAAGAGCCTTTTTTTTTTTCTCCCATGAAAAGCACAGCGTAGAGTTCAGGGAGGCAGACGCCTAAGCCAATGTTACAGCAGAGAAAATGCCCTGGGAGAAACTGGGAGAAAGAAATACAGGAGCTGTGGGAGACCAGACAGAGCACTAGAGACAGGTGTAAGAGAGCAGGGCTGCTTTAGGAAGAGGAAATGGTGCGTGCAAAGGCACTGAGGCATGGAATTGCATCTTGGGTTTTGAGGAACATGTTAGTGGGACAGGACATGAGCAGAGTGGAAGATACGAGCAAATCAGGGAGCAGGGTGGTCTTGACCTGGAGACAAGGAGATGATTCAGTGGATTCTAATCAAGGAGGGGACTTGAACATATCTGCCCTGCAGGATAAAGAAACAATTGGAAAGAAGCAAGAGCAGAGGCTGGGAGAATATGAAAGAAGCTATCTGAGCAATCTGCAGGAGTGAGGCAGCTCTAAGACAAAGGTCCTAGAAAAAAAGGAAGACGTGCCTGAAGTGTCCTTTTCATGCTCTGATAACTGAGACGCTAATGTGTGCCAAGTCGTTTGAGTCATGCCTGACTCTTTGTGACCCTATGGACTGTGGCCTACCAGGCTCCTCTGTCCATGTGATTTCTCAGGCAAGAATACTGAAGTGGGTTGCCATTTCCTCCTCCAGGGGATCTTCCCAACCCAGGGATCCAACCCACATCTCCTACATTGGCAGGTGGGTTCTTTACCACTGAGCCACCAAGGAAGCCCCAGCACAGACTGGAGAAAAAGACAAATTCATACTTCAGGAGTGATACCCTGGATTCTGCATACATAAAGCTAACTAGCAAGCACTACATTTATTAAAAAGCGGAGGTGAGGTTGCCTGAGAACTATCAAACAGACAGAATGAGGAAGGAGCTGGCTAGAGAATGTTTTAGACTATGAAATAAATGTATTGGGATGACTAGGTGTTCCCCTGAAGATGAATAAAGCATTGGATTCACACTTTGTACTTTACCTTAAAGCAAATCCCAGATATATTAAAATTTTAAAAGCCAAAGAGTGAAATTATAAAAGTATTGTAAAAAACTGCAGAAGAAATTTTCAATGTAACCTTGGGATATGGAAGACCTTTTTGAGTATGCCTCAAAAATAAGAATCCCCAAATTAAAATGGTGATAAAGTTAATAAGAAGACCTTCTTAAATGAGTAATGCAAAGAAATAGAGGAAAGCAATAGAATGGGAAAGTCTACAGATCTCTTCAGGAAAATCGGAAATATCAAGGGAACATTTCACACAAGGATGGGCATGATAAAGGACAGAAATGGTAAGGATCTAACAAAAGCAAAAGATATTAAATAGAGGTGGCAGGAATACACAGAAGAACTGTACAAAAAAGATCTTAATGACCCAGATAACCATGACAGTGTGATCACTCACCTAGAGCCAGGCATTCTGGAGTGTGAAGCCAAGTGGGCCTTAGGAAGCATCACTATGAACAAAATTATTGGAGGTGATAGAATTTCAGCTGAGCTATTTCAAATCCTAAAAGTTGATGCTGTTAAAGTGTTGCACTCAATATGCCAGCAAATTTGGTAAGCTCAGCTGTGGCCACGGGACTGGAAAAGGTCACCTTTTATTCCAATCCCAAAGAAGGGCAATGGCAAAGAATATTCAGACTACAATATAATTGCACTCACTTCCCATGTTAGCAAGGTAATACTCAAAATCCTCAAGCTAGGCTTCAATATCACATGAACCAAGAACATCTATATGTACAAGCTAGATTTAGAAAAGGCAGAAGAACCAGAGATAAGATTGCCAACCTTCATTGGATCATAGAGAAAGCAAGGGAATTACAGAAAAACATCTACTTCCACTTCGTTGACTACACCAAAGCCTTTGACCGTGTGGATCACAACAAACAGTGGAAAATTCTTCAAGAGATGGGAATACCAGACCACCTGACCTATCTCCTGAGAAACATGTATGCAGGTCAAGAAGCAATAGTTAGAACTGGACATAGAACAATGGACTGGTTCAAAATTGGAATAGGAGTTACATCAAAGCTGTATATTGGTCACTTTGCTTATTTAGCTTCTATGAAGAGTACATCACACAAAATGCCAGGTTGAATGAAACACCTGCTGGAATCACGTTTGCTGGGAGAAATATCAACAACCTCATATATGCAGCTGACACCACTGAAACGGCAGAGAGCGAAGAGGAATGGAAGGGCCTCTTGATGAGGGTGAAAGCGGAGAGTGAAAAAGCTGGCTTGAGACTCAACATTCAAAAAATGAAGATCATTGCCTCTGATCCCATCACTTGATGGCAAATAGAAGGGGAAAAAGTGGAAGCAGTGACAGATTTTATTTTCTTGGGCTCCAAATTCACTGCCGAGGGTGATTGCAGCCATGAAATTAAAAGACGCTTGCTCCTTGGAAGAAAAGTTATGACAAATCTAGACAGCACATTAAAAAGCAGAGACATCACTTTGCTGACAAAGGTCTGCATAGTCAAAGATATGGTTTTTCCATTGGTCATGTATGGATGTGAGAGTTGGACCTAAAGAAAGCTGAGCCCCAAAGAACTGATGCTTTTGAACTGTGGTGCTGGAGATGACTCTTGAGAGTCTCTTGGACCACAAGGAGATTAAACCAGTTAATCCTAAAGGAAATCAACTCCGAATATTCATTGGAAAGACTGAAGCTGAAGCTCCAATTCTTGGGCCATTTGATGTGAAGAGCCAACTCATTGGAAAAGACCCTGATTCTGGGAAAGATTGAAAGCAAAATAAGAGAGTAGCAGAGGATGAGATGGTTGGATTGAATCACTGACTCAAAGGACATGAATCTGAGCAGACTCTGGGAGACAGTGACGGACAGGGAAGCCTGGTGTGCTGCAGTCCATGTGGTCACAAAGAGTTGGACTTGACTTCGGGGATGAACAACAACAAAAACAAAATTTAATCTTATACAAATATAAATATTCCATATAGCTAAAAAATAATCAAAACTTTTAAAAATATAGGAGAAAATATTTGTAATTCAGAGGACCAACGAGCAGCTAATTTCCAAAGCATATGTAATATTACAGATCAGTGAAATAAAGACAGATGACCCAAATGGGAAAAGCCATTGACAGACATTATATATTGATATAACTTGCATAAAAGGTGGCCTGGCAACAGCTTTCAAAAAAAAAAACTATACACTTTGTCCTGGAAATTTCATTGTAGATAGCTTTTCTTACAAATAAAGTTTTATGTATGAGAAATATTGACCATGGATATGTACAGTGGGATTGTTTTTAACAGCAAAATATTGGAAGAAACCTGCAGATAGTTTACGAGTAGTGGAGTAGTGTTATAAATCATGAAACAACTATACACAGGACTACTACGTAGCTGTTGAAAAGAACAGAGCAGCTCTTATACCCTTTTATCTCTAAGACACATTGCTAAATAAAAAAAAAATTGACATCTAGAACAGTCATATCTTGTGCCATAAAAAAAGGCAAATACTAAAAAGTGATAATTTTTTTAAACCTCATTGGTAACCCAGAAAATGTAAATTAAAACATTAAGACACTAGCATTTTTTTAAAATTACAGATTAAATATATCCACCATTGGTAAAGGTGTGGGTAAATGGCTCTTTTGTAGATTATTAGTAGCAGTATAAACTGGTAATTTGAAGTATCCAAGTGTATTCAAAATGTGCTTGCTGGTTGACCAAGCAATTCTGTTTCTAGAAACTTAAAACTATATGAGTATTCATATATGTTCTGCAAAGTGTGCAGAAGATATTAATTGCTTTATTACTTGAGTAATAGTACTCATTATTAGAATATAATAGGAACTAATTAAATGTCCATCAATAGGGAATAATTAAATAAATTATATTTCATGTACACCATGGGCAAGTCCAAAGTTCATGCTCTTAACATACACTGTCTCTTATTATACACTGTCTTCACATACTCCTAATAACATTTTCTCAAATAGCACTCAGTCTAGTAGTTAATCAATTAACTCATCCATCCAATTATCCTTTCTTGTTTTATTTCACAATCACTCAATTAAACTAACTAGGAACCATGCCTTCTGCTATGCTCCCTGATGCACAAATGGTAAAGAATCTGACTGCAATGCAGGAGACACGGGTTTGATTTCTGGGTTGGGAAGGTCCCCTGGAGAAAGAAATAACAATCTACTCCAGTATTCTTGCCTACAGCCCATAGACTTGCAAAGAGTCGGACATGACCGAGCATGCATGCACAACCTTCAAAGAAACATCTCCGTCCTGCTTACTAAGATTAAATTTGGGGGGCTTCCTTGGTGGCTCATCAGTAAAGAAACCTCCTGCAATGCAGGAGACATGGGTTCAGTTGCTGGTTCAGGAAGATCTCCTGGAGGAGGGCATAGCGACCCACTCCAGTATTCTTGCCTGGAGAATCTCATGGACGGAGGAGCCTGGTGGGCTCCAGTCCATAGTGTCACAAAGCATCGGATATGACTAAGCAACTGAGTAAGCATGCAGTGGCTATTTGGATTTTTAAAGGATGTGGTCCTTGCCCTCAAAATAGCTTCAGGTGCATGTTTTATGAGCTTAATGTCACATCATTTATTATGTGGAGGATGCTCCAGTGTCGCAATGCTAGTTATAAACAAGTTTCTGCTGGAAATAACTTTCCTAGACAACTGGTGTAAAGTAGTTGAATCTAAATACTACTTTTGACCCAAATTGTCAGTGTGACCTTGCACCAGTTGCTAAAACTCATGGAACCCTGGGTTCTTTGCTGTGTAATGGAGTGATGATACCAACTTTGCCATATTTAGGGGAAGATAAAGCGAGAGATGAACATGGCACATGAAAGAGGCTAAGTAAATGTTTGCTTGAGGAAATTCCCTGGTGGTCCCCTGGTTGGAGCTCCATGCTTTCACTGCAGAGGGCCTGGATTCAATCACTGGTTGGGGAACTAAGATCCCACAAAACTGAATGGGCAGCCAAAAAGAAAAAGTGTTTGTTTGAAGGGCTATCATCAACGAACTTGCACTACAGACAGTGAGAAGACAAGGGACCAGAAAACTTCAGAACTGCATCAAATGTCATGAGAGAGAAGCACAGGCAGGTGTGACACTGAACATGTCTAGCTTCCAGTTTGGCTTGGGTACCAACCAATGGTGCACATCCATCTGTGACCAGCAACACTGATACGGGGCCCTGGACACCCACTTATGTCCAGACATCACTCCTTTCATGGCTGGATCCAGGGGAGCTGACGGGGTATGGGGGGTGATGGGGACAACCAGGCAGAGAGGCCAGGGCAGCCAGAGGTATGGGAAGGATTCGGAAGGTTGCTTAAGTGAGGCTCGCACAGTGGCTGTTTTCTGCAGGTACAGAGTATTTTGATATTTTGACCATTAGATTAAAATGTTACTAGTTAATGCTGGCTCTGTGGGAACACAGAGGAGAGACATTTATACTAAGTGCAGTCAGAGAACATTTCCTGGAGGAGGAAATTCGCCAGAAAAGAAAATGTGTGGAAGGAGTAGATGAAAGTGTATGCCAAATCTTCCTCCTCCAAGTCTAATAAAAGGAACAACAACAACAAAAAGTAAAATCAAAATCACAAAATTTTTACCAACAGTAAACAAATAAAGGGCTTGAGCTAAAACCTCAACATCCAAAGCCTGGAGCCAAGGAAAGAAACGGAAGACTGAGAGAGAGGAGAGACCTCACAAAGACTGTTTCTCCTCCAGCCCTTGAGCTGCCAGAGCCTTGAAAATTCCCACTATGTGCCCAGATCGTCAAAGAAGAGGGTCTCTTTAAATTGTCTTTATCTGAGAGAGACATAGAAACAACTGCTTGGGGGAAAAAAAAAAATAAAAAGGTGAAACAGGAAAAGTAGGACTTGACAGCTACATAAGAAATTGAGGCTAATTTCAGTGCTAGTGGGACCATCCCTTCCCCCATTCTCATCCCACCTAGATGACACGAGCTCTGCTAAAGAATATTCCACAAATATTGGAGGGAGAGCTGAGCACAGGCACTCTTTAAAAGAGAAGACAGAACAAGGAAAAGCAGCACCCAAGGAGCACCGCCTGCACCTCTCCTTAAGGAGTTTTTAGGGTGGAGAAAAGCAGGTGGAGTGGAACAGGAGACACACATTCATCTGTAAACTACAGCTCAGTGGGAGATCAGCAACCCAGGCATTGTTATCAGAGCAAACAAAAGCCTGATCTGAACTGGACAAACCAGAGTCATTTGGAAAAGACATTATGGCAATCTGGTCAACCCAGTTCAGGTTACTCAGGTGAAAATGTGCTTTGCATAGGGGTGGGGTGGAGGTAGGCAAGAGGAACATGACGTGGAAAATAAGAGGATGCCAAACAGAGGAAAACGTAGAAGGCAATTCTTAGCAATTGCTTTATGCTACGAACAACTTAGTAAAAGTAAAAACTTGGGTTAGTTCAAGAGGATTTGATAAAACAGCTAAATTAAAAAAAAAAAAAGTAACTGACAGACCTAAGGACATAAGCCCACAAAATCAATGCTGAACTCAAATATAAATTAGATTTCAAATGTAAGAAGATATGTTACAGACTGGGAGAAAAGATTTGCAAGTCACTTATCCGATAAAGGACTTGTACACAGACTATGTGAAGAATACTCAAAGCTCAACAGTGAGAAAACAAATAATTCAAGTGTAAAATGAGCTAGAGATTTACCCAAGTAAAATGAAAGCCTATGCTCACATAAAAATCTACATGTGAAGATTGATAGCAGCTTTATTTGTAATGGCCAGAAACTGGAAAGCCACAGATGTCTTTGCCTGAAGAATAGATAAACTATGGCATGTCCATAAAATGCAATACTCTCAGCAATAAAAGCGAGCAAGCAAAATGGGGTGAACCTCGTATGTATTACGCTATATGAAAGAAACCAAAGTCCACTCACTGTATAATTCTATTTATATAACATTCTGCAAAAGGCAAAACAACAGAGATGAAAAGTAGATGAGTAGCTGCCAGGGTCTGTGGGTGAGGAGCAAGCTAACTACCAAGAGGCATGGACCCACACTTCAGAGATGATGGGATGTTCTTCTTGCTTGTGGTGGTGGTCATATTACTGTTTGTTAACTTGCAGAACTCGACACTAAAAAAGAGTGAATTTATGGTATATAAATTGTACTTTAATAAGAAAATGGAAAGAATTTTAAAAAGTAAAAAAAAAAGTATTGAAACAAAAGAACAGTATGAAAATGAAATTAGTGATCCAAAGAAAACACTTAGCAATCTCAGAGAATGTAGATCATAAAGACAAAAAGATGTAAATTTTAGAAGAGACTTCCAATCTCCAGTTCCACATGCAAGGAGCCTGGAAGTCTCCCCTCAGTCCCAACTACAAGCAAAAAGCTAAGCAAACTGAAAAGTCAATAACTCTTCTAAACTTTGTGTGAGAAGTGACGTCACTGCCTGCAAAACTGGGGAGACCAACAGATGAGAATCACAATTTATCAGAGCAAAAAATCTTCAGCTGAAGCTTCTGGGGAGTCAAAGGTGAGGCAGAAAAACCCGACTAGTATTGATGAATTGCTGGAGGCTCAGTGTGGACACCTCTGAGAGTTAAAAATTCCAGGGGGGATCCCAGTTACAGGGCACCCCTTAGACTTCTCTGGTTTTACCTCTGGAAACTTGACTATGTTTTCAGGATGAATATCAAAGAAAAATCTCCTCCTGTTTCTGGCAGGGGGAGGGCATGGCAACCATTTGGAATCTGTCAGACAGCTCTGTTCTAACAAGGTCAGCCCTTGAAAGAAACTATATAACCAGACCTTTACATTCTGGGGTTTCTCCAGAGCCTAACTGAGGCGAGGGAAGGGAAATGCCCAACTCCAGCCCACTCTAGTCATCCCATCCCACGTAAGGCAGGAGGAGGTTCACTCTGCAGAGGCACATGCTCACTGAGGGCCTGAGACCTCAGCCTTGGGTTATGGAGCTTCTCTCGCAAACCACACCACACTGCAACATGCCAAAGGCCTCGTTACAGCAGTGTCTTTTACCCAGTACACCATGTCCGTCTATCAAGAAAAATTACAAGGCATACTAAAAGGCAAACAAGCAAACACAGTTTGAGGAAACACAGAAAACATCACAATCACACAGAATCCAACAACCAGGGTTACTGGAATTATCAGACTGAGAAGTTAAAACAGCTGTGATCAGTATGTGACGAGCTTAAATGGATAAAGGGGACTGCATCCAAGAACAGAAGGGCAATGTAAGCAGAAAGATAAAAATTCTTAGAAAAAGCCAAAGAGATATGCTAGAGATTTAACAACAAACAAACAACAACAAAAAACCCCACTGTAACAGAACGCCTTTGATGGGCTTATTAATAGATTGGACATCGTTGAAGAAAGAGTCATTGAATTTGAGGATACATCAATAGAAACCTCCAAAGCTGAAAAGCAAAGAGAACAAAGATGGAGAAAAAAGAACAGACTATGCAAGAAATGTAGGACAATTGGAAAAGGTATAGTACTGTGTAATGAGAATACCAAAAGGAGATGAAAGAAAGCAGGGACCAGTGGAAATATTTCGAAAAATCAAGACTGAGAATTTCCCCAAATTAATATGAAACCCCAAAGTACAGATCCAGAAAGCCATAAATAAGTGATAAAAATAAAGCCATCCCACTACATCTAGGCATGTCACATTCAAACTACAGAAAGATCAAAGATAAAGGAAACATCCAGAAAAATCCAGAGACAAAACACGTCTTACCTCTAAAAGAATAAAGACAAGAATTATGTCTGACTTCTCAGAAACCATGCAAGCAACAGGAGTATGACTTGCCATATGTAAAGTAGTAAAAGAAAAAACCCAACTAACACACAATTCTGTGCCCTGCAAAATTATTCTTCAAAAGTGAAAGAGGTGTAAAAACTTTGTCAGACAGAAACTGAGGGAATTTGTTGCCGGTAGACATGCCTTGCAAGAAATGTTGAAAGTAATTCTTTTGAGGAAAGAGAAATATCTTGGCCAGAGTTTCAGATCTATATAAAGTAAGAAAAAGAACTGAAGAAGAAGCAAGTGAAAATAAAATGAAAAAATATGCTTCTGTATGCGTATATAAGGAAGGAGTTAGGTTTACTATAAGGTACTTACACTACCCATGAAATAGTATAGTGTTATTTGAAAGTGAACTTGGATTACTTATGTTGTAAACGTATATTGCAAACTCTAGAGCAACTACTAACTTTTTTTTTTGAGTGTAACTGTTATTCTAAGAAAGGAGAGGAAACATAATCATATAAAATGATTGATTAAAACTATAAACCCTAGAGAAGGAAGAGAAGACGATAATAGGAACAAAGAACAGAACAGCAAGCAGAAAACTGTAACAAATATGGTAGCTATTAATCCAGTTATGTCAATAATTACACGATAATGGCCTAAATATGTCAATTAAAGAATAGAGATTTTTAAGTGGCTCAAAAAACAAGAACCAACATTATGTTGTCTATAAGAAATTCACTTTCAATACGAAGGCACAAGTGGGTTAAAACTAAATGGATGGAGAAAGACATGCCATGCTTACACAAATTAAAAGAAAGCAGGAGTGGCAATCTCAATTTCAGACAAAACAGATTTCATAGCAAGGAAAATTGTCATTATTCATGATAAAAAGGGACATCACATACTGATAAAGGAGTCAATTCTCCAAGAAGATGTAACAATATTAACATGTATGTGCCTAACAACACAGCATCAAAATATGTGAGAGAAAAACTAATGGAAAAATGCCAGAAAAAGTACATGAACCCAGTCTTACAGGTGGAGACTTCAACATACCTCTGTCAGAAATGGACAGATCCAACAGGCAGAAAATCAGTAAGAACATAGTTGGACCTAACACCATCATCAAAGCACTGAATATAGTGAACATCTATAGACTAATCCAATAATAACAGAATATATATTCTTCTCAACATCCCACGAAACTTTCACCAAGATAGGTGATATTCTGGGGCATAAATATACCTTAACTATCTAAAAAAAATATAAATCATACAATGATTTCTCTCAACCACAGTGGAATTAAGCTAGAAATCAATAACAGAATGATAACTGGAAAATCCTCAAATATATTGAAATTAAACAACATGCTGCAAATAACACAAAAGTCAAAAGAAATCTCAAGAGAAATTATTTAATAAAAAACCATTTTGAACTAAATGAAAATGAAAATACAACTTTTCAAAATTTGCGGGATGCAGTGAGAGCATGATTTTAGGGAAATTTATAGCTTGAATGTGCATATATTAGAAAAGAGGAAAAATCTAAAATCGATGATCTAAACTTCTACTTTTGGCAACTAAAAAAGAAAGGCAAATTTAATCTACAATAAGCAGGAAAAAATAAAACAGATTAATTCCTTGAAAGACCCGATTTGCCAAAACGCACACAAAAAGAAATAGACAATCTGAATAAGAGTGTGTCTATGAAAGAAACTGAGTCAATAGTTAATAATCTTCCAAAACAGAAAGCGTCAGACCAGATGGGTTCACTGGGGAATTCAACCAAACATTTAAAGAAGAAATAATCTGTTTCAGAGTATAGAAGCAGAGGGAACACTTCCTAACTCATTCAATGAGGCCAGCATCACCCTAACACCAAGGCAGAGAAGAGACAAGAAAAACTACAAATCGATATCTCTACTGAACATAGATACAAAAATCTTTAACAAAATATTAGTAAATCAAATGCAACAATAAATTTAAAAATCATATGTCACAATGAAGTGGGATTTGTCCCAAATATGCAAGTCTGGTTCAACTTTTTCCAACTCTCATTCAAGATAAAACTATAAGTAAGCTAGGAACAGAGAAGAATTTCAAGTTGATTAAAAAAAAAAATCTACAAAAAACCTACATTTAACATCATACTTACTGGTGAGATACTTGCGGCTATCCTGCTAAGATAAAATTCAAGGCAAAGATGCCTTCTCACCACTCATCTTCAACATCATACTGCTAGAAGTTCTATAAAGTTCTAGATCAGTTTACCGTATTCCTGAGGCTAAAACAGTATTGTAAACCAACTAAACTTCAATATTTTTAAAAATGCAAAAAAATATGGATCTAACCATGCACTTTACATCCTTAATTAAAAATGGATCAAGGGAATTCCCTGGAGGTCCAGTGGTTAAGATTCTGTGCTTTCACTGCCAAGGACCTAGGTTCAACCCCTGGTTGGGGAACTAAGATCCCACAAGCTGCCTGGTGGCCAATAAATAAATAAATAAATCATAAGCAGAAATGTAAAACACAAAACTATAAAACTCTTCTAGAATAATAGAGAGGAAAATCTACTAGATGACCTTGGATTTAGCAATGACTTTTTAGATATGATACCAGAAGCATATGATACCAGAAGAAAGAATTGATAAACTATGCTTCACTAAAATCAAAAATTTCTGTTCTGCAAAGAACACTCTCAAGAGAGTGAAAAGGCAAGTTACTGACTGAGTGAAAACACTCATGAAAGATATATCTGACAAAACATGTCTTGGTTAAGCACATGGTTATCCAAAGTATGTAAAGAGGGTGGTTATCCAAAACATATCATAAGATCTTAAAACTCAAAAATAAGCAAATGGTTACCCAGTTAAAAAACTTGACCAAGGACCTTAACAAACACTTCACCAAAGAAGGCAGAGGCATGGCAGATGGGCATATGTAAATGTGCTCCACAGCATGTGTCATTAGGGAGATGCAAATATAACGACAGTGGGGTGCCAGTACACATCTATCAGAATGGCCCAAGTCCAGGGCCTCGATGGCACCAAATGCTGGTGTGAATGCAAAAACGGTGCAGCCACTTTGAAACATAGCTTGGTGGCTTCTTACAAAGCTAAACATATCTGATTACAGGATCCAGCAGTCATTTGTAATTTGTCCAGAGGGACTGAAAATTTATATCCTCACAAGAACCTCCACAATAATGTATATAAAAACCATTCATAATTGCCAAAAAATTGGAAATAACCAAGACATCCTTCAGTAGATAAGTGGGTAAATAAACAGATGTAGTAGTAGTAGTGAAGCCACTCAGTCGTGTCCCACTCTTGGTGACCCCATGGCCTGAAGCCTACCAGGCTCCTCTGTCCATGGGATTTTCCAGGCAAGAGTACTGGAGTGGGTTGCCATTTCCTTCTCCAGAGGATCTTCCCGACCCAGGGATCGAACCCAGGTCTCCTGCATTGTAGGCAGACACTTTTACCGTCTGAGCCACCAGAGAAGTAAACAGATACATCTAGACAATAGAATATTAATCAACACTAAAATTAGATGAGTTGTGAAGCCATGAAAAGACATAAAGGAAATGTAAATGGTAATACAAAGTGAGTGAAACCAATTTGAAAGGGTTACATACTATATGATTCCAACTGTTTAACCTTTTGGGAAAGGCAAAACTATTGTCGACAGCAAACAAGTCAGTGGTTGCCAGGAATTGGTCAGGGCAGGGAGAGATAACTAGAGGGAGCATAAAGAATTTTTTAGGGCTGTGCAAGTACTCTGTATGGGATGCTGCTGCTGCCGCCGCTGCTGCTGCTGCCGCTAAGTCGCTTCAGTCGTGTCCGACTCTGTGCGACCCCATAGACGGCAGCCCACCAGGCTCCTCCGTCCCTGGGATTCTCCAGGCAAGAACACTGGGGTGGGTTGCCATTTCCTTCTCCAATGCATGCATGCATGCTAAGTCGCTTCAGTTGTGTCCGACTCTATGCGACCCTATGGACAGCAGCCCACCAGGCTCCTCTTTCCACAGTATTCTCTAGGCAAGAATACTGGAGTGGGTTGCCAGCATTTGTCCAAACCCATAGAATGTACAAGCCAAAAGTGAACTCTTATTTAAGCTATGGGCTGAGGGTGACAACAGTGTGTCAATGTAGGTTCATAAATTGTAACAAATGTACCCTCTGGTGGGGCTTGTTGATAATGGGGGAGGCTATTCCTGTATCTGAGGGGGCAGAAGGTGAAAAGGAAATCTTTGTACCTTCTTTAGTTTACTGTGAACCTGAAACTGTTCTAAAAAATTACTTAAGAAAATTAATTTTAAAATATTAGAAGAGAAACTAGTACATTATATAGAAATTATTCAACTAAGGTTAATGCAAACCTCTGAAACAAAAACTGCAAAAATAGATATATTAAGATGGAAAAATTGATATAATTAACACAAGATAACATATATTACAGGAAAATTTTTCCGAAATAAAGAAGAACTTACCGTGTCTGTTTTTTAAAAAGTTCCAGAACACTTAAAATAGAGACCTATCCCATATGAACTTTATAAACAGATTTTTTTTTTCTTTTACATAAACCCAGGCAGAAAAGTAAAACTCGTTTCTACAATAGAAGAAAAAAAAGTCAACTATCCTCAGGGTTTTCTACAATACCAGAAAAATGTGGAGAGTTAGGCAAAAGGATCATTCCAAAATGTTATCAATGGTCAAGCTGCTGTTAAAATCTAAAGGTAATAAACAGACACTTTCAAACATTTAAGAACACAGAGAATATCTTATGAACCATTTCAGAAAAGTAAAAACGAAACATAGACAACAAAATCTCTGTACAAGTAATATCCAGCTGGGAGTTTAAAAAAAAGGAAACAAATCGGAATGGATAAAATAAGAAGACTTGTACTGAGCACCGAATCCATTTAAATATAAAACTCATTATTAATAATCATAAGAATCATAGATACAGATGGTATTGCCAACATTATCCACTTGAAAACCATTTGAAAATTCTAGAATAACAAAATTGTCAGTGGCAGTAGTGACACTACCAACACGAATCTTGGCAGTAGTGTTCAATAGCCCCAGCCTAAAACTGAAGCGTAAGACTTTTTAAAAACGACTTTTACCTTTATTTTTTTCCCCTTAATCTCCACTTTTGACTTTAGAGAGATCTTTTTAAAAATTACACTACTTGTGAT
This sequence comes from Okapia johnstoni, assembly GCA_024291935.2. Classification (NCBI taxonomy): domain Eukaryota; kingdom Metazoa; phylum Chordata; class Mammalia; order Artiodactyla; family Giraffidae; genus Okapia; species Okapia johnstoni. The sequence goes on from CM044326.1 coordinate 7,153,860, forward strand.
AAAGAAGCGTTTAATTCAAAGTGAAGTTCCCTTCAGTTAGTCCTTTTGTTTTCAAACGGGAACTTTCCAGGTGGCTCAGTGGTAAAGAATCCACCTGCCAGTGCAGGAGACACAGGATACATGGGTTCGATCCCTGGGTCAGGAAGATCCTCTGGAGAAGGAAATGGCAAACCCACTCCAGTATTCTTGCCTGGGAAGTCCCCATGGATGGAGGAGCTTGGTGGCCTACAGTTGATAGCATTGCAAAAGAGCTGGACACAGCTTAGAGACTAAACACATACATAATAAAATACAATAATTTTAATAAATACAGAGTCTATAAAAAGATCCAATGTTTCTGATCAGCTAGCTACTTTCCATCTCTGCATATGCATAAAAAGATGACTGTTGGGACCTTACTGGTTCGCGAGTGGTTAGCACTCCACATTTCCAGTGCCGGGGGTAGGAGTTTAATCCCTGATTGGGGAATTAAGATCTCATACGCCTTACAGTGTGACAAGAAAAAAAAAAAAAGCCGGTAGTAATAAAGTAATAATAACAGCAGTGTGTGCTAAGTATCTTCAGTCATACCCGACTCTGTGCAACCCTATGGACTACAGCCTGCCACCTCCTCTGTCCTTGGGATTCTCCAGGCAAGTATACTGGAGTGGGTTCCATGACCTCCTCCAGGGGATCTTCCCCACCCAGGGACTGAACCTTTGTCTCTTTACCTCTAGCACCACCTGGGAAGCCCAATAACACAATACTAAGAGCAATAATATTTATTATTTAGTGTATGTCAAGCAAAATTCCAGGTGTTTCACTTGGCTTAGCTCATGTATATCAACCCTGTAGTGAAGGTACTATCATTATTATCATCGTCACTTACAAATGAGGAGACTGAGACACAGTTGTGTCCATGGACAAACATGAATGGACCAGGAAGCATCTGAAAGCCCCAAACTGAGCAGCCTCCCTGTGATTAGTGGTGGCCAGTTCTAGAAGGATTTTTTTTCCTACTTATATCTTTGTGCATACTTTTTCAAATATTAGTTGCATTCTTTCAATGCAGTGTATTAGTTTAAACAAAACAAATAATTTCTTTAAAACTTTCATAAAGAGTTTCATCAAGGAAAAGAGGTAAACTAGGAGGTAGAAATGTTTTGCTTCTTTGAATTATCTATATTTTAACTTTTTATTTTATTCTTTAATGTTGAAGAAAAATCAATCTTTGAATCAAAGATAGATTGACACCTATTTTTCTATGAGTTCAATTTATCTTTTAATTTTTATATTTATGGCACTTGATCTCTTGCCTATTAATTTCTCCCAAAGTCATTGCTTGGAAATACACTCATTCCCGCTTTTTCTTAAAGTGCTTTGGGATTGAGCAATAAAGGGAGTGCTTCATTTAAAGAGTGGAGTACAGATCATTACAGTGAAATAAAACTGGAAGGAAAATATACCTGTGGGGGAAAAGATATTATTTTTAAATAACTGTAAGAACTAATGTAGGGTCTTTATAAACTTCATTATGGGATTTTTATACAATGCTTGTCACCAACTCTCTGTTCTTCTCAACTAATCCTACCAAGAAAATTTACAAGATGCTCAGACTAGAAATAAGGGCCCCAAACACAAATTCTTTGATTGTTTAAAGTACTATTCTCTGATTTTTAGGCTTGGGTGCCCTTAATTAGCATGATTTCATGTCTCAGACTGTGAATGCAATATGTTACTTTCAAACTTGTTATATTTTGGGTATACAGTGTGCCTTGATATCCCACAGGGTACTAGTTCCAAGACCCTGCACAGATACCAAACTTTGAGGTTCTCGAGTCCCTTATGTTAAAGTGAAAGTCACTCAGTTGTGTCTGACTCTTTGTGACCCCATGGATTGTAGCCTGCCAGGCCCCTCTTTCCATGGAATTCTCCAGGCAAGAAGAGTGGGTAGACATTCCCTTCTCCAGGGGATCTTCCCAACCCAGGGATCTAACTGGGGTCTCCTGCACTGCAGGCAGATCCTTTACCAGCTGAACAGCTGGGGAAGCCCATGACATCGCTTATGTAAATAGCACAGTATTTGCACATAACCTATACACATCCTTCCATATACTTTGAATCATTTCTAGATTACTATTACTGCTTATTACAACTTAATAAATGCAATGTAAATAGTTTCTGGGTGTGGCCAGTTTTAAGTTGTGCTTTGTGGAACTTTCTGGACTTGTTTTTCTTGAATATTTTCCATCCGTGATTGGTTGAATCCTCAGAGTGGAGTCCTTGATTAAGGAGGGCTGACTCTTCACAAAGTAGTATATGAGCTCTCAATTAGCTCAGTATGAAATGGGAGGCAGAAGTATGTGGTGACCAAGAGCTTAGGCCCTGGAGCCAGACCGAGTGGGTGCAAGGTTCAGCCTCCCCACTAACAAAGCTTTTTAATCTAGCTTTTAGTATCCCTGTCTGTAGAGTGGGGAATACTGTAGAGTCGTATGTGTGGCTATACCAAAGAGTTGTTGAAAGGATTAAGCCATTTAGTGTGTGCACACACAGAACAGTAGTCCTTGCCACACAGTATGCCTTCGGTAAATCTGCACTATTACCGTAGCTTCCACTTGACAGATGAGGAATCTGGAGATCAGGGTGGTCAAAGGTCAGGCCTTAGGCCAAGTCTTGGGGTCTCAGCAGGATGGCCTGGTTGAAAACTATCACTTAGTATGTCCTGTGTATGCCTCTTGATTTTAAAACATCAGTAAGTTTCATCAGAAAGAACTGTAATATGTGTTTACTAGCCTTACACATATTTATACAAACAATAAACATATCAATGAAATACTTTCATCATATGAAAGTGGCTAGTTGGATTATCAAGAAATTTGGGGGTATCCATTCACTCAAACTACAGGCTATCTAGTGAGCAGGAAATGACACTTATGGGAGAGGGGGTGGAACTCATTTCAGAGCCAAACTGAACCTAACCAAGGGAGGCTAAGAGGGCTGCTGTGACTGCTGACTGGCCCACCTTGTCCTTGCACAGAGGAAAAGAGCAGTGGTCTCACATACAAGCCCAGATGGGAAGTCACAGGGCAGAGCTCAGAGAGAGCAGGCGCTGGTGGTGGCCCGGCAGGGATTTAGCTGCTTAATGATGGAACTGGGCGCCCTGGGAAGGCTGGCTGGAAACAATAATAGTAACAGCTCATACATTGAGGGGTCAACATTGGGGTTCCTGTCCCTATTCCATACATGCACAGACCCCTCCCAACCTGACAACTGGCCAATGAAGTAAATATAATTACCTAATTATCCTGATGAGAAAACAGAGGCTTTTAAGCCTCAAGGTGACATCTGTAAAAGAAGAGGCAGACCAAAACCTGCCTGAAGATGTCCTCTGTGCTCTTAGCCGTACAATTTTAAATCCCTGCTCCACCAGTGTCTAAATGTGCAATCTTAGTAAGGGCTTTAACTTTTGTATCAGTTTCCTTGTTCCTAAAATGGCCAACAGAATAGTATCACCGTGGCAGGGCTATAATAAGTGTTAAGGTGTGCGTGTATGCATGCTCAGTCATGTCCGACTCTTTGAAACCCCATGGGCTATATAGCTTGCCAGGCTCCTGTGTCCATGAAATTTTCCAGGCAAGAATAGTGGAGTGGGTTGCCTTTTTGTCATCCAGGGAATCTTCCCAACCGAGGGACTGAACCCATGTTTCCTGCATTGGCAGGTGGATTCTTTACCACCGAGCCATCTGGGAAGCCCCATAAATGTTAAATGAGTTAATAAGTATAACCCCCTAGATGATGCACTGCACAAGCCCCCAAAACATCAGCTATAGTTATTGTGATTATCATTGCGTTATGCTGTCCTTCTTTTATATTCCACACAGCAGCTAGGAGACAGCGGATGATCGAAAAAAGAGAAAATTTGATTGAGTTTTCAAATTAAATACTGGTGTTGAAAATTACACAAGGCCCTTAATTCGAGATTCCATAACTAGAAAAATTTCCTTACGAGTCTCTGATTCCAACATCCCAATGATGAATGGGGAAGCTCAGAATAAGGGTGTGGCTCCAAGCAGGAAATGGCAACTTGTCTGCAATCATAGGAGACTTCCTAGGGGATTTCTAATGGCAGCCTGCTTGGTGACTGAGCTGGGCCCTCCCCACTCCTCTGCTGTTCGAGTTGTCTTCTGTTGAAGGACGCTAAGGAATTATGACAAACAGGAGCATTCTCAGTATGCAGGGAGGTAGAGGCCCTGTGCGTATGGCATCTATTGATTGAGCTTAACTGATGACTCGCGCAATGTTTTGGTTTGGTAGACAACTTCTCTGATGGTTGCTTTTGTTGTTGTTTTCGTGAATAAAAAAGGAGTGATTTAGATAAAGTGCCTTATACTCCTCCTTGTGTTGATATCCCCACTTATTTACCAAATTGACCAAATGCTGGAAGCTTTCTTGTGTCTCACTGACCTGGCTGATACAACCATAAATGTGAATCCTCTGTTATTTTCTACATGCTTATTTTCTACAGAAATCAACTTTGGGGAAGAAAACTGATCTCCTTTTGACTAAGTGGTAAGAATGGAAGCTGAACAATGAAGTCAATAAGCAAAAGCCAAAAATTATAAGGGGTTTGTGAAACAACAGAAAATACCTGTATTGGCCTCTGCCCCTCAGTTGCTGGTATGGAGCGCCATAATCCCTTGGGTGATAGGAGTGTCATTTTTTCTAAGGAGGTGACCCTTGGTGGACTCCTGGATGGCCACAGGATGATCACCATAAAGACTGATCCATGATTAAAAGATTGGAACTTTCAGCCCTTCCTGCTCTCTTCTAGGAAGGAGAAAGTGCTGGAAATTGAGTTAATGATCTATCCTTCCTACTTGTTGAAGCCTCTGTAAAGATACCAAAATTATGGAGTTTGGAAAATTTCAAGGTTGATGGACATGCCAGGAAAGTGGAGGATTCCAGCTTCCTGGGACAGAGCGTCTGTGGCAGGGCCCCTTCTAGATCTTGCCCTGTGTATCCCTTCATCTTGGTACTAAACCAAACTTGAGTAGGCTCATCTGATCAGCAGCAAAGCCCATCTACTGCTGGTACCATCTACCACCAGGCTGTGGTAAAGGAAAGATCACAGAATTTATTGCAAGGCACCAAGCAAAGAGCATGGGTAACTAATGCTCTAAAGTCCCAAATTCCCCAGGGATTTCAGGGTAGGGTTTTTAAAGCCAAGGTGAAGGAGAGGATAATGTGAAGGTATGTGATCAGTTCATAGTGATCTTTCTGATTCACTGGTGGTGAGGTAATAGGGTGGTGTTTTGGGAATCTCAATGATCAGTTTTCTGGTTCAAATCAGTCTGGGGTCTATGTGCTTCTGGTCAGCATGCTGTCAACTTTCTGTTTGGTGGGAGTTTGGTATCTACAAAAGAACTCAAAGATATGGTTAAAGACATTATCTATAGCCTTTGAGGGGGAACTAAAAGTCCTTGACTTTGTTTTAAGGCTTAACTATTATTATTTTCTCATGTTTGACCCTTTTTCTTTATTTCTGCTTTCTATCAATTTTCCAATGAAATGTGTTCTTTGGAACTTGAGGAAGACCTCAGAAGCTAAAGCTTTCCTATGAACAAGAGGCAGGTGAGGGCTGTGGGGTGGGGATCAGTCTATCCCTGGGAAGGCCTCACAGGAGGGTTTTCCTCAGTTTCAACCTGGAAGTTCATTTGTTTCTTTTATTACATCCTTTATAATAAACCAGTAAATATGTTCTCTGAGTTCTGCGAGGCATTCTAGCAAATTATTGAACTCAAGAAGAGGGTCTTGGGAACACTAATCTGTAGCCAGTTGGTCTTGAGTACAGGTGACAGCTTGGGACTTGGGACTGGCAATTGGCATTTGAAGTGGAGGCAGTATTGTGGGACTGGGTCCTCAACCTGGGGGATCTGATACTATTTATAGGTTGTTGTTGTTCAGTTGCTAAGTCGTGTCTGACTCTTTGGGACCCTATGAACTGGAGTATGCCAGGCTTCCCCATCCTTCACTCTCTCCTGGAGTTTGCTCAAACTCATATCCATTGAGTCAGTGAGACCATCCAACCATCTCATCTTCTGTCCCCACTTCTCCTCCTGTCTTCAATCCTTCCCAGCATCAGGGTCTTTTCCAATGAATCACCTCTTCACATCAGGTAGCCAAAGGATTAGAGCTTCAGCGACAGTCCTTCCAGTGAATATTCAGGATTGATTTCCTTTAGGATTCACTGGTTTGATCTCCTTGCAGTCGAAGGGACTCTCAAGAGTCTTCTCCAGCATTTATAGGCAGCGAAACTGAATTGAATTGTAGGACACCCAGCTGGTGTTGCTTAAAGTGTGAAAAAAACAATGTACCCTTGGTGACATGTTCTAAACATGATAGTAGCATGAGAATAAAGGAGAAGCACACAGGGAAGTTTTCCAATACAGGGTTTCAGAGCAGTTTCATGAGTGTAAAAGAGAGAAAACCAATGGTAAAGAAGGGTTCAGAGCAATAGCATCACATTGGCTCAATGACAAGCCTCATCACTATCACTCTGAGTATCAGGGCCAATACTCAGGCATCTAAAATGGAGAGGAAGGTGAGTAGATGGAGAAAGAAATGAGGAAACTTCATAGTTTAATTTTTCCAAAAGGATGGTTCAGGTAATGGAAAATCACCAAATCAAAGAGGCTTTATTTATTTACTTATTTTTATTTTTTTATTTCTGGGTGATTTTTATTTTCTTTAAACTTTCATCTTTTTAAATGTTCTAAAACCATGTCTTTCAAATTTTCAAAAAGAGGAAAACAAATGTCATTTTGAAAGAAATCTTTACCTAAAATAATAAAGGAAAACTAAAGCAAAATTAAATTATCATTTAAATATGTTACGAAACAGCATACCAGCCTATCTACCTTCGGTGCCCCCACCCTGCTTTCAACACTCAGTTTAAGCCTCCAAAGGGTTTTTTTTTAAGTCCTCACTTTATGGAAATATTGTTATGTTTGTGAAACCCAATTAATTCTCTGCCTGTGTCAGCCTTTCCCCTGGATCTAAAGTGGATTCTTCTCCCGGTTTATCCTGAAGGTGACGATGCCTGTTTAGCAACAGGCCTTAGGAGCAGGTCATTCTCTTCTATACACTAGCCTACACACCAGTTGAACCAGCCTTTTTGGATGAGTAATGGAGGTGGCTGGATTCTGCACAATAATAGGTTACTGAGTGCAGTGCCTTATGCCACTCAGGTAGTTTCTTTCCCATGACAGTGGGCACACCCACTCACTTGATCCTTTGCTCTAGAAACACACAAATTTATGAGTCAGTTCTTGCAGCCTAGAGCCCCTTGGACAATGACTGGTATCCAGGTGAATTTGAGGAGATTGGCCACCGTTGTCACCTAGAATGTCCCCTTAGTGCCCTGTCTAGGTTTCTTTCCCTTTTGCCTCTGTTGAAACTGTTAAAACCGGCTTCAGTCTAGGTTCCACGACACTCTAAATTTCAAACGTGGCCTTGCCTCCTTCTGCTCTGACCTGTCACCTCCCCAGGCCCGTATTTCTCCACCTCAGGCACTGTGCTCCCGCAGGCTGCCTGCAGGTCTCCACAGTTTTCATCGCTTTATTTACAGTCCTGCCTCTTCCTGGAATGCTTCCCTCACTCGTCACCATCAGGCCAGGTTGTACTCATCTTTCAGGTATGTACTCAGGCATGACACTCTCCAGGAAGCCTTCCTTAAGCACCTGGATTCCTCCCCTCACACGTGGGCATGGCTCGATGTCCCCACTAATCTCAAGATTATGTGCCCATCTCCCGGATGACGCAGTGAAATCCCTTCGGGCAAGGCCCTGGTCTTATCTGATTCTGTGAAGATCTAGCACCTGACACAGGATGTATTCATAGACATGCAGTGAATGTCTGTCGAACTGACCTGGTTCCCGACTCCCATGGCTCTGCTCAGATGTTCGGATCAGATTCTCATCCCCATGTCTCTCTCTTCAGCTTACACAGCCCTTGATCTTACAACGAGGTCAAGTGGAACAGGGCCTGGAGTCTAAGTTTAAGGTGATTAATAACTTCTTTCTGGAACACAGCGCCTGTCTTGAGCACAACAAAGGGAGACCAACCTTCTGGCCTTTTGAGAGCATGAGCAAAGCATCTGAACTGCGTTTCCTCTCGCTGTCTGGCCACTGATGGGCAGCCTTTTGTTCCTCGGCCAGTGCTCTGTGGCCTGCTCTGCCTCCTGGCCATGCAGGGCAGGGGATGTGCGCTAGCTGCACACATCCAGCAGGCACCACCCAGAGCCTTTCGGAGGCTCCAAGGACAGTGGCAGGAGTCTCTCAGAGACTGTGCCTGAGTGACGGAAGTGGAAACAGACATCATTGGTCTCTGATTGCTACCGGTTTCCCCTTTCTCCTTACGCTTCCTGGCAGATGGCAAGTGAGGGGACAGTGGATCCCCCAGGGAGCTGCCCAGACCAGCTCGTCGGGAAGGGGACATGGATGGTTTGCGGGTGTGAGTAGCAGCCCCCTGCTAAGCACCCCTAAAGGATGCCCTGGAAAGTAGCCAGGAAAGCACACCTGTGGAGACCCTCATGCACAAATGCACATGCACACACACATACACACGTGTTTTTAATTCTTTGGTAACCTCACTCCTAAGCAAGGTCTGTCCTTGGAGACAAATGATGGAGGTATGCCTCCTTCTCACGGTAAGCCCCTTAGACAAATACAAGAATTATTTTTACCTTTGTCGGCTCCAGTGCTGTAAGAATGGGGTGAAAACTGTTCTGAGTCAGGCAGAACTGGGTGCGAAATTGATTTCCAAACTGGCTCTTAGGCCAGGAGGTTCATGCGGCCCTGACGCATCTTGAAGTTTCTTTTCTCTTTGAATAAAAGATGATGCTCTCGGAGAGGAGCGGCAGGTGGGAGGGAGGGAGTGATGAACATTGTCAGCAAAAGTCAAGCCTCTTAGTGATTTTACCACTTTGTGAAGTTCCAGAAACAGTCCAGTTAATTTTCTTATGCTGGATAATAGGGGAGTTGGTTAGAATAAACCACTACATTATTGGTTTGGATCATTTGTTCTCAGCATTTCTTCATGCTTGCTCTGGATATTCCAGGGGAAAGCTGAAGCAATGTTTTGCTTCTCTTCCACCCCGATGGAGGACCAGGCCCCGTGTGGATTTTAAAATCCACAACCCCAGGCATGAAAGACTCTTTGGAATGGAGCCCAGCAGTGCCAATACACTCCTCTCCACGGGGCCTCGCTCTGTTTATCTCTGTTCATGGTTTGTCTGTGCACCACAGCATTCTCTTGAAAGTGAGGGGGCGAATCAGGCTCCATCCGGCACAGACTATTGGTGGTTTTCATTCACTGGAGCCTCCTTTGTGGAAGAAAGGACTTCTTGATTCTTATCACCCAAACATACCATTTAGAGTAGCCAATGCTCAATTTTTTTCCTTCCCCATGATTTTGCTAAAGACTTTGTTTTCATCACAAAGAAAGGAGATTTAAATCAGGGAGGGTCCTCTGTCCTAACAAAATACTAAGAAGCCACTTCCTGTTAGAGTCACTCTTTCCTCGGGAATTTCCCAGACACCTCCCTTGGGTTTTTATTAAGAGCCAGAAGTCTATTTGTCTACCTTTCCCAGTGCAGCCCTGGGCAAAGTATAATGGTGCTGTCTGATTTAGCCCAACAAAGAGCAATCACCCTTTTAACTCTGTTGTCCCTTCAGAGAGAGAACAGGCTCCATGTAAAGCAGTAGGAATTGTTGGGGGTGGGGTGGTAGACTTGGTTTTAAGTTACCGGGAAATTGTACGTGTTGCAAGACCAAGGCGATCAACAATCCTTCCAACCTGTTCCAGACCCATGGACCTGGCCTCCTTCCCAGCACAATGCTGGGAAAGTTCCCATTCATCCAGCCTGTGGTCCCTGCTCTGAGCATCTGGGGAATTCCCAGAAAGTTTGGAAGCAGAATGACTTGTGTGACTGCAGATTCTTCAGCTTTAGCTCTGAGAAACTCCAGCCCTTGTGCAGAGCCAAAGTGGATGAAGAGTGAGGGGCCCCACGGAGGCACACTGCAGCGGTTAAAAAGACGTGCTGCTGAGAGAGTCAGCACAGATTTGATGATCTGGCTCTGAAGACGATCCGGAAAGAGAGGGTGCAAAACTGTGTGTGAGCAATATGAGTGGGCCTGCAGCAACTCTGAAGCTCACAGCCTTCACTGTATTTATGCAGTGTTTGTTTTTAAAAAAAATAATCAGGTTTAATTCTTTTTCCTTTTAATCAATAAAGAGCAACAAAACTTTTATTACATTTTTCCTGAAGTATGGTTGATTTTCGGGCTTCCCTGGTGGCTCAGCAGTAAAGAATCCACTGCAATGCAGGAGGGGCAGGAGATGCGGGTTCGAGCAGGACCTTGTTGTTTAACCATCCTGTACACAAGAGTTTGCATCTACCAATCCCGAACTCCCAGGCTCTCCCTCCCTTATCTCCGTCCCCCTTGGCAACCACAAGGCTGTTCTCTACGTTTGTGAGTCTTGTTCTGTTTCATAGACAGGTTCATTTGTGTCATATTTTAGATTCTACATATAGGTGATATTATGTGGTATTTGTCTTTGTATTTCTGACTTACTTAGCCTAGTATGATCATCTCTAGGTCCGTTCACGTTGCTGCAAATGGCAGTATTTTATTCTTTTTTATGCCTGAGTAATATTCCATCATCTATATATACCACATCTTCTTTGTCCATTCATCTGTCAATGGATGGTTTTTTCCATGACCTGGCAAATGCAAATAGTGCTCTTATTAACATTCATGTACATGTATCTTTTCAAGTTATAGTTTTGTCCAGGTATATGCCCAGGGGTGGGATTGCTGGATCATATGGTAACTCTATTGTTAGTTTTCTGAAGAACCGCAGTACTGTTCTCCACAGTGGCTGCATCAATTTACATTCCCACCAAGTGTAGGAGGCTTCCCTCTTCTCCAGTCTCCCTCCAGCATGTATTATTTGTAGGCTTTTTAGTGATGACCATTCTGACCTTTGTGAGGTGATACCTCACTGTAGTTTCAGTTTACATTTCTCTAATAATAAGTGATGATGAGCATCTTTTCGTGTGCCTTTTGGCCATAACAGCAGACCTTTTTTGAGTACCTGCTGAGCCTAGAAATAGGGTAAGCACTAGAAAAGTACAGAAGAATTCAGCAGTCATTGTCTCAAGCAGGAGACACGAAAATGCACTCATGTGTACACAATGCGGTCAACACTGTACCCGGGGAGTGTCCTCTTTGGGGATGGGGGAGGGGGCAAGGGAGTTACAGTTCAGCTTCTTCTTCTAGGGAGGAGAGCAGGGCAGAAGTGGATGGGGATAAAGATCACTACTCCACCAGCCCAGAGAAGGAAATGGCACCCCACTCCAGTGTTCCTGCCTGGAGAATCCCATGGATGGAGGAGCCTGGTGGGCTACAGTCCATGAGGTCTCAAAGAGTCAGACACGACTGAGCGACTTCACTTTCACTTTCAACTTTAGTAAGACATCCAGACATAGGCACTCTCCAGAATTTTGAGTCATCAGATTTAAAGAGAAGTGTTGCCATTCTTGATTCAAACAGTTTTTAATTCTCATAGACAACAAAACAACTAAGAAATTCCTATACTTTATTTTTAAAATTTCCTCTTTCATTAGGCCTCACCAGGCAGTCACATTCCACAAAATGCTGGAGATGATTTTCCCTCAGAAATTCCATAAGCTGATCTGAGTTGCAGGGACACGGGGTCCTGCTTACGTCCAGAGGCACAGCCAGCTCATCAGCAGCCCTCCTGCTTCTCTCCAGGCTCCTCTACCGTTTTCCTCCGCCCTCTGGGGCTCGCCACCGGCTTCCGCCCTGCGAGCTTCGCGCGGGATCTTGTGTCAGGAGCACGCTCCCGGCTGGCCCCGCTCTTGTGTCAGGAGCACGCTCCCGGCGGGTCCCCGGGGCCGACTTCACTCCCGGGTTGCTTTCTTGCTATTCCTTCCCAAAGGCCTTCCCTCCGGAAGCTCGCGGGGAGGCTTCCAAACTGGACTCGGGAAGCTGACGGGAACGACTCTGTGCCAGGACACACCGCCTCCAGGGAGAGAAAGTGAGGTGAGAGCAGCCACGTGAGCGACAAGGAGGCCAGAAAGCACCGCATCAAAGAGCTGCGCCGCAAATCCTGAGCCCGCGTGCAGCCGCCCCTGACGGCCACGTGCCTAGAACCCCAGCTCCGCAGCGAGAGAAGCCACCGCAGTGAAGGCCGTGCGTCACAGTGAAGAGTCACTCCTGCCCATGGCGACTGGAGAAAGCCTGCGGGCAGCAAGGAAGGCCCGGAACGAAGCAATAATTAATAAGTAAATAAATAAGTAAGTAAATAAATCTGAGGGAAAAAAAAAGGTTGGGAAACTAGGTCATCTTCTAAATATCTAGATATTCCTGTTCATTCCTTCCACATCGTCTCTTCCTTCCCATCTGAGATCTGACTATGAGAGGCTTCTCTCAGCCGCCTTAACCGGAGGATTTTTTTTTCTCTGAACACAGGGGCAGCAATAGATCTTTTTGTATTGGAATTCATTTCTCAGGGAAAAATTGTTCTACTGCCTGCCATTGAATGCTATTTTTTTTGTTTTCCTCATTAAAGACTTAACTGCTTCCCAAGGATCAGATCTTTGGGAGGTTTTCTCAGGATTCCTGAGGGCACCAATCTCGTCTACTGTGAAAGTCAATCTCATCACCTCAGATAATAAGACAAGAAGTGATTTAAAGCAGAAGGTGACCCAATTATCCAATTGTTGGTTCTGTGTCCCATGGAGAAAACCAAAGCTGAAATTCAGTAACTGATGACAGAAAGATCTGGGGATAGAAACTGACCTGAATTCCGAAAAGGAAGTCTGAGTAACAAGCTGGTGTTTCTCCAAAACCTGTTTATTGTGTGAATTCCTGGAACACACCGTGGATCCCCAAACTGGGCAGGAGAAGCACGCCTACAATCCCTGTCCAGAGATCTGCAGAGACCACAGGGAGACAAGCTCTGCGGCCTGGCGAGCGGAGGACGGAGTCGAGGCTTGGCAGACGAAGTTTTTTCTCTTTGTTCTGTTGTTCCTCTTGTTCGTGTTAACTCTATGGGGTCAACTCTATGGAGAGATCAAAATTAATATCTTCTATTCTGAAACTTGCCTGTAAGCAACAGCAATGGCCCCAAGGATGTGTAACCAGCCTCCATCTGATAGAGCCTGCTGTGGGAGTGCAGCAGTGGGAGCCAGACCTGGTTCTGTCTTCATGGAGACACCACCTCCATACGAGGACAGAGGACCTCCAATCTGTAAACTGAGGACAGTGGTGCTTCTGATGACACTGCAACGTGAGAAAAGAGAGCCTACCTGCTGGAAGTTCTGGTGCTCACACTGACCTTAGTAAAGGGCCTCGCAGAGAAATTTCACTCCCCACCCTCTCATCTACCCTCCCCTTGTCTCCACTGCCACAATGTCTTCAAGTCATGAAGCCCTTTGGTCTAAAAATATTGCATTAGAATCCCAGTAAGCAGACCCTTCCTGGTGGTCCAGCAATTAAGAATCGGCCTTGCGATGCAGGGAATGTGGGTTTGATCCCTACTGGGGGAACTAAGACCTCACAAGCTGTGCAGCACCTGAGCCTGAGTGCCGCAGCTCCTGAGAGCCACAAGTAGAGAGTTCATGCCCGCTAATGAAAATCTCATATGCCGCAGCCAAGACCTGATGCGCCAAATGAATGGATTAATTAATATTCAAAAAGAATCTGGAAACAATAGACTTATAAGACACGGGAGCATTCTCAAGCTTCAAACCATCTTGAAACTGCCTCTCTTTTATGATTTCTTGGGCTTCCCTGATGGGTCAGATAGTAAAGAATCCACCTGCAATGCACGAGACCCGGTTCATTCCCTGGAAGATCCCCTGGAGAAGGAAGGGTGTGGCTACCCACTCCAGTATTCTTGCCTGGGGAATCCCATGGACAGAGGAGCCTGACGGGCTACAACCCATGTGGTGGCAAAGAGTTGGACACGACTGAGCAACTAACACACACACATATGCCTCACCTACTTGAAATTTAAGCTGAACTTTTAAAGAGTTTATTTATGTCTTAGGTTATAAGTGTAAGAGATTTTTTAAATGCGAAGACTGAAGAGCCATAGAAATAGTTCTTTGGCAGTTTCCTTTGACAGCAAAAACATTTTTAGGCTCCAGAGAGGTATTTCTTTGAACATTGAAGACAGTGTGACTGTGAGAGGAGAAAACCATGCAGCAGAGCCACCACAGATGAGACGAGAGAAAGCCTGAGCTCTAATGTGAGTCTGAATGGTCCACCTCTCCCAGCCTCTGCCTTGTCTAGAGTGAGAGGTATCATATGGGGGTCCTCTGAGATCACCAGGTTCTGTGAGCCTGTGAAGGACAAAAATGTCTTATCACAGACTATTTGATGTTGTCTAGGACCTAAAGGAAATCAACCCTGAAAATTCATTGGAAAGACTGATACTGAAGCTGAAGCTCCAATTCTTCCACCACTTGATGCAAAGAGCCAACTCATTGGAAAACACTCTGATTTTGGGAAAGACGGAGGACAGGAGGAGAAGGGGGCGACAGAGGATAAAATGGTTGGATGGGATCACTGACTCAGTGGGCATGAGTTTGAGCAAACTCAGGGAGATGCGAAGGACAGGGAAGCATGGCATGCTGCAGTCCATGGGGTCACAAAGAGTTGGACATGACTTAGTGACTGAACCACAACACGGTGCTGAGTAGCAGATATTTGGCAGACAATCCATTTGATTTAAAAAAAAATAGTTGTAAGAGTGAAATAATAGACCACTAATAATAACTGACATTTGTCAAAAGTTCATAATATGCCAGACATTAGGCTTTAAGCTTTTCCATATTGAGCCTTTCTTTAAATTTCATGAAAACCCAGTGGCAAAAGTAGCATTATGATCTATTTTCCCACATCCATGGAAACTGAGGCTGACAAAAGTGATACCACCAGCCAGAAGTGCTAAAGCTGGAAATTGGCAGAAATAAGGCTCAAACCCAGGTGCTGGGCTGCAGCTGCTGAGTCCTAAGGAGGGAGCCTCGTAGGAGCAGTTCCCTGCCCCAGGAGTGGTCTCTGTGAGCTGCGTGAGGGGGCTCTGAGGCCATGGCTCTCTCTCCAGTTTTCACATGAAGAAGCAACCTCATAGCTCCATTCCACAGGATACGGTTCCTGCAGGCAAGCTGAAGCCTAACCTCACAGCTGACTGGCAGTTATACTGAACCACCACTCACCCAGGATTTGGTGCTCTGACAAAGATGCTCAGACATCACTCTTATGGCCCAGGACTCATCTAATTATCTACCTGTCAATGTCCTAGTCTTTGGACATTCCTAGCTGTCTGTTCATGTCTCAGGGACACATATCTGAGATGCAATGTAAGGTGTTTTGAAGGATTAGGTGGTGTTGAAGTGGGCAGCATTTGAGGAAGAGTTCACTGAATCCCAGTCCTGATGGCAAATGATTAGGTGGGAAACAAACCCCAAGAACAGGTTCTCTAAAAGAATAAAGTTTTAAAATAGGGGGATGGCTTAAAACAAAAGGAATCTCCTCTAGAAATCTGCAAGGGCTGCAATCATGAAAAGTTCAAACATAGCTAAATTATTCATTCAGTCATCAAACATTTTCTGAGTTTTGTGTGGGGCTCTAGGGAGGCAGAGATGAGTAAGAGAAACTGCCTAGATTCATGATCTAGTTGAGAGATACTGCTTATCAGAACACTCCCCCAGTTTTCCTGGGAAATGCAAATGATGCTGCATGGAGTATGTGTCTCTTTCTTTGGAATCAAAATATCAAAACTGAGTTCAAATCAGAGCTTCATCTCTCACTCCAGTTACATAACTACTCTGAACTTCAGTCTTCTCTTCCGTGAGTTGGGAATAATCATTCCTACCACACTGTATCATCCAGAGGATTAAGGGAGATTCTTTATGGGAAGGTCAGTTGCAGGTGATTGAATGTAAAGGACAGGGAATAAAGTGGGTGCATTTTTTAGCTTAATGAACAGTTTTCCCTCTGACTTTCATGTTCCAAAGTTTTACTTAGCACTGTTATAGACAAAGGTGCATTTTTTTTAAAAAGTTGATTAATTGAAACTATCTCCCACTTCTGTTCCTAAAATGATACAAACTCCAATTTTTATTAATTTCTCAGGGCTGCCAAGCTTAGAAATTCTTATGTGAGTTACAGCTCTTGGTTGATAAGCAGTTAGCGTTACTCTAATCTAAAAGCACATTTCAGGGCCAAGACAACGGGGAACTTTGATAATTTCACTCTTGCAAGAAGAAAGCAGGAAGCAATGGAGCTTCAGGATTAGGGACCAAACCTTTCAACCAGTTTCCTCACTCCTGTCAAACCAGAAACAGGCCTGAGGGAGAGCCACAGAGGGGCTTAGGTTTGCTATAAGGCACTGAATGCCCCTCCCACCCCAGGAATTATCAAGGGCTGACTCAGTTCCCAGTGCTGCCAGCAGTAGGCATTAAGCAAGTCCTGTTTATGAGCAGCTCAGAGTGAGGTGGGCTTGGGTCTAACTGGCT
Organism: Okapia johnstoni; assembly: GCA_024291935.2. Taxonomy (NCBI): domain Eukaryota; kingdom Metazoa; phylum Chordata; class Mammalia; order Artiodactyla; family Giraffidae; genus Okapia; species Okapia johnstoni. The sequence goes on from CM044326.1 coordinate 7,170,451, forward strand.
TACTTTGTGCAATTGTATCCTTGGCCAAGCTGAGCCACTTATCCGAAGAGTTGTTAATCTCTTGATCTTCCTATACCCTGGGTCCTCGTCTGAGCACCCCTTTCCCCGTCCGCTTCCTGATCCTCTGTGCCCATCTCTTACCTGCCTCACTTGGAGTAGACAACTCATCTAGTCCCCTGACTGATAGATTTTGAACGCGTTTTAGTGTTCCAGCTTCCAAATATTCTTCGAAACCACAAAGCCCGGGTGCCGTGTCCAGAGATCTTGTTTCTGCTTTCTGAAATGGCAGAGGTAGTTGCAAGCAGAGTTTTTCCAAATTTCTGGACTTGTGGAAGGAAAAGTGTGGAGGAGATTCCCTGCCTTGGCAGGTCTAAATGATATGATATGTGACTGGAAATCTGTACTTCAACATGTTCTTTGGGGGAGTCTCATGATCAAGCAAGTATGAGACACAGCTTGACTTCTTACTGGAATAAGAGTTGATAATATGTTTACTTCTTCAAGTACATCTTTGTTTTATCCTAACAGCGTCTGTATTGCTGAATGACTGATTGTATAAATGATCTGACCAGCATGGGGTGGCTCTAACGGAGTGGTAAGAAATGCTGTGCACATAAAGTTGGGAAAGGGGCCTGGATGCTGACATATCCCAGACTTCAACTAATTCTTATGAAGCATCTTTTGGTGTTCTTGGAAATGTGAGCATGTGTTTTCATGGGTGGCAATTTAGTCATGGAAAGTAGAAAGGGAGAGATTTATAGGCAAAGGTTTTGTCCCTTTTTTGCATAAAAGGACTGCCTGGAACACATCAAAATAATTAGCTTTATGAGCGTGGAGACAACTACACGCTTCCCATGGTGTCTGGCACACAATAAGCTCTCAATAAAACAACAAATGGATCAATGAATGAGTGAGTGAACCCATGGATGCTCTTCATGAGTGTGACTGTGGCAGAGCTCCTTTCTTCCTTCTGTATATCTTTGTCTTCCCCTCTGTGTGATATTGGGAAGACCTTAGCTGGACTTGTAAGAGTCGAGATAAAACTTTGGCTCCTAGTTAATCGTCTGTAGGGCAGACATCCACTATCTGTGGGCTCCCTGAGCTTTATAGATAAAGGGGGAGGACTGTCTCCAGGGCTCTGGGTGGAGGCCAGTGGAGACAATGGACTCAAAGGGCTTTGTCACCACCCATGTGAAGGATTGTCATATGTTTCCTCTGCTCAGATACTTCCAGTTCTCTGCCCTTTGAGACACCATCAACATCCCTTAGTTTCATCTTCCAGAGGAGGATCTTTAGAAAGACTCACTGCCCAAGATCTGGGAGACACTGGTACATATTTGCTCCTTTTTCTCAGCATATGAACGGTCAATATATCTCAAGTCTATAAAACTAAAGGCAAACTCCAGTATTAGCAGTAGAGGATGGCCAGAGAGGAGGGTGTGCTCTGTTACAAATTCTCTTTGGGCCTTAGTACCCTCCCATATAGACTGAGTCACTGTTTCTGCCATCTATGTGGTCCCTTCTGTGTGGGCGGGGAAGCCCCCTGCCAGGAGCTGAAGGGCTGGTCCGTGCTCCGAGAATGCATGGGAAGAGGCTCACGTATGTAATAATAATAGAAGGAGAATGAAGGTTACCTCCCCTTCACCTCTTTCCACAGTGCAAATATGGAAAAGTAAGTATTCCTGAGACAGAAACGCACGTTGTGAAAGGAAATAACAGTGGCCTGATCTGCCTCTCCTCTGTGCTGAAGTGCCCTTGCTCCGTCTGCTCCCCATGTCGGGTGTGTATTTTTGTTCTTTTCCTCCTTCGTTTATGTGCTGTGTGCTTAGTCGCTCTGTCGTGTCCCACTCTTTGCAACTCTATGGGCTGTAGCCCGCCGGGCTCCTCTGTCCATGGGATTCTCCAGGCAGGAATCCTGAAGTGGGTCGCCATGGCCTCCTTCAGGGGATCTTCCTGACCCAGGTCTCCCACATTGCAGGCAGATTCTTTACCAGCTGAGCTACCAGGGAAGACCGTAGTTTATGCACTCTTCTTTTATACACTCATTCAAAAGACATTGATTGAGAAAGCAGAATTTTATCGGCTCTCTTATCTGTGCAATCATGGACCCAGGCTTTGTGTTTCCCTGTTGCTAAGTTTTTATTTTCTCAGGTGAGAGAGCCAGTGTTCTGGTTTCTCTGCTTGGCGTTCACAAGGACTGACTCTTACACTCTCAGGTGATACATCCCTGCCCAGCCTTTGCCCTCCAGGAGGCTGAGGAACAGCTCCCTGGAGGCCATCAGTCCACATGGCTGGGGTGGTGTGAGCCCTTCGCTGACTGACCTACTCCCCCTGGCCAGTGCCCAGGCAACAAGTGACCCCTGGGCTCTACAAGCTGGCTTGCTGCCCCTTGAGCCATTGAGTATAGTTGGATGGCAAGAGTGAAGTCAAGGAAACCTGGGTTTTGCATGAAATTCCAAAATGTCTGATTTTGAGGACTTTGCCAAATTTCCTCCCCAAGCTCTCTGAATCTTGGGCTTCTCATACATGAAAAGACAACAATCATAACTACTTTACAGAATTGCTTGAAGCTAAAATGAGCCAAGATATAAAAATTGTTCAAAGAATGGATTGATATTCACTCATGAAATCTTTTCCAGCTCCATGTCCTGAACCCTGTCCTTGCATGATCAATTTCTGCACAACTTTTAAAGTCAACTTCTTTTGCCAATTTTACTGTGAAATATCCAGATGTACTTTCGCTTTCAGCTGGGTTCTCTTATGGCCCAAATTACATTTTACCATGTGTTTTAGGTATTTGTGTTGTTATCATATCCCCAGCTAGAAAGTAAACATCTTATTTGTGCTTATTTTGCCCCAAAGCTGGCACAGTTGATTGCCCATGAGATATAGTACTCAAAAACACTTGTAAAATGAATTAATGAGTGAACAGGCAATGAATTACTACCTGAATAGGGTAGGAAGAAAAATTTCTCCCTGTATGAGCTCAAAGGGTTTTGAAAATGATCTTTCAGTAAGATATTTGGGCCCATATAACTGATAAGAAGTTCAGGATATAAAATACATAAAGAATTCTATGATTCAGTAAGAAAGAAGAACTAATTATAAAAATGGGCAAAGAGTAGGAACAGAAGATGTCAGAGAAGATAAAATCTCAAATGGGCAATAGACATATGAAATGTTGTTGGACCTTATGAGTGAGTATAAAAATGAAAATTAAAATAATGAGGGGCCATTTCATAAAGTGGAAACTTTGGAAGTACTAAGTATTAACGAAGCTGAGGAAACAGCTCAAAAAATGCACATTTTGTCTCAATGTTCATAGCAGCACTATTTACAATAGCCAAGACAGAGAAGCTACCTAAATGTCCGGCAACAGATAATATATATATACATATAGATAGTATATAATATATACATATATATATGTATGCTAAGTTACCTCAGTCAAGTCTTTGCAAGCCCAGGCTCCTCTGTCCATGGGATTCTCCAAGCAAGAATACTAGAGTGGGTTGCCATGTCCCCCTCCAGGGGATCTTCCTGACTCAGGGATTGAATCCAGGTCTCTTACATCTCCTGCATTGACAGCCAGGTTCTTTACCACTAATGCCAGCTGGGAAGCTCGCACACACACACACACACACACACATACACACATATGTATTAGCCACAACCACAAAAGTGAAATAATGCTATTTGTAGCAACATGGATGGACCTAAAGATTATCATAATAAGTGAAGTAAGTCAGACAAAGACAAATATCATATGATGTCACTTATATATGGAATCTAAAATGAATTATATAAATGAACTCATTTACAAAACAAAAGTAGACTTACAGACATAGAAAGCAAGCTTATGGTTATCAAAGAGAAAAGATTGGAGAGAGGGATAAATTAGGAGCTTGGGATTAAAATATACACACTACTATATATAAAATAAATAACCAACAAGGATCTACTGTATGACACAAGGAACTATACTCAGTATCTTGCAATAATCTGTAATGGAAAAGAGTCCTTAAAAGAATATATATACATTCAGTATAACTGAATCACTTTGCTGTATACCTTAAACTAACACAACAGTATAAATCAACTCTATTACAATGATTTTTTTTTAAATGCGTATTTCAAGTTGATCATGGCATATTTCTACAGTGAAATACAGAAAACAATGAGCCTGGTCCTCATGTGTCATCAAGTATAGGCACTGAAAACAGAACAGACAATGATACAGAATGACAAAGGCTACTCGCAGAGGTCTGGACTAATATGACCACATTTATGTATAACATCCACACACGTATACACGTACACAGAAATACCCCGTGTTATTTTTGGAAGGGGAGACTTAGTAGGATTACAGAAAGACAGGCAAGATAGTCACACAACACTGGTGGCCTGGTTGACTCTAGGAGGGAAGGAGGGAGGGAAGAAGTCATCAGGAGACCTACAGCGAGATCTTTATAAGCAAGATAAGGATGGAGAAAAACTGGGTGGTTACTAGGAGCGTTTTTATTTTAGCCCTGTTTTCTCAACTAGAAAGGCCTAATGGTGGAAAATATTAAATATAATAAACTTTGGGGGACACAATGGGTTACTCAGTGAAATTCAGGTTTACCAAGCACCAACCTGTCCTAAGGACTGGCTGACTTCCAAATGTTTATTTCCAGAATGTTCCAGCAATAAGCAGAAAAATGATCAGGGTTTTATTGACCTATACAGAATCATATCTAATGTGATTCTGAAAATGCAGATACATTATTAAAAACATGATTTAGGTTCAGCTCTCCCTTGAGCTGGCCTGCTGTTTCCCACTCTAATAAACTTGATGCTCTTCTCATTCTGCCTCCTGTCTGGAAATTCTTTTCCAACTCACACACAGGCTGAGGCATTTTGGTGGCCCATATGGGGATTCTCAGGGGTTTTCTCCTCCCTAATTTGCTTGCTTATTTTTCCTCAAACCCCCTGCGAATAGGTGAATAGCTGTGGAAGCAACTGAGGAACTCTGGCCAGGGTTACTCTCTAGCATGTTCCAAAGGCCACACAGCCTACTGCGCCCCAGTAGCTGCCATCCAAACAGGTGAGGGCTCTCCTTCCCCTTTCATCCTTAGGCTGAGGACCAGGCCATTTACAATAGTGCGGGCACCAGTCAGGCACTTAAAATCCACTAGGAAACCTGCCTAGTGGGTTTCCTAACTTATCCTTCCGGCAAGATAAAGGGATGATGGAATGGACCAGACAATTAGGGTCTGTCCCAACAACACCAAAAACGTTATGCAAAAAGCTTCGATTTTTGCTGCAGAAATAGCTTCTCCTATAAGATGACCATTGGGTTATTTTTTTCTTCTTTTCTAACCAGGGCTGATAGCATGGCAACTACTGATAATTCAGTGCCGAATGCTGAGTTTGATATAGACATTTCAGTTCGGTCGCTCAGTCTACATTCAAATGGGTATATCTTTCCTTTTCTCCTTTGCCTTTCACGTCTTTTTTTTTTTTTTTTAATGGAAATTAAAACAACAACAACAGAAAAACTCTCCCCAAGTTCCCATCACTACCTTCCTCTGCCTGAATGGTACTGCCAAGAGGGCTTGGCAGAAGTTGACCACCAGGGTCCTAAGTGGTGGCTACATTGGCCACCCCAGAACTGCTGTAGGAGAGGGGAGGAGGGTTTGTTTTAGAATTACAAGGTAGGGGTTGCAGTTCAGGGAGGGGCAGAGGAGCAGCCTGGATATTCAGTCTCCTTGGAATGAAATTTAACTCATTTCATCACTGAACCTGGATTCGATCCCTCGGTTGGCAAGATCCCCTGGAGGAGGGCATGGCCACCCACTCCAGTATTCTTGCCTGGAGAATCCCACGGACAGAGGAGCCTGGTGGGCTACAGTCCATGGGGTTGCAGAGAGTCAGACATGACTGAGTGACGAAGCACATCACTGAAGTGAATGAAAAATGTTAACTTTTCTGGATTCATGGCCCATTTATTTAACATCTATTTTGGCTTCATATTTGATGGAATCTATGCTTTGCAGATGTTACCCTGTTATTTTTCTAAATGACCACTGAGGTTATATTATGATTTCCTTGTCTTCAGATGAGGAGACTGAGGCCCAAAGAAACTGATTGACTTGCCTGAGGGTGTATGCTTATGGAGCCAGAAGTTAAAGCCTGCTGTCTCTCTCTTAGATAACCCTCTGACTTGATCTGTTTCACTCTCTTGTCTGTTTTTCTCTCTCAAAGCATGATCTCTTGTCTCTGTTTCTGGGATAACCAGGACGTGTTCTTCAGCCACCTGTAAACACACATTTCAAGAACAGCATCACACTTTTTCCTACAGTATCCCACTTGATAACCTCACTGGACACAAACAGAGAGAGAACCTCTTTTGTTAACTTCACACACCTTTGTAACTTACCCTAAGTCAGAGTCAAGGTTGATGTTACCCTCACTGGGTGCTTATTCAAGGGCTAACAGAAGAGGACCTTTAGAAGATAACTCTTACAGGAGAATAACAAGTTTATCTTTCTTTCAAGTGTGTGGCAGCTTGTGATGGCTTGCAAAATGGTTTGTGATCTTTCCCCAGGGTCTCAGAGAAAATACTTCTTTTTAATGTTTCCTTTCATTATCTGTTCATTTATAGCTTAGTAGCTTCTTCTCCAAGTCTTGTTTCTTGACGGCATTAGTCATCAGAGTTGAGACAAGCTATGTCCAGTCACAGAGTTCTTCTGTGTCTTCTGGGGTTGGACCCACAGGAAGCAAGTTGAGGGTTTCCTGTTTCTGACATTGTTTAAGAGGTTCATGGGGTTTTATGGGAGTTTATGGAATTGAGGTTCCAAGTTTTTGGAAACTACCTGAAATTCCTCCAGTAGCCCTCTTTACATGTTTCAGAGGTGAGAAGTTCCTGCCCAATGATGCTTTCAAAGGAGAGATCCAGGAATGACTTGAGGGCATCCTGAGGCTGGATAGCTTTGAGGGTGCTTCTCAGTGTGGACTTCAGCATCTCGAATCTAGCCCAGTGTCTACCCACCCCCAGCAGATCTGGTGTCTCACTGCCTTTTGTGCTGTAAAACCCAAATGAGAGGCTTTTAAATTATTTCTGTTGCCTAGAAAAGAGAATTATCCCTGGTGACAAAATCATCAAATTTTATTATGTGCAAACCAGTGCTATATATTTCAGAGTTTATTTCAGAGTTTTGCTTTAAAGGATATCATTTAGAAAAATGGCACAGCTTTTCATGGGCTTAAAAGTTTCTATTGTCAAAACATATTACCAGGGAAGTACAATACATTGTAAAATTACAAGGAATCGCAATTCAGTCCTGTTTTGACTTTATTTATAAAAAACAGATTAATAGCAAATGAATAAAACTTTTAAACCATTCTCCGAGTAATAATACTAAACAAAACAACTAATAAAACAGCCGCATTCAAACAGCTGTTTAAGAAACCCCAATGATATTTCATCCATTGTCAAACTTGGCATTTGGGCAGAATAAAGACCAAAGTAAATATTTATTGATTCATGGGAGAACACTGAAAATCCCTTCTTTATAAGTAGAATAAGCAAATAAACCATGATTTATAAAAACCCTGGCTAACTAAATCAGCTAATGGGTCTATTCAAAAAATTCTCATCATGTAAACTGTGAACTGACAATTATAATTGAAAATTACCAGTTTCTCTATGAATTTAATATACATATAGTTAACCACCTGCTTAACTGTTATACAGAGCAATTTAAACGTGCAAATGGAAGTACAAATGTTTGAAGGCTTTTGAACCAAACACATTAATTGCCAGTGTGTGTTAATGGAAGCAGGCAGAATGGAAGCTTGCTTCTCTCTGTAATAAATATAAAATTTCCCTGGGCTTCTGAGTCTGTGCTGAGCACAAATGGAGGCCTTTTGTAAGAGACGCTCATTGGAGAAATTGAGGCCCTCAACCCCAACAAAACAGGTGAAAAGGAGACAGGGTGAAAGTTGCATCAGCAAGATTTACCACAAGTGCCACACTCCTCTCACTGTTCTGTACAAGCTGGGAATCGGAGGGCTCCCTCTGAGCCCAGAGCACTGTGGAATCAGCAGTGAAGACCGAGATGAAGCGTGAAGCAAGCCCATGGGCCCGTCCGTGCCTGGTTCACTCCTGCTGACAACCGATCAGCACGCGGCCCCGTGCTTTCCCTTAGTGGCCTGGAGACAGCTGGACCTGCCCCCACTGCAGTCACCCACGTGTTCAAAAACACTTCCTCCTCCAAAAGACACATCAGCCCTCTGTTCCCTGCGCACCTGCGGGCTCTGGGTTTTTCCAGATAGATGCATGCATGAGAACCTGTAGATAGTCTGGTGTGTCCCTCTGCCAGGTCTCTCATTGAAAAGGGCCGCTGGTGTCCGTGAGTCTGGGGCAGGTGGCACCCCTGGGAGCTGGGGGTCAGGCCCCTCCTGCAGCCGTGCTCTGGCTCACCTTGCTTTTCTGTGACTCTCTGGCGACTGCGGCACAGAGGGAGGGACCCAGACTGGATGCCATTCCTGGAAGACCGTTAGGGAACTTCTGGGCGGGCGGGGAAGAGGCATCCGTGAGTAAGAGGGCACCCAGGAAGAGAGGCCCAAGGCAGAGCTTTAGTCTTAGAGGAGGTCAAGGCGGTGAGGAGTATGGGTGTCCCGCCCGTGCCAGCAGCCTGGTTCCAAGCTTACACATCAGGGGGTCACAAAGAGGGAAGTACACAAACCAAAAACTAGAACTGCAGCCTTGAAGGAAACTCGGCCATAGACTGGGGCCTAAGAATCTGTTTTGAGGGGGTGGATTCTTACCAAACAAACTACAGAAGAGCGGGAGTGGTTCTTCTCCACTCGGTACAAACCAGCCTCCCTCATTCTGGGTCTGTGAAGCCTTCAGAGCATCCCAGGTGACACCAGAGATGTGAGAATGGACTTAATCCTGGGGACTTTGGGAAATTCCTGGGAGTAGGAGAGGGACTTGGCAAGAAGCTAATGTTTTTGAAGAGCAAGTTGAGGTAATAAATTTTCAATGAGACTTAGTTTTCCTCTATGGGTGGATGGGACCTGGGAACACTCAAGTAGGGGAGGCATGAGTTGGTACCACATTTGAACATTTTCTTCAGAGCCAACTGGCCAACGCCTGGAAGGGCACCCTGCTGACTGCTGCCCCCCACCTCTGCTCTGGCCGGTTTAATCATTGCCCCCTGAGCCCATCACTCAGTTTCACACTCCAGGCTAGTTTCTGGATGGTCTTTGGACAGTCACACAACATAAATTCTGATCTCAAAAGATAGACTTTTCACCAGAAAGATACTGAGAAGACTGTGCTGTAGGCTCTGGGGGTCAAGTTGCAGAGATGCTATCCAGATATCCTGTGGGCGCAGTGATGCCATGGCACTTAATTATGGTTCCTCCTGTGAAACAGCTTCCCAGCTCATCCCAGTAATTACCCAGCATTGTGGCTACTCAGTGAGAAGGGCCAGCTTACCCTGGACCCAAGTCTCTGTTGAGATTGCTACAAGAGGAAGAAAGGGACCCCAAAGCTCTTGGGAAATCAGGCTCTCCTTTCTTTGAAAAGAGAGAGACAGAAAAGGAGAAGTCAGCTGAAAGAGCACCACTGTGACCATGTGCTTCTGTGCACAAAGCTCACAGCGTGGGAGGAAGTGGCTGCAGAAATGTGACCCAAGGTCCAGACCCTGGTCCCTGGGAGCCCAGAGGCCAGCCTCGGGCGGGCCGGGGCCTCTGCGGCAGAACGAGGAGGTGGAATCTGGGCCAGCTGTTGGGCTGGCCTCCATGGGGGTCCCAGTTCAAAACCCAAAGGCTTAAGGGTCCTGAGCTGCTTTGCCTATGTGTCTGCGGAGGACCCTCTGCTGCAGGGAGCTGCTGGGTGACAGGAGGGGGTTTGGGTGCTGGAGGTACACGAGGGGGTGCTGTGGTGTGTCCAGGAGCACGGGGTTCCCCCCAATAGCCAGGTAAGGCTAGGTGACCCACTGTGCCCTTGTGTCTGAGATGGAAGGGGTCCTGGCACGTGGGGAAAGTCCCAGGTCAACAGGACAAGCTGGTCTCCCTGGACGAGGACTAGCAACCTCAGGGCAGGGCACTGAGGCTCTGGCTAGTGGGAGGGGCAGCATCTGAGATATACCTTCCTTCACCAAATTCAGGGGAAAAAATCTCACACCCCAAACCAAAACTACCACCAAAAGAGACAACTTCCTGTCTGTGAACTTATCTGATACAGGGAGCCCTCATTTCTGCTAATGGCAACCACTTCTGATTTATCCCTGGGTTGAAGGAATTTCTTGTACCTTCCTCTCCCTGGTGATGGGATTGAGGTTCTGGGTCTCAGCTCTGCAGGCTGGGGAAGCGCTCCCTCCCAGAATGAGTCCAGTACTATATGTGAGCCACAAGGTCAGCAAGAGGCGATTGCAGAGCCAGGGGATAAACCAGGCTCAAGGCAGACTTGGGGCAGTGAGAGACATCCCAGACCCCGGTATCTGCCTCGGAGCCTGCCAAGGGACAGTTTATCTTGGAACCAGCCAGGCAAGGCTGAAAGGTCAAAGACCTGGTATCTAAGAGAAGGTTAATATGTAGATTGCCTGGCTACCACTGGCTCAGTTTTCCCCATGAGACTTCTGTATTGCAATCGGAAGCAAATCTGAGCCCATCCGAAATCCCTCTGATCAATGCAGATATCGTTTAAAACATCTTCCTGTTGGCAGCAGGGATCATTCTTGTTTTATTTCTGGGAGGACAATTCTGAAGCTGGTTGTTTTAAGATGGTTTCAAGTACAACGCAACTAATTTTCTTAAAAACATCACATTCATTGGATGTGATACTGCCACCTTCTTAGAGGAAGAGCTGTTGGGTTTGCAGCCCTCTGTGTTTGAGATAAGCTATCTTTTGACAGCATTACTGAGATTTTTTGTTATGTAAGATAAGATAAACGTAGGTGTTGCTACCTAGAATTCTGCATTTATTAAAATCTTAAAGTTCCGTATGTTGATTTGAGGATGGAATAACAAACGCTGATTTGCTTTTAAAGCCACAATTGTAGAAGTAGGCTCTCTTAAGGGATTTACAGGGAATCTTGGTGTTCATCCTTTCCCAAGAAGATAAACTAGATTTTTGCTTGGTATTGTACTTCTGCGATATATACATATACACATGCTTATGTTTTAATTTAGGAAAGAGAAACAATTGTAAAAGTACTTAGTTCCTGAGCTGTTTTTCCATAATCTCAGGTCTCTTGAAACTATTAAAACGAATCTGCATAAGGCTCTCGGATAGTGAATATTCAGTGTATGGTTTCTTACATGTTCTCACGTGGGCTCCTGAATCCTTCTGAATTATGCCAGAGATTATTATGGTTCAGTATTAGGGTTTTGCTTTCAACTTTCTGAACTGTAGTGACACAGGGTGTGTATGAAATATGGAATTGTTTAGTTAAAAGCTTCCTTCACTCTTATCTGTTTACTGCCCACCAGTATCAGCTACCAAAAATAAGGCTAATCCTTTGTCTTCTAGTAGAGGGATACTTGGTGATGGTAATGTGTCCTTTCTTGTGTTCCCAAATACAAAAACAATATAATTCTTGACAGCTAGCTTGCCTGCAGAGGGAAGTTTCCAGGTAAGAAAGTGTGTGTGTGTGTGCACGCACACATGCACACATAACATATTTTGAAGTAAGCTAACTATAGACCATAAACCACTTTATATATATGGGCTTCCCTGGTGGCTCAGAAGGTAAAGAATCTGCCCGCAGTGCATGAGACCTGGGTTTGATCTTTGGGTTGGAGGGCATGGCAACCCACTCCAGTGTTCTTGCCTGGAGAATCCCATGGACAGAGGAGCCTGGTGGGCTACAGTCCATGGGGTCGCAAGGAGTCATACATGACTGAGCAACTAAGCACAGCAACTACAGACCATAAACCTTTATACTTTATGTGCATCAACTCAATAAACCAGTCAAGACTGAATATTTGTGGTAAAAGATAATACAAATAAGCTATCATATATCAAATGCTTATCATGTGGACTCAGATGGATTCTGGTATCTAAAAGACCAAATTAAAAAAATGGACATTTTTATGTTATGATCAGGAGTGTCTATATGTAAAATTAGCATGTTTAGAACAGTTTATATCCTTTAGTCATCAAATAGATATGGGGCTGGGGTCCCAGTGGGGAAATGGCTATAGTATCAGGAAGTAAATTTTTAAAAAAGTCTTCCCCTAGATAGTACAAGACTTGTAGAGAGGTATTTGTTGTTGTTCAGTTGCTAAGTTGTGTCTGACCCTGTGGCCCACCAGGCTCCTCTGTCCGTGGGATTTCCCAGGCATGAATACTAGAGTGGGTTGCCATTTCCTTCTCCAGGGGATCTTCCTGACTCAGGGATCGAGCCTGTGTCTCCTGCATTGGCAGGCGGGTTCTTTACCACTAAGCCATCAGGGAAGCCCCAAGAGAGGTGTTGTGTGCTCAGTCATGTCTGACTCTTTGTGGACACGTGGATTGTATAACCTGCCAAGCTCCTCTGTCCACAGCATTTTCTGGACAAGAATCCTAGAGTGGGTCGCCATTTCCTCTTCAGGAATCTTCCCCACCCAGGGATTGAACCCACATCTCTTGAGCCTCCTGCATTGACAGGCAGGTTTTTTTATCATTAGTGCCTCCTGGGAAGCCCCAAGAGCGGTACCAGGGAAATATTAATAAATCAAGGGCAGTTGATGCCCTTGTGTTTTTGTATTTATGTTCACAGACTTCATGGATTTTGGCAAGCTGAGTCCCTAAGTTTGTGGAAAGCTGCACTTATGTATTTTCTGCATAAAAGGTAGCTCTCAAATGTTAAACCAAAATATTTACAAAGGTAGCCTGTGCACATATGCGCTACATATTTTCTTTGAAAATTGCAAGATGACATTTTAAGTAATTGCCAATTTGTTTCTTTTGAAACTTTGTAGGTTGCTGCAACAGGAAGGAAAGAATTCTCCATGTGAGTATGTACAACTTGTATGGATCTTCAGGGTGTTATGCTGAGTGGAAAAGGCAGTTGCAAAAGGTACATATCTAAGCTAAGCATTCTCAAACTGGTAAGATTACAGAGATGGAGAACAGTGAGGGATTAGGGAAGCAGAGGGTGTGAGTGCCTTAGGGCAGCCCAAGGGAGTTTCCTTGTGGTGATGGAAGTTCTTTATCTTGATTTGTAATATAAACCTCAACATAGAATTATATACAAACCAAGAATATATATGCATACATACCTGCAGGAGAACAATGAGTACATTCAAAAACTGGTAAAATCCAAAGGCGGCCTGAACTCTAATCCTCAATTACTGTCAATGTCAATTTCCTGATAAGGTTATAGTTACGGGTGGGGGAGCCTGGGTGATAGGCACACAGGATCTCTCTGGAGTGTTAATGTAACTTTTTGTGAGCCTGTAATTATTTCAAATTATAAATTTAGACTCAAATCCTTCTGCTGAAGAAAGGATTCCAGCTACCAATCAAAAGTACTTAAGAAGTAATTTAGTTGAAGACTGGTATCCTTTCAGGACACAGGTTTTTAAGATATAAATGCTGAGACTCCTCATTTAGTATATACTTAGTAGTACCCAGGTCTGTAACTCTTAAACTGTAATTTAAAGCAACTGCTGTTTCCATAACTTTTATTAAACTTGTAGAATCAGGAAGTTTTAAGACTGAGCAGGAATCTTACAGAGAATGTAAGCCAAATTTTTACCTTTGGGTTTTGGTATCCCCATTTTTCATCTGAAGATTATGTCCTAGACTGCAATGCCCTGCCTAGTTCTAATTTTTATAACCCACAACTTTACAAAATAAACCATGGAAACTTTAATGGTGATCTTATAAATTTTTCTTCAATATTTACTGATGAGACAAACTTCTCAATTTATGGCTGACTGCAAATGTGGATGCAGAAGAGACTCATTTAACATCATCTCACACATTATAAACACTTGGAGAGTAAATTATCTGGGTTTATATTTACCACTTAGCTAAGGTTTATAATTTTCCAGGACAGAGGATCAAGGCAGTTTTCTGAGATGACATATTGTTACATAGTCCCTGTACAAAATGTATGACTTCTGTCCATTTGAGTATGTATGTGGAAAGAGGAGGCTACTTAGACCTACCTAGCAGGTCTGCCACCAGACCTACTAAATTAATCCTGGAAAGATTCTGGCCAAACATGACAACTCAGGAAACTTGAAATAGTCATTATCATTTGAGAATAAATGCAGACAATGCTCTCTCAATGACCAATATAGCTTAAGCTTAATTTTTCACATCAACTACTCTTTTTCCTGGAATACTAAAAGCTGATGACCCTTTGGGGAAACTGAGGCCATCACAGAAACAAGCTCAGAATGCACCAGGGTTGTGTCTGGCCTGATGACAGCACACATCTATAGACCAATCTGAGCGGCAGCATTCTCTGCCATGGTGTCGATTTCCCTTAAGTCTGTAACAATCTGAGTCATAGTCTTATGAAAACAAAAGAAGACCAGTAACTCACAGCATCAGTGGAATCATTTTATTAACAAAAGGAACCCATGGGGTTCAGACAAGAGTACAAAATACAATTATTTTTTCTTCTTGTGGGTTAAATTGTTACATTTTTATAATAAAAATAAAAAGCTTTGATAGTTAACTTATCAAAAACATAACCCCTGCCTACTGAGTTTCTTATTGTGCAAAACAAAAACATGAAATTTCTGCCCATGGAAGAATTCTGTGAGCCAAAAGATGCACATTCTCAATTTCAAAAATTTTGCATCAAAAAGAAAATTCTAAGGCCACGGTTTCTTTGCAAACGAAACAAGAGGAGAATAAACAAGCAAACAGCAGCTAAATTTTTATCATCATTCCCAAGTGTTCTCTACTCCAATGTAGAATCTTCTACATTCGTCAAATAACTTCTTGATTATAAAAAGGTATGCAGTTTCACCCTACTGCTTAAGGTCAGATATACCAATATCAATTCAATAAGGCAAATCATACCTTTTAGCTATTCTCATAAGTGCTAGAAAATCAGCTGTTTTAATTTGATGGGTGCACTTTATGATTTCTTTAAAAAAGGTGGCAAGACAATCCAAGTGAAGACTCTAGTAAGCAGCTGCCTTTCTACCTGCAGTCAGATAATTCAATTTTCTCTTTCTCTGTACAATTTTGTTGTTTCCTTCACTGTGTTTTGGTATCATGGAGATTGACAATGTCTTGACAAAACACGTAAACTATAATTCAGAGGTCACGAAATAGCTGGAGATGATCTTTTTTTTAAAGTACAAATAAAACTGTTGAGACAACGCATAACTACTTACACACAAAAACAAAGCAAAATAAAAGATCATCAAAAAACCAAAGGAAAGATTCATGACAATTTCAGTACCGCAATTATTGGGAGAACAGTTTGCACTGTGATTTTCAACAGAGGCTTACAACGGAAGAACAGCTTAAGATGCTTACGTGATTACAGAGAAGAGAGGTATGCCCAGAAGGATTAAAAGTGTACATTTACCTAATGTTTGTATAAAAATCCCTGATCAAATGTCCACCTAATTTTTACATACAAAATTTAACCTTAGGACTTTTCTAACTGAGTATACTGATCGAAAGAAAAGCTAATCGTTCAGTTGACTGAAGTACAGTATTTGGCATGGGAAGCACCAGGGTTTCTAGATCAAACCCTTAGGACATGGAGAAAACCAAAGTACTGGGCTGGTCCAAAATCTCTATCATGGGGATCCCTACCTCCCTTCCACATAGCATCCAGAAATACTCTCAGCTCACGAAACCAACAGATTAAAGTAAAAACAAGTGAACATTTGACTCTGACTAGGAGGTGAGAGAGGAACATAAAAACACTGCTCAGACTTTTAGCAGCAACACAATCTTGTTGGTATGAATATCCTGAGGCTAAAGGATAATAAAATATTGCACCAAAACGATAAAAAAAAAAAAAATCACAGTTTAAAGAGAATTACTAAAGAAGTAGAGTAACAATGGACAACACAGTGACTGCCATCATATCAGTACACTTATGTCTCTTGAGAGAAATTAACTTTATGACTTAAAAAAAAAAATGGTATTTCTGCCTTCTTGATTTTACATTAACTTGAAATACCCTTTGGTATACACATACTAACTTTCATCTAATGCTGACCTTACAAGTTTTGCCCTTAGTCCAATTTCAGGTTTGGGGATAGGAGAGCTAAGACTGCTATAGGCAAATGAGCAGAAACTCCAGAGAAGACTTCTCAGGCCTGGAGTTTTAAACCGAATCTGATTCTGGCAACATCGTTAGAGGTAGGTAAGAAAAGGCCTTCTTCCCCCCACTGTGCAGTTATCAACGCATCCTAAGGAAACAAGCTTTTTTTATCCTTTTATAAATATGCTCCTAGGTAATTAAGACATGAGGAAAATCAAACATGTACCCTGCTAAAGTACTTAAAAGGGGGTTAAGAAGTGGCAACTTCAACAAAATGTGTTGTCAAGTTGAAATTCACCTTTCCCCTTTCAACTGACAAGCCTTTAAAGGAACTCATTCTTGGTTTCATAATACTGTAGAGCCAATTTATAAACTACTTCTTAGACTATCACTAAAAGAGGGAAAACTGTACTTCATTAGTACCTCCTAAGATCATGACTTCAGAAAAGGACTCTTTTAAGGACCTTCAGTCCTATCGAGTATGGTAAGAAATCACGACGACCCTGACGCTGGAGGGTCTCGCTTCGTATTTAGAGTGGGCCCCTGTCCTGTTCACGCACATACTTGTGCTGCTACACTCTCTAAAGTCAAGTCTCCTCCCAATGCGTCCACATTGCCTCAAAGCTTAAGACACAGCTGCTCCACTTTGAGAAACCTTCTAAAGATATGCTCACAGTGTTTCCACTCTTCACAGGCACCTTTCTCCTGGGTTGGCACAGGCACCCCTTCAACTTACTCTATCACCATCTGGACTTTCAGTACATTCTGAGACTTTTCACATCTTCATCCCATTGTTCAAAGGTGACACAAGACCACATCACAAACTGGCCCACTGGAAAGTTCTCGTCGCATATTTTTTAATTTCTTCCACCTTCAGTCTTGACGTTTAGTTATGTTCTTAAGCTAATCTTCCCTCCCTATTCCCCAAAAGGGCAGGGGGAAAGAACCAACGTTCTAATTTGATGACGAACACAGTGATTTCTGAAACATGTTCAAAGAATGAAGGAAACAGGCTGGGTCTCTTCTACGTCACTAGGATGTGGATCAACCTGCAAAAATGAGCAGACCAAGGTTACTGTTGCAATGTTCTTTAACACAACCACAGAATCTATTTCTAATCACATGATGATAGCTGAGGCAAGCTGCTTAAAGCTACTATTAAGAAGTCCCAAAGAAGTTCTAAGAATACTATTAAGTTCTCTGCATTCAGGTCCTTAAAGGCAATTCATGGTACTCTACATGCATGCTAGAGAGTACCAAGAAAATACTGCAAAATGTGGTAAATGGACCAGTGATGATCTATCATCATCATCATAAAAAAGGTCGTATGTATCTTTTAATAACTGGGACTCAACAACGGACACAAGATTATTTATATACAGAACAACACAAGCCTAGTTTTCTTTTAATGTGTTTACCTCTGAATAAAGCGGCGGAGGCTGAAATCGGAATTCCTGGATGCAGGCAAACATAGGACAGCATGACTCTCCCTCACAATTAGGGGGCTGAGGGTAAGGAGGAACGTGTCTGGAGAATTCTTCCTCCGACACCACGTCTGCATAATTTGGTGGTGCTGAAAAAAACCAAAAACCAAAAAAAGCAGTTGGATCTAAGAAATCCAGGCAGAAACTAATTACATTAATGTCTTCTGAACTCTGATAAAAATAAGAAATTTATCTTAATTTGAAAATAAAACAAATGGTATTCTTCCCTCTAATCCAGAAGCTTTTATGCCCATTACAACAAAAAATATTCAGTAGATTCTGCTTTTATTAAGTACTACTAACACCGATTCTATTCTACTCTTTTGAGTTGTGTACACTATAGTCTAGGTAAAAAAAAAATCATGAAATGTGGCTACAAAAAATACATACATAACAAATCATACTCTCGATTATTTTTCATTATTTAGCTATTATAAAGAGGAGTCAGAGATGTGGACTGTATTTCTAGACTGCCATTGGGAACTCTGTGTCTTGGGTAGGCTAAACTCTTAAGTCCCTGCCTAGAATAATGCTTGCTGATTTTTAGTAATAAGGAGAGTGAGGACAGTCACAGTGGCAGTAGCGATTATCATCTGAGCACTTCCCGTCTCACATGCCCTGCTCCTACGTACTCTGTACGTGTGACTTCATCATGAAAGAACCTCAAAGCATCTTACCTTCGGGCTGCTCCGGCAGAGTCAGTGTCAACCAGCTCATATCCATAATGAACTGGCTGGCAACGCTGGAGTTTCTGCTGCCAAAGCCATTGTATGGAACTGTGCCAATCACTAAGGGCAGCTCAAGCATCAGCTTTTTAGCACCAGGAATGTGAATATACACCTAATACACCAAAAACCAAAACAACGAGAGAGAGAGAGGCACAAATGTAAGTTAAACATCATAGTAAGTAACCCAATTATTTTTCATAAAAAAAGCTTTTGTCTGCTACTATTCCCAACACAATCGCAAACTGTCCTGACAGAATAAAATGTGCAAACCGAATGAACAGAGAACGCTCTGTGCTGGAGAACCGTGACCTGAACACACTCACTGTGAGTGAGCGCGCCTCACACAAAACCACAGGAAGTTAAGGACGCATCTGCGCCGTAACGAGCAGCCCCGACGGCATCTTCGCTCTTCCATCTTAATTAAACCCCTCAGGGGTTAGTTTTTGATGAAAAAACAGAGGCCGATCCTCTGTTTCACAATTTGTTTTAATACTGACATGACATCTCTCAGGAGCACAGCACTGGGAATGGCTCCATGCTGCGTGTTTCAAACCTCCCCGAGCATCGTACTCACGGCTAAGGAGTAGTCTACACGGATGATGCAGCAGTCCAGGATGGACGGGGTCACGGGGGGGATCTTGAGGGTCTTCCCATTCCACGTGTCGGTGCTCCCGGAGGCGATGTGGTTCCCACGCACGTTGGCCACCATGAGCCGCACGGTCTTTGTCTTCCCGCTGGCCAGGTATGTCTGAGTCTGGAAGATGGCAGCTTTGGGAACAATCAGACGGGAGGAACAGTTCTCTATTTCTGCATAGATCGGGATAGCTTCTCCTGAGAAGAAAACAGAAACACCTTCAGACTCTTCAGCAAGTTCTCACCACAGTGGAACAGAGCTGTCCCAAAGCTGAAATGTGGCAACGTGACTTTTAAGAAATTGAGAAGCCTCATGGAAAAATTTACCCTGCAAATCTGAGTCAGATAAAAGAAAATTTACTGCAGCTTGTGCAGAAAATGTTTTCTAATTATTGGATGATTCACTTTTCTAATGCAGCAATATTAGGCTACCAGTTCTCAAGATCTGTAAATGACCATGATCTACAAAAATTAAGAGAAAATATACAAATGAATGATTAGTACTATCTTAAGTACCAAACTCCTCAATGCTTAACAAAATCTGCCCCCAAAAAGAACAAAGTTTGCATTTTAGGAACTGATGTTAAGCAATGGATGGCATGAACAAGTTTCACATCCACATTACACATCCACTTTCAAACTATCCCATACCATCCCTGTCTCCAACAAGCCAGAACCCTGGAGCAGGGCCAAATCCACTAGATGGAAATGGGCCTTTCACAGATGGCTGTTCTGGTATCAGTCGGACTGTTAAGAGTGTCAATGTTCTACGTTTTAGCCCTGCGTGTACAATTCCCAGCACGGAGCAGAATGCCCAACAGTATTTTCATACAGCAACAGCTCTCTTCCAAGCAACACTGCTTGGGATATGCTTCTGCAACATTAAAATAAATGCTGGCATCTTCTCATTCTGGTGTTAGTCTTAGTTATGAACGTACCAGGACTGAAGTCAGAAATATTAGGATCGTTGGGATCTACTCATTTATTTACAAATATTTAAGTATCAATGATTTATACTAGAACCAGAAAATTGTATTACTCACGTTTTAAAATAGTATATACTTCATTAATCACAAAACATACTATCAAAAATTACTTCCAATTAGCTAATTAATGAATCTTGCATTTGGAATTTTGGACAGTTTGCTTACCATTGCAGTATCCCTTTCTTTCAATTTTGGCACTCAGCGAGACTGGACCAGAAGTGAAAAACCAACAGCCAACCATTTTCTCTTGAGTTTTCAATACAGGGGTCTTTAAAAGTTCAAATAATAAAATTACTTAAATTGATCTAGAAAATTCATACAACTTACGTCATTTTTTTAAAATAAAATAGTTGTAAAGAAATGTCTTCCAAAAAACAAATCAACCTTTTTTATCTTCCTGTGACATTTTATGCAACATACTGAAAGAAAGCATTAAAAATCATTCCCTTTTAAGGAAAACTAAGTGAATTTTCAGATTCAAATTAAGGTGACAGCATCTTATTTTATTCTATATTTTCATTGTGTTTCTGGGAAATGATATTTCATCCTTTAAAAAAGCAATCAGAACCTAACTGCAGCAGTACCTATTAACATGACAGAACTACCTTTTCTAAAAAAGACTTCAGGTGTAGATCAGGAGGAGAAATGGCATACAAATCAATAATCAGAATGTTCTATTTGTCTTGGCGTTTAAAATGTTGAATAAGCAAACAGCCTTTTGTCCTTACTTCAAATGCATTATTAGGCAGAAATTTCAAGTGTACTTAGAATTATTTGGGGCTTTTGTGTTATGGCAGTACAACAACACACCAATGTAATGGATCTAAAGGATTATTGAACTCACCACCCCAACTTTCTATTCTATATCAGAAAAAAAAAAGCAACACAAGGTTTAAAATACTCAGTTTACAATAGGCACAAGCCAAAATTCACTATAAAACCCAAAGTTGCAATATGTAGCTTTTTAATTGTTGAAAGATAGTAAAGGATAATTAGCATCTCTTATTGCGAAAAAAATAAATTTTAAATTATTTGCCACAATGGCCCCATAAGTAAATTAGAATTAGTTAACCACTCAATTCTAAGTAGTTTTTAAAAACATAAGGCAGTTATTAGCATCATCAATTTTCAAAATAGGTGTTGAACAGGTGGTAAGTCACAGCTATAAGCTGGGTCAGGCTATTGCATGATTTTGGCTGCAAGGGATCATGCAGTTAGGGCTTATCTGTTACATTTTCAGAATAATTCCATAACAGTAAATTCTATTTTATTTTAGTGTGAAAATAGAGTTAAACAACTTTTAACTCCTATTTTTTTTTTCCCCTGATCTTTAAAAACACTGGCTAGAAAAAGGAAACCTCCAGTACTAAAAATACATCTTTGCAACATCAGTATCATGATGGAAAGTTTAAATTATTAAGTAAAAAAAAAATCATTCATTCATATTTAAATGAAGAACAATTAGGTCCTTAGTAGCTATCATGAAAGTACAAGGTATAATTTTATATTATTTTGATAATATGGGTCTAGATAAAAGAATCTACCTCATTAGCTCCCATCTTGCCTATTCTGTTGTTACTTGCAGCCTGATCTTTCTTATCAGCCTACAGTATTTCTGGTCATTATTAGGAGTTCAATGCTTTAATGCAGCCAAATCTGTCATAAGGAAATGAGAAGTGAAAGGAAGTCCAGAGCAGCTGCACGCACTCACTTAGCGTCAGAAAATGACATGCAAAATGCACGGAGACACAGCATAATGGCCTGAGCGTCAGTAACAGGCCGAGCATGATTAGTACTCTTCCGTAATTACTGTTCCTCAACCTGCTATTAGGGGAGAGTTTAGAACGCCACAGCCCTGTGGCTGTGGCTGCTCTGGGAAAAGTAACGACTCTCTGTGCGTGCATTATTATTATTAAGCCTTATTAATGCATTTCGAGCCCATGTAACTTTTTGGCAAAAGCAGGCCTGAATAACAGGGACACAATCAAGAATATTACTGCACACAATTTGTAATTTGCCCGACTTAGAATCACATATTTATAGTGAATGCGTATGGGTTATAAGATTACATCAAAAAGTGACAGGGTGGTTGGCCACTAGCCTTGCCGAACGCAGGGATGACAGCGGAAAGCGAAGAGGAAGGGGGCCGGGGGAAGGGACGGCCAAGAACGTACTAGTAACGCTGGTGTGTTGACATCGATGTGACTGACGACCTGGAGTTCCCGCTTAACGCTCTGATCAGGTGCCTGGGGTCGTTCCAAAACCGCTCTCACGCAGTACTGAATGCTTCCATATTTCCCAGTGAAGGAGGTTACCAGAGGTCTGCAAGAGACCGAAGACGTGATTTTTCACGTTTCTTTTTCAGTACAAAACGGGGAAAAGCTCTGCAAGTGTTGTGGTGGTGGTTTAGTTGCTCAGTTGTGACTCTCTGTGACCATGGACTGTAACCTGCCAGGCTCCTCCGTGCATGGGATTTTCTGGAGTGGGTTGCCATTTCCTTCCCTAGAGGATCTTCCCCAACCAGGGATCAAACCTGCATTTTCTGCTTGGCAGGAAGATTCTTTACCACTGATCCATTTGGGAAACCCTTTAAATTAAGTGTCGGTTTTGCTTAAAAAAACAAAGGTGAAGGGGGTGGGGTCCATCAGGGGTCAGTTAGGGTAAATATTTACACCTGAGTGTTAGAAGGCACTCAGTATCCATACAGTGTACACACATGTTCCAGGGAAAGACAACCCCCAAAGCCACACAGTTTCACTTACTCAGATGGAAGTCGAAAGCTAAATGGAAATTCATGTTTTCCAGGCTGTATTAAGAGGATGCCTTCCCCTAAAAAAGACAATATATTTTTATTTGTTTCATATTAGATCAAGAATTTTCAGTGTAAATCATTTTTTTAAAGGGAGGTTTTCCTGGCCGTACCACTGAATATGCTTCAAAAAGTACATTAACCTGAGATTTAGAGAATTACTGATAAATTTTGAATCAACTTTTACCAAGTTCAGTCAATTTCAAATCACATATACGTGTATATATATATACTACCTGCAAACAGACCAACTACACAATTGCCATCAAGTACCAGAGCTCCCACATACATATGTATGTATACACAACCATACCTACCTATATACACATAAACATTTATTTTCCCCACTTGTATACTAGCATGAATATGTTAGTATACTACTATACTAACCTGAGATACAAATATTACATAGGACCCAAAACTAATTTAGAAAAAAAATAGATCTATTTATTTTAGGCATACCACAAAAATCAGACTATATACTCTTGGGCAGAGCTGGAAAGGAGGTGAAAAATTTCCTTGGTGTGTTATGAATATTGGGTATAATACTTACTAGCCAAATCAACAGGGCCGGTTATTAGGGAGGAATCATGACTGATCAATAGAGAGCGCTGCTTCACTTGGGATAGAGGGGTACGGATGGCCAAGCATGGCCACAGCTCCTTCCTCCTGCTCTGGGGTCAGCCAGCCCCGTTTCAGACAAACGGAAGCTTGTCCCTGACCGTGAGAAAGCTGGGAGGCAGGACCGAGCAAGGCCAGAGGCACTGCTGGAGCGCCGACTGCGCGCGCAGACTCTCAGTCAGCTCCAAAGCCAACGCCAGGGGCGTCAGTGTCGGTTGGGTGGCTCCCCAGAGACCTATAAATGTTCCCTTCATTCTGTGTGCACAGATCCAAGCACAGAACTAAATCCCCGCAAGGGTGGGATGACTGGGATGAAAACAGTGCACCAAGGACTGAGCACTTTCTCTGAGATCTGCCTGGTCAGTTGATACTAAATTGGAGATTTCTATTGTGGCCATTCATAGAAGAAATTTTAAAGGTGAGAAATCACTAGTGAAATGGAGTAATTTTCCACTTAAATAGTTAAAAGCTCTTAGGACTTAATACTCTTAAGACCTTCATTAATTCAGTTAATATTTCAACCCTGTACTTTTGAAAGTTAAAGTGTTAGTCCCTCGGTCATGTCTGACTCTCTGCCACCCTATGGACTGTGGCCTGCCAGGCGCTTCTGTTCATGGGATTCTCCAGGCAGGAATACTGGAGTGGATGAGCCGTCCCCTTCTCCAGGGGATCTTCCTGACCCAGGGATCAAGCCCTGGCCTTCTGCATTGAAGGCAGATTCTTTACCATCTGAGCCACCAGGGAGGCCCTTCTCACTTTCAACCTTGTGCTTTTAGAAAAAGGGGAAGCATCATTGGCTCATTCAATCTCCTAAATCTATCTCCAATTTTCAATGTGTGATACATTAGGGGGAAAAAGATCATAACAGCATTTGCCACTTGTGGTCATTCAAATAGAAATACTCAACAGCTGGTTAACTTGGAGGCATAGGGACACATTAAATGACGTGTTAAATGGCAGTGACAGAGGGAGCCCAGGGCTCGTGTGGCCGGGGTCACCCTACAAGCCGCAGCACCAGAAGGTGGGAAAGTCTCTCCACTCTGTAACTAACAAGTACTAGTCTCAAGGAATCCGATCCTCCTGAGAGCTGGGCTAAACTTCCAATTTGTAATCATCAGATAACTGAACATGACAAACTACTTAAAATGTTTAAAGATGTAGATTTCATTATGTCCAAGATTTACAGTGATTCATCGTCAGGTACAAAGCTGATACAAAGCTAAGTAACTTCAATCTCCAAATAGACCTTGGGAGGAAAGATGGCTACAGACACTTGTATGCAAGTAATGACCCTAGGATGCCAGGGGTGGGTAGCATCTTTAGAACCATTTGGGCAGTTGATGTAAGGAGTTGGCATGGAGACAAGGATTAGGTGAAGGGAAGAGCATAGCAGGCAAGTGTGAGTAACAGAGCTGTGCAGGACATTGGAAGACGGTAAGAGAGAGATGAAGTTCTCTCTTCAGAGAAAAAAACAAAGAGGAACCAGAACCACCTCAAAACATGAGGAGGAAAAAAAAAATGTTCAGACAGTTGGGTAGCTCAGCTGGTAAAGAATCCACCTGCCATGCGGAAGACATGGGTTCAATCCTGAGTTGGGAAGATTCCCCTGGAGGAGGGCATGGCAACCCATTCCAGTATTCTTTCCTGGAGAATCTCCAAAGGCCAGAAGAGCCAGGCAGGACACCCTCCATGCGTCCATGGGGTCACAAAGAGTTGGACACGACTGAATGACTAAGCACACAGCACAGCACTGGAATAAAATCTTTGCTTTCTTCTTCTTTATTAATTTTTAATTAAGAAGGTCCATAAACTGAATCATGTGTCCATTTCTGCTCTCAAGGTTTATTATCTTTGCCTTATCAATGAGACCTACAATGTCACAAGATGCTTCCTTCACTAACGGTTCTTCAGTCCAAGCTCATAATTCAGGGCACTGGTGAGACCCGGGAGCTACTGGACCAACACCGAGGCAGAGCCTGGAGCTCAAAGGTTGAGGAATGTACACAAGGTCATCCTCCTGGTGTGCCACCGACATGTGAAACCACCTCTCTGATATGTCTTGTTTTTCCACCAACATTACTGATAAAAGTATGAAGAAAATCAACCACCAAGACAGCAAGTAGTTAGATGAACAATGCTAACAAATTATCCAGTAGAGTTTTTGAAAACACATCCTACAGCCTAGATTTCTAAAAATCTCTTCAGGTGACTGAAATTCAGCTAGATTTTTGAAATTAAACAAACCTAAGAATCTACAGCTATATAAAGTCGCTAACTTCTCCCAGGCTATAGATATTAGGAGGTTTTTTTTTTTTCCTCTATGAAGTCAACTAAAATAGACTTATGATTTTACTTTTCGACAGTGTTTGTTACGGTATGTTCTAAAACAAGCTAGGATTTTTCAGGTTGTCTAGAATGAGCCATTCTATTTCATCAGAATGACAAAAAATCTGACTTGTGAATCAGAACACTATTTGATAGTCCAGATTTTACCAAAGTGTTCTTCCCACTGCAAATCCCAGGTCTAACTTCTATTAATCTTACATCTATTTACTCAGTAGTTATGGGCACAGAGATACAGGCAGTTCAAAGTCCTGGACAAAAACTCAGTAGTTATGGACACAGAGACAGAGTCTAAAGCCATGGACAAAAACCAGTTACTTCCCTCTTCCATTGCCCTTCCATGGCTGACTCCAGTCGGCCATCTTGAAAATCTGTGTCGTCTGTTACCTTTGGGGAAGGCCTGTGTGGGTTGATTCTGGAAACCATACTGATAAAAGGGCATAAAGCAAGAAAGAACTGTCATCTAACATACTGCATTTATTAATCCCAGAGAGGGCTTCGGTTCACATGCGCTTTCCTCACTGAAGTTTTTGGAATTAGTTGACTCTCACATACCTTGAGGATTTAACTGTGAACAGTCTACTGTTCTATAGCAGGACAAGGCAAAACTGCATTTACTATTGCTTTTTGTATAATACACAGCCAAGGGTAAACATTGATACACTGCATTTTACTCTTCAAGGACGAAGAGTCTACATCACTGTTTCATTTTACAGATAAATGCTGAAGTTGATGAGGCAGAAAGGTGAAACAGTTTAAAGCAGCTCCTCAACTAAAAGAAGACTAAGACTTACTGTCCCTGGTATTTTAAGGGAATCTATTTCTGCACAGAACACTGATGGAATCCATGTTGTGAATTCTCACATGGGTACTTCTGGAAAATCCTACACTATCAACGACTTCACAAAAAGGGTCATCATTCCTCCACAAACTCTTCCAGTGGCCAGATCCCACTGTCACCCAAGGTTTATGGGGGTGTAAGGAACGAAAGAAGATGCAAAGAAAACAAAAAGAAGCGAAGGATAAAGACAAAGGTAGAACTCTTAAACTAACCCTTTCCCCAAAAGGGGGACGCCCAGGATGATGGATCAAGTGAAAAAGCACTTCCTTTTAACTTCTAATGCTCAGGGAACAATTTCCCTCCTCCTAAGATTTGAGCTTTTTGCTAACTCATCATGAAGCAAGAAGGATGCGAGCTGGGGGTTGATGGTGAGGCAGGGGGAACGCTGGTGAAGGGAAGGCCCGTAAAACACCGGACACATCAGGACAGACTCTGATTCTGCCCTCCATTCCTTACGCCACAAGGAACAGGACCTAGAGCCCCAGATCCTTGGTTCCCATGGCAACGGCTCACTCCCACATCCTGCCTAGACGGTCCTGGGACCCCCATGCAGCTCAGCGCCCAGCGAGACAGGGGCGGGACGCCAAGTGCAGAGCAGCACCGTCTCCCCGGGGTTGTGAAGTGGGGGCTGCGGGGGCGCAGGCATTGTTGCTCGCCCGTCACAGCCCCCAAAGGGATGCTGAGCCTCCCCGCGAGCGGACCCCACCCCCGGAAACCTCTCCCCCGACCCGCTGGCCGGCGGGCGTCCCTCGGAGCGCTCCTTCCCCGTCCCCTCTCCCAGGCCGGGGTCGGCGCTCACCGGCCGGGGGCTCGCGCAGGCTGAGGCGCACGTTGAGGTACTCCACCTCCGAGGCGGCCGCCGGGGCAGCGGCCCCGGCGCTCGGGCCCCAGGCGGCGGTGGCGCGGCCCTGGGCCTCCAGGCGCAGCGCGCGCAGGGCCACCGGCTCGTTCGCCTCCAGCAGCACGTGTCCAGCCACGATCTCGCCGCTCGAGTAGCAGCCCTTGCGCTCGTCCTCGAACACCAGACCCAGGCTCTTCACGCGGCCCTCGGAGCCCACCGCCGCCGCCGCGGACCCCGCCTCGCCGCCCATCCTACCGGGCGACGCAGCCGCGCCGGGGCGGTCTGCAGCGGCCCGGAGCCGGGGGTCCCAAGCGGAACGGCGCCGCTGTCACGGGCGCCAGGCGCACGCCGAGGGCCCCCGCGGCCGCCGTGCGCTGCCCGGTGGAGCCCCGGCGCGGCGTAGGGCCTGTCGCTTTAACAAACCCCAGCTGGCGAAGGCGAGGGGCCGGGACAGCCCACCCTCGGCGCGCGCCCATAGGCCGGCTGGGAGCCCCGCGACGTGCCGATTGGTTGTAAAGGGCTACTGAGTCATTTCATTGGCGCGCCCGCACACGGGCTGGCGCAGGACGGCAGTGCGTGATCAAGGAGTGGTGACCAATCAGGGTACGCAAGGGTGCACGTGCACAGACCGCTTATTGGCTGTGTCAAGGCACGGTCCTGGGGCTCTGACCAATAAAGAGGCGTTGCGCCCATGTGGACAGCTAGTGGGGAAACAATATTTGTTAGGGAGGGGGCGGAAACAGGAGTCTCAGGCTTGCGGCGTGTCAGCCGTTCCCATGGTTACAGGTGGAGGCGGGGTTTCTAGTAGCCTGGGCTTACGGGGATTCACACTGGAACGTGAGGTTGTGGCTGCAATGGGCTTGTGTTTCTGATTACATCTGTATTACTTAAGAGGAAGTACGTGTCCTGGAAAAACGAACTCAACACTATGTCCTTGTAAGATTTGGGGACCGGCCGCCGCCGAATTTAGGTTCCCGAGCCCCAGCCTCTCCCGCGCGTCGGAATTGCCCGCCTAAGATAGAGCTGCAGACAGGCAGACTGAAGGCTGCGGTTCTCAACCTGCAAGGAACCTGAGGAGTTCAGCTGCCCGTCTCCTCTTTCAGCCTCTTTAAACTGAGAATGGTTGGAATGGTCCTTCTTCCAGCTCTGAATAAGGTCATCAACCAGGTTGTTTCTAAACAACGTCTGCCACCCAAGTTTCTGCCCCACCCTCGAGGAGTTCCTGACCTCCGTGTCATAATTCACGAAAATTTCCAGTTGCCTTGATGACTGGTTCGCCTTGTCCGCGGCTCCTGCGCCTCTCCTTGGTTTCGTTTCTTTTTTAATCCTCCACTCCTTCTCGATTCTAATTTTAGTATTATTGTTGTATCTCACGTCGCTGCCGCTATCTGTCTAGCCATCATTTTCTAACCCTTATACATTCTTCCCTTATAAAAAAAATACCAACGTTGGGAGCGATCACGGAATGACCACTCATAGACTGAGACTTAAAAATCTTCCCTGATATCGGTGTTTCTTTTGTTTTTTAAAATAATCCCCAACTAAAGGTTGATTTTCCGCTCTAAATTTAGCGGGTTAACGTGGAACTTTGATAAGGTTTTACAAGGTTTCCAACTTTTATCTCTTCCTGAAGAACATGGAAAAGGCCCCAAATCCGTCTCCGCATAAATTCCTGAAATAGCTGCTGTTCTCTTTTTTCCGCTTTATCTAGATTTGCCCCCAGCATGCTCTTACTCCTTTCTCTCATTTCTTAACCTGACCTTGTATCCGCAGGCTTCCCTGCTACCTCAGCTGGTCAAGAGTTCACCTGCCATGCTGAAGACCCCAGTTCCATCCCTGTGTGTTTAGACCAACCTAATCATTGATATGACTGCTTTTAGGGTTTTAGGTGTATTGTTTTACTATTTGCCTAGTTTGTGCCTGTGGTGGGTGTTTCTGTATCACACCTTTCCTGTCTTTTCACATATTCCTATATCTTTTAGTAATCTATTTAAATGTACCCACTGATTTTGAACTATATCTCTTCCTGGTGTTTTTGTTCTTTTTTTTTTTTCAGCAGTTACTCTAGGGGTCAGTAACCCTTTGAGGCCACAGTTGGCATGTATATTACGTCCAAAGGATTCCCTCTAGTATTTTAGAGAAGGCCTGCTGCAATGAGTTCCCTTAGTTTGTCTGAGAAAGTTTTTTTTTGACATCATTACCGAAGGATATGTGTGCTAAATATGGACTTCTGGGCTGGCAATTCTTTTCTTTCTTTCTTTTTTTTTACATTGTCACATAACTTATTGTTAAAATTGAAATAAACTGGGTTTACAACGTTATACTGGTTTCAGGTGTACGGTGTAGTGTTCTTTCTTTTAGCGCTTAGCAGATGTTATACCATTGCCTTCTCAGAACCTTGGTTTCTGATGAAAAACCAAACAGTCCTTCCAGTTGTTCTTCCTATGGACATACATAAAGGGAATTGTTTTTTATGTCTACTCTCAAGATGTCTTTCTTCATCTTTAGTTGTCAGCAGTTTGATTAGAATGTGGATAGGTCTGGTTTCCTTTGAGGTTGTTTTGTCTTACATCTGTATATGTATGTTTTTCACCCAATTTATGTTTTCCTTGATAATGTCTACCTTTTTTTCTGCATTTATCTCTTTCCCATCTCCTGTTGGGACTTAAATATCATGAATATTAGACCTTTTGATATTGTCCCACAGGACCCTGAGGGTGATTTTTCTCTCTCTTTTTTCTTTCTGTTACAGAAATTGGATAAATTCTGTTGATGCAAGTTCATTGACTCTTTCTTCTGTCACCTTCATTGTGTTACTGAGATCATCCCGTGAATTTCTTTGTTTAAAATCTGGTATTTTTTAGGTCTAAAATACTCACTTGAAGAAATAGTTTTTATTTCCCTGCTAGGAACATCAATCTTTTTGTTTATTTCAAGAGTGTCTACCTTTGTCTTATTGAACACGATGATGATAATTGTTTAAAGGTCTTTGAAAAAGTTTCTATAACAGGATAATCCTGAGCTTGACATCTGATTGTCTTTTCCTTTGAGAATTGGTCACATTTCCACGTATTTTGTATGTTGAGTAATTTTAGATTATACCATAAACATTTTGAATCTTATACAATTCTGAGTCCTGTTAAAATCCTCTGGAGAATGCCAGCTATTTTCTGTTGACAGGTAGTGAACCTGTGTATGTTCAGACTGTCCTGAGCTCTCCTGTGGGCAGAAGTTCCTACGTCAGTTCTTAAAGACTTTGTTCTCCTGCTATGGGTCTTTACCCTCCACAAACGGCTCAGAGTGAGCCTGGGACTCTGATCAGTTCATACACAGAATTAAGGGCTACCTTTCCCTATTTCTTTCCCCTTTATTATTTTCTCCATTTCCTGTGGCTCCCAGGGACCCCTTCATCCAACTGTCTGGGTAGAACTCTGGTGTTCTAGGAGTTTTTGCTACATGTACTGCTGTGATTGGAGTTACTATCAAGGCAAAACAGTGAGGAAAAGGAGAGAATAAAATGGGATCTTCACACTCCAGGCTGTAGGGTCCTCCATCCAGATGGACAGGTTTTCTCCTTGGGTTTAGGTTCCTGTGCCACCATGGCCTCCTTAGGGGAGGGCCAGGAGAAAAAAAAGAGAAAGAAAATCCCAAATCTATGTGACTCAACACTGATCGTAATGGTTATGTAGACTAAAATATGGAGGAGAAGAGACAAATCTTCCTGACGGAAGAATTCCCAACCACTGACGTAGATTCTCTTCTCTCTCCCCTTGAGCATGCGCTAGACTTACTTGTTTCCAACCTGGCAAACATGTTAGCCAGGTTAACATCACCAGTGATTAGTTATGTTGACAGAAGTTACCCTTGATGTGAGAGCATGAAAAGGACACTTCACTTCTTTAATGTTCTTTGCTGGAACCCATAACTCCAGTCTAAACATGAGCAAAACATCCAGCAAACCCAATCTGAAGGACCTGAGGAGTGTGCCTCAAGACTCAAGGCCACGAAAGCAAGAGAAGACAGAGAAAGCCCCAGAGAACCATGGAGACGTGACGACAGTGAAATGTGGCGTCCTGGAATGGCGCCCGGAACAGTGAGAGGACAGTGAGTCTGGAGTTTAGTCGTAGTTATACACCAGTATTGTTTTCTTGGTTCTAAAAAATGGAACATGATAACATGAGATGTTAACCATGGATGATATAGAGTGAGGGAGGCTCAGGGACTCGATACTATCTTTGCAGTTTTTCTGAAAACCTAAAGTTATTTTAAAGTAAAAGTTTACTGGAAACAACAATGACAGCAACAGGGATTTCCCCCATACTTTCCGGCTTGTGGAAACACCTTCTCTTAGTTCTCTGAAAGCGAAGAGTTCTCTCTGAATTTTTGCTGCCTGTGTCATCTTTGTTAGTTCGACACAGGGGTCACCCTTGGTTTCAAGTCAGGAGATAAAACCCTCCATAAAACTCACTTTTAATATGGTTTGCTTTTTACGTTTTGACTTCCCTCCCTAAGCTACTAACTGTTATTGGTGCTCAGATACTTTCTGTTATTATTATGGTTGTTGTTATTTTAACCATTATCAGAGTTTTAGTTGTCATCACTATGAGAAAGGTTATTGTATGCTGACTCCAAGTTGCCCAGTACCAGAATTTATCTTTAAGATCCTTCAGGTCTTATGGTGGCGGTGGTTTAGTCTCTAAGTCATGCCCTACTCTTGTGACCCCATGGACTGTAGCCCACCAGGCTCCTCTGTCCATGGGATTTTCCAGGCAAGAATATTGGAGTGGGTTGCCACGAGGACTCTTCCTGACCCAGGGATCAAACCCACATCTCCTGCAATGCAGCTGGATTCCTTACCACTGAACCACAGATCTTACAAAGGTAATTAAGTCACTACATAAGTCCCAGCTCCCATTCATTCTTGTGTCATGCACACATTCATTTTGATTTTGCCTAGTAAATTCAGTTTATGCTCACCCATACCTGGATCTTAATTTAGGGGTGGCACTGACAAGGTTGTTGACATATGAAATGTGTTTGCTGTCTGAATTCCTGTTTCAGAGCTGGAAAGCGAGTTCACAAAGCAAAGCCATCTAGGAAGTAGGAGAAGGACCTAACCTTTATTGTGCGCCATTGAATGCCAGTCAAGATGCTCAATGTATGCAGTCCCATTCAGCCTCACAGTAACCTGGTGAAGAGGCGCCTTGGAATGAGGTCCAAGTTTGCAGGGTAGGAGCCCGAGGTTCAGAAAGATGGAGTAGCCTGCTTCATTCCACAGTCGGTAAGTGCAGGGCCAAGGTCGGAAGCAAGGCCTTCCATCTTCATTAAACTGCCTTCAGTGTAAGTTAAGGGAAAATGATAAAGAAAGGAAGGGAAGAAGGATGGAAGAGAAAGGGGAAAGGAAAGAAGATGAACTTACTTTAATAAGTAATGAGATCAGATGTTGACCACTACCAGCATGGATTTCCTACTATCATATTATATGTGCCCTTGACTATGCCATGCTCCTGTCTGAGTTAGTGATGCTCTTTTGGACATGGCCAGCACCATTCTGGAGTACCCTGCCCATACATGCATACTCAGTCTCTTCAGTCATGTCCAACTCCGTGTGACCCTATGGACTGTAGCCCGCCAGGCGCCTCTGTCCATGGGATTCTCCAAGACAACAATACTGGAGTGGGTTGCCATGCCCTCTTCCAGGGGATCTTCCCAACCCAGGGATCAAACCTGCAGCGTCCCCTGTATCTTCTGCATCACAGGCAGACCTCTTACCACTGAGCCACCCAAGAAGCCCACCCTGTCCATCCATGGACCTAAATTGACCCTCTGCTTTCTTCCAAAAAATGATTTGTGGCAACTGCAGAGGAAATAACTGAAATGAGCTTTTCTTTTCTTTTTTTTTCTTCAAGGAAAGTTGGAAGGGAGAAGGCATATGAGGGAAGAAGGCAACTAAGGACAGGGATACAAGAGAAAATAAAACACAATTCTATAAAGAAATACTGCAGACAAGTTTTATTTGATTCTCCATTTTGGTGGAGAGATTGGAGTTCACACAAGGGCAGAAGGACTGTTTTGCTAAAGATATCTTTATTCTAAACAGCATAAGGATCCTGCCTTCTTCCTGCATGGTTTACACACAGGTAATGCTGTCGTGTTGTGATGACAACTGAAAAGGCAGAGCAAGGAAAGTGGTCTCCTGCGGATGAACTTAATGGCAGATTACAATTCCATTATGAAAACTGAACAGGCAGATCAGAAAGCAAGGCATGTGAGATAGTAACCATTAACGATCTTAGGTAAATATAATTAGATCTGTATTGAATGCAGGCTTGATGGGAAAAGCTCACTGTGACCCAACATCATTTGTTCTACATGACTGCCCCCTGCTCTGCCTTGGAGACGGTCACGTGGTAACAGCCTCTATCGTTGATTTCACAAAACACCTCCTTGCAAATGTTTGATGTTCAGGAAGAATTCTAATTAAATTAAGTAATAAAATTATCATGAAAGCCATGTAAATTGTAATAACATTTAAAAATCACTTTATGAACTGAGTCCAGAGAATCACGACTGTTTTCCTGTGGATTTGTGCTGTGAACATGTGAATGGGGGCCAGTCACATGCCCCGGCTCTGGTCCTGTTCAGACCCTTCCACCATCGGAGCCCTTCTCCCTGGTCTGAAGCCATACCCACTGTTGTCAGCTTAGTATGTACATTTGTAAGCTTCCCTGGTAGCTCAGGCGGTAAAATATACATCTGCAATGCAGGAGACCTGGGTTCAATCCCTGGATCGGGAAGATCCCCTGGAGAAGGAAATGGCTATGCACTCCAGTATTCTTGCCTGGAGAATCCCATGGACAGAGGAGCCTGGTGGGCTACAGTCCATGTGGTTGCAAAGAATCGAACACAACTGAGTGACTAAGCATGCACGCATAGTGTGAATAGTTTTATGTGTTTGTCTTGCACACACTCACATACATAAATTATCTTATAGTTATGGGCCTACACCCTGTTTTTCTTCATGTTGAAGTATCCTGGAGCTTTTTTTTATCAATACCTAAAGGTCTGCCTTTATGTAACGCACAATTCCATTTTGTAACAGCACCATTGTTTGTATAATCGAAGTACCCCTCATAGGCATTTAGGTAGCTTTAGATTTGGGGTTATTAATAATTACGGTGCTGAACATCTTGTGTAAGTCTCTTGTATATGTGTATAAGTATTTCCCCTAGGATAGAAACTTTACAGTGTAGTTGCTGGGTCAGAGGATGTGTCATTTTAAATGTAAATAGATGCTGCTAAAATGTCCTCCAAAAAATTATGTCCTCTTAGCGAGTGGGTGGCATCAATTTTTTATCTTGCCAACACTAGACATAACCAGTCTGAAATATTTTCCAGTCAGATGGGTGAAAAATGGTATTTCATTAGGGGTTAAATTTACCTTTTTTATGAATATGAATGACTGTGAGTGAAACTGCATATTTTTGCATGGCATGTAGTTCTGGGAGATGGCAATTCATCTTGTCCTTTTTCTCATTGAGTTGTTTTTTTTTTATGTATTTTGAGTATTGGAACTTGGTGTTATATATTGCAAACATTTTCTCTCATCTTGTGCATTTTCAGTTCAGTTCAGTTCAGTCGCTCAGTCGTGTCCGACTCTTTGCAACCCCATGAACCTCAGCACTCCAGGCCTCCCTGTCCATCACCAGCTCCTGGAGTCCACCCAAACTCATGTCCATCAAGTCATTGATGCCATCCATCCATCTCATCCTCTGTCGTCCCCTTCTCCTCCTGCCCCTAGTCCTTCCCAGCATCAGGGTCTTTTCCAATGAGTCAGCTCTTCGCATCAGGTGGCCAAAGTATTGGAGTTTCAGCTTCAACATCAGTCCTTCCAATGAACACCCAGGACTGATCTCCTTTAGGATCGACTGGTTGGATCTCCTTGCAGTCCAAGGGACTCTCAAGAGTCTTCTCCAACACCACAGTTCAAAAGCATCAGTTCTGCGGCGCTCAGCTTTCTTCACCGTCCAACTCTCACATCCATACATGACCACTGGAAAAACCATAGCGTTGACTAGACGGACCTTTGTTGGCAAAGTAATGTCTCTGTTTTTTAATATGCTGTCTAGGTTGGTCATAACTTGCCTTCTCAATATTACAGATGCTTTTAATTTAAACTGAATATAAATTCACTTGCTGTGGTCACATGTATCAATCATTACATTATGTTATCAATTGTTTTAATCATAAAAAAACCTTCCCTTTCTTGCAACTATAAAGCCTTTCTCTCTATTTTTTTTTCTAAAATTTTCTAATTATATTTTATCTTAAGCTCTTAAATAATCTGAGTCTCTTGTCAGGAAAAATACTTATTTCCCCCCCCAACAGATAGCTAATTCCTCCTACATAATTTATTATGATTGGTTTATCCCCATTCTTCAGTAAGAGAATATGTCTTTCTATCACACAATGAATTGACAAAGTCCATCAGTCTGTTTAAAAAGAAAAATTCTCTCTTGTACTGCTCTGTTGGCTGTGCCTACACCAAAGTAACATTTTGTTTATTTCAGGTTTTTCTACAGTATCCTTTGGTAACTAGTGGAGCAAGTATCACTTCCTTTCTATGCTTTAACCATTTTATTTTGGCTCTTTTTATACATGCTTTCTTCCAAAAGAAATTTTAGGACCAACCTGTCTGGTTTTCATTAAAAAAAAATTAAAGACAAAAAACTGTATATTCAATAGGGATGGCATTGGAGAATATTGAATTTATGTTACATTGTTGGGAATGAGCAGTTTTAAACACCATCCAGGAACTTACTTGTTCTTCAGTACAATTGTATCTTTTCCTTCATATGGGTCTTACACATTTTTGGTGAGGTTTATTATATATATTCTCTCTGCTATTTTGATGTGATAGGATTGTCTTCCTCCTGTATATTTTCAGATTGCTTATTGCTAGTGCGTGGGCTTCCCTGGTGGCTCGGCTGGTAAAGAATCCACCTGCAATGCAGGAGACCTGGGTTCAATCCCTGGGTGAGGAGATCCCCTGGAGAAGGGAAAGGCTACCCACTCCAGTATTCTGGCCTGGAGAATTCCATGGACTGTATAGTCCCTGGGGTCACAAAGAGTTGGACATGACTGAGCAACTTTCACTTTCTTTCAAGAAAAATAAGAATGCAGATGACACCACCCGTATGGAAGAAAGTGAAGAACTAAAGAGCCTCTTGATAAAAGTGAAAGAGGAGAGTGAAAAAGTTGGCTTAAAGCTCAACATTCAGAAGACTGAGATCATGACATCCGGTCCCATCACTTTGTGGCAGATAGACGGGGAAGCAGTGGAGACAGTGAAAGAGTAGGATTCAAACCTTATCTCTAGCATTTGCTGTGTAAAGTTGAGGAAGGGACTAAGTTCTCTGAGCTTCAGATGCTAACACCTTCCTCACTGTGGGTCACATTGTTGCATGAAAAGTGCCTGAAAGTGAAAGTGAGAGTTGCTTAGTCATGTCCGACATGGAATTCTCCAGGCCAGGATACTGGAGTGGGTAGCCTTTCCCTTCGCCAGGGGATCTTCCCAACCCAGGGATTGAACCCAGCTCTCCCACATTGCAGGCAGATTCTTTACCAGCTGAGCCACCAGGGAAGCCATGAAAAATGCCCACTATCCAATAAATGCCCAACACATGGTGGCCTTTGTTGTCCTTGATAGAGACGGACTGTGAGTCTGACAGGGCTGGTTTTGAGCCCTGGCTCTGCCACTTCCTCATGGCATGACCTTGGACAAGCCATTTGGACTCTTTAAGCCTCGGTTTCTTCAATTTCAGGCTGCTCATAATTAAAGGATTCAGTGAGAACACATATGTGTTAGTACTTTGTGAACTGTAATATTTCATGTGACAGTAGCTGGTAGTCATGTCGCTTCTGACAGTCTTCCTTCTGAAGGCAAGAAAAACAAATGCTCTTATTGAGATGTAGAAAAGAAGTATATTTTACTAGTTAACATTAAAATCATATTTGTAATTAGAACATTTAAAGGAAGCTTCAAATACTATCTGTAACCGAGGAAGAATTTCAGGATTTGGGGTGTCTGGAGTTGTGGGTGTTTTAAAGACATTCTCACCTAGGCCATTTTCCATAAAGGTGTGTAATAAGGATCCCAGGTAATCATCCGAGCCATTTGCTCAAAACCTCATGTCTCACTTCTTTCTTGGACCTGAGCCACACAGGATGCTGCTCTTTGAAGACATAATGACGCTGACTTACAGCCTTGATTTCATGTCCAAGTCACACCATCATAGATTATTTGGGGGGAGAGTGGGCAGTGAAGACGTCTCAGTTGCTTGGGTTCACTATTCTTTCTAACGATCAGAGTAGAAATAATCCTTTTCTTTTATTCATTGAATGTAGGATGGCATAAGAGGCATTTTGATTACGTTAATAAAATTGATTAATTATCACAATGTTGATTCTGAGTCAGAAATTCTTTAAAATTGGACACAGTGGGTTGCAGTGTAAGAACATTTGATTGAAGGAAACCTTATTGATGAGACTTTTTTTTTCATAATATCATATCCAGGCAGATTCTGCAATCAGGCAGTGGCTGATTTGAACATCCTAGAGGTACATGAAGCCCGATGAACCACATTCACCAATATGTGACAACCATCTGCTGCTGCTGCTAAGTCGCTTCAGTTGTGTCCAACTCTGTGCAACCCCATAGACGGCAGCCCACCAAGCTCCACCATCCCTGGGATTCTCCAGGCAAGAACACTGGAGTGGGTTGCCATTTCCTTCTCCAATGCATGAAAGTGAAATGTGACAGTGAAGTCACTCAGTCGTGTCTGACTCTTCGAGACCCCATGGACTATAGCCTACCAGGCTCCTCTGTCCATGGGATTTTCCAGGCAAGAGTACTGGAGTGGGATGCCATTGCCTTCTCCGGTGACAACCATCTAGTCTAACCTTGAAACAAATTATTTTGTAAAAAAGCCATTAGAAGTAATGAACTTTTCCAAGTAGAACTTTTAAGACTGCCAATTAATTCCTCACATTTATTGCCAATACCCTTGAGGTTTAAATTTATTGCTCAATGATTTTCAGAGAAGTAACACACTTTAAGCGTTGACTGGAAAAATCCACCTTCTCTTCAAATGCACGTGGGAATGATTTGCGTATACAGACCAGAGGTGGAGTTATAGGCAGGTATCTTTGGGACACTGACACTTGTTTACAAAATACCAGATGACTCACCTGAAATTTCACAACCACTAGTGGTGATTCTGAGAGAGGTCAGAGGCACGTCCCCACCCTGCTTGTGAAAAACCTTTGTACGTGGTATAGAGGGGTGAAGGCTAAGATTCACGACTGATTGACAGGTATTTGTTAAACTTGGATTTTATATCACTGAATGTAAACAAAAACAGACTCACAGACATAGGAAGCAAATGTGGTTACCAAAGGCAAAGGGGAAACGGGGAGGAATAAATTAGGAATATGGAACTAACAGATGCAAACTACGGTGTACACAGTAAGTAAAAAACAACAATATAGCACAAAGCGTTATATAATCAGTATCTCCTAATAGGGACTTCCTAGGTAGCTCAGTGGGCAGTAATTCTCACAGGTTGTTTCAATCCCTGAGTTGGGAAGATCCCCTGGAGGAGGAAATGGCAACCCAATCCAGTATTCTTGCCTGGGAAACCCCACGGACAGAGGAGCCTGGAGGGCTCCAGTCCACAGGGTTACAAAGAGCGAGACATGTCTGAGTGACTGGTTTCTTTTTTAATGTTGTAATGATGTATAATGAAATAAAATCTGCAAAAGTACTGAATCACTGTGCTCTACACCTGAAACTAACACGAGATTGGAAACCAACTATACTTTAGTAAAAACTTATTAATGTTAGTATTTTTTCAGGTTTCATGTTTAGGACGTAAACAGGATTGTACATGAGGGCAAAGACTACAGATGGATTTTCTTCATCTCACTTGCCCCGAGGTTGCGCACGTGTGCTACCAGTACAGACAGGTTGCTGAGAGCGGCAGGGGAAGGTAGAGTAGGGAGAGGAGTGACTGCTGATTACCCCAGATCCACTGTAGGTAGTCAGTCTAGAGCAGCGGTTCTGAGGAATTTTCCGGGAGCTTGAACAATACAGATGCTTGGTGTATCGCTGACCCTGCTCAGAGAGCCAGTTGTCTTGAAGTTCCTACGGTTCGCTGAACCCAGGGTAGGCAAGGTGTGAGCTAAGAGGCTGGAGGAAGACTTGAGGAACCATAGGGACTGCAGACACGTTTCTTCTCTCCCGGCTGGCCTGGCAGCCGGAACACAGCCTCTCTCCTGGCTGACGCGGCAGCCACAACATAGCCATAACGGAGCCATAACATAACCTCACGTAACATAGCCATGGGGTCACGCCAGTGTAGCCCCAGTGCAGCGGCAGGCAGGGCTTTCACGTGAAGTTCATACAGGGGTACCGCACACACACTAGCAACCAGGCGAGCACCTCGTGATGCGCATGTGCAGCGCTAGAAGTGATCTCAGCTGTCACATAGTCATTATTTACAATGCATGGGGCAAGAAAGTCGGAACACACCATCTTGGCTCATTTGCTCTCTCTCTACACTTGGGTTCCACCCAAACAAATTGAATCAAAGCCTCTGGCCTTGTCACTGATGTTTATTGTGAGCTTTCCCAGAAATCCCAGTTTAAATAGCATATCTGGTACAAGGACTATGGCTCTGAATATTTGTTGTCTGAAAGGTGAGTTAGTTCTCATTGGAAATGGAAAACAATCTGGTAATCTTTATTTGTTTAGCAACAAGGATTTGTTTAAACTTTATCAGGGTTTAAAGTTAGGGATTCAAAGAAGAAATAAAAATGTACGGGAAGTGCCAGGCTTGAGTTCTTAACCTGAGATCCCTGAAATCATAGGGGTTCTGTAAACCTCTGAAATTGTGTGCCAAGTTTGGAGCATATGTGGGTCTCTATGTTTAGGGGATGGGTGTTAGTCACTCAGTAGTGTCTGACTCTGCAAACCCATGGGCTGTAGCCCGCCAGGCTCCTCTGTCCGTGGGATGTTCTGGGCAAGAATACTGGAGTGGGATGCCATTCCCTTCTCCAGGGGATCTTCCACATCCAGGGATTGAACCTGCATCTCTTATGTCTCCTGCATTGTCAGGCAGGTTCTTTACCACTAGCACCACCACGGATGGGGAGAGAGGGGTAAAGATTCATCCCTTAGAGAGGATCCTCAAAAGCAGCCACAGAGGGAAAAGGCACTTGCGTGAAAGTCATACCCACGCAAAGATGCACAGTGTTAAAGAAACAGTGGGAGGGTCCTGAGCACTTGCCAAAATTGTCACTTTTCTTCCGTTTCTTTCACATGCTCTGATTCTTTCAGTCACCAGTTCCTTGTTCTCAGGGGACTGCTGTGGCTCCCATCTGCAGTCCTGCCCTAGAGAAAGTCATCTTTCCTTGGAGCACCTTAGCACAGCTGAGTGGGTTCCATCTCAAAACTGCAAATGATGAAGTAGAACAGATAAGATGAGTCTACAGCAAAGACTGTTGACAAGATACTTTATAACACTCAAGGGTCACATGAAGCGTCTTCTAATTCTTACCATGCTCCTGCTCCAGATTTCTGTTCCACTTTCCAGATATCTTAATATTTGACTTCCTTCTGACCTTCCATCTCCTCTTGGCTGGGACAGTTTTAGTTCTGGCTACTGGAAACCTTCTCATGAGCCAAAAGTCTCTGGCAGACCACTTAAGAGATTCCTGTCTTGTTTCTGAAATAAGGAATGTCTTCATGCCTTCAGCAACCTGCGATTTCAGTCTGTTTTCAAAGGGAGAATGGCAAATAGGTTTGAACTCACATGCTAAACCCCACCAATTGGTGAAAGCATCCTCATAGAACTTCTTAAACTGAAACATGCTTGGGAATTCTGCGAGCATCTTGCTAAAATGCTGATTCTGATTCCCTCTGAGACCTACTGTGAGTAGCAGGCTGTGGGAGAGTTGTGTTGAGAATGACATTGCCTGGGATCCTTTGGCCACGTCTGTCCAAGGGTCAGGGGAGGGTGGCAGAGGGTGCCCTGAATTTGCCAGATGAGATAACAGCTCCCGCACAGGAGTGCAGCCCTGCTCCTGCCTGGGGTGCTCTGTGGCTGCCGCAGACATCCTGCTCCGTGAGCCCCAGTTTTCCTTTTCCTTGTTGACTTGTTATTCCTTCCCTTAGCACAGAGAGGGAGATCTTATTGTCCCTACAACCCAGGAGCAGCTCATATTACAGCCCTGCCATCAGGGCGCTGGAGATCTGGCCTTGGCAGCCCTGTAAGAACTAGTTCTCTTCTGCCGATTGGATGGGTCTGGAGAGTCTCTGCTGCCCCAGCTGGCACCTTGTGACCAGAACCCCGGGTGTTCCCGAGCTTCAGTCGGACCCTTGCAGCTGTCTTGTTTCTTACCCAGGTTGAGGCATCCACTCCAATCCTCTGCTGAGTCTGGAGCCCAGCCCTTCTGAGGGTTGGCTCTGCTTCAGATATGGCTAATCCAACCCAGATGGAGTGCGAAGGTGAGATGCTGACAGCATCTAGGGATGGAACTTGGACTCTGAGCCGCAGCATTTCACCCTGCCTCCCTGGATGCTGCCCTTAGGGGCTGGTGCCAATCCTGCCTGGGCCAGCATTAGCTCTGCTACTGCAACTTGGTGAGTCAGATGTTGTTGGGACTTGTTCCAGCCCTGGAAGCTGCTGGCATGCTACATTATTATTATTAATAGTAGTGGTATTAGTATTAATAATAATGATATAAGCACTGACAATTAGCATTTATTGATTGCTTCCTATGTTGCAAGCTATAGACTAAGTGTATTACACATAT
The DNA here is from genome assembly GCA_024291935.2 of Okapia johnstoni. Taxonomy (NCBI): domain Eukaryota; kingdom Metazoa; phylum Chordata; class Mammalia; order Artiodactyla; family Giraffidae; genus Okapia; species Okapia johnstoni. The sequence goes on from CM044326.1 coordinate 7,212,843, forward strand.
TTTTTCATACAGTTCTCAAAAGAACACCATGAGATAGTTTCTCTTTTTGTCACAATCTTTGTAATAGAGAAACTGAGGCCCAGGGGGTTGAGGAACTTGTCCCAAATCACTCAGATCATGAGAGGTGGAGCGGAGACCGGAACTCACAGTTTTCATTCAGTTTTAAAGCCTGTGCTCCTAATCACTAGGACACACTGTCTCCACTGCCAAATGCCCAAGCCCATCCCTGATTGACAGCTGCTATATCTTCAGCAGTGAAAAACCACTAATGAGTTTCCTTTAGAAGCTGCTGAATGTCAGAGGGAGAAATGTTTGGGGGAGGCATCTGATTCTGCAACATTTGTGCTCTGGAACTCTGCATAAGCAAAGTTCTTAAAAGTTCGTGGGCACACTATTTGCATATAAATGACTACTCACAGTTTAAATATCCCGGAAGGGAGTTGATACCTTCTGTCGTTCCCGATTGGTGTAACGAATGATTTCCCTGGCAGACAGTCACACTGCCGCATGGAAATGCTGCCAGGCAATGCAGTCATATGGTCCTGAGCTGAGTGCTGCCAAGGTCGCTGGGTTCCTTGGCTGGGTTTCTTGATGGTAAACAGAAACTGACTCCAACTAACTTGGGCGGGAAAGAATGGGCATTTACAAGAAAGCATCTACTAGTTTACAGAAGGAATGACTGAAGAACCAGACGGGACAGGAAGTAGGAGAGCTCCAGACATCTAGGTGTCAAGAACTAGTGCTCTGCCTTTACAAACTGCTCACTGTGAAGAGGAAACCATTCATTTTTCCTCTTGAGTCACACAGTCCTGGGGTGGAGAGCACTCGACAAACTTGCTGCAGTCAAGAGCTCACTCCTGGGACCAAGGCAGAGAAACGCCTTGGCTGACGGACAGTTCTGTTTGGGGAGCTTGACTGACAGTACGGCCCCAGTTATTACCCTCCCTTTATCTGTGGCCCTTGCAATGACTTCGCAGCTTTTTCCCTCAAGGGGGAGGTATTGTTTCTTCACCCTTGAACCTTGGCCGGCCTGCTATGATATCCGGTGATGTTTTGGGCTTCCCTGGTGGCTCAGCAGTAAAGAATCCGCCTGCCATTGCAGGAGAGGCAGGTTCGATCCCTGGGTTGAGAAGATCCCCTGGAGAAGGAAATGGCAACCCACTCCAGCATTCTCGCCTGCAGAATCCCATGGACAGAGGACCCCTGGCAGGCTACAGTCCACAGGGTCGCAAAGTTAGTCCACTGAGCGACTAACACAACAGCAACAGGTGACATCTCTGGGGCTGGGCCACAGGGGGCTCATAAGCCTCTGCTCTCTCTTTTGGGAAGCCTCAAGTCCTGAGAGCAAGTCCAGGCCAACGTCGTGGGGGATGAGAGGCTGTGTGACGTGCAGAGGGGCCGTCCCAGCTGTCATCCTAGCCAGCGTGTCCATTAATTCCGCTGGGCCTCAGACAAATCTGTATGTATAGAAAAGGATCTCTTACATACAGCCAAGGAAATAAGGGAATTAAGGAGAGTAATTAAAATGTATTAAAATTTGAAAAAGTCTATTCATTACACTATCAGACGTATACTAGAAGAAGCTAATTTCAAAGTACATAGCTTTCAAAGGGTCAGTATCAAAAATATGTCTTAGAAAAGCCTTCTAAAATCATTGAGACGAAATTTATCAGTACAAATAAGGGCAAAGTCAGTGATTCTGATAAAATGTTTCTTAAAAAAAAAAAAATCAAGTAACCATAATATACCTTACTGATTAGAATGTAAATTCATGCAAGCATTTTGTAAAACAACTTGTCATTTTTTAAACAATTGAAAATGCATATACTAGTCTACAACCCATTCCTAGGGATATACCCAATGCACTGAGATGTGCTGAGGAGTATTCATAGCAGCAATATTTGTAATAGCAAAGTTTTAACAACAAGAAAAGTCCATTGTTAGGAAGATGACTGGATTGTTGTATATTCGCATAATAGAATCCTACACAGTAATGAAACTGAGTTGATTACAGCTCTATCTCAATAGCGATAAGTCTCCTGATGGTGTTAAATGAAAAAAGAAAGTTAGAATAAAAACCAAACAGCATAATACTTTTTATATGAAGCTCAAAGGCATATAAAGTATAAATAATATATTATCAAAGGATTCATGCATTATGACAGTAAACATTTATAATGCATATAAATTTTAGAAGATTAGTTACTCCTAGGAGGTGATGGAAAAGAGAGACGGCAGTTGGTACAGAGAGGAAAGTTCGAAAGTATTGCTAATGCTCTATTAACCTTTGTGGAAGATTTGAGTATTTTACAATTATTTTTACACCTTATACCTTTATATTATTTATTTTTAGGATACACGAAGTATTTTATAATAATAAAAATTAGTGAAATAATTTTTTATTCATACTAGCTATATAGGGAGCATAATTTTAATTGTTGAACTTAATCTTGTTTAGCCTCTCAAAAGAGCTGTCCTTAAAAAACTATAATTTATTCAAATACATTATAAACTAATTGAATTTTAAGACAGTATTTGGAGGTCTCAAGTTCTTGACAATAATTGTGCTTGTTGAAAGATAACTTATAAGCAACCAATTAAAACATTTAATTGAAAGTATTAACCTTACATTGACATAAAGTGTAAACACAATCAACTTATTTTAAAATTCCTGTTTGAAATAATTAACATGTCTTTTGAAAATGAAAGATCTAATTTTTATTCATTTAAAGATGAATTCCTAACAGTAATATTAAAATACAATTACATTTCGAACTGTTTTAATCATTACTTTTGTTTTTAACTGTAACATTACATTAAAAAAAAAAACCTCTTTATTGTTAGAACTGACAAAAACACCAAAAAATGTACTCATATAACAATAAGACACAAAATGAAACAAATTTGGTGTGAGTGTGTGTTCAGTGTGTATTTTACATGTAACATTCTCCACAAATTAACAACTTAAGGTAAAAAGCTATCATTGTGAGTCTAGGGAGTCATGGTTTAGAGTTGAGAGGAAGAACTCAATCTTCTCACATCAGGCATGCTGACCCCAGGGCCTTTGCAGATGTTGCCTTTGCCTTGCCTTTGCAGATGTTCTCTTTCCTTAGGTATCCATGGCTACCATCTTCACTATATTCAGATCTCCACTCACCTTTTCAGAGAGATTTTTCCTTGTCATCTTATCTAAAATATTAACTTCAGTTCAGTTCAGTCGCTCAATCGTGTCCAACTCTTTGCAACCCCATGAATCACAGCACGCCAGGCCTTCCTGTCCATCACCAACTCCTGGAGTTTACCCAAACTCATGTCCATTGAGTCGGTGATGCCATCCAACCATCTCATCCTCTGTCGTCCCCTTCTCCTCCCGCCTTCAATCTTTCCTAACATCAGGGTCTTTTCAAATGAGTCAGCTCTTCGCATAAGGTGGCCAAAGTATTGGAGTTTCAGCTTCAACATCAGTCCTTCCAATGAACACCCAGGACTGATCTCGTTTAGGATGGACAGGTTGGATCTCCTTGCAGTCCAAGGGACTCTCAAGAGTCTTCTCCAACACCACAGTTCAAAAGCATCAATTCTTTGGTGCTCAGCTTTCTTCACCGTCCAACTCTCACATCCATACATGACCACTGGAAAAACCATAGCCTTGACTAGACGGACCTTTGTTGGCAAAGTAATGTCTCTGCTTTTTAATATGCTGTCTAGGTTGCTTATCCCATCCTTAATAGTTCATACATCCTTATTTCTCTTCATTTTCCCTCCATTGCACTTACTGTATTCTTTTTTTAAAAAAGCTTTTAATTGTATATTGGAGTATAGTTGATTAACAATGTTGTGTTAGTTTCAGGTGTACAGCAAAGTGATTCAGTTCTACATGTATCTATTTTTTTTTAACTCTTCTCCTATTTGGTTGTTACGTAATATTGAGCGGAGTTCCCTGTGCTGTGCAGTAGGTCCTTGTGCAGTTGTTGTTTCCTAACATGCTATTTATTTTACTTTTTTTTCCTGTCTGTCTCCAAAACAGAATTTAATTTAACTTCTCAAGGATAGGGATTTTTGTATTTTCTTTCCTATCTGTTTATCTGTCTATCCAACCATCTGTCACTGTATCACCAATATATTAATAAATATATTAAAATATCGTCAAATGAACAAAAGATGAATGAATGCCATTATAAAGTAAGAACTATCCATCATTAGAAGGTGAACAGTTTAGGTTAAACTTAGTAACTGGGTTAAAGCATACAATAGATATGTACCTTTTACAAGCTTGTTGGAATCGAAATTGTTACAGACAATGCAAAATGAACAATTTCATCAAAGATTTTAGTGGCAAGTCTTATATATCACTGTGCTACATTGACAAGTTTCAGAGATATTTTGTTGTTGGAGAAATAAATGTTTATATTTGTTTCAATTAAGATCTTATTTAAAGGCGTATTGCATGGCTTATCAATTTAGAATAGTTTAGGTAGAGAGTTAAAATTTCAATTAGGCATATAATACAAAATTGTTAACAGTAAATTTAAAATACTAGTTTAAGCTCTGAATTGTCTATCTTCTGTCACCATATGGGAAAACATCACATGTGCTCACAATAATTGATGTGATTTACACCCCTAACCCTAGGTTTGGGCTCTAATGCTCTTCTCACTATACCTTGTCTGGACTGCTTGGAGAAAGTTGAATCCATGTTTTGGAGTAGGGAGTTTTCAAGGTGGGCTGGGGTTTTTGTAGTTCACACACAAAAAAAAACCAACAAAGAATGCTTTTAAAAGTTTAGAGGTGACATAAACAGTTTTCAGAAACTGCATGAAAGGTGGCTTTCACTGGAAAGATTATAATGAAAAGTGAAAGAAAGTGAAAGTTTTAGTCGTTCAGTCACATCCAACTCTTTGCAACCCTATAGATTGTAACACTCCAGGCTCCTCTGTCCATGGAATTCTCCAGGCAAGAATACTGGAGTACATAGCCATTCCCTTCTCCAGGGGATCTTCCCAACCCAGGGATTAAACCTGGGTCTACTGCATTGCAGGCGGATTTTTTACCCTCTGAGCCACTAGGGAAGCCTAGAAAGATTGTGCTAATTTGGCTAATTGGGATAAGAGTAAATTGTAGATAAGACAGCTTACATCTGTGAAAAGCAGGGGTCAATAATGATATTGGAAATAAAATAAATTTCTTTACACAGAACTATTACTACAGTTTGTGTGATTACGTTCAAATAGAAAACTCTTCTTTGGTTTAATCGCATGTTACCAGCTGCCTATACTCCTGCTTTGTGACCCTGGGATGTGCCCAGGATTCTACAAAACACATTTATTTTCTGTCAGCTGCCTTCACGTCAGGTTTTTGTCACTCAGGGTCCTGAAGAGAGCCTGCAGGGCTGATGGAGGTAGACTTAGCAGGCTCCTTTACTTTTGCTTCTTTGGGTTTTGCAGCCGGTGCCTTCTCCTGCCCCTGTAGAAGCAGTTGACTGAAGTTTGCGCTTTTTCTCAGATATGTAGAACAGATGCCACAGCACCCCTCAGATTCACCAGCTGGCTAGCATCTAGTCCTGAGACGTGGGTCCCAGGTCCACAAGATCCCTCATCTGAGTGGTTTTCTGTGATTGCTCCCCTGAGATACCTCAGAGTTCTCTTTCTGCCTTTTCAATTAACAACCTTATACCTAGTTAACATTTTTTCATATTGCATTCTTTAAAATAACTTGTGATTCTGTCTTCTAACTGGTCCCTGACTGATATCTCTCACCCATTCCTACTCTTGTCTACAAGGTAATATCCATCAAAAGTTGCTGTGCATCCTTCTGTGCGTTTCACCATGCTTTAAGAATTACATGTACATGCAAACACATACACACATACACACACACACAGATACACACAATGTGTAATCTGCAGAGCCTTGAATATTTCATCATATAATGTTTGCTGCTGCTGCTGCTAAGTCACTTCAGTTGTGTCCGACTCTGTGTGACCCCATAGACGGCAGCCCACCAGGCTCCGCTGTCCCTGGGATTCTCCAGGCAAGAATACTGGAGTGGGTTGCCATTTCCTTCTCCACATATAATGTTTAGGGAAGCCCAAGCCTCTCCCAGATTCTTTTCAACTTCCTGGACCATCTCTTTCATGTATCTTTCTCCTCTGTGCCCCATGGCTTTTCTGCATGACTCTGGACCATGTTAACCCAATGAGAAGTCCAAAATCTCCCTGAGTTCACCTTACAGGGAGAGTGCAGTCACACGAAAGTACTAGTGGGCATCAGACTTTGCTCATGATTCCATATGGGGATGAAGGAAAGGTTTACAATAGTTTATACTAAAGATTTCTACTCCCGAAAGTTTCCTCTAATTTGTTTTATAAGTGAAGGTTTTCGCTTTACATGTTTTTGTAAAAGCTGTATTGTTCAGGGCATAGAGATTCATGATCATCATATGATTTTGGTGGATTGCACCTTTTATCTATTTTAAAACATTCCTTTCAACATTCTTTGTTCATCCTAGACACTTTTGTCCACATACCCATTCCTTGCCCACCTCTGTTCTTTATTACGGTAGCTGCTGTATGAGTCTGTGTTTCCCAGGCTCCCAGGTTTTCAGATGGGTTTGTCAGTGGGAGAGGGGTAAGAGCATGCAGGAAAAGAAGAGGTAAGATACTTATCCCCCTTCCTCCTTGCCTCCTGTCTAGGCTGCTTCTCCCGGTGACTCCAGCTTCCACCAGCCAACCCACAGTGGCTGTATTGACAGGACGCTGCAAACACTGCCTCCTTCCTTTGCCCCTCAGTCTGGGGTCACCACACGCTCTTCCCTTTTGTTATCTCAGCAACTCCACACCTATGGATAGTTCTCTCCGTTAAATTCTCTGTATTTACAATATTTGCAGTGGTTTCCGTTTTCCTAGTTAGACATGACTAAAACACCATTGCAAGGCTTCTAACTTGTCTGGCTTGGACATTGCGGGGTTTTGTTGTTGTTTTTAGTATTTGCCTGACTTATCTTCATCTGTTTCTGTGTTATGTCTATCTTCCTTTAGTGCTGTTCTTTTAAATAGCACAGAACTGGGTTTTACTTTTTAGCTTACCCTAAAAAGATTGTTTACCATTAAAAGGTGAAGTTAACTCTTTTGCATTTATTGTGATCGCTTTTTTTGTTATCCTATTTTACAATCTTCTTATTACTCTTTCTGTTGTTCTCTCAGTCCCTTTCTTGACTTTTGACTGATTAATCAATTTTTTTGTTTGTTTCCTTTAACAGTTTCAATTTTCTAATCTTGTATTTAGGCGTTGAGATTTTTTTCCAGAGTTTTTTAGTTCTATGTTCACAGCAGAATGAAAGGAAGGTACAGATTTCCCATATTCTCAGGCCCCTATATATGCATATATTTCCCCCACTTACAGCATCTGCCAATAGTACATTTGTTATAAAAGATGAACCAACATTGACGCATCATAGGTGTCCAAAGTCCACAGCTCACATTAAGGGTCACTCTTGGTGTTACACATTCTATGGGCTTGGACAAGTGCATAAGGACATGTATAAGGATACTTACCATTATAGTATCATACAGGATATTTTCAGTACCCTAAAATTTTTCATCCCTTTTCCTTCTACTGCTGATCTTCTTACTGTCTTCATAGTTTTGCCTTTTTCAGAATGTCATATGTTCGAAATCAGTAGCTCGTATCTTTTCAGTGCTGAAAAATATTTCATTTTCTGAAATTACCACAGTTTATTTATTCATATACTGAAGAATGCCTTGGTTGCTTGCAAGTTTGGGCAACTATGAGTAAAGTTAAAAACATCTAAGTGCAGGTTTTTTGGACAAGGTTTTCAAATCCTTTAGGTAAACACCAATGGGCACAATGCTGAATGGCATATTTAGTTTTGTAAGAAGGCACCAAACCATCTTCCAAAGTGGCTATGCCATTTTGCATCACACCAGAGGTGAATGAAAGTTCCTGTCACTCCCACATCCTTGCCAGCATTTGGTGGTGTCAGTGTTCTGGATTTTAGCCTTTCTGCTAGGGGTGTAGAGGTGTTTTTAAAAATCATTTGTTTATATAATTGTGGCTGTGCTGGGTCCTCACTGCTGCATGCGGGCCTTCTCTAGCTGCAATGCGGGAGCTTCTCCTTGTGGCGGCTCCTCCTGTTGCAGAGCACGGGCTTTAGGGCACGCGGGCTTCAGGAGCTGTGGCCCACGGGCTCAGGACTTGTAGCTCTTGGGCTCTAGGGCAAAGGCTCAGTAGCTTAATGGCCCCATCACATGTGGAATCTTCCCAGACCAGGGATCAAACCAGTGCCCCCTGCACGGGGAGGCAGACTCTTAACCACTGAGCCACCAGGGAAGTCCTCTGTTGTTTTGATTTACATTTTCCTGATGACGTATGGTGTAGAATATCTTTTCACATACTTATTCGACATCTCTGTATCTTCGTTGGTATAGCGTCTGTTAAGATGTTTGGCCCATATTTTTCACCAGGTTGTTTATTTCCTTACTGTTGAGTTTAAGTTTTTTTGGTCTATTTTGGAAAGCCATCTTTACCAGATATGTCTTTTACAAATATTTTTTCCATCATGTGACTTGTCTTGGCACCACCTTTGACAGAAGAGAAATTTTAAATTTTAGTGTACTCTAACTTACTTCTTTCATGGATTGTGCCTTCGGTGCTGTAACTAAAAAGGCATCACCATGTCCAAGGCTATTTAGGGTTTCTCCTGTTATTTTCTGGAAGTTTTATTGTTTTGTGTTTTATATTTAGGTCTGTGATTTATTTTGAGTTAATTTTTGTGACAAATATTGAGTCCTCCTAACCATTAATATAGAATATCTCTTCATTTATGTGTCTTCTTTGATTTTCGTCATAGTTTTGGAATTTTATTTATATAGATCTTGTACATATTTTGCTAGATTTATACCTAAGTATTTCACTTTTTAGATGCTAATAAAATGTTATTGTATTTTTAATTTCAAATTCCACTTGCTGGTATATAGAGAAACAATTGATTTTTGTCTATTAACTGTATATCCCTCAAGTTTTATTTAAAGTGTAGTAATTATATAAAATTATAGTACTATAATAATTATATGTTATTAATTATGATAATAGTATATATAATCACTCAAATCAAAAGTGTAATAATATAATTACAATAATATGATTATTATTAGTTAATATATATATAATTACTCAGATCAAAAGTGTATAGCATGATGAATTTTTAAAATGTGAGCACACTGTGTAATCAGCACTCCAGAAATTTCTTTGTTCTTTTTCAGTCACTTTTTCCCTCCAAAAGTTACCCCTAATTTTTGGCAACCTTTTTTCAGTTTATGGTATTCTGTTACATCAGTGTCTATAATCTCTGAAGCAACTAAAACATTTAGCATTTCTATAAGCTTGTTGCCTACTCCAAGACTCAGTTTTTTTATATTATCTGTAATTAAAAAAAAAAAAGGCCATTTTAGCTCCAGAGTTTTTAAATTGTTTTAAAATTTTTGTCATACCTCTCGTTTCTATAAGTATCTGTTCTGAACATTAAGCTTTAGAAGTACATTATCACCCTTGTTCTGATGTTACTCTAGGATTTGCTGATTGCTTTTCTCTCCAATGTGTTTTATATCCAAGGTTTTTCTCTTTTTGGGGTATATACATGTAATTCTTTATTTCACTGGAATGTATAATTGGGTAATTTTCCTTTACAGAAGAAACAAATTTGCTGGTATGTTTTTGAGTCCAAGAAGCATTTAGCTTGTCTTCATGTGCACATGATAAAATGCGCTGTTAAAGGATTCAAGGATCACAGTATTTTCTTCCGAGCAATACAGACATTTCTTCAATGTGTTTTAGTACTTAGCATTTTATGATATATTCAGTATATGTTTATTTCTCTTTCCTTTGTAATAAAATTGTTTTCTCATAGTATTTTTTTACTGCTCTGACCCTCTGAATTCAGAAACAATAGCAGGATATATTTGGGAATGTGTGTCTACTTTCAGTATTTCTTTTTAGTGTTTAGATGACACTTTAGTTATGAAAACGCAAGTCTTTCCCATCTAATCTATACATATCACTTGTCTTTTGTTTTACATTCTTAAATTAGACTTTTAAATAAACTACTTTGGATTTGAGTGTATGTACATTTTGCTATACTGTCTCCTTTATGCTAATCATACTTTTGTTTAAGATTTTTTTTAAAACTTTCTAATTGTGCTACTTTATCAGCCTGCTCTTCATATGTGGATGCAACATTGCTTTCACTATCACAAAGAATATTTCAATTTTTGGCAACATTTCCTTCTCTTCTCTACATTAATGCTTTTTCTTGGGAAAACGTTTGTCTTGCTTTTACAGGGAAATACCTCACTTCCCTGCCATTAGTTTTCTTCAAGTTCCTGTTGATTCTTGCTTGTCTATAATAGTCAATGTTGGTAGCTGATGTAGAGCTCTACCTTAACATGTGCTGACTTTACCTGAAAATACTAAATACTAAAGCATAATGAAGAAATTCCTACATAGCAACCTTAGGTCCTTCTTCCTCCAGTCATAAATGGGAATGTTATCTATAGTTTTATGGAGTTAGGAGATGTGGGCTAGTTTCTTTTAGGCTGTATAGGCTCACACTGTGGTGGCCTGAAGTTGCCTAAAACTGCTACATTTCTCTTTTTGGCTCTAATACCCACTGCAACTAAAGAGCCTCTTGATGAAAGAGGAGAGTGAAAAAGTTGGCTTAGAACTCAATATTCAAAAAGCTAAGATCATGGCATCTGGTCCCATCACTTCACGGCAAATAGATGGAGAAACAGTGGAAACAGTGACAGACTTTATATTTTGGGGGTCCAAAATGACTGCAGATGGTGACTGCAGCCATGAAATTAAAAGATGTTTGCTCTTTGGAAGAAAAGCTATGACCAACATAGACAGCATATTAAAAAGCAGAGACATTGCTTTGCCAACAAAGGTTGATATAGTCAAGACTATGGTTTTTCCAGTAGTCATGTATGGATGTGAGAGTTGGACTATAAAGAAAGCTGAGCGCTGAAGAATTGATGCTTTTGAACTATGGTGTTGGAGAAGACTCTTGAGAGTCCCTTGGACTGCAAGAAGATCCAACCAGTCCATCCTAAAGGAGATCAGTCCTGGGTGTTCATTGGAAGGACTGATGCCGAAGCTGAAATTCCAATACTTTGGCCACCTGATGAGAAGAACTGACTCACTGGGATGATACTGGGAAAGACTGAAGGTGGGAGGAGAATGGGACGATGGACGAAGAGATGATTGGATGGCTTCATCAACTCGATCGACATGAGTTTGAGTAAGCTCCAAGAGTTGGTGATGGACAGGGAAGCCTGGTGTGCTGCAGTCCATGGGGTTGCAAAGAGTCGGACACAACTGAGAGACTGAACTGAACTGAACTGAACCCACTCCAAGAGTACTCCAGCAGCCCACAGCTTACTCCTGCTCCCTCATCCTGCTGACTCTGTATTTGAAGATTTTGGGGGCCTTCTTGAAAAAATTATTATTCACTCCTTCAGTCACATCTTTGTTTGCCTTGATTAGGTTACAACTCACTTTGATCTCAACCTCAGTTCTGTCCCAATATTTTGTGTCCTGTAGATAATTTCCAATGTTTCTTGTCTTATGGTGGAAAAGTTCTTGGCCCTTTATTCTTCTATCAAATAATTACTATTTTTTAATTTTGTGTTTGTCATGCAGTGGGATTTTTTTGGAGGATAGATTGGTAATTTTTAAAGTGTGTTGTTCAGGGTACTGAATAACATGCTCTTTGGTCAGTTTCAATGAATTCCTACTACCTGCTGGGGCTAAGTTGCTCCAGTCGTGTCCGACTCCGTGCGACCCCATAGATGGCAGCCCACCAGGCTCCCCCGTCCCTGGGATTCTCCAGGCAAGAACATGGAGTGGGTTGCCATTGCCTTCTCCAATGCATGAAAGGGAAAAGTGAAAGTGAAGTCGCTCAGTCGTGTCTGACTCTTAGCGACCCCATGGACTGCAGCCCACCAGGCTCCTCTGTCCATCGGATTTTCCAGTCAAGAGTACTGGAGTGGGGCGCCATTGTCTTCTCCCCCTACTACCTGAGATGACCTTAATCCAGTATGGTTAGTCTGTCTGATGAAGCATCAATACCTGACTGATAAAACAGCCTTTGAGAATTTGGAAATACAGCAAAATTGACCTATTCCCAATGCTTATCAAGCGGCAACAGGATCTTTACTAGTATTTCAGTATCATTCAACTCTGGATATTGAGGGTATTCAACCTGTAGTCTCTGAGTCTAGATAACCAAGGTTGGCTAGATGAGGGATCTGAACCAGACCAACCATTAGACATATCCAAAAATTATCTCTTGCCTACCTTTTGAGTGGTTCTCTGAAATCCAGGTTCCTTACTCATCTCTCAGTGATAATACACATTTAGCTAGGTTCATGCATGGTTCATCCTTGCCTATGACACAGGCTTTGACATTCAGCCTGTTTGAACGGGACCCTAAACCCATGACTGACCCTTGATAGGTGTCTTTCTCTAGAGACGTCAAAGCTATCCCAGGACTTGCAGCTGCTGCCTGGGGTCATGTCTGAATCCAGAGAGCTGTTTGAGCAGAAAGTTCCGTCTATTTGTCATTGACCCAGAAGCTTCAGAGATGGTCACCTAGCTGTTCAGGCTGGTTCATTTGGGCATCAAATACGAGCTTTATACACAATACTTTAGATTGCTAACCACTTTCTTTGAAGGTCAAACTGTATTTCTACATCACAAACTTAGTCTTTGCCCAACAAAATCCCATATACTTTGACAGCCTATAGCTGAGGTCCAAGCAAATCTCTTGACTAAGGCAATTTTATGGCAATTCTCAGGGGATTGCTTCAATTTTAAAAATGTACTTGATGGTTAAAAATTGTTATCTATGGCTATTAATATTGTAAAAGATTCTCTTTCTTTCCTTAAATCTGCAGTAAGTATATATTACATTTTAAAGAAATTAAGCCCCAAACTTATTTTGAACTATTGTTGATAATAGTTACATTTCTACCTAAGAAGGCAACGCAGGGATACTAAAAGATGATATAACCACTGAAGGAAGCAGCTTTGCAGATTGTGAATCAGTAACTTGGAGGTACTTTCCCACCTGCCACTGCTCCTCTTCTGATACTCCCAGCCTATTTTTCTACAGAAAATTATTAGAATCAAATGATTTGAAGTATACTTCATGAGCGAGGAGGTAGAGATTTAATGGGTTACAAACAATTTTAGTGACTGTACTATTTGCTACCTATGTTTCAGTTGTAGAAATGCTTAAATATTTAGATTCTTGACTTTGATAAATTGCTTAATAATGTATAGTCTATTGACATTTCTGAAGCCCTGTTTTACCCCAAATCATAGTGTCTGCTGAATAGTTAATATCCAAGGCTTTATATTCGTCTTGTTCCTCCACTAGTATCATTTGAGTTTTGGACCATTGTTGGTACAGTAGCAATAAAATGCACTTTAGCAACATTCTCATTTGAATTCCAGTATCACCAGTTGCTAGGATGGTGAATTTGGTCAAGTCACTTAATAGCTCCAAGCTTCTTTTTCTCCATTTATAGTCATGAGACGAGTAATATGACATATAATAATGAAGGGAGTAATACTACTTCATAGAGTGAAGATTAAAAGAACAGGGTCTGGAATTAAATTGCTTGAGTTTGAATCCTCATTGAATGCCTGCCTATCTAACCTGTCAAAGCCACTACTCTCTCTCCGAGGCTGTTTCCCCACACACAAATTGAAAATACTAGTGATGTCTTCCTCACAGGATTGTAGTGAAACATGCAGGTATATTTTATTTCAGGGTTAAGCATGTTATAAATATGTAATACATTTAAATATTCTATGATTATCACAATACATTAAAAATACGGTTATTGGCATTCCTTTCTCTCTTACTCCTCTTGTCCTCACACCTTTTATTTTACTGTGGTATGGAATACAATCACATTCCGCTTATCTATTGTTTATCTACACCATACATTGTAGGGAAATCTAGAAATAGTCAAAACAGTTGTGAAGCAGGTGCACAGTGGAAAAGGGCTTCCCTCATAGCTCAGTTGGTAAAGAATCTGCCTGCAATGCAGGAGACCCTGGTTTGTTTCCCGGGTCGGGAAGCTTCCCTGGAGAAGGGATAGGCTACCCACTCCAGTATCCTTGGGCTTCCCTTGTGGCCCAGCTGGTAAAGAATCCGCCTGCAATGTGGGAGATCTGCGTTCGATCCCTGGCTTGGGAAGATCCTCTGGAGAAGGGAGAGGTTACCCACTCCAGTATTCTGGCCTAGAGAATTCCATGCAGACTTGACAGTTATTGGATATATTGTGATTGAACAGTTTATCAAAGAAACAGGCACTTACTCAGTTTTTATTCAGTTATTCTTGCACATCCTTTAAAGACTTTTTTATAAAGTTGTGACATATTTTTCTATATGCCTTATAGTTTGCTTATTTATATATCATTACTGTTATTTTAAATAGTTGTTCTTTTGTGAGATAGCTCTCAATTAGATCATGCTGGTTTATAAAGATGCTATTGATTTTCTGTATACTTCTTGAGCCCAGGAACTATGTTAAAGTATTTTTTTATTCTACTGGTTTGTTTGTAGATCAGAGTTGTGTAAACATTTTCTGGAAAAGGCCAAATGGTGAATATTTTTTTTGTCAAAACTACTTAACTCTGTAGTTGCAGGATAAGAACAGCCATAAACAATGTATAAAGAAATAGATTTGGACCATGGAAGTTACTGCATTTGGATCATGATAGGTTTGATTTGGCCCGTGGACCTTATTTTACAGACCTCTAATGCATGTAGTTGTTTAAGGCATTTTTTTTCTTAAAGATATGCCCTAAGCCTCTTATTCAGGTGGTGCTAGTGGTAAAGAGTCCACCTGCCAATGCAGGAGACACAAGAGATGCAGGTTCAATCCCCGGGTCAGGAAGATTCTCTGGAGTAGGAAATGGCACCCCACTCTAGTATTCTTGACTGGAAAGATTCCATGGGCAGAAGAGCCATGGAGTTTGGGCAGAGGAGTCCAAAAATTCCATGGGCAGGCTACAGTCCCTGGAGCCACAAAGAGTTGTACA
Organism: Okapia johnstoni; assembly: GCA_024291935.2. Classification (NCBI taxonomy): domain Eukaryota; kingdom Metazoa; phylum Chordata; class Mammalia; order Artiodactyla; family Giraffidae; genus Okapia; species Okapia johnstoni. The sequence continues at coordinate 7,227,977 of CM044326.1, forward strand.
TGCCTGAAAAAGCAATGCATATAGTCATTTAGGGCATTTTTGTTCTTAAAGACATATTTTAAGCTGCTTGCTTCTTTTTCTTATCATATTTCATGGGCTAGGATTTCTATATTATAGTATTGTTCCGTGACACCAATACCAGTAATTCTTGCCCTTTTCTTGAAGCTACTGGAACTCATTACAAAATTTGAGGTTAAGAATGATGTCATCTTTAACTTAAGAGAGTGTCTCTCTATTCCTACCTTGTCAAAAGAGTTTATACTAGATAAATATTTCTGTTTGAAAATTTTCTGCATCTGTTGAAATAATTGTATTAGTTTGTCCTTTACTCTTAGTGTTGACTAATTTTATAATTTTGAAATATTTTTGCCTTTCTAAAATAAACCCAGCTCATTCATGATGTATTATTTTTATACACTATTGATTTAACTTGATACTCTTTTGTTATTTTTGTATTTATACTTGTAAGTAATTTGGACTTAATTTTCTTTTGCACTGCCCTTGATTGGTCTCAGCCTAGGGATATAACAACATCAAAGAATGAGTTGGAGAAATTTCACTATTTCAGCTTTTTTGGAAAGTTTTGTAAAGCAGAGAGAGAGGGAGAGCGAGAGATTTTTGGGGTCAAGTTAACAAAAGTATCCCATGAAATTGGTTGGGGAGAGACGGTTTTTAGATTGTTAGTTCAAATTATTTAATGTTTGCTGGCTTATTAAAAATTTGTTTTTGAGTCATTTTGGTGATTAAAGCATTTTTTAGGAAATTTTACATTTCATCTATGTTTTCAAAGCTACTGGCGCGCGCACACACACACACACACACACACACACACACACACACACATTCGTAGTATAAGCAGCTTTTGGCAGGGAAGCGCTCTCTGCAGGAGGCACATTTTTGTCTTAACCTTAAACCAGGCAGCCCCATGTTCCACTCCTCTCTGGCGCAAGTACAGCTTTCCAGTCTTTAAATCACATAATAGTTTGCCTAGCTTGTCGGTTCTTTCCAGAGATCAGAGAAGTAGAAGTGATGAATAAGCGTTAAGAGATGACCAGGTCTCTTGCCTAGCTTCCCCCACAGTAATCTCCTGAAGAAACTATGTGGAAAAGATAGCGTCTGGAAGATCATCACCAGGAGTGGACAAGTCTGCACACGATGGGGATGACAGCAACGCCGATCCCCATCTCAGTGATGAACCGAGATTCCTTCCTTGTTTCCCTTCAAAAATTTCAAGGCCAGGCAGAATCTTTGGAGGTGGTTTCTGAGGGACGCTGAGTCCACCATCTCCCCAGATTGCTGGCCTTCTGATTAAAGGCGCTTTTCCTTTCTACCATTTGTATTGATTTTGTAAGTGACTAGCATTGGGACCCCCGATTCAATTACAATAGTTTTAACTCATAACATCGATAATTATGTATGCTGCTGCTGTTGCTGCTGCTAAGTCGCTTCAGTCGTGTCTGACTCTATGCGATCCCATAGACGGCAGGCTCCACCGTCCCTGGGATTCTCCAGGCAAGAACGCTGGAGTGGGTTGCCATTTCCTTCTCCAGTGCATGAAAGGGAAAAGTGAAAGTGAAGTCGCTCAGTCGTGTCCGACTCTTAGCGACCCCATGGACTGCAGCCTACCAGGCTCCTCCGTTCATGGGATTTTCCAGGCAAGAGTACTGGAGTGGGGTGCCATTGCCTTCTCCAATAATTATGTATAAGTTATCTATAATGTTTCTTTTGCATTCCTAATTTTGCTAATTCATGACCTCTCTGTTTTTTCTTGATTAGTCTTGCTAGAGATTTATAAATAGTACTCATCTTTTTCAGAAACTCGATTTTGGTTTTGTTATTCATCTCTGTCTCTTTTTCTTTGTATATATACACACATTATGTACATATAAAGTTTGAATAAATATATAAAGTATGAATTTTTATTTTTATGCTTATTTCCTTTCTACAGCTTTATTTGAATTTGTTTTCTTGGCCTTTTTATGTCTGCTTTAGTTGAATATTTTGTTCGTTTATTTTCAATTTTTAAAAGGGCCTATTAAGGCTTCAGAATTTCCTAAGTACTCATTTAGCTGTAACCTAAAATTTTGACATTTGCTATCAGCAACTTATAGATATTTTATAATGTCTTTTAATTTAGGAATGCATGTTTTAGTCTCCAGTGTGTGGTGGTATTTTGGGAATTTTACTGTAAATTAAATATTTATTGCGTATGATGAAATAATATTTTCATTGTATCAGATTTGTGTTGAGACCATGTAGCCCTGTGTAGGATAAAAACATCTGCCTTATGTTTCACACACTCCTTGGGTTGCTGGGGTGGTGCAGCATTAAGGACCAGGGAATTCATATATGGGTAGGTTCAGGAACACCGGCACGTAGATGTCAGCTTACCAAGGAAGCGAGCCTGTAGTGTTCCTCAGTAATCTTAAGCTTTCTCATTTGTCAGCCTATCAAAGTTTATGATGCAGATTTTTGTAGTATAACGTCTTGCATTTTTACATTCTATTCCTTGGCATCAGGTATGTGTTTTACTTAAGGACAATTTAAAAACCAAAACAGAAACTTGCAATAAACTCCCTTTACAGTTGTGGATATAAGAAGACTCAAATCCCCTTGGGCCTGATTGATAAAACATGGCATTTATCTTATTCCTACGATGATGTTCAGCAAACTTTATGACAGAGGGAAACAGCTGGTAAAGTGGGTTCATTGAAAGGTGAAGGTAATACAGCCATAAAAAACAAGAGGATAATGATTTTAAAAGGGATAATAGTTCTAACAACACCATTAACCTTTTGCTTCAAATTATTCAATGTGTGGTCCTTTTCAGAGGTCTAATCAAAGGTTTTCAGTAACTACAATGTGGGAGAAAAAAGAAGTGATATAGAAATTGCTGTAATTTTTTTCCTTCAAATTATTCTTTTCCCTAATCCATTAAGAGATCAAGACTATTGCTGGATTTGGACTTTTTTTTTTTTGAGAGTTTATAAATTCGCTTTGTAGTGGAGAGAATGTTAAAGAATGTAGACATATATCCATACAGTAGACCAGGATTTAAATACCTGATTGTAAGAACACACAGCAATGCTGAGAGGATAAGGCATTTTTATGAAGCTTAAGCATGGTGTTTTCTATTTTAGGTTTATGAATCCATTTGGGAGCTTGTATGACATTTGGGCAACAGTTCAATTTAGTGGAAACTGGAATCAGTCTCCTTTTTGACTTTGTGATTTTAGAACTGATGGAGGTTGCATATATCCAGGAAAGGTGATATTAACTGCAGAGTGAATGAGATCAATGAAAACCAGATAATGTAAATATTAATGGAACTAATTTAGAGGATGAACTGTGATAACAGAATTTTTGTTGAGAGAAAGGAGAGCTGTCGAGACTGTGGGCTCTTAAATTGGCATCCAGGGTCAGGTCAGTATCCTTGGATTTTTGTGAATCTCTTATATTCTGCACAATTCTGTAAGGAAGTATCTGCATGGATCCCTTTTGGAGGAGCTCTACAGCATTCAGCAATTTTTCAAAATTATGGAGGCAAAGGGTGTGTGACCCCCATAAAGATTAAGAACAACTGAAATAGATTTTTCTTTCCATATTTACCTGATAACTGCTTCACTTTCTGTGTATAGTTCTATAGCTAGAGATTTGAGATTTGATGCTTTTCAATACCCTCCTCTCCCCAGACTATCTATTAAAAACCCTCTTTGGCCACCTTCTCAGAGACTTGAATTTATGTGGAATTTACTTTTCAAACTAACCTTTGGGGTATTTGGTCTGTCAACTAAGAAAGCACTTGCAAGTTCAAGAAGATGAGATATTGAAGAAGATTGGCCTGTCTTGGAAAATCTGTGGCAAGGTTCCTATGCACACACGAATTTCTCTGCTTTATGTATAAAATATGAACCACATACACTTGCCCTATTGTCAAAGCCTTTGCTTATTTTTTTAAATAAATGCAAATACCATATTTTAAATCCTACTTGTTTTATATATGACTCCTGTACAACTCTTACATTTATCTTTATGTTTTAAAATTTTCCACTTTGGTGAATTGAGCTTAGGCCAGATTCTTTTCAGCTGTAGAATGTTATTACTTCAACTCTCAAACGTTTTGGACTTCCCTGAGAACCAGGGGAAAAGTACTGAGCCTTTCCTCAGAGACCCACTCATTCCCACATTTGGAACATGTGGCTTGAGGGTGTTCATAAATCCTCCAAAGAGTGTCGATCCCAGAGGAAGAACTCTCAGTTTAGACTCTGCTCAGTTCTTACCTGATTGCATGGCCTCTGACTTAGGAAACCATAGCCTCACTTCCACAGTGGTCTTTCTCAAAGGCCAGCGTGGTTATTCTGTGTACCTGCTGTAAAAGCTTCCAGTGGCCCCCACAGCTTACAGGCTAAAATCTATAAAACCTCGCCTCACTCATGTGCTGCAAGCTTCTTGCGACCATCTTGTCTACCTCGCCTGCGGCCCTCCAACTCCCTGTATACTCCAGTCATGCCATGCCCTGCCTCAGTTTGCCCCTATTACACATGCATACTGCCCGGCTCTTTCTGAACTCACCACACTGTTCTGGAACCCCTACCCTGGTTCTGGCATTTGCTGCTCCCTGCTACCCCTTGCGGAGAAGGCAATGGCACCCCACTCTGTACTCTTGCCTGGAAAATCCCATGGATGGAGGAGCCTGGTAGGCTGCAGTCCATGGGGTCGCTAAGAGTCAGACGTGACTGAGTGACTTCACTTTCACTTTTCACTTTCATGCATTGGAGAAGGCAATGGCAACCCACTCCAATATTCTTGCCTGTAGAATCCCAGGGACGGGGGAGCCTGGTGGGCTGCTGTCTATGGGGTCGCACAGAGTCAGACACGATTGAAACAACTTAGCAGCAGCAACAGCAGCAGCAGCTACCCCTTGGCTAGCTACCCCTTGAGTGTGCTTGGTGATGGCCCACCCACTCTTTGGGACCCAACCATCTCCTCTTTTGTAAAGTCAGTCTGACACATTCTCCGCCCACTCCCTCTTAGTACGGTGGCTGTTGGTCCCTTTGGACCACCGTAGGTCCTTGTACTGGCCTCTCTGAACACCATGGAGTTTTTCTGTTTACATGTTTATAATTTTTCTATAGTTGGAAACTAATTTTTTATTCATCTGTGTAACCTATTTCCTGGTAGGTTCCTTTCAGTCAACTTTTTGGTTGAATTTTAGGTTTATTGAATGAGTGTTTCATTTGGGCTAGAGTACCTTGGGAAGTTTGTTAGGAAAGACTCAAAAACTTGAAGAGAGAATCATTAGTAGATAATATACAATCACTCTGTCTTCTTCCTATTTTGTCTTAGTTTTAGCACACGGCACCATAATAGTTTAAAGATTCAAGAAAGTCTATCAAGAGAAATTTTCTTTTCTTTGAATGCTGAAAAATGAAATTCAAATTCTGTATCTGCCGTTTATTATTAGGTGACTTTGGTGGAAGGCCATTGTTCTGCTTAAAGCTTAACCTCTTCATCTATAAATTAGGGATCACAAAAATACTTATCTTGCAAGAAGCCTGTTAGGATGGAAATAGTAGGTGTTGGTATATATTGTTTGGGGTAGCGTGCAATAGAGCTGTCAGTTTCGTTAGTTATTATCATGCTGCTAGACTTACTTGTGGAACCATTACCTTAATTTGACAGTGAATGCCAAATGAGAGTGTTAGGACAGGAAGGCATCCTCAACCCCACTCTCTCTTCCTGTGGGTACCCATTTCAGGCATCACCAATGGATAGCAGAGCTCTTTGTCGCTAAGGCCACACTTTATTTCAGACTACCTCAAGTAGTCATTAATCAAGGGTAATGATTAATAAGCAGTTATCAATCAGGTTAAACTATTAATCAGGGTTGCCTCAAGATAAAACTTGAACACTATATTTAATGCTAGAGTCTGTAACTGATGAAAGAAACATTGAATAAGGAAGACTCTTGTTAATGACTAGAAGTCCGCAGGCAAACGCACATTTCACCAACCACAGCAACTGTGCTGTTCCATTGTTTTCTTCATAATGGTAGGATTTTGCCTGGGCACATGGTTCTTCAGAATAAAAACGAAATGTTCTGGTCTGTCTTTGCAGCTGGGTGTGGCTGTGAATGATAAGTTTTGGTCAATGGGAGGCAAGGCGCAGTGTTATGTGGAAGCTTCTGGGAGACACTCTTGGAGGTAGATGCCAGCTTTTCACCTGTCTTTCTCTTGATCTCTTCCTGCCTCCTGCTGCCTGGGCCAGGAGGAGGGATGACAAAGCAGTGATCTGGAAGAGCTTACGTCCTTGAGGACATTACTGAGCAGGGCCTCTGTGCCAGCCCCAGACTAAACTTCTGTTTTGTTTAAGACCTTGTTAAATAGTCATTGCAATGTGCTCCAAGTCTGCCGTCCGTTGTACTGTTTGTTTATTTAACCCCTTCATAAAATTTCTTAGCACATTAAAAGGATATTAAGGCAAAAACAGGACTTCCCTGGTGGCTCAGACAGTAAAGCATCTGCTTACAATGTGGGAGACCCGGGTTCAATCCCTGGGTCGGAAAGATCTCCTGGAGAAGGAAATGGCAACCCACTCCAGTATTCTTGCCTGGAAAATCCCATGGACGGAGAAGCCTAGTAGGCTACAGTCCATGGGGTCGCAATGAGTCGGACATGACTGAGTGACTTCACTTCACTTCACTTCACTTCAAGGCAAAAACACAGCAGGGATAGAAAAGCATACAAAAGCTGTTCTGTTAAGAAACTTTTCTATATTGGAAAAACATGTAATATTGACATCCAAGAAGATAGTTGACCTAAGAGGCAGCAGGAATGAGATGATTTGGTAGACAGAGCTATGGACTGGGAAGTGGGGATGATGGATTTGGGGTTTGGCCTTCGATCAGCTATCTTAAATTGTTCTAACTACACAGAACCTCAGTTATCGGTTGAAAATGATGTGTACTTCTGAGGGGACGTAGTAAGAGGTTACCTTTGATGGGGGGAGGCGAAGGGGTGTGAGGGTGTGAGGAGGGAGTAAGGTCTTTCTGAGTCTGAGATAACCTGCCCAAGGTTTGGGGGCCGACCTGCTGGCTGGCAGAGGTGCAGTCAGGGGATCTGCTAACAAGGGCCAGGACGTAAGTGGTGCCTTGTAACTGTGGCATCCCCATATTCACAGTCACAGTCAATGCACCTCATAAATTTTAACAGTGAATAGCTTTCTACATTTTGGTATGTACCTCTCACTTTACATTTCTATTCCAAAGCTCCACTTTCACTCTTGTCTTTGCATATATTCTGTTTATGTTTGAAAGCTATATTCATACTGACTACAGTAAGGGAAAAAAAAGCATATAATGAAGTCATTCAACATCAAGAACGGCTTTGTATCAGCTTTGTCAGAACACAGTTTAGAGAGCCACATTCTCTTAATGCACAGTAGTTAAATAAACTCCAAGATTCTTATTCTGCAATAATCCATTAAATCATCTTAAATACTATGTCATAATGACAACTTGATGCAACCAGATGTGATATTTGGGGATTTAAAAGAAATATGTTTCTAAAGACATAGCTTCCTCATTTTATGTTCTTAAGCCCGTTTGCACAGCTGTTCCACTGCACCGCACCACTCTCTGTGGGTGTGTATCACTTGTGTGCTCTCTCACACGCAGCATGACTGAGTACAGACGAACGTTCCCCAGGACGTTGGGATATGCACTTCTGTGAGATGTGCACCCACTGCGATCTTGTTCTCAGGGCATGATTTTCTCACCCTGGAAATGCACACACATTGACATGTGACACACGTTGACATCAGACCTTACGAGGATCCCCTGCTCTAGCCGTCATGGTTGAGTCAGCCAAGCCCAGAAGGACAGTATTCATCACACCCAGGGCTGGAGAAGAGGCAGGTAGCTTGCATAATATACAACTGAGCTGTACTAATCCACCTTTGGGTGGATTTGTGTTTTTAGTAGCATCAAAATAGTTCCCTAATACTTCCAGTTTCTACCCTGCTTTGCAATTTCTTACTTATCAAAGGTGTAAGCTCTACAGTATTTGAAGTTCCAATGTCACGTGGGACTGGAAGTGAACTTTTGAACTTTTGATTTGATCAGTTGGTATACAAGTTGGCGCAATTCAAAGTTGTGTATGTGATGAACCATCAAAGGGAGAGAAGCCGTTTGACAACCATGTGATACACTGTGTGCAGGGGAGGATAATGCCACCATCAAGCAGGAATCCTAGAAATTAGGTCATAACAGGCAGTGCAAGTGGGCCCTAATGGACCTGGATTCATGTCTGTGGTGAAATTAGATGCGGGATAATGTCCTCAGCAAAGCTGCCACGTTTCAGTCTGGAGAGAAGCCCACTGCTGATACAACAAATCAATTGATAAGAAGTGTCTTTATTGCACTCAATAAAAAAACAGCACAACCCCAAATAAGCATGCATGGCTCATAAAACAAATTGCACACCTAAAATGAATTACACTCCAAGTTTTTTTTTTTAGAGTAAATGACACCACAGAATATTCAGTGATGTTTCTATCCACTAAAGACTAAGATTATAAACAGCACTAAAAGTAAATGTTTTCACGTTTCTTTTTAGTTTAGTTTTTTTTTTTTTTTCAATCTACAGGATTACCAAGAGCAAAATGTGAAAGAAAAACATGGTAGAAATTGCCTGTTTTGTGAAATATAGGAAAAAATATACCATCTGTGATTTAGCACAGTTTTCAATATTCCATCTGTGGTCTAACTGCCGTTCTTCACAAAGGCTGAACTCATTGTAGTTCAGTATGATTTTTTAAAAAAGTTTTTCTAAGAAAACTACTTTTGTAAAACATTGTTATTCTTGACTTGGAGTTTCTTTTGAATGAAATAGTAAATGTGGCCTTTGGACTGCAGCCCAACAGGCTCCTCTGTCCATGGGATTTTTCAGGCAAGAATACTGGAGTGGGTTGTGATTTTCTCCTTCAGGGGATCTTCCCAACCCAGGGATCAAACCTGCATCTCCTGTGTCTCCTGCATAGCAGGCACATTCTTTTACCTTCTGAGTCTGGAGAATCCCATACTGGAGAAGCCAAATATGGCCTCAACAGTTGCTCTAAGTATTTGTTGTTGCACACAAGGGCTTAAAATTCTGAAAATAACCCCATCCTTATCCTGTCACCCCATCTCCAGCAAACTTCATTATATAAAATGTACTTTGAACCCTGTGTGATGGAATTTCTGTTTCTTTATTTGTTGATTAAGAAATATTTATGACTGAAAATTCTGTTGGAGGGGTTTCCGTGTATAAAGGATCCCAAAGTAGTAAACGGCACTATTAGGTTGCTTCAGTCAACGTAGTCTGGTTCAGTATTAATTAGAAAGCACAGTGGTGCATCTCACAGTGACCGATGGTCTTTTCTTAGGACAATGCTGCCATCCACTCACTGTCCTGTGATGATCTCACTTGGTGATAAGAAGCCACATGTGGCAGCTCCACCAGCCACCATCAAATAATACAGAAATGTCAGCATTATTGCCACTTTATACCAGATAATTCTCTGCTGTGGGGGGCCTGTGTTGTGCACCATAGGGTGTTAGCAGCATCCCTGGCTTCTGCCCATTAGATGCTGGCAGTATCCCACTCTCCTAATTGTGACAACCACACATGTCTCCAGAAATTGCCTAATGTCCTCGAAGGGAAAAAAAAAAATCACTTTTAAGGGAGAGTCACTCATATGAATGACTGAATGTTCATATCAACAATTGTGGAACATTATTAAGTTTTCTTTTTCTTTCTCTTTGCAGGGTAATAGCCAATGAGTTGTACCTAGCTTCTCACAGCAGATGAATTTTTGATGGAAATTGCTACTGAACATAAAAGGAAAAAGACAGTGGGAAATGGTTTAGGAGAACTAGGCCTGCGAGATCTATTTTGTCATGTAGGAAGATCAACCAGGACTGCTGTCATTAAACACAGTTCAGTTCTCCAGCCACCTAGGACTATTTTGAAGCTAACTGTGCTGTATCAGGCCACTATTTCTTTCTTTGTGCTAGGTCCTTGGCACGGGCAGTCCAGCCCTCCTTGACTTCTTTGCAAAATTAAGTGTCTGTGTGGCTACGATGTCTTTCCCATGTTTCCTGTGAGAATTTCCTGGGTCCTATTGGTAACACAACATTTCTCTTTCTGCTTCTATGTTTGGACTTCTGCTTATTTCAATTTAGAACTGTTCGTATTCTGCTCAATAGTTTAGTTAATTGGTTAGATACCTGCCTCTCTTAGATGTGGTATACTCTTTGCTGCTAGGCTGCCATCATTGTGGCCTGTCATCTAGTCTAGGAATTATATTTGGCTGTAATAGAAATCTGGCTTCAAGTAACTTAAATAGGGAAATTTCCCACCTTATGTTATGAGTAGGCACCTAAAGTCATTGGCTCAACAGCTCAACAACAACTAAGTTAAATCTCCAAAGTTCTCTTGTTATTCCCTTTTTGGTTGCAAAATGGCTGCTGTGTACCAGCCTTTACTTGTGCATTCCAGAGGTGGGATTAGGGTTCTGAAGAGACCAGCAGACTTCCCTTATGTCTTGTAGATCAGAACTGAGTCACATAGCAATTCCTGACTATAGCAGAGGTGGAGGGATGGAGTTTTATAGTATAAAGTTACCTATATAGTATATAGTTTTACAGTCTGTAATAGAAAATTGCAAAGAAAAGAAAGTTGGAATAGATTTTGAATTACTCATCCTCCATTGATAAACATTCTACAACATGCTAAGTGCTGGTGGAAGGAATGTAAGGTAGGACTCTTCTCAGACCAGAATTCTTCATCCCTTTGATACAGGAAGAACAAACACAAATACTTTATCAAAGAAGCTTCCTCAAGTGTGACATGAAGCTATAAATTAGATCTTAAGTTGGCCATTGCCAACTTATTGCTTTCAAATAAGAGTTTGTTAAACATTCATGCATCCTTATCATTGTTTGCTGTGATTCTTCATAGCGCAGGGAAGGGATGAGATAAAAGGAATCTGTATGAGATAAAAGGAATCTGCCTTCTTGCAGAAGGCATAGGAGAGGAGAAAAGTGTGGGGCCAATAAAAAGGCATTCATGAGCCAGGAGGACTTTGAAGCAGAAAAAAAGTCGAAATCGAGGATGTGAGTATGATGTCACAGTGGTATTTTGATAAACAGGTCAAATGTTGAAATGTGATTTTGAAATTAATCTGCCATAGCAAAGTTATACTATTTTTACTTTCTTAGACCACCTGCAAACTCACAAAAAGACACCACACCTCCTAACTATTAGACATTTAATCTACTCTTTGCTTTCAGTCTTAAATTCAATGCTTCCCGAAATAGTCTTATTTCCTATTTTATTTATTAATATTTAATTGGAGGATAATTGCTTTACAATGTTGTGTTAGTTTCTACAGTACCACAAGGTACATATATATATATATATATATATATATATATATATGTATATACCCTCCCTCTTGAGCCTTGCTCCCACCCATCTAGGTCATGACAGAGCACCAAGCTGAGCTCCCTGTGTTATAGAGCAGCTTCCCACTAGCTATGTATTTTGCACATGGTAGTGTGACTTTATTTTGGGGGGCTCCAAAATCACTGCAGATGGTGACTGCAGCCATGAAATTAAAAGGCACTTACTCCTTGGAAGGAGAGTTATGATCAACTTACACAGTGTATTAAAAAGCAGAGACATTACTTTGCCAACAAAGGTCTATCTAGTCAAAGCTATGGTTTTTCCAGTGGTCATGTATGGATGTGAGAGTTGGACTATCAAGAAAGCCGAGCACTGAAGAATTGATGCTTTTAAACTGTGGTGTTGGAGAAGACTCTTCAGAGTCCCTTGGACTGCAAGGAGATCCAACCAGACCATCCTAAAGGAAATCAGTCCTGAATATTCATTGGAAGGACTGATGCTGAAGCTGAAACTCCAATACTTTGGCCACCTGATGCGAAGAGCTGACTCATTTGAAAAGACCCTGATGCTGGGAAAGATTGAAGGCAGGAGGAGAAGGGGACGACAGAGGATGAGATGGTTAGATGGCATCAGCAACTCAATGGAGATGAGTTTGAGTAAACTCTGGGAGCTGGTGATGGACAGGGAGGCCTGGAGTGCTGTGGTCCATGGGTTTGCGAAGAGTCAGACACGATTGAGTGACTGGACTGAACTGAGGGTGTTTATGTCAATGCTGTCCTCTCAGTTGGTCCCACCGTCTCCTTCTCCACTGTGTCCCAAATAATCATATTGATATGAAGCCCATACGCTTGTGTTTCAGGCTGTGTGCTTATATCTTTTTCTTTCCCAAATATGCACATTGAGGTATTTTATCCCGCCCTGTGGGATTAAGTAGAATGCATTTATGTTATTTTCTTCTTCGGTGAGTGTGACAATGTGAGTGGTACTGGCATTCACTTCTTGAATGCAAAATGGCTGCTGTGTAGCCAGCCTTTACTTGTGCATTCCAGAGGTCAGAGGTGGGAGTAGGGTTCTAAAGAGACCCTCATCTTTTCTTTTTTATGATCCTGAATCAGACTCTTTTTCAGAAGAGGGTCATTGTGCCGTTCCATTAAACAGAGTAACATGTTCCGCTCTGACATTGAAGGAGAACCTCAGCCTCCTGTTTCTTGACTTCGCTGACACGAGAGATCACGGGGAATGTTTTCCTCCATTGAAAGCTCTGGAGACCCATTGGTTTTCCTCTCCCCAGAGATTTCTGCCGCTTTTCCTGGTCTTGGGTATGATGAACAACATGAGACTTGTTGTGGCCTTTATGAAAACTCAGAAAGAAGAAATGGAAGTAGAAAGACAGTATTTTCTTTCTCATATCCAAATTAATAAACTTGTACTTAATTGATTTGTGGAATCTTTTCTCATGAAATAGTACATTTTAGAAGAGAGATGGGCTTCCCTGGTGACTCAGATGGTAAAAAATCTGCCTGCAATGCGGGAGACCTGGATTCGATCCCAGGGTTGCGGATATCCCTTGCAGGAGGGCATAGAAAAGAGATAAGATAATAAATAACGGGGTCTTTGCGAAGGTTAGTCATTTCTGGTGACAATGGTAGAAAGGGCATATATTGCTCATGTTTGGCCGCCTCTGGCTTCTTCTAGTCCAGTCACCTGTCATTGGCACCTTGCCCAGGAAACCATGATTGTTCATGGTATTTCCATTAAATGCAGTTTGTCCTTAATCATCACAGTGGGCAGTTAATGCCAGGTCGTCCACGTGTTTGGCCAAGCTACAGCTTTATGTTTGTACTTTCCTGAGGAATACTTCCTGAGGAAAATGATTATTGGTTTTTTTTGTGTGTGTGTGTTTTGGCTGTATTACTCACTTTGAGGTGTCCTGATATTTGTTTGCATGTTGGGCTTTAAGCGATGAACTTATCTAGAATTTTATACAGAAATTATACAGAACTTAAACTTATACAAAACTTATACAGAATTTTTGAGTTTAGAAAGCAAGTTCATGTTCCCCTTATCTTACTCTTGTTGTTTAAAGAATTATTTCATATTATTAAAGCAGTTACAACACCCTCAAGAGTACACACAATAGGAAAAAATCATAAAGAACTCTTCAGGAGCATGAACAAATGTTCAGAAGGCTGTGTGTTGCAGTGCTGTTGGCAAAAGTGAGCATGGGAGGAGAAACTACATGCCCATCAACAAGGAAACATCTTGCAATGCAAGAGGCCTGGGTTCGATCCCTGGGTCAGGAAGATCCCCTGGAGAAGGAAGTGGCAACCCACTCCAGTATTCTTGCCTGGAGAATCCCATGGACAGGGGCTCACAGAGTCAAACATAACTGAGTGACTAACACTTTCACTTTTCCATAAATGTTGCCATTAGGGAACATATTGATTACTTCGGTATTAACATAACATCTTAAGTTGAACATATTAATGTGTTAAAATTATCATATTAATTAGCTCTTAACAAATCAGGTAGATATTGGTGTCTGATATAGAAAATGATAAGGAAACTTTCTAGAACCTATGAATTGCAAAAAGGCACTTGCAGAACAATGCAAGAAGTGTGATAACACTTCTATTGCTAAAAATACCAAACAGTTATACATTTCTGTACAAACTGGTGTATCTAAGTCAATGCACAGGGAAGGCCTGGGAAGATGCCCACTGCCCCTGGAGAGAGGGAGAAGGATTATAAGAATGTATTCATTTTAAACTATATCATTTTGGATTTGAAAAGAAATATAAAAGAGTTATTTAAAATGAAGGAGGGAAGAGATTCCTAATGCTTCTTTCTATGACAGAAGTACTATCAGAACTGTTGTAATTTTCTTTCTAATCTGTTTTCATTTGTATATATCTTACATAGTGGTGCTAAGAGGGAGCATAACATTTGAAAATATAATATTGGTTAAATACTGAAAAGGGTGAAAAACAAAACCAAAGTGTTCTGTAATTCCACTGTCCACACAGTCCTATGGAACAAGGTTTCGAGCATGTAAGCAGCTCAGAAAATGAAAGCCATCCTCCCTTTGCCTAAGAGCACACTCCGCCCATTGCTGTTTTTCCTCCCAATTTCAAAGGACAATTGCTGATAATGTTTGCTTTCAGGAAAAAAAAATTAAAAAGGAAACACCAACATGTATAAGATAATTACAACACTGCCAACATTTAGTAAGCATTTATCATGTGACTATTAGACAATGTCCCGAGGCTCTCTGGATGGATTAGCCCATTTAATTTCCATAGTTCTATGAGTTAGGCTCTATTATTCTTACCGTTTTACTGAGGAAGAAATGGAGGCACAGAGAAGTTAAGGAAACTACTGACAATCACATAATAGGAAGTGGTGAAACAAGCATCCAAATGCAGGAAATCTGACCCCAGAAACTCAGTATTAACTATCGACAGTACACACACTGCCCCAGTACTATAAAGTGATGATTTTAGACCCTTAAAACCATAAATGCATATCACTATGTATCCATTAAAAGTCAAAGTGTCAAAGTGAAAGTCGCTCAGTTGTGTCCAACTCCTTACCACCCCATGGATTATAGCCCTCCAAGCTTCTCTGTCCACGGGGATTCTCCAGACCAGAATACTGGAGTGTAGCCTTTCCCTTCTCCAGCGTATCTTCCCAACCCAGGGGTAGAACTCAGGTCTCCCATATTGCAGGCATATTCTTTACCAGTTGAGCCACCAGGGAAGCCCAAGAATACTGGAGTGGGTAGCCTATCCCTTCTCGAGGGGATCTTCCTGACCCAGGAATTGAACCAGGGTCTCCTGCACTGCAGGAGGATTCTTTACCATCTGAGCTACCAGGGAAGCCTATATGAGTCTGTAAATTTTACACCAAGGTCACATTACATCATATCTGCTATTCGGCACCTTGCTTTTCCCCTTTAAAAAGTTACTTTCATATCAGCTCAACCAAAGCAACTTTGTTCTTTTAAAATATTGCAGTTTCCAAAGAAAGGGGCGCAGCTTTTCACCAATGCTGCGGTCAGTTTCTGTTTCTTTCTTTGTTGCTTTTTCACTTGTATTGTTTTCCTGGTGTCTTCTCCCTCTTTTGGGTCAATTTTGTACCTGCATTTCCCTAGTAAATGCTCCATTTCCTTCGCTTCCATTTTGTATTTGTTTCATTTCCACTATTACCTTCATGGTCATCTTCTGGGTATCTTATTGTTTTTCTTAAGTTCTCCAATTTGGGTGTTTCGGTAATTCATTTTTCTTATTTAATTATGCAGGTTTTTGATACCTTATATCTAGAAAAACACATTCCCCCTCAGATATTCTGCTTAAAATATCCATGAATAATTTAAAAGACAGTTTAAAACTTTCTAGATGGTTGGCCCGTTCTCTTCTAATTTACACTTACACTTCTGGCCTTGAACATACATGACTCTTCTTGTCCCTGCCTTGCATTTCCTGTTTCATGACTGTTACATCTTCATATTTTATATTATCAAGGTGTACGATGTTTATCTATTCTACCCTTGTTTCCCATAGTTTGCTAAGTCACCTCAGTCGTGTTTGACTCTTTGCAATGGACTGCAGTCCACCAGGCTCCTCTGTCCACGAGGATTTTCCAGGCAAGAATACCGGAGTAGGTTGCCATTTCCTTCTCCATTCCCGTAGTAATTTGGTTTTAATTGCATATTAAAATGAATTTAATGTTCATACATAGGATTTTTATCCAGGATTTAAAAACTAAACATGATACTTTTGTTATCATTTCCAATGAAAGCAAGCATAGTATTCTACGTATATCATAATTTCCTTGGCCATGTCTTTGTGGCACATTCAGATTGTTTCCAGTTTTCCTCTCTTGCAAGTTTTACTGCAGTTACTGGTTTTGAGGATGTGTCCCCAACTCCATATTTTGCATTATTTTCCCGACAAGCGAGCCCACTGAGTGGAACTGAGTGTTGGTCTTGTTGCAGCCCGATTTGCACCTTAATTTACACCTTAGCCTTGAGCTTCCTGACTCTCATGGGAATCATGTTAGACTGCCCTCCTCTGGCAGCTGCTGTAACTGCACTGCATGCTAACAGTCAGGGCTTCCTTTCTATCTGATTAACACCGCCCGCCAGAGATGTGCCAGGTGTTCAGTGAGAAACAGTGCTCCTTGTAGTGAAGCGGGTTCCTCTTTATTTCCAGGACCTTTTTTCAATGTTCAGCATATTTCATGTACTGCACCTTGGAACCTTTGCTTAAACCGTCCCTGAGAATTGAGACTGACAACACCGCTTGAAGAGAACCATAGAATTTGGACTCTAAGAACAGTTGGGATCCTTCACCTAACAGATAGCTGCCGTGGACTTATCTGTATAAATATCTACTCGCCACTTTTTCTCTTTTACACAAAACCTTGGAAACATTTCTCTTTATTCCCCAGCAGGTATTAGCCACATAAATCACATGCTGCCTCAGTGCCTGAGAAAAGGATTTTCTTACTTCTTTTCAGTAGTCATGGGCAACTGGGCTGGAGCTGACCCATTGACACAACCACAAACAGGCAAGAGAACAGTCTGTTGCCAAGAAATAAGATTTTTCTGCAGTGGTGATAGACACGGTGTAGTCCATGAGCTGATTCTCACATCCCCAGATTTGTTCAAGCTGTGGTCAAAATCTGGCCTCTGTTCATCAGTGTTAGATTAAATCTTGGAGACAGAGTTTTGGGTGAAGTAGAAAGAAATAGCTTTGCCAGGCAAAGGGTGCCACAGCAAGCTAAAGCCCTTAAGACTGTGTCCTGCTCTTGAGAGGGTGATGAGGAGTGTTGTACTGTTTAGGGAGAGGGGTGTGATTAGCACGTGGACATTCTTCTGACTGGTTGGTGGTGAGGTCATCTATAGTCAACATCATCATCCTTCTGGTTCCAACCCGTCTGGGGTCTACGTGCTTGTGGGCAGCATGCAGTTAGCTTCTTCTACCTGCTGGGAGTTTCAGTATCTGCAAAACAGCTTAAAAGACATGGCTCAGAATATTATCTATAGTCCTTGAGGAAGAACTAAAGTCCTTGACTTTAATGGCTAAAGTATTATTATTTTGTCTTGCTTGGCTGTTTCCTTTTCTTTCTGCATTTTCTCATTTCTCTGATTAAATGTATTCTTTGGAACTTGGGGAAGGCTTAGGAGGCTAAAGTTTTTCTACAGACCGAAGGCAGGCAGAGGACATGGATGGGGGTCTCTTCTGAGATGCCCTCATAAGTTCTTGCTTGGCTAACAAACCAGGACATAGAGCCCCTCTTGACTCTTCCCCTTCCTGTCCGCATCCTGCTGAGTCTATCTGCCGAGCATGACTCAGATGTATCCCTTTCTCTCCCTCTTACTGCCAGCCCCCCGCCTGGTCCCAGCTGCCCGGGTATCTCACCCAGGCTGCTGCACTAGCCTCCCAACTGGCCTCCTGTTTTCACACTTGCCTTTTTAGTTTCTCAGCATAGCAACCAGAGGGATTTTTCTAACATGAACATTCTTACTTAAAGGCCTTCAACAACCTCTATCAATGTTGTGATAAATTTGACAACAGTATGTCCTTACACATGCTCTTTCTTCTCCTGGAACATTCTCCTCTCCCCTCTCTGTGTGGCTATGTCCAACCCATTGTTAGTTCTACCCTTAGATTTTACTTCTCTGGAGAAATATTCCTGTATCTTATCCTGCTGTTTCCTTGGATTTATGGCTTCTATAATCTCCTATCTCATGTTTGTTATGTTGCAGTAGTTCCAGCTGTTGAGCCTCTAAACTCTATAAACTCAGGGTATGTTGGTCTTGTTTGCTGTATCAGTTAGAAATTGTGTCTGACTGCTACAGCAGAGACTCAGAAGAATAAGGTAAGAAGATATTTTTTCTTACATATCTCAATCCAGAGAGCAATAACCAGAGCTGGTATGAGGGTTCCAGGCACCCACTGCAGAACCAGCAGCAAGAACAGCTCACATCCCTAGTCCTTGGCTCTGATCCATGAGGGTTCTCTGTGATGGAATAGCTGCTACAGCTCCAGCCATTACACCTACAATCCAGATGGGAACAGGAAGAAGTATAAAAAGGCAAAAAGATTTTTCACAGCCATTTGTCTCTCCTTTAAAGAACTTTATTGTAATCCTCACTAGCAATGTCTGCTTCTCTCTCATTATACTTGATTACAAGATTATATCTAGCTACAAGGTAGGTTTGGAGGTAGTCTTTACCCAGGTATAATACCACCTCAGTTAAAGCTGGGGTTTTATTACTGAGAAAGAAGATGGAATGGGTATTTTGAAACAAGCTGCAGCCTCTGTTATTCTCATTAAAGTATTTCAGAGTCCACCTATTTGGGTTCTCAGTAGATGCTTGTGAGAGAGTGAACTTGCCTCACTCCACCCAAAGGCACGGACAGCCCTGAACATAGAGTGTAAATGAGACAAAGATGGTTAGGATAGGAAAAGTCACGCTGCAGTCAAAGCAAATCATCTCCCTTACAAGGACAAGCATGGGCCATCTGTAACTGACATGGCCTGATTCACTGAGCTGGAGTCCAGCACAAAGAAGCAAGCACGTGTAGTGGAGAGACGCCTGAATGTGGAGTCAAAGACTGGGGTCCCGGGGCTGCTCCCTAACCAACAAGCTAGAGGGCTTAGCTCTAGTCACTTATCCTCCTGAATCATTCTCTTCCTTTGTAAAATAGGGCCTGTAGCATCAATTCTATTCCTCTGCTGTAGGGCTGGGGGAGGCTGTGAGGAGCCCATATGACAATACATGGATGTGCAGGCCTGGTCCTCAATGGGCAGCGCCCCCATGGGCCAGCTGTGTTCGGTGGCGCTTCTCATACGCTAACATGCCTGTGCGTCACCAGGACCTGCTAACTCGTAGATGTGATCAGTAGTTCTGGTGTGAGGTCTTGTGTTCTGCTCTTGGAAGTTCCAGGTCCAGCTCCCCTGGTGGACCTGGTGGGCATGGGGTGAGCAGGGTGAGGTTGCAGCTTAGCAGTCCGTGGGTTCTAATCCTACTCGGAGAGCTGCACACTATCAAACTCACTCCTCAAGCTCATTCTTACCCTTGTGGAGCGTGTTCACACAGTCCTCACGGATCTGCAGGCGTCCCCTGTGTGTGCATGCAAAATCACTTCATCTTGTCCAACTCTTTGAGACCCCATGGACTGTAGCCTGCCAGGCTCCTCTGTCCATGAGATTCTCCAGGCAAGAACACTGGAGTGGGTTGCCATGCCCTCCTGCAGGGGATCTTCCCGACCCAGGGATGGAAACTGCATCTCTTATGTCTAAGCTGCACTGGCAGGCAGGTTCTTTACCACTAGTGCCACCTGGGAAGCCCACAGGTGACCCCTATGGAAGCTTTTTTTCTGTGTCTTGGCATTGTGCCCTTGACCTTCCTCATGTCTTCACTTGGACTAAGTGGTGTCCAGGTCATCACTGGTGGCCAGGTCATCTTTTTAGTTTTATCTGGCAAAATTGTCCACTTCAGACAAATGGAAACTTAAAAAAAGTGGATAAAGCAAATAAAATATATAAAGCCAGTTTTGCCAATAAGCAAGAAAATCCTTGGTGAGACTTTGTGTGGAAGGTCCAGGTTTCCCCCACTGCCATTTAATTTTTGCAAGAATATCAGATGCACTGGAGCCCCAACCTCAGCCTTAGACCCATATATTGTGAGAGTATTTCTTGGCCAAGGCAGGAAGGGCAGAAGTAGTGATTTTTGTTTCACTAGTGTCACAAAACTAACTTGAATTTTTAAACTATGCTACATTTTTTTATTAGGAAAACAGTATGTACTTATTTAAAAATGAAGCTGGAGGAAAAGAAAAAAGCAGAAGAAAATGAGTCCCTCATGATTTCATTTTTGAAAGGCAATCATTTCAAACATTTTGAGGTCTTGAAATATCTTTTTCCTCTTTAAAATTGTAGACACTTAACAATAGACCATGTTACGTGGCTGGGGAAATCTCATTTCCCCCAGCCAGGAGCTGAACCCTGGCCGTGGCAGTGAAAATGCTGAGTCCTAACCACTGGACCAACAGAGAATTTCATAAAATTACATGCCAATGTCACTGATGAACATAGATGCAAAAATTCAACAAAATGATAGCAATCCTAATCCAACAGTGTATTAAAAGGCTCATACACCATGATCGAGTGGGATTTATCCCAAGGATGCAAGGATTTTTCAATATCTGCAAAGCAATATGATGCACCACATCAACAAATTGAAGAATAAAAACCATGTGATCATCTCAATAGATGCAGAAAAAGTTTTTGGCAGAACTCAATATCCATTTAAGATAAAAACTCTCCAGAAAGTGGGATACCTCAGCATAGTATAGACCATATATGACAACCCCACAGCAAACATCTTACTCAATAAAGAAAAGCTGAAAGTATTGCTTCTGAGATCAGAAATAAGACAAGGATATTCATTCTTGCCACTTTTATTCACCATACACTTCTATGACAAACCTAGACAGCATATTAAAAAGCTGAGGCATTAGTTTACCGACAAATATCTGCAGAGTCAAAGCTATGGTTTTTCCAGTAGTTATGTATGCATGTGAGAGTTGGACCATAAAGAAAGCTGAGCACTGAAGAAATGAAGCTTTTGAACTGTGGTGTTGGAGAAGACTCTTGAGAGTCCCTTGGACTGCAAGGAGATCCAACCAGTCCATCCTAAAGGAAATGAGTCCTGAATATTCATTGGAAGGACCGATGCTGAAGCTGAAACTCCAATACTTTGACCACTTGATGCAAAGAGCTGATTCAGTGGAAAAGACCCTGATGCTGGGAAAGGTTGAAGGTGGAAGAAGAAGGGGTTGAGGAGAAGAGGATGAGATGGTTGGATGGCATCACCAACTCAGTGGACATGAGTTTGAGCAGACTCCAGGAGTTGGTGATGGACAGGGAGGCCTGGTGTGCTGCAGTCCATGGGGTTGCAAAGAGTCGGACATGACTGAGCACCTGAACTGAACTGAAAGTTCTATATATTTATTTATTTTTTGAATTTATTTTTAATTGGGGGAAAATTGTTTTACAATGTTACATTGATTTCTTCCATACAGCAATGTGAATCAGTCATAATTATATGTATATACCTTCTCCCTTGTGAGCCTCCCTCCCTTAAAATTCTGTATATTTAGACTCTCTTTTTATATAACTAGTGTCTCTCATAAGAGGTATGTGGCGAGGTGACTGGGAGATGATCCAGAAGCAGAGGCATGTAAGTCCTGTGTAGATTTCTGTGAGAGGAGCCTAAGCAAGCTTGCTGGGGGCCTGGTGACCATCCTGAGATCTGGGTACCGACTGAACTCTTCTCATCTGTCTTCACCTCTGTTATCAACGTGCATGGGTGGAAGTGGTACCCTCGATTCTTAGCAAAATAGACTATCTCAGGGGCATTAAACAAATGAGTATTCTCTATTTCATCTCCATGGCAACCCTTGAAGGTGGACACCTTTGCTATTCTTATCTTATAGATGAGGAAACTGAGGCTACAACCTTACTGAGTCATTGTGATGATTTTTTCTAAAGTCCACAGTATACATATGTGTGCATACAAACTCTGGCACCATGTGTGATAATCATGATGAAACTTGATCCAAGGACTATGTTTTGGAGGGTATTGGAGGGAGCGGGTCTCCCAACTGAAAGGATGAGAATCAAAAACAGCCTTTAGGAGGAAAGGCCAAACAGGAAGGGGCTTCCCGAAGGGGGTCTGATGGAAAGGGCTTAGCTTCCGGGCATCATTGTAACCTCCTTGGTTAGGATGAAGTTCCATGTGGGGATGAGTGGGCCATCCACACCCTCTCATATGTCACAGCTGGACACTCAAAGTGGGTGTGCTGACGGGAGGAGTAGGCGATCTTCCAGAAGCCACGTCTGGGGCATTGCTAGCCTCAGCAGTGACTTGTGCAGATTACAAGTAGTTTCTCTGGGTATAGCTGGATGGGATGAGGAAAGAGCCCCTCCCTCTGGGTGGAGGAGAAGGGTCCCCCCTTAGCCCCTGCTCTAGGGTCTTTAGTTTCAGCCTGGCCCCCATGTCCCCCTTGGTAGGTATCTTGTTCCCACATTACACTGCTGCCCTTGAAGTTCTTGGTTATAAACCCAGGTTCTTGGTGCCTGGTCCCTGAACACAGTGACCGTGACTCTCCAACGCTTGGATCCCTGACCCGGGGGAGGACTGGCAAGTGGGGATCCCATTGGCATCTCATCCGGGGAGTAATGGCCAATGCCAGATTCTCCCAAGAGGGCACTAGAATGGTGGCAAGAAGTACAGCTCTCTCTGAAGGGCCCGAGTGCCTGAGCGGCAAAGAGGGACTGAAGACAAAAAGGGCAAGTCGAGGTACCCAGAGAAGCCTGCTTCTGTTCCTTTCAGAGATGCCCAAGGCAGCATTGCTTAACCACGCCCCTTCCTGTATCTGAGGAACAACTTCAGGGAAAACGACTTTTTTTGTCCCTCATTATTGTTATGTGTCTAATAAACCACATGTAATTCCAGCACTCTTCCTAATAGCTATTAGAAGAAACAATAAGAATCATTTCAACTGCTTGACAAGGTTCTAATGAGTGAAATGCAAATCGTGTGATGAGGATTTGGACAATTCTTTAGCTGGAAGCATAAGCAGTTAAAAGAAAACCTTTAGCTAAATTATTAAAAACAAATTGAACAGGAAGGACAGAAGCCAGAAACAGGCCATATTCTTCACATTAGAGGAAAAAATATGCTGAAATTGTAAAATGGATATAGAAACACACAGGAAAGGCAGGAGTGGAAATACTCTTCCTTTTTCTCTCCTCCCTCTTTTTTTTTTAATTGAGGCATGATTTCCTGTAGTGAAATGCACACATTTTACCGAAGTGCATACCATGAATATGTACACACTTATGCGGACCTGTGTAGCCAACACTGAAATAAAAAACTGGAACATTTCTGTTATTCCAGAAAGTTCTGTCATGCCCCTTTCCAGGGAGGCGGCACCCACAGAGGCCGCGCTGGACTGCTTTCTATCACTGTAGATTCGATCGCCTCTTCCAGAACTTCATCAAAATGGGACCACGGAACATTCAGTGTTAGTGTTTGCTACCTCGCTCCTTTCACATTCCATGAAGCCGTACTGTTGCCACTATCAACAGATCATCCCTTTTGATTTCTGAGAGCAACTCTGTGGTATGAATATACCAGAATTTGTCCATCCATTCTGTTGACAGACGCTTGGGTTGTTTCCAGCTTTGGGCTATTATGAATGAATCTTCTTTGAGCACTCTTCCAGCATACACGTTTTTTGGACACCAACACTTCCCCCACCAAGAGAGGAATTCCTGGGTCACAGCCTGGGTTATGATTCATTTCATTGCCGTATGATTTTTTTTTTTTAGCTAGTTCCTTTTTTGGTTTGTTTTGTTTTTTACATTCCACCTTATAAATGTTAATTGTTCAACTCAGCCTTTACCCACAGGCCAAAGTCACAGAATTTAGAATAATTTCATATCGTTTTGATTTCCTCTTAAGCAGTTCAAATCCCTTTTGGAAAAACGGACAAAAGCATCAGTCTTGGCGTACGTCACGTTTTGCTTGTACATCTCTGTTGGGGGTTGAGTGTTAAAAAATAAAAGATGTCGATCTGCTCAGCACACGCTAACGGGGAGGCAGAGGCGCCCGGTGGATGGGGCAGAATCCGCGTCCCGAGGAGAGGGGCCGCCTTGCGGGACCGCGCCCCTCGCGGCCGCGCCTCGCGCTGTCTGGCTGAGGGCGCCACCTGGCGTCGGCCGGGCACCGGGCCGGGCTCGCCGCGCCTGCTTTCCCCGGGCGGTGAAAACCGCCCAGGTTCCGGGGACGTCGTGTGCCGCAGACGGGAGAGCTTTGCTCAGCATCCTGGGCTCTCATTGCGCGCGGATCTGGAAAGCCCGCCGCGCCCTTGGCCCCCGGCCCCCGCTGCGCCTTTACTCAGCCCTCTCCCTGCCGTGGAGGGAGGACCATGGACAGCACCACCTGCCCCGGAGCTTCGCGCTTGTCTCCTCCCCTGCCCAGCCTTCCGCCGTTCCTCCCCGGGCCTCCCGAAGCCTCTGTTGGAATGGAGTCTCCTCTGAAAGGCCCTTCAGAGAAGTCAGCGAGGGAGCGGACCCTGGGAATCTCTTGGATTAGGCCTGCCAAGCTGTGAGGCGTTTTATAATGATGCTTCAACCAACCTGCGGGGCGGCCGTCATGTCTCACTTTATAAAAACAGAGAACGTGGCATGCAGAGAGGTTAAGCGGGCTTCCCTGGTGGCTCAGCTGGTAAAGAATCCGCCTGCAATGTGGGAGACCTGGGTTCCGTCCCTGGGTCCGGCAGATCCCCTGGAGGAGGGCGTGGCAACCCACTCCAGTATTCTGGCCTGGAGAATCCCATGGACAGAGGCGCCTGGCGGGCTAAGCACAGCACAGAGATGTGAAGTACTTTTTCCGAGGTCACACAGCAGTGCTGCAAAAGAACCTCATCTCAAACTCATCACTGGCTTTGCCCAGTACAACGGCACTTTTCAGTTCAGTGCTCCGCCTCCTTTATTTCTTTTTCCTTCTCCCTTTCACCTCTCTTCCTGCTCTCCGGGGATGACATAAACCGCAGCCCTACTGCTTCAGATGCTCCATGTCACGTGGTTGAAGGAACTCTAGCTGACCCTTGAGACGCTGGCCTGGGCCCCTAGGCCCCTGTCCTAAGCATCCTCCAAAGGCCCGGCCCCAACGCAGGCATGCCCCGACTTCGGCCAGTCTTCCTTGCGACCAGGGGCTCATCGCTTATGAAAAAAAAATAAAACATTCTGAGATTTGAGACTTTGGTACTTTAATTCTATTTTCCCAGGAACTGATGATTGGGATGAAAGTAATAGGGAAAAGAAAGAAAAGAACTTGGAGAAGGAAGGTTTCTTGAAGTTCGCTAAGTTTCGGTGCCGCAGGAATGAGGGAGGAGGAGCGAGTCTCGGGGCGTCCGCTTGCTGAGTGAGGTCAGGGTGGGTTACCATGTCTTCTCTGCTGCTCGGGGGCCATCCTCCTGCAGAGAGGGGCACACAGGTGTCCACAGAGGGTGTACAATACATAAAGTGATTTGTGCACGCCAAGTCGCTTCAGTCGTGTCTGACTCTTTGCGACCCCATGGACTGTGGCCCGCCAGGCTCTTCTGTCCATGGGATTCTCCAGGCAAGAATACTGGAGTGGGTTGCCCTTCCCTTCTCCAGGGGATCTTTGGAGGAAGTGGTTAGTTTGGGGTTGGAGGGAGGATAGCGAGATACACACAGACAAAAAAGAAATCTGAGGAAAACAGTCAGCTGTCCGAGGGACCCTGAGTGTCAACCAGTGTGTCCTTGACCAACCTGTGTAGAGACGCTCTAATATGGGTTCACTGATGGCCACTCAAATTCATGTGTTGGTGTTCCAACCCCCAGGACCTCAGAATGTTACCTTACTTGGGGTAGGGTCCTTAGAGAGGAAAGTTAGAGATGTAAAGAATCTGCCTGCCAATGCAAGAGACGCTGGAGACATGGGTTTGATCCCTGGGTCGTGAAGATTCCCTGAAGGAGAAAATAGCGATCTACTCCAGTATCCTTGCCTGGGAAATCCCATGGACAGAGGAGCCTGGCAGGTTCCAGTCCACGGGGCCGCAAAGAGTCGGACACGACTGAAAGGCTGACACACACACAGGTTAAACTGCGGTCATGAGGGTGGGTCTTAGCCCAGTGTACACAGGGATAGGGCCGCGTGATGGTGAAGGCAGAGGTTGGACGATGTTTCAACAAGGCACGGTGCGAAAGGTGGTCAGCAAGCCACCCAAAGCCGGGACAGAGGCTGGCCAAGATTGGCCCTCACAGCCCTCAGAAGAAACCAAGCCTGCGGACACCTCGCTCTCAAACTTCGGGCGTCCGAAGTTGTATGACATATTCCTATTGCTTAAGCCCCCTGATCTGCACAGCCCCAGGAGATGAACCCTTATGCTACTGTGTTCCAGGAGATGATGAAGACAGCACTTCTTGTGGAAGACTTCATCGTGTTACTACATTTCTCTGTCCTTGAAGAGCTATGTTATGAATTTGCTAAAGATTGCAACCCTCTTCCTCACATATTGGGATTGTTCCCACCTAGAGATAACCCTGATGCTGGTAGTAGAAATGGTCTTTTTTTTTTGTCTCCCAAGCCATTCAGGTTGAAAAGCAATAACCTGTATTCGCAGGGTCAGGATTATGAAGAGGAAAGTGAGGCTCCCAGGGCATAAAATTAGAGGCTTCCCTCTCAAGTGCTGGCTTCACACCTGCCCTGGGACTCTGTGCCCTCCTTAAACCATGTGCCCCACATGCCTTCTTCGCCTTCCCCTAGTCCAGACCCTGCACGTTTGTACTGGGAGCCAGAGAAGATAATAGGCGTAAAGAGTGTCTAGAAAGTGCCAAGTGATTGCAGGAACTGTGGTCACAAAACCTAAAATGACTATAAAAAAGATTCTGCCCATTTCCCTAAAGTTTTTCTATTTGCATGGCTATGCACAGAATTGATGTTAGGATTTTCATTTTTAGTGATTCTCAGATGACAGTTTGGGAAGAATTTAAGGTGACTTACATCAGCAAACGCATTCCAATTCCATGAGCTCAAGCTGGCTTTGGAATGATGCTCGGAGGGCAGAGAGGGTTTCGGCCTCCCTCAGGGGTGGTCAGCGTGGACAGAGCACTAAGGACAATTACTTTCCACATGGCAAGACCAAGTCAGATGCCAGAACTTTTCTTTTAACTCTCGGTGATATAGAAATTTCAGATGAGCCATCTGACCCTACAGCTTTGAGCTAGGACTGCAGATTTAGTGCACAGAAATACAGGACACCCAGTGACATTTGAGTTTTAGATAAGCGATAAATAATTTTTTTTTAGCGCAAGTACATCTCAGATGTTGAATGGGTCATACTTACAAAAACTATTTATTATTTATCTTAGACTAATGTATCTGAGTATCCTGTATTTTATCTGCCAACTCTATTTGGATTGTGTGTAAGGCACCCACCAGGACTGATTGCCGGTATTTTAAGTGTATGATGAGTTATGAAGGGTTTCTGCTGGTGAAAGTTTTGGCCTCTTTCTTTTGGGATTTAAATTATTCCAGGTCCCAAAAGAGGCCATTAATCTCAGGAGATCAAGTGCCTCTAATTGCTTAGGCAGGCACGTTTCACCTGTAAGAATTCAAACCAGGCTTTTGGGATGACAGTAGAACTACCTTTGTTGGCGACATAAAGAAATGGGGGCAGAAGTGCAGGCTGTTTGATTTGGAATTTAAATGTGGTCCAGCTTCAGAGACAAGTCTTTCATGATTTAGAGCTGTTTCCTAGAGACTTCCTTCACGGGTTAGTGTTCAGAGACTATCTTTGAATGTAAATTAAATTTGCTTAAAAAAAATAATTTGTTCTTAAGAGTCGTCCAAGCAGTGTGGCTGGAAAGAACATCCTCATGACAGCTGTGATGTAGATGGATGTCCTTGGCAAGTCTGCAGGACAGGGGAAACCAGGGTCCTCTTGTTGGGATGCTCCTAACGGTCCCTGTACCCACACAGCCATCCCTCCATCCATCTGCCAAACACCTGGTTTGGGCACATGGAGGAGAGAAAGAAAAACGATACAGTTATGTTCTTCAAGGAGCTCACAATTTCTTAGAGAAGACGGGCAGGTAACCAGACCATTATCATAAATTGTGACTTTGCTGTGATAGAGATGAGCATCGTGGATTATGGAAATCCTCAGAAGCAGGATTTGATTTAGGCGCAGGAAGGAAGAGCCAATTTGGGGGAGGAACTGATGCCTTAGTAAATCTAGAAGGATGTCTAGGAGTTACTTCGTCGAGGACTATATTTAGCAAGTCGGGGCAGGAATCATGGGTCATTTTCTGGATAAACATACTGGGGAGGCGGAGGGAAGACTTAAAGGGCTTCATTTCTGGCTTGGCGCATGCGTGGAATGTGAACACAGCTGGAGAGACTGGCTCTAAGGACAATTACTTTCCACTTGGCAAGACCAAGTCAGATGAATGTTGGGAAAACTTGAACATGTTCATTCCCTGTGAGCTTGGGAGATTTCACATTAACCCGTGAGGAAAGGTCACCTCTGCTCTCTGGCAACTGAGACACAAAAGCGCAAAACAACAAGCTTCATTGCTGATTATTTACACGTCCCCTATCACTCTGAAAGGTTTTCTTGTCTTTCATTTGTGTTCGTCGCTCAGTCGTGTCTGACTCTTTGGGGCCCCATGGACTGTAGTCCACCGGGCTCCTCTGTCCATGGGATTCTCCGGGCAAGAATACTGGAGTGGGCTGCCGTTCCCTTCTCCAGGGGATTGTCCCGACCCAGGGATTGAACCCGGGTCTCCTGCGTTGCAAGCAGATTCTTTATTGTCTGAGGCACCGGAGGGAGGCTTTCTTTCCTTTGAATCCATAGTAATAAAAGTAGAGCGTATCTATGTGATTTCAGGCTACACAGAATAGACAGAGGAAAAAGAAGGCTGGCCATGTGGTCCTGCTCAGCGTAGAGGGTGCTGCTCACGAAGAGCTGCCCGGAGGACTTGGTGAATCGGTAAAAGAGGGCATGTTTGCCTACAAAATTGGACTGCATTCCTGGATGGCACACTGCAGCAAAGTGGGTGATACCGAGTTCCATAGATTTTATTTTTGGGCAAAATGTACTAGATGAGCTACAGATTGTATTTTCCATGTCTTCATGACTAATGTTTGCAATTACTAATAGCTGGGGACAGTTTCCATTGGAACAGACGTCTTCAGTATTTTTTAATACAAAATTAGTCATGTAGACTTCCTGGGACTTGGTGTTTTATTAAGTCTGTCTCTCTCTCTTTTCAGAGGAGAGCTGTGTGCTGTGTACTCTTAAATATATATATATATATATATTTTTTTAAGTGAAATGTACATTAAAAGCGAAGTGGACTGGTTTCCGCTCAGAATTCAAATAAATGCCTTTTTTCTGATCAAAAATGAGGAAAGGATCTAAGAGACAACTCTTTGATCCACATGATCAACTATCGGATAATACTTTTGTTCTACACCAGTGCAGCTTGCAGAATGTTTGTTTGGCAATAGAAAAAAGGTCACTATTTTAAGGCAGTTCAGAAACCAAATGTTCCCATAATATGGCAGCTTTCTCACAAAGCCACCCTTGGCTTTGCTGCTTTGGAATCTGTGCTTTTGACAAGCTCAAGCTCTCTTAGATGGGTTAGGCGTTAATGTGTGTGTGTGTGTGTGTGTGTGTGTGTGTGTGTGTGTATCTGTGTGCGTGCGTGTGTGTGTCGGGGGAGTCAGTGGTTAGAGGTCTGTTGTTTGCCAATGCTGAGGTCTCCACAACAAGGAAGCTATTTTTATCGCAAGGTGAATTCTTTAAATAAGACAAGGAGCTGGTGGGGATAGAATATCTAGGTGCAACATATGCAGAAACAGAAGAGCGTGTGCAGAGAAACTTGAGTCAGGTTGTGTTTTTTTTTTTTTTTAAACTACCCAATCCTTTCTTTTATGCAGCATTTGTACAACCCTGTCTGAAATAGAAAACCTCCTTAATTAGCTCCTGCAGAATGTGTGTCTTTACTGCCACCTGTTGTTCAGGAAAATGTAAGGGCTCAGAGGGGGCCCCGGGAGATGGTTGGAAGGCCTGAGGTGTGTCCCCATTGTGCACAGCCATCCTAAATGTAACCCTGTGAGACACAACCTGCATGTAAGCTGTACTCATCTCCTCACCGAGAGCCAGCAGAGGGGCCCGGAGAGGGACATATTTTCTCGACAAAGAACAAGCCGCACACTTAGTCGCTAATCATTATTGATTAGAATCTTAAAAAGCCATGCTTCCCATTTCGGTGGAAGCAAAACAAAGTATTTTAGAGATGGAAACTGCCTCTCCAAACAACAGGAAGGAAAAATAAAGGGAGTGGAAAGATTCCAAGGTTAGGATTGTGTTCCACGGGGTCTCAGCCTTTCGTGTGCTAATTACAAATACGTGGGAAAAGTTGAAACTAATCACAGCCACAGGTCAAAGCCCCAGTCAGCTGCAAGTTAACCCAAGTGGCTCACTGTATACATTATATTTATTTTTGCTTCTCTTGGGTATAGTAAATGTGTCTGGTTTTGTTCATTAAAGCCTCAGATTGGGTTTATTTGCTTAACATCTGTTAGGATGAGGGTCTTGCTCTTAATTGGTACCATCTGGAAAGGAGGAGGATGCTCAGAGGATCAGCGTAAGGGATTGAAGGCCCAGGACTTCTACATCTTGCAAAATTATTTGTTTTTATTTGTGAAGCTAATATATACACATAGACATATACATGTACAAACAGAAACACATTTGTTAATGTGGGAAACTATGATTTTACAACTCAACATTATAACTGGGAGATGAGAGTTGCATAGCTTAGGATACCATGGAAGAGTGTGTGTATGTGTGTGTGTGTGTTCAGGGATGCTGAGTATCTTCTTTCTGAGGATTTTTCCATTTCCGCATCACCTTAACTGCTTATTCTGGCATCTTCTCCCTCTCCCCTGGCTTCCATGGCTGCAGCAGGCAGCTTCTCCTTGCTTGCAGACGGATGCCATTCTGCACTCAAAGCCACAGACTTGCCTTGGACGGTTTAGTGTCTTCTCTTCAGATCTCTCTTTATGTAATTTGAGAGCTCATTAATAAGTACCATTTTGTGTGGCTGAAAGATAGAAAAGTAGTGCTGGCATTAAACATAAAACCCGAGAAGAACTGAGTTAGGAACACAGCACACTTCTTTTCCCTCTTTACATCCATTACAGTCTGGAGACAAATGGAAAGCCAGATATGCTGCAGCTCATTTGCCACCAAAACCTCTGCAGGAGGCAGTAATCGGAGCAGATTCTATGGCCTGACTTCCAGACGCATCTTTGTTATGGCAGGCCTTCTTCTTCTAGCATTATAATTTTATTCCATCTAATTCTTGCCATCCTATTCTTTCTGGAAAGATTGTGTGTGTGCGTGTGTGTGTGTGTTTTGGGGGTAAACCTTTGAGCACTGACTTGGGGAAGTCTTTCCACCAGGATGCTAGGAGCCCCACATCTTCAGAAGTCCTCTGCAGCAGCCCGGGCTTCTATCACCCCCAGAAGACTCTGGCTGAAATGGGAAGTCACTTTCCCAGCTCAAATTTCTTGTTCGTTCTGGCAAATGGGGTCAAGTAATACTATGACAATGGGCCATGGAGCTGGCCTCTGAGGCCACAGTACTCCTGACAGCCTCAGTGGATGCCCCCTTCCTCACATCACTCTTGGTCTCTTTTCAGGATTGGGAGAGTGGCAGGAAACTTCCCTCTGTTATTCACAACCCTGTTTTCACAGACTGACCTTGGCGCAGGCATCGAGACAGACTGTGTCCCTGCTGGAAAGGTTCGAAGAGCAAAAATGTGTATTTGATAAGAGGCTTCATGTTTTATGTGGCTCCAGTATGTTTAATAATATTTTTCCAGCCCTCAGTTTTCTTCTCTTTATTTGGTAGACACATGTGTCCTGGAATAGTCCATCTTTTGTACCCATTTCTTCTCATGTTCATATCTTCCTCAGGGACAATGTATACTTACAGGATGAAGTTATTCCATTCTCCAGTGGACCAACAATTGAATGATTCTGACACCTCTGGAAGCTTTCAGTGACCCAAGGCTCAATACTATGACCATTTTTCAGGACTGGTTTCAGGAGGTAAAATCTGTGTGGGGGTGGAGGTGGTTTCTCAGCCTCTGGAGGCAGCCTCCATCCACCCACACATCCCTTTCCAACAGAAGGATCCCCAGACTGGGTGCTTGGGAGGCAACAGGGGCCCAACCTGGATCTGCTTCTCAGTAACATGTTCATCTTTGAGCAAATGGGCTCTGTGCCTGGGATGAGGAGGCTCTGCAGACACTTAGCGTGGTGATGAGACTGTTGTAGTCTCTGGAATAGCAAAGGAGGACTGCAGACTAGCAGACTCGAGACATTTTATGAGCGTCCAGTGATAGCACTTCTAAGGGGAAAGTGGACTTTCATAACACAAGGTAGTTGCATTGCCTGTAAATATGCATTTTGTATAGACACTTATTTCCAAAGCAATTTAGAGTCATAGGGATGTGTTCTCAGAACACACAAATTGAAGGAGATAGGGCTTACAATTTAAATATATATATATATATATATATATATATATCTTTTAGCCT
This sequence comes from Okapia johnstoni, assembly GCA_024291935.2. Classification (NCBI taxonomy): domain Eukaryota; kingdom Metazoa; phylum Chordata; class Mammalia; order Artiodactyla; family Giraffidae; genus Okapia; species Okapia johnstoni. The sequence continues at coordinate 7,260,652 of CM044326.1, forward strand.
AAAAAGAGAAATCATTGATAAATGATTCACTTGATTCTTAAGATGGTGCCACTTCTAATTTCTTTTCCAAATTTTGTCTATTTTTATTTTTTTATTTTTTTTCAGAATTAGTGGTGGTACTACCATGTAAGAGCTTGAATTTCAAGGAAATAGCATAAGAAAAATTTAAAATTCATGGCTGTGTGTTTAAAAATAACAATTCAATGTTCGCTAAAGTCATGCTGTACAGTTGAGAAGTTACTGACAAAGATGATGGCACTGTTGTTTGTCTGTCAGTGCTGCCGTGTATCTTTAACAGTTTGCAGTTCATTTGGCCCTTGAACCCTAAAATTATATGATTCTTGATTATGTACCAAATTGTAGGGGGAGATTCATATTTCCAAAATTTGATATGTCAAATTAATGTCATATTAATACTTCAGATTTGCACAATGCAAATATAATGCCCAATATTTTTGAGAGTGCAAATGCCTAAGTAGTTAAAAGCTAATGTTTGAATTCAGAACTTAGTTGTGATGGTTTTTGGTTTGTACTTTAAAAATCATTTTTATTGTGGTCAAGTACATAGAACATAAAATTTACCATCTTCATCATTTTTAAATGTATAATTCAGTGACATTAAGCAATCCATGTTGTGCACCCATCACCATTATTTGCCTCCAGAACCCTTCACCTCTTACAAAACTGAAGCTCAGCAAGTATTAAACAATAATTCTCCATTTCCCTGCTCCCCCCAGCCCTGGCAAGCCCCATTCTGCTTTCTGCTTCTGAATCTGATTACTGTAGGTACGGTCATATGTCTAATACTGTCATATTATTGTGTGAGCAGAGCTATACAATATCTGTCCTTTTGTGATAGGCTTGTTTCAGATAGCATAATGTCCACAAGATTCATCCATGTAATAATATATGTCAGAACAGCCTTCCTTCTTAAGGTTGAATAGTATTGTGTTGTGTGTATAGACTGCATTTGTTTTTATCCATTCATCTGTCAATTTCCATCTTTTGGCGACTGTGATTAACTTTGCCATGAACATGGAAGAAAAATAATCTTTTTGCATCCCTGTTTTTAATTCTTTGGAGGTATATATCATATATGGATGTGAGAGTAGGACCATAAAGAAAGTTGAGCGCTGAAGAATTGATGTTTTCGAACTATGATTTTTTTTTTTTTATTTTGGTTGGGGGCTAATTACTTTACAATATTGTAGTAGTTTTTGCCATACATTGACATGAATCAGCCATGGGTTCACACGTGCTCCCCCTCCCGAACCCTCCTCCCACCTCCCTCCCCCTCCCATCCCTCTGTGTCATCCCAACGCTCCATCCCTGAGCATCCGTCCCATGCATAAAACATGGAATGGTGTTCCGCTTCACATATGACAATATACATGTTTCAATGTTATTGTCCCAGAACCTCCCACCCTCACCTTCTCCCTCAGAGTCCACAGGACTGTTCTATGCATCTGTGTCTCTTATTCTGTCTCACATATAGGGTTACCATTACCATCTTTCAAATTCCATATACATGTATTAGTATACTGTATTGGTGCTTTTCTTTCTGGCTCACTTCACTCTGTATAATGGGCTCCAGTTTCATCCATCTCAATAGAACCGATTCAAATGTATTTTTTTTAATGGCTGAGTAATATTCCATTGTGTATATGTACCACAGCTTCCTTATCCATTCGTCTGCCGATGGACATCTAGGTTGCTTCCATGTCCTGGCTATTGTAAACAGTGCTGCGATGAACATTGGGGTACACGCATCTCTTTCAATTCTGGTTTCCTCAGTGTGTATACCTAGCAGTGGGATTGCTGGGTCATATGGCAGTTCTATTCCCAGTTTTTTAAGGAATCTCCACACTGTTCTCCATAGTGGCTGTACTAGTTTGCATTCCCACCAACAGTGTAAGAGGGTTCCCTTTTCTCCACACCCTCTCCAGCATTTATTGCTTGTAGACTTTTGGATAGCAGCCATTCTGACTGGTGTGTAATGGTACCTCATTGTGGTTTTGATTTGCATTTCTCTAATAATGAGTGATGTTGAGCATCTTTTCATGTGTTTGTCGAACTATGATTTTGGAAAAGATTCTTGGGAGTCCTTTGGACTTCAAGGAGATCAAACTAGTTAATTCTAAAGGAAATGAGTCATGAATATTCATTGGGAAGACTGATGCTGAAGCTGAAGCTCCAATACTTTGGCCACCTGATGTGAAGAGCCAACTCATTGGAAAAGACCCTGATGATGGGAAAGATTGAGGGCAGGAAGAGAAGGCGATGACAGAGGATGAGATGGTTGGATGGCATCACCAACTCAACAGACATGAGTTTGAGTAAACTCTAGGAGTTGGTGATGGACAGGGAAGCCTGGTGTGCTGCAGGCCGTGGGTCTAGACCTGACAGAGTGACTGAACAGCAACAAATATACCCTGATTTGCATTTTTGTGCCTGATATTCAAAATAATTTTTGTTCATGGTGTTCACTCTGCTTGGAATATTCTTCCTTCTATTTTACCACCACCAGGAGAAGGCAATGGCACCCCACTCCAGTACTCTTGCCTGGAAAATCCCATGGACGGAGGAGCCTGGTAGGCTGCAGTCCATGGGGTTGCTAAGAGTCGGACACGACTGAGCAACTTCACTTTCTCTTTTCACTTTCATGCATTGGAGAAGGAAATGGCAACCCACTCCAGTGTTCTTGCCTGGAGAATCCCAGGGACGGCGGAGCCTGCTGAGCTGCCGTCTATGGGGTCGCACAGAGTCGGACACGACTGAAGCGACTTAGCAGCAGCAGCAATAGCAGCAATACTATTCATGCTTCAAGGACTAGTTTTAAGATCTGCTCTTTAGAATACCTTCCTGAAAATTCTCAGCAGGAAGCAGGCTCCATACAGTGCTGCCCTGATACTTTGTTCTTTAGGATGGGTATGGATTAGAGGGAGAATGAGTGGGGCATGATGAACTATGTCCACCCTGCAGGGCTGTTGATGTGATGGTGTCAGCCAGACACAGTGCTAGTTCCTAGGTAGTCCCTTTCTGGGAGGTATTCCCAGTCTCCTTGTGAGGACAGGACCTGTTTATGTAAAAGAGACACATGCCAGGTATCATATCTTCCTTAGTGAGAATGGTGTCAGCGACTATATAATTCTGCGGTACCAAAAGTGGTACCAGCATATTTAAATTTGGCCAGATTTAATTGGACACGTGCTGTGTGCCTTGCAGGATGGGGAACACAGGTCTTAGAGCAGTTTGCAATGCACATGATCACAAATGTGTTGAATGAAATACTTTCCATCCTGGTGTTGGAATCATTTATGGCCTATTAGAACTATCACACATGCTTTTGAATGAATGGACTTGAATTTTGAAATCCTTTAGAGAGGTTCATCATGTTTTTGCTTCTTTTCTGCGTAAATGATGTTTTCTAGCATCTAACAGACTGAAGCTCTTGGTTGACTGAAGATTTCACTGTTGACCTCTGAATAGTTGCCCTTAGAGAAAATTAAGTAGGGAAAGAAAGTTGGGGCATGGGGCGGAAGGAACATCAAAGGGGTGCCCCTGATGTCCCTTTCTGGCCAGGGTTCTGTGCTATCTTCCGACGTTCTGCACTCTGTAGTTGAATTCCTCTTAAGGTGACCCCTAACAGGCTCACTGACAATGGCTAGCCAGTAGTCAGGTGGTCTCAACATATCTGCAGCCATTTGGCTGGTGGCTGATGGAATGACAACCACCTCTAAAACTGTCGTCTCCCCCTCTCCTTGCTAGTTTTAATGATCTTATGTTTTCAAGATCAGCCGCATAAAAAAATTCATAAAATCATCCAGTCAATAGTCATGGGTAGATCAATTTATAGATCAACCTAAAGGGCAAACACCCCCTCCCCCAACTCTAATGTGTGGATGCAATTTGAGTGAAAAGCAATAGAAGGCATGAACAGGCCAGCTGGACTTTGATTTTCATAGAATTACTTTTATTAATTCACGTCAAAATGAATCACAAATTCTGATGATTGATGTTGTTGGGCCAAAGGGATTCAACTCAGTGTTGTTTTTGATTTGAAAGAACTTTATGGACTCCTTCCCGGGTGCTCAGCAATGGACAATGGGAAGAGTCAGGGGGCTTCCTCTGTGCTTCGGGCTTCCTGAACCAGTGAGGATTAATATAAGGTCCTTAAATGAGAAAATCCTAGCAACCACGACAGCAGCAGCCAGCATTTCCAGAGACTTACTATGCTCTGGGCACTGTGCGTGTTTCTGTACGTTATTCATATCACCCTCAAAGAACTCTGAGGAAGAGGCGATTCCTGTTTTATAGATGAGGAGACAAGGCCCAGAGAGGTTGCTTCATTTGTCTGTACTTGCGCAGCGGTCAAGTTGGAGAGCCAGGATCTGAACTCAAGCGCTCAGCCTCTAGAGTCAGTTCTGTAAGGAGCAAATGGTGCTGGCCTTTCCAGCCCGGTGGGGGGTGGGGGTGGGGTGGGATTCTTGTGGTGTTTCTCTGGAAAATATGGAAAAGCAAATAGATTTTGTAAAAATGTGAAAAAGAACTCTGCATTCTTTTTCTCAAAGAGCCACACCCCCAATTGTAAAAACCAGTAGTTCTCAAAGTGGGAATCCTCTCCTAGTGGAGACCAGGAACATTTGCATCACAAAGGGAATTCATCAGAAACGAGCTTCCTCAGCCCCACCCCAGACCTACTTGAATTGAAAGCTCTGAGAGGGGCCCAGTGTTTGGAGCCTTACCAAGCCCCCAGGGAAACACAGAAGCAAATGCCGCATCAGCATCTTCTGAGGAAAGGTCCCTGGAAAGCCTTGTGGCTGTGCTGAGTCACTTCAGTGTATCTGACTCTCTGCGACCCTGTGAACTGCAGCCCACCACGCTCCTCTGCCCATGGGAATCTCCAGGCAAGAACACTGAAGTGGGCTGCCTTTTCCTCCTCCAGGGGATCTTCCCGACCCCAGAGATCGAACCCACGTCTCTTATATCTCTTGCATTGGCAGGCGGGTTCTTTACCACTAGTGCCACCTGGGAAGCCTGAAGCCCTGTGGCTGATTTTATACTAATAACGTTAAGGTCTCTTTTTAAAGATCCAAACTGAACACGCCTCAGGACCCCCGCTCCTGCTCACTGTGTCACAGCTTTTAAATGTGCTCCTTCCCCCATCAGGACTAGGGTCTTCCTGGGCAGCTTTGTGTTTCACAGAAATTTTACGAAATTTCTAAAATGTTGGAACTTGAGAAACACAATGATATGACCCAGAGACAAAGATTTGTCTGTATGTATTAACCACTCGGTCGTGTCCAACTCTTTGTGACCCCCTGAACTGTAGCCTGCCAGACTCCTCTGCCCATGGGATTCTCCAGGTAAGAATACTGGAGTGGGCAGCCTTTTCCTTCTCCAGGGGATCTTCCCCACCCAGGGATTGAACCCAGGTCCCCTGCACTGCAGGCAGATTCTTCACTGCTAAGCTACCAGGGAAGCCCTGTATAGCAGAAACTTCAACTCCCACACTCAGTTCACCTGTTGTAGGGCAGCCCAGATTGCCCCAAACTCACAGGCAGGCTGAGCCCCACTCCCTTTGAAGTTTCAATAGACCCAGAAACAGGGCTTCTGGGAGCTTTGTCACATCTGCCCCTGCCTGTCAGGGAAAAGCAGCTTCCCACCCCACCGAGATGCCCAGGTTTCCACACTGAAGGGCTCTGCCAGGCTCTGTTCAGGAGAGGCTCCTGCAGGAGCCTCTTTCATGAAAGGCAGGGGGCAGGGGTGGCAGGGTTGCAGAGGCTGCTGCATCCTTGTTGGGCTTCTCTCCTTGCACAGAGGTCCTGAGGTCCAGAAAGAAAAGGGAGGGCCTTAGGAACAGAGGAGGTGATGATGGAATGTGCGCGACCCAAAGACCCCTACCTACCTCCGCAGGTCTTCTCACTCTGTTCTGCTGCCTCTTGGTTACTCCTCCACACAAACGCTTTTTGAAATTTATCCTTCAGGATCCATTGGCTCAGAACTGTGTGGCAGGAGCTACCTGCAAGAATGTTCAGTGCAATACATTTTTTAAAAGTCAGAGTGAAAGGCAAGAAATGCCATGAAGATCCCAAATTAGCAGAGAACTGCCTATATTATAGGGGCGCTTAATATATGCTGTCACTAAATAATACAGTCATTGAAATGATAATAGGAAAAATTGCCAAATGATAAGGCAAATAATGTTTATGATTAGTGGCTTTTAGCTGGTTTAGCAAAGAAGTTGCAATTTATTATACCTAGATCAACCCTATTTTTGTAAATGTTGTGTGTAGAAAGAATAGTGGAAAGGAACACTCCACAGTGTTAAGGGGCCTATCTTATAAACATGATGGGGTATTTCATGATCATTTCCTTTGTGCTTTTTCTTTCTTCAGAATAACATACACTGATAAATTTGACTTAGCATTTACAGCAAAGAAATGCTAAACTAGCAAACTGGATAGGAACTACCATTTGTTAGTATAGCACAGCCATTTTAATGCTGCCAGATTTAAGGAAGACTTTTCAGAGTGTGTCTGTTGAATATACACACTGACAATGGCCTGATAATATATAAAAACAGAATCTGATTGCAACTTGCAGCAACTAGTCCAGGATGCCCCAAATGGCCAGGATTTTATCAATCAGACACCTTCCTTAATTTATGCCTGTGCTTTCAACTTATAACCAAGGAGAAAAAGCCACATGTGTTCACATAACCAATCACATAGGATGCCCCCCTTCTAGCTGATCCATCTTCCCTATTAGCCTCCTCCAATCAGTGAGCAGTGCTTTTTTCTTTTTGAAGTGTAGTTGATTTACAATTTTGTATTATTTTACTTTTAAATAAGTTTATTTGTGTCATTTTTTAGATCCTTCATACAAGGTGGCTCAGATGGTAAAGCATCTGCCTGCAATGTGAAAGACCCGGGTTCGATCCCTGGGTCGGGAAGATCCCCTGGAGAAGGAAATGGCAACCCACTCCAGTACTCTTGCCTGGAGAATTCCATGGACGGAGGAGTGTGGTAGGCTACAGTCCATGGGGTTGCAAAGAGTCGGACATGACTGAGCAACTTCACTTCACTTCATACAAGTGATATCATAAGATATTTGTCTTTGTCTGACTCAATGTTGTGTTAGCTTCTGCTGTACAGCAAGGTAGTTCAGTTATACTCGTATTGTGTGTATGCTCAGCTGCTCAGTTGTGTCCAACTCTTTGCAGTTCCATGGATTGTAGCCCACCAGGCTCCTCCATAGGATTTTCCAGACAAGAATACTTGAGTGGGTTGCAATTTCCTCCTCCAGGGGATCTTCCTGACTGAGGAATTGAACCCGTGACTCTGGTGTCTCCTTCACTGGCAGGTGGATTCTTTACCGCTGTGCCACCTGAGAAGCCCTACATATATTACATAAACATTTCAAAATAAAATATTCTTTTCCATTATGTTTTGTCACAGGATATTGAATATAGTTCCCTGTGCTATATAGTAGGACCTTGTTATATATCCATCCTATATGCTATATGTTATAGTTTGCATCTGATAACTCCAAATCCCAATCTATCCCTTCTCCAAACCCCCTACCCTTGACAGTCACAGGTCTGTTCTCTATGTCTGTGAGTCTGTTTCTTTTCATGTATAAGTTCATTTGAGTCATACTTTACACTCCACACAGAAGTGATATATGGGATCTGTCTTTCTCTTTCTGACTTACTTGGCTTAGTATGATAATTTCTAGTTCCATCCATGTTGCTATAAATGTCATTATTTTGTTCTTTTTTATGGCAGAGTCATATTTCATTGTATATATGTACCATATCTTCTTTATCCACTCATCTGTTGATGGACAGTTAGGTTGCTTCCATATCTTGGCTATAGTGAATAATGCTGCAGTGAACCTAAGGGTATATGTATCTTTTTAAATTATAGTTTTGAGGAAGCACCACTTTTTAAATTTTTTTTCATTACTAAGCTTTTCCCACTTCTGTCTGCCTTTGAGTCTCTGTCATATGTATGGGATGGTGGCTAGCTTCCTTGCTACAGCAAGCTCAGAGTAGACAGCTTTTACTTCTTCTCATCTGGGTCGTCTTTATTTCCACATAAAATTCAGTCTTTTGGGAAACTATATACTCTGAATGTGGGGCTTCCCTGGTGGCTCAGATGGTAAAGAATTTGCCTGCAATGTGGGAGACCCAAGTTCAATCCCTGGGTTAGGAAAATCCCCTAGAGAAGGGAAAGGCTACCCACTCCAGTATTCTTGACTAGGAAATCTCATGGACAGGGGAGTGTGCTACAGTCCATGGGGTCGCGAAGAGTCAGACCTGACTCAGAGACTAACACACACACATACACACACACACACACACACACACACACACACACACACACACGCTCTGTGTGTAGCATTGTGTTATCACTAGTATGAAACATCTACTTCTTCATTACTGAGAAATTTTTAATCTCAAACCAATTGCTAAATCCAAATGATCCAAAGTGATTTGGAGAGATTAGGGTCCAAGTCAAGGCTGAAATAAACTGATCTTGAAATGATTACTATGTCAAGATTTGACTGATTTTGAAATTATTATTGTGTTAAGATTTCCTAGTCAGGAAAAGAAGCATCAGGAGTAGAGAAATCACAGCTTTTATTAACAGATTCATGGGATGTTAATGTTCCCAAACTATTTGCTAAGTTTCACTACCTTGTCCCTCTGGCATTCAATTCAGTTTATAGAAAAATTAACGAAAGTTTGATTAATAGGCAAACAAGCTAAAAACAAGACAACCTGCACAAGCTTTGCTCTTGATGGAGCCCTGCCAGCTGCCTCGTGAGTAGTCAAACTAGTATCTTTTGCTGTGTGAAAGATCATGCAATGGTTGACTGGATGGATCAAATTGCATTGTTAATAAGAATAACTTAGTATTTTAGGCAGTTTTCATCAGAGAGAAAGCTGGGGCTAACTTTAGAAACTTTGGAGAAGAATGCCAAACAATTAGGGAAAATGTGTTGAAATCATGCAGGAAGAACTGAGACACAGTGTGAATATGAATGAGGGTTTCTGATTATCGAACAGGTTTTCAGAAGACATCTGTGGTGAAATACCCTGATATGAATTAAAAAAGGAATAATCTGATTCCTGTATTAATGGGCATGCGTAAGTGGGGATGTGGTCACAAGTCCAAGCTATTAAATAGAAACACTTCTATATTGAGGCTGAACAATTGACTTGTTTATCAAAAATCAGATGATTTATATCCCACAGAAGTCATTGATTTACATAGCTACTTTGTATATGATACGTCCGGTAGTATGTGTGTACATATGTGTGAATTCAGCACAATTATCTGAAGATCAACTGGGATTATAGGAGGTCAGAAAAGTTTTTCAAAATTCTAACTGATAAATAAAATTTGCTGAATAGAACTCTTAGGTGGGTGGTTTTCTCATTATAAGTGAACACTGCATGCTTTTGCCATACACTTGAATAAATGCTTATGAGTTCAGAATTAGGTGAAAACAGCCAAATGTGTATGCATATGGTATTCAAGAACAGTGGCAATTTATTTTGTTTTTTCCACTTCATTTAAATATATGGCAGAGTTGAATATCTTAAAGGAGCAGTTAAGCCTTAAATCATTAAACAGTCAAGGATGAAGAAGCTGGCAATGTCCCCACAGAGCATGTGGCACATGGACCATTCTATCCTCACAGTCTTGAATCAGAAGGGTATGTTAGAAGGAGAGCCAGCTTCATGGGCAGAGGGTGTGTTGTCCTCAGAGGTTTATTTTGGATGCGAGAGTTGGACTGTAAAGAAAGCTGAACGCAGAAGAATTGATACTTTTGAACTGTGGTGTTGGAGAAGACTCTTGAGAGTCCCTTGGACTGCAAGAAGATCCAACTAGTCCATCCTAAAGAAGATCAGTCCTGGGTGTTCATTGGAAGAACTGATGTTGAAGCTGAAACTCCAATACTTTGGCCACCTCATGTGAAGAGTTGACTCATTTGAAAAGACCCTGATGCTGGGAAAGATTGAAGGCGGGAGGAGAAGGGGATGACAAAGGATGAGATGGTTGGATGGCATCACCGATTTAATGGACATAAGTTTGGGTGGACTCCAGGAGTTGGTGATGGATAGGGAGGCCTGGCGTGCTGTGGTCCATGGGGTCACAAAGAGTTGGACACGACTGAGCGACTGAACTGAACTGAACTGAACCTTACCTGTGATAAAGCACTCACCTTACCCATCTTCTTTGGCAGCTATGCATGCTTATCTTAGCGATAGTGGTTTTTGCTTTGGGGGTGAGGCAATGATGGAAAACCATTTCACTCTTTCAGGCTAACTCTAATCCATTGGAAGTGGTTGCTTGGAGTCCAGTGTTTAGATTTGTATGATTGTGCCTGGGTTTAGAGGGAACAAGTGCAGGCTGAGTGGGAATTGAGAAGAGTTGTCTTGATTTCCTGGATTTCCTCTCAGAAGCCTGACTGTAATGCTTACACTTTAGCTCTAACGCCAAATTCCGTCTCCTCCTTTAACACATTCATTGGAAAGACTAATGTTGAAGCTGAAGATTCAATACTTTGGCCACCTGATGGGAAGAACTGACCCCTTGGAAAATACCCTGATGCTGGGAGAAATTGAAGGCAGGAGGAGAAGGGGACGACAGAGGATGAGATGATTGGATGGCATCACCGACTCAATGGACATGAGTTTAAGAAAGCTCCAGGAGTTGTTGATGGACAGGGAGGCCTGTCATGCTTCCGTCCATGGGGTCTCAATGAGTTGGATACGACTGAGCGACTGAACTGAAAGAGGAACAAAGAAATATTTGGGTAATTAAAACTAGATGCAGGTGAGTGGGAGATGGCACATTATAGATATCATTCTGGAAGCTACTAAAGGCAAAACTCTATGTACAAGTATTGATTTTCAAGTAGAATTAGGTGGGGGAGATGGTCTTTCAAAGTTGGCTAAAAAATGAACTTGTCTTTTCTAAGGTCTAATTAAGATCTTCTGTCAGAAACAATAAAAAGAACTGCATACAATATCACTGGGGACAGTGAAAACTGTTGGTCCCTTTTGCATTTAATAGGATGTCATGACTCAAAGACATTGCCTTTGTTTTTTAAACCAAGGCTGGAAAATAAAAAAAAAAGAAGCTCCTTTCATTAGACTCTATCTGGGTGACCCAACTGGTCATATATCTGTAACACAGCTGGAGTAAAATTCATGGATCGAGAATGGTTTTTGAGACAGGAGGCTGCATTTCATGTTGATGAGATTCAGGTTCATTTCCTCTGCAGCATTATTAATGGATGTTGCTTGCTGATCAACCCCTGTATGAATTTTTAATCTAGAAAAGTTAATGAAAAAGGGAATTTTGGGAAAGATTTCTGGGCTAAACTGTTGCCCCATTTTTTCCTCTCCCTCTCAGTGAAAGAAACCTGGACCGGCAAATGGTCCCTGGCTGCATATGGATGCAATGTGAGTATGTGAATGTTTGATGACAGACAGCAGAGTAGTAATCTATTCCAAATGGACCGTCATCTGGATATTTGAAATGCCATGTTGTAAACAGTGTTCTCTTGTCTTATAGGATGTTATGTAGGGTTGAATGCAGATGAAAGTCTAAATTTATATCATGCAGCAAAGTATAAAATGAACATTAACCTCCTAAGTACTCCTTTTTTTTTTTTTCATTGTCAGATTCTGTTAACTGCCTGTCTTCTAATAGCAGAGCAACTAAAAATCTCTTTTTAATGCTTTGGCCATTTGATGACCCTCATCATTTCTCTTTCTTTCTCTTCCTCTCAAAATGTAGCTAAGAAATTTAGAACTCAAAGGAATTTTGGAATCGTTTCATCCATGCAACCTCACTTTATAAATCAGAAAAGTAAGACATACAAAAGCTATGTGGTCACACAGCTCAGTAGGTAGTAGGTGATCCAGGAATTTAGGCATGGACTCCTTGAATAGGATAATTTGCACAATGCTATGCTGCCTTTCAGTAAATGCCTGCCTTATTCAGTAATGCTTCCATTCCCAGGAAAGGAGTGATTCTATCAGCTGTTCCTTATAAACTGCATAGGCATACAGAATTAGCCATTTGATTACACAGACTTCATTCATTTAACATCCATTCAATCATTTAGATAATATTTATACTCCTTAACCTTTTATTGCAAAGACATACATACTCAGTGTAAAGAGTATCAACACTAAAAAATATGTAAAAAGTAAAATTCCCTTTTTGTCCACCACATCTTTCTTCCCAGAGGTATTTGCTTATTCAAGCACACGGTATATCCTTTTTAATATTGTCAATGTAAAAAATATGTTACAATACATAATATATATATTTATGAAAGAAAGTAAGTGAAGTTGCTCAATCATGTCCAACTCTTTGCGACCCCACGGACTGTAGCCTATTAGGCTTCTCTGTCCATGGGATTTTCCACGCCAGAATGCTGGAGTGGGTTGCCATTTCCTTCTCCAGGGGATCTTCCTGACCCAGGGATTGAACCTGGGTCTCCCGCATTGCAGGCAGACGCTTTAACCCTCTGAGCCACCAAGGAAGCCCAATATATATATAGGCACTTGTTAAAAATGGGAGCATGAAGTATTTTCTGCAAATATTTTATGCAAATTTCTTTTTTAACTCTTTTCACATAATAAAATTGTGGACACTTTCCCATATTTTATTTATCCAATTTGCTCCTGTTATGAGGTACCAAGTGTTTATAGTTTTTTGTATTTTGTATATGAGGCAATCCAATCAGTAGTTTGTATGGTATGGGTGTTTTTTTCACCATTCCTCAGTTGATGAGCATTTTATGTCATCTCCCATTTTCATTGTTGAAAACGGTGCTACGGTGAGTATCTTTCTGTACTTGTACCAACACGTGTGTAGAGTGCATTCCTAGAAGGGGAATTTCTGGGTCTTTCCATTTATATTTATTGAGTAACTATTTTGTGTAAACTGCTTGAGAGGCTATAAAGTAATAGAATTCAGTCTTTGATGGCAAAGCAGTGATTCCTGCTTTCATGAAGCCTGCAGTTCAAGTATCAAGAAATATACAGAAATAGCAATTTCACATAGAAAATCATGAGTGCTCTTTAGAAAATGCAGGAGAACTTCCATGAGAGTATAAAAACACCTTGACTTCCTAACACAGCCTGTGCAAAGTAATAATTACTTGGAGATGGGAGTCTCAGAGGAAGGCATTGAAAATTTCCAAATAGAGTTCCTGGCACCTGTTAATATGAATGAGTTGAAACATTGGTATGCCGAAGGTGACTTGTTTATTCAAAGAGGTCCAGAGAGCATAATTGGTTTTGAACTTTCAGAAAATATCTCTATTTGTGAAGGGGAGAGTTGGTACAGTTCACTAGAGAACCGAAGAGTGGAAGAACTTTTGTTTCAAAGATCTTTTCTCAATGTTTGATACAAACAAACATTTTATTTTGGCTCAAGGCTAATTCATTTTAGTTTTCAGCTTTATATATGTGTGGGCTCAGCTACATAACCTTTTTTGAATCTAGACCATTTCGATAAAGCATGTATTTGTCTTTAGCATAGCAGAGGTTAAGAATGAGTGTTTCATTTTTTATCTTTTTTCAATTACAATCCCAATAGTGTTTTATTAGGCAAGCTTCTCTTCAAATTCAGCATCCTTTAGTTGGAGCAACAACCCCTTTCAGAATCTTACAATAGTATGCAGGCTTGTGAGTTTTAAAAATGTATCCAAGCAGAAAAATATTCATGTAGAGATGAAGGTTATAAGCCATGTGCGCCAACATCTTTATCTTTCAGGCGAGAAATTAGTGGGAAAAAATCGAGATTCTTCTTATTTTGAGTATGGTGTTTGGCAAAAATTCCTTCAGTAAAATCTTAGAATCCCCTTTTCCTCCGTGTCTCTGCATGTCATTGAAGTTACTTCACCTAACACACAGTACAGGCTTAGCCTGGCCCCACTTGTAACACTCAGCCGGTTCAAAGCACCCATCACTGCAGAGGGAAAACCCACAGGGCACAGGGGAAGGGCATCAAACACAGAAAGGACTGGCATTAGGGCAGAACAAGTGGCAATTTTCTGAGGAAAAATTTAGGGAGCTTTAAAACATTGTGATCATTTGAAGCACCTCTCATTACTAGAAATTAGAGGTAGCAACCAACTAAGCCATTGGCAACTGGCTTTGACGTCAGGCCCCAGTTCCCAGGGTTCCCGGGTGGCAAGGTAGAACCAGGTGGCAGGTCAGACCCACATTCTAAGGGAGGCAAAGTTGTCAGGCTTGTTTAAACGTTCCCTTTGGTCTCTGATGTCTTTATCAGGCAGTCAAGTGGCTCCCCAGGAGACTGTCCGTCTCCATCTCCATGACTTTGACTTCTTCAGGAAGCTCCGTGGGCTGACCCCATGCAAGGGCCCTCCCAGCCCGTTCTGAGCAAGGCCCTCATGGAGGGTTCTAGAGCAGGCCTCCCACTAGCAGCAAGCCGCAAAACAAAAGCAAAACCAATTTTGTCTTTCACAGGTGTCAGAACTGCATGCAATGGACTGTTTATAAAAGATCCAACACCCCCTTTAAAAAGTCAGCTTGAGTGGTTTAAAGCCACGCTAGGTAGTTCTCAGGGAAGAATTTTAATAGGGATGAACCTTCCTGTAGAGAAATCCTCTGGAAATGGAACAGTTAACTTGTTTATTGGTTATTAGAAATATTAAAAAAAAAAAACCTAAGGCAGTTCATTTTCAATTAGATTTTAACTATTGTAGTATAATGAAACATACCATAGTGTTTTTTTTTTTTTTAATTGTGGCTTCTTTGTTATTGGAAATAATGACTGAATCTAGTTGGTGTTGTCATGGGTTAAGACACTGTGGGCTTGGACCAAGTAGAACTGGGTTCTAATCCCACCACTGCCACTCAGCAGATCTGCAGCCAGGCACAGATTACCTTGCCTTTCCGTGCCTCAGTTTTCTCATCTGTAAAATGAGCCCCATACTACCACCTCTCATATAGGTTACCAGGAGTAATAAATGAGATGATTTCTAGAAGGTACTTAGGACAGTGCTCACAAATGATCATCACAAATTCTTACTAGTAATAGTTCATGCTATGTTTTGAATATCAGTTACATTAAAATATTACTTAGTATTAATCATGTTCCAGGATTAGGAACCTTTAAACCAATAGACTGAAGGCAGGAGGAGAAGTGGACGACAGAGGATGAGATGGTTGGATGGCATCATCAACTCAATGGATGTGAGTTTGAGCAAGCTCCAGGAGTTGGTGATGACAGGGAAACCTGATATGCTGCAGTCATTTGCTGCTGTTGTTCAGTCGCTCAGCTGTGTCCGACTCTTTGTGACCCCATGGACTGCAGCATGCCAGGCCTCCCTGTCCTTCACCATCTCCTGGAGTTTGCTCAAAGTCACGTTCATTGGGCCAGTGATGCCATCTAGCCGTCTCATCCTCTGCTGCCCTCTTCTTCTCTTGCCTTTCCTTCTATATTTAGCCACTTCTAGTTAAAAAATCAGGATTCCTGGCAGTCAGGAGACAACACCAAGCTTGGCCAGCAAAAGCTGCACCTTCCCCTATCCTCATGATGGTTGGGGTACAGTAACATACCCCATGAGGGTGGGTTAGTTGGCACTGGTAAGGGGCATAGGAGGCTGGTAGGGCAGACTTTTAATTTTTTTGATTGTACCCCAGATGTACTCTGTTAAGTAAAAGGTAAATTAATTGTTCACTGTTGCACATTAACAAGGAAGTGTTTGGGTAGAAAACAGACTAGCTGAGGAAAAGTACGTAGCATCTTAGAGAAGGAGTTGGATTAGTTTAACTGCCTGTTGAGCACTATTCATATCATAGACAGAAAGATGGTGGCTGGCATTACTGAAGGGCTGCCAGAGAAATTACAGGCTTTCCAGGTGGCTCAATGGTAAAGAAATGCCTGCAATGCGGGAGACATGGGTTTGATCCCTGGATCAGGAAGATCCCCTAGAGAAGGAATTGGCAACCCATTCCAGTATTCTGGCCTGGGAAAGCCCAGGGACAGAGGAGCTTGGAGGGGCTCTAATCTGGGGTCTCCAAGAGTCAGGCATGACTTAGCGACTAAACACCTCCACCACCACCAGAGAAATGAAGGTGTGAAGGAAAGCCAGATTATGCCCCATCCCGATCCTACGTAGTTTTCCATAGTCCTAAATATGCATCCATCATTAATAAAGGCTGCATCATATCCCACTGTGCATAAGGTACCATAAAATTTACCTAGCAGAATCCTAAGTTTTGTTTTTCATCTTTTAAAACTGATGCTAAACAATGCTATAGTGAACATCCTTCTACATACATTTTGCACACTTCTCTCATCACTATTAGTAGTACAATTGCTTAATCAAAGGATACATATTTTTCTAAGACTGGGACATAATGACGAGCTGGTCCCTAGAAAACTTGAACCGGCTTTGTGACAGGCCACAAAACTGAGATATAATATCTCATGTACATGTGTATGTATATGTATATTTTGCATAGGAAATATTCTGAAAGATAAACATCACAATATTTAAAATGGACATTTCAGTGTATTAGGTTTTTAGGGACTTTTTTTTGTGGAGGAAATGGTACTGACATTATTTTCTACAGTGAACATTGACTACATGTGTAATTAAAGACAATTCTATAGTTCTAAGACTGGGTATCTATAAGAGAAGATAATACCCTAATTAATTCTAATTAACTGATTCCTATTTCTTTTTTTTCCTTATAGACTGATGAACTATTTGGGCTATAAGGGGCCTTAAAGAAAGTTCACCTGGTCTAATTCCATCAATGCCATTGTGTGGAAATCAAGTCTTCAGGAGACAACCTGAATTGCTTGCATTCACAGAGCTAGCCTGGGGCAAAACTGGAGGCTAGACTTCAAGAACATTCTTGACTGTCTGTTTTTTTTTTAAACTTCTCTATCCTCTTCCTCCTGTTACTAAAAATGCTAATTTGACTTTATTCACTTCATTTTATATTTTAGAATTATTCATACTAGCTAATGATTAACTGCTAAAGCACTATATCAATATGTTTAGAGGTCCAGAACAGAGTTTTTAGCTTTACTCAAGGGAGGATGTGAGGCTTCCCTGGTGGCTCATCGGTAAAGAACCTGCCTGCCAATGAGGAGATGCAGGAGACGTGGGTTCGATCCCTGGGTCTGGGAGATCCCTTGGAGAAGGGCATGACAACCCACTCCTGTATTCTTGCCAGGAAAATCCCATGGACAGAGGAGCCTGGTGGGCTACAGTTCACAGGGTCACAAAGAGTCGGACACGACTGAAGCGACTGAGCACACATCCACACACAAGGGAAGATGCATCTTCCATCTGACTTAATAAGTGCTCATTTAAAACATGGAGAAGGAAATGGCAACCCACTCCAGTATTCTTGCCTGGAGAATCCTGTGGACGGAGCAGCCTGGTGGGCTGCTGTCCATAGCGTCGCACAGGGTCGGATATGACTGAAGCGACTTAGCAGCAGCAGCAGCATTTAAAACATTGGGTGCTAAGAGCTATAAGAAGACCATCAAGGAAGAATCAGAAGACAGACCCCTGTATGTTTACTGCTGGTGTTGCTTATTCTTTTCTTTGCCTAATTTTTTTTTTTAATTTTCCAGTATTTCCAAATTCTTTCTTCCCTGACATTAATTTTTTAAAAATATTTATATCATTCATTTAGGGCATTTTAGACCACAGAAAACTGTCTTCAAGTCTTCATTACGCCTGAATAAGCTGTCTACAATTTAATGGGAATGGGTTGGGCTAAAATCACTATTTTATGGGAGGACAGAAATGTGAATAGGGAAACTGTAATTTCACTACTGACATCACTAGACACATGAAGCCATCAAACTGTTTAAAGAATTGATTTGGGTCATCTGATGCGAACAGCCAACTCATTGGAAAAGTCCCTGATGCTGGGAAAGACTGAGGGCAGAAAGAGAAGAGGGCATCAGAGGATGAGATGGCTGGTTGTCATGAATGATGCAATGGACATGAACTTGGGCAAACTTCAGGAGACCGTGAGGGACCGGGAGGCCTAGCGTACTGCAGTCTATGGAGTCGCAAAGAGTCAGACACGACTGGGTAACTGAACAATAGAGATTTTAAAAATTGGAGAAATACTAACTCTTAATTCTGGATAAGGCACACTTACTAAATATTTGGAAAACTGATATCTAAATTGGCTCTATTTTTATGCAAACTGTAAGAGTGACATTGAGTTTACTGTATTTACTGTACCTCCATTTGACCAGCAGCGTCCTAGAAATATAAGTCCCTCCTCTTAATGGGTAGTTTAGCTGGCTTATGAGAAGGCAGGCCACTGACCATGTTGACTTTAGTTCAGTTCACCTATGGCTTCAGAGGAACACTGAGATTAGATGAGTAGGGTGGGTTCAGACACTGTTCAGACTTTTCACAACATGGTGCGTGCACTTTTCCTGGGAAGGCGACAGGTTATATATGGGTGCTGGTCTCCACCTCTTTTCTCTCTCTCTATATGTATATATAGTTAAATAATAAATATGTAATACATAATAAATATAGTATAATAGAAATAACATATCAATAATAAAAAGAAATTAGAATAAGTATGTATTTTATACACAAATATATATGCATAGTATTAGTTGTTCAATTGTTTCCAACTCTTTGTGATCCTGTGAACTGTAGTCTGCCAGGCTCCTCTGTCCATGCGATTTCCCAGGCAAGAATACTGGAGTGGGTAGCCATTCCCTTCTCCAGGGGATCTTCCCAACCCAGGGATCAAACTCAGGTCTCCTGCATTGCAGGCAGATTCTTAACCATCTGAACCACTAGGGAAGCCCATAAAATAAGTGTGTATTTTATACATACACATATGTGTGTGTGTGTGTGTGTGTATTTATGTGTGTGTGTGTGTGTGTGTATGTATATATATATATTTAGAGAGAGAGAGACAAAGACAGGAACCATTTTTCTCTGTACAGAGAGAGCTACTTTTTGTATATAGCAACTATCTGAAAAATTAGCATAATGTAACATAAGAAGAGGAAAATGCTCAATAAAAGCCTTCCTTTCTTGTACTTACCGTTGGAAACAATGCTACTTAGATTTTTTATTAAAAAAATAAACGTTGTGTTTTTTTGGAGAAATAAGTAGAAACTTGGCCAGATCCTTAGGTTTGAAAGCTCCGCATGGCACCTCCTCCACCCCTCACTATTGTTAGTCATCCTGTGCCTGACTGCACGTTATCACCTTCAAGAGAACAGCTGGGTCACTGTGAAAGGGTGTTAATCTCCCAGTGTCTTCTCTAACACCTTATTGACAGCTTGAGTCAGGGTGGCCTACTTTGGCTTTGGTGAATCCGACTTGACAAAATTTCCTTTCAACGTTATATTCATTTTAAAAATGTGGTCTCTGTAATTTCCTGAGCAAGATCTGCAATGAATCCCATTCTGAATGACCTAGCAGAGCTGTGCTGTGACTTTCCCATCCCTGGGAGGCTTTCTGTAGTGCTGCAAATTTCTACCTGCATAAATCTGCAAAGCCTGGCAGATTTAAGCAGAAAGAAACAAACATACATCTGATGGGTTGTAGACAGCCCTCTACATTCTGCTGAAAAATTGGGTGCTCTGCCATGGAAGATTTCAGTGTCATTTACTGAGTTTTTCAGATGGAGTGGGACGAGTGCAGTTGGCTCCAGATTCTCCATTGTTCTCCTTCCTGGCCTATAGCCTTCCCTGGGATTGGGCCTGCCCTGGGATCAGAACCATCAGATCCATCAACAAATCTGCCCATTTGATGACACACTGGTATAAAGAACTATGCTGGGTATAGGAGGGAAGTGTGGATGCTCATCACAGGACCTTGCCCGAAAGAATCACCTGGAGGGGAGACAGCTGTCTGAGAACTAGACCACGAGTCAGTGGGTGAATATCTAAGATGCAAGGCCAAGGGAGTTGGTGATGGACAGGGAACCTGGCGTGCTGCAGTCCATGGGCTTGCAAAGAGTTGGACACAACTGAGCAACTGGACTGAACTGAACTGAAGGCCAAGGGACTTGGTTGGACTCCTCAAGAGAAGTATGTGATAAGGGAATGTCTGATAAGAGAAACGCACTTGAATCTGGCTTTGAAAGGCCAACCATGGGATGAGAGCATTTTAGGCAGAAGGTAAAGATTTAAAATGCAAACCGTAATCTGTGCTAGGGCAAGTAGGTAGGTGACCAACTCTTCTGGCACTGGATGGGCTCCTGGGCTGTGAGATTTTAGTGCTAAAACCAAGTCCCAGAGAAACTCGTTGCTCACCCTTGAAAAAGCTAGAGTGAAAAGGCAGGTTATGGCCACACTAGGGAGTCATGGCAGATGCTGCTGGTTTAAATAGAGGGAAGGGGGAAAGCCCCAAATGAAGCTTGCAATCTAGCAGATAAAGTAAGGCTAATAGGCACAGAACTATTTTAGCATTAAAAAGGAGCTCTTGAGGTAGAGCAAGTTAGCGTTAATTTGTGCTTTGCACACAATTAGAGCCTGGGCCAGGTGCTAATTGAGTAGCTAGAATGAATTACTGCAGAAGGGATGTTGAATAGCTAAGAGGATCTATAGAGTTTATCCTTGGCCTTGAAGTAGGGGAAAGATGGGGGGTGGCATGATAAGAAGAGAGAACTTGAGTTTGGGCTGGGGTTTGAGGGGATCTCCCTGGTGGTTCAGATTGTTAAGAACACACCTGCAATGCAGGAGACCCAGGTTTGATCCCTGGGTTGGGAAGATCCTCTGGAGAAGGAAATGGCAACTCACTCCAGTATTCTTACCTGGAGAATCCATGGACAGAAGAGCCTGATTGGTTACAGTCCATGGGGTTGCAAAGAGTTGGACACTACTAAGCGACTAAGCACACACACTCGTGCAGGTAGAAAATTACCCGCTACCCACTATTAGAAGAAAAAATTTTCACACTAAATAATAATGGGGAAACATGATTACATAGGACCTAGAAGTTCAGATGGAAACTTGAGGCATTAAGAGGCCAGTGCTTCCAGACCAATGTTGCCCAGGTGAATGGACCCATGAGGGTACTCAGTTTGTGAAACATCGCACGATGCCACCTCTTCATGGGAATTCACAATTAGCAGCAACACACTCCAGGCTTGGAGAAGTCCTACAATAATGAAACTGAGCAACCCATTGTTTCCAACACAAAAGGTCACAGACTCCCCTCTGTTTGAGGAGGGTTAGGGGTCAAGGCAGGAAGGCAGAGGACTTACTAATATTTTGTAGAAGCAGGATTCTTTGGAGAGCATTTTGCAATCATTTACTACAGACATGAGTGAGGTGTGACTTCTTTTTAAGGCGAAAGGGACATTAAGAATGCATTTGAGGAATCTTGCCATAACAATGATTACAAAAATGATTAAAAGAGGTACCATAGGCTGCACAAGAGCTAGAGAGCGAGACACAGATCTGAGTTCAAGTTTGCTGCTCGCCATCTGATAAGCCTCCCTGGTTTGCATGGTTTGATTAAAATTTGGTTTTAAAGATCTTGGCACAAAGCCTAGCACATGGTAGGTACTCCCTCTACGGAGACTTGTCATTATCTTCCCTTTGTGGTAATAAATTGGAACACCGTGGGCCAAATCATCAAAATTGGCTCACCCCTGGGCTCTGTTGACTTTCCCAGAGCTGTCCCCCCTTCCCCTTCGGACAAATCCATCAAGTTCACAGTCACAGCGCCATCCTTCCTGCTCCGCCGAACGGACGTTAAAGGACTAAGCTAGCTCCCGCAGAGGCAGAGCCCAGCAACTTGTGGTCCGTAGTCTGTCAGATGATAGAGCTGCCGTCTCAGTGGGGGTTCCGGCACACCCTCCCCCCCAGGAAAGAAGAGTCTGGATGTGTGTAACACGGAAGACACTCAGGAGGTGGGGGAAGTGCTGTGTGCGGCTGGGCCTGTGTGGGGATGGGAGTAACCAACAGCAGAGGCTGGCGCAAATCTTCAGCTGGAACATCCACCAGCATCCTTCAGGTGTTACACAGCATCCTCCTGGACAAAGGCACTTGCTTTCATTCTTAATTTTAGACTCAAAGAACGTTCTTAATTTTGGAACAGAAGCACAGTAGTGAAATGCGGTTGGCCAAAACCCAAACAAGGAGTGAGGGGAAGGAGGCAGGACCCATCTGCCCTTGTTCATCCAAACAACTTTCCTCATCTATAAAAACTGAGAGAATCATGCCTACCACTTGGACTTAAACTAGACAATATATATGAGGCTTAGTATCCTTTATCGCTTGTATCCTAGGTATGCCTAGGCACATTTGGTAATAAAATGAGTCATGACAATTTTTTGATTTCCCAGTGCATATACAATTGGTGTTAACACTAAGTTGTAGTCTATTAAGTATGCTATAGCATTATATCTAAAAGACAATGGTGGTTTAGTCACTAAGTCATGCTCAACTCTTGTGACACCATGGACTATAGCCTGCCAGGCTCCTCTGTCCATGGGATTCTCCAGGCAGGAATACTGGAGTGGGCTGCCATTTCCTTCTCCAGGGGATCTTCCCAACCCAGGGACTGAACCCAGGTCTGCATTGTAGGCAGATTCTTTACCAATTGAGTTACAAGGGAAGCCCAAAAAGTAATGTGCATATCTTAATTAATAGATGCATTTTTGGTGAAAAATGCTAACCATCATCTGAGCCTTCAGCAAGTCATAGTAACATCAAAGATCACAGATAACAGATCACTATAACAAATAAAAAAGAATGAAAAAGTTTACATTCTGCTAGAATTATTAAAATGTGCCACAAACACACGAAGCAAGCAAATGCTATTGAAAAATGGTACCGATAGACTTGCTCAATGGAGGGTTGCCAGAAATCCTCAATTTGTAACAAAACAAAACAAAACAAAAACACAGTATCTGCAAAGCACAGTAAAGCAAAGCACAGGAAAATGAGATGTGCCTGCACCTTGTTCTGTGCATCAGTATAATGTGTACACGCCTTGGCATAAGCCTACTCAGGGCCGCGTCCTAAAAGTTCTTGATTTTACCGATTCTGGATGATGCACTGTGATCTTAATTATAAAACCAGTAAATATCCATCAATCCTACATAGCCTTTGAAAATATTAGCCTGAAGGGATTTTTCAGTTGGGAACTTTAGGATGAAAACAAAATGATCAATTGAGAATGATGAAACCTACACTCTGGAGTGTGCACTAGAGACCCAACTTGTTATAATACGGTTAACCTAAACAGAATCCCAGGATTGCAGGTGGGTCAGATGGTGAAGAATCTGCCTGCAGTGCGGGGGACCCAGGTTCAATCCCTGGGTAGGGAAGATCCTCTGGAGAAGGGAATGGCTACCCACTTCTGTATTCTTGTTTGAGAATTCCATGGACAGAGGAGCCTGGCAGGCTACAGTCCATAGGGTCACAAAGAGTCAGACACAACTGAGCAGCTAACACACACGCACACACAGAATCCCACATCCCTGAACATTTAGTGATGTGCAGTGGCATCCTGATGGGCAGGCTTTTCAGGTCAACGCTACACGGGGACAGACAGCACTGTCTCTGGTACTGTCAGCTCATCTGTAGGACTCATCCCATAACATTGGCCACATTCTGCTGACCCTATTTTGGGGACCGCCTGCAGTTCTTAACCTATCTGCATGTGGGGGTCCTTCCCTTCTTCTATACTGCCTCTGTGGATGTTTTCAGGCCTCACTGGCCATGATTCCAAGTTCATTCTGTGACTAAGTTTGGCATCCGGTCCCATCACTTAATGTCAAATAGATGGGGAAAAAGTGAAAGCAGTGACAGATTTTATTTTCTTGGACTCCAAAATCACTGCAGACAGTGACTGTAGCCATGAATTTAAGACACTTGCTCCTTGGAAAAAAGCTGTGACAAACCTAGACAGCATATTAAAAAGCAGAGACGTCACTTCGCCGTTGGTGACGGCAAAGGTACGGTTTTTCCAGTAGTCGTGTATGGATCTGAGAGCTGGACCACAAAGGAGGCTGAGCACTAAAGAACTGATGCTTTTGAATTGTGTTGCTGGAGAAGACTCTTGACAGTAAGGGGATAAACCCAGTCAATCCTAAGGGAAATCAACCCTGAATATTCACTGGGTGGACTGATGCTGAAGCTGAAGCTCCAATACTTTGGTCACCTGATGTGAAGACCCAGCTCACTGGAAAAGACCCCGATGTTGGGAAAGATTGAAGGCAAAAGCAGATGAGGTCAGCAGAGGATGAGATGGTTAGAGAGAATCACTGACTCAATGGACATGAATTTGAGCGAACTCTGGGCAGAGGAGCCTGGTGTGCCTGTTCATGGAGTCGCAAAGAGTTGGACAGCGTTTAGGAAATGAACAACAATAAACAAAAATTCCCAAGCTGATCTGCCTCTTTCACACCCTCTGCCAGGGGCCAAGCCTTGTTACCACAGTGGATGCAGGGAGATTTCCCTGCTTTGGGGCTGGGCTCCATGCAACTTTGCCATCTCATCTTGGGACTCTGGGTTTTGCCCCCTGAAGACCTGTGGCTCTTTCTACTCATATGTTGCATACACCAGCAGAAGCATCCTGGAATGTGCAGAACATCACCCTCCATGGCCTCAAGCGGTTCTCTTGAATCACTGCATCCCAGTGTCAGGAAGAAGCTCCTACTAACTGCTGTGCCCAAAGAATAGCAGGGCTGAACACATGCTGGCCTTTCCCTCCAGGGGTTTTACTAGGAATTACTCCAGGGTTATCACCGTTTACTCTCCTGCTCTGAGGAATAAAGAAGGCCTTGCTTCTCTCGGTCAGATGCATAAGGGGATCTGCAACATTCACAGTAACAGGGGCCAGCATCAGACAGTCACATGACCGACAAATGCTTCTGGAACCCTAGTTCTCTGCTCAGGAGTCTTCGGGGACAGTGGGCCCAGCAAAGGGGCAGCGAGGACAAAGTCACGGCAAACTGAGGCTAGAAGACCTGACCCTGAGTTCAAGTTCCTCTTGCCCTGATTAGTTTTCCATCTCTGGGCTTCAGTTTTTCACCCTGGCTGAATCTTTTCTGATTCTTTTCCACTAGAACATGCTGAGCTGATCTGCATGGGCCAAAAGAGATGGACTTGCCCTACAGGAGGCTGATTCCTATTAAGAGACAGGCCTTATTAAAAGGGCCAGTTCTATTCAGTCACTCAACATACAATCATCCAGGCCTACTATTATCACAAACTCCTTTATTCATTTATTCACTCATTTGTCCATTTGTGCACCATCTTTTTATGGGGTTTCAGGAAATGTTTCTAAGCACCTGAGAATGTCAAGGAACTAAACAAGGCCTCTGCCTCCATGGGAAAGAGCAAGATATTACCATTCAGGAATAACAAAATGTGATGTGTTAGAGTTGATCAGAACTATGGAGAAATTAAAGCAATGTATATTTAAAATGGATAACCAACAAGAACCTGCTGTATAGCACAGAGAACTCTGATCAATATTTTATACTAAACTAAATGGAAAAAGAATTTGAAAAAGAATAGATATGTATATATGGATAACTATAGATGTGTATATATGGATAACTGAATTTGCGGTACACTTGAAACATTGTTAATCAACTATGCAAGCTAAACTGCTTCAGTTGTGTCCGACTCTTTGCGGCCCTTGGACCATAGCCTGCCAGTCTCCTCTGCCCATGGGATTTTTCAGGCAAGAATACTGGAGTGGGTTGCCATGCCCTCCTCTCCAGGGGATCTTCCTGACCCAGGGATCAAACTCGCATCTCTTATGTCTCTTGCATTGGCAAGTGAGTTCTTTATCACTAGCGCCACCTGGGATCAACTATATTCCAATACAAAATAAAAATTAAAAAATAAAGAAAGGGAACAAGGAAAAAAATAAAGCAAGATAAGGAGTTAAGGGGGCTTACCTGGTGGCTCAAAGGTAAGGAATCTGCCTGCAGTGCAGATGCCTGGATTGGGAAGATCCCCTGGAGAAGAGAATGGCTACCCACTCTGGTAACCTTGACTGGGAAATTCCATGGACAGAGGAGCCTGGTGGGTTACAGTCCATAGGGTTGCAAAGAGCTGGACACGACTGAAGGGACTTGGCACGCACGCAAGGAGGTAAGAGATGCCTGGGAGGAAGGGTTGAAATGCAAATTTCTGTAGGGTAACCTAGTCTGTGAAGGGCCTTTTGGTTTAGGGAGAAAACTGATGGGATGAGCCAGGTGGAGAGCAGGAGAAAGCACCTTCTAAATAGGGAAACTGTGAGAGCTGAACCTGTCATGTTGGAACCAGCGTGGAGCTCAGGGAGGCTGGCCGGAGGGAGCCAGTGGGTGTGAGTTGGGGGAAGTTGGGGGTAAGAGTGGCGGGATCAGGCAGAGCTCTGGGCAGTAGAACTTCGGCTGTCATTCTGTTAGATCTGAGCCAGGTCTCATGTTTGAAAAGGGGTCCTTTTTTTTTTTTACACGAAGTTTTATTAGGTATTCTGTGTATAGTTTTATTTTTTATTGGATAATAACTGCTTTACAATATTGTGTGTGTTTCTGCTGTACAACATGAATCAGCTTGAAGTATACATACATCCCCTCACTCTTGAGCCCCCATCCCACCCCTCTAGTCATCAGAGAGCACCAGGCTGAGCTCCTGTGTTATACAGCGGCTTCCCCCCAGCTATCTCTTTTTCACGTGGTAGTGTATATATGTCAGTGCTACTTGAAAATGATCACTTTGACTTTGATGTAAACAATAGACATTGGAGAGAATGTGTCAGCATCGGTCAAGGAGACCTGTTATTTATAAGCTATCTCAATAGTCCAGGTGAGAGGGGATGATACCTGGATGGGTGTTTCTGAGTCTGTCTCTGTGGTGTGAAATGGTTAAATGGATTCCCTCCAAGCTGCCGGTCCTGGGAGATGTTCACCAGTGTGGGGTTGTACCACGTGGGACAATGATCAACATAAACCCTCTTCAGGGTTCATCCAGGGTCTGCCATCTATCAGGAGCTTTCTATACCTTATGTCCAAGTCCCAGAGTGATATTTCAAGATAATATGACTGCTTCCAAACTATTAATAGAGAAACTGGGAGCAAAGAAGTTAAGCCCCTGGTCCAAAGCTACACAGCTCATACTTGGCAGAACCAGGTCTCTCTCCCAAATCCATCTGCCTTCAGATCTGCTGTTTATGCACTCCATCCTAAAGCATTTTGCATATTCCTTTTTCATATGGGATCCTTGAGATGTAGCACCTTTTGGTACTTGAAAAGTTTAACAGTTATAAAAAGGACTCCCATCAGCCGTATCTGCATCACCTGTAAGTTTCTGGCATATGATTGTCCCTTATCCCCATGTTCACCAGAAAAAGTACTGAATCCCTATTGAGAGACTGATTTCCTTCTAGAAGTCTAAACCATACCTTTTCTTAAAATTAGTTTTTATGGAAGTATAAGTAATTAAGTTTTAGTCACTTTAGTTATATCCAACTCTTTGTGACTCCATGGACTGTAGCCCATCAGGCTCCTCTGTCCATGGGATTCTCCAGGCAAGAATACTGGAGTGGGTAGCCATTCCCTTCTCCAGGGGATCTTCCTGACCCAGGGATCAAACCTGGGTCTCCTGCATTGCAGGCAGATTCTTCACCATCTGAGCCGCCAGGGAAGCCCTGATTGGAGTACAGGTCCTTTACAATGTTGTTAGTTTCTGCTGTACAGCAAAGTGAATCAGCTCTCTGTTTACACATATCCTCTCTTTTTTGGATTTCCTTCCCATTTAGGCCACCAGGAAACAGCAAGTAGAGTTTCCTGTGCTATACAGATTAGTTATCTATTTTATGCAAAGTATCTATACTGTATATATGTCAGTCCCAATCACCCAATTCATATTTCTCCTACCCACCCTCTAAAGCATACCTTTCTATTGGAAATGTCACGGTAAACACCTCACATTCTAACGCTGTGTATATAAATGCAAAAAAAAAAAAAAAAACCTACAAAAGTTTTTAAATAACTTACTTTGGTCTTGCCTTTTATTAGATCAAATTGTGGCTAATATGACACATTTTTTTTCTATCAAATTTGAAATAAAATCCACCCACATCAGTGAAATATTTTATTCCTCTAGAAAAAATAAATTAACACCCTGATCGTTTCAATCAAGAGAAATCTGTCTGATGTAACGTTGCATTTCCCTCGGGCCAGGCCTCCCTCAGTACAGGGAAGCGCAGCAAGGAGATGGCTATTTGGATGATCAGGACAGAATCACTTTTGTCCTCAATCATCTATAGAATTTAAAACAAAGAATTTGGCTTTTGTCTTGTGAATTACCCCTGCAGTTTTATCTGATTTTAATGTTGGTGCCGGGACCTGAGGCATCGAGATTGCTCTTCAGGCATTTTCATGCTCAACAAACTTGATCCAGGGGAGCCCAAACTTTGGCTGGAGGCTGTGGGTCTTTCTTTGAGCTCAGCGAAGGTTCCTCTGAATGTCTGGAAAAAAGTGATCTGAGTCACTGGGAAGGCCAGTTGGAGGCCTGGTGCACCCCCCAACTTGAACCTGAGCTGAACGGGGCCCAGGTGGCTGTGGGACCTTTGTGACCTCCCACATGTGTCTTGACCCCACCTTCAGCCGCAAACGACTGTCGGGAAAGAACAAAGGGCTGTTTTCTCTGAGAACCTGGTCGCTGACCTGGAAAGGGTGATGTTTATCAAGTGGATTTGGACGGGGCACCCGCGGGCGGGGGCAGGGACAGGTGTCAGGGTGGTGGCACTTGGATCCCCAACACCTCAACGAGCAGAACCCCCAAAGTGAGACTCTTTTTCCCTCCCAGAAATGTTTTACCGATGCGCTAATGTGGAGCTTGAGCCTCCCAGGATTTTCATGTCTGCCTCACACTTCTGGGCTGTGCCCACTTCATACTTAGGTAAGGAGTTCCCGAGCATCTTTCATGTCAGGCTCTATCTGGGGGGCGAAGAGGAGTTAAAGTGGTCCTATGCACATCCCTTCTGTCTTTTCCCTAAAAAGCACAATGTAGTCTTAATCATGGGGCTTCCCAGGTGACTTAGTGGTAAAGAAGCCGCCTGCCAGTGCAGGACACGCAAGAGACACGGGTTTGATCCCTGGATTGGGAAGATCCCCTGGAGGAGGAAATGACAACCCGCTCCAGTATTCTTGCCTAGAGAATCCCATGGACACAGGAGTCTGGCAGGCGACCGTCCATGGGGTCACAAAGAGTCTGACATGACTGAGCATAGCAGAGCAAAGTCTTAATCATAAAATTGAAAAATACAATAACGCATTTCTCTTTTGTGGGTTTTGTTTGACTCAAAGACAAGGAAGTATCCTATAGACTTGCATTCAAAGTATGGGCCCTACTTGGAAACTCTTAGGGAAAGTGATTCCCCCAGACCCACTCAATCATAATTTGCATTTTTAACGTGCTCCTTGGGGATCCTTTCAAAATTTTAAAGGGGCTGTGTCTGAGGGCAGTGTCTCTGGTCCTGGAGGTGCCTATGTCAACTTGGGCAAACTCTTTAACCTGCCGTGGCCTCAGTTTCCTCACCTGTACACTGTGGACGGGAGGTGTAGGATGAGGGGAGGGACACCCAGCACCCAGCCCGGTGTTTGGTGGGGAGCCGGGGTTCCTGGGGACCTAGGGATCTTCCTCCTGCGGGGTGGGTGCAGCGCCCCCGGGCGTCAGAGCACAGTCAGCCCACCCAGATCACGTGGGAACACGTGACTGCAGCGCTGGACAGACTGCTCAGCTCGGGAAACGCGGCCAGCCCTGACTTGCTGGGAGCAGCAGGCTCCGCTGTGATGCCAACAGCCTGCCAGGCTCAGCCCAGCCCCCCGCACTGAGCGCGCCACGTCCAAGTGCCAATCAACTGCAACAAACCCCAATGGGCCCCCAACAACAGGTGTCTCATTAAACATCTCTCACCCTCCCAGGCTTAGCCACCTACAGGCACCAAACTAGCACTCAATCACCACTTAATCACAGCCAAACTCCATTAACAAGTCATACTAATTACCAACTTCTAACAGTGTCTCCAGTTTGGAGGCAAAATACCTTATTCTTTTTAAATAAAAACTGGCTTGTGATCCTTCAGAAAGACCCATAATTAGGTCCTTTAAAGACGGGGATGAGGGGAGGAGGCAGGGGAAAAGCTGATAGACCCAGGGTAGGTTCAGTCCTGAAAGGGCACAATGAGAGGCTCTGTTGATTTTAATTTTGTACCTACTGGTGGCCCACAAGGGTCCAATTAGCCTGTTACAGCTGCTTGTATTGGTTCCATCCTCTTGCCTCATCCTTCCTCTGCCCGGGTTTTTTGCTTTCCTAGGAGGGATAAACTTGTAGCACAGATTGCAGGCCTGCAGGCATCCGAAGATCAACAACTAGCTTTCTGTGATCAAACCCCCTGTGAACCAAGAACACTCATTCGCAGAATTTCTAATGGACGAGGTGGGGATGGGTTGACCTGAGCTTGACGTGGCTGTAACAGGATCTGGTGCCTTTTGAAATGACCAGAAGCTAGATATTCTTGGAATGAGAGCAGTTTTATAGATTGGCTTTTTGCCTTTTTTCAATTTTATATGGGATCATAATAAAATTATTAATATTACTGTAATTCTTATAATTATTTGCTTTACTTTTTCCATCATAAGGCACTCCATTTTATTGTTTGAGATGGATTTTTCTTTTCAGAACTTACATACATAGAGAGCATCCTTTGTCAGTCAAGTATAACAGATACATTAAAATGAACTTCCTATTAACTTGGATAGGTTCATGGCCTCAGCCTGTAGACAGTAGTCACTCTGGTGTCAAGGTCAGTATAGCCAGTACTAGCCACAGCAAAAAGAGTTAGGACAAGTGGCAAAACTGCATTAAAATATGGCAGAAATTCGGATGATTATCTTTGGTCCTAACCTTCTATTGTCAAGTGAAGCACCATGCAGTTTAAACTTATGAACTAATTCTACCTTTAACTGAATCCTTTGAAATTGAATCAAATCACATTTTGAAATCATGATCCCTGTGTTCCCTAATGAGAGTTGTTTTAAAGGGTCTGATTTATATAGTGTTTTTAAAAAATCTTCTCTAAGAATTCTTGAAGTTTATAAAGATTCAACCAGCACGTTTTTTCACCCTTTCATATTTTCTGTCATTCCATCTCATCGATCAGATTTCTTTTTTTCTTTTTAATTTTATTGGAGTAGGAAATTCCCTGGCAGTCCAGTGGTTAAGACTCTGTACTTTCGCTCACTGACATAGCCCCAGGTTCAGTCTCTGGTCGGGAGCTAGGATCCCACAAGCTGGGCAGCATGACCAAGAAAAGAAAATCACTCAGCAAATGTGTACATTTTAAAAATTTTATTGGAGTGTAGTTGATCTACAATTTTCTGTTAGTTTCTGGTGCATATCAAAGTGATTCAGTTGTACATATACATATGTTCATTCTTTTTCAGATTATTTTTCCATTTAGATTATTATAGAGTATTGAGTAGGGTTCCCTCTGCTATACAGTAGGTCCTAATTGGTTATCTTTCATATATATGTGTGTACATGTTAATCCCAAATTCCTAATTTAACCCTCCTCCCCACACTTCCCCTCTGGTAACCATAAATTTGTTTTCAAAATCTGAGTCTATTTCTGTTTTTAAATAAGTTTATTTATATCATCTTAAAAGTTAGATTCCACATATGAGTTATACCACGTGATATTAGTCCTTCTTTGATTTTCTGCACCTAGTATGATAATCTCTAGGTTCATCTATGTTGTTACAAATGACATCACTTAGATTCAATGCAATTTCTGTCAAATTACCAATGGCATTTTTCACAGGACTAGAGCAAAGATTTAACTTTAAGATGGAAGACATTACTTGCTGACACCCACTGGAGATGAAGATCTTGATTTCTCTGGGAGTTGTTGGGTATTTTGGATGCTGCTACATATATAACTAGGGCTTTCCAGGAATCTCAGCGGTAAAAGAATCTGCCTGTCAATGCAGGAGACCCAGGAGACATGGGTTCGATCTTTGGGTCTGGAAGATCCCTTGAAGCAGGAAATGGCAACCCACTCCAGTATTCTTGCTGGGAGAATCTCATGGACAGAGGAGCCAGGTGGGCTACAGTCCATGGGGTGGCAAAGAGTCATACACAACTGAGTGAGCGTGCATGCACACGGGTAATTATCACATGGCACAGGAAGAGCATGGTCTTCAGGGGAAGACAGACCTTGATCCAGTTTGTCATACTATCCCTGGGGCCTTTGGCAAATGATATAAGTTAGCTCCTTATCTAGAACATTGGAATGATATGTACCCCAGTGCTGTGAATATGGAAGAGGTAGTGAGCATTAGTATCTGTAGCCACTTCCAGCTCTGCCGTAGGGGTTCAGTAATACTTTGGGCCATTCCCTTCTTTTGCTTTAGCCAGTAGTCCCTTTCTTTAGAAGCTTCCAGAGTGGGATAAACTTACTAAGCAGTAGTGGATCATAAATCCAGACAGTGAACTGGAGGGAAGCTAAGTACTTGGACCTGGCAGGCTGGCCTCCTGGGTCACCAGTCTTGGCAGCTGCTACTGCAGCTTTAGGAGGGATCACCTATCACAGAGCAGTGGGAAGCCTAATGGGAAGCCTAGAAAACCCAGATTGACAAAGTCCTTTTGAGACCAGATGATTAAGACCTGAAAGGCAGACATTAGTCTGTGATCCTGCAGGGTTTCTGAGTCTGGCCACCTCCTTGGATTCATCTCCACCAATGTTTTCTGATACATGCACTTGAGGGTTTCTTTCTGAGAAATGCATCACTGGGTTGGTGATAGAAGTCTAGAAAAACAGGGTTACCCTAACACGTATTCACTCTAGAGCCATTTTTTTTTTAAAGAGAATACTTTTTTCTCCTTCTTTTATGTGGAACTGATGACAAATTTCATTTTCTTTGGCTCCAAAATCACTGCAGACGGTGACTGCAGCCATGAAATGAAAAGCCGATTGCTCTTTGGAAGGTAAACCATGATAAACCTAGACAGTGTGTTGAAAAGCAGAGACATCACTTTCCCAACAAAGGTCCATAGAGTTAAAGCTATGGTTTTTCCAGTAGTCATGTATGGATGTGAGCGTTGGACCATAAAGAAAGCTGAGCGCTGAAGAATTGATGCTTTTGAACTGTGGTGTTGGAGAGAATCTCGAGAGTCCCTTGGACTGCAAGGAGATCCGACCAGTCCATCCTAAAGGAGATCAGTTCTGAATATTCATTGGAAGGACTGATGCTGAAGCTGAAGCTCCAATATTTTGGCCACTTGATTCAAAGAGATGACTGGTTGGAAAAGACCCTGATGCTGGAAAAGACTGAAGGGAAAAGAAGAAGGGGACAGGATAGGATGGTTAGATAGCAAGACCAACTCAATGGACACGATTTTGAGCAAACTCAGGGACATAATGAAGGACAGAGGAGCCGGTGTGCTACAGTCCACGGGATTGCAAAGAGTTGGACAGAATTTATTGACTGAACAGCAACAAACAACATAGTACCTCGTAAAGATCAATAAGGCTGATATATCAACATTTAACAAGCTGCTTAAATGTTGTAGCTCTGAGGGCAACTTTCAAAGCATTTTTATTTTCAAATTATGGGCATGTGCTTGTGTTGATGTTGACTCTAAGTTGCTGATTAGGGCAATAGAAAGATAGGCCCTCCTCTCATCATTAAAAATATCAGAACCACAATAAGAAATACTGTACTTTTTGACAGAAATAGAAAATGCTTATTCTACTTGTCTCTGTGAGCACATGTGATTTTTCCAAAAAATGAAAAATTTGTCAGAGCACTGAGTGTTATATGATATTAAGTTGATGAGCCCTTTCATCTTCCATCCTATGGCTTTCTCCCAGTCTTCTCAGACACTGAGCAGCTAGTACACATTGCTCATGTGAGCGTAATTCAGTATTTATCATATTGCTGTTGTTCAGTCGCTAAGTCGTGTCCGACTCTTCTGAGAACCCATGGACTGTAGCCGGCCAGGCTCCTCTGTCTGTGGGATTCTCCAGGCGAGAATACTGGAGGGGGGTTGCCATTTCTTTCTCCAGGGAATCTTCCTGACCCAGGGATCAAACCTGCATCTCCTGCATTAGCAGATGGATCCTTTACCACTGAGCCACCAGGGAAGCCCATATTTATGATACATTTAGTTTAATATAAGCCCAATAAATGATATTGTATTGTCTCATAAGTCACAATTTTAGGTTTTTATGCAAACAGACAGCAAAAGAATTTTAATTCCAGATACCTCTTGGTGGTAGGAAAGCATTTCAACGCTCATAAGCTGTTGCTGAGTTTGTCATTTTGTGACAACTTTAAGCTAAACTCTGGCACAGAAATAGCAGAGACAATGTAGGGTAGAGGTACCACTGGGCTGGACAACAGAAGTGGAAGTAAACTGGATGCTACCAGTCCTGAGACCTTGATTACACTCACTGAGTCTCCTTCCCCATATGTGAAATGAGAGTGTGATGCCACTCCTTCAGTGGACCACCCCATGAACAGAACTAGACAAAACACAGCAATATTTTGGTAATGACCAAGACAGAAAGAAATTTCTAGGATATTCCAAGGTTGTTATGTGAGGGAGGGGACTGCCCAGGGGAGAGTGAGAGAGAGAGGGACGCATGGTTATGATCTCTAGGCTTTCCTCACTTTCCAAAGTGGGGTAAGAATATAAAATGATATGAAATGTCTGTGATTTTTAAATTTGTGACAAAGTTATGTTATGTATGCTAAGTCGCTTCAGTCGTATCTGACTCTTTGCAACCCTGTGGACTGTAGCCTGCCAGGTTCCTCTGTCCATGGGATTCTCCAGGCAAGCATTCTGGAGTGGGTTGCCGGGCCCTCCTGCAGGGTGACAAAGTTACCTACCATAGTGTTCATACTACTGTGGTTTGTGGCATACATTTATAATGGAAGGAAATGCCAAGTTTCAATTAGAGGTTAATGAAAACTAAGATGAAATTTTACTACAGGATGCCTGAGTTTTCTTGAGCAGGGTTTTTACACTAGAGCTTGCAGAGCCCATAATGGTCCTTAGATAGAATTGAGAAGGTCTAAGAATCTGAATGGCAGACATTTTTTCTATGTAGTGGAAAAATCAAACTTGAGATTTTATGAGTTAGCTGGATAAAAAGGGGGAAATCAGACTTCAGATGCTCCTAAGATAGAATAAAAGGGAACAGATTTTTTCCCTCCTACCTGGATCAGTGAAAAATAAACAGACAAATGTATGTAAAATCATTTTGAAGACACTGAATATCAAACAGTGAACAACAGTTATCATCGAGAGACCAGAAACCAGTATACACAGCTTCATAATTTTCTCCTGTTGATTGCATTAGGAGAGTTGCTAGGCCATGGGACAAGGAGGGAGAAATTAGGGCAAAGTTTGCTGACGCTGATCTGGGGAGAAGTAGCTGAGTGTCTTGGGGGACGAAAGTGACATGGGTTTGCAGGTTAGAGCACCAGAGAGGAGACTGCACCAGAGAATCTAGAATATCTGCAGATTCAAGTTTCCTTGGCACGTTCAGCAGAGCACTGATCAGCACATGTGTGGGGGAAAACTACCTGGTTCCAGGGAGAAACAAACAAACAAAATACCTGAAAAGACTAGAAAATAGTGCCTGGAATTCACACATGGCTGGGGATATTCTTGATTCCCATTATTTGGTTGGAAAAGCTCATAAATCATAGAACATTGGGTAGAAACCTCAGGAAGTTCCTGTATTAGTAATGGGGAGTAATTTGCCATAGGCTGAGCAATGTGCAGAACTTGCATAATATAGCATAAAGGCTAGAACAGAAAGGATGCAACTGTTCCAAGGTAATTTAACTATATTTCAGATCAAAGTTCAGAATATTTGTGGGAAGTAAAAAAGTATCCAGCCCTCAACAAAGTCAAAAGTCCATCATGCAAACAAAGTTTACCAGGCATGCAAAGAAGCAGAAACACAGAATTTGTAATGAGAAAAGTAATCAGTCATAGCTGACCTAGAACTGGCATCGAATTAGCAGAGAAAAACATTGAAATCGTTATTATGAGTTTGTTTCATGTGTCCAAAATGTTAAGTAGGTACAGAAAAAAATGTGAAGAAGACCTCAGTCAAAATTCTAGAGATGAAAACTTTGAGAAGAAGCATATTGGGTAGGGTTAATGACAGATGATACATTGCAGAAGAAAAGATCAGTGAATTTGAGAGAGATAATGGAAACTATCTAAAATAAAAGTAGAAATTATTTTTAAAAATATTAACAGAGCTTTGATAAGTTGCTTTAATCAGCCTAACATATGTGTCAGTGTACTCTCTGAAGAAGGATGGGAAGACACAAAATATTCAAATAAGTAATAGACAAATATGTTCCAGATTTGATAAAAGCTATACAAGACAAGGCAAGACTTCTCGCTCCGTCATGTCCGACTCTTTGCGACCCATGGACTGTAGCCCACCAGGCTCCTCCATCCATGGAATTTTCTAGGCAAGAGTACTGGAGTGGGTTGCCATTTCCTTCTCCAGGGGATCTTCCTGATCCAGGGATCGAACCTGGGTCTCCTGCACTGCAGGCAGACGTGTTACCCTCTGAGCCACCGGGGAATCCCTAAAAGCTATACAGAAGCTTGATAAATCCGCAAGATGTAAGAAAAAGAAAACTGCAACAAGGCACACCATAATCAAGTTTCTCAAAACCCGTGATAAATAGAAACCTTAAAAGCTGCCAGAGAAAAGTGATACCAAACGTACAGAAGAGCAAGGATGAGGATGGTGCCAGGTTCATTGTGAGAAAGGGAGTGAGAGGACAGTGAAGCAGTGCATTGAAAGTGCGGAAAGCGAAGACTGTTAACCCGAAGTTCTGTGTATATTGAATATCCCTTTCAAGAAATAAAGGCAAAATAAAGTTTTCTTTTTTTTTGATGTACTATAGCAAACTGAAGTAATCACCAGCAGATCTGCCCTACAAGAAGAGGCAAAAGAAATTCTTTAGGCAGAAGGAAAGTTTAGCACATGGAAATACGAGTCTGCACAAAATATGAAGAACATCAAAATAATACTAAATGGGTAAATGTGCAAGACATTTTCTTATTATATAAATCACTTAAAAAGTCCGTTGAACATTTAAACAAAAATGATAATTTACTGTAGGGTTTGTAAAAGGTAATAATGTTTGACAAACTGATGTCTTCAGGTTCTATCTTAAGAACATAGAAAACTATGTGCAAATTAAATCCATGTAATGAGAATAAGGGCTTCCCTGGTAGCCCAGCTGGTACAGAATCCACCTGTAATGTAGGAAATGCCGGTTCAATTCCTGGGTTGGTAAGATCCCCCGAAGAAGGGATAGGCTACCCACTCCAGTATTCATGGGCTTCTGTGGTAGCTCAGATGATAAAGGATACACCTGCCATGCAGGAGACCCGGGTTCAACCTCTGGGTTGGGAAGATCCCCTGGAGGAGGGCACGGCAATCCACTCCAGTATTCTTGACTGGAGAACCCCAGGGACAGAAAAGCCTGGTGGGCTACAGTCCATGGGGTCACAAAGAATTGGACATGACTGAGCGCCTAAGCACAGCACAGCATAGCAATGAGAATAAAGGGTATAGTAAATATCAAAATAAAAATCAATGAAATAGACAAGATTAAATATTTTGAGTTAGTCACTGAAATAAAATCGATTCTGTGGAAAAATCAATAAAATTGATAAGTCTCTAGCTAAACTGGTTGGAAAAAACAAGACACAGATTTCTAATATCAAGAATTATGTTGGTGACATCACAACAGATTCTGCAGTTAAAAGGATGTAAATACAACATCATCAGCAGTTTCATAATAATAAATCAGAGAATTTAGATAAAGTGGACAATTTCCTTTAAAGTCATAAGCTAACAGTGATCGCTCAAAAATAGCTCTGTATCTAATTAAAGAAATATAATTTATAGTTTAAAACCATCTCAAAGGAAGATTACAGGCCAGGTGATTTCACTAGCAAATTTTACCAAACACTTATGGAAAAAAAAAATCCAAGAAACAATTCTTTACAAACTCTAGAAGAAAATTGAAGCAGAAGAAATATTTTTCAACTAATCCTCTGAGGCTAGTATTGCACTGATATGAAAATCAGGCAAAGATACCACAAAAAAAAAAGAAGAAAGAAACCCATAAACCAATATCTCATGAAAATATGTGGATGTGAGAGTTGGACCATAAAGAAAGTTCAATGCGGAAAAACTGATGCTTTTGTACTGTGGTGTTGGAGAAGATTCTTGAGAGTCCTTTGGACTGCAAGGAGATCAAACCAATCAATCCTGAAGGACATTGATCCTCAATATTCATTGGAAGGACTGATGCTGAAACTGAAGCTCCAATACTTTGGCCACCTGATATGAAGGGTCAATCCATTAGAAAAGACCCTGATGCTGGGCAAGATTGAAGGCAGGAGGAGAAGGGGCCAACAGAGGATGAGATGGTTAGATGGCTTCACTGACTCAATAGACATGAGTCTGAGCAAGCTACAGGAGATGCTGAAGGACAAGGAAGCCTGGCCTGCCGCAGTCCATGGGGTCGCAAAGAGTCAGACACAACTGAGCGACTGAACAACAACACCAGCAGAGATGAATCATGATTGATCCTTCGTGCTGGACATCCTAACAGATGCTGCCTAGAGTGTTAAATGTTATTAAGCTGTTATATTTCACCTTTTTGTGAATTAAGACACACCTCACCAAGAGTGACTTCTTAAAGATGCTTCTTCATGATGCTTAGTTCTGGAGAAGTGAGTTTGGCTCTTGGGTGGATGAAACAAATGTCGTAGAGAAAAGAGGTTCACTGTTTTATCGTAAAGGCCAATGATATGCTGATGCAAGGTGCCTGAGGGTGGAGATGTGTGTATTTCTCCTCTGTAAACTCAGCTTTTTTCTTCCTTGTATACACTCATGCTTAGAATGAGAATGAATGAGTGATCTATTTGTCTTTTCTTCTCCTATTGCTTCCTTTTGACCAAGTGAAGAGAGGTTCATTTGACCATTGACACTAGTTCTGACCCAAGTCCAGCTGTCAGTCTTGTACCTCAGGGTAATTTCACTGCAGGTCGTTCTTGGTGGGATTCTGCTCTGGTTGTGTGCGAGGAACTACGCTCTTCATGGTCAGAACCCTGGTCTTAAAACTTCGCTTCTCCATGAGTTTCTGGACACTAGTCATATATCTTCTGCTTGTGTCCTTTGCCAAGAATGTCAGCTCTTGTTCTTTCAAACTGAGCCCCCTTCTTTTTCTACCACCCAACAAACACACACACACACACACACACACACACACACACACACACAAGTACACACATGCATCCTGGGATGTCCTCTGAGGGCAGCACCCGGGTGGCTGCTGTTGGACTTCCTTCTTCTTGCTCTAAGCTGCCTGCCATCCTGATCTCTCCCACATGAGCTACTTCTGGACTTTGAATCCGATAATAATTGTTTCCTTGCAATGTGACTTGTTTCTGTAAATTTTAGTTTTGGGTTCTGTATCTGGCTTGGTGGCTCAGATGGTAAAGGATCTGCCTGTAATGCAGGAGACCCAGGTTCAATCCCTGGGTCAGGAAGATCCCCTGGAGAAGGGAATGGCTATCCACTCCAGTACTCTTGCCTGGAGAACTCCATGGGCAGAGGAGCTTGGCTGGCTACAGTCCTTGGGTTCGCATAGAGTCAGACACAAGTGAGTGACTAACACACACTTTTCTGGCTGAATGTTTCCTTATTGGTAGTTTCTAAAGTTCATACTCCCAACATCTATCTCTATATTACCTTAAAAACAGATAGAGTTTTAGGCTTTAATTCAGTCTACCTTGTCCTGCTGTAATTAACTATTTCTCACCTCATCAGGTAAGCATGTCAGAAAGCACATCATACATTATTGTGATAGTCATTCAATTGTGTCGGATTCTTTGCAACCCCATGGACTGTAGCCGGCCAGGCTCATCTGTCCATGGAATTTTCCAGGCAAGAATACTGGAATGGATTGCCATTCCCATCTCCAGGGGATCTTCCCAACCCAGAGATCAAACCCAGGTCTCCTGTACTGCAGGCAGCTTCTTTACCATCTGATCCACCAGGGAAGCCCAAATCATACACTAAAGAAACCCAAATGCAACTTAAAAATTCATTTTTGAATTTGTGCAGACCCAGTGACTAGTTAGAAACAATTTTACCTTTGTTAAAACATCTTTGAGGTGACTTGGTTCTGCCTCTGAAGCCCCCACCATTTGGTTAACATGAATATCTCTTGACACACCATTCTCTTTCGGCCTTAGAGTTTGACAAAGTTGAGTGGTTGTAATGAACACACTCAGGAATTCTGGAGCTCACATTCCCCTTTGATCAGGATTTCCTGTGACAGTTCCCTGAGTGCTGCATCAGTAGATTCCACATCTATTTCAAGACTGCAGTCATTTGGTAAGGACCACCCCCCACCCCCAACCAAAAGATGTTCTTGGTGCAGCACATACAGATGAGGCCACCTGCCATCTGCATTTCAGGAAAACGGATGATGAGGAAGAAAGATGCTGTTTAAGCTAAGGATTTGCAATTTCATCAAGTTGCTTTGAAATGAGTATTTTGCATGTTTAAAAGGATCTATTAACAATAGAACCACTGAAATATCCCCATGGTGAAGAAGGCAGACTAGACTGGCTCGTGCCTAGGTTATAAATACAGCTATTATTGAGTTCAGATTTATTAAAGCTAAAGTTTCTCTTTTGGCTCTTATTTCATCGTGAGGCAAGGAAAAAAAAAAACTAGTCATGGGGTACTGATATAGGTAAGACCTTAAAAGGTTACTATTTAGGAGTCTTCAAACTATGCACCTCAAGCCCCAGAATTCTCATCATTACCTCCAGGGTAGGACAGGGCAGGGGACAGACTGATGAAGTTTGGGACAAAATTAGTTAAATAGCCAACTCTTTGGATCAATAGGTTCACTTTCCCTGGTGTAAATGTTAGTGTTTATATAAGATTTCTTTTGAATAAAGAGACTATCATTTTATATAAACTTTATTTTAGAACATTTTTAGGTTTACAGAAAGGTTGTACAGAAAGTACAAAGAGTTCCCATGAACCCTGTTACCACACTCAGATGATTTCTCCTATTAGTGACAGCTTGCGTTAAAGTGTACATTTGTTACGATTGATGACTCAAATATTGATACACTATTATTAACTAAATTCCTAGTTTACATTGGGTTCTTTATGTTGTATATTCTGTGGGTTTTGAAGAATATTAATGATGAGTATCTATCATTACAGTTTCATACAGAATAGTTTCATTGCCCTAAAATCTGTGTTCCACCTATTCATCCCTCCCCAATAGCCCTGGCAACCACTGACCTTTTTACTATCTCTATAACCCTGTCTTCTCCAGAATGTCATGTAGTTGGAACCATCCAGCATGTAACCTTTTCAGGCTGGCTTCTTTTACTTAGAAACATGTATTTAAGGTTCTTCCATGTATTTTTTGTGGCTTGATAATTAATTTTCTTTTATTGCTGAATAATGCTCAGTGGAATAGATAAACCAATTTTTTTTTTTTTGATTCGTTCATTGAAGGACTCCTTGGTTGATTACAATTTTTGACAATTTAGAAGAAAGCTGCTATGAACATTCATGTGCAGAGGTGTGTGTGGGGGGTGTATGTGTGTGTAGATATAAGTTTTCAGCTCATTTGGGTACATATTTGGGAGTGAAATAGCTGGATCACCCGGTAAGTCTACGTTTATTTTTGTAAGAAACTGCCAAACCATCTTCTAATGTGGCTGTACCATTTTGCATTCCCATTCCCACTCCAACAGGAGTTGCTTCATATTTTCACAAGCATTTGACATTATCGGTGTTTAGGATTTTATCTTAGTCCTTCCAGCAGGTGTGTGGTACCAAGTCATAGTTGTTTTTATGTGAAATTCCCTAATACCATCTGCATATCTTCTTTAGTGAGGGGCCTGTTCAGATCATTTACCCATTTTTATTTGCATTGTTTCTTTTCTCATTGTTGAGTTCTAAGAGTTTAATCTGTATTGAGTTTTCATGTTAGATATATTAATTTAGAATAAGAAAACTAAGATCTTCCCTATATATATATTTTGCTGTTATAGATTCCTTCTCCAGCACTCTTACCTTCTTTGTGTAGATCTGAGTTTATGACATATCATTTTACTTTTCTATGATAAACTTCTTTTAACATTCTTGCAAGCAATATCTAGTGACAACCAATTCCCTTAATTTTTGCTTTTATGAGAAAATCTTTCTTTTTCATGTTTGAAGGATAATTTCCCTGGATACGGGGCT
This sequence comes from Okapia johnstoni, assembly GCA_024291935.2. Classification (NCBI taxonomy): domain Eukaryota; kingdom Metazoa; phylum Chordata; class Mammalia; order Artiodactyla; family Giraffidae; genus Okapia; species Okapia johnstoni. The sequence continues at coordinate 7,303,036 of CM044326.1, forward strand.
TCCCTAGTGGCTCAGATGGTAAAGCATCTGCCTGCAATGTGGGAGACCTGGGTTCGATCCCTGGGTTGGGAAGATCCCTGGAGAAGGAAATGGCAACCCACTCCAGTGCTCTTGCCTGGAAAATCCCATGGACGGAGGAGCCTGGTGGGCTACAGCCCATGGGGTCGCAAAGAGTCGGACATGACTTCACTTTCACCTTCCTTGGATACATGATTCTGATTTTGACTTTAAAAAAATCAACATTTTATTTCCCTCCATCATTTTTGTGTGTTCATAGTTTCTGAAGAGAACTCTTACGGAATTCTCACTGTTGTCATTCTGCAAATAAGATAATTTTTCCTCTGACTTCTTTCTAGATTTTCTTTGCATTTTTGATTTTTCCAGTTTGAATATGATACACTGAGGTTTGAAAGTTTTGCTATCTATTCTGCTTAGTGTTCTTTGAGCTTCCTTGTCTGTGGTTTGGTGCCTAGCATTAATTTTGTAAAAAATCTCAGACATTATTTCAAATATTTCTTCTGTTTCTTTCTTCTGGTATTTTTATTACGTTTGTCAATAAATTAGATGCACTTTATGAAATGGAAACATTTCTAGAAAGACAAAAATTACCTCAGCTGACTCAAGAATAAATAGAAAATTTCAGCAGAACTATAACAAGAGGTTCAATAAGTAATCAAAAACCTCCCAACAAAGAAAAGTGCAAGACCAGAGGCTTCTCTGGTGAATTAAACCAGACATGTAAAGAAGAGTAAACACTAATCCTTTTCAATCTTTTCCCCCAAAAATACAAGAGGATGTAACACTTCCTAACTCATGATCTAGTACTGTTCTGACTACAAGGCCAGATAAAAATACATAGGAAAACTGCGTACCAAAATGCCTTATGAATATAGATGCAAAAATCCTCAAGATAATACTAGCAAATCAAACCAACAATATATTGAAAATTATCCATTAGGACTAAATGGAGTTTATTCCAGGAATTCAAAGGTGGTTCAATATAAGAAAAAAATATATATGTATATACGTAATACATCACATTAATAGAACAAAAGAAAAAATTTGCATTATAATTTATCTCAATTGATTCAGAGGAAGCAATTGACACAAGTCAATGCCCTTTCATTATAAATACACTCAACAAACTAGGCAAAGAAGGGAACTTCTTTAATGTGATAAAGGACATCTATGAAAAGCCCACAGCTAACATCATGATGAAAGGTGGATAGTTTCCTTTCTCCTTAAGATCAAGACAAAGATATCAATTTCTACTTCTACTATACAAAATTGTTCTGGGAATTGTAGCCAAAGGAATTAAGCAAGAAAAGGAAATAAAAGATGTCTTATTGGAAAGGAGGAAGTAAAATAATTTCTTCTCACAGATGACATGATCTAATACACAGAAAATCCAGAAAAATCGACAAAATTGTTCCTGGACCTAATTAAAAAACTCAGAAGAACTGCAAGGTATAAGAGCAAGACACCAAAAATAACTTACTTTTCTGTATTTCAGCAATGAACAATGTGAATGGAAATTAAGAAAACCATCCCATTTTCAATAGCAACTGAAATAAGGAAATAATTGGGAATAAATTTGACAAAGGAAGAAAGAGACTTATACACTGAAAACTATAAAATGTATTAGAAAGATTAGGCCCAAATAAATGGAAAGACATCCCCATATCACAGATCAAAGGATAAAACTAAGTGTCAACATTGCCCAAAGTGATCTACAGATCACTGTAATCTAAAAATTGATACTTTTTTTTTTTTAATGAATGGAAAAGCCAGTCTTCAGTTGCACAGGAAATTTTAAGTTCTTGAAAACAAAGAACAAAGTTTGAAGAACTACACATTCTGAATTCAAAACTCATTGCAAAACTATAGTAATTAAAACAATGTGGTACAAGCATAAGAATAGACAGATAAATGGATAAATAAAATGTGTCATATATATACAATGGGGCATTATCCAGCAGAAAAATGAACAGAATGCTGATTCATGTCACATCAAGGATGAACTTTTAAAGTACTCTGCTAGGTGAAATAAGCCAGTCACAAAAGTACAAATGTATGATTCCACTTACAAGAAATATCTAAAATATGCAAATTCATAGAAACATAAAGTAGATTAGAGTTTACCAGGAGCTGAATGAGAAGAGGATGGTGATTTGTTGCTTGATGTGTACAGTTTCTATCTGGGATGATGAGCAAATTTTGTAAACAGCTGGGGATGACAGTTGCATATGTAATTTGTGAAGAGTTGTGCACTCCTCCCCACCTCTTGCTGTTCTTCCTTCCTTCCCTCTCCCTCTCCACCTGCTTCTAACAGTTTTATTGAAGTGTAATTTTTATACCATAGTATTCATCCATTTACAGTGTTCAGTTCAGAGAATTTTGGCTATCTTTACCTAAGGGTGCAATCATCACTATAAAGAAGTTTTAGAATATTTTCATTCCTCCCATATGATTGCTCTGACCCATTTATAGTTAACCCCTTCCCCACACCTACCCAGTTCTTGCCCCCATTCCAGGCAACTGATAATCTAGTTTCTATCTCTATAGATTTTCCTTTTGGGGGCATTTGAAATGTAATTATACAATATGTGATCTCTTGTGTCTAATATCTTTCATCTTAGGTGATGATGATGTTTGTCTATGAAATAGCACACATCAGTAATTTGTTTATTTTTATTACTGACTACTGTTCCATTAGATGGCTATACTACATTATACCTATCCATTCGTCAATTGATGGACATTTGCAGTGTTTCCAGTTGTTGGGAATTATGCTGCTGTAAACATTTGTGCACAAGTATATGTTGTGCACATGTTTTCATTTCTCTTGGGTGTATACATAGAGGTAGAATTGCTAGGTCATGTGAAAGTTTTATGTTTAACTTTCTGAAATGTTGCCAAATTGTTTTACAATCTAGCTGCACTATTTTGCAATTTCATCAGGAAAGTACCAGGTTCTCATTTCTCCACATCCTCTCCAACATATGTTATTACCTGTCTTATTTATTATTGCCATGCTAGTTTGCACGAAGTGGTATTTAATTGTGATTTTAATTTGAATTTCTTTAATGACTAATGATGTTGAGCATCATTTTGTGTGCTTATTAGACATTTGTGTATCTTTGGATAAATGTCTCTTCAAGTTTTTGCTCATTTTTTGTTTGTCTTCTTACTATTAAGTTGTAGGTATTCTTTGTAAATTGTGGTTAAGTCTTTCATCAGGTATGTTCTTTGCAAGTATCTCTGAGTTGTTTGATCAGAAGTGTTTGAGGCCACTGGGTGCAGGCTAAGACGATGGGAAGTAACAGGACATAGGACATTGCACAGTATGGCATCCACAGCTCTTTTCCCACAAATGGCATTTCTTTTCATCATGTCTATTTATGCGAAAACTCAAGCTGTTGATACTTTCAAATGGATCCAGAAAGTGCCTCTTGGATGGCAGGAAACAATGCAGACGTTCTTCACTGCAATATTTAGAGGTAGGGTGGGGTTGGGGGGTGAGGGAAATGGTTTCTTGTATCAATTGGCAGCAAAACAAGCTCCCAAAGAAAACCTCCAGCTGGTAACATAATTTTCTAATACAGGAAAAAATTTGATATGAATATACATGAATCACTTATTCTATGTATATTCAAATCAAATGTGTGTGTGTGTGTGTGTATACTCGGTTGAGTCTGACCCTTTATGACTCCATAGACTAGCTCACCAGGCACCCCTGTCCATGAAATGTTCCTGGCGAGAACCCTGGAGTTGGTTGCCATTTCTTACTCCAGGGGATCTTCCTGACCCAGGGATCAAACCCAAGTCTCTGTGTCTCCTGCCTTGGCAGGCAGATTCTTTACTACTAGAGCTGCCTTGTTGTTGCTGTTCAGTCACTAAATCCTGCCTAATTCTTTGCAACTCTAAGGAGCATGCTGGGCTTCCCTGTCCTTCACTATCTCCTGGGGTTTGCTCAAATTCATGGCCACTGAGTTGTGATGCCATCTAACCATCTCATCCTCTGTCTCCCTCTTCTCCTCCTGCCACCTTGGAAGACCTTATTTATCCTTATGGGTATTTTATTGACATCTCCTGAAGTGGGCAGAGCACAGGTGGGCAGGCTTGCCTGCTATATCCTTCCTTTGAAACAGGCCTTCAGCATCTGTCAGACAATGTATTTAAAAGTCATGACTTTCTTCGTTTACTCTAATCTGGTTGAAAGCACTTGTTCTTTTTTGAAAACAGTATTTTTTCATATGTGAAAAATGAGAATAGAATTAACTCTGTGAAATAAATACAATTGCAATCTGGCTTCTGGAAATTAAACAAATATACATGTTGACATAATGCTTGGAACGTTCCTTGCACTAAGTTCCTTTAAGTACTTGTTTCCTTAGTAGTGTGTAGTTACCCAGAGGCTTACAGGACAGTTTCTCTACAAACTTCTTCTTTTTCTCACTTTGTGTGGGTTCATCATCCAAAATAACCTAAAATGAAGAGCATCCTAAATATAATTCATGTCCTAGTATGAGCAGGATCCTAATAATAAATAGTGTTCTAAGTTTCTACCTAAATTAGAAGCCTAGTGTATGACATTCCCACTTTTGTAAATCTGCTTCCTTACTTGTTTGACTGTCTCACTTTTCGGTGGGAACATTCCACAGAGAAATATATATGTGGCTAAAATTCCAGAGAAACCGTGTGGAATCCCATGAGATGATTCATGAAAATGTTTTAGCTCTTCAGGGAAAATATAGGCTATTAAAAAGCATTAGGTCAGTCAAATGCTATTCCATTGATAACATTTCCATTGTTTCGTGTGAAATTTATGAATTCTTACTTCTTTCCTCACTGGCAAACCTTGAACATTCATTAGAGAGGGGCAGGCATAGGCATATGCTCCACCATCATACCCACGTGAAATTCCCACACTCCAGAAAGGGACAAATAGTTGTAATTGCTAAAATTGCCATCATATTGCTAAATGTACGTGAAAGCAATTAAATACATTGTGATGTATAATTCCTGTTTTTTCCCTCTGGTACAATATAAAATTTTCATCTTTCATAAAGATAGAAAAATGGCAAATAAAAGCAAAGACAGCGAGCATAATCAAAAGACCTTTTCCTGCTCAAATTGCTACCATACCATATCCCTTCCCCTTGTGGCTTACCATTTCTCTCTTTTTTGCATTGATCTACAGCCAGTACACTCAGAATTCCCTTGAAACAGGATGCTCATGAAAATCAAGTCAAGATGGAACAGAAAAATAAATGGTAGTGATTATTCATACTTCTGGCCTGAATTCTTTTAGGTCATTGACATTTCTCTCCTTAAAAGAACTCAAAATTGCTTCTACATATTGATTTGTACCAACAATACCCATATGAAGATGACTGGAGGTAATTAATCACTCAATGTTCTGATGGGCTTGTGCTGTGATTAAGTGGAATTTAGCATGTGTCCCTGGACCTGCAGCATGACTGACCCTTTCTGTGCTGCAGAGGGTACTCCTCACACCATGGTGAAGGTGTGGGGGGCAAATAGGGACAGAAAAAGACTTTAAAGTCTCATGATTTGGAGGTCATCTGCTGGCCCTTTGTCCTTTTCATCCAGTGATCCTCAAAGAGCTAGACCCTATAGGTGATCAGAAATATGCCATCCTCTTCCTGAAATCTTACCCAAACTGAGCCCTTGTTGGAGATCAACCAAGATGAAAGCAGGGTCTGGTAATCATAAAGAAGAAAGAAATTTTGACTTAATGAAACTGACATTAAACTTCTCATACAACAGCCAGTGAAACTAGCATTAAACATCTCATGCTACACCCAATGAAGAAATTCTCACTTTCTTGGTATTTTGGGGGCCATATGTTGTCTAGGTCTCTATCTGCATCTAAATGTATGTTAATATCACACATACACATATATGTATATACATATGTATACATATATGTAAATATCTATATATCTTCTCCCTCTTTTCTAATATCTCTTTCCTTAGTCTTCCAACTTGCTCTCAAAGAGTCTTCATACCTGATTACTCTCCACTTCCCTCTATCAATCACTTGTACGCTTCTCTTCAGAAACAGGAGTCATAAATCATTAGGAAAAGCTTGTTGTTTAGTAGCCGAGTCATGTTGGGATTCTTTTGCGACCCTATGGACTGTAGCCTGCTAGGCTCCTCTGTCCATGGGATTTCCCAAGCAAGAATACTGGAGTAGGTTGCCATTTCCTACTTCAGGGGATCTTCCTGACCCAGGGATTGAACCTGCATCTCCTGCTTGGAAGGTGGATTCTTTACCACAGGATCATACTACTTTGATTTATTATTTTCTCAGGAAAACAGACAAACTCATGGAACTTGATTAACATAATCTTGAACAAACTCCTTATAAAATCATGTCTTGTGAAATAGTTACTGAGCATTTATCTCCTTCCTAAGTTTACTTATGCTATAAGAGGCTTCTATACTTCTATACTGAGATCCAACCAGTCCATTCTAAAGGAGATCAGTCCTGGGTGTTCATTGGAAGGACTGATGTTGAAGCTGAAACTCCAGTACTTTGGCCACCTGATGTGAAGAGCTGACTCATTGGAAAAGACCCTGATGCTGGGAAAGATTGAAAGTGGGAGGAGACGGGGATGACAGAGGATGAGATGGTTGGATGGCATCACAGATTCAATGGACATGCCTTTGGGTAAACTCCAGGAGTTGGTGATGGGCAGGGAGGCCTGGTGTGCTGTGGTTCATGGGGTTGCAAAGAGTCGGACACGACTGAAGGACTGAACTGAACTGAACTGAACTGATACTGTGGAAAATATCTCTTAACTATTCAGAATGAATGGATTCTTTCTGATAACACAATATCCAAGCAGTTAATGTACAGAAGAGGGTAATAGTTCTTACTTTATCTTTTCATCTTTTCAATGATGCCGTGACCCACTTCAACTGCTTAGAGTGTAACAGGTCAGTTTGTTTTAAAGTTTTCAAATTAGCCCCTACTGAGCTTCCAAGTTCAGATAAACAGGGTCTGGAGGTTCTTCAGGGACCAGTATTTGTTTAAGAATTCAGGGACTTAGTCAGCCTGCAGGGACCAGTTCTGTTTATGATGCTTTATCCATAAGTGCCAAGTGGAATCTGTTTGCTATCAGGATCCTATTGTCCAAAGTCCTGCTGGCCATTATATTGGGGCTGTGAAGAAGGCACTGCTGATGCAGATAGCTGCAGAAAACACCAGGGTTTTTTGTAGCAGGTAGCCCATCTCTTTAGTGTCTTTCTTGGCCATGGGTGTGCTATCTTGGGCTTCTCCAGTTACAGGTCTTCAGGTGATACTTGTTTGCTTAGCCAACATCTGGACATTGTTGGTCAACCAGCTACCCTACTTTTCCAGCTCATTAGCTATGCTGTTAGCACACTTTCTTCTCTACTCCTTGAACCCACAAGGCTTATTGACCCTCTAGAATATCTGCACAAAATATCCTTCTGCTTGGAAATGCTTTGCCCCTGTTCTCAATAGAAAGTAATTTTCTTGGGAGCCCAAACTTGGTCTGTCTTTTAATATTCTATATTGTCAGATCAAAGAACAGTGATTGGTATATAGTAGGTGAGTATTAGCCATAAAAAAAAAGCAGCTAGGAGTAAAAGGAGAGGACAGAAAATTTACAGAGTCACACCTGTAAGAAAATATTTAAAAAAATAATTTCTCTAAACAAAGCTTCTTTCTTTCCTCCACTCTTCTGCACCCTCTGTCCCACACCATCTTTTCTTTCCTCCATTTCTTAACTTGGTTTTCATTTTTAGATTGTTTAAAAATGGAGGCAGGTAGATACCAGAGAATAGTGCATGGAAAATCTAGGTATTGATTCATTGTTTTTTTCCTATTCATTTAAAATGACTTAATAAATTAATAGAGTTATAGTTGTCATCTTGTTGTAAATTATATGTTTTATATTAATAAAACTTATAGAGTCAGCAAAGGCAAATAGTTCTACAAGTCTTAAAATGAAAATGGCTATTTATTCTGGTATTTCCCTCCGTATTTCTAAAAACATTATATTTTATGTTTTGATTTAAAAATTTTTATATATCATCTATTAATATCCCACTATGAAGGATTAGTATTTAATTCTCTTTCACTTTCCCTCTCTCCCTCAATTGCATTCATTTCCTCCAATGTTCCTAATATTGCTAAATCAGAATTCAGTGTTTACATTATTATGTCTATAAAATATTTTTCACAAACTACCTAGAGTTCCAGAATTAAAATAAACACTCTTTTGTGAAATTTCAGGTTTTCTTGTGAGTTATTTTTTATTTGCTTAAATTTCTATGCACTCATCATTTATTTGTTCTTAAATTCTCAAGGCTGTAAAGTCCCTCTTAATAAGATTAAACACATTCCAGTAATATATCAATTCCAGTTTTGTTTTGTTTTTTTCTCTTGAAGAGCTTCCCTCCATCTTCCTGCTTCTACCTGGGAAGTTTATACTTTAAGCCCGGGATCTGCAGACATTTTCTGCTATGGACCAGATGATAAATATTTTAGATTTTTGTTGTAACAGCTCAGTACTATTGTTAGAGCAAAGGGGGAAAAAAAAAACAGCTCTAGACCATAAATGAATTAAAGAGCATAGCTCTGTACCAATAAAACTTTATTTACACAGAGGGCCATCCTGCTACTAGGGTTCATGGAGTTCAGTCCTGGGCCCAATTTCAGCTATTATCATGGACCTTTTCTCACTATCAATCATGGAAGGCCATTCATTTCCCTCCTGTATTGGATTATCCATTTCTGAAGTTTATTTCTTCTTATTCGTGGTTTCTTCTCTTGTTTTAGTCAAACTTAATCTTTCAGTAGATTTGTGATAATATTTTCAAATATTGGTTGAATTTAAATGTTCTGTATTTTCCTCTTCCACCTGTTTAATGGCTTATGTGGGTACAGAATTTTAGGGTGGAATTCAGTTTCTCATGATATTAGAAGACATTCTTCCATGATATTTTAGCTTCCAGTGCTCATTTAAAAAAATCTGTTGCCATTCTGGATTCCTAATTTTTTTGAAACTGGCTTGACTTTTTTCAGTTTTTTTCCTCTTCTATAAAATATACCAGATATACTAAATGTTATAGATAACAAATGGAAATATCCATGTTTTTACTACTTAGCTAAAAAAAAGTATAATCCAGAGTACAAACTGAAATTCCTAATCTCATTTCCCTTTTTCCTTTGCAAAGGCGATCTTAATTGGTGTTTTAATGTTTCATGACTTTAAAACTTTATTATGCAATAATGTATCAATACACAATGTGTAGTATTAATTTGCATGTATTCAAACTTTATATAAATAATGTTATGTTATATATAATGTTCTAAGGCTTTTTTCCCATTATGTTTATAATATTTACTTGTGCTGACCCAAGTAGTTCCACTTATTTAATTTTTCTATTTAATAAAAGGACTTGAGTTTCCACATCATAATGGCCCACCAGCTCAGCTGGTAAAAAATCCACCTGCAATGCGGGAGACCTGGGTTCAGTCCCTGGGTTGGGAAGATCCCCTGGAGAAGGGAAAGGCAACCCACTCCAGTATTCTGGCCTGGAGAATTCCATGGACTGTATAGTCCATGGGGTCACAAAGAGACAGACACAACTGAGCAACTTTCACTTTCACTATATATATGTGTGTGTGTTTGTGTATATATATGGGTTTCCCTGATAGCTCAGATGGTAAAGAATCCACCTGCAATGCGGGAGACCAGGGTTTGATCCCTGGCTGGGAAGATCCCCTGGAGAAGGGAAAGGCTACCCACTCCAGTAGTCTGGCCAGGAGAATACCATGGACTATACAGTCCATGGGGTCGCAAAGAGTCAGACACGACCGAGTGACTTTCACTTTCCCCGAATAGCTGTTACAATAAGTGCTACACTAAGGCACATCATTATGACATTTTAGAATGCCAGATATGAGATCCTAAAAGTTTCCAGAGGGAAAAAAAAATAGGTCATTTGGTGCTTTGGACATCTGTTTGCCCTTAAATTCAGTCCTGCTTTTCTGTGCTTACTGGGATAAAAACCTACAAACTACATTTCTTAGACTCTTGACAGTGGTTTTAATCATGTTCTTCAATAGAAAGCTCTGGCATGAGAGTCAAAGATGGGAGGAAGGAAATAGCCACAGCGGTGCCTCTTTATGGCCCAGCACAAGCTGTGTGGTCCCCGGTGATGCAGAGATGGTGCAGGCGCAGGGGTCCAGCAGGCTTCTCTGGTAGCTCGGCTGGTAAAGAATCCGCCCACAATGCGGCAGACCTGGGTTCAATCCCTGTGTTGGAAAGTTGCCCTGGAGAAGGGAAAGGCTACCCACTCCAGTATTCTGGCCTGGAGAATTCCATGAACTGTATAGTCCATGGGGTCACAAAGAGTCAGACACAACTGAGTGACTTTCAGTCACCTTTAGGAACTAGTTATTATCACGTATGTCTAGGTATTCAGTATGATAGGTGGTGATATTTGGATGTAAGTAACAAAGCAAAGGTTTACATAATTCACAAGTTAACAAGTATTATTCCAGAAATAATTTTTTTTGCCATAGTTTCTGCAAAATCTCTATTTATGTAATAAAACTCTATAATAGAAGTATAATAATTTTTGTTCTCTTGAAATAATGAGCCACAAAACTGAAAAATAAAATGTAATCATATTCAAAGTGAGCAAAATTTTATTATATTTTCATCAAAATATAATTAAAAGTTAATGCAAAAATTTAAAGATCAAAAAGTTCTTTTCTTTTAAGATATCTGTTTTTCTATTAGAAATTAAAAAATACAAATTATAATACCAAAACTAAAATGTATAAGTAAAACTGGAATGTTTTATTACCCCTTGAAAAGTTTATTAAATTTTAATAATTAGTTTTATAAAATTAAAACTTTTCTCAATTTTCCTTTCTGCCAATGTGAAAAAGAGCCTCACTTTTTACTTATAGTTAACCTATTTCCATAGCTATTGAGATTTTATAGCTTAATATATATATTTTTTAATGCTGCAAAATGGACCTCAGCAGCAAGGGCAACTGTTGTGAATACTTTGTTAACTTGTACACAGTTTCACTCTAGAAACACAAATTGGAATAGGGTGAGAATTTAGAAACTGGGCTCCGGGCATTATGGGGAAATGACAGGCAAAATGTTTGGTAGAAACCAACGCAATACGATAAAGCAATTATCTTCAATTAAAAGTAAATGAATAAAAAAAGCTGTTACATTTATTTTATCAGCAAATCCTGACAAGTTAAATTTGTTTATTCACTTTCTCAAGTACTTTTTGCTGTTCAAACCCTTTCCTCCCTTCCAAGCCATATGCATTCTCCAAATGCACTTCACAACCTGTTTGCCTATACCCCTGAGACAGGTCACCTGTATATGGAGACAGAGGACAAAAGCGGCCTCCAGAGATGTTTGTCACCAGGCTGGATATTTATATGAGAGGTCATGCTATTTCCATTCCCAAGCAACAGAGGCACCTGTGTGTTCCCTAATAAACATACGTCTTTGTGTTTGTGATTTGTGGGTCTATAGCAGTGTTGGGGCACCTCTTGTGAGGCCTAAACGTGGAGCGAATAAAAATAACTGAAGTACATTTAAACCTATTTGATTTCCCAAGATCGTGGAAAATGAGTCACAAGTCTTGAGCTGGTCATTCAAGGTCATTCCAGGCAGCCTATCCAAGCAAAAGAAGAAAACTGTGGTACTTTTTTTGTAATTTGTATTGGTAGTTTGCTGTTTTTTGTTGCTGACTAGTATTGCTTTGCATGGACACAGCACAGTTTGCTTATCCTCTCAGCTGTTGATGTACATGGGTTGTTTCCATTTTGGGGCTATTATGAATAATTCTTCCGTGAGTCTGAATGTATGTCTTTCTGTGGACTAAGTTTCTGTTTTTCTTATGTTCAAAACAGTATTGTAAATACATGTTTAACTTGATAAGAAGCCACAAAACTGTTTTTCAAAGTGGCTTCACTATTTTCCATTCCCACAGGTATGAGGGGTTCAATTTCTCCATGTCCTCACCAATGTTTGTTATCATCTTTATTTTGGATTATGATCATTCTACTGGAGGTGAAGTAGTATCTCATTCTGTTTCTATTTATTTTAAACATTTAGGTATAACTGACTTACAACATATTAGTTTCAGGTGTAAAACATAATGGTTCCATATGCGTGTACATTGCAAAATGACCACCTATCTTGATTAGCATTCATCACCACAAAGTCCCACTTTTTTTTCTTGTGATGAGAACTTTCAAAATTTATTCTTTCAGCACGTTTCAAATACACAGTACAGTAGTAATTAACTGCAGTCACCATACTGTACATATTCTCCCCAGGACTTAATTCATTTTATAACTGAAAATTTGCACCTTTGGATCGCTTTCACCCATTTGGCCCATTCCTCACCCCTGCCTCTAGCAAGCACCAGTCTGACCTCTGTTTCTATCATCTTAGTTTTTTGTTTGTTTTAGATTCTACATAGGAATGAGATCATGTGGTATTTGTCTTTATATGACATTTCACTTAGCATAATGCCTTCGAGGTTCATCTATGTTGCCACAGATGGCAAGATTTCATCATTTTTTATGACCGAATAATATTCCATTATATAGATAGATAGATAGATAGGTAGGTAGATATGCCACATTTTCTTTACCCACTCATTCACTGATGGAAAGTTATGTTGTTTGTATGTCTATGTCTTATTTTAAACAACACTGCGATGAAGTGGGGGTGCATTTATCTTTTAAAGTTAATGTTTTAATTTCCTCTAAATACCAGAAGTGGAGTTGCTGAACAATAGGGTAGTTCTATTTTAAATATTTTAGGAATCTCCCTTGTATTTTCCATAGTGGCCATACCAATTTAAATTACTACTAAATCAGCTTTTAAAAAATTAATATGAGGGAAGTAAATGTGGAAATAATGGATATTTTTCCCCCAAATATTATTTTTAATCCCATTTTTGTGCTTTAGGCAATTTTAAATAGTAACAGTAGTTCCTGGTGCCTCAAGGAACTGCTAAGGTTTTGAACATACTATCTCATTTAGTCCTTGGGCCATCCTTGTAACACTGTTGTCCTTAGGGGCCCAGTGGTTTTGCTGCTGGTGGTCAGTAGAACTGAAGTTCAAGTCACAGATGTGATATCAAAGCTCTTTCCCTTAACCACTGTTAAGTTGTGGGTCCATGAGAACACGTGGTATTTATGGATGAATAAATAAGCAAACAGTGGTACATTCATAAAAGGAATATTATTAAACCACAAAAAAAGAATGAAGCACATTGATACATGCTACACCATGGATGGACCTTGAAAACATTATGCTAAGTGAAAGAAGCCAGACACAAAAGGCCACATACCATATTATCCATTTCCATGAAATGTCCAGAATAGGCAAATCCATAGAGATAGAAAGCAGGTTAGTGATTGCCAAGGGAGAGAGGGAAAGGAAAGTGAGGAGTGACTGACTGTCTAACGGGCTCAGGGTTGACTTTAGAATAATGGAAATATTTTGGAACCAGATAGATTTTTGCAACATTGTGAACGTATTGTATGCCCCTGAATTGTACACTCTAAAATGGTTAATTTTGTTATATGAATTTCACATCCATAAAAAATACGTAAACTTAATTTTCTTTCATTCTTCTATCACCTCTATGCTAAATTGTTGTCTGCCATGGTATTGTACTTGGGCCCTTTTAATAAGATGATGTGGCATTTTTACACAATTTTGTTCATCTTATGCAATTTGGAATTGCAAAAAGGAGCAATTTAGGATATGGGCAAGTATATGTGCACTTATGCATATTTACACCTGCATGTCTATAATGTTGGTTATGTGGGGGGGATGGTGATGGGAATGGGGGACTCGTTAGATGGGAAACTAAGGGGCATGTGTGGAGTGACTTGTGAGTCGCCTCTCCTGGAGCGAGCACACTCACCCAGCTCCCTCTCTATAAGGGTCGCAGATATGTTTCTATGCTGTTAGATGATACTGATGGCTCCAGGTTCTAGGGTCTGGTCTGGAGCAGGTGGCTAAGTGGGGAAGATGGTTCACGCACCCGGGGGAGGATGGTGACTGACCAGCTTGGTGAGTGCAGGCAAATTGGACCCCTAGGGAAAGCAGCTAAGACATGTGGTGACTCACCCCTTTTGGAAAACATTTGGCTGCTGGAAAGTCTGTTCTTCGGTATTTGACCACATAGCACAGAATGTGAGTTCTCTTTAACGAATTCAGTGTCAGTGTCCAGTAAATCATAACTGAATCATGTTGCTTCAAGTATATTCTGCGACATCTTAAATTAGTCCATGTAGTGAGGCATCTTATTTCCCCTACCTAATTTGATTCATCCACCATTTTGACTGCTAGTTTATTGGGCACCAATTAGACACGAGATAGGTTGAGGAGATATTTTTTTTTTTAATGGGTAAAAATTTCATTATACATGGAGCAAGTGTACTTCATCACACAAAGCAATCCTTTCCCAGAGATTTCTGAAAGCTGAAATTATCCAACAAAAATAGCTGTTGTATATAAAATAGTTACCCAAATATATGAACTGTTCTTACTCATAGAAAACAAAATCAGTGTATCCTAGTGAAAACATTTTATCCAGCATAATTCACGTTGTCATAATAAAATCCTTGGCTTTTTTGCATAGATGCCACAATACCAAACACCCAATTATGAATTAGCAGGAAAAAGCTTACCAGCACTGAATTCAGGTAGCTGCTCGAATTCCTGCAGGACTGGCTGCCCCCTTACATTATCTCACAAGTAGGGAAGATAGGGTACGTTGACTGGAACCTAGGGTACATTGCCTTATGCTTTTCTATAAGCTGGAGTTCAGATTTGCTTATGACTAACTTCACCACTGAGCAGACTTAATCCTACCCTTTACACAGTGAAGTCTCATCATGTGATTTTGCTTTTTCAACTACAGTGTTAAATATTTAAATATAGAAGAACATATATGTATTGTGTATTATTTAAACACGACCGAATTAGACAGTAAAGCTAACGCTTTTCCTTCAGGGAATAGTTTTAATCAGGTAATATTTAGTGTTCAGCTAAAATACTCAGAGGCATTTGCAAACACATTCCCTTTTGGTCAGGGAGATAGATTTTAATTTTCCAACTCTAACAAGAGAGAATGGTTCGATCACCTGACCGTTTGGGGGTTCATTTTTTTCCAGTCGGCTGCAGAGCGAAGGACAGCGGTGTGTAGAGCGGCTGCCTATCACTCCTCCCAATTACAGCTCCTTTAGCTTGCCATCAATATGCACCAGCGCTTTCTCACTATTTTTTTTTTTTTAGCCAGAAGCAAATGAATATATTATCCATCAGCAGCAAGACACAGGGCAAATGGATCTATGAGTCGCGGGTGATTGGGATTCCACGCGTGCGTGGGGGTGTGACTATACTTCAGAACTCATTTTCACGGATGCTGACATGCGAGACAGTCCTTCGAGACCTGTCTGTCAAACTGCAACACTCTCTGCAGAAAAATTAGATTACTCATGCTCATGCGAAGGGGGTGACAGCAATTTATAACGGCCCCTTAAATACCAATTATACTTGTGTTTACAAAGCAAATTAAACCCACGCAAAGGAATTTGTTCCTACTGGCTACTCGGACTGCTCATGAACGTGGCTTCACTGATGTTTGGAAACTCATGAAGAAACAGAGGTGCACGCACACACGTGCGTGTGCAGTGTGTACAGTTTTCCTCCCCATTTTAAATTTAATTTCATTATCCCCCAAAGGCTCACTTTGTTTACTTTAGTGGCTAGATTTATTGTTTTACTTTTACTGAACTATGAAGCTTTGCAAAAGCCACTGCCTGAATACCCACCATCTATATCCAAATACCTATTAGAAGCAAGAAATTTGCAGGTGAATTCTCTTTGTCAGAGCAGAAGCTGGGGCAAAGCTCCCTAAGCTCATGGTAAAGATACATGACTGGTCTCTGCATTTCATTCACAGTGTTTGCATAGTTACTGAAGACAACAGATGTGTCAGAATCCATAAGATGAACCCGCTGCTGTCTTGCTCAGGCTTGTCCCTAAAATCTATTTTTTAAATGAAAATATAAATGAGTAAATCACTTGTAATGAAAAATTATATATCAAAGGGACAAGGAAGTCTCTCTGAAGGGCAAGGAGAAGAGCTCTGGGAAGAGAGATTTTTAAAGGACTCAGAGAAATGCAGGGTGACTCTTGGCTGGAAATAGATGATGGTGCATGGGGAGGTGGGGTGTTTCCCAGGGCCTCCTGAAGGCCATTCCACGGCAAGGGAAAGAGGCTGGCAGGGATAAGGTTCGCCTTCTTGTCATGACATGTCATGCTAGGCTCTTTGGAACTCCCAGGGTTTGTTCTGGGATGCTAGCTGAGCGTTTGGATCTTCATCTAGTGGGGTATTTATTTGGATTTACTTGCAACTGCTCAGTGGCAAATTCTTCCCTTTTTTTTTTTTCTTTGCGATTAGAGTAGGAATTGTGGGGGACTTCTCTGATCTCCTCCAACTGCGTCGCTTGCAGCTTGGACCCAACTTTTTTCTTATCTCCCTATTTTGGCCTCTTTCTGCATATAATGCAGCAAAAAGATGTTTATTCAGCATTCTGTCATCCAGAAAACTCTATTAACTTTTGCATCTGTTCTTTGCTGCTGTTGGGATAATTGATGTTCATAATAATGAATGGGAAGCAACTCAGGAGCCTTGTGAATCATGCAGGATTACTTTCTGTTTTGGAGGGTTGGGAGTGAGGAAGTCTCCAGGGTCCTGAAAGAGCTCAGGGGTGTGAGAGTCACAACCATGTCTGGTGGGGACAAACTGCAGCTTATAGTTCTCCTTGTTCACTCACATTTTTCTATCTTTTATGCGTGCATCCAGCATACTTTTTCTGAGAATACAGACTTAATCAGGGGCTCTGCTAGGCACCAGACATACAAAGATGGATGAAACTCAGGTCATGCCTCTAACAGACCCTCAGGCTAGAGATGAAACAGGGTTATGCCCTGAGAGTTGTAAAATACAGATCGTGAGTCACTGAGTGCTTTTGAAGCGCTCAGAATGAGCACCTAAACTGGCAGATGCTGGTGGGGATAGTGCTCAACCTGATGGTAAAATTTTGACTGGGAGCCGTGTGGGGTGGAGAGGACCTGGCAGAGAGGAGAGGATGAATAAAAATCCAGGGCCATGACACAACACGATGTCTGGAACTGTGAGCAAGGCTGAGAGATGATGCTGGGGCTTTGGAGTGGGTGAGTGATGCAAGTCTTTGCATCAGATAAAGACTTTGGACTTCATTTTGAGCCTATGAAGACCATTAAAAGGCTTTAAGCTGTCGCCTCATGATCAAATTTTTATTTCCGATTGGAGTTTCCTATAGCTTCTCTTTTTTTGCCTGCAGAACTTGTTTGTTTTGTTTTTCAGGTACAATTTTAGGAGGAGATCTACCCAATGGTGCAGATAGAAGTAGAGCTTTTGAGTTTGAGGCAGGGTTATTGGTGGTGAGTTGCCCAGGTGATCTTGTCCATCTCACCTGTCCCTGAGACCCTGGGACACTGTCTGGGGACCTGGAGCTGTTTGGGTGTGAGGAGCTGATAAGGACCTGGAGTGATGAGAGCAGGACTGGGGAGAGGGAATGAATGAGCTGAGAAATGTCTAGAAGGAAAAATTGATAGGTGAAGCAGGGAGCCTTGTGTAGACTTTCCCTGTGTTTGACTCTATTACTTCAGCAACTGAGAAACAAGAGTCCAGCTGCTTGACCCTGGGTTGGAGATTTATCGTGCGCTACCATGAGGAAGACATGGTATTTTCCTTCCAGAGACAGAAAAGAAACTTTATAACCTTCCTGAATTCTGAACTCTTCTTGGAAGAGCTCAGACTCTCTCAGGTGTGAAAGGGAGGGGAATAAATGTTTGGTGATTAGAAGGTGGATAAAGAAAGCTGCTTCCTCAAACTAGAATGAGGGGCCATGACCTTATGTGACTCGAGTTAAACTCTGAAGACCCTGTTGGCAGAGGGGTCCCGAGAGTCCTTCCTGTGTGTAACTGAAAGAACTTGAGACCAGGGACTGCGTTGGCTTATTCTAGGGTCTCAGTAAGGAAGATTTTGTCAAGGCAAGGACCTCTCAGACAGAAGGGATATCTGTGTTCATGGCTCCATCATTTGGCGATGAGGAGTGAAGGCAATGGCCAGATCAGTAGGCTGGCTGCCACCAGGACCAGACCCTGAATGGAACTGGCTGTTGCCCATTGCTTGAGCAGACTTCCCCTCTTAGTGTTCTAGAAGATCCAGAAGGCAGGCAGTGAAAGGGTAGCTATAGTGGATTTTCTACCCAAAAAACAAATGGAAGTTTATGGACACAAAATAGATGCAACTGTTTCAAATGCTGTGAACAGTTCATGCCTGGGTGATTGATTAGATCCATGAATGGGAGTGAGTCAGAGATTACTTTCATGTTTTTAGCTTGAGTCAATGGTTAGGTGAAATTATATGCCATTGGAAAATAATGCAAAAGAGAATGTGAGTTTTCTTTTGAAAACTCAGCTTGGAGGAAGTTTGGTTTGAGAGCAGTGATGTGAGGTGCACAGAATGGTGCCCAGCAAGATGGCAAAGCTCTCCAAAAGCCTAAACCTAACACTAGCCCTAACCCTAACCCTAACCCTAACCCTAACCAGGTGGGACTGTGATCCTAAGGCTTCAGGACCTCTCCAGGGAAATTCCAGTCTAAAAGCCAGATAGAATGATATCCAGCTTGATCAACTTAAATATTTTTTGCGCTTTTATTGTCTCTATAAAAAAAAAAAGTGATTCATTGTGAGCCGTTTTGCACTTTCACTTTCTGCTACAGGTTTTCTATACCATCCAGCTGTCGTCTCTGTTAGCTGTCCCTCTAGGTGTCCCTCTGAGAAACACAAGCCCAGGCTGGAACAGAAGAACTTGGTCATGACTCTTCTGAGCTGTGGGTCAAAGGAGAAAGCAAGGCCGAGATGAAATTCTATGACAGCTAGAACAGATATTTTCTGGCAGCTTGACAGTTTCCGATGCGATGGAGAAATAAATTGGTGATTTCAGTGTCCCCTTCTTAATTTGTGTCTCTCAATAAAGAAGGTGTTTAGGTTTATGTGGAAAACCATCCTTTTACTACATTTACCGTAACTTTTCCATTTGGGTGTCACTTTTACAAAATAACATTTAAAATACAAACTAACACCAGAGAACCGACCAAACTCTACCCATGTCCGAGTTGCTCCGGCCTTGGAGGCTCCATGAATGATGTCCGAGAGGGAAACAAAACTAGAAGCTAGCTGCCAGCTTGCCCAAGGTGGGCTGGAATGGCCGGTGCTTGGTGGGTGGAGAGCCAGCTGAGAGGACCCTGCTGTCATGGATGCAGATGAGGACAGGGGCGGTGGTTTGGGCCCCCGCTTGGACTACGGTTCCTGTGATAGAGAAGTCCCTCTCCCTGACAGCTTCCACACCCTGCGGGTCTCCGCTGTTGTCCTCTCTGTCCCCACTAGCCTTATAGCCATGGGATGCTCTGCTGGCTGGGTTGTGTAAGGAAGAGACAAATATCACACGATGTCACTGTGGAATCGAAAAAATGATACAAATGAACTTATTTACAGGCTTTGAAAACAAATTTATGGTTACCAAAGTGGAAACCTGAGGGTAGAGATGGATAATTTAGGAGTTTGGGATTAACAAATACATGTACTACTATATTAAAAAACAGATAATTAACAAGGGCCTGCTGTATAGCACAGGGGACTCTACTCAATATTCTGTAATACCTATATGGGAAAAGAATCTAAAAAAGAATGGATATATGTTTATGTATAAATGCATCACTTTGCTGCTCATCTGAAACTAACACAGCATTGTAAGTTAACCGTGTGTGTGTGTGTGTGTGTGTGTGTGTGTGTGTGTGTGTGTGTGTGTTAGTTGCTCAGTTGTGCCTTTTTGCAACCCCATGGACTGTAGCCTGCCAGGCTCCTCTGTCCATGGAATTCTCCAGGCAAGAATAATGGAGTGGGTGGCCATTTCCTTCTCCAGTGGATTTTCCTGACCTAGGGATCGAACCCAGGTCTCCTGCATTGCAGGAAGTTAACCACACTCTAATATAAAATAAGAAAGAGGAAACAGGAAGAGACTTTTGGTTTTCCCCAATCTTCCTGCTGGTATTAACTTTCTAGAGTTTGCTGATAACTCATTCCTTCTTACCTGGAACTAGAACCTCACAACTGCAATTTGATGCTAATATTTCAAAATAAATACTATTTTAATCATTCACTCCATTATTTTAATGAGAATATTTTTCCTTTTCCTATAATCTTTCAAATCTCAAAAGATTTAGAAATGGTACATTTAAATTTAGGTCGAGAATCAGAAAATAATTCCCTATTAAGAAAAAGGATATACGCCAAACCCTTGGTCAAGTTTAGTGCTGAAAATTCAGGACTGGACCCATTCTGGAGCCGACAGCATGACTGTGAGGCCAGGGTGCCATTATGGAGGCCTGACTTGAAGGAAGACAGAAAATCTACCTACTCTTTAGCCACAGAATTTAGTTTTCTTTCAAACAGCCCAATAGGAAGATTGGCATAGTCTTAAAATTACCCTGAAGTCTACCTGGATTTATAAGAGAAGACATGCAATTTGTTAACAGAGAACAGAAATTGAGGCAAGAGGCAAGGGGAAAAAAGGCAAGTGGGAAAGACAAAAGATTTTCATGAAGAAGCAACCTCTCCCTGACATTGTTATGAAATTCTCTGAACTTTTTAATTTCCAATAAACATTTCTTCATCTATATCATCCATTCTTTCTTAATTTGTATGAGTACTCAGGTTTTCTTTTGTAATCAAGTAACTGTAAAAGAGTATTATTTAACATTTATTTAAATATGTCTTCAGCTGTGGTATATTTTGTTATCTGATGCGTTTTGAATTTGATAAAACCCCTTATCAATACCAGGAGTTAATGTTTCATGTTTATGTATTTCCAATGATAATAAAGTTCCTGACTATATATGTTCTCTGAAATCACAGTGTGTGTTATTTAGCAAATAAAGATATTATTTGAGAGAAGCCACAGGCAATAGACATCCTCTCTGAGGTCCTTGAGATATTAGAAGAATGCTACAGACCTGGACTGGCTTGGATTGAGACCCATTGGAGAAACGATGGTGGAGATTCTGGAATTTCCATTCAGGAGAACCAAGTTCTGTTCTTCACTTTGCTGCTAATTAGCTCTATAACTTTGAGAATTAAGATGCTTTTTCTTTGAGTACAAAATAAGGGGGATTGACACCATATTTTCTAAGGGCAACTCACTTCTCAGATATAAGGAATCTAATTTGTGGATACTTTGAAGATTTTCTTTTTCTCCTGAAAATCAAATCAAGTCAGTTTTTACATCAGGAGGGAGGTGCTTAGTCACTCAGTCGTGTCCAACTCTTTGCAACCTCATGGACTGTAGCCTGCCAGGTTCCTCTGTCCATGGGGATTCTCCAGGCAAGAATGCTAGAGTGGGCTACCAGTTCCTTCTCCAGGGGATCTTCCCAACCCAGGGATCAAACCCAGGTCTCCCTTACTGCAAGAGGATTCTTTACCATATGAGACACCAGGGAAACCCAGGAACACTGCAGTGGGTCAGTTCAGTTCAGTTCAGTTCAGTCGCTCAGTCATGTCCGACTCTTTGTGACCTCATGGACTGCAGCATGCCAGGCTTCCCTGTCCATCACCAACTCCTGGAGCTTGCTCAAACATCATGACGGTGATGCCATCCAACCATCTCATCCTCTGTTGTCCCCTTCTCCTCTTGCCTTCAATCTTTCCCAGCATCAGGGTCTTTTCCAATGAGTCAGTTCTTTGCATCAGGTGGCCATTGGAGTTTCAGCTTCAGCATCAGTCCTTCCGATGAATATTCAGGACTGATTTCCTTTAGGATGGACTGGTTGGATCTCCTTGCAGTCCAAGGGACTCTCAAGAGTCTTCTCCAACACCACAGTTCAAAAGCATCAATTCTTTGGCGCTCAGCTTTCTTCACAGTCCAGCTCTCACATCCATACATGACCACTGGAAAAACCATAGCCTTGACTAGACGGACCTTTGTTGGTAAAGTAATGTCTCTGCTTTTTAATATGCTATCTAGGTTGGTCATAGCTTTTCTTCCAAGGAGCAAGCATCTTTTAATTTCATGGCTGCAGTCACCATTTACAGTGATTTTTGGAGCCCCCAAAATAAAGTCTTTCACTGTTTCCAGTGTTTCCCCATCTATATGCCATGAAGCGATGGAACCGGTTGCCATGATCTTAGTTTTCTGAATGTTGAGTTTTGAGCCAACTTTTTCACTCTCCTCTTTCACTTTCATCAAGAGTCTCTTTAGTTCTTCTTTGCTTTCTGCCATAAGGATGATGTCATCTGCATATTTGTGGTTATTGATATTTCTGGAGTGGATAACCTATCCCTTCTCCAGGGGATCTTCCCGACCCAGGAATTGAACCGGGGTCTCCTTCATTGCTTGGAGAAGGCAATGGCACCCCACTCCAGTACTCTTGCCTGGAAAATCCCATGGACAGAGGAGCCTGGTAGGCTGCAGTCCATGGGGTCGCGAAGAGTCGGACATGACTGAGCGACTTCACTTTTGCTTTTCACTTTCATGCACTGGAGAAGGAAAAGGCAACCCACTCCAGTGCTCTTGCCCGGAGAATCCCAGGGACGGGGGAGCCGGTGGGCTGCCGTCTATGGGGTCGCACAGAGTCGGACACGACTGAAGTGACTTAGCAGCAGCAGCAGCTCCTGCATTGCAGGTGTATTCTTTACCAAATGAGCTACCAGCAAAGCCCTACGTCAGGGAGAGGTGAGCCTAAATCAGTAACTCTTAAACATGGATACAAATGAAAATGATCTGGATAATTAAAACACTGAAATCTCTGAACCCCAATTATGACCTTTTAATTTATGCTCTCTGGTGGAAAGATTCAGGAGTCTGTGTCCCAAAACGCTCTCATTGTCCTTAAAACTCTTGATTTTGATGCAACAAACTCAAGGACTTGAGTCTGAAAATGTCTGCCCTAGGTGATCTGCAAGGGTTCAGACAATTTTGAGCATCTCTGACTTTCATCAATATTTTTAAAGTACCCTGTCCAGAACAGCATGCAAGTGGTAGCACACTGAAATGAAGACAACCTGTCCTTAAGAACTTCAGTGTTAAAAGGTACATACACTATACAAATAGAGAGTGAATCCACTCCATCATGAAGCTCTTTATACAGGTATAATTAAAAACTATGCAGTTCTACCAAAATAAGAAAATAACTTCCAGGGAGTAATATCTTAAAAACCATTAAATTCATTTTATTTTGTCAAAAATTCAATTAAAAACTTTTAAATTTAGAATGTGCTGGATGTATTCAAAGAAGACCAAAAACCAACCAACCAACAAACCAACCCAGGGGGATAACTGCCAAGGACAATTAACTTGTCTGGTGTGACCCTAAGACACTGAATAATGATCTTATTGCAGAGCTAGGGAAGAAAGACCACTTATCTTGCCCTGTTCTCACATTCACTTACATGATTTCCCTTTTATTCAAGGGCCGTGTGAGATTAACATTGTTTCTAGGCTCATCATTCATTTCAGTCTTTGTTCAAAGCTGGGTTTGTGCTGGTTAAATGGGGAAACATTCACTGGAGCACATGTGTTTTGAGGCCAATGTTCATTATGGATTTGGTAACAAGCATCTAAGAATATGGGAGTTCAGGGATGCAGGCTGAAGAACAGGGAACTCCATGGGAATTGCTGGGAGGTGGCACTGAGGAAGACTTTCTCTTCCTTTTCCTCTTGAGTAGATATGTGGAGGCTTTATTCCATGCCAGTCTTTGCCAGAAGAATGGGGAACTGGACTCATTAAGTGATATATAAATTTTATATATATGTTTTCTATTATCTATCTCTTGCTATATATATATATAGCAAGATTTATATATATATTTTTATATATAAAATATTTATATTTTTTAAAATTCTTAAATTTATGTATATAAATATCATATTTATTTTCTATCATCTCTTTATGTATACATACATACATACATATATATATATATATATATATTTGGAAAAGAAGAAGAATAACTTTGTGTTGACAAAAAAAAGAAAAAAAGACTAGCTTGGAGGCATGAGATGATTGAGAAAAAAATGGTTGACCAATCATGTGGAAAAACTTTTGAAAACGTTTCTCTTATTCACTTCTATTAAAAAGAAAATGTCAGTTAAAAATTCCATTTAAAAAACTCTTGGCTCTTTATTTTTAGGATCTTGAAATAATCTCTACCTTGAATAGAATGATGGTGGTTACAGAGTGCGTATGTATGTAAAAATACATTTGGCTGTAAAGAATTGAGTGCTTTATAAACACTATAATGTTAAAATTAAAACAAATTACTTTTAGTTGCATTTTTAATAGCAAATATAGTATCTTAATAAAGCTACACTTCTAGATCCAGATGAATATTTAGAATTCAGTATTCAGTCCTAGAGTCATGGGTAACTCTCTTTAACTGAGATGCACCCAACAGGACAAAGTGGAACCTCTATGTGATTCATAACATCAAACTAAACATTGTTTTGAACCAAATGCAAGGAGAAGCAAAAGCAAACAGCAGCAACCAAACAGTTGAAAACTAAGAAAGAAAGGCAAGGGACATTTCTTATGAATAAATCATCCATCATCTTTGATCTCCGCAAAATGATCGCTGACTTGGCAAATGCTCTAAAGAACATTTCTTTTATTTGCATAGAAGTTGTGATGATTCCTCATCATATAATTGTTGGTGCCAGAGCTGAGTTTATTTTCTCTGGCTCAACATCTGTGGCTGCCCCTAGGAACTAATTGGGCAGTAAAAGTTTTCAGGCTCATGAAAATCAACTATTAAAAAGATGACCGATAAATATTAGTTTTATAAGTATAGTAATAAGGTTTGGTAACTGATCTCTTACAGTTGTGCATGGAACAGATTTCAAAATGCCGGAAGTGAAACTGATGTGGCAAAGTGTCAGAGTTGAGGGTGTCTGTCTTTGTCTGCACACGAAACAACTTTGATGTGGCTTAAGATGTATTTTTGTATTTCAAACAGCCCGCAGAGGGGAAACCAAATCAGCAAGGCATCAAATTATTTACCCTTCCCAGGAAAATATTTTAAAAGCTCCACTAGGGCTCCATTTCCTAAAGCCACCTGTCACCTTAAAGCATATGTAATCAGCCCCAGATGCTGGATCCCAACCTGCAAACCCCATGACTCGCAGAGAAAATATTTCACTCATTTCTCAGCACATCCTTAATTTGTTCGAAGCTAAACTTTCAGGCTGTATTTTCTGCTTAAACTTAATAACTCAGCATTGACATTCCTACCCAGTGACCCCAAAGTTCCGTTTGGCTGCCTCAACACCTGCTCCCAAATGCATTAGAAGCACTCAGTTCTTTTTTAAAGTATCAGTTTTGTTTTCTTTGCTCAGCCTGAGGCCATCCTTTCATGGAAGTAAAGGATACTAGCATCAATTGCATTGTGAATTTTATTTCTGTCTTAGGTTTCTCTCAAGGTTTTGTTGATATTTTGGAGGCAAAAATCTGTGGTTCATAAGATCTTGGAAATCTGTGAAACTTGTGCTTTCAAATCTTGATTTTGGAAGATAATGAGGAAAGATTCCAACTATCCCTATAGTTAGCTATATATATAAATGAGTTTGTGATATTAAACTTAACTCTGAATACTTTCTGTGATGCTAAAAACAAATCTGTGACTATCTAGAAATTCTGGCATACACATTAACAGCATTAACAACCCAGCATGAACTAGTCAAAATTTTAGTTAATGATATAAGAAAGTGTAATTAAGATTTTAAATAGAGTCGAGGCTTTTTAATTTGATTACATTTGTTAAAAACCTGAGAACATAGGAAAATTGAAACTCTCTTGAAAAATAATCACTATACCCATTTCCAGTGGGAGGGGATTATAGGCAAAATTACTGCAGTATGAAAATGTGGCTAAAATTACTCTACTGTCCTGTGTGAAATCATTCTCCCATATTTACTTTTTTTTTAACACTAAGTATATCTCTCACATTAATGAAATTACCAATCAAAACATGTTCTACAGGGGGAAAATGTATTAATTCTGGAGTGTGTGTGTGTGTGTGTGTGTGTGTGTGTGTGTGTGTGTGTGATTACTGGAAATAAATGTCTGTGTTTAAGAAAAAAGGAAAATTAGAGTTGAAAGAAGTTTAAGCTTTAGAACTCAGATGTCTTTATAATAATATGGAACTTCATCTGGGAATGTTCCAGTGGTAAATGACTGCTTTTGCTTGTATGAAGGCAGCAACACTTATCCTTTATATATCGATATATCTCTCTGAGAAGATTTAGGAAACACTTCTCCCAATTGCTGTGTGTTACAGAAAGTGACTGAAAGTAGGGGCCTTTTGTTTTTTTGGAGGGGGAGATGGAGAGGTTGAAATAATAATCTCTACAAACAACTTGTTTTGAGCTGCCTTTTTTCTGTCAAACTGGGGTGGGCATATGTACAGTCCTAGACACTGGGTTTCCCTATCATATTTCCCTCTAACTCCAGATAACACCAAATAAACCCTTAATCACACAAGAAATCACTCAACTTTTACTACTCCGCCTGCTCCCTGACCCGTCACGAGTCCATTTCATTTCCCATGGTCTGGCCTCTTGGCCTCTCTCTTTGTAAGCCGTATCACCTGGCTATCAAGCGACTCCCAGCCGCTGGATCCTGTCTGGTTTCTGGTTTCAACCAGGTTACTCAGAGTTTAGCGACTGGCCGCACTGCCTCTAGCCCTTTTCTGCCCCTGGAACTGCTGTCTACCCCCTTCCCCCGCCCTCGCCCCCCAGGGTATAAAATCTTTCTCTAACACTAGGTCTCCTTCTACCAGCTATCTAGAGGGCTTGACTGCTTGAGGGAGATCTTCTATTCTTTCCCACTAGGGAAGTGAAATATTGTTTCCCATGCTAAATAACAGACTTAAAATGGTACCTACCTCACCTGGCAACTGTCCATGTGATTCTCATCCACAGGTAGACTGTCTATGAGAGTATGGTACCTACTTCTAAGCCAAAACCACTCACATTTTCTTCACGAAACACAATAAATACACTATTTCTAACCTGGATATTAGTATAAAAGCCCTAAACATTCTCATCATCTCCACCTCAACATGTCCTGTATCACCTTCACCTCCATTTGTCCTTTCCCACCCCTTCACCCAATGCTTAATTAACCCTTTCTCTTGGCATGTCCATCTCGGACCAGGGCGCCAAGGTCCATCCATCACTGGACTGTAAACTCAGGGGGTCCTTACTTCACCCTCTCTGCTATGGAAGAGACAGAATATATTAGTGGTGACCAACCACCCAGAGTTAGACGAACTCTAGCTTTGAATCAAGTGCTGAGACTTTGTAGATTTGTGAACAGCTAAGATGATCTCTAGCTGATAACTGTGGAGAGTAGGAGTCATTTATAGGGTTCTTGTAAGTATCAGTGAGATTATATAAATATCTTGTATAGCACGGGGAAAATAGGAAGTGTTCAAAAAATGTTAATTATTTGTTTTACTATTATTAATGACTATGATTCTTACTAATCTTTAATATCCTATCTCATTGCCTTTCTGTATCCGTGAGGGTTAAACCAGAAAAGTAGAACTATTGTGTTATTATATTATATATAATATATAAATAATGCATATTAAATATCTATGTATATACATATTTCGGAGAAGGCAATGGCATCCCACTCCAGTACTCTTGCCTGGGAAACCCCATGGACGGAGGAGCCTGGTAGGCTGCAGCCCATGGGGTCGCAAAGAGTTGGACACGACTGAGTGACTTCACTTTCACTTTTCACTTTCATGCACTGGAGAAGGAAATGGCAACCCACTCCAGTGTTCTTGCATGGAGAATCCCAGGGATGGGGGAGCCCGGTGGGCTGCCGTCTATGGGGTCGCACAGAGTCGGACACGACTGAAGCGACTTAGCATTAGCATATATATATATGTATATATATATGTGTATGTATATATATATATATGTATGTATGTGTATATTTACTTCTTAGAAGGATTTGCATGTGTGCATTCTAAGTTGTTTCAGTTGTGTCTTTCTTTCTGTGTCCCTATGGACTGCCAGGCTTCTATGTCCATGGAATTCTCCAGGCAGGAATACTGGAGTCAGTTGCTATACTCTCCAGCAGGAAATCTTCCTGACCCAGGAATCAAACCCACATCTCTTCTGTCTCCCATACTGTCAGGTGGGTTCTTTCCCACTAGCACCACCTGGGAAACCCTAGAAGGATTTGGTATTATGTAATCACAGGAGTTGGTTAACAGGTTCTGTGAGTGTGAAGCTGTTATCTTAGACCTGATGCAAGAGTTTCCAGCCCACAGGGCATGCAGTGAGGAAAGTAAGAAGGATATAAAGTGCAGGACAACAAGAGCAAACTAGAATCTACAAAGAAGATGAAATAAAGTGTCAGTTCTTACTTCCTTGGACTTTGGTGGTAGGAGTGTCCTATAGACCCTAGCCTAGGAGTTGGAAAGGCTGAGGGAAGATCCAGGGGAAGATGGAGCAGTTTGGGGCCCAGATGCTGTGTCACACAAAGGAAGACAACCAGCAGATCAGCCACACAATATCTCCTGCTTCCTTTGCTCCCCTCAAGTCTGCCCCCAATCTCCTTTGTGGTCTACCCAAACCAGAAGCATACACAAAAGAAGAACCTGGACAACACAGACCCTCCTGGCCCTGTGGATCTACTATGGAGCCGCCATAGTAGATGTCTCTATGGCCTCATTTTCCAGTTTCCATCAGAGCATTGGCTTCTAAGTGGTTCTCCAGTTTTTAATTTTCCTCCCATTTCTATCAGTTCTCTTTCTAGATTGCTCTTCAAAGAATGTTGCTCTTATCACACCACCATTCCTAATCTGATGCCCCTGGAGGTTCTGCCCAAGATGAGCACACTAGTTCCTCCCCTCGTATGTGCTTGGGATGGCTGGATGGGTCTCCTTTCTCTTCTCGAAGCACACTGGGCTGTTTCTGCAGTGTTCCCACTTGGAAATCACTCCTCATTCCCCTCTTTCCTTTGACTCTGTTATCTATAATTTAGTGACTTTCGTGTGCAAGCTAAGTTGCTTCATTTGTGTCCAGCTGTTTGTGACGCCCTGGACTGTAACCCACCAGGCTCCTCTGTCCATGGGATTCTCCAGGCAGGAGTATTAACGTGGGTTGCCGTGCCCTCTTCTGAGGATCTTCCTGACCCAGGGATTGAACCTGGGTCTTTCATGTCTCCAGCATTGGCAAGAGTGTTCTTTTAGCACTCGTGCCACCTGGGAAGCCCTAGCTACTTTAGAGACCAACTAAAATTCTACCTTCTCTCTCAAAACCCTCTAAGCCCAGTCAACTCAGATCTCGTTCAGCTTCTGGGCACAATAAACATTGCTCCTTATTTGGGCTGGGGCTCTTTGAATTCCCCTTGAAGTCTCCTGCAGAACTGGGAACCTGGTGGGAACTAATTAAGAGTTTTACAGTGAAAAAAACAGCATTTTATATGGTTTGTATTGTGCACAAGTAGAAAACCACACACAATGTTTTGCTGCCTGGAAGCAGAATTCTGTTCCCTGATTATGTAACATCCATCCCCTGGCTGGTATGACAAGGTCCAACCAGGAACTCATGCCTGAGATGTAATGTATGCGGTTACCACTGAGTCTTTGTTTAAAACAAATGCGCATAATTCGGTTTTAGTATTCCTCCAGGGAGAGATTTTTCTTTTGTATTTTGTTTCTTAGAGGGAGGAAGTGTGGGCTCTGCTCATTGGAGGTGGGATTTGATCTCTATTCAAATTGTACTTCATCAGAAAGACCTTGACCGTTCCCTCTAAAACTCCTGCAATCACCCTCTTATCTAGATTTACTTTTTTTATTGCACTCATCTGTGGCTCATGTTATGAATTTTCACTGTACAGTTACACACGTTGTGTCTGCAAGGTCTCTGTTTCACTCATTGTGGAATCCCCAGTGTCAGGCACTTAGTAGGACCTGAGTAAATATTTGGCAAAGGAATGAATGAAACTGGTCTTATTTGCTTATTGCTGGCACACCAGGTCACTTTACCTCTCTGGGCTTCTGTACAACGGCAGCATTAGAACTGGACTGGCTGATGCTGATTCTGCTGCTAGTGCTTGGGGGCATGCAGCCCGCAGGGGTGGGACATGTGGGCTAGGGCCCCAGAGCTGTCACACTTGGGTGAGAGCCCAGGCTCCGGGGTTAGACACACTGACAGGAATCCTGCCTTAGCCTCTGTACACTGTGTAAACATGGATGCATTGTCACTTTTGAGTTTTGGTTTTTAAAAGGGGAAAACAATAGTACTTCTCTCAGAAGGATGTCGAGAGGATTAAATAAGATAGAAAAGAACTCAATGCTTCACACGTAGTTGATGCTCATTAGATATAAGACTGAATGATGGCCAATGCAGATGCCCGCACTCTAATACAAACACCTGTGAATCTGTTATTTATGCCAAAAAGAGACTTTGGGATGTGATTAAGTTAAGGATCTTGAGCTGAAAAGCTCATTGTGGATTATCTATAATCCAGGACTCTGAATTATCTGTAATGCAGGACCTTGTGAGTCCTATAAAAGGGAGGAAGGAGGATCAGAGTTAGGGAGAGAAGATATTAAGGACAGAACCAGAGGTTGGAGCCATGTGCTTTGAAGATGGAGGGAGAGACCACAAACCGAAAGATGCAGGTGGCAACAAGGAGCTGGAAAAAGCAAGGGAATGGATACTCTCTAAGTCTCCAGAGAAAACCCTGCTGACGCCTTAATTTTCATCCTGTAAGACTCATTTCGGACTTCTGACCTCCAAAAGGATAACACATTGGTGTCATAGTTGGTAGTAGTCTACTGTGGTGGCGATAGTAACATCCGTGGTAGCACCATGCAGCCGCTTGTCATTCGGCCTGTTTCCATACCTGCACATCCAGGTCACTGTCGCCTCTTCAACTCCCAACCTGGCCAGACACATCTTCTGGGCTCTCTCTGGGCGGGGACTCAATGTGAGTACAGGGTACCGATTGATTTCCATTTCTCAGGCCAGGTCAGGATTGTGACAGGATGGTCAGTGTGCTTTTTTCTCATTTTCATCTTCTGATGACATTTTCCCTTCCACTCTGGAGCTGAATTTTGTCCTCAGGGCCCTCAGACTTCTCTCTCTTTGAAGTGGTCCTTAGTTTCCTTCTCAGTAATCTACTGCTCCATCAAACACCGCATTCCACTTAGCCACTTGAAATAACAATTACTTGATTATCTCCCACGACTCATTGAGCCCGAGAATGGCTGGTGTTCTAGCAGCCTGTTGGAGATTATAGTCACACAGCTGCTGGAGCTAGGGTTACAGAGCCTTGATCAGGAAGCTGGGCCCCTCTTCCTCCCTGTTTATACTCAGGGACTTTCCTTTCCACGTGACCTTCCCAATAGCAAGGGGCACTTTCTATGTGGACTCTCAGGATGCCTGTCCTAGTTTCCTGGGGCTGCCAATAACACATTTTTACTACCCATTGTGTGGCTTAAAATGTCAGAAATTTATTCTCACAGTTTTGGAGGCCAGAAGTTGGAATCAAGGCTTCCTAGGTGGCGTTTGTGGTAAAGAACCTGCCTGCCAATGCAGGAGAGCTTAGAGATGTGAGTTTGATTCCTAGGTCAGGAAGATCCCCTGGAGGAGAGCATGGCAACCCATTCCAGTATTCTTTCTTGGAGAATCCCATGGACAGAGGAGCCCGGCAGACTATAGCCCATAGGGTCGCAAAGAGTTGGACGTGACTGAAGTGACTTAGTACCTAGCAGTTGGAATCAAGGTGTAGGCAGGGCCAGACTCACTCCAGAGGCTGTGGGAGAGAATGCTGGAGAAGCCCCTTCTGGATCTGGTGGTTTCAAATGTTCATTTGCTGGGGGCAGTATCAGTTTTGCCTCTGCCTCTTTCTCCAGATGGACTTTCCTTCTCTGTGTCTTGAATCTCCCTCTGCCTTCCTCTTACAATCCTGTTGTTGGATTTAGGGGTCACCTGGATAATTTCAGATGATCTCATCTCAAATCAGTAACTGAATTACATTTACAAGAACCTTGGTTTTGTGTGTGTGTGTGTGTGAAGAAATTTGCATTCAGAGGTTCTGGGACTTAGAACATAGACATCTTTTTTTAGAGAAGCCTCATTCACTCATTATAACGCCAAAAAGCAAGACTCTGAGAGAGGAAGTGAGAGCAGTCAGGTTCGTTGGACCCAGAACTGGCCCAGGCTGGCCTTTGCCCCATCGGTCTGGTTGTTGTACATCACGGGTCCAGCCAAGATTCAGTGAGCGAGGGGTCTTCATGTGGGTACCAGCCAAGAAACGTGACTCTTTAGAGCAATGGTTGGGCACAAGGCACCTCATCAGCTGACCTCGCTTCTCTAAGAACTACATTTTTTCTGGAGGCGTTCTCCCTGCAACCCACACATGATCCTGCTTAGTAGTTAGGTTCCTCAGAGTAGACTGACAGGAATCTGGCCCCTAAGAATGAAAAGGTAAATAAAACACAATAATAGTTGGGTGGTTCATTATCCTCCATGAAGCGTTCTTTTTCAGTCAGCTTTTTCAAGCTTTAATTCAAATTCAAAGCCTGGTATGAAAAATATTTTTGAGGGAGTGAGAGCAAGGGTGGGTCTCAACATTTATTGATGTTTTTCAAGTCCCGACCTGAAGGCCATTTCCTCCTTTGCTATATGAGGCCTGCACAGAGCAGATTATTGCCAAGGACATGCATCTTTGACGGGAGTGGGCTTTGTAGGAAGATAGACTCACACTAGTGTTCTGCACTTACAGCAGCTCTAAGACCTTGCGGGTAACAACATGCCTCCTCTATGAAATGCAGGGAATAAGGCTAACCTCCTAAGGTGGGCTTGAGGTTAACACTGATAACAATGATGAGGAGGAAGATGTGATAGTGTGGCCCATTTATTTACCAGGGTTTATATTGATAAATAAATATTGAGAAACATCAATAACCTCAGATATGCAGATGACACCACCCTTATCACAGAAAATGAAGAAGAACTAAACAGCCTCTTGATGAAAGTGAAAGAGGAGAGTGAAAAAGTTGGCTTAAAGCTCAATGTTCAGAAAACTAAGATCATGGCATCTGGTCCCATCACTTCACGGCAAATAGATGGGGAAACAGTGGAAACAGTGACTGACTTTATTTTTCTGGGCTCCAAAACCACTGCAGATGGTGATTGCAGCCATGGAATAAAAAGAAGCGTCTTACTCCTTGGAAGGAAAGCTATGACCAAACTAGATAGCATATTAAAAAGCAGAGACATCACTCTGTCAACAAAGGTCCGTCTAGGCAAGGCTATGGTTTTTCCAGTAGTCATGTATGGATGTGAGAGTTGGACAATAAAGAAAGCTGAGCGCTGAAGAACTGATGCTCTTAAACTGTGGTGTTGGAGAAGACTCTTGAGAATCCCTTGGACTGCAAGGAGATCCAACCAGTCCATCCTAAGGAAATCAGTCCTGGGTGTTCATTGGAAGGACTGATGTTGAAGCTGAAACTCCAATACTTTGGCCACCTGATGCAAAGACATGACTCATTTGAAAAGACTCTCATGCTGGGAAAGATTGAGGGCAGGAGGAGAAGGGGACGACAGAGGATGAGATGGTTGGATGGCCGATCACCAACTCAATGGACATGGGTTTGGGTGGACTCTGAGAGTTGGTGATGGACAGGAAGGCCTGGTGTGCTGCAGTTCATGGGGTCGCAAGAGTCGGACACGACTGAGTGACTGAACTGAATTGGTGCGAAGAGCTGACTCACTGAAAAAGATCCTGATGCTGGGAAAGACTGAAGACGGGAGGAGAAGGGGCTGACAGCATCACTGACTCGATGGATATGAGTTTGAGTAAGCTCCTGGAGTTGGTGATGGACAGGGAAGCCTGGCGTGCTGCAGACCATGGGATCACAAAGAGTCAGAGATGTCTGGGTGACTGAACTGATATTGATAAAAAGGCTTCCCTGGTGGTTCAGATGGTAAAAAATCCACCTGCAATGCAGGAGACCTGGGTTTGATCCCTGGGTTGGGAAGATCCTCCAGAGCAGGGAATGGCTGTACACTCCAGTACTCTTTCCTGGAGAATTCCATGAACAGTGGAACCTAGTGGGCTACAGTCCATCGAATCGCAGAGTCAGATACAACTGAGTGACTAACGCTTTTACTTTTCACATATTAATAGAAAGTATTGAAGTAAAGTCAATTCAAGTGAAATGAAACAAAAAAGTACCTTTTTCTGGTTATCTAATAGCTACATTATTAAGATGTAACTCAATTGCTTTTCATTCATACACATTCTCTCCTCTTCTTCTTTTTTTTTATTAATAAATGTTCAATACACAGCATCTGCTGGCTTGTGAATACCACAGACAAACTTGTGATTATTTTGCATCTCTGAACTTGGCTCAGGGGTAAGAAAAATAACCATCTCAATGATTTCCAGAGGACTTGATTTTGAATTTACCCTGCGTGGAAAGGAGACCTTGGACTAGGTAGAATATGGGTGACCTGGGTCTCCTTGCCTCTGCATATGTGGACATGGCTTCTCAGAATCCCTTGCACAGAAGTTGTCAACAGAGCAAGAAGTCACACTCTGATGACAGGAGGTTTCCATTTTGCATTTGATCTCCCTTCTAGTCTGTGTGGTGTTCCTCAGAAGTTGCTTAAACTTACTGGCAGATGATGTCTTTGTCTCTCTAGGCGGTCCCCTACCACACGAGGTACTTTGTTGGTTCACAAACAGGAGCTGGAGAGGGATGCCACAGGCCACAGAGCCAGCCAAGGGTCCAGACATCGGTGGTAGAAATAGATGTGTCTGAGTCCGCTTCCTGGTATGCTGCGGTCCCCAGCATATGGCAGCTTCTAGGGTCCTTCACTGTAGCTGCATCTGTCAGAAGCCAGCTCTGTGGTGGTGACACTCACAGTCACCCAAGGTGACCTTTCCTTAACCGTGAGGGCTCTTGCTTCCTTCCTTCTCTCTCCTCAGGGCTTCCTTTTCACATTTCCCTCCTGATCAGTAATCTATACAGATGTGGAATTTAGCGTTAGAAAGCCTGCATTTAAAATCAGTTTAATTGCTGTTTCTTCTTCTCAGATCTTCATTAACCTCTTTCCCTTCCCTGAGCCTTGAAGGTTTTTATCCATAAAAGGGAAAGAACAACGTCTTCCCTGATCCTAGTGTGTGTGTGAAGATGATGTGATTAATGAGCCAGTGTCTCTGTAAGCTCTTTGTAACTTGTGAGTGCTTCCCAAATGTGAGCAGTCATTTGTACATTCCTGATGGGTCATGGGTGGGTCATGAGTGATCAAACACATGGACAGGTCAGGAGTGTTTCGAGAAAGTGCAGAAAGGGAGTGGACAGGTATATTTAAGCGGCTGGCACAGACTGAACTAAGTGTTCTAGGTGCAGGGGAAGAGACCTTGAAGAGTTTTCAGAATCATACCCATTTTATAGATGGGGACACTGAGGCCAGAGGACGAAGTGTTGGGATTGGTTAGCTCCCAGACTTTCTTCTCTACTTTCATGATTTTAGCTGAGTTTATTGTCACCTGCAAATATTTCATCTGTGAATTTGTTTACTGTTTATCTACTCTCACCTCCCCTACACATGACTCTAATCCTCCCCAGATGGTCAGCCCCCTGGAAGCTGGAACCTGATTGACTGGTTCATTTCCTTGTGCCCAGAGTGGCGGGCGGTGCTCGCATAGAATTGGGCCTGATGAGTGCCCAATGAGTGATGTGTCCAATGCCTGTCTTGACTTGACCTAGGCTAGAGGTTTCGCTGGTTCCCCTATCTCTCCCTGTTTCATGGGTAGCAGATGTACCCTGGGAAAGTCCTGCTGGGTTGCCCTCTTTTTCTTCTGGCCCTTAGGAATCTCTGCAAGAGAAGTCCTTCAGCTGTCATTTCCTGTCGATTTCTAGGAAACTAATAGGCCCAGAGGTTGCCAGTAGATCAAGAAGCTACTCATATAGAAAGTGTGAGAGAAGTGAATTCCGTGAGGTCACAGATTGGGCTGCGTGCTTGTAATTGAGTTGCGATGACCAGGTGAGTGACCAGCCCCTAGGAGACTCTGAGTAATGTCTGTTGAAAGAGCGAGGGGATGAATGAATGGTTTCTTTGAAATATTGACAAATTGGGAGTACGGCGGCAAGGTGATTGTTGGGATGACACTTGAATGGCCCCCGAATACTCCGAAGCGGGAGCCGGGGGCAGTCAGATGACAAGAGGATGCAGCGTGCTTTCATCTGTCACTGGGAGTCAGAATATCTGCTTGGGTAGTTTTCATGCAGACGGGGGTGGGCAAGGAAGCCAGCGCAGCTGCGGTGGGGAGGAGCAGGCTGTCGCTGGAACCATAAATATGCCAGGGACCCACGCTGTGATGCTGCCAGACGCCCTCCCTGCAAGACTCAGACGGGAGGGACTCACCAAGTCCAGATTCTAAATGAGACTCACCTGAGCCCCATCAAGGAGCTGTCATCCTGCTGATGGAATGGAAAGGGGAGGGCCGCGGACTGAAGGGAAACCTTTGTAGCTGAGCCTACCTGACTTTCCTCAGTGGGAGACACTTGAGTCCTGTTTCATGTCAAGGAGAGGGAGTTACAGTGCAGACCGCTCACTCTTGGGCTCAGGATTCGGGAGGTGTGGCTCGTGCCTGTAGACCACTCATCCTCCCTTCCTTTGATCTATCAGTTGATGTGGAGAAAGGCTTTTATGTGTGATTCCTGTATAATGGATAATTTAGTCCATCCCATTATGAAAAAGCAGTAAGTCTAGTTCTAGTACATTTGCTTCAGTTATTCTTTAAAATATCCAGTAACATATTATTCTCATGTGCTTTAAGTAGCCTGAACACTTTTTCTCAGTTGTTTAAAAATATAATTCAGGGGCTCCTTTCATCCAGTTTAAAATCAGGAAGTTGAAAGTTAAAAAAAAAAATAATAAGGATAAAGGCATGTACCCCACCAGCATGCACATTTGTGTAAGAGAAGTGAATGCAAAAGGGATATATATTAGCACAGCAACTAAATCAGACTTGCCTTATTTATTGTTAAAATTAACATATCATCGTGCATGCTTTCAGGTCCATTTCTAATCTTTTTATGCAATGACCCATATTTTAAAAAATACCCTCCCTCTGTTCAAAGCCTGAACGTTTTATTTCTGAATTACCTTTCTCAGATAGTCAAATGAGAGTTTTAAACTATATGGTTTACAAGGAATAAACTGTGGAGGTCTACCTGTGAGGCTCAGACACGATCCTGTTTGAATGAACTGGCTGTCTCTAGAGAAGTTCAAGTTCATCCAATTCATGTGAGCCATGGCAAACCAAGACTAGTAACTCTTGATTACAAACCACATATCTGCTCTTTATTTTAAAATAATTCAAAACCCTCAAGTTTGAAGAAAAAACTCCTTTTTCATGTTTGCATTTCTCAGAGGAAATTCTCTGTGACACTGATATTTCTCCAAGAAAGAATGTGTGTGCATGTGTGCACGATAAGTTGTTTCAGTCATGTCCAATTCTTTGTGACTCCATGATCTGTAGCCCACCAGTCTCCTCCATCCATGGGATTCTCCAGGCAGGAATACCGGAGTGGGTTGCCATGTACTCCTCCAGGGGATCTTCCCAACCCAGGGATCGAATCCACAGCTCTTACGTCTCCTGCATTGGCAGGCCATTTCTTTACCACTAGCACCATCTGGGAAGCCCAATGGCATCTATAGAACTTAAAAATGAAAATCTAGCACTGACAGTTTTCCTTTTTGATTTACAGAACAAATACAGAGATGAAAAAATAAGGATGGAACAAAACAGCAACACATTGGGAATATTCTACTACCAGGCTGAATTCAACACAGAATTCATTCTGGTGCCTACCAGAGACTGAGAGAGACCCAGAGAAAGGACAGATAGACAGAAACAGAACCTAGCTATATATTAGGATTCTGCAGTTTCAAACCCTTTAAAACAGCAAAAAGACGAGAGGCTATGAATATTATAAAAGGCCAGGAGCAGTTTTCTCGCTGAGAGTCCAACCATTTATGCTCCCTCTGCACGTCTTCCCCTGGGGCCACGCCAAGTGAGGGAAAACTAGGTTCTGTCCTTCTTATTTTATTGAGTCCTCCCAGGGCTTCCACCATCAACATCCCTGCCTCTGAGTGCTGCTTGTGCTCCTGTTCTTCAGGTCTGTTTCTCAGGACTTCGAAATACAGATCTGTGAACTATAATCTCTTTCTCTTTTCTCAGAAGGAAAGCATTGTGCTAAATGAGATTTTACATAGACACGCTAAACATGTCTCATGGTAACTCTTGGACTGTGTGACTGATCCATGTAATAAACCGTCAAGCACCAGGATTGTTCAGGCAGCAGGTGGTGGTGACATTTAGCCCAGCTGTTGCTCCAAGGTCATGGGCTCACAGGGGCTAGATTTACTGAGTCCTTCCACTCTTGACGGCCAAGGACTCCATAACTCGGAAGCTCCTTGGAGACACTGGATGTGTCTTGTTGATTTCAGTTTTGTCCCAGCTCCCTGCCTATAGAGCTTTTTCAATGAATTTATGTATCCCTGAATCTGTGAACAAAACATTCTTACATTGTGCTAGATTTTGAACGAGCTACTGCAAAGAGCTCATTTGCATTATGCGTTATTATACTCATATAATATATGAGGTTAAGCCTTCCTCTTTGTACAAGCTGAGGAAACATGGACATGTTAATTAAACTCCCCTGTACACAGTGTATATAACACTGGTGGTATTGGTTCTATAGGGTCTAAAAATATAAACACAGGAAAGTCACTAGAGAGTACTTGGCATTTAGTAGATGCCCAATAAATGTTTGTGCCTCAGGCATGTTAGGTAAATGAATGATACAGACTTCTTTTCTTTACATTAAATTTTTGTTCATTCTTTTTTATAAACTTATTAAAGAATATACTACATTTACAGTTAGTACAAAATATTGGTTACATTCCCAGTGTTGTACAGTACACACAATAGTTTGTATCTCTTCCTTACCCTACACTTATAATTCCCCTTTCCCATCTGCCCGCTGGTAACCACCAGTTTGTTTTCCGTAGCTGTGAATCTGATGTTTTTTGTTACGTTCACCGGTTTGTTGTATTTTTTAGATTTCACATATAAGTGATATCATACAGTATTTTGTCTTTCCTGCCTGATTCATTTCACTTAGCATAATGCCCTCCAAGCTTGCAGAGAAGGCAATGGCACCCCACTCCAGTATTCTTGCCTGGAAAATCCCATGGACAGAAGATTTTCCATCCATGGGGTCACTAAGAGTTGGATACGACTGAGCGACTTCAGTTTCCCTTTCCACTTTCATGCATTGGAGAAAGAAATGGCAACCCACTCCAGTGTTCTTTTCTAGAGAATCCCAGGGATGGGGGAGCCTGGTGGGCTTCCGTCTATGGGGTCACACGGAGTCGGACATGACTGAAGAGACTTAGCAGCAGCAGCTCCAAGCTTGTCCATGTTGCTGTAGGTGGAAAAATCTCCTTTTTTTTTTATAGTTGAGTAGTATTCCATGCTTCCAAATTGTTGTGCTGGAGACTCTCTTGATAGCCCCTTGGAAAGCAAGGTGATCAAACCAGCCAATCTTAAAGGAAATCAACCCTGAACACTCTTTGGAAGGGCTGATGCTGAAGCTGAAGCTCCAATACTTCGGCCACCGGATGCTAATAGCTGACTCGCTGGAAAAAACCTTGATGCTGGGAAAGATTGAAGGCAGAAGGGGAAGAGAGTAACGGAGGATGAGATGATTGGATGGCATCACAGATTCGACGGACATGAACTTGGGCAAACTCCAGGAGATGGTGAGGAGCAGGGAGGCCTGGCGTGATGGGGTCGTGAAGAGTTGGACACAACTTGGCGACTGAACAACAACACAGTATCCCGTTCTATATATATACAACACTTCTTCTTTATCTGTTCATCTGTTGGTGGCTGCTTGGGTTGCTTCCTTATCTTGTTGCTGTCTAGTTGCTCAGTCATGTCTGACTCTTTTGTGACCCATGGACTGTAGCCCTCCAGCTCCTCTGTCCATGGGATTTCCCAGACAAGAATACTAGAGTGGGTTGCCATTTCCTTCTCCAGGGGATCATCTCAAACCCAGGGATCAGACCCAGGTCTCCTGCATTGGCAGGTAGATTCTTTACCACCAGGGAAGCCATCAGGGAAGCCCCTCGATGCCTTGATGACTGTGGATAATGCTGCTATGAACACAGGAGTGTGTGGATCTTTTCAAAATAGTGTTTTTGTTGTTCCAGTACCCAGAAGTGGAATTGCTGGGTCATTTGGTAATTCCATTTTCAGTTTTTTGAGAAACCTCCATACTGTTTCCCACAGTGGCAACACCGATTTACATTCCTGCCAAAAGTGGACGAGGAATCCCTTTTCTCCATATCCTCACTGCTGCTGCTGCTGCTAAGTCGCTTCAGTCGTGTCTGACTCTGTGCAACCCCACAGACGGCAGCCCACCAGGCTCCGCCGTCCCTGGGATTCTCCAGGCAAGAACACTGGAGTGGGTTGCCATTTCCTTCTCCAATGCATGAAAGTGAAAAGTGAAAGTGAAGTCACTCAGTCGTGTCCGACTCTTAGCAACCCCACAGACTGCAGCCTACCAGGCTCCTCCATCCATGGGATTTTCCAGGCAAGAGTACTGGAGTGGGGTGCCATTGCCTTCTCTGACATTCTCACTAACACTTGCTATTTGTGTTTGTTTCGATGATGGCCATTCTAATGAGTGTGATATGATACCTCACTGTAATTTTAATTTGTGTTTCCCTGATAATTAGTGCCATTGAGCATCTTTCCATGTGCCTGTCATTGCATATGATTTAGTCTTCATGACTTTATTGTGTTTGTAGGCGTGCTTCTTTCCCTCAGACTGGAGGCCACTCCCCGTGTCACATCATTCCCAGCACCTCAGTGCCTGGTTGAGTAGTTTACACAGTGACTAGCCTGGTGCTCTTGGACTTCCCTGGTGGCTCAGATGGTAAAAAATCTGCCTGCAATGTGGGAGACCTGGTTTCTATCCCTGGGTTGGGAAGATCCCCTGGAGGAGGGTGTGGCAACCCACTCCAGTGTTCTTGCCTGGAGAATTCCATGGACAGAGGAGTCTGGTGGGCTACAGTCCATGGGGTCACAGAAACACGACTAAGCATAGCACACAGCCTGGTTCTCTGTGATGACCTAGAGGACTGAGATGTAGGGGGTTGGAGGAGGATCCAGGAGGGAGGGGCTATATGTATACTTATAGCTGATTCACTTGTCATACAGCAGAAACCAACACAACACCGTAAAACAGTTACCCTCCGAGTAAGATTTGAAATGAAAGAAAAACAGACCAAGAAAAAAAAAAGAGTTGATTGAAAGAAGGTCTACATTCAAATCCTGATTTGAACTACTCTGTGACCAAGAGGGTTAATACTTCTGGATCTCTTTTTTTCTTACTTCTACATAACTTTTTAAAGAAAATCTGCCTTTTAGGATTACAATGGAAAATGAATATTGAAGGACTTAGCATGGCCTCTGGTACATACTATGTTCATAAGAAATTTTAGTTTCCCGCTTCTTTTTATGGCAAGATTCCTTCAGCTATGCTTGGGCTCTTGATGGCTTTGGTGAAGTCCCTCCAAGTGCCAAGGGGCATGTGGGTGGAGGCAGCAGATGAAATGTGTATGAGGCATGAGCCAGCCCTGTGAACCCACCTTCCCCTATTCTTCCCTCCTCTGTCTCTCCTGCCTGCCCTCCTGCATTCCTTCCTCCCAGAGGCACCTACCCAGTTGATTAGATCAGATTCTTGTATGCAACCTAAGGGTCATACTTCATCCTGGGCCTGAAGAAGAGTCTGCATCAACCAAACACATGGATTAAGAGGAGGGTCAAAGTCAGAGTGCGTGGATGGGGCAGGAAACAGTGGAAACCAGAATGCTTTTTCTGTAGAAAAGAGAAATGGATGGTGAGCTGGCCAAAGGGAGGCATATTAGGTATAGGTGTGGTTCCCTGGAGAAGCAGCTGGAGAAGTCAGTGGGGCCTGGTGAGAAAATGTTTGGGATGCTGCCTTAGGACATTTGGCCTCTATCACATAGCAGTCTGTCGAGCACAGTTGTTGGAGATGGGACAGGATACTGAAACAGGAGAGGGAGAGACTGTGGGTATTCATTAAGGCGTGGATTCTGGCAAAGCTATGTTTTCATTTTTCAAAGAACACTAGTTTTGTTGGTTGTCTTAGTTCAGGCTGCTGTAACAATATACCTAGACTGGGAGGCTTCATTTCCTTGGGAGAACTGATGCTGAAGCTGAACCTCCAATACTTTGGCCACACGTTGCAAAGAGTCCACTCACTGGAAAAGACCCTGATGCTGGGAAAGATCAAAGGAAAAAGGAGAAGTCGATGGCAGAGGATAAGATGGTTAGATAGCATCACCAATGCT
Source organism: Okapia johnstoni (assembly GCA_024291935.2). Lineage (NCBI taxonomy): Eukaryota > Metazoa > Chordata > Mammalia > Artiodactyla > Giraffidae > Okapia > Okapia johnstoni. Next base: position 7,345,714 of record CM044326.1, read on the forward strand.
GTGGAAATGAATTTAAGCAAACTCAGGGAGATAGTGGAGGACAGAGGAGTCTGGGGTGCTAAAGTCCATGGGGTCGCAGAGTCAGACATGACTTAGCAACTGAACAACAAAGTAGAGGCTGAGAAATTCAAGATCAGGGTACCAGTATGGTTGGGTTCTTGTGACAGTTCTCTTAGTGAGTTATGGATAGCATCTTCTTGTATCCTCGCATGGCCTTTTGGGGGTGCATGCGTATGGAGAGAGAGATCCCTCTCTTCCTCTTCTTATAAGGACACTTGTACCATTAAGAGGAATCCTTAATGACCTCATCTAAACCTGAGTACTTCTCAAAGTGCCCATCTCCAAGCACCATCACATCAAGGGTAAAGATGTCAAGATAGAAATCGAGCAAACACAAATATTTGGTCCATTACTAACAGTGGAACAAGAATGGACTCACTCTTCATATCCCCCCCCCATTCAGTTCAGTTCAGTTCAGTCGCTCAGTCATGTCCGACTCTTTGCGACCCCATGAATCACAGCACGCCAGACCTCCCTGTCCATCACCAACTCCCGAAATCTACCCAAACCCATGTCCATCGAGTTGGTGATACCATCGAACCATCTCATCCTCTGTCGTCCCCTTCTCCTCCTGCCCCTAATCCTTCCCAGCATTAGGGTCTTTTCCAATGAGTCAACTCTTTGCATGAGGTGGCCAAAGTATTGGAGTTTCAGCTTCAACATCAGTCCTTTCAGTGAACACCCAGGACTGATCTCCTTTAGGATGGACTGATTGGATCTCCTTGCAGTCCAAGGGACTCTCAAGAGTCTTCTCCAACACCACAGTTCAAAAGCATCAATTCTTTGGCGCTCAGCTTTCTTCACCATCCAACTCTCACATCCATACATGACCACTGGAAAAACCATAGCCTTGACTAGACGGACCTTTGTTGGCAAAGTAATGTCTCTGCTTTTATATATGCTATCTAGGTTGGCCATAACCTTCCTTCCAAGGAGTAAGCGTCTTTTAATTTCATGGCTGCAGTCACCATCTGCAGTGATTTTGGAGCCCAAAAAAATAAAGTCTGACACTGTTTCCACTGTTTCCCCATCTATTTGCCATGAAGTGATGGGACCAGATGCCATGATCTTAGTTTTCTGAACATTGAGCTTTAAGCCAACTTTTTCACTCTCCTCTTTCACTTTCATCAAGAGGCTCTTTTGTTCTTCTTCACTTTCTGCCATAAGGGTGGTGTCATCTGCATATCTGAGGTTACTGATATTTCTCCTGGCAGTCTTGATTCCAGCTTGTGTTTCTTCCAGCCCAGCGTTTCTCATGATGTACTCTGCATAAAAGTTAAATAAGCAGGGTGACAATATACAGCCTTGACGTACTCCTTTTCCTATTTGGAACCAGTCTGTTGTTCTATGTCCAGTTCTAACTGTTGCTTCCTGACCTGCATACAGGTTTCTCAAGAGACAGGTCAGATGGTCTGGTATTTCCAGCTCTTTCAGAATTTCCCATAGTTTATTGTGATCCACACAGTCAAAGGCTTTGGCATAGTCAATAAAGCAGAAATAGATGTTTTTCTGGAACTCTCTTGCTTTTTCGATGATCCAGCGGATGTTGGCAATTTGCTCTCTGATTCCTCTGCCTTTTCTAAAACCAGCTTGAACATCTGGAAGTTCACGGTTCATGTATTGCTGAAGCCTGGCTTGGAGAATTTTGAGCATTACTTTACTAGCGTGTGAGATGAGGGCAATTGTGCAGTAGTTTGAGCATTCTTTGGCATTGCCTTTCTTTGGGATTGGAATGAAAACTGACCTTTTCCAGTCCTGTGGCCACTGCTGAGTCTTCCAAATTTGCTGGCATATCGAGTGCAGCACTTTCACAGCATCATTTTCGAGGATTCGAAATAGCTCAACTGGAATTCCATCACCCCCCTCATTACACAGGGTCAAATTAGGCTATAAAAGTTCTCAATTTTAAAATCTGTTATCATTTGTTAAATGCATTTGGAGCCTCAATTAATACAATGTTTAATGGATTTGGGAAAAGAGGATATAATATCTTCATTTATAATGCTCAGTAATTTGAAGATTAAGATGTTTTTATCCTGGGAAAGGGATCTTGGGCTCTTATTTTTCACTAGAATTTCTTACTGCTATACTGTCAATTAGGTATCAAATGCGATCCTGCCGGCATTCCTGGCTATCCATATTGGCGTCTACTATATATCACTATTGATACCTGAGAATTCTAGAAAAGAAAGACTTACGTTCAAAATCCTCCAGTGATTTATGTAACACGTGTGCTACCTGAAATCACCCAGAATCTGATCACTGCAGTTTTGGAAGTAGTCATCTTCTTTTGAAGTTCAGTCTTTAACTGAAACAAAAAAGAAAGGCTACAGTACAAAATAAGTGAACAATAATGACTTTCTTCCCGTGTTTTTCCAAGAGGTTTAAACATTGTTTTAGGACTTGGCTTACGGGTCCTGCATATTTTTCAGAGTTCAAAACTCTTTAGATTTAAAAGGTAATTGCATTTAATTATCAGTGTCAGATAAAACAGACAGCCATGTGGGACCACAGTGATGAGGAGAGTGAGGTTGGTCACAGAAAAGTTACAGTCGAAGACAGAGCTCTGACTCTTTAGAAAAGAAAGTCCTTGTCATAAGACTTCTCTGAACGCATAGCAGAAGAAACTAAGGTCGAGGTTCTGGATATAAAGAATATTGGCAGAGAGAGAGATTGATGTGCCAATTTTCAGATTTATTTTGATAAATCATACTGTATCAATATGTAAAAATCTAATAAATATAACTCTTTAAAGAGGGAGCTGCTCTAATTTTACTGTTTCAGAGAAGAGGTTTGGCAAAAAGTCAGAATGTGCATTAAAAACACACTTTCAAGAAGTCTAATAAATAAAGTCTTTGAATTATGGTTTCCCAGTGAAAGGCACTTTAAATCATTTTGATAAAGAATTTAAATTAGACCTTTAAATAAGAAAGGCAACTTTTCCTTAACTTATTATTTATAGATAGTTTGAAAATAAAATCTTTGCAAGCTGATTTCTCCTTCCATTCTTTATAAGGCAAATAAATATATTATCAACTTTTAACAGCACATATGGTTCACCAGAGATTGTCATCATTCAAAAAAGGAGGTGAAGGCTAGCTGGCATCTACTGAGCACTTAGTGCTGGGTGCTATGTGAGATGGTTTATGTGCACTGTGTCATTTAGTCCCTGCTGAAGAAGTTAAGCAAGTTAGTCCTGGGTCCAGAATGCTGTGTGGCCTTCAGCAAAGTACTCACCCTCACTGTGCCTTAACTGCCTCACCTATGAATGGGGCAGATAATAGTACCCGACTAATAGGGTTATTTGGAGGTTAGCTGAGTTTGGAGATGCAATGTGCTTAGCCCTGGATCTGGTACATAGAGAGTACTGACAACTGCTAGCAGAGTTGTCCTCATTTTCCCTTGGCTCAGATGACTAAGAGATTCTCCACCACATAAATATCTGGTTAGAGACAGAGCCCGGACTCAAACCCTGGGTGTCAGCTGTATTTGGGGCATCCTCAGAGACGTGCACATTAACAGCAAAGCTCTTCACCACCTTCATCTCATACTATATATATATATAGTATATAATATATAATATAGTATATACGTAAATTATGGTATGTTACAAGGCTGAGTGCCAAAGAATTGATGCTTTTGAACTGTGGTGTTGGAGAAGACTCTTGAGAGTCTCTTGGACTGCAAGGAGATCAACCCAGAAATCCTAAAGGAAATCAATCCTGAATATTCACTGGGAGGACTGATGCTGAAGCCAAAGCTCCAATGCTTTGGCCACCTGATGAGACAAGCCAACATTAGAAAAGACCTTGATGCTGGGAAAGACTGAAGGCAGGAAGAGAAAGGGACAATGGAAAATGAGATGGTTGGATGGCATTACTGACTCAATGGACATGAGTTTGAGCAGGCTCTGGGATATGGTGGACAGGGAAATCTGGCGTGCTGCAGTCCATGGGGTTGCAAAGAGTGGGACATGACTGAGTGACTGAACAACAGCAACATAATACAGTATGCAATAAACTATATATTATTATGTAATATATTCCATATATAATATGAAGCTTAAATAAATTCTGTTTTATATTATAATATACATATTGTATCTTGCATATATATTTGTATTCTATATTATGTATCACATTATATTGTATACAATACACATTATATATTTACTATATAATTTTACCATATTATTACAAAATGTAGTGTATTTACTATGTAATATATAATATCCATGCATGCATACATAGACACGCCCATGCATTAATGCATGTACAGATATGTGCACATACACAGATATCTATACATATACGTACTGAGGACTTAGTCTTGCCATACACTGGGAATAAGTTGTGGCAAGAAAGACCCTGGCCTAGGGGACTGGGTTACAACTGAACAAGAAGGACAAGCTACAGCAACAATTAGAACGAAGCATGTTAACTACTCTGATCAAGGGAAATGCAGGTTTCAAACAAAGTATATAATGATGATGGAGTGTGGGCAGCTACTTGCTGAATGATGAATAACGACCTGGCTATTTCCATTAGACCACATTTGCTAGGTCGCACAGAGGTAAAGAGTCCACCTGCCAATGCAGGAGACACAGAGACTTGAGTTAGATCCTGGGTCGGGAAGATCCCCTGGAGAAGGAAATGGAAACCACTCCACTATTCTTACCTGGGAAATCCCATGGACAGAGAAGCATGGTGGGCTACAATCCATGGGGTCACAAGTAGTTGGACATGGCTGAGTGACTGAGCATGTGTGCATGCGTGCACACACACACACACAAACACATTTGCTAAGGTAGAATTTCAATTTACTAGAATGCCCCATTTCCTAAATATTTTGGAAAACTGAGCTATTACTGAAGCAGCCAAAAAGATCAGAAATGGTCAAGATGATGCTTAAGGCAAAGTTTATGCTGACTGCATGTATCTTGGTAAGGTAGGAAAAAGATGTGGTCCGGTCAGCCACGCTTGGGTTAGGATCCTGTGTCTACTGCTTATCGGTTGGGTGGTTGATTTTACTAGGACATTTAACTTGTCTGAAATAGGGAAATGATGTTTCCTTCACAGACTTGTGTTTCCATACTCTCTGCCCCTAGCTTCATGTCCAACACAGTCCCCTTGTGCCTGCCACATGTGCAGGGGAGAAATCTCCATCAGTGATGGGTCCGGGGGTTGGGCTCCTGGTCCTGGGACACTTGACAGCTGAGTAATGTGCCTTAGCAGGAACCCTCTTGGTGACTGTCCATTCTGCCCGTAGAGTCCTGATGAAAAGTCTAAGCTTTGGGCAGGATAGGAAAACACCCAGAGATTTCAGAATTTGCGATTCGTTACTAGGAGTTCATCTGTACAGACTCCCTTAAGTCAGTTTGTGGGTCAGCTCTGAACGCTTCTTAGAGTTACAGAGTTTGGGGCCACCTCCTCACCCAAGTTTGAGAGCAGTCTGTCCTTGCCCTTGTAAGCTCAAAGTCAGTCCCCAATTCCCTTCTTAGCCTTCAAACCCAGCTTCTCTCTTTAGAAAATAACACTCTGTTCCGAGGATACATTTTATGACTTGGTAGCATTTGGGAGATGATGCTTCAAAATGGATTCGAGTTTAGTTTTGCGCTTAGTGGCTCTGCTAAGCATTGGTTTGAAAGGCACCGAATTCAGAATATTCAGTGGGGCGGGGCACATGGACGTTCACATTTCTCTTCGGAGCCTGTGATCTAAACAGCCTCGCTGGGGAACTTCTGCACTGCCGCGCGCCTTCTTCCATCCCTGGAAGGCTGAAATGGCAGGAACGGCAGGAAAGAGTGGGTTGCGTTGTGCTCAGTCATGCAGTTGTGTTTAACACTTTGCGACCCTGTGGACTGAAGCCCACCAGGCTCTTCTGTGCATGGAATTTTCCAGACAAGCATCCTGGAGCAGATTGCCATTTTCTTCTCCAAAAGGGTAGGTTGGGGGTTTATAAATGCTTCTCGTATAAATTCTTTATCCTCTCCTATGCAGGCAGAGAAACACGTATTTAGTGGGAAATGTATTTGGAAAACACTGTTTAAAACTATTTAAAAATCAATTTTTACTTATCAAAATGCTGTCTAGTGTCATTGAGGCTTAGAACCAATCCTTTGGCTTTTCAAACTTAATAGCAAAATACACCAAAGAAAATGGCTACTCCATTCCTTTCAACATTCATCGTCAGGCAGATGCCAAGGGCCATCACTTTTCATATTAAGGTAATCCACATTTGTTCATATCTCCAGCACCGAAGGAACAGGAAACTGCATTCTTGATGAATAAATTTCATTTCTCTGCAAGAGGAAAGACACAGCAGGGTGGTTAAATGTCAGGAAAAATCACATTGAAAAGCCCATCTGAAATGAAAAGTATGTCACGAAATGTGACATTCTTAACTTTGTTGCTACCGAATAATTGTGAATTAGATTAATTACTGTTTGGTACCATGAGCTGAACATTGCATTTTCATGCAATAAGGTGTGAGGTTGGTTGCTTCCCTTGCCAGGGACTGATCTTGGGGCTTAAGAAACTGCAGGAAGCAGTACAGCCATAAGATTCCTGCAGCCACAGCACAAAATAAAATATAATACAAAATACAGTCTCAAAAGCCTTCTAGTGTCTGCCCTCCCTCCACAAACCCACTCGCTGATTAAATTAAAACATTCCTCCCAGCTCTGTTCCCCAATCTTCAATGCTTCTCAATAAACTATTGAGATCTTAGCCCTTCTAAGAAATGAATCATATTTTCTCTGTTGTACTTGATTGCTGTTGACTACTAATTCACCCTGTATTGATCTCAAGTCCATATTTCTTACTGTTTAGATGGGGAATTATCTCATGTTTTTAAAATGCGGTCAAGTTTCTGAGGCCCTTACAATGGCCGTACCCGGAGGGCAAGCTCCCCCCTGTGAAGCTTGGAAGGAATGGGTACTTAGGCATGACTTTTTGCCCCTCAATTTCTTGCACTTTCTTTGGTCTGTGGGTCAAGAGCACCTGTTATCTGCAGGGAGGGAAAGCTGACATGGTGCTTGAGAAGAAGTGAAGACAGGTTTATAAAAAAATGCCATCTCTGTGGAGAAGCTTGCCAAATTGCCTTATTCTAGCATTTTTCTCTAGTTCTGGAAACTGAGAAGAGAACTTTATGAAAAAGACTCTTTGGTATCGAAATATGTTTTTTTTTTTACCTTGTCTGAAATGGAATGTGACAAAAGGAAGATTTAAAATATCTTGTTTTTTCCTGATTAGAAATATAATATCTGTTCATCATAGAGAATGTGGGTAACTTAGGAAAGCATAAATAGGCAAATACAACTGATCCACAGCCTCACCTCTCAGAGGTTGCCGTATCATTAGCCTCTGTATTTTGGAAGAAATAGCATTATAGCGTTCAAACCTGCAGACTCTGAGGCCAGGAGTTAGAAGTGTGAGTGTAGGCACCACTCTCTACTGGCTGTGTGACCTTGGCAGTATGTTCTTATAAATCATGGGGCTCACACTAGTGATCCTGGGCTGCGCTAAGTTGCTTCAGCCATGTCCAACTCTATGTGACTCCAAGGACTGTATCCTGCCAGGCACCTCTCTCCATGGGGTTCTCCAGGCAAGAATACTGGAGTGGGTTGTCATGGCCTCCTCCAGGGGATCTTCCTGACCCAGGGGTCGAACCGGCATCTCTTAAGGCTTCTGCACTGGCAGGCAGGCTTTTTACCACTCACACCTCCTGGGAGGACCCACGTTAGTGATGACTTTGACTTTTAAATTTAACAGATGAGATGGTTCATGCAGGGAACCCAGACCCATGCCTGGTACATAATAAGGATCGGATATGTGCCACTCTCACCCTGTGACTTTTCGTGCTAGGATTTCTTTCCTCTATCAGGAAGCATGAACTTACTCACATACGATAAGCATTTTTAAGCATTAGCTGCCACATCAGAATGTGTTGATTGGACATTTTGTATTACTTCATATTGAGCACCTGAATTTAATGTACTTGTTATACAACTTCACTATGTTGAGTCATAGTAATTTATACCATTGCATAAATCATAAGTCTGAATAGGAAATAAATGTCCATTTTTTCCCCCCAGGCAGCCAAAAGAGTGATACCACTGCAGATCTTGGAAATGGAGCCAGATTCCTTATGGGATGGTGGAGGGCCAACTTGGCTCTGGGCACCGACCTCATATTAGAATAAGGGAAATGAAAGATAACCTCCCGTTACTTTTCCCAGTAGGACAGTTATTGAAGCAAAGAAAGGAAAGTGAAAAAGCATTCCCAGGGCCATTTCCCACCCCTTGAGCATTAACAGAAGTCTTATTGAAAGCAGCTCCTCTACAGGATTTGAACCTGTGACCTATGAAACATGAAGCGGCCCTGCTGCCCAGCCTCCTGGAAAAGCTCTTGTTCTGGTGGGTGGAATCAAACTGACCAGAACTGGCATCAGGCCAAGATCCCAGGAACAATACTTACTTTTTCTTGGAGGTGGAAAGAGATGGTGGGAGGGAGTATCCAAGCTGCTGTAATGACTGTCTTTCCAAGAAATGACTTTGGTGGGCAGAGTGCGATTACCTAGGCTGAGGTATAGCCAAGACCCCTGGGTTAACATCTCTGCCTAAGTAAGAAGAGTCAAGGGGTTGTTAATGACCCTCCAGGTTAAGACCTAGGCTTGTAAGAAAGAAGAGACTGAAAGAAGAGAGGTTTTGGAATAGAAAGAAGCAGGTTTTGAGCCCCCAATCTTTTCATCAGTCATGGATTCAGTCTTGGCTCAGAAGGAGAAGCAATAGCACTGAGGTTGCCTCCAAGGCCTTTCCGATCTGGTCCACGTATGTATCAGCCCTTTCAAGTTATTCACTGGTGTTGCTGTTGAGGTATAGGCCCTAGTTTAATGGTGTAGAGGAATAATGCCAAGCTGTTTGGGAGCGGGTTGTTCAGTTGACCACAGCTGAAATGGTTTCCAAGGACCTTGGGGCCTGGCAGCTCAAACAGGTCTGGGTCAAAGGTCTTCAGAAGAGCAGGGCTGCTACACCACCTCCCCGATCCCAGACATTAATCGTCCCTCTCCGTGTCCATCGCAGCCCGTCATTCCCTGGTACCCACCCTATTTTCCCTGATCTTTCTCTATCACGCATTTAGCAGAATGCTGCATTTCTAGTACTTGGACACTTCTGCTGAAATCATGAACATACATTTGCCTTTTCAATGCATCTGTACAGTCTTTATGCATACTTTTGGTTCAGTCTGGAAAACTGGCTCACCTTTCCACCGCCTACGTTATCTGGGAGGTGAGCAGTCCACATCATTTCACAGATGATGAAACCAAGGCTGGAGAGATCAAATGACTTGCCCAAGATCAGCAGCTGGTAAGTGGTGGAGCTGGGGTTCAAACCAGCCTTGATCTCAGAATTCTTCTGTGGTCTTTCTACTTCTATTAGGAAGGAGAACGCAGAGTAACCTGACATTCCCTTTCCCACATTGCCTCTGTGGGAGAAAAGATGGATCTCTCTAGCTGTGGCTCTTGGTTTTGTACAGTAGATCAGCCCATCACTCAAATTAAGGAGCTCTGAGCTTGCTGTTTGCAGAAGAGAACCCTGCATCTCTTCAGCAGGTCTGCCCTGAAGGCATTGTCTCTTGCTGGTCTTTCAGCTTCCTGGCATGAGGGCATTAAAGTTCAGAGATCAAGGAGAATTCCCAGTGGGAGGGAAAGAATTTGAACTTAAATCCTTTTAACGCAAAGTTATGATTTTGTAAATGAAGACTGGAAGGGAAGAAAAGTGCTTGGTCGGGGAAAGCAAAAACAATCACAAGCAGGGCAGTTTCACGCATTTTTCTTAACTAATACTTGTTACTGACCATAACATAACATACAACATTTAAAAAAAAATTTAAATGCAAAATAATAAAATAAAATTCTTAGTTCAATAACTACTCACCAGTCTGTATGCTTCTTGGAGGTCAGGATATTTTCTTTTTTGTTTACTGCCGAGTCCCAACAACTCAAAGACTAAGTTATTGGCACGTTGAATGAATGGAAAATAATCTGAATTCTCCACTACCTAAAGAGAGGAACAATTTATATTTTTGTGCCTGCTCATTAAGAATTGCATCACTCAATCTATCATCTATCTGTCATTTATCGATTATATCTATCATCTAACTATTATATCTATTGGTCTATCTATCTGTCTGTATATCCATCCAACTATCACTGAGAAAGAAGCAAAACACAATATAGTATTCAGTGGTTGAAGTTTATTTCATAACCTACTATTTTTTTCTTTTCTGTCTTTTGAGGAGGATTTGATTTCACGCATCCCAGTGAAGGATCATTTTCCTGTGGATTTATTTGGCTGGGCTTGGATTTGGGGGTCTACTTTATACCTTCCCCCTTACCCTTCCTCTCCACTTCTCATGGCTTGGGGAGCTTCAGAAAAAGCTCAGAGTTTATTCTTACTGTGAGGGAGGTCTCAGGTACATTTTGCTGAGGAGAGTGGCCCTCACACCAGGATAAAAACAACTTTGCAGGAAGGACAGCTGACCCGAGTGTGGGGTATCTGCCTGGATCACAGAGCATACCCCGTTAGGGCTTTTCCCCTCAGGCCCAGCTCCTTATAGGGTGACCTCAAGAGGCCTTTTCTGGATTTAGTAGCCCGTTTGGAGGAAGACTGGGTCTCCCTGGTGGCTTGGATGGTAAAGAATCTGCCTGCAATGCGGGAGACCCGGGTTCCATTCCTGGGTTGGGAAGATCCCTGGGAGAAGGGAATGGCAACTCACTCCAGTATTGTTGCCTGGAGAATTCCATGGACAGAGGAGCCTGGTGGGCTATAGCCCATGGGGTCACAGAGAGTCAGATACGACTGAATACTTTCACTTTGGAAGAAGATTACAGCCTGAGGAAGTTGGTCTAGGTGCATTATATGCAAGCTTTGAAATGTGGTCTCCTCTATTAGAAATCTCCCCTGATTAGAATACTTTCTCTGGATTTCAAATAATCCCCTCCTTCCTAATAGTGGTGAGCTGCCACTCTGACACAATGAAGAATCCAATTTTCTTTGAATTTGAAAAGAGGAAAAGTACCATCAGTGAGTTTTCACCGTTAATTTGGCTTTTATAAAATATAAAACACTTGGTTATTGCATTCCAAACATACATCAACCTTGCGGTGAGGGGCTGAGGCTGTGGAATACAAATCATTCTGACCAAGTTCGCAGAATACATTTGCCCTGTACTCACATTTGACTAATGTAAACTCCAATACGAGACAAGGAACTGTCTACAAAATCACAAGACAGAGGAGCCCTGGGAAATGTTTTCAACCTTCTTTAAAGGGAAAGGAGCTGAGTGTTGGAGAGTGTAGTGATTTGCCTGAGGACCCCAGTGGCCAGGCCCATGCTCTGCCCCCCAAGCCTAGGAAGCTTGCTGAGCTTCAGATCTACCTGCTCTGTTGCCCAGCACAGGCCTCAAAGTCAAGCCTTTCTTGAGGCCCAGAAGGTGCCAGCACCTTTCCTCACAACTCCCTCCAAGACCTCAAACACAGGCCACCAGCCCCAGATCCGGGTGTCTCATCCACACAGTAAGATTCTTCTTTTCATCACACCCATCTTAGGGAGCCAGGGAGTGGTGCAAAGTCCCAAGAGCCCTGTGAGATGGAAAACGTGATCGTTTTACACATGAAGACACTGCAGCTCAAGGTGATGAGGTTGCTTCCTTAAGGAGAGGGTGGTGGGGATGTAGGGCCTGGACTGCATACCAGTCTTGTGTCAAAGCCCTTTGTTTCTTTACCCAAATGTTCTACAGACTCCACTAATGATAACAGCTACTACTATTTGTAGTTAAGTGCCAGGATTTGTGCTGAGACCTCTACAGGTGAGGGATGACTTAATACAATGCTCACTGCTACACTCTGGAGTAAGGATTGAAGCAGTGGTGGAGGGCGGAGGAGGCACGAGAGCGATGTAAGCCCAGTCTGCCTTTCTGGCTGGGGACCGCGTGGATGTCTGGGTGCCTTCCTCCCGCTGCTGACCCCAGCCTCTGTGTGGCTGTGGATAACAGGGAAGGGTGGTGACACGGGCTTTGGCAGCACAGCCGAGAGAGACTCCTTCTTTTCTCCCTTCTTAGAATGACAGACAAACAAAACTCTTGTCATATCAGCTCAGACTGCCATAACAAAATGCCACAGACTGGGGAACTTAAACACAGACATTTGTTTTCTCCCAGGTATGGAGGTTGAGAAAGGAGTATGTCAAGGCTGTATACTGTCACCCTGCTTATTTAACTTCTATGCAGAGCTGGATGAAGCATAAGCTGGAATTAGTTTTGCCGGGAGAAATATCAATGACATCAGATATGCAGATGACACCACCCTTAAGGCAGAAAGTGAAGAGGAACTAAAGAGCCTCTTGATGAAAGTGAAAGAGGAGAGTGAAAAAGCTGGCTTAAAACTCAACATTCAAAAAACTAGGATTATGGCATCCAGTCCCATCACTTCATGGCAAATAGATGGGGAAACAATGGAAACAGTGAGAGACTTTACTTTTTTGGGCTCCAAAATCACTGCAGATGGTAACTGAAGCCATGAAATTAAAAGATGCTTGCTCCTTGGAGGAAAAGCTATAACCAACCTAGACAGCATCTTAAAAAGCAGAGACATTACTTTGCCGACATAAGTCTGTCTAGTCAAAGGTATGGTTTTTCCAGTAGTCATGTATGGATGTGAGAGTTGGACTATAAAGAAAGCTGAGCTCTGAAGAATTGATCCTTTTGAACTGTGATGTTGGAGAAGACTCTTGAGAGTCCCTTGGACTGCAAGGAGATCCAACAAGTCCATCCTAAAGAAAATCAGTCCTGAATATTCATTGGAAGGACTGATGCTGAAACTGAAGCTCCAATACTTTGGCCACCTATGGGAGGAACTGACTCACTAGAAAAGACCCTGATGCTGGGAAAGATTGAGGGCAGGAGGAGAAGGGGATGACAGAGGATGAGATGGTTGGATGGCATCACGGACTCAGTTTGAGTGAACTCCAGGAGTTGGTGATGGACAGGGAAGTCTGGCACGCTGTAGTCCATGGGGTTGCAAAGAGTCAGACGTGACTGAGTGACTGAACTGAACTGATGGAGGCTGAGAAGTCCAAGGTCAAGGTACTGGCAAATTCTGCTCAGGTGAGGGTCTCTTCCTGGTTTGCAGACAGCTGGATGCTCACTGTGTCATCGCGTGGCCTTTCCTGTGTGTGCATGCAAAAGCAGAGAGAGAGACAGGAAAGGAGAGAGACAGAGTGCTCTGATGACTCTTCTTGTAAGGACACTAACCCTAGCAGACAAGGGACCCACCCTTTATGACCTCATTTTACCTTAATAGCTTCCTTAGAGGCTTCATAGGCAAATGCAGCCACACTGGGTATTAGGGTTTCAACATACAGGTTTCAGGAGTGGCACAGACATTCTGTGCATAAAAGTTACCAAACTGCAATTGCTAACAAACTAGCCCAGCAATGCTCCCTGGGGCCTCCTTCTAGCTTGTTGGGCTTTCACAGCTTAGGGGGTGTCTAGCTTTGTCTAAATACTTTTTAAAAACATATTATTAAAATGCTTTCTTTCAAATTAGCTTTCCAAAACGTAGCACAGTTAGTCTTCTGCTGTGGGTCAAGCCAATCCTGCCCAGTGTGCCCTGTCTGGCTGCCTGGAAACAATGGTCAGGTCCCTCAAGAGTGTTCTTTTCACAACTGAGGCTTGTGATTGTGCAATGTGTTTGCCATGATTTCAGCAAAAATAAACACCCTTCCCATTTCAGTATGGTTGGGACTCCTCCTAGCACTGGCAGCATGGGTTACTGTTAACAAGAATTCACGAATATCATGTGAATTCATGTACATTAAACAGTACCTTGCCCATAGAGGCATTTTATAAGTATGTGCTGTTATCATTGGTGTGTGCTGTTAGTATTGGTTGCTGAAGCTGTTCTACAGTTCAATTCAATTCCATTTGACTAAAGCCTTATTGACTGACACCCTGCACTATGCCAGGCTCTGGGGATTCAGTGATGGATAATGCAGATGTGCCCTCTGAATGCACTGAGGGTTATCGGATTTGCACTGGAGTACAGCTCTTTGGACACTGGCTAAGTGCCACATTCACTTTGAAAGTAGCAAGGTGGACCTATCTGAAGATCTGGGTTCTAGGCCCAGACCGCCTGCTGACCAGCTCTGTCACAGGGAGGAGGAGCTCTCTGGCTTTAGTCCTCTCGTCTGAAATTGAAGGACTTAGACACGTAATCTCCAAGGCTTCCTCACTCTGGGCATTCTCTGAGGTCAGGCATGAAGATGCCCGTGCTAGTGGACTTCTCTGTCCCCAAATATCTGCCACAAAATTATTTTTCGCTTCATCAGCTTCTGTAGATTAAATTTAGATTCAGTTTGGGTTTATATATCATGTGTGTGTGTTAGTCCCTCAGTCATGTCCGACTCTTTGTGACCCCAAGGACTGTAGTCTACCAGGGTCCTCTGTCCATGGAATTGTCCAGGCAAAAATACTGGGGTGGGTACCCATTCCCTTCTCCAGGGGATCTTCCTGACCCAGGGGTCAAACCCAGGTCTCCAGTGTTTCAGGCAGATTCTTTAACATCAGAGCCATCAGGGATTGTTAGATACAATTGTAAAAATAAAAGGAACCATTTTCGGAACCATTTAGTCATTAGTGAAGTCCCAATAGCATTTCACTGACTTTGCAGTTTTTGTTCACATATTTCCCATCATGAAATCAGAGCTGTCATGCACTATATGGATGAACTGTCTGCCAACTCACAGTGACAGTTTTTTAAGGACTGTGTCAGCTGGTTCTGGAGAGTTGGTGCGTCACCTGTAAGCAATTGCGTCTTGAATAGAACATCGTTTAGCTTTGACGTTATACAATCCTATATGAAGGCGGTTTGAGATGGAATATATGAGAGCTTTCTTCTAGATGAGAAAGAGCCAAGAGCCACATCAAAAGAACAACAGAAACAGAAACTCCTAAATGTCAAGACTTAAGTCATCATAACAAATTGTTTATTTGCTGGTTTCCTTTCTGGCCCCCAAAGCTTGATGCAGCTCATGATGTTAACTAGTTGCTAGAGTGAATAAGTGGAGAAGGCATTGGCAACCCACTCCAGTACTCTTGCCTGGAAAGAGTACTGGAAAAATCCCATGGACGGAGGAGCCTGGTAGGCTGCAATCCATGGGGTCTCGAAGAGTCGAACATGACTGAGTGACTTCACTTTCACTTTTCACTTCCATGCATTGGAGAAGGAAATGGCAACCCACTCCGGTGTTCTTGCCTGGAAAATCCCAGGGACGGCAGAGCCTGGTGGGCTGCCGTCTATGGAGTCGCACAGAGTCGGACACGACTGAAGAGACTTAGCAGCAGCAGCAGCAGAGTGATTAAAGGCATGTGTTCTCCACAAGTAACAGGTCTCATTCTGAGAGTGTTGACTATGGTAAAGTCTTTTACGTTTTGATGAAGAATTCCCCGATTTAGAGGGCCTCCCCTATACCCTGAATGAATGGAATTGGCTGACTGTTAGGGAAGCTGTTTATCAACAGGCAAGAAACGCCCTCAAAAATGTCTTTTTTCACTTTGTGGGCAAGCGTGTTCACTGAGAAGACTTTATAGGCATGTTTGGAATTTGCTGAATTCAGACAAACCTATGATATAATCATATTGATGAATTATACTCTACATCACCATTCCTAGGGTTGGATACATGTTCTCAGTGGATGGAAAAACTAGAGTACAGAAATACTTTCTACTTTTCCTAACTTTACTTAGTTACAAATAACAACATGAGAGCCATAACCTGCCATGATTTTCCCTTTTTTAAAGGCATTTTTAACAGACCCTAATGATCCTGAACTCACATCTGTGTTAATATATGCAATGTTTTGATATTTTGTCCTCCGTCTAAAGAAGAAATCATTCATTTAACCTATTTTCAATTGATTCAAAGCAATAAAAATTTCCCCCAGAACTCTGTTTTACAGTATCTCCAGAGAGAAAATAAGAAGAAAATATCCTTTAATTCTAGGAACTTGGAAAATCCCAATAAAATTCTTTACAGCTGTGTTACCCAGAATCAAATTCTTTACCTTATGATACCATCTTCATGGGGCTCTCTGGTGGCTCAGTCAGTAAAGAGTCTGACTGCAAGACCTGGGTTCAATCCGTGGGTCGGGAAGATCCTCTGGAGAAGGGAATGGCTACCCACTCCAGTATTCTTGCCTGGAGAATCCCCATGGACAGAAGAGCCTAGTGAGCTACGGTCCACAGGGTCTCAAAGAATCGGACATGACTGAGTGACTAACACTCTCACCATTTTCATATATTTTGGAAACATATTTCTATTTTTCTAAACTTAGTATTTACTAGCTTTCCTTTTCCATCATGAGTATCCAACCAATCTTATGGAAAAGGTCATTTCATTTAGAACTGCAAAAGAGTGGCATTCGTAATAGAGTTTTTACTTCAGAGTATTCCTCTGAGAATTTTGCTTGTGGCATCCCCTTTCCAAATAATTCTGCAGTGACCATCACAATAACATTACCTTAACATAAATTTCATTTTAAATTGTGAATTTTAGCACTTTATCATCAGTTCACAAATGGTATCATTTACTATATCAAATGAAAATGGTTAGGGTTGTGTTTTAAAATGTGATTTACATATTTATTATGGTGGTGTTGATATATTCAAGAAGTGAAATGAATGAGTGTATGCTTTATGCTTTGAATAGAAACTTCAAGCTTTTAAATTTCTTCCATGTTAGTGTTCTAGAGAATGTTCATTCTTATTTGGTAAAAGTTAATCCTCTTCAAGGTGGGAAGACCATGTCTTCATTCATCACATAAATGTAGAAAATAACCAATACCATCAATGGTTATAAAATATTTCCCACTGCAGTAACCCTCAGACACTGAATCATGAGTTTCCCCCAGTTCTTTTTGTTCCATAAGACTGGTTATTTTTTCCCTCTCTTTTGTCATATAAGTATATTGCATGATCATAAGAATTGTACATTATTCATAATATACAATCTCTCTCTTTAGAGGTTACCATAGAATGAGCAAGGAATTTCCCTTCTTATTTAGCTTAAATACTGGCAGGAATCAAGGCATTCTTGTCATTGCATCTTGCCAGCACCTAGCATGGGCATTGAATCTAGCAATGCTCAATCAATACAGGCTGAACGCATGTCGATTAGAGAGAGGATCACAGAGAAAAAAAGAATCTGGAGAGATGGCTTTCCTCTCCCATTGCATAGTGTTTTCGGATCATAGAGGCATGAAGGCCAAAACTGTGACATGCCCATAGGAAGCTGAGTTGAAAAAGGCTCTCCTCCTTACTTTCTAGGTTTTTCCAGCAATCCATCCTTAGTCTTGTGTTCTCTCAGGTATTTGAAGGTAGACTATAAGAGGGTCTATTTGCTTCAGTACAAATCAGTCAGTGATAAAACCATTTGGAAAGCTCTTAGAATGGTAACATGAACCTGGTCTTTGCTTTGAGAAACTTTTGGGACCTCCCCCAGCATACGAGCTACTAACAGAGATATACTCTAGAGCTGGTAGTATTTGGTTTAGTTTTTAGTTATGTTGGTCTATAGGTTAAATTAGAAATGAAGTCACTTTTAGCCTGGAGTTTTAAAGCTGAGCTGTAGATTCCACCTTCCATCATGGTTCTCCCGATTAGGGACCACTCAGCTTACACACGGAGACTGAGCCCTTTTGAACTAGTTCTTAAGTGTCAGTCTACCTAATAAGAAAATAGACCACAAATATAGCAGCCTCCCAGCATGCCAGATGCTCGCTCTGATCTAAGTCTCCTTAGAGGTGCCAATTAAAGCCTGCATTGATTTGTTTATGTTTCTGTTAAAAACAAATTTCCAGCCTTTCTTTTGCCACATGAAACATAAGGTTTCATCCATGGAGAAGAACAATAATGAACCACGAACTGAGTGGTGGGTGGAGCCTTGATGTGCAGTCATCACGCCTGAGCCAATAAGACAGGCTTGCAAAGGACCTTGTTAATTGCACACTGAGGTGGAGGCCTTTCTTCTGAGGATGGTTTAAGGATAGGGATGAAACAAATAGCCCCTCTGCCTCTTGTGAGGACTCAGGGTGCACATGTGTGGTGTAGTTATTTCTTCTCCTAGATCCATAATGCTGACTGCACTTGGAAACATTGCCTGAAGATTGGATGGAGAAATAAGAAATTTAGAACATCTTTCTCTGTGTATAGCATATGCACAAAATAGATGCTCACGCTTTGGAGTTATGTGCGGCAGTATTTTTATACTCACAGAGAAAACCAGCACATTTCCCAACTCTGATTTCTGTTGTTCTTTCAGTTTAGAAGCTGTTGCAATGTTTATAAATAGGCCATCCCCCCCTCAAATAGCTCAATGTGAATTTTTGTGAATAACTACTGTTTGAGAAAAAGCAAAAGGAGATATTCACAGCAGAGGCAGCTTTGCTTCTTCTGGAATGCACGATTTGCCTAAAGAATGTATTTCAGAGATTGCAGAAGCAAGCCCATTTTCTCTCAGCCTCCATCCCACATGCAGGTCAGCCTTCAGCCACATGTTAATTTTATGAGCGAGTTACAGGCTTGGAGAAAGAGAAGAAGGGGCTTTCATAATAGAAAAGCAGAGTGGCCTGCATTCTGGAAGAGGTGGGAGAAGATTCTTTAACTACAAGCAATTGATTTTATTTTCAGTTTTAAGGGTTTCATTACTAACAAACAGGATACACAAATTGATGGCTCTTTCTCTGCAACTGGTGGATTAAGCCCTACAGACAACATCTGATGGTAAAAACTCAGTCCCCTTATTATTAGCAGTAGAAGGATTAAAAACATCTTTTAAAACCCATCTCTCTTCCATATCACCTTGAGATCAAAGTGGAGAGAAATAGGATTAATAAATATTGGAAGGAAATTTTTTTCTAGAGAACACAACTCATCACACTGTTACCTCTATATTATTTCTTTATCAAGCTCTGCTTCACGGTCAAAAATCAGTGCTTCTGTTGGCAATGAGAATTGCATTGCTGAAGTGTCTTTTTAAAATAGCTGAGATCATTGGAGCATATCAAGGAAACCAAACCAAACTTGTGGTTGAGAGGCAAGAAGGATACAGGTGTTGATGGTCAGATGAGGAGGAGAGTATGCAGGAATGCTAACCTATGGGTTCCTTGTAGGAGTCCTGAGTCTGTGCTTTCTTTTTCTGCTCTTACAATCCATTGCTTCCATCATGGCGTAAGCCTCAGATTTAGCTTGCTGGCAAACAGCAGGAACTTAAGCCACCTTGTACTTTCTCTTAAGGGATACACAGTGCTTTCTGAGTACTACCTGATCCTCACAATAGAGTCTTGATGTATGCATCTCACAAAAGAATTAGGGCTGTGACAGGTAAGGTGAAGTGCTTATAGTCATGCAATCAGACTACTACAGTTTCTATGGAAGCCAGATCTGTATCTCCAACGTGAGTTCTTTCTAAGATACCAAATTTCTCTGAATTACAGGCGAAAATGGAAAGAGAATGTCCCCCTGCAACCCCAGCTGCACCACTTTGTTACCACCTGGCTTTTCTTGCATTTTTAATTTTTTAAATCATTTTCAATTTGGAGAAATCAGAATTTATAAGATAGCCCCGGCTGCCTGCGGGCTGAGTCAAGTCACGCTGCCTCTCTGTGCCATAGGTGAGAGAAGGCTTCAAGTTCAGAAAGTCAAGAATACAGTACGCAGGGAAAGAGCAATCAGCCCAGGTGGCGTGGGCAGGCTCCGGCCCCACGGCCTCTCGCTCTTGCCCCGCGTTTTGGGAGCGGTGATTACGGACGGCTGAGCGCGCTTACAGCGCTGCGCGTGCGCGTCACGAGGCCCTCGCTTGCTCGAGGGCTGCTTCTGTTGCGTGAGCTCCGCCTGCGAAGCGCTGGTGTCACTGCGGCCTCGTGTCTGCGGCCGCTGGGTCAGCCACGGAAAGAGAGGATACAGTGTCTGCTGCTGCGGCTGCTGAGTCAGCCAGGAGAGAACAAACGTGTCTGCAGTTCCTGCTTGTCGAGTCTCCTGCCAGCCTCTTAGCTCGTGCTGGCCAACCCCGCGTTCAGTGGACAGTGCGGACCGTGCGAACGGCATCAGCAATACACAGGGCCTAACCTTCTCTCAGTTACGGGCTGAACCCAGCCCTCGGCTTCCTGAGACTGTATCTTCACTTTCCATGGCCTTTCAGTAGTGAAAACCCTCCGTGATTGGCAACAGAATCCCACACGTTTATTGTCTAAGGTGGAGGAAAAGAATATTTTTTTTTATATTCGGAAAGTCATGGATTTTCATCGTAAATAATCTGTATTTTCTAACAAAAAAAGCAAGCAGATAGTTCCCCTGTAATCTCACGTTTATCCTATTCACTTTGAATCTTTACTTGACGTTGATATCCTAGTCATATTTTCCCCGGCATGTCATGTTAAGTGGTGCCATGTAGTACAAATGATTTCTAAGAAGAAAAATTATTTTATATATTTATGTCTAATTTTGTTATATTTAAGCAGCTTTACTAAGAAATAAGTGACAAATAATAAATTGCATCTATTTAGAGTGCTCTATTTGTTAATTTTTGACATAAAAATATATTTCTGGAACCATTGTATTATAAAGACAGTGAAAATATCCATGACCTCCTAAGGACTGCTCATGCTCCTTCGAATTCCCTCTCTTCTTGCCTATTCCACCCTCCAGCCCGAATACAAGCATCAATTTTTTTCTTACTATAGGTTAGTTCATATTTTCTTAAATTTTCTATAAATGAAATCTTATAGCAGGAGTTATTAATATTTTTTTGGTCTCAGTTCATTCAGTCAGAATAATATTTTTGATTTATCCACGTTGTGTGCCAAATGTTCATTTTGTTTTATACTGTGGCCACAGGATTGGAAAAGGTTGGTTTTCATTCTGATCATAAAGAAAGGCATTGCCAAAGAATGTTCAAACTACTATACAACTGTGCTCATCTCACATGCTAGCAAGGTTATGCTCATAATCCTTCAAGCTAGGCTTAAGCAGTATGTGAACCAAGAATTTCCAGATGTACAAACTGAGTTTAGAAAAGGCAGAGGAACCTGAGATCAAATTGTCAACATTTGTTAGATTATGGAGAAAGCAAGGGAGTTTCAGAAAAACATCCACTTTTGCTTCATCAGCTACACTGAAGCCTTTGACTGTGTGGATCACAACAACTGTGGAAAATTCTTAAAGAGATGGGAATACCAGACCACTTACCTGTCTCCTGGGAAGCAACAGTTAGAACCAGATATGGAACAACTGACTGGTTCAAAATTGATGACAAGGCTGTATGTTGTCACCTTGCTTATTTAACTTATATGAAGAGTACAACATGTGAAATGCTGGGCTGGATGAATCTGGAACAAGCTGGAATCACAATTGCTAGAAAAGATATAAACAACCTCAGGTATGAAGATTATATCACTTCTCTGCTATAGGGGTGCCTTTTGGGTTTCCCTGGTGGCTCAGTGGTAAAGAATTCTCTTGCCAATGCAGGAGAACCGGGTTCCATCCCTGGGTCAGGAAGATCCCCTGGAGAAAGAAATGACAACCCACTCCAGTATTCTTGCCTGGGGAATCCCTTGGACAGAGGAGCCTGGTGGGCTACATACAGTCCATGGCGTAGAAAAAGAGGTGGATAGGACTTAGCAACCAAACAGCAACAAAAGCAACAACAATGGCAGAAAGTGAAGAGAAACTAAAGAGCCTCTTGGTGAGGGTGAAAGAGGAGAGTGAAAAAGCTGGCTTGAAACTCAGCATTAAAAAGAAAACAAAACAAAGATCATGGCATCTACTCCTATCACTTCTTGGCAAACAGAAGGGGAAAAAGTGGAAGCAGTGACAGATTTTCTCTACATGGGCTCCAAAGTCACTGCAGATGGTGACTGCAGCCATGCAATTGAAAGACGCTTGCTTCTTGGAAGGAGAGCTAAGATAAACCTAGACAGCATATTAAAAAGCAGAGACATAACTTTGGTGACAGAATTTCGTATAGCCAAAGCTATGGTTTTTGGAGTAGTCATGTATCAATGTGATAGTTGGACCACAAGGAAGGCTGAGCACCAAAAATTGATGCTTTTGAACCACAGTGGTGGAGAAGACCCTCGAGAGTTCCTTGGACTACAAGGAGATGAAACCCATCAATCTTAAAGAAATCAACCCTGAATATTCATTAGAAGGACTGATGCTGAAGTTGAAGTTCCAGTACTTTGGCTGCATGATACAAAGAGCTGACAAATTGGAAAAGACCCTGATGCTGGGAAAGATTGAACCCAAAAGGAGAAGGTGGTAGCAGAGGATGAGATGCTTAGATAGCATCACTGACTCAGTTGACATGAATCTCAGCCAACTCCACAAGATAGTGGAGGATGGAGAAGTCTTGCATGCTGCAGTTCATGGGGTCACAAAGAGTCTCATGACTTAAAAATAACAGCCATTTATTTTATGGATATACCATATTTGTTTAACTGTTCATCTATTGATGAACATTTGAGTCGTTTGCAGTTTTTGACAATAGATGCAGGCCTTTATGAACATATACTTAATTTATCTCAGGAAAATATCAAGAAAGTGAAATCGTATGATAAATCTATGTTTAGCATTTTAAGAACTTGCCAAACTGTTTTTGCAAACAAATCCCACCATTCTGCCTTCTCCCCAGTGTTGAAGTTAACAATCCTTCACATCATTGCCAAAACTTGAAATGGCCAATTTTAACCAATCTAATCGATATAAAAGTGATTTCTCACTGTAGTTTCAATTATTACTTATCTAACAACTACTGTTGCTGAATAACTTTTCTTATTTATCATCCACATATATTTTCAAATGTGCCCATTTAAAAAATGTGGTTTCCTTATTATCAAGATTTGAAAGGTCTTTATATTCTGGATGCAAGTCTTTAGTAGTATGATTTTGCAAATTTTTACCCCCATTCTGCAACCAATCTTTCATTCAGTTATGTCTTTCAAAAGAGCGTGTTATTAATTTTGATGAACTTAAATTATCAAATTTTTATTCTGAGTCATTCTTTTGATATCAAAGATATCTTTGCTCAACTTTAACAAATATTTTCTCTGTTTTTCTTTAAGGTTTTGTCCTTTTAATTAACTAAATATTGGTTTTTTTTTTTTTTTTTTGGTTGCACTGTATCTTCGCTGCTACACAAGGGTTTTCTCTATAGTGAACAGGGGCTAATTTCAAGTTTCAGAGCATGGGCTTCTCATTGGGGTGGTTTTCCTTGTTGCAGTGCATGGGCCCTAGGGTGCATGGGCTTCAGTAGTTGTTGCTCCTGGGCTCAGTAGTTGGAGCTCGTAGGCTCTCAGGCACAGGGTCAGTATTTATGGCATACACATTTTAATTGCCCTGCAGAAAGTGGAATATTCCTGGACCAGGGATCAAACTTGTGTCCCCTACATTGGCAGGTGGATTCTTTTTTTCAATTGGTTTGTTTTTAATTGGAGATTAATTGCTTTACAGTACTGTGTTGATTTCCGCCATACATCAACATGAATCGTCCATAGGCATATCTATGTCTCCTCCCTCCCACCTCCCACCCCATCCTACCCCTCTAGGTTGTCACAGAGCCCCAGATTTGAGCTCCCTGCATCATACAGCAAATTCCCACTGGCTCTCTGTTTTACACATGGTAACGTGTATGTTTCAACGCTACTCTCTTTATTCATCCCACCCTCTCCTGCCCATGCTGTGTCCGCCAGTCTGTTTTCTATATCTGCATCTCCACTGCTGCCCTGAAAATAGGTTCATCAGTATCATCTTTCTAGAGTCTCTATATATATATATATGCATTAATATATGATATTTGTTTTTCTCTTTCTGACTTACTTCACTTTGTTTATAAGCTCTAGGTTCATCCACCTCCTTAGACCTGAAGCAAATATATTTCTTTTCATGGCTAAGTAACATTCAATTATATATACGTAAGAAAAGTTCTTTATCTATTCATCTGTCAATGGACATCTAGGTTGCTTCCATACCCTAGCTATTGTAAATAGGGCTGCAATGAATGCTGGTATACATGTATGTTTTTTAATAATGGTTTCCTTGGGGTATATGCCCAGTAGTGGGATTGGGCTTCCCTGGTAGCTCAGCTGGTAAAGAATCCACCTGCAATGAAGGAGATCCTGGTTCGATTCCTGTGTCAGGAAGATTCCCTTGAGAAGGGATAGGCTACCCACCCCAATATTCTTGGGCTTCCCTGATAGCTCAGACAGTAAAGAATTCACCTGCAATGTGAGAGACATGGGTTCGATCCCTAGGTTGAGAAGATCCTCTGGAGGAGGACATGGCAACCTACTCTAGTATTCTTGCCTGGAGAATCCCTGTGGACAGAGGTGCTTGGCAGGCTACAGTCCATGGAGTCGCAAAGAGTCAGACACGAACGCGACTGAGTGACTAAATACAGCAAGCTCAGCAAAAGGTAGTTTTATTCCTAGTTTTTAAGGACTCTGCATACTGTTCTCCATAGTGGCTACGTTGATTTACATTCTCACAATGCTAGAGGGTTCCCTTTTCTCCACACCCTCTATAGCATTTATGGTTTGTGGGATTTTTGATGATGGCCATTCTGACCGATGTGCAGTGATACCTCATTGTAGTTTTGATTTGCATTTCTCTAATGATGAGACATGTTGAGCATATTTTCATGTGTTTATTAGCCATCTGTATGTCTTCTTTGGAGAAATGTCAGTTTATGTCTTCTGCCCACTTTTTGGTTGGGTTGCTTGTTTTTTCTGGTATTGAGCTGCATAAGCTGCTTATATATTTGGGGGATCAGGGCATCAGTTATTTCATTTGCTATTATTTTTTCCCATTCTGACGGTTATATTTCCACCTTATTTATTGTTTCCTTTGCTGAGCAAAAGGCTTTTAAGTTTAATTAGGCCTCATTTGTTTATTTTTATTCTTATTTCCATCACTCTAGGAGGTGGTTCATAGAGGATCTTGCTGTGATTTATGTCAAGGAGGGTACTGTCTGTATTTTCCTCTAAGAGCTTCATAGTTTCTGGCCTTACATTTAAGTCTTTAATTCATTTTGAGTTTATTTTTGTATATGGTGTTAGGTGGTCTAGTTTCTTTCTTTTATATGTAGCTGTCCAGTTTTCCCAGCATCACTTATTGAATAGGCTGTCTTTTCTCCGCTGTGTGTTCCCGCCTCCTTTGTCAAAGATAAATTGTCTGTAGATGCATGGGTTTATCTCTGGGATTTCTATCTTTTTCCATTGGTCTATATTTCTGTTTTTGTGCCAGTACCATGCTATCTTGATGACTGTATCTTTGTAGTCTAGTCTGAAGTCAGGAAGGTTGATTCCTCCAGCTCTGTTCTTTCTCAAGATTGTTTTGGCCATTCAGGATCTTTTGTGTTTCTATACAAATTGTGAATTTTTTATTCTGTGTGTGTTAGTCACTCAGTCGTGTCTGACTCTGCAAACTCACAGACTCTAGCCTGACAGGTTCCTCTGTCAATGGGATTCTTCAGGCAAGAATACTAGAGTGGCTTGCCATTCCCTTCTCCAGAGGATCTTCCCGACCCAGGGATTGAAGCCTGGTCTCCTGCATTGCAGGGAGATTCTTTACTGTTTGAGCTTCAGGGAAAAATACCATTGGTAGTTTTATAGTGATTGTACTGAAACTGTAGGTTGCTTTGGGTAGCATAATCATTTTCACAATGTTGATTCTTCCAATCCAAAAACATAGTATATCTCTCTGTATTGTTTTTTATTTATTTCATCAGTTTATTATAGTTTTCTGCATACAGGTCTTTTGTCTCTTTAGGTAGGCTTATTCCTAGGTATTTTATTCATTTTGTTGTAGTGGTGAATGGGATTGTTTCCTTAATTTCTCTGATTTTTTGTTGTTCGTGTACAGGAATGTAAGAGGTTTCTGTGTATTAACTTTACATATGGCAAATTTACTATATTGTTGATTAGTTGTAGTAATTTTCTAGTGGCATCTTTAGGGTTTTCTATGTATAATATCATGTCATCTGCAAACAGTGAGAGTTTTACTTTTTTTTCCAATTTGCATTCCTTTTCTTTTTCTTCTCTGATTGCTATGGCTAGGACTTCCAAAACTATGTTGAATAATAGTGGTGAGGGTGAACACCCTTGTCTTGTTCCTGAATTTAGAGAAATACTTTCAGTTTTTCACCATTTGAGAATAATATTTGCTGTGGGTTTGTCATACATGGTCTTTATAATGTTGAGATATGTTGCTTCTATGCCTAAAGGAGATTTTTTTTTTTAATCCTACATGGGTGTTGAATTTTCTTGAAAGCTTTCTCTGCATCTATTGAGATGCATCTATTTCTCTGCATCTATTGAGATATGGTTTTTATCTTTCAACCCATAATATGGTGTATCTCATTGATTTGCATATATTGAAGAATTTTTGTATCACTGAGATAAAGCCCACTTGATCATGATGTATAAACCTTTTAATTGTTGCTGGGTTCTGTTTGCTAGAATTTTGTTGAGGATTTTTGCATCTATGTTCATCAGTGATATTGGCCTCTAATTTTCTTTTTCTCTAGCATCTTTGTCTGGTTTTGGTATCAGGGTGATGATGACTTTGTAGAATGAGTTTGGGAGTTTTCTTTCCTCTGCAATTTCTGGAAGAGTTTGATCAGGGTGTTAGCTCTTCTCTAAACTTTTCATAGAATTTGCTTGTGGAGCCATCTGGTTCTGGACTTTTGTTTGCTGGAGGATTTTTTTTTTTTAATTATAGTTCTGCTTTACATGGCTGTGATTGGTCTGTTCATGTCTTCTGTTGCTTCCTGGTTAAGTTTTGGAAGGTTATACCTTACGAAGAATTTGTCCATCTCTTCAAGGTTGTCCATTTTACTGGTATATAGTTGCTCATAGTCGTCTCTTATGATCTTTCATATTTCTGCATTGTCTGTTGTAACTTCTCCTCTTTCATTTCTAGTTTTATTGATTTGAGTCTTCTCCTTTCTTTCCCCATGAATCTGGCTATTGATCTGTCAATTTTGTTTATCTTCTCAAAGGACCAACTTTCAGTTCTGTTGATCTTTGATATTGTCTCATTTATTTCTGCCCTGATATTTATGATTTTTTCCCTTTTACCAACTTTGGGTTTTTTGTTGTTGTTGTTGATATTATTTCTATAGTTGCCTTAGGTCCAGGGTTAGGTTGTTTATTTGGTGTTTCTCTTGTTTCTTGGGGTAGGCTTGTATTGCTATAAACATCCCTGCGAGCACTGCTTTCCCTGCATCCCACAGCTTTTGAGTTGTCATGTTTTCACTGTCATTTGCCTCTAGGTAGCTTTTGATTACCTCTTTAATTTCTTCAGCTGCCTCTTGGTTGTTCAGAAGTGTATTGTTTAGCTGCCATGTGTTTGTTTTTCATAAGTTTTTCCCCAGTAGTTCTTAGCTTATCTTATTGTGTTGTGGTCAGAAAAGATGTTTAGAATGTTTTTTAAGATGTTTCAGTTTTTTCAAACTTACCAAGGCTAATTTATGACCAAGATGTGGTCTATCCTGGAGAATATTCCACATGCACTTGAGAAAAATGTGAAATCTACTGTTTTGTGATGAAATGCCACATAGATATCCGTTAGGTCTAGCTAGTCCAATGTATCATTTAAAGCTTGTGTTTCCTTATTAATTTTCTGTCTGGATGATCTGTCCATTGGTGTGAGTGGGGTGTTAAGTTCCCCACTATTAATGTGTCACTGTCAACTTCCCCTTTAGTAGTTTTTACCATTTGGCAGGTGGAGTCTTAATCACTGAACCACCAGGGGATTCCTCTCTCCTATTTTTCCCAGACATTTTATAGTGAAATTTAGTCCTATGATCCATTCTGAGTTAATTGTTCTACATGGTGCAAGATATAGATCTTGTAAAATTTATTTGCACAAGGACATCAAATTGTTCCAGCCCCATATCTTTTTTTAAAATTGAAGGATAATTAATTTACAATATTGTGTTAGTTTCAGAAGTATATCGAAGTGTTTCAGTTATACATACATGTTATACATATATATATATATATATATATATATATATATATATAAACTTTTTTATATATATATATATATAAACTTTTTTCCAAATACTTTTCCATTATAGGTTATTACAAGTTATTGGATATAGCTCCCTGTGCTATATAGTAGGTCCTTTCTGTTTATCTATTTTACATATAGTAATGCGTATCTGCTGATCCCAAACTCTTAATTTATCTCTCCCCCTTTTTGTTTTGGTAATCATAAATTTGTTTTCTATGTCTGTGAGTCTTTTTTTTTTTTGGTCTTGCAAATAAGTTAATTGTATCATTTTTTAGATCCCACATGTAAATGATATCATATGATATTTGTCTTTGACTTACTTTACTTAACGTAATTTCTAGGTCCATTCATGTCACTACAGATGGCATTGTTTCATCCTTTTTTATGGCTGAGTAATATTCCATTATGCCTCTATGCCCCCATTCATTCATCTATTGGTGGTCTTTAGTTTGCTTCCATGTCTTGGCTATTATAAATAGTGCTGCTGTGAATACTGGGGTGCACATATCTTTCCAAATTACAGGTTTTGTCTTTTCTGGTTATTTGCCAATTAGTGAGATTGCTGGATCATATAATAACTCTAGTTTTTTAAAGAACCTATATACTGTTTTCCATACTGGCTGCACCAATTTACATTCCCACCAACAGTGTAAGAGATTTCTTTTTTTTTTTCCTTTACATCCTTTCTAGCAGATGTTATTTGTAGATTTTTTAATAATGGACATTCTGACTGTTAGGTGATAAGTTGCTGCTGCTGCTAAGTTGCTTCAGTCGTGTCTGACTCTGTGCGACCCCATAGACGGCAGCCCACCAGGCTCTGCCATCCCTGGGATTCTCCAGGCAAGAATACTGGAGTGGGTTGCCATTTCCTTCTCCAGTGCATGAAAGGGAAAAGTAAACATGAAGTTGCTCAGTTGTGTCCGACTCGTAGCAATCCCATGGACTGTAGCCTACCAGGCTCCTCTGTCCATGGGATTTTCCAGGCAAGAGTACTGGAGTGGTGATAAGTTAGGTGATACTTAATTGCAGCTTTGATTTGCATTTCCTTAATAATTAGCAATGTTGAGCATTTATTCATGTGTCTGTTGTCCAACCCCATATTTTGATAAGACAGTAGTCTCCAAATGAATTGATTTTGTGCATTTGTCAAAAACGAGTTGGCTGCATATGTGTCCATATATTTCAGGACTCTCTATTCTACATCATGACCTATTTGCCTGTTCCGGCACCAAAGCTGCACTATCTTTTTCCTGTAACATCATAATAAAGTTTAGAATCAGATAGTGTCAGTCCTCCAACTTTGTTCTTTTTTTTTTTAATAAATTTATTTATTTTAGTTGGGGGCTAATTACTTTACAATATTGTAGCGGTTTTTGCCATACATTGCCATTGTTCTTATATAAAGTTGTTTTGGCTGTTCTGTATCTGTTTTATCTCTGTATCAATTTTAGAACCAGTTTGCCAACTTTTAAAATAAATTATCTTGGACTTTTGATTGGGCTTGCATTTATCCTGCAGAACAATTTTGGAAGAATTAGCTGCTTAACAATATTGAATCTATTGAATTGTGAATGTGGTGCATTCCTCCATCTATTTAGGCGTTTTTAATTGGCGATTCATGGGGTCGCAAAGAGTCGGACACGACTGAGTGACTGAACTGAACTGAATTCCTCCTAGAACTGTTTTATAAACTACAGTGCACAGATCTTGCATATGCGTTGTCAGATTTATCTCATACTGTTTCATATTTTTAATATTGTAAGTGTTACTGATTTGTTTAAAGTTCAAATTTATTTTTCATCATTGGAATATGGTATTGATCTATAACTGATTTTATTCATTAATCTTACATCTTGGAAATTTACTAAACTCATGAAATAGTTCTATTAGTTTTTCGTTAGATTCTATTGGATTTTCAGTGTAAAATATTATGTTGTCTACAAATAAAGACATTCAGTTCTTGCTTTCCAATATTAGTGTTTTCAATTGATTTTTCTTGCCTTATTGAACTGCCTAGAACCTTCAATAAAATGTTGGGTAGAGGTGGAGTGAGTGGATATTCTTGCCTTCTTTCTAATCCTGGAGGAACATATTCAGTACTTCATGTTGAATATGACGTTAACTGCAGGTTTTGGTAGATGTATTCTGTTATCTAGAAAGTTTCCTTGCATTCTTAATTTACTGATGTCTTTTAATAGGGCTGCATGTTCAATTTTGTTAAAAGTTTTTCTGCACCTTTGAGTTGAATGCATGATTTTTCATTTTTGCTTGATAATATAGTAAGTTACATAGATTGATTTTCTAATATGAATCAGCCTTGTATTCCTAGGCTAAATCCCAGTTCCTAGGCTAAATCCCAATTAGTCTTGATATATTATACTTTTATTATATTGTTATAGTCCTTTTGTCAAAAAATTTGCTTAAAATATTTGCATCTACATTAATGAGGGATAATCTATAATTTTCTTGTATTGTTTCTATTATATTTTGATAGCAGAGCATTCTGGCCTCACAGAATAATTTGGGATTAATTTCTGCTTTTTCAGTTTTTCCGAAGAATTTTTTTTAGGATTGATATTCTTTCTTTCTTAACTGTTTGATAGAATTTTATTCCAATTAATCAATTTCTTCTTGAGTGAACTTTGATCATTTGTGTCTTTAAAGGAAACTTTCCATTTCATCACATTTGTCGATTTTTTTGCCACAAAACTTAACAACAACAACACAATAACAACAAAGCATTTGTCACCTTTTTGGTAACTGAATAATCTGTAGAGGTGTCACTTCTCTCAATCCTGAGTTTAGTAAATTTTTGTTTCTTAACTAGTATGGCTAGAGGTTTATCAATTCTGTTGAGTTTCTTAAATAATGAATTACTGACTTCTTAAATTATCTATTGTTTCTGTATTCAATTTCATTGATTTCTATTCTGGTCAGTATTATTTCATTTTTTTTTTTCCTGTTTGCTGGGATTTCTTTGCTTTTTTTTCTTAATCTAATTCCTTAAGGTGGAGGATGAGATCACTAATTGAGACCTTTCATCTTTTCTAAGTCAGGCCTTTAGTATGGTAAGTTTAACTGCAAGTAATGCCTCAAGACAATTTACAGATTAGTGTATGTTGTGTTCTTATTTTCATTAAAAGTATTCTCTAAATTCCTTTTGAATTTTTTGAGTTATATGTTAGTTAGAAGTATATTATTTATTATTAAATATGTGGGGATATTCCAGATATCTTTATCTTATTGATTTTTAAGTTAATTCCATTTTGGCCAGATAACATGCGCTATGTGATTTACATCTTTTAAAATTTATTGAAATTTGTTTTTTGTTGCAGAATGTGGTGTATCTTGGTAATTGTTCCACTGTGTGCTTGAAAAGAATGTGTATTCTATGCTCTGTGGCAGAGTGATCTATAAATATCAATGAAGTCTATGTGGTTGATTGTGATATTCAAATCTATAGTACTACTGATGTTTTATTTACTTGTTCTATAAATTATTGAGAGAGCAGTACTATAATCTCTGACAATGGCTGTAAATATCTTTTTCTCTGGCATGCTATCAGTTTTGCTTCTTGTATGCTGAAGATCTCTTCTTAAGCATATACTATGGTCTGAGTGTCTGTGTCCCCCTAAAATTAATATGTTGAAACCTATCAATGTGATGATATTTGGAGGTAGAACCTTTGGTAGGTGATTAGGTTTTGAGGGCAGAGCCCTTATGAGTGGGATTAGTGCTATTATAAAGGAGACACCAAAGAAATCTCTTGACCCTTCTGCCATATAAAGACACACACGAAATTGTCTATGAATCAGGAAGCAGGTTCTCACCAGGCAGAAAATCTGTTGGTGCCTTTGCCTTAAACTTCTAGCCTGCAGAATGGTGAGGAATAAATTTCTATTGTTTATAAGCTAACGAGTCATTGCATTTGTTACAGCACTCCAACAGATTAAGATAGTACACAATCATTTAGACATGTTAGGTCCTCTAGATGAACTGACAGGTTATACAGTGAAATCATATGTTCATGCCTGGCAATATTCTCTTAACTGAAATAAACTTTGATATAATACAGCCTCTTCAGCTTTAAAAAAAAATAAAATTACATAGCACATTTTAAAAGCAACAATTTTATTTAGATGTTGTTCAATTATCATAAAATTCACCTGTTCTAAATTGTACAACTCATTTTTTTTAGTATACTCATATAATTGTGGAGCTATGTCATTAATTTTAGAACATTATCATCACCCCCAAAGAAACTCTATATCCATTAGCAATTACTTGTTATCGCCCCTGTCCCTAGCCTCTGGCAACAATAGTAAGCTTTTTGTCTCTATCACTAGCCTATTCTGGATATTCTATATAGATGGAGTGTGGGATCATGGAGTCTGTATTCTTGTGACTGGCTGCTTTCACTTAGCATAACGTTTTCAAGTGCGTCCATGTATCTTTCTGCTCTCTTATGTTTTTCTTGTATTCCTTTAAGCAATGTTTAGTAGGTTTCCATGTGTAAGTTAAACTCATACGGTTAAATTTATTCAAATTTTTATGATCATGTAAGGAATTGTTTTATTTATTGAGTTTAAATGCTTAATGATAGCATTTAGAAATCCAATTATCTTTTTTGGAATATTGACCTTGTGTCCTACGGCTTTGCTCAAATTGTTTATTAGTTCTAATACTGTAGTGTGTGTGTGTGTGTGTGTGTGTGCGCGCGCGCGCGCGCACATGCCCGTGTGTGCTCGCACACAAGCGAGTATGCGTATGTATTTGGATTCCTTAGAATGTTATATACAAGGATACATCATCTGAGAATAGAGAGATTTTTATGTTTTCATTTCTAATCTGGATGCCATTTATTTTGTTTTCTTTCCTAACTGCTCTGCAAGAATCTGCAGTACAGTGTTGAATAGAAGGGAAGCAGGCATTCTTATCTTGTTGTTTTCCTCCTTGATCGTAGAGGAAAATAATTCTATCATACCTATTATCTGCAGGTTTTTGTATGTGCTCCATATGAGGGTTAGTAATTTTTATATTCCCAGTTTTCTGTTTCTTTTTATCATGAACATGTGTGGATTTTGTTAGATATTTTCACTTTATTGGGATCATCACGTGGTTTTGTCTTTTTTATTAACATGCTGACACATCTATTTATCTACTATTATTATTTTTTGATTTAAACCAGTTTTGCATTCCTTGGATAATCCTGCTTGGCCATGATGTATAATCCATTATATGTTGCTAGACTTGGATGGCTGAGATTTTGTTGAGGATTTTTGTGTCTATATTAATAGGGTGCATTGATTTTGTAATTTCTTTGCCAGTTTTAGAATCAAGGCAAGTCATAAGGTACAAGGTTTCCTTTCTGGAGACTTTAAAAATTACTAATTTAATCACTAATTTAATCTTGAACTCACTTTGGCCTATTCAGATATTTTTGCTTTTTTACTGAGTCATTTGTTTCTCCCTGGGAATTTCTCTACTTCATTAGGTTATTTAATATATTTATATATAATGTTCATAATATTTCCCTATAATTCCTCTTATTTCTGCAAAGTTGGAAGTTATGCCCCCTCTTTCACTCTTAATTTTAGTAATTTAAACCTTTTCCCTTTTTCCTGCTCGATCTAGCTAAGGTTTGTCAGTATTGCTGATATTTCCAAAGAACTAACTTTTGATACTATTAATTTTCCCTACTGTTTTTGTATTCCCACTTCATTTATATCCATATGTAAATATTTATGAAAATAAAAATATTTCTTTTTTCATGTTTCCTTTGGTATAGTTTGCTCTCTTTCAGTCTCTTAAGGTGGCAAATTAGGTTATTCATTCAAGATCTTTCTTCTTTTTTATTGTAGGGGTATGTGTATACATATTGTAGGAGTTTACCCTACATATTGCAGGGGAAATGCATACGTTTCCCTGTATACATTACTTTAGCTATATCCTAAAAGTTTTTATATGTATTTTAATTTTGATTCATCTTAAATTATTTTCTAATTTCCCTTGAGAGTTTCTCATTGATCCACTGGTTGTTTAAGATTGTGTTGCTTAATTTCCACATATTTGGAAATTGTTGAAGTTTGGTTTATTGTGTTGTTTAAATATTCTGTTTCCTTGCTGTTCTTCTCCTAGATGTTCTATTAATGACTGATAGGGCTATACTGAAGATTCAACTATTACTGCTTGATTGTCTATTTCTCCCTTCTATCGGTAACATTCTTTTCTAGGTTTATTTCATCTTGAAATAACTCCTCCCCAAATATCCTATGGAAAGTAGATGCTCCTCAACATTCTCTATTGCAGAAACATATTTTTCATTATAAGCACCAACACCATTATTTCATCTGCTGACTTCATTGCTCTTTGCTACCTTTCACTTTAGAAAGTGAGCTCCATGAGTGCAAGGGCCTTCTCAGCTTTGTTCTCTGTGAGACCCTGCAGCTAATATATGGAAGATACTCAATAAATATGTGCTAGATGAAAGGATTTGTTCTCTTTACTGCTGTGATGTGGCTGTTATTAATGTGTTTGCACGCTTGCTTTCCCTGCAATTCTTTCTTATTTTCTCTGTCTCCCATGATTTCCTATCCCTGCCTTGATTTCTGCTCCGTTTTATAAAGGCCATTTTGTTTTTAAATTGTATTTAGGATTGCTGACAAGTTGCTTGAGCTTTAGTTCAAAGCATGCCTGATTATCTGGCATTCTAAACAGATAAATTACATGGAATATGACAGACTCCGCCATATGCTCTTTCTGTCTCTGTTCTTCCTCACTGCATTTTACTTGTGAAAATCACTCTCCCAAGGGAGCAATTATTTTATTGCATTTTAGTTTCTGAGGGGTATCTAGCGGGAAGAACTGGAAAGGAAACGTGATGTCTAACTGCCTTAGGAGGGTAGGCAATAAGGAGCAGTTACTTGGCTGCTTTGAAGTCTTCACCTTCCTGTTTCAGTGGGACGCAGCTGCAATAGGTAACTGCTTGTACAGTATGACTTTAAACTCAAAATCAAGAAGCACTCTTTCCGTGTATTCTCGATCCACCTCTGTCATGGTTTAGATGGTGTCTTCATCTTTTCATTGTTCAGGAATTTGTGGAGAGACTATATGCTTACTTATCCTGTCCTGGTTATTATTTTATAATTTTGGGGTCGAGCTGTAGCTTGGCTTGTGGTAATGGAGGTCTCTAATGGTCCATTCATAGATAAACTTCTATAGCACATCTTTATTAAGTGCCTAGTGTGTTAACAGATCTTGTGTTGGAAGTACAAACTTGATGAAGAGATAGGACCTCAATAAGTTCTTGATCTGGGAAAACATATAAACAAAATATATAATATATTGATAGAATCTGGTTATTGAAGAAGGGGTTTGCTTATGGGATGTGAGGGCATCCAGGAAAGTCTCCTAGTGCATATGATTGCCTGAACTGGATTTTGAAGAAGGGGAGATCACTGAGAAGAGGCAAACTAGGGCATTCCAGGCAGAGAACCAGAAAAGGCTTCCAAGTGAGAGCCACATGCCACTGCATCTGTGTCACAGCTATGCCGGCTTTCTTAAAATTTAAAATAAGCACGATTAGTGTCTTTTAGATACAGCCTCCTAAAGGCTGCCATTACAAAGGAAAACAAGCTGGGTGTCTTAAAGAACAGAAATTTATCATCTCCCAGATCTGGAGGCCGAAAGTTTAAGATCAAAGTGTCAGCAGAGTGGATTCCTTTTGAGGGCAGTGAGGAGAAGATCTGTTTTAGATCTACCCCCTTGGCTTGTTGGCTACTGTCTTCTCCCTGTGTATTTTCACATCCTCTTCCCTCTATGTGGGCCTTTGTGTCCAAATTTCCCCTTTTTATAAGGATACCAGTGTTACTGGATTAGGACTCATCCTAATGACCTCATTTTCACTGGATTTCTTCTATATAGTCCCTAACAGTACAAGGACCAGCACGTTCTGGAAATCCACATCTGTTGAGTGAAAAATGAGTTAAGAGGAGGTATCACTGGCGGTCAGATAGGATCCCGCACTGACATGGCCACCACGTTCCTGGTTCTGAAGCTTGGACTGAGAAGCAGGGTGATACTGACCCATAAGTTCATTTCCCATGGTACTGCCTCAACAAATTATCCTGGGTTCTTGCCAGCCATATCCTGTGTTTACCATATTTCCCATGATTTTTGTGCTTATCCAGTTTCTGCTCACCCTTCAGCCTCTTACCTCTCTTGAAATGTTCTCAACTACTTTGTGCACTTGGAGACTCCCTTTAATCCCTGATTATTTTGCATGCGAATCTTCTTTATTTGTTGTTGTTCAGTCGCTCAGTTGTGTCCAACTCTTAGCTGCTTACTTAGACATAAAAGGATCAAAGAAAAATGGTCATCATTTTCTTATATTTTTCTCATCACTATTACTACTACTACTGTTTCTAAAACCACTGAGGTGCTCAGTGACAAAAACAGGTATAACTAATATTTGCTGAGTACTTTCAGGATACTAGGTACAATGCCACATTATTTAACCCTGCCAATAGCTCTTCTTAGGTAACAAAAGTTCATTAGTAAATGGTAGTTCTGTTTATTGTCACACTGAGTGAAGTATGTCAGACAAAGGAGATATATCATATGACATCCCTTATATGTGGAACCTAAAAAAAAAATCATGCAAATGAATTTACTTACAAAACAGAAACAGACTTACAGACTTAGAGAAACAAACTTATGGTTACCAGAGGGGAAGGAATAGTTAGAGAGTTTGGAATAGACATGTACATGCTGTTATATTTAAAATGGAAAACCAATAAGGACCTACCGTATAACACATGGAACTCTATTCAATGTTATGTGGCAGCCTGCTTGGGAGAGGAGTTTGTGGGAGAATGAATACATGTGTATATACAGCTGAGTCCCTTTGCTGTCCACCTGAAACTATCACATTATTAATCAGCTTGTACTGCAATACAAAATAAAGTTTGTTTAAAAAGGTCATTAGTAAAATGGAAATACTTACATACCCCTTGCAGGTAATAATCTAGCTCAGACCTGTCTGACTTCAAAGTCTGTGGGTTTAACCATCACACATACTCACTGACCCGTAGGAGACATTCAGTTAGACTGCTGTTGCCATAATTCCTACCACTCCTTTCTACCCCTCGGCAGGCCTCATAGTTTATGCAGATAGATTTCTTCTGACCTAGTATTTTTATTTCATACTGGCATACTAGATGATGACCTCTGAATCCAGGGAAAATGAACCCTTGTTTGGGACTGAGAACCAGATGCTTTGGGACTGAGAACCAGATGTTATGGGACTGAGACCCAGACGCTATGTCTTCTGTGGCTTCCTTGAAGAATCCTGGCCAGTGATGGAAGAGAATGGGTCCTTGAAAATCCGGATGTTCAAACTGTACGATGTGTTGGTGGGCCATAGAAGAATCACTGAATGGCAGGTGACATTTTCATCTTGAAAGGTGATGACATCACCTTAAATATTTTACTGTATGTTACAGAGGACCTTGGAGCAGGACAGGCTCTCATTCAGACAGGGTCTCAACTTTAGACTTGTGCGACCATGTCCAAGTAAGGTGATTCCTACAGTCACAGATATACCA
The DNA here is from genome assembly GCA_024291935.2 of Okapia johnstoni. NCBI lineage: Eukaryota > Metazoa > Chordata > Mammalia > Artiodactyla > Giraffidae > Okapia > Okapia johnstoni. The sequence continues at coordinate 7,383,509 of CM044326.1, forward strand.
ATAACTATTCATCATTTGGGCTTCCCTAGTGGCTCAAATGGTAAAGAATCCGCCTGCAATGAGGGAAACCTGGGTTTGACCCCTGAGTTGGGAAGATCCCCTGTAGGAGGGCATGGCAACCCATTCCAGTATTCTTGCCTGGAGAACCCCATGGACAGAGGAGCCTGGTGGGCTACAGTCCGTAGGGTCGCAAAGAGTTGGACACGGCTGAGTGACTAAACAAGCATTCATCATTTTACTTAATTTCTAAATATTAACTATTAAGATTTTTTAGGAAATTATAAAATTTTATTGAAAGATATTGGCAATGTTTAAATAAAAGAGATAAGCCATATTCAGGAATTGGAAGACTAAATATAAAGATGTCAGTTGTCTCCCAAATTACCCTACAAATTGAATGCAATTCTTTTTTTTCTTTTCTTTTTATCAGATTTGAAGGAGGCTCTACTACAAGATGCTGAATATATTGTTTCCCGTGCTATATAGCTATATGTGGAGATTGTGATACAGTCCAGTCGCTCAGTTTCAGGTCATGTTTAACAGATCTTACTACAACCCCTGAATATATTGTGGTGCTATATATATACAGTTTGTGAAAGTCGTGGAAACTTCTCCAGGCCAGAAGTACGTAGCCTTTCCCTTCTCCAGGGGACTTTCCCAATCCAAGGATTGAACCCAGGTCTCCTGCATTGCAGGTGAATTTACCAGCTGAGCCACAAGGGAAGCCCAAGAATACTGGAGTGGGTAGCCTATCCCTTCTCCAGCAGATCTTCCCAACCCAGGAATCAAACTGGGGTCCCCCACATTGCAGGCAGATTCCTTACCGACTGAGCTATCAGGGAAGCTCTATATAGGAGGTTCTTATTTATCTATTGTATATACAGTAGTGTGTATATGTTAATCCCAAACTCATTTTTATAACTCCATTTTGGTATTTCTCAAATTAAAAAAAAAATGACTGGAAATCAAAATAAAGTGTCCCAGGCCTCTCTGGACTTCTGAGCTCTGGGGGCAGGGGGGGATGGGTGGGGCGGGCGGTCAAGGACAATTTTCCTGCTCTTGCCCCTTTCCCTACCAGAAAGATCAGAAGATTTAGATGTTGGGCCTTGGGTTATACTATTTCCACTGAGTTGTAAGTGGATCTTTCCAGTGCTCTGAGGAGAGGAACAGGCATAAGCTCTCTGGCAGGAATGACTTTGAAACACGGAGCCTGACCACCTCATTCTTGGACAAAGAGGTGGAGGCCCCACAGCATTTGGGCCTGAGCCCCCACCCTTCCTCACTTGGTTAGAAGGTGAGTGGGATAAAGCTAGCTTAGTCTTGGCCACTGCTTTGTGTTCACTCTTCAAGGTTCGGGAGCCAGAGCTCAGGACAGATTCTGCACCCTACTCTGCCATGTACTATGGCATCTTAGGGACCCCTTTGTGGGGTGCAATGCTGCAAATTCATCGACTGAGTGACCTGGAGAGAAGGTCATTTGCACAGTAGCACTTCTAGAGTTAGTCTCACTAGAGCCAGAGACTGATGGAAAGTTGTGCTGGTGAGACCTCTCCAGCTGGTCCATGTAGGGGAGCTGATTCTCACACCATAGTGGTCTGTTCCTGTGGCTAAGGATGACCTGGGCGGGGCTGTTGGACAGAGCATTCAAAGAGTTTCACAGGCCTTGAATCTTGGCTTCATGCCCCAGTAGCTGAGTAAGCTTCTCAGGGCCTCAGTTTGTGCCTCCGTAAATTGGGAATCACAGCCAACTCAACGGGTTGTCGTGGTGATACGTTGAGACATAGCATACACAGCGTGGGGTCAAAGAACATTCAGTTCCCTTCCCCTCAGATTTCTGGGTGAAGTTTAGAGTGCAAACTCTTCCTGAAATAAAATGCAATTTATTCTGCAAATAGTTACACTAACAGGAAAGAGCTCAGTGTTAACCAATCTGGTATTTATGCAACCATTTTTTTTCCATTTTATGTTACCTGCATCATCCAAGGAGAAGGCACTGGCGACCCACTCCAGTACTCTTGCCTGGAAAATCCCATAGATGGAGGGGTCTGGTGGGCTGCAGTCCATGGGGTCGCTAAGAGTCGGACAGGACTGAATGACTTCACTTTCACTTTTCACTTTCGTGCATTGGAGAAGGAAATGGCAACCCACTCCAGTGTTGTTGCCTGGAGAATCCCAGGGACGGGGGAGCCTGGGGGACTGCTGTCTATGGGGTCGCACAGAGTCAGACACGACTGAAGCGACTTAGCAGCAGCAGCATCCAAACCCAAGATATATATATATTTTTTAATCACTGGTTACCTTATTCAAAGCTTGACATTTAAAATAACAACAAAAAGTAACCTCTAAATAATGACTTTTCTAATGATACATGTTGTTGTTGTTTAGTTGCTAAGTCGTGTCCAACTCTTTTGTGACCCCATGGACTGTAGCCCAGCCAGACTCCTCTGTCCATGGAATTTTCCAGGCAAGAATACTGTAGTGGGTTGCCATTTCCTTCTCCAGGGGATCTTTCAGGCCCAGGATTGAACCTGCTTCTTCTGCATTGGCAGGCGGATTCTTTACCACCTAACTACCTGTGAAGCCCCAATGATACCTTGATAAAAAAAATTAATGAAGTCTTTACATTAACAATCAGGATTCATGGGTGCAACTGTAAAGCAGCTACATTTTTTTTTTGTCTTTCAGTTACCTTTAAATCCACTGTCAATAGTTGAGCCAAGGTTTGGCCCTGACTTTTCTCATCAGCGTCAGATTCATCAGTCACTCAAGTCACAAAACACTGCTTCAGTGGAACAATTTAAATGTCTAGTCCTATTAATAAGAAGAAAATATCCTTCCTTCAGCATTGCTTCTGTCTTCCAACTCTGTCTCTGTAGGCTGCCTGCTGGCCGGATGAATAGGGGGTTGCTGCCTGACTTCTTATCCCCCCGGATCCTTCCTCCCTGATCTTTCTCAGCCTGGCTTAGGAAACCTACAAGGCTGAAGTTCGGGCGAGCAAAACCCCAGAGCAGGAAGCCTCTTTGCTTCCTGGAGTTGTTCTAGAGGGCAAGCTCTGTACTTTCTAACTTGACATTTCTTTAAAAACTAACCTTCTCTTCTGAGATTTCTCCCTTTCTCTTTTGCTCTCTGTCCTTCCCTCTCTTTCTCTCTCTCCTGCCTCTGTGTGTGTGTGTGTGTGTGTCCACACACGCGCGGGTGTAAGATGTGGAGCATCTCTCACCTGAAGTTCTCATGATGAGCAAATCCCTCCCAGTTCCCGCTGGTCACTTGTGACTCCTTCCTAGCCCCTGCCAGCTTCTGCTGAAGCTCTGTCTTCCCAGGCCGTCCTCTGGGATGGCTGCCGGGTGAGCCCAGTTCTTTCCCCTGTGCGGTTCACATCAGGACCACAGGAAACATTCAAACACTCCTTCTCCGGATGAACTCTGGGAGTGTAAGCCTGTAGCAAGCAGCATCTGCCTCCTCCCCGTTTTGCCACCGGAGAAGCAGCTATGCACCCTCAAACAGCGTGCACTTAGGTTCTCTAGACCCACGTAAGGGATCTGAATTGGGCTGTTGGAATACCTTTCTGCCTGAGGTGTTGACAAAGAGTTGCCAAATTTAGAGGGAAAATGAAAAAGAAGATGCCCATTCCCGATGAATTTTAGGTAAAAAGGGAAAATTAGTTTATGTATATCCCATGCAATATTTGGGACATACTTATGCTATAAATATTCCATATTTGTCTGAAATGCAAGGTTAATTGGGCATCCTGCAGTTTATCTACCAGCCCCAGGCTGGTCAGATTCAGAAATGCTCCAGGTCCTTTCATACACTCCCTGTAGGGGAGGTGTTCTATATTCTTATAACCAGTTTTTGACTACCTTTTTAAAAATGTTGCATCCAAGTCTGAGATATCACTTGGGAAGATCACTTTGAACATCCCTTTGGAAGACCTATTATCTCAGTGCTTCGCCTGAAATTTCATTGAAACACCCTGTTACCTTGAAAAGATGCCCTTTGTTTACCATTTTCCAGCCCCCTAACCTCCCCCCAGGCCACAGGCACTCTGCACCTTTAAGACATGTTGGGCTGACTTTGACTTCGTTATTTCATCAAAGACTTTACTTTGATAATTTGGAGACAGAGATTTCACAGGGATTGCTTAGGCTAACTTTATTCCAAAAATCTACAGTGAAGCCTCCACCCAGCTTTTCCCCATCACTCTGCTATTTCCCCATGTAGCACTGAAGCTGGTTCCTAATTGACTTCTTAGCCTAAATAGTGTATATTTATATTTTCTATTTAGTAGTATTTTTCAGATTGGAAATTAAATCAGTATACCAGAGAAGATCTGGAACCTATATTAAAAGAGAAGAAACAAGTCTTTAAATCTTTCTAAAAAGGATTACATTTCAGTGTTCATAAACATACTACACATATTATTTTTCAACAAAACAGAAATCATATGAGATATACTCTTTTGTGATTTCTTTTCCACTGTTGACAAAATACTATAAAATTCTATTATTTAAAAAAGATATTGTATGCTATATGCTATATTCTGGTTATGAAGTATTTTATCACAAGCATGTGCTACAATACTCTTTGTGTTAGATTGGTATCTTGCCTTTCCTATTTTTTCAATAATTCCATAGAAATAATCTTTGAATACAAATCCTTGTTTATGTCTGATTATTCTTTTCCTATAAATTTATATTAATAGAATTATATGATTCAAAGGGAAGTACACATTGGACCCTTTGGAACATGTTGCCAAACTGTTTTTAGGAAAAACTGTGGCATTTGCCTTCCACTAAGGATCTATGAGAATGAATAGTTTTCTAGGAAAATTCCTAAATCCTCACTAACATTGGGTGTTATCATTTTTGAAGATGAAAAATTATATTGAAGTTTATTTAGCATGTAAAAATTTTTGAACATTAAACAGACAAGAGAAGTGGATAGATCTTTAGATCTTTGGGCTTCATTTGTTTGTTACTGAAAATTAGGAGACTGAACAAGATCACCTGCATCTTTTTCTATCTCACTGGGCTCCTCCGACTTAGCATCTGAGTCATGATGAGCCAGCAGCAATTCTTTCCATAGCTTCCTCCCCTGTAAAATGAGAGATCAGATATTTCCCACAGTCTCAAAGAAGTTTTGAAAATAAAGGACACCAGAAAACATCTGCTTTACAATATCTACCTTTAATTCCAAGTAGTTGCATTTGCTCATTGCTATGTGATGAAATAACACCTTCGCACATCTTACGGCATTTGATCCCCCCCCTTGTCAGTTCCCTAGATTCAAGGAAGTCAAGCTTCATACTGACATAGAAAACAAAACCATCAATCAGTGACAACATCCAGGAATGAACTGTTGACCTGAAAAGACCATGATTTCTAACATTGTTGCTGAACTTACCAAGGGCGAGGCATTGTGCTGTTTGTTTCACGCATTTCAGTTACTCCTCACTTTATCAGCGAGGTCACAAGTGCGGTTTAGAGAGAGGGGGCTCCCCAGACACAGACACTGTGTCGAGGGGCAACCTGCTCTGGTCTTGCCGGCTCCCACGTGAGCTCCGAGGCAGGTTACCAGCATGTGGCCGGTCCGCAGGGCTCCCGCACCGGCGGTGAGTTCCTCCTGCCTCTTCTGCAGGGACTGAAGGCACCTGCTGGACAGGCTGAGATCTGAGTCAGGGAGACTGTATTGTGGAAAATCTCAAGTTTACACAGTTATTCCTAAAGTCATGATTTATTTTAATATATTGGGCCCCCTATAACAAAACATCATGCTCAAAATTCTCCAAGCCAGGCTTCAGCAATACGTGAACCATGCACTTCCAGATGTTCAGGCTGGTTTTAGAAAAGGCAGAGGAACCAGAGATCAAATTGCCAACATCTGCTGGATCATCAGAAAAGCTAGAGAGTTCCAGAAAAACATCTATTTCTGCTTTATTGACTATACCAAAGCCTTTGACTGTGTGGATCACAATAAACTGTGGAAAATTCTGAAAGAGATGGGAATACCAGACCACCTGACCTGTCTCTTGAGAAACCTGTATGCGGGTCAGGAAGCAACAGTTAGAACTGGACATGGAACAACAGACTGATTCCAAATAGGAAAAGGAGTCCGTCAAGGCTGTATATTGTCACCCTGCTTATTTAACTTCTATGCAGAGTACATCATGAGAAACGCTGGGCTGGAGGAAGCACAAGCTGGAATCAAGATCGCCAGGAGAAATATCAATAACCTCAGCTATGCAGATGACACTACCCTTATGGCAGAAAGTGAATAAGAACTAAAGAGCCTCTTGATGAAAGTGAAAGAGGAGAGTGAAAAAGTTGGCTTAAAAGCTCAATTTTCAGAAAACTAAGATCATGGCACCTGGTCCCATCACTTCATGGCAAATAGATGAGGAAACAGTGGAAACAGTGGCTGACTTTATTTTTTGAGGGCTCCAAAACCACTGCAGATGGTGTTTGCAGCCATGAAATTAAAAGACTCTTATTCCTTGGAAGGAATGTTATGACCAACCTAGATAGCATATTAAAAAGCAGAGACATTACTTTGTCAACAAAGGTCCGTCTAGTCAAGGCTATGGTTTTTCCAGTAGTCATGTGTGGATGTGAGAGTTGGACTATAAAGAAAGCTGAGCACCGAAGAGTTGATGCTTTTGAACTGTGGTGTTGGAGAAGACTCTTGAGAGTCCCTTGGACTGCAAGGAGATCCAACCAGTCCATCCTAAAGGAGATCAGTCCTGGGTGTTCATTGGAAGGACTGATGTTGAAGCTGAAACTCCAGTACTTTGCACCTGATGCGAAGACCTGACTCATTTGAAAAGACCCTGAGTTTGAGGGCAGGAGGAGAAGGGGACGATAGAGGATGAGATGCTTGGACGGCATCACCCACTCAATGGATGTGGGTTTGAGTAGACTCCAGCAGTTAGTGATGGACAGGGAGGCCTGGCGTGCTGCAGTTCATGGGGTTGCAGAGTCGGACACAACTGAGCAACTGAACTGAACTGATAACAAAACAAGATGTGTGTGATACCTGAAAGCATGAAGGAAAGAAACTGGCTTCTCTATAAAGAAGGACATCTGAGACAATAAAGAATTTGTATGCAATGCAGGGGACGCAGGTTCGATCTCTGGGACAGGAAGATACCCTGGAGAAGGAAATGGGAACCCACTCCAGTATTCTTGCCCAGAGAATCCCACAGACAGAGGAGCCTAGTGGGTTGCAGTCCATAGGATCACAAAGAGTTGGACACAACTGAGCAACTAACATTTTCACTGTCACTTTTCTAGAAAGAAATATAGGGAAGGCAACTATCCATGGGAAGCCATCATGTGCCAGTCACTGGATGAGGCATGGTCATAAGGAAAACAACTCCCTTAACAATTCAAGTGCTTAATTTTTTTTCAAATGTTTTGCACAAATTGCGGTTTTTCCCACTCAAGCCACAGTTTCTGCTGAGTCATAAACTGTACGTGGGGGTGCATGTTTGTGCATGCATGTGCACGCAGGGGTGAACCTGTGTCTATGTGTGTATATTCTTGTTTCTCGCTGGTTAGTTCTCTTTACTCTTACTAAAACAAAACAAAACAAATCTGATTTTCTAAACAGATACAGTGTACGGCATCTGTTGTGTGTGTTTGGGGGCCTGCCTGTACCTGGGTGTGTGCCTGGGGCACACGTGAGTGCAGGTGTGTGGTCTGCAGGCTACATGTCCTGCAGGGAAAGACATTAGGGAGAAGTGAAGGATGAAAGTGCCCCGGCCCCTTCTCTGAGTCTCTTCATCCACAAACAAGCAGGTGCGAGAACAAGCCGGGGTTTCCTAACAGAATCACCTACACGGTTCAGAGCTGATGGCAATCTCTTTTTGGTTTTGATTTCAAAAGGAGTTCTTAAAAAATATTTCTGTACAAAGATCTTCCTTGAGCAAGGAGGATCTTTGGATCAGCTTTGATTGATGCCTGTGTAGCTCATTTCCAGTAATCCAAGTTAATGTTTTCGAAATTTGAAATGTGGTGTCATAGTAATCTACTTTTTTTCTACAAATTAAGACATAAAAAATTAACTCTGAAGCCAGAAAAACTGAGTAATCTCAATTATGATTGATGCAATGGTAGAAAAAATTGCCTTTGCTCACTTTTTCTCCCCTGGAATAAACATGGAGATCCTGATGGCTGATGAGGTGAAGTGAAAGTGAAAGTCACTCAGTCGTGTCTGACTCTTTGTGACCCCATGGACTATACAGTCCATGGAATGCTCCAGGCCAGAATTCTAGAGTGGGTAGCCTTTCCCTTCTCCAGGGGATCTTCTCAACCCAGGGGTCCAACCCAGGTCTCCCACATTGCAGGTGGATTCTTTACCAGCTGAGCCACAAGGGAAGCTGAAGAATATCAGAGTGGGTAAAGGTGAGAGATGAGGTGGAGAGGGTTAGTTTAATAAGCACTTTAGGCAAAAGATTCATATTTCATTAGATATTCTGATGACGGTAAGGCAATCAGGTTCGAAAGTTTTCATGCTGCTAGTGCTCTGAGAAAAATGGAAAAGATACAATGAAATTCCAGTTGCAAATGGATCCACAAATAGAACAAGGAATGCAATGGACAAAGGGCTTGCTCTCAGCAAGCTTCTGTTTGAATGAAGATGGGAGATTAAAAGAAAATGACACGCAATTCAGTAGATAATGTTTTAAGTACACAAATCAATAAATAGAAGTGGTTTGCAGTCCATAGGATCACAAAGAGTTGGACACAACTGAGCAACTAACATTTTCACTGAGACTTTTCTAGAAGGAAATATAGGGAAGGCAACTATCCATGGGAAGCCATCATGTGCCAGTCACTGGGTGAGGCATGGTCATAAGGAAAACAACTCCCTTAACAATTCAAGTGCTTAATTTTTTTTCAAATGTTTTGCACAAATTGCGGTTTTTCCCACTCAAGCCACAGTTTCTGCTGAGTCATAAACTGTATGTGGGGGTGCAGCTCTTCAGCTCTTCACAAGTTATAGAAATCATCACAAAAAGTAAAGAAGGAAAGGATTTGGAAGAGTTGTGGGGAATAGACCTGCGGTGAGCCAGGGTGCTCAGATCTTGATTACACTGTGAGCCCTTTATACTAGCTGCTTTTTAAAAATATGTTTCAATTTACACTTTGATATCATTAAACATTTATTTAAAAACAAAACTTCAATGAAAGAAAATCTGAGGGGGAATAGGCAGAGAGAGAGAATGGAGACCGTGGACGAGGCTGTGGTTTTGAGAAGCTTTGAGATGAGGAGGAGAGAAGCAGGGGTCGAGGAGAATGCTGCAGAACGATTTTGTTTAAATGTGTGCACTTCTGGTGGGAGACCAAAGCAGGAAAGGGCACACAGTGGGATTGCTCAGAAGCCTCTACTGCCCTTTCTATTCTAATCTCAGCACCAGCATCGCTGTTAGCAGGTTCCCATGTATCTGGTCTGCAGTGTCCTGCTGTCTAATTGGTCAGAGTCAGAATTTCCGTATAGACTCCCAGTTTCAGTGGTTTAGGAACCTAGAAATCAGAAGAATGGGTGATGGTTCTAGCAGAACTCCTAACCACAGACAAGGAAGCTGTTTGGATCAATTTTTCTTGGTGTCTGTTTAGCTAATTTGTCTCCACCATCTTTTACAACTTTGCCATAAAAATTTGACATTCCAGAACCTAACATTTTTTGGCAAGAAGTTGAATGATTTAGATGCTCCCTGTGACATTTATCTGGATGGTTGTTTCACTCACTGGGTCATTTTTCAGGTTTTCAGTTCTTAATGAATTTTAAAAATTGAATTATTTTCAATATTTAAAAGCTAGTTTTTAGCAAGTGTACCAGATTTAAATTTTGGTAAATGGTTTGATTTTATATATATATATACACACACACACACACACACACACACACATATATATATATATATATATATACATACATATATATGTATTACAATTTTTTAGCCTCCTCTCCAATAAAACCTTTAGAGATGTCGTGGATTAGTAGATACTATTTTGGCCCAATTTTCAGGATTTAGAAAGTGGATTATTAGACCCCTAGTACATACAGGGCTCTATTAAAATGGAATAGTCCTGGCCTAAATAGATCCATTCTGGGTCATCGTAAAGAGCAGAAAGCAGGGATGGATATGGGAACTGCGTCAGTCCATGCCAGTCCTGGAATGACCTGAAACCCACAAGGCTCAGGCACACAAGTGTCACTGACATGCTCTGGTTGCACGGTCTCAGCAACAGGCACAGAGCCGAGGGAGACGCTATGGGCCATCCCCCGCTCTTTTGCTTCACCTTCTCTTTGATTTAGAACCTCTCTTTTTTTTTTCAGTGGAAAGAATACATATTGGGACAGTGCAGGAAGCCAGGCTGCGGTGCAGTAGGAAGGGGGCTCTGCGAGCAAATCCCCAATTGCCCCACGGTGCTGAGGCTCCTGGCGAAGAGGAATTATCCTCTAGAAGTTGAGTCTCCTGCTGGAGGAGAGGTTTGATCATTTGTCTATTTGTGAGGAACTGTGAAGACTAGAAAAGGAAGAAGATGGGCTTCAAGTTAGGAATTGTAACTGACTGAATGACTTTATCATTATAACAGATATTAACATAATGGGTATTTATGTCAAGGGTTACATTTATATCATACGTCTGTACTAATTATTTTTATTAATGATCATCATAAGAATAGCTATCACTTGTTAAGGTTTTATAATGTGCTAGGCACCGTGCTAAGCACATGAATGACATCCTTGACACTTTTCCATAAGGTACCTGGTCAAACTGGAAGGCATCTATAGAAATATAGAAAAGTGATTGATAGGGAGCAGTTGGTGTTATGCTAATTAAATAATAAGATTGCTAAATAACAAATGCTTGACCATGACAACATTGGAAAATATAGTGGAAAAAGGATACGAAAATGCTTTGGCAGGCTGGAACCATGGACCATTTTTAAGGTGAATATATGTCATGGATGAATCTAAGGATGTCTTCAAAACAACTGCAAAGTCTATTAGGAAAGCCCGGCTTAGCAGCAAGCAGCGCAGACAGAAAAGATCTGGGAGATTTCTTGAGTACAAATCGTTCCGTGGTGTTTGTGGCTGCCAGAATATCTTATCGTGATCTTTGGTGGTATTGACAAAGGTAGAATAAGTGGAGCAAAACCTGCTTTGCATCGTGTTTTCCTTCAGATGTAACCTTTAAAGAGAAAAGTACATGAAGAGATGTATGTTTCCAGGATGGTCATATGGCTTGCAATGGACCTTGAAACTGTTCATGCTTGGAGTTGGTAAAGGAAAGCAGTTTGGAGAAGAGATTGGGTGTATTTGTTGGGGTGGTGAGTGGAAGAAAGGACTTGAGTCCTGCCTTCAGAATGCTGAAGGGTTAAAGGGAACCGAATAGACAATCTCATCAGAGCTTCAGAAGTCAAAGGGAAGTGAGGGAGGTGGTAGTTATAAGTAGATAGAGTTCTGCTCAAATTAAGAAAGTATTTTCAAACATTTGGAGCAACCTTCAAAGTAATGAGTGGTTCCAGCAGAGTTTTCAAAGTTCTTTTCAAAGCTTTTGGTTCTAAAATTCTTTTAATTCTATAAATTTAAACCTGTACCTTTAAATCGTTGCATTTAAACAATGGCCAGTAGATGGCGGTAAGATACCATGAATTTTGCCAGTAGCATCTGGAATTTCACCCTTAAATATTCTGGAAGTAGATGATTTTTTTTCTAATTATTGTTTGAAGGTGTGTCCTAATCCATTGTTCAGAGAAAAATCGCTGATTTGAAAAACGGGAAATAATAATTTCTAATTAAATGGACAGGAATAATTAGCAAATACTTTCATAGTACATTACCAATGTTTCTTTATTGGCCTCAAAAAATTCATGGAAGGAAGTGTGCGTAGCGTGTGTGTGTGTGTGTGTGTGTGTGCGCGTGCACATGTGTATGGGCATGTGAATGCAAGGATGAAAGGTCTAGTTTGTTTTTAAATAATTCCAAAATTTAATGTAAATTTTCATAAAACTTAAAAAAACACCTTACAGAATTGAAAATGTTTCCACAAATCATTTGTTGAAAAATCTTCTTTTCCTTCTACAAGCCCATTTGTGTACTTATATATCTCTGCATTTTAAAACAAAAGTAAATGTTCTTCATAAGCACACTGAATCAAGCCAATTTTCCTAGTATTTTTTTAAAACATATTTTGTTATAGATTGTTCAGCTTGGGAGATTTTCATCTGCAAGAGATTTGCTCCACCTCTGGACACCTTTGGAAGCTTCATAATAAAAGGCCTGGATTTTTAGGCACGCAAGCCTAGAGAAATATTCTTAAGTTATGGATATGTGTTCAAAGCATGTGGAAAATAAAGCACACTGGTCTTTAATTTGGGAAAAGGAAGATAATGTCATTTCACTCCCTTCCTTTTTGTATGTATGTGTGTGTGTGTGTGTGTGTGTGTTTTTTAATTTTTGGTTTTTAAAAAAACACAGCATTCACGCTATTCACATGCATGTAACATAGCAACACCTTATAACTACCTACCTCTGAGCAGTGTATTTATACTCTGTCAATTTTACATATTCTAGGCTGGTTCTACGTCCAAAAAGAGCTCAAGAGCAGTTAGTCCTAAAGCACACGTGGCTTCCCTCATTCCTCTCTTGTTCAAAGTGGTGAAACATACCCTGGGCTCCCAGGGAGACAAACTGTTTTAATTTGCTAACATTTCGGGACTCTTCAGGACTGGGAGATAATTTCAAAGTATTGAGAGGCCCCTTATAGAGTCTTAGCCAGATGTTTTCTAAGATGACTCTTCTAGACAAAAACCAAGTAAAAAATGAGTATCTTTACATACACATGAAATTTCTCATTCACTCTCTCTCTTTCTCTCTCTTCTGATTCTCATTTTTATTTCAATTGATGGGAATCATAGACAAAGTCATAGTCTTCCGCGCAGTAAGTGGGAACTGGAAGCTCAGCTCCCAGCACAGAAAGGCTGTGTGACCTCTGCCAGGACCCTCGACTTTCTGAGCCAGCCTACTGATCAACATAGCTGCTCGCCTGCTGATCGAAATTTGACGAAGATTTATGAAATAAATGTCTGAAAAGTTTTGTTATGACTCAACAAAAAGCTCTACATCAAAAGAAGATAATATGCACTTAATCTACAACTGCCGAAGAGTTTCTTTTTGGCCCATGAAATAAGCATAATTAATGGCCATCCATGTATTTTCCCTATTAAGCTTTTATGCCTCCCTTTTAAAGGAGAAAAATCAAAGCGGATTAAATGATCTTTATTTTAGCAAATAGTGCTAATATTTTCTCCATGAAATATATACATTCCTCTTACATATGTAGATACAACATATAAATAATATGCCCCATATTTTTCCTGCTTTAATGCTTCTGCGTGTTAGAAAAATTAGCCAAGTAAAATGCAAGCTTTTTCAGACAAGCATTAATTTTTTATTATATAATTTTTCTACAATTAGAGTATTGCTTGAAGGTGATACTTTTACCTTTGCTTTCAGTTTTTTGAACTGAATATTACTTAATGAGAGGATGGAGTAATGCCTACTTTAAAAAATATGTAATTTAAAAATCTTAGAAACTTGCTTTAATTTACAGATATTGCTGGGCACTTGTATACTGATTTCTAGGGGTGGAGTTGAAACTCATAAAGACAATGCTTGTCATTTTTTAACAGTATCTTGATGTGAAAGAATTTGTCAATAAGCAAATATTTTCACGCTCATAAAATAAACTTTTGCGGAGAATGTCATGATAGCAGCATTTCACCTCAAAAACCTTGTGCACTTTGAACTCAGAAGAGCTCGCGTTATTTGTGTGTTTATTTGTTTGCCTTTTCCTGTGAGACGCAGTTCATTACTGAAGCATGGAGAACATTTTTGTGTCCTGGTTCGCGATTGTGCTTTGCGAACCTGGGTCTAATGAGACCAAGTTCTTGTCCTAACTCTGCACTTGCCGACTTCTTTGATTTAAAATCGGAGCATCTGAACACTGGCGAGTGATTTTAAATACTAATTTTTTTTCTGTTGTTGCTGTAGCCTCATGAAGAGTAATTTTTTAAAAACACAACAGAGACAAAGCTTTGGATCTGATATAGGAAAAAAGGCGGGATGAGTCCGGTAGACATCTATGGCACGTATATTTATTTAACGGCTTGCTATGAGGCATATTATTACTGATGACAATCATGAACTTGCATGCATTGTTTATTTTGTAAATACACATAACGGAGCTTTCAAAGTGGGATCAGCTGCCCCTTGCAACTATGACTGTGTGCTGTGGAAGTGACGACTCACGGACCTTAGAATATGTGAGTTCCTGACCTGGTCCATTTCACTATTTATGCTCGTGGAAAATTTTGTTAAGGCCATCTATAATTTCCTGGAGTGAGCATCCAAAATGAACTGCAGATCTCCTTTAAATCTATATGGCAGATGAGATTTGAATATCTATAAGTAGATTTGAACATCAACAGCACCTGTAAAGCTAAATATGCATTAAAAGCCATTAGTTTGTAGCCATAAAATGCAAAAAATAAAAAAAAAAGCTTCCTCTGTTATGCGGAACACACTTTAGACTGAAGATAAGTAATTTTATTAGTGTACCTTGAATCCACTCTCTTTTGACTGTAAAAAAAAAAAAAAAGAAATGCCTTTCTACCTAAGACTTGAAACATCTCTGTTCATTTCAGCGCTATGAAATTTTTTTGTCTGTTTAACTTCATTCCCTCCCCAAAACTTTCACTTGACATTTGTGTTTCTTTTTGACCTTTCTTTGCTCTGTCTGAATTATTTGGCTTTGGTGAAAATAGGTGGGGAAGAATGAGAGAAGGCTCGACTCAGAGGGGCAAGTCTAATCATGCATTATCCCTGAATTCATTTGTCTGTTACCTGAACCCTGAGCTATCTCGTCTGCCTCATGTTAATTTCTCCATCTGATTGAGGAATCAAAGAATCACAGAAACACAATGGAATGAAGGAAGAAAATATTTGTTTTTGTAAATTTAACAAGACTTGGCTGTAACAAATCTTAAAAGTGCATCTTCCATAGTGTGGCCACACTAAATATTACATCTGCTTTAAATATTGTTGGGTGTCTGAGGTCTTTGTGGAGAGGGTTTGATGCCGTCTTTTGTTGTAGGATGACTAGTGTATTCTGTGATGCAGGAGGGTCGCCTGTTCAAAGGATACAGCCTTACTTAGGGCTTCTTTTCTTTCTTTCTTTTCTTCTCCCTTCCCCCACCCCACATGGTAGTTTTTCCTGGGATGGCAAGGGGCTGGGGGCTTCAGTTTAAAATATTCACATGGAATTCCCAGTCTTTCTTCTTTCAAAAAAAGACAAATCCTCCATGATAATTACAAAATCCCTAGAAAGATTTGTAAATTGAATAAATATATTGACTGATATCACAACCTTTTGTCCTACGTTAAGTAAATAACTCTGAACTTGGTGTTGGTGGAATGGAAAGTATTTATAGATATTAATTACCATCAGACTAACATAAACTATCCCTTATTAATTTTCTTCTGGTTTTCCAATTTTCAGGAGTAATTGCAGCCACCTACGTGCACAGTCCTCCCATAATGCTCTTAATTATATTAAATATCTACCCCCCACCCAGCTGATATAGCATTTTAATCAGTATCCTTTATTCAGATTTTTTAAACGGCTTTTATTCATTCAAACTGAATGTTAGTTTAGAAAGTAGAGAAATCAGACCCGCGCAAGGAAAGCCAGGCCTGTGATGTTTCACAGACAATGATTTGGGTGAGGTGACTGTGTTTTGTTGAGAGAAGGACGCGTGGGATATTGACAGTTTCCTATCAATAGCTGGGCCCTGGAGGCCTGGCTGTTTGGACCCACACTGATTGACTACTCCTTAATAGACATATAATTGTTGACAAATACCTTCCAATAGACTGGGGCAGCGCCCAGCAGACAAAGAAGATTTCAGGATGATAGAGACCAGAGCCAGCCATTTGGTCGAGGCAGAACCTCAGAGGAAAGGACTTTTGCTTATAGAGAAGCTCTCTAAGAGAAAGCAGTTCACGGCGTCTCCATGACAGACCCTGAGCCATCCTGACTCAATCGAGAAACGAAAAAGATTCATTGTCTCTGTGTATCTTGGAGTTTGCTGGGGAGGGATACACCTAGACCTCTTTCTGTGTGGCTTGGTGTCACATCTATTGATTTCCCTACACTAAAAAATTATGTGTGTGTGTATGTACATATATATGTGTATAAAATATACATATATACACATATACATAGATACATTTTGATATTGAGACTGTTTTTAGTTTCATGGTATTATGCAGTCAACCTCATTTCCACAGGAAACAATAGGCTATTGTTGATTTCAGAGAACCCTGGACAGTGATAGGAATATGGAAAAAAAATTCGTGTTTGGCCATCAGCCCCATTTACTCCTAGGATATCAGAGGGGCCTGGGGCTGTTCCTATAACGCGAGGGCATCCAAGGGCATTCGGGATCCTCCATCTCAGCGTCCGTGCCTGTCTGGCCAAGGCTGCCTTCCCAGATCAATGCCTGGCTGAGAAATAGCTCTTGAAAGTTGGCCTCGCAACACGCATCCCCTTAGTCGGTTCACTTTCAGTAATTCCTCTCCTTGGGGGGACTTACGCTCCACCAGCAGAGGCCACGATTGCTTTCAGCGCATGACAGGAGTCTGCGGACAACGGGACTGAGAGAGAGTATTTAGATCTGCGAGCTGGTGGGAGCTAATCAAGAAAAATAAAATAAAACATGAAAACAAAGTTCAAACAGCAACCTCGGCCTATCATGAAACACTAGACAAAGCTGCAGATCGAGCTGGGTTTAACAGGATCAGGGAAGCGGGGTCTTGAACGTGGTCCTGCGAACGCATCAAGGTGATAATGGCAGGCTGCTTCCTGACATCCCAAGTGAAACTGAGCTGGCTTGTGCCCCAAAGCCCTTGAGTCCTGCCTTTGATTCTTATTGATCAAATACGCCGATGAAATCCCACATCACAGAGCAAGGCAAAACCTGAGCTTTCTGTGTCAACTTCTAGGAATCCCGGTGAAGCCCTTTCCAAGTCATCTTTTTATGCATGAAGGAGAACCAGGGTGCATACATACTTCAGGAAGATGTACAAAGTGGGCGAGGAGATATGTAGCTCTGATAGCTCCCAGGCTTCATGGCAGAAGGACGAGCCAGATAAGAATGCTATACTTGTTACCTGTTGTCACATTCAAACCTGTATTTAGGATTCTTTGGGGGCGGGCAGGATTATTCTGAAAGTTGCTTCTTTGTAATCTGTAAGCATTCCTAAACAGGCAGGCTTCTGCAAACAGCTGCCTCAAAATGTTGTGTGTGTGTGTGTGTGTGTGTGTGTCCATTAATTCAGAATTACTCCAATTACAAGCTTTTGATGCTCTGAAACCCTCTCTCTAACCCAAAAGAGATGGAGAGCCCTTGCGCTGTCCAATCAGATCGTTTTCCCTGCCGCCTGCAGCAGATGTAAGCAATTTACTTTTTTATTCTGCATATTCAGTGTGAGCGGAGCTGTTGGGGACCTTTCACCCCAGAGCCTGCAGGATTCTAACCCTATCAAATTAAAGCATTTTGCTCACTTATTCCCAAACGCTTTGCTGGTGCTAAGCAGACATCCCGCTGCATAGCAATGGCGGGTGTTCGTGTCCACTCATAGCCCCAGCCTAATCAGAGATTATTAAGGAAAATATACAGTGCTTTAATTTGATGAGATTGGTTAGAGGTAGTGCAGTTAAAGGTCACACTCCTGCGTGTATCTCCCTCCGTCTCTGTAATATTTTCTTCTCGCTTGACAATCCTGAGCTGCAAACAATAGGCCAAGGCGACACGTTTATTTTTGACGTGCTGTGATGGGCTCAATAGGGATAAAGATGAATTATTTAAAGATTGCATAAACAAACATCCCGGGCAAGGCGTCAGTGACATCCTTCCCTTTGTGCTCTGTGGAGGCTGTTGCCTTAAAAGAACAAGCTCAAGAAATGCCTCCTCTGGGCAGGAATGCATTTAGAGGGAAGGCCCAGATAGACTGACTGCTGCCAGATGGCTGGGGTGCTGCTGAACTCCTGTTGCAGGCTGGGCGGGGAGGGCCCTGGCTCCCTCTTCCCAGGGAAAGATGCCTCTGGAGGACCGATCTGGTCCTCTGACCCTGGAAACTTCTCCCCCTGATGTTAGCTAATTGAGCCAGCCTGTCTGCCCCAGGGGAGTGGCAGGGCTGCAGGGGACCGTGGAGGCTGTTTACTTGCATCTCCTGCATGTTTGGAGAAAAAGTCAAGGTACTGGCGGTGGCCGGATTGTACCCTGGCAGGGTGAGGGAATTGCCTGACTCTCTCTGCCCATTTGAGGGTTGATTTTCATGCCAGGTTTCTTTCTCTCCTGGAAAGGCCCTTTCTGACTTGACTGGCTCCAAGCCTTGGGGTGTTATAGGCGCCTCCGAGCATCCTGTTTGTGTGTGGAGTTGAGGCATTTTTTTTCTCACTCCTCTTTTTTATTTTTTTCAAATTCAGACACTGTCGAAGGCCCAGGGAAAGGCATTTGAAGAAACAACGGCAACTTCTAATCTGTCCGACTTAATGGTTTCTATGTATGCGTCCATGTAATAGACCAACTGCAGGCTGATTTACCTAGAAATTTACATGAAAATTGCTTTATGCAGCTGTATGTAAGAATTCAAGCCGCACAGTGTCACTGTATCACACAGGTCAGAGTGAAGCCCTGTGGTATTGTAGCTGAAAACAATTTGTTTTCCGTCCTGGGAGGAGGGGGAGGGAGGCAGCGGAGTGGGGGGTCTGAGGAGGACACGGGGACTCCTCAGGACAGCTCTGTGTAGGGCAGCAGACAGCGGGGGCAGGGGGCTCTGCTTTCGGAGCCAGATCCCGATTCACAGTTTTAAGGCCTTTTTCCCTTGCAAACTTTAATATTCTAAAGGGACATGATGCCTGGTTTGTTGTCCTGGTCCCACTCTATTACCTAAGGCTTATATTGAATTATTTGAAAGACTGCAGTACTTCATCTGGTAAATAGAAAGACCGGGCTTCTTGAGAAATCGCTGCTGTCTTTTCCTTCAGATGGGTGAAGAGTCCACAGAATCTTCTCCCCACGTGTTGGTTTATTTGCAATGTTTATACTTTTGAAATGTGATACTTGGGGGTGATTGAGAAATATTAATAATATTAGCAATAATGATTAAAAAGCTGTAGAAGACTCTGGAACAATTTCTCATTGGGAGTTTAGGTGAGGGTGGGTTGGTGTGGCCTCCTGGGTCTGGCTCAGGCCTTTAAGGTGCCCCCCTCCCCAGCCTGCCCAGGGAGGTAGTCACACACATCCAGGAGTTCTGTGTTCATTCCATAGAAGGCTTGAATGCATTTACAGGTGTATGTGGAGCTTGTAGAGAATCCACCTGCCGAAGCAAGAGACATGAGACACAGGTTCGATCCCTGGGTTAGGAAGATCCCCAGGAGAAGGGGGTGGCTACCCACTCCAGTATTCTTGCCTGGAGAATCCCATGGACAGAGGAACCTGGTGGGCTACAGTCCATTGGGTCACAGAGACAGACACAACTGAAGTGACTTAGCATACACGTGCAACTTTTTTCTCCTGCATGTCACAACCCTAGTGAGGTCACCTGGGGCCCTGCTGTGTGGGAAGTGGACCTGCCCTCACTCTAATTGCTGGGTCTGTAGCCTTGCAGTGAACTCGTCCTCAGGCTTCCAAGGAAGGATGCTGGGAGCCAAAAATGCCAACAGCAGCATCTTAGCTTTAGTTAGCTGAGTTCAGTTCAGTCGCTGAGTCGTGTCCGACTCTTTGCAACCCCAAGAATAGCAGCACACCAGGCCTCCCTGCCCATCACCAACTCCCCGAGTCCACCCAAACCCATGTCCATCGAGTCGGTGATGCCATCCAACCATCTCATCCTCTGTCATCCCCTTCTCCTCCTGCCCTCAATCTTTCCCAGCATCAGGGTCTTTTCCAATGAGTCAGCTCTTCGTATCAGCTGGCCAAAATATTGGAGTTTCAGCTTCAACATCAGTCCTTCCAATGAACACCCAGGACTGATCTCCTTTAGGATGGACTGGTTGGATCTCCTTGCAGTCCAAGGGACTCTCAAGAGTCTTCTCCAACACCACAGTTCAAAAGCATCAATTCTTCGGCGCTCAGCTTTCTTCACCGTCCAACTCTCACATCCATACATGACCACTGGAAAAACCATAGCCTTGACTAGACGGACCTTTGTTGGCTAAGTAATGTCTCTGCTTTTTAATATGCTATCTAGGTTGGTCATAACTTTCCTTCCAAGGAGTACGTGTCTTTTAATTTCATGGCTGCAATCACCATCTGCAGTGATCTTGGAGCCCAGCAAAATAAAGTCTGACACTGTTTCCACTGTTTGCCTATCTATCTGCCATGAAGTGATGGGACCAGATGCTATGATCTTAGTTTTCTGAATGTTGAGCTTTAAGCCAACTTTTTCACTCTCCTCTTTCACTTTCATCAAGAGGCTCTTTAGTTCTTCTTCACTTTCTGCCATAAGGGTGGTGTCATCTGCATAGCTGAGGTTATTGATATTTCTCCCAGCAATCTTGATTTCAGCTTGTGCTTCTTCCAGCCCAGAGTTTCTCATGATGTACTCTGCATAGAAGTTAAATAAGCAGGGTGACAATATACAGCGTTGAGGTACTCCTTTTCCTATTTGGAACCAGTCTATTGTTCCATGTCCAGTTCTAACTGTTGCTTCCTTACCTGCATACAGGTTTCTCAAGAGGCAGGTCAGGTGGTCTGATTAATGCTTTATTAATTTGTATATTGTGTGTGTATATCTGCATCCATCAAAAAGTTTATCATCGTTTTATGCTATGAAATGCTTCCATAAATACAGTTAATATGATGTGCTCGTTTGCTAGAGTTACATGGCTAAGTGAATATCTTTGTTTAGAAAATTTGTTACAGCTGGGATCTGGAGTTGTTAGAATGCGTTAGAATTTGGTGATGACAGGTGGCTGGGTGAGGGCATTCTCCTCCATGGGACCAACTCTGACCATTTATCTGCTTGATACACCATCTCTGTATTTTTTTTTTTTATTATTTCTTATTTCTGTTGCTCTCTGTTGATTCCCATTTTAAAACTGAACCCATGGGCATGCGTCTTGTTTGTTTCTTTGCTTAGTTCCAACCTAGACTTTCCCTCTACAGAAAAAAAAAAAACCACTAAGCAAACAAAACACCAAAAGGGCCACTCTACTTTCTTACATAACATACAAAGCAATTAAAAAAATTGTTTATGTTTCAGTATTTCCATTTTAAGATTGTAACTTTGCCGTGAGTAGAACCTCACGTTCTTGCCTTTGTTTATATATTTAAGGTACAATTGGAGCAGGCTGTTGCACTTCTTTTGAGGTGACTACAGAAGGCAGGACACAGCCCAGATGAGAATATGCTCTTTTGAAGAATAAGTAAAACATTAGCGTGTCAAAAGTGTTTCTTACATTGGAGGGCCTTACTATACAAAACTGTCTATTTAGGAATTCATAGGGGAGATTGTAACATTAGATGATTTTATTCTATAAGTTTTTTGGTATAAGGAATGATATTAGTTGAAAAGTTAACTTATTGGTAGATAGATGTTAGGAGGCTAAGGAAAAGGATAAAAATGGCTTTTCAAGTTGTCAAGCTGATTGTACAAACTTGGAAGAAATGCTTTAGGCTATTTCTTCTATTCGGCATCCACCGCAGTTGTGTCCAAATCGCTTTTTTAAAATTAAAGTATTCCTTTCCAGTTGTCTCAGACAGGTATCATCACATTATCACCATCAGTCTTATAAATGGGATTTATTATTATGCTTTGATGGTTGCTGCAATATTATGAAAACTGCCATTTCCCTTCATGATTTCTCACATGCGATCCACGCAGGGAACCACGTCTGCTGTTACATGCCTCACCGGATGTGTCATGTTCTCAACCCTAACCTGGTGATCAGGAGAAACTGGACAGGGAGCTTACTGAAATTTAGATGACTCTAAAAACGACAGTGACAACAGCAAACAAACCAAAAAAAAGCTTATTCCGAAGGATTTCTAACACAAATATTTGAGCTACAGCCAGTTGTTTTATTGTTTATGTAGACTATGTGGCATGTCTAGTCTCAAGTAGGTGATTTTACTTCTCCTAGCCCTGCAGGGAAAAAAATAAAAAAAAACTATTCTGGAATTTGAGTGTTAGAATGTACTTCAACCTAACATGCTACGATAGGCTTAAGTAATTGCAGTCCTTCTAATGTAGAGAATTATTTTCCTAAGTTGTTATTGTGACTCTTTCCATTTATGAATCAGGTTACATTTGAAAGACCTGAAACCTACAGATGTTGATTTTCATGTTGAGACCTTCTGTTTGTAACTCTGAGAATGACTATTAGGTGGAAGTGGTGCTAATAAGGATCTTTAAGGCTACGGATGAACTCAGGGGAGTCTAAAGATTTTTGTGATTTCCATGTATGAATGTCGCGGCTGGTGTTCAGTTACTAAGTCAAGTCCAGCTCTTTGCGACCCCACAGACTGCGGCACATCAGGCTCCTTTGCTCTTGCTCCTGTCTCCTGGACTTCGCTCATATTCGTGGCCACCGAGTCAGTGATGCCATCCAACCGTCTCATCCTCTGCTGTCCCCTTCTTCTCCTGCCCTCAGTCTTTCTCAGCATCAGGATCTTTTCCAAAGAGTTGGCTCTTGGCATCAGGTGGCCAAAGTATCTGAGTTTCAGCTTCATCATCAGTCCTTCCCATGAGCATTCAGGGTTGGTTTTCCTTGAGATTGACTACTTTGATCTCTTTGCAGTGAATGAATATTGTCTCCCACAAAACAGAGCTGTGTATGAAAGCAACAAGACAAATATTTCTCCAAGCACTAATTACTAGTGTTTGTACATGAAACTACAGAAAAAAAGTATAATTCAAGGACAAAGAGAAATAAGGCCATCTTGGCATGTAAAATGTCCCGCTGAGCCACTTAAAGTGTCTTAGCTGTTAATCATTTAGCCCTGCTAGGCTTAGAGTATCATTAGAGCTAACACTAAAATGCTATTCAAGCACAAATGTTTTTACCCTGCCAATAAAAATACTTCCTTTCTAGGTATCTATTGAAAACTTAAGAGGAAAAAATAATCATATTCTAAGTCTTAAAAATGATCCCTTCCACCAAATTCCAAAAATCTTACATGGGTGAAAAAAAAAATTGAAACAATCTATTTAGAAAATTAAATCAAGAAAAATTATAAATATCCTCATTTTCAAAGGCAAAATACAATACTGTTTATAAAGTGTTGGATGCTTCCAAAACTGTAGTAGAAAGAAAATTCATAGTATTATTAATGAGACAAAATGAAAATAAATGAGATAATCATTCAAATCAGAAAGTAGATAAAAATATAGTTATCAAGGAACAATATTGGTGAGAGTAGAATTCATAAATAAATGGATGAATAAATCTAAAAGACTTTCTACGAGGAAAGCGATTCCTGACATACCTCTAGAATTCTCCTCAAGGTAATAAAATAGTGGAACTAAACAAAATTAGAATTGATAAATGGTCTGACAACAAATATGATGATAAAAATTACAAAACCTTTCTCTATAAGTATGCTAAACAAACCGAAGCACTTAGCACAATAAACAATTTTCTTTTTCAGAAAATATAAAATACTGCTATTAATTCTAGATGAATAATTGACCTGTTGTGCTTACATATAAAAGCAGAAGTAAATACTTATACATTAAGAAAAATAAAGAATACAGCATAGGGCTTAGCCCAAGAATGCAGAAAGAATACATACTATCAATTTCAAATGCAATTGTTAATTAAACTGAGGCTACATATTTTAAATGACTAACAGGCCTATTCTTAAAGACAACATATAATAAACATGCATGTACTTGCCTGAGAATGAAAAATAAGACAGATATTAATGACGTTTTATGTATTACACAAAATACATTAGAAGTCTAAAGGTAGCTCGGAAATAAGAGGGACTTCCCTGATGGCCCAGGGGCTAACCATGCTCCCAGTGCAGGCGACCGACGTTCAGTCTCCGGTGAGGGAACTAGGTCCCACCTGGTGCAACTAAGGGTTCTCAGGTCCGAACTAAAACAACCCCGCGCGCCGCGGCGAAGGTCAGAGACCCCAGCGCGCCGCGGCGAAGGTCAGAGACCCCACGCGCCGCGGTGAAGGTCAAAGACCCCGCGTGCCGCGGCGAAGGTCAACGATTCTGCGTGCTGTAGCAAAGATCTGGTGCAGCCAAATAAGTAAATAAAATAAGTTTTAAAAAGAAATGAGAAATGCAGATTTAATTTTTCAGATAATAACTTTTAACCTACAAAACCAGAAGCAATTATTTAGAAATAACATTGACATTAATAAGTTAGTTCATTAAGGTAGTTGAGTACCAAGGAAATAGAAGTGAAACCCCCCAATTTTTTCTACATATAAGCAATAAACATTTGGAAATATAATGGAAACATCTGATTCAAAAGGGAGAATTAATTGAAGGGCACACAAAGCCCTGAGTAAATGAGGAGCCATTTTCAAAAAAAGAGACATGCTATTGCAGTTTCATGCTGATTTATTTAGTTTTAACAAAGTCATCAAAAGTCCAGTGGTATTGTTTTGGCACTTCTTTGTGCAACTATAAAGTTCACTGAATGGATGAAGAGCTTGAATAATGCAACACACTGAGAAAAGAATAATTAAGAAGGACTTGCCCTAGTAAATATTAATTTTTTTTTAGTTGATAGTGCTTTGAAAAGGGGCATTGGCCTGAGAATCAATGGAGTGGATCAATGGAAAAGAAGAGAATCCCTCAACATGGGTCTTAACAGAGATGCATTTATTTAGCAAATGTTTAAGGTGGCATCACAAATTAGGGCAGGGAAAGTATTTTTCAAATGATGGGATTGAAACAACTGGTGTTGTCAAAGATCACAACAGCTCCAGAGGAGGAAGAGGTCCTCCCCAAGTGGCCTCAAGGGAAGCACACAGGACCACTACTCTTGAATTCATGGCTGAGCACTTCCCATCTGTGATTGCCTCAGATGTTGCCAGGAGTCCAGGCTCCCTGGCCACTATTGCCTCTACATTCTCATCACCTCCACACTTACCTGAACCTAGTCCACCACTTGTCTTCTCCTTTCCTTTCTCCAAAATTTTTCTCAGCTTGTCCTCTTGATTTCCAGATCAGCAAGAACTCCCCCACACCTTCATTTTCCTGTGAAACTTTCCCTGGGATGTAGATCTACTAATAGCCTGGCTATTACCTGCAGACACCTCTATACCTCTAACACTGCAGGTCTTCAGTGGAAGATATATGTGTGTGTGTGTTTATTTTTGCTGATAATCCCATATTTCAGGGTCTGGAGATGGAATATTTTCATTGTCCTTTTCACAGCATTTCCCTTGTTCTTGGTTAAAAACCACAGCCTCAAAAGCTGTGCCATTCTGCAGGGTCTCAGCTGTCATTCCCAAGTCCCAGGCATTCATCCACTGCATGTTGTAGCTTAGTTTTACTTTTCATCTTTGACTCTGTTACCATTTTTGGTGATGCATCATCTTAACAGGTGACGCATCCAGCATGTGGTCACTTGTTTTCTTGACCTCCACATGGCAGGTGAACTTTATTTCTGTTTGGCTTCAACCTCACACTCCTAGGTTCCCACCCTGGACCTTTTCTGCTGCTGAAGCCTTAATCTTCAGCGTGCAATGCTCTGACTACACCTCATCTTCTCAGCTCACTTAGCTGGAACCCAATCACTATAATTGCTGGTCATACTGAGAAGTATTTCCTCTCTAACCTTCGGCCCCTTTGACTTCACTTCCTCCATTTCCTTTGAAAATTTTCCATTATGATTATGGGAAACAGACAGCATTGCAAACACCCCTTTGCTGTGCAGATCTGGCAAAAATGCAGCTTTGTGTGAACTCAGTTACCCTGCTGCCCTGTTACCTATAGCTAAGGGTTGGAAGTCACCAGAGAAAGTATTAATAGCACAGCTGAGCTGACTCATTTAAATTAGTCATCTCCAAAGAGCAGAGCTTTCTGGAAGTCCTGCTGGTATGTTCCCTGGTAAGTCAACTTATCCTCTATTGAAGATCATTATTCCCATACCGTTTCCTTCCTTCTCAAACTCAGGTCTTGTCCCATCACATCTACAATTCTAGCTGCACTCTTCTCTCCTCCTTCCTCCTTTGTTTTATTGGAAAGAGGGAAAAGCAGCCACTTGTGCTTTGGGTTCCGCCTCCTCTTGCCTTCTCCAGGTTTCTTTCATCATTAGTTTCTTCCTTTTACTGAAGCATCCCTGTTGGCATGCAGCTGTCTGGTGGTTTCCATCTTTAAGAAAAAGTGAAGCCTAAACCTCCCTTGCATCAGACAGCTGTATAGATCTCACCTCATTCCTCTGCACACACTTATAGCCTAAATTCTCTGCAGAAGTCTCTCCACTCACAGGGCTCTGTTCCTCTCCCTCATCCTCCTTTCCACCCACAAAAGAGGGCAAGATCTGTCCCAACTACCCCCACTGAAGTGGTTTTCAGAGACCCACATGAGCCCCCTGCTACCAAATTCAGTGGATTTCTCTGTCTGTATTTTAGAGCGTCATTTAAAATGCTCTACCCTCTTTTATTCCTGATTTTTCTTCTGTCTCACCAGCCATCCCCTAAGTCACTTTTCTGCCCTTGACACTTCTCCTCTCCTAATCCAGGGCTCATTCTTAGACTTTCTTCTCTCCTCTGTCTTCATTCTCTCCTTGGTTCCTCGCACATCCAGTTACCCATGACTTTACTGATGAAGTTCCAGACATGATGTTCCAAAATATAGCACCTTGGATGCTGGATGCTTTAAGCTGACAGAATCTGAGAAATGGCAGGTTCAGGAAGGAATTTCCCCTGAAGCAGGTCCTTAGACCCTCATGTGAGAGGTGCCTTCCTAAACCCAGAGGGAAGTAGCATCCTTAACTCTGAAGAAGGGAGGCTCAGAGAGGAATCGGAAGGAACAGGTGAGTTTGCTAAGTTTCCCCCAGTTTACTACACTTAGCTCATACTCCGTCTTATCCCAGTTTCCATGAGATTCCACTTTTCCACTCTTCATCAAACTGAGCATAAGAACACTTAGGTTTAACTTCTGGTCTTTTCCTTACAAAGGCTTCTGTGTCACATAAAACTTGTAGCAAATGAATTCATATGCATTTCTCTTGTTAATCTGTCTTTTGTTACAGAGACCCATCCAAGAACCTAGAAAAGGTAAAAGGAAAACTATATTTTTCCTTTCCTGCAGTACTTCATGCTGATGACTTCCAAGTTCACACCTTCAGCTCTGACGAATCCTCTGAACACCTGGCTAAGGTGTCAACTCCCCACTTGACAGGCTTGTGAGAGGACTCTCTGCCACAGCATGACCAAATGGAGCTTAGGATCCTTTCTATACTCAATGCAGCCCTTCTCCCACGGTTCTTCTGCCTAGTCCATCCCCTCTTAGTGAGAAGCAAGCATGTACCCTTTCACTAGCACAGAAAGCCTAGCAGCTGTCCTATGGTTTTCCTTTTGGTTATCTGTCCATTTCTCGCCATCGTTGTCTCCTAGATGAATTAACCTAACCCACGTCCACTCATCCTTCTACAAATCATCTCCACCCCAGAGTGAGAAGTTAAAAATCCCACACCGTATCAGTCTGTTTTCCCAGTTAGACACCTCTGAAGAGTTTGCCATAAACCTTGCAGTAAAATCAAAGCCCTTTATTATGACCTTCAAGGCTCATGATGTAGCTCTCCCCTTCCTCTCCCAAACTCTGAAAACCTTGGCAACCTTTCCATGCTTCAGGGCCTTTGCACACACCACAGCTTCTGTTCTCTCAGCCTTCTGCATGTCCCCTCATTCCTATCATTCAGGTCTCCTGGTCAAGCACCCCTTTTCCAGAGAAGGCCTCCTTCACTGAGCTTCCCATCCCAGCCTGCTGTCAAACTCCACTATCCTCTAACCCCACCCCTGTGCTCCCTTATATTTCCCCATATCAGTTGGTTCTGATCACAATGTGAAATACTCTTCATTTTCTCTTCTGGCAATAAATACTATAGAAACAATCAGAGTTGTGAGAAAAGATTTATGTGCAAGATTGCTTGTGTAATATCATTTTATAGTGACAAAAACATTAGAATCAAACATTTTGAGATAAACAAATTACAGTATATCTTGAAGACAAAGTACTTGTACAAATACATTAACATTGTGTTGTTCAAGAATGGTTGACCATCAACAGAGAAATGGATAAAGAAGATATGGTACATATATATAATGAAGCATTGCTGCTGCTGCTGCTGCTAAGTCGCTTCAGTCGTGTCCGACTCTGTGCGACCCCATAGACGGCAGCCCACCAGGCTCCTCCGTCCCTGGGATTCTCCAGACAAGAATACTGGAGTGGGTTGCCACTTCCCCCTCCAGTGCGTGAAAGGGAAAAGTGAAAATGAAGTCGCTCAGTCATGTCCAACTCTTAGCGACCCCACGGACTGTAGCCTACCAGGCTCCTCCATCCATGGGATTTTCCAGGCAAGAGTACTGGAGTGGGGTGCCAGTGCCTTCTCCGTAATGGAGCATTACTCAGTCATTAAAAAGAATGCCATTTGCAGCAACATGGATGGACCTAGAGATTGTCATACTGAGTGAAGTAAGTCAGACAGAGAAATATCATATGACATCCCTTACATGTGGAATCTAAAAAGAAATTATGCAAATGAACTTACTTACAAAACAGAAGGAGACTCATAGACTCAGAGAATGAACTTATGGTTTCCAGGAGGAAGGATGGGGAAAAGGGATAGTTAAGGGAGTTTGGGACGGACATATACCCACTGCTATATTTAAAATGGATAACCAACAAGGACCTACTGTAAAGCACATGGAATTCTGCTCAGTGTTCTGTGGCAGCCTGGATGGGAGGAGAGTTTAGGGAAGAATGGGTGCATATACATGTATGGTTGAGTCTCTTCTCCGTTCATCTGAAACTATTGCAGCGTTGTTAATCAGCTACACCCCAATACAAAATAAACATTTTAAAAATGGTTGACTTGCTGTTTTTAGTTTTTTGCAACCACAAACAATGCTACTCTGATCACCTATCTATCTACCTGCGTGTATACCTCTCTCCCTATTGATATAAGGATATAGTGACTGCCGTTTTTATTTCGTAGGTTGGATTCACAAGAGTGGAATTATCATATTAATAGCAAATAGAAGGGCTTTTTCAAAATTTGAATAGATATTAGCAGACCACCTCCTTAAAATATATTAACCATTCCTACTATTTCACCCTAGTTTTGTCAGCACTGATTGTTTTCAATCTCTTTATTTTTCCAGGATTTTATTTAAGAAATGGGATTTTATTGTCTATGTACAGTTCTGTGAATGTCAATAACTTCAGAAAACCATGTCCTAATATCCCTTTCTAACTTCTTTTCTGCCTTCGAAGGTAGGGTCAGGAAGTGGGGGAGAGAGACTTCCAAGCTGGCTCAGTAACAACCTCACTAACTGAAGTTATTTACTCATCATTATTTTCATAATAGCTAAAATCTGCATACAATTTTCTGTTTATAAAATGCTTTCAAATACATCATCAAATTTAATATGAGGTACAAACCATGTGCAAAATGGTTTGTAAAGCACAGAAGTAGCTCATTATGCATAAATGTAAAATGCCTTTTACTGCACTGAAGCTTGTCAGGAGAGAATGTGCTTTTACTCCCCACGGCTGTCTATAACCCTGATTCAGGAGGAGTCTGGGAGTTGTATACGTCAATACTTGTGTTGGTGGACCTATTCCATCCTCCGACCTTCAGCACAGACTACCTGAAAGGTACCATTCTTGATCCCAAGTGCTATTTGGGGATGCATTTAAATTCTTGATATGTGCCTCAAAGCTTGCAAAAAGCATAGCATCTCAAAGTGCCAATTTCATGCCTACTTTACAGCTCTGCCTTAAGAAGTTGCCACTTTGGGGCTGTGTGGAAAGAGAGAAAGGGCAGCAGCCCAGACACACGAGACAGGCGAGCTTTATGCACCTGGGCTCCTGCTCGCTATGGCATGGCCAAGAGCATCTCATGAAACCATGGCTGTGTGCCTGCCATTCCCCCCAAATTACTGGGGCCCAGTTTGGCACGCCAAGAGGCATCCATGAGGTCAAATTAAGAGGAGATCACCTCCCTGGGTCTAGTGTGAGGAGAAAACAGCCTTCTGCAGACAAAAACCTGCCTCTGAAAAGGCTCAGCAGGACACAACATCTGAAGGTATTTGCCACTCTTGATATTGAAAGTCAAATCGCTCTCATTCAGGAGCAAAGCCCATCTTCTCTTTTTATGTCTCAGTGCTTATTGACAAAAGCAAAGTTAGAATAGTAAAGAGGAATTGTTCCGCTGGGGCTTTCATGTGGAGGAGGCTGTGCAGACAGGGCTCAGTGATCCACCTCTTGGGGAGGGACGGTGGACACAGCAGTGAAACCGAGACATTGAGCGGGGAAAACGCATCGTGCTCCGCACTTCCGCCTCCTCCTTCTCGTGAGCACTCATAGGACACTGACGTGGAAATGTCACTGTGATTTGGGGCCAAGACAGTGTACGATGGCTTCTCTTCCTCTTCCTATCCCACCATCTCAGACCTTAAAATAGAGCAAACTGTCTAAAGAATAGGAAAGACAAGTGATCTCTAGAGCCACCATGTTTACCGAGTCCGGGAGGAGCTGTTGGCACAGGCTACCATGCCAATGACGCCCCCTGGAGTTGTGCAACACTGAGCTCCCAGGTCACCTTTTTGGCATCATCTAAGGTCAGTCGGAACTGTATTGATCATCCTCTTCTGCTCACAAGCATCCATCTTCTTTGGAAAGGATATGGAAAATTCCCCCATCTCCCAAAGAAGCCAACCCATAGTAAAGGAGAGACTCTTCATCTCAAACCATTCCACATTTAATTCGGGATTCATCAACTATGAAAACTTAATTTAGGGGAAATTGGGTCTTCACAATCCTATCTTGAAATACAGGGAAGCGTGAAGTTATGTGTAGCACTTTGGAGAATTTTGGAATGCATAGTATTGGACTTCGATGTGCCAAGTAGAAATAGCTTACATTTGCGTGCAGGCACATTTTATCCAGTGAACTTTATCTTCTCTGCTAAGTAAGTTACTCCCTGGCTTTAAACAGCTACTGACTTTTTAAAAAATCTACAAGTCACCCTGAGTTGAGATAGTCATTTTCATAGAGGCTGCAGAGAGGAGCCATGCTGGGATGAACTAGTTATGAACTAAATTCACAGGGGCTTCCCTGGTAAGAAGATGAGTCAGTCCTAGACTACCTCTTCCTTGCAAAGGGCAGGTGACTAGCTGGTCTGATTGTGTGTGTGTGTGTGTGTGTGTGTGTGTGTGTGTGTGTGTGCGTGTGTGTGCGTGTGAGTGCACACACCATTAACTTCAGTGCTTATTGATCATCTTGTGGCCCCTGATTTCTTTTTACTTTTTGGTCTGATCTTTCCAGGATGCTTTTAATGTTCCAATCACCCTGATGGATTAAAAGTTATAATTGTTTTAACCAAGTGGATCTTTGCCTTTGATTCTTCATGTTTCCAGATTAATTTCTGATTTTTGAGGCTAATGTATTCCCGGTCAATTATGTTGTGAGCTCTATCTGACTTGGCATCCTGGGTCTCACATAATCAGACTTTGGGACTGTAGACAATTTAAAGTCTTTGAGCCAGGTTTTCCATCCTAATACTGTGGAAATTATGGGAGTTCACTCAGGGGGTTGCTTTTTGACATTGTCTCATTCCACATGGGAATACGCATGCATTTCCTGGTTCACTGTAGGTGCTTAGAGGAGAGCAACTAAACCTAAACCTGCCTAATGACCAAGGAAGTAAGAGGAAGCCAGTATCTGGTGAGTACAAAGAGCCTGGGGTCACATACCATTAATTATTTCATGATCTTTGATTGTTCTCAGTGCCCTTCAAACAATGCATCCAACCTCCCTCTTGTAGCTACAATGATATCAAATCAGTTTTGCTATTCCTTTTTTTTTTTTTACCCCAAAGCTACCTTTCCATAGTTATTAAATACCTACTGTGTTCTAGGTGGCTTCCCTGGTGGCTCAGTGGTAAAAGACCTGTCCGCAGTGCAGGAGACATGGATTCAATCCTCTGGGGAAGCGAATGGCAACCCACACCAGTGTCCTTGCCTGGGAAATCCCATGGACAGAGGAGGCTGAGAGGCTAGAGTCCTCCTGAGAGGCTAGAGTTTCCAGGCCCTAGAAACACATCACTTTTTGAGGTGTCCATGGACTCCCAAAAGAGTCAAGGCATCAACTTAGTGACTAAACAGTGGCAACAACTAAAGTTCTAGATGTTCAAGGCAGTTGAAGGTGATAGAGAAGTTTTAGAGCTGGGTTAGAAATGGACTCTGCTGTGAGAATTCATATGAAATGGGTCAGCTCTGAATAAAAGTATCACAGGTGGTGATGGAGCCCATGCTACTGATGGGATGATAGGGAGTCTCATTTCCCTTGGGCATCATCCTTGTAGGGAGGAAGCCGAGGTTATTTATCTCAGCATTCCCAGAACCTAGCAGGGAGGTCTGCAGAACCAAGTGGAGTAACTGACAAGTTGAATAAGCTCCCCCATCCCTGTGAGCCTTTCTCACAGTGCTACACACACTCCATAATGTCTCCTTTCCATCAATGTAAAGAACTGTTTGTTTCCATTCTGTTCTGTAAAGAGGTTCTTTTATAAAAGGAAAGCACTGGAAAGCAAACATTACAATGCAACATATGCTAAAATGTGACTGAAATGGCAAAGATCTCAAATCCAGGAACTGTAATTGAAAAACCAGGAGAGGTGGATAGGAAAAAAATAATCGGGAGGCACAGAAGGGCCATCAGAGGGAGTTTTTAGAGAGCTTTCTGCTCCAGAGACCCTTCTAAGAAGTGGCAGTCAGAACTACTTATCTTCTCCAAAGGAAGCATCTGGATCTGCACCCAACTCAAAACATGAGATGGATGTTTTCACAATGTAGTGAGAGATTCTGTCTCTCAGGTCCAGTTTTTGATGACATAGAAGGAACTTCCTGGCTGTTTGCTCTTATCCAGAGATGCTGCCAAGAAACACAACTGAATTCCTAACCTGTGAGCATCAGTACCACTGCATCTTGTCTGTTGAGCAAAGCCTGAAAACGAAAGCCCTGGAAACTACTGGAGCTGCCACTGTTGGGTGTTGACCTCATTACCCCTGAGGACCATTTGCCTTTTTGAGATGGGAGGAGGAAGAAATTCCTGTCCTTCAACTCTAATCTCACTTGTTGCTGTTTAGTTGCTCAGTCATGTCTGACTCTTTTGCGGCTCCATGGACTGTAGTCCACCAGGCTCCTCTGTCCTTGGGATTTCCCAGGCAAGAATACTGGAGTGGGTTGCCATGCCCTTCTCCAGGGGATCTTCCAGACTCAGGGATGGAACCTGTGTCTCCTGCATTAGCAAGTGGATTCTTTACCACTGAGCCACTGGGGCACTCCATATACCTCAAACACGGAGTTCATCTGTTCAGCAAGTATTATTTAACCACCCGTCTACGCCCCATCGCATCAGGCCCTAGAAACACATCACTTTTTGAGGTGTCCTAATTTTGGAATGCCCATAGTTTTATCATCTGAAGCTTTACAAAAACTATTATTGAGTAATAATATCCCAACAAAGTATCCTTGGAAAGTGTTTTCCTGTCTACAGTGCGCTTTCACATACATGGTTTTACTTGAGTGTCAACAAATTTTGAGGCAACTGGGGAGGGAATATCATGCTTATTTTATTGCTTAAAAAAACAGTGGCTCAGAGAAGTTATTTGATTTACTTAGCTAGAATTTCATATCTAATAGGAGTGGAATTGGGGCATATCTGATAATAATTTCCATTCAAACAAACTCCATTACATGCCAAATCAGTCTTTATCTTGTAGAGATTCTGAGCTGAAAGAATTAACCAACATGACAAATATGAATCTTGAATAGAATGCTTTTTAATCATCATCACTCATACAATTAAATACCAGTTTGTTTCCTAACACCTCCCTATAAAAGTTACCCAGATATTTACTGATCCTTATTTCCAAAAATACCTTACCAGCCAGTGTGTTGGTTGATGAGCCAACCAACACATTGTTCCATTCTGTTAATTATGCTCTCCTGGGGAATGTTAAGAACTAAGCTTGGATGAAGCATTGGAGAGTGGGGCCTGACCCCCCGCCCCTCCTTGGGACTAGGGGCAGGTTAACACTCGCCTCCGGCAGATGAAACAGGGCTCCTTGCTTTCCACGGAGCCTCCTAGCTACTCTGGCCTTTGCTCTGAGAACTCTGCCCTCTTATTTACAATAGCGCATTCCTAAAACAGAACCAACATTTGTGAAAGGTCAGCCGCCAAGAAGAGCAGAGAATACCAGTGGAAGTGACAGAAGAAAATAAACAAACTGGAAAACATCGGTCTCGAATGTCTTCCCAGACTGGCCATTTTGGGAGAATGGTCTATAAGGCCGATAGCTGAGATGCTGGAAGATGATGCTCTGCGCTTTCATCCCTATCCCTGACATCACAGGGACTTGTAGAAGCTGGTTTACTTAGTGGCTACTCCTATTTATGCTTCTGATTACTTACATAGGCTGCTGTCTGGCGTTAATACATACGCTTGACTATGCTTGGAAAACATATTTAGCAGATAGTGAATTATAGTACTAATAATTCAAGGTGGTGAACTGCGGGTGTGGAAAGTGGGAGGAGAGGGCAGGAAAGGCATTGCTTTTTCTAACTCCTGATGTGCTGCACAGCTTTGTTTTAAGGGCTGGACATTGCTGAGCACAATTGCACACAAGTCCATGGGGTCGCAAAGAGTCAGACACAACTGAGCAATTGAACTGAACTGAAATGAACATTGTATTTGGAAAGAACTGTGCCCAGACAGTTGAGCTATCAAAGCTCAAAGCTTACCTGTTCTGTGATCCTACCTGAGTCTCTTTCAGGCTCTTTCTAATTGGTCTGAAGTACCATCTGAAGTACTTATTTCATCCTATTGGAAATGTCCTTGCCTTGGGGAGGGATGCATCTAAAGCTCCATCAGCTTGATACTGACAGTACAAATCTCGCAAACCTGAGCTAGGTTATCACTCAGTTCATCAGAGACAGTGACACAGAGTGCAAGAACTAGCAATGCTTTAGGTGGCTGTTTATAAGAAGTGTGCCTGGGACACCTCAGGGCCCAGAGTCCCCTGAAGACGATGTATGTGCTTACTGAGCCCATGTTGAGCTCCCGTGGAGATTATGATTTACTCGGATATTATCAGGTGAGTCTTATGGCAGCATCTATCATGAGAGACAAACTTCCTCCGATTTACCATAAGGTTCTGGACTTTGTCTTTGAAATCAATCTCATAAGATATTAATGTTTCTATATAGGTCAGTGCCAAAGATTTGTGGTATGGCACTACTAAAATTTATTAATTTATAATAGCAGTAAGGATAATTCCTGGAAATTTTCACTCTTGTAAGAATAGCTGAAGGCCCTCCCCTCCTTAAGAAAATGTGGCTTATTATAATAGTCATCTGCATATCCTGGGGGCTAAATCACTTTCCTTGAAATGAAGCAACTCGAACAATTAAACCTTGATAAAAAGTTGCCTATAATAACTGGTAGGAATCCTACTCCTATGCCAAACTTATAAAATAAATTCTACTTAACAGTTTGAATTGTGTAGGATTTTGTGAAAAAAACTTAATAATATCATGTGTTATTCCTCTTGGTTTTATTTTAAAAATGCTTTTTTTTTTTACTTTTCATGTGTTTACGTATGCATATCAATAAATGAAAATATAAACCATAAAATATAAATGCATGTATCATTCATATATGTGATTTACATCATGTCTACGTATATATACATCTCTCTCTTTCACACCCACACCAACATCTACACCCCCCCCCCAACACTCACACACAACTATATCCACTACATAGACAGCCTTTCCTCTTATAAACTTTTATTTTTTCTGGAAGTTATTCTTCTGTACTAACTGAACCTTGAGGGTGTTTTGCATTGATTTCTGTTTGTGTTCCTATTGCCAATTTACCACTATTTTGTCAAACGTGTGTGCTATCTTATCATGAAGGAAATACTGCAAAGAGAAAACATTTTGTTTTAGGTCAAGCTAACCTGGTTCTGATCCTGGTTCTGCCTTTTACAGGCTTTGTGAATTCAGATAAATCATCTGAGCTCCCTGAGCCTCTGTTGGTGCAAACTCTGAATTGGTGTGATATTACCTACCGTATAGGTTTTTGCATCCATGTTTATGCGCAAGATACTGCAAGAAAAGCACTGGAAACTCAAAAGTAATAGCTGTTGTAATCACCACTATAATTATAACCATAACTGAGAAATCACATTAACTTTTTTTGTTTATATTATCAATAATAATTATTTCTGACAGGAAAATAGTATAGCATAGTGGAGAGTACATGTATGAAACCTGGATTTTTTTCACTTAAGGAAACAGTCTTATTTCTAAACAAAGAAATGAGGATGGTAATGCTCTGATATCTCAAGTTCTTTTTCTTGCCATGCGTCTTCACAGTGTTGGGTGAAGGTAATTGTAGTTAAGGAAATAATATAGGTAAAGGCTCCTTATGAATTATAACATGATCTCCAAATATTGGTTATCATTCTTGCTTCATCTCATTATCCTCAGCATGTAAGAGAGGTTTGATTTACTTTGGGTCTCACTCGATAAGTTTTCAAATTTTATACACACGTTCAGATGGGGTACTCGAATATCCTTCCGATATAGTCCAAGATAATTTTATGGTCATGGTCTCGCCATGACCAATGTGGGGATAAAATTTCAGTCTATAACAAAGCTTCAAGGTCCCAGTAACTAATACTTTCTGTTGACTGGATGAGTTTAAAAAAAAATCCAAGTACATTAACATATGCTGCAGGTAACATCTTTAACAGGTTTTTTTTTTCTTTTTTTTGCAGGAGGTGGGGAGGAGGAGGTTCTTTCTTGCACAATTTTCAAAATACTTATGCAATTTAAGCTCTACCTCTCACCAACTGATGATCCAAAGCCAACTGTATTAGCTTCAAAGCCCTTGGTTCTTCCACTTAAGATACTGGGGCTAGTGAGCCTTGCAGCAAGTTATCTTTTTTCTAAGATCTCTTACAACTGTAAAACTGAATCATTTACTGTAGACAGGAGTGAGTACACTTAGATAGATGGGCATGTATACATGTGACAGTTTTACATATCTGTATTCAGAAGCTAGAAGGAAGCCTCTTATTTTGAGAGAGGAATTGAAAGAATATGATATACATATGAAAAATTAAGGTTAGATAATACCAATTTTATGGGCTAAAAAAGAAAAAATAACCCTTTGGTTACTACTACCATATCCAGATCCGATTCTTAAAATGCACAGACTGTGCTTTAAATCATGGTTCTCTTAATTAGGGTCATTGTTACAAATGAAAGCTGATTTGGGTGCTCATCTAATAAGAAAATGCCAGTTACGGTATATTATCAACCCCGACTTGCCAGGCATTGAATTTCCTGATATGGTCTGCTGGGAACCCTAAATGAACAAGAGCAATTATAAACCTAAAGTCTGCAGCCATTTGTTGGCATTATCTCAGGATAATTTCCCTGAAACATCCATGATGAAATGCAAAGGTAGATAATTTAAAAATCCATTTAAAATAGCTGTGGTATAATTTAAGCTAAGGTCTTTCTCTATAGTGGACATTACAGCAAGACAGTGCATTTTGAAATGCATCTTTTACAAATGATCTTTTCTTAGCTAACATGGCCATCGGAAGCACTTTAAACACGTTTAAATAATTTTCTTTAGCGTGGTATGAGTAAAAATAAAAAACAACATTGGTATTATTTGGTTATTGTTTAAATAAAGTCATAAAAGTTCATCTTAACAGAAGTCTGCCAGTGGCTCATCATAAGCCAAAGGAAAGAAAAAACTAGGAAAACTTCAACAATTAAAACCCCATTTTTCTCTCTTGGCTTTGCATAATGTTAAATCCCTTGTTCTTTAGGTGACTTGAGTAGCAAATTATAAGGTGAAGACATGTTTGCTTTGTGGACACATAGATATGATAACTGTGCTGAGGGAAAACTGATTTTAATTTTTGTTTAATTTTCTTTCTATCAAATAACTTCTCATCAATCAAATGTGTCCCACAATAAATGGAAATAATAAAAAATAAGTGTGCCTTACAATTAACTACTAAGATAAATGAATATTGGAATTACAACAGCACAATCCTGGGTGTTTCTTTCCATCTCTCTCTCTCTGCCCTTCTCTCTTTAATTTCTCCTCTTATATTCTCAAGCAGGGACTGAATATCAAGATTAAGGTTCAATACTAGCCCAATTTTATCGTTGATGTCCCAACCCAGAGAAATATGGGCTTAGAATGGAAGTCCTGACACAGACTGGGGTCTAATAAACTACAAGATGGACCAATAAACTGCAGAAAGAGCCTATTACCAAGAGCCATTACTACTCACAGAACAGGGCAGAATTTATTTTGCTCTGAATCTTGTTGGAGATCCCTAACACAGCATGGGCAGTTTTAAACTTGGCTTTGCGTTGGAGAGAAGTCATCCCATGCTTCTCTCAGAGGAAAGCTCTGGGCTCCCAGAGAGTGGAGGCACTTCTTGTATTATCTCATGGATATCACATCAAAGTGGGAATAGACTCATCTTTGAAAGAAACTTAAAATGGGACAGTACAGAAAAGGTCAAAGGTCATACCTATGATCGATTTTAAAGAGAGCCACTTGACATGGTTTTGTAACGTCAGTGATGTCCTGGTGGTCTGTGGTCTTTTCTTCATCCTGGAAGTGACTTGGATGGGTGATGTTACAAAGGGTGCAATGGTCACCCCTCAGCTGTTTAATTTTAGCCTCTTCTCATTTCAAATTTCATGTTACCATCTTGCTCATAATATTCTGATCACTTAGTAATGACAACTTGTTGATAGTGATCATTTCATGTTGCTCACAGAAAGGTGATGAATGGTAGTTGAATCTGCCACCTCCCAGGCCCATGTTCTGACCCTTGAACATATTCTTATTCCATATATTGGGTGTTGGCTGAGTACAGAGTCGCCGTTATTCACAATGCAATGTTCATCATTTCTGGTGCTGAACTCAGAGGTCACCTTTTAAAGATGGGCTTTCAGAATGGTGGATGCAAGCAATCTCAGTGTCAAGGACATGATACCTGGCTGACTGCTTCCACCAGTGTGAATGTCCTGCCTTCTTTAGACTGTCGTGACTTTGACCCTGATTTGTCCCTGGGACTTTTGCTCTTGCTTTTGCCCCATTGAGGATTTCATTTCTCATTTGCTTCCTCAGAATTGAACATTTTCCCCCAAATTGTTCCCTGCCTTAGATTCAGTCTTGGCATCTAAACTCCTACCTTCTCCGGGTTGTCACATTTATATTTCTGAACTGACTCACACCCCTATCACATACAAATCCCACCAGCTCCACCTTGGCCAGAGGCGATTTTGGGGATAGATTGGATCTGTGTTTTACCAAAGACTGAACAAACTGTGTATCTATATTAAAGTCAAACATCATAAAATCAAACAGCTCAGGCAAGTGTTTTATGCAAACATACAAATTATATGCTAGGAAAGAACAACAAAAAATGTATCGAGGAGTAAGAAGGAAACAGTGGTGAGTCAATACATCCTGTGCAAAGATCTTTCTTCACTCCTCTGTCATCTTTCTCTCAGCTTGTTGGTTGTTACAGTAAATAATTAGACGGAGAGCAATTCTGAGCCACTTTATGTGAACATTGTTAAAGGAAATAAAGGTGAAGGTAGACAAATACAAAAACTACTAAGAAACCCTGAACAGAAACAGCTAATTATAGAGGTGCTATTAAAATGCATTTTTTTCCCTTCTTGAAACAGAATTTTTGTTTGATAATTAACAGATCTACAGGGCCCATTACATTCTCAGACTCTGAAGGTATTGATTCCTCTGTCTCTTGCTGCCACATTTGTTCTTTCTGGGTCTTCTTCCCCTGAGAGTTTTGCTGATTTCATAATTGAAGGGTGGAGTGAAGACCCGGGAAGTCACCAAAGATGACCTGCTGTGTGAGGGACAGGCATAGTATCTGCCTGGGCTGTGGAAGGGGGGCTACACCGTTGCCTATGCAATTTTCCTGCTTTATTTTATCTTATGCTTTTGGCAATGATTTTCACAACAGTAAGATTTCTCATAAGGGTGTGGTTCAGAAAACAAAAGCACTCATGAAAATATGCATATTTAATCTGAACTTATTCTCTACCATTGAGGATGTATTTATCCTTTAAAACAAATAGTTCCATTTAAACTAGATCTCTCTGTGTTTTGTCAATTAAAAGCAACGGAGGGTAATTTTTTTTTTTTCAACCGTGAACTCAACTTATAAACCAGAAGCTCTTGGGATGGGGTGAGTATGATAATACGATACTTCTCTATTCCATAAGGGGGTTTTCCTTTGAGCTGAGATGTCCCTAAAAACAGCATCATCGTGCCTCTTCTTAGGGACCAAGGTTAGAGTTGAGAGGACTCTGAATTTTTCTTCCAGGCTGTAAGCTGTGGGATGAGGGGTTGGCTTTGAAGGCATCTTGGAAGCAAGTTAGGTATCAATATATCTCAGTGGAGAATGAGGTTTTGTTTGAATGGCATTTTGACTGGCAGCAGACAATTTATTTAGCTCCTAATGGCATCCAGAATTGTTCACTAGCAAATAGCTACCATGAATTCTCTGATCAGTAAGAGAACATTTGTTGACCATTTTGTCTCAGGTAAGATACAATCATGCAAACTAAAAATTTTTTCCTTGAAAGCACAGTGGGAAAAATATAGAACTTATTATTTTATTCTAAAATGAGATTTTTCTAAAAAATAAAGATCATATTTTAATAGTGGGAGGCATTTTAGTACTGGAGGACAGTTCCAGATTGAATACAGAGTGAAATGATTTTGCTTTGAATTTCTGGATTCAATGATCTATGGAAAACTCAGCAGTGGACACAGGACTGGAAAAGATCAGTTTTTCATTCCAATTCCAAAGAAAGGCAATGCCAAAGAATGTTCAAGCTACTGTATAGTTGTGCTCACTTCACATGCTGGCAGGGTAGTGCTCAAAATCCTTCAAGCTAGGCTGCAACAGTACGTGAAATGAGAACTTCCAAATGTACAAGCTGGATTTAGAAAAGGCAGAGGAACCAGAGATCAAATTGCCAACACTATTTGGATAACAGAAAAAGCAAAGGAATTCTTAAAAACAACATCTACTTCTGCTTCACTGACTAAGCTAAAGCTGTGTGCATCACAACAAGCTGTGGAAAATTCTTAAAGAGATGGAAATAACAGACCACCTTACCTGTCTCCTGAGAAACCTGTATTCAGGACAAGAAGCAACAGTTAGAACTGGGCATGTAACAATGGGCTGTTCAAAATTGGGAAAGGAACATGTCACGGCTGTATATTGTCACCCTGCTTATTTAACTTATATGCAGAATACATAATGCAAAGTGTTGGATGAATCACAAGCTGGAATCAAAATTGCCAGGAGAAATACCAACAACTTCAGTTATGCAGATGATACCCCTCTAATGGCAGAAAGCCAAAAGAACTAAAGAGCCCCTTGATGAAGGTGAAAGAGGAGAGTTAAAAATCTGGCTTATTGAAACTCAACGTTCAAAAAATTAATATCATGGCATTCAGTCCCATCATTTCATGGCAAAGAGATGGGAAAAAAGTGGAAACAGTGACTTATTTCATTTTCTTGGGCCCAAAAATCACTGCAGATTGGTGACTGCAGCTATGAAATTAAAAGATGCTTTCTCCTTGGAAGAAAATCTCTGACAGACCTAAACAGTGTATTCAAAAGCAGAGACATCACTTTGTGGACAAAGGTCCATATACTCAAAGCTATGGTTTTTCCAGTAGTCATGTACGGATGTGATAGTTGGACCATAAAGAAGGCTGAGTGTTGATGAATTGATGCTTTTGAATTATGGTGCTGGAGAATACTCTTGATAGTCCCTTGGACAGCAAGAAGATCAAACCAGCCCATTCCAAAGGAAATCAACCCTGAATATTTATTGGAAGGACTGATGATGAAGCTGAAACTCCAGTACTTCGGCCACCTGATACAAAGAGCCAACTCACTGGAAAAGACCCTGATGCTGGGAAAGACTGAGGACAGGAAGAGAATGCGGTGGCAGAGGATGAGATGGTTGGGTGGCATCACTGACTCAATGGACATGAGTTGAGCAAACACCGGGAGATGATGAAGGACAGGGAAGCCTGGTGTGCTGCAGTCCAGAAGGTCACAAAGAGTCAGACACAACTTAGCAACTGAACAATGAGACGAAGGATATAGCATGTAGTAGGTCTTCAATTAACTCTTGCTTGATGATAATATTTTTTTGAAATAATATCCTCTGGGAGTCAACAAAATAGAAAAAAACAAAAAGGATTTTGTATAAAATTTCTCTGCCTCCTTCCACCTTCCCAAACTGCTGGAGAGTGTTGACAGAATGTGTTGTGAAATCAGTGATGAGGAGAGACTTTCATTCCTTTACGTGGTGGGATTAACAAAACAGGTGGTTGAGGGAGGAGGAAACAAGTGTAGGAGAACAAGGTCCGATCTGTTCTGACAGCCTGGCAATAAAAAGCCTTTTAATCTAGACAGAGCCACAGAAACTCCATGATCTGACTGAAGGTAGCTCTTGAATGCCAAGAGTTCATATGCACCATAAGTTCCTTTGTGGGTTCAGCCTCTCAGGATGTCCCTTGCCTGGCTGGTCCCCAGAGATCAGAGTAGACTGCCCATGTGACGATTTCACGTGTTGCCTGCCTGCATCACAGATGTAGCCTTACCACCAGGGCTGGTGATTTATTCCTGAAATGTGATGCAAGTCATCAAAACAAAAGCCGAAAGAGCGCAAGTTGTGCTGCACCGTCACTCAGACCCTGTCTCTGTGCTGGGCTCCCGCATCCTTGAGTAGCCAGCCTCCTTAGAATGTCATCTGAATGTCTTTTTCTCTTTGGCAATGCTCAGGGCTCGTCTCTCTTTTTTTTTTTTGATGCCAAAAGCCTGAACAATAATTTGATTCTCTGCGTCAGGCAGTACTTGGCACAGTCATTTCTGAAGTGGAGCTGGTTGGTAACCTCTGTGATCGTAAGGTGCAGCATCTCCCTTCCTGAAGCGTCTGAACGAGCAGGCGGGAGTCTGTCCGCATCCCGGGCCCCAGCCGCCCTCCTTTCATCCTTCTCTCTCCCACACACGCCCTCTCTCCCGCGCTACTCACCCACCAAGGCTGGTCTGGCCGCGGCAGCCAGAGGCCGACATCAACGCGGATTCCCAGCTAGCGGCTCTCCGCTCGCGCTGGCCTAAGAGGGAGACAGAGAGAGGGTGTGAACCAAAGAGAGCGCGGGCGCGGAGAAGCAGCGAGCGCCCCAACGGCCTGGCATACAGGAGCCTGAAGAAGGAAGCAAAACCCGCCCTTCTCCCGCTCTGTGCGACAGGCCTGGGCAACACGGGCCCGTGCGCTGCAGAGCGGGGTCTGAACTGCGCCAGCGCTCTTTCGGTTTACAAACAAGAGGCCTCATTTAGAAGAAAAATCCCCTATCGGACTATTTCTTTGTGTTTATCCGCGTGGAAAAAATATCTGTTCAGAGAAGGTGGCGGGTGGGAGGGTGGGTATCGAAGATGGCTTATTAGCTCTCAGGCTGAATCATGATTGCGAAGGGCAATTGGGAAATCATTATTCATCTTTAATTTCCCGACTGAAAATAATAAAGAAATGAAGGATGGCTAGTTCTGAGCACTCACTGCATGAAAATATTCAGTCGATCTCCTTGTCACTCTCCAGCCAGATTCCTCATAAGCAATGCAGCAGATCCTGTTAGTATGTGCTCACATGTCTCCTTTTTTCTTAATGATGTATTATGGGAATATGAGAGGATGCGATTAGGGTCACCAGTGGATAGAACACTCCAGAGAGTTTCTTGATATCTTCTGGGTTAGCCAAACCACCACAGGTGCCGAGCCCCTGGGTCCTGACTGGCTACAGGATGAGCTGGGGTGCTGCCATCAGGTCTCACAAGTGGTCCGCTCAAGTGGGCTGGAAGGACAAGGGTGGAGCTTCACGGAAAGGATAAAAGGTGGCATATTTTATTGCTGAATACTTCCAGACATCTCCATCGGGAAGGTTTATTGATTTCTCAAGTGAAGGAGGGGAAGAAATCTAAGACACAAGACTGCATGCTGGGAGCAGGGGGAGCTGTCTTTTCTTAAAATGATACATGAGTCTTTGCTAAATTAGGTGAAGTAGGACTCTGCTATGGAAGAACAGCTCTTTAATTTTAATGATAAAATGTGTTTTAGGGGGAGATAAGATGAGTAAAGATGTTGGTCTTAGAGTATATTCTGTTGTTATTCAGTCACTAAGTCGTATCTGACTCTTGTGACCCCCATGAATTGTAGCCTACCAGTCTCCTCTGACCAGGATTTCCCAGGCAAGAGTACTAGTGTGGGTTGCCATTCCCTTCTCCAGGGGATCTTCTCAACCCAGGGATAGAACTTGTGTCTCCTGCATTGGCAGGTGGGTTCTTTTACCTCTGAGCCACCAGGGAAGCTGTATATCTGGTTTTTCATTTTAGGCCTAAAATTGTTTTGTGGAAGACAATTTTTCCACGGACAGGGGGTGGGGGAATGTTTTCAAGATGCTTCAGGTACATTACATGTATTGTGCTCTTTATTTCTA
Organism: Okapia johnstoni; assembly: GCA_024291935.2. Classification (NCBI taxonomy): domain Eukaryota; kingdom Metazoa; phylum Chordata; class Mammalia; order Artiodactyla; family Giraffidae; genus Okapia; species Okapia johnstoni. The sequence continues at coordinate 7,428,447 of CM044326.1, forward strand.
TTGTTATTCAGTTGTGCTATATAGTGAAATAATTATACAACCCAGCATAATACAGAATCACTGGGAACACTGAGCTTATTTTCCTGCAACCAGAGCGGCTGTAAATACAGATAAGCTTTGCTCTCTTGCCTGCTGCTCACCCCTTGCTGTGAGGCCTGGTTCCTAACAGTCCATGGCCCGGGGATTGGGGAAACACAATTTTAGACAGTCCTTTTGAATACTCTTTTCTAAATTCTTAGAAGTATTTCTTGAGTGCTCTGAGATCCTAGAAATGTGATTGAACACTGCACAAAGTCACAGATATAGGAGAACAACAGGGGACGGTAACCATGTAGACTTGTGGTAGCCTCTTCTGTACAGATAAGAATGAGAACTGAATAAGGATGCCAAGTTTGGAGAATATCTTCACTGGAGATCTACATGTAGGGTATGGGTGTGTGTGTGTGTTCAGTTGCGTCCGACTCTGAATCACAAAGGGAGAAGCCCTAGCACAAATGTCAACGCTCTGAAGTGCTAGAATGCTAATGTTGTGAACAATTAGATTTTCTCTAGAAATAATGTGCCCTTGTTTTTTTTCTATGCTTCTTCAATTTTCATACGATGATGAAACACATGACAAGAATGAATTTAATACAGAAATAAATCATATGTTTACAGCATATGTGGAGGCTAAATGATATGATGAAATAGTGTATAAAAGATAGTTTTACCATAACAGTTTTTAACAATTTTAAATATATAAGTAGAGTAGGAAATGACAACCCACTCCAGTATTCTTGCCTGTAAAACTCGGTGGACAGCAGAGCTGGTGGGCTATATAACCCATGGGGTCATGAAGAGTCAGGCACGACTGAGCATGCATGCACATATATATAAAATTATTTCCTACTATACAAGGTCTGGGCTTCCCAGGAGATGCTAGTAATAAAGAACCCTCCTGCCAATGCAGGAGATATAAGAGACATAAGAAATCTTCTTGATCTCTGGGTCAGGAAGATCCCCTGGAGGAGGGCATAGCAACCCATTCCAGTCTTCTTGCCTGGAGAATCCTATGGACAGAGTCCATAGGGTCGCAAAAGAGTCAGACACAATTGAAGCGACATAGCACAAACACAAGAAAGGACTATATATACAGACAATAAGCTCAATATATGAAAAATATAATTATTTAACCAATTTCGACATATGTACACTCACGTAAATGTCATTTTCAGTGTAAGGTCTTCCACATATAATTGTAATGATATTGTTTGGTAAATTTATATTTCTTTTTTCATAGCAAATATAGATATGAATTTTGTGTGTTATTCTTGTATCCTGCAACTTTTACAAACTCATTCATTCGGTTTGGCACTCTTTTTTCTACTTACATTGGATTTCTACATAGACAATTACATGAACCATGAATAAATTTAGTTTTTTGTCTCCTTTCCAAATTTGATTCTTTTTATTTATTTATTTTTCTTGCCTTATTCAATTGAAAAGAGATCTCATACAATGTTCAATAAAGATTGTGAGAGTAGACATGCTTCTCTTACTTCTGTTATAATGGGAAAAACATTTGGTCTTTTACTGGTAAATATGATTTAACTATAAGTTTTTGTAGATATCTATTATCAGATTCAGGAATTCCCCTTCTGTTTCTAGTTTATTGAAAATTTTGATCAGAAATATTCTTTTCTAAATGTCTATTTCCATGTGTATTTAAATTATCTAATACTTTATCTGTTTTGGTTTGTTAACATAGTGGATCAGACTGATTGATCTTTAAATGTAAAACAAATCTTGCTTTCCTAAGAATAAACCCTAATTCATTTTGATTTGTTCATTTTCATTTGTAAAAATCGTTGGGTTCAATTTGCTAAAACATTACAAGTAATTTTTGTTTCTTGATTCAAGAAATATATTTTTCTTTTCTTATAACTTATTTTTTATAACAATCTGTCAATAATGCTGGCCTCAAAATACACATTGGAAAGTATTATCTCCTCAATTTCATAGAAGAGCTTGTGAGGAACTAGTGTTTTCTCTTCTTTAAATATTTGTTAATATTCATTCATAAAGCCATCTATACCTGGAATTTTCATTGCAAGAAAGTTTTCAATTATAAATTTAATTTTTTCAATCAATATAACGCCATACTTAGTACCTGTTTCTTCTTTTTTTTTTTTCCTATTTCTTCTTAAATGAACTCTAGTAGTTTGTGTCTTTCAAGAAATTGGCCCGTTCCACCTAGGTTGCTAAATTTATTGACATAATGTAGTACGTAACTTTTCCATATTAATTCTGTAATATCTGCAGAATCTGAAAGGATGCTGTCTCTCACATTCTTGATATTTATAATTTATATATATATCTCCTTTTCCTTTTCTGAAAAAGATAACTAGAAGTTTGTCAATTTTGTAGATCTCTATAAGAATCAGGATTGGTTTATTGATTTTTTTCTATATTTTTGAAACCAGATGGTCAACACTGAAATTATCAAGTATTGATTTCTATATTATCTTTGCAGCCAAAGATGGAGAAGCTCTATACAGTTGGCAAAAACAAGACCGGGAGCTGACTGTGGCTCAGATCATGAACTCCTTATTGCCAAATTCAGACTTAAATTGAAGAAAGTAGGGAAAACCACCAGACCATTCAGGTATGACCTAAATCAAATCCCTTATGATTATACAGTGGAAGTGACAAATAGATTTAAGGGACTAGATCTGATAGAGTGCCTGATGAACTATGGACGGAAGTTTGTGACATTGTACAAGAGACAGGGATCAAGACCATCCCCATGGAAAAGAAATGCAAAAAAGCAAAATGGCTGTCTGAGGAGGCCTTACAAATAACTGTGAAAAGAAGAGAAGTGAAAAGCAAAGGAGAAAAGGAAAGATATTCCCATTTGAATGCAGAGTTCCGAAGAATAGCAAGGAGAGATAAGAAAGCCTTCCTCAGCAATCAACGCAAAGAAATAGAGGAAAACAATAGAATGGGAAAGACTAGAGATCTCTTCAAGAAAATTAGAGATACCAAGGGAACATTTCATGGAAAGATGGGCTCGATAAAGGGCAGAAATGGTATGGACCTAACAGAAGCAGAAGATATTAAGAAGAGGTGGCAAGAATACACAGAAGAACTGTACAAAAGGGATCTTCATGACCCAGATAATCACGATGGTGTGATCACTCACTTAGAGCCAGACATCCTGGATGTGAAGTCAAGTGGGCCTTAGAAAGCATCACTATGAACAAAGCTAGTGGAGTTGGTGTAATTCCAGTTGAGCTGTTTCATGTCCTGAAAGATGATGCTATGATAGTGCTGCACTCAATATGCCAGCAAATTTGGAAAACTCTGCAGTGGCCACAGGACTGGAAAATGTCAGTTTTCATTCCAATCCCAAAGAAAGACAATGCCAAGGAATGCTCAAACTACTGCACAATAGCACTCATCTCACACGCATATAGAGTAATGCTTAAGATTCTCCAAGCCAGGCTTCAGCAATATGTGAACCGTGAACTTCCAGATGTTCAAGCTGGTTTTAGAAAAGGCAGAGGAACCAGAGATCAAATTGCCAACATCCGCTGGATCATCAAAAAAGCAAGAGAGTTCCAGAAAAACATCTACTTCTGCTTTATTGACTATGCCAAAGCCTTTGACTGTGTGGATGACAATAAACTGTGGAAAAATTCTTTAAGAGATGGGAATACCAGACCACCTGACCTGTCTCTTGAGAAACCTGTATGCAGGTCAGGAAGCAACAGTTAAACAGGACATGGAACAACAGACTGGTTCCAAATAGGAAAAAGTATTAAGTCTTAATATCTTCAAATCCTAAAAGATGATGCTGTCCATCACCAACTCCTGGAGTTTACCCAAACTCATCTTTCTTTTTTGGTATAGAGAATATCTTTCCTCATTCTTTTTTCCTTTAGCCTGTGTCATATTTAAAAATTATTTCTTGTTGGATATTTCTATTTCATTCAAAATGATATTTTTAAGCTTTTCATTTACTTTTTAGATTATTTACTTTTGAACAATTATTTATATGATTTGTTGTTTTTGCTGTTCACTCACTAAGTTGTGTCCAATTCTTTGTGTCCCCATGAACTGCAGCACACAAGGCTCCCCTGTCCTTCACCATCCCTTGGAGTTTGCTCTGGTTCAAGTCCATCGAACTGGCTTATATGATTGGACTTATGTATATTTCTAGGATTTTTTTTAATACGTTGCATCTGTTATTTTTGTTCTCTTTCTTTCTTTTCCTGTGTTATTCGGGATCAATGTGTTTTTTATGCTTTATTTATATCTCTATCATCAGTTTATTAACTATACCTCTCTCCTTGGATTGTTTGCTAGTGGTTGCTTTTGGGTTTATAACATGTATTTTAGACTTATCAACTACTTTCAAATAATACTATACCAGTAATACACATCACAGGAACTTTGCTATAATATTCAACAGTTGCTATTTCTGATACTTTTTGTTAGTTAGCTCAAGATTCAGGGGAGACCATTTGCAGTCTCTGGGTGTACATTTCTCTCTGGTATATATACATATATATTTGTTTTTTCTCCCTGACCAATTTCTTTTAATATTTATTTAGCATAAGTATACTTTTACTAAGTTTTTCATTTTTTGTATATCTGGAAAAAAGCCTTTATTTTGCATTCATTTATAAAAGATTTTTTTCTGGGTATATAATTTTAGGTTGACTTTTTTTTCCCTTCAATACTTTAAAGATATTTCTTCACTGTGCTTTGACTTGAATTGTTTCTGAAAAATCCACATCATCTATATATTCTTTTCTCATGAGTAATATATCTTTTATCCTCTAGCTGCATTTAAGGTTTTCTCTTTCTTACTACTTAAAGATAGTTGATTATAATATATTTTGTAAGTCATATTTCTTGAGCTTGGATTTCTTTGAACTTAAGTCTCTGGGTATAAAATTTTCATCAAATTTAGAAGTCTTTCAGCCATTATTTCATCAAATAATTTTCCTGTCCAACCTTTCTTCCACTCTTTCATGGATTGCAATTACATATATACTAAATCCAAGCTGTTTAAAATTGTTCTATACCTCACTGAAGTTCTCTTTACTATATTCAGTCTCTTTATCTTTTGTGTTTTACCTTGGGTAATTTTATGACCTCAAGTTCACTAATCTTTTCTCTTTAGTATTTAATGTACTAAATTAATCCATTGTATTCATCATCTTCACACTTATTTTTCCTCTCAAGAATTTCAAAATGTTTTTTATATCTCCATGTCTTTTCTTAGCATGATAAACTTTCTATAATCTGTCAATCTTTATCTTTTTATATTGATTTACTAATATATATCTCTTGGTATTAATCATATTTTCCTGCTTATATAAATGCTTGGCAGTTTTTTTAATTGAAGGCTAATTCTGTGAAGTATTCTTTATTCTGTTATATATATTTTTATATTTCTATAAATAATCTTGAGTTTTATAGGGCAAACAATTTATTTGATTTATCTGGGATTGTCTTAGTTTTAAAATTAAACATTCTTCATGCCAGGAACCTTTTCATTCAGGACAAACTGGAACTGCTGCTTATCAAAGTCACTTGGAAAATCTTTGATGCTTTTGAGACTTGTTTTTAAGATTTATTAGATGGAGGCAATGGCACCTCACTCCAGTCCTCTTGCCTGGAGAATCCCATGGACGGAGGAGCCTGGTAGGCTGCAGTCCATGGGGTCGCGAAGAGTTGGACACGACTGAGCGACTTCACTTTCACTTTTCACTTTCATGCATTGGAGAAGGAAATGGCAACCCACTCCAGTATTCTTGCCTGGAGAATCCCAGGGATGGGGTAGCCTAGTGGGCTGCCGTCTATGGTGTCGCACAGAGTCGGACACGACTGAAGTGACTTAGCAGCAGCAGCAGCAGAGCACCATTAATCTAAGGGTAAGTTGCTTCACTACTGAGGTAATTTCTTTCTGAGTTGTCTGCCCAATTCCCTTTGGATTATGACGTTTCTAATACTGTCCATGAAAGTAAGATTTGTGTAAGCTCCAATCGCTCTTACCTGGCTAGTTTCAATTGTTTCTTTTCCTCATCTTCATCTCTTTGCTCACACATGGGTTCAGTTCAGAGTTACTTAGCTCAAGACTCAAGAGTGACCATTTGCTGGCCTCTTTTAGAGATCGCCATCTCGTTTGTTTTTCGTCTTCTTTTTTAGAGATCACCACTTAGCACCGTATTTTGGGAAGAAAGCTGATGTTAATGTCAGAACACCCGATTTGAAATATCATCTTCATTTCATAGGACCCAAGTCCATTAAGTAAGTCATTAACATCCCTGAGTCTCTAATTCCTCATCTGTAGAATAAGGATAATAAAAAATAAAGTGTTATCAAGCCAGAGGAAGATTCTGTATTTTAATTTTTTGGGTAAAACGTAAAGCTCTATGGAAATGTAAAATAATTCAGTGATAATTTAGAGTTTTTCAGTACAAATTAAAAAAAGCATTTAGAGAAGTTTTTGTTCTCATGTCAAACTTTAGACGGAGGGATCAAACATATTGGTATATAGCTGCAGTTCCACCATTTACAAGATATTTTTATTGTCAAAGATTTCATTTGGCCAACACATCCATAATGTAGCCCACGGTATCAAAGTTTTATATCTAGCAGTTTAAATGATTTTTTTTAATGATTATTCAGTTGTCATTTGGCAGGAACAGAATTCTCCATTGTAATATACAAACTTTTTGGATACAGTGATGACAGAACAAACTTTGGACATTTAATGACTGTTCTTTTCCATATATATTCATAGATATGATTGTGAAAACACATAATGAACAAAGGAATCTGTGGCCATGCTTATTTTATTGTAGCTTTTAAGTCTTTAAATCATCAGACTATGCAAGTAAGATTTAGCATATTCACATTTAGTGATTTTTTTAGTGATTGCATTTTTCAAGTGACTATTTTAGGGTGACCCCGTGGATTGCTTATTCAGCAGCCATTCCGATCCTTCCTTGGTGGCAGAGATCTGATTTCGTTTGGAGATACTCTCATCTTCCCTCCCACAAACTCAGTGTTAGATCCTGATTATAGTAAATAGAAAAGACAATGTATGTATAAAATTAATCCCTGTTGAGACATACAGCTGTAAGTCAATTATTCTATTGCTATGAAAATATTTTAATATGCGTTTATATTAAAATACATCAATCTATTTTCTTACAAATGGTTATAGTGGTTATTGCTGCTGCTGCTGCTAAGTCGCTTCAGTTGCGTCCGACTCTGTGCGACCCCATAGACGGCAGACCACCAGGCTCCCCCGTCCCTGGGATTCTCCAGGCAAGAACACTGGAGTGGGTTGCCATTTCCTTCTCCAATGCATGAAAGTGAAAAGTGAAAGTGAAGTCGCTCAGTCGTGTCTGACTCTTCGTGACCCCATGGACTGAAGCCCACCAGGCTCCTCTGTCCATGGGATTCTCCAGGCAAGAGTACTGGAGTGGGGTGCCATTGCCTTCTCCATAGTGGTTATTACTATTGGCTTATTGTTATTATTTAATGGTTTATATTAATGATTATTATTACTCTTTGCTATTATGACACTACTGTCATGGACATTCTTATATATGTCCCTTGAAGCCATGAACTTTACTTTTTCTTTTTTCAAATAAATAACTTTTGGCTTGTTTATCCTCTCTGCCATGTTGTAGCTTCCTATTTTGTTATTTTTTTCTATTTTCATTTTTAAATGAGTTTATCCTGCTTAATCTAAATTTTGACTTGTTTTAAACTTTTATATTAAATATGTCTTCTTAATAGAACAGTATTTCCATGATCACTGAGAATTTTAGCCTTCAACTGGCACTTAAAAATGTTGTCTTCTTTATCCTTTTTTAAAAAAGTTGAAGTATAATTGACGTATAACCCTGTTTCAGGTGTACAACATAAATATTCTATATTTGTATGTATTGAAAAATGATCACAATAAGACTACCACAATAAAGTGAATATTGCAGTAAAGGAAGTCACATGATGTTTTTTGTTTCCTAGTGCAAAAAAAAGTTATGTCTACTCTATACTATAGCCTGTTAAAAGTTCAATGGCATTTTGTCTAAAAAGCAATTTAAATACAGTAATTAAAATACTTTATTAATAAAAAATGTTTAACTATCATCTGAGCCTCCAGTGATCTGTAATCTTTCTTGCTAGTGGAAGGTCTTGCCTCAATGTTAATGGATCCTGACTGATCAAGGTTGTGATTGCTTCAGATTGGGGTCATTGTGTACTCTTGAGAAGACTCTCAAAAGTCTTCTCCAGCACCATAATTCAAAAGAATCAGTTATTTGGTGCTTAGCCTTCTTTATGGTCCACATCTCACATTCATACATGACTACTGGAAAAACCATAGCTTTTACTCTACGGATATTTGTTGGTAAAGTCAAGTCTCTGCTTTTGAATATGCTGTCTAAGTTTGTCAAGCTTTTCTTCCAAGGAGCAAGGACCTTTTAATTTCATGGCTGCAGCCACCATACACAGTGATTTTGGAGCCCAAGAATATAAAATCCTCTTCACTTTCTGCCATTAAAGTGGCATCATCTGTATATCTGAGGTTATTGATATTTCTTCTGGCAATTTTGATTCCAGCTTGTGATTCATCCAGCCCAGCATTTCACATGATATACTCTGCATATAAGTTAAATAAGCAGGGTGACAACATTCAGTCTTGATGTACTCCTTCCGCAATTGTGAACCAGTCTTTTGTTCCATGTCCGGTTCTAACTTTTGCTTCTTGACCTGCATGTAGGTTTCTCAGAGGACTGTAAGGGGGTCTGGGATTCCCATCTCTTTAAGAATTTTCCAGTTTGTTGTGATCCACACAGTCAAAAGCTTTAACATAGTCAATGAAGCAGAAGTAGATGTTTTTCTGGAGTTCCCTTGCTTTTTCTATGATCCAACAGATGTTGCAATTAGATCTCTGGTTCTTCTGTCTTTTCTAAAAGATGTTCTTAATGATGTCTAAAGTGTTGAATGCTTTCTGGAAGGATTTCAGTGCCCAGGTTCATCAAATGAATTACTCTCTATGAAAAACATAGCTTGCAAAATGTATTTCTTAAATAAGATTTAAAAGTAAAAGTTGTTCCTTGACCCATGGGCTCAGAATGAATGTTTTGTTAGCAGACGTGGAAAAAACATTAATCTCATTGTCAGTCTTCATTAGATCTTTTGGGTAACCATATACATTGTAAATAGGCAGTAATATTTTGAAAGGAATCTTCTTTTTTCTGAGCAGTAGGTCTCAGTAGTGGGCTTAAAATATTAGGTAAACTACATTGTCGGCAGATGTGCTATTATGCAGGCTTTGTTGTTCCATTCATAGAGCATAAGCAGAGTAGATTTAGCATAATTCGTAAGAGCCCTAGGATTTTCAGGATGGTAAATGAGCACTAACATCAGCTTAAAGTTATCAGCTGCATTATCCCTAACAAGAGAATCAGACTGTCCTTTGAAGCTTTGAAGCCGACTATTGACTTCTCCTCTCTTGCTATCAGGGCTTCCCAGGTAGCTCCATGGTGAAGAATCCACATGCCAATGCAGGTGATGCAGGAGTCTTGGGTTCAATCTCTGGGTCAGGAAGATCCTCTGTAATGGCAACCCACTCCAGTATTCTTGCCTGGAAAATTCCATGGACAGAGGAGCCTTGCAGGCTACAGTCCATGGAATCACAAAGAGTCAGAGATGACTTAGCATGCATAGGCACGCTCTAGCTACCTAAGTCCTAGATGGCATTCTCCTCCTATATACGATAATTGTCTACACAGACAATCAATTATTTAGTGTGGCCACCTTCAGGCATTATCTTAGCTGTATTGTACATCAGCATTTGGCACTCCACAATGCACTTGTATGTCTTGGAGATGGCTTTTTCCCATAAATCTCATGTACCAACCCCTGCTAGTTTTAAACTTTTCTTCTCCAGCTTCCTCACATCTCTTACCCTTTACAGAATTGAAAAGTTAGGGCTTTCCTCAAGATAAGGCTTTGTCTTAAGAGAATACTGTTTGATCTTCTATTTAGACTGTTAAAACTTTCTCCGTATCAGTAGTAAGGTGGTTTCATTTTATCATTCCTATATTTTAGTTTCCTTCAAGAACTTTTCCTTTGCTTACACAACTCGGCTTTCCTAGCTTTCAACATGCCTTCCTTACTAAGTTCAATAATTTCTAGCTTTTGATTTAAAGTGAGAGACATGCAACTCTTCCTTGCATTTGAACACTGAGATATGTCTGTAAATTTAGTTATTTTTCAAATAGTTCACAAATTTAAGAAAAAAAAAGAAATCAAATTCATTAGAAATTTTAGTTGGAATTTAACATAGCAAACAAAATTTACTCTAGATTTTCCTAGTTTTGAAAATATATACACATATGAAAATATATTTAGAAACATATTATACCCCAACCATGTAATGTTTTCAAATGCAATAACTATTCATCACTCTAAGTATTCAACTTGTAAATACTGATTCCAGATTTCAAAACATCTCTAAAAATTCTAGCTTATCAAAATCAATACTTTTGAAAAATTTGAAGACTCATAATTTTCTTGAGGAGAATTAACTAACTTTTATGCTCCATAATTGCAAAATTTTTTTCTTTTGTAGATTTATAAACACCAATTAAGATAATAAATTTAATAAGCTTTAAAAAAATCTGTATTGTTTACTTACCTGTAGTCATCTCTACACCTGTCTCCAGTATGTCTCCATGTGATAATTATATTTTGGGAGCAATAACCAGAGATATTTGCTGCAAGAATCACTGACCAAAACAGGAGTGCCAGGCCAAAAAAAGAGAAAAAAACGTATTTGGGTAGGAAGCAGAGAGATGATGATAAGACATATAAAAGTATAGCTCACAAATTTTCTAATTTATATTTTTAAATGTTTTATGACAAGTCTACCAAACATCAAGAAGAGCTAAACTTTCTTGATTTTAAACTTATTTTCCTACCAAAATAGAGTGAATTAATCTTATGGGAATCAATATTTATCATTCTTTTGTTGTATATATTTAGATACTTAATTGGTTACCATAGCTATTACTCATGATTTCGTTTCTTATAGATCAATAAAGTTTGTAGGGAAGAAATACTGTCTCATCTTCTTTTAAGATGATTTTGTTTCAAAGAAGATTTACTAAAGCCTGCTCAGATGGAGAGGTTTATGAGAAGGGATGATGAGTGGAATCTTGTGAAAATCTAAGAATTGGAATTATGACAGAGTTACAGAACAAAGCCTCTAACTTTTTGAGTGATTCCAGCAACAGCCCTGTGTAACAAACAGCCCCAGTTGCTATGATTTAAAACAACAAATATTTACCCCTCATACCCAAGTCTGTTGGTCAACTGTAACTCTGCTGAGCCCATCTGGACTGGAGGCTACCAGAGGACTGGCGTATGTTCCTCTCACAGATCTCACCCTGAGGCCCAGTTCTCAAGGTGATCAGCATGTTTATGGCTTCTGCTACCACTGTGTCTGCTAACAGTCCACTGGCCAAGATAATTCACCAAGCCCACGGTCAGTGGGGTAGAAAAGAAGACTCCCCACAAAGTGGGAGATTACTGAAAATTACACTCCAGAGAGTGTGAACATATGCTTTCTGTTCATCAAAGTAAGGAGACCCATAATGCAGTCTACCACAATTATTGTGGAGGGTGATGTGAGATTTAAGACTATTCTGAGGCTCTTCACAAAGGATTTCGTAGCCTTAATTTTGAAGAATTACCTAAGTCATTTATCCTATGCTTCTTCTCTGTTATCCTCTGGACCACAGGATCACAGACTCTAGCCAGTAATATGATGCATTCCTCGCCTGTTACACTGAAACTCCAAGGAGTCTGAAATGGTCATGTGGCAGTATCAGCTTCCAGTTCAGAGGAACTACTATTTGATATCATGATGGAAGCATCTCATTTTCAGATTTCAAACTTTCAGATAAGCAGAATGTCTATCAAAAGAGCCAGTATCTTGAGTGCAGGTCACATCTTGTAGTTGTGGATGGTGGCAATTTTGCTCCTGTGTTTTGCTCACTTTGATGATGGGGGAACCCTTGCTACCTACTAGTTATTTATTTGGATCGTATGCTAATCATAGTGAAGGACAGGGAAGCTTGGTGTCCTGTAATCCATGGGGTCACAAAGAGACACGACTTAGTGACTGAACAGCAACAACAACAATGGTAATCATATATGACAATCTTGCAAATACACAAGTGATCTATAGCTGAGTATTTAACAAGGCATTTCAATATGTTATTAGGTCAGTGCCTTATGGATGATAAATGAGTGATGTGACCAGGAAACGCAATTTTAACTTTCCTAGCTAATTGCAGTAGGAGAATATTTTCAGCATACTCAAAAAGCTGCTTTGTTTCCTTCAATAACACTCTTAACATTTTATCAAAATGAGGTAATTCACTAGAATCTGTGTTTAAGGCCCTACCCATGTGTTGGTTGTTAGACTTTATGTGGCTTAATTGTTTAGAAGGATACTGTTTCCTTATTCACAAAATGGACACAAAGAAAACTATTTGGCCTTTGCAGTTTAAACTCATTCATTTACATGTCAAAACCTGATTAAAAGTCCAGAAAGAAGCTTTCTGGAAAGGAAAAAAAAACAAGAAAATGGAAGGGAAGAGGTCAACTGGGAGATGTCAAGACATTTTTTTGGGTTTTTATTTTTTAAAACATTTAAATAATTTATATATATGTAAAGTATAGTACATGATGTTTTGATATACATAGTTTGTATATGGCTGTTTGTATACTGTTATATAATGACTACAGTCAAGCAAATTAGCATCTTTATCTACTCACACAGTTACCTGTTCTGTCTGTTTTTGTCGTGAGAGCACCTGAAATCCACAGTCTAAGAAAATTAAGACAAGTGAATGAGTAGAAACTGCTTCATAAGATTGATGAAAGAAGAAACCCTAGTGGTTTCCCAACAAAAACAAATTCTTTGAGTTGTAGAAGGTCAGAAAAATCTCAGAAACTGGAGGCTTCTTAAACTGTGGAATGGATAATTAGACTTAAATCAAGAAGAATGGTTGGAAGTTTTTATGGGAGTAGTTGAATACCCCCAAGTACCTCCTCTGACAGAAAATAGGAGTTTTTGTCTCTGAAGAAACTGAATTAAAGGCTTGGAAATCAGCCTGCAGCACAGCTGAGAGTGCAGGCTAGGTGGTGTGCTCAAAACAAAGGGATTAAGTTGATGTCTCCATTGTAATCATGAGACCACGTGATGGAGTTTTGATGTTTTAACTTGACTAACCTGAATTCCCATTGTAGTGTTTCTTGTTGAGGTGTGATACAGGTGGCAGCTGGAAGATAGTCATGATATAGCATGTACATTCCTTCTCCCAGCTATAAAATTAAACTCTAATCTAGGTTCTGCTGTGAAGATATTTTGAAGATGTGAAGTCACTCCCTAATCCACTGACTTTGAGTTAATCAAAACGATTTTGGTGGCTCTACCTAATTAAGGTAAGGCCTTTAAAAGAAGGCTTAGGTCCTTTTTGGATGCTGTCTTTTCGATTGCTCTCTCTGACCCTGGATCTTCCTTCTAGACTGAAACATTTGGACAAAAAAATTCAACCAGTGCTCATAGGGTTCCAGCCTGATTGTGATCTTTTCCTGAACTCCTGACCTATGGACTTTGAACTTGCACAGCCAGCCCCAGCAATTACAAGCCAATCCCCTGTAATATACCTCTTTATATATGCACATATTAGATAGATATAAACTTATATCTACATTTATATCCATATCTATTTACCTTAATTTATATAATTATATCTCCTACTGGTTCTGCTTCTCTCATTAAACCATGACTTATATAGACCATCAGTATTCTTCTAACTTAGCTTCCAGAATGCCAACAGGAATACTTGGATGAAGAAGGGTATCTCCAATATAATTTCTTAGTTTTCAACTGTTCACAGTAAATCTTTATTGGCCAACAATTCTTTTTACTTGTATGTCTTTGATCCAAGTTTATCTCACATTAAATAGAAATGGACCGTCAAGAGTCAGAAAACGGTTGAGAAAATGGAGTATGAGCAAAGATTGTCTGGAAGACAGTGGTGGAAATGTTTTGTATCTTCATTGTGGGAAGTCACATGGGCACATGGGCACATACATCCATCAAAGCTCATCCAACTGTATAATTAAAGTTTTTCATTCCCTCTATATGTATGTATGCTAAGTCACTTCAGTTGTGTCTGACTCTTTGTGACCCCATGGACTGCTGCTCATCAGGCGCTTCTGTGCATGGGATTCTCCAGGCAAGGATACTGGAGTGGGTTGCCATGCCCTCTTCCAGGAGATCTTCCTGACCCAAGAATTGAACCTGTGTCTTTTTCATCTCCTGCATTGACAGGGTTCTTTACCACTAGTGCCACTTGGGAAGCCCCTTCACTGTATATATTTTACCTTAATATTTAAAAATTACAAAAAAGAAAAATAAAAAGAAAATGGATATAAAGAAATATTCATTAAATCTAGGACATTCAATTGAACTAATAGGATTTCTAGAGAAAACCAACAGTATACAAGTATAAATCAAATGGATTTTTAAGTAATGAAGGATAACAATTCCCAGATTGAAATGGCTCCACTAAGAAACCAGAATGATGAATAAGAAATGACCAGCATGAGGCCCCACATTTTTGATATTTCAGAACTTTAATGAAAGAAGTTTTTAAAGCTCTCATAAAAAAAGATTGCATCAGGAAATGAATAATCAGGATATCTTTGGCTCTTTCAACAGAAAGACTGAAGAGAAAAAGGTAGACAAAGGTCTTCATGATTCTGAGAGAAAGTTTTTCTACGTAAGGTAATGATAAATGAATTCTTATAGGAAAAAATAAATACATTTTAGATTTAAAAGTTCTCAAAGTGTAATTATTTTGCTTCTTTCTCAGGAAGCTATCAGAGGATTTGCTCTATCCCAATCAGGACTTAAGTCAGGAGAAGAGAAATATTTCAACAAGGATCCAGTATATGGGGATGGACAGGAAATATCCAGATGATGGCTGTAGTGAAGCCTGGAAAACCGTCCAGTTTGGGATAAGGGGCCTGAGGGCTCAGGAGAAATGTATTTTTTTTTAAACTGGTGATATATTTACCTGAAAATATCATCATATTGAGTATTGATAGAAGTTCAGAATAAAATCATTTGATAGGTATACAAGAAACTCAGAAAAAATATTGTCTTTATATTAACTTAATAGGGAAAATAAAGAAAACCAAGGAGTTGAAGAAAATGGAGAGATAAAGGAAATTTAGTACTTTCTACCATAACTGTAAATAATTTTAAGTAGTCACAGTAATATAAATGCTAAATATTGATTTAACCAAAATTATTTTTTATAACTCCTGTAAGTATTTGTGTGTGTTGGGAGAAGGGGTTAAGCACTTGATTCTTATCTGTCCTAGGAGTCAATACCTGATGTCTACAACTGAACAGTTGAGAAATAGAAATGCAAAAATACTACTTATAAACATAGGGAAGCAATCAGTGAGAGAGCTGAAAATGGTTTATTCTCAGGGAGCAGGTTTTGAAGGTGAAGGGTCAAGCAAGAGCTATTTTTCTCCTGATTGAAACTTTTATGCAAATAAATATCAGGTGAAAACTAAAATAAGGTAAGAAAATACTCAAAGGATTGCTCTAAAGATCAAATGGGATAACGTGGTGTACCTTCATTAAACTGTAATTCACTATGTAAGTATTTGTTCTCAATACTGTTGTCATAATTAGAAGCACACAGTGGATAAATCACCCTCGTAGGAATCAATGTAGTTGTCACATTCCTGCCATGAACTGTCTGTATGACACAGATCAAGTGACTCATGCACTTAAAATCTCAATGTATTCAACTAGGAGATAAAATATCAGTGTCTACCTATCCACTCCATAGAGTTCTGTAAGCTCAAGTGTATGTATATAGAAGTATTTCACTCACTGTAATTGCTGTTCTTCTAAAGGGTGATTGTTATCTCCTATGATCTGTCTCACTAGATTGGATAGATGGGGAATTTTAGGCTTAGACTCATGTTTTCCAAAGAGATTTATTTCTGCTTCCTGGGACTGGTTGTCTGGGAGTTTTCATTCATTCATTCATTCATTTCCAGAGGAACTAATGTAAGAAGGCAGAAGATGCTTCTAGAGGCTGGACCAGGCACTGTTTCTTGTCCTAACCTGCCTGTCACCCTGGCTCCTTGATTAACAGGGGTTTACTCTTATTGTCTGTATCAAGCAGGAAAATAGGAGCATAAATATTTAACCTTCAAAAAAGAGACTCATTTACTGGAAGTCGGACTGTATGAACCAGGGTTATAAATCTTTCTGAGGTATTTCAATATGCATAAGAGAATGAAACCACATGAATGACGGAGCTAACTTTAACCTTTGATTGTTTAACACCATAGTCATTTCTTCCTCTCTTAAAAAAGGGGGGGCGGGGCTCTGAACACATATGCTATTGTCAGATATACACGATGAAATTTATCTTTTAAAAAGTGGCCCCTGCTTTTTTATCCCCCTGTGCACTGAAATTTGTATCAAGTCTGTCAATAAACTGAGAGGAAATTATATTTTACAGTTGCCTATAGGTTTTGTTATGCAGGAAAAGAATCATTTCACTTTGCTCACAATAGATTAAAAGGCCAATTCTCACTTTTTGTCTGCCTGTCAATGAGAAGAGGGCAGAAGTTGGATCTTCAGGACAAAGATAGGTGACAGAATCCTGGAGACTGAGGTCCACTGTGCTATGTATGTGTTCTTCCTGAGAGTTTATATTTAATTAAAGGAATCTGCTAACCAGCAAAGATGAATTGCATTCTTTCTCTATGCACAATACTGTCTTAGATGGTAAGACAAAATTTAATTGAAATAGATGTAGAGATTGGAAAAATGCTTACAGACCCAAACTTGGGAGTAAACAATAGCTGAAGCTGTAGGAAAGGGTATAGAGGTCTGAAGTCTCTTATGTGCAGCTGGTTTTACATAGTATTTTATTTAACCATTGTGATCTTCTGTTACAATACGTGTTCCGCATATGAGAATATTGAAATTCAGAGTTTAACTTCCTCAAAGTCACTCGACTGGAAAGTGGCAGAGCCTAAAAGAAACCTTATTATTCTTGACCTAAGGTTTTTTTTTCATTTTCCATCTCTTGAGTTTCATATGGATTTATTTCAGCACAGATTTACTGAACATCGACTATGAATCAGTCACAATGCTTGACCTCAGGATATTTAGAGTAGTTTTTATTAAAAGAGATATGTTTTATCATCCAATACCTAATTTACTGTATATTTATTGAAGGCTAGTGTTAATTTCATATTAAACTTCATTCAGAGAAGGCAATGGCACCCCACTCCGGTGCTCTTGCCTGGAAAATCCCATGGACAAAGGAGCCTGGTAGGGTACAGTCCGTGGGGTCGCTAAGAGTTGGACACGACTGAGCAACTTCACTTTCACTTTTCCCTTTCATGCACTGGAGAAGGAAATGGCAACCCACTCCAGTGTTCTTGCCTGGAGAATCCCAGGGACGGGGGAGCCTGCTGAGCTGCCCTCTATGGGGTTGCACAGAGTCGGACACGACTGAGGCGACTTAGCAGCAGCAAAGTTCATTCAAGTCTTGATTTGGAAGACAGTTCTCCATCAGGTGAAATACTTTATTTGTTGTTCAAGTTTTAAGTTTTCTACTCTTTATCTTTCCTTCGTATTCTTCATCTTAACACATGGCTCCATTTTACACCCTGTTACTCAAAACACTATGCTAGGCCTTCATACCTAGATCCTTCTTTTCCCTCCTTCCCCAAATATGATGCATCACTAAGTCTTGGCTGCACCGAAATTGCCCGTCATCTTGCATCACCTCTCCACCTCTGCTTTCTCGGCCTTCTTCTGAGGAACTATTTCATCCTAGACTCCAGGGCAACATTCTTCCTGATTCCATTTTGCCCTAACCAATCCATCTTCCATATAGAAGCTATGGCAGTCTTTTTCAAACATCAGGTTTTCCCTGTTTTGAACTCTCCCAAGGTTTTTTCCTTTATTTTTCCTTTTAGAGCCATCTCTAAACTCTCTGCCATGGGCACAGAGTTCTGAGCAGTTTTGTCCTTTCTGGTCTACACTGGTGCCCCACATCCCTTGCTCTCTGCCCATAAGGCTCTACCTGCCCTGTTCCGTGAGTGTGTGTGTGTGTGTGTGTGTGTGTGTATGGTAGTCGTTCAGTCGTGTCTGACTCTTTGCGACCCCATGGACTGTAGTCCTGCTGGCTTCTCTGTCTGTGGGACTCTCCAGGCAAGAATACTGGAGTTTTCAGTATTCCCGTGTTCTCCCTTCTCCAGGTTCTACGACTGTGTCAGAGCCCTTTTCACATGTGGGTTTTTACACCTGATGTTTCCTTTGCTGAGAATGCTCGTGCCTCCCCAGCTTTGCTGAAAGTCTGATCCGTCTTAATCTTCAGGTCTTCACTCAAATGCAACCTTGTCAAGAAGACTCAAATATTTATTGTTCTGCCTATTACTCTGTGTCTCAGCTTGTCTTCATAGCATTAATAATTATCTGTATTTAACTTGATCACTTGATTATCCCTGAAAGGCCTGTCTGTTATTTTTCTGCTATAGTCCTGGAATGGAGAACAGCGCCTGGTACCACAGGTTACAGAATAAATATCTATTAAGTAGATAGATGAGCCTGGGTAGGTTGCTTTAAACATCTCAAGAGAAGAGAATCATGAACATATGAGCTATCTTGGAACCTGACCCTATTCTTTCCATTGACACTTTTTTGATTTGACTCGGGGGCTTTGGACCTGCAGAGGTTGAGATTGGTTCTCGCTCAAAAAAAAAAAAACATGAAACAATCTGTCCAGTGTTGCCCCTCTCAGCCCCTGATGCTGATGCCCGCTTCTGCTATCATACAGCTCTCACACGGCAGATGTGCACTTGATGCCAGTTTTGCATCAGGAATAGGAAATGGATAGGGACACAAATATGAAGATCTGTCTGCCTTCAGGGTAGTGAACCAGGTAAGGTGATGAACGCAGAGACCAGGCTGCCTGGGAGAGAAAGAATAGTACGTGCCTCATAGGGTCGTTTGGAAGATTTAATGAGCTTATATTTGTAACTTCTTGTTGCCTGGTATAAAGCAACTGATATATAAAAGCCAAAATAAAAAATCAAACATTCCCTTCCTTCCAGAAGCTGACAGATTTTTTGGTCACTTATCCCTGCTCGGTTTCAAACTTCATCAAACATTTTTGCTAATTTGTCTCACTTTTCTTGCTCAGTTCCTAGAGTATCTGTGGCCCCTGGGTCCCACTGGCTTAATTTCTGGTCTGTTGATGCTCTTCTCTATTTTTCCTCCTGTTTTCTCATTTCTCCTAACTTGTTAATGCACCTAATAAACCCTACATCTCTTCAGAGCAGAGACTGAATATATTTGTTACTGATTCTTCAATACAAAGCACAGTGCCTCGGTCATGACAGATGCATGATGAACAAATGAAGGAGTGAATAAAATGAATCTTGAATCATTGTAAGCTCAGTCTTACAAATGGACTCTGAGCCTGCCCTCTGTCCAGGCCTTACTTCCAGCCCAATCCTTTAAGTCTTTCCTCTGTGCTCTGATCTGGACTTTTTGCTCTGACACTTTTTTGCTTTGACTGTACACAGCTTTGGGGAGCTTCTTTTTTCTAACAGCATCACCCTCCTTCCTTATAACTAATTTAGCTAAACTTTTATTTGAATTGATTTTCTCTGTTACAAAAAAAACCTTGGCAGCTGAAATGGCACCGTCTGACCAACTTTCTTCTGGAATCTTTTCGGTTCCTCCGTGAACTTAATTTGTCTTTTCGGTTTCTGAAAGCAGGAACAATATTTGAGAAGTCTTGCTTTTTAATCAGTGGAGTTAACATGAAAGTTTGACCTCTAAACCAAACCTTTAAACACCCTACTTGACAATTTATTACTTTGGCAGTTATTGCTATTAAACCAGCTGTAGGAACAAGTAACTCATCTAAAACACATTGTTTGCCTGCTGTTGCTATTAAGACAGGTGCAAGGTTACATGACATCAAGCAAGTGGTCCTTTAGGCAGACAGCAAAACGGCTGACCTGGGGTTGCCATCGACACCCCTCAGCATGACCTCCTGGTGCCTTATCAAACTACTATAAAAATCGGTCTTTCGGTGACACACAGATCTTTTCGTGGAGATGGGAATGGTTATGTACATTACTTCTACCTCTGTTCTCTCAGAGGTAACTATACTCACCATTCAATCTGAGGAATCTAATGTAGCCCAAACAGCAGAAGATCAAATGGAAAGAAAAGTTAATTTAAAGATGTTGTTATTTTTTGCATCGGTGCATGTATGTACTAATTTGATTTCTGGTTAAACAGACAATGCTGTTTCTGCTTTATAAAGGCACTTAAATAAGTCATGATACTGATAGGGCTATTGCAGGTCTAAGTGAGACTTTGAAGCTCAACTTAAACATTGTAAAAGTCTCCATTCCCTCCATTAAAGGGTGAATGAGAGGCCACATTCCTCTAACTGTAAACCAAATGTCTCCTTTCAATATAATGTCCTTAAAAGAGAAACTGTACTGGTGGTAATTTAGGGAAATTTGAAATCATAAAAGTTGGAGGACAAAATGTATAGATTTGACTGATTGCAAAGGCTTTTCCTGAGGTCCTCATTACTCTCTTAACACACAGCAAGATTATCTCCCTGTTTTCTAGTTCATGTCAACAATAACAACAGAAGTTTTGAGGGGTTACCAGAAGCAGGCAAACTGATAACCATATGGATACCAACCGATAGCCTGGCAGTACGAGCCGATTCAAAAAAGGAAGAATATTTTTTAAAAGTAGCAATTGTAGAAAAAGAATTCTTTAGGGCCATTTAGTGTGGGGGTAAACTGTCTTCCTGAGGACACTCTATCACTGCTTAATGCTAAATTTGATACTCAGAATTATGATTCCTAATGGCAACTGCAATTATATTGATAGGTATTGATAAGGGATTTTACAGTTAGCAAGAGTTCTACCCTGCAATATTAAAAAAAAATGGGTATGTTTGGCATCTTAAAGTATTAAGCTTTAATGACCAGAAAATTTACTTGTTAGAAATATGCTATCCTCTAGTAATTCTACATAAACACAGCAAAGAAATAATAATTAATTCAAATAATAATAACCACCTTGAGAGCTTACTTCCTTCCAGGTTTGGTTTGGAAGACTTTACATAATCGTCTCATGTAATTCTTACAATAATCCCTGAGGCACTACTGTTTTTTCATAAGGACACTAAAAAACAGAGAGGGTAAGCATCTTACCTAATATCACACAGTGAAGGCAGGACTCAAATCTGTATAAATGGTCATGCTATATACTCTATACTGCATCAGGTCACATAACAGCCAAATTCCAAGGTTCCACTCTCTGAGTTCCAAGGGGGAAATATATAAGTGACAGAAAAATATTAGTAATATGTCATTTTACTGAAAATCCAGAAAACAAAAATAAATATATTTAATAGAATTTCAGTGTAACACACATTTTATTATATGGTACAATATATAATCAAGTGTAATTTGGCATATAGTCGGCTTTCATTAACGATTTAATGAAATATCACTTTAAAACCAAATGAATCATATTTTATATAAGAATATGAAATAGGAGGCCACGCACTAGGAATCTTGTGGATGCATGCCTCACCTCTTCGAGGAAGAATTAATTCAAGAAACCAGGGTTCAACACTTTTGGGGGCCCGCTATACACCACAGGAAATTTACTTGTGAATACTAAGGACTAAAACATTTAATCCACAGAAGCTCATGGGAGACACAAAATGCCCTTGACATGGGGGGCAAAGAGTGGAGATCTGTGTAATATGCAACATCTCCTGCCTAAAAGCCTCTGTTAAGTAAAGGGGAAGAAGCATAAACCGAATTCCCATTCCTCTTCCTGATTCTTCTGAAGTTCAAATTCTCCAGCATGGCTCCCAAGTCCCTGTCTGATCTGGCCTTGCTCACCCTCCATCTTGTTCCCTCACTGCTTTGCCGATTCCTCGAGATTCGCCAAATGCCCTGGGCACGTACTGCCCTCCATTCCTCGAGGTTCCCCAAACGCCCTGGGCACGTACTGCCCTCCATTCCTCGAGGTTCCCCAAACGCCCTGGGCACGTGCTCCCCTCCATTCCTCGAGGTTCCCCAAACGCCCTGGGCATGTACTCCCCTCCAGGCCTTTGGATCCCCCTTCTCCCTGTCCAAGACACACCTTGCAGATTAACCTCAATTTCCAGCTCCGGTACTACTTCCCTGGAGAGCCGGCTTTGGCGCAGACGCCGTGCTGTGGTCCCCCGGCACGCCCTCCTCCCGGGGCGACCCCCGCCCGCCAGCGGCCGCTCTGGAGGGGCGCCTCCGGCCCTTCCCTTCCCAGGTGGTTCACTCTGTGTGCACAGGAATGGCGTCTGCTACGTTTGTCATCGTGCCCCCAGCGCACAATACCGCGGAGACCCTGAGCAAGCTGTGCTTGACTGAAGAAACAAGCGTGTGATTTAATTCTAATCTCCCGTTATTCTACAGAGGCTTCTGCTGATAAAATTTGCTCCCCTCTATTGCCTTGTTTACCGCTGCAAGAGCACAGCGCCCCTGAGACAGCAGCGGGGTGCCTGGGAATGTCAAGCCCAGCTTTGCCACAGGTGGTCTGAGCAGGGAGGTTCTCCCTCTCCTAGACTGTACATGTATCAGAGAGATTTTCTAAAAATAACTTGAAATAGAATTGCATTCCATCGAGCATTTGATGACAACCTTTAATAAAGAGAATCGCATTGTATGAGCTGTCTGGAAACCCTGGGAGCTATGGCCCCATATGGACAAAGCTCTCCTTTGCCAGCAAACGCAGTTTCTGCCCATCCCCAGGCGCCACTACTAGAAAAGGATCTACTGTCATTTGAATCCTTTTTACTGACAATCTCCCTTTTCCACCTGGTTTTCAGGAAGCTTGACAGATTTTTTCTTTTTTGTTAAATCATATTCCTAAGCTTGAAGCGTTGTGTTTCCCCTATTTATCATTCTGTCCTTGGTATAAGTTTCTCCTCAAGGCCACTTTCACTTTTCCAACAATCAGGCTCAAGTATATCTAAATGCAGACATTCGCTAGGCCCATTTATCTCCACTAATTAAAAGGTGAGTGTCGGTGCTAACAGCTGGGTTCTGAGAAGGCCTTGGAGCCACAAATAAAGCAAAGGGCTCTTCACGATTTGGCACATTTCTTTTGCATCTTTCCCAGAAAAGCTTCCAACTCGCCCTCCCCCGCCCCCTGCCAACTTCTTGTCATGGTATTCAAAATCGTTCACTTCTGGCCCCAAACTACTCTTCTGGAAGTTTCTTCTCTTTCAGTCTTGTGCACACACTGGATGCATGTGGGCCAGGCAGCACTCCGCATCTGCAACTTCCCTACCCACCTGCTGAGATTATACTCACTTGTTTTTCTCTGAATTGAAGTATAGTTGATTTACAACATTGTGTTCATTTCTGGTGTACAGAAAAGTGATTCAGCTTTTATATAATAGATAAAGGATGTAATATACATTATATATATGTTATACATATATTACTTATATGTTTCAGATATATATATTCTTTTTCAGATTCTTTCCCATTATAAGTTGTTTACAAGGGATTGGATATGGTTCCCTTCTATATAGCAGTGTGTAGCTGTTAATCCCAAACTCCTAATTTATGCCTTCCCTTCCCCCTGCTTTCCCATTTCATAGCTACAGGTTTGTTTTCTATTTTTGTGAGTCTGGAAGGACCTAGAGATAGATCATCATACTGTGTGAAATAAGTCAAGCAGAGAAAGACAAATATCATGTGATATCACTTATGTGTGGAATCTAATAAAAACGATACCAGTGAACTTACTTATATTGACTATTAAAGTCAACAAACACAGCACCATGGCTTAGCTAGTCGACTTAGATTTTAGCATAATTCCTAGCAGGAATATTTGCTTTGAAAGGAATAGATGTTCCCGCTGACAATCATCTTAGAAAGAAATTACTCCTGGGATGAAGCCATGGGACAAGAAGAGGAAATAAGAGATATTTTTCTTGGAATGGTATCAAATTAGCCCAGACTTCAAGTTGTGAAGATACCCAGAGTGTTTCTGGAGGGATCTACCCTTGGAAAATAGGAGGGAGGTCAGAAGCAAGGCAGGGATTTTGCTCAGAAAATTTCTAACATCAGATCAGGCTTTGGCAAATAGTTCAGAGGGCCTGGGGCCATGATGAAAGTGAAAGTGAAAGTCGCTCAGTCATGTCTGACTCTGTGACCCCATGGACTATACAGTCCATGGAATTCTCCAGGCCAGAATACTGGAGTGGGTAGCCTTTCCCTTCTCCAGGGGATCTTCCCAACCCAGGGATCAAACCCAGGTCTCCCGCATTGCAGGGGGATTCCGTACCAGCTGAGCCACAAGGGAAGCCCTGATAATACAGAATAATTCCAGTCAGGTAAGTGGCAGCTTTTTGTCTGTCAATTTGGAAAATAAAACAACTCTCTCTTTGTTTAGATCTGGAAGAGATGTTGGAGATCTAAACTGGCATTGGAGCTTTGGTTTACTTTTCAACTAGGAACCTGGCAGCCATTCTGGACACTCCCAGATTATTGTAGTTATTATTATAGTTTGAGAACAAGCCCTACTCGGACCCTCAAGGCTCTCTGTGCCTGGCATAAAACATGTCTCTGTTCTCGTGATCTCATTTAGAACAACAGAACATGTCTTTGTCTGAACAATACTGTGCATCCTACCTACTCTTGAAGACAGGAAGGAGAGACAAATGTGCAAAAGGAACCTGAAAGAGAACAGGAAATCCTTAGGCACCTTGTTGCTCTTTTGAAGATCAGTATTGACAGAGCATCTCCCAGGGTGGTGATCCTCTGTATGAAATGCCAGGGTCCCCTTCTTCCAGTGGGAACTCTAAAATGGGTGACCGAAGTTCAATACCCAAACTGAGCTGTCTGGGGAGATACAGCTTCTGGACACAGAACGTCGCTGAGGACAGAGTCCCCTCCTAACCGAGCCATTGGAACTATGCTTTTAGAATCATGGCTCTGCAACAAAAATAAAATCTACAGTTGTGCCACTGTTTGTCTAGGCTTATGTTGGACTGGCTGGAGGACTTCTATTCTCTCCTCTACACCTGGAGAAGTTCCTGTAGGAGAGAACCTCAAGGAACGACATTACACTGGAAGGGAAGACCCAAGGGCAGAGTATTCTTAGGCAGGGGGAAGAGTGCACACTGAATCCCAGTGAGGGGGTGAGTGTGGATCACAAGGGGAAGCGGAGAAGGGGCCAGGTATTTCCAATATCTCTATGAGGCACGTGCTGGCACACATACAACTGGTAGTAATGATATCAGTAACGTGCATGCTCAGTCATATCCAACTCTTTGTGACCTCATGGACTGTAGTCCACCAGGTTCCTCTGTCCATGGAATTTTCCAGGCAAGAATACTGGAGAGGGTAGCCATTTCCTACTCCAGGGGATTTTCCTGACCCAGGGTTTGAACCCAGGTCTCCTGCATTGGAGACAGATTCTTTACATCTGAGCTACCAGAGAACCTCATGAAACTGGCATTGGTATCTTAAGGCCATTCTGCTAATGGCAAATGATGCTAAACATCTTACCATGTGTTTATTTGCCCTCCATTTATCCTCTTCAGTGAAATATCTGTCCATGACCTTGGCCTAATTTCTAATTAATTTGTTTCTTACTGGTGAGATTTTTTTTTTTTTAATTCATGTGCATGTATATATTCTTCTTAAAATTCTTTTCCCATTTAGGTTATTACAGGATATTGAGTAGGGTTTCCTGTGTTATACAATAGGTACTTTTTGATTATTTATTTTAAATGTAAGAGTGTGTACACATCAATCACAAATTCCCAATCTATCCCTCTCCACTCTCCTTCCCCTCTGGTAACTGTAAGTTCATTCTCTAAGTCTGTGGGTCTGTTTCTGTTTTATAAATAAGTTCATTGTATCATTTTTCATTTTAGATTCTGCATGTAAATGATATTATATGATATTTGTCTTTCTCTGTCTGACTTCATGTATGATAATCTCCAGGTCCAGATATATTACTGCAAATGGCATCCTTTCTTTCTTTTTAATGGCTGAGTAATATTCCATTGCACATACATGCATATGCAATGGAATATATATATTATGTGTGTGTGTGTGTGTGTGTGTGTATATATATATATAACTTTTTGTTTATCCATTCAACTGTCAATGGACATTTAGGTTGCTTCCACATCTTGGCTATTGTAAACAGTGCTGCAATGAACATTGGAACATGTGTATCCTTTCTAACAGTGTTATTCTCTTACTGTTGAGTTTTGAGAGTTCTTCTAACACTCTCAGTACAAGTCCTTTGTTGTATACATGGTTTGCAAGTGCTTTCTTTCACTCAATAACTTATCTTTCCATCTTCTTGACAGATTATTCCACAGAACAGAGGTTTTTACTTTTAATTAAGCTGAATCTCAATTTTATTTTTTATGGATAATACTTTTGGTGTCAAATTGAAGGACTCTTCATTTGACCTTATATCATGAGAATTTTCTTTTTTTTCTAAAAGATTTATAGTTTTATGTTTTACAATTAAGCCTGTGATCCATTTAAAGTGAATTTTTGTACTAAATGTGAAATTTTTGTTGATGTTCACTTTTCTGCCTATAGATGTCAGTTGTTCCTGCCACATTTCTTATAAATGCTAACCTTCCACTATTTAATTAAAAAAATACTAAGCACTGTGTTGATCTCTTCTGCATGACGTATCATATGCAAATGTCACATGGAAATACCTCATTCCTTCCACTCTCTTCCCTTCATTGCTCACTTCAGCAACTGTATTTAAGCAAACATATAACTCTGAAAAGGATGACCATATTGGATTGGTGTTATTAGATGTTCTAATGCTGAGCAGCTAAGTAGTCTTAAGTATACAACGGCATACTTAGTTGAGCAATTATTTCACCATTAAAATATTTTACTTATTATTTCATCAGTAAAATCACTAAAGAGTAGGTCTACATGTTTTCAGGTTGGGTAACTGTGTTCAGAATGGCTGAGACTGAGTTGGTCTTGGAAAGAGTCTCCATTAATTTATTTGAGCATCCAACTCAGAACAAATGTGTGGCTACACGGGTACCTAGATTGGCTACCTGGTCACTGGCCAATGAGCTGGAAGCAGGAGATAGAATACCTATATGACTAATTCAAAAAGAAAAAAAAAACCCTCATCTGGACAATAGACTACCTTAGAAAAAATGTACTATTTGGCTGTTCTTTTATCTACCTTCTTTTAAAAGGACAACGTGTACACACAGTGGTTACCTCGGCTCAGGAGAAAATGGGAGATAGGGGAACAAAGCAGGACCCTGTGGGGCTCCTGGGTACAGAAGCCTTGCTCTGCCCCCAGTTTCTTGTTTGTAGAGAACAGGTTTCAGGCTCCATGACCTTCCCCGAGTTTCAATAGGAGGATTCAAACAGCTGCTAATCAGGGAAGGGAGGGGATACAGAGAAAAGAGAGAAGCAGTCAAAGGGTGGTGCAGCCTTGGGGCAGTATACTGGTTCCAAAGGATACTTACAACAATTTCACTGAGCACTTCTGAGGAACTAATACCCACAACAGAAGGAAGATGTTAATTACTTGATGAGGCATTAGTCATCCCAGAGAGGAGAACACAGTTTGATGACCTCAAGAACCACAGGAGACCACCCGAGGCCAGATTAAAAGGAATGCAGGCCCTATATTTTACTTTCTTGGGCTCCAAAATCACTGCAGATGGTGACTGCAGCCATGAAATTAAAAGATATTTGCTCCTTGGAGCAAAAGTTATGACCAACCTAGACAGCATACTAAAAAGTAGAGACATTACTTTGCCAACAAATGTCCGTCTAGTCAAAGCTATGGTTTTTCCAGTAGTCTTGTATGGATGTGAGAGTTGGACTATAAAGAAAGCTGAGCGCTGAAGAACTGATGCTTTTGAACTGTGGTGTTGGAGAAGACTCTTGAGAGTCCCTGGGCCAGCAAGGAGGTCAAACCAGTCCATCCTAAAGGAAATCAGTCCTGAATATTCATTGGAAGGACTTATGCTGAAGCTGAAACTCCAATACTTTGGCCACTTGATGTGAAGAACTAACTCATTGGAAAAGATCCTGATGCTGGGAAAGATTGAAGGCAGGAGGTGAAGGGGATGACAGAGGATGAGATGGTTGGATGGTATCACCAACTCAATGGACATGAGTTTGAGTAAGCTCCAGGAGTTGGTGATGGACAGGGAGGCCTGGCGTGCTGCAGTCCATGGGGTCATAAAGAGTCGAAACATGACTGACTGAGTGAACTGAACAGAGCTGAGGCCCTACACACACCCTGATCCTTATCAGTAATTCTGCCCCAGAGTTAGTTGTGTTAGTTCTAGAAGGTCTTGTAGGTCTTCTTGGAACAGATCAACTTCAAATGCTTTGGTATTAGTGGTAGGGGCATAGACTTGGATTACTGTGCTATTGAGTGGTTTGCCTTGGAAACGAACAGAGCTCATTCTGTTGTTTTCAAGATTGCACCTCAGTAGTGCATTTCGGACTCTTTTGTTGACTATGAGGTCTACTCCATTTCTCCTAAGGGATTCTTGCCCACAGTAGTAGATATAATCCAGTAAGATATCTTACTGGAATACTAGTATTGATATTGCTGCATTATTAAAAGGATGGTGTGGATGCCCTCATATCCTACATTACCAACTGAGGGAAGCCAGCAACAAACTCTGTGGTCCCATGTTCTTCCTACTAGAATACCTCTAGCAAGGATCACTGAAGAATAAATTTGGAAGTAAAATAAAATATCCTCAGGGAGATTAGGCTGCAAAAAAATGGATTTGTGTTGGCAGAATAAAGTGTTGGGAAAGAAGGACATGTAATTTGGTTCCACTGGAAGGATTCACATCAGTGCCAGGGACTCTCTCCCATCACTTCCTGGGCCTCTGACCACCTCTGATCGCATCACTATCCTCTGCTCCTGATTTCCTTAACACTCCTCTGATACACCTCTGGGATAGACTGAGTTTTTTGGGAAATACTTTTTCAAGAATACACATTATAAAAGATGCTTGATTTTATATTTGGGAAATGGAAATTTAAATGAAAAGTTTAATACTTTAGAATGAAGAATGATCTTGAACAAGAATGTATATGGCAGATTTCTTTCTAGACCATGCACCTTCATTGGTTTTTGTTTTTTTGTTTTTTTTCAGATTATAGGGTAGACTATAACTCTCAGGTAAACTATAACTCATTATTTTTGTGACTTAAAAATAACACTGTGCAATGGAATTGCAGCTGCTAGACTTTACTTAGCAGGCTGCATGTGGAAGATGGCTGATGTGGCTGTGCCCCACCTCCTAGATATGAAGGCATCCTCTCTGGGTTTGAGACTGGAGTGCCCTTCACTGCCTTTTTGATAGAAGCACAGACACGCAGAGGTGGGAGGCATTTACAACGCCCTCCAAGCTAACCTTCAAATGACTTGTGAATTCTTTGCATTATCCCAGGGAAAGAGAAAGCTAAGATTTGCTTGAAAAAATCTTTGGAGAAATTTACTCAGTTCTCCCCAGTCCATTTTTGCTTTCAATCTGTTTTTTTACTTTTTTTTTCTTCTTTTATTGAAGTAAAACTCACTGCCTTGTAACTTCTTGACAGAATCTCTATGCTCCAGAGTACACAGAAAAAGTTGAAACTCACGTGCATATGACAGGCTTTTAAAAATGTGAAGGCAGTTCTCACGTCTCCCTCCTCAAGCTTTTTCTTTTCTAGATGAAATAACTGCTTCTATTTAGTGAAAGTGAGCTGCGCAAGACACATGCTTGATGTGTTACCTGAACTGTCTCCTGAATCCCGTCAAGAGCACTGCTTGGGACAGATCATTACTGACATTTCAAGATGAGGAAATTGAGGTTCAGAGAAGCTATGGTCTCAGGTCCCTCAGCTGTGTGAAGGCTGAGACCAGAACCACCAGCCACTCACTTCAGAGCCGATGTTGCCCTCACGCAGCTTGACCCCATGGCTAAATACCCTCAGTTCTTTTAACCTCCTCTTCATCTCCCAGGCCCTACATTATCCTTGCTCTCACCGACATCTCTAGCAGAGATCATTTCTTGTTTTCTCTGCCCTACATCTGACTTCTGTAACACTGACTTTTTCCCACACTCTACCTAGAGGGTTATTTAGGAGCCAACATTTACATGTGTGACTCTGTGACTTTTACCACATTAGATTTGGGTAAGGGTGGGAGTCTTTGCCCAAGCCAAATACAGTCAACATCTGGGATTTTTTTAAATTAAAAAAAAAAAAAACCTGGATATTTGAGGTAAAAGGCATTCTTCTCTGATGAGAGTAAATGTAAGACATAAAATAGTCAGAACCACTGGCCACCACCTTATGGAGAAAGCTTGTCTCCGGAAAGAGCAAAGATGACCAGCCAGAGGGGTAGAGGTGTAAAATAAAGTGTGGGTGTGTGTTTATGTGTTGAGAGACAGACAGACAGACAGACACACACACACACAGAGCAATTACAGAGGTATTACTCGTGTGTGTGTTTTTTTTTTTTTTCCTAGTTGTTTCTAATGAAGCTCTGTCCCAGTGATGGTATATTCAATATTTGATTTTTATGAGCCTTAATATGGCTGTCACTGGGTTTTTCTTACTGATGAACATCAGAGTCCTATCTAAGACCAAAGTAGGATATTACATGCAACAGACCCCAAAATGAGGCATTGGCAAAGTTCAGGTGGATTGAGATGCAGTGAGAATCCTTCTGGTTCATGCTAGGAAGTTAGCTTTGTCTTCATTACGCCACAGCTCAGCAGTTGGTTCAACTATTGCTTGTAGTCCCTTGGGACTCAGACCATATGCCCATGACGTCTGTAGCTTTAGGCAACTTGGTATAAAAATGTCGAGATATTGAGTTTGCCAGCCACTCTGCCTTCAATAAAGTGCTGCAAGAGAGCTCTAGCGAAACTGCCTTATTTGAAAGCAAATAGGAAAGAATAAGACTGGTGTGAGTACACAAATAGCATAATTTTTAAGATTTAAAAGAACATAACTTTCATTGAAATGCATTGTGATCAAGTATCAAAGTTTTTTGCCTTCAAAGAAAGGCATGAGAAAATGATATCTTTATATATAGTTAGTGAAAGCAAAATCAGAACTGGGCATGGTATTGCTAAACTAGATGAACAATGGCTGATAGCATTCAGGGCAATTAAGCTGTAACCTTTTAAAAAAGGGTCATCTTTTTACTGAACAGAAAGCATTTTCATCATTATAAAATAGAAAGTATTTGCATTGCTATCGGGCAATCATTTGCATTGCAATCAGGCAAAAATCATCACAGTTTATCAGTTTTCTACAATCAAACATCAATCTTTAAAAGGCTGCAAAATATCTTAGTGGTAAGCAATAATGAATGACCAGATGACCTTCAGATAAGCTTTTAGACAAGTCCCTAAATTCTAAAGATTACTCTAACCCTCTTACTTGTTTAATTTACTCACAAGTATTAGACTCTTTATCAAAACAAAATATCTGCATCAAATGAACCACATCCTCTGTGTGGTTCATGGTTTTGTAGAAGATCAGCAAATTTTTTTGCCTTACCCTAATGCTAAAGCACTGATTTGAAAACCTGAAATCTTTAATTTTGAATAGAAATATTTCAGAGGAATCAGAAGCATCATAGAAAAGCAAGTTTACCTTGTCCATATAAGTACCTTTCTCATTTACCTTCTTCCTTACAGAGACTCCTAGGGACTCTCAGCCTGGCTCAGCTCTTTCTTGGGCAGCCTAGGTTATTTTTTCTCTACTGTACCCCAAAGAAAGTTGTCTAAGTCTGGGGCTAAGAAACTGAAACTAAAATGCGAAGTCCAGATTCAAAGGGCATGGCAATATCATGTGCAAATACTGATTACTGGCAAGCATAGTAAGATCATCACTTTCAAGTTGATACCCAAAGACTAAGTTTTCTTTTTTTTTTATTAAATGGACAAATACTTATTGAGCACGTATCTTACATCAGGCATTGCACTAGGCTCTGTTTTAGGCTCATTATTAGTAAACCAGACACAAAAAATCCCTATTATCATGGAGATTGTAATTGAGATACACTGGGTAGTTATGATACTGACTCCAATTCTGATGAGTGTCAGGGGTTTTCCCCTATATCACCAAGCAATCTGCCCACACCAGCTGGGTATCCTGCAATTCAACTCAATTCTGACACTATCCACCTGGACATAAATAAGACTAACTGTTCATCAGAAGGATTTTGACTAAATTAATCCTGATAGTGGTAGCACTCAATTTTACTGCATATTAGAATTATCAGGGATCATGTTAAAAGGTCTATTGCCAAGCCCCACACATTGAAATTTAGTAGGCAGGCACAAGTTAACGTCCACTAAAACACATTGTTATTATTTTTAATCTTCGTGGATTCAGATGCTTGTGCTCTGGGACACCACTTTAAACCATTTGTTATGTCTGTACTCATACCATTGTTGATGCAATGCCAGGGAACACACACCTTATAGGAGGGTTCTTCCCATTCTCCCTTTGCTCTCTGCCTATTAAAGGCAGATAATGAGAAAGCTACATTGGACAAAGGATGAGGAAGCCAGGTTGACTGATTAGAGAATTCATT
Organism: Okapia johnstoni; assembly: GCA_024291935.2. Classification (NCBI taxonomy): domain Eukaryota; kingdom Metazoa; phylum Chordata; class Mammalia; order Artiodactyla; family Giraffidae; genus Okapia; species Okapia johnstoni. The sequence continues at coordinate 7,461,277 of CM044326.1, forward strand.
TCATTATCAAGAAAGTAAATCAAAGAATTGGGTTTATCCAGAGGTTTTTTTTTTTGGCCATATCTCCTCTCTCTACATCCCTTATTGAAATGAAAGGGCATGCAGTGTAACAATGAACACAGTTTACGGTTTCTACTTTTCTCTTTTGCTAAATCAGAGTTTTATTGAAGTTGTTTCTGGGTTTTCCTTCACCATTGTGCATCAAATACTTGGGGTTTAGAAAATTTCAAATTTGGGTCATCTATTTCAGATGTATAAAGGGCTATAGGTAGATTGACTAACATTGACTTGTACAAGGAAAAAACATACCTCTGAGAGAAAAATGTGGGCCTAGGAAATTGCCTCTCTGAACCAGCTATCTTGCATTTAGATCATTTCTATTTGGAAGGCTTGGAGATAAATGCATTTGTGAAAGTATACAATAATAGAAAAATTATCCAATACTTGAAAAGAAGTGAAATACTCTTGCACGTTACATTGAAGCCATGCTAGAACAGTCCAGGACATTGTAAGCAACATCATGTATACGAGAAGGATACTTATCTACTAGGAACCCAAGGGGTGGACTGTAGTAGAAATATTGGATATTTTAACTTAATCTCCTGATTAATTAGTTTGTCTATGTTCTCATTTTCTTCAGGTACATTATCTTATTCCTTCTGGGGATTGTACAACTTCCAGTTCTAATGATGTGGGTCTCATTGTAAATATTCAGGACAAAGCTTTTCTGATATGGTAAATTGATCCAGGGAAAAGCATTCAATTTAAGTTGCAGTTTGTTGTGATCCACACTGTTAAAGGCTTTGGCGTAGTCAATAAAGCAGAAGTAGATGTTTTTCTGGAACTCTCTTGCTTTTTCAGTGATCCAACAGATGAGAGACTATTTTTTGGGGCTCCAAAATCACTGCAGATGGTGACTGCAGCCATGAAATTAAAAGATGCTTACTCCTTGGAAGGAGAGCTATGACCAACCTAGGCAGCATATTAAAAAGCAGAGACATTACTTTGCCAATAAATGTCCGTCTAGTCAAAGCTATAGTTTTTCTAGTAGTCATGTATGGATGTGAGAATTGGTATAAGAAAAGCTGAGGGCTGAAGAATTGATGTTTTTAAACTGCGGTGTTGAAGAAGACTCCCGAGAGTCCCTTGGACTGCAAGGAGATCCAACCAGTTCATCCCAAAGGAAATCAGTCCTGAATATTCATTGGAAGGACTGATGTTGAAGTGGAAACTCCAATATTTTGGCCACCTGATGCGAAGTAGTGACTCACTAGAAAAAAAAACCTGATGCTGGGAAAGACTGAAGGTGGGAAGAGAAGGGGATGACAGAGGATGAGATGGTTGGATGGCATCACCGACTCAATGGGCATGGGTTTGGATGGACTCCGGGAGTTGGTGATGGACCTGGAAGCCTGGCGTGCTGCAGTCCATGGGGTTGCAGAGTCGGACACGACTGAGAGACTGAACTGAACTGAACTGAAAGTTGCACAAAGAGTCAAACAAAAAGAGTCTTTCCCTAAGATTGTTTAACAATAGTATTTCAAAAGATATCAAGCAATCTCTCTTAGAGGTGAAAATTGTCAGATGTTCAACACAGGTTTCTGGTATTTATCTGTGACAGAAAAAAAACTGTTAGGAAGATCAAATCCCATTACCTGTTTCTTTGATATTGAGACTATTTTTTACTGAGAAAATGACTCTTGTCAAGGTGTGGTTAACAATTTAATCCTAAAAGGAATTAAAAGAGGGAATAGGACTATGTCAGCTTTAGGCTAGAGGAACTGGGTGTGGCCCAGGCATGTGATGAGCTGTTTGAGTGACCCTGGGCGAATCTCTTCACACTCCTGTCTCTTCATCCATAATAGTGAGAAAGATTACTTAAAGCTTGTCCTGAGGCTCAAGTTAATTGATGAAAGTGCATCATGCTACAAATACAATGAATAAGAATATCAGGTGAACAGAGTCAGGAAATCTAGTATTCTCTGGCATGTTCCATCACAGAGTAATTCTTTATAACAGTAACAACAAGCCAGCTGCTCACAGTGTGAAACGTACCAAGAGCCATACCGTACATTTCAAGTATAATTATCTATTTCATTTAATCTCACTCTTACTCTGTAATCTAGATCTTGTTATCCAAAATCTAAAGACAACCAATCTGAGTCTTAGAGAATCTGAGATGTTGGAGTAAAGTCCCACCTTAAAGTCTGTGCCTGGCATTGATACCAAAGCATGAGCCATAAAAGGATACATTGATAAGCTGGACTCATCCCAGTTAAAAATCTCTGCTCCATGAAATACCCTGGGAAAAGGATGAAAAGGCAAGGCTCAGACTGGGAGAAAATATTTCCTAATCATGTATCCAGCAAAAGGCTTGTACTGAGACTACTTAAAGACCTCTCATAACTAAACTATCAAACAATCCAATTAGAAAATTCACAAAAGGCATGTAGAAACAATTTGTGGAAAAGACCATGAATATGGCAAACAGACCAGGCAAAAGATTTAGTATGTGTTAGTGTTAGACACGTGTTAGTTATGTGTTAGTTAGTTGCTCAGTCGTGTCCTACTCTTCGTGATTCCATGGACTGTAGCCCACCAGGCTCCTCTGTCCATGGGATTCTCCAGGCAAGAGTACTAACGTGGGTTGCCATTTCCTACTCCAGGGGATTTTCCTAACCCAAGGATCAAACTTGGGTCTCCTGCATTGCAGGCAGATTCTTTACCATCTGAACTGGGAAATGCGAATTCTAACTACAGTAAGATGATGTGACACATCTATCAGAACTAAAATTAAGCAAAAAATATAACACCAAATGCTGGTGAAAGTATGGAGAAATTGCATAACTCATATATTGGGAATGTAAAATGGTACAGTCATTCTGGGAAAGAGTTTGTCAGTTTCTTCAAAAAGTCAATATATGCTCACCATACAACACAGCAATTTGAGCCTTTATCCCTGAAAGTGAAAACTTAACTCATAAGAAAACTGATGTTTAAATCCTCGAAGCAGCTTGACTCATAATAGCTCAAACCTGCAAACAGCTAAAATGTTCTTCAAGAGTACATCTCATTTACCTGAACCTGAGATAATATTTCACCAAACCAACCAACACACACATACACATTAATGAACACAAAATTAGCAAAATATGAATATGATCAATTGTTTATTGATGTCAATTTGTTTTAATGATTTTTTTTTGCTCATGACATTTTATTATAATATATAAAATCTTACCAGTGGAGAAAAGTGGGTAGAGGGTACATGGAATCTCTTTACTATTACTGTACAACCACATGCCGATATTCAAAATTCTGAAAAATAAGGCTACACTGAAAAAACACTATGTGTTCACATCTGGGACTCTGCTTATTTGGTGAGTGACACTATGCATTTTATCTTATCTTTCAAAGCTGCGGTTTCCTCATCTGAAAAATGAGAATGGCTCTAATAATATTGGGCTGGCCAAAAGGATTGTTTGGGTGTTTCCGTAATATTGTACGGAAAACCAGAAAGAATTTTTTGGCCAACCCAATACTCAACCCATATCAGTATTGATCAAGTGGTGGCAGTATCAGTAAGAACTCAGTACAGTGCATAGCGCAGGGTCGGCAATCAATAAATTTACCTATTATTATTAAAATAAAAAAGAGTGCTGAGATTCGAACATCAGTCTAATAAGAAATCTTATTGTTTTATTGAAAATTAAAATGATTGACAAGCTGATTATTCTTTCCTATAATGTCCTTTAATATTGGGTACCAACTCCCCTAGAGATTATAATTTAATTGGCCTAGGATGGGTTCCCCAGAAACTGGCTTTTTGGTTGTTCTTTATTTTAGTGCTTCCCATATTAATCCAATGTGCATCCTTGGCTAAGTCTCACTAAGTGTGCATAATGGTTATTTTTTAATTCTGTTGGCTTAAAAGTTTCAAGTTGAATTAGTCCCAAGTTTGGTGACACTCCTGGTCTTATTTTCCCCACTGTGGTTAAGGACACATTTTCTCAGAGGATAATTGCAACCACCTCTGGATGCATGTGGCTTTGATAACAGGGTCACTCCTAATCCATAGCTTACTCCTCAATCAGATGGAGGTAGCATTTTCCCATTAGGATGCTGACACACCTCAAGGAAGAAGCAGCCACCAATCCAGACTCTCAGCTCTGCTAAGACCACAGACATCAGTGACAAGGCTGACAGGAGAATCTCTCCCTCAGCCACCTATGAAGGACAATCCAGGCCTCACTCACAGAGCAAACTGTCCTTTCCCATTCATATTAGTCAAAGGCACACAAAAGTCATGGGAAACATCCTAATCAATACCATTTGGCTGTTTTCAGAAGAGAGATTTAAAAAGAAGAAAACTTCTGTGTGTGTGTGTGTGTGTTTTTTTTAATTCTATGCGTTCTAACATAACAGAGGATAAAGTGAAGTCGCTCAGTCGTGTCTGACTCTGCGACCCCACGGACTGTAGCCTACCAGGTTCCTCTGTCCATGGAATTTTCCAGGCAAGAGTTCTGGAGTGGGTTGCCATTAATACTACAAATTAAATGCACTTTTTGTTTCTTTTGCTTTTTTAAAAAATGGCCTGCAGTTAAAATAAAAGCAATCTAACTTACTCATTTCATGTAGAACCTCTTCATCCCGCATCGGCCGACCCTCACCCCTCACACTCACACACACTGAGGGTCTTCACGGTAGGTGCCACAGTCCTCTCCTGGCTCCTTCACTGTAGCCCCAGGCCATCCAACTATGAACAGCCAAAGTGTCCTTTCCGACCTTGAACCTGGACTGGCCCTCAGACTTGCTGTGGCCACATGGCCTATGACAGCTCCAGGCATAGGCCTTAAGATATTTAGGAGCCTCTGACTTTATTTTTTTGGAATTGTCAATAAGGATACTTGGGCCCCCTGCTGGAAAGAGGCCATGTGGGAAGGCCTTGGAGATAGGGTGCCATCTAGAGGAAGAGATTGTGGACAGGAGAGCCCGATAACATCGAAAGTGAGAACCAAGGCCGCATGGGTGCAGGAGGCTAAGTACAGTACAATCACCCTGATTACCATAGAATTAACACAAAACAAATGTTTATTCTTCTCCTAAACAGGAGTATTATGATGATGATAACAGTTTCCTATTTTCCCCAGGTTTCTTGCTCATCACTCCTGCTCCAAACAATGGGAAGACACATGTTTGCCTGACACGTGCTTCTGAGTTCTTTTCACAAGGACCAAGGAGAGTGCAGGGCTGGCCTTTCATTCCCCTTTCTCACATGTATTGATCCATTGATCACTGTCTGGACGCCAGGACAGGACGGTTATCCTTTAAACATGTGCCTTGAAGCTTCAGATTCAAATAAGCAACCTGAATTGCATGTTAATTGTAATCTTGTAAATTTTGATCTCTTGGTATTCACAGAGCACAGACCCACGTGTTCCCAGGATATACGGTCTATGCAGAGCGAGACACACCCAAGTCTAGGCCTCTGTCTATCCTAGAGGGCGTCTGACAAAGACACAGACACAGCCAGCCCAGGTGCCACGCGGCAGCCAGCCCGTGGAAGCTGAAGTCTAGTCACAGCCTCTCCGCTTGCCGGCCTGGTGAGCTGTGACAGCTGGCACTCGCCTGTCCCCAAAACCCCTTTTCACAGTACCCAGCACTGCACTTCCACAGTGATTGAAGCAATTAGCTGCCTAGCGGCTGATGTACCCCGCAGAGGGCTGGTGGCTCGTCTGACACATCTGGGCACTGAAAGTAATTGAAACAGCTGCTTCTGCCCATATGGCAGCAAAAGCTGGTCGTGCAGAGTCTGGTGCCTGGGCTGCACCAACCTCAGGCAAATTAGCCATCATTAATCCCCAGATCTGACCAGCATACGCAGAGCCACTAATCAAGACAGCTGGAGGGCCAGGGATGCTGAGGAATACAGTTCCTTTAAGATTTCTAAATGACATCCCAGGTTAAAAAAAAAATAGATGAATAAAACACACAAACCCAAATGACAGCCTTCCTCTTCCTGAGCGCTTTCATTCCCCACACCCCCACACCTGACGAGGAGATATCTGTGTCTGCTGGTATCTTCGTTAGAGACTGCTGAGATTGCAGTGCAACTTTTGGCAAGCACCACACTCTCAGTGCAAGCCTGGCGTCCTGCAGTTACAAATAGCCTGGTGCACGGGGGGTGAGCATGCGGTACTGTGAGCCTTGGCTCTGCAGAGGAGGGAACCACAGCACTGACGGGAGGAAGTGAGCAGCACCTGCCCGGGGAGGGAGAGTCCAGGCTCTCTGCCTTCCCTCGGGAAGGTTTGATGCTGACATTCGGAGGGATTGAGTTTCTATCTCTGGACCTCCAAGGGCTGGGCCATCCTTGCTAGGAAATTTATAGAAGAGGATTTGGTGGCCGCAAATGGGCCTTGGTAACAGGTGAGAGGTCAGGCACCACCTGGCAGGTAAAGGGGCACTTTCTCATCCGTGACACTGGGATTTATAACAGGACAGAGACTGCCGCTTCAAAAGACTGTTTGGCCTCAACTTCTGTGTTGTGGGATGGGGCAGGCGGCTGTCTCATTTACACCCTACAACCGGTGTCATTATTCAGATGGCTCGTCATTCTGCCTGACAACCGCCTCACGCATTAAAGAGGTTGTGCACCGCATCTGGCCTGGGCTGGCAAATGTATGTGTAATCCCAGAGGTGTGTGCGCCCTGCGGCTTTATGCACTGGATGTGTCACTATCCCTGATGCCAGAGACAGTCCAGACAAGAAGGTCCGTTTCTGTGAGAAATTTCGCTAATGAATTAGATTGGAATAAGCAAATAGAGGTGCTGTTAGATTCATCCTCCGTTACCCTGGTTCCTGATTTCATCTCTGGGTTCCACAGGGACAGACCTGCCCTGGGACAGGGGCTCTTGTCTGCACTATCCAGGTCTTGCCTTCCTGGGATGGGGAATGTTGACTCTTTCTCCTGATGGTTATTCACCTGTGCTGAGTTGTCTGCTAGGATAATTAGCATGAAACAAATAAAAATTAACCCCTGCTGTATGAGATATTTACCTCCTTCTTTGTTAAAATAATGCAAATCATTGACAATTTTTTTCACCAGTCTTTGTGAGGTCTTTGTGATGACCATTATTTTTTGGGACTTTCAGTTAGGGACTGGGATAAAGAGTAGACTCACCCCTCATAAATACAGCGCAATTCCAGTTTGTCAGAATGCCTGAGGAATTACCAGTTCTTTAAGATTTTCTAGAATGAACATTATAAGTATAATTATAAAAATCGACACAAATTAAATACCCCACACAATGGTGGACACAAGGTCGGGGACAGTGGCTTTCCTCTTCCTTGAGGAGCTTTTCCATTTCCCCACCAACATACCCAAACACCTTGGACGAGGACGGAAATTTCTGTGTTCTGCTCAGGTTTCTTTCGTCTAGATTAGAGGACTTGCTGGAGAGATTGCCAGTTGGACTTGTCGGCAAGCCACCACAACTCTCAGTAGCAAGACCTGGCGTCCTGCGTTACACAATTAAAGCCTGCTGGTTGCCCAAATGACTTATCGGGGGAGGGTGGTGGTGGAGTTGAGGGACATTTTGCGGGTTTACTGTGACCGAGCCTTGTGCAACGGGGTCAGAGGGAGGGGGTCGGTACTCGAGGGAAACACTTAAGAACTGGACTTGCGAGTCGGAAAGGAAGGTGGAAGAAGTTTTGAGGCACAAGCACTGGGACGGGGGGAAGTGGGCAGCACCTGCCACGGGCGAGGTGACGAGTCACTAGGCTCTCTCTGGCCTTCCATCGGGGGACAGGTTTTGAAGGTTTTTGTTGCTGACTACCGCATTTTCGGATTCCGGGGTGGGATACTTGGTTTTTATTACATCTCATCGGGACCTCTTTCCAAATCCAGGCTGGGGCCACCCCACCCATCCTTGCTGGTAATTTATAGATTAGAAAGAGGTATTTTGGTGGGCCGCAAATTGGGGCCTTATGTCCTTTGGTTAACAGGTGCAGAGAGTTTCAGGGAGGCACCACATGGCAGGTAGAAGGGGCATTAGGCACCTGGGGCACGGCACTTTCTCACTTCCGTGATTGTTTGACACTGGAGATTTTTTATAACCCTGTAGGGACAGAGGACCCTCTTGCCTCGCCTTTCAAAAAGACTTGTTTGGCATTCTTCAATTATGTGTGTTGTGGGGGGAATGGGGGCAGGGCCGCCGCCTCTTCTCTTTTGTCTTTTCATTTACCTACACCTTTTACAACACAATCGGGGTGTGTTTGTTTTTGTCTTTTTTTAGCTCTTTGTCATATTATTTTTCAGGAATGGCTCGACAACCGGCCATGGACAAAAACCGCCACCTCACGGCATTTTTAAAATTTATTTATGAGGGTTTGTTGCTGCTTATTGCAATCACCGCCATATGGCCTGGGCTGGCTAATTGTAATGTGTAATATTCCCAGCAGGTTGTTGTGTGCGCCTGCGGGGGCTTTATTGCAACTGTGGATTGGTTGCTCACACTATCCCTGGATTGCCAGAGGGACACAGGTCCAGACCATGAAGGTCCCGTTTTCTGTGAGATTTTCGCTAATGAATTATGAAATTATTAGATATGGGAATAAGCAATTAGTATTGTGGTGCTGTTAGCATTCATCCCTCCAGTTAACACTGGTTCTCACTGATTTCCTTCTCTGGGGTTTCCACAGGGGGACAGACCTGCCATGGGGGACAGGGGCTCTTGTCTGTTGGCAGCTATCCAGGTCTTGCCTTCCTGGGATGGGGAATGTTGACTCTTTTCTCCTGATTGGTTATTCACCTGTGCTGAGTTGTCTGCTAGGCATAATTTAGCATGAAACAAATAAAAAATATTAACCCTGCTGTATGAGATATTTACCTCCTTCTTTGTTAAAATAATGCAAATCATTGACAAATTTTTTTTTCACCCAGTCTTTGTGAGGTGAGGTCTTTGTGATGACCATTATTTTTTGGGACTTTCAGTTAGGGACTGGGATAAAGAGTAGACTCACCCCTCATAAATACAGCGCAATTCCAGTTTGTCAGAATGGCTGCTTTGAAAAACACAGTCAAACTGAAAGTAATAATAGAATATATTTTCTGATTATCTTGAAACCCAATATAGTTAGTTTTGTGTAGCATTATTTTTTCTCAGAAGACCTACATCAATGGTCATTTTTTTTTACTTTCTCCCTCCTCAGATGTTCCTTTAAGTGAATTCTTAAAGGCAATGAGTGTACCTTCCTCATTAACACATATTCTGCTCCCTTGCCCTCAGTTCAGTCGCTCAGTCGTGTCCAACTCTTTGCGACCCCATGGATTGCAGCACACCAGGCTTCCCTGTCCATCACCTAACTCCCCAGAGCTTACTCAAAACTCATGTCCATTGAGTCGGTTGATGCCAATTCAACCATCTTATCCTCTGTCCATCCCCTTCTCCTCCTGCCTCAATCTTTCCCAGCGTCAGGGTCTTTTTCCAATGGAGTCGATTCTTCGTATTAGGTGGCCAAAGTAATTGGAGCTTCAGCTTCAGCATTCAGGGTCCTTCCAAGGAATATTTTAGGACTGTTTTTCCTTTAGGGTATGGACATGGGTTGGATTTCTCCTTCCAGTCCAAGGGACGCTCAAGGAGTCTTCTCCAACACCACAGTTCAAAAGCATCAATTCTTCGGTGCTCAGCTTTCTTTATAGTCCAACTCTCACAACCATACATGACTACTGGAAAAAACATATCTTTGACTAAACAGACCTTTGTTGGCAAAGTAATGTCTCTGATTTTTAATACGCTGCCTAGGTTGGTCATAACTTTTCTTCCAAGGAACAAGCATCTTTTAATTTCATGGATGCAGTCCCCATCTGCAGTGATTTTGGAGCCCCCCAAATTGAAGTCTCTCACTGTTTCCATTGTTTCTCCATCTATTTACCATGAAGTGATGGGACCAGATGCCATGATCTTAGCTTTATGAATGTTGAGTTTTAAGACAACTTTTTCACTCTCCTCTTTCACTTTTACCAAGAGGATCTTTAGTTCTTTTTCACTGTCTGCCATAGGGGTGGTGTCATCTGCATATATGAGGTTATTGATATTTCTCCCAGCAATCTTGATTCCAGCTTGTGCTTCATCCAGCCCAGCATTTCATATGATGTACTCTGAATGTAAGTTAAGTAAGCAGGGTAACAATATACAAACTTGACATACTTCTTTCCTGATTTGGAACCAGTCTGTTGTTGCATGTCCAGTTCTAACTGTTGCTTCTTGACTTGCATACAGATTTCTCAGGAGGCAGGTCAGGTGGTCTGGTATTCCCATCTCTTGAAGAATTTTCCACAGTTTGTTGTGATCCACACAGGCAAAGGCTTTGGTGTAGTCAATAAAGCAGAAGTAGATGTTTTTCTGGAACTTTCTTGCTTTTTCTATAATCCAACAAATGTTGGCAATTTGATCTCTGGTTTCTCTGCCTTTTCTAAATCCAGCTTGAACACCTGGAAGTTCTCAGTTCATGTACTGTTGAAACCTGTCTTGGAGGATTTTGAGCATTACTTTGCTAGTGTGTGAGAGGAATGCAATTGTGCGGTAGTTTGAACATTCTTTGGCATTTCCTTTCTTTGGAATTGGAATGAAAACAGATCTTTTCCAGTCTTGTGGCCACTGCTGAGTTTTCCAAATTTGCTGGCATATTGAGTGCACCACTTTCACAGCATCATCTTTTAGGATTTGAAATAGCTCAACTGGAATCCCATCACTTCCAGTAGCTTTGTTTGTAGTGATGCTTCCTAAGGCCCACCTGACATCACATTCCAGGATGTCTGGCTCTAGGTGAGTGATCACACCACCATGATTGTCTGGGCCATGAAGATATTTTTTTGTATAGTTCTGTGTATTCTTTCCATCTCTCTTAATATCTTCTGTTTCTGTTAGATCCATACCATTTATGTCCTTTGTTGTGCCCATTTTTGCCTGAAATATTCCCTTGGTATGTCTAATTTTCTTGAAGAGACCTTTAGTATTTCCCATTTTAATGTTTTCCTCTATTTCTTTGCACTGATCACTGAAGAAGGCTTTCTTATCTCTCCTTGGTATTCTTTGGAACTCTGCATTCAAATGGGTATCTTTCCTTTTCTCCTTTGTCTTTAGCTTCTCTTCTTTCCTCAGCTATTTGTAAGGCCTCATCAGACAACCATTTTGCCTTTTTGCATTTCTTTTTCTTGGGGATTGTCTAGATGGTATTGCTCCCTGTCTCCTGTACAGTGTCACAAACCTCCATCCATGTATCTTCAGGCACTCTATCTATCAGATCTAATCCCTTGAATCTATTTCTCACTTCCACTGTATAACTGTAATGGATTTTATTTAGGTCATACCTGAATGGTTTAGTGGTTTTCCCTACTTTCTTCAATTTAAGTCTGAATTTGGCAATAAGGAAGGAGTTCATGATCTGAGCCACAGTCAGGTCCTGATCTTGTTTTTGCTGACTGTACAGAGCTTCTCCATCTTCAACTGTAAAGAATATAATCAATCTGATTTTGGTGTTGACCATCTGGTGATGTCCATGTGTAGCATTTTCTCTTGTGTTGTTGAAAGAGGGTGTTTGCTATGATCAGTGTGTTCTCTTGGCAAAACTCTATTAGCCTTTGCCCTGCTTCATTCTGTACTCCAAGGCCAAATTTGCCTGCTACTGCAGGTATCTCTTGACTTCCTGCTTTTGCATTCCAGTCCCCTGTAATGAAAAGGACATCTTTTTTGGATGTTAATTCTAGAAGTTCTTGGAGATCTTCATAGAACAGTTCAACTTCAGCATTACTTGTTGGGGCATAGACTTGGATTACTGTAATATTGAATGGTTTGCCTTGGAAACAAACAGAGATCATTCTGTCATTTTTGAGATTGCACCCAAGTACTGCATTTTGGACTCTTGTTAACTATGAGGGCTACTCCATTTCTTCTAAGGGATTCTTTCCCACAGTAGTAGATACATTTTAGGGCCACTTTCAGTTTCTGAGATGACTCCATGCCCTGGGGATGCTCTCTTCTTTTGAGATGGGCCACGTTCTGTCTATGGGATTTGTATCTCTCTAAGTAAATCCATTTCTTACCTATACCTTGTCTTTCACTGAATTCTTCCTGTGTTGAGTCACAAAGCACCTGGCCTTAAGTCTGATGCCAGATGAGTAATTTTAATTAAAAGATAGTCCCAGCACTCCCCTGGTTGTCCAGTGGTATAACCTGCCTTCCAGTGCAAGATACAGTACAATTCCTGTTCAGGGAACTATGATCCCGTATGCCATGGGGTAAGTAAGCCTGCATACCACAACTATGGAACCCATGCATGCTGGAGCCCTTGTGCCACAACTAGAGAGGCTGCACACTGCAACGAAGATGCCTCTTGCTCCAACTAAGGCCCAACACAGCCAAAAAATTAATTAATTAAAAAGTCCCAACAGGAACTTTGGCTGGATTAGATCTGAGTTTTGCAGTTTCAAAACCACACATTTAAATATTTAAAAGATCCTGGACTGTGAAGCCCATGTCAAAGGGTGATAGCTCCCTGGACTCTAATTGGGATAAGAATCATTGGAATTGCACTTCATGCTTCCTTTGTGATCTGTTGGCTAAGAGACCACTTGAAACCAGCATGACCTTGGATGGCAGGTCCAAGAAAGTTTCTCATGGAGCAAGGGAACAATGTAATGGTTTCAAAGAGCTATTGTTGTAGGATCTCGTATATTAACAGGTCCATGCAGCCCAACATCACACTTTGAGACACATATCTACTAACATAGAGCATCTTCCTGCACACTCCAGAGGAGTCTTAGCTTCTTGACTTCTCTAGGAATAAACTACCAATGACCTTAGGGAAAAGCAGTGTAGGGTTCTCCTCAAAACACTCATTCAAACCTTCCTTCATCCCTAATTTAAGGTTCCTAGAATGGTTTTTTTCAAGAATGTGGGAGAGAAAGACAGGGACATATAATAGTACAGGAGAAAGCCAACCTTGAAATTTCCCCTCACTCTTCAGAGGTCTAATACCTCCTTCTTTCTGTCTCTCAATGATGGGCAGCATTTTCACTGACAGTGATGCTTCCTTGTTCTGTCTCCAGGATAGACTTATGTTTTACTCCCTTGGCAGTGGTTCATTCTGCAGAGACATTTAATTAAGATATGATTACAAAAGGGGCAAGAATTAACTTTCTCTTTACATACAACACACTCTACAGATTTCAAGAGTAAAGAAAGACTTACTATTGCAGATGAGAAACAGAGATGGATTCAGTTGCTGACTGAGAAAAAAATGCCCGATGTTGGGGTTGTGCGTTGAGTTTTATTTTGGGCAAAATGAGGACTATAGCCTGGGAGAGAGCATTTCAGATAACTCTAAGAAACTGCCCCAAAGAGGTAGGGGGAAGTCCATATATACATGATTGTGGTGAAGGGGGAGTAAACATAATCAAGCACATATTTTTTTGCAGAAAGTTACTGCTAGTTCCAGGAGGGTTACTGCTAGTCAGAGGAGCAGACATCACCTGAAAGATTGTAGTGCTTTTCTAGATATGAAGTGATGTAAGAGTTCGGCTCATAAAATCTTCTCCTGAAAATATATAACTATCTGATGGCCTATTCTGCCAGCTTTCCCAGGGCACAGAGTGCCTCTTTCCTGATCTTCACCCTGAACTTCTTTCAGGGGATATGTTGAAGGTCTGTGGTCACAGTAGCTTGTGAATTAATTCTTGTAGAGGTAGATGGCAAGTGCCAACCTTTAGTTGGCACAGTTAACACATCTCATCCCACTGGCAAAGAGTAGCTTCATTTCAACCATTCCTTTAAGATCTTTGTTGATAAAACCTCTTTACCAGCTAGACTGGAGGGCAGGAAATCTCCTCCAGTGCAACATAATTTGCCTCTTGTTTGTTGTGTGTATGTGAATGTGATGTATTTGGGTTTGGGTGGGGGGGGGGGAAGAGAAATAAAGAGAAAGATAATAAATCCTCTCTGTTCATGATAAGAGCTTTTATGGTGGGGTGGAAGATGGAGTTGGGGGTGGGTTACAAATAATGTAGTTTTTAGTTTAATACTTGAGAAAAATGAATAGGAATCTCAACATTGTGAAAGAAGCTGGAAAATGAGGGTTTCTTCCTTTTTCTTTGCTAATATCTCTGGCTGTATGTGAATGTGATGTAATTTTTGTTGGAATGGGTGGGGGGGGAAGAGAAATAAAGAGAAAGAAAAAAATCCTGTTCTTTCATAGCATTGTGATAAGAAAGAGTAGGAAATCAAATCATAGGATAAAAAGACATAGTCCAGTTATTTCCTCCTTTCCTTATTTGCATCTCCCTTCTATTGTGGTCCCTGTGCAAGGTGATCTTTATGGACACTTAAAAGAGGAGAGTCAGCATCCCAGTCACAAAGAACCTGACGCACGGAAATGTATTCAATATTATTTTGCAAATTTCCTCTACCAGAGCTGATAAGTAAGCAGTAGAGTTGGAAAATGAAATCCTCTATTCACTTCAGACTCAAACTTTCTCTCAATTGCTGACAAAGCATAATCAATCTTGTGATTCTCAGTGATGAAATCCCAATAAAGATCACACGCTTCATCAATTAAATTTCACTTTATTTCTAAGTGTATTTTTACAGCCTAACAAGAGCTTTTGTAGACATTTTATTTAATAGAAAGTTCTCACATTTTCATTGATAAAAAAAAATTAAGCCACATGTAGGAAACAGTTTATAAAAATGAGTGAGTATATTCAGGACTAGAATTCTCTGAAATATGCTGTATAATGGTGCAATATTTTCGTATTTCAGGTGAGATCTATATTGTTTCTTTCTGCAGGATGGTGTGAGACATACAGAGTAAAAGGTAAGATACACTGAGGTCTTTTTACATCTGTTTTATTTTCTTAGCAATGCTATTGAATGTAAGTTCCTGTGCCCAACTGAGGCCAAAAAAATGGAGCTGTCAGAGTTTGGAGCAGGGAACCGTTTCTTGCAGGGCCAAGCAAAACGAATGGGTGACTCGAGCTCAAAAACTTGAACTCTTAGATAGTTTTCAGGGAGAAGTTTTTAATGGGCAAAACTTGAGATGAAGGCTACAGGGTGTGTGACTTTATTCTGATAGACTTGTGATGAGGTAACAGGGTGGTGCTCCAGGAATCTTGTGCTCACCCTCAAGTTACCAGCCTCCACCTGGGTGGGAGCCTTAGGTCCTGTAGAAGAACTCAAAGATATTGTAATGTCTATTCCTTCAGGAGGAACCAGGACCTTGCCTCATTGCTCAGGGGCAGGGTTCCCCATAAGGATTAGGGTATAGGAAGTGTGTATTCCTTCAGTCCAGAGATCATCTGAGGTCAGATGGTGATGGGAAAACTGAAACCTTCTTTGGAATGATGAGTGCTTCATCAAATAGTTAATGTCTTCCATTTGTTGGAGGTTTCAGTTCTGCGGAAGAACTCGAAGATATTGTTATGTATATCTCTTGATGGGAACCCAGGATCCTGCCCCAAGGCAACACTATTGTTTTTTGACTGCTCCTCCATTGTAGCCACAACACCATCCTTCCCTGATTAGCAACTGCCCTTTCTAAGAGTGACGAAAGGCCTACTATTGTAAATGAGAAACAGAGATGGACTCACTTGTTGACTGAAAAAAAAAAAGCACGATGTTGAGGTTGTAAGTTGGAACTATCAGCTACAAATTGGCACTTACCAAGAGCATTGCCAGCAACCTGTCCTCTGTAACTCAGGGAAGGAGACAGAGAGTCTTCTGCACCCAGAAGCCCCACAGGGTTCTGAAAGTGAAAAGTGAAAGTTAGTGACACAGTTGTGTCGACTAAAAAAAAAGATGTGCAACTTGAGAGTTTTGAGTTAAACTTTCAGTTCAGTTCAGTTCAGTTGCTCAGTCATGTCTGACTCTTTGCGACCCCATGGACTGCAGCACACCAGGCCTCCCTGTCCATTACCAACTCCCGGAGTTTACTCAAACTCATGTCCATTGAGTTGGTGATGCCATCCAATCATCTTATCCTCTATCATCACCTTCTTCTCCCACCTTCAATTTTTCCAAGAATCAGGGTCTTTCCAAATGACTCAGTTCTTCGCATCAGGTGGCCAAAGTGTTGGAGTTTCAGCTTCAGCATCAATCCTTCCAATGAATATTCAGGACTGATTTCCTTTAGGATGGACAGGTTGGATCTCCTTGCAGTCCAAGGGACTCTCAAGAGTCTTCTCCAACACCATAGTTCAAAAGCACCAATTCTTCGGTGCTCAGCTTTCTTTATAGTCCAACTCTCACATCCCTACATGACTACTGGAAAAACCATAGCCTTGACTAGATGGACCTTTGTTGGCAAAGTAATGTCTCTGCTTTTTAATATGCTATCTAGGTTGGTCATAACTTTCCTTCCAAGGAGTAAACATCTTTTAATTTCATGGCTGCACTCACCATCTGCAGTGATTTTGGAGCCCAAAACAATAAAAATCTGCCACTGTTCCACTGTTTCTCCATCTATTTGCCATGAAGTGATGGGACTGAATGCCATGATCTTAGTTTTCTGAATGTTGAGTTTTTAGCCAGCTCTTTCACTCTCCTCTTTCACTTTCATCAAGAAGTTCTTTAGTTCTTCACTTTCTGCCATAAAGGTGATGTCATCTCCATATCTGAGGTTATTGATATTTCTCCTGGCAACCTTGATTTCAGCTTGTGCTTCATCCAGCCCAGCATTTCTCATGAGGTACTCTGCATATAAGTTAAATAAGCATGGTCTGGGGCAAAATGGGGACTGCAGCCCAGGAGGCAGCGTCCCAGATAGCTCTGAGAGAGTACTCCAAATGGCAGTGGGGGAATGTCAATATATAAGGTTTTTGGTGAAGGAGGAATTCACTGCCATGAAGCATTCATTTTACAAAAGGTTTTTGTTAGTCATGAGGATCTGCTGTCACCATTAAGAGATTTAGTGCTTCTCTAGATATGAAGAGATACAAGGATCTAGATCATAAAATCTGTTCCTAAAAACACCCAACTATCTAAAGACCTGTCCCACCAGATTCCCTCACTCCACCCTGAACTCTCTCAGGGGTTGCTGAAGCTCAACAATTATAGCAGCATGGGGTTCAATCTCTGTAGAGGCAGATGGCAAATGCCTTTGTTGTTCAATCATTGGCAATGCTCTTGGTAAGTGCCAATTTATAGTTGACAGTCATGTCCAACTCTTTGCGATCCCAAGGACTGTAGCCTGCCAGTCTCATTGGTCCATGGAATTCTCCAGGCAACAGTACTAGAGTGGGTTGCCATTTCCTTCTCCAGGGAATCTTCCTGACCTGGGGATAGAACCCAGGTCTCCTGCATTGCAAACAGATTCTTTACCAACTGAGCTACTAGGGAAGCCCTTACTGGAATGGGTAGCCTTTCTCTTCCCCAGGGGTTCTTCTCAACCCAGGGATCGAACCCAGGTCTCTCGCGTTGTAAGAGAATTCTTCACCAGCTGAGCCACAAGGGAAGCCCCAGAAGGTTCTGCTTGGTCTTAATATTATATAACTTACTCTCCTCAATATGTTTCATGAGTAAACTCTAACTAAAACCATTGTTTCTCTGGATATGTATTACTGGAAGATGAAAGGAAAGACACTAATGCAGAGCCAATCATCTATGTATTGTCTCCCAGAGTCAATCCACTCCTGTGATAGGGAGAGGGAGACCCTGAAATCACATTTCAATTCTACCAGTTGCCCATGTTAGCATCTGTTATAGGCTCTGCCAAAGGTGAGTGGCAGGGAAAGATGGCAATGAAGCTGTTTACCTCAGATTGAGACTTGAAGCCCCTTGGGATTCTAACCCACATGGCTGGGACTCAAACTCAGCCAAAACCCTGCTTAGGACTTGAACATGTCTAAAACCCAGTTCAGGACTTTAACTCACGTCCCTGGGACTCAAACCCAGCCAAAACCCACGGTCTTCATAACATAACAAAACCCAAAACCAGGTTCCACAGACCTGATTTCAGGACCTAACGAAACTCAGTTTCTTGATGTCTCATCGCAGAAACAATTCAGTGAGAGACACAGTGATAGCTAAGAAGTGGATTTATTCAGAGAGAAACACACTCCACAGAGTGTGAGCCATTGCAGAGGGTGAATGCAGCCTTGAAAAATGGTATGGTTAGCTTTTACGGGCTGGATAATTTCATAGACTAATGAGTAGGAGGATTATTCCAATTATTTTGAAGAACGGGCAGAGATTTCCAGGAAGTGGGCCACCGCCCACTTTCTGACCTTTGATGGCTGACCTTGGAACTGTCATGGCGCCTCTGGGTGTGTCATTTAGCTTACTGATGTGTTACAATGAGCATATACTGAGGATCAAGTTCCCGGTTTCCACCATCTTGAATATAGTTCGTTCTAATCATTTTATGCTGTGTCTTCCAGTTATGTCTTCCTTTCGTGCCCTACTGCCTTCCCTCCTGTTTCAGCAAGACTGGAAAATGAAGGAGAGACTAGATCCTCCCCCTCTGCTTTCAGTGTTGCTGTAACAATGCCCTTGCTTCCTTCCTCAGCTTCATTTGTCACTTAGAAAATCAGCTTCATTATACCTTGGAGTGTTGCAGAAACCAGTAATTGAGAAACCAAGCGCCACACTCGGAGAGTTGGACAACTCAGATTTAATACACCAGCGGGCCCAGAGGAGTTAACACTGTAAGCTCTGAGCCCTGAACAAAGGGGTTACAGAGTTTTTATAGACAGACGGTAGTGGGCAACACTAGCTGTTAATAGGCTGGTTTAAACTAAGGGATTTCACGCGCGCGGGGACGGCAGTCAAGATTGCAGGGGGCTGGGGGTTGCTTGACCTTTACACGGACAGGCATGATTAAGCAGGTTTGCAGGGACTGAGCAGTTGCAAAGAGCAGGATGAGAGTGCGTGAGGTCAGCTCCAGTTCCTAGTATTGTAAGCCCACACTTTCTGAGAGTAGGTGACCTACCTGATTCAGACTTTGCAAGGAGCAAGCTGAGTTACAGAGGCAGAACAAGCAGGAGGTTATATACAATTTTAATTTTCCCTCTTTAAGAGTAGCAGCTCAGCAGTGGTCCTTCATTGAAGATCTGACTTGAGCACCATCCTCCTGAGCCAGATCCTCCTCTGAGCTCCCCAGTCCTGATGCCCACGATCACTTCTCTTTATTCCCCAGTTACCGTACTTGGTTACTTCATTGTTTCATTTTTTTTCTTTGTTTTTCTTTGTGTGTTTGTTTTGTTGTAGCACCCATAGAGTCAGTTCCTTAGCTTAAATTCTTCACCCTGGCATACAGCAAGGTTTTATATTCCTGAGGTACTGAAGGTAAATACAAAATTCCGGAAAGAAATTTTACTGGAGAGATTTTATAATAGTTTCATATAAATCATGAATTGATATTACACACAATTAATTATGTATAATTAATATCACATGTTTAATATTATGTATATATATTGTGAGTGCTCAGTCACTCAGTCGTGTCCAACTCTTTGCAACCTCATGGATTGTGGCCCGCCAGGCTCCTCTGTCCATGGGATCCTCTAGGCAGGAATACTGGAGTGGGTTGCCATGCCCTCCTCCAGGGGATCGTAGTCGAGTCTCGTTATTTCACACTTGGTGAATGCTGAATCATTGTTTCTAAAGGAAATACAGGGTTAAGTTCCTGTATGCTTCTGGTCTCAACATTTTGGTCAACAGATCAATATTTACACTTTTATGTGTGTTTCTGTTTAAAATATTTAATATATATTGTTTACTCATTGACATTGCACTCATGACCAACAATACTTGGGCCTGAATGAACCTTATCTAGCGCACGTATTTTCCATAAGGCACACGACAGCCTTCTTGGACTCAAGACCACTAGCATGCACTTTAGCTTGATGTTTGGAGGGCATTTTAAACAATGAAATCACCAACAAAAGACAGAGAATGTAAAATCTAATGAGATACATAGTGAACAGGACACTTGCTTACAGTATAAGAGCAGAAACAAGAAGAGAGACCATCATGTTGTTCAGCCTTGACTGTGAATTGTACATGTCAGGTGACTCAAATGTTTTTGGCCTCTCTGCACATATCCAAAAATGACCATAAATGTGCCTTGAGTAAATTTACAAGTAGGTGAATTGACAGATGTAGAATCTGAATAATGAGGAGCAACACTCTGTTCATCTAGGTATCACCTATCTATCTATCTATCTATCTATCTATCTATCTATCTATCTATCATCTATCTGTCTCCCTATCTAAAATTTTCCAAATGACCTCTTGATTTTTGAAGTTAATGTTTACTCATAAAAGCTTCTATTTTTTGCTCTTGGCCCAATTTTCCACTGAGGACGTTTAGTTGTCCTTCAGTGTTACCACCACCCAATTTCAATATTTTGGCAAATGACAGCAGGTCCTCTGGGTCTGACTCTTTGCAACCCCATGGACTGTAGTCCCCAGGCTCCTCTGTCCACGGAATTCTTTAGGCAAGAATACTGCAGTAGGTAGCCATTCCCTTCTCCAGGGGATCCTCCTGACCCAGGGATTGAACCTGAGTCTCCTGCATTGCAGGTAGATTCTTTATCTTCTGAGCTACCAGGGAAGCCCCACTAATGAAATAGCTACATTTAACCTGTATTTTGTATTTTCGATTTGCAGCATTGTTTGAGAAGGCCATACCAATGTTACTGAAGACAGTAGTCACCTTGGTCAGGGAAGGAAAGATTCTCTTTGATCCTCCCAAGTCACACGTATTCTGGATTGGTGTGGAATTCTGTTCCAGAAGTAGGAAAAAAGATCACTCTACAACCCTGTGCTATTAAATATTTAATTGCAAGATGAAATATAACCTAATGGAAATCAGAGAATTGCTTTTCTATAGACTTGTGTCAGTACGGTTGCCTGAAATGTACCAGGTCTTTAACAAATGCAGACTTTAGTGAACAATTTTTGGTTGCCTATCCAATTGATACATCTCCACAGCATCCCTCAGTAACAAGGCAGTCATATATGTCAGGTGAGAATCAACCTGCCCCAAGTCCAGGCTGGGGAATTGTAATCAATTACAAGTTGTGTTAATTTCATTTCTTTAACACGGGATTATTCGAGAATGGACCTGTGATGCAATTCTGGCCCAAGGGGAGTGAACATAAGTCAAGGGGACTATTTCTTCTGGTAGCAGTTGTCTTGTGTAAAGATGTGAGCTGTGGCAATCATTTTGCAACCATGAGGGGACAGCCTAAAAATAAAAGCCAGCACACTGAAGATGCAGTGAGGAAATTTCCTTGGTCTTTGATGATGTTGCTGAGATTCTCTCAGTCTGAACTACTTGTATGAGATATTAATTCATTTTATTTAAACCATTCTGAGATTAGTCTTCATCTACTTCCATTCGGACTTCCCTGGAAGCTTAGAAGGTAAAGAATCTGCCTGCAATGAAGGAGACCTTGGCTTGATCCCTAGATTGGGAAGATCCCCTGGAGAAGGGAATGGCAATCCACTCCAGTATTCTTGCCTGGAGAATCCCATGGACAGACCAAGGGGTCACAAAGAGTAAGACATGACTGAGTGACTGACACTTTCACTTTCTTCTAGAACCCTAATTGATTTACAGATTTATTTGTGGAGATTCAGTAAATGAAGGGTAGCATGGATCCAGGAACTTGTGATTTTAGAAAGCCCCTTGGGGGATTCTGATTACAGCCTTGGGACTGGGCCCTATAAGATTTATTAACTTGGGTCAAATATAAGAAGAGTAACTTTGTACCCTGGGTTTGGAGAATCTCACTTGAATTATAGATTGTCCTGGTTCTCTTCTTCTCTTTACCTAAATCTGTCCCTCACATTATAATTAGATCCTTGATAGTAAGTGTCAGATGTGGGAGATTTTCAAAGGGCTTCAAATACAATAGCCTTAATCCAACGCAGAGTCCATATAGAGGGTGTGCTTTGTTCTACCCTCTTCACCTCATCCTGCTTTTCCTGTGCCTTTTATCAGGTTCCTAATCTAGCATATTAAGGGGTTGAATCCTTTGATGACCAGGCTTTTTACTAGAAATTATGCATAGTTTCATATCGCCTCTTTTTAAAATGTGCATCTTTAGGACTTCCCTGGTGGTACAGTAGATAAGAACTCACCTGCCAATAGAGGGGAATATGGGTTTAATCCCAGGTCTGGGAAGATTGCACATGCTATAGAGCAACAACAGCCCACCAGCGGCAACTGCTGAGCCCGTGTGCCACAAGTACTGGAACCTGCACGCTCTAGGGCCACAACTACTGAAGCCCAGGCACCCAGAGCCTATGCTCTGCAGTAAGAGGAAGCCGCTGCAATGAGAAGCCCATGTGCCGCAACAAAGAACAGCCCGCCATTCGCTGCAACTAGAGAGCCTGAGCACAGCAACACAGGCCCAGTGCAGCTGAAAAAAGTGTCTTTAATTTATATCATACCCATTTTTAATGATGTAGCTCTTTCTTACACAACTATAGATATACCCTTAGGTAAATGGTCCTCTAGACAAGGGTCCCCAGCCCCCAGGCCATGGATGGGTACTGGTTCCTGGCCTGTTAGGAACCAGGCTACACAGTATGAAGTGAGTGTCAGGTGAGCAAGGGAAGCTTCATTTATGTTTACAGATAATTTCCATCACTTACTTCACCACCTGAGCTCAGCCTCCTGTCATATCAGTGGCGGCATTAGACTCTCATAGGAGCATGAACCCTACCGTGGATTGTGCACGCAAGGGATCTAGGTTGCCTGCTCCTTCTGATAATCATCCTGAAACTATCACTTACCATCATCAATACCCACCCCCCTCCCCTGCCCCCGCCCCACACTTGCCCAGACCATGGAAAAATTGTCTTCCACACAACTGGTCTCTAGTGTCAGAAAGATTGGGAACCGCTGTTCTAGAGAATTTAAAGAGATTGTCAAAGCCTGATAGAACAGAGATAATTATAGATCTGATATTCTGCTGTCCAGCTGGGCCAGAATTTGTAAATGGGGCTCAACTGCCCATACAAGTCTTTGATAGAATTATGTAAAAACTCAGCCATTCTTTGACTGGACCACTTCCTGTTTCATCCTCTATGATCTGCTTCTCTGCCCTGTTAATTCTCTAATTTTGTAAATTCTGTCTGGCTCCATTTCTTTATTCTAATTATCTCACCAACTACCTTTGGCTTTGGACATCCTACTCCAGCCAACCTGGAGTTTCCCTTGGACACAATTCTCATATTCAGCAATTGGCTTCAGCAGCATATTTCTGTATTTTCATTAAAAGATAATATACAGTTATTTTTCTTGGAAGATATATTTGGATGGGGGAGAGATGACAAGAGTTGAGACATAGAAAATTCCTAGAGTTTAGGACACTCCCAAACACATACTGCTTTTAGAATTTTGCAAATTCTTACATAGGTGCTTATACCTTTTAGACCACTAATGAAATTGTTGGTTGTATTTCCAAATATCTTGAGAATTTTCATAGCAGCTTCACATTCAACTTTTGTGGAGAGATGGGAGATGGCTAACCATTACTAGTGTATCTCCTTAGAGGAACTTCTTTGAATTAAATATCTTATTATGTAAATTAGACATACAATCACAGGCAATATATTTTTCTCTCTTCCCATCTAGGACTAAGAAGTACCTGTCAAGAAACTAGATTTGGAAACTTGAAGTTGCTTGGCCAGATTAGCCCAGGCTTGTCTCAGTACAATAAGAATGGTATGGTGAAGCCCCCAAGAGTTGAGCCAGAAACAGGAGTTACCCCAGGAATCAGAAGACTTGAGCTCTCAGAGCCACTCTGCCCTCATCAAATTGTGTGACATTGGATTACTCTCAGACCACTTCTGAGACTCTCCTTATGCTTTGATGAATGAGGAAAAAATACCACTATGTTGCCAATATATATATATTTTTTCCATGCTGCATGGCATGTGGGATCTTCCCGGGCAGGGATTGAACCCATGCCACCTCCAGTGGAAGCACGGAGTCTTAATCACTGGATTGCCAGAGAGGTCCTTATTAAAGAGAATTTTGCTTGAAATTAGAAATGAAATGGGGATTATATGCACAAATATTCAAATTCAATTAAGAAATAGTTTGAATTCAACCAACACATGCTTGAGTTTTTCCAGCCTAAACTCACCTTGAAGCTTATAATTATAAAATTGAGAAAAAAAATCATTATAAGTACTTTTTCTGTTATCATTTGTTGACCCAAGAATCCCCCATCTGAATAACAGATAATGTATACACTGACTCCGGCCCTCTTCCTTACCTGGTTAGGAACCTAGCTATGTAGGACGATGATGTCATCCGGCAATTTCCCTACTTTGATTATTTCTGCTTTAGCCCAGGGTCCTTTCTGGCCTCCCTGTAATCTGTAATTCCCTGACTCACTTCCCTCCTTGCCCATTGTGTTCTCTGTTACCCACACAGGCATCCATATTGAAGGATGGTGAGTCTGACAGACCTCTTGGCTGCAGTTGTGTTCCAGGTGCCAGCTTTTTCCTTCCCTTGCCCCTGGCTCCCTGCTCTTTTTTCGGCATTTGCATTTGCTAAGTGCCTGTGGCTGCCTCCTGGATCTGTGGTTGATTGAGCTTTGGTTTTGAATCATGTTATCCCTGAGGCTAAGACTTGCAGTCACCTGCTAGCTATCCTCTTTCTTACTGCTCCAGGACACAGTTACATTCCACTTGGTTCCAACCAAGAAGTTCCTGGTTCCTGTTCAAAACTGATAAGACTTCATTCTCCATGGCCATACATCCACTTTTCTCCTGTTCTACCTCTTTTCTTTTCTCCAGCTTGTGAATCTCTCTCCTTCCATCTCTTAATGGAAGACGCTTGTGAACAATTCAGAATACCTTATTCATGAACAAGGAATATTTGTGTTGGATAGTTATCTGTTCTATGTCAACAAATCGAATATGTGACATTGCTAAAGGGAAATTGAACATAATGAAGAGTTTATGTGTTTAAGACCTGTGGTTGCCAAGGGAAAGGGGTTGGAGGAGGGAAGTACTGGCAGTCTGGGATAAGCAGATGCAAACTCAGGCTTCTCTGATAATTCAGTTGGTAAAGAATCTGCCTGCAATGCAGGAGACCTCGGTTCGATTCCTGGGTTGGGAAGATCTGCTGGAGAAGGGATAGGCTACCCACTCCGGTATTCTTGGGCTTCCCTTGTGGCTCAGCTGGTAAAGAATTCACCTTCACTGAGGGAGACCTGGGTTCGATCCCTGGGTTGGGAAGATCCCCTAGAGATGGGAAAGGCTACCCACTCCAGTATTCAAATTCCATGGACTCATGTCCAGTGAGGTGGTGATGCCATTCAACCATCTCATCCTCTGTTGGCCCCTTCTCCTCCTGCCTTCAATCTTTCCCAGCATCAGGGTCTTTTCCAATGAGTCAGCTCTTTGCATCAGGTTTTCAATTGGAGTTTCAGCTTCAACATCAGTCTTTCCTGAATGAATATTCAAGACTGATTCCCTTTAGGATGGACTGGTTGGATCTCCTTGCAGTCCAAGGGACTCTCGAGAGTCTTCTCCAACACCACAGTTCAAACACATCAGTTCTTCAGCACTCACCTTTCTTTACTGTCCAGCTCTCATAACCATACATGACTGCTGGATAAACCATAGCTTTGACTAGATGGACATTTGTTGGCAAAGTAATGTCTCTGATTTTTAATATGCTGTCTAGGTTGGTCATAGCTTTTCTTCCAAGGAGCAAGCGTCTTTTAATTTCATGGCTGCAGTCACCACCTGCAGTGATTTTGAAGCCCAAAAACATGAAGTCTGTCTCTGTTTCCATTGTTTCCCCATCTATTTGACATCAAGTGATGGGACCGGATGCTATGATCTTAGTTTTTGATATTTTAGTAAATAACACTAATGCAATTTGGTAAGCGCTGCAATTAAAATATGGAAGTTACAAGAGAATAAAAGTCCAAAAGTTGGAGAATCCAAAAATACATTATACATGTTTGTTTACTCACACACACACACACACAAAATGTATCTCTAACTCTTTAATATATATTAAAAAGTCTCATATTTATTTGTGGCAAAGGTAGCAAATAATTCTAGGCCCTAGTTTATGTATTCTATTTGCCTACAATCAAAAAATATTTTCCAGAAATATGTTGAGTGTATGATATGCTAGACTCTGCTAGTGTTGTCTTGATCAGAGTAACCTCCAAAACTCTCAGAGAAGGTAGCAGTATTTCCATAAATGCTCATAGGTTAAGTAAGTGGTGAAGCAGGAATTTGATGTAAGTTTATCCAACATCTAAACTCATTTTCTCGCTGGTATAACACATAATTATATAATTATACATACCTACTTGATTACAGCAATATAATTATTAATGTGACTACGATATTAACATGAAGGACAGATACAGCTATGTAATTCATTTTTAATCAGAAGCACATCTTTTGCCACTTCCAAACTCGCTCATACGGTTATTGGCAGGATTCAGTTCTTTCCAGGTTGTTGGCTTGAAACTGTTCCCAGTTCCTCACCAGGTGAGCCTCAGGAAAGGGCAAGTCACACCGTGACAGGTGGCGCCCCACACAGAGAGAACATGAAGAGTGCGGGAGGGGCTTACTGCAAGCTAGCCTGGAAGGCACATGCTACCATTTTCGTCCATAATAAATTCATCAGAAGGGAGTCCTAGAGGAGAGTTAGGAGTTCCAACCACATTCTTAGGGAAGTAATTGTAGAAAAGCACATGTATCAGGAGCTGGTGTCACTGAAGGCTATCTTCAAGGCTGCCAAACATAAACGCTAATGTAAAACACAAACACACTTCTTACTAATTCATGAGTTGCATGACAAAACAAAATGGAAATTGCTAAAGTATTTAGAATAAGCAACAAAGTAACCAACAAAAACAGTTTTATTGCAAAACTTGTAAATCCAGCTATAACAGTATTTTAGAGTAAAATGTGAATGTTAAATGCTTATATTGGGAGAGAAAAAGTTAAAAATGAATGACAATACAATTTAATAATTTCTTACATCAAGAATAAACAAAAAAAACAGAGGGGGCAAAGGAAAAACAAAAATTAAAAAATGTGTATATAAAAGATGAAACAAGAGGCAAGCAATTCAATCCCTAGAATAATCAGGCTTGGGTGATTTTACAGGTAAGTTTACCAAAGCTTCAAGGAGAGAGATAATCCTTATATTTGCAATAATTCAGAAACTAAATAAGACAAGAAGATTCTTCTGTTCAATTCATTTACAAAACCAGTATAATCTTGCTCTTAAATATAGACATAAATTATGAATAGATATAAAGGAAATGATCTATGTGAAATATTAAAAAACTAAAAATAGCAATGTATTATATTAAAATAATGTATCAAAAACAAGTGAAATTTAACCCAGGGATGAAAAAAATTATAATATTAGAATATTTATTAATGTGACTACTGATTTGCCAGATTATTGAAAAATATATTAAAATCTCAGTACATATAAAAATCATTAGATACAATTCAACAATAAGATAAAACACTTTAGTCCACTCCAAATGGAAAGGGACTTATTTACTTAGTTAAGTGGTTTCTACTAATACTACAAAACAATCAAAACTCTTAATATTCATGTATTTAAGGTCAGGAACAAGACGAGGATATCTGCTTTTAATGCCACTATTCATCATTATGTTGAGGGTTCTAGATAATATATTAATACTAGGAGAAGAAATAGATATTAATATTTGAAAGGAAGAATTGACATCATTCATAGTATCTAGATCAACATTAGCATTAACAAGGAATTTCAATGTTTGCTAGCTTTAAGATCATCATAAAAATAATAATGTAGAAGTGAAAAATGGTGCTACACACCCAGAAAACAGATAAATTACTCAGTACTGAATCTAATAAAAGGAAAATTCTAAATCAAGAGAAATTCTTATGTTCTTGGGTGGGATGTTTTAGCAGTGTAAATATTTGAATCCTATTAAGTTTATAAAGTAAACTAGATATCAGCTAAAATCTCCAAAAGATATTTGTTTTGTGGTAAGATTAGACAAGTTGCTTTTAAAATTGGAATAAATATACATAACAGAGACCCCAGGAGCAGACCCAGGAATATATGTGCACTTGCTGTAATACAGAGGTAACTTTGCAAGTTATTCATAGTGCAGGAGTGATGGACTATGTTGTACATGGCATGGGTACCACTGGGTATCCACATGGAAACAGGAACTAGAAGCAATACTTTCAAACGGATTTCAAATAAAAGTATGAAAATGGAAACTTTCATACCTTCAGAAAATATAGAATAATTTGTTCATAATTTTTGCATAGAAAACAGTTTCTTACTTAAGATATACAAATTACAAATGAGAGATAAAAATCAGGATACATTTAACTCCTAAAATTATAAATTTCAGTAATACAGGAGAGCTGTGTTCAATCCCTGGGTCAAGAAGATCCCCTGGAGAAGGAAAGGGCAATCCACTTCAGTATTCTTGCCTGGAGAATTCCATGGTCAGAGAAGCATGGCGAGCTATAGTCCATGGGGTTGCAAACAATCGGACATGACTGAGAAATTAACAATTTCACTTTCATAACATAACAAAACCACAACAAGTAAAGTTGAAAGGTAAGTCTCACATTGTCAAAAATATTTGTGACTCAAATACAAGTTAATGATTAGTAGTCAGATTACATGTGGAATATCTAGTATTAAGCAAGAGCAAAAACAATAGAAAATAAGCAAAGTGTATATGAACAGACTGTTCACTGAAGAAGGAATCTGATGGCCAATCATATAAGTGTTTTACCTTAATAGAAAACAGGGAATTAAAAGGTAAATATGCTTTAGGGAAACTCCTGTTGGTGGCAGATGGATATAACGACAAAAACGTCCACAGACCAGTATTTGTGGAAAATTCACAGTGTATGTGAATATCTCTCATAATAGATGGAATAACGCATAGCAGTCAAAACAAACAGGCCATGCATATATGTAGCAATATTACCATCTTAAAGAAATGAAGCAATAAATTAACATCTTAAACAGAATATAGCGGTGACTGGAAATACCAAGATGTAGAATGAAACATACAATGTGGTAAATTTATTTAGATTAATGTTTTTCCATGATATCCATATTTATTGTTTCCCACAAACATCACCTGAGCATAAGGCCCAGACCTGAAAACAAGGAAATGATCCATAAATCACAGAGCTGTTTGTAAAGAGCTGTTAGGTAGTCTTAAAGTTTAATAAAAATAACCAGTTTCCTAACTTCCCATGCACATGTATTTCCATCACTACTACAGATGTGGACTGTGTGTTCAAAGAATACCTTCCAAGGTGGGTCAGAACACTTGGATGGAAGTAACCTACAAGCAACTGACTAGAATAGTAATGGAATTCTACACAGAAGCTAGGAAGAAAAGCACACACTTCCAATTTTTGTTGAGTTAATATAGCTGCAAAATACTTTACGTGGACCCGGATGTATTAAGCTGTGACTGATGCATGGGCTTATAAGCACCACATCACATGGAGGAGAGGGAACAGGTCTGGGGCCTCCGCTGTGCTTTGGCTTTGCTGTAGGTGATGATGAGAAGCTGGCTGGATTGTCAGTATCAGTGCTGAGCCATGCCCAGCTCTGTCTGCTCATTGTTTGCAGTCATCTGTCTCAGAAGAGAGAGGTCGGGCGATTCTAAAACACCAGCTCTCAAGAGAGCACTCGATAGAGTGGAGCTCACCATTCACCACCTCTTCCTTAGCACCTTCATTACCGACGGCTGGGTGGGAATCCACCTCAAAACTCCTCCTCCTCCTGAGTACACCATGGACCTGGGGTGAAATATCTCTCTTGCATTCTCTTAGCCTCCATTGTGAGTGCCTTGATTCGTCCCGATTCTTCATAACCAAGCTTCTTCCCACACCAGGCTTCCGTTGCCACACTGTTTATGGACTTTTCAAGGTGGTTTCCATAGTCAGAACATATACTATAGAATTCTTTGTAAATAATTTTCTATATAATTCATATTGTTACCTTCAACCAAGTATTTCAGAAAAAAAATCCTGAGATATTTATACACAAGAACATGTTTATATCTGTATAAAAATTAACTTCCACTGAGATCTGATGGAGAAAGTTTGAATGGCTGGCTAAGTGGGTTGAAAAGAATTGTTGGCATGCTCTGTCTTCTAGTGTCATTCAGGTGTTGGGAGAAAAACAAAATCCAAATTTGGCTGATATGAGAGTTGCTTCCCAATAGCACACTTTTCTGTGTCAGTAACATTGATGATAAATAGATACGGCCAACCCCATATGACTTTGGGTTTCTCTTAGGTTGCTTTACAGCCCACTTCCATCCCCAGGAGAATGTTCGATATCTAGCATTGTGGAGGGAAGCATGAGAAGGTGAGAGTGTGTGTTGGGGATGCGCAGATGTGCTCCATTGCCAAGTTGTGTGCAATTCTTTATGACCCAATGGATTGTAGCCCACCAGGCACCTCTGTCCATGGGATTCTCCAGGAAAGAATATAGGGGTGGGTTGCCATTTCCTCCTCCAAAGGATCTTCCTGACCCAGGGATCAAACCTGCATCTCTTCATCTTCTGTCTTGGCAGGTGGTTCCTTACCACTGAGCCACCTGGAAAGTCCTTTTTATTTGGGTTCTGCAGGGCAAATCATTTCTAGAAAATTTGTTAAACTTTTGCAGGAAGAGAAGCATGTAGAAGTCAAGCCAAATTTGTAAACAGAGTGAAGTGAAAGACAGAGGTTTAGTTTTTGGTTAGGTAGCACGATTCCATCTGTGATGCAGCTCAGAGTCATCCCATTTCCCGCTCAGACCTGTTTCCATTTTCTCAACGTGACCTCTTCAGAGAACAAAATCAATAATGTGTCTGTCTCAAAAGCCCTGGCTTTGATAAGTTTAAGGCCTACCATGACTTTTATAAAAACAAGAATAAATGCCTAGATAAATTAGCTGTTTCAAGTAAAATGTGACTCTTCTCTTAGATTGGAGAAAGGCAATTTCCAAATTGGTAATTTATCTCCTTAGATCAGAGAAGCTGTGACCGGTGTCCACTCTAAGATTTGGTTTGCCTAGTATGACTTCAGCATACCAGCCAATTAGATATGAAGAATGATTAAAATAAGAATCACTTTGTGCTGATTCTTCTCTTATGTGAATGGATTCAATTAATATAGCATTTTACTCTCTGGGTGATTTCAGCGTTGTGAACTGTGTCATGATTCCCAAGGGAATGGTGGGGACTTTCTTATGGCTCTGTGGAGTAAGCTGACCCAGAACAAAGCCAGAGGCAAGAAGAAGCGAGCAGAGGAAAAGGGGAGAGGGAAGGGAGAGAGAGGAAGAGAGGGGAGAAAGATGATGACTTTGTGTGAATTCCAGTATTCATATATCCTTGAAACTCATTTAACCTTTGGCAACTTAGTTACATGTAAACTAATACAAGGGTTTCCAAAGGGGTGCTAGTGGTAAAGAACCCACCTGCCAGTGCTGGGCTCAGGTTCCATCCCTGGGTCGGGAAGATCCCCTGGAGGAGGGCATGGCAACCCACTCCAGTACTGCTGCCTGGAGAATCCCATGGACAGAGGAGTCTGGTGGGCTACAGTCCATTTGGTCACAAAACTTCAGACATGACTGAAGTGACACAATGGGCATGCATGCAAACTAATACAAATCATTGAGGTATTGTTTATATTATAATCTAAAACACATAGACATTAAGTGTAAAACTTGATTCATTTTAGCAAGACTATTTTCTTGTAACCCACTACTCCTTTCAAGACAAAACATTTCCATCACCCTATGAAGTTCCTCCATGATCCTTTCATATCAGTTCTCATCTTCCACCATAAGCAATGATTGTTCTGATTTTTATTTCTATAAGTTTTGACAGTTCTTAAACTTCATACAATGGAATCATTGAATGGTTTCTCTCTTGTGTTTCTCTTCTTTGACTTGCTTTTGAGGTACATCTGTGTTGTCGCATATAAAAATAGTTCTTTTTATTGCTGAGGTTTAAGTTATGGTTTGAATATACTACGTATTTTTTATCCATTCCCTTGTTGATTGACATTGGATTATTACTGGATTTTGGTTTTTGTGATTAGAGCCAATATGAACATTTTAACCTTCTTATATAAGGTTTTGTTTGTGGACATGTATTTTAACTTGGTGGGTGAATATCTGGTAGTACACTTACTGTTTCATGGGGTAAGATGGGCTTCTCTGGTGGCCCAGTGATGAAGAATCTGTCTGCCAATGCAGGAGACATGAGTTCAATCCCTGGGTTGGGAAGATCCCCTGGAAAAGGAAATGGCAACACACTTGCCTGGGAAATCCCAAGGGCACAAGAGTCTGGTGAGCTACAGTCCATGATGTGGCAGAACTGGACACAACTTAGTGATTGAGCATGAATGCACAGGGTAAGTATGCAGTTACATTTATTAAAAATTGCATCTCCAAAGGGGTTTACCATTTTACACTCTCACCAGCAATACATTAGTGTTCACTTGGTCTACATACTTGCTAATATTTTGTATTCTCAGTCTTTTTCATTTTAGCCATCTTAGTCTATGAAAGTCACTTACTTGCCCTCTTTTCTCTCTATTTTTTAAATTTTTATAAATGCACATAGCATGAAATTTACTATCTAATCGTATTAACATATGAATTAATACATTCATGATGTTGTGCAACCATTACCACCATCCCTCTCTTTAACTCTTTTCATCTTAGAAACTGAAGCTCTACACTCAAACACTAGCCCCCACCCCCTGCTCTGCTCAGCCTCTGGCAACCACTGTTCCACTTTATGTCTCTGTGGTACTAATCTCAGTACTGCATCTGAGTGGAATCACTTGTCTTTTTGTGAGTGACGTTTCACTTAGCATAAAATCCTTACGTTTCATTGACGTTTTAGCATATGTCACAATATCCTTTCTTTTAAAGATTGACAGCTTATTGTATGTGCATACCACATTTTGTTGATTCATTTAACAATGGACATTTGTGTTGCTCCCACAGTTTAGCTATTATGAATAATGTTGCTATGAATACGGGTATACAAATATCACCTTGAGATCTTGCTTTTGTCTCTTTTAGATCTATACCTAGAAGTGAAATTTTTTGGATCACATGGTAATTCTGTTTTTCTATTTTTTCTTTTGAGGAATCACCGTACCATTTACCACAGCTGCAGTACCATGTTATAGTCCCACCAATAATGAAAATGGATTCCAATTTCTACACATCCTCTCCATCACTCTTTGTTTCTGGTTTTCTGACATTAGACATCCTAATTAGTTATGACATGATATCTCATGGTGGTTTTGGTTTGCATCTCCTTAGTAATTAGTCATCCTGAGTGCCATTTCATTTCATTGGTCATTCAGATACCTGAGGAGAAATTTCTGTTAAAATCCTTGGTCCATTTTTGAGTTGGTTTGTATGTTTTTTGTGTGTTTTTGAGTTTTAGGAGTTTTCTATAATTCTGGATATTAATCACTTATCAGATATATGATTCACAAATATTTTCTCCCATTTTGTTCATTTCATTTTACTCTGTTGATATTGTCTTTTAATGACTTTTTAAAAAAATTTCACGAAATCTAATTTATGTATTTTTGTTGTGGTGGTGTTATCTATGCCTTTGGTGTTAAGACCAAGAAATGATCACTAAATCCAATATTATGTAGATTTTGCCCTGCTTCCTTCTAAGAGTTTTATAATTTTAGGTCTTACATTTGCATCTTTAATCCATTTTGAGTTGACTTTTAAATATAATTGTAGGCAAGTGTCCAACTTTCTTTTTCTGTATGTGACTATTCAGTTTCCTTGGTATCATTTGTTGAAAAGACTCTCCTTTCCCCATTGAATGGTTTTGGCACTCTTGACAAAAACCATTTGACAATATATGAGAGGATTTATTTTAGGAGTTTCTATTCTATTCCATTGATCTATATGTCTGTCTTTATCCCAGTACCACACAGTTTTGATTACCATACATATACACTAAGTTTTGAAATCAGAAAGTGTGAGACTTCCGGCTTTGTTTTTCTTTTTCAAGAGTGTTTTAGCTGTCTGAGGTTCTCTGAGATTCCATATGCATGTTAGAATAGATTTTTGTTTTCAAAAACATCATTGGGATTTTGTTAGAAATTACATTGAATCTGTAGATTGCTTTGTGTAGTATTGACATCTTAACAATATCAAGTCTTCCAATTCATAAACATGGTATGTGTTTCTATTTATTTCCATTGTCTTTCATTTTCTTCAGCAATGTTTTGCAGTTTCCATTGTGCAAATCACACTTTCACCTCTTTGGCTAAGTTAATTCTAAAGTATTTTATTCTTTTCGTACTACATATTGTAAATGAAATTTTTTTTCATAATTTCCTTTTCAGAGTGTTCATTGTGAGTACAGAAGTATAATTGATTTTTGTATATTGATTTTGTATCCTGCTACTTCACTGCATTTACTATTCTAACAGTTTTTTTGTGTGTGCAATCGAGGGTTTTCTTCTTATTAGATCTCTGCTCATTTTCAAAACATGAGTTGTTTGTGTGGGTTTGTAGAATTTATATATATTTATTCTGGATATGAGCCCTTTGTCAGACACATGAGTTGCAAATATTTTCTTCTAATATGTGACTCGACTATCCATTTTCTTAATGATGCCTTTTGATCATTGGAAGTTTCTAATTTTGATGATGCTCCATGGTAATAGTGCCATTCTCAGCCTTTGTGAATGTTGGTTGCTAAAGGCTTATGGCAATAGCTTTCTCAGGAGAATGGTTGTCAGCCAGCAAGAGGCATCTCATCTAGACATAACTGGGATGCCATGCTCTCTTCTGAAATGGCTTAGACAAATGACTGGCTGTTACTACAGTACAAAAGGCCTGTCCTCTGACCTCCGTGTGAGACAACACTGAGGCGCTGTTTGTGTCCTGGGGCTCCTTGTAGGATTAGACAGAGGCTGGACTGGAGCTGACCCCACTTCTTTGCTGAGCTTCCTGTCCTATCCTACTTCCTTTACTTCTTCACAGATGTCTCTTGCAAGCATTCACTCAATAAATGACTCACTTAAGAGACCCCTCTCAAGTTCTGCCTTTGGGGAACTCAATCTAAGACACAATTTATCAATTTTTCTTTTATGCTTGGTTCCTTTTTTATATCCTAAGAAATCTCTGTTTCCCTCATGTTGCAAAGAATATTCTTCTATGCTTGCCTTTTAGGGGCTTTATAGTTTTAATATTTATATTTAGGTATATGATCTATTTCAAATTAATTATTGTGCATGATGTAAGAAGGATCAAGTTTTATTTTTTCCATAAAAATATGCAGGTGTTCCAGCCTCTTTTCCTTGTCCAAATGTATTTGCACCATTGTAAAAAGTCAAATGACCATATATTTGTGCAACATTTGCTTTTATTTTTGCTTTAAGTAGTGGGCATGGTTTTATATTTCCTAGTGATGAATGGTCCTGGCTAATTTAGAGTTTCCTTTTGATTTGGATTTTCAACTAGTGTTGCCAGACATATAGCAAATAAAAATATAGGACTCTGAGTTAAGTTTAAATTTCATATACACAAGAAATAATTTTTTAGTATAAATATGTCCCATGCAATATTTCAGATGGATTTATACTAAAAATGATTAGTGTCTATCTCAATTTGGAAAGTAAATAAGAATCCTGTATTTTATCTGACAACACTGTTTCCACTGGACTCCTTGGATTCTGATCCTCAGCTTCCCATCACCACTTTCTGCCTCCGAGTTCTGGGCTTTTACCTACCTGCAAGGTAAACATCTTAGTTTTTTTCATAATAATTTTTTAAAATTTAAATACTGTTGATTTACAGTATTATGTTAGTTTCAGGTATAGTGCATATTGATTCAGTGTTTTTACAGACTATACCTCATTATAGGTCATTATAAGATAATGGCTATAATTTCCATGATGTACAATGTACCCTTTTTGCTTATCTATTTTATACATAGTAGTTTGTATCTCTTAATCCCATACCCTTAATTTGCCCTTCCCCTCCCCTCTCTTATTGATAACCAGTGCTTTGTTTTCTGAGCTTCGCTGGTGGCTCAGAGGTAAATAATCCACCTGCAAGGCAGGAGACATGGGTTTGATTCCTGGGGCAGCAAGATGCCCTGAAGGAGGGCGTAGAAACCCACTCCAGGATTCTTGCCTGGAGAATCCCCACGGATAGAGGAGCCTGGTGGGCTACAGTCCATGGGGTCGCAAAGAGTCGGACACGACTGAGCACACATACACACATACAATTTGTTTTCTATGTCTTTAAGGCGAGCTTTCTGAACCTCTCCATGCTGAGGGGCTCCATTTTTCCTTTCTGGGAGGCTGGGATGGCCAGTTCACACCCTTATCTCATTCTTTGACTCTCCTGGCTGTCAGCTATTGAAGCAACTGGATTATTTTTTGAATAACGTTCCACTTCTGAAGTGCAAATTCAATGTTATTGATCTGAAGGACCGTCAGAACAAACAGACGTTGTGACTCCTTGTCTCTCATCAACGGTTGGCTTAGGTGCAGGCTGACCGACTAATATCCTCACACCTAAAACGCCACGATGGGGCATAAAGCCACCCTGTAATTACTGAACAGGCTGCAGGGTTTGGAGAAGTTATATCTGGGATGTTGGCAGCCTGAGGACCAAGTTGTGGGCCCATGGGGACATACTGTGTACACAGGTGTTTCAGCTGCATACCTTGGGAGTGGGAGGCCAGGAACGTCTCTCCGCAGGGACTGTGACAGATACAAAGTGATGCAGTCAAGCTGCTGGAAGAATCCCAGCCCACTGTCCATTCGAATCATAGTAACATTTTTCCTCCCCTCACTGGGAAACTGGAATTTCAAAGTACAGACTTTACCTTTTCTATAGTACATTGAACATCTTACATGGAATGGACTGAATGTAGAGCCATAACAGATAACCAGCCAATGGCTTCTTAGTGCCAAGACCACACAGCTTAAGCTTCATGGCCCCTGTGAGTGGGTTTCTGTGAGTGCTGGGAAGTGCGAGGCTGAGACCTACCCAGGGGAGGAAAAAGCCACTTTGACATTGCAACCATTGCTCACAAGCATTTTAGCAAACTCCTCAGTCAGCCACAAAAACTCAACCTGGAATTTCTAAGGCTCAAAAAGTTGTAATTTATTTTCTTGTTCTAAATGAATATTTCCATTCATAACTAACTTTGTATTTGTAATTCATTTTCTTTTCTTTCTTTGAGAGGGTCCCTCAAGATGTATGTGCTTCAGACTCCATAAAGCCTTGTCATGGCTTGAGAGTTAGGACAGGGCATGGGTGCTCCAGGACATGGTAGGAATGTGCCTCACAGTCTGTCTGCCTGTCTCACAATCTTCAGGGCAGTCTCTACTAACCTTCAGCTTCAAGAATGGGACTTATTTAGAATCTGCTTCTATAATCTCCATGAAGAGATCATTAAAAAAAAAAAAAAAACACCTCCTCTTGCTCTAATCTGCACACTGTTCACACCCTCTCCCTTTCTGACACAGTTTGTTTAGCCATCCCAACTGCAGTGATTTAATTTCACATATATGTGAACCAAAATTGCTTTGTTTCTGTAAAAGATATCCAGAAATAATCCTGCATTTTGTATCAGTTAAGTTCAGTCGCTCAGTCATGTCCAACTCTTTGAGACCCCATGGATTGCAGCATGCCAGGCTTCCCTGTCCATCAAATTCACAGACCTTGCTCAAACTCATGTCCATCAAGTCAGTGATACCATCCAACCGTCTCATCCTCTGTCGACTCCTTCTCCTCCTGCCCTCAATCTTTCCCAGGATCAGGGTCTTTTCTAAGGAGTCAGTTCTTGGCAGCAGGTAGCCAAATTATTGGAGCTTCAGCTTTAGCATCAGTCCTTCCAATGAATATTCAGGGCTGATTTCCTTTAGGATGGGCTGGTTTAATCTCCTTCAAGCATTTTGTATAAAAAAAACACAAAGGGTTTCTCTGGTGACTCAGTGGTAAAGAATCAGCCTGCTAATGCAGAAGACTTGAGTTCAATTGATCCCTTGACCTAGAAGATCGCACATGCCCCAGAGCAACTAAGCCCACGCTCTACAATGACTGATCCTGGGTTCTAGAGTCTCAACTACTGAAGTCCTGGTACCCTAGAGCCTGTGCTCTGCAACAAGAGAAAGCACAGTAGTGAGAAGCCTTCACACCTTAACAACAGTAGTCCCACTTGCCGCAACGCAACTAGCGAAAAGCCCACACAGCAGTGAAGACGCAGCACAGCCAAAAATAAATAAATACATTGTTGTTGTCATCACTGTTTAGCCACTAATTAGATTTTTTGCAACCCCATGGACTGTAGCCTGCCAGGCTCCTCTCTCCATAAAATTATTTTTCAAAAATACATAAAGATTTTGATCAATCTCCTTAATGCACGTATTGCAAAGGCTCCTATATTCTGAGTGTTTATTAACTAAAGAACAGAGCACCAATCACTGATCTGTAAAAAATACATACATACATACATACATATATATATATATATATATATAAAGTTATGTCCTAGTTTATGTGTATCTAATACTCTGTGTGTGTATTAGTCACTCAGTCATGTCCAACTCTTTGCGACTCCATGGACTATAACTAGTCAGATTCCAGTCAGATTCCTCTGTCCATGGAATTCTCTAGGCAAGAATTCTGGAGTGGGTAGCCATTCCCTTTTCCAGGGTATCTTCCTGACCCAAGGATTGAACCCAGGTCTCCTGAGTTTCAGGCAGATTCTTTACCACCTGAGCCACCAGGGAAGCCCCTAACTAATACGGATTTTAATACAAACCTATGTTACATAAAGTCAAAATCAAAAAACCTCTTGAAAATGTAAATTATTCTTACTCTGCCAAATATTTGGTAGAATCTCTAGCTAGAACTTCAGTCTTTCTTCTGAGCTCCAGACCTACATGTTCAATTGCCTGGTGGACACCTACACTTTGATTACAATCTCAACTTGCCCCAAATAAGACTCATATGAATCATTTGATAAACCTAACTGCAGTCAGTGGTAGAAGGGTAGATCATTCACATGATCATCTAAGTTAGAAATCCAATAGACATTCTGGGCACCACCGCCTTTCTTTCCAATTCCAGTTAACTACCCAGACCACACTTCTTCTATCCCAAGAGCTCTTTCCATTCTTCAGCATTTTACCTTTTCTCACCTGGATCATCACAACGACCTTCCAACTGTGGTCTCTGCCTCCAACTTCACCATGAGGTGGTTTGGCTTCTGTTTTCCTTGCTGTGTTTCCTGCCAATCACATGTTCACTCAACTCTACATCTTTGCATTTTTAATTTAAATTTTTTTTCCCCCAAAAGGCCAAAAGACTAAGTCTTCCTCTGGCCAACATGACTTCATCCTCAAAGTTCCAACTCCTGAGTCACATTCCTGGGAGCACTTCTTTCACCTCTCCAATCCCGGACAGATGCTCATCCTCTCTCTGCCTTCTCAGAGTGTTCTGATCTGAGTTCCACTAGCGCATTTTTCCACATCAGAATTTCTTGTTTTCTTATTTGTGTCTTCCTAAGGTTGCAACTCCCTTAGTTCCTGGAGAGTTTCCTTGGATCCCAGAGTAACATCGCAGAAAACATGCATTTGGCAAGTGTGTGGTACATGAATCTGATCTCTGGTGGCCTCAGCCTGCAGCAGCTTGAAGCAGGGCTTTGGTTTCTGGCCAGAGATGGAGGTCAGGTCTAGGGTGTGAGGGCACCAAATCCTATCCACGAGACCAGTGGTCAGTGACAAGATCCCAGCTCTTAAGCGTGGCAGAGAAAGTAATTCCTGCAAAGACAGACTCCAGTGAAACAAGTAAAGGGTTTATTAGGAGGAAAAGTGTATAGTGTGTGTGGGTAGATACACAGGCAGACTCAGAGAAACAGAGTCACCCCTTTGGCAGTTAAATCACTTATCTTCTGGGTTTCCTTTGGCCAATCATTCTGATTTGCCTGGTTCTGATCTCAGGAACCTCCCATGAGTGCAGTTATCTCTCTAAGCCAAGACGGATTCTACTGAAGAGGCCTATGGGTAGTTAGCATTGCTTCCTACAGGGTAGCACCTCCTCCCTTTTTGACCTCCAAGGAGCCTTTCTGCCCATGGGTAGTTGAGGAGTTCTCCTGACTTCAAGAATGAGAACTATGTGGCGTCTTATCTTCTTTCTGGGCAGGGTTCAGCCTCCTCCTTAGTCCTATTGTGTTTGTCTTCCGATGTGGATCCACAGAGAAGGAACTCCAACTGTTTGCCCTGGGGGTCCGTCCATCTCCTGCCTCAAATCTAAGACAGAATACACTCTGTAGGTCAGTGGT
Source organism: Okapia johnstoni (assembly GCA_024291935.2). Classification (NCBI taxonomy): domain Eukaryota; kingdom Metazoa; phylum Chordata; class Mammalia; order Artiodactyla; family Giraffidae; genus Okapia; species Okapia johnstoni. Next base: position 7,501,667 of record CM044326.1, read on the forward strand.
TTTCAATCAGTACCCAGATGCTCCTGAGAACACCTCAATGATGCCATAAAGAATGAAATACTCTCTCTTAAACAGTAAGAATTTAAACTGCTCTAAGAAATCAATTATTTCCGTTTGTTAATTTCCTTTCTATTTAGCAATTTCTGTAAGATTTTATTTGCCAAAATGTATACCCTAAAAAGATGTTTAGGGTGTAATTAGACATATTTTTGAACTAGGGACCAAAAAATGCCAATATTATTTTATCAAGAGTTCTTTGGCATAGTGAGCAATAGGCATTACAAAGAGGCAAAGTCATATTTTGGTCAGTAATAAAGATTGCTGAAAATTTTTTAATTAAAAAAATAATCCAATACAGTGTTAAATTTACCATTTAACTTTTCTATGTAACAGAAAACTTTGGAAGAAAGGTTCTAATTTTAACCTTTGCTCGGTTTCCTATCTTGGCAAAGTTCAGCGTTCTAGAAGTTGATGACATCACAAATTCTATATTTTCAAATTTACTGCAGGATCCAGGCCGACGGAGAAAGAAAACCTCCTCTGAATGTGTTCTAAAAATGTAATTTCTACCTTTAAAACCTAAAGAGTCACCTGTGATTTATTGTCTTATCCAGCAAGTATTTCAAAAAAGTAGGACAGACCTTGCTTTTTGAATAAAATTCCATTGACATTTCACATTCTTTACTTTTGAAGTGTGGGAAAGTGGGATGGTGGTCGTCCCCAGAAGGAAATCTCTCTCTTACACTTCTGTGTTGAAAAATAAACAAAGATTCCCTATTGGAAGATCATCTAAAGAGTCCCAGTCTATAGAAAATATATACTCTGACTTTTAAATGTCGACCAGCCTTGGAAATCTATATGACATAAACTTCTGCCAAAAAATCAATCTTGAGTTATGATTTGATTAGCAGAAAATTGCTATCACATTTGTTTCTACATTTGTCTACCTCATGTCCTTTTCATTCATAGGCTGGCTGACTCAAGCCTTCTTTAAAAACTCCCTGAGAAAGTCTGTGACATTAAAATGTCCTTTGATGCTCTTTCACTAAGCAGTGAATATTAACAGTTATGGTGACCCTGTTCCCTAATGTGTCTCCACAGGATCAATAGCAGTTAAGTGCCACTGTTTTACAATTAAAAAGGGGATCATTTTAAATTTAAAAGCTCATAGCTAATTTTCTTCTTGGCACTTAATGGTGTAATTCATTTTTGAAAAACCTCATTGGGAGAACATAGGCTTTTTTTTTTTTTTTTTTTTTTTGGTAGCAGCATCAGAAGGGGCTACTTTTAGTACCTCTTGTTGCCTCTCTGAGATGATTTGTGGCATTCTTTCATTAAGCAGCCAGTGAGGCATCTGTAAAATTTTCTCCAAAATAGGGGACCCTAATGCAAAGCTTGGGCAACTATTGCAATTCTCCATAAAACTATTCAACAGTTTTTCATTGGGACTTCCTGAGTGCTGCTGTTTTTAGCCCATCTAACTGTTACACTCACATTCTACACCCACCCCCACCGGGATAGCTTGCTTCTTTTCTTTCTGATGATCTCTTCCTTCTCTCCATTAGGAACCCAGGTACATGACAGGTGGTTTGGAGGAGTGCATACATATTTCCAACATCTAATTGGCCAACATTATCCTGGAAATGTCATTCTGATCCTATCTCATTGACATTACAGAGAGTCTGGCTCTCTCTCCACAACCATGGCTTTTCTGGTTCCCAATTACAACAGTAACAGACGCATCAAGTTACGTATACAATATATCCCCAGGGATAAGCAGTCGATACAGATCCACTCTGGGGTAAGTCTCATGTCTGCCTATGGGATTTACATTATCTTGAGGCAAGATATTGTCTGTCATTTATATTTGCTGCTTGAACCTTAAAAGGATATATTAATTCATTCAGCACTTTTTTGGAGTTATTTAGAAAATGTCTAGTTAAAAAGCAGAAGATATCCACCAGTTTTGTCCTAAACACTAATACTATTTCTAATTTAAGAAGCAAACACTGAATGTTGATTGAAAGGTACTGGTGCTTGACCCTTTATACATCCTTTCTCTGTTCCTCATTCTAGTTTACAAAATGGATGTTATTGTTCATATCTTACAGATGAAGGCATTGAATCTCAGAAAGGTTAAGCTATGTGATTAAAGAAACACAGCTTACAAGCATTGCAAATGATACTTCTGTCTTGAACTGTCTTAATCCCAAACCCCTCATCTTTCAATTATATGGTTTATCATCCCATTGAAACTACTTTAGATTTAACCATGTATCTTACACTTAAATCCAAAAATGAACTTGCCAGAATTTGGGGGCTTTTCAAAAATATTTTCAGGATATCCTAGTTATTAGAAAATTAAGACCAGCTAAAATATATTGCCTAAATTACTTTTCATCTAAAATTTGATTTTAAAAACATTATTTTGACTTTTGTTATTATAGTACTTCGGTCACAGACCATGAGCTGTTACTAATTAAATACGACATGAAATATTTCATTCATTTTCCTTCTGAACTGGATAATTTTCTCTTTAAATATAAAGTTTTGACTGAATGCTAATGTTCTAGTAAGGAATCCTAAACAAAGTCCCATGTATATTATATCAGAGTTTGGAATAAATGGAATATTAGGGCAACCGAGGGCCAATGTTCTCTGAAAATATAATTAATTTCTTCGGAAAAAGTTTCCCTTTATTTATGATGCCTGTGTGTAAAAATAATAACAATGGAGGAGGGATATTTATGGGTATTACTGCATTTATGGAAAACTGGCTTTAATTTAAAGAAATATTTTCCTGTGTATAAAGATACTTTTTTTTTTTTTATTGCTTTTCGTCTTCATTTAGGGTTTTTTGGTCCTTGTCTCTGTCCTTTACTCCGTCATTCCATTCTGTTCTCCTTTGTTCTACTTTTTCTTTGTCTATTTAATTTTTTTTTTCCAATGCTGCAAAATTCAATACACCTCTTGAATTCACTTTGCCTCCTAAGTGGCAAAAATGACTCTTGTCCCAGCCATGCGAGGGGAAGATCAAGACATATCATCTGTGCAACAAGCGTTCATTTAAATGAGACGTGACTCCTGGGGAGGGAAGGAGGCTGCCACCCAACTGGTCCATCCTGAAACTCAAGCCCAGGGCAGAGGACCTGGCGCCTGCAAGGCAAGTGAGTGACTGGGTTCCCAGGAGCTCCCTGGGCTAACCTACCACCGGAACAATAAAATTATCTGCTGACACCAGGTGCCGCCTGCTTCCTGCCACGTTGCCCGTCTCACATTTCCTGTAATGGTGTTTGTAAAGAGCTCCCCCATTTTCAATTAGCCAGCCTCGTCCCCTCCACTTCCCCATTCATCGGTGTGGCTACAGGGAGCCAGGGAGCAGGCGGCTGGCGGACGTGACTCCGCTCAGCGCAGCCTCCGCTCTGTGCCCAGCGCTGGGCGAGCGGCTTAAAGCCTGTCATTAAGCACCGTTTTTCCATAGGCTGTTGATCAAGTCCTTGAGGGCTGTGTCTTCTGTTCGGTTGATGTTTAAAGAGGAGGTGAAGGAAAGCTTCTGTAAATAAGCTTCAGCAACTGCGTCGCTGCAGTTGTCCATTTAGGACCGGCGCATCCTGGTTATGGAAGGGTTTTGGAGTGACTGAGCCTCGGTTTCACATTCTGCCGGTCTTTGAAGTATTAGTAGCTGTGCGCTTCCCGACTGCTTTATATATTCAGAAACCCACTCCATTGCGTCCTTGCAACAAACAATGCCTGCTCTCTTGTTTTTTATTTTTTCCTGTCGTAATTATCTTTTTATATTTACATAAAGGGGCCGCCCTCCCAATGGGCATACCTGCTGATGAGGGTTGAGATACTGTATGCCTGCCTGGACTGCATTAGCTGCTAATTACTCAGAGGTGCCTCCGATGCCTCTGGTCTTCTCACTAAAGAACACCGTATACTTCAAATTTACATTGTGTCATGTTACAAGGGGGTTATGACATAACCAAATGTATTTTGACATCGTGTTTTTTGTTGTTGTTTATTTTTTTTCTCTAATGGTGCTTGCAGGAAGAAGGGTAGCAGCAAGTGTGGCAAGACCTCTAGGGCATGGATTCAGGTCCTACCAGTGGTGTTCCTGGGGAAGCCCTGCCTATCATTCCCAGGTGGCGCTAGTGGTAAAGAACCTGGCTGCCAATGCAGGAGATGTAAGGGACGCAGGTTCAGTCCCTGGGTGGGGAAGATCCCCTGGAGTAGGAAATGGCAACCCACTCCAGTATTCTTGCTGGGAGAATCCCATGAACAGAGGAACTTGGTGGGCTACGGTCCACAGAGTCGCAAAGAGTTGGACACACGACTAAAGTGACTTAGCACACTGTCGTTAGCAGTGCCATTTCTTTCCGTGATTGAAGTTTGTACATTTTTCCTGTTCTAGGGAGAGGTAACTCATGTTGGTTAAATGCTAGCATAAGATTTTCACGATTTCTACAGAAACTCTTATTCTCATTTCACTAAAGGGAAAGTGGTTCTCAGGCTTCATGAAGCAAAACGACTCAAGGCCACCTCCTTGGATAGTGAGTGTTGGCCCTGAATGTGAGTCTCCCACTCGGCCCTGCCCACATCATGTGATTTGGGGAAGAATTTGAAAAGCAAAGGGCCAAATTGGTGTACAGTAGTTTGGGGGACACTCACTTGGGCTTCCCTGCAAGGCAGGAGACCCAGGTTCAATCCCTGGGTCAGGATAATCCCATGGAGAAGGGAATGGCTGCCCATTCTAATATTCTTGCCTGGAGAATTCCATGGACAGAGGAGCCCAGCAGGGTCCACGGGTTCACAAAGAGTCGTACATGACTGAGCGACTAACACTTTCACTTTCACATGTTGCTGTACAGATTTATCTTCACCAGTATCATTTTAATTAATGGATGCTCAGAAATAACTCACACAGGGGGTGGGAAGTGTTCCTACCTTGTCTTTGGGGGTCATTAGGTGGGTTTGGGCAGAGCAGACCACCTGGACCAGAGGCTCACAATCTGTCCTTTGTCCAACAAAGCACATGTTACCTATAACATACCTTGATGCTGTAATTCTATAAACCTGATCATCAAAGACCAGCAGGCTCAACTGGCTACTTCTGAGTACTGTGGAATACATGAAATGTCCTCAGAAGGGATGTCTGCAGTGGTCCAGGAAGGGGTGTAGCACCTTTTCTGTGCCCCTGCCAGTTCGGAGGATAACTTCCACTCATAAGCAGAGCTGTTTTTGCTGCTCCTAAAAGGGAACCATGTTCAAAAAAACATTTCACAATAATCAGACCAACATTTCAGCTGGACTCAGTGAAGTTGAGGTGGTTCAGTGAAGGGATGCATTTTTCATAGTTTTTCTGGTAGTTCTGAAGTGAAATTGCCATGTAATGAGCAAACTTATGAGCAGAGAGGAACAGTAGAGGGAAAGGCATGGTTCGGTTCAGTTCAGTGGCTCAGTCATGTCGACTCTGTGACCCCATGAACCGCAGCACGCCAGGCCTCCCTGTCCATCACCAACTCTTGGAATCCACCCAAACCCATGTCCATCGAGTTGATGATGCCATCCAACCATCTCATCCTCTGTCGTCCCCTTCTCCTCCTGCCCTCAATCTTTCCCAGCATCACAGTCTTTTCAGATAAGTCAGCTCTTCACATCAGGTGGCCAAAGTATTGGAGTTTCAACTTCAACATCAGTCCTTCCAATGAACACCCAGGACTGATCTCATTTAGGATGGACTGGTTGGATCTTCTTGGAGTCCAAGGGACTCTCAAGAGTCTTCTCTAACACCACAGTTCGAAAGCATCAATTCTTCACTGATCAGCTTTCTTTATAGTCCAACTCTCACATCCATACATGACTACTGGAAAAACCATAGCCTTGACTAGATGGACCTTTGTTGACAAAGTAATGTCTCTGCTTTTTAATATGCTACTCTAGGTTGGTCATAACTTTCCTTCCAAAGAGTAAGCGTCTTTTAATTTCATGGCTGCAATCACCATCTACAGTGATTTTGGAGTCCAGAAAAATAAAGTCTGACACTGTTTCCACTGTTTCCCCACCTATTTCCCAAGAAGTGATGGGACTGGATGCCATGATCTTAGTTTTCCGAATGTTGAGTTTTAAGCCAAATTTTTCACTCTCCACTTTCACTTTCATCAAGAGACTCTTTAGTTCTTCTTCAGTTTCTGCCATAAGCGTGGTGTCATCTGCATATCTGAGGTTTTTGATATTTCTCCCGGCAAGCCCAGTGTTTCACATAATGTACTCTGCATATAAGTTAAATAAACAGTGTGACAATATACAGCCTTGACGTACTCCTTTTCCTATTTGGAACCAGTCTGTTGTTCTATGTCCCGGTCTAACTGTTGCTTCCTGACCTGCATACAGATTTCTCAAGAGGCAGGTCAGGTGGTCTGGTATTCCCATCTCTTTCAGAATTTTCCACAGATTATTGTGATCCACACAGTCAAAGGCTTTGGCATAGTCAATAAAGCAGAAGTAGATGTTTTTCTGGAACTCTCTTGCTTTTTTGATGATCCAGCGGATGTTGGCAATTTGATCTCTGGTTCCTCTGCCTTTTCTAAAACCAGCTTGAACATCTGGAAGTTCACGGTTCACATATTGCTGAAGCCTGGCTTGGAGAATCTTAAGCATTACTCTATATGCGTGTGAGATGAGTGCTATTGTGCAGTAGTTTGAGCATTCCTTGGCATTGTCTTTCTTTGGGATTGGAATGAAAACTGACATTTTCCAGTCCTGTGGCCACTGCAGAGTTTTCCAAATTTGCTGGCATATTGAGTGCAGCACTATCATAGCATCATCTTTCAGGACATGAAATAGCTCAACTGGAATTACACCAACTCCACTAGCTTTGTTCATAGTGATGCTTTCTAAGGCCCACTTGACTTCACATTCCAGGATGTCTGGCTCTAGGTGAGTGATCACACCATCGTGATTATCTGGGTTGTGAAGATCTTTTTTGTACCGTTCTTCTGTGTATTCTTGCCACCTCTTCTTAATATCTTCTGCTTCTGTTAGGTCCCTACCATTTCTGTCCTTTATTGAGCCATCTTTGCATGAAATGTTCCCTTGGTATCTCTAATTTTCTTGAAGAGATCTCTAGTCTTTCCCATTCTCTTGTTTTCCTCTATTTCTTTGCGTTGATCGCCAAGGAAGGATTTCTCATCTCTCCTTCCTATTTTCTGGAACTCAGCATTCAAATGGGAATATCTTTCCTTTTATCCTTTGCTTTTCGCTTCCCATCTTTTTATAGCTATTTCATGGCTGAGACGGCGCACGAGCGTGGCCGAGTGGAGCTACCCTGCCTCTGAGGTCAGGAGTAGCAGCTGCGCTTTATTGGAGCAGCCGTAAAGAGAAACCCCTCGTCCAAGGTAAGAGAAACTCAGGTAAGACGATAGGCACGGAGAGAGGGGATCAGGGGGCAGACAAACTGAAACTACAGTCATGGACAGCTAGCCAATCTGATCACATGGACCACAGCCTTGTCTAACTCAATGAAACTAAGCCATGCCGTGTGGGGCCACCCAAGATGGATGGGTCATGGTGGAGAGGTCTGACAGAATGTGGTCCACTGAAGAAGGGAATGGCAAACCACTTCAGTATTCTTGCCTTGAGAACCCCATGAACAGTATGAAAAGGCAAAAAGATAGGACACTGAAAGATGAACTCCCCAGGTCTGTAGGTGCCCACTATGCTACTGGAGATCAGTGGAGAAATAACTCCAGAGAGAATGAAGGGATGGAGCCAAAGCAAAAACAATACCCAGTTGTGAATGGGACTGGTGATGGAAGCAAGATTCCATGCTGTAAAGAGCAATATTGCATAGGAACCTGGAATGTTAGGTCCGTGAAGCAAAGCAAATTGGAAGTGGTCAAACAGGAGATGGCAAGAGTGAACATCAACATTCTAGGAATCAGTGGACTAAGATGGACTGGAATGGGTAATTTAACTCAGATGACCATTATATCTACTACTGTGGGCAGGAATCCCTTAGAAGAAATGGAGTAGCCACCATAGTCAACAAAAGTGTCCGAAATGCAGTACTTGGATGCAATCTCAAAAACAACAGAAAGATTGATCTCTGTTCGTTTCCAAGGCAAACCGTTCAATATCACCGTAATTCAAGTCTGTGCCCCGACCAGTAACGCCTAAGAAGCTGAAGTTGAACAGTTCTATGAAGACCTAGAAGACCTTCTAGAACTAACACCCAAAAAAGATGTCCTTTTCATTATAGGGGACTGGAATGCAAAAGTAGGAAGTCAAGAAACACCTGGAGTAACACGCAAATGTGGCCTTGGAGTACAGAATGAAGCAGGGCAGAGGCTAATAGAGTTCTGCCAAGAGAACACACTGGTCATAGCAAACACCCTCTTCCAACAACACGAGAAGACTCTACACATGGACATCACCAGATGGTCGACACCGAAATCAGATTGATTATATTCTTTGCAGCCAAAGATGGAGAAGCTCTATACAGTCAGCAAAAACAAGACCAAGAGCTGACTGTGGCTTGGATCATGAACTCCTTATTGCCAAATTCAGACTGAAATTTAAGAAAGTGGAGAAGACGACTAGACCATTCAGGTATGACCTAAATCAAATCCCTTATGACTACACAGTGGAAGTGAGAAATAGATTTAAGGGACTAGATCTGATAGACAGAGTGCCTGATGAACTATGGATGGAAGTTTGTGACATTGTACAGAAGACAGGAATCAAGACCATCCCAAAGAAAAAGAAATGCCAAAAAGCAAAAAAAAAAAAGAAAGGCGTGGTGCGGATGACCAATTCTGTTCTTTACCGGCTCCGAGGATATAGGCGCATGGTTCATTTCAAGGAGTCTCAGTTTTCTCTTCCAGATGGTGAAGATGAGAAATGATCATTTCCTTTGGAAATAATCTCTGGTATGTAATTTACTGGTCAGATAAATTTGAGCAAAAATCAGTAAGAAGCAAAAGACAAAGTGAGGTTTCTTTACTTTTTGAGGATTTGAATACATTATTGTTGAAGATATAAAAAGGAGTGATGTGGCTTGGCCTGAGTTTCAGAAGGAGGACTCTGGCATCATTAGGATAGATGGCCGGGACATGAAGAGGTTGAAGAGAAGGTTGAGAAGCAATGCAGGCCATGGGAATGGAGGTGATGGCATAGGGTGAGCGGCACTGGGAAGGCAGAATAGAGTAGCTGGTGCTGGGTACAACGTCAGGGACGCAAGAAAGGGGGAACTCAGAATTTCCATTTTCCTTGGGAGGTAAATTAAACTCTAGAGAAAGGAGGAAGATAACGAAGAGAAAGATGAAGTTGCCTTGAGTTCCCATTGTTCCCATTTGTGCCTTGAGTTCCTGTTACCTTCCAGAGGATTTTAGCATTTCATGGGACACTAGAAGTTATAAGGACAGCATTTTGGGCATCACTTTTTCAAAAGCAATGTAGAACTTTTCTTGGTTCTATAGAAGCATTTCTTCCTCTCTCACTTTTACTTCACTGGTGATAGGCAAGAGAAGCATATGCCCAGATTGTTGGTCACAGGTTCATCTTTAGGCTTTTAGTCAACACTTGCTCCATGCCAGGCATTATGCTTTGCATTCTATATGCACCAACTTGCTTAATGTTACCCAAACCCTATTAGGAAACAATGATTATTTTCCAGCTTGGAAAAGAGATAGCTCTCCTAAGTTATGTTGTTAGAATAGTGGAGCTGGGATAGAAGCTGAGTTAATGCCAGTTCAAGCAGGCAGATTTATTCTGGTGTTTTATTTATACCCAAGGCCTATGGAAAATGTTTGGCATCTACCATACCATTCACTAATCAACCATCTTCTAGGGTGGACCTGTCCTGCTGTAACTAGGGAAGAGCCTCTGACATTTACCATCCAAAATACTCAAGAGATTTTTAAGTGAAACAGTAAAAAGACCACAGGTGTCTTCCTGTGCATGCATGCATATGTTTATTTGTCCTCTTGTCTTATTCTATATCTGCGAGTACCTCCAGCCACTTTGTAAATGAAATCAATTATTTTCTCTGCAGTCTGAGTTTCAGCTAAGAACTAAAACTTCTACCCACCCCCTCCACTTTTTTTTCTTAATGAGGGGCTTCTGGGTAGAAAGAACTGATCTCCTTTAGGTTAATAACAGGGATTTGGGATTACAGTCCTGAGTTTGATAAGAAGGAAAGTGAAACCAGGTGGTCTGCAGATTGAAGGAAGAGGACAGTTACTCACACTGGGGTGAGGAAAGCTTGCGCGGACATCATGCAGCTCCATGTATCCTTCTGCCTGCGGACCTAACCCTGGACCCCGGGACACCATGGGTGTCTCTCACAGGTCATAGGACTGCTGGACCGCAGGTCTCTTGTGGGTCTCCCTGGCCAGTCTGAGAGTCCTGAGTTGTTCGATCTCAGATGGGCTGCTCCAGTGACTCTCCTCACTCCTTGCTAAGCCCCTGGTCCTGGATCCTAGCCTTCAGCTGTTGCTTCTCCCCATCATGTTCTTGCCTTCAAACTGCACCATCTCCCCTCTTTCTCTGGGAGGCTGACCCTGACTGCTCTCACATCACACATGAGCTTCCTGCCTCCTCACCCATCACAACGCTCCATCTCTCATTCCCCACTCTGCCCTTTGTTTATTCTGAAACATTTATCATTGTTAAGCCTAATTTCCTTGGAGAAAGAAGTGGTAACCCACTCCAGTATTCTCGCCTGGAGAACCCCATGGACAGAGGAGCCTGGTGGGCTACAGTCCATGGGGTCGCAGAGAGTCAGACATGACTTAGCAACTAAGAAACAACAAGAAGCCTAATTCCCTTAAAACATATTTTAAAGAATTTTTTACATTGGTATGAAAATTGTGCAGAAAATAGAGTTCTCGTATAGCCCCCTGCCTACTTTATTATAAATACCATGCATTAGTGTGGTATGTTTGTTATAATTGATGGAGCATTTGATACATGATTATTAGCTAAAGCCTATAGGTTATATTAGGGTTCCCTCGTTGTGTTCTGCAGTTCTATGGGCTTTGGCAACCGTATCTACCACTGCATAAAATACAGAATAGACTTACTACCCTAAATATCCCCTATACACCTCTTCATCCTTTTTTCCCTATGCCAAGCTCCTGTCTTTTCCAGAATGCCATGTAGCTAGTACTCATACAGCATGTGGACTTTTTAGATTGGCTTCTTTCACTTAACAATATGCATTTAAGTTTCCTTCACATCTTTTCATGGCTTGATAGCTCATTTCTTTTTATCACTGGAGATCAATCCATTGTACGAATGTATCACAGTTTGTTTATTCATTTACCTACGGGAGGATATCTTGATTACTTCCCAATTTTGGCAGTTATACATACTTTTCTATAAACATTCACGGGCAGGTTTTCTAATAGGTGTGACTTTGTAGCTCATTAGTGAAAATACCTAGGAATATGCAGGACTGCTGGATCATATGGTGAGCCTCTTTAGCTTTGTAAGAAATTGTCAAACGGTTTTCCAAAATGGTTGTATTAATCTACTTTTTGCTCATTTTTTTTAATTAAATGTCTCATCAGCAATTATAAAAGTGTGTGCTTTTTATAGCATCCTAAAGAAAGCAGGTTGCCAAACCTAATTTAGGATATTTACCATCCTGATAGGTAGGAAATTGTGTTTCCAGGTAGCTTTAATTTATATTTCTCTTTTTATGAGTGAGTTTGGTATGTTTTCATATATTTAAGAGTCACTGGTTTTCTACTTAGTGAACTGGCACTTCATATCTCTTGCCCATATTTCAATCAGGTTTTTGGTCTTTTTTGTATGTATTTCAACAGGTCTATATACACTAAAGATGTAAATCTTTCGGCAGTAGTATAAGTTGCAAAATTTTCCCCATTTGACATTTGTCTTGTTATTTACTTTTGGTGTTTTTCTTTTCTTTTAAGTTTTCTTTATTAGGGTCAAATTTACAATCCTTTCCCATGGACAGAGGAGCCTGGCAGGCTACAGTCCGTAGGGTCGCAAAGAGTAAGACATGACTGAAACAATTTAGCACACATGCCCTTATTAATTGATTTTGAACCTTAGTTAGAAAAAATTTTTCCTTTTGAGCTTATAGAAAAATTTGTCCACTTTTTAAAATCTGTGGTTTATTTAGAAAGTATGCTGTAAAATGTGAAAAAAGATCAAATTTTATCGTACTCCGTATGGTGATACATGATCCTAACATCATTTATTAAAATGTCTGCACTTTTTTCACTGATTTTTGAGACGTCACTTTTATTTATGCCAAAATTTCCATTTGTACTACTTCTGTATTTTGTTATCATTTTATTCATCTGTTAATTTATGCATGTACCAAAATATTATATTTTTATAGATAATTTATAACATTTTAATACCTGGTAAGACATGTTACCCCTTATTACTGCAGAAAAAAAATTTACTGATTTTTGAGATATAATTTTTATGAAATAAATTTCATCCATTTACCCTGATTATTCAACGCATTTGACAAACACATTCAGTTGTGAAACCACTGCTACATCATGATAATAATTTCCAACAGCAGCACATTTCTTCTGCGTCTTTGCAGTCTATTCTTTCCTCTATTCCTAAGAAACCAATGATCTGATTTTTTGTCAATGTAGATTAGTCTAAATGTCCTTTTTAAAATTTAATGGAAATGGAAACATGCTGTGATTACTCTTTTATATGACACTTCTTTTACTCAACATATTTTTTTTTTAATTTTTGGCATAGCCAAATAAATAAACATTAAAAAGGATACATGTTGTATCAGTAGTTTGCTTTTTTTATATTACTCGTAATAATATATGGTAATGTAATGGTAATAACAAGAATAATTTCGCATTACACATAAACAACATTTTATTTCTCCATTCACCTGTTGATGGACATTTAGGTGGCTTAATGGGCATTCTTATACAGGTGTTTGTGTGGACGTATACTTTCACTTTTCTTAGATAAATACTTGGAGGCATAAGTGTTTTCTTATACAAATACTTAAAAGGAGGTGTATGCTGAACTTTTTAAGAATCTGCAAAGAATTTTTCAAAGTAACTGTACCATTTCACACTCCACCGGGAAGTGAACCCAGAATACGCCTCAGAAGGACTGATGCTGAGGGTGATACTCCAACACTTTGGCCCCTGATGTGAAGAGCCGACTCACTGGAAAAGACTCGATGCTGGGAAAGACTAAGGCAGGAGGAGAAGCAGGCAACAGAGGATGAGACGGCTGGATGGCACCATCGACTCAATGGACATGAGTCTGAGCAAACTCCAGGAGACAGTGAAGGACAGGGAAGCCTGGCGTGCAGTCCGTGGGGTCACAAAGAGTTGGACACGACTGAGCAACTGAACAGGGGTTTTGTTGTTTCATATCTTCACCAACACTGAGCTTTGACAGTCTTTTAAATTTTGACTATTAAAATGAGTCTGTACTAGTAGCTTTTGATGATGTATCTTCTTTTGGGAAGAGTCTATTTAGGTTTTTTGTTTTTTAAAAGATTCCTTTTTTAATATTATTGAATTATATGAGTTCCTTATATATTCTGGGTAGAAATTCTTCATCAGATATATATATTGCAAACATTTTAAAATCATTCTGTGCCTTGTCTTTTTATTTTCTTAAATAAACACAAGCATATTTTATTTCATTGCATTTATACTTATCATTTTCAATAATATATCTGTGTGTTGAAGCTAAGAAATCTTCACCTTAATTTGTAAAATTTCCCTCACCGTTTTAGATTTTCATAACTGACATTATATCGATGTGTTTTTTTTTTCTAGTATTTTCAAATGCTACTTACTGTGTTATGTGAGGGTTACTTTTTTCCCCATGTAGATGTCCACTTACTTCATTGTGATTTTCAGTATAGAATTCTCATCCCCATTGTCAAGAATTAGTTGATCATATATCTGTGTGATTCTTTCTGGATTCGATTCTGATTTGTTTATCTGAGTTTCTGTTCTCTCACCAATGCCACACAATCTTCAAGTAATATAAATTTTGCATCTGAATTCTTCATTTTAAAATAAAATCTTTCTATCTGTCTGATTCTCAAAGTCTGAATTTTTTTTTCTCTTAGAATAGAAAGCTGTAGAACTCTGATTTGGATTAGATGCATATTTAGATCAATTCTGTAAAAAACATAGAAGTTTTTATTTCAGGAAAATAATACATTCCTCAATAATATATTCATTTAAGTCATTATTAATATCCCTCAGCAATAATTTATAATTCTCAGTGTCAATGACATATACTTTAAAATTTTTTCTAAGTAATTTATGTTTTTTTGATAATTTATTTCAGTTTCTAATTATTCATAATATATTGATTTTGTATATTTACCTTGAATTTGAGATCTTTCTGAATTTGCTATTTTAGTTTCAGTTTTGTAGATTACTTAGAATATCTTTACTATGTATACAATCATGTTATCTTCAAATAGCAAGAGCTTTATTTCTTTCTTTCTACTCCTTATGCCTTTAACTCCTTGCTTTTTTCTTAAATTAATAATTAGGACTTTTAGCATAATGCTTGATAAAAATGCTAAGTGTGGGGATTCTTATTTCACTCTTCCCATTATTTTAAAGCATCAAATATATCACCCTTCAGTATGATATTACTGCAAGTTGTTTGTAGATGGTCCTTATCACTGAGAAACCGTCCGTCTAATTACAATGTATGAACATTTTCATAGTTTTAATTTGTGTTGAGATCTGTCAAATGCTTTTTTCTATATCAACTGGAATTGTCATGTTTTTTTCATTTTCTATAAATATTGTAAATTATGATGCTAACTGGAGACTCAAATACTTTGTACTCATGGATCAGCTTTGTTATTGACTTAGGGTAAGACAAAGCAACCCACAAAGAAGCAGACGTGTTGATAGAGGTCCCGGATCTCAGGTCAGGGCTCTTGGCTCTGCCACTGCTGTGTTGCCTTTAACCCTCACATCACTACTGGCACGCATGTGAAGTATTTCAGTAACAGGAAGACCCCAAGACTGCTCTTGATCACGTTGTTGTTAGTTGCTCAGTCATGTCTGACTCTGCGACCCCATAGACTATAGCCTGCCAGGCTCTGCCATCCGTGGGATTCTCCAGGCAAGACTACTGGAATAGGTTGCCATTTCCTTTTCCGGGGGATCTTCCTGACCCAGGGATCGGACCGAGATCTCCCATATTCCAGGCTCTTTGCCACTGAGCACACATCACATAGTTACATTCTAGCCATGTTGTTTGTTGTTGTTTAGTTGCTAAGACATGTTGGACTCTCTAAATCATGTCTGAGTGTTGTGACCCCTTGATTCAGCCCACTAGTCTACTCTGTCTGTGGAATTTCCCAGGCAAGATTCCTGGAGTGGGTTGCTGTTTCCTTCTCCAGGGGATCTTCCTGACCCAGAGATCAAACCCAGATCTCCCGCATTGCAGGCAGATTTCTTACTGTCTGAGCCACCAGGGAAGCTCTTTCTAACCAAGTGCCTGCCTTTAATCTTTGAGCTCCTACATCTTCCTCCAACATAGCTAAACTCTACTGAAAACTGCTGCAGCTTATAAATCTAATTATTTATAAACAATGTTGGCAAGCTGATAAAGTCTGCTCTGAAACACTTCATATACAGATGTTTACAGAATATTATTGATATTTCATTAATAGGTTGCATAGTATTGGCTGAGAATTAGTAGCTCTGGAGATAAACCCATGGTCAATGCAGACTGACTAAAATTACCCAATACTGAGTTATTATACTGGTTCATTTTTGAATGTTAAAACAATCTAGATAAATCCTATTTGGTCATGCTGCATTATCTATCTTATATATAACTTTTGGATTCAGTTTACTAATTGTTATAATTTTTGCATCTGTGTTCAGGAGTGATTTTACTCATTTTGGTAATGCACTTTCAGATTTGAGGTGTCTCTTCTTCTTCTGTTTCCTGAAAGCTTTTGTGTAATTAATATAGATTATATCTTCCTTGAGTGCTTGATAGAATTCACTGCCAAAAACATTTGCTTGGTGGAAGAATTTTTGATACCAGTTTTAATCTACTTATAAGTATTTGGTTATTCAGATTTTCCATTTCATCTTGTGTCAGTTTTCTTGTGATTTTTCAAGAAGTGTGTCCATTTCATGTATATTGTTTGTTTGGATAATGTGGCTATTATATGATTTTATTAATGTCTGATTCTGTGGTGATAACTCGTGCTTCACTGCTGATATTGGTGAATTCTTGTTCTCTTTCCCCATGCTCAGTCTAGTTAAGGATTTATTGGTTAATTTACCTTTCAAAGAACTAATTTTTGCTTTTGATATTTATCAGCACTAGGTATTATTTATGTTATAGACTTCTTGTGAAGTCCATCAACAGAAAATACACCCTATAAGACAAAGATAAAATAAAGGTAAAGATATATATAAAACAGCCATTTTTTAAGAAATGAAGAGAAAAAAGGAAAATATCAATCATTTATGTCATTCAGATATTGTGTATGACTCTTTGCATACACACTGGTGTCCGACTCTTTGCAATCCTCTGAACTGTAGCCCACCAGGCTCCTCTGTCCATGGGATTCTCCAGGCGAGACTGCTGGGATGGGTTGCCATGCCCTCCTCCAGGGGATCTTCCTGACCCAGGGATAGAACCTGCGTCTCTTATGTCTCCTGCATTGGCAGGCAGATTCTTTACTGTTGTGCCACCTGGGAAGCCATTTATTCAGATATTTGCCATTTCTAATTCTTATTATTCAGAAGACTGGAGTTTCATCCTGGTATTATTACCCTTCATCCTAGAGAAGTTTATCTATTATTTCTTTTAGTAAAGTGTGAAGCTTAGAGTTTCTTTTCTTTTTTTTTAATTAAAATATATTTCTTGAAGGATATTATCATCACATATAGAGTTCTGGGTTAGGCTTTTTTTTTGGTTTGCTTTTTCTTTAGCATCTTAAATATGATTTTGTAGTATTACGACTCATTGTTTCTGAAGAGAAGTTTGTCATTGAAATTATTGTGCCTCTGCCATGAAGTGTCATTTATCTCTGGCTGTTTTAAGATTTTATCTTTGGTTTTGGTTTTGGTCAATTTGGTGATGATGGTATACTCCTCATCGTGTTTATCATCTTTAGAGTTTACTGGGATTCTTGAGTTCATAAATGTACACCATTTATCGAAGTTGAGAAACCTTGGCAAATATTTTCTCAAATCTCTCTCTCCCATCCCTTCTCCTCTCCCACCATCCCTTCTTCAATCCATCTGCATGCATTTTAGATGAATCATCTTGTTCTATCTGTCTCTGAGGCTCAGTTTATTACTTTGGTGCTCTTTTCTCTCTCTCCAGATTTTATCATCTCTATTGATATACCTTCAGGTCAATTGATTTTCTTCTCCATTTTCTCCAGTCTGCTATTAAGCCCATTCAAGGATTTTCAAATTTTAGATATTGCATCTTTCACTTCTAGAATATCAGTGTGGTTATATTTTACATTTTCTTTTCCTCTCTCTGCTGAGTTTCTTAACTTTTCATTACTGTGTCTGTATTTTCCTTTATCTCACTGAACAAAGGAATGAAAACTGCTCTGAATTCTTTACCTGCCAATTCCAACATTTGCATCATATCAGAATTGGTCTGTTTTTGGTCACTTTTACTGAGAGTGAGTCATATCTTCCTGATACTCCAACGGTTAACAAAATATAAATTTTATATAAAGACTATCTAATAAGCTATTTTAAAAGCAATATGTGTATAGATAATAACTGGACATAAAAGTCATAACAATATCTATTTTGAATACTGGAATTAATAGTAACTTATGAAATATTAATGTTTGCTTCTACAACAAGGCATGTATTAAATTTGTAATTTGAAAGTAATTTTTAAGTTATATGTGACGTTTTGTTTCACTAACTTGTCAGTGTATTTTTAAAGAAAATCTAAACATGAAGGTAGTCTCTAGAATGAGGAATAAGTTAAGGATGTTTTTTACCTCCACTCTTACTCAATACAACTATGAATAAGCCAGTTGAGGCTAACATATTAGAAAGAGAGAAGAAAAATATATCTGCATATTATCTGATGTCCACTTAGAATATGGGATCAAATTTAATACAATAACACAATCAAAAAGATTGAAAGATAGTTGTTATTATGTATTTGTCCAAACCTACAGAATGTACAGTATCAACAGTAAACCTTAATGTGAACTGTACACTTTGGTTATGTTGCATCAGTGTAGGCTCATCAATTGTAACAAATGTGCCAGTCTGGTGGGTGATTTTGATAATGGAGAAGACATGCATGTTTGGGGGGGCAGGGCTTGTATGCTGCTGCTGCTGCTGCTAAGTTGCTCCAGTTGTGTCTGACTCTGTGCGACCCCATAGACGGCAGCCCGCCAGGCTCCCCCGCCCCTGGGATTCTCCAGGCAAGAACACTGGAGTGGGTTGCCATTTCCTTCTCCAATGCATGAAAGAGAAAAGTGAAAGGGAAGTCGCTCAGTCATGTCCAACTCCTAGCAACCCAATGGACTGTAGCCTACCAGGCTCCTCCATCCATGGGATTCTCCAGGCAAGAGTACTGGAGTGGGGTGCCATTGCCTTCTCCAGGGCTTGTATAGGAAATCTCAGTACTTTCTCTCAATTTTTTGGTGAAACAAAACGGCTTTAAAAATTGTCTTAAAAACCAAGAATAGAATTTGGTAGTTCTGCACATGATAAGCACACCAATAGCTGTTGTATCAAGTAGCAATATCCAATAAGGAAATACAGAAGACAAGTCCATCCACATGAGTAATAAAAATAATAGAGTATCGATAAATAAAGCTAAGAAAAACATTAGACATAGATTTAAAAAACTGTTAAAAATTTACTAAGTAGATAAATAAAAGGATATATATTTTATATTTTTGGATGGAAAATTTTAAATAATAAATGATAATAATACTTATATTTAGCTAAGTACTAGGCACTATCAAGTGCTGACATATATTAACTCTTTTTATCCTCATAATATTGACATAAGGCTTGTGTCATTAATTCTATCATGTTATACACATGAAAATTGAAAGAGAGAAATCATTCTTACCTAAGTAACTCACCCACAAGATCTGTGCTTTTTAATCAACCTCCAAATAGAATATTTTATAGAATTTTGAGCCTAAAATTGTTCAAATTCATATAGGAGTATTGTGAAGCAAAATGAAAATCACACAGATTAAAAAATTATATTTAGTCAAACAGATAATATTGTAATATAATAAAGAATTTTCTGAGAGGCAGAAAACAGGAAATATGGTTTATGGAGCCATTTCAAGAGTAATAAAAGATGGCTTATTCATAATTGATACTGTGTCAGTTTTTTTCTCTATGACATAACCTCAGATTTACACCACAAAATGTATGCAAAACAAATTCCATATAGATCAAAAAACTAAACATGAAGAATTATAGCCTTAAAATAGTTGCATATTTCAATAATAATATCTTACAATGGTAAGATACACCAAATATAAGTATAGGGGTGTAATTGCAGAGAATCTAAGCCTTTCATGATACCGTATAAAGTCTTTTGGGCTACCCACATGATGCAGGGGTAAAAAATCTGCCTGCCAATGCAAAAAAACATAAGAGACTCAGGTTCCATTCCTGGCTAGGGAAGATCCCATTGAGTAGGAAATGGCAGAAAGTGAAGCAGGACTGAAGAGTCTCTTGATGAGGATGAAAGAGCAGTGAAAAAGTTGTCTTAAAACTGAACATTCAAAAAACTAAGATCATGGTATCTGGTTCTATCACTTCATTGCAAATAGAAAGGAAAAAAGTGGAAGCAGTGACAAATTTTCTTTTCTTGGGCTCCAAAATCACTGCTGACAGTGACTGCAGCCATGAAATTAGAAGATGCTCGCTTCTGGGAAGGAAAACTATGACAAACCTAGACATCATATTAAAAAGCAGAGGCATCACTTTGCCAACAAAGGTCCATGTGGTCAAAACGATGGTTTTTGCATTAATCTTGTATGAGTGTGAGAGTTGGACTATAAAGAAAGCTGAGAGCCAAAGAATTGATGCTTTTGAGTTGTGGTGTTGGAGAAGACTCTTGAGAGTCCTTTGGACAGCAAGGAAATTAAGCTAGTTAATCCCAAAGGAAATCAACCCTGAATATTCATTGGGAGGACTGATGCTGAAGTTCTAATACTTTGGCTGTCTGATTCAAAGAGTTGACTTATTGGAAGAGACCTTGATGTTGGGAAAGATAGAAGGCCAAAGAGAAAGGGTGAACAGAGGATGAGATGGTTAGATAGCAGCACAGACTCAATGGCCATAAATCTGAGCAAACTCCAGGAAATAGCGAAGGAGAGAGGAGCCTGGTGTACTGCAGGCCAGAGGATCACAAAGAGTCAGATATGACTTAGTGCCTGAACAACAAGTCTTTTGCTACATACACCAAAGATCTTGTTAAATTCTTGATCACATCAAATTGATTCTGGATTTATTAGGTAGCTATAGGTTGCTGATGTTGTTCAGTCACAATCCATGTTCAACAACATAGACTGCAGCACACCAGGCTTCCCTGTCTTTCACCATCTCCCGAAGTTTGCTCAAAGTCCAATTGCTCAGCTCAAAGTCCAATTGCTCAACTTAATGTCCATTGAGTTGGTGATGCCATCCAACCATCTCATCCTCTGCTTTCAATCCTCTTCTCCTCCAGCTTTCAATCCTTCCCAGCATCGGGATCTTTCCAACGAGTCAGTTCTTTGCATCAGGTGACCAAAATATTGGAGCTTCAGCTTCAGCATCAGTCCTTCCAATGAATATTCAGGGTTGATTTCCTTTAGAACTGATTGGTTGGTCTACTTGCTGTCCAAGGGACAGTCTTCAACACTGCAGTTCAAAGGCATCAATTCTTCAGTGCTCAGCTTTTTTTTATTGTCCGCTCTCACATGTATTCATGACTTCTGGAAAAACAATAGCTTTTACTATATGGACAATTGTAGGCAAAGTAATGCTTGCTTCTGAATATGCTGTATAGGCTTGTCGTTGCTTTTCTTTCAAGGAGCGTCTTTTAATTTCACAGCTGCAGTCAGCCTCCACAGTGATTTTGGAGCCCCCCAAATGGAGAATCCCAGGGATGGTGGAGCCTGGTGGGCTGCCATCTATGGGGTCTCACAGAGTTGGACACGATGGAAGCAACTTAGCAGCAGCAGCAGCAAAATAAAGTCTGTCACTGTTTCCATTGTTTCATCATCCATTTGCCATGAAATGATGGGACCAGATGCCATGACCTTAGTTTTTTGAATGTTGAATTTTAAACCAGCTTTTTCACTCTCCTCTTTCACCTTCATCAAGAGGTTCTTTAGCTCCTCTTCACTTTCTACCATAAGGGTGATGTTATCTGCATCAGTTCAGTTCAGTTCAGTTCAGTCACTCAGTCGTGTCCAACTCTTTGCGACCTCATGAATCACAGCATGCCAGGCCTCCCTGTCCATCACCAACTCCCAGAGTCTACCCAAACCCATGTCCATCGAGTCGGTGATGCCATCCAGCCATCTCATATCTGAGGTTATTGATATTTCTCCCCGCAATCTTGATTTCAGCTTCTGCTACATCTCGCCTGACTATAGGCAAGGGATGCCATGTCATTAAGGGATTTCATTTTAGGATATTTCAAGACAGAGACTTGTGATATATACTTCAAAGCAGCACAGAATGAAATAAGAGGACACAGCCCAGATGTTATTAAATGGCAAGGAATTTGGGAAGCTATGTGGACATATAGACTAAGATAGTTCAATAAGGAGGTGAGAAAAATGGGTGAAGGGAAAGCCAAACAGTGGTTAAGTGAAACTATCCCTGTAAGTAAATATGACTTCACCTCTGGGACTTTCTAAGAGATGGATTTGGGATCATCAGAAAGGTGAGGCAAGGCAGGAGTGAGGCAAGGGTCCACACGTGCGAGGCAACAAATCCCTTCATAGATCTAGACTTTTTAAAGTCAGATTGGGGATGGCAGTAGCTAAGAGATGTGACAAGTGGATATTCTGGGGGATATTCTCTGTATCTGAACAAGTACTGATTATTTGAATGAAAATCTCTACAAGTTTTTGAAATCACTTGTGTTGAAAACAATTGCTCTCTTTTTCCTGTTTCCCTTGACTCATATTAATATTTTTATTAGGTCCGGAGGGTTGTTTTTTTTTTTAATTTTGTTTTGTTTCTAAAACTGTGATCCAGACATTTTTGATGAACTCTTGCCGTTTCTGTGTGGTTGAGAAGAACAGGATTTGAGTTGCAAGGGTAGAATGTTCTACACATGTCCTTGCTTAGTGGGTAATTACAGACTGGATTCATCTAATCCCACCACCATGGTTAGAGGTGAATCTTTTCCATCATGTTCTTTGAGGCTCCTTCCTATTTGATTCAGTTGAGCACTGATTAGCTAGGCTGGGGAAAGAACACCTTAAATGATTAGAATGAATAATTTCCAACCTTCCCATGGGGAGACCAGTGGTTGTCAAGGGCTGGAGGGAGATGAGGTAGAGAGACTGTCAATGGGTGTGGGATCCCACACCCATTTTTTGGTGATAAAAATATTTTAAAACTAGATGTGATGAGGTTGCTGAAGTATGAATTAAAACCACTGAATTGTACACTTTAAAATGATGCATTTTATGGCTTGTGAATTATATCTCAATAAAGCTGTATTAAAAAACATGCTGTGTGATTAAAAATAAAGCTGAAGTGTTTGTATTAATATTAGAAGATATGGATTTCAGAGCAAAGAATACTGCCAGGCATAAAAAGATAATTTTATTATAAAAAAAAAGCTGTCATTTCATTAAGAGGATGTAATAAACAATTACTTTTCTAATAAAAGAGCTTCAAAATGAGTGAAGGAAAACTGAACTTCAAAGAGAAGTACAGAAATTTTCAAATATAGTCAGAGATTTCAGTCCCTTCTATTCAATAATTTATAGAAGTTGATTAAACATCAGTGATGATACTGAATATTTGAAAAACAAAATCAACCAAATAGACATAATTAATATTTATAGATTACTCCACTCAACTGCAGAACACACATTTTCTTTGAAGTACACATGGAACAGTTGCCAAGGTAGACAATATTCTGGGCCATAAAACAAATTTCAGATTTAAAATGATCCATACCATACCAAATATATTTTCTGGGCACAAAGGAATAAAATTAGAACTCAATAACAAGAAGATAAATTTCAAAGAAAAAGTTTTGGAAGCTAAGGAAGAAATTAAAAGAGAAATTAGAAAATATTTCTTACCAGAATGAAAATGAAAACAGAAAATATAAAAACTTCTGAACTAATGTTAAAGTGATACTTAGAAAAGAATTATAGCCTAAATATCTTTGCTAAAAAGAATAAAAGTTTCAAGTTAATGACATTTGCTTTAACCTTAAGAAATTAGAAAAAGAAGAGCAAGTAAAACATGGAAGGAATAGAAGGAAGAAAATAATATGAATAAGAATATAAACCAATAAAATAGAACAGAAAACAATAGAGAAAATTAAGTATAATAAAAAACTGGTTTGATTAGTCTCTACATAGACTGATCAGGAAAATATCAAGAGGATAAAACTAAGCATTATAAAGAAAAAAAAAGTTCGCAGATAATATGGAGTTAGCAGAAAACAAATGAATAAGAGATTGTTATGAATAAATTTATACTAATACATAAATTAAAGACAGATGAAAAGGGCCAATGTTTTTAAATATACAAAAACCCACAACACATTTAAACAATAATACAAGAAATATATACCTTGTATTCTCCTATATCTGACAAAGAAATTGAATATGTAGCAAAAATAAAACTTCCTAGAAAGAACGCTTGGGTCTAGGTGTCTTTAAAAATATGACAAAATCTACTAAACTTTTAAGAAAGAAATGATACTAATTCCCACAAATTCTTCCAGAAAATTAAAGATGAGGAAATATTTACTAATTTGTCCTATGGGGTCAATATACCCGAGATCCTTAGGGACAGAAATGTCACAGAAGCATAGATATTAAAATTTTAAACATGGTATTAACTAAATTTAATGTGTGTGCATCAAATAAAAATGATAACTTATTTGAATTAAATCCTCCAATTAAAAGACAGATTTTGACAGAATGAATTTGAAAAGAAGAGACTTACTTTAGATCCAAAGTCACAAATAGATCAAAAGTGAAAGGATGAAAGCAGATAGTCTTAGCAAATAGTAATCAAAAGAAAGCAAGGATGACAATATTAACATCAGATGAGTTAGAATTTAAATTTTAAAAAGTCTCAGAAGACAAAGACATTGTATATTAAAAAAGGTTCACTACAGCAAGAAGGTACAACAGTTATAAACTTTTACACACTATAAAAATAAGCAAAGAAAAAAACCTAAGAATTGAAGGGATAGATAGTTTTATGGTAACAGTTGAAGACTTCAATATTCACTTTCAATAATATAAGATTGAATAATGTAAGATGTAATAATGTAAGGGAAAGATTGAAGGCAGGAGAAGGGGACGACAGAGGATGAGATGGTTGGATGGCATCACCGATTCCATGGACATGCATTTGAGCAAGCTCCGGGTGTTGGTGATGGACAGGGAAGCCTGGCATGCTGCAATCCATGGGTTGCAAAGAGTCAGACATGACTGAGCGACTGAACTCAATAATGCATAGAAAACTCAGTTAGAAGATAAGTAAGAAAGTAGAGGACTCAACACCATAAATCAACTAACTCAGACGTATACAGGACACTGTACCCCAAGAACACCATAAACGTTCTTCTCAAATGATGAACATAGAATATTTTCGAGGATAGATCATATGTTAGGCTAAACACACACATAAAATAGATATCATACAAAGAAAGTATCTTCTCCAACCATAATGGAATGAAGTTAGAAATCAATAGAAAAGTAAAACTGGAAATCGCTTAAAACCAGAAATAATAGCATTTACAGTAATGAAACAAACAAATTCCTTCTATTTAACAAAAATTTGTGTCCATTTGAAACATGGGATTGGGTTATGTTCTTTGTATTTTTAGAAAGAATAAAGACTTGAATTTCTCCAGTGGGTGCAATCACCATGGTGAATTGACTTGGAACATAAACCTTATGTAAAGATATAAAGTAATTAACTCTGAGTAAAAGAAATATTGACGTCATCATAGTTCAAGATCTCAGTTGCTACAATATAGAACAATGTTGTATTTCTTCTGGATAACTCCAGATACAAGGATTATCAGTTGGAGAGGCAAATTTTCATATAAAAATGTTTCCCTCAACACAGTAAAATGGAAAAATGACTTTCCTTAAGAAGCATCTTCATCTAGATGGTGTCTTATCGCTATTGAATGGCATAATAGAGGATATCCTAGAATTTGGGGCCTTTGATCAGTAATTTTTAAGATCTCATCCTACTCAATAAAATGAAAGAACAAGCTACTTCCTCAATCAAACAAAATTACACACATATATATATGTATATATAGGTATATTCCCTGGTGGCTCAGTGGTAAAGAATTGTCTGCCAATACAGGAGACATGGGTTCGATCCCTGGGTCGGGAAGATCCCCTGGGAAGGCAATGGCAACCCGTCCCAGTATTCTTGCCTGGGAAATCTCATGGACAAAGGAGCTTGGAGGGCCACAGTCCATGGGGCTGCAAAAGAGTCAGACATGACTTAGTAACTATAATTATATGTAAAAAGAGAGTAATGGATGATAGAAGAAATATAAATATTGACCTAATTTATTGAATGTTTACTACTAATCAAGGATTCATGTGTAACTTCAGCTGATCCCCACAGATAGCATATGGTAAACAGGGGTGGGACATATATACTGGTTGTCCTGGGCCTGTTTTTCCTGTGTAATTACTAATGACACTCCTTTCACTCTAAAAGAGAGCTCCGGTTTGAATGACAAATCATATGATCTAGTTTACCTCTGGGTAACTGCAACCTAGGTGGGCCTTTCTTTATTATTCCCACCTCTCTTCCTTGTTCCTTACGCCCTTGGTAAAGAAGTTAGTTTAATGGGATAACAGTAGTTAATGCTGGAAAGAAATTCAGTGGACTTAGGGCAAGGAAGTGAGGTTTTTGGTAGTGATAATGATTTCATATTCGAGGAAAGTCAAAATGATACATTGTTTGTTAATATTAGCCAAAATTCCATCTCATTCAGTGAAAAAAGAGAAAATAGCTGCCTATGTTAATTATGGAACTGTATTGTTTGTTCAAGGAGTATCAGAAAAGTGAAAGTAGAGGCAGTCAAGAAAAATTTCAAACCCCAGATGTCAATGGCTACCACGTGAAATATGAAAATGAGAAACCAACAGCGTGCATTAGAGCAGTAGAATTGCAACTGGGACGAAGCGAAGGCCATTTCTGAAACTTTATGTAAAAGAATGGGCTGATTTTGGAGTTATTAGTGGATTCAACAAGCTCAAGTGGATGTTTAGCATATTCCAGGAAGTGTGATAGGAAATGAGACATGGGAAGCTGACCGAGACGTGGCCCAGGCTTCAAGAAGCTTATGGCCCAGTGAGATAAGACAGTTTATTACACGGTGTGATAGTTGTTCAATGGAGGCAAGAGAAGATAAAAGTTCACGAAAAACTGTGATCAATTAATATGATGAAAAATATCATTACAACTGTTATCCTGATATTATTACATGTAAAAGATGATCTACGACAGGCCAGACTTCACATGCATCATTTCAAGGATTTCTTCTGACAGTGGTGTAATGTGGGTATCTAGTAGTACTTCATTTTACGTATTAGAAGACTGGATTTTAGGAATTTAAAATTACTCATACCAAAAGTCACAAGTGCTAAGTAATTGATTTTGAAGACCAAAGGATAAGAGGAGATAAGAAGTTCCTGCTTTATACTCTTTTGACTTGGCTAGGGGTTGGGAGGAAAGCAAGAAGAAGGAAGTTTGGTTAAACTTGTGTTCGTGATAAGTAAAGCAAATATATGATCTAACGACACTCCACAAGTCTCTTAGTCCCACATATGTTAAGATTTAGTGTTCTCTTTTTTCAGACATTTGAGCATTTCAGTTTTGTTTTTTTTTTTCCTTTTCTGTCCATTAAAGAACTAATGCAAAACAAGTACTTTCCAGCTTTGGTAACATAGTCAGATTTATGCATATTTTTCTATTGTCTCTAACACGGTGTACAGAAGCCAAAGAGGCCACATTTATTTCATGGGGGAGATGGGGTTTGTGCTAGAGGGTCACCAGGTAGAAAGCAACACTTTTAAAAAAGGGAGCGGCCCTGATGTCTTCTCACCAGGGATTGCTGGGGGGTAAAGGGGCTACAGAACTCTTACATGTATCTGCACCTCTGCTTTTGCCTAGGAGCCCCTGGGAGAACTCTAGCAACCCACTTCTTGCTTAATTGCATGTGTTCACAGACACTCACTGATTGTTCAAAAGGGATGAAAAACGAAGCCGAACTTTACATAACTGAAACAAGAACTGTGTTGCAGCACATTTAATGTTCATTTCCCAAGATTCTGAGAAAAGCAAAGCAAAAATGAAGGAAGAACATGCTATTTAATGCAATTTGACATTTATTTCAGTAGCACTGCAGAAAGCCTAAGTCACAGCAAGCCTTTTGTGTATTCTGTAAAGGTAACCCACCTCCATTTGCAACTGACTTTGCTGTGACTGATATGCAGAGACAGCTGACATTAGTAGCCTGTCTGTCAGTTGGTGCAGTGAGCTGTTTTAACACTGTGTTGCGCTGAATAACTAATCCCAATAGAATTTCTGAATAACTCGGTTCAGATGGCCCATGCTGACAGCTACAGAGAAACAGTTACTAATAGGAAGAAACTCTCCATCATCTCAATCAAAACAATAACAAATGCTGATACTAACAAGAGGAACCATCACCAGACATTTAAGAGTGTATGCCCACTGTGCCGTTCTTGAGGCTGTTGATAATACTGCTATTAATTCAGTAGAGTCTGATATCTTGTCTCCCGATAGTTGCTCTCCCTTAATGTACGTTTACCTAATAGTTTACATAATCTCAAATTATGAACTTAAGGAACTCCCTTTTTGAGAAAGAAAAAAATTTAGAATAAATAACATGATCCTAATCTTAAAAACAAACCAACAACAAAATAATTGTCCCAAACTTCTTTTTGCTTGAGGTGATGGATACAACCCAAACTTCTCCCCAGCTTCTGTGCCTTCAGTCCTAACAAAGTAGCATGGTGCTTCTCAGTACATCAGCTTCCCCTGGGAACCCATTAGAAATGCACTCTCAGGGACTCGACTTTGGGTGTACTTAGTCAAAACACTGAGGATGTTTCTCCATTGCAGAGATCTCCAGTTTATTCTGATATACACCCAAGTCTGAGAACCACTACTGCTACATAATGCTTACTGGAGAAAAGCTATGATGATCTGCCACTTGTCAGAATTTGTGGACAGGTTTTAAAATGTCACACCTATATCAATATAATATCTGCCTACCTGCCCTTGCTTCTCAAAATAAGATGCTGTTTTTTTCTCTCAAGTGGGTTGAGAAATGGAAGGGAAGAGTGAATGAAACTAGCATTTATTCAATGTCTGGTATTCAATAAATGCAACTTGCATTTATTCAATGTCCTAAGGCTTTCCACTTTAGCATCTTTGTGCATGTGTGTGCTCAGTCACCCAATTATGTCCAAATCTTTGTGACTCCATGGACTGTAGCCCACCAGACTCCTCTGTCCATGGAATTTCCTAGGCAAGAATATTGGCAGGGTTTGCTATTTCCTACTCCAGGGTATCTTCCTGACCCAAGGATTGAACTTGCATCTCTTGCGTCTCCCA
This sequence comes from Okapia johnstoni, assembly GCA_024291935.2. Taxonomy (NCBI): domain Eukaryota; kingdom Metazoa; phylum Chordata; class Mammalia; order Artiodactyla; family Giraffidae; genus Okapia; species Okapia johnstoni. The sequence goes on from CM044326.1 coordinate 7,530,541, forward strand.
CATTGGCAGGGAGATTCTTTATCCCTGTGCCAAACTGTATAGATTAATAAACATTAATTTTACTTTAAGACCAGGAATCTGAGCAATTTCCACTTACCCAAATGACAGAGCTAGCACATTTCTGAGGTCAAAATGGAAAGGCTAGAAGTCAGATAGGTAATATTAATGAATTAAAAAAAAAAACAGATGGTAAATAACAAAAATTACAAGTGTGATGAAAAGGCAACTGATCTTCAGCACTAATTTTGGGGAAAATTAGACAGTGTGTTGAACAATGCATTTTTTAAAAGCAGCATCTTCTAAATCTTCCTCCCTACTTCCAGACCATAGTCAAAAGTATTTTGTACCTAATATTGCCTGATCTGATTTTTTTTTCCCCAGAGAAGACTAAAATTAAAATTTTACATAAAATCTCCTGGCATTTAACATTAATATTTAAAATATGTAATTCAAAGTATTTTGAGTATCTAACCAAACACATCTGTTGGCTGAGTGTGGCCAGGTGGCAGCCTCTGATACACTGTAACATCAAAACCAGTCTGCTTGCCCCAACAGCCTGTTTCTGACATCCGTGCTGTCTGCCAACTTGATAGAAATACTATAGAAAATTCCCCATTGGTATTTATTTTACATTTGTTCAGGCTCATGTCTAGTATTTCATCCCCTGGGGAAGAAATATAGACTTCTATTTCTAACAAAGTTCACTGCGTTCACTATAACAGGGTTTGCGGGGCAGCTGTCATGGGGAAGGGCATCTAATGTTCACTGCGTTCACTATAACAGGGTTTGCGGGGCAGCTGTCATGGGGAAGGGCATCTAATAGGATCATTTCTTCAGTCCTCTGGACCAACAGGATGTTTATACCACGATGCAGGTCTCCACACTGGCAAGACTCATTCTAATATCACTGTCAACCAGCAGGAGCTGTGATCAATATTTCTGTAATTGCTATGCTTCCTCTTTGACATAGCTAAAATCCAGTCACTTGCTAGCTTTGCAAACAAAGCTTTTCTCAATTCTTCCTTTTATCCTTCTTTGCATATTTATTAGACCATTTTGGACCACTCCATGCAAACTGGCTGAGAGTAAACAGCAGCATGAGCCCCACCTTTGCCTGCTCTCCCCAGACGATCAAACCATCAGTGGAGATTGGACAGGTCCTGATGAAATAAACGTTGGCTGCTGACTCGTCCAATTTTGCTGCACTCCTCCGTGTCAGTAGCACAGGCTTGTCCAAGATTGAGATATTTGCAAACTGTCATCTTTCATAAATATCTGCCTTGAGTGACACTTACTCCCTCCAACACTTCTCTTTGAAATGCACCTGGCAGGCTGCTGGCCTGAGAAATTTCACTGCTTGTGATATGTGATTAGCAAAGAGATGTCTCCTCCTTCTGGTGCCTATGCCTTTTCTGCTCCATCCCGCTCCTTGACCTTCCCACCTCTCTTGCCTTCTTCCCCACAACCTTTAGTAAAGGTTTGAGTCATGATTCTAAAATGCTAAAAACAGCAAATTCGTCAGAGGTCTTAGGATGTTAACTCCAAAGACACTTTTGTTCTACTTGCCAACACTACGGTGAATTACAAATAATCAAAAGTTTGTTAAAGATTTTCAGGTTAATTTAACCTCCTCTTAACATGCAATCCTCTAAAATCTCCACGTATTAATATGCTTACAGGAATGGGTCTTGCTTTCTTAAATGCCCTTTTGTCTCCAACCTCCAATAGACATAGAAAAAACATGCTTTAATGACGAAGTTAGTAACAATATTTATCGTCTCTGCAGCCTGTTTTTTTTTTTTTTAGGATTGTTATAAGAGCCCCCTGCAGCAGTCAACCCTGTCACCACACAAACGAATCAATCTGCTTGCACATAAATGTTAGCATTACTATAAGCACTGAGATATCAAACTCAAATCTCCAACTGGAAAAAGATCACTACATTAAATGGAATTATCTCTTATTAGAAATGAATATATAAAGATTACAGGATAATCAAACATTCTCCATTCCTAATATATCTGATCAGATTTCCCATGCATAATTTATCTGAAGAGGTTTAATATCTTAATGTAGGATTATTTTTTATATATTTTGATAGGAGAAATTTTAATCAATATGATTAAGAGAAATTCTAATCTTCAGTATAATCTTAGTATATGTTTAATACACATAAAATATAATTTAACATCTAAAACCTTTAACAACCTAATTTTGCAGCAAACTTTTGCAGTGTTTCAATCTATTATCAACTGAAAACTATTTTAAATCTAGTGATTAATGGGTAAATTTTCTCTCTAGGTTATATGAGAATTACAAAATATAGTTTTGATCAGTTATCAAAAGTTATAAAAACAAAAATACAATTTTGCTCAGTGTATCAAACTGTAGTGTCTTACGATTTTGACTGTCAGTGCAAAGTTGTGCCAAAAACAATGTGATGAATGTAATATAATGTAATGAAATATTATACTACCCTATATCTATGCTAAGGGGCTTCCCTAATGGCTCAGTGAGCAAAGAATTCGCCTGCAATGCGGGAGACACAGAAGATGCAGGTTTGATCCCTAGGTCAGGAAGATCTCCAGAAGAAGAAATAACAACTCACTCCAGTATTTTTGCCTGGAAAATGCCATGGACAGAGGAGCCTGGCGGGCTACAGTCCATGGGGTCGCAAAGAGTTGGACATGACTGAGCGCATGGCATACTATACTAACTACACTGCATTACAATGTGACACAATAATATGAGGCAAATGCTAGGTAGGCTTGATTTCAACTACAATTTTTCCATTTGCTATATAACAATTATCTGTATAATGTGGTTAACACATAATTAATATAAGCTTCTAAGCCTTAATAATATGCATTTAAATTTTATTTTTAAACTTTACAAATTTTATCACATATCATCAGATATTTTGGGAAGTCCCAATGGCTCAAGAGGTAAAGAGTCTGCCTGCGGTGCTGGAGACCTGGGTTCGATCCCTGGGTCGGGAAGATCCCCTGGAGGAGGGCATGGCAACCCACTCCAGTATTCTTGCCTGGAGAAACCCCATGGACAAAGGGGCCTGGAGAGCTACAGTCCATGGGGTTGCAAAGAGTCAGACACGACTGAGCGATTAAGCACAGCACAGTACAGACAACTATGAATTTAGAGTGAGCAATTGATAGAAACTTAAGGAGTCTTTCATTTGATCACAGAGGTATAATTTAATCATTCTCTGCAGATTAAAAATTATGAACATCACTGGAAAAGAAAAGTTCATGAGCATTAATTAACTTTCAGGTTGCATTGTTTATAGAGATATTTTATCATGTTCAGTTAAAAATTTCATATTAATTCTGTCCATACTTGATAACAAAAATGAAATTCCCAACTATCTGATTACATTCAACTGAGAAATCTTGGAGTTTCAATCATGTAGTAGTCATTGATCATTCTAAGCACTATCACACATTTTATCTCACATTTTCTTCACAATCACTCCCCATGAAAATTTCCATTTTGCAAGTGTTTAAACTCTGCTTCCGAGACTTTCAGAAACTTGCCTTCAAAGATTAAAATATGCATATGCCTGGCTGGCAGTGGAAGTGGACAACTGACCTGGCCTCCTTATCACGACACCTACGACTTCATACTTCTCAACATATCTCCTTTCTTATAGTTTTTTGAATAATTGGCCATCATTATTATGTCAACTCAGCACAGTACAAAAATCTAGAGCTCTAGCCATTGTAAATCCATGTATACATATTAATTTACTTTAAATCAGATTTGAGGCTTTCTAAAGCCTCCATAATTTTTAAGACTTCATTTTTCTTTTTAGATCAGTCTTAGTTTCACAGCACAGTTGAGCAGAAAGTACAGAGATTTCCCGTATCCCCCTGGCCCACACATGCATAGCCCCCCTTTCTCTCATCATCCCTCACCAAAGTGACAAATTTGTTAGAGCTGATGGGTATATATCGGTACATCATAATCACCCCAAGCTGACAGTTTACATTAGGGCTCACTCTTGGTTTGAATATTCTATAGGTTTGTACAAACACATAATGGCATGCGTCCATCACTATATTATCACACAATGTTTTCACGGCGCTAACTATTCTCTGTGTTCCACCATTTCACCCCTCCCCTACCCCCAACCCCTGGGAACCACTGATCTTTCTACTGTCTCCATAGTTTTTGCCTTTTCTGTAATGTCATACAGTTATAATCATATAGTATGTGGCCTTTTCTAATTAAGCTTGTGTATTTTTCATCCCTCCAGGATTTTGTTTTTGAGGCTTTGATGGCTCTAGAATATATTTTCATGCTAACCCCTGAGGATGCAAGATGTGAACATAATCTTTTCACAATGTGCAGTAGCCGGCCTAATGATAGTTATTCACTGTTGTTAGACTATATGATCCAAAGGTATATGACCAACTATCAGGAACAGCAGAGAAGAGATTTCTGCATCAAAAAAGAGGTGACTTAGATAGCTTTTGAGATCCTTCTAACTCTAGGACTGTATGTCTATAAGAAGGTACATTAAAATTTTTCCTTCATTAATTCTTTAATAAAACTTATATTTATGCATTTCATAAAGCCTTTCCCAATGATTCAGTTTAATTTTTATGCTACTGACTTCATTTTCCAGTAGAAGTTTGGATACTTAAAAATTTTAGTTTCCATTTATTTGTCTGACATAGAAGAACTAAATGACTCTGAATAAAGGTAGAACAAACTTCTACAGTAAATCAATAATAAACCCATTAAAAAGATCCTTTTGTGTCTTTATTTCTTTCAATTTAATTTTGAGACTTGTTATTTAATAATTATCTTTATATCATAGAAATGGTATATGTCAATTCAATGATGAATTTCCACCAACAATGAGGCAAGTATTTGAATATACACTTGAATTATACTTGCTTTTCAACTGCCTTTATTAGTGGTTTTAATCAGCCATTTCATAATTCTTTTGTTCAGTTTTCTCGGAAGTTACTCAATCTGCTTTTAAAACTTGAACATTTTGCTTCAATGTGAAAAACCAAATGAGGAAAGTACCTCTTTCAATTTGAAACAAGGTACTTGCTTGTTCAGAAAGCACCTTTAAAATATATGATGATAAAGTAATTATTTAAATAAAAGTGTTTATTATGATATTGATGATTAGAGGAAGGGCTATAGTCTATCTACCTGTTACTGCACATCAAGTAGATTGACACAGTTGCTAGACTGATAGTCCTAAAATGATTTAAAAGTTGAAACCATTATGGTAATTTTGCCTGGGTGGCTAACTAGCAACCATTAGAAAGGTTTTTTGTCTCCACTCTGCACAGACCCAATGAATAAGGCAGTCTTACTTCAGGAAAGGAAAACAAACAAAAAAAATCAATCAGTCAAAGAAGCAAAAATCCCTCAAGTGTGTTACAGAAGCATCTTGTTACTGAACCCAGGTTGGGCTGATCCTACTCATAAGCCAGTACTTTGAGAGGCAAGCGTCAATACAAAGGAAAGGTGCTTTAATCAGAAAAGCTGGAGAGAAGGTGGACTTGTGTTCAGAGACCGATTTCAAAGATTCTGCTCAGTCATGACAGTTTTTAAAGCGGGTAATGGAGGTGGGGGAGAGTCTCAGTGAATCACTGAGGCAGGGGACGGGGCTTGATTTTACATCCTTCTCCATCACATGTAGACTAGCTGACTCTCAGATCAGACATTACACTGCCTGAGTGATCTGCCTGCAGGATTGTTTAGCGGGGCTGTTGAGGGCAGGGAGCTAGTCATTTTTTTTAAACTGCTTAATTCTTTATTCTTACTTCTTTGTATCTGGAAGAAGAATCAACAAGTTAGAAAAGGCATGATGTACCCTAAGGAGAGCATAAGTTGGGAGCGAGGTTAAACTGCCTACTGATCTCATCCCTATAATCAGATTCTTTTAAGGTTAGAGGGGAACAGAAATGAGCAAACAGAGAAGGGGCAAAAGAGCTGCTTTCAATTGTTACTTTCAAATGACGTTTTCCTATGTTAGTCAAGTTTACCTAAAACCTTTGATGTAATAATTGACTTGTTTATTGAAAAGTGGGTTGAGTAACTGAAGCCACTGATATAGGAAGAATGTTTTCCCCACCTCTTTCAGCTAAGGGAATGATGCAAATTGAGTGGAACTCACAGTGTAACTTTAGCACTTCGACTGACCCAGAATAGTTCCTCATTTCATTGAATAAGTAATAAAAGAATCAATTAAACCATGTTGTGGAATTCTTGATTAATTAGAAAATGTCTTCAGTACATTTCATCTTTCAATGTCATATCAATTTCACTTCAATTCATGGCCATGTTTATTTGTAGAACATCTACTACATGAAAGGCTTCTCATTTTGTGTCACAGTGAACACAAGAATAAATGAGACCCAGTTCTTGACCTCAAGGAGCTTACAGATAGCATTTTTGTTTTTCTTTCTAAGGGTATAGTCAATCTTGAAAAAAAAAACCTGAATTCTACTGAAAAAAATAAAATTGCAGCTGTAATTGTAGGGTAGAGTCTCTAGACTCATGAGTTTGTAACATGTTAATTTTGTGAGTTCATTGTTATCAGACAGAACATTTGATATTTATTTTGCAATGAGAATCTTCAGGGCATTGCCTGCCTTTGGAAATCTCATTTTCAAATGTGGCCACCTGATTTCCAATGTCCAGATGGATCCTGACTATATGCCAAGTAATGTTTAGGGACCATGAAATTCATTAGGACTATTACTTCTGGCAATATTTTCAGGGGGGAAAAAAAACCTGACCCAAAATAAACCTAGTATCTTGCCTTTATCTGACATTCTGAGTCACCAACGAAACGTTTTAAGTATCTGATCTGAATGCATGAGGATACCAGATGAACCCTAGTTTCCTCCTTCTTGCTTCATGTTTTGAGCTATGAACGCCCCACACTTCCCCGTTGTTTAACGTATTTTGCTTGCATGAAACTGCAGGGGCACTGCTCTTTTCTTGCTACCGCTCCTCCATTTGTGCTCCGTAATCGGTGTTTGTTTTGGTGTGAAGTGGCCACGCTGCTAGGCTGAACTTGTACAGTACTTCAAAAACATGCTAGCTTTGCAATAATGTGATTATGAGTCTCAAATCTATCTTGGTATACATAGAGCCGCTTTACATCTGAATGTCTCTTCCCTGACACACAAACACAGACATACATATGCCGTTTCTCCTCCAAGTTAATCAAACTGAAAAGGTTGACTAAGAAGTAAATACAACATTATGGAAGGAGTGTCTGGCCCTTGGAACACACCAAAAAGAGAGACTGCTCATTCACATGAAAAGTGGGATGAATCCCGAGAAAATTACATTTCAAGCAACACTTCCTCCATTACCATTATTCGTCCTGAATCTTTGTTTCCTGTTTCTTTTGCATTTTTTCCTGGGTTATTTTCTCACTTGCAGTGAAAATAAACATAGAAACAAGGAATGCAGATATAATGTAATATTTTTCTAATGTTTTCAATTAAGCAGCAGCTGCTGTTACCAAGCTGTCATCTCTGTTGCTATGGGGGTTTCGCGTGTGTGCCAGTCAGCGTAGGACTGGTTACTTTGATCTACTCATCCTATTGCTAGCTCTGTAGTGCAGAATCTCTGTTAATATTGTTAACCTAATGGCGTTCGTAAAGGGGTGCCCTCTTCTCTATTAAATCTACCTGTAGTTGGCCGTTCAAGACCTCACAATGTGAAACTATTTAGGAAGACCCCGTGTGTCAGTTGAGACTTACAGGACAAGAGGAACCCAAGACTTAAGAATCTTGTTGGTGTTTTGAGATCCACTGAGTCTGCCATGCTGCCGTGGTTTCCCTAGTATAACCGAGCGCAGCATAGTTGGGAGGTACCTACAGTAAAGGTAGTACACACTTTTCAGAGTACAATGTATGACAGCTTACACTTCACGCCCTAGAGGAATGAACCTCCCAGAGAACAGATATAATTCAACAGTTAAACTTCATTGTTTCAGCACTTGACACAAAGTCTGGTATACCAGAAGTGTTGGAAAAGATCTTTGTTGCATGAATTTATTGAATGAATTTTGTATTATTACTTTTCAGCTTCTTTGAAATGGTGAGTAAAGTAATTTTCTCCCCACCCTCAATATCTTGCCTCTTCATCTGCAAGTATAAAATTCGAAGTAGCAAACTGCTACATTTATAAAAGGATAGATTTCTTTTTTTCCTTTGGCCTGGGCTTTTTTAACCCCCAAGTTCCACAACCCATGTAAAAACTGACTCAAAGTTATCTCTTTCCCACCCCACAGTCAAGTGAGTGCCCCTAGGTTTTGAGGGTGTGGATTTAATATCTGAGAGCTGGTCTGTTTTGTCTTTAGGTTAAATAAACTAACCAACGTAAATCTTCAAATAAAAGACTGGGAGATAGAACTGAGAGTCCTTATGTATGTGTGCATGCTCAGTCACCCAGTCGTGTCTGCCTCTTTGCAGCTCCATGGACCGTAGCCCGCCAGGCTCCTCTATCCTTGGAATTTCCCAGCAAGAATACTGGAGTGGGTGGCCATGCCCTCTTTTAGTGGACCTTCCCGACCCAGAGATCAAACATGTCTCCTGCATTGTAGGCAGATTCTTTACCGCTGAACCACGGAGGAATCCTGATAGACCTGACATCTTTTTGTGGCTGGCTTGCCATCTCTTTGAGAACAGGAGTTATCCCTTATGCTTCTTTTTATGCCCCATGCTGTCTTGCATACAACAGAAGCTCAGTAAATACACTCATTGTGTGAGATTAGGGAAGAGACTGTGTTGGTGCCTCCTACACTATCCTAGTTTTATTTGTGGCCATAGAAGCTAACATTGCTCCAGACTTCTCAGCCTTAACCCTGCCCGTTTAAAAATGGCCTTTATGCTTTTTGCAAAGCTTTCTTTCTGTTTCAAAGCTCTTGAAGATCTAATATAATTTTATCCTTGGAACAAATCTTATGTCTATGAGTGTTTTATGAACAAGTTGCTTTCTCTACACTGGTTATTGATAGACTGGGTCTAGGACTTAGGTTTCCTGAATGTACAGGAGGCTGTGAGTGACAAATCAACTTTTGTTGTGATAAGGGACACTTCTGGAGCTGTTTGTTAGTGAAAAATAGCCTGCAGCTTTCCCTGGCTAATGCAATTTTCTTTCAGCCACACTATTCTGTTGTTTATTCATAATATTTTTGTACCTTTCTTTAGTTAGTTCTATGTCATCTGTGTCTTCTATTTATGATTGCAATGTATATAACCATTAAGAAAAGTGATTGGTTTAAGTATCTCTTTCTAAATATAGGTAAATAAATATAGGTATATAACTACATGGGCTTCCTATCTGGCACTAGTGGTAAAAAAACTCACCTGCCAATGCATGATACTTAAGAGACTCAGGTTCAATCCCTGGGTTGGGAAGATCCCCTGGAGGAGGGCATGACAACTCAATCCAACATTTTTGTCTGGAGAATCCCATGGACAGAGGAGCCTGGTGGGCTACATTCCATGGGGTCACAGAGAGTCAGACCTGACTAAAACAACTTAGCACCCACTTACACGTGCACGCATATGGCTGTATAACTATAGGTAAATGTTATTAGAGATATAACTACAGGAAAACAATGTTACTAGATAAAATCCCTCTATTATTATATTTTAATGTATTAGATTCACTTTTGAATTTAAATTTGCCCTATTCTGCTGCAAAGCACTAGAGTGAATATGAAGAGGAGAGAAAGGAACGAACTGTAACTTCAGGTGAGTTGAACTTAGTTGGGTCCCAGGTCCACCACTTGTCAGTCTGTGATAATGAGCTAGGTCTCTTAGTTTCAGGTTTTCCCTTCTGTAAAATGGGAATGATCCTATTGTTTCCTTACTTTATGGAATTAGGAAAGCAGAAGAAAGAATATACATAAACATTGTCTGTAGAATATAAAGCCCTGTATAAATATAATGTCATATCTTGTATTTTCTGTCTTCTTTCCTTCCAGCTGCATAGTGAGAAGTTAGGAGTGGTCCTAAAAAAATTGCTATGATCAGTGAAAGGAGAGCCAAAGCAGGACACATGCAGAATATTTAAAATCTAGTTAGTGATTCTTTACTCCTTTTAATCTGCGTGGTGTCTAGCAATGCACCAGATGGTGGTTACTCCTTCATCTCAGGACAAAGCTTCATCTCACAATAAGTGGTGACTTCCCGTAGTGCTAAGTTGTAGGTTGTTAGATTGCTTTCAAAGTCAGCTGGGAGACTGAGGTCATTGATTAGCAATGTCTGTCATGAGTGAGAAAAGTGATCTACTACAAATTCCATTGTGTTCAAGAAGCAGGAGTCCACATCCTTCTTTTAAAAAATTAGAGTGTGGGACCCAAAGAAGATCAGTGACTTGTTTAAGGTTACATAGCCAGACAAGGGTAAAGTTGGAATATTAGTGTTTATTTATTATTTGGGCTGCCAGCTTCCATTAGAATATAGATGTCATTTAGAAGATGTATGTACAATGGGATATTGTTGTTGTTCAGTAGCTAAGTCAGGTCCAACTCTCTGCTGCTACCCCATAGATGGCAATACGTCAGGCTTCCCTGTCCTTCACTATCTCCGGACTTTGCTTCAAATCATGTCTCTGGTGGCTCAGACGGTAAAGCGTCTGCTTACAATCTGGGAGACCCAGGTTTGATCCCTGGGTTGGGAAGATCCCCTGGAGAAGGAAATGGCAACCCATTCCAGTACTCTTGCCTGGAAAATCCCATGGATGGAGGAGCCTGGTGGGCTACAGTCCATGGGGTTGCAAAGAGTCAGACACGACTGAGCGACTTCACTTTCATGTCCATTGAGTCAGTGGTGCCATTCAACCATCTCATCCTGTCATCCTCTTCTCCTCTTGCCTTCAGTCTTTCCCAGCATCAGGGTCTTTTCCAGTGAGTCAGCTCTTCACATCAAGTGGCCAAAGTATTGGAGCTTCAGCTTCAACCTCAATCCTTCCAATGACGATTCAAGATTGATTTCCTTTAGGATTGACTGGTTTGATCTACTTACTGTCCAAGGGACTCTCAAGAGTCTTCTCCAGCACCGTAATTCAAAAGCATCAATTCTTCCATGCTCAGCCTTTTTTATGCTCCAACTTTCATATCTGTACATGACTATTGGAAAAAGCATCGCTTTGACTTATACAGACCTTTGTCAGCAAAGTGATGACTTTGCTTATTAATACACCGTCTAGGTTTGTCAGAGCTTTCCTTCTAAGGAGTAAGTGCCTTTTAATTTCATTGCTACAGTTACCATTTACAGTGGTTTTGGAGCCCAAGGAAAGAAAATCTGTCACTGCTTCCACATTTCCCCCTTCTATTTGCCATGAAGTGATGGGACCAGATGTCATGATCTTAGTTTTTTTTTTTAATGTTTAGTTTTAAGCCAGCTTCTGCATTCTCCTCGTTCACCCTCATCAAGAAGCTCTTTAGTTCCTCTCCACTTTCTGCCATTAGAGTGGTATCATCTGCACATCTGAGGTTGTTGATATTTCTCCCAGTGTTGCTTCTTGACCTATACACAGGTTTCTCAGGAGACAGATAAGGTGGTCTGGTATTCCCATCTCTTTAAATATTTTCTACAGTTTGCTGTGATCCACACGTCAAAGGCTTTAGCTTAGTCAGGAGGCAGTAATAGATGTTTTTCTGGAACGCACTTGCTTTTTCCACAATCCAATGAATGTTGGCAATTTGATCTCTTGTCCCTCTGCCTCTTTGAAACCCAGATTGTACATCTGGAATTTCTCAGTTCATATACTACTGAAGCTCAGAGTGAAGAATTTTGAGCATAATCTTACTAGCATGTGAAATGAGTGGAATTGTAAGGTAGGTTGAACATTCTTTAGCATTACTCATCTTTGGGATTGGAATGAAAACTGACTTTTCCAGTCCTGTGGCCACTGTTGGGTTTTGCAAATTTGCTGACCTATTGAGTGCAGCACTTTAATAACATATTTTAGGATTTTAAATAGCTTGGTGGAATTCTGTCACCTCCACTAGCTTTATTCATATCAATGCTTCCTAAGGCCTACTTGACTTCACAGTCCAGATTGTCGGGCTCTAAGTAAATGACCACGTGGTTTTCTAGGTCTTTAAGACCTTTCTTGTATAGTTCTTCTGTGTTTTCTTGCCATCACTTCCTAATCTCTTCTGCTTTTATTAGGTCTTTACTGTTTCTGCCCTTTATTGTATTCATCCTTGCATGAAATGTCCCTTTGGTATCTTCAATTTTATTGATGAGAACTCTAGTCTTTCCTATTCTGTTGTTTTCCTCTACTTCTTTGCATTGCTCATTTAAGAAGGCCTTCTTATTTCTCCTTGCTATTCTCTGGATCTCTGCATTCAGCTGAGTATACCTTTCTCTTTCTCCCTTGCCTTTCACTTCTCTTCTTTCCTCAACTATTTGTAAAGCCTCCTCAGACAACCACTTTGTCTTCTTGCCTTTCTTTTACTTAAGGATATTTTTGATCACTGCCTCCTATACAATGTTTTGAACCTCTGTCCATAGTCCTTCAAGCACTCTGTTTACAAAAGCTAATACCTTTAGTCTATTTATCACCTCCACTGTATAATCATAAGAGATGTGATTTAGGTCATAGCTGAATGGCCTAGTGGTTTCTGCTACTTTCTTAAATAGCATCCTAAATTTTACAACAAGAAGCTCATGATCTGAGCCACATTCGGCTCCAGGTCTTGTTTTTACTGACTGCATAGCGCTTTTCCATCTTTGGCTGCAAAGACCTTAATCCATCTGAATTCAGTGTCTCCTGATGTTCATGTAGACGCCTCTCTTGTGTTTTTAAAAATGGTGTTTGCTGTGACTAGCATGTTGTCGACAAAACTCTGTGACACTTTGTCCTGATTCATTTCATACTCCAAGGCTAAGCTTGCCTGCTACTGTGGGTATTTCTTGACTTCCTACTTTTGCATTCCAATACTCTATGATGAGAAGGGTATATATTTTGGTGTTAGTTCTAGAAGGTGTTGTAGGTCTTCACATAACTGGTTAACTTCAGCTTCTTTAGTGGTTGAGTCACAGACTTGAATTACTGTGATGTTAAAAGATCTGCCTTGGAAACAAACTGAGATATTCTATCATTTTTACTCAGTCATTAAAAGAAAATGAAATAATCCCATTTACAGAAACACGGATGGACATAAAGACTGAGTGAAGTAAGTCAGACAGAAAAGGAGAAATATCATTATGACATTACTTATATGTGAAATCTAAAAACAAATGATACAAATTAACTTACAAAACAGGGACTCACAGACTTGGTTGTTGTTTTTCAGTTTCTCAGTTGTGTCCAACACTTTGCAACCCCATGGACTGCAGCAATGCCAGGCTTCCCGGTCCTTCACAATCTCCCAGAGTTTGCTCAAACTCATGTTCATTGAGTCAGTGATGCCATCCAACCATCTCGTCATCTGTCGTCCCCTTCTTTTCCTGCCTTCAATCTTTCTCAGCATCAAGAATTTTTCTAATGAGTCATCTCTTCACATCAGGTAGTCAAAATATTGGAGCTTCAGCTTCAGCATCAGTCCTTCCAATGAATATTCAGAGTTGATTTCCCTTAGGATTGATTGTTTGATCTCCTTGCAATCCAAGGGGCTCTCAAGAGTCTTCTCCAACACCACAGTTCAAAAACATCAGTTCTTTGGTGTTCAGCCTATGCTCCAACTCTCACATAAATACATGACTACTGGAAAAACCATAGCTTTGACAATATGGACCTTTGTCAGCAAAGTAATGCATATTTCTGCTGCTGTACCAGATTCAGGAGAATGCTCATAATTGGCTAATTCAATGATTCTTCTTACCATTCTCATTGCCTATCTCAGAGAACATTGGAAATTTGAAACAACTGACTCAATGCATCATTAAGTAGTTTTAGTATACAATTTTAAAAGCTAAGACTTCTTTAAAAAAATTAAAACAATGCTATTATAAAACCTAAGGGAACCAATAATCTCTCACATCTTTAAGTGTCCATATGTCCTTAATTATACCACAATTTTTAGATTGGCTGGTTCAAATAGTATTGTCCCCAAAGACACAGAGCTGTGGATTTTCTCTCTTCTTTTTTTTAAATTGTGGTACGAATACTTAACATGAGATCTACCATCTTAAGAAATTTTAAGTGTATACTACAATATTATTAACTACAGGCACATGCTATGCAGCAGATTTTCTAGAACTTATCCATCTTGCATAATTATGCAATCAGCATGGATGAACCTTGAGGACATTAGGCTAGGTGACATCAGCCAGTCATAGAAGAACCAAGCCTGCGTGATTCCACCTATATGAGGAGGCACAGAACATAGTCAAATATATAGAAGTGGAGTAGAATGGTGGTTGCTAGTGGCTGGGTGGAGGAGGAAATGAGGAATTGCATGGTCTACTTTAGGGGTTTCTGTCCATGTATTTTTCCCTTGCAATTTACTTTTGATGAACCTGGTATTTTTTTCCTATAAAGTTTTCCACATTCTGAACTTTGTTAATTTCATCTTTGTTCTCTCATATCTGTAATTCCTGTTCATAGGTTTTTTGGATCAGAGGATGATTAGATTCTGATTCAATATTTTAGCAAAAAATATTTCATAGGTAGTACCATGTATTTCCATCAGGAAACACATGGTATCTAGGTGTGTATGTGTGTCTATTTGTGTGATTTGGGGGTTTACGTATTTATTTTAAAATTTCCTGTTGGCTCTCACCTAGGGATAAAATTACCCCTCTGAAGAGTTAGAGCCTCTAAAATCTCATAGCTAATAACCAGTTAGACTTTTCCAACCAAGTATGTTCTTGTGCCAAGCTGAGTGATTTCTTACAAAATTAGTTACGAAATTTCCCAGTAATTGAAGAAATTAATCACACCAATGTACAAACCATGTTGATTCACTCACTATACTCTTTTGCTAATGATTAAGGATTATAGATTAAAAATAAATAACATAACGATAGTGTCAAAAGTTATTTATTGAGTGCTCATTATATTCCAGTGATTGGTCTAAACTCTTTATGTAAATTTACATTTCCTTCCTTTTTAAGTGTGATAAAGTTTTCTAGCCAGAGTTTCTTCTCCTACCACTAAAGATTATAGAGTAACTACTATCAACCAGGAACGGGTCTAAGAACTGGATTCATAAAGGCTAAATTATTCACTCAAGGTCACAGATAGGATTTAAATTCTAGGGGATTCCTTCTGTCTGGAGGCAGTCATCAGGTGAGTCAAGTTGGGGACTTCCAAGTCCACCCAGGAGCTATGGAAGAAGCAGCAGCCTGACGTAGTCGTGCGCTGTCTGCTGCGGTCCAGGGCTGAGTTCACCACCCACATGTGTCTGTCAGGGTCCTCGGAGCTCTTCACTCGCACAGGGCCCCCAGAACCACCCTGCGACAAGGCGCGCAGGCTGGCATACAATGCCAAGAAAGGTAACGGCTTATTTTGGATTTGCTCACGCTGCAGTAGCTGCAAACGCCCAGTTCCAAGGGGCCCCCTATGCAAGCCTGTCCACCATGGTCACAGCCTCTCAAGTTTGCGCGAAGCCTTCAGTCTGTTGTGGAGGAGCAAGCTGGGTGACTGGGGGCCCTGGGTGTCCTGCATTCTTACTGAATTGGTAAAGATTCTACCATACGCATTCTTTGAGGTTATTCTCATTGATCCCTTCCATGAAGCTATTAGAAGCAACCCTGACAACAGTGGATTACCGAGCCAGTCCACAAGCACAGGGAGATGCTAGGGTTAACACCTGCAGGCAGAAGGAGCCATGGGTTTGAAAAGGGCCACGAGTTACACCACGCTATTGTTTGGTCTTGCTTTGCAGCTTGGAGAAGGTGCAGGACGCTCCAGCTCCACCATTACTGCTGATTCTGTGTAGGTAATGTTTGTAAAATTCTTACATAATAAATAATGTAGGATATTCCTGTCTACTTAAAAGTGTGTGTTTTTAAAAATTTGTTTGTTAAAACTAATCTGCAGACTCATTGAATGCATTGTCAAATTATGAAAGCTGAAGTGCAATAATGTTTGAAGACTTTATTGTTGGTGATGGTGTGTCTTCTTTCTAATAAGGGAAATGCTTTTGCTTTTGTTTGGAAATTGGTATGTCTGTGTTTAAAATGATATTTGGTATAACAGGTGCAAAATGAATTCTACAAAAGGGAAGTGCAGAAAGTAACCACTAGATTTGTTGGTACGTGCAGTGAAATCTATAGCTTTATTGGGGTGATGAAATGCTCTGCTGTTTCATGGAGTTTGGCAAGAATAAGACTTTTAAACTGAATTTTCCTTGGAAATATGAAGGATGTCCTGGTCCTTTATCATGATCATATATAGAAAAATAATGAAAGTTGACTAAAGCCCACATTTTTAGACTTAATCTAATATTCCATTTATGTAACCCCTGGTTCCAAAAGGCAAAAAGTAAAGGTATACCACCATTCCTGGGTGGGGAAGATTCCCTGGAGAAGGGATAGGCTATCCACTCCTGTATTCTTGGGCTTCCCTGGTGGCTCAGCTGGTAAAGTATCCGCTCTCAATGTGAGAGACCTGGGTTCGATCCCTGGGTTGGGAAGATCCCCTGGAGAAAGGAAAGGCTACCCACTCCAGTATTCTGGCCTGGAGAATTCCATGGACTGTATAGTCCATGGGTTCGCAAGGAGTCAAACACGACTGAGTGATTTCCACCATTTTAAAGAGAATCGAATAAACGTGTTACAGGTTAGTTCTCTTACAAATGAAACAACTCTGGGTTAACCTAAATTAAATTGCGTTGGCCTCCATGGTACCACTGAAGTTCCCATAAAATGTGGAGTTCCGGGTTTAATCCCATGACTCTGGGATCTGTAGAATACTGAACTTCATGCAAACAGTCATTGTATTCACACTAGTGTATGTTGAAACTGATGGAAATTGAACATTAGGTAAATGAGAAGGGAATCAGCAGCCCTAAGGTTTGTAATCTAATGATGCTAAGATAGGGAAATTAGTGTTCATCAGACACCAGTGTTGAGAGGATAGGAAAAGCTTGGGTTCCAAATTTGTGAATATTTTATCTGCAGTAGTAGTTTCTGACCATTATGAGTTTTATAAGCTTGGCAGGGGGTGAGGGGGAAATAGGGTTAATTTTATTAAAAGTAACATTGTTAAGTCTAATCAGTGTTGCCCTGGGTCAAGCCATTTTATCCATTGCCATATGACTACTGAGATAAGTCATGCAGTTGGTGTCAATACAAGTAGAAAAAAAAATTCTAGGGGGTTTATTAAATAGCCTAAAGTAGATCCATACAGTAAAATACTGTGCAGTCATAACAAGAAAGGGGAAATTAGCTTCATATACTTTTGTGGTTGATTCTCAGCATGTATGGTTAAGTAAAAAAAGCAAATTGGTGGAAAGTGTTTATAGCACTTAGATATCGTAGTATCTAAGGAAGATGAATATAAATATACTATACATACATGTATATATAATACATGTATATATGGTTAGATTGAAACCAAAACCAAAAAAATATATATTACTTAGAGTTAGAGGCGGGATGGAGCAAGGTGCTGGGACAGGAGAGGGGGCTGGTCTTCTTTATTATGGTTCTCATTCTGTAGCCCTGTAGAAGGAGAGAATCATCTCTAGAGACATTATCAAGGAACAGAAAGAAAGGGACAAAACTATGAGAAAATAGAGCTAATTACATAAAGATGACTTTAATATAATTAATTAATTTAAAATACTATAAACATTAATTATAAATTATATTACATTAATTGTATTTATATAAACACACACTATATACATTAATTTGTGCTAATTTAATATTCTTAGAGAGTCATGGAAAATGATACATCTGTAAAGTACAACCATCTGAAAGTCTGAGAAATTTTAAAATATTTAAAATTTTAAGTAAATAAGTAAATGGCAAAAGGACACAATTGAGGAGAAATGAATTGAACTCAAAGTTCATTCTGAAACATTTCTATTAGAACACAGTGCAAAAGCACAGAGAGATACAAGATAAATATAGAAGAAAATTTAAGAAATCTTTGGACACTGTCACTTCTTTAACATGGAGTTCAAAAGGAGCAGGTAAAAACTATTGGATGGAGGGAGGAAGTACTTGAAGCATCAGTGAGAGACTGTTCCCCGCAATGAAGAAAAGACAGAGCTGTCCAAGGAAGGGTCTCCCTCATTTCCAGAAGAAAACAGGAGGAGGCGATCTATATCTATCTCCTAACTATCTATCTGCTTGCACACAACAGCTAATACGAGACCGCCTAAGCTCATGTTTTAGCTAGTTTGCTGGTGCTTCACCGGGGCACACAGCATATAACCTGCCATCTAGCAGAAGCTCAATGGTTACTGCAGGAAAAGTGCATAAAGCCCGAAGGCTGAAGCTCTGGAGACAATCTCTATTGATGCACAGCTTGCTGGGGGACAGACAGCCTCCTCCCAGTCAGGGACCATCACAGTGCAAGGCAAGATACTGCCCAGGAAGCACGGCTGTTGGGTTTGGTCTTCCCATTAAATAGCTGTGTGACTTTGGGCAAATTTCTAACCCTTGCTAAGCTCCCATATTCTTTCCTATTAATACAAAGATAGGAGTTGAGTTTGACCATCTCTGAAGCCCAGTCTGGCTTTATCCATCCATGTCCAGTGAAGCTCATCCGTTCCTCCAGCTGTTATTCGTATGTAAAACTGCTTTGATATGGCTCCCATCATACTTCTTCCAATTTCAGGGGATTCTCTGCTTTCTTTCTTTACTAGATAACCCATCTTGTTCAAGGCTGATTCTTAGATAAGTGTCAAACATTTCCTCGAGATTCTGTGTTGACAAAAAGTCTTTACCTCATGTAACTTGAGAATTTCTCCAATGGAAGAAGATTACTGTTTTTAAAAAATGCAGCTATTAGTGTGTGATGCTTTTCAGGAAGCTACGTTCCATTGCTTCCCATGCACTAAACTATGCCTTAGGGACCCCCTCACCCTTTGGCCATCTTTCCATCTATTTGTGGTTCTAGGTGTAGCGGTGTAATGGCATGCTGTTTTCCAGGGCCATATTTCATGTTGATATGATAATACAGCAATAGAGAAAATGATTGAGAGATTGCTTACTGAGCACCTTCTATGTGCCAGACACTTTCATAATGAAAGTCCTTGGCAGCTTGGGGAGGTAGGTTTAATTTTTTCTTTAGAGGTGCTGAAATTGAAGGTCAGACTAGGAGGCATTTGGCCAAGCAGAATCTCTGCTCCATCCTGCCTCTTCAGAGCTACGAAGTTGCAGTGCGACCT
Organism: Okapia johnstoni; assembly: GCA_024291935.2. Lineage (NCBI taxonomy): Eukaryota > Metazoa > Chordata > Mammalia > Artiodactyla > Giraffidae > Okapia > Okapia johnstoni. The sequence continues at coordinate 7,549,856 of CM044326.1, forward strand.
CAAAATGATGATTCCCAGCAGGGGATCCCTCCCCCCCATTCTTAATCTTAGGAAACAGGAAGGCTCTAGACTTAAACAACTCTCTCGTGTACCTTTCTTACCATGGACTGTAGCACATTTCAAATATCTCTTAAAATGTTCCTTTGAAAAAGATCAAAATGGCATTTACTGTAACAAGATAAGAATTGCTTTTTTTCCAATGAAATCTGCCTAACAATTTCTTTCTAACCTGGAAGCTTAGAGACAAGACCAGAAGGGCTCCTTGTAAGAAAAACTTTTACACGATCTGTGCTCTTATCTGTAGCGTTCTATTTTCTGAGTGATGGATTGATTTGGGAAGCCCATCCCCCTTCTCTTTCTTATTTTAGGAGCTATTGAAATGATGTGCTTAAGTTTCTGCTCTAAGTTTTCTTAAGTGTAGCCCATGTTTCTTTAACATGATGGATTCTTAGTGCTTTTTTGTTTTTAAATTGGACATTGCCTCTTGACACTGTGATGAGTGATACCATTTTGTGGCTGATTAATGTATCCCAGGCATTTAATAAAGGGCAGAAGCAGGTTAGAGATGGGGCTCAGCATCCTCTAAGAAGATCCTCTTAAAATTTTGTTGATGTTGCTGAAACAGAAGTGGAGACAGGTCAGGTTAAATTTCTTGATCACAGAAGGACATTAAAAGAGGTTTTCTAAGTTACCTCACCTTTAATAAAATGAAGTCATCTTATATATTAATATATTAATATTACAGCTGGATTTAAACTCATGGAGACCAAGCTTTACTTAATAGTTAAATCAAATTGAATCTCAGATTTTATGAGTGATGAAATGATGATAAAATGGGTCTGGTCAGTAAAGATAATAACTTGATTCAGTACTTTGGATGTAAGTGTTTAAGGTTTCCATGATAAAACTGTAATTTTATACCCCAAAGTGTGTTAATAACATTAAGTGAGGTAATAGGCAAAGTGCACTGACAATGCAATACCCGCAGGACCACAGTAATAGAAATAATTTATAATGTATCAGCAATAAAATCTTTAATGTTATCTCAATTCAGACCAGGCACCATATCTGAGGTTTCAGATTACACATGCCCTTTCCCTCCCCCTGCCATGGACACAAGTGTTAACCTAAAATAATTAAGAAAATGGTTTTCAGAGTGCAGAAATCTTTCACAATTATGGGTATAATGACCATCCGATTAACTATTTCCACCCCAAACCATCTATGTTTGATTGATAGAGCTTGATTCCAAAGTTAGTAAGTAAGCATTTCTAAAAATAATCCTCTGAAGCTTTCTAATATACTTCTTTTGCTTCAAACTAAACCCGTTTCTAACTTTTAACTCACATAAAGGAATATATTGAGGCCAGAGCTGGCTCTTTGTATGACCATAAAATTATTTTATTTTGTAAAATCCTGGCTCAACAGTTTTATGGGTCAGAAACTAGTTCCACAAATTGTGCCTTTCTGGAGTCATCCAGAAAAACGTTTTCCTAATGATCAAAAATTAAACAATTTTATTGGGTGACTTTACTCACTGTAACTTAGAGGAATATATCAGCTGATAACAACTTGCTCCAGTGTTTGCAGGAAAACCATGACTAAAGAGCTAATCCTTAAAGCACAGACCATTTCATAGGGCACTAGCTTCTTGTATGGTTTAAAAGTACATTTGCAAATAGATGGGAAATCTTGAGCTTCAGATTCTATAGTTTCACCCCATGTTTTTTGAGTCTGTGCCATATATTCATCTCATCAACTCTAAAATGTATGGGAGAAGCTGCAGAAATTTCATGCTTAAGTATTCAAACTAACTGTAATAATGATAACAATAATCAGAATAGCCTATGTTTACTGAGTTTACTATGAGCTGATTTTAAATGACATTAGAAGCTCATTTGACTTCATAAAAACACTAGCATTATCCCAATCATGTATGAGAGGAAACTCATAAGGAGAAATGTACATTACTCCACCAAGTCCTTGGGCAGTAGGAGCCATGAGTGCAGTAAGACTGCCCCACTGTAGAGGTCATGTCCTTGGACCACACTCTACACTCCTGGCCATTTTAAAATTCTTTGGGTAAATGATTTTAAAGATAAGGCCATCATTTCTAAAGGTAACAGAAATACCTTTCATAGGTGGCACTCAGCAGGAAATTCATAATACTTTGAATATTAGTTTGCCTATTGATTATCTCGGAGGAGTAGAATACATAAGGAGCATGTATGGGGGAAGATCTCTAGATTCTATTAGCCTTACTGACTCTATGTCCCTATAAAGTTCTTTTAACTTTTAAGATGCCTTGACCTCCAGGTATAACCCAAAAGCTGGGGCTGGGGGTCTGCGGGAGGGACAGCTGAAACACCCACTTCCTAGCAATCTAACTCAGATCTTCTTTGTCTGCCCCATTTTTACCTCCCACGAACCTCAGTTTCGGAAGAGAAAGATCCCACTCAGGTATTCCAAATACTGAGTTTCAGTCTGGAGGGCTTTCCTGGAACTTGGTTTATATAAGACTGCAGCTCTACACTCAGATACCAGGTTCTCCCCTCCAGAGAAATGGAGCTCCCTCCTGGGTCCAAGGTCAAGAAGTTGCTGCCTGTTGCCAAATGTTCTCATCGCTGCTTCTGTGCTGCTTGCACAAACGTTTGCCTATTGTCTGAGGAGGTGGCGATGACCCTGTATTAACTTCTCTTTCTGATCTGACACTTTTCCTGGTACTATATCCTGCTGCCCTGAATTTTTCTCTTTAGTTTGCTGGATCTTTTTCTGGAAGATGGAGGGATGGGAGAGAGAGAGCTTATTGACTCCAGTTCCTATAGAGAGGCTGAGGTGAGAGGAGTGCCTAGGAACCTTGGTCAGATGCATGAGCTCAAACCTGAATCTGTCACTGACTTGCTGAGGGACCCAAGGAGATGCTGAATCTGAGTTACTTCTTCCTTAAAACAAGGTTGATCATTCTTATCTCTGAGACCTGCTTGAGGTTGATGTGTTTGGTGATTGGCAATTGGTGGGTATCCCCACCCTGGTGCTTCTCATCCTTAACCTCCAGGTTCCTGCTTCTCATGGTCTGAAGCCACCCACTGGCAGCTGAACTCCCAGGCAGTGTTGCAGATTGAAACCTCTCCACCAAAGAGATGAACAATTCTGAGCTAACTGCAGCCTAGCCCTGGGATTTGGAATCTGGAAGCATAGGATATGGAAGTTCAGGCCATACAACTTGTTCATAAGACTCATCTGAGTGCAACGGCCAACACGGAAAGCCAAAAGGAAAGAAACAAATCATTCACATATATTTTCTCTTTTCAGAATTCTGCGACCTGTACTGAAGCTCCAAGCGTTGCTTGGTAAAAACCCCATGCTGACTCTGCAGTGGTCACTTCCCATCGATTCAGGCATCAAGGAGACACGTGGGCAAGTTTAGAGAGGATGTTGTGTGGTTACAAAACAGAACATCTCCTGCCACGTATCAATTGGACCTGGTTGTTGTCAGTCTTGGTATCATTTGTCTTGCCTGTAGGTGTACTTATTGAGAAACCCTCACCTGTAAGGCTCAAAGTACTTTCTCCAGCTTCTGAGCCATCAGAATCAGAGCAGGAAGTTTATCATCAAACTCAGCATCACCCATTTTTGGGTTTCAGAAACAAACTTACTAGAGTGGGACCAAGGTTGAGCTGAAGCCTCCAAGCTGCAGCTTAACCCTGTCCTGTCCTGGAGGCCACATGTCAACTCTGCTTTGGATTCCGTTCTCTGAATTATTTATTCAGAGATGAATTATTTTTTTATGAATTATTTTTAAATGCTTGTGCATTTCTAGTGTACAGCAAAGTGACTCGGTTATACATACATATGGATTCTTTTTCATATTCTCTTCCATAATGGTTTATTAAAGGACAGTGAATATAATTCCCTGGTGGCACTAGTGGTAAAGAACCTGCCTCCCAATGCAGGAGACAAGAAACTCAGGTTCGATCCCTGGGTAGGGAAGGTCCCCTGGAGGAGAACATGATACCCCACTCCAGTACTCTTGCCTGGAGAATTCCAAGGACAGAGGAGCCTGGGGGGCTACAGTCCATGGGGTCGCAAAGAGTCAGATATGACTGAAGCGATAGCACACACATATTTAGAGGGCTTCCCAGGTTGCACGAGTGGTAAAGAATCCACGTGCCAATGCAGGAGAGATGGGTTCAGTTCCTGGGTGGGGAAGATCCCCTGGAGGAGGGCATGGCAACCCACTCCAGTATTCTTGCCTAGAGGAGCCTGGCAGGCTATAGTCCATGGGACCGCAAAGAGTCAGACATGACTGAAGCGACTTAGCACCCACGCACATATTTAGAAACAAAATCTCTCTGACATCTTATAAACACAATGTGCATTCGATTCTGAAGGTGCTTATACCTCCTCACTACTGCATGGCTGTCTCTGCTGACAGATAACACAATGCTTGATCTGTCTCTTCAGGTGGCTCAGGCTAGCTAAGGAAAAAAATCATAATCTTATCTCTTCAGAGCCTCGAAAGGTAAAAATAGCCTGGATGTTTATTGCACCAGGCTTTTAGACCCAGGTATATCAGAGGAGTGGGCAAAGTGGATTGTCACTTTCCCTGCTGGATAGGATGGCTTCAAAGGAAACAGAGAGGTGTAGATTAAAGGGAATGTGGCCTCATTCAGCCTTCTCCAAGAAGGCGTAAAGCCCCCTCGTGTAGGACCTTATCAGGCTGGAAGGGGGATGCAGAAGATAAACTTTAAAAATAAATGCCAAAAAAAGAAAAAAAAATCCCGATTATCGTCTCTGCCTCCTCTACCTTGTCTGGTCAGCAATGTGTTAAGTGAATTGAAACTAGATCTCGGAGAGACCGTCGCAACCTGGTTATCAGTGGCAGTAAATGGAAGATAATAGCCCCACTAGAGAGTTATGAAATGGCTTGTCTTTGAGCTTCCAAAGTGTTTAGTCTCTCTTTTATTATATTCACAGCAGTAATCCGATATGTCCTGACTTCTGTCATCTGTATGTAATGCTTATCAACTCTCTGTCAGTGATTCACCCCCTTGTCAGAGACAGTTATTCCTCAAAGTGCCGAGGTTATGACTGAAGCAATATTGTGACTGGAAGGAAAATATAAAAGGTGTAGCCCATCACAGCAAGCAATCTGGGAGCTGACGTCAAAGTAAAGGAAAACATGGTCGATGAAAGGAGTACACAAGACGACGTTTTGTTCCCTGCGCCGGGGGTGCGGCTCGCGTGGCCGAGGTCAGATGGGCAGATGGCCTCCTTCCAGAAGATGCTTGACTTGTTCAGGACGGCGGGGTGTGGGGGCCTCTGCCCTCACAGCTGTGTCACTATTTCCTTGCCACATCTCCATTGACAGGGCGCTTGTTACACGGTCTGCTTGGTGAAGAGTGTTGAAGGGAAACAGGCTGGTGCAGAAACTCTGTTTCATAACAGAGATGAGAGCCCACGGCTCCGTGCACCATCCATCCTGTCTCAAGATTTCACTTACATCTGGGGCTTGTTTTAAGCAAGGCTTATCCCCACATCACCCGTGAGAAGGGAGCGGCAACGGCTGGGGTTTGAGAAGATGCAGTTGAGTGGCAGAGTGATCAAGAGAATTGGGGTTTGAGATATTAAAGAATTGAAAGTTTGGCAGTCAGAATTCATTTTGAGCATTGTTTCTGATCTCGAACAAGCTACCTGATGCCTCTGGCCTAAGTTCTATAAAAGGATAAAATAGTTACCAATAATATCTATTTGGGGATTCCCTGGTGGCACAGCAGTAAAGAATCCACCTGCCAATGCAGGAGACACAAGAGACAGATTCGATCTCTGGGTGAGGAATACCCCCTGGAGTAGGAAATGGCAACTCACTCCAGTATTTTTACCTGGAAAATCCCATGGACAGAGGAGCCTGGTGGGCTACAGTCCATGCGGTCGCAGAGTCGAATGCAACTTAGTAACTGAGCACGCAGCACTAGCTGTCGTATGGCTGGAGAATCCAGAGATGATGGCAATAAAGTGCTTGATAAAGGCACTATAGATATGATATGATAAATAGTGTGTGACAGGAAATAAGAAACTGTGTATGTTCTTAGAGTCTCATGTGTTCAGCCCCTGACATAGGCAGAACACTAAGATCTGAGTGTGGTACTAACTGCTTGACTTTGATGCTGTGAAAAAGTAGCTCCCTGATAATTCCTGTGAATACAGGGCAGGCATGCCGGTGTGGTTCTTGCTGATTATATGACTAGGGCACTCTGAGTGAGGAGATTTGATTGGGACCAAGAGAGCAACAGTAATTTCTCTTTTCATATCAGGAATACCATTTATGCCCAGCCACTGTTTGTATTTTATTTATACTTCCTGAGCATTGCCTAACATTTTATGCCACGCAACTGCATGCCTGCTGCAGAATTCACAGCTCAATGTATGGCAAGTTCAAGGATAAGGGTGAGGTTCAAAGTATTTACAACCAGTGACGCGTGGTCCTATGGTCTATTTAGAGTGGTTGCTGGCTTTATGGGTAGAATCCTGTCTTCCAGGCCTCCTGCTATGCTGGGCAAGAAACCTAAATTGCCAGTGGAAGCTGGTGGTCTAGAAATGCGGCCCAGCACCTTGAGCATTGGTCAGGAGCACTCGGGAGACTGAGAAGCAGGCATCTCCTCTAATACAGAGGTATTACATGTTTTAACAACCTGTCTGGCTATATTAGTTCATACCTAATGATTATCAGCCCTGCCTATAGGACAACATCAAACTTTATAATAGGTATATTTATATAAGCTTTCATTGTATGTTCTTAACCATGTTTTATTTTCTCTTTTTTTTAAAAAAAATTTGTACATTATTAATTAAAGATTACTTTTTAGATCATTGTAAGGGTGAAACCTGGTCACTGTGGCATATTTAGAAAATAGACATGATTAAAGGAAAAAAAATTGTCTAAACACTTCAACACTCATCAATCACCATCATCTACTTCTTGAAATATTTCTCTGATCCTTGTTATGTACGTTTGACATGTTCTTGATTTTAACGGGAATACACTTCATATTCTACCACCAGACATAAATTTCATGGTTGGTTTCAGAAATTCTATAAGCTATCTTGGAATATCAGTATTTTGTATTAATAATTAATATTTTTTTCTTTTTTAAAAAGTATGAAAAAAAAAGTATGGAAGTTTACAAAATAACTTTTTGGCATTTGTCAAGATTCCTGCATGGGATTTCTTCTCTGACATAACAAATTATTTAACTTGGATCCCTAATACTGAACCATCTTCACATTTATCTAGTAAGCCCAATTTACATTTGGTGTACTGATTAGAAGAATGAAACTAATTTAGAATTTGTGTATGGGGGACTTGTGTTGTCTGAGATCAGGGTTGTATATACTTTGGGAAAATAAGTAGGGAGTTTTCATTTTTTTAATGCTCTGGACAAGTTTATAGGGGCATGATCATGATCTGAAGTCTAAGAATTTAAAAGTTTGAAGGGATGCAAAAAAAACAAATCTGAATTTGAGTTTTAGAGTTAGAGCCCCGATATTTTCAATTTCTTGTACAGTTATTGGCTTATTCATGTTTCTTTTTCTTTTTATTCAAGTCTTAACACTTACTTTTCCCCCATAAAACCTTTTGTTAGGTTCACATTGCCTTATTTTTTAGGACAGAATTGCACATGCTGCTGCTAATTTGCTTCAGTTGTGTCCGACTCTGTGCATTGTCTGTTATTGTAAAATGATCTCAGTAATGGGGGTGATTTTCCATTTCTTATTAACGCTATAAGTTATCTCTTTTTACTCACTTTTCCTTGGCTAAGCCATGTCCTTTGGTGGGCATCTTAAAAGGAGAAAACAAGCTATCTCTTGAATTTTTCATTTAAAATCGATTTTTTTCTGGTTCATTTAACCTTATACATTTCCTCTTGTTTTCCTTGGACATCTAGTTGTTTTTAGTAAAATATTGTAACCAGATTCTCTGCTTAATTGCTTGTTTATTATTTCTGCTTGATAATGAAAACATTTAGGATATGGAGCTGCATCTGTCTTTAAAAATCTGCTTATTGCTCTGCATATTATTATTATTTTCTGACAGCTATTTTGATTTCCACTGTGATACAGAAATAATTTTTTTAAGACTACCTTCTAATTTCTAGTGGATGCTGCTTTTACATAAAATTTTGATTAGTTTCTAGCTGTGTTACTGTGTTCTATGAATGTGACTACTGCACATTATACTTTGAACAATTTGTTAAGGTTTTATTTTTGGAGTGTAAAAATTTTTGTAAATATTCTACTGGTTCTCTGAAAGCAGCAACTGATTCAAACTATCTTTCATACCACCGTTTTTACTTTTTTTTTGTAATCTTGTTATATGTTATGAGGTCCTGTAAGCAGGGAAGCCAGTTGATTTGTGCTCTTAATGGGTATGCTTTTGAGAATGAAACAGGGTTGTTAATAATTATTTCTAGACAGCAAGCTAAACTGAGATATGGTGGGCAAAATGAGATTTAAGTTCACACATTTCATAATCCACATTAAATTCTTTCTGAGATAATATGAAGCATTAATTAAATAAAGAAACCTTGTAGTCATTATTTGTTGTAAGGCTTAAATAATATTGAGAGAGTATTTGTGATATAGTATATGATCACTTGTAAGTAAACCCTCAGTACTGAAAACAAAAGTCCCTACTTCTTAGTTGGCTATTTAGATAAATTGTAATACATCACTGAAAGCAACTTCAAGTCCCTCCAATTAGAAAAGGTGTAGTATTAATTAAATAATTAAGGACTTTTATATCTAAGATTTAGATGACCAATGTGCAAAATATCTAATTCTCACCTGGTACATAATAAATGGGACTTTTGGTTTTAAGCAAAAAGTTATATGCAAAATGTACAGCACAGTTAAAATATATCTTATTGTTTAGTTGCCAATTCATGTCTGACTCATTGTGACCCCATAGACTGTAACCAGAGATCAAATTGCCAACATCTGTTGGAAAAAGCAAGAGAGTTCCAGAAAAAACACCTACTTCTGCTTTATTGACTACACCAAAGCCTTTGACTGTGGATCACAACAAACTGGCTAATTCTTAAAGAGATGGGAATACCAGACCACCTGACCTGCCTCTGGAGAAATCTGTATGCAGGTCAACAAGAAACAGTTAAAATCAGACATGGAACAACGGACTGGATCAAAATTGGGAAAGGAGTACATCAAGGCTGTATATTGTCACCCTGCATATTTAACTTATATCCGGAGTACATCATGAGAAATGAGGGGTTGGATGAAGCACAAGCTGGAATCAAGATTGCTGGGAGAAATATCAGTAACCTCAGATATGCAGATGACACCACCCTTATGGCAGAAAGTGAAGAAGAACTAAAGAGTCTCTTGATGAAAGTGAAAGAGGAGAGTGAAAAAGTTGCCTTAAAACTCAACATTCAAAAAAGGAAGATCATGGCATCTGGTCCCATCACTTCATGGCAAATAGATGGGGAAACAACGTAAACAGTGAGAGACTTTATTTTTTGGGCTTCAAAGTCACTGCCATATGACCCAGCAATCCCACTGCTGGGCATACACACTGAGGAAACCAGAATTGAAAGAGACGCATGTACCCCAATGTTCATCGCAGCACTGTTTACAATAGCCAGGACATGGAAGCAACCTAGATGTCCATCAGCAGACAAATGGATAAGGAAGCTCTGGTACATATACACAATGTAATATTACTCAGCCATTAAAAAGAATACATTTGAATCAGTTCTATTGAGATGGATGAAACTGGAGCCCATTATACAGAGTGAAGTAAGCCAGAAAGAAAAACACCAATACAGTATACTGATGCATATATATGGAATTTGAAAGATGGTAATGATAACCCTATATGCGAGACAGAATAAGAGACACAGATGCATAGAACAGTCTTATGGACTCTGAGGGAGAAGGTGAGGGTGGGACGTTCTGGGAGAATAGCATTGAAACATGTATATTATCATATGTGAAACAGAACACCATTCCAGGTTCGTTGCATGAGACAAATGCTCAGGGCTGGGGCAATGGGATGACCCAGAGGGGTGGGATGGGGAGGGAGGTGGGAGCGGGGTTCAGGATGGGGAACACATGTAAACTCATGGCTGATTGATGCCAATGTATGGCAAAACCCACTACAATATTGTAAAGTAATTATCCCCCAACTAAAATAAATAAATTTATTAAAAAAAAAAAGTCACTGCAGATGGTGACTACAGCCATGAAATTAAAAGATGCTTACTCTTTGGAAGAAAAGTTATGTCCAGCCTTGACAGCATAATAAAAAGCAGAGCTATTACTTTGCCGACAAAGGTCCATCTAATCAAAGCTATGGTTTTTCCAATAGTCATGAGTGGATTTGACAGCTGGACCATAAAGAAGGCTGAGCACCAAAGAATTGATGCTTTTGAACTGTAATATTGGACAAGACTTTTAGGAATCCCTTGGACTGCAAGGAGATTCAACCAGTCCATCCTAAAGGAAATCAGTGCTGAATATTCATTGGAACGACTGATGCTGAAGCTGAAACTCCAATACTTTGGCCACCTGATGCGAAGAACTGACTCATTGGAAAAGACCCTCATGCTGGGGAAGATTGAAGGAAGGAGGACAAGGGGCCAACAGCGGATGAGATAGTTGGATGGCATCACCTATTCAATGAACTTGAGTTTGAGCAAGCTCTGCGATTTGGTGATGGACAGGGAAGCCTGGCATGCTGCAGTCCATGGGGTGGCAAAGAGTCAGACATGACTGACTAAACTGAGACTGTAACCTGCCAGGCTTCTCTGTTTATGGGATTTCCCAGGTAATAATACTGGAGTGGGTTGCCATTTCCTTCTCCAGGGGATCTTCCTGACCCAGAGACTGAACCCACATCTCCTGCTTGGTAGGCAGATTCTTTACCACAGAACCACTTGGGAAGCCCAAAACATATTAAGTTTTGGTCATTTTTCTCTTTATATGTTTTAGAATTTTAGAGATGGCTGAATCATGTTTATAAGACTATTGGATCTAATTTCTTTTTTATATAGTCTTAAATGCCAGTTAACATGCTTTTGAAACTTAAAAGAAGATTTATGTTTCAGTTGTAGAAAGCTATGCTCATTTTCCAGAAAATAAAGTATTTAAATGAGGTTTTAAAAGTATAATTCTCAAATAGTATTAAGCTATTAAATGCAAAACATTGGTCTTTAAAAATATAAAATTAAAAGGAGCTGAACAAACATAGATGATGAAATACATAGGAATAAAAATGATTTCAATGCTTAATAGCTCTTGAAATTCAGGCCTATGCAAAAGACAAATTTTAGGAATAAATGAAGTTTCTTTTCTCAATCTTGTGCTTCTCTACCAACTGTTCATTAAATTTGTAAATCAGTACCTAATTTATTTAGCACTCAGAAATTTGGCCTTGTTTTTTGCTGTTGAGTTTTTCAGGCTAAATTGCTAAAATGTTTTTTAAAAAATCAAAAATTGTAAAGATATATTAAAAGCTACCTAAATGTCACACAATTGAACATGAATATAATATATATGTCAACACATTATATTGATATACTCACTTTACACATAGTGAGACATGCATTTGTAGTTGTGTATTGTACAGTACTTTCTCTATACAAAGGCAGAGGCAAAAATTTACTTTTCTTTTGGTGGTGGGGATCAATATGGGTAATTCATTTGCTTGCGAAAAGCAAGGCATGGACAAAGGGACTACTTCTCGTCATTAATAAAACATCTGAGGTCACATTTCTTAGAGTGGCTTTCAATCTGATTAGACATTTGAAATGTTGCTGTGCATATATATGGGCATGATATGGAATACTCTTGAGGAGACAGAAAAACTCCGGAAGACATCAGCACAGTTAGCGGACAGCAGGGGTACCTAGTCACTATTTCTCTCGGTCCTTTGATCCTCTCTCAGGATCCCACCAGAAAAAAACAAGGTTATAACAAGGTTGATAACAAGAATGGTGTCCTAAGTTCCTTCGTTCCTGACCACTTTCCTCCATTTAGTTCAATTTTTCAGTTTCTTCAGCGCTGAAATTCCACCTCAGCAGGAGCACTAACCATGCAGGCTCCCTTCTCCCTGTCTGCTATGATAGAGTCAAGGTTTGGGATCTGCAGGTTTCTATGGCAACTGACTAATCCACCAGCGAAAGGTGATGGGGCATCTCAGACTCCAGGACTTTCTTTTGAAAGACCTATCACTCTCGTGTCCTGAGTCACAGATTAATTGTACAGGGTCACAATTGGTAAAAAGTCTTTGCAAACTGGTGCAAAAATGCAACATTGGCAAGAGAATGATTTGGTGCTTGTAGATACCAACTGTATCAGCCAGGGTTCTACCAGAGAAACAAACCTATAGATGATAGCTAGAGAGCTAGGTAACTGGATAGATAGATAAGCAGAGAGAGAGGCAGAGACTTTAGTGCAAGAAGTTGACATGTTTAATTGTGGAGACTGATGAGACAAAGCTGTCGTCAGCAGGGCAGGACATTCTCAGTCAGGAGCTGATGGATGCTCTGATGATTGAACATAATCTCTTTTGCTTAAAATTAGCAGATTATAGGGACTTCCTTGGTGGTCCTGTAGTTAACAATCTGCCTTGTAATGCAAGGGATGCAGGTTTGATTTCTGGTTGGGGACCTAAGATCCCACATGCTTTGGAGCAAATAGGACTAGGCACCACAACTAGACAGTCTCTGAGCCACAACGATGCATCTAAAGATCTCATGAGCCTCAACCAAGACCCGATGCAGCCAAATAAATACATAATTTTAAAAAATTAGTTTATTATAACTATTCATCACATCGAAAAGGACCCTCGTAACAATTGTTTATTCTATATCCTAGTCAAAATGACCAATAAAATTAACCATCACATCAACCATAAATATCCTGAGGTCCACTCATTAGAATGTTTTGGGATGGTCATCAGCTCAGGTTGAATATGTATCAGTGGGAGGGATAACTGGTACTTCTTTTTTATTTTCCTAAGTCAAGTTACTTGCGTGGTGGAGTCAAGGGCATTGTGCACACTTCTCTGATGAGAGCATAGGAGCCCATGCAGACTAGTCACCACCTTGGATTTTGGGTAACAGTGGCTATGCAAACTTCCAGTAGGAGGTATGACAAGCTGAAGTGTGCTCTAAGATCTGTTACTTCCTGAGTAACAAGAACAGATCTGTTTCTGTTCTTTGAAACAGTCCTGGGTTCTGAGCATCAACCAGAACAGTGATTATTTGGGGTCATGGGGGACCTGGGCCATGTAAACTGGTGTCATATGCCAGAAGGATAGAAACCACTTACTTGTAAGGCAGAAACTCCCCATTAGCTGCTGGGCTCAAGCTGTTTGTGAGAAGAATGAATGAAAGAGGAGTAGGGGGACTCATGCCACGTTTAACTTTCTGCTTTTGCCATAACTGATTAAAGCTACTCTTTATGAGGCTGTGTGATTAACCCAAGGACTCTGGAGTCAGACAGACTGACTTAGGGCCCTGACATCACCACTTCACCAGACAGTGATCTCAGCACAGTGGTCTGGAGCGTGGGGAGCAGGAATGCGCTAACTTGAAGGCAGTTGTGAGGAAAACATGAGTATGTACATGGAAAGCCTGTTACTTGTGTAGAATAGTCTTGGATGTGCAGCAGATGTGTGCTCAGTCAATCAAGTGTTACCTAGTATTGATTCTAGCGGTGAAATGGCTGGAAGAAGGAGCTCGGTCCTTGTCATCTTTGAAGAAAGAGTTCAGCAAAGAGACCAAGATTGTGAAATAGAGACGGTGTTTATTAGAAGCAAAGTATGTGTGGAAAAGCGCACAAGTGAACTTGGTGTGAATTGCCCACAGCAGGGGTGGCTTAGGGGGCTTCTATGGGTGCAGTTTTCTAGGTTGTCTCTGGCCAATCAATCTTGAAGGGTCATCAGAGAAGCAGTTGGGGCTACTCACCCTGGGGCCTATCTACCTCGTACCTCAATATCACTGATGCTATGGTTGATGCTTCCCTATGCAGGCACTGCACAAGCTTCAACCTGTTAAAGCTTCACAATACACTTATGGGATCTTCAGCATCAAAGTGAGGATCATAGAGGATATAAGCTTTCCCACAACAGAGGTATAAGTGGAAGCATTTGAATGCAGATAATTTCAAAGCTGACCATCTGAATTGCCATGCTGGTTTTCTGACAGAGAATTGAAACATCAGGAATAAACTGTACATTTCTGATTGATAGAAAAGCCTCTAATACCCTACTTCCAATCCCTTGTTTCTGTTTAGTATCATTTAGAGTCCGTCTTTGTCCATCTTATAATCTTTAATAATCTATGCTCAGAGACCAGGAGGGTCATTCATTGGTGACAGAGTCCAATGTCATTAATTATTGCATCTCCAGTGCTATCAAGATATCAATGAAACTGAACATGCACAAGCTTTCATTTTTATGGGAAATCAGAATTTTAATAAAGCTATCATAAACATGATCTTTATCTGGTAGTACACAGCTTGTTTTATCCTATTGATGGGGAGAAATGGAGAAGTCCACGATCTTGTGAAGAAAGAAAGATGAGGGCACAGTCCTAATGGAAGAGTGACAGAGGAATCCATCTGAAAACTACACATTTTCAAGCAGACTTCTTCTTCAAAAGCTGCAGTAATGGAATAACCAATGCTCATGCCTGGGTAGCTGAAACTCCTAAGAAGCTCAGGGACAAGAGTACAGGGTAAGGATGAGCAAAAGAGTCACTGCTCTGGCTGTCTCTCTGATTTGGTTCCATTAAGAGCTAGAAAATGGGGCAGCTGCTTACACTGTGATGTCCTCAGCAGCTGCAATAAAAATGTACACACTGTCAATTTCTCTTGCACATCTGTACTCTTTGTGAAGAGCTCTGGAGTCAACTTGTGCACAGTGAGTGATGATGGAGGGAAACAACCTCCTGGAGGGTGAAAAAGCTGGCTTACAACTCAAAATTCAAAAAACTAAGATCATGGCATCCAGTCCCATCACTTCATGGCAAATAGATGGGGAAACAATGGAAGTAGAGAGAGACTTTAGTTTCTTGGGCTCCAAAATCACTGTAGATGGTGACTGCAGCCATGAAATTAAAAGATGCTATTGAAGAAAAGCTATGACCGACGTAGACAGCATATTAAAAAACAGAGACATTACTTTGCCGACAAAGGTCCATCTAGTCAAAGCTATGGTTTTTCCAGTAGTCATGAATGGATGTGAGATTTGGACTATAAAGAAAGTTGAGCGCCAAAGAATTGATGCTTTTGAACTGTAGTGTTGGAGAACTCTCTTGAGAGTCCCTTGGACTGCAAGGAGATCCAACCAGTCCATCCTAAAGAAAATCAATCCTGAATATTCATTAGAAGGACTGATGCTGAAGCTGAAATAGGAATACTTTGGCCACCTGATGCAAAGAACTGACTCCTTAGAAAAGACCCTGATGCTGGGAAAGATTGAAGGCAGGAGGAGAAGGGGACAACAGAGGATGAGATGGTTGGATGGCATCACAATGTGATTGACATGAGTTTGAGCAAGCTCCAGGAGTTGGTGATGGACAGGGAAGCCTGGCGTGCTGCAGTCCATGGGTTCACAAAGAGTCAGACCCTACTGAGCAACAGAACTGAACTGAAGGGAAGATGACTTGAATGTTTACAGCAGGACGAGATGAAGGAGCTGAAAGTGTGAATAGCTTTGAGACAAGTTTGAAATGATATTGTGATGGGTGCCTTTTTCCTTTGTCTTTAGGGGATCCAGGAAACAGGTTGAAAGTGAAAAACACACTAGTTCTTTTTTCCATGGAAAGAGAGGAGTACTCCACAAAGGAACAATTGGGAACATTGATAGTGATTCTAAGATTCCAAAACTAAATTTTGGAGAGAATCAATACAAATTCCCTAAGAACACATAAAGCCACATAAAGCCTCTGTCTGCTTTTTTCCTCACACAAAGTTATTATGACAGCCATAATTCAGATGGGTTTCAGTGAGGTACACACATGCCTTCTTCATAAATACCTATAAACAAAGAAGAGAACATGTATGGATGTCACTGGAGTCAGGAGCCTGAATTATTGCATCATGAGCGGTTGAATGGTGAATTGAGGTCAAACGGAAATGTGATTGTCAGTGGTATGTTACCAGAATCTATGCTAAGCTCCACCTATGCTATTGAACACTAGATGAAATTATTGGAAAAAAACAAAGAAAAACTGGAGAAACCAAAACTACAGGGTTCAGATGTTAGGAAAAGTTAGAAAACATTTCATAACTTGACCAACTAATCCATAAACTAAGTAAAATTAGACAAAATTTTATAGTAATCAATGCGATGACCTAACCTTGGACCCCTTAAATCCACAGCACAAGCCCAAGAAGGAGATGGAGTGATCGTATAGAATCCTACTTAGATGACCCTAGATTCATGCATGAGAAGGCCAGGCAGTGACCTGCATGCCAGACTTCTGATTTGGACTTGAGCTGTTTCAAAGAAGTATAGAATCTATCGTAAGTAATGAGAGAACTGCTTTGAGTCACAAAATAGTTCTATCACATCAAGAACTTGGAGTCAACTTTTTACATTTCATAGACTCTGGAATCGATGGATCAGAACTTTAGTCCTAACTCTTTACTTCTATGTTTTCTTGGGCAAACCAGTCAATTTCTCTTTGTTTATCTGTAAAACGGGACTATGAAGATATCACCCATAATGTCCTTGTGAATACAGTAAATATGTTAAAAATGTTACACATAATAAATACCCAATGCATTTTGGCTAAAGCGTGATACAAAATAGTATCATTTCCTCAAATATTTCCAAGTTGGCCTGGACTAGGAGGGCAGAGCAGGTCCCTGGCTAGGATCCTAATGCACTTTGAGGCCCACACTTGCTCTCTCCCGTGGTCACTCTCCATGCTTTGCCCTCTCCCTCACACCCAGACTCTTTTATTTGCACCTCTGTGAACAGAGAGAAACAAAACCCAATAAGTTGATCTATGCCAGACAAATATTCAATAGTATGTGACCAGAAATATGTCACTGGAACCAGAATTTTGTGACCAGATTCAGAGCCATTTCTCTGAAACTGAAAGTGATTGACCTTCATGGACTGAGGACTAGGTCCCTGGGATGGGATCCTGATTTGGGTTCACCAATCACCCACCTTATTCCTTTTTCAAGCCTTTCTCCTCTCACTTCATGTATGCTACTTGTGTCTCTAGGGACACAAGAAGTTATCCTGAAGACTAAAACCTTCATGGAAAATTCTTCAGGCCACGAAGAGGAAGATACTATTCAACAGAGTTGTTCAAGAGTGGAATCAGCCACCTCTAATGTAATGATTTCCCGGTTGCTAGATGTGTGCAAACAGAGGCTGTATAATGTCTTGCCTCAGGTGTTACAAGGGGGCACCAACATCTAAAGATATTTCCAGATGGAATTCCATGTTTGTAGTTACATGAGTGAGCATTGTGCTATTTGCACTGATTCATGCTTTAGCTTTTTAAGATTTCAATTGACAGAATATTCTTTAATGATTTATTCAATACTGGTATATATATTTTTAATATTTGCAAATAGCTATAATGTTTTCACTAGTTGAGGTATCATATAGCTTGAAACAAATTCATATATACTACCCACAAGTAGGCAGATCATTGATTACCACAACTCTTACATAAAACCATCATTAAATTTTTGGTCCACTATACTTTTTTTTTATTAAATAACAAAATCATGTCATTTCATCACTGTCTATATCAATATACATCTGTTTAAATATTTTTTTTTTTTGCTGCACACTGTGGCCTGAGGGATCTTAGTTTCACAAACAGGAATAGAACTCATGCCCTCTGCAGTAGAAAGGCAGAGTTTTAACCACTGGGCTGCCAGGGAAGCTCCATATCTGTCTTTTATAAAAAAGGACTGTTTTTTAGGTAACCATTCTCCATGGCTATAATCTTACAAAATTCATACAGTATTTATTGCATTATTATTGTACAAAAGTTATATTATTATTACAGCACTCAAACTACCACACATTTGCACTCATCTCACACGCTAGTAAAGTGATGCTTAAAATTCTCCAAGAAAGGCTTCAACAGTACATGAACCATGAACTTCCAGATTTTCAAGCTGCATTTAGAAAAGGCAGAGGAACCAGAGATCAAATTGCCAACATTCGTTGGATCATCGAAAAAGCAAGAGAGTTACAGAAAAATATCTACTTCTGCTTTATTGACTATGTCAAAGCTTTGACTGTGTGGACCACAACGAACTCTGGAAAATTCTTCAAGAGATGGGAATGCCAGACCACCTGATCTGCCTCTTGAGAAATCTGTATGCAGGTCAGGAAACAACAGTTAAAACTGGACATGGAACAACAGGCTGGTTCCAAATGGGGAAAGGAGTACATCAAGGCTGTATATTGTCACCCTGCTTATTTAACTTATTTAACTATGCAGAGTACATCATGAGAAACGCTGGGCTGGATGAAGCACAAGCTGGAATCAAGATTTCTGGGAGAACTATCAATAACCTCAGATATACAGATGATACTACCCTTATGGCAGAAAGTAAAGAACTAAAGAGCCTCTTGATGATAGTGAAAGAGGAGAGTGACAAAGTTGGCTTAAAGCTCAGCATTCAGAAAACTAAGATCATGGCATCTGGTCCCATCACTTCATGGCAAATAGATGGGGAAACAGTGGAAACAGTGAGAGACTTCATTTTGGGGGGCTCCAAAATCACTGCAGATGGTGATGCAGCCATGAAATTAAAAGATGCTTGCTTCTTGGAAGAAAAGTTATGACCAATCTGGACAGTTTATTAAAAAGCAGAGACATTACTTGCCAACAAAGATCCGTCTAGTCATAACCATGGTTTTTCCAGTAGTCATGTATGGATGTGAGAGTTGGATCATAAAGAAAGCTGAGTGCTGAAGAATCAATGCTTTTGAACTGTGGTGTTGGAGAAGACTCTTCAGAGTCCATTGGACAGTATTGAGATCTAACCAGTCCATCCTAAAGGAAATCAGTCCTGAATATTCATTGAAAGGACTGATGCTGAAGCTGAAACTTCAATACTTTGGCCACCTGATGCGAAGAAGTGACTCATTGGAAAAGACCCTGATGCTGAAAAAGACTGAAGGCAGAAGGAGAAGGGGATGACAGAGGATGAGATGGTTGGATGGCATCACCGACTCGATGGAGATGAGTTTGAGTAAACTCTGGGAGCTGGTGGTGGACAGATAGGCCTGGTGTGCTGCAGTCCATGAGGTCACAAAGAGTCGGACACAGTTGAATGAATGAACTGATGTGATTTTACTAGAAATGATGAATATTTTTCATCATAGCATATGCAGCATATGCATTCCCACTATCAATGCAGGAAGGTGTCAGTTGACTCACCAGTCTTCTACCTGAGATGGTGTCAAAGCTTTGATGAGATGTGGTCTACTTTAAATTCTCTTATTATAAAGGAGAATGAGCATTTATTATGTGTTTCTTGGACATTTATATTTCTTTTACTTCAAAATAACTTTTCATATCACCTTTTCAATTTTTTTTTATCAGTTTGTTGATCTTATTTTGGGATTGTTGTTATCTTTTCTAAGTTATGAAATTACCTTTTTTTTGTGTTTTTTGTCTTTGCTTTTGTTTGTTTTCTATGCAAACACTTTTTGGAAAAAAATTATCTGAACTTAACAGTCCTTTTAAAATAATAGTTTCTTAACTGTACTCCATAAAATTTTGTTTGAAAAAGTTGAAAATCTAAAACTTAGAAATAAGTATAGATACTTATTTGCCTTAAATACATTAAATGCATGTGAAAATTAGTAAAATTTAAAAAAATTAATTCCTTTGAGACATAAAAAATAATAGCTTCTTGATTTTGAGTAATTATTAGGAAAACATTTTTCCCTCTGCTCACAAAATAGAAATGCGATCACCTATGTTTTCTTCTACATGTCTGATTTCACATTTAGATCTTTGATTTATTTGAATTTTTCCTGGTTTATGATATAATCTAGCTATTACTACATGGCACCGAATTGTCCCAATATGCTTTGCTAAAAATGTTTCTGATTTGAGGTGCCATATTTATAGCATGCCCCAGAGAAGGAAATGGCAACCCACTCCAGTATTCTCGCCTGGGAAATCCCACAGACAGAGGAGCCTGGCAGGCTACAGTGTACGGGGTCATAAAGAGTTAGACACGACTGAGACTAAACAACAACAAATATATCATATACTAAATTTTCACAACACTTGAATATATTTCTGGGTTTTCTATTCTGTCCCATTGGACCTTCTGTCTATGCATAAGCAAGTACTGGTTGATGTGATTAACGTGGCTTTATGCCTCACACTCCCTTTTTTAAGGATTAATCTGGTTATTCTTGTTTACTGTTTCCGTGGAACTTTATTAGCAATGTTTTAACTCCAGTAAGAAGATACATTTGGATATTATTATTGAGATTGTTTTAAACAAATTTTATCTTGGGACATATTATGTTCATGACATGTTTGTATTCCAAAGCATGTGTTTCTCAATTTGTTCTTGTCAACTTTTATGTCTTTCTATAGTGTTTCAAAGTGTTCTTTAGACAGGTTTTACATATCCTTTGAACAAATGTTTCCCTAAAGAAATTTATCATGTTTGTCTGTTTTTAGATGTGATATTTTGCTACATATATCATAATATTTGCATTGATTTTCTTAAATTTTTATAGATATTCAATCATCCTAAAGAATATTTACCTCTCTGTTTCCAATTATCATGTCTCTAAATGCTTTCTCTTATCTACTTGCATTGGTTATTTCCTCCCAATATTTTTATAAAGTCATGGCAATGTAAATATGGGTGGACAAAATCAACTGAAAGCATTAATTATAATTTTATTACTTATGAAACTGAAGCATTTTTGCTAAACTCTACCAATTCATGTTTTATTATTTAGAAAATTTGGTTGAATGCTTTTCCTCAACATGCCCTCTAAGCATTTACAGGATGAAATCTAGTAAGCATAATAGGTTACAGGTTGTTTAACATTGTAGACAGAGACTGAACTTGGGTCTGTAACAAGCCTAAACTTGAATCTCGGTTCTGCCTCTCACTAAGTCTTTCACTGTGGACATAGAACTTGTGAAGTCAGTTTTCACAGTCACAAAATGAGAAATTCTGCATAAAATGACTGATAAAACACCCAGCACTCACACACGTCAATTAACATTATTTTCCTGCATCCTTCCATGAGGGCAGGTAAAGTAACTAATCACAGCATCTTAGTTGAACATTTTGATGGTACAGGTGTTCCAAATACGTCTTCCGAATTACATTTTTACAGATGGAAAATGTCTGATAAGCATGATCATTTTTGTAGCTTTTCTAGGGTATACGTAGAAGAAGTGAAGGGAAAAATAATTTCATGGGAACTTTGTATTTTCACTTTTTATCCAATGACAAACCTGGCATGAAGCAATTATAGTTATTTTATGAATGACATAATTCTGACTCAGACAAATGAAGTCAAACTAGCAAGAGTTAGATCCAGGAATTGTATCCATTATGTCAATTCCCTTTTTAAAACATGTCCAAGCATTTCACTTAGGGTGAATATAAACAAAACTTGCCTGCCACCAGCTCACTCTACTGTGTTCTTTGCCCATAGGAACCACTGCCAGTTCTGGATTAACCTTCACTCTCTTGTATCTCTTGGCCGTCTCATCTGATATTATCTTTGCTTGGAACACCACAAGTTCTTCCCTCCCATCTTCTACCTGATGAAAGTTTTGTGCTCATCCTCTAAGTTTCCATTTAGACATTTCCTGCATGTGTGCGTGCTCAGTTGCTTCAGTCATGTCCAACTCTCTGACACTATGTACTGTAGCCCGCCAGGCTCCTCTATCCATGGGATTCCCCAGGCAAGAATACTGGAGTGGGTTACCATGCCCTCTTGCAGGGGAGCTTCCAGACCCAGCGATCAAACCGGCTGAGTCTCCTGCATCTTTTGCATCTTAGGCGGATTATTTATCACTGAACTACCAGGGAAACCCCATTAAGAGCTTACTTCCTCCCAAAAGACTTCTGCTTCCCATTTCTCAATAGGTGGTCTTATGATATCTCTATTTCATGTGCCATTCATTGCCTTATGTTTTATCCAAGCTGCCTATTTAATTTCCATAAATGCTATGAGAATAGTGATTGTATCTCTATTACTTGTTCCAATGTTCATACATCACTCCACATGATAAATGTTCTACCAACATAAACCAAATGAAAGTTTTCCATTATCGTGTTGTTTTCAATAGTAAAACTTTGAAGATAGTATAAAGTTTCAAAGTTATGAACATATTTTTATATAGTTTAGTACATCCAGATTATGAAATCTTACACAGTGATTTAAAGAGTATCATATTTTGAAATTCTTTTAATAAAAAGATTTTATGTAAAAATATAGGTCAAAAACCAATTTATAATATATTCCTGATTTTAGCTATGGAAATAGCTAATATTCTGGAGACTTTTTGAAAACGTTGTGCTAGACTTCTTAAATCAATTATCTTGTTTAATTTTTATAAGTACAAAATAAAATGGTTATTATCACCTTCATTATATTGGGGAATCACCCAGGTAGAAAGTGATTAAGTAAAAATAATTTTCTTTATTCATAGTTTCAAAATCAGGTTTTGTCCAACTTTCAAGTTTACACTTTGAAATTCTAGGAAGAGATAGATGGATAGAGCTTTGTGTATACATACATGCACACACACACAGGTGCACATCAAATATAATATGTTCCTATTGTTCAACTTAGTTGATGTGAACATTGTAACCTGTTAACAGTTCTTATCTCTGGATATGATGCGAATGTTTCTTATAATTTTTCTCCTCCCACTTTTTCCACAATAAATATGCATTATCTAAAAATGGCATTAAAATAATACATTTAAAAAAGAAACCTTGTTGTCAGTCCTCTTCCTCAAAGCTTTTCTATCTTATTTGTAGACCTACAAAGAAGCCTCTTGAGTTTCAAAGGTGAGATTCCATTTCTTCTTGCAGATCATCATTTTTGGACACATTTATTATCCAGTCTTGAGCGTGTGAGTTATGGTTTCCCAAATCATCTGATTGACAGAGATTTTGTCATGAACAAATGGAATAAGGTCATGCATATAATCTTGGGTGTATTGTTACTCTATGGACTGCATTTATGTCTCAACCAAATGATCAGAGCTGACTGTTTGAGTCAAAGAATGAGAATTAGTATCTTCTTATTCATTCACTATCACTGGATCAAATATCTTTTGAACACTTTGTATACCAAATTGATGCAAGAATGTGGGGATATGGAGATAGTCAGATTTTCTGCTCTAGAGAGAAGAAATACATAGTAGGGTTGGGAAGGAAGTCATATGTGCTGAAATAAAGAAGCATAATGTTTGGCATGAAGGAGGTGTGAGGAGGAGGATGGACAGCAGAGAAGAGGAGTACTCAATTCAAAGGGCCTGGTAGGAATGGAAGGCCTCGTACTGCATGTAACTCCAATCCTTTTGGAGTGCCTTCACTGAGGTTTATATTTCATTTTAGGTGATACTCTCAACATATGACTCAATTAACATTGGTGTGGATAGCATAGCCACCTTCTCCTCTTCTGGAAATATGCAAATTGACAACACATTCTTTGCAATCCCTGGTTTGTGTCAGAGCTGGCATAGAGGTCAGTTTTTACCTGTTCCTTTTTCTTGCCCCTGACTCTGTGGACCTTTTGCAGATTTAATTGTGTCCAGCTGGGTGCACTTTGCCCTTTGTCTGAATAGGACAAAGGAATACTTATCCTCACCCATTTTCAAAGCCTTTCCCTTTCCCTTTGGATTTGCAGTTCAACAAACCACATCTTCCTTTGGCTTAGCTCCCAAATTACCTTAATAGCCTATGGCATCCAAACGGTGACCTCCACCCTGTCCTGGCTTCTCTGGTGCCTTTAAGTCACACCTGCATCAAACCTCATAGTTCGAGGTGATAATCACTATAAATAAAACAAAAG
Organism: Okapia johnstoni; assembly: GCA_024291935.2. Lineage (NCBI taxonomy): Eukaryota > Metazoa > Chordata > Mammalia > Artiodactyla > Giraffidae > Okapia > Okapia johnstoni. The sequence continues at coordinate 7,573,950 of CM044326.1, forward strand.
CAGAACAGAGAGGATTGGTGGTTAGTTTTAGATTTAGGAGTCAAGGAAGGACTCTGTGAGAATGTGATATTTGGGCAAGAGTTCAAAAACAGTGATAGAGTGAGCCACAAAATTATCTGGGAAAAAGAGCACTCTGGACACAGATGATAATAAATGTGTGTGACTTCACTAAGGAGAGCTTGCTTGATGTGATCAAGGACGAGTAAATCAACATGTATGGCTCAAAGAGTCTTGTCAAACATGGGCTTAGAGCCAAGAGGAAGGTTTTGGATTGGGGTCTTAAAAGTCATTAGAGAATTTTTAGCAGAGGGTGGGAATGACATGATAAGCATTTCATATTAAGAGGAACTTGGTGCTGCATGGAAAATAGATTATTGATTGATAGGAGACAGAAACAGAAGTTTGGAGACAAGGTTGACACTCTTGCAGCCTACCAGATGAGTGATGACAAGGGCGTGGTCTGGGTGTTTATCATGGCATCTTGGATCATTTGATTCAGGATAGGAGTGTGAGAGAGAAGAATCATAGCTATGAGGCTTTTGACCTGAGCAATTGGGTGAATGGAGTTGCCATTTACTGAGGTAGGTAAAACTCAGGGAGGATTGATATATTGGGCTGGAAATCAAAAAGTTGATTTTAAAATAGATTGTTTGATATGATTGACAGATGCTCAAATAGAGATGCAGAGGAGGAAACTATATATGCAAATTCAATTCAGAGATGGGATTAGAGAACAAAATCTGAAGTCATTCGTGTATACACCAAATGCTGGGAAGCCATCTGATAAGACTAAGGCTTGACTTTGGAGTTGTTGGTAACCAAGACGTGTTTGAACTGAAGAAGTTGGCACTAGCCCAACAGGATTATGTCCTAGAAAACGTGGAGTTTCTGAAATTAGTATGGATGACTAAATGGATGAGTTTTGAGATTCAAAGGATGATGCCCACTTATAAAATGGAAATTTTCTGTTAAAATAGGTGATATAGAAATACAACTTAATATTATAATGATAAATTGAAAAATATGCCAACATTTTTTCAGCCATTCTGATCACATTTAGATGATATGCATAGATCATGGAAGAAAATCATTCCCAAATATAAGGGCTTTTTAAAAAAATTTTATGGAGGTGTTACCAAACTCAAGTTCAGCTGCTTATCACTTAAGAATCCAATACTTGACAGACAGGTGTTGAATGAAAGGAAAGATAGCTTTATTGAGAAAGCAGCAATCCTGGAGAGAAGGTGGATTCATGTCCCAAAGAACAAACTCCTCACAGGTAATCAAGGGCAAGAGCTTTTAAAAAGTGAGTTTCAAAGGTGTACAGGCAAAAACAGGGGGCTATGTGAAGAACAGCACAGCCATCTCCAAGAGTGATCTTGAGATCAGTCATGGGCTGTCTGATCAGCATTACCTTGATTGCTTTAACTACAGTTAATCTTTAGTTCCAGGGTTGGCTTGTTCTCGTTTTATTGAGGCCAGTTCTTAGAACTGTGCAAGATGAAGCAGTTTATGTCATGGGTATAGTCAGGTTATCATGTAGTTAACTTCGTCTACCTGGTGGGGATTTCAGTATCTGTAAAATGGCTCAAAGGATATCAGTTCAGTTCAGTCGCTCAGTCATGTCCAACTCTTTGCAACTCCATGGACTGCAGGATACCAGGCTTCCCTGCTGCTGCTGCTGCTGCTAAGTCGCTTGAGTCGTGTCTGACTCTGTGCAACCCCATAGACGGCAGCCCACCAGGCCCCGCCATCCCTGGGATTCTCCTTGCAAGAACACTGGAGTGGGTTGCCATTTCCTTCTCCAGTGCATGAAATCACTGACTCCTGGAGGTTACTCAAACTCATGTAGATTGAGTCAGTGATGCTGTCCAACCATCCCATCCTTTGTCATCCCCTTCTCCTCCCACCTTCGATCATTCCCAGCCTCAGGGTCTTTCCAAATTAGTTAGTTCTTCAGCCCAAGGGACTCTCAAGCATCTTCTCCAACACCACAGTTCAAAAGCGTCATTCTTCGGGGCTCAGCTTTCTTTATAGTCCAACTCTCACATCCATACATGACTACTGGAAAAACCATAGGTTTGACTAGACGGACCTTTGTTGCCAAAGTAATGTCTCTGCTTTTTGATATGCTGTCTAGGTTGGTCATAGCTTTTCTTCTAAGGAGCAAGTGTCTTTTAATTTCATGGCTGCAGTCACCATCTGCAGTGATTTTGGAGCCCTCCCACCCAAAATAAAGTCTCTCACTGTTTCCACTGTTTCCCCATCTATTTACCATGAAGTGATGGGACCAGATACCATGATTTCAGTTTTCTGAATGTTGAGTTTTAAGCCAGCTTTTTCGCTCTCCTCTTTCACTTTCATCAAGAGGCTCTCTAGTTCTTCTTCGCTTTCTGCCATAAGGGTGGTGTCATCTGCATATCTGAAGTTATTGACATTTCTCACAGCAATCTTAATTCCACCTTGTGCTTCATCCAGTACAGTGTTTCTCATGATGTACTCTGCATATAAGTTAAATAAGCAGGGTGACAATATACAGCCTTGACGTACTCCTTTCCCGATTTGGAACCAGTCTGTTGTTCCATGTCCAGTTCTAACTGTTGTTTCTTGACCTGCATACAGATTTCTCAGGAGGCAGATCAGGTGGTCTGGTATTCCCATCTGTTAAGGAATTTTCCACAGTTTGTTGCCATCCACACAGTCAAAGGCTTTGGCATAGTCAATAAAGCAAAAATAGATGTTTTCCTGGAACTCTCTTGCTTTTTGATAATCCGTTGGATGTTGGCAATTTGATCTCTGGTTCCTCTGCCTTTTCTAAATCCAGCTTGAACATCTGGAAGTTCACGGTTCACATACTGTTGAAGCCTGGCTTGGAGAATTTTGAGCATTAACTTGCTGGTGTGTGAGATGAGTGCAATTGTGCGGTAGTTCGAGCATTCTTTGGCATTGCCTTTCTTTGGGATTGAAATGAAAACTGACCTTTTCCAGTCCTGTGGCCATTGCTGAGTTTTCCAAATTTGCTGGCGTATTGAGTGCAGCACTTTCACAGCATTGTCTTTTAGGATTTGAAATAGCTCAACTGGAATTCCATCACCCCCACTAGCTTTTTTCAAAGGATATGGTTCACAGTATTAGCCCTTGAGGCAAAACTGAAAGTCCTTGGCTTTGTTTCGTGACTACAGTGTTATAATTTTGTCTTTTTAAATATTTTCTTTTGTGTCTCCATTTTCTCATTTCTCTCATTAAATTTATTCTTTGGCTAAAGTTTTTCTACATGTAAGAGACAGGTGGAGGACATGGTGGGGTGGGAGATTATGTCTCATAGGGTAGAAGTTCTCATAGGGACCTGCTTAGTTGCAAAGAGATTATAGATAATGCAATTGTTTTCTTGATTATTTATTATTCTTATAATGCTTATATCCTGGTTTTATTTACTTATTAATTTTTATTAAAATTCATTGATCTATCTCCCTATTAATAAGTTAAGCATTGTAATTAAATTTAATTTGATCCATATTCCCAATCCTCTATCAAAATATATTCCAGGATCTTCCTCCAGATATAACTAATATTGTGGATTTGGGCCTAATCAGGGAAGGATCAGGTTGGGACTGAAAGGTTTCTCCTTCCCAGAAATGTCATTTTCTCTTCACACTTCACAGGCCAGAAATGGTGGCAAGTGCACTCCTTACTTCAAGGGAAACAGAAATAAACACTGTTTACCAAGAGAGAACAGGATATTGTAATGCTTGACTCTGGTCAACCACACCTCATCTGCTGGGAATGGGCAATTGCAGTTCCAAAGCAATATACTTCATGCTTTTTTTAAAAAGAGGAGGTGTGTTGATTTTGGATAAACAGATAAAGTATTTGTCATGTTGGAATTCTAATCTAGATCCTTAAAATCCTAGATTTTTAAGAGAATTTTATTTTATATTTTTAAAATCCCTGTTGATGTATGGCAAAAACTACTACAATATTGTAAAGTAATTAGCCCCCAACTAAAATAAAAAAAAATAAAATAAAATAATAAAAAAAATAAAAAAAATAAAAAAATAAAATAAAATCCCACACTTAGAAAATTCAATAGTTTCACTTTTATGATTATTATCTCTGTAACATGCTTCAGAAACAATAAAATAAAAGTCTATTTATGAGACTTGTTTTGAAACTACAAGTTTGACTAAGTCTCTCATCTATTTTACACAGTGAAAGAAAATCTTTGCTTGGTGATTGATGGACATAATGAGGACTTTATGAATGAAGAACCTCAACTTTATTCTTAATTTTGCCTTCCTTTCCAACCAGAAGGTAACATTTTCCTCAAAACACATTACTTGTGTTTAGATCAGTCAGGATCTATCTTATATGTCTGGAATAAATGGGTCTTTCAATGAATGCCTGTAGATTCTCTGAAGTTAGGGCAGAACTATACATGTGGAGAGTGTAAGCTTTATTTCAGTTCCAAACAGTAATAACAATGCTTTCCAGTGGGAGGGATCACAAGGGAAATGTGCCATCATTTTTATCACTTTGATAAAATGAAGAGGAAAACTTTCTCTACAATGAAAACTAGCATAAAGCAAATTCAAACACTTTAAAAAACTGAAAGAAATGATATTGTGCAAATAAAATATCTAAAAAGTTATGGTCTTAATATTTTAATAAGCTACACAAATCTTTAGAAATGCATGAATAAATAAATGGGAAATGGAATGAAGAAACTAGTCAAAGGAGAATAGAAATAACTAAAATTAGAACCAGATCTGTAAGTTACTAAATAAATGCAAAAGAAAATAATGAGAACATTAATTTTTAAACATCTAAATATGCAGTGCTGACAAGGAATGCTGAAACAGATTTACTCACACGTTGATGATGGGGTTACAAATTAGTGAAGCTTTTGAGAAATTAGCTTGGAATGGTGAATCAGAAGCTTTGATGGCGCTTATACATTTTGATCCAATAATGCCATTCTTATATATTGCGAATTAAACATTTTGAAATCCAGATAGAGGTTTATGCATAAAGATGAAGTTTATAAATGAGGCATCAATAAATTGAAAAACTTGTAGATTTTGTGGAAACTTTAAAGACATAGCAAAATTATTTTGATAACTAGAATCTACAGATTTAAAATTATTTCTAATGTATCACCTCATTATGTAAAAGGCGATTCAGAGACTTAATCCATAATTTACCTAACTTCTCTCTAGGAATTTCTTTTTGTTTACCTGTATTTTTCTGCTGGTTCCAACATTTCCACCTTAAGGAGAGTTTCCTTTGCCAAACTGTAAAATCCAAAAAACAACAAACAGCAACAAAATGTCTGTGATTCATCTTTGTCTGTGTTTCAGCCTTTAAAATCCTTCTGCACTGATTTGGTTCTCCTGATCCTGTGAGTACAAAAAAAGAAAGCATTACTTTATCTCAAGTTAAGGAACATGAGTTTCAAGTTTGTCAATTATACGAATGACTTCCTGATCATCTAACTAGTATGTGGCAGGACCTCAATGCTGGTTTGTTGGTTTCTAGTTCAGTGTTCACTCCACTTCTCCAAGATGTCTTTTCTTTGTATGAACTGTGTAATTTATTGCTTGTAGACTTCACTGAAGATTATTTGTGTTTGGCAGATGAGCTGATTCTCCCTTTTGGGTTCCAAGTGAATGCTTCTGAATTATTCCAGGAGTTTTCTCAGTAACATAGCTGGGATGGGGTTTTCTATGACAATATAAGAGAACATGGAATCTGTTTATGAGACCAGGTCTGCACATAAACACAGAGGAATGGTCTGGATCGGTGCCCACCCTGGAATCCTTTGAGAAGCCGTTTCGGCAATCTGGAGAGAAGTAAGCTAGTGCAGGGCGTGAACACTTTCTTTCTGTCACCGTGACCTGCACATCTGTGTGCTCTGTTCTCTTTAAAATTGGGGGAAACTTCCCTTCAGCTGGCATTCTGAGATGGCATGAGAATTAATCATGCTTTTTACCTGAGTATCCTCTTCAAAACAAAAACACCTGTGCATGCAATAAAATATAAACTTATGAAAGCAATTGTTTCCACTTGGTCTTTATGGTCTAATGAATGCTATATTAGTACATGTCCTCTGGGACTACTAGCTTTTGTGTAATGTATTATTTCAAGAAAATATAACTATAGTAAATATCATTACACGGTCAAAAGATTACAGAAAAATGCCCCAAAGAATTAATGACTTAGAAAAGCTTTGACCATACTGTATAAAATAAGAAAAATATACGAATTTAAGTAGCCAGAAATAATTCTGAATTTGATAAATATTCATTACTTTCATTGGAAAGTATTTAAAAAAATTAAATTAATGTGCCACATGCCCACTTCTTTCCAGCCACTAAGCAGGTAAGTCCTTCCTTCACAGTAGTGCTAGTGGTAAAGCACCTCAGTGATCTAACCTTACCAGGCTGGGTCCTAATCCCTTTGTTCTTGCTTAGTCACTCAGTCATGTCTGACTGTTTGTGACCCCATGGACTGCAGCCCACCAGACACCTCTGTCCATGGGGATTCTCCAGGCAAGAATACTGGAGTGGGTTGCCATGACCTCCTCCTGGGATTCTTCCCAACCCAGGGATTGAACCCGGGTCTGCATTGCAGGCAGATTCTTAACCTCTGAGCCACCAGGGAAACCCTCCTAACCCTTCAAAACAATATAAGTTTCACCTTGTCTAGGAACTTGCCCCTGTCCATAAACTCATCTCTTGCTCACATGGGATCCTTCTGAATACCTCTCATACTCTAGCACAAAGTTAATTTCTCCCTGGACACTTTGTGATTACCCCTTGCCCATACCTCATAGCACTTGACTAGTGCAGTTATCTCAAAGTATTATAGTTACTGTGCACACCCTGGGTTTCCCACTAATCGTGGATCCTTTGGTGCTGTGGACACTATTCAGGTATTATTATTACTAGGAATGTAATAGAAAGTAAAATAATATGTATTTATTTGATAAAAGTGAATGAGGATACCCAGTATCTCATATTTTGATGGGTTTCCCAAAGGATTCTCTCTCATTTAGTATGAGAATATACTAAATGAAAATATTTCAAAAAATGAATGTCATTTTTTCTATACTCAAAGGAGATTTGAAATGGAAATTGATTCAGATAGATATTCAAGTTAAAAATGATCTCTTCAGTCTTTAACAGCAAGTGGAGCAATATGAATTTTATTTTCAAAAAGTGTAAAGATGATGATGATAAAAGCATCAATAATGCATAATCAAAGTCTGTATATCTAATGTTTTTGACCTAATAATAGTGCTCAGTAATGGCTGACATCAGAATAACTTGGGAGCTATATAAAATACTGATTCATTGGCCCCACCCAATTGGTTGGAGGCGTGGTGAGCATCTAAAAGTTCCCTAGGTGAATTTAATTTGCAGGTTACTAAGCTCTGCCTTACAACAAAATAACTTCCAAATGTTATATGTATTGCTCTTGGAAACAAAGTGGACTTTGCTGATAAATTAGTTCTTATCTTCTTGTGAATCTCTAAGTTTTTTCATGAGTCACAGAATTGAAGATGAGAAGTATGTCATCTGCCTCTGAATAAAACCCCACTATATAAGGTACACCCTTTTCTTAACCACTGCGTGTTGGGTCGTTGGTACACCAGTAGACCCAAAGCACAGAGTTGGAGATGCAACGTGGAATCCTTATGTTTCTTATTACAGACGTATGAGAAGCTGTGGCAGTTTACATAATTCCCTTTGAAATAGTAACTTCTATACTCTTCATGGATGGACTGTAGATAATTGTCCACAGACTCAAAAATTAATAATTTCCTAGGTAGGGATTGAATAAAAATACATTTGAGAAAGAGCTTCCTCTTTGCCTGGAGTCAAATATCCAATAGCTACTTCAATGAAAAGAAAACAAAGACATATCCAATTATGATTTTAACCAGCAGCAAGTGACCTGTATTTTATTATGGTAGTCAGCTGTTTTATCACACACACACACACACACACACACACACACACACATAAATAAATCACAATTAAACAACTTTGGGAACAAAGAATCTGAATCAGGACAAAATGAACTTTTCCCACAAAATCCAGATATGTGTTTTGTTTATACTTGCAACAAGCTGTGATTCCCATGTGAAAGGTATCAATCTATTTCCTCTGCCTGTCAATCACTTGTGTCACACAGGGTCCTGGTATGTTGGGTCATGACCTTCTTCCTGGATAGGAGCCAAAAGCCACCAGTAATTTGGCTGCTATAATTATTTAGACCGTTTCTAATAAGCCTAAAAATGTGATGTTAACATTTTTCACATGTTTGTAGACTTCTGGCCTTCAGGTTATCCTCAGCTTGCCATTGTACACTTTAGTTATACTGGAAGAAAATATAATTTTCAATAATTAAACTTTGATTGTTGGTTTACTTTGGAAACAACCTTGCCTCTAGGACCATAAGATACTATTTCTTTAGAATTTTTTCCTAGGATGGGGCAAACTTTGACAATAATCAAAATCTTTTCAACATAAATTTACTGAGCATTTACTACGTGCTAGGTTCTGAGAATTAAAAGAAAAATATCAAGTTCAGGTCTTCAAGTAGATGAACTGACAAAAAATTAATTGACCCTTTATGTGATTAGTAAAGGCACGTGGTTTAAATCTCTGATCTATGATTATCAAGTACATGACTTTGGATATATTATCTGTGTACAAACTGGGTCACGAAGTGAATAATCACACAGGTAGTATATGGAAGAACTGATACCTAGACCTAGGAAATGTGAATGTATAGACTATATTTCTAACCACTATGCCATTCCAGTTCTGGAGTCTGAGTTGGTTGCTGGGTTTATACATGGAAGAATGTCAAATGCCATTTTGAAGAAGTGGGACCATGTGGATATATAGTATATATAATGTAAAATTTATATATATATATATGTGCATATATATATATATATATATATATATATATATATATATATATAAACTGGGAAGATGTGGATATATGTATAATACATAATTTATTTATATATACATACATATATAATTTAGCAGTATATGGGAAACATGGAAAGAATCCTATAGCCTTAATCTGAATAAATGTGTCTTTATCATCTCTTTAGAGAAGCTTATCTTCAATCAATTTTTACATACCAAAGATCCAGTAAGAACAAAAGAACTGGGTGCTTCTGAATTGATTCTGTAGAGGCAGGTCCCATCATAAACGTTCTTCAGGATCAGACTGGAGAACTGGAGTTCCTGACTGACCTGGAGCCATGTGCTTGGTAACCACACGGGTAAATATCTTCAGCCAATCACAAACAGCAGAAAACAAAGTCAAACATTATTAGAATCCATCCTTGGCAGTTGAAGGATTTGGATTCAGTTTCAAAAACATTTATTGAATAGAAATTAAAAAAAAAAATCAGCCTGGGTGTAATGGCTAATTTTATGTCAACTTGAATGGTCAGTGGGGTGCCCAGATTAAATGTTACTTTTGGGAGTGCTTCTGAGGGTGTTTCCTGATGAGATGAGCTTTTGAATCGGTGGACTCAGTAAATCATCCTCTTCAACATGGATGGCTTCCCTGGTACCTCAGCTGGTGAAGAATCTGCCTGCAATGCAGGAGACCTGGATTCTATCCATGGGTTGGGAAAATACCCTGGAGAAGGGAGAGACTGCCTACCCCAATATTCTGGCCTGAAGAATTCCATGGACTGTATCGTCCATGGGGTTGCAAAGAGTTGGACACGACTGAGGAACTTTCGCTTTCCCTCCAGTGAGTGTTATAAAAGCATAGAAAAACATGGATGCATCCAATCTGTTGAGGGCCTGGATAGAACAGGAAGTAAAGAAAGGAGGAATTTGCACCCATCTTCCTGCCTCACTGCTTGAACGGGACAGTTCACCTCACCTTCCCCTGCCTTTAGACTGAAGTTTACAGCATTGACTCCCTACTTCTCTGAACTTCAGATTCAGACTAAACTATACCACTAAATTCCAGAGTCTTTGGCTTGCAGACAGCAGACTGTGGGACTTCCCAACCTTCATAATCACATGAGCTAATTTCTAAAAACAAATATCTTTTAGTATCTTATTGGTTCTGTTTCTCTGGAGAAGCTTGATTAATACAGTAAATATACAAAAGCAAATGAAGAAGCAGCCTTTCCCTTTAGCTGTCTCCTTTAGCCGAAGGGGCAAATGCATGGACGGGTAACATGGTTGAGGTAGGATGTTCTCTGAAAAGGGAAGTGAAGGTATTAGCGGGGAGATATCATATAAACATAAAAATAGAAAAAAGGCAGATAAAGTTACCAACCGTTTTATCTCCTTTGGGCTTTCCAGGCGGCGCTAGTGGTAAAGAACCTGCCTGCCAGTGCAGGAGACATAAGAGATGAAGTTTCAATCCCTGGGTCCGGAACATCCCCTGGAGGAGGGCACGGCAACCCACTCCAGTATTCTTGCCTAGAGAGTCCCCTGAACAGAGGAGTCTGGTGGGCTACAGTCCACGGGGTCACAAACAGTCAAATGACCAATTAAATACGTATGCAGTTTCAGGATGAATGTTCTTGGTTTTTAGTCTGGGTTCACTCAAGCCATATTACTTGGAGAATGTGAATCACTTAGCTTCTCTGTGACTCAGCTTTCCCTTCTCTAAAGTGGTATCTATCTCCGTATCATGGAGATAAAATATGAAAAAAGTAAAGCTTTTAAGTACAGAGCCCGATACACAGTGAGAGCTCTATAAGTTGCATTTATTGTTTTATTAGTATTGTAGCCAAAGGGAAATGCCCTTTGAGGACATAAATACAAAAATAGAAACTATGCCAGATATTGGTCTTCTCTCTGACCAGACTGAGATTTTTACAGTCTTGTCAGAGAGACTGTAGGAGATGTTTACAACCTTTTTCCAGGAAAAACAAAAGAAAGGTTCATGCAGAAAACTGCCTGCCTGAAAGGTTGCCCTCCTAGTCATCTTTGGCCTTTAACCTATGCCTTGCCCCCTCCACCTATATTTATTTCCATTTAGAAATCTCTCGAATATGATTTTGTGGGTTGACAGTCTAATTTCAGAAGAAAATATTTGGGCCTGAAACAAAAATGCAAAATAGCAGAAGGCTGAGACTGTTGTTCCCAGAAACTGGCGCAGGAACTGAAAACACAGCTGGCTTCATATTTCAGGTTCAACTTAAAGCAGGTACCAGAGGCAATTAAGTTTCCTTGCCCCTTGAGTTTGAATATTTCAAATTTGTCTGCAGAAGTGAGTGAGGTGACCTAATTGTACCTCTGCTTTTCACATGAATTTATCTTCTTGAGTGACAGGATGTTGCTTTTTTAGGCGGGGGCCTCCTGTTTAATAATTCAGTAATTAGATGCACTGCTGTCAGCTGTGAAATCCCTAACAGCTTTGCAATGACAACATATTGGAGGCTTTGTGGTCCTCCAAGGTCTCTCTCGATGTCTTTAACAGGAAGGACAGAGGTAGGTGAGAGCCTCACTTAGGTGTGTGCCAACCCAGGTGTGGAGGCGGCTGTGGGTTTATAGCCAATGCCTTCATTTCCTCTCTTTCAGATCACATTAGCTGGGAAAACCTAGGCATGGTCTGAGAGAGTGGAAAAGAGTAAAAGTAAAATGCCTTATCATCCGTGCGCTATGTTTCTGGCTGAGACTTTAGCCAAGGGCTCATTCAGTGAGCATCACCTTTCTGGAGATGCACAGAGCTATCTCAATATGTCATTGTGTAAATTCCGTCTGCACAAAGGTATGTGCTTTTTTTTTTTTAAGACTTAAATTTTTTTTTTTTTGCAAGTAATGTATAATTTTTTTCTTTCTAGCAGAAACCACCAAAGGAAACAAAGAAAGGGGGAAAGTGCTAACAGCAGCATGTTAATTAGCAGATACACTTTGCATTAGCCAACTTAGGCACATTATGTTTTATGTCTTTGTTCACTGGCCAGGACTTCCAGCAGCCTAATAATTCACTCACAGAGCAGCTTTATCAAGAAGACACTGTGTTTTAGAAACTCTAAAAGATCATTTAGAGCAGTAACAAATTACTGCTTTTAATAAAATGCTTTTTTTTTCCACTCAATAGGACACTGTAAAAAAGAGGAGTCTATAGAGAAGTAGTCTATAGAAAAGGAACATTTTTATCTTTGAGAAAATAATACCAGGAAAATGATAATGTAGTTTAGAACTCATGGTACAAAAGGCAGATACAGAGCCTCACTCTCTGACATCTCTCTCTGTTGCTTTCCCATCAACCTGTCTGATCATTCCTTTATAGTCTCCTTCACAGGCTGCTCTGTCTGCAAGCTCTCTCTCCATTGCTGGGTTCCACCAAAGTCAGTGCTTAGCCTTTTGTTTTTCTCACTCTCCATATCCACTAATGTGATTCAATTCATTGGTTTTTCAAAATGAAGTACATATCAGAATAATTCCTCATGATTTCTAATCTACTTTCAAACCATGTGGATTCCTGGCCATCACACCTGCTCTGCTACGTGAGAATTACTAGAGGCTGAGCCCAGGAATCTGTATTTTCACAACTTTTCCAGGTGATGCTAGATCTTGGAATCTTGTTTGTAACCCACTAGCATCCTATAGGCTGCCAAAGATCATAAAAGTCATTTGTAGTTTCAGCTCTAAGCTCTCCCCCTTCAGCCTCAGGCATGGCTGTCCAACTCCTGATAAGCGGATAAGTGTTTATGCCTGGATGTTACTCAGATTCTTCATATGCAACACACGCCAACATGGTTTCTTGCCTTGTGTTCACTGAGTGATTGTTATATCCAAGCGGGCTTTAGACTCCTGTCTGTCCCTCATTCTCCACATTTACCCAACAAAATCATTTTCCTCTCCCAATCCTCGTCTAGGGTGTCAACCTTTGCGTGGGCCAGAGGAACAATCACACACTCCTAAGCTTCGAATTTGAAGTGAGTTACCTGCCACTCCTGGTTTTAGCTGCTTCATTGGTCGCATCTGGAATTTCTATTTTCTTGCTTTGGCAGACTCTGGATCTAACACCTGGGACGTGAGATTCTTGCCCCTAAAAGGACTCAAATAACCTCTAAGCCTTAGATGTGTGCTGCCTTAATTACTTCAAGTTCCTCTGGCCCCGGGAGCCCCTCTTCTGTTTATCAGGGACTGCCTTTAGATTTTGGTGGCTTACAGTGAACCTCTGTGATCAGACCCCCAAGCTCTGTTAGGGATATGTAGAAGGAACTTTTTGAAATTTAGAAATCTTTTATTTGCTTGACAAAGCTAGGCTTTTAAGACCATGGACTTAAAAAAAAAGTTAGTGTGAAATTCAAGCTGGGCAATGAGTTCTTTGTCCTAGATGGCATTTGCTGTTCCCCTGAAACAATTAATGCCATTGATCCAATGGGTGAGAAACCTCAGGGCATAGTGATTGACAGGGGAGGAAAAATACATTGTTTTCAATATCACCCGCCCCTGAGTCCCCACTTTCTCCCCCTGCCAGACCTTTGCACCTTTGAAAAGCACATTTGTTCTCAGAAAAGTGTTCTTCACTCTCCCGCCCAGGAAGGAGGGTGTCAGTTTTCTGTGTGGACTGTCCCAGTGAGGGAAAGCTTGCCCACCCTCAGAGACTGTGTTGAGTCCCATCTGGGTCAAGCAGACCCCATCTTTAATGGCACAGGACAGAAATAAACTCCCTGAAATGAACAGGAGTTCCTTTACCCCCAGAGGAGGCCGAAGTGGTATGGCGGGGGAAATTCCTACTGCCTGAGTTCTAGGGCCGTAGGCCCCTCATCATGTCTGGGTTTGTATTTGTATACCTTGCCTTTTAATACAACTCTCTATATCCATGCCTCCTGGCTGACTAGAAAAAGGAAAAGGAAAACTGGCAACAGAAAATGTGAGAAGTTGAGGTGAAGCCAGATGTTTTTGTTTGTTGTTTCTGTTTTATTTACTTATTTTTTCAAATAACCCTAGGAAAAAATAATGCCAATGGGAGAAAACTTGGATTTTAATACTACTATCTGTTGAGAAGGGAGATGACACATACCTGTCAAGGGCTGATGCAAAGTACTTTGTCATAAAACTGTCTTGAGTAGAATTAAATCCATGTAATCCTGTATGCTGAGTTGGTTAAAAACTCAAGCTGTTTCTTGATCCTGAAATGGTACCGTCAACCCCCTGCCACACACACACAATGTTGGGAGAAATAAATCCCCAAAATATATTATCCATGTTAGGTTCAACAGGGCAAACAAAATGCATAAGTACTTTGTTAAGCATAAGTGAAGTTAGATCCTGCAAGTATTTCAAACAATTAATGATCATAGATTATATTATTTGTTGTAATTATATTTGTTCAAAAAGAATTGTAAAGTATAATAATGTGCCACAGACTGTCCAGATACTTTAATTTTAGCTAGATCTTCTATGCTTTCCTGTAAAGTCTTGTATAAGTCTTTGTATAAGAGGCAAATTTAACAGTACAAATTAATGAAAGAGAAACTCCTTGTTTCATTCACAAGGGGATCCGCACATGAAGTACTGGGAAACAATTTCAGAAATTCCCTTTCCTCAACTATTCATGTGCTTTAGCTTCAGTTATGCTAGCATCTCTTTGCTCCAAAATTGTCTTGCTTTTCCTTTTCCACCTTTTCCATCCACATAATCCCCTTTTCTGTATTTCTCCTCCTACAAACTGTCATTACTTTATGGCTTACCATCCTGAGGGATTTCCTCACCCCTTCACAGTGTTGTTGGCTCTTTGCTTTCTTAGGTCTCTAGATTCTGCCTCATAAAAACTGAAAGTGCGGAGCGCTGATAATAATGTTTTGTATGCCACCGTTCTCTGCACAGATCCCTAGCACACAACCACAGTACCTGGGACACAGTAGATGCTTGACAATGGGGCCAGGAGGGAAGAAGAGAAAGGGATGCTGGGGCAAATGAAAAGGAAAGCTAGATTAGTTTATTAATTTTTATCAATGAAATTTATTTATTAATTATTATTTTAATTAATTAAAATTTATTTTTTTTTCAGCTGTCTTTACATGAAAACTTTACAAAAGAAATTTTAAACCTGATGAATGCCCACTTTTTGGATGAATCTACAAAGACATGAAACTAACATCGATTCTTTTTAAGACTTGCATGTGGATAAATGGATGGTTACACACAGTTGATTGCAAAATAACAGGGGATATTGTGGAAGGTCAATTCAATGTTAGACATTTTCATTTTATCTGAACTCTTGGCGTTTAGTTGAATCAGAGTTCCACATGCCATAGCTATGTAGGGCTTATTTCTGGCCCCACAATGAGCAGAAATGATGGTGGTGGAGATATTTGTCTTAGTTTTATCTTCTATACATTCAGAGACCTGTGTGGTCCTTCTCAGAGCTGTGTCACTGTGCAAGAGGGAACAGTTAACAACACAACTTAAGAATAAACTCCTTATCTTATTCAGAGGGCATCCACATATGAAATACTTAGAAAGACTGTTTAAAATCTCCTCTCCACGTGGTGAACATTTCGGCATTTTCATGGATAGGAAGTTAGAACTGACTTAGGTAGGTGATAGATGGTGGTGAGTCATCATGAAAACTACTCAAGTACAAGAGAACTCAATGCTCAATTAACAAAGAAAATTCAAGGTCACAGGAAAACAAAGAGCGAACCCTAAGGACCCATCTAAGATAACCAAAGGGTTATTCCCAGGGTTCAGCCCTACCTACCCAGTACCATTTCACTTTTGTTTTGGATGTAATGTGGGTGACACAGATGGTTTTGCTACCATCAGGAACTGTAACTAATGCAACCAATAAAAGCATTTCTTGTCTCTTTACATTTTCACATAGATTTACATTGTCTGTTTGCTCTTCATTTTCAGAATTTCTTAGAGTAAGGATGCTCATGGGTATTACAACCTTCTAAATCAAGGTTAGGATCCCGTGCTCTGTAGCGCTCACAGCTTGTTTCTTGGTGTGCTTAGGTGGCAGTGAGACACACAGGTCTCACACGGACGTGCAAATCTCCCAGCAGATTATATTTGCTTTATCATAAACTTTTATTAGATGTCTGTATACATTCAGTGTGTGTGTGTGTGTGTGTGTGGTGTCTTTTTATTGCCACTTCCTCTTTTCTGTCATCACTGCCTTTGCATATGTGGATATGTGACAAGAATCTACACCACTAGCCACTGTCAGGGTAACAGAAGCCCCCAAAAGTCTGTAAGTAAATGCAGTCTGGAGCCTTTTCTTGTATGGCTTTATTTTCAACACTTGAGACCCCAGGGTCTGTCCTCTTGCAACATTAATTGAGAAGTTCTCATGTGACAGAAAACAGGCGAATGGAGTGCAGCATAGGAGTCTAAGCAGTGCCAGGGATAAACCTACACGTTCACAGGCTGTATTCTGGAGAACCCTGTTACCGGAGAAGCAACATATCAGAGTCGTGGACTCACTCAGTGCTTAGTCAGGTAACCCAGACTTGCTGCGCTCACTTTGCTTCATTCCTTTGCATATACTTTTCCCTTTGTTAGAAATGTTCTTTCATGCCTTCTTTATCGCAGAAGCTCCTGCTTATTCTTAGACTTATTTCACATGTAATGCCTCTGCATGCTCTTCCTGTGTTCAACAGCTACTTTTTGAATTCTTGACTTCCTGTATGTAGCAGGCAGAAAATTGGCCTCTCCCACCCCTTCTCCAGTAGTCAAAGATGTCCACACCCTAACACCCAGAACCTGTGATTATGTTATCCAACATTGTCAAAGGGAATTAAGGTAGTAGATGGAATTATGGTTGCTAATCAGCTGACCTTAAAATAATGTTATCCTGAGAGGGGAAAAAAGAGAAAGAAAAGATTATACTGGTTTTCTCTGCCTGGGTCCAATGTAATCAGACAGGAAAGAGGGAGGCAGAAGAGGCAGAACCAAAACGGTGGTGTCACAAGAAAGATCTGATCAGTGTTGCTTGATTGAAAGGTAAGCATTAAAATTTAAAAGTAAATTAAATATTACCTAAATCAAGTTCTGGAACCATGAAATTCTTTCAGTGAGTTCTGTTAAGCTTCCATGGAAAATATAGTTTCCATACCAGCTAAGTTATTCCATACTATGTTAATATAAATTGGTGAGTTGGTGATGGACAGGGAAACCTGGCGTGCTGCAGTCCATGGAGTTGCAAAGAGTCTGACACTACTGAGGGATTGAACTGAACTGAACTGTTCTACTGTGGAAAATAGTATGCAAGTTCCTCAAAAACCTAAAAATACAGTTACCATATCTGATCCAGCAATCCCATTCCTTGACATATATTCAGACAAAACTATAATTAAAAAAGATATAAGCACCCCAATGCTCATTTCAGTACTATTTACAACATCCAAGATATGGAAACATATCAGCTGTCCATAGACAGCTGAATGGATAAAGAAAATGTGGTACATATATACAATGGAATATACTTAGCCATAAAAAAGAATGAAATAATGCCATTTGCGGCAACATGGATGGGTCTAGAGATTATCATACTTAGTGAAGTAAGTCAGAAACAGACAAATATCATGATATCTTATATGTGGAATCTGAATTATGACACAAATGAATTTATCTACAAAACCGAAACCTGCTCAGAGACGTAGAGAACAAACTTGTGATTGCCAAGGTAGGAGGGTAGGGAAGGGATGGACTGGGAGTTAGGAAGTAGAGCCAATTATTAGATGTAGGTAATAGATTAACAACAAGGTCCTACTGTATAGCACAGGGAACTATATTCAATATCCTATTATAATGGAAAAGAATATGAAAAAGAATATATAACTCAATCACTTTGCTATACCGCAGAAATTAACCCAACATTGAAAATCAACTATACTTCAATAAAATAAATTTGAAAAAGAGTTATTCCATACTAGACAAGGAAAAGTTCAAGATGCTGCTAATCCCTTTTCTGAAGCTAGCCCAATCCTATTATTAAATCCTGAGGGAGACACAAAAGGAAATTAGGAATTCTCATATCTTATAAAAATAAAGCCACAAAAGTTCTAAGAAAAATACTAATTCTACAGCTATCACCACTACCTTTATTACATTATTCATTGTGCACTTGTTATATTTCTGGAACCAGGTTAAAAAGCATCATCTCAGGTAATCCTTGCAACTCTATTAGTCACAGTTTATAAATTACAGAACTAAGGCTTAGTTTTCTAAGCCTTTTGTTAAATAACTAATTCAGAGTTACAAAGCTAACAACTGGTAGGGTGAGATATTCCCACAGATTTGTCAAACTATAAATCTATTAAATAAGAATAATAATGTCTTAAAATAATCATCCTTGACTCCCAAATAGTGTGTATCCCAGGGATATATAGGATGGTTCATATCAGGAAACACAAGTACACCTAAAGAATAAACAAAAGCTACCAGAATATCAGAAGCCAAACTCATCCATTTTCAATAAAAAAAATTAGACAACAGAAAACAAAAATCAGTATACAAACAGGCAAAATCAGAACCCAGTAAAATAAGAAAATTATTGTTTTCGTAACCAAAAAGGATAAAAACTCCAGTTGTAGTTAAATAATAAATGGAGAAAAAATGGAACAATTCCTATTAAAGACAGAAGCATGACTATAATACCTACAATTTTTTAATTGCTCAATATTTTTGTAACTTCTAGTCAATATAAAATACATTAAACAAGAATAATGTTTATTAGGTAGTATGAGACAAAAACTTTATTTGAAGATAATGTTGTAACATACCCACTAATTCCATGAAAATCACTGACATACTGAGAACTAATGGCATTTTATAAAATGATAGAATAGCTGATAAGTACAGAAAAATCAATAACTTTCCTATACGATATCAGTAAGAATCCAGAACCTATTAAAAGAAAAAGAATAAGATCCCACAGCAGTCCAAAACATTGAATTTTTAGAACTAGCATAAGTGGTAGCACAGATGGTAAATAAAGAGTGTGACTGCAGTGCAGGAGACCCAGGTTCAGTCCCTGTGTTGGGAAGATCCCCTGGAGGAGGAAATGGCAACCCACTCCAGTATTTTTGCCTGGAAAATTCCATGGATAGAGGAGCCTGGGGGGCCACAGTCCATGGGGTCTCAAAGAGTCGGACATGACTAAGCAATTAACACTTCAACACTTCAAAGAGAAATATATATAAACTTACAATTAAATCACAGAAACTTACAAAGGAAGGTACAAGAAGCACTGAATTTTTATTTTATATAAAATATACAAATACAAAAGCATATATTAGTATCCCAATGTCCCTTTGTTCCTGGAAGGTGTGCTGAGACTGGAAGAAATAGCAATTCTTATAACCACTCACACTATGGTTAGTGCAAATTCCAATGAAATGCTCTAAAACTTGTGAATATATTCTAAGGTTAATCTAGAAGAATAAATAGATGAGAATAAAGACATACTTGAACATGTACATAAGTAAAGGCATATTTACTTTACAATTATATTAAAACTTAAAGCTACAATAATTAAAGAAGTTACTCAGGAATACCCTTAGGAAGCTATTAAAAATATTTATGATTCTAAAGTAAATATCCTTTGGTGTGTTTGTGTGTTTGTATTTCAGCTTACAACATGATAGTGAAAACATTTCAAAGATATGGAAAGTGATCAATTGCTCAATAAATCATCGTGTGAAAATCGGCTACTATTTTTCAAAAGCATGTTAAATATTTGTATTACAGTCATGCATAAAATCATTTTTCCTTTAAACTCAGAACAATTATGAACAATTACATTACTTAATCTGAGGAGGGAGAAGGAATTGCTACAGTGTAAAAGTACTGGGAAAATTACAGATAGATATTAACTTATAGATAGATATTAACTTCTTGTAACCTTAAGGCAAAGCTAAAAATAAAAAAAATGGAAATATATTTACAACAAATTAAAAAGACAAAGAATTATTATCATTTGTGCTTAAAGATTTAAAACCCAATGAATAAGATATTCAACATTCCATTTAAATATTCAAAAGATTTTAACAAAAATTTACATATGCAAGGTCATAAATCTTCAATAAGCAAATATTGAATAATAGACTTTCAACCTAACAATAAAGAGAAAAGTTAAGAACAGTGTAATATTGGAGTTTGTTTTTTGGCCTAACAATTAAAACAATTCAGCTAAATTTGATCAGATTTGTTTCTGATGAATTATGCCACTTTCTATAGGTGAAAATATAAATTATCAAAAGTATCTTGAAAGCAGCTTGTCAAAGTATTGTCAAAAATCAAGAATATTTATGCATTTTGTTTTATTAAATTCATTTCTATGTATCTACCATACTACCATAAATAGTATATTTACAAACTTTGTACATAGACTGTTTATTATGATGGCATTCTATTTCTTTATTTTCGGTTGTACTGGGTCTTCATGGCTGCAAGTGGGCTTTCTCCAGTTGCGGGGTGGGGGGGGCTACTCTTCCTTTCCGTGGGGTGTTAGCTTCTCATTGTGGTGGCCCCTCTTGTTGCAGAGCACAGGTCCTAGGTGCCTGGGCCTCAGTAGTTGCCACACACAGGCTCAGAAATTGTGGCTCGCAGGCCCTAAAGTGCTTAGGCTTTAGTATTGATGCACGGGCTCACTCACTCTGTGGCATTCCTTCTTGGACAAGGAATCGAACCTGTGTCTCCTGCACTGGCACATAGATTCCTATCACTGTGCTACCAGTGAAGTCCGATGGCATCATTCTTAAAAGAGCAAAAAATTGTTAGCAATTTTCATGGACAAAAGTATGATAGGTTTCATGTGACAAATAAAGATATCATTTTGAGGAATATTTTCTGACACAAGAATTATCCTAATATAGTTTTAAATAAAAAGGCACAATGATCTCTGTTTTGCATTATATATATATATATGTGGATATATGTATACATACATATATGTGAAATGTTAGGTAGAGGCATGTTAACCTGTTAACAGCAAGTATCTCTAGTTGATAAGAAAATTTTACTCTTTTGTTTCTCTATTTTCTAAATTTAATGTAGTGGTGTCTTTTCCTTTAGCTTTACAAGTAAGACACAGACATGGACACCAACAGACAGATACTGATTTCTGAAAGAAAGACCAAAAAAAATTGTTTCACTATTAGTATTCCCACTTAAGTAGTGGATGAAAAATTTAGAAACTTTTTTTGACACACATGAAGTATCCATCTTCTGTCTTTTCTTCATGAAGCCAAATATAGAATTAAATAGGATAGTGAAGGGATTTACACAGTAAGCTTTGTACTATCAGTTTATGAGTTCTAGTAAACTTCACTTTGCTAATAGTTCCTGGCAACTGATGTAGACTTTACGACTATAGGAAGATTTTTAAAGTGTAAGAAAATTCAAAGGTCCACAAAGAAACCTTGGATCTTACTTGAACTTACTTAAGAAGCATCTCGAAGTCCTTGGGTCAAACTGCATGGCTGTGAATTTTTATGCGAGACAGTGTCAGTCCAGAAAACTTCCTAGAGGAAACTATGGAGGGCGAAATATAGGAGAAAGGGGAGAGTGTGGAGTGAAACCTTGACAAAACTTTTAATATAATAATAGAATGGAAAAAAAAACTGAAGAAACAAAAAGTAATTTCTTGATAGCTAGAATTATTTGTTTAAAAGATTATTTTATAAGAAGCAACAAATCATTTTGAGCTTTGACCACGGTGCTCAGTCCTTGTTTAGTTAGTACTCAATTAACTCTGCTGAATCTCAGAAAGTGAATTCATTATTTTTATGATATTGCTTTGAAAAAACGAGAAAAAAATGTCTTTGAATACATAAGGAATGAAGAAAATATTCAAATGAAAACATTTACACTCTGAGTATTAGAAAATATGGCACAAGTTTCCCTAGTCTAGTAAAGTTTTTTTTTTTACCCTGTATTTTACATCTTCCAATGGGTGCTGACCATTAAAATTGTATTTGGCATAGAGGGGAAAATGTAGAAAAATCAACAACTTAGGGAGGAAACAAATTTTAGGTTTGTGTTTGCTAGGTTTTTTCTCATTAATCAAGTGAGTTAGTAATGTTTAAAAAAGACAGTACTCTGAATATGGCATTCAGAAGTCACAGAGAAATTCTACTGAGAAAAATAATGTTGGAATCTTTTTATTTGTCACAGCATCAAAGAGTGTTTCAAAGATTAGGGGGCTGTGTTCTGTGCTTTTCTCCAAGTTTGCAAGATAATGGAGATTATTTTGTTTTTGCAGATGTTTAAAAACATGATGTTAAAGACAAATTTTTTCAACTAGAACCCTCAAGAAATGTCACTTCTGTGTCTTGCAAAGAGAGCCAGCATTTTCTCTATGTAAACATCTGCTGGGAACATTTTAAGGGGAAGTATTTTAAATAATGACATTTGTAGCTTCTTGTCTTTAATAACCTTGCAAAAGAAGGGAAATGAATTTGTGATACATTCCTTCCCAAAGCAACTTTTCTTCATTGACGTGGATCAAATTGGCTGATCAGAAAGTGAAAGCATTAACATTATGTTAGGTAGAAATGGTTAAAATTGTCTGTATCAATCATACCTGAGAAGCACTCATAAATCATGGGTTTCTTTAACTCCCAAAACTCCAACAGTTCATTGTAATGCTCACTTGCTTATGGCAATTATACTATGTTTCTATGTACATAATTGGATTTTCCATTAAATTAAGCAAAAAAAACAACAAAAGCGAGAGTCAGGGAACTATAAGTTAGCTCTACAATCTGAACAAAGCAAATTTATTTGTGACTAGAATGGAAACTTCATTTTGTCTTAACCAATGTAGATGTTTGGGGATAATTCTCTGTAGAAAATGCAAGATATATAGCTAGGCTTTTTAAGGTTCTAAGAAAGAGACACATGCAGATTGCCTTTGGTAATAGGTATTTATGGCAAGGATACCCTAGGATGTAATTTCAGAAGTAATGCTGTCTTGTACTCTGGATTTCACTACTTAAAAGAACTGAGGGTACTGCAGGCATTATGAAGTATGACAATGAGTCAGTATAAAGGTAGTTTAGTAGCTTTCAGATTAGAAACTAAGTTCAAATGATTTACACAGGTCAAGAAATATTTGTTTAAGAAAATCTACTACAACTCAGAAATAGCAGTGAGAATCGGTTGTTGAAGCCTCTACCTGATCCATTAACCCCTCTTTCCTCTCCAGGCTCGATATTGGAGAAGGACTGTTGCAAGGGCTCTATGCCGGACCAGGGTGAACAAGGAGATAAATGATTACTTGAAAGCATGCCCAAACCACCTACATGATTATCAACATGGAGATTCACTGGCACAAAAATCTTAAATACAACTTTTGACCAAACACTGGCTCTGTAATAACTGATCCTAATAACCTATTCTAACCTAAGTGTAACTCCCAGGAACACAGACATAAAAATTATATGGTCATCCTTGGTAATCTGGAAAACTGTGCGCATGTTCAAGATTGTGCCCTTTCAGGAGAAATCAGAGATGATACTTCTAAGTGCCTAGTCACTTGCTGAAATATATATTAAGTAAATAGATAGATATATAGATAGATAAACAAACAAATGAACTCCCTGAACTGTGGTAGCCACCTTCAAGCTACACATACATCCACTGGTAAAAGGTAAAATTAACCTTGCTAAGTGGGCTTAAATATGGCCTTTGACTAGTAAGTGGCTTATACTGATGCAGGGTCAATGCGTAGCAAGCCAGACAACAATATAAAAACAAGGTTTATAATCTGAGTGGAGAGATTTGAAGTTTCGAATTGTAAGAGAACCAGATTTGCAAACTTGGTTCAACAGGGTCATTAAACAAACAAGCAAACAAACAGGCAAAAAGTAATGACAACCTCTGGCATGTGTGAGTTGGGAAAATATTACATGGAGCTGCTAAACATACAATTTAAATTTTCAGCTTTTAATAACAACAAAAAATTCAGAACTACAAAGAAAAAGGAAATTGTGAATCATGCAGAAAAAAACAAATGGAAGCTGCTTTTGAAGGACCCAGTTGTTGAATTTAACAGATAAATACTTCAAAGCAATAATTGTAAATAAGTTCAAATACTATAGTTAACTATGTTTCAATAGTTAAAGGAAGATATAATGATAATGTTATTAAATAATGTAAATCAATACAAGATATAGAAATGATTGGATATTTCAATTTCCAAATTTCCAAATGGAGATCCTAATATTAAAAGTGCAACTACATCAAAAAATTACTAGCAGGCAGGACTCAGCAATAAATATAAGCAGGCAGAAATAAAGAATGAGAAAACTTTAATATTGATTCAATAGAGATATTACAATCTGAAGAATAGAGAAAAAGGAATGAAAAGAAAATAAGTCTTAGAAAAATGTGGGACATCGATAAATGCACAAAAATTCATATAGTCGGGATATAAGAAGTAAAGGTAGCTTAGTCGGTAAAGAATCTGACTGCAATGCAGGAGACCCCAACTTGATTCCTGAGTCAGGAAGATTCACTGGAGAAGGGATAGGCTACCCACTCCAGTATTCTTGGGCTTCCCTTGTGGCTCAGCTGGTTAAGAATCCACCTGCAGTGTGGGAGACCTGGGTTGGGAAGATCCCCTGGAGAAGGGAAAGGCTACTCACTCCAGTGTTCTGGCCTGGAGAATTCCACTGGGGTCGCAAAGAGTCAGACACAACTGAGTGACTTTCACTTTCACTTTTAGGAAGTAAAGGAGAGAAATGGACAGGGAAGATACTCAAAGAAATATAACTGAATACTGCCAAAATTAGATGAAGGCTTTAAACATTTCCTCAAATCAACAAACTCTAAGTAAGATAAAAGCAAGTACATATATATATATATATATATATATATATATATAAACACCTAGACACATCATAGCCAAGCTGCTAGCAGCCAAAATTAAAAATATAACTGTGAAAGCAGAGAGACTAAGGACACATACATGAGGAAATTACACAAGGATTAACAACTGACTTTCTATCAGAAACAATGGAGGTCAGAAGCAGTGGGGTGACATATTCGAAGTGCTGAAAGTGAAAATAATTGTCAACTAGTGTCATCTATCCAAAAAAAAAAAACTAGCTCTGAAAAAATAAAGGTGAAGTAAACATCTCCTAAGTGAAACGAATCCCAAGATAATTGTTTCCAGAACACCTGCTTTATAAGAAATACTGAAGGAAATTCTTCAGACTGAAAGCAAATTTCAATAGTCAGAAATTCAAATCAACAGAAAGAAAATGAAAAAAAAAGAGCACTCAAAAGAGAATTATGTACACAATTCCAAAAGACGGGATAATTGCCAATTTTCTACCTTCTTCTCTTAACTCATTTAAAAAGAAATTAGTAAAACAACATGTAAGTAATTATATTGTTGAGAATTAACATATAGAAATGTAATATATTTGACAATAAGAGGGTAAAGTGGGCATAAATAAAACTGCACTGAAGTGAGGAAATGGTACCAGACTGAAACTCCAGTACAAAGGCAGAAATAAAAACAACAAGAAATAGTGAATAAGTGCCCTATTATTATATGTATCACTATCAAATTCTTTATTTATATTCATTAATAATACTTGCTTTATATATTTAGGTACTCCTTTATTGAGTGCAAATATTTTAGAGCATAATAACCTCTTCTTTATTGATCCCTTTGTGTGTGTGTGTATGTGTGTGTGTGTGTGTGTGCATGTGCATGTTCTCAGTTGTGTCTGACTCTTTGTGACTCCATGGACTGTACCTACCAGAGCCCTCTGTCCATGGAATTTTTCAGGCAAGAATACTGGAGTGGGTTGCGATTTCCTACCCCAGGTGATATTCCCATCCCAGGGATCGAACCCACATCTCTTGTGTCTCCTGCATTAGCAGGCAGATTCTTTACCACTAAGCCACCTAGGAAGCCCTATTGATCCCTTTCAGTTCAGTTCAGTTCAGTTGCTCAGTCGTGTCTGCTTCTTTGCGACCCCATGAACTGCAGCACACCAGGTCTCCCTGTCCATCACAAACTCCCGGAGTCTGCTCAAACTCGTGTCCATTGAGTCTGTGATGACATCCAACCATCTCATTCTCTGTTGTCCCCTTTCCCTCCTGCCTTCAATCTTTCCTAGCATCAGGGTCTTTTCAAATGAGTCAGCTCTTCACATCAGGTGGCCAAAGTATTGGACTTTCAGCTTCAGCATCAGTCCTTCTAATGAATATTCAGGAATGATTTCCCTTAGGATGGACTGGTTGGATCTCCTTGCAGTCCAAGGGACTCTCAAGAGTCTTCTCCAACACCACAGTTCAAAAGCATCAATTCTTCTGCACTCAGCTTTCTTCACCATCCAACTCTCACATCCATACATGACCACTGGAAAAACCATAGCCTTGACTAGACGGACTTTTGTTGGCAAAGTAATGTCTCCGCTTTTAAATATGCTATCTAGGTTGGTCATAAACTTCCTTCCAAGGAGTAATCGTCTTTTAATTTCATGGCTGCAATCACCATCAGCAGTGATTTTGGAGCCCAAAAAAATAAAGTCTGACACTGTTTCCACTGTTTCCCCATCTATTTCCCATGAAGTGATGGGACCAGATGCCAACAAACATACATCTAGTCAAAGCTATAGTTTTTCCAATAGTCATGTATGGATGTGAGAATTGAACCATAAAGAAAGCTGAGTGGCAAAGAATTGATGATTTTGAACTGTGGTGTTGGAGAAGACTCTTGAGAGTCCCTTGGACTGCAAGGAGATCCAACCAGTCCATCCTAAAGGAGACCAGTCCTGGGTGTTCATTGGAAAGACTGATGTTGAAGCTGAAACTCCAATACTTTGGCCACCTCATGCGAAGAGTTGACTCATTGGAAAAGACCCTGATGCTGGGAAGGATTGGGGGCAGGAGGAGAAGGGGATGACAGAGGATGAGATGGTTGGATGGCATCACCGACTCGATGGACACGGGTTTGGGTAAACTTCGGGAGTTGGTGATGGACAGGGAAGCCTGGCGTGCTGCCGTTCACGGGGTCACAAAGAGTTGGACATGACTGCGCGACTGAACTGAACTGATGTTTGTTGGCAAAGTAATATCTCTGCCTTTTAGTATGCTGTCTAGGTTGGCCATAGCTTTTCTTCCAAGGAGCAAGTGTATATTATTTAGTATGGCATTATATAATGGGAAAGGGATCAATATATTAATAATAATAATAATAATAATAATATTGATCCTTTTACCATTATATAATGCCATATTTTGTTGTAGACATTGCTTAAAGTCTATTTTACCTGACACGAATATTTGCCCTAGCTTTCTTAGCATTCCTGTTTTCATGAAATATCTTTTTCTATCCCTTACTGTTAGTCTCTGTGTACCTTTAGCTCTAAAATGAGTCTCTTGTAAGTAGCATACAGATGACTCCCCTTGTTTTGTTGTTTGTTTGTGTGTGTGTGTTTGAATCCAATCAGCCATAGTATGTCCTTTGACTGGAGCATTTAGCATTTTAAATAGTTATTGATAGGCATGTACTTATTGCCATGTTATTACTTGTTTCTGGTTATTTTTGTAGTCCTTCCCTGTTCATTTTTTCCTTTTCTTTCATCCTTTGTGGTTTGATTATTCTCTTTAGCAGTATTCTTGGGTTCCTTCCTTTCAACTTTCTGTGTACTGTCCAATTTTGATTTGTGGTTACAATGGAGTTTATATGTTTACCTACAACTCTATCCATTTATTTTAAACTGGTAGTCATTGAAGTTCTAACACATTCTAAAAGATCTACACTTTTTTACTTCCCTCCCTCACATTTTGTGTTTTTGAAGTCATGTTTAAAATCTTTATGCTTATCCCTTTACTGTTCATTTTAGTTATAGAGGCATCTACAATATTTTTTGTCTTTAATCTTTGTTGCATTTCTATATACTAGTAAGAAATTATCAGAAAGAGAAAGAAATAATTCATTTAAAATTGTATAAAAGACTAACTTACTTGGGGTAAACTTAACTAAGGAGGTGAAAAACCTATACACTAAAAAGTATAAAACATTGACAAAGAAATTGTAGTTCCTACACAACTACTAAGGAAATAACACAAAATATAACTAAAATCATTAAGATATTTAAAGTATTTCATTAGAAAATATTCAACTAACTATAAGGAAAAAAAGAGGAATAGAGGGAAAAATACACGAGTTCTATAGAAAACAAAAACACAGCAGCAGAATACAGACAACCATGTCAACAACATTAAATGCAAATTAACACTCCACTCAAAAGTCAAAGATTGTCGCATTTGAAGTACAGGTGACATACTTTATTTTTTGATATTTATTTATTTTATTATTTGACTGCCCTGGGTCCACAAGAGATAGAAAACCAATCAGCACGGGAAAGAATGAGAACAGTATTTAAAGCAAAGAAAGAGCTTTAATGAACATTTTCCAGGATATACCAAATGTTTGGCCATAAAGCAAGTCTCAAGAACTTGTATTAAACGTTAAAATAACACCAGAAGTATGTATTCAACCCAAAACAGAATAAAAGTAGAAATCAATAACAGAAGGACATTTGAGAAATAAACAAATATATGGAAATTAGAGAATCCACTGCTTATTAACCAATGATTCTGAGAAAAAATCGTGGAAAAATTTAGCAAATGCTTTGATGGGAATGTAACTGAAAACAAAAATATACCAAAGTATATGTGATGCAACTAAAACAGTAAGAGAAAACTTAAGAGTTATAGTAATAAAAAGGAAAGATCTCAAATCACTTAGTCATCTACCTAAAGTAGAAGAGGAAGATCCAAACTAAGCACATAGCTAATAGAAGAAAGAAAATCATAAAGATAAAAGAATAAATAAATAAAGCAGAGAATAGGAAAAAAATCAAGGAAGTCAATGTAATCAAATATTAACTCTTTCAAAAACTCAACATAACTGACAATTTTTAGCTATGCTGATCAAGAGAAAAACAGACTTAAACTGCTAAAACTGGACATGATAGAGGGCACCTTCCTACTAACCCTGGAGAAATGAAAATGAATAAAAGAGAACATTATGAGCGATTGTATGACAAATTAGATGACCTAGACAAAAATGGGCAAATTCCTAGAAAATATTGATCACTTAAATTGACTCAAAAATCTGATGTGAACAGCCAATTCATTGGAAAAGACCCTGATGCTGGGAAAGATTGAAGGCAAAAGAAGAGGGCAGCAGAGGGTGAGACGGTTGGATGGCATCACCAGTTCAGTGGACGTGAACTTGGGCAAGCTCCAGGAGATGGTGAGGGAGAGGGAGGCCTGCTGTGCTGCAGGCCATTGGGTCACAAAGAGTCTCAGACATGACTTAGTGACCGGACAACATCACCAGCTAAAAAGAGAATGTTATGATTTATTCTATGACAACAAATTAGATGGCCTAGACAAAAATGGGCAAATTCCTAGAAAATAATAATAAAATTGACTCAAAAATAGAGAATATAAAAAATTACAATATGTAAAAGCATTGAATTAGTAATAACCCCCCCCAAAGATATCACAAGAAAAGATTCATATGCCAGTATTCCTTATAAGTACAGATACAAAATACAGATACAAAGTAGTAGCAAGCTGAATCCAGAAACACATAAAATGCAAACAATTATAATTCAAACAATGTACTGTACCACATTAACAGAATAAGGGACAAAAGCTATATGATCATTTCAATACCTGCAGAATAAGCACCTGGCAAGATCCAACAGCTTTTTCTGATTAAAATACACTGCAAATGGGAATAAAATAGAACTTTCTCACACTGATACATGACATCTATGACCAGCCTAAGCAACTTGATATTTAATAGTGAAAGACGAAATGCCTTTCCCTTAAGATCAGAAACAAAACAAAGCTATCCACTCTCACCTTTTCTGTTCAATACTCTGCTGGAGGTTCTATTCAGGACAACAGAGCAGAAAAAAAAAAGTCACTGAGATTGGAAAGAAAGAAGTGATACTATCAATACTAGCTCATGACATGATCTTACCTATGGGAAAGTCTATGAAATCAACAAAAACTTTTAGAACTCTTAAGATCAGCAAGGTTGCAATACAAAAGGTAAACAAAAATTAATTGTATCTCCATGCAATTGCAATGAGTACTCTGAAAATAAAATTAAGAATTGGTGATTTGTACAAAGTACATTTATTAGGAAAGAACAAAAACTGACTTAAAACTCTGCATTAAAAAAACTAAGATCATGGCATACAGTCCTACCACTTTATGGCAAATAGTAGAGGAAAAAGTAGAAGCAGTGACAAATTTTATTCTCTTGGGCTCTCTCTCTTTAGTCTCTTGGACGATGACTGCAACCATGAAATTAAAAGGTGCTTGCTCCTTGGAAGGAAAGCTATGACAAACCTAGACAGTGTATTAAAAAGCAGAGACATCACTTTGCCGACAAAAGTCCACGTAGCCGAAGTAGTGGTTTTTCCAGGAGTCATGTACACATGTGAGAGCTGGGTTGTAAAGAAGGTGGAGCACCAAAGAATGGGTGCTTTTAAACTGTGGTGTTGGAGAAGACTCTTGAGAGTCCCTTGGCTGCAAGGAGATCCAACCAGTCCATCCTAAAGGACATCAGCCCTGAATATTCATTGGAAGGATTGATGTTGAAGCTGAGATTCCAGTACATTGACCATCTGATATGAAGAGCCAACTGACTGAAAAAGACCTTGATGCTGGGAAAGACTGAAACTACAGAAGAAGGGTGAGGAATTGCATGAGGTAGTTAGATAGCATCACCGAGTCAATGCACATGAATTTGAGCAAACTCCAGGAGATAGTGGAGGACAGAGGAGCCTGGAGTGCTACACCCTTGGGGTCACAAACAGTTGGATACAGCGACTGAACAACAATTCAGGTTATCATGAAAGTATGAAAATAATGGTTTAATGTTATATATGTAATAGATACATATACAATATTTTGTATATTATGGGCTTCTCTGGTGGCTCAGATGGCAGAGTCAGCCTGCAGTGTGAGAGACCCAAGTTCGATAACTAGGTTGGGAAGCTCCCCTGGAGAAGGGAATGGCTACCCACTCCGGTTTTCTTGCCTGGAGAATTCCATGGACAGAGGAACCTGGTGGGCTACAGTTCATGTGGTTGCAAAGAGTCAGACAGGACTGAGGGACTAACACTTTCACTTCACATTGTATATTGCATAATTAATATATTATATTAACATAATATTAACTAATATTCTATATTAATTAATGCATATATAATATTAGTATATTTATCATATAGTATATGCATATATATTACATGTAAAATATAGCATTATATGTATGATGTTGCATATATTTTAAGATTATACATAAAAACCTAAATGATATAATAAATTTTATGTTATGGGCTTCTCTGGTAGCTCAGCTGGTAAAGAATCTGCCTGCAATGAGGATCTTCCTGCAATTGTATATTGTATAAAACAATATTTATATATATTATAATATATATAACATGTATATACAATAGATAATATATAATACATTTTAATATAAGATATATTATATAATATACATATAATATCTATTATATATGAGCTACTGTATAAAAGATATGATATATAATATATACTATATATTATGGTAATTATATATAATCTGTAACCCTAACCATAATATATATTTGATATATGTTATATGATACATAAT
Organism: Okapia johnstoni; assembly: GCA_024291935.2. Lineage (NCBI taxonomy): Eukaryota > Metazoa > Chordata > Mammalia > Artiodactyla > Giraffidae > Okapia > Okapia johnstoni. The sequence goes on from CM044326.1 coordinate 7,605,615, forward strand.
ATGTAATATATAATAATTATAGAATATAAAATATGGGATAATTTTATAACATCATATATAATATACCTGTATATGTTATGCATATATATTATACATTTATAGTATATATATATATTGCATATATATTATATATATATTGCATTATGGACTTCCCAGGTGGCACTGGTGGTAAAGAATCTGCCTGCCATTGCAGGAAACATAAGAAACATGAGTTTGATCCCAGTGTAAGGAAGATTCCCTGCAGGAGGGAATGGTAACCCACTCCAGTATTAGTATGTAGCCCCACTACAGTCCATAGAGTCTCAAAGAGCTGGACACAACAGAAGCAACTTATCATGCAGGCACATACATATAATTTATATTTTATATATACACATATGCATATGTTAAGTAACATACTTTTGTTATGTTATATATATATATATATATAAATACACACACACACACACACACACACACACATACCAACACACCTGATGTTTCATTATGTTAAATGATAAAACGAGAAACTCATGTTTAGGTCAAATAGCTATTCTACTATTTCTAGAAAATTTGCATTTGGTTTGGGAAGTTTAGTACCCAGATCAATCTGTATATCCTTTGAGGTAGGACCTACTTTGTGTGAAGCTGAAGAACACATTATACTCGATTCCACATATACTTGACAGAACAGTAATTTTAAAACACAGCTTGTCCCTATTTCGAAGTCTTCATGTTTGTTATAGTTTCAGGTCTAATGCACATGTGGAAATAGAATGACAGAGTGTCCTTTCTATAATTACACTGAAAAATTCTCCATCAGAGGTGTTGGCATACTGTGGCAGGTAGGTCAGGTCAGGTCCTGCCACTGCCCTGCCTCTAAACACCAATGACTTCTCATCACACTGCAAATAAAAGTGAAACTCTTTCTCCAGAGCCTGACCCTGCTTCTCCTGTGGATTCCCTTCTTGTCTAAAAGGTTCTGTATGCTCAGCCACACTGGCCTTCTCTCAGCTGCTAGCACTGCCCAGACTCATTCTTTCCTTGGGTTTGTTTTTCCCACCTCTGGAGTGGTCCTTTAGAGATCCCTTCATGGTTCAGTGATGTCCTCAAGGCCTTTGCTTTGACATGCCTTTCTGTTCTCCATGCTCTCCCTGAAAATACCCCCGTTTCCATTCACTTGTCTCCTTGACCTATCTTCAATGCACTTACTGCTACCTAAAATTTTATATGTGATTATACATTTAGTTATTTGCTTACTTATTTTCTCTCTTCTTCACTAGAACGTCATCTCTTTGAGGTCACAGATATTTTGTATTTTGTCTACTCAGATCTAGAGGAGAACCTGGTATATAATAGATACTCAATAAATATTTGATGAATGGATTAAATTGTGATTCTGTCTAGTTTATCACCCATGAACAAAGAATTCAAGAGATTGATTGTTCATTTTTTGGTTTCTCAAAACTTTATTTTTAATAAATGCATGAAAACCTAAAATCAGTGAGATGCAAAACTAAAAAAAAAATCTCTTGGAAAGAATCTAGTATTGACTGTTGGTTTAAAAAATTCCCAAAGAAAAGAAATGAGAAATGAAAAATTTCACAAAATGAATAGTGTTTTCCTTACTATAAAGTCAAATCTATTTTACTCTTTTTTAACCCAGAGAAATACAGAAACCAAAAAAACTAAAATAATTAACACTACAAATGATGTTTTCAGATTACATGTATGTGTTTAAATCTATATTCATTTATGTGTGCACACCCATAATACATATATATATTATATTATGTATGTATTCTGAACACAATTAGAGACATGAAATTTCAACGGTGAATCAGATACATATGGTCCAAACCTGGGCTCTGCCATTTCCTCACTGCTTGAACAAATTATTTAACTTCAATGAGACTGAATTGGTTTTTCTTTAAAATAGGGATCGAGTCTAATTCACAGGAATGGTGTAAAGACTAAATTTGACAGTAAATGTTCTATACCTGGCAGAATGCCTTGGACATTGGAGGTTTTCGCTGAAAAATAATTCCTCATTCTCCTTGCAGAACTTTCTGGGCTTTTTCCTCTCTACGTAAATCCTCTTCAGCTTTATCAAACATACAGTTATGGAATCTGAATCTTCCAGAGTCAGGTTCTTTTCCTGTATTTCTCATATGTACTACAGATTTACCTAAGATCTGATAAAAACATAAATTTGGTAAGTTAGCCCCTACAAACAATAAAAAAATGGAATAAATTATGGAAATTCACATACATCTATTTGCAATGGAAATGTTTTATTAGACTTTATAACAAAACTTAAAAACAATATCAGAAGTTAGTGTGTGTCTCAGGTAAGTAACTGGATAAGCCATATGTTGCAAGATATTGAGTTTTATCCATACGGAAATGCCTTTAGGATGCTGTAGTAATGTAAAACTTGAAGGTAGACAGAGAAGGGCAGAAAGGTTCTGACAGGCAGAGCATGAATTGTGGCCTGCTAACCTGGATCCAGATGCTAGCCAGAAGAGAACTTTAGTCTATAGGCTATAGAGAAAACCATCAGGAAGTCCCTTAAATTTAATATTTATCCAATCATATTGTTCCATTCTGATTCACTTACTAAAACTCCCAAATGTGTTTAGCCTAATATTCTCAGTAGTATAGACAAAATTAAAATGATCTGTCATTTCCACCTTCCTGAAACGACTGGGATGGAAGAATTTTCAACCCTTTCCTGTGTATAAAACACCTCCACAAAGGCAAGACAAGACAGTAATTCAGCCAGGGCTGCAATATGCTGCTGCAACCAGAACACAAGTCCAGAGGGTCTCCTGGAACACCATTAAAACCACGTGATGAACTGAAATGCTGCCTAAACTTGATCTTCAGCAACAGTCTTCTTCAAAAGACCTACTGGGCCGAGAAAATGTCTTTCTATGAAGAGGCTGACATTTCACAGTTCCATAGAATATATTTCTTATAATTCCAAACAGATCTTGTAAATCATGTGTTTCTCTGGTTTCTTTACAAATCTTTCCTCTTTGTGTCTCTTCTCTATTTTTTTCCTCTCACTATCTCAGCAAAAATAGAAAAAAATGTGGAGGAAGCATTTAGCAAGTTGCTAAAATGCACTGTAGAGGATTACTAACAGAACAAATATCTTTGACGGCTTTTCAAATAACTCTCTCCCTAATCCTAAGCATGACTCTTCTCCCAGGAAGGGGACTAGTCAGTCCCCTGATGGAGAGATTAAGATGCTGAATTCAGGGAAGTGTCTGTGAAGTGTACCTGTTCCCGTCTCCCTAGGGCACTACCGCGAATACAGGAGTGTGATTTCATTATGGCCCAAAGAGCTGTTTTTCCCTCCGTATCACCTGCTGAGAGCCTGTCTTCCTATTCTTTGCCTTTCCTTATGTGTTTGTGTTCAGATATGTTTATTTATTTTGATCATTCTCTGGGTTTCAGGCTGAGGAAATTTGTCTCTGAGAAGAAATTTTTATATATTTAGTATGGATCTTTTAGGCCCTTCACAAATAACCCAAAATGTTATAAAAACAAGTTAAAAGTTATGTTCCACACATTTTATAATCTATACGAATACAACACTCAGAAATAACATTAACATCATTATAATTCAGTATTGAAATATGATAACTACCTTTAAATTCCTGCTTACCTGAAAATATGTCAGTAAATGCACACTCGAAAAATTAGTTAGCATTTGGTAAATACAGTGTTAATATTAGCCCACATTCTCTGAAACTCCTTTTCTTATTACTCACGTAGGATGTTTGTAACAAGCAGATTTTCATTTATTCCCTGAACAGTTTACTTTTATTGTAAACTGAAATTTTCCAGTTTACAATAAATTGTATATAAAATAAATGCTGTGTTAAAATAAAACAAACAATTTTATTATAATGTATTAGGAAGTTATCTTAGAAACTCTACAATGTATATCTTGCAAGTTGAAGGATATGTTTAAGTTATTCATTTGGAGGGACAGAGAGAGGGGAAACAAATACTAATAAAAATACTTCCTTTGCTCTTCTTTCAATTCCAGAAGCAAAACTGTTGAGAAGAAAAATAGTTTCTTTTAAAAATTTCAGTATAGAGATCTATAAACAATGTGACTATCTTTTCAAGTGGGTAGTCCCTTTGATGGTGGGTCCTGGACTCAATAAAACAGCCAGAACAGCTTATACATTAATATTTTTGAAAAATCAGTCTAAAGGAGAAATCAAGGAAGTAACTACAACATGAAAGTTACCAAAAAATCATGCCCAAACCTCTCCAAATATATTGATATTCTTCGGACCGGTAATAATAATAATAAAAATAAAAAGCATTACATGCTTAGTTCCAGAAATTCTCCATTTCCATTATTGCTGGAAAAGCCATCTAAAAAGCACTTGAAGTTGATGATGTATGTTGTTTACTCTCTTGAAAAAACATCCTCTCCAAATAGGGGGAAAGGTTAGAAATGATTTGTACCGCGCTGATCAATTTATCTGAGCTGTCTTTCGGCAGATTGTATTAATGGAACTTCATTTTCTTTTATTCGGGTGACGGCCAATTTTTTGTTGTCTCCTAAAAAGATCAATGAACGTGTCTCGCCATCTTTTCACAAAACAAGATGATTTTCCCCCTAAACTTTAGAAAAGACATTATTTTGTTGTAATAGATTTTTTGCCCCCCTCTTTCTTGCTTTCCGCCCCCTGCAGTGAGTTTTGTAATGCCTGTCTATTCTTTTATATCTTTTGTAGTTTCAACTTCAATACCTTGAATTTCACTTATTTTCATCATTCTGGGTGCACAGATATCTTCAGGGACAGTAGTTCCTCCACTCTTTGAGCTGCACTGGGGAGACAGGCTGAGGTATTCACCACTGCAGTGTGAAAACACTATCAAAACAAGCATGCACAAAAACAAGAATGCATTTTGATCAGGACATTATGCACCACACCCTTCACATTCCTTAAAACTAAAAGCTTGCCGCTTTGACCAAGGCCCGGTGGGAATAGCCGATTTTCTCTTTGCGTAAGGAGAGTAGGGGCACAGGTAGCCCTCATTTGCCATTTTTTGATATTTAGAATGTTTCTGAACATGTGGATGCATCTTTCTGGTTGATGGAAACATTCTATTTTGTTTGTTTTATTTTGACTGCAGTGGAAAATATGATAAACATAAAGACCATAAAACCCAATTTATTTATGTGTGTCTCTTCCTAGTAGCTGCTGATTCCTGGTTCATTACACCTCTCCTCTCCCTCCTCATAATCATTCTCACAATCCCATGTTGGTTTATCACATGTGCAGGCTACTGGCATTCATAGGTGAAGTGAAGTGAAGTTAAAGTCTCTCAGTTGTGTCCAAGTCTTTGCTACCCAATGGACTCATCCATGGAATTCTCCAGGCTAGAATACTGGAGTGGGTTACCTTTCCCTTCTCCAGGGGATCTTCTCTACCCAGGGATCGAACCCTGGTCTCCTGCATTGCAGGCAGATTCTTTACCAGCTGAGCCACAAGGGAAGCCCAAAAACACTGGAGTGCATTCAGTAGCCATTCCTGGCACCTGCAATGCAGGAGACACCAGTTCAATTCCTGGGTCAGGAAGATCCCCTGGAGACAGGATAGGCTACCCACTCTAGTATTCTTGGGCTTCCCTGGTGGCTTGGATGGTAAGGAATCCACCTGCAATGCAGGAGACCTGGGTTCGATCCCTGGGTTGGGAAGATCCTTTGGAGGAGGGCATGGCAACCCACTCCAGTATTCTTGCCTGGAGAATCCCCATGGAAAGAGAAGCCTGGCGGGCTACAGTCCATGGGGTCACAACGAGTCAGCCACAACTGAACGACTAAGCACAGTTCAGCACAGCCCTTCCTGGAGCCAGCTGGTACATTCAGCAGGAGATTTTTCTAGATACTGAATAGCAGTGTAAGCCGTATACTAACTTCTCTTAACCTCCCCTTCCCAAAATAAGGAGCAAACACATGCTGAGAGACTACAGCACTGTTTCAATACACACATTAAGCACAGGTGGTATGGGTATCTACATCTTGAACACAGTATTTCATTTCTCCATTCTTACACACTCAAAAAAATATTTGAAACATAATCCAGAGGAGGAAAAAGAAACAGTATTGGTGCATTCATGCATGCATTTCTTTGCAGTGTCTTTAAAGCAAAAAAAAAAAAATAAGTAAAATCTTGATTTACTGAATTAAGGGCCCACTCCTGAATTATTGCATGCTGGAGAGTGAGTCAACCATGCTTGGCTTAGGACCTGTCATAAATCACCCCTCCCCTCGAGGGCCCCATAGCATACAAAGGAGGACAAGTGATGTCTGGACCAATGGGGTTCTGATAGGGAGAAGGAAGGGCAGACTCATTTCCTTTCATTGGTGATTGTCATCGTTATTACTCAAGTGATACTTGTATGATGAGTCTACATTTCTCCCTCTTATTTAATGCACAAATATAATCAATCCCCATGTCTAATAAGTTCTTTTCCTGAACATTTCATATTCATCATTTTTCTATTATTATTGCCATTATTTCAGTTCAGGGTTGTATCATTTCTGGCCTGGATGACCGGGTTAGCCTCCCAACTTGTCTCATTTCCTCTAGCATGGCCCTTGCTATGATTCCCCACGTTTGGCCAAAAAAAAAAAAAAAAAAAAAACCCTCTCTCAATTGCGAATCTGATCATTTCTCTGTATTCCTCAAACTTCTGAAAAGCGTTGCTCAGTCTTGGGCTCACAGCATTGCCATTTCTCCCCTGGAGCCCTCTAGGGTACTCTCTAGCCCTGCTCACACACGGCCCTGCAGAAATAGTAATTCTTTGCAATTCCTTTATTAATTCTGATATTTTACTCTTCTCAACTTTCACATGTACTCTAACCCTTCCTCTTTTACACTGAGCAGTTTCATACTTATTCTCAAAGATAAAGCTATAACCAAAATGAAAATGCTAAATCTAGCATGCACAAAGCACAATCTCTAATCAAATATTACTTTATTAGAAACCCCACCTAGGTTCTCAAGTGCAGCGAAATGCTTCTTTTCTATGTTTTCCTGGAAGCCTTTTCTAGGCCTTCATATAAATGACCACGGTTCTCTGACTATTGATTTAATTGATACTGGGAACTCCCACTGTTCTGTTAGTTCTGAATTCCTGGTGCAGAGTGGCACACAGTAGACACTCAAGAAATAGTTGAGGGACTTAGGCTAAACATATGTTTCTGTTAGGTTTCTTTGATTTCCAACCAGAAATTATGGAATACTAAAAGGGCATTTGGGCTCTGCAGGTGGCTCAGTGGTAAAGAATCTGCTTGCCAGTGCAGGAGACCTGGGTTCAATCCTTGAGTCAGGAAGATCCCCTGGAAAAGGAAATAGCAACCCACTCTAGTATTCTTGCCTGGGAAATCCCATGGACAGAGGAGCCTGGCAGGGCTACAGTCCATGGGGTCGCAAAAGAGTCAGACTTGACTTACTAAGCAACAACAGCAAAAACGGCATTCACTTATGAGAAAACATAGGCGTCAAAGCAGTTAAAAGAATGGACTAGCTGGTCCAATGGGAGTTAGCGCCAGTGAGCACAGGGGAATCAAGTTTATTTCCCTCCATCTCTTCAAAGCTGCATTCACTTATGTCTCTGCTTCTCTGCCTGTTTCACTCTTCTCTACTTCTGCAAACCAGTTCTCCAACCTACTCTGGTTGACAGCATCAAGCCCCCAGCCCAGTCTTCGTTTTGTAGAACATTCTAATTTGAATTGGAGCATTTACTAGACACAACTTAGAACACTGAATCTTCACTCGAAAATCCCAGTTGAGAGGAACTGATTACCCCCACTTGGAATTAACCACCTTGGCTCAGAAAGTGCTTTATCTGTCAGTAAAAATGGATTTAGCAGCTTTTCCTATGGGCAGGGGCAGAGGAATGGATCAGTTTTTATAGGAGGAGTGTTATAGATCAGCGAGTGTCAAAACAATGGATGACCAATTGTTATGCCCATTTCTCAGGGCTTACATAAGCAACTTGTATTTCTCAACTTATATAAACAACTTCATGTGTCCTACACTAGAAATGTACCTGACCCTTCGCTTAATGTGCTTTCCTCAAGGCCACTTAGTACTTCATGATCCCTGAGGTCTCTTCCCAGTTTGGACATTTGGTGAGGTCAGATTCTCCAGAATTAACGAACACAAATTTCTGGAGTCAAAACAGATTGTCAGAAGGAAGAGAAACATATTATATTAGAGTTACTGTTAATAATTCAATAAAAATAGTGACAAGAATGCAGACCTAAACCAATCTGTGTTATTTATGTTTTAATTAATAAGACTGCTAAAGGGCCTAGTTTAGGATGTCTCTCACTTTAAGTGCTGTGCTTTCACTTAATTTTTTTTTCCCGAAAGCATAATGTTATGAGTGGAATTCTGCCACCACCCCAAATTTGTATGCTTAAATCCTAACCCCCATTTTCCCTACTTTGACCTTATCTGGAAATAGGATCATTGCAGATGTAATTCATTAAGGTGAGATCATATTGGAATAGTAGGGCCTAATCCAATATGACTGATGCCCTAATAAAATGGGAAAATTTGAGCACAGACATGTGCACAGGGAGAAAGCCATGTGAAGATGCGGACAGAAAACAGGGTGATATGCGTACATGCTGTGGAATGCCAAGGGCTGCTAGACAACAACCACCAGAAGCCAGGCAAGAGGCCTGAAACAAGCTCTTCTTCACAGCCCATAGAGGAAACCGGCCCCAGCAGCACCTTGATTCTGGATTTCTGGCCTCCAGAGTTGTGAGACAATAAATTTCTGTTTGGTAAGGCAGCCCTTTCAGGCTAATATACATAATAATGGCAAAGTTTGGGTTTGCAAACTTGAGAAATCATACAAATATTAAATGCAATAAGAAATTCCACGATGACCACTAACTCTTCCAGATAAAGAGGTTTATTTTTTGAGATCAGCATATACAAAGAGTTGAGTTCACAGACAGAAGTCTGATGATTAACAATGTGTTGGTTCTGTAAATCTTTTTGAACTGTTTTCTCCCTTCTTCCCTTCTGTTAAATTTAACCCTGATTAGGTCTCACAAAATTACCACTTACGAAAGTCATCTAAAGTTATACCAATGCATGCTTTCTAACCTCAATTTTCTTGTCTACAAATTAAAGATGTAAAGGGAAATATCGCTTCGTGTTTATGGGAGGACTGGATAGTAAAAGAATGCAAAATGCTTTGTTGTCCTGTGCCTGGCACAAAGTAAGTGCAGAGTAAAATTGATTTTTCTCAAAGTCAGAAAATATTAATATCCTCTAATTAGCATAGCCTGGGATGGTTATGTGGGTTTCTGTGTTGGTTAAGTTCCATCTTTCTAAATAAATTATATTCCAGGTAGATGTGTTCTCCAAACTGATCACTTTTGGAACAAGAGGATAATGGGTTTACTGTCTATGTTTCTTCATTCTCCTCAACATCTAGCATAGTTCTGAGCACAAAGCATATTTTTTAAAGCTACACAAATAATATGATGGTCAGGGAAACTTATGGATAGGGTAGAGTTGAGTTAAAAAAAAAACATGTTAAAAAAACTTAACCATCTAGATGGTACAAGTATCCTGTGGGAAACTAGCTTTATAGCACTACTCTTAATTCTAAAGTTTCCAAATACATAGATAAAAATATGAACTGTAGCAGTAAGTGAAATTTATATCATATTCTGCCACTGATTTTCTCTGAGTACTGGGAAGTGATTTAGCTTCCCTGAACTTCATCAAACTTATCTGTAAAATGCTAGGTCTTTTGTGAAGATGGGAAATACTAGGTGGAAATGGAAGAAATGCTGACATAGCAAATCTGCCATTTAGTAGGTGCTCAGTAAGGTAATTGCCATTTACCTAGTTAATGCTTGAACTCTAAGGAGATGAGATAAATAGGGAAAACAGACAGAGGGAGAAAGAGAGACAGAAAGAGAGAGAGAGAAGGGGTGAAAAGAGGGAAAGAGGAAGGCAGCAATCAAGGAAGATTTTGTAAAATTAGCTCATGTGATTAGGGAGGTTGGATAAGCAAGTCTGAAATTCATAAGACAGGAGGTCAGTAAAATAAGAAAATGAACAGGCCAAAATCATGGTTAAGGGACAAAACTGATACCCTCCGTTCCAACCTTGTAGTTTCACATCAAGTAGACACATGAAGAGCAGTCATGTGCTGCTGAAGCGAAAGCTCCAATACTTTGGCCACCTGATGGGAAGAGCCAACCCATTGGAAAAGACCCCGATGCTGGGAAAGATTGAAGGAAGAGAAAGGGAGACAGAGGATGAAATGGTTGGATGGCATCACCAACTCAATGGACATGAGTTTGAGCAAGCTCTGGGAGTTGGTGATGGACAGGGAAGCCTGGCGTGCTACAGTGCATGGGGTCACAAAGAGTCAGACACGACTGAGTGATCGAACTGAATACGTGGCTGAGTCAGTTTGCTGTACAGTGAAAATTAACAGAACATTGTAAATCAACTATATTTCAATAAAATAAATTAAAAGTAAAAACAGTCATGTGTAGAAAAAGAAAGCTTTGAAGAGAAGAAGCTGCTTCTCCTCCTTGCCTTCTTTCATGGTAGTGATCGGCTCAGAGTGAAGAAAGTAGTACTTGATGCCTGTTCTATATCTGCTTCCAAAAGCCTAATCCTATGTGCATATCCTCTATTTATCTGAACTTTTGTTTTTAATCAAGATAAAAATAAAATTGAATGAAAAAATTACTATGCAAAGCAATTGAAGGAGGAGTGGGGTGTGGGAAGAGAAAAATGACATAGCAGTAGGTATAGAGAGCATCTATGTATAAAGGGTACAGAATGCTACCTCTCACCTATCCAGCAGGGGTTACTCAGTGGTACCATTTAGACACTTTTATTTTCTACTTTAAAGAGATCAATGAGTCTTAGTCTAAATATTTGCTGCTATTTCTTCTTATGGTTCAATGCCAAATTGTGACTTGGTTATAAATTTCCAGGAAAAAAATACAGATTTTTATATTAAGTCTAGAAATATAAAGGTTTTGCAAGGAATAAAAGGCACTATAAGTGCATATAGAAAAGGTGTAAGGCTTAAAACAGCAGAGACAAAGAAAGAAGGTTGATGAAAGAAGACAAAGGTAGATGTGAATTCCAGTTCAATATGGTGAGCTCCTCCATCCAGGGTTATACAAATGGAAGTGGAACGATAGTGAAAAGAATGAGCAGAAGGTGGATTTACTGCAGGTGAGATATTTCAGCAGATTACTGGAAGATGGAAAGCAGATGACATAGGCAGAAGGATAAAGGCTGCAGAGAAATTCGAGATTCAGAAATTGTACACAAAACCTGCAGCTGAGCAAGACTCCTTTATCTTTTTCAGCTGAATCCAGGGAACCTCTACACTCAGGGTTGACAGATATTGAATCAGAATTGGTCTGAAAACAGAGAAATCAAAATCTGATTACAGAATAGTTGTGCCAGGCACTCTGTTCTTCCCTGTTGAACGAGCCTCAACCTCCTGAGCCACAGACATTCAGGCATTTACTACTCAGAGGGTTTATTTGAAGAATTTAGATCAAAAATGGGCATAAAACCTAAATAGACATTTCTCCAAAGAAGACATACAGATGGCCAAAAGCCCATGAAAAAAATGCTCAACATCACTAATTGTTAGAAAAATGCAAAACTACATTGAGGTGTAACCTCACACCAGTCACAGTGACCATCATCAAAAAATTTACAAACAACAAATACTGGAGAGGGTGTGGATAAAAAGTGAATCCTTCTACGCTGTGGATGGGAATGTAAACTAGTATAGCCACTATGGAGAACAATATGGAAGTTCCTTAAAAAATTAAAATTAGAGCTAGTGTGTGATCCAGCCTCCCACTCCTGGGCATATACACAGACAAAGCCATAATTCAAAAAGATACATGTTTCCCAATATTCATTTCAGCACTATACAATAGCCAGGACATGGAACCAACCTGAATGCTCAGCAACAGATGAATGGATAAAAAAGATGTGGTGTGTGTGTATGTGCCTGCTCAGTCACTCTATCATGTCTGACTCTTTGCGACTCCATGGATAGTAGCCTGCCATGTTCCTCTGTCCATGGGATTCTCCAGGCAAGAATACTAGAGTAGGTTGCCATGCCCTTCTCCAGGGTATCTTTCCCACTCAAAGATAGAACCAGCATCTCTTACATCTCCTACACTGGCAACCAGTCTCTTAGTCTCTTTACCACTAACACCACCTGGGAAATACATAGAATGGAATATTACTCAGCACTAAAAAATAATGAAATAATGTCACTTGCAGCAACATGGATGGACCCAGAGACTGTTTTACTGAGACAGAGAACAATAAACACATACTATATGATATCACTTATATGTAGAATCTAAAAAAAATGGTACAAATGAACTTATTTACAAAACAGAAATAGAGTTACTGATGCAGAAAATAATTTTATGGGAGGAAAGGGCAAGGGGAGGGAAAAATTGGGAGATTGGGATTGACATACACACATTATTATATATGAAACAGATAATTAATAAGAGTCTATTGTACAGCACAGGGAACTGTACTCAATACTCTGCAATGTCTTGTATGGGAAATGACTCTAAGAAAGAGTGGATATATGTATAATTGATTAACTTTGCTGTACAGCGGAAAGTAATACAGCATTATAAATCAACTCTACTCTACTCCAATAAAATTTTTTTTAAAAATAAAGAATTTAAAAGAACCACTTCAGGAGCATTTGGAACTATGTTGAGAGTCTTGTTGACTCAGAGTTAACCCAAGTGCTTCCTGTCCCATCTTTGGGAGAGTCTCAGGGTAAAGTTTGGTTCTCTTCTCACCAACTGGGAGAAAGGCAGATTTTCAGCTACTCCTGTGCATCCAATTTCCAACCTGCTTTCCATCCAGGGAAGAAGAGTTGAAAAGTTTGCTATATATATATATACACTTGTGAATCCATCACTGCAGAGAACATATTCATCATCACCCAAAGGTTCCCCAAGTCCTTTGTAATTCTTCTGTCCTGTCCCTTCCTGGACACTGATTCTTTGGTCCCAGGCAACAAATGATCTGCTTTCTGTCACTGCAGATTAGTTGCATTTTCTTTTATTCTAATATTTTATATAAATGGAATCATATAGTACATACTTTTTTGGCCTGTCTTCTTTCACCTCTGTACAATTATTTGAGATTCATCCATATTGTTGTATGTAATGGCAGTCTATTTCTTCCGAGACTAAAATGGGAAGAATAAAACTGTCTTTATTCTCAGAAGATATTATCACTGATGTGTAATATTTGGTGGAATAAAATAGTAGTAGCATAAAAAGTGAATTTAGCAAGATTTTAAAATGTGCAGAAACCAATTGTATTTCTACATCTAGCAAGAAAAATTGGAATTAAAAATAAAAATTAACTTCTAGAATAGCACAAATTATGAAAATCTTAGGTATAAATCTGGCAAAAATGTGTAAAACTTATACAGTAAAAATGAAAAAAAAACTGACCAAGATAAATTAATGAAGACATACATAAGTAGGAAGATATACTGTGATTATCTTGAAAAAACTCAATATTTTTAAGGTACCAATATTCCACATTACTAAATATTTTTGTAAAACTTGACAAGATGTTCTAAAAATCATACAAAAATTCTAAGGACTTAGAATAGCCAAAACAATTTGAAAAAGATCAAAGTTTGATAACTAATACTGCTTGATTTCAAGGGTATAAAGTGACAGTAATCAAAGCAGTGGTGTATTGTTATAAGGGTATCTAAATAAATCAATGGACTAGAAGAAAGTACATAAACAATCTACTCAATAATGTGGACAACTGATTTTTAAAAGATGGAAAGGTAATTTAGTGCAGAAAGGATACTTTTTTTAAAAAAATAAATGATACTAGAATATTTTGTCGGCTTCCCAGGTGGCGCTAGTGGTAAAGAACCCACCTGCCAATGCAAGAGAAGTGAGAGACACGGGTTCGATCCCTGGGTCGGGAAGATGCCCTGGAGGAGGGCATGGCAACCCACTCCAGTGTTCTTGCCTGGAGAATCCCATGGGCAGAGGAGCCTGGTGGGCTACAGTCCATAGGGTTGCAAAGAATACGACTTGACTGAAGTGAATTAGCACACAGGCATGCACTAGAATATTCTACATCCATAAGCAAAATATGAAGTCTTATAGATACCTCACACTGTACAAAAAATTAACTCAAGTGTATCATAGACCTAAATGTACCACATAAAACTATGACACTTCCAGAACATAGGAGAAATCTTTGTGGCATTGAGTTAGGCAAAGATTTCTTAGCAATGACATTAAAAACATGATGTATAAAAAATAAATTGATAATTGAGATTTCAGCAAAATTTAAACCTTCTGTTCTTCTCAATCTCTGTTAAGAAAGAAATGATCACAACTTGTATATTTCAAAGACTTTTACTCAGAATACATAGGAAACTCTCAAAATTCAACAATAGGAAAAAATGCAATAAAATATGGGCATACAATTTGAGCAGACACCTCACCAAATTAGATATGGCTGACAGGAAGAGGAACAGTTACTGTCTATGATTAGTCATTTAGGAAGTGCATATTAAAACCACAATGAGGCACTGAGTTCAGTTCAGTCGCTAAGTCGGTTCCAACTCTTTGCGACCCCATGAATCACAGCACGCCAGGCCTCCTTGTCCAACACCAACTCCCAGAGTTTACCCAAACCCATGTTCATTAAGTCGGTGATGCCATCCAACCATCTCATCCTCTGTCATCCCCTTCTCCTCCTGCCCCCAATCCTTCCCAGCATCAGGGTCTTTTCCAATGAGTCAACTCTTCACGTGAGGTGGCCAAAGTATTGGAGTTTCAGCTTCAACATCAGTCTTTCCAATGAACACCCAGGACTGGTCTCTTTTAGGATGGACTGGTTGGATCTCCTTGCAGTCCAAGGGATTCTGAAGAGTCTTCTCCAATACCACAGTTCAAAAGCATCAATGAGGCACTAGTGAACATCAATTAGAATGACTAAATTAAAAAAAAAATTAGTCATACATACTCAGTCTTGGAGAGGATGTGGAGAAGTAGGAATTCTCATATGCTACTGATAGGAAGAGAACATGGTAAAAATACATTGAAAAACACCTAAATCATGTCCCTTATGATTATACAGTGGAAATGACAAATAGATTCAAAGGATTGGATCTGATAGACAGAGTGCCTGAAGAATTATGGATGGAGGATTATAACATTGTATAGGAGGCAGTGACCAAAACTATCCCAAAGGAAAAGAAATGCAAGAAGGTAAATGGTTGCCTGAGAAGGCTTTATAATTAACTCAGAGAAGAAGTGAAAGGCAAAGAAGAAGTGGAAAGATATACTCAACTGAATGCAGAGTACCAAAGAACAGCAAGGAGAGATAAGAAAGCCTTCTTAAGTGAACAATGCAAAGAAATAGAGGAAAACAGTAGACTAGAGATCTCTTTAAGAAAATTAGAGATATCAAGGGAATGTTTCATGCAAAGGTGGGCACAATAAAGGACAGAAATGGTAAGGACCTAACAGAAGCAGACGATATTAAGAAGAGGTGGCAAGAATACACAGAAAAACTGTACAAAAAATGTCTAATGATCCATATAACCACGATGGTGTGGTCACTCACCTATAGCCAGACATCCCGGAGTGTGAGGTCAAGTTTAGGAAGCATTACTACAAACAAAGCTAGTGGAGGTGATGGAATAGCAGCTGAGCCATTTCAAATCCTAAAAGATGATGCTGTCAAAGTGATGCACTCAAAATGTCAGCAAATTTGGAAAACTCATCAGTGGCCACAGAACTGGAAAAGGTCAGTTTTTATTCCAATGTCGAAAAATATTCAAACTAACATGCAATTGCACTCATCTCACATGCTAGCAAGGTAATGCTCAAAATCCTTCAAGCTATGCTTTGGCAATATGTGAACTAAGAAATTCAAGATATACAAGCTGGGTTTAGAAAAGGCAGAGGAACCAGAGATCAAATTTTCAACATTTGTTGGATCATAGAGAAAGCAAGGGAATTCAAGAAAGGCATCTTCTTCTGTTTCATTGATTACCCAAAAGCCTTTGATTGTGTGGATCACAACAAACTGAAAAATTCTTGGAGATGAGAATACCAGACCACCTTACCTGCCTGCTGAGAAGCCTGTATGGAGGTCAAGAAGCAACAGTTAGAGCCTGACATGGAACAACAGACTGGTTCAAAATTGGAAAAGGACTACATCAAGGCTATATATTGTCACCCTGCTTATTTAACTTATATGCAGAGTACATCATGAGAAATGCTGGGCTGGATGAACCACAAGCTGGAATCAAGATTGCCAGGAGAAATATCAGCAACCTCAGATATGCAGATGATACCACTCTAATGGCAGAAATTGAAGAGGAATTAAAGAGTCTCTTGATGGGAGTGAAAGAGGACAATGAAAAAGCTGGCTTAAAACTCAACATTGAAAAACCTAAGATTATGGTCCCATCACTTCATGGCAAATCAATGGGGAGAAAATGGAAACAGTGACAGACTTTATTTTCTTGGGCTCCAAAATCACTGCAGACATTGACTGCAGCCACGAAATTAAAAGATGCTTGCTCCTTGGAAGAAAACCTACAACAAACCTAGACAGGGTATTAAAAAGCAGAGACATCATTTTGCTGACAAAAGTCCATATAGTCAAAGCTATGGTTTTTCCAGTAGTCATGTGTGTATGTGAGAGTTGGACCATAAAAAAAAGGCTGAATGCCAAAGAATTGATGCTTTCAAATTGTGGTGCTGGAGGAGATTCTTGAGAGCCCCTTGGACTAAAAGGTGATCAAACCAGTCAATCCTAAAGGAAATCAGTCTTGAATATTCATTGAAAGGACTGATGCTGAAGCTGAAGCTCCAATAGTTTGGCCACCTTCTGTGAAGTGGCCACTTATTGGAAAAGACCCTGATGCTGGGAAAGACAGAAGACAAAAGGAGAAGGTGGTGGTGGCAGAGGATGAGATGGTTAGATGGCATCACCGTCTCAATGGACATGAGTTTGAGGAAACTCTAGTAGATAGGGAAGGACAGGGAAGCCTGGCGTACAGCAACCCATCGTGTGGCAACCAGTTGGACATGTAGTGACTGCACAACAACAACAATAAAAAGGAGTGGACGATAGATATATGAGATGAGAGAGCTGGATCTCAAAATAAAAGAGTACCTATTTATCACTTAATTTATATAAAACTCTAGAAAATGTAAATTACAGTGACAGAATGCAGCTCAGAGTTTGCCCAATAGGAGAGGGGGATGGAGAAATTAGCAAGGGACAGGAGAGAACTCTTGGCTGCTGTATATGTTTCTCATCTTGATTGTGGTGACCCTTTTACAGGCATATAGCTGTGTCAAAACATAAAGTGATACACTTTCAAAATGTGCAGTGTACTGTACGTCAGTTATGCTTCTCAACAGAACTGTTAAAATAGCAAAAATAGTAATGATAATAAGGTATAAAATAAAATCTGAACATGGAGTCACGGTAGCCAATTCCCCAATGAGGGACTGAACCTGGACTCTTAGCAGTGAAAGCACAGAATCCTAACCACAGGACCACTAGTGAATTCTCTAAATAGAGTTCTTGCTTTGGCAAAACTAATCCAAGGTGATGGCAGTCAGAATAGTGCCTCGTTTGGGAGGGGGCTGTTGGGGGCTGGGCGGGGACAATGAGTGGGAAGGGACAGGTGGGAAACTTTTCAGAGCAGAATGTTTACATCTTGATCTATATGATAGTTAAAAAAAGTAAAACAACATTTAAATGATAATTGAAAAATTAAAAAAAAAAACTTTTAGAAACATTAAGATGTGATGCAATGGAATAGAGCACAAAGAACTGGACTTTCCATACTGTTTTCTATGAAAAAAGTCAATGCTTCTTGCCTGCTTTCCCCTCCCTTGGAGATTTTGATGCAATTAGCATTTTAGAGGCTCTAAGGATTTTGCAGTATAGCAACTGGCTTAACTTTGTTTTAAACCAGAGTTTCCAAGACTTATTGGACCACTGAAGCGTGTATTTTTTTTTTTATTTAACACTTTTAAACATCTGATGGAACATGTGTTCCAAGGGGATATAATTTAGGAAACACTAAACAAACCAATTAAAAATATACTGTTAAAAATCTCCGGAGGTTTAGAAAGGTTAATTGTTTTTGTCAGAGCTCACACAGCCAGCAAAGGGCAGAGGCGGGACTGAAAACACTGAGAAGACTGATTCAAAGGCCAATCCTCTTCCCTCCAATCGTCACTTACCTGCTCCGGGCCTCGGTTTTCTCATCTGTAGCATGAGAAGGGAGAGCCCATAGTATGGGAGACAGCAATCAGTGGGTTGCTTTCTTCATGTGTATTTTGGGTAGCTTACTTAAACATTCTAAACTTCAGATTCCTCAGCTGGAAAATGAGAATAATACTGTTAATGAAATGAGAACTCAAATAAAATCTATACAGCATCTTTTATGATGTAATATGCTTAATGATCATCTACTAATATGTTTCTATAAAATATTATTTCATTTAATCATCATAAAACTCTAAGAGAACAGTATTATGCCCATTTACACACTGGAAAATTAAATTCCAGAGTAGTCAATCAAAGACCAGAACTCTGAAGGTATTAAGAAGTGGAAGCCCAGTTTCATGCAGATCCCTCTGCCTCTCACCTCTTTCCCTCTAGGATATCACTGGTTTGAGTGCTTCATTGTGGTGGATCAGGGGTCTGTTTGGAACTTATTGCTATATTTTATTCTTTATATCACAGAGAACAGAACTCATTTACGGCACCTCTGTAATTTAAGATTTGAAAAATGCAGTGTTTTTCATTACACTTGTCATTAATCAAGTTCTCAGGCTGTCTCCAAATTTCTCTTTGAGAAAAATAGCAATCAGTTTTGATATGGAAATGGATTAATAAAAAGAGTATATATATACCCCCACTACAAAAAAAAAGAACCCAAACCATATAGCCTATTCTTTAAACATAATGGGAAATAATATTATTGTAGCATGTCCTTCCAAAATATCAAGAAGTAAAGGTGTGCTTTTAACATTTTAATTCACAATGAAAAACACATTAATGATGAGAAGGCAATATGTGACAGGTACATCATCTTAACATGTGAATAACCAGACGTTACCAAGTGGAAGATCCTCTAAACACTGCTCTGCCAACACCAAGTTTTTATATAAGCTAAATAATAATATTAGCTAGCCACTTTTCACAAGAAACTCATGCTTTTGCGTATCTATTATATATCTTGTCCTGTGGTTGATAGACCTAGAAAGATAAAGTCATTCATGATTCTTCACTTATATAATATATTAACATTTTAAAGAAAATGAAAAGCAAATGAGGAAAACAACTTCATTAAGTAAAAGAACTCTAAAAGAAAAAAAGTGAACTAAGATAATAGAAAGTCAACAAATTCAAACTCTGACATGATGCAAATTTCAGCACCGTCTGGTCCTCGTGGACTCTTCGACTCTCTCCCAATGCTACTGTTCCCTGCTGTAGCTCTTTCTGCTCTTTCATTATGATTAGTGTTGCATATTCTTTTTTAAAAGTAAGCATAAATTATAGGCCTTGACCTAAACATTTGTTGACCTAAGCATTTATTCTCTCAATATTTACTGAGAATCTGACTAGGTGAAGATGCCAAATTAGGTGTTAGACTAAAGGAGATATCTCTCTAGTTGAGTAGGTCTGAGGCTTCTTGTCAAAGATCAGCCATTCTCACCAGTTCCCTTCAAGAGTACACCGGATGAACTGATGAATGCCCTTACTTTTAAATATCACCAAACATCCAGTCTCCTGAGTCATACCTAGCACTTTGGGAAACCATTACGTTTGGCATAGAATGAGTACTATTAGCAGCTACCATGTTGCTAGAGTGATTGGTACACTAAAATCTATAATTATCTCCTTAGGTTTATTCTAACTTCCCAAAGCATACTGCCTCAAGAATGTTTTTTCCTCCCTCCCTTTTTCCTTTCTTTTTATTTCCTCCTTTCTTCCATTCCTTCTTTCCTTCTCTTTAATACTGTCTAAGATATACATTATAAGGAAGTAACTTACAATCTAGAGTGGCAAACAATTTAGTACACTCATATAATGAATGCTATTATTCAAGAATTATAGTAATTTATGAAAATATGAGATACGGGTAAGACATAGAAGAATGTCACTCTAAACAAAGTTGTGTTCTTAAGATCTGGTAGGCTTGTTTTTACAAGAGTACTGTAGGCAATACTTGGCTGGCTACCATATTTTTTATATACAGCAGTCCATGGGTTCTGGTAAGGAACATGGTTTCCAAGAGGTCATTGGACCTCAATAACAGAGCAGAGGGAATGCTGACTGACATTAGATATCTAGCTTTTCAAGCAGAACTGACTGGTTGCTGGGCTGTGCATGTTAAGCAATCTATTGATCTAAAGTTCTGATTTCTCAAGGCTTTTACGAAGAACATGACTAAGACACGATAAAGTGCTAAAACTGAAGGAAGACTTGCTGATGGGAAACAAATGATTCTACCTTTAGCATTGATTGTTAATTGATTAAAAATAGAGTAAGTGCAAACCTACACAATCACTTCAGACAAGAGACACGTTGACTAGCAGCCACAGACGTCTGCTTTAATCTTCTTCTACAAGACATTTCCCAGGAAGGGGTATCTGGCAGGAGACATGGAGCCTTTAGTGTAAAGGGAGATTCTAAGATTCTAAGGAATGTAGACATAAGAAATACAGAAGAATGTTTCTTAGAGATGCCTCCCAGGTGTCTTAGCGGTAAAGAATCACCTGCCAAAGCAGGAGACACGGGTTTGATCCTGGGGTTGGGAAGACTCCCTGGAGAAGAAAATGGCAACCCATTCCAGTATTCTTGCCTGGGAAATCTCATGGACAGAGGACCCTGGTGGGCTGCAGTCTATGGGGTCACAAAGAGCCAGATGTGACTGAGTGACTGGGCATGGCATGGCACAATTCCTTATAGATTATAGGGTGAACTGAGCACTCTTTGTTGTGGAGTGGTGTTAATTAGGTCCTTACCAAGCCACTTTCATTTCTGAAAGCTTCACTATGGCCATTAACCAAATCCTTACTGTATTTTTGAAACTGGAAATCGGCTTGGGCAATGTCACATACAGCTGCATAACTGTCTTTTTCTGGTGTAGAGGGTTCAGAAATGGATAGAAACTGAACCCTGACATCTGGACCTGACATCTGCTATACATGCTTGCTTTCAGTGGGGGAAAGAAATAAACCAAACATTTGCGGTATGAGAGAAGAGTGCAAATTAATATTCTCTTTGGTCTTCAGGAGAGTAAAGGACATAGCTTCTTCCTTTTGCCCTAAAATTCAATGAGCTTAGTTGTAAAAGACCAACAAAGAAGAGATGCCATCAGCTTTTAGAAAAGAATGCAATTTTTTTAAAGGGAATAGAAAAATAACCTTAATTTCAACAATAAAAGAATGATTATATGGTAAAGAGAAAGTGAAATACTATAAAGAATGAGATATTTCTGGCAGAAATGAACCTATCTACAAAACAGAAACACACTAACAGTCATAGAGTGCAGACTTGTGGTCACCAAGTCAGGGAATGGATTCAGAGTTCGGGGTTAGCAGATAAAAAACATTATATACAGAATGAATAAACAATAAGGTCCTACTGTATAGCACAGGGAAATATATTCAGTATTTTGTGATCAACCATAATGGAAACTAATCTTAAAAAATGCATATATGTATAACTGAATAACTTTGCTATACAAGAAAAATTAACACATTGTAAATCAGCTATACTTCAATTACAAAAAACAATGAAATATTTCTATTCTTACTGATATTTAAAGGTATTCAGTACAATTGCAAATGAAGAGGTACAACATAATTATTCCATTCTATAAAAGAAAAATATGCATACTTATTTGTCTCTAAGTATAGAACAATCAACAATTCAGGAGCACCAAACCTATTAAGGTTGGAAGTGGAGGGTAGAAACAACTCCTGTGAACAAGGAATTGTACTTTATAGTTTCTCTGTGTGTATGTTTGTGTATGTCTTTTTGTGAGTGTGATTGTGTGAGTGTGTATTTATTTGTCTGTGTGTGTGTCTGCTTCCAAAAAGCTACTAGAGGTAGTTATTCTTTGACTAATTGTATACTTAAATGATTTTATATTTCAGTGTTCTGATACAAGAATAGCAAGGAGAGATAAGAAAGCCTTCCTCGGTGATCAGTGCAAAGTAATAGAGGAAAACAATAGAACGGGAAAGACAAGAGATCTCTTCAAGAAAATTAGAGATACCAAGAGAACATTTCATGCAAAGATGGGCTCAATAAAGGACAGAAATGGTAGGGACCTAACAGAAGCAGGAGATATTAAGAAGGGGTGGCAAGAATACACAGAAGAACTGTACAAAAAAGATCTTCACAACTCAGATAATCATGATGGTGTGATCACTCACCTAGAGCCAGATATTCTGGAATGTGAAGTCAAGTGGGCCTTAGAAAGCATCACTAGGAACAAAGCTAGTGGAGTTGATGGAATTCCAGTTGAGCTATTTCAAATCCTGAAAGATGATGCTGTGAAAATGCTGCACTCAATATGCCAGCAAATTTGGAAAACTCAGCAGTGGCCATGGGAGTGGAAAAGGTCAGTTTTCATCCAATCTCAAAGAAAGGCAATGCCAAAGAATGCTCAAACTACTGCACAATTGCACTCATCTCACACGCTAGTAAAGTAATGCTCAAAATTCTCCAAGCCAGGCTTCAATAATACGTGAACCGTGATCTTTCAGATGTTCAAGCTGGTTTTAGAAAAGGCAGAGGAACCAGAGATCAAATTGCCAACATCTGCTGGATCATCCAAAAAGCAAGAGAGTTCCAGAAAAACGTCTATTTCTGCTTTATTGACTATGCCAAAGCCTTTGACTGTGTGGATGACAATAAACTGTGGAAAATTCTTAGTGAGATGGGAATACCAGACCATCTGACCTGCCTCTTGAAAAGGCTGTATGCAGGTCAGGAAGCAACAGTTAGAACTGGACATGGAACAACAGACTGGTTCCAAATAGGAAAAGGAGTACATCAAGACTGTATATTGTCTCTGTAGTTATTTAACTTATATGCAGAGTACATCATGAGAAATGCTGGGCTGGATGAAGCACAAGCTGGAATCAAGATTGCTGGGAGAAATATTAATAACCTCAGATATGCAGATGACACCACCCTTATGGCAGAAAGTGAAGAAGAAATAAAGAGCCTCTTGATGAAAGTGAAAGAGGAGAGTGAAAAAGTTGGCTTATAGTACAACATTCAGAAAACAAAGATCATGGCATCTGGTCCTATTACTTCATGGCAAATAGCTGGGTTGAAACAGTGGCAGACTTTATTTTTCTGGGCTCCAAAATCACTGCAGATGGTGATTGCAGCCATGAAATTAAAAGACACTTACTTCTTGGAGGAAAAGTTATGACCAACCTAGACAGCATATTAAAAAGCAGAAACATTACTTTGCCAACAATGGTCCATTTAGTCAAGGCTATGATTTTTCCAGTGGTCATGGATGGTTGTGAGAGTTGGACCATAAAAAAAGCTGAGCACCGAAGAATTGATGCTTTTGAACTGTGGTGCTAGAGAAGACTCTTGAGAGTCCTTTGGACTGCAAGGAGTTCCAACTAGTCCACCCTAAAGGAGATCAGTCCTGAATATTCATTGGAAGGACTGATATCGAAGCTGAAACTCCAGTTTTAGCTTTGGCCACCTGATGCAAAGAACTGACTCATTTGAAAAGACTCTGATGCTGGGAAAGATTGAAGATAGGAAGAGAAGGGGATGACAGAGGACGAGATGGTTGGATGGCATCACTGACTCAATGGGCATGAGTTTGAGTAAACTCCAGGAGTTGGTGATGGACATGGAGGCCTGGCGTGCTGCCATCCATGGGGTCAGAAAGAATCGGACGCAACTGAGTGACTGAACTGAAACGTTCTGATACAACATCACAAGTGGAAATGAACTGCCATGAACTTTCAACTTATGTTTGAGATAAAGCGAACTATTATCTGGAAATAAGTTGCATCAGACCTAGAAATGTTTTCAATCAACTCTGATGACTGCATAGGATTTCTTCTGGCTATCACTGTTTTCACAAGATTTCCTCTGTATCTAGACATTCTCTACATTTGCGACTTTAAATCAACTTTTACATACCAAAGTGAAAGCAGCTCTGAGAGTCTAAATTCATTTTGTTTTATGTAGAAGGTAAAAGGAGTCCTAGATGATATTTGTTAGTCAGGTATTACAGAGACTGTAGTATTTCAACCTTTTCACTTTTGCACCTGTGCAGCTTCTGGCGCTGGATAGGATTCCCCACAGCGTGGAACTTTCTAACAGTATTTGAGTAAAATCAATATATGATATTGATTTGCTCCCAATCCCTGAACAATTGGTGTACTTCCAACCACCTTCACTCCAGTCTGTCCTGTAATTTAACCACCCATTTCCATCCTAACTCCAGCTCTTCTTGCCCACTTCATCCATCCTCCAGCTCATGTATCTCAACTCTTTTGTGATCCCATGGACTCCTAACCCACCAGACTCTTTTGTCTATAAGACTTCCCAGGGAAGAATACTGAAATGGGCTTCCAGTTCCTTCTCCAGGGGATCTTCCCAATCCAGGGATCAAACCTACGTCTCCTGCACTGGCAGGCAGATTCTTTACTACTGAGCCGTCTTGGGCCGTGTGTGTGGCACTAGCCCTGATGTAGAGAATTTCATCACATCGGATTCAGAAGGCAGAGTAGAATTGGGTATGCATTGTGGTTGTTTCTTTATGGACCAGCTCAGCAGACCTGGAAATATGATTCCCAGAATTGCCTTCCTGTTATGGTTTGAGTTAGGGTTGACCATACAGAAATCTGTGCATGATGGGGAAAGTGAAATGGAACAGTCGTTGCGCTCAGGATTTGGACCAAGGCTCCCAGCACCCCTGGAGCTCCTGTATGTTGCTGCTGTCTCACCTGTCTGCTGTGAGGGGGCATCAAGGCCCCTCTTTGCTGTTCCCATTATACCTCTTCCTTCAGCCTCATCAGGTCTTAGGCCAAGTTCATGGACTGATCTGTGGCTGAGGGTGTCAGCTCGTTCTGTAGACCACCCGTGCCATCAACGCTGCAGGCAGCAGGAGAGACAAACAGAAAATCATCATGGGTTCCCGTCATCTTCATGGCTTCCAATTTGTCCCCATGGATTTCAATGTGTCCTTGCCTTCTTTCCCTCTAAGTTCAGCTTGCCTTCCCCACCACCAGTTATACTAACCTATGTGACTCCAAATCCACTGCCAGATCCCACAGTTTTGTCAGGCCCAGTCCCCATAATAATTTCCTTACTTTATATCACTCGATGGGGTTCTGCTTTCCTTACTGAAACCTAGAGAACACAGTGACAGAAGCATTCTTCCTATTATTTGGTATATCAGGAAGTTCTGAGCAAAAGAATAGGAGATCTTGAAGCTGATGTTGCTTTATTATTTATTTAACTTATTTCCACTGCATGTGTGAGCATTTGACCCAACTGATGAAGCAACTCAGAGAATCCTCTGTCAGAAATAACTCAGAACACTTAAAAAAACAAGGCTTCGGAATCTGAGCAAACTTTTCTTTAGCACATCCTGATGGGAAAGAAAAGTTTTGTGCCCCCCCCCCACACACCTTGTCTGATGGGAAAACATTTGAAGCACCAAAATGTATATAATAGTCTCACTGTGCTACGCAAGTTCTAACAGTATTTACCTGAAATGTTTCTATCACCCCCAAACTTTGGGGTTTATGTTGATGATTGACAAGGAACAGATTGCACTGTCCTGAGCTACTGAAATCTAACGAATGCTACAAAGTGAATATAAACTGGAGACAGTTGAAAAAAAGAAAAAAGAAATCTAAGCTTTTTTTTTTTTGCTTTCCCCCTCATTTGCAGCCAACTAATCTCCCCACGCATTCTGATCGGCTCCCGCCTGGTGTCTGCGGTGGTGACAACTGATTCGTGTGTTCATTTGCATTTCCCCTGGTGCCAGCAGCGGAATACAGAACAGGCCTCCTGCTCTGGCAGCCGACACAGCACTGGCAAATCAGGGGGGCTGTCAGAAACAGCTGTCCATTAACAGAGTTGGTGGAAACAACCAGGAGCTGTTTGAAAATGCTAGGTGGGAGAACTTAATTGGAGTAGCAACTGTTCAAAATTAAGATTAAAAGGACCAGTCAGTCAGTGTGGATTTCATGACACCTTAAAAATAACGTTTCAGGTGTGATTAATGCCGCCTCAAGTTTGCACATTTCTCTCCTATGCCAATAGGGCCTGTTTGCTGCTGGGTGATTCCATGAGTATCTGTAGCCTTGAAAGCTCCGGGGTTCCCAGGGTCAGGATTTTATCCCCCATGCTGAGACCACTGCTGCTTTAAGAAAACAGGATTTTAATAAAAAGGAGTCACATGCAGATTAAATAGGATGGAGTCCAGTGGCCCTGGAAGAAGCAAAGTGGCAAGTTTTAGGGACAGACTCCTCTCTTTATCCACTCTGCCGGGGGGTGGGGGGGAGCTCAGGGAGGAACAGTCCCACCCCACTTACTAGGACCTCTGTGCCTGGAAGGGCGCATGTCCTTCCTTCTGGGCCTGAGTAGTGCAGCAAGGGAGTCCGTCTCTATGGCCCACTTCATCTTTGGCTCTTCTGAGTTTGTCAAAAAAGGATATCGTATGTGCCAGCATTGAAGTGAAGGTGAAGGGAAAGGGGTGGTGGGGTTGGCGATGGGGACCAGTAATGGTGCCCTGAAAACAATTTTTTCTCTAGAAAAACATGTTAACTTCAGCATTTCATCAAGATTAGAAAATATCAATGATTTTAACATGCCAGAGACAGTTCCTTATCATTTGGAACAGAATTCATCACTTCAAACTCCGATTTCTAACTATTTTAAATTCATGATTGAACTCTTCAGTACTCCAGTCAACATTCTCTGTTGCACTCTCAGGATTTCCTATTGTCATTGATGAAACTGCAAATTGGAACTGGTTGTTTAGTTTAATTCTTTGACT
Source organism: Okapia johnstoni (assembly GCA_024291935.2). Taxonomy (NCBI): domain Eukaryota; kingdom Metazoa; phylum Chordata; class Mammalia; order Artiodactyla; family Giraffidae; genus Okapia; species Okapia johnstoni. The sequence goes on from CM044326.1 coordinate 7,632,789, forward strand.
TTCACTATTAAGTAGATTGAATATTTCATCATTCCCTTACAAGCATCCATTTTAAGTCACTTTGAAAGGGAGCGTATTGAATCTAGTTGATCATGAAAGCAAGTGTATAGTATGGTTACATATGAAGTGATTTGTTCTTTTTGCTGTTGCTTGTTTGTTGTGTTTTTGTAGACTTAAAAACAAACAAACAAGCAAATAGAAAACATCCAAGCAGCCATGCCATAGAGTAAGAACAATTGTGAAGCGGCCGTTTTGTATAGGTAGCTCGTGGTAGCCAGGAGAGGAAGTGACAGCTGGTGGCTTAGTAAACAGACTTCAGTTTAGGATTTCCTGAATATTTTAATATGCTTCACCATTGTATCTTTTGTTCTCAATTCGATAACAAAACCATGTTCTATTTTTTGCCTTAAATTATCAAATCAGAAACCAGATATAGAGAAAGATAAAATCAGGTGACAATAAAACACGTTTCTAAATGTTGGATGCAATGTTATAGCAATATTGGGAAGGGGAGGGGAGGGAGAGTCATCCAAGAGGAGACAGCATGGGAGCGTTGCAAGTGGCAAGTCACGGTCAGAATTTCCTTCCTCCAAATAATTTTTCCTTAATTTATATTCTCTCTCTCCAGATATGGAGCATCTCCCAACTTCTACCAAACCGACCAAGAGGCCGGTTGACCAGTGCTGGTTTGAAGGAAAGATAGAACTTGAATAGGAGAACTGACAAATGGCATTGAAGGCATCGCTCCTTTCAGAGATGTGAGCCGTTGAAGAGAACACGGTGTGTGTGGCACGCATCGCCTTAGCTCGAGGAGAAGTGCCGATTTGTGTTTGTTGTAAAGATCTGTAAATACTGTCTTATGGCAGCTAGTTTTTAATCATTGCCAGCCTCAGGGGATAATGTGATTGAGCTCTCTGTGCTGCCCGCACTGTTCTTTGAGTGGAAATGTGCCCCTCCAGTGTGAGGGAGGGAGAGGAATGCTTTAGGATTCAACATTCCCCTTTCTATTTTTAGTTTAGCTGGCTTTATGTCCACGAGATAGGGCTGCTGCATTGGCCCAGAATATGACCAAAGGAAACTGCTAGTATTCCTGTAACTTAGAGACATTCTAAGTGAAGTCATTGTTGGGAAATCCTAGTTTTAAGTAAAAAGATAACTGAAATCAAGTGTTAAACATAGCTTGGAAGTTAGCATTTCATTTCACCGCTTTCTACTGAGAGTCATGGAAATAATTCACTTTTTGATAGTGTCTTGGTTTCAATTTTCTCAATTCTAGTTTGAACATATAGGAAGAAAGTGCAGATTTTGTTAATGGATTTGTGTAAAGTAAGTTGACAAATTATCATCTGGTTATATATATATATCTATTAATACTCTTTATTTAATCACTTTCCATTTCTAACTGTACACTTCTGTGCACAGTGTCTTTCTTTGGTTGTAAGGAAATGAGAATGAGAACTAATCATGCCGACTCTGTTAAAGGGCAGCATGTTGCGGGAGGGGGACTTCCCTGGTGGCTCAGATGGTAAAGAATCTGCCTACAATGCAGACCTGGGTTCGATCCCTGAGTCAGGAAGATCCCCTGGCGAAGGGAGTGGCTAGCCACTCCAGTATTCTTGCCTGGAGAATTTCACAGACAGAGGAACCTGGTGGGCTGCAGTCCATGGGGTAGCAAGGAGTAGGACATGACTGAGTGACCAACACTTTCACTTCACTTCACATCATAAGGACACACTAAAGATATTGTGAGGATTTCAGAAAAAGAATGATAGAGAAAGTGGTATCAAGGCAGTTTCATAGTTTCTCTTTCTCTCAGGATTTTACTTCTGTTTTCTTCCACTCTGAGTGACTCAGCCATCTCTTTATGACTCACTGTAACTCTGGTTTGCACATAGCTTTTGGTTTGGGTCTACAGCAGGTCATCAACTATCTATTTCCTTGTCTTTCTACACATATAGTGCTACTAATTTCCAAGCATCTTCTGCACTTAAGGTCTTCTTTAATGGAATCTGAAGGGAAGCAACAGCTTCAAGCCCAGCTTTTAGGAAGCCTATGTCCTTCATGGGCAATCCCCTTCTCTCTGAGCGATAGCAGAGCCACAAAGTCCCTTTGGCATGATAAAGCACACGGGGGAGGATCCTAAGTCTCTGAGCTGTCACTTGAGGGAAGCCATCTGCTGATTAGATGTGCCTAACATGGACTCTTACAGGAGTGATTCTTTCTCGTGTTTGAAGCACTAACAGTTTTCTCAGATGTTGCATTCTGTCCAAAGTGAAATAATATCCATGATCCTGGTCCTCAGAACACAGTTTCTCGGTCAGTCCAGTTCGGTTCAGTCGCTCAATCGTGTCTGACACTTTGCGATCCCGCAGACTGCAGCATGCCAGGCCTCCCTGTCCATCACCAACTCCCGGAGTTTACTCAGACTCATGTCCATTGAGCTGGTGATGCCATCCAACCATCTCATCCTCTGTCATCCCCTTCTCATCCCACCTTCAATCTTTCCCAGCATCAGGGTCTTTTCATATGAGTCAGTTCTTCGCATCAGGTGGCCAAAGTATTGGAGTTTCAGCTTCAGCATCAGTCCTTCCAATGAATATTCAGAACTGATTTCCTTTAGGATAGACTAGTTGGATCTCCTTGCAGTCCAAGGGACTCTCAAGAGTTCTCTCCAACACCACAGTTCAAAAGCATCAATTTTTCGGCGCCTAGCTTTCTTTATATTCCAACTCTCACATCCATACATGACCACTGGAAAAACCATAGCCTTGACTAGATGGACCTTTGTTGGCAAAGTAAAGTCTCTGCTTTTTAATATGCTGTCTAGGTTGGTCATAACTTTTCTCCCAAGGAGCACGCGTTTTTTAATTTCAGTCATCTTTTGGAGCCCCCCAAAATAAAGTCTGCCACTGTTTCCACTGTTTCCCCAGTTATTTGCCATGAAGTGATGGGACCAGATACCATGATCTTAGTTTTCTGAATGTTGAGTTTTAAGCCAACTTTTTCACTCTCCTCTTTCACTTTCATCAAGAGGCTCTTTAGTTCTTCTTCACTTTCTGCCATGAGGGTGGTGTCATCTGCCTATCTGAGGTTATTGATATTTCTCCCGGCAATCTTGATTCCAGCTTGTGCTTCATCTAGCCCAGCATTTCCATGATGTACTCTGCATATAAGTTAAATAAGCAGGATGACAATATACAGCCTTGATGTACTGCTGTCCCGATTTGGGACCAGTCTGTTGTTCCACGTCCGGTTCTAACTGTCATCTACCACTAATTCCTCTGCCCATCAATTTCTTACTACCACCAATCTAATTAGCCAGCTCCTAGTTTTGATTCAGATCTCATGGATGAGGGTTTCCGACCAGCTGATACAACAGCTACAGTTGCTGGTTCACACATGGTCCAGCTAGCCCCAGTTATTGTGGGCAGCACAAGCTGCTGGCATCACCTGTGGACACAGAGTAGGAAAATGGCTCCTGGGTGGAGATGCAGCAGAAATAGTGGAAAGCATAGCAGTAGCCCATCCTTGCTTCATTTTGAACTAAGCTTGCATATACTCAGATTGTAAATGTACAAAGATGGTGACACATCCGGGGCTTCCATTCATAAATCTTTGCATAAGTCAGGCACCTACAGTCTGTACCAAACACTATGCAATCACATGGTGAGGGGGCAGCCATCTATAGTTACAGCTTCTCAGAACCAGCCATGGGAGACGGCAATGGTACCCCACTCCAATACTCTTGCCTGGAGAATCCCACGGATGGAGGAGCCTGGTGGGCCGCGGTCCATGGGGTCGCAAAGAGTCGAACATGACTGAGCGACTTCACTTTCACTTTTCACTTTCATGCATTGGAGAAAGAAATGGCAACCCACTCCAGTGTTCTTGCCTGGAGAATCCCAGGGATGGGGGAGCCTGGTGGGCTGCCGTCTATGGGGTCTCACAGAGTTGGACACAACTGAAGCGACTTAGCAGCAGCAGCAGCAGAACAGTCATGGAGACAAATCAGTTCACTTGACCTTACAACTAAGAGGATAGCAGAATACAAGGATATGGGGTGAAGAGAATGTCTTAAGGACATTTAAGCAGAGGGGAATATCAGACATGTTATATCTTCAGTGATAACAGAAATAGCAAGTTGGTGTTTTTTTGTTTTTCAAAAAATGGCACTGAGTACCACCCAAGAGACTATTTTTCAAATGAATTACTAATTTTTTTTTCAATTAATAGCTTCTTCTGTTAGAATCTTTGAATTCTCAATAAAATTTACAGACTGGTTTTCATTTACTCTTAAAATGAACATGATTTTAAGACATCTTCAACTGAATCATCTCTACTGAAATACAAGGAACAAGGTAGGCCTTTTTCTCATGTGGATAGATTGGAACTCACAGATGAAGGAACTGTAAACCCTTATCCCTGAGATTCTTTAAGTAGCCCTGTATTGTGCTAGTCCTAGCACTGGTGGAAGGATTTTGACACGTTGCTTTCAACAGCCACTATTAGGGCTCCCTGTGCCACTTCCTTATATCACATGTGTGTCAGTAATTGATTGGGAATCTATATTACATAGCTTTCCAGTAAAATCATGTATCTTGAGATTCAGGCTATCTCAAGATAGAATAACAAACTGACATAATTTTTTACATTGAGGATAAGAATACATACATTTTTATATATGGATGTTTACACAATGGCATCTAACAGTTTTTTTTTCCAGTTTGTCTAACAGATGATGCTGTGAAAGTGCTTCACTCAATCAATATGTCAGTAAATTTGGAAAACTCAGCAGTGGCCACAGGACTGGAAAAGGTCAGTTTTCATTCCAGTCCCTAAGAAAGGCAGTGCCAAAGAATGCTCAAACTGCCACACAATTGCACTCATCTCACACGCTAGTAAAGTAATGCTCAAAATTCTCCAAGCCAGGCTTCAGCAATACATGAACCATGAAATTCCAGTTGTTCAACCTGGATTTAGAAAAGGCAGAGGAACAAGAGATCAAATTGCCAACATCCACTGGATGATCAAAAAAGCAAGAGAGTTCCAGAAAAACATCTATTTCTGCTTTATTGACTATGCCAAAGCCTTTGACTGTGTGTATCACAATAAATTGTGGAAAATTCTTAAATAGATGGGAATACCAGACCACCTGACCTGCCTCTTGAGAAATCTATATACAGGTCATGAACTGAACTGAACTGATAATACATAATAAACTTCCTGGAGAAAGTTAGGACTGTCAGGACAACTTGAGCAACCCTAATCAACTGTATTGTGAACTCCTGAATAGACTGTCTCTATACTTATTAAGACCATTCTGACCACAACTAGCCCAGAAATAGAGCTGAGAAATTTATCTGCATGGCAGTAGAGACAAATGAAACTGAGTAATTTTCATTTGCGCTGATCATGACTGTGCAGCCCGGCAAATCAACAGAATATCATGAAAGGGATTCTTTTCTGACACAACCAAAGAGGAATTTTTAAGTATATACCTTTTGAATGGAGTGAGAACACTTTAAGATTCAGTCAGTTCAGTCGCTCAGTGGTGTCCAACTCTTTGAGACTCCATGAACTGCAGCACGCCAGGCTTCCCTGCCCATCACCATGTCCAAACTCATGTGCATTGAGCCAGTGATGGCATCTGTGTACAAATATGGCATGATTCCTCTGAAATATATTGAGCTAAGTAAGTTTTTGTTTGTTTCTAACAGGGAAGTGTTTTTCTCAGATACATGTCAGTCAACTCTCCCCATAGATTCGGTACTTTAGTACTTGCTATTTCTCCAACATTATTCTATTTAGAAATACAATGGAGTTTTTAAAATGTGAAGGGCCGCAGGGGAAAAAAATGATACTCATGGTATAAGGAACTAGATAATAGATTAGCTTTCAGAAGTGATGTGACCTATTTTAAAGTCATGCAAGGCTGAGTCCTTTTTTAATTGTCTGTGTTTGGTTTAATCCCTATAGTAATAATGCCAACCATAGACAAGTAGGAACATAAAGAAAAGAAAATTAGGAGGAGCAAAATAGTGTAATGTTTGAGAACTCTGACTCAGAAATCAGAGAGATAAAGAGCCCGTAACTGTAAAACCGTAATCATGAATGTGAACAACATTTTGAACTTCCCCTCTGAGCATCAGATTACTCCTTGGTGAACTAAGAAAAATATGTTTTGTTAGATGAGTAGATAAGTTACTCCATGCTAAGTGCTACAAATGGCACCTGGCACATGAAGGTGGTCAGCACATCTTGGTTGTTTTCTTATTGCACGTGGGCAATATCTCCCACCCTCCCAGATCTTGAAGATATTGAGATTTCTTTCTTTCCCATCCTTTATTCTATTCTTATTCGTCTTAGATGTTTTTAATATATCATATATATATATATATATATATATATATATACCCCTTTTGGTGAAGCGTTTTAAAGCTAATAGTGCTCCATTAAAAAAATAAAAGTTTCTTGTGCTTTGTGAAATTGTAATTCGATTATAGGATATATTAAGGAAAATGTAATACCATACAACTTTGTTTCAACACAAAAAAATTTAACATTTTATTATGCTGTAGGACTTTGCTCTGAAGCATTGACAAATGATGTTCTGATACAAAATCATTTGTTGTTGTTTAATCAGTCGTATCCACCGCTTTTGCAACCCTACGGACTGCAGCCTCCCAGGGTCCTCTGTCCATGGAGTTTCCCAGGCAGGAATACTGGAGTGGGTTTTCACGGCCCTCCTCCAGGAGATCTTCCCAACCCAGAGATGATCCCTTATCTCTTACATCTCCTGCATTGGTAGACACGTTCTTTCCCACTAGCGCCACTTGGGAAGCCCTTCTTATCACACATTTGCATTAATACACACAAGCGTGCCTTATTCTGGTACAATTACATTAATGCACAAATATGCAACTTAAAAAAGATGATCCATTAAACCTATGCTTACAGAACTTTAGGGTAGTTGCTATAGCTAAGCAAAGGCTCCAGATTAAAACGAATAAGACGCCCTCTATTACACGGAACTGCATGGGTCGTGTCGCTTATCCTAACAACAAAGCTCCTAGCTAGAGCTAAGATGACAATAAATAGAAACGTAAGTTTTAGGGAAGAGAAGGGCAGAAAAGAAAGCATGAGGAGAAAAGACAAGCTGAGAGTGAAAGGGGTTGTGGCTTAAATGGGAAGCTGCCGCAGGTCACATCACCCACTCATCTGTGCGTGTGCTTCGTGATCCTCATTCAGTTCAGCAAGATTCTCAAACAGAGTCCAGTGTCCTAAAAATATTTGGAACTATTACAAAGCATAAATTATAAATGTGTCAGGGAAATGGAAAAAGGTGTCATGGGCCTACTTCAAGCACAAAATGATCTCAACCATTATTCAACAGTGATATGGACATCTTTTATTTCATCTCTCCTTAACGGTTCCTTCTGTTTGCTATCATTTCCTGCTCAGCACCATGTCAATAATTACTAAATTAGCGGGACGCCTGTACAATTTCAGCTCAAGTGTTATTACTGACAAGTCAAACAATGGGGCTGATCGAAAAGATGGGACTCCATCTCCTTATTTAAATGGGCTGTGTTCAGAAGGAAAGATTGAATTCCCCTTTTTCTTCAAAAGAGGGAGGGAGGGAATGGTTTACACTTTGTGCCACTCAAGGACATGGAGTCAGAGGAAATGCCTTTTTAATGTAAACCTCTTTTCATTTCCAAGGGACAAAAATGAAGGTTATTGAAAAGAATCAGGCTTGGTGGAAGAAGTAATTACATTTTTTTTTTCAAATCTCAGAGGAATAACGCTTGTATATTTTCTGAGATGACCTAACGTGCACTGTGATATGCTCCCTTAAATGTAAGTGTACAGACGTCTTTACCCCGCATTGTTTTTTACCAGTAAGGACTTCCATGTCTCACCTCTGATTAATGTGAGTCCTGATTTCCCAAAGTGCAAAAGTGCCTGCACCAGAGTTGTCCCTCCTTACAATAATGACTTAAAAATGAAACACTCCTTGGCCAGTTGTCCCCTCCTCCACTTCCTAAAAATCAGAGAGTCAAGTAGCTTCCACTCTAAACCATCTTCTCAAACTATACACCTCAGCTTTCTCCTCCCACTTCAAGCAGGGAAGGGAGTAGCCTGACATATTATTGTTCAGAAGAATCTAGGATTCTGGGTCCGGCAGCCATTGAGTGGCTGTGTGTACTAATAGGCAGGTTTCCTTAGCCCCAGTTCATTTTTCTTCAGCCCCATGTACATATGTGTATATGCAAAGGACTCTGCTATCCAAATCTAGATAGTTGCTCAGTCGTTCAGTCATGTCCAGCTCTTTGCAACCCCATGAACTGTAGCCTGCCAGGCTCCTCTGTCTATGGAATTTTCCAGGCAAGAATACTGGAGTGGGGTGCCATTTCCCATGACACAGCATTTCAGGAATATCTTTTCTCTACAAGTAGTGTTTCTTAAACTTGATTATTTGTTAAAATTTGTATGCCTGAAAACATCACTGCTAACCAAGCATTTAAAAAGGTTGAAAGTGAAAGTCACTCAGTTGTGTCTGACTCTTTGCGACCCCAAGGACTGTAGCCTGCCAGGTTCCTCTTTTCATTGAATTTTCCAGGCGTGAATCCTGGAGTGGGTAGCCATTCCCTTCTCCAGGGGATCTTCCCAATCCGGGGATTGAACCAGGGTCTTCTGCATTGCAGACAGATTCTTTACCAGGTGAGCTACCAGGGAAGCCCAACAAAGCATTTACATGCCTTTAAACATTCTTTGATTATTTCCATTAAAATGCTTCAAGGGCTTTCTGGAAATTGATTTGCATTTGGTAGAGATATGACCTCACTAAGCGTAACACAAAGCTTAGTTTTGAAATGTCAAGCAAACTTTCTGGGACCTCTGGCTTGTAATGAGGTAAATATTTATTTAGGAATCAAATATGCTTGTTCTAGTGAATTCACTGACATACTCTTGATTTCTGAAGGAACCATCATTCATGGAGTCATTTTCTATGTTATAAAGCCCTAATCTTAATTCTTTCAGCATCCAGAAAAAATAGATGGTCACTTCATTAAAGTTGATCAGATTTCTTATCTTTCTTAAAGAAAGGTTTAGTTCTTTATTTTTTAAATTTATTTTTAATTGGAGGATAATTGCTTTAAATATTGTGTTTGTTTCTGCCATACATCAACATAAATCAGCCATAGATATACACACATCCCCTCCCTCTTGAACCTCCCTCTCACCTCCCACCCCATCCCATCCCTCTAGGTTGTCACAGAACATCGGATTTGAGCTCCTTGCATCATACAACAAACTCTTGCTGGCTCTCTATTTTACATAAGGTGGAAAGAAAGTGATGTGGACAATTTGATGTGGACAATCACAAAAATGTGATTTATTTTGAGAGCTGACAGGGAACTGGGGTTTCTATCATGTGCAGCAACTCAAAGGTGTTAACATAAGCACTAAGGTGATCAGAAATTCAACAAACATGTGCAGTGAGAGACTCAGAAAAGAGAAATGGCTTCTGTCTCCTTAGTCTGAACTGGTAACACATTGACCAAAACGATAGTAAACTTAGTGTTTAGTGGTTAATGAATGTGTTTATCTCCCTCTAGAAGACATGCAACATTTGATTACTTATGCTCAAGAACCTGATTATGGCTTTCGGTAATTTTAATAATAATGTAATACTAAATTTGGCAAATTTAATACTATTAATATTTATTAATATTATTTAATAAATGAAATATTGCTATTTTCCTATGTTTGGAGTTTACTAGTGATCTCAGAGCTCTGGCTACTGATTGAAAAGATTCATAAGGAAAGGGAAGAAGAGAGGAAAATAAAAATATCTAAGGTTATTATTGGGCTTCCCTTGTGGCTCAGCTGAAGAATCCGTTTGCAATGCAGGAGATCTGGGTTCAATCCCTGTTTTGAGAAGATCCCCTGGAAGAGGGAAACGCTACCCACTCCAGTATTCTGGCCTGGATAATTGCAAGGACTGTATAGTCCATGGGGTTGCAGAGTCTGACGTGACTTTCACTTTCAAGGTTATTATTATAATATTTGAACTTAATGGTTTTATCTAGATTTGTGTACTGGTTGCCCATTCAGTTGAGTGGTTTTTCAAAAAAATTTATTAGATTATAATTAATTTACTATATTGTGGTAGTTTCTGCTGTACAGAAAATGGTATCAGTCATATATATATATATACATATATATATATATGTATATATATATATATACACACCATTTTTAAGATTCTTTTTCCCATGTAGATTCTTCTTCCCACATAGAATATTGAGAAAAGTTCCCTGTGCTATACAGTAGGTCCTTATTAGTTGTCATATTGAGTGAAATAAATCAGAGAAAGACAAATATATGATATAACTTGTATGTGGAATCTAAAAAAGTGTTACATGTAAACTTATTTGCAAAGCAGAAACAGAATCACAAATATAGAAAACAAACTTATAGCTACCCAGGGGAGAGCAATACGGGGGAATAAATTGGGAGGCTGGGATTGACAAATACACAGTTGAGTGTATTTTTCCTCCCACAGAATTGACGGAGTTCTCTGATTGTTTTCACCAATATTGACCCTCTGGAATCCTCCAGTATATTTTTTCTTGTGCAGGATATGTGAAAACATTTTTTTTTGAACTATTAGCTATTTGAGTTTGTTGTTTTGCCAACTAGGATCTGATTGTTTTATTTGTTCAAATACTAATGTCTTTTGAAAGAAGGTTCTGATTTGTGAAGTGCTGTCTAAGACTTTGGATAGATTTGTAGTTAGTATCTCCATAGGAATATCATAGGGACTTGACTGTAAGAGGTATTTCATTTGCACTAATGGGAATTGGTGGTATTATGAAAATGTGAGTCAGCAGACTCGTCAAAACAATGATTTGCAGAGAGCATAATTGAAGATGCTGCTGTCAGGGACATATAGGAAGACCAGTAGTCTTAGGATGACTCATCTTTTTATGTGGGATTCCTCACTGTTCAAAGTTTCACACACACACACACCATTTCCTTTGGTCAGAGTTTGCCAAAAAACATTTTCAAATGGTAGCTATTAAATAATAGTTTAATTAGGTGATATTAATTTTAAATTTCCTAGAAAGCCACATGTCTAAAATGATGCATGAGCCTGCCTAGTAAAGTCTAACTGTCCTAGAATGGTCTCATGCAAAACCCTTTGTTTCACACAGTGTGATCAGATTTCCCAGGTTTGGTGTCGAGCTCCACCATGTCCTATCTGATGATTTTGATCGAGTTACTTAACAATCTTTCCTTCTGTAAAATAAGGATGATAACTCAGCAATAATGTCCACCTCATGGGGTGATTGTAAGAGCTGGATAATTCCATGACATAAAGAGCTCAGAACCATGCTGAACACTGAGTATATACTTACAAATTTAGCTATTATTTTTACTATTACAGTCATGAGGAGTGACTTGAAGGATTGTCCTGGTTACATCATGTTCTCCATCTATGGGTGTGCTCTTTTTAAATGATGCTGGAATGGGCCTTTATCAGTTGCAGTCTCCATTAGGCAAATGATTTATCTCTAACACAGAAGCTACAGAAAATGATCCACTGACATGTACTAACACAACTAATTTATATACCATTCCTTCATTCAACCCATATTTACTTAGTGCTCATTATGTGCAAGACAATATAGAAATGAGGATGCTCAAGTATTGAGTTTGTAGCATAGAGAAATGACATTTTAAAAATATATTTATATACATAAACATATACGTATGTGTGTGTATAAATTACACTATACATACATATACGTGATTTTGATAGAGGAAAGAAAATTTTTGAGGATCTTGTAATTTTCCAAGCATAATGTAACTCTGTTCCCCTTCCACCGCCACTGAGAGATCAGCTTCTCTCCTGGAGCCACACATCCTCCTGTTCTGACCTTGGGCACTCTGAAGGTTATGTAGAGATGTACAACAGGAAGTCAAAATTAGCTTCATTAAAGTCATTGCTACTTAAGAAATCTAATAAAACAGTCCAAGAACTTTGTTCTTCCCACCATCTAAGATTTGTATTTGCCCTTTGATCTTACCTTCCATTTGCATGGGAGTATTATGATTACAATACTAAAGATATGCGATAAACAAGTTTGATTGTTCACTTCAGATCTTTAAAAACAGTTAGGGTCACACTGGGTACTTCTCTTGCAGAAACCCTAAGAATGTATTCTAGAGTTCAAACTTTTCAACACAACATTCTTCTCTCCATAAAACATCATATCTCAACACATAGTACAGTTGTTTATGATAAGTTTCCATGTTATCATATAATAATTAGATTACTTTCAAATTTAATAATTGTGTAAACCACATTATTCACTAAGTCACTGTTTGATTCAGCACAACTTTTTTTTTTTTCCCAAAACATTCTCAAGGAAGGAAACAGTACTTTTTTGAAGTATCTAGTTGGAAAAAGATAGACAATAAAAAGTAATTAAATAAATTGCTAAATACATTAGACAGTAAGTGCAAAGTAAAAACTTAAGTATAGTAAGGTAGATGGTGGTGTTGAGGCAGGGAATGGTGTAGTTATTAGCATTTTTATAAGGTAGTCAGGAAAAGTCCCCACTGATGTTTCTCTTCGTATGTGGGCAAAGGAGTCAAAACGGTGAAGGAAAGAGCCATGAAGCTGTTCGAAGGAAGAATACAAAATATTTGAGGCAGAAAGGATCTTGATATGTTTGAGGAGTAGCAGGGAACCTAGCTTCAAGGCAGTGAGCAAGGGCGGGAGTAAGGTGGCCTTGGCAGGAGTGAGGTCAAAGAGGCAGAGCCCAAGCCTGGCTCCAGCTGTGGACATTCTGAATCAATAGATAGATGGAAGGGAGGCCCAGGGATTGGATTTCTAAAAAGATGACAGGTGATATCAGTGCTGCCAGTAAGAAACCACACTCTGAGAACCACAGTATTAGTTTGTACAATCTATACTCGATAAATAAGAAAGTGAAGAATGAGGTTTAATGGACAGTGAAAGGTTTCAGGTTTGATGTGTTGTAAGAAACTTTGGGTTGTTAAAAATGAGAAGGAAGGATCAGAGACATTAGATAGAGATGATGAAGATGGTATGAATTGTTGGTCTAGGGTATAAATACAAGGTCTAGGTATAAATGATATAAATGCAGGTTCTAGGGTATAACTTTATAAGTTGAAGACTCAGATATAGGTTGTAAAACATGATTCTTGCAAGTGGGCTGCTCAAGGAATTGAGAGGCCAAGGTTATACTGATATCAACATGGTATGTACAATAGACATTGACACTACCATGAATTTTGATAGAAGCCAAGTTTAAGAAAATGACAATGAACCATATACGCACTAATTATATAACTATGCCCCTTACAAACAAATCAAAGGAATGCAAAAGTGAAAACAGCCAGATTTGAATAGGTCAGTGGGATGAGCAGAAGTATTCTCAAAGGGAAAGCAGATTTTTGTTCAAAGTAAGAATATGTTAAGGAAACTTTCATATATGTGTAGATCAAGGTTGTTTCCCAAATAACTCAGAGGAATGGTCTGAATGCTGAAGTCAGATTGGATAATGTCCATTTCTGCAGGACTTAGGGTATTTGGCTTCTTAATGAATAACTTAGCAAAGATCAAAGATACAACAAGCTTTCTCCTAATGGGTGTCCAAGGTAAATTGTCCCTTTTGGAGTTCTGGAATGCTTCTGATCCTTCCTTCTCGCTTCTAATGACCTACAGTCTCTTATAATACATCAGCCTTACCTTCTTCATGGTCTACCACTCCTCATTCTTAGTATCAGGAACTGTTCTAGAGGCAGGGAGTCAAGACTTAAACCAGATGGATGTGCTCTCTTCTCATAGAACTTAAATGTAGTGATGGAGAATGAAACATTACTAAACAAATAGGTACATATATTCATAAATATAATATTTTCAGAGTGATATCCTGTGGTGAAAATTATGCAGAGTAAATTGAAATAGAATTGGAGGATATTTTTCGTAGAGTGATTAGTAAAGTTTTCTCTAGGGGGGTGATATTTAATGTGAAACAGATATAAAAAGAAAGAAAGGGGTGTGGAGAAAGTGGCAGGTTATTCCTAACAGGAAATATTCAGTGCACAGGTTATGGATGGGAAAAAGCTGGATTTGTTGCAGATTGGAAAGTAGGCCAGTGAGCTGGAGGGTAACATGAGAAATGAAGTCAGAGAAGGCAGGTGCAAATCAGTCTTGACTTTTTTAGGGTTTGGAATGTGTTCTGAGTATGTTGGGAATCTAGTGGAGGACTGTAAGAAGAGTAACATAAACTTACTTCTATTTTTAAATGAACTTCCGGGTATTACAAAGAGCTAACCGTGGGGACTGAAGACAAAATAAAGGTGGGTTTTGTTTTCACGTGTATTGAAATGTGCAGGAGGTGTTTCAAGTGTGGGGATCAGTCATGCTAAGACCAGTTGGGAGCATCTTGTACCAACAGCTGTGAGTCACTTGGTCATTTCACATCTAGATCATAAGACTGTGACTCATCAGTGTTGTAATTTCTTCTCTCTAGAATATGTTGCTTCTGTAATTGGATTTCATACCTATCTGACCTGTATCTGATAAGAGCATCTTTCATCGATGCATTAGGGGTAGTTTCTATGTTGGCTGAAAATAGAGTCTTTGCTAGTTGAGGCATTTTCTTTTTGTTGCTGACTTGTACATCCATTACTGGAGTTCAGCAACTATAATATTTCTAATAGAAAAATCATGGCCACTTCTTTGGTAAGTCAATAACTTAACCTGCTTGTTGCCTCTAAGTCAGATAATTTAAGAAGTAAGATGGGATGCAGTTTTTCCGTTGGAAATACAAACCATGAAATTAGTTTCCAGCACTCTACTCAGAACAAGGAAGCAAATGCAGGATGATAACGGGGCGCAGGGTTTCAGCAGTAGAATGAACAACAGCCAACCTTCAGGCCACATCCACAGTTTTCATGTTTTAGTTTGATTCTGATTTAAATGTCAAAGAATACAAAGAATTAAGTCCTAAAAAATGACTTAACTTGTTTTAAAGAATGGAAAACTAAGAAGGGCCTCAAGTGCTCTTAGGATAAGAAAATTTAGGTGGCCATTCACCTCTTTCACTTACCAATTGAATTTCTTTGAGAAATTTATTTATCCTCTCTGCATCTAAGCATTATCTTATAGAAAACAGAGAAAAAAATTATTCTTAAAATGTCATCAAAATTAAATATATTAGTGAAAGCAAACATGAAAGTGCTTTATTAACAGGACACTCTATAGAGATATATTAGTACTATACTTGCTATTCAAGTACCAGTATTTATAATCTTAAGTGAATTTTAAAGTTCATATTTTGGGATTTGTCTCTAAGAAAACATAAATCCTTTATTCAAGAAAGTATAACTATCACTAGAACTTCGACCATTAAATATGCCAATTAGTTTATCCCCCTAAAGAAGATAGTGTAGAACAATAAATATTACCTTTAGCAAATCATCGAAACAAATAAAGAGTAACCTTCATAAGCCTGATCCTTATCAAGTTCTTTAATGTTAGAAAATGTCTTACAAAGAGTAGCTTTCTGTAGAAATCAATGTCACGGCATAGCCTACAAGTAAAACTTTTTACTGTCCTTTGAATTCTTCATTAGTGGCATCATGGTATCTTGGATGAATGCATTGCTAGAATAATGGTACTTTGGAGGAATATACCATGCATCTAAAAAATATTTCTTACACATTTTAAAAGAATAAGTGAGTAAAGAGCAATTTTCATGTATTTCTCTATTTGTGCTATGTATCAAGTTCCATAAATCCGTGTGTTCTGATTTAAAAATATCAATTCAATAACTTTGATCCCAAATTATGTCTTTTTGACTCATCACAGCACATAATTTGTATTATTTGTGGACAAGCTGAGTCACTCATGACACAATAGTTGTTCTACTTGATATTAGTTTTAAGACAATGATCTTCTAACTTCAAACATTAATTTTTAAGGAGAAGGCTGCCTTTTTCAAAATGAAGGTGAATGAAACGATAAATATTGATGAGCCAGTACTTGACTTTTTCAATGTGAGAACCACGTTACTTGGCACTGGTTTTTTGGGGTAGCCATTATTTGTGTACTTCTAAGCTGTATATATTTCTGTCCCTGGCCTCATGTAAGAATTCTAAAGAGGGAAATGAAGCTGTTTAAAACGTTCAGTCAGAGGAGATCTCCGACGGGTTCATTTTGGAGTGGGAAAAATGGCATCTCATTCATATTTGCCAGGTCTTCAGTGTCCTGTTTTATTGAGGGTCTACTATGACTCATGTCCTGTTCTAGACATTAGAGATTAAAAATAAATAAATTAATAAGTCATGAATCATCTGAGAGCCTTTTACTAGGAAGAAGGGAGAACCTCAAAATTAGAAAATCCATCAGAAAACGTTGGATTTGAACCCTAATTTAGATCAAATGTCCAACATGTATAAAAAGGATACACCATTCAACAGCAGCAGAATGAACATTCTTCTCAAGTGCCAATGAGCACCCAGTAGTGCGTATGCTCAGTCTTCAAGTCATGTCTGACTCTTTGCAACTCCATGGAGCTCACCAGGCTTCTCTGTCTGTGGGATTTTCCAAGCAAGAATATTGGAGTGGGCTGTCATTTCCTTCTCCAGGGGAAACTTCCTGAACCAGGGATCAAACCTGTGTCTCCTACATTTGGCAGGCAGATTCTTTACTGCTAAGCCACCTACACAAGTCTTAAAAAATTCAGAAGATTTAAATCATACCAAATATTTCTTCCCTGGTGGCTTAAATGGGAAAGAATCTGCCTGAAATGCTGTGAGACCCAGGTTCAGTCCTTGGGTTGTTAAGATCCTCTAGAGAAAGGAATGGCTACTCACTCCAGTATTCTTGCCTGTAGAATTCCATGGACAGAGAAGCCTGGAGGACTATAGTCCTTGGGGTTGCAAATAACTGGACCAGACTGAGTGACAAATGCACACAAGTATTTCTTCTCATCACAATGGTATAAACTAGAACCACATACCAGGAGGTAAGCTGGAAAACTCAAAAATACATGCATATTAAACAACACTCTCCTGAATAATCAATGGGTCATAAAGATGATCAAAAGAGAAATTTTAAAAAATTCTGAAATTGGAAAAAATGAAAACAACTATATCAAAACTCATGGGGTGCTGGAAACCAGTTCTAAGAGGGAAGGTAATAAAGATGAATATCAACATTAAGAAAAAGAGAATCTTAAATAAATAACTAGAGTTGATACCTTAAAAAAATAGAAAATAAAGAACAAACTAAGTGCAATGTGAGAGGCATAAATTTAAAATATTAGAGCAGAAATAAATTAGAAACCAAGAAACAATAGAAAAATTTAGAAAAGCTAAAAGCTGGTGGTTTGAAAACATAAACGTAAAGTATCATAAGAGATACTATGAAGAATTATACACTGATAAATTGACTAACTTAGATGAAATGTATACAGTCCAAGAAATATGCAACATACAAAGACTGAATTAAGAAGTAACAGAAAATTTGAAGAGAACAATGAGTGATGAGATGGAATCAGTAATCAAAACACCTCCCAGCACAAAGAATCCCAGCATCAGACAATTTCACCGGTGAATTCTACCAAATATTTAATGAAGAATTAATTTTTAATTTTTTTTCCAAAAAGTGGAAGAGGATGAACATTGCCAGATTTATTTTACAAGGCCAGCATGACCCTGTTATCAAAGCCAGCTAAACATACTACAGTTCTGTTCAGTTTCTCAGTCATGTCTGACTCTGTCGACCCCATGGAGGGCAACACACCAGACTTCCCTGTTCATCACCAACTCCTGGAGCTTGCTCAAATTCACATCCATCGAGTCAGTGAGGCCATCCAACTATCTCATCCTCTGTTGTCCCCTTCTCCTCCTGCTCTCAATCTTTCCCAGCATCAGGGTCTTTTCAAATGAGGCAGCTCTTCGCGTCAGGTGGCCAAAGTATTGGAATTTCAGCTCCAGCATCAGTCCTTCCAATGAACACTCAGAACTGATCTCCCTTAGGATGGACTGGATGGATCTCCTTACAGTCCAAGGGACTCTCAAGAGTCTTCCCCAACACCACAGTTCAAAAGCATCAGTTCTTTGGTTTCCAGCTTTCTTTATGATCCAACTCTTACATCTGTACATGACTATTGGAAAAATCATAGCTTTAACTATATGGACCTTTGCTGGCAAAGTAATGTCTCTGCTTTTTAATATGCTGTCTAGGATTGTCTTAGCTTTTCTTCCAAGGGGCAAGGATACTGCAAGAAAAGGAAACTATAGGCCAACACCAGTGATGATGATAAATGCAAAAATTCTCAACCAAGTATTAGCAAACTGAATTCAACAGTATAATAAGATGATCATACATCATGGTCGAGCAGGATTTAACCCTGGCATGCAAGGATGGCTCAAAACCACAAATCAATACATATGCTGCTGCTGCTGCTGCTGCTAAGTCACTTCAGTCATGCCCGATTCTGTGTGACACCATAGACGGCAGCCCACCAGGCTCCTCTGTCCCTGGGATTCTCCATGTTAATAGAGAGATAAAATTTATATAGCCATCTCAATATATTTAGAAAAAAATGACAAATATAACATATTTTCATGAAAAATGGTCAAAAAGTAGGCATAAAAGGAATATACTTTAGCATAATAAAGGTCATATACAAAAAGCCAACATCAATGGTAAAATGTAAGCCTTTCCTTAAAGATCAGGAAGAAGACAAGGGTGCCTACTCACACCACTCTGATTTAACATAGTGCTGGAAGTCATAATCAGAGCATAAGCCCAGATTAAAAAAATAGAAGTCATCCAAATTTAAAAGTAAGAATTAAAATTGTCATTATTTGAAGAAAATATGAACTTATATACAGAATATCCTAAAGACCACCAAAAATCTATCAGAACTGATAAACTCTGCAAAGCTGTAGGATACAAAGTAAACACAGAGATAGTCATATTTCTCCACACTAATAGAAGACATCTGAAAAAGAAACAAACAAAACCCCAATCACTATAACATCAAAAACAAACAAAAATATTTAGGAATGAATTTAATCGAGGAGGTTACACTGAAAATTATGACCATGAGGGAAGAAATTCAAGAAGACGAACAAATGGAAAGGTATCCTGGGTTCGTGGGTTGAAGGAGTTAATATTGGTAAAATGTGTAGAAAATTAAAAGTCACTATTCAATGCACTCTATGTCAAAATTCCAGTGATAATTTTCACAGAAGTAGAAAAATAATTTTAAAATTTGTATCGAACCTGCAAAGAACCTGAATAGCCAAAGCAATTTAAATGCAGAGTACATCACGTGACATGCCAGGCTGCATGAAGCTCAAGCTGGAATCAAGGTTGCCAGGAGAAATATCAATAACCTCAGATATACAGATGACACCACCCTTATGGCAGAAAGTGAAGAGGAACTACAGAGCCTCTTGATGAAGGTGAAAGAGGAGAGTGAAAAAGCTGGCTTAAAATTCAGCATTCAAAAAACTAAGATCGTGGCATCCAGTCCCATCACTTCATGGCAAATAGACGGGGAAACAATGGAAACAGTGTCAGACTTTATGTTTTGGGGCTCCAAAATCACTGCACATGGTGACTGCAGCCATGAAATTAAAAGATGCTTACTCCTTGGAAGTAAAGCTACACAGCGTATTAAACAAAACTGACAGCATGCAAATGTAGACAGTGTATTAAAACCCAGGGACATTTCTTTGCCAACAAAAGTCTGTATAGTCAAAGCTATGGTTTTTCCAGCAGTCATGTACAGATATGAGAGGTGGACTATAAAGAAGGCTGAGCACCAAAGAATTGATGCTTTTGAAATGTGGTACTGGAGAAGACTCTTGAGTGTCCCTTGGACTGCAAGGAGATCAAACCAGCCAATCTTAAAGGAAATTAACCCAGAATATTCATTGGAAGGACTGAGGCTGAGGCTGGAGCTCCAATCCTTTGGCCACCTGATGCGAAGAGTCAACTCGTTGGAAAAGACCCTACTGTTCGGAAAGATTGAAAGCAGGAGAAGGAGATGACAGAGGACAATATGGTTGGATGACATTACCAACTCAATGGAGACAAGTTTGAGCAAGTTCTGGGAGGTGGTGAAGAACAGGTAAGCCTGGCATGTTGCAGTCCATGGGGCCTCAAAGAGTTGGACATGACTGAGCGACCGAAGAGCAACAACAACAGGCAAAGGAATCATGAAAAAGAAGATCAAAGCTGAAAATACGACATTACCTTATTTCCAACTACACTACACAAATATAGTAATCAAAAGTAGTGGGTTATTGGCATACATATAGACATGCCTGGCATGCTGCAGTCCAAAGGGTGGCAAAGACTCAGACACGACTGGGTGACTGAACAAAGAACATAGACACAATACCAAGGGAACTGAATTGAGTTCCTAGAAATAAACCTTTGCACATACAGTTAACCAATATTTGGCAAGAAAGGCATGAATACTAAATGGGGACAAGATAGTGTCTTCAATAAATGGTGTAGTGAAAACAGGATAATCACATGCAGACCAATTAAACTGGACCTGTGTTTTACACCACTTACAAATATGAACTCAAAATGGATTAAAGACTTATACATAAAAAATGGAAACTGTAAAACTCCTAGAAGAAAACTTAAAGAGAAAGCTCCTTGATATGGAAATGATTTTGTGTCTCAGAAATGATTTTTTGGATCTAACACCCAAAGCATAAACAACAAAACAAAAATAAATATGTGGGACAACATAAAACTAAAAAACTTCCGCATAACAAAGGGATCAAAGAGATGAAACCTATGAAATGGGAGAAAATGTGTGCAAATCATATATCTGATAGAGAACTAATAAATAAATAATTCGTATAACTCCAAAATAAACACATAATTCATATAACTCAATTGACAAGACAATCTTATTTCAAATGGGAAGAAGAACTGAATAGAAATTTTTCTAAAGAAGATATACCAATGACCAACTGGTACATGAAAAGGTGCTTGATATCTTTAATCATCAAGGAAGTGCAAATCAAAACTGTAATGAGATGTCACCACATACCTTTGAAATGGGTCATTTCAAAAAGTAAAAATAAAGCACAAAATAGGAGCTAACAAATGTTGGTAAAGAATATGGAGAAAAAGTTACCAGAGCCACTATGGAAAACAATATGGAGGATTCTGAAAAAATTACAAATAGAACTATTTTATGATTTTGCAATCTCATTACTGTGTATATATCCAAAGGCAATGCAAATAGGATATTCTTTCAATGTTAATGACTTGAAAATATTATTTTGCACCTCTTAACCCTTCTGAGTTTTGGAAATTTTGTTTATCTTAAATAATTACAAGTATTTTGAGCTTACCAAAATTGAAGTAATTTTTAGTAGAAAGAGTGATAGGAAGTAATTTTTTTTTGATAGGAAGTAATTTTTATCATTTATATAACTACAGCAAATAATTTTCCTACATAGTAATGCAGAGTACCATCAAATAATAGAAGCGTTCCTTCAATATCCAATGTTTTGGCCAATATTCTATAGGGAACAGAAAGTAAGCAAGACTAGCTGATTTAAAGCTCTCCAGTGTCTAGAGACTGTCTTGCTAACCCTCAGGTATAATATTTATTTCCCTTGCCTATCGTGATTTACTCTATAATTTATAATCACACATGAACTGCCAGTGTTAAATCAAAGAGCATTTCTGAGATGGTAACACAATCCTAAATCTCTCCCTTAAGCATACTTGAACTTTCCGATACTCCTTGGGGAAGACTCATAAGATGCTGCACCATGGTATGCCATCTACTCATGTGAAAATATTATGATTTTTGCTAATTGGACCGTTAAAATATAGGTTTCGATAAAATTTGAACTATTCCTTGAATAGGCTCAAGTGTGATCATGCTTTCCATATACAATTCTCTGCAGAGCCAAACATAGCAACTCATTCAGCTAGACAGTAAACACACATTGGTGGTCAAATATGACTGCCTTGTCTGGTCAAGCCAAACAGAAATGAATTCTCTGAACACCAAACCGACCGGAACAATCAATGAATCAAATAAATATATGTTTGAAATTTCTGGACAAATTTAATGGCATTGAAGAGTAAAAAGGAAATTAGAAGTTTGTTTCTGAGATGAAGCCAGTTGAATTTATTGTCGAGAGCTGTGGGATATCAGGGAGAAGGAACTGAGGATGACATCATTGCCTGTGTCATTCTCCATGAACTGATAGCACCTTTGGGATGCTTTCATGGCGAACTTTCTTTCTAGTTAGATCAACCTGCCTGGTCAGAATTTAAGCTACTTTAATTTGTGGAGGAAGAAGAAAAGGAGTCAGACGTCTGCAAGCCTCCCCTTATTCTTTTCAACATCCATTTCCTTTTGAAACTTGGGAAGCCCATGCTCAGGGTTGAAAAGTGAAGGTGCTGACAAGTATATCTAAATTGAAAATAATTGGATGCTTGTGGGTCAAAGCAGTAGGCACAGAAAGTCAAATATCTGCACATCAATGAAAAGGCAAGTGGGTCAGAAGATAACCTGTATCTTCTATATCTCTCTCCGTCTCTATCTTCTAAAGGCTCACTTTGGAATTCATGGTGTTCTCTGGTAACCCAATGAAGCTAAAGCTTCTTATTATAGTATGTTAATAGTGCTGGACAATTCAGCTAAAACCCTTGGAATAGGAAGCCTTTTAAGGCTCAGAGAATGAAAATAAACCTGAAACAAACTTGACAAATCCCCACATTATAAAATATTTGAAAATATTCCTAAACCATAAAGAGCATAAGGAACTTTTCTAAGCTATTAAGGTGGGAATGATTTTGGACAAGTACAAATCAGTTACTTTGATGTGGTAATTAGAGAACAAAATTGTGTATGTAGTTCTTACAGAAGAGGGGGAAAAAAAGTTAAATTTCACTCAAGACTTATTCTCCAAAAGATATAGAAATAAGAGACTCATCCACTTCTTGACACATTTTAGTTCTTTATAAGTAGACGTTATATACATTTTGACTGGAGTGAAATATTTTGACTTAAGAAATCCCTCAATAGGTGTTAGTTGCTCAATTGTGTCCGACTCTTTGTGACCCCATGGACTGTAGCCCACCAGGCTTCTCTGTCCATGGATTTTCCAGGCAAGAATACTGGAGTGGGTAGCCT
Source organism: Okapia johnstoni (assembly GCA_024291935.2). Classification (NCBI taxonomy): domain Eukaryota; kingdom Metazoa; phylum Chordata; class Mammalia; order Artiodactyla; family Giraffidae; genus Okapia; species Okapia johnstoni. The sequence continues at coordinate 7,656,041 of CM044326.1, forward strand.
TTCCCTTCTGCAGGGGATCTTTCTGACCCAGGGATTGAACCCAAACTTCCTGCATTGCAGACAGATAATTTTTACTGTTTGAACCACCAGGAAAGCCCTCAAGGGATAAATATATGTGATAATAACAGTCTTCACTTTTATTTCAAGCTTTTGATGACAACGAAGTCTGGTATGAAACATTACAGATCTTCAGTTCAGTTCAGTCGCTCACTCATGTCCAACTCTTTGCAAATCCATGGACTGCAGCACGCCAGGGTTCCCTGTCCATCAAGTCCAAGAGCTTACTCAAACTCATGTCCATTGAGTCAGTGATGCCATCCAATCATCTCATCCTCTGTTGTCCCCTTCTCCTCCTTCCTTCAATTTTCCCCAAGATCAGGGTCTTTTCTAATGAGTTGGCTCTTCATATCAGATGGCCAAAGCATTGGAGCTTTAGCTTCAACATCAGTCCTTCCAGTGGACATTGAGTTGATTTCCTTTAGGATAGACTGGTCTGATCTCCGTGGAGTCCAAGGGACTCTCAAGAGTATTCTCCAGCACCACAATTCAAAAGCTTCAATTCTTTCACACTCAGCCTCCTCTATGTTCCAACTCTTATATCTGTACACGACTACTGGAAAAACCGTAGCTTTGACTATACAGATGTTTGTTGGCAAAGTGATATCTCTGCTTTTTAATACGCTGTCTAGGTTTGTCATAGCTTTTCTTCCAAGGAGCAAGTGTCTTTTAATTTCATGACTGCAGTCACCATCCACAGTGTTTTGGAGCCCAAGAAAATAAAGTCTGTCACTGTTTCCACTTTTTCCCTTTCTATTTGCTAGTAAGTGATGGAACCAGATGCCATAATCTTAGTTTTTTAATGTTTATTTTTAAGCCAGCTTTGTCATTCTCTCTTTCACCTTCATCAAGAGGCTCTTTAGTCCCTCTTCACTTTCTGCCATTAGAGTGGTATCAACTACATATCTGAGGTTGTTGATATTTCTCTCAGCATTCAAGCTTGAGCTTCATCCAGCTTGGCATTTTGTATGATGTACTGTGCATAGAAGTTAAGTAAGCAGGGTGACAATACACAGCCTTGTCATACTCTTTTCACAATTTTTAACCAGTCCATTGTTCCATGTTCAGTTCTAACTGTTGACTCTTGACCACATTCAGGTTTCTCAGGAGGTGGGTAAGGTGGTCTGGTATTCCCATCCCTTAAGGAATTTTCCACAGTTTGTTGTGAACTACACAGTGAAAGGCTTCAGTGTAGTCAATGAAGCAGAAGTAGATGTTTTTCTGGAATTCCCTTGCTTTCCCTCTGATTCAATGAATTATGGCAATTTGATTTTGGTTCCTCCACCTTTTCTAAACTCACTTTGAACATCTGGAAGTTCTTCGTTCACATACTGCTGAAGCCTAGCTTGAAGGATTTTTGAGCTTCTCTCTATTTGGTCATATGTTCAACTAGAAGTAGAATTTTTAATTTATATATATATATTTTTTATGGTTTTATTGGTCTTTATTTTTTTAAATAAATTTATTTATTTTAGTTGGGGGCTAATTACTTTATAATATTTTTTAATTTTATAAAAAAAATAGAGAACAGATATGATAGAAATTTCTACTCATATATTTCTCTCCCTCCTTCCACATTCACCACCTGAATGGAGTCAACATTTCAGTGGAACTATAATAAGTGTTTATTTCAAGAAGTACAGTTTATCTCTATAAAACCAAATTATTCTTTCATGCAATGTACTAAATGGAGTGGAAGATTGAATGAATCCTTTGATTTGGCATTTTACAGAGTAAATTCAATTGAAATTATTTCCTTTATTAATAATCCAAGGAGTTGATGACTTTATTTGTGTCTGCATTGGCCCTATCTGCTGAGCAACTTAGAAAATAATGAAGCAATATCATTATAAATTCATATCTAGAGATATCAACTTTATAATAATAATAATAAAAAGCTTAATTTTTAGAACAATGAGTTAGAGATTTTAATAAACAAACATCACCTTTTCACACATTTCCTCCAAATGAAAAAGAAAAAGCAAGATATGTCTTTACACTAAGAATCTAATTAACAGATGAAAACCACCAACTAAATCCTTTTTCCACTTTCATTTGCAAGAGATTTTCTGGATAACTAATTTAACTGTATATAAATGGGCTTGAAGGAAGTAAAAATAAATTTGGCAGGAATGTATTTTATTCAGGGGTATAGGTATGTAAGTTAGAGAAACAATGCTGATTTGAAATGAAATTATACATACTTAAGAGTATGAATGTAACACGTTTACATTTGGCTGAAAACTTAGAAATTTCTTCTTTGTCATTACAATACCTGGCCTTTGACTCTGGCTTGAGCTTTAACAGGCTTGGATTAGCAGGAGTGGGTTCTAGACTGGATCTTACCCCAAGGAACTTGGCCTTGGAGACTTCCCCGTGAAATGATGAAAGAGTAGATGATTTCAAGACAGCTCTTTCTAGCTCTAGGATTCTTTGTCTCTGTGACTCTATAATTTGAATTTCCTGACAATTTACCCACTGTTTGGTGTAGGATAGAAGACTTTTGTCCAAGGTGACACAGAGTCCTGTGGCTTCTCTGCTTGGCACAATCCTTCTAGCATTTGAAAATCTGTCTGCCGCCTGTGCAGTGTTACTTTGAATTTGCACGATTTCCCACTGCTGCTATTTAAATGACAACAGCAGGTTCAAGTGATTTGCAAACTGTAAGAAAAATGACCTCAGACACCCCCATCATTTTCAGTGACTGTAGATACACCCTTAGGCTAAAGCCACAGCAAAAGTTTAAATAATGAAACATAAATCCAAGCTAACTTCCTGACTTCTGACACTTCTATCAGCAAAGGTCCCATCAGTCCCACTCTAGTTGATGTTCTGTTAGAACTGCCATGTGACCTGTGGAGGGACACCCAAGAATTTCCACCTTCTAAGGAGAAACATGTATTAACATCTAGACTTTAAATTTTGATTACTAATCTTCATTCCTAGATATCTGAAAGGCCTCTTCCTGTCAACCCTCCCGAAATATACTTAGGATATTATCAACATACTTACAAAAATTCTAAGTGGTTTAATTATTCTTTCTTCTTAAAATCTGACCTCCCTATGTTATACAGTAGGACCTTGTTGTTTACCCATCCTATATTTACTAGTTTGGGCTTCTCTGATGGCTCAGATATTAAAGAATCCGCCTGCAATGTGGGAGGTCTGGATTGGGAAGATCCCCTGGAGAAGGATATGGCAACCCACTTCAGTATTTGTGCCTGGAGAATCCCCACGGACAAGGTGGGCTATAGTCCATGGGGTCGCAAAGAGTCAGATGCAACTGAGTGACTAAGCACAGCACAGTACCTCTGCTCATTTGCATCTGCTAACCCCAGCCTCTCAGAGAACTATATTCAATATCCTTTGATAAATCATAATGGAAAATAATATGAAAAAGAATATATATATGTATATATATGCATATATATACCTAAATCACTATGCTCTATAGCAGAAATTAATGCAACATGGTTAATCAACTGTACCTCAATAAAATAAATGTTAAAAATCTGACTTTCCTACTCAAATTTCATCTTTCTAAAGGCCCATACCAAGATATCATTTGACCATATTTGCCATGATTCCTAAAACATAAATCATCTAGCCCATATGCATGCTCAATAAATATATGTTGAATCAATTAATCAGTACAAATTCAGAAGGAATGCCTTATGTAAAAGTCTGAGAAATAGCACAGTTAAGGTTAACAGTCTGTTTGACCAGTGTTACTGCATCATTCTGACCTAGCCGTGACCTTCTACCAAGCTGTGCAAATTTCTGCTCACAATTAAGTTCTCTTGTTTAATTTGGTTTCAAGGCACATCATTTTTCTCTCTGTGGTGTTATACTTTTTATCACTCTATAGATTTTCTAAATGCATGCAAATGTAACCAAGATGGCTCATTTTGTCATCAATTCCCCAACTGCTGACTCCCTAATCATTAACTAATTGTCTCTGTGCTCTATTGACAACTCAGCCACCTTCTTACTAATTTTTGCTGACATGATGGAGGCCCCAAGAACTGGGCTAACCTTTGCCCGTTCACTGAAGAGCCACAGGTAGGATGATGATCAATAGGCCTGGCTTTTGTGTTCAGGAAAACCTCATCAGCGTTCCAAGTGATTTGTCTAATGAGGCATCGTTCATTGACAATGCAAAGGTAGATGAAGTTTCTTTACTCTGATTATAACTTTTCTAGAAAGGACCGGAGCTTACAGAGACAGAAGCATGTGTGAGAGTGGAATAAACAATGAATTAAAGCCTACATTTTGGGCTAAGGTAAGAAACAGGGGCAGCTTCCTCAAATTGCTGGTCTTTACATGAAATTTATACAAGATGGAGACAGAATACATTATAAGTACACCACCACAAGGATTTCACGGTTATAGTTTGTGAGGTGGCAGCACAGGATTAGGGATGTGGATGATTGTCTATTTCTTTAAAAATAGCTTTGGGTTATATAGGGCTATAGCTTTGAAGTTACTAGCAAGAGCTCATCGTGAAATGATACAGACATTCGGACTAAGCAGCCATTTGTACTTTCACTTACATATCATTTTTTCTCATCAGCCTGCTTTCCTAGTTATTTAAAGATTTGGATGCAGTTAAACAATCAATCCAGAGAAGGCAATGGCAACCACTCCAGTACTCTTGCCTGGAAAACCCCATGGACGGAGGAGCCTGGTAGGCTGCAGTTCATGGGGTCGCTAAGAGTCGGACACGACTGAGCAACTTCACTTTCACTTTTTACTTTCATGCATTAGAGAAGGAAATGGTAACCCACTCCAGCGTTCTTGCCTGGAGAATCCCAGGGACGGGGGAGCCTGGTGGGCTGCCGTGTATGGGGTCGCAGAGAGTCGGACACACTGAAGCGACTTAGCAGCAGCAGCAGCAGCAAACAATCAATCAATAAGTGAAGTGGCTCAGACGGTAAAGAATCCGCCTGCAATGTGGGAGACCTGTATTAGATCCTTGGGGTGGGAAGATCCCCTGGAGAAGGGAATGGCTACCCACTCCAGTATTCCGGCCTGAAGAATTCCATGGACAGAGGAGCCTTGCAGGCCACAGTCCAAGGGATGGCAAAGAGTCAGACATGACTGATCGACTTTCGCTTTTAGTCAGTTCATGAAATGGTTCTTTTCCTGACCTGTGCTGTCTTTTGGGCAGCCCCAGTACAGACTGATTAATACATATTAATAAATTCTCTTAAAATTTAGCTTTATTAAGTGCCTGAACTTGAAAGATAATTTAGTTTATATCTGAGAAAGAGTGTGTGTAAATAGCTACTATAAATATTGTGGTTATAAACATTTTAAGTAACTGGAATTCAAATCCATAATCTTGCTATTTTCCAGTCAAGAGTAGGTATACTTCATTCAATAGAGAGAAAATAAGCAAGACTAGATCTACCAAATAATGTAATATTCTGAAATTCAAGATGATTCTGAAGTCACCAAAGAGAATGACAGAAAAACTGTTGACATAATGTTATTGCTGATTGTTTTATATAGAAATTAAATCTATGTCTTTGTAACCTCTTTCCGCTCAGGCTCCTCACTGGGGTTTGACATTATAACAAAGGGTTATTCTAGTTTTTTATTTTTTAATTTCCTGTTATGGACTCAAATCAGTTTCTGATCCTTATATGCCAACCCTGAGTAATGATATTTTCTTTACCTTTATTATTATTTCTCATTTTGCCAAAAGATAATTTTTACCTCTCCTCTGACAATTTATTTTCTAATGCCCTGATAACTCTCAGTCATAGTTATGATGATTTAGTTTTAAAATGTTTACAATGCAGTATAAATGCCCAAAACACTGACAAGAAACATCTTCTGTAGTCCCCTTTGTTACTACGTTGAGATGACTTCTATTTGGTTCTGTCCCTGGGTTTCCATGGAAATAATTTATTATCGTCAAAGATGGACAGTTCACATACATTTTAAATAAGGGTAATGTAGAAATTTTCATATAAAAAAAACTAGTTTGTCATGATCTTGAGAACCTAGCTCTGTGAAGCAGCTCATGACATTGGAGTTTAATTATGGGCATCATTAGCATGAAATTTTGTAAATATTTTCAAGGATATTTTAAAACATAATTCATCTTTTTGAAATCTCCTGCTTTTCTATTGCTTCTCTAACCAATTCAAGATGGAAAAAAAAATAGGAGAAGACTGAACCTATTTATATCTTATTTGCATTATATACTGCAGAACTCTGGGAAGTGGTGAGGGACAGTGAAGCCTGGCGTGCTGCAGTGCATAGGGTCCCTAAGAGTTGGACACAACTTGTTGACTGGACAGCAACTATGTAGGTCAGACCATAACCAAACACATACTCACATATGTATTTAAATTAGATAATCAGCTGATTTCTCTTCTGGATATCTGGTTGGTAAAATATGGGACAGAATACAACCTGTTATCTTACAAGTGGACACTCAGTAAGTGCCTATTTCTTATATGGTTCCTTCTACAGTAAATATGTGTATCCATCTGTGATCACAATTTTTTAGGTGTGTCTGGGAACTTCAATTTCCTTATTGTGTGACCTTTTGGGGGTCTCTAAAACTGACTCATGCTTATACTTAATATTGCCATTAAAATTGTTTCTCAGATATGCAAAATCTCAATAAACTGGCAACTGTGCAAAACAATGCACATGGCAAGGGATAAATTTCCTGGCTCTCCAGTTTTCCTGATCAAATGGTAGAGATCAAATGTTGCACAAATCCCTACCAAAAGGATTTTATGGTCACTAAAGAAAGTTGTTCTCTGTTTTTTATAGTAAAAAGTAGGCAAAAGAATTTGCTACTGATGGTCTTCCAAGCCCTCTCCATAATTAATATAAACTGAATTTTAAAACGTCACTTCCTTGGAAAGGTGGTAACACAGAAAGGTGACCAGTTCAACTGAATTTGCCAGGACTATGCTGTTTCTAAAACTGAGAATTTCATACACCAGGAGCCCATTAATTCTAATAAACTAAAGTGGTTGGTCACCATATCACATAGTTGGATTTTTAATTATTTACCTATATCTCAATCTGTCTATTACCTAATCTTTACTATTTGTAGTACGATTGCCTTAATACTTCTATTTATTATTATTATTTTTTAATGATGCCGTATGACACTGTGGTTCAATCAAGACTGCTTGTTTGTTTTGGAAAGAGCCTTTGAATTTAGTTCTCCTCCTTCCAGAATTCTGGACAGGCCAGTAGGGGTGGCCAGCATGGGGAAGCAGCACGCAGAACAGAGTCCATGTGGCCTGAAGCTGGCCTGCCATTCTTCCACCCCTAGGACCCTGTAGGTGGAGCCCTGTGCTAATTCCTAGGGTCTCTCCATGCAGGCTGACTTCCTTTGGGTTGATGATGATTGATTATGGTGCTTTCTTCATTACTTTAAACCTAATCAGTGCTTGGAGTAATTTGAGTAATGATTGCTCATTATTGGCAATTGTGAAGTTTAAGTCTTTCTTTATTTTGCCCCACAAGGCAGCCAGTCAGGAAACACTGTGAAGCATCCTGGTTCACACACATTTTCAAGGCAAGAGTGGGAATAAATGATTCAGAAAGGTCAGTGATGGACAGGAAGCCACAGAGGTTTTTCAGAAGTCATATTACATATTTTCTTGGCAGGGAACAGTGACAGTTCCCACTAGATCAAATGTGATAATCAAAGACAGTTTTTACTGGATTTGAAAGCCTTCAGCCTCTTACTGAAATTCCCAAGTTCAATAAATCATGCTATTTCATATAATATTGTTATAACCCTCTGTCTTACAAATGAAGATCTATGATTTTCCAACCAATTTGTTAGTGTTAAAAAAAGATAATGAATGACATTAAATTATAAACTAATGCAGTTTTACCTTTCAACTTATTAGATAGCCCACTTTTAAGATGCTTTCCCTACCCTTCTCAGGTAAATCAAGTTTTAAAAGTAAGTTTTTTTATATTGCTTGATTGATTTACAGCCTTAAAATTTAGCCATACAAGAGGGAGACATTTTAGGCTGTTCAGCAAATAAATAATTAGCAAAGTCATTAGATACCTAAAGTTATTACATGTAGTAGGGTTATTAAATTATGCTCCAATAATGCTTGAAGGCCCACAAACTCCCAAAAGAAACAAAACTTTGAGATACTACATTCACAATCTAAAATGGCAGGTGATGTTGCCAGTTTGTTGTGAATGTGGATGATGAAAATAATGTTGTGGCGTTGTAGAGGCATTTATAGTTTTACGACCACCATAAACTAAGTGATTATCCACTAGAAAGGTTTCCAGTTTGATACTTATATTTAAAGCATTTCTATTTTAGAACTAAGAAAAGTTTCAAAAATTCTTTAAACATATAAATATGTAATATAATATAATATAGTTATTTATATTTATTTATTTAGCAAGAACAGTTAACATGAGATTTCCTCTCTTAGCAATTTTATGTATACAATACATAACTGTTGCCTATAGGTACAATGTTGTGCAGCAGACCTCTTGAGCTTATTCATCTTGCTTAACTGAAGCTTTGTGTCCAGATAAGATATTCATAAAGATGTCAGCTCCTCATAGCTTGAATTAGAAATTTAATACCATTTCAATTAAAAACATCATATATTTTTGTAGTGCTAGATTTGTTGTAAATTTTATTTAAAGAATAGATGAGTGAAAAAAAAAGAAATGAGGATGCCTTCCCAGGCATTAATGCATATTATACACATTTTATATTATAGTAGTATGGAATTGCTATACTGACAGGCAATCAGAGTAAGAGAATAGACAATGGAAAGCTAATTGTATGTGGAAATTTATTGCACAATAAAATGTGACATCAAAATTAAGTAGGAAAAGATTTTTTTTTTAAACATGTCATGGAATGTCTGGTAAACCTCTAGGATTAGATCTATTTCTCAGAACTTATGACAGGATAAGTTCTACATAAATAATGTACTTGAGGATTACATGGTTGAATTACTTCATAACATATAAGATGGGGAAATTTTCATAACTATGAATTTAAATCTATAACTGATGAAGAAAAGAATTAGTGTATGTACATTCATATTATATGCATATTATGTAAATATATATTATATAATATTATGCAATACATTAGTATATAATACTATTGTGTTATTATATATTATCTTATATTACTATATTAAATATTATATTTTATTACAATTACATATTATATTATATAATATGATATATAATGCATGATGATATATTATGTGCTCTAAATTCAGTTTGGTAAAATATAATAGTACATTTTTTAGTGTTTGGCATTTTGTAAGTCACTGGCTTCTTTTATTAACCTAGGTGGCTTAGTTGGTAAAGAAACCACCTGCAATGCAGGAGACGTGGGTTCGACACCTGGGTCGGGAAGATCCCCTGGAGCAAGAAATGACAACCCACTCCAGTAATCTTGCCTCGGAACTCCCATAGACAGAGGAGCCTGGTGGTGTACAGTCCATGGGGTTGCAAGAGTCAGGCACATCTTAGCAACTAAATCACTATCACCTACCCCACCACTAAACTCAAATGTATGCAGTTACAGATCAAAGAACCACATTCTGTCATCGGTTGGAAACTATTATCCTGAATTTTAAAAATGTTATGATAAAACTATGGGCTTTAAAAATCATTCATAAGTCAAATGTTTAAAATAGAAAAAAATGTGATGGGCCTTAAAGGGATTTTTATTACTCATTTATACTTTTATGAAAATAATTTAGGTAAATATAGATCAAAATAATTCACAGAGCAGATACATATTAAACTTCAAGAATAATCTTACAATTAAAGTTTCAGTGCATTTTATATTGAGACTATACTTGTTTTTAAATGTCCAACAATAAATGAATGAATGGCTCCACAAATTGCTTAATGAACTTATTTATACATTTTAAAAATAATAATTACATTCATATTGTCCATCAGTGGATGAATGGATAAAGAAGTTGTGAGATATATAAATATGTATGTGTATGTGTGTATGTGTGTGTGTGTGTGTATAAAATCCAGCCAAAAAATGAGGATATCCTATAATTTGCAACAACATGGGTGGACCTTGAAGGTATTATGTTAAATGAAATAAGTCCACCAGAGAAAGACAAATATTATATGATCTGATTTGTATGTGGAATCTCCAAAAATAAAAATAGAACCACAAAACTTACAGAAAAAGAGGTCAGATTTATGGTTACTGGAGGCAGGGAGTGGGGGGAGGGGAATCAAGTGAAGGTACTCAAAAGGTACAAACTTCCATTCATAAGGATTAGGAAAGTAACATACTTGATGACCACAGTTAACACTGCTGTATGACATACATGGAACTTGTTAAGAGAGTAGATTCTAAGAGTTCTTATCACAAGGAGAAGATTTCTTCTTTTCTTTTACTGTATCTGTATGAAATAGTGGATTTAATCTAAACCTATTGGTTAATCACTTCACAATATATTTAAATCAAATCGTTAGGCTGTAAAAAAGCTGTGGTACATATACACAATGGAATATTACTCAGCCATTAAAAAAGAATACTTTTGAATCAGTTCTAATGAGGTGGGTGAAACTGGAGTCTATTATAGAGAGTGAAGTAAGCTAGAAAGAAAAACACCAATATAGTATACTAACACATATATATGGAATTTAGAAAGATGGTAATGATAACCCTATATGCGAGACAGCAAAAGAGACACAGATGTACAGAACAGTTTTTTGGACTCTGTGGGAGAAGGCAAGGGTGGGATGATCTGAGATAATAGCATTGAAACATGTATATTACCATATGTGAAACAGATCATCAGTCCAGGTTCTATGCATGAGACAAGTGCTCAGGGCTGGTGCACTGGGATGACTGTGAGGGATGGTATGGGGAGGGATGAGGGAGGGGGTTCAGGATGGGGGACATATGTAAACCCACGGCTGATTCATGTCAGTGTATGGCAAAAATCACTACAATACTGTAAAGTAATTAGCCTCCAATTAAAATAAATAAATTAAAAAAAGGATGTAGGTCAATTATTTCTCAGTGAAACTGGAAAAATATAATAATTGTTGCCATAGTAAATGTTTACAATGTGACAAATTTTTTTTTAAAAACAGAATATGGTATAGTCAATATAATTATAATTGTATAAATTTAGAAGTATGTTAATAAAAACTAAGAGAATATATAAAAGGAAAACAAATTTTTCTAGTATTTGGTAAATTTTAGGTACTTTTGGTGTTTCCTTCTCCAAACTTGATTTAGTATTTGCTGTAGATTGAATGTTTATGTCCTCCTGCCCCAAATTAATTTTGAGACCTAATCTCCAATATGTTGGTATTAGGGTATAGAGGCCTTTGAAAGATGATTAGGTCATGAGAGTAGAGACCTCATGAATGGAGTTACTGCCCTTATGAAAAAGACCCCAGAGAATTCTCTCCTCTATTTCTCCATCTGAGGACACAGCCATCTATGAATCAGAGTGGACCCTCACAAGGCACCAAATTTGCTGGTACCTTGATTTTGGACTTCACACCCATCAAAATGTGAGAAGTAAATTTCTGTTGTTTACAAGCAATCCAGTCTATGGTAATTTTGTTGACAGCAGCCTGAACTGCCTAAGACAGTAATAAGTTTAATATTTATATTTTATTTTGGAAGAATCATCTGGTGGTTCCAGTTAAAATATAACATATTATATTGCTAGCCTATGAAAAGGTCAAATTTCAGTTCAGTTTCTACTGAATGCCTATTGCTTTTGTACCATAGTAAAATTAAACAACCACAACAACCTGTTAGGTAGAACCGCTGTAAGCACAGGGGTGTCTATAGAATAATAGAACCCTAAAAGGGAAAATGATATGTGACCCTATGGTGTCACCCTTCCACTTTGCAAATGAGGACGATGAGTTCCAAAGATGTTTCATATAACCCTACGTCATACAAGTGGCTCTAACTTATTACATCTGGCCTGGCATTTACCCCACCACCCCAGATTGTACTGTACTCCAGAAAAGCAACAAAAACTTATTATAATTGAAATCTTGACCATTAATCCAGAAAAATAAGCAGTAGCCTAAGTTTCTCAGCAGAATTACATTTTGTGATTTGTAATGAATTTTTAATGAAATTGTGTGCAAGCTATAGACCAGAATACTTTTTATTAAAAAAATGGCTACCTTTTATGTTCGGGGTGAGGGGAAAAAAGGCTTTATACTTAAAATTAGTAGATGTGCTTTTTGTCATTCAAAATGATTTCTTAAGTTTTCATGGCATTTGAATCATGCAAATAATGTTTGCGTCTTCACTATGTTAGTGTATTTCAGTCTCCAGCACAGCCCTGGCTAGGTGGTTTAATCTTTCTCACTTGTGCTTCAAGAAACTAACCCAGGTAAGATCTAACCTAGAGTTCCTGAGCCCGCATATTTAGAGGCTCAGCACTCCCTTGTCTTTACAGTCTGAGTAACACTGTTTAAAACCACAAAAATGATGGTGGTTAACATCTGTTGTCATTGTCATTATCAGTTCACTATGACTGTTCCTCGAAGAAAGAGGTGGAGAGTAAGTGCACCCTAAGTAATGGATTCCTCCTGCGAATGAACGTCCTGATGTGACAACTGAAATTTGACAATCAATTAATTCCAACAATTGTGGCTAGGGGTCTCATTGGGCATTGTCACCTATAACAAAGTTTCAAGTGAGAGAAGAGACTTCTTGCTCAGATCGCAGAATTTATATCCGTTTTTCTCTTCAACATAAAAAATACGAAAGAGTCTTTTCTAAGTTATACTCAATAGAACTGTTTCAGCACTATAAAATCATCCTAAAGGGGGAAAGGTCTTTTAACTCAGCAGTCATATTAGTTCATGCCCACATCCTTGTCCAGGGAAGGGCCTGTGTAAGGGTGTGGGCATTTCTGGGCAAGTAGAGGACGGTGGACTAAAGACTGGGTCCTACTCATGCTACCTGAGCCCTGAATCAAGACTCATCACACTCATTCCTCATTTGTTCTACCAAATCAATGTCAGGGAGTAATGACTTTTCTGATATTTGAAAGAAAAGAATTCTAATAGAAATATGCATAGGAAACACACTGTAAGGAATATACCAGCCTGAGCCACAAAGTTACTCAGTTCAGTTCAGTTGCTCAGTCGTGGCTGACTCTTTGTGACCCCATGGACTGCAGCATGCCAGGCTTCCCTGACCATCACCCACTCCAGGAGCTTACACAAACTCATGTCCATAGAGTCGGTGATGCCATCCAAGCATCTCATCCTCTGTCGTCCCCTTCTCCTGCCTTCAACCTTCCCCAGTATCAAGGTCTTTTCCAGTGAGTCATTTCCTCGTATCAGGTGGTCAAAGTATTGGAGTTTCAGCTTCAGCATCAGTCCTTCCAATGAATATTAGGGACTGATTTCCTTTAGGATGGACTGGTTGGATCTCCTTGCAGTCCAAGGGACTCTTGAGGGTCTTCTCCAACACCACAGTTCAAAACCATTAATTCTTAGGTGTTCGGCTTTATTTATAGTTCAACTCTCACATCCATATAAGACTATTGGAAAAACCACAGCTTTGATTAGATGGACTTTTGTTGGCAGAGTAATGTCTCTGTTTTTTAATACATTGTCTAGGCTGGTCATAACTTTTCTTCCAAGAAGTAACCATCTTTTCATTTCATGACTGTAGTCACCATCTGCAGTGATTTTGGAGCCCCAAAATATAAAGTCTGCCACTGTCTCCACTGTTTCCCCATCTGTTTGCCATGAAGTGATGGGACCAGATGACATGATCTTAGTTTTCTGAATGTTGAGTTTTAAGCTTACTTTTTCACTCTCCTCTTTCACTTTCACCAAGAGGCTCTTTAGTTCTTCCTTTTCTGCCGTAAGGGTCGTGTCATCTGCCTATCTGAGGTTATTGATATTTCTCCCAGCAATCTTGATTCCAGCTTGTGCTTCATCCAGCCCAGCATTTTGCATGATGTACTCTGCATATAAGTTAAATGAGCAGGGTGACAATATACAGCCATGATGTACTCCTTTCCCTATTTGGAACCAGACTGTTGTTCAATGTCCAGTTCTAACTGTTTCTTCTTGGCCTGCATAAGATTTCTCAGGAGGCAGGTAAGGTGGTCTGGTATTCCCATCTCTTTCAGAATTTTCCACAGCCTGTTGTGATCCACAAAATCAAAGGCTTTGGCGTAGTCAATAAAGCAGAAGTAGATGTTTTTCTGAAACTCCCTTGCTTTTTTGATGATCCAATGAATGTTGGCAATTTGATCTTTGGTTTGTCTGCCTTTTCTAAATCCAGCTGGAACATCTGGAAAATCATAGTTCATGTACTGTTGAAGCCTGGCTTGGAGAATTTTGAGCATTACTTTACTAGCGTATGAGATGAACACAATTGTGTGGTAGTTTGAACTTTCTTTGGGATTGGTATTAAAACTGACCTTTTCCAGTCCTGTGGCCACTGCTGAGTTTTCCAAATTTGCTGGCATATTGAGTGCAGCACTTTCACAGCATAATTTTTTAGGATTTTTAAATAAAATCCAAAGTTACTTAGGTTGATATTTTTCTATTTTTCCTTAGCTATTCAATTTCTTACTATAACTGTGAATGTTTTTATTATGATAATTATAGTAATTATAACTCATCAATTATGATATATTTATTAAGATTAATTTATCAGAGACATCAAAGTCCTTTAAAGTCACAACCTAAGGAGCTTTGTTTCTGAAGCCCAGACCAGGGTTCCAGGATTACCTGACAGGTCATTCTCCAGTTTTCAGATCTGAACTACACCCACAGACATTATAAGATCATTCTATTGAGGAGAGGGAAAACTTTTGATCCAACAGTTTGGGAGCTTCCCAGGTGGCTCTATTGGTATAATACCTGTCTGCCAATTCAGGAGACATAGGAGGTTCAGGTTTAGCCCCTGGATTGGGAAGATCCCCTGGAGAAGGAAAAGACAAACCACTCCAGTATTCTTGCCTGAGAAATCCCATGAACAAAGGAACTGGCAGGCTGCAGTCCATGAGGCCACAAAGAGTCAGACATGACTTAGTGACTAAGCACACATGCAGTGTTATTTTAAACTTCTTTTTCCTTAAAATCAGCATTTCTATTTCCCCCGTAACTTCTTTTTTCTTTGCTCTTATAATATACAGAAAATATTAAACAACTAAAATAGTAACTCATGTGCTGCGAATTCAAAAGTTAATTGACTAATGCTAAATAAATCCACGTGCAAAATACAAAATGACTTAGTCACAATATTTCCATTGCCAGCATGCCTATCAGGGAATTTGAATATTCTCTCCACCCCTTTCCTTTACAACCTCACACAGCATGTAAACAAACAAGCAAATAAGTAACTTGCACAGAAGTTAAATTTTGATTCTTGCTCTAAACAAATTAAAGCTTTAAACTGTTTGACGTTTATCTATCTCCCATTTTGATAAGAATAAACTGTTGAAAGCAAGTTTTTTTTTTACCACCATATTTGACTACAGTGATTTAAGTCATTTCTAGCACTATCTCTATCAGCCTTAGCTGAAATTAGCTATTAGCTTGTGCTTCCTGTCAAGTCAAGGCAGTCAGCCTCTAAGAATGACACAATATTACAGAACATGTCAGTAAAATTCTAGCCTAGAACTAGTTTGCAGTGATATCAAAATGGCAACAAAATTCTACAATGTTCAAAAATTGTTCAGATTAGTAGAACTGCTATCCAGTCTACCTTCTTGATTCCTAGTTGATTGACGGAGAGATCAAGTTTAATCCTGGAAACACTCAGAACCCTCAGGCACACTGGTTACTTCCCCCATGAGAAAACTGAGGCATTTTTGCAAACTATTTCCAAATGGTGCACCTCAGTTAAACCTGATTAAAATGCAACAGATTTTAGCAGGTGGAAGTGGTTTAGCACCACTGACCTTCGCTGTCAAGTGCCAGAAACATGATTTTGAAACTTAAGTGCCACAAAACACAGTAAATGTCACCAATTAGGGATTAAAATAGCATTCAGCAAAAATCTAAATGTTTGTCCAACGAGGACCCAGAACTTTACCTGAGATGAAGTATCGGTTTAATCTCTTCACTCTGGCCAAATAAAGTGTGTCCCAGCTTCAACAGAATGAGTGTTCAGGTTCTTCAGATTTCTGCCCTGTTCCAACAGTATTGCTTGTCTCATATTTGTCAGGATGTAAGTTTATTTATGTGGGACACCTGGGAATAAAAAAACAATCGCTCTGGATTTCCTGGTTGATAACTTTTAAGAGATGGACCAGAGAATCAATATATTTTCCAGTGGTCTCAGAAGACACATTTGGGAAAGTTGCCCTCCCCCCAAACTCAACACATAACTCCCCGATGGTTCCTAACTAAAAGATAATACAATAATCCTAATCTAATCCTAGTAAAAAGAAAAGATTTTTAAATTGTATCAAAAGAAAAAAAAAGTAAGTTAAGGTGAGAAAGAATGCCTTTAACATCATTTTTTAAAAAACAAAACATTGCATTTTTTAAATGAATAAGATAATCATTTCAATGTGAACATTTTACATAATAGGTTTCAGATCTTCAAACTCTAAGCTCATCAAACAAAATGATAGATTTACCATAAAATGAGAATAATTTATTTAAAATGAAAAGGTACAGAAAGTCCTATGTCCTACCCACTGCCTTCAAAAAATGGCAAATACCAAAATAAGAACAAAATCAAAACCTCAAACACCGATAAATAAAAAAAGGTAATCACAAGTATAGGGGAAAAAATGCAACAAGTAGAAAAACTTATGCTTAACAGTCTCAGAAAACAGGGGAAATAAGACTTTAGAGTAGGAATGCATCAAGAAATGCAAAATATATTCCTATAAAATCACAAGAATAAATTTTGGAAATGAAAAAGCGAGCACTGAAATAAACACAACAATCTCAGAATTATTCCATAGCTAAAAGACTGTTGTTTAGTTGCTAAGTTGTGCCCAACTCTTTTGGGACCTGATGGACTATAGCTTGCCAGGCTCCTCTGTCCATGGGATTTCCCAGGCAAGAATACTGGAGTGAGTCTCCTTTTCCTTCTCCAAGAGATCTTCCTGACCCAGGGGTCTAACCCACATTGCTTGCATTGGCAGTCAAAAACTTTACCACTGAGCCAACTGGGAAGACCAGTTAATACATAGAAGTGAATTAATTCTCCTAAACAGTAAACAAAAGTTTTAAAAATGGAAAATACAAAACAAATTGGGAGTTCATGAGGATATTTCTGACTTCTGTATAACAAGAATTGCACAAAGAGAACCTAGAGAGAATGAAAGTAGGGAATGGTAAGATAATGATAGAAAAACTGACTCAGAACAGCAGCAATATATGAATCTCCAGTTTAAAAAAGGGCATTGAGTGCCAATGCAAATGAATAAGCAATTCCCTTTGAGACAAACAAAAGCATCTAATGTGCTTAAATACATTTGGTAAAATTGTAGAGTACTAGTTAAAAGAAAAGAGCTAAATGTTTCAAAATGACAAAAGCTTATTAGCATCTTAGAAAGGAAGAGAATGTGCTTGACATCAGACTTTAATCAGAATCACTAAATACAAGAAAGGGATGGATAAATATCTTCGAAGTCCACAAGAAATGTAACTTGGACTTATTCTATATCCTGATGAGCAATGTATCAAATGTGAGGGCAAAGTAAAAGAAAACAACCTGAGAAAATTATATAATCAGAAGTAATATTCATAGATGCTCTCTGAAGAAACAGTAGAAAATATAATTAAGAAGTAAATGGAGAGGAACTAGATGGCTGAGGAGTAGGTGGACGTGGAGTACATCTCTCTCCATGGATATATCAGGTATACACCTTCAGACACAAAAGTGCATGCAGAACACCAGCTGAGAGCAGACAGGAGTCCCTGACCAGCAGAAAAGAGTACATAGAACCACATAAAACTTGGTAGGATGAAGGAACTAGGGGTAAAAAATGGGAGTGTTAGTAGGAGCGCAGCCGAGAGGAGCTACCCCACGTCCAAGGTCGGAGCAGTGGCTGCGCTTTGCTGGAGCAGCTGTGAAGAGATGCCCCACGTCCAGGTAAGAGAACCCAAGTAAGATGGGAGGCACTGAGAGAGGGCATCAGAGGGCAGACAGACTGAAACCACAAGCACAGACAACTAGCCAATCTGATCACATGGACCACAGCCTTGTCTAACTCATTGAAACTTGGGGGCACCCAAGACTGACAGGTCATGGTGGAGAGGTCCGACAGAATGTGTCCCCTGGAGAAGGGAATGGCAAACACTCCAGTATTCTTGCCTTGAGAACCCCATGAACAGTATGAAAAGGCAAAAAGATAGGACACTGAGAGATGAACTCTTCAGGTCGGTAGGTGCCCAGTATGCTACTGGAGAAATAACTCGAGAAAGAATGAAGGGATGGAGCCAAAGAAAAAACGATACCCAGCTGTGGATGTGACTGGTGATAGAAGCAAGGTCCAATGCTGTAAAGAGCAATATTGCATAGGAACCTGGAATGTTAGGTCCATGAATCAAGGCAAATTGGAAGTGGTCAAACAGGAGATGGCAAGAGTGAACATCGACATTCTAGGAATCAGCAAACTAAGATGGACTGGAATGGGTGAATTTAACTCAGATGACCATTATATCTACTACTGTGGGCAAGAATCCCTTAGAAGAAATGGAGTAGCCATCATAGTCAACAAAAGAGTCTGAAATGCAGTACTTGGATGCAATCTCAAAAACGACAGAATGATCTCTGTTCGTTTCCAAGGCAAACCATTCAATATCATGGTAATCCAAGTCTATGCCCCGACCAGTAATGCCAAAGAAGCTGAAGTTGAACAGTTCTATGAAGACCTATAAGACCTTCTAGAACTAACACCCAAAAAAGATGTCCTTTTCATTATAGGGGACTGGAATGCAAAAGTAGGAAGTCAAGAAACACCTGTAGTAACAGGCAAATGTGGCCTTGGAGTACAGAATGAAACAGGGCAAATGCTAATACAGTTCTGACAAGAGAACGCACTGGTCATAGCAAACACCCTCTTCCAACAACACAGAGAAGACTCTACACATGGACATCACCAGATGGTCAACACCAAAATCAGGTTGATTATATTCTTTGTAGCCAAAGATGGAGAAGCTCTATACACTCAGCAAAAACAGGACCGGGAGCTGCCTGTGGCATATCATGAATTCTTTATGGCCAAATTCAGACTGAAATTGAAGAAAGTGGGGAAAACCATTAGACCACTTAGGTATGACCTAAATCAAATCCCTTATGACAATACAGTGGAAGTGAGAAATAGATTTAAGAGACTAGATCTGATAGAGAGAGTGCCTGATGAACTATGGATGGAGGTTCATGACATCATACAGGAGACAGGAAACAAGACCATCCCCAAGAAAGAGAAATGCAAAAAGCAAAATGGCTGTCTGAGGAGGCCTTACAAATAGCTGTGAAAAGAAGAGAAGCAAAAAGCAAAGGAAAAAAGGAAAGATATACCCATTTGATTGCAGAGTTCCAAAGAATAGCAATGAGAGATTAGAAAGCCTTCCTTAGTGATCAATGCAAAGAAATAGAGGAAAACAATAGAATAGGAAAGACTAGAGATCTCTTCAAGAAAGTTAGAAACACTAAGGGAACATTTCATGCAAAGATGGGCTCAATAAAGGACAGAAATGGTAGGGACCTAACAGAAGCAGAAGATATTAAGAAGAGGTGGCAAGAATACACAGAAGAACGGTACAAAAAAGATCTTCATGACCCAGATAATCGCGATGGTGTAATCACTCTCCTACAGCCAGACATCCTGGAATGTGAAGTCAAGTGGACCTTAGGAAGCATCAGTACGAACAAAGCTAGTGGAGGTGATGGAATTCCAGTTGAGCTATTTCAAATCCTCAAAGTTGATGCTGTCAAAGTGCTGCAATCAATATGTCAGCAAATTTGGAAAACTCAGCAGTAGCCACAGGACTGGAAAAGGTCAGTTTTCATCCCAATCCCAAAGAAAGGCAATGCCAAAGAAGGTTCAAACTACCGCACAATTGCACTCATCTCACACACTAGTAAAGTAATGCTCAAAATTCTCCAAGCCAGGCTTCAGCAATACGTGAACCGTGAACTTCCAGATGTTCAAGCTGGTTTTAGAAAAGGCAGAGGAGCCAGAGATCAAATTGCCAACATCCAATGGATCATCAAAAAAGCAAGAGAGTTCCAGAAAAACATCTATTTCTGCTTTATTGACTATGCCAAAGCCTTTGACTGTGTGGATCACAATAAACTGTGGAAAATTATGAAAGATATAAGAATAACAGACCACCTGACCTGCCTTTTGAGAAACCTGTATGCAGGTCAGGAAGGAGCAGTTAGAACTGGACATGGAAAAACAGACTGGTTCCAAATAGGAAAAGGAGTATGTCAAGGCTGTATATTGTCACCCTGCTTATTTAACTTATATGCAGAGTACATCATGAGAAATGCTGGGCTGGATGAAGCAAGCTGGAATCAAGACTGCTGGGAGAAATATCCATAACCTTAGCTATGCAGATGACACCACCCTTATGGCAGAAAGTGAAGAAGAACTAAAGAGCCTCTTGATGAAAGTGAAAGAGGAGAGTGCAAAGGTTGGCTTAAAGCTCAACATTCAGAAAACTAAGATCCTGTCATCTGGTCCCGTCACTTCATGGCAAATAGATGGGGAAACAGTGGAAACAGTGGCTGACTTTATTTTGGGGGGTGGGCTCCAAAATCATTGCAGATGGTGATTGCAGCCATGAACTTAAAAGATGCTTACTCCTTGGATGACCAACCTAGACAGCATATTAAAAAGCAGAGACATCACTTTGCCAACAAAGGTCCGTCTAGTCAAGGCTATGGTTTATCCAGTCACCATGTATGGATGTGAGAGTTGGACTATAGAGAAAGCTGAGCAACTAAGAATTGATGCTTTTGAACTGTGGTGTTGGAGAAGACTCTTGAGAGTCCCCTGGACTGCAAGGAGATCCAACCAGTCCATCCTAAAGGAGTGTTCATTGGAAGGACTGATGTTGATGCTGAAGCTCCAATATTTTGGCCACCTGATGTGAAGAACTAACTCATTTGAAAAGACCCTGATGCTGGAAAAGATTGAGGGCTGGAAGACAAGGGGATGACAGAAGATGCGATGGCTGGATGGCATCACCAACTCAATGGACATGGGTTTGGGTCAACTCCGGGAGTTGGTGATGGACAGGGAGGCCTGGTGTGCCGGGGTTCATGGGGTCGCAAGGAGTCAGACACAACTGAGTGACTGAACTGAACTAGTAGGACTGGACCTGCTCTCAGCAGGTAGGGGAACTGAAGGAGGGGTCTGATGCCCACATCAGTGCAATTGTCTGAATCAGAGGAGAAACATTTAAGGATGCGAGTGATACAGCTGATCTGTGACAGCCTTCATGGAATGAGAATCAGACAGCCCTTGCTGTAGCCGTACATACCCCTGACAGGCACTCAGGTCCCCTGGAAGGGGCAGCGGCTGGGAGCTGGAGTTTAGGGATTGTGGAGCAGTCCAAGGGTGAGGGTGCTGTTGACTGCGGAGATACGGATTGAGGGCATGTGACAGAGGAGATTGTGGGTGGAAATGCCTGTGGAGGAAAGCCAGGCAGCCACAGAAGCAAGGCAATACTGTTGAGTCACGCGTAGTTGGTGGAGCCATCACCAAGCTTCTCTTTCCCCCCATGCCAGCACGAGTAGCTGAACACTAGAGAGGCTGGCCCATCAGACGCTCAGGCACTGAACTACAGAGTAGGACCCCACGTAGGGTGCCCCTTTAAGTGCCTGATGTGCTGAACTACAGAGTAGGACCCCAGCAAGGGTGCCCCTTTAAGTGCCTGATGCGCTGATCTACAGAGTAGGACCCTAGCCAGGGGGGGGCCCTCTATGTGCCTGAAGTGAGGAACAACAGAGAAGGACCCCAGGCAACACAGCCCACTAAGTGCCTGAATGGGCCGAGTTGTGGAGAAAGACTGGCCAAAAAGGCCTTCTGATTGCCAGCTACAAGAGGCTCAAAGACTCTGATAGGGCCTTAACTCCTGCTGCAGAGGCAGTCCGTGTCCCTGCACACTTGGAACTGCCAGGGTCCCCACAAGCCAAGAAGCTGCACCACCTTCACACTCAACTCTCACTGGGGCAGAGCTGCCACAGGCAAAAAAAAAAGTCTTGTGTCTATGTGAACAGGGTCGCTTCAGTTGTGTCCGACTCTTTGCGACCCTGTAGACTGTGGCCTGCCAGGCTTCTCTGTCAGGGAGGGGATCTCCAGGCAAGAATACTGGAGCATATTGGCCAATACTGGTTGCCATACCATTCTAGAGCACTATATTTCCTGTTGCCCTAGCTGCCAATCCCCCTGAGTACCTGGTGCTGCCAGAACCCCTGCGACCCAAGCAGCTGCACCACCTCCACACCTGGCCCTCACAAGGGCAAACCCAAGTCCTCCAGGGCAAACTCAGGAGCAAACCCCAGTGGACGCCCCATATCCAGAGGTGGAAATAAAACCACAGTTGAAACCCAGGTGCAGTGTGGCCAAGGAAGGAGACCCAAAACCTTCCCACCAGCTGTACAAGCTGCAGATTAAATCCACATGATCAACTAGGCAGACTCTGTCTATGGAGTATACAAAAGGGCATTCAGAGCTCCCACAAAAGAAAACGCACTAGTTCTGATAGCTGTGAACATTGGAGGCAAGAACACACAAGAGTAGGACCAGATCAGAATCTGAGCTGCCCCCGCAGCAGGTCCAGAGATCAGCTCAGTGTTGGAGGGCATCCTAGGGAGGTGAGGTGGACTGTGACTCCCAGTGAGGGAAAGGACTGTGACAGCAGAGACTCAAGAGAAACATTTATTATTCTTATGTTTTGACTTGTTCTTTAGATTCTTTTGGATTTTTTCTTTTTCTTTTTTTTCCTTGCCCCCCCTCCCCCGTTGTAGTTGTCAATTTTATTGGCACTATAAAACCTAACTAAGCTTTTGAACTGCTTTTTCTATTTTTCCTCAGTCACACTTTTTATTGTTATTACAAACCTTTGTCTCTATTTTGGGCTTCTGTGGTGCTGTGGAGTTTTCCTTTCTTTTTTCCTTTTTTCTTTCTTCTCCCATTGTTTCTTTTTTCTTTTTATAATTTTAATTTTAATTGTTTTAAACCTAGTATATTTTTTCTGTATTTATTTCTTCGTTTGCCTTTCCTACTGTTCTTTTCCCCTTGCATTTAATCTTTAATGTATATAAATCTTATCTACCTCTATTTAACTTTGCATCTCTATTCTTTCTTTGCTCTCAACATATTTGTTAGTTTTGTTTTCACGGCTTTATTCCCCACTTGGCACCTTGTTTTAGTTTTGTTTTGTAGTTTGAGCTTTAGCTAGTTTTGCTCTTAACTGGTAAATATAACTTTTGATTTCTTTTGTTCACCAGGTCAATCCCCTGTACTTTATTTTGTTGGGCTGCTTTGACTTTGCTCATGGGTGTATATGTATATGTGTATATTCCATTATTTTAATTATTATTTGCCTGATTTTGTAACTGCCATTTGTCTGGTGTTCATCTTTGGTTTCTCGTTTTTGGATATCTGTTTTAATCTCACTTAATGCCATAACAAACCACTTGTGGGATCTTCATTCCTGACCAGAGATCAAGCCCTGAGCCTTTGGAGTGGGAGTACCAACTCCAATACCCTCAACTACCAGAGAACAAACCCTAGGGAGTATCAAATAGTGATAATTCACACAAAGGAAACCACTTGAATACAAGACCTGGCATCACCCAACCACCAGTTGCACCCTGTGCAGGACACCTCATCTAAACAACAAACAAAGCAAAAATACAAACCCAGTCATCAGCAGACAGGATTAACACCTCACTCAGCCTTGCCCATCAGAGGAAAAACAAACAAACAGCAAGCAAACAAACACTCAGCACAAATCTCACCCTATACGAAGCTTACACAAACCACTGGACCAACCTCAGGAGGGAAGAAACCAAAAGGAAGAAAGAATTCAAGCTTGAAGCCTGGGAAAAGGAGACCTCAAGCACAATAAGTTAAAAAAAATAATGAAAAGGCAGAAAAATACTACACAAATGAAGGAACAAACTAGAAACACAGAAGTCCAAATAAATGAAGAGGAAATAGGGAGACTACCTGAAAAATAATTGAGAATAATGGTAGTAAAGATGATCAAAAACTTTGAAAAAAAATTTGAGAAAATGCAAGAATCAATTAACAAAGACCTAGAAGAATTAAAGAATAAACCTACACAAACAACACAATTTATCAAATTAAAAATACCCTAGAAGGAATCAATAGCAGAATATCTGAAGCAGAAGAATGAATCAGAGAGCTAGAAGGTAAAATGGTGGAAATAACTTCTGAAGAGCAAAATAAAGTAAAGAGAATGAAAAGAACTGAGAATAGTCTCAGAGACCTCTGGGATAATATCAAACATACCAACATTCCAATTATGGGGTTCCCAGAAGAAGAAGAGAAAAAGAAAGGGTATGAGAAAATTTTTGAAGAGATTATAGTTGAAAATATCCCTAACATAGAAAAGGAAATAGTCAATCAAGTTCAAGAGGCACGAAGAGTCCCATACAGGATAAACCCAAGGAGAAACATACCAAGACACATACTAATCAAACTAACAAAGGCTAAACACAAAGAAAGAATATTAAAAGCAGCAAGGGGGAAGCAACAAGTAACATACAAGGGAAAGCTCGTATGCTTAACAGCTGATCCTTCAGCAGAAACTCTGCAGGCCAGAATGGAATGACAGGATGTATTTAAAGTACTGAAAGGGAAAAATATACAACCACGATTACTGTACCAGCAAGGACCTCATTCAAAATTGATGGAGAAATAAAAAGCTTTTCAGAAAAGCAAAAGTTAAGAGAATTCAGTACCAAATGGCACCCCACTCCAGTACTCTTGCCTGGAAAATCCCGTGGATGGAGGAGCCTGGTAGGCTACAGTCCATGGGGTCGCTAAGAGTCGAGCACGACTGAATGACTTCACTTTCACTTTTCCCATTCATGCACTGGAGAAGGAAATGGCAACCCACTCCAGTATTCTTGCCTGGAGAATCCCAGGGACGGCGGAGCCTGGTGGGCTGCTGTCTGTGGGGTCGCACAGAGTCAGACACGACTGAAGCGACTTAGCAGCAGCAGCAGCAGCAGCAAACCAGCTTTACAACAAATGTTAAAGGGACTTATATAGTCAAGAAATACGAGAAGAAAAAAGAACCACAAAATCAACACAAAACAATTAAGAAAATGGCAATAGAAACATATATATCAATAATTATTTTAAATGTAAATGGATTAAATGCTCCAACCAAAAGACACAGACTGGCTGAATGGATACAAAAACAAGGCCCATATATATGCTGTCTACAAGAAACACATTAGAAAAAAAAAGAGAAAGAAACCCATTTCAAACCTAAAGATATATATAGACTGAAAGTGAGAGGATGGAAAAATATATTCCATGCAAATGGGAGGCAAAAGAAAGCTGGAGTAGCAATCCTCATATCAGACAAAATAGACCTTAAAGTAAAGAAGATTATAAGAAATAAGGAAGGACACTACATAAAGATCAAGAGATCAATCCAAGAGGAAGACATAACAATTGTAAATATCTATGCACCCAACATAGAAGCACCTCAAAACATAAGACAAACTCTAACTGACATAAAAGGAGAAATTGACAATAATGCAATAATAGTATGAGACTTTAACACCCCACTCACACCAATGGACAGATCATCAAAACAGAAAATTAATAAGGAAACACAGGTCTTAAATGATACATTAAATGAGATGGATCTCACTGATATCTTCAGGACATTCCGTCCAAATGCAGAAGAATACACCTTCTTCTCAAGTGCACATGAAACATTCTCCAGGAAAGACCACATCTTGGGTCACAAATCAAACCTCAGGAAATTTAAGAAAATTGAAATTGTATCAAGCATCTTCTCTGACAACAACGCTATGAGACTCGATATCAATTACAAGAGGAAAAAAAAACTCTAAGAAACACAAACACATGGAGATTAAACAACACATTTCTAAATAACCAACAGGTTATTGATGAAATCAAAAGGGAAATCAAAAAATTTCTAGAAACAAATGACAATACGACAACTCAAAACTTATGGGATGCAGCAAAAGCAGTTCTAAGAGGGAAGTTTATAGCAACAAAATCCTACCTCAAGAAACAAGAAAATCATCAAGTAGACAACCTAACTTTACACCTAAAACAACTGGAAAAAGAAGAAGAACAACAACAAAAAAACCCAAATTAGTAGAAATAAATAAATCATAAAGATCCAAGCAGAAATAAATGAAAAAGAAATGAAGGAAGTAATAGTAAAGATGACTAAAACTAAAAGCTGGTTCTTTAAGAAGATAAACAAAATTGACAAGCCTTTAGCCAGATTCATCAAGAAAAACAGAGAGAAGAATCCAGTCAACAAAATTAGAAATGAAAAAGGAGAGGTTACAACAGACAACGCAGAGATACAAAGAATTGAAAGATATTATTATGAACAATTATATGTCAATAAAATGGATAACCTGGAAGAAATCCACAGATTCTTAGAAAAGCTCAATTTTCCAAACCTGAACTGGGAAGAAATAGAAATTATGAACAACCCAATTACAAACACTGAAGTTGAAGTTGAGATAAAAAAATCTCCCAAGAAACAAATGCCCAGGACCAGATGGCTTCACAGGAGAATTCTATCAAACATTTAGAGAATAGTTAATGCCTATCCTTCTAAAATTCTTTCAAAAAATTTCAGAGGAAGGAATACTTCCAAACTTATTCTACAAGGCCACCATCACCCTGATATCAAAACCAGACAAAGACAACACCCAAAAAAGAAAACTACAAGCCAATATCACTGAAAAACATAGATGAAAAATCCTCAACAAAATTTTAGCAAACAGAATTCATCAACACATCAAAAAGCTCATACACCATGATCAAGTTGGGCTTATTCCAGGAATGCAAGGATTCTTCAATATATGCAAGTCAATCAATGTGATACACCATATTAACAAATTGAAAGAAAAAAAATCACATTATAATCTCAATAGATGTAGAGAAAGCCTTTGACAAAATTCAGCACCCATTTATGATTAAAACTCTTCAAAAAATGGGCGTAGAAGGAACCTACCTCAACATAGTAAAGGCCATATATGATAAGCCTACAGCAAACATTATTCTCAATGGTGAAAAACTGAAAGCATTCCCCCTAATATCAAGAACAAGACAAAGGTGTTCACTTTCACCACTATCATTCAACATAGTTCTGGAAGTCCTAGCTACAGCAATCAGAGAATAAACATAAATAAAGGAAATCCATATCAGAAAAGAAGAAGTAAAGTTCTCACTGTTTGCAGATGACATGATACTGGCATAGAAACCCCAAAGACAGTATCAGAAAATTTCTAGAGCTAATCAATAAATTTAGTAAAGTTGCCAGACACAAAATCTACACACACAAATCACTTGCATTTTTATACACTAACAATGAAAAATCAGAAAGAGAAATTAAGGAATCAATCCCATTCAGCATTTCAACAAAAAGAGTTAAGTATCTAGGAATAAACTTACCTAAGGAGACAAAGAACTGTACACAGGAAATTATAAGACACTAGTGAAAGAAATCAAAGATGACATAAACAGATAGAGAGCTATTTCATGTTCCTGGATGAGAAGAATCAATATTGTGAAAGTGACTATACTACCAAAAACAATCTACAGAGTCAATGTGATCCCTATCAAATTTGCAACTGCATTTTTCACAAAACTAGAACAAAAACTTCACAATTAAGGTGGAAACACAAAAGATCCCAAATAGCCAAAGAAATCTTGAGAAAGAAGAATGGAGCTGGAGGAATCAACCTTCCTGACTTCAGACTTCCTGACTTACAAAGCTACAGTCATCAAGACAGTATGGTACAGGCACAAAAACAGAAATATAGACCAATGGAACAAGATAGAAAGCCCCCAAAATAAGCCCATACACTTATGGGTACTTTATTTTTGACAAAGTAGGCAAGAATATACAATGGGGCAAAGAAAGCCTCTTCAATAAATGGTGCTGAGAAAACTGGACAGCTACATATAAAAGAATGCAACTAGAACACCTCCTAACACCATACACACAGATAAACTCAAAATGTATTAAAGACCTAAATGTAAGACCAGATACTATTAAACACTTAGAAGTAAACATAGGCAGAACACTCGATGACATAAATAAAAGCAAGGTTCTTTATTATCCACCTCCTAGAGTAATGGAAATAAAACCAAAAGTAAAAAATTGTGACCTGATTAAACTTAAAAGCTTTTGGACAGCAAAGGAAATTTAAGCAAACTGAATAGACAACCCTCAGAATGGGAGAAAATAATAGCAAATGAAACTGACACAGGATTAATTTCCAAAATATACAGCAGCTCATACAATTCAATGCCAGAAAAACAAACGACCCGATCAAAAAGTGGGGGAAAAGACCTAAACAGACATTTCTCCAAAGAAGACATACAGATGGCTAACAAACACATGAAAAGATGCTCAATATTGCTCATTATTAAAGAAATGCAAATCAAAACCACAATGAGATACCACTTCACACACGTCAGAATGGCCATCACCAAAATGTCTACAAACAATAAATGCTGGAGAGGGTGTGGAGAAAAAGGAATGCTCTTGCACTGTTGGTGGGAATGTAAATTGATACAGCCACTATGGAAGATGGTATGGAGATTCCTTAAAAAATTAGGAATAAAACCAACATATGACCCAGCAATCCCACTCCTAGGCATATACTCTGAGGAAACCAAAATTGAAATAGACACAAGTATCCCGTTGTTCATTGCAGAACTATTTACAATAGCTAGAATATGAAAGCAACCTAGATGTCCATTGAGAGATGAATGGATAAAGAGGTTGTGGTACATATACAGAAAGGAATATTATTTAGCCATAAAAAGGAACATATTTGTGTCAGTTCTGATGAGGTGGAAGAACCTAAAACCTGTTATACAGAGTGAAGTGAGTCAGAAAGAGAAAGATAAATATTGCAATCTAACACATATATACAGAATCTAGAAAAATGGTACTGAAAAACTTATTTACAGGGCAGCAATGGAGAAATAGGGATAGAGAATAGACTTATGGATGGGGAGAGGGGAGGAGAGGGTGAGATGTGTGGAAAGAGTAGCATGGAAACTTACATTACCATATGTAAAATAGATAGCCAATGGGAATTTGCTGTATGGCTCAGGAAACTCAAACAGGGGCTCTCTGTCAACCTAGAGGGGTGGATTGAGGAGGGAAATGGGAAGGAGGTTCAAAAGGGAGGGGAAATATGTATACCTAAGGCTGTATATTGTCACCCTGCTTATTTAACTTATCTGCAGAGTACATCATGAGAAACGCTGGGCCGGAAGAAGCACAATCTGAATCAAGATTGCCAGGAGAAATATCAATAACCTCAGATATGCAGATGACACCACCCTTATGGCAGAAAGTGAAGAAGAACTAAAAAGCCTCTTGATGAAAGTGAGAGAGGAGAGTGAAAAAGTTGGCTTAAAGCTCAACATTCAGAAAACTAAGATCATGGGATCCTGTCCCATCACTTCATGGGAAATAGATGGGGAAACAGTGGAAACAGTGTCAGACTTTATTTTTTTTGGGCTCCAAAATCAGTGCAGATGGTGATTGCTGCCATGAAAATAAAAGATGCTTACTCCTTGGAAGGAAAGTTGTGACCAACATAGGTATCATGTTAAAAAGCAGAGACATTACTTTGCCAACAATGGCCCGTCTAGTCAAGGCTATGGTTTTTCCAGTGGTCATGTATGGATGTGAGAGTTGAACTATAAATAAAGCTGAGTGCAGAAGAATTGATGCTTTTGAACTGTGGTGTTGGAGAAGACTCTTGAGAGTCCCTTGGACTGCAAGGAGATCCAACCAGTCCATCCTAAAGGAGATCAGTCCTGGGTGTTCATTGGAAGGACTGATGCTGAAGCTGAAACTTTAATACTTTGGCCACCTGATGTGAAGAGTAGTTGACTCACTGGAAAAGACCCTGATGCTGGGAAGGATTGGGGGCAGGAGCAGAAGGCGACAACAGAGGTTGAGATGGCTGGATGGCATCGGTGACTCAATGGACATTAATCTGAGTAAACTCTGGGAGTTGGTGATGGACAGGGAGGCCTGGCGTGCTGCGATTCATGGGGTCGCAAAGAGTCGGACATGACTGAGTGGCTGAACTGAACTGAACTGAACTGATGGCTGATTCATGTTGAGGTTTGACAGAAAACAACAAAATTCCGTAAAACAATTATCTTTCAATTAAAAAAAAAAAGAATGGAGCTCAAATGAAGTGATATGTGGGAAACAATGGGCATTAAAAATATAACTATAAATAAATAGTAATTTTTGAAGAAGTAATAATGCCCTACAACTGAAAAGAGAACATCAATAGGATAGGTGAGTAGAAATAAATATCTAACATATAAATTGGAGTGGGGGGATTCCCTGGTGGCTCAGATGGTTAAGAATCTGCTGCAGTGTGGGAGACCCGGCTTCAATCCTGGAGTGAGGAAGATCCCCTGGAGAAGGGAATGGCTTCCCACTTCATTATTCTTGCCTGGAGAATTCCATGGACAGAGGAGCCTGGTGGTCTACAGTCCACGGGGTAGCGAAAAGTCAGACATGACTGTGTGACTAACACCACTATAAATTTGTACCTAGAGTCTTGATTGATTCAGGGAGACGATTTGGCTAGATTACCTCTTAAATTTGTGTAAAAAATATATTTTCTTCTTAAGCTTCTCTGTAGTTACTAAAATAGAATTAAAATATTTCAAAATCAGCACTCATAAAATGAGTGAATAGGCTACATTCACCTACCTGGAAGGAGAGATTAAGATTAGATAATGAAAAATCCAACTACACAACAAACAGCTATTTACTATACAGGTAAGCAAAGTCAGGGGAGGGAAAACACGTATGGAAGACACCAAGCAGTCTAGAAAACAGCAATACTTACCGCATAAGAAATCAGAAGTAAAGATTTTGAAACAGTGAAAATGTAATATTTTGAAACTGGTGAAAAGGAAATACGCAGTCAGAAAACTTGTATCTTCATCAACAAAATTGTGGAAGAAGGGAATTTCAAGCCCATGCATGTAAAGATATTCAATTCTAAATAACTATCGGATTAAAGACTATATCTAAAATGTAATTTAGAATTGCTTTAGGAATAAATGAGAATACTACCTGACACAAGTCTTTGGAATGAGGCCAAATTGTTCCTCAGAGGAAAAGTTATCATCTTTTATATGTTTTTCACAAAAAGATCAACATTAGATGAATACCATACAGGAGTGAAAATGAAGAAAATTACACAGATGGATGACTCTCACAAACACAATGTTGAGAGGAAAAAGCCATACACTATGATTCCATTTATGCTCAGCAAACCAATTAAAAAAAACTAAGTTATTAGAAATCTGAATCCTGATTGCACTCTGGTATATGTGTGCATTGGGGAGAGTTATTAATGACTGGAATAGAGAAGGGTAGGTAGCATTTGGTTTCTCCACGTTTGGACTGGTTGGACAGAGTGTTCAGTTTCAAAGCAAGATCAAGCTGTGCACGTAAGACATGCATGCTCTTCCTGATATGTATTTTAATTACGTATGTTTTGTTTTTTAGTGATGTTGACATATCTTTATACACATGCATATCATTACAAAGTAAGTAAGCTGTAAATCTAATTACTTTTCAATTCTTCAGGCTAGGAAAAATACAAGAAAGTATAAATTGGTGTTATGATCCAGGAGGGCAGAAAGCAAAACTTGTAAAATTGAAGAAACAAAGTGTCCATTGTCATCATCCTAGTCATTCCAGTTTTTGATATCTACTCTAAAATGCACTCACACACTTGGGTAAGGAGCAGATTACAGATGAAATACAGGGTGCCCATTAAATATGAGTTTGGAATACAATAATACTGTTTTAGTATAGGTATTCCCTTTCCATATTTTTATTTGCTAAACCTGGCAACTCTCAGGCTGGTATCCATGAATATTCATTGCAGAGTTCTTGGTAATAATGGAAATAAATGATACTAAGTGTCAGTAGCCGGATGATTATCTGGTATAGATGACACATTTATACCAGGAAATATTATGCAGCAATTAAGAAGACAAAATTGTACCATGGGAACCACCATGAACAAGATCATCAAGATATTTTTTAAGTAAAAACAAATTTAGAATAAAAGCCAGAGGACAATGTATTTCACATGAATTTGGGTTTACTGACCACATGCACATAGAAAACAAAAAGTCTTGAAGGATATACACACTCCATTAGCATCAGTGCTCTGCTGGCAGTAACAGTGCCTGGGAGGGAGGTGGTTGTGGGCATCATTTAAAGAGTACTTGGGCATTATTTGTAGGGTTTTTTTTTTTTATATTTTTTATACAAAGAGATGATATTCACATATTCTTTGTGGACAAGTGAATTACATATTGTTATTAACAGAAATAAACTGTGACAGCCAGTACAGTATTCTCACTCAGTATCTTCTTATTTGTACTTTACATTTTATATTAAGAAAACTCAAAGCTAATAAAAGAAATGTGCTACTTTGAATGTGACTGAACTCATCAGGGAGAGTTCAATCTACTAAAGTACCTTGTATCTTTTTTTTAAACTAATTTTGTTTTCAAAAAACTTCTATTGGGGTATAGGTGACCTGCAATGTTGTGTTAGTTTCAGGTGTACGGCAAAGCAGAGTATTGAGTAGAATTCCCTGTGCTATACTGTAGGTCCTTATTAGTTATCAGTTTTATATATAGTAGTGTGTATATTTCAATCCAAATCTTGCAATATATCTTCCCCTCCCCATACCCCCTGGTAACCATAAGTTTATTTTCTACATCAGTAACTCTATTTCAGTTTTGTAGATAAGTTCATTTGTAACCTCTTTTTAGATTCCACATATAAACAATATCATATGATATTTAACTTTCTCTCTCTGACTTCACTCAATATGACAATCTCTAGGTCCATCCATGTTGCTACAAATGGCACCTGGCATTGTAAATAGTGCTGTGATGAATACTGGCTTGCATGTATCTTTTCAAATTGTGACTTTCTTCAGATATATGCCTGGGAGTGGGATTGCTGGATCATATGGTAGCTCTATTTTTAATTTTTTAAGAAACCTCCATACTGTTTTCCGCAGTGGCTATGCCAATTTACATTCCCACCAAAAATGTAAGAGGGTTCCCTTTCCTCCACACCCTCTCCAGCATTTACTGTTTGTAAATTTTTTTTGATGATGGCCATTCTGATCGGTGTGAGGTGCTACCTCATTGTAGTTTTGATATGCATTTCTCTAACAGTTAGTGATGTTGAACATCTTTTTATGTTCCTTTTAGCCATCTGTATGTCTTCTTTGGAGAAATGTCTGTTTAGATCTTCCATCTATGTTTTGATTGAGTTGTTTGTCTTTCTGATACTGAGCTGCTTGAGCTGTTTGTATATTTTGGAGATTAATCCCTTGCTGGTTGTAAAGCGTTTTGTATCTTTTCCACATATTTGGGTAGTTATAAACGTTAGAAGAATCAGAAGTCTGGTAAGAATGAATTATCACCACTCAAAAGTAAAACATCAAACAGGGAGAAGATTTATGTAGTAGGTCGACTAGAGAAAACAAGAAGAATGCAAATTATTTATAGAGAAACTATCTTGATTCAGTGCCAATGTTGTAAATAAGCAGGAAAGAAAAGTCTCCAGATCTGAAGGAACGAATTTGATGGCCGAAGGAACCATTGTTTTCAAGTTGAGTTATGAACATGTGCAGGTTCAGTCTCTTATCCTTTCTTTTAGGAACAGTTTACCGACGGTTCACAGCTAAGTGTTAACAATTCTCTCTGTGCTGTGGATTCAGCAGCGCACCAGTCAAGTTCATGTTCCCCACCTTTGCAAAACTACCAGTGATGATGCTTTTCTAGTAAATATCAAATGCGAATAATTTTTTTTAAAAGTCTCACAACCTATCAGGCTGATTTCCCACAAAAAGAAAAAAAAAAACAAATAAACCCTAAAGTTGAAAATACTATTCATGCTCCAGTTGCCGGAATGAGTGAGGTGAGTTAGGGTATCAGAGGAGTTAAGCAGAGACTTTTTAAAATCGAAAACACTGTTCATGTGGTCTTGGCTTAATGCTATGGCAGAAATCAGTAGTCTTAAAAACAGATTATATTCAATCTGTTGATTTACTTTTCTTGACTTACTATCTGAGTAATATCTGACTTGGAAGGGCTATTGTGAAGCCTAAAGTGTGATAATATGTATCAAATTACCTTGAAACAAAGAAAGAATATAGGAGTTGCATTATTTTGAATCTGTGAACTTTCTCCTTACTCTTTTTCCTATTGCAATCAGATGCTTTAATTCCACTATGAGCTGTGTACATAACTATACCCGTTAGAGAAAAGATTTATAGAAGGAAAGGGTTAACTTTTTAACTTACCAGTTATAGCAAGAATTCTCTTTAGATGTGGTATCTTTTTAACTCCAGCTGTGAATTTACATTTAAAAGAAATCTGCCATGAGGGTTATGGTTACCCAAGACATCCCGTGTTTAATGTTTATTATACGGTCTTGGCAAATTCTCATGGCGGTGGTGGTGGTTTAGTCACTAAGTCTTGTCTCACTCTTGCGATCCCGTGGACTGTAGGCTGCCAGGCTCCTCTGTCCATGGGATTCTCCAGGCAAGAATACTGGAATGGGTTGCCATTTCCTTCTCCAGGGGATCTTCCCAACCCAGGAATCGAACCCGGGTCTCTTGCATTGCAGGCAGATGATTTACCAACTGAGCTATGAGGGAAGAAAATTCTCATAGAACCATTTTAATGCCAACTCAAAATTGTTGAACCAAATGTTCATGAGATCCTTAACATGGACAAATTGCATAACTCATTGGCACGAACGAGAAAATGTCCTTCCCGATTAAGTTTTTTTAGGATGAAGCACGTATTTTTAAACCTCTGAAGCACCTGGCTGATTTTGTAAAGAACATTAATACTCCCTCTCACAAAAACACTACCATTGATTCAGGGTCCTAAAATTCTATTTACAAGAAAACATACCTAAGCAAGGACAATTACTAGGTGGCAGAGATATCCAAAGAGCAACCAATTTTTCACATTTAGCCTTGCTTTCTCTTTCCTCCCCTTCCCAGAAATGCCTGTGTATTATGAATTAAAGGAGGTAGGCATTGCTTCTGGGTGACAGATGAGGTGTTTCCCCGCAGAGCCAGGGTGCCGTGCAACACTCCTCAGCTGTGTAAGGGCAAGTTTGGAATTGTAGCATTTACTTTCTTGCAATACACTAACTACTCTTCAAAATTACTTTTCAACAAGGAGCTCAAGCTTCATAAAAGTTAAAGTGGAATGAAAGACTGAGGGTAATTTTGAAACTCGGTATTCACACAATAAAGTTTAAAATGGTTTCTTCCTGAATTCACGCAGTACCTGCTACATAAAAGGTGTTGAATATGCAACAGATGAACTTAGTGACTTGATGGTTTATTTAATACATATTGAATGCCTACTAAGTGCTATGGAGTAGATCTTAAAGGATTTAAAGACAAATAGAAATGTTGGAGTATGAAATAGTGACTCTAACAACAAGCATCAATAACAACATGGCACTGGAATGTAACATGAATGATTTCAACTTAATTATGATATTAAGTGACTTTCAAAATGTTTTTTGCTTCTGACATCATACATTCCTACCTTAAGAAAGTGCTCAAAGGATTGGAGGAGACTTTCAAGTGTGTGTGCAGGTGCAGACTCTGAAAGGAGGGATGATATTTATGCTTCAGAAAGACATGGCAGACCTCCTACAAATCAATTGCAGAAGACACACTTGTTGCCTTCCTAGTATTACACAGGCAAAGCCTAATTTGTTTGAAACTTCAATTAATATTTGTCTTGATGAGTATTTGACATACTATTACTTAAACTAATTCCCCTGCCAGGTCTTTGGGAGAACTCTACTCAGTGCCAAACAGTCTGTTAAAATCTTGCTTCACAAGCCTGCACATTCCAAACTGGGGAATGTGAGCAGCTGCTCTCCATGGCTAAGGAAAAATAGCTGCCTTCTGTGTCCTGGCTGGAATTGCATGCTGTTTGCATGGACCTCAAAGCCCTCCTATCGGACCTGTCTGCTTGTAACTTTCAAAAACTCTTACATATCTGTAGAATCTTAACAGTGTCTTAATCCTTTTAACATAAATTCTCTCATTGGACTATCCAGCAAAGGTAAGTAAAACAGGTATTTT
Source organism: Okapia johnstoni (assembly GCA_024291935.2). Classification (NCBI taxonomy): domain Eukaryota; kingdom Metazoa; phylum Chordata; class Mammalia; order Artiodactyla; family Giraffidae; genus Okapia; species Okapia johnstoni. Next base: position 7,692,531 of record CM044326.1, read on the forward strand.
TATCTCCATTTAACAGTGGAAAATACTGAGGTTAATGGACACTGACATTTTGTCCATGAAAACTGAGCTAAAATTCGAGCCCTGTTTCGGGGATTGGAATCCAGGACCATTCCATTATACTACATAGCCTCTGGCTTTAAATTCAAGTTAGATTTTCTATAATACTTTGAGACCTGAGATGGAATACCAAGATGATAAGACTTCAGACTGTGATTTAAATCATTGTTATAGCACAAAAATTTCCAGATCTTGTTTTATGTTAGAACAACCTTTAGTACATATTCGCCGCTGCTGCAGTCTGTCAGTCTTATCAGACTCTTTGTGATCCCATGGACCATAGCTCACCAGGCTCCTCTGTCCATGGGATTCTCCAGGTAAGAATACTGGAGTGGGTTGACATTTCCTCCTCCAGGGGTTCTTCCTAACCCAGGGATCAAACCTGCATCTCCTGTGTCTCCTCCATTGGCAGGTGGAGTCTTTACCACTGTGCAACCTGAAACAGTACATATATATGTAATTTTATATATAAAATTTTAATAATTGATAATTATGGTACCAGTGATGGTAATTGCTGTATTTCTTTTTGATCTACTTTTCCTTTGCCTCTTGTATCTGTTGGTGATTTTGACAAAACAAGTAGTCCTGGAACAGAGAGAAACATCCTTGAAATGATCCCTCCTCCTAAAGCAGCCATCTTGCTCTGAGTCAGGAAGATCAGATTCAGCTGAAAGTTTGAAATCCGTTGTGATCTGTTAGCTAATGGTTGTTTTGCGAATCACATTTTAATCAGACCTTAACTATCTCACATGTATGTAAATTTCAACAACAGTTAAAACTTTAGACTCTCCTGGTCCCAGTTCTGTTATTGTGATACAACTCTGCCATGAATTTCTTATCTGCAAAAGGAAAAGACTGAATGAGGGTTGGTAAGGTCTTTCCAACTGTTGCTTGCCTATGACTTTTATGGTAGACATTACTGCTCTACCATAGAGCGTCCACAGCATATTGTGTTATAGACAAGCAAACACTATGTATTGTCCAGTAATGCCAAACATTAGTTATCCAAGAAATCTTGTTCAACAGACAACATGTAAAACCTATGTGATTTGAAAGAACAGAGTCAGCTCTATTTAGGTTACCACAAATAACTCTAATAAGTTCTAACTTACATCTAAGCCATACAGACACATAGATATTTATACAGCCATTATCATCTTCTACAGTTTAGCTTGTGTCAAGCTAAATAACTGTTTGTTAACTAAGTAACCTCTGACTATTAAAAAAATATTGATTCAGGGTTAAAAATTGCCTTTCTGTTAAAACATTTATGATATATAGATTTAATGTATGTTAATCTGTTCTATTGTTCATGTACTTAATACTATTCAAAGACATAAAAAAAATTATACTTCTAGGCTTTCAAATCTTCAAAGGAATGGGCCATATTTGCTATGGTTATTTTTCTATATTATGCTACAGTTGAATCCTGTCCAATAGGGGAAACATACTCATGATACTACATAAGAAATAAATTTTAACTTGCAAAAATTACCATAACTGGTACAGCAAACATTTTTATAATCTCAATTCCCCACCAACAAAAATAACCCAGTATAATATATCGATTTTGAGCACAACAAAATCTGTAAGTGGGGGAGGGTTTGGGGGGAATGTGGGTAGATAGACAGACAGACACCAGCATATAGTCATGTGGATTCTCTTTTTCCTTTTGTTTTTTTTTAAATAAAAGAAAGTAATCTATAAAAAATGTTAAGAACATATTATCTGCAAAAACAATTTTCAATGTAGTAGCTAGAAACAATTGCAGTTAATACAGAAGAATACTAAGTAAATATACATTTTATTGTGTAATTACTCTAAGCCCTAAATAGTGAAATTATATGTGAAAGGAATATGCTAAGTTGATTGCAGGTAAAAAGACACATCAAGAAAATGCACTGTTTTATTATGGAAAATAACCCTGCAAATATGGCAAAGTATATACCAATATTATATTTTAATTTCAAGGCTTCTTATTTATATTTCCAGGTAAGTATGACTTACGGTAATTGGTCAAGGCTACCAACCAGGACTTGAATAGTGAAAGATGCCTTCACCATAAATTTGTAAAGAATGGTTTCAAGAGCGCACATACCTCTTTTGGGAAATAGAATTGGAAGTATCTGATGTGTTGTATTTATACCACCAGGCTTCTCTCTAATATTGTTAGCAATTCAGCACAGCATTTTTTTCTACTTCACCACATTTATAAACCATAGTGCATTTTGGTGCCAGGTGTGAGGGAATTCCAATTCTAAGATCCAAGTTGATTTTTTTTTTCCTGGCCAGTCCAAGAAACTAAATAAACATAATAATTCAAGAAACTGATCTTTTGGATCCATTTTCTTTAAGAGTGTAGTATATATAGTACATAGGATAATGACTTCATTGTCATCAAATAGAATACAATTAATTTTATTTTTTAGTATGTTATGAGCAAGCAAACCACCAGTATTAGCTCGCTACCATCTGGGAGTGACAGTTTCCTTATTACAAAATATGTAAAAATATGGATTCCCTTAAGGAATCTGTTGCATTGCATCTGCTCGGATTTTTGTTATATGCTAATGGTTTTAACCCAGCATATGAAGCATGCAAAAAAAAAAATAACTGAAATTTTTCAGCTAAATTACTCATTTCACATTTAAAGTATCTCAAAGATGGAGAAAGCTGCATATGCGGTTTTGGCTACAGAGGATTGAGCAGAGACAAAGCAGGAAGGAGCAAGCATCACTTCTTACCTGATGTTTAGTCATCCTCGTCTTTGTCTCCAGAGAGTGTCTGACTGCCCACATAATTAAGGCCACTTGATATGTGAGGGAAGTCTAGAGACTGGAGCTATACAATGCTAAATCCCAAATGAGCACTGGTTATAACAAAGAGATTGTGACTGATAAGACAATTATTATCCTTATAGCTCTGTGTTCATAATATATTAAACAATCACAGTGATTAAAATGAGCTATTATAATTATGAAGCCATTCTCTGGGATAGGGTTTCTTTTATTTCAGTCCCTGGCCTTTCTGTATTTTCTCACCTTTACTTTACTTGGATGGGGAAAATTCATTTGAATGAATTCTGCCTATTGACTAAAAAGAGTGCTTGGGTTTGAGCCAAAAACATGTAGCAGATTTTAAATGCTGGCATCTGAGTATCAACCATTTAGGGAAAAGACTCATTTGTGAAGAAGACCATAGTAGCAAACTGAATTAGGTTTATAGAATAATTCCAGGGCAGAAGTTTTATGTTGGGGTGTTGCTTCTCCTGTGTGATTGTGAAGAGCTATTGCTTTAGGCTAACAGAATTTTTACACTTGTAAAACAATTTGGTATGAATTGCTTTTCCATGCATATATGTCCTCAGGCTCCTGGGTGTGAAATATTCTAGGCATTATTTTTTTATTAGCTTCATCTCAGGATGTATCTAAGGATTAATTTCTAAAATTATTATCAATGGTTTGTAATGGATCTATATTCATTATAATCAGTATTTTTCTTTTCCAATAATAAAAATGGTCCTAAATCTTTTTGTAAGGAGCATAATGTATCTAAATTTTTTTTAGCCCATGATAGCTCTCCAATTTCTTGATAATATTAGCAGTGTTGGTTTCCTATATATAAAATACTCTTCAAAAAGTTGGAGGATTTGAAAGAGAGGCTTATATCACTAAACAAGTTACCATATATTGTAATGCATGTAATAACTTCTTCTCAGTGAAGAAGTTGACATATATTGTGAAATGCATCTTTTGCAATCCTTCCAGGCTCTGTGGAATGTCTTTTGAAAATTACACTGATGACAATGTTTGAAGCACCTTGATCAAGCAAATATCTCCAGCCAGAGAAGATTCTCAAAATGTCTACTGCTTTAGTCTTATACATTAAAAAGCACTTGCATAAAACAAAATATAAATGCATTTCTTCCTTAGCTGGAAGGAAACTCTTTTTCTTTTTTTTTTTTTTTGATCCCTCGTTCACCAGACCTGCTTTTCCTTTTACCTGCTCTTTTTAGGCTTGTTTTATGTGGGTTATGTAGATTGACCTAGGTTAATCAGTGCTTTCATAAACACATGTGTCATAACAGGAAATCAGGAAATAATGCTTTATGGTATAATTTGTAGATTCGTAACTACCAATATGCTCCTCCCAATAAAAAAGTGTCTCTGGTTTGTGCAGAGAAAAAAAAATCTGCTAAAGTGATAAAGGATGCTGTTTAGTTGTCACTGAAATGAACAATTTTCAGCCCTTCAGATAAAATGGCACTTAATCATATAGAAGTAGTTCAGGGCAAATTAAAAACAAAACAAAACAAAAATCATAGCCCAGAAAAAAGAAGAGAGAAATGGGATGAAATCACCAAACATAGATTACTTTGGCTTTTTTGAGTTAGTACACATGAAGAGGTGAGATTTCCTTTCTCCCCAATAAACATATAGTCAGCTACTCATCTCCCAAGGAAGAATGAGCTTATAAATATTTCATGTATAGCAACCTTGCAACCTATGTCTACTCTTTCTTTAGTAGCTCTGATTTAACAAGAACTTGAACAGCATCAGGCTCCATGATAAATGCTTTAATTACATTTTCCCATTCAATTCTTGCAGTTATTCTTTGGGATAATATCATTTTCATCCCATTCTGCTGACCAGAAACTGAGAGTTGGAGAGTTGGGGGAAAAAAGTTCCCTGGTTCAGTTAGAGTTTGTTTTTATTGTTCAGTCACCCAGTCGTGTTCAACTCTTTGTGACCCCATGGACTGCAGCATGCTAGGCCTGTCTGTCCCTTACTGTCTCCCAAAGTTTGTTGAAGTTCATGTCCATTGAACTGGATTGCATCCAGCCATCTCATCCTCTGACACTCTCTTCTCCTTCTACCCTTAATCTTTCCCAGCATCAGAGACTTTTCCAAAGAGTTGGCTGTTTGTATCAGGTGACCAAAATACTGGAGCTTCAGCATCAGTCCTTCCAATGAGTATTCAGGGTTGATTTCCTTTAAGATTGATTGGTTTGATCTCCTTGCTGCCCAAGGAACTCTCAGAAGTCCTCTCCAGCACCACAGCTAGAGTTGAAGACCAGGAATTTACATGAGCTTAATTCAGGCTTTTAACCATGGCACGGTACAGGGGACCAGTAGAGAGTTTGCTCACTATTTCTTCTGGGAAGAATTAAGTGTTTTAAAATGTTTGTTGTAAAGTGCAGACCAATTCAAGACCTATTACTGAATGATAAAAATTCCATATGGAGAAGCTTTCCTAGTAGTATTCATTTTGTACTACACCTAGAGGAGTTACTACATAGATACTTAAATCTTTGCTTAAACCAACTTCATACCAAATGTCAGTTCTCCAATGTGAATATCCTCTCTCAGGAGCATTTGTCCTAGAAGTCTCCTTGCATATCCTTGAGCCATGTCTTGTATGTTTACGACAAGGAGCTAGGCAGAGTCAGCTTTATACTGTAGCACTACTATGTTAATCTGCTGATTTTAGATTTGCATGCTAATTGATAGGAACCAGAAAGGATAACTGTTTGTTATCTTAAAAATGAAGGATTTTTCATGAGACAGCTGCTTGAAAATAGGGCCATAGGGGAGTTTGTAGTAATGCATCACAATGAAATCAGAGTTAGATTATCCTTCCAGTATATTCTTGATGAGGTATTCAGTAACAGATTTAAATGGTATTTAATGTTTCTCCACTGTCTGCTGTCTGTAGACTTTAAATAAAATCGACCTGAAATGTAGCTTTGAACTTGATGAGCCAGGGGAGCTTAGTAGAACTTTACTGATGAGCTTGCAAAAGGTAGTTCAAGTTTGTGAAGCTATAATTAAAAACAGAGCAGTACGATGGTTGATATGTCCACTTTTTAAATAATTCAAGAGATGAGATGTTACTCTTTTCTCTACCTATGGATGGTATTTTCCTACAGATACTAAAGCCATTTGTGTATATTACTGTCCTTAGAAAACAAATGTGTTCATACACTATTACAATTTTATTTTAAAATGGCTATTCTAGGAAGAACAAGCAGAATAAGTTTTCAAGAAAGTTAAAAAGTCCAAAAATTAACCTGTTTTGAAATGGTGTATAATGGACATATTAAAATTTAGACAAATAATTTATTTGATTCTCAGCATCTGGTAAGAGCACTTCATATTTTGTTTGAAAACTACCATACCTCCTGTCCAGTGGTTCTGGAGAGGCAGGGTGCTGGTTTTATTCCTCATGTGGCCTGGCTCTCAGGGTTTGACCCTTGTCTGACCACATGGTGGTTAGTGATGGGGACACCATTCACCATTGGTCCAATGAAAGTCCATTCTCAGGCTTCTGAGTAAACTGTAAGGAGCAAAAGACAGACTCCCTTTATCTGAGGTTACAGATTTGGTAGGATATCCAATCCAAGAATGAAGCCAATATGAAAGAAAGCAGAATGGATTGTTAGAGATAGAATCCCAACTGTCTTGATTGCTTGAAAACAGCCATATCTGAAACATGTCCCTTAGGGCTTTTTAGCTATGTGACTCCAAAAAAATCCTACTCAGCCCCATTCTGTTCAGTGAGGGCTCTTACAGACTGAGCAGCTCACTTGACTGTTGCTCATGGATATTTCACTAGGTGATACCTCCTCCATGGCAGATTCATTATTCACAGGATTCATGGGAAACCCCACCTGTTTTTGAGCACCTTCTCTGTGACTCTAATTAAAATCTATCCCTTCATTTCTCTAAGAGTTTCACACCGGCCATATTATTAGCAAGTAATTATCTACTGTCATTCTCTTAGTGATAATGATGATTTCATTGATAATGTTCCTCTTTCACTGAAGAGGTTCTTGTTACACCTGGGTTGCAGCACTCCATATTCACCGAGATGGCTCCAATTACACCAGTTTTACACATGAAAGACAGTGAAAGTGAAGTCGCTCAGTCGTGTCTGACTCTGTGCGACCCCATGGACTGTAGCCTGCCAGGCTCCTCCGTCCATGGGATTTTCCAGGCAGGAATACTGGAGTGGGTTGCCATTTCCTTCTTCAGGAGATCTTCCTGACCCAGGGATTGAACCTGGGTCTCCTGCATTGTAGACAGACGCTTTACCATCTGAGCCACCAGGGAAGTTCTTTACACATGAAAGTCATATATAAATGCCACTTGAATAAAAAGTTTAGAGCTTCTATGGGTAAAGGAAAAGTAGGAAATCCTTAGAACTAATTGTGTGGTTCTGTATTCTCAGGTCTTTATGACCTGAAGTGAAAAACTCTTTGCAACCCCATGGAGTAGTCCATGGAATTCTCCAGGCCAGAATACTGGAGTGGGTAGCCTTTCCCTTCTCCAGGGGTTCTTCCCAACCCAGAGATTGAACCCAGGTCTCCTGTTTTGTGGGTGTATTCTTTACCAGCTGAGCCACCAGGGAAGCCCTTATGACCTTTTGCAAAACATTAGACGTGTAGCAAGCAGATACTTAACACTAATTAAACCTTCGTCCATTATTTATATGATTTCAGAATAAAAGTCAAAGTCCTCATAAGAACCACAAGTCCTTAATCTTCCACTCCTATTACCTTTCTGCTCTCACTCCTTACCTACTATTCTCTCCATATTCAGCCAACTCGGCTGCCCTGGCCTTCTTGCTGCAGAGGGAACATGCCAGCTATGCTCTTGTCTTGGGACCTTTGCACATGCTATTTCCTCAGCCCATTGTGCTCAGCAGACTCCTCTATCTGTCCCCTTTTCAAATTGTGTGCTCCAATATCACTCTCCAGCCTACTTAACATGGCATACTGCCTCCTTCCCTACCAACTCACCTGATCTTCTTTATCCTGTTCTGTTTTTCCCCAAAGCACCTGTCATTCTTAGCATATCGTACAATTTAGTTTTATTGTATTCACTGCCCCACTAACACATAGGAGTAGGAGTTCTGTTCTCTGTCTTTTTTTTCAACTGTTGTAGCCCCATTTCTATAAAAGTGCCTGGTACATTGGGGGCACCTGATAAATTTCTATTAAGTGAATAAAAATTGCTAATCTAATTTTTAAAGTTTATGTCTTTACTCCACTTATCTTTCAAGGCAAACTGATTATTTCCTGGTCTTTTCCGTCTTGAGAGGCCTGTTTCCATTCTACCACCCATACAGTCCCTCTTGCTTGGGAGGTCCTTCCACCTGCCTTTACTTAACTGTTTTAAAACTTCATAATCCACCACCATCTGAAAGTATGAAGGCATTCTCCTTCCTCTGAGTTGTACAATGCTTATGTTTTTTTCTTGAACACAGTAAAAGACAATTTGTCCTTAAGGTATTACGGCCCTTCGTAATTATGTTCTGATCATTTAGCCATTCATTAATTTATTCAGCAAATGATTGTCAAGTACTAGCTATAAAGCAAATACTGGGCTAAGACTAAGTGAATACAGATCTTTGTCCTTAAAAGCTTATAGACTGATGGTGAGGAGAGACAGAAAAAACAGACAAGTACAAAATATTGATGCAAGAACAGGGAGAATCAACAGAGCGAGAAGAGAAGGACTGTGCCAAAATTTGAGAGAATTCTTAGGAAAGGGATGAGTCAGTAAAGTCTTGTGAGAGGAGAAATAAGCAGTAAGAGTAATGAAGACGAGAAAGATGTAACAGAGAAAAGGAATAGTATGTGCAAAGGTAGAGATAGTGTAGTTTATTTTTGTAGGGGAATGAGAGAAGGGAAAAATGAGAACGTGAGTTAGGTAGGGAAAGTAACCAGGAACTAATCCTCTCTGTTTACTGGGCTTCTCTTGTGGTTCAGCTGGTAAAGAATCTACCTGCTATGAGGGAGACCCGGGTTCAATCCCTGGGTTGGGAAGATTCCCTGGAGAAGGGAAAGGCTGCCCACTCCAGTATTCTGGCCTGGAGAATTCCATGGATTACAGTCCATGGGGTCACAAAGAGTTAGACATGACTGAGCGACTTTCACTTTAACATATTATGTATGTGTATGTGTGTGTGTGCATACATGTAGGTATACACATATATATACACAAATGGACATTACATATAATATATAATATATTAAATATGACCTATAAGCTAAGATTGAACTGCATTGCAAACAATCAAATATTTGTATAAGCAATAGACACGAATAATCACATGTCCCACATTACAAGTTTACTCCTATGTTATTCCCTCTAGTGCTCCTTCCCAGTGTCAAAAGGACCTTGGTTTGAGTGATAAATCAGACTGCAAATAATCAAAGCAATCTTGAGAAAGAAAAACAGAGCTGGAGAAATCAGGGTACCTGACTTCAAACCATACTGCAAATCTATAGAGATGAAGACAGCATTGTAGTGGCACAAAACCAGAACTGCAGATCAGCGGAACAGGAGAGAAAGCCCAGAGATAAGCCCACACACTTTTGGTCACCTAATCTATGACAAAGGAGGAAAGATATGCAATGAAGAAAAGACAGACTCTTCAATAACTGGTACTGGAAATCTTTTTTGACCCAGTTCTTAGAGTAATGAAAATTAAAAAGAAAAGGGATAAACAAATGATTCCTGATTAAACATAAACGTTTTTGCACAGGAAAGGAAACCATAAACAAGACACAAAGACAACCTTCAAAATGGGACAAAATGTTTGCAGATAAAGCAACTGACAAGGCATTAATCTTCAAAATATACAAACAGCTCATGAAGCTCAATATAAAAATAAACCCCAAAAATCCAATGAAAAATTGACATAAGACCTAAACAGACATTTCTCCAAAGACTTAACAGATGGGCAACCAAGACATGAAAAGATGCTCAACATCACTAATTATTAATATTAGAGAAATTCAAATCAAAAGTATAGGGAGATAGTACCTCACATTGGTCATAATGGCCATTATAAAAAAAAACCTATAGGTAATAAATGCTAGAGAGGATATGGAGAGAAAGGAACCCTCCTACACTGTTGGTAGGGAATCGGTATAACCACTGTGGAGAACAGTATGGAGATTCCTCAAAAACTAAAAATAGAACTACCATATGACCTAGCAATCACTCTCCTGGTCATATATCTGGAAAAAACTATGATTCAACAAGTTACAAGCACCTCGATGTTCATTGCAGCCCTATTTACAATAGCATGGACATGGAAGCAACCTAAATGTCCATCAGCAGAGGCATGGATAAAGAAGATATTGTGTGTGTGTGTGTACACACATACACACACACATATATATACACACACACACACACACATATATATATATATATATATAAAATGGAATATTACACAACCATAGAAAGGAATAAGATATCAGATAAACCTAGAGACTGTCATGCAGAATAAAGTAAGTCAGAAAGAGAAAAATAAATATTATACAACATTGCCTGTATGTGGAATCTAGAAACACAGTAGAAATGAACATATTTGCAAAACAGAAACAGAGACAGAGAAAAAGAGAACAAATGTATGGGTACCAAGGGAAAGGGGAAGTGTGGGATAAATTGGGAAATTGAGATTGACATGTATACACTACTATGTGTAAAATGGATAACTAAAGAAAACCTACTGTATAGCACAGGGAACTGTACTCAGTGCTCTGTGATGACCTATACAGGAAGGAAATCTAAAAAAGAGGGACATAATAATATGTACATGTATAACTGAATCACTCTGCTGTACAGCAGAGACTAACACAGCAATGTCAAGCAATGATACTCCAACAAAGCAAAAAAAAAAAAATCCCTATACATAGGAAAACGTTTGGCTCAGCCATTATTAGGACCTAGGCGTCTCCTGGCTCTCTACTCTACCACCCTGTTTTCACCCTCAGGTTTTTCTCTTTAAAGTTGCAAGATGACTGTTGCAGCTCTGAGCATCACATTCTCACACTTTCAAGGGAGCTAGAAGGGAGTGCTTCATGGCTTCTATGAGGAAGCAAAATCCTTCCCTAAAGCACTTTCCTCCCAGCTTCTGAAATCCTGTTGGCCAGAACTGTGTCACATGTCTATCCCTAACCCAATCACAGGTAAAGAGAAATGAGGTTACCATGCTTAGACTGATAGAATGTTAGAGTTTGATAAAAATATAAGAAATAGCTGCCAGGGACTTCCCTGTCACTCCAGTGGTTAAGACTCTGCACTTCCATTGCAGGGGTGATGGTGCGGGGTGGGGGTTAGACCCCTGGTCAGGGAACTAAGATGATCCCGCATGCTGACTGGTACAGCAAAGACAGAGTCACATCCGGGTTATGGTTTCATGTCTTTTTTTTTTTTTAAGAAATAGCTGCTGGATAGAAAATCGAAGTATCTGCCACAAGTATATTCTAGGTTTTCTGATGAATAACAATTAACCTTCTTACACAGCCCTGAGAATGGCTTAGTCTGCAAGAAAAGAAAGCTCAACATATATGCTTTTAGTTTGTTTCCTAGCAACATCTCTTCAGAGAAGCTAATTTGTGTCATCATCATCTCCATAACAAGAGAGGGATGTGGACTATGAAAAAAGTGATCATGCAATGCCTTAGTCCCAGATTTAAAGCACAGCTCACTAAATAAAGAATTCTAGTCTAGTTGCTGGTTCTCCCTGAAAGTTATTTTTTTCACCTCTAAAATCAAGGTGATGATAACTCGATTTCAGATTAATTTATTCTGCTTTGTTGTTTATTTTATTGCTGTTAATGAGGTAACCTTTTATAACATATATAATTTTCATGTGTACAAACACTCTATTTCTACTTCTGTATGGCCTATAACATACTCACCACCGCAAATTTATTTTTTATCCATCAGCAGTTGATCCTCTATAATCATTCTTCCACTTTCCCTCTGACAACCGCTACTCTGTTCTCTGTATCTATGTGTTTTTGTTCAGTTTGGTTTACCCACTTACTTTGTTTTTTTCTTGTTTATATTAAGCATGAGTGAAATCATATGGTATTTGTCTTTCTCCATGTAATTTATTTCACTCATTACAATACTCGCAAGGTCCATCCATGTTGTTGTTATAAATGTCAAGGTTTCATCTTTTTATGGCTGAGTACTATTCATCGTATATATACATATATATGCATATATATATATATACCACTCTTCTTTATCCGTTTATCCATTGATAAGAACTTAGGTTTTTTCCATGTCTTGGCTATTGTCAATAAACCACTATGAACATGGGGGTGAAGGTATCTTTGAGGATTACTGTTTTCACGTTCTTTCAATACCCAGAAGTGGAGTTGCTGGTTTATACAGTAGTTCTATTCTTTACTTTTTGAGAAATCTCCGTACTGACTTCCATAGTTAACTGCACCAACCTTCATTCTCATCAACAGTGCATGAGGGTTCCCCTTTCCCTACATCTTTGCCAATACTGGTTACATATTGTCTTTTTGAAAAAAACTCTTCTGATAGAGATCAAACCAGTCAAATCCTAAAAGAAATCAACCCTGAATATTTATTGGAAGCACTGATGATGAAGCTGAAATTCCAAATACTTTGCAACCTGATGCTCACAGCTGATTCACTGGAAAAGACTCGGATGCTGGAAAAGAATGAAGGCAAAAGGAGAAGGGGCTGGCAGAGGATGAGATGATTAGATAGGATAGCATCATCTCAATGGACATGAATTTGAGCAAGCTTCAGAAGATAGTGCACAACAGGGAAGCTTGGTGTGCTGCAGTCCATGGGGTGGCAAAGAGTGGGACATGACTTGGCCAGTGAACAACAGCAACAAATTCCGACAGATGTGAGGTGATATCTCACTGTTGTTTCTATTTGCATTTCCCTAATGATTAGTGATTTTGCATATCTTTTTATGTGCCTAGTGCCCATCTGTACGTTTTGTTTGGGAAAAATATGTCTATCCAGCACCTCTGCCCATTTATAAATAAGGCTATTTGCTGTTGTTTTTGAGTTGTATGAGTTCTTATGTATTTTGCATCTTAACCTCTCACTGGATATATCATCTGCAAATATCTTCTCTCATTTAGTAGGTTACATTTTCATTTTATTGAGGTTTTGTTTTTTGTGGGTTTTTTTTTTTTTTGCTGTGCACAAGGTTCTTAGTGTGATGTAATCCAATTTGTTTAGTTCTGCTTTTGTTTTCTATGCCTGAAGAAACATGTCTCGAAAGATCTTGCTAAGACTGATGCCACTGAGCATCTATGATTTCTTCTAGGAGTTTTATTGTTTCAGGTCTTACATTCAAATCTTTAACATATTTTGATTTTGTGTTTGGTGTGAGATTTTTATTTTCTTTCTTTCTTTTTTGGATATTTTTCCCAATACCATCTTTTGAAGAGACTTTCCTTTCTCTGTTTTATGTTTTTTCGTTCCTTTGCTGATATCATAGCAATATTAGCCTTGTAAAATATTAGGAAACTTTTCCTTCTTTTCAATTTTTGGAAATAGTTTGAAAAGGATAGACATTAAATAATCCTTGAGTGTTTGGCATAATTCACCTGTGAAGCTATGTAGTCCTGGAGTTTTGTTTTTTTGAGTTTTTAAGTTTCCTTTTCAATCTCTGTGTTAGCAATAGGTGTATTTGAAATTTCTATTTCCTCATGATTCAGTCTTGGAAAGTTGTAGGATTCTATTAACTTGACCATTCTTCTAGGCTGCCCAATGTTTTGGTGTGTGGCTTTTCATAACATTCTCTTATAATCCTCTGTTTTTCTACGGTATCTGTTCTCCTCTTTCACATCCGATTTTATTGATCAGGACCTTCTCTCCTTTTTCTAAGTGAATCTAGGTAAGTCTACTAATTTTATTGATATTAATCTTTTCAAAGAACCAGCTTTTTCTTTCATTGATCTATTTACTCTTTAGTCTCTATTTCATTTATTTCTGGTCTGATCTTTAATTTTCTTTGTTTTACTAACTTTGAGTTTTGTTCTTCTTTTCCTGGTTCCTTTAGGTGTAAGCTTAGATTGTCTGATTTTTTTTTTCTCGAAGTAGGCTTGCATTGCTACATATTTCCTTCTTAATACTGCTTTTGCTGCACTCCATAGATTTTGGTATGTCATCTTTTTATTTTCATTTGTCTTCAGGTAATTTTTTATTTCTCCTTTGATTTCTTCATTGACCCAGTCGTTCTCCAGCAGCATGTTGTTCAGTCTACACGTATTTGTGAATTTTCCAGTTTTTTTGTTATGTTTGATTTCCAGTTTCATTTCATTGTGATTGGAAAAGAGGCTGGAAATGATTTTGATCTCCCTAAATTTACTAAAATTTGTTTTGTATACTAAACATTTGAAATATTCTTGAGAGAGGCCCATGTGTATTTGAGAAGAATATTCTGCTTCATTTGGATGGGACATTCTGTACAAATCTATCAAGTCCATCTGGTCTAATGTTTCATTTAAGGCTGCTTTTTTCTTGCCTACTTTCTACATGGATGATACATTCATTGATATAAGTGGGGTGTTAAAATCCTCTACTATTATTGTGCTGCTATCAATTTCTCCCTTTAGGTCTGTTAATAATTATTTTATGTATTTTGGTGCTCCTTTGTAAGGCCACATGGCATTAATCACTGCTATGTCTTCTTGATAAGTCATTCACTTTGTTGCTATATATTGGCAATTTTTGTCTCCTGCTACCTTTTATGGCTTGAAATCTATCTTGTCTAATATCAGTATGATTACATTTGCTTTCTTTTGGCCACTTTTTTCCTGGAGTGTCATTTTCCATCCCTTCGCTTTCAGCCTGTTTAGTATTAGAGCTGCTATATGTGTCCTAGAGGCAGCATATTAGTTGGGTTCTTTAAAATCCATCCACCCACTCTGTTTCTCGATTGGTGAATTCAGTCCATCTGCATTTAGGCTGATTAATGATAGATGAGAACTCAGTACTTCCATTTTTTCCTTTTGCTTTCTGGTTGCTCTGTATCTTCACTGTTTCCTATTTCTTGCATTTCTGTCTGACAGTTTTCTTTGATCTTTTATTTATTCCAGTTCCCTGCTTTTTATGCTTCTGGTCCGTATTTACGTTACTTGGTAATCCTGAGGTTTGCATACGATGCCTCAGTCACTTTGGTGATAGCATCTCATCTTCATTTTCCTCCATGAGTTCTATGGTTTTCCTCTTCCCCTTTTTAGTTTTGGTTGTCTCAAATTATCTCCTTTTATGTGGTCATTTAGTTACCAAACTGAGATAGCTACAGTTATTTTTGTGCTCCCTTATTCTCTCCCTTTAACCTTTATACTATAAGAAAGTGTTCTAAAACCTATTCTAATGAAGAGTTGCAATTTTCCGGTTCAACTTATCACCTTACTGAAAGTTCAGTGTATTTTTGTCATCTTGTTTCTGGTAGAAGAGATTCCTCCAACAAGTTTTTAAGGCAAGTCTAGTGCTGATTAACTTCTTCAGCTTATGTTTTTCTGAGAAAATACTCACGTATTTTTCATATCTTAATGACCACTTTGTTGGATAAACAGTTTTTGGGTGACAGTTTTTAGTCTTTCAGCATTTTGAAAATGTCATTCTACTCCCTCATGTCCTATAGAGTTTCTGTTGATAGCTTATGGGCATTTCCTTGTAGGTTATGTTTTTTTTTTTCTGTCTTTAAAATTCTGTCTTCGTCATTGAATTTTGAAAAATTTAATATAATGTCTTGGATAAGATTATTTTGCATTGAAGTAATTAGGTGTTCTCTTAGCTTCATGGACTTGTATATTCAATTCTTCGTGTAGGTTTGGGAAGTTGTCAGCCATTAGTTCTTTAAATAATCTCTCTGCTTCCTTCTCCCTCTCTTCTTCTGGGAAGCCCATTATACTAATAATACTCTTTCTAAGAGTCAAATAGATTTCATAACATTTTCTAATTTTTTAATATTTTTTCTTTCCCCTTCTCGATTTCTATATTTCCATCTTTAAGTTCACTAATTCTTTTCTCCATATGATCTTTTCTTTTTTCAATGCTTTCTACTGCTTTCTTCATCTCATTTTTTGAGTTCCTCAGCTCCAGAATTTCCATTTGTTTCTTTTTCAGAGTTTCATTCTCTTTGGTAAATCATTCCTGTTGTTCATTAATTTTATTCCTGAGCTCATTAAATATCTTTCAGAGCTTTTTTTCTTTTTGTATCACATTGACTTTCTTCATGACAGCTATTTTGAATTCTCTATCAGAAGATCACAATAATCTGTGATTTAAAGTTCGGTTTCTGGTGAATTATCACTTTGTTTTTGTGTTACTGTGGTTCTTCATGCTGCTTGATGAGTTTTTCCTCTGTCGATGCAAATTAGGATCCTTTCTTTTGTTTTCCAGTAGGTGTGGTAGATAACATAAGCTTTGGGTTCCCCTTACTTGAGCAGTCTCTGCTTATATTTGAGAATTGGCTCTCCCAGCCTGCACTCTCTGTAAGAGATGTGTCTCAGTGTGTCCATTGTTGCTTCTTATGCCTCTGGGGTCTTTTCTGCCTTGCTTCTGCCAGAGATACTCTCATCACTGGGTTGGTGGACTTTTCCCCTTGCATCTGGGGCTCCCTAAGACATAGGGTCCACTATGGGTGGAGGGAGGTAGTGGGGAGCACGACCCAGTTCCCACAGGCACCTCTACTGTGTCAATGTTGTAAAGTTCTAAGGCTCCAGGGCAGGCCTGGGCTTGTTGTGCCTTAATGACTGCGGGGACAAGGTCCTGGCCGCTATCTTAGGGCCCAGTTACCTGTGGTCATGGGTGTAAGTCAGGTTGAGAAGCCAGAGATGTGTGTTCTGCTTCCCTGGCTGCTGCTGGATTCTGAAGCTGTGGGTTCAGATACCACTGCCAGAGGTCCAGAATTGCAGGCACTGACTCTGTTTTCCCTCAGTTATACCTCCTCTCTGTGTTCCAATCCACCCACCTTTAGGTGTACAGGTGTCTCTTCAGGATTATATTGGCATCCTACTATGTTGGGGATGTTTTACTGGTTATGGATTGAAGAGGAGAGACAAAAACAGCTTTTCATGCTACCATATTTCTGTGTGACATAAATCCTAGTTCAGATTAATTTTAACTATTAATGGCAATGGTTATAAAACTGTAAAACATTTTGCAGTGTACTTGGTATAGGTATTCAATTTAGAATGTATTATTCTTATTTCATTTTTTTGAAGGTTTTGGGAACTAATCTGAGTACTAAGACTAAATAGAAATAACCTGCTAAATCAAAATAACCCACCATTTCAAAGGCTTAGAAAGGACAGGTTGGTTTGTGCCCTTATGGGCACTAAATTTTCAACCAGAACTGCCTATATCATTAGCTGAGAAGTTATAGTCTTACTACAGTGTTTCTCACCCTTTCTTCCGTGAGGCCAAATATTGTTCATTTCCTTCAAACTTGTTTTCATTTAGTTGTTTTATTTTTAAAAGTTTGATTATATTGTATCTCCTTTGCTTAAAGGCACAAGGACCTGTACCATGCACCAACTTTCACATATCATCACTGCAGTGAAAAACCTTTTCAATATTGAGCACATGTTCATTTTCAATTTCTGCAAGCTGTCAAACATAGTTAGTGAATCCATATTTTTATTTACATTTCTCTCAAAGCAAAGCAATTTGTGTGTTCTTTTCACAGGATGTGGTCTTACTCTAGCTACTATCTCCCTCAGGTACCTCGAACTTCCACTGAGCATATAAGTATAGAAGGAAATCACAGCAAAGGAGACAGGAGAAAGCAACCCGAAGAAAGAAGGTGACTCCTCTTATGTTACGGTATAATACATTTTCCAAGGAACAGAAAAGGCATTTTCACTTCTGGGAAGTTATCTTTGGGATGGAGAAAAAGGAGGTGAGTAAATATCATTAGATGTCATCTGGTAGATGAAAGGCAAGCCTTAGAGAGTGTAGGGGGAGTTCTGTGACTCAAGACTTCATGACTGCAAGCTTTAGTTGGCTTGAATTTTCTGAAAATCCTGCATCAAGCCAGAAACAGCCCTTTGTCTCAACCTCATGGTAGACTTCTGCCTCTGACTTTTAGAAATCATTTTTTATTTTAAACCTCAACTATCACTAGAATGTAAGACACTTTTCTCAAGAGAAAAGTTACTTCAGGGTAATATTTCTACCTTTAACTCTGGTTTAAAAGGACTTTAAGTCATATCTTTATTTAATTTACAGTTTTGGAAGTTCAATAGCAAAGAATTCTTACTATTGATTTAAAGCTTTTCCAGGTAATCCTCATGATGAGAGGAGTTCAGTCAATGACTGTTTTAGAAAGGTGAGCAGCTTTGAGTTGCTTCTTAAAGGAAAAGCAGGGACAATACAGATCTCAAAGAGTTGTTAAAAACATGTAGAAGCATCAATATACTATAAAATTGAGATTGATAACGTAACTCATAGGATATATAAAAAAAAGTTATCAGATAAGAAACAAAATGTTAAAATTTAAAGAGTTGATGTAGCACACATTTTTCTATGTGTAGAATCATCTATTATGATTTTTAAAAAGTTGAAATTTGACCTCAGAATTCCAAAAGACCTTATCTCCCTATTTCCTACAGAGATCAAAATGAACAAATTTAAAAAATAGTTCTGTTCACAGAATATCAACACATATTTGCTAAGAACATTATGCTTTTGTATTCCTAACACCAAGTGCTTCATATGAACTCAATAAATAAATCTGTTGAAGAAATCAATTAAAAGTACCTTGATGAAATAAACATTTGATGAGCTGAGGCATACATGACTTGGAAGTTGTGGACGCGGTGCAAAGGATGATAGAAATAAATTCAGAAGATAAGATTCCAACTATGCCTGTCTGTAAGATCATGGGCATATCCATTAAAACCTCTGTGGCTCAGGTAAGCCCACCTGGTCACTATTTCAGTGCTATCACAGTTCAGATTGGCTTCTTGGCTTCACCTTAAATTTATGTTCAAAGGTCTCTTAGTAGCGCATGGAATATCTACTATGATCTCCTGGTAAGCTCCCTTTTCCACTTTAATATGATTATTTCATAACTTATTCTGTCTTCTCAAGTCTTCATTGCCCTCCTCACATTGCACTATATCCCAAGTCAAAGCGTGCTGTTGCTCAGTCTTATAATTAACCCTTCCTGAAAGCAAAAACAACACTCAGTTGTGGATGTGATGGGTGATGGAAGTAAAGTCTGATGCTATAAAGAGCAATATTGCTTAGGAACCTGGAATATTAGGTCCATGAATCAAGGCAAATTGGAAGTGGTCAAACAGGAGATGCCAAGAGTGAACATTGACATTTTAGGAATCAGCGAACTAAAATGGGCTGGAATGGGTGAATTTAACTCAGATGACCATTGTATCTACTACTGTGGGCAAGAATCCCTTAGAAGGAATGCAGTAGCCATCATAGTCAGCAAAACAGTCCAAAATGCAGTACTTGGATGAAATCGCAAAAACGACAGAATGATCTGTTTCTGTCCTGTTGGGGTCCTTTAATGGACCGGAACTTGGTGGTATAGAGTCGACGATAAGAAAGTAAAAGAGAGAAGGAAGGAAAGAGGCTGATATTCTCTGGTTTACACAGGAAGCCAATATAACTCTAAGACAAAGAGTTAGCACCGCCTACGTAGGCTCCAGGTGCCCTCTCGAAGAGGTCTTGAAAGCCCGGGCAAGTAAGTAGGCACAGTGGACCCCTGTGCTCCATAGAAGCAGCCTGAAGAAGAGAGAGAGAGAAATAAAGACACAGGGACCCGAGTTCTGATGGAACAAGGGCGTTTATTCAAAATATTATGGGCATATATATATTTTCTTACAAGATAGCTTTTTCAGCAGAGATAGGGATCAAAAATCTTACAAATCATCCAGGAAACATGAGGCTAGAATCCATTTCAAAGAGAGGGGGTTGTAAGTAATCACTTTTCATATAAAAAGGAAGAAGGTCGTAAATAGTTACTTTTCACCGTATGGAAAAGCTAACAAAGGAAATGCATAGATTCCTTGTTCCCAGGAGCTGGCTTGAAGCTCCTCTCACACCTGCATTCAGGAGCTAATAAGGAACAGAGGATTTTTGCAAGACCGAAAACAGCACACAGGAAGCCTCCTGTCAAATGCTTCCTGACACTTTCCAAGGCAAACCATTCAATATCACAGTAATCCAAGTCTATGCCCCAACCAGCAATGCTGAAAAAAGTGAAGTTGAACCATTCTATGAAGACCTACAAGACCTTCTAGAACTAATATCCAAAAGGTGTCCTCTTCATTATAGGGGACTGGAATGCGAAAGTAGGAAGTCAAGAAATACCTGGAGTAACAGGCAAATTTGGCCTTGGAGTACAGAATGAAGCAGGGCAAAGGCTAATAGAATTCTGCCAAGAGAATGCACTAGTCATACCAAACACCCTCTTCCAACAACACAAGAGAAGACTCTACAATGGACATCACCAGATGGTCAATACCAAAATGAGACTGATTATATACTTTGCAGCCAAAGATGGAGAAGCTCTATACAATCAGCAAAAACAAGACTTGGAGCTGACTGGCTCAGATCATGAACTTCTATTGCCAAATTCAGACTTAAATTGAAGGAAGTAGGGAAAACCACTAGACCATTCATGTATGACCTAAATCAAATCCCTTATGATTATACAGTGGAAGTGACACAGAGTTTCAATGGATTAGATCCGATAGACAGAGCGCCTGAAGAACTATGGATGGAGGTTCATGACATTGTACAGGAGGCAGTGATCAAGAACATCCCCAATAAAAAGAAATGCAAAAAGTCAAAATGGTTGTCTTATGAGGCCTTACAAATAGCTGAGAAAAGAAGAGAAGCTAAAGGCAAAGGAAAAAAGGAAGGATATACCCATTTGAATGCAGAGTTCCAAAGAATAGCAAGGAGAGATAAGAAAGCCTTCCTCAGTGATGAATGCAGAGAAATAGTGGAAAATAATAGAATGGGAAAGACTAGAGATCTCTTCAAGAAAATTAGAGATACCAAGGGAATATTTCATGCCAAGATGAGCACAATAAAGGAGAGAAATGGTATGGACCTAACGAAAGCAGAAGATATTAAGAAGAGGTGGCAAGGATACACAGAAGGACTATCCAAAAATATCTTCAGGACCCAGATAACCATGATGGTGTGATCATTCACTTAGAATCAGACATCCTGGAATGCGAAGTCAACTGGGCCTTAGGAAGCATCACTACAAACAAAGCTAGTGGAGGTGATGGGATTCCAGTTGAGCTATTTCAAATCCTAAAAGATGATGCTGTCAAAGTGCTGCACTCAATATGCCAGCAGATCTGTAAAACTCAGCAGTGGCCACATGATTTGGAAAAGGTCAGTTTTCATCCTAATTCCAAAGACAGGCAATGCCAAAGAATGTTCACAATTGCACTCGTCTCACATGCTAGCAAAATAATGCTCAAAATTCACTAAGTCAGGCTTCAACAGTAAATGAACCATGAACTTCAGATTTTCAAGTTGCGTTTAGAAAAGGCAGAGGAACTAGAGATCAAACTGCCAACATATGTTGAATCATCAAAAAAGCAAGAGAGATCAAAAAAAAAATCTACTTTTGCTTTATTGACTACACCAAAGCCTTTCACTGTGTGGATCACAACAACCAATGGAAAATTCTTAAAGAGATTGGAATACCAGACCACCTGACCCACCTCCTGGGAAATCTGTATGCAGGTCAAGAAGCAACAGTTAGAACTGGACATGGAATAACAGACTGGTTCCAAATTGGGAAAGGAGGACGTCAAGGCTGTATATTGTCACCCTGCTTATTTAACTTACATGCAGAATACATCATGAGAAATGCTGGACTGGATGAAGCACAAGCTGGAATCAAGGTTGTTGGGAGAAATATCAATAACCACATATATGCAGATGACACCACCCTTATGGCAGAAAGCGAAGGAGAACTGAAGAGCCTTTTAATGAAAGTGAAAGAGGAGAGTGAAAAAGTTGGCTTAAAGCTCAACATTCAAAAAAGGAAGATTATGGCATCTGGTCCCCTCACTTCATGGCAAATAAATGAGGAAACAATGGAAAGTATGACAGACTTTATTTTGGGGGCTCCAAAACTACTACAGATGGTGACTGAAGCCATGAAATTAAAAGATGCTTGCTCCCTTGGAAGAAAAGCTATGACCAAACTAGACAGCATATTAAAAGGCAGAGACACCACTTTACCAAAAAAGGTCTATCTAGTCAAAGCTATGTTTTTTCCAGTAGTCATGTATGGATGTGAGAGTTGGACTATAAAGAAAGCTGAGCGCCCAAGAATTGATGCTTTTGAGCTATGGTGTTGGAGAAGATTCGTGAGAGTCCCTTGGACTGCAAGGAGATCTGTCCTGTCAATCCTAAAGGAGATCAGTCCTGAATATTCATTGGAAGGACTGATGCTGAAGAAGAAACTCCAATACTTTGGCCACCTGATGCGAAGACTGACTCATTGGAAAAGTCCCTGTTGCAGGGAAAGATTCAAGGTGGGAATAGAAGGGGATGACAGAGGATGAGATGGTTGAATGGCATCACGATGTGATGGACATGAACTTAAGTAGGCTCCGGGAGTTGGTGATGGACAGGGAAGCCTGGCGTGTTGCAGTCCATTGGGTCACAAAGGGTCAGACATGACTGAGTGACTGAACTGAACTGAATGTGTTTCCATCTTTTTCCTGTGATAGTTCAGGTTGTGTCCCACTCTTATCTCCTCACTTATTTCCATGATCTTCTCAAACGCTGAGGAACTTTGTCTTTCCCCTCTCACTTTTGGATGGTTGGTTAATCTCTCCTTCTCTCCTTAGTGTCCCATCAAAACCAAACAGGCCCAGCAATTCCTGTCTTGAAAGTAGCTTTTCCTGACCACTTATGTAGTTACTGTCTTCCCTTTGGGCTACAGATTTGTGTGCATATGTGCACATGTGCCATTCCCACTTGAACATCGCATTAATGTCCTTATTAGTATGAACCCAGACAGACATTTCCCCATCCTTCCTACCTCTTCATTATTGCCCTCCTCTCAGCTTCACCACATCCTCCATAAGCATCATCATGCAAGCCTTTAAGCTGGAAGTCATGGAATGATTATTAATTCTTCCGTTTCCCACATCTTCTTGACTTGTTATCCAAGAAGTACCTTTAATTTTCACAGCCAAAATGTATTTCTTATCCTTTGTCTTTCTTTCCATCTTACCAATATCATAAGTCAAATTACCCTTTTATATGAGTGACTAAAATAACCTTTTAATGGGTCTCTCCACCTTCTTGATTGCCCTCAATCATTTTATGTGTTCAACAGAAATTATGGAGAGCCAACAACAGTTAGTAAAGAATCTGCCTGCTAATGCAGGAGACACAAGGGATGTGGGTTCGATTCCTGGGTCAGAAAGATTCCCTGGAGTAGGAAATGTCAACTCACTCCAGTATTCTTTCCTGGAGAATCCCATGGTCAGAGAAGCCTGTTGGACTAGAGTCCATGGGGTCACAAAGAGTTGGACATGAGTGAACATGCACTCACAATAATATAAGACATTTCCAGAAGCTTTGGATAACCAGCGAAGAAAGCAGCCAAAACAATCTTATCCTCATGGACCTTACATTTTAGTTGGGAGTACATGGAGGGTATTATGCTAAGTGAAATAAGTCAGACAAAGAGAAATAAATGCCATCTGATATCACATGTATGTGGAAAATAAAAAAATAAACAAACTAGTGAATATAACGAAAAAGAAATGGACTCACAGATACAGAGAACAAACTAGTAGTTACCAGTGGGGAGAGGGAGATGGGAAGGAGCAATATAAAGGGTAAGGAATTAAGAGGTATAAACTATTAAGTATGACATGAGTTACAAGGAAATATTGTGCAATACAGGGGATATTTTATTATAACTATATATGGAGTATAAGCTTCAAAATTATGAATGACTTATTGTACACCTATAACTTATATAATATTGTACATCAACTATACTTTAGCAAAAAATGAATTATAATAAAGAATCATACTAGAAGGAAATTAATTCTATGGCTAAAACAAACAGAAAGCTAGAGAGGAGTGATGAGAAACAAAGATTCCTAAATGAAAACTATGTGGGCACATTACAATTTTAAATATGGTGGTCAGGGCAGGCCTGGTTTGAAATGTGAAATTTGACTAAAACTTGAGGAGGCAAAATACTGAGGAACAACAGGGAGTCCACTGGGACTGAAACAGAAGGACTAACAGGAGACGTGCTAGAAAGTAGAAGCAGAGAAAGGCACAAGGAATTGGAGAGCAATGACACTAGGTATGAAGTGCTGGAATCATTGTTAGCTTTTCTTGTGACTAAGATAGACAGTGATGGAAGGTTTTCAGTGGAAGAGTGTGCTTATCTTATATAACTTTAAATGTTCACTTTGGCTGCTATTTTGGAGGAGACTATAAGAAGAAAATTTCTAGAAGTAACACACATTACTCCTCAGATCATATACAGTCTTGAGGGCTGACTCAGGTCTTATGGTTTTACCCAGAGTGAAGGGAAGCCATTGAAGGGATTTTTAGCAGAGTATTGACCTGACCAGATTGTATTAAAAAGAGTTTTCATATAGTAGCACATTTAATCGTCTCACCTGTGTGTGTATGTGGAGGTGGGTAGGGTGCCATTATTCTTCATTTCCAGAGCTAAAGAATCTGAGGCACAACAACGTGAAGGAATGGGCAATGGCCTCCCAGCTAACAAACTGTGGATCCAAGATTGGAATCCAGGCAAATTGCTTTTAGGATCCCCTGGAGAAGGGAATGACTACCCACTCAAGTATTCTTGCCTGGAGAATTCCATGGACAGAGGAGCCTGGAGGGCTATAGTCCATGGAGTTGCAAAGAGTTGGACATGACTGAGTGACTGACACTTTTTCCATCATTTTGAACATGTTGAATATGAAGGGCATGGGTCTCTGTGGAGATGTCTACCTCAGGAGGCCCTAACTGTTCTTTGCCAGTTGGAACTGAAGCTTCGAGTGAGGTCAAAGGCTTAGATTTAGGAGTCATCAATACACTCACAGTGATTAAATAATTTTAGCATGTTGACAGTATCAAGATGGAAGGTATAAAAAAATATGAGAGAATCTGAAGCCAGAGCCACGAGGGATGCCACAATTCAGTCTGAGGAGGGTAAAATACACCCACAACGCTGAGGGAGAAAATTGGTCAGAGTTAGTCAGGAAAACTGGAGATGATGGAGTCAGAATGTAAAGGAAGAGAACTTTGAACATTTTCCTAATCTTGAGTGCTTCTGAGAGGTAAAGTAAGATGAGAAAACTGCCCATTGTGTTTGACAACATGGAGTTTAGTAGTGGTCATAGTAAGTGTCTTTAGATGGAATGGAGGGAATTGAAGCTCAGTTAAAAGATTTCTTTATAGTTCTAAAAAATTCTGTGACTTTTGAGTTTTGTCTGTCTGCCACCTGAAGAAACAAGGTATGATATCCAGGATGCTGATTTAAATCATGGGACCAAAGTGACCTAAGTTTGGTTAACTTTTGAGTGGAAAATCCTATAATATTTTCAGATAAACAGAAATAATATTTTTTTCACTCTTCTGTCAACACTACCCATCTATATGCTGTCTGCCTTTACCTAGCAGATGCCAATGAACAGTGATCTTGGAGGGTATAATGAGAAAGACTGGAGGTGTGGGTGTCTAGGCCTCTGAAGGAGGACGATTTTGAAAGCTCTATTTTACATACTTATGGAATAAATTCTTCAGATCATATCTGACCCTCAATCAATGAATGCACATTTATGAAACATGACACCGGGAGCTTATAGAGAAGGACTTCTTTCAAAACAGATGTATTCTTGAAAATACACATTTAATTAAACACCTTTCATTAAATTGTTTATCTTGAAGCAGTTTCCACATTCAGGTTACTTTTAGTCCCTTCTGAAGTAGTTCTCAAATATGCTTGTCAAACTAGTCAAAAATATAAAACAAAATATTGAATATGAAACAAAACAAAAATATGAAACAAAATAATATTTATATTGAAATAAAATGATATTTTAATTGGCTATGATTTTCTGCCTATTTGGAGAAAAACACTCTAATATCATTATTAGAATTATTTTGTACTTAATTGACTTTTTTTGGACAAATATCTGATCAAATAAAATTAGTTTATATCTATACAGATTCCTTTCATAGACATAATTGGCTGTGACAGAAGATAAGAATAAGTATCATATTTACACAAATGGCTTTCTTTGAAGAACTTTTTTACAAATGACTTATGTAATGATTTTCAAAATATACTGTATACACAAGTTTTTTTTGTGTGGGACCAGGTTTAATATACTAATGGCTATCTTCAGAGGGATATGTGATAGCTTTGGCTAATATTTTTACTTGTGCTAGTTATTTCAAGTTTAGCTTTTATTTTTATTTGTTTTCTTCTTTTCTGTTTGGGTTGTTCATTAAACTCATTTCTAAATCAATCAGGTGAAATTTGAGATGGCAAAGTGATTTCAGGAAAGACAAGGGCGCATATTCCGAGGTGTTAAACTTCAAGAATTTCACAAATGTTAGTATTACTGTATTAATTTCCTAATATCAAATATAGTAAATGTTTAGACTGTTTGACAACAAACTTAGCTTCTCTTCTTTTGATTTTTCTTCTTCTTCTTTTTTTTAATTTGTATTGTAATTTTCCATCAGTATCTGGTCCATTATCTTGGGGAAACCAGAAACCTCCGAGTCTGGTTGGTTGCACATAGGAATCTTCCCCCATCCTCCTCAATGAACCTTTTCAGCATCAGGGACTACAATGACACTCTTACTCTTTGGGGACTTTTAAAAACAGGACAATCACGACACACTCCTTTTCATCTTTGCCTCCTATAATTTTCTTTGGCACAGGTCTTGTCAAAAATGCTTGATTTTTTTCTTCTCCAATTAGAATTCTTCAAAGGAGAGAAAATGAGAGTTGGAGCCCAGATTTCATATCAAATGCTTCTAGGACCACGGCTGCTCCTGCTTTTGAAGTCCCTTCTGCCTACCTCTTGATGCTGCAACCCACTTAATAACACCATTAGCCATTTCAGCTCCATTTTTCTGACAGGATTGGTGGAAAGCAAGGGAGAGCCTTTCATGTAAGACTTTGCTACTCTGCTGCTATGCCTTAAAGATAAAAAGTACTTTGATTCATCTGGTCCTAGTATATACATGTAGCTTAACCTCTTTGCTTAGTAAGCAGTAATGGCTATCACTGGGTTTTTTCCTTATTCCCTGTTAATTAATGGACATTAGAACTCTATGCAACTAATTTAAAAGAATTACTCAAAGAGGTCTCTTCAAAGCAATGTAGACATAAGATACAGATTAAGCTCTGAATATTGCAAATAACAAATTCTATTTCTAGTCAGCTAATGACAGATAAAAATGTCTTAAAATAACCTCCTCTCATAGCTAGAGAGGAGAATAGTGGAATATATTATATATTTATCTTAAAAATTAAAATAAGAAAAAATGTATCATAGAATCAACCCTTTCCGTTAGAGGAAGGCAATTTTAATGCTCATCATTTTTGTTGCATGTACCTTCTTCTTCAGAACAGAGTAATAGACAAGCTCCACTTCTTGGTGAAACAGAAGTGGGTGAACTGGCTGAATAATACATTTGCATCCATGGACTTGAATGTGAGAATTTGAGAAAGAACTATGTTTAAGCACATGGCTTTGGCGTATACTGAACACTGACTTATTCTATGAAGCTATTAAATATTTTTACCCTTTGCAATCATCTGACTTTCACACTTGAATGTATCTTTTTCTTCTAGAGGAAATTAGCATGCTTCTGCATGGAATAGAAGTAAAGCACTTTGTACTCATGTTAATTGAGTGTATCTTTTAGCAAACCTATCTTTCTGCAGATTGCTTCTGGTAAAAATAAGATTTGTAAGTGTACTTTTCAATCAGAGTTTGCACTTGTCCTTTGAGAGTTAAGTAATATTTGTATTTTGAGATGTGTGTTATTATTTGAATGGTTGTAGCTGGACCTTCGGAGGAAGGTCCTGGAGCAGCTGAAACTGAAAAAAAGAAATGAGTTGGGACTGGTATCTGATAACCTGTCTTCTGTTGATGTCCCACTCATGGTGCTATTTGACACCCTAGGCAACTTACTACCTTAGGCAATATTTCTCCTTGTGGTTGATAGGGTTTGCTCTGAAGATTGTGAGAAAACTCAGTGTTAATCTATTGGGACTTGATGCACTGATGATAGGTAGGTTTAAGGGAAAAATAATTCCTCCTGTTTCTGAAAATCAGGAATTAGGTGCTGTGTTCCTAGGTACCTGGCGTTCTCAAAGCTCTTCCAGTGGTGGTGGATAAGCTGCTCCTTGCTCATATCATATCTGGAACTGTTCTGATACTGCCAGCAGAATTTCTTTCTGTAGGTTTTCTCTTTTGGTGATCTCATCTGACCATAAATAAAAGTGTGTTGAACAGAGTTCTCCTACACCATTATCACTGCCTTCCCTCCCACCTGTACGTCAGATCAGTGGCGACAATGGAAAGGTGTAGAGAACTCTGCTCAGTGGGGCAGGCATCTTGGGAGTCTCAGTGCTGGCTGCAGGGTGGCCTGGCAAAGAGCGCTGGGCAGGGTTGGCTGCATCCTGGGGAACCTAGACCTGATGGCCCTCTAGGAATCTCTCAGAAACTGCTGGGGAGCATTGGAGAAGAGCACGATGAAATAGACACGATTACTGCCAGATAAAAATTGCAGAGAAAAACTAATTCTCCAAGTCTCTCTGCTGGAATATCACAAAAATAAAATGACAAATAGGAAAACTATTTGCCAGCAAGAACTAATTAGAGCCCTTAATTGGATCCCCTTTCCCAAGAAGTGGCACTAGAGAGATAAATGAGTCAACAAAATCCTTTATTATTTATTATTACGGTGTGTTAAGTCGCTTCAGTCATGTCCAACTCTTTGTGACCCTATGGACTGTAGCCCTCCAGGCTCCTCTGTTCATGGGATTCTCCAGGCAAGAATACCGGATTAGGCTGCCATACCCTCCTCCAGGGGATCTTCCTGACCCAGAGATTGAACCCACATCTCCTGAGGCTCCTGCATTGCAGGTAGAATCTTTGTCACTGGGCAACCCGGGAAACCCTTATTATTATTAATACCACACAATTTGGAGGCAATCTAATTAATAATTAACATTTAATAGTAGGTAAAAAAGGAATAATTCTAGTTATTGTAAGATGTTGGTGAAGGCTGAAGGGTATTTCCAGATCTGTGGTAAGTTAGGGAATTGATCTAAATTTTGCTAGAATTTCTCCATAAACCTGCAGCAGCCACACTAGGCGGAGTGGACCTGGGAGAAGGCATGACATCATCTCTCAGATTTGGAGGTCGGCTAAACTTTGGTCTGTGGGCATGTCATTTAACTTTGTGAGGAACATTTTGTTGAAACACAGCTGTGGCCGTTTATTTACGTGTAGTCCATGACTGCCTTCCTGCTATAACTGCAGAGCTGAATATTTGCAACAGAGACTGTGGGTTCACAACATTAAAAATGTTTTCTCTTTGGTTCTTTGCAGATAACATTTGCCCAGTATTGTCTTAGACAAATTTAGGGTTTTGGGGCTTATCAACAAAGAAAATCATTCTCAGATAAGATGGAGAGTGACAAGGAGACTTTACCAACTGCATTATAAAATACACAGACAACCTAAATAAGGACAATGACACTAAGTATAAACAAGAAGAGGGGAAACACCATATTGCCTATGTAAATAAGACACATACATGCAACACACATATATGTACACATACACACACACACACATGCAAATAAGGAAAGGACCATAAAAACTGTGGAATAAAACATAACTGAAGGAAAAATAGAAATGGAGTCTCATAGTCAAAAACTATTAATGAGAGTATGAATTAAGTAAATCCTTCAGAGACAAGATGCTAAGCCAACCTAAAGTGATGGACATTTCAGAGTTATACAACAAAAAAGCAGCTAACATCATTACAGTGTTACTCAGTTCAGTTCAGTCGCTCAGTCGTGTCTGACTCTTTGTGACTCCATGGACCGCAGCACGCCAGGCCTCCCTATCCATCACCAACTCCCGGAGTCCACCCAAACTCATGTCCATTGAGTCGGTGTTGCCATCCAACTATCTTATCCTCTGTCATCCCCTTCTCTTCCTGCCCTCAATCTTTCTCAGAATCAAGGTCTTTTCAAATGAGTCAGCTCTTTGCATCAGGTGGCCTAAGTATTGGAGTTTCAGCTTCAACATCAGTCCTTTCAATGAATACCAGGACTGATCTCCTTTAGGATGGACTGGTTGAATCTCCTTGCAGTCCAGGGACTCTCAAGAGTCTTCTCCAACACCACAGTTCAAAAGCATCAATTCTTCGGTGCTCAGCTTTCTTTATAGTCCACATACATGACTACTGGAAAAATCATAGCCTTGGCTAGACAGACCTTTGTTGACAAAGTAATGTCTCTGCTTTTTAATTTGATGTCTAGATTGGTCATAACTTTTCTTCCAAGGAGTAAGTACAGATGCAATCACCATCTGCAGTGATTTTGGAGCCCCCCCAAAATAAAGCCAAACACTGTTTCCACTGTTTCCCCATCTATTTGCCATGAAGTTATGGGACCAGATGCCATGATCTTAGTTTTCTGAATGTTGAGCTTTAAGCCAACTTTTTCACTCTCCTCTTTCACTTTCATCAAGAGGCTCTTTACAATGTTATTAAATAAATTCAAAAAAGCCAGGGACAGAATGGATATGGTTAAAAATCAAATTGTTGACATGGACAAAAAGCATGAGATTATTATAAATAAAAAAAATTAAGGGATTTTAAGAAATAAAGAAAAGTGAACAAATATGTAAAACACACAAAGATATTCTGATGATATGAATATTTACTATTCTTAAAGCAAAGAACAAAACGCAGGGTACAGAAAAAAAAACTGATATAAAGGAAGAAATAACTTTGCCAGCTGAATGAGTAGGCCACCTTCAAGGAAAACTTGAAACAGAGCCAAAGGTGTCTTATTTAAATTATCAAACTCCTAGAATAAATCAGAAAAAATAAACCATTTGAAGTCATTTATAATATGGAAAAATTTGAGTTAGCCTCAAAATTTCCCACAGCAACCTTTGCGGCCAGAAAGCAATGGGACAGTAATTGATATGAATAGATGCTGAAGAAGATAAAGCATACCTCAGTCAATGTGGTCCCTAACGAGCTGTCCTTCATCAATGAGGGTGTCAGATGAACAACCTAAATGAATCATGAAAGACTGTACAAAGACACACATCAGAAACTTAATGAAATTCAGAAGAAGAATGAAGAACCCCTAGCGGAACGCTGAGTGAAGCGATGGATGACAGTGGCCGGCAGGGCAGTGTCTACAGGCGCCGAGGGAAGGAGGTGAGCGGACGCCCATTCCACACACTGGCCGTCCTGGAGCCGACGGGCATCCCAGGTTCTCAGACACGCAAGAATTCCGGAACTCCCCTTTCCAGGTCAAAACAAAAACAAACAAAGAAATACTCAAGAATTAAAGAAAGAGAGAAATAAGAGCAATAGCAACATTTAGCCAGTCAAGAATGAACAGAGAAGTAACTAAAAATAAAAAACCTAAAAATAGATTAGCCATAATAAAAATAACCAGCAATAGCATTTGTGGCAATCATTAAGAAATAACATGGAGTTGTAGAAAATAATATATAGACATCATCAACTTGGAAAGGGTGAAAATAGATGTTGAAATGGGAATTAGTTGTGGAATGCTAATTTTAAACATTTTCATGGTTTGGGGTCAATAGACATTTTGTTTCTGAAAAACAGTATATCTATTTCTCTAATTTTTAATATCTGGCTAAGGGTTCTTGAGGTGATAAACACATTTATCTGAAGTTGAGTGAATTAATAAGTTTTATCACAATTTCCATTTGTGAACTTCAAATACTCTCAGACTTAAAAATTGCACAAATGCAATATATGACAGTTTTGATATTCATCCATCTATACACACTGATCTATTTTCCACCCATTTAGTCCCCCTTTCCTTCTTTCTCTTTGTTGGTTTATTCTTTTAATGTTCTTTCTATTTAGATGTTTACACAAGAATTAAAATGAGTGGAAGTGACATATACTAATGTCAACAATAGCTATTTCTGTGTAGGAAAATTAAAAAAAAATTTTCCTTTATTTTCTTGTTATATGTGTCTTTATTGCTCTGTTAAAATAATGAATGTTATTATTCAAACAAAAATATGAATTAACATTATTCGTAGCTGTAAGGGCATTTGAATTATATATCTGAAAATTCTGCAAGATATATCAGGATCATTTTTACAAACAGAATTCTGAAACAGGAAGCAAAGTAACTTTGAAACAAAATGTAGTAGTCTTATTTGGCTTAGGTAAAATTATAAAATTGACAAAGCCCATCCCTTCCATATGCATTCTTTCTTATGTTATGACTCTGAGCCCAGGAAAGGTAGTTTTTTTTTTTTTCAAATCTAGTATAATCTGTGAGAATCCCACCTGGGCACTACCCTTTGTGGTTTCCCACGTTTCCCTGATCAAAAACGTATTTTTCTTGGTCTGGCCTGCGTTCATATTCTAAGACATTTCTGCCAAGGCATTACTGTCTAACTTACTGCCTATTATTTTACAATTTCTAGAAAACACTTGTGTTACAACCCCATTCAAAAGAGTGATAACTACACAGAAAAGGAGGAGAATTGTTATGGACATGAATATGCTGAAGGTCTCCTCAAATTCCACACCTTTTATGCCAACACTAAAGGAAGAGTTTGGACTACTACTTTAATAAGCAGTATTATGACTTTCTCATTTTTCCATGAGACCTAAAGAGTCCTTGAATCACATGCTATTTACTTAGAAAGTCAATGAGTAAAGGTCAAACTGCAAGCAGCTTAGGAAATATCCAATGACTTAGAAACTCTAAAGAAACTGAGAGTTATTAATAAAGTCCAGTGTTTTAGGCTTGGCAAAATATGATTGAGTTTTCTGATTAACCACAGCCCTAGAAATTAGATTCATATCTATTCTCTCTTGAATATTGCCACATTTCTTAATGATAATCCAAACAGATAATCATAAGTACCGCAAGGATAATGAGATCCTGAAAAGCCTGAAGGCTAGGACAATGAGGAGAACACGGTTTGGGGCCCAGCTGTATTTACTTTCAAAAGACCATGTGTTTCTTGTTAGACCATCTTCTCGCTCCTTCGCTTTCTTCCCTCCCCTCCACAGTTCAAAACAGGAGCCAATTAGGGGTCCCGGAGTGAGTTCCTTCCCTCCCTTTACCTTTACCCTAATCTTTCTTGCATGCTCTCAGCAAAGTCAGACAACTGTGACAACAAGCTTGAGGCTTTTTTTGTTTGTTTGTTTTTAATTGACCCACCAGCAGAGGCTTAAAACCACCCTACAGCAGTTATATGTATGCAGAGGTTAAGTTTAAAAATACGATCCAGGGAAAGAGACTTGAATCTATCTCATCAGAGATTTGAAAGTCATTGCCAGGTAGGTTTTAAACCCGATCACAATAAAATTGCACATCGAGAAGCCAGCACTGGCTGTAGCCCTCTTCAACCCTGCACCTGTGAATCTCCAGGCTGGGGAGGTGTAGACCATGCGGATCCCTGTGACCTGAGACAGCCCTTCCCCACCGCCGGAGGAAAGGCTGATCCTTCACTCCTCCTCCGTTTCCTTTCCCCTCATCCTCACCACCCCTGTCCCTCCAAAAGCCACAAGTGTGTGAAATGTATTCATTTGCCAGAGGCTGTTTATTCTGTTTAATAGACACCTATTGCCCCCTCAGCCTTTCTCTTTAGATTGTCTGGACAGGCACAAAGCAAATTAGTGCAAAATGCTTTCAGTCAAGTGTCGGGTGGAATCATGGTGATGAATGCTCCACTGTTGGGCTTTCAGATTCTCCCAGCGCTTGTGCTGACAGCATTGTCTCCCTCGATTACAGCCTTGCCCGTGTGTTCCGTGGAGCGCCAAAAACAATCTTGTAACTTTGGAAGGTTCTGTTCCAATGAAGACATTTTGAACTCACTGTGAAAAAAAGAAACGGAAAGGATTTGACATCAGAAGTTTAGTAAAGTCTCAAACATATTTCCCTTAATGGGGCATTTCCAGTCTTTGCTGCTTCTAGTAAAGATTAGGAAGTTATAAAATAGTGACACATAAAGATGCTAGGATGTAGCCCTTGATATGAGACTCATTAATCATTTTGGCTTCAAACAAATTGCTGGAATGATGCACTCGGTTTCCTTACATCAAATGTGTATATTCAAGTCCTTCTTGATATTTAAAGAGGATCCTTGTTCTTCAACAAAAAGACAGCTACTATTGCTGCTGCTCAGTCACGTCAGCCATGTCCAAATCTTTACGACCCCATGGATTGTAGCCCACCAGGCTCCTCTGTCCATGGGATTCTCTAGGCAACAATACTGGAATGGGTTGCCATGGCCTCCTCCAGGAGATCTTCCCAACCCAGGGATCGAATCCCGGTCTCTTACGTCTCCTGAATTGCAGGTGGATTCTTTACTGCTGAGCCACCACTGTAGCCCCAACTACTATTATCTATCTATAATGTTTGCAGTTCCAGCCCAGCCTAGAAATAAGTTTAATTGGAACAAGCACAATCATTTTCCAGATCAGCCTCTGAATTCTCAATATTTAAAATCATTCCCCAATTTTTTTTTCAGAAAAACTCTTTTGTTTTTTCTTTTTTTCCCTCTTTCTCTTTTTGTTTGTTGTTTTCTTGTTGAGTCACTAAGTCATGTTCAGCTCTTTTGTGACCCCTTGAACTACAGCCCACTAGGCTCCTCTGTCCATAGGATTTCTCGGGCAAGAATACCAGAGTGGGTAACTTTACTTTCTCCAGAGGATCTTCCTGAGCAGGGATCAAACCTGCATCTCCTGCATTGGCAGGCAAATTCTTTACCACTGAGCCACCAAGAAAGTCCTTTCTGTTTGTTAGAAGCAGCTTAATTTTTCTCTGCTATCATCTGGAACCTAAACTACTGGTTATTACCGTTACAACTATTATGATCAGCCACCCATTTAATAAAACCTGCAGAAAATAATCCTCTTGGTAACTCAAAATGTGGAAAATACAGTAGTAAGTTCTCATCTACTACAATATTTAGGATGTTGAAAAAAAAGTGTCCTATTACATCTTTCTCCAAATAATACCAATTTAGAGTAGGTGACACCTAGTGAGTTGGCTTTCCAATAGAATTTCTTTGATATCTCTAACTCCACCAACAAAATGGGTTTTTAAAACAATTTGCTGTTGTGAGACCTTGATTCTTGGCAAATTGGCCCCAGGTTAGACGTCAGGATGCATAGCTTAATCTGAGCAAATCAGAACCTAGCCAAGTTAGGGATCTGAAAATCAGCCAGTTGTCCCAGGGGAAACAACCATGAGGACCTGCCACTGAGGCTCCTGGGATTTCCCTGCAACTTCAATGTGCTGAAGTTGGCTTATTCAGCTTTTCCTCTAATTTTGTGCAATGCTTTTCTTAAAATCTCTTGAAAACAAATCACCAGAGAAACTTGCAATGAACATAATTTAAATGTACATAAGAAGATTTGGATGGCGAACTTTAGAAATGAGGGATTGGGTGCAAATCTGCACCAGTTTTTTTACTCTCAGCAGAATCTCTAAGGCTTGACATGCAAGGTTATCCCTCATTGATTTTAAGAATGGCCGATGGTAGTAAGAGTGTGATTTCCCTTCTTTATCATTGATTTCTGTCTATTTCTTTTTATTCTTTTAACAAAATTTAGAATATGAATGAAATAAACTGAATGCATTGGAAATATAGACAATTGATTCCTAATTATGGTTCATTTAAATGATTAGAAAACACAGTCAAATGAGGAAAAATATATCCTTCCAGAAATCTGCCAAACATCCAAAATGAAATACTGTGAAAGCTAAAATGTGTATTTCAGTGTATTGCTCGGCAGTTTGTCAGTATTCATTTGGTTGTCCCATTTTATAACATACCTGCTTTTCATATTTAAAATGAGGTTCCTTCACAGTTCTTTCAAAAATTTCAGAATCTGCAATTATATGACTACTTTAATTTTTATTCAACTATTCTCTTGCCTATTCCAATCCAGAAAGAGTAATGAAGTCTATATTATTACATTAGGTGATTCATAGCTTTGTATTTACTTGTCACCTGAATGATAGATATATATTTAGTCACATAAATCTTTTTATAAAAGATGCAATATTATGAGGCCAGGTTTCCTGGTAACCCATCCTTTATTATAAAAATGAAGAAAATAAAATGCTAACACATACTTTAAGTTTTTAATAAGCATGTGATAATTCAGTTTATAACGAACTGAAACTTCTTTTGGGTGAACATTTTCAGCAATACCTGAACTTCCTGAAGATGTGCAAGGGAGAAGTACAGGGAAACTAACTTAAAAGT
The DNA here is from genome assembly GCA_024291935.2 of Okapia johnstoni. Lineage (NCBI taxonomy): Eukaryota > Metazoa > Chordata > Mammalia > Artiodactyla > Giraffidae > Okapia > Okapia johnstoni. The sequence continues at coordinate 7,728,958 of CM044326.1, forward strand.
ACAATTCTTTTTTTTTCCAGGAAGATTTCCTATAGCAAGTAGCTTTTATTGTTTTGAAAAGTTCTGGTAGCATGCAAAAGTAAGATCAGCTGTTGCATATATACATAGGGCACAAAATTCTGTGTAGAATGTCCATGCTTTATGAGTGATCTCTAGCTCTGCTTGTCTTATATGTTCTTCATCGCTGAACTCCTATGAATGAGAGTCTATAAATTCCATCACTTATTCAGAATACAATCTGAAACTAATCGCTCCACCTCAAAAGTACCTGGGGACAAATAGAATATAGATGGGCATATATTAACATTCAAATGATGTATTTTACCTGCCTGCAAACAAATGAAGTGCCACATTTATTATTCCAAATGCAGATAAAGCAGATTCTAGTAAAGGGGGAAAACAGTTGTCTTTATCTTTTTTAAATCAATAGAATAAAATGTTCATCACAAAAGATATAGTATATTTTGACTATATCACAAACTGTAACTGCAATGAAAGTGAGCAGCATACAGATTGTCCTGGATTATCTGAGTGGGTCCAGCGCAATCAAGAGTCAGAGAAGACGTGACAAGGGAAGCAGAGTCAGAGCAAGACCTGAAGAAGCCACTGCCTTTAGAGATGCAGTGAGTGGCCATGAGCCAAGAACAACTGGAAGCTGGAAGAGGTAAGGAATGAATTTCCGTCTTGAGCCTGCAGAATGAACACAGACTAGCAGTCACCTGGATTTTTACTTGTATGCTTAGTTGCTTAGATGTGTCTGATTCTTTGCGACCTCATGAACTGTAGCCCCCCAGGTTCCTCTGTCCATGGGATTCTCCAGAGGGTAGCCATTCCTTTCTCCAGGGGATCTTCCTGGCCCAAGAATCGAACCTAGGTCTCCTGCATTGCAGGAGGATTCGTTACCATCTGAGGCACCAGGGAAGCCATAGACTTTTACTTAGTAAAATCAGTTTTGGGCTTCTGACCGCAAGAAGTTTAAGATAAGAACTACATGTTGCTTTAAGTCCTGTGTTTATGATAATTTGTTACAACAATAAGAAGCTAATACAATAAGTGAATTGGAAAGACAAAATTTTTTGTTCCTAATGCTTCTAGTTAAAAAGGTAAGACTCTCAGTATAAGTAAAGGCATAATACAGTATATGGTTAAATTATTTTTCAGGGCATTCAGGCAGTGCATCCTGAGACTAAGTATTTCAGTAATGTATTCAGGGATAAAAATTCATTTTGCGAATACTTGAAGTTCAAAATTAAAAAAATTAATAAGATAAACAAGCCTTTTTATTAATGATTTTGTTTGGCATCTTAAGTTTCTGCTAAATACATGTAAAACTCCTTATGCTTGAGATAATACCTAACTCATTATTTAAAACCCATGTTTTCTGTTTTTGAAAATCTCTTATTCCTGGCCTCTGCTTCCTAATTTCATATGCTGATGTTGTTCTTTATGATATGAGCATCTTTGTCAACATTTCTAATGTTGGGGGTGCCACAAATACTATTCGAAAGCATGGAAATTAAAACAGAAAGCTGTCATTTTCTTTTCCTACTGAATGAAGCATAATCATGGTTTAAAAATTAAGAGGAAGTGAGAGTCAGAACAATGCTGTAAAACTGGCGTTTCCATTCACTTCAGTTAAACTTTAAAAGTAACAGGAACACTTTGAAAAGCAGTTTGACACTATGTACAAGATCTTTAAAAATTGTATGTCTTTTGTCCTGATAATCTCATTTCAGAGACTCTAAGAATAATAATCAGTTATGGTGGTGGTGGTGATTTAATTGCTAAGTTTTCTCCAGCTCTTGTGATCCCATGGACTGTAGCCCGCCAGGCTCCTCTGTCCTTGGGATTTCCCAGGCCAGAATACTGGAGTGGGTTGCCATTTTCTTCTCCAGGGGATCTTCCCTACACAGGGATCGACCCCAGGTCTCCTGCATTGCAGGTGGATTCTTTTACTGTTGAGCTATCAGGGAAGCCCCAATAATCAGTTATACACCAGAATAATTGTGAGTGTGAATTTTATGCTGCATGATAACAGTTACTTGTTCTCCTCTTTAAACTTTTATCAAAATTCTGAAGTATACACAATTTCTTATATCTGTTTGAAGAGAGAAGTTGGTATAAAATTTACTTATTTTGTATATTCCCAAAGTAAGAGAAAAAAAAAAAAAAAGAATTCATTCACTGAGAGCCGAAACAAGCACATTTGTTTTGATGTTAGAATCGTACTGATGGTTGACCAACACGAAACAAATTTTGTGTGTGATTTCTGTTTACTAACTGCACCTGTGTAATGATAGCCAAAGGCGTGCTGGGGCACCAGGGGCTGCTTTACACTCCACGCATCCACACGTAAATGGATATATATGACACGGTATGTCTGGGCCACTAGTCTGAATATATTTGAATGAATTGACTCATGTTTAAGTCAAGCAACAGATTTATTGTATTTCTTTACAAAATATATTTGCCTAAAGTGGCTAAATCAACAGTTATCACCACAAATAACGGCTTTTCTTCAGTAATCAAATTTCAGAAAGTGATACGGCTTTAGAATGGTGCCTGGAGCCTAGCTTGGAAACGAGTTCATTCTACTTCCTAATAGATATCTATTGAATAAATACATTTCTGGGTTTATTAATGTATATCAAACACTTGTCAGTTTTTTTATTTCTTTGACTTTTAAACAAGTACCTCCAGTGCATTAAAATTCCTTAGTCTCTTCTGCTATTGTATTACACTGTGTGACAAATTCCCAGCTTTGTTCAGACCAATTTGTTATTATAATGGAAGAGAAATTATTGGAACCCAAGGTTGAAACCCTGAATATTGTTTGAACCACGTTTATTCACAGGTTTCCATTTCCCTTCAAAGACCCTGTCTATGTAAACCTCAAGGCAAAAGTGAAGGAAGAATGATATCTTCCTAATTCTCTTCAATACCATACAAGAGCCAGTGCTTATTTTTCAGTAAGCACTGAGTGCATTGTACTGTGGAAGCCACATCACATAGGGTCCCCCAGAGTGGACAGGTACATTCAAAGCAGCTAGAATGCAGTGCTCCAAGTCATGAGAGCATTCATAACTGCTGTGACTTATGGAAATCTTTGAAAGAGGAACAGCTCTGGGTAATAAACACCACTAACTGTGGCAGATTTGCCAGAATGCAAACCATCCCCCTTCTTTTGGAAACAGTGCCTCGTTCTCTTTGGGAAAACTATGTAATGCATGTGCTTTGGAACCACATTGGTTTGTTTGAATCTTGACTCTCCAGCTTATTAGCTGTGTGGCCCTAGACAAGTTACTTACCATCTCTATGCTTATAGCTAATCATCTGTAAAATGGGGATAATAATATTATAGTTACAACATTATAAGGACATCATGTGGATTAATTGAGCAGCTACTACAATTGCAAATGCAATTAGAACAGTGTATGGCACGTGAAAGTGTTAGTCATTCAGTTGTGTCTGACTCCTTGAGACCTCATGGATTGTAGCCCACCAGGTTCCTCTGTCCATGGAATTCTCCAGGCAAGAATACTGGAGTGTGTTGCCATTCCCTTCTCCAAAAGATCTTCCTGACCCAGGGGTCAAACCCAGGTCTCCTGCATTGCAGGCAGATTCTTTCCCATCTGAGCAAAATAAATAAGAACTATTTATTTGTTAGATTATTTGGTAAATAAACAGACAGCATCTTTCCTTTGCATTCCAGTTTTGTGAGACTCTTAACATATTCCCTTGGCCAAGGAGTAGCACTGTATCTAAGCCAAAGAAAACTGGCTCACTGTTAATAAACACTGATGTCAGAGTTATCTTGTTAAATAAATCTATGGTGCTTTAGGGTGGCTTCTCTGAAATGAATCTGTACCATAATGTCAAACTCCCTTTCAGAGAGTTTGTTACTTTTGTCTTATTTTTTATTCCTTTTTTTTTAACTTCAGAAACAAATTTACCCTATGCTGTAGTGAATTCAAAAATCATCTTTATCATTTCCTTGATGCTCTCCATTCTTTCCCTCCCTTTTTATAACTTTTAAAGCTCAATCGAAGTGCTTTGAAAGGTATTCATTCTGCAATGTCACCCTAAAGATATACTTCACCAGCTCCTGATACAGAGTTCTCTCTGGAAACCACAGAGTTACCCAGGCTCCTAGTGGTAATCACTATTTCCCTCATAATGACAAGGTTGATCCATTTGTGTGTCTTGTGTATCTTTCTTTACAATAACTTTTTATGTTTTTTAAACCTTTTGACCATTCTCTATTGGATTGTGAATCTTTACCTTATCAGGATCTATAAGTTGTTTATATATTTAGACAGATTAGTCTTTTGGTCTATTATATAAAATCAGAAAACTCGTATGTAGAAGCCTTAAAATTTGTACATAGTCAAATTCATCGATATTTTATTTTCTGGCTTTTGAATTTTGAGTCATTTTTAAGAAATTCATTGCACACTCGAGAGAGATAATGCAAATTTCTCGTATTTACTTAGGGTAATTTTATGGTTTCATTTTTTTACATTTACATGTTGAGCCATTTGTAATGTCTTATGGGTTATGATGCCTGTCCATTTGGAGATATTTGTGAAAGAACTTTGTCCTATTTTCTTCTAGTGCTTTGATGTTTTCACATTTTCACTCCAATCAGTGATCCACTTCTGATGCATTTCGCTGCACATGCCTATTCAGTAGACCTACCCCATTAACTGAATAGTACAGGAGGCATAACTCAAAGATCCGCAGCTCTGAATGACAAACCATTTTAAATACTTTATTGAAGTATTACATACCATAGACTTAAGTCATTGTAAATGTACAATTCAATGACTTTAGAATTGTTCAACCATCTTTATATCTTTTAAAAACTTTTTCATTTATTCAGTGACGTTACTTTCTTTTGAATTATCATAAACTGAAACAGATCAATTTTGGTGTACATGCTCATATATTTCAATATATGTATAGAGTTGTGTGGGGGCTTCCCAGGTGGCTCTAGTGGTAAAGAACGCTCCTGCCACTGCAGGAGATGAATCCCTGGGTCAGAAAGGTCCCCTGGAGAAGGACATGAGCCACCCACTCCAGTATTCTTGCCTGGAGAATTCCGTAGACAGAGGAGACTGGCGGGCTACAGTCCATAGGGTTGCAAAAAGTTGGACACAACTGCAGTGATTTAAAATGCACATAAGCATAGAGTTATGTAACCATCCCTGTAATCAGGAGTCAAAATATAAAAAGATAAAAACATAAAAAGAGAGAGTAAAAGAATTTTAATTATTGTAAATTTTCTGTATCCTAAGCAGGCTGTGAAAAGCTAAGTATGCAAATGTCTATCAATAGATCAACCAATAAAATCTCTGCAAAGTAGTGATCAAAATAGATGAAATAGAATCAGAAACTAAAAATTGTTCAAACAACGCCCCTCTAAAAAAGAGGAGCACTATAGTCTGAATGTTTGTGTAACCCTCACATATATATGTGGAAATCCTAATGACTAGTGTAATGGTATTAGGAGAACAGAGACTTTGGAAGGAAATTAATTTATGAGGGTAGGTAGAAACCTCAGGAGTGGAACTAGTGCTTTCATAAAAGAGATCTCAGAGGGTGCTCTCATCCCTTATAGGGTCATCATCAGATCCTGACCCTGCCAGCATCACGGTCTTGGTCTTCTAGCCTCCAAAATTATGAGAAAAATATGTACCACCCAATCTGTGGCATTTTGTTATGGCAGCTCCACTAAGACAGGTAGGAAAAGCGAGATGGTAATCAAAAGCAGAGGCAACAAAATATATGAGAAAACGGGCCTAAATCCAAGCCCATCAACGTTACATTTAATGCAAATGATTTTAAACACACTACTTAAAACACAAATATTGTTAAAATGAGGAAAATAACGTGAATCAAATATGCTTTCTACAAGAAAGTTACTTCAAATATATAAACAGGTAGATTAAAACTAAAAGGATAGAAATATATGTACCTTGCCAACTTAATCAAAAGAAAATTGAAACAGCTTTATTAGTATTGGATAAAATAGACTCCATGTGCCTGTGTGCATGCTAAGTCGCTTCAGTCGTGTCGGACTTTCTGTGACCCCACGGACTGTACCCCATCAGGCTCCTCTGTCCATGGGGATTCTCCAGGCAAGAATACTGGAGTGAGTTGCCATTTTCTTCTCCAGAATAGACTTCATAGAAAAAGGAATTACCAAGGATAGAAAGGGATGTGTGTGTGCGTGTATGTGTGTGTGCGCACGTTTGCATGTTCCGTCGTGTCTGACTTTTTGTGGGCCCGTGGACTGTAGCCCACCAGGTTCCTCTGTCCATGAAATTTTCCAACCAAGAATACTGGTGAGTTGCCACTTCCTACTCCAGGGGATCTTCTTGATCCAGGGATCAAACCTATGTTTCTTGCCTCTCCTGCTTTGGCAGGCAGATTCCTTACCACTGTACCACCTGAGAAGCCCTTAGAAAGGGATATCACCTATTAATAAGTGAGTTAATTAACCAAGAATACCTAGCATCCTTAATGTCTACATATCTATCAATACAGCTTTAAAATGGGCAAAGCAAAATCTGATAGAAAAGGAGAAATAGGTTACTGTACATGTATAGTTGATAACTTCAATACTTATTTCTCAGTAACAGAACTAGTGGACAGAACATAAGCAGACATACTGAAGGACTAAACACCATCATCAGTGAGCTAGACATAACACTGATAGATGTTCTACTGAAGAACAGTAGAATACATAGTCTTTTCAGGTAAATATGGAACATTGGAAGGAAGAGGAAGAGTAGACATCTTTGCTTTGTTCCCAGTTTTAGGGAGAAAGTGTTCAATCTTTCCCCATTAAATTTGACATAAACTATAGGTTTTTAATAGATTCTTTTATCAAGTTGAGAAAATTTAAATTTTTAGGTTCCTGAGACTTGTCATGAATACCTCTTATACTTTATCAAATGCTTTTCCTATGTCTACAAAAAGAATGTTATTCATCCTTTATCTTATTAATATGATATAAATAACACATAACAATGGCATAAAATGATTTTAGGTGTTGCTGAGTTCAGTTTGCTAAATTTTTAAACCAAATTCTTATTATAAATCAGTTGTACAACAGACAGTGAGATTAAAACCTTGTGGTATGTTTCCACGTTATTGAATTCTACTGAATAATTTTAGAGTCTTTACTTCCAGCTCTGAGATAATAATTGTGTATATTGAAAAAATATCAGGTTTATTAGTAATTATATGCTAACAGTGGTCCATTTTATGCTACCATCAAGAAAGCATACAACTCACATGTGTGAAAATGTGTCCATTGACATAAACCATCCTTTTTCACTGCCTTAAGTATATTAGAATAAGCTTAGATCATTATTTTGTTCTCCAATAAGGTAAAACTTCCATCCTTCTAACACCGAAACACTTAGTTCAATCTTATTTTTCCCTTGTGGGAAAAAGTGTAGATTTTACTACCTACTCCATCACTCACCCAGTTTATAGCTTGCATAATTTTTCTGCTTTTCCACAATACTTCATGATAGTCAATTTAAAGATCTCATCACCTGATACATTCTATGTTTGCAGCTTGTTGTTAAAAAAAACTACTCAATAAACCACAAGTGGGCATAGAAGCCAGGGATTTGCACTTTTAAAGATTAAACAACACCAACAAAATGTCTTGCTCACATGATTCCTTCCTGTTACCCTATTCTCCTATGGTTTTCTCCATAAACTATATTTTGATGTCTGCTAAAATCTGAATAATCCCTAATTTTGGTTATCACTCTTAAGTCCAAACTAAATAGCTACTTAGGGTGTAATTATCTGAATATTAAAAATTGATTATAATTAAGAATCTAGACTACAACTTAGAATTTTGAGAAGCACTCCAGTGTTATCCTGGAAAAATGACACTGCATCTTGTAGCCGGCCATAAGGGGATGAGGGGAGTATTGGCAGAAAGCCAGAGTTTTGTGTTCACTTCAAGAGCAGAGGTGATTTTTAATGCTTCAACATCATTCATGAAATATTATATATATAATTTGTGCTCACAATAACAAGCATGCTCTCTGAGGAAACATTAAAATAAATAGCTTCTTTAACTCTTTTGTACCTTGGTCGTATCTTATTTTGATGAACCCATAAAAAGGGAAGGTAAGATTGATGTTGGACAGATCAGTAGGGCAATTGTGTAGTTTATTACATATTTATGACTCTGAAAGATCAAAGGATGTTTTTATGCATATAACTTGGCAAATGTATTTTGCCACGTTTAGATATGTTCCAAGTGACTTCAGTGGGGAAGTGAAAAGATCTGGCGCTCTGCCTGTAATGCTATTTGGCAAGACATTGAATGATGGTGGGATTTGAGAACACAGTAACATACTGTATTACATGTATATGTATACACACTCTATATATGTATGCATACATTTACTGGTATATAGGAAATGTGTGACTGTATACACACTCTATATAAATATGTTAAACTACATAATCAGAGTAATTAGATGAAATATTGGTATCAGTATGTACCAAGAAACTATACGTTTGGAAGGACTCCATTATTCTTCGTGATTATAATATTTTCAAGGAAACTGCAAGAAAATGTTGTCATTAATACCCTACAGATTTTAAAATGTGTATTTATTAACAAAGTTCTGTGTGCTGTCAGTCAGCAGTCTACCATTGTGGAGGCTGTGCACGTCAATCCCCTTTACACTGTAGGGGGAAAGGTGAGCCACAGTAACACATGGCTCCGCCCCACAGACCAGAAATGCCCAGCCTCTCAGAAACCAGTGACCTCCACTCTCTCCCATTCCTGCCCAACATGATTTTCCCCGTGTGATGTGTGTGCTGCTTATGTCTTTGTTGTGGGTTGAGTCAGAATGGATGTTTCTTTGTCATTATAAAATCAATTATGGACCTGGGGTGTATCATACTAAGTCAGACAGAGAAAGACAAATATATGATATCACATACACAGAATCTAAAAATACTGACACAAATGAATTTCTCTACAAAACAGAAACATACTCAGAGAATGAACTCATGGTTATCAGGGGGAGGTTAGGGAAAGGGATAGATTGGGAGTTTGGGATTGACACGTACACACTACTGTATTTAAAACAGATAATCAACAAGAACCTAAGTCTTCCCAACCCAGCAGGCAGATACTTTACCATTGAGCCACCGGGGAAGCCTCAATAAGAACCTACTATATAGCAGGTAATAATTAAAACATCTGGCAGCTTCTCCACTAAACAAAAATAAATAAATAAATTATTAGGATTATCAAAGAAGTTCAATATCCCATTAACAAAGATACTTTTAGATTAAAATTAGAATTAAAAAATAACCTTTGATTAATTTTTCCTATATTCAAATCTTCTTAAGTATCTACAAATCATTAAAATTATATGATTCCAGGTTTTCTCAAAGTATGGTGCACGGACCCATGAATCTTTGGTTTACCTCTGGGGGTCACTTTAGATAGAGTGCCTCAAAGATATATTTGGGAAACACTGGGTTAAACAACTTTAAATGGCTTTCTACAGTGCAGACTACATAGCACTGGAAATCATAAGGAGGTTGCTTTAACTTTTCCTCCAAATGATCAGAGTCGGTGATTCCTTTACGCATTGCATCAGGGGCATTGTGCAGAACATACCCTGGTGGACATGATTATCTGATTGGGATGCCATTGCAATAATTTATAGTTAACTTATCATTGACTGTTGAGTGCTCACAGTCACTTGGTATTTATCTAAATACTCTTACAGTGGTCTATAGATGAGGAGAGTAAAACTCAAAGAAGTTGAACAAATTGAAGTTAAAGTTTATGGGAGCATAGGGCTAATTACAAAGTCAAAATTTGCCTCAGGTCTGGCTAGGACTGTCATATCTTAAAAGTCTTTAACTCAAGAAAAAATATTGTAACTGTGTATGGTGGTAGACTCCTTGGAAGGAAAGTTATGACCAACCTAGACAGCATATTAAAAAGCAGAAACATTACTTTGTCAACAAAGGTCCGTCTAGTCAAGGCTATGGTTTTACCAGTAGTCATGTATGGATGTGAGAGTTGGACTATAGAGAAAGCTGAGTACTGAAGAATTGATGCTTTTGAACTGTGGTGTTGGAGAAGACTCTTGCGAGTCCCTTGGACTGCAAGGAGATCCAACCAGTCCATCCTAAAGGAGATCAGTCCTGGGTGTTCATTGGAAGGTCTGATGTTGAAGCTGAAACTCCAATACTTTGGCCACCTCATGCGAAGAGTTGACTCATTGGAAAAGACCCTGATGCTGGGAAGGATTGGGGGCAGGAGGAGAAGGGGATGACAGAGGATGAAATGGCTGGATGGCATCACCGACTCAATGGACATGAGTTTGGGTGGACTCTGGGAGTTGGTGATGGACAGGGAGGCCCGGCATGCTGCGAGTCATGGGGTTGAACACGACTTGAACAAAGAGTTGGACACGACTGAGGGACTGAACTGAACTGATGGTGGTGGATGTTTACTAGTTCATTCACAGTATATAAAAATATCAAACAATTATGTTCTACAACTAAAACTAATGTAATGTTATATGACATGTATTCCTCAATGGAGAAAGAAAAAAATAATAAAATAAAATCATATCAAAGAAAGTTTATCATACTGAAATATTTTTATCAAAGTATGAGTAGTCACTAGATCAGGCATAATGAGAAAGCACCATTCCATCTACTGTCATGTTCGATACCAAACCACACATAATTTATTGTCAGTTGCCAAGTATTTCACTTCCAGACATATTGTTTCTACAGTTCATGCTCCAAGTATTGGCTTACATTTGCAGAACATTAATGCTCAAATAATCAAAGGGCAAACATTAAATACTGATCAAAAGTAAGAAATTTCACCTTTAGACCCTGTGACTGCAGGCTATTAGGACCTATTTGGGGATTTAAATTTCACTAAAGCAAAGTGACTTGGTCACTTACTTATCTTGATTTTTCCCACTGAGTAAGTTAGGAGAATCAGTTCAGTTCAGTCGCTCAGTCGTGTCCGACTTTTTGTGACCCCATGAACCGCAGCACACCAGGCCTCCCTGTCCATCATCAACTCTCGAAGTTTACCCAAACTCATGTCCATTTAGTTGGTGATGTCATCCAACCATCTCATCCTCTGTCATCCCGTTCTCCTCCTGCCCTCAATCTTTCTCAGCATCAGGGTCTTTTCAGATGAGTCAGTTCTTCTCATCAGGTGGCCAAAATATTGAAGTTTCAGCTTCAATGTCAGTCCTTCCATAGAACACCCAGGACTGATCTCCTTTAGGATGGACTGGTTGGATATCCTTGCAGTTCAAGGGACTCTCAAGAGTCTTCTCCAACACCACAGTTCACAAGCATCAATTCTGCAGTGCTCAGCTTTCTTTGTAGTCCAACTCTCACATCCATACATGACCACTGGAAAAACCATAGCCCTGACTACTTAGGAGAATAGTTGAGAAGAAAATGTTGGGTGGCAACTGAGCACTGATATTTCTTGTCTTTTTTGTGAAAGTGAAAGTCACTCAGTTGTGTCTGACTTTTTGCGACCGCATGGACTACACAGTCCATGGAATTCTCCAGGCCAGAATTCTGGAGTCGGCAGCCTTTCCCTTCTCCAGGGGATCTTTCCAACAGAGGAATTGAACCCAGGTCTTCCTCATTGCAGGCCAATTCTTCACCAGCTGAGCCACAAGGGAAGCCCAAGGATACTGGAGTGGGTAGCCTATCCCTTCTCTAAGGGATCTTCCTGACCCAGGAATCAAACCCTGGTCTGCATTGCAGGTGGATTCTTTGCCAACTGTGCTATAAAAGAAGCCTCCTTTATGAGAGGTTTGCAAATCATTTTGCCCCCAAAGCATTTACTGAAGTTACTCTCCTTTCCCCCTTGTGTGTTCTTGGCACCTATGTCAAAGCTCTAGTTGATCATAAATGCAAGGATTTATTTCTGAGCTATCTATTCTGTTCCATTGGTCTGCTTGCCTATGTTTATGCTAGTACTGTGTTCTTTTGGTTGAAGGTCACATGAGAAGAAGGTGGCAGAAGATGACTTGTTTATATAGCATCACTGACTCAATAGACATGAATTTGAACAAACTCCAGGAGATAATGAAGGACAGGGAAGCCTGGCATGCTGCAGTCCATAGGGGTCACAATGAGTCAGACACAACTTAGCAACAGAACAACATCTCTAGAGACAAGTTTATGTCTTCCTTTTGATTTGTATGTTTTTTTTTCTTATCTAATTGCTGTGGATAGGACTTTGAGTACTACATTGAATAAAAATCATGAGTGCGCATTATCATTTTGTTTCTGATCTTAGAGAAAAAGTTTTAGATTTTCACAATCAAGTATATTGTTACTTGTGGGTTTGTCACACATGGCCTTTATTATATTGAGGTGTATTCCTTCTACAGCTAACTAGTTGAGAGCTTTTTTTTTCATGAAAGGATGCCGAATTTTGTTAAATGCTTTCTCTCCATCTACTGAGACAATCACACAATTTTTATCATTCATTTTGTTAATGTTGTGTATCAGGTATATTAATCTGTTTATATTGAAGCATTCTTGAACCTCAGAGATAAATCCACTGGTCATGGTGTATAATCCTTTTAAAGTGATTTTGAATTTGTTTTGCTAGTATTAAGGGATTTTGCATCTATGTTAATTAGGCTATTGATATCAAATTTTCTTTTCTTGTAGTATCCTTATCTAGTTTTGTTATGAAGGTAATGCTAGCCTCCTAAAGTGCTTTTGGAAGTGTTTCTTTCTCTTCAACTTTTTGGAAGAGTTTGATAAGGATTTGTATTAATTCTTTTTAATGTTTTATTGAAGTCATCAATGAAGCTATCATGTCTTTCTTTGGCAGCTTCACTGGTAGGTTTTTGATTACTGACTCAATCTCCTTGCTTGTTATTGGTCTGTTCAAATTCTTTATTTCTTACAATTCGGTCTTGACAGATTGTATGTTTCTAAGAATTTCTCTAGGTTGTCCAAATTTGTTGGTATATAATTGCTAACAATAGTCTCTTATTTGTATTTCTGTAGCATCAGTTATAATGTCTCCTCCTTTTTCACAATTTTATTTATGTAAGCTTTTTCTTTTTTTTCTTACTCTAGGTAAAAGTTTGTCTATTTTGTTTTATTTTTAATCTACCCATTCCATAAAAAGAAAACTCTTAGTTTCACTAATCTTTCATTTTGGTATTCTAATCTCTATTTTAATGAAACAATATCCTTACCTCATTCCATGTATCAAATCAAATCAAAATGGAATAAAAACTTACTGTACATTTTGAAACTATGAGAATGTTAGGAAAAAAACAGGAAAAAAAGTTTGACACTTCTCTGTACAAAGAATTTTGGATGCAATCCCAAAAGCCCAGCAATAAAAGAAAAAATAAACAAATGGGATTGCATAATTTTGAAACAATCCTGAACAGCAAAGGAAACGTCGCTAGAGCGAATAGACAACATAGGAGGAAATACTTGCAAACCTTACAGGATAAGGAGTTAATATTCAAAATATATATGAAACTCAAACAGCTAAATAGCAATAAAACAACAATTTAAAAGTGGGTAAAGGATCTGAATAGACATTTCTTCAAATAAGACATACAAATGGCCAATAAGTATGTGAAAAGATGCTCAACATCATTAATGATCAGGGAAATGCAAATAAAAATCACAGTCCCATACCTGTTAGAAATGCTACCACCAAAAAGACAAAAATTAGTCAGAGTTGGCAAATGTGGAGAAAGAGGAAATCTTATACCCTGTTGGGAAGCATGTAAATTGGCACAGTCATTAGGGAAAACAATATAGAGAGTCCTCAAAAAAATAAAAATAGAACTACCACATAATCCAACAATCTATTTCTGGGTATATATTTAAAAAATGAAACTATTGTCTCAAAGAGACATCTGTACTTCCACATTCATTGCAGTATTATTCCCAATAGCCAAGATATGTAAACAATGTATGTGTCTGTTGATGGATAAAGAAGTAGAATGGATAAAGAGGAGATATATTATAATTCTATTATATTAAGTATTTCATCATACATTTTTGAAATGGAATATTTTCCAGGCTTGAGAAGGAAGGAAACCCTATCTTTTGTGACAATGTAGATGAAGCTTGAGGACATTTTACTGACTGAAAGACAAATATTATACAATCTCACTTATATGTGGAATCTAAAGACAAATAAAATAACTCAACTAATAGAAGCAGAAAGTAGAATGGTGGTTACTAGGGCCTGGGGGATGGGTAGGAGAAATGGAGAGGTGCTGGTCAAAGGGTACAGAGTTACACTTACATGGGATGAATGTCTAGAGAGCTAGTACACGGTATAATGACTATACTTAATAATATTATCTTCAATGAACACTGGAAATATGCTAAAAGAGTAGATTTCAAGTGCACTTGTCACATACAAAAACTGTAACTATGTAAGCAGGTGATATGTTGATTAGCTTTACTGTAGTAGCTATTTATACTTATATCAAAACATTATGTTGTATACCTTGAATAAATACAATTTTATATATATATATATATATATATAGTCCATAGGGTCTCGAAGAGTCGGACACGACTGAGCGACTTCACTTTCACTTTTCACTTTCCTGCGTTGGAGAAGGAAATGGCAACCCACTCCAGTATTCTTGCCTGGAGAATCCCAGGGACGGGGGAGCCTGGTGGGCTGCCATCTATGGGGTTGCACAGAGTCAGACACGACTAAAGCAACTTAGCAGCAGCAGCAGCAGCAGCAGCATATATACACATAAAAATAAAGAGATTTGTATGGGATTTCAAACTACACATAGTTATATGCATAAAACTGAAGACTAAGACTTTTTTTAATAAACTCGGGGTCAAAATTTGTCACTTGACATGCTCAGGTGCTCAGTCATGCCCAACTCTTTGTGATCCTATGGACTCTAGCCCACCAGGCTCCTCTGTACATGAAATATTCCAGGCAAGAATAATGGAGTAGGCTGCCATTTCCTACTCCAGGACTGACCCAGGGATCAAACCTGCATCTCTTGCATCTCCTGCATTGGCAGGCAGATTCTTTACCACTGCACCATCTGGCAAGTACTTGCAAGTTATTGTGTGATTAAATGATAATGGCAAGTCCATGTTTGAAATAAAAATACATTCTTCCAATAGGATAGGTAAGTATCAGTATTTACTTGAGCTTCACAAGCTTGAAAAGGATGAGTAAATTTCTGATTAGGATTTTATACAACTTGATTGACCCAAAAAGCTGAAGAAAGGGGATACCAAAATGTGTTAATATATATAGAAGCTGCCAACACCATGGAGGGAAATATCAGTATTATTGCCTGAAACTAAGGCAATTTGGAGTTTATCACTGCATGAATGTTGCTACCATATATGTACATATGCACGATATATTTAATAAATGTGTGTGTGTACGGTATATAGATAATATGTGCTCCATACTCTGATTATTTGTAGAATTATTGAATTATAAGAAAGAAGGCCTAGAAAAAATATTTTACAATTTGATGTTTGAATGTGTGTTGTTCTGAAAAAATATTAATAAATATAAATTTGTGGCCAAAGGTTTATCCAGTATGTATATAGAAACAGTGTGTTCCAAAATGTATGAAACACGTCTCTGTGTCTTCACAAAATTAATGTGGCATTCCTATAAATACAAGTTTGAACTAGAAAAGTGCTGAATTCTTTTAAATTTATACGAATTAAAATCATATTTTAAGTAATTTTTTTTTCTTGTGAATCTTTCCTAATTTTTTAAGGTTTACCTGATCTCAAGTTTGTCAGATTCCAATCAGATTTATCCACTGGGCAGCACTAATGGATCTTTTAAAAGAAGATAGAAGCCTAGGCTTCAATCAGGAAACCTTGATAAGTGCTTCATGTAGACATATTTTATCTAAACGATTTTCAGCAGTTGAGGGAGCATAAGCACTTACAAAAAATCCAAATCTTAATTCTGTGTTCATGTCTTTTGTGCAGTAGAGTATATACTCCTGTAAGAGGGCATCTCTTAATAAAGATTTAAGAGTCTTTCCAAATCTTTCTGGTAAAGATTTGGAGATTTTCCAAGAGAGATCAGTTCAGGCCAGGTATTCCTGACTTCAACAAGAGCAGTGGGGACATGGCAGTGTTTAAGAGGCTGAACTCTGGGATCAGACTCCTGGGTTTAAATCCTGACTGCTTCTCAGGTTTGCAACTTGGGTGACTTATGTAACCTCTCTGTGCCTTAGTCTCCTTATCTGTAAAATAAAAACAATAATATTTCTTACCTCCGCGGATGGTTATGAGGATTTAATGAATACTAAATGTCAATACCAGACCAGTGTCTGGAAAACTGTATTATAATTATGTCAAATGAATATAAAAGTTAATTGCAAAGTTCTCCAGAGAGTGACACTCCCGGTCACTTCTCCCTCATGGGCCCATTAAACATTCCCTGCTGCTGCTGCTGCTGCTAAGTCACTTCAGTCGTGTCCGACTCTGTGCGACCCCATGGACGGCAGCCCACCAGGCTCCTCAGTCCCTGGGATTCTCCAGGCAAGAACACTGGAGGGGGGTGCCATGTCCTTCTCCAAACACTCATTGAGTGCCTTCTACATGCTAGATTCCATGTTAGATGATTTCCCTACCTACAGACAAGCAGGAACCTTATCCTCAGGAATGCTGTTGTGTTATACACTTTTTCTGAAATCTGAAACTCTTACTTACTGATGAACCTATTTGCCAGGCAGCAATGGAGATTCAGACATAGAGACCAGACTTGTGGACACAATGGGAGAATGTGAGGGCTGGATGAATAGAGAGAGTAAAGTTAAAACATACATTACCATGTGTAAAACAGATAACCAGTGGGAATTTGCTCTAGAACGCAGGGAGCTCAAACCCAGTGCTCTATCACAACCTAGATGGGTGCGGTGGGGTGGGAGATGCGAGGGAGACTCAAGAGGGAGAGGACATATGCATACCTATGGCAAATGCATGTGGATGTATGGCAGAAAACACAACACAGTATTGTAAAGCAATTATCCTCCAATTAAAAATAAATAAATTCAAAAAAAAAAAAAAAAGAAGTGGAGAAAAGAGAAAAGAAAAAAAAGCAGCATAGTGGAAAAACTAAGGAAATGTGGATAAACTGTAGACTACATTTGGTTAATTAATCTAGTTAGTAATAATTTATCAACATTGATCCAATAATTGTGACAATGTGGATATACTAATTTAAGATTTTAATAGTAGAGGAAATTGGGTGTATAGTATGTGAGCACTTCCTTTACTGTTTTTACAATTTTTCTGTAAATCTGAAACTTTTAAATGTATATGTTCATTTTAAAAAGTGCCCCTTTCTACCTGAAAGTCATAGTCATGAAAATGATCTCAATTTCCCAGGGCCTCAGAATGGTCAAACTCGCAAACAAGCAAATAATTAATTTTTGTTCCAGGACTTTTCAGATGGAACAGAAAAATCCAAACAAAAATCATGGTCATTGATACCATTTTAACATTCTCCTTTGAATTTTTAATGGATATGTAAATGAAACTAGATATTGCTTTAAAATTTTAAGGGCTGACATTCACTAAGACTGTGTTACATGGTTGATTGTGCTAAATCCTTTCCAAGGATTAGCTCTTGAGGTCTATTCAAAAACCTACGTGGTAAATATTTTTATTGCTTATTGCTCCTATATGAGAAAACCATTTGCATTGGTATCTGCAATGAGCTTGCCTTGGGATGGTCCAGCTTTAAGTCAGTGATATGCATGTAGAGCGCTTCCTGCTCTCCTTGAACTGAAGGACTAAATGACTATTCAACAAAGTGTCTCCACTGCTTCCTGGCAAACTGGGTGGTCATTGTAACTGGAGATGTTACACCTTAATAGGGAATCAGTACAGTCATTCATAAAAGAAAGAGCCATTGGCATTGCTCACATACAGCAGGCATTTATCTAACGTCTGGGGTGTGCAAAGAGACAGCAGGGTAGGGTCTACTTACTTCTGAAATTTTACAAGTGTGGTAAATAATCTGCAGGCCAATGCAGGAGACACAGGAGACTGGGTTCAATCCCTGGGTTGGGAAGTTCCCCCGGAGTAGGAAATGGAAACCCACTCCAGTATTCTTGCCTGGGAAATCTCATGGACAGAGGAGCCTGGCGGGCTACTCCTACAGTTCATGGAGTCACACAGAGTTGGACACAACTGGCCATGCATGCACAAACAAAAGCAGAAAAAGAGGCAAATCGCTCGACTAGTATTTATCAATCAATTTTATAGTTAATCTTAGCTGGGTCTTCAGAAAACACTAGGGTGAGATGACCATATTTAATGAATCCATAGATGTGTTAGAAGCAGAGCGATAGCACAGGGTCCCATGCTCATAAAGATCCTACGACCAGCCTAATGTTCTGCTGTCACCATCTTGAAATTCTTATTGTTTTTTGAATAATGGGCTCTGTTTGTCATTCTGCACTGGGCACTACCAGTTATGTAGCCAGTCCTGTTCATCAGTTTTATGTATGCTTTACTTGAATGAAATCTCAGGTGCTGCTTTTGAAACTGCATCCCTCAGTGTAGCTCACAACTTTACACTTGCTAAGTCTTCCTTAGGAAGACACAGTCATTCTTAGGAAACTAGGTTTACCCCAGTTCCTTACATGAAATGTTGCAAATCAAGTGGGTTAAGTAAAAGATTTTGTGCCAATCTTTCTTCCTTTTGCCTCTTTACAAACCCTGAATCCAGTGCCCTGGACAAGCAGAAGCATTGGATGTGCAGTGACATTTTAATTGTAGATACAGATACTGTCAAAAAAACAAAACAAAACAAAACAACACAGGAGAAAGTTATCAATGCTCTGCTATAGTACCACTTACCTACTGTAGAAATTGAAGACCCAAACAGTTGGCCTATGATCACAGTGCATAATTCTGGAACTGAAAACTTTCCAAGAGAAAGGATGCTTTTAAATTATGTGGTAGAAACACCCTAAGGCCATTTATTTACCCATGACTTAATGCTCACCAGAGCCAGGCAATCTCTGATCTCCAAATTTAAAAACTGATGAAAGGGAAATGCCATTTATTTAAGAAACATGATAGCCAAACATTGATGAGGGACCAATAAAGGTCCCTTATACACAGCTTTACACACTCCAAGGGAGTCTGATCATAGTAGTTTTGAATTGAGTCAGGCAAATTCTCAGTATGCTAATGAAAACGTTATTGTTCCTCCTTTTTATTTCCTACTGAAAACCTAAGATCTTTAACTTAAAGGGCTATTTTTTCCCAATCTGTTTGTAGTTTCTACTCATTATGTCCTGAGATAAGAGAAATGAACTGAGAAACCCACTAAAGGAAATATTTTCCTTAAATGTGGATATTTTTTGAATGATGCTGGTAATTCAAAGCACCTGAAAAACTCACCCTTTTGGAACCACCTGCTAAATCAGGGAGATTAGGAGTGGGGTTGAAATCTCTGCTTTCAACTGGACCAGAGGATAACTCCTCACGTTATAGAAGGTTTTAATTATTCTCTGTTTCTTCAAATATCCCTACTGCCTTCCTGGGTGTTCTCTCCTCCTTCGTGAGATCCTGCTTCCATCTGGGAAATCTATGGCCCAAGCCTTGCTCTGGTAGCTGAAGATCCCTAATGAGGGTGGCAGTGACCTTCCAGCCTCTCTAGAGATTGCCTTGACCACATGGATACCCCCAGAGCATCCTGACATGGGTATCTTCTCACCTCTGTCAAGCTCTTTTGTTAAGTTCAACACCTTACAACAATTAGAAAGGGAAAGCCTCACTGAGTCGTTTGGATGTTATCTCTGCCACAGAGGAATTTTCTGCAATATAGGCTAGACAATTTTTTTCTAAACTAAAATTAATTGGCAGAGAATCTGCTGGTGTTCAAAAGAAAATAATGCGACACTGTAAAAAAGATTTTCTTAGGGATTACAATGTAGTAATTAAAAAATTTCTGTCCTCTTTTTTTCCCTCTCCTCTATTTACCGTAATACCACCTATATGAGACCTTTTTAAAGTGCCAACACAGAATGAAAACCAATTTAATTCATTAGTAAAAAATATCCAGAAAGTATCAGGTGCTTGTTTGTATCAGTTTGTCTGTTGAGCTTAGCTTTTATTTCTGGTTTAAACTGCTGGATTCAGTCTTAGACAGAGAATCTCCTGGACAGCTCTTTGCAAATGGATGGCCACTGATAAGGTCACAGTTTTGAAGAGGAATCTCGTTCAGAAGCTGGAAAAAGCCCAGAATATGAGTTCTTTACTAGAGGTGATGAGCAATGTCAATCAGATTTGTTTTCTTGAAAGTTGAATTAAAAGATGTAAAAGGAAACAGATTTGGGGGTATCTGAGGGGTCCCTATAGAGAACTAGGCCTGGTGGCCATACGGTATTCAGGAAAAGGGAAAAGGGAAAGGATGGACAGCTGTGGGAAGAGTATCAGACATGCAAATGACCCTCAGAGACCAGAGGAGAGCAGTAGCCCTTCCCATTACAACTGCGTGGTGCAGCAGGACCATCGGTTCTTTATGTTCCTCCATTCACCAAAACCTCTAAAGAAACCATGTAGAAGAAGCTCTTTTAATACTCTATCCCTCTTACATGAGCTTGTGAGCCTTTGCTTTTAAATATTTGATTATTTAACCAGGGCACCAAGAAATAAGATGGGAGTGGAATCCTTGTCCACATTTCCTCTTGAGAAATACAGAAGGAAAATAGATACAAACCTATTGATTTCCTACTGGAAACATGGTATGTATCATACTATCATCAAATTTGATTTGCATACAACCTCAGAAAATAGGTATAATTATAAGCATATCAGAGGTAAGAAAACTAAGAGCAGGAATGTCAAACAATTTCCCCAAGGTAATTAATTGGGAGTCTAACATTTAAACAAAATTTTTTCCTTTTCCCAATCCCATAGTCTTTTCAGCATACAGTGTAGTTTAACTGTAATAACATGGGCAATGTAAAAGAAATGAAGAAAAGGAGGAAGGAAGGCAGGGAGAGCAGCAGTTTTAATATCTACTAATGCTGGACACTTTTATATGTCACATCATTCGGTCCTCACAACCAAAATGGAAAGCAGAACTGATATACATGTATACGTATAAAATATATACACATGTACATGTATGTGTGTATTTTATATACACATATATGTATGTATGTATATATATATATATATTATACACAAGAAAACTGAAGCTCATCAAAATCACACAGCAAGGAATAGAGCTGGAATTTAAGCAGAGCCAAAGTGATTCCAATACTTTTCCTTCCACTAAACTGTATTTTATTCCTGGAGAACCACACACATCTGAACAATTATAGCTGATAATTCGGTAGAAAACCAAGGACAGTGTAGACTTTTATATATATGAAAATCCAGATTCAAAAGGGTAGATTTTGATTCAAGAATTTGCATTCAGTCCTATCTACTCCCTCCTTCTGGGATCTCAGTAATGATAGACAGAGATAAATGTAATGATAATATGTATGTGTGCACAGCTATGTTATAACATAGATAGGGTTACATATAAAATGTGAATTTGGGTTGGGCCAGCAGAAGACAATTTCAGCACACTTACAGAATCTGAAAGCACTGAGAAGGGTTGATCAGGAAATGATGGAGGAAACTGTGGCTGCTGCTCAGGGGGGACTGCAGGACACAAAGAGCCAGTCTGCCCAGCAGGCCCCCCAGGACACTGCAATACGGAGGCAACAGGCACACCAAAGACCAAATTAAAATTTGCTTAGTACTTTTACATGGTATGGTGCCTGAGTGCTAAGTCATGTCCGGCTGTTTGCAACCCTAAGGACTGTAGCCCACCAGGCTCCTCTGTCCATAGGATTTCCTAACCTAGAATACTGGAGTGGGTGGCCATTTCCTTCTCCAGGGGATCTTCCCAACCAAGGGACTGAACCTGGATCTCTTGCATTGCAAGCAAATTCTTTACCATCTGAGTCACCAGGGAAGCCCACATGATATGGTACATTCTCCTTAATTTTCTGTAAAATGGACATTTTTTTAGTACATGTTTAATCTAATGTTTATTTGAGGATAACTAGGTCTGTTTCCACTCACTAATAAAAGTCATAATGACCAAATAGATGAGAATTGGATGTTTTCTATATGCCTAACTCTTTAAGCCTGATGTTCATGTGAATTCATCCATAATTGTACGTAGTGAAATATGTACCCTTATTTAGTTCACTAACTTTTATATACATGAAGTTATCTCTCCTTAAGTCACAGCAGGGACTCCTGTTGTTAATAGAATGTCTTTAAGTGTAATATTCTTTTAAATTATAATTATCTTTTTCTCCTATTTTTGAATGGATATAGATTTTTACTGAAATAATCTTTCAGAAAGAAGCTAAAAATGTTTTTGTAAAATTTGAAACTCTCTCATGATCAGCCAAATTGGGGAAACATCGGGAATACATTTATTTACAGGAAAAGGTCTCCCAGGTGGCTCAGTGTTAAAGAATCCACCTGCCAATGCAGGAGATGTGGGTTCAATCCCTGGATTGGGAAGATCTCATGGAGAAGGGAATGGCAACCCACTCCAATATTCTTGCCTGGGAAATCCCATGGACAGAGCGATCTGTTGGGCTATAGTCCATGGGGTCCCAAAGAGTCAGGCACAATTTAGTAACTAAATAACAATTCTTTAAGAACTTAATTGACACTTGCTACAATCCACTAACTTGTTGGTATTATCTCTACTTTTTAGAAGGGAAAACTGAGGTTCGAGGGGGTTAGGGAAACAAAAACACATCCCTAATATGAAGAGAGTCAGGATCCCAGTATGATCAGACCAGACTCCCAGTGCAGTGCTCTTTCTACTGAACTACTGTTACTGCTACTAAGCCCTAACCTTATGATGGAGGTTTCCACTGCCTGATGTTCAGCACAGAAACTAAACACTGAGATGAGGAGTCAGTTTGGTAGTTTGGCATTTCTGGGTTGATACTAAGATCGAAAACCGTAGTGCTGTTCTACCATAACTAAGGAAATAAAATAATGTGTGTTTATAACATCTCACTCCCCACCAAAATGTCAGCTGCTGGAGAAGTGCTTGGCACACAGTAGGGACATCATAATTACTTACTGAATAAATGCATGAATGATTCAGAGAACTCTTGATTGAACCTTTCCTTTACTTGCCTATTTAGCATAATCAGGCAGATTTTGAGCCAACTATTAATGTCAGAAATGGAAGTTCATTCCAGAGAGCAATGCTTTTGAAAATAAAGAACCAAGTCAGTTTAGTGTGAGTTGCAGAGCCTTCTGTCCCTCTGCAGCAAGTTTAGTACTAAGCTTACTGATTAGCTGATCAGTAATTCATTTAATTATTAATGCTATTTACATATTTGGATTATTACAGCCACTAAGCAGTCCTGCTACCCTCCTGCTTCCTCTGCGCTTTAAAGTAAAGCAAGAGGGTTAAGAAGTGAGAAGATAAGTACAAAATTAAGCTAAGAGATGCACAAGGCAAACCAACCAGAAGGACTTGTAATGAGAGATTACACATGGGGTGAAAGGAATTACAAAGAAGTGAGAGAAAGATGGGCCACTTCTCTGAAAGGATCTTCTAAACTTTGCGGTAGAGTCTATGTATAAATGCACATCTATACACCATTTATAACAAACCATGGGAGCTTGGAAATCTGATCATACATTCAGTGACCGAAGCTGCTGGAGGAAGCCCACATGTCCCCATAACTCCCATGGTAGCTGCCGGCAGGAGGGGAGGAGTGACAAAAGAAGTTTTAGCATCTTTCATTTCAGTGAGTGTTGTTTAACTGAAATTCGACAGAAAATGCTGCACTCCCACTAAAAATGAGCATGCACTCTCCAGAAAGAATGAAAAAAAGGTATAAATTATGTCTGATTGAACAAACACAACTCCAGTGTTGAACAGCCAGTCAATGGAGAGGGCAGGGAAAGGCAATGGAGCAGGGTAATGTGTAATCTCACCAGTCAATGGACTGTGGGCAGGCCCCCATGGCCCAGCACTGGAGGTGTCAGGGAGATAAATAGCAGAGTGTCCTCCTCAAAAATATGATTAATACCCTCCTCGGTTCACTGCTGAAGATGTCGTGGGTGCAGCTGGTCTGGACAGCAGTTGCATAGAGGGAAAAGTCAGGACAATTGCAGCGGAGCAGAGAGGGCAGAGGAGGACAAATAGCCACGGGAGAGGGTGTCCTGAGGCCTGACAGCAAGGAGGGCGCTGAGCCAGCCGGACGCTTCTTAACCTACAGTTTAAGTAACACTCAGGACCTTCGAGGGACTTCCTTGCAGGTCCAGTGGCTAAGACTTCACCTTCCAAGGCAGGGGTGTGGGTTTGATCCCTGGTTGGGGAGCTGAGGTCCCACATGCTTTGCGGCCAAAACACAAAATCATAAAACAGAAAGGATGTTGTAACACATTCAATAAAGACTTTAAAAATGGTTCACATAAAAAAAAAAAGTTCTTAAAAAAGAATACTTAGGGCCTTCTAGGCACATGGACCTAAGTGCCAGAGGCTATGATCTCAAGGAGAAAAGACAAACTGAAACTGAATCTTTGAGGAAACTTTGTGCCTTTCCACAAACAGCGAGTAACCTTGAAGAATTGTGGTATTTATGGAATAGCTACTGTGTGACTGACACTCCCTTCAGAACTTTAATTCTCATAGATTAGTATGAGGACATGGGGTTAATGTCTTCTTCTTCAGATGGGAAGACTGATGGCCTGGAAGTTAAGTGACTTTCTCAAAGTTACATAATTAACAGATGGTAAAAGTGTGCAGTTCTCAGAGACTTCCATTTGCTTCACCAAACTAAACTGACATTCTGGGGGAAAAAACAAAATTGAAGGAAACTTGATATGTTGTTCCTCTGTGGTTGTTTACTCTAGTTCCACCCAACATCTCTTTTGTCCCTTATTTCAAAGGGTTTTGGCCAGATTTTTTATTTTTGTGATGTTTCTCTTTCCTGATATACAAGGATGTCAACAAAAGATTCTCAAACATTCACAGTTATATTACTGCTATTTAAACACCTCACATACATGCACACATACAGTGAGTAACCATAGTGAAAAGCAAACTGTTATGTTCTGACATCTCTAAATTTACTGGTAGAAGTCAAGGGACCTTACTGCCCTTGGGCAAATATGACTCTCACATTTTCTTTATTAGATGATTCCTTTTATCTCAATGGTAGAGAATCTTCCTGCCAAGGCAAGAGTCACAGGAGACACAGGTTTGATCCCTGGTTGAGGAAGATCCCATGAAAGAGGCAATGGCAACCCGACCCAGTATTCTTACCTGGGAAATCCCATGAATGGGGGAGCCTGGTGGGCGGTGGTCCACAGGATGGCAAAGAGTCAGATATGGCTTAACAACTGAGCATGCATACATGCACTCCCTCATGGTTGCGATATCTCAATGTTTATAAAATCACCAAAGAAGTCTTCCTGGCATACAATAGCTTTAGAATATTGTTACACAAAAGGAGTCAACTCCTTATTGTAAAATTCGGACTTAAACTGAAGGAAGTAGAGAAAACCGCTAGACCATTCATGTATGACCTGAATCATATCCCTTATGATTATACACTGGAAGTGACAAATAGATTCAAGGGATTACAAGTGATAGAGTGCCTGAAAAACTATGGATGGAGGTTTGTGATATTGTACAAGAGACAGTGATCAAGACCTACCCCAAGAAAAAGAAATGTAAAAAGGCCTGAGGAGGCCTTACAAATAGCTGAGAAAAGAAGAGATGCAAAAGGCAAGAAGAGAAAAGGAAAGATACCCCCATATGAAGGCAGAGTTCCAAAGAATATTAAGGAGAGATAAGAAAGCCTTCCTCAGTGATCAATGCAAAGAAATAGAGGAAAACAATAGAATAGGAAAGACTAAGGATCTCTTCAAGAAAATTAGAGATACCAAGGGAACATTTCATGCAAAGATGGGCTCAGTAGAGGACAGAAATGGTAGGGACCTAACAGAAGCAGAAGATATTAAGAAGAGGCGGCAAGAATACACAGAACTATCCAAAAAAATATTCATGATCCAGATAATCACGATGGTGTGATAACTCACACTCACCTAGAGCCAGACATCCTGGAACGCACAGTCAAGTGGGCCTTAGGAAGTGTCACTATGAACAAAGCTAGTGGAACTGATGGAATTCCAGTTGAGCTATTTCAAATCCTAAAAGATGATGCTGTGAAAGTGCTACACTCAATATGCCAGCAAATTTGGAAAATGTAGCAATGGCCGCAGGACTGGAAAAGGTCAGTTTTCATTCCATTTACAAAGAAAGGCAATGCCAAAGAATGTTCAAACTACCGCACAATTGCACTCATCTCACACGCTAGCAGAGTAATGCCCAAAAATCTCCAAGGCAGGCCTCAGCAGTACATAAACCATGAACGTCCAGCTGTTCAAACTGGATTTAGAGAAGGCAGAGGAACCAGAGATCAAATTGCCAACATCCGCTGAATCATTGAAAAAGCAAGAGAGTTCCAGAAAAACATCTACTTTTGCTTTATTCACTATGCCAAAACCTTTAACTGTGTGGATCACAACAAACTGTGGAAATGTCTTAAAGAGATTGGAATACCAAACCACCTTATCTGCCTCCTGAGAAATCTGTATGCAGGTCAAGAAGCAACAGTTAGAACTGAACACGGAACAACAGATTGGTTCCAAATTGGGAAAGGAGTACGTCAAAGTTGTATATCGTCACCCTGCTTATTTAACTTACATGCAGAGTACATCAAGAGAAATGACAGGCTGAATGAAGCACAAGTTGGAATCAAGATTGCCAGGAGAAATATCAATAACTTCAAATATACAGATGACACCACCCTTATGGCAGAAAGTGAAGAACAACTAAAGAGCCTCTTGAAGAAAGTGAAAGAGGAGCGTGAAAAACTTGGCTAAAAAATTCATTCAGAAAACTAAGATCATGGCATCCGATCCCATCACTTCATGGCAAATAGATGGGGAAACATTAGAAACAGTGAGAGACTTTACTTTGGGGGGCTCCAAAATCATTGCAGATGGTGACTGCAGTCATGGAATTAAAAGACACTTGCTTCTTGGAAGTAAGCTATGACCAACCTAGGCAGCAATATTAAAAAGCACATTAAAAAGCCAACAAAGATCTGTCTAGTTAAAGCTATGGTTTTTCCAGTAGTCATGTATGGATGTGAGAGTTGGACCATAAAGAAAGCCGAGCGCGGAAGAATTGATGCTTTTTGAACTGTGGTGTTGGAGAAGACTCGTGAGAGTCCTTTGGACTGCAAGGAGATCCGACCAGTCCATCCTAAAGGAGATCAGTCCTGAATATTCATTGGAAGGACTGATGCTGAAGATGAAACTCCAATACTTTGGCCTCCTGATGTGAAGTATTGACTGAATGGAAAAGACCCTGATGCTGGGAAAGATTGAAGGCTGGAGGAGAAGGGGATACAGAGGATAAGATGGTTGGATTGCATCACCGACTCTATGGACATGAGTTTGAGTAATAAATTATATCCACTTACTATTTTCTGATGAATAAATACATGGATGTATAGATCTTTCATCATCAAATTAGCTAAAGTGTTATGAACCCTTTTGCCTTCTTGAAAACTCATGAGGATCTGAAGACTCCTATCATAAACAAATTTATTTAACTTTATTTAACTTGGCATTTCTAGCAGTCAATTGAGTTTGTTTGTTTTTAATGTGTACTTCTAAAAACCCCACAAAGTAGCATTCTATAGACCTTTGCTTAAGGAATAGATCTTATGTCTTTGGGTCTAGTTCCAACTTAGAGTGGATATAATGCAGTATATTAGACACACTTGAATCTGCTTTTCCTAATTTCTAATCTTTTATATTATTGCAGGAACAAAATATTTTATTTGCAGGAGTATGAAGCAAAATGCAAAATAAATGCTCTTTAATCAGTTAGTTCCTTTAAAAAATATCTAAAATGTTCCAGAGGGATTTTAATTAAAGAGTAAGTCAACTTAGTTTCTGGGAATTGAGGCTTTATGTGTCCCATATATACACATGTACACCACATAGATAAAGACAATGCCTTTTCAACATGATATACAAATGAATTATCACTTTGGGGCTTATAGGGAGAATTTATTTATGATGATATAATGTTTCATGTGAGAAGTTTACAGAAACATTATCAAAATCGTTCAGTGAATCTGTCTTCTTAACCAAGTGATCATTCAACCTGGGCTTTCAATTTGTGAATGTTGTAAGAGCCTAGAAGTGACAGACTCAAAGTTATACAGCTGATGGGTGAAACAACTTTGGCCTAAACCCTTACTTTGATGCCTAAAGATACCTTAGTTTCTTGTCTTATCTTTAGGCACTGAGAACATAAGGTGCCCACATTGACTGGTTTCTGAAGCTGCTCAAGGCATGTTTCTAAAGACATTGCTCCGTTTGCTTTGATGTGTTCTTATGACCCATAAGGACTGGTTGAAAAGTTTGTTAGCTGCTCAGTTGTATCCAACTTTTTGTGATCCCATTGACTGTAGCCCACTAGACTCATCTGTCTGTGGAGTTCTCCAGGCAAGAATGCTAGAGTGGGAAGCCATTCCCTTCTCAAGGGGATCTTCCCAACCCTGGAATTGAACCTGGGTCTCCTGCATTGCAGGCAGATTCTTTACTGTCTGATCCACCAGGGAAGCCCTGGTTGAAAAGTAAACCTTAAATCATCCCCTAGTATTTTGATGGG
Source organism: Okapia johnstoni (assembly GCA_024291935.2). Taxonomy (NCBI): domain Eukaryota; kingdom Metazoa; phylum Chordata; class Mammalia; order Artiodactyla; family Giraffidae; genus Okapia; species Okapia johnstoni. Next base: position 7,757,789 of record CM044326.1, read on the forward strand.
ACAAATGGACATTGTTCCCAAAGACAAATTTAACATTTTTGCAGAAGCTTTACATAATTAAGTGAGGTGGAAAGGCCTATTATCTGAATTATTAAAACAGAAACAAAAATAGATAGATTAAGGCCAGTTGATAAAAAGGGACCCATTATTTGACTTTTGCAAATGCTTTTCTTGATCTTCTGTCTAAATAATCCACATATATTAAAATGGCTTTCAGTATAGTTTTAATATTATATTTTTAGGACTCTAGGGGGGTTCAGTATATGGAGCCATCACTGTTTTGTTAAGGAGATACTTCATGCTATATGAGGAATGAAGAAAACAAAGAAAATCTGACATCATTCCTGTACTTTCTTCTCCTGAATACATTATCTCTTTTTAAGTAAAACGCTAAATAAATTCATAGACTCAGGACCCACGTAAAAACTAAATGCTTTCAAAGGCCTTGGTTAATGAGGAATCTTTTAAATGTCACATCTACAGTGCAAATTAACCAATATTGCATAGCAAAAATCCCTCACAAGAAATCTGGTCAATGGTTTATGACAAAAAAATTAATGCCTTCTGTCAAGAATAAGGGTTAAGTTTAGTATTAATCATAAAATGACCTTTAATTGCCAAACAAAAGCACTTTGTTATTTCGCTACAATCCTGAACTCACCCTGAGCATTGAAAAAAAAAGTCATAATTTGCTTAGTATAAATGTATTAAAGTATTAAGCCCGCTCTGCTACTCAATTAGTAAACATGTCAAGGGGTGGGTGAGTTATTCATGGTTCAGAGGGCCAGCCCCTTTTCACAGGGAACTTTTTTCACTCTAATGAAATGATGGATAATCTGGAAGTAGGTGCTTTAAGAAGATATTAATCATTCTCTGTGGTGATGTTAATCATGCATCCCATCGTCTCCAGATGCTGTGGATCACCTTCCTTGGAGACAAAGGGCGCATAAGCCAGGAAAGTCCTTTTGATCACCTTTCTACAGAGACCCTCACATGCAGCTGACAGTAAAGACAGCTTTAGATTTCAGGCCATCCTTAAGATAAAATGGCGAGTACAGCACAAAACTCCATCAGCTGATTTCTGAGAAACCATGGGCTGGGGTCTCTCTCTAGTCCTAATTATTTACATTTTCACATTGCTGACGTGAGCGTAGGAAAGGCCTTAGCTATAGGAGAAGATGGAGGCCCATCAAGTAAAAGCTATAAACATATGTCCTGGCAAACTGCTTTTACAGGCTAGGTTTCTAATCTTACAAAATGTTAGCATTCCTCAGGTCAGATTTAGCTCTTAAAACCTCTCTGATGTCTCCTGGAGTTAATGAAACACTGAGCCTCCAGAGAGACTTCTGGCCAATTAAACATTTTTATGGCCAGTGTTTTTCAAAGGGAAAGAAAAGCCTTGAGTAAAATCTGAGGGCACATCTGATGAGGCTAAAATAGCTCCCATCACAGACTAATTTTGAATGCTTCATAGACCCTAGTGCCTGAGGAACAACCCTGGAAGCGTTCCTAAAGCTAAAAGGCTGTTCCATGTATTAATAAATTGCTTCAGAAAGATAAAGCCAAGAGGAACAACTAACACTCAGGTCATTGTGCAAAAGTATTAAGGACTCTAGGGATTGGACTGTATCTCCATGTCAAGAGGCACCATTTTCTTAAATGCACGTGTGCTGGGCAAGGTCTACAAATGGACGTGAAGATTACTAATGAGGTAATGTGATCTCTTTTGAGGGTAAAATTCTACTTAGAGACAAGTGCTTTCCTGATGTTGGCTAGTAATACTCGGATCACATCACTAAATGTTTTATATCCACATGTGAGTTCAAAAGAGCTAGACACTCACTTCTGGTCTAGAGAAAACTAGCTATTTAGTTCTTCACCCAAATTTAGCCCTCTAATCACCCTCCCAGATATAGTCGTTCAAACTGGTTGATGTATCTCAATAGCCGCCAAATTAGCAAAACATGACCAGGTAGGTGCTTCTGTCAGTTGCCCGATGATTTACTTATTTATTGAGCTTCCTAACTCCGAATACGTCCACCACCATTTTACGTCACTTCCCCTTCCTCTCTGCTCCACTCTCTAGGCCACGTTTAAATTCTGTTATCCCCTGCAGCACATTCATCTCAGACCTTCAATTTTTCAATTGCTAATTGTTGAGATTTGGGTGATAAGAGACGAATGTCATTTCTCATAACCTCATTCCCACTAATTTTTTTTCACTGGCTTCAGCAAGTTTTAGCTCTATTTTTGCTCTTGGAAAATATCCCTGTCTAGTCCATATACCTGGTCAGAACCCTCTACTTCTGTCCACACTTCCTTTGATGTCCAATGCAATGAGCTGTCAAACAAGGAGCATTGTTAAAATATGCCTTTATGTACTTTCCCTGGCTAGCACTGGTTATTAAAACAAACCATCCACTCTGCAGCTTGGAACTCTCTAAACATATGGTCTGGGATGTCAGCTGGTCTCACTAACATTCCCTCTTCTTGGTCAACTCCCCCCAATTCTTGCACAAAGCTTTTCCACTCCTCTGAAACATTGCCCTTGATTTCATTCCCTCTTTTTCTCAGCCTCTTTATTCAAAAGAGAAAGGCCCTCAAAAACATGCTCAATATTGTACTGCCTTCATCCACCAACAAATTTGTCCTTTGCCGTGTCCTTCGCTTTTGTCTTCTCAAATGATGAAGTGTTTTTCTCTCCCTATTAAAAACTCACTTGTTTGAGCTCTTGATTTTATTCTCTGCCTTTTCTTCTGTGACTGTCCTCCTGTACTCAAGCTCTCTTGATCCAGAATCTTTAAATTATCTCAGACTATAAATAATTCCAAAGCTCTCCCTCCCTAAAATAAAAATGCTTAATTTATGTCAAGCCCTCTCAATGTCTCTCTTCCAATTACCATCTAAAATTCTTGAAAAAAGAGGCTATACTCCTAGAGCCTTTACTGCTTCACCATCTGGCATTTGACCTCACTGCTATATTGAGATTTTCATTCCTAAGGCCATCAGTGACCCCCTAATAAATATTGAGAGTTTACTGGTATTGACCTAGGCACTTGGGATACGGCAATGAAAAAAGCACTTAGGAAGAGACTAGTATTGCAACGTTTTGTATTTTATGCTGTAGTATGGTTAAGTGTAATTAATATTTTAATTAACTTTCCAGATATATTGAGTTTCTGCTTCTACCATTTGCATCATATTTGCAAACATTTCTCTATTCCACCTTTGTGTGTTAGCCTGAAACATTAATGTTCTCTGGAGTAGGAAATGGCAACCCACTCCAGTATTCTCGCCTGTAGAATCCCATGGACAGAGGAGCCTGGCGGGATACAGTCCCTGGAGCTGCAAAGAGTCGGACATGAATGAAGCGACTGAGCACAAAAGCACAGAGTTCTTGGTTTATGCCACTGCTTTTGACATCCATGCATTTATCAAGTTAACTTTATCCATGTTAAAGTGTCCAGTGGCCATCGACAATATATGCTGATTTCTCCCAAGTCTATCGCAGTAGTCTAAGCTCTTCCCTTCAGCATCTTCAGACCTATGCAGTTCCCCCTGTCTGGATTTCTTCATGAGACAGACCTCAGTTTCAGCATTCCCAAACTTATCGTGTCACTTTCTCAAAATCAGCTCTTCCTTCTTTTCCTAAATTAACTCTGGGACATCAAAAGCTACTGGCATTTAAGTTAAAACCTGAAGGATCATCCTTGATTTTTCTTTCCTTCTCTTGGAAGTGAGAGTGAAAGTCACTCAGTCCTGTCTGACTCTTTGCAATCCCATGGACTGTATAGTCCATGGAATCCTCCAGGCCATAATACTGGAATGGGTAGCCTTTCCCTTCTCCAGGGGATCTTCCCGACCCAGGGATCAAGCCCAGGTCTCCTGCATTGCAGGTGGATTCTTTACCAGCTGAGCCATAAGGAAAGCCCTTCTTCCTTCTCTTAAGACTACCTAATAACTAGTTCTCAAATATTTATTTTCTTAATATTTTTCACTCTGAACTAGAATTTCAAATCCTTCTGCTCTACTTTACACCCTTAAACAAATTTACTATTGATATGTCAAGTCACTGTTTAGAAGTTATTAAATGAGTGAATAAGCCAAATTCAACATAGCATAAAACAAACTTTGTGATAGCGATCCTATTAACCTTGCCAGCATTATCTTTTATCACTGCATGACTCTTTATATTTCAGCCAAAAAGAAACATTTTTTCCTGTACATACATATGATACTTTTGGTTGTTTTTCACCTTTGTGTTTTTGCTTACTCTTTCCTTTCTGCCTCTGTGCTATGGAAGAAGCACAGAGGAAGTGTTTCTTTTTCAGTAGGTGGAGGAAAAAATCATACAGGAGGTCATATTTGAGCAAAATCTTGAAGGATCAATAAAAGTTGAACATAAAATAATTAGGGGAAAAGTATTCTGGAAAATACTCAGTTGTGTCTGACTCTTTGTGACCCCATCTGTAGCCCATCAGACTCCTCTGCCCATGGAATTCTCCAGGTAATAATACTGGAGTGAGCAGTCAATCCCTTCTCCAGGCAATCTTCCTGACCCAAGGATTGAACCTTGGTCTCCTGCATTGCAGGCAGATTCTTTACCATCTGAGCCACCAAGGAAGCCCCATTCTGGAAACGTCTACATACAGAAAAGTGAAATATGAGAAAACCAGAGGTGATTCAGAAAGGTTTATATGAATATGCAGGGAGTTATGGGAGATATCAACTAGATCTTTCTTTTTTTCTGAAAGTTAGTAACTTTCTTCACTTTTTTTGGTGTCAAAAAGGAGGGATAAATTAGGGGTTTGATTTAATAGATCCACACTACTGTATATAAAATAGTTCAATAGATACATACTACTATATATAAAATAGATAAACCACAAAGACCTATTGTATAGCACAGGGTCAGGTGGTGTTGGCAGGCACACTGTTTCCCCAGGTTAATCCTCCCCTAGCAACTACTCAGGCATACTTAGTGTCGGGACACTGATGAACCAAGCATAACTACATAGGCATTCTCCTTTATTTTTCTTTTGCCTGAAATATCCACTCTTGAACAGTACATCTCCCCAGAAGGTCTAATGATGATATTACTGACAGCTCAGTTGTAGCCTTGTCCTTGTATGACATGGCACGTTCAGGACCAAAACTACCCCTGGTGGGGCCCTTTGGACTCCTGCAGTTATTTAGAAGCAAGGGCTAGGGTCCACGCTTCACTAACTTTTTTTTTAGATGACCCCTACACGTAGCACAAGCACACAAGCATTAGCTGTTCTCACTCTATGTCCTGGGTAAACACATGTACCACATGCCATTTCCCAGGTTGTATCTTTCCCAAGAATCCCTGAACCAAAACAAACAACTCATTTCCCCCAAAGTTGAGAGTATGCAGCGGCAGTGGACCGCCCATCACATCTCCTTCAAGTCTTCTCACCAGGAGTATGCATCTCATTACTCTTTCAAGTCACAGTCAGTAACTGTCAGAACCACAAAACACCTGTCACAAGGGTAAATATTAATAATTGGATCCACTTTAAATACATAAGGAGACAAAAAATCCAAAGGACCTCACAGTTTGCAAAACTACTTCATCCACAATGGAGTCAGCACTTCTGTTTTTTTCACTTGAGCCATTGTATTTCCACAACATAAAAATTCTGTAGATGATCAATACACCATCAATTAAAAGCAGCAAATGAATAGTACCATATTAAACACCCCTTTATCATTAAATACTTCCTTTTATTGAAATTAAACATTTATATTTAAAATATAAAATAACAAAAAAGCCTATCTTTGCACATCACTGGTGGCTTAGTGGTTAAGAATCTGCCTGCCAATGCAGGGGACACAGGTTCAATACCTGGTAAGGGAGGATTCCACATGTTGCCACAGAGTAACTAAGCCCATCCACCACAACTATTGAGCCCCTTGCTCAATAGTTGCAGCTCGTAGGCAACTGCAACTACTGAGCCCTTGTGTCACAGTTACTGAAGCCCTCATGCCCTAGAGTCCATGCTCTGCAACAAGAGAAGCCCCTGCAATGAGAAGCCCTCACACCGCAATCAAGAGTAGCACCACACACCTCAACTAGAGAAATTTGCGCACAAAGACCCAAAGCAGCGAAAAAAAAAAATTAAAAACATTTGTAAACATTTGTAAAGAAGCCTATCTTAGAATTGTATTTTTTAATACACAGGCAAAAAATTAAGTAAAAGAGTCATTCTCAAGTTAGCAAAGTTCTAACTCTTAAAGTTTCCCTATAATGACTTGGCCTAAAAACTCACCATATTTTTCAGATGATACTTTTCAGAGTTGAAATAATTTCATAATATCTTGATTTTTTTTAAAAAAATTATTTGAAATTGAGCTTTGTATCATTGGCAGTCGTTGGCAGGAATATTGGAATCCAGACACAATACAGGATCATGCTATCTAATAACTTCATTTTCTCCTGCTATAATCAATTATGTTTGTGTTTTTAGGTCAAGATAAGTCAGTGGAAATAATTATTTTTTTCCACAGATATTCATCAAAATATAGACTATCAGAACAAATTGTATAATACTGAGGATATGGAAAATAGTGTTTTCTGAAATTGCAAATATAATTTGAAACAAAACCCCAACTTTACTAGTTTATATTCATGCTTGTAAGTCAAGTAGATCTGAAAAAGGCTCACTGGTCGAGTGGAATTCACTGTAGCACAACTCATTACCCTAAAGATTTGAATAGGTCACAGGTCAAAAGCTGTCCTCCAAAATTCCTTAAACAAAGATGTTCCTTAAAATAGTCACATAATTTGCTTAAAACTGGTGATGCCTCTGTTTTCTTGTGCCAATGGTGAAATAATTTTCTATTTAATTTCTTCTCTTTGTATATTAAGAAATAGGTTTATCTTGTACCACCATTGAATAAGGGATGTGCCATCTAAGTATACAATCTGAGGTCAAATTTTCAAGGACAAATTGCAGGATGCTGAAAGATACACAAGTGACAAAGGTCGGTCTAGTCAAGGCTTTATTTTTTGCAGCAGACATGTATGGATGTGAGAGCTGGACCATAAAGAAAGCTGAGTGCCAAAGAATTGATGCTTTTGAACTGTGTTGTTGGAGAAGACTCTTGAGAGTCCCTTGGACTGCAAAGAGATCCAACCAGTCCATCCTAAAGGAAATCAGTCCTGAATATTCATTGGAAGAACTGATGCTGAAGCTGAAACTCCAATACTTTGGCCACCTGATAATGAAGAACTGACTCATTTGAGGAGATCCTGATTCTGGGAAAGATTGAAGGTGGGAGGAGAAGGGGACGACAGAGGATGAGATGGTTGGATGGCATCACCGACTAGATGGACATGAGTTTGAGCAAGCTCTTGGAGTTGGTGATGGACAGGGAGGCCTGGTGTGCTGCAGTCCATGGGGTTGCAAAGAGTCGGACATGCTGAGCAACTGAACTGAACTAAACTGAACTGAAGGATCTACAAGTCTATTGTGAATCACGCTGGCCTTGTCAAAGGACACCGGCCACTACTTAGGATGATTTTTGTAGCAAAAGGAAAATAGCCTGATAAAACAATTACCCATATTTTTTACATATTTTTGGAAATCAAAATATTTTAGTTACTTAACTGGCAATAGCATACCTGCCCAATTTCCTCTTATAAACAACCTCCCAACTCAATGTTTAAACCCAATGCTTTTCTGGACACTGTTGTTTTTGTTTAACCTCTGAGTCATGTCCAACACTTTGCAACCCCATGGACTACATCCTGCCAGGTTCCTCTGTCCATGGGATTTCCAAGGCAATAATATTGGAGTAGGTTGCTATTTCCTTCTCCATCTCTTGACATTACCATGTCCTACAAGCCATTAGCATACTTTTTATTTGCCATGACTACTTACATCCAAGGATTACTTACAAATTCAAACTGTAGTTAAGTAAACTAGACTGAGAAGCTTTGATTATACTTTTGCACTGGTATTTGAAATATGTACTCTTAGATGTATCCATATTCATTGTCCAGAGACCTGCTGATCAAGCTTGGTAAGTAAAGGAAAGCTAGCGTGGCATGATGAAAAGAGGCAAACTTCGTAGTGAGACTTACTTGGATTTAAATTTTACTCCATCACTTGCTATGTGGTTGAGTTTAGGCCGGTTATATGGCCTCTCTGACATTCAGTTTCTTCATTGTTAAAACAGAGATAATCATTCTTATAAATGACTGATTTATGCCTGTCCTGGGGTGTCTGCTCAATAATTTATAGCTGTTGAATTTTTACAAAAATATAGAACAGGGGACGAGGAGTATTAGTTACATTCTACTTTCTTCCATCAGGTCACAACTAGATTATTTTATTTTTTCATTTTTAGGCCCACTCTTTAAGGAAAGGGGCTTTGATGGATGAGTAAATGCACAAGAAGAGAGTAGGAAATCTAAATTATGTATTGTGAACCACAGCATGGGGAAGAGACTACATCACAGAGATAGGCAGTTTTGTAAAATAACTGCAGATCTATAATGTATGAGAAATTTAGAACTATCCGTGTGATCCCAGAGAGCAAGACTGGATGGGAGAACTGCTTAGGCAGATTTAGCTCAACATAAGAGAGAAGTGAAATTCCAACCGCGGAACTAGCTGTGCTATGAGATACATCTGTTCTAACACAAGCTGGCTGACTATCTGGTCAGGGCACTATCATCTCTGTAGTGTGACTTGAATGGACTTCCGAGGTGGTGCAGAGGTAAAGAATCTGCCTGCCAGTGCGGGAGACGCAGGTTCAATCTCTGGGTTGGGAAGATTCCCTGAAACAGAAAATTGCAACCCACTCCAGTATTCTTGCCTGGAAAACTCCACGGACAGAGGAGCTGGTGGGCTGCAATTCACGGGGTTGCAAAGAGTCACATGTCTGAGTGACTGAGCATGCATGCATGTGACTGGAATAATAGTAAAGTGAATTAAACTATTTGATAGCTAAGGAGCTGTCTTATCCTAAGAATCTATTTTAATGCATAAAGCATTATATAACTTAAAATGATGACTGTGTTTTCACATCAAGAAATAGAGTTCTACCAAGTATAATGAGATAATAACCACAAGACTCTTATCATATCCTCACTCTCTAGTTTCCCAAAGGTCCTTTTGTCACTTAGTACTCTCTCTTCCATCACCAAGACAGTTTATACTCACATAATCTGGTTCCAACCTACTTTTTGAGTCTCATATTTTGCTTCCTGCCCATCCTGGGTGTAACCACATCAGGCCACCTGTTCATGTATAAATGGGCCATGTGTCTCTATTCTCCATTCCTCTGTCCACACATTCTGTGTCTCAAAGTTTCCTCCCCTCCTTACAATCTCTCATCTCCTCAGACCCTAGCAGTGACTTTAGGACCATGACTCTTTGTTTAGAAATACCAGGAGGCCCTTAAGGCCAGGACCATGTCTCATGTCTGCCAATATCTCAAAAGACTGAATGTGAGGTCTTTTGATAATTACACAATGCTGATTTATCCCGAGCATTTTTATTCAAAATAAAGAAAAACTGAAAAAAAAATCTTTGTTCTTTATAGGGATTTCCAGTCATTGTCAGTTGGGCTACTATACAACTAGATATTGTTACAGCAAAGTTTAAAGACACAAAAGAGATAAAAGATACACACCTATTTTTTTTAATAAAATATAGACAATATAAAGACATTTCAGGCAGCAGATTTACTGTAGATGATAATTTTCAACATTTCCCAGAAAACTGTGACCACAGGCCACTCTGATTGATGGGGTCAGGCTCTGACAGAGAATCTGATTGGAGCTCCTCTTGGCTTTGACAAGGATGCCTGCACTCTTCCAAATTAGATGAGGCCTCTGCTCCCTGTTGGACACAGTCAAAGCCCACCCTGCCTGTTTAAAGAGACAGTGATTTTAGTTAGGATCCAGGACACAGACTAGGATATGAACAAATCACTTTTCCAAACATCCTTCCCCTGTCCCCCTTCATCTCTGCATTAGGAAACAAAGGTTTGGGGAAAGTTGAATATACTCAGGGTAGTCCTTGCTTTCTGACAGTCTACTCATTGACGATGACATGAATATCTGGCAAGCTATACCAATTGTTTCCAGGTTATTCCATTTCTAAATAACCTTTCTCAATGAGGTGAAGGCAAAATTTCTTTGAAGGTCATACCTGCAATTTACAAATACTTCCTAAAACTGTCAACTCAACCAGCTGATCTTAACTTTATGGAGTGATTTAAACTGCAAGCTTGATCCTGCCTTGACCTTCGCCTCCCGTCAGGGGGGGATGTAGGATCCTGCTTGTGGCATGCTCTTCACTGAGATGCCATCTTTCTTTCTCCTCCCAGAATCATTTCTTTTCAGCATTTATCTGAAACTAATCATATTTGGTTGCTGCCCCGATTTTGGTAGCTCCTTCCTCTTGGGTTCCAATCCCAGGTGCTAGCCGAATTTCTCTTATGAATGGTCTCAACTGGAAATGCCCACCTGCTTTTAGGAGTTGATACTAATCAGTGTTGTCTTTTGACAAAGTATGGGTTCCTTTTTGCCAGGGCTCTACTTCACCAAAGTACACCATGATTCTGAGGTCGCGCTATCTTTCTCTCCACCCAATCATTAAAATGTAATTTGGGGTGATCGTAAGGGAATTGAGTGAAGGCACTGATGATTTAATCAATAGCATATTAATGAAAATACTGGCTGTGAGTCTACTGTATAATAGATACTATACTAAGCACTGAGAAGATAGTGATAGACACTCAGCTCTATAGAGAGCCCCCAGAATAAGATAAAGCTGTGTTTCCCCTTATATTTATTTTAATGTTAATATACCCTTAGTGAAAGTAGTTGTCATCCAGTTGTGTTCGACTCTGCAACCCCATGGTATGTAGCCCACCAGGCTCCTCTGTCCATGAAATTCTCCAGGCCAGAATACTGGAGTGGGTTGTCATCCCCTTCTCCAGGGGATCTTACCAACCCAGGGGTCAAACCCAGGTCTCCAGCACTGTAGGTGGATTCTTTACCATCTAAGCCACACAGGGAAACCTGGTGAAGATGGTATCATTACCTAAATTTCAGCTTTTCTTTAGGCAAAAGAAACAAGTAAGGACTGCTCATTGGTGTCATTATCTCCACATGGATATGCCTTGTATCCCTGCTCCACTGCTCTGGTTCAAGACAATTAATCCTAATATCCAGCCCTCTTGTGGTAATTTCTCATCTTGGCAGGTCTCTTTCTGTAATGACTAAAGGGGAGTGGCCGAGTTCCCAAAGCTTGCGCTGAGCCAGATGTGTGTTTCCTTCCAGACGTGAACAGCCTGTTCTGGTCTCTCCCTGGCTTTCTTCTTTCTCCTTGTCCTTTCTTCCTTCCTATCACTTGCTCCATAAGTAATTTCCCGAAGCTGTTGGTTAGAAAAATTGAAGGGGACCTGACTCAGTGGTAAAGCATCTGCTTGCCAATGCAGGAGAGATGCAGGTGTGATCCCTGGGTCTGGAATGTCCCCTGGAGGAGGGCATGGCAACCCCCTCCAGTATTCTTGCCTGGAGAGTCCTATGTACAGGGGAGTCAAGGGATGAAGTCTAGGGGTGTCTCAAAGAGTCAGACACACCTGAACACACAGACCCACAAACACGTAAAGGCACAAGTCTTTCCTTCTTCCCGTCCTCCCTGGCTCCATGCTTCCTGCCTGCCTGCCTGTCTTCCTTCCTTCCTCGCTTCCTCATTTCCTTCCTCAGTTCCCTGAAAACAGTTTGACTTCAAAAATCAAAAGGAAAACAAAGCAAATGAGTTGCACAGAAGCTTCCTCCAGGTTTTGCACAATGAATAGCTTTGGCTGTAGCCCCCCTCTAACCAAGTGTAATTAGGTGCCTGACAAATGGCAGGTATAGCAGCAGAGATGGAAATAATCTCTATTATCATACTATCCTCACTCAGAGAAAGAGCTTCAGTGTCCTAATTTTTTAACCCAATTCCAATTTCATGTTTGTGAAAAGCTAGCCTCTGCCACTCCCAAGCAATCTGCTTATTGAGCATACTTTTCTGCAAGCATAATTATATCCCATCCCTTGATATGGCATCCTTTTATTTCATTTTCCTCTCTATCTCCTGCTGTAGTGACTGCCATCACAATACTTCCTGCTCTGACCAAGAGAATAGGTCATCGATTTTTTTTCCTAAAGCCAGTACCACTCTGTGAATTGGTCTTGATCCCCAGACACAGTGAGTGTAAGAGAGAGAGAAAGGGGGCGAGCATGATAACACAGCCATGGGTCAAAGGTCCCCATCCTCTCCAACATAGCTACATTGTTTCCTCCCTCCCCTGAAGCTGTCTCCTCTAATGACAGATGCTACTGTGTGAGTGCTTATACTAGAAATTGGATGTCATTTATGTGTGGGCATATGATTATCACATGTACACATGAGCTTTAGCCAAGATCTGCATTTGGAAAGCAGTAAGCAACAAGGACAATATCCATTAGTCTATAATTTTGGATTTATTTTTCACCAGCTTAGACAGACTGTGCATCTTTTATTCACATTGGAGATAGTGTGGACAGATTGAATATTTACCAATAACTTTGCAAACCCATACTCTGTGAAGCTATATGGCATTCCTAATCTGAAGGTAACAATAAGGACAGGCTGCTGAGTATCTGGTAGGCATAGTACTCACTGGCTCTCCACTCTGTCCCCATGATTCTGAGAATTGTACAAGCTTAGAAATAGTTAATTAATTACTGAGTCAACTCCTATTCTATGTCAAGCTCTCACCTAGGCACAAGGAATACAGTGATAAGGCAAGCAGAGAGGGAGAGAGGATGCCAAAGGATGACTTCACTTCACAATTTTAATCTAATTGTATGTGAACTTGGTTTGGCCAATATCTTCAAATAATCTCTGTGGTTTGACTTGAATGTGGAGAATATACTCTGAGTATACTTTGGATTTGGTTTAATATAGCTATCTCTCTGACTATATTTTCAGTATATGTATCTGCATACTCTTTGCTTATTTGTAAAAACATTGGAAACTAGTTACTTCCATGATAGAAAGTGGAGAATCCAAAGGGGAACATTCCCAGCCACTTTGTGAGTAGCCTGCTACCATCAGGTAGAAAACATTAGATTTGGACCCTCCCTTGTCTTGTCTCTGTGTATTTTTCCTTTGTTTTATTTATTTGGTTTCACTTTTGATCCCCATAAAAATCCACATCAATCTTCAAGATATTTTTTCCCAAGAATAAACTACATATGCCCCCTATGCATTGGTTTATTTTTAATTAGAAAAATGACATCTGTTCCTCTATGCCTAGAAAGGTATTGTTTGTGAGTTGTCTAAGTCTTCAATACATCAAAGATGCTCTGCCCAAAGAAATATGCCTGTCATAATTACTCTGACATTATAAACACAAATTATTTCATGTTTATATAACATCCTTTCCTTCCTCTTCAAATTTCCTCATATTTTCTCAAATTTGTCAAACTAAATTTACATCATTTTCTAGTTTACCTTGAAAAATAGATGACTTTTTCCATATGATTTTTATGACTAGAGAAAAATTTCATTCATAGTATTTTTCTACTAAACACTTTTAATATAAGTTTTCACCTTTAATTTGCATTATTTTGAAAATGTAAGAATTAATTGCATACTTTTATTTGGCCATCAATTTTTTTGCACATGTCAATTCAATTCCTTATATCTTAAGCTGAAAATCTTAAGTGCTGAAAATCAAACTATGGATTTGGAAATTGCTTATTTAATAGATTACTTAATAGAATATTACAATGGTTATATATGGTGGTGGTGGCTTACTTGCTAAATCATGTCCAATTCTTGTGACCCTATGGACTGTAGCCATGCCAGGCTCCATGGGATTTCCCAGGCAAGAATACTAGAGTGGATTGCCATTTACTTCTCCAGGCAGTCTTCCCAACCCAGGGGTTGAAACTGGGTCTCCTGCTTTGCAGTCAGTCTCCTGCACTGCGAGCAGATTCTTCACCACTGGGCCACCAGGGAAGGTCATGTGTATGTATGTATTCGTAGGTAGACATGACTCAAGATGATATGCTAAAAATGTGGTAATGGAAGTCAGAATTAAATAGATGAAAAATTGTACCATTATAATTCATAAATTGCCAAAACCTGGAAACAACAAAGATATTTTTCAATTGGTGGTGCATAAATAATCTATGTTACATCCATATGATGGGATATTATTTAGCACTGAGAAGAAATGAGTTATCCAGCCATGAGAAGACATGGGATAATGTTAAATGTATTTTACTCAGTGCAAGATAACAGACTGAAAAAGACTACACACTGAATGATTCCAATTATATGACATTCTGGAAAAGGCAAAACTATGGAGACAGTACAGAGATTAGTGGTTGCTGGTGGCTATAGGGGAGGTAGGGAGGAATGAATAGGTTCAGTACAAGGTGTTTTTAGAGCAGTGAAAATATTCTATATGAAACTGTAATAGTAACTACATGTAATTACACATTTGTGAAAACCCAAAGAACTATGTACAAGACAGAGTGAACCCTAATACAAACTTTGATAAACACAATAATGTTTGAGCATCCCTGCATCAATTGCAACAAATATACCACTCTAAGGGCTTCCCTGGTGGCTCAGCTGGTAAAGAATCTGCCTGCAATGCGGGAGACCTGGGTTCGATCCCTGGGTTGGGAAGATCCCCTGGAGAAGGGAAAGGCTACCCACTCTAGTGTTCTGGCCTGGAGAATTTCATGGACTGTATAGTCCCCGTGGTCACAAAGAGTCAGACATGACTAAGTGACGTGCACTCACTCACAAGGCATGAAATAGTAACAGGGGAAACTATGTGTTGATGGGGAGGGAGTGCATAAGTCTCTGTACTTTCTACTCAATCTTGCTATAAACATGTAACTTTTAAACATAAAGTCTATCGATAAAATGAGAAGCAGTTCTTGATATCTGGTAGAAGAACGCATCACAGTATTGTACTTACCACTTATATAAATTTAGAAAATTTGTAAATTGAGGATAAGAGCCAACTGACAGAGTTGCTATGACGATAGAATGACATTATCAATGTCAAACCCTTAGCATGGGGATAGGTCATGAGCTACAGTACAATCTCAGTAAACACTAATTATTCTTATCCTTGAAATTCATAACTATTCAAATAGCATCAAAAACAGATGCCACCAACAAATATCCCTAGTAGGTTCACAATGCCCTTTGAACCGTCCAATATTTGGCATTCTACTGCACTGTCAAATAACCACAGTACATGCATCCTCCTCAAAAAAAGGAAACAGGAGACCACATTTTTTCTTTGATTTCATTTCAGAATATACATTCTTGTCACAAGCTGACTGGACAAAGTCCTGCTATCTGTCAGCAGCACTGCTTGGGAAAAAAAAAAAAAAGTCTGATGTTCTTTTTTATGTCACAGACTTTGTAGATACCTTAATAAGATGTTAATTCCAGTCCCAGTATCTCCGCTAGTGTCATTCTCTGTTGAGACATTCAGAAGCAGTAAGAAGCAAGATATAACCCACTAGAATCTTGTGCTCAACACAGGTAAAACTGAGCTATTCAAGAGCTATACGGAATCTCTTCAGTGAATGGGCAGTGTTGAGTTAAATGATTCTGTTAGGCATAGTACAATGATTCTGTTACACAAAAAGAATGCCCCATTTCATTTGGATCAAACTTTTTGATTTTGTTTTTTCAAGATGCACCAGAAACAACAGAGGCTGCCCAGGCAGTTGCTGAAGACCCCATCTTCCCCTCCACTCTTGACCCTCCTTGGCTTACCTGTTTCCTTCTTCTCCGTCTTTAGCATCAACTCTTTGTTGCTGATATTTCCCAGTCAGTTCTTTATTTCAAGGACCTTTTTGAAATCTGCTGCGGTATAAAACTTGGTGTCCAACTCAAAGGTCAGCCATATTCAGCTTATTTCAGCACACCCCACTGGGTTTGTGTCTAGTTCACTGAACAAATTTTGCTTTCACACTTCCTATTAAAAATGGTCCTGACAGATGTCACCACCGGATCCCTTGCTTAAGAGAGAGATGTTTTCTTCCCTTTTAAAATAAGTTTTAGTTTATATTTTATGCTTGGATATAAACTCAGTGGTCAAAGGCCCATGATGATAAATATTCTAAGGTCTCCCAGCTTTCAATACTTGTGCTCTGGACAGAGATGCGAGCGTTTAGCTCCTGGTACATCCGGTTGCTTGTCGTTACTGCCATTTATTTACTAAGTCTGTCTGACTCTTTTGCGACCCCATGGACTGTAGCCTGCCGGGCTCCTCTGCCTATGGCATTTCCCAGGTAAGAATACTGGGGTGGGTTGCCATTTCCTTCTCGAGGGGAGATCTTCCCGACCCAGGGATCAAACCCATGTCTCTTGCATAGGCAGGTGGATTCTTTACCACTGAAACAGGGAAGCCCAGTATGTCCAGTTATGGACATCCAGTTATACAACTGTTTCATGAGCAATTTTGACAAATTTTATCACCAGGTTTCTTAAGAGAATCTTGCAGAATAACAGGGTTTCCAAAATGTATTTTATTGTTTATCTGTCCAATGGATTATTCTACTATTCCACTTCACAATCTGTGACCGTATCTAAGAAAGCTTAATAGTAATACTCTCTTCTTGCTCAGCTGGACCATCTGTAGCTCATGAATGCAGCAGAGTCCCCTCCCTTCCCTATATGTCTTTTTCCTAACCTAAGGGTGGATATTTAAGGACCCCTCCTTCCCTTTTTAATTCAATTTATTTTGGCCCTTGTCTCACCCTAGCTAATGCTTTAAGAATGATTCATGCCCATTTTGACAGTTTGACAGATTATTTTTTTTAGTGTGTGTTAAATAGTTGTTGTTTTTTTTTTTGCTGTCTACTGAAAATTTCTGATACTGGGTAACATCAAGTATGAACAATAAACAGAACTGGTTGAAAATGAGAGATGAACTGATATCAGTGAATGTTAAAAATGACCTCTTTCTTTGAAAAAAATGAGCCCTTTTGGGGGAGAACTTCACAAATACAGTCCACAGACCTAGAAAAAAGGCAACATATCCTTGATTGTAAGCATTTGTTTCCACTGGGACTTTGAGAAGAGTACTATTACCATCTCAAAAATTTAACCAGGGTTGAATTTGCAAGGAGGAAATCTCTTACAGAAGAGAATCAATTCTGTGGTGTCCCACATATTGTCACATACCACACTTGAAATGAGTTACTGTGATCACATTATGACTCTTCCTGAAGACCCTCTAACTATTCTGGTTAAGAGAGTTATGAAGGTTTAAAGGACTAAAAAACCAAGACTTTTGTATCCTCATCCTGACTCTGTCCCCAACAGATGAAAAAGGTACACCTTGGCCATTCTAGTGCCTTATGGAAGCGAGCCATGCTCTTCAGGACTCCAGACACAATGTCAACAGGACTGCTCTAGTCCTTTCAAGCCAGCTGAGAAGTTATTCCTTTCTAGGTTTTATGAAAATACATCTTACAAAGCAATCCTTTCATATTACAAAGAGTGCTTCTCATGATCTCAAAGGCAAAATAAAGACCTAAAAAGTCCAACAACTGTCAGCTATATGCCAATAAAACCAAGCACAATTATACAATTAATAGAAAAAAAATCAATAATAAAAAGACAAAAACTTGGTCAGAGTGAGAGTCAAGGAAATTAATGATAATTCAACCACTTGTTGCACAGTATAAAACTCTGGATGAGGTGGGCTGAATTAAATCTAATAAGAATACATTTGACAGCATATTTTGTTATGTATTCTTTGGTCCCACAAGGATGGTTGCCTTTATTTTCCCAACATTTACTTATGCACGTTTATTAGATGTAGGTTCATGCAATAAACAAACATCCAGTGGGGTTTGCTAGACTAACCTTTGGAGAAATAAGTGTAAACATTTTATACCTACATGCTAATGATAAGTTATTAGATTCCACTTATGGAGTTTATTCATTTTAAAACATGATACTTATTTCTTCCAACAAAATAATGTGTATTATTATTACCTTTTTTTTAGATGAAGAAATTAAAGTTGAAAGCCCCAGGTGACTTTTCCAAGTGTTTTCAGCCAATGAGTGGTAGAACTCCAAAGAAAACAATTTTGCTAAAGCTGATGGGCAACCAGTCCCTAAAATATGTCACAGGGACTCTTGCTGCCCAAACGTCCAGGGCAGAGAGGGCTGCCTGGGGGGTGAGGAGGCGCCCTTTAAGACTAGGCTCTGCTCCCATTCCCTGCGTTTGCATAACATGTCAGAAGTGCTGGTGTGAACTCTGGGCAGGTCCTTGGCAGTGACGTTCTAAGTTGCAGGTTACGTGGAGACGGCAAAGACAAGGGGAGCTTGGGTTTCTGTCCGAGTGTCTCTTCCACTACTTGCCTCGCCTCCACGTGGGACAAATCAACCTGGAATCCTACTCCTTGTTTGAGGATTAGTACTTTGTCAAAGAAGATTTTTCGTTAGAGAAATAGGTGACCAATAGTATCATTACCGACCTTCTCAGATCAAGTGGGACCACAACTGAACCTTTTCTTGCGTGGTGCCAGTGAGCCAACTGAATGTAACCAGGTTCAGCAAAGTGGAGTAGAAATTTTATTTGCAGCTGGATGATGGGGAAGGGAAAGCTAGTCCTTTGCAGGCCCCTTCCCCCTGAAGGAAGGAAGTGGCAGACACTCTATTTGTAGCTCAAGGATGGGGAAAGGAGAGCTAGTCCTTTAAAGACCCCTTCCCCCTGAAAGAAGGAAGTGGGAAACTGGTGAGGGCTAAGAGGTGGGTACCCACCAGAATTCTGGCAAGGGAGTGGAAATTTCCAGAAACAACCGGAGCATGCATAGCACTTTGTACTCCTTTGCACATAGCACTCATCGTGTCTAGCAAAGTGCAAGTCTTCCATTTAGGCAGCGATCCTAGCACGGTATTGAGGCAAAAAGGCAACTTCTAAACTCTGGGTCTCATCTGCACAGGTGGTGGCCTCTTGGACCGGAACTGGTTCAGAGCAGTTGACCGTTGCCATGTTGAGCTGTTCTAACTCATGTTGGTTCTCTGATTTTGTGTCTATGGCTTTTGTCTTGATTTCTGTTAAGCCAGCACAGCTGTGGGCATATTTAAGGGGTTGTGATGTAGGGAAAAAAAGAGAAAGTAGGTTAGTCTTTGTACAGGGGTGGGTCTGTGCCCAGTGACACTAAGACCAGCTCACACACTCACCTAGATTGGAATAAACATGCTGACCACCTTGGACACTCAGACCGAGTCTCTTCCACATTACACATAGTACCTCCACCTCAGCATGCCGGGGTCACCATGGTGGGTGCATAGAAGGGGACCAGAGTGAGATTGGTGGGCGCATCCTGCATGCCACCTTCTAGCTTCTTCTTCTGTGTATATAGTAAATCCCTGAGGGTTAGCAGAGTCAAGCTGCTTTTATAATAACTGTAGCATAAGGGTGCATCAGCATTTAGTGGTGACATGGAAATCAAGAATTTAATTTACAAATATAGACACTGATTGATAATTGGTGTATCGTAGGTAGGTACTTTTTTTTTTTTTAGAATCATGCTTTTATATACCTTTATTTTAAACATTTAAAGTAAGTCTTTGTATTTCTATCGCTTGGAGCGTTAAATATATATCAACTATTGTGGGCTTAATAAAGCACATAAATGTGTTTAAAAAAATGAGTACACACCTCAGTCTGATACATGGACAGCTTTTTGGCAGAATCTGCTTATATCTTTAGAAATTGGTGTTTAATAAAAGCCACCCTCTGCATGTTGCTCTCTTGTGGATTTGATCTGTTCTTCAGGAAGGGTTGTATTTGACAAGAATGCGGTTTATAATCATGTTCACAAATAAATGAACAAATAAGTGAATAATAAGTTGTTGTTCAGTCACTAAGTTGTGTTTGACTCTTTGTGAGCCCAGGGACTGCTGCACACCAGGCTCCTCTGTCCTCCAGGGTCTCCCAAAGTGTCCTCAAATTCATGTCCATTGAATCAGTGATGCTATCTAACCATCTCATCCTCTGCCAGCCCTTCTTCTTCTGCCATCAATCTTTCCCAGCAACAGGGTCTTTTCCAGTGAGTCGGTTGTTTGCATCAGGTGGGCAAAGTATTGGAGCTTCAGCTTCAACATCAGTCCTTCCAATGAATATTCAGGGTTAATTTCCTTTAGGATTGAATAATAAGCATAAAATTTTTATTAAACATGCCAGATCTATAAGAAAATATTATACCCCAGGTACAATGAGTTAGCATCAACGCTCCATCATTAAGCAAAATATGAATTCTATCTATAAAATGCTGAAATAACCAGTTGAAAGATGAAAACATATAGAATTAATATCTTACTCCTCCAATTATTTAATTTACCCTTGAAACAACTTCCAAATCTTAGATCATGTCCATCTCTGAGCATATAAATCTTCAAATTTTCTCCATTTCTTCCCTAAGACTTCAATAATTTGAGGGTGTGTGTGTGAATATTAGAAGATCCCAACATATTTCAAAAAGTTGTGATGCTCAAATGAAATTACATATACAAAGTAGTAGGTTGTAAAGTATCATAAAGGTATAGATTATTTCCATTGCTAAATTATCCTAACTGCAATTTAAAAAACAGATTAAGTAAACATATAAAATAATAATCATTTATGAAAGGAAACTATTCCAGACTGTCTGCTTAGAATTAAAGGTCTGGACAAATAAAGTTGTGTTTACTTTATCTAGAACAAATAGAAACTCATCTAGCATCTTGTAGATCCTCATTATGAATGATAATATTGTCACTAAAGGTTTTGCTCTACAAGACTCCACACCCCTGAGGGGCAATTGCATAGAGATAGTATTGACATTTCTCAACAGTCCATATTGATTACACAAAGCAATTGATCAGCAATAGCACCTTTTAAACCCCCACTACTCTGCCCTCCAGCAAAGTAGCGGGCTCTGAGCTGTCAGTCCTTTCAGATAGACTATCAATAACAACAGTTGCCTTTGATTTTAGAAGCACACATTCCATTTTCTGAAGCTCAGAGAGATGTCCAAAGGTATATTTTACTCCTTTTAAGTCTCCTGATACAGCCTTAATCAGAAACATAACTCTCAGATACTAACTCTAAATATATGACACAGCTTCACTTAACTTTTCAAATATTTCCTCTTTTCCATCGTACAGTTTTATTGTATTTTAATGGTGATGAAAGATATATTGTCATAAGAGAATATATTTTCATTTTGCGTCACATGAAACCCTGGCTCTAGTATCTAAATGTTAAACACATCTGTTAATAGAGTAAAGATTGACTCCTTCTCTCCCTCTCTCTTACCCTCTCTCTTCCTACTTTAAATCTGTCACTTGACACCTTCTAAAAACAAAAATGTACTCAAATGTATTATTGGTTTGATTTTCTTCTCCCATCCATACAGGTAACAGTTCACACAAATATATACACTGGTACCTACACAATCCTGCTATAAATAAATGTATGCCTCTGTGGAAGGAGGGAAGGAATCTAGCTTGTTCATTGTTAAGAAGACCAAGTGAGAAGCACAAGGTTCTTCTGTTTAGTGGGACCTTGCCATCTTGCTTTGATCTACATGGCTACAGCTGGTGAACTGATGCTTCTACTCCTGGTACTTCCCTTGTACTTTTTTTTTCCCCAAGGAGCATCCCTAACAGATTTTAGTAGGATTGCCTCTATTCAATTTTAGTGGTGCCATTCCCACTCTGTCAGCTACAGAGCAGCCTTATTAATCACACTCAGGTCCACTAATACCAACAATCCGTCACAACAGTCGACACAATGCATCATCCACGGTAACTAGAAAATTCACTCTGAGACCTGGTGACTTGTCCTGACTGCGTCCTGGAGCACAAAGCAAACAGAGCCACTAGTTATGGCTTATGTTGTCTTTTAGTCTTCTTCTTTCATTTTTGTGGCAGGGGGGAGGAGTGACAGCTCAAAGCTTATTGGATGTAAAAGACATTTTCCCTTTAAAGAAGGATGGGGTAAAGGGAAAGTCAGGGAGTTTGGGACAGACATATACACACTGCTGTATTTAAAATGGATAATCAACAAGGACTTACTGTCTAGCACAGGGAGCTCTGCTCAATGTCATGTGGCAGCCTGGGTGGGAGGGGAGATTGGGGGAAAATGGACACATGTATGTGTATGGCCAAGTCCCTTCATTGTTCACCTGAAACTATCACAACACAGCCTCGCCCAACTTTTCAAATATTTCCTCTTTTCGGTCTCACAGTTTTATTGTATTTTAACGGTTATACCTCAATCGAAAACGAGTTAAAAAATTAAAAAGTTTTTACTCCATCTTACCTCCTTCTTGCTCTGGATTGAGCTCATCTGGCAAAGGGTCATCACTTGATCCCTTGATGATAATGTCAGTGAGTCAATATGAATTGGGAATTCTTGTTTCTAGATGAATTTTGACAACACGCTTTTGACTTTTTAAAGAATATTTAATCAGATAATATCAGATATCCTCTGTTTACCTGCCAAGGTGAATTTTCCATTTCATTGCAGTTTTTCCTTTGTGTGTGGAAAAATTTTGTGTCTGGGTAGATGAGCAGTAGAGTTAGCTTGATCCAAACACAACATCTCATTAGAATATGTGGACCTGACAGGTTGACCATGGGGATATCAGTCAGTGTGACACCAACGTTAATAAGGGATTTGGTGCAATGACTTACTTTAATGACGGTACATATGCTAAATAAACAATTCTATCGAGCACCTCCTCTTTGTCAGGTACTGTGCTTACTATTTTATTTTGCTTTTTTTGTTTGCACTTTTCTGTTTTATACATGTTACAACCATATATGGTTGGTGTGATCATTTTCATTTCACAGTTGAGAAGGCTGAGACCAGAAGGGACTAAGGAACCTGGTCAGAAACATACATCCCAAAATTATAGAGCCAGAGTGGCAGCCAGGTCTGTCTGCCACCAAAACGTGGTGACACCAGCTTTGCACAACAGGTCACTTATACAGAGTGAGAATTTGCCAAAAGATAAACTGTATTTTTAATATTACTTCCCCCATCCATCCAAAGAAACAAAGCATTTAATAAAATAATTTGAGCAGATATTTTTCAAGATGACTTTCTAGGTCTCTGATACTGCAAATGCTTCGCTCCGTCTGACTCTCCGACATGCGTGTGAACTCACGGCTGTATTTGTGTGATTCCACCTTGCTCTACAGGCACCAGGCCAGCGCTGACTAGTCCAGGGGTTTCCACCAGGGCCAACCTGGCTGAACTAATCAATTAAACTTTCTGAATTTGGAGAATGGAATGCAGAGAAAATGAATTAGTCCTTTGTGAGTCTTGTGGTGAGAAGCTTGCAATTTGGGCACAGTTATCTTCTACCACGAAGGCTGAGAAGTGAGAAGCAGAGACATTCACTTTGCCTTGACAAAAGAAAAAAGTCGATGCAGACCATTAAGAGACAAGTAATAGGAAGAAAATGTTGTCTGAGTTTGCTGATTCCCCAGGGCAATCTCTTCTAAGGTCATATAGCACACAGCTTTGGGATTCTTTGAGATGCTTGATTTATACGCTCAATATTCAAAGGTAATACCCACAACTGTTACTTTTATTAATGCTGGTTTAAGTTGTTTCCCAATTCTTAAAACCCAAAGAAGTTCAACTAATGCATAAAGTGTCTTTACTTTCCCTCACCCACTCAGCTTATACTCTATGGAACGCTGGCAACTGTGATGGTAAGGCTACCTGGGCTGCCCACGTCCATATTTCCCTGGCGGAACAGAAAAATCACCTCCTGTTCTACACACTGTGCTCACAGCTAGGAGGGGAATACTCTAATCTTTGCAGAAACAGAAAGCTACCTCCTGGTCTTCAAAGACTGACCGACATTGATCACAGTAGCAGATGAGTTCATTACTCTACAATCTTGCCATCCTGAGGAACAAAGCTCCATATTCAGTATCCATGTCTTCCATGAAGTGACATTGCCCACAGGCTTTAAAGTTCTATTTGTTAATTCTCTCTGTAATCTCAAAATATCAAATCAGAAATGCCACATTCTGTCTTTCAGAAAACACAATTTTATTAGAAAAGAGATATTTCACACAGAACGTCTACCTAAAACTGTCTTTTTCATTCCTCAATAACAGGGGAAAGAATTATCTTTTAAAAGAGTTAAAATAATATTTCTCTCCTAGGGCATCAGAAATTTACCTTTTCAGTACATTTTACTGCCTCCTGTCATCATTCTTTGCTCTGGCGATGCCACATGGCATGCTTTGAACATGTTGCTTGCCATGCCTTGAACATGTCAAACATGTTACAATCCCTGAGATCAAAAGTATCCGCTTCTACTTTTTTGGTTTAATAAAATCCTAGTCACCTTTCAAACCTTGGGTCAAATGTCCTCTCTTTCCAGTAGCCCTCCCTGATAAGTTCTCAGGTCCAAACTTTAGAGTTTGTGTTGCCACTGAACAACTACACAATGTGCTTCATATCACAGATGAAAGCTTATGTGTCTTTCTCCTCCTGTATTACTTTTGGTCTGACACTCACGGACTATATCTGTTATTGCATGTTAAAATGCCTAATAAATTGGTCAATTTGTGGAATAGAATTTTAACAATAATTTGTTGAATTTAGATAGACACAAATCTACATTTTCTTAGCAGAAAACTTTGCAGAAAGGTATGTTTTGAATTTAGAGTATTTCTGATTTTAGAAAGGAAAAACGGTGCATCTAAACTTTACTGTCCCTTGTATTAAATACATTAATATTTCAGGCCATGGAATGTAAGAGTGTTCTTTCTAAGTGGAATAATTAAAGACAAAAAGTTGCCCAAGTTATGTTTAAGTTTCACAATTTTATGAAAAACAAAACAAAGTAATCAGCAAGCTTTCACAACATTTGGGGCTCAGAGCTGTTTAGATTTCAGAATTACAGAAGCAACTGTAGACTTGGAAATCCATAAAGACTTTCTAGGTAAGTTCATTAAAAATTATTCAAAATTATATTAGGCCCTTTATGATGAACTTTTCAGGCCATGATTTTCTTTTGTGAAAATTGTTCAGTCGTTTCCAACTCTTTGTGATTCATGGACTATAGCCTGCCAGGCTCCTCTTTCCATGATATTCTCCAGGCGAGGATACTGCAGTGGGTTGTCATTCCCTTCTCCAGGGCATCTTCCCAACCCAGGAATCAAACCAGGGTCTTCTGCTTTGCAGGTGGATTCTTGATCAACTGAGCCACCAGGGAAGCCCATAGAACTATTAACATTTCCGTTATCCTGTGCTTCAGTTTACCCCGGACATTTACATTATATCATCCAGGTTAAGTATAGCAGTTTCATCCACCTTTACAGTTGAAAGTAAGTTATATCATCACTCCAATAATATTAAATATCAAAGCTTAATCCATGCTGGACACTGTCCTTGAGTGATTTACATGTTCTTACTCATTTAAACCACACCATCCAATGAGACAGCTATTATTTCCATATTTATGAAAATGGAAATTGAGTCATAGAAAGGTTAATTAACTTATTCAACTTCTCATGGCTAAAATTGGGGAGCACATATTTCCATTCCCATAGGAGGGTTCTAGAGTCTCCCGAGTTCCCCAGTCTCACAGCTACACAGTGTAGAAATCCCCTCAGCTGAATTGGCTACCTGTCTTTAAGACCGAGTGTTAAGTATGGAATATTGGATATTTTGTATTAAATCCCATTGCTCTATGAATTATCATTCCAAATTTGTAAACCTGTGCTTTAATTGATTTCCTGATAATTTCCAAATTCCTAAGTGACATCAAGACTTAGAAAATGGAAATGCGGCTTCTCTAAGTGTACAGATTATACTTCAGACATATTTAATAAAAGACATTATTATATAGAATCAAGCACAGTAATGTAGTCTGTTCAGTTCAGTTCAGTCGCTCAGTCATGTCCGACTCTTTGCAACCCCATGAGTTGCAGCACACCAGGCCTCTCTGTCCATCACCAACTACCGGAGTCTACCCAAACCCATGTCCATTGAGTCAGTGGTGCCATCCAACCATCTCATACTCTGTCGTCCCCTTCTCCTCCTGCCATCAATCCCACCCAGAATGAGGGTCTTTCCCAATGAGTCAACTCTTCGCATGAGGTGGCCAAAGTATTGGAGTTTCAGCTTCAACATCAGTTCTTCCAGTGAACACCCAGGACTGATCTCCTTTAGGATGGATCGATTGGATCTCCTTGCAGTCCAAGGGACTCTCAAGAGTCTTCTCCAACACCACAGTTCAAAAGCATCAATTCTTTGGCGCTCAGCTTTCTTCACTGTCCAACTCTCACATCCATACATGAACACTGGAAAAACCATCGCCTTGACTAGACGGAATTTTGTTGGCAAAGTAATGTCTCTGCTTTTAAATATGCTATCTAGGTTGGCCATAACCTTCCTTCCAAGGAGTAAGCGTCTTTTAATTTCATGGCTGCAATCACCATCAGCAGTGATTTTGGAGCCCCCAAAAATAAAGTCTGACACTGTTTCCACTGTTTCCCCATCTATTTCCCATGAAGTGATGGGACCAGATGCCATGATCTTAGTTTTCTGAATGTTGAGCTTTAAGCCAACTTTTTCACTCTCCTCTTTCACTTTCATCAAGAGGCTCTTTAGTTCTTCTTCACTTTCTGCCATAAGGGTGGTGTCATCTGCATATCTGAGGTTATTGATATTTCTCCCAGCAATCTTGATTCCAGCTTGTGTTTCTTCCAGCCCAGCATTTCTCATGATGTACTCTGCATATAAGTTAAATAAGCAGGGTGACAATATACAGCCTTGACATACTCTTTTTCCTATTTGGAACCAGTCTGTTGGTCCATGTCCAGTTCTAACTGTTGCTTCCTGACCTGCATACAGGTTTCTCAAGAGACAGGTCAGATTGTCTGGTATTCCCATCTCTTTCAGAATTTTCCACAGTTTATTGTGATCCACACACTTTTAGTTATTAGAGACAAATAAGAAATTGAAGACCATTGATATTTTCAGTTTTCAAGACTTTTCCCACAAAGAATAAAGAAAAAATTTTGATGTCATAAGTGAGCTTATTTAGTAGATTAGTTTCCAAGGGCCACTGCACAAAAGTACCACAAACATGGTGACTTAAAACAACAGAAATTTATTTTCTCACAGCTTAGGAGGCTAGAAGTTCAGGATCAAGGTGTGGGCATGTTGATTTCTCCTAGAGGCTCTGAGGAGAATCTGCTCCACCCCTTTCTTCTGGCTTCTGGCGGCCCCGCAATCCTGGGGGTTCCTTGGCACAACCACAGCCCCCATCATCCTTGCAGGGCGATCCGCCCCATGTTCTCTCGTGAGGCAGGACATGTCATTAACCAGACTCCTTCATTTCTCACAATTCTTGTATTTGATAGTTTTAAAAATATTTACTCTTCATTAACTGGTTTCTCTTCAGAATCCATAGGCTTTGATAAAGAAAAAGTCTTCAAATAAACAAGGATTCACTAAAGTACTTTGCTCACTGAAATTATTTCCTTTGAGTAAAATGAGGGAAAGCTGTAATGGTTAAATCGAGGACTTGTAGTATTGCATTTATAATAGCAATTTCTTTAATACAAAACAAAGAGGCCTCACTCTTTCAGGGCCTTTGGCAAAATTTTTGGCCTCAGAAGACTGCCTTCTTAGGCAAACTGTTTTGCAGCCAAAAGGCTTTGCTCTATTCAAGGCAGAAGGGAATAGAGTAAGGGAAATCTCTTCATTTTTGTCAGACAATGCGAAAGGGAAAAAAAAAAAGCTTTGGATGAACACCCTGGCAATTTTATTTAATAGTCTCAATAGAAATTTAATAAGCTATTTAACTCGTCATTCTAGTTATAAAATTATTTTATTTGCATGAATAATGCAATCAAGTTTTCCAGGATTATTGGAAATAATGCTCTATTTACAGTAAGTAATTCTTTTTTCTGGGCACTGAAATGTCAAGTCCTATGACTTTCTAGGTACCTGACATTGTCCAAGTCATTAATTGTTTCAATTTTCAAATGTAGAAAGCTAACATTATATATACAACCTAAAAATACATTATATATATACACATACACAGAAACATATATATGTAAAATATATATTTATATATAGTGCACATGACAACCATAAAAATACAACACCAGCATCTACACATTACACGCTCTCTTCCCCATCAGAACTGGCCTTTGCTTGCAGTGTGTACCCACCCGGGACATGGAGGTTGGAGGTGAAGGTATTGTAGGCTTTGGGGGTCAGAGACAAAATCTGTTTGGTAACATAAATAAATTAAATGTACCATCATGATGGGGCAATTTGTCATCATCCCTTTAAATGAACCTATTTTTACATTTTTCCTTGATTTTCTCTTTAATATTTTATTTCAAAATCCCACATAGGATGTTTTACAGGGAGCAACACACATTAAAAAAAAAAAACAACTGGCTCCCTTGCTTCATATAAATGGAGGTCAATTATACAGAGTACTACAAATAACACTAAACTTTCTTTACTTCTCTGAACTATATTTAATGAGCATACCTCAGTGTGAGGATTAGCTTTTAGGTAAATACATAAGTGTTATTATTGCTAAGGCTCATATTCTTCAAATAGTTCTTTTAATGTAACTTTGAAAATAGGGCCTGTGTTGTGTGACATGATTCTAATATGTTTAAAATTCATTAATTAAAAATAATAAATGTTGAAATCAGCAGTAAGCTGATATTTGTACCAATGTATTCCTCCAGCAAGCAGTCGAACACTACTTGAGCCTGAAAACTGATCCATTGCCGTTTAGCTTTCTCTATTTATCTTAATTTGTGAGTGCATCCCGGTACTGCACCCACAGTGGAGGAACGCTGGCACTCATCTTGGACTCCTTTATTTAGACAGTTTCATTCAGGGCTTGTATAGGAGCTGGGGCTTCTCTGTTGGCTGAGACGATAAAGATTTTGCTTGCAGTGCAGGAGACCTGGGTTTGATCTCTGGGTTCAGGAGATCCTCTGGAGGAGAATGCCTACCCACTCTTGTATTCTTGCCTGGAAAATCTCAAGGACAGATGAGCTTGGCAGGTTCTAGTGCATGGGACTGCAAAGAGTTGGATACTACTGAGTGGCTAACATTTTCACTCACTTCACTGTTACAAGATCTAAGGTCTCAGAAATAATGTGACTCTTGCCCTGTGGCAAGGGGACATTTATTTCTCTTCTTTGGATGGAGATATGAACCTGAGAGGCAGCTGAGTCACTCAGTAAATGTGATACACGTGGGATGTAGAATTCCAGGAATAATGTTTGAACTATTAGACTGAGCTGGTGATTAGCTATGAGACAATTTACAATGACTTCTGAAATGGAATTTTCTGCCCCAAATGGAAAATTTTACTTTATTAAACAGATGTATATTTTAAAATTAATTAATATAGAAGCAATCCTGTGAAAAACACCACTACCTCTATTCTTATATAAGAGGAACTGAGGCACAAATATGTTTTAAAAAATGTCCAAGGCCAACCAAGCTTTAGTGGAACCAGGATTCTAACCTGAGCGGTTAGACACCCAAGTCTATTCTCTTAACCTCTACACTGTTCACATGATGCAAGCAATCATATTGCCACACTTGAGATCTTAAACCTTTGTAAAGGAATGATCAGGTTTATGAAATATCAGATTTATGAGCCATCAATAAAGCTATAATAATATAACAAAGATGTTAATACATATTCTGTACAAAAAGGCAAGCAAGATCCTGAAGAATTTTAAGGTAAGGAGAAAAGTTTGATTGAATGGCATCAACAACACAATTACATGGAATGAAGTCCAATCCTTATCAGTTGCTGGTAGGCCATAAATTTTTTTAACTACATTTTAATTTTCTCATTTTTAAGTGAAATGAGAAAACTGCTTGTGTAGTTATATATATATAACTACACATATATGTATTATATACACTATATGTAATATATAATATACATAATAATATATAATATATTATATATATTATTATATAGTATATATTGTATATTGTATATTATATATTATATATTATATATTGTATGTTATATTATATATTATATATATTACATATATTATATATTGTATTATACATTAATATTATATATAATATATATTAAATACATAATGTATATTATATTATATATATTATATATTATATTATATATATTATCTATAATATATATTACATACAATATATATAATATATATAATAATTACATATTATATATATATTACCTATACTATAGATAATATATATAATATGTAATTATAATATATATAATTATAGATAATATATTATATAGATTATATATAATATATTATATATTATAATAATATTATATATAGCATATATTATATGTATTAAATATTATATATATAATATATATTATATATTTATATTATATATTATATATATACTATATAGTGTATATATATTATAGTATATATATTATATATATTACATATATTATATATTATATTATATATATAATAATATAATATATAAATAATATATATGATATATATAATATATAGATAATATATAATATATAATATATTTTAATATAATATATTATTATTATATTATATATTTTTTACATATATTATATATTATATTATACATTAATATTAAATATAATATATATATTATATATATTATATACAAATGTATAATATATAATTATATTTAATATATATTAAATATATAATATATAATATATATTTTTATATATATTATATGTATTAAATATTATATATATAATATATATAATAATATATATATTATACATATTATATATTATATATACATTATACATATTATATATGTTATATATTATATATATATATATTATATTATATATTAATATTATATATTATATATATATATATTATATATATTATTATATTATGCATATATTATATACAATATAATATATTATATATAATATATTATAATTATATATAATTATATTTATTATATATTATATATAATATATTGTATATTATATAATATATATTACATATTATGTATATATTATATTGTACATTAATATTATATATTATTATTATATATTGTTATTATTATATATAATATATATATACGTTACAGAGTTGCATGAATAAAGCTATATTAAGAAAATCTTGTGATACCGCATGTTGCCACTTACTTGTGGCATCTAAAGATAAATAAATAAATAAGCTCATTGAAATAGAGTAGATTGATGGTTGTCAGGAGGTGGGAGGGTGGGGCAATTGGAGAGATATTGGTCAAAGTGGACAAATTCCCAGGGATAAGTAGATTCTGGGGATCTAAATTCATAGCTTGAGGACTATAATTAATAGTACTGCATTATATACTGAAAGTTTTTAAAAGGGCAGACCTTAAATAGTATCACCACACACATATAAATGATAATCATATGAGGAAATGGAGGTTAACTAACCTTATTGTGGTAATCATTTCCCAGAATAGACATACCAGTTCAGTTCAGTTCAGCTGCTCAGTCATGTCTGAGTCTTCGGACATATGTACACAATATACACAATCAGCCCTTCGTGGTTCTGCATTCATGATTCAATCCACCAAAGATCAAAAATATTCAAAAATAATTCCAGAATGGTTCAAAAAGCAAAATTTGAATTTGCCACACATAGGCAACTATTTACATAGCATTTAGATTTTTTTCATTATTATATTCAATCTAGAGATGATTTAGAGTACAAGGGGGAATGTTTTTAAGTTATATGCAAATAATGTGTCATTTTATATAAGGGCTCTTTGCGACCCCATGGACTGGAGCCCCCTAGACTCCTCTGTCCATGGAATTCTCCAAGCAAGAGTACTGGAATGAGTAGCCATTTCCTTCTCCAGGGGATCTTTCCAATTCAGGGATCAAACCCAGGTCTCCTGCATTGTAGGTAGATTCTTTACTGTCTGAGCCACCAAGGTGGCTCATTTAAGGGACTGAGTATCCTTGAATTTTGGTGTCTTTAGTGGGTCCTTAAACCATTCCCCTGAGAATAACAAGGGACAATTGTAGATGTATCAGATCATTCTGTTGTACACTTTAACTTATATAAGTTATATGTTGATAATGTCTCAGTAATGTTGGGGAGAAAAACTAGAAGATTTTGTAGCATACTTTATAAATTGGCAAGCATAACAGTTTTGTATAATACTTACATTTTATATATTTTCAAAGTGAATAACATGTATAATAGGACACTAAACAGACACTAAAAAGCATCTTTACAAATATTGATAAAATGAGAATTTTTAAAAAAAATAGCTTTAAGCATGAGCCTTATTTTGTTTACAAAATTTATATACACTGTGTATTTTTTTAATGTCTCAGCCAAAGGCACAGGGAATATACCTGTTATCCAAGTTATATTAACTCTGCAGCACAGAGAAGCACACAAGGCATTTCTTAGTGATGGGGTATTGAGCTAGGCTTGTTCTAGGGTTTGTGCTTCTGTTGGATATTGGAAAGGGCTTAGGAAAGTGAGGGTCTTGATCTTGCATGCTCTCTTGAAACAGGGTCATTAGGGCATTGAATATTTTAATGGGTTTTATTAGGAGACGGAAGAAATGAAGCTATTTCTTTTCTTGTCACTGATATTAACCAATAGAGGAAGATATTTGATAATTTTTGTGGCTATATGATATCCTTGACTTTGCCATATATTCATGCATAATTAGAGTGACCTTGCTTTGTCAAATTGCATCACAGTCTCATAGTGACCTTGTTTATTATTACTGACATTCTTTGGAATGTGTATGTTCAGTACACAGCCCAGCTGTTAGATACTAGTTTCCGGTGTCTTTTGGTTTGTTTGCTTGCTTATCAATATGTAGTGAAGAAAACAGGTGATTTAGTAGTTTCCTTCATAGGCATTCAATTTTCCAAAATTTCTATGATAATAGCTAATATTTTAATATTTATAAATCACTCTATTTTATACAATTATTTAAATAATATATAATGTTATATAATATTTATATACATACATATATATAGAGAGAGAGAGAAAGAGAGAGACTTTTCTTCTCTTACTCATTGAATACATGCATCTGCTCCACTACAGGAACAGATTAGAATTTCTAACTCAGGTACCTATCTCAGTAATCTTTCTACTATTCAATGCCTTTAAGACTGGAGTTTTATATATTCCATTTTTTTCTAACTTTGGCCTTATTTCTATGTGCCTTGAGAGGGCAATGAGTCATTTCCCAAGAAATAGCTATACATTCTTTTTGACCTCTGACAAAATTATATTTACCTGAATTGGGGTGACATATCACTCATTGGCTTGCAACCAGGAAAATAACTTGTTGTAGGCAGGATTCCTAACTACAAACTAATTCTAAAGTCCTGGAGTTCAGGGCCATGATTCACATATTTCCATGTGATGCTTACCAATATGCCTGGCCAAAATCATATGTTCTCAGAAATGGCTGCTGGTAAGCAGATCTCTCTCTCTTTCTCTCTCTCTCTCTCTCTCTCTCTCTCTCTCTCTCTCTCTCTCTCTCTCTCTCACACACACACACACACACACACACACACACACACACACACACACACACAGTGGTTTCACGTTGATCCTGACATTTTCATTTAAAAGGATTTTTTGACAACTTCTCAGGATATTCTAGACTCCTGTGTGTGAAATCATAATGAACTTAATTATCACGGAGGATTATAAAAGAGAGGGAAAGCCGCTCTGCCTCTACCATCAATTGCTTCAGGTACACATCCCACGGAATATGGAACAGCTTCGGGTGTCAGTGAAGCTCTGAAGAGACAGTGAGAAGGCTTTCAGGTGAAAGTTCCCATTCAAATGGGGGAAGGGATGCCCTTTGCTTCAACAAGACAGAGGAAGCAGTCACTGCGGAGCAGGGAGACCTGCGGCTTCAGGTACACAGTGTCCCACTGCCCCTTGACACTTAGCTGAGAATATAGGTAGAATAGATGCCAAGTGCGGGATCTGTTTTAATGGACTAGA
The DNA here is from genome assembly GCA_024291935.2 of Okapia johnstoni. Lineage (NCBI taxonomy): Eukaryota > Metazoa > Chordata > Mammalia > Artiodactyla > Giraffidae > Okapia > Okapia johnstoni. Next base: position 7,791,877 of record CM044326.1, read on the forward strand.
CATAATCAGTGACTAGGGGACTAAAAGTTATGTAATTTCTGGCAAACAGAGAAGAGACATAAATACTTTTGTGTTTTTAAAGGAAAAACCTCAGAAACTGATGTTCTCTGGAGAGCAACTGGCAATACAGAAACCTTGTGCACTGAATGAAATATGAGAAAAATGAAACCATGCAAAGATGGTCCATTAGCCAGCTAATAAGCCCTGCAAGATGAAGCAAAGACATTGAGCTCCTTATTTTGAAATCAAGAGAAAAGAGAGGTGAGTTTACATGGTGAACTAAGAGGTGTCCTTAGTCCATTTCTGTTGCAAATATTGAAGTGTTTCTGAATGTTAATGCCCTGAACTTACCCTGGGTCCAATTTCATAATTTGGCTTGACTCTTGTATATAAAGAAATCCCACTGCTGTCAATTTAAATTGTGCAGTTAGGATTCTGTGACTGTGTTCACTATCTACTAAGTATAATATTTTAATATATTTTTTATTTTATAAAACCTCATTGTGAACCAAAAGGGAGAATTGAGGTAGAGACTAGGGAATCAAGCCTGGCTTCTCCGTTAAATCATTCTCTACATTTGCAAATGTAGAGAATACTGAATACTGTTTCCCGTAAGCGAAAAATGAAAGTAGGATACCTACATCACAGTAAACATATTAGAGAATTAAAGCTTGCGCAGTCTTCAGGGAAGGACTGAAATGAACATCTACACAGAAAGAGAAAGAACGTGGCTTAATCCTGACAGATGAGTGCATTTTACTCTGCATTCAAAAACAAAAACAACCAAATTAAACTAGAAAAGGAAATGCAGACCTCAAAACCTAGGAAGTAAATTATTAAAATATCGGATAGTCTACTTTCTAGCTCATCTCCCTTTAGGAATCCCAGAGAAGATTGTTTCCCTCTTATAGGAAATCTAAAAGCCATTTGTCAATATCATAGGGCTGGCAAGAGTCTCCAGGACAGCCACACCATATCAATCTACGGTGGGAGTTTTTTCTTTCAGCACTGAGTCTTGGAAAATTGGACATACTGATTTCAGTAAGTTGTTACAAGGTAGCAGTGTCTTTTTTTTCCCTTCCTTTTACAGGTACTAATTATTATAATTCGGACAGTCGTTATTTCTTTGTGTGTGTGTGTGTTAGTTGCTTAGTCATGTCCGACTCTTTGCAACCCCATAGACCGCAGCCCCACCAGGCCCCTCTGTCCACGGAATTCTCCAGGCAAGAACACTGGAGTGGGTTGCCATTTCCTTCTCCAAAAGGAACTGTGGAAAGAAAGAAAGTGAAGTCGCTCAGTCGTGTCCGACTCTTTGCCACCCCATGGACTGTAGCCTACCAGGCTCCTCATCCATGGAATTTCCCAGGCAAGAGATTTCTTTGTGTAGAGCATTTTTAATGTATTGATGACTTGTAAAATCGCAGCCATCTCTACTGACAGATCAGCATGGGTTGTTGAGGTGTCTAACTGCGTGTACGTACGTGTGACCATCTGACAGTGGATAGCTTTAATGTTTGCTTTATAAATACATTTAAATAAACAGGTTTTGAGTAGAAATGCTGGGATTTAACAATTTAGCTCTGAATTGACGTATAAATTCATAGGAAGATGTTAATTCTTAGAAAGGCAGTTGTGCTTTGCCAGGGCTTTGTCAGATGGGCTTACCATAATTCAGAGTATCTGGTGGGGCCAAGATGAAAGACGAGTCGAGGGTAGAAAGAGAAAGGAAACTAGCACAGAGGTAGAAACAGGAATGAAAAATAGTATTCCCTTCCAATTCAACGTGGACACAATCTCATCTCTCTCACAGATCTATATAATAATGTCCAGATATTCAATCTATGGTATACACATTTTTAATTGCAAGAAAAGGAAAACCTTTTAATGCTATGAAAAAACACTGAGTTTGTTCACCTGCAAGGTCTGAATTGGTCCTAAGGGGGATTTGAATGGAGATGGAGGTGGATGGGGTAGAATGTTATTTTCTCTTAATCAGTATTAAGTTAATAAACATAAATGGCTTCTCACTGACCCAGGGACAGTAACCCTAGGAGGGAAATCACCCAAGAATGCTCATCCCTTGCTTTATGGCTGGGTCAGTTCCTTAATCAGTTGCAAGGCATTTTTCTTGAAATGGCCATGAAAGCCTTTATCGAGGAATAGTTCACTGTTCTAGGGTTATAGTGAAGCAAAATATGTAGAGTGTGATGCTCCTTGAGTTCAGGTGCAAATCTTTCAACTTCCCCCTTGTTATGTGGGAAAGATGCCGTGATGAATAGAAACGTTCTTTTCAATTCAAAAGTTCTTCACGAAGGGTGGTCTCTTTGTGGGGCTGGTTCTACACAAGGCAGCGCCAGGTGACCTTTCCTGGGAACCCATAGTGGTTTTGTCTTGATCAAAATGGTTCTATTCACAGGAGGGGAAAGGCTGCGACATCATCCTGCAAAAGAAAATCCTCTAAAGAACAAGGTCGAAAAGAGATACCACCTTCTTTTGGGAAAGTGGGAGAACAGAGAGAAGATGAGAGATGCCACTGGCAAGAAGGAAGGTCAAAACAGAAGAAATGCCAGAGAGAAGCTAGAGGCGAGAGAGAGCAGGACCAGGAATCCAACGTCGTCCCGCTAGACTCGGCGTCAGTTTCGTTCCACAACGAAGCCAGTGGGGGGCGCTCTCGATCCCATTTTTCAGATTAGGAAACAGCTGCAAGATGAAGCATCTCGTCCGTTCCCATGCAGTCTGCAACCAAACCAAGGTTTGGTCTCAGGTCGACCTCACTTTGGCTCTAACCTCTCCCCAAGAGAATGCAAACCTGTGTTTCATTTTGATTAATTCTCACAATACCTTTTAAAGCAAATAGCTCATGTGCCGCTCCTTGACCTAGAAGAGGGGCTCCTTTGCACTTTAGCCCTCAGATCTCCCAAAGAAACGCCACGAGTATTATATCTCTGCTAACTGAACGCATTCATCTGTTTTCCCAACAATATCAAGATTCTTTACACTTTGAGAGGAAGGATAAAGGCGAGGGAGAATGATGGTGGGAATGAAACCGTGGTAATTCAATGCTGCCTCTGGGATTGATTGATTTATTGTTGATCATGACCAGGGAGCTCTTTGTACCTTACATATGTGCAGGGTTATGAGGGTCAGAGTGCCTATGCCAAAAGCGTGCTTGGAGAGAGGGAAGGCTGATGAATAAGAAAGAGAATTCCAGAGAACAGGATCAATGGGGTAGAGGGGGGATGTAGCATTGTAGCAAAGAAATTGGAAGCTCCTAGAGAAATTTATAGCTATATGATCTGCACCCAAGGTGGGGAGGGTCTATGGAACACTCCTTGCCCATCAAAATGTATTAGGTAGTAATGGTCCCTAATCGTGCTCTGCTCCCTGCCTGAGCGTGACACATCATAGTCTGAAGGAAGCAGAAGAAAGAGGAGTGAGTCCTTGTAGAAAGCGTTCCCTGTGCAGTTGTTCAGGCAGTTCACTGCACTTTGGCACCCAGCTAAGGAGGAGGTGGGGCTCGAAACCAGCCTGAGTTCAGCTCATCAAGCTCTCAGCCCCAAAGAGGGATGGGCTCTCCTGGAAGAAGAGAGGCCTTATCTATAAGGGTGTTTCAGCCCAGGAGATGTCACTTTTTCTAATTTGCATAAAGTGGACTAGGGTCTTCAGCCAAGGAACCCAGAAGTGTCAGGGATAGCAAGTTCGAAGGGAACATTTTGTTCCCTGTGATCACTTGCTGTGTCAAATATTTTTCTCACTTACTTCCTCTTCCTGAAATGTATAAATGGTCAGACTCTGCCGATTTATAAGACTTTGGTACGAATATTCTCTAAAATATCTGTTGTAAAAGAAAAATTTTCCCTTTGAGAACAGAATATTGTTGTATGCTTGTCTATTTCTGTTTTAATCTTGTAGATTGTTATTTTATATGGAATAATGATGTGTTTGTGAAAAATTAGAGCTGGTCATTGCTACTGACTTGGAGAACACTTAATCCCCTGCATCTGAAGAAGTTGCTATCAAGTTGAAGATATGTCCTTCAGCCCTCTCTCTTCAGAAGGCTCTCACTTTCAATTACCAACTGGTATGGAAGCTGGGAAGCAACTCTATTTCTTTACAGCATCTCAATTCCTTTTCAGTGCCATCTTCTTCCTATGATTGCCTTACTTTCAAACAATATTTTGACCAAAGTGAACAGACAGATGACTGCTAGAGAAATCAGAGTCAATATGGCATAGACTCTGAATTGAGAACCCAGAGGCTGACAAGTTGGAATCACTAACTAAGCTGCATGATCACATGATCTTGGGCAAATCACTTACCTCCCAAGATTATTTAAGTTAGACAAACTCTTCATAGTCTGAATGCCTTTGGAATATTGGCAACATTTATTAGCATATTAAAGGCCTTGAGAAGTCCTACAGTAAAGATCACTGTTTGCTAACTAGGGAATGTAAAAAAAAAAATTATTTCCCTCCATAACACACATATTAATATACTAAGAATACTTCAGGCAGTGAGGAGAATGTCAGAGAAGACCTAGAAAAAAAACCAAAAGAAACAATAAACAAACAAATTAAACTTATCATGGTGGTTTGATTTAGCAGAACATGAAGAGATATACACAAAGCCTGGACATGGGAAGCTGACCTGTACAAATCGCACAGTTTTGCAAGCCATATTATGAGTTTGGTATACCTCCAAAAAACAGACTGCTAATATGGAATGAGCACTAGTCTCTATTCTTGCTCAACTGTGTGGAGCTAGGCGAACTATTTGGCCTCTTTAATTATCAGTCTCCATATTTATTTAACAGAGGAATTCTGTGCATATGTCACATAGATTGAGCATCAGTTAAGTAAAACCGTATGAAAGTGTTCTTTAATCTATCTTGAACTCTGTATAAAGATAAGAAGTACTCAAAATATCTCAAGGATAACATTCTAACGAATGGTATATTTTTCACGTATCTACTTTAATCAAACACCAAAATGATGCATTTAATATTTTAATGCAATCTATTTGTTAGAAATAAATACACTAATTGACTCTGTACTATTTAATGGCACGATTGAACATTGGTTACTGCCAGAATCCACTGAAATTCATGATCTCTGGCTGATGGCTTTCAGAATCCCACTTCTTGACAGATGGAGAAATTTGAAAATAATCTAAACACATAAGCTTACTTACCACAACCAATTTGAACACATTTACCGGATTGTTTTAGCTTGAATAAAAATAAGTCAAACCTAAAGACTTTACCAATCACTATAAAAGTTTCATTATGAGTTTGACTGAGGATGAAAACTTATATCGGAGCTAAAGGGACATAGAATTTGAACCTGAAAAGAGAAAAGTTTTATAAGATCATTTAGAGACCTCAAGTTTTGCAGCTGGAGCCAGAAGATACTTTTCTTCCAACAGGAACAAGAAACATCTGAGAAATGACTGAAATGTTTTAGTATGTCTTACACATATACAGCCCCCTTAAAAAAAAAAAAGATTCCCTCACTACCCGTTAGACATGCCAAGGGCATCTCGTTAGATGTCCCAACTTTAGAAACAGATTTGCAAGCCAGAATGTTCCAACCCTGCAGTTGGATTGTGGGGTTTTAACCTTCACAAGTTTGCCCTTTGAGCAGAACTTGATAAAGGAAGAAAGAAAAGAGGTAAAGAATGAAGAAGAAAAGCAAAATAAATCAAAAGCAGCTTTCTTGGTAACACAGACATCTCCAAGGGCACATGAGAAAGGACTGGAGCTCTAATGATATCAATTAGGCCTGACCCATTGGGACACTGGAAATATATTGTACTCATGGACTCTGCTCAAGTCCATATGTAAAAGGTCATTAACCGGGTACAAAATATTGCAAATTATTGGCCAAGGATGCCTCCTTATCCCAAACACTTTTGAAATTCTGAAATAAATTATAACCAGTAACGCTTTCATGTTGACAAGCTAATTCTATTTAGATTTTCCTTCCTAAATCAAGGAAATTAGTATTTTTAAAAAACATCATTATATGTTGAATGTGGATTCTCACACACACACACACACACACACACACACACACACAGACTCACAACTACCTGTTTTTCCCAGCTTTATTTCCCAGTTGAGATAGGGATAGCAGAAAAGGTGACTTCTGCCCTGGAATGAAGATTCCCCAAACATTCTCTTCTTTGGCTAACCTTTTTTCATCACTTTAAAGGCATGATGGGTATCTTCTCAGCGGTGGGCTAATTTGCTGAAGCAGGAACTGTAAGCTACTTAGTGAAGGCTCAGACTTCCATATTTGTGTGGGAAGATTTTGGCAGCCCTTCCAGGAGATGTCAGCTCTCCCAGGGCTGTGTTTAGGACGCAGGGGCCACCTGAAGGCATTCTCACAGGCTGACGACCAGCGGCTCTTGCCTACCACCCTCCCTCTGACAGAAGGCCTCCTGCTGAAGCTGCAGAGATTTCCAAGTCCTCACAGAGAAACTTTGCCAACTTGGACAAACAAGGCAGAATGCTGTTACATAAAGCAACTTGAGTTGTAATTTAACTGTGTCTTTAGTTTTGGGGGAAAAAAAAAAGGCAAATTATCCAGAGGGGGCTTCCTCTGGTAAGACTGCATCTCACCACTGCACATCAACAAAAGTGGGCTCAGAAGGGGTTGACTTGGGGGGATGAGTCTTTCCTGTTTCCCAGGCATCAGGTTTTTGTCTAGCAAAAGGAAGTGGAGGAGGGAGGAGATTAAGATGGCAGAGTAGGAAAACACGGAGCTCACCTGCCCCTATTAACACATCAAAAAAACATGTACATGTGCAGCAATTCTCACTGAAAACAAATGGAAGACTTGCAGAAAAGCACGTCTACAACCAAGACTGTCAAGAAAGATCCATGCCAAGTAGGGGAGGAAGGGAAGAGAAGCAATCAAGTGGGGATCCAAGCTCCTAGCAGGGGGCACAGAAGAAGAAGGGGATATCATGGGCTTGGAGATCCTCCCTGGGGAGTGACAGGTTTAAGCCACATACGGGGCACCACAATCCTGGGGTCTGACAACAGGACTATGAGCCCCCTTAACTGGCTTGAAAACCAGTGGGACTTAGAGTAGATTTGTAAGAACTCTATAGTAGAGTTGTAAGAACATGAGCAGAGTCAAACTCTGCTCGTGAAGAGGGTACCCACAGGCTTCCTTACTCCTCGTCCAAAGGTAGAGGAAGTAGACAAAGTTGCCCCAGGCCTTGGCGAGTTTCCCGTGAACATCCCAGTGGGCATCCCCGCCCCTCCAGCTCTGGAAGAGCTCCCCAAAAGGGCGAGGGCTGCTGTTGCTGAGGAGAGTGCATACTTAGTGGGGATAGAGGCTGCTCAGACCTGTCACTACATCTTAATGGGCTAAAGGTTCCCATTGCTGCACTCACAGGGATGACAGAGGAGGAGGTGTCTGGAACTCTGTTTTCCTAGGACCATCCGGTGTATGCTCCAGCCCACTCAAGGTGCCCACCGTGCCTCCACTTGCTCTAGCACCGATGCCCTCTGGGGCAAACAGCCATTGCCAGGGGGGTAGAGAGCACAACCATAGAAGCAATGAAATCAGCTTGGAACCACACCTCAGGGCTTCTGATCCAGCAACTTGGGGCCCGACCACACCCAAATTACAGCAGTGATGACCGCTGAGCCTAGGAGAAGTCCCAGCTCACACTTGGCTCTGACTCTAGTCCCTCTATCTCCAGCCCCACCTCTCACCAATGTGCTAGACGCCAGCATATCCTGGGGGAGATGTGACCTGTGCACGTGTCAGATTCAGGTCTCCAACCAAAGCCAGCCCAGGAACATGTAGGGATACTGCCTAGGGACACCCCCATACAAGGAGAACTCTTCAAGTGTTGTCAAAACAGGTAACGATTTCATCGAATTTCATAGAGAGAGAGGAAGTTAAAGAGAATGAGAAGAAAGAGGAATTTCTCTCCAACAAAGAACAAGAAAAACACTTGGAAAACAATGAATGGAGTATAGATAAGTTCCCAGATGAAGAGCTCAAAGCATCAGTAATAAGAGTGGAAACTGAAACTGGGGTGAGAATGTATGAAAATAGAAGCTTAACAAGAAAATGAAAACTAAAACCAGCAAGTGAGCACTGAAGAGTGAAATGACTGACATAAATTACACACTAGAAAGAATTAACAGGTAACTAGGTGATACAGAAGAATGCATAGTGCTCTGGAAGATAGAATAGTGGAAAGCAATCAGGAAAGCAAAAAATAAAAGCAAATTTTAAAAATGATAGCAGTTTAGGGGACCTCTGGGGACCTCTGACACAATGTCTAGCATTGTTGTTTAGTCAGTTGTGTCACTAAAGTTGTGGCCTGACTCTTTGTCAATGGATTTACCAGGCAAGGAGTTTTTTCCTTCTCCAGAGGATCTTCCTGACCCCGGGATCAAACCTATGTCTCCTGCAATTGGCAGGTGTTTCTTTCAGAACCAGAAGGGAATGGCATGATATATTTAAAAGTGCTGAAACAGAAAAACCTATAACCTGGGATACTCTACTCAGCAAGGTTGCCATCCAAACTTAAAGGAAAGATGAAGATCTCAGACAAGTAAGAACTAAAAGCGTTCATCAGTGCTAAGTGGACCTTAAATGAAGTGTTAAAGAGTATTTTCTAAGAGGAAAAGATAATAATACAACAAGAAGTAAGAATTTATAAAAAGGAAAAATCCCACTAGTAAAGGCAAATATGTCCGTGGGGTCACAAAAAGTCGGACACAACTGAGTGACAACACTCATACACAAAGACAAATATGTAGGAAAGGCTGTGGATCAGTCACTTAAATGAGTTACTATAAAGATTAAAGGACAAAATTATCAAAATAAATTACAATAACAAGAAATAATTAACGGACAAGCATGAGAATGCAAAACATGACATCAAAAAATACAAACTGTGAGTGAGGAGGGTAAAAAGGTAGATTCTTTAAAATGTGTTGGAATGTAAATGACTATCCGGTAAACATAAATCAAAAACCTACAATAGATCTGCAAAAACTTGGAAAGAAAGGAACAAAGACATACCACTAAATAAAACCATCAGACCACAAGTGAAAAGATAAAAAGAAAAAAAAAATGGGCAGAGCAGAACCACAGAAAAACCAGAAAACAAGTAACAAAAAGGCAATAAGTACATAACCTTTTAAATATTGCTGTATTAAATGCTTTAATCGAAAGACGTAAGGTGACAATTGGATAAAACAAGACTCATATACACACTGCTTATAAGACATTCAGTTCAGATCCAAAGACATACATAGACAGAAAGTAAGAATATGGAAAAATACATTTTATACAAATAGAAACAACAATAAAGTGGGGGAGGCAATACTCATAAAGATTAGACTTTAAAACAGACCATATAGCAGTGACAAAGTCGGCCATGTATAATGTTAAAGGGATCAAGAAGATACAGGGGCTTCCCGGGGGCTGCAGTGATCAAGAATCACCGCTGATGCAGGAAACACAGGATTGATCCCTGTGTCAGAAACGTCCCCTGGAGAAGGAAATGGAAATCCACTCCAGTGTTCTTCCCTGGAGAATCCGATGGACAGAGGAGCCTGGCTGGCTACAGACCCTAGGGTTACAAAGAGTTGGACATGACTGAGTGACTGAGTACACATGCACAAAAAGATATAATTTTCATTAACATATATATGTACCTAATGTAGGACCAACTAAGTATATAAAGCAAATATTAAAGTGCAAAAAGGGAGAAATTACCAATAATAGTAGGGGATTTTAACACTTTCCTTATAGTAAAGGACAGATCATCCAGATACATAATCAATAAGGCAATGGTGGTTTTAAATGATACATTAAAGCAGCTGAACTTACTAGATATTCACATGACATTCTAACCAAAAATAGCAGAATACATGTTCTGATAAAGTGCGCATAGAATATTCTCTGGAATAGATCACATACTAAGGTACAAAATAATCCTCAATAAATTTAAGAGGAAAGAAATTATCTCAAACTTTTTCCCTAACTAAAACAGTATAAAACTGAAAAATAATTACATAAAGAAAAATGGGAAAACACAAAACCATTGAGAGAAACCAATGCGTCAATGAAGAAATCAAACAGAAAATATAAAAATACCATGACACAAATGAAATAAAACACAAATTTCCAAAATCTATAGGATGCTGCAAAGCATTTCTAAGAGGGAAGCATATAGAGATAGAAACCTACCTCAAGAAATTAGAAAAATCTCAAGCAAACAACCTAGATCACAATTTAAAAGAATTAGAAAAAGAACAAAGATCAAAGTCAATGGAAGGAAGGAAATAATAAAGTTGAGAGAGGAAATAAAGGTAAAAAAAATATATAAAAAGGCCAATAAAACCAAGAGTCATCTTTTTAAAAGATAAATGAAACTGATAAACTTTCATCAAAGCTCATTAAGAAAGAAAGAGAAAGGGCCCAAATAAAATAGAAAATAAAAAAGGCAAAATAACAACCAATATCTAGAGATATAAAATATTACAATAGAATCAAACAGTTATATGCCAGCAAAACGGACAATGTGGAAGAAATGGATAGAAACATACAATCTTCCAAGATTGGATTAGCAAGAAATAGACATTTGGAACAGACCAGTTGCTACTAGTGAAACTGAATTAACAAGGACAAAAATAAAAAAAGGATGGATTCACAGGAAAATTTCAGCATAAATATCAGAAGAACTGTTGTTTATCCTTCTCAAAATATTAAAAAAAATTGAAGAGGAGGAGATACTCTAAAATTTATTCTATAGGACCACCATTACCGACACCAGAAAAAGACATTGCAAAACAAATGCCAGACCAAGATCTCTGATGACTACAGATGTAAAAATCTTGAACAAAATATTAACAAACTGATTTCAACAATCCATGAAAAGGCTCATACATCTTGGACAGGAAGGGTTTATTGCAAGAGTGCAATGATGGTTCAACATACGCAAATCAATCAAAGTGATACACCCCATTAACAAAAAGAATAAAACCACATGATTCTCTCAATAAATACAGAAAATGCATTTGACATAATTCATTATCCCTTTATGAAAGAAATTCTCACCAAAATTGGTATAAAGGGGACATAGCTAAACATAATAATGACCACTTATTACAAATCCACAGCTACCACCATACTTAACAGTGAAAAGCTGAAAACTTTTCCTCTAAAATGAGAAATAAGACAAAGCTTCCCACTCTTGCCACTTTCTATATATCATGGTATTGGAAATCTTAGTCACAGCAATCAGACAAGAAAAAGAAAGAAATAGCATCCAATTTGGAAAAGAAGAAGTAAAATTGTCATTATTTGCAGAAAACATGATATTGCATATAGAAAACCCAGAGGTCCCCACCAAAAAACTATTAGAACAAATAAATGAATTCAGTAAAGTTGCAAAATGCGAATAAAATAATCAGTAATTTTATACGGAATCACAAGAATTACAAAGCAATCCTGATGCCCAGACATCACACTATACTGTATGCCAGCAAATTGGTCAATTAATCTAATTAGAAAACTCACCAGTAGCCACCAGATTAGAAAATGTCAGTTTTCATCCCAATTTCAGAGAAGGGCAATTCCAAAGAATGTTCAAACTACCATACAATTGTACTCATTTCATATGCTAGTAAAGTGAAGGTGAAGTCGCTCAGTTGTCTCTGACCTTTTGTAACCCCTTGGACTGTAGCCTTTCCAGGCTCCTACATCCATGGGATTTTCCAGGCGAGAATACTGGAGTGGGTTGCTGTTTCCTTCTCCAGGGGATCTTCTGACCCAGGGATCGAACCTGGGTCTCCGCACTGCAAGCAGACTATTTACTATCTCAGTTCAAAATTTTCAAGCTAGGCTTCAGCAGTACATGAACCAAGAAATTTCAGATTTACAAGCTGGATTTAGAAAAGGCAGAGAAACAATAGATCTTATTGCCAACATCCCTTGGATCATAGAGAAAGCAAGGGAATTCCAGAAAAACATCTACTTCTGCTCATTGACTATGCTGAAACATTTGACTGTGTGGATCACAACAAACTGGAAAGTTCTTAGAGAGATGGCAATACTAGACCACTTTACCTGCCTGAGAAACCTGAATGTGGTCAAGAAGCAACAGTTAGAATCAGACATGGAACAATGGACTGGTTCAAAATTGGGAAAGGAGTATAACGATATTGTATATTGGCACTCTGCTTATTTAACTTCTTAGCAGAGTACATCATGTGAAATGCCAGGTTGGATGAAGCACAACCTGGAAAGAGGATTGTGAGGAGAAATATGAACAATCTCATGCAGATGACACCACTCTAACGAAAGGAAGTAAAGAGGAACTAAAAAGCCTCTTGATAAGCAAACAGGAGAGAGAAAACCTGGTTTAAAAAAACTTATTGTTCAAAAAAACTACGATCTTGGCATCTAGCCCCATTACTGTATAGCAAATAAAAGGAGAAAAGCTGGAAATAGTGACAGATTGTATTTTCTTGGGCTGCATAATCACTGCAGATGATGACTGCAGCCATGCAATTAAAAATGCTTCCTCCTTGGAAGGAAAGCTATGACAAATCTAAACACCATATTAAAAAGCAGAGACATCACTTGCTGACAAATGTCCATATAGTCAAATTCTGGTTTTTCCAGCAGTCATGTATGGATGTGAAAGCCAGGCCATAAAGAAGGCTGAGTGTCAAAGAATTGATGCTTTTGAACTGGGGTGTTGGAGAAGACTCTTGAGAGTCCCTTGGACTGCAAGGAGATCCAACCAGTCAATCCTAAAGGAAATCAACCCCGAATATTCACTGGAAGGACTGATGCTGAAGCTGAAGCTCCGGTACTCTGGCCACCTGATGGGAAGAGCTGACTCACTGGAAAGACCCTGATGTTGGGAAAGATTGAGGCAAGTGTAGAAGGGGGTGTAGAGGACGAAATGGTTAGATAACATCATCAACTCGATGGACATGAGTTTGAGAAAGCTTCAGGAGATAGAGAAGGACAGGAAAGCCTGGAATGCTGCAGTCCATGGAGTCACAAAGAGTTGGACAGGACTAAGTAACTGAAGAACAACATGAAATAAAAATCTAAAGACAAAAGCACAGACAAAGCTCTTTGGTGTCCCACATAAAGCCTTCCATAATACGTCCAATACTAAATTTTCCAATTCTGCATTTAGTAGAGCCATGTTTTACCACAGGTCTTAACCTACCTTTCTATCCTACCCTGTACCTATTCTTTAGAGAGTAAGTGTCCACACACCGTATCACTGAACCACTAATTCTCAACTGAGTGTTGCGGTGGGGGAGATTTACAACGTGTGGAGACATTTTTGGACACAAAAATCTTTGGTCACAATGTCACAAGTGGAACAGGGTGAGGGTTGCTACTAGCAGCTAGTGGGTAGAAACAAGGAATCCTGCTAAACATCCTGCAAAGCACAAGTTCAATTCTGTGAAGTTCAGTCACTCATTCGTGTCCAACTCTTTGTGACCCCATGGACTGCAGCATGCCAGGCTTCCCTGTCCATCACCAACTCCTGGAGCTTGCTCAAACTCATGTTCATCGAGTCAGTGATGTCATCCGACCATCTCAACCTCTGTTGTCCGCTTCTCCTCCTGCCCTCAATCTTTCCCTGAATCAGGGTCTTTTCCAATGAGACAGTTCTTGGCATCAGGTGGCCAAAGGATTGGAGTTTCAGCCTCAGCATCAGCCCTTCCAATGAATAATCAGGACTAATTTCCTTTAGGATGGACTGACTGGAGTCCAAGGGACTCTCAAGAGTCTTCTGCAACACCACAGTTCAAAAGCATCAATTCCTTGCCGTTCAGCTTTCCTTATGGTGCAGCTCTCACATCCATACATGACTACTGGAAAAACCATAGCTTTGACTAGATGGACCTTTGCTGGCAAAATAATGTCTCTGCTTTTGAATATGCTGTCTAGCTTACTCATAGATTTCTTCCAAGGAGCAAGTGTCTTTTAATTTCTTGGCTGTAGTCATCAAATGCAGTGATTTTGGAGCCCATGAAAGAAAAGTCTGTCACTGTTTCCATTGTTTCACCATCTATTTCCCATGAAGTGATGGGACCAGATGCCATGACCTTTGCTTTCTGAATGCTGAGTTTTAAGCAAACTTTTTTACTCTCCTCTTTCACTTTCATCAAGAGGCTCTTTAGTTCTTGTTTTCTTTTTGCCATAATGGTGGTGTCTTCTGCATATTTGAGGTTACTGATATTTCTCCCAACAATCTTGATTCCAGCTTGTGCTTCATCAAGTCCAGCATTTTGCATGATGTACTCTGCATATAAGTTAAATAAGCAGGGTGACAATATATAGTCTTGACGTACTTATTTCCCAATTTGGAAACCAGTCTGCTATTCCACGTACAATTCTAACTGTTGCTTCTTGACCTGCATACAGATTTCTCAGAAGGCAGGTAATGTGGTCTGGTATTCCCATCTCTTGAAGAATTTTCCACAGTTTGGTGTGATTCACACAATCAAAGGCTTTAGCATAGTCAATAAAGCAATAGTAGATGTTTTTCTGGAACTCTCTTGCTTTTTCGATGATCCAACGGATATTGGTAATTTGATCTCGGGTTCTTCTGACTTCTCTAAATCCACCTTGTACATCTGGAAGTTTTCGGTTTATGTACTGTTTAAGCCTCACTTGGACAATTTTAAGCGTTATTTTGCTAGTGTAAGGAATTTGATTCGGTCATATCTGAATGGTCTAGTGGTTTTCCCTACTTTCTTCAATTTAAGTCTGAATTTTGCTCCAGTGGAAGTGACAAATAAATTCAAGGGGTTAGGTCTGATAGAGTGCATGAAGAACTATGGACAGAGGTTTGTGACATTGAAAAAGAGGCTGTGATCAAGAACATTCCCAAGAAAAAGAAATGCAAAAAGGGCAAAATGGTTGTCTGAGGAGGCCTTACAAAAAGCTGAGAAAAGAAGAGATGCAAAACACAAAGGAGAAAAGGAAAGATATAACCACTTGAATGCAGATTTCCAAAGAATAGCAAGGACAGATAAGAAAGTCTTCCTCAGGGATCAATACAAAGCAATAGCAGTTTTCATTCCATTCCCAAACAAAGGCAATGCCAAAGAATATTCAAACCACCACACAATTGCACTCATCTAACACACTACCCAAGTAATGCTCAAAATTCTCCAAGCCAGTCTTCAACATTACATGAACAGTGAATTTCCATATGTTCAAGTTGAATTTAGTCGACGTATGGCAAAAACTACTACAATATTGTAAAGTAATTAGCCCCCAACTAAAATAAAAAAAAAATAAAATAAAATAGAAAAGGTAGAGGAACCAGAGATCAAATTGTCAACATTTGTTGGATCATCAAAAAGAAAGAGAGTTCCATAAATACATCTACTTCTGTTTATTGACAACATCAAAGCCTTTGACTATGTGAATCACAACAAACTGGAAAATTCTTCAAGAGATGGGAATACCAGACCACCTGACCTGCCTTCTGAGAAATCTGTATGCAGGTCAAGAAACAACAGTTAGAACTGAAAATGGAATAACAGACTGGTTCCAAATAAGAAAAGGAGTACGTCAAGGCTGTATATTGTCACCCTACTTATTTAACTTATATGCAGAGTACATCATGAGAAACGCTGGGCTGGATGAAGCACAAGTTGGAATCAAGATTGACAGGAGAAATATCAGTAACCTCAGATATGCAGATAACACCACCCTTATGGCAGAAAGTGAAGAAGAACTAAAGAGCCTCTTGATGAAAATGAAAGAAAAGAGTGAAAAAGTTGGCTTAAGACTAAACATTCCGAAAACTAAGTTCATGGCATCAGTCCCATCACTTCATGGCACATAGATGGTGAAACAATGGAAACAGTGAAACATTTTATTTTGGGGGGCTCCAAAATCACTGCAGATGGTGACTGAAGCCAATAAATTAAAAGACACTTGCTCCTTGGAAGAAAAGCTATGACCAACTTAGACAGCAGAGACCTTCAAGAGCAGAGACATTACTTTGCCAGCAAAGGTCCATCTAGTCAAAGCTATGGTTTTTCCAGTAGTCATGTATGGATGTGAGAGCTGCACCATAAGGAAAGCTGAATGCCAAGGAATTGATGCTTTTGAACTGTGGTGTTGCAGAAGACTCTTGAGAGTCCCTTGGAATCCAGTCAGTCCATCCTAAAGGAAATTAGTCCTGATTATTCATTGGAAGGGCTGATGCTGAGGCTGAAACTCCAATCCTTTGGCCACCTGATGCCAAGCACTGTCTCATTGGAAAAGACCCTGATGCTTGGAAAGATTGAAGGTAGGAGGAGAAGGGGATGACAAGATGAGATGGTTGGATGGCATCACCAACTCAATGGACATGAGTTTGAGCAAGCTCCAGGAGTTGGTGATGGACAGGGAAGCCTGGCATGCTGCAGTTCATAGGGTCAGGAAAAGTTGGACACAACTGAGTGACTGAGCTGAACTTGCTAGCGTATGAGATTAGTGCAGTTGTGCAGTAATTTGAACATTCTTCGGAATTGCCTTTCTTTGGGATTGGAATGAAAACTGACGTTTTCCAGTCCTATAGCCACTGTCGAAATTTTCCAAATTTGCTGGCATATTGAATGCAGCACTTTCACAGCATCATCTTTTAGGATTTGAATTATCTCAGCTGGATTCCATCACCTCCACTAGATTTGTTCATAGTGATTCTTCAGAGCACCCACTTGACTTCTGACTCCAGGATGTTTGGCTTTAGGTGAGTGATCACACCATTGTGGTTACCTGGATCAGTAAGATCATTTTTGTATAGTCATTCCATACAAAATTCTATATAAAATTCAAATTATTGCAAAAATTGGACTCAAATTGAAGAAAGCAGGGAAAACCACTAGACCATTTAGATATGGCCTAAATCAAATCCCTTACAATTATACAGTGGAAGTGACAAATAGATTCAAGGGATTAGATATGATAGACAGAGTGTCTGAAGAACGAGGGACAGAGGAACATGACATTGTACAGCAGGCAGTGATCAAAGCCATCCCCAAAACAAAGAAGTGCAAAAAGGCAAAATGGTTGTCTGAGGAGGCCTTACAAATAGCTGAGAAAAGAAGAGACGCTAAAGGCAAAGAAGGAAAGGCAGGATATACCCATCTGAATGCAGAGGCCAAAAAATAGCGAGGAGAGATAAGAAAGCCTTCCTCAGTGATCAGTACAAAGAAATAGAGGAAAACAATAGAATGGGAAAGACTAGAGATCTCTTCAAGAAAATCAGAGATCCCAAGGGAATGTTTCATGCTAAGATGAGCACAATAAAGGACAGAAACAGTGTGGACCTAACAGAAGCAATGCACAAGGCAGCCCACCAAAAGGTTTACTGAACTCAAAATGTCAAAACTGCTGAAGTTGGGAACACCCTCTCTGGGCCATGGGCACCTATCATAATAATCTGACTTGCAATTTATTTTTAATTGATTGACATAAGCTGAATATTCCCTTTTTCTCACCTTCCCCTTCCTCTCTCTCTCCAAGAATTTGTACTGTAAGTCACATAACTGACTGCACGTTTAGTTTAGTTTTTTTTTTTAAACACTTTCATACCCTTGCCTCAGTGGATCATCAAACTTCACTGTACCAAGAGGAGAAGTAAAGTATAATAACAGAAATATTACTAGGCTTAAGGTCTAGCTTGAATCTGAATTCACTTATCAACTGTATAACCATGGGAAATGCAGAAAATCACACTGAGTCTTAGTGATTTTTTATTGCAAAAATGATAGCATAAGATTGTACTTTTTCTTACCTTAGTTCTAACTCTACTTGGGTTCAAACAGAATGGCAGCATTCCCATATTACACACCAGGAGACTGCAACTCAAATAAAGTAATTCAATTTCCCTCTGTAATGTGATTTATAATATCCACAGAAGAGGACCCTTATCTCAGTGGCACTCAGTAAGATGAAACATCAGTCTATTGAAGAACTTTTTGCTTCATTATTATTATCATTAATTCATAGGTTCATCTCAATGTGAACACAAATATTACATACAGATAACTGAAACTCAAACGGACCATTCACTTTTTCCCCCTTTTTAAGTTGACAAATGGCCTTACCCAGGTGTGGAGGTGAGCCCATACTCACATCATGACCCTAGCCTGAAAATATAGTTCTTTCATTTTCTTGGCTGCAAAATGTGGTTTTTCCTTCCTTACACCTTCACTTTCTGAGCTGCTTCAGAAACACATCTGTTTTCTATCTGGTGAGAGAGGAAAACATGAATGCTTTATTATGCCCTATATAATCTAATACATTACACTGCTTAGGGACTGTGTATTTTGTAAAAAAAAAAAAAAATCAGAAATCTCTAGAGGTACAAAGACAGATCTAGAACAGACAGCTTCCATGAACAAGGAGATGCCAGGGACATCCCTCAGATCTTCCAGTGGTCAGGCTCAGGGGTCCAACCTGCTCTTTTCAAGACTGACAAGTGATCACTTAATCCCCTAACAAATTTTATTTATAGAGGAGCACTTGAGATTGCAGTCCACCTGCACACATCTGTTTGGAAGATCCACTAAGGTCTGGATAGCAGCCTCATTCTGTAATCAGTGAGAGAAGTCAAAATAAGTAACGGCTGGATTCAGGCCCTTCCGAGTATCTTCCCCGGACATGGCCAAGGCACTCTCCATTGTTATATCAGGCTGCTCTCCAGACTAGAAGACCACCATGATAAAGGCAACCCCTCTAGTGCTATTATGCTGAAAGAAAAGCCCTTCTCAATGCCCAACTTGTAATTTAATGAGATTCCCAAATACTCTTATAGTCCAGGGATGAACTTCAGTCTTTTTGTTATTATCCTTTCAAAGAATAAAAATATCCAGTGGTCAAGTCCAAGTTGATATCACATATTTTATTTTATTCAATGAAAACGCATCTTTTAAACTATTTCCTTTTGGATTGGTCTCTGGGAAAATAACATTCTAAAGAAGAAAGCAAAAATCTTATATGAAATTTGGCAAAATATTTGGGCAAGTAATTCATAGAGAAAGACATATGAATGGACCATATATGAAATATTCTCAATCCCTTTGATAACTAGGGAAATAAAATTAAAATTCAATAAGATCTATCTTTACTCCCATCAGATTGGAAAACATTAAGAAGTTTGAAAATGTTAACTTTTGGCAAGACTGTGAAGAAAAGGAACTCGTATCTGTTGTTGGTGATATAACTGATTTAAGCTCTTTGAAACAGATTGAGCAATAGCCAGCAAAGCATTTTGTCACCTACTGGTAAGATTCCTCAGTGTGTATCCTCTCAGTGTTGTTTCGTTTAGATCTGTGATAAATATCAGTGGATAAAGAGCATTATTCCAACATTTCTGGAGAAGATTCCTGGGGAGTCAGAAGGGGATAGGAACTAGAGCCTATTTGAGAAGCTCAGACCCCAAAAGAAGACCCAGCTCTTCCATCACACTAGGAGAGGGGGAGGAAGATTGTGGGTTTTGAGAAAGGTCTCATCTAATGGCTTTTATTTGGTCTACAAATTATAGAATAGGTTGAGGAGAGGATGTGTTGAGGGCTTGACAAGAACCCTGATATTGTCTGTTTCTAGTTGAGAGCAGGAAAACTGCTTATTAGAAAAAGAATAGAGTCAAATTGTGAAGCAATATTGTGGGGACAGTATAAAGATCAAGGAGGTCCATCAACTGGTGAGCTGAGACTCACTCAGCTCTGTCTGATCCTAAAGCTGATAGCTCTTCTTGCCTTCCTCCCAAGGCTAACGGTTTCTTTCATGGCACCCACACTGGCACTTCAAAGCTGCTGCCACTTGCTTTCAGTTCATTTCTTCTTCCTAATCCCTGCCCATAACTCTCCGCTCTCTGTCCCCATCCGCATCTTGGTACACAATCCAGAATTCTCAGTAAACGACTGGGAAACTCCCTAAGTCACAGCTGTGCAAGTTGGCACAGGGGATTTAAATTGTGCAGAATGACATCTTGAAGTGTGATTGGGCTTCCGGTTTTATGTTTTTGTTATGGGTGCACACTTGTAAAAACAAAGGTGAATGGTTTATTTTAGAGCACAGTTTCCCTAGAGGGAATTAAACACTGTACACTGCAGGTGGGAGATAATGCCATATATTTTTACACACTACTCAATATGTTTCTTCTATATTTCATAGGGAGGTGATACATAATATGTATGTTTACATAAACATGTACATATGCATGCTATGTATATACATACATATGCTCTGGAGAGTAAATAGAGACGCATAACATACATATATGTATACACGTACTAATGTATGTATAAATGTATGTGTGTGTGTATTTTATCACCTTCCTATAAAATATAGAAGAAATACATTGTGTCAGTATGCAAAAATATACTGTCTTATCTCCCTTCTACAATGTATTCCATTCCCTTTTGTGAAAATAGGTACTCTAATATAAAATAAAATATCTTTGTGATAAGGAAAGAAAGAGAGAGAGAAAGGATATAACAAAATATTTACCATCTAGTAAGGAATGGGCACAGACAGAATCAGTTCAGTTCAGTTCAGTCGCTCAGTTGTGTCTGATTCTTTGTGACCCCATGAACGGCAGCATGCCAGGCCTCCCTGTCCATCACCAACTCCCAGAGTTTACCCAAACTCGTCCATCGAGTCAGTGATGCCATCCAACCATCTCATCCTCTGTCGTCCCCTTCTCCTCCTGCCCCCAATCCTTCCCAGCATCAGGATCTTTTCCAATGAGTCAACTCATCGCATGAGGTGGCCAAAGTATTGGAGTTTCAGGTTCAACATCAGTCCCTCCAATGAACACCCGGGACTGATCTCCTTTAGGATGGACTGTTTGGATCTCCTTGCAGTCCAAGGGACTCTCAGGAGTCTTCTCCAACACCACAGTTCAAAAGCACCAATTCTTTGGCACTCGGCTTTCTTCACAGTCCAACTCTCACATCCATACATGACCACTGGAAAAACCATAGCCTTGACTAGACGGACAGAATAGATGGTAGCTAAATCATTACTTTAGCCATACTGGGGCACACTGCTGAGTGTCAGCCCTGTCTGTGTGTTCCCAGGACTACACAATGTGTAACGCTGGATCCAAAAAAAGATACAGACTTCTTGTCAAGAAACTAAAGATCTTGATAATGCAAATAATGGAGGTCACCATTTCTGCATTAAAATGAATCACCTATGAGGGCTGTATGCTTTGGGTTTTTCAGGGTAGTTCTGATTCTAATTAAGACACAACTCTCTTAGTCACCATACTATTCTGAAATTCCATCATTTCATTTTGATACCTATACTTCACATACATCCTTTTACACCCAGCAGGGGCACAGAAAACTTTGTCAGGGTTTTGACTTGTAGTTCAGGAGGTAGATTCCTGTAGGATGTATAATGGTGATCTAGCTTTTATCTGAACGTACACATATGTGTTTCTTTTCTTTTTTTTTTTCCAAGAGAAAGGCACTAATGCATAGGCAATAAATTCTAAGTAAAGACTTATGATTTCAAGTCTCACAAACTATTCTCTGGACCTCTCCTGGACTTGAACCAGTCTATTGGCATGAATAGCTCCCATTTCAACACTAACTGCTGAGAACTCTCCTGCCTAGCAGATGAAAGACCAGATAGATTGATCAATGCAAATAGGCAAAATAAAGATAATGCATCTCTATGACCTTCAGATTCTCTTGATTCACCTCTCCATTGGAGGAACATAAAAATTTACTTGAAAAGTATTTCAAATATCATCATGATATAGGGGAAAAAAACAAATTAATTAACAGTAAAGCACTGGTATAGAATTCTGATGACTCTGACCTTGACATGCTGATGATTCAGATCAGTATGAAAGAATGCAGGGTAACTATCTTCAATGCATAAAAGCATCAGAACCCTTTGAAAGTTATTATAAAGCCAAGTTTTCATTTTTGGATGAAAATCTTATGGTCTTTAACACAATCAGTTGTTTCATCAGAAACATAAGTTCAATACATTTTATAATGAATTATAAATCAAGTAACGAGGAAGGTAGCAGCATTAATTCATGTACTAAGCATTCCCATACAACAACAGAAGGCTGAACAATGCAACACAAGTGCACTGAATCCTTGACAAGGCTTCTTTCTTTTCTAAAGAAAGAAAAAAATAATTAATATAGGTTGTGATGAAACAGAATTTGGGGATGGGTAGCATCTGGTAAGTAGAAAGGAGAGAAGAGCATATCTGAGGAAATTAACGTATAGAGAAGGTAACTGAGCATCAGCAAAGACTCAGGGCAGTAATGATCAAGCACACTTAGAAGTCTTCCATGCTGTCAGGATGACAAGGGTAATACTGGTTTTGTTCCTAGCTGTTCAGTTCAGTTCAGTCACTCAGTCATGTCTGACTCTTTGCAACACCATGGACTGGAGCACGCCAGGCTTCCCTGTCCATCACCAACTCCCAGAGCTTGCTTAAACTCATGTCCATTGAGTTGGTGATGCCATCCAACCATCTCATCCTGTCGTCCCCTTCTCCTCCTGCTGTCGGTCTTTCCCAGCATTAGGGTCTTTTCCAATGAGTCAGTTCTTTGCATCAGGTGATCAAAGTATTGGAGTTTCAGCTTCAGCATCAGTCCTTCCAATGAATATTCAGGACTGATTTCCTTTAAGATCAACTGGTTGGATCTCCTTGAAGTCCAAGGAACTCTCAAGAGTCTTCTCCAACTCCATAGTTCAAAAGCATCAATTCTTCAGCACTCAGATTTCTTTATAGTCCAAGTCTCACATCCATACATGACTACTGGAAAAACCAAAGCTTTGACTAGATGGACCTTTGTTGATAAAGTAATGTCTGCTTTTTAATATGATGTCTAGGTTGGTCATAGCTTTTCTTCTAAGGAGCATGTGTCTTTTAATTTCATGGCTGCAGTCACCATCTGCAGTGATTTTGGAGCCCCCCAAAAATATTCTTGTCACTATTTCCATTGCTTCCCCATCTATTTGCCATGAAGTGATGGGACCAGATGCCATGATCTTAGTTTTCTGAATGTTGAGTTTTAAGCGAACTTTTTCACTCTCTTTTTTCACTTTCATAAAGAGGCTCTTTAGCTCTTTTGTTCCTAGCTGCCTGATATATAGGAGGTACACAAAAAATCTCTTGTTCAATGAATTGATATGATACAATGTATATTGAATGCCAGACTAATTGGACAAACTGTAGCAACCATAAACTCTGGACAAAATATAAAATTCAACCACACAAAGGCTCTGGGAGGGAATAGGAGAGAGAATGGAGTAGGAATTGATACTTCAAAGAAGGGCATGACTTTTGTGATTAGTTTTACATATTAACTGAGTTCTACAGCTTATAGATGACTGATCACAGGACTTCTCAGCCTCCATAATCATGTTAATCATGTACATATATACCTATCTGCTTACTTGTTTCTCTTTCCCCAAGAATGCTGATACAGTTCTGGGTTAATACTCTGTTTCTATACATTATCTGAAGGAGATAGGTTCCCTTGTGCATGCTACAAATAGGGAAAGCTTCAGGAATTATACAGTCTTACTGGCCTGAAAATACAGAGGATTACATTTAAGCAACTATAGCCATTGGAAAGTGGGGAGAGAAATCCTGGAAAGGAGAAAGTAAGAGATGGAAAGTCCCCAGTACTGTAAAACAATTCTTCCCAGATCTCTGGATGACTCTTGAGCCAGGTATGTACAAAGTGTATTTCAAGTAAATACACTGAAACTAAAAGAACAGGCCTGAGAACAGATGGTCAACCATAGAGGAGACAGTTTGCAGTTGAGTTCAGCCAAGTTAACTGCCAGTTTAAAAATTTCTCAATACTCTTTGAAAGAATATGACAAAATCCATAATCCTAAAACACTGAAGCGAAATGGCTAGGATAAGAGTAATTTTTTAGCATACAAAGAAAGAAGTACATTATTTTAAAGAAAAGAGAAGATAACCTTGAGATGATCTAATGTTGGAATTAGCAGATAAATTTTTAAAGCAATTTGTATAATTGTGCTTAAAGAAGTAAGGAAAAGTATGCTTGTAAGGAGCTAAATATCATAAATCTTAGCATTAAAATTATACAAATATAAAATAGAAATCTGAAATATACAGGGAAAATCACTGGAGAAAAATGGATTTAAAAAAATGGAGATAACAGAAGGAAGTCGTGATGAGGACAGACCAGTAGACACAAATCTGAAGGATAGAGATAATAAAGATTGAAAAAAAATGAACAGAACCTCAGAAATCTGTGGGGTCAATATAAAAACGTGTAACATATGCATGATTGGAGTCCCAGAAGGAAAAGAGAGGTGGAAATGAACAGTGAAAAATAAATTAGAAGAAATAGTGACCAAAATTTCCCAAAGTCATAAAGTTATAATTTCTACAAATTCAGTGATCCACATGTATAATAAATACATATACTACCATATCATTTCACATTAGCACCAAACTACAGAAAACCACAAAAGAGAGAAAATTTTAAATATGGATGAGAAAAATTAGATACCATTTAGAGTTTTCACTGGTTTTCCATTAGATAAAATGGAGGCCAGAAAAAAGATGAAATAATGTCTTAAATTTTCTAAAAGAAAAAAAATGCATATACACAGGGAAATCTATCATCAGTGAAGATATTCCTTCAGAGTAAAGGCAAAATAAAGACATTATTTTAAAAAGTAAAAGAAAATTAAGGGAATTGTGCAATTAGAAATGCTAACATCTTCAGGCAGAGGGAAATTATGCCAAATTAAAAAAAAATCAAATATTTCAGATTGACAAAAAAAGAGCAGTCAATAGAAATGTGTAATGGAAATGGCAAATATATGGAATGAAGAATACCAATGAGGATCTTCAAGTATGAGCTTGAATTTCTTTGTGAGTTTGTAATCCATTCGTTAATCTGTGAAATGTTCCAAGGAAATGTAAAGAAAATGTCAAAGATTCATATATATAGCATAATAGAATACCTGGAAAATGAAAAATAAGAGAAAGCCATATAGAAAGTTAGGGCAAACATATAGCTTGTGTGGGCTTCCCTGGTAGCTCAACTGGCAAAGAATCCACCTGCAATGCAGGAGACCTGGGTTCAATCCCTGGATTGGGAAGATCCCCCAGGAGGAGGGCCTGGCAACACACTCTAGTATTCTTGCCTGGAGAACCCCATGGACAGAGGAGCCTGGTGGGGCACAGTCCTTGAGGTCACAAAGAGTCCAACATGACTGAGCAAATAAGTACAGCACATAGCTTGTTTATAACATATCAATAAGGTCTTACAAGTTTTTCAGAAGCCACTCAGCAATCTGTTCATAAAATTTAAGTTTCATTGGAAGAGAAATTTAAAAGATGCAGTTCACTTTTAGGTCTTGTGCATTTGCTGGTAAAGAAGTTAAAGGAAGGCATCTGAGAATCCCAAAAAGAGAAAATGCGGCATCACAGGGCAGGCTACTGTTGGGAGGAGACATGCTCCATCCCTTAGCAGACCTACAAGTTCTGTAAGCAAGGACACAGCACAGTGTCACAGGAGACAAGATGCTAATGACAGTGAAATGCAGGATTTCTAGTTGGTAGAGATTTCAGAGACATAATGGTTCTAATTATTATTTTTAGGAAGGAAATTAGGGCCCAAAGATGTTTCATGATGTTAGATGTCAGCAAACATTTTTGACATCAAAACTAGGATAAGAACCAAGAAAAAAGAATAAAATTTGGCAACAAATAATCATTAGGCATATAAAGAACAATTTATACTTTATTTGCCTAGAAGAAGAGTGGTCTAGAAAAGATGTAGCATACCTTCATTTAACTTCCTATAAATTCTGTAAATTCTGTTATTTTGTTTGCATCTCCCCTTTCTCTTTTATAAAATAAATAAATAAAAATACAATGGATGATTCAGTCTACTGTGTACGGAATTTTACCATGTACATTATCGTACATTATATCTCTCTCTCTCTCTTTATGTATCATATAAATGTTCTATATTGAGAGGAAAAAGATACATTGTATCTTGTTGGAGCCACTACATTTTTGTATCTTTTTTACAGCACCTTAGCCGTGATTTAACTAATAGAGAAATTGTAACAAGTAAGCTGTGCACTGCCATAACAAAAACTTTAAAACATTTTTTTTTCTTAATGGTTTGGTGTTGGGTGGCAAAAACACAGATACCAAGGCAAGCAAGTTATAACTTTCAAGAAAGACTGTTAGTTTTTCAAGACTTACTCCAAAAATCCTTGTTTGAAAACCTAGGAATGAGTTTATGTGTCAAATGCTCCCTGCTGCTTCTGGCAAAATCTTACAAAAGGAAAATTTTGAGCAAGAACAAGCCCACGAGCAGGCAAAGTGGAATGAAACTGAGCTCTGGGGACGAAGATATTCCTTAAATTTAAACCAAATGGATATCCAGATATTGGGGAGCTTCAGGATGGAACAGCTTTACTGTTGCTGCAGCCAAAACAGCAATTGACAAGATTCCAGACCTTCCTCCAGCATTTCTCATTAAGTTTTGTCAACCAGAAAACAGAAGTCAGTTCAAATAAAGACAACATGATGGTGCGTTTTCACCCAAGCTTGCTGCTTCAGTGAACTTAAGGAATCACAAAAATGAAGGCGAGAGAGAGAGAGAAACCAAGCACAGGGGTCAGGAAATAAAACTGAATGCAGAGGGTTTAGATTTCTGTCTAGAAGAGAGTTTCAAGTCTAGTTTCTTGCACATGGTACTGATAGCAGCAAATAAACTGTCTACTACAGCTGAGGAAGTTGTATTACTAAAGAGACTAGAAGCCAAGTTGACAAATGCCTGTGATTTTTCACTCCTTGAAGCAATGCTTGTCCTATATCTCTGTGTGACGCTCAGTCGCTTCAGTCGTGTCCGACTCTTTGTGACCCCACGCACTGCAACCCACCAGGCTCCTCTGTCCATGGGATTCTCCAGGCAAGAATACTGGGGTGGGTTGCCATTTCCTACTCCAGAGGATCTTCCCCACCCATAAATTGAACCCGCATCTCTTACATCTCCTGCATTGACAGGCGGGTTCTTTACCACTAGTGCCACCTGGGAAGCCCAAACAGTTACAAAGCTATGCACTACCAAGAGCTGAATATGTTTCCTCATCAGCTTCTGTTGTGTCCCAAAGGTAATGAAAAAGATGGTGAAGTCAAGGCTTCTGGAGCGTAATCAACAAGAGAGCTCTTCCCTGAGAGGAAGACCTTTGCTGACAGGTTGCGAGTATTTGCTGTGCCTGCCCAGAAGGATTTGGTAACTACAATGAATCACCGACTTCTGTGTGCTTTCCATTTTTTCCTTTTCCTCATGGGAATTGAGTTGAGGTATATCATTGCCGTGATATACTGGGACTGAGCGAAGGCAGGTAACTTGCTGAGAAGCTTATAAGCTGCTAGCCTGCAAGAAGCTAGAGCTGGGCTTGATGAAAGAGGAATCCATACCACGCACAGACATGGACTTTGAACTGGTTACAGTAGGTGGATGAGACCCTGAGTTTTTCCATTCGAGTTGAGTAAGTTTTGAGAGGGTAATGCATGATTTGATTGGCTAGGAAAGGAAGACAGGGATAGAAACTTGATTTTCTCTCAAAAGCCATCCCCTCTTCTTCCATAGAAACAGACCCTAGGAACATGAGCTTTCATTGGTCCTCTATCTCTTTAGGGTGGCAAAGGCCAGTCAGCTAGAGGCTATATCTCTAGTCATCCCTTGTAGATCAGTGCAGCCACGAGACCAGTTTCTCATCAGGGATGTGTGAGTGATGTGATGAAAACAAAGAGCATGTCCCTGAGTGATCTCTTGTAGCAGAGCTGCCAGGCTGTCCTGTTCTACCCGGCTCCAAACCTGTTCCTTGAGAGAATCACTGTGTTTTATGGTTTCTTTTTAACAGCAGCTTGTGTATTCTTGCCTGGAGAATGCCATGGCCAGAGGAGCCTGGTGGGCTACAGTCCATGGGGTCGCAAAGAGTCGGACATGACTGGGTGACTAACTTTTTCACTTTTTCTGTGTATACTCTAAGCCACACAAGGAATCACTTTGATTACACACAGTTTTCAAACTTAGACACTTACTTTAAGAAGTAACCCACACAAAGTTCAATGTCTCTGTATTGTGAGCCTTAAGCAAGAGGTTGTTGGACAAATGATCTTTACAGTTCATCTTTTTCCACTCCTCCTTGTAGAACAACTGAGGACTGGCGAAGTTCAAGAATACTGGGTCATGTTACCAATGAACCGGTACTTGGAAAGTTAATGATTCAAGGCATTTAATTTCCACCTTTCTTACTAGATCTTCCATCTGAAGATTCAGTGGATAAGAGAATTAGAAGGGGCAGAGGCTTGGTTTGCCCTCCTCCTCTCTGCCCTTCTAACAGCCCAGCCACTTAAGAGGTAGGAACTGCAAGTCTTCTTTCTTTGATTCTCATTTGGTCTCCATTTCACACACTTTTCCTCCCATTTATCTAAATTGGTTTTGGTTATCTAGCTTTCTTTCTCTTCGCTTTTCCTCACCTCGACTTCTGTTTGGGTGTTAAATCAAATTCTGTGTTTTCATCTCTCTCTCTCCTGTTTTATACTGGAGAATGTGAATAAGTTCTCGGCCAAGAACTTTGAATACTATATGTGCACACTGTTGTTTAGTCTCTGCATGACTTCTTATTATGTGCAACCATAGGTACACCCCCCTCTCTCAAGGAGTGATTTCTTCTGGGAAGCTGACCATTTTCTCCAGAATTGTCTTTACAAAAGAGGGAAGCAGACTTCCAGGCTCCAGGCACTCCCAGCCTGTCCTGCACCACTGCTGGATTTTGTCTAACTCAAGAGAAGATATTGCTATTGATTTAGCTCTTGATTTGCAGATTATAACATAGAAGTGTAAATCTCTTCCCACATTGCTGTATATCTCTCCTGAGATGGTTCCTCTGTATATGGCTATTGTGGATAGACCAGTTTTTTCCATGTTCCTGAATATTATATGGCATTTGAAAACTTTTCTTTCTGCCATACTCTCCCCTACTCATCACCTGACCAAATTAAGCCCATCATTCTCTCATTTATTTATTTATTTATTTATTTATTTATTTAATTTTAGTTGGGGGCTAATTACTTTACAATATTGTAGTAGTTTTTGCCATACATTGACATGAATCAGCCATGGGTTCACATGTGCTCCCCCTCCCGAACCCTCCTCCCACCTCCCTCCCCTTCCCATCCCTCTGTGTCATCCCAACGCTCCATCCCTGAGCATCCGTCCCATGCATAGAACATGGAATGGTGTTCCGCTTCACATATGACAATATACATGTTTCAGTGTTATTGTCCCAGAATGTCCCACCCTCACCTTCTCCCTCAGAGTCCACAGGACTGTTCTATGCATCTGTGTCTCTTATTCTGTCTCTCATATAGGGTTACCATTACCATCTTTCAAATTCCATATACATGCATTAGTATACTGTATTGGTGCTTTTCTTTCTGGCTCACTTCACTCTGTATAATGGGCTCCAGTTTCATCCATCTCAATAGAACCTATTCAAATGTAATTTTTTTAATGGCTGAGTAATATTCCATTGTGTATATGTACCACAGCTTCCTTATCCATTCGTCTGCCGATGGACATCTAGGTTGCTTCCATGTCCTGGCTATTGTAAACAGTGCTGCGATGAACATTGGGGTACACGCATCTCTTTCAATTCTGGTTTCCCTCGGTGTGTATGCCTAGCAGTGGGATTGCTGGGTCATATGGCAGTTCTATTCCCAGTTTTTTAAGGAATCTCCACACTGTTCTCCATAGTGGCTGTACTAGTTTGCATTCCCACCAACAGTGTAAGAGGGTTCCCTTTTCTCCACACCCTCTCCAGCATTTATTGCTTGTAGACTTTTGGATAGCAGCCATTCTGACTGGTGTGTAATGGTACCTCACTGTGGTTTTGATTTGCATTTCTCTAATAATGAGTGATGTTGAGCATCTTTTCATGTGTTTGTTAGCCATCTGTATGTCTTCTTTGGAGAAATGTCTGTTTAGTTCTTTGGCTCATTTTTTGATTGGGTCGTTTATTTTTCTGGAATTCAGCTGCAGGAGTTGCTTGTATATTTTTGAGATTAATTGTTTGTCTGTTGCTTCATTCTCTCTTTTTTTAGAGACTTTGACTTAAATTTTATAAATAATGAATAACACATATATATATTTAATTTTTCCTTGCTAAAGACTTTCTCTTTCTTACTCAACAGTATATTATGTATATTTATTCATCTAACTCATTGTTTTATGCAGCTCTACAATATTATACAGTATTAATATACCATACATTCAGCCCATCTGTCTTGATTCAATTTAAGTACTATCTCCATCCCAAAGTCTCCTTCAAACCCTTTGGCCCATGTGGATTTTCACATCAGACATCTTTTATATACACAAGCTAGAACAATGTTCAATATTAGGCTCTGTTTTACACATTTTTAAGAAATCATAATCCTTTGAAAGTAGGTACTGTACCTTAATTCTCCTTTTATCTTTGCAGTATCTAAGGTAACAAGTACTGGGTATTAAATATCATAATCCCTTTGGTTGCAAGAATTGTCTTAAACATCTACATCTTCCCAGCATCAAATATAGAGAATGCTCAGTATATATTCATTCATGTGAATGAATACAGGAATAAATAACTCAATTAAGCTTCATCCTCTTACTTTGGGAATATTTTAATATTTCCCAACTCCAATATTTGAATTAAAATGTGACACCCATTAATCCCATTTCTCTAATAAGACTGTACTTACAGAAGAGATGATAACATGTATGATGTTTTGACAATAGTGTCTATTAATAGAACATAAAGCAAAAAAAAATGAAAGCAAAGTGAAAATCCTATAAATGATTTTTTGGAAAGTTTGAAAACTGCTTTAAAGCTGAAAACAATCTTGCAAATTAATTCTCAGGTGAAAGTAAAAAGGAAGACATTCTCTCAGAGTTCAAAACTAGCCCAGAAGCAGGAGGGAGGTGGGGGCAGAGGCCACACTTCAAGAATACTAGAAAAGATTGTATAACAAATTAGGCTCCAGATGAAACTGCTCCTGATGGTACAAGAAATAATTATGCACAGCTACAGAATGCTGGTATGCATTAATAATAAAGATCAGTGTCGCCTTCTAGGGAAAGATACAGTCTTCTTTTAATTAACTTAAATTTTTTTTTTATTGAATTGATTGAAAAGCTCTTATCCTTTTTATTTATTTCTTTTTTACTTTCAAGCATTTTGTTCCTGAGCCCAGAGTACATTTATCCTTACCTGTCCTGCATTGCTGGTGGATTCTTTACCAACTGAGCTATCAGGGACGCAAAGTTACAACCTTAGGATGGATGCAGACTTACCAATCTGTGACCAAATTGCAAGCCTGGCTCATGAAACCCGTAAACATAAAACTTGGAATGATTGCTAAGTTTATTCAGTTTCCCTAACAGAAAACCTATATAGTTCATTGCAAGAAAAAAAATATTATTTTTCTACAGGCAAAGTGCACACTAAATCACTTCGGTCAGGTACGACTGTGTGAGACGTATGGCCTATAGCCAACCAGGCTTGTCTGTCCATGGAATTCTCCAGGCAAGGATACTGGAGTGGGTTGCCATACCCTCCTCCAGGGGATCTTCCTGACCCAGGGATCGTATCCATGCTCTTATGTCTCCTGAATTGGCAGGCAAGTTCTTTATCACTAGTGCCACCTGTGAAGCCCTACAGGAAAAGCAGAAACATAGTATTCCTCACACTAAGTTACTGAGGGGAAATTGTATGCTAAAAGAGGACTTGGGTACCTTACCCTGTGCAGTGCATCTAACATCTATACTTCATAGTATAGGACAGAGGACACAGGCATCCCTGTGGCTGATTCATGTTGATGAATGGCAGAAGCCATCACAATATTGTAAAGTAATTATCTTCCAATTAAAAATAAAATAAAAAAAAATAAGCTCCCCTTCTGGTTGGTAGACCACAATGGTCTAATTCAGCAATCAGTGTTGATTCAGAGCCAGTAGCTAGTGTTCTCTGAAAGGTGGGTTATTTCTTCTTTCTTCATTCATGTTACTCTGATCAATAGCTGCAGGTCCCTCCAGAGAAGGCTAGCAGAATAAATTATGGTATAAAATTTTGGTGGTATAGTAAGATTGTTCCTGAAATTGACTTGATTCCCTCCTCCCCACATTTATACAAGTTTACCCTGGGACTGTTCACTGGCTCAAGCCTGGGAATGTGTTGAGGTCTCATGTCTATAGTGTGTTGATTCATTCATATATGTTTTCACTAGAAATAGAGATTTTCGACTCAAACACATAAGGTAACACAGTGGTAGGATGCACACCTATTTAATTTAGAAGGACACCATGATTAATTAGCCAGTGCCGAAGATCTCTGTGGGTCAAATCCTTTTGATTACTACAACGGCTTGGCTTTCCTTCTGGTTACCACACCAACCCTGTCTCTGTGATTAAGTGTTTCCACGTGATACCTCTGACCTCAGGTTTCCATCATTTTGATTGAATTCAGAGAACTCAGTTTGATGACACTATTTGCTACTCTTATTTTTGTCCTGTAGGGAATAATCACCACAGAATTCTTTAGGATAATGGGGTTCTGCTCATAAAAGTAATTCTCAAGCTTTAATGAGGGTAGTATTCTCTGACCTCTTTTGGAAGACATAGTTAGGAGCTGAGTAAGCAGTTCTTGCATACTAATCTCACATACTAGCTAGTATTTCAACTTCAATATGTATTTCAACTTCATTCAGTGTAGTATTTCAATGATTCCACATTTCAACCAATCAAGGAACCAACTTTCAGTCACTCCCAACCACTCTGCTTAGTGTAATCACATCTACCAATTTGACTCAATCCAACACTATTTTCCTTTCATTCTTATCCAACATCCTTAGGTTCCACTTCCATATATATACCCCAGTGTCTGCCACTATAAACTGGAAAACAAAACAATTTATTTGTCCCTCTAGTATGTTCCAAACTTTGTCTGGTTATAAAATTAGAGGCAATAAGAGGTGACTGGATTAGGCGCTGAGAAGTTCAGTGATTCTCTGTAAGTTATTTGCCACAGAAGAAGGCACTACAACTTCTTCAAGAAAGAGGAGAATGATCTTAGGCAGGAGAAAATAATTGCTTATAGTGAAAAAAAAATTTTTTTCGGAATTTAGAGATTCAAAGTGAAAGTCAGTCGTATCTGACTCTTTGGGACCCCATGGACTGTGGCCCTCCAGGCTCCTGTTCATGGGATTCTCCAGGCAAGAATACTGCAGTGGGTCCCCTTCTCCAGGGGATCTTCTCAACTCAGGGACTGAACCCAGGTCTCTGGCACTGCAGGCAAATTCTTTACTTTCTCAGCCACCGGGGAGCTCCTTAGGGGTTCAAAGACTCCAGCTTCATTAGGAATATGCCCCTAAGACTCTGTTCTAGTTTTCAGGGTCCCATACCTTACTTAATCAATGGCCTGAAAGTAAAAGTATTGGTTGTTCAGTCATGTCTGACTCTTTGCGACCCCGCGGACTGTAGCGCACCAGGCTCCTCTGTCCATGGAATTCTCCAGGCAAGAATACTGGAGTGGGTAGCTACTCCCTTCTCCAGGGGATCTTCCTGACCCAGGGATCACATTGCAGGGATCACATCTGCATTGCAGGCAGATTCTTTACCATCTGAGTCACCAGGGAAGCCCAATCAATGGCTTAAAGAGAACATAAAAGACTTTGCTTGGGTATTAATTCCATTTGAAGTGTAATTCAGCAACCCGTAGAAAGAGACCTCAGCTTTTTTTTTTCATGAATCTGGTTTTTGTGAATCTTCAAGCTCTGTACTGCACTTAAGTACTCAAACAAACCCTTACCTACTAATTTTAAAGGAAAGATACAACAGCAGCAGCTAATTGATAACCCCAGGTTGTGCCTTCCACAGTCACTGACTTTTAGGTGTACATAGGTGATAATTTAAGAATTTTGCTATTTCATGGTATGAACAATCAGAGGTTCTTTTAGTACTAGAAAACTTTATCTTTGATTTCTTTAAATTGCATCAAAACATAGAACCATTTCTACACCTCCGAACCCATTTGGAAAGCCTATACTGCAACATCTTCTAATACCAGGAGAGTAAAATTATAATGAGTTATTTGGAGAATGGGATTTATTATAGAAATTAGAAATTATACTATTTTGGAAGAAGCTGGGAAAGTATAAAGTTCTGAAAGAATTTTTATAGTTGGAGGATAAGAGAAAAGTCACTAATAAGAAATCATGAAGAGAGGCTGGTAAAGAGATCTCAGGAAGACTTTGTCTCTGTACCTGGTGGTTCTGGAATCACTAAAAACCGTCAGGGGAGAAGACTTGAAGATTGGGGAAAAGCTGGATGTGAAGCAAGAGGGATCTGGAACCTGTGAGAACAAAGCAGAACCCAAGAAAGCAAGGTGGACTCTGTTTCTATCACTCACTGCAACTGAACCTGACAAGGCAAGTGACCTACAGGATGCACGCTTCCTCTTTCCCACAGCAAAAAAAAAAAAAAAATGCCTGCTCCAAGAAACGGAAGTGGCCTGAATGTTGCCCCATAGCCATGAGGTTAATAGCAGACTAGGGTCAGCGCTTGGTCCTGCAGTGGCCACTTGCATTTAGTTCCCACATGTATTGGATGATCCTTCACTCTCACTGTATAAATCACATGCAAAAATCTCCTAAGAGCAGCTCTAGGCAAGGCCCATATCAGGAAAAAAATACTGGAAAGTCCTCTCCCCAACATCCTTGTATTTTAGAGATGTGCCACAGTTAGTACTGTCAATGGTAAGGCTCCACAGCTTAAGACCCTAATCCCCACTGTATACTGAACTTACAAATGAGAAAAGTAAAACTCACATAAACCAAATAACTTGTGCAAATACCCTCTCAATCCCAAAGCCATTTATTGAACAGGTACTATATATCAGGAATTTAGATGAGTCTTTGGGCAGACAAAGGTGAATAAAAATGATCTCTACTATAGTCTTGTATTTTTCTCAGTTAATCTTTGGACAAATTATTTCATTACTCTTCAGAGCTAACAGCAAATCCTTTGTACCACTGTCAGAAGATCTTTATACCTGTTGAGTTTGAGGACATAAATAACTTAATTATCTTTCCTTCTTATGCACAGTGAGTCTGCCAGATGAAGAAACACAGTTTCTCATGGCATGGCTAACCTACACTTTGGGATTGTTGTTGGTTGGGGCTTTAAAGTCATACTTAAAGTGTATGTGTTTTTATTTCACTGGAAGATATTGATAGAATACTGATTTTATCTTTTCAATGTGTTTCTCAGTATGAAGTCAGTGTTCATAATACACTTGTCAATGTTGTGTCTGCTCTTGAGGAGAGGGTCTACTGCCTACATCCATGATACACAAAAGTGAAAGTGTTAGTTGCTCAGTCGTGTCTGACTCTTTGCGACCCTATGGACTGTATCCTGCCAGGCTCCTCTGCCCATGGGATTCTCCAGGCAAGAGTACCGGATCAGTTGGCCATTTCCTTCTCCAGGGGATATTCCTGACCCAGGGGTTGAACCCAGGCCTCCTGCATTGCAGGCAGATTCTTTACCTTCTAAGCCACTAAGGAAGCCCTACTGGAGCAAGCTATAAGGGAAGAGTGAAATCAATATTGAAATATCAAACGGTGTTCATGTGGATTAAAATAGCAAGAAACCATATAATTCAGCCATCTGGATCTATGACTGTAATGCCAATCCCGGGGTTTGACATTACATGTAAAAGTGCGTATTTCACAGATATTGCCCCTGACCACTGAATAACCTTGTGCTACAGTGAAAGGCAAAAATTGTGTCTTTTAAAAAATGGTCATTGAAAACTTTCCTCTAAGAAGCTGTGAGTCTACTTCTCCCATCCGTACCCAACTCTAGAAAAATAATAATTCTAGATAGAAATTATATTTTACAGTTGTAATGCCAATGATCTAACGGAATAACTGTAAGAATGCTTTCTTTTCTTTATTTCACTTTTACTAGCAGGAAAAAAAGGGGCAGGAGCTTCCCTGGTGGCTCACACAGTAAAGAATCTGCCTCCAATGCAGGAGACCCAAGTTCAATCCCTGGGCTGGAAAGATCTCCTGGAGGAGGGCATGGCAAACCCCTCCAGTATTCTTGCCTGGAGAATCCCGTGGACAGAGCCGTCTGGCAGACTACAGTCCATGGGGGTTGCAAAGAGTCAGATAGGACTGAGCAACTAACACACTCAACACACACAGCAGGAAAAAAAAAGGAGCATCATCTGTGAGATTCCCTAATCCTTTATTTGTATCCTATAATCCTCCTATCTGATTTTGCATGAAATAATGAGAAGAGATCCTTCTTCTAGGCCCAGGTGTTTATTTTTTAAGAGTCCAGTACCCTTTCCTTCCAATTCCATCTGTGCTGTAATCATTGTGATGCTTGTCTATTTTATAAAAACAAAAGCACATGAGTCTGGGTGAGGCCATCAGATTTAGTCATTTTTTTATGCATAGCAGGCTGAAAACTGTGTGTCTTAATTAGGTACCTTGCTAATTTATAGATTTTGTAAACTGATATATACATATACATATATATATACATATATATGTATATATATGTACATATATATGTGTACATATTACTTATAGATGGAAACAGGGGCTTCCCTGGCTCAGATCACCAGGTAAAGAATCTATCTGCCATGCAGGAGACTCACTTTCGATCCTTGGGTCGAGAAGATCCCCTTAAGAAGGGAATGGCTGCCCACTCCAGTATTCTTGCTTGGAGAATTCATGGACAGAGAGCTTGGTGGGCTACAGTCCATGGGGTTGCAGAGTCGGACACAACTGAGTGACTAAGCATGAACACACACACTTTATATTACCTTTTGCTTATCCTTTTGTTTATCCACTCATCCATTGATGGACACTTAGGTGGCTTCTACAATTTGTCTAATGTGAATAATTATGTTATTAAAGTTGGCATCCATATGTGTCTTTGTTTGAAATTCTTTTGGTATATACCCAGAAATGAAATTGCTGGATAATAGAGTAGTTTCATCTTTAACTTTTGAGAGATCGCCATGCTGGTTTTCATAGTGGCTGCACCATTTTATTTTACTACCAGCAATGTACAGTGGTTCATGGTTTCTCTACAACTTTACCAATGCTTCCTGTTATCTGGGATTTCTTTCTTGTTTGCTTGTTTTGCTAAGAGTCACCCTAATAGGATATATGTGAAGCAGCGTCTCCTTTTGGTTTTAATTTGCATTGCCCCCAAGCTTAGTGATATTAAATATCTTTTCTTATGTTTTTTTGTCCATTTGTATATCTTCTGTGGAGAAATGTCTATTTAAGTCTTTTGCCCACAAAGATTAACTTAAAAAGTATCAAAGACTTAAATGTAAGAGCTAAAACTCTAATACTCTTAGAAGATAATATAAAGGAAAAGAGCTTCATCACATTAGATTTGGCAATGATTTTTTTGGATATGATACCAAAGGCACAAGCCACAGAAGAAAAGTAGGCAAACTGACTTCATCAAAATGTAAAACTTTTGTGCATCAAAGGACACAACCAACAGAGTTGAGAGAATAAACCACAGAATGGGAGAAAATATTTGCAAAACTCATACCTGAAAAAGAATTGCAATCCAGAATATACAGAGAACTCCTAAAACTCAACAATAAAATTTTAAATGTTGGATGAAGGGTAATCATGAGAGTATTTGAATATTATCCTTCATAGAAGTTATCATTTTTTAATTTTTTTTTTTTTTACTAAACTTGTGCTAGGAAGCCCAAACTGATGGGATCTAAATTTTGAAGGTTAGAACTATTGAAGGCATGCAAGAGTAAAGAACTTCATTTCCTTTGAGTTTTTTTCCCCACATTTTCTTTCTAGTATTACATATTAGAAGGTAAACATTTATGAAATGTTTATGAAATGAGACATATCTGCATTTAGAAGTAGAGCAGGCACTTGCTATTAGCAAAAAGTATTGGGAATTTAGAGCAAATAATTAAGAAAAAAGCAGACAAGGCCGGGCAAAAGCTCCTGAAGGCAGGGAGCCATTTTAACTGGTGGTGGTGTGGTTGTGGGTGGGGTGGGGCTGAAATCTTGATTCCTAGTCCCTTGCTCTTTGCATTCACTGTGACTGAAGACTGTCAAATTGTAACCAAAGGTCTCGATCAGGAAAGGGGGAAGGAGAAAAATAGCCCAACTTTGGATGGAAATTACTACTCAACTTTGTAGGAGAGCAGTGAAGGGAACTCACTGGAAGTGAAAGCTGGCATAAGGAGAATGCAAATAATGTAAGAAAAACGCTACATTGAGCAAGATGGACTCAGATCTGTATATGATTACCTTTAATCTTATCATGATTGAACTTTAAAAAGACATCCTTAGTCACATATCTACCCTTTTCCTCATCTTTATTTTTAATCCAACTCATAGCTCTCATACTCTTTCTATGAAAGGAAACCTAGTGAAATGCTTCTTCTGCCCAAGCAGCACTTGCTCATCTATTAAGCTAAGGGGTGTCCATACTGTATTATCTATTGAGTGAACTGTTAAGCGAGATTGGGAGGGAAATTAATGAAGCACTGGAAAACTTGAAACTTAGAGGCATAATTTCCTTCCTCCATGAAAAGGAGGAACAGGATGTAATGCGGTTGACAAATCAAGCATGTTCACACTTTGATCCTTTATCTTGTAGGTTCTTTTCCAGTTTGAATACTAGGATAGTGGCATATGGTAATTTCTACAAATAAAAGTGAATTAACTATGTGGCATAATAACAAATAGCTAGAATTTCAGAAATATGTCATATATTTTCTTATTTTATGTACAAGAAATTAAGGATGCTAAATGTTTATTTAATATTGGTAATAATTTAACCTTTTAATGTTTAAACCGAATGTCTATTCAAATGAGTTAATGAAAGGTTCAAAACTTTCTCACTCTTTCTTTATTATGTCCTCATGTTTGAGTTATTCATGACCAAAGTTAGCATGAAACGACATAAGCATCCGATCTTTTTAAAATAATTACAGTGATGACACTTGTGGTTATTCTCTCATAACAAGAGAACTCAAGGCTGTGCTAGTGCAAAAGATGTGACGTTTTTTTTTTCTAAGAAGGAATAATGAAGATGCGAGTTTCCTTGCGGAAGAAGATTCTTGTTGCCACCAAGCAGATATTAATTTCCTGTTCAAAAGGGCCTAGATTGTCAACGTGACACTTTAATCAGCTACCAATGTGACTGGGGAACGCCGACTTCACAATCAATGTCAATGTATTTCATGTCTTCTCAACACTGCTTAGTCATTTCACTTCAGAAGTGCGTGAGGAGGGTCAATACATCTCATTAGTTTGTTTCATCTAAACGCAAGCACAACATGAGAACTTTGATTATATTATAAGAATTGCCTTAATGTGACACCGATTCCTTGATTGTGCAATATCAGACATTCAAGGGCTGGAGGGTAACCATATTATCCTTCACCGAAACATTTATTTAGCCTACACCAGTCAAACGTGCTACAGATGAAAGAAGAAAAGAGGAATCCAACTCAATTTACATAGTAGAGATGAGATTACACTGTCATAAATGCATTATAAAACAGGATCATGCAGAATAACTTGGAACAATGTCAGGGAAAAGTATCAATTCTTTCCACTGTCTGATTGTAGTAGTAAAAATATTTATGATTCTAAAATGTAATAGTTATTTTAACTGTATTGCTATATAATTAACATTTTTTTTCTCAATGGAATTTATAAGTTCATGACTATGAAGTAACAGAAAAGTGAATATGTTAGCCTCTTCTACTTCTTTCCTTTAGAAATCTTCAATGGTACTTTAATTCCACAACTCGTCTCTAATTTACTTTTCCTACTGACCACTTATTAAGGTGAAGAGATTACCACCTTTAATTTTTTTTTTATTAATGAAATGGATCTTAGGAAACATATATTTATTTTGACTTTTATTATATATGATTTGGTGCAAAGCTTCTTGTGGCTTGCTTTGTTTCATTTCTTCAAGTACCTGTGCCATTTGAGGCAACAGTATACAGTTAGGGTCTGAAAAATTGCCAATAAGAACATTTCTTTTTTACAAGTCAATTCCTGAATATAAGTTTCCTATC
Organism: Okapia johnstoni; assembly: GCA_024291935.2. Taxonomy (NCBI): domain Eukaryota; kingdom Metazoa; phylum Chordata; class Mammalia; order Artiodactyla; family Giraffidae; genus Okapia; species Okapia johnstoni. The sequence goes on from CM044326.1 coordinate 7,832,102, forward strand.
TGCTCAGATTTTTCTAGGACCGCCGAGTCTTCAGGAGGATGTATACTTTTATATATCTGAAATCACGTTTTTCTTACTACCTTCATTCTATTTCTTGAGAAAAAATTGCATAAAATATATTCTATTCTTTCTTTATAGAAATCAAATGATATTATTGACCTATTGTGAGTGTTATTTCTCCAAAATCTTACAATAAATGCATTTTATATTGCACTGACTAATGCGCTAGCATTAAAAACACAATTTTAAAGAAATCATACATCATTAATTTATTTTCTACATTCATTTTATTTCATAAATTAAATCAGCATTTTTTTTGCCAGGAAATAAAGATTATGTAAAAATGATAGTTTATGCAGTAATATAGTATATTCTTCCAAAAATATACTTATGAATTTTAAAATCCATTATGAAAAAGTCATTTGTACTATTGCTTGCTGTTGGTCAGTCACTAAGTCATGTGTGACTCTTTGGAACCCCATGGACTGAACACACCATGCTTCTCTGTCCTTCACTATCTCCTAGAGTTTGCTCAAACTCATGTCCACTGAGTCAGTGATGCCATCCAACCATCTCATCCTCTGCCCCCCCTTCTCTGCCTGCCTTCAATCTTTCCCATCATCTTTTCCAGTGAGTCAGCTCTTTGCTTCAGGTGGCCAAAGTACTGGAGCTTCAGCATCAATCCTTCCAATGAATATTCAGGACTGATTTCCTTTAGTAATGACTGGTTTGATCTCTTTGCTGTCAAAGGGACTCTCAAGAGTCTTTTCTAGCACCACAATTCAAAAGCATCAATTCTTCAGCACTCAGCCTTCCTTATGGTCCAACTCTCACATCTGCACATGACCACTGGAAAAACCATAGCTTTGATATATAGACTTTTGCTAGCAAAGTAAAGTCTCTGCTTTTTAATATGCTGCTTAGGTTTGTCATAGTTTTTCTTCCAAGTTGTAAGTGTATTTCATGTACTATTGCTACTGACCATTATCTCCATTATATCACAGTCTGAAAATTTATACAACTTGATAGTGGTCACAATCTAAGATGATAATAAAAAATATTTTTAGCATAGATTCTGGTGAAGATCTGTGTCAGTCACCAAACAAGAACTGAGAACATTGATACTGTTTCAGAACTGAGGACAGAGTGAATGGAAAGTGCCCATCAAATGGAGAAGACATCTTAACAGTAAAAAAACAAGGCAGGCAGCTCCATATAACCAATGGGTCAGTTTATTATGGAGTAATTTATTTACAGGGTGGGATTGAGATTGGGTGGGCAGTGATCTGGAAGCATTCACAGCTGCACTCCATACCCTGGAGGAGCCAGTGGGACAATTTTATAGTTAACCTAGAGTATGGAGGTAGGTTCTCGGACATGCATAAGATATGATTTATGAATGGATTACTAGTATCATGGGTGCCAAGAATATATCAGGGAAAGTTTTTGTCATTGTTTGGAGACAGACAGAAAATAATGGCTACCTGGTCTTAATGATTATTAAACAAATCTATTAACTACAAAGCCCTTGATAATAGAGAATTATTTCACTGCACAGTACACTCCCAGGTTGGGTCAGCTGAAGGACGAGAGGAACTGTCAGGGGCCAAGACGGCCTCAGTTATGCTACCAGCCACACAGATACAGAGAGAGAGAGTGTCTGTCTTATATATGGGGCACAGAGGGTATCTACTTGCTTTTAGATGCTTGGTGCCTGGCAATATGGTGGAGTCTCTGTGAGTTCTAATGTCTTTGGCTTTGAGCGACAAAACATTTAACCAAAAGTCATGTAAAGGTTACCCTGGAGAAAGGATAGGCTACCCACTCCAATATTCTTGGGCTTCCCTGGTGGCTCAGATGGTAAAGATTCTGCCCCCAGTGTGGGAGACAGGAGTTCTATCACTGGGTTGGGAAGCCCCCCGGAGGAGGGCATGGCAACCCACTCCAGTATTCGTGTCTGGAAAATTCCCATGGACAGAGGAGCCTGGTGGGCTACAGTCTGTGTGATTGCAAAGAGTTGGTCACGACTGAGTGACTAAGCATGCACGTAAAGGTAAAAGCTATTCTTCACACATAGAAATCTGGAGGTTAGTGGACTGGATGTGGGACTGTGGCTCAAATAAATCTTTTCCCCTTTTACCTATCCACACTCAGCCATGCTGTCCGTAACCTCATCATGTCAATTACTCAAGATGGCTCCAATAATTTTACCCTTACACAGCCATGTTCTGATGGAAGACGATCAACTTGGGGCTCCCTCATGCACATCACCCTTTCTTTTTGGAAAGATACTTTTCCCTAAACACCCTTGGTAGACATTCACATATAAGAACTGTCTCACATAACTAACCTTCTCACCAAGGGAAGATGGAGGGGGGAGTAGTTATAAATTTCCACTTCTATAATGAGATGTAGGAAAAGGAAGATGGTCACCAAGTAGGTAATCAATAGTGTGTTCTATAGCATGAGGGATATTCATCAGTAATAAGCAATAAGTAATAAAGTTTAGATCTAGGAAGAAAACTATAATTCTCAGTTCATTATAAAATTTGGGGAACTGATTTTTATAATTTCAAATACAAATATAATATTAATTTTTTTAAAGGTTGAATTTAAGGTAAAGATAATTAAATGAGATAAGTGAATTCTATAAAATAAAAAGAACTTCTTATACAATGAAATGCTATGCCAGCTTTGAAAAGGATGAGACAAATCTTTAGATTCTTGTAAGGAACTTTCTGAAATATACTTTTATGGTTAAGCAAACATATGTACACAAATATATTACTGAAAACTGAAAAGTGCTTGCCAGCATAAAATATGCACACACAGCAAATATACCCACAGACAATTTATGCTTGCAAATGCATTGAAAGCCCCTCAAAAGTTACTAAATAAATTTGTAACAATGCTTGAATCTAGAAACCTTTGATGTCTAGGGGTTAAAGAGAGAAAGAGACTAATTTTTCAGTAAATAGTTTTTTCATCTTTTGAATTTTATTCCATGTTGATATCTATTACCTGTTAAATGTATTTTATTTGTTATACCCAGGTATGTATCTGTGTTTATCTGTGCTGGGCTCAGTCACGTCTGACTCTTTGCTACCCTGTGTACTATGCCCTCCAAGCTCCTCCGTACATGGAATTTTCCAGGCAAGAATAGTGAAGTGGGTTGCCGTTTCTTCCTCCAGGAGATTTTCCCAACCCTGGGATCGAACTACATCTCTTGCTTCTCCTGCATTGGCAGGTGGACTCTTTATCACTAGTGCCACCGGTGTGTATATGTGTATGTATAAAAATAAACTCTAATATCATAAATACATAAATAGCATCACAATTAAATAATTAAATAAAATATTTATTTTCAAGGTGAGGGTGAGGAAGATAAGAGATTTATCACATCAAAGAGACCATGAGAATGTCCTATTGTGCAAGTTCAGAGCAAGGGCCAGGCGAAACCACAGCTTAATCTCAATGGTGGAAACACAGTATCGCCCCATATGTGAGTTTATAGGAATAAATTGGCCTAAAGTTGATTAATGGGAAAGTTCAGAATGATGTCTCCATATGCAGTATTAACTAATCCACGTCACCAGTTACAAAACATGATGATAATGATAAAACTTCAGGCGTTGGAGGGATGATTTGAGAGAATAGTACTGAAAAATGTATATTACCAAATGTGAAATAGATCACTGGTGCAAGTTGGATGCATGAAGCAGGGCACTCAAAGCCGGTGCTCTGGGACAACCCAGAGGGATGGGACAGGGAGAGAGGTGGGAAGGGGGTTCAGGATGGGGGACACATGTATATCCACAGCTGAAACCAACACAATGTTGTAAAGTAATTAGCCTCTAATTAAAATAAATGAATTTAAAAAACTTCATTGTTTATAAATCAATATTTCTTGCAAATACAGAAAAGTCCTTTGAATTAGAGTAAAATAATAAATTTAAACTAGGAGGATAAAAATTGGGCCTATTAACTGTACTCTAAGGAGAAGAATTTTCTTCATTCCTAATTGGTTTCTTTATTTTTATTTATTTATTTATTTTTAATTTATTTATTTTAGTTGGAGGCTAATTACTTTACAATATTGTAGTGGTTTTTTTCCATACATTGATATGAATCAGCCATGGGTTTACATGTATTTATTGGTTTTTAATATTTCAGGGACGCTGTAAAAGAGAGAACCACATTTTTGAGTGAATTTCTAGTTTAAGATTCTTTTTTCTCTCTTCCTCTCCCTTCCCTTTTCTTCCCTTTGCCTGCTTTTCTGCTTAGTAATTAAAGCAGAGGGAAATTTTAAACAAGCTCATCTTGAAATTGGTCATAGACAAGGATTTTTGATGACTTTCAGGTCTTTCTACTTCTAGAAGTTAGCCTCTTTATAAACTTGCCATATCCTGATATTATTGTTATTAGTAACAATAACTCTCAGCAAATATATCTCAAACCCCTCAGTTATAAGATCATTTCCAATTTTCACCATCAAGGGAACGTCCAAGGCATATTCCAGTTAAAGACTGACTATTGTCAAGAAGTCTAGCTCTGTTCAAAGTTTGAGCCATCATTTCTTCAAGGAATTCTGGAATTTTAACAGTTTAAACAAAAAGTGTTATACATTCTCATTTCCCATTGGGATACTCCTCCTCAGCCTCAGAATCCAACATTATGAAATATCATATGGGACTACATTCAATTTTATCTCATGCATGTTATATGCTTAAATGTTTACACATGCTTTCCATGTGGCACATATTTTTTATAAGCAAAGTACATTTGATGAGAGTCATAAAACAGAATGAAATGAGAATGTAAAATGGCCATGCTATTTTATATTTTAATTATTGCTTGAATGCCTGATTATCCAGTTGCATATCTCACTCATACCCCCACCTCCAACTCTCAATTTGTTACTGTTAATACGACTTACTTTCCATTTAGCTACTCAATAGTCAGCAGTATCTTGAATCTTGAGAAAAATTCCTACTCTTTCTGTGACTTTTCAAAAGTAATTTAATTGACTCAGAACTTGACCTTCAAACTAGAGCAGGGAGATTAAATTGAAGTGAAGCATAAACCACTGAAAAATTCTTAAAGCTCCCACAGAGGCCAGGTTTCCTGGTGCCCATAGTCTACCATGAGCCAAGTTTGGGGTGAGTTCCTTCCTGCATGATGAATGTGAAGGATTGTTCACTTGATTGAGAAAGTCGGTGGACACAATGTTCTTTCAGGATCTTCCATAGACGTCAAAGGGCCTGTGTCTCCAACCGAGGGGAGGGTTGGGACCTCCCCTTGGAAAGACTTGAAAGATAAGTTATATTCTCTGGAGCAAAGTAGGTTTGCTATTTACTCATAGGCATTAACTTACAATGAATTAGAGTAATTAATGTGGCCCCTTGGTCAGAATTGGGGAGCAAGGGAAATTAGTTGAGGGCTTAAAAAATGTTTATGTGCATTTAGTGTCTTAGGGAGCAAGGTAACCTTAATAAATTAAGGATTTTGGTCTCTAAATATCATTTTCTAGCTAAAGCATTTCAAACTAACTTTTATGTAATAAACACCAAGGATATTCTTGATATTTACAATACATCAGCGGGGAGTTGAGGCTTCATGTAAGGTTTCTATATTTCCTTTTATGAAATAGCGTTTACAGCATATGATATAGCTAGACTACCAAATGAATTACATGCATTAAGATGAAGGTTTGTGTTGAGTACAGAGCAAATGCACTTCAATTCAGATTCATTAATTATCTTACCTTTAAGTCAATAGCAAGTCCAGCAAACTCTGAATAGCTGTTATGACAAACTCTTCCAGGTCCATCGCAAGCTTGTGGAATCATCTTCATGATGGCATTAAGAGCTCTGGAAAAGGAAAGGCACTGTGGAAATTCCAGGTTGGGTTTTGTTAGAGTTGGTGTTATTATAAAAACCCAATCAGCCAGAATAGGTTAGTTTAATTGAATTTTCAATTTAACTGAGGCTGACCCAAAATGCTTTCTTATTTTAACAACTATAGCTTAAGGCTGCCTTATAGGTATTAATTCCTTTTCTTGTCATAGATAGTGCAGACAAAAAAAGCAAAGTTTTAACTTTGCGTTTTTGCAAAAACTTGATTTTTCTTTCTGAATGAAATAACATTAAGTACAGGAAAGGAAAAGTAATAGAAGACACATCTTTGTCACTGGCTTGCTCTGAGTCTTGAGCATTTCCCATCTTGTAACTCAGCTTCCTCCTCTTTACAACTGAGAGAGTAACACTTGACAGCCCACCCTCCAGGGCTATCAGGAGGTGCATATTTGCAAAGAAATGTGCATACACTTTGGTTAGCATATAACATTATAGAAACATTAAAAAGTTTTGTGGTTAGAGAAATCACACTGAGCTAAATATACACTAACCCTAGAATTTTACCCCAAGGGGTTTTCTGCTTAGTTCACAATCAGTAGTTCTTTGCTACAGCATTAAATTTTTAATAAGCTGTATCTGTCACCTAAAAGGAAAACTTGAAAATTATGTCTGTCAATAATCAGGACTTAACTTAGTTTCTCATTTTTAAAAGATTTTCTTGGCTACCATGAAATGAGTACATGTTGTCTCCTAGATACCATGTTACACAAACTATCTGTAACCTCACTTCCATCCAAGGAAGAACAAGAATCCTGATTTCCTGCTTATCAATGACTTAGAACTTTCCCCTATTCTTTCTTGGTAAAGGAGGTGGACAGTGTGAGACTTTTTAAAGGTACTATGCACATCCCTTTACTCTTCCAACAACCATTCTAGCCTTTCAATTTTAAGTTATTAGAATTTACAATAAATAAAGAAGAAGAAGAAGTGAAGCTGCTCAGTCGTGTCCAACTCTTTGCGACCCCTTGGACTGTAGTCTGCCAGGCTCCTCCGTCCTTGGGATTTTCTGGGCAAGCATACTGGAGTGGTTTGCCATTTCCTTCTCCAGGGGCTCTTCCCAACCCAGAGATCGAACCCCTGTCTCCATGACTGCTGGCAGACTTTACCGTCTGAGCCACCAGGGAAGCCAACAAACAGAAATGGAATTTATGTTTGTTTTTTTTAAAAAAACTCTAATTGAGAGTCTGCTCATTGCCAGACACCATGTCAATTGCAGAAGATGAAAAGAACCTCACATCAGTTGGGTAATTTTTTCTCACTGAGGGGAAATACGACTGAAAAAGTAAACACAGTACAATGAAATAACAACTATGGTAGAGTTATGAATGTTGTACTAGCAAGACATACGTGAGGAAGTGACAAGGGCAGCCTACAGTAGTTGAGAAAGTTGTCACATCTCATGGATGAAGTAATATTTGTCAACTGGAGAAAGCGGAACATTTAGAATCCATGGAAGCATGGGCATGTAGATGTGAATGTCTTCTTCATGAGAATGGTTTCAGTTCTCTGTTATTGGAGCTGGAGTTGAGGGCCCGAAGGTGTATGATGAAAACAGCTTGGAGCCATATTGTGAAGAGCCTTCTATACCATTCTCAGAAATATGGATTAATCCATTTAATGCAATGGGAAAACATACATTTTAGAAATGTGTTATGAGGTATGGACTCGGTTGGTGTAGGGAGACTGGAAATGAATCTGTATTCCGAGACAAAGAAAGGGGGTCGAAATGAAGGCACTTTGGAGACCTCTCAGTGGGTTGAGGGGAAGCCAGAAGTTCAGGGGCCAAAGGGTAACAGTTTACGAGAGTGATGAATAATGATACGAACACTAATAACAGAGCAAGTGGGGGAGAAAACTTTTTCTTGCGACACAGTGTTGGCAATGCTTAGAACATCATGTGGAAATGTCCAGGAAACACTAGAGATCTTGGTCTATAGCTCAGAAGTGGTGGATGAAGCAGAATCGCTCCAATGCATGCTCCTTTAGCCTTAAGTTTGAAGAGGCTAAACATGCTCCTTTAGCCTAGAATCAATGGTTTCCCTAACACAATAACATCTACTTTCTTTCTCATTCCCTTTTAAAAGTTGGTATGATGATACTAAATATTTTCTTTGCATGTGTCAACTCATGCTAAGGTGACAATAAAACTTACTGTATAAATAAAGTTAGGGAGGGTATTAATACGGCAGGGAAATTGGTATAGACTGAGACTGTGCTTGGCACCCTGAAATATACGATCATGTTAATTATTGCCCCGCAATTCTTTACAACTCTTGATCTTTCTCGGTGATCACAGGCATACCATCATTTTCTTGGATTACAGACAATTTTCCCATCTATATGAATTGCACTTTTACAAACATATTTTCCCTGATAAAACTGTTTTATTTCCACTCCATAATTCTACGATTTGGATAAATGCTTTGCAAGCTGTGCTTTAAATTTTAGGGTCTTTGTTAAAAAATTATTCATTAATAAATATGGAAAGCATATATATGTGTGTGTGTGTGTGTGTGTGTGTGTGTGTGTGTGTATAAAATGTGTGAAGTTAATTTAAAATTAACTTCATATCCAATCAATCCATCCTAAAGGAGATCAATCCTGGGTGTTCATTAGAAGGACTGATGTTGAAGCTGAAACTCCAATACTTCGGCCACCTCATGTGAAGAGTTGACTCATTGGAAAATACCCTAATGCTGGGTAGGATTGGGGGAAGGAGGAGAAGAGGATGACAGAGGATGAGATGGTTGGATGGCATCACTGACTCGATGGACATGGGTTTGGGTAGACTCTGGGAGTTGGTGACGGACAGAGAGGCGTGGCGTGCTGCGATTCATGGCATCGCAAAGAGTCGGACACGACTGAGCGACTGAACTGAACTGATATTAGGACTGTTACAGATAATTACTGCTTTAAAATTAAGCTTAATGTATGAACATTTATGGAAAGTCCTCAACGTAATTTATAGCTGGACTTCTGGTTTCTGGTTTGACACTCGATTGTGTGACAATTAGAAACTGTCACCCAATTCTGACAACAAATACAAATCTGAACAAACGGAAAAGTTAACAATCTTAGATCCATCAGAGAAGTGAGGTCACAGGACAAACGACTGCCCCACAGATTGTAGAGACAGGCAGACACAAAAATTATGGTTTACCAGAAATTTCTGTAGAAATGAGTCTGGTATAGGAAAACCAAAACTGTAACTGAATAACTGCTGGAGTCTTATTGTGGACAAGTCTGAGAGTTTAAAACTCCAGGGGACACAGTCATAGAGAAAACCGTAATTTTATCAGTTTTACCTTTAAGAGCTCTACTAGATACTCACAATGAATATCAGAGAAAAATTTCCTTGTGCTTCTAGTAGGAAGAGGGAAAGAGGAGACATTTTGAAATACACTGGTTCATTCCATTCTTCTTAATAATGCTTCACATTAGAAGAAACAATTTTACTAGCGCTAACCTGCTGGGTCTTTATTAGAGCCTAATGTATCAGAGGGAAGGGAAATGCCCAGCTAGAGCTCTCTCTAGCCTTCCTCTAGAGGAAGAGAAATACACAATTCTAGCCCCTCTGAGGGCCCTGTCACACACAAGGAGAGGAAATACCTGAGAAATATTACTGATGTTCACAGTCCAGGACGGGAAGCTCACCAAAAGTCTGAAAATTAATATAGGACAATGGGATGATTCCCTTCCCTCCACACTTAGCACTACATTACAAGGCCAATTTACTGCAGTTCTCTTTACTAGGGCTTCTCGGGTGGTTCAACTGGAAAATAATCCACCTGCAATGCTGGGAGACCTGGGTTCAATCCCTGGGTTGGGAAGATCCCCTGGAGGAGGGCATGCCAACCCACTCCAGTATTCTGGCCTGGAGAATTCCACGGACTCTATATAGTCCATGGGGTCGCAAAGAGTCAGACATGACAGCGATTTTCACTTCACTTCTTTACCTAGTACATGATGATCAACATTCAACAAAAAAATAACAAGATACACAGAAAGACAAAAAACAGTTTGAAGAGACTTAACAAGTATCAGAAAAAGATTCAGACATGGCTGGAATCTTGGAATTACCAGGTTTAGGTATTTTTAAAAACTTCGATGAATTTGCTACAAATTTTCTATTAATTTGTAATAGAAAAAGTAGGAAGTATGTGAGAACACATGAGTAATATGAACAGAGAAATTAAAAAATTCTGACAGAATCAAAATGAAATACTTGAAATAAAAAATCTGTTTAACATAAAGAATGTCTTATATAGCTTTATTAGTAACCTAGACACAGATGAGGAAAGAATCTTTGAGCCTGAAGATATGATAGTGGAAATTTCCAAAACTAAAAAGTGGAGAGAAAAAAAGATTGAGAAAAAAAAAAAACCCAGAATATCAAAGAACTGTAGGACAACCTCAAAAGTTGTAATATATGCATAATGGGAATGTCAGAAGGAGAAGAAACAGAAAAGAACAAAAGGAAACTTGAAGCAACAACAACTCAAATTTTCTCCAAAATAATATCAAACTGCAAACCACAGATGAAGGAAATTCGTAAAATATGGAACAAGATAAATACCAAAAAGGTATACTTCAGTCTGTTATATTCTAACTACATAAATCAAAGATGAAGAAAAAATCTTGAAAGAAAGCAGGGGATGGAATCCAGCTATAAAAGAGCAAAGAATTACATCCAAATTCCAACCTATATCCATGCAAGTAAGAAGAGAGTTGAGTGAAATACTTAAAATGTTGAAAGAAAAAAACGACCAAACTAGAAAGTTGAGCCTTACAAAATTATCATTCAAAGCGAAGGACAGCTAAAGACTTTTCCGATAAACAAGGAGAGGAAAATTTTTGACAGTAGAATAGCACTGCAAGAAATATTAAAAGAAATGTAAAATGATATATCAGAAATTGGATCTTCCCATGGAACAACAGACTGGTTCCAAATAGGGAAAGGCGTATGTTAAGGCTGTATATTGTCACCCTGCTTATTTAACTTATATGCAGAGTACATCATGAGAAATGTTGGGGTGGATGCAGCACAAGCTGGAATCAAGATTTCCGGGAGAAATATCAATAACCTCAGATATGCAGATGACACCACCCTCATGGCAGAAAGCAAAGAAGAACTAAAGAACCTGTTGATGAAAGTGAAAGAGGAGAGTGAAAAAGTTGGCTTAAAACTCAACATTCAGAAAACTAAGATCATGGCATCTGATCCCATCACTTCATGGGAAATAGATGGGGGAAACAATGGAAACAGTGACAGACTTTATTTTGGGGGGCTCCAAAATCACTGCAGATGGCGATTGCAGCCATGAAATTAAAAGACACCTGCTCCTTGGAAGAAAAGTTACGACTAACCTAGACAGCATATTAAAAAGCAGAGACATTACTTTGTCAACAAAGGTCTGTCTAGTCAAAGCTATGGTCTTTCCAGTAGTCATGTATGGATATGAGTTGGACCATAAAGAAAGCTGAGAGCCAAAGAATTGGTGCTTTTGAACTATGGTGTTGAAGAAGACTGTTGAGAGTCCCTTGGACTGCAAGGAGATCCAACCAGTCCATCCTAGAGGAGATCAGTCCTGGGTGTTCATTGGAAGGACTGATGTTGAAGTTGAAACTCCAATACTTTGGCAACCTGATGTGAAGAGCTGACTCATTTGAAAAGACCCTGATCCTGGGAAAGACTGAAGGCAGGAGGAGAAGGGGACAACAGAGGATGAGATGGTTGGATGGCATCACCAACTCAATGGACATGAGTTTGAGTAAACTCCAGGAGTTGGTGATGGACAGGGAAGCCTTGCGTGCTGCGGTTCATGGGGTCGCAAAGAGTCGGACACGACAGAGGGACTGAACTGAACCGAGCTGAAATGAAAGAAAGGAAGAGTATTAGAAAATGAAGAAGTGAAGGTAAAATTAAAACTTACTTTTTTCTTATCCTTAAGAAACTAACAAAAATGTGTTCAAAATAATAATGGCAACAATTATGTATTCTTATGCATTTGTATGCTTTTATATGCATAAACACATAAGTTAAATGAATGATAGCAATAATACAATGCCTGGCAGGGAGGAATTAAAAATATTTTGTTACTATGAAGCATCTGTATTACCTGTAAAATGGTATAGTATTATATGGAAGTGGATGTGGATTTCATGAAATGCTTATGGCAAATTCTAAGCCAACCATTAAAAGAAGGTAAAAACAAAAACACACACCCCACATACACAAGATGTACAATTGACAGGTTAAGAAAGAAGACAAATGGAATTATTTAAAATGCTCAATTTAAACTATAAAAGGAAAAAAAATGTACGGAAGACAAAAATAGGAATAAGGATAAGAGCAAAAAATAGAAAATAGTGACAAATATGGTAGGTGTTAATTTTTCCAGTAGTTATGTATGGATGTGTTACTTGGACCATAAAGAAGGCTGGGTGCCAAAGAATTGATGCTTTCAAATCATGGTGCTAGAGAAGACTCTTGAGAGTCCTTTGGATGGCAAGGAAATCAAACCAGTCAATCCTGAAGGAAATTGACCCCAAATATTCACGGGAAGGACTGTTGTTGAAGCTGAAGCTTCAATACTTTGGCCACCTGATGCAAAGAGCTAACTCAGAGGAAAAGACCCCAATGCTGAGAAAGACTGAAGGCAAAAGAAGCAGCAGCCAGCAGAGGATGTGATGGTTAGATAGCATCACGGACTCAATGAACATGAGTTTGAGCAAACTCTGGGAGACATTGGAGAACAGAGGAGCCTGGCATGCTCCAGTCCATGGGGTCACAAAGAGTTGGACACAATTTAGCAACTGATTAGTAACAACAATTAATCCAGTTATGTTAATAACCACTTGAAATATCAATGGTCTAAATACACTAATTAAAAGAGAGATTACCAAAGAGATTACTTTGATCTACCAAAGTAGATCAAAAAACAAGACCCAACTGTATGTCAATCCACAGGAAATTTACCTTAAATATAAAAATACATATATATTATCGAGATAAAGATATATGATTGAAACTCTGATCAGATAAAGTGGGAGTCGCTATATTAATTTCAGGCAGTGCAGACTTCAGACCAAAGAAAGTTACCAGTGATAAAGAGGGGCATTACAAAGTGATAAAAAGGGTCAATATTTCTGGAAGATTTAATGACCCTTAACGTGAACTTCAGAGAAGGCAATGGCATCCCACTCCAGTACTCTTGCCTGGAAAATCCCATGGATGGAGGAGCCTGGTGGGCTGCAGTCCATGGGGTCGCGAAGAGTCGGACACGACTGAGCGACTTCACTTTCACTTTTCACTTTCATGCATTGGAGAAGGAAATGGCAACCCACTCCAGTGTTCTTGCCTGGAGAATCCCAGGGATGGCGGAGCCTGGTGGGCTGCCGTCTATGGGGTCGCACAGAGTTGGACATGACTGAGGTGACTTAGCAGCAACGTGAGCTTAAAAGTAAAATACCAAAATATGTGAGGCAAATATTGCAAGTTGAAATAGATGAATCTATTATTATATTAGGTTTAATATTTTGAAAATTAATTCATTTAAACCATCACATCAGCAGATTAAAGAAAAATCACATGATCATATCAATAGATACAGAATTTTTTTTTTTTTTTTACTTTATAGTCTTTCATTATTTTGACACCAACCAGAATTGTACAATTAGATTATCTACCTCATTCAATGGACTCAGCTCCTAGAGATTTCAGACTATGACATCAAATCCAACATCAAAGTTCGAAGAATTGACAAAGTTGAAGGTATGCCAAATATTCCTTAACATATAGCATATAACCACTTTGATGAGGCTAGACCCAGTCATGTCTGATCACCCCATCTTAAATGGTACCTTCCTTTATTTGCTATTACTTTTCCCTTCATTGTTTTTAATTCTAAAATACAAAATAAATCATTTTCCTATACATCAGGAATGAACAAGCAAAATTTAAATTGAAATACATTACCAATATATTACCATTGAAAATAGCAACGTCCAAAATGAAATACATATATATATATATATATATATATATATATATATATATATATAAGTACACAATCTACATGAGAAAAATTACAAAAATTTGATAAACAAAATCAAAGAAGTAAACAAATGAAGAGATAGTCCTTGTTCACGGACAGCTCAGTTCAGTTCAGTCACTCAGTCGTGTCCGACTCTTTGTGACCCCATGAACCGCAGCACGCCAGGCCTCCCTGTCCATCATCAACTCCCGGAGTTTACCCAAACCCATGTCCATTGAGTCAGTGATGCCATCCAACCATCTCATCCTCTGTCGTCCCCTTCTCCTCCTGCCCTCAATCTTTCCCAGCATCAGGGTCTTTTCAAATGAGTCAGCTCTTCACATCAGGTGGCCAAAGTGTTGGAATTTCAGCTTCAATGTCAGTTCTTCCAATGAACACCCAGGACTGATCTCCTTTAGGATGGACTGGTTGATCTCCTTGCAGTCCAGGGGAGTCTCAAGAGTCTTCTCCAACACCACAGTTAGAAAGCATCAATTCTTTGGTGCTTGGCTTTCTTCACTATCCAACTCTCACATCCATACATGACTACTGGAAAGACCATAGCTTTGACTAGACAGACCTTTGTTGACAAAGTAATGTCTCTGCTTTTTAATATGCTGTCTAGGTTAGTCATAACTTTCCTTCCAAGGAGTAAGCATCTTTTAATTTCATGGCTGCAATCACCAGCTGCAGTGATTTTGGAGCCCCCCAAAATAAAGCCAGCCACTGTTTCCACTGTTTCCCCAACTATTTGCCATGAAGTGATGGGACTGGATGCCATGATCTTAGTTTGCTGAATGTTGAGTTTTAAGTCAACTTTTGCACTCTCCTCTTTCACTTTCATCAAGATGCTCTTTAGTTCTTTGCTTTCTGCCATGAGGGTGGTGTCATCTGTGTGTCTGAGGTTACTGATGTTTCTCCTGGCAATCTTGATTCCAGCTTGTGCTTCATCCACTGCCACATTCCACAAGATGTACTCTGCAAATTAGTTAAATAAGCAAGATGACCATATACAGCCTTAATGTACTCCTTTCCCAATTTGGAAGCAATCTATTGTTCCATGTCCAGTTCTAACTGTTGCTTCTTGACCTGAATACAGGTTTCTCAGAAGGCAGGTAAGGTGGCCTGGTATGCCCATCTCTTGAAGAATTTTCCACAATCTGTTGTGATCCACATAGTCAAAGGCTTTGGCGTAGTCAATAAAGCAGAAGTAGATGTTTTTTCTGGAGTTCTCTTGCTTTTTTGATGAGTCAACGTATCCTGACAATTTGATCTCTGGTTCCTCTGCCTTTTCTAAAACCAGCTTGAACATCTGGAAGTTCACAGTTCATGTACTGTTGAAGCCTGGCTTGGAGAATTTTGAGCATGACTTTGCCAGTGTGTGAAATGAGTGTAATTTTGCAGTAGTTTGAGCATTCTTTGGTATTGCCTTTCTTTGGGATTGGAATGAAAACTGACCTTTTCAAGTCCTCTGGCCACTGCTGAGTTTTCCAAATTTGCTGGCATATTGAGTGCAGGACTTTGACAGCTGTTAATCTTTTAAGATTTGAAATAGCTCAACTGGCCATGCTCAGTAAATCTTTAATCCAATTTTCTGCTGATGGGTGGGCTGTGTTTCTTCCCTGTAGTTTGGCCTGAGGCCAAACTATGTTAGGGGTAATGGTGACCTCCTTCACAGGGACTTATGCCAGCACAGCTCTTAGGACTGTTGTAGTTAGTGTCCCTGACCCTGTAGCAGGTCACTGTGACCCACACCTCCACCGGAGACTCCCAGACACCCACAGGCAAATCTGGTTCAGTCTCTTGTGGGATCACTGCTCCTTTCTCCTGGGTTCTGGTGCACAAAAGGCTTTGTTGCTACCTCCACGAATCTGTTTCCCTGGAAGTTCTCAGTGCTTTGCCGGATTTCCAGGTTGGGAAATCTACGTGGGCCCTAGACCTTTTGCAACAGTGTGAGAATATACTTCTTTGGTATCATTGTTCTCCAGTTTGTGAGTGGCCTCCTTAGCCACTTTATAGTGGCGCTAATGGCTACCTCCTCCAAGAGAATTCATGTCTCATGCCGTACCTCCCAGGTCTGCTGCAGCCAGAGCCCCTGTCCCTGCGGCAGGTCACTAGAGACCCGTGCCTCAACAGGAGACGCTCAAACACTCAAAGGCAGGTCTGGCTCAGTCTCTTGTGGGGGTCACTGCTCCTTTCGTTGCTCCTGATGTGCACAAGGTTTTGTTTGCATCTTCTGAGTGTCTGGCAATTCTGTGATTTGATTTTAAACCCGAGTGCACCGCTCCTACTATCTTGTTGGGGTTTCTCCTTTGCCACTGGACACAGGGTATACTTTTTGAGTGGGATCCGACATTTTCCTGTTGATGGTTGTCCAGCAGCTAGTTGTGATTTTGGTGTTTCTGCAGGAGAAGATGAGCACATATCCTACTCTGAGATCTTGGGTGACATACATACATTTAGCCTTGCAACAATTTTTCATTGACTGTTATGAGCTGCTTGTCTTGAGTTTGGTCCTGTGCCAACCTCCATGTGGAAGTGCTCAATGACATGCTATTATGCTCTCTTTCACTCTGCTGTTTTCTTCAACACACCAGTCATTGATTCACTGTAGGGTCTTTGCACTATGAAAAGGCAAAAAGATATGACACTGAAAGATGAACTCCCCAGGTCAGGGGGTGCCCAATATGACTGGAGAAGAGCAGATCAATAGCTCCAGAAGGAACAAGGAGCCTGAGCCCAAGTGGAAGTAAAGCCCAGTTGTGAATGTGTCTGATGTTGAAAGTAAAATCTGATGCTGTAAAGAACAATATTGCATAGGAACCTGGAATGCTAAGTCCATGAATCAATGTAAATTGGAAGTGGTCAAACAGGAGATGGCAAGAGTGAACATCGACATTTTAGGAATCAGCAAACTAAAATGGACCGGAAGGGGTGAATTTAATTCAGATGACCATTATATCTACTACTGTGGGCAAGAATCCCTTAGAAGAAATTGAGTAGCCCTCATAGTCAACAAAAGAGTCTGAAATGCAGTACTTGGGCACAATCTCAAAAATGACAGAATGATCTCTGATGTTTCTAAGAAAAATTCATTTATTATCAGAGTAATCCAAGTCTATGCCCCAGCTGTTAATGCTGAAGAAGCTGGATTTGAACGGTTCTAAGAAGGCCTACAAAGCCTTTTAGAACTCACACCAAAAAGAAATGTCCTTTTCATCGCAGAGGCTGGAATGCAAAAGTAGGAAGTCAAGAGATACCTTGAGTAACAGGCAAGTTTGGCCTTGGAGTACAAAATGAAGCAGGGCAAGGCTAACAGAGTTTTGCCAAGAGAATGCACTGGTCATAGCTAACACTCTCTTTCAACAACACAAGAGACAATTCTACACATGGACATCACCAGATGGTCAATACCAAAATCAGCTTGATTATATTCTTTGCAGTCAAAAACGGAGAAGTTCTATACAGTCAGCAAAAACAAGACCAGGAGCTGACTGTGGCTCAGATCATGAACACCTCGTTGCAAAATTCAGACTTAAATTGAAGAAAGTAGGAAAAACCACTAGATCATTCAGGTATGACCTAAATCAAATCCCTTATGATTATACAGTGGAAGTGACAAATATATTCAAGGGATTACATTTGATAGACAGAGTGCCTGAAGAGCTATGGGTGGAGGTTCATGACATTGTACTGGAGGTAGTGATCAAAACCATCCCCAAGAAAAAGAAATGCAAAAAGACAAAATGGCTGTATGAGGAGGGCTTACAAATAGCTGAGAAAAAAAGAGAAGTTAAAGACAATGGATAAATGGAAAGATATCCATGTGAATGCAGAGTTCCAAAGAATAGCAAGGAGAGATAGGAAAGCCTTCCTAAGTGAGCAATGCAAAGAAATAGACGAAAACAATGGAATGGGAAAGACTAGAGATCTCTTCGAGAAAATCAGAGATACCAAGGGAATATTTCATGCAAATATAGGCACAATAAAGGACAGAAATAGTATGAACCTAACAGAAGCAGAAGAGATTAAGAAGACGTGGCAAGAATACACAGAAGAACTGTACAGAAAACAATCTTAATGACCTAGAAAATCACAATGATGTGATCACTCATCTAGAGTGGGACATCTTGGAGTGGAAAGTAGAGTGGGCCTTAAGAAGCATCACTAAGAACAAAGCTAGTGGAGGTGAATGAATTTCAGCTGAGCTATTTCAAATTCTAAAAGATGATGCTGTCAAAGTGCTGCACTCAAGATGCCAGTAAATATGGAAAACTCAGCAGGGGCCACAGGACTGGAAAAGGTCAGTTTGTTTTCATTCCAATCTCAAAGAAGGGCAATGCCAAAGAAAGTTCAGACTACCTCACAATTGCACTCATTTCACATGCCAGCAAAGTAGTGCTCAAAATTCTCCGAGCAAGGCTTCAACATTAAGTGAACCAAGAACTTCCAAATGTTCAAGCTGGATTTAGAAAAGGCAGAGGAACCAGAGATCAAATTGCCAATATCTGTTGGATCATAGAAAAAACAAGAGAATTCCAGAAAAACATGTACCTCTGCTTCACTGACCACGCTAAAGTCTTTGACTGTGTGGGTTACACAACAAGCTGTGGAAAATTCATCAAGAGGTGGGAATAGCAGACCACCTGTCCTGTCTCTTGAGAAACCTGTATGCAGGTCAAGAAGCACCAGTTAGAACCAGACATGGAACAATGGACTGGTTCAAAATTGGGAAAGGAGTATGTCAAGGCTATATACTGTCATCCTGCTCACTTAACTCATATGCAGAGTACATCATGTGGAATGCGGGGCTGGATGAATCACAAGCTGGAATCAACATTGCAGGAAGAAATATCAATGTCTTCAGGTATGTAGATGACACCTTCCTATGGAGGAAAGTGAAGAGGAACTAAAGCGCCTCTTGATGAAGATGAAAGAGGAGAGTGGAAAAGCTGGCTTAAAATCAACATTCAAAAAATGAAGCTCATGGCATCTTATCCCATCACTTCATGGCAAATAGATGGAGAAACAATGGAAACAGTGACAGACCTTATTTTGGGGGCTCCAAAATCAGTGCAGATGGTGACTGCAGCCATGACATTCAAAGATGCTTGCTCCTTGGAAGAAACACTATGACCAACCTAGACAGCATATTAAAAAGCAGAGACATTACTTTGCCAACAAAAGTCTGACTAGTCAAAGCTATGGTTTTTCTAGTAGTCATGTATGGATGTGAGTGTTGGACCATAAAAAAAGGCTCAGTGCTGAAGAATTAATGCTTTTGAGCTGTGGTGTTGAAGAAGATTCTTTAAAATCCCTTGGACTGCAAGGAGATCAAACTAGTTAATTGTAAAGGAAATCAACCCTGAATATCCATTAAAAGGACTGATCCTGATGCTGAAGCTACAATGCTTTGACCACTGATGCGAAAAACCGACTGATTGCAAAAATCCCTGATGCTGGGAAAAATTGATGGCAGGAGGAGAAGGGGAAGACAGAGGACAAGATGTTCGGATGGCATCACTGACTCAATGAACATGAGTTTGAGTAAGCTCTGGGAGATGGTGAGGGACAGGGAAACCTGGTATGCTTCAGTCCATGGGTTCTCAAAGAGTCAGACATGACTGAGGGACAACAACACTTAAATTTACAAGCCTTTGCATAGGAAAGGAAACCATAAACAAAACAAAAGGACTACAATCCAAATGGGAGAGAATATTTGTAAATGAAGTAACCGACAAGGGATTAATCCACAAAAGATGCAAACAGCTCATGGAGCACAGTATCAAAAAACACACAAAAAACTCAATCAAAAAATGGGCAGAAGATCTAAATACACATTCTTCCAAAGAAGAGCTACAGTTGGTTATAAAGCATATTAAAAGATGCTCAACATCACTAATTATTAGGGAAATGCAAATCAAAACTATCATGAAGTACCACCTCACATCAATCAGAATGGCCATCATCAAAAAATATATAAACAATAAATGTTGGAGAAGTTGCGGAGAAAAGGGAACCCTCTTATACGGTTGCTGGGAATTTAAACTGATATAGCCACTGTTGAAAATACTCTATGGAATTTCCTTAAGAAGCTAAAAATAGAGCTACCATATGATCCAGCACTCCCACTCCAGGGCGTGTATCTGAGGAAAACCATAATTCAAAAAGATTCATGCACCCCAGTGTTCATTGCAGCACTATTTACAATAGCCAGGGCATGGAGGCAACATAAATTCCCAAATGTCTATCAACAGAGTAATGGATAAAGAAGATGCAGTACATATATATGTGTGTGTGTGTGTGTGTGTGTGTGTGTGTGTGTGTGTGTGTGTGTGTGTGTGTGTGTGTGTGTGTAATGGAATATTACTTAGCCATAAAAAAGAAAAAAATCATGCCATTTGCAGCAACATGGATGGACCTAGAGACTGTTATACTGACAATCAGAAGTATGTCAGACAGAGGAAAACAAATATCATATGACATTGCTTTTATGTGGAATCTAAAAAGGGCTACAAATGAATTTATCTATAAAATGGAAATAGAGTTACAGATTAGAAAATAAACTTGTGCTTACCAGGGGGTAAGGGAGGGGAGGCATAAATTGGAAGATTGGGCTTGACACATACATACTACTATATATAAAACAGATATCTAAGAAGGGCCTACTAATACATATATATACATACAGTACAAGGAACTCTACTCAGTACTCTGTAATGTCCTATATGGGAAAATAATCTAAAAAAGAGTGGGCTTTTGTTTATGTATAATGGATTCACTTTGCTATATACCTGAAAGTTATACAACATTGTAAATCAACTACATCTCAATAAAAATTTTAAAACATTAAAAATAAAACACCCAGAAAATAACATAGGAGAAAATATACGTGACTTTGGAGATAGCAATGACTTTTTAGATGCAGTGCCAAAATACAATACATAGGGGAAAAAATTCAAAATTTGGACTTCATTAAATTTGAAAACTTCTGCTTTGTGAAGTACAGTGTCAAGTGAATGAGAAGACAGGGAGAAAATATTCATCTGATAAAAGATTGTTTTCCAAAACATACAAAGAACTCTTAAAACTCAACAATAAGAAAATGAGCAACCATTTACAAAATGTGCAAAAGACTTGAACAGACATTTTACCCAACAAAATATACAGATAACATATAAGCAGCCTCATATGTCATTAGGCCATTACAAATTATAACAATGATGCCTTTACATACATATTAGAATGATCAAAATCTAAATCACTGAAAAGAGGAATTCTCCTTTATTGCTGGTGGGAATTCAAAATATGATATAACTAATTTGGAAGACAGTTTGGCAGTTTCTTACAAAACTAACATATTCTTACCATGCAGTCCAGCAACTGTAGTCCTCACATTTACCCAAATGAATTGAAAACTTGTGTCCATACAAAATCCTACATTTGGAAGTCAGTCACAATCACCAAAACAAGAAAGTAACCAAGACATTCTTCAGTTGTGATTGGATAAGTAAACTGTGGTATATCCTGAGGATCAAATATTATTCATCACTAACTAATGAGCTAATAAGCCATGACAACACATGGGGGGAATTTAAACGCACATTACTAAGTGAAAGAAGCCAATTTAAGAGACTACTTACTGTATGATCCAACTACACAACATTCTTGGAAAGACAAAACTGTAAAAACAGCAAAAAGATTAGTAGTTGCATGGTTAGAGAGGAGAATGCTATGAATATGTAGAGCACAGATAATTTTTAGGGCAGTGAATGGTGAAACATGAAATTATACATGTGTCAAAACTCATATAATATACAAAGCCAAGAGTGAACCCTAATGTAAAGTAAGGACTTTGGCTGATGTGTCAACTGTAAATTCATCAATTGCAACACACATATCACTGCTGTGCACGATGTTGCTAGTGGGGAACATTGTGTACATGCAACCATACTGCTGTTGCTGCTAAGTCGCTTCAGTCGTGGCCGACTCTGTGCGACCCCATAGACGGGAGCCCACTAGGCTCCCCAGTCCCTGGGATTCTCCAGGCAAGAACACTGGAGTGGATTGCCATTTCCTTCTCCAATTCATAAAAGGGAAGAGTGAAAGTGAAGTCGCTCAGGCGTGTCCGACTCTTAGCAACCCCATGGACTGCAGCGTACCAGGCTCCTCCATCCATGGGAGTTTAAAGGCAAGAGTACTGGAGTGGGGTGCCATTGCCTTTTCCGACATGCAACCATAAGGGGTATATGAAACTCTTTGTACCTTCTCAATTTTACTGTGAGCCTAAAACTGCTCTAAAAATAAAGTTTATTTATTAAGATATTTTAAAAAATTGAAAGAAAACAAAAGAAAAAAAATTCATGGAGGTTGCTTTGTATATGTTATTATGAGTGTCATTTCACTTTAGCAAATGCCACCAATAAAGCCTAAATACAGTGAAACCACCATATGCACAGCTTCTAACATTTTGCCCCTGAGCTAAGCCCCTAACAGGAATGATACTTAAATAATGGATCGGTACCTATTCATTTTCAAACTCTTCAAATTAGCACCCTTCTCCAATTATGGTCCTCCAAGACAATCTGTTCCCCAAAGAAACAGTATAAATAGTCAACATGGGTTCAACAGACTGTAACATGTGTGTCCCAAATTGCTGGATTTAGGTCATTATATTTTTCCAGGCAGCTAATTTCCTCCTTTGAAGTGCTCACAGAAGGTCAGAAGCAGTTGAAGCACCAAAGCTTTATGAATTAAACAATTTCATTGTGAATGGAGGGAAGGCGACTGGCCTGCAGAAAGGCAATTGTGAGTATCCCTGGCTAACCTTCAACTAGGACACATTCCACAATAGGAAATCAATAGCCTACAGTCACCCAGAACGGACTTCAAGTCTGCGAGCACAGCCAACCCTTTACAAAGAAAATACTCCCATCTCTTAAGTTGGTAATGTTGGTGATTCTATTTCTTTTCTGCTTACTGATGAATTTACAGGAAAATATGGTTGTAGAGGAAATCAAGGTAAGTGTGTTTCATAAGCCCTGGGCAATTTGCTCAAATAACAACCCAGACACTGCAAAATCTTATGAAGTCTATTACGTATGTTCTTTTCTACTGAGTTGGTTTACCACAGCACATTCCCTTGCTCCCTGGTGCTAAATTCAGTCCTTCACAGGATGGAATGCCTTCAATGCGAGCCTGATTCTTGTTTGTTCCTGGGAGAAAGGATCTCACAGTTTCATTGAACACACTTGGTTGTAATCATACAGTGAAAAGTAGGGATTGAAATCTAGTGTTATCGGTATTTTATTTGGTTAAATGTCTGCATCTCCTGCTGACTAGTGATACTTAATGATGGAGGGCATACAGAACTATCTAAAATGGATCAACTATCTTCATAGTAATATTCTTTTTCTTTTTTTTTTTTATACTTGGAGACTATCATAAATCACTTTCTTAGTTTCTTTTCTAGTTCTCAGTATTTTCCTAGTTCTTCAGTCTGCCATTTGTCATTGTCTTATTCCATGAAAATTTTCTTCTTGAATCAACTTCTCTTTTTAGTCACATGTTACAGACACATCCCAGAAGATGTCTTTGTGGTCCTTGTGGGAGGAGAGGCTGTGAGCTTTGAATTGAGACAGGAATGTCTTCTACTGTGACTGGGTACTTTCCTGATAGTTTCAGGCAAGTCTTGGGCTCTCACAGGAGCTCATTTTCCTTGTCCATTAGGTGGAGGCATTGTGAGGATTAAATTAAATGAAGAACATGAAATCATTCAATAAAGTTATCTTTGTTACTGTCAGTTTAACCCTTGTGAGATGCTGTAAACAATTATTCAAAATCTCTAGCAAGTATTCCTCCAACTATACCTTGATTACCTCCGCTAATGAATCAGCCCCAGACTGCTCAAATTATTAAAAAAAGATGTTTTATAGAAATAAAACGTGCTTCCTTTTAGCTTCTGCCAATTGTTTCTGTCTTCTCTTTGAAGGGACAAATGAAACAAATCTAATAAATACTTTTCCATTTAGTAGTATTTCATAAGATTTTAAAAAAATATTTAAGTCTAAACCTTTTTATGGACAGTTTTAAAATCAGAGAAAATTTGCAAGGATACTATAGAGCTTCCATACACAGTATACCCAATTTCTCCCATCATTAACACCTTATACGAATATGGAACATTTGTCACAACTAAGAAATAATATTGTTACAATTAATGAAATGAAAATAACTAATTATTATGAATTACATCATTTTTTTTATAATGACCCTTTTCTATTTCAGTATCCCATCCAGGATACTACATTACATTTAGACATCATAGATTCTGAACATCTGAGCTATGATGGTTTCTTAGATGTTCCTTATTGTGGATGACTTTAACAGTTTTGAGGAGTACTGATCAAGTATTTTTGAAGACCGCCCCTCAACTGGGATTTGTTTGATGATTTTCTCTTGGTTAGAGTGGAGTTAAGTGTTTCTGGGAATAAGACTATAGAGGTAAAGTGCCGTGTCAAGATTATATGCTATCAACATGACTTATGACCATTGATGTTGACATTGGGTACCTGGCTGAGGTTTGCCAGGTTTTTCCACTGAAAGTTACTTTTGTTTCCTTCCATACTTTGCTTGGGGCTTTCCAGGTGGCTCAGTGGTAAAGAAACTACCTGCCAATGCAGGGGACATAAGAGATGCGAGTTCCATCCCTGGGTTGGGAAGATCTTCTGGAGAAGGAAATGGCAACCCACTCCAGTATTCCTGCCTGGAAAATTTCATGGACAGAAGAGCCTGGCGGGCTGCAGTGCATGGGGTCACAGAGGGTCTGACATGACTGAGACCGCATACTTCGCCCTTTGAAAGAAAGTCAGTGGAGCCCAAGCTTAAGGGGTGGGGAGCTATACTTCATCTTCTTGAGGAGGAGGGATATTTACATAAATTATATGAAATTTCTGCATGAAAGATTTATCTTTTCTCTGCCATGTGTGTATTTATTTGATCATGTAAATGACTGTGCCTTCCCCTGTTTTGATTCTGACCCCAGTGTATTTGGCAGTTATTTCTCTTACTCCAGTTGGCAGTAATTTTTACCTAGTTTTATGAACCATGAACAATTCTTCTATGTTTTTATTCTTTTCAGTTGGTTCAAGAAGAATGTAGAATAAAAAAACACCTTTACTTCATCATTTTTAACCACATATCTTCTCAAATAATTATATTTTAATAACTCATTGTATAGATGTATTTTAATTTAACAAATATCTTACTGATGAGCCCTTTAGCTAGCTCCCAAGAGTTTTCAATTATTATCCTAAAAAAAAAAACCTTTGTGATCTTTTTTTTACCAAGATAAATTTCTAGGTTTGGAAGCATATGCATATTTAAAATTTTGATTGTTCAAAACAGAATTGTATGCATCCACCATCATCAATGAGAAAAAATGTCAATTGCCTCACACTTCACCAAATAGAGAGTAAAATCATTATAGGAATTTTTGTGGAATATATTATATGCTGCTATTTTCATTATTAATAATGTTTGGCATTCTTTTTACATGTTTATTGGCTATTTGCATTTTTTTGTATGTGAACTATCTGTTCAGATCTATCTGTTCATGTTGTCATTGATCACTGAGCAATCTTGCTTTTCATAGAATGGAAACACATTCATAAATCAGGGCATGCAAGAGAACTTTAGAATAACCCAATATACACTATACACTAAATATAGGTAATATATTTTTCTGCATTAAAAATTGTATCACCAAATATTTATAATGAAAAACTATAGCAAAATATATAATAAGATTCTTAATATAGAAATAACTCATCTACCTCTGGACATTTCAGACCCAGTACAAGCACATAAAAAAGTAGACACAGAGAAATGAATAACCATTCATGCGATAAAAATTAATATATATGATAGCATACCCTAAAACTATAAATACATCTTATTTTTAAATGTTCATGAAATTTAAAAATTGATTTTATAATATACTTCAAAGCACATTTCAATAAATCATAAAATATGGAAATAGTGCAAATCAGATTCAGAACAAATAAAATTTAAAAATAAACTTTTAACAAAATTGGAAATTAACAATTATCTTAAATTAAATTCTCAATGTTTTGATAAAGAAGAAATAAAATTCAAAATTATGGAATACACAAAATATAATTAAAATAAAATTGCTAAAATTTAAAAGCAAAGGATAAATCTAAAGGAAAGTTTTATAGCCTTTAAAATATGCATTTTTATATAAGCAAAATAAACAAACCAATTAAATATTTAATTCAATGTTAGAAAATGTAGTAAGATAACCCTAAAGAAAGTACAAGGAAAAATTAGTATGCATGTGTCTAAATTAATTCATTAGAAGAGATGAGTAATTCCAAGGAAGTATCTTTAAGAAAATCAATAAAAGAAAAATCATTATCTAAATTTATGAAATAGGTTTAGAGTCAAGCAACACAACTAATATTAGTTATTTCAGATAGGTAAAATGGGAAAGTTTTCACTGCACACTCAAGAATCACAAAATTAAAGATTAGACTAGGAGAGAAAAATAGGAGACAAGGCAGCAAGAGTGATCACAGGGACAGGAGCTGAAGGGGGCTGCTGGGGGCGGCTCTGCCTCAGCCACCTCCTGAACCCAGAACATTTCACATTTTTGCAAGACAGTCCGATTGACCTAGCTTGGGTCACATGCCCACACCTAACACAAAACCCTGTTAGATGAGGTATGTTTCTGTGATTGATCTGGTCCATCCAGATTAAGTGTTCATTATTCTGAGCAGGATGCATGCACAAGTATCCTGATCGTCACCATCACCAGATCCACCTTGGAAAGGAAAAGCATAAGTATGGGAAGGAAAAGGAAAAAGTCACCAGAAATGGAAAGGATAACTGACAAAGAGGGGCACATGCTTTTTAAAATCTACTTCCTTGAGAATCTACCACATGCAGGTACACACAGACACACACACACACACATTGTACCATTCAATTGATTTTACGTCACAAATTAAAAATTGACGATGGCCTAAAACAAGTTATTTTTAACTTATTCAAACAAGCACTTCATGTGCTACATGCTGGTTGGGCTATTACCTCGTGTTATCTTCATCAGGAAACAGGTTGATGCAGCATCCATCATTGGAACATATCCAATAACCATGATAGAAAGAAAGGAAGCTCTCACCAGCTATTTCAGTTTTACTGGTGTGCTGCGGTCCATGGGGTCGCAAAGAGTCAGAAACGACTGAGCAACTGAACTGAATTGAACTGAACTGAATGGCCTAGTGGTTTTTCTTACTTTCTTCAATTTAAGTCTGCATTTTGCAATAAGGGGCTCATGATCTGAGTCATAGTGATCTCCAAGTCTTTTTTTTTTCCTGACTGTATAGTACTTCTCCATCTTCTGCTGCAAAGAATATAATCAGTCTGAGTTCGGTATTGACCATCTGGTGATGTCCACGTGTAGAGTCGTCTCTTGAGTTGTTGGGAGAGTGTTGGCTGTGACCAATGTGTTCTCTTGGCAAAACTGTTAGCCTTTGCCCTGCTTCATTTTCTACTCCAAGACCAAACCTGCCTATTACGCTAGGTACCTCTTGATTTCCTACTTTTGCATTCCAATCTCCTATGACAATATTGTAAAGTAATTATTCTACTATTAAAAATAAAATAAAATTTACAAAAAATAATAAATAAATCATTAAAGAAATAACAATAAGTTTTTAAAAAAGAAAGTTAAATTGCCAAGTAACAATTCATAGGGGATATACGCAAAACATGTGCTATGAAAATGAAATTTAAAATAATTAATTACAGAATTAAAAAGGAAATATGGTGGTACTATACCTAGAATGATAATATATCCCAAAGTACCTGGGTCATTTGCAGACTATGCCTGTTTATCAGCATAATTATTAAATGGTTATCATTCCATTTCACTAAAAAACAAAAGAAAAACTAAACATATTCTTACCATATGACCTGGCAACCAAATTCCTTGGCATTTATCCAAAAGAGTGAAAAATATGTCAGTACAGACACCTGCACAGAGATACTTATAGAAGCTTTATTGATAATCACCAAAATGTAGAAACAACCAAGATGCTCTTCAGTAGGTGAGTCGATAAACTGTCATACCGCGAGAAAATAGGATATCATTCACACTGAAAAGAAATGAGATATCAAGCCATGAAAAGACATGGAGGTAGCTTCATGCATATTTCTAAGTGAACAAAACCATTCTGAAAAGTTTACTTGCTGTATAGTTCCAAGTAAAGATTCTGCCTGCAATGCGGGAGACCTGGATTTGATGACTGGGTTGGGAAAACCCCCTGGAGGGGACATGACAACCCACTCCAATATTCTTGCCTGGAGAATCCCCATGAACAGAGGAGCCTGGCAGGCTACAATCATGGAGTTTTTAAGAGTCGGACACAACTGAGTGACTAAGGACAAGACATACCACATTCTAAAACAGGTGAAATTATGGAGACAGCGAAAAGGTCAGGTTGTCAGGGGTTGGATGGGAAGGAATAAATAAGAGTAGCACAAGGTCTGTAGCGCAGTGTTGATATTCTGTTTGATACTATTATGACGGATACATGTCATTATACATTTGTCCAAAGCCATAGAGAGAACCCTAATGTGACCTATGGACTTGGGGTGATTGTGATGAGCCAATATAGATTCAAAAGTTGTAACAAATGTGCCACTATGGTGGGGAATGTTGATAATGGAGGAGGCCATGAATGTGTGGGGGACGGAGGATATACGGAAAACCTTTGTACCTTCCCCTCAAATTTACTATGAACTTTAAACCTCTCTTAAAAAGCCTTTTTACAAAAAAAAAAAAAACAATGAAACCAAAGTAATTTCTGCTTTTTATAGTTGTACTAGTGCATAGTATATCACTGAAGGAAGCTAGGTGATGGACACATGGGAATCCTCTGAACTATTTTTTTTCTTCTTGAATCTAAAATTATTTCAAAGTAAAAAGTTAAAAACAGACCAACAATTGTAATTCATATTTATGAGGATTTTCTTTATGTAGGCATTACCCTAAGTTTATCGGTTCATCCAATCTTTATAACCTAAAGAGATAAGAATGAAAATCTTGTCTATTCTGAGGCATGGAGTGGTTCAGTTTCCCATAATTACAAAGCAGACGCAAGTCTGAAACTCAGGGAGCCCACTTCCAAAATACTCTCATAACTGCCTCTCTGCAATGCCCCTTGTGCTAAGACATCATCGTGGCCACGTCTGTAAGAGAAAAAAAGTGAAAAGTAGAAACAAGAAAATACACGAACAACAGCAGCAACTGGAAGAAAGCTGTAACTCAATCAGTCAGAGACATGAATTATCAAACAAACAAAACACATTACTACCTTATTTAAAAAATTAAGGCAGTAAGATATGGAAGGTATTCCAAGGCATGTCATGAAGTGAGATAACACAAGTGAAATAAAACACACGAATCTTTACAATATGCAGTGATTAGTATGGGAGAAAAGACAAAAAAGAGAAACAGTAGAAAGCACCCATATATATAGGTGGATGAATTGTGTGTGTTTGCCTGTGTGTGTGTGTGCACACACATATAGCACACTTGCATGTGGAACTGTTTTGTATATGAGGAATTGCTGACCTTGATTAAAAGTGGGAATTTCTGGGGAATTAAACAAAGCATGTGTAAGGAAGGACTTTAAGCACACATTGTTCATTAGTACACAGTATCCATTTTCCCTCTTTCCTTTTACTTAGAGAATCCTAGATTTTATCTGGGCACATAAATCATCTAAATCATCTTTTGAAGCTAGCAGTGGTCGCATGACAAGTTTGGAGCAACGAGAGGTAAATGGAGGTGAAGTATGAGGCTCTGGACCATCTCTTTGGAGATGCACAGTTTTTCAGGACTTCTTCACTTCCCTTAGGCTGAAGAGTGGATATAGCAGGCACCCAAGTTTCAATCATAATAACCAGAGCAATCTGGTAGGGAAGATGGTAGAGAAATAAGATGGACCTTCTGGAATACAGCAGTTACATTTCTATCCATGCACTGCTGACATAGAGACTATCTGGCAAGAAAAAACTAACTTCTATTTCTTTTAAGCCAGTCTATATTTGGATCTCTTCATGTAATAGCTTAGCCTGCCTCACAATTAGTACAGATTCAATTTCTATTGAATTTCCTTTGTTTACTCACATAACATATTTGTGTTAACAGAGTTTGTTGTTATTCAGCTGCTATGTCGTGTCCAGCTCTTTGTGACCCCATGGACTGTAGCCCACCAGGCTCCTCTGTCCATGGAATTTTCCAGGCAAGAATACTGGAGTATGTTGCCATTTCCTTCTCCAGGTGATCTTTCTGACACAGGGATCAAATCCATGTCTCCTGCATTGGCAGGTGGATTATCACTGAGCCACTAGGGAAGTCCATTAATACAGTTTAGATTTCAGAAATGCAGAGAAAAACAGGATATTTCTCACCCATGAAATGGAATGAAATTGTGCCATTTGCATAGATTGAATAGACCTAGAAACTGTCACACAAAGTGAAGAAAGAGAAAAACAAATATTATATATTAATGCATATAAGTGGAATCTCTGGAGAAGGAAATGGCAACCGGCTCCAGTATTCCTGCTTGGAGAATCCCATGGATAGAGGAGCCTGGCGGGCTACAGCCCATGGGCTCGCAAGAGTCGGACGCAACCAAGCCACTAAACCAGCACCATCAAGTGGGATCTAGAAAAAAACAGTAGAGATGAATGGATTTGCAAAGCAGAAATAGAGACACAGATTTAGAGAACGAATGTATGGATACCAAGTGGTGTGTGTGTGTGTGGGGGGGGGGTTGGGATGGTTGGGCGATTGGAATTGGCACATATATCTATATCTATCTATCTATTACTATATATAAAACAGATAATTAATGAGAACTGACTGTATAGCAGAAGAAACTCTTTCAATGTTTAGGTCTTT
Source organism: Okapia johnstoni (assembly GCA_024291935.2). Lineage (NCBI taxonomy): Eukaryota > Metazoa > Chordata > Mammalia > Artiodactyla > Giraffidae > Okapia > Okapia johnstoni. The sequence goes on from CM044326.1 coordinate 7,863,049, forward strand.
GGTGACCTAAAGGGGAAGAAAGTCCAAGGAAGAGGGGATATATGTATATGTGTGGCTATATAGCAGTAAAAATAACACAACATTGTAAAGCAACTATACTCCAATAAAATAAAATAGAGCCTATGAAATAAAATAAACATAAATATAAAATTGCCACTTTGGTGAGAACTCTAAAGGGATGAACACAGTAGAAAGAGTCAATAATAATTTTGGCAATTCTTGTCAATTAGGGAAGGTTAAATTGAGAAACTGATGGTTAATCTGAGATTTAAGGAATGAGAAGGAACTTCCTGGGCAGGAGATATGGGGAGTTCGCCAGGCAGTATAGCATATACAAATGTCCTGGGGCAAGGAATACAGTCTTAGTAAGAAGGACAGAGAGAAAACCAGTACAAACGGAGGGCTAATCATTGTTGGAGAAGAAGGAAAATAGATAGAGGGAAAGCATTCAGGGTCTTAGAAATCACGTTAAGGAATTTTATCTTTATCCAAGAGAGGCTCTTGGGAAGTTTTAAGTGCATGAGTTTTGAAAATATCATGTTTGTATCATGGGAAAAGGATTGGCAGGGGCAAAACCTCAGTGCAGGTAGAAAAAGAAGAAGGTGTTTGCATGGACTAGACAAGTGCAGATGGGCTCGAGTCTCTGTGGCGAAGACGGAAAATAAAAGAGTATAGATCTGGAGAGAGGTCTCAGCAATAAATCAGATGTGAGAAGTCAGGGAAGCAGTAGTATTGATTATGACTCCTAGTTGCATGGTTTGGGAACACAGGAGAAAACCAGTCTCAGAAAGAGAAAGAAGATCAGAAATTTAGTTTTGAACATATTAATTTTAAGGTTCCTTTGAGCCTCATTTAGTTCTGACTGGAATTATTTTTAACAGTTTCTATATTATATTCATATAAATTAAAACATGAGGCACAATAATTGTCTTGTCCTTTAAATGTTGCACTGTGCAAATCTCTTTTATTCTGCATTTAAATCCCTTGAAGGCATAAACATTTCAAACTTCTCTAAGTATCCTCAAATTGTTTACTTGATATAATGATATGTGAATCTTAAAAGATGTTGTAGACATATTTGGTATTTGATTAAATAAGCAAGAATAAAACTCTAGCAATTGCTCCTGGATGGAGGGGTGGAGGAAGGCTTACCATAAGGCAAGAGTCTGTTTGAGTATGTCTTCCATCCTTCAGAGGAGTTTAAGCTTGAGATGGGGAGAAGGGTTAAATAGATACTTAAATTGTATAAAAGAATCAACAAAGACCTAGTGGGTGGGGTGGGGCAGAGCACCCCAAAGACATGGAGTCAAAGTGGATAGGCTCAGAATTTATAAACCATGACAGTGCTGGCTCAAAACCCCCTCTAAGATGGACCTGTCGAAGTTGGGAACATTCATACCAACGTTGTGATACAAATTAATAGAAAACTGTCTAACTAATCATTTTACCTACAAAGCACACACTACTGGGAGCACTTTACACATAACCACCAGCACATCAATATTTTTGAAATTAATTAATATTTTTCCAGTTTAAGAATGAATGAATGAATGAAAGTTGCTCAGTTGTGTTCGACTCTTTGCGACCCCTTGGACGGTGGCCCACCAGGCTTCTCTGACCATGGGATTCTCCAGGCCAGAATACTGGAGAGGGTAGTGTTCCCTTCTCCAGGGGATCTTCCTGACCTAGGGATCAAACCTAGGTCTCCTGCATTGCAGGTGGATTCTTTACCATCTGGGGCACCAGGGAAGTCCCAGTTTAAGAATACATGAACATATATACATGCATTATGGATGTACTGATGTTGTCAATAGCAAAATCTTCAAAGTAAATTATGCACATTTGAAATAATCACAAAAATAATATACTTTAAATTTATCTGTCTAGTCTATTTTTTAATTTCTTGTTCTTTAATTTATCTGCAGATACATATGAAATATCAATTTGTTTTATTCATTCCCTGATTTTGTGACACAGGAATTAATGCAAAGAAAGCTGAACATATTCTTTAAAGCACAGAGGAAGACACAAACAGAAGCATACACTGCACCTTACTTTTTATCTGATGTGAATAATACCTTTGGAGGATTGTAGCTCTCACTCTGTGCTTCCATGAATTTGCAGCCTTAGTAGCTAATCACTGCTTTAAACTCCATCTGTACTGACCTTCTGGACGAGGTTCCCCTCTGGAAGGTGACGATCGGAAATCCCACTGTGATAATGTCACTCTTCAGGTTGTTGAAAATCACTGTAAAATGCACTTGTAGTAAGACACTGTGACAGCAAGACACAAGCCCCAGAGCGGCCCACCGCCTAAATGATAGATTCCAGGAAGCATCCCAAGTTGGGTGTGCGAGGAGCAGAATGTTTGCACTTAGATACAGCGACTCACAGCCTGCTACGATATTGGGAGTTTCTATTTTCACGAATATGATAGGATACTGACTGCATTATTTCCTACATACTCTCATGTTTGTATGCATGAAAGTAGCAGAAAGGTTAAAAATAACAAAGCAAAGGAAGTCCTACTTGATTGCTGCACACCTCTCTGTGATGCAGTGAAACAAATATTTTATATTTTATTTTTCTCTAAGCAAAATATTTTATTTTCTCTATTTTATTTTATTACATTATATTTTATTTTATTTTTCTCTTGTGTACAAAAGTATGATTTTATGCAATAGAATTACTGAGGGCTGGGGGGAGGGGGAGAAGCAATAAAAGAGTCTATGAATAAAAGGCCACAACTGACTGAAAATTGAAAAAGAAGAATCAGTTGAATCATATAAGTTAATGACTCTATGAGTCCATCTCACGTGGGTGTTTGCTGTGTAGTAAAGACACAGCCATCATATCACATCGTTTCAATCATCTTCTTGCACTGATTATAAGGCATATACCTCTCTATTCATTAGTCATATAAAGACTGAAACATGGTATGTGTGTGTGTGTGTGCACGCGCACGGACGCATGCATTACATACACATCTGTGAGTTTCTCTTCATTGCTTTCACTTTATCCTCTTGGATAAACATAAAAAATAAAAATAAATATAAAAATTATATACATATAATCTACACATGAGAATAAATACTTTGGGAAGACGCCATAAGGGAGTCTTAGCCATGTGAAGTCAAGGAAGTAGAAATTATTATTGACAGGGAAGACATTTGACCTGAGCCCTGAAAGGCAGGTGGGATTTGCTCACGTGGAGATGAAGGAAAGGGCTTGTCAGGCATGAGAGTAAGGGAGAGACCAGGGACCTTTATAGGAAACAAAAGGAATTCAATTTGTCTGGAGCAGAGGGCATGGAAAGGGCAGGGGCTGGGGCTGCAAATTCAAGTCATGATTACTATGTTCAGCACTGGAAAGGTTTAGAAATTTCAGAAGCCTCAGATTGGCCTAGTAGGAGTATTTTTCTGGGACAGTGACTGTTAGTATATCAGAGGCATCAAAAAGAGTAGGAAGCCTGGACATACTGTTGAGAATGTTATTACAGTGGTCATAGTGAACCACACCCTCCATAATCCATGTCGGAGAAGTTTCAGTCCAGTTCAGTTCAGTCGCTCAATCATGTCTGACTCTGCAACCCCATGGAATGCAGCATGCTAGGCCTCCCTGTCCATCACCAACTCCCGGACAAGTTTAGAGCAGCATTTAACTAAAACAGCTACAAATTCAGGGAACTTGGTCATACCAAGACACATGTAGTCTTGTCAATTCCCTCTCTCTCTCTTTTTTTTTGTGCACTAAAGTTAAATGAAATTAAATTTTATTAATTTGCTCATTTCAATTCCTTTGTTCTTTCAAATGAATATATTAATTCGAGATAATTGTATTATGTGTTGCTCCCATGGTTAAAGCATGAGATACAAATAGGTATAATTTCCAAAAGATTGTATATCACCTTAAGCAAAACTTATGAACTATTGTTTTTCCAGCTTATCCATTCTTATTGGCATATTTTGACTGCTCACTTGACTTTCATAACAATAGGCTTAAACTACATGGCAATGAAGTAGAAGCTTTCTGAGGGATGTGTTCGGTTAATTTTGCTCATCTCTGTGTTTCCAGCCTGGTGAATTGCACTGAATGAATTGTAGATTCAATATTTCTTTTGCCAACATGGCATTGCCATACCTGAAACTTTAATGCTTGAAACATGAAATTGATAAGTGGCTCTTGATTATATCAAAACAATGACCCATGAAGAGTTACTGATATAGTTCATATATTCTGCAGCCAGTGGGAATTAAATTACTCACATATGCCTTATTCTCACTGCTTGAAACTGTGAAAGTTTAAGAAATTAAGAAGCCAAAATAAAATAAGATGAAAATGCGTACTCATGTCAAAATGAGTTATTTAAATGATTCTATCTGTTCTTGATTAATTCAATACTGTGATCATTTCTAATGCCCTTTTCAGGTTTTATGTGCTGTAACTATGTAAAATGAATAGCAATACCAATATAAATAACTAATGTGTATTAAGTACAATAACAATAATAAGTACTGTTTATTAAGCCCTTGAAAAGCCACAGACCCTCCTCTGAAAGCTTTATGTCATTTACTCTTCACAATAACTCTGTGCCATACATATAAATATATATGCTATAATAACACAAGGTTGTTGTGGCATATATATATATATATATATATATATAATTGACATTTAAAGGAGATAATGAACTTTATCAAAGAAGTGGTCAATGCTATAATTGGGGTTGTCACAAATTTCACCCCAGAGAAGAATCTGCCATGGATTCAGCTTAGCTGACCAGAGAAGAGTGTGGTACGTGTTGCCTATTAGCTTTGAAGAGACACAAACCTGCTGTGATCTGCCGTCATGGTCCTCCACCACTCGGCAATACCGAAGCTCTGAGGCAGGCCATGCATCCTGGGAGATTTCTAGATCTTATTAAACCTTGGTAACAAGACCTTTTTGCTCTTTCTTATACTAGGGCCTGGATGACTGTAGGGAAACCTAGTGATTCTGGGAAACTCTGGGATCTGCAGAAGTAGATTAAGTAGTCATGGCTGCTCCTACTATTCCTCTGTGAGCCATGGAACAGGTACACCTCCAGCCTCTCGGTTAACTTCCATCTCTCAACCTAGCTTCTGAGATGTTCCCACTATCTCTATCTCTTAGGGGTCTCTTCTCTGTTTTGACTCTTCAGTCTGCTTCCATACCTGTTGAATTTTCACCTGAGCTAGATCTTTCACAAATCTTCACAAGGAAGAAGCAGTCTTGTCAATGTGTGGGAGTACTAGAAAAAGTAGGTAAATTTTAATTCCCTTTGTTGAAGAATAGGAAGAACTTTCAGTCAAGTAAAGTTGGAAGATACTCTATGCTTAATTACCCCTCAAAACTTTATGCAGGAGTAATATATACCCAGGTCTCCTGGGTTGCAGGTGGATTCTTTACCAGCTGAGCCACAAGGGAAGCCCAAGAATACTGGAGTGGGTAGCCTATCCTTTCTCCAGCAGATATTCCCCACCCAACAATTGAATTGGGGTCTCCTGCAATGCAGATTTCACTTTCACTTTCTTTTGCCTGCAATGCAGGTGGATTCTTTACCAACTAAGCTATCAGGGAAGCCCATAAGATAAAAACTGAGAAATCTTCCCATAAAGAGACTGTTAAATTTTTAACAGGGAAAAGGTGAAAGTATTGACAGATTTCCTCTTCTTGGGCTCTAAGATCACTGTGTCTGGTGACTGAAGTCATGAAATTAGAAGACGACTGCTTCTTGGCAGGAAAGCTATGACAAACCTAGACAGTGTGTTAAAAACAGAGACATTACTCTGCTGACAAAGGTCTCTATAGTCAAGGCTGTGGTCTTCCCAATGGTCATGTATGGTTGTGAGAGCTGGTTGGTAAAGAAGGCAGAATGCCAAAGAATTGATGCTGCCTTCGAACTGCGGTGCTGCAGAAGACACCTGAAAGTCCCCTGGACAGAAAGGATATCAAATCAGTCAATCTTAAGGGAAATCAACCCTGAATACTCATTGGAAGGACTGATGATGAAGCCAAAGCTCCAGTATTTTGGTCATCTGATGAGAACAGCCAACTCATTGGAAAAGTCCCTGATGCTGGGAAAGATTGAGGGAAGAAGGAAAAGAGGGCATCAGAGGATGAGACGGCTGGATGGCATCACTGATGCAATGGACATGAACTTGGGCAGACTTTGGCAAGTGGTGAGGGACAGGGAGGCCTGGTGTGCTGCAGTCCATGGGGTCACAAAGAGTCAGACACGACTGGGCAACTGAACAACAACAAAAGATATAAACTGAGAAATCTTCCCATAAAGAGACCTATTACATTTTAAGATTTTCCAAAGTCATTTGATCATGAAGCATTTTGTGTAAGGAATACTTATTAGTCTCTGACGAAGGACACACCTTGGAAATTCTGGACAACGGTGTCTAATGTCCAAACTCCTGGACCATGAACCTACTGAAAACAGCAACATTTACTCCTGGAAGGTTGACAGCTGTTAGTTGAGAGGAATTTATGAAATTTTATCTTTTTCCAGGACTAATGAGAAAGTTACATTTGAAAATATATAGAAATGATTTAGATTTAGGCTAAAGTTTTAAAAAAATAGACAAAGGACATATAAAAGATGGCGAAAATGATAGCTCAATGGTGTCAAACTGCACAATTCATAAATTCATACATTTTGTGAGACGTGTTTTGCCTAAAGTTTTCACTTTAGTCTCAGGTTCAAAGGATTTGTTAACAAAATAAGCCACTGGTTACATACAAATAAATAATACCAATATTTAGTAGAGAATTACCTAGCTTACTTTCAATATACTAACATTAAAAGAGAAAAGAAATAGAAACAGCGGAGGATACAGGACCAAATTGAGTTTTGACCAACATCCAGATTCAAACAGCACTGGGAAGTCCTGTGACACAGCATATCTGGAGTCCCAACTGGGAAAAGGTCCCAGGCAGCACGTCCATTCCAAGGGTGAGACTTCAGAGATCACAGTTCGGGTTCCCACTTATAATCCCAGAATGCAAACTGATATCATTATTCCATGAGTAAATTGCAGCTCAGATTTCATGTTAATGCATAAAACTGGAATGCTATTAAGCTCGGGTCTCAGTTAGCCAGACCCGCTTCCCTGGTGGCTCAGAGGGTAAAGCATCTGCCTGCAATGCAGGAGACCTGGGTTCGATCCCTGGGTCAGAAGGAAATGGCAACCCACTCCAGTACTCTTGCCTGGAAAATCCCGTGGACAGAGAAGCCTGGTAGACTACAGTCCATGGGATCGCAAAGAGTGGGACATGACTCAGCTACTTCACTTTTCTCCAGGGGTTCAACAACATCAAGATTTGTCCCCTATCTTGTCTATGGTGCTGCAAGTCTTGCACTCATAGCAGGCAGTCAGGGCACTCAACTTTCAGGGCAGTGTCCAGGCAGGTTAGAAGCAAAGTCAGACGTGCTCTGTTCTGTCTCTGAAGCCTAAACAAGGCTATCTATTTAATTTCCCAAACAGGAGGTACCAGCTCACTGAAGTAGCTTAGATGTATTCGAGATAAACGTTTCTACCTCTTCAATCTCCATTTATCAACATTTACCAAAGGATGGGAATAAAGCTCCATCCCTCTTCTCTCTCTTATACCATGTCTTCTCCTACCTTCTTTTTCACTTTTTTGAAAGAAGATAAACTTGCTTTAGATTCTCTAGTTATAAAAATAGTACATGTGCACTATATAGGACATGAGATTTTTTAAACTGAAGAAATAAAATGACAAATCATAAACTTATACTAAGAAAGGATTTTATAAATGTATTTGGATATATTTCCTATCAATTTTCCGCAATTTTCTTTAATTAAATAATAACTAACCAAAAGACACAAATTGATAGAAAAAAACAATAACTTATTTTCAGGTACATGTTATCTTATACATTGAAAATTATGACATAAATATAAATTTTACAAATATTCTAATACGGCTAAAAATTCTTGGCAAACTTTTTAACAACTATGTAATCACTTTTAAGTTTTGTCTATGGTATATATAACTTGTCAAAGTTAGAGATACAGTTGTTACTGGCTTTTTGCCATTATAAATAATACTTAAATTATGCTTTTATTTTTTAATTGGAAGATAATTACTTCACAATGTTTCTAGTCTGTGCTGCACAATAATGTGAATCAGCTATAACTACACATGTATCCCCTCCTTCTTGAGGCTCCCCGCCCCATCTCATCCCCCTAGGTCATCACGGAGCACTGATCTGAGCACCCTGTGTTATACAGCATAAAAAGGAACGAAATTGGATCATCTGTAGTGATGTGGATAAGCCTAGAGTTTGTCATACATAGTGAAGTCAGAGAGAAAAGCAAATATCATATTAACACATATATGGAATCTAAATAATGCTTTAATGAATATCCTTGTTGCAGCAAGAGTTGTCTTCATTTTATATTTTTTAATTGTTTTCCAATTTTTTTTTTTTTGCCAGGCTCCTAGAAATTCTTAGACTGTGGATAAAAAAGATATTAATCAAATTATATTAAGCATTTTAGTGAATTGCAGCACATAATACTCATTAAAAGTTGATATGCACATAAAATGTAGTATTTTTTAAATAATTGAGCTATCTTTGCTAATAAACATAGATCCAGTGAGAAGAGTCAGAAAATAACAAATCTTAGTTCAAGGTGGCAAAGATAGACCAATATAAACACTTAAATATTCGTTTAGGCATATGCTCAGTTATTTAAATGAAACTTTCCATTTCTTGAATTTTCTCTCTTCTCTCCTTTTTTTTGTGTTTACAAATTGTGTTTAGGTGAATCAGGCTTATGTGACTCCCAGACGGCCGGGAATTGGGGAAAGTAAAGGTCAGACTAAACCTGACTGGATTGCCTGGTACGGCAGGACTGGTCCCTGCTCGGCCTGGGCGCCGGCAGGACGTTTGTCCACTTAGCTTTTCTTGGCCGGGTGACGATGTCTACAGCCGCAGTCATCTGGCTTTTGGGGGTGGGTACCACACCCTGGGGCCTCTTTCCTCACGTCCCAGGCCTCTGCCCGGCTTCCTAGCCGCTTTCTCTCACCACGCCTCCCACCGCTTCTGTATCGGGTAGGCAGTGGCTGTGAACGGAGAATCTCCTTCTCTCTAGTGCTGCTGTACCACGACCAGCATGTTCCCTCTCCCCACACACAATGAGCTTTAGAAGGGAATGAAGAACCAGTGTTCCCACGCCCTCACTTTCTACTGTTTCCCTGCTTTTGCCCATATTCCTCTGGCACAGAAGTGATGAGTTAAGGGCTTTCATTCCCTCGTCCATTTCCTTGTCCCAGTAAAACTTTTAAGACCAAGAGTCAGGCTGTCCATTGCACGAGGTAGAAGGAATGGAACACTTTTCTTCCCCCTTTGACAAAATCAGAATTTCAAGAACATTGCCTTGTTATGAAGACAAAGATCTCCTATTGGATGTCAAAGGAGAACATGAACTTTCTCCTCTCATTATTGCGCTAACAATTCTAATTCTCATTACTATCAGAATGACAGCTTGAAATGATTAGGGAAAAAGGTAAAATACATGAAACTGTATGAGAAAAATCCCATCACAATGTTTAAAAATATTATCATCATTTATAGTCAACCACTCCAGTGCTCTATAAGAAGGCCCATGGCTTGCAAAGCTCCTGGCTTATCTGGCCGGTTCACGTTCCAGAAGCCCCATTCCTCTTGGGCTCATCAACGATGCTTCCGACCTCTGTGAATTTACTCACACCATTTCCGCTGCCAAGAATATCCTGCCCGCCTCCTGTCTTCAGCACTGCCTCTTCTTTCTCTTTAAGAGCGTCTAGTGGTACTAGCCATTTATTCTACTTGTTTAGCTGTATTTAGCACTATGATGCCACCCTTAATTCCATTTCTTTTTGACGAATTAATTGTTCTTCCTCTAGGAACTCCTTGATATAAGGGGGCGTCTCCTATCCATCCACGTGTCCCCAGAGACTCAGGCCCCTGCAGTGAACAAGTGCTCACTAAATATTTACTAGATGAATGAATAAAACAAGTACAGATTGTGGCAGAAAAAGAATGCTAAGTGGTAGATGTCTGTAGTTTCCGTGTTTTGAGCAGCCCCAAATGGTAACAGTGATAGCAAAAGGCAACAAAGAACAGACACGCTGCCAAATACCCACATGCAAACAATCCTCAGGCCAACCATGCTCATGGCTGGAGTGCGTGAACTTGCCTGAACTGTTTCAGCCCATCTCTAATGGAAATCTAATGGAAATCATAAATTACCGAAACAGGTCCACAGGTGCTGAAATTTACTACTGTGTTGACTGCTGGCAAGGTCTGAAACTAAAGAACAATGCATGATGTGCTACAAAAATGAAATATTTATTACATTCATATTCTCCCTCAAGCTTTTTTTTAAGCTCTTTTCTTGGTGGCAAAATAACAAAGCACCAGAATTTCAAGACAAACCAATTTGCACTGGCATTTTTAGAAATTTTGTTAAATAATTCTCTTTAATGGTTCAAAGCTTTTTAGTACAGACACAACTTCATGAATTCTAAATAAACCTTAAAGCCAAAGGGAAAAGGGTAGAAGTGCTCTATCTCACAAATTAATCTGCACTTTACTCCTCACCAGACACGGTATACAATTGTTTCAGCCTCACCAGTTCCTAACCTCTCAGAGCCAAATTAGTCACCAAGGAATTGAATATACTTGGTTATAGCATCACCTTAAAGAACATATGAGGAGCCAGCATCCTGAACTAGTTCATAAAGAAAGGGGTATCAGTTGGTTTGGAACAGGGTCATGGAGAGGGCTCTAAATAAAAAGAGTGAAGGGAAAGAAGACACTGGAATCTGTGATTGGAGAGTGTAGGGTGGGGAGGGAGGTCACGGAGGTGCAGAAGCTTCATTTCACAGCATCTCCCTTCCCTACAGGACCTCAGGCAACGCCAGCTGAGCCCAGTGTTGCCTTCTTGGGATAGGAAATTGGGTTTAACGTAGTGTTTCCCAAAATGTTGGAATCACCTATAGAAAATTATTAGAACTGGTACTTCAATAAGACCTGAAATAAATGGTAAATCATGAGGTAAATAGCAAGTTTCCTTTCAAAGATGTTTGCATCTTTCTGGCTATCTCAAAAAGGAAGGCTCTTTCTGATGCTTGTCTTTTGAAAATTTGATCATTTTTCTCTTGCCCAGATGGAGACCTCAGGCTCAGAATTTAGAGTATATAGCTTAAATTTAGAAATTTTGCTTTGATTTCACTGTATTTTTTTTATGGCTAGCCATCTTTTAGTTAAGATAAGGATAGTTGTTTTTCATTTGATTAGTCACAAAGTTATTTTTTAATATATACTTGAAAATTTTTAAAAATGACCCAATATCATACACACAAATAGTTAATAAGAATGTAGCTGGTACTTGACATGGCAAAATCATGTTTGAACATTGGGGAAAACTTGTTTAGTGGATACATCTGTGTCTATTTCCAAGGAAAGGACAGCAAGCTGGGTGAGAAAGAGCCAGGTAACAACCTTCAACCTACAAACCAAGAAACACAGCTGGTCAGGTTCTAATTTCCTGAACTGGGCCAGGATCGGAGAAGTAATCAGATACAAGACTTACACCTTAGACCCAAATGCTCAGTTGAGGGTCAGGCTCTTCTAAAGAGCTCAGTTAGCCCTACTGTGAACTGGACCTCAGTGAAATTTTTCACAAGCAACAGATGGAAACCACATGGGAAGAGAAAGAATAATAAAAAGGCATGTTGGGATACTGATGGCCCTTTTACCCCAGAAATTCACAGATACCCCTTTGTTAGGACTTTCCTAAGTGTCGTTTTGTTATCATCATCATCATCATCACTATTATTATTGATTTCATTTATTTTTGTCTTCAACATTGGTGCATATATATCGGTCACATAAACCAATAAGAGTAAGGAAACGTGACTAGGTAGCAGTTTTGTTTTGCTTTTTTCCCCTGATAGAACATAAAGGGAAAACAAAAATGATTCAGTCTAATTAAGTAAGCACTTTTTAAAAATGACATTCAGGACATAAAATCATTTAACCAAGAATTTTAAATATAAATTTTAAAGCAATTCAAGTTCTCAACATCTAAAAGAGAATGAGTAGGAAATAAATTAATGTTACCCATCTTCTGGAAGGCTCTTCTAACCCTAGAATATCAGCCTGCCTCTCACCCCTTGGTGGACTTGCAATCTGTTGAAAAAGGCCTGATAGAAGGTTGAGTATTTGCTCATTTGTGACTAATATTTGAGTGAAAATCAAAAGGTACAGAATAAAATTTTGTATTTTGTCCACATGGTATCCCACAACTGAACGTAGCTGTGGGAAATGCTTTGCAAAGCAACGGTCAGTATCAAAAATGAAACTGAGCTCTAAAAGTAAAGGATTAAAATAGACATGAGAATGAGCCATCACTCTTCAAATAATACATCTTCTAACATGGCTATTAAACATCAGAAGACGAAAAATCCTCAGGAAAAAAAATAGTCTGACCATTTGGAAAAAGTAAAATAAATCTTAAATACAAATGTACAGATCATTTTCAACAGGAATATAAGCTCTCTTATATTCAGACGGCCATCTAAATGACTTGAGGAAATGGAAATGAGCAGAGGAAACTGCCAACAATATTTTTACTGTTTCAATTTGTCTATGGTATTGACTTTTGGGTATCAGTGAAAGAACCTTCAAAAGAGTAGGACACATTTCAAGGATAAGGTTGTGAACACAGACCAGAAAGATCATCAAGCCAATTCCAGGGTACTTGCTATGTTAAAATGATGGCAACCATCTGATGCCCCATCTTCTTTAGTGACACCATGGAGGGGATTCTGAAAACTTTTATATTAAACACATGCACGCCACCAATATCTCCCTGTGTTACCTTCTCTTGTAGTGTCTCCCCACACCATTGCAATGTTTCCTTCTTTTGGTTTCCCACAACTGTCATGAGAATACACTCACTACCCTAGTGAAATGATGTAAAAGACAAGTGGAAAAGACTAGCCATTGCTGTTGAGATCAGTGTAGACCAGCCAGCCACAGTTGACCAGCTGACCTTGGACTCATAAATGAGCCAAAGCCAAACTGAGATTAAATGAGTCCAACCTGCATCACCAGAACTACCCAACCAACTGTCCTGAAAATTTGTAAGAAGTAATAAGTGGTTACTGCTTTAAGCCCCTGAATTTTTAATTTTAGGGTAATTTGTTACCCAGCATGAATGGTTACACCAGAGGAGCAACTACAAGCACAACATTATTTTGTTCACAATGATCTTAAATACTACCTTGTAAATTTACAGAGATACTAAAACAATGGAAATTTACAACAGAGAGATATTTACAACATGCAATCTCAATTCTAAAGCAATTCTTTTACTATGACAACCCCACAGGCCGTGATTCCATTTCAATGGATACCATTGCCATTCTCCTAGTCATCCAAGTTTGAATGCCCTTAAGAACCTCAAAGTCATTAAGTCTATTTTCATCTCAATGTCTTTGATTCAGTTCTTTTTCTCTTTAAAACCAATTTTAAAATGCTGAACACCTAATTTCTAGATCTCTTAGTCTTGTGTTAATCTCTCAGTCCAAGGGGTTGCAAAGAGTCAGACACGCCTGAGCAACTGAACTGAACTAAACTGAATCACTCAGTCATGTCTTTGTGATCCCATGGACTGTAGTCCACCAGGCTCCTCTGTCCATGGGGATTCTTCAGGCAAGAATATTGGAATGGGTTGCCATTCCCTACTCCAGGAGATATTCCCAACCCAGATATCGAACCTGGGTCTCCAGTACTGCAGACAGATGCAAACTATAATCCAGTTTTTTTCCCATTGAAATTTATCCTGCTTTACAGAATAGTTTTTATAAAAAACAGTATAATCATAGTAAACTTCTACCCCCAAAACCACTGACAATTTCCCATATTTTACAGGATCTTAGTGAGTAATAGTCGCTCAGTCATGTCCAACTCTTTGTGACCCCATAGACTACACAGTTCATGGAATTCTCCAGGCCAGAAGACTGGAGTGGGTAGCCGTCCCCTTCTCCAGAGGATCTTCTCAACCTAGGGATCAAACCCGGGTTTCCCACATTGCAGGCAGATTCTTTACCAACTGGGCCAACAGGGAAGCCCTTTTACAGGATAAAAGCCATCATATATTTTGTAATGTAATCTACATTACATGTAATCTACATGTCTAAAATTTTCTTCTCAAGGTGTACACCAGAATCCAGAAAGTTGATGTAATCAGGGCCTCACCAAATAAAGCAAAAGTTGATATGAGCCCAGGATCACTTAGCTTCATCTCTCTCTCTCCGAATGCCCTATCCCAAGCTGCCTTTGACCTGCATGTCATGAGCAAACCTGGCATGTATTCTTCACCCTGAACTCTTATTAGCATTCATTTCAGCCATGAAAGATATCAACTTGATCCAACACATTATTTCCTTTAAACCTCCCCTTCCCATGTCTCAATTTCAGTGTTACTTTTCAACTTAGAGGCACACCATCACAGAATATCTGCAGCCTACTCAGCCCTAGAGTGGATAAGAACCACTCAGTCTTCTGAATTAGCCTGCTATTTTTCAAAATGTGTTAAATATGATAGATCAGTCCTCTATATTCATTACCAACTCCTTCCAGTGTGTCTTCCTAAACTACAGAGGTTGCAAAGCCCAAACCTTCATTTCTTATCTCCCCAAATAGGAATGAGGTCCCACCAGTAAAGTGCACCTTTAAACAAATTCTGAAGAAATCTATCAGGTAGAGGCCAATTCCTGGTGTTTGTTGGCTCTTTCTGCCACAAAAGGTTTGGCAAAGTGTTGCTGCTTCTCCTGCCACCACAGTGCAGCTTCCCTGTTCATCTTCCACAACGTCCAATGGCAGGTGCAGCAGTGGTGATTACAAAGGCAATAAGGCATCTTTGTGATTCTTAGGCCATAGAACAACACTGTGTGCTCCTGAACACACCCAACTTTCCAATGGCAATATCCAGAACTCCCACCTCCCTGGGATTCCTCAGAAAGTGGGAGTTTCCCAGGCATATCAAGCTTGCACGGTGCTTGGAATCACTCCTAAGGTCAAAACTGAAAGCTTGTTCTCTGGTCTTAAAAGTACCCAATCCTCTACCTTAAATCTTTTCTGGTTAAAATGCTCAGAATTTTATTTTATGCATGGAAATATTCTACCTTGAAACTCTTAAGAACAAATGGACACTATCATTTGAAAGTCTGTGGTTGTTGTTCAGTGGCTAAGTTGTGTCCAACTCTTTGTGATCCCACAGAGTGTATCATTGAGTATACCTTTGTGAGGGCAACAGGTTGGGCTTCCTAGGTGATGCTAGTGGTAAAGAACCCACCTGCCGATGAAGGAGACATGAGATGTGAGTTTGATCCCTGGGTCAGGAAGATCCCCTGGAGGAGGGCACGGCAACCCACTCTAGTATTCTTGCTTGGAGAATCTCATGGACAGAGGGACCTGGCACGTACAGTCCATAGAGTTGCAAAGAGTCGTGCATGACTGAAGGGACTTAGCACACACACACACGGACAACAGATTACAACTGTTGTCAATTATATACGTTGAATAGAACTTTCTTTCCTGAAATGACATTTTACAGAACTAGTCAGACCTAAACACAGGTTGTATTTATCTCCATTACCCTCAAACATCTATAATTAATTACGTATAGTCATCAGTCGATAATTGCATAGATGTTTCCAAACGTTGCCCTAAAGCACAAGTGTATCATACCTATTTTATATAAGAATATTAACAGATATTTTGTATCAAAAACGCTTCAGCAACAAGTTTCAAAGTGCAGCTCATTATAGCCCCATTTATAGAACCAAAAGGATCATTAACAAAGGACTGATAATTCTGCTGTAGAGAAGGTCTTTACTGGTATTCAAAAACTTTCCAGATATTCTTACAAGTAAAAAGTCTGTGGAGGGAAAATTGTATTAATATTTCACTCAAGATAATGTTTCATTGGGAAATAATGACTTACATCTGTATCCTTATCATAGGCAGGAAAAGTCAGAATCTGAGAACAACATATCAATATCTCCAGCAATTTGGAGAAAACGTTGTCAAGCACCAAAAGAACATCAGAGAACTCATTATAGATTGTTTAAATGTTTAATTCAAAAGAAATTAGACAGAGTAATAAGCAATTAATGTTTATAGGGAAGAATTCATAAAGAAATACTTGATTGACTTCTTCAAAGAAAGATGAAAAGATAAGAAATCATTTAGATGCAAGAAACTTTCATTTTGATTGTAGTGTTTCCAATGCTCAGTTTTTATAGTAGTCAACAAGTATTTTACTATATATAGGCTGCCATTCTTGTACATCCATTTTCTTCCAACTGCCTTGATCAATACAGGAAAAAAAATGCTTTAAGTAGGGCAGTCGAGCTTCATTAGTGTCAGACCTTCAGGAAAAACTCATGTATGATTTTTGATTATTTAGAAAAATGTTGAAAGAAAATAATGAAAAAAGCAATTTTAAATGGTCATAATGAGCTTTATGGATGCATAATAGATATACCAGTCTATGTCAGATAAACACAGTTCACAAAAACACTAGAATCTGGGAGTCATAAATATTTTTCAAATCTTTTTTGTCAATTGGGGAAAGAAAATAAAAAGCACCAAATACAAAATCTGATGTTTGACTTTTTTCATCTATAATTTCCTCAACATAGAAAACTTCCAAAGGATATGGTTAAATAAAAAGTAATTGCAACTGCCTCTGGAGTCAGACCTGGGCTCATACTGCATACTGACCTCTTATAAGCTGTGTGACCTTGAACATAGGACTTCTCCCCCTGTGCCTCAGTTTTCTCACGTATCTAGTGGGTTCATGAGTTTGCCTGTCGGGCAGAACAGCTGCAAGAATTAAATAAGATTCCCAGGTGGCAAAGATTCCCAGTGATAAAGAACTTGCCTGCCAATGCAGGAGACCCAGGAGACGTGGGTTTGACCTCCGCGTCAGGAAGATCCCCTGGAGGAGGAAATGGCAACCCACTCCAGTATTCTTGCCTGGAGAATCTCATGGACAGAGGAGCCTGGTGGGCTACAGTCCACAGGGTTGCAAAGAATGGAACACACCTAAAGCAACTTCACATATAATGCAGTGTCCGGTGTATAGTTAAATCTGTTAGCTATTATTATCATTACATTACTGAACCAGGAAGGACAGAGAAGTCTTTGGAACCACACTCTTAACCAGAATGTGGCAAGACAGAAGAGTAGTTAAGAGCAAGCGACCTGATCATACTGAGTTCAATACTCACTAACCCAATCCACACGCAACCAAGCCTAACTCCAGGTAACTAATCTGGTTGCATGATCTTGGCAAATTACCTAACCTTTCTCTGATGCAGTTTTCTGATTAGTAAAGCTAGGGTAATGATAGTTATAGTTATTTGTTCTGAGGTTATAAGAATTAAATGTGTAAATCAGTCTAAAGTGCTTATAACAGTTGCAGCACATGAAACATTAGCTTTTATTATGCACTAAACATCAGCATGTTTTACTACAGTTCAATATCTGATAACAGCATTAGAATGAATACCTGTGTTATACTTCTATATTCATGGATACCTTAAGAAATTGCCATGAAAATGAGCAATATTTAGAAAATTCTCTTCTGGGGAGAAGTCTGGAATCTTCAGAATTCAGACCTGTAAGAGCAACAGATGTCTGAGTGTTCCCTAAGGTGGCCCGAGTTTTCATGTAGGCTCCTGATTCCTGCTATCTTCTGCTTGTGAGATGTCACATGTGCTCAGAGACCTTTGAGAGGCTTTGCTTAGTGAGCTACATCAGCTTCTCTCCTCTGCTATCTTTAATACTCAGCAAGACTAAAATATCAACCCAGTACTCCATAAAACCTGTAGAGCGTGGGTTATTTCCAACCACAGTGTTTGGACTAATTCCAGTAAATCAGCACCACAAAGCACATGCTTGCTTACGATGTAAACCAAGAAGGAAGCATATAGTATTTGTTTTGACAAGTTTGGCCCCACGGTGTTTGAGAATATGCTATGCTTGCTGTCTCAACCTTGGAGACTGGAATTATTATTAATGTAATAGTAGAAATCAGCTCCGCATGCAAAGACCCTTGGTAGCTTTTCACTGCCTGGAGGATGATGTCTGTCTTAATCAAGTATTTCAGAATTCCTGTCTATTAGCTCAATTTCCCCCTCCTCCCTACAGCAACATTTTCTACAATGTCTATAACCTTTTCCTGACAAAAGGACTGTAAAAAAACAAACATTTGACAAATTAGTTTGGGAAACACATATTCTAAGTTTCTCTGTTATCTCACTGTGCTTTAACATGTTGAAGGCTCTGAAAAGTCCTGAGTTAAAGAAACTGACTTGATTTCATTTAACTCAAACTTTCCATACCTTTTGAATCTCAACCAATTGGACAGACATTGCCTTCAAAGAAAAAACTCATTTCATGAGACTGAATTATATTCTGTCAAATGACACACGTACCCCCCCCACACACACTTTCTATCTGTGTATGGATGTGTCTATGCTTATGTGCATGCATGTTCATGCTCCTGTTTTCTGAAGCTGACCACCTCCAGCCACCGGGAATGCCCATCTCCAACAACAAAAAATGTGCTTTACCATCTCCTTATGAAGATCCCTGTCATGTCTAAGCTGACAATGACTGTTGCCCTGGGGAAAATATCTTTGGCCCCTGCCTATATATGTTGCCTGCCATTTACATCTGGTATCACACTGCTTGTCATCTTTTATAAAACCAAGTTGGGAATATAAGTTTCTTGAAATCATCAGTTACTATTTAGTGAAAAAAAGAAAAGAAAAAGTAACACACTCCAATATTCTTGCCTGGAGAATCTCATGAACAGGGGAGCCTGCTGGGGTTGCAAAGAGTTGGACATGACTGAAGTGACTTTGCACACACACACACACACACGCACACACACTGACTTTACAGTCAGGCAGATGGATGCAGCATCACAGCCCAATTCTGTTTGTGGTGGTAGAGCTTCAGACAAGCCTTTCGTCTCAGAGTCCCACTGTCGTCCTTGGAAAAGCATCTATGGATTCACTAGCAGGACAAAGTAAGACTTTGTGTGAATATCCCGAGGACACTCCACAAATATCATCACTATGAGGACTGTCTCCCTCCCATGATGCCCAGCGTTGGGCCTTTATAGTCACACAGTCACAGGACAGTTTTAGTCACTGGTTTAATTAACGCAATGATACTGTTTGCTCTCTGAAAAGTTCTTCAGCTTCTGTCATCCCATCTGTAATGTATCAAGCAATAGGCATAGGCGCTCTGGAGATCAGAATGTGCAAAGCATGTTGCAGGGACGAGACAGGAGCTGTGTGTGGGGAGAGGGCCCAGGGGAGGTGGCACTGGGCTTCCCAGGGCTTTGAGAGCTGAGCCCTGCCCTGCTCTGCAGCGCACTCGGCCGCTTCTCTGCCCAAGAGTCTTGAAAATAGCATAGACCCTCTTGTCTTCCACATTGTTTCTGCTTCTTGATCTAAAGTGCCTGAAGACCATGCCAATGTGCTCTTATCCCCATCAGGCAAAAGGAATGATGGTAGAGCCTAAAAGGAATAACATGCCTTGTCATTTTAATAGCTCAAATACCTCTTTTTCTCCAATGCAGAATCTTCGTGAGAAAATAGTGGCTCTCATTAATGCCTCGCGTACAGACTCCTCATTGTTTTCACTTGTGCGATTTCTTTGCACTTGGATATAGAAG
Source organism: Okapia johnstoni (assembly GCA_024291935.2). Taxonomy (NCBI): domain Eukaryota; kingdom Metazoa; phylum Chordata; class Mammalia; order Artiodactyla; family Giraffidae; genus Okapia; species Okapia johnstoni. Next base: position 7,882,860 of record CM044326.1, read on the forward strand.
CAATAGATTTCCAGGGAAATGAAACTCACTTATCAGATTACCCAGCATCAAGTTTCATATTAGGAACGAAAAAATCAGTCTAACTGAACTCAGTATAGCTGTAAACCAATATATGTAACCGCATCAGAGATTAAGTCTTCGTCATTGCATTTATAAGCTTCCCGTTTCAGTCTAGAAGGAATAACAATTTTCCTAGCTATTATTTAATAATGCAAAATAGTCCTTAAAACAATAAATCGAATCAATTCAGGCAATATTCAAAAGATCAAGTATTCTCTCTGAGAAAAAAACTGTGATTCAAGCACATTTTCCTTTTTAAAATATATGTTAATTTCCTAAGTTTTGAAGACAATACTTTTTTTTTATCCTTTGGGTGATGCTATCAGACTTACTGAAAATCAATTTATGAGGCAATTTAAAGTTGCTTATGTAGCAAAAAGCATCATACTTCAGTGTCTTTTTTTAAAATTTGAGACCAAGTTCTAACCAATTTTAACATTTTTTCAACAAAATGCTCAGTTTTATTTTAATGTTTAAAATGTAAATAAAGTGCTTTGCTTTTAAAGAAGCAGCAATAACCACAAATGAATATACTTTTAACATGACTGTGCTAGTTAGCAGAAGGAAGAATGCGTGAGATGCACTGTAATTATCGGTATCTCTATTTTGTGCTTGGGTTTTTAGAAACACAGGCATACAAATACAAACACACAATTAAACGTATGTATAAGTTACTGCATATACTATGGATGCTTAAAATTCTAATTAAAGCAGTTAGCTATGACTCTCATTTAGCAGCATGTGAAATGAGTAATTACACTTGCTAAAAAGAAGCTAGCAAACAACTGTGAAAGAGCAACCAACCCATGGATCCTCTGCCTTCTAACCAGGGAGAAGTTGCTGGGGAGACAAATCAGAAAGTGAAAACTGAACCTGGTTCCTTACCGAAGCTCCCTCTCCAAGTATGCCGTGATGTATTGTTGTAAGCAATGTTGTTTTTAATTTACAGTGCCAAAGAGACAGCGTCCTCTTTGTGACATGCACACGCCTGCAGATTTATTTTAACCAATTTTTTTTTAATGCAAAATGCGATAGCCATTATACAAAGAACTTCAATCCAAAGCATCTGTACGGTTGTCTAACTTGAACATTTGGACAAACAAGTTCAGTTTTAAACTCTCGTATAAGGGAGAACTTTGTTTAAAAAAAAAAAACATTCAGGAACTGCGTAATTGCACGAAAGATACTTTTTTACACACATTTATACACTCATCACTTGGAAGAATGCTTTAAACGCTCATAAAAATAAGAGGCGTTTGTAAAATGGGGGGAAAAGGAGAATGGAAAAAGAAAATCAAAAAGAGGAGCAAAGGGGGATACAAAGAAAGAAAACAAACCCCTTTCCGTGGCATAAGAGAAAATAGCACAGGGCAGGAGGAAGAGGTGAAGGCCTAACTCCTGAAAGACTTGCAGCGCACCTTGGCTGAGCATTCGCTTTGAGAACTTTGGTCGGACGCATTTTATGGGGCAAGTTCCTTGTTTCTGAGCCTCCATTTTGGAGAGTAAAACAAGGCTTCAGGAGCGTGTCAATTTACCATTGTATTTCAATTAAAAAACAAAACAAAACACTTTACCAAATAGCAATTTTTCCTTAATTGATAAATGACGTTTTAATTGTTTTTTCTCCCCGCGTTCCCCCTTTAAGCAACAGTCAGCTTTCTGCCCGGATCTCCAAGTTCACCTGAGAAGTGCACGGGGAGTCTCCCATCTCAGTGAGGGCCCTTTCCGCCCTCCGCCACTAGGAGGCACTGCAGCCTGCGTTATGAGGGACGACATCCGGCGACGTGAATGCTCCCACAGCCATGGCTGCGGTGTCATTCCCTATTTAATGGCTGTCAGTGAGGGGGAAAGACAACGTGGCGGGTAATTAAAACCAAATTGCAGGCAGGAGATGACTGCACAAGAATGATATTGTCATTAATACTGATTTAACACGCACCTGGGTAAGGTGAGGGAGCGCGGCAAGGGAATTCACACAGACGCCGGGGTTGCCTGATTTAAAGCTGCAGTGTTTCCAGCTGAAGCATGTTTAAAACCTGAATAAAACCATCATATTATGACAGCAGAAATAAAACGGAAACAAATGTTCTACATATGTCTATTTAAAAAAAAAGAAAGAAAGAAAAAAAATCTCCACGTCTTCCAGCTCGGAGGACCAAGCCTGTGTCTCCTCCTCTGAAGTTCAAAAGTATTTTTGCAGAAGGCTTTCCCCACTGTTGCTGGCTTCTCTCGCCTGGGTTTCTAATCTGTTCATGTAGTTTTCTGTTTTCAGGAGAGACAGAACATCTGATTGAAACAAACACCACTGATTTACAAAAATCATATACAGTGGGGAAAAGATTTCAATCCCACAAAGATTTTAGGAGAGGTGTTTAACTCGGGATTCGGGGATTTTCCATTCATAAAGAACACCTTGCTAGAACTATTGAAATCTCCGGGCTCAGGGCTCTAAGTCATGGCCAACGACTCACGTAGTTTGAGGCGTTTGTCTCACCACAATGAACCCCCAAATGAAGAAGAGGATCACTTTCATTTTTGTGGCTCCGAAATTATTTAGCTTTTGAAAAAATATTACTGCAAAACCCAGAAAACAGACGCTGATCAGAGTTTGAGTTGAGTAGTCTATTCTGTTTAAGGAATGTGAAATGATCTGGGGGATATTTTAACATTAACTAAATATTTCCACATTATGACTAAAAATATAATTTGCATCTGTTCCTCAGTAGAAGAAAAGTTCAGTACATGGACTTAATCATGTACAAATTAAAAACAACCTCTGATTGAAAGGATTATGGGTCATTAAAGGCAGAAAGGATACCAAAATTAAAAGTGTTTAACAGAGAGGAAAAAATGGTTACAGTGGCAGAGTTCAGCCTATGCCTAAAACGCCTGGGCTGATTGATAAATTTCCTACTAGTTTCATGTTAAATGAAATGTGTGCATTATAGAAATGGTTATCCTTCTGCCCTGTGCCAAAAGAGATGAATCATTAGGGATGTCATGAAGATTTATAATCACCCTGTAAAGAAAGTAAATTCAAAGAGCATTCCTTGGGCAATAAAGAACATATTATAGAGAAAGAGCTCACTAAACAAGTTCAGGTAGGGAAAAATGATCGTATGTCATGGTTGCTGGATCTAGCCAATGGGAGTTGTTTTTATACCCAAATTATAGATTACAGAATAGCAATCGGATCTGATTTTTTTTCCACAGTGCTTTGCTATTAATATTTTTAAAGAGTTTTACATTTGCAGATTTCTTGTTTATGCATTTATTTGTGGTTCTGTGCCTTCACTGTTTAGGAATGGTAACTGGATTCCAGAGCAGATAGATGCACAGAAAGTGCAAGTAAACCTAATAACACTGGGAAAATACAGATAAAAGTTGAAATTTTGCTTTTATGAAGGCATACACAAATTCTCTTGTAGTTTTATATCTACTATCAGCCATTAAGATTTTAGAGGACACTGTGAGAGATGCGACAGAAAGGGACTTTATTTCACTTGCCCTTTATACAATGCCAAAGTAATTCTTCTCCAAGAAGGACATCTTCTGAGACTGCGATTCATCAAATGGCCAGATCTGCCCAGCTCAGGTTGGGCGCTTCACAACCAGATCGACCACTGAATACACCCAGATTTCAGGGAAGGAAACTGTCCTTTGGATGCTGGACAGCATCTCGTTTTCAAATTCTGTTCTCAAATTTGAACTGAAAAAGTCAGTGAAGCTCATCCCCACTCAAATCTGAGGATTATCTGGGATCGGTGGCTTTTATGAGGGGAGAAAAAAGATCCTCGTGTCTCAAAAGAGAAATAATTTAAGAGACTATGAGTACCCTCGCATTTCAGGCTGTACGAAAAGAACAGAGCATCTGAAAGCACAATTGCTAAGGAAACTTGCTGACAAGAGTGGCAGGGACAATCATTTGGAGGGAAAAGGATGCTTTGCTTTAATTGATATTGACTTAGGAGTAGCTATATGTGGCGGATCGTCCTGTTCTGACTGGCCCGTACAAGGGCACCCGTGTCTGGGACACACGCGGCCCTGGAAGGAGCAGCATTCAAGCTCTCCTTGTGATTTTCACCCCATTTACTTTTGGATGGAACCTGGCACTCACAGTCTCTTGAACTGTTCTCCCAGGTTGCCAGTGTAACAAATATAATTTTCAGCAAGATGGCTGCTGCCAGAAGCAGGCTCAGAAATGTCCATTTTAATTAAACATTTTACTTTCAATTACATTTCACAGTTTGCACATGGTGATACATGCTTTCATCACATGGACTTTCCAATCGCTATATTATCTGGAGGGCACCGCTTGAATTATTTATCACTCCAAGCACGCAGGGAAGGACTTTCTGTCAGTATGCAGGTGCACAGTGTTTCATTTTAAGCCGATAAAATGGGAGAATGATGCCGCTCATCATCAAAGCTCTCTTTCTGGAGGGAAAACAGTTTGAATCTAGCACATAAAGTGAAACATCTGTGAATTATCAGATAGCCTCTGTGGCAATTGCTTAGGTGATGTCAATCAGATGGGAACTATGTAAAGACACAGGGAAGTTTATCCTGGTTCTTTGTTTCACTTTTTGGCAGTGATTTTTATTTCATCAGTGTCATATGACTATTAAATGTGCAGTTCATGTCTTCCTTCTTTTCTTTCTTCATCTTCCCTTCCTAAGAGAACAAGTGTATAAAATACAGGTAGATCTTATTTATTTATTTGTTTCTTACTATTTACATCCACTGTAGGAGAATCATCTCCTAAGTAATCGAGAGGCCAGATTTTACACTGCATGAGGTTATAAAAGCAATATGGGGTGGGGCACTTAGGCTTGTTTTTCTTTCTTGAAGGAACACACGAAGAAAATATCTTCACCCAATTTAGGTGTAATCTTTCTAAAGTCAAGGAAGTATCCAGAAAATGTCCCAGAATCACTGTGAATGATGCTGGAGCTGAGATTTCAAGATTAGCACTCTATGCAGAACTGTTTTACCAAATTTACATTTACTTTTTTTTTTTGAAAATAATTGCTTGCATGAGCTTAAACTCATGAAACCTGCAGGAGACGGGAGATTATTGTTTTTCAAATGAGGAAACTGAAGTACTTAGGGGAAGTCACACATTTGAATTTCTGGTGTGGAGATAATGTTGTACCTGACAAGCTGATCCATGGAACCCACACCTCCCACAGAGCTGCGTTTGGAGTGAAGAGCCAAGCAACACATCCCATTTAAGGACATGAAGTGTGCTCCTGCACAAATCTCCAGGAAGACAAAACCATAAAAGATCAGCTGGACAAAAACTCCCTAAAAAAAGCATCTGTGGGCCACCCACAGGACAGCAGGCAGGGCTGGTCTTGGGATGCAACACATATTCAGAAAATTGGTTCCCCAAGGAACTCATGAAACATATAAGGCTATACTCATGGACATATAAGCATAATTTGTACACACACTCCATGCTTGTGTCTATATCTAGATGGGATGGGGGGAGTCTTTATAAGCAATTGAAATAGCTCAGATGGTAAAGAATCTGCCTGCAACTTAGGAGACCTGGGTTTGATCCCTGGGTTTGGAAGACCCCCTGGAGAAGGGAATGGCAGTTCAATCCAGTATTCTTGCCTGGGAAACCCATGAACAGAGGAGCCTGGCAGGCTACAGTCCATGGGGTTGCAACGAGTTGGACACAACTGAGTGACTAACACGTATACACAGACACACCCACACAACAATGAAATGGACCCACTCACCAAGACAGGAAATCTTGGGAATTTTCTACTAACTAGCTAGCTTTTATTATTACTATTATTAATCCTATTGTTGATATTTCCAGAAGTCATACTCCATGTGCGAAGTACGTGATCATGGATGGGCAGGGTGACCATATGTCCCAGTTAGCATGAGACAGTCTTGTGTAAATGCTTGTTTCAGCATAATTATAACAGCATCCTCTTTCACTCTCAAAAGGGTCCCAGTTTGAACAATAATTTATATGGTAAGACATGCAGTGTCACACACATCCAAATTGTGACATATTGTTACCTGTGCCTAAAGCATCAGCCAATCTCTCATGGAGCAGATTGTGAAGAGGATTTTATAGATCATTTAGTAGCTATGCTGTCTTGCTTAGGATTTAGGCCAGAATGGGTGTGTGATGGGCCTGTAGGCAAACAGCTAGTGTGTAGCATGGTCACATGAGAAGCTTCAGCATTCCACCCTTTGTACTTCTGTGATTTTTAACTTGCACCATAACGGTATGTGCAGAAATAAGTCCATGGATATAAGTAAACAGAAAAATCTTTCTTCTTGGGATGCTTCCATTTTCATATCAGCAAGATTAAAATAATTTATTACTAAACATCTATTCATTGATAGCTTGGTAAAAAGGAATCACATCTTTATCTGCTGCTTTACAATGATCTTATGTATTATCCATGCTTTGATAATTAAAAGGTAGTCACTTATATCTTTGAATTACTTAGATTTTATAGGGATATGGTAGCAAATTATAAAAGTATATTGGCTTTAAAGAATTAATTTTAAAGTTAAGACCTTTAAAATATCCAAATACCTTGCTTCAAGCCCAATAGTTGAGTATAGTTTTAAAGTAAAAGAGAAAGAAAGACAAAAAAGTGAGAGAAGAGAAGAAGGAAGAGAGGGAAGAGGGAAGGAAAGGAGAAAGTAAAAAAGGGAGAAAGAGAGATAAGAAAGGGATTTCCCCCTCAAATGTCCATGGATCTATTTTCATTCTTTTAAGTATCCATCTTTCTTCCAATTTAAGGAAACTGCAAATAATTAGGTTACATATTTAATGGCTGAATTAGTAAAAATGATTACCCAAAAACTTAAATTTGGAACCCTTTTCTTCAGCATAATTTTTTAACCTGTTTGTGAATATTGAGTGTATTTTAATGTGCAATGTACTGTCAGTCCTCTTGTTTGAATTGCTACTTAACCATTATTATTATTAATAGTTTGCTTTCAGAGAGGAATACTGATCATCATCTTGTTTTAGCTCTGAAAATACATTCAAATGAACAGAGTCACTGAATGCATTATGCTATTTTTGTTGAGTATTTTTTGTTCAGGATCATTTGACACTGAAAAATATAATAACCACTAAAAAAATTCTTGTAGTGCTGTGCAAAAGAAATATAAGATGAGCGCACAAATTTAAGCTGTGAATGCCATTTAAAATTTTCTAGTAGAAAAAAAGTAAAAACAGCTAAAATAAATTTTAAGACTATATTTATTTAATCAGATATATACTTCATATATGGGCTTCCCAGGTGACTCAGCAGGTAAAGAATCTGCCTGTCAATGCAGGAGATGTCGGAGACGCGGGTTCAATGCCTGGGTCGGGAAGATCCCCTGGAGGAGGAAATGGCGACCCACTCTAGTATTCTTGCCTGAAAAATTCCATGGATAGAGAAGCCTGGTGGGCTACAGTCCATGGGGTCTCAAAGAGTTGGACACAAGTGAGCATGCACCTTCCCTTACTGACATGCAGCCCTTCCCCATTACTTCACAAAGCACTGATTTCCTCCTAGAGTGAAAATGAACACCCAGTTCCCAAAGTGGCCATCCTCCACACTCCCCATTCCCCACCGGGCTGAGTATCCACCTGCCCTGTGAAGCTGACCACGTGACTGTACTCCATATTATAATTTGAAGCTGTAATTATATAAAATATGATTACTGAGCTATTTTTAAATTCCATTTTTTATTCTAAGTCTTCAAGATCTTGTGTATTTGACATTTGTATCACATCTCAATTTGGACTAAGTACATTTCAAGTGCTCGGTAGTCACATTTGTCTAGGAGTTACTAGCCTGGACATGCACAGGTCTAGCATATAAGGTAGTAAAACAAATGTAGACACTGACTAATTTGTGTCCTGGTAGAGATACATTAAATTGCTAAGAGTTGGGTCCTGGTAATATACTGCCAGCACACGAGTTCTTCTTCCATCATTGACTATAGAATGACCTTGGGTAAGTAACTAACTTCTTCAGGTTTCTTTTTTTTTCCTTTGCAATATGCCAATAATAATAACACCTTGCTTATCTAGGTTTGCAAAAACCAAATGGATGAATGTATATGAAGTACTGAAACCCTGTACACATGGCAAATGGTTAACAGTAAAAGTTAGCTAATTCTTATTATTATGCATAAGCAGATTCAGCATTTCATCTGCTAAGTGTATGCTCGTATTATAGACCAGGTTATTTATGAGTTTATACTTATGAAACCAGCCTTAAGTAGCAAGTACCGAGCTTGGCATCGGCAAAGTGTTCAACAAGTGATTTCAAATTAATTACGTATGTTTTATTGATTCTGTTCTAAAATGTTAACCTTATTATCCAGTCTACGAGTTGCAGTTCATATGCATTCCCCAAGCATGACTTGTCCTCTCAACTCACTATATTTTAAAAAATTCTTATAAAATGCCTTCTCAGATTATGCTGCTGTAAGCATTTGGATGCATGTCATCACGTGAATCCATTCTTTCATTTGCTTTGGATAGATAGCTATGAGCTCCATTTCTGGATTATCTGGTTATTTTATGTTTAACTTTTTAAGAAACTACCAACAGTTTTCAAAAGTAGCTGCATCATTTTACATTTCCATCAACAATGTATAAAGGTTTTGCTGTCTCTACATTCTCATCATCACTTGCTATTGTGTGACTTTTTGATTATAAGGATTTTAGTAGGTATGTAGTGATATCTCATTGTTGTTTAAATTTGTATTTTCCTAATGCATAGTGATGCTGAGTATACTTTCATGAGTTCATTAAGCCTTTGCTGAAATTTTATTAAAATCTCAGCTCATTTTGAAAATAAAAGTATATCTCATAATAGAGTTTTAAGAATTCTTTATATATTTTGGAACTAATATTTTTCATCAGATATATGATTTAAAAATACTTTCTCCCTGTGTTTTCTCTTCTTCATTCTCATTTGAATTTTGATTAAAAATGATTGTATCAGAATTTTGAGGTTATATCTAAGAATGTTTTGTGGAATTGATAGTCAAGAGTATATTTTCAAACATGTATTAAATTTAGAAGTTTTATTGTCTAGCTCTTCCATTTAAGCATATGATCCATTTTGAGTTAGTTTTTGTGTATGGTGTGAGGTAAAAGTCAACTATATTCTTTCTGTGTGGTATCTACTTGCCCTAGAACCATTTTTTAAAAAAAGATTATCTTTTCTCAACTAAAATATCTTGATATGTTTGTCAAAAAAATAGATGTAAAGGAATTTCAAATCTGTATCATTAATGTAAATGCTTATGACTGCGTAATCAACATTGTATTGACTATTGTCTTTATAGTAATCTTTTAATTTACAGTAATGTGGTAGGCAGAATTCTAAAATAGTCTCCAGGATTTCTTTCCCTAATCCCTGGGACTGTGGATACAATAATATATCATATCTTGATTCACTGAAGATGGTTACTGAAACCATGAAATTAAAGAATGCTTGTTCCTTGGAAGAAAAGCTATGACAAACCTAGACAGCGTATTAAAAAGCAGAGACATCACTTTGTCAACAAACGTTCACATAGTCAAAGCTATGGCTTCTCCAGTAGTCATGTATGGATGTGAGAGTTGGACCGTAAAGATTCAGCAATGAAGAATGAGTGCTTTTGAATTGTAGTGCTGAAGAAGATCTTTCCACATCCTTTGGACTGCAAGGAGATCAAACCAGTCAATCCTAAAGGAAATCGACCCTGAATATTCATTGGAAGGACTGGTGCTGAAGTTGAAGATACAATACTTTGGCCACCTGATGCAAAGAGCCAACTATTTGGAAAAGACCTTGATGCTCAGAAAGATTGACGGCAGGAAGAGAAAGGGGTAACAGAGGATGAGATGGTTGGATAGCATCACCAACCCAGTGGACATGAGTTTGATAAAACTCTAGGAGACAGTGAAGGACAGAGAAGCTTGATGCCCTGTAGTCTACAAAGAGGCATGCAAGACTACTTTGAATTTTAGGTAGTAACTCTGGGTAGAATTACAATCTCAACAAAATTAATCTTTCAATCTACGAACATTGAATGCATTCATTAAATACTTAAAAAAAATTCCCCTCAGCAATGTTTTTGATACACAAATCTCAAAATATTTTAAATAAATTTATTTTTAAACATTTGATTTCTTTTGATGGTGTTATTAATTGAATCATTTTCTTAATATTAGTTTTGAGTTGTTCTTTGGTTGTATACAGTCATTGATTCCTGGATGACAAAGTTGTATCATCTGCCCTTGCTAAATATGCATATCAGTTCTAGTAGCTTTGAGGTGAATTCCTTATGATAGTCTATGTATGGGACTAAATTATGTGCAAATAATGACAATTTTACTTATATTTTCCAAACTCTATGTCCTTTTACTTTTTGTACTTTTTTTTCCCTTTTCTTTATTGCACTTATCCGAATTTCTGGGAAATGTTGAATAGAAGTGGTTAGATTTAACACCCTTGTCATGTGCTTGATCTTAGAGGTTAAGAATTCAGTCTTAAAAAAAAAAAAAGAATTCGGTCTTTAACCCTTGAACTTGATGCTAGCTGTGCGTTTTTTATAGGTATTTTTCTTAAAATTAGCATTATAAAATAAAGTTATTATCAATTTGCTTAAAGATTTAATCACAAATGTATGATGAATTCTGTAAGGTGCTTTTCCTACACCTTTTTAGGTGATGATATGATTTTGTGAAAGTCACTCAGTCGTGTCCGACTCTACGACCCCATGGACTATACAGTCCATGGAATACTCTAGACCAGAATATTGGAGTGGGTAACATTTCCCTTCTCCAGGGGATCTTCCCAACCCAGGTATCGAACTCAGGTCTCCTGTATTGCAGATGGATTCTTTACCAACTGAGCTATCAGGGAAGCCCTGATAGCTTAGCAAGATGGACATTGCATTAATTGGTTTTGGGTAGGATGCTAACTTAAGTTTGCATTCTTGGAGTAAAACTCACTACTCATGATGTTTGATGTTGCTGGACTTGGTTCATTAATAATATTTAGTTAAAGACATCCACAGGGCTTCCACGGTAGCTCAGCTGGTAAGGAATCTGCCTGCAACATGGGAGACCCTGTTTCGACTCGAGGGTTGGGAAGACACCCGGGAGAAGGGATAGGCTACCCACTCCAGTATTCTTGGGCTTCCCTGGTGGCTCAGATGGTAAAGAATCCTCCTGCATGCGGGAGACCTGGGTTCAATCCCTAGGTTGGGAAGATCCCCTGGAGGAGGGCAGGGCAACCCACTCCAGTGTTCTTGCCTGGAGAATCCCATGAAGAGAGGATTCTGGTGGGCTGCAGTCAATGGGGTCCCAAAGAGTCAGACACAACTGAGTGACTAAGCCCAGCACAGCACAGCACACAGCCACGCATGGCACCTTTCATGAGGAACACTGGTCTGCAGTTTTCTTTTCTTGTGGTGTCTTTGGGAGGCCTCAGTATCAGAGTAATAATGACCAACTTCGTAGAAGTTACGACATGTTTTTTCTTTCTGTATTTCCTGAAACCGCTTTGGAAAGATGAGTGTTCTTTAAATATTCTATAGTGTTCACCCAAGAAATCTTCTAAGCCTGGAATTTCCTATTTGGAAATGTTTTAAATTACATACTCCATTTTTTTACTTGTTATCAATTTATTCAAATGTTCTATTCCTTCAAAATTTAGCTTTGGTAATTTGGACCTTTTAGGAATACGTCTACTTTATCTCAGTTGTCTAACTTTTGACATGTACTTGTTGATCACATTTCTTTATAAATAGCAGATATTTTCATCTCTCTTCTGAGTAATTCACTTTTTTTTTTAAATAATATAGCCAATCTAACTTCTATGAGTGATCCACTAAATATTAAAGTATATGAATTGAAAAGGGACTAACTTCAAGATACTGAAATAGATTAAAAATATCCAAGTAATCCAATAGATTACTGGCATCATGATACTTTGCTTAAGGAAGACCTGTCATCCTCAAAGTGTCAAGAAGTGACTACCATTCACTCACTAGTGTTTGAAGATTGGAATTGGAATACACTCAGCCAAACAGGAGAATGATCATCGTCTGTTTTCTGTGAGTTGGAGTGTGGCTTACTTGCTCCCATCACTATGCTACACTACACATGTAGTCAGGGAATGTGCTTCAAAACAGCAAGTAGACACAGAGATAAACATGGAGGAAGAAATTGACAATGAAAAAGTATCTAAGAATTTTAGGCATTCCTCAGAAAAATGAAATAGCAGCAAAAAAATAAAAATAAAAACACAGTAGAATGAAGAAAACTTTTTTCCCAAACACACAAAAAGCTGAGATAAAAGTAATAAATCATGCCCTTTACAAATACTATAAAAGAACAAATAAATTTTTATCGTCAAAGAAAAAAGTGTAGTCATAGGTTAAGAAACACATTCTCTGGTTTACAAATATATTTAAAAATGCATATTAGCTTAAACTTGGATATTTTTGAAGTATTGAATGATGAAAGACACTAGAAACAGGTCTGTAAATTTACAAGGCGGAATTTTCTTAATACAGTACATTACTAAATAACCCATTTTTCTACCATGAATTTCAAGTGTGTAAAAGATGAAAAAACACAAAATTTATGTATGCTTCTTTGAAATACTATATGGAGAAGATATCCCTGTCAAAGCAAGAGGTAAATAAAAATTAGGAATTTAATATCAAATTCATAAAAGATAATTCATATAATTAATTACTGATAGCAAAGATTAGTCAGTACAATTCAGTGACTCAGTCGTGTCTGACCCTTTGCGACCCCACGGGCCGCAGCACACCAGACTTCTCTGTCCATTAGCAACTCCCGTAGCTTGCTCAAACTCATGTCCATTGAGTCAGTGATGCCATCCAACCAACCCATCCTCTGTTGTCCCCTTCTCCTCCTGGCTTTGACCTTTTCCAGAATCAGGATCTTTTCCAATGAGTCAGTTCTTCATATCAGGTGGCCAAAGTATTGCAGCATCACCTTTAGCATCAGTCCTTCCAATGAATATTCAGGACTGATTTCCTTTAGGGTTGACTGGTTGGATCTCCTTGCAGTCCAAGGGACTCTCAAGAGTCTTCTCCATACCACAGTTCAAAAGCATCAATTCTTTGGCGATCAACTTTCTTTACGGTCCAACTCTCACAACCATACATGACTCCTGGCAAAACCATAGCTTTGACCAGATGGACCTTTGTTGGCAAAGTAATGTCTCTGCTTTTTAATATGCTGTCTAGGTTGGTCACAGCTTTTCTTCCAAGGAACAAGTGTCTTTTAATTTCATGGCCGCAGTCACCTTCTACAGTGATTTGGGAGCCCACGAAAATAAAGTCTGTCACTGTTTCCATTGTTTCACCATCTATTTGCCATGTAGTGTGGGACCAGATGCCATCATCTTTGTTTTTTGAATGCTGAGTTTTAAGCCAGGATTTTCACTCTCTTCTTTCACTTTCATCAACAGGCTCTTTAGTTCCTCTTCGCTTTCTGCTTCTTGACCTGCATACAGATTTCTCAGGAGGCAGGTAAGTTGGTTTGATATTCCCATCTCTTGAAGAATTTTGCACAATTTGTTGTGATCCACACAATCAAAGTCTTTAGCGTAGTAAATGAAACAGATGTACATTTTTTCTATGATCCAATGGATGCTGGCAATTTTAACTCTGGTTCCTCTGCTTTTCCTAAATCCAGCTTGAACATGTGGAAGTTCTTGGTTCACGTACTGTTGAAGCCTAGCCTGTAGAATTTTGAGCATTACTTTGCTAGCGTGTGAGTAGAGTGCAATTGTGTGGTAGTTTGAACATTCTTTGGCATTGCATTTCTTTGGGATTGGAATGGAAACTGACCTTTTCCAGTCCTGTGGCCACTGCTGAGTTTTCCATATTTGCTATTATATTGAGTGTAGCACTTTAAAAACATCATCTTTTAGAATTTGAAATAGCTCAGCTGGTATTCCATCACTTCCACTAGCTTTGTTTGTAGTGATGCTTCCTAAGCCCTACTTGACTTCACACTCTAGGATATCTGGCTCTAGGTGAGTGATCACACCATTGTGGTTATCTTGGTCATTAAAATCTTTTTTGTAGAGTTCTATGTATTCTTGCCACGTCTTCTTAATATCTTCTGCTTCTGTTAGGTCTATACTGTTTCTGTCCTTTATTGTGCCAATCTTTGCATGAAATGTTCCCTTGGTACCTCTAATTTTACAGAAAACTAACCAAACTGATAATATGGATCACAGCCTTATGTAACTCAATGAAACGATGAGCCATGCTGTGTGGGGCCACCCAAGACAGACGGGTCCTGGTGGAGAGCTCTGATAAAACATGGTCCACTGCAGAAGGGAATAGCAAACTACTTCAGTGTTCTTGCCTTGAGGACCTCATGAACAGTATGAAAAGGTAGAAAGATATGACACTGAAAGATGAACTCCCCAAATTGAAAGGTGCCCAATATGCTACTGGAGAAGAGTGGAGAAATAACTCCAGAAAGAATGAAGAGACAGAGCCAAAGTGAAATAAAGCCCACCTGTGGGTGTGACTGGTGATGGAAGTAAAGTCTGATGCTGTAAAGAATGCTATTGCATAGGAACCTGGAATGGTAGGCCCATGAAACAAGGCAAATTTGAAGTGGTCAAACAGGAGATGGCAAGAGTGAATATCGACATTTTAGCAATCAGTGAACTAAAATGGATTGGGCGATTTTAATTCAGATGACCATTATATCTACTACTGTGGGCAAGAATCCCTTAGAAGAAATGGAGTAGCCCTCATAGACAACAAAAGAGTCTAAAATGGAGTACTTAGGTACAATCTCAAAAACGACAGAGTGATCCCTGTTCATTTCCAAGACACACCATTCAATATCAGAGTAATCCAAGTCTATGCCCCAACCACTAATGCTCAAGAAGCTGAAGTTTAAGAGTTCTATGAAGACCTACAAGACCTTCTAGAACTCACACCAAAAAAAAAAAAAAAAAAAAAAAAGATGTCCTTTTCATTACAGGGGACTGGAATGCAAAAGTAGGAAGTCAATAGATAACTGGACTAACAGCCAAGTTTGGCCTTAGAGTACAGAATGAAGCAGGGCAAAGGCTAACAGAGTTTTGTCAAGAGAATGCACTGGTCATAGCAAGCACCCTCTTCCAACAACACAAGAGAAGACTCTACACGTGGACCTTACTAGATGGTCCATACCGAAACCAGATTGATTATATTCTTTGCAGCCAAAGATGGAGAAGCTCTATACAGTCTGCAAAAACAAGACCGGGACCTGACTCTGGCTCAGATCATGAACTCCTTATTGCAAAATTCAGACTTAAATTCAGGAGAGTATGGAAAACCACTAGACCATTCAGGTATGACCTAAATCAAATCCCTTATGATTATACAGTGGAAGTGAGAAATAGATTCATGGGGTTAGATCTGATAAGAGTGCCTGAAGAGCTATGGACAGAGGTTTGTAAAATTTCACAGGAGGTGGTGACCAAAACCATCCCCAAGAGAAAGAAATTCAAGAAGGCAAAGTGGTTGTCTAAGGAGGCCTTAAAAATAGCTGAGAAAAGAAAAGAAGTAAAAAGCAAAGGAGAAAAGGAAAGACATATCCATCTGGATGCAGAGTTCCAAAGAATAGCAAGGAGCAATGTTAAATATGATTATAATATCAAGTTCTAACATCAGAGGCTATTGTTTTAAAAACATTATGGAGCATAAAACAATTGAGTAATACAAAATGGAAACAAAGGCACATTTTGAAGGAAAAAGAAAAAATAAAGTAACAGAGTGTTAGTGGGGAATATGATACGTCTAATTTTTCATTTTCACTAGAAGAACATATTTTAACCTTTATATTTAGAAAAATATGAATTAACATTGTTTGTAAGCTTAGTAATCATAGACAAAATTAGTCTAAGATAGTTATCTTGAAAATATTGAGGTGGGGGAGTGAAGATCAAAGAAAGGTGAAGAAATTTCCCATTAAAAATAATAATTGAGAAAACCCAACTTATTTTCCCCAAAAGACTAGGAAGCAAAGTTAAAAGTACAGTAAGAAAATAGTTAAAATATAAGAGATATTACAGAAGAAATAAGAAATAAAATAATAGCACCAAGAAGAAAAGTTCTAATAACCCACACAAAACAAATAAGACAAAAATAAAAGCTAAATGTTTTGTACAGGACTTACACAGAAGACAAAATTAAAAAGAAAAGAAAGTTTTTAAATGGGCAAAGTTTAGAAGGAAATGTAAACAGACAATAAGGAGCTGCACAGTATTATCAGGAAGATGTTATCATCAGGAGTCATTAACCAGGAAATGAATGTTTACCTATTTACATTGATAAGGTGCTGTCCACAATGGCAAGAAAAGCAATAGACAATCACATGCCAAATAACACACAACAAAAAGGCAAGTCTACTATCAGAAATATGAGGAAAATTATCTGAAACAAACTTATTTGGGGAGATGTGGACACATATTTTAGATATTTCAAAAACACAGCAAAAATAAAGACATAAATAGAAAATACAAGAAAACATAAGTTGATTTAATATATATTAATTTTTCTTACTACTCTGTAAAAATGATGGCTACGGTTGCCTGAAGGCCTATTCAAGGTTTTTACATGGGTTATTCAAGATAGTGTTCATAACCACTTGAGGTATTACTTCTATTATATTTATTTGACCCATGAAAAATCAAACAAACAAAAAAACCTGATGGTGGATATCAGTTATTTCCCTTGGATCAGATAACTAATAAATTCAATAGGGATATTCAAACGTGGTTCTGTCTATTCCAGAAGCCATGGCCCCATATGTGATCAGAAAGTACAAATTACATAGGAAAGTTTGGATGAACA
The DNA here is from genome assembly GCA_024291935.2 of Okapia johnstoni. Classification (NCBI taxonomy): domain Eukaryota; kingdom Metazoa; phylum Chordata; class Mammalia; order Artiodactyla; family Giraffidae; genus Okapia; species Okapia johnstoni. Next base: position 7,899,807 of record CM044326.1, read on the forward strand.
CATTAGAAATAAAGAAAACTAAAACCTGGTAACTTTTGTCTAAACCCAAAATTATAACTTTCTAACCATTTAAAGAAAAATTTCCAGATATCTAACAAATCAATAGGATACTGAACTTACATCTGCAGACAGGGCTAAATGACCAAAAAGTATTTTGACCAAAACTATACACAGAATATAAATTTCTTAATACTGAATATATTAATAATTAAGAAAGACTACATGAATGAAGCATTTAACTACAAATCCTGTAAAGTATCTACAAAGAAAGCACAGGATAAAGGGATATTTTAGTTAAGAACATAAAGGAAAAATTAATAACTTTTGATTACCCCATAAAAGAAAGTAAGCCTTTAAAAACCTAATTATTTCAATAAAATTGCAGTTAAAATTCTAATTGAAAACTTTGGATACCCTGACAAAATAAATCTGAAGTTCTTTCAGATGAATAAATAATAAAACATATGCAGCAGTGTATTGAAAAATAATAGTAAAAATTATAAACTAGCACTAACATTTCTTAAAGAATACTAAAATGTTATCGAATTCTCATACTTCAGTAATATTTCAAGGGTAGACATTTTGCACCATGGAAAAAACAACCCTGAAGTAAATCAATCAAATATGGGAAACTAATGTGTAATAAGAAGAGCATATATAATATCTGAAGATATTTAGATTAATCAATAAATATGATTATTTTTCTTTCAGGTAATTTTATTAACATTTTTATGTATTCTAGTAATTAACTGGTACTAAGTTTTTAAAATACTCAAAAATAAATTTACATTTATGATAGCATTAGAACTATTCATTGTACTATATAAATGTATGCATATTATATATAATCTATATTTATATATAAAATCTAAAGTTTATCTATTTGTTGTTGTTGTTCAGTCACTCAGTCGTGTCTAACTCTGCAACCCCATGGACTGCAGCACATCGTGCTTCCTTGTCCTTTACTATCTCCTGGAGTTTGCTTAAACTTATGTCCATTGAGTTTACTTATTAACCAGTCAATAAATAATAAGTTATCCCACAGAGCAGAAAATGGGCAAATAACATAGAGAGAAGGCAAGAAATAAAATATACTAATGGTTAATTGATTTAAGAGAATTTTAATATTACTGGTAATTTTAAAATCCAAATTAAAATACTGAAACCTTATGCTTCAGTTAAAGGCTAGGAAGACTCTATTATCATTCAGCTGACTAGAGGAAGTCTAATGACAACTTTAATAGGTAAATTGCTGCCATGTGTATACAGATACATTTTGTAATAAGTCACAACTGAAATTATGCATATTTTGATGTTTGTAATTGCACTTACATAAATTCCTTCTAAGAAAGAAAGAACACTAGTCTTTCACAAAATTTTTCAGAGTGTAAAAATGAGGAAACATTCTTTAACTTTAATAATGAGACTATCATAACTTTGATTTCAAACCTGACAAGGGCATTTCAAAATGAAAAAGCTCCTAATGAATCATCATAAAAATACATTCACTAAAACAAAAAAAGAAATTAGTAAAATAAACCCAGCTATACATAGGAGACAAATATATAAAACCAAGAGCTGAGTGTATTCTTGAAATTCAAGATTGGTTTAACAGTTTAAAACTAGTCAGTACAATTGACCTGAACACGATGTTAAAAGAAATAAATATTATCACAAATGAATGAAAGTTGCTTAGTTGTGTCCGACTCTCTGTGATCCCATGGACTGTAGCCTACCAGGCTCCTCTGTCCATGGAATTCTCCAGGCCAGAATACTGGATTGGGTAGCTGTTCTCATCTTCAGGGGATGTTCCCAACCCAGGGATTGAACCCAGGTCTCTTGCATTACAGGTGGATTTTTAACCATCTGAGCCACCAGGGAAGCCCCAGAATACTGGAGTGGGTAGCCTATCCCTTCTCCGGGGGAACTTCCCAACCCAGGAACTGAACCAGCGTCTCCTGCATTGCAGGAGGATTCTTTACCAGCCGAGTAACCAGGGAAGCCCCACTATTATCAAATGGTCACTCAAAAATGCAATAAAGTATTTGATAAAAGTTAGAATCTATTCATTTAAAAAATCATATGCAATTTGGGGACATTCTATGTCTGATTTAGATTTCCTAAATCCAAGAAGGTGTGTGTGGGGATGGGGGGAGTAGAACTTGTAAATGGATTAAAAAATGTATACTGACATGAAAAATTAAACAGGATCATAATGAAGGACAAAAACAAAGTGTTCTACTACAAAGCAAGACATTATAAAATTTCAGTAAGTTAGTACAGCATTGGAAATAGATAAATACTGAGTAAAATAAATTGAACAGAAAAGAATGTTCACTCTAAAATTTAATTTATACTAATTTCAGAAAATAAGCAAAACTCTAGTTGGTGTATAAGCAGAAAACACTTTCTACTAAAACAAACTCTCTTATTAAGGTTAGGAGACAATGTCTAGTTTTCCATGTCTCCTTAATGTTGACTATTTTAGTAATATGCAAGATGATCATCCCTTCCTGCCAAAAGTAGTCTTAAGGTAGCTATCTAAACTCTATAACTCACATGTAATGTTGTATATAAGGGTGGCAAGTGCCTCAAACAGTTCTGTAAAGGTTGCCTCATTCAGAGACAAGAGTGGAAACCGAATATATTAAAACTGATAGATCAGGAGTAGGAAAAACAGATGTTTCTTTTCCTCCCACATTATCCATCTTAGTAAGAGCTTCTCAAAAAATGAAGGGTAGCTGCTGCTGCTGCTGCTAAGTCACTTCAGTCGTGTCCGACTCTGTGCGACCCCATAGACGGCAGCCCATCAGGCTCCCCCATCCCTGGGATTCTCCAGGCAAGAACACTGGAGTGGGTTTCCATTTCCTTCTCCAGTGCATGAAAGGGAAAAGTGAAAGTGAAGTCGCTCAGTCACGTCTGAATCTTAGCGACCCCATGGACTGCAGCCCACCAGGCTCTTCCGTCCATGGGATTTTCCAGGCAAGAGCACTGGAGTGAAGGGTAGAAGAAGGGATAATCACAATAGTAATTTTCCTACTTTTAAAAGGGTAACAGTATGTGCCAAGAACTGTGCTAGGACCTTTAGACACATGATTGATTGGATTTGCTGCTCACAACAACATATGTGATAGCTATTACTACACTGCCAGTTGAGGGAACAGGCCAGGAAAGGTAGATTCTACACTTTCTCCCACTTCTCCCAAGAAAAGCCTTTGCATTGTTTCATGTAGTTGAGTGAGTTCCTTAACCAGGCTGAAACTGACCTATCCACTTTCCTTTGAGTAACTGATATATTTACTATGTTGTGAGTGGGAATTTTCTCAATGTATTATCCCTAATCTTATTATAGATTTTCACTATGAATCAGTTACCCACCTAAAACAATTTTAAAATATCTGCCTATGCTTGGAAAAAAAGACTCAATATTTGAAATAAATTTAACTAAAATTAATGTGAAATTTTTCTCTTTGATTATAGTTCCTTACAAGTTTTCTTTGGATACTAAGTAATGAGAGTTTCAGTGCCAAAGAGGAAAGTGCATATATTTTTTGTAGACCTTTGATGATCAGGAGATATTGAAATTGTCTCTACATTTGCTATGGTGTGGGTTGTATCATGGGTCATGTTGCCTTACTTGTAGGCATAATTGTGACAGGAAATATCATCAGTTTAATTATAGGGAAGAGGTTGCTCATATTAAAAGGAGTAATTCATCAGGGGCTTTTGTAAAAACAAAAGATAATTTAATTTCATAAGACTATTTCAGTCTTACAATAAATCTTATTTTTTCAAAGTTTTTACCTTTCTGCATGGAAACTCAAATTTAGTCATAATCCATTATTTACAATTTTGTCTTATTCTCTAATCAGCTGCTCAAGCACTATAAAATCGAATAGCTTGAGATTAACATTCAGAAAAGCTTTACTCAAATGCCATATTATAGTTTAGCTATTTATTCATAATCAAATTTATAATAATTAGATAATACGCATAAGGACTTAAAATTCATCTTTTAAGTAACCTTATTTATAACTTCATAATTATATCATATGCCAATGATTATTAGAATCTTACATATTGAGAATGAATAATAGATTAAAGGTAGGCTTTTATCTTTTCCTTGGTTATTCAATCTCACTAATTATACATTTAATAATGATCAATTATAAGTTAATGTACATAATTGTTTTATTGAATCTAAATCATAGTTAAACGTTTATTTAATAATCTACGTTAGTTTTGCCCTTTACTATCTCGCTGTTAATTAGAGTTGCATTTACACCCTAAAATGTGAAGTTTAAAACTCTCTCTTTTACTTTTTCTCTTTCTGCTTCTTTGTCTTGAATTTAGAGTAAAAAAAAATCGATTTATTCTAACAAAACAAAATCGTGGAGAATCAAGTTTGAGATTTCAAATGACTGCACCTATTTTGTTTATTGCAGTTTGAGTATTTATGTGTTAGAGAGAGACGATTTGTACTGTTTTTACATGAAGTGATAAAATCATAACTTGAAGAAAAACAGCTACCTTTAAGTTAGCAAAGTCTCAGTCCTATTTTAATGTCTTTACATCAACATCTCATTAATCGACAAACAACCCTTTAAGGGAAGAGGAAATGAAAGCAAGGAGAAGTTAATTAAATTTTCCCAAAGATCCCCTGGAGAAGGAAATGGCAACTCACTCCAGAATTCTTGCCTGGAAAATCCCATGGACAGAGGAACCTGGCGGCTACAGTCCACGGGTTGCAAAAGAGTCGAAAACAACGTAGTGACTACAAAGTCGAACAGAAGCGAGTGGGAGAACCAGATGTCTGGACTGTGGCGCTTACACCCTTAATCACTGCTTGTCCCCACGGTACTCCTGGTGCTCAGTTTCAACTCGTAAGTGCTTAAAGCCTGAGAGATGCCAATGCAGCTATGTAAGGTATCACCTCCATGCAATATTTTCCTATTGAAAAGCTATGGCTGTATTTCTTGTTATGTAACACATACTTTCAACTGATAAATCAAAGGGAGATTTCCCACTTATTAAACCATGATTTTATTTTCGTGGGCTCCAAAATCACTGCAGACAGTGACTGCAGCCCTGAAATTAAAAGACGCTTCCTCCTTGGAAAGAAAGCTATGACAAACCTACACAGCATATTAAAAAGGAGAGACATCATTTTGCCAACAAAGGTCCATATAGTCAAAGCTATGGTTTTTCCAGGAGTTGTGTACAGATATGAGAGTTGGACCATAAGGAAGGCTGAGTGCCAGAGAATTGATGCTTTTGAATTGTGGTGCTAGAGAAGACTCTTGATAGCTCCTTGGACTGCAAGAAGATCAAATGAGTCAATCCTAAAGGAAATCAGTCATTGATGCTGAATGATTGACTGATGCTGAAGCTGAAGCTCCAATACTTTGGCCACCTGATGAGAAGAACTGACACAGTGGAAAAGACCCTGATGCTGGGAATGATTGAAGGCAAAAGAAGAAGGAGGCAGGGACGGTTAGATATCATCACCAACTCAGTGGACATGAATCTGAGCAAACTCTGGGAGATAATGGAGGAAAGAGGAATCTGGCGTGTTGCAGTCCCTAGGATCGCAAAGAGTCAAACAACTTAGTGACTGAGCAACAACAAACCATGTATGATTCTTGAGTTCTATGTACGTTTTTCAGTACAAGCTCATCGCAGTTGTGCTTTTCTTTCACTTCAAATAAAATTAGAAGAGCAAACCCAATGTGTTTTAAATGATTGAAGCAGATATCAAAGTAAGAATGGATTAAGACAATGACAACCCCAATAAAAGTGAGGAGGAGTTTTAAATGTTTTGATATTTTGTGTGTGTGTCTGTATGTGTGTAAGGACACTTTTGAAGAGAAATGGAAATAATTCTTTCATGCTTTGAAAGTAACTAATTTACACACAATTTTTATAGTTATTGAGTAAAATATGAGACATTGAAGTAGCCCTTCTTAAGAAAATCATTTTTGCAAAACTATGAAAAAGTCAATATTGTTGAATGTTTTTTATTTCCAAATACTGTGTTAAGCACTTTGCATGCATTCTCATTTAACTAATCTTCCTACTAACCCAGTGAAATAAGTATTATGTGAATTTAAAGATGAGAAATCTGAGACTCAAAAAAATTCAAATAAATAGTGAGAAAGTAGCATGCCCTATCTGCCTTTTCTCACTTTCTCTTTGAAGAATTTTATAGCCTAAAGTAATTTTAATATTATAATGTTCACAATCAGAGAGTCATATTCCTGTTTCATTGCCTTTATACTAAATATGCCATATTTATGTACTGAATAACCCATTCAAGTGAGTATCTGTTTAATACACAGCATCTTTTCATTCAGAGAGAATAGTCACTAATCTGCTAAGGCAGAAAAAGACATGTAATCCCTTAATATTTCAACACAGATGATTACTGAAACCAAACTTTCATGAGTGAGTTACAATATTGGTCTCCAAAACCGATTATCATTTTAAATAATTTTTGGAATGGTCTCCTAATTTTTAATTATATATCCAGTATTTTGTAATATGGGCATATAAAATCCAAATGTTATTAACCATTTTCTTAAGCTTTTTCATTTAAAAATTGGCCTCAGAGTCAAGCTGGCTGATTACAGTTAAGCTTTAACACTCAAATGTATGCATTTTAAAACTTTCTGAATTGCAATTAATTGCACTTTTAAAAAGCATCCAAAAAAACAAAAGCGTAATTTGAGTCATTTCATACAAGTGTTTACATGTAACAGAATCATTCACTATAAGGGGAAAACATTTTTATACTCAACAAGCTTGGATTTATGGTAACAGCTCCCTTCAAAGCAATGTCTTCCAAAGGTCTCCAGACTCGACATAAAATGAATTCAGTTCACCACATCAGGCCCAGTGACCTGGCCCCCAATGAGATACATTGACTCATTTTGCTTCCTTGCTTAATATCTTCTCTAGGTGGCAGACTGGAGAGATGGTATCTGGAAGGTGATTTGGTGAAAATGGTGGTAATTTAGCAGCAATCTTTGTGGCTACTATACCCCAGTGGGAGTCATTCCGTTCCCTAGTAAGTAAGAGCTTTGATCAAACATCTAAGTAGGGAGGCTTATGTGCTCAACATGGAGTTAAGTTGAAGAAATGGGTAAAACACACAGAGCTTATCCCTACCTAACAGGCAACACTCTGCACAAGATGTGATGTGGGTACACATTGAAACACGGAACCGTGGTGAGGGTTTAGATTAAATCATATCTCCAGCTGCCATCAGTATTCTTTCTCTTCGCTGTTTCCCTATTTGGGCTAAAGCTTATAAACAGACATGAGTACAGAATGATGGGTGAGACAAGTGATAAACAAAGACACAGAAAATGAAACTAAGCTCTCTTTCCTGCCTTTTCTCATTGTTCTTAGTCAAAAATCAGAAATACGTTGACATCCAGAGCCTTACGATGGGATATTCACATATTTGTTTGTGATTCTGGTAACTTTTTAAATATTGTTTTGTTGTGTAAACAAGAAAAACCTTTCTCTTAACCTATCTATCTCAGCATGTAGAGAAAAATATAAAACATGCTGAGTGTAAAGTCACAATCAATAAAGCCTGATTGCATGAAATCTATAAAATATACATATTATTGATTTCATTATTTTTTTACACAGACTTTAATGAGCATATATTGGGTGTTATTTTGGTTTCCCTCATCAGATTGAAAACTCATTGGCACAAAAAGAGAAAACAAGTGGAGGTAGATTTACCGTGGAGCTAAAGAAACTTAAGTTTCAGACCAAACTGTTTATGTGATCATTTCTATTTATAAATATTGCAAAAGAAATTTATACTGCAATTGGCTATCATTTCTCAGTACATTCTCCCACTATTGTCTCCCCACAGCTACTAAAGCACTGAGGTGACCGTGGGTGCCTTGAGAATCTGACTAAAGGATATCTGAGTCATGAATTTATTCAGATTGAGTCTAATGGGATATATGTTCTTGTCTAGGTATCGGTGTCCTGTCTCAGAAAGGCTTTCATGGATATTTCTATATTTCATCTTTCATCCCATCATGCCTTATAACACAAAGTTCAGTCCAGAGGACCTATCTTTGTGTGAATATGTCTTATAATACCTAAAATATTTAGCTACAGGTGCACAAGGTTTGAAGAATACAAACCTATGAGAACTTGTTCCAAACAGTAAACATTTAAAACTGTAAGCCAAAGATTTTTTTTCTTCTGAATGCATACTCAGAACAAAATTTCTATTCTGTCAGTTATGTAATTGAGAACACAGTGATTATAATTACAAATGCTGTAAATTTTTTATCTTTCTTTTTGTTCTGAGTGAGATCATCACAAAATGAAATGTATCTGAATCCCTGTGTTTGTAGGATATATATCTGTAACAGTACCTTTATGGGGAAATCTCTAACAATGCATGAGATGAGTTTTTCCCATTCTGACCACAGTCTTAAAATTAAACGATACAACCATGAACAACAGGTAAATCTGAAAGGAATTTTCTAAAACGTGAAACAAACAAAAAAAATTGTTGATCAAACATGCTAAAGGAAACTGTGGGTTAGCTTTTTATTTTCACTGCAGAAAATAATGTTACAAAATTATTTGCATATGAAGAAACCACTAGAAATATTCAACCCAAAATGGACAAAAAGCGTATTATAGACTTGTGCCAGAAGATAAGCTAATAAAAATTTTCTGTTGTTGGCTTGATTTTGTAATATCTGTGATATTTCTCAGCTTTTTAAGATTCAAAATTTGTTATGGTTTCTTTTTACACATGAAACAAATATTCACTTTTGCACCTATTTTGCATTCATAATTTTAGATTCTAATTTTAAAGATAGCTTTCCAAGTCTTAGAAGCTGAAAACTCCATAAAACCTGTATAAATCCCTGGAAGCAAGAATTTTATGATTCTCAATTCTGTATTACTGGACACTCACAAAGCAATATCCCTAAGATTACCACATCTAGAAGGCATGTGCTCTTAAAGGACTCATCTTTTTATAATGCAAATTCTATTACCAGGGTCTCTAATAAACAACCCTGCTCAAATCCTACTGGTCCCCAGACATCTATGAGGTCTTTTCTTGGTCAAATTTCTTTCACCCATAAACAATAAGTTGTGGCTCAACTTCCAACCAAGATCACAGACAACAAGACTAAAAACAATCCGCTGACATGTTTCAAATAATAAACACTTCCGAAAAGGAGAAATGCAGTTTTTATACTTGTCCTTCATTTACTCAGTATAGCTTGAGTGAAATTTAATAATTTTAGAAATATCTATTTTAGAAATCCCAATATTAGTTTAAAAATCCTAAAATGCCTATTTTAAACAATTGTTAGGTCAGGAAAATTTAAAAAACAAACAAACAAATGGCAGTGAGAAAACTGTCACTCCATTTGGGGTGTGGGTGGGCAAGAAGTCATGCAAAAGAGTTCTCACTGGGATATGATGATGATTTTAAGGTCAAAAGAGTGTATACATAAAATAGAGATATTTGAGATAATGTATATGATCGGATCCTCTGGAGAAGTAAATTGGGGTAACACTGTGATTAATACTGCATATCAATATAATAAGATTATATATTTTACATAGCAGGGAACCATTGCAAGTACTTGCTAAGAGGCAAGATATTATATAGCTTGTGCCTTTAAACAATTAATTTAATGACAGTGAAGAAGACTGACGGAGTCAAAAGAATATATTCTAAAATGTCAAGTGACCATCCTGGATCAAAGCCTACCTCTCTCAACTCTATGCAGGAAGAATTAATGCAAAGCAGCTCCATAAGATTCAAAAATGCATTTCAGGAATTGCTTTACTATGGGATAACTTTCACAATTTTTATTAGTTTTTAAAAGTCTATCTGACTAGCTCTATTATTTTGTGTAAAAGAAGTCAAGCTCTTCTATAACTTGTGGAAATTACCCCAGCCAGTAATATGAAGAGGGCTTTGTAAGCTGAAGACTGTCATGGATGTGGGAAGACCTGCCCTATTTTCATTTTAAGTTATCTTTTTTTCCCTTCAGTTCTCACATCAGATAGATAAGTTTCCCTTCTTCATAGATGAGATGAACAGAGGTATGCACTCAGAGCACAGACAAACAAAGACCAAAAACAAAAAAGGTAAACTCTCATGCTATATGCTACTGTGGTGTGGTTTCCAGTGCAAATGGAGACAAAACTTTCCAACTCATTAAATTTGAGAATAATTCATTTATGTCTCCACTGTTGCATTTATTCATTAATTCTCCCAATATCTCTAACATATATATGTACCTTGTTTATAAAAAATTAAAAATTTTAAGAAGATATAGATATTTTTGCTGTCAATATTGTTGAATAGCTCCAACCAATAACAATCAATTCTGGAGAAAATACATGTATACATATAAATTAAAAAAAAATTACATGTAGGCACAAATGAGTGAACAAAGTAAACAGAAATGTGAAAAAAAGTGGATACTAGGAGGAAGGTTCAAAACAGGTTTATTTTCTTGATAGTATGACTTTTCACCAAAGAGAACACTGCTGTCTAAACTGCATGATGCAACCAAAATTCTAATGGGAAATTCATAGTCCTACTGGCTTGATAAACAAGAGGATAAACACCAGGACACTGTACAGGAGGCAGTGATCAAGACCATCTCCAAGAAAAAGAAATGCAAAAAGGCAAAATGGTTGTCTGAGGAGGCCTTACAAATAGCTGAGAAAAGAAAAGAAACAAAAGGCAAAGGAGAAAAGGAAAGATAAACCCATTTGAATACAGAGTTTGAAAGAATAGCAAGGAGAGATAAAAAAGCCTTCCTCAGTGATCAAGACTACAGATCTTGATCTAGAGATCATGATATGTCTAGATCATGATATCTAGAGATCTCCTCAAGAAAACTAGAGATGCCAAGGGAACATTTCATGCAAAGATGGGCACAATAAGGACAGAAATAGATGGACCTGAGACAAGCAGAAGATATTAATAAAAGGTGGCAAGAATGCACAGAAGAACATATACAAAAAAAAAAATATCTGAATGACCCAGATAACGACAATGGTGTGATCACTCACCTAGAGCCAGACATCCTGGAGTCCAAAGCAAATTGGGCCTTAGGAAGCATCACTACAAACAAAGCTAGTGGAGGTGATGGAAATCCAGCTAGGCTATTTCAAATCCTAAAAGATGATGCTGTGAAAGTGCTACACTCAATATGCTAGCAAATCTGGAAAACTCAGCAGTGGCAATAGGTCGGAAAATATCAGTTTTCATCCTAATCCCAAAGAAAGGCAATGCCAAAGAATGCTCAAACTACTACACAATTGCACTCATCTCATATGCTAGTAAAGTAATGCTCAAAATTCTCCAAACCAGGGTTCAACAGTACATGGTTCGAGAACTTCCAGATGTTCAAGCTGGATTTAGAAAAGGCAGAGGAACCAGAGATCAAATTGCCAACAGCCATTGGATCATCGAAAAAGCAAGAAAGTTTCGGAAAAACATCCTTCCTGCTTTATTGACTATGCCAAAGCCTTTGACTCTGTGGATCGCAGCAAACTGTGGAAGATTCTTCAAAAGATGGGAATACCAGACCACTTTACCTGCCTCCTGAGAAATCAGTATGCATGTCAAGAAGCAACAGTTAAAACCGGACTTGGAACAATGAACTGGTTCCAAATTAAGGAAGGAGTACTTCAAGGCTGTGTATTGTTACCCTGATTATTTAACTTATATGCAGAGTACATCATGCAAAATGCCAGGCTGGATGAACCACAAGCTGGAATCAAGATTGTGGAGAGAAATATCAATAACCTCAGATATGCAGATGACACCACCCTTATGGCAGAAAGCCAAGAGGAACTGAAGAGACTCTTAATGAAAGTGAAAGAGGAGAGTGAAAAAGTTGGCTTTAAACTCATTATTCAGAAAACTAAGATCATGGCATCTGGTCCCATCACTTCATGGCAAATAGATGAGGAAACAATGGAAACAGTGACAGACTTTATTTTCTTGGGCTCCAAGATCACTGCAGATGGTGACTGCAGCCATGAAGTTAAAAGATGCTTGCTCCTTGGAAGAAAAGCTACTACCAACCTAGACAGCATATTAATAAGCAGAGACATTACTTTGCTGACAAAGGTCTGTCTAGTCAAAGCTATGGTTTTCCCAATAGTCATGTATGGATGTGAGAGTTGGATCATAAAGAGCTGAGAGCCGAAGAATTGACGCTTTTGAACTGTAGTGTTGAAAAGACTCTTGAAAGTCCCTTGGACTGCAAGGAGATCAAAACAATCAATCCTAAAGGAAATCAACCCTGAATATTCATTGGAAGGACTGATGCCATAGATGAAGCTTGACTACTTTGGCCACCTGATACAAAGAACTGACCCATTGGAAAAGACCCTGATGCTGGGAAAGATTGAAGGCAAGAGGAGAAGGGGATGACAGAAGATGAGATAGTTGGTTGGCGTTACCAACTCGATGGACATGAGTTTGAATAGGCTCTGGGATTGACGATGGACAGGGAAGCGTGGCATGCGGCATTCCATGGGGTAACAGAGAACTGGACATGACCAAGCAGCTGAACTGAACTGACCTGAAACACCAGGAATGAATGGCAATAAGCAGTGTTGGAGCATCCTGGGTAAGCACCAAATTCTATTTGGAAACTTTGTTTAAATCTTTGGCTGACACCTGAATCATACACACACAGGGTAGAATCTTAACACTCCAGCTGCTAGGTCTTAAAGAACTAAACTTGAGATTTCATGTCCATTCTTCTCAGGGAAAGCAAAAGTTACAGTTTGAGTTAAGGTAAATTAATGGATTGCTTACATTTTAAAAAGTCATCCTCTTCAAAATAATATAAGAGAATATAGAACTTCTACAGAATATTCTTCACAATGTCTAATATAGAGTATAAAATATAAAAATATAAGATATACAAAATAAAAAGAAGTAAGGAATGAATGGAGGCAATTAATCTATTTTAAGTTCAGTCAAGTTCAGTTCAGTCACTCAGTCATGTCCAAGTCTTTGTGACGCCATGGGCTGTAGCATGCCAGGCCTCCCTGTCCATCAACAACTCCCAAAGTTTACCCAAACTCATGTCCATTGAGTCGGTGATGCCATCCAACTGTCTCATCCTCTGCTGTCCCCATCTCCTCCTGTCCCCAATCTTTCCCAGCATCAGGGAAATGAGTCAGTTCTTCACATTAGGTGGCGAAAGTATTGGAGTTTCAGCTTCAACATCAGTCCTTCCAATGAACACTCAGGACTGAACTCCTTTAGGATTGAATGCTCAGATCTTCTTGCAGTCCAAGGGACTCTCAAGATTATTCTCCAACACCACAGCTCAAAAGAATCAATTCTTCGGTGCTCAGCTTTCTTTATAGTCCAACTCTCACATCCATACATGACCACTGGAAAAACCATAGCCTTGACCAAATGGATCTTTGTTGGCAAAGCAATGTCTCTGCTTTTTAATATGCTGTCTAGGTTGGTCATAACTTTCCTTCCAAGGAGTAAGCGTCTTTTAATTTCATGGCTGCAATCACCATCTGCAGTGATTTTGGAGCCCAAAAAAATAAAGTCTGCCACTGTTTTCACTGTTTCTCCATCTATTTGTCATGAAATGATGGGACTGGATGCCATGATTTTAGTTTTCTGAATGTTGAGCTTTAAGCCAACTTTTTCACTCTCCTCTTTCACTTTCATCAAGAGGCTCTTTAGTTCTTCTTCACTTTCTGCCATCAGGGTGGTGTCATCTGCATATCTGAGGTTACTGATATTTCTCCCAGCAATCTTGATTCCAGCTTGTGTTTCTTCCAGCCCAGCGTTTCTCATGATGTACTCTGCATATAAGTTAAATAAGCAGGGTGACAATATACAGCCTTGAAGTACTCCTTTTCCTATTTGGAACCAGTCTGTTGTTCCACGTCCAGTTCTAACTGTTGTTTCCTGACCTGCATACAGGTTTCTCAAGAGGCAGGTCAGGTGGTCTGGTATCCCCATCTCTTGAAGAATTTTCCACAGTTTATTGTGATCCACACAGTCAAAGGCTTTGGCATAGTCAATAAAGCAGAAATAGATGTTTTTCTGGAACTCTCTTGCTTTTTCAATGATCCAGCAGATGTTGGCAATTTGATCTCTGGTTCCTCTGCCTTTGCTAAAACCAGCTTGAACATCTGGAAGTTCATGGTTCACGTATTGCTGAAGCCTGGCTTGGAGAATTTTGAGCATTACTTTACTAGCATGTGAGATGAGTGCAATTGTGCGGTAGTTTGAGCATTCTTTGGCATTGCCTTTCTTTGGTATTGGAATGAAAACTGACCTTTTCCAGTCCTGTGGCCACTGCTGAGTTTTCCAAACTTGCTGACATATCGAGTGCAGCACCTTCACAGCATCATCTTTTATGATTTGAAATAGCTCGACTGGAACTCCATCACCTCTACTAGCTTTGTTCATAGTGATGCTTCCTAAGGCCCACTTGACTTCACATTCCAGGATGTCTGGCTCTAGGTAAGTGATCACACCATTGTGATTATCTGGGTCGTGAAGATCTTTTTTGTACAGTTCTTCTGTGTATTCTTACCACCTCTTAATATCTTCTGCTTCCTTTAGTTCCACACCATTTCAGTCCTTTATTGAGGCCATTTTTGCATGAAATATTTCCTTGGTATCTCTAATTTTCTTGAAGATATCTCTAGTTTTTCCCATTCTATTTTTGTCCTTTATTTTTTTGCATTGATCACTAAGGAAGGCATTCTTATCTCTCCTTGCTATTCTTTGGAATTTTGCATTCAAATGGGTATATATCTTTCCTTTTCTCCTTTTGGAGCCAAACCCCGTGATGGACCAGACATTTGCATATTGAATATAAGAAATGATATTTAGGCAGCTCTTAATGATGATACTCAGTGAAGTAAAATAAAATATGCTTTCAGTAAAGAAACAGATTTGTTATTTCAACAGAATAATACAAGGTATGAAAGAGAACAAAATGGGAATTCTAGAGCTATAAATTAAAAATGTATATATGTGTATATATCTACATATATTTGTGTATTTATCTATATATACGAAATGATCTTAACAGCAGAATGGAGATTAAAAAAAAAAACCACAAAAACAACACCCCCCCATAAAAAATCACTGAACTTGCCATTAGATAAATAGAAATTATTTGAATGAAAAAAGGCAGGAGAAAAAGTTATAAAAGCATTCAATAAAATGATGGGACCTATGAAACAATATTGAAAAGTCAACATATTGTTGTTTATTAGAGCAGAAAAAAAAATGAAACCTCCCTGAAATCATAGAACTGTTAACCAAAAATTTCCAAATTTTGATTAAAGACAAAATTAGAGATACATGGAACTTAGTGAAACCAAACCATTTTGATGCTAAGAAAAACATACTAAGCACAATATATGCAAACTGTTTTAAAAGAAAATCTAAAAAGCAGCCAGAGAAAAAGCACAGTGTATGCAGAACAGCACAAGGCCTGTGGAGCTGTGATTCTATTTACTGTTGTCTTCTCATCAGAAACAATGGATAGAAGGTCAAAGCAGAACACTTAGAAACAACAACTAACAATCCAGAATTCCCTATCCAACAAAAACATCCCGCGAGAATTAAGTCAAAATTGATTATTTTTAGTCAAATGAAAACTAAGAGAAATTATTGCAGACAAACTTGCAGTACTAAAAAGGCAAAGGAAGTTTTTCAGGCTGAAGGAAAATAGTTCCAGATGAAAATTCCGATCTTCTGGAAAATGATGAAATTTTTGAAATGGTAAATAATTGGGTAAAATTTTAAAAACTTCTCTTCTCTGAAGTTCTTTAAAATGAATAGGGCTGTTTAAAGCAAATGTGCAGTATTCTGGAACTTACAATGCATGCAAACGAAGACTGTGGCATAAAGGACAGAAAGGGTGGCAAATGAAGCTATGTCATTGCAAGGATTCCACATTTTCTATAATGTTACATAAATCAAATCTGCAAGCTCGCATATAGCATGTAATCCACAGAAATTTATTTAAAAATAGTGTCAAGAAGCATACCTAGAAATATACCCAATACATAATTAAAATGGAGTTAATCCAAAATAAAGTAAGAAAGGAGGAACAAAAAAATACTTTGAATAAAACTGAAAACAAAACAAATGGTAAAGTAACATCAAATATTCATTAAAAATAACAAACAACCTAATTAAAATGGATAGAAAACAAAGACTTAACTAGATGTTTTGTACAACAAATATATTATAAACATAAACATATAGATAGATTGAAAGTAAACAGATGGGAAAATACATAATCAAAGTAATAAGCATAAGGATGCTGCATTGGCTAAGTATAATATCAAATAAACTAGATTTCAAGACACAAATGGGTTATCAGAGATAGAACGCCATGTTTCATACTGAGAAAACGTTCCATTTTCACAAATGTATATGCACCTAACAACAAGACTTCAAAATACGGAATGAAAATTTAACAGAATTAATTGGAGAAAAAGAAAATTCCACACTCATTAGATTTAACGATTTTCCGTTCAGTAGAACAAATGGACTTAAACTCCAGTAAATAAAAGATCTGAATAATAGTATAAACTATTTTAAGAGCTTCCCAGGTGGCTCAGTGGTAGAGAATCCTGCAATGCAGGAGCTGCAGGAGATGCAGATTTGCTCCTGAGCTCTGTAAGATCCCCTGGAAAAGGAAATGCCAACCCCCTCCAGTCGTCTTGCCAGAGGAGCCTAGCAGGTACAGTCCATGTGTTTGCAAAAGGGTCAGACATGTCTTAGCCACTGAACAGCACAACAATCTTAATATATTTAATATTTAAAAAGACTATACTTCAAAGCTCTCTCACACATACACAAGCATACACACACACACACACACACACACACACACACACATGTTTAAAGCACACATGGACTATTCACCAATATAGACTACATTCTATATTCTGGGCCATAGACCAACTCTAAACAAATTGAAATCATACAAAATGTTGCTCTATTACCATAATAATATTAAATTAGTCATCAATTAGCTATCTAGGAAAATGCTTAGTACAGAAAACTGAAATAAATAAATAGACTGGCATCACAAACAGGGCCAGTGATACAATAACTAATTAGTATCTTTCCTGATTTTGGTTTTCCTCCAGTCCCTGGCATTCACAAATTTATATTCTGTCTCTATAGATTTGTTAAGTCTAGGCATTTCACATATATAGAATCATGGAATGCATGGTCTTTTGTATGTGGCTTTTTTCACTCTGTATTTTCAGGGTTTATCCCTACACATGGTGGCTCAGTGGTAAGGAATCTGCCAGTCAATGCAGGAGACATGGGTTTGATTCCTGGGTTTAGAAGATCCCCTTGAGAAGGAAACAGCAACCCACTCCAGTATTCTTGCCTGGGAAATCCCATGGAAAGCAGAGGCTGGGAGGTTACAGTCCATGGAGTCACAAAAGAATTGGACACAACTTAGCAACTCAACAACAACAGTGACACATATCAGTATTTTATTCCTTTTTAGGGCTTAACAACTCATTGAACAGATATACTACAGTTTGAAAGTGAAAGTGAAAGTCACTCAGTCGTGTCCGACTCTTTGCGACCCCATGGACTATACAGTCCATGGAATTCTCCAGGCCAGAATACTGGAGTGGGTAGCCTTTCCCTTCTCCAGGGGATCTTCCCAACCCAGGGATCGAACCCAGGTCTCCCGCACTGTAGGCAGATTCTTTACCAGCTGAGCTATCAGGGAAGCCCAATATTTGAGTTGTTTCTATCTTTTGGTTATTATGAATTATGTTCTGAATATTCATGCTTTTGTGTAGACATACATTTTTCATACTTTTATATGTCAATAGATAGGAGTAAATTTGCTTGATCACATGTTTATCATTTTGAGGAAATGCCAAACTGTACTCTAAACCATTGTTTACCCCAAAGCCAGAAAGACTTACTTCTCTGTTTTCTTCTATGAGTTGCATAAATATTGTCTTTACACTTAGGTCTATGATCCATTTTCAGTTGACTTTCTAAAAATGGAATATGTTGTAGGTGTTTGATTTCAATCTTTATCATGCAGATATCCAACCGTTCTATCACCCTTTGTTGAAAAGACAACTGCTTTGCCTTCAATTGTCTTGGCACCCATGGAAAAATTAATGTAAGATTTTATCTAGGACCTTCAATTTCATTCCATTGATCTCTATATCTGTCCTTATTCAGTATGATACTGCCTCAATTGTCATAGTTTTTGCGGTAAGGTTTGAAGACAGGAAGCCTGAGGTTTTTCAAAGTTATTTTGGCTATTTTTGGTGCTTTCCAATTCCACATGAATTTTAGGAACAACTTGTCATTTAACACAAATAGGAAGCTGGGGTAATAGAAATCTCACAGAATGAGCTTTAAAGTGCTTTATCATCTGCTAATTTTTGGAAGTTTCTGAAGGATTTGAACAAATCATTTGTTAAACATTTGTTAGAATTCACAGTGAAGACATTGCATGGGCTTTTCTTCATGGATACTTTTATTTTTTATTACTAATTCAGTATATTTATTCTTTAAAGATCAATTCATTTTTTCTATTTCTTCATCAAGCAGTTTTGGTAGCTGTATCTTTCTGGGAATTTGCCCATTTCATTGGACATCTAAGTTATTGGTATACAATTGTTCACTGTATTCCTTTATAATTATTATTATTTCTATAAAGTTGGTAGTGATGTCCCCATTTTTTTCCTGATTTTGTAATTTAAGATCAGTTTCTTTTTCTTCATAAATCTAACTAAAGTTTTGCCAATTTCGCAAATATTTCAAAAAACAACTTAATTTTTTTGATATTTCTATTTGTTTTCTAGTCTGTCTTGATAATTTCCTTTTTACCTTTTATTGTTCTCTTTCTTCTGCTTGCTTCACGTTTAGCTTGCTCTTAATTTTTTCTAATTTCAGCAGGTAGAAATTTAAGTTAATGACCTTCTTTTTAAATTTGGCATTTACAGGTGCAAATTCACCTCTAAACACTGCTTTAGCTGAATCCCATAAGCTCTGTTACGCTGTCTTCTTTTCCTTCTCCTCAAAATGTTATCTAATTTCTCTTCTTTTTTTATTTTTAAAAATTTTTTTTAGAATTTAAAATTATTATTCTATTCATTGATTTATTTTTTATTTATTTAATTTAATTAATTAATTTATTTTAATTGGAGGCTAATTACTTTACAATATTGTAGTGGTTTTGCCATACATTGACATGAATCAGCCATGGGTGTACATGTGTTCCCCATCCTGAACCCCCCTCCCACCTCCCTTCCTATCCCATCCCTCAGGGTCACCCCAGTGCACCAGCCCTGAGCACCCTGTCTCATGCACTGAACCTGGACTGGTGATCTGTTCCACATATGATAATATATATGTTTCAATGCTATTATCTCAAATCATCCCACCCTCGCCTTCTCCCACAGAGTCCAAAAAACTGCTCTATATATCTGTGTCTCTTTCACTCTCTTGCATATAGGGTCATTGTTACCATCTTTCTAAATTCCATATATATGTGTTAGTAGACTGCATTGGTGTTTCTCTTTCTGACTTACTTCACTCTGTATAATAGGCTCCAGTTTCATCCACCTTAATAGAACTGATTCAAATGTATTCCTTTTAATGCCTGAGTAGTATTCCATTGTGTATACATACCACAACTTTCTTATCCATTCGTCTGCCGATGGACATCCAGGTTGCTTCCATGTCCTGGCTACTATAAACAGTGCTGCGATGAACACTGGGGTATATGTGTCTCTTCTGACTTCTTCTTTGATCCATTTGTTGCTCAGTAGAGTGTTTAATTTCCACATATTTAAGAAGTTTAAAATTTTCCTTGTTATTTATCCCTAATTTTCTTCCATTGTAATCAGAAAACAAAATGCTTCATACAATTTTAGTCTTTTAAATTTGTTGACATTTTTTTGGCCTAAAATATGGCCTTCTCTGGAAAATGTGCCATGTCTGTCTGAGAACAGTTGGTTTCTGATGTGTCGAATGTGCTACAGATGACTGCTGGGTCTCGTTAATTTATAGTTAATTCTCTTTTATTTTCTGTTACATCTGCTGCACAATTATTCTATCCATCATTAAAAGTGGAGTATTTTATTCTCCAACCATTATTGTTGAATTGCCTATCTTTCCCTTTTGCTGTATCAGTTTTGCTTTATGTATTTTGGGTTTCTTCTTATTTATATATACATACAGTTGTTATATCTTTTCAATGGAATGATCATTTATCTTTATAAAGTACCTTTTTTTTTCCTATTCACAATTTTTCTCTTAAAGTCTATTTTGTCAATTAGTATAGATATGATAGACTGTCCGTGTGACTTTGGAACAGGCAAAGTTTTCTTATGAAAAATAACAATTTAGACTTCACCATAATTAAAAAATTCTGCTCATCAAAAGACATCGTAAGGAAAATCAAACAGAAGTACAGATTTGAAGAAAATATTTGCTAAACATATATCTGACAAAAACAGCCTTCAGTATATATGTTATTGTTATAAGTCACTAATAAAAAAGTAAGGCAAAAACTATTAACAGATACCACACAAAGGAGGATATATGAATTAGATTGCAAGAAAATGAAAATACGTTCAACATCAATAGTCATGAGAGAATTTCAAATTAAAACTGTAAAAGATTTCAGTACTCAACCACCATATTGCCAAAATTTAAAAAAGAGAAAAAAACTGACAAAGCCAAATTATGAATAGTATCTTGTAAAACCAGACATTTCATACATGATTATTGAGCACTTTGGAAAATTTAAACATTCATCTATCCTACCCCTGCAATCCCATTTCTATTCATCCAAGTAAATTATTATAATTTATTCAATTTTATCAAATATTCACCCAAATAAAACAGTATATAACTATGAAAAAAACTTTTAAAAGAAGTTCAGATGTCCATCAAAAGGTGAATGCTTAAACGAACTGTGGTATTTGTATACAATGTAATATTATGCAACCTCTCTCTCTAAAAAGGAAAAAAAGTTCCAACATGCAACAACATATATATATACATATTTCAAAATAGGGAATAAAGAGAGACACTGAAGAATTCCTACTGAGTAAAGTCCCAGGTTTGAAAGAAATGTATATTGTTAGAATAGAAAAAAAGCAGAATAGTAGTTCCCAGGAGCACACAGGAGAGTGCCATTGACTAATGGCTGCTCATGTCATCAGATGAGGTAAGTTCCTAGCTGTTAAAAATTAGTACCCTCATTTCAAATTGGCTAGTCCAAGGGAGTCCAAGGGAGACTTGCATTCAGAGTCTAATCATATACAAACACCCAGATGTGAATTAGTGCTCGATTAAGTACTTCCTTCAATTTTTCTAGAGTTAAGGAGGCAATGGCATTCGGCACTCCTGCTCTTCCAGGAGGAATAGTGGAGGCAGAGAAGAGCCCATAGTGTGACAGTGACACAGGATTCATCCTGAGGTGACAAAGCGAAAGGACCCCGTAACACATCCCAGGGAAGACCTTGCTGCACAATGCAATTTTTAGGCAATTCCAGAGGACATACTCGGATCACACAAGGGAATAACTTACAGCGTCTACCGTTTTCAAGCTTTCAGCACTCTCTGCAATCAATTCTGAAGACTCACTCATGTATATAATGTGTTTGCCAGTGTACTACGAATCCTACCTGTGTTTCAGTGTCCTTTCTCATTTTCAAATAAATTAATTAGAATAACAAATATATAGCATATATAAAACATTATTGTTCTATTATTTAGTAAATCATCCCTTGCTTTGAAACAAATGTGCATATTTCTTTAAAATATATGGAACTCAATTACTGTTCAACAATAGTGTAGGAGGGATTAAAGAGATCTGAATCTGCACCTGACCAATCAGGAAACTATAAACAATATAAGCCATCTCTTTGGAAATGCATCTTCCCTTGGGGGCTGATTCCTGCATACATACTGAGGAGTTAATCATTTGCCATTGGCAAGAAATAAACAACAGCCATTTTCACACTGACATATAGTGTCTATCGCTCTATGGATTTTTCAAAGGAAATAGATTCAAGCTCTATCAGCATGAAGGCTTAAAAAATAATAATCACAGATTCTACTCTTTAAAGTCATTTGTCCTCTTGCTCCTGATTTTCATCAATTCTCTGTAATTTTCACCCACCCTGTCTTGGGATCATGAGTTATCATTGGTTGCCACCAGAACACTCCAGGGTAATTTGTCTTATTGAAACATGGACTGGCCTCATGGATGTGAATAATCATTCACTCTCTAATATATTATATATTCTCTAAAATTCTCTTTCATGCTAAGAAAACATAATGCTGTCCTGGAACTGATGAGCCCAGATTTAATTGTTTTCTTGTGGTTTGAAAAGTGCTTCAGTGAGTTTAATACGTTCATATTTTTTAAAAATTTGCACCAGATTAAATGGATCTCCTGAAAATTAAATAGTTAATCTATATGTTGTGTGTGAATAAGAATCACTTTGGTAGATACATGAGTCAGCACAGGTCTGGAGGTGGCAATGAGTAGATCAGTTCAGTTCAGTTGCTCAATCGTGTCCGACTCATTGCGACCCCATGGACTGCAGCACGCCAGGCCTCCCTGTCCATCACCACTCCCAGAGTTGACTCAAACTCTTGTCCACTGAATCGGTGAGGCCATCCAACCATCTCATCCTCTGTCACCACTTCTCTTCCTGCCCTCAATCTTTCTCAGCATCAGGGTCTTTTCCAATGAGTCAGCTCTTCGCATCAGGTGGCCAAAGTATTGGAGTTTCAGCCTCAGCATCAGTCCTTCCAATGAATATTCAGGACTTACTGCCTTTAGTATGGACTGGTTTGATCCTCTTGCAGTCCAAGGGGCTCTCAAGAGTCTTCTCCAACACCACAGTTCAAAAGTGTCAATTCTTCGGCACTCAGCTTTCTTTATGGTCCAACTCTCACATCCATACATGACTGCTGGAAAAACCATAGCTTTCACTAGACAGACCTTTGTTGGCAAAGTAATGTCTCTGCTTTTTAATGTGCTGCCTAGGTTGGTCATAGCTTTTCTTCCAAGGAGCAAGTGTCTTTTAATTTCATGGCTGCAGTCACCTTCTTCAGTGATTTTGGAGCCCAAGAAAATAAAGTCTGTTACTGTTTCCATTGTTTCCCCACTTATTTGCCATGAAGTGATGGGACCAGATGCCATGATCTTTGTTGTTTGAATGTTGAGTTTTAAGCCAGCTTTTTCACTCTCCTCTTTCACTTTGATCAAGAGGTTCTTCAGCTCCTCTTTGCTTTCTGCCACAAGGGTGGTGTCATCTGCATATCTGAGGTTATTGATTTTTTTCCCGGCAATCTTGATTCCAGCTTGTGCTTCATCCAGCCTGGCATTTCTCATGATGTACTCTGAATATAAGTTAAATAAGCAGGCTGACAATATACAGCCTTGATGTACTCCTTTCTCAATTTGGAACCAGTGTACTGTTCCATGTCCAGTTCTGACTGTTGCTTCTTGACCTGCATACAGATTTCTCAGGAGGTAGGTCAGGTGGTCTGGTATTCCCATCTCTTTAAGAATTTTCCACAGTGTGTTGTGATCTACACAGTCAAAGGCTTTGGTGTAGTCAATAAAGCAGAAGTAGATGTTTATCTGGAACTCTCCTGCTTTTTCTATGATCCAAAGGATGTTGGCAATTTGATCTCTGGTTCCTCTGCCTTTTCTAAATCCAGTTTGAACATCTGGAAGTTCTCAGTTCCTGTACTGTTGAAGCCTTGCTTGGAGAATTTTGAGCATTACTTTGGAGCAGATAAAACTCCTGAGTTGAATATGGCTACCTTTTTTTTTTTTTTCTGATGAATCTAGTTCTGCTGAGAATAAGGTGATTTGAAGGACTGTCACTTTGCTGATTCTAAAAGACATACAATGTGTTTTCTGCTCTGCTAACACTTTGGTATTTAAACAGCAATACAACAAACATCTTAATATGCTTTAAATGACATTCCTGTACTTTCAACATATGACAGCAGTTTAAAATTTCAGTAGTAACAACACAGTATGATAGTGGTGGGGGAGACCCTGGCCAAGTTTGAGGTCCATTTTACAGTTTTGATAGTGTGAAATGTACTTACAACATAATAGTATTTTATTCTGATTCATTAACTTTTTTTGGTAACTAGCCTTTTAAAAGGAATATAGCCCTTAGAAAGCACTTGTAAAATTATATTTAAAATACTTTTGGACATCAATATAATTTCTTTAAGGCAATTGGTGAGTTAAATGCAAACACATAAGAAACATATGGTTTGAATATTCCTCAAAGTACACATGGGCTCAAGAATTAAGAGTAGTAATATTTGGAAAAACCAGTCTTGGGGGTTCTGCCAAAAATAAAACATTTAAGAGGTAGTTTGATATATTTTCAGCAACATTATTATTAGACAACAATGGCAATGCCCATTGTAATTATGAAACACACTACCATGTTAATAGTAGGCAAATTCCACTCAACATGAATTTCCAGTGGGCATGATATTTACCAGAATCAACTGCTCACACCATGTAGGTATATCCCCTTGTCACTAATAACAACCACCAGTAGGACTGTAGGGCCATGATAATCATTGTAATTTGCAATGGGTAGAGGTAGCTAACAGTTCCAATGATTTTCAGGTTCTCATCAGAAGCTCTTGCCTTCACAATGAGGTCTTAAGGGGAGCCAGAAGCAGTGCCTGCAGTGGCTACTCCCTGGTGGGGTAGTCAAGCAGGAGGATGAACATACGCGTTTCTGTTTGGAGTATTATATTTAATGTGTATCAGATTAAACATTCTTTCTATGTTTTTACTGAAGGATAATTGCTTTACAGAATTTGTTGTTTTCTGTCAAACCTCAACATGAATCAGCCATAGGTATATGTATATCCCGTCCCTTTTGAAACTCCCCCCACCGCCGACTTCCCTCCCCATCATCCTACCCTTCTAGGTTGACACAGAGCCCCTGTCTGAGTTTCCTGAGCCATACAGAAAATTCCCATTGGCTATCTATTTTACATATGGTAATGTAAGTTTCCACGCTACTCTTTCCGCACATCTCACCCTCTCCTCCCCTCTCCCCATGTCCACAAGTCTATTCTCTATTGCTGTTTCTTCATTCCTGCCCTGTAGGTAAATTCTTCAGCATCATTTTTCTAGGTTCTGTATCTATGCGTTAGAATACAATGTTTATCTTTCTCTTTCTGACTTACTTCACTCTGTATAATAGCTTCTAGGTTCATCCATCTATAATGTTTTATTGCCACTAGGACGTACATAAAACCAGATATGTTTTTTTATTTGAGAACCAAGAGAAGACCTGGATTTTCTGCTTTCGAGTTTTGTGTCCTTGTGTAAGTTACTTAAGTTCTAATGAGTTTCAATTGATTTTCTACCAAATAAGGTCAATAATCTGTGTAGAACAGAGTTTTTCAAGGTTTAGCAATGACATCTGAACTGTGCCTAGCAGAGTACTGGGGCACACAGAAGAGTGCTCAGTCAGTAGATGCTTGTGTCATTAGATGAGTTAAGTTCCTAGGTGTTAAAAATCAGTACACTCATTTTAAATTGATTAAATTTGATATATTATTTAAATTATCAATAAATATATATGATATAATAATTAGAGATTATCCACTAAATATTAGTAAGTATACTGCATAAAGTCATTTATCTATTTTAAGTATTAAAATTGTATAATAAAATTATGCAATAATTATTTAGTATGAACATTTTTGAGATTGTCACTTTAATAGGGTTCTATTTTTCAGGCCCATTAATGAGAATGGCTAAACAGGCTATATCAGATATTTACTACTGGAGATGAAAAGGAGGTGAGTTTATTATGTTTACAAATATTGTTATTGAATTCATGGATTTTCCCTGGATCTGTTATGCTATTTTTATATTTAGATACAGTTATACATTTTCAGTTTGTCAGGCAATCATTAATTCAAATAAGCCCTTAGTCTCTACAATGCATATTGGCACAATAAACTCCCCCTCACACACACACACACACACACACACACACACACACACAACTTCATTTCCTATGATTAGCATCCTCACTGACATACCAATTAAACAGCTCTTACAGTGATTTAAAATATACATGAAGTGAGCTGAAGAAAATACTTAGTCTTCCAACCAGCATTCACATGACTCCCATATTACTGCAATCTTTACTTCTGAGAAATAGCTAAAGAAATTATCTGCAGAGAATTTTTAACACCCAGGAGATTTTAAATGTGAATTATACTGGGCTTGTAATTTACTTATTGTAGCAACCTTTCTCATCAGAAATCTCTGATCTATAACAAAGTT
The DNA here is from genome assembly GCA_024291935.2 of Okapia johnstoni. Lineage (NCBI taxonomy): Eukaryota > Metazoa > Chordata > Mammalia > Artiodactyla > Giraffidae > Okapia > Okapia johnstoni. Next base: position 7,926,221 of record CM044326.1, read on the forward strand.
TCGATCATGGTAGCTAATTTATAGTTTTTAAAAGAGAAGAAAACAAGAGAGTGAAAATGACATCTTAGAATGTTTTGCATTCACGCACTTGGGAAGCAGTTGATTCAGATGCAATTGAACTGAATACACAAATGAACCGGGCCTAACATGGCCTATAGGAGTGCATTTTTTTAAAAAAAAATGTGTCTCAGTGTATTGAAAACCTTTTAGTGCAAGGTAGGGGGTTCTCCATCTTTTTCGAACCATGACCCCACATTCAGGCACACACAAGCAGCTCTCTTCAGATGTGCCGAAGAATCTTTTGTTCTCCCGGCTTCTCCAAAGATCTGCTCACAGAATCCTACAGTGAGACACAGAGGATGTCATGGGAATTAGCACAAAGGTTATGGGGTGCTCCTGGCACATGAAGAGGTCTTCACTGCAAGTGACAGAATAAATCCACTTCAACAGAAGGGAGGTCAGCGCCTGGGAATGGGTTGCAGCCCTGTGACACCCCTCACCCTGATAAGTGGCAACCCAAGGACCCTGAGATTGAGATTCTCCACGTCAGTGGCACCAGTTCCCCAGCTATGGGTCCTGTGATGGTTCCCCAGCGTGTGCTTAATTGCTGTTCGAGAAACACTTTGCAGCTGGCAACACAAAGCGTATGGGATGACCCTCCATTCTCTTGTATTAACTGTCTTCAGCTTCTGAAGACAAGTAACCTTGGGCCTTTTGTGAATATGGTCCCAACGTATAAGTGTGCATCAGAGAGAGGCAGCCCAGGTGTGTGCTTGGGCTTCCTGTCTTCTTTCACTTATGTATGTAGGTATGTATATATGCATTTATTCATTTTCTTTTCTAAACAGGATTTCTCCTGAGAATTAAGTCTAGCACCTGTAGTGTCTCAGTATTTCAACAGGACGTGTGGGAGTGATCAGGGCTCAGGCAGTGGGAGTGGGAGGTCACCTCCAAATGCTTTTTCTGGAGGTTTGACTGCAAGTAAGATCACCCCAGTTTGCATTTCCACTGTGCTTATTTCTAACCCAATCATTTTCTTTCCTTGATATTAGCAGTATTTATGGAGGTGTTAAAAACATGTCTTCATGTAAACCATGGCTGGTAAAGCAGAAAACCTGTCTTGGACTCATTCTATTTATACATTCAAAGCAAGTCATTACTTGCTGGTTAAAACAAACAATTTTGGTTCCCATATAGTTTATTATTTTGTACTGAGGGACTCTCTCACACTTTTTGTTCCCATAACAAAATTGTTTCTTTTATCTTCTCTAAGAGTTAGGCCTAGAATTTCCTTATAGTTGGGATGTGACTGGAAAGAAACTTTTTTAAAATCTGAAAATTTTATGTTAGAATTGTGGCTCTATAGAAAGAAGGGCAGTTGCACTGAAGAAATGTCCACGCTCTTCGTTGTAGAGGGATGAAAACAGCTTTAAAAATCTATTTCAATGCACTTAGACACAAATCCAAACACTGTTTTTTTCTTCTGATTCTTAGCTAGCTCCTAGCCATGTTAGACATTTGTGTTTCTCTATTCTCAAGATTCCTTTTTTCTTTTTTTGAGCAGGGGAATCTTTCTTTAAATGAGTAATTCAGATTTCAAATTTAGAGCATTATTCTGCGACCACATCTGGTACAAAAGACTTCACCAAAACTGGTGATGTAATTATATGTTAATTTATTTATGGAGTCATTAATAGGTTCAGAATTTTCAGCCTAAAGTGACCGTGTGACTCTCCAGCTCTTGTGATAGCTACTATTCTTTACTTCACTCTGTAGTTCTACTGTAGTGCTTTACTAGTAAGGATTTTCCTACAATTTAACTCAAAAAGAAGTCTGAAAATATAAAGCCACAAAAGCATACCCAGTAGTCATTAGGCAATTCGTTTGAAGTTGATGTTTACCTCTTATATATCTCTCTGCTTTCTCAGATACCATAATAGACAATAAGTCTTGTTTAGGAGTTCCCATACTTTTATGATTTTTCACTGCATGCTGAAATCTTTGATACATATTTTTTCTTCCTTTCTGGAAATAAATATACTTGGAATGGAAACATTAAATCTGTTCATCACAACACAGACACTCTGAGCAAAGTTCTTTCCTCAAAGCATGACACTTGGGGAGAGGAGAAATTCCTGGGATTTGCTTTATAGGTGAATACCTGCGCTGTTATCAGTGGAAGTAAAATAGTCGGCGGATCACATGGAGATGTACTTACCCAGAAGACAAAGGAAGTCACCAACAAAGAGACAAGGTTACTAAGAGATACTGCTGCACAAGCAGTACTCTGAATTCGAATCAAACAAAGAAGTACTGAAGAACCTTCTTATATTTTGCAGTTTGTCTTTGGTCTTTACATTTTGACTGTATTTTTATCTTATTATAAAGCTCCCCCAAATTTGGTAGTCCTCTTAAAAAATAATAAACATTAAAAAGAAATATGGTTTATATGTCAAGTTATTCAGTGACTGAATTTAAGTGAGACTTAGCTATGAGTCTATGAATATCTCTGTCTTACCTACAGCAGTGAAGATGGGATGGGAATCTCTTTAAGGGCTCTGCTTACTAGGAGGTATGTATAGAAACTGATATTCTTAATGCATATTTAGGGTCTATTATTAAGGTGTATGTGCAAATCATTCAACACTCTTCCCACAGAATCTAGTATACAAATCCAAGTCCTTAGAATTTTAACTTAGAAGTGGGTCCACTTTGTGAAAATGAAAAACAGATTACATTAAGCTGTGAGTGAAGAAAGTGAAGTCGCTCAGCAGTGTCTGACTCTTTGCGACCCCACAGACTGTAGCCTACCAGGTTCCTCCGTCCATGGGACATTCCAGGCAAGAATACTGGAGTGGGTTGCCATTTCAAGAAACACAAATACAAACATCAATTATCATTACCCTCATCATTGCTATTAGTTATTTCTCCTCAATTACAAGGCCCTTTTCCATGAACATTTTCTCCATTAGTAACTATTAACTTGATAAAATTATTTTGGGACTTGTGTTTGCATCAAAAGGGAGGAACTCAGATCAGACTGATCCTCTTTCCCCATAAATAATAATAAATAAATGCAAATCACTTAGTACCGGTTTTCAAGACACTGGACATCAGGCAAAAAAGGACATTTATTTCTGAGAAATGGCAAACAAAGGTGGTAAGTCCTATGATTTCTCAAGATCACTAACTTGTGTGAGTTACTAGGCCGTAGTGCAGAGAGGTCAATTTCCTGAGTTAAGGAGATGGCTTTTAGAATTCAGGAAAACCAATAAAATTAAAATTTTCAGAACTAAGTACTTAAAGGAGTCTCCATGAATATTCAGCAAAGTGCTGATCTGCCCATAAAACCAGGAGAAGATCCATCCAAAGCGATTATAAAGAATATAGAGAACATGGTACCTATACAGGGCTGGGAGTAGTTCCTATTTCTATCAATGGGGCACTGTGTAAAGTATTCAGAAAGGTAATAGGAAATAATTAAGCACAGACAAAAAAATCTGATCTCACCTAATAAATGTTAAAATTAAAAGCAAAAGGTTCAAACGGTTGTCAAATAACTTAACTGCATCCCACAATACAGCTCAAGAAGGTTACCAGAAGAAAAAACATATCAAGTACCAATAAAGGTAAAGTTTCTAATGTCTGGCATCCAAAGTTACAAATCACACAAAGAAACAGGAAAATATGGCCATAATAAAAAGCAAAAAATCAATCAACTTAAACTCACCAAGAACTGATGCAGAATTAGAATTAGTGTACAAGAACATAAAACAGCTATTTTAGCTATATTCCATAAGCTCAGAAGGTTTAATAGAAACATTAAAATATGAATGAAAAAAATTCAAATCAAACTTCTAGAAGTTAAAATTACAAGTGAGGTTAGATGCTGGGTGGTATTAACAACAGATTAGACAACTTAAAGACAGAACAATAGAAACAATCCAAAAGGAAATTCAAAGAAAAATACAACAAATTTAAAAAGAACATCAAGTAGCCTAACACACATCTAATTAGAGACTTTTATAGAAAAGAAGGCGTTGGTGGTGTTTATTCACTAAATTGTGTCTGACTCTTCACAACTCCATGAACTGTAGCCTGCCAGGTTCCTCTGTTCATGGGGTTTCCTAGGCAAAAATACCGGAGAGGGTTGCCATTTCCTTCTCTAAGGGATCTTCCTGACCCAGGGATTGAATCCACGTCTCCTGCATTGGCAGGCAGATTCCTTACCACTGGACCATCTGGGAGGTCCATATGGAAAAGAAGAAAGGGAACCCAAAAAGATGATCCAAGAAACAGTGGCAGAAAATTTTCTAAACATAATAAAAGTTATAAGCCCATACATGCAAGAAGCTCAAAAATGACCAAGCACCGGAAACATGAAGAAAATTACACCAAATCATATTTTATTCAAATTTATGAAAATCAATAAAGAAAGAAAACCTTACAGTTATCTACAGGAAAAAGTCACTTCAATTTCATAAGCATCTAGGTAAGAATTATACAATATTTCTCCTCAGACACAATCCAAACATGCAGATAGCGAAGAATCAAAGTACTGAAAGATAAATCAAAAGCAAAAGAAATACCATTTCAGACCCTTTTGAATTATAGATAATAAACCAATAGAGAAGATAAAGTTGAGTTTTGTTGTTCAGTCAATAGGTTGTGTCCAACTCTTTGCAATGCCATGGACTGCAGCACATCAGGCTTCCCTGTCCTTTACCATCTCCCAGAGTTTGCTCAAATTTATGACCCTTGAGTCAGTGATGCTATCTAACCATTTAAGAACACACAATTGATACACGAGAAGGCAATGAAAAAAATAAAAAAGGAAATAGAGGAGACCAATATAAAAATAGTGAGAAAATAGGCTTAATCTAAACATGTCAATAATGAGGTAAGTATAAGTGGTTCAGACATCACACTAAAAGGAAGAAAGTGTGAGTGATCAAAACTAAAACAAGTTTATGTTGACTATAAAGACACAACCAGTTAAAAGCTAAAAGGATAAAAATGACATATTATTCTAACACTAACAAAAAGAAATCTATAGTGATTTTAATATGATCAGATTAAGTAGACTTCAGAGCAAAGAATATTACCTGGGAAAAACGAAAGTCATTCTTCTATAATGATAAAGAGGTTAACTTTTGTTAGAAAACATTACAGTCATAAATATCTATGTGCCTGATGATGACATTTTAAATAACCAAAGCAGAAATTTATAAAACTTCAAGGAGAAATTGACAAATCTAAAATAATAGCTAGAGAATTTAATAGACGTCTCTCAATCATTACTAGAACAACTAGAGAAACACCAGTAAGGATAGAAACAGAACAAAATTATCAACCCACGTATTTAAAACTGATACTTTAACAACAGTAAAATACATATTATTTTAAAACACATGGAACATATGTCAAGCTAGGTCATATTCTGAGCCTTAAAAATTTAAATAAATTTAAATAATTCAAGGCTAACAAAGTATTCTCTCTGACCATCACTGGATTATAACAGAAGGAAATAACATAAAGATCTTTGGAACATCTACCATATATTGGGAAACTAAACAGCACACTTCTAAATAACTCCCAGTTAAGAAGAAACCAAAGGGGAAATGAGAATATTTCAATTAAATGTAAATAGAAACAGAAACTTTCTAAACCAAATAAAGAACATCTATGATAATCCTGAAATTAATATTTCACTTGATTAAATAAATACTAAATGCTTCTCACTAAGATCAGAAACAAAGCATTCTCATTCTTACCATTTCTCCTTAACATTTGACTAGAAGGTCTTGCTAGTGGAGTAATGTAAAAGTAAATAAGTAAATAAATAATGAACATCCAGATTGAAAAGAAAGAAATATAATTTTACTAAGAAATTAGATGAACAACTCTATGGTAATTTCAATGGAACCTATAAAATAAAGAACTAAAACTAATAACTGTATTTAGCAAAGTTGCAAGATACCATACTGATATATAAAAATCAGTTTTATTTCTATATGCTATTTGAGTCAAAGTTGAAATAAAAAAAAAACACTTGCAATAGCATGACTCAATGTGAAATACTTCAGGATAAAATGTGACAAAAGATATGCAAAACCTATATACTGAAAAATGCAAAATTTTGCTATGAGAAATTAAAGAACAAATGGAAAATCAAATTGTACTGCTTAAATACATACAATAAAAAATAAATAGGACACATCAAATTGTTCATGGTTCTGAAGATTCAAAATTATTAAGTTTCTTCTCCTCAAATTGATCTTTAAATTCAACACAATTTCAATCAAAATTCTAGTAGATTTTTTGTTGTTGTTCAGAAATTGGCAAAGTGGTTCCAAAATTTATAGGCAAATTGGAAGATCTGGGCTTCCTCAAATGGTAAAGAATCTCTCTTCAATGGAGGACTCCAGGTTGGATCCCTAGATTGGGAAGATCTCCTGAAAAAAAAAAAACAAAAAACAACTACCCACTGCAGAATTCTTGCCTGGAGAGTTCCATGGACAAGGAGCCTGGTGGGCTACAGTCCAGGGGTCGCAAAGAGCAGGAGATGACTGAGCCACCAACATTTTCACTTTCTTTCATTTTCAAAGATCTAGAGTACCCAGAAACTTTGAAAAACAGAAAAGTTGAAAGATTAATACCACCCGGTTTAATTATAATGAATGGTAATTAAGACAGCATGGCATAGATATAAAGATAAACAAATACACCAAAGGAACAGAATATCATCCAAAAAACAAAACATACATACATACATACATGTGAACATCTGGTTTTACAAAGATGCCAAGTCAACTCAGTGAAGAAAATAGAGGCTTTTCAACAAGTGATTCTGGAGCAACTGGATGTCTCTGTGCAAAAATAAGTAACTGATTTACTTCTTGTACACAGACAAAAATAAACACAATATGAATCACAGACCTAAAGGTAAAGTAAAAGACAACAATACTTTTGGACAAAAACATAGGATGAGGGAAGAAGCGGAGAGTACTGTAAACTAAGAATTTGTAAGGTGCATGAGGAAATTAAAAAGAAATGGATAAATTAACTATCTTAATTATACTGGTTTCATGTGTGCATGTCAAAGTAACAAATCGCAATGTTTAATTATGGGCAGTTGATTGTATGTCAATTATACCTCAATAAGCCTGTTAAAACATGTTTTGTTTTAGGAAGTCACAGAGAATAGAAAGGAACTAACGAGTATTAAACACCTACTGAATACAGTCTATTCATTCAACTCCTTCATTATGATTTACGTTACCTTGTATAACAGTGATTGATAATATTATTTTTTCAAACATAAGTAAAATGAAGTTTTAAAAGACAGGATATATTTCTCAAAAATAATCATTTATGAGAATAAGATAATACTCATTCAGATAATAAGAATTTAAATCCACAAATCTTTGATTAATTTAGCTTTCATACTAGTTCAGTTCAGTTCAGTCGCTCAGTTGTGTCCGATTCTTTGCGATGCCATGAACTGCAGCACGCCAGGCCTCCCTGTCCATCACCAACTCCCTGAGTCCACCCAAACTCATGTCTATTGAGTCAGTGATGCCATCCAACCATCTCATCCTCCATCGTCCCTTTCTCCTCCTGCCTTCAATCATTCCCAGCATTAGGGTCTTTTCAAATAAGTCAGCTGTTCACATCAAGTGGCCAAAGTCTTGGGAGTTTCAGCTTCAACATCAGTCCTTCCAATGAACACCCAGGACTGATCTCCTTTAGGATGGACTGGTTGGATCTCCTTGCAGTCCAAGGGACTCTCAAGAGTCTTCTCCAACACCACAGTTCAAAAGCATCAATTCTTCTGCACTCAGCTTTTTCTATAGTCCAACTCTCACATCCATACAGACTACTGGAAAAACCATAGCCTTGACTAGACAGGCCTTTGTTGACAAAGTAATGCCTCTGCTTTTACAAATTCAATATTGTAAAGATAAAAAATATCAAATAAACTAATTAAAAAAATAAAATAAAATAATACCATGAAATAAATAAATAAATAAATAAATAAATATGCTCTCTAGGTTGGTCATAACCTTCCTTGCAAGGAGTAAGCGTCTTTTAATTTCATGGCTGCAATCACCATCTGCAGTGATTTTGGAGCCCCAAAAATAAAGTCAGCCACTGTTTCTACTGTTTCCCTATCTATCTGCCATGAAATGATGGGACCGGATGCCATGATCTTAGTTTTCTGAATGTTGAGCTTTAAGCCAATTTTTTCACTCTCCTCTATCACTTTCATGAAGATGCTCTTTAGTTCTTCTTTACTTTCTGCCATAAGGATGGTGTCATCTGCACATCTGACATTATTGATATTTGTCCCAGCAATCTTGATTCCAGCTTGTGCTTCCTCCAGCCCCGTGTTTCTCATGATGTACTCTGCATATAAGTTAAATAAGCAGGGTGACAATATACAGCCTTTATGTACTCCTTTTCCTATTTGGAACCAGTCTGTTGTTCCATGTCCACTTCTAACTGTTGCTTCCTGACCTGCATATAGGTTTCTCAAGAGGCAGGTCAGGTGGTCTGGCACTCCCATCTCATTCAGAATTTTCCATAGTTTATTGTGATCCACGTGCTGCAATTCATGGGGTCGCAAAGAGTTGGACATGACTGAGCAACTGAACTGAACTGAACTGAACACAGTCAAAGGCTTTGGCATAGTCAATAAAGCAGAAATAGATGTTTTTCTGGAATTCTCTTGCTTTTTCAATCATCCAGCAGATGTTGGCAATTTGATCTCTGGTTCCTCTGCCTTTCCTAAAATCAACTTGAACATCTGGAAATTCACAGTTCATGTATTGCTGAAGCCTGGCTTGGAGAATTTTGAGCATTACTTTACTAGCGTGTGAGATGAGTGCAATTGTGTGGTAGTTTGAGCATTCTTTGGCATTGCCTTTCTTTGGGATTGGAATGAAAATTGACCTTTTCCAGTTCTGTGGCCACTGCTGAGTTTTCCAAGTTTGCTGACATATTGAGTCCAGCACCTTCACAGCATCATCTTTTATGATTTGAAATAGCTCAACTGGAATTCCATCACCTCCACTAGCTTTGTTCGTAATGATACTTCCTAAGGCTCACTCGACTTCACATTCCAGGATGTCTGGCTCTAGGTGAGTGATCACACCATTGTGATTATCTGGGTCATGAAGATCTTTTTTGTACAGTTCTTCTGTGTATTCTTGCCACCTCTTCTTAATATCTTCTGCTTCTGTTAGGTCCCTGCCATTTCTGTCCTTCATTGAGCCCATCTTTGCATGAAATATTTCCTTGGTATCTCTAGTTTTCTTGAAGAGATCTCTAGTCTATTGTTTTCTATTGTTTTCCTCTATTTCTTTGCATTGATCGCTGAGGAAGGCTTTCTTATCTCTCCTTGCTATTCTTTGGAACTCTGCATTCAAATGAGTATATCTTTCCTTTTTTCCTTTGCTTTTCACTTCTCTTCTTTTCACAGCTATTTGTAAGGCCTCCTCAGACAGCCATTTTGCTTTATACTAGTGAGATGGGATAAAAAGAGCGTCATGGTCAACTGGGAAGAACTGAGTTGAAGTTTTAGTTCCTCACTTGCCTACTTTGTAAACTTGACTAATTACTTAACTAACCTAAAAATGTTTAGGGAATGTATGAAAAAACAACGGCATTAGTCTCATACAGTTTGAGAATTATATTAAATAAGGTATGTAAAGTACAATAGTATATAGTGTTGCCTTAACAAAGCAAAACCACAAAGTGGTTGGCTTAAACAACACAAACTTAGTTCTGAAAGTTGAAATGGCAGCAGGTCCGGTGTCTCTGAGGTCTCTTTCCTTAGCTTACAGATGTGAGCCTTCTTGTTGTGTCCTCACATGACTTTTCTCTGTGGATATATGCCCCTAGTGTCACTTCCTTTACTTGTAAAGACACTATTCATATTTTTATCCCACCTTTATGGCCTCATTTAACCTTAATTGCTCCATCTCCAAACAAGTCATATTGTAGATTAAGTTTTCAACATATGAATTTGGGGTTGGGGGAGTGAAAGCAAAAGTCACTCAGTCGTGTCCAATTCTTTGTATCCCCATGTACTATAGCCCACCAGGTTCCTCTGTCCATGTAATTCTCCAGGCAAGAATACTGGAGTGGGTTGCTATTCCCTTCTCCAGGGGATATTCCCAACCCAGGGATTGAACCTGGGTCTCCTGCATTGCAGGCAGATTGTTTACCATCTGAGCCACCAGGGAAGTCCAGGGCAGGGGTGGGTGTGTGGACACAATTCAGTCTATAACAATATTCAAGCATGGAAATTGGTACAAGTTACCTCTTGCATTTTTATATTCCTTTTTCCCCCAAAGACAATTATTTATTCTTGGTTCTAAAGGTACATCCCCCTACAGACTGTTCCTAAATGTTATTAAAGTTGTTACAATCTGAAGCCAACTTATAGAAAATGGATTTTAAACTCTTTAAGACTAAAACCAATTTTAGGTTACCAAGTCAGTGGGCAGAATAAGTGAGGAAGTATAGGTGTGCAATTACTTCATTTATTGGCACTGGTTCCAGAAAACAGAAGAAAAACCTGATGAAATGTACTTAGATTCTTCTTCAAGCTTTAGCCAGATGGAAACTGTGTTCATTATTAAAATTACTATTTCTTCATCTGCAGATATGTAGTTTAATTTTTCCTATATTAATTTTTGTTTTATTATTTTATCTGCAGTGGTGGGGGGTCACATTGAGCAAGGAAAAGTTGGGCAGCTCAAAATGACTTAGTCAAATTAAGTCAATTTTAGTTAATCTGGTTTTATGCTTATGAGAATTCAAAAAAACCAAATTCAACATTCTACAGTTCTGATATAGCCATTTTCTCAATGCTTTGTCAATTTGGGCACTGTTGGTGCCTCCTAGACAGTGCTAGTGGTAAAAAATCCGTGCAGGAAACACAGGAGATGAGGGTTTGGTCCCTCAGTCAGGAAGATCCTGGAGAAGGAAATGGCTCCCCACTCCGGTATTCTTGCCTAGGAAATCCCATGGACAGAGGAGCCTGGTGGTCTACAGTCTCTGGGGGTCATAAAGAGTCAAACATGACTAAGCAGGCATGCGTGTATAATTTTTTAACTTAACACATATTACTTCTAAGTAATGCTGATGCCTGCCTCTTCTCTATTATAAGATCCCTCTCTCTCATACAATGATTCCTCTCTCTCATCAATTAGTTCGGTTCAGTTCAGTTCAGTCACTCAGTCATGTCCAACTCCTTGCAACCCCATGAACTGCAGCACGCCAGGCCTCCCTGTCCATCACCAACTCCCAGAGTCCACCCAAACTCATGTCCATTAAGTCAGTGATGCCATCCAACCATCTCATCCTCTGTCATCCCCTTCTCCTATTGCCTTCAATCTTTCCCAACATCAGAGTCTTTTCAAATGAGTTAGCTCTTTGCATCAGGTGGCCAAAATATTGGAGTTTCAGCTTCAACATCAGTGCTTCCAATGAAGACCCAGGACTGATTTCCTTTAGGATGGACTGGTTGGATCTCTCACCAATAGTTCCTTCAAATTCCCTTATGAATTTTAGTGACAAGAGCTGGCATCTATAAGGACTGAATGTTCTAATTTCTTCTCCCACTCCTGGATATTTAAACTGTTTAGAAAAGTATTCAAACTGATAGAAAAGTATTCAAAACACTTGTGAGAGGTATATTTGGATATGATCTACAAAGCTGTTTAAAAAAATCCCATGAACTGTAAGCCACTGTAGAATTACATGTTAATAGTTCTCAGTTGAAGTATCCCATATGAGGATGGAGTTTTTCAACCTTTTCAGAAACCAGTTGGTGAATTGAGTCAAGGGTTCAATAATAAACATTACTGTTTATTATTTATAATTTTAAACTTTTGCCAAATTGGTGGTGCCTTAACTGACTTAAATATATGTGGTATTATTTAGTTTCAGTAGATTCAGAAGGTCACATTTTCTCTTATATTTACAAAGTCAGGATTTGAAAATCAATGTTAATATGACACATGAATCTCTTAAGTCATTAAAAATAGTATTTCTTTATGACTATTTTATAATTATATTTTGTTTTAGTCAATATAGGCTTATGAAATTACAAGTGGGAGATTATAGCATGTTCACCCTTCAAATATATTGACACACTCTTAAAAGAAATTTAATTTAAAATAATATTTGGTAGTAAAAATTCCAGGAAAAGCAAAGTGTGTTAGAGTCTTTCATGATCCTCTTTGGGCAATGGTGAAGTTCGTTATTTTTTTTTTCTTTTTCTCTCTCTTTTGCAATTTAGTATTTATTTGAATGTGTCTGGGAAAATGATTGCCCATGCTTGTGATAGAAAGTTTTCATGATGCATCAGAAAACCAACGAGTTTAGTGTTCCCTCTCTTTCAAGACAAAGGAGACTAACGTTGAATTAAAGCAAAAACACAAAGTTGGCTTGAGCCATCCTTCCTTCTATCTTCGTGTGTATCAAACTGCAAGTATCAGTTTGGAATTGAAGAGCTGTGGACCAAATCCTAAAGATTCCCCAAGCTGTTTACTCTAGGGAGACCTGAAATGTCAAAATCTATGTCATATCAGTTATCATAGCACATCTTGCTACAGACCATGTAACCTATGAGGGCTGCTTCCATGAAAACCCATAAATGTTCCATCTCTATGAATAGCATCTCTCCAATTAAAGCCATCTTTACTAAGTCAGCTCATTTTCAGACAGAAATATTGATTAACTCACCTATAGTCAGTACATAGACGCATTCCTTAATGAGAATTATAATGACCTCTGAACTCTGCTCTTCAACCTTGTAATATCCTCTCTCAGGGTTTGGTTAAGTGGCCTAGTGGTATATCACTAGAGATAGAAAGACGCTCTAGTTCTTTACTGTTGACATGGGAATGCACAGAAGACATATTCAAAACCTCATTTTAATGGGGATTTGAGTTGAGAGTAGTGAGTAAAAAGGTCACTTCTACAGAATGCTTTCTGTTGTTTGACAGGGCCCTGCTAATCAACCAAACATTACTGGGCAGGGGGGCATTTGTCCATCAAATAATATTGCCACTAAGGAGACATACTATTAAGAAACCACAGATTGAACTTTCAGGCTAACAGTTATTTAAGTTACATAATTCTCTATGACAATAAATATATTATTTACAGTATTCCCCAAAATAACTTCCAACTGCCAGATACAGCCTAGGTTACTGTTCAGGAACTGGATAACATGCCATTAAATTAACACTGCAAATTCATGCACTGGACAATTAAATCAGCATATCAACCCAATGCATCCTTCTCTCACTTCACCTATCACAAATTTGATGACCATTTGATATATAAGGCATTGCTGACACAGCTTGCTATGATGCCAGTTTACCAAAGAGATTAGAAAATTTGTTTAGAGAGTGCACACACTTCTTCAAAGATAAATGCACACCAGAGAAAATCCTAACAGCTTTTAATTTCCATGCTTTTCAGTTTTATTGTTGTAAATGCAACTGTTTATAGGACTAATGACACAGGCTGGCTCTGTCAAGTCAATTACACCAGTAGGCAGTTGGATCAGATTCTTTCTCATGTTCCATTTACACTATGTGGATGTCTGATATTTGACTAAATTGAATTGCACCAGAGCACCATGGTACTTTCCATACTCTGCATCTCCAAGCACTTTACAGAACAATGAAACAAATGATAATATGCTAAACGCAGGATGGTGACTGTGCACAAACATGTGAGGCCAGAGCTAGACAGTGAGTAACAGTCAATCGACAGCTTGGTTTGTTATATTAGATGCCTCAGCTATGGCAGTATTCCATGAGAGGAACCTGATCGTTGTGTGTGTGTATGGGTGCTTTGATTTTTAGTTTATTATCACTTGTTTGTTTTATAGGGTAGAGAGGAAATGGGGTCAGTGAACAGGAAAAAGGAGAGATTTGTGATGTCAGATGCTCATATTAGTGACGGTAGAGCAAGAGCATCTGGACTCTGGTAACGTGTGGACAGATGCTGAGCCAACTCCCCACACACTCCTAAATGCCAGAGCACTTTGCTGCTGACCCACAGCTAAGCATGCAATTCTGGTAATGAGACATCTAGTGTGCAGAGATCTTGATGGTCCCAATTGATGCCAAATTGTGCGAAGATGCACAGTGCAGAGAGGGCTCTTTAGGAGCCTGTCTGTGACTTGCTCACTCATTGCCCTCAGGAAATATGCCATGATATTGTTAGAAACTGTTGAGTTCTGAAATGTGGACCAGACACACTAATCCCAATAGCAAACCTCGAGCAAGCGGTAACATTCATCATAATACATAAAGAACTGGAGACCTGGGGACATTCATTTGTTTGCTCTAGAGCACCTGGAATTAGAATTTGAACCCAGACCTGTCTAAATCAAATCATATTCTTTTAAAACTGTGTCACTCAGCTTCTCCTACAAGCATATTATTGTGCAAAACTTGGTTGTTTTTTAGGGCGAGAGCCTTGATAAAACTCACAGCATCATTTTCAAAGAACTATTCATAACGTTTGTTATTTTATTATTTTATCAATTCAAATTAGATTTTATTTTTAAGTTAATTTTCTTCCCATGTTGTTGAGATGTAACTGAATACAGCACTGTATAAGTTTTAGCTGCACAGCAGCGTGGTTTGATTTGCACATATCACAGAATAATTACCACAATATGTTTAGGGACCATCCACATTAATTTTATTTTTTAACAACTCTGCCCTAAAGTATAGTGTCAAAAAATATCCTGTTAAACCATAGTCAAATATCCTAACTTGTAACATATCTTGAAAAGAACTAAATAATCTAGACTCAACTAGAAAGATCTTATCTGGAAACTGAAATTCAATGATCAATTTGTAATTAATACTACTGATAGGAAGAAGTCACTTATTAAGTTTTCAGATTTTTATAATCCTAGGTATGTATGTAATGAGGTCATCAATGTAAATGGACAAATCTGGGGATGTTCATTCTGTGGTTGTTCATCAATCTTGGGTTATCATTTATCTGTTAGTTTGAGCTAAATGAAGAGCAACACAATCACCTTAACAATAACAGAAGAAAACCAAAGCTATTTTTTTTTCACTCTGTCTCGCAAGGAAACGAGTGGCATGACCACCCTCCTTTCCTATTTCTATCTACTGGAGGCCTTGCTAACTTCCTTGCTCTGGTATTTTCACCATCTTCCATGTATTTCCAAGGGGTGACAGTCCTGGAAATGACCTGCCAAGGAGAGGAAGCAGTTTGGACCAGACTTGTCAGGCCCAGGAAGGGCACATGTAAGGCGACACTTCCAGTGTCCCCTCTCTCCCATCACCTGAAAAGTCTCTCACCCAGTCTGAGAGACTTGAGATCTCACTTCACACTAAACCCTTTCCCTCTTTGCTGACCTATCAGTTAAAGTTTTATATAAAGACATTTTTAGAAAGCCGTGACCACAGCCCAAGGCCTCTGTTGAGCCCTTACAAGGAATAGCAACCCTGTAGACCATAGGCTGCCAGGCTCCTCTGTCCACGGGATTCTCTAGGCAAGAATACTGGAGCATGAAGTTGCCATGCTCCCCTCCAGGGGATCTTCCCAACCCAGGGATCAAACACACATCTCTCACATCTCCTGCACTGGCAGACAGGCTCTTTAGCATTAGTGCTACCTGGGAAGCCCAATGTACTGATAGTTATTTTAATAAAACTCCTCAGGAAGTTTAGCTAAGAGCTATAATTTTTACGTCAGTTAAGAGCATGGTGAAAAAGTGTGCTTTAAATAAACACAAGATTTATCACCATTAAACTTTCAAAAATTTTAAAAGCTATATAATGATGTGATTTGGTGTGGGTTGATATATTTTAATAACCACCTTCTCATTTCCAAATGAAGAGCAATAAACAAAATATATTAAACATATAAATTTTAATCTTCTGCAGTAATCTGCTGAGTAAATTTGTGAATGTGGCTTAATCTCTTTGCTTTCATTTTTTCTGTTTCCAAAACTCATCACAGTTTGTGGAGTTTCATGATAGGTTATAAAATAAGAACCTCCAGTAAAAACCTAGTAAAATTTCTAAATAATAAAGCAATGTCTCAAATAAACTGTCATTAATCCTTGAGATTTGTTGCTACTTAATAATTGTCTCAGATACTAAGACAATCTGGGAAAAACATTCAAAAATGGTTTCTAAATGCATTATGACAATTGTGAACATTAATAACTGTAAACATAGTCTTTGAGTTCGTAAAACAAAGTCATCTAGAATAACATGAGATCTAAATAAAGCTGAGGGAACTGTCCTGAGTTCACAGAAGCCAAGGAATTCAATAGCATTGATGACAATACAGCCACCAATAAAAATTGAAAATTGGCTTGGAACTAAGTACCATGTCCTAGCACCTCTGAAAAGGGAGCATTTCATTATTTTGCAGATAAAGAGACTGGTTTAGTGAGGCAAAGTACCTTCTCCAAGGTCATTTGACTAGCAAATTCAGGAGAAAGAATTTGTTTTCCTTATTCCAAGCCCATGTTATCTGTCCATTTGTTCCATCCTCAAAAAACGTATCTTCTTTATCTAAAAGCTAATCAGATAATTTATTTTTAAAAAGCAAATAAAATTTATGATCCAGGTTTTCCCTCTACTTAAACTTACTGATGCCCAGCAGTTCCCGAGAGTAGAAAGAATGGTGCATTGCTGCTCTTTCCAATATACTGAGGAGGCAGTTCTGAATCCTGTTGAAGCCAGCAGACTCAGTGTTCAGACTGTCTGAAAATAAATGTTGGTTTTAGCACTTACTAGCTGTGTCATGTTGGGCAACTTGTATAACCTGTGTTTGGACTACTGTTATCTGTATAAAGGAGGCCCTAAGAGTTCTGATCATAGCAAACACTCTCTTCCAACAGCACAAGAGACAACTCTACACATGGACATCACCAGATGATCAATACTGAAATCAGATTGATTATATTCTTTGCAGCTGAATGGAGAAGTTCTATACAGTCAGCAAAAATAAGACCTGGAGCTGACTGTGACTCAGATCATCAGCTCCTTATTGCAAAAATTCAGGCTTAAATTGAACACAGTAGAGAAAACCACTAGACCAATCAGGTAATACCTAAATCAAATCCCTTATGATAATACAGTGGAGGTAACAAATAGATTCAAGGGATTAGATATGGTAGAGTGCATGAAGAACTATGGACAGAGGTTTATAACATTGTATAGGAGGCAGTGACCAAAACCATCTCAAAGAAAAAGAAATGCAATAAGGCAAAGTGGTTGTCTGAGGAGCCCTTACTAATAGATGAGGAAAGAAGCAAAAGGCAAAGGAGAAAGGGAAAGATACACCCAACTGAATGCAGAGTTCCAAAGAACAGCAAGGAGAGATAAGAAAGCTTTCTTAAGTGAATAGTGCAAAGAAATAGAGGAAAACAATAAAATGGGAATAACTAGAGATCTCTTCAAGAAAATTGGCAATACCAAGTGAACATTTCATGCAAAGATGGGCACAAGGACAGAAATGACAAGGACCTTAGAGACGCAGAAGAGATTAAGAAGAGGTGGCAAGAATACACAGAAGAACTATACAAAAAGGTCTTAATGACCCAGATAACCACAATGGTGTGATCACTCACCTAGAGCTGACATACTAGAGTGTGAAGTCAAGTGGGCTTTAGGAAGCATTACTACAAACAAACCTAGCAGAGGTGATGGAATAGCAGCTGAGCTATTTAAAATCCTAAAAGATGATGTTGTTAAAGTGCTGCATTTAAATATGCTAGCAAATTTGGAAAACTTAGCAATGGTCACAGGACTGGAAAAGGTCAGTTTTCAATCCAATCCCAAAGAAAGGCAATGCCAAAGAAAGTTCAAACTACCATTCAGTTGTGTTCATTTCACATGCTAGCAAGGTAATGCTCAAAATCCTTCAAGCTAAACTCCAACAGTATGTGAAGTGAGAACTTCTAGATGTACAAGCTGGATTTAGAAAAGGCAGAAGAACCAGAGATCAAATTGCCAACATCCATTGCATCACAGAGAAAGCAAGGGAATTCCAGAAAAACATCCACTTCTGCTTCATTGACTACACTAAAGCCTTTAACTGTGTGGATTGCAACAAACTGGAAAATTCTTAAAGAGATGGGAATACCAGACCACCTTACCTGCCTCCTGGAACATGGAACAATGCACTGGTTCAAAATTGAGAAATGAGTACATCAAGGCTGTATATTGTCACCTGCTTATTTAATTTATATGTGGAGTAAGTGTTAGCCACTCAGTCGTGCCCAACTGTTTGTGACCCCATGGACTGAAACCCACCAGGCTCCTCTGTCCATGGGATTTTCCAGGCAAGGATGCAGGAGTGGTTTGCCATTTCCCTCTCCAGTATGTGGAGCACATCATGAGAAGTTTCAGGCTGGATGACTCACAAGCTAGAATCAGGACTGCCAGGAGAAATATCAACAGCATCAGAATTGCAGATGATACCACTCTAATGGCAGACAGTGAAGAGAAACTAAAGAGCCTCTTGATGATGGTGAAAGATGACAGTGAAAAATCTGGCTTAAAACTCAACATTAAAAAACTAAGACCATGGTATCCAGTCCCATCACTTCATAGCAAACAGATGGGGAAAAAATGGAAACAGAGGCAGATTTTATTTTCTTGGGCTCCAAAGTCACTGCAGAGGGCGACTGCAGCCACCAAATTAGGGCACTTGCTCCCTGGGACAAAAGCTATGACAAACCTAGACAGCATATTAAAAAGAAGAGACATCACTTTATAAAGATGTGCATAAATCAAAGCCATTGTTTCTCCAGTGGTCATGTACCAATGTGAGAGTTGGACATAAAGAAGACTGAGTGCCAAAGAACTGATGCTTTCAAATTGTGGTGCTGGAGAGTCCTCTGGAAAGCAAGGTGCTAAAACCAGTCAATCCTAAAGGAGATCAGTCCTGAATATTCATTGGAAGGGCTGTGCTGAAGCTGAAGCTCCAACACTTTGGCCACCTGATGCAAACGGCCAACTCATTGGAAAAGACGCTGATGCTTGGAAAGATTGAGGACAGGAGGAGAAGTGGCTAACAGGATGAGATTGTTGGATGGCATCTCTGACTCAGTGGACATGAGTTTGAGCAAACTCCGGGAGATTGTGAAGGACAGGGGAGCCTGGCGTGCTGCAGTCCATGGGGTCCCAAAGAGTCAGAGCTGACTTAGAGATTGAGCAACAACAACAATAGCTCTTACTCTGTAGGATCATTATGCAGATTGGATGAGATAAACTCACACACTCACACAGTAAGTACTCAGTAAATGTCAGTAAAATTATACGCCTATCAGCAGTTAAAAACACAGGGAGACATACATCGGCAAAGAAGATACCCACCTAAATGTCTTCATCTCATTCTTTACTTTCCAAACATTCACGCTTTTGTCCATAAATATATATCCTTTAGGTTTTTCCTTTCTTGATGTATGATCCTGGTGATTTTTCCAGGGCAGTGGAAATAGTTTTGGGGGATAGTTTTGACTATCATCAATGGGTTATGTGAGACAGGGAATGTCAATTGCCCTTAAAGGCATCTAGGCATTACTTGCCATAGCATCTGAACCAGTGCATCTGATGGCATCCTATTGTTTTCTATTACCAGGTAAGCCAATTATTTGAGGGAAATTCACTCACCTGATTTTCACTAGCACTGCTTCACCAACCAGAACATGTGTTATTTTTCATGAAATGATCACCCTGCTCCAAAATACAAACACATTAAAGATGCTTAATTATGTATCATGGTCTTGTTTAGTTGTTAAAGGAAGAGGACACAATAGGAATTTGTGAAGCTAAACTACTAAATAGCGGGAAACTTCTTTTGTACAGGTAAATTGAGATTTAAAAATAAGTGATGATGAAAATGTAAACACAATCATATTAGGAAACTTTTATGAAAGAACTAGGATTTTGCATGTATCTGGCACATTCTCAGCTAAATTGACCTAACATATTTCCAGAAATATGTCAATTAAAAATGTGCCCTTTGGAGGTGAGGGAGGGAATACAGATTCCAGAGTAATAAATACGGGGAGAAAATCAGAATATTGGCTTCCAGCTGGCATAGCAGAGGTGGTCATAAATGAGAAAAATAAAACTGGAGTTAGGCAGCCATTCAGTAGAGTCAAGCTGCTACTCTCCCACCACAAGACCAGGATGCCTCAAATTCAACTTTCATCAATTTGTTACCGCCGTGGCCTCTAGACTGATATAAAAGAACCTTCCTCCTATTAACCATATTTTCTTTATGCATGTCAGTTGGCTTTCTAGACTTCAGTAAACATCTTATTTTTTTTTCTTTGCTGATTCAGAATTTTAAAGACTATTTTATGTGCCTCTTCCCTAAAAGTCTATGGCTCATCAGGCTCCTCCTTCCATGGGATTTCCCAGGCAAGAAGACTGGCGTGGGTTGCCATTTCTTTCTTTAGGAGATCTCTGTGATCCAGGGATTGAACCCACATTTCCTGTATTGGCAGGTGGATTCTTTTTCACAGAGCCACCAGGGACGCAAAGAACTGGACGTGACTAAGCGACTAAGCAACAACAACACTAAAAGTTTATTAGGTTGACAAAGTGAAACACTTGAGGCAAAAATCAATCCAGTTGCTTCATGCTTAGTACTAAGACATGCATACTCACTAATTCTACAATAATCTGACAAAAGAGACTGAATTTGAAGTAGGTGCTCATAAAGAGGGATTCTCCAGTGGCTCAGTGATAAAGAATCTGCCCGCAATGCAGAAGTCACAGGACAACGGGGTTCGATTTCTGGGTCCGGAAGATCCCCCTGGAAGAGGGCATGGAAATCCACTCCAATATTCTAGTCTGGAGAATTCCATGAACAGAGGAGCCTGGCGGGCTATAGTCCATAGAGTTGCAAACAGTCGGAGACCACTGAAGCAACAGCATGAATGCACGCATTCATAAAGAAAAATCTTTCAAACATCCTAATTTTAAAATAATTCTGATTTTAAGACTGCTACTCACCTTCCTAGGGACAAGGGCCTCTGTGGGATTCCTTGTTTAACCACGCCATCTGTCATCAGGATTTTAAAAAGAAGACTGTTTGGGATCTTTATTTGCTTTTCTGACTCACTTAATGCATGTACATTTATTTTAGACACAAGAATACAAGTTAAATTTTCTCCTGTCCTGTGCTATTTTAAAATCAAGCATCTGTCGGGCTGAAAAAGGCTATGGTACTATTTTGTTTCGTAACTGAGAAGGTGCTGAACTTCATGATGAAGGAATTAAGTTCTCATGGGGTAGTTGGCTGGTGCTGTCTTTCAGGGACATCATCATCCCGAGCTTCATTTCCCACCAGAATCGCTCTTAACCAAATGAAGTCAGGGGAGCTCAAAAAGCCAGTGTTCTAGAAACAAAGACTCCAATCTGCGAAGCAGAGCACAATCGCATTGTTGTCAGAAACTCTGAATTGGATCTGCTCACTAAACTCCCTCTATAATTTTGTCAGCACATCTGCAGCTCTGTCTGTATGACTGAGTTTTGACCATTCAGGCACCATGTGTCCTGTTACTCCTTTATTTCTTTTTTTCCCCCTTCTTGTCTTTAACCGTTCTGTTTTTCTTTTCTTTTCCATGTCTTTTCTTCTACTGGCAGCTGCTTCCCCTGACCTCTTATATCTAAAATGGCGGGGCTGTGTAGTTTCAGCCCACATCATGGGGTTCCTGCAGAAATTGTCTTGTTTACCATCTCAGAGAAACACTGTCTTGTCAATAGATCACACAACATGGCCATGATGATGCTAGAAGCTTCCTCCATATACTGACCATCTTCCTTCCATGGATGAGGTGTCTGAGGAGGCAGTATTTTTCCCCTATGATATTGAGTAATATAAGTTCTATTCACATCTCAACTGCCTACATTTTACTTCCAGAAACACCCTGCTCCATTTTGAAACTTCGTTCATTCACGTGTTGGGCCTAGAGTTCACTTTGCAAAGGGAATGGTCAGCCTTTATGGGTCTTCTGAAAGGAACCACGGTCTCCTCATCGCTGTCTCCTGTTGCAATGGGAGGCTTTGGAAAGCAAGAGAATTCTCCACAGCTTTGTGTTTTTAGGAAACAGATTTCTCACCATCCAGGGCTGAGCAGAGCAAGCCTCACGCTGCCTGACAAGGCTGAGTTGTGGCCACTTCTCCAGAGGAGACAGAACACTGTTTTCACTGTAACAAGATAAGGTGGCCAGGCTCTATCTCCTGAAACACGCTTCATTTTTGTTGCCGCTGCCCTCTCGCCTTCCATCGCCTCCCCTTGGTCTGCTCTGGGTGCCCTCCTGAGAAGCGCCTGTGCTTCGTGACTGCACTCCTCTCTGTGAGTCAGAGCTGCCCTAATGCCGCAGCCACAGAGAGGGAGTGAGGGGCCACAGCAGCAGCGAGGCCATTTCCTGCCCGGCTCAGTCAGTGAAGCGGCCTAATGGGAGCGGCATCTCATTCCATTCCAGCCGGAGCCGTCTTCCAGAAAGGGAGACATTCTGTTAATTTTACTGAAGGCAAATATTGATTTTCTTAACATAGCCCTGCATTTTTTTTTGATACAGTGATTTTATTTTACTGTGTGAGCCTTCACTGAAACCATTCCCTGAAGCCATAATATTAAATATAAGGCAGCAGGCAGATGTATATTTTTATGCTTAAATTTTCAGCAGATCAAAGGCATGATTTTTATCAGTCTTTCTCCTCGACTAATATCATTTTAGTTTTTAAAAATTGAGAAAGTTTCCTTAATCATTATCTTTTATGGTTAAGAATAACCATATGGTTAAGGATAAACATTATCTTTTAACCATATCCTTAACTATATGGTTAAGGATAATCATTATCTTTTATGGTTAAGGCAGATTGCTAAGAATTTTTGAGTAGACAAAAGGTCTGATAAGGTGTAGTATTCATGTTAAAACATAATCAGGATTGGGATGAGAAACCCAAAGGTTTCCACATTTTTCTCTATCTCTTTAAAAGAAGACCGAGGTAAGGAGCAAGTAATTTACAAACATTTTTTATCATTTTCCAGAATTCACATTTCCCTTGATTATTTTTTTAATGTATCAGTTTGCTCATTCATCACAAGAATAGATAAGTTGCTATCTAGTTTTAATTTCAGATATCCAAAGTCGTGTAGCAAGCTAAACTGTTTGTTTCCGATTCTGCCAGGAGAGGATGCAGTTCTTTCAAGAGGGTCATGGATGAGAATAAGCCTCATTCAATGGAACAGCCAATCCTAAATCTTGGCATTCTCCAGCTCTGCTGTAAAACTCTATTACCACTTCCTCAAAGGGTTAATGGCACTACTGTAAGGGGGACAATTCATTCTCCTGCTAAACGTGATGACAAATAACCATTATTCTTTCCAACTGCACTGATAATCGGGACAGCTTAAACATTTTCGCCGGTATAAGTGAAACCATTAATCCTCTTGGATTTCATGATAAGTGGTGACTGGGAAATAATGACTGTGTCATTGAAGGCAAGAAAAAAATGTTAACAATTAAAACAAGTTAGCCATTATCTTACCGGCTACTGAATCGCTTTCACATTTCATTAGCAATATTGTAAATGATATGTACCTTATTAAAAAGCTCTTATTATCCAAGAAACCTAATTAGTCAAAAATTCTAAGTCACCACTATCATTTTCTAATGAAACAAGTGCTACCGTGGGTATAACAATGTGGGGAATGTTTCTGTTTATCCATAAATGATACACAATATGGAACTATCTCTCCAGAAATATCATAGAGCACAGGTATAACTCATTTTTTTAGACTACATGATGGTTTATTTCAAGTGATCTACTCAGTTCTTACTGAACAAAATCTGAAATCTTTTTCTTAGCTAGCAATGTATTTAAGCCAAACATTTGGCATTTTCCAAAGGATTATAAAAATTTAAGAAAATAAGTTACAGTTTTATATGGTGCTTTGAAGATATTTTTTTCCTCTCCTCATGTTCAACCCTTAAGCTTCTCATAAATGAAACTGATGAACTGACCCTGAGAATTGCTAAACTGACATGCCTGAAAGGAGGGGTCTCAAAAGAAATACCCAAGATCAAGTTTAAATGCAATAGCTTTATTCTCTAGGCCTACAAAATCATGAAAAGTAATACCAACATTTCTGTGGGAAATAGTATGAATACAGAAAGAGGTACTCAGATAGTATTAACTATTTACATGTTTATTAGAATGAATTAAGCACTCTTAGGACAACTCTACTCTCAAACATGACTATACATTTTTTTCTTTGGAAGTCAAATTATAAAGAGGGTTATGTGTGCAATATATGATACATGTGGTGTACAGCACAGCACATTAACATATTTAACACTGATTGAAATGATTCATGTCAAGCACTTAGAATCCCTGACATTTATAAGTGCTCAATAAATGGTAGCTATTTTATAATCATCAATATATCAGATTACTCCAGGAATATCTAATGGAAGATATCTGCATATATATGAATTTGAGACAGACATAAATGGACTCTCCTACAGAATATGTGTCATAATAGAAACGACAGAAGTCAGAGGCCTTCTTTCTGCAGCCAAATTCTGCAATTGTCAGTATCACCTATCACTTGACAGAATTTTTAAATCTTGCTTTCTTTCTTCTTTCAGCCTAAATTGCTCTTAGTGCCTACTTTGTGCTCAGTTCTATCCGTAATTGTCCTAAGAGGGAGCGTTAGCAGCTCAGTCATGTCCTCCTCTTTGTTACTCCATGGACTGTAGCCCACCAGGCTCCTCCGTCCATGGGGATTCTACAGGCAAGAATACTGGAGTGGGTTACCATTTCCTTCTCCAGGGGATCTTCCTGACCCAGGATCGGACCCAGGTATCCTGCATTGCAGACATATTCTTTACCATCTGAACCACTAGGGAAGCAATAAGGCGGGGGGAGGGGGGAGAAGAAAATAAAGCCTCATATGTGGCCCTTCCCCTCAACTTATCTTTGATCTCTCAGGGAGTTTCCCCTAGGAGTCTTGCATTTAAAAGTCTATAAAATTTTGTGCAGTTATTTTAGAAAATTATATATTTTTAAAGAGTCCATATAAAATATGCTAGAATCATTTAAAGAAATAGCAGAAAGACTGGGGAAAGTACATGGCGAATGAAGATGGGTCAAAAGAGAGAAAGAAATTCTGGAAAGAGGAAGGAAGAGAAAGAATAAAAGTTTATTCTGAGTGTTTGTGCATTATAACATCTAGTTAGGTCCTTAAAAATCTGTGAAGACAAAACAAAATATATATCTGTGAAGATAGCATTATTACCTCCCCCCTACAAATGAAAAATCCTGTTCTATTTACATTTGAGATATGTTTTTAAATTATTCAATTAATTATTGGTTCCAGCTGAGGTGATGCTAAGGCAATTGTCAGGGACTAGCTTCAAATCAAACAGAGGGGCTCCAAGGAAATCACAAAAGCCCGTTGAATGTATGATGCTTTTGAAGCCCAAGAGTTGAGAATGGATCTGATCACCTGTTTCAATAATGGTGAATATTCTTCATGTTCCCTCTTGAGGAGAAGGCCCTAGAGCTTCTGCCTCTAGCTACCTTGAGGCCAGTTTCCTCATCTTCTTTATTCCTTAGTATCCTGCTGTCTTTCTACCAGAACAAGAAGTCACTCAGCTGTTTCCTGGGTAATTCTCACCAGCACACTCAATGCCTAAACTTAGCTTAGAAGCACAGTAGTTTAAAAACCACATACATCAAAACCAAAAATATATAACCTGGAATATGAAACAGCATAAGGGGAGTGAAAATAATTCTATAAAGAACTCTTTTCTTCGGAAAACTACAAAAGTTGATGCTGGACCTTGGAGCTTCTTAGCACTGAGGGCAAACGTAGAGCAAGTGCCATCTAGACCCTGTGGTCAGCTGTCCGCCCCTCCGTTGCGGCCAGGATGCAGAATGCCCCCAGGTGACTGCCGCTTCCTTCTCCAGAGAGCCAGCTCATTCAGTAAGTTCCGAAGTGTTCTGTCCTTTGATAATAACAGTAAATATAACGGAAAAGTGTTCCTACTCTCTTCTTTCTTTAGTCGCCAAGTCACGTCTGACTCTTGCAACCCCATGGACTGTAGCCTAGCAGGCTCCTCTGTCCACGGGAATCTCCAGGCATCTCCAACTTTCTCTCCCTTTTAAATTTATATCATGCCAGTGATGGTTCTTCTAAGAGTTAAATAACCATTAAAACTGAAATAAACATTATGTATTTCATAAAAACAAACTGGTCTCACTGCCGTGGCTACTTTGTCATAGAAATGGGGTGGAGAAAGGGGTCTCTACGAATTGAATTTTGTCTCCTACAATCCATATATTAATGCCCTAATGCCCAATATGTCTCTATTTGGAGATAGGGCCTTTGAAGGTATAATTAAATTTCACTCTGTATGACAATCTCTAGGTCCATTTGCATCTCTGCAAATGGTGCAATTTCATTCCTTTCATGGCTGAGTAATATTCCATTGTGTATATACATACATATACATATATACATATATGACATCTTTATCCATTCCTCTGTTGATGGACATTTAGGTTGCTTCTATGTCCTGGCTATTGTAAATAGTGCTGCAATGAACATTTGGGTATATGTATCTTTTTTAAAATAAAAATCATGTATTAATGCATATATGTGGAATCTAGAGAAATGGTATGGATGAACTTATTTGCAAAGCAGAAATAGAAATATAGACATAGAGAACAAATGCATAGATATCAAAGGGGGAAGTGGGGAGGTGAGACAGATTGGGACTGACATTGTATACATTATACTGTGTGTAAAGAGAGAACTAATGGGAACCTACTGTACAGCACAGGAACCTCTACCCAATGCACGATGGTGATGTGAATGGGAAGGAAGTCTAAAAGGGAGAGGATATTTGTGTGTGTAAAGCTGATTCACTTTTTATGTACAGCAAACAATAACACAACACTGTAAAGCAATCATATTCCAATAAAAATGAAGTAAAAAAAAAGATGTAATTAAGGTTAAATGAGGCCATAAAGGTGAGACCAGTCCAATATACCTGCTATTCTGACAAGAGGAAGAGACAACAGGGACCACACACACACAGGAAACACCATGTGAGAATGCAGAGAGAAAGGTGCCATCAGCAAGCCAAGGAGGGGGCCTCGGGATAAACCGTGTGTGATGGCACCTTAGTTTTGGACTTTTGGCCTCCAGAAATGTGAGAAAATACATTTCTGTTACTTAAGTCACCCAGTCTATGGTACTTTTTTTATGGCATCTCTATCAGACTAACCCAGTGCCTCTTGTATAAAAGGAAAAAAGGTGTAGTGCTGATGGTGATGCTCAAAGGAAATAGCAACGCCAGGAAGAGATGGTGTTTCCCAAACTGTGTTCCTCAGACACTCTTTCCCCAGGATGTTGACAAGGATATAGGAAAAGTGACATCAAAGGAGTCTGATGAACACATAATTCATCAGATTTCTTTGCTATAGTAATTTCCCAGAGTTTTAAATAGTCTAACATGCACTGGAGTCCCCAGCATGAGAAGATCGTGGACAGAGTTCCCCAAAGTAAGCACAGACTTTCCTTATAATGCTGTTGGACCCCTTTGAGGTGCTGGTGGGAAGGAAAGGTTTAAAAAAACAATAGCAATTGGGGGATTTGGAGAAAGCCGCTTTAATTTTCTCCCCTATGCTCACCTTCACCATCATGAAGGCCTGATCTGGCAGCGTCTCTAAGCAGTGAGACAAGGCAATGGGAGGTATGTGGGTAAGGTTCCGTGCAATTATTCAGGCAGGGAAGTGAAGGAAGGGGTTGAGGACCTGGCTTTGGAATCATTATGGCTTTGACTGACTGCACTACATTTTCTATGCAGTCATTCAATTCTCTGTCATTGAGCAAGGGACTGAGCTCTGGCTTCTTACTTTAAAAATGCAGGTATCAGTGCCTTAGACATATTAGGTGCTCAAACTGAAGGATACCATTAAGAAGAGGGCAGGTAAGGAGGTATGTTGCTTCCCCAGTGGTTCAATGGTAAAGAATCTGCCTGCAATGCAGAAGGCACAGGAGACGGGGGTTCGATCCTTGGGTGAGGAAGATCCACTGAAGGAGGGCATGGCAACCCACTCCAGGAGTCTTGCCTGGAGAATCCCATGGACAAAGGAGCCTGGCGGGCTACAGTCCATGGGGTCGCAGAGAGTTGACCATGACTGAAGTGACTGAGCCCACACGCAGGGAGGTATGCTAGGGATCACAGGCCAGTCCACCTGGGACGGCTGCTCCTGGTAATCACTCCCTGGGCACACTAACCATTTTACGGTCATAGGCCTCTAAGGGTTTTGCATTCTTCTGTCAGAAGTGTCAGTTCTTGCGAAAGAAACGGTGTGTTTTCACTGGTGTAGGAATTTCTGGTGAACTCACCAGTGTATAAAGAAAAATGATGTTTGTTACGTGCTTCCATCATACCTCCATCACATTCCACCTACTGTTTCTTTACTCTTGGGACTGCCTCCCCTCTGTGCCCTCTCCATCTGACAACCTCCTACTCTACATCCCTGTGTGCATGCGAGCATCGCCTCTCCAGGAGCATTCCCCAGTGAGTCTGACACAAGTTCTCCTGCCCTTCTTCCACAAGTGCGCTCCATGAGCAGCCCTTCTCGCACTGAAAGCCCAATTGCCCTCCTGTTTCCCCAATGTGGGACACACACACCATGGAAACGTGAAGACTGTCTCATGTTCCACGTGCTTCAGGTACTGTGGGCATGCTCAGACATTTGCTGAGCAGACAGAATAAAAACAATCATTCTTTTCAAACCTCCACCTGGACTGTGTGATTTTTTTTTTTTTGATGTACCCTTGTATCTATAAAAGGAAAAAAAAACCTCCCCAAAGCTAGGCATGTTAAATCACCATCTGTATATTTGATACATATTTTCATTAAATGAATGAATTGCATAAAATCAGACCTGTCTTGGCTTCAGGTAGCCATTTGTATAATAGGAGGAGATATCACCCTGTCTCAACTTAGTTTTGACCCTGCCACACTCACACTACACCCTCTTATCTTCTGAAAGCCTGAGATGGGGTGCTGCTGCAGCTAAAAGCAAAGTATAACAAGGGCTTTAAAGGAAACACACTTGCCAGTGTTAACAGCAATTGACTATTCTCTCATATCAATGTTCCTCATGAAACCATTTTTCCTTAGATCCAGCTTATAATTTAAGGCTTCTGAGATCATGCAGAAACCCAGACATAAATCCTACTAATGGATTCATCCCTAGAGAATCTCTTCAGTGGTCCACTGAGAACGCCTCCTCCTTTCTTCTCACAAGCCTGGAATGACCCTTTCGGAAGCCACAAATTTCAAGTCCACTTGGCCCCTGAAGTCCTGCAAGTTGCCTACCCCTGTTCTCAGAGTCTCAGTTGCCCTGAGGACAGAGATCTGGTCTGATAAGACTACATGCTGGCCATGATCAAGCTGTCTGAGCACAGAACCACTCCGGAGAAGGGTCCCATATTTCAAATCATCACAGATATTTCTTGATCCTTTAAAACTTATTTTCAGAAGAAATGTTCATTGTTTTACCTTTTAAAACCTTGATTACAAAAACCTGCATGAAATTTGTACTTCCTTATAACAGTATATTGATTTAGAACTAACAAAGCACTTCTAAATCCTGGCCTTATGTAACACTCATGGCTGTGTAGAAGGATAGATTCCATTGATGAGGAACTCAAGGTTCAGAAAGATTAAGATATTTGTCAAAGCCACTTGACTAGAAAGGGGTAAAACTTTAATGCAAGCACAGCATCGTTGATTTTGATTTTTTTAAATTATAACTGAACCCATTTTTTCCTGCTTTTCAGATGCCATTCAAAGGCAAAACTAGAAGTGAATACTGGAGGAGACTTCTGTTAAGGATGTTTCCACTCAACTGTTTGCTCTGGAAATATCTGCTGTCATTTTTTAAGTAGGTCTGTGAATTGAAGATTATAATTATTCTTTTTGCTTATCTGATAACTCACTTACTGAAACTATCAATTAGTCTGTGCAGCAGAAATCTTCAGAATCCGGCATATAAGTCAGCATACACTATATGATCTTCCTGCCAAGTCTGTGTCAGTGTCAGAGTCTGAGCCCAAATGAGAAGTCAGGGTATGATCACAAATGTATGTAGCATTGCTGTATTACCAGGAATAGGCATGGGGAAAAGTCAACAAAATCAATGTGAACTGATGGACTCATATACAGAAAGGATTTCATTCTAAACGGCCTTTAACTTACAACCATCTGGGAATGCATCATGAGAGTCAAAGCGTGCCATGTTGGTATAGAAATGACTGAAGGGAAGATTCCCTGGACTTTCCCTATCTCCCTCCACCGGCCAGGTCTGAATTACATTCAATTCAATCTGCTCTGACCTTTCTTACTTCTTAAGAGCAAATACGTACACGTAATTCTTTCCTTGAGGATAGACTGCTCAAAGAACAAGCAGTCATTCATGGCAAAGAAACATTCATGAAAGCCAACACTTCAGGAAAGGACTTGTAACCAGAGGCCCAGTGCTGTGAACTGTAAACTAACGTGTTGCTTCAGGACGGGTCGAATGGAGTGGGAGTCAGATCCTGGCTCTGCCTTGGCGATCCCGGTTTATCGGAGCCTGCCTCAGGTCATTACTCCCGAGGTGAGAGTCTTGTAACTAAGGAGATGCTACAGGCCAGCGAGGCCTGTCGTGTTCCATCTACTCTCCGGGCCTCAGCCTGTGTCTGCAGGTGTTTCTCTGTATTGAATCTCTCTGGGGAATCCTTGGCTTCACAGCAAAAGCCGGCTGAAGTGAAAGTGATTTGATTTGGATCCTATTACAGGCACTTTACCTCTTCTATTTCCGTGATAATAGCAGATTGGAGTCGATTATTGTACTGGGAGGGGAGTTAATGTGATGTCGAGAAACATTGGGAAAACTGGCACGGGGAGAGAGGGAGAGATAAAACTTTAGTGCAGATTGAAATCTGCAGCCCAGGCCAGGCTGGCCACTGGTTAAGCATCCACTGCAACCCGCGTGGTGTTTTGCAAAGGGTCGGGGTCATTTCCCTTGTTGGTGCCGGTTAAAGGACAACGGGTGCTTTGGCTCCCCAACTTAATGGAACCAGCCTCTCATGCCCTCCTAATCCCTGCCTTTTCCTCTGCAGCTTTTCCCCAGCCATGCTGCCCATTAGCCCGAGGACTGCAGGAACCCCAGCCCTTGTGGCCTCCAGCTCTTTTCCCAGGAGGGCAGAAGGTGCTAGCCTTAAGCAACTCACCTCTGATGGTCACACAAGCCACAAATAAATCTAGGCTTAATTTACAAGTACTGCTTTATGTTCATTCCCAAAACAGAGAAAAGAATCTCCAAATATTCCTGCTTGGGATCCAGGCTGCATCCAAAGGCGTGCCTTTCAACACTCCTTCCCTGTGGTCCCCAAACCCACATCAGAAGGAAGCAACTGTGGGTTAGAAAAATATTATGCAGCAGATCAGTTACCCCTAATAGAATGAAAGAGCAATGCTGGACCAGCTAAAAACTGAATTTGTCAGAAAGTAAGTAAATATCCCAGTATGATTTATCCCTTGCATTATGATACCCATCTCTATTTATCTATTGCCTTATGATGATATACACCATCATCACAATGATCTTACATTGAACACGGTCATATACATTATCTTAGACTTGAATTTTCATTCCTGAAAAGTGCCCACTTACAATCCTGCTTTCTGAACGTGCCATCCTAATAAGATGCATTATGCATTTGAAACTAGATTTCCATGTCTCTGCATTTCTATAAAAGGGACATGGCAATTGTTATTTCAAAGGGTAATAGAATAAGGTGGGCAAAGAGAATCTTTTTCACTTTTGCTTCTTTCTTGTTTAACTTTGAAGCAGGATATACATACAAAACAGCCCATGTTTCTGAACGTATCTGAACACACTGAACAAACTGAACATATCTGGATCAAGAAGCAGAAGTAGTCAAGAATTTCAGAAGCTACCCTCCTGCTCCTTACCTCCATCACCAAAGTCAGCCTCTGCCTTAACAGTCAAAAGCACAGGTTAGTTTGGTCTGTTTTTGAACATCAGTAGAATCATTCATCATGGATCCTTTTGTGCCTGATTTCCTGCAAACTTGCTTATGAGATGCATACAAAATGTATACAACTGTGGGTTGTTCATTCCCAAAGTATCTATTGTATGAATATACCCCAATTTATTAATCTATCCTAATATTTTGGCCATGTGGATAGTGTCCAATATCCGACCACAGTAAATAGTGCTGTTTTGGGGCAAACATATAAGAATTCATTTAAAAAAAATTGATTATTTACAGTATTGTGTTAGCTTTTGCTGTACAAGAAAGTGCATCAGTTATACATATACCCATGATTTTTTAGATTCTGTTCCCATTTAGGTCATTACAGAGTGATGAGTCGAGTTCCCTGTGTTCTACAATAGGTGCTCATTAGTTATTAGTTTTATATCTAGTAGTGTGTATATGTCAGTCGCAGTCTCCCAACTTATCCCCCACTCCTGCTTTCCCCCTGGTAACCATAAGTTTGTTTTATATACCTGTGGCTCTATTTCTGTTTTGTAAATAAGTTCATTTGTACCATTTTTTTAGATTCCACATACAGCCAGCACATGGAAGCAATCTAAATGTCCATTGACAGAGGTATAAATAAAGAAGCTGTGGCATATACATATACTCCATTTCATCACCAATATTTAGTATTTTCTGCCTTATAACCTTTTCTATTATTCCTGGTGTGTATCATACCTCATGTGAAATTAATTCCCATTTCTCCTGATGATTAAAAATTTGTGTAACTTTTTGACGTATTTATTGGTTATTTGAATATCCTCTTTTATTTAACATATATTCAGCTACTTTACCAATCTTTCATACTGAATTGTCTCTCACTGATTTGTATGAATTCTGTATATATTTTGGATATGAGTTTTCTGTGTGAAGACTCTGGTTCGATCCCTGGGTCAGGAAGATCCCCTGGTGGAGGAAATGGCAATCCACTCCAGTATTCTTGCCTGGGAAATCCCATGGACAGAGGAGCCTGGTGGGCTACAGTCCATGGAGTCGCAAAGAGTCAGACATAGTGAGCATGCAGATGCAGATGTGTACTGCAGATGCAGAAAGCTGAGTGCCAAAGAATTGATGCTTTTGAACTGTGGTGTTGGAGAAGACCCTTGAGAGTCCCTTGGACTGCAAGGAGACCCAACCAGTCCATTCTAAAGAAAATCAGTCCTGAATAGTCATTGGAAGGACTGATGTTGAAGCTTAAACTGCAATACTTTGGCCACCTGATATGAAGAACTGTCTCATTTGAAAAGACCCTGATGCTGGGAAAGATTGAAGGCAGGAGGAGAAGGGGATGGCAGAGGATGAGATGGTTGGATGGCATCACCAACTCAGTGGACATGAATTTGAGTAAACTCCAGAAGTTGGTGATGGACATGGAGGTCTGGCGTGCTGCACTCCATGGGGTTGCAAAGAGTCAGACACGACTGAGCAACTGAACTCAACTGAACTGAAGTGAAAGGACAGAATTTCCACTAACTGAGATTGAGAAGACCGTGAAAGAATGGATTCGAGAAGAAAGATCCAGAGGCCAGCTCCTCCCCTTTTTTGAGTATAACTGCTTTGCAATGCTGTGTTAGTTTCTGATGAACATTTCTATTGAGCTTGCCAGAACTGATGAATTCCTTTGTTTATTGACTTGTAAATGTGTGAATACAGGAAGTTCCATGTGATCTATATGAGGAGTGGCAGATTAGTGAGGTGGTACTGTATTAAAAAAATTACTAATAATTGTGAAATGAACTATTGGATGAAACATTCCCAAAATAATAAAATCCAAGTTGATCATAATGTTTCTTAATTGTTACAGCTTCCCCCCTATCTATCCATAGAGCGAAATGTAAATGGCAGGATGTTCCATTTATTTAAAATACTATCAATTTTTAGAGGGGGATGGCTTTGTCTCCTTCCATAAATGCATAGTCCAGTCGCTGTCTTATTTCCTAATTCAATAATTTCTATGAAAATGTCAATGTGGTACAAAGACATTGCTCTTCTGCAATCAGCTTTCAAATCTTCTTCATAACTAGGATTAAATAAAGAACAATGTATTACCATGCAATGTTGCTATGTGTGTGTCCCTGAGTATAGTATTGCTCTATGTGACTATCTTTACTGGATGGGATATATTTGAATGTGGAGTGTGACAGAGGCTTTCTAGATGCTCACTCATTACCATTCCTTCCCAGTCCTCCTACAGGAGAAGACTACATTTTCCAGCCTCCACTGCCGTTTACTTGGGTCATATGGCTGGATCCTACAAGTGGAACTGGAAAGAACCAGTGTGTGCCACTTCTTACTTTCAGTCAAGTCATTATTGTCACATAGATTGAACTGCTATTTTTGAGCTACACCCAGTGAATAGATAGTTAGATATGCCTATCTCCATCTTTAAGGAGCTCCAACGCCCATGCAGACAGCCACACTCCATAACTATAGACAGAAAGCACTGCCCAGAGCTATGGCTGCCAGATGCATAAAGAGGTACGAGAGCAATAAAAATTATTTTCCTTTGTCATTAAAGAATTGTAGATGTAAAGAGAATTTATATAAATGATTGACACATGGGGAAGAAGCCAGTAGGTGGAAATGGAGAGGAAGGGAATGCAGGCAGAGCAATGGGTGAGAAGTAGAGTGAAATATCAAGTAACTCGATCAAGTTGGAGCTGTGTGCAGAAGGAGTTCTCGGCTTCAGGTGGTGGAGGCAATCACGGAGCATGTCTTTGTCTCTGCTTGTCGTAGCTTCCAGTAAGATTCCTCGAAGAGGGAATAATGGCCAAGGAGAGAAAAGCGAGTCAGTGAAGGGACAGGGAGACAGCCCAGAATCACTCAAGGCCAATTTATCAGTAGGAGATGACTAGAAGGACAGGTTGGCAAATGCCGATAAAGGGCTCAGCTACAAGCCTGGGATAATGAATGGCTGAGGATGACTTCATGGGACTTTTTAAAAATTAATTCAGCTGTCAAAGAAGAGGCTGGATGATGTAAGCTGTAAGAGTGGGGTAATTTATGAGATTTCGGAGAGTTTTTAGCTTGATTTTTCAGTAATATCTGTAAAGAAGGTCAAGGACAAAAACTCTATACATTTTTAAAATTAAATGGTTTCTTAAAAAAGAAGTTGGATGTGGTTGTTATAAATCAGCTGAGTAGCATAGTGGCATGATGTAGGGTGTTATTCGGGGCGTATAAATAAATTTATTGGAATTCATGCTTAAATTTTGACTGGGTTCCATAGCATGTGATTGCATCATGAAACACTGCTCGACAAGGATAGAAGCTGAAAAGCTTCTATCACTGACTTTGTTTTCTTCCATTTTAGAGCAGCTATGTACCACTAAGAGTCGGACACGACTGACAGACTTCCCTTTCACTTTTCACTTTCATGCATTGGAGAAGGAAATGGCAACCCACTCCAGTGTTCTTGCCTGGAGAATCCCAGGGACGGCGGACCCTGGTGGGCTGCCGTCTATGGGGTTGCACAGAGTCGGACACGACTGAAGCGACTTAGCAGCAGCAGCAGCAGCAGCTTGTACCTCTAATGCATCAGATACTGTGAACATTTATAGATATCACATTCTAACACAGATAGAAGGGAATGACTGGCCAAGTTAATATGTCTTTACTTATTCAGTAAAGTAAATATTATAAGCAGCTAAGTCAAAAGGCATATGATAAATCTGGGAAAATATTTTCAATATGAGAAATTGTTAACAGCAGCTGATTACTTTTTGGAATCAAGGGTGGAGATAGAGAGATATTTTATTTTAAACATATCTCTCTGAATTGATTCAATTTTCAATATAAACTTGGTTTACTTTTCCAAAAAAAATATTACTAGGTAGTTTGAAAAAAATGGAAATAAATTACGTAAAAAATGCATTGTGAGATTTCCAAGAGACATAGTGTTTTTGACTTGAGAACCAGGAACACTTTTATGGAATAGACAGGGTTCAGACTGTTTTGAAGAATGGATAAGCTTAGATACTCAAGTGCATGGCAAATAAAAGTCGCTGCAGAGTGGAAACATCAGGATAAGCAAGGCTCCTGAGACAGATGGATGGTTGTCATTCAGAAGAAGTTATGTGAATGATAAATGTAGCTCCAATGGGTCTACAAGAGGCTGTTATAGAATCTAGACTGTACAGGTCCTGACTACGAGAGGACATCAGTCAGGAGACAACTGTAGTTGTCCAGGTGAAAGCTAATAATGCTGTAGACAGGGTGTGATAATAGGTATGTTTCAAAGGACATGGGATGTATATTTATTAATGGACTGGATATGGACTGTAAAGAGTGGGAAGAGTCAAGAATGACTCTAGATTATTTTGGGCAAAATAACTGGGAAAAAGGTGATGTTATCTATTGAGAAGAGGATGACTAAGGATGAAGCACATTACATGAGAGAAATCAAAGGGTCAATACTGGCAACCTTAAGTCTGACACAGCTATTGGACAATCAAATGTAGATGCTGCACCTGGATTTAAATCAGAAGTCAAAAAAAGTTCAGTACCAGAAGGAAGAATTTGAAAATCAGCTTATACATTTTACTAACATTAAAATATTATACATGTTGTTAAACATATTATGACATAATATATATGTTACTAACATTAACAGTTATACATGTTACTAACAACTCACAATCCCAGAAAACTAACCAAACTAATCACATGGACCATAGACTTGTCTAACTCAATGAAACTATGAGCTATGTCATGTAGGACCACCCAAGACAGATGGGTCACGGTGGAGAGTTCTGACTAAACATGGTACATTGGAGAAGGCAATGGCAAACCGCTTCAGTACCACATGAACCTTGACCACATGAACAAGATATGACACTGAAAGATGAACGCACCAGGTCAGTAGGTTCCCAATATGCTACTGGAGAAGAGTGGAGAAATAACTCCAGAAAGAATGAAGAGACAGAGCCAAAGCAAAACAACGTTCAGTTGTGGATGTGACTGGTGATGAAAATAAAGTCTGATGTTGTAAAGAACAATATTTCATAGGAACCTGGAATGTTAAGTCCACGAATCAAGGCAAATTGGAAGTGGTCAAACAGGAGATGGCAAGAGTGAACATTGATATTTTAGGAATCAGTGAACTAAAATAAACTGGAATGGGTGAATTTAATTCAGATGACCATTATATCTGCTACTGTGGGCAAGAATCCCTTAGAAGAAATGGAGTAGACTTCACAGTCAACAAAAGAGTCTGAAATGCAGTACTTGGGTGCAATCTCAAAAACAACATAATGATCTCTGTTCATTTCCAAGGCAAACCATTCAAGATCAGAGTAATCCAAGTCTATGCCCCAACAACTAATCCCAAAGATGCTGAAGCTAAACCATTCTATGATGACCTACAAGATCTTCTAGAACTAACACCAAATAAAAGATGTCCTTCGCATCATAGCGGACTGGAATGCAAAAGCAGGAAGTCAAGAAATACCTGGAGTAACAGGCAAGTTTGGCATTGGATTACAAAATGAAGCAGGGCAGAGGCTAACAGAACTTTCCCAAGAGAACACACTGGTCATAGCAAACACCCTCTTCCAACAACATAAGAGACAGCTCTACACATGGACATCACTAGATGGTCAGCACCAAAATCAGATTGATTGTATTCTTTGCAGCTGAAGATGGAGAAGCTCTATACAGTCAGCAAAAACAAGACTGGAGCTGACTGTGGCTCAGATCATGAACTCCTTATTGCAAAATTCAGGCTTAAATTGAAGAAACTGGGGAAAACCACTAGCCCATTCAAGTATGACCTAAATAAAATCACTTATGATTATATAGTTCAGTTCAGTTCAGTCGCTCAGTTGTGTCCGACTCTTTGAGACCCCATGGACTGCAGCACTCCAGGCATCCCTGTCCAT
Source organism: Okapia johnstoni (assembly GCA_024291935.2). NCBI lineage: Eukaryota > Metazoa > Chordata > Mammalia > Artiodactyla > Giraffidae > Okapia > Okapia johnstoni. The sequence continues at coordinate 7,964,296 of CM044326.1, forward strand.
CACCAACTCCCAGAGTCTACTCAAACTCAGGTCCATTGATTCGGTGATGCCATCCAACCATCTCATCCTCTGCTGCCCCCTCCTTATATATTATATTATACAGTGGAAGTGATAAATAGATTCCAGGGATTAGATCTGATAGACAAAGGGCCTGAAGAACTATGGACAGAGGTTTGTGACATTGTACAGGAGGCAGTGATCAAGATCATACTCAAGAAACAGAAAGGCAAAACGGTTGTCTGAGCAGGCCTTACAAATAGCTGAGAAAGAAGAGAAGCTAAAAGCAAAGAAGGAAAGGAAAGATATACCCATCTGAATGCAGAGTTCCAAAGAATAGCAAGGAGAGATAAGAAAGATTTCCTCAGTGATCAATGCAAAGAAATAGAGGAAAACAATAGAATGGGAAAGACCAGAGATCTCTTCAAGAAAATTAGAGATACCAAGGGAACATTTCATGCAAAGATGGTACAATAAAGGACAGAAATGGTATTGACCCAACAGAAGCAGAAGATATTAAGAAAAGGTGGTAAGAATACACAGAAGAACTGTACAAAAAAGATCTTTGGGATCCAGATAACCATGATGGTGTGATCACTCACCTAGAGCCAGATATCCTGGAATGCGAAGTCAAGAGGGCCTTAGGAAGCATCACTACGAACAAAGCTAGTGGAGCTGATGGAATTCCAGCTGAGTTATTTCAAGTCCTAAAAGATGATGCTGTTAAAGCGCTGCAACCAATATGCGAGTAAATATGGAAAACTCAGCAGTGGCCACAGGACTGGAAAAAGACAGTGTTCATTCCAATCCCAAAGAAAGACAATGCCAAAGAATGTTCAAACTACCACACAACTGCACTCATCTCACACGCTAGCAACGTAATGCTCAAAATTCTCCAAGCTAGGATGCAAGAATACATGAACTGTGAACTTCCAGATGTTCAAGCTGGATTTAGAAAAGGCAGAGGAACCAGAGATCAAATTGCCAACATCTGTTGCATCAATGAAAAAGTAAGAAAGTTCCAGAAAAACATCTATTTCTGCTTTATTGACTATGCCAAAGCCTTTGACTGTGTGGATCACAACAAACTGTGGAAAATTCTTAAGGAGATGGGAATACCAGACCACCTGACCTGCCTCCTCAGAAATCTGTAGACAGGTCAAGAAGCAACAGTTAGAACCAGACATGGAACAACAGACTGGTTCCAAATCGGGAAACAAGTACATCAAGGCTGTATATTGTCACCCTGCTTATTTAACTTATATGCAGAGTACATCATGAGAAATGCCACCTGGATGAAGCACAAGCTGGAATCAAGACAGCCAGAAGAAATATCAATAACCTCAGATATGCAGATGATATCACCCTTATGGGAGAAAGTGAAGAGGAACTGAAGAGCCTCTTGATCAAAGTGGAAGAGGAGAGTGAAAAAGCTGGCTTAAAGCTCAACATTCAAAAAAACTAAGATCATGGCATCTGGTCCCATCACTTCATGGAAAATAGATGGGGAAACACTGGAAACAGTGACAGACTTTATTTTCGTTGTCTCCAAAATCACCACAGATGGTGACTGCAGCCATGAAATTAAAAGATGCTTGCTCCTTGGAAGGAAAGCTATGACCAACCTACACAGCATATTAAAAAGTAGAGACATTACTTTGCCGACAAAGGTCCATCTAGTCAAGGCTATGGTTTTTCCATTGGTCATGTAGAGATGTGAGAGTTGGGCTGTAAAGAAAGCTTAGCATTGAAGAATTGATGGTTTTGAACTGTGGTGTTGGAGAAGACTCTTGAGAGTTCATTGGACTGCAAGGAGATCCAACCAGTCCATCCTAAAGGAGATCAGTGCTGAATATTCATTGGAAGGACTGATGCTGAAGCTGTAGCTCCAATACTTTGGCCACCTGATGTGAAGAACTTATTCGTTGAAAAAGACCCTGATGATGGGAAAGACTGAAGGTGGGAGAAGGGGATGACAGAGGATGAGATGGTTCGATGGCATCACCAACTCAATGAACATGAGTTTGAGCAAGCTCTGGGAGTTGGTGATGGACAGGGAAGCCTGGTGTGCTGCAATCCATGGAGTCGCAAAGAGTCGGACACGACTGAGTGACTGAACTAAACTGAACTGATACATGTTACTGAAGACTTTGGAATAGACATGTGCATCTAAGGAGAGAGAATCTGGTCACAGAGGACATATGAATTACTAGAACTTAGAGATCCATACTGAGGTGCAGGTGAACTCAGAGAAAAGAACTGAGAAGATAATTTGTAGAAAGAAAGAAATGTCATAAACCAGTAACAGTGCAAATAGCCTAGTAGCATGGGAGGCAACGGGGCTTCCTGGGTGGCACTAGTGGTAAAGAATCTGCCTGCAATGCAGGAGACAAGGGGATATGAGTTTGATCCCCAGGTCGGGAAAATCCCCTGGAGGAGGGCATGGCAACCCAATCCAGTATTCTTGCCTGGGGACTCTCAAGGACAGAGCAGCCTGGGGAGCTACAGTCCATAAAGTTGTGAAGAGTCAGACACGACTGAATCAATTTAGCATGCATGACTGTGTGCATGTGAGGCAAGGCTGAGGAAACCTAGTGTCTGAAGAATTAAATAGCCTTGCCAAAATCTTACAACCAAATGTCACACAAGATCTATCTGCTCCCAATTTTAAACATGTTTTACTAACAGCAAGTTTTGCCAAGGCGTATGAACAATTTTCAATTCTTTATCTTTCCTTCTGATATATATAATAATAAATATAAAAGAAAAAGATTGTAGTAAAATAACTCAACTGAAATTAGTTACACATACAAGAAGCAGCCCCAGATGGACTTAATATGTATATGCTAAAAAATGGAGAAATCTAATTTCTGGTTGGATAAGTAGAGAGCTAAAAAACCGAAACTCTTATCCTTGCAACAGGAAAAAGCTCATAGGGAGCAAATTGACCACTTTTCAAAATCCATCTGATAACTGAGGTCACCACAATGGTTAATAAATGGCCTTTCCAAAACCTTAAAGAAAAAATAATAAAGGAGATGGAGCTGCCAGCCATAGCAAAACAGCTGTACAGAGAGAAAAAAAGACTTAAAAATTCTAAGGAGGATTTTGAATGAAGAGAGTGATTATTAAACAGTGTGTAAATATCTCCCCACATTACTTAATCATAGCAAGGAGAAATAGTACCTATATGTCCGTAATATATAATGTGGAAATCAGATAACACCTTGTCTGGGTGATGGATATTATCTGTCTTCTGATGAACGCATCTCTTATGTAAAACTCTGAACTGAAATCTGAATCTGACCGTAAGGAAACATCATACAAACTCCAAATGGAAATGTTCTATTCTGCAAAGCCACCAATGTTATATTAGACTAAGAAAAACTGAAACATAAACTTCCAGTAATTGTATTAAGTATGCATTTGTCCCCTTGTATAGATAAAATAAAGTTAAATTTAATTCCTTTACTCCTCACATTAGAGGAAATAATTTAGATTTGTGAATTATGAATTCTTAAAGTTTTATTGTATGAAAAATTTCATGGTATTACATTGTAATATAACAAATCAAATCAATTTAAATGGACGGAAAAAAATTAAATCAAGATCTTCTTATTAAGCAGAATCCTTTTAGTTTCATCTTGTGTGTTGGTCAGTGGCAACCCACTCCTGTATTCTTGCCTGGAGAATCCCATGAACAGAGGAGCCTAGCAGGCTACAGTCCATAGAGTTGCACAGAGTCAGACATGACTAAAGCAACTTAGCATAGAACATCGCATATGTGCTGGTCAGTTAAGAATAGCATATTTTTTGACCACTATCTTGCTTATTTTTTAAATGTAGGATGGATACAGTTGGGAAAGCTGGGGTTAAAAATCATATGGCAAATTCTCATTTCAACTAGCAGAAGAAAAGAGGATGGATACAATACAAATAGCTATGTACCATTTATGGGAGAGGTAAAGGTAATATTATTATGAAAAGTGAAAGAAAGTGAAATTGTCAGTCACTCAATCATGTCTGACTCTTTGCAACCCCATGGACTATAGCCTGCCAGGCTCCTCTGTCCATGGAATTCTCCAGGCAAGAATACTGGAGTGGATTGCCATTTCCGTCTCCAGAGGATCTTCCCAACCCAGGGATCGAACCTGGGTGGCCTGCGTTACAGGCAGATTCTTTACCCTCTGAGTCGCTGGGGAAGCTCCTGTATAATGGAAACATTTGGGCTATTACAGCAGGTCTAAAAATATAAAATAATGTGAAGAGAAAGAGATCTATTGTTGCAAAACTTGCATTACAAAGATATTACTGTACCCTAGCCAATCATTTTTGTTCTCGTTAAATTTTAATAATGAATTAGAAATAATATTCATTTATCACAATAGACAAGTTACCCTAACAAAATTTATTTAAAAATTAAAGAGCAACTACAAAGTAGATTTTTTAAAAATAGGATATTTCCACGTATTTCTATGCATTACCATGTAACTCTGGTTTCTGAATTTCTAACTTCATTCTAACTACATTTGCTTTAGGGTCCAACTACCAGAGTTATGCATCTAAGCTGTAGTTAACAAAGAAGCAAATTTTGCTAAATTCTGTTATTTTTATTTTTTCCTAAAACAACTTTCGTTAGAAAATTTACATGGATAATCTTTTTAAGGAATATATGTGTTTTCATGTGCATATATTCATCCAACCTATTTAAAATGTACCAAGTATTTTATCAACATCAGTGTTTAAAACACCTTGAGACACACATCTATTTTTCAGGTTATGAGAATATTATACAATAGTTCCTTCTTTTACTCATGAGTTTGTAGGTTTAAAAATATAGCTTTGCCATTTGAGAAGCTGCATAATTCACAGTACACTGAGAGAAGAGTAGATTTGCCTGCAGTGTTCAGGGATTGGCTCACTTCCAGATACAAGCCACATCAACAAGGGAGCTGTGCAGGATGGGATACTGGCATTCTCCCTTCCTCGGAGGCAAAGAAGATTCCAGAGCTCTGCAGGAGGTCCCCCAGAGGTCCCACTTCCCACGTTGTTATGGGAACTGTTTCTCACAAAAGACACTGAGAATGACAGTCTCTGAATTCAAAAAAAAAAAGAAAGATAGATATGCTGTTTGCAAGCCAGGTACATAAATTTGCTTACTTCCCTACTTGCAATGGGAAGATGTTTGTAGAGGTAAGAAGTACTCATTTCCCTTGAAGACGTGGGAGTACCAGTTAGAAGTCAAAATGGTGCTATTTCTTTCCTACCTGCACTGAAGTGTGAATGAATTATTTATTGCAATGGCCTGGGGGTAATGTACCATGTAGCGCTCAGAAGGGCACTACAGACTTGGAGAAATGCAATAGAAATGTACCAGTTTCTCTCACCAACTCTTGGCTTCAGAATAACTGTCTTCAGTCTCTTGAACACCCTTCCTGATCCCCTTGTCTGTCCCGTTTCCCAGGCTTCTCCTAGCCTTGGAGAAAACCTTTCCTGACCTATTCATGATGCTCACTTTATTTCTTCCATCACTCTTGTCCACAACACCCAACTTTTTGTCCAGTTTTATTGGGATAGAATTGACACACAGCACTGAATAAGTTTAAGGCACACAGCATACAGATTGACTTACATATATCCAGGAATAATGACAATAAATTTAGCTAACATCCATATCTCATATAAATACCACAGAAAGAAAAACAATATTTTTGCATGTCACATGAACTCAGGATTTATTCTCTTAACCTTCATACATGTCATACATCAGTGTTAACTATAGTCATCATATTATACATTACATTCCAAGTATTTATTCATCTTATAACTGAAAGTTTGTGCCTTTTGACCATCTTCTTCCAATTTCCCCTCCCCAACTCCTTGCTTCTGGTAACAACAGATCTCTTTTTCTATGAATTTGGAAGCTCAACTCTTTCACAGAAATTTTGACAGCAGAAAGCAAATAAGATTTCTTATTTATTTATTTGTACCACACATCGTCTCAAATGACAATCTGCTCCTTGGTGCCTCCCTCCTAATCAACTTCTTTATCTGATTTGGATGAAAATCCTCCTGATGTGACTAGTGTTGCTTTCTGCCAAACATCTAATAATTTTGTTTCTATCCAAGTCGATTCAATAATAATGTTCATAATTTTAAACGGATGGATTTGCTTTGTCAAGTCATACAATAATGTTTAGTTCAGGGAACGCATGGAGAGAAATTGAATTCATTAATAAGCAAGACTACTTCTGAAAAAAATAGAAATTTACAGCAGCCTTCAAATTGTAGTAGAAAATCAGCAGGCCACTCATATTTACCTGACGCCACTTATATATTTTCTATAATAAAATCAACAATTAGAATTCATAACATAAAACATGCAAATCGGGTATTTTTTTAACTAATTTTTTTCATTTATTTTTTCTGTGTCTACATCTTCATCTCTTATCAGCTGCCAAAATCTTGCATTGAGGTAGGAGGTAGATGGGCCTCTCCAAAGTAAGCAATTTGAGTTCATTCCCTGTAGACAGAAACTCCAACATATCAATAGCAGGACAGTCCATAGAGGAGGCTGGGCCCTGCCCAGATAAAAGATAGGAGACCAAATATTTCTCATTCTTGAAATCAAGGAAACCTTCCCAACTAGAAAGTTCCTTGAAGGTCAAAGAGAGAGGGGACGCCAGCCCCTAGTAAGTGTCGCCAATCAACCCACTGTTGTTGTTTAATCGCTAAGTCGTGTACCACTCTTTGCAACCCCATGGACTGTAGCACACCAGGCTTCCCTGTCCTTCACTATCTCTTGGAGATTGCTCAAACTCATGTCCATTGAGTCAGTGATGCGATCCAACCATCTCATCCTCTATCATCCCCTTCTCCTCCTGCGTTCAAACTTTCCCAGCATCAGGGTCTTTTCTAATGAGTCACTTCTTCTCTGGTGGCTCAGATGGTAAAGAATCCACCTGCAATGCCAGAGACCTGGGTTGGGAAAGTCCTCTGGAGAAGGGAACAGCTACCCACTCCAGTATTCTGGCCTAGAGAATTAAATGGAGAAACAAATGTGGTGGGCTACAGTTCATGGGGTCTCAAAGAGACGGACATGACTAAATGACTTTCACAATACAGACTCAGAACCTGGCAAATCAAAATGATTGGCCAAGGAAACCCAGAAGAAATGCCCTGTGTAAGTGATTTAAACCACCAAGAGGGCACCTCTCTCTCTCTGAGTCTACCCCGTGTCTATCCACATGTACTATACTCTTTTTCTCCTCAGTTCAGTTCAGTTCAGTTCAGTCGCTCAGTCGTGTCTGACTCTTTGCAACCCCATGAATCGCAGCATGCCAGGCCTCCCTGTCCATCACCAACTCCCGTAGCCTACCCAAACCCAGGTCCATTGAGTCAGTGATGCCATCCAGCCATCTTATCCACTGTTGTCCCCTTCTCCTCCTGCCCCTAATCCTTCCCAGCATTAAGGTCTTTTCCAATGAGTCAACTCTTCGCATGACGTGGCCAAAGTATTGGAGTTTCAGCTTCAACATCAGTCCCTCCAATGAACACCTAGGACTGATCTCCTTGAGGATAGACTGGTTGGATCTCCTTGCAGGCCAAGGGACTCTCAAGAGTCTTCTCCAACACCACAGTTCAAAAGCATCAATTCTTCTGCATGCAGCTTTCTTCACCATTCAACTCTCACATCCATACATGACTACTGGAAAAACCATAGCCTTGACTAGACGGACTTTTGTTGGCAAAGTAATGTCTCTGCTTTTCAATATGCTATCTAGTTGGTCAAAACCTTCCTTCCAAGGAGTAAGCATCTTGTAATTTCATGGCTGCAATCACCATCAGCAGTGATTTTGGAGCCCCAAAAAATAAAGTCTGTCATTGTTTCCACTGTTTCCCCATTTATTTCCCATGAAGTGATGGGACCAGATGCCATGATCTTAGTTTTCTGAATGTTGAGCTTTAAGCCAACTTTTTCACTCTCCTCTTTCACTTTCATCAAGAGGCTCTTTAGTTCTTCTTCACTTTCTGCCATCAGGGTGGTGTCATCTGCATATCTGAGGTTATTGATATTTCTCCCGGCAACCATGATTCCAGCTTGTGTTTCTTCCAGCCCAGCGTTTCTCATGATGTATTCTGCATATAAGTTAAATAAGCAGGGTGACAATATACAGCCTTGATGTACTCCTTTTCCTATTTGGAACCAGTCTGTTGGTCCATGTCCAGTTCTAACTGTTGCTTCCTGACCTGCATACAGGTTTCTCAAGAGATAGATCAGATGGTCTGGTATTCCCATCTCTTTCAGAATTTTCCACAGTTTATCGTGATCCACACAGTCAAAGGCTTTGGCATAGTCAATAAAGCAGAAATAGATGTTTTTCTGGAACTCTCCTGCTTTTTCGATCATCCAGAGGATGTTGGCAATTTGATCTCTTGTTCCTCTGCCTTTTCTAAAACCAGCTTGAACATCTAGAAGTTCATGGTTCACGTATTGTTGAAGCCTGGCTTGGAGAATTTTGAGCATTACTTTACTAGCATGTGAGATGAGTGCAATTGTTCGGTAGTTTGAGCATTCTTTGGCATTGCCTTTCTTTGGGATTGGAATGAAAACTGACCTTTTCCAGTCCTGTGCCCACTGCTGAGTTTTCCAGATTTGCTGGCATATTGAGTGCAGCACTTTCACAGCATCATTTTTTATGATTTGAAATAGCTCAACTGGAATTCTATCACCTCCACTAGCTTTGTTCGTAGTGATGCTTTCTAAGGCCCACTTGACTTCACATTTCAGGATGTCTGGCTCTAGATGAGTGATCACACCATCGTGATTATCTGGGTCATGAAGATCTTTTTTGTACAGTTCTTCTGTGTATTCTTGCCACCTCTTCTTAATATCTTCTGCTTCTGTTAGATCCCTACCATTTCTGTCCTTTATTGAGCCCATCTTTGCATGAAATGTTCCCTTGGTATCCCTAATTTTCTTGAAAAGATCTCTAGTCTTTCCCATTCTATTATTTTCCTCGATTTCTCTGCATTCCTCACTGTGGAAGGCTTTATTATCTCTCCTTGCTATTCTTTGGAACTCTGCATTCAAATGGGTGTATCTTTCCTTTTCTCCTTTGCTTTTTGCTTCTCTTCTTTTCACAGCTATTTGTAAGCCCCCCTCAGACAGCCATTTTGATTTTTTGCATTTCTTTTCCATGGGGATGGTCTTGATCCCTGTCTCCTGTACAATGTCACAAACCTCTGTCCATAGTTCATCAGGCACTCTTGTCTATCAGATATAGTCCCTTAAATCTATTTGTCACTTCCATTGTATAATCATAAGGGTTTTGATTTAGGTCATACCTGAATGGTCTAATGGATTTCCCTACTTTCTTCATTTTAAGTCTGAATTTGGCAATAAGGAGTTCATGATCTGAGCCACAGTCCGCTCCCAGTCTTGTTTTTGCTGACTGTATAGAACTTCTCCATCTTTGGCTGCAAAGAATATAACCAATCTGATTTTGGTGTTGACCATCTGGTGATGTCCATGTGTAGAGTCTTCTCTTGTGTTGTTGGAAGAAGATGTTTGCTATGACCAGTGAGTTCTCTTGGCAAAACTCTATTAGCCTTTGCCCTGCTTCATTCTGTACTCCAAGGCCAAATTTGCCTACTATGCCAGGTGTTTCCTGATCCTACTTTTGCATTCCAGTCCCCTATAATGAAAAGGGCATCTTTTTTGGGTGTTAGTTCTAATAGCTCTTGTAGGTCTTCACAGAACCGTTCAAGTTCAGCTTCTTCAGTATTACTGGTAGGGGCATAGACTTGGATTACCGTGATATTGAATGGTTCGCCTTGGAAATGAACAAAGATCATTCTGTCGTTTTTGAGATTGCATCCAAGTACTGCATTTTGGACTATTTTGTTGACCATGATGGCTACTCCATTTCTTCTAAGGGATTCCTGCCCACAGTAGTAGATATAATGGTCATCTGAGTTAAATTCACTCATTCCAGTCCATTTTAGCTCGCTGATTCCTAGAATGTCGACGTTCACTCTTGCCATCTCCTGTTTGACCACTTCCAATTTGCCTTGATTCATGGAACTTACATTCCAGGTTCCTGTGCAATATTGCTCTTTACAGCATCGGACTTTGCTCCTATCATCAGTCATATCCACTGCTGGGTATTGTTTTTGCTTTGGCTCCATCCCATCATTCTTTCTTGAGTTATTTCTCCACTGATCTCCAGTAGCGTATTGGGCACCTACCGACCTGGGGAGTTCATCTTTCAGTATCCTATCTTTTTGCCTTTCATCCTGTTCATGGGGTTCTCAATGCAAGAATACTGAAGTGGCTTGCCATGCCCTTCTCCAGTGGACCACATTGTGTCAGACCTCTCCACCATGATCCATAAATACTTAATTTGTTTCACTACTTTTTGTCTTAATGGGAATTTTTTTCTGTAAAGCTGAATGGTCAGTGCCTTGTCACTGACTACTGGTCTGGTGGTTAGGACTCAGCGTTCTCACAGTCATGGCCTAACCTCAGTCTCTGCCTGGGAACCTAAACCCTGCTTCAAGCTGCTACAGGCCAAGGCCGCCTGAGATCAGTACCACCCCTATTAACAGTCAGGCCTCATCAGCAGGCCTGGCCTTGGCTTAATTTCCTTTGCTAACACTAATTTTCACATGGTATTTAATCAAAACTTATTTAATGAGCCCTTACTATATTCCAGGGAAAGGAAACAGCAACCTACTCCAGTATTTTTGCCTAGGAAATCCCACGGTCAGAGGAGCCTGATAGGCTACAGTCTTACGGGGTTGGAAAGAGTCAGAAATGACTTAATGACTGAGCACACTCAACTATACTCCAGACACTGTATAAGGCACTGGAAATAAAGCAGTAAACATGACTGTCTCTCATTAAGCTTGCATTCTCATGAGAAAAGACATAAAATAAACAAGAAAACAAATATTTACTTGAGTTTCCGGAAGTGATCAGTGCATGTGCTGTGAAGGAAATGAAACAGGAAATGTAAAAGATAAGCAGAATGGGGGTAGCTACTTTTGATATGGAAGTCAGGAAAAGACTCTATAGGTGACTTTGACTTCCATGAGGGGAACTGTAAGTAAGAAAGGACAGGAGCAGCATGAGCAGGTCCACCACAACAGCCCAAGCAAGAGATCTTGGTGGCATGACTGGGGTAGCAGAAATGGCAACAGGAAGTAGTCAGGATCTGGACATATGTCAACGGAAGAGCCGACAGGATTTTCTCACCAGCTGGATGTGGGAGAGAAAAAAATCATGGCAGATTCCACAGTTTCTTTTCTACCAGAGATACATGGTAAATTGGGAAGGGGAAGACTAAGATCAGGGAACTGAAAGGTCAAGGGTGTAAGTCGAGAGTTCCTCTCAGGGACTTCCCTGGCGGTCCAGTGGCTAAGAGTCTGTGCCCCCAATTCAGAGGGCCCAATTTGATCCCTGGTCAGGGAACCACATTCCATCTGCTGCAACTAAGAGTTCACGTGCCACAACTAAAGATCCTGCATGCTGGAATGAGGACTGAAAATCCTGCGTGCCTTAACTAAGACCTGGCACAGTCAAATAAATAAATAAATATTTAAAAAAAGAGTTCTTCCTAGAACATGTACCTTTGAGATGCCAGTGAGGGAAGTGAGAAGACTTAAGAGAGATGTAAGAGTTGGTAATTACTGAAATGTGCGGGCTGAGAGTGAGGGGGAAGGGAAGAGAAGGGGACACCCAGGTTTGTGCCTTAGTGAGCTGGGTGAAGGAAACTGCCATTCACTGAACTGAAGAACAGGTGGAAGAGGAGATGGAGACCAAGGGCAAGTGGAACAAGCTCCATTTGGAACATGACAAGGTTGAGATACACGAGGTTATCAGAAGAAGTTCAAAGGAGGGTAGGCAGGGATCTGAAGCCCTGAAGAGTTTCGAGGCTAGAACAGATTTGGTACCAGTAACCCGTAGATGGGATCTGTAATCATTGATAGATTATGAGAGCTTCTCGTCACTGTCCTACATCCCTTCCTGTACTTATTAATCAATTCCCTGAAAAAGCTGTACATACTCTGTTTCCATTTCCTAACCTTCCACTTGCTCCTTGATCCACCATATGAATGAGAACGCTAGTAGTATCCCTTCAATGGACACAACAGACTTTCACCACAATGGCCACAATGTTGCTAAATCCAGCAGATGATTTTCAGTTCTCATGTTGACATCTCAGTGCATTCCCTCCTTTTCCTTTGATTTTCATGACACAACATTCTTCTGATTCTTCTCTGACTTATCTTTTTTGCTGCACCTTTGCTGTTTCTTTTGCAGGATCATTGACCTCTACCCATGCTTAATCACTCAGTTGTGTCTGACTCTCGGGCTCCTCTGTCCATGGGATTTTTTCAGGCAAGAATACTGGAGTGAGTTGCCATTTTCCTCCTCCAGGGGATCTTCCCAACCCAGAGATCAAGTCTTCCTGCTCAGAAGGCAGATTCTTTACCCCATGAGCCATCTGGGGAATGACATAACATTCTTTCTATTCTTTTCCTACTTAACTTTTTTTGCTGCACCTTTGCTGATTCTTTTGCAGGATTGTCAGCCTCTACCCAGTCTGTATCATTTGGAGTCTCTCAACCTTGTGCTTCTCATTTCACTCTGTTTTTTGCCTTTAAAGAATCTCACTCAAGTCCATGGCTTCAATTACTAAGGCTTCAGATGCCAATGATCATGGCTGCTTCATGTAATGTGTGACAACACTATGCAGCCAGTCACACAAATGTAGAGTTACCCCTGAATTCTTTGCCCTGTGCCTCCAGAACCATCCAATCCATTACCCAACCCCTTCTACTTCACCTGTTAAATTATTATTGACTCCATTTGTCTCTTCACTCTATTACCATTTCCTGGGACATTTGTCTCCCTTAGCCCCTTATTCCCGCAGCCCACATAATCTTATCCCTTCCAATGAATATTCAGGGTTGATTTCCTTTAGGATTGACAGTTTGATCTCCTTGCTGTTCAAGGGACTCTCAAGAATCTTCTCCAGCACCACAGTTTGAAAGCATCCATTCTTCAGCGCTCAGCCTTCTTTATGGTCCAGCTCTCCCATCCACACGTGACTATTTGTTCCCATAGCGCCATTTTTCTGTGTTTTTGCCTCTATATGCTTTCAGGGCCTTGTTCCTATGTTTGTTTCTTGAAGCTGTGTTTACCCTGCAACAGAGACTGTCTGTTCACTCCTGAATCCAAGCATCTATCCCCAATCTTAGCACCTAGTATGTATTCATTAAATATTTACTGAATAAATTAAGGAGCCCTGGAGTAAGTGTTTTTAAAAATAAAAGGGACCACTCTTTTGAACATGAGTAAGAGTTTTCTGGGCATCTGTATTATTCCACAAAATAGTCATTATGAGAAGAGATTGATTTTTGAGAATTCTATTTTAATACTGATAGTCAGAAGTCATGTGATACCTTCAAGCTCCCCTAGTATAAAGAACTGGCAAATGCTCAATGACATATATAAGTGCTGAAACATCAGTAAAGCCATTCAACAAATCCTGATTCAATGACCTCTTTCCTGACCCTCTTGATCATTCATAGTTGGCCTGTCTTTAAGCCTTCACTTTTGATCTGCTCATAATATTTTGGCTACCACATTTTAGGTCACAAAAGTCTATATCCCTGTCTTCAGGGGTTCATCTAAGTGATGCATATGGGCTCCAGGAACAGGAGGATAGAAAAAAGATACTAGTATCTCATAATATCTATAAGGGGCTTCTGTACAGTCTTTTTTCCTGTCTGATTACATGAATAAATGTACTCACAGAACATACTAGAATCACAACTATGAAATCTCCTACTTTAGGTCTTCCAAAAAATGATAGATGAACATTTTTTTGAATCAAGATCTATGAGTTATAGGAGACACTGTATAGCACACAAAAAATACAATATTTGTTCATATTAAAAAAAATGTAGGGTGGGATAGGAGAGGACAGAGAGGCTCAAGAGGGAAGGGATATATATATATATATAATTTTGAATGATTCGCATTGTTGCATAGCAGAAACCAAAACATTGTAAAGCAATTATCCTCCAATTAAACAACAACAAAATGTGTAAACCCCCAAAGAAGTGGGGTATGATATTTATTGAGAACATATTACATTCTAAGCACTTTTCCTGCATTGTAATTGTCCTTAGAAAATTCTCAATAAAGAGATACTGTTATCATTCCCATTTTTACATATGGAAACTGAAGTTTAAAGAGATTAAATACCTTATCCAAGGAGTATACAGCGTTAGCAAGTGGAAGTGCCCTTAATCACTACACGGTAATGCTTCCAGAGAGAAAGCAAATGAAAAGAAAGCAGGCAGACTCCTTATAGCCATAACTTCACTTCCAGAAAAGGCAGAGTCATGTAATTGAATGCCACTGAATTTAGAGTCAGAAAAAAATGGGTCTGAGTCTTCACTCTAATCCTCATTAGCTTTGAATTAATCACTTAGGCTTGGAAGGTCACTTTCCTCAAATGTAACGTGGGGCTAATAGTGTTCTTATTCAGGATGGTAGTGTGAATTATCACATGACCTGATGACATCACACAACATCTGTGATATCACCAAATTTTCACTCCTTACTCTGTCAACCTCAAAAGCATGACTTAAGGAGATAATGTCGTGAAATATTATACAAGTGTGTATATACATATACATATAATATATACACATATTTATAGCAGAAATGCTTTAATAAATTCAAGTATCTTGATTAGCTGTAACACAGCTCTCTCATTGCCCAGAGAGCAAGTTCCCCAACCATTTGACCATTTGCAAAATATTAAAGCTTCTGCCACACACTTCACAAGTCCAGTCTTTTTGTCCCTAAAGCCCACTCGCTCTGCCTGAAGTGGGCAGGCAGGCTGCACATACAGCCCTGCAGATGGGAGGCTTCAGTGTGGCTATGGGAAAGCAGCCTCCAAAACACTTACGGAAAAAGCATTAGGTCCAATCTTGAAAATTAATGTTAACTTCAGATGTTCAGATTTGAGTGGGGAAGGCCCTGGTCTACTTCAGACAGGATCCAGTTATCTCACTTAATAACACAGTTGTAAATCTGAACAAAATTAAAAAGAGATCAAACCCTGTAGACAAACGCTTTGGCTAAATGCCCTCTCTTGTGATCTGAATACCAACTACTGTGTTGTATAGTCATTTATAAAGGGGCTTGGAGGTAGGCAATAGTAGGGGGAAGGGGTCATTAATTTCAGCCCACCCAGAAAGGTGTTAACTATGCCCCATCCTTCTGGCTAGATGATAATTAAGCCGCCTCTTTTGTGCCTCCCCAGAGGAGGCATATATACTGTATTACTCCACAACACAGTTCGTGCAGTGTCATTGCAGTGAATCAAATCTTGTTTATCCTAAGGATGGGGCGGGCTCACCCAGCTAGGGGTTTTCTTTTTAATTGGGGTTCACAGCAGAGTGAACACCCTTTGGCTGAAAATTCTAGATAGCTCTGGGGCACGTTTGGTTAACTCCCTCCCTGCCAGTCTCTTAGAGATTGCTGAATATCATCCATACAAATACTTCCCCCTACAAAAGGTCTAGCAGGCATCTCATGTGACAAGAATTCTCTCAAGTCTTTCCCAAGAGCGTGTGATATCCACAATAGCTTCATTAGTCTTCACATACTGCTTTTCTATTTGGGGATCATAAACCAATTGTTAGTATCTAAGACAGTGTTAAGCATTTTCACATTCATTTTGCACACTACAATCTTGAAGCCTTGAGATGTCCCGATGTGTCCAGGAAAAAGGTCAGTTAATTGGAAAGCAAAGTGTAGGATCTCCCCACATTCATGGGCTGGAATAACATGAACTCCATCCTGGGGACCTCTGAGCAGCGGCTTGGGGTAAAAAAAGAAACTGTGTCTTGGACTGCCTTTAATTTTGACTGAAGCCCCAGTCTGGCCTTTCTGTCATTGCCAGTAGAGTTTGGAGCTGAAGGGTTCTGTTTGCTTTTGATCCTAAGAACAATGAAATGGAGGAGCAAGACCCCAAGTAGCCCCAAGATTAGGAAGATCTCTGCTTTGTAGTCCCCTATGGTGCTGTCTGGTACACCTCAGGCCTCCATGCTTCTTTTCTGTG
Organism: Okapia johnstoni; assembly: GCA_024291935.2. NCBI lineage: Eukaryota > Metazoa > Chordata > Mammalia > Artiodactyla > Giraffidae > Okapia > Okapia johnstoni. The sequence continues at coordinate 7,980,444 of CM044326.1, forward strand.
TGGCTCGTAAGTGATGTACCAGATCTGATTCAATCAACTTTCCTGAAACTCAGTTTTGTCATTTGGTAAAAATAAAGGTAAAATATAACTTTTACCAACTTGCAATGATGACTCAAACAAATAATGAATGGAAACGCCTGGCACCTAACAGGTACTTCATTCATATCATTATTTTTTCATAATTCTCATTTCCATGTATGAATGTATACATTTTATCCCTTACTTGTCTGCAAGAATCTAAAAGGCAGGATGCGACAGATTTATCTCTGATGTTCCCTTCATGAATGTTGACTGAATTAATGTTAGCACTCCAAGTGGTATCTAAATAGCACTTCATTCAGAGTAAGAAACTGTCAGACTGCATCATACACAATGAATAACAGTTCAAGCCTAAGGCAGGGGTAGCCATTCATTATCAAAGTAGGGTTTAATGAATCTGTTTCAGACAGGCCAGTTGAAAGAGAAATGTAGAGGATTTATCATGATGGAACTGGAAACGGGCTAAGGATTTGGGTGGGACCAAAACAGATGAGTAGTTGTTTTCTGGAGGAAAAACGTAGAGGAAAATTTTGGAGGCTAAGGCAAAATAAAATAAAATGATGCTTATATGAACCATGGAGGAAAATGTGTGCCTTAAGTACATGTAATGTAATTATCTACATCTCAAAGAGATGGTTGTGAGATGCCCAGAGCAGTGAAGTTTGACTGGCAAGAAATCCAATCCATCAACATTCCAAACTAAATTCAGTGGGAGAATCCTCATAAATGGTTAGACATGTCTTAATGGGGCAGTCAGGAGGACTGAAGTGGACAGATCTAGGATCCTCACCCTTTATGCTCCTTTTCCATCCTCTCTTCAATCAGACCAACACACTTATCATTTCACTCCCTTCAAAATTGATATTATACATCAGTTTGCATTGAGGAAAAAAAGACTTTATAAAAAACATACCATTAAAATGACTGGAAGTGAATAAAGAAATTGTACTTCTGCCACAGTGATGATAAAGTTTAAATTCTGAGCTTGGTATTTTTAAAAATTCAATGCTTGCATCTACCTAGAGCAAAACATCAACAACCACAAAACCTCTTAGGAGAGAGGAGTGAGAAAGCTAATTCAAATCTCTGGGCTGGTGCTTCTTTGGGTAATGTGTTACCTGACACGGGGCATTAATATTTCACATGCCAGAGAGGAACTTGCCTGTCACACAACGAGACAGCGACAGCGACCTGACTTCTACTAGCCGGGTGCTCAGCAAAGGGCAACCAGGGAAAGGGGAAAGGAAGAGATGGCCCTAAGGCAAGCTCAACATTTAACTGGCTTTAAAAAAAGGAAGGATAAATGTAGATCAAGGCAGCATTTAGAAGAAATTTAAAAAGATAAATGTAAAGGAAATTTAAATATTGCTTTTAGAAATGCATCAGTATGTTTCTCTGAGGGAAGATACGTATGGGTCTCAGCAACAATGTTGTGACTTATTTCTTTTAAAATTTACATGAGAGCAACTCTTTCGGCTGTAATAAAGTGAAGCCACAGCAAAACATAAGGACAATGAATACTCAAAATGAGAATTAGAGTAAATTTAAAGACATTGAAATCTTTCTATTTTATTCAGTTTTGCAGTTTTTGCAACTCTTACCCATATATTTAAATACAATTAAAACTGAGTCTAATATTCTCTTTGGACAAGCAGGAAAAAAATGCATTCATCTTTCCTAACCTAGATAGCAAATGTCATTTTGCTCAACTCAGACTTGCCTGAGTCTGCAGGACAAGTTTGGGGTAAATTTGGGACAGGAAAAAAAAAAAAACCTTCACTTTTCTTAGTTTTCTTTCTTAATTATGAAAGGGACTTTATATTCAGCTCTATATTCTCTGAAAATAGTATAGCGTATAGAATATGATAGATTTTTTTAAATGTAATCATGATAAAATATACAACGATAAAGTTTACATTTTAACCCCTTTTAAGTGTAGAGTTTAGTGGTATTAAGTCCTATACATTCACAATATTGTGCAACCATCACCAGTACCCAGGACCGTTTTTCATTTTGCAAACTAAAACTCTCTGCCCATTAAACACTAACTTTCCAGGCCCTTTACCCCCAAGCACCCCACAATGACTCTGTACCATCTCTGAGAATCTGACTACTCTAGAACTTATGTATGTAGAATCACATAGGATTTGTCCTTTTGTGTCCAGATTGTTTAATTTAACATATTGCCCTCAAGATTCATCTATGTGGCAGCACGTAACAGAATTTCCTTCCTTTTTAAGACTAAATAATATCCAATCGGATGCAAACCACATTTTGACTCTCCATTCATTGATCAATGGACATGTGAGTCATCAGACATATTTTCTGAATGAATGGGGGATGAAGGAATGGATAGAGTGAATGAGCAAAGGGGAAAGACTTACATTTTGGAGAAAAACAGAGCCAGGTCAAGACCTGGTCCAACACTACCAACTTTGTAATCTGGGTAAAGGACTGCACCTCCCTGAATCTCATTTACTCATCTGTAACGAAGACAGGAAACTCAATTAGAAAACTAACCAGCACATGACTGGCTCTTGGAAAATGTTGTCTGCCCTCCATCTGTGAGGCCCCAGGGCTGGAAGTGTTGGTCATTCTTCCCTCAGCTACTTGCACAGAACGACAGCAGAGCTGGCCGCAGGGATCTCAATCTCTGCAGCAGAAAAGGAAGCAACTGTTAAGTCCCAGCATACACCATGCCCTCTTTGAAACCTCTTTCACTGACTGTGAGAAGAGAAGGAACCTGTGAACTATCTGCACAAGGATAAAACTCTACGTAACAAATACATGCACACCAGTACTTATCTGTTACTTGACAATGTGATGTTTGTAGGACAATCTCAGGTGAATACAAAACACAAAATACAAAAACTCCTAGACTAATTATTTCATGGCAATCCTTGAGGGGTAGAACCTCCAGTCTCACTCTAGAAAGGTCAAGTGGACCCTTCCAATCATATACAGTAAACCTACCTCACCTGGGGAATGCTGTAATACCACCCTGCTTCTTTGGATGAGCCTTGGTCTAGACCTTGAGGGTATTCTGTGTCCAAGAAGATGTTCCCTGTGTAGTCTAAATCTATGCCTATTTGAATAATCACATCCTACCATCTTTCTCTTTTGGTCCCCAAAGAGTACCCGAGCCACTGAGGAGAGGCCAAAGTTGCTTCCATTTTTCTGTGAATCAAGATGGCTACTCTCTCCCAAGTGGGGTGGACAAGTCAAGTGCCTGGGGTTGGGTTTCCTGTCAGCCTAGGCACCTCTAGGAAAGGCAAAAGGACCAGCTACCTCAGTTTCCAAATATGTCAAAAAAGTGCCAATCTTTTGTGCAACAAGTGCCCCACTGTGTGTAGATAGAGATGCTCTGAGGGCGGCCATCTTTCTTTCTATTATTACTTTGCCTTCAGTGATTGCCAAAGCCCTCAAGTGCTTGATGTGCTTGCCTAGAAGCAGCAGTGCTCAGTCCCTGCTTGAAAGGGGTTGACAGTATCTAAGTAGTTAACCCTTGCCCTGCTGAGCAAGCGCTATGTGATCACACACATATAAACATTTCCTCCATGTGGACGAGCAAAGAGGAGCAGCTATTTTTGCTTGCAGAAGCTGTGCAAAAGATCAGCTCCACCTCAAAATCAAAGCCTCACAGGTAGTATAGGTGAAAACCCCATGGAGAAAATAAAACTGGAGCTACAAAGCTGATCTTGGTTCACAGACAGTTTTGAAAAACTGGCCCCATCTTTTGAAAGGCCAGTTAATGGTGCTCTTTTGCAAATTACCTCTCATTGGGTAGTGACCAGACTGATCAAGATCATTTTGATCCCACTACTCTTGGGAAGTAGAGCACTTGAAATTCAGCATCATTCATTCTCGCTGCACATGCTGGAGCGCCAGGACTTTGATTTTCTTTCGGCTTCTGAATGTCCAGCTGTCCCTAAGGCTACATGGCTCGTAGGCTTATCTTCTTCTTTTTAATTTAAATCTAGATGATGCAACAACCACAAAAACCACTAAAGCCCACCCTACCCCCCACAAACAGATACACATGGTGCTGGATTATTGCATTTACCTCCCCCCTAATTAACGAGCACTGTCTAAGTCAACAATTATTTTTCTCAACATATAAAAACCAAATAAACAGGGAGAAATTGAGAACTATAAAGAAAATGTGTAAGAATTAACCAGAGAGATAATTTGCTCTGCTTAAACCAGATGAAAACTGAGGTTTATAAATTTGAGAGTAGAAGACTTATACATACATAAATGTGTGTATATATATACATACATATATATATATATATATTTTTTTTTTTTTCCTTTTGGGTTTTGCAGCCTAATATTTAAAAGTGAAATATTCAGTTATTTGAGGGTGGGTGATTTTTAGCAAAAGGGTTTATCATTTAGTAACTGGAGAAATAAAAGCTGCCTTTCCAACATGGCATTAAAACTCTCTAGTAAAATAGGGAAAATGAAGGTCTAAGATGACAGTCTTTATCAAAGTGTTTATAGAGACATTATATGTTCCCGTAATTGTTTAGGCCAGTGAATTAATGAATCCTCCCTGTAAGCCTCCATTTGAAATGATTTCGATGGTGTCTGCAGCTCGGCTGCTTCGGAAAAGCCTGTTGTCTGCAGCTCGGGAGAAGGGCCTTGAACCCTGCCATTCAATCCCTTTCAGCCCATCAGCTGAGTCTAATTGCCAGAAAGCACACGAGACCCCCAAGCCTGATTGTTCCCCCACCTCCTTTGAGGTTTGGAGGCATGAAAAGCAAAAGGGAAAAAAAAAAAAAAAAGCTCCCTTTTGATCTTCTGTTTCTCTCTCTCTCCCTCTCTCTCTCTTCCTTTTTTTGTCTGCCCACTCCTACTCTGAGAATGACACATTTCTTTATAAGGCTTCTTCTCCTTCTTATAAAGACAATAATTAATAAGGCCTTTATAAAATGAGGCTTGAATTGGTGTCACCTCAGGGGTGGTCTGGGGCTCTGAAGTGAAACCTCGGTGGGCCCCGGCCTTGTCCGGCCTCTGCACAGGTCAGGTTTAAATACCCTGACCCCAATTTTCAGTCTCTTTCCCTAATGAGGCGATTCGCACAAGGATACAAAATTATACGAGGAGAGAGAGGAGACAAAAGAGCCAAGGTGTAGTTGACACCACACAAGCCACATTTTATTATTATCTTTGTGCCTGTGACATCACAGCTGTGGATGTCCTTAAAGCAAAGCGTTTTCCCCCGGTTCCCATGGTGAGCTGTGCAGAATGACTTCGCAGACCCCCGTGAGCTTGACAAGCTCGGAGAGGAGCGGCCTGGTGGAGCCAGTGACCAGCGCCCAGGCCTTCCCCGACTACACAAGTATTACACGGGGCTCTTTCTGAATTTCTGCACCACTGCCTTCTGTCAATGGCTTGGATAAAACTGCATTATTTGTATCCATATAATTTTACAGGCTTATCATGTTGACATCAAGAGTTTAAAACGTTCTCCCGTGCCTGTTATCTGCCCTGGATCTGGCTAAAAGCAGGCTGGCTTTGAACGGAGCAGGATGGGAATACATTCTCTTGCCAGAATGTCTAATAGGCTTTTAAAATAGCTGTGTAACCTAGTAAATGATATGCGTACTTTGTCCAGAGTTGCTAATCATGGGGTGGATGATTTGTACGAATTCTATCTTTTTGGCTTAAAACATTTTTTCACCAATAAAATGATGCGACTGAAGGAATGGAAGAGAGAGTAAGTTGGGAGTTGTAGTGGGAAATATAAAGCCAAGTTTTTTCTCTTTTGCTATGACTTCTTGCATCTGATACTTTTCAATCAATTTTGAGCTGATCTCAATTCAGAATCAAAAATAAATAGAAACAAAACTACATTAAGAGAACCAGGTGGAATCTCAATGTACAGCCAAGTTTCAAATGCTAAATGACTACCAGTCCAGAAAAAAAAAATGTGTTGCAAAATAAATATTCTAAATCCAGTTATACCAGTTATACACAATGAAATGAATTGAGATGTTTTTGTTTTTAAATGATGTTTTTGCTTTTTTGTCAAATGGGTAGATCTCTTTCATTTCTGCTCATAAAGAATGGTATCAGATACTTTCAGATAGATTATAGCAAAATAATCACCATCCCCAAAGAATCACTACACATTAACTTCATACAAATATGAGTAATTAAATAAGACCACTGTCTCTGAATAATGCAGGGAAGAAAATGTATCATAATATTAGATTTTTCTATGATATGGCTGATCCTTAATGGCCTTTATTTAATAGGAAGTGTGGGCTATCAGTGTACTCTGTTTAAATTGCTTTCATCTTAGAATTCTGTTCACTGGTGCCATGATGGTCTAGGAATTTTTTTTTTTTTTTTGAGGTTTAGGCAGAAAGAAATGTCAGTGAACTTGAGGGAAACAAATCCTTTGAGTAAAAGAAATAGAAGAGGGTTTATAAAGAGAGAAAGGGATCTCTGCCTCCCAGGATGATGGGAGATGATGTTGGGAGATCCTTCTCCTTGTGAGAAGGAGGACCATGTAAAAAGTTCTGGCCAATGAGCTATGAGCAAAGTGATGAGTGTCATTTCTGGATCAAACATTTAACTACCATGGCAAGACCTTCCAGAGACCTTTTCTCACTGGTGTGATGATTGATGATGATGGTTAAATGGTAACAGTCAATCTGGATGCTCTACTTAGAGCATCTGTGTCATAGCAGGGATATGTGTGAGGAATCAGCCTTAGCTGTTTCAAGCCACTGGCATTTTAGGACTGTGTGTTACTGCAGCATGACCAGTATACTGTGGATGGACTGGACAAATTCTACCGGTTGAGCTGAGACAAAGCACAATGTACCACCTTGACTGAGGGACAGCAAAAAAGATGTGATCAACTTGAAATTGTTGATCATTATATGATTTCACGTACATGTGGAAACAAACAACAAACAAAACAGAAACACATTCATAGATAAAGAGAACAAACTGCTGTTTATCAGGGGAAATAAATTTCCTGCTATAGAATAAATACGTCACAGGGATATCATGTACACCTAGGAACGACTGTCACTAATATTGTAACAACTGTGCATGATGATAGATAGTAACTGGACTTACTGTGATGATTATTTCACAATGTATAAAAATATCGAATCACTATGCCATACACCTGAAACTAACATGGTATTGTATGCAAATTGTTAACAATTAAAAAAGCTACCTAAGGATGAAGGATGTCAACCAACCCAATTCTCCTTAAGCCACATAAATATTACATTGATTACATTAGATATGAAAAATATTGAAGAGCAGGAAATGAAAAAATAAATAACCATAATATTCTTGACAGATCATTTTTGTTTTAGGAAATACTGCACATGAAGTTGTAAGGATGAACATGTATGATAAATAATATAGTACTTTGTTTAGTAAAATAGAAATCAGCAATTATAAATTTCAATACCTTGGTGGGATCAATCAGATAACATACATTTACGAATTATTAATCAGGAAACTGTAAAACAACAGAAGTGTTGCTTGTGGAGCTGGAAACACCTGCCAAGCCTGAAGGTATTCAAAATAACAATAATAATAGTAACACGATAATGGAATTTAACAATGGACAGACCAAACTTGTGGTCTAAATTCAGCCCTCAGATACCAGTTTTCTACTCCTAGGAGATGATGTCTCTGGACTGAAAGTATCTTGGAGACCCTCCATGAGCTTCAAGTATACATCACAGAATCCTTGATTCAAACAACTTTTTACTATGAAATTGTTTTAGAGTAGAAAGATTTTCATGATTGAGGACTGGTTTTGGCTCATGTGTGAGACCTAAAATACTTTCAAATAAATTGTTGTCAAATGGACCTGAGCTTTGATTCCAACTCTGCCACTTGGACTGATGTTACTTAGGGCATTAAACCTTTCTGAGTCCCAATTTTTTTTTCCTGTGTAATGGTGGAGGGGGTGGGGTGTACCAATTCTCAGAATAACATCTAAACAGTTAGAGAGCAGCTCTAAATAGGATGAGAGTCAGCGGTTCAAGCACTGGTCCAGAGGCCGTGGGTCCACAGCCAACTGGAGAGCTGACTGGGAGTCAGAGTTGGAGATGCACAGATGCTAGTGGAAGAGGAACGTCGGAGCAAGAGGCAGCATCTGCGCCGCAGAAGCTACCGTGCCTTCTGAATCTGCGCAGCCGAGAACAGCACTTTCTTCTGTGCTGCTCCAGGACCTTACAGCTTGGAAAAACTTATCTTCCAAGGGAAACCCCAAGTCTTTAGGATCATAATAGGTACACATCCCCCTCCATCGATGGTCTGGAGAAAGAAGAATTTTTATGGATCAAGTCCCTTTTTCTGTGCTACTTCATCATGCACACAGCAACTGGAAGGGAGCCTGACCTTTGGCCTTGTTAGCCAGGCACCAGCCCATTGAGCCACTAGCTGCGCACTGAGCGTCCACAGGCAGTCACACTCGGGATCTGCCCGCTTGTTACGAGACATTCTATTACTCCATCGTCTGTCAGTGCTGCAGTGTTGGCGGATATCTTTGGCTACAGTAGTATTCCTTGAAACAATTAGGAATATGGAAAATAAAACGTGTTTTAGAATAACTCTTTACCCTAAGAGTCTTTGTTTTGTTTTTTTTTTTTACCTTTATGATTTCTGTCAAAATTTTAACTGGTTGTTCTCTAATTTAAGAACTGGATCCTTATGTCTCTACACATATCCTACACTTTTGAGTTTTTTAAGATCTATAATGGAGAAGACAGATCACTGGACTTCTCACTGAATAACTTCTCATACCGTAAAATGAATTTATGCGTTATCCAGAGACAATTGTTAAGATGCAGATTTCAACTCAGCAGGTCTGGAGTGGGATCTGAGTTTCTACATCTTTAGCAAGTGTTTGGTGATGGTGAAGTTACTGGTCCCCAGACCACTTTCAACAGTAGGGATTAGACATGTTCCTCAATGTATCTGAGCTTTACTTACCAAATTTGTAAATGGATTTAATAGTACTCACCTTACAAAGTTTTGGGTAATATAAGTATACAAGTGAAAATGTGACTAATTTATAAATGAATATATCAAGTAGAAGGGATTCCCTGGTAGCTCACTGGTAAAGAATCCGCCTGCCAATGCAGGGCTCAATCCCTGGGTCAGGAAGATCCCCTGGAGAAAACAGCCATTTACGCCAGTATTCTTGCCTGGGAAATCCCATGCACAGAGGAGCCTGGCGGGCTGCAGTCCATGGAGTTGAAAAGAGTCAGACACAAGTTAATGACTGTGCATGCAAGCCCACATCAAGTAGGTAATACACAAAACCCAAGATTATCAGACCTAGGAGTGCTTTCTCAATAATAATCTAGAAGACTACTATGTAAAAAAAAAAATTGAACAATAAAAGGGACGCTGAGGAGTAGTACTTACTACCAAATGACAGAACTCACTGACGATTTAACCTTTCTGTTCACATAAGAATAACTGGGAGAGAACAAACCATGCTAAGAAAAATGAGGCTGTCACCTTTGCCATGCCCAAAGTCAGGACTAGATCCTTCAGCAGTCAGCATCTCAGAGGCCAATGAAAGTGAAATAACCACCTACAGCTGTATGAAGATCTGTGAAGACTGACTTCACAAGGAGAACAGAGAGAATGGAAGTCCCAGAGGTGAGTATCATCGGGTAAAGAAAACGGTCAATCTAGCATAGATCACTGGAGACAAGACCTGGTTTGGGACAGAAAAGCAGGCCAAGGAATTGACAGGTCAAACCACTGACTAAAGACAGAAATTTTTGAAATGAAAAGTCTGTAATTATTTATCCAAGATTCTCAGAGCCAGATATATTTCAGAATTCAGAGTCTTAAGATTTTGGAAAAGGATATTGACTGATAGGGAGAAGGCAATGGCAACCCACTCCAGTACTCTCGCCTGGAAAATCCCATGGACGGAAGAGCCTGGCGGGCTGCAGTCCACGTGGTTGCGAAGAGTCAAGACACGACTGAGCAACTTCACTTTCACTTTTCACTTTCATGCACTGCAGAAGGAAATGGCAACTCACTCCAGTATTCTTGCCTGGAGAATCCCAGGGACAGAGGAGCCTGGTGGGCTGCCGTCTATGGGGTCGCACAGAGTCGGACACGACTGACGTGACTTAGCAGCAGCAGCAGCACTGCCTGATAGCCTCAGTGAGGTCTGAGGTAACCTCCACTTCCCTACCATTATTCTAATGCAATATTTCTGATTAAAATACATGCCAGTCACAGTAAGTAGGAGAAATAGAGATTGCAGTAGCCTCAGGGCAGTACACGTTATGTCTGTCACCAGATAAATTATGGAGCAACAGAACTTTTTGTTTTGAGCTTTTTGAACTTTGAAATTACAGACGAGGAATTGTATATTGATAGTGCTATAGAATTATAACTGAGTCTGTCACTCACCATTGCTATCTCTCTCTCTCTGCCATCTATTCACATAAATACATAAACAATTTAGTAATCTGTTAGTACATTTCAAAGATGAGTTTTATCATCTTGTTCACCAAATTCCTTTATTAATGTATAAAATCTGACTTTCAAACCCCCACACTTGTTGAGACATGTGTCCTGGAGGTAATGAAGGCGAGATGCCACTATAGTAAGGAAGTGATCCCACAATAAATGAACAGAGCCTGAAAAAAACACCCCTAAATTCTTGCTGTCACTCCAAGAGTCTCACATGCCCTTTGTAAACTATCATGTGCCCTGGCATGGGAGAGAATCCTGAAGATAATGGTGCCTCCCACCCCCTGCCACAAAGGGTATATTTCCCAATCTACCTCTAGGACAAAGGGAGGGCTTCATTTTTATATACAAATAACTGTATTAAGGCCTATTTTACATTTTATATATGGGATTCCCTGTTGGCTCAGACGGTAAAGTGTCTGCCCGAAATGCGGGAGACTCAGGTTCGATTCCTGGGTCAGGAAGATCCCCTGGAGAAGGAAATGGCAACCCACTCCAGTACTCTTGCCTAGAAAATTCCATGGATGGAGGAGCCTGGTGGGCTACAGTCCATGGGATCGCAAAGAGTCGGACATGACTGAGGAACTTCACTTTCACTTTACATCTTATATAATGAGAGGGGGATACTTTATAAATGATCTTCACCACTACAAATTTACAACTTGAACACCATTTCACTCTCATGTGCTTGAATGGGTAGCTCAGATGGTAAAGAATCAGTCTGCAATGCAGGAGACCCAGGTTCAACCCCTGGGTCGGAAAGATCCCATGGAGAAGGAAATGGCAACCCACTCAGTATTCTTGCCTGGGAAATCCCCTAGACAGAAAAACCTGGTGGGCTACAGTCCATGGGGTCACAAAAAGATACAAGTGAGCAAAGGATACTAACGTTAACTACAAACTCACAATTTGAACACCATTTCACTCTCGTGTGCTTGAATAGGATCGGCTAATCTGACCTGAAAATTCCAAAAACTTCTGATTCATCTGATAGCTTTTTCTGGTTTGTTAATTTAAAATAGTACTCATATTTAATTTACTAAGTGACGTATGCTGTTTTTCCAACTTTGAGGACATTTGTGGCATATGACAATTAAGATGTGGGTTCTTTTCTTTCTGTTCTGTACATTGCTCTTTGTGGGTGTGTGTCTTCTGAAATGTTTTTGATGCAAAAAGTCAGGGAAGAGGATTGCAAAGAGAATGTGTGTAGAGAAGAGAAGTGTGAAGAACTAAGATTTCAAACAAACTTCTCTTGGTTCTATGTAAATTAATTCCCTAATGTAAGGTTATAACTTCTATATACATTTTTAACAGAAAGAAATCTCCCTGGTGTCAAAGTACTAACTTTATAATTCTCTTTTCACCCTCACCAACTCCCAGCAATGGTGTCAAACTTAATTAACTTGTGGCTTAACCACATTTACAGTGTCCCTGGGCCAGTTTTTATTAAGCAAGTGACTCAGATAGAGGGTCAAGGCTATTTTTCCTCCATGTGAGTCACTAAATGTACTTTGCTGTGTAGGTGGACATAAAATCAGCGAAAATATGCAAAGTCACTGAGTTTGTAACAGATTCTCTTTTTTTTAAAAAAAAGGTTTTAAAATGAGTTTTTTCTTTTTAATTTCCCCAATGAATGCAGGGGAAATGGTGACACAGTCATAGATTGAAAGTCCAACAATTAGGCGTTCCTTTTTCTCTCTGTTTGTGCTCATTGCCAACACAACAGAGATAAAATAATAGTGAACTCTAGTTCACGTTATAATCTAGTTTTAAGTGTTTATATAACAGACACTTGAATGAAAGTGCTCCTCTCTCATTTGATATGAAATTTAAAATTAAACAATAAATGTTTAATTGTGTAACATTTGCTTTTCATTGAGAAACTGAAATGATGACACTCGAGATTTAGAACTATTGCAAACGTGTGTGTGTGTGTATGTATATATACACACACACATACTCACTTTTCATTTTATAGAATTTCTACCATGATGGTCAACCTCACAGAAATCAAACTACTTATGGCAAAGGATAAAGCAAATCAACTTGTCAATTTCCACCACTTCATACAGCACATATTTAAAACTATGCCTGAAACGGCCAGAGTTAAGAGCAGACAAGCACTTCTCACAAGTAAAACCGCAGGAATAAAAAACTTCATTGCTTCATTTTTTCTTTCCAAAATGAACACACGGCTGAAATTCACAACTTGGAAAAATTCTGTGTTATTGGTACAGCAGTTTTACCCAGTGAAGTAATTAAATCAGAATGAACCGATTGTCTGGACTTCAACTTATTCCGGCTGGGAATGCCTCATGACTTTTCTCATGATGTGGAAACTGCTGGTTTAAGGGCATGATTAGTAGAAGTGTTCTCATGATCAGCTCATTCTGAGAGTGTATACCTGGAAGCCCACATCCTTCCCCCTTCAGTCAACACAGATCTAAGAATCAGAGAAATAGCAATACCATGTCCCTCCTTGTGAGGTCACCCACCGCTAATGAGCTCAGTAATTAGCACATATCAGCCATCAGCCCACTAATGCTCATCCCCAGGGTCCCCTCCAGGGAAGCTACTCAGACTGAAGCCCAATAAAGACATCTGTGCTTGTCTCCCCTAGATGCAGCTCCTAAAGAAGTTGCATTGGTAGGTATTCTTTCTTACACATCATGATGTTCTTATATAGTAAAAACAATGTCAACATATCTGTGCACTAAAATATTTGAACACTGTATTCTCTGGGATGAGTCATTGTTCCTTTGATGACAGTACTATAATTCTCCTATGGACTTTCCTTATAAACTATGGGCTTCATACTTCCGAAATATGAAAAGTATGTTTCTCCCCACTAAATAGTATTTGATTATATTCATAAATAGAAAACAAAATGGGAATTTTGTATCATTGAATATACATCCTTTAAAATGTTGACTGCAAACATACCTTTGGTCACTCAGAAAACTTTGCCTTAATTAATATAAAGAATCAAAGACATCATTTCTCATACCCTGAGATACAGGAAAAATCAAAGAACGCAATTTTAGATCTATTTTACTAGGAATACTGCCTAGAACTGCTTTCTCATACAACATATGCTTGTAAACAATTGAATATGTAGATATACAAGGTTATGGGTTTGCCAGGTGGTGCAATGGTAAGGAATCCACTTGCCAATACAGGAGACACAAGAGATGTGGATTTGATCCTTGGGTCAGGAAGATTCCCTGGAATAGGAAATGGCAGCCCCCTCCAATATGCTTTCCTGGAAAATTCCATGGACAGAGGAGCCTGGCAGACTACAGTCTATGGGGTCACAAGGAGTTGGACACAACTGAGCATGCACACATCACATCACATACAAGATTCTATGCAAATACTTACACAGAGAGATAATTTCAATGACATCATGGGCTTATTTTATTGGGATTAATATAGTCTAGATGCTGTTTTTCAACTTGAGCCATCACTATAGAAAATGGAAAAGCAGGCGCATTTCAGCTGAAATTCAATGGTCGGCCATTAGGTTGCACTTGAAATTGAGTTGGGTGCAAAGAACAGGGAAGCGAGAAGGCAAATGCTTTTAAAGTTCACCATCTCTGTGATCCCTGCTCTGTGGGGAAAGTAAGTAAATAAATAAATAGGTAAGAAACTTGAGCAAAAGGGGATTCTACTTTTAAAGCTCTTCTCAGAAGAGTCTTAGGTATGAAACAAACATTATTTCTGACCCTAAAAACTCTGAGAAACATGTGTATTTTTACTAAAGGGTTCCTTGAGGGCACAATAATGAAAAAGGGTTCATTCAACTAAGTACAATAATACTTCCTAACAATTCTCTTTACCTGTCCATCTCCCTAAAGTTACTCTTTGTGATTTACTTAGGTCTTTCTGTCTTTAAAAATTCCCATCCTCCTCTAATGCTCAGCCTCACCATCTCTCATCTCTCCTCTACCCTACTTCTTGTTTCCACTTCATACTTTCCTCTCTATTATGCCTCTCGCATTCCAGGTGAAGCAATTTCCCGTCTGCTATTCTCCAGCTATGCAGCTCTACCCATAATAATGATAGATTCAACAAAGGTCAGCAGCAGAGTCAAAAAGGAAAGGCTGCAAACTGTGCTAAACTCAGGCTTATCAAGGTGTAATTTACATAGAGTTTATTTATCCCTTTGAAATGTAGAGTTTAATGAGTTTTATAGATATGTATATTTATGTCACTACCACCATCAATAAATAAAGGTTAATTACCTGAAACAGTTCCTTCATGCCTCCTTACAATAAATCCCCTCCTTCCATCCTCTCACGAAATCATTCATCTGATTTCTGTTTCTATAATTTTGCCTTTTCCAGAAGTTACCTGTATTAGTTTCCTAAGTCTGCTGTAACCAAGTGTCAAAAAATTGGTGACTTAAACAACACAAATTTATTATCTCAAAGCCCTAGACGCTAGAAGCCTGTGACAGCTATCAGCAGGGTTGGTTCCTTCTGAGAGCAAAGAGAAAAATCTGGTCCAGGCCTCTTTCCTTGGTGTGTAGACAGCCATCTTCTCCCTGTGTCTTCACATACCTTCCCCCTACGAATGTGTGTGTGTTTCCAGATTTCCCCTTTTAATAAGTACACTAGTAACTGGATTAGGACCGACCATAACCTAAATGACCTAATTCAACATGACTACCTCTGTAAAAACCCTTATCTCCAAACATGGTCACATCAGAGGTACTTGGGCTTAGGACTTCAAAAATGATTTTGGGGAACGCAACTCAACCATACATCACATAAATGAAACAATGCAATACATACCCGTTTCCTTTGGTCTTCTATCATATTGCATACTACTTTTGAGATTTACCTAAAATTTCATTGCATATGTCACAACTTTGTTCCCTTTTACTACTAAGTAGCATTCCAATTTATGGATGTACCACAATTTTGTGTTCATTTACAAGCTTA
This sequence comes from Okapia johnstoni, assembly GCA_024291935.2. Classification (NCBI taxonomy): domain Eukaryota; kingdom Metazoa; phylum Chordata; class Mammalia; order Artiodactyla; family Giraffidae; genus Okapia; species Okapia johnstoni. The sequence continues at coordinate 7,995,920 of CM044326.1, forward strand.
TGGATAGCTCAGTAATCTCTAGTTTGGTGTTTTTATTAATAAGTGACTATAAGCTTCTGCATATAGATCTTTGTGTGCATGTATGCTTTTACTAGGTAATGTCTAACAGTAGAATTGCTGGGACATATAAATGAATGTTTAATTTTATAAGAAACAGTCAAACTATTTTCCAAAGTGTCTGCAGTATTCTGCATTCTTATCAGAAATGTAAGGTATTTCACTTCCTCCACACTTCACCAGCACTTTTTATTGTCCATTTTCTTAGGTTTCACCATTTTAGTAGGCGTATTGTGATATGGTTTTAGTTTTCATGAGCACCTTTTCATGTGCTTTATTCTTTTATCTCATTTTTATTGGATTGCTGTCCCTTTTATTGAGTGGTGTTCTTTATAAAATCTGAATATAAGACCTTTATACATATATGCTTTATGAATACTTTCTCCATGATCTGCTACTTGTCTTTTCATTTTCTTAATCAGGTATCTCAAAGAGAAGAGGAAGCAGTTCTATTTTGATATTTTGATCTTGTCATGTAAACAATTAAAGAGGGACAATGTTTGAATGAGTGTTAACAAGAAAAGTTTACTAACTTCACATACTGAGTAAACGTTTAGTGAAACAAATGAGAATACTCTTCGGATAACTCCTTCTTCCCACCTGAGAATTCCTCCAATTCCTTGAAGATTTTCAGTTCAGCTCAGTTCAGTTGCTCAGTCGTGTCTGACTCTTTGAGACCTCATGAATCGCAGCACACCAGGCCTCCCTGCCCATCACCAACTCTCACTGTTTACCCAAAAACACATCCATCAAGTCGGTGATGCCATCCAACCATCTCATCCTCTGTTGTCCGCTTCTCCTCCTGTTCCCAATCCTTCCCAGCATTAGGGTCTTTTCCAATGAGTCAACTCTTCGCATGACGTGGCCAAAGTACTGGGGTTTCAGCTTCAACATCAGTCCTTCCAATGAACACCCAGGACTGATCTCCTTTAGGATGGACTGGTTGGATCTCCTTGCAGTCCAAGGGACTCTCAAGAGTCTTCTCCAACACCACAGCTCAAAAGAATCAATTCTTCGGCACTCAGCTTTCTTCACCGTCCAACTCTCATATTCATACATGACCACTGGAAAAACCATAGCCTTGAGTAGAAGGACCTCAAAGTAATGTCTCTGCTTTTAAATATGCTATCTAGGTTGGTCATAACCTTCCTTCCAAGGAGTAAGCGTCTTTTAATTTCATGGCTGCAATCACCATCAACAGTGATTTTGGAGCCCCCCAAAATAAAGTCTGACACTATTTCCACTGTTTCCCCATCTATTTCCCATGAAGTGATGGGACCAGATGCCATGATCTTAGTTTTCTGAATGTTGAGCTTTAAGCCAACTTTTTCACTCTCCTCTTTCACTTTCATCAAGAGGCTCTTTAGTTCTTCTTCACTTACTGCCATAAAGGTGGTGTCATCCGCATATCTGAGGTTATTGATATTTCTCCTGGAAATCTTGATTCCAGCTTGTGTTTCTTTCAGCCCAGCGTTTCTCATGATGTACTCTGCATATAAGTTAAATAAGCAGGGTGACAATACACATCCTTGACGTACTCCTTTTCCTATTTGGAACCAGTCTGTTGGTCCATGTCTAGCTCTAACTGTTGCTTCCTGACCTGCATACAGGTATCTCAAGAGACAGGGCAGATGGTCTGGTATTTTCATCTTTCAGAATTTTCCACAGTTTATTGTGATCCATAAAGTCAAAGGCTTTGGCATAGTCAATAAAGCAGAAACAGATGTTTTTCTGGAACTCTCTTGCTTTTTTGATGATCCAGCAGATGTTGGCAATTTGATCTCTGGTTCCTCTGCCTTTCCTAAAACCAGCTTGAACATCTGGAAGTTCACGGTTCATGTATTGCTGAAGCCTGGCTTGGAGAATTTTGAGCATTACTTTACTAGTGTGTGAGATGAGTGCAATTGTGTGCTAGTTTGAGCATTCTTTTGCATTGCCTTTCTTTGGGATTGGAATGAAAACTGATCTCTTCCAGTCCTGTGGCCACTGCTGAGGTTTCCAGATTTGCTGGCATATTGAGTGCAACACTTTCACAGCATCATCTTTCAGGATTTGAAATAGCTCAACTGGATTTCCATCACCTCCACTAGCTTTGTTCGTAGTGATGCTTTCTAAGGCCCACTTGACTTCACATTCAAGGATGTCTGGCTCTAGGTGAGTGATCACACCATCGTGACTATCTGGGTCATGAAGATCTTTTTTGTACAGCTCTTCTGTGTATTCTTGCCACCTCTTCTTAATATCTTTTGCTTCTGTTAGGTCCATACCATTTCTGTCCTTTATTGAGCCCATCTTTGCATGAAATGGTCCCTTGGTATCTCTAATTTTCTTGAAGAGATCTCTAGTCTTTCCCATTCTGTTGTTTTCCTCTATTTCTTTGCACTGATCACTGAGGAAGGCTTTCTTATCTCTCCTCGCTATTCTTTGGAACTCTGCATTCAAATGGGAATATCTTTCCTTTTTTCCTTTGCTTTCCACTTCTCTTCTTTTCACCACTATTTGTAAGGCCTCCTCAGACAGCCATTTTGCTTTTTTGCATTTCTTTTCCACGGGGATGGTCTTGATTCCTATCTCTTGTACAATGTCACGAACCTCCGTCCATAGTTCATCAGGCACTCTGTCTATCAGATCTAGTCCCTGAAATCTATTTCTCACTTCCACTGTATAATCATAAGGGGTTTGATTTAAGTCATACCTGAATGGTCTAGTGGTTTTTCCTACTGTCTTCAATTTCAGTCTGAATTTGGCAATAAGGAGTTCATGATCTGAGCCACAGTCAGCTCCCAGTCTTGTTTTTTCTGAGTGTATAGAGCTTCTCCATCTTCAGCTGCAAAGAATATAACCAATCTGATTTCGGTGTTGACCATCTGGTGATGTCCATGTGTACAGTCTTCTCTTGTGTTGTTGGAAGAGGGTGTTTGCTATGCCCAGTGCATTCTCTTGGCAAAACTCTATTAGCCTTTGCCCTGCTTCATTCTGCACTCCAAGGCCAAATTTGCCTGTTACTCCAGGTGTTTCTTGACTTCCCTCTTTTGCATTCTAGTCCCCTACAATGAAAAGGACATCTTTTTTGGGTGTTAGTTCTCAAAGGTCTCTCACTGGAGAAGGGAATGACAAACCACTCCAGTATTCTTGCCTTGAGAACCCCATGAACAGTATGAAAAGGCAAAATGATAGGATACTGAAAGAGGAACTCCCCAGGTTGGTATGTGCCCAATATGCTCCTAGAGATCAGTGGAGAAATAACTCAAGAAAGAATGAAGGGATGGAGCCAAAGCAAAAACAATACCCATTTGTGTATATGTCTGGTGATAGAAGCAAGGTCCGATGCCGTAAAGAGCAATATTGCATAGGAACCTGGAATGTTAGTTCCATGAATCAAGGCAAATTGGAAGTGGTTAAACAGGAGATGACAAGAGTGAACATTGCCATTCTAGGAATCAGCAAACTAAAATTGACTGGAATGGGTGAATTTAACTCAGATGACCATTATATCTACTACTGTGGGCAGGAATCCCTTAGAAGAAATGGAGTAGCCATCATGGTCAACAAAAGAGTCCGAAATGCAGTACTCGGATGCAATCTCAAAAATGACACAATGATCTCTATTTGTTTCCAAGGCAAACCATTCAGTATCACGGTAATCCAAGCCTATGCCCTGACCAGCAATGCTGAAGAAGCTGAAGTTGAACAGTTCTATGAAGACCTACAAGACCTTTTAGAACACCCAAGAAAATTTGATAGGTTAATGACACTCCACTTCTGTTAAAGTCCGCATTGATATCCAATACTTTTGTAGTTTCAAAACTCTCTCTCTCATTCTTACCATCACATTAGCATTCATTCTCTCTCTCTCAAAATTCTCAATTAAAACAAATTCCAATATAAAATCTTTACACATGAATTCTCCCCAAACTGAAATACTGTATCCACATTCATATCAGAAATGTCTCCAATCTACTTGTACTAATATATTTTTTTTATCTTCTGCTCATCAGAAAGTACTGAATTGTCCTTCATCTTTCACGAGAAACCCACTTTCCCTTTGAAGATTCCATTAAACTGCTCTCACAAGAAGGAAACAAGTTCTCAACAGTAAATGATTTAAATACATACCATGTCCATACATATTAACAGACAAAACAAAATATATACAAACAACTGAATAATGGCTCAGAAGGATTATGATGTATAACCACCACATCCACACAACAGCAATAAAAGCTCAGGGCTTTTCAGACAGCAGACAACACAGAGCAGAGATATGTGTTAGATCTACTGGATTTCATACTATTTGATGCCATTGATGGGGTAAAGTGTGAGGAAGGAGTCGATTACCCAATAATGGATATCAGGGATACCAACAACACTCTTAGTTTATGGAGACTCTGGTCCTAGGCATTGCCAGGTTTAGCATGAGGCAGACAGATGGACTCTCTCGGAGAGATGAAAAAGAGTATGTTCAGAACAGTCTCATGAAGTAGAACCAAGACATGGGAAGAAAACCTTAGCGCAGTGCCTTAACACAGCAGACCCTTCACAGACATCATTGCTAGTGATAGCAGGAGCAGCAATAGCTTACCTTGCACCAGGCAGGGGTCTGGAGGCAAGCTGTTGTACAGGAGTGGGAGGGGGCGACAGGAGGATAAACTCACCAGGATTGGTGTAAAGCATACAAATGAGAGTAATGAAACTCACATCCTGAAGAAGGCCATTTTGTTTTAAGATGACTCTAATTTTTCAAATCTTAATTTTTAGGAAAAATGAACTCTACATTACTAAATTTCAAACTTCTGCTTCAAATGGTTTTCTGTGAAGCAACCAGAAACATGTAACACGATCCTAAATATATTCAAGAGCCATAGAAATTTGACAATATCCCTTAGTAGTTCTTAAAGAAGTTTTATACTATGACATTTTATCCCACTTCTAAGATTTTTTCATCAAGAAATATTCAAGATATAGATAAAGATATCTATAAATGTTTATCTCAGTATTCTTTGTTATAGAGAAAACTAAAAACTGTTTTTTATAGAGAAAACTACTTCATTATAGAGAACTAAAAGCTACTTAATGAGACTACAATAAATGACTGCTACTTGTGATACAGTCATGACAAATTGTTTTCTGTCTATCCTTAAGATTTGTGATAAAAAAATAAATATACATACATAGAAATATACTAATTCATACCATATCAATCACTGCTCATTTCTGGATTGTGTAAACTTGAGTAATGTTTGTCTTATTTTATATATGCGCAAATATATATACACAAAAAACTTGTTTTTTCAAAAGGTTCTTTCACTGATAATGCATTTGTTTTATAAGTGATACCAATTAATTACACAGATAAGTTAAAACTGTAGAGGCATGTTATAAATCATGAAGTGGGCAATTAATGTGTGTTTGAATGTCTATTGAATGCCTACTATGGTCTAGTCCCTGGGAATACCAAAATATATAAGACATTTTAAACATTCACACATAGCCCAGAGAGTAATAAAACTTCAATTAAAAGTTTTATTCATCTAGTCACATATGTTTACCCAGTCCATATCTGTCTAGCGTCAGTATTTATGTTAGGTCCTTGACAAAATCCACACTTTTGACAGAAAGAAAAAACACCACCAGCATTAATGATTAAGAAACTGATGATGAACAAAATTTGAATGCACAAAAATTATTTTAAATTCATCTGCATAGAAAAAGATAATGAAGATTGCTTCAAACAGCAAATATAAATGTTTTACAGACAATTATGAAAAATATCACTTATAATGTTTACTAACAATGAGATCCAATACTAAATGTAATGAGGAATTCACTAAGATGCATTAATGTGTATGATGTAGAGTTCATTTTATGAATATCTTTATTTCAGATATATATTAGATTTTTCTGTATTTTTTACCTATAAAATGCATTTAATCAATACAATATATTTTGAGATCAAATTATCAAAATATTATTTTTTATTATAAAAGGTTATGTTATATATTTTAAATTTTAATCATTATATATTTCTTACATTTCTTATTTATAAATCTTGTGACTGCTTTGTTTAATACAGCTAAAGGTCGAAAAAGAAAGAGGTGTGAAATTATTCAAGCAGAGTATGTGCACCACAAAGGATTCTCATAGAATTAAACATAGGGTCTGAAGATAATGAATTGGATTTTACTCTTTACCATGGTACCAATTTTAATAGAACAAACTAAATATTTTTGGAAAAGTTTGCTTACATTAATAAACCGTTGGGTATTTTGTTCTTCAACACAGTGAAGCTATTTCAGAGAAAAATGGGGAGCAGGATTCTGAAACTTTGTGACATAAACATGATCTCCTTTCCTTTCACTTCCAACTTCCCTAAAACAAACAAGCTAATGAAGCCCATACACAACTGGGCTCAATTGAAGTCCTAAGTTTTGTTGGATCTTATGAAGTAAAAACTGGAGTAACAGTCTTCTATCTCCCACAAGGTCTCCAAGATACCTTAGGAGACCAATTTTAAAAAGCCCTGATAGATGAACTTCTATTATAGTGCCATAAGGAGTAACACAGACCAACTCCCAAATAAAACTAGTAAAAATTATAACAATGACAATTTAGACTCTCAGAAAATGACCCTAAAGATAAACAAAAAATGAAAATATATTTAATTGAGAAAGTCTACTAAAACTAAAACGATTTAAGTTGAGTCTGGGGCATTTGAACCACGGCCAGCCAGCTCAGTGCTTTGGAAATTCCACTCCAGATCCGTGCATGTGGAAGGATTCCTTTTCAACAGCTCTCAGTTAAAGGGCTACAGTATCTTTCCAGGCAAGGACATCAACATTTCTAATCATGCTTCAGTTACCTGTTGCAGACATTATGTTCCAGGGAAATTCAGTCAGGAGTCAGTTCTCAAGTCCAGTCTCTCCTTGTGGGATGGAGGCTCTATTTTAAGTGAAGAATACTGGGGCCCAGATCACCCATACTTCAGTTTGCTTGTCCTGCTTTTTAAGAAGCAAATGGAGAAACCAGAGGTTATAACCTGATCTACACCCCTATATCCCCAGTTGAATGCCTACTTTATAATGAGTACTCTCAGAGAGAAATATATCTTTGTCCCCACCCCCAACTTCAGAGCCCTAACTCAGATATTTTGCCTCAAGGTAAATGCAGTCCATAAAACAGAAAGCTCTTAATCTCTTCCCAAGAAACTGACTTAATTGAAACAGAGTATGGGGAACTGAACCCAAAGGAATTTTCAAAACAATGGAAAGTATGATGAAAAGTAATTAAAAGGAAACTGGTAGATTCCTTAGAAATATAAGGTGTACCATTATTTGACTAATTTTCCAGAAAAAAAAAAAAACAGGGAAAGAGACCAAAACAATTTCAAATGCAGATCTTAAAAACTGTCCTTGTAAAAGTGAAAGTGAAGTCGCTCAGTCGTGTCCGACTCTTTGCGACCCCATGGCCTGTAGCCTACCAGGTTCCTCCATCCATGGGATTTTCCAGGCAAGAATACTGGAGTGGGTTGCCATTTCCTTCTCCAAGGAGCCTGAATTTCACTGAATCACTCTGTAAGCAATTTATGCCTCAGGTAATTTTTGATGACAGAGAAACAAGCCAGAAATTAGTGGAGTTTAACAGCTAGATGTTATTACAACAAACAAAAATCATTATCCCAGGATGTCAGTGCTCATGAAGACTTCACCTTCATGTGGCAAAGACAGTGGCTCACATTATGGGCATGAAATATACTTTGCTAAAATAATCTTCAGTTCAGTCGCTCAGTCGTGTCCAACTCTTTGTGACCCCATGAATCGCAACACGCCAGGCCTCCCTGTCCACCACCAACTCCCGGAGTCTACCCAACTTGCTAGTCACTAAAAAATGTAAGGAACAAATAGCAAAAACAAGTCCCGGAGAGTGGAAAGGGGAACATCCAAACTTTCTACAACATTAAATATATGTTGATAAGATTTCTATAGTATAACTCAGACACAATTGCTACCTTTTTTAATATCCAGTCCCCCAAAATATATATCAAATGTACATACACACACACACATATACATTTATAAATATATATATGTGCTAAGTTGCTTCAGTCAGTGTGTCCAACTCTGTGTGACCCCATGGACTGTAGCCCATCAGGCTTCCCTGTCCATGGGATTCTCCAGGCAAAAATAATGGAGAGTGTTGCCATGCCCTTCTCCAGGGGATCTTTCTGATCCAGGGATCGAATTCGCAACTCTTGTATCTCCTGCATTGGCAGAAGGGTTCATTACCACTAGCACCACCTGGGAAGCATATATATATATACATACACACACACACACACACACACACACACACACACACACACACACACACATACACATTTTATATATCTATTTTGGGGGACTGGATATTAAAAAATGTAGAAACTGTGTCAATGTTATACTAGAGAAATTTTATCAATATGAGATGTATATAGACAGGTACAGATGTAGTTATAGGTATATCACGCAAATAAATAGGAAGTTCTAACACGTACACAGAAAAAAGCAACTAAGCAATGGAAAAATAGATACTCTGTGAGATCAAACAGATGTCAGTTGTAACTGACAAAAACGTCAATATGGCCATTATAAATATATCTCACAAACTAAAGAGAACGATGCTAAAACAAGTAAAAAAGACGCAATGATAATATTGCAGCAAATAAAAATATTAATACAGAAACAGAAATAATGTGGGCTTCCCTGGTAGCTCAGCTGGTAAAGAATCTGCCTGCAATGCAGGAGACCATGGTTCGAATCCTGGGTTGGGAAGATGCCCTGGAGAAGGGGTAGGCTACCCACTCCAGTATCTTGGGCTTCCTGGGTGGCTCAGACAGTAAAAAAATCTGTATGCAATGCAGAAGACCTGGGTTTGATCCATGGGTTGGTAAGATCCTCTGGAGAAGGGCACGGCAACCCAGTTCGGTCTTCTTGCCTGGAGAATCCTCATGGATAGATATGCTTGGAGGGCTACAGTCCATGGGGTCAAAAAGAGCAGGGCACGACTGAGAGACTACGCACAGCACAACAGAGAAATAATGTAAAAACTATAGCAATTTGGAGCTGAAAAATACAACTAGAAGAAACATTCCTTAGAGGGATCTATTAGTAGATTTGAATTGGCAGAAGAAAGAATTAGTGAACTTGAAAATAAATCAATAGAGCTTATGAAAGCTGAGTAACAGAAAAAAATGAAGAAAAATAAAAAGGTACAGAGAAATGTAGAAAATCATTATGCTCACCAATGAATGCAAAACAATTAAAAATGTAACAATAAGTACAGACCTATTTAAATGTAAATAGACTAAATATTCCAATCAAAAGACACAGGGTAGCTGAACAGACAGTAAAAGAAGACCTACCTAAATGCTGCCTACACATGGCTCACATGATTTAAAAGCACAAATAAAAAGTGTGAAAATGATGGGATGGAAAAATACATTCCATGGAAATGGAAAGTTGGGGTGATGATACTCATATCAAACAAAACAGACTTTCTTTAAAACAAAGACTGTAACAAAAGAGAATAAAGAAAAAAAGAGGAAAAAAATATTTAAAGAAATAATAATTGAAATGTCTAAACCTGATGAAAAATTTTAATCCACACATCCATGAAGCTTAAAGGACTCTAAGTAGGATAAACTCAGAGATATACAGAAACATCATAGTAAGAAGATAAATAAGAAATAAAAGGCTTGAAAGTTCTATAAACGAAATTGACCTAACAGAGCTCTACAGAACACTTACTTAAAACAGTAGAACAGATACTCAAGCGCACAAAGAGAATTCTCCAGGATAGACCATAGGGCAAAATTCAATATATTTAACAGAACTGAAAGACTACAAATATTTATGAGGGCCTGGCTCACCCCAAGGTGGCTCCGAGTCAGCCAGTCACCTCAGTCAGTCACCTCTCGGCTGCCCCGGAGATCCCGCGGGGGCTGAGAGGCACGGAGCATCGCGAAACCCTGGTGGTGGCGGCAGTGGCAGCGGGGGAAGCAGGAATGCCTGGGATGTTCAGTCACGACACGAGTGCTCACAGAGCAGATCCAGACGGCCGCGTCCTGTTACCTCAAACGTCGGCAGTACGAGGATGTGCCCTGCCGGCTGAAGCAGGGCCTGCGCCGGTTGCAGAACGCCCAGGAGATGGCGGCCAGCCTCACAGCCCCATCAGAATCTAGTTGTGCCTTCACAGTGTCTGCAGCCTCTTGCCAGGGAGAGCACCAGCAATATGAAGTACAGTTAGAAAGGCTGTGGAACTTTCTCACCGACTCTGACTCCCGGTGGAGCCGTGAAGTGATGACGCCAGCGTGGATGACATCATCGAGCAGCTGTGGCCCACACGAACCAGGCAGGATATCCTGTTTATGTGTAACTTCCGGCTGCGGGGCTTCCTGGACGACAAGTACGTGGTCCATTGACCGGAAGACAAGCTGCAACGTCTTTCGTCTCCGCCTCCAGAGGGACGACACCGCGCTGGGCAGAGTCCTCGCCTGACACATCATACCTGGATGTGCAGCCCGCCGAGAGGATGGACTACCAGCCCTACGCCTGCGGTGGTGCCTGCGGTGGCTCCTCCGGTGGCGAGGGCAGCGGCCTGGAGCCCACCGACATGCCGAGACCTGTCCTGCAGAACGAGGAGGCGCTGGAGGCCCTGAGGGAGAGCATCATGCGCATCCGGGACGGCCCCCCGTCCCTCACCACCATCTGCTTCTACGCTTTCTACAACACGGAGCAGCTGCTGAACACGGCGGAGGTCTCCCCGGACAGCAGGCTGCTCGCCGCAGGCTTAGACAACTCCTGTATAAAACTGTGGAGTCTGCCTTCCAAGAAGTTCAAATTCGAACCGCCTCAAGTCGACGCGTCTCACATCCACTTGGCTCGTGATGTCTTGGAGGAGGACGAGGATGACAGCCCAGTTCTGGAGATGAAAGTCCTGCGGGGACACTGCGGACCGGTATACGGCACCAGGTTCCTCCCGGACAGCTCCGCGCTTCTCTCCTGCTCTGAAGACACGTCCATCAGGTACTGGGACCTGGGCAGCTTCACCAACACCGTGCGGTACCAGGGCCATGCCTACCCTGTGTGGGACCTGGATATCAGCCTGCACAGCCTGTACTTTGCCAGCGGGTGCCACGACCGCACGGCACGCCTCTGGTCATTTGATCGGACGTACCCGCTGCGAATCTACGCCGGGCACCTGGCGGACGTGGACTGCGTCAAGTTCCACCCCAATTCAAACTACTTAGCCACGGGCTCGACTGACAAGACGGTGCGGCTGTGGAGCACCCAGCAGGGGAACTCGGTAAGGCTCTTCACCGGCCACTGCGGCCCCGTGCGGTCCCTGGCCTTTTCCCCCAACGGTAAGTACCTGGTGTCTGCGGGCGAGGACCAGCGGCTGAAGCTATGGGACCTGGCGTCCGGGACCCTCTACAAAGAGCTTCAGGGCCACACGGACAACATAACTAACCTCGCCTTCAGCCCGGACAGCAGCCTGATCGCGTCAGCATCCATGGACAACTCAGTGCGTGTCTGGGACATTGAGGGCACGCACAGCCGCACGCCCGCAGACGGCTCATCCAGAGAGCTCCTGGGCGTCTATACCCGCCAGATGAGCAGTGTGCTGAGCGTGCAGTTCATGGCCTGCAACCTCCTTCTGGTGACCGGAACCACACAAGAAAATGAGCAACATTGATTTGTATATTTGATGTAATGGGCTGGTGCGTGCAGAGGGCATAAGACCGCAAGTCTTAGGACAGACAGATTGAATCACTGCCTGACTGTGAAAGACCCACAGATGTCCAGAGTCCACCACCCTTTGCTCAGTCCTTCCCCAGTGTGGAAGGACAGGGGGAGGAAGAGTGGTGACGGGGAATGAACGTGAAATCTGGAATCACAGAGATACCGCTATGTCCTCCTGTGTCTCTCTCCAGTCTGGGGCACCAAGACGTCCTTGCCTCCCTGGGCCTGCACTCGGCAGGAGGATGTTTCCTGGGCACTCTCCGCAAGAGCAATGCTGCAGGGTCACTGAGTGGAAGGGACTCTCTCAGGGTAAGAATGCGGGGGTGGGAGTTAGGAAATGGGGCAAATGTCTTTCCTTTTCCATGATTGCAGAGAACTTGGATTTTGTCTTGTGGAGAAGAGGAAGCCTGCCACTGGCAGAGAGAGCCTTCTCTGCTCTCATCTTTCAGGTTTTTCTTCTGGCACTGGCTGCGATACTTGGAATTTTGAGGTTCAGGGGATTCAGAGAACTTGGTTGCACAGTCTGTTGGGAGAAAGGAGAAATTTCTTGGTGATAGACCGATCATTCCAGCTGACGTTTCTAGAAATGGGTGTGTGGATTTCACGGAGGAAGTCTTGGGCTCTTGCATCCATGGTGGGAAACAAAGATTATTTTGGGGATTGCACCTCTATTAACAGTTCTATCCCCTGAAAGGGCAGATTGTAGTAAAGAAATGAAAATAATTGGAAGTGAAAAGTGGTAAGATAGGAAGTGTTGAATTTCCAGATGATTCTGAGGTGTGGCTTTTCCAACATCTTTTTCTCCTGAGATGGTCCCTTCTACCTTCTGCTTTGCAATAGCAGTTCAATGAACAGTCTGTGAAACATATCTTTAGTGTGAATACACGCGTCAAAAACTGCACTCTGAGGATGAAGCAACTTCTAATTTGTTGTAAAAGGGTTAAATATTTCTGTTTCCTGAGGAGAGTTTTTTGTATTTTGTTTTCTATTAATATGTATTTAGTTCCAAAAAAAATAAAGGTTTATGATCTTATAACCAAAGTGGAATAAAATTTAAGTCAATAATAGAAAGAAATGGAGGAAACTCATAAATATCTGAAAATTAAAATAGCACACTCCTAAATAACTTAATATGCCAAAAAAGAAATGAAAAACTATAAATTACTTTTAATGAAATTAAATAAAGACACCACATGCCAAAACTTATGAATTTCAGTAAAAATAATGCTTAAGGAATTTTTATACCTAGAAAGATCTACATTAAGACATCAATAACCCTTCAGCTTAAGAAATTAATTTAAAAAAATGAAGCCTATGTCCAAAAGAAAATAACACAAAGATTAGAGCAGAAATTAATGAAATAGCAAGTAGAAAAACAATATAAAAATCAATAAAACCAAAAATTGGTCATCTGAAGAGATCAACAAAATGGCAAAGATTTCATTATGTTGACAGAGAAAATAAGCAAAGATTCAATGCAAAGAAAGAGAAAAGAGCAGATACTCCTTTTGACTCTATTAAAAGGGACAATGAAAACTGTATGAAAATAAAAAACTTAGGATAAATGTACAAATTCCTGGAAAAACTAAAACTAACAAAGGTGAATTCAGAAAAAAAAAAAAAGTACAGAATCCGAATAGTCATGTAACAAGTGAAAGGTTTTAATTAGGAACAAAAAACTTTCACCACCACCAATAAAAAGTCCAAGCTGATATGATCTCACAGTTGAATGTTTGCCAAACATTTGAAAAATTAATTTTATATGGCCAATATTCTTTTTATAAGGCCAGTATTGCCCAGATATCAAAACAGATGAAGACATAATAAAAAATAACACTACACAATAGTTATCTATTATGAATACAGATGCAGAAGTGCTCAAAACAATATTAGCAAGTCAAATCCAACAGAGTGTAATAATAGGCTAATCTATGGAAACAGAAAGCAGAACAGTGGTTGCCGAGAACTGCCGGTATGGGTGATTAGCAGAGAGGGGATAGTTAAAGTGTATGAGGTTTATGTTTTGAGATGATGAATGTGTTCCATAAATGATCACGGTAATGATTACAAACTTTGTGAATGTGCTTAAAAACACTGAATTGAACAATTTAAGAGGTTATGTGCATTGCATCTCAAAAAAGATATTACCAAATTAAATACTTTATAGTATAATAAGGTAACATTTGACAGAAGCTTTTTATATGTCTGTTGAGATGATCAAATGGGTTTTTTAATTTATTTTTTAATTGGAGGGTAATTGTTTTCAGTGTTGTATTGGTTTCTGCTGCACAACAATAAGAACTGGCCATAATTATATATATAATTACATAAATATATGTACATATATATATACACACACACATGTATATGTACATATGTATATGTATATATACATATGTGTGTATATATGTATATATACATATACACATATACCTATGTATATATGTATATGTGTATATGTATATATATCCCCTCCCTCAAAAGCCCCCCACCCCTCTCCTATCCCACTACTTTAGGTCATCATAAAATGCCAGGCTGGGCTCCCTGTGTTGCATAGCAGTTTCCCACTACCTAGCTATCTTATATGTCAATGCTACTTTCTCAATCTGTCCTACCATCTCCTTCCCCTGCTGTGTCCACAAGTCCATTCTCTACGTCTGCATCTCCATTACTTCCCTGAAAATAGGATCATTAGTACTACTTCTCTAGATTCCATATATATATATATCTGTTAATATATGATCAGATGGTTTTTAGTCTTCCGTTAGTTAATGTGGTGTATCACATTGATAGATTTGTGAAAATTGAAAATCCCTGTGTCCCTGGAATAAATGCCACTGGATCATGGTGTATGATCCTTTTAATGTGTTGTTGAATTCAGACTGCTAATATTTTGTTAAGGATTTTAGGGTCTACGTTCATCAGTGATATTTTCCTATACTCTTTATTTGCGATATCTTTGTTTGGTTTTGGTGTCAGGGTGGTGTGTTCAGAAGTGTTCCTTCCTCTGCAATTTTTTGCAAGAGTTTCAGAAGGATAGGTTTTAACTCTTTAAGTATTTGATAAAATTCACCTGTGAAGCCATCTAGTCCTGGACTTTGGTTTATTAAGAGTTTTCAAATAAAGGATTTAATTTCATTACTGGTAATTTGGTGGTTCATTTTCTCTGTTTCTTTCTGGTTCAATCGTGGAAGATTGTACATTTCTGAGAAATTTTCCATTTCTTCTAGGTTGTCTATTTTATTGGGATATAGTTTTTGTAGTCTGCTCTTGTGATCTTTTGTGTTTCTGTGACATCAGTTGTTAGCTTCTCCTTTTTCGTTTCTGATTTTATTGATTTGAGACCTCTTCATTTTTTTCTTGGTGAGTCTGGCTAAAGGCTTATCAACTTGATCTTTTCAAAGAACTGGTTTTTAGTTTCACTGATCCTTTCCATTGTTTTCTTCATCTCCATTTCTTTTATTTCTACATTGACCTTTATGATTTCTTTCCTTCTTCTAATTTTGGGTTTTGTTTATTCTTTTTTTCTGTAGTTGCTTGAGGTTGAAGGTGAAGTAGTTCATTTGATATTTTTCTTACTTCCTTATATCATATTTTCCTAAGGTAAAATTATTCTGCTATTAACTTCCATTGTAGAACTGCTTTTGCTGTGTCGCATAGATTTTGGGTCACCCTGTTTTCATTTTCATTTGTCTCTACAAATGGAAGACTTTTGTCTCTATTTTTTTTCTCTTTCATTTCTTCAGTGATCCATTAGTTACATGTTGCTTACATGTTGTTTAACCTCTATTTGTTTGTTTTTTTGAAGTTGTTTTTCCTTGTAGTTGATTTCCAGCCTCATAGCATTGTGATCAGAAAAGATGTTTCATATGATTTCAGTTTTCTTAAATTTACTGAGACTTGTCTTGTGGCCAGCATGTGTTCTATCCTGGAGAAGGTTCCCTGTGCACCTGAAAAGAATATGTATTCTTCTGCTTTCAGATGCAATGCTCTATAAATATCAATTAAGTTCATCTGGTCTAATGTGTCATTTTTTTAAACTGGCTCAGACGGTAAAGAATCTGCCTATAATGCAGGAGTCATGGGGTTCAATTCCTGGGTTGAGAAGATCCCCTGGAGGAGGGCATGGCAACCTATTCCAGTATTCTTGCTTGGAGAATCCCCATGGACATAGCCCATGAGTCACAAACAGTTGGACATGATTGAGCGACTAAGCACACACAGTTGATTTACAATGCTGTGTTGTGTGTGCATGCTCAGTCATGTCTGATTTTGTAACCCCATGGACTCTAGCCCACCAAGCTCCTCTGTCCATGGAATTCTCCAAGCAAGAATACTGGAGTGAGTTATCATTTCCTCCTCCAGAATGTTGTGTTAGTTTCTGCTGTATATCAAACTAGATCAATTATGTGTATACATATATCCACTCGTTTTAGATTCTTTTCCCATATAGGCCTTTACAGAGTATTGAGTAGAATTCCCAGTGCCATACAATAGGTTCTTATTAGTTATTGATTTTATATAGAGTGGTTTGTATATGTCAATCAAAATCTCTCAATTTATGCTTCCCCTCCTTACCCTCTTGGTAACCATAAGTTAGTTTTCTACATCTTTGACTCTATATCTGCTTTGTAAATAAGTTCATTTGTACCATTTTTTTTTCGCTTCCACAGATGATATCACATAAGATTTGTCTTGCTCTGTTTAACTTAATTCACTAAGTATAACAGTCTCTAGGTCCATCCAGTTCAGTTCAGTTCAGTCACTCAGTCGTGTCCAGCTCTTTGCGACCCCATGAACACCAGGCCTCCCTGTCCATCACCAACTCCCAGAGTCCACCCATACCCATGTCCATTGAGTCGGTGATGCCACCCAACCATCTCATCCTCTGTTGTCCCCTTCTCCTCCTGCCCCCAATCCTTCCCAGCATCAGAGTCTTTTCAAATGAGTCAGCTCTTTGCATCAGGTGGCCAAAGTATTGGAGTTTCAGCTTCAACATCAGTCCTTCCAATGAACACCCAGGACTGATCTCCTTTAGGATGGACTGGTTGGATCTCCTTGCAGTCCAAGGGACTCTCAAGAGTCTTCTCCAACACCACACTTCAAAAGCATCAATTCTTCAGTGCTCAGTATTCTTTATAGTCCAACTCTCACATCCATACATGACCACTGGAAAAACCATAGCCTTGACTAGACAGACCTTTGTTGGCAAAGTAATGTCTCTGCTTTTTTAATATTCTGTCTAGGTTGGTCATAACTTTCCTTCCAAGGAGTAAGCGTCTTTTAACTTCATGGCTGCAATCACCATCTGCAGTGATTTGGGAGTCCCCCCAAATAAAGTCAGCCACTGTTTCCCCATCTATTTGCCATGAAGTGATGGGACCGGATGCCATGATCTTAGTTTTCTGAATGTTGAGCTTTAAGCCAACTTTTTCACTCTCCTCTTTCACTTTCATCAAGAGGCTCTTTAGTTCTTCACTTTCTGCTATAACAGTGGTATCCTCTGCATATCTGAAGTTATTGATATTTCTTCCGGCAATCTTGATTCCAGCTAGGTCCATCCATGTTGCTGCAAATGGAATTATTTTGTTATTTTTATGGCTTAGTAACATTCCATTGTATATATATGTACCACATCTTTATTCCTTTGTTGATGGACATTTTGATTACTTCCAGGTTCTGGCTATTGTAAATTGTAGTGCAATGAACACTGGGATGCATCTGTCTTTTCCAATTATGGTTTTCTCCAGATATAGCCCAGGAGAGGGATTGCTGGATCATATGGTAGCTCTGTTTTTAGTTTTTTAAGGAACTTCCATACTGTTCTGTATAGTGCCTGTACCTGTTTAAATTCCCAACAACAGTGTAGGAGGGCTCGCTTTTATTCACACCCTCTCTAGCATTTATTGTTTATAAATTTTTTGATCATGGCCATTCTGACTGATTTAAGGTGATACTTCATTGTCACTTTAATTTGTGTTTCTCTAATATTGAGTGATGTTGAGCATCTTTTTATGTGTTTTTGGCCATCTGTACGTCTTGAATCAATTGTCTATTCAGATCATCCACCTGGTATTTTTGATTGGGCAGTATTTTTTTTTTAATATTGAGCTGCATGAGCTGTTTATTTTGGAAATGAATCCCATGTCACTTGCTTTGTTTGCAAATTTTTTTTCCCCAATCTGAAAGTTGTCTTTTTGTTTTGATTATGGTTTACCTTTGCTGTGTAAAAGGTTTTAAGTTTAATTTAGGTCCCATTTGTTTATTTTTGTATTTATTTTCATTACTCAAGGAGGTGGATTGAAAAAGCTTTTACTGAGATTTATGTCAAAGGGTATTCTGCCTATGTTTTTTATGAGTTTTATAGTATCTGGCCTTACATTTAGTTCTTTAATCCATTTTGAGTTTATTTTTGTTTATGATATTAGGGTTTGTTCTAATTTCATTAATTTATATGTAGATATTCAGTTTTCTCAGCATCACTTTTTGAAGCAATTGCTTGGCTCCATTGTGTATTCTTGACTCTTGGTCACAGATTAGATGACTGTAGGTGCCTGGGTTTAATCTATGGACCTTCTGTCCTGTTCCATTGATCTATATTTCTGTTTTTGTGCCAGTACCATACTGTTTTGATTGCTGTTGCTTTATAGTATAGTCTGCAGTCAGGGAACCCCATTACTCCAGCTCTGTTTTTCATTCTCAAGATTGCTTTGGCTATTTGGGGTCTTTTGTGTTTCCATACAAATTATAAATTTTTGTTCCAATTCTGTGAAAAATGTAAATGATTCATTTTACCAATTATTGGTAATTTGATAGGGATTGCATTGAATATGTAGATTTCTTTGGTCAGTACAGTCATTTTCACAATATTGATTCTTCTAATCCAAGACCATCTGTTTGTGTCATCTTTTATTTCTTTCATCAGTATCTTATAGTTTTCTGAGTGTAGGCCTTCTGCCTCCTTAGGTAGATTTATTCCTATGTATTTATTTAAGGCCAATGTTTCCTTACTAGAGTTTCTGTCTGGATAATGTGTCCATTGACATATATAAGGTGTTAAAATCCTTTACTATTATTGTTTACTGTTGATATTTCTTTTTATGTCCATTAATATTTGCCTATATACTTATGTCCTCCCATGTTGAAGGCATATATATCTACAGTTGTTACATCTTGTTCTTGGATTGATCACTTGATCGTTACATAGTGTCCTTCTTTGTCTTTTGTAACAGTCTTTATTTTTAAAGTCTATTTTTTTCTGATATAAGAATTATTCTGGTTTTCTTTTGATTTCCACTTGTGTGAAATACGTTTTTCCATCCCCTCACTTTCAGAGGATGTGTGTGTTTTTAGATCTGAAATGAGTCTTATTGGCAGCACATATACAGGTCTTGTTTCTCTAGGTATTCAGATACTCTATGTCTTCTAATCAAAGCATTTAGTACATTTATATTTAAGGCAGTTATCAATATGTATATTCTTATAGATGAGTGAATAAAGAGAATGTGAGATATATGCATGTGTGCATGCTAAGTCACTTCAGTCATGTCTAACTCTTTGCAACCCTATGCATTGTAGCCCATGAGGCTCCTCTGTCCATGGGATTCTCCAGGCAAGAATACTGAGTAAGTTGCCGTTTCTTCCTGCAGGGGATCTTCCTGACTCGGGAATCCAATCTGCATCTCTTGCAGCTCCTGCATTGTAGGCAGATTCTTTAACACTGAGCCATCAGATAGCCCCATGTGGTATATATATGTATATAAATACACTATCTATCTGCATCTATATATATTAATATATATATATGTATTTATGTTTGTATAATACTACTCAGCCATAAAAAATAATAAAATTTTACCATTTACAACAATAATGGGCTTGGAGGGTATTATACTAAGTGAAATAAGTCAAACAGAGAAAGCCAAATCTTGTATGATATCACTTATATGTGGGATCTAAGAAATACAACAAACTAGTGAGTGGGAAATGGCACCCCACTCCAGTACTCTTGCCTGGAAAATCCCATGGACAGAGGAGCCTGATAGGCTACAGTCCATGGGGTCGCTAAGAGTCGGACACTACTGAGCAACTTCACTTCCGCTTTTCCCTTTCATGCACTGGAGAAGGAAATGGCAACCCACTCCAGTATTCTTGCCTGGAGAATCCCAGGGATGGCGGAGCCTAGTGGGCTGCCGTCTATGGGGTCGCACAGAGTAGGACACGACTGCAGCGACTTAGCAGCAGAAGCAGCAGCAGTGAGTATAAGGACAAAAGCAAATTCACAGATGTGGAAAGCAAACTAATAGTTACCATTAAGGATTGGGAAGTGGAGAGAGGCAGTAGAGGTAGGGAATTAAGAAGTGTAAATTATTACATATAAAGTAAGCTATAAGAATATATTTTTAATAACCATAAGTGGCATATAACCTGTAAAAATTGTGGAACATAGTATTGTAAGCTTGTAACATATAATAGTGTACTTAAACTATACTTCAATAAAAGAGACTAATTGTAAAGTAAAAACTAGACAAAAGAGGTCCTGGGTTATTTTCCATAAACTACTGAATCCTGGAAAAATCTTTACACAGATATTTATGGCCATCAGAGAGGGTTTTCATCAGCCCTGCATGTATATACCTGATATTCTTATTACTGAAGAGACTGTATTTCCCCTAAGGAAAAAATACTATAAGGAATGGTGAAATAGGAAGACTATGCTTCCTTGCCTCAGCAGGAGACTGGCAATCTGCTAGACCTATGTAATAAATAGATGGTGACATTTTTACTGTAGATGAGGCACTCACCTTTTATGATTTGCAAACAATCAAACCAGTGTTTCAAACCAAAAAGAAGAACAGACAAAACTTCCATCTATCACAGCTTACCAGTCCCTGTCCAGCAGCTATAAAGAAGAATAGCTGAATGACAAAAATGGATGACAATGGAGGAGGAAAAATAATTAGAAGAAAAACTTAAAATAATTAAATCCAAAATAAAAAAGTATCTTCTGAGCTAAAATAAAATAAAAATCTTCCTAATTAAGTAACATTTTGGATGTATTGAATGAGAAGCTTTAAATCTCTACAACTAATTTAGCAGACCAAGTCCAAGAAACATCTCAATCACATGAAGGAATTGAGTACAGAGATGTAAATCATGAGGAAACCGATAAAACACTTTGAAGATAGGCTCATAGAATCAGGATATATATTACACCAATAATAGGATATCCAGAAAGAGAAAATTATATAGTAAGACTCTTTGCTATTGAATCTTTAACTTAGCAGTATGCACTTAAGGTTTGTCCATGTTTGGGGATGAAATGATGATAACACATTTCTTTTATTGACAAATAATATTCCATTCTATGGCTGTACCATAGCTTGTGTATTAATTTACATAATGAAGGTCACCTTGATTGCTTATAATTTGAGGGAATTATAATAAAGCCACTGTAATCATCAGTATGAAGGCTTTTATGTATGACAGAAATTTTTTAACACATTAGGTAAGTACCTAACACCACATTGTTGAACCACAATTCTACATTAAGACATGTTGGCTTTGCCAGCAATAGTTGAACCCTAATCAGAAGTAACTAAATGAATCATTTTATATTCCTACCCATAATGAATGAGAGTTCCATGTGCTGCAAATACTAACCTGCTATTGGTACTTGCGGATTTTTGTATTTGTTATTTTAATAAGGTATTTCTTTATATTTTTATTTGTGTTTCCCTGAAGGCAGATGATCTTTATCAACTTTTTATAGGCTTTTTCATGATGAAGGAAACAAAACAAAAAGGCAAACTACTGAATGGAAAAAGATACTTTCAAATGATGTGTCTGATAAGGGATTAATTAATATCCAAATTATGTAAGAACTCATACAACTTGTTATCAAAATAAACAATCCCATTAAAAATGTTTGAAAGACCTAAATAGACATTTTTCCAAAAATGACATAAAGATGGCCAACAAGCACAATAAGAGGTGCTCATTATGACTAAATCATCAGGGAAATACACATAAAAACCACAATGAGATATCCTTTCATAAATATGAGAATGGTTGTTATCAAAAAGACAGTTAACAAGTGTTGGTGAGAATGTGGAGAAAAGGGAACACTTGTACACTGTTGGTGGGACTGCAGATGACACAGCCACTGTGAAAAACAGTGTGGAGATACCACAAAAATAAAAAGTATAAATACCATGCAATCCAACAATCACTACTTCTTGGTATTTGTCCAAAGGAAACAAAAGCACTAAATCAAAAAGATGTATGCACCCCTATTTTCATTGCAGCATTATTTACAGTAGCCAAATATAGAAGTAACTTAAGTGTCCACTGATAGAGGAAGGAAAAATACAGATGTGTGGGTGTGTGTATATAGATTCAGACACACACACACACACACACACACACACACACACATATTTGGTGGAATATTACACAGCCAAAAAAGAGTTAAATCTGCTCATTTACAAAAACTGGATGAATCTATATGCCATGATGCTAAGTGAAATAAATCAGAGAAAGATAAATGCTATATGATTTCACTTATATATGAATTCTGAATAACAAAAGAAACATATGACAAAACAGATTCATAGATACAGCACACAAATTGGTGATTGCCAGAGGGGAGGGAGTGGAGGATAGGAGAAATTGGTGGAGGGGATTAAGAAATACAAACTTCCAGTTATAAAGTCAGTCACAGGATATAATGCACAGCATAGGGAATATAGTGAATAATATGGTCATAGTTTTGTAAGGTGATAGATAGTAACTAATCTTCATAGGGTAATCACTCTGTAATGCATAAAAGTATCAAATCACTTTCTGTATACCTGAAAATAATATAATAAGTCAGTTATACTTCAGTTAAAACAAGTGCTACTGAAATCTATCTTAATTTTTTCTTTCATGTGTTGAACTGTGTTTCCTATCTAAAAGCTCATCACCAAGACTAAAGTCACTAAAATTTTCTCCTGTATTTGCTGTATTATACTTGTTTCAGAACTTCATTATGTTGATTACTACAGCTTTATAGTACATTTTAAAACTAAAAAATATGAATCCTCCAATTTTGTTGTCTTCCAACACATCTTTTATCCTGGATCCTTTATGTTTTAATACAGATTTTTGGAAACTCTTACCAGTTTTTACAACATATGTATGCCAGAGTTTTATAGGGAAATTTTTGCCTGTAGATTAACTTAGAATGAATTGCCACTTTATAATTTTAAAATTCTAATTACTAAACACAACAAATATTTCTTTATCACCTTATATATTCTCTTGGGATAACAATAGGATAGTAACATTGTCTCTGCTCTACAGAGCTCGCAGTCTATTGAAGGACACAAGAAATAGAAATTAAAAATTGTGCCGCATTGTATTTATATTGTACTGACTCTTAATAAAGGCACGTGCATACTCTATTTTTGCACAAGGGGTGGGAGTGACCAGCTCTACCTTGTAGTGGAGAAAGGGAAGGTGACAATCTGATGCAGTTTGCATGAGGGATGACCAGGCTAGGTATTGAAGGATCTATGTAAATTTCACAAGTAATGCATGGCAGAGGTGGTTCTTGGGTGGTAGGAGCTGCAAGAAGTTATAGTAAATGGCCGAATATGAAGAATTTGTATTCCACACAAAGGAATTTGAGCATTTATTCATAAAATACTAAACTGCATGGAGCTAGTGCAACATATGATCAGGTTTGGTAGATGAACTGAAAGACAAATTCAATGTGGAGAGTGAAGAATGCACCAGAGGTATAGTGGGCAAAAAGACAGAAGCATAGATAAGAGTGCATTAAGGGTAACCTATCGTGAATGAAATTTACTTTATATGACTCATTTGACACATGATCATTGCTTTCCTTTTAATGATTGCTTCCAGAATTTTCCTGAGCTGTGACAAAGCACCAACTTCTCTAGACTTTGTAGCTCATCTTTATATCGGAGAAGGCAATGGCAACCCGCTCCAGTACTCTTGCCTGGAAAATCCCATGGATGGAGGAGCCTGGTAGGCTGCAGTCCATGGGGTCGCAAGGAGTTGGACACAACTGAGCGACTTCACTTTCACTTTTCACTTTCATGCACTGGAGAAGGCAATGGCAACCCACTCCAGTGTTCTTGCCTGGAGAATCCCAGGGACGGGGAAGCCTGGTGGGCTGCCATCTATGGGGTCGCACCGAGTCAGACACGACTGAAGCGACTTAGCAGCAGCAGCAGCCTGTTCATATTTTTGTTTTTGCATATTTCAGTTTTATATCCATTCTTTTACTTTACACCTCATAAAAACCAACATGTACCTAACCTCTTCAAATTTGATCAACAAATTATCTTAACATACTTTATCGTA
Organism: Okapia johnstoni; assembly: GCA_024291935.2. Taxonomy (NCBI): domain Eukaryota; kingdom Metazoa; phylum Chordata; class Mammalia; order Artiodactyla; family Giraffidae; genus Okapia; species Okapia johnstoni. The sequence continues at coordinate 8,020,129 of CM044326.1, forward strand.
TTTATCTGGACCAGATATTTGAAATGTAAATTTTAGAAAACATTTTGATCATAATTATTTTAATAAGGATTTTCTTAAAATTATCTTACAACAATGAGATTTAATTTTCTTTTACCAATGTTTTTCTCTTACCTGTTCTGAACAAGTATACTGTCTCCTCATAAAAAATAAATAAGATGAGAAAAAAGAAAGATAAGACTGAAAATAGCTTATTTAGGTTGGCTTTAGTTCAAGTAAAGCCAAAATATCCCAACCCTAACCCTGATTAAATTGAAACAATTTTGTGTATTATTTCAGAGGAAAGGACTCTACTGGAAGAAAAACAAAAATTCATGACAACTTCTGTGTAATTATTGACCTATTTGTTCTTAGTATACTTTCATGAAAAGTTCAAATGGCATTTCCCAAATTGTCACCAATAGACACAACAGATATTTGAGCAAGTTTGCATCTGAACAATTATTAAAATAGATTTGCCTAAGTTGAAATTATTTTAATGTTTTATATTCTCAAATTGTCCTTTTGAGTCAAGGACTGCATGGTATGTGTAAAGAATTTAGAAGGAAAACTGCCTTGAGTACTAGAAGGAAACAGAAATCCAAATCCTACTTTATCAAAAAGTCTAAATATAACTCTTCTTCAACACTGATACATCAATCTTTGTTTATCTTCCTTAGAGAATTCAAGTAGCTTTCTCAGTATAGCCTATAAATAACTCCTATTGGAGTATCTTGAGAGAGGGGTTAACATATTGATAAATACACTTGAGAACAGCTAAAGGAATTTGTGATTGATATAGTTCCAGAAGGAAATAAAGGACCTGGAGACAGGTTGAAGCATACAAATATGCCAATCATAGCAAATGGATGCACAGGGTGGTAAATGTGGGTTACTCTCAGAGCAGTGGGCTGTGTCAAGTTACCCAAGTGCCATAACTGGATATAATAATCACACACTTGTCTTAATGTGTCACAATCTCAACAGGAGAAACCACTGTCCACTTCAAATGGAGACGGTCTGGCAAACCTGATCAGATTATTGCTGTCATTATTTCAAGCAAATTAACAGGTTACAAGATTGTTCACCTTGTCTGACACCATTGTGAAGTTTGACAGCCTGGGTGTCAAATGAGAAAATACATCAGACTGATTTGCAAAGAGCTCACCTAAGATGACTCATTCAGTCCAAAGGGTGTCTACTTGGATGAATGGTTAGCAATGAGACGCTTCCCTGGGGTCAGTTTAGCACTAAACACAGTTGCTGTTTCCTCCAGAAGTCCCTGGAATAGTTAAGCTCTGGGGTAAAGCTTTTGAAAAGGGCAGCCTGACCATTTAAACCCAATACAGTTGCCCTCTTTGTACCAGGGATTTCTCACTGCAAATCATGGCTTCCCAGGCATCACCAGGGAACCACAGCTATATTTACAGGAAAAAAAAGTTTTGAGTGTCATTTATTAATACTATCACAGCCTAGCTAACGGGGAAGGCTTGGTCAGTGAGTTTTAGAAGGGCAAGATCCCTCTTTAACAGTTATGTCTTCTGTGTCAGGAAACAGCATAACTCTACACTGTCCTGGCTCCCTCACTGTCTTTTAACTAAGTCTCAGCTCTGTATTTCCGGAATCTCTGGCACATGTCAGCGTGTGTTCAGGGAGCACTGGTACCATACTTTCTGTGTGGGTGAATGCATGCATGCATTCAGTCGTGTGTGACTCCTTGGGGCCCTATGGACTGTAGTCCTCCAGCTCCTCTGTCCATGGGATTTTTCAGGCAAGAGTACTGGATTGAATTGCCATTTCCTCCTCCATGAGACTTTCCTCACCCAGAGATTGAACCCACATCTTCTGCATTGGCGGCACATTCTTTATCACTGAGCCACCTGTCGCTAATCCTAATCCTAAACCGTTCCTAATCCTAACCTTGTCTCAGTTTAATATGTCATGTCATTCAGGATGCAAAAAGGAGTGGTAGATAGTCCCAGCCTCCCATATGCTACAAAGTCAGGGGTAACTGACTTTTCTTTCACACTGTCGATAGTGCCAAGGGAGATCTGCCTCCTCTTCAATATCTTCCCTCTTAAATTCCTAAATTCCTTAAAAAAATCTCCATCATCACCAAGTTGTCTTCACCATGTTATCAAAGCAAAAACTTAATAAAAATGTTGATAGCAACATTTCTAATATGTGAACATTGTCACTACTGATATATCTGACTTTTATTCCATCTGTTATTTTCCCTGTATTTTTATGCACACTTTTTAAACTTTCATTTTCCCCTTTCTGCCCTCCATTAGATTTATGATGCATTATTTGTTCTCATTTTCTCTTCTACTGTTTGGAAAAAAAATTTCTCTTCTACTGTTTGGAAACTTTTCTCTACTCTTAATTGGAAATTTAGGATCAATACAATTAGAATTTGATTCTAAAAAATTCAAAACCAAAACAAAATAAAAATTAGGCTAGATTTACCAACAAATAATAGTACAAAAGGAAAGAATATTAAAAGTAAAAAAGGATATATAACCAAATAAAAAAAATACAAAGTAAACTATACCAGGATACTTGGCCCATTAAAATAATCTTGTACTTTCAAATATTTAAGTTAGTTCTGTAGCTTGATATAGCAAATTGGAGGGGATTTGTAGAGTAAAAAAGACTTTTTAATTTGTTTCTATTGCTTATTAATGCTACTCCCTGTAGTACTTCCCAGGTGGCACTAGTGGTAAAGAACTCAGCTACCAGTGCAGGAGACCAAAGTGACACAGGTTCCATCCCTGAGTTGGGAAGATCCCCCAAAAGAGGGCATAGCAACCCACTGCAATATTCTTGCCTAGAAAATCCCATGAACAGAGGAGCCTGATGGGCTACAGTCTATAGGGTGCCAAAGAGTTGGACACAACTGAAGCAGCTAGGCCTGTACACAGGCACCTAGTACTGCATTTCATATACTATATTACACATACTATGTTTATGCTACTTGCATGCTAACGAGTTAATCTGCCTCCAGTTTTATAAATGCTGGTAGAAGACACGAGACTCCTGGGTCAGAAACAAAAGACTTCTTTACTTAAATCATAGCAGGCAGTATGAGCTTCAGTTTCATGGCAGTTACAATTGTCCATCAAATCCCAAAAGGACAATATGAACATAGAGCTAGAAGGATGCTGTATACAAAGTGTTGTGCATCATGGCTGAGGAATTTTGAGCTCAGGAAATCCTATTCATTTATAAGAGTTTGCTAGAAAATCTGTCCAAACCTTGCCCCAGGAGAAAACATTATCTTTATTATGGTTGTTGTTTAGTTGCTAAATCATGTCTGACTCTTTGCGACCCCATAGACTGTAGCCTGCCAGGTTCCTCTGTCCATGGAATTTCCCAGGCAAGAACACTGGAGTCAGTTGCCATTTCCGTCTCCAAGGGATCTTCCCAACTCAGGGATTGAACTCTGTCTCCTGCATTGGCAGGTGGATTCTTTACCACTGAGCCACTAGGAAAGCCCATTATACTCATTTTTAAGCAAATAGTCCCTCTGCTTTCTGGAAGGAGAAACCATCTCCATATCCCAAGGCTGTGCTTTATAGAAACATCTTTGAAAAGATACTTTGGAACAAAAATTGTCAGTGGCTGTACTCACAAGATATAGAGAAGTCTGAGAGATTCAATGGAAAGTTGATTCTCAAAACTTACTTGTGCTACTACTGTAGTGTAGTTAAAATATAAGTGTAATTTCTCCCTGGGCCTTTGCTATATCCCCCTGTGATATCCTGAATATCAGGAGCAGCACTGAGAAAGCTCACCTTTCCTATACAAACAATACCCCTCATGGGGGGTAGGGGTTTGGGAGCAAAGCGCAACAGTTACTTCAAATAGTTGTTGTTCACTCACTGAGGTGTGTCTGACTCTTTGTGAACCCATGGACTGCAACATGTCTGGCTTCCCTGCCCTTCACTATCTCCTGGAGTTTGCTCAAACTCATGTCCATTGAGTCAGTGATGCCATCCAACCATCTTATCCTCTGTCATCCCCTTCTCCTGTCCTCAATCTTCCCCAGCATCAGCGTCTTTTCCAGTGAGTCAGCTCTTTGCATCAGGTGGCCAAAGTACTCGAGCTTCAGCTTCAGCATCAGTCCTTTCAATGAATATTCAGGGTTGATTTCCTCTAGGGATGACTGTTTTGATCACCTTGCTGTCCAAGGGACTCTCAAGAGTCTTCTTCAGCACCACAGTTCGAAAGCATCAATTCTTTGGCACTCAGCTTTATTTATGGTCCAACTCTCACATCTGTGTATGACTACTGGAAAAACCATAGCTTTGAATATATGGACCTTTGTCAACAAAGTGATGTCTCTGCATTTTAATAATCTATCTTGGTTTGTCATAGCTTTCTTTCCAAGGTGTAAGCATCTTTTAATTTCATGGCTGCAGTCACTGTCCACAGTGATTTTAGAGCCCAAGAAAATAAAACCTGTCACTGTTTCTAGTTTTTGCCCTTTTACTTGCCATGGAGTGATGGGACTGGATGCCATGACCTTGGTTTTTTTAATGTTTAATTTTAAGTCAGCTTTTTCACTCTCTTCTTTCACCCTCGTCAAGAGGCTCTTTATTTCCTCTTCACTTTCTGCTATTCGAAAAATGAACTGTCCAGATGTTTGCTAGAGGTAGTGGTTTGCACTCTCTTCTAGAAAACACCCAAATAGTTAGTTATGATATTTAATACCTGGGTAAACTTTCATCTGAAATTTCCAAAATTGTTTCAATCTCTTAATAGTAGAATGTTCTTTGCTAACATATCCAGAGTAGGAAAATGGTGTGGGTACACTCATATTTCCATCTAAGAGCTACCTCTGCAAATCATCTTGAAGATGATGAGATGTAGAATATAATCCTTGTTTAAAATATATAATGAGTGCAAAATATATGCATTATTGATCTAATGGCAGCTCTCCTAAAATATTCCATAACTTCTATAAATGTTAATACTTCTTGCTAGCCTCAATAACTATCCTCTTGAGCAAAAAAAAAAAATGTTGCCTATAAACTATTTATTTCTTAACTCTGTGGTTCTCATGTATTTCCAGAAACATTAAAGTCAACATTAAAAATAAAGGCATGGTGAAAGATAATAGTTGCTGTGAGTTTTGTTTCAAAAAATATAAGCCTCAATTGTGTTTCTGAAAGCATTACACAGAAGAATATATTTGAGGCGGTAATAATTCTTTTCCATGAACTCATGAACCTGATTACATCATGTACTCAGTGACCTTATGCTTCTAATTTTCTTTTTACTAAAATTAGTAGTAGCAGTTTTCTATATTTTAAATTTATTGTACACAGAATTTTTTTGCTATGTCTCACGATCTCCCAAAGTATTATTCAAAAGTATGAAGTACTTTTAAAATGTCTTTTGTGACTATTCAAATCTCTGTTCTATAAACTGAAATTGATAAAGATCTGACAAACTTGCAGTTTGAATTTGACTTAACATTTTATGCTAAAAGTAATAAAAACCATGACTGTGTTTGATATGGTTCATGATGATACCAGGACAGTCATTCAAGCTGGTTAATTTTATTTCAAGCAATATTTCACAGCTCTTTTATTCATGCTATAGATAGATTACCTCTTATCAGTGATATATTATTCCCAGTACTAGCTATAGAGTAGGTTATTTATATGGGGCATGCTAAAAAACTTATCCAAACTATGTACCAGAAAGAGACATTTTCTTTATTATATTTAATAATTTAACCAACATTTATTTAACCAGATAAATGAACAGTACTTTTAAAAAACAAAGTTATGTGTTTCCATAAATGCATATATATGAATCATAACTGTGCATCATTTCATCTAACTTTAATTATCTCCTTAAGAGCCCTATTTCCAAATATATTCACTTTAGGGATTAGGGCCTCAACATACAAACTGGGGGGACCCTACTCAGTGAATAACAGAGGCAGCCTTAAGATTCCAGGGAGAATTTCCAGTAAGTATACCTGAGGTCTAAGGCAAAGGATAATTTCCATCCATCTACCTTCAGTGAATACCTGCTAACACAGAGTTACAACCATTCACAAATCAAAAAAGGGTCCACACTCCCTTTATCTGAAAGGGAAGACATTGACCTAAACGTTTCACATGACTTGCTCTGTGAGTGGTTTTCATTTGTTTATTTGAAGACTACTAGAGGAAACCAGAATTTTTGTGGCCCCTTTGAAGGACCGTAAGTACTTACAGTAAATGCCATGCTTGGCAGTAGTCTCAAAGCTCTCCCTAGGACCATGACCAGTACCTCACAGAGTCTATAAAGATGTCCACAGTTAGGCTGGTCTTCACACATGAGGCGTCACCGCAGTGCTCTGCTACAGCTTGGCTAGAAACCTTTATTGCCCAGAACACTATGTTTTGTATCATTAAAACGTTGTTTTTTCCCTTACTACTATACACACAATTTTTCTCAGGCTTCACATCCCTCCTGCTAGCACTAAAGAGAAGTGAAAGCGTTAGTCTCTCGGTCATGTCCAGCTCTTTGGGACCCCATGGGCTACGGCCTGCCACGTTCCTCTGTCTATGGGATTCTCCAGGAAAGAATACTGGAGTGAGTTGCCACTCCCTTCTCCAGGAGATCTTCCCGGCCCAGGGATCAAACCGGAATCTCCTGCATCAGAGGCAGATTGTTTATCATCTGAGCCATCAGGGAAGCCCTACTTTACACAGAATTGGAAAACTAACGATCTCGTTCACTAAAGGTTAGAAAGACCTTACCACGGCTCAAAGTATCCTCAGTGCTGTATCTTCTCTGTGAGCTTTGGCACATGAATGTTCCTTAGTCATCCACACTAGACAGATTTTCTGGCATGGCAACATGCTCAACCATGGAAGTCTGTATTTTAAAAGAATATTTTCCAAGATAAGAAATAGGGAAGAGTTGAGTCTGGGGAAAAGTCACTGGAGAGGTCATCTCTGAAGCTTTTACTTGTTCGTTCATTATTTCTGGCATAGGAAGAACTATTGGCTTCTTTAGCTTTTCAAAGAAAAAGTCCAAACCATCAGAGCTGGCCAACCAGGCAGCTCCCTCCACTGACCAATATATTCATATTAAAAAATGGCTGCTGAACAACAAATCCTTGGCTGGGGGATTCACATAATTAGGTAAGCTGAAGTTTCTGACTGAAGAAGATGATTCCAACAGGACTTAGATGGAAAATGAGGGACAGGGAAGTCATTTAGTCTATGTTTACAATAAAATAAAAGAGAATTTGAGAGACAACGCCTTTGATATTAGAGGTAATAATATGAAAAGACAGCTAATCCAGATGAAAAGCACTGGTTGGAGGTGGGTGATATTAAATGAAGATACAAAATAAGAAATACAGGAGAACAGAGTCAACACAGCAGAAAACAGTGATGTAACTACAAAGTTTGAAAACTTTCACAGAAAAAGAGCACAAAAGCTTTATTTATTAAGCCCTTTCTCTGCACATCGTAGAAAAATATCCTTGACTGGTTTTGTAAGAAGTAATATCAGTAGTGGGGCTGTTCTAAGATTTTTAAATTCAGTGGCTCAACAGTGTTCTCAAAGACCCAAACTCTTTCTATATTTTTCCTGTGTCATCTTTAGAAGTAAAATAAACATTTAAAATAGTAATATGACTCATTACAGAACTTAAATTTTTATAATCAGTTGAAGAGACAAAACAGTTTTAAACACATTAACCATAGATGCCACTTTGAGGATATCTGCCAGAAACATTATGGCAAAAATTAAAAATAACAAAACCATATTTCAGAATATATTCTTTATGAAAAATGCTAATAACATAGTATGGGACACCAATTGGATACAAGTAAGAAACTCTTTAAAACAAATGATTAAGTACCAAGAATAATTATTTTGCTTATGTTTTTAATATTCTCTCAATCAATAATTATATACATATAAATTATTGCTATTTTCACTTTTTGAGAAATAATTTTATTCTTGAAAACTATTATTAATTTTTTGGAGCACACTTGCTTTACATGTTGTTTTAGTTTCTTTTGCACAGGAAAGTGAATCAGTTACCCGTATACATATATCCCCTCTCGTTTAGATGCAAATGTTTTTAGAATACAAGGCTTTTATATATCTACTTATATGACAAGCAATTTTTGTGTGTCAATAAATAAATATTTTTAAAATTATGTTTTAATTACATTTAAGACACATGAAATCTCTGGTTGCTGCTGACTTTTCAGTACAAGGAACAAGACATCAGTTAAATGTGAATAGAGGAGGAAATAGAGGTTCCAGGAAAGAGTAATATGAAATAATAGCATCAGGCTTTGCTATTTATTGTGTGGCCCATAAGTCAGCAACAGAAGTACCTGAGAGCCTCATCAGAAACCAGAATTTCAGTCTTCTCTTTCAGCCATACCAAACTAGAAGCTGCATTTTGACAATATGTCAAGTGATTCATATCCACCAAAATAATGAGAAGCACTGGATTTGGGCTGGAAATGAATAGACTGGAGAAATATAATACAATATAGACTATAATGTTATAACTCATTCAACCAGCTTAGTTGAATGTTTCTCCAACAGATAAAGATGTGCAGGTGTGCCTGAAAAAACATGTGGACTTAATTAATGAAGGGCTATTTCCTGTTCGCAAGTTGAAACAAGAGAGATGCAGAACAATTGATTAATGGAAGAGAGTTATTATAATGATACAGCATGGAATTGAACATATATTGTCTGGAGAGGGAAGGCATGAGAGAGAAGAAATAGTAAAATGGAAGTAGTCAATGGATTGTGATGTTCAGTGGATCGAAGGATTGTTGGGGAACTAAGAGTAAGGGAATGTTGATCAGAGGGGCTGTTCACAGTGGAAATAATGGGTAAGGTATAGATATTGGTAATGGAAAGATCTAACCCATTCAGCTTTTGGCTCTGTAGTAAGTAACTGGTTCAGGGTAGAGAGTAAGCCTTACTGATAAAGAAATGGTCAAGGGAATGAGAAGCAGGATAGTAGACAGATAATCTATGTGGATAATGAAATCAGCAAGAAATTTCATTAATGGTGTTAAAGAGAAGGATCACAGCCAGCAACAAAAATCTCCAAGGAGCAATTGAGGGAACCAGAACTCTATAGAAGACTGAAAACAAGAGGTCAGTCAGTTCAGTAACTCAGTCGTGTCCAGCTCTTTGCAACCCCATGGACTGCAGCATGCCAGGCTTCTCTGTCCATCACTAACTCCCAGAGTGCGCTCAAACTCATGTCCTTTGAGTTCATGATGCCATCCAAACATCTTATCCTCTATTGTCCCCTTCTCCTACCACCTTCAATCTTTCCCAGCATCAGGGTCTTTTCAAATGAGTCAGTTCTTTGCATCATGTGGCCAAAGTATTGCAGTTTCATCTTCAGAATCAGTCCTTCCAATGAATATTCAGGACTGATTTCCTTTAGGATGGACTAGTTGAATCTCCTTGCAGTCCAAGGGACTCTCAAGAGTCTTCTCCAACACCATAGTTCAAAAGCATCAGTTCTTCTGTGCTCAGCTTTCTTTATAGTCCAACTCTCATATCCATACATGACTACTGGTAAAACCATAGCTTTGATTAGATGGACCTTTGTTGGCAAAGTAATGTCCACTTTTTAATATGCTGTCTAGGTTGGACATAGCTTTTCTTCCAAGGAGCAAACATCTTTTAATTTCATGGCTGCAGTCACCATCTGCAGTGACTTTGGAGCCTCCCAAAATAAAGTCTGTCACTGTTTTCATTGCTTCCCCATCTATTTGTCATGAAGTGATGGGACCAGATGCCATGATCTTAGTTTTCTGAATGTTGAGTTTTAAGCCAGCTTATTTACTTTCATCAAGAGGCTCTTTAGTTCTTCACTTTCTGCCATAAGGGTGGTATCATCTGCATATCTCAGGTTATTGATATTTCTCTGGCAATCTTGATTCCAGCTTGTGCTTCATCCATCCCTGCATTTTGCATGATGTACTCTGCATATAAGTTAAATAAGCAGGGTGTCAATATACAGCCTTGACATACTCCTTTCCCTGTTTGGAACCAGTCTGTTGTTCCATGTCCAGTTCTAACTGTTGCTTCTTGATCTGCATACAGTTTTCTCAGGAGGTATGTCAGGTCATCTGGTATTCCCATCTCTTTAAGAATTTTCCACGTTTATTGTGATCCACACAGTCAAAGGCTTTGGCATCGTCAATAAAGCAGAAATAGATGTTTTCATGAAACCCTCTTGTTTTTTCGATGATCCAGCGGATGTTGGCAATTTGATCTCTGGTTCCTCTGCCTTTTCAAAATGCAGCTTGAACATCTGGAATTTCACAGTTCATGTACTGTTGAAGCCTGGCTTGGAGAATTTTGAGCATTACTTTGCTAGTATGTGAGATGAGTGCAATTGTGTGGTAGTTTGAACATTCTTTGGCATTGCCTTTCTTTAAGACTGGAATGAAAACTGACCTTTTCCACTCAGTTACAAGAGTTAACTGGGTGGTATAAAACAAGAGGTAGTGGGTGGTATAATCTGATAAATTAAGATTCATACTGGGTAAATGGGAGGGAGGTGGTGGAAAAGAGGAATGTCGAGCAAGAAAGACATCTAGCCCACCTCCAGACCAAATCATTAAAAGTGATAAACGGAATACAGACTGCCATATCAATAAACAAATGCTGTCACAGTCATCAGCAATTGCAGCCACAGCTGAGGGTGAACTGGTGAGACCTGAGGGAACTCAGGGAGGAAAGAAAACCTGACATCTCACAGCCGTCAAACTGCAGCTACTACCCTTGATGACCTCAGAGGAAACCTAGGATGTGAAAACACAGCATACTGGCCCCAGATAACTGAGGTGCCAATCGAATGATTTCAGTGAGCCCAGACTGTTGCATCTTCCCATACCCAGAAAAGAGCTAAATTCCTTAACTTGAGATTTCTAGTTTTCTGTAAGTAACAACAATTTTTTTTTGTTCCTACTTCCTGCCATTTGTTGCAAAATTCCTATGTAACCTAGCTCCCCTCTCCCCGTGCCTCCTTGGAGCAGTTCTGTCAGGTTTTCTTGAGATGCAGCCTTCTGGCATTGAAATCCTGAAAATTCCCACTGAATAAGACTTAACTTTTGGGTTGTAAATAAATTTTTTAGTGGGCAAAGGTATGTGGAAGAGAAGAGATCTACCCTTTAAGTCAGTGGAGATGGGGAGAGAAAAAGAAACAACAGTCATCCAGCAAAATGGGAGTAGATAAATAGCCCTGAATGAGTCAAGGAAAATAATGGGGGAAGCTGTAGGATGCTTTGGAAAGTGTGTAAGATCAGGAGTATCTTTTCAGGAGAAAGGTTCTGGGGGCCTCTTTTTGTTCCTGCCCATGGCACTGTGGGAGCTGAGTAGGGGAATCTCATGCGGACACACAAAACTCTAGTCTTGTTTCTCTCCCTTTCGATTAAACATAAAAAAAAATGGAACCTGGCATAAGAAGTGTGTAACTTTTCACATACAACAGGAATGGTGAGTTTTTATAAGCTGAAAACCCCCATGTAAACAGCACCCACATCAAGGATCAGTGCATCACCAACCCACTTTGCGTTTCCTTTTGAGTCACCTTCAGGCTCAAAAATAACCACTACCCTGTTTCTCATACTACAAATGAATGTTTTGGTGTTCCCTTTGGACATCTGTTGATGGAGGTAAGGAGAAGATGGTCTTATCACAAGTTGGCAGTGCTTCCTGGTCCCTTTTGACTTGTTGATTGTTTGCATAAATGCCTTTGAAGGGACAGATTTAGCTGTAAAGCCTGGATCCTCTGGAAAATTGATGGCTTCTTCCCTGTACTCTAACAGAATTTTGTGTCCACCACAATAATAGCATGCTTAGTACAATACTGTAAAAACGTGTTTATCTCCTTGCTGCTTCCAAACACACAAACACACACACATATGTGTGCACTCACCTGCGTACATACACACACACACACACACATATCCCTTAATTCTTTGAGCCAGCAATTCTTCTGTTTTTTCTTTTAATTAAAAAACATGGTAAATGTTTAAAAGAATGTGTTGGTTAGAAATAAATGTATTTCTCTGTCATTTATATTAAAACCAAATGAAAAACAAATTTCCAGAAAATCTTGGCATTTATGCTGATCCTTTCTTAGAACTTCATATATAGACATTGTATAAAGCTTTTGGTCAATCATCTTGGAAAAGTCTTAAAAATGAGTTGATTTTAAATATTCTCATCACCAATTAAATTACCTCTATGAACCCATATTGTGAATCATGTTATTGTAGGAATGATTTTTTTTTTACAGTTAATCAGGACAAACTTTGATATCTCACCTGAAATACTTCAACAGGTGTCGAAAAGTACTAATTAAGGGACTTTCATGCACAGAGAACTACTTTATAAAGTTCTAGGAATAAAATGAGACCTAGAAAGCACGATTCCTACATCAACATTGTATTTTGACAATATCCCACTGAAAAGAGAAGCAAGGCAGTTAGTTCATAATATTTGCAGATGAAGGAACCAAGTCACAAGAAGATTCAATGGCCTCCCCATGACAATGTGAATTAAATCTGAAATACCTTTTATTCTAGTCCACATTTTACACTGCTTACAGATTATTATGGCCTGAAACTTCACTATCAGTGATTTGGTCCTTGGAGTAACTATCTGTCCTCTGTGAAAATAAAACCATCCTAGTCTTAATATTAAAATATATCTCTTAGTTTTAAGAAGTTGGTTTTGGTAGAGATATGGGAGAGAACTCATGCTAAAAGCACAAGAGTGAGACCCGTAAAGACTGAGAAAATAAATGTGAAGGGTCTATTGTCTTAAATAAAAAGACTTTAGTCTCCTTAGAACTCAAGTAAAGTTGATTCTTTGGTTTTGAAGAAAATCCCATCCATTCACTTCATGATGTTAAAACATAAAGTGGTACTGCTGGAGTGGCCAATAATTTGGTGTCAGTGTGCCTTTCTCCCAAATTCAATGACTTAGTCCATTTAGTTGATAATTAGTGAGGATATGCATGCCAGGCATTTACCTGTATATGAGGGATACAGCAACATAGAAAACAGCATCCTTGCTCTCAAGAAATTCACATTCTAATGCAGAAGTTACTGTGCTTGAATAGCTAATTTTAGCTACTGTCAGTGGTATATTTTGCCCCTTCAGTTCCAAGTTATGTGTCAGATACACCTATATTTCCACAACTTCAATCCTTTCCTATTGGAGTATAGTTGATTTAAAAGGTTGCAGTAATTTCTACTGTACAGCAAAGTGATTTAGTTATATGTATATCTTGCCTGGAGAATCCCATAGACAAAGTAGCCTGGTGGATCACAAAGAGTTGGACATGACTGAAATGACTTAGCATGCATGCATATATATATATATATATATATATATATATATATATGTATAATGTATAAATATATAACAGTGTATATATTTTTATATTCTTTTCCATTATGGTTTATCACAAGATACTGAATACAGTTCCCTGTGCTATACAGTAGGGCCTTGTATCTTCATATCTGATTGCCCACATTTCCAACGATGACAATATCCTCCATACTGTCGCTCAGGTTGGACACCTAAGAATTATTCTTGGCTATTCTTCCCATCCCAGCACTCCCAGTGATCAGTCTTCCAGCCTTAGTGGCCCTCCCACTCCTTCCACCTTCATCAGTCATCATCATTTCCTCCCGCATAGACCTCTGTCACCTCCCCCAGGGAGGTGCCTTGGATCCTCAGCACTCTGACTTCAGCCATGCCCCTTGCTGCTCAGGAGTGATCTTCCAAAATGTAAAATCTCCCTGTGACAAGCTTCTGAATAAAAGCTTTTCAAATAAAGTTAAAAATGTATGGACTTAGCCTACCTTCCCAGACTGACCTTCCTCCAAAAAAGCATGAATCACTGATACATTTCTTGCTTCTCTATTTTTCAAACACTGACCCTTTGCTTCTTGCTTTCTCTGCTTCTGGGAGTTTTTCTGTCTTTGTGGGACTGTCTCCTTTTCAGACACTGGGCATCTTTTCAAATAGCACCTCTTCAGGGGTGTCTGCTCTGGTCATCATATAAAATGTTTTTTGGGACTTCCTGGTGCTCCAGTGGCTAAGACCCTACGATCCCATTGCAGGGGGCCTGGATTCGATCTGGTCAGGAAATGAGATGCCACATTGTACAACTAAATATCCCATATGATGCAACAAAAAGATCCCACTTGATGCAATGAAGACCAAATATCTGGTGTGCCACTGCTAAGACCTGGCGCAACTAAATAAACAAATGTTTTTTTTTTTCTACATATCTCTGTCTTGAAGTAGATAACTCTCGTTATTTTGAAAAATTATCACCATATAAGATCACTAGAGGAATTGATGTGTTTAGGGATTATTTTCTCTCTCTATCCTCTATGTAAGTAAAAGTGTTAGTTGCTCAGTTGTGTCCAACTCTTTCACGACTGTATGGACTGTAGCCCACCAGGTGCCTCTTTCCATAGGATTCTTTAGGCAGGAAGACTGGAGTGAGTAGTCTTTCCCTTCTCCAGCGAATCTTCCTGACCCAGGGATCAAACTCAGGTTTCCTGCATTGAAGGCAGACTCTTTACCCTCTGAGCCACCAGGGAAGCCTCCTATCCTCTATATTAGAGAATAGATTCTGTTGCCCCAGACCTGAAGTCAATGCCTGGCATAGAAGAGATTTTCAGGGATTACTTGCATAGGGGCTAGTATCTTATTTCCAGAATGTTTCTACCCATTTTGAGATTTTAAAACTCTCAAATGATAAATTGTCCCCTTTTGTGTGATCTCACAACTCTTTTCTATATTTATGTTCTAATAATTCTCACATTACATGGCAATTATTGGCAGAGTAGGTTAAAAATAATATGTTGCATCTTATAATGCATCCACCTTCTAAGGATGGTGAAAAGCTGCTAATTGCATCTTCCTAAAAAGTAAAAGAGAAAATGTTAGGAGCTGAAGAATGTATATATGGTAGAGAAAATGGGAGAAAATAAGTTGATAGCAAGTTGTGTTTATCATTGATGCAGCACATGCCTTTTCGGAACAACCTAGGAATATAGTAAAATCTACTAATACTTACAAAACCTCAGAGAAATGGAGGAGTTTGTCTTGGATAATGTGCACTTTCTGGGAAAGTTTAGAAGTCATTGAGAAGTCTAATATTTTCAAAATTATAGAATTGAAGCAACTGGAGATCTTAAATCAATCATATCTGGGTTAACTTGCTCATATAGTTCCATGCACACACATAACGCAGATGAAATTATCTACATAATGCTGTGCATATGATAATAAAGATAACTATAAGCTATAAAGACCATTCCACATAACCCTCACTCAATCTGTGAACAAGCTTGTGAACAAGGCAAACGTGATTAAGTTCATTTTGCAGAAAAAGACAATTATTCTCAGAAAACTCCACCATGGATCAACAAATTGGGGTTTTCCTTGTTCTTCCCTAATCATTGTCTCAGTACATCTTCTTTCTGGCCTTGAAATAGTCAGTTTCCATCATTTTTGTTTTCATTTCCAAAGACATCAGATAAAAATCTAGTGATTTTAACATACAACCCACATTTTTTTCTTTGCATAGGGATCATGGAGTTCTTCGAGAACTACATGGAGTCTATGGACTCTCTTCACAGAACATTGCACATACACACATGAAACTAGATCTTCTAGGAATCACTGGAAATTGTACTGAGAACCTCTGTGTAGGCCTCTAAAATTATTCTAATATTCACATACAGGTTAGCTTAAGTTCCTAACTGACTGCTACTAGCAAAGTTCTGACAAGAGAACGCACTGGTCATAGCAAACACCCTCTTCCAACAACACAGAGAAGACTCTACACATGGACATCACCAGATGGTCAACACTGAAATCAGGTTGATTATATTCTTTGTAGCCAAAGATGGAGAAGCTCTATACACTCAGCAAAAACAGGACCGGGAGCTGCCTGTGGCATATCATGAATTCTTTATGGCCAAATTCAGACTGAAATTGAAGAAAGTGGAGAAAACCACTAGACCATTCAGGTATGACCTAAATCAAATCCCTTACGACTGACTATACAATAGAAGTGAGAAATAGATTTAAAGGACTAGATCTGACAGACAGAATGCCTAATGAACTATGAATGGAGGTTCGTGACATTGTACAGGAGACAGGAATCAAGACCATCCCCAAGAAAAAGAAATGAAAAAAAGCAAACTGGCTGTCTGAAGAGGCCTTACAAATAGCTATGAAAAGACGGGAAGCAAAAAGCAAAGGAGAAAAGCAAAGATATGCCATTTGAATGCAGAGTTCCAAAGAATAGCAAGGAGAGATAAGAAAGCCTTCCTCAGCGATCAGTGCAAAGAAATAGAGGAAAACAATAGAATGGGAAAGACTAGAGATCTTTTCAAGAAAATTAGAGATACCAAGGGACCATTTCATGCAAAGATGGGCTCAGTAAAGGACAGAAATGGTAGGGACCTAATAGAAGCAGAAGATATTAAGAAGAGGGGGCAAAAGTATGCAGAAGAATTGTACAAAAAAGTTCTTCACGACCCAGACAATCACGATGTTGTGATCACTCACCTAGACACAGACATCCTGGAATATGAAGTCAAGTGGGCCTTTGGAAGCATCACTACAAACTAAGCTAGTGGAGGTGACGGAATTCCAGTTGAACTATTTCAAATCCTGAAAGATGATGCTGTGAAAGTGCTGCAATCAATATGCCAGCAAATATGGAAAATTCAGCAGTGGCCACAGGACTGGAAAAGGTCAGTTTTCATCCCAATCCCAAAGAAAGGCAATGCCAAAGAATGCGCAAACTACCACACAATTGCACTCATCTCACACGCTAGTAAAGTAATGCTTAAAATTTCCAAGCCAGGCTTCAGCAATACATGAACTGTGAACTTCCAGATGTTCAAGCTGGTTTTCAAAAAGGCAGAGGAACCAGAGATCAAATTGCCAACATCCAATGGATCCTTGAAAAGGCAAGAGAGTTCCAGAAAAACATCTATTTCTGCTTTATTGACTATGCCATAGCCTTTGACTGTGTGGATTACAATAAACTGTGGAAAATTTTGAAAGAGATGGGAATACCAGACCACCTGACCTGCCTCTCAAGAAACCTGTATGCAGGTCAAGAAGCAATAGTTAGAACTGGACATGGAACAACAGACTGGTTCCAAATAGGAAAAGGAGTACGTCAAGGCTGTATATTGTCACCCTTCTTATTTAATTTATATGCAGAGTACATCACGAGAAATGCTGGGCTGGATGAAGCACAAGCTGGAATCAAGATTTCTGGGAGAAATATCAATAACCTGAGATATGCAAATGACACCACCCTTATGGCAGAAAGTGAAGAAGAACTAAAGAGCCTCTTGATGAAAGTGAAAGAGGAGAGTGAAAAAGTTGGCTTAAAGCTCAACATTCAGAAAACTGAGATCAATGGCATCTTGTCCCATCACTTCATGGAAATAGATGGGGAAACAATGGAAACAGTGGCTGAATTTATTTTTCTGGGCTCCAAAATCAGTGCTGATGGTGATTGCAGCCATGAAATTAAAAGACACTTACTCCTTGGAAGGAAAGTTATGACCAACCTAGACAGCATATTAAAAAGCAGAGATATTACTTTTCCAACAAAGGTCTGTCTGGTCAAGGCTGTGGTTTTTCCAGTGGTCATGTATGGATGTCAGAGTTGGACTATAAAGAAGGCTGAGCACTGAAGAATTCATTCTTTTGAGCTGTGGTGTTGGAGAAGACTCTTGAGAGTCCCTTGGACTGCAAGGAGATCCAACCAGTCCATCCTAAAGGAGATCAGTCCTGGATGTTCATTGGAAGGACTGATTTTGAAGCTGAAACTCCAATACTTTTCCCACCTGATGCAAAGGGCTGACTCATTGGAAAGGACCGTGATTCTGGGAAAGATTTAGGGCAGGAAGAGAAGGGGACGGCAGAGGATGAGATGGCTGGATGGCATCGCCGACTCGATGGACATGGGTTTGGGTGGACTCAGGGAGTTGGTGATGGACAGGGATGCCTGGCGTGCTGTGGTTCATGGGGTCGCAAAAAATTGGACACAACTGAGCGACAGAACTGAACTGAACTGAATAAATGTCATTCTGAATGATTGCCATGTGCCTCACTCTCTCCAAGCATCCCTTGCAGTAGGCCACTGGTGTAGGACACTGTCTCCAGAAAGCATCTATTAAAGTGTGGCCAGATTAGCCAGTGACCATGCTGGAAGACAGGCTATATTGTCTTGGGATGTCTGCCTCCTCACTCCTCACAATAGAAAATTTCCTTCCCAGTAGACACTCAGCATCTTTATGTTCCCTCCATCCTCTTTCCTGATAACCCACTCTGCAAGCCTTCTTGCAGAAAAGTATGTATACCTTAATCAATGTGCTCTACCAGATCTTCAGAAGAGGGAACTATCTTACATACAGGATGGAGTCTAGTTGAGATGCCAGGGAAGAAAACATGATGGTGGAGTTGCCAGTGTTGGCAATCAGGTAGTGGTAAAAAGGAACTGTTGTGTCAGAAGGTAATGTCAAGCTTCACATCCAGTAGCTCTCTCTGTACTCCATGGCTTACCTCATTGCACATGGCAAATTTCAGGAGGTCCATGTTCACCCTCCCACTGGAATCACTGTATAATGATTGAATGAAACAGATTGGTATAATCTTAAAACCAGTTGGCCTTTAAGGAGGTGTTCAATTCCACTCTCAATAGGGGATATGTTTTGGAGTACAGATTGAATCAGTTTTTGTGATCGTTTGAACAAAAGCTCATTCTCTGCAAAATTACAGTTACAACTACAAAGATTTTGTACACTTATTTATTTGCTTGTTTGAAATAAACAATATTTATTGCAACATTCATATTTCATTGAGAAGATCTAAAAAGTTAGGAATTAAATGAAGGATTCCTATTCTGACTGTTTCCAAATGACTACTTTCTTATTTGTAAGAGATACAAACTAGTATTTCCTAAATCTCACCATTTCACATATAGTGGCATGTGAATTATTGCTGAACACATACATTCACAGATGAAAATTTAGCAGAATCATAACAACATAGCAAATAAAAAAAGAATCCAGACTTTGATGCTAAAAGTTAAACAAACAAGCAAATACAAAGGAGTGAAGGGAAAGCTCTTTTCTACTAAGTAACAAATATCAGAGGAAAAACAGGGTTGGAAAATCATCACTTTGCAATGACCATGGTAATAATTAATATAGATAAGAATTATCAATGGATCCTAAAACTCTTGTGAGATATTGTTAAAGAATAGTGTGTCCACATAGTCTAGAAATATCTCCATTGGGATTTCTTATTAATTACAGAGCAAAAAAACAATTAGAGGTCTTTACAGTAGAAAAAGTGTTATAAACAACCTAAATCAAGATCATGTGCTTCCTGATATGGTTCACAGAGAAGGACAGGGTAAAACTTATACAGTAATCCTGCCAGAAAAATGAATAACCTGAATAAAATCATGAGGGAACAATCAGACAACTCCAAATTGGGAAGCTGTTAAAATAAACCTTTATTTAAAAACACCTTTTTAAATAAAGAGTATAGATAACTAGTCTATATTCTTCACAACTATCAAATGTCATGAAAGAAAAGCCTAAAACTAAGTAATGGTTTCTGTTTTTAAAAAAGTAATAAGGTGAACAACTATGTGAAACGTGTGATTTTAGATTGGAAACAGAATTGAAAGGAAAAAAAAAAAGTTGAGACAACTGCAAAATATTGAATTTGGACTACATATTAGATAACACTATTTTATATGTATTTCCTTAGTTTCAATAATTACATTTTAATTATTTTAAATGTTGTATTCTACTATGAAAATATCCTTGCTCTTACAAGAGAAACATGTGGAAACACTTAGGCGTTTGTGTCTTATATGGTTCAGCAAAATAATATTTCTGTATAATAAAGACATTAGCTGGCTTTTGTCCCTGGGTCCTGGGAGGTATAATCTAAACACTTGGAATTTCCTATCTTTAGGAGTGTCTCTTTACAGCCTTGGGATTATCTATATTTGTTACTTTTGCTGGTCCCCTTGGACCACATGTGATTGTTTATGCTAACTAGGTGACTCATGGTGAATCCCTACATAGTTTATGCTAATAAAATTACTCAAGATGGAAGAGAGTCAAGCCAAAAAGATCAACCAGGTAATTAGAGGGTGGGGCTTTGAGCTACTCACCACCCACCCATTCTTTAGGAAGAGGAGAGGGCCTGGATATTGTCATTTGACCAATGATTTAAGTGATGATGTGTATTTAATGAAGCCCCACTAACACTCTGGACACTAAAGCCTGAGCAAGCTTCTCTGGTATTCTGTATTGTCACACACTGATGTGCCAGTGGTTAGGATGACCCCCAAGACAATGGCAACTTCACATATGGGGCTCTCCCAGACCTGCCCTTGGGCTATTTCTCATTTGCATCCTTTTGTTAGAATAAAACTGTAATTATAAGTAAAGAGCTGTCGGGAGTTCTGTGATTCAGTAGAGCAGACTATCAAACCTGAACATCTCAGGGGAAGCCCTAAAGAAAGTTGAGCAGAAGTGAGGCTCTAGCTGGTGCCAGACATGAGAAGGACCCAGAAGTCTGACCTAATTCTGGGAACATGACAAACTGCACATTCATTCATTCATTCATTGATGTATGAATTGTACTATGATGTAGATTGATTGTACTGTTTTTCACAAGGTTATATAAGTCTAGTGTTTTAAAAAACAGAATTTTATTTTAAAAAGTGTATGGCTCTAATATAACTTTAGAAAATGGGGAAAATAATCTGCAGACAATGTTCAATACACTGTCTGCGTGCCTCTGTGGTCCTGTCACAGAAGACACTGAACTTTGTCTGGTTAGGCAAACAATTAGATTGTTAGATGAATTTTTCTCCAGAAGTTAACTTTTTTGGATTGAAAATGGCTAATCTAAGCCAGCTTGATTTTTTATGCTTAAAAATGCCCCAAACTAAATATTAAATGCCAAACTCATGCCATTACTAGCATGAAAATGAAAACACTTTCCATGTAGACATGGGGGAAGATTCAAATGAAAGTCTTTATGCTAAACATGGTATTCTTATAAACAATGAAGTACATTCAGTTGATGGGCTTTCCAGGTAGTTCAGTGGTAAAGAATTTACCTACCAATGCAGGAGACACAGGAGACAGCAGTTTGATCCCTGGGTCAAGAGGATCCACTGGAGGAGGAAATGGCAATTCACTCTGGTATTCTTGCCCAGAAAATTCCATGGACAGAGGAGCCTGGCAGGCTATGGTTCACGGGGTCACAAAGAGTCAGACAAGACTGAGTGACTGAGCACGCACGTGTGAACATTTAACTGATAGAGATCTTTAGCCATCCAAGACATTTTAAAAATATGTGCCTGGCTCATAGTGGATGCTCACTGAGTAGCAATAGTAATGAATAATGGACAAGAAATATGAGGGATTTAAGGAAATGGTGATATCGATGATTCTCTCATTTGGTATAGCACTTTTTATTCTATGAGCTAAAATAAGTTTATGCAGCATATTATTACCAAGCTGGAGTGGGATACTGGGTAGACAGCTTGAATTAGCACTATGATACTAAAAGAAAATTATCATGAAAACAAGTAGCTTCTCAAGGTCATAGATTGCAAAGTATCAGCCAGTCTCTTCCCACCATGTCATAAAAATGCCCAAATTGATGACTTTGATAACTTTTCTTTATAGAATTCAAGAGAGAGAGATAGACATACAGGGAAGACACAGTGAGGGAGAGACAGAGACAGAAACAGAGACAAAGAGACAAACAGAGAGACAGAGGCAGAGAAATAGAGACAACAGATCTCGGAGAGAGACGAAGGACAGAGTCAGAGACAGAGAGGAATGCAGGAGCTAGGAAGGAAGGAAGAAGGATGGAAAAACGAAGGAGGGAAGAAAGTCTTTACCTTGTTTAAAATGTATTACTTTAACAATTAAACACAGAACTTGCATTTTAATTTCTTTTAACTTTCTATATTGCTGTGGTTTCACTGTTCAGCAGCTACCTGTCCTCTGTATAATGACTTTTGTCCTCCATTATGCTTTCACTGTCTACATCAGTATCTCAGACAGATGCTTTTAAAATAAATTTCATAAAATCTTGCACATGTTGCTTGTAACTTCTTTAGCCGTAATACAATCTGCCCTTGAAAATGCATATTAATTCAGTTGTAGTCAACTTACATGAATGAAGGAGAAATAATTTACTCTGTATCATTCTCTTTCTTTCTCTCCTCTGCACACATTATATATGTTGCTTGTTGTATTTTGCGACACTACATTGTTATGTGGCTGTCATTTTGAGTTCGACCACCAGGTAAAATCAATTCTTTTTTTCCCCCAGTAAAATAGTCAAGTGTCTGTCACCTGCTTTCTTGTCTCAGCTATATGAAACAGCTTAAAGCATCAGAATGCTTCAGCTAGACTTTTTAATTATATATCTTAGTAGTCCAGTGTATTCAGGAGCTGTACTTAAATATTCAACCTGAAATGGACTCTATTAAATTAAGCAAACTACTAATTAAAGCAACTTTGCTTGGTGTATCTGCCATCAGAAGTGACAATTCATCTAATTAGTTTGCAATGCTGGATACTTTCTAAATTATTTCCTTCCTTTTTTTTTTTTATAGCCACAGTGCATGTACAGCCCATAGACATACTTGGTTTCTATTAAAAGATGACTCCCACCAGCCAACACATTAATTAGTATTTATTCAGTGCCTAATGATATATACAAGGTATAGTGTTAAGTCTGTGGTGTGTGTGTGTGTGCTCAGTAGCTCAGTCGTATCCAACTCTTTACAACCCCATGGACTGTAGTCCACCAGGCTCCTCTGTCCATAGAATTTTCCAGGCAAGAATACTGAAGCAGTTGCCATTTCCCACTCCAGGGGATCGTCCCAACCCAGGGATCAAGCCTGCATCTCTTGCATTGATAGATGGATTCTTTACCACTGCACCATCTGGGAATCCCACTGAGTGTGTGGATGACCCAACAAATAAAAATGATCCCCTGGGGAGTGTTAGAGCACATCTTAGATATCTAATACTACCAGTGGGTGACCTTCAGTGACCTACAAGTTCTCTAAGACAAGTGTCAAGGAAGGTGCAATTGACTGTGTGGCCCCGCCCCTTTCTATTATTCTTAGAAATATATCAGTGTACCAGTGAAAGAATAAAAAGATTAAGGATAACCTTGAACTTTCTCAGTTGACCAGTAGATAATTATCAATACCCATCACTCCAATTATCATTAAAAAATATTTGGCAAACTTTGGAAGTTCAACTGCTTTTGACTGCAAACGTCCAACTGTCTTGCAATCTGACTCATAACCAATGAACGGCAGTGCTCCACTGTGACCCACTGGGTCAGACTGTTTCCAGTGGTTCCCAGAGGGGCTGAGACGGGCAGCAGATCTTGAAGGGTGTGAAGGACTTAAAGGAGCAAAGAAAGGCCAAGAGTTACATGTGTCTAAGGGGAAGGGACACACTGAACAGTATGGAGAAGTCTCGAAACAACAAAAGAGCAATAATGGAGGTTGGGACCCAGGACAGGGGCATAGCAACAGGGAAGAAGCTCAAGGGATGTGGTTGAAGCCAAGAAAGAGACTAAAGTGCTAGACTTTTATCCCTGAAGCTAAAGTAATGAGTTTTCATTTAAACTTCTCTATTTCAATGCTATCACATAATATATTTTGTTATATTTTATCTTTTTGGTGTATTCGGAGGAAGATGAGCATTGAGGCGACATGTGTGTGGTAAAGACTCAAAGCATATCCATAACTTTACTGAGCAGGCAACAGCAACAAACAGGAATTGGAAAAACAGGATCTGTTGAGACTTTGTGTTATTTACCACTTATTGGAATGTTGGCTGAAAAACAGTAAAATAAATATTTCATTTTACCCAGCATAATTTAAAAAGTAAATAAGACACAGAGCTCTTCTAAGACAATTTCTGTGGCGGTATGGGGTAGCTATAATGGGCTTCAAGCCGCATGAAGTTTAAGCTAATATTCTTGGGCTTACGAGTTTACACCTCCCTCTCCCCTGAAACAGTCCCTATATGATTCCCATAGGGAAAATCATCTCAGTGGGTTTCGCAAAGCAGTGTAAATAAGTGCAGGTTTGCATTAAAGCTCCAACTACATATTAAAGGCAAATCTACAGCCCTTACTAATAGAGATGTTCAAAAAAGATAAAACACCTCAAAGCCCAGGCGCTGGGTTTGTGCTGCTATTTCATGTCAAGGCAATTGTAGTGATAGTATTAGGGAAGATGAGGGCGGGAGTGCTGTTGTCATCCAGGGGGAAGGGAACTCGAGCCTTTAAGCAATCATGTAGAGCATGCAGAACATCTTAGAGCTGGGGAAGGAACAAAGCTCCACGCTGTCGGAGTATTGATCCGCTCCAGAAGGTGCAGGGAGCCGCCTGGCCGTGATTGCCTTCCCTGCTGGGTTTAGAGAGGTCTGAAAGAATACAGTATTGATCTGGCCCCGTTCCTGAGAAGTAACTTAGAGATAAGCCCTGACTGGAGGCCACCAACCTTGAGAACAAACTGTTGCAAAACGCCTCCCTTTGCCATGAGTCCAACATCAGCGCTAATGCTGTGTGGGTGAGGATGAGAACACGCTTAAACCCGGTCTGAAAGGAGTCGCCCACGTGCTTTCTTCCCCACCTAGATCTCCCCGGGGGGTCTCCAAAGGCCAAAACTCTCAGGACAGTGTCAGGAGTGGAGAGGAGGGGAGGACAGAGCTGAAGTCCCATTTCCGAAGCTGTGTTTTGTCAAGGAAGAAGGATTTGTGTTTCTAAATCTTTGCGTGAGTTTCTAAAGTCCTGAGTGTTTGCTCCAATCTTAATCAACCTTCATTTAGTGCAACTTTTAAACGGGAGTAATAATAATGCCTGTTTTGCAGATTGTGGTCTGGATTCAATGCAATGAAAAGACCTGCTGGGGAAATGATAGCTCTTAACAGTCAGGGTCATGTCTGGGGGGAAGTGAGGAACCCACTACCATCTTCTCCTCTCTTTCTCTCAGAAAGACTTTCTCCCAGACGTTAAATCCTATCCGTCAAAAACAAACTAAAAACACTTTTCAGGGCAAAGGAAACTTTCAAATTTTCCACTTCCAGAGCTGTGTTTGGAGTTAGTTCATCACTTTAGTCCCTGTGTACTACCAAACCTCAATTTCCAACTTGGAAATTAAAAAAAGCGGACTGAAAATTCTTCATTTGCATACCACTCATTGTTTCATGGTTTCCTGGTGGAAATTACTGTAACCACAGGATTTCGCATGGTTTCAACCTCCAGCCACAAGTTAAAATTGGACAGATGTTACTGAGAAGTGGGGAACTGAACTGTTAGCTGGGGACTTATCCTGGTGTATCACCAGATCCAAATACAAATTCATTTGGACTGGAATTATAGGGTACAGCAACTTTAGTTTTTCCATTTGCTAAGGAAGATGGCTCCAAGTTTGTCACTCCTTGGGGCAAGTTATTAATCCTACATCACCTCCTCAGCCCGTGGGGATCAACATTATCTCCCTGATTTATGTTGTGAGTCAAATGGGGTACGTCTTTACTTCCTAAGTACCGAGGATTCTACGAGTCACTGTAAAAGGATTCAGTGTTTGGTGTGATTTTTCTTTCCAAATCGGTATCAGTTCCTCATAGCTATCATGAAATTGTTTTATCAATTTCTGAATTGAATGTGTTGAATGAACAGCCACTTCTCTCAGACAATTTAACCAAAAATGAATTTTATCATAATTTTGTCATATTTGAGCTCAGCTCAAAAAGATACAGAGAGATGAGAAAGTCCCACCTTTCAGGTTACTTTCTCCAGCAGCGAGGGGAACTAGAGCAAACTCTCCAGGAACACATCTCGTGGATTTAAAGTTCATAATTGTAATAACAATAACATCTCACCATTTTCAAAGCGCTTCTCCATCCATTGTCTGTTTTTCATCATCCTCAAGGCCCCTGGAGGTCAATGCGCACATTCAGCCTGGCTGCATTTGACCCACCTCCGCTTGACCACTGCCGGACTTTTTCCCAGGCAAAAGGAGAACACCCGGGAGGGTGCACAGCCTGGACAAAGAGGCTGCCGAGGTGGTTTGATTTCACCACAATCATTTCATCTGTCTTAGCAGAAATCCCCTGGGCCGCCCTCCCGAATACAAGCTTGCCTTTGTTCACACAGCTCAAATAGAAAAGCTTCCCCTTCAAAATTTAACCGTCTCTCTGAAACATTTAAAGGAAATGTGGCCTGTAATTGTTCAACATGAAATGCAAGCTCGTGGATCCTTTGTCCAAAGGCTAATATTTAATCTTTTAAAGCTCCTAAGAAGTGTCTTTGAATCGCTGATTTTGTTAAGGTAAATAAAATAATGCTAAATATGTGTATTCTTTAGGAAAAACAGTAAGTATTTATCTGCACTTTCAGCACACCTTTGGTCAGTCCTGCACCCCAATATCTCACCGTGCAGAGAGTATTAAGATCACTGATTTTCTGAAATGTATCCATAATTGAAAAGTCTTCTTTTCTCACCACCACTTTCAAAAATGTTTGGAGAGATCCCTGTCCAAAAAAGGCAGAAACGCGTAGCAGTTTTAAAATTCCCTGCATATAAAAAGGGCCATCTTGTGTAGCCAGCCTCCCTGACAGGCCGGATCTGTGAGCACGGTGGTTACCCATATGATAAGAGCGCCAAGGTCTTTGTTACCTCTTCCAGCTCTTCTTTTTTCGTCCTTTCCTAGTTTTTCAGTTCCAAGAAATGTCAAGGTGAAGAGTTTAATGCCTCTGAAGCTGGGGCAAGGAAACAAAACCGCCTTTTCCGCTGGTCAGTGGAGAATACAGGGAACAGTTAAAACAGAGTCACTGAACTGAACAACCTTGATGTGACCAAGGCAGAAACATCCCCTTTAGGAGATCCCCACGGGGTTCCCTTCCGGCTGCTGGGCCGGAAGGTCAGCCCATCGCTATGGCGCTTCCTTTCAAGCGCACCGGCTGACGGTCAGAAACAGGTTCCGCATGACTGCTGGTGCGCAGATGGACTCTGCAGAGAGAGATCCCTGACCCACCAGAGGGGGAAAACCAAGGCAGGGATCAGGCACTTTACTTCAAGGGTGTGTGTGTGTGTGTGTGTATGTGTGCACGCGCATGTGTGAGAGCGCACACATTTCAAAGGTCTGGACTCCACTACATACACACACACACTAGGCAGAAGAAAAATGGGAAACAGAATTGGGAGATTGTCTTTCACATGTCAACAACTTAGAAGACACAGAGGCTAGGGGGGCACTGCATAGTTAGAAATTTCTATTTTAACTTTTTAAGGAAGAGAGTGAATATAGTGGTATTTATATACTTTTACAAAAAAAAAAAAAAAAAGGTATATTCTACAGCTAAGCTCTCCTGTCTAGGTAGGTTTCCTTCTATCATTAGTTGATACATGAAAACTTGACCATACAAGTTGCTAGAAAATCCCATTCTTGTTATCTTACCAGGGTAAAGGATTTTCTCTGCTACAGATATACAGTGCTGTGGTCTTTTGATTACATAGTACATCCTTGGATGTGCACAGTAATTAAAAAAACAGAGTTAGCAGCATAACCACACTCATGGGTGGCACTAACAAGTTCTGGAAGCAGCTAGAAATCCTTTGGCCTAAATCCTTCCCATTTGCAAATTGGA
Organism: Okapia johnstoni; assembly: GCA_024291935.2. NCBI lineage: Eukaryota > Metazoa > Chordata > Mammalia > Artiodactyla > Giraffidae > Okapia > Okapia johnstoni. The sequence goes on from CM044326.1 coordinate 8,047,936, forward strand.
GGCAATCAGGTTTCCACACAAGCAAACTTATTCGTGAGCCAATGACTGATGGTTATTCGTACCCTATGCAGCAGCTCTTGAAACTTCCTTTAAGATATCAGAGATGCTAAGTGTAGTACTGGTCACTTTTGTTACTTTTCAATCTTCCTTCTCCTGAAGGTCTCTGGGTCAGAAACCTAGAGACTGTGCCTAGAGACTGTGTCTCCCAGTAAGTCATGGGCTAGAACAGGAGTCACAGTAGTTGAGGTGATTGTACCCAGGCTGGAGAATCCTTGTGGCGGATTCTACAGTAGATGAGACTCAAGCATAACTGAGCCTCAAGCATACCGCAGAGCCTACAGTAGAGGAGGCTCAAACATAAATCGTATAGTCAGCAAATTTTATGCAGACCCTACTTTATTTCAGAGCCGGAGATACTTAAATACTGATGGACACAGTCAATTCTCATGAAGCCCACCCCCTAGGAAGGATGGCAACAAGGGGCAGGTAATTCTCCTTGTGTTAAGTTGCATGAACAAGTGATGAATTCTAATGGGGGCCATAAGATAAGCAAACAGGCCGAGGAATGGGGAAGGCTTTCTGGAGAATAGGATGTTTGCATGATAAAGGAAGAAAATTAATGTACATGTGACTTACAAGACCTGATTTTACAGGTCTTGTCTGTTGTCTGTTGTGACTATCACATGTATCTACAATAATTTTCAAACACGCACTCTCCTTTCCAATCCCACCTTGATTTATATCCCTTTAGCTATCACAACACACTAGTCAGGTTTGAAAACTCCCTTTCAGTTAAATTTGGAGATTTTAGCAGGGAAACAGTCTCAGTAGCATGTCTGATGAGTAGAAAAAGGATTATATTTTGGCATCTGTAATCAAACCCCATAAAATAGCCCTAACTGATTTTAAAACTCATATTTCAAGCATACGTTTTTATTTTCAAAAACACTGCCTCTGCAGTGTCTTACATCTTGCTGTCATCTCATAATTTATTGTCTTTACAAGATTCTGTGACTATTATGAAACTTAAGCCACAGGTTTTAAGCAGAAATGGGGTTTCTTTTCTCACAAAATTTGGAATATTAAATTCTCCCTGTTCTGAACTAACAAAAAAGATATCTAATTTTGTGCAGGTAGGACTAAAGGTGGTTGCAGGTGTAGCCTTTTCGGAAGAAGGAAATAAGAGTTTTAAAATGTGGAATTTGAAGATAAACTACGAAATGTTGACTTGCCAACTTGCAACATATCAAAATGTCAGCTCAGCACCTTAAAGAGTCTAAAGGGATTATTCAGCCCAATTTTCTCTGTGCTTAATGCCATATCCTGGCTTAGAGTCAGGCTCTTCTGGAAGAACATTTAACTCTTTCTGCACATCATGGCCTCATTTCATGCAATAAGGTTGCCATTTCCTAAATGAGATTCTAATAGTCTGAAATATTTCCCTCTGCTTTGAAAGGACCCTTGCTTCGAGGATATAGCTTACATACTGCGATAACCTCAGTCATTCCCTGGTAAGAATACACCAAAATCACTCTTATGCCTCCATTAGTAGGGCCTAACAAGAATGGGAATAAGAATATTCTTAGCGTTATCCCAAGAAGGAACAGTGGCTGGAATCTCATGACAATCTCCTTTAAGCCTGTGGACGTCGTGTGATGGCTTTAACAAAACCGCATAAATCTTTAACCATGACATCCAACCTCTGAAGGAATAGATAAGTCACAGAACATTAAGAAGGGACCTCGGAGGTGGTCAAGTCCATTTTCTGTATGATTCATGGATTTCCTCTATCATTCTTCTGACAGGTGGACACAAAGATTCTGAGTTCTTTTTTCTCAAAGGTCTCCCATCTCAGAAAGCCACCCATTACCTTGTTTGATGGGTCCAATTGAACTTGATCTTTATACTTTGTAGCAATTAACTGTCAGAAACTTTTACTGATCGAGCTACTTCTGTATGAATGGGTTTCAAAGAGCAGAGCCATTATTTTCCCATAAGACATCCCTGCTTGTATTTTACTTAAAATCCACTTCTGTATGGATTCACCCATTTACTAGTGAGCCCACTGTGAGTCAGACACCCAGGGAGTTGCTGGGGACGCTGCGGCAAACAAAAGTGATGAATTCATTTCCCGCATAGGGCTAACATTCTGAACTGGGTGTAGAGGGAGCAGATAAGCAAACAAATAAGGGAAAATGGAAAGTATCAGGTAGTGGTGAGAGCTAGGACATGCAGGGTAAGGAGGGGACCTGCGAGTTTGTATCAGGTGGTCAGGGAAGAACTTCTCACAAGGTGACATGTGAGTGTGGGTGGAGGAGACCTGAGGGAGGGGGCCAAGAGGAGACATGCAGGGGTCCCAAGCCCTCCCACTCTGGACTAGCAAACGGATGTCACCTCCCCTATTGGTTTTTATTGATTGATGGCACTGTCCAGATCACCACACCGAAAGCAGATTCTGGCTAATGTAAAAGGGAGCATTATTTAACAGTATCTGCCATAGATGCTGGGCATGGATGGGCAGCAAATATTCACTATATGCATGTTGTAGACCTAATATACTGGCTGCAACTCTTTAAAGCCTTCTCTTCTCTAGCTTTTATATCTTCATTCTCTTAAGTAAATCTCTTGTTTTATTCTTTTTTTTTTTTCCTCATCTTTGCTATGTTTGCCCTTTCTCCTGAGTAAGGAAGAGTTGATGTGTTTCTTAAAGGTAAAAGTTAGTCAGAGTAATTAGCGTGTGATCTGGTGAGCAGGGAAAAGGTCTAGAATCTCCGTACCCTCACTCTGGACTCCACACTCAGACATCTGCAGCCTAAGTTCTTGTTGTTTGGTTTGGGAGGGACTTTTCATTACATCTGTGTGTTTAGTGCTAAGTGATGCCGTTGTGACAGGCACAGGACTGGTCCTTTTTCCTTCCTTCCTTGATTAAAAACCTAACATTTAAAGAAAGTGATGTGCATGGGGGGTGTACCATTTGTCAAAACAGACTCCAGTCACATCAATTTGCAAGTCCCAGCACACAGTGTAAAACTACAGTTTCATGTTGCCCATTCTTAACAAAAGGTTAATGCTTTGAGCTTTAAAAAAATTTGGATCTGTTGATTGGTAATTGGAATAAACATTCAAATTTGAGCATCAAATTTCTCATTAGTTTCACATCAATACCTGTGCTGCAACTATGGATCAGTGAACTGGGCTCCTCGCTGCCCAAGTGAGTTCATTAATCACTCTCCCCTAAGATGGCTGTGTGAGGAGACAGCTGTTCTAAGCAGCTGTCTTCTTGTACACTCCTCTCTACAGACGATGGGAAACTTTTTCCATGAGTCTGCTGTTGTTTTAGCCGGAAGTCCCCTTGTAGTGACAGGTCCAGAAGCAAGTGGGTCTCAGGTCAGTAAAGCACTCCAATTTGTAAATGGTCACTTTATGATCACAGATAGAAAGGTTTAAAACCATTAAGGCTAAGTTTCCGTATCTTATCTGCCTTATCACCAGGAAAAAGAAATACGAAGCTGTGCATTTCAAGTCTACACCGTGTTTGGTGAAAAGCCACAAACCCAAATTGAACTCTCATGACCCCTTTTCTCTTGCCTAAAATGATACAGGCTGGTTGCTTAGCTCTCCGGCTCTTCCAACTATAGATAGATAACTTAATTTTCATATTTTCAGATACACTTGGCTGCTTCAAGAGATCAGAATCCACACACAGCTCCAATTCTCCATTATATTGAAGTGAGGACTCCAGTAATTGGAGCTTATCCTGTTTTAATATATGCAATCAGGAAATTTGAAGCGGCCTTGATGGCCCCTATAACATTTCCCTTAGATGCTCTCTGATATGTCAGCGTCTACAAGTTCATCCACACAGCAATGACCTCATGTGGCAACCTTTTTCCATCTGCTAGAACACTTAGTAGTAACATGAGAACCTGATTATCTTCTCTTAGGGAAGGAAAAATAGAGAGAAGAGTAAAGACTGAGAAAAACAACACACATAAACACAAATTAAAGAGGTTTGTCTCTCCTGTAAACAGAACAATCGCGAGAAATAGACACACAATGCAGAAAATAAGAATCTCAGAATCCAAACAACTGTTTTATGGAAAGGAGGAGGGTGGGAGTTTGTTGGGAATCAAGCCCTATTTCCTGGAGATGTATTTAGTCTTCACATTAAAGAAAAGAGGTAAAAAATTCAATGCGTGGAAACTTTCCTTTCTCTCATTAATTGCAATCAAGCAATAAATAAAAGGAAAGGGGAAAACAATGAATATTTCCTGGGTACTTCTTAGGCAAAACATTTTAAATTGGATTTTCCTATTGTGTGGTTGGGTCAGCTCTGAGGTAGGCAATGCCACCCTCAAGTGCAGTGAGGCAACTGAAGATCGTTCATGAATTCATTCTTTTGATATTCCTGTAACAAATATGGACTAAGACACTACTGTGTACAACGTTCTTTTCTAAGCCTTGGAAATCCAGGTAAACAAGGTATTAAAAACGAGTATTGTACAGGGAACTATATTCAATATTCTGTAATAAACCATAATGGAAAAGAATACGAAAAAGGATATATACAAACATATAGAACTGAGGGAGGCGGGGATGAACTGGGAGACTGAGACTGACACATACACACTATTGTTTATGAAATAGATAACAAGTAAGGACCTACTGTATAGCACAGGGAACTCTTCTCAATAGTCTGCAATGACCTACATGAGAGAAGAATCAAAAAAGAGTGGATATATATGTATATGTATACCTGATTCACTTCGCTGTGTGGCAAAAACTAACACAACATTGAAAATCAGCTATATTCCAGTAAAAATTTTAAAAAAAATAACAATAATAAAGAGCTGAATCACTTTCTGTACACTAAAAACAAATGCAACACTATAAATCAAGTATATTTCAATTAAGAGATAAACAGACGGAAAAGAGCCTTGTGTTCACAAAGCTTGCATTTTAACGAGTAAAGACAGAAAACGAGCAAGAAAATATCAATCAGTAATAATTTTGTGGACAAAAATAAAGCATAATGCTATCATAAAGAGAGATTGGAAACTAGTTAAGCTTGGATGATATCAGGAGAATGATGATGGGGGAGGGTATTGAACTTGAAGCCAGCTAAACAAGAGCTCCTCTTGGAGCAGCTGGGTAAGTCCTTCTCCCAAGACTAAAACAGCTGGCACAGGACGTGGAATTTTCAAACATTCATGTGCAAACCCCCAAGTTTTCTCTATTTTAATGGGTCATTGTGAAATATTTGACTACTTTTGTAAACTATAAAATCATAAAGATAGCTGGCAATAACGTGTAAGATGGAAGTTATGAAAATAATGTAATCAGATAATTAAATTATACATCTTCTGTTTCTGCTTGGCCCTCTCCAAATTGATTATCTCTCCAGCTGCATTTATCTGGATAATTGTCCAGGCCAAACTCTTTTGGAAATAGCTTTACCTTGAAAGCATTGTTTCTGAGCATGTCCTCACCCTCACAGTGAACCTATTTCCTCATTACAGAAGTGCTGTGCCTTATTGTTCTCTGATTCTTACCCTCTTAATATCTCATTTAACCTAGTGTAGCTTAAAATTGCGTTGGCTGTGGCATGGAGTTTGTTGGGACCAGAACTTTGTATTCAAGACAATGAGGGGGTGTAGCAATAAGCAGGATATAAAAAAGATTTATAAAACATTTATAAATACTACGTAAAAAGACACACCCAGAAAACCTCGAGAGTTGAGCCATCTATGTCCAGTGGGGTCTATTAATGGAAATTGCTTAATGAGTGTCTTTTAAAGTAACTACCTATTAAAATACTACACAGTTAAGTGGAGACTTCTGTCTAATAATCATGGAAATTTTCTAGACTCTCGAATCCAGGAATGACTTCACTCACTACTGAAATGCAGTCCCTTCTGAGGCTGATTATTTCAACTTCCTCAATATACCCATCAGCAGGTTGTTCTTTTATAAGACCAGCTGACTGAAGACTAACCCAAGAGTCAAACCAAAGTTGATAACCTCCAACCTTTGAGTTTTTTACAGACCTGTTGATGTAAAATCCAATATTTAAACTTTTTTCCTTTTTCCTTTTATGTCCTTAGCAACTTGTTTATATAATTGGTACTAGGAGTTCATCAGACAAAGCTGTCTTTGTTTTATGGCATATATGGAGGAAATTGCTAGGCAATAAATATTAATATAAAAAGCATTAATATGGCTCAGATTTTGAAATATGTTCACTAATATTCTACTCATAAAATGAATTACATTATTTTCCTGGAATGTTCCTCCCTGTTCCTGTTTTTGATGAAATTCCAAATATGGATCCAATTTCTCTTTTATATTTGAGTTGTATTTCATGCCACTTGCCTCCAACTTCAAGGATTGAATTAAAGGGAATTCTATATACTTTATTCTGTTGAATATAACAATAATCCAGAATGATATGTATAAATGATCTTAGTGAAAAAATCAGTACACACACATAAATCATTTGTATATGCAATTTTTACAACTACGAATTTTGCAAAATATGTTATTTACCACATTATCATTTCTGACAGTTGTATCACAGGTGTGAGAACATTGAGCTACAAGAAACAGTCACAGATGCATGAAATTTGGAGCTAAGAGAAACTTGAGCAGACATCTGGTTTAATTCCTTCTCTTTAAACACATAGAAATCAAGATCCAGAAAGGTCATGAGCCTTGTATCTGGTTGCATAGCTGCTTAAGGGTAGAGCCCAGACCTTCTGACTGAATGTGTGAACAGCTACAAGGAGGACTTGCTTCAAGCAGTGGTGTGAAGCTTCTTTGGTCTAATTACACAATCTTATTTGAGACTCAATGAGATGCTTCTCTAAAGAATGTCTCATTAAGAAAGACTTTTACTAACTAGGAAACTATATGTTGTAGACTGGATGTTTGTTCCCTACCATACCCCTCATCACCACCAGATTCCTATGCTGAATCCCTAAACCCCAGGGTGGCTGTGTTTGGAGAAGGGGGCTCCAAGGAAATCGTTAAAGTTAAATGAGGTCATGAGGGTGAGGCCCTGATCTAACAGGATTAGTGTCTTTATTAGGAGATGTGGAGGAAAACCCTCTCTTCCCCTCTTCTTCTCCCTCTCTCTCCTTTCTCCCCCTCTCACTCCACACACAAGGAAGGGGTGACATGAGCACACAGAGAGATGCTGGCCACTGACGGGCCCAGAAAAGAGGCCTCAGAATGAAAACCACCTTGCCACCACCTTGATCTTGGATTTCTCAGTCTCCAGACCTGTGAGAAAGAAATTCAGTTGCTTAAGGCACTCATTCTGCCATATTTGTTATGGCAGCTCAAACAGGCTAATATGCTATAATAATTCAAGTGAGATTTACCTAATTTTCCATTTTTTACTTAATACAGAAAGTTGGTTTACTTAGCAGGTATTAAAAAAAAGAAAAATGAAAGGTGGCAAGACAGTGAATGTTTATGTTTGACAACATAATAAAACATAATAATTAGGTTGGAAAAGCATGTTTAACATTATTGCTGCTGTGATAACTATATAGGTAAAATTCAACAGATCTTTGGTAGTTCTTAGAAAAATTATTGAAATTGGAATTGCTGGGTCAAAGTATGCATGTAGTAAGCCTTTTTAAATTTTCACAGAAATAGTAACTGCATAGTGTACTACTCTCCAGTAATTCACTTTGCAGCATAGGACAACATGTTGATGGATAAGAGGTAGTGAAGAGGTCTGTTCTGTATAAATGCTATTCATAGATAGCTGCCTTTCTGATGTAAGGAACTCTGCTTAGACAGCGGTTCCAAGAACACTTGGGAATCCAGAAGAGAGTGAGATTCCAGGAGGAGAGAGAACTCGCTTTCACTTTTGTTTATTAAAGACAGATTATCAAATTACCAGGATTTAAGTGCTTCCCTGGTGGCTCAGATGGTAAAGAATCTGCCTGCAATGCAAGAGACCCGGGTTTGATCCCTCGGTCAGGAAGATAACCTGGAAAAGAAAGTGACAACCCACTTCAGTATTCTTGCCTGGAGAGTCTCATGGACAGAGGAGCCTGGCAGGCTACAGTCTATGCGGTCATAAAGAGTTGGGCACAACTGAGCTACTAATACTTTCACTTTCACTTACATAGAGGATAGAGAGAGAAGATAATCCATAAACTCACTAGGACACATAGATGGCTAAAAATTAGCACCAAAAAACAGAAAAAAAAGCGAAGAAAGAAAGAGTTTCTGTGACCTATCTTAAATGAAAGTCTCCTGTAAGAATAAAGACAAGCAGGATTCAAGTATGAGTCTGAACCTAACAACAGTTTCCTGAACTTTATCGGTTTTCTTTTCTTTCTTTCTTTTTAATTTGGGAGTCCAAGATCATTTTTTGACCGTGTACGATTGGCAGTCCCCTTGGCTACCCTGGAGGGTAACACAAAACACATTCCATCTCAGTTATTACTGACCGACAAGATGAGAAAGTTGCATTTTATGTCACTTCATATCCAGAAATTCTTCCAAATGGTAACCGAGATGCAGTTAAGCCTCCTAGAAAATGAACAGTTAGGAGAGTTGGTGAAGAAACCCAGTCACCTTTTGAAAATCTATGGCTAGTAGCCACATGGGGCTTTTTGAACCGAGAAAGTGAGCTTTGCTTGCTTGTACCTTGACCCCACCTCAGTCTGAGATGTGGAAATTGAAGGTTGTATAATTTCTTTTGAAATATCTACCTTGTGCAGAGCAACAGCAACCCCCAAAAATGAGCTATGGTCAAGAAAGCCTGAAAAGAAATGCCCTTCTATCTTACAGGAGCATCTCCTCTTAACGAATTCTGAAACCAGATGTTTAAACACAGGGTCTGCATGTAGGCACGCCCCTTACCCACCGCTTATTCCTGAACATGCTGAGAAAAGTTAAAATTTTAAAAGGAGAGGAAGTATATCATAGAGATATACTAATCTTCAAATTCCTTAGAGGGGTGAATAACCTTTTCTCTTGATATAGGAACCAAGCATTGATCTGTCACGCTGTTTGTTCTAGTAGAGCTCCCAGAGGCATGTTCAGTTTGAAACGTTAAGGCTAGTTCATTAGGCGTCCCCAGCCCGTTTCTCCCAGAGAATCAAGATAACACTGTGGTTAGTTAATGGCTTTCTCTTGTTTCCCCCAGAGCCTGCCTGTCTGAAGCCTGCATGCTCGAGAAGCTTCTTCCCTCCTCCCCACCTCCCCACCCAACCCCCGCTTCCCTTTGCTATTAGTCACAGCTGGTAAGGCTCACAGGAGCCAAGCCTGTTTGAAAACAGTCGGATCACAAAAGCATTTGAGTCTTTCTGCGGCAAGCAACAAACTTGGCCGGGCTGCCAGGAGGAGCTGAGTGGGAGTGGGGGCGGGGCAGGGACGCACCGGGCAGGAAAGGGAAAAGGGAAATTGCTCACCACCGCAGTTCACACCCTCTCCCAGGGAGTCCTCGGCAGGCAGCCTTGCTGGGAGGTGGGAGGACTGACTAACTTTAAAACGAAGTGATGCCTCTTGGGGCTCCTGTCCGCTACCACTGTGCTCCCGGGTATTCTGGTCATGGGGTCCAGTCATTATCTTATTGATAAGACTGGAGGTGGTGAATGACCGTTCAGCTGTGGCATTTCTTTAAGACTCAGCCACCCATCCCCACTTCCCTCTGTACATTTTATAGAACCAGAGGGGAAGGAAAGAAAGAAAATAAGAACTTAGTCATAACAGATAAATTCGAATTCCAACACCAGAGCCATAAGGATCTCTAACATCCTGAGGTGGAACTGCCAAAAGGAAAACAGGGTGCCTCACGAGAATGGCTTGATTTCTAACAGCCCTGTTATTTGATGGTTCAGTTACTCCTCACAAAATAGGCCCTAGAAATGCTGAATAAATTCATTTTTTGCCTCTGATGGAGCCTCCATGAACTGCTACCAAGAACCACGTCTCTACTTTTCCCCGAAGTGCATGGTAAGGACTGCTGTGCAAAGGGATGCTCAGACAAGTCCCACGGTGATGTAGGTGATAACAGTGATGTCATCGCCAGTGACAAATTACCCTTCGTCACAGCCCCTGAACCTGATTCATGAATGCTTCCGTTGCATTGGGTTTATGAGGCTAATAAACATATATGCTTTGGGGTCGAGTTTAAATACAAGCCGGAAGGGTTTCATTTCCCTTTTTGGGTGTTTCAAGGATTGTACTGAGAAATCACAGAGGAAAGTTTTATGAGGGATTAGGTCAAGCCCATAAAAGTAATGAGGTTCTTCAGGTCACCTTTTCCAGGGCAGTCTGAACGGGTTCCCTATTTGGTTGGGGTTTTTCAAACTACATCCTTGCCTCTTCTTAAACGGTTTGAGGAAATGTGATTTCTTCCTCTGAATTTGGAACATGCTAGTGCCTTATGAGAGATAATAAACACAGGCAAGTACATTGACCTTCAAATTCAAGCTTGATGAAAAACCAAGCAAAAAAAAAATCAAACAGACTCTTAATGTCTTTCCAAAATGGAAATATGTGTGTTATATTTCTAATTAATAGGAAATTCTCTAATTCTCTTGCAGTTGTGTTTTAGGTTTTAATATCTGTTTGGACATCCTAGATAGAAGATAAAGAAAGACCGATGGAAGGACAGAACATTAGCGGCCCAGTAGTCCTTCTCTGGATGCTCACTACGGCTCTTGTTATACAACAGAAAGATGGTCACTAAGAGTTAGGTAGCTACTTTATCTTATGTTTACGATTGGAAAGATGTGGCTGTGGATTAGTACAGTGTTTCCTGTACTAATCTTTCACATATGGGTTTTAAAAATAATCCAGGTTAACGAGAAACTACTATATCGTTAAATAAAAATCAAGTCATACGTTATGCAAAAATTTTACTTAGACTTACATTTGGGGGAATTTTGTCTAACATCTACTACTGAGCGTTCGTTGATGGCATACTGTTATCTAACAACTTATCCTGGAGGTGAACGCACCTCTGAGTAAGCACAAAGGAGCATTAGTGTTGTTCATTTATTCATCAGGCACCAATAAAGACTGCATTATTTAATACAGCTCATTCTCCGCACTTTTGCTCCTTACTGGTTCATCCTCCTGAATCTTCTCTTTCTGCCTGACCCTTCTCCAGTGTGTCCTCTTCCTCACCTGCCCTGCGCATTGATTGTCCCTGGCTTTGGCCCTTGGTTCTAATTGATCCATATTTTCCTCCTCAGAGAAAGGAAGATGGTGTCCCATCACATCAGATTCCACTCCAGTTTGCCTTCACTTAGCATCAACTATATACCTGAATTTTTTCTAGTCATTACAGGGGATATAAGGTAAGCCTCATTGTCTGTTACCTTGGCAGATGAGATGATAATCCTATTAACAAAAAGTAAAATCACACATCTAGTACTTATTATATATCAAGCACTGTTCAAAGTGCTCTGTACGCATCAATCTCTTCACGTTCAAACATCCTTCGAGGGAGGTACTATCAATATTTCTGTTATACAGAGAAGCCAATCAAGACGTGGAGGGATTGTTGTAGAATGGCAGTGTTGCAGAACAAGAGGACAAAACACCATGGCGCAAAGGGGGACTGGAAAAGCAGCAGACAGGAAACACACCCCAAACCCCACAGAATCTCAACCAATGGGGACTAAAAAGACAAGTGAACAAAAAACATACAAATAGGCTAGATTTCCTAACAAGCTGACCTTTGAAAGGAGAACTTTAAGTTTTAAAGATTTATTGTATTTCGGTAACTTATTAGCAAGTACCTTATTTTGTATAATCTGCACCAGATCCCGATTTCACAGATAGACACTTAGAGAGGACACAGATTGTCTAGTGTTGCAAATGAATAAAATGCAAGGCCAGAAATTAAACTCAGGTCTGCTTTAACTCAGCACCCATGCTTTTAGCCACTTTACTAAACTGCCTTTATCTTTATGGTAGACGGTGAAGGGTGAGTGAGGTCTGGAAAGCCCGAACTGGGAGGGTAGGCAGTTGCAGAGGAGGATAAGTATGAGTAAAGAGGCAGATATGGGATTTGAGGAAGGGATGTCTTTCCTTTGTTCTTCCCTCTCCAGCAGGAATGCATGACACTCATATACTTGACACATAGCAGGCACACATCCAAATTTTACAGGCTCTGCGGGGAGGGGGTAAGAGAGGCCATGAGAGTGGTGTGAATTGGCAGCATGAGGCTGCCATGATTGTGTAGAGAAAAATGGGAAGAGAGATTGGAAAGTAAGGTTGAAGCTGCACCTCAAAGGGCCAAGACAAGGTGCTGACTACGGACGTCATGCAGTGGGTAGCTACCTCTAATTTTCTGAAAGAATACACGAGTGGAATTGAGCTTTATGACATTAGCTCAACAATGAGATGTATTTGGAAGAGTGATGAAAAGGTCATGTTAAAGACCCTTGAAAATAACGCAAAAAATCGATGAGTGTCTGAACAATAATGTGGAAAATAATAAGCAAAAAGTCACTGTGGACATAGAATGCATATTTGGCAACTGATGCCGATGGATTACAGAAAGGGAGGAGGGGCTGATGATTGTCAAGTTTCCAGACTGACAAATCTTTAAAATAATGGTGTGTCATGATTTTATTTTTATTTTATGTATTGCTGTCTATTTATGAGAGATAAAGAAATTAAGAAACCTAGTTGATGTGATGCTTAAGATAATGAGTTTTGATTTGGACAACTTAATGTGAGGTACCCACAGAACATTTCGTTGGGATAGTCCAGCGGGTACTTAAAATGTGAGTCTGTCTTCAGAAAATGAGTTGAGCTTGAAAATATGATTTTTACTAAAATTTACTTTTAGAATCAGTTTAGATTTATAGAAAAATTGTGTGGATATTGTAGAGGGTATACATAGACCTTATATCCAGTTTCTCCTCTGAATAACATTTTATATAAGTATTGTACATTTACTAAAATTAATGAACCAGTGCTGTCTCAGTGGTAAAGAATCTGCCTGCGATGCATGAGAAGCGGGTTTGATCCCTGGATTGGAAAGATACTCTGGAGAAGGAAATGACAATCCACTCCAGTATTCTTATCTGGTAAATCTCATGGTCAGAGGAGCCTGTCAGGCTACAGCCATGGAGTCGCAAAAGAGTCAGACACAACTTAATGACCAAAGAACAACAGGCCTGTGACTAGCAGGCTGTTCCCCTCTCACATCTGAGCGCAGGAGGATGAGGACCTAGCCTACATCTCAGGAGTCTTGTAAGCATCACATTGGATGAGGGATGTGAAGTAAATGGACAACACAAAGTCTAGCAAAGGGTAAGCATGCAGTAAATAGCAACTGATGAAGCAGAACTGATAAGTCTATCCTGTTGAGAACGCACTTCCGAAGATTTCATAAATTTCTTACTAAACATACAGATTAAATGAACAAACAAACAAAAACCCTCTGTGGGCCAAAATACTCTCTCCAACTCTGCTGAAGAGTGTGAAAATTGGTGTAGTAGAACGTTTCTGAAGGACAATTTGTTAATATAAATCAGAAGCCCTAAGCAAGTGCATATGCTTTATAGGGCTTTATAAGTGGCTCAGATGGTAAAGAATCTGCCTGCAGTGTAGGAGACCTGTATTTGAGCCCTGGGTTGGGAAGATTCCCCTGGAGGAGGGAATGGCAAGCCACTCCAGTATTCTTGCCTGCAGAATTCCACTAACAGAAGAGCCTGGAAGGCTGCAGTCTATGGGGCTGCAGAGTCAGACACAACTGAACGACTAACACATTAGTATTTCATTATTAACTAAAATCCATAGTTTATTCAGATTTCCTTAATTTTTACTTAATGTAAAACTTAATTTTTTTTCTGCGCCAGAATCATAATCAGGACACCACATTCCGTTTAGTCATCATGTCTCCTTAGGCTCTTCCTGGCTATTATAGATGCTCAGACTTCCCTCGCTTTCGATGACCTTGACAGTTTGAGGAGTACTGGTCAGGTTGTTTGTAGAATGTCATTCTACTAGTATGTGTCTGATATTTTTCTCACGATTAGACTGGGGTTATATGTCTTTGGAAGGAAGATCACAGTGCTACTCTCATCCCATCATATCGAGAGTACATATTGTGAATGTGACTAGTGACTCTGGGTGTTGACACTGATGACCTGGCTGAGATAGCGTTTGCCAGCTTTCTCCATTATCTTCCTCCTGCCCCCTTCCATTCTGTCAGGAAGCCACAGCAAGGACTGGGAATTCTGTTACCCTCTTGGAAGTGAAATATCTACAGAAATTATTTGGAATCCTTCTGCATAAAATGTCTCTATTCTATAATTATGTATTTTTATAAATGATTATTTTTTAGTCATTGATTTAGATCAGTGTTGCCACATGGATATTTATTTTATACTTTGAATTATAGCATAATACTACTTTCATTTCTTGCTCAATTTATTCCAGTTAGGCCTTAGGAACTCTTTCTGTCAGGGCCTGTATCCCTTTGACAGAGTTCATATTTTGTGTGAGGCTTTTGTGTGTGGTATCAGAATTGTTAGCCCATACAGCACCTTGGGAAACAATTTCCTCAGCTAGAGTACAGTGCTCATGTACAGTTTCATTTCACTTTAGTTTTTAGTTCAGTTCAGTTCAGTCGCTCATTCGTGTCCAACTCTTTGCGACCCCATGAACTGCATCACGCCAAGCCTCCCTGTCCATCACCAACTCCCGGAGCTTGCTCAAACTCATGTAAATCGAGTCGGTGATGCCATCCAACTGTCTCATCCTCTGTCATCCCCTTCCCCTCCTGCCTTCAATCTTTCCCATCATCAGGGTCTTTTCAAATGAGTCAGCTCTTCGCATCAGGTGGCCAAAGTATTGGAGTTTCAGCTTCAGCATCAGTCCTTCCAATGAATATTCAGGACTGATCTCCTTTAGGATGGACTGGTTGGATCTCCTTGCAGTCCAAGGGACTCTCAAGAGTCTTCCCCAACACCACAGTCCAAAAGCATCAATTCTTCAGCTTTCTTTAGTTTTATGACTTACTAATTTCCAAAGTCATTTAGGTCAACTCCGTTTTCCTCTACCAGAATACAATTTTGAAAAGCATAATTTTCACAAAGATGATGACTATGCTAAGGAAGTGTAAGGCCAATGCTGTATCTTAAAGAGATATCTCTGTGTTTAAAGTGTAGGAGAAGATGGAGCAAGTGATAGTGACAATAAAGAAAACTAGGTAGAGAATGAAACGAATACATTGGTACAGATCAAAGTGGCAAGAAAAGAAGAGCTAGCTGTTGGGTGATACAGAGCATAAGGAAGAAGACAAAGATCTCACGTCTATAGGTGAAGGCGGGCTCCCTCTTCAAGAGCATCCCTTTCAGTTTTTAAAAATGTTCCCCGGAAACATTCCTTCTTTCGCTCCCTGTGGGACTTTAACAGAAGTTCTCATTTCACCCCCAGTAACGTCTCCCGCCAGACTCTTCTACCTCCTCCCTTTTCCTTCCCTGTTTCCTCCCTCTAGCCATCAAATTTGGTAGCCCCACTGTTTGAGGCTATACAAAGTACCATCTGATCTAGTCTAATCTAAATTTTTCAACTTTTGCCTTCCATTAATAATTCTCCAAGCAGAAAACAGCATTTCTTTCAGAAATCCCCTCTTGATGTTCCTCCTCCAGAAGTTAGATGCTTCAGATATGAACTCCCATCACAACATAGCTTGTTAAATTCTTGGTTGTTTGTTGCTAATCTATCAACTACATGAGACACAAGCAATATTTATTTCAGTTGCTATTGTGTATGCCATAGAGTACGTGACATCTGGTAAGATTTGATAAATGTTTGTGCATGAACTCATCTTTTGAAAGAACCCTTAGCTCGCATCATGTCAGCCTGATCAGTAAATGACATATTCATTGTCATACTTGAAATCTATTCATCCCATTCTCCTCCTCCTCGACTAAAGCTAATACTCATTCTTCAGTTTTCCAGTGATTTCTTTTGCTCATCAGTTTGTAAAATACTCGATGTTATGGCATTTCATTGCTCACTTTGATTTGCCATCACTTAAGTTTTGTCATGAGTCTTTGTTTATGGCACCTGCTAGATTGTAAATTTTCTGAGAATAGAAGATAAAATCTATGTTTAACTGCAACAAGCATTTATTGTACACCAAGTGTATACATGGAAGGAGAAGACTTGGCCTCTATCTTCTAAGGACTTAAAATGTAGCAATAACATAGGACAAAGCATGAAATGATCAGGGAGCACTTGCAAAATAACGTAAAACAGAGTATATGAGAGAGTTCAGACTGGCTTAGTAACTGCAGGAAACAAGTAAAACCCAGCTTTGAGTAGAAATTGTCTGGTAAGGTATGGTAAAGTTGAGGAGTTGGGAAAACCTTTGGACAAATATGGGGCACTTGCAGCTCTTCTTGTCCCTTTTGCAGCCCCTCCTTCAAAGTCAGAAGGGAAAAATGCAAAGATGGTGCTAGAAAGTCTGATTCCAGACAAGCCTAGGATCCACCATTGACTGGTTGGATAACCTGGGGTAGTCACCTAAGTCCACTGACCATTTGTCAGCTTTCTATAAGGTGATGCTTTACTATCAATCTACTGTTGCTTGACTATGCCAAAGCCTTTGACTGTGTGGATCACAATAAACTGTGGAAAATTCTGAGAGAGATGGGAATACCAGACCACCTAACCTGCCTCTTGAGAAACCTGTATGTAGGTCAGGAAGCAACAATTAGAACTGAACATGGAACAACAGACTGGTTCCAAATAGGAAAAGGAGTATGTCAAGGCTGTATATTGTCACCCTGCTTATTTAACTTATATGCAGAGTACATCATGAGAAATGCTGGGCTGGAAGAAACACAAGCTGGAATCAAGATTGCCAGGAGAAATATCAATAACCTCAGATATGCAGATGACACCACCCTTATGGCAGAAAGTGAAGAAGAACTAAAGAGCATCTGGTCCCATCACTTCATGGGAAATACGTGGGGAAACAGTGGAAACAGTGTCAGACTTTATTTTTGGGGGCTCCAAAATCACTGCTGATGGTGATTGCAGCCATGAAATTAAAAGATGCTTACTCCTTGGAAGGAAGGTTATGACCAACCTAGATAGCATATTGAAAAGCAGAGACATTACTTTGCCAACAAAGGTCCATCTAGTGGATGCTATGGTTTTTCCAATGGTCATGTATGGATGTGAGAGTTGGATGGTGAAGAAAGCTGAGTGTTGAAGAATTGATGCCTTTGAACTGTGGTGTTGGAGAAGATGCTTGAGAGTCCCTTGGACTGCAAGGAGATCCAACCAGTCCATCCTAAAGGAGATCAGTCCTGGGTGTTCATTGGAGGGACTGATGTTAAAGCTGAAACTCTAATACTTTGACCACCTCATGCAAAGAGTTGACTCACTGGAAAAGACCCTAATGCTGGGAAGGATTGGGGGCAGGAGGAGAAGGGGACGACAGAGGATGAGATGGCTGAATGGCATCACCGACTCAATGGACATGGGTTTGGGTAAACTCCAGGAGTTGGTGATGGACAGGGAGGCCTGGCATGCTGCGATTCATGGGGTCGCAAAGAATCGGACACGACTGAGCAACTGAACTGAACTGAACTGAACTGTTGCTTGGACAGAGGAGCCTGGCAGGTTATGGTCCATAAGGTCTCAAAGAGTTGAACACAACTGGCGAGACCGAGCATGCACTATTGGTGGATAGGATTTGCAGGGGAGTGGGTAATGATAAAGGAAGACTCAAAAAAAACAAAAAACCTTCTAGGTTTTTATGTAAATGGTGGTGCCATTGACTGAGGTGGGAAAACAGAAAGAGAAGGAAATTCAGAAGGAAGAGAAAGCTAGGGAGTTAGACAATCACCAAAGCTGTTTTTGATGAGTCCCACTTGTGGATATTTATTAGATAGTGGCCTGTCGCTATACGTCTTCTAAATCTCTGTCCCCGTCCCATCAACCCAAAAGAGAATGCTCAATCACTTTCTGCTTCTACTACTGTGCCTTGAATTTTTACATAGTGTATATTTTTTGGAAATTGTTAGATTTCTCGTTTCTTTGTTCACTATCTACTCCTTCTCTAGAATATAAACCCTAAAAGGGCAAGTAATTGATGCTGCTCACTCTAGAACCTCTAATGGTACTGTAAGACCTGACATGTTGCCAGCACTCAACAATGAATGAACGAATGAGTTAATAAATGAATAAGTGAATAAATGAATCTAAGAAGCCATATCAGTAAAACTATTTAATAAAAGTATTCAGGAATCAGGGGTCCGTGCTAAAAATATGTTCACTAGTCACTTACAATCAGATAGCATTTAAAGCCATGGGAATATGGATGGAGAAGAACCAAGAAAAAGGTGAGGAAATGCCAGCAAAGACAGGTTGGGAAACTTACCTGGTGCCCTAGAACACGTGCAAATTAGCCAGGTTTGAACTTAGTCCCTTGTTGCCTCCAAAGCTTGCCTCCAAGCACTGTCTCTGCGTCTCCCCAACTGGGGGAGGAATTCTTGCTAGACCCCCACCTCGCCAGCCTCCAGGAGAATTCGCCTCACTCATGACCTCCACCAGCCCTCGAACTAGATCCGAAGCAGCTTCACATTGTGGAACAGTCACTTCAGTGACTGACAGTGGCTTGTAGAACTTAAAAGATGTTTGTGTGTGCATTGAGTAAAAATATCTAATTCAAAAGAATTTATTTTTAACAGCAGAGTTTTAGGCTTCAGCTGCAAATCATTCTCAGAGATCGTTAAGTAATAGCTCTTAGGTGTCTGTCTAGTCTCAGTGGATGGTTTCCTGTCAACACTTGAATATAAAAAAATCCTGTTCCCAGAAGATTGGTGATCAGAAAAAAAAAAAAAATCGAATATCCCATCCTAGTTTTTCTACTCAAAGACTTTCCCAGCCTCTTTCTACCTGGTTAGAGTGATAACTCCTACTCTGCTAGAAAGGCTAGCATTCTATCTTTTGCTATTGTTTTTCCTCTCTAATTAAAGAAAGAAAGAAAGAGATGGGCTATGTGTCCCATGCCAAGTACTTGGCATGTATGTACTTGTTATATCTGTACCTTTTCATCATAAATGCACAGTCTCTGGTTAAGATGTTGTAGACCCCTCCTTTTGAAAGTCTCAGCAATTCACGAATATAGACTGATTTTGGTTCAGCTTGTGTTATTGTGTTAGTTCCTGAGTTTGAAATGCTTGTAAGTAAGAAACAAACATGCTGTTAGGAGATCAGTGTTTCTTTGAGGGTGAAAAAATAGAACATCTTTTTCCTTTGCTTCAGGGGACAAGCAACATAACAAGGTATCTTTGCTACAAGAGTCTGTGATCAAGAGTTTTAGTAGATCTGAATTCATGACAAAATTAAGAAAGTTAAAAGTTCAGAACATTCAATCTGCTCAGCAATTCACTTTCTGATGTTCTTTTGTGGTTTAATCAGTGGCTGAAACTCGAAGGAATATGAACAAAGAAGGACATGGCTTGTGTCTTCATTAGAGGGATGAGGCCTTCTTTTAGTCGAGTGAGTGAGTTGAATATCCATTTATAACTTCTCTTAAAATGGTACTTTTTTGGGGCAGAAGATTTTACTAAAGAAATTAACACTCATGGAAAATATCATTTTCATTAAAATTTTTAACTACTAAAGCACCTCTCCAAACCAAAACCTATGTGTGTGTTCCTAGTCTTTGGAAAGATGATTTTTGATCTTCTAGTTTAGGTAGAAATTAACATATCTTCACGTCAACATTTGTATATCAAAAGTTATGGTTAGACCTCATCATTAAGTGCCATAAGTTAGTGAATAGTGAAGAGAATTTCTTTTAAAAGTATGATCAACTAAAATGGAACCAAAGTTGAGTTACACACAGAATTGTTTGAACAGAGTAGTTCTACAGGACTGAACTGAGGAGGATTTAGTTTGACAAATCCTTTCCTTTGAACTCATTATATGCAAGTATTCTCAGACACTGGGTAAAGCAAGGCCAATATGAAGCAACAGTGAAAAAATCCTCACCTTAGACATCCATGAAGGCTTCATTTTGCTCCCTGATGAATCTCCTACCAGGCTTCCAAATCCATCTTTCCCCCTTTGGGTTAATGAAGTAGTCTATTAAACACACTGTTTAGCACCAAGGTTTACTCTAAGATGCCATTAAAGGTGGTCTTGAATAATGTATTTTTATTTGCTTTGGGGGATGGGAATGGTAGTGGGTTGTATGCAAACTTGTAAAAGAAAACTTAGAGTGTCTGAAAGAACTTCATTTCACATATGACCTTTTACAGTAATTGGATCTGAATTATAATCAGTCACCTGAATCCTGAAATAGATAAAATAGTTTTTTAATGTTAAAAAGTTTTAGCCCTTCGTTGATTATCTATCAGTGCTTACAGTCCTGTGAAAATAAGATAAATGAGAAATTTGGTCTCTAATTAGACTTCACTAGATTTACAGCTTTTAATTTATACGCCAATGCAGCTCAGGCCGGCACTAACACAGATAGAAATGGAGCCACAGTTTTCAATTGATTTAACAATTTAATTGCAGCATTAACATCCATTAACATTTAACTAACCTTTTAAACTAACCTCAGGCACAACCTTAAAGACTAAATGAAGTAAAATTGCATATAAAAAGGTACTAACACACAGCTGCAAGAAGCCAAAGTGAATCTTGAGGGAGATTTAGCTTTACTTCCTCACATTGGCAGGAGGGAGTCTGTTTTCCTTCTTGCAAAATTCAGTAGGAAAGCATGTTCTGATTTATAGGAAAAGGAAATAGACACCTTTGATGGTTATTAACTCGCATTTGTGTCTTCTTGTCTATGATGATAGCTAAATGATGCAACCTACTCTTACAATGGTGGAGAGTTAAATGTCAAATGCTAAGGAATGTACAGATCTAAACAAGAGGACCACCTCAGAACCAAATGCAAATTTTATCCGAAGCTGAACTATAACACATTCCAAACCCTACTGTACTCAAGAAACGTGCATGCATGCATGCTACGTCACTTCACTCGTGTCCAACTCTGTGTGACCCTAAGGACTATAGCCCGCCAGGCTCCTCTGTCCGTGGGATTTTCCAGGCAAGAATACTGGAGTGGGTTGCCATGCCCTCCTCCAGGGGATCTTCCCAACCCAGGAATCAAACCCGCTTCCCTTACAACTCCTGCATTGGCAGGCAGGTTCTTTACCACTAGCACACCTGGGGAACCCATGAAATATGGGAAATACACAAATAAAAACCAGTTAGCCAAACCAGCCTTGTATATTTGTTTGTCTGTTTGCTTGCATTTGGGGTTGGGTTGTTGGGTCATTGTTTTAATTTACAATTTTTTTTTCTGCCTTTTCTGCTCTTTTTTTTCAATTAAATAGAAAGATTAAAATTCAACAATATATTTTACATTTTCAGGAAAATTCAGGATCGTAGTTGTAAGCTTGGTTTTAAGATAAAAAGGGGAAGGGGAAAATTTTAAGATATCATTCTCTAACTTCAGAAACACAAATTGAATTGTAAAACATCTGGTTTCACACTTGTGGGTATTTTCTGAACGAGAACTGTCACTTGAGATAGCTTTGCTAATGTAACTGAAGGATTTTCTTAAATGTTGGTTTTAGAGCATTTCTGCAAAGCAACACTTGGGATGACTAAACAAAATACTGCTGAGATCCTTGTGGTTTTGCAGCATCATAATGGGAATTGATCCCACACACAGATCCAAGGCCCTGGGACAACCTGAGAGCGTTCTCTTTGATGCTTTAAACTGAGAAGTCTAGGGAAGCAGGATGGCCTTCCAGACAACAGAGCCACGTTGCTCCCAGACTGATACTATACATCATGTATATAGTAGTTCAATGATCCGAATATTAAAAGCCCATAATTGTAAGCACTGACACAGTATATTGTCACTCTGCCATTTTTCATGCTTCCTGGCACTTCAGTTCCAATTTATGTTGCAGGGCTCTGAGGATATATCATATTAACATTGTGTTCATCCAGGAAAGGTGGGGGTATTATAGACATGCTTACCTCAGAAACTCTGCTACAGCACCTCACAAGAAAAGGCTGTAATTAACCTTAGTAAACAGGAAGCAAAAGTGATATGAGAAGGCACTAGGGTGATAATATGTTATAATCAGCCATTTCTGTTCACATTTGGTTTAGTAATGCTTTATATACACATACCACTGATGTGTATAATTTATCTTATTATAGATAGTTATACATCCCAATTCAGTACAGGGTAAGGGGGCTTTGAAGTCAGGCTGTATGAATTTCTGCCTTCACTACTCACTTATTTTATGTCAAAAGCTTGTTCTTTAAACTCTCTAGGTCTCCATTTCTTTTTTGTTTTAAATAGAGGTCCTTCTCCATAGGATGATTGTGAATAGTAAATAAGTAGTCAACATAGCATCATTTAGTACAGTGAGCAGCAGAGAAAAAGAGACAGAAAGAGACAGAGACAGATACAGGGCCATGAAAGTAAGATTCAAATAAATTTGCAAATATAAGAATTACATACGAGAAATACTATTAATATAACTAATGATATATGATGCTAAATGAAACCAAATAGATAAAAATACTAACGTTTTCAGAGTTATACTGAAAAACAAACTAAGAACCTACTACCCTGAACTTAAAAGACAGGTTAAAATGGAAAATGATAAATTTTTAGAAAAGAAAAATAGAACAAAATCTTCAGAATGAGTTACTGAGACTTGATATCAAAAGTATAGGTAATAACAGGAAAAACAGATAGGTTAGACCTCATTAAAATAAAAACTCTGATTCTGCAAAAGATTTGATTAAAAGGATAGTCAAACTCCTGATAGGAAGAATTTATTTTCAAACCACATATTCAATAGTACAGTAGTATTTAGAATGTATAAAGAAATCTCAGGTCTGAAAATAATAGAAAATCAAACAAGTAACTTAGAAAACAAAGACAAAGAGTCATTCCGTTGAGAATATTCAGATAGCAAACAAGCATATGAAAAGATACTTGATATCTTTGCCTCTTAGGGAATTACAAATTGAAACCATGAGGTATCACTACACAACTAACAGAATGGCTAAAATGAAAATAGTGGAATTCCAAGTGCTGACAAGGAAGCAGGGAAACTAGATGAAGCAAACATCACTGGTGGGAATGTAAAATGGTACAACAACCGTAGAAAATGGGCTCGCAGTGTCTTATGAAAGTAAACACATGATTGCCATATAATCTAGAAATTGCACCCTTCAGTTTTTATCCTGAAGAAATAAAGACTTGCTTTCATACCAAAAAAAAAAAGAAATTTTCACAGTCACTTTATTCACAATAGCCCTGAACTGGAAACAATCCAAATATTGTTCAACAGGCAAATGGTTAAAAAATTATAGTTCATCCATACCATGGAATACCACCTAACTATAAAAAAGAACAAAAATTGATACATACAACAACTTGGATTTGGCCCCAAGGTAATTATGTTGAGTGAAAATGCCAATCCCATAAGGTTACACGCTATAAAATTTAATTTATATAATATTCTTGAAATGAAAATGAACAGATTAGTGGTTCTCAGGGGTTAGAAATGGGGCCTATAGATACAAAATAGCAACACAAGGGATCCTGATAATGATGAACTGTTCTAATTATGATGATAGTAATGAAATACACAAATACTCACATGATGAAATCACATAAACTAAATACACATACAAACAAATGCGTACATATAAAACTTGGGAAATACGAATAAGATCAGTAGATTATTGATGTCAATTTCCTGGTTATGGTATTGTTTTGTACTATAATTACGGAAGATGTTACCTTTGGGGAAAACTGGGTGAAGTATATACATGATCCCTCTGTATTGTTCCTAACCGTCACATGTGAATCTACAATTATCCCAAAATATAATTTTTAAAAAATAAAGAAGAGATACTGTAAATACTTGAAACCTAAAAAAGAAACTGTATCTCCATCATTTCAGGGTGAGAATAAGGCTAAGAAGTCTGTTCAGTCTCCAAAGAATATATGCAACCTGATATCCACTTCAAATATAGCCAAGGAAAATAAAGAAAAACAAACAAAAAAGAAATCTCAGAGGGTGGAGCCCAGGTCCGTAGGTTACCATGGAAAAAGGAAGTTTCCTTGAGAAGGAGCCTTAGCACCTGATCAGGGCACTTAAAGATGTCTTCCCAGAGGATTTCATTGTTTGCTGTGTCTCCATCCTTCCCTTTCTCCAAACAAAGAATTTATTTTGGTTGTACTGTCCTTTTATCTCACTGTATACTGGGTAAAAGATATGTTGATCATGTCTGAATCAAAAATAGTCACCCCACAATGAAGAGAAGAGTATAAACCCCTGAGAGATCCTGGAGTACTGAATAGGGACTTTGAATTGCCTCTCTTGAATATGGAAGGAGTACATTGCCTCCTGGAAGAAGAGTTAGCTTAATTTTGGTGACTAGGTGGGTGACTTAGTGTGGTCACTAAGGCTAGTTCCATTATTCCAGTTCTCATCCTTTCAGGTTTATGGTAGAGCTGCATTTGTCTGCCTCTGTGAAATAGGGTGCAGCCATCTGACTTGTTTTAGCTAATGAAATATGAGGAAAAGTGATGCCCATGGAAGTCTTTAAAAGCCAGTTCCAACTCACCAAATTTCCTTTTATTTTGCAATTATAACCCACAACATTCCAAATGCTATAGGCTACACCAGCCTCCATTCCAAAGTAAGGACAGTACAGCACATATTCCCTGCCAACCAGCAATGAATTTGTATGATGAATATGATAAATTAACCTCTGTTGGCTTAAAACACTAAGAGCTTGGAGTGTTTGTTAGTCTAGCAGTACCTAGTCCATCCTAACCAATGCAGCTGTCCTGAATTGTATTAAGTGGCTCAGAAGAAAAAGACTGTAATGAATCCATGTTTTTGTTTTTCTGCCCAGAGTAAGAATGTCTTTTCTAAATCTGGATAAAAGCCAGAGCATGCTTCTCTTCAAAGTTAGCTGAAGATGCTAGATATATGCCTGACCATTTTCTCTTATAGCCTAGACTTGACAAATGAAATAAATGTACTCTGAATCTGGAGCTACATATACAGGAATTGTAGAGAGTCCAGTAGTCACATACAGTTGTGAGAGCTGGACCATACAAAAGGCAGAGTGCCAAAGAATTGATGCTTTCGAACTGTGGCGCTGGAGAAGACAGTTCAAAGTCCCTTGGACAGCAAAGAGATCAAACCAGTTAATCTTAAAGCAGGTCAACCCTGAATACTCATTGGAGGAACTGATACTGAAGCTCCAATACTTTGGCCACTTGATGAGAACAGCTGACTTATGGAAAAGACCCTGATGCTGGGAAAGATTGAAGGCAGATGAGAAGAGGGCGACAGAGGATGAAATGCTTGGGTGGCATCACCGATGCAATGGACATGAGTTTCAACAGTCCCCAGGAGATGGTGAGGGACAGGGAGGCCTGGTGTGCTGAAGTCCATGAGGTCACCAAGAGTCAGACACGACTTGACAACTGAACAACAACAACAAGAGAGTCTGCTGTGATGATAGTGGTTGTGGTGGCCGCAGCATTCACTTATCTGGGCCCAGCCCTCCTAACTAGGCTAGCAATAGTCTCCAGTGCCCAATGGCCATGACATCCACGGGTCAGCAGAGACAGCATTGGTGCTCTCCCTGGCCTGGTGGGATACAAACCATGGTTCTTCCTCTTACCTAGGCCCTATTTTCCTAAGCCTGATTGTACAGCCTTCCCAGAAATTCTGTGTATCACCCAGTATCCTTTCGAGGAATCTCTCTGATGCTTGCAACAGTGTTGGTAACCGTTGGTGGCAGTTAGGATCTCTGATGGATACAAACTGATGCAGACTAAGGTTCCTCCCATTAATAACACTGAGACAGTATGAATGATGGAAAGCCCTCTTTAAATTCTGCATGATTCATTCCAAACTAAACTACTTCAATATGATTGCTTGACAAGAGCTGAATAAAAATCACCTCGAAAGAACAAAGAATGGCCAAATATCACAAATGCTCAAAACTATTTTTGAAACTGGAGAAATCAGTTAGGGATAACTTTTCAAGTGGTTTAGGTAGACTTAAGCAGTGTTGAATACATACCCTAGAGCCAAGCTGAAAGGTAGAGTCTATGGTAAAAAACAAACAAACAAAAACACTTGGAGAAGACCATATTCCCACTATTTCTTCTAAGAGGGAAACATTTGAACATTTTTTTGAACATTGGAATCACTTTTATATGTTTTAATACAAAGGTGTATGTTTTAGTTGCTGATATCAATAATAAAAAATATGGGAATATCTATGTCATGAGCTTTTCTCAATATAAATCACAATAATTACTGTGGCCCACAATACTTTCCAGGACTTCCCAGGTGGCTTAGTTGGTAAGAAATCTGCCTACAGTGCAAGAGACTACCTGTAATACAGGAGCCTGGGTTCAATCCCTGGATTGGGAAGTTCTCCTGGAGAAGGAAATAGCAACCCACTCCAGTATTCTTGCCTGGAAAATCCCACGGACAGAGGAGCCTGGCAGGCTGAAGTCCACAGGGTCACAAAGAGTCGGACGTGACTGAGTGAGTAAACTCCCATCATCACAGTACTTTCCAAAGATGGTTGTAAGAATATCTCTTATAACTTCAGTCCTTTGGAAGTTTGCCACTTTCCAGTTGAGAAGTAAAGTCTATGTCCTTTTCTCCTACACTTGTGACTGCCTTGACCAATTGAGTGACACTATATGACTTCTGCTCATGTGTAATAGTGGCTCAGGTGGTAAAGAATCTGCCTGCAAAGCAGGAGACCTAGGTTTGATCCCTGGGTCGGGAAGATCCCCTGGAGAAGGGAATGGCAACCCACTCCGGTATTCTTACCTGGAGAATTCCCTGAACAAAGGAGCCTGGCGGGCTCCAGTCCACGGGATCGCAGAGTCGGACACGACTGAGTGACAATTTCTTTCACTTTCATTTGACTTCTGAGACTGGGTCACACATGTCTTTCACTTCTGCCTTGCTCTTTTAGAACACTTGTTCTTGGAACACAGCTGCCACACTGTGAGGGAGCCCATGGGGAAGTCCGTATACAGAAGAACCAGAGTCCTGGCCGAGTTCTTATCTGACAGCCAGAATCAACTTGCCAGTCATGTGAGGAAACAAATTTAGGAGCCCATCCTGAATGTGGATCCTCTCAGCCCTAGTGAGCCAACCCAACTAATGCTGAGTGGAGCAGGGATAAGGCCCCCTTCATGCCATGCCTTCCTCCTCCCTTAGATATTTGTGAGAAAAATATTTTTAACCCACTAAATTTTGAGGTGGTTTATTATATAGCGAAAGATAACTGACATAATGGTATCTAAATCAACCTTTGTGATGCAAATCCAGAAGGAAAACGACTCTGATGTTTCAGTCCATATACTTCCATTTAGACATTAGCAGAGTCACAATACTGTGATAGCAAGGTTAAGATAAAAAATTGGCTTCACTAACAGGACACAATTCTGTGAGCTGAAAAGTGACAGCAGTGTATGAAAACTGACATGCCAATTGGATAAAGTGCTCTGCCCAAGAGCTCCATGGTTGAAAAAGCTCTCAAAAGCTCCTGAGACACTCTCAGATTGTTTGGAAAGACCCAGCTCTTCTCAGTTCTCAGTCTGGCCATTCACTGTGTCCCTCAAGCATGAACCCCATTTTATCTGACCCTTTCCACAGCAGCAAACTTGTCTTAAAGTCTCCACCATCACCAGAGAGAGTATTTAGCACCAGCCGTCAAGCAATCAAAAGCTGAGTTGCTTTATCACTCTCTCCCACTCATCCCCAAGTTATATGACTTTGCGTATGAACATTTAGGGTCCTCTTAGACAACTCAAAAGGAAGAATGAAGGAAAGTATTTTATATACTTGAAAAAAATCTTTCTCTCACATTTTTAAAGAAAATTCAGTACTAAAGATAGAAGGGAGAAAATTAATTTGAAATTTTTCTTTTAAGAACTTTATAGTTTTTCTGATAGGGATTCTCTGGA
Source organism: Okapia johnstoni (assembly GCA_024291935.2). Lineage (NCBI taxonomy): Eukaryota > Metazoa > Chordata > Mammalia > Artiodactyla > Giraffidae > Okapia > Okapia johnstoni. The sequence continues at coordinate 8,075,972 of CM044326.1, forward strand.
TGTGGGTGGATAGTATACTTCTGAAGTTAAAGAGGAGAAGCCATGAAACTACTCACGAATAGAAAGGTGAACATGATCCAAGGAAGAATTCGGAGTAATGGGAATAGTAGATTGTACCATCTCCCCTCCTTTTTCTGTCATTTATTAATTCTTTCAGGGAATATTTAGTTTTTTCTTGCCACCTGCTAATCACTTTATTTAGCATATTTTATTTTCTGTCAGTAGGAGACTTTAGATATAATGGATATTAGTAACTTTCACTGCTCTGTGCTAAATTTGCAGTGGAGGAAGCTGCTGTGAAAATTAAAGTGCTAGTCACTCAGTTGTGTCTGATTTTATGTGACCCTATGGACGGTAGCCTGCCAGGATCCTCTGTCCACGGAATTCTCCAGGCAAGAATACTGGAGTGGGTAGCCATTCCCCTCCCCAGGGGATCTTCACAACACAGGGATCAAACCTGGGTTTCCCACATTACAGGTGTATCCTTTACACCTGAGGTAGCTGTTAGACCTAGGTATTTTTTGCTCCTAAATTTGTTTCCTTAGCCACAATCCATTGCTTTCACTTTAAAAGTCCTCTGAAAAATCAGTAGTTCCAAAGAATTGCATCCATTGAGCAAAGCACATATATTTATTCTTAAACTTTGGAAGCAAAACTCCAGTGATTTATCCACCTAGACACCTTCCCATGGAATCACACACTCAGGAAGAAGGCTCTAGCCTACAAAGAAGAGAGTCAGTCAAAACTGATAAAATACAGACTGATTTGATGCTCAGAATTTAGAGCATACCCAAGCAGGAGAAGGGCAAAGTTAACCAGGCTGGCATTCAGTAGTAGGAAACAGTTCAGTGGGAATAGGCCTCCAGTGGGTTTTGAACAGGCTTGCATCCAGCATTAAGAAGCAGTTCACTGGGCATTGGGCTCCAGTGGGTTTGAGGTCAGGGGTAAATCAAAGGTTTGGATTCAGAAAGTTGACAAGATGAGAGTACAGGAAGAATTCCTAAGAAGACTCATGCCAGAAAGAAGACAGCATCCAAAACAGGGAGTTTGAGACCCAAACTAGTCCCCAGTAGATGTCAAGATGTGAACCAATATCTGCCATATTCCCAAACTCTTGCTCCTAACTAATTAGCTAAATTATATCCAGTTCAGTTCAGTCTCTCAGGCATGTCCGACTCTTTGTGACCCCATGAATTGCAGCATGCCAGGCCTCCCTGTCCATCACCAACTCCCAGATATTACCGAAACTCATGTCCATTGAGTCAGTGATGCCATCCAGCCATCTCCTCCTCTGTCATCCCCTTCTCCTCCTGCCCCCAATCCTTCCCAAGATCAGGGTCTTTTCCAATGAGCCAGCTCTTTGCATGAAGTGGTCAAAGTTTTGGAGTTTCAGCTTCAACATCAGTCCTTCCATGGAACACGCAGGATTGATCTCCATTAGAATGGGCTGGTTGGATCTCCTTGCAGTCCAAGGGACTTTCAAGAGTCTTCTCCAACACCACAGTTCAAAAGCATCAATTCTTCGGCACTCAGCTTTCTTCACCATCCAACTCTCACATCCATACATGACTACTGGAAAAACCATAGCCTTACTTAGATGGACGTTTGTTGGCAAAGTAATGTCTCTGCTTTTTAATATGCTATCTAGGTTGGCCATAACTTTCCTTACAAGGAGTAAGTGTCTTTTCATTTCATGGCTGCAATCACTATCTGCACTGATTTTGGAGCCCAGAAAAATAAAGTCTGACACTGTTTCCACTGTTTCCCCATCTATTTCCCATGAAGTGATGGGACCAGATGCCATGATCGTGGTTTTCTGAATGTTGAGCTTTAAGCCAACTTTTTCACTCTCCTCTCTCACTTTCATCAAGAGGCCCTTTAGTTCTTCTTCACTTTCTGCCATAAGGGGTGGTGTCATCTGCATATCTGAGGTTATTGATATTTCTCCCAGCAATCTTGATTCCAGATTGTGCTTCTTCCAGCCCAGTGTTTCTCATGATGTACTCTGCATACACGTTAAATAAGCAGGGTGACAATATACAGCCTTGACGTACTATTTTTCCGATTTGGAACCAGTCTGTTGTTCGATGTCCAGTTCTAACTGTTGCTTTCTGACATGCATACAGGTTTCTCCAGAGGCAGGTCAGGTGGTCTGGTATTCCCATCTCTTTCAGAATTTTCCATAGTTTATTGTGAGCCACACAGTCAAAGGCTTTAGCATAGTCAATAAAGCAGAAATAGATGTTTCTCTGGAACTCTCTTGCTTTTTTGATGATCCATCGGATGTTGCCAATTTGATCTCTGGTTCCTTTGCCTTTTCTAAAACCAGCTTGAACATGTGGAAGTTCACAATTCACATATTGCTGAAGCCTGGCTTGGAGATTTTTAAGCATTACTTTACTAGCGTGTGAGATGAGTGCAGTTGTGCAGTAGTTTGCATATTCTTCGGCATTGCCTTTCTTTGGGATTGGGATGAAAACTGACCTTTTCCAGTCCTGTGGCCACTGCTGAGTTTTCCAAATTTGCTAGCATATTGAGTGAAGCACTTTCACAGCATCATCTTTCAGGATTTGAAATAGCTCAACTGGAATTCCATCACCTCCAGTAGCTTTGTTCCTAGTGATGCTTTCTAAAGCCCACTTGACTTCACATTCCAGGAAGTGTGAATTATATTAGTATTTAGAAATTAATAGATTTGAAATCAGTTCAGTTCAGTTCAGTTGCTCAGTCGTATCTGACTCTTTGCGACCCCATGAACCGCAGCACGCCAGGCCTCCTTGTCTATCACCAACTCCTGGAGTCCACCCAAACCCATGTCCATTGAGTCGGTGATGCCATCCAACCATCTCATCCTCTGTCGTCCCCTTCTCCTCCTGCCCTCAATCCTTCCCAGCATGAAGGGCTTTTCCAGTGATTCAGCTCTTCGCATCAGGTGCCAAAATATTGGAGTTTCAGCTTCAACATCAGTCCTTCCAATGAACACTCAGGACTGATCTCCTTTAGGATGGACTGGTTGGATCCCCTTGCAGTCCAAGGGACTCTCAAGAGCCTCCTCCAACACCACAGTTCAAAAGCATCAATTCTTTGGCGCTCAGCTTTCTTCACAGTCCAACTCTCACATCCATACATGACTACTGGAAAAACCATAGCCTTGACTAGAAGGACCTTTGTTGGCAAAGTAATGTCTCTGCTTTTTAATTGCTGTGTAGGTTGGTCATAACTTTCCTTCCAAGGAGTAAGCTTCTTTTAATTTAATGGCTGCAATCACTATCTGCACTGATTTTGGAGCCCAGAAAAATAAATTCTGACACTGTTTCCACTGTTTCCCCATCTATTTCCCATGAAGTGATGGGACCAGATGCCATGATCGTGGTTTTCTGAATGTTGAGTTTTAAGCCAACTTTTTCACTCTCCTCTCTCACTTTCATCAAGAGGCCCTTTAGTTCTTCTTCACTTTCTGCCATAAGGGTGGTGTCATCTGCATATCTGAGGTTATTGATATTTCTCCCGGCAATCTTGATTCCAGCTTCTGCTTCCTCTAGCCCAGCATTTCTCATGATGTACTCTGCATATTTATTTATCTTTAAATAAGTATGGTGACAATATGCAGCCTTGATGTACTCCTTTTCCTATTTGGAACCAGTTTGTTGTTCTGTTTCCAGTTCTAACTGTTGCTTCCTGACCTGCATACAGGTTTCTCAAGAGACAGGTCAGGTGGTCTGGTATTCCCATCTGTTTAAGAATTTTCCACAGTTTATTGTGATCCACATCATGCTAAACTTAGTATTTAAATAATCAGTAGTCTTTTTTTTTTTTCCTATGACAAATGTAGAATTTCCTTAACTTCTTCAAACTCTTAACCAAGAGTTAAATCTACCTAGTATATTGTTATGAAAGAAAAAATAAATAGAGCCTGATGGAAATCCTATCAACAAAATCCTGCTATTGGAAAGCGCTCTGAAAGCCAAATATCAATCAGGCTAGAAGTCCAGAATACACTAAATGTATATTTGACTGTTGTCTAGGATCCTTCCTTTTCAGACTAAATCAGACCATCTTTGTCATAAATGCATAGCTCATTGGTTTGTGTCTACAGATATAGAGACCAGGATATAGAAAGTGATCTACTGAGAAAATAAAGTTGGTTTGGTGGGCATTGATGACATTAATGCAAATGTTGACAAAATGGTAAACATTTCTTTTCAGATATGCTTGCTTAAAATCAATTTCATAAGATTATCCCAGAAGATTTTCATGAATTTCAAATTACTTTTCTACTAAATAATCACATTAATATGAAGAGAAGAATCTTGGACATTTGGAAGAGAGAATATTCAAAAAACTAGTTTATGGAAACTTATGATGAGTCTTGCCTCTATCATTACCACTGATGAACAAAGAGAAGTCAAGACTAGAAATGTCTTTATTCTTACAGCCTTAGAGCCAAGTATAGTGCGTGGCACAGGGTAAGCACTGACCCATATTTGCCAAATGAGCAAAAGATTCTGGAACGTTCAGATGGTTAGAATTCTTCCCTTTAATTTGAAACGCCTTTATGAGTGTAGCCAGCCCACTTAAGGCATATTGCAGCTCTTTCCATTTTTATGATCTAAATTGTAGATATGCTTTTATAGAAATGAATTAAAAAATAGTTCCTTCTGAGACAGCCCTCATGTTTGTGGGAGATTGTTCTGAACTCCGGGCATTGTTTCTGCTACAATCAGGTTCCTAGACAAGGTAAATGTGCCAGCATCTGAGTGAGCACAGTGGACACACGCCCCCACTTAGCAGGGTTCACCACGTGTCTGCCTTTCCTCACCAGCTGAGCTGGGCTGCTGCTAGTGATGAGATGGCTCGTGACAAGCGCAGGCAAAGGGAAGGAATGTGCCTTTCGAGGCAGTGGTATGGGTTCTTCCCCTCTGGAGATGCTGTCCTGCCCACTCTTTTCTCTTACATCTATTCAGCCTCAGGTGGGACAAATGCCACCTTTCTTTCCCTGTTTCCCACCAAGGAGACAGAGGAAAAATTGTCTAGCTCTGCAATACTGTAGAAATGTTACCTGTTATTTGAACTCCGCATGTTGATAAGCTGGACCCATGGAACCCAAAGACATATTGTAGGACCTGAAGATTACAGTTTGGGTTTGAAGTTACTGCTTTGCTGAAGTTTATTCTTTGACCCACACAGAGAAGTCATTCAGTTGTTTTTCCTTCTGTATTTTCAGAATTTTAACTCTTTTTTTCCTCCCCTTTGTTGAAGGCAAGAACTCCTATAACACTTTTAAAATATGCTACTGAGCCTTGTCTGACACTCTAATCTTAGTATAGCTAAAGATAAACAAAGTTTTTAAAACAGTCAAAACTCTATTAGCTAAAATTGTGGAAAAATCTTTTTGAAAACATAGGCAACCTGAAATCAAACAGTTTTGTAAATTATGGTACAGTTATTAAACAAGGATTTATAAAAATTTTCAATGAGTTTTGAGTTAAAACAATCTATAACTGATTGTACATACCACAGAAGATAGAATAAGAGAAGGGGTGGTATCCAGTGATATGTTTATGGTTTATGTTTATAGTGATTAGTTTGTGTCCAGGTCCTTACCTTCACTTTTTTGCTTTCACTAAGAATCATTTATTTTATGTGTGTATACACAGAGAGAGAGAGAGACAGAGAGAATTTTAGAACTATCAAATTGTACAGAGAAGTATAATGGTATTTAGAATACAATTTGTCATCCACAGTATTGCCTTTCTCTATAAAAAACACAAGGACAGGTTGAATACCACAGATTTTTCTAAGAATGTGTAGTTGAAATGAAAACAAAACAACAAGCAAAAAAAACTCCACAAAAACCTACCTCCTGTCCTCTCTTGTGCCTTTGCTTTGAATTTCATCAAGTATACTTCATTTTCCAAGGAGAGCTGTCTAATCAGGATGAAGGGGTGGAGTGTATGAAACTGTTGGTTATTTACCAGAAGTGAACGCTGAAATCACATCTGTGCCCTGAAGCTTTGTGGGGCCTTTCAAACGGCCTCCAAGGGGACTGCCTATAAATCTCTGTTCCTGTCGTGTTTAAATAAAACCCAACACCCACTCAAAAAGAAATTCATCAATGTTATAAAGAAAACAATGACAAAGCACTCTCCTTTGGGTCAGAGAAAACTGATACTTCCACAAGAGAAAAAAGAAGGCATTCTCTAATCCTTCCTACTTCTCTTTCTTCCCTTTGCGCTGCTAATATATTGTGCTTGCTTGTTCTCTCTCTCTCTCCCTTTCTCTGGGAAGTTTCTATCCCAGCTGGGCCACAAGAAGCGGTTTCCAGTGAAAGGGAAGTATTGCAGTTTATAAAATATGAGACCACAAATTATCTCCCCAAACTTACAGCTGCAACCCATGATAACATATTAGGCACCCCAAGTGTTGGCTCATTCTGAAATCCTATGTGAAGAATGGAGTCACGTGACTCAAGTCCTTGGCACTCCAGCTGCACATTGCTGTTCTATCTGCAGTGGCATTTCACTCATGGACACAACTATCTGTTACTCCCCTAAGATACTGCTCAGTCTTCCTTTTAATTCTCTTGGAGAAAATAGCTAACATAGAGAGAACTTTGAGTCCAAGAGAGGCATGAGGCTTAATTTAATGATATGAGCTTATTTACTTTGTCTTCTTTCGTCTCTTATAATCAGAGCAGGAGATGCTTTAGAAGACTATACAATTTATATATTTGGAAAAATAGTGTTAACCTGCAGCTAAGGTTTAAATTGGGTTTTGAACATGCACTTTGGCATGTGGGTTGATCATGTTTCAGATTATTTCTTTCTCCCGGGAAATCTAAGATGTAGTGTAAAGACATTCTATCTCAGCTGATGCACCCAAACCATTGCCCCTTTAGCTATCCCATATACTGGTAGGAGGAACTCCTATTGGTCCTCATCAGATCTCTTTCATCACCTATAGATTCTGCCCCAAGGAGACCCCACACAGAGAGGAAAGGAGGTCCTGGGACCATCACAGGCCCTCGTTGCATCCTTTCCTTCCACGCGGGCTTGTCCAATTCTTTATCAACTGTTATACTGAATGTTATTAATTTACAATGAGTTGGGCTTCCCTGGTGGCTCAGATGGTAAAGAATCAGCCTGAAATGCTGGAGACAATGCTGGGTTCAATCCCTGAGTTGGGAAGACCCCCTGGAGGAGGGCATGGCAACCCACTCCAGTATTCTTGCCTGGAGAATCCCATGGACAGAGGAGCCTGGTGAGCTAGAGTCCATGAGGTCACAAAGAGTCAGACATGACTGAGCGACTAAGCACAGCATAGCATTAATTTACAGTCTTAAATCCATACTACCATACTTAAAAGTGGATATTTAAACAAGTTTCCTTGGACTACAAGGAAATCAAACCATGCAATCCTAAAGAGAATCAACACCGAATATTTAAAGGACTGATTCTGAAGGTGAAGCTCCAACACTCTGGCCACCTGATGTGAAGAACCAACATATTGGAAAAGACACCGATGCTAGGAAAGATTGAAGACAAAAGGAGAAGAGGGTGGCAGAGGATAAAAGTTCAGAGAACATCATTGACTCAAGGGACGCAAATTTGAGCAAACTCTGGGAGATAGTGAAAGAGGAGCCTAGAGTGCTGCAGTCCATGGGGTCACAAAGAGTCAGACATGACTTAGTGACAACAAAATATGCAATATGTAAATTTCTCAGTCTTTTCTTCATAGTGAGTGCCCCAAAGCAAAGATATTAATAGATTTGTTTCCTCACTATCACAACAAGAGCAAACTATTTTGAATATAGGATTAAAAATTAATCAGTACTTCTTATTTTTCCCTTTAAATTGTGAGGAAAAGTGAAGCTTTTAAATTATAATTACATTGTGCTTGTGCTCAGTTGTGTCCTACTCTTTGGAACCCCATGGACTGTAACCCACCAGAATCCTCTTTCCATAGAATTTCCCAGATAAGAATACTGGAGTGAGTTGCCATTTCTTTCTCCAACCCAGAGATGGAGACAACCCAGAGATGGAACCCATGTCTCCTGCATTGGCAGGTGGATTCTTTATCACTGCTCCCCCTTGGGAAGGTCATAATTATATTAAGGAATATCGAAAGAAAAAGTATCAAGGGAGATTAGCAAATAGTTTCTTCAAGCAAAAGAAAAAAGGAAAAAAGAGAAATAATGAAGGGAAAGCAAGAGAGAGCAGGATGAAGAAAGAATGGGAAAAAGCGAGAGATGAAGAGAATGTATGATGGATGCAGAGTGAGAGGGAGGAAGTCAATAACTGTTCAGAGATGTTACTGATACAAATCCAATCATTCTGCACAGAACAAGCTTTGTTCATTCTAGAAAAAGATTTTTCAGCTGGCCATGAATATTGTGATTGTATAAGGTCAAAATACTCATGCTACAAATATACCCTTCCAGGTTTAGTTATTTAATTTACTTTAATTGGTAAATTTATGCTTAGCTGAGCAGTACTATGAAATTGATTAATAAATTACATTCTACTGTCAGTGTTCTATTCCTACTAGTAATATTTGAAGAGAGTTGACAGTAATTAAATAATAATTTCATCACCAATAACAATTGAATATATTCAACTGAATGAATCACTTTTGTAACATTGAAAATCCTATCCTTATAGCATTACGTTGATTGAAGGATGGATGAAGAGGACAATTTTCTTTTAAAGAAACTGTAGATTAATACATTGCTTCCCATTATAAAGATACCAAAATGTAATCTTTTTTTATAAATGGAAACTTGTCAGTTTGACTCATTTGAAGCCAGTAGTAACCATCATATCTAACTCCAAATGATGTGCATTTGAAATACTGGCAAAAAAATATATTTTGGGAGGGGGTGCAACATAGATGAAAGTCTCATCAATAGGATGATTTGCATTTTTCACATTATAATGCATCCTACAACTGAGGTTGTGCCATAACTTGATGGGGAGCATTTTTTAGGTGTATGTAAGATAACTCTGGATTTCCCATGTACCACGGTGGTAAAGAATCTGCCTGCCATTGCAGGAGATACAAGAAACGCAGGCTCGACCCCTGGATTGGGAAGATCTGGAGAAGGACATAGCAACCCCCTCCAGTGTTTTTTTTTTTTTTCTTTCTGGTTTTCTCTTTGGTCAATTTTCTCAGAACCATGAGTTGAAAAGTCTACTTTTTTCCTTAAGGAATCCCTTCAGTTCTTAGCTTTTCCTGCATCCACTGACATTGAGACAGTCATACAGCTTGGTCCTTTATTAGTATGGTGTATTATATTGATTAACTTTTGATATTAAACTAATCTTGCATCTGGGGTAAAATCTACTTGCTTATTGCTATAATCTTTTTTTTTTAATATTGCTGTATTCTGTTTACTAGTTTTGTTGTTGTTGTTGAAGAGTTTGTTTAGGGGATACTGGTTTGTAATTTTATTTTCTGTATGCGTTATCTTTATCTGGTTTTGGTACCAAGGTAGTACTGTTCTCATTGAAAGAGTTAGAAAATAATTCCTCCTCTTCTATTTTTGAAAGTGTCTGCAAAGAATTAGTATTAACTCCTAAATACTTGGTAGAATTCACCAGTGAATCTATCTGTTGCTGGGCTTTTATTTTTAGGAAATTCTTAAATAGTGTCTTCTCTTTTCTTTCTAAAGGTCTACTCATGTCATGTATTTTTTCCTAAGTAATTGGGTGATTTGAGTCTTTTTACAGGTTTATTTATTTAATACAGTTTATGTATTTTGGGCACACAATTTTATTATAATATTTTCTTATTCATTTTATTTCTATAAAGTCAGTAGGGATGTTCATATTTTATTACTGATTTTAGTACTTTGAATATTCTCATATTCTTTTCTTGATTAGTCTAGATAAAAGTTAGTGAATTTTTAAAATGTTCCCCAAAAAAGCACCTTTTGTTCTATTCTCCATTTTATTAATTTACTCTATTATTATTTCTTTCCTTCTGCTTGCTTTGCATGTAACTTACTAGCCTTTGGATGCAGGGTTGCTGACTGGTGTATTAGATTCCAGTTGTTCCTATAATGAATAAGCACTCATTTAGCAGCTTAAAGCAGTTTAAACATAATTAATCTGATACACAAATAAGCAACCTTGAATCCGAAGGCTATTTCACTTTAGAAGCTTACATAACACAAATTTATTCACTCACAATTCTGTAGTTTTATGTTAGTATTTGTCCAACTAAAGTCAAATCAAGATCTTAGCAGGGCTGATTTTTTTCTAGAGGCTCTGGGGGAGAATATATTTACTTGCCATATCTGGTTTCTAGAAGCTTCCTGCATTCCTTGGTTCATGTTTACTTTAAATGAGCACCAAAGCATCTTCAAGTCTCGCTCTGATTCGATACTTCCCTCTTGTATTTATCAATTTCACTTTTAAAGATCTGTGTACTTACATACCCATATAATGCAGAATAATCTCTGTACTTTAAAGTCAGCTGATTAGTAAACCTAGTTAGTAAACGTCTCTTCACATTCAATTCCCTTTTGCCAGGAAGTATAAGAAATATTAATAACATACTTACAGATTCCAGGGATTAACACGTGGACACCATGGAAGAGGGTCATTATTTTGCAAAACTGTCTGAAATATTTCTTCTTTTTAAATAAAGGTGTTTTATAGCTATATATTTTACTATAAACACTTCTTTGGGTTCATTCCATCAATTTTAGTATATTGTGTTTACCTTTTCCCTCTTCTAATATTTTCTAACTTATCTTTTTTAACCCTTTGGAATTTTTCACTTCAGTTCAGTTCAGTTGCTCACTTTGACTGATTATTTGTGACCCCGTAGACTGCAGCACGCCAGGCCTCCCTGTCCATCACCAACACCCGTAGTTTACTCAAACTCATGTCCATTGAGTCGGTGATGCCATCCAACCATCTCATCCTCTGTCGTCCCCTTCTCCTCCTGCCCTCAATCTTTCCCAGCATCAGGATCTTTTCCAAGGAGTCAGGTCTTCATATCAGGTGGCCAAAGTATTGGAGTTTCAGCTTTAGCATCAGTCCTTCCAATGAATATTCAGGACTGATTTCCTTTAGGATGGACTGGTTGGATCTCCTTGCGGTCCAAGGGACTCTCAAGAGTCTTCTCCAACACCACAGTTCAAAAGCATCAATTCTTTGGCACTCAGCTTCCGTTATGGTCCAACTCTCACATCCATACATAACTACTGGAAAAACCGTAGCTTTGACTAGATGGACCTTTCTTGGCAAAGTAATATCTCTGCTTTTTAATATGCTGCCTAGGTTGGTCATAACTTTTCTTCCAAGGAGCAAACATCTTTTAATTTCATGGCTACAGTCAACATCTGCAGTGATTTTGAAGCCCCAAAAATAAAGGCTGTCACTGTTTCCACTGTTTCCCCCTCCATTTGCCATGAATTAATAGGACCAGATGACATGATCTTAAGTTTTTTGAATGTTGAGCTTTAAGCCAACTTTTTCACTCTCCTTTTTCACTTTCATCAAGAGGCTCTTTTGTTCTTCTGCGCTTTCTGTGGTAAGAGTGGTGTCATCTGCGTATCTGAGGTTATTGATATTTCTCTCAACAATCTTAATTTCAGCTTGTGCTTTATACAGTCCAGCATTTCTTATGATGTCCTCAGCATATAAGTTAAATAAGCAGGGTGACATACCTCTACCTACTCCTTTCCCGATTTGGAACCAGTCTGTTGTTCCATGTCCAGTTCTAACTGTTGCTTCTTGACCTGCATACCGATTTCTCAGAAGGCAGGTCAGGTGATCTGATATTCCCATCTCTTTAAGAATTTTCCACAGTTTATTGTGATCCACACAGTCAAGGGCTGTGGCATAGTCAATAGAGCAGAAGTAGATGTATTTCTGGAACTCTCTTGCTTTTTAGATGATCCAACAGATGTTGGCAGTTTGATCTCTGGTTCCTCTGCCATTTCTAAAACCAGCTTGAACATCTGGAAGTTCACAGTTCACGTACTGTTGAAGCCTGGCTTAGAGAATTTTGAGCATTACTTTGCTAGCGTGTGAGATGAGTGCAATTGTGCGGTAGTTTGAGCATTCTTTGGCATTGCCTTTCTTTGGGAATGAACTGACTTTGAAATAGCTCAAAATAAATATCAAGGAATATGAAAGTACTGAAATCATACCAAGTATATTCTTCTACAAAAATGGAATAATTTTAGAAATTAAGTAGAGAGGAAATTTTAGAAATTTACAAATATATGAAAATTAAATTAGATTTCTAAAAATTCCAACATTTGCTGCTTGGTGCTGGAGCAGCAGCTGTGTGGCCCTGGAGTGACTGTGAGGTGATACCCTATGTCCAAGGGCAAAGGAGAAGCCCCAGCAAGACAGTAGGAGGGGCGAGATGGCATTTAGAATCAAACCCAGCCCTGCCAGAGATGCTCAGAAGGCTCAAACAAACCTTGTGTGCACCAGGACCCAGAGACCCCACAGAGACTGAGACAGAACTGTGTTTGGGTGTCTCCTGAGGAGGTATGGGTCAGCAGTGGACTGCCACAGGGGCAGAGGCTCTGGGTACAGCAGACCTGAGTATGGCATAAGCCCTCTTGGAGGAGGTCGCTATTAACCCACCATAGAGCCTTCAGAGTAGTCGTCATAGTTAACAAAAGAAATGCAGTACTTGCATGCAATGTCAAAAACAACAGAATGATCTCTGTTCATTTCCAATGCAAACCATTCAATATCATGGGAATCCAAGTCTATGCCCCGACCAGTAATGCTGAAGAAGCTGAACTTGAATGGTTCTATGAAGACCTACACGACCTTCCAGAACTAACAACCAAAAAAGATGTCCTTTTCTTTATAGGGGACTGAAATGCAAAAGTAGGAAGTCAAGAAACACCTGGAATAACAGGCAAATTTGGCCTTGGAGTACAGAATGAAGCAGGGAATAGGCTAATAGAGTTCTGCCAAGAGAATGCACTGGTCATAGCAAACACTGTCTTCCAACAACACAAGAGAAGACTCTATACATGGACATCACTAGATGGTTGACACTGAAATCAAATTGATTATGTTCTTTGCAGCCAAAGATGGAGAAGATCTATACAGTCAGCAAAAACAAGACCGGGAGCTGACTGTGGCTCAGATCATGAACTCCTTATTGCCAAATTCAGACTGAAATTGAAGAAAGTGGAGAAAACCACTAGACCATTCAGGTATGACCTAAATCAAATCCCTTATGACTATACATGGAAGTAAGAAATAAATTTAAGGGACTAGATCTGATAGAGTGCCTGATGAACTGTAGACAGAGGTTCGTAACATTGTACAAGAGACAGGAATCAAGACCATTCCTAAGAAAAAGAAATGCAAAAAAGCGAAATGGCTGTCTGAGGAGGCCTTACAAATAGCTGTGAAAGAAGGGAAGGGAAAAGCAAAGGAAAAAAGGAAAGATATACCCACTTGACTGCAGAGTTCCAAAGGATAGCAAGGAGAGATAAGAGAGCCTTCCTCAGTGAACAATGCAAAGAAATAGAGGAAAACAATAGAATGGGAAAGACTAGAGATCTCTTCAAGAAAATTAAAGATACCAAGGGAATATTTCATGCAAAGATGGGCTCAGTAAAGGACAGAAATGGTATGGACCTAACAGAAGCAGAAGATATTAAGAAGAGGTGGCAAGAATACACAAAAGAACTGTACAAAAAAGATCTTCATGACCAAGATAATCACGATGCTGTGATCACTCATCCAGAGCCAGACATTCTGGAATGTGAAGTCAAGTGGGCCTTAGAAAGCATCACTACGAACAAAGCTATTGGAGGTGATGGAATTCCAGTTGAGCTATTTCAAATCTTGAAAGATGTTGCTGTGAAAGTGCTGCACTGAATATGCCAGCAAATTGTGTTATCTGTTTCCTGTGAATAAGGATAGGATTGTTTTACTTCTTCATTTTCCAATTGAATGCCCATAACTTTTTGTCACTTTACCAGAGGGTTTATATCAGTCCAATTTTGTTTATCAGAAAGTAAAATTTTATTTCCATAGAAAAGTCTAAATGATACACACAAAAAACAAGTTCAACTAAATTAATAATTTGAGCAAATTACAGCATATGCTTATATAGCTATAGATTTATGTGCCTACATCTATATGCTAGAAAAAAGCAATTAGAGAATTAAGAGACACCGCATAATTTCCAATGGCATCCAAATATTTAAAATATCTGGAAACAAATTTAACTTTAAAATACTCAAAATTTCAACATTGTAAAACACAAACCTTGTTGAGATAAATTAGTTTGCCTAAGTGGATACATGAGCATACTTTTTATTGGAAAATTGAATACTATTAAGGTACTAGTTATTTCCAAATTTATCTACAGGGTCAATGCAAACACAATAAAAATACAAACAGATTTTGTTATGTGTGTGAAAATACTAAAGCTGATACTATGATTTATATGGAAATGCAAAGGGATTGGCACAGGAAAAAGAGTCATGAAAAACAGAAGTAAAGCTTTTCTAATATGAAAACACTGTATTAACAGTATTAACAGTAGTTTTGTACTGGTATAAAGATATCCAAACATCAACAATGGGCAGGAAACTTTCACTTCCAGCAAAGCTACCTTGTTTCAAACAAATAACTAACTTTGTAGAGTTTGGCATTCCTTAGAAAGGTAAGCATGGACTTATTACACTTGCCATATTATCTAAGTCATTCAATTTCCACTGTTTACCAATGGCAAATGAAAGTGTAGGACCAAGGATATATATATATATAGCTGTTCATAGTAGCTTAATTTGTAAAAGCCAAAACTGGAGAACCACCCATATGTCTTTCAACATTTGATTGACTAAACAAACCATGACGTAGCTATAAAATGATGTATTACTTAACAATGAAAATGAATAAATTAATTATTGATATATGATATACCATAGATTAATATTAGTATAATTGTGCTGAGCAGAATGACAGATGAAAGGGAATTGCTGTATGATCCCATTTATATAAAATTCTAGAAAGTGCAAATCGAACCCTTAGGGGAGGAAAGCAGATCAGTTGTTGCTAGGCAGCCGAGGGTGCGGTGAATACCTGAGAGGAAGGGAGAGGAATTTTTGCATTGCAGGAGGGAACTCTTGAGTTAATTGGTGCATAAACATCTTCATGTGATAATGGTTTCATAGGGGCTTCCCTGGTGGCTCAGATGGTAAAGAATCTGCCTGCAATACAGAAAACCTGGATTCTGGGTCAGGAAGATCCTCTGGAGAAGGGAATGGCTACCCACTCCAGTATTCTTGCCTGGGAAATTCCATGAACAGAGGAGCCTGGTGGGCTACAGTATATATATGCTTATATACACTGTATTATATATATATATATATATATATATATATATATATATATATACATACACATATGTACACATATATATATATGTATATATATGTAGTTTTCAAACTGTGGTGTTGGAGAAGACTCTTGAGAGTCCCTTGGACTGCAAGGAGATCAAACCAGTCAATCCTAAAGGAAATCAGCCCTGAACATTCATTGGAAGGACTGATGCTGAAGCTGAAACTCTAATACTTTGTCCACCTGATGTAAAGAACTCACTCCTTGGAAAAGACCCTGGTGCTGGGAAAGATTGAAGGTAGGAGGAGAAGGGGACAACAGAGGACAAGATGGTTGGATGTCATCGCTGAATCAATGGACATGAGTTTGAGCAAGCTCCGGGAGATGAAGAACAGGGAAGCCTGGTGTGCTGCATTCCATGGGGTTGCACAGAGTCAGACACGACTGAGCAACAACAGATATATATATATATATATATATATATATATATATATATATATATATATATATATATATATATATGTATGTATATGACAAGTCTGTGAAATTGTATTTTAAATTAATGTTTTATTGTATATGAATTATACTTCAATAAACTGCTTTAAAATGTAATAGAGTCCAGAGACAGAGCCATAGTTAGGTGATGAGCAATTGAAGTTGCACAAAGTTGCCAAAGCAACAAACTTAAGACAAGAAATTGTTTTAAAAAGTAATTCTGTAACAACCGAATGCTCATATTGAAGAAAGGAAGACAACTCCACTATTTCCTCACACCATTAAAAATACTAATATTTGATAAGCCACAGACTTCAACAGAAGTTAAAACAACAAAATTCTAGAAGAAACTATGGAAGAATATTTCATAATTTTGGGATAAGCAAAGATTTCCTAGAAACCTTTGAGAAGCCTCAAGAAATCCTCCATAATCATTAAACCATTGGTAGTCAATTAAAATAATAAATGAGACTTTATCAAAACCGTTTAAATTTTAGTGAGGCTACCCACTACTTGTACCTCGCAGAAAGAATTTGTATCCACAAAAAATATAGAACTTCTACAGCTTGATAAGTAAAACACAACTCGCCTGATTTTATAAAACAACAGTTTAGAAATTTGGAAGGACATGATGCAGAGGAAGTCGTGACACGATGAGAGAGGTGAGTGGCTGCTGAGGGGAAAGGCAGGCGGAAGCTTTCTGGGGTGATGTGATTGTTCTATATCTCTGTAGGGATGTGGATTGTAAGGGAGTATGGATTTGTTAGAACTGATCCAACTATATACTCTACATTTATTCATTCCACTCTATGCAGCTTGTACTTCAACCTAAAAAAAAGGCACATTTGTACCATTCTTATCATTTGTAAAATTGCATAAAACATTATCTAGCTGCAACCTAGGCTTAGAAAAACCAAGATAATAGAACATTGTTATTTTACGTGCCTACGCAATTTATATAAAATCTATCACAATGATGAGCTGATCCTGACAAACTATTATAACTTCCCAGTCTTGCTTTATAAAGGCACAAGTACTTTTCAATGACAGAAAACCTTATTATGTAGAACTCATGTACATCATTCTATAAAGTCAAAATCATCTGTTTTCCATCTCCATTAATGTCAAATTAGACTGAAACTTCTCAGGAAATATATACTCTGAGTGTATGAACAATGAAGGAATTAATTGTGATGGATTTTATTAATTATCTATGTCTAATGTCTTTACAGTAATGGGATATTCAAGACATCGACTCAGTAGTAAATGGTACACCTAGTGAATACTCGAATACAGTCCACAATTCATTGTTTCTTTTTCAAACACAAAAGGAGTTGTTAACATTATTCACTTTTATAACTAAACATTTTGTTTTGAGTTAATTCTAGTTTGATATATATTAATAGTTGTAAAAAGCAAAGAGATCGTGTGTACTGTCTTACCAGTTTCCACCAATGGTTAACATATTGAAAAACCATAGTACAGTATCACAACCAGGATATTAAGATTCTTGCAGTGAAGGTACGAGATATTCCATCACCACCAAGATCTCTGTGATTCTCATTTATAGCCACACGCATTCTCCTCCTGCCCACAACCTCTTCATAACCCTCAGTAACTACCAATCTTCTCTCTTTTTTTTATAATCCTGTAATTTAAAAAATATTATATAAATGGAATCATAGTGTTTAAACTTCAAGGACTGATTTTTTTTTTTTAATTCAGCATAACCCTCTGGAGATTCATCTAGTTATCATGAATGTAAATATTTCATTTCCTTTATTTCTCAGTGGTATTCCCTGGTATGGGCTTCCCTGGTAACTCAGCTAGTAAAGAATCCACCTTCAATGCAAGAGACTCTGGTTCAATTCCTGGGTCGGGAAGATCCCCTGGAGAAGGGGTAGGCTACCCATTCCAGTATTCTTGGACTTCTCTGGTGGCTCAGCTGATAAGTATACCATATTTTTTTTTCATCTTTGACCCATTGAATAAGTCTGTGTTTTTTTTCTAGTTCTGTGGAACTCTGTGTAAAACTCCTATACAAATAGATGTTCAGATTCGTGAGTGAATGTAAGTTTTCATTCCTCTGGTATAAATTCCCAAGAGTGTAACTGATAGATTGTATGGTAATTTCATTCTTGGTTTTACATGAAACTGCCAAACTGTTTTCCAGAGTAGCTCTAGAATTTTACATTTCCACGAGCAATGTCATGAGTGATCTACTTTCACCATATCCTTGCTAGCATTTGGTGTTGTCACTACTTTTTCTTTTAACCATTATGATAGGCTATAGGAATATATGATTATGATTTTAATTTGCATTTCCCTAATGACTAATGGTGCTGAATATCTTTCCATGTGTTATTTTACTATCGGTATACACTTTTCAGTGAAATATCTCATTCCTTTAGCTCATTTTCAAATTAATTTTTTTAGTTTTGTTTTTCAGTTTGTTTTGGTCTGTTTTATTGTTGAGGTTTCACATTTACATGGTATACTATACTAGTTCTTTTCCAGATACATTCTAGAATGTAGATCCTCTTTATGCCCTATTAATGGTCATTTTCACAAAGCAGTAGATTTTAATTTTGATGCATTCCAGTTGTTAACATTTTTAAAAAAACAGATTAGTTTTTGGCATACAGTCTAAGACATATTAGTCTGAGAACCCAAAGATTTATTTTTCTATTATTTCCTAACAGTTCTATAGTTTTACGTTTCACATATAAGCGCATGGTCCATTTTGAGTTGATCTTTTTGAGTTAATTTTGTATAAAATATAAATTTTGGATTCAAGCTCTTCGTTGTAACTTATGGATATATGACTAATCTGGTACCATTGGTTTACACAGTTATCTTCTCTCCATTGAATTTCTTTTGCACATTTGTCAAAATTAGTTGGCCTTATTTTTGGGGGTCTGTTTCTTAATTCTCTACTTCATTTGATTTATTGATCCATGTCTATATTTCCATTATAGTATTGGTTATTATAGCTATATAATGTCTTTGTTTGTTTGTTTTGAGTGTGCTGGGTCTTCACTGCTGCAAGGGTTTCTCTAGTTGCGAAGAGCAGGGGGTACGCTCTAGTTGCAATGGGAGGGCTGCTCATTGAAGTGGCTTCCATGGTTGCAAAGCCCAGGCTCTCAAGCACAGTCTTAATCATTGGGACACATGGGCTTTGTTGCTCCACAGCATGTGGAATCCTCCTGATCAGGGATCAAACCCATGTCTGCTGCATTGGCAGGCAGGTTCTTTACCACTGAACCACCAGGGAAGCCCCTATAATAAGTCTTGATAGCAAGTAAATTGACTCCTTATACTTTCTTCTTCTTTTTTTATAATTGTTTCAGCTATTCTAGTTCCTTTGCCTTACCATAAAATTGTTAAATAGTCTTGTTTATATCTATAAAAAAAATCTTGCTGGGATTTTGTTAAAAACTTTATGAAAAATGAACTTTTGCTTCATTTTGAGGAAGATTGACATCTGTCATGTACTGAGTTTTCTAATCAATGGACATAATAAGCCTCCCTATTCATTTTGATCTTTGATATTTTTCATCATCACTCTAGGTTTCGGCATGTAAATCCTATACATGTTTTGTTAGATTCACACCAAAGTAAATCATATTTAATAACTAAACTTTGCAGTTGTAAACAGTATTGTATTTTAAATTCTGTGTCCACATATTTATTGATAGTGTATATAGTATAATTGATTTTCTGTGTTTGTATCTTGTATTTTGCAAAATTGCTGAACTTTTTAATTCTAAGGCTATCATTCAAGGACTGGTAGATTATTTAGGATTTTCTGTGTAGACAATCATTAATCAGTTTAATTTTCTTCTTTTCTATCTGTTTGCATTTTGTTTCCTTTTCTTTATTGCAATGGCTAAAATTTCCACCAGTGTGTTGAATAGTAGTGATAACAGTCATCCTTGCCTTGTTATTAAATTGGGAGAAAAATATTAGTAGCTTATGGATATACAATTTTGCTATTTTATGCCAATATTTGCTATTTTACCTCTTTTTTATATAATTATATTATTAGATATAAAGTACTATCTTACTGTGGCTTTGATTTGTTATTTTCTGGCTTCCCAGGTGACACAGTGGCAAAGAATCTGCCTGTCAATGCAGAAGATGCAAGAGACATGTATATACTCCCTGGATCCAGAAGAGCCCCTGGAGAAGGAAATAGCAACCCACTCTAGTATTCTTGCCTGGAAAATTCCATGGACTGAGTAGCCTGATGGGATCAGTCCACGGGGTCACAAAGAGTTGGACACAACTGAGCAAAGCATAGCACAATAATAGAACTCTATGCCAGGAAATGTGCTAATTGTTTTACACTAAGTGTCTTAATTAATCCTAATGTCAACTCTACCAGGTAAGCATGCTACTCTTATTTCATAGGTGAGAGAACTAAGGCTTAAGAGGTTATATGACTTGCTGAGGATCATAGAGATATTTAGTGTAGAACACCATGATTTAATTGAATCATGAACACCAAATCTAATTGAATACAAAGTCCCTGTGTCTATTAATATACGTTGTTGTCCTATGTCAATTCCTGTGAGAGCTACAACCCATAACTTTGCATCACATAAACTAAATCATGAATATGGAGTAAAGGTCGCTCTAACATTATTAAGAAAATTCCAAAATTGATCTCTTTTGCAAAAATATAGAGCATGTTTAATAATTTTAAACTGACATTTATTTAGTTTGGTTGAGAAGCCAAATGTTAAATTCTAACACAGCAGTGTTTTAAGCTCCAGTGGATGGTGCTTGGTTCTGGAGAAGCCTCAGTGGAATCCTGGGAGCATGAAGGAAGAAGGGCGGAAAGTTAGGTCAGAAGGTAAAGACCCTGGGGAAAGACCTAAGGGAATAAATGGCTAGGATATTGACTGCTTTCTCTTCAGAATTTTTTAAAAGCATTCAGAGATACAAACATAAGCACTGACTTGGGCTTTATTCCCCAGCCTCTAAAAAAATAACATATCTTGCTGATTGACTTTATTCAGTTTAAGGTTTTTAGAGACAAGACTTGTAAACAAATATTAGTCTGGAATTTAACCATATTTTAGTCAATCAGCAATGCTTTTTGTGGCTACTATATGGGGTTTGGTAAATGGCTGTTTGTTCAGTATTTGTTTTATGGCTACTACATGGAGTTTTACTATATGGTAAAACTCAACATTCAAAAAACTAAGATCATGGCATCTAGTCCCATCACTTCATGGGAAATAGATGGGGAAACAATGGAGACAGTGACAGACTTTTATTTTCTTGGGCTCCGAAATCCCTGCAGATGATGACTGCAACCATGAAATTAGAAGACGGTTGCTCCTTGGAAGAAAAGCTATGATCAACCTAGACAGCATATTAAAAAGCAGAGACATTACTTTGCTGACAAATGTCCATCTAGTCAAAGCTATGGTTTTTCCAGTAGTCATGTATGGATATGAGTGTTGGACGATAAAGAAAGCTGAGCGCCAAAGAATTAGTACTTTTGAACTGTGGTGTTGGAGAAGACTCTTGAGAGTCCCTTGGACTGCATGGAGATCAAACCAGTCAATCCTAAAGGAAATCAGTCCTGCATATTCATTGGAAGGGCTGATGTTGAAGCTGAAGCTCCAATACTTTGGCCACCTGATGCAAAGAACTCACTCACTGGAAAAGACCCTGATGCTGGGAAACATTGAAGGCAGGAGGAGAAGGGGATGACAGAAGATGAGATGGTTGAACGGCATCACCAACTGGATTGACATGAAATTGAGCCAGCTCCAGGAGTTGGTGTGGGACAGGGAAGCCTGGCATGCTGCAGTCCACGGAGCTGCAAAAACTCGGACAAGACTGAGTGACTAACTTGGCTGAACCAATGTGATACTTAAAATTCACTATGGTTACTTTTTGTCTTACAGATTTAATTTTTTAAGTAAGGATTTCATTAAGGAGTCCAGTATTAGTCTATGCTCCAGTTAAGAGTGAAGTGAGATAACTAGAACCAAGTGTGTTGTTGTAGGAGGTGATGGAAGATCAACTGTCCTTCACTAGCAAGTGAGATAACTTAGGTATACAAGATGTCTGGTGGGAAGATAATTCCTGGCAGATAAAAATCTGAGGAGAGGTTCCTAACAGTGCTTCCTAAGAAATTCATTTCAACAGCAGTAACGTCTGGGTCTAGGATTTTCTATCATCCATCTTCCAGCAAGCTTCCCCAGGTAAAGAAATAATTACATGAAACATCCAAAGGAGATGGGCATCTGAAAGTGAAATGTATTTTTCTGGTACTGGATTGACTGCAAACTTAGGCATTCTTGGCCATTTTTACAATGGAGTTATCTCACATCTCTCCTCCGGAAACAGGCTTGGAGAACTACAAATTGCACTGGAACAGGCCAAGTTATATGAAATGAAAATTAAAATTTTTAGATTACCAATGTCTGATGTGTGAAGCAACAGTTTCTGTATGAATATTAGCAATGACTTGCGTATGATTTTCTATGGGACTTCACAGGAGCGAATTGCCTTCATTGAGGGAGTTGCCAGGTTTATACCCAGCAATTGCAAGCTTTATTCTTTGTTGTTCAGTCCCTAAGTCATGTCCAACTCTTTGTGACCCAATGGACTGCAGTACTCCAGGCTTTCTTGTCCTTCACTGTCTCCTTGAGTTTGCACAAACTCATGTCCATTGAATCAGTGATGCCTCGTTCTTCGGCCCTCAATCTTTTCCAGCATCAGTTTTTTTTCAATGAGTTGGCTCTTGGCATTAAGTAGCCAAAGTACTGGAACTTCAGAATCAGTCCTTCCAATGAATATTCAGGGTTTATTTCCTTTAGGATTGACTGGTTTGATCTCTTTGTGGTTCAAGGGCCTCTCAAGAGTCTTCTCCAGCACCACAGTTCAAAAGTGTCAGTTCACCAGTGCTCAGTCTTCTTTATGGCCCAACTCTCACATCCATACGTGACTACTGGAAAAGCCATTGGAGAAGCAAATGGCAACCCACTCCTGTATTCTTGCCTGGAAAATCCCATGGATGGATGAAAATTGGCAGGCTACAGTTCATGGGGATGCAAAGAGTCAGACATGACTGAGTGACTTCACTTCCTTCCTTTCTGGACTGTACAGACCTTTATCAGCAAAGTGATATTGCTGCTTTTTAATATGCTGTCTAAGTTGATCACAGCTTTTATTGAAGGAAGCAGGGTCTTTTATTTTCATGGCTGTAGTCACTGTCCATGGTGATTTTAGAGCCCAAGAAAATAAAATCTGTCACTGTTTCCAATTTTTCCCCATATATTTGCCATGAAGTGATGGGACCAGATGCCATGATCTTAGTTTTTTTAAATGTTGAGCTTTAAGCCAGCTTTTTCACTCTCTTCTTTCACTTTCATCAAGAGGCTCTTCAGTTCCTCTTCACTTTTTGCCATTAGAGTGGTACCATCTGCATATCTGTAGTTGTTGATATTTCTCCTAGCAAACTTGGTTCCAGCTTGTGATTCACTCAACCCAGCATTTCACATGATGTATTCTGCATAGAAGTTAAATAAGCAGGATAACAATACATAGCCTTGACATACTCCTTTCCCCATTTTGAACCAGTCTGTTGTTCCATGTCTGGTTTGACATGGAACTACATGCAGGTAGTTCTACATACAGGTTTCTCAGGAGACAAGTAAGGTGATCTAGAATTTCCATCTCTTTAAGAATTTTCCACAGTTTATTGTGATTCACACAGTCAAAGGCTTTAGTGTGGTCAATGAAGCAGAAGTAGATATTTTTCTGGAATTCCCTTGCCTTTTCTATGATCCAATGTATGTTGGCAATTTGATCTCTGGTATTAGCAAGCTTACTTTTTTAAATTTACTTTTTTATTTTATACTGGAATATAGTTGATTTATGGGCTTCTCTGGTAACTCAGCTGGTAAAGAATCTGCCTGCAATGCAGGAAACCCTTGTTCTATTCCTGGGTCTGAAAGATCCCCTGGAGAAGAGATGGGCTACCCACTCCAGTATTCATAGGCTTCCCTGACATTTTCAGATAGTAAAGAGTCTGCTTGCAATGTGGGAGACCTGTGTTTGATCCCTGGGTTGGGAAGATCCCCTAAGGAGGGAATGGCAACCCACTCCAGTATTCTTGCCTGGAGAATCCCTATGGACAGAGGAGCCTGGCAGGTTACACAGTCCATGGGGTCACAAAGAGTTGGACACGACTGAGGGACTAAGCACAACACAGCAGAATTGATTTACAATGTTATATTCATTCCAGGTGCACAGCAAAGTGATTCAGTGATGCATATACATACATTCATTCTTTCTCAGATTCTTTGCCATATAGGTCATTACAGAATATTGAGTAGAGTTCCTCCTGTTATACAGTAGGTCCTTGTTGATTATGTTTTGTATGTGCTGCTGCTGCTGCTAAGTCCCTTCAGTTGTCCGACTCTGTGTGACCCTATGGACAGCAGCCCACCAGGCTTCTCTGTCCCTGGGATTCTCTAGGCAAGAATACTGGAATGGGTTGCCATTTCCTTTTCCAGTTTTATATATAGTAGTGTATATAAGTTAATCACATACTCCTAATTTACCACCCCCAAGATTCCACTTTGATAACCATAAACTTTTTTTGAAGTCTATGAGTCTATTTCTGTTTCATAAATAAGTTCACTTGTACATTTTGGGGTGCTACATGCTTGTTTGGTTTTCTCTGCTTTCTGTTCCCAATGAAATGGGAAGGGGGAACGTGAATAAACACAACACCTAAGATTCCCTGGGATCAAAGAATTGGACACGACTCAACCACTGAAATGAACTGAACTGAACTGAACTGAAAATCCCCTGGAGAAGGGAATGGCTACCCACTCCAGTATTCTTGCTTGGAGAATCCCATGGACAAAGAAGCCTGGGGTGCTACAGTCCATGGGATTGCAAAGAGTCAGACACGACTGAGCAACTAACATTTTCATGCAGGATTTGACCTGCATGGAGCAGGTAGCTCAGCACACAGGTTGTTTGACATGAACTTAACCATAAGGGAAGGCAACAGAGAGATAAAAAAAAAGTTCTTCATTATTTTGTTGACGTTTTTCTTACAACTTAGCCTCAACAATTACTCTCAATCTTTGTCTTCGTCTTGTTTATCTAAGACCAATACTGAGCTCTGTTCACATCAATCAATGCTGTTCCCAGATGATGACAAAAGACTCCCAATTCTCTTGTTTAACAGCTTATTCAACTCCTATTGCCTTCAGAGACCTTTAAGATCCACACTTCCTGACTTCAAGGCTACCAATCTTCTAAGATGAAAAAGAAACTGTTTAGTTGAAAAATGGAGCTGGATTTCTTCACTTTTATAATGATAGGAGTAACGGGTGTGCTAGAAAGGCCACATTCATTAAGGAGACAGGGAGACTTTGAAACAGACATTTTAAATTTGAATCTTATGATCATTGAACTAAAGAGAAAATCAACAAAGTCTAAGGATTTTTTTTTTTTACCTTGCTAATCTAGAATTTATAAAAAGTAAGACTGTGGTTAGAGTGAAACAAATCTTTGCTGAAAATAATTTGCTGGGCAAGTTATCAATGTACACAAAATGGTAGGCAAGAATATCTATTTAAGAAAAATTTCAAACACTTGAGAGGCCTGTATTTCTATATAATGATAGAATTCTTTGTATATGCACACTGAAAATCATGAAAACCACCTCCTTTTCAGAGCCGCAAGTCACTGTGTGTATCAGAAAGAAGCAGACACAGCTTTATTTTTAAAAGAAATTTGTAATTTTGTTGTAATTATTAAAGTAGATAAGTTTTTCTTCCTAATTAATCTGAATTAGTGTAGTTTTACAATACTTTGCATTGATTATGTACTATTGCATAATGTAATTAATAGCATAAATCTGCACACAAGGAAAACATCACACTGTGTTTCTAGGATCAAATGCTTCTACTGTAACTTTTTTTGTTGATGCTATCAATAAATCATCCTTTTCAATACAGTGCCACACTACAAAGAAGACATAATTATTGTTATCAGATACAGAGAGATGAGACCAACATAGGGTCAAATATTGATACCCTTGAAACTTCGCAGTGACCTAGAGACTCAGTCAACCTCAATATATGCATAAATATTTTTTTATAGATTGCACAACTTTTGTGCTATATGACGATTATGTATACTATAGAATCAATGGGTTTGCTTCTCAAATGGCTCAGTGGGTAAAGAATCTGCCTGCAATGCAGTAGACACAGGAGCCGTGGGTTCAATCCCTGGGTGGGGAATATCCCCTGGAGAAGGGCATGACAACCCACTCCAGTACTTTTGCCTGGAGAATCTCATGGACAGAGGAGCCTGGTGGGCTACAGTGGGCTACACAAACAGTTGGACACGACTTAAGCAAGTGAGCACACACATATAGAATCAATAGAGAAATAAGAAATCAAAATAACATGAGACAGGATTTTTTGCTTATTAATACTCCCAACAACATTTTACATTCACTAAAATTATCAAGAGCATACCTAAAGAAGAAATATTATTTTCTTTCAAAGACTACAGAAATTTAAAGCTATGTTTTTTTTTTTAATTCCGCTTGCTCCAGTTATCTAGTTACAATGGTTGTCAGAGCTGAAAAATATCTCAAAAAAAATTTGCCACTTTCAATGAAATCACCCATTGGTATACAAAAGTAGTTTTTGAAACTCAGCAATTTTTTACCCTGTTTTTGTCAATCAATTCATTGTGCAAACTAATCAAAATGCGTTTCATTTCTATATACTCAACAAATTGGTTCAAAACTCATTGAAAATGTAATTTGAATGACATTTTAAAGCAGTTAGAAGTATGATGTTTCTGAGGTTTTGCGTCTGTCTTGTGTAGGTGTATGTATGTGTGCATGTGTGTGTGTGGTCATGCATGTTGATATGGGGGCATGTGTACACATACCTTTTGAAAACAACAATACATAATTGTAAAAACATTTCCAAACACTCTTTACAAAATTCCATCTCCTTCTTACTTCAAAGTGTGACTCTTGAGTTCTGTCCTTTTCTTTTTGTGTACATATGTTTGCCTTGCTATTTACTAATTTTTGGTAGCAGATTTTTTTTAAGAATTGTTTTTTAATCACTTGTCCATTTTATGAAAGTAAGTTAATTAAAGCCAGATTTGTGTATATTATACATGCATGTAACTAGGAGCATGTGAATTACAGCATCTCACAGCAGGCTAGAGCTGAACACTCAGAGCTCCTTTGGAAGCCTACCTCACCTGTTGAGTGAGTATCCAACATTCTGATTCGTAGTGAGGACCCTACTTTGAGTCCACACATTAAATATTAATATTGTTTAATCTTCTTATTTTATTGAATAAAAGTAATCATCCATTTTGATGTTTTTCAGCACTGTAATAGATCTTGCATCTCTCTTTGAAGGACACTGATTTAATGAAGCCTCACAGTCAGCTCATATAGCAGAGTCTGCTTTTTCTGTCCTAACTTATTGTAAACAATACCTGAGCATAGGCAAACAAATAAGGTCAGATTTCCTAGAAGAAAGCAGGAATGTGAAGAATTAAAGATAATAGTAAAGTGAAGAACTAAAACTAAATAAAAAATTAAAATGATGAAGAGCAAAAAATTAGAATGTGAAGAATTTAAAAATAAGACATGGCAGGAATTAACTAAACATGATCTTCTTAATTCTCAGAATGTATGTATGTTGTTCTCATTGTTTCTGGGTTTTGACAGGTACTAAACATAGACTAAAAGCCAGAACATAAATAAGGGCACTGATTTTGCAAATACTTCAAGAAAGTTTTTTTTCTTCTAAACATCTCTCTTCTTTTTGTTAGTTTCCAAAAACGAACAGAAAACTATCTCATAAAGAACTGGCATGTTTTATTCTAAACAATTGACTTTTTTTTTACCTTATTGATAATATTTTCAAAATGGAATGAAAATGTGTACCATGTCCATGTCATCTTTATCATAGATAAAAATTTAAATAACGAATAAAGCAATGTAGATTCTCAAACTAATTTTAGCTGGGTAGTACTGTTCATTTCCTCAGTCATTGAATGCCACCACAACTGAAACTGTTGCAAGATGAATAATTCCATTGTCTCTCTTCCATTTCATAAGAATTCTCCCAGGTATCAGAAATTAAAGGTTGCAATCCTCAATGAAGTTGTCAGTTGTATCAAAATTATTATAGTAGAAAAAAGCTCAGAGATTTGGTCAAATGCTAGCTAAAATTTATTGGCAAGTCAAAATGTGGGTAGTGGTTAAATTCTTCCTGTGATAGACTTTGAAGGCAGTGCAATTTCTTCTCCATTGGAGTTCCCAGCATGTGTAACAAAAGTGAAACAGAACAAATCTGTTCTCCATCAACATAAGGTTAATTTTTTTTCTAATTGGTAGGAAAAAAAAAAAACTCATTTGACTGCCCCATATTTCTTTCCAAATTAAAGCATAACAACCCAGCATCACCACTTTTGGCAAGCTTTCTTTTGTTCGGCATGAAATAAATAGGATTTCCCTTTATAGCTGCATTTTTTTTTTCCTTTCTTAATTGTAAATACAATTATACATTTGAGGAACTCACACACAGTTTGGGCTCTATTAATGAATGGACTGAGTTTCAAAAGCTTTTGTGTAAGTCAGTTGTGTATCCTCACATGATCATAAACGTTGGCTTACATATTGTCATCAAGACAGTAGAGGAAGATCTATTTAATATGAAACATACTCTGAAACATGCACGATGTGTGCCCACATTTATATTTAGCGTCACTGGTGACCGCCTGAGGTAAAGGAACCTGTGCACAGCAATCTGATACAACAGAATGTGTGCACTATTTGGAGTCAGGTAGCCTGGGCTTGATTTATTTTATCAAACAGTAAAGTTTGTAAAGCCAGCTGGTAAAGTAAGTCTCTAAAAGGCATGATAATAGTTACATTTTTATTGGCTTGTTGTGTAGATTATGAACGTGGAAGACTACCCTTCACTCAGTCATGCAATGAGCTTTTATTGAGCACCTCCCATGCCCTAGATTCTGTGCCTAGTAGAGGGGTACAGATATAAAAATGATACATCCCCTGCCATTAAGGGACTACTCACCTGTTTTTATTACTAGAGTTGCAAACGTAGTAGTAGTGGCAACAGTCACAATAAAAGAAGTGGTAGGTGATACTCACTGGTTTCAGTAAAGATAGAAAAATGTTTGCTTGTTCATCGACAGATGCTGATTTTGATCAGCCCCCAGATAACCAAGAAATAAAAGTGATGCAATAGCCGCCCTCAAAGAGTTTGGAAGGAAAGACCAGCAGGCAAAAGAGGGACATTACCCGTGAGCAATGGCTGAAGAGGCACAGCATACCACGGAGCACAGAAGAGCAGCAGGTAAATCTTGCCCACAGGGTGATATTGACACAGTCAGTCCTCTCAGAAAATGTCAAATCTGGTTGCAAATAGGTGGAGTGGTCTAGAGGAGCTTGGCATTCTTCAGTTTCCTATAAGCAGCGTGAAGTAAAGGAAGCAGTGATGGTGGGTAGAGACGCGGAGAGAAGTAAGAATCCAAAGACCAGGAGAGTCCAGACTGTGAAAGGCTTTTAATGCTCAGCTCTGGAAGTAACCGACACACACTGAAGGATTTGAAAGAGAAGTACTATCCCTTTTTATGTGCCAGGGGAATTGCAGTCGTCTCAATGTCATCTGGGTCATGAGTGGCCGGTCTCCATGGGAAGAAAAGGGAAGGGAGCTGAGAGCACCCGAGTAGAGGTGGGGAGTGGGGGGGCCGGGCTAGCAGCCTTGAGAGTTAGCCTGCGTGGTGGAGGAAGAGGGGATGTTTCAGAGACCCAGAGGGCATCGGTCCATCCTCAGTGACCTCTGAGTTCTCTCTATTCTTTTTTCATTTCTCAATCATGTCAAATGGCAGAAAGACTAGATAAACTCCCTAAAATGCAGAGAAGGGGAAGGGAGAGTTTTCACAATGAGCCTACACCACTGGGCATGACACCTTAGGTTCATTAACATAGAAATTGTCACACAATAAACATTCTCTGAACACTTTTCATATGGCAGCATCAGGGCAGAAAGTCGGCTTGGTGCTTCTCCTCCTTGCCTAGTAGTCCCCTGGAATCTCAGTATCTTGTTAAATGCTCACTGAGTCAGGAGTTTTGAGATAGGACCCAAGATTCTGTATTTCCAACAAGTTCTCAATTGATGCGGAGGCTGTTAGATCAGGCACCACACATCCAGAAGTTAAAAAGGAGTTTAAAAAAAAAAAAGGAAAAAGGAAAAACATGGTCCCTGCTACCATGGAGCTGATAATCTCAATAGAGAGACAGGTAATAAATAAATCTCTGCAGTGCAGAGAGGACCTTTCGTCTGTCGTAGGAGCTATCCTGCAGATGTACATAGGTTATCATGTCAAAAGCTGCAAAAGTAGTTTCATGAGACACTTCTATTTACATGCTTAAAAAAACAAAACAAAAAAAAATAATGAAGAAGTATATGTGCTTCAAGACTTTAACATGAAAAGAATATGCACCTTCAGTTGAATTTCTTTAAAGCTCTAAAAACAATTTGCTTTTTTTCTGTTCTGTTATTATTTAACTGGTTTTTTTTTTCCTTTTATCATTTTGCACAGTCTTCTTGCATGTTAAAGATGTAAAAGAGGATCTTGAACATTAACCTTTGCATAGAATTTTGATTTTCAGTTAATTATAAATTCTTTGATGAATTTCTTAGACAAACTTTATGAGCGTGTTTTTCCCATGGAAAGGCATTTTATTTAAATATAGCCTATCAATTCCTCCTCCCAATCTATCTCTCTCCCCTCCCCTCTAGTAATTGTAAATTCGGTTTCTAAGTCTGTGAGTCTGTTTCTGTTTTGTAAATAAGTTCTTTTGTATCATTTTCTCCTCTCCTCCCAATTCCAAAAATAAGAGATAAAGATAAGTTGCAGCCTAAATCTTGATTAGAAGGAAGATGTTAAGGTTTGGGGGTAAAAGCAGAAACAAAATGTGTCAACTTTGAGAGTCAGAGCAAGAAGCTGCTACTAGAATTGTTATCTTCTTACTTGGTGTATTTTTCCTCCCCATGAATCACACCAATTTCTACTGTAGGCAGATTTGGCTAACACCTTTTGAACAGAGAACTCTGATTATGACTCATAAGTCTTATTAGCAAAAAGAAACTCAAATTCCCCAGTCTCTTTCTCACAGGTTAAACTCTTTTGAGAAGTTGGAAGAGTTAGTGATCCGAAGAATTTTCACAACAATACAAAAGGGAAGATTTCTAACTGGGAGCTATACTTTCTGTTTAGAATATATTTGAGACAAAACTGCCCTATATTCTATCAGGATAAAATCATAAAGGTAACATTTCAGTGAAAATGTTTTTTTTTTTTTTATGTCAGATATCTTCCTTTTGACCTCTACAAATAAAGATATATGTATATCCATGAAAGTGAAAGTCACTCAGTTATGTCCGGCTCTTTGTTACCCAGGCCAGAATACTGGAGTGGGTAGCCTTTCCCTTCTCCAGGGGATCTTCCCAGCTCAGGGATCAAACCCAGGTCTCTCACATTGCAGGTGGGTTCTTTACCAGCTGAGCCACCAGGGAAGCCCAGGAATACTCAACAGTGTAGCCTATCTCTTCTCCAGCGGATCTTCCCAACCCAGGAATCGAACCAGGGTCTCCTGCATTGCTGGTGGATTCTTGACCAGCTGTGCTACCAGGGAAGCATTTATATCCATATTTATATACAAAGTTTGCATGTAATGCTCAGAATCTTTTTCTGAGACGGTTTATGAGACATAATTAAATATCAGTCTGGTTAGTTTGCCACAAAGTACTATTAGCTGGTATATTGGTTTTCTGGAGTTCTGTAACAAAGTACCACAAACTGAGTGGCTTGAAGAATGGATATTTATTGTCTCAGTTATAGAAGCTAGAAGTCTGATCTCAGGGTGCCAGCATAGTCAGTTCCTTCTGAGGGCTGTGATGAAGAATCCGTTCCAAGTCTTTTCCCTGGGCGTTTCTGGGTGACCTTTAGAACTCCTTCACTTGTAGAAGAATCACCCCCATCTCTGCCTTCATTTTCACATCTATTCTCCCTGTGTGTCTGTGTCCAAATTTCCTCTTTTTAAGTGTACAAGTCAATTACATTATGGCCCCACCCTACTCCAGTATGACTTCAGCCTAACTAATTACATCCATGGTGACACAATTTCCATATAAAGTCACTATTGGAGATACTGAGGTGGGGCTTGGGATACACAGTTCAACCTATTAATAGCAGGTATCATCTTCTGTCATCTTCTTAGGTTTGGTTATTGATAACATATAGCTCTCGTAAACACTTACCATCATGCACTCTGGAACCTGCAAAAAGCTGGGACTAGATCCCTGTTTAGCAGATGCCTATTGGTATGAACTTGAGAAAGTAGATTACACCATGTTTCTTCATTTGTGGACCTCTTAAAACTTACCTCACAGCATAAATTAAAGGAGATAATGTTATAGTCTCTGGCAGCATTGGAATTCCAGAAACTGTATCTATTACCTAAAGTATGAGGGTCGTAAAGGAGTCAAAAATATACAATGGAGAAAAGACAATCTCTTTAACATGTGATGCTGGAAAAACTGGTCAACCACATGTAAAAGAATGAAACTAGAACACTTTCTAACACCATACACAAAGATAAACTCAAAATGGATTAAACATCTCAATGTAAGACCAGAAACTAAAACTCTTAGCGAAAAACAGACAGAGCACTGTCTGACATAAATCACAGCAAAATCCTCTCTGACCCACCTCCCAGAGTAATGGAAATAAAAACAAAAATAAATAAATAGGACCTAATTAAACTTAAAAACTTTTGCACAATGAAGAAAACTATAAGCAAGGTAAAAAGGCAGCCTTCAGAATGGGAGAAAATAATAGCAAATAAAGCAACTGACAAAGAATTAATCTCCAAAATATACAAGCAGCTTATGAAGCTCAATACCAGAAAAACAAACAACCCAATCAAAAATTGGGCAAGAGAGCTAAACAGACAATTCTTCAAAGAAGACATACAGATGGCTAATAAACACATGAAAAGATGCTCAACATCATTCATTGAGAAATGCAAATCAAAACCACAATGAGGTACCATCTCATGCCAGTCAGAATGGCCATCATTAAAAAGTCTACAAACAATAAATCCTGGAGAGGGTGTGGAGAAAAGGGAACCCTCTTACACTGTTGGTAGGAATGCAAACTGGTACAGCCACTATGGAGAACAGTGTGGAGATTCCTTAAAAAACTGGGAATAGAACTGCCATACGACCCAGCAACCCCACTGCTGGGCATAAACACGGAGGAAACCAGAATTGAAAGAGACATGTGTACCCTAATGTTCATTGCAGCACTGTTTACAATAGCCAGGACATGGAAGCAACCTAGATGTCCATCAGCAGACGAATGGATAAGGAAGCTGTGGTACATATACACAATGGAATATTATTCAACTATAAAAAGGAACGCATTTGAGTCAGTTCTAATGAGGCAGACAAAACTGGAGCCTAATATACAGTGTGAAGGAAGTCAAAAGAGAAACACCAATATAGTATATTAACACATATATATGAAATTTAGAAAGACGACGACAACAATCCTATATGCAAGACAATGAAAGAGACACAGATGTAAAGAACAGACTTTTGGACTCTGTGGGAGAAGGCGAGGGTGGGATAATTTGAGAGCATAGCATTGAAACCTGTATATTACCATATGTGAAATAGATGACCAGTACAGGTTCGATGCATGAAGCAGGGCACTCAAAGCCGGTGCTCTGGTACAACCCAAAGGGATGGGATGGGAAGGGAGGTGGGAAGGGGGTTCAGGATGGGGGGACATATGTGAGAAAAAAAGAACAATGCTTATTTTAATGTGAAAGAAAAGTATGAGGGTCATTTAACACAGAGAGACACATGGGGCCCCAATTTGTGTTTGTGTTACATGCATCCTATACCTGGAGATATAAAAGATTAATTAATTTTGTTTTGTGGCCTCCCTATTGGCTCAGATGGTAAAGCATCTGCCCGCAATGTGAGAGACCCAGGTTCGATCCCTGGGGTGGGAAGATCCTCTGGAGAAGGAAATGGCACCCCACTCCAGTACTCTTGTCTGGAAAATTCCATGGATGGAGGAGCCTGGTAGGCTACAGTCCTTGGGGTTGCAACGAGTCAGACATGACTGAGCAAAACAAAATTTTGTTTTGTTTTCCATTTTAAGTGTCAGGATTATATCTACAAGGACTCTTTCCTCAATGCATGTCATCAGCTTATAAGGAGGTAAAGAAAGTTAATGACTCATTACACCCAGAACAAACCTATCCCATTAGCAGTCCTTGGATGGAGTGAATCATCTCCAGTCATTATTTTAATGTGATTGCTCTTATGGACAGAAGGGAGCAGAGCCCTGGCTACTTGATACAGTTATCTCATCTTAATCACAAAGGGACTTTCTTTCTGACTGAGTGTTCCTTCTAACCGTACTTCTTGATCTCACAGGCACTGGAACAATTTGTCCGAAATCTAGGTGGCAATGACATGAAGCAAGTAGTGAGGGAGTCATTTTCTCACCTTTATTTTTACCTCTCTTTGTTCTTTCCTCTTCCTTTGAGTGAAATGAGTTCCAGAAAAACTAAGATCCATCGTACACATTTCTATCCACGTTAGAGTATTTCACTCTGATTACAGAATTCAGTTTAAATAATAATAAGGAGCCCCAAGAATTGCAACTAATTGCCTTATTTTTATAAGTTAGAGGAAAACCCTTAATTTAGTTCCATATAGGAGAATCAATTTAAAATGTAATTCAAGGTTATCCAGCAAGAATATTTCAAGCACCAAACGGTAAAGGTCTCTGAAGGTAAAATGTACTGATAACAAGTATATGAGTTGTAAAGATAAAGCAACTGTTGCTGACCAATAGGCTTTTTTTTTTCCTTTTTTTTAGACGTATCACCATGAATTTGTTCAGAATAACTCAGTGCATGTTCTGAGGAAAGATTTCCAAGAGCATGATGATGGATAAGAAGAGAGATAGTTCATAAAAATGTATTAGGGTCAAAGTTATGATCCATTGGATGATAGAAGCCATGTCACTGAACTCCTGTCTGTCATGGTGAAGATGAGTGAACCCAATAACTAGCCCAAGCATGGATTCCATGGCAGATGAAGATGAAGCATAATTTGTAGCAGGCACTGCTCAGGCGCAGGTGGTACAAACATGGGTAGGACACATCCCTGCCCTTGGGAGTCAGTCATCCAGTGGACAAGTGTAACTACATCAGACAGGACCCAGGTTACGAGAGAGTTGGATGGAGACAGGTGGGCGATGCAGGGGACAGAGTACTTAGGTCTGACTGGTGTGACAATCAGGAAGGCTCCCTGGAGGAAATGATAACTGTGAGGGAATTTAAAAAAGAGTAAAGTTGAAACAAACAGAGAAGCTGACCAAGGGCATTTCAGAAAGAAGGAATAGTGTGACCACAGATACAGGTATTGGAAAAGGAATAGTTTGTCATTCAGGATACTTGAAATGTGGGTATCTGAAGGTTAAGATGAAATGATAGTATCTGGATTTAGACTGTGAGGATAGCAAATTTGTATCTTAAAAAGTGGTAAAGTGAGGAAAACGAAGTTTTAAGTGAACCTTAGGATGAATGCTAAATGATGGTGCTTAATTCTGAAAAGTTAGAACACAGTTTAACATTCATAACATGTAACATATATAGCTACTACTGCTACAGAATGAGGTGATGACAATTTTTCTTGCAGATGAGCATTTCATTCTACGCTCTGACCATCAATAAACCATGTCCCACCTCACTAGGGGGAAAAAGGAGAGGAGCTAATCCTGTTGAATACACCCTGTATGCAACAGAATAGATACCCTAACTATTCAGATGAATAAAACACAGCACATTTCTCCAAGTCACACCAAATAGGCTTAGAAGAGGAAAGAAGCAATCACCATAGAGTGTGATGAATACCACAAGAGACATGTGCAGAGTCTGGAGCCAGCTCAGAAGAGGGGCCAAGGAAGACATCATGAAGGAGATGACTTCAGTAGCAATGTGAAGGACAACTGAATGTGCCTTGTAAGGCTTCCCAGGTGGTGCAGTGGTGAAGAGTCTACTTGCCAAAGCATGACTCTCAGGAGACAGGGGTTCAATCCCTGGGTCAGGCAGATCCTCTGGAGGAGGAAATGGCAACCCACTCCAGTACTGTTGCCTAGCGAATTCCATGGACAGAGGAGCCTGGAGGGCTACAGTCTGAAGGGTCACAAAGAGTCTGACATGACTGAACACTCACGCACACACGCTGTGGAGAGTGGTGAGAAAAATGTGAAGCTGAAAGACCCTTCGGTATGGAATCCCTATGGTGAAAGGAATGAGTGCAATGGGAGTAGCTTTGGGGATGAAGAGAACCAGACTGAATAGGCTGATAGAAGTGTCATCTTCTGGGTCCATAACCACCACACTGTGCCATGTAGACTTGATTCTGTCCTGGACGGGACTTTGTAGAAGGTATTTCAGAAGGGACTAACTATATCAGACTTATATGATGTAAGTGTGGTGAATCAGAATAGAAGCAAATGAAAAATGAGAAGCAAAAGATCTAATAAAAGATGATGCAATTAGACAGGGGTGCAGAAGAATTGAGGAGAAGTGGGCCTGTTGGGATATGTTGTAGCTCAGATGGTAAAGAATCTGCCGAAACAGAAAAGAATAATAGAAGACCTTTAGATTTTTGACTTTTGCAACTATGTAGATGTTGGTGACATTTACTGAAACGTGAGAGACAGGAGATGTAAAGTGGATATGACAAGAAATGAAGAGTTCTGTGTTCATTGATGAGTGTGGAAAGAATAATTTTGATGGAATGGTGAAGGAAGACACATTAAAATAGGTTCAGGATAGGATGCAATGTGAGATTCTTCAAGTTCATGTAAATAAGAATCGGTCTTTGGTCATAAAGCTAGTGTTGCATGTACAGAGATGTATAATATTCACGACTTCATATAAATATGTATTCATTTTTATATTGTGTTTTTGTGAAACATATACTGACTAGCATCAATGTTTGTGTTACTCAAATATGTTTTGAATGTCTACTATGATTGAACACGGGTACTTGGAGTTATATACTCTCGGTCTACTAAAAGGCTGAAAAAGTGAACGTTTTCATAATGGACTTCCTCATGCTTGAGCCTCTATTCCAGATTATAGTGAAATCAGCAGGTAAGTGAGCGACAAATCAAAGGTTTCTCAGAGAGTGTAACTTAGGATAAATGGAAATTTGCACTTATTAATTCAACAAAAATTTAGTAAAAACTCACCTCTCTGCAGAATGCTTCAAGTGGGAATGGTGGTGCAAA
Source organism: Okapia johnstoni (assembly GCA_024291935.2). Lineage (NCBI taxonomy): Eukaryota > Metazoa > Chordata > Mammalia > Artiodactyla > Giraffidae > Okapia > Okapia johnstoni. Next base: position 8,113,255 of record CM044326.1, read on the forward strand.
GAAGAACTTTCTGAGCTCTCTGCAGTCTGGAAGCTTAGAGAGAAGCGGAAAACGTGACAACAGCACAAAGCGGTATTTAATCAATATTAAGTTATTCATAATTTAGTAGCGTGAGAATTGCAAAAATTTAGGCAGAGGAAAAAGTTATGTCTAACACTAACCAAATTTAGGGTTAAAAAAAGCTAGGGATATAGTGTAGCTAGTGGATTGGGTGATGACCAGTGTCCCAAGGGTAGCCGTGGGCTAAATGAATAGGCTGAATTTATTAAAGTGTAACAATGTTGTTTGGATGACAAAACAAAACTAAAAAAAGCTATAATCATGAGCTGGGGCACTATTAAGAGCTAATTTTTATTGAGCAGTTTTCATGTGTTTTACTACTCAAATGTTCATGTCTATTAGCTAATTTTTTCCCAAATTATTCCAAAGAAATGAATGCTATTTATTATCTTTATCTCTGTTATTGAGGAAACCCAGGCCACATAGGACAATAAATGGTAAAATTAGGATTAGCACTCAGGCTGTGTGCCTGAAAGCTTACATGCAGTACAATATACTAACAATATTTTATTTAAAAACTAGCTTATCCAAAGCCAACACTATAATAGTCCTATGAAACTTCTATACTATGGTATACCATAGTTCTATCATTAGTCCAACAAATCCTAGAGTGATGTATTTGTATTAATTCATTTATAAAGTTAACATAACAAGCCTTATTTCAAAAAGGATTGGGGAAAGGATTTTTAATGTGATTTTCAAAGTGAAAAATAATAGTAGAATGAGATTAGACAGCTGAGATTGTGTGTATAGAAATGAGACCCAGGTAGCCTTGACTATTCTATATCATATGTGGATGTGCATTAGAGCTCATTTGGGCTGCTATAACAAACTACCATGGACTGAATGGTTTATAAACAACATTTATTTCTCACAGTACTGGACGCTGAGAAATCCAAGATCCAAGTACCTCAGACTCTGTGTATTGTGAGATTTGCTTCCTTGTAATGACTGTTTTTTCACTATAACCGCACATGGTGGAGGGTTGGTGAGCTGACTGTCTTGGTCTCTTTTATGAGGATATTAACCCCATTCATGGGCACTCCACCTTCATGACCTGATTCTCTCCCAAAGACCCCGCCTCCTGATACCATCACACTGGGAGTTAGGCTTCAACATATGACTCTTTCAGTTCAGTTCAGTCGCTCAGTCGTGTCCGACTCTTTGCGACCCCGTGGACTGCAGCGCACCAGGACTCCCTGTCCATCGCCAACTCCTGGAGTTTACCCAAACTCGTGTCCATCGAGTCAGTGATGCCATTCAACCATCTTATCCTCTGTCATCCCCTTCTCCTCCTGCCCTCAATCTTTCCCAGCATCAGAGTCTTTTCCAGTGAGTCAGTTCTTCCCATCAGGTGGCCAAAGTATTGGAGTTTCAGCTTCAGCATCAGTCCTTCCGATGAAGATTCAGGACTGATTTCTTTTAGGATGGACTGGTTGGATCTCCTTGCAGTCCAAGGGGCTTTCAAGAGTCTTATCCAATACCACAGTTCAAAAGCATCAATTTTTCGGGGCTCAGCTTTCTTAGGGGATGCAAACATTCATAGCAACTTGAAGGCGAAGAGAAATTTTGGCGTGGAGAAGAGTAGACGTCAGCCATGTAGTACATATTTACTTTAGAGTGAAGAAGCAGCTATTATTCAACAAACTTCATGATGCCTAGAGAAGAAGATCTTGTTTGATTTAGCAGTTTAATGATCACTAGTGTTCTTAACCCCTAAGAAAGTGGACAGAACAGAAACCAAATATGTTTTTTTGCAGAGAGAGAAGTGAAGGGCTGTGGGTCCCAGGGAGGCAGGCAGTCAGGGAGGATCCCTGACGTGAAAAAAAAGACATCTGGGAACATGTCATGTTCTGGAAAAGGGCAGATCACTCTCTGGAAGTCTGTTAAACTGGCTGCCTGATCCTTTCACTCCATAAACTTTAATTCCATCTCCAAATAAACCATGGTCCCTCACACCAGGTGGGCTCCTTCTGTGAGTTCCAGGCGGGTGGAACCATCTCCTTTCCTTGCCTCTCACATGATTTCAGAAGTACTAGAAGGCAGAAGTGTCTTCTTTCCCAGGTTCCAGTCCCATTTCTCCCAGCAAAGCAGCTTTCAGTGGACTAAGATATCTGTCAACTAGCTAATAAATGAGAAGTATTAAACAAGACTCAGAGTAACAGAGCTGAGAAGGGGTGAGAGGTACTCAGAGCCAGTCAAGCCTCCCAGCAGCTCACTCTTGAGGGTGCCGCTTTGTAAGCAAAGGCACTGGTGGGCATCATGGGGCACCAGGGCTTCCCAGTTCCCACCTGTCATCAACAGGTGAGGATAAATGCAAACAGGAGCAGTGCTTCATAGCACGATGGGAGTTGAACGAGCTCATCACTAGCACTGTGGGAGAGATGTAGCAGTGTCTGGGTCTGAACAGCCTCTGTTCACAGCTGATGTGTGCATGTGTGTGTGTTTCTGTGTGTGATATGAAACTACATGGGATTGTTTGATTATTTTTTTCAATCAGCTTGTGTGCACAAGTGGCATGTGCCTGAGAAAATAGTGGGAACAAGTGTTTGGAATAAATAAAATTATTTGCATATATTCCCTCACCAACTCCTGCAAGAATGTCATTCTGGTATAGCTGAAGGATAGAAGTCCAGAACATGTCCTCTGGGGTGGTCGATGTGACACATTGATTGTGAGCAATATTGCTCAAACCTCTCCAGATGAAAGGCATAATGGCTGCTGACCACTGAATTTCCTTCTGTTGCTACAGGAAGGGTGGAAAAATAGGAAGGCACCATGGGCTCCATAATTTGCAGCACCCAAGGCAAAATGAAAATGCAGGGTCCCTTGCTCAAAAAATGATTATGAATTTCGAGACGGCTCTTGCAGATCATTTAACAAGTGCATTGCCCTTCCAAATCACTACAGAGGTTACATACCCATGAAGTTGGCCTTGTAAAAAGGATGCCAGGACTGGAACTCCTAGGAAATAGTTCTAAACATTTTTTATTATTTTGTAGGACTTAGAACCCCAGCATTCATTGCTTTACATTCCCACGATACCCCAAACTCTTAAAAATTAACCTATCTTTTAAAAAATGATGTTTTGTGTATATCAGTGGTAGCTTTGAATGATTTCACAAGTGGTCATGGTCCCTGGGAGCCTAACTCCCCCACCCTCCACTCTGTCCCTCCATTTCCTGTCTTTCTCCAAGTCCCATGTCAAGGAAGAGGATCTGGAAAAGGTCTACATATTTCTGTTTATTTTCTTTTTTTTTAAACCAAATCAGCACGTTTTCCTGCTTCAGTTAACTTCCTTTTGAAATAGCAAAAGTAAATCCCCCTTAAGGCCTTTTTTCCCCACCCTTAGCCGCAGGGAATGTAAATCCTCAGCAATATTACAAACCATGCCTGAAACTTGCTTATTGCTCACTGTGACCTGCAGAGGACCTGCTGCAAGAGATCCCCCTTGTCAGTATCCCTGGACATTCAAAGGCCCCTTTGTAGATGCTGCTGTTGTTGCTATTGTCAAAATCCTACATGCATATGTAGGGAAACAATAACCAAAGGATACAAAGAACTGGTTACCAGTAACAATGCAAAAAAAGGAAAGATAAAAACATGTGTTTCTGCCATTTCTCTTGTTACTTCTAGAGAAAAGTTATTTTAAGGGTTCCAAACAAAATAAGTTTGGGGGTATGTCTGTGAATCAAAAATTACAGAGAAAACCGGAAACTCTGGTAGGGAGATACATGGGCAGATGTCTCTTTCACTTTAAATGTTTGCGATGTATTAAGAGACAAAATTCAACCAAGTGAATTTAATAATCGAATTGGCTTTTTTCAACGACTCATGGACTGGACAGCATCCCACTGAGTAAACAGAAAGAAGTCCTAAGATTTGTACAGAACAGAAGACTTATGGGCAGAAAAGTGGACCAGGCAAGGAAAGAGGGGCTTGTTCCAGGCAGGGCCCCCCTTCCTTTAGGACTTGGAGGAGGTCTCCGAGGCAGATCCCTCACTCATGCTGACCAAGAGATTCCAGACTGGCTGGTGAAGATGACATCCTAGGGTGGGGAGGTTGAAAATGCAATTACATTAGGTCCTTAGTCTCGGTTTGGTGACATGGGCTTAGCAAGAGTGACTCCATTTGAGGTCTGTTGTTTATAACCACCTCTTTCCTACAAACTGAATCAAGTTTCAAACTGTAATAGAATCCTCATTTTCTCATGAACTCGTTTCCTGTGTTAACGGTAAGTAGGAAGGTATGACATGAAAGTATCTATGAGGGAAAAAGAATCTGTTTAATAATATATAAAAGACATTACAATTATGGCCTAATTCACTTTTTCTTCTAACCCAACTAGGAAGGCATGCATTTACTCAGGACCTTTCTTTTCCGTGATGGTACATCTGGCTGGCTTTTCAGCAATTTAGTTTAAAACCTGGTTATTGACCAGAACAGGGATTTGAAGGTAGGTGGGTATGCCTGGCAAGAACTGAATGATTAATCATATCACTCAGCTATCTGTAATTAAAAGACAAACAAAGAAAACTCACATTTGATTCCTGACAAAGAAACCAAGGGGGGAAGTTCTTTCTTTTACCAAAAGCAGCAGAGAAGACAGATGCATCTACAGGGTTAAGGCAGTTAAATAGAAAGATATATGTTTTAACGGAGTTGCGCTTTAAAATTACTTCTAATTTATCCATTTACCAGACATGTATTGAGGTAAAATGATCAGCAGTAACGTGCTGCAGAAAGATATATACTTTTTTAATTGTAGCCAAGAGGAAAAAAGCAGCATGGAATAACTTAATCGTTGCTAATTATAATATCACTGAGGTAATTACAATAGATTTTGATTGTCTCATTTTCACACCAGAAGGAGGGCACAATGCTGGCGTTTCTCTTAATACATATTTGTTTTTAGAGAAGAGCTGACAATTACACTAATTGTAGTCACAGCATGAAACTTTGTTTTTAAAGAAAAATTCGTCTACATGTCACATGGGATAAACGCACCCTTTCTCTTTGGTTTAGATGCAAATTAAAGACACATTAATTGCCTTGTTTATTGTGGTGAGAGATCTCTGCATTGTTGCAAGCATTACCAATTTTACAGGAGCAAAATCCATTTCAAAGTCCCCAACATCTCAGTAAAGTGTCCCGCTGCTTAAATGAGTCACTTTTATGAAGGCTTTGGAAGACAGCCTGTTCACTTCGCTGGAAACCACTCTGACCTTCAAATTTATCACCTGCGTTTAGGAAGGTGAGGGAAAATCTTGATAAGAAAATGCCAATGAAAGCTGAATTGTTAAATGCACCTCATTCTACTGCTGAAAAAATTCAGTTAGGTAGCCAACAGCATCTGCGTGTACAGATGTGTTTGTGAGGAACTGCCTGACAAAGTCTCCTCACCAGGGACACCCGAAAGCCTGAGAGCAGAGGAGAGGAAATCAAAGAGGCCAGACCTCAAGTGCCATCGGGATTGGTGTCTGGCTGACCGGTTGCTTCTTCTCGCCCATGTGTGGGTTGCAGTCCAGTGAACACATCCTCTCCTTGGTAGTAAGAAAGCAGTCTCAGAACTGTGCTTTCCCCGGTACTTTAGAAGATCCTATGCACAGTCTCCTGCATTGACCTGCCCAATAAGCTGTAACTGAACTGCTGGTCATTTCCATCACCTCCCTTTATTATCATCTTGCCAAAACTAGCAGAGGAGGATGGACAGCTAGCCAGCTAGAACAGAAGGAGAAAAAGTAAAGCATGAATTAGGTATCTGGCTAGACGCTAAGGTTCCCAGAATACAGTAGGTATTATTGACCCTGTTGACACTATATTGTGTCAAAGGCGGCATTTTAAAACTCCACACCCAACGTATTTTGAGTGATGAGAGGTACTCAACAAGGTACTACACAGAGAAATAAAGCAACCGTATAGACTATTCAAAGTGTCTTATGCTGCAATGAATCTTACCAGGCAGTGGTAAGATCCTGGTATTATTGGCTGCATAATTAGTGTAAAATTATACATTAGAGGGAAGGATATATTAATTTATTACATAATAAGTAACCATTATAAAACCCTGTGGGTTTTGTGGTATTCTTGAAATATATTTGACATACAATGCTGTGTAAGTTTAAGGTATGCAACGTGTTGATCTGATACATTTATATATTTCAATACATTTGCCACTGTAGCATTAGCTGGCAACTTTATCACCTCACATAATTATCATTTCTTTTGGGGAAGGTGGGAATAATTAAGTTCTTGGTATTGCAACTTTGGCCACCTGATGCTAAGAACTGACTCATTGGAAAAGACCCTGATGCTGGGAAAGATTGAAGGTAGGAGGAGATGGAGACGACAGAGGATGAGATGGTTGGATGACATCACCAACACGATGGACATGAGTTTGAGCAAGCTCTGGGAGTTGGTGATGGACAGGGAAGCCGAGGGTCCTGCAGTCCATAGGGTTACAAAGAGTCGGACACGACTGAATGACTGAACTGAACTGATTGGAACTTTGATATTTATAATATGATATTATTGTTTATAATCACCATAACTGTGCATTTGGTCTCCAGGACTTACTTATCTACTAGCTGCAAGTTTGTACCCTTAAAAAATATCTCTCCTATTTTCCCACCCTTGTCCCCTACTAACTGCCATTCTACTATGTTTTCATGAGTTTGGCTTTTATAGATTCTACATATAAGTGATATCATATAGTATTTGTCTTTATCTGACTTATTTAGTATAGCATAATGTCTTCAAGTTCCAACCATGGAAAGATTTTCTTCTTTCTCATAGATGAATAATATTCATATATATATCACAATATATATGTAATATTAATATTTCATATCACATCTTTTTGTACATTCATCCATTGAGGAGCACTGACTGTCTCATGAGGTCACAGGTATGAGGTGATATCTCATTGTGGTTTTGACTTGCATTTCCTTGATGATTAGTGACTGTTGGCCATTTGGTTGTGCTCTTTGTGAAAAAATATCAACTTAGTTCCTTTGGCCATTCTTTAAATTGGATTGCTTATTGTTATTGCATTGTGTGAGTTTCTTATATGTTTTAAATATTGACCCCTCATCTTATGTACAGTTTGCAAATATTTTCTCCCATTCTCTAGGTTATATTTTAGTTTGTTAATTGGCTTTTTTTGCTATACAGAAGCCTTTAAGTTTGATGTAGTCTCACTTGTTGATCTTTGCTTTGTCATTTGTACTTTTGCTTGTGTCAAATCCAAAAAATAATTGTCAAGATCAATGTTTGTAGTTTCCCCCTCCACCTTGTTTTCTTGTAGGAGTTTTGTGATATCAGATCTTATGTTTCAATCTTTGGTCCATTATGAGTTAATTTTGGGGAATGGGATAAAATATAGGTCCAACTTTACTTTTCTACATGTGTTTCTCTGATTTTCTCATCTCCATCTGATGATGAGACTCTGCTTTCCCCATCGGGTGTCCTTAGCTCTCCAGCTAGGTATTAGTTGCTGCGGGGGTTTCGCTATGTGCTGTCTATTGAATTCCACTGGTCTGTGTGTCGAGATTTATGCCAGTGCCGTATTGTTTTATCTGTGCTTTGTGTATAGTTTGAAATCAGGAAGTGTGATGATTTGTTCTTCTTTCTCATGTTTGCTGTGAGTATTTGGAGTAGTTTGTGGTTCTATACAAATTTTAGAATTTTTAAAAAATTTTCCAGAAAATACCATTGAAATTTAAATAGGGATTGTATTAAATCCATAGATGACTTTGGGAGAATGAACATTTAAGCAAAAGTCATTCTTCCAGTCCGTGAATACAAGATATCTTTCCATTTGTTTTATATTCAATTTCTTTCAAAATGTTTGGAGTTTTCTAACTTTCACTTCCGTGGTTAAATTTATTCATAGGTATGTCATTGTTTTTAATGTTTGTTAATGAATAGGTTTTTTTTTCATTTACTTTTCAGATGTGTCATATGTCATAGTTAGTGTATAGAAATACAACTTATTTCTGTATAGAAATACAACTTATTCTGTATATTTATATTCTGCAATTTTGCTAAATTCATTGATTCGTTCCAATAGTTTTTTTTTTTTATTGTTGTTTGGGTCTTTGGGATTTTTTATATGTAAAATTATGTAATCTTCAAATAATAACAATTTTACTTCTTCTTTTACATTTAGATATCTTTTATTTCTTTGTCTTTCCTGATTGTTCTAGCTAGGACTTCTGGAACTATACTAAAATAAAAGTAGGGAGAGTGGGAATCCATGTCTTGTTCTTGATTCTAGAGGAAAAGCTTTTAATTTCCCACCACTGAGCTAGCTTTGGGTTTATCATGTATAGTCTTTATTATATTGAGGTGTCTTCTTTTCTACCCATTCTGATGAAGTATGAACTCCTGTTTTACTATTTTGATTTTTTAATTTATTTCACTTGCTAAGGAATCATTACAGAAAACTGCACATTAAATATGTCTACTGAGGTAGGCAAGGTGAACATTCTAGTCATCAACGGAGAATCAGTAGAGGAGTGTTCAAGCCAGTGGCACTTCTGGACATTTCTCAGTGTAACAATTCACATTTCCAAGAATCCCTGAGCATATCCCCTCATTCTAGGTGATTTTCCTTTTCTGTGACACAATCAAGTTTTCCATCTTCTCCACTGACCTCTTACATACAATTTCCTCATCTTTATTCCTGCTATACAATTTTAATCTCAAACCTCATGATTTCTCCATCAGCTCTGCAACAAATCCTAATTAGCCTTCTTATTTTCTATTACTCCAAAACCAATCCACTAGCATAGCCTAGGCAAAAAAATCCATGTTTGTAACTTTCCTCTGCTCAGGGAACCTTCAGTGACTGCTCATTGCTTGATAAATAATATCTCCATTTCTGAACATGGCCTACAAAATTATTTACTATCCTTTCCTCACTTACAGTCATATTGTGCTTATTCTAGCCAAGCCAGATAACTTGAGGAAGTACAGGTAGCATCCAAGAGCAAGATATACTGGCAGTAAGGAAACCAGCTTTCTTACCTATTGCTGTGTTTGCTTTTGAACACTCGGTTTTATTATGTCAATAAATGATGTGGAAAAAAATACCTATTATGACCATGTGAGACTGCAGTCAGATGTAGACACCCACTTGCCCCGGGTGCCTGGCCATACGGCCAATGTTTGGGCCCAGGTGCTCAGGCACATGGGTGATGTCTGGTCAATAACAGTAGCTACGATCACCATCACTACATCATCATTTCTCTTGTTGTCCTATCTCTATGTGTTTCTTCTCTCAATCTAAAATGTTACTTCCTTATCCCCAAAAGATACCCCACCTACTAAGACTTTGCCACTTTCAGGAAGTAAATGCCCCCCTTTGTTTATCACCTTTGCCTGTACTTTTTAAAAATGTTCATCAAAAGTCCTTTATTTCACTCCTTAGATCAGTAGACTCTGAGCCAGACATTTAATTCAAAGCTAGTAAGCTCGAGCCCTTTACCTACTTGAAAAGGCAGAGATCTCGCTGAATTTGGACAACACTTTAGAGTGTTCCTCTCCCTCAAGTCTCAGATCCAGGCTCCCCCAGTTCTGATGAATTTCCCTCAAGATTTGCCCTTTCATTCATCTTCCTATTCATCCCTGAGGCCACCTTCTCGGTTTAGGCATTGCTACAATAAAATAGGGCTTCCCTGATGACTCAGTGGTAAACAATCCTCCTGCCAATGCAGGAGACTTGGGTTCAATCCCTCAATTGGCATCTGTTTAAGAATTTGCACAGTTTGTTGTGATCCACACAGTCAAAGGCTTTGCAAAAGTCAATAAAGCTGATGCTTTTCTGGAAAAAAAAAAAAAAATCCCTCAATTGGGAAGACTCCCTGAAGAAAGAAATGGCAACCCACTTCTTGCCTGGGAAATCCCATGGACAGAGCGGCCTACAGAGAAGCCTGGTAGGCTACAGTCTATGGGGTCACAAAGTGTTAGATATGACTCAGCAATGACTCAGCAGCTAAATAACAACAATAAAACCAGAAGGTGTGGCTAAAGCCAAAGAATAACAAGAATTCTTGGAAAAGAAGATAGATTCCCCCAAAATTCAATGAATAGGTTATATAAAAATACAGATGACTAAAAATTGATTTGGGGGGTATTGGAAGATAATAAATAAATTTCCCATTGCCAAGAGTAAAATAAGAACAAATAAAAATATTAGTAAGAATATAAAATAGAGACTCTACCCATCTGCTCCCACTACTATGTATTAATAGTAAGAATTCCAGAACAAAAGATAAACAATGAAGAAATACTGGAATATGGGAATACTGGAATATGTTTCTATGGGAAACAAGATAACATCTACTCCTTGACCAATGATCTACTTGGAAACATGGTACAATGCATAAAAAGAATAGCAAATAATTTAAGGCAGCATTTGATGAACAGCAAAAGCAAAAGATGTAAGTCTATTAATGTTGTTGGCAAAGGTTTTCTAAAAATGTAATAACGATAGGAAAGAGCAAAAGGAAACAGCTGATATATTTTATCAACAACAATAGCAACAAAAATATGCCTACTTCAAGTTTAAATCAAATAAATCAAAAACTTATTTACAGAAAATAAAAAGCAAAAATTTAAATACAAGCTACAGAATTGGAAGCATATATTACAAATACCTGTAAAGAAAGGAGAGAAGTCCGAGAAGAAGATGGGGGTCGTTGTTCAGACAGTAAGTCATGTCTGACTTTTTAAGACCCCATAGACTGCAGCTTGCCAGGCTTCCCTGTCCTTCACGATCTCCCTGAGTTTGCTCAGACTCATGTTCGTTGATGTGGTGATGCCGTCCCATCATCTCATCCTCTGCTGCCCCCTTCTTCTCTTGCCCTCAATCTTTCCCAGCTTGAGAGTCTTTTCCAATGAATAGTCTCTTTGCATCAGGTGGCCAGAGTATTGGAGCTTCAGTAACAGTCCTTCCAGTGAATATTCAGGGTTGATTTCCATTAGGATTGACTGGTTTGATCTCCTTGCTGTCCAAGGGACTCTCAAGAGTCTTCTCCAGCACCACATTTCAAAAGCGTGAATTCTTCAGTGCTCAGCCATTTTTATGGTCCAGCTGTAACATCTGTACATGATTACTGGAAAAACCATATCTTTCACTATGTGGACCTTTGTCAGCAAAGTGAAGATGGGTAAAGAGGCAATTTGTAAATGAAGAAATACAGTTTTTAAGTGTGCAGTAGTGATCAATCTCACTGATATTCAGACAATGCAATATTATTTTTTGTTAATAATATAGAAAAAAGACTTAAAACATTATTAAATCTCAGTGTTTAATGTGTATGTGTGAAAAGATGTGCTTTTGCTTGAGGTACAACAAGCATATCTGCATACATGATTAGGACAATATTTCCAAAGGCCAATCTGACCACATATATCCAATATCATGTGCATATATGCCTTGACCCTGCTACCCTACTATAAGATTTCAAACTAAGATCTAATCATTCAAGATGGAAAATGTTGCACAAGATATTCATTGCAACATTATTCGTAAGAGAAAATACTTCCATGGAACATTTAATCAAACATAGTGCATGCACAAAATAGAGCACCTACAACAATGATATATAAACTTTTTTACTGACATGGAAAGTAGTTTACTTAATATTGTTGGGTGAGATGGTCAACTAGAAAACAAAATGCATAACATGATTCTACTTACATAAAAAACATATACACACATGCACATATATGCCTACAGAAATGTTTGAAAGGATGTTCACCAAAGTGCTAACAATGGTTAGCATTTTAATAATTTTCACTTGTGCAATGAATATTATTTTGCCAAAAGAATAGTTATTTTCAGAGAAAAAAAAAAAAAAACATACTCTTGGTATTGATCCCGGGAGGAGCCATGTTTCCTGGAGGACTTGAGGCTTCACCTTGGCCTTGGGAAACTAAAACATCTTAACTTTTCATTTTTAATAGCTAAATTTTGGTCTTAAAATGACATCATCACTATATATTCAGGTCTCCAAATTGAAAGTCAATTTCAAGAAAAGCCATAGTGAAGAAATGTCCTCTTGCTCCGAGATCAGAAGATCCTGAGTGCACTGTGAGAGGCCAAGCTGGAAGCCGCAAGTGGCAGGAGCTCGCTCTTTACTGAAACAAATATTCCTTATTGAACCCTGAGGGAGTGATGGGTTCTAGGAAAACCAGTAACAGCCATCTCCAAGTTGAGGGGAAATGATAGCAGAGAGGATATCCTGAAATAAACACCTTTTGTCTCCCAGATTAGGTGGAAATCAATTTATCTGAGACACAAATGGGACTGATTAGCAAACAGAACTACTGGACTCCTAAGGGGTTTTAGAGTTAATCGGGAGGAGGTTAAGGAGTTCTATGGGTCTAACTTCGGGACTGCAATATCCAGGGTCACTTTTGAAACAATACTTAGCACTAAGAAACTGTTCTGGTCTTCATCTGCAAAATCTAATAATGGAAGCTCTTTTATATTCCTAAATGAAAATCAGAGATGAGAGTAACCATATGCTGTCCATATAGAAAACGCTGCTATATACCTATGGTCCTATTATTGGAGACTTTGCGTTGAAAACAATTAGACAGTCACCTGTAATAATCATACGTGAAGAACAATGCATTTTAAATTTCAAATATAATTTTAAAGAAAAACATGATTTGAATCCTACATAAACTAATTCATTAGTTTTAATAACATTGTGGTGTATTTCCTGATCACCTCACACTGAGGATCAGGAATGGATGACCCTTGAGTTTCCCTGAGGTTTCAGGATTCAAACATTTGAGCACATTGACATGATTACATCTATTAAAATCTTTCACACTTTAGTTCACCAGTTCACTAAATGAGTGCTGTTTACAAAGGAGTGTCCAGGTTGTGAAAATTTGGCCATTTGTGTAACTTGAGTATGAGATTTTCCTTATTTGTATTATAGTTCCAGATGTTCATTAAAAGGCCATCTGAGTTATCTGAAAATATGCAAGAGCTATTACATGATTTTCTGAGGCCATAGACATAATCTTCAATCTTGATAAAAGGCCAAGATAGTTGAAAGAGCCTCACATTTTCAAAACTAGAAAATGCTCAAAATACTAACTGTACTGAACTTCTAGAAAGAAATTTAGTAAAATTCCCATGTTTTACAAGTCAAGGCCTTCTTTATGCTTTAGAGACTCTAGATCAAGTTCTAAAGAACCAAAATGAATTTTTTAAGAAAGAAAAAATTTAACTAGAATAAATATTGTCAACTTATTTTCATATTTCATGAAATATACATTTGTTATTCTTGATTAATTTCAGCAAATGAGAAGGATATTCATTGTCTATCTTAAAATGTTTAGATTAGATCAAAATATAAAAAAATTAAACATTTTCAATACAAGATTCTCTCTCAATGGCTTATTAGTTATAATTCTACTTCCTACAGCAGTTTGTTCACAAATGTAAAGATAGGGAAAATATAAAATATTTTTTCAAAACCTTAAGATATTTCAGTTGAGAACTAGGTGTATATTTACTTCTATTTGGTCATTAAACTCTCAGGACTTCCTTGATAGCTCAGTTGGTAAAGAATCTGCCTGCAATGCAGGAGACCCCGGTTCGATTCCTGGGTCAGGAGGATCTGCTGGAGAAGGGATAGGCTACCCACTCCAGTATTCTTGGGCTTCCACTGTGGCTCAGCTGGTAAGGAATCTGCCTGTAATGTGGGAGACCTGGGTTCAGTCTTTGGATTGGGAAGATACCCTGGAGAAGGGAAAGGCTACCCACTCCAATATGCTGGCCTGGAGAATTCCATGGACTGCATAGTCCATGGGGTCACAAAGAGTTGGGCACAACTAAGTGACTTTCACTTTCACTTTCACAAACTCTCAGCTGGCTTAGCTTCTCCAATTTGTTACTTTTTCACTTTTTCAATGCATCATACTGATTTTTCTCTTCTTCCAAATCTGTGCAGTTTAGAAGTTGTATCTCCTTGTGAAGATCTGTGAAATCTTTTATGGGAAAAAATGAGTTCTGTCTACTGAATTATTCTTGTCTTTTTCTTTAAGACATACAGAATAAATTATGGCTGGCCAAATACGACCTTTTAAAAACCACAGTGGCCCTTTAAGGTCTAAGCATTATGTCCACCTCCTGCCAAAGGGAGGAGAAAGCTTGAGTCCTATTGTCAGTGTTGTATGTAATATTTATGCAGGATAATCCCCTAAGCATGTAAATAATTCAAGATTTAAAAGTACTCAGTGAACAAATGAATACTAAAAATTAAAAATGTTGCCACACTCCCTAAGTAGTGAGTTATCCAACCTTAGTTGTATTCCATGGCCAAGGGAAGAGAAGTCAATCAAAAATGAAAAGTAATATATTGTTAGTAATATATATTCTGGGAAGAAGTGGTTGTGTGCAGAGGAACTATTTTACTTGACATAGTGCAGTGTACTACTAAAAGTGGCTTAGAGGATTATATCTGTTTATCTCATATGATATCTATGAGATTTGAGTAGTGTCTTCAAAAGACCTAAGGAAAAAAAGGAATGGAATGTCCATCTGAAAGGGGGAGATTAGAATGAAGGCAGGGATTTAAAAGGGAAGGTAAATAATAAATAAGGTTGATTGAAGCAAAGACTTCTAGTACGAAGAATGTTGGGACTAAACTGGGAGAATTTCTTGGTAAGCAGAGCTAAGGAATATTTTTACTTCATCCAGTGGTAATAGAGATTGCTATGAATGGAATGTTTGCATCTACCCCAAAATTCATATGTTGAAATTGAATCCTGAATGTGATGGTGTTTGTCATGGGGCCATTGGCAGGTGATTAGGTCATGAGAGTGGCCTTCTGAACAAGACCCCAGAGAACTCTCCACCATGTAAGGACACAGAGAGAAAATGGCCGTCTGTGAATGAGGAAGCAGGTGTTCATCAGACACAACACGGATTCCACTGGTGCCTTGACCTTGGATTTCCCAGCCACCAAAATTGTGAGAAATAAATATTTATTGTTGAAGCCATCTAGTCTATGATATTTTTCTTTTAGCATCCCAAAGAGTCTAAGACATTAAAAAGACTGAAGGGAAATCTGTAAAGGATGTCTCATTGAAGAATTTGAGATCATGAACTTTTTAAAATTTTTCATCCTCATCAATTTTCCTTTGAAAGTGAAAGCGTTAGTCGCTCAGTCATGTCTGGCTCTTTGCAACCCCATGGACTGCAGCCTGCCAGGCTCCTTGGTCCGTGGAATTCTTCAGAGAAGAGTACTGCAGTGGATTGACCTTCCCTTCCCCAGGGAAACTTCCCAACCCAGGGATCGAACCTGAGTCTCCTGCATTGCAGGCAGATTCTTAAGCATGCAACTGCGAAGACTCTCAGGAGGCACCTACTCTTTTCTCCACTCCAACTATGACTGAGTAATTCCTGACAAATAGACATTTATTGTATTTTAAATGATCCAATGGAGGAGGTTTTCTGATGTTACAAGGTGACCATTTGCACTTTATATAGCACCTGCAAAGTCATGAAATTTAGCCTTGGTTTATTTCAAGTCCACCCTACAGTTGACACCACGTCTTTTTACTGAAATCAGGGTGAATGTATCTACTGTCACATTCCAGCTCCTTAAACATACAAAGATGTTGTGCATGCAGGCACTTCTCTCTCTAAATGACCATAATAATGAAGACTACCTTACTTTTTCTCTATGATTTTAAAACTCATACATTTTAGAGCACACATGAACCTAAAATATTAATATGTTTGCATTTCCATGCTTTCTCATCTTCCCAGAATCATTTATCTCACTTTCCAGACAAAATCCAACCCAACCTTCAAGAAACATTTCAGCTTTCCTTTTATCAATAAAGCCTTTCCTTGCGTCTCCTAATTCCTTAAACCAACTTATGTCATAGCATGCATCACGTTGCTATAGTGGTCTATTTGCCCTGTCTCATTTTCTTCCTGATCTCCCAGCCCTAATGCATTTGGCATCTAGTGTATGACAGACTTTAGCAAAAGATCACTGTGCAGAAGACCTTAATTAATCCTCACTTTACAGATGAGGAAACGGAGACTTTGTTAGAAATTACAAATATTTTATGATCTTTATTTCTTTCCACTGATTCTCACTACCTCCCTAAGCCGGATTTACAAAACAAACAAAAAACTTCACAAATATGAAGGAAAAGCTATAATCTGCAACAGGATGGGGGTGTATACATAAATTATTCATTGACATTAAAATATAAAGTACAAAATAGCACATCTACATTTCAATAAGTCAGGATACCTTAAATTGCCACTCAGGAAACTAGCATAGCGGAGTTTGTTTGCTGTGGGGCTGTGAGTAAGTCCAGGCTGGGGTAAAATTGAAAAGTTTTTTTTTTCATTGAAGTATAGCTGATTTATAGTGCTGTGTTCATTTCCGCTGTAGAGAAAAGTGATTCAGTTGTATATATATATATGGGGATTGAACCTGGGTCTCCTGCACTGCAGGCAGATGCTTTACCATCTGAGCAACTAGCGAAGCCTATATATATATATAGATAGATAGATACACACACACACACACACACACATACATATAAATGTATATATGTACATATATATGGGCTGCTGCTGCTGCTGCTGCTGCTAAGTCGCTTCAGTCGTGTCCGACTCTGTGCGACCCCATAGACGGCAGCCCATCAGACTCCCCCGTCCCTGGGATTCTCCAGGCAAGAACACTGGAGTGGGTTGCCATTTCCTTCTCCAGTGCATGAAAGTGAAAATTGAAAGTGAAGCCGCTCAGTCGTGTCCGACTCTTCGCGACCCCATGGACTGCAGCCTACCAGGCTCCTCCATCCATGGGATTTTCCAGGCAAGAGTACTGGAATGGGGTACCATTGCCTTCTCCAATATATGTGCATATGTACATGTATATATATATATATATATATATATATATATATATATACACATATACGCACACACACATACACACATATATGTATAGTGAAAGTTGCTCAGTCATATCTGACTCTTTGTGACCCCATTGACTATATAGCCCATAGAATTCCCTAGGCCAGAATGGGTAGCCTTTCCCTTCTCCAGGGGATCTTCCCAACCCAGGGATTGAATGCAGGTCTCCTACATTGCAGGTGATTCTTTACCAGCTGAGCACCAAGGAAGCCCAAGAATACTGGAGTGGGTAGCCTATCCATTCTCTAGTGGATCTTCCCGACCCAAGAATTGAACAGGGGTCTCCTGCATTACAGGCAGATTCTTTACCAACTGAGCTATCAGGGAAGCCCACACATATGCAATGTAAACATATATACACACACATATATACATATAAACATACATACATATATAATATGCTTATATACATATATCATATATAGATACACACACACATATATATATATCAGACTTAAGAACTGTCAATAACTAGATCGATTTTTTTTAACTTTGCCTTGAAAAAATGTTGTCAGTCAGAGTGTGTCAAGATGATTCCTTCCCTAAGTATTCTTTCTTACTGAGTCCATACTATCTACTATCTGCACTGCCGTCATCCAGGAAGTTCTCTTCCAACCCACAGGTTTTCCTGCATCTCCAGTTCCTATTCACTTCCCAAGCCTAACCCAAGGTAAAGATCTCTGTAAAAACTTTCAAATCCACTCCAGGTGGCAGTCACCGCACCGTACTGTGAGCTTCAAGCATCACTCTCTGAATCATTCTCTTAACAGCTAATCACTGAGTCTTTTCTACCTTTCCCATGCTTCTTCTTGTGGTTATGTCAATGACTTCAGCATACATGTCCAGCCCCCAGAGCTGGACTCAGGTTCTTCAGGAACCTCAGCACATAGGGTGACGATTTGTTTTGTTCAGTTTCACTCTTGGTTTTGAATATTTTCCTGTTTGCCAGTTTTGTTCTCGTCATTAGAAAAGCTTTAGGTGCTCCATTTGTTGAGCATTCGGATGAATGTTTTTCAATATATTGAACAAAATGCGAACAAAGCTTTTCCTGAAACTTTGCTACCTCTGTCAGTCACATAAGTATCTTTATAAATGCATTTCAATAAATCTAAAACATTTTAAAAACCAAATACTAGGAGTAGTAAAGAGAGAAGTAACATACTACCATGCCATTTTTTAAATTCAACATCAATTTTGTCTCAAACAAAGAAATTGTAATTTAGTTACTTTCTGTACACCAAAAATATTTGTCAATTCTTGGATGATAGCTAAATTTATTTAATGATTATCCCACAATGTATAAATTACTGAGTTATTATGTAGTACAACTGAAGCTAATAAAATGTTATATGTCAATTATATCTGAATTAAAAAATTGTTAATTCTAAAGACAACTATTTCTTTTTTTTTGGCACCTTTTAGCATTGTGTTTAGATGAATTAAGAACTATGTTTGTACACAACCAGTTTGATAAAAATATTTCTGTACCATAGATTTATCAAATTAGTTAAATATCACTTTCACCATAACACTATGCTGCCCCAAATTTATATTAGCTTTCTTCTCCCAAAATCAACAAAAAATTTATCTATGTTGAACTTTTTGACTGAATTGACTATGATATTCATAATAATGTCAAATATATCATCTTTAACACACTGTTTGAAAACTTTATTTTGATTCTATTAACTGGATGAAATTAGCTAAATACACCAACTGATGACACTGATATAAAATGGGAGTCTTTTCATTCCTTGCAATTTTCTTTTTTTTCTAACAGTGCTGACACATTAAAATTCTCTCTTGACTCTTTATACATGCACAAGAGTCTTGGTTACACAATTTGTAATTTTTAAAAATGAGCAAATTCAGCGGAGAGCAGTTGTTGTTCAGTCTCTCAGTGGTCTGATTTTTTGCGACTGCATGGGTTGCAGAATGCCAGCCTTCCCTGTCCTTCACCATCTCCCAAAGTTTCTCAAACTCATGTCCATTGAGTTGGTGATGCCATCTCTCTATTACATGCCAAAAACAAACAAACAGACAAACCTGTATTGTTCTCAAACTTGGATTAATATTAGAATCATTGGGGAATTTAAAGACATCCAGAAGCCTCATTTCCACACTCAGAGACACAGATGTAATTGATGAGTGATCTGTCCTGGACAACAAGAGATTTGCAAGATACCGGAATTCCTGAAGGCTCAGTGGTAAAGAATATACCTACAATGCAGAAAACACGGGTTCAATTCTTAGGTTGGGAAGATACCCTGGAGAATGAAATGGCACCCCACTCCAGTATTCTTGCCTGGGAAATCCTATGGACAGAGGAGCCTGGCAGGCTACAGTCCAAGGGGTCACAAGAGTATGCCACAACTTAGCAATTAAACCACCAACCACCACCAGAGGATTCTAAGGTGGAGGTAAATTTGTGAATCACTGCTTTACAAGGTAGCAACAAGAGCAAAGTCTTCCTTGGTTTAGCCTTTGACTCTGTTGATCACGTCCTTATAGCCATATTATTCACTGGATAATTGCCCGCACATTCTCTTCACTTCACTCACAACAACACATCTGTAAGGGACTATTCTTCCATCCAGTGCCACCCATTTCACTGACCAGCACTCCCAGCTGAGACTATTTCCCTTAGAGCAAATCCTTTCTTTAACTGTAGCATTTGGGCTATACATTCCCACTAAAAATGAAAAAGCAGGGCCCTAGGAAGGTGAGGCTAAAAAGAAAACCATTTTCTATAAATGAAAAATCACTGAGAATATTAAATAGTCTGAAAATAATCTCCCCAGATATAACTTCAGAAATTTCTATAGTAGAATATTTGTAAAATACAGAAAAGAATAAACTTACACTGACTCAGAAATAATTATTGTTAAACTGGTATCTTTTCCTACAGCTTTTATTTACTTACATGCATTATAACTGGCTCGTGTTCTCTTTCTGTAAATGTATCTTTTTGAAACTATCTATTCTGATCATCAAATGATTACTCTGACTCTTGAAATCCTCTGACTGTAGATTATCATAAGTGCCACTCCGTTTGGGAAGTGGGAAGGGAGGGCAGGGATGCTGGCTGTCCCAGAAGCTCTGTGCTGTGCAGGGTCACTGGTCATGAGGAACCTTTATTTTTCCTTGCCTGGTTCTTCTTTCTTCTCCTGACAAGTGGATCAATCTACCAGAGGCCAGGTTAGGCAGGGACTCCCCTCGCCAGAGGAGTCCCAGGTTAGTCTGCTCCTTGAAGGCAGGTGCTGTGGCCTCCCACCTCCTTTGCTCTTGCACTCTGTCTGGCCCAGCGCCCGGTGCAAAGGGGATTGTCAATAACCGGGAACTGACTCAGAACTACGTCTTTAAAAATTCATAAATACCTCCCAGTGTTCCAATGAATATCCAAAGGATAAGGTGCCCTTAGCTACATTATTGTATAATCGAATCAGTAAGAAGATGCCAACAAAGACCAGAGGGCAGCCCCCTCCTCCGTGTGCTTCCTAATGGTTTATGAGGGAAAGCGAGAAAAGCATGCAAGGGCAGTGCGGTCTGAAGCGGACGGAATCCGGGTCATTGCTTATGTGCATTTCATTTCGGTTGCTCTCTCTCTTTCCTTTCGCTAGTCATCTGAGTGTTTGTCTCTTTCAGGCTTCCTGTTGTTGAATTTTTCCAGGAAATCATTTTTTTTTTCCCTCAAAGAGCTATTTATTTATTGTGTTTTGTTTTCTTACATTCTTAGGGCACATTTAATAATTATCCAAAGAATAGTTCAGTGTATTTCCTTTTGGCCCCTGAGTTTGTCAATTTACCATTATCAGTGTCTTTGTCATATTTGATAACTCTCACAATATTGTTCTCATATTACGGGCTCATGAAAAAAATCTGGTGTTGTGGGTTTCACTCTTGTATTGTTTGAGCAATTCAAAATGATGCTTTTTTTAGGAATTTAGGTAATTTCTGTTTAACATATTTTCTGGTTTACTAATTTATAATGAAAGGATGTACTTTGCCTATTTTGAGTATTTTGGTTCATTGTAAAAAATAACTTATAGATCATTTAGTCTAACTTCCTAGTCAATGTATTTGAGATTCTAATACAGTTTCCAATGAGCTTTTATCACCAATAAAAGCTAAGTGCCCCTCCCCCACCCACTACTTTATCTCTTTACAGAAGCACTCATCATCCTGAAATCTGTGTTTATTTTCCCTTGTCTGGCTTCAAATGCATTTATCACATATATATTCTGCTTTAAAAATATATTGATTAATTGCACTTGTATTTAAGATTTACCGTACAAATGTCAGATTATATGAAGTCTTCTCTATGTTGCAATTTTTGTTTGAAATTGTATTTTCAGAATTATATTCCATTTCTAGAATTTACTCATGTTGTTGTTTGTAGCTATAGCTTATTCATTATTACCATGGAAGATATTCCATCATGTTTACTATATCACAATTTATTTATCCACTTTCCTGTTGATGGATATTTGGGTTGTTTCCAGCTTTTTGCAATTTTGAGCACTGCTGCTGTGAAGATTCACATGCACATCTCCTAGAACACACATGCTGAGTCTTAGGGTACGTGAATGTTTAACTTCACAAAATCATTCTACATTGTTTTCAAAGTAGGTGTGCTAATTAATACTCCCACCAGCAATGCATGAGTTTAATGTAAACGTCTTTGCTTTTTGCCAATGTAATGATATAAAGTGATATTTCTTTGTGGTCTTGATTAACATTTACATGATGCTAATAAATTTAAGATGGAGGTTTCACATACTGAATAGTAATATCCATTTCTTCTCTAAAATTTCTATCTTTTTTTCTATTTATTCACTAGGTATATTTACCTTTTAATTTGCTGGTGTTCTTTATATTTGTAAATTTTAATCTTTGCTTGTTATAGGGGTTGAAGATATCTTCTTCTAGCTTCTGGCTTGTCTCTTTTAATTTTTAAATTGTGCTTTAATGGAGACAAGTTTTCAATTTTGAAGATCAAATGTCTGGGGACTCATTAGTAATACTTCATAATAGAGGGCTGTTTATCTCTCTGAATGATTTCCGTTCTGTCAGCGTGCACCTTAAGCTTGAACCTGGCATCGGCTGCCCTTCCTCAGCACCTGTCCTTATGACGTTTGCATGGCATTTCTATGACATCCCTTGTCATAAACTAGTATCACTCGCTGTTTCCTCCATGTGACTGTGAACTCCTTGAGAATGGAATTTTGCAATTTCCTCACGTGTATATCAAAATGAAAATAGTTATTTTCTCCCTAGTTTGCCCTGAGGATCAAATTTTCAAGAAATGTATCATGTTGTGTTGTTTTACTAAGTTGTACTAAAATGTTACATCACACTTAGAATATAAAATTCAAGCACTTTCAGATTGGTCCAATCAGGACACAAGTACAGGAGGGACTATGGATTCTATCTTTTGCCCATTACGTGCATCATAGTTCAAACCACCTAAAAAGGGTGTCTTAACGGCACTGTGGTCGGCATAGCCTGTATCATTTCCATCTAAATAAACCAATCTTTTTCCCCTCAAAATGGAACTCTGTTATGATTTGCCCTCCTTCCATAAAAACTGGAGAGAGAGAAATTCAATGGAAAAATTGAGTCCCAGGATGCCAATAAAGCCGGGGTGTCTGCAAGGCAGGATCTTTGTATGCGTGCATCCCCATCCCCCGCCCCCCACCCCCCAGCACCAACCAGTAAGATCTCTACCCTGAGAGAATTACATTCTCACCGCATTCTCCTCGTGACCTGCGGTCAGGTAGGAACAGGGCAGGTTTGTGAACTTGGAGGAGAGCTGCACTAACAGGCCCCTGTGGTAATGCAATCTCGACCATCACCCCCTGTACCAGACTCTAATCAACGGAGTGGGGGGATTGTTGCCTCTGGCCAAAGGAACAGAGATAACAAGGTGTTGGAGGAGTCAGAATACATCAAGCAAGCACTCCAGGCAGACGCGTCTTCGTCAAAAAGCCTTTCCACTCACAGGTATCATCATGGCGGGACTCTTCTACCAGGGAATATATATTCAGAAACCTTTTCTTGATCTCCTTCTATTCCCTTCCCTTGTCATTCATTATTTTATTTCCTTTAGTTTTGATTAAATACTCTGCCCTGTAATCAGAAAAAAATTGATTCAAGTATACAAGGACCCAAATTAATCTCTCTTGACCTTTTTAACATGAAATGCAATCTTTTGTGACTGTGAAATGAGAACTTTGTACAAACTGAGGTTAAACATGATTGAAGAATTCCTGTGTAACATGAAAATATCCTGCATGTTATTTTCCTGGTTAAAAGTTTTATAGCATTGGGAAATCCTGTTACAGACATCTTTTAAAGTTCTTTTCTAAAAGGCGATTTTGGAACCATTAGGATTTGGAAGAAGGAGAAGTAATACACGCGCATATACACAGAGTCTGTATATCTAAAATGGAAGTTGCTGTTTTACTTTTAATTTCGTGTATCTAAATTTTCACCACAGGAACAATGCTGGGAGTCATAGCAGCTACAGGTTTTACATACTTGGTTAATTAGCAATTCTTACCAAACCGAGTGTATCATTTCTCTTTAGAATCCTACATGGCCTCGATTAGACATATTTACGGGAAAAGTCAATGGATAAGACATTAGAGGCCAACCTCAAAGTCAGAATAGAGCGACCATAGACCTTAGAGAAGTGCTTTATTGGCCAAGAATTGGTTGGTTATTGATCCTGGTCTGTGTCTCTGGTCACAATAGCACTTACCCTAATTTTTCTAGTGTAAATATAAGTAAATTTGAATGGGTGTTGTTGAAAACAATCTGTAAATCTACATTTTGTGGTTTGGGTTGTAATTGTAGTTACTGGAAGGTTCAATATCTGGGGCATGTCGAGGAGACAAGGCTGTGCCCTGGCACCTCGCTCTCTGCAAATACCTCCTGAAGCACTTTCTCAAGGGCTATTAGAGCGACGCTGGCTCTCTCTGCTCAGAAATGCAGAAACCACATGGGTACTCAGCCGAAAAGGAGAGTACCTGGGGGCAAGGGATGAGCATTTTCAGATGAAACGGTGTACATTTAACTTAGACTTCTCTCTCTCTCTCTCTGGTTTTTTTCCCTAAGGTCAACCAAGCAATTAAGGAAGAAAGACATGAACCATTTTCCTGTTTTCCTGAAGGTAAACAATAATAAATTCACATTTGTTGCAACATGATCATTCCTCGTGTCTTTATGCTTCCTTGTCCCTCCCGCATCTTAGATTTGATCTCAGGGACTTTCCAACACACACAGTATTCTCATCATAATCTAAGTTCCTCTGGTCGTACTGGGAAACACCTCCCCTGGAAGATGCTACCGGGTTAATGAGGGTTAATGGGGATTGTATTTCACAGAGATGTTGCCAAGAAATTTTGAGCTGAAAGGGAGTAGGGGTGGGAAATGGCTTCACTGATGTTGAAACCAGCACAAAGAAAGCGTTGAAGATATCCCACTGCTGGAATACCGTGTTTGAAATAGGAATTTCTTAGGTTCAGATGATTGTCCAGGATTACTAGTGCTTGAGGTCTCATCATTTTCACCCTTTTCAAAAAACTCTGCACCTTTAACTTACATCGAGAAGATACAAGCAAATTATTTCCTCAAAAGGAAAAAAAAAATGTACGTGTGAAAAAATAAAGCAAATTGAAATGTGTGAGCAACTTGTGCACATACCCCACTTGATAACAAAAATCCCCAGAAGAGACACAGAGTGATGGAAGTGGATCTTATGAATCTTACATGGCAAACAGAGATCTGCTTTCTGGTTGGAAAGCAGTTACTCGCTTATGTTCAGTAAGAGTGATTTCGGCTTACTGAAGGCAATTGATTTAACAGCACGCAATGTTCTCTTCTTATAGGCACTTCTGTTTTGGAGCTATTAACTCCATCTTCATTCTCTCCCCATCCTTAAGTCCCAGCCAGAATGAATGAATTGTAACTCCCAACACCTGTATTTTAAGTTCATGCTTTAGTGCCTTCCACATACTGTTTCCTCCACCAGTTCAACATCTTCACCTTTTCTGCCTGTCAATTAATTGTACTTCAGAGACTCTGACCAACTGTTACTTGCTCTGGAAATCTCCTTATGACCACTACCCCTTATTCTATATTTATTTAGGAACATGTACCGAAATGACACAGCACAATACTATCATTTTTATTTATGTCATAACTGATATTTTACATTTTATTGTGTAGTTGATTTAAAATATATTAATTTCTGCTGTACAGCAAAGTGACTCAGTTATATATTATATATATTTATATAGGTTCCCCGGGTGGCACAGTGGTAAATAATCTCCCTGTCAATGCAGGAGGAAATGTAAGAGATGTGGGTTTGATCCGTGGGTTTGGAAGATCCTTTGGAGGAGGGCATGGCAACCCACTCGAGTATTCTTGCCTGGAGAATCCCATGGACAGAAGGAGCCTGGTGGGCTACAGTCCATAGAATTGCAAAGAGTTGGACACAACTGAGGTGACTTAGCATGCATATATATATATACTTTTTTATATTCTTTTCCATTATGGTTTATCTCAGGGACTGAATATAGTTCCCTATGCTATACAGGAGGACTTTGTTGTCCATTTATCCTATTGAGGTTCCTCGGAAAAATAAAAATAGAACTATCATACTATTTTTATCACAATCCCACTGCCAGGCATATATCTAGAAAAATTATAATTCAAAAACATACAGAACAATAGCATCTTAATGATTCCACCTAATCTGTGAGCTCTCTGGAAACGGGAAACAAATGTTAATTTTTCCATCTGTAGAAAATACCTCTCCTAATGTTTGGCACACCACCCCTAAGCTCAATGGGCATTGACAGGTAAACGAATGAATGGGTGCCCCTTCCCCGCTAAGCCTAGGCAAGTCCACCTGACCTGGGCAGAATTTGAAACTCAGATGCAAATATAAGGGTCAGGTAAATGACCTAAGTTAGACAAGTGAGGCAGGAGCGGCATTTATCTTGCCAAGTGTGTGTGTGCGTGCATGCACGCGTGCACACACACACACACACACAGAGTCATGTCCAACTCTTTGTGACCCCATGGACTGTAACAGTCTGCCAGTCTCCTCTGTCCGTGGAATTTTCCAGGCAAGAATACTGGAGAGAGTTGCCACTTCCTACTCAGAGAGCTTCCTGACTCAGGGATTGAACCCATCTTTCTTGCTTCTCCTGCATTGGCAGTCAGATTCCTTATCTCTAGCACCATCTGGAAGTCCCTTATCTTGCCACGCAAATGGAAATATACACCCAGTTTTCTGGGTGCGCCTTCTCCTTTTTAATATAAACTAGAAATTTGTATTTTAATTTACGTTATTTTATATGGGCCACGTTCTCCCGGATTTAAGAAAAATAAAAACAACACCTTCTAAAGAACATGCTGTAGTACTAACCATGGCTCACTGTAGTTCTCTATCTGTCAAAGTAAGATCTCAGAGCCATCACTAGGCAGTGACATGGGGCAGATGGGAAGACTTCAGGACTGAGAACTGAATGTTGTTCAGTTAAGCCCAGCATTTCACATGATGTACTCTGCATATAAGTTAAATAAGCAGGGTGACAATATACAGCCTTGATGTACTCCTTTTCCTATTTGGAACCAGTCTGTTGTTCCATGTCCAGTTCTAACTGTGGCTTCCTGACCTGCATACAGGTTTCTCAAGAGACAGGTCAGATGGTCTGGTATTCCCATCTCTTTCAGAATTTTCCACAGTTTATTGTGATCCACACGGTCAAAGGCTTTGGCATAGTCAATAAAGCAGAATTAGATGTTTCTCTGGAACTCTCTTGCTTTTTCGATGATTAAGTGGATATTGGCAATTTGATCTCTTGTTCCTCTGCCTTTTTGAAAACCAGCTTGAACATCTGGAAGTTCACGGTTCACGTATTACTAAAGCCTGGCTTGGAGAATTTTGAGCATTACTTTACGAGCATGTGAGATGAGTGCAATTGTGCGGTAGTTTGAGCATTCTTTGGCATTGCCTTTCTTTGGGATTGGAATGAAAACTGACCTTTTCCAGTCCTGCGGCCACTGCTGAGTTTTGCAAATTTGCTGGCATATCGAATGCTCTTAGAGTTGGTTAATTGCTAGACATGGAGCCACCTACTTGGTCTGGGAACTCCTTTTTCCTAAAAGGTGGTTTATGTATTCTGGAAAACATAATACCCAGTTCTCAGAATAGCCTTCATTGGCAGTCAGCATCCAGTAGTTCAGATCAGTTGCTCAGTCATGTCAGACTCTTTGCAACCCCACGGACTGAGGCACACCAGGTTTCCCTGTCCATCACCAACACCCGGAGGTTGCTCAAACTGATGTCCTTCCAGTTTCTGATGCCATCCAACCATCTCATCCTTTGTTATCCCCTTCTCCTCCTGCCTTCAATCTTTCCCAGCATCAGGGTCTTTCCAAGGAGTCAGTTCTTCGCATCTGGTGGCCAGAGTATTGGAGCTTCAGCATCAGTCCTTCCAATAATTATTCAGGACTGATTTCCTTTAGGATTGACTGGTTGGATCTCCTTGCAGTCCAAGGGACTCTTAAGAGTATTCTCCAATATCAGAGTTCAAAAGCATCAATTCTTTGGTGCTCGGCTTTCTTTATAGTCCAACTCTCACATCCATATATGACCACTGGAAAAACCATAGCCTTGACTGGACAGACCTCTGTTGGCAAAGTAATGTCTCTGCTTTTTAATATGCTGTCTGGGTTGGTCATAGCTTTTCTTCTGAGGAGCAAGTGTCTTTTAATTTCATGGCTTCAGTCACCATCTGCAGTGATTTTGGAGCCCAAGAAAATAAAGTCTCTCACTGTTTCCTTTGTTTCCCCATCTATTTTGCCATGAAGTAATGGGACCAGATGCCATGATCTTAGTTTCTTGAATGCTGAGTTTAAAGCCAGCTTTTTCACTCTCCTCTTTCACTTTCATCGAGAGGCTCTTTAGTTCTTCTTCGCTTTCTGCCGTAATGGTGGTGTCATCTGCATAGCAACAACATCATGATGAGGCAAAGAGAGCTGGACAGATAGGGGTCCAAGATTCACTCATCATTAGAGAGATGTGTCCATGAGAGAGATTTATGTAAAGACCATGTGATTGTCTGTTTCATTGGACTCTACCAAAATCTACTAGAACTAATGAGTTTAGCAAAATCACAGGAAACAAGATCCGAATAAAAAAATCAACTGTATTTCTATACTAGAAGCCAAAAATTAATAATTGAAATAAAAATACAATTTAAAATATTATCAACAGTATGAAATATTTAGGGGCAAATATGAAAAATAATGGGGAAGGAAATAGCAAACCACTGCAGTATTCTTGCCTGGAGAATTCTATGGACAGAGGAGCCTGGCAGGCTACAGTCCATGGAGTCACAAAGAGTTGGACACAACTGAGTGACTACCACTATCACTCATGAAAAAATAAAATATGTGTAAGATCTGAAAACCAAAATATGCTGATCTGAAAAGCTAAGTAAGATCTAAATAAAAGAAAATTTATACCATGTTCATGGGCCAAGGGCTCAAGATTGTTAAGATATTAATTCTCCCCAAACTGATCTTTTTATAAAGGAGTTTTATGGAGCTTTATTTTTATTCATGTACCATGCCATTCGCCCATTTAAAATGGTTTTTAGTGTATTGACAGAATTGTGCAGTCATCACCACAGTCTAATTTTGAAATATTTTGTCTCACCAAAGAAACCCTGTTCTCAGTAGCAATCACTCCTTTTTCTCCATCTCCTTGGCCCAACACAACTACTCTCTGTCTATAGATTTGCTTATTTTGGATATTTCATAAAAATTGAATTATACAAAATGTGGTTCTTTGTGAATGGTTTTTGCACTTTGTGTGTGTTGACCTAAAACAAATAGATTGCCAGATATTTCTCCAGTGAAAGAGGGGTTCAGCAGGGAATTGCAATTTGTGCTCTGTGACCATGGTGAGACATGCAAATCCCAGCCTTGCAAGAGAGTGAGAGCACTTTAATGAGAGAGAAATGGAAGTTGGCAGGAGCAGGGAGGGCGGGGAAGAGGTATGGTAGACTCAGGGTTTATGTTCTTCATTGGCTGAGTCCTTGCCTGGAAAGAGTCTCCCTAAATTGATATTGGATTTAACATAGTCTAAACGAAAATACCAATTTTGTTTGTGGAAATTGATAAACTGATTCTAAATTCATAAATTTTAAAGCACCTAAAATATTCAAAAAGATCTGAAAAAAAATAAAATTTTGGAAGACTATAATTATCCTATTTTAAGACCTACTGTGAAGACTTAATTATCAAGGTAATGTAGAATTGACATCAATATTTTGACAAATAGATCAATGGAAAAGAGTAGAGTCCAGAAATAGATCTACACATACATGAACAACAAAATTGTAACTAACATGTAAAAGCATTTCATTGGTGAAAATATACCTCTTCAATGAATGATGCTGAAACAACTGAATAGCCATGTGAAAAACAAAAAATAGAATCCCACTTAAACCCTTCCTTCATACCATTTACCAAAATTAACTCAAAATAGACCATGGATACAAAGGTAAAACCTAAAGGTATACAATTGGTAGAGTAAATGCAATAAAATTGTGAGGTTAATCTAGGGTTCAGTTGTATTTAGGTATAACATTAAAGAACAATCTATGACAGAAAAAAAATCAGGAAGTTGAATTTTATCAAAAGTAAAAAGACATGCTCTTAAAAGACATTTTTAAGAGAATGAAAAGAAGACTATAAACTTGGAGATAATATTTGCAATTTATATCTGATAAAGGACTTACAAAAATAATGTATAAAGAATTCTCAAGAGTATAATAAGAAAACAAGCAACTCAATAAAACATGGGCAAAAGATTTAGACACTTTATTGAAGAAGATATAAAGATAATACATAAGTTCATGAAAAAATTCTCAATGTCATTAGACATCAGGAGAATGCAAATTATAGCCACAATTAGATACTGTTGTATAACTATCACAGTGAAGAGACTAATAAAACCCCCATAGCAAATGTTGATGAAGACTGAGAGAAACTGGAGTCTAATATACTTCTGATGGCAAAATGTTACTGTTACTCTTCAGTGGCTAAGTCACATCTAACTCTTTGAGACTCCATGGGCTGTGGCACACCACAATTCTCTGTCCTTCACAGTCTCCTGGAGTTTGCTCAAACTCATGCCCATTGAGTCAGTGATTCTATCTAATCATCTCATCTTCTGCAGCCCCCTTCTCCTTTTGCCTTCAATAGTTTCCAGCATCAAGGTCTTTTTCAATAAGTCATCTCTTCACACCAGGTGGCCAAAATATTGGAGCATCTGTCATTCCAATGAATATTCAGGGTTGATTTCCTTTAGAATTGACTGGTTTAATCTCCTTGCTGTCCAAGGGACTATCAGGAGTCTTTTCCAGAACCGCAATTCAAAAGTATCGTTTCTTTGGTGCTCAGCCTTCTTTATGGTCCAGCTCTCACATCTGTACATGACTACTGCAAAAAAACATAGCTTTGACTATATGGACCTTTGTCGACAAAGTGATGTCTCTGCTTTTTAATATGCTGTCTAGGTTTGTCATAACTTTTCTTCCAAGAAGCAAGCATGTTTTAATTTCATGGCCACAGTCACTGCCCTCATGATTTTGGAGCCCAAGGAAATTACAGCCTTCCAGTTATTTGCCAAAGAGAAACAATAAAAAGGAATACTTATAGCAGCTTTTTTTGGTAATAACCAAAATTCAGAAACAATTCAAAATATTCGTCAACAAATGAGTACATACAGAAATTCTGTTACATAATAGAATATTGCCTAGCAATTAAAGATATTAACACATGCAACCACAGGAATGAATCTCAGAATAATTACATTGAGTAAAAGAAGCATATGGTAAAATAAGGGTACATGATGCCTGATTCTACTTATTTAAGATTCTAGAAAAGGACAGTAAATGTATAGTGACAGAGATCGATGGTTTCCTGGACGCAGAAGGGAAGGACTACCAGGGGTAAAAGGAAACTTTTGCAGTAATAGGCTTTTTATTTTGATTGTTGTCATGGTTTCATGATTGTGAACATATGTCAAAACTTAGCAAATTGCATATTTTAAATATATGAATTATACTTCTATCAAGTGTGAAAGTCGCTCAGTCGTGTCCGACCCTTTGTGACCCCATGGACTACACAGTCCATGGAATTCTCCAGGCCAGAATACTGGAGTGGATAGCCTTTCCCTTCTCCAGGGGATCTTCCCAACCCTACGGATGGGATTCAGGTCTCCCACATTGCAGGTGTATTCTTTACCAGCTGAGCCACAAGGGAAGCCCAAGCAGTTAGCAAAATAAGGAGAATATTCCATCTGCTGGGTTGGTCCCAAGGGCTAGAAATAAACAGAGCAAGACCAGTCCTAGTTCCAGAAGAAATGGCTCTCCAGGAAGTTTCTCAATGCAAGGACTGAGGCCTAGAGAAGAAAATGGGTGCATCCAGGTATCCAAGGGTCTAGAAAGAGGGGTGGGCGGGGAATCAATCACCTTGCTACTGGAAGCAAGATACAAGGTCATCTACATCTGGATGCTGGACTCCTAAATGAAGGCTTCTAGAGTTTCTCATGAGAACAGGATTATTCTGACAGCTAAGGGTAGGTTTAATTCTGAAGAAAATGACCTAGGGTTCCAGTTATGTACAAGAGAGGCTGAAGGGGCAGAGCACCAACCTTCCAGCCCTGTTATCTGTCCCTGAAATTGGGATGTATTTGGGCTTCAAACTGCCTCATTGCAGTTCATCTCTCTCACAAAGTAAATAGCAAGGCTCTTGGGATTTCCTTCCCTTCTCTCTCCTCAAAACCTTCCCCTGAATTGCCCTACTGGAGAAGACCCTGATGCTGGGCATCACTGAGGACAGGAGGAGAAGGGGCTGACAGAGGATGAGATGGTTGGATGGCATCACCGACTCAATGGACATGAGTTTGAGCAAGCTCTGGGAGTTGGTGATGGACAGGGAGGCCTGGCGTGCTGCAGCCTATGCGGTGGCAAAGAGTCAGACACAACTGAGTGACTGAACAGTAACAACAACGTTTCAGCAGCTTCACTTGAACATGCTCCAGTGTACTCTCATGTATGGATTCACATGTTGAAAAAAACTTCCATCACGTCAAGGTGATAAGTCACTAAGTTGTGTCCAACTCTTGGCGACCCCATGGACTGTACCCTGCCAGGCTCCTCTGTCCATGAGATTTCCCAGGCAAGAATACTGGGGTGGGTTTCCATTTTGTTCTCCAGGGGATCTTCCCTACCCAGGGATTGAACCTGGGTCTCCTGCCTTGTAGGCGGTTTCCTGCACTTCAGATGGATTGTGGCAAGGAACTCTGCTAAGCGGTGGAGATATGTGTCGATATAGGCTGCCAGAAATATCCTGAAAGTTATCATGCAGATAAATACTCCCTCCAAACAGGATAGAGGAAGCTTGCCAGAGGGAAAGGCATAGCAGCTGAACCATGTACAAATCCAAGCCTCCTCCTTTCACAATTTCTTCCTCTCACTTTCAGTCTTATGCCCTTTGCTTATCTGTCTCAGGTGTCTCCGGCCTCTCACCTCCACCCCAGTAAGTTTACCCCATTCTCACCAACCTCCCTTCACTTAGTCATCAGTGACCTGGACCTTCCAAAACACATATATACACATTCTTACTCGTTATGTCTGCCCAGTGTAGTTAAAAATCAGGTTGTAGAGGTCCTCATTCATTGCACATATTATAGTTGGGCCATGAGATCCTTTAGTGACATAAGCCATTCCTTTTATTCTTGTTTGTCCTCAGAGAGCTCTGTTCCCATAAATGGTATCATCCTAAGACAGCAGACCAATGAAACCATTCTGGCTTTGGGAAACAACAAAGCTGAGCGGAGCCCAGACCCTCCAGGATCAGCATTTTTCTGCTTGTCTAGCATACCTGCAGTTTAACTACAGATCATAAATATTTCCCAGCTCCCTGTAAAAATGTAGATTCCAAGGAAGTAATCAGATTACTTCAGTACATATAAAAATATGTGCATAAAGTTGATTATCAAAGTATCAAAAATGACTATGGCAACTTTAATATTTACCAACAGGAGAATGGCTAATTCTATCATGCTGTATCCATCCATGGTTTACCATAGAGACATTATAACAGTATGAACTAGCCCTAATTTATTGGCATAAAATAGTCCCCATAATACACAACAAGATGACAAATCTTTATATATGGAATAATCTTATTCTTGACCACACCTATTATAGGTATACATATATACACATTTGAT
Organism: Okapia johnstoni; assembly: GCA_024291935.2. Lineage (NCBI taxonomy): Eukaryota > Metazoa > Chordata > Mammalia > Artiodactyla > Giraffidae > Okapia > Okapia johnstoni. The sequence goes on from CM044326.1 coordinate 8,146,617, forward strand.
TTTGATGTCTCTGATGATGGAATTACAGGTGATTTTTAATTTCTTTTATATACATTTTTTATTCCTAAATTCTTTACAAAGACACACATTACTTTCATAGCCAGAAATTACTCTTTCCACTTGGGCAAAATGTACCATTCACATCTTAACATTTGCCTTGGCTGCAGGCCAGGAAGTCCGTTCTCAGGATGTGGGAGAGGGAATGGATCTTTCCTGTGTAGCTGATGGTTATGACCCCCAACCCCTTCTTTGATTAACAGTGAGACCAGCTGACTTATTTAACATGCACAATTTATACAAACAGAACATCCTCTTAATAGTTATCAAGGATGTTCAGATTTACCAAAATAATATTTAATCTCCAAAGTGTGCCTTTGACCCTATTTATTCATGGTCTGCTCCTTGGAGCTTACACTGACAAAAAGAAATTCATATTTAAAAACCCATAATGCAAATTAGAGACATTGTATATAATGTAATGTATACTATAAGTCTAAACTATGATAACTATTTTAGCTTTCTAATTAAAACAAGCTAGATAGCTTAAACAAATGTATTATCTATCTCCCAGTTCTGGATGGTAAAAGTCTGAAACCAAGGTGTGAGCCAGATTGGTTCTATCTGAGAGATCTGAGGGAGAATCTATATCATTCTTCATTCCTAGTTGCTGATGACAACCTGTAATTTTTGGCGTTTCTTTGCTTGTAGGGCTCCCCAGGTGGCACTAGTAGTAAAGAATTGGCCTGCCAGTGCAGAAGATGCAAGAGACAGAGTTTCAATCCCTGGGCTGGGAAGACCCCCTGAAGGAGGGCATGGCAACTTCAGTACTCTTACCCAGAGTATCCCATGGACAGAGGAGCCTGGAGGGCTATACCCCATAGGGTTGCAAAGAGTTGGACATGGCTGAAGTGACTGAGCATGCATGAATGCTTCACTTGTAGAAGTATCAATCTAGGCTCTGCCTCTATCTTCACATGTCCTCCCCGCGACTGTGTTTTCGTGTGATTGTAATTAACCTTAGAAATAGGAAGAAAAAGTCATCTGAGAAAGCACTAAAGTAATAATATATTATAATCATCCATTTCTGTTCACATTCTGTTTAGTAATGCTTTTTATACAAATATCACTGATGTCTATAATTTATCTTATTATAGATAGTTATACCACCCAATTCAGTACAGGGTAGGGGGGCTCTCAAGTCAGGCTGTGTGAATTTGTATCCCGCCTTCTCCACCTGCTTGCTTCATGTCCAAAGCCAGTTCTTTCAACACTTGAGTTTTCATTTCATTTTCATAACAAGTTAGAAATAATAGCATTATCTTTATAGAATGGCTGAGAATATTAATGACAAGTGCTCAGCATATAACATGCATGTAATACAATGAACATCAGGGTCTTCACTCAATAAGTGTTGGAGAAATACAAAGAGAGGGATAGAGAAAAGCATGTGAGCGAGATTCAAAGAAATCCACAAATATGAAAATCATCTCAAAAAAACTATTAATGTGGCTATTGGTATCCTAATATATGATGCCTTGTTGTTGCCCAGTCACTAAGTCATATCTGACTTTTTGTGACTCCATGGACTGCAGCATGCCAGGCTTCCCTGTCCTTCACTATCTCCTGGAGCTTGCTCAAACTCACAACTGTTGAGTTGGTGATGCCATCCAACCATCTCATCCTCTGTTACCGTCTTCTTCTCCTGCCCTCAATCTTTCCCAGCATCAGGGTCTTTTCAGTGGGTCGGCTCTTCTCATCAGGTGGCCAAAGTTATAGGAGCTTCAGCTTCAGCATCGGTCCTTCCAGTGAATATTCAGGACTGATTTCCTTTAGGATTGACTGGTTTGATCTCCTTGCTGTCCAAGGGGCTCTCAAGAGTCTTCTCCAGCGCCACAATTCAAAACATCAATTCTTCAGCAACATATGATGCTAAATGGAATCAAATAGATTAGAAAAATCCTAAGATTTTGAGGGAGCTATACTGAAAGACAAACTAATAACAACTTCCTTCCCTAGATTAAGAGACTGTACACAAATGTAAGTGATGTTTTTGGAAAAAGAGCATAGAAAAGAATCTTCAGGAAGACTTCTTAGACTTGCTACCAAAGTAGGAGCCATAGCAAGAAAAACTGATAAACTGGACCTCATCAAAATGAAACACTTTAACTCTGAAAAGGATTTCTGCTAAACGAATTTACTGTACTTGTAGCATCTTTATCAATAGACTCCTTGCACAGTCCATTGTCAATACATGTTAACAACAATTGTTACTGTTGCCTAGGTCATTCTTAGGACCCCTCTCAATAGTTGTCCCATTCACCCTTCCACCTAGTTGTCCACTCCTTGCCTCAGACACTTGCCTCATCCACAGCAAACCATTTTAACTCTCACTAAACTTATCATTTGTCATCCTACCCTCCTCTTCATTAAGTTGATGCTCTTCCCTTTGCTGGCGTTTTCTTCCTTGGCCATCATAACCCTGCTCAGGAGCCACCTTCTCAGCAAAGACTTTCTGATTCCTCCAGGTCCTTCTCTCTCTCCTCTTTCTGACAGTCCCCTTCTGCAAATGTCTTTATGTATCTATGTAATAAAATGTGAATTAGAATATCGTCATAACAGAATAATATATATTGGAATGAAATGTATATGTATGTGTATATATATACATTTTATGTATTCACATATATATATTACTTAGTTCTATTTCTGTCTCGTTTTCTAAAAGGGATGATCCCTTATTCATACTTGCATTTGCAGATGATCATTAACCATTTGTCGAATGGACTGACATACATCTGCCCCTGAGATGGTAGTATTCACGTCTGATTTTGAATATCCTCCCTGCAAAGTGCCTAGTATAACGCTTGGAACATAACTGCAGTTGAGGAAATACCACGGAAGTATACAAATAAATGAAAAGACTGGACTCCCAGAAAACAAACATCAGCCAACATAAGATTTGAGGTCCATTAAAAAAATTAAATGCAAGAAACAATTATAATGATAGAATAATACATCAGTCTTTTTCTTAAATAAACTCTTATTTCCACAAAACTTTCAAAGATGTTTAAGTTGAAGGGAGAATGAATTTATGGTTTGGTTCAGTGTGGATATATTTCATTTTAGTCGAGTCATTTTCTTTTATTATTATTAAGGCAGCAATAGTGACCACAGTCTTTTCTAAGTAACGGTTAACAGTAAGTACTTGGGAGCACCGTTCACCGGAGTTCTTGGTCTCGGTTTGTGTGTACACGCAAGTGCATGTGTGCAGCGTGTGTGCTTTTGTGAGTCTGTGTTTTTTTCCAACTGTAACGTTAAAGGATTGGGGTTTAATATCCTTTGAGATTTCTCTAATTAGTCTCTGCTCCTTTTCTTAGATGAGTTTAGTACCCACGTAAATGAGCTCATTAGTAGTCTGTTGTTGAATGAGGCTGCAATGTTTTATAAAATCCCTGGTCATCACTGGGAGTTCCCACGTAAGACTGCAGTTAAACAGATAAAACAATTCCTGGTTCTTATCCGCTCACCTTATTTCATGCTACAGGACTGTTTGCGTGCACTGTGCTCAGTTCCTGAAAGGGTGGGGGTGGGAGGACAAGGATAATGGGGGCACACGACCCAAATCTGAGCAATAAAAGCTCATGCAGTGATGAAAAACCAAGGCAATTCCCAGAAGACCAGTGATCTTTTGAATGACCCAAGTAGTCTTGGCAAGCCTTTGAATTTCACCTTGATGTTTAAATGAAGGCACAGAAAGAAAGCAGGGGATAATTTTATTGATTGGTGTGACTCAGAAATCTAGCATAAAAGTAACATACTGATAGGGAGAGGATGTGACATACAAACAAATCTAGTCTCATCTGACTATACCACGCTTGAACTTCTTACAGCCCCACGCATATCTGCAATTCGTTACGCTAGAATTTTGTTGGGGATTCACTTATTAATAAGCAAATAGATCCAACATTACATTATACATTATATTTAGCCTACATTATATTTAGCCTCTTCTGAAATAAAAATATTTAGATTAGAAAAAAATGAATTTAGGTTTAGTTCTTTTGCATTGGTTTTGTGGATAAGATCTTGAGCAGGATTTCTTGAATTGGCACTATACTGTGCTCATGTCATTGGTCCACTGTTGCCCAACTCCCATCCCCACCACCATAATTCTCAGTTGTCTCCTACAGAAGAACATTGTTTTGGAGTTGGACACAGCTGCCAGTACAAACTGTGTTACTAAGCTCCTCTGTGCCTCAGAGTGAGCATCTAATACTTAGTGCTGTCCAGGGAATGGAGAATACCAAATGCATAATGCATATAAGATCATAAATCAAGCGAACATAGAGTACAGGGAAATATTTCTGTTTCCTTCTTCTTAATGTTTTGCCCCGATGCCCAAGTCGCCTGCCCTTCCTAGTATGCTCCTGACCAGCTTACCATCTCAACCTCACTACCCTGTACTCAGAGTGCTGTTTCCTATAGCAAATTCTTTCCCCAGGAACTAACACTTTGTAGCTTCTCAGGTGGCTCAATGGTAAAGAATCTGCCTGCCCATGCAGGAGATGCGAGAAACTCAAATTCGATCCCTGGGTCAGGAACATCCCCTAGAGTAGGAAATGGCAACCCACTGCAGTATTCTTGGCTGGAAAATTCCATGGACAGAGGAGCCTCGTGGGCTACAGTCCATGGGGTTGTAAAGAGTTGGACATGACTGATCGACTGAACACTCACACACACACACACACACACACACACACACACACACACACACACACACACACACACACAGTCCTTTAGAACCCTGCAGTGATGATCCCTCATCACCAACCTCTTTCAATACTGGTAATCCACTGACTTGGAATTTTTCTCCACCACTGACTTTTTCCAGGATGCTAAGGATATTATTTATTTGGGGGGTTCCAAAATCACTGCAGATGGTGACTGCAGCCATGAAATTAAAAAATGCTTGCTTCTTGGAAGAAGAGCTATGACCAACCTAGACAGCATATTAAAAATCAGAGACATTACTTTGCTGACAAAGGTCTGTCCAGTCAAAGCTATGATTTTTCCAATAGTCATGTATGGATGTGAGAGTTGGACTATAAAGAAAGCTGAGCACCAAAGAATTGATGCTTTTGAATTGTGGTGTTGGAGAAGACTCTTGTGAATCCCTTGGACTGCAAGGAGATCCAACCAATCCATCCTAAAGGAAATCAGTCTTGAATATTCATTGGAAGGACTGATGCTGAAGCTGAAACTCTAATATTTTGTCTACCTGATGTGAAGAACTGACCATTTGGAAAAGACCTTGATGCTGGGAAAGAAAGAAGGCAGGAGGAGAAGGGGATGATAGAGGATGAGTTGGCTGGATGGCATCACCGACTCAATGGATAGGAGTTTGAACAACCTCTGGGAGTTGGTGATGGACAGGAAGCCTGGCATGCTGCAGTCCATGGGATTGCAGAGAGTCAGACACGACTGAGTGACTGAACTGAAACTGAAGGCCATGGGCACCCAGGTCTCAGTGTTTGCAGGTGCCACAGGATGGGGCAGTGGGGCTCAGGGAGGCTATGTCCCTATTGCTCAGGCAGAGAAGCAATGTCTTGTCTTCCTCACCAAGCTGGCCACTTCCCTTTACTAACACATCTAGAGTAAAACTTACCTGCTACTGCACATGTGTAGACGATCCCCAATTGTTCCGAGAAAGCCACTTCACTCCCATTAACTGAAGTGTAACCCTGATTTGGGAACTAATATCCTGATTCACTTGACAAGGCATCTTCCAGTAATGCGGATGATGAGTCAGGGAGACCAGCCCAGTTCCCATCTGCCCCATCCCCAGAGAATGGAGATCTGTTTGCACTACTATATTTAGACCATAGCAACTTATTGACTCACATGTTAATTAAAATAGGGATACGTAGTAGAGGCTTCACATGTCCTCAAAGTATTGCATCCAGATGCAAGACTGAAAGAAAAAGTAGTTTGTCTACAGACAACTGTCTGTCAAAACCAGGACAATGCACTGGATACCAACACTTGACAAGCTAATGGAAAGATTGTTTGTTCCTAAAGCACCGATTCTGCCAAAACAGCCCAATCAATCTTAAAACAAATCCAACAGACTTCCAAAGACTCGAATTAAGGCAGAAAATAAAACTGATTACTTAAAAATATGGGATATTCAAGTGAAGTCAAACTTTTTTGATTTTCTAAAATTCTGCACCATCAAATTTAAAGATTTTATTAAACTGATCAGGATCATGAGCACAGACCTTGAAATGCAACAGGTTGCTCTCATCCCTGAGGACTAGAACAGTGGAGTGGTTCTTAATGAAGGGTTGCGGGATAAAGGAATGAATAAAAATATACAAACTGCCACTCATCTCAAATGCCTCAAGTTGATAACTAATATCTCTCATGTGCTTATGAAGATTCAGGCATGATCCTATTTGCGGTCCATGTGCCAACTCTTCTAATCCTACTTCAAGCTTGTGAGATAGGTCTCATCATAATCCCTTCTTACACAAAGGTTAGGGCAGTTGCATGTAGCCAAACAGGCCATGAGTTGAAGACACAGTCTACAGTGCCTAGTATCCTAGATTCAAGGGAATGAGAGGCATATGTTATACCAGCCGACAGTATTTTCTTATAAGGAGCCCCATTAGAGCAATTGGGACACCCTGTCAATTGTCATTGGTGAAGGGAAAAAGGCAATTTCTTCCCTGTGGCCACAAAGTCTCTCTGACCTTCAATTTCTTCAACTGTATATGGAGATGATAAAACTTCAGCCTAGGAAGTTTTGTGTAGGGATTGGCATTGATGTATATAAGCACCCAGAATAGTCCCTGGCACAGGAAAGAGGAGCCTCGTTAACATGTACTATCCTTACTATTAGATAAAGTAAAAGTCACTCAGTCATGTCCGATTCTTTGCAACCCCGTAGACCGTACGGTCCATGGAATTCTCCCAGGGATCGAACCTAGGTCTCCCACATTGCAGGCAGATTCTTTACCAGCTGAGCCACAAAGGAAGCCCATCATTGCTATTAACTCTTCTCCAAAGTGCCCACCCTCTTGGCAAGCCTAAAAAGGTAGCCTGAAGGATGCACTTCAGACTTCAACATCCTCCTTGGGATGGTCCATATCACGAGTTTGTGGTCAGAGTAAAGCATTTAGTATTGGTTTTAATGAGCTACCACCCATCTATTAATCCTTACAGATTCTTTTAACAATCCTGTTGGGTGAAGGTCTCCAGAGAACAGTGCATGCCTCTTTGGTCTGGCAGCCTTACAGCAAGTGGTCTCTGGCATAATACTGACAATTATACACAACTTCTCAGCAAGATGGCCCTTTAATAGCTCTAGTGAACAAAACACCTTTAAGTAAGACAGCATTGGCATTTTCACACTGGCTTCCATTAAGCAACATTCTACGAGGGTAGAAATGGTTTCAAGCTAAGTTCAACATTTCAATATCCCACTTAAGTTCTAATAGCTTTCTACCTCTCCTCCACATTCATTCAGCAATTTGGGAAACATTTACGTAGCTCCTCTAAGGTATCAGGAACTGTGTCAGTCATGAGATGCAGAGATGATGAAAACAGAACCCCCATCCTTATATGGCCTATAGTCTAGGGGGAGAATCATACTTCAGGTAATGACAAAGAATTGTTCTGGAAAATGAAAGAGAAGCACAGGAAGGTAAAAGCAGAGGGCAGGACACTTGGGCTAGTCTGGAAGAAAACTCAGGGAACTTCTGAGCTGTGGGTTCTTAAGCTCTGGAGGGAAGGTTAGGGAGGCCTTAGGTGAAATAGCTTGGCTAACCCAGTGGACTGGCCCAATGAAAAGCCTGAGTGAAGGTGCAGAAGAGAGAATGAGCTGGGTGCTTTCTCGGGGATTTATGGGGTAGAGAAAGCTGTCCATCATTGGACATGAGGCAAAGGGCAAGGGGTACATGACAGAGCTGCACTCCATTTGAAGGATCATCTAGTTCATGGAAGATCCACGTTATTGCTGCTCAGTCGCTCAGTCATGTCTGACTCTTTGCGATCCTGTGAATGGCAACACACCAGGCTTCCCTGTCTTTCACTATCACCCGGGGCTTGCTCAAACTCATGTCCATTGGGTCAGTGATGCCATCCAACAATCTCGTTCCCTTTTGTCCCCTTCTCCTTCTGCCTTGATAATTCCCAGAATCAGGGTCTTTTCCAATGAGTCGGCTCTTCACATCAGGTGGCCAAAGTATTGGAGCATCACCGTCAGCATCAGTCCTTCTAATGAATGTTCAGGGTTAATGTCCTTTAGGATTGTCTGGTTGAATCTCCTTGCAGTCCAAGGGAGTCTCAAGAGTCTTCTCCAGCCCCACAGTTCGAAACATCAATTCTTTGTCACTCAGCCTTCTTTACAGTCCAAGTCTCACATCCATGCATGACTACTGGAAAAACCAGAGCTTTGACTAGACAGACCTTTGTCAACAAAACGATGTCTCTGCTTTTTCATATGCTGTCTAGGTTGGTCATAGCTTTTCTTCCAAGGAGCAAGCATCTTTTAATTTCATGGCTGCAGGCACCATCTGCAGTGATTTTGGATCCCAAGAAAATAAAGTCTGTCAGTATTTCCATTTTTTCCCTATATATTTGCCATGAAGTGATAGGACCAGATGCCATGATCTTAGTTTTTTGAATTTTGAGTTTTAAGCCAACTTTTTCACTCTTCTCTTTCACTTTCATCAAGAAGCTCTTTAGTCCTCTTTGCTTTCTGCCATTGGGTTAAAATCAAGGAGGACAGCACAAAAAACCAACATGCATGCTTGGATTTGCAAGATAAAGAGCTGAATTATGAATATGCTGTTGTTATAAACCCCACTCATCTTTTGTAGCCCAGCTTAAAACCCATATCCACTATCAATCCACCCTTGATCAGTGTAAAGTGATTTCTCTGCATTCAGATCTCCCAGTATTTGTTGCTTTCATCACTTAATTATACTGACTTGTTAAATTACCTCCTCATACACCAGTGGCTTAGCTCTCTTATTAGATGGAAGGCTTCTAAACAGCTAAAATCCCCTTTGAAACTTCTCTGTATCCCCCACAGTACCTGGTATCCACATATTTATTCACTTGGCCAATAAATGTGGTTCTAAACGCAAGAGATACAGCAAGGGAAAAGGCAGAGAACTCTGATTTTGTGCTTCTTAAGTCTTGGTTAGGAAGATAGATAATATGGTAATTTAAAATATATATTATACATATGTGCATCATTCTATATGTATATATGTGTGTATGTGTATATGTATGCAAATATATGTGGCATGTGTGCATGCTCAGTCACTTCAGTCATGTCTAATTCTTTGGGACACCATGGACTGTAGCCCACCAGACTCCTCTGTCCATGGGATTCTCCAGGCAAGAATAGTGGACTGGGTTGCCATGCCCTCCTACCGGGGATCTTCCTGCTCCAGGGATTGGACCCGCATCTCTTACATCTACCTGCATTGGCAGGTGGGTTCTTTACCATTGGCACCACCTGGGAAGCCCCTATATATTTGGCAATAGCTTCAAATAATGCCCAGAATATGAAGAAAGGAACATGAAAATGAAGGAAGATGTATTAGGAAATGCCTGCTGTAGAGGCATACTACCTTGTCTTATATGGTAGAGAAAATCCAAGGAGTTAGTGTTTAAGTTAGGACATGAATGATATGAAGGAACAAGCCATGTGAAAATCCGGAGTTGAGTGGTTCAGAGAGATAAACACTGAATGCAAAATTCTAAGATGGAAAATGAGCTATGTCCGCAGTTCCTACTATTAGAAGAAGTGATAATTATGTGATACAATAGGACCAACGCTACAATGACAATCCAGTAGATATATAAATGTATCCAATTGATATTTTATACATTGTAAACGTGTATGCTTAGTCGCTCAGTCTGTCCAACTCCCTGCAGCCCCTTGGACTGTACCTCACCAGACTCCTCTGTCCGTGAGATTCCAGGCAAGAACACCGGAGGAGGTTGACAATTCCTGCTCCAGGGGATCTTCCCTGACCCAGGAATGAACCTGTGTCTCTTGCATCTCCTGCATTTGCAGGCATTGTTTCAATTCAAAAATGAATAAATAAAAGAAAGCAGGTCAGAGGAGCAGACTAGGGAAGCAGGAAGAGGTATATGTCAAGAGATGAAAGCAGTAGCAAATATCAGATCCCATAGAACCATATAGAATATACACGGAATTTGTGTTTTGTTCTAGGTATAATTAGAAATCTTTGAAAGGTTTTAAGTACCCAAAAGTTATTCAAGTTTTAATTATATTGATTGATTGAGTGGTTATGTGCATTAAACATCAGAAAGAAAAGTTTAAGAGAGTAAAACTTACTAAAAATTATGTTCTAATTTCAGTTAAACACTCATGACTAAGATCTTAACAATTGTGGGAAATTATAGCAAAATAAAGAACTGATTTAACAGCCCTTTTCAGAATTGTCCCTTATAGCAGATGTTATCTGTCAATATTACCTTCTTTCTACAAATGTATCTTTCATGAAAACAACATCTGCAAGTTGGCGTGATGAAATTGAAATAAAGCCTGCTGGAAAAGAACTAGCAATCCTTGTTTCTATACTTGAGTGGATGTCACAAAAAATAAACGTCATGGCTTGAGTCTTTAAAGAGGGAGTTGGTTAATCAGAAGAATGCCAGCTTAGCTGGGAGAGTACTTTTAAAGTGATATCTTGAAATCTTGTTCACTTCTGCTTTAACAATTGCTTCAATTTGTGTTTTTGGCATAAAATAACTGTGTCCAAACAGACTAAAATGTCAATAATGAAATAAATGAACAGAAACAAAGACAATTATAAAGTATGAATATATAAGCACCTACTCAGAGAGGTGAAGCAACTGTCCCAAGGCCACGATACTAATAAGCTTCAGAGCCAGAGTCCCAGCTCTCATTCTTGTTTCACTGTTGCCATCTAAGAGGCTTGGTCAAAGCATCTTGCCTGCAACTAATACAGACTCAGTTTATAAATATATGCCCAATATTACCTGCTTTAGTTTGATACACAAATGGTGCATCCTATCTACTTAACCTCAGCAAAGCAACTACTCATTTATTTTAAAAATGCATATTAAGTGTAACTACACCCCAGGCAACAGGGCTATAACCATGAACAAAACAACTAAGTTTCTGAAAGCAAGACCTTCCATTCTAATCGATTTTAGTTGAAGGAGACAGGGAGGATAGAAAGAAAAAAATACATAGATTAATATATAATTTTTTGTATTGCATATACATATAGTGGTAAGTGTATACCACTTATAGTGGTAAGTGTAAAAAAATCAAACAGAGTAAAGAAATAGAAAGTGCTAGAATAGAATATGGAGCTGCTTTGGGGGTTCTGCAGTTGTGGAAGCCTCATCTGGTCATGTTTTACTGAAAGAACACTCCACACAGACACGTATGACAGAGAAGCGTCTGCACATGCTCTAGGTTGTTGTATATGCTGTTTGGATAGAAATCTTTATATCTAGAACTGGAGTTTTCAAGATTTCACATTGTAAAGCAGGAAGTGTTTCACAGGGCAAACAAGTCCTTCACTTTGCACATAGATTCCTCATGGGTTTTGTTTACATACTAAAATTCCTTATGCTTTGGATGATGTCATTTATGGAAAATCACTTCCCTGTAAGTCTCTGAGGGTACTGTGTATCACATAGTATGGTAAATTGGTTCATGCTATATATATTTATGATATCATACTGACATCAGCACTGGGGGGTTATGATTCTTCCAGATGTCTTCCAGTCTAGTCTCTCATTCTCTGAAATATATGAACAAAAATAGAATAAAAGACTAAAGTACATAAATATAAAATTACAAAAGCCAAAAAAAAGATAGCTTTTTCTCTTAAAAAACACTAACTCTCCTTTAAAACACCAAAGCCAGTTTGCTGTTGTTATTCACTAAAGATGCCTACTTTGCAATCAATAGTAAATGATTGGGCTATGGGCTGATTTTTGATTGATAAATTCCTCATTAAAATTAATGTCAATCTAAGTTTCCAAACTATACCAATTAATAAAACTCTAACTGATATCTTATGCAGCCAATGCCTTTCTATGGGTACAATCAATTTGGTACAGATCCTGCACTTTATTGACTTCTGGCTCCCCAAGGGGGGTTTTCCCCTCCTCCTTCAGGGAGGGTCCATGTCTGTGCAGTTATCCCAAAGCAGACCAAAGGCATGGGGGCACTTGCCATTTAATTTAGACTTCCTGTGACAGTCCTAACATGCAGCACCAATATCAGAGGATGCTGTTAGTGGACAAGCCCCAAGGGTCACGAGCTATGAAAAACCAATTGCTGCACTTAAAAGCTAGACTGTCAGAAAGCTCAGTGTTCTAGACACCCTGGCTCCAGCTCCATCTACAAAACTTTAAGTGCCACTTGCTGAAAGTATGGAAAACCCATATCCTGTCTTTCTCCACACAGAGCTTCATTATGTGTTTTACAATATCGCACTAGCCCAACAACTAGAACCAGGCGAAGCGCCAGCATTCTATATTCAAATACTCAATGTCTCCAAAGGAAAGCAGTTTACTTGAATCCTCAGGAAAATCAGCTCCCATGCAAGAAGGTCAAGGTCTTATGAGTATTGCTCCATTGGAACCTAAAGGAGGCTTTCACCTACTAAATGATTCTTTAAAAACACCCCTAAGGTTCACTGGCATGCTGCTGTTTTACATTAACATTTCTGAGTGTGTGTGTTAACTTGGAGGATCTCAGTGCACTGGAAGAAAAAACAAAATTAAAGTTTTACCGAGGAGCTAAAAGCCCAAAAGAAAGAAAAAAATCCAATATCTAATTTTTTTTTTTTGCTATTTTCAAACAAAATGTGAAAAGAAATTTACTCTAGCTGTAAAATTCCACAATAATCAAAAGCAGCCCAATGGCTAAAAAAAAAAAAAAAAAATCCAGTGAAGGCTTATGACCCCTCTACAGGGATGGGTGGTGTGAAAGGTCTATATTAAAACGGATGCAGATAAATATCTCAAAGAGCATATTTTTCTCTGAGCTCTAAGTAGCCCTGGAGTGTTCAGAGGTGCTCAGAAAATGTCAAGAGAAAAGACTCTCCTTCAGGGCTACCAACACTCCTTCCCGCACACCTATTAGACTTAGACATCGAGCCCTTGCGTTCTCTGGGCAATTCCAGCAAGCTAAAAACCTCACCTTGGAGAAGAACACTTAAGAGAATTATTTTATCCTCACTCTCTATATTGCAGGTAACCCTGTGATTGGGTTTTGAGGGAATGGCCCCAGAATGGGAAGTGTGTGGTATCCTCCTGCAAGCAATCTGAAAGCAGTGAAGGGATGCCCAGTCCCTCCCTGGCAGTCTCTGCCTGTTTCTCTCTGCTTCTCTCTCTCTCCTGCCCCCCCACCTCATTCTCCCTCTCCCTTTCTCCTTAGGATTTCTGTTAGCTTGGGATGGCTAGCTGACCATTCTCACCTCTCTATTACACTTTACAGGATGCTATAGACCATTTCAGAGGTTTTTGGGAAAACTGGACAGCCCCACATGCCGTCTGGCTGTTCCCAGGACTGGGTAGAAGGTCAGCTCTGTCCCAGCAAGCTGACTCTGCCATACACAGTCTTCCCTCAGTATCCTCAAGAAGGAGGTTCCATGACCCAAGTGGATACCAAAATCCTCGGATGCTCAAGTTCCTTATATAAAGTGGCAAAAAAATAATAGTGGTCCCTCTATATTCTCAATTCTGCTCTGGCAGATAGGGAGGGCTGACTGCAGTCTACTCTGTTTACTGATCACATAAAGTCTCAGCTTGTGATGTTTAAATTTCTCTGTTGAGGGAAACTTCATTTCGTATAGTGTATTATTTTTTAGTGTGTAATTCTTGTTCATGATAAAACAAAAAAGCCTTTAAGAAAAACTGGAAAATAAGGAGATAAAGATCACTCATAATTCCAGGATGCTCCATCATGAATAGCAAAAGAACACGTTTTTCTACATTTATGGCTCTTTTTCTTCATTTTTGATTATCTGTTGGCATTTTTAAGCAAAATAATGCTTATTCTATAAGTTTTGTGTTACTAAAAAAATCCAGGGGCTTCCTTGGTGGTCCTGTGGTTAAGCTTTTGTGCTCCCATTGCAGGGGGGCCTGGGTTCGATGACTGGTACCCACATGCCACAGCTACAAGATCCCACATGCTGCAACTAAGATGAAAGATCGTGCATGCCACAACGAAGAGTGAAGATTTATTTGAGTCAAATAAAGAAATATTAAAACCACAAATCCAGTAAAAGGAATTTACATATCTATACGCAATTCTTCCTAAAATTTTTCTGCCATGTGACCAGAAGTGAAGTGAAAGTCACTCAGTTGTGTCCGACTCTTTGTGACCCCATGGACTATACAGTCTATGGAATTCTCCAGGCCAGAATACTGGAGTGGGTTGCCATGCCCTTCTCCAGGGGATCTTCCCAACCCAGGGATCAAACCCAGGTCTCCCACATTGCAGGCAGATCCTTTACCGTCTGAGCCACCAGAGATCTCACTCAAGTATCTCTTCACTCGACTCTCGCAGGAGCCAGGGCATCGCCAGCTTCATCATCATGCTGCCTCCACCTGACTCCCAGACGCCACTGCAAATGCAATTTTTTTTTTCATTTTGGAACTGGCCACCCCCTGACACAAACAGATATAAAGTATTGGTTTATTGTCTAACAGCATGTGAGCAACACAAACTTTTAGGTTTCTGAATGAAATTCAAATTTAGCAGCGGTTTCCAAACTCTGGGAGCCCACAGTTACTGCTATTATTTTTTTAAGACTTTTTAAGAGAAGTTTTAGGTTCACAGCAAAATTGAGGGAAAGGTATAGCTATTTCCCATATGCCCTCTGCCCCGATACATGCACAGCCACCCCATTACCAATATCCTCCACCAGAGAGGTACATTTGTTACAACTGATGGACTTACACTGATACGTCATAATCACCCAAAGTTCACAGTTCATATCAGGGCTCACTCTTGGTGTTGTACATTCTATGGGTTTGGACAAATGTATCCACCATTATAGTATCACACAGAGTATTTTCACTGCCGTTAGAATCTTCTCTGCTATGCAGATTTTATTCCTCCTTCACCTCTAATCCTTGGCAATCAATGATCTTTTTGTCTCCATAGTTTTTCTTTTTCCATGTAGCTGGAATTATATAGTACACAATCTTTCAGATTGATTTCTCACACTTAATAATATGCATTTAGAGTTCCTCCACATCTTTCCTCGGCTTAATGGTGCATTTGTTTTTAACATGGAATAACACTTAATTGTCTAGATGTGCTGCAGTTTATTTATCCATTCATCTGCTGAATGACATCTTGGTTGCTTCCAGGCTTTGGCAAGGATGGATAAAGCCACTATAAACATCTGTGTGTAGGTTTTTGTGTAAAATGAAGAAGTGTTCAACTCTTTTGGGTAAATACCAAGGAGTGTGATTGCTGGGATATATGGTAAGAGCATGTCTACTGTTACAAGAAACTGCCAAACTATCTTCCAAAGCGGCTGTGCTGTTTTGCATTCCCACCAATGATGAATGAGAGATCCTATTGTTTCACATCCTTCCCGGCCTTTGGAGCTGTCAGTGTTCCAAACTTCAGCCATTCTAATAGGTATGCAGTGGTGTCTCGTTGTTTTAATTCTAATTTCCCTGCTGACAAGACATGGAGATTTTTTTCATATACTTATTTGCTATCTGTGTATCTTCTTTTCTTGGACTGATGCTGAAGCTGAAGCTCCAATACTTTGGCCACCTGATGTGAAGAACTGACTTATTGGAAAAGACCCTGATGCTGGGAAAGATTGAGGACAGGAGGAGAAGGGGGTGACAGAGGATGAGATGGTCGGATGGCGTCGTCGACTCAGTGGACATGAATTAGCAGATTCCAGAAGATAGTGAAGGACTGGGAAGCCTGGTGCACTGCAGTCCACGGGGTTGCAAGGAGTCGGACACAAGTTAGAGTCTGGACAACAAACAACAGCAATCTGTAAAAGTCAACAATCTACTCTTTGCTCAGCTTGTTTTCTTACTGTTGAGTTTTAAGGAAGCTTTGTATATTTCAAGTAATAGTCCTTAGTTAGATTTGTCTTTTACAGATGTTTTCTCCCAGTCTCTGGCTCATCTTCTCAATCTCTTGACACTGTCTTTCCTAGAACAGAAGCTTTTACTTGTAATGAGGTTCAGAGTATGAACTATTTCTTTCATGGATTCTGCCTTCTCGTGTTCTATCTAGAAATTTCCTGCTATACCTTAGGTCATCTAGGTTTTTTCCTGTTATATTCCAGTTTTATAGTTTTGCACTTTACATTTAGGTTTATAATCCATTGTGAGTTAATTTCATGAAGAGTCACAATTATTACTTAGCCCAATAGCTCCCTAAGGATAACACTGAGATACCAAAATTGAGAGCTATAAGACTCCCTGGAAGACTCCAAGTTAGCACATGTGTTCTTCATGCAGTTGTTTGCTCACTCATTCCCTAGACATTTTCTGAGCACCTATTGGGTGCCTGAGAATATTCAAACAAAAACAATAATTTTCTTTATCTTCGTGAAGATGAAGGACCCACACTGGTCAAAGGTTACAGAAAACCCAGACAGAAAGATGGAGCACCAGAAGTGAAATTAGACAGCAGGATGGCATGATGAGTTTCAGTGCTGGCTGTAGTTAGCCATGGCTGGGTCTTACTCCTTTCAGCGTACGTGAGATCCACGCCACTAAGAGGGAAAGGCAAAAGAAGTGGGATCCAGACAGACAAGGGCCGGCCTCTGAAGGATTAAGCAAGCACAATATTATGATATTAGGCAATACTATCTAAATCCCTCGTCAGATCTCCCCTCCAGGAAGCCCGCCCTACGCCTCCTTCTGTCACAGCCCTTCACATGCCTCTCCTAGTCTACCCCTGTGTCTGGTCCAGGCTCTATCGCTGTTTATCTCTCCTGCTGGCTAATTATCAGCTTCATGCTGCAGGCCGCTCATCACCCCTCCCACCTAACTCACAAAATGCTATATGAGCTCTTGACAGCAGGATTCAGAATGGCATCTCCAGGGCCCCAAACCTGGCATGAGCAGAAGGCTTTTCTATCATCCTGCAGAAGCAGACAAACAAACTGACAGTCAGCAAATAGGCTCTGGGTCTGGAGGCAGGCAGATCATGACAGGAGAATGTTTCAAGTGGCCACATGGCAGTTATAACCGAGACAACCTCTGCCGTGAGTGTTTAAAAGTCGGATGCTCGGATGCTATATTAGGATGCATTGATAGAAGCATAGTATCCAGAAGCATGAAGGTTATGATCCATTCACCTCAGGTGAATGGTGGTCAGTTCCCAATAGCATGTTTTAATAGGAATATCAATTAAGCAGAACATAAGCATAGAATGATACCAAAAAAAAAAAAAAAAAAACAGGACAGGTCTGAAAACATCTGTTATTATGACAAGCCAATGGAAATGGAAAATGGATTGTTTATTAAGAAAAGGGGCTTAGGGAATATGTGGTACCAAATTTGGATCTTTAAACATAATTGTGTAGAAGATATTTTTACACAGTTCAAAGGGAAAGCACTAAGGTCACTGTGTAATGTTTAAAAGAAACACAACAAAGTAAAATACTATGGCAGTTAGAGCTATCCAAAATGAAATGAAACTTCCCAAGTGGCCCTAGTGGTAAACAACCTGCCTGCTAATGCAAGAGATGTAAGAGACATGAGTTTGATCCATGCTCAGGAGGATCCCCTGGAGAAGAAAACGGCAACCCAGTGCAATATTCCTGCCTGGGAAATCCCATGGACAGAGGAGCTGGGGTGAGCTACAGTCCGTGGGGTCACAAAGAGTCAGACACGACTGAGCTCATGCACAAACAACAACAAAGATGAAATTGGATTTCCTGTTGAAATGAGATTTTTGCCACTATACATAATCAAGAGTAGATAGCCATTAAAACAAATCAAAACATCTCACATCCATACATGACTACTGGAAAAACTGTAGCTTTGACTATATGGATCTTTGTTGGCAAAGTAATGTTTCTGCTTTTTAATATGCTATTTAGGTTGGTCATAACTTTTCTTCCAAAGAGCAAGTGTCTTTTAATTTCATGGCTACAGTCACCAGCTGCAGTGATTTTGGACCACACCCCCCCCCCAAATTAAAGTCTCTCACTGTTTCAATTGTTTCCCAACTATTTGCCATGAAGTGATGGGACCAGATACCATGATCTTAGTTTTCCGAATGTTGAGTTTTAAGCTAACTTTTTCACCCTCCTCTTTCACTTTCATCAAGAGATTCTTTAATTCTTCTCTTTCTGCCATAAGGGTGGTGCCATCTGCGTATCTGAGGTTACTGATATTTCTCCCAGCCATCTTGATTTCAGCTTGTGCTTCATCCAGCCCGGCATTTCGCATGATGTGCACTGCATGTAAGTTAAATAAGTAGGGTGACAATATACAGCCTTGACAAACTCTTTTCCCGATTTACAACCAGTCTGTTGTTCCATGTCCAGTTCTAGCTGTTGCTTCTTGACCTGCATATAGATTTCTCAGGAGGCAGGTCAGGTGGTTTGGTATTCCCATTTCTTGAAACATTTTCCACAGTTTGTTGTGATCCACACAGTCAAAGACTTTGGCATAGTCAATAAAGCAGAAGTAGATGTTTTTCTGGAACTCTGTTGCTTTTTCTATGATCCAACAGATGTTGGCAATTTGATCTCTGGTTCCTCTGCCTTTTCTAAATCCAGCTTGAACATCTGGAAGTTCACGGTTCACATACTGTTGAAGCCTGGCTTGGAGAATTTTGAGCTTTATTTGCTAGCATGTGAGATGAGTGCAATTGTGTGGTAGTTTGAACATTCTTTGCCATTGCCTTTCTTTTGGGTTGGAATGAAAACTGATCTTTTCCATTTATTTTTTTCCAGATTTCTTTTTCCAGTTTCTTTTCCTGACCACTGACAAAATGTGGTCCACTGGAGAAAGCAGTGGCAAACCATTTCTGTATTCTTGCCTTGAGAATCCCTTGAACAGTATGAAAAGGCAAGAAGATATGATACTGAAAAATGAACTTCCCAGACTGGTAGGTGCCCAATATGCTACTGGAGAAGAGTGGAGAAGTAACACCAGAAAGAATGAAGCCAAAGTGAAAACAACGCCCAATTGTGGATGTGACTGGTGATAGAAGTAAAGTTCGATGCCATAAAGAGCAATATTGCATAGGAACCTGGAATGTTAGGTCCATGAATCAAGGTAAATTAGAAGTGGTCAAACAGGAGATGGCAAGAGTGAACATCGACATTTTAGGAATCATGGAACTAAAATGGACTGGAATGGGTAAATTTAACTCAGATGTCCATTATATCTACTATTGTGGATAAGAATCCCTTAGAAGAAATGGAGTAGCCATCATAGTCAACAAAAGAGTTCGAAATGCAGTACTTGGATGCAATCTCAAAAATGACAGAATGATCTCTGTTCTTTTCCTAGGCAAACCATTCAGTATCACAGTAACCCAAATCTATGCCCCAACCAATAATGCTGAAGAAGCTGAAGTTGAACAGTTCTATGAACACCTACAAGATCTTCTAGAACTAACACTTAAAAAAGATATCCTTTTCATTATAGGGGACTGGAATACAAAAGTGGAGAAGTCCAGAAGACTTATTAACTCAGGCTTGAGTAAATTCAGTAGGGACTGGTTATACCAAATTGGTGTAGATGATACCGTTGTTAGTGGAAAGTCAGGGTTCCCAGTACATAGAACTTGAAGCAAGAGGCAAGAAAAGGTAGAAATTGAAATGTCATTGGAACACAGGGCTGGGGGGTGGGGAGGAGGTCATTATCACGAGCAGAACTTGTGCCTAACACACTACAAAATCATCCCATTTAATCCTCACAGCTACACTCTGAAGTGCCTTTGAGAAAAGTGGACACAGAGATGTTAACTAGCCAACTGGGAGTCACAATGTGGCTTGCCTTATACCTAAGTATTTTCATCTCATGATCTCATCAGAAAGGTCATTGACTTTGCTCTCAAGGTGGTAATTAGAAGATTGTGCAAAGCACCAGAAACATAGAACTGTTTTGAAATAAAGGAAAGTGATGGATAATTTCTCTAGAGGATACATTATTTGCTGGGATCTATTGACTATAGTTCTCACCTCTCTGACCACCCAGACTCAGTGAAAGAGCAGAGTTACTCCACAGTAATCTGTCCCCCTACGGAAAAACACTAAGAAACAAATCTTGAAGTCGGACCATGGATCAGCATATGATAACAAGCATCAAGAAGAAGATTTTTACTGAAATTGAAACAAAACGACAATCTAAATACTCCAGGAGCTTTCTCTTTACTATTAATAGCATCATAAATGTTCTTGAGATTAGATAGTTGGATAGATAGATAGTAATTCTTCACAGTGCCTACAATATAGCTTTAGGCATGGCAAAAAATCAGAAGAGACCATGTGATGTTGGCTCCATGAATTTCTTTTGACTGCAATTTATTCATCTTCTTCTGAGTGCCAATAACAAGAAACCCCTTACATCTTGATTCATATACATGGATATCTACTTAAAAAATCCATTATTGGAAGGAGTTAGAGAAATTTTGAAAATTGAAAGCTACATACCAAAGAGGGTTGAACAACATGGGAAGATGTTCAGCATCATTAGCCACTGGGGAAACACAGATTAAAACCACAATGAGATGTCACTACAAACTTAACAGAATGGGTAAAATTAAAAATAACGATAAACATCAAAGGTTGATGAAGACACAGAGTAAGAAGATCATTCATACACTGCTAGTAGAACTGTAAACTTGTAAAGCCACTCTGGAGAACATTTTGCATTTTCTAATCCATGGATCAATATCAATTTTCTGATTGTGATACTATACTCAAATTTTGTAAGATGTTTCCATTGGTGGGGATGGTTAGGTAAAGGGTGCACAAGATCACAAATCTCTAGGTTTCGTTTATTACAACTACAGGTGAATCTATAATTATCTCAAAATTAAAAGTTTAATTACAAATAAAAATAATTGACCAGCCAGGTTTAACTTCATGTGCCGGGTTTCTGCAATTTGTACATTCTTTTATTCTGCTATTCCTGTGGATGAACAATAAGTACAACTGGTTGTGGTAATGAAACGAGATGCTGCTTATGATACTCTTTGTTGTTAGTGTTTTTCAGTCACGAAGGCATGTTCGACTCTCTGCAACCCCACGGACTGCCACGTGCCAGGTTCCTCTGTCCTTCACTATGTCTCGGAGTTTGCTCAAATACATGTCCACTGAGCCAGTGATGCTACCTAATCATCTCATCCTCTGCCACCTCCTTCTCTTTTTCCTACAATCTTTCCCAGGATCAACTTCTTTACCAATGAGTTGCCCTTCGCACCAGGTGGCCAAAGTATTGGAGCCTCAGCTTCAGCATCATTCCTTCCAATGAATATAATGCTCTTAGCTCAGTGATTTGTTGACTTAGTGCATTAGCACAGAGTATATGTTCAGTAAATGTCATTAACTATCATGAAGAGAAACCTACTAGTTCACAAACTTGTCACGTGTCTCAAGAGTGGATGTGGTTTTTTGGTACTCAGTTACTTAATTCTGTCATTTAGTATAAGGGCGCTTGTAGATTGCCTGCAACCTGGAAACCATTCATTAGCTTACGTTTCATTGTATTTTTGACAAATGGAGGGGGATAGAGACACAGATACGGGAGGACCCTGCCAACTCAGGAGAGTGTTGAGAACACTTTGTCTCAGCCTTTATTCATTGTCAGAAGTTAATGTTACTTGACTTTTTTTGGTAAGCAGGCAAGGTAGGGGTAGACACCAAAGCAAGAGGAAGATTCTTTTTCTCACCGTGCTTTGCCTGGTTTACCTTAAATTTCTGTCCCCTGGTGTGCCTTTCTTAAAACTACATTTCCTGCTGAGATGTTTCAAGGCCAAAGACTGGGAGAGGTTCCTGGGCTGAAAGGGGCAAGCGCCTTCTGTTTATACACCATTCTCTGCTGTGTTTGGGAGTCAATGCAGCTGGTATGCTGGGTCCATGCATCCATATGGATCCACATTTCGCCTGTGTGCTTTTTGAAAGCACAAAATTAGAGTCATCTCGCTCCTTTTGAAATGGCTCGCTTCCCAAGAAGAATGAGAGGGAACAGCACAGAAACATCTTAATGAAGCAATAGAAGAGCCAGACGCAAGGTGTGAGCCTGCCATTGTGGTGGAAACCCCCGGTGCACATCCCCGGAAATGCCTCGGTGCCTGCCAAGGCCGCTTTCTCTCCAAGCAGGCTGCCTGGAGGAGAGGGCAGGAAACATTGGCAGCATCTGCTTCGCTTTCCTCCTACTCTCTAGGGGGGGCATTTTCCCCGAGGTTTGGGAACCAGGGAAATATGAAATATGCCATATACTGAAATGAAAAGCACCAGCAGAGCTGACATTTTTATCAACCTCAATCCCTAAATGAGTTCTTTGGGAGGATAGCAGCCAAATAAAGCAGCCCGTCACCTTTGAAATGGCATTCTTCATTATGCGACTGTGCAGAGAATTTTAGAAAGTAGCTCTGAAACAGGCTCAGGATTTACTAAGAGAGGGAAGACTACTTTGACATTTGCCCAGGTCAAAACAGGGCTTCATATACGCAAAACACACCTGTAACTCAGCTCTCCACTTTTGCTCACTCAGCATCTCTCCTGTGGGCACTTTTTCTCCTGTGTTAGGTACCTGCTAGGGGCAGAAGTGCCTGAGAGCCAGACTCCATTCATGTAAAGAGACTGGCACTCCCTTGGGGATTGGGTGGGAGGCCAGAAAGACTGCCTGATGCCTGCAAGGTCTGGGACACAGGGAAGGCACCTAAATCTCCTTTCAAGGCAAGCAGAACTTCCTAGAGGAGCTGTCTTGACAGCTGAGACCTGAAAGATGAAAAGGAGGAAGCTAGAGAGGGTGTTAGAGGAGACAGGATGGAGAAAAGAAGAGATGGAAAAATGCACAGCAGAGCAAAAAAAGCGAAGTATCCTGAAACAGTGGTTCTCAACACAGGGCCGTGATATTTTTGCCTCCTCAATTTCCCCATTTGGCAGCATGGGGTAGGCATTCTTAGTTAGGGCTTCCCTGGTGGTTCAGTGGTAAAGAATCTGCCTGCCATGCAGGAGACCTGCGTCCGATCCCTGGGTCAGGAAGATCCCCTGGAGGAGGGCATGGCAACCCTCTGTAGTAGTCTTGCCTGGAGACTCCCGTGGACAGAGGAGCCTGGTAAGTGACAGTCCAGAGGGTTGCGCAGAGTTGGGCATGACTGGAGCAACTAAGCAGCAGCAGCAGCATTGTTGGTAAGCTCAGCACAGTGGTGGGAGTGGGTGAGAAGTCAGAGAGGAAGCAAAGTACCCTGCAGTGCAGAGGAACAGGCCACAGCAAAGAATCAGCCAGAGCCAATAGGAACTGTGGTGAGGAGGAGAAAGTCCAGCCCAGGAGCAAGACTCTGGACAGCACCTGTTCACAGAACTCTGCTAACACTGCTCATTAATTCTTGGGTTCTGAAAGCAGTTAAACAGTAAACTTCATATGCTATTTCTGGTAAGTTTCACGTGCCACTTCTGGTGTCATATGAGGCTGTTATTCTCACTCAATCTTCAAAAAATTTTTTCTTTCTGGCTTTTCTTTGGATGAATAGATAGAATCAAGTGGAAGCACTGATGGGAGGAGGGGTAAAACATATACATTTTTTAAAATCTTTTTTTAATTTATTTTAAATTGTAGGATAGTTGCTTTACAATACTGTGTTGGTTTCCACCATACATCAACGTGAATCGGTCATAGATATACACATAACCCCGCCCTCTGGAACCTCCCTCCCCTCTCCCTCCCCAGCCCACCCCTCTAGGTGGTCCCCAGCCCAGGTTTAAAAGCCTTTCTACCAACAATGTTTCCTCTCTTTGTTTTGTACTTTCTATCTTTGTTTGCTCCAGCGCCTCTCTCCTCTTAGGCCCAGCTACAGCTTTCCATCGTTTCACTCCAAGAGACATAAGCAAGACTGGAGATGTCATCATCAGTCAGTGGAAATTTGCAGATTCCCAAAAGAGATAAAAATAGGATTATCCAAATAAGGCAAGTAGGTCTAAAGCTCCTAAAACATTGCTCACATATTGAGAAGATTTTGGTTATATTATCTGCATTAAGACACTAATAAATAGTTCCTGGTTTATACCTCAGCTCTCATCAGTATTAATGTAAGAATCAACGTGTCATAAGGATTCCGAGTCCACTAAGAACATCTCCACTGACAGTGGTAAGCGGTGACATACTGGTCCGGGCACTAAGATGTGAGACAAAATCCCCCTTTCTCGTTCCCTATCTTGACAATCCATACAACCCTTAAACAAAGGGGGCGAAATCACTTTTGGAAAATCTTCTTACAAAGTGTGAATATCTAACATCCCAGGCACATGGTCAGTTAATACACTGTAGCGTACATGAAGGAATTTGCTGCACACTGACAGCACTGGGTAATACTTAATTTTACTGTTGCATATTTATGAAATTAATGATATAACACTTACCATCCAGCCTAACTTTAACTCTAGGATGATAACATTTGATCCTGTGGGACTGTGCAGTCATTAAGCCCAGAATTAAATGCAAGAGTAATCTGAAATTGAGGGGGGTGACAAACGGAGATGGATATGAGAGACCCGTATTAAACGCAGGAGCTTAGTGAGAACAAAGTAAAGCGAACATGTTGGTATTTTCTGTCAACTTGCCAGGTAAGGCTTCATTTTTATAGATGTGACCCATGACCAGTGTTATGACTGAGCGGTTATCAAATTCCAAATCCTGTGATTCCAAGGCTTTGCTCCATTTCCAGATTAATATTTCTACCAGAGACACCATATCTCATTTGAAATTTCTAAGACACAAAATGTTTGAAAAAGAAAAGAAAGAAAGAAAAACTCCTAAACAGCCTTCTACATTGTTAGTTAAAAAGGAAGATTTCAATATACTATTATTCAAAACATGATAATTGGTTATGAATCACAGTTCTTCAATGTGGATATCTTCGTAACCACGTTGTTAACTGAAGTCAGCAAGTGACTATGGCGGCCGGTTGGAAATGTTAATGTCTTTTCTCATTTTTGAAATCCAACCCCAGTGCTTCCAGATGCAGGAACTTATCTAAAGGGTCTCTACATTCTACAAATGAGGCTCTGAATATTGTCAAAGTAAAACAGCACAGTAGATTCTAACACCTATCTAAAATCACTTGGGGCTGAAACATAACATCAACCTTCTTGTCAGAGGAACTGCTGAATAAAAACTTTACATTGTAAATATTCAAGAATTGATAGCCAGGGACAGTTTCAATAGTTCATAATCACGAAGCATGCTCATTAACCTGGATAATGGATGACAAGTAGAATTCATACGATGGATAGGCCCTGGGTGGGTTGGAGAAGCTGTTTAGACACATGTGATCTGTTTAGACCGGAACAGGATTCCCCATCAACCTCTGCCACAGGCATGAAAGAAATGGTGGCATACATGTAGCATAATCGGATCTTAACTCTTAATAATTTTTAGTGATTAAGCAGTAAACTTCTGGAAAAGGGTCTCAAGAACTTTTCTTTAGCTAAATATAGTACTTGTGAGTTTATCTATGCATGACATAGAAAATGGTTACATTTTTATACTATAGGATGTATGTATATAGTATACTATACAAGATAAACAATTCAGTCATTGTTTTTAATTACAAAAAGAATTTTAATGAAAAGCCTACATGGTATCTCCCTAAACACACCCCACTGATTGAGAGTTTATGTCATTAGGCAAGATTTTCAGGGGACACTTCAGTTTTCTATAGGCAGAAATTTACAATAGGTAATTAAAGCCAAAGAAATTTGTCCTGACTTTTCAAGATGTGACTTACTTAAGCGTATTCATAACAATCGTGACTCCAAAAATAAGGCAACATGGCAAAGACCCTTCAGAAATGAAGCCTTCAAGGTACACATTCAGGTCTAGAGAGATACAACTTAGCAACTAAACAGCAACGTAGACAGACATAGCTAAAAGGAGCACAGACTAGAGGAGCAGCCAAGACTGAGGAAGAGTCTTTGATAAAAAATGACCTGCCAGAACAGTTTTACTCCAACAAGATTTCCACTGAAACCGGCGCCTCAGGCTTTAGCTGGAGCTTCCGTGGGAACTGAACCCATTTCCTGCCTTCAGAGAACTGGATGAAGCAGGGGGAGATCAGTGAGGAGGTAGAAAAAAGCAATTTTCTTATCTGTCCTTTGTAATTCTGCAAACAAGAGGAATCTTTACCTGGAAACCTATTGAAATACTCAGCCTATCCCTGGGGCTTATTTTAGAGATTACATTTTACACGATATAGCCATCCATATACAGATACAATTAAAACATTTCCACTTAAAATGTATTTTACTGTTACAGTGAAAGCATCCGAATCTCAATTATTTGATAAACCTAAAGCAGCTATTCTTTAAAAGACCTGCGTACATACCTACGTACCAAAAACAATTGCAGCTTGTAGTTTTGTGGCTGAATTAGCAGAGCTTCATATTTAAATGAGTGAAATCCTAAAATAATAACCATCCTGCTAAATGATAATGATTTTGTTAAAACATTTTTAAGTCTTGGAATATGCTCATGCATCTTTTTTTTTTAATTATTTATTTTAATTGGAGGCTAATTACTTTACAATATTGTAGTGGGTTTTGCTCACGCATCTTATGGTCTGGTAAGCTTCATTTGGGAGAGGGTGACTAATTTCTAGGACTGACTCTAACTTCATATATATACACACACATTATATATCTTTCAAAGCTAACACGTGCCGCTTAACTACTGATCGAGTTATTAAAGAGCCCCAGCCATCTCCGGCATCTCGCAAGAACAATGAGGCAAATGATCGAGGTGGTGGCGAGCGAGCTGATGACTTTATATGCGGCGTCCCGGCTCGGCGACCCACAAATCTCCTTTGATACGCCAAGCAGGAGAAGGAGCTTGAAAGGATCAGGAGGAAATGGGGCCCGATGAAGCCATCATGTGACAAGAATCCTCCGACTGCAGCAGACAGGAAAAAAAAAGAGCGAGAGCAGAGGAAGGCGCGCGCGGCCGGAGCTGATAGAGACGTCTTCGCAGGAGCCCGGGCGACCCTCGCGGCGGAGCGTCTGCGCGGCGCGACCCCCCGAGAACGCGGCCGGCGAGCGGCGGGCCGGGCCGGCAAGCCATCTTTGATAAATTAAAGAAATCTCCATGGAAATTAGCATGAAACATTTTCTAATCTGCCTCTTTTCACTGCCGACAAGGGTCACTGGTTTAGCTTCCCTCTTATTTTATTATTCCCTAGCCGCTTCCCAGCATCTTTATCCCCTCCCATCCCGCTAGGGGTTTTCAGCCCTTCCAGACTGTAGCCTTCCTAACATGCTTAACCGTTTTAGACCACCTTCCTGAGACGAGGTATTATTATTGCTGTTGTGGCTGCCGCTGTTCCTCTTGTATCATCAGGAAGTAGCATCAGAACTGCAGCTAGCATCACCACTGCGGTAACTACAACGCTACCTAACATTACTGTTAACTCCTGCTAACACTGTCGCCAGCGGCAGCCCACGTGGACGGAGGCAGTCTCAGTTCAGTTCAGCTCAGTTCAGTCGTTCAGTGGCTCAGTCATGTCCGACTCTTTGCGACCCCGTGGACTAAAAGCACGCCAGGCCTCCCTGTCCATCACCATCTCCCGGAGTTGACTCAAACTCTTGTCCAGAGTCCGTGATGCCATCCAACCATCTCATCCTCTGTTGTCCCCTCCTCCTCTTGCCTTCAATCTTTCCCAGAACCAGAGTCTTTTCCAATAAGTCAGCTCTTCGCATCAGGTGGCCAAAGTACTGGAGTTTCAGCTTCAGCATCAGTCCTTCCAGTGAATATTCAGGACTGATTTCCTTTAGGATGGACTGGTTGGATCTCCTTGCAGTCCAAGGGACTCTCAAGAATCTTCTCCAACACCACAGTTCAAAAGCATCAATTCTAATCCCTGGGTAGTGCAGTCATTACCTTTCACCTTTTCCAAGTCCAGCTGTCGGGTGGGCGAGCCCACCGTTGCCTTGCCACCTTAACTGGGTCAAGGGGCTGTTGGTTGCTCTGATTATCTAATGGCATGGGCGGAGGTCAAGCGCCCTGGGCTGTCCTGAGAACGTGTGAGTGCACCAGGCATCAAGAGTACACAGCAAGTGACATGATGTTTGCATATGTGTGCAAGTGTGCAGGTAAGCCCTTAGGCGTGCCACCTAACCTCTCTGAGCTTGTCATAACCCAGTACAATGCAGCTGATAGATTCTCGGGAGGTTGTGGAGAACATTATGGAGTGTAAAGGGAAAGAAAATGCATAGGCCAACACAGATGCCCAGGAAACACCACCACCACCATTATAAACGAGAGCCACATACCCTGCAACAATTTTTTTTTTAATTGTGTAAGATATTAACTGGAAATGACTTATTTAGGTCTCTTATTTATGAAACATCTCTAAATGGAGACTTTTAGCATCAAGTCAACTTCCATAAAATAAACTTAAAACAAGTAACAAGCTAAGAATTCCCTGGTGGTCCAGTGGTAAGGATTCCATTCTTCCACTGCAGGAGGTGTGAGTGGGATCCCTGGTGGGGGAACTAAGATCCGGCAGGTTGTGTGGAACGGACAAATAAATAAATAAATACAATTAAGTAAATAAGGAAAACACAGTATGCATTGAGTGCTCAAGTGTGTGGTTGCTTAGCTGTGTCTGACTCTTTTTGACCTTTTGGACTCTGTCCATGGGATTCTCCAGGCAAGAATAACTGGAGGGGGTTGCCATTTCCTTCTCCAGGGAATCTTCTTGACTCAGGGGTCAAGCCTGCATCTCCTGTGTCTCCTGCACCGCAGGTGGGTTCTTTACCCACTGAGCCATAGAGGAAGCCCTTGAGCACTCACATGTGCTAGCTATCTTTTCAGACACTATGTTATTTAAACCCTACAGGAACTTAATTTTGCTGAGTTCTTTGCACTTTGTTCTTTCCACTTCCCTTTCATCGTCTCTGTATTGCTAATTCCTTAAACAATTCCTAACCCATGTTAGACCCCTCTTGTTACTCTCAAATGCTTTGGGGTTCCATGTACTACAAGAACCATACATATCTTATTTGATCTTCTTGAGAACTCTGCAAGTTAGGTATCATTCCCATTTTGCTGATGGGAAAACAGTCAAGAAAGTAAAAGAGCTTGCCACAAATCACACTGTTATTGATCAGTGGTTTTGAAATGTGAGGGTCTGATTTATCCCAGAGGCCATGTTCAATTCACCAATGATCTCCATCCTTTGAAAGAGAAACAGGAGGCCAAAGAGACGAAGTGACTTTTCCAAAGATGCATCGCCTATACATTGCTGCCAAGATCTGTAAGAGGTTTACTCAGCTTTGGAGAGTATGCTGTCTCCACGAGAGCTCAAGAAGCCAATCAAGCTGTTGTTTTAACAATTATCATCCAATTTTCGGCATCATTTCTACATTTTGTATGAGTAGATCCAGGAATAGTCATCTTCACTATTTTGTGAAGAGGTTATACATAATCATTTGTAGTTTTTCTTTTGTGTGTGTGTTTGGAAATCTAGAGATCTCTTTGAATCTTTCTGAGGGACCGAATATCTTATTCCCAGACAGCAGAGCGTATGTTGAAACAGTATCTCATAAATAAAATCAGTTTTTTCCCTACAGTATTCAGACAGTTAAGACTTAAACAGGGCTTCCCTGGTGGCCCAGTGGTTAAGAATCCTCTTTGTAATGCAAGGGATACCGGTTTGATCCGTGGTCTGAGAAAATCCCACATGCTACGCAGCAACTAAGCCTGTGCTCCACAAGTACTGAGCTCTGGAGCCCATGAGCCACAGCTACTGAGCCTCTATGCAGCAACAACTGAAGCCCGCCAGCCTTGAACCCGCGCTCCGCGGCAAGAGGAGCCGTCTGGGTAAGAAACCAGCACACCGCAGGGAAGGGTTGCCCCTGCTCGCTGCAACGACAGAAAGGCCGAGCACAGCAAAGAAGACCCAGCGCAGTCACAGATGAATCAATATTTTAAAATGACTTGAACTATAATAGTTTCTAGGATAACTAGTATTTGTTTTCATCCTATTACAATGAAAGTGAAGGTGAAAGTTGCTCAGTCATGTCCGACTCTTTGCCACCCCGTGGACTATACAGCCCATGGAATTCCCTAGGCCAGAGTACTGGAGTGGGTAGCCTTTCCCTTCTGCAGGGGATCTTCCCAACCCAGGGATCAAACCCAGGTCTCCCATGTTGCAGGTGAATTCTTTACCAGCTGAGCCACCAAGGAAGCCCATATTTTGATTCTTTTTTTTTTTTTTGATATGGGGCATTAACATTCGATAAGCACTGATTTTACATGTAAATCAAATTTTATGAATACAATTGTATTTCGGAGGTATAGGGAAATTCATTATGTAAATAATGCTATTGTGAATTATTTCGTAAAGCTAGATTGTTTGAACAGAAATAATTATGCTTTTCATTTCCTGTGTATGTGTATATGTACACACATATGTGTGAGAAGTGAAGGTTGGCAGCATGGTAACAACGGTCCGTGACAGGAAGGTGACAGGATAACAGGGTGTCGTCGAGGAGCATCATGGAATCTGGAGGG
The DNA here is from genome assembly GCA_024291935.2 of Okapia johnstoni. Taxonomy (NCBI): domain Eukaryota; kingdom Metazoa; phylum Chordata; class Mammalia; order Artiodactyla; family Giraffidae; genus Okapia; species Okapia johnstoni. The sequence goes on from CM044326.1 coordinate 8,177,394, forward strand.
TATGTCCTATCTATTACAAATAATAGAATCAGATATTTTATACGGTTGCTGATTGAGTCACGGGGTTGGGGGGCGAGGTTTAGCAAATTATCCACTTCTTTGAGCCCAATCCCTAGTCAAGTTTCCAGCACTGGCAATATTTAAGAATTTTTGGCACACTGATATTTGGTCTGTGCCCCAGAAGCTGCTCCACATTCCTAAAGCTCATTCTGGGAATGTTAACTCCTTTTAATGCAAATGCTGTGACATTAACTCCTTTTAATGCAAATGCTGTGATATTAACTCCTTTTAATGCAAATGCCGGGACGGCTGAATTCAGATCCCCAAACTCCTTTATCTGCTCCTTTTGTTTCTTTTCCAGGTAACTTTATCCCATATTTCCCCTCTGAGCATTGCTCTCAGCTCCAAGCAAATGCATAGTGTGTGAGAGCTGAACTTAAGCTGTGTACTCAAAACAATGGGATGTTATTGAGAAAGCAAAGGCCAGCATGAAATACACATATGATTGGAGTTAGGGTATAGCTTGGGAAATGCATATATTTCACATAAAAATTTACTGCAAGAATTTAAGTATAACCAAATAGGCTTTAAAGCAAATGCTTAAAGATCCTCTGTGTGTGTTGTGCTAAGTCGCTTCAGTCGTGTACGACTCTTTGTGACTCCATGGAGTGTAACCCACCAGGCTCCTCTGTCCATGGGATTCTCCAGGCAAGAATATCAGAGTGGGTTGCCATGCCCTCCTCCAGGGGATCTTTCTCTAGACAAATCTAAGTCAAAGATGCTTAATTGCAGAGGATATTCAAGGCACAATTCTCAATGAGTAAGAAGTAACCAAATTATTCTAATAAAAAAACATATTAATAAGTATGAGGGTGACTTATGAATGAGATTGTTGAAGAGCTGTTTCATTCATATTTCCTAGAGGACCCTAATGACTCCTTGAGGTACTCACTGTTCATCATCCCAGTGTTCTATTCAGATCCCCAGTTTACCTTCATACAGTCTGTTGCCTTAGAGAAGCTGAGATTACCATCAAGAATGGGTCTGATTGCTCTAAGAATGCTTATATTCCATTTCCAGATTGGGTAAATGCTGATCATTTGATTCAATTCTGACTAATGAGATGCCAAAAGTTGGGGGCAATTCGTAAGAAGAATTGTTGGGAACAATGCTCTTGCCATTTGCAAAAACATAAATGGACTTTGAGGGCATTATGTTAACTGAAATAAATCAGACAGAGAAAGGCAAATGCAATGTGATCTCACATATGTGCGGAATCGAAAAAAACAAGCAATAAACTAAGCTTATGTGCATGCATGCTAAGTCGCTTCAGTCTTGTCCAACCCTTTGAGACCCTATGGACTGTAGTCCACCAGGCTCCTCTGTCCAGGGGATTCTCCAGGCAAGAATACTGGAGTGGGGTGCCATGGCCTCCTACAGGGCATCTTCCCAACCCAGGGACCCAACCCAAATCTCTTATGTCTGCTGCATTGGCAGGCAGATTCTTTGCCACCAGCACCACCTGGGAAGTCCAAACTAAGCTTATAGATACAGAGAATACATCACTGGTTATGTGGTATAGGGGAGGAAGGATTGGACAGGGAATGGGTGAAGAGAGTCAAAAGGTACAAATTTCCAGTAAATTATATACAGTAAGTATACAGTGATACACAGTATATATAATATACTGTAATATACAGTAATATATACTATAATATACAGTAACATACAATATACAGTAAGTTATGGGAGTAATGTACAGCATGGTGACAACAGTTAATAATTTTGTATCACATATTTGTAAATTGCTAAGAGTGTCGGTCTTAGAAGCTCTCATCACAAGAAAAAAAGAAAAAAAATTGCAGCTAGGTATGGTGATAATGCATTGATCATTTCACAGTATATACACATATTGAATCATTATGTTATACACCTGAAACTAACATGGGTTGCACCTGCCTTATACCTCAATTAAAAAAATAATAATAATAAAAGAAGAAAAAGTTAATGGTTAAAAGGAGAACTTAAAAAAAAATCTTTATGTTGGAGTAAAATTCCAAAGTTAAAAACTATCCATTTGCAGTAAAATCATAAAAAGTTAAAAAAGAAAGAAAGGAAGGAGCCCAGGGACGTCAGCTCATCTCTCTCTGTCACTATCATGTACAAAAAAATCGTGAAGCCTGATAAGGACCATTGCAAGTCACCATAGTCTCCAGATTTGGGATGAAGGTCAAGTCCATGTAGAGCTAAGCTGAGAAAAGGGAGGAGCTTGGATCTTCATAGGCCTAAGTTTGCCCACCTTGAACCTCTTCTGTGAGATCCTGGTTTCCTTTCCTTACTGCTTCGACCAGTGAGATGTTTTTCTGTTCTGCACAACAAAAAGCACCCTAAATTGTATTTGTTGAACTTCTCCAGAGAACCAACATACTATTTTTATCAATTAAGAACCTGACACACTCCTCTAGCATTGTTTTCCTATATTTTTGGTTGCATATCTTTGGCTTTTCATGTGACTTTTGTCATATAATTTTCTGTAGCAGAACAGTTTGTCTTTCCTTTCATGTGGTTGATTGAAGCACTATTTTTTTTTTTTCCCCTTAACGATAGCTTGGCAAAGTATTCCACCTTATTCAAAGTTTTGCTTTTTGAGGTTTCAGTTACCCTCAGTCAACCAAAAATATTACATGGTAGACTGTAGAAATAAACACATTTTAAGCTGCCCACCATTTTAGTCGTGTGATGAAATGTCAAGCTCTCTCCAGCATCCCAAGTGGGATGTGAGTCATCTCTTTGTGTCCAGTTATCCACCCAGGACTCAGTAGCCATCTAGGTTATTAGATTGACTGTTGCAGTGTTATAGCCACGCGCTCCGGGAAACAAGCTCACTCAGAAGGACGATGCAGATAGTGAAGTGCAGTTTATTACACCGGCGGGCCCAAGGCAGAGTCTCCTCTTAGCCAAGGACCCCGACCAGCATTTGTGAAAATCTTTTATACCCGCTGTGTACGCGTCTGAACCCACCACCCCAATTTCCTTGTGACTTACATAAACAAAGGAAAGGTAAATACAATCACAATAACCCCATATACAAACAATCAATTATCAATAAGCCCGAGGTGACAGAAAAAAATCTATGACCTGTCTGGAGGTAGGGGGATTAGTGTATGTTTTCCCTTAGGTGATGAGTAACCTGAATACAATGTTCAAGATTCCCCTGTCCGGAGGGGGTCTTGTCCTTCTATTGTCGTTTCCACAGGCACTAAGCACAGAGTTCAGAGTCCATTAGAGAGGTGGCCGAACATGATCAGCACGAACAGGCCTAGGATGGAGTCCAGGCCCCGTGAATTCCTTCCTCAGCAGTATTGCAGTGTTTCTGCTCAAGTGACCCTTATTTTGCTGAATACGGGCTCCAAAGCCTGAGAGCAGTGATGTGAGCCATTTGCACATGCCAAAGAGAAACCATAAAGTGCTTCCTTTAACTGAAAAGATGAAAGTTACCTAGTTAATAAGAAAACCGTTTGCTGAGACTGTTGGGGTCTCTGGCAAGAACAAATATTCTATCAGTGAAACTGTGAAGAAGGAAAAAGAAATTCATGCTGTTCGCTCTGATGCCTCAAACTGTAACAGTCACAGCCATGGTGTGTGCTAAGTGCTTAGTTAAGATGGAAAAGGCATTAAACTTTTACAATAAGATATTTAGTGAAAGAGAGGGAACCCATTCAGATAACTTTTATTACAGTGTATTGTTATAATCGTTCTATTTTATTATTAGTTATTGTCAATGTCTTTTTGTTTGCTTTGTTATTTTTATTGAGGTATAATTGGTTTATAACATTAAATATTTCATGTATATAGCCTTACATGGCTAATTCTGTGCTCACCCCCGAAAATCTACTTTCCATCCCTCACCTTACAGTTGATGCCCTTTTCTCACTTTATCCTCCCTTTCCCCTTCCCCTCTTGTAACCACTACTCTGTTCCCTGTATCTATATACAAACAAACATAGCGCATGTAAGGTTTAGTATTATCTGAACCTGGATGGGGTGGGGGGGCCATTGTATAGGTAAACTTTTAAGTAAATATATTTATTGAATTGCAATCTATCTAAAGAAAGGTGCACAAATCATAAAAGTGGAACAGTTTGATTTTTCACAAAGGGAGAACACTCTTCTAATTACCATTCATATCAAAAATCAAAGTTTTGTTAATAAGTGGGAGTTCCCCTCAAGTCCCTTCCCAGTTACTAACCCACCCTCTGAGCCAAAAATAACCTATATTATGACAGTTAAACCACAGCTTCATGCTACTTATTTTTAAACTTTCCATAAATGAATCAAACATACTCTTTCCGAATGACAAGAGCACGTGTCCTCATGGGTCCGGCTTCCTTTAGTTCACGGTTATGTTGGTCATATTCATCTATTGTAGTTAATTATTTTAATTGCTGTATAGTTTTTCATTTAAACCATTCATTGTTTATTCTTTATCCTCTTTTGGTATCAGAGTTGTACTGGTCTTGTAAAACGAGTCAAAAATTGTTTCCTTTTTTGTTTTTATGTATTTTGGATGAGTCTGTGTATAATGTTATTTCTTCCTTAAACACTTGAAAAAATAAGATGTGAATACATCTGGTCCTAGAGTTTTCTCTGGAGGATAGCTTTCAATAACATATTTGATATATTTAATAAATATAGAAATAATTAGTGCTTGTAATTCTTCTTGTATCAGATTGAAAACCTATATTTTACTAGGAATTTGTTCACTTAATATAATTAAAAAATCATTGGCATAAAGTTATTCATAATATTCTGTTATCTTAATATTATTGGTTTTTCTCCCAATCCTTAGATTGATCATTTGGTTTACCTTTTACTCTAGCAGTCTTTAAAATAGGGAGCTTTTAACATTACTATTTGGTATATAGTATTTTTAAAATTTTTTGACTAGTTAAGTGTGCTCCAATTTGTTGTTTCCTTTCTTTTAATTTTTGGCAATTTAATTTGTACTTCTGTTTTTAATGGTATCAGAAGATACTTAGCTCACTGATTTTCAGCCATTCTTCTTTTCTAACAAATACTGTCAAGACTACCATTTCCCTCTATTCATTATTTAGGTTGCATCCTACATGTTTTGAAAACTTACATTTTAGTCATCATTAAAATATTTTCTAATATTTCATCATGAATTCTTTGATCCATGGATTTTATTTTTTAGAAATATATAGGAAAATTAAAACTTTACTATTTTCTATTGATCTGTGGTTATAGAATACACTCTATGACTTCAATCCTGAGAAATTTGTCAGGACTTACCTTAAGGCTCAGCATATGGTTTTAAGCTGTTGAGTACAGATTTCTGTATATATAAATAAGATTAAGTTTGATTATCATGTGATTGAAATCATCTATCTTATAAGATATGTAAGTAATTTGAATCTATTTCTTCTATTAGTTACTGAACAAGGTGGTTAAAATAACAAACAGATTGTAAATTATCTATTTCTCTTTTTATTTTTATCAATTTCCTTTTTCATGACTATACTTTTAGGTGCATACAAATTTAGAATCTTTAACATTTTGTTGGACTGAATATCTCATCATTATGGAAATTTTTTATTAGGATCTACACTGTCTGCTATTATACTCACTACATTTGGTGGCTCAGTGGTAAAGAATCCACCTGCCAATGCAGGAGACGTGGGTTTGTTCCCTGGGTTGGGAAGATCCCTTGGAGAAGGAAATGGCCATCCATCCCAGTACTCTTGCCTGGAGAATCCCATGGACAGAGGAGCCTGGAGGGCCACAGTCCACGGGGTCACAAAGACTCGGACACAACTTAGCACATCTGCATTGTTTTCGTTTAGTCTGCACACCATTTCTGTTTCAATTTTTAGACATTCTTTATCTACAGCTGTTCCCTTCTCAGATATCGACAGATTATATCTATATTTTATATCTCCTACACGTATATGTCATATGTTTCATCTATACATTTCAAATACATATGTATGTGCTTCAGTTCAGTTCAGTTGCTCAGTCATATCCGACTCTGTGTGACCCCACGAACCGCAGCACGCCAGGCCTCCCTGTCCATCACCAACTCCCGGAGTTTACCCAAACTCATGTCCATCGAGTCGGTGATGCCATCCAGCCATCTCATCCTCTGTCGTCCCCTTCTCCTCCTGCCCCCAATCCTTCCCAGCATCAGGGTCTTTTCCAATGAGTCAACTCTTCTCATGAGGTGGCCAAAGTATTGGAGTTTCAGCTTCAACATCAGTCCTTCCAATGAACACCCAGGACTGATCTCCTTTAGGATGGACTGGTTGGATCTCCTTGCAGTCCAAGGGACTCTCAAGAGTCTTCTCCAACACCACAGTTCAAAAGCATCAGTTCTTCGGATCTCAGCTGTCTTTATAGTCCAACTCTCACATCCACGCATGACTCCTGGAAAAACCATAGCCTTGACTAGAAGGACCTTTGTTGGCAAAGTAATGTCTCTGCTTTTTAATATGCTATCTAGGTTGGTCATAACTTTCCTTCCAAGGAGTGAGCATCTTTTAATTTCATGGCTGCAATCACCATCTGCAGTGATTTTGGAGCCCCAAAATATGAAGTCTGACACTGTTTCCACTGTTTCCCCATCTATTTCCCATGAAGTGATGGGACCAGATGCCATGATCTTAGTTTTCTGAATGTTGAGCTTTAAGCCAATTTATGCTTCATATATGTGTAATTATCTACTTGTTTTATTCAATTTGATCATCTTTGAAAAAATTTATGCCATCTTTTAAATTTTATCCAATCTTTTCATTGGCACATGTAATCTATACATACTATGGTTCATTTTCTGATACACTTAAACTTAAATTCCTCTTCATTTTTCCTAATTACCAACATACTTTTTCTCCTTTTTTCTTTCTTCACTTGAATAAATCTGGCATTTTTATCTTGTTTTAGCTCGTTACTACATATTCTCCTTTTATTTTTTAGCATAGAGATGACTACACTCATCTTTGGCTTTAGAAGCTAATATAAATTGATCTAGAAATTATACTTGATCACATCTTTGAGTGTTCAAGGTCATTATATACTTCAAATAATTCACTATTTTATGTATTTAAATGTATTTAGATATATGCACATATGTTTATCATTAATACCTATTTCTGTTGCTCTTCATCCCTTCCTCTATTTCTTTCTTTTAATCTAGTTTTTTTTTTTTTTTTAATTTAACAAGGTTTCTTTATAGTTCTTTTACTGTGTGCTTCTGGAAATAAACTTGTGGAGTGTGTATGTGTCAAGGCATCTGTAACTTTAATTTTTGAAAACTATTTCTGGTGAATAGAATTCTAAGTTAGCAGTTACTTTGAACACTTTAAATATATCAGTTTTCTTCTCATACTTATCAACTCTGCTGTAAATTCAACTGTCACATTTTCTATGGATATTTTGAGTAATATGTCATTGCTCTTTAGCTACTTCTGAGATTTTTCTGTGTTTTGAATTTTTAGTATTTTACCTCTGATGTGCTGGCATGCAGTTGTGTGTGTGTGTGTGTGTGTGTGTGTGTGTGTGTGTGTGTGTGTGTCTGCGCTTATCTTGATTTATGCTTATAAAGCATCTTAAAATCTTGGGCTTTATGCTTTTCATTAGTTTTAGAAAATTATTATCCAGTACAACTTCAAACTTGTCTTCTGGATCATTCTCTCTCCTTCTTTGAAGATACTCAAATTGCATGCATATTCTAATTTTTCATTGCATTGAAAATATAATTGTGTTTTTCTATGTATTTCTCATTTTTTTGTCTCTATTCTTTAGGGTGAATCTCTTTCTCTTTTAGTTAATTTGTCTTATCTTTCCACATCTAATCTGCTGTCATACCCATGTATTCGTCTTAATTTTGCTTATGTTATTATTCAATGCTATGCTTTCCTTTTGACTTTTTCACTGTAGATTACTTGAGGAAATTATCAATTTGGGATCTATTTTTTAAATATGTTAATCACATTTATTTTAAAATTTATGTCTAATAATGTGAGTTTCTGGAGTTTGGGGTGGGGATATATTTCTATCGTGTTTTATTTTTCTGCTGCTTTATAATGATTTAATCCTACCTTTTAAAATGCTTGAAAATTGTTGATTAAATGATTAAATAGATTTAATTTAAAATATCTATTACAAGCTGGAATCAAGATGCAGGGAGAAATATCAATAACCTCAGATATGCAGATGACACCACCCTTATGGCAGAAAGCAAAGAAGAACTAAAGAGCCTCTTGATGAAGGTGAAAGAGGAGAGTGAAAAAGCTGGCTTAAAACTCAACATTCAAAAAACTAAGATCATGGCATCTGGTCCCATCACTTCATGGCAAATAGATGGGGAAATAATGGAAACAGTGAGAGATTTTATTTTGGGGGGCTCCAAAATCACTGCAGATGGTGACTGCAGCCATGAAATTAAATTGCTCCTTGGGAGAAAAGCTATGACCAACCTAGACAGCATATTAAAACGCAGAGACATTACTTTGCCAACAAAGGTCCTTCTAGTCAAGGCTATGGTTTTTCCAGGAGTCATGTGTGGATGTGAGAGTTGGATGGTGAAGAAAGCTGAGATCCGAAGAACTGACGCTTTTGAACTTTGGTGTTGGGGAAGACTCGTGAGAGTCCCTTGGACTGCAAGGAGATCCAACCAGTCCATCCTAAAGGAGATCAGTCCTGGGTGTTCACTGGAAGGACTGATGTTGAAGCTGAAACTCCAATACTTTGGCCACCTGATGCAAAGAGCTGACTCATTTGAAAAGACCCTGATGCTGGGAAAGATTGAAGGTGGGAGGAGAAGGGGAGGACAGAGGATGAGGTGGTTGAATGGCACCACCGACTCGATGGACATGACTTTGGGTAAACTCTGGGAGTTGGTGATGGACAGGGAAGCCTGACGTGCTGCAGTCCATGGGGTCTCAAAGAGTTGTACATGACTGAGAGACTGAAGTTAACTGAACTGATGCTGAATCTGAAGCTTCAATACATTAGCCACCTGATGCAAAGAACTGATTCATTGGAACAGACCATGATATTGGGAAAGATTGAAGGCAAGAAAAAAAGGGGACAACAGAGGATGAGATGGTTGGATGGCATCACGGACTCGGTGGACATGAGTTTGAGCAATCTATGGGAGTTGGTGATGGACAGGGAAGCCTGGTGTGTTGCAATCCATGTGGTCGCAAATATTTGCACACGACGGAGGAACTGAACTGAACTGAACTGAAATATTGCAAAGTTGTCTAAGGTTTTCATTGCAGTCATCTCCCTCCAGAAAGTATTTTCTTTTGGTTTCTGGTAGGCAGTGAGAGTGAATATCATCTTAAATATAGCCTGCCTATGCACTCAGTTGTATCTGACTCTTTGCAACTCTATGGAATGTAGTCCTCCAGGCTCCTCTGTCTGTGGAATTTCCAAGGCAAGAATACTGGGGTGGGTACCATTTCCTATTCCATGGGATCTTCCCATTTTCCTACTCCAGGGGATCTTCCCAATCCAGGGATCAAACCTGGGTGTCTTGCATCTTCTGCATTGGCCAGCAGAGTCTTTAACACTGAGCCACTGGGAAGCCCTAAATCTAGCCTAGAAGTGATCAAATTAAAACCTCACTCTAAGTCTTTGTGAGGTCTAGCCTTTTTCTGACTCACCTTTATGCAATGCAATTCAAAAGAAATATAATGTGAGACAAACATATCATTTCAAATGGTTCATTTAAAAAGTAGGAAGGAAAAGGAGAAAGTACCATGAATTATTACTTTATTTAATCAAAATAAATCTGAACTATTATTGCTTTAGCATATTATCAGTGTAAGTTTTTAATGGGATAATTAACATTCTTCTTTTTTGTAGTAAGGCTTTAATATCTGCTTTGTATTTTACACTTACAGTATATTTCGATTTGGACTGGGTGTATTTTACATGCTTCATAACCACATTATAGCTTGTGGCTGCTTTATGGTACAATAATTTACTCCTAAATCATAGCCTTCTGATAATTGTGACTGGAACTCTGGACTGTTTACTGTGATGCCCTTTTTTTGAGGTTCCTGGCTTCCAATTTTATTTCTCAACTTCATGAGACTTCCATAATTTCTGCTTGACTTCCTAGACTTTTAACTGCCACTTTGTGTTTCTTTTAGCTATGAATCAGCGAATTCCTTCATGGGAAGTGTGGAACAGAGTATCAAGCTCACCTAAACACACTTAATTCTCTCTGGCATTTTGGTCTCTCAAGTCCTGGTTGCCTGGGTAGCATAGGACTCCAGGATTCTGTCTTTCCTTGTAATACTGTTGCAGGAAGGGGGACCCTTTCCAGGGCCCAAAACTGGGCTCTTGTCTAACACCCAGAAATGAATTGTCTGAGAAGACACATGTGCTGACAAAGCAAGAGATTTTATCAGGAAGGGGCGCCCGGCAGAGAGCGGCAGGCTAAGGGAACCCAGGAGAGTGCTCTGTCACATGGCTTGCAGTCTCAGGTTTTATGGTGACAGGATTAGCTTCTCTGTTGTCCTTAGCCAATCATTCTGACTCAGAGTCCTTCCTGGTGGGGCACGCATCACTCAGCCCAGGTGGATGCCGGAGAGAAGGATTCTGGGAGGTGGTTGGGCATGTGGTGTCTCCTTCTGACCTTTCCCGAACTCTTCCTGTTGGTGGAGGCTTATTAGTTCCATATTCCTTACCAGGACCTCCTGTCGTGAAACAACTCATGCAAATGGTTACTCTGGTGCCTGGCCAGGGTGGGCGGTTTCAATCAGTGTGCTTCCCCTAACAATACTGTCAACAAGCAGCTCAGATTCCTGGCTCTTTCCTGTCATTTTTCGCTTAACTTAGTAGTCTCTTGGACCTGTGTTCCATTTTTTTTCTTGAAAATTATAGAAGCCCTGGTGTAAAATATACAAATATCACAGTACATGCCACAGAATAATCAGTGATAAATATTATCCCAGTGAGATGCAGGGATACGTGCCCCATTCAATTATTCACTGTAAAATGAGAACAAGAGAATTTCAGGCCTTGAATCATGTGTGATTTATGTTAAGAATGATACATCATCTAAGTCTACCTTTATTGAGGTAGAGACTATTGACAACAAAATCCCCAAGCTAAAAGAAGTAACGAAAATTAATTTAAAACTGAAGGGGAAAATGAGAAGTGCTCAGTAACCAATTCTCAGAAGGCCTAAAGGAAATCTCAAGAAAAAAATAATAAAATTGCAAAACTAGTTTCTGAAATAAAGAAAAAATATTTCTAAACGAAATCTCTTAAGTGTGGAAAAAATCTTGGAATCTTACTTGTTATCTGAATTCAATATGATGTGGAAAATTATGTGTTATCCAAATATTAGTTAACTCATTTCTAAGCAAAATTTATTGGATTTATTGGTTTGCAATGTTGTGCTGGTTTCAGGTGTACAGTAAAGTTTATCAGTTATACGTTTACATATATCCACCCACTTTTAGATTCTCTTCCTGTATAGGCCGTTACAGAATACTGAGCAGAGTTTCCTGTACCTTGCAGTAGGTCCTTATTAGTTATCTTAAGTCAACTCATTTTTTTAAGTAGATAGAACTATATTCAAATTCAAACAGAGCTAATCTGGGATAAAAATGTCAACATGGAGAGTGTAAGAAAGTGTTTGAGTTTTCTTATTGCTTGTACTGATCACAATTCCCAGGCCAGGCAATAACTGCTTAGAATGAATATAAGTAACTATTTATTTAATTGCTTTTTCATGTGTTAAAAACCCATGTGAAGTGACTCAGTTGTGTCCGACTCTTTGCAACCCCATGGACTGTAGCCTGTCAGGCTCCTCCATCCATGGAATTTTCCAGGCAAGAATACTGGAGTGGGTTGCCATTTCCTTCTCCAAGGTATCTTCCCGACCCAGGGATTGAACCCCAGTCTCCCGCATTGCAGGCAGACTCTTTATCGTCTGAGCCACGGAGGAATCTATACATCAAAACCTATACATCAATATAATGCTTCCTCTTAGGATCAGCTTCACTTATTTCATCTTGTTGCATATTCACTACCACACCAAAAACAGAGACTGGACACTCAGTTGCTTAGAAAATATTTATCTGGATGCCAGACCATTCCTAAACCATTCCTCTTTGCTCCACTTTGATTTCTCCTACAGAACTGTTCAGCCTCATTTGTGCGGTCACCTAGCACTGGAAGCTGAGGTCTTGATGCAGCTATCACAAAGACAGTATGTTCAAAGACTGGTTGAACCATGTTCAGAAGTAAATAGAAGAGCACATATGTCTGGAGAGACAAAAGTAGGGAGCCCTCCAACATTACCCTTTTATCCCAAAGCACAATGACCATATTCCTAAGGAAATAGACAATTTTTAATGGTGTTCTAAGACCAGTCTCTGCCTTTCTATCCACCCTCATCTTACCTATCTCTCCCCACTGTCCCAATATCACTGGATCTTTTCTGATTCTCAAATGTATTTAACTTTCATTCTACACTGTATGGAGAAGGAAATGGCAACCCACTCAAGTATTCTTGCTTGGAGAATCCCATGGACAGAGGAGCCTGGTGGACTATAGTCCACGGAGTTGCACAGAGTCAGACATGACTGAGCGACTAACACTACACTGCATGGGCTTCCCTGGGGACTCAGATGATAAAAGATCTGCCTGCAATGCAGGAGACCTGGGGATGGATCCCTGGGTCAGGAAGATCCCCTGAAGAAGGGAATGGCTATCCAATCCAGTATTCTTGCCCAGAAAATTCCATGGACAGAGGAGCTTGACGGGCTGCCATCCACGGGGTCGCAAAGAGTTGGACACGATGGAGTGGCTAGCACACTCCACTGTATATTTACCCATATTGCTACTCTCTCTAAACCTCCTAAACCCTCTCAGACAGGTTCAGTTCTACATATCCTAAAAGCCCAGCTTTGGTTACATTCCCTGTGTATGTATTCTCAGAACCTCTGGATCTCATGGAGTTTGTATGAGTTGAGATTTGCAGTTTTGTAAATGATTCTCTTCCTTGGATCAGCAAGGACATGGATCACTTTTTCTCGTGCTTCATTATTCCCAGTGCCTGTGTCAGTGCTTGTGTCAAAGTGCATAACTTTTCATCTTCTGATAAACTTTCCTAGGATTCTAAGAACTTTTTGAAAATTATTTCGTATAAGAAACAATCAAATTATTGTGATTTAAAAAAAAATTAAGCTTAGAAAAAATAAATTTAGAGTTGGAATGGATTTTTGATAAAATAACACATAATCCTTCATCTTCTTCTTCATCTTCACTTCAATTTGCTGAACTAGTCCATCCTAAAGGTAATCAGTCCTGAATATTCATTGGAAGCACTGATGCTGAAGCTGAAACTCCAATACTTTAGCCACCTGATGTGAAGAACTGACGCACTGGAAAAGACTCTGATGCTCGGAAAGATTGAGGGCAGGAGGAGAAGGGGACGACAGAGGATGAGATGGTTGGATGGCATCACCCACTCAATGGATGTGAGTTTGAGTAAGCTCCAGGAGTTGGTGATGGACAGGGAAGTCTGGCGTGCTGCAGACCATGGGATCACAAAGAGTCGGACAAAACTGAGTGACTGAACTGAACTGGACTGAATCACTTCACCTCACTGATAAGAAAGCTGAGGTCCAAAAAGTACCAGTGATTTGTTACTTTAGCTTATTATTTTTTTTCTTTTTTAAAATTTATATAATTTTTAATTGAAGGATAATACCTTTACAGAATTTTGTTGCTTTCTGTCAAACATCAACATGAATCAGCCATAGGTATATATGTATGTCCCCTTCCTCTTGAACCTCCCTTCCATTTCCCTCCCAATCCCACCCCTCTAGGCTGATACAGAGCCCCTATTTGAGTTCCCTACTTCAGCTTGTATTGATGATGATAACAATATCCAAGCCATCACAGTCAATAGCAGACTAGACCACGATGAATTTCCTTTATCCACTACAGCACATTCTCAGAGATTCTCGGCAGTGATATAACAGCACAGCAATGATAAGGTGCCAAAGTTTTTAGAGGATTTGTTTTCCTCAGAGAATCAAACTAATGTTACCACTAAAACTGAGTCGCTCTAATTTACACACACTTGAAGAGCAATTTTAGTGTTTTTTTTTTTTGTAATAAAGACATTTATTAAATTAGCTAGAACATTTTACCTACAAGTACAGAAAGCCTAACAAAAGATGGTTTATGTAATAATAACCTTCATATGTCACATAATACTCAGTCCAAGGATGGGGCAGTGTGAGGATAATTCACATGTTTAATGATATAATCCGTGAGTCAATTTCTTTTTGTCTTCCTGCTCTGCAAATCTTAACATATTGGCCCCTATCCTCATAACTTTTTCTTTTTTATTTTTTTGGTTGCAGTATGACTGCAGAAGTTCTAAGCATCATATACTCACACAAAGGCTTCTAAAGTTTGTCAGTGTTTCTTCCAATTTTAATAGCAAGAGAAATTTCCTCAGGATATCTAAAGTCTCACTGGCCAGAGCTGTGCTATAGACTCACTTCTGAACCAATTACTGGCAACACAATAGTATAATCACTATGGCTAACTCAAACCAATCAGCATTTTGTTTTTCAAAATTATTTTTATTATTGAAACATAGTTGATTTACAATGTTAGTTTCAGGTGTACAGCAAAGTATATTTTTTTTCAGATTATTTACAACTATAGGTTATCACAAGATATTGAATATAGTTCCCTGTGCTATACAGTAAATCCTTGTTGCTTATCTATTTTATGCATAATAGTGTGCATCTATTTATCCCAACCTCTTAGTTTATCCTCCCCCTCTCTTCCCCTTGGTAACCACACAAATTTGTTTTTTATGTCTGTGAATTTGTATCATCGTTTTAGATTCCACATATATGGTATAATATTTGTCTTTGACTTACTTTACTGAGTATAATAATCTCTGAGTCTATCTCTGTCAATCAGCATTTACTTTCTTATTTTGGATACGGGTACAGTTTCTCTTGAGGGCTTCCCTGGTGACTCAGTGGTAAAGGATCTGCCCGCAATGCAGGAGACCCGGGTTTGATCTTTGAGTTGGGAAAAACCCCTGGAGAAGGGAATGGCTACCCATTACAGTCTCCTTGCCTGGGAAATTCCATGGACAGAGAAGCCTGGAGGGATATAGTCCTTGGGGCTGCAAAGAGTTGGACACAACTAAGTGAATAACACTTTCACTTTTTCACAGTTTCTCTTGAAGCAAATGGCTACTCAGAAGAAGGGCAAGTGTGGAAGAAACTGATGTCTATAGGTAATGGATAGTCCTTGCCACATTTTTGTAAATATCAAATAACTGGCAAATTGGGATTCAACAAGCAAAGCGTTAACTATTTTTGATCATTGTCAAATTTCACATTAAGCTCGAATGATATTATTTCAACTTCCTTCTGAGTCTTAATCATGGGTAAAATACTTCAAATTTTAAACATCTTATAAGATCAAACTTTAATTATTCAGAACTCAGTCTGCATCTATTAAGTCTTGTAAAAATAAATGTTTTGGGGTTTTTTGTCATTACTCATTTTGTCATTACAGCTACTTATAGGATTCTGTCTTAAGAGGAACAAAGACTAACTATTTGCATGAAACTGATCAATATGAAGACACATGCGGAGGATCTGACTGTATTGTGTCAGATAAAATTAGTATGCCAGGAGCTCAAATGTCATAAAGACAGAAGACTCAACTTCATAAGGAACTTATTAGTGGTCAGACATAGTGCATTGTCCTACACATACATATGCTGTCTACGCCAAACATCCATGATGCTATCTTAATGAATAGAGGAAGAACTCATTTTGGATCTTTAAAGTTTATCATGAAGTTGAATAATTACACTGACTATTGGAAAAACAGGAGCTGTCAAATTTTTCATGTTCCTTTCTCATATAAAAATATTATTTCTCTCCCAATCTTCCCCCGACACTCAACCATTGTACATCATATCAAATAAACAGATAAAAATATTAATTTCCCCATCTCTGTTCTACACTATAAATGTTCATGTTTATTTATAATCACACTGATCCTCTTGGGCTGCAAGCGGACTTAGAGAGAATGTCCCCATGTCCATTTATTCAGTCTACATCACACTTAACACAGAGTCACGTGCAGAAATGTGCTTTGTGATCAATATCATGAATTGGACTATGAAAGGTAAAATTAAAGTGAATTTTATACTCATTTAAAAATAAATGGTAGCTTCCCATTCAGGAGAAGAACACCGTTACAGGAAAACTATGATCTAAACTTTATCTTCTCATGAATACTAATATTTGATGTCAAATTAAAGAATGGAAAGAAAAAAAGTATTATAATGACTCAACAAGAACTAGACACTTTGTTATATATAGCTATATGTGCATATATAAAACTATATATATATATATATATATATATACACACAACTGTACATAGATATATAACTATACACACTCACACCATACACACATATGAAACTATACAAATATTGACAAAAACACAAATAATTTTGCTTTACTAATTGAAGCTGGAGGCCACAGAAACCAATCCCGTTAATCCAACCACCGACGCTATGAGAGAGCTCAGAGCCTTGGAGTCGGAGTATTTTTTGGAAGATGATGGCAAGTAGAAAACGTAGACCAAGATCTGGTCCAGGATACAGGCTCTAGATTAGACCCTCCTCTGGCCCCACTGCCCCTACCATCTCCGGCAACTCATTTCTGGAACTGCAAAATCCCCACCACTCATTTCCACACTTCTGAGGCCAAAATAAATTATTTCTACAATGTCCCCGTATCTTTCCATTACTCCTTTAGCATAAATTCCCGGTTATGTAAGCCTAAGACCAAAACCTCACTCCAGCTACTAAGGAAAGAGAAAACAGGATTGCAAATTCTCTTTTTTTTTTCTGAAATGGGGCTCCACCAAACCCATGCACTGGGGAAATTGTCCAAGCTACCGAGGGCGTAGAGATACTGAGCAAGCAGGAGAACAAAAGTGCTACCATCAGTTGTCATTTGTGTAAATACTTCTTCCTGTGCTTAGATTTCCAGAAAGGAATAAAGAAATGGAAACTTGGAATGTCACATAACCTTGCAACAATAAGCATATCCACTCTGTCCCCAAAGGGAGGCAAAGTGATGTCTTGTTAGTTATTTCAATCCAGCTCAAGACCCAGTGATGCCCATTCCTGCTATACAAGCACCATCCCATGTTGAAATTTGGCTTTCATGAATCAAATCTTCAGTAGTGTACACCATATACAATAATGAAGGAAAATAAACATAAATTTGAGATTAAGGTATGTAAATATATTCATCACACAGCAAAACCAGAAATGTAGGTGTCATTACCTTCACTTCTACAACTGTATGAAAGCAAAGCCTCTGTTTATGACTTCTCTCCTTCATCACTCGCTCTGCATACTCTGCCTTCAACGAGCACTGCAGCTGACCAAGTCGTTTTTTAGCCTAGCAAGTCACCGAAGCCTCTGCTGTTGTTGCATCCAAGCCTTTGGCAGTCTTCCTAGTTTATGATTTTTTTCTTTCATTGAACCATACCATCATAATAAGATAAGAAGGTGCCCTGAGAGATCACATGTGTTCCATCCACAACCCTCCTTCACTGTAAAGTAATAACCTTATTTTTTTCTTCACAGTCAGGATCAGTCACACCAGCCAATACTAAAATGTGTATCATTTCTTTTCTAGAGTCATATGAAGCTGAAAATGACCAGGCTGTGAAAGAGCTTCTACACCTGGTGAAACATGCTTATTGTGGACTAACATCTATAAACCTCTAGATCTCAAATTTATGAGAATGAAAAGCAAAAAATTTTAAAGTAACCGAGATTTCACAATAGGTTATTCAAGGATTCTATAGTGAATGATACTTCTGGGTTATGGCAAATATATAGTAAGTCTAATGACTCAGAACATAGCAATCCTTTTCCTTTTTTCCTCTCGAGTGTTTTCCCAGGAGAAGAAATAATATGTGGAAATCTGCAACAATATTAGAGCAGTAAGAACCCTTATTGTATATTTCTTGAAGATGCTTAATGGGCAAAGACACAAATCCATCTTAAATATATATTCCAGTGAAGGAAAGTGACACAGCCTATTTTGGAAGTATTCCTATGTTATTATCCTGTTATGGACACCTGGATGGTCCTCTTAGATATAATATATATCTACATTTTCGTGTCACTTCTGGTGTATGGTAATGTGGACATCCATCAGTGGACACAGCCTGAATGGTCTTGGTAAAGGGGAGGTCTGAGTTTTTTAATACACAATGAGCCATCATGGAACCTTGTTCCATGTCCATTTGAAATACACAGCTGAGCAAAGAAGGATACTTCAAGAAAATCACTACTGATTAGTACGAAGCTCCTCTGCAATGGGTGTGACCTTTTGTAAGCATTCCAAAATAACCTTACAATCTGAGACTTTTTCTGAAAGATACATACCTCCTCCCTAAATGTCCTTGCTACACATGTCCAAACTTGACCTTCTAATCCCCTGACTACACTGTCAAACTATTAGCCAGATCAGTGGGTCACTAGAAAATTCACTGTAGTGGTAAAACCATGTATTTTTGTGAAATTTATCTTCAAATTTGGGGCTTTTTTGGTTTGGTAAAAAAATCCAAACTCAGTGGTAAAGAATTCACCTGCCAGCGCAGGAGATGTGAGTTTGATTACTGGGTCAGGAAGATCCCCTGGAGAAGGAAATGGCAATGCACTCTGAGAAATCCCACAGACAGGGGAGCCTCGCAGGCTACAGTCCATCGAGTTGCAAAGAGTCGGACACGACTTAGTGACTAAACAACACCTTCAAACTTATGCCCTGCATGAACCTTGCCAAAGTATTTAAGATTGCCTATAATTATTTCTCTCCAGATGCTATCACTGTGGATTATCTATGTATCAGTAGTAGACCATCAAAATGTGCTTGGGAATGATGACACATTCAAAGTCTCATTGGAAACTAACAGGAACATAGTTGAAAACATAAGACAAGATGTTTAGAGTATATTGCCATTCTTGTTTGTTTAGGCAAACTTCTATTGATGCTTTCTGTTGGGAGATAGAGGAAAACCATTCCCAAATCCACAAATGCATTCCAAGTGCCAATGAATGTACTGAGTTTCTCCAGCACAGGAATCACGTCTGGAACAGCAGTTACCCTTAGAACCAAATCTATTTCGCTTAAGGTAATTCAGGCTTATTGTGGTTCACTTTCTGCACTTCCGCTATTGGAAACACAGGTGGGGTTATGTTAGGATCACCACTCCTTATCTCTCAAGTCTTTGATAGCAGCACTAGTCATACTTCGGAGAAAAAGATTTTCTAGGGATGGGTTATTGCTCTTAATTTTTTAATTTACCATATTTCATTAAGAATAAGAAAGTCCAGAGGAAACTACTTTATGGCTAATCAAAACTAGTGGAAATTTTGCTAGTATTGGGGTGTGTGTATTGTATTCCGAGAATAGAATGATTTGGAGGTCCATTGAGCCAAATATTTATTATCCAATATTATCTGCAAAAGGTCTATATACTATCATTTTCCCGGTGGCAAATGACTCCATATTCTTTTGAGAAAGACCTGGAGAAAGGCTCATGATATCTACTTTGATATTATTGCAAGGTCCAATCATAATGCTATCCACCTCCCTGTCATTCAAGGAGACCTGAGTCTAGGGACTGATTCAAGGATTGGGACTGGGTTTAGAATAATAAACATATATATAATCTCTCAAGTTTGACCAGAATTCATCATACATGAAGTTCCACCCTCCCTCAACATCCACAAAGTATTGTGTATATTCTTTAGAAATCTTCTAGAAACTTTGAATCTGCTTTGTTGTAAAGAATCTCCAAATGATTAGCCAGGGTCAAAGACTCTTGAGGGTCTGTTTACCATGCTAGCCTTTTTATTTGAAGATTAAATGAAACTACTTGGTCTCTGCTCCTTTGCAATCCTCCTACCTACCGAAACTAGAAAACTGTTTCAAGTACAGTCACTCTCATAAGCATCTTAAATCCTAAGCAAATTACAAATAAGCACATTTCATAGATGCTGACGCTCTCATGACACAACGTTTCCCAAAGTCTTGGTAAGGAGAGTGTCTTTTGATCTTTCTCAGGGGAAATAGTTAGGAAATGATTTGTAGTAAGACAAGATAAATGCAACCCAATCTTCCAAACCTAAAGTTAAGGAACTTATCCTAGGTATTATGCCAAGGAATTATTTTGGTATTTCATCTATTTTCTTTCTTTTAAGTACAGGTTACTTTTGAGCTCCAGGTTGCAGATTTTAGGCATTCATCCAAGCAAATAATTAAATCCCAGGAAATCCAACCAGCCTCCTGAAATCATATCAATTAATTTGATCAAATCAAAAATAATACTCTTCCTTCATTTTAAGAATAAGCTCAGATCCATTCCTACACATATTTTCCAGATTTTGGTCAACAGGAATTATTAAAGTCATATAGATTTTTTAACATAAAAGCATTCTCTGGAAGTTTTGCTATTGTAATTTCTTCCGGAAGTATTCTGGGATATAATGCTTGTTACATTTGGGGAGGTAAGAAGAGTTTATAAATGCTCACAACAGATGGCTAACAAGAATGTTCCACTTTTAAGGTAAAATTTTTAAGAGAGAGGAATACTTAGAATGCCTTCATGCAACAGTGAAAAATCTCATCAATAAGGAAGAAGGGCTTCTAAGGGAATTGAAAGACCCCTGAATTTTCCCCATACATTTTCCTGTAAATTCTATTTCTTTTTTTCCTGATCACTGTCCTATTGATCTAAGACCTAGAGAAGCTTTGAATTTAACTGATATTATCATTCAGTGTCTGCCAGTTAAACACTGAATTTAGGTTATGCTGCTGCTGCTGCTAAGTCGCTTCAGTCGTGTTCGACTCTGTGCGACCCCATAGACGGCAGCTCCTCAATGTCAGCGTAAGCTCAAACAAGAAATGAGGGGTTTAAACTATCTGAATCTTCCCATATAGCCTCAATTTAATTCTTATAGTTCTAATCCTTTTCAATCATTTTCCTAACTTTGACATAAAATATTTAGTGAAGCTTTGAATTTAGTAGATATTGTAATGTGGCTTAAACCCTAAATTTTGGCAGCTTCCACTCTATGGATCAAGAAAGTCACTGGAATTTAATTGATGTCTTTAACAAAATTTTTGAGGTGATTTTAGCTTGTCATCACCTTTCAGCCACCTTGGCTTCCCCTTGTCTTTCATCTATGGCAGTGACAGAAAGGGCATTCAAAAGCTGCCTTTCAGGAAGAGCATATTCTAGATGACAACAGGCCATCACTTGTGGTATTCTATTACATATCATGTGTTTCCATATTTCCAACCTAGAAGACTATACTAACTCCAAATAGTTAAGACAATCCATTCTAAATACGTATACTAACCATGGATTCCATTGCTTATAAGTAACTCTCTGTTCCCAATGTCTATAAAGTTTGAATTTCTTGATTGCAAGCAACAGAAAACAACTGAGTCTAACTTAAGCAGAATAGAAATTTGCTGGAATGAATTTGTGGCAAAACTGACAGTGAAAAAAAAAATGGTTAGGATCCAGAAGAGATGATATAGCAGAGAAACATGCAACGTTGAAGTTCAGGAATGAAATGAATGGGTCACTGTTCTTAGACGTGGCTGCAACGGGACACAGATGCCACTGCCCCTTCCCATACTGCTGTCTCTGCCTTGAATGCTTCATAAATGGCTTTCACATTACTTTTCATACTGGTTTTCTAATGCCACCATAATAAATTATGCAAACAGTTTAAAGCAACAAAACATTATCTCACAGTTCTGTAGGTCAGAAATCTAGGCACAGCATGGCTAAGCCAGCTCTCTGCTATGGGTTTCAAAAAGTGGAAATCAAGGTGTCAGCAGGGCTGTGTTCCTTCCTGGAGGCTCTGAGGATGAATTACGATTTTTGGCAGAATTCAGTTCTGTGTGTTGCAGCACTAAGATTCCCATTTTCTCAATACTGTGAAATGTGTGTCACTCTCAGCATCTTAAAGGCCACAATCATTCTCTACTTCATGGCTCCCTGTCTCCATCACTACAGCAAACAATGGCAAGTAGTGTCCTTCTCCTGCCTAGAATCTCCTCCGACCTCCTCTTCTATGCACCTTGCCTCTGTCTTTCTTTTTTGCCTCATCTCCCTGACTGATTCTTCTGCCAACTTCTTCTGGGATTCATGTGATCACATTGAGCCCATCCAGATAATTCAAGATGTTCTCCATCTTTTTCTATTGGAATATAATTGCTTTACGATGTTGTATTGGTTTCTGTTGGACAACGCCATGAATCAGCCATGTCACAGACCTCCTCCTTCGCAAGCCCTCCTCCCCTTCTCCCATCCCACCCCTCTGGGTCGTCACGGAGCACCAAGCTGAGTCCCCTGTGCTATGCAGCAGCTCCGCACTAGCTCTCTGTTTTATACAGGGTAGTGCATATATGTCAGCACAACTCTCTCAATTTGTCCCTCCCCTCTCAAGACATTCTGGGGAGATAGAAATGTTCTGAGATTGTATGAGGGCTGTGGATTACGAATGTGTATTAATTTGTCAAATTATAGAGCTGAGATTTGTGCCTGGTAGTGTATGTGTTTTATCTAAAAAAAAAAAAAAAAAAAACCAGCAAAATTGTGATGAAATTGTGATAAAATTGTGATAAAATTTATCAAAATTGTGATAAAATAGAAGTAGAAAGAGGTGAGGGCTTCCCAGGTGGTTCAGTGGTAAAGAATCCACCTGCCAATGCAAGGAGACACAGGAGATGCAGGCTCGATCCCTGGATGGGAAAGATTCCCTCGAAGAGGAAATGGCAACCCACACAAGTATTATTGGCTGGAGAATCCTATGGACAGAGGAGCTGGATACTGGTAACTGTTAAAATACGTGTGATGGATACTTGGGGGTTTATTATACCTTTCTCTTTATATATGCTTGCATTTTTCATAATAAAAACTTTTAAAAGTGTGTAAAAAAAATAAAAAAAAGATACTCTCCATACTTTCAGGTCAGTTGATTAGTAAGTTTAATTCCTCTGGAAAGTCCTATATTAGCAGTACCTAGATTAGTGTTTGATTATGTAACCAGGGGATGGAATCTTAGAGACATCTTTGAAATTCTGTTTCTCATACTTCCATAAGCTACAAAAGCTAATCAGAACTTACAGCCTAAAAAAAAAATAGCATCACATGCCTTAACCTTGGTTTCCATGGAGGAGACAGAAACAAGATCTAGAACTGTAAGCTTCTAGAGTGAGGCCTAACATTCTACTTGTTCTATCACAATGAGTTTATCGATCAAAGAAACAAATGGGTTCAAATCCTGAATGTCCCCTCCAATAGTGAAATAACGTCCGCTCTTGGAAACAAAATTCTTTTGTTTCTTTAAATTGATGCATTTTATTATTTTAACCACATTAGTGAAATTAAACCATTAAATTTGCATCATTCAAATATACTTCGATTAATGCTAATCAACTAATTGAGGAGCAATCTACAAAAAGTTTTCTAATTAGCACTTGGCTCCCCAAATATCCATTTGCAATGAATAATTTATCACTTAACTGTGTCCTGAAGAAAAATAAAGGCCTGAAACATAAAAAAGTGATTCTACATTTACTATTAGCTTCATACTGCATAAGCACATGATTTGATTGTAAGGTTCTTTAAGAAAAGAATTATTAGGACATGTTGCAACTTCTTTGGTAAAAAATTCTCATCAAATGCTCTTACTTAAACAGGTAAGCTCATAAGTCATTCAAATGAAGTATAGCAAATATGAAAACACTTTTTATTTGCGAGGATAATTATACTTTATTGTCAAATCATATCCTTGTATGGGTAATGTGATGCTTCAAAGCCTGCTTCTAACTCCAACAGAGAACTTTTTTGTCAGAAGTCCTTGCCTAGGGCTTCCCTTGTGGCTCAGCTGGTAAAGAATCTGCCTGCAATGCAGGAGACCTGGGTTCGATCCCTGGTTTGGGAAGATGCCCTGGAGAAGGGAAAGGCTACCCACTCCAGTATCCTGGCCTGGAGAATTTCATGGAGCCCATGGTGTTGCCAAGAGTCAGACATGACTGAACAACTTGTACTTCACTTCAGTCCTTGACTAACTTACTCACTCCATGCAGTTGAATTATGTCAAATGTCTGCTGCAGACATTTTTTTTCTAAAAAAAAAAAAACAAACCTGAAAGGATTTTTTCATAAGAATTAATTTTTTTAACTGGATTACATTTTATTTTGTTTTTTAATATGACAATATAAATGTACTACAAAATGAATAAAAAGTATGAAATAAAGTTTTACTTTAGTTTCTATTACTTTCATGATTAAGATTTAATTATTATTGCCTGGCCATAAACAGCTCTAGTCCCAAAGACTCCTAGTCCAGAAGGAAAAACTAAATATAAACAATGTACAAAAAAAAAAAAAAATCAGGAATTTCTCTCAAAAAGGTTAACCTGAATGGATTTACTTCAGAGGTGAGCAAACTACCACCTGTGTACCCAAATCACTGAGTCTCCTGTTTTTCAAATTAAGTTTTACTGAACAGTCGTGCCCATCCATTTATATATTATCCATGGATGCTTTCACGTTACACTGGCTGAGCTGAATAACTGCAAAAGAGATTGTATAGCCTTCAAAACCTAAAAAATTACTATCTCACCCTTTCAAAGAAAGTTTGCTGACTTCTGACTTTTCTTACATAGGAATTTTTTTTAATGAATAAAATAAAATGTCGAGACATCAGCATCAAGTACAAGTCTAGGTGACCCAGCACAAAGTCCATTCTTGCCCTTTCAGCCAGGCTTCTCTCACTGTCCAAGTTACATATGACCAAGGAAACTACCTCTATCAGTTCCATCCCTTATTTTTATCTCCAAAAGTAAACCTTTCCTTCTTATGCCAATCTACATTAAACCCAGCTCCAAACTTCTACACAAGCTGCAGACAATTCTTTCTTTGGATCGTAACTACTGAAATTTCAGACTTTTCAGTTGAGAAACTACATTCTATTGTGCTATTTAATTTGTACAATTTTGAGACCTAACAAAACTGTTCCTTCTGAACTAAACTCTTTAAAATCTTTTCTGTGTCAAAACACCTAAGGAAAAATTTCAGCTTTAGTACTTTCTTTACTTTCAGAAAAAACAAAAATTAGACTTTGCTTTCTAGGACAGAATAGTATCTAAGAGATATTGCTATCAACCCCTCTCTTCTTTAAAAAAAGACTTTAAATATTTAACAAAACATTTTAAGCAATTTCTTTAAATGATTAGGTGTACTTGAAAGAAAGTAAGAGAAATCAGAGGTCATGAATGAGAAAGGAACACAGACTAAGGAGAAAAGCTATCCAATTAAGCAACTTGCTCTCTTGAGGATATACAAAGGTGCTGGAGTACCAGCGGCAAGGGGTGACTACAGATGATGCAATAAAATTACCGATGGACAGACTTTACATGAAAGTGGAACTCTCAGAAAAAGAATGAACTAGGTAAAGCAACTATTTCAGATCATCTACAAAACAATGAGTCTTGCTTCTGTTTGGAAGATAAACGAAAAGAACAACCTCAGCAGCATAACAAGTGGCCTGTCTTCATGTAAGATTGGGGATGAATTTTTTTATGCCTTTAGAAATTGCAAACATTGAACTATAATTTAAAGCAGGCCAGATCTCCGACGTTCTTTCACACCCGTCAGAAACATAAATCTTCCCTGGCAGAAAGCATTCTCAAAGCAGGTGTGAAAAATTTTACATAGCTTGTTCAACAAAACACAACTTCTTCACAAAAGCTCAAGGTACAAAAGAAAATAAGACACTGTAAGTGAGACACAGCAGAAACAGCCAAGAGCAAAATTCGGTCTGCAATGACTTCAATTATTATAATTGTCACATATGTAACTGTTTTAGCTATACATTTGAAAAGCAAGGGGAAAAAAACATGAATTTGGAGCAAATGACTACCAAAATATGATCAAATTTTTTACATTGTACAAAGTGAAGTAAGTCAGAAACACCAATATAGTATACTAACATATGTATATGGAATTTAGAAAGATGGTAATGATGATCCTATATGCAAGGCAGCAAAAAGACACAGGTGTAAAGAGCAAACTTTTGGACTTTGTGGGAGAAGATGAGGGTGGGATGATCTGAGAGAATAGCATTGAAGCATGTATATTGTCATATGTAAATAGATGACCAGTGTAAATTCTAATCTTGAAGCAGGGCACTCAAAGCAGGTGCTCTGGGACAACCCAGAGGGATGGGGTGGGGAGAGAGGTGGGAGGGGGTTCAGGATGGGGAACACATGTGTACTCGTGGCTGATTCCTGTCGATGTTTGGCAAAAACCACCACAATATTGTAAAGTAACTAGCCTCCAATTAAAGTAAACAAATTAATTTTTTTAAAAATCCCAGAAATGACAAATACAATAATTGAAATTAAGAAATTAGTAACGGTTTACATATTAGTTTAGACACAATAGAGGAGAGAATCATTGACCTGAAGGGTTAATCTGAAGAATTATTAGTAATAGTGTTCAAAGAGACAGAAAATATGAGAGTGAGGTTAGAGAGTCTAAGCAAACATATGTCTAATTAAAAATACATGTTTGATTATACTTCCAAGAGAAAATTTAGAGAATAAGAGAAAGAAAATAGAACTTGAAGAAATCTGGTCTGAAAGTTTCCTACAATTGTTTAAACACACAAATCCTCAGATTATTAAACCCAAGTGAGTCGCAAGCAAGATAAATTTTAAAAATCCACACTCAGATATATTGTAATAAAACAGCAGAACCCCACGGAAAAAGAGTGAATTTAATAACAGAGAGAAAAAATAAAATGGATTACCTTCAGAGAAATGACATGTTTTTACTGACAAATTCCCAAGAGTGAAAACAAAATATTGAAAAATGAAAAATTGCCTTTTAGAAGCCTGGGAGTAAACATCTATAATTTAAATGGTTAAATCTACTGAAGCAGTTTTTCAAGAAGATAAAAACTGGATGCGTTTGCCACAAAAAGATGTAATTTCTAAGGAGCTGCAATAAGAAGAAACAAAAAAAGCTAGCTCTAAAGGACATTCAGAAATATAAAGGAGATGGTAATTAAATGAGATACTTAACATTGCATTAATTTTTAAAATTAGTATTCAGCTAATAATGAAAATGTGCTTAACTTTATCACTGTAAAGTTATCATTATAAAGCATTAAACAGTGAAAATTATGAACAGATATTGTAAGTAAAGAGAGAGAGAGCTGATCATAATTAAAATACTCCAAGTCATTTGTTAAGAAGGTTGATAATATTTCCTTGGTCTTTGTTACAAGAAATCTGCAAATTAAAACTTACAACAAAACTACTAAAAAAAGAAAATAAGATTAATAATATCTAATATTATATCTAATAATATCTAAACCAATGTCTATCTATCTATCTAGATAGACAGACAGATAGATAGATATGGATTTGGAAAATTACAAGGAAGTAGGAAAAAGTGGAACAATGGAAAGGAGACAAATTTAAAATACAAAATAAATCCAAATAGTAGTAATCATAATACAAATTGATGATTTTTTTCCTTTAGAAGTTACACATTGTCAAAGTAGATTTAAAAATAAAAATAACAACATAGAAAGCATGAAAGTAAAAACTCAGATACACCAGGTAAGTGAAAGCCAAAAAGTCAGCTGGTGAGAGAGATTAAAATCAGTAAATTGGACTTTAAGAGAAAGATATCACTAGTGATAGAAAAATGGAAGAAGTAACAATACGAAAATAATATTTTCAACAAGAAAATAAAAATATGAACCTAAACATCTAGTCGTATGAATATATTTTGCATACAGTTGTATATACTTTAAGGATATGATGGGGCAAATGACAGAATTATAGTGAGAATTTACATTACCATAATTTTAGGTAACTCTAGTACGCCATTCACAATAACTGATAGTTAAATGAGAAATTCAGTCAGGACATAAAATATTTAAAAGCACAATCATCTAACCAACATATAAGCCATATTCCAAAATGTTAAAACACACAATCATCCATAAAACATAGAAAATATTAGCCAGTCATAAGGTAGGAGCAAATTTCAAAGGAAAAACAACTATATACAATATAATGCTTATTTGTATATACATATTTATTTAAAATATAGTAAATACATTTAAATACAAGTTTTCATTTGACTATTTACATATTTAAATGACATACTGAATATTATATATATATATATATATATTCCCTTAAAACAAATGGCAAAGCTTATGAACAAGTATTTCGTACTCTGATTCATTATCAATTAAAGATAAGCAAATTAAATACATAGTAAAAATAATAAAATGGCAATTTACAATAAGCCCTCCATATCCTCAGAATCTGATAAGTGAATTCAATCAACTGCAGATGAAAAATATTTAGAAAAATAAATTCCATAAGGCCCCATAAAGCAAAATTTGAATTTGCCATGCCTGGCAACTATTTATATAACATTCACAAATGTATCAGGTATTATAAGTAAGAGATGATTTAAGGTATAAGAGAGAATGTGTGTTGGTTGTTTGCAAATACTGTGCCATTTTCTATAAGGGACTTTAGCATATGAAAAATCTGGTATCTGTGGGGGTTCCCGGAACCAACCCACAGCAGATACCAAGGGATGACTATACTCAGTTTATTGGCATATGTTTAAATGTCTGGAAAATTCCCAATTTTAAAAGTCTGGAAAGTTCCAAATTTGGCAAGGATGCCAAGAAGTGGTAATTCTCATTCCCTGCTTGTGGAAACATTAAGTCATACCATCCCTCTGATAAAGAGTTTGCACTAATCTCTTCAACGTTGGACATTTACACAACTAATGAACCAGATTCCACATCCAGATCTATATACTTAGTACACGGGAATTCATTTTCTCAACTTCTCATCAAGCTTTTCCACTCAACCTAAGCTTTACCTGCTAAAGATAATGAAAAAGGAAAATAGTCACTAATATCGTCTTAGGTAAGAGGGAAACACTGGACTAATTATTCATATAAATATACCAGTTTTTATTTTTGTTTTCGTTTGTTCTGTTTGGTTCTTTGAGAGTTTTTTTAGTGGAGCGGGGGTAGGAACTGCAGACAAACTATACTGAAAGCTGGTCTAGAATCACTGGCCAATCATTGCATCCCTCTCCCTTTCATGGTAAGCGTTGCAGGTGGGTAGAGATCCTTCACTGAAAGCTCAGCAGACTAACTGCTCTGTGTTCCATGGAGACTGGGATGGCTTCACTGATTTCACTGGTGGGAAGCAGACTGTGAAAGTGCAAAAGGGTCAGTCATAACCCTGGGTGGTAAAGTTGGCATTTGGTCTTAGTTCATTTGAAGATAGCCTAAGGAGAGCCAGCAAGCCTCTCAGTTTTCTTACGCACTGAAGGACACTTTCACCTTTTCATACATGTTGATATAGAGGCCACAAGTAACATGTGTATTTAATACATCTGTAGACCCAGCTGTGGGTTCTGATCATTGTCTGAATGCCTCCCAGTTTTGGTCAGACCCAGTAACGTTTGCCTGGCTTTCCTGTTAACGGAACAGTTCATTACTCAGGATTCTTCTGCATGAAGCAAGAAAGAACATAGAAATGAAAATTGAAAATGTCGTTCTTGAAAATGACGATGTGTCCAGTAAGACCTCCAATTAAGTAAGAAGTCTCATTTCCAAATCATCCAACAAACATACACTGAGGACCTGTTGTCTGAATGGCCCTGTACCTCATGTTGGGAGAATAGGAAGCTGACCAAGAAACTGATTTTTCTCAAAGAATTTACTTTTCAATGAGAAAACCACAAATCAATAGCTAAAACAGAAGTTAAAATAAAATCTGTCTCAAAAGAGACCACACATCTTACAGTTGAAGTAGAATAATAAATAGATTGTGACTACAGTCACCAGAAGACTCCCTAAATCAATGGCATTCGCACAAGGGACTTTCAGAAACACCATGAAGACAGGCACCGAGTTACAAATATGCCTGCTCATGCAATGAGAATAGAGAGTATAAGCGGTGAAATTGATAAAATTTAGCAGCAGATGCAGCCAGAAGATTTTGAAACTTGATTACAGAAGGCCTTAAATGTCATTTTGGTGCATCTCAACTTAATTCTGCAGGCTGCCCAGGCCCTGAAGACTATGATGAATGGGGGAAATGTCAACTGACTTAGATTTTTAGAAAGATAACTTGGGCAGCATGATAATGACAGATGTGACCATCCGGTTAATGAGAAATACAGTGGTTAATGGGCTTCCCAGGTGGCATTAAGGGTAAAGAACTCCCCTGCCAGTTTGGGAGACATAAGAGAGGCAGGTTTGATTCTTGGGTGGGTAAGATCCCCTGGAGAAGGGCATGGCATCCCCCTCCTGTATTCTTGCCTAGAGAATCCATACGGACAGAGGAGCCTGGCGGGCTACAGTCCATCGAGTTGAAAAGAGATGGACACAATTAAAGTGACTTAGCGTGCACACGTGCACAGTACTGAAGGTATCCAGGTTTACTCATGTGGTCAAACAGATAAAAAAATCTCTTGTAGGAAGTTTTTAAGTTATTTTTTCCCATTTTATTTCCTCAAGCTTTTGTTTTGCTCAGAACCTGTTCAAATTCAGCCATCTACAGAGTTTTCTTCAAAAATATAATGGCATTTCAGAGACGTAAATACAATATTTCAATAAGGATTCTGAGAAAAATATTAAACATCTGATATAATCTGGTCCCTTAATATTGGATTTTGAGGGACTTAAAGATATATTTCCTTGTGATAAAAATTCACATTGTAAGAAGAATTTGATTTTTGAAAAGAAGAGAGCTGGCTACAAAAAGCATGAATTGCAAGTAAGTTGTGAAAAATATCTCCTCCCCCAAAAAAGAAAACTTGGCAAAGAGACACTTAAATGGTTTAAGTAATATGCATATTTTAGATATTAGGTTTTACCATTTTTACAATGCATTTAATAGATTGGAAAGATCTAAAAAAATTTGAGCATAAGAAATCATAACAAAGTCTTTTTATATTCAGAGTCAATGTTAATTAGATGTGACTTTGAGAAATCTTTTAAAATGCAGGTGAGATGGAGCGCAAGCCTGATACAGAAACCAGCCAGTCAAGAACAAGCTATTGAGCACATTAGTAGGAAAGTCTTTCCCCAGAGACTCGTTATTTGATGACTGAAAAAGAATGTCTAGACATCAAATGGGTTTTGGACAGTTTAAGGTACTAAAGTATTTTCCTGGGGAAAAAAATTTATATTAGAGGCAGATCATAGAGCTATACAATGGTGGAACAGAATGAAAGATGAGTGATACTCAGCTTGTAAGATATTATATGTCCCTGTAGCAATGTATTTGCATTTTCCCCCAAGAGTCGCAAGAATGAAAGATGGAGGTATGTTTGCTGAAGCTGTTTTCTGGGTAATGGAATCACAAGAGTGAATTATCCTTAGTGTCCATACAAGGCAAAATTTTCTGCAATCAAATCTCGGTAAATTTAAAGAAAATTTTCACCTGCTTGTACCCAGTCTTGCTTCTATAATATTCTCTGCCAAAGATACATGCCTGCATACTAAGTCGCTTCAGCATGGTCTGTGGACCTGAAGGTGCCAGTCTTCCCTGTCCATGGGATTCTCCAGACAAGAAGACTGGGGTGGCTTGCTACGCCCTCCTCCACGGGATCTCCCCGACCCAGGGATCGAACCCTTGTCTCTTACATCTCCTGCCCTCAAAGGTGGGTTCTTTACCGCTAGCGCCATCTGGGGAGCCCATTGCCTATCTGATCATCCTAAAGGAAGAAGCCATTTCAGTTCCTGCAAGTTGTGAGGACAGGAATGAGAAGTACCAGCAGAGCTTCTGATGCTGGGCAGCGAGAGAGGAAACTGCTTTATGAGTTGACCCTGGTCAAGGGTCAGTGTGCCGTGGTGACAGTGGGGCTTCTCTCTCCTGACCCTTGTTTCCTCCTTTGAAATTCGTTCTACTTACTCTCATTTTTTTTCTCTCACATTTACTCTGGTTTTCAGGATAAAATTTCTGCCATCTTGATGAAACTGCAGTGTCAAATAAATGAAGACCTAGTGAATCAAGAGATCATTTTTTTTTTTCCATCCTCACCAATACCAGTCATGTTTTTGGAAAAATAAACACCATGTGAGTATTGGGTACCTTGGTTCAGCTGGACTATAATTTAGCTACTTTAGTAAAGTGGGTCTTCTTCCTCCAAAAATCTAAGGCCCTTTATTTTTATTGAAGGGGAAAGGAGAAGGGTTGTGGCGTGTATGTGTTTTCAGGGCTAGGGTAATGAACGAGGAAAGCCTGAGTGTCTAAGGGATGACAGGGTTCTGCCCTTTTCCTCATCTTTCTCCTCTGCACGTTAGTCTGACAGGCAGCTTCTGTCTTCCAATGAAGAGGCAGCTTGGGATAGAGTGAGAATTTGAGAAGTTACTTCCATCTGGTTGGTTCCAAGTACAAATCGTTCTTTTTCCAAGTTTCAGTGATGATGTGTGACAGAAAGCTGAGGAGAGCCCATTACCTGGAGCCATCAGCTGGCCGTGCTTGGCTGAGCGAGGTCTTCATGGGGACTCTGAGAACAGAGACTGTGAGAGTAGTCAACCAACAAGTACTTCATCCCTCGACCTTGGTGGTTGGGAAAGATCTAAAAGTGGTTTTAGATTCTCAGCTTGCAATGCTTAAAAATTATGTATAAATTTTTAAAAATGTAAGATCATGAGTCCCAGTCCATGTAGCAGAAAAAAAATCACGTCTGTCATATTTGTTAGAAAGATTACTGAGACTTTTATTTTCTCGAAGAACGTTAAAGAATTTACACTGATTTTCACACATACTCTTTCTAAAACCATTTGTCTTTATGCAGGAATTTTGGTCCCAACTTCCTGAATTAGACACTTGCAGAGTCTATTTGCCTCCAGTCTTGATGTTAAACTAGTCTATGAACTTTGGCAGAGGCCTTAAGGGAAGCCAGAAATTCACAATCACCTTAAACACTTTGCTTTGGCCTTTGACAGAGTCAGGTGAAACTCAGGATTCACAGTTAAATGTGAATTACAGATGCACAACGAAAATAATTTTTTTTTAGTACAAGTAGGTCTCATATATTGCATGGTGCTTACTTACATTGAAAAATCGTTCCCTATCTGCAATCAAATGTAACTTGGAATCCTGAATTTTTATTTGCTATTCATTGGAATGTGTGTGAAAATAGATATATCGATGGATGAAGGGAAATTATTACTGGGCAATGGAATTACAAATTATTTTACTTTTGTTCCTCATAATTATCAGTCTGCCAAATGTTTTAAATGAATTTTCATTACAAATCATATACATAATTCACTGCTGGATTAAGATGTTCAATTAATGAGATATTAAGCAAATATTTCTTGAGCTGGTTTTGTGCTCTAAAATTGACTGTTATATTCTGATTCATAGGGTACTGGAAGAAACAGAAAAATATTACAATTTGAATATTTGACCAAAATAGCAGATACCGATCAAGACAAAAATTCTGAAATCAACAAATAGGTAAAATCCTTTAATATGAAATGAGGATGTTTTACTAAAAAATAAGGAATAATGTGACATAACTGAAAGGAAACCATATGTGTACTGTTTCAAAGAGATCTGATTGCTGCTTCTTAGTGTTGTTGATGTTGTTTGTAAAATTTTCCAGAAATGAACAGCCTGTATTTAAAAGTGGATGCAAAATGTGGGGGTGGTAGAGTGGATAAAAAAGTGTACTTGAACAAAACATTGAAGAAAAGCTTTAATATTTATATTATCAAATACTTCATTAGAATGTTATAAAGACTAATGAAACCAACATCCGTGTACCCACCTCCCAGCTTTTTAACTTATCACGTTTTAACATCTCACTACATTTGTTTTTGATCTTGTTAAGCTATGAAACATTTCAGATAATGCTGAAACTCTGTTTTCCTTCCAAACACATTACCCTGTTATCCCTTACCTGAGATGTTAGCTGCTGTCTTGAATTCAGTGTTTATAATCCTCAGGAGAGTCCTTTAATCTTGTCTGCTTTACATATTTATATATGTCAATATCCGTAAAACATATATACTATTTTATTGTGTCATTATTGACTTTTTATAGATGATAAAACAATATCACATCATTATTTAATTACTTGGTTTGTTGTAATAGTATGATTTCTTTTTTAAAAACTCGCATTAATGAATATAGTTGTAAATCACTAATTATAACCACTGTAGCATTCTTTCTTATAGATATGATTTATTTATCCACTTGTGTTTGGTGAACATTTAGGTACTTTCCAATTTTTATTTGGTAGTAATCAAACTGCAGTAGAGTTTCTTGCACGTGTCTCACTGCACATAGATAAAGAAGTTTCTGGTAGAATTAGAAAGATCGAATCAACGTTATGAACATCTTCAATTTCACAAGATATTATCAGATTGCTCCAAACATTGGTAGTAGCAATTTACATATTTTCTGAAAATCTATGAGTTTATTTCCCCACCGTCTCACCAATTTTTGTTACTATCAGACTTTGAAATTATTTCAGTCTCTGAAATGATATCTCATAATTTTATTCTCCATTTCCTGATTCGTTAGTAAGTTTTAAACTCTATTCTGATAGTTATTGGTCATATATGTGCTATTTTATGTGAATTATGTGCTCATGTATTTACCAAGTGTTTATTTAGATACTTGTCTTTTTCCTATTAAGTTTGAGAAATTCTATGTCAGTTCCTGATTGTGATAATGTCTATATGTGTTCTCCTGAGCTGCAGATTATGCTTCTTAACTTTATATATATTTTTCTAACACTCTGTAAGTGTTGTTTTGAAAAAAAAATAGGAGTTTCTATAGTCAAATGTGTATTAGTCAAATGAAAGACATATTATCTTTCATTATAGTCAAATGTATATTTGACTATATTACATTACAGTCAAATCTATATTATCCTGTATTATTTACATATTCTTATCACATAAGATATTCTATGCTCCAATATCATAAAGTTAGGCTCCTAGCATCTTCTTAAATGTTTAAAATTTTGCTTCCCACCTTTGCTTTTTAAATATACAGGTAGGGATTTTAGAGGAGATTGCCTGGAAAATCTCATGGGAGGAGACTGGTGGGCTACAGTTGATGCGGTCTCAGAGAGTCGGACACGACTGAGCAACTTCACTTCACTTCACTTCATTGTATAACAAAATGACCTATAATAATTCATTTGTTGCCACTTTTCACCATTTATTTATTTATTTTTGTTCGAGTGTGATTGACATAAAATATCGTATTAGTTTCAGATATGCATAATAGTGACTCAATATTTCAAAATAGTCATCACAATAAGTCCAGTTACAATCTGTCACTATAGAAAGTTACTACATTATCATTGACTGTATTCCCTGTGTTGTATCTTGTATCCCCATGACATTTATTTTATAATCAGATGCTTGTATCTCTTAACCCTTTTCATCTAAAATGCCCATCCCCCAACCTCCCGCTTCTCAGCAACCACGGGTTTGTTTTCTCTGTGAGTCCATTTCTGTTTTGTTTTTGGATCCCACATGTCAGTGGCATCACACAGTAATTGTGCTTCTCTGACTCATCTCGCTTAGCGTACCCACGAGGTCCATCCATGTTGTCACAAATGGCAAGATTTACTTTTTATAGCTGAATGAATTTCACTCGTGTGTGTGTGATATATCCTTTGTCCATTCATCCACCGGTGTGCACAGAAGTTGTTTCCTTGCCTGTGCTCTTCTTTTTTTTTTAAGTGGACAAGACATGCAAGGTTTTGAAGGCCATGTTAAAGAATGCTCGGCCTTTATCCTAAAAGCAGTGTGAGCCCATGGCTGTGTTATGAGCAGGGGAGTGTTTTGAGAGATTTATCCTGACTGCTCTGCAGAGAATGGGTTTGTCAGGAGCCATCATCAACATAGGGAGGACACTTGGAATCTATTCAGGTGATCAAGATGAGATGATGGCAATTGATTAAGGTAGTGACAACAGTAACGGAGAGAAGTACAGAGATTTGAGAAGTATTTAAAGAGTAAAATAGGTAGAAATTTCTATCAGTATGTGTATGAGGCGGAAGGAGACATCAGAATTTGTGGACACCACCTATCATGCAGTTCCACAAATCTTTCATGTCTGTGCTCTTATAAATAATACTTCAATGAACATAGAGGTGCATGCATCTTTTTAATTAGCACTTTGTTTTCTTTCAGTAAGTAGCAAGAAGTGGCATTGCTGGATTTAATGATAGTCCTATTTTTAATTTTTTTGAGGAACCCTCATACTATTTTCCATAGGGACTGCACCAATTTACATTCCCACCAACACTGCAGGAGGGTTGGCTTTTTTCCATGTCCTCACTAATGTCTATTTTTTTTTTTTTTGGATAATCTCTCTTTTGACAGGTATGAGGTAATATCTCATTGTGGGTTTGATTTGCATTTTCCTAATAAGTGATGTTGAACATCATTTCATGTGCCTATTGGCCATCTGTACGTCTTCTTTGGAAAAATGTCTGTTCGAGACCTCTGTCCTTTATTTAATCAGGTTGTTTGTGTGTTTTTTCTTCATATCAGGTTGTATAAATTCTTTATATAATTTGGCTATGAAACTTTACCAGTTGTATGATTTGCAAGTATATTCTTCCCTTCAGTAGGTTTCCTTTCTGTCTTATGGATGGTTTCCTTCTCTGTACAAAAACTTTTAGTTTGATGTAGCTCTATTGTTTACTTTTGTTTTTGCTGCCCTTGACTGAGGACATGTGTCCAACAAAGTATCACTAAGACTAAAATTAAAGAGCTTACTGAAGAGGGATATTGCCATGGCCAGTTGCATTTCCCAGCTCCATCTAGGGAGTTACTGAGTGTCATCACCTCCTGCACCCACAGACGTTAGCTACGGGGCAGGAGAACAGTGCAACCGTCTGCATCCACAGACCCCATGGAGGAAGTGGGGGAGTGCTGCGAGGCTCATAACTCTTTGGCTTCAGCAATGTGGACATGTGCCATCATTGCTTTTCCCTTTCCATATTAGGCCCTGATTGTGGAAAAGACAGAAGGCAGGAGCAGAAGGGGATGCCAGAGGATGAGATGGTTGGATGGCATCACCGACTCAATGGACACGAGTCTGAGCAAGCTCTGGGAGATGGTGAACGACAGGGAAGCCTGGTTGGTGGTTTAGTTGCTAAGTCGTGTCTGACTCTTGCAACCCCATGGACTGTAGCCTACCAGGCTCTTCCATCCATGGGATTCTCCAGACAAGAATACTGGAGTGTGTTGCCATTTTCTTCTCCAGGAGATCTTCCCAACCCAGGGATAAAACCCGGGTCTCCTGCATTGCAGGTAAATTCTTTACCAACTGAGCTACAGGGAAGCCTGATGTGCTGCAGTCCATGGGGTCACGAAGAGTTAGATATGACTGAGCAGCTGAACAACAGCTGGCAAGTTCAGCAGCAAGTGCAACAGTGGCATCTGCCAGTCTTCGCCTCTGCAGAGCATTCCCACCATTCTCTGCTCCTTCAGCCAATGCTTTTAGATTCACGAAGGGCTTTCCTGCACATACAGGCTGGGCATTTTTTGAACTGCTCTAATTGTACTGGGTCTTAGAGTGAGTGAGGCTGCCTGTAAGCCCTTTGAGCAGAGTGTCTCCATTTCCTATACACTTTGAAACTCTTGGATGTCAGCCCCACTGGTTTTCTAAGCCAGACATCTCAGGGACTCATTTTCTGGAGGAGACCCCAGGGGATAGGGTGTCTCATGGGGGATGCCAAGCCCTCACTCCTTCACGAGAAGCATCAGTGTAATCCTTCCCTGTGCTGTGTCACCGTGTCCATGGTAGGGTTTTTGTCAAGAGTGTGTGTCTGCTTCTCCTACTCATCCCCACGTGGTTCTTTCTCCCTTTTGTGGTGAGCAGGTGTCCAGCTATTTCTCAGGTTCTTTTCAGAGGGAACTGAGCCATAAGTATTGTGTATTTGTTACGTTCACAGGAGGAAGTAAATTCAATCTCTTCCTACACTGCCATCTTGAACCTCTTCACCATTTGTTTGTAATGCCAGGACTATCATTGTTCAAATTCTCATATATAGATGAATCTGTTTCTGAACTCTCCATTCTACTCTACTGCTTTATGTATTATTTCTGTAACCCTGTTTGACTTTTGTAGCCATTATAATAAAGGTTGAAAATTGGTGAGAAAAGATTCCTCAGTTAGTTCAGTTCAGTTGCTCAGTCATGTCCGACTCTTTGTGACCCCATGGACTGAAAAACACCAGGCCTCCCTGTCCATCACCAACTCCTGCAATTTGCTCAAACTCATGTCCATTGAGTCGGTGATGCCATCCAACCATCACATCCTCTGTCGTCCCCTTCTCCTCTCACCTTCAGTATTTCCCAGCATCAGGGTCTTTTCCAATGAGCCAATTCTTCGCATCAGGTGGCCAAGGTACTCTTACTTGCTCTTAAATATTACATCAGCCACTCCACATAAATTTGAGAAGCAGCATACCTAATGTCATGAAAAAGAAAGTTTGGACTCTAAAGAGAAATGGCTTTATTGATTGGTTGAGGGCAGATGGAAACCTTTATATATCTCACTTTTGTTCATGTCTCCTTTAGCATCCTATGCTATTATTTTTAATTTTTTCCATGGTGATATGAATTGTGAATGGGATATTTTTGTATTACATTTTATAAGAAGTTATATCTAGTGAGTAGGAATTTACTTATTACTCATAATTATATTTTGTCTCACGAGCTTAGTCAAATTTTAGACAACTTCTAGCAGTTTGTAGATTTTCTTTCTAGTCAATCACATATTCTGGAAGGAAATGCACTTTTATCTCTTTCTTTCTAATTTTTATATCTTATCATGTTTTCTCTTATCATGGTTAAAGCATCCAAATTCAAGGTTTAATAGAGATACTGATAATGGGCATTCTTGTCATTACTGAATTGAACAATAATGCTTCTTTCACTTTTACAACCTAATCTGATCTTTTTCTGTTGATATCTGAACTGTATCTCTTATCAAGTTAAAAAATTCTGTTCTCTCCCTGATTCAATGTGTGTTTTTATCATGAATGAATGCTGAACTCTATCAAATGCTTTCTCTGCAGTAATTGAAGTGATTCTATGGATTTTCACCGTCAATCAGTTAACCGAAGATCAGGGCTGCCATATTTCTTTTCAAACCATGGCCCATTCAAACCTAGGATGGTGCCGTCACCATAAACCACTCCATTATTTACACTGTGAATGGGTTGTGTCCTGGAGCTTTTCAATGTGTCATGCTCAATGGTGGATATGTTAATAGATTTTCTAATATTAAACCATCATCGAAGGTGGCTCTTCCCCTCAAGCATGGTGTCTCCAACTTTAGTGGGTAGCAGAGTCACCAGGAGAAATTTAAGCAAGTCTGGCCCCATCAATACATGAAATTCAGTACATCTTGGATGGGAATTAAGAGTTTACATTTTTGATAAACTCCTGGGGATAGTGATGCCACTGGGCCATGCACCACTGCATTGAGGGATGGTTGAACAAGAAGAGGAAAATAGCCTGATTCCCTAAATAATGGATGGATTTTACCCACCCAATAGAAAAGAAAGACCACTCCCCCTGTGAAGGGCATATAAACTTTCACCTTTAAGCACCACTTTGGGATTTCTTTCTTATTGTAGCTTATGATTATATTAATCAAACACACTTACAATGCTTTTATAGATAGATCAACAGATGAAAGTGAAAGTGTTAGTTGCTCAGTTGTGACCGACTCTTTGTGACTCCATGTAGTCTGCCAGGCTCCTCTGTCCATGGAATTTTCCAGGCAAGAATATTGGAGTGAGTTGCCATTTCCTTCTCCAGGGGATCCTCCTGACCCAGGGATCGAACCCGAGTCTCACATATTACAGGCAGATATTTTACTGTCTGAGCCACCAGGGAAGCCCAAACACCCATAGGATGTTTTTATAGATAGATGGATAGATAGATGCACATGTGTAAGTAGACACAAAACTGAATTCCATTTGCTACTATTTATTGAGGATTTAAAATTTTATATTCATATATGAGATTGGTTTATGATTTTTCTTATATACTGCTTCATGACTTTTCTGTACTTGTTACACAAAGTAATTCTTGTATTGTATTTTCCAAAGGAGTTTGTATAGACTAAAAATTACATATAGCTTGATGATTTGATAAAAAGTTACATATTAGGGTGACATCACCCAAATAGTAGTGTAGGAAACCCCAGACTCTTTCTGACAAAGATGAACTACTGGACAGCTATCCATGAACAAAGACAGCTTTGCAAGAGCTCTGGCATCCTCTTAAGAAACTCAGGAATGTTTTTGTTGTTGTAGTCTCTAAGTTGTGTCCAACCCTTTTGTAATCCCAAGGACTGTAGCCCACCGGGCTCCTCTGTCCATGAGATTCTCCAGGCAAGAATACTGGAGTGGGTTGCCACTTCCTCCTCCAGGGGAACTCCCCAACTCAGGGATCAAATCCATGTCTCCTGCAATTCAGGTAGATTCTTTACCTCTAAGCCACCAGGGAAGCCCCAACTTTAGCAACACAGTGGAACAAAAAAACTTGATCACAGTGAGTGACCAGCTTTCCCAGTCATTCAGGATACCACACAGATGACCTACTTTGGTTTCACCCCACCCGGAGAGGAGCAAAGCTGAGACATATAGAAAAAGCTGGGAACAAAGGAGAAAAACAGGGGCCACCAATCTCAGCTCTGCAGGGGGAGTGCCCACGGTTCCCAGTAACACTCTGCACACAACCCCAGCAGCCTTTGCCACTAAAGGACCCTCTGGCCATCAAAGCTACTGTGAACTGTCTGCAGATTTCACTGGTTTTCCCACCACAGTTATTGGATTTGTTTCGTCAGGTGCTCAAGGCCCTTCCCGCTCTCTCCTCTCTGCCCCCACTGGAGTCCAGAACCTTCGCTGACAGCCAGCCCAGGACTCAGCAACAGTGAGAGAGCAAGGTGGCAACCTAGACCCCCACAGCTGACTCCCACTACTGTGCGCAAGCTCAGAGCAGGCCCCTCCAGCTGTGCCTTTTGCACCAAGCGGGCATGATGCCAATCGCCTGCCTCCACTGCCATGTGCACACCCTTGGTAAGATCCTGTAGCCAGAGACGCACACACAGACAGCCAAGGCCCGCACAGTTGCTTGTGGGCCCAGATTTGGCCCTGTCTCTTGTCACTGACCTGTACCCCTGCCCTCATCAGCCACCAGCCCCAGCAGCTGCATGCCTCAAGCCTCATCATTGGCTTCGACTGCCCTGTACCCACGGTGAGATCCTATTGTCAAGGAATATATACCACGCCAGGGTCACACAGCTGTGTGTAGACCTGGAGTTGACTCCATGTTGTATCACTAGCCGGCACCACTGGGTTCACCTGCAGGGGGGCCTTTCCAGGTGTATACATGCAACCCTTGACCTGGCTCTTGACACTAGTCTTCACTGATGTGTGCCTATGGCACAAATCAATGGCCACAGTAGTGCTTACGGACAGCCAGGGCCCTCAGAGCTGCTGGTGCGCCCCCAATTGGCTTCAGCCTTTGCTGCTTGCCCTGGCCCACCTAACACTATGTGTGTGTATGCAACTGGCTTCTGCCACTGCACAGGCACCTGTAGGTGACCCCACAGATAAGGGTGAGACACCCCTGTGACACCCCTGACCCTGGCCACTACCGCTGCCTGCCCTGGACTCTATCACATTTGCAATTATATGAAAATAATAAAAATTTGAGTCATTCATTAACAATTAAAGAAACTTAAATGTGATAAACAATATAAAGAAACCAAAACAAAGTCATAGGTGTTTATTTTTGACTGTTGTTTAGTTTCTCAGTCAAGTCTGACTGTATGGGATCCCATGGACTGCAGGACATCAGGCTTCCCTGTCCTTTACTGTCTCCTGGAGTTTGCTGAAATTCATATCCATTGAGTCAGTGATGCCATCCAACTATCTCATCATCCTCTCTTGCCTCCTTCTCCTCCCACCTTCAATCTTTCCTAGCATCAGGGTCTTTTCCAATGAGTCAGTTCTTCACATCAGGTGGCCACAGTATTGGAGCTTCAGCTTCAGCATCAGTCCTTCCAATGAATACGCAGGGTTGATTTCCTTTAGGACTGACTGGTTTGATTTCCTTGCAGTCCAAGGGACTCTCAAGAGTCTTCTCCAGCACCATAATTTGAAAGCATCAATTCCTTGGAGCTCAGATTTCTTTATGGTCCAACTCTCACATCTGTACATGACCATTAGAAAACCCATAGCTTTGATTTATACAGACGTTTGTTGGCAAACTGATGTCTCTACTTTTTGATATGTTTGTCATGACTTATCTTCAAAGGAGCAAGAGTCTTTTAATTTCATGACTGCAGTCATCCTCTTCAGTGATTTGGGAGACCAAGAAAATAAAATCTTCCACTGTTTCCATTTTCCCCCATCTATTTGTCACGACATGATGAGACTAGATGCAGTGATCTTAGTTTTTTGAATGCTGAGTTTCAAGCCAGCTTTCTCACTCTCCTCTTTCACCCTCATCAAGAGGCTCTTTAGTTCCTCTTCATTTCCTGCCATTAGAGGGGTATCATCTGCATATCTGAGTTTTTGTTTTGCTTTGTTTTTGGTGAGGTATTCCAAAACTAACCTCTGAGATGTGATAATTAGATGAGAACAAGCAAGTCCTTTCCACAGGTATATACAAAACAAAGTTCTGAAGTCAAAATGAACTTAGTGTGTTGAGAAGGCAAAGAGTTCACTGTGGTAGGGAAAAGAGTCAGTTGAGGAAGAACTGGAGATGAAGGTAAGCAGAAAGAAACATTATGTGAAGCTCTGTGGACACAGTAAGGAGTTTAGACATCATTAAACACAATAAAAAAATCAAAATCTTTATGACTGGTAGTGACAAAATTTAATTAGTATTTTAAAGATTATTTATGTCTACTCTAGGAAGAGTAATATTGTACAAAGGTCAGAGTAAAAATGTGAAGTCTGGTTGAAGATGACTTTATTAGTTTAGAGAGACATCACCGATGCTGCAGGGGGAAAGTCAATAGATCTGAGTTGCATTTTGAAGAAAGACTTGACAGAATTGACTTGCTGATGGACTGGATATGGGTATGCAAATTTAATATACAAGCTTATAATGTGCCCAAACTCAGCCTACCTGGAGACAAAGTGTTGTTCCATACCTAGAAATGACTTCGTTACAAAAGAGAAAACTTGTTTCCACATAGGTAATTCACCATGTTAATAGTATATTATTGAATTTTCTTGACTTACAACTGAGGATTTTAGCTTGCAAGCTGAAACTTGAGTGGCTTCCCAGGGGGGGGCTGTGATAAAGAATCTGCCTGCCAATGCAAGAGACACAGGAGACATGGGTTGGGAAGATTTCCTGGAGGAGGAAATGGCAAACTACTCTAGTATTCTTGCCTGGGAAATCCCATGGACAGAGGAGCCTGGAGGGCTAGAGTTCATGGTGTAGAAAAGAGTCGGACATGACTTAGCAACTGAGCATGCACAGATTGGACCTCATGTAACTCAGTTTACAGACTAGTGATGCCTAAAGTTTCAGTAAGTTACAGCATTCCTCTAGGATCCTAACAGTTAGCAGAGTATGCAGAGAGTACACATCTTTGCTTTTCAAGATGCTGCTTGGCATAGAAGTTGGGAATCATCAGAGCAGATATGAGAAACTCTGGATTATTCTCTACTGAGGGCTTCTGGAGGAAAAAAAAAAAATCCTAAAATAGCTGTCTACAAAGTGACTCCAAATATAGGAACTTGAAGTAAATAAGAAATGGGGAAGGAGGCATTATACCAGAAATCTATCAGAAGAGAGACAATTTGCGGGACAAGCATAGTAAATGTGGCTACCATGACTAATAGCTTTATATGTATTTATTTCATTTAATGTCATGTGATTGCCACATCAGTTCTAAGAAGCTAGTACAATTTTCCACATTTTCAGCCAGAGAAACAGAAAAAAGAGAAAAATTGACCAACTTGTATAAGGTCACACAGCTTGAAGGGGACGGAAGAGAAAATCTGAACCCAGGTCTACTCAGCATCAAGGTCAATGCCATTTAAGGACTCTGCCTCATCTTATATGTGTCAGGTTTAGAGTTCCATGGTGAATACCAGGATTTGAAGGTTTGCTCCATCCTGAATATGACACCTTTCACTAGAAAGAGTTGATTCTTAGTTTGTCTTGGCTTCCCTGGTGGCTCAGATGGTAAAAGTGTCTGCCTACAATGTGGGAGACCTGGGTTCGATCCCTGGGTCGGGAAGATCC
Organism: Okapia johnstoni; assembly: GCA_024291935.2. Lineage (NCBI taxonomy): Eukaryota > Metazoa > Chordata > Mammalia > Artiodactyla > Giraffidae > Okapia > Okapia johnstoni. The sequence continues at coordinate 8,221,887 of CM044326.1, forward strand.
CCTGGAGAAGGAAATGGCAACCCACTCCAGTACTCTTGCCTGGAAAATCCCATGGACGGAGGAGCCTACAGTCCATGGCATCGCAAATAGTCGGACATGACTGAGAGACTTCACTTTCTTTCTTTCTTTCTTTCATTTGAGGGATAAGACAGGAAAAAGCCAAATTATTTCCAGTAATCTTTAAGAAATAGTTTTAATAAAAGACACTTCCTGTAGCTTCATGTAGTTGGGCTACTTTCAAACTCACTAGAACTTAGTTCTCATATTTACTTTTGCTTTTCTTGATTTGAAAAAGCCTTCCCTTGGAGTAAGGGTGGATAGAGTTATAACAGGTTCATCAGGGAAACACAGCTCTGTATGACACAGGTCAGGATTTCTTTTTCGAGACTGGCTGTATCTGCTTGACTCCAATCCTCTACCTTGCAAACAATCAGAGATGATTTTCTGCCACAACAAACAGTTGCTAAATCTTCCCTTCTGCTTCAGCCAGGCAGATGACCTCCATGCTTACGCCACTCACCAATTTCCGCTTGCAATCTAAAATCATTTGCTCCAGAGCCAGCCCATGTGCAATATTCTATGATTCAATATTTCAATCATGTGTCTCTCTCTGACATGTTTTTTTCCTGTCCACATGAAACCTGAGTAAATTGCAATGAGCTTTGAATAGAACTCTCAGAAAGTAGTCAACCAACTTCTGCCTCCAGGAGTAAGATCAGGGGACAGACCACCACCTTCATTCTCCTATCAGCCAGTATCAATCATCCACCTTGCAAAAGACATGGAGTGCCGTAATAAAAACCTCCAGAAATCTTCATTAACTCCACAGATTTTCCCAAGTAGAAATAGCATTGAACTCAAAGAGCTGATGCTTATCAGCCCTATTAAATTTCAAAGTGCTAACCCACCTCTCAGTATTACAGAGAGTATTTCAGAGGAGGATTATTCTTGTGCTCTTCTCTCTACCCTGAGATTTGAAGACAAGACACCATCCCATCCACTTGGGCAGCATATTCAGATTTGATGCCATTCTCATTTTTGCAATGTTTTTAAAATAGAGTCTAATCCATTTGATTCATATTCTTATTAAGCTAGTGTTGATCATCAAAATGATATTAACAGCAGAGTCCTAAATTGACATTCATGGCATTTAGTATCCAACAGAGTCATCTATCTGTCTAAGGATCTCAAAGAACCACTGATACAATTCTTCAGTAAGTTTAGAGTGGAGAGAAAATAGGAAAATGAAGAAATGTGGAGGCATGAATAAAACTCTCAGCACCAAACATTTCTGTGTCTACATGGACCTTAAAAATCAAACTCTGCTCAATGTCCAGGGATAATGTTTTCTACTTTTCCTATTGAGCCTCATTGTTGAAAGCAGAGGCATAATGAGCAGTATCAGGAGACCTGACCTCTAGACTCAGCTTATCTATTAATAGCAATTTCTCTTTCACCCTGGCCATGTGGCTTGATCTCTCTGACTTTCAGTTTTTCCCCTAAAATTCGAAGATTACATAAGATATGTCATTCTCAAACTGTTATCAACAGAACGATACATATAGTTTTACTCTTGTGCCTCTGAGGTTGCCAGAAGAAGGGAATGGGTCAAGAGAGCGTCTGAGTAGGCATAGGTTGAAAAATCTTATTGACCTTCTTTAATAAGCATTTATACTGAGGTTCCATGTTTGAGTCCACCTGAAAATTGGATTCAAGTACAAAAAATGTGTGTTACCTTGAGTTACATGCGGTTTAAGGACCCTATGGCCCCAGTACCTTCAGGGTATAGGCACAGTAGTGGGTGCATCCTAGGTATAAAAGATGGAAACATAACCAGTTCTTGACAAAAAGTCATTTGATCAGAAGGATCTGTGGACAACAGAGCTGCATGAGTGAAAACAAGTCATCAGAACTGTTTAGGTATTGACAGATCCTGACCTGAAGTGCAAGAGATCAAGGAAGATAGGACATAAGATGGAGAAGTTTCTTGGAGACCTAAACTGTGAACAAAGTGTTATATATACTCATCAGGATTTCGTTTCTCTGAAACACAATCATTGTAGCATTCCAAATTTTTATTTAAGTTTTTATGAGGCTGTATCCTTCTTCCCAAGATCACGATCTCTTTACAAGTCAAATATGGCTTTTCGACACACTTTAATTTAATTACGTTCAGTGCTCTCAAAAAAATTTTCCATAACAACTACCTTGAGCTTCTTAGAAATTTGTTGGTTGTATCAGGCACATGTAAACAGTCTAAGATAATAGCTATGTTCCAAAAATGTTGCAAGCTAATCAGTCTTACTGTAGTAATATTTCTCAGTTTTTCTTGGTGAAATTTCAACTTCAAATTTGATTCACTGTGAACTGGCTGGTGTTGAAGTAACTCTGTCAACCTACCTTCCCAACATACACACTTCCTAATAAAGGATGGTCAAAAAACAAAGAGAGTATAGAACAAGAATGTAGATAGAAGTGGTGTTGCAGCTCAGAGTGGGCTGAAAGGACTTTGGAGAATTTAGTGGGAATGGGAAGCAACTTTCTAGAAAGAATAGTGCGTGGGTGCCAAGTTGCTCCGTCGTGTCTGACTCTTTGTGACCCTGTGGGCTGTAACCCACCAGGGTTCTCTGTTCTTGGGAATCTCCAGACAAGAATACTGGAGTGGGCTTCCCGCCCTTCTCCAGGGGATCTTCCAGACCCAGAGATTGAACCTGAGTCTCTTAAGTCTCCTGCATTGGCAGGTGAGTTCTTTACCACTGGTGCCACCTGGGAAGCCCAGTAACTGATAGTACGAAGTGGGTAAAAAGTCTTCCTCTCCAGCGACATAAAAGCCAGCTCCTGAGATGCTGGTATGTGTTGAGTGGGAGGAGAGAATGAGCAGGTTACCATTATGAGGCCTGTAGATCTATTCTCTGAAGACTGGAAAGTGAGAAGATTGGGATGTGAGCCTTCAGAACTGGCAGCAGAGGCAAGAGAGTGGTGGGGTTAGACTGCAGGTCAGCTAAATGGCTTCTCCTCAACTCAGAGATTCACTTCCTTTTGGAGTCCCATGAAAGCGGAAAAGAAAGCACAGCTCTTGTCTCATCTCAGGCCCCAATCCAGCCACCCCCTCCCCTCCCCCTCCATGGCCAAAGGCATGAGAGTAATTCAGGTAAGGAGTTTTGCAAACTGAGTTAGAAATTATTGTTGTAATTATTGTATAAAAATGCATGTTCTGTATTCAGGATAGTCTCAGATTTGCTGGGAAATAGAAAAAAATCTCCTCAATAATAGTCCATGAACTTAATTACATAGAGGGATTTATGCGAGATTGCATGGATTATGGCGTTACATGTAAATAAATATTTAAATGCACAGTGTGAACTCTTACTTATAGGTGGCCAGCAGTGAAGTGAATCCTTTTGCGAAGATTCTTTAAAAACAATTGGAAGAATACATAATGATGTGGGAAATATTCAAAATACACTGCTACATGGAAAAAATTAGGTTATAAAATAGTACCATAGAATGAGCTCAAATTTTCTAGAATGTAGGTTGTATGCACACACAATAATATACAGTTATTGATATTTATTAGCTGCAGGTTTATGAAAGGATATCTGTGTTAGTGGTGATTCCCTCTACGTGTTGAGATTTTCTATCATGGACATGTATTAGTATTATAAAACAGGGTGCGATATTTACATTTCATAGATTCACGAGCTAGCTATGCTCACAAAGAAGTGTGTTAAAAATACTGTCAGTTCCCCAACTCAGGTCTTGGAATATTTTTTTGGTATTTTGAGGTTCACTTACTCACATATTTCTTCAGCCATCTCCCTTCCTCCCACAGAGGATTGAAGACAGAAAAAAAATTTACCTACGTCGACTTTCAAATCCTTCAAAACACACATCATCATTGATTAAGAGTTGCCTGAGAAAAAAATAAAGCAAATGGACACAAAACTGAGTTCTGAGTTTCCCCGTGGTCACCACAAATTTAAAAATGTGATGTAGTGGAGAACTCATCAAGAAACAAACAAGGTGATTCCCTGGCTGTCCAGTAGTTGGGACCCCTCCGACTCCCTGCTTTCACTGCCAAGAGTGTGGTTCAACCCCATGTGGGGGAACTAAGATCCCACAAGCCCTATGGCACAGTCAAAACTTAAAAAATAAATTAAAAATAATACAAAGGAGAAGCAAACCAAATCCAGAAACGTACACTGTTTCCTGCCCTGCCCTTATCATGGGGCGTGGGAGTGGGGCACAGAGACCACGTGTTGGGTCGGCCAAAAAAGTATCTTGGGCTTTTCTTAAGATATAGTGGAAAAACCCAAACTAACTTTTTGGTCAACCAAATAAAAGTAAAATGCAGGATGTGTGTATGCTCAGTCGTATCCGATTCTTTGTGACCCCATGGACTATATAGACCTCCAGGCTCCTCTGTCCATGGCATTTTCCAGAAAGAATACTGGGGTGGGTTGCCATTTCCTACTCCAGGGGATCTTCCTGACCCAGGATTCGAACCTGAGTCTTTGCATCTTTTGCATTGGCAGGCAGATTCTTTACCACTGTGTCACCAATGCAGAATGGTGGGGGAGAAAGCCAGGTAACAGTTCTGGAAACATCATCTATGTGAACGACCTCATGCCTGTTTGACAAAGGGTTTCCTAACAATTTGCCAAATGCTTAGTTCTCTTTGCTAATTATCCATTAAAAACAAAACAAATAACTCTGGTTTGCTGACAGAGAGAGTATTTTTTAGGATCAAGCATTTGTCTCCAGACCAGACCCCCTGGGTTTGAATCCCACCACTATCACCTACTCATTCAGAGCCTTTGGGTAAGTAACTTATCCAACATTTCCAAGGTCTATGTCCTCATCTATGAAATGGCAACTGTAATAGAATCTATCACAAATGGTGGTGAAGATGAAATGTGTGATGTTTCATTTCGTGTGTCCACTTGACTGGCCACGGGGTGCCCAGATTAAACGCTGTTTCTGGGCATGTCTGTGACAGTGTTTTCAGGCGAGATTAGCGTTTGAATCGGTGCACTCAGTAAAGTAGATTGCCCTCCCCGATGTGGGTGGGCATCATTGAAGCCACTGGGGGCTTAAATAGAACAAAAAGTATAAGAAGGCAGAATTCACTCCCTTTAGCTTCCTGCTTGCCTGCTTGAGCTGGGACACCTCATCTCATCTCATCTCCTCTGATCCTTTGGGCTTGGACTGAATTATACCACCAGCTTTCCTGAGTCTCCAGCTTGCAGATGGCAGATCGTGGGACTTCTCTGCCTCCATCATCACATGAGCTGATTCTTCATAATAAATCTTGTTTAACTCCTACTGGTTCTATTTCTCTGGAGAATCCAGACTGATATAAAATTGCAAAGTGCTTAGAACATAAAAAGAATTATATAAATGCTATCATCTTCATTATCATCATCACCACCATCACCAAACAAAGCTATGAAAGAACACTATGAATAACATCAATGCATAAATAAATTTGACCACAAATTGGTGACATTTTAATGGAACCCATATACTTCTTGAACTACAGGGCCACCTAATCCTGCCAGAGGAGCTGAATCATTCACAGAAGTTTGTCTTCCAGGTGTCCTTTTACATGTGACCTAAACTTAATCCCAGTTTCACAGGTATTTTTATCATGACCCTTGGCGCAGGTAGTAAAGAATCTGCCTGCAATATGGGAGACCTGGGTTCGATCCCTGGGTTGGGAAGATCCCCTGGAGAAGTGAACGGCAACCCACTCCAGGATTCTTGCCTGGAGAATCCCATGGACAGAGGAGCCTCGTGGGCTACAGTCCACTGGGTCACAAAGAGTCAGACATGGCTGAGTGACTAACACTTTCGCACACTTTAACATGACTTCAATCTATCGACCCCACATCAATTTAAAAAATGATGAAGCTATCTTCAGGGCAGCAATGGAGACACAGACAAGAGAACATACTTGCGTCCACAAGAGGAAGGAGAGGGTGGGACGGATTGAGAGGGTAGCACGGAAACATAATGCATTACCGTATATAAAATAGAAAGCCAGTGAGACAGGGAGCTCAAATCCGGTGCTCTGTGATAACCTAGAAGGGTGGGTGGGGGTGGGAGGTGGGAAGGAGGTTCAAGAGGGAGGGGGCATACCTATATCTATGGCTGATTCATGCTGGTATATGGCAGAAACCAACACAAAGTTGTAAAGCAATTATCTTCCAACTAAAGATGAATAAATGTGAAAAGATGTCTTTTAAAACCTTATATGGAGCTGTCTTAAACCTCTTATTTTGTTCCACCTCCTTGTGGGCTCTTTTCTCACGTGCCCAATGGCCATCCGACAACCCTCCTTTTCCAAAACACGCAAACAGATGCACACACAGACCTACACACACTGCCTCGTTCTCTGGACAGATTCAAACATCCTGAGAATTCACCAAGGAGGATTATGGATCACTAAACTTCAAGAGTTCAGAGAGGAAATATAGACTTTAATTTCTTTTCCAGGGAGCATTGGCCCTATGCCCCAAACTGTAGTACTATTTAATGAAATTTAAAGTTGCTATATGCCAGAAGGATATCTCTGAGAGGAATCCACATGCTTGTGTGTGTATGAGCATGCACACACGTGTCTGTATGACCGCATATTCATAAGAGAGATGATAGATCATAATTACCCCATAACTTTGCAGATACATGCTCTAGGATGATCTTGGCCATGGTCATCCTGCATTCCCACCATATATTCCTACTGATGGACGAAAGAATCAACATTTATCATAAATGATATCAGATCTACTCTTCTCTTGCTTTCTCTTCATGAATTTGTGTTCAGTTAAAATTTAGAAACATTGTTTTCAGTGCTTAGAAATAAAAGACAATATAATTGTCTCCATTTTCAAGATGTAAAAACTGAGGATGGGTGCCAGGCTGACCTTTCTTTGCTCCTTCTAGCCACTATAACTGTTCAGCCATGGGAACTGTCTCCAGCAGGCTGATGTGGGAATCAGGCTAGTCCGAGAACCCACGGACCTGGATTCTGGCCACTGATTTGGCATGAACTGCTCATGAGAACCTGGGATCTCATTTTATCTTTCTGGATCTTAGTTTCCTCCTCTGTAAAGACTGGGGAGAAAGGGAGATTACAGGCTCACCCACGCTTAGAATTTCAAATGTATCTGATATTCTTTCTAATTTCTTTTTTATTTGTTCTCTGATTTAGTGTTTTGACCTCAATCCTAGTTTTCATAAATGTTCATTCATATTAATGTATTGCCATTCTCCTCTACTAATTAATTTAATTCAATATTTCAAATAGTGTGACTAGGAGAAATATTTCACGTAGGCTAAAAAAATATCATGTTAATAAACAATTAACAGAGTCCAATACACCACTGTTCAAAAATGTCCACAGAATTACATGAACATATTTTTAAAGGAAAATATATTGGTAAGGGGAATTTGAGTTTAAAATGACTGGGTATTCAGCCAAGTTTAAAAGATGAACCCTGTTTTTCTTTTTTTTTTTCTGGAGTGATCCTACACGGGAGGCCTGCAGATGCCATATTTCAAATCATAGGAAATTATAGCTTAGTGAGCACTCTCTCCCCATGGGCTCAAATAAAATTTCCTGAAGACTCCAGATCGACCACAGGCGGGGAAGGAATTGTAAATGCTCTGAAAAGGAAATGTCTCTGTTACACTGGGAAGGCATTCATGATCCTTCCCTGCTCCCCAGATCTCCATGCAATGTTTCATCACTGAGATTCTGGCCGTTAAATCCACACCGTCTGTCCAGGAATCCTGAGTCCCGTTTGCTTCAGAACTAAGCAGAGTACCTACTCTCAGAGCTCAGAACTAGCTTCCTCTGCAACTTTACCAGTCTGTTCGAATTGCTCCTTTTTCCAGTGAATGAGTGGTATAGGGAGAGAATATCTTTCTGCAGTGGATTGAAATAAACTGCTATTTTCCTAAGTACTTTGAGTTTTAAACTTCTTAATTTAGCCACTTCACGTAATATATTTCACCTATTTTGGTCACTCTTTTCTTTCTCCTTTTCTGGACCGAATGGCTATATAGGATTTTTCTTAATTTATTTTTAATTTTTTTATACCTCTTCTGAAATGTTAAAAGCATGATGCATACCAAAAAGTAATCTTTCTATTCAAATTCAAGAACCATGAACTTTTTTTTACTTCACATAAAATAAAGCCATGTAAAAAATTCTGTCAAATATAATTTAGGTTCAATCAGCATTCATAATATATGTTGCCAATTAGACTACAGTACGTTTTACAATGTGAAAAAAAAAAACAAAACTCAGGGGGACTGATAGACATAACATGGAAAAGAGATAAAAGAATCATAATTGATGCACCTTTCAGTCCGTAGCATTGATTTCTATTTATTATTACAAACTCTTCAAAACACAAAGATTGGACGTCAACGTGTTATTCTGGAAGCATACAATTGAAGCAAGCATTACCTGCGTGACTTACTTCATAAAATTTGTTTACCAGAATTGGATTTGCACGTTCATTTCAAAGGACTTTGAAGTGAGAGGGGGAACGATGATTTAAGGTTTTTTTCCTTTCCCTTAATGCTTTACTTTTGAGATTCACCAGACTTCAGTTAAATAGATGCCTTCTTGACAACCGGGAATCTTAGTAATATGAGTGAAGTGGAAGGAGTTGAGTTCGCCTAAACTTCCCTGTAGGCAGAGTGGAGCTCCGTGCAGGACCACTTACTTTCATCCAGCACAGCCAGCTGACTTTGAAAATTCCTCCTGAGGAACAATGATCAGCGGACCCTTCCTACATTCATCTGATTTCCAAGCCTTGATGTGACATATGACACAAGAAGAAAGTGACAACAAAAATCAATGTGTCTAAATAGTTTGCTTCGAAACATACCTGTCACTGGCTTAACTCAGACATTGGGCGGGATATTAGGTCTGGTATTTTCTTACTGTTGTTTTACTTTGGGTTCAGAATTTATTTTAGTCCCCGCAGGGCCAAAGTGGAAGAAAATCTCCCCTTAACTTGCACAGAGGGGAGTGTGCCTTATTAGAAAGAATTTAAAATTACAAAAACATACAACGTTCAGTGCCTGCCCATTCTTGAATTGGGTTTTTATTCTTTCCTTTATCAACATGCTTATGATTAAAATGAATCCAGTCACATCATAGTGGGATCTTGGGCTTTTAAAATCTATAGGAACTTAATTTATATATTTTAAATTATGAAAGCATAAAATATTGGAAACTATGGATTTATAGTTCTAATAGTTTTACCATTGGAATTTAGACATAGGAGAAAACTAATATTAGACTGAATTTGGAATGCATTTATCTTATATTAGATTATCTATAAAATATGGCAGAAAATCACACATTCTGTAAGCCATCAATTATTTCTCTATTTTACATAACATTTTCCTTGTCACCAAGTTTCTATACTGAGAGATAATATAAAATGTAAAATTTAAATAGCCCTTTGAAATAAAATACCTTGTTTTGGTCAGTATATAAAAGTTTATTCTGCATATTATAAAGTTTAAAAATTGTTTAGATACTTTTCTGACACATTTTTAAGAAATCAGTTACCACATCAAGAAAAATTAGCATTCATAAATAATAAACACATTGTGATCTTTTATGAATTTTTTTTTGAAAAACATTCAACTTGCCAAAAAATTACAAAGATGATTGTCTACCTTTAAACAAAGCAGTAAAAGCCATTCAACCTCCCATTCACACATAAATGCATTTTCTTTTCAAAAGATATTTACCCTTTAAGGGGACATTTTTAACCTTGTGACACCAGAAATTCCATGCATGCAAAGTTATTTGTTTTTATTTTGCTGACATTCATCGTTGATTAGATATTTTCCATGGGTTTTATCATGTTATTCAACTAAAGGCATAGTTTTAATAGTTAATTTTAATACCTTGATTAATAGGAGACAATCTCTTTAAAAATAGTATTAGTGTTGGCATTTTGTAATGAATTACAAAAGCTAAGCAGACATGCTCTTTTGTGCCTTTTTGAATTTCCTTTCAAAATGTGCTGAACTCCCCAGTGTTTGGCCAAATCTACAAAGTTTTAACATTAGCTAAACATTAAATGAACTTTCAAATCCGAAAACAGTGTTCGCTTGCAATCGGTGATGTGGTAGAAAGGGTTCAGATGGAGAATCCAGAATTTCAGCCTCCATGATTATAGGTGCTGGCAAGGGAGAACCAAATGCCCTCTGTCTGGGAGACCTAGGGCACTGCAAGTTCTGCGAACAGTCTCCAACCAGCTGAGTTTAAAAGACCAAAGACTCTTTCTAAAGTGGCAATAGTTACAGATTTGCTATCTAACAGTGGCAATTGCCCCAAAAATGAGGCATTATCCTGACAATTTACAATGAAATTTTTCTGTGATACCAGACCTATAAGATTTTTTTAAAAATTGACTATTGAAGATTTTTCCTCCAAAACTAATAATGTATTATCTCTAATGTATAAAATAAAATGTTTCTTTGGAAAAGAAATAAAAATAAATATTCCATTTTTTAAAGTACTCAGTAAGCATTTTTAAAAATTTCTCAAATGTGTTCAAAATGTACAATAATACATTTTGGAGAAAGAAATGATGCAAATGCTTAATATGATTCCTCCAACTTGTTTTTAGCACAACTTGTAAGCAGCTGGACCAGCCAGCATCTAATACCGAAGATTAAAAAGAATAAGGGGTGTTTTTTTTGAGGGGTGGGGAGGTGTACATCCCAGAACAAGAACATGCTAGAGGCCTCTGAAACATGAAAGAATGCATTTCAACCATCAACAATCAAATGACAATTAATATTTGTGAAATATCATCTTGAAAACAATTTTGTTCATTGTTAATTTTGTGAAACTGGCAGAGTAACTTATTCTACATTATGTTCTAAGTGGTACTTCTAAAACACACTGGGACGTGGCACTGTTTTTGACATATTGAGGGTCAATTGTGTGAAGAACCAAGGCAACAAACTCATCAAACGGCAGTAAATGGAGGTCTTTGTCTTTAAGTTATGAAGAACGTGTATGTATTTGATCCTGACAGCCAGCAGTCCTGCAGATTTCCGGGCATAAGACAGATGGCAGTGCAACCAAGCTAGAATTCAGACCTTCCCTCTTTCCCTCTGGGTCTAACTCCCATTATCCACTTGTAAATTAACCTGTCAATTTATCAATCAACACCATCTTGATTCTCCCCTGTTCCGCAGCCCAGCCTTGCAGTGAATTTGCCTCGTAAATAACTGGGAGCCCCGTGTTTGTTAGTATTGTGAATGAGTTTATTATCACTTTGATGGCTGCTATGAATCACAAATGCTGCTGAGAGGCTGATAAGAAAAAAGTACATGCACACATTAACAGGGTTGAAACTATTTTAGAGATAAAAGATGGCGTCACTGTGATAGCAAATCATTTAAATTGAAAAAAATGACTAAAAATTGTATTTGTGTGTGTGTGTGTGTGTGTGTATGCGTGCACACGCGTGCGTCTGTGTGTGTTGGACAACCCCTTGCTTCAAGTAAAAGAGAGAAATGAATCAACTTTCATTTGTACTGTTCAAAAAAAGTATCTGCAAGAGGACCCTGGTGGACGGCAGGGTGGTTCCAAGGCCCTGCAGGACAACAGCTTTATTTAACGGTCTGGGTGCAAACTTGGGAGAACACCAGCTTCTATTCTCCATGACCCGTTGGCCGTGTTTACAGTTTAGATGCTGCATGGGAACTTTAAAGAGAACAACACAAAATCTAAAGTTATGTGTGTGTGTGTCTTTGTGTATATAATTGTGTTTGAGTAATATGCAAAAGTATAGCAATATCTAGCAAGCAAATGAGGCTGTTTAGTAAACTTAGCACAATAATAAACAATTAACATTAGAGTGCTAATTATTTTGCTTTACCTGTTGTCACTGAAAGAGTTCCTTACTTGATGTGGAAAATTACATTTAAGTCATTTTAAGTTAGAAATTCTTCAGCAAATGCTATGCATATTAAAACACATGCGCAATTATGAGACTGTATGTTGTCTAGCATTTCTAATGGCAGTTTTTCTAAACATGATTATTCTTTTATATTTTAAAATATCATATTAATATAAATCAATGCATTTATAGATTACACAGCATCGTATTCTGATGATTATGAACCAGACTACTATATTAGCTTGGATTATATTTGGAAAGACTACACCAGCTATAAAACTATATGTTTGATCATATATAACTTTACCACAATTTTCAGTTTGTAACAAGCAAATATAAACATAAACTAAAGACATTTAATATCTTATTGAATGTATGTTGCATTTTAAAACACAATAAGACTATTTCTTACAATAGTTCCAATTTGGCTCCTGGCTTTTGTTGGGAAAGTTGCTGTACATGGATCCTAAATTATTTAGGTAGACATCATGAAAAATATTGTGATGCATACCATATGTGTAAAGTTCTCAAACTCGTATGGCAGAAGCAAACTATTGTCACATGGGAAGTATTTTGGTACAATTAAGGCAGTGCATAAAAAAGGAATATTCCTTGAGCATTATTATACCCAATATGCCATCAGTAGAAATGTGATAAAAAATGAAACTATTTATTAGAATGCAATTTAGAGAACCCGATAGGTTGTCCATTTTGTTCAGTTTATAATTAAGATAATGTTTAAATCTGAAATGAATTCTATATATGCATGTTCAATAGGCTACAGCCCAACAATAAGAATGGAATCACATCTCACTTTATCGTAAATTGTGTAATAAGCGATAAGGTAAAAACAGGGCTAAAATCCTTCCAGCAAAAATGAAACAGAGCGACCTCAATTGCCCTAATTCATTCTGCTTTTTTTTTTCCTTTTTTTTTTTAAGTCTCTTCATTTTCCCTCGTTCACATTATTAGCTTACACATGAGTGCATTATTAGAAAATAACAAAGCCAAACAGGGAGACTTCGAAGGAGCTGGAGATAGCTGAAAGGTATTCTCATTTCATTTGTTAGGAGTTGCAAAAATAGTTTTATAGCCAGGGAGGGACAATGACCTTTCTCTTTCAACAAGCTTGGTGGTTGGTCTTTTGATGGAAAATCTAGGGGATACAACATCTGGTAATTTGTGTTACTGAGCTTAGCTGAGGTCTTAACGATGTAAGCAGATTATTCTTGAAGAAGAACAAAAAAAATTCCGGAAGACTCAATGGACTATTTAAAGTTATTAGGCGGTGCATTCTAACACTTCAGAGCTCTTTTCTGATTCATTTTCCCTTTAAAGCTATGCCTTCCAAGCAATTTTTTTAGGTCTACCTCCTTCCAATTTCAGCTGACTTTTTTGGTGGTCCACAGATGTTTTGTCATTCGCACTAGCCTCCTTTTTTTTTTTCCATCACATCAGAAATGATTACTTCGCTGATTAAATTTTCCCCTTCAGAACTTTAGGACACTCTCCTCCACCCTTGGGAGTCATTGCTGACCGGCAGGGTCGAGCAACACCAAATAGCAACAGCTAAGCTTCAGCAATTTTAAAGGGAAAAATATGAACAGGAGCAGTGCGGGAAGGAAACGACCCACCCCGCCCAGGATTACAGACAAAAAATAAATGAAGGATGATGGTGAATAGTCACTGTGGTATCTTTTCCCCACATGCATCATTTTAAAATCACATCATCCAAAACTTGAGTTTCTTACTCTGATAAAAACAGTCTGAGGTCCATGGAACATATTCGCATCATCCCTTGCAGAAAAAAATACAGATGAGATTCATTGCGCATGGCTTGGAAAAATTCTAACCACTAAAGAATTGCTAAATTGGAGTAAGTCAGTGGATACACATGAAGATGAATATATGAGTTTACCTGACTTAATTCTGCTAAAATAACTTACTGTAACTTTTCAGTTTTAACTCAAACTGTTACCGTATCAAAGTGCAGAACACAAAAGGTGGACTGACAGACTGTAACCCACCTGGAAAGCAGGGGTACCTGGGAGCCATCAGGCCACAACAGGGAGCTCATAGAAGCGTACGGATTGGCTCTGTGATTAGCACCTTGCTTTGCAATGATGAAATAAAGAAAGCCACAGCATTCCTCACCAAGTTCCATCTCTCCCATCGCCACACTCCTTCCGCGTGACAGGGCCTTGTACTAGGCTGCTATTTCTTCAAGTCAAAGATCTTCACAGAGGCCAAAGTAGTGGAGCACCCACCCACCCTCGCCAAAAAAAAAGAAAAGTAAAAACCCACTCGCACTGAAATTTCAAGGGCTCTTGACACCAAACAGTTGTTAACCTTAGAATATCTCTTCGATAAAGAAAAAGTTAACAGGACTTTGTTAGTGTTTAGGCAAACTGCATGTTGATTCATAGCATACTGAATACTGGGTATAATTTCTCACATTGCAAGCTTTCCACATGTTGTCTGGACTTTCTGAAAGTGAGAGAAATAGGAGAGGTCTATGATATATAGACATGATTCCAGTTCAGGTTATTTTTGAAGGGCATGATAGACTAAATATATTTGTATTATGTATTACCTTCAGTTTTGTTTGCTGTATTTGAGTTCTATCAAATATGAACCATTTATAATGAAAGATACCATTGGATAAAAGAGCAACCATCTACTTTCCAACATTCTTGAAAAAGTTTGCTCTTTTAATAAGATGGACACGTAGATAAGCATTTTTCAAATTAAGCTGAAAACTACACTGATAATTTCAATTTTATCAATTTTTGCCCATATGGGCTTTGAATTGACACTATTTGAAGCAAACAGAAAGGGTTAACAACTTTATACTCTCAATTTACTTTTATATTCAACATATTTAAAGAAAATAGTAATTTATTGTGGTTTAGTATTTTTTCCCCTCATTGCTAAAAACCATAGTGTCTGAAATTAGCTGTGTTAGATATTTCTTGAGCACTTGGTATTTGTTTTTCCATTAGATCTGCTAATCTCCAGCTATTCAAACCAGCATTTGTGAAGTTCTTTCTCAGGAAAAAACAAAATATCCATTTGTAGTTAGAAGGGCAACTGTATAATCAGGGTATTGACAGGGAGGCAATCGCAAACAAAAGCCTATTAAAACAGAGGAACTGATGAGACCACAAAAAGATAATTTCTCCTTCAAACTTACCTAGTTTTTTTGGCACTAAAACTTTGAGTCACACTCCATTTCATAGGCTGATTCATTTATTTTTCACCAGAAAATGGTCTCTGCTTTACTTGTGAATACAGGTTATAGAAAGCTCTGAAGCCAGTTTATGATTTGATAAATCGTAGAACCACAAACATGGCTTCCATAGTGGGATTTTATATTTACCATTCACATGATTTCAATTACTTTCTGTATATGTCAAATTCAACTAGGACAGAAGGATGGCCTAAGAAAAACCTCAATAGCCCAGGAATCTCTCATCTTTGATTGATTTCTCTCCTTGCTCTAACAATATCAAGTCATAGCATGGCTCATACTTGATTTCTGTTTTGTTCCATGTTAAACCTACCTCGCTACTTCTATCCTCAGGACACCACTCCTGAATTGTACTTTCTTATGTCTCTGGGCTTCCCTGGTGGCTCAGATGGTAGACTCTGTCTGCAATGCGGGAGACCTGTGTTTGATCCCTGGATCAGGAAGATCCTCTGAGAAGGGAATGGCTACCTACACAAGTATTCTTGCCTGGAGAATTCCATGGACAGAGAAGCCTGGGAGGCTATATCCATGGGATCGCAGAGTCGGACATGACAGAGTAACTCACATTTTCACACTTTCAACCCAATGCTTGGGTTGCTTCATAGACTATTTACAGTCTGACATTACTTTTCATACCAGGTTCCTCTCTTAGCTTTTCCTAGTGGGAAGATTTCATAGTGGCAAAGCACCAGACTTAGATTCAGGAAACCCAAATTTGAATACCAGCTTAACAAACTCACTCTTTTCCATTCAGTATATCACTTAACTTTTCTGAACATCAGTTTCCAAGTACAGAAAGTTGCCAGTTAATAGTCTATAGGCCAGATGTGGAGGCAGATGTATATTTTGCTCCAGAAAACTTTCTTCACTCTTGCATTATCTGAATGGCTTTGTGATCACCTGTATGTGTATCCAGGCCCCATCTGTAAAAAAAGGAGTAATGATGCTTACCACCCCATACAGTTAGAGGGTTAACTTAGAAAATATATGTGAAATGCCCAGGCTGGTGCTTATTAAATAGAGCTTCTCAATAAAATTTGGCTAAATCTGAGACTGAATCACTTGATTATATCCATCGTCTGATGCTAGGTGTCTAAGTACCTACAAATAAGTCCCGTAATTGTCTACCTTTGGATTTCTTCTCCTATGTCTTTGAAGACCACTCTCCCTTCCTTCTCTGCCCAGAGAAATCTTACCGATTCCTCAAGACCAGGCCTAAATCAACACTCTTTTCATAAATCATTACCTGCATTTTTGAAGAGGGAATAACCTCCAGCATTGGTCTGAATGGCAGCAATAACCTTATGAGGCTTAGCATCTTCAGGCTCAACAGGAAACTTGAGATCTTGGCAACCAACATTCTCACAATTGGCCAAAGGCCAAGAAGTTAATAAGACGAACCCAAGGCCAGAGAACAAACAAGAGAAGAGGACTTGAACCTGACCCTCTGGTCTCTCCCACCAGTGCCTTTTCTCGGGTTCTGCTTCTCGGGTTACCGTGGGCAGGTTTATTTGTTTGTTTGTTTCTTTTTAATTACATTGTTTTCCATATTTTTTATCTTCATTCAATTGCAAAACACTGAAACCCAAGGACAGCATTTTATGCATATGTTTGTTTATCTCATTGAACCCAGTCTAGCACCTCACAATATTCAATAAATGTTTTGAAAAACCTGGAGAAAAAAGGCAGGAAACTTTTCAGGACCTGAAATTCCTATAAGCAGGTACTCAAGGGCTCCTAGGTAAAATTATTTTATACAAAGTCTTCAATGTTCCAAATGCACAGAGGTTAACCATTTGCTCATCTCTATTACTACCAGGCATTGTACTGAGTGCTTTAAATGGATCCTCTTATTTAAACTTCACAGTGCTTCCAGGGAATTACATTATTGTCAATACTATTTAAAAATTAGGAAAATCAAGCTGAGACAGTTTAAGTAACTTGTCTCAAGCCACAGAGCTAGAAAGGATCAGGGCTCAAGCAAGAACCGTCTCAGTCCATAGACCTGCTGCTCTTTACCTGCAGAATGAATCAATTTCTAATGCCACTCTTGTAGCCCTTCTTAGATTCATATCTTACTTCCACCTATTGTCATCACTCACGATAAAAATAACATAAATCATCTAATCGCCACTGGAAGCCTTTTGATATTGTCTTGGCCATCTTAGCCATTTTGATCTGCCCTCCACCACCCGCCAAAGAATTAATGCTTTCAAATTGTGCTGGAGAAGACTTCTGAGATTCCCTTGGACAGCAAGGAGATCAAACCAGTCAATCCTAAAGGAAATCAATCCTGAATATTCATTGGAAGGACTGATGCTGAAGCTGAAACTCCAATATTTTGGTCACTTGATATGAAGAGCTGACTCCTTGGAAAAGACCCTGATGCTGGGAAAGATTGAGGGCAGGAGGAGAAGGGGACGACAGAGGATGAGATGGTTGGATGGCATCACTGACTTGATGGACATGAGTTTGAGCAAATTCTGGGAGATGGTGAAGGACAGGGAAGCCTGGCGTGCTGCAGTCCATGGGGTCGCAAAGAGCTGGACATGACTTAGCAACTGAACAAGCACCACCACCCCCATCTAACTCTCATGAGATCATGCAATAGACAGGTTTTTCTATAACACCTCCCAAACTTGTCTTTTGGGTTGTCTTTACTATTACAACTATTTTAATGTTACAACTATCTTCAGCGAGCCTAGCGGAGTATTTCTTCTTGACCTATGCTTCTTACTCCAGATCACTCATTTTGTTTCTCCCATTCATTTTACCATTCAACATTACTAAGCAGTATCATATGATAAACACTGACACAGACTTGTCCTGGCCAAGGAAAGGGCAAGTCAGGTAAAAGGAGGTGAGAATGGCAGTCAAGTGGTCCAGAGAATCACTGGATGAGGTATGAGAAACATCTTTGCAAGACACAGGGTGTACACACAAAGTGAGTAGTGGTCACTTCAACTTCCTTTTAGAAGGAGGGTCAGGGTAGAATGGGTCATCTGAGCTGAGGGTGAGAAGAAGAGCATATCTCTCCCATCTTGACATTGAAACAATCATAAACGATCTTCCTAAGCAACAACATTTTACCCAGGTTGATTACCATTGCCATACCACTAAAGCCTCCTTCTAACTGCCTTATTATTTGCCTCTTGTGGAATTTTAGCCCCATAGATAAGAATCTCTGCAGGAATCTCTGCATGAAGAGTACAGGAAACCAAACATACTGCAACAAAACAAAAATACCCAGAAAATTACAAGTTCGACCTTTTTCGTTTACTTTCTATGTATATAGTCCTTATTTTTTAAGTATAATTTAAATCATCTAATAACATTTACATATAATCCAGTAACTGTTGCATAATCTTTCATTAATACAAATCATAAAATCATGGCTGGAAATCAGATGTTTAAATCAGGAAGAAAACTTGCAAACAGGTTAAATTCAGGTGAGACAAGTAAGTTCAGAGATGGCATGGGGGGTCAGGGTAGGCATCTAATTTAGCATTTGAGAATCAATAGTGATGCTAATCAGAGAATTAGACAGAAAACTGAGATTTAATACCTTGTCACTATAATTTGGAGTTCTATAGTGTTTATAAAGGACACATTTTCACTTAACCGTTTTCTCCCCTAATACCTCTGTATATTTTTAAAATTAATTTTATTGGACAATAATTGCTTGAGAAAGTTGTGTTAATATCTACTGTACAGTAAAATTAATCAGCCATGCACATACATATGTCCCCTCCTTTCTGGATCTCCTTCCCATTTAGGTCACTACAGTGTGTTAAGTAGAGTTCCCAATGCTGTGCAGTATATTCTCATGAGTTTCTGTTTTTTACATAGTATTAGCTCTGTATCTTAAGTATCAGTATCTTCTGAAATTCTCCTTCACTGGTGCGAAAGGTGAAGCATAGAGGGGTTAAGTGATTTACTCAGGATCACATTGCTAAGAAGCAGCAAAGAAAGGACTTGAACAGTGGTTGCCAGCCTATCATTTCTACTTTTCTTCCACTAGAGTAGATAGCTTATCACATATAATTTCCCCCAGTAGCAAGAATACACATGCAGGGTTCAATTCAACAGACCCTTAGTGAATCACTATGTGACAAATATCGTTCTAGATCATGGGGAGAACACACAAAACTAGTAAAATAGAGTTGCCTCTTACCCTCATGATGTTTGCTATCTTTGGGGAAGCTTGGCAGAGGAAAGAGGTTAATTTCCATGGCAGAAGCTGCAAGGCTGCAGTGGTCTTTCCATGGTAAGAACAAGAGTTTCTACATAAAACAAGGAAGTATGAAAAATCTAATTCAATTAGTCCAAAAAACTTAAAGCTGCAAGGCTACAATGGTCTTTTCAGTACTAAAACCAATAGTTTCTTCATAAAACAAAGAAGTATAACAAATCTAAAATCAATTAGTCCAAAAATTTCAGACCATTAGTTGCAAAAACCTGAGGCAGTTGTACTCTCAAGAGAACAATTTGGCAGTGAGATACCACCCACCATGAACCAAGATAATTATCCAAATCCTTGGACTGGGAAAAAAAGTACTAGTGGGCGCCAAAACTTATGAAGCAACTCTCATCAAGGGCATCTGAGCTGTTGCATGCCTGTATTCTACCCGAGGGATTTCTATTGCAAACATCAAGGCATGGAAGAAATTTTCAGTCATCATCAGTCAGTCAATTCAGTTGCTCAGTTGTGTCCAACTCTCAGTCATCACGCCAACTAGCAAAGCCAGGAACTGGGGCCACAACACTGTAGTGAGCTAGACTCTTTCTTCCTTCTTCCCTTTGTCCTGTCAACTCACTCATCTCAAGCAGCAGGTCAGCACTCACAGGCCACAGGAGATCATGATATTGGCCTAAAGGATGCTCTGCCTTCATTATTTTGGACTCTGATTCCTCAGCAATTAGAAATCTTACATTCTCCAAAATTTAACAGAAACCAGAACTGTGGAAATCGTAAATGATTATAAACAGTTATAAAAATGTAAATTTTCATGTATTTCCCATATTTATAATCAAGATTGTTATAAAACCAAGCTTTTATAATGTGTCTAAGACATCTGAATATCATAACTCTTAATAAACATTATACCGCTCTCCCTGATTTTCAAGGCAGAAGATCTGTGAGATTGAAAAACTTACTGATTGGTTTTCATTTGTTTTTAAATGAAATATGCTTCACTTAGTCTTTAAAAGGAAACTGACAATTTAGGACAGGAACTAGATCATCTGCTCAGGGTATGGAAAGCATTTCTTAAATAATTCATGGCAAAAACTTACCCTACTTTTGTGATATGAAAATGCCTTGTTGCTTTTCTTGGCGTGTAAGTAGATTCATCCAGTTGACTGTTTTGGTTTCTTGGTATTCAGAAGTAGGAAAGCCTCCTGAAATTTGAATCATATTTCAGATCCCTCCTGAGTAGTTAAGTGCACACCCACACATGCAACTTTTTCTATAAACACCACATGCCTAAGCACACATTAAAATTAGACTTTTCCTACTAAGAGAGTGGGGGTGTAAAGTATGCATCGCCAGAGAAAAGCACTCCTTTCTGCAAGATGCAGAGTAACACGGGGCTTCTTCAGGGGTATCAGGAATCTAACTCTGACTCCCTGAACTGCATAATTTGTCCTTCCTCACCAGTAGGTCCTCTTTCTTCATTCCTTGTGAAATGCAAACCACCTATTTTAGTTAGAAAATGTGGATCCTAGATATCAATCTGACATCGGAAACCAACAGTTATTAAGGATGCGTCCGTGTTTCTTTCTGTCCAATATGGAATGGCTTTATATGAGTTGACCTTGTTGATATTCTTTAACACCAATATATGTGGACTTGGGTTTGACTTGATATATGGCTGGAAGAGTAGTGTCTATCACTCAAATATCCCCTTCGTACACAAACCTGAACAATTCTAAAATCATCAAACATGCTATATTCACATCTTAAAATATACCCAAATATGTGTTTAAATAGTCCTCTAATGTACAGATTCTTGTTTTGGCATTTTCCATATTCACTTCTAAACAAGCCCAAAGCTTCAGGTCTTAGGGCAGTGATGGGGTAAGGGTTAACTCAATGATCTTCAGTAGCTTTTCTGTTCTTCCTAACAAGGAGACAATGTGGTAATAATTGGTGCTGTCAAGGAGAGAAGGTATGTGAAAAGCTCATGGTAAGACTGGGAAAGAATGTTTCGAGGGTTGTCCCCATGATAAAGATTAGCAGGGGAAATCCATGTAAGTCTGTAGCATGGAAAGTATAACTTTGTATGGAATCTTCACTAGGCCCCAAGGCAGATGTTTTTCATCAGCAGGTCCTTTTTACTATTAGATTTGTGAGGCCTGTTAAGAACAGCTTTGGGAATTCCTATGCAGGGGCAGCCAGTGTTCAAGTTTAAGTCAATTAAACTAAGTCTGCCAAAGCAATTCTCTATGCCTCCTGCCAAATCCTGCCTGTGAACAAGGAACCTTAACTTTTATCTGCAGAGCAAGGATAATGTGAAGCTTCTTCAGAACTCAACAACAACAGCAAAAACAGCTTAGCTTTTGTTTAAATAATAAAAAAAGTTAATTCACTTTAAAATCAAGCATGTGTCCTAAAATGATTTTAACTTAGTGTTCTGTAAGTGATCACTCGCTGAGGTTTGAGAAGAAAAGCTCAGTGGGGTATGAACAATACTATTAAAATTTGTGTTAATAGCTTAGTTGCTAACATAAAAGAGTTTTAGAAAAGAACAGGCTCATAAAATCAAAAGTAGCTCAAAAGTTTTTGTACTTTAGATCTTAAGTATGAAGTTGTAACCATTCTTGAGAAAAAAAAATATTTTAACCAAGAGCATGCTCGTGTACCATGCAACAATTTATATAGCATCAGCCATGTGCCAGTCACCAGTGGGGGTACTGGCAAGGCACAACTGCGATCTCTGAGAGGTTTGCTCTCTGGCATGGGAAAATACCAATTCCAACAGGATCCTGATCATGAAGGGCTTTGTGTGTTTGGCTAGAGAGATCTTAAGTCAGTTGTCATGTTGAATAAATTTCAACAGTGGAGAATGTAGTCAGATTCACCTTCAGACAAATCAGGCCAGTTTCAGTGCAGTCAATGGATTTCGAGGTACTTGCGCTGGAGACAGAAAGACTGTGGAAAGTGCTGGCAGTCACTCATCGGGGATGAGGTAGGACAATGATAAGGAGAGAGAGAGAGACTTGACAGGAAATACTAACACAGATGACTTATTGGTATGGTCAGAGATCTCCCAGAGAGCCTGGAAGAGATTGGCTGGAATCATTTGTAGGCTTTACACTCAGGTAATTAAATGCAAGATATCGTTTATCAAGACTCAGAGAAGGAGTATTGGCGAGAAGGTAACAGGTTTAAAATGAGTAGATGTCTCCTCACGTATGCAGATAATATCTTTATCTTTAGCAGAATATGCCTGAGCAATAACATAGTTAGGACATCATCAGCGTATTTTAGGGAGAGTTGAAGCCATGGGTATGGATGGGTTCACTGCATGGTATGGTGGCTCAGATGGTAAAGAATCTGCCTGCAAAGCAGGAGACCTGGGTTCGATCCCAGGTTTTGGAAGATCCCCTGGAGAAAGGAATGGCAACTCACTCCAGTGTTCTTCCCTGGAGAAATCCATAGACAGAGAAGCCTGGCAGGCTACAGTCCACGGGGTTGCAAAGAGTCGGACACAACTGAGCGACTAACACTTTCACAGTCTTGTAGCAGGCTCCTGCCAATGAGGAGAAAAAGAAAGGAATCACTGTGGGTAAAGGATGCAGTCTCAGCATCAGACAGCCAAGGGTTTATATTTGAATGTCTACTCTGATATTTGCTTGCTATATTACTAAAGCAGTCATTTGGCATTCTGGGCATCAACTGATGATCCCAGGAGATAAAACCTTATCCACTCATAGGATTCTGAGGAGAAATAAATTAATTAATCCATATGAAATATCAGTGCATAGTAAGTGGTTAATGGATGTAAACCATTATTATTGTTGCTGTTGTCATTGCTATTATTCCTAAAGTGATGATGCTTAGAGGACATAAAGCCTAGGTAGCAATCAATATTTTAGCACCAGCAATGGAGCTCAATACCAACATAGATTTTATTAAATGCAAAGCAGAGAGAGTATGTAATCAATCTTTTTATTTGATTAATCCATTACGCCACCCATCCCACCCAACCCTTAGGCTTTTCTTTTAGTCTTAGGCAGGTGAATTTTATGGTGGTTTTGGAAATTTCTTTGGCTTATTTATTTGGTGATCTGCGAATTCACCACGTCCAGCCTGTCTCAGCTTAAGTTGCTTGCATGGAGATATCAACTGTTGCAAGCACAGGCTGGCACACAGTTTACTATTGCACACAATGTCCTGGGGATCCTGGTAAGTGAAGAATAGTTGTTTCCAGCAGCTTGAGGGAGGGGGAGAAAAGGACAGCCTTCTCCTAGCTGTGTAAACATGATCAATCATAGTGTGCCTCAGTTTCTTCATCTGTAATTTGTGGACAATAACAGCTTCCCCCAGGGCAATCATTAATAGTAAATTAAATAGTACACATAAATGGGTATTAAATTAGATAACACAGGTAGGGTGCTGGACTCAGGATAATACTCAAAAATATTAGGATCCCTTGTTTTTCAATAGCTAAAAGTCTAAGCATTGATCAAAACCAACATTATGTGTGGAGAGCAGGCTATAATCTAGAGATATTTAAACAAATTTCCTTAGACTGCAGAAAGAGGTTCAAACAACTTTAGTCAGATTTAAACTTCCTCGGTTCAAACTTTCCCAGTGGTGTGAATGCCCTTTTGCCGTGGGGGAGTGATTCAGTTGTCTTCTAGCTGTCAAAGAAGAGTTATTGTTTTCAAGAAAAAGAAAAAGAAAATTATTTTATTTTCTCTTTTTGAAAATGATCAGAATACCCTCTCAAATAATGCAAGATAACAAATCTGGCAGCAGGAGGTATTGGCAAGACTTTGACTAAATCTGCTACTGTTTATGTCAACAAATGCTGTCAGGTAAGTGGCAAAAAAGACCAGTACACTATGCCAAGGGACAGTGGAGAAAGCAGCTGTTATATTGGACATGCTGACTAAGAGGAAGCAAGGCTCTATCACGGGAAATGGACTTGTTGAATAATGAAAGGTGCTTTTGTTGCTCATACAGTTACATAAAACCTACTGCTTAAGACAAACTGTTCACTTCTTTTCAAAAATGCTAGAAAGTTGGAGCAGGTGGAATACAGTGAAGACAAAGAGAAGAAAATGCACTAGAAGAGCATGCAGCTGTTCACTAAGACACTGAAATCTCTCTGTGATGTCCAGAAATAGAGTGAGATCACAGCATACTTAGCAAATAACTCAGTGCACTGTCTTACAGCTTCATCATCTCTGTTTCCAAAGAGCTGGGCCTAAGACTTTGAGGTTTATGAAATGGTTTTTCTTCACGACGAACATCCATTTGGAGGACACCCATGTGACCAAAACATTTAAGTGGCAACTACTTGACAGACCTGGCCACAGTCAGGTTACAAATAAGATCATGTCCTTGCCTTCAAGGATCGCAATCTAGCAGGAAAGACAGATATGCAACTAGTCCTTAACAAAATAAAATGTAATTAAACACACATACATGCTTACATATTATATATATATTATCTCAGTGTTTTCCTCCTAGCACAAAAAGATCAGACCCCCAACAAAAGTATATTTGATTAAGTCTTCAGTGAATATTTCATGTTCTCCTGCATGAAATATATATGGACATCTTGCAGGTTTTTGCTATATCCTGAGTTGTTATTTAGTCACCAAGTTGTGTCTGACTCTTTTTGCAATCCCAAAACTGTAGCCCACCAGGCTCCTCTGTTCATGGGGTTTTCCAGGCAAGAATATTGGAGCGGATTGCCATTTCCTTCTCTAATATTCTAAGGTTTAGCAACTTAAAAAAAGAAAAAAAAAAGCTAGATAGTGTAGGATATTGTAGGATTTGGGGACCATATGTTTTCCATTGCAATTACTCAACTCTGAAGTGAATGTAGCCATAGGCCACACATAAATTTATGAAGTGAAGTGTTAGTCACTCAGTCACGTCTGACTCTGCAATCCTGTGGATTGTAGCCCATTTGGCTCCTCTGTCCATGGAATTCTCCAGGCAAGAATACTGGAGTGGGGTAGCCATTCCCTTCTCCAGGTGATCTTCCCGATTCAGGGATCGAACCCAGGTCTCCTTCACTGTAGGCAGATTCCTTATCATCTGAGCCATCAGGGAAGCCCACATAAACTTTACAGGTATGGCTATATTCCTATAGCATTTTATTTACAAAAGCAGGTGGCAGCCTAGAACTGACCCATCAGCCATGGTCTGCTGACCTTACTATACTTAGGGATTGTTCTGAGGCTTTCTCTGCTAAGGTGAAATTTTTTGCAAGACTGCATCCACTAGCTTTCCCTCCCAGCATTATCATCCAAACTTCCCTATTTCATGAGCTTTGTAGGGGGAGGGGGGCAGATGAGCAGGAGGTTGCCAATGTTACTTTCCTGCATAAAAATTCACATTGGCACTAAAATTATCACAAAATCTAATGAAAATTCATTATACATCCTATGACATAAGTAGATCTGCTACATGGCCAAGAGGATAAATTAATCTGTTGGAAATTTTTCTGCAGAGCAAGCTGATAAGTGAGAGGAAGAGCAAAGAAGCAACCTAAACCAGTGAACATAGAACAAAGACAAAAGGAAGAACAGATGGAAAGAAAAGCAAATATCATGAATGACAAGTTATTCTTACGTTTCATAAGTCAAATGCTTATTGGAGAATAGATGTCATATATATGGTCCTTAATAAAGCACAACATTTGAGGAACCTTTCTTGGAACATGAGGTATAGGAGCTCTGAGATGAGTCTCACTATTTATAATGGTTCTTGGATATGGACAGACCAACATGAATCCATTCTTCCCTTCACAATGGACCTTTTATTGCTCTAGGTTCTAAATCACTGCAGGTCTGAAGCATAGTACAGTTACTGTACATGCACTGTGGGCCATGGCCAAAATAGTTAAAGACTTACTATGGCAGGAAGGGGAGAATTCCTGGTGATTTAGTCTCAGAAGTCACAAGAACAAGTTTGGACCAAATGGTTTGACAAGCCGTGGCAGGTGTGAATTGCAGGGCAAGTCCAAGAAAGAAAGAGAGATCGGTTTAAAAAAAAAAAAAAGGCAGAAGAATCAGATTATCCAGGGAGTGGTCATTCAGTACAATGAAGTTCATTCATTCAAAGGAAATTTACAGTCCTTCCATCACCACAGTCAGAGGAATATTTTGGCTCAAGATGGAAGCCAACACTCACATAAGTTTCATTAGAATAAATACGCACATGGCCTTCTCTCATACCCCACTTGGCTCTTTCCAGGAAGGAAAGCACTGAATTCTAGAAGGAATCTCAGTTCGAAAGTATCAGCGAAAAAGGCAACCCTTTCAAAGCAGGATAACACAGGGGCATCTAAAAAGCACACACCATCCTAGAAACTGGAAGACATGCTTACATGTTATTCAAACTCTTCCAGTATTAGGCTCATGATTTTCAAAGTGCCAGAGGAACAAAAATGAGAGCCCAGGACTCCAGAATGTCTACTAAAAGCATACCTTGAATCACCCTAACAAATTGACTGCACTCCTCCACCGTCGGGTTTGGTGGCCCCCTCTCTAGGTCTTCCCTGATAGCTCAGTTGGTAAAGAATCCGCCTGCAATGCAGGAAACCTCAGGTCGATTTCTGGGTTGGGAAGACCCCCTGAAGAAGGGAAAGGCTGCTCACTCCAGTATTCTGGCCTGGAGAATTTCATGGACTGAATAGTTCATGGGTCATAAAGAGTCGGACAGGACTGAGCGACTTTCACTCACTCACTGGGTCCTATTTTATTGATATGTCTTCCTCACTCCCTCACCTGGGCAGCCTCGTTCCCCTAACAGTGAGTGAGACGCTTTCACTGGCAAGAAATACATCACTCCAGGAACATTTCATCCCTTACTCAGATGCTTACCAGGTGTTTTTCTTCATCAAATTGATTGTGTTGTTAATTGTAGTAAAGACTGAAGTGAGCATGTGGGGAGGACTCAGAAAGAGCAGAGTCATTTGAAAATCAATTTCCACAGCTGCAACTTTGAAACAGTTCTCTAGTGAATAAGCGGTTCGGGTTCATTGTATTCAAGGTGAGCATTCTTTCCTTGCGGGATATCTTATTGTTTCCTTCCACTTCAAAGAGAGAAACTCTTTTTTATCTTTGAGAATTCGCACACACCTTAATTTTTTCAATCTAGGGGGGAAAAAAAAGACTCCAACAAAACAGAAGACTACTCAGTTTGGGTAGGTGAACTATTCTAGGTGCTTCGCTACCAGTCCCATCCCCCACCCCAGATCCCAGCACAGCAATTGAGTGTGTGAAGATCCCTTTCTTGGATATCTCTGGTACCTCTTTATTTTTTATTTTTTTACCTTATTTTGACAAAGAACCAAGGAAAATTGCATCTTTCATTTTCAAATAATGCTAGAAGGTTTCTGTGCATACCTCCAACGGGAGCCAATCACGGCCTGTTAACAACAAGAAAACCAGTGATCTGGGGATATTTAATGCCGCATTGGCCCTGGAAGAAGGAGGACTCTTTCATTTCGCATACTTTGTCTCCGCCATGGAGCTGGCTGACATAATGGACTTTTACAAGGAGCTCTGAAGCAATTGGCAATTAAGTGGTTTGAAGGGGTGCTTCTGGGATGCTGTGAAAGGCTTCAGGTGTGAAACGCTTGTTTTCAAGAGCACTGAACAAAATGTATGGTTGCTTTCAGCGCCCCCTTGTCCTTCCCGAGAAAGGGGGGGAGCCGGGGGAAGCAAGGACACTCAAGAGACTGTCTGACTGACAATGTGATTAGGATTGTCTGAGGACTTTTCATTTTAAATGTAGGAGGCCACATGTATCAATCTGGGAAAAGAGACAAGCGGACTCAAATTGAGTGGTCTTTTAAATGCTTCTCAAAGAGTTCTGGTTTTGCTCTAAGCAACAGCTTCTCAGATAAAGTATATGCTACATAAAACTTAACTTTGTCAAACAAGACTGGAATTCTATATTTTTTATGATGATTTCTTTTCAAAATATATACATTTTATTCAAAACATAAACTGTATCAGTTTTCTGGGATATGCTCTTTTTTCCAGGATTCTGATTTTCAGGGGGGAAAGGGTTTGTAAGATATATATAGCTTATTTATTTGTAAGATAGAATTTCACCAAACACCATACTACTGAGGCTAAATTCTTGGTTCATCCCTTGATGCCATATAATCTTTAATGAAAAAACCAAAATGATAAACAGTTAAAAACTGAATTTTTCCTTCTCCTTGCCCCAAGAAGGCTATTAAAATCTTTTGAGAGATTACAGAATTCTGGAAATTACTTGGCAGTTGCTGCTACATGATCCTTCTTGGGGCCAGATGAGAGCCATAAGAGGACAAGGAAAAGAGCCATATTTCCTTTGTCCTGTTCCATTCCAGAATGCTATTATGACCATGTCAGCACCAGGGCCACCTTGTACTCACTGATGGATTATGAATGGTGCCCCTAGGGTTGTGCAATAAGTAATTTTATCTGCGGCCTTGTAAGAAACCGAAGTCAAAGATTCAACACTATATCCCTTCATCCCACGTATCATCCCTAACATGCTGGATGGTGTGCTCATTTATGTCTAAATTTTAAAACACACCCTGCGCTCTACTTCTGCTACTACTGTACAATTTAGCCTAATGTCAGAGAAGAGAAAACTAAAGCTTCACACCAGTTCTAAACTCCACCACAGGAGATGGTTCATTTAAACCAACATTCTGTTAGTTTCCACTTGGGTCCAATCACTTATGAGATTGTGAGGGTCTTATTTATCTCCAGCCTCACCATCTTCTCAAACCCACAAGGGAGACTAACCAACTTGACTCAAATGCTCTTTTTCCAGTAAGGAATGAGGCTTCTTCATTTTCTCTGAAACATTTAAGGCGTCAATAATCCTAAGGTCCAGAGTCTATTAACAAATTGTTTCCTTGGACCTACTTGCTTCACTGATTTAATGCATCTCCAAAGCCTATGTAAAATCTCTAGTATTGAAGCCAGATTCAGCCTCTGTACCCTCACACCAAATTAAATCTCAGAGACAGAGTTTGAGGTGAAGTAGAAAAGAACAGCTTTATTGCTTTCCAGGCCAAAGGGCCACAGTGGGCTAATGTTCTCAACACTGTCCCACCTGGAGAATGTAGTGAGGAATTTTATAGTAATGGTTTAAACAGAGTATGATGAGCTCAAGGATGTTCTGATTGTTTGGTGGTGAGGAAAGTGGGAGTCAACGTAATCAATCTTCTAGTTCCAACTGATGTGGGGTCTACACGCTTGTGGGCAGTGGAGAGTTAACTTCTCCCGCCTGGTGGGGGTTTCCGTATCTGCAAAATAGCTCAAAGATAATTGTTATGTATATCCCTTAAGAGGGGAACCAGGATCCTGTCCCAGGGCTATACCATTGTTTCCTGACTTTCCCTCTCTTGTTTCAGCATCCCATCCCTTCCCTAATTAGCACTGTTTGAACCTGCCCCTTGGAACTCCAGGGAAAATCTCGAGGGCTGAATGAAGCCTGTTTCCTGTTTCCTCAATTCAGAACTGGGTGGGATGGGAGGGGGGAGGGAGTCACAGGAAGATTTTTTTGCCCCGGAGCCACAGGGTCTTGCTTGGTTTCAGGATCAGCATGTCTTCAGCCCCATCAATATGACCAACTTCTTCACCCATGTGTTGATATCATAGCAACTGAGTGGGCATTAGGTTTCCTCATGGAGATAAAGAATAGGCAATACTGAGGTGAGAGTGGCACCCCTGCAATAAGAGATCTAAAAAGTGTCAACTAAAATCATGATTGCTGTCCTCTGAGCTTCTAACTCTAGTCTGAAGCTAGATGGAAGACTTTGTTCAAATCATGGCTTCCTTAAAAATGTGCTGTGTGGTCTTGGGCAAGCAATTCTACCCCTTAACCCTCAGAAGTCTCTTCTATAAAATGGAGACAATAGAATTTGCCCCTTAAAAACAATAAAATGCACTAATCAACATACAGACCAATGTCTCACACACACTGAATTCAATAAATGTTACCTATCCATGTCATCCTTATGGAAGAAAGTGAAGAAGAACTAAAGAGCCTCTTGATGAGAGTGAAAGAGGAGAGTGAAAAAGTTGGCTTAGAGCTCACCATTCAGAAAACCACGATCATGGCATCCGGTCCCATCACTTCATGGCAAATAGATAGGGAAACAATGGAAACAGTGAGAGACTTTATTTTTCTGGGGTCCAAAATCACTGCAGATAGTGACTGCAGCCATGAAATTAAAAGACACTTACTCCTTGGAAGGAAAGTTATGACCAACCTAGACAGCATATTTAAAAGCAGAGACATCATTTTGCCAACAAAGGTCCATCTAGTCAAAGCTATGGTTTTTCCAGTGGTCATGTATGGATATGAGAGTTGGACTATAGAGAAAGCTGAGCACTGAAGAATTGATGCTTTTGAACTGTGGTGTCAGAGAAGACTCTTGAGAGTCCCTTGGACTGAAAGGAGATCAAACCAGTCCATCCTAAAGGAGATCAGTCCTGGGTGTTCATTAGAAGGATTGATGTTGAAGCTGAAACTCCAATACTCTGGCCACCTAAGAACTGACTCATTTGAAAAGACTCTGACACATGATTTATTGCAATAATTTTTTAAACTATTGACAATCTTATGAAAATCATCTTATTGATCGAAATATTATAGGTCTCCTCCACTAGAAAGTATTTATAATCACATTATATCACTTTTGCTATCACCTCAAGAACCACATTTTTAGCATCAAGTTTTGGTAGACAGTAGATCCTGCAGAAGCTCCTTAATGGGGTCTAGTTGTCAAGAAGCTGTTGAGAGTGTCAATTTCCCCTCATGGAATCTAAAGAATGACTATGAAGTTTTGGGAAATATTATGAGTGTTGTAAGAAGGACAGAGAAATTGTTTGCCTCAAGCACCCTGAATCAATGAAAAATGAATAAAGAGATATTCTAATTTCATGAGGACAAAATCAAGTCCATTTTGACAACTAGTATGTCCCCAAAGCTCAGGATGGGACTTGGCACATAAGTAGTTATTCTATGGATTATTGTTTAGTCGCTAAGTCGTGTCCAACTTTTTTTTTTTTTTTTGCAAGCCCATGGACTGCAGACTGCTAGGCTCCTCTGACCATGGAATTTCCCAGGCAAGAATACTGGAGTGTGCTGCCATTTCCTTCTCCAGGGGATCTTCCCCACCCAGGGAACAAAGCTGTGTCTCCTGCCTTGACAGAGGGATTATTTATCACTGAGCCACCAGGGAAGCCCACTCTATGGATAGTTCATAATAAATGAATACTATAGCTGCTGCTGCTGCTGCTGCTAAGTCGCTTCAGTCGTGTCCGACTCTGTGTGACCCCATAGATGGCAGCCCACCAGGCTCCTCTGTCCCTGGGATTCTCCAGTCAAGAATACTGGAGTGGGTTGCCATGTCCTTCTCTGATACTATAGCTATGTATTGACAATTTCTGATTTCCATCTCCTCCCCCCATACTCCTATAAGGAGTCCTCCACTTATCATTATTCCACAAGGAGAGAAAATATCTGGAGAGGTTAGCAAAACACAGATCCTCAGTGAATTTCAGCCTTGTGACCCGTCAGTAAGTCCTGAATACCCATGAAAACAGTGCAGATGCAAAGGCCCTGGCTCCAGTCAGCTTTCACTCCCTCACTCTGTTAGATTAGAACCCTTATTTTCAACAAGCTTTAAGGGCATTTGCAGAAATGATTAGAACCCTGACTAGCTAGAACTTGAAAGAAGTAGCCAGGGATCTCGAAGATGAAAGGAAACTTACAGGGAAATCAGAAAAGAATTTCATCTTTGGTGTTTTAGAATAAGGCCAAAGAGCAGTCTTAGGAAGTCTACATGATTCTGATAAATGTGTTAAAATGGGCTGCCTTTCTCCAAAGTTTACTAAGATCCCCTAGACAGCTGCATTACCATGTCCTCAAGTAGAAGAAATTACTTCTTCTTTGTTGGCCCCAGTTTGGTCCCATTTATCTACATCTGACTCCTCATACTTCATACTTTTTCCTCCTCATCATTCCATCTCCAGGACCATGCACAGGGCTGGCACATAATAAGATCTCAATAAAAGATGGTGGAAAGAAAAGATGAACCCAAAACATTGGACCCAGAGGAAAAGTAAGTCCCTGCATTTGGAGAAGTTTCCAGCGTTCTTGCCTGGAGAATCCCAGGGACGGCAGAGCCTGGTGGGCTGCCATCTATGGGGTCGCACAGAGTCGGACACGACTGAAGCGACTTAGCAGCAGCAGCTATCACCTAAAGTGTAGACAGAAATACCCACACTATCTACATGTAAACCCAACCAGTTCTTCACAGCTGGTCCAGATTCAGCTTTTTTTGTGTCAAAATTGAAGATGAAAAAAACTGAAGCTTTTCTATTTTTCTTTTTTAATGTATCTCCTTCTACTCTAGACCCTAATCTCCCCCAACTCACTCTAGGGAGGGAAAAAACTGTAAATCTATTTTGAAAATTCAATTTGTTTAGAAGAATTGTGCAAAACACAAGAACTACAATATTGCCCTGGGTTGAGGCAGAGTCTCTGTGTAGAGAATGTTTAAGGATGTTAAGACACTTTCCAAGTAGTTTCCTTATTTCAATGGTACACCTGCTTCTCTATAATGATATAGCTCATGTGTATTTTCCTTGTCTTTGTTTAGGTAATTACTAGAGTTTACAAATATTCTTTAAAATATAATTGCTGTAGATTTGCCAAAGAAGTTCCACAAGCTTTATGCAACAGTTTTTGAATCATGTTATATGCAGAATACTGAGTGAGTTTTAAATCATTTTTACCTACTCTCACTGTAACAAAATGGGAAATGTTGCAAATTATGTAAATGTTTTTTTTCCTGAATTTACAATAACTTTTTTTCACTTCAAACTCTCAGCCCCCAATTTTTTTTTATTAGTGTTTCCTCACGAAAGAATGGAAGCAACTACTGCCCACATTAGGTTATAGAAACACATCTTTGGCCCACTGGTCTCAGTGCCTCTGTCAAGCCACCCATTTACCTGTGCCATCAGTGACATGTTTTATTGTTGTTATTATCCTGGAAACTTATATGTCCTTGCGCCTTTTCAATGCCTTGTTATTGTTGTTCAGTCATTCAGTTGTGTCCAACTCTTTGAGACCCTGAGGACTGCAGCACGCCGGACTTCCCTGTCTTCACTATCTCCCCGAGTTTGCTCAAACTCATGTCCATCGAGTCGGTGATGCCATCCAACCATCTCATCCTCTGTCGTTCCCTTCTCCTCCTGTCTTCAATCTTTCCCAGCATCAGGGTCTTTTCCAATGAATTGGCTCTTCACATTAGGTTGACCAAAGCATTGGAGTTTCAGCTTCAGCATCAGCCCTTCCAATGAATATTCAGGGTTGATTTCCTTTAGAATTGACTGGTTCAGTCTCCCTGCTGTCCAAGGGAGTCTCAGGAATCTTCTTTAGCACGAGTTTGAAAGCATCGATTCTTCGGTGCTCAGCATTGTTTATGGTACAACTGTCACATCCATACATGACTACTGGAAAAACCACAGCTTTGACTATGGACCTTTGTTGGCAAAGGGATTTTGCTGGCTGCTTTTTAATATGCTGTCTAGGTTTGTTATGGCTTTTCTTCCAAGGAACAAGCATCTTCTAATTTCAATGCCTACCTAGCAAATATAAAGTTGATTGTTATTTACTATGTTGGAGAGTGGACTTTCCAGGTGGCACTAGTGGTAAAGAACTCATCTCCCAATGCAGGAGACATAAGAGAAGCAGCTTCGATCCTTGGGTCAGGAAGCTCCCCTGGAGGAGGGCATGGTAACCCCCTCCAGTATTCTTGCCTGGAGAATCCCCATGGGCAGAGGAGCCTGGCGGGCTACAGTCCATTGGGTTGCACAGAGTCAGACATGACTGAAGCGATTTAGCACACACCCTGTGGTGAGCACATAGAGTACATCACTCAGTTTATCTAAGCTTTGTTTTCTCCGTGTATTAAATGGGTACAATAAGAGGAAAAGCTATGTACGATGCTTATAGAGGTGACAAAACGTCATTCCTGTAAAATGTTTAGCACAAAAGAAGATACTTAATACCTGTTAGCTATTTATATTTATACTTTCTCATCATAGCTGGCAGTTTCAACATTTCCTCTGTGGCATACAGAATTCAGCCAAAACAAATTTCCCATTTTAATATTCATGGAAATCGAGTTTGCCATTTGTATTCTGAATATGAGATTATGAAATAGAAAAGCCATTCAGGAGAGTGCATTAGCAGAACCAACATTTTCAAACACCAACTCAGCTATCAAAGAACTTTCACATTCGTGTTTCAGTAAAAAGGAGGAAGATGCTACCACTCCCACAGGCCTTTGAGCTCCAGCAAGATGACTTTGAAGCCCAGTACAAAGGCTCGGTGGAGGGTGACTGCATATCCCTTCACACGTGTGGCCACACAGGAACAGACACTTTACATATCACACTTACTGCTGCATATTCTTATACCTCAAGGCAGTTAAGTGTATCATGGAATTCATTTTTACTATCCTTTTATTTAAATGCATAATCAGAAGAGCTAGCGAGAAAGAAAAAAATAGTTCTGGAGAGTACAGTCTTCTGTTGATCTAAGAGCTTGCTTCATATGCTCTGAAAGTTTTATCCTCAGTGCAAAAGTGGCTGAATCTATTGTTTGAAAATTAATAAGCTATAAAAAGCAAAACAGTGCTGAAAAAAATTTAACTGTGCAGTTTCAAATCTGGTCTTCCATTCTGAGAACTTCATTCAAGACAACTTACAGCTATGGGTTTCCAAAACTGTTTCCGTGCTTTGTTCTTGACCCTTTGCCCTTCCTCTTCACCCCACTCTCTCATCTCTAGCCCAGATGACCCCCATGTCTATATTTTTTATCCAAACCTCTCCTCCAAACTCAGGTCCATATTTCTGACTGCTGTATATATGGAGGCCTTGGAAATACATCAACCTATTTCTTCTCTCACATTTTCTTAATGAACAAAATGCACCTGATCTCCAGTCCTAAAAACCTCGTTGGTTTTAGAGGTATTTGTTTTTGTTCCCAGTGTATTGTACATTCACCCAACACTCACTCTCCCTACCAACTTTTCAACTAGGTATAGCCATACAACACCATTTTTTTGATTCCTAGGAAAGTCCTCACATTCCATCTATAGGCCCCTCTTTTTCCATTCTCTTGTTAGACTGAAGAAGTGACTCCTGGAGTTTCAGCTTCAAACTTGTGTTCATGAGTCCATTAACATGAGAAGAAGACCAAAATCATCGCCTTTATAATGGTCTCAGTACCACTGAGGTACTGAAGTAATACCAATAGAACCAGCTCCCCCTGATCTTCTTGTGAGACAAATTGATTTCTATTTATTTAAGTTTCTCTGATCCTACCTTTGCATCAACATTGGTAATCTTGATTCTCCAACAAAAATAAATCTGTTTCTGAATTAGTTTAAAAGTCTCCTGATACAGTTTTCCTTCAATTTTCCTCCTTCACTTCTACAGTTTTTTCTAAAGATCATCCTCCTTCGCCCTATCAACTAAATGGTACAATGTCTCCTTCTGCTCCAATAAAGTCTTCTGCAACTCCATAAGAAAAAAAGTGAGAGGATATTAGTGAAAAAATACATAGGAAAAATTGTCTTATATTTTTCAAACAATGTCCAACCTCACTAGTCATCAATAAATGCAACTTAAGACAATGAGATAGTCCACTAGATGGTATTTTTTTTGTCCACCAGATGGCCAAAGATGTTAGCGGTCCGTAAAAGCCACTGTTTCTAGGGAGGCAGGGAAATAGTTGCACACATAAGAGATGGATCAGGAGCATAAGATCAGGCATTAGTACTTCACATGCCGTTGTCCCTACACCAATCCAACAACCGAGCTGTCGTCATTGAAAACACTACATGTGCTTCTTCCTCTCTTTTTTGTCCAATTGTTTTCCAGCCACCGGTACAGAGAAGACAGTGAGGACTCATTGGGTGGACAGATTGGGTGGAAGAAGCATGAGGACTGGAACAGAAGATATGGCTGGTTATTGTGCTGAATAAGGTCGTCATGACTTCTTTAATTTTAGGTTGTGGGCAGTTATGGTGTTCCTAGTGGGGGGATCAGAATGGCAGGGGCAAGACAAATCATTTATTTAAGGAATAGCTGTATCATATCAAAAAACAAAATTTTGAAAAAATTATAAAACAGAAACACAGAAATAGAGTGTCAAATGTAGAAAAAGGACTTATGGTTACCAAGCAAGAAAAGGGGTAAGGGATACACTGAAGATTGGTATTGGCACATATACTCTGTATAAGATTGATAACTAACAAGAACACATTTGGTAGCACAAGGGACTCTATTCAGTACTCTGTAATGAGCTATATGTGAATAGAATCTTAAAAAGAGTGGATATATGTATACAAATAAAGGATTCACTTTGCTGTGCTGTAGAAACTTAACACAACATTGTAAACCAACTATGTGTGTGTTATTTGCTCAGTCCTGTCCAACTCTTTGCAACCTCATGGACTGTAGCCTGGCTGTCCATGGAATTCTCCAGACAAGAATCCTGGAGTGGGTAGTTATTTCCTTCTCCAGCAGATCTTCTCAACCCAGAGCTCAAACCCTAGTCTTCTGCATTGCAGGCCGGTTCTTTAGCATCTGAGCCACCAGGGAAGTTGTAAATCAATTTTACTTCAACAAAAATTAATTATATAAATAAATAGAACAATGTTTTAATAAACAGTGCAGCTGTACTGGTGACTAACACTTCAATAACATCCTGGTTTTCTCTCTTTTTGGGGCTCCTTTATCTTCCTGCCATTTTTCAGAATATATTAGATGAATTTGTGAATGATAGATGCAAGCTAGTTAAGGGATAATGAAGTCAAACAAGTAGAAAATAGGAAAAACAATAATATTGATGTCAATTGTCAGTCATTGCCTCAACCCATGCAGTCTTCTCAGAGAATGTGCTCTATGAACTACAATTTCCCCCCAGGGCCTCAACTGTCCAAAAAGCCAACCCCCAGGCCAGGTTAAATCAGTCATATTTTCTCAGTTAAAAATTGGAGCTAAGAACTGCCCTCCATTCATGCAGGGAGGGGGAGTTAACCAGTTGTTAAACTTTTCTTAAGCTGAAAAAATGAAACAAATTAGTTGCAGCTAAGAGACACAGAAACTACATGAGTTGAATAAAAGTGGACACTTGCCTTTGCTAGCCAACATCTGAAAAGCACTTTCTACATGCAAGGCCTTTGCAGAAATTATTTCATTTAGTCTCACTAAAATAGGTACTCTTTATTCTCCTTTTACAAGCAAGCAAAGTGAGGCTTCCAGAATTTAAGTAACTTTGCCCAAGGTCACACAATTGTTAAGTGCCAAGAGTAAGTTCAGAACTCAAGCAGGTTGCCTCAAGACCCTCTCTTCTTTTTAAAAACCTGTCAATAAATGCTTTCATTTTTTAAAAATTGAAGTATAATTGCTATCCATCTTATATGTGACAAGTGTGCAGTATAGTAATTCACAATTTTGAAAAATTCTAGTGCATTTACAGTTACTATAAAATACTGGCCGTACTCCCTGTTCTGTACAATATATCCCTGTAGCTTGTTTTATACCTAATAGTCTGTACCTCTTACTCCCCTACCCCTGTATTGCCCCTACCCCTTTCCTTTGCCCTCTGGTAACCACTGGCTTGTCCTCTGTACCTGTGAGTCTGCGTCCTTTTTTGTTTTAGTCACTGGTTTGTTGTATTTTTTTAAATATTCCACATATGAATTGATACCATGCAATATTTGCCTTTCTCTGTCTAACTTATTTCACCCAGCATAATGCACCCCCCTCCAGGTTCATCCATGTTGCATCAAATGAAGAGCCTGTGTTCTTCACCACTAAGCACAGAAGAGGCACTTGATTTGAGAAAGTGGTGGGGTCAACCATAGCTTCTTGCAGAGCATTGTTAGGAGGAACAGAGAAACCAAGAACAGAGGAGCCCGTCATTAAAGGGAAGCAAAAGAAGGGATGCTGGAGAATGCAGAACCAAGCACTGCGGCAGCTTTGCAGGAGAGGAGGGCAGAATCCCAGGCTCCACACCCGTGCCTTCAGGAAGCCGACATGAAATTAGAGTCTATCCAGAGACTATTTAGGAAAATTATTTTAGGGAGATTATGGAAGCCTGCAGGATCGGTCATATTTGCAAAGACGATGCTAGCTTCAGAAGCGACCAATCTCAGAAAATGAATTTAAACCCAGATCTGCAGTCACGGCCTAAGATGGGTTTTGCCAGAAGTCCCATCTCCTCTCTAAGTCTTCTCAGGAAATCTTGAAGAACTTCAGATGCTCCTAGAGTGCTGTCAGAGTGCCATCTTTCACAGATGGCTTGAAAATAGCATGAAAGAGAAGTAAAGAGACAGGCAGGACTGAAAGAGGAGGGAGGGGAGAAATGGAGGAGGAAGAAACAG
Organism: Okapia johnstoni; assembly: GCA_024291935.2. Lineage (NCBI taxonomy): Eukaryota > Metazoa > Chordata > Mammalia > Artiodactyla > Giraffidae > Okapia > Okapia johnstoni. The sequence goes on from CM044326.1 coordinate 8,260,760, forward strand.
AAGGAAGGAAGGAAGCGAGGGAGGAAATGAAGACACCAGAAATGCTTTATCCACCCTGCATGCCAAAAATAAAATGAAAGCAAAAACCATGATAACAGATGCACGTTTCCAGCTTTGGGAGCCTTCTGCTACTAGTTCCTAAAGCCGCTGCTTTGCAGTGGTGTCCCCTGTTGGATCCACCGCAGATCAGCTGGATGGGCCTCTCTTACACCTGAGTGTGTGTGCGTGCTTTGTCCCTGAGAGTTGCCTGGAAATGGCTGTCACCCCTGGGCCACAGACCCCTCGCCCAGGGAGCCTGGAATTTGGCCACCCCGCAGGCTTGTTAGCAGCAATGGATTTTTCTGAGTTGCCACTCGGAGCTCCTGTAACTGTGCTGCACCCGTGGTGAGTCAGTTGGAAGAGGATTTATTGTTGGAAGGTGAGTGTCCCCGCTGGGCAGACCCCAGGCCTGGGTGATCAGCGAGCTCAGAGGCAGTAACCTGGAACAGAAGAGGGATGGAGAGAAGGGCAAGCCCAGGAAGGAGAGGAGGGCCGCCTTCATAACTCCCGGCTCTCACAGCCCTGGGCTCAGGCTGCTGTGGGCATAAAAGAAAGATGGCTGCTGGCACTTCCAGCTGGCTTCCCCTTTCCTCCTCGGCCACACGAACCCTAACCCTCTCGCAGGCTGCGGCTCCCAAAGAGAACACGGAATTGCTGTTTAGTCGCTCAGTGGTGTCTGACTCTCTTGTGACGCCATGGGCTATAGCCCTCCAGGCTCCTCTGTCCATGGGATTTTCCAGGCAAGAATACGGGAGTGGGTCACCATTTTCTCCTCCAGGGGATCTTCCTGACTCAGGGATCGAACCCTCATCTCCTGCATTGGCAGGTGGATTCTTAACCACTGAGCCACCAAGGAAGCCCAGAGCATGGAACCACGTACAACTAGAAGGACCTTGCAACTATTTTGTTTAACCCCTTAGACTTACAGAGAAAGAGAACCAGGTCCAGAGAAGCTATGTGGCTAGAGCACAGACCGGTGAATGGTCACACAGATGGAAGGGAAGGTCTGTTCGTTTCTGGTTCATCAACTGTCCTTTCACCACTAGAAGCTTGGAAAGGGGAAGGAGATGGATATATGTGACAGCTTCACAGGGACACAGGCCCAGATTGAAATGCCTTTTGTACCATCTAGGGGTTGTGAGGTATTTGGAAAAGGAAAGCTAATCTCTATGCATCATTTTTCTCAAGGAGACACACACACACACACACACACACACACACACACCCCAGTAAATCCATAACTGAGAGCTGTCATAATTCCTTGCTGATATTTTACGTGAGTCATTATTGTTAACTCCAAGGCATATGAACTGTATTAACACAGATGAATTACTGTACCTCTTTGACAAATATGAGAGAGAGTCACCATTCTCCCAAAGTTATGGTGAAGTGTGTATAGCTCACAATATCCAAAGCACTTATAGTACTGCCTGAAGCAGAATAAGATCTCAGTCAGTGACTGCTACTTTGTTATCCACATTAGTATCATTTGTATAATATCATTTTAACTTATGACTTACTTTCAGGCTCAAGTTTGGGGGCTTCCCTGGTGGCTCAGACGGTAAAGAATCTGCTTGCAATGCAGGAGACCGGGGTTTGATCCCTGGGTCAGTAATATCCCCTGGAGAAGGGAATGGCAGCCCACTCTATATTCTTGCCTGGGGAATTCCATAGACAGAGGAGCCCGGCAGTCTACAGTCCATGGGATCACAAAGACTGGGACATGACTGAGCGACTATAACTTTCACCTTCAGGCTCAAGTTTAAATTCTTTAAGTAGGCATCTATGGTTCCTCCTGACCTGGCTCTCACTTCCTTGTATTTTGGAAAGCCTTTGGGGAACTCTCACTCCCCACTCACCTCTTGCCCTCTTGTCAGTTTCTCTTTTCCCTGCATGTGGCCTTTCACATGCAGGTCCCTGTTTCTCAAATTCCTTTCTTCTCTTTTTCTTTCCCTGGTGATGACTAGTTGCCTGTTGAGGCACAGTGTGATTGTCATTGACTTCCCCCAGACCCCTTTTGGCTGTGCCCCAGGATATGGTCCTGTCACAGCAGTTATAAGCTGATGAGAACCATGGCTTACCGGCTGGTCACCTGCCTTAACTAGGGCCCTTTCAGGATAGGAATGTGACATTTATCTCAGTCTGCCCTGTCCCTAACATGGCTTAATGCTCCATAAACATCTGCAGACTGAATAATCCAAATCTCACAATAATACATCATAGGCTGCTGATGGTGATCGCAGCCATAAAATTAAAAAATGCTTACTCCTTGGAAGGAAGGTTATGGCCAACCTAGATAGCATATTTAAAAGCAGAGACATTACTTTGCCAACAAAAGTCCGTCTAATCAAGGCTATGGTTTTTCCAGTGGTCATGTATGGATGTGAGAGTTGGACAGTGAAGAAAGCTGAGCGCCGAAGAATTGATGCTTTTGAACTGTGGTGTTGGAGAAGACTCTTGAGAGTCCCTTGGACTGCAAGGAGATCCAATCAATCCATCCTAAAAGAGATCAGTCCTGGGTGTTCACTGGAAGGACTGATGTTGAAGCTGAAACTCCAATACTTTGGCCACCTCATGTGAAGAGTTGACTCATTGGAAAAGACCCTAATGCTGGGTAGGATTGGGGGCGGGAGGAGAAGGGGACGACAGCGGATGAGATGGTTGGATGGCATCACTGACTCAATGGACATGGGTTTGGGTAGACTCTGGGAGTTGGTGATGGACAGGGAGGCCTGGCATGCTGCAGTTCATGGGGTCGCAAAGAGTCGGACACAACTGAGAGACTGAACTGAACTGAGGCACTGAGCACAAAGCCTTACACATTTTAAGAGCCTGACAAATGTATGTTAACTGAGTATGTGAATAAATGAGTGGATAACGAGAGCATATTTCATCTCTATAATCAGGCAACATTTTCATACTCTATGGACCAGCATTTCAAATTAAAAAAGTACTACTTAACTGCAAAATTAGAGAAGTGGTCAACATTTAAAAATCTTGAACTCTTAACTCAGCAATTCTATCTACAGAGAAAAGTTTGGTGAATCCCCGAGCTACCAAACAATGGTTGACTTAATTTAGTTTTGGTAGGGGATCAAATGATTTAGTACCTTCTAAAAATGAAGTAATATGGAATTGTTATCTTTTTGACTGCTTTAGCTAGCAATTATATTAAGTTTATGGAAAAGCAGAGATTTGATTAATCCTATGTATGGCAGAAACTGACTACAAAGATTATTTCCCCTTCCTGGGCACACCGGTTAAACTGTATATTTTCGACTTCCTTAGGTTAGGTTGAAACCTGAAACGATGTGACAGAGTTCTGGCCAATGAAATGAGATCAGAAGTGATGCTCACCACTTTTAGATCTGATGTCAACCAACCTGAGATTCCCCATGATACACTTTTCTCTTCCATGGGTACTTAGAAGCCATGATTTACAATGGCAAAATTATAAGATGGAAGAAATTTGAGGTCTCTGAAAAATTTCATGGAGAAATTCCCCCTTAACCAACCATATTGGACTGTAACATGAGAAAGCAATCAAGATTTTGTGTTTTGTAATCTATTGAGCCTTCAGGGTATTTTTTGGTTTTGTTTTGTTTTTTGGCATAGTCTATCCTAATATAGCACTTTGAACTACAGAACTGCCAAATAAAATTTTCACATTTTATCACCTTGGCTTAGCAGGAAGTTAGTGAAGAAAGGGAAATGACTGGATGGATAGCTGGGATTCTGTGTTTGGTAGTGGCAAAATAGTTTGTAAAACCCTAGAAGCTATAACTTGGAAGGCAGACCATGTGCTTACTGAGCTTGTGACTGATGGAAGAAGTTGGAAACGGGATATTCCCACTCTTTGTTGTTTGTTACTGGCTGCATTTGGCAAGGTATTTGAAAAAGAATTCTAGAAAGCATTGACTACTTTGCAAGCAAAAGTGAAAAGGAATAGAAGTTCAAATATAGGGAGACTTCAGGGTAAGAAAGGTTAACAGTTTCTAGACCCTGAAGAGTAAGCTTTGGGATTGACGAAAGCTTACGTGAGGTTTCCCAGTTGACAGTAAGTCAGTCTTGAAGGACAGGTCAGATATAGGATGTGATCTACCTAATGAAGGCAGCCATCAGTAAATTAGGAGAAGTATTTGAGAGCCCACACAGAGAAACAAGACATACGTGAAGCACACTCTAGAAGGAACTCTGGGTGTGGTTATGATGTGCAGAATTGCTGAAGATTAAATACATCAGAACTTACTAAATTTCTAAAGACACTGAGTTGCCAAAAAGCCATCTGTTTGGTCTAAAAAGACTGAACTTCTTTAATGGAGCTTTCAAACAATCCTCGGACAGAAAGTGGGCTACAGAGCTATGCTGCCTCAAAAGGCCGACTTCCTCAAGGTCCAATTCAGACAAGGCCTAGGAGGGGAATGGACAGGAGGAAGTTTCCACAAAGCAGAGAAAAGACCACAGAGAACATGGAAAAAGGAGCTCCTCACAGGCAGCAAAAGGAAGCCCTCTGCCGGGGGCACAGGCTAGGGGCTTCTCAGAGTGTTGGCCCAGTGGGATTTCAGGGGTGTTGGAGACCAGCGACGGCTTGTTTTCCTTTCTCTGCTCTGTGTTTTGTGGTGGGTATACTGTTTAAGGGATCAGGTTGCTCTTCTTTTTAATGCATATGTCACTAGACCACTAGAGAGTTTTCTAGACCTGTTGGAGAGGACTGTGCATCACAGGGATGTCTTGGACTTTGAGCTAGAAGCAGAAGTGGCTGAAACTTTGGGCTGTGTCTCTTGCTGTGAGAATGAGAGCGGTCATTTGGGAGGGGATAGTAAAATTTGATGAACAGAGAATGAATTATGACAGAGATGGGCTAGATGCCCACCAAAAAATGATGGGAGAAAGATATTAGGCTTTCTAAGGTTAACACCCTAATCCTTAAGGGTATTTGGGATTTCTCAGTAATTGACAGGTTAGGATGGTCAGATTGAAGAGAATGAGTGTAATCTTTGTGATCCATCACAGAGCTGTTTGAGGGTGCCACAACAGTCCACCAGAGACACCTGAGCTAGAACCATTCTCATAAATCACCTAATGTAATTATTTCATTTCATACTCCTTGACTCATTTGTTTGATAAAGGTTTATTTAGTATTTCTTGTGCAAAAGAGCCAGAGGTACCTACTTGTATACAAGGATCAGAAAAACCGAATCATTGCTCCGCACACCAATCAGTGCACAAAAGGAACAGGAGATGTAACAACATCTCCAAACACTGGAGCCACAAAGAACAAACTACTGCCTTCCTTCCGAGGGTCCCAGAAAGGCTCACAGCGGTCAATTGCCTTGTCCAAGCCCTACAAGTAGCAGAGGTCAAATCTAAGGTATCAGTAGGAAAAAATGGATTCGTATGACATTTAAGTCATAAAATTAATTATCATAGCATTTTCATATTTCTGTGCATAGTTTTCATCCTATCTATAATATTACAACTTGCATGAACTTGTAAAAATAAGCTTTGGCTAAACAAATAGGTCTAGGTTTTGCTCCATTCATGTTTATTTAAGACCTATTTATTTTACTACGTACACAGAAATGCAAATGCCATAATCCCTGACTCAAGATTGCCACTCTCCTTTAGAGGTAGTTCTCTGTGGCTCGACTGATTGTATGGAAAACTAGGAGTAACAATTCATGAAATTTAATGTGACGTGAATCAGCCATATATGTTCTTTAAAATCATTAGAATTCCCTGTCTCTCTTTCTTCTCATTTTTTCCACTCATTAACCACTGTTTGGATTCCCCTCCTTTGACAAGATCCATTTGGGGTCCCATGTTATTGTTGTTGTTCAGTTGCTAAATCATGTCTGACTCTTTGCGACCCCATGGACTGCAGTACACCATGCTTCCCTGTCTTTCACTATCTCCTGGAGTTTGCTCAAACTCATGTCCATTGAGTTGGTGATGCCATCCAACCATCTCATCTTCTGTCGTCCCCTTCTCCTCCTGCCCTCAGTCTCTCCCAGCATCAGGGTCTTTTCCAACAAGTCAGCTCTTTGCATCAGGTAGCCAAAGTATTGGAATTGATTTTCTTTAGGATTGACTGGTTTGATCTCCTTGCAGTCCAAGAGACTCTCTTGAGTCTTCTCCAGCACCACGTTTCAAAAACATCAATTTTTCAGCACTCAGCCTTCTTTGTGGTCCAAATCTCACATCCATACATGACTACTGGAAAAATCACAGCTTTGACTATACACAGCAAAATGCTATATCACAGCTATATCACATGTGCTATATATCACATATATTACAGCAAAATGATGTCTCTGCTTTTTAATATGCTGTCTAGATTTGTCATAGCTTTTCCCCCAAGGAGCAAATGTCTTTTAATTTCATGGCTGCACTCACTGCCCTAAGTGATTTTGGGGCCCAAGAAAATAAAGTCTGTCCCTGTTTTCACTTTTCCCCTGTCTAATTGCTATGAAATGATGAGAACAGATGCCATGATCTTAGTTTTTTGAATGTTGAGTTTTAAGCCAGCTTTTTCACTCTCCTCTTTAACCTTCATCAAGAGGCTCTTTAGTTCCTCTTCGCTTTCTGCCATAACAGTGATATTATTTGCATATCTGAGGTTGTTGATATTTCTCCTGGCAATCTTGATTCCAGTTTGTGAGTTATCCAGACTGGCATTTCACATGATATACTCTTCATAGAAGTTAAATAAGCAGGGTGACAATCTGCAGCTTTGATATACTCCTTTCCAGATTTTGAACCAGCCCATTGTTGCATGTCCAGTTCTAACTATTGCTTTTTGTTCTGCCTAGTGTTTCTCAGGAGACAGGTAATGTGGTCTGGTATTCCCATCTCTTTAAGAGTTTTCCACAGTTTGTTGTAATCCACACAGTCAAAGGCTTTAGGGTGGTCTATGAAACAGAGGTAGATGTTTTTCTGGAGCTCTCTTGCTTTTTCTAAGATTCAACAGATGTTGGCAATTTGATCTCTAGTTCCTCTGCCTTTTATAAATCCAATCTTTACATCTGCAAGTTCTTGGTTCATGTACTGTTGAAGCCTGACTTGGAGAATTTTGAGCATTACTTTGCTAGCATGTGAGATGAGTGTAGTTTAACAGTAGTTTGAACATTCTTTGGCATTGCCTTTCTTTGGGATTGGAATGAAAACTGACCTTTCCAGTCCTGTGGCCACTGCTGTTTTCCAAATTTCTGTCATATTGAGTGCAGCCCTTTCACAGCATCATCTTTTAGAATTTGAAATAGCTCAGCTGGAATTCCATCACCTCCACTAGCTTTGCTTGTAGTAATGCTTCCTGAGGCCCACTTGACTTCACACTCCAGGATGTCTGGCTGTAGACAAGTGACCACACCATCGTGGATCCCCTGACCATCTAAATTATTCATTCACCATCCTGTTTTACTATCTAGCAGTTCCACTCTTCAAGCCAAGTCACCGCATCAGCTCCTAACACAGTGGCATGCTACATTCTCCCCCCATTGCTCACATTGCTGTGTCTGAGCTACCTGGACAACCATTCAGCCAGCCTCTCAGCACCTCCCAGCAGTTCTTGAACTTGTTTTGAAGCCCCTCCCCCATATTGACTATTACAAAGCTTTCCTAGTGTCATCAGTCCCCTGACCTCACAATGGACAATAACACCTCTTTTGTCAGCCATCTCCAATCTTCTGTGCTTAGTAGTTTAGTAGTGTCTGACTCTTCGCTACCCCATGGACCGTAGCCTGCCAGGCTCCTCTGTCCATGGGGACTCTCCAGGCAAGAATACTGCAGTGGTTGCCATGACCTCCTCCAGGGGATCTTCCCAACCCAGGGATCAAATCTAGTTCTCCCACATTGCTGGTGGATTCTTTACCATCTGAGCCACCAGAGAAGCCCAAGAATACTGGAAGGTGTAGCTTATCTCTTCTCCAGGTCATCTTTCTGACCCAGGAATTGAACTGAGGTCTCCTGCATTGCAGGTGGATTTTTTACCGGCTGAGCCACCAGGGAAGCCAGTCTTCTGTGCTGCCTACAAACAGAGCTGTAGCCACGATCACCTCTACCTCCTTCTGTTTTGTCTCAGAGATAGCAACAGCAACCTCCAGTCTGTGGCCTCAATGTCAACATCTTTCTCTCTTCTGGGAGCTAAGTCTTTTATAAATCACCTCCTGGCTTCTATTCTTTATCCTAAAGATTTTCTTAAGCCTCTGTCTTATTTAAAAACTAAATTCATTTGAAACAAATACTCCCTGTTCCCTCTGCCCCTTTGCAGCTGCAATTGATTTCTTTTCACCCCTTCTCAACAGCACTTCTTTTAAGCTCTCCATTTGCCTAACTCCAGTGACTCATCAATGCTCTCTGAGCTGCCTTCCAATATTTAATAACTTCCTTCTTGCCCAAGCCAGAAGAGCCACTCTGGTTGTCATCTGACTAGACCTCTGCTTCTTGTTCAGCCATGTCTTGAATCTGGAGCCTCTTTTCAAATCCTTTTCATTCCTCAGCAAGACTGCTGCCAGAGGTTTTATGGATCTCCCTTCAGTCTGTACACTTCAAATTCATCCTCCATATATCCCCACCAGAGATATAGATCTTAAATGCAAGTCTTACCACCTCTCTCCATTTATAATCTAGCAGTAATTTATCTGGGGATATCAGATGAAGGGCTAAATCCCTTACAAGGTACTCAGCGCTCTCCAAGAGGAAACCTTGAGCTGGAGCTAATTCCCTGCTCTGTTTTTTGTCATTCCCTCCAGCTTATGCTGAAATGTTTGCAATCTCTTCACACTCCATGCTGCTTCTCTACCTGAACGTCTCTGCCTAAGCTGAGCCTCCACCTGGGGGTGGTTCTCCTCCTCCAACAACCCCTATCTCCCAGTTCCCTTCCCAAGTCTACAAGATAATATACAAGGCATTCATGCAATGGATACTTCTTGCTTAGTCATATTCTCCACAAGAAAATCCCTGAATTTATCCAGCTTCTCACTTTCTACTTCCAGAAGGGCTTTTTCTTTTCTTTTCTCTTTCCTTTTTAATTTTTCTGGTCTCATAACACATTGTGCATTGGTTTATCATGTTAAGTATCTCATGGCACTTTCTCTCTCTTTCCTCTTTCTTTTTTCTCAGCTGGATTGCATCTGCTCAATAAATGTCAAGAGAATGAATGGTCCTATAGTTTTTGATGATAATAAAAATTGATGTAAAAATGTTTGCATAATCTGTATGGTCTTCTCAGTAAAGAGTGTTGCTAGGATAGAGTTGTTTGTAGGGTCTTAAATTAAATCAACTTCTTCACCCTCTGTACCCTCATGTCTCAGTTTGGATCTACCACCTTTCAGGTGTTTAGTAGCCTCACATGTCTAGTTGTTACTGTGTTGTACAACACAACTTCACAGCACAGGGATCATAATACTTAGGACTGTTGTCAAAATTATGTGGAATAGTATATAGGAAATACTTAGCACAGTTGCAGTCATAAAAAATGTACTAAGGACATCCCTGGTGGTCCAGTGGTTAAGAATCTGCCTGCAAATGCAGGCGACATGGGTTCGATCTGTAGTCCAGGAAGAGTCCACAAATTGCAGGGCACTTAAGCCTGTGAGCCCCAACTACCGAAGCCCACACACTCTAGAGCCCAACAGCCACCACTACTGAAGCCCAAGTGCCCTTGAGCCCATGTTGTGCAACAGAGAAGCCTGCACCCCTCAACTAGAGAGTAAACCCAGCTCACTGCAACTAGAGAAAGCACATACACAGCAGTGAAAATCAAGCACAGCCAAATACAAAATAAATAAAATTTTAAAAATTAAAAAAAAAGATGTTTTTGCTTTTTTCTTTTGCTTATTTCTCATTGTCTATGATGCTAATGTTAAAATGTACTGTTCCCCCATGACATCATTTTCCTCTTGGAAAAATCTATGCAAGAGGAAGATATTTACAGAAAATTTTAAACTGGTGAAAGGAAAATGTAGAGTTAAAATGTTTATCTGTATGATATTTATCATCTCTATGAATTAACCTAGTAAAAACAGAATAAAAAGAAATGCAAATAACCAGGATCGCCCTTAAATTCCTGGACTTGGTTAAGAAGAACAGCGTGTTGAGAATAGGAACAGTGTTCTGACCACCATGGGGAGCATCCAGCCTTCAGACCTGACCTGTCTAGCTGCATGGATGTCTTCCAAGACCCGCTTCCTTTCCTGCTAAAGGCATAAGGAAGGTAAGAGTCTCCGAGTAAAATTTCAGCCACATAACAAATGTTTTCTTCCCACAAATCTTGTTTTCCTTGTAGTGAGGAAACAAGGGCTTTAACTCGAGCCACAAATTGTAACCCAAGGTGGGGAGAATGTCCATGAAGAAAAGTGGAAGATCTCAAATAGGTTGGAACAAAGAGGGGCTGGGGGGGCGGGTGGGTGGAGATTAATCTTATTAGGATCATATATCATGAGGGTGTCAGGTGTGAAAGCAGACGAATGGCCTGTGTTTATCTGAGCTAAACCGTGTGGTTCACCCAAACATTTGCTTCCCAGAGCGTTTTTTTTACCCGTAATAAATTGGCCGAGTCTTCGTAGGGCATTGATAATAAAGCATGTTTAGGTGCAGTTAGAGATTTTCTTGCCAGGTTTTCTGTGCAACCACGTTCTCCCACTCTCCTGATCTCTCCTTCCCCCTCTCCCTCTCCTTTTTATCACAGCTGATTCTCAAAGCCCTTTGGAAAGATGAAGTAGGTAGAAATCAAAATAAATGGATTCTATTAAAACCGGCAATGCATCAACTGCTTGATAAAGTGATTAATAAACAGCTTAGGATGGTGATTGATTAAACTCTTTAATCAAAGTGCTAAACTGACTTAACATGGAGAGTTTCAACATGTTCAAAGTGTACATTTTCCCTGCCTAAGGTTCACAGTTGTTTATGTAACTTTTCTGAAGTGTATCCCTTAGGTCTAACCTTCCGAGAGCCTGGGCTCTGGAATGTGTAAGGATTATAAAGTATCACAAACTGCATTAGCTGCTGAAATGTGCTCGTGAATTATAGGGCTTTTCCACTAGGCAACAAGTCATTTTTCAGAATTTTAGACCCCTTCATCAAGCAGCTTCTTTGCCTGCATCACTTCATAATTCTTTAAGCCTTAATGCAAGACAGCGTGCATTTAAAAAGTCCCTCTTGCTCACATTTTATTTTCTCCTTTAGGTACTGATTGCTTTATTGCATGAGGTCAAGATTCTGATGGTGAGAGAAGAGGCTTAGTTTTACCCTTAAGGTAGTTTCGTGTTCATTAGAAATGGGTATATTTCATCCAATATGTGTAATTCTCAGAATCTGACATTATTTTTGACACAATTAATCATTGGCTCACCACTTTAACAAGCTACTTGACTCCTGAAAGTTTGTGACACCAAAATAGATTTTTTCCAAAGCCTGGCTCTCCAAAGCTAAATAAAAACATTTTAAATGTTGAGCTTGGGGTGAAGGGGAAGGGAGAGAAATATGACCATGCATTAATGGGGGAGCATTCATGACCCGTGTTGCATATATGTGGAGGCAAGTTAGGAAATTTATTTAATACAAGACAAAGTTATCTGTATAATGCACTCTGCTAGGCTCTGTGTGACTCGCAAGACCAAAAATAGCACTGCTCCTGTTCAAGGATCTTATTTTGTAAGGAAAGAGATTATACCAGGTGGGGAAGTTGTGTGTCTGTTTGTTTGAGTAATTTAGAAAGACCGTTCTTGTTATGAAGCCTTGACTAAGGCAAAGAAGCATGGGAAATATGGGGAGAAACCTTCTACAACACTACCATTGCAGTTGATTTGGCTTTAAAAGATGAATAGAATTCAGATATGAAGATAGATGCCTAGTAGTAAGGCTCATAAACGTGAAAGTGCTAGCTGCTCAGATGTGTCTGACTCTTTGGGATGCCATGTACTGTAGCCCACCAGACTCCTCTGTCCATGGGATTCTCCAGACAGAATACTGGAGTGGGTAGTCTTTCTCCAGGGGATCTCCCCAGCCCAGAGAATGAACCCAGGTCTCCTGCATTGCAGGCAGATTCTTTACCTTCTGAGCCACCAAGCTGGGGTGGGGCTCATAAGAGCTATAAAAATCATTACTCAGAAGTAATACAGCATTTTTAAGGTCCACTAACTGGACTACAAACTATAGCCCCTTTTGTCTAGGGTGCAATGTTCACTTAAAGGGAAAGTAAGACATGAGGTGGAAAGGGTGAGTTGATATCATCTTATAAAGAAAGGTTCCTGAAGTGTCTACCTACTCTGGTGGCCATAAGGGAGCTACTGATAGATTTCTGAATCTGTCAGTAATTGGCAATGGCCAGAATAGAGAGTCGGGCTGCTTCATGGGTAGAGCGTGATGTGAGAACCAGAATGTTTAGACTCAGATCCTACCTCGGTCACTTAGAAGCTGCAGGACCTTGGACAAGTATTGAAGCCAGACATGCTTCAGTTTTGAATGCGGATAGTACCAGTGTCTGCTTCATGGGGTTGTTGTGTGGTAAGATGATTTAAATCATATAAAGCTCCTTGCGCTTTACCATTAAGCACTAATGGTAAGAACTCATGAATGTGAGCAAGGATATACATTGCTATTTTCAAAAGAGGTCTTCCTAGAATTGGAAGTGCACTCTAGGAAATTTAAAAGTACAGTTTTGAAGTCCATTTGCAGAGAGTAGGTACAGGAAGTAAGCACACCCGTTCAGAGGCTATCTCAGGAGCCTCAGAAAAATACGAAAAACACTTCTTTAGGTGACACTGGGAACTGGCAAGAGAGAGAGATACAAGAGAAGTCAGTAAAAACGGGCAAAGAAAGGAAAGATGAGCCAAAGGTGACTTCCCAAGCTGTTGCTCCTGTGTTTTGTACCGGGGGATATGTTTCTGTGAGGAGAAGCCACCAGATACTTTGAAATCTCCATCACCCAGAGCCTCCAGCAGAACCATTTTGGGCCTCAGTACACAAACCCACGGCACAAACTTGGTGACCACCCACTTATTTAGTGCTAGTGTTTCAAAGTCTGAGGGAAGGATGAAAGAGAGATCTCTGGAGAAACACCTGGGAAAAGTCTGTCCTTCGAATGAAGGAAGAAGATGGAGAGGGAGATTCAGCAGTCAGAGAGGACGTGGAACTCTGAAGGACAGAGAAATTTTGAAATTCAGTGGCAAAGTGTAAGCATCAAATGCCAAACTGTGTTCTAAAAGGGACCATTCATTTGCCCTCAGTTATTAATTTTTTTTGTCATATGTGTGTGTGCACACTCAGTTGTGTCAGATTCTTCATGACCCCATGGACTGTATTCCACCAGGCTCCTCTGTTCATGGAATTTTCCAAGCAAGAATACTGCAGTGGGTTGCCATTTCTTTCTCCAGGGGATCTTCCCAACCGAGGGATCGAACCCATATCTCCTGGGTCTCCTACACTGGCAGGCAGGTTCTTTACCAGCTGAGCCACGAGGGAAGCCCTGTATCTTTTTTTGTCAATAATAACCAAATTCCATGTCTGGCTAGGATGGATATAATTGAAAATGAAAGTTGTTCAGTCATGTCTGACTCTTTGGACTGACTATACAGTCCATGGAATTCTCCAGGCCAGAATTCTGGAGTGGGTAGCCTTTCCCTTCTCCAGGGGATCTTCCCAATCCAAGGCTTGAACCCAGGTCTCCTACATCGCAGGCAGATTCTTACCAGGTGAGCCACAATGGAAGCCCAAGAATACTGGAGTGGGTAGTCTATCCCTTCTCTGGGGGATCTTCCTGACCCAGGAATTGAACCGGGGTCTCCTGCGTTGCAGGAAGATTCTTTGCCAATTGAGCTATCAGGGAAGCCCATGAATATAATTAGGTGATTTGATTCTGCCAAAGATCACCAAATTCAAGCCTCATATCTATGACCACAGGGTGAGACGTGGTAGGTAATATAAGAGGTCTTTTCTTTAGATAAATCAAAGATGTGGTCAAAGGAATGAGAATATAAAATAGTCTAGTGCCATGTGCTGGTGCCAAAAGTTCTATGAGAATCCAATGGTGTGTTCACTGAGTGATTCGTTTATCCAATAAACATGTATGTATTAAGTCTTTGTCAAGTGTCTGCTGCATGCCAGACTCTGTGGAAGGCTATTAGAGTACAGAGAACACAGTGGCAAAGTAGACCTGGTTTCTGCATTCAGGAAACTTAGAGTACAGTAGGGAAGACAGACATTTTATCCATTTAGCTACAATCCTGATGCGTCCGGTAGGAGGGAACTCTGGGTGCTCTGAGTGTACAGGATGGTTGGTCTGGAGCATCCAGAACATTTTCCTAAAGGGGAGACATTCAAACTGAGATTTGAAAGACATAGTGGAGCAACACAAGAAGAAAAAACTAAGGGAAAAGAATCTTGAGACAAAGAGGACTCTCCTTTTAAAAATATAAATAATAGTAGCTGGAGCACAGAAAGTAGAGAAAACAGAAAGAGCAGAAGAGAGAGGCAAATCCCAGGGCAGTATGAGTCTTTAGGCCCTGGTAAGGATGCAAATGTCTCTAACAGCAGTGGGGAGCATTGAGAGATTTTAAGCACAAATAAAATTTTACTGCAGGGTGAATATTGAATTATAAAGTTATTAAAATTAGGCTATTGTAATATTTCAGGCTAGAGATGATGGTTCCTGGAAATATGTAAATGTGAGAGATATTTAGGGAGTGAAATCAACAGGAACTGTGATTGGGTAAGTGGATGGGAAAGTTAAGACAATAATGGTGACTCTCAGATTTCTGGTCTAAAGTCAAGCTTATCCCCTTCTTTCCTCCCTTTAAATGCCTACAATCATGCTGATTATAAAATCAAAAAGTTTTAATTGGGCCTTCCACCCTCTCTCTCTGCCAGCTCCTGATGCCCCCAACAACTTGAATTTCTCTCCTTCTGGTCTACTCTGCACGTCTACTACTATGGCCTACTTTCTATCCCTGAGCCACATGAGCTAAGCTTCCATCTCTAGGTTTTTGCTCCAGTCCTGACTGGTTTCCAGTGGCATCTTTCTGTTATACATCCTCTGCCCCTCCTTCCAGCCCCAAACACAAATCTGATCATGCACTGCGCCTATAGTCAACAGTAATGTTTCACACACTTAGAAAGATTTAAGAGAGTATATCTCACATCCCATTGTTACCACAATAAAATGAAAATTTTAAAAAGAAATGAAAAAATGTTTAGCTAGAAACCATTTGTCAATAACATAGAAACTTGGATGAAAATGAAAAATAATGTAACTCTTTTTAAAGATCTATCTTTGGTGGCAAGTTGACAGGATCGAATCTAAGTCCCATATAGGTTTTCTCAAAGCTGCTTGCTAATAAAACCCAGTAATAAACAGAATTAAATAATTGCCTCTACAGGTTTTGAGGACACACAGGGAGATGCTTGGTACAAATTTATTCATATTTTCAAGTATTTTGTTAAAAATTCAACTAAAGTTGATATTTTATTATCTAATGTGTCCATATTTATTTGAATATGTAGACTTAAAAAATTTAATCATGTTAAAATGCACATAATATAAAATGTACCATCTCAACCATTCTTAAGTGGACAGTTCAACAGGGTTAAGTACATTTATATTATCATGCATCTCAACTGCATAACTCTTTTTACATCTTGAAAAACTGAAACTCTGTACCTATTAAGCAATAACTTCTCATTTTCTGCTTCACACTTCTCTCCAGCAAACACCAGTCTTCTTTCTGTCTTTATAAATTTGACCACTGTAAGTACCTCGTATATGTGGAAGCATAAAATATTTTTTTCTGTGTGACTGGCTTATTTCACTGAGCATAATGTCCTCAAGATTCATCCACGCTGTAGCCTATGTCAGAATTTTCTTCCTTTTGAAGACTGAATAACATTTCATTGTTGTACAGATCACATTTCATTTATCCTTTCATCCATCCATGAATACTTGGGTTGCTTTTATCCTTTGGCTACTGTGAACATTACTGCTACAAACATGGGTGGAAAAATATCTGTTCAAGTCACTATTTTTAATTCTTTTGGGTATATACCCAGAAGTGGAATTGGTGAATCATGAGGGAGTCCTATTTTTAATTTTTTGAGAAATTGCCATATTGCTTTCCATAGTGGCTGCACCATTTCATAATCTCCCCAGGAGTGCACAAGGGTCCCAACTGCAGCACATCTGCACCAAATCTTGACATTTCTTTTTTTCTGATTTTGTTTTTCATCGTAGCCATCCTAACGGATGTGAGGTGACATTGCATTGTGCCTTTGATTTTCATTTCCCTAATGATAAGTGATGGTGGGCATATTTTACGGATGGCGACACTTTTACATTCTCCATCAAATTGACTTCATGGCAAATAGAAGGGGGGAAAGTGGAAAGAGTGACAGATTTTATTTTCTTGGGCTCCAAAATCACTGCAGACAGTGACTGCAGCCATGAAATTAAAAGACACTTGCTCCTTGGGGGAAAAAAAAGTTATGGCAAATCTAGACAGTATATTAAAAAGCAGAGACACCACTTTGCTGACAAAGGTTCATACAGTCAGAGCTCTGGTTTTTCCAGTAGTCACGTACAGACATGAGAGTTGGACCATAAGGAAGGCAGAGCGCCAAAGAATTGATGCTTTTGAACTGTGGTGTTGGAGAAGACTCTTGAGAGTCCCTTGGACTGCAAGGAGATCCAACAAGTGCATCCTAAAGAAAATCAACCCTGAACATTCATTGGAAGGACTGATGCTGAAGCTGAAGCTCCAATACTTTGGCCACCTGATGCGAAGAGCCAACTCATTGGAAAAGACCCCAATGCTGGGAAAGATTGAGGGCAAAAGAGAAGCGGGCAGCACAGGATGAGATGGTTAGATGGCATCACCGACTCAAAGGACATGAATTTGATCAAACTCTGGGAGATAGTGGAGGATGGAGGAGGCTGGTGTGCTGCAGCCCATGGGGTCACAAAGAGATGACCACAACTCAGCGACTGAACAAGAACAACAGCAATCAAATTGACAGACTAAGAATCACCAGCATCCCTCCTCTGGCCTCAGCTTGAAAAGTATGTTCTGAGCAGGCGTCCTAAGCTTGCCAGCCTTGAGGGTTAACCTCCCTGTATACCTTTGTTGCAGTCTGCTCCCTCACTGGGACCATATTCTCTGGAGCTATCAGATAGGGTCCTTTCCTTTCTGCATGCCCTAAGCCCCCTTATATCCTGATTTTTGTACATAGTTTTCGCTGGCTTGAATGCCTTTCTCCTTCTTTTCCACTTGCCTGTGTCTTGTTCTAGCTTCAGTGATGATGATGTACCCTCCCCACTCCTGTGCTGGTTCCAGTTCTCCTTCTATTCCCAGAACATTTATTCATTCCACTGATATCAGTGTTGAGTCATTTTCCTCTTGAGACTGTGAGCTCTTTGAAGACTGGCTTCATCGTCTTTGCAACTTCAGCACTGAGCCCGGGGCCTGACGCACGTTTGGACACCAGGAAACGTCTGGTTCATGGATAGAGAAGTCTTTGCAGACAGGAAGGGCAGGAGCCAAGGTATGGGGTGAAGAGAAAGACACAGTGTCAGCAAAGTTAGCGCTTGTAGCTTTTGCATTTTCACTAAGTAACGGGGCTTCGCAAAAGTTTAAGAAGCTGCACAGTGCTGGACATTCAAATTCTTCAGAGGCTAGAAATCTCACCGATGGGACCAGGCTTCACATAAGTAATTTGCAATAGCTCGATCAAAGCCAAGAAGTGAAGAGCAGAAGGACCAGTGGCTTACAAAAAGAGCTTACAGCTTGCCTAGCAGTGTCTTGGAAGAGTCGATAAAACTTTAAAATCAATATGCTGATGAAGTGCCAGTGAGAAAATGTCACGGAATGGGGTGATGTTGTCACAGGGATCTAAGAGGAACCGCCCAGCACTGTCCATCCTGTGACTCATCATGTCCCCAGGCATCCGACCTTTGAAAACTCAGCAGTTTCTTATGAAAAAAAGCAACCAAAATTCTCTTTCTACAGATTTTATTTTAAAATACAAGCAATGGGATAATTATAGGGAAAATTTAGAAAACACATACAAAGTCTTAGAACTATCAGGAACTCCCTAGAGGTTAACACGATGAGCAATTACATGCCATCTCTTTATGTCCAGTGTTTTGGCATAATTGAGACAATTGTCTATATATATATTTGGTATAAATATACCAGATTTTACTTTATTATATACTCTATTCATGAAACAACAGTATTGCCTCAGGTTGATGAAAATCATTTTGAAAGCTGTGTAAGTTCCCTTATAACATAGTGTATTAAACAGTTCTCCTATTGCTGCACATTTAAATTATCTCTAATATTGAACTGAACATCTGTGTATGTGAGAGTTTTAGAAATGTTCATGTTATTTCCTTACATACTGTGAAATAAAGATAATTAATGCCCACCTGTTTAGGAATTGTGATCTATATGCATCTTGAAATCTGAATATAAATAATGTAATTTTGTTTTAATATTGACAGAATAAATAAAAAGTAACAGCAGGATTGAAATCAGGGGACCAAAGTTCGCTCTAGTCAGTATGAATGACTTAAGTTTTCATGAAGCTTGCTTCAGTGAAGTACACTGTTTTCCACAAAGCTTTTCTTATGTGCCTCTCTTTCTGGACTACTGTAAGGATGTTGTAATTCTAATTCTATGAGTTACATGCATATATGTATAAGCATACATCTGTTTGCTAACAACACAAAACTACTGCCAATATTTCAATTTAAAATTATTACACCTTTCCATAGACCTTAAAATAATAACATAGCAATCGTCTAAAAGAACAAACCCAAATGCCAATTGGCTAAAATTTGTCCAAACACAGAAAAAAATTAATAATTCAAATACAGCTCTTTTATTAAATTAAAAATGAGTTATCAAAAACATTTTGATAACTCAATTTAATACATTTAATAAAGTCTCCTTAAATCATGCATTTTTCCAAGTAATTTTATTATTTTATAAAATCACCTAATTCAAACCTAATTCTCTGAACTGGGATGTGTCTTTCTGCTAAGTAGGGTGTTTTTTGGTATTTTAACTCTTTTGTTCATGATCTGGAGCGCCTGCTACATTTTTAACTTTCTTAATCCTTGAGCGTGTTAATCCATCAATATTTTCCTCTGTAGTGCACCAGGGATGGAGCATGGAAATCATCTATTAGACAGCTATCATAACAGTGATAGGAATTTTCTGTATAAAAGACGATTGTCTGTTTAATGAAGTTTAACAGTAACTAAAAGCACAGCATCCAAGTGGACCCTTAAAATTCACTCTTGATCCCCAAAGCTCAGAGGTGAGGGGCAGTTCTGAAAATAAAGAGCCATTCAGAAATTGTTTAGCGGAAGAAAGTGCTTTAAGAGGTTTCTGCTTTTAGACTGAGGTTATCAAAATGGGAATTACCTTTACTGGAAATAAATCACATTGTTTTCTTCACAGGTGGCTCAATTTAGCTGTTTAATCTGAGAGAAATGACAGATTTAAGAGCAGAGAGAAAAATCTTGGTTCATCAAGTTTGGAAGATGTTTTATCTCTGTTTCAATGTTTCCATCTGATAATCAGTTATGTGGACTGTAATTTCAGAGTAATTTGAAGCATAGAAAATAGAAAGTCTTACAAATAGGTGTGTCTTGGAGTGGCATATAGATGGTAGTGAGCTAAGGTATTTGTTTAGAAATAATATGTTTTTTTTTTTTTTACTGTCAGGTTTAATAACTTGCCCAAAATATATGTGTACATATTTTCTCAGACAGTTTTCCAAAGGAAAAGGTCATAGAATTTTGATGACTGGCCACATAACATACTCTATTTGGTCAAGACAGAAAACTAGCCGAAGCAGTGAAAGAATAGTTTAGAAAACCATGCATGCTTTAAACTAAGAGCACCTGAAAGTAATACAAATATAAATCTTTATTCTGCTGAACTCTATTACAATTCTGTAAACTATAAATGTAAATGGGACATACACAATTCAAAAAGAAACTTAAGAAGTGAAACATACTGAATTTAATGTAGAAATAGCCACAATGCTTAACAGAGAACAGTGAATCTGCACCTATGCTTAGCAAATCTGCTCACACATGTTAAAAATATATAACATAAAAAATCATTATCACCCCTCAAGACTGATATATTTTGGATGAAATACTATAATTTAAATAAGCAAAACACCAAAAAAGCATGTTGTGTTAACTAGTGTCTGTAATTCTGTGACATAAAGTCTAGGAGTTGACATACAGGAAAAGTCTAATGTGGAAAAAATGAACAATTTGAAGAGACTGAACAGCTGAGAAATATCTTGAGAAAACACTACATCCAAGAAACAATATTAAAAAAAAAAAGGCAAAAAATAGTAAAAGGAAAGAGACTATGTATTAACAATGTTTTTAATCGATGTCATTAAGATAAATTGGCATTGGATGGACATAAATTAGAACTTCAGGCTGAACATGCTCATTAGTTCTTTTTTCTATAGTGTTTTCACTAATCATATTTAATGGGACCTGGGGGAAATGATGACCGTATCTGGCCTCTCATCCATTCCCAGTGCCTCCCCACCAGTTTACCCTCTCTGAAAGAGTTAGAGCATGTTTCAGTTATGTGTGCCTGCATTTCTGCCTTTACTCTTTGTATAAAGTAGGTGTTCAACAGACATTCATGCAAGGAGTCCTTGATTTTTGATAGAGGCAGTACAGGAGGGCTAAAGAGACCTCCCCCTGGGATCTGGAATAGGTTAAGGATGTCTAATACTTTTTGTGTGCCCTGAGATAGATCTGAGGGAGGTGGGCTGAGAAGATAAGCATCCAGCGAAAGAGCAAAGCCACCTAAAGGAAAAGCATCAGCTGCTCCCTTTCACAAATCTCATCCAAGTGTCAACATGTGGAGGAGTGCTGTGCTGAGTCCAACACTGTTCTGGGTACTTGGGGACACAGCACAAAACAAAACTTACCAAAAGTGGGTGCAGAGGTGGGGGGGCCTGTGAAACTTCTAACCCAACAGAGGGACAATAAAGCAAATAAAGAAGTAAATTGTGCATATATTTAAAGGGTGTGAGTGCTTTGAAAGTAAGAGGGTTGGGGAAACATTAATGCTCTAAAAAAATAAGGTACGATCTGGGGTTTTAAAAAATGTAGCATAGAGCTTGATTATAAAGTTTCTACAGATCCCATACATTGCTTTTTTGTTTCTTTGTTTATCTGTTGTTTCTTATTTTTCTGAAGGAATGCATAGTACTTATATGAAAAAAATTACAAGGAACACAAATTACTTCTTTATTTGCTCTTGTACTTTTTTGTTAATTTGCACACTAATCCCAGAAATGAAATAAGAATATCTGTTTCATTTTTTCTTGAATTCGTGGGAAAATAGCTCTTGCCTTTCTTAAAATGTCAACATTTTCATAGACTCTCACATTTAGTGTTTCCCCAAATCTTGTGACAGAAAGAAATATAAGAGCAACGATGTACTTTTTTAAAGCTAGAGTTTTGGCATTGTTCATCCTACAACTTGTATGCCTGCATTCTCAGTCACATCAGTCATGTCCAACTCTTTGCTACCCGTGGACTGTGGCCCACCAGTACTGGAGTGGGTTCCCAACTTCTTCTCCAGGGGATCTTGCCAACCCAGGTATTGAACCCTCATCTTCTGAAGCTCCCGCATTGCAGGCAGATTCTTTACCACTGAGCCACCTGGGAAGTCCGTAATTCATTGTATGGTGGTGGTGGATGGTGGTGATTTAGTTGCTAAGTCTTGTCTGACTCTTGTGACCCCATGGATTATAGCCTGCCAGGATCCTCTATCTATGGGATTTTCCAGGCAAGAATACTGAAGTGGGTTGCCACTTCCTTCTTCAGGAAATCTTCCCGACTCAATGATTGAGCCCGAATCTCCTGTATTGCAAGCAGATTCTTTACTGACTGAGTCACCGGGGAAGCCCAAAATGTCAAAGAGATCTATCCACCACAATCTGAAGGCATTCTTGTGCCTAAACCAAACTCTAGACTTTGATAAAAATCCAAAGACATTAGAAACTCATTTATTTCACCTGAGAATGAACTTTTATGCTTGCAGATACATTAGCTCACCCACCTCCAGAATCACTAGACTAAATACACATTTCCTTTCTAACCGGATGATGGAATGACTCAGAGGGCATATTAGGTTGAAGGTGAATTCTTTACTCCTCACTGTGGTTGATTATCAGTCTAAGGTAACCACTGGTCAACAACATAATCCAAATTCCAGATCAGTCACTCAGTCTTTCCATAACATTCTTCTAGAAAGAGAAGAATTGGAGAAGGCAATGGCACCCCACTCCAGTACTCTTGCCTGGAAAATCCCATGGACGGAGGAGCCTGGTAGGCTACAGTCCATGGTGTCGCTAAGAGTCGGACACGACTGAGCGACTTCACTTTCACTTTTCCCTTTCATGCACTGGAGAAGGAAATGGCAGCCCACTCCAGTGTTCTTGCCTGGAGAGTCCCAGGGACGGCGGAGCCTTGTGGGCTGCCGTCTATGGGGTCGCACAGAGTCGGACACGACTGAAGCGACTTAGCAGCAGAAAGAGAAAAGGAAATGTTATCAATGACATACAACTTCAGAAAAGAAGAAGCAGAGTCAACTGCGAATTGAATGATTGCTGTAGATAGCTGTTTTTTTCATCTTAGATGTCTAACAGGGCTTTTACAAATAAAAATGATTAAGGTTCATGATCATGTTATTGTAATTACTTGAGATTATTAATAATCATGACAATGGCTTAAGCAAATGCCTTGAAGACAACTCAAAGTATATCTAAACCACTCCATAAAAGGGACTGCTATTAAAAAGCAAACAAACAAACAGAAAAATAAAATAGCTTTCCTGGGCTAGTTTCTCAAATAATGATTGTAATAAAAATAATAAATTTACATATACTTTGAAGTCCACAAAATTTTTTCACAATGACTCCTCATTACTAAACATTTGTTAGAAATTATTGAAAACTCTAAAAAATGATCTGAAGATATAAAAACAGGGAAAGTGTTTCACTATGAAAGTGAAACCAGGGAGACTGCGCACTGAGCCCGAGCGGGAGAGCAGTTGCGAGGCCGCTGGCGGAGAGACGCGTGGGTCGTGGCTTGTCACGCACCCCAGCTTCTAGCGCACAGAATTTACATTCTACTTGAGTTGGGCGGGGTCACCCAGGACAGAGTTATCCGAGCGGGAGAAAGTCTGCTCCGGGTGAGCCCAAGCCGCCCCAGAAATGCGATGGCCGAGGAGCGGGCACTGAGGACCAGACCGGACCGATGTGGGAGTCAAAGCAGGAGACGTGATTTTGGCGGTCATCGCCCCATCCGAATGAGGCCAGCACCTCCAGAAAGTCGAGACCAACCACTCTTACCAAGATGTTCGTCCCCTGCATGAGGACTTCTCAGTCTCTGCTCCATAACACGGGAGGGAATCTGAGGCATGAGGCAGCGCGGCATCTGTTGCATGGAAATCTTTGTTACTCTGGCTCTCAGATCTTCTTGGCTTGACTCGCTCCAGTCCAGTCCTAAATAGCCTTCTACAGATCTTCCCAGCGCTCGCTGTCCTGCCTTCCCGATTAAGTTCCAAACCAAGGTACTGGATTCTCCTAGATAAAAAGTGTCTAACTGTGAAAGTGGCATAATCTGCATTAACGTCCCACAACGTGAAGACATGACAATTAAGGAACACACATGGACTTGTGGCACAAGGAAATGTGTGCACAGAAAAAGGAAATCTGTGATTCTTTAAAAACTGAAAGACATTCTTCCTCACCAAAATGGGTACATTCTGCTCAGTTGTCAAGTTTGAAAATCTCCAATAATTAAAGAGACTTTGTCACTGGGGTCCCATTATAGCCCCTGGTGTTGTAGCAGTATGTTCTACCATGGCCATGATTGACTCTGTGTTGTGGTATTGGCCCTTACATACCACAGGAGGAAGCGTGAATTTCATCATGTTGATAAACTGGACTGTCACGATTCTTTACAATTACTTCAATGCCATGTTTGTTGGTCCTGGCTTTGTCCCTCTGGGGTGGAAACCGGAAAATTCTCAGGATAGCGTGTACCTCCAGTATTGTAAAGTCTGCCAAGCATACAAGGCGCCACGGTCACATCACTGCAGAAAGTGTAACAGATGTGTGATGAAGATGGACCATCACTGCCCTTGGATCAACAACTGCTGCGGCTATCAGACTCATGCTTCCTTCACGCTGTTCCTCCTTTTAGCACCACTGGGGTGTATTCACGCTGCCTTTATTTTTGTTATGACAATGTATACGCAGCTTTATAATTGGCTCTCCTTTGGGTGGAACATGGTGAAGATTGATATGAGTGCAGCCCGGAGAGACCCTCTTCCGATTATTCCTTTTGGATTAGCTGCATTTGCTGCCACCTTGTTTGCTTTGGGATTAGCTTTAGGAACAACCATAGCTGTTGGGATGTTGTTTTTTATCCAGATGAAAATAATTCTCAGAAACAAAACTTCTATTGAATCATGGATTGAAGAGAAGGCTAAAGATCGAATTCAATATTATCAACTAGATGAAGTCGTTGTTTTTCCTTATGATGTGGGAAGTAGATGGAAGAACTTCAAACAAGTATTCACATGGTCAGGGGTCCCTGAAGGAGATGGACTGGATTGGCCAATAAGAGAAGGCTGTCACCAGTACAGCTTAACAATAGAACAAAACAGCAGACAAGAGAGTCAGAAGTGTCCGGTATAAAGTGATAGAAGAATATGGTGGTACCTGCTGTCCTTTGAATAGAGGAATCAAAACATTCTTCACGAGCCCCTGCACTGAAGAACCTCAGATAAGGCTACAGAAAGGGGAATTCATTTTAGCCACAAGAGGGTTACGATACTGGCTGTATGGAGACAAAATTCTTGATGATTCTGTTTTAGAAGGTGTTTCAAGAATAAGAGGATGGTTCCCTAGAAACTGTGTAGAAAAGTACCCCTGTGATGCTGAAACAGATCAAGCCCCAGAGGGCAAGAAGAAAAATAGATAGCCACTTTTGAAGTAAAACTTCTCTCAGTCCACTCCATTACTTGAAAACTGTACATATTACTAAAGAATGATGCAATGAGCCTACTCTGGTTAAGGTGTTCTTTTCCTCAAAGGTGCCCTGGTGCCATGATCTAAATATTTTTATTGCCACTTTGAAATGGAGAGGCCATTCTGCACATGCCTTTGAATTCCTGCACCTCTCTGCCACCTCTCCCCCTCCCCCAAAGAAAAACACTTCACCCAAGTGAGTCAATTGCATTTTCTCTAGGATTTTGTGTGCACTGCACACGGTGGACCTGACCTGCAGATAGAGTTCCCCCTCTACCAGGAGCATCTGCATGCGATGCTTTTATCCTCTGTACCCCTCAGCCGAATTTCTGATATTCTAGATACTATAGAAATTAATTTGTCAGATTCAATGTAAGCTGAGATTTTATTACTGTCTTTTAATAATGATGATTTTATCAAATCAAATAAAGATCAATGGCTGTTCCGTATAAATCATAAAAAAAAGTGAAACCAAATTTTTAAAAATTTTAGGAGAATAAGTGATAGTAATGGATCAATAGTTTCAGCCTTAGTTTTTCTTTTCATCTATTTTGCTTGGGCTTTAAGGATGAAGTCTTATTGTGTTGCAAATTATTTAGTAAGAGAAATAAAATAGCTTTTGCTAATCTGAAAGAGTAACAATAACAAGAAAATTGTAGGGAGTTTTTTTTTTCAATTAATAACCCACATTTATGAGTGTTTCCATGTATCAGTCATGATACTAAGCACTTTGCTCTCATATATGCTACTTAATCATTACATCAAGCAAGCAAGGTAAAATTTCATTCGTTGCATAAAAGAAGAAACTAAAAATCATTGAGGCTAAACAATTTGCTCAAGATCAGAGATCAGCAAGAGAATTTGGCTGTAAGCACAGTATTGAGCTAGTTGCCAACATAAATTGGGATTCCAAATCCATGTCATGTAGAGGCATCATAATTAATTCAATTACCATCTTTGGTTGCTTGAAATGAAGTACTTTTCAAAGCAGTTACTCTGGAAGACTAAGCACCTGATACACTTACTGTAGTGATATTGGCCACAAGAATTATTTGGTGGTAGGCTGGCTGCTTTCAAATGCATAGAAGAGTTAATAGAAAGAAAATTAGAGAGTTATGTTATAAACTATCAGCTCAAATTAGAACCAGACAATAAGCTGGGTTATTATAGTATAAATAACCAAGATAAATCCCCTGGAATCTTCTGCTCCATCAGAGTGGGAAAGAAAAATTATTACCACCAAGGGAATTACAGGAGTCAACGACACTATCAAAGCTTGAAAGATGCAGGTACAACTCTACTATATCTCTATTTAACTCTTCCACTGGGCTCTTGCAAAGGAAAATGGATCTTGGAGAATGATTATAGATTTTCATAAACTTTATAAGGTGATCCATATAAGCAGTTCCATATATGAATTACTTACTGGAGCAAGGCAGCATGTCTCCTACTACCTGACCCACAGCTATTAATCTCACATCTTTTTTTTTTTTTTTTACTCTATAATGTTTTGCAAGGACACCAGAAGTTTTGTTTTTTTTCCCCACCTGTCAGGAACAGCAGCACAACCTGCCTATCTTGCGTGAGGGTTTTGTCAGGTCTGGTGCTCTCGGACATAAGCTAGTTCACAGAGGTCTTGCTGGTAAACACACCCCATGAAATGTCATATGGCTCCTCTTTATTGGTGGCAACATTGCTGATTGGACCTAATAAGCACCCTAGCTACTAGTAAGTAAAGAACTAGTAGTAAAGAACCTGCCTGCCAATGCAGGAGATGTAAGACACGTGAGTTTGATCCCTGGGTCAGGAAGATCCCCTGGAGGAGGGCATGGCAACCCACTCCAGCATTCTCACCTGGAGAATCTCATGGACAGAGGAGCCTGGAGGGCCCAGTCCCTGGGGTCACAAAGAGTCAGACACAACTGAAGCGACTTAGCACAGCACAGCTAGCACCCCAAATAAGATATTAGGATACATAAATGCCAGAGAGAAATAAAGACACATGAAAATTTGCAAGCCTGCCACCTTGGTGATATTTCTGGACACGCAGTGACTTGGAATACAATGGAACATCCCTCTAAACAAAAAGCAGTTCCTACATCTCACACTGCACAGTAGCTCTCTTTGGATTTTAAAGGCAATGAATGCCACAATGACTGTGCTAACATAACTCATTTATTAAGTAACCTATAAAGTGGCCAGTTTTTTAAAGAAGAATCTATAAAGTAGCCAGTAATCTATAAAGATTGGAGTAATATATGAAGTGGCCAGTTGTTAAAGAAAAATAAAGCCCTTTATCACCCATTCTATAATGCAGACTGCTCTGTTAATTCATGTCTGTGACTCAGAAGAGTCACCAGGAGGTACGCATGTTGTTTAGAGCATCTTATCAACCACATTAGAGGAATCAGAGTGCAGACCCCCAGAGGTTTGTTTAGAAAAAGAAAAAAAAAGGAAAAAAGTCATGATTTGGGGCAGATAACTCTTCTCCTTCTGAGAAAACACTTATATTATTTATGGCTTTGGTAGAGTCTGAAAGAGTCTGTCATGCACTGGTATTGTATGGCCCATTAAACCATGGAGTTGGGTGTTTACAGCAGCAATTCCTCTACCAAGTGAAATGTAAGTGATCATCTTTGAGCAGATCCTGAAGTCACATGTAAGTATGTAGTCTCAGCTACACCTGTTGGTCTTCTCTTGCCCAACCCACAGCCATGACCTCATGGGAAATTCATCATAAGTGAGGAGAAAAAAACTTCAACCTCCATTACCGGTGTTCCTTTGCAACACATTGGGACCGACCAGCAGCTGCTTTTAGTATTACAGGCAAAACAGCAAAGTTCCTGAAAGTAGTGAAGGATAATCTGCACAGTGGAGAAAAGTTTAAACCATGTGTGTGGTGGTCCACAGTATCTGGACCGAAAAAGATGATCAAAGATATTGATTCACAGGCTTCAGGGAGACTAAGTGGTTAGAGACTTTGAATCAATCTTTATTGATAAGGAGGCCTGGGAAAAGGTTTATAGATGAAACTCTCTTCAAACAAACACAGAAGTTGGAGATATCTTTCTCTCGTGTGAATGCTTGCCAAATGGCGTTCATTGCAGGGTAGGCAGTCAATCATCAAACAGAAAACATCAAATTCTATAGATGAGAGTGAGCCCCTTCCAGCAGGAATGCCTTAGTAGCTATTACAGCATCCCACCTAACATTGCTTCTGAGGGGAAATATGTTTTTCTGACAAGAAACGCACTTGTCAACAACTACAACAGTGAAAATAGCTGTGGTGGTCTCATAAATAATGAACTCATCTTCCCATGCGGCCCATTACTCAGAAGCAGCAGGCCTGATAAAATGGCAGAGTAACCTATCGAAATCTCTGGCCTATAGTATCAGTGGGGAGACAACAACCTGAAATCCTGGGGTTTCATTTAAGGGTCCTTATATTTTTGAGCCATATAAGATGCGACTTTCCCCATAGCCTGAATTGAGATTTGCAAAAATCGAGGAGTGGAAATGGGGATGATTTCTCCCTCTATTAGCGCTAAATAATCCACTCACAGAAATTTTGCCTCCTTTGGAACTTTACGTAGAGGTATTCATTCCCCAGAGAAGTATGTTCTTACTAAGGGGAAGGGCATAGTTTCGTTGAATTGGAATTTGAGACTGCCACCTGGCCGATCTGGGTTTCTCACATCGCTGAGCCAAATAAGAGCATGATTCTTCGGCAAAGGTGATTGCTCTGACTGTCAGGGCAAAATCAGGCTGTTGCAGTGCAGTGGAGGAAGCCGGATATTATCTGAACCTAGGATATCCTGTGGCCTGTGTCTTAATACTTCCATGTTCCGCAATACATGTTAATTACAACTAGAGAAACCAATTTAAATCCAAAATCATGAAGATTTTGTGCAAACGGAAGAAAAAGGGAACAAGAAATGGGTAGTTCAAGAAAATGCTCTAAATACCAACTGCGGCTTTGTGACCAATTACAGCAGCATTGTTCCTTGCATAATTTGTAACAGGTTGTTCCTTGCATAATTTTATATATACAGATTTTTTTTCTTCCAATTTTACTGAGATTAATTGACATACAGCACTTTATAAATTTATAGTGTGCAGCATAATGATTTGACTTATACACATCATGAAATAATTACAGTAATTTAGTGAATATCCATCACTTCATATAAGCACAAAAGTAAAGAGACAGAAAAAAATTTTCTTATGATAAGAACTTCTGGGATTTAATCTTTTAACAACTTTTGTATATATTATGTTACTCTCTAAGTCGTGTCCAACTCTTTGAGACCCTATGGACTGTAGCTGGCCAGGCTCCTCTGTCCATGGAATTCTCCAGGCAAGAATACTGGAGTGAGTGGCCATTCCCTTCCCCAGGGGAATCTTCCTGACTAAGGGACTGAATCTGGGTCTCCTGCGTTGCAAGTGGATTCTTTACCATCTGAGCCACCTGGGGAAGCCCATAACACTGTGCACATGTGAGTGCGTGCCCACATCTGCGTGTGTGTGTGTGTGTGTGTGTGTGTGTGTGTGTGTGTGTGCAGTCCTCTCTGACTTTTGTAACCCCATGGGATTAATTTTCTTCAGGATTGACTTGTTTGATTTCCTTGCAGTGCAAGGGACTCTCAAGAGTCTTCTCCAGAACCACAGTTCAAAAGCATTAATTCTTTGGTGTTCAGCCTTCTTTATGGTCCAACTCTCACATCTGTACATGACCACTGAAAAAAAACATAGCTTTGACTACAGAGACCTTTGTCAGCAAAGTAATCTCTCTGCTTCTTAATATGCTTTCTAGGTTTGTCATAGCTTTTCTTCCAAAGACACAAATAGAGGATTGTATTACATGCGATTGGACATCAATGGTTTTCCAGGTGTGGTCTGTGAACTATTGAGAGTCCCTGAGACACTTTCACGGGGTTTTGATTTTAAAACTATTTTCTTAATAATATTGAGACATTGTTTGCTGTTTTCACAGTGTTTACAGATGTACTGATGGAGCAAAAGAAATGGGAAATAAAAGTGTTGGTGTCACTGCTTGAGTCAAGGCCACTGACATGAAAATATACTATACTGTATTCTTCACCATTAAACATTCCTTGGTTAAAAAAAAAGTCAGCTGAATGTCCTTGATAAAGCAGTAACGATGATAAACTTTACTAAGTCCCTATCCTTGAGTATAGGCCTTTATGTTGTTTTTTTAAAAATGTTGTTTGATAAAATGATTAATGTGTATACAGCACTTCTTTTGCATATCAAATAGTGGTCCCCAAGAAAAGCACAAGAGTTTGAATTGTGAGTGTGATATTTTTGTCCTGGGCTATTATTTTAAATTTAAAGAATGACAGGTAAAATATGGTTGTTTAGTTTTAAGTATTTAACAGACAATTTTTCAGAAGTCAGCTATGTGAACCCATCCTTCCAAGAAAAGCCATTGCCTTGTTTTTCTTGACAAAGATGAAATTTGAGCTCTCAAGCAAAAAGAGCAGTTTTGGAGAATTTGTATTCACCTCCGCAAAGTGATGTCTTTTCCAAAACTTAAACTCATATCAATGGTAATGTTAATGAATGTGTGGGCTTTTTAAATTTTATTTGACAAATTATATCAACATTTATAATATCTATGTAATTTAGTGAGCTAATATCTTACAAATTAACCAAAACATGGTGGTATAAAATCATATCTGAGTAAAACATCCAAAATGCAAGATATGAGAAATAGTTTTAATGTAACTGAGTTTATTACTATGACTTAAGATTCTACTTTCAGTTAATCTTTTAAAAACTTCCATTTTTCATATTATGGTGCAATATCAAAGAAGAATATACATGATTATCAAAAAGAGCTGATAAAGCTTTTTTTTCCCTTCTAATTCAGTGTCAGTTTAAAGCTATGCGTTCATATTTCTCAACCAAGAGAACATATCACAACAGATTTCTTTCACGAGCAGGTATGAAATCCCAGTCCTTTTGTTAAGCTGGACATTAGAAAGATTTATGAAAATGAAAATCCGTTCTACCTTTTCTCTATTTTTTATTTTTCCATTGAAAATGCTATGTGGGTGTGCTCATTTGCTTCAGTCATGTCTGACTCTTTTTGACCCCATGGACTGTAGCCCGTCAGGCTCCTCTATCAATAGGATTCTCCAGGCAAGAATACTAGAATGGGTTGCCATGCCCTCCTCTGTGAGATCTTCCTTACCTGGGGATCAAACTCTCGTCTCCTGCACTGCACGTGGATTCTTTCCCAACTGAGCCACCTGGGAAGCCCAAAAATGCTATATAGATATGTTAATATGAAATGGGATTGTTATTTCTAAAATATTTAATACATGTTTAAAAATGATTATCAGTCCTAATTTCTTATATGGTAAACATTCATAGATAGAAGCCCTTTGGAATTCTCACAAACAAAAGCCCTTCGGAATCCTTGATAAATTTTAAGCATAAAAATAGGTAGGGAGCCCAAAAGTTTGAGGTCTACAGAGAAGTGATTATTTCTCCATGAAAATATAAATACTAACTTGGGGCTTCCCTGGTGGCTCAGACGGTAAAAGAATCCACCTTTCAATTTAAATTGGGCAGGAGTACTATCAATTGATCAATATGAATCATATTTTCATTTATCTTTGTGTCAAAGTTAGAAGTTAATATTCAGTTTAAACGTGAAATTATAAGACTTAATCTAGCCTTATCAGTTTTGAGGATCTTGAAGTTTTCTAGCAAGATTTCATTGTTCATAGATAGCATGTTTAAGTGCATATGGTTTTCTTTATAGGTTTTTGTTTTATTACCCAGCTCTTGGGTTCACACATGCGTAAGCTTTCATCTGTATATGACTGCCACAAATGAAAAGTTCACACACAGCAGCACTGGTTCCACGCTCCTGATTTGTCTTTTGAGTTATTTAAAAATCAGGCTGATTGCATTACGGGCTTATTACAATTCACTGTTGAAAAGAGATCAACGCAAAAGGAAATTTCCTCTCCAGGTTCACAAAGTCACACTCCAGCTTGGAGTTCAAATAAGTACTATGGCTACCTTTAAAGAAATTCTACTGATTATTACAATCCAGCCAAACTGTGAATTTACCTCTAAAAATAGCCTTTTTGGTGACTGTATTAGTCAAGATAAAACAATCCTTGCACATGTATATGTTCAAGGCTAACGAGAAGTGCCATCTGTAGAACTGGGATATTTTTATACTCCTCTCTATTATACAAAACAATAAACCCTCTCCAGCTGATTTCTCTCATTGTGAAATGCAAATTGCCTATAAAAGTCCTCAGGGTGTGAGAAGACACTTATCAAACAGACATTACACATGCATCCATAGAAACTATGCAGCCTCAGACTCTACTTAAGATGCATTAAGGACCAAAAACATAGGTGTGAACCTGTTCTGTGTAGCTATAACAATTATGGCCTGAAGTAGCTATGTTGGTTAAGATATGTAGATTACTCAACTACTCCCACTAACTTTTGATCTACTACACACCTGCCTCCTACCAAGAGAAGTAAAATCTTCAGAACAATAAAAAAAAATGAAACAAAACACATTATGTGTGAGGTTTGAAAGACTGTCCTAAATTATTAATTTGGCTTTTGCCAGTTAGCTACATTTTACATGTGACATTCTCAATATTATACTCTTTGCTTATTCCCCCGTGGAGATTTGCACATTCCCCTGTGTGATAAATTGATTGTTGGTCACAGGTAATGCGGGTTCCATGGGGTTAATGACCTTGAGGAATCCACATAAACTTTCATCCAGAAATTCACTGCTGCCCATGGTGCATGAATAGTCGAACAAGGAAAAAAGAGAAAAGAATAACATTTCACAGAAAAGTGCTCAGGCCTCAATTTGTGCTAGGAGAGGGAAAAAAAGCCTGCAAAGGCATTAGAATAAAATCTAAATTGAAAACACAAGGAAGATGTTAAAATTTTCAAATAAAATTAGCTGAAGATGTTCTAAGAGATGAAATCTTGGAGACCAATAACATGTGACTTATTTTTATATTTCCCATGATGCTTATGTCTTAGATACTATAGGCAATATAATATATATATATAATAGGTAAATGTAAGAATATCTTAAATAAATGAAATGAATATCTTAAAAATAAAATCAAGATGCTTTATAAGCATAAAATGAAAAAAACAAGGTCTGATTTAGATAAAACATTTAAATTCTGCTTTCTGAGGGAAACATTATGCATAATTATAGCTCATCATGAGATTTCATTTGTTTTCCAAGGACTGTTTTGAAAATTTGAATTTGCATTTCAGCAAGTTAAATTTTTTACAACCCTTACACTGAATTGAAGTTCCTTGTTCTAAGAGAGAAGCAATTAAGGGCCAATCATTTTTAATACATCATAAATAATCTTCACACTTGCTGTTAAGTTAATTAATATAATCAGTAAAGCCAAATGCATCAAAATGAAGCTTATTTTGCAAACATGCAAAATGTTCTGCCTCATTGCCCTACCACCGAGACTAAATGACATCTTACTAAAAGCTGTTTCAAAGTTGAGCCCAAATTTCATCTTTTAAAAAGGATCACTGGAAGGAATACAGTGATGTCAATGGGTATTCAAAATGATTGGCCATGGAAGTGGTGGTGGTATATCTAGCTACCTAGATAACATTCAAATACACTAGTACTAACCCAAAGCTAGAGGACTTGGTTTTAAAAATATAGCACAAATGATAACATAATTAAGGCAACCCCACTCACATTCATTTTAAAGCATTATAATTTCTCTGGTGTTGAGTCTTTCCCTAGGATATTGCCTATTCAGATAACTTGTCCAGAGAAGTCAATATATTACCAAAAAGCTGTTGAACTAGTCTATAGATCATTCTTCAGTTTTGTCTATCCATTTGTATGATATCTACAAATCAGTAAACAACCATTTTACAGTACTCACAAATGGTTTCATTTTCTCCAACTCTCAGATGCATTGAAACATGTTCTACAACAAGATATATTTCCTTTTCATAGTGTAAAGGCAGAGACACAATTTCTGAGTACAAATAGCAACATGAAGAAGAGACTGCCTTTTTCTCTTCCTAAGACCTGAATAATGATATTAAAAACACTTATGAAAAGAAATCAAACCAGGAAAGGAATATGTACTTAAAATAAAAATTCAAAAGGTGAAGTGATGAAAAGAGGCAGAATATTCTAGTGCAGTTTGAGAAAGATAGGTGTGGTACTTACCTCCAACCTATCTTCCAGAAATTCAACCAAAATATAGTATTGTCAAGTTCTGCAGTTTTGGACTTATGCCAAAAATTTAATAGATTATGGATTGTGGGCATGCCTTTCCACATCTATTACATTTGCCTGAAGTGGGGAAGCAGTTCCTTGGAAGGGATGAGTGAAATGGAGCAAATAAACAGCTGGAACTAACTCTGACAAGTCAGTAGATGTAGCCTCTACTATGTTTTTGGAGAGAGACCTAAATCCTAGCATAGCCCCACCCACCTTGTTAGGTAACACTGGTGCAGGAAAGTCAAGAAATTTCAGAAGCGAGTGCAGAACCCCATTGCAAATGCAATCCCAGAACTTGGCGTTAGTAAATGAATGTGGCTTCTCCTCCCAAACCCATCCTCTATGAGTCCGTGGAAGATTAATTCACAGAAAATAAACATGAATCAGATAAGGTTAGATGTGAGTCAAAGAAAAGATACCCACACTGTATTAGTGCAAGCAGCAACCCATACAAAGACTCATCCTTCAGTTTAGTCGCTCAGTCATGTCCGACTCTTTGCAACCCCATGGACTGCAGCACGCCAAGCTTCCCTGTCCATCACCATCTCATGGAGCTTGCACAAACTCATGTCCACTGAGATGGTGATGCCATCCAACCATCTCATCCTCTTCATCCCCTTCTCCTCCCGCCTTCAATGTTTCCTAGCATCAGAGTCTTTTCCAAAGAATCCACTCTTCGCATCAGTGGCCAAAGTACTTCAGCTTCAGCATCAGTCCTTCCAATGAATATTCAGGACTGATTTCCTTTTAGATTGACTGGTTTTATCTTCATGCAGTCCAAGGGACTCTCAAGTCCATTGTTCCATGTCTGGTTCTAAATGTTGCTTCTTGACCTGCATACAGATTTCTCAGGAAATGGAACATAAAAATTATACAAAATCATAGGCCAAGGATCACAAACTGGGAAGAATGTATTTTGCCTCACTTGTGCATTCTCTCTTTTTAAAAATTGTACCTCAGAGTTTTGATGTAGAGCATCCATGATCTGGTTTTTCATGGGCCCCATCACTCCTTCTAAAGTAACCCAACTTACTTTACACATTTCTAGTATGCACTAGCCCTGTGTCAGCCTTTAAGGTTATGACTTCTGACATAAAGTGAGATATCCATGAACCTAAGGAAAAAATTAGTTGTCTGAGTGGTATATTATCTCCTAGATTAAAAAAATTATTAACTTAGAAACAGAGCCTGGTTAAATATTGAACTTGAAGGATACAGAAAGAAATATTCAAATACCAAGGCAAAGAAAACAAATTACTTACAAGAGGGAAAGAAAAAGGTCAGAAAGAGTTTGCACATTTTATACACATACATACTCAGACATATTTATACATGCATGATATATGTTTATGTATGATACTCACATGTGAAAATATGCATATATACTCAATAACAGCCTATAATGGAGTAACATCTACAAAGTCTTGAGAGAGACAAAGTTTGGATCCAAATTTTAAACCCAAGAAATAATCTGACTTTCAAATATGAAATATCAATATAATTGTCATTCAAATATAAAAGCATCAGTCGGGTAGACTAGCTACAAAATGTCACACCATCAACTCTTTAAAAAGTTACTAGACATTGTAAAGCCTTGGAAGATGTGATAAAAGGACTGATGAAATTCTCAGGCCAAGAAATATTGGAACAATGCCTAAAATAACTCTGATGGAAGGAACATAATATGTAAGAAGTATATCCTTGATTTTTAAAATTGTAATTATGCAAAAGCCCAGGTATATAGCCCCAGTGAAATGTCAACTACCACAAAACCAGACCTACCTGGTGAGGAAACTCACATAAGCACGACTTGGTGGGTGATCAGAAGTGAACACTGAACCCATTCATGCATAGAATTAAGATTAAACAATTGTGAATCACACAGTTATAAAACAGAATCTCAGTGTTACATACCAAGAAATAAAAAAGCTTATTCCATAACTAAAAAAACTGAGAGATAAGGGAAGATTTTTTTTTTAATGTTACGGTAGAATTTTTCTTTCTTTCAGAGCAAGGGATTGACTGTCTTCATCTGAAATTGAAACAGGTTATGAAAAGATGGATTCAAACACTTTATGTTTTATTTTCTCTTTATATTTTTTTTCCTTCTTTAGAGATTTCAGGAAGCAATGAAAAATACAAAATGCATACACTCATATGTATATAGTAATATATACTTATGTATGGTTTTTCCAGTAGTCATGTGAGAGTTGGACTATAAAGAAAGCTGAGTGCTGGAGAATTGATGCTTTTGAACTGTGGTGTTGGAGAAGACTCTTGAGAGTCCCTTGGACT
Organism: Okapia johnstoni; assembly: GCA_024291935.2. Lineage (NCBI taxonomy): Eukaryota > Metazoa > Chordata > Mammalia > Artiodactyla > Giraffidae > Okapia > Okapia johnstoni. Next base: position 8,297,475 of record CM044326.1, read on the forward strand.
GCAAAGAGATCCAACCAGTCAATCTTAAAGGAAATCAGTCCTGAATATTCATTGGAAGGACTGATGCTGAAGCTGAAACTCCAATATTTTGGCCACCTGATGCGAAGAGCTGACTCATTGGAAAAGACCCTGATGCTGAGAAAGATTGAAGGCAAGAGGAGAAGGGGACGAAAGAGGATGAGATGGTTGGATGGCATCACCGATGTGATGGACATGAGTTTGAGCAAGCTCTGGGAGTTGGTGATAGACAGGGAAGCCTGGCGTGCTGCATTCCATGGGGTCACAAAGAGCAACTGACTTGAAATGATTTTTTCCTGGAGAATCCCAAGGACAGAGCAGCCCAGAAGACTATAGCTCATGAGGTCTCAAAGAGTTGGACACGACTGAGCAACTAACACTTCCTGTTACAGCAATTTCTTTTGTTGCCTCTTGTTTGTTAAATTAAATAAAAAACCAAGTTTAATAATTTTATTAAAATGTACAAGTAGTGTGAAATCATTTTCATAAAATTATTTGTCTGTATACTATTGTATCTGAACACTGACATATAAATATATATTAATAAGTGAAAGTGAAAGTGAAAACGGCTCAATCGTGTCAGACTCTTTGCGACCCCATGGACTATACAGTCCATGGAATTCTCCAGGCCAAGATACTGGAGTGGGTAGCCTTTCCCTTCTCCTGGGGATCTTCTCAATCCAGGGATTGAGCCCAGGTCTCCCACATTGCAGGTGGATTCTTTACCAGCTGAGCCACAAGGGAAGCCCAAGAATACTGGAATGGATAGCCTATCCCTTCTCCAGTGGTTCTTCCTGACCCAGGAATTGAACCAGGGTCTCCTGCATTGCAGGTGGATTGTTTACCAACTGAGCTATCAGGGGAAAAGCCATATATTAATAATATTCATTTAATTATGGAAATTTCTAAGAGATGAGCTTTGAATTGGTTTTCTTTCCTTTTACTTTTTAATTTTTTGGCTCTTTGAAATAGTTAAATCATTAAAATGAGCTGAAAGTACTTTTTAAAAAACAATGAAATAGCTTAAAAACTAAGAATTAAGGCTGAAGTTTTGGGTTTTTGCATTATGCTTTTATGCTGTTGGTATTTAGAGTTATTTTTTAAAACCCTGAATTTCAGATAAAGTATATCCATATTTCCAATGCCTTAGGCCCTTCTTACACAGCCTCAAAGTGATAAAATTTGGTAGAGTAAGCTTTCAGGCAGCAACCACTGTTTTCTCAGATATGATGACACACACAAAAAGGGAAGATTTTTTATTTTACTTTTTGACAAGGTAACATATTCATATAATACAACAGCTAAAAGCATAAGACACACTTTTACCTAAAAAGGGCAGATTTTTGTTGTCAAAAGAAAAAACTGCAATTGATTATCATGTTTTGATTCTTCCTTATATCATAATTCCCACCATCTTTTTGCTCTCTGGCATCTTAATATCAACTGATAATTTCCATTATTCTGTCCTCTGGCACCCCTAGCTCCCCCATGACCTTCACACCTTGTGACTTCTTACCTTGACTCCTTCTTGGACGGGTATCTCACAATGGTCACCCCCATCAGCTAAGTGCTGCTTTTTGTGCCAAGTATTGGGACTTCAGCATGGCAACCGACTCCAGTATTCTTGTCTGGAGAATCCCTATGGACAGAGGAGCCTGGTGGGCTACAGTCCACAGGGTTGCAAAGAGTCAGACACGACTGAGTGACTAAGCATACATTGGGGCTTCCTAAATCCTTTTTCTGTGACCACTCAGGCATAAAGTATATCAAAGCTGTCTGATCTTACCCATTATATGGTGCTGGTTGTGTGTGTATTAGTCAGTCAGTTGTATCTGACTCTTCGTGACCCCATGAACTGTAGCCCAACAGGCTTCTCTGTCCATGGGATTCTTCAAGCAAGAATACTGAAGTGGGTTGCCATGCCCTTTTCCAGGGAATCTTCCTGAACTAGGTATTGAACCCAGGTCTCCCGCATTGCAGGCAGATTCTTTACCGTCTGAGCCACCTCATTTCAGTTCAGTTGCTCAGTCGTGTCCAACTCTTTGCAACCCCATGGACTGCAGCACACCAGCCTTCCCTGTCCATCACCAACTCCCAGGGCTTACTTAAACTCATGTCCATGGTGTCGGTGATGCCATCCAACCACCTCATCCTCTGTCGTTCCCTTCTCCTCCCACCTTCAATCTTTCCCAGCATCAGGGTCTTTTCCAGTGAGTCAGCTCTTCACATCAGGTGGCCAAAGTATTGGAGTTTCAGCTTCAGCTGGGTAAGTTAACCCATTTGCAGCAAGTTCCAAGAGCTCTGGAAAGGAGGTAAGCACAAAGTGAATACACATTTCTCAGATACATGCATCTAACTTATTAGTCGTTGAAAATATAGGTATTCTAAGCAGAACTGTTTTATATACAACAAAGAAAATATTGGGGAGCCACTATGATCTTTCCGGTGGTCATGTATGGATGTGAGAGTTGGACGGTGAAGAAAGCTGAGCACCGCAGAATTGATGTTTTTGAACTGTGGTGTTGGAGAAGACTCTTGAGAGTCCCTTGGACTGCAAGGAGATCCAACCAGTTCATCCTAAAGGAGATCAGTCCTGGTTGTTCATTGGAAGGACTGATGTTGAAGCTGAAACTCCAATACTTTGGCCACCTCATGAGAAGAGCTGACTCATTGGAAAAGACCCCGATGCTGGGAAGGATTGGGGGCAGGAAGAGAAGGGGATGACAGAGGATGAGATGGCTGGATGGCATCACCGACTCGATGGACATGGGTTTGGGTAAACTCTGGGAGTTGGTGATGGACAGGGAGGCCTGGTGTGCTGCTATTCATGGGGCCGCAAAGAGTCGGACACAACTGAGCGACTGAACTGAACTATGATCTTAGATTCATTTGGCTTTTAATTGCCAATTGTCATAGGTCAATAATCTGATGTTAAGGTATTTGAAATTATATAACAGATAAATTGGGAGGGGGACAGCACTCAGTAGAATATCAGATTGACTTGCAGTTGTTTTTGGATTTTCACTTACTAACTTGGAATCTTGGAGGAATTATCTTAATGACTCTGAGCCTCAGTTTCCCTTTCTGTGGAGACTATAATACCTATCTGGAGAAATACTTGGGTTTCCAGTATTTGCTCTTGTCATTCCTGAGCTCATCTTTCACTTCTTTCATAGTAAGATGGGTCGTGTAACTGGTTCTGACTCAAAGGCATATGTCATTCATGCAATAAGGCAGAGGAAAACACTTTTGCAACCTCCTAACTGTCTCTCTTGTATAAAGAGTTGAGGCCTTTACTAAGGAAGCAAGGCAGAAGATTGAAGAAGCCAGTATCCTCAGACTTGCAACATGGATATTTGCCTAATCTGCAGTGGATTTTGTGTAAGTGATAAGGTTCCTTCTTAAGCCTCTGAAGGTTTGAAATTGTATATCACACAGGATAAGCTCAGTCTGATCTAATATGGTAAAGTCACTTCAGTTTTGTTGAACTCTTTGTGACCCCATGGACTGTAGCCCGCCAGGCTCCTCTGTCCATGGGATTTCCCAGGCAAGAATATTGGAGAGGGTTACCATGCCCTCCTGCAGGGGATCTTCCAGACCCAGGGGTTGAACCCGCATCTCTTACATCTCCTGCACTGGCACGCAGGTTCTTTACCACTAGCGCTACCTGGGAAGCCCTGACCTAATATAGGGTGAGGAAATTATGTCATGTACTGGAAAGTGAGGGTGGTAGAGAAAGGTGTATGAAAGTATTATCCATTTTTGTTGTTCAGTCGCTCAGTCATGTCTGACTCTTTGTGACCCCATGAACTGCAGCAAGCACGTTAGCCAGGAGCAAAATGCGTGCTAAACCTGTGGACACTTGGGAAGCAGACTACTTGCCTCAAGAACTTGTATCTCCGGGGGAAGGAATTGAAGACACAGCTTCGTCCTCATTGCTAGTGGCTAATAGCTACATTTGGCAAGGTATTACAAGAAAGGTATGAGTCTAGGAAAAAAAAAATCAGCAAATTTTCAAAAAGTAGTAAGATTTAGTAAGAATGGAGAGACCCAAGAAATTTAGGGTATTTTGTGTTGACACCAAAGAGTAAGAGATAAAATTTTAAAAGATTTTGAGAGACAAATGCAAATTTTTAAAAAATTGTTTCACTTGATATTCAAATGCCTCAGTTGACTAAAATAACTCAGGATAGAGATAAGATCAAGGTTTTGGCTTTCCCGTAAGAACCTGACAGCCCCCATGTAACACAGAAGCAGGAGACAATGGGATGTAGCAAACCAAAGGGTTTTATGATGGCATCAGTCTCCCCCCAGTTATAAGGTGGCAAATTATCAAAAGAGAACTTTAAAATAATGATAAAACCAACTGAAGATCAGCTTGACTTTATCATCTCAATATGCCAACTGTCCTATGCCATATCAGGGATATAATTCTCAATTAGCCTGAGAACAACCAATCCTCCCTCCCTTTTTATGCCATTTTGAGCTTCCCTGGTGGCTCAGAAGGTAAAGAATCCACAGTAAAGTCTCCTGCCATGTAGGAGACCCAGCTTCAATCCCTGGGTGGGGAAGATCCCCTGGAGAAGGGAATGGCTACCCACTCCAGTATTCTGACCTGGAGAGTCCCATGGACAGGGGAGCCTGGCAGACTACAGTCCATGGGGTGGCAGAGTCAGACAGGACTGAGAGACTAAGCACACACATACAAGAGTGAGAAAGCAAATCCATATTTCAGACTGGAGGACCCTGTCATCACACAGACAGGCGTTGCTAAGCTTTTGAGTTGCACTGGTTGAGAATCTCTGGGCCGAGGGTAAAAGAGCCTGTGACTGTGAGATAATCCTCAGGCCTCTGATATTCAGTAGTCAGGAACTGGACTTAGAGCGCGTCTCGGTGCCCGAGAGGGATGTATTTCCTCGTATCTGCTTTAGATGTGGCCAAAGAAAGTAATAGACAAGGGAAAACTCTCCAGAGGACAAAATATCTGCTACATAATGCGAGGTATACCTGTAATGCCAAAAAGAGAACTACAAAGTCATATAACGTGCTTCAGACTTGAAAATGTGAAGATTTAGGTTTAACATTCTACATGGCTATTGGATACAATGCTTACACTTATATAAAATATATAATAGATACTGGGCTTCTCTGGTGACTCAGTATGTTATATCAATACAAGCATGCCTGGGTTACTGAACTTTATTTTATTATACCTCACAAATACTGCATTTTTGCAAATTGGATGTTTATGGTTACCATGTGTCAAGCAAGTTTATTGGTCCCATTTATCTAACAGCATTATTTTTTAATTAAATTAAAGTATTTATTTAAAAAAACTTTTATTATGTATTGCGGTATAGCCAATGAACAATGTTGTGATAATTTCAGATGAATGGTGAAGGGATTCAGCCATACAAATACATATATCCATTTTCACATCACGGGACATGAGTTTGAGCAAATTCCCAGAGATAGTGAAGGACAGGGAACCCTGGTGTGCTGTAGCCAGTCGGGTCACAAAGAGCTGCACATGACTTAGTGACTGACCAACAGCAACATTGTCCCCCAAATTCCCCTCCTATCCAGGCGGCCATATATCACCGAGCGGAGTTCCATGTGCTATACTGTAGGTCCTTGCTGGTTATGCATTTTAAGTATAGAGCACATGTCCATTTCCAACTCCCTAACTATCTCTTCTGCCCATCCTTTCCCTACTTACTTTCAAAACAGAGACTCACAGACTTAGCTAACAGCCTTATTTTTTTAAATTAGAATTTGTACATTTTAAAAATATAATGCTATTGCACAGACTCCAGTATAGTGTAAACATAACATACACGCACTGGGAATATTTAAAATATTCATGCACCTTACTTTGCTGTGATATTTGTTTTATTGCCGTGGGCTAGAACAAAACTTGCATTATCTCTAAGATACACCTATAATATAATAAATGTGCACTTTATTGTTGTTCAGCTTCTAAGTCATATCCAGCTCTTTATAACCCCGTGGACTGCAGCTCACCAGGCTCCTCTCTTCTCCACTATCTTCCGGATTTTGCTCAAATTCATGTTCACTGAGTCAGTGATGCGATCTATCACATCCTCTGCTGTCCCCTTCTCCTCCCGCTTTCAATCTTTCCCAGTACCAGGGTCTTTTCCAATGAGTTGGTGTTTCGCATCAGGTGGCCAAAGTATTGGAGCTTCATCCTCAACATCAGTCTTTCCAACAGTATGTACATGCTGCTGCTGCTGCTGCTGCTAAGTTGCTTCAGGCGTGTCTGACTCTGTGCGACCCCATAGACAGCAGCTCACCAGGCTCCCCCATCCCTGGGATTCTCCAGGCAAGAAAACTGGAGTGGGTTGCCATTTCCTTCTCCAATGCAGGAAAGTGAAAAGCGAAAGTGAAGTCGCTCAGTCGTGTTCGACTCTTAGCGACCCCGTGGACTGCAGCCCACCAGGCTCCTCCGTCCATGGGGTTTTCCAGGCAAGAGGACTGGAGTGGGGTGCCATTGCCTTCTCGGAATATGTACATGGGCACATTTTAATTGTGTACTTTAAATGTTCTATGGCTTAATTTCTTACTTACTTGTTCTATTAGATATTGACGAGTGTTAAACTCTACTGTTATCATGGATTTGTCTACTTTTCATAACTGTCAATTTTGCTTGGTGTAATTTGAGGCAATATTACTATATATACATATATCAAAATATTGTATTTTCCTGACTCCCTTTTTATTATAAAAATTTCTCTTTGTTTCTAGTAATGTTTCCTGTCCTAGAGTTTAGTTGTTCTGGTAGCATATTCATATTTCAATTAATGTACATATGCTATATTTTTTCCTGTCCCTTCCTTTCAACATTTCTGTGTTCTTATCTTTAAGATGCTTCCCTTGGAATTTGCATCTATGTGGCCTTTGCTTTTTATTGCTTTCAATTAGAGAATGTAATCTGTCTACATTTGATGTAATTATTGTTATATTTGAATTTATGTTTGTCATTTTTCTACTTCTTTGCTATTTGACCCAGTTATTGTCTTTCCTCAGCTCTTTCGTTCTTTGGGATTAATCATATTACTATTAATAATCATATTATTATTATTACTATTATTATCCTATTTCTTCTTCTTTCTTAGCTTGTTATTTAGGTATCATTTTATTCCTCTTTTGGGCTTCTCTAAGGGCTCAGTGGTAAAGAATCCACCTGCCAATGAAGGAGACTGGGGTTTGATCCCTGAATTGGGAAGATTCCCTAGAGAAGGAAATGGCAACCCACGCCAGCACTCTTGCCTAGGAAATCCCATGGACAGAGGAACCTGGCAGGCTGCAGTCCATGAGGTCGCAGAGAGGTTGGACATGCCTTAGTGACTAAACAGCAACAATATTCCTCTTTTAGGGATTCCCCAGATACTACCATATAAATCTTGGACTCAATTGATGAAATAGAAATTATTGTTTTGAACACTTCTCATGCAATGACACTACCCTTATGGCAGAAAGTGAAGAAGAACTAAAGGGCCTCTTGATGAAAGTGAAAGAGGAGAGTGAAAAAGTTGGCTTAAAGCTCAACATTCAGAAAACTAAGATCATGGCATCCGGTCCCATCACTTCATGGCAAATAGATGGGGAAACAGTGGAAACAGTGAGAAACTTTATTTTGGGGGGCTCCAAAATCACTGCAGATGGTGATTTCAGCCATGAAATTAAAAGACACCTACTCCTTGGAAGGACGGTTATGACCAACCTAGACAGCATATTAAAAAGCAGAGACATTACTTTGCCATCAAAGGTCCGTCTAGTCAAGGCAATGGTTTTTCCAATGGTCATGTATGGATACCCACTCCAGTGTTCTTGCCTGGAGAATCCCAGGGATGAGGGAGCCTGGTGATCTGCTGTCTATGGGGTCGCGCAGAGTTGGACACGACTGAAGCAACTTAGCAGCAGCAGCAGCAGCATGTATAGATGTGAGAGTTGGACTATAAAGAAAGCTGAGCCCCGAAGAATTGATGCTTTTGAACTGTGGTGTTGGAGAAGACTCTTGAGAGTCCCTGGGACTGCAAGGAGATACAACCAGTCCATCCTAAAGGAGATAAGTCCTGGGTGTTCACTGGAAGGTCTGATGTTTAAGCTGAAACTCCAAGACTTTGGCCACCTGATGTGAAGAGCTGACTCATTGGAAAAGACCGTGATGCTGGGAAAGATTGAAGGCAGGAGGAGAAGGGGCGACAGAGGATGAGATGGTTGGATGGCATCACCGACTCAATGGACATGAGTCTGGGTGGACTCCGGGAGGTAGTGTTGGACAGGGAGGCCTGGCGTGCTGCGGTTCATGGGGTCGCAAAGAGTCGGACACAACTGAGCGACTGAACTGAACTGAAGTGAACATGCAATTCTAGAACCTTAGAACACTTTCACTGGAAACCTGTGTATAAACTGGAAGGCTTACTGAAAGTGGCTCAAGAACTTAGAAAGAAACCATTCCAACACAACTGAGAAGAGATGAAAATGAAGAAATCCATTTCCTTCTCCTACCACCTCATGCTGATAGCATCTTGTCCTCCAAGTAAAAATGACTTGTGTATGACCCCTCCCAGGTCACAGTTTTGCCTCCAAGCACCACTGCCCAGGCAGCATGCAGCACGTAGCCCACTGTTGTACCACAATGGACAGGAAAAGTAACTGGGACCTATTAGCAGAAATTTTCGTAATGACTTTGGCAGTATAAGCCCATTGTCTTCATGCATTAGTATCTGTGTGATTACTTAACTACTATTAAGCTTTGTAGATGAAAGATCATTGTTGCTTGGGTATAGCAACTATCAAATAAATTGCAAGGAAAAATAACAAATTAAAGTAAAAGGCTTTAAATGGTGTTTTCAAAATTATATTCTTAGTGTAAATTATCTTTGAGAAAAACTACATCAGATTTTTCAGTGTCTCCTACTTTAGAACATCTCGGGTTAAAAATGTTTAGAAGTCACAACTGAATTTCAAATAGATATCAAAGATAATCACTGCTCATAATTTCCGTGTCGGCAACCTGGAAGAACATACCTACACGTCAGCACAGTAAACTTGTAAAGGTGATCAGAAAAGCTTCAGCAAATCCCATTTTGATGAGATGATGGGACAATTGCCAAATAACATGACTTTAGTACTCAAGGACATTGTCAGTCTGCAGAATACCTTGCTGGTGGGGTATTCATTCCATGGGAGCCCAAGCATCCACAAGGCATTGTTGTGATTTTAGAGTGAAACTATGTGACCCACATGTATACATTTTCAGTCATGATTAAAGTTGCATCAGTGAACATGCTTTGACCTCCAAGGTCTCCTGACACATGTTTATGACTCACTTGCCTCAAAAATGGGAGAATAATGGCTTGCTAGAGAGAAAAAGAAAGGTGAAGTAGAGTCTGTTTCGGAGGATAGTCTTTTTGAGCGTCGGTTCTGACATGTATGATTTAAACAGAGACCATGGTGTGTCCTTTCAAAAAAAAGAAATCAGATTCCAGTTGACATTCTGATGGTACTCCTGTTCCTTGTGAGGAAAGCCTCATGAGGATTATTCAAACAGAAAATAACAAATTAACCCAAAAGAAAAAAAAAAGTTAATGTCTTAGAAAATTTTTATGACAGCATGATGTCCATTTAACAGAATTTAATTCAAATAACAGACAATGCATTTCCCAACTGGAACATTAGTTCTGTTTCCCAGCTGCTTCATCATTATGTCTTTATTATGTCTTACCTTAAAGTTGCTTCCACCACATCAGAAATAATTTACCCCTAGCCAGGTTTTAAATCAAGGATATTCATCAACTCACACTGGTTTGAAGTGATGATGTTATTTTCAATACTGGGGACCGAAAAGAAATGAGTTGAAAATGTTAAATGTGGTTCAAGTTCTTGTCACACCACAAGGAAAACAGATTCCAAGCCAAATTAATTTAGGAAGTAAGACATTCGAAAGCATTCTCCAGTCAACTACAGTTTGACATATTGTGATTGTCTTGATGAATAATGCAGCAGGACACGAATTTCTCCAATACACTCACCAATGAAGAGGAAAACAGAGAAGATAATGTTCTTAACTAGTTACTCTTCAGACTTATCCAAAAAGAACACTATTTGCAATACAGTGTCAAAGAACAGTGGGTCTCTGAGCTGGGCCATGACCAGACTAGCTTGCTGGTCAATTCATGTGTAACGTAGGTTCAACCTCACTTGGGCTGGATCCTGGAGCCCAAAGCCTGGCCCCAGACTGAAATTCTTCTGTACTTCAGTTTTCCTTTTGTTCCGACGGCACTTCTCTCAACAGTGCTTGACAATGAGTGATGCTCTGAAACCCTGCTCTTTCACACCCTTTGGGTGACCTATAACTTTTCATGGGTCACCTTTGACCTGGGAGCTGACAGTTTGATTTATTGTCTGGTGTTATGATTTATGAGTATCTTCTCAGAATAATTAACAGACAACAGGTGGCAGCATAATAATTTTGATTACCCAGCGGTTCATGAAACCACGACAAAGGTGACTTCATTTTCTGAATAAGGGAAGGACAACAATTAGAAATTAAACAAAGAAATGCTTTTATGCCATAGTTTTCAGCCTTTTGTCCGTCACAACAGAAGACTTATTTAAGAAGCCTGCATTCCTCTTAGATACCAGGAAAAAAAATACGGGACTTCTACTCAGTGAATATCAGAAGACACTTTTAATCACCGTATGGGTAGAATTATTTTCCTTTCTTTGGTGAAGTCTTGATTAATTGAGTTATGTCAGACCTGTCATGCAGACCACCTTTTAGCATCCCGTTTTTGACAATGGCCATTGCCCAGGGGAGAACTGATGGTCAAAGGAAGTTTGGGAAAGCATTTAATTTTCTATAAAGCACTCTAACGTAATTCAACCAACTATACTTCTAATCATTTCTGCCTGAGTATGCAAAAAAAGCCAAAAATACTCCCCTGCACAGAGCTTATTTTTATTTCAGAGTCTACAAAAAGCAATCTACATTTTTTTTTTTAAGTACTATATTATTATGGTCCCTGTTAGTCTCAACTTCCTCCCCTATTCCCAGTTTTTGTGGTGTTTTTCTTCAGGAGACACTACATCTCTTTTATTCAAGTCAAGGGGGGCATCCTCACTAGAGATTTTATTATGGGCACCTCACTCTCCTAGGGATTGACACTTATTTCCAAATGAATCCTCCGTGCATTTAGGTAAGCACCTACCTTTAAGAATGCCTAATGCCGTTTTTGTAATACTAAATAAAAATCAAGTCAGGTAAGATTTATCCCCCATAGCTCTCCATTTAATCTCTGCCGAAAATGGACCTAAGTGTTACTAATGAAATTGAAGTACACAGGCCTCTGAATATGTAACAGTCCTGCCTGCCACCCAAATGCGAGGTGGCTAAGGACCTCCCGTGCATATGAAATGCCATTTTGTACAGCTCCACCACAGTGATATTACAGGCTTATCATTTTAATTGACTTTCTGACATATAAAAATATTCCTGCAATCCTGCTTTACATTATAGTTTAATAACAGCTTAACACAGATCTATGAAATATTCATTCCTGTTACATTCAAATTTTAAAATATCTGATGGAGAGCCTGGTTAATAGATAAAGGAGAGTTTCTGGAATATTAAAGACACTCAGGAGCAGGTAGGGTCCTCCACTGGAAAAGAAAGCACAGTTACCATGAAGACTGCAGATTTTTATTTATTTATTTTTTAATTCAGAAAGATCCTCTTGAACCAAACTCTGGTGAATATAAGGACAATTTTGTGGCAGGTTTTTTCTGTTTTTTTTTTTCCTCTCTGACTGCAGCTGCAAGTTTCCTGTTTCTGTTCCACCAGCCTCACTAAACACAACTATATTTCTGAAGAAAAATCGCAGAAATACCAGATTCATACATTTATGCTTGATGCATTCTAGGGATTAAAAACCTGCATATTTAGCAAACACCTCAGCAAACCCAGCGCCACAGAAATCCACCATTTGGTTAACATGTTTCCAGGATCTCCACCCACCTTTCAGCTTCAGCGAGCAAGTTGGAGAGAAAGTTTACTTTTCACACATGATACATGTGCGAATCATGAGGTGATTTCGGTACTTTGTTCCCCATCAATTTTTAAATTAATTATCTGGAAGCAAGCAGCGGTTAATTTTGGCCATAGACTTTTTGATTAGAAGCTTTGACCCCTTTTGCCTTTTGGCATCTCCTATACAATCCCCTGACATGCAGGGTAACCCTTGACACCTGACTCAACACAAAGTCACACCCTGGCCGGGCCATCTTCCACATTCAGCAATCCTTTTGTTGCCGTGGGACATTCACCCACCTCCAGCCTCCTCTAAGACATGCTGCTCCCTTGTCTTCCCCTGAAGCCTCTGCATCAAACTTATTTCCCAGGGAAAAGAACAGCTCCCCACCCCCCATCCCGACTTTGTGCCATTACTTCTGTTTTTACAAACTTTTCACTACGGCATCATCCCATATGTTTGTGCAGCGCACAAGAAGGCTTCTTTAGAAAGCGCTGATGCTAATTATAAATTTAATTTGCATTTTAATTAGAATGGTAGCAAATTAAAAGCGTGGCAGCTGGAGAATTTTGAACGCTTTGCAGAGATTTGGTGTCAGTATCTCCCTGTTTTTGACTTTGCAGCCCTTTCTGTTTTTCTCCCTTGCTATCTTTCCTTCACACTAGCTTACTGGCGATTTTTCTCCCCTCATCCCTCAGTCTCTCTCTTTCTCTCTCATTCCTTTCACTTGTATATTTTTCTATTCCTCCATGCTCCCCCCTCCCCTAAGGATCAACTTCTGAATTCTTTCTTTCTGGCGCTGATAAGTGGTTGCTGCCTGCCTGGTGCCGGCATACGGTGTGCAGTGGTGATAGAGCCTTTTAAAGCCCCTTCTGGTGTTCTCACTTTTGTGCCCCACGTCTGTCATACAGGTAGGAATCCGATATTTCCTTTCCTGGAAGCAGGGAGCTGGTTGTACTCCTTGAGCCTCTGTTTACCACAAATTTTGGTCTCAATACCAGTGTCTTTCAATGACTCGAAATCTTGGCCACGGGTCTTGGACGCATTAATAAAATATTCATCAGGCCCTCAGCTGCCCCCTCCACGTCTGAGCAGAGGCATTGTTCAGGGTATACCTCTGGGCAAAAGCCCTGTGCTGTCAGCCCGCGGACTCCAGTGGCTGTGTTTCTCAGAGCTGCCTCTCACTTGGGATGTAAGCATGTCTGTTTGCAGCGCTCACGTGAGCGCATTGAGTCATTTCTGTCGTTTTCCCTATGTTGTGTCTCCATGGTCATTTTCCTCCCTTCTGTTCGCTTCCCCCACAGTGTCCTTGCTCAATAATTTTCATTAATTGATTGACAGCTCTGATAGACCCAACTAACCTCTATCTCACTCTCATGTCTGTTTTTAAATAAGTACTTGTACGTCCAATGACCTTGTCGCCTCATCAGCTATCAGAAAATGAGCATGCAGATATGGAAGGAGCTGATTAGCAAAATAAGCAATAGATCTCATTGCTGGCTGAAGTCCACCGTGAGGAGTGACAGCAAAACTTTGCCATTTTACATTTCCGAGAGCATTAAAAAATAAAAGGGTAAGCAATAAACCGGTGATGCTGAAACTCAGTAGCATCTGTTCAAACGTCTTAGGAACAAGCCCCTGCCCATCATTTGGTCACCCTGAAGGAAGAGGAGGAAGGTGTGGGGTTCGTGCCTCAACAGCTCAGGGAAGGAAGACGCCTAGCAGTCACCTCACTGGTTCTCCTTAAACCTTGAACCCAAGCAGTTCCGATTGAGAGCGTTATTCATCCTAAGGGCAGTTTGCTTCTACAGGATTCTGTGTGCACACGTGTGTGTGTGTGTGTGTGTGTGTGTGTGTGTGTGTGTGTGTGTGTGTGTTACTTTTTCTCTACCTGTGTAGTCTTGATTTGGGGGTATGCTAGACAGATCAGCCTTCATGAGTTACTATTGATAATGAGCTCTACGACTCTCATCCAACTAATAAGCAGGGAAATGTACTTCTACATCATCAAACTCCCAACACTTTACTAAATACTAAGACAAGATAAGGGATGGTAATCTACATCTGATAGCAGCAAAAACTTGTTATAGCCTGTTTTAAATATGCTGATTTTTACCTAAGTCAGTAGTCATATCCTATGAATGAGGCTAAATTAGAAAGTTACTAATTACTTAATGGTAAGACATCACATTTCTCAAACTACCAAAAAATAAAAATAGAATAAACCCACTGATACAAATGTCAAAATTTAAGTTTTAATTCCAAATAATTTTTAGTGGATACTATCACTCATTTTACTTGATGACTATTTTACATTTTTCATTTCAAGGGCCTCGAACATGATTTAAAAACTATTTACATCAGGGATGCTGATAAAAGTGGAATTTCCTAAGGGAAGAATTGTTTTATAAGTACCATCTATAATTTACACCAAGTTTTGGAAGTCGGAGACAGCTAAGTTGCCAAATAAACTATTTTATGTTTTTATAAGGTTGATTGAGGTTATTTCAGAAATAAAAAAACCTGACACAAAATTAAGTTCTTTAAAATTTGGACCCAGGAGAATTAGAAAAAAAGACAGCATTAGCGTTTACTTTAAGTATAGGGGCAAACTGATAAGATGTTCTGAAAGTAACATTTTGATGATGGCAAAGGTCTCTAGAGTTTCACAGTTTGATTTACTGATAGTTTAAACTTTGTTGTAAAGAGTGCTTTATTACACAAAAATTTGCTTCTTTAATTTGTAATTTTCATTTGAGAATTCTATCTTGAATTTTCAAAAGCAGGAGTATCTCTGTGATACTGGCATTTTAAAAATGTTAATAAGCATATTGCCATAAAAGAGTAATTGTTTAAAATAGTGGATAATGGTATGCAAAACGTTGGCCATGACTTACCCTAATTAAGTAATACAATTACAAGACAAAATAGTGAAAATAAAAGTTTTCATTTCTTGTGCCACTGTGGCATCCACCACTTGCCTTCTTCTTAGCCAAAATATACCCACTGTAGTTTAAAACCGTACATGTCAATCCCCTGGCTTTGAAAGGAAACACACATTTTTGATGGCATTTTGAGATGGACAATGCATTTTGAGATGGACAATGCAGTTTTCCGAGATAAATCTTTTCACCACCACTTTGGAAAGGTTTAGTTTTTCTTCATGTAATTTTTTGCAGCTGTACAAAACACTTTCATTAACCCAAGAATGGATTATTTGGAGTGCTAATTAATTGATTCTTCAAAATGCCAATTGACACACTCCCAGGGAAAACCTGATCTAAGCAACTATGTTAATCAAGCTATTGTACTTGTGGTTCTGTCTGAATATCAGACCATCTGAAATGAGGAGAACTTTGCCATTACTCGCCTGGCCCTCTCATGGGCAGCTAATTAATATGAGCTGAATATGACAGTTGTACTTGTACGTTCGCCGTACTGCCTGACAATAACTCTATAAAATTACATTTCAGCTAAAGAATGGAAACAGTGTTAAATACCATTATTTGCCTTCCTTTGATGTCTCAGAGTCATTATGAAAGCAATTACAGCAGTTTCTCTGTCTGTATGTCTGCGGGGTATTTATTATCTGTATCTGTCTGAATCCTTTGCCAGGTGGAGAATATACGGCATATTAAAGACAAGGGAATCCAGCCACAATTATCAGAATGGGAACAGAGAAAGAAACAAAATCAGAGTTTTGTGGATGATCCTGCCAGAAAACAGTAATTTAATATTGAAGTCTGGTGATCTGGGGGAAACTTACAGGCTCTTTTTATTTATTTAAATTAAAAAAAAAATTCTCCAGGTTCACAAAGCTCATGAATCTAGGGCAAAATTAATCAAAACCAATAGGGAACTGGAAAACACAAAAACAAAAGGGAAAAAAAACCTCAGGGCAGCAGCAGAAAACATGTTTTGCTTCTTAATTATAAGCGAATATTCTCCTTTTCCACAAGCCCTTTCCTAACAACGGGTGCAGTCCACAAGATGGGTTTTTTCGTTTCCAGGTAAAATGACTCATGGTCTTTTTCGCACATTGAGTGACAGACACCAAGGATTCCATTTTCTGACCACCTCCAGGACTTTCCCAGTGCTATTGGAATCTGGCGTAATTCCAACATACCCCTGTGCAGCTCAGTTCTAACTCCTCGCTATGAAGGATGTCTCTGCACTTCAAAGGATACTTCTGACTGACAGGCAAGGCATGGCGGCTGCCCGGCCCGTGGTGGAGTTTTTCTCCAGGGTGGTATCTGAGGACCGGCCTCTATATGATTCAATTCAGAGAATATTGATTGCGTCTCCCTGTGTGTTCCGCATTCCGTGAATGCTGTGGCGAAGAAGAGATGAAAAAGACGGGTGGGTGGGTAGAGGTCTCTCCCTTCGAAGGACTGAAGGAGACAGAGCCCAGCCATTTTTTTAGCCAGGCATTGGGCAAAGTCCTTGATGTGCATTATCGTGTTTCATCTGTGTAATAGCGTACGAGGTGGTTTCTATTATCTCCATTCATGGACCAACAAATCACAGTGCCCAAGGGTGAGGCAATTTGCCCAAAGTCACACAACTGAGTATCAGGGCTGGGCTTCAAACTACCTTCTGTCTGGCTTCAAAGCCTTGCTCTCTCTCCTAGCTCATATTCCTCCAAATGCCTAAGATCTTATTGGGGGCAACCACAGGTGATGCGGGTACCACGTGCTGCCAGGAAGGGGGAGAAAGAAGATGGTCTACAGGGAGAAGCTGGAGCTTTGATTCTCACAGCCTCCTGCAGATGGACAGAACCACAAGGAGGAAGGGAGTCCCTACATTTCCTCTCCTTCAGGATTCCTCACTAAGACCCAAACGTGGTCTCCTACATAATGAAGTTAATAAATGTGATTTGCAAAACACTGCAGAGAGAAATGCGTTCATTAATATTACTGATCCTAAACAGATTGACATAGGATTAGCCAAGATATATTTGAAGGACACTTAAGAGATGGGCTGCTTAGAATGAAGGGTTGGAATTCTGATGTGCTGTGTCCGTAAAGCTTTGATGGGCACTGCCTTGTGTATCCAGAGAGCAGGACCCTTCTGGGAGGAGATAAGTGGACACAGAGATGCTAGGCAAAGAGAACTTAAAACAGTACAGCCACTACAACCAAGAGTCTGCCAGTCTCAGCTATGACAAACAGTTCTCTCTTTTTTTTTTTTCCTTCTTCTCTATCTGCAGCTGCTTTTTTTTGACATTTGCATTAGAAAAGTTAAACCACTGTCCAGATCAGGAAGGATGCTCTAACAGGCCATCAGTAGCACAGTCTGAATGGTATCTAGCTTGCAAATATAAAATTGTTTCAACTACAAAAATACAGTCAGCTGCTGAAACAGTTAACAAAAGGCTTAGCTGAATTGGACAAAGGGCTGAGAGTACATTCGTGATGCTAATACCTGGAGTCAGGGAAAAGACAGATATTTATTTAACAAGAAGGACCATGGAAACATTTTATTTTTTTGTCCCACGTAACTTTAGCTCAAGTACCTCAACAGAGTTGGCAATTCCAGTACCTGCAAAGACTGGATCTGAATTGAACCACGTTTCTGTTTTGTCTCCAGAACAAAATGTTTGTAAATTTTTCAAATATGTGAGTAATAAACTAACTTGTGTATTTTTATTAATAAACAAAGTAGTAAACCACTTATAAAGGAGGAAAAACAATAACGGCAATAAATTAAGACCAACTTGGGCTCCAGGTCGAATCTTTCCATCTCTGTGCATTGGAGGATGTTTTTTTCCCCTTGAATAGAAATGTCATTTGCTTCCCAAGGTTACTATGATGTCTTAAGTAAAATAAAAGATACAAATTATCTAGCAATATAGATGGCAGGTAGTAGGTGCACCATACATGTTATCACTCCTTTTCAGTTTTTAATTTGGTGCACCAAATTTTATTTGGAGTAGAAAGAGAAATTGTCATACAAGCTTCAATAGCAATTAGGACTGGGAATGGCTTAAATAATTTCAGCTTTTAAAGATAGTTTATATGTTTCTTTCATGAGAAATTTAATTCTTGTAATCAATGATGATTTTTATTTTGAAGGTTTGTAATCATCATTAAACATTCATTAGGGAAAAAAATTCAACATGCCTGTATCATGGGTACAGGTCTGTATCACAGATGAGGTTATACTGCAGTAACAAACCATTACCAACAACGTAACTCAAAAATCTCAGGGTCTCAGAGCAACACGAGGTACTTTCCCATGTCTGCTTCACGTCCTGTGGAGACTCTGCAGGATCTGCTCCATGCTGTCCCCACTCAGGGACTTCAAATTTTTCTTATCCCTGTGGCAGAGGGGAAGGAAGCTGGAGGGTCCCACTTGGACAATTAGATGCTCCAGCCTGGAAGTGACCCGGATCACCTCTTCTCACAGCTGATGCTCCTGAAGTAGTCACAGGGCCCTACCTAACTCCAAGACCCCAAGTTTTTCAAGCCTAACTATTTCCCCAGAAGGAAAACTGGGGAAAAGTGGTGAGCTGGTTGCTACACTGGTCTTAGACGACCATTTTTACACGTTTTCAACATGCTTATAAATATCTGAACTTAAAATTTAATGGACGAGCAGACTGACTGCAAAATTGAACCACTTTTTTTACAACTGTAAACGTGTCTCCTAATACTCTTTTCTAAGTTCATTAAGTACCAGGCTGTCTGATTTTTTTCCTTTGGGATCAGGTCAGTCACAAGTATCGAGACCCGCGAGACTCTTTGAAGCTGAGCAGACCTCTTGGATATTGGCTGCAGACTCGGGTGAAAGCGTTTCTCCTGGCCATTGCCAGCACTCCCTTTTGCTGCCCTGATCAATAACTCTAGCTACAAAAAGCATCAAACATCTCAAAGACATCCCAAAGGCACAGGTCGCCAAAGGGAATAAAAAGAAAACACCGCATACATTAACGTTCTCCTTAGGCTGTGCAGACATCCTTGTAGGCCCGAGGCCTACAAGAGGCCAGTGGTGATTGGGATGCTTAAAATTAGAGACTTGAACAACATTTCTTTACGAAATAGCTTTTTGAGCCTCTGGAGAAAAGAATTCTCATTCAAAGAGTGACAGTTTCCTGTTTCACAACCTGCATTTTCTCACCAAGGAGGTGAGAAAGGACAAAAAAAAAAACCAAAAAAAAACCAACAAACAGGAGAATGATGCCAAGGATACTGATAAATATGTAATAATAACAATAACATCTTATTAAGATCGAAAATAGTGTAAATACCAGGTGTTGACAAGAATGTGGGGCCAGCTAGCAATCTCATCCATTGCTGGTGATAGCGTAAAGAGAAAAACACAATTCTTGAGGGCAATTTGGAAATATGCAGCAAAATTCTCAAAAAAGAAAAATGCATGCCCTTTCACTCAGCAATTTCACTGTTAGGATTCTACTTTAAGGAAGTAATCAGAGGTGTGTTTAAAGGCATGTTTACATGCTGCTGCTGCTAAGTCACTTCAGTCGAGTCCGACTCTGTGGGTTGCCATTTCTTTCTCCAATGTTGATATGAATTATCATATTACTTGTAACAGTGAAATAATAAAATATGCTGAATCATTAAACAAATTGTTATGTTGCTCCTTTCTTTAGCTATTTCTTTTATTTGGTCCATGTACATTATTTGAAAAAAAAAAGATACAAATAAATAAAAATAAACTTTTAGCATGACCCCTTAGAGTTAGATGCAAGAAAATGGGTTCTCGATCTGCTGTGTCACGAATTGAGGTTACATATACTTCACTTAAAATTTTGAACACTATCTTAAACTGGTTTTATAATTGCAGTGGGCCTGTGTAAATATTAGTATTTAATGACACAATCAAGATAAACCAGTAATTTGTAAATTAATGAAAATGTGCATTGAAAAGTGAACTGAAGGGATTCCCCCTGTTTTTCCAGTGGTTAAAAATTCACCCTGCAGTGCAGAGGGTGCAGGTTCCAGCCCTGATCAGGGAACTAAGATTTCAGATGCCCTGGAGCAACTGAGCCCAGGCACTGCAATTACTGAGCCCTTGCAATGGAAGATCTTCATGATGCAGCTAAGACCCACCATGACCAAATAAATAAACATTAAAAAAAAAAAAAAGGAAACAGAAGTGAACTGAAGCAGTAAGTTACTTAAAATATCTTTTGTATTATGTTGTATATACTTTAATTTTAAAACATCAAATTTTAGTTAGTATAAGTCATGTTAAGATGGAAAATATGTCTTTTTTCATTAAGGGTAAGATGTTAGACTCAAGAAATAGGAACGAATTGTTAATATATCACTTTTTTGAAACACATTCTGACATTTGTTAATTAAACTTTTCTTAAGGTTTAATGCATTGTCAACATAGGGCACATTTTCAGGAAAGCCTTGTGATCCTCCCAAGATTTAAAATAATCCAAAAACTCATTTTGACATTCTACCTACTGTAGATAAAAGAGTATTTTAAGCTCATGCAAATCTAAAGAAACAGGGAAATTTGATTCATCCCATTAATTAGTAGGTAACACACTTATGTTTATCTGCAAGGATGATTAATGCAGACTTAAACACCCTTTTTCGTTTTACAAAGTTAATACTATTTAATTACATGAGATTAAAGTTATACCATACCACATAGTTTATTCAGTATAGATGGGGTCAGAAGCTACAGTGTTTAGCCAAGATCACCTTTTGCATTTTTCCAATATTGAATAAACATGACAATTTTAAATTGTAAATGCTGACAATATTTAAGAGGTTTCTCATGTCTTCTAATTTTAGCTTAATAATCTTCTCTCCGGAAGTCACTAATTCTCTTGGGGTCATAATTCCATACAGTGAAATGAACCAAGAGTGAGGATAAAACCCAATCTGTACTCTGAATGTTATCAGATTACAGTGAAGGTGTTATCTGAACAAAAGCTCCCTACAGAATGTGTAAATGTAATTAATGCGAGAGGCTTGCTGGGGAAGGAGATACACTGCTATCTGCTCAGTCTTACACAGAATCTGGGAGACCTATGCCTCTTAGCGACCCACTCCAGTATTCTTGCATGGAAAATTCCATGGACAGAAGAGCCTGGCAGGCTGCAGTCCATGGGGTCGCAGAGTTCAACACCACTGAGCACGCACGAATGCACACATGCCTCTGGTTACTTTCCAGAAGCGAGTCAGGTAGAGTAGGAGGAGCATGGACACCAGCCCACCTTCTTGGACACGCGACCTCCAGTTGGTGTACAATCTCCAAGTCACACTTTCTTCATGTGCAAAACAGGTTGCATCAGGTCTTGCAATGAGTAAAACGTGACTATGTGTGTAAAGGAGATGGTGTATTAAAGGTGGAGATGGAAATGGCAACCCACTCTAGTGTTCTTGCCTGGAGAATCCCAGGGATGGCAGAGCCTGGTGGGCTGCGGTCTATGGGGTGGCACAGAGTTGGACACGACTGAAGCAAGTTAGCAGCAGCAGCATGGATATTAGTTTCCTTGCCTCTCCCCCATCCCCTTAACAAAATATTAGACTGTAAGGATTCTAACATCAAGCAGAGGAAATCTATCTATCAAAAGATGAAGTGCATCTGTAAACTGGTTTAACTGGAATGACATGTCAGTCTGAACTGACAATCATAAATATATGAGGCAGATATTATACAATACCTAGATAGTTTATGTAATGATGGATTTTTTTTACAGAGAAGAATGAAAATGGGGAGAGGGCAGAATTAATAATAAATACTATCTACTTAAATCATTAATTAAAGATCTGATTTAGGTTTGGTTCTTTCCCAAAGTGACAGGAAAAGCATGCTTTATTAATTTTGATTCCATCACAAAAGTGAAAAACTGAGAAAAAGGAGTGCTGACCTCCAGATTAGAAATGCAATGAAAATACCCAGATGGAATCTTGATTTTGGATGCGGTCAGTGCAACACAATGCTGTCCCCACATCTGACAGCAGTGGGTTCCTTTCCTGGAGTCTGTTATGTGGACTTGTCTTGCTGCCATATTCACTGATTCAGGCATCGAGTCACCACAAGAAGTCAGTCCAGCCCCCAGCACTTTGCTGGACACCAGAGATGCAAGCAAGAATAAAACTCAAAACTCGACTGCAAATCTCTCCATAAAAATTAGAATAGTAACTGTGTGCACTTCCTTCACAGTTTCTAAAGCACTTTTGTGTGTCTTCTGTTCAACAACCCTGTACAGCAGTCATTATTGTGATTAACCCCCACTTTCAGAAATGTGAGATGAAGGCTCAATGAACTAAGGCCATTTCCTGAAGAACTACTCACTCATTGACAGAAATTCAAGACACCTGCAATCCATGATCCTTGGTTGAAATTTGGATTTAAAAAAAAACTAAGAGCAAAGCAAACATACCAAGAAGAAAGTGGGAGCGTGGAGAGTTTTGCGGATGATGGACTGTGAAACCCAGAAGGCGAAGGGGAAGGGCTTAGGCAGTTGGGAAGGTCAGGAGGAGAGGCAGAGGAAGCGATGTGCAGGGGTTCACGGTGATCAGAGCGTGAAACACGAGAGCAGGACCCACGGGCCAAGGCTGAAGGCCATAAAGGAGATAAATGGCAGAGCGCGAGAGAGATGAGTGGACACAACGCAGATCTCGTGGAGAGACTGCAAAAACAAAGGGGCAAGGCACGTGGGTGTTCAACCTCAGCTCCGATCAGCAGTCAACTTCGTCAAGCTCCTTACTTTCCCAAGATGACTCTTTCTTCCACAGGGAAGCAGGAAAGTGGTTGAAGTTTCCCACCTTCAGGGTGGGCTGCTCCGAGTCTGGCCCTCACACTAACTGTCCTCTCCGAGAGAGAGGTCTGTGGAGCTTACTGCCCTCAGTCTAAGCCTGCAACAGTTTTCAACACCCGTGTGCTTTGCCCCTTTGGCATCTGGAGAAGTCTAGGAACTTTTCTCTGCATATTTCTAAGTACTAAGATAACATAAGTGGGCTTAGAGAGAAAACAATCATTGAGAAATACAGTTTTTAAAATATAACTTGAAAGTATAAAGTTTTCTATAAAGAAAGCTGAGTGCCAAAGAATCAACGCTTTTGAACTGTGGTGTTGGAGAAGACTCTGCAGAGTCCCTTGGACTGCAAGGAGATCCAACAAGTCAACCCTAAAGGAAATCAGTCCTGAATAGTCATTGGAAGGACTGATGTTGAAGCTGAAACTCCAATACTTTGGCCACCTGAAACGAAGAACTAACTCATTTAAAAAGACCCTGATGCTGGGAAAGATTGAGGGTGGGAGGCAAAGGGGACAACAGAAGATGAGATGGTTGGATGGCATCAATGACTCAATGGACATGAGTTTGAGTAAACTCTGGAGTTGGTGATAGACAGGGAGGTTTGGCGTGCTACAGTCCATGGGGTCACAAAGAGTCGGACATGACTGAGAGACTGAACTGAACTGAGGGAAAGTGTAATAGAGAAGGATATGTGCTGGTTTCTTCAAACATTAACAGTGAGTCTGATAGCTATCATGCTTTGAGATAGTGTGAACATAAATCTTGTTTTATCATCCTGGAATGTGAAGGCAACTGGGCCTTAGGTAGCAGCACTACAAACAAAGCTAGTGGAGGTGATGGAATTCCAGTTGAGCTATTTCAAATCCTAAAAGATGATGTTGTGAAAGAGCTACATTCAATATGCCAGCAAATTTAGAAAACTCGGCAGTGGCCTTAGGACTGGAAAAGGTCTGTTTTCATTCCAATTGCAAAGAAAGGCAATGCCAAAGAAGGCTCAAACTACCACACAATTGTACTCATCTCACACACTAGCAAAGTAATGCTCAAAATTCTCCAAGCCAGGCTTCAACTGTACGTGAACTGTGAACTTCCAGATGTTCAAGCTGGTTTTAGAAAAGGCAGAGGAACCAGAGATCAAATTGCCAACATCCACTGGATCATCGAAAAAGGAAGGGAGTTCCAGAAAAACATCTACTTCTGCTTTATTGACTATGCCAAAGCCTTTGTCTGTGTGGATCACAATAAACTGTGGAAAATTCTTAAAGAGATGGGAATACCAGATCACCTTACCTGCCTCCTGCAAAATCTGCATGCAGGTCAAGAAGCAACAATTAGAACTGGACATGAAACAACAGACAGGTTCCAAACAGGAAAAGGAGTATGTCAAGGCTGTATACTGTCACCCTGCTTATTTAACTTATGTGTGAGTACATCATGAGAAATGGTGGGCTGGATGAAGCACAAGCTGGAAACAAGATTGCAAGGAGAAATATCAATAACCTCAGATATGCACATGATACCATCCTTATGGCAGAAAGCAAAGAAGAATTAAAGAGCCTCTTGATGAAAATGAAAGAAGAGAGTGAAAAAGTTGGCTTAAAACTCAATATTCAGAAAACTAAGATCACGGCATCCAGTCCCATCACTTCATGGCAAATAGACAGGGAAACCATGGAAACAGTGAGAGACTTATTTTGGGGGCTCCAAAATCACTGTAGATGGTGACTGCAGCCATGAAATTAAAAGACACTTGCTCCGTAGAAGAAAAGCTATGACCAGCCTAGACAGAATATTAAAAAGCAGAGACATTATTGCCAACAAAGTTCCATCTAGTCAAAACTATGATTTTTCCAGTAGTCATTATGGATATGAGAGTTGGACCATAAAGAAAGCCGAGTGCGGAAGAATTGATGCTTTTGAACTGTGGTGTTGGAGAAGACTCTTGAGAGTCCCTTGGACTGCAAGGAGAGCCAACCAGTCCATCCTAAAGGAAATCAGTCCTAGATATTCATTGGAAGGACTGATGCTGAAGCTGAAACTCCAATACTTCGGCCACCTGATGCGAAGAAGTGACTCGTTGGAAAAGCGACTAATGCTGGGAAAGATTGAAGGTGGGAGAAGAGGATGACAGAGGATGAGATGGTTGGATGGCATCACTGACTCAATGGACATGAGTTTGAGTAAACTCCAGAAGTTGGTGATGGACAGGGAAGCCTGGTGTGCTGCAGTCCATGGGGTCGCAAAGAGTTGAACATGACTGAGCAACTGAACTGAACTGAAACCTTGTTTTGAGATATCTGCTACAGTTACATGATGTAAAAATATCTATGATTTCTACAGGTGACAAAAATACAGCTAGTGCTTATACTATCATGATTTATTTCTGTCTTTCATTATTATAAGAAATGCTGCATTTCAGTTGTTAGTGGCTGTCAAAATCGAAAGACCTCAAGTTACAAATCTTGGTAAGGAGATCCTCAGATGCCAAGCTCTGTGCTGGAAGATATACCTGGACCTCTTATAATTATCCTCTGTGACTCTGAGAACTGTAAACAAAAATTTAAGGGGTTATTTGATCCCTTTATGCCTTGTGCACACTGCTGAAGGCTCTGCTGAATAATGTCAGAGTGGATGATCACGACTCTCTCCAAGTCACAAGAGTTGGGCGGTACAACTATCCATCTTTGGATCACCGATTGCCTGCATGTTTTTGTGCTCAGTGGATAAGTCATGTCCAACTCTGTGACCCCATGGACTGTAGCTCACCAGTCTCCTTCATCCATGGGATTTCCCAGGCAAGAATCCTGGAGTGTGTTGCCCTTTCCTCCTCCAGGGGATCTTCCCAACCCAAGGATTGAACCTGTGCTTTATGCATTGGCAGGTGGATTCTTTACCACACAGCCACCTGGGAAACTGGATCACCTATTCTGTGGCCCTTAATATATCGTTTGTAAGTTTTCTTAAATGCTGTATTTTTCTCGTCTTCCTCTGTGCTTCATGTCCAAGTTAAGATCCCAGTTATTACTTATTCTCCAAAACCCAGTTTCAAATAAACCAACTTAAAAAATGAGTTTTAACCTAGAATCCACTGTGATGAATTTTTTTTGAAATATTCTAAACTAATTTTTAAAAGTCTTTCTCACTTATAAAAAAAATAGATAAAATACAGAACATTTAGATACCTTATTTAATGGACAGAAAGATGTCCTGAAATATAATTCTATCATGTATTGACCATGTTGATCTTTGGGAATAAAGGCCACTTAATTGCTGCCTTATCTATTTAAATTGCATCTCGTTTAGGTGGCTTCAATAAGAATATATGTAATAACATAGCTAAAAAACACAAATTAAAATAAAACATGTGTAAGAAAAAAAATGTCCAGGTCAAGAAATGTATATGAAATAGAAATTAAGAGAGATAGTTATTATAGGTAAGTCTCCAGAAGATCAATGTGAGAAAAAATTGATGGTCATTAATTTTAGAAAAAAAATTAAAACTTCTGGTTTACAGGAAAGTCTAAACTTTCCTAGGGCTTCCCTGATGGCTCAGTGGTAAAGAACCAGCCTGCTAATGCAGTAGATGAGGGTTCGATCCCTGGGTTGGGAAGATCCCCTGGAAAAGGAAATGGCAACCTACTCCAATATTCCTGCCTGGAGAATCCCATGGACAAAGGAGCTTGGAGGGCTATAGTCCATGTGGTTATAAAAGTGTCAGACATGACTTAGCAACTGAACAACAAGAACTAGTGTTTCCCAGAAGTAAATTTCAAAGCAATTTCTCCATGGAACCTATGCAGGAACACTGACTGGTGACAAGGAACATACTTTCAGTAACTTTCTCACAGCAGAAAATGGTAACAGGTTACATATAACTGATCTTTTCATATTCTTTTGACCTGACTGTGAAAAGAGTGTGAGTTAATATGGACTATATATTGGACCATGTGTGACTTTAAAATCAACCCCTTAGGTACTGTGGCTGGTAGACTCTTGGGTGGACTCAGTGAGTCACCTCCTGGTGCTCACACTGTTAGGTAGTTAGAATAGGAAAAAGGAGTCCAGAATGGTGGTGGCTAAAAGATAAGGAAGGGAAAAGCCCATGAAAAAAGAACAGAGGAAAGTCTGAGGACTGGAGTGAGGACCTCAGGCAGAACACACAGCCCTCCTGGCTAGCCCAATTTACATAGGGCAGGCCCAGGGGGAGGAGAAAAAACATATAAAAAGAAAAACCTCTCTTCTCTTCACGTCTTTTGGGTCAGCATGCCCTCAAACCTCGAGGATGTATTTTCCTTTATTTTCTAAATAAAACTGAGCTATAACCCTGGTCCATCCAAGAGTTGTAACACTGGTCTGTCTGAGGGCTCTAATGCTGGTCTGTCCATCGATTCAAATTTTTGTTGCGATGAGACAGAACCAAGGAAATTACACACTCCCCTGACAATACCTTATATGACTCTTTCCCCTTGAGTGTGGACGGGGCCTTGTCTCCAAGCTGTGGAATGAAGTGCAGGTGATGGGATACTGATCTCCTGGCAGGGTTACCTGAGATTGGGACTTGCATCTTTCTAGCAGGTTCTGTTGGCTCTCCATCTTGAAGTCTCTGATGGGTAAGACTTCTTAGGGAGAGTCCCATGTGACAAGGAACTGGGAGGCATCCTCCAATCAACAGCCCTGAGCAAACGGCTGAATTCTTCTCATACCATCTGAGCTTGGAGTTAAGTCCCTTCCCAGGTGAATCTCAAAAGGTAGCCCCATCCAGGTCATCACCTTCACTGTTAAAGCCAGAGGACCAGCTAAGCCATGCCCAAATCCCTAATCCACAGAAACTGTAAGATAATAGATGGGTGCCATCTTAAACTGGTGATTTTGTTGTAATTTCTTATGCAGAAATGGATAAAACACGGTAGATAAAACACAGTTTTAAAAAGTAGAGCAGAGGCTATGTTTGTGCTAGTCTGCATGTACCGCATGGGTGGTGCTCCAGAATATTGGATAGTATGATGTTTCAGCTTTTGGTCACTTTGCTAGCTTTTATGATCTCATAGTCTCTCGTTAGCACAGATGTCAAATCACAAGCAGAAAAGCTATGCTTCATGTGTGAATAACCTTACCATAAAACCAGAATTACGGAGATTAACTATGTGCATTCAGATAATTAGAAAGTCATAAAATCATAAAAACAGACGTGGAATGTGTATATTGTTGGGCTTATGACAGGTGGCATGAGACAATTCTGCTAGGTACTTCAAGGTTCCCCATATAGTTTGACTTACAATCAAAGAAAAACCAGTGGTTTCAGGGAAATACACTTATTCAGAGTGGAACAGGGGCTTTGGATGAAGATGTTTAGTATAGGAAATGATCTAATTTGGGGGAGGAAAATATCCAGAAACTGGGAGATGGATTAAAGTGTTTATTTATTCGGTCATTCATTCAGCAAATTTTTTACAGTCTTCCATGAGCCAGGCCCTTATTAGATGATAAAGATTTTTGTCTTGTCATCAAACTCACTGTCCAGCATGGATAAAGACTATAATCATGTATTGGAAAAGTATGTTCTAGGATATGACTTTGACTCATTTATTCAGAAAACAGAAGTTTGATATTTATCCCAATTTAATTGGTCAGCAAACAGGTTTAGAAATCACACAGCAAGCACACAGCAAAGCTGGAATTTGATCCTGAGTCTTCTGACTTTAGAAACTGCTTTTGACCTTTCTTAGTGTCTTCTGGTGCAATGAGAGTACTAACTTAAAACATTTCACAACCTAAGAGTTGAGGTTATATTTTATTTGGTGGGAATTTTTAGGACTTTTTGTTTCCCCAGAAAACAGCATCTCAGGTGACCCTGAGAGAACTGCTCTGATGAGGTGGGGGAGTCAGGTTATATAGAAGTTGGCAACAAAGGGCAGGTAGTCTGAACATCATAAGTTATTGCTAATTAATGAAAGAAAATCAGATATTTCAAGATAAGGAACTGAGCACTTTTCTATGTGTGGAAAGTTGCAAGAGTCTGGGCTCACTGAAAAGATTCTCTTGATACGCACTCAGAAATATGAGCTCTTTCCCTGGTAAAGAACCTGCGGCAATGCGAGAGACCCAGGTTTGATCCCTGGGTTGGGAAGATCCCCTGGAGAAGGGAATAGCTACTCACTCCAGTATTCTTGCCTGGAGAGTTCCATGGAGAGAAGAGCCTGATGGGTTACAGTACACGGGGTCATAAAGAGTCAGACACTGCTGAGCAACTAACATATCATCGACAGCCATCTAGGGCCGTTATCCTGTTTTCACATCCTGAGTCCCTTAGGGCTCACCACAGGGAGTGGCTGTAATCTGGAGGTTGCTAGATGGCGGGTATCCTTCTCATTCCTGAGTGCCATTAGGGCTCACCAGCTCACATTGGAGGGCTGCAATCTTTAATGACTGTGACATCCTTGTTTACTAATGTGGCAGGAAATATTTCACTTCTCAAGAGTGATGCCAAAAAGGTGGCCTCCGGGCACCAGTGCCAACTCAGATCTCAGAGACAGAGTTTTGGGTGAGGTAGAAAAGAATCGCTTTTTGGCTTTGACAGGCAGAGTGGGGACACTGTGGGCTCTTGTCTCTCAAAAGGGTGTGTCTCGACCTGGGAGGATTTGATGAGGAATTTACAGTTTAGTCAAGGCTATGGTTTTTCCAGTAGTCATTATGGATGTGAGAGTTGGACTATAAAGAAAGCTGAGCACTGAAGAATTGATGCTTTTGAACTGTGGTGTTGGAGAAGACTCTTGAGAGTCCCTTGGACTGCAAGGAGATCCAACCAGTCCATCATAAAGGAGATCAGTCCTGAGTGTTCATTGGAAGGAATGATGTTGAAGCTGAAACTCCAATACTTTGGCCACCTGATGCAAAGAACTGACTCATTGGAAAAGACCCCGATACTGGGAAAGATTGAAGGCAGGAGGAGAAGGGGACGACAGAGGATGAGATGGATGGATGGCGTCACTGACTCAATGGGCACGAGTTTGAGTGAACTCCGGGGGTTGGTGATGGACAGGGAGGCCTGGCATGCTGGGTCGCAGAGTCAGACATGAATGAGCGACTGAAGTGAACATCATAGAGGAAATTCCTGGGCCATCTCTGGCAGCAGAGACAATAGATGTCACTGTGGCTTCAGTTGTGTGGAGAGCATTGTCACCAACACACTGACACCTAACAACAGAAACCACACTCATGCAGACACACACGTGACACACGTGACACACATGACCGTTCACAGGAGGAGGACATTTCCTCATTTTAACCTCACCCAGAAATGTGTGCAGCTGAAGTCCCAGGAACAGTTATGAGTCTAGCTTTTGATGCTATAACTGGAAACCTAGCCTAGACATACCTTTTCACCAAATGAAGCAGTATAGCATGAGGATGGATATAGAAAATGGGTTGACACATTTTTTTAAAATACAGATGTGTGTCGGCAGCAATTCCTCTGGCCTTGTTAAGTAGTTACAGGAATTTTTATCAGAATCTGAAGGGATTTATATTTTCGCAGTGTTTTAGCAACAACTACAACTCACTGGTTCAGCAGTAAAGGATCTGCCTGCAGTGTAGGACAAGCGGGTTCAATCCCTGGGTGGAGAGGATCCCCTGGAGAAGGGAATGGCAACCCACTCCAGTATTCTTGCCTGGGAAATCCCATGGACAGAAGAGCCTGGTGTGCTATAGTCCATGGGGTCTCAGCATCAGACAAGACTTAACTAAATAAGAACAACTATTCATAGCTGATGGATTCAGGGTCTCTAATAGTCCTCAAACCTGAAATTCATCAAGGCCCTCAAGTCTTGTGTGCACTGAGTCTCAACAATTCTGCCACATCAGGCAGACTTGGTCCCTCCATCCCAGCCTGCACACATGCAGCCTCCATCCCAATCCACTGTCACCTCCACCCGCATTGTTCTTCCTGAGCACCCCGGGACAGTCCCAAGCTTTCCTCTTCCTTACACGTAAAATCAGAAAAGCAATTCAACATTAGTGTACACCACCCAGAAATGTTTTTCTTCCAAAAAGATTGTGCTGAACGCATATGTCAAGTTCTGAGCTAAGTTCTAGGGATCTAAAAAGGCATGAGAACCTGTCTTGCCCTCCAGAGCATGAGAGAAAGACATACCAAGTCAATGAAGAGGGTGTAGCCCAAGATTGGGATTGAGAAGCGAGTCCATGTGGGGAGAAGTGGGTCCTGAGGGTGCTTGATGGATAAAACACTCCAGACCTAGTGCTGTGTACTGAGAAGTCGGGGAGGAGTGCTCTCTGTGGGGACTAGCTAAAAGAAGTGGGGGACGAGGCCATGGCATCAGCAGGACTGGAGCCTCTTCTGGGGCCCAGGGATGGTATCCCGTGTGGAGTCACCTTCCATTTCCTGTTGAGGACAAGTGGGAAGTGCAAACAGAGAAGAACCTGATGCCCTGCATCCTTCACTGCCTTCCCGATGGCCAGCACACTCAGTGTGAAGGCACTCCTGGGACTGGGGTTCCTGACACTCAAGGGAGAGTAGTACAGATGAAACAAGTTTATCCTGATCACCCGAGTCATTGAGATAGGCATCTGTGTAGAGTCAGATGGGGTTCTCCTCCTTGAGTCCCTTGGGTCCTTCCATGACTTGAGGTCCAATCTTCCTTGTGAGCAAAATTAAAAAAAAAAAAAAAAAATATATATATATATATATATATATATATATATATATATATATATATATATATATAAACCAAACCAAAGAGGGTAAAATAGGCAGAAATAGACACATTGTACAAAATGTATACAGACATGTACAAAAATGCACACGAAGCATCCATCTGTTGGAGAGGGAAGACAAAGAAGTGAGCTCTGGAGCAGTGCCTCCTAGACTCTCTCACTCCTGGCCCAGGTGGAGAGGATTTTACGAGGAGCAATGAGGGTACCAGGGTGTTTGGCCAAGGCCCTTCTTCTGCCTTGGGGACAACGTGTGTCATCTTCTCCACACACTTGCAAACCCATGCTGTTGGGAAGCTGCAGAGAGGTCTCAGTGACCTCCACGGAAAGAGGCAAGGCAATAGGAGGTGTTCAGACGCAGAAATAGACATAGAAGCCGGAAGACTGCCTAGGAATGGGTGGGGGGACTGGCGAGTGGAACCAGGGGCTGGAGCAGGGAAGGGTCAGTGTGTAGAGCCAACCGTTCCTTTTGTGTCTCCTCTGACTTGCAGCTCCTGAGAGGAGCAGACATGACAGCTCAGGGAAGGAGCTGCCCGAGGATGCAGGTGTGCGGCCCTGGAGGGTGAGGAGAGGGCCCACAGTGCAGGAGAGATTCCCTGACAAGCGATGCCCTTGTCACCCCGCCCCCCGGGGCGGCAGGCACTCCAGGGCCAGCCTTGCAGGCCTCCAGCTGCAGGGACACGGAGTGGCTTCTGGGCACTGTGGCTGGGAGGGCCAACGGGGGGGAGCACAGGGCCAGCAGGACAGGATGTCTCTCCCAGTTAGCAGCCCGCCTGGAGCCAGAGCCCCACGGCACTGCCTCTGACCCCTGGACTCCGACTGCTGGGGAAGGGTCTTCACCCTGGGGGGCTGCACCCCTAGCTGCGACCCCTCCAAGCCCATCTGGGAGCTCTTCAGCAGGTCGCCTTCAGATCAGGCTCCAGCCCTTCCAGCCAGCGCAGGCCCACTGGGCATGGTCTTTGGCCCCAACACCCCCCTCCAGCTTGACCCCAGCCTGGTCTGAAGGGAGTCCTGACAGCTCACAGCAATACAGAAAGGAATGCTGGCTGCTTGAAATGTCTTTCCCATATTGTAATGGTCACTTAATGTGAGTCAGTCCTTCACCCAGGGAAGGCATGTTTAATGGTGGGACATCAGACATTTGGGACAAACAGTTTCTGCAAGGAGGCAGGTGTCTCTTGGCAAAAGCAGGGGCTCTTCCAGGCCCCTGAAATCCCAGCCTAGCAGTCCCTCCTGCCCTTCTTTGCCTGACACCCTGGCTACCAGAAGAAGCCCCAAGGCAAGGAAAGGGCTAAAGTGGTTCTGAGCAGGGACGGAGAAGACATCTCTGAACTAGAGGTCTGCACAGGCCATTCAGAAGCCCCTGCTCCTGGAAAGTTCCACACCCAAACCACATGGAGTAGTGGATGGTCTTTAGGCCAACTGACAGATCCCTGCTGGGCTGCCCTGGAATCCCCAACGGAAGTAACTGTCCCTGGGTGGGGGGCGGGGCGGGGCGGGGAGTCTTTATATTCTGTTTCCTGCCTGTGCCCTCCATTCACTGTCCTGCTCTCTAGCAGGAAGATCACAGCTCTGAGACCTGAAGGGAGGAATCATATGGCTCCCACCTGACCTGGGGGAACCAGGGCTCAGAGACACCACTGGATAGCTTGGAGGCCCGCCCAAACATGCCTCCTAGTCTAATGGCTCCTCAAATACAGATTGTGTAGATACACAAATATATACAATTATACGGAGAGAATATATAAGTTAGCCACCGTCTACCAGAAGCAGGATTGCTAGCAAGGTGGGATGCTGCACTGTGGTGGGCACCTGGCCCCGGGGGGCACCCGCAGCTTCTGAGCCTCCGCCTCGGGCAGAGAGGAGCTCAGAGGGTGGAGGCTGTGTCTGCCATGTCCAATTTTCCCCCTGATCCCTCCTCGATCCTCCTGACTGTCAACCAGTTAGGGGTTCCCTAGAGAAATAGAAGCAGTAAGGAAGAAAGATGAGGTATGGACAGATGGATTGATAGTAATAGATGATAGAAAATTAGTTAAATCGGGAGATTTGTTTCAGGGGATTGTCCTACGTGATTTTAGTGTTTTGCTTGACAAATTCTGAACTTAGAGGGCAGTTCAGCAGGCTGACAAATCTCAGGTAGCTGCTAATGCGGCAGAGGAGGCAGAATTTTTTTCTCCCTCCAGAAGACCTCAATTATTGATGATAACCTTTGAAGTCACATTATTGTAGCTATTAGCCACATTTCCAAAATACTCTCAAAGAATACACCTAAGAAGAGTGTTTAGTTGCAGCATTGAGTACTTAGAGCCTAGGTACCGTGCCCTAGAAGAAGATATTGCAGGTGGCAGGAGGCCACCAGGTGAGAGGGGAGAAAGGGCATGATGGCTCCAAGACAGGAAAGCGCAGGACCTGCTTCGGGGAACGCTGAGTGGTCCTCTGTGGCTGAGACCAAGGACACGAGGTGGAGAGATGGACTGGCCAGCCGATGAGTCAGGGAAAGAGGAAAAATCCCAGGGTGCTTTTAAGTTGGTCATACTCAGATTGTGCAAAGAGCAGTCGGGTGGGGCGGGGTGGGGGGTGGGTGTGGGATAATGGTAGAGGAGTGGGTGAGGTTTAGAGAAGAGCTGCTGGCCTGAGTTCTGCTCTGGCATTGAGGACAGAGGAGAGAGTGAAGAGTGGGAGTGGACGGGAGTGAAGAGTGGGATCACCGTTGCCCTTTCCCCTCTCTGGGGAAATCTCACCGAGAAATGTGTGCAGTTGGAGACACAGAAACAATTCAGGAGTCTAGATTTTGATACTATAACTAGAAACCCCAGCCTAGAAATATCTTTTCACCAAATGAGCCTGAGAATGGTTTCAGAAAATGGGTTGACAATTTTCTTTTTTAATTACATTTGTGGGCCTACAGCAATTCCTCTGGCCCTGTTAGTCAGTTACAGAAATTTTGATCAGAATCTGAAGGGATATATATTTTTTCCGGTGTTTTAGCAACAACTATAATTTACGGCTGGTGGTTCAGCAGTAAAGGATCTGCCTGCAGTGCTGGAGAAGTGGGTTCAATCCCTGGGTCAAGAAGATTCCCTGGAGGAGGAAATGGCAACCCACTCTAGTACTCTTGGAAATCCCATGGACAGAAGAGCCTGGTGTGCTGTAGTCCTTGGGATCTCAGCATCAGACAGGACTTAACAACTAAACAAGAACACTATTCACAGCTGGTGGCTTCAGGGCCTCTATTAGTCCTCAAACCTGAAATTCATCAAGTGCCCTCAAGCCTTGTGTGCACTGAGTCTCAACAATTCTGCCACATCAGGCAGACTTGGTCCCTCCATCCCAGCCTGCACACATGCAGCCTCCATCCTAATCCACTGTCACCTCCACCCACATTGTTCTTCCTAAGCACCCCGGGACAGTCCCAAGCTTTCCACTTCCTTACACGTAAAATCAGAAAAGCAATTCAACATTAGTGTACACCACCCAGAAATGTTTTTCTTCCAAAAAGATTGTGCTGAACGCATATGTCAAGTTCTGAGCTAAGTTCTAGGGATCTAAAAAGGCATGAGAAACAGTGTCTTGCCCTCCAGAGCATGAGAGAAAGACATACCAAGTCAATGAAGAGGGTGTAGCCCAAGACTGGGATTGAGAAGCGAGTCCATGTGGGGAGAAGTGGGTCCTGAGGGCGCTTGATGGATAAAACACTCCAGACCTAGTGCTGTGTACTGAGAAGTCGGGGAGGAGTGCTCTCTGTGGGGACTAGCTAAAAGAAGTGGGGGACGAGGCCATGGCATCAGCAGGACTGGAGCCTCTTCTGGGGCCCAGGGATGGTATCCCGTGTGGAGTCACCTTCCATTTCCTGTTGAGGACAAGTGGGAAGTGCAAACAGAGAAGAACCTGATGCCCTGCATCCTTCACTGCCTTCCCGATGGCCAGCACACTCAGTGTGAAGGCACTCCTGGGACTGGGGTTCCTGACACTCAGGGAGAGTAGTACAGATGAAACAAGTTTATCCTGATCACCCGAGTCATTGAGATAGGCATCTGTGTAGAGTCAGATGGGGTTCTCCTCCTTGAGTCCCTTGGGTCCTTCCATGACTTGAGGTCCAATCTTCCTTGTGAGCAAAATTTAAAAAAAAAAAAAAAAAAAATATATATATATATATATATATATATATATATATATATATAAAAAACCAAACCAAAGAGGGTAAAATAGGCAGAAATAGACACATTGTACAAAATGTATACAGACATGTACAAAATGCACACGAAGCATCCATCTGTTGGAGAGGGAAGACAAAGAAGTGAGCTCTGGAGCAGTGCCTCCTAGACTCTCTCACTCCTGGCCCAGGTGGAGAGGATTTTACGAGGAGCAATGAGGGTACCAGGGTGCTTGGCCAAGGCCCTTCTTCTGCCTTGGGGACAACGTGTGTCATCTTCTCCACACACTTGCAAACCCATGCTGTTGGGAAGCTGCAGAGAGGTCTCAGTGACCTCCACGGAAAGAGGCAAGGCAATAGGAGGTGTTCAGACGCAGAAATAGACATAGAAGCCGGAAGACTGCCTAGGAATGGGTGGGGGGACTGGCGAGTGGAACCAGGGGCTGGAGCAGGGAAGGGTCAGTGTGTAGAGCCGACCGTTCCTTTTGTGTCTCCTCTGACTTGCAGCTCCTGAGAGGAGCAGACATGACAGCTCAGGGAAGGAGCTGCCCGAGGATGCAGGAGTGTGGCCCTGGAGGGTGAGGGGAGGGCGAATAGTGCAGGAGAGATTTCCTGACAAGCGATGCCCTTGTCACCCCGCCCGCCGGGGCGGCAAGCACTCCAGGGCCAGCCTTGCAGGCCTCCAGCTGCAGGGACACGGCGTGGCTTCTAGGCACTGTGGCTGGGAGGGCCAACGGGGGGAGCACAGGGCCAGCAGGACAGGATGTCTCTCCCAGTTAGCAGCCCGCCTGGAGCCAGAGCCCCACGGCGCTGCCTCTGGCCCCTGGACTCCAACTGCTGGGGAAGGGTCTTCACCCTGGGGGGCTGCACCCCTAGCTGCGACCCCTCCAAGCCCATCTGGGAGCTCTTCAGCAGGCCGCCTTCAGATCAGGCTCCAGCCCTTCCAGCCAGTGCAGGCCCACTGGGCATGGTCTTTGGCCCCAACACCCCCCTCCAGCTTGACCCCAGCCTGGTCTGAAGGGAGTCCTGACAGCTCACAGCAAAACAGAAAGAAAGGCATGCTGGCTGCTTGAAATGTCTTTCCCATAATGTAATGGTCACTTAATGTGAGTCAGTCCTTCACCCAGGGAAGGCATGTTTAATGGTGGGACATCAGACATTTGGGACAAACAGTTTCTGCAAGGAGGCAGGTGTCTCCTGGCAAAAGCAGGGGCTCTTCCATGCCCTTGAAATCCCAGCCTAAGCAGTCCCTCCTGCCCTTCTTTGCCTGACACCCTGGCTACCAGAAGAAGCCCCAAGGCAAGGAAGGGGCTAAAGTGTTTCTGAGCAGAGATGTAGCAGCCATCTCTGAGTAAGAGGTCTGCGCAGGCCGTTCAGAAGCCCCTGCTCCTGGAAAGTTCCACACCCAAACCACATGAAGAAGTGGATGGTCATTAGGCCAACTGACAGATCCCTGCTGGGTTGACCTGGAATCCCCAATGGAAGCAACTGTCCCTGGATGGGGGGCGGGGCGGGGTGGGGCGGGGAAGCTTTATACTCTGCTTCCTGCCTCTGCCCTCTGTTCACTCTTCTGCTCTCCAGCAGGAAGATCACAGCTCTGAGACCTGAAGGCAGGAATCATATGGCCCCCACCTGACCTGGGGGGAACCGGGGCTCAGAGACACCACTGGATAGCTTGGAGGCCTGCCCAAACATGCCTCCTAGTCTAATGGGTCCTTAAAAATAAACTCTATAGACACACAAATATATACCAGTATACGGAGAGGATATATAAGATGGCCTCTGTCTACCAGAAGCAGGATTGCTAGCAAGGTGGGATGCTGCACTGTGGTGGTACCTGGCCCTGGGAGGCACCCGCAGCTTCTGAGCCCCCGCCTCGGGCAGAGAGGAGCTCAGAGGGTGGAGGCTGTGTCTGCCATGTCCAATCTTCCCTCTGACCCCCTCTCCGAGCCCCCATTCTTGTGAAAACAAAGTGGAAAGGGCAGGGGAGAAAAGGGACTGAAGGGCGCAGTGTCCAGGGTGGGTGTAGGATGGAGAAGCTTACAGGGATAAAGTAGACAAGAGAGAACCTCTGGCAAGATGCAGCCCTGAAGCTGAAAGTGAGGGAAGTGATGGGACACAGAGCCAGAGGGGTTGGGGTCGGGGGGTTAGATGGAGGGGCCACAGGGTGGAGACATGGAGTTGGCAGAGCCAGGCGGGCAACAGCGCTGCTGAAGTTGTGTTGCTGAAGCAGTGACTTGACTAAACCCAGGGCTGGAGGGCTGGCCCTGGGGCCTGTGAGATTGCTTCTTGGTCCAGGTCACCCCCAAGGGGAGGTAGGGGGAGACAGAGACAGAGGGTAAAAGCTAAGGGGGCAGAAAGAACAAGACAGAGGAGGGCAGACAACTCTGAAGTGCCCTTCTCATCTTTCCCCTGGTCCCCAACCCACCAAGAATCTACAAAGCAAGGAAGGTAAAGGAGACCAGATACAGTAGGCTGGAAGGATGGGAAATGAGCATCCTTGCCAGAAAGAAAGTACAGCTCAACAGTAATCAGTCCAGTGACCGGGAAACAGCTCCATAATGGTGGAGGGTTAAGTATCCAGTATAAAGCTCTGGGGGGAGTGGTGTGGTCAGACTTGAGAGCCTTTCTGAAGCCCTCAGAATGCCAGCCTAGGTCACCCCTGCGGGGGAGCCCCAGGGGAAGTCAGGTTTCAGATCCAGTAATGGCTCCAGGCTCAGAAGGAGGTTGGGCTGCCTCTTCGGGGGAGGGCACCTGAAAATTGTAGGTCAGATGAGGCAGGGAACTGGCAGGCGAGAGGGGTGCTGGGGCTGTGTCCCCCGCAAGACAGCCCCTGCCAGCCTGCTCAGGAAACCCAGGCAGGAGCAATTGCCACTGTTCCTTCCCAATCCCCAGCAATGGGGGGACTTCTCCTGGGGCCCTCCAGTGGTCTCCCTGCCCACTTGACCCTGCGGCCCCAAGGTGGACATGGAGACAGGCCATGAACAGCGAAGGGAAGGGGAGTCGTGTGCCCTAGCGGGGAGGGATAGGGTCTCAAGGACGGTGCTAAATGACGGTTGATGTGGCTTAGTGACCATCAGCCAAGTGGGGGACAGCTGGATTCAGATTTTTCTTCAGGCAGGGGCATGAGGATGTCTAACTCTGGTGTTACTGTTGAAGCATGCTCACAGGTAGGGACCCAGCAGACCTGGGACCTAGGATTTTGTGGAAAGATTCCTTCAGAAGACTGTCCCAGGGAACCAACTCCCCAACGCCAGGCCCTGGGCGGCGGTGGCGTTCTGGCCTCACTTCCCTTTTGACTTCCCTGTTGCCGCCATCTTCTGGTATCTGTTCAGGAACTCACCTACCCACCCATAAGCCCATTGCTGTATCAAATGTTTTTTGAGCTTAGCTGGGCAGTGGTGATACAAATATGAATGAGGCAAAGTTCCTGTGTTCCCAGTCCCTTCCTCCCTAGTGAGAAAGGGAAGATTGACATGCTGAGAATGAAGTCACCTGCAAGGGCAGGCTGACGCTGATGACACAAACATAACTAACCCCTAGTTCTATCCCACCCCTAACCCCCACCCCAAGTTGATACAACTGCTCAGAGAAAACTAACACTCCAAAAATGCTCTCCTGTACTCCACGTGCACACTTTCTTTGCCAAGAATTCCCACAGGTGGGTGCAACAGGGTCAGCTAACCAAGAGTCTTAGCTGGGGCATAGCTTCATTCAGAGAGGATAGTGGTGGTTTTCTATCCAGCCAGTCCTTCGGTCCTGAGTTTCTTTCCTTCTCCTCTTCAAACTTGTTACT
The DNA here is from genome assembly GCA_024291935.2 of Okapia johnstoni. Taxonomy (NCBI): domain Eukaryota; kingdom Metazoa; phylum Chordata; class Mammalia; order Artiodactyla; family Giraffidae; genus Okapia; species Okapia johnstoni. Next base: position 8,336,975 of record CM044326.1, read on the forward strand.
TCATATGGCCTCACTTGGCAATTAGTAGCCAAGGAGGTCTCAGACTCTCCTCCCTCTATGAGGAGGGGCTCTCTGGTCCTTGGTGGGGAGGGGAAGCTTGTTGGCACCTCTATGGCCCTGACGCATTCTCCTCTGACCTTATCTCCCACTACCGCTCCTGTTTCTCCTCTCTGTGGTGCTTCTTCTCCTTCTCTGTCTCAACAAGTTTTCCCTCCCCACCAAGGGCCAGATGCTCTGGGCCCAAGGAGTCCCGGACCCTGGTGCTGCTCTTAGAAGTCAGACCCACAGCCCTGCCTGCTTCCCAGGCTTCTGGACGCCTTGGTAAAGCTCATCTCCAGCTTGAACTTGTGCGGTGGCACCTAGACTTAGCAGGTCCTGCCGGGATTGCTGGCCCAAGCCATTTGGGACACAGTGATCCTTCCTCGCCTTCCCCCTTCCTCTCTCCTGACTGGCTCTCCTTCCTAAACAGTCCCACCAACTCTTCTCTCAGGATGCTTGCATAAATAGTGATGCAACACTCTTTCTCAGAAGCAAAAGGATGATAGTGCTTAGATGGATTTATCGCCCCAAGAAAGTTTTATCTTAATGGCAAAGAACCCAAGGATATGGGGTCAGGGACTAGACACCTTATATAATAAGTGACTTAAGTGAAAAGTCTTAACCCAGGAACTTTCTCACTTTACTCCCTCCTGAAATCCAGGTAGGCTTAAGAATCAAAAACCAATAAAGCCTTTGAGGTTGGTCCCAGGTACAGTTCTCCTAGGGGAAAGAAGCAGATCATTTAGGAAATGCCAAGATCACAATTTAATTAAATAAACCATGGAATCAGAACCGAGGTCTTGGGACTAGGACTGCTCTTCAGTCTTCACAGGCTTTCCCTTAACCAACACCCTCTCAATTCAGCTAACCTCAAGAGATGTACTTCCTCTAGGATATCCTACAGACTTCTATCAATAAATTTGCTGAAATTTAGAAAAGGGCCTGAGTCCTTGCCTTACAAGAACGTCTTGCCTTCAATCAACTCACAGTCTGAGAAGGGAAGATAGGCAAGTGTATAATCATATGACCCTGTGGTTATAGGGTGAATGTAGGTCCCTGATGCCCCAACAACTCAGAGAACCCCAGCTTCATTGAAGTAGTCATAGTAAAAAATTGCAGGGCCTGGGAACTCCAATGGCAGTGCTTTTCGGAGGTCATTGGTGTATTCAGACCAGCCTAGGAACAATGAGTCAGGAAAGTATGGAGGAGGGGAGGGAAGGTTTTCCTGGGTCCAGATTTAAGGGGTTGACAGACACAGTTGGATCAGGAGCACTTCACTCTTTCCAGCTGAAGAGAACCAGAGAGTTGAGTGGGATGGGGAAGGGACTTGTTCCTAATGAACTGTCCCTTTCCAGACTGTGGAGACTTGAAGCATCTAATACGGTGGTGGCAGTTTAGTTGCCAAGTTGTGTCTGACTCTTTCAACCCCATAGACTGTAGCCCATCCAGGCAAGAATACTGGAGTGGGTTGCCATTTCCTTCTCTAGGGCATCTTCAGGACCCGGGAATCGAACTCGGGTCTCCTGCATTGCATGTGGACTCCTGCGTTGCAGGCAGATTCTTTACCAACTGAGCTACAAGGGAAGCCCATCTAATAATGACAGAAAAGGGAAATGAAGGCCACCTGGTGAGTGAATCTTGATATGAAAGGAACCAGGAGCAGAAAGAGGGTGGCTGTGTTCTTCTTGGATCATCCGTGTCTCTTTGTTTCCTCATGGTCTCTATTTTGTCAACCGGGAGACAATTTTTTCTTAGTTTTTTTTTTTAAAGTGGGCTAACACAGACACAGGATATACACTATTCTGAAACAAGATGAAGTAGGGAAAGAGATAGAGAAGAGCAGCAGAAAGGGTGGGAGATGGGTCCTGAGGGACAAGGAGCAGAGCAGAGGCATGGAGAGGGAGCAGACAGAGGTCAGGGTAGTCATGGAGGGGAGAAGGGGGGCAGGGGACAGACCAGGGAAGGCAGAATCAGGTACTGGGGAGATAGATGGGGAGCGAGCGAAGTTTTCTCTTTCAACAAACGCAGGTTGCAATCGTGCTTTGTAAAGAGAATTTTTCTGGAAATGCAGCGATGGCCAGGTATTTAGGAACAAACTGCTGTCTGACTGGTCTGTTCCTTCTCCTGATTGTCAGCTTAAGTTTCTGGGGAAGAGGAAGTCTGCAAAACAAGAGCATCACAAATCTGCCCAGGAGGCGAAAACTAGACAGGAAGTGTTTCACAAAAAGGAGGGGCCGGGACTGCTACTGCCTGGCTGTAGGCTGGCCACCCTGAAGGGCATGTGTGTAGGTTGGAGGGGAGGGTATATGGGGTAGAGTTGGAGAGCTGTGGTTGGGGGAAGGACTAATGGGGTACTTCAAGCTCTTGTGAATCCAAGAGCTAGGCCTCTGGGCTGTTCCCTTGAGGTCTTCATTCTGATGTGGTTCTCAGCCAGGCCAGAGCCCGGATTGGGTGTTGAAGAGAACAAAATTGACCAAGACCCACAGATTCTCCCTTCAAAATAGGCATTCCCAAAACAAATGGACTTGGACTGGGACCCCATCACCCCTGGGGTAGAACCATAGTATTTATATTTAGGTCCAGCCTTGATTTCCCTTTACTCCTGGAAGGGACATATATCCCACCAGGAACTGCGGTAGGCTGTCTGTCCCAGGGTGGGACAAAGAATGGCTTTCCAACCATAGCTGGGGCATAAACCTATTTCCATATCCTAGGGAATTATCAAATGACCTATTGGTATGGAGCCTTAAGAAAGACAAGGCAAAGTTGAGTTGTTCTGAAGAAAGTAAGTTTTGCTCCAGTCCCCTTCACCAGCCACCCTCCCTTTACCCTACCCTTCTCTTTGCTCAGGATTGCTTCCACTAACCCCCATCCTTGATTTCAACCATCCAGACTTCATTCCCGCCTTTCTCCTTTGGACTCTTCCAGCAGGACTTTGCTCCCACTGAGCCCCGGGACACCACCCTGCTGCCCTGGGCACCTGGGAATCCTGCATCTTTGACTGATGTGACCTCTTGTTGCAAATAAGAGAGAATGCCTGTTTTGAAGGGAGCATTTGTGGACTCTGTTCTTTTCCACAAGCGTTGATTAAATCTGTACATTTTAACACATGTATTTGTTTTTAAATTTACCCAAGGGCTATAGGGGTTTGTCTTGATCTGTAGTTTTGGCTACACCTGCTTGGAAAGACATTGCCTTCTGGAATCTCCTGCCATACTTGAGTCACTGACTGACTCAATTGAATACTCAATAGTATTCAATTCTATTAGAATTCCTCATTTGCAGGTGCTCGGACACAGAAGCTAATATCCATCCAGTCCTTCCTAGAACTCATGGATTCATATTCCCACCTTCTTTTCCTGGTTTCTTTACAATTTCTTGCCTCCCAAGCTGCTGCATATGTTCTGATTTCTTGTGTAACATAAAACACTTGGGAATTGAACATTAATTCCATTCAAAATACACCCATGGAAATACAAATATTCGAATACTCTAATAAGTCTTGGGATACAACAATGAATGAGAAACAGTATCTTTTCCTCTAAAAGCACTTAATCTTATCCACTAACCTTCACATTAAAGGTGACATTGAGTTTAAAATATAGGGAGTCAGTCTCTTTAATGGGAAATAGAAGAAATCCTTGAAGACACAAGGTGATGAAAGGCTGGGGTTGGTTTTAAGGAACCACTGAAAAAGAAGCCTGCTGACAAAACAGATGCTCCCTCAGACTTATAGGAAACACAGAAGTCTCAAAGGGTTCAGGGTTTCTAGATGTGGGATCCATAGTTGGAAAGGTAAGCTGTCTTATCAGAGTTTCTAGCTGGAAGGCAGAAAGCTAGATGGGAGGAAGGTCAGAAGATGTTTCATGAAAGTGAAAGCGAAAATGTTTGTCGCTCAGTCTTGTCCAACTCTTTGCGATCCCATGGACTGTAGTCCCTCAGGCTCCTCTGTTCATGGGGTTCTCCAGGCAAGAATACTGAAGTGCATTGCCATGCCCTCCTCCAGGGGATCTTTCTGATCCTGATATTGAACCTGGGTCTCCCACATTGCAGACAGATTCTTTACCATATAACCCACCAGGGAAGCCCTGGTTTCATGGTGGTTTCATGAAAGTGTCGTTAAATAATGACTGTTGTGAAAAGAGAAGAAGCATAATCAAGCAGGCAAAGCCAGAAGAGATCAGAAGGATGGAATACCACCATAGGCAAAAAAGAGAAAAGAAAAAATCATTCCCCCTTGCCCCAGTCCCTACGCGGGTTTACTGGAGCATACACTGAGAATAGCCATGTGGTGTCCAGTTCCACCTCTGCTTTCCGACCCCACCTCAGCTTTCCTTGTGTCTTTCTTTTCATCAGAAGGGGTAAATCTGATAGCATAGAGAGGTAGCTATACAGATACATAGAGATGTAGAAGACAACAAGATACTGAGATCATATAACAAAAAGTTGTGACGTAAGAAAAACAGCAAAAGTACCGGAAGCACTCTCTGGGAGCAGTAACATTAAGAGAAGAAAGAATGATAGAGAATATCAGTAGAACGCAAAGAGACCTCTATCAGAGACAAGGTTCAGAGAGGGGAAAAGAGCAGAAGTGGAGTTACAATGTCCTGTTCCACTGAGGCTGTGACTCCTAGCACCCCAAACTCCTTCTCACACATTGGTGGACAAAGGAGCAGAGGAAAGCCTTGAAACGGAGCAGAAAGAAGGAGTGAAAAGAAAGGGCAGATGTGGGAAGCTTTTGAAGAAACGGGGGAGGAAGAAAGGATTCTGGCCCTTGGCGTGGGTCACATCATGCCTGAAAGGCTGGATATGTCCCCACCACCATCACATGCTCCCACTCCCAAGGAAGCCTCTGCAGGGTACAAGTGGAAACAAAGGAAACAAAAAAATAAATACTTGGTTGAATGAGGGTCAGACAGCTTGGGAGGACTGAAAATTCCCCAATTCATTTATTTCTCCTACTTCTGAAATCCAGTATTAAGCTCAGTGCTGACACTTTGGACGCTACCTAAAGCATATCCAGACTTGTCACTGCCTCTTTTCCCTAAGTGAGGGCAAGAGGAGGTTTCCAGTGGATGCCCGTGACGTGGTCCCCGGTGCTCAAGGAAGCTGGTCCTTGTCTGATGCATAGGGGTGAATGTGCCATCGTTTGCAATCTTTTGGCCTCATATAAAGCCCTGATCCTGTGTTCTGGTTGGTACTGGGAGCCAGACCTCTGGACTCATTTCATCTGATAAATAAGCCTTTGATGCAGTAGTAGGGAGAGGAGACAGTTCAAAGATGACCTTGACTTTTGAGCAAGTCTTTAAAACAAAAGCATTGACATATGCGGGACCATTTCTTCTCTACTTTTTAATCTTGATACAATGACTACATAAGAAGATTCCTCAAGGTAGAAGATAGCTGTATTTGCTTTGCCATTAATCGTAGGAGGGCCTAGAGTATATTCTTCCCATTTCAATAAATATCTATCCAGTACTTACTAAATCACACTAGGATGTCTGCTGCTTCAGAAATTTTACCAAAATATTTTTTGAGGCTAAGCTCAATTCTAGAGACCTTCAACTATAGTCTGACCCAGATTTCCTTGTGACAAACTATGGATAGGGGAAGAAAGTGGCATAAAAAAATCTTGCATTGCTCAAAAAATGGTCCCATAGCAACTCAGGTCAATAATAAGAGCCCAATCCTAAAGTATGCGACCAGATTTTCCATCTGGGCAAGCTGGGATCTGGGGTTGGTCCTGATTTATTTATTTCAGGAGACAATCACCTTGGTGTGGGGCTCCTTACAGTGCAGAGGTAGGGTGGTTGAGGAGCCACCACAGTCTCAGCACTGTTCAAAGAACTGGCTCCAGCTGTAGGGTTTATGCCTTAAAAAAGCAGCCTGCTATTCATCCATTTTCCCCCTCCTTTCCTTTTAGATTCTCTCATCTTGCCTTCATTATTTAAGTTGGCCTTCCCCTCTGAATTAGTAGATACACAAAAATATTTTAGAATAAATCTAACATAAATTTGTCACTCTAGTTAACAAGCACTTATTGAGCTTTATTTAATGCTAAGCTTCTGGGAGTGTTGGGAATTTGAAGTCAAAGTGTGGTTACCCCTCACTGAGTAAGACAATATTGAGAAGAGAAGGATTAACCTCAGAAAGGGAGGCTGGGTCTGGTGTTCTTTGATGAGTTATTCCTCTGGGAATTTACAAACAACACTGAGGATCAAGAAGAAGTGTGTGATTTCTTGCTGGTTCCAGTTGGAGAATAAAGAACCAGGTGGTGAGGATGATGAATGAGGTGCTTGATCCCTTCAGGTATCGTTCTTCTCATAGACAGTCTTAATAATTGCAGAGGTGGAAAGGGGCTGGGACACCTAAGAAAGAGTATGAGTTGGGCTACCCAGATCGTTTTCCAGGGAAGGATAAATCTGAATCATTTGTCTCTTGGCTGGTAAAATGGTGCCCTGCCTCTTTCCTTCCATACCCTTACTGGCCCTGTAGCAAAGTCAAGCTTCAACCATCCCTTCTTGTCTTAAAAAAAATACACTAGATGAGCAAGATAAGAGACAAACACTCAGATCCTGACTCTGGAAAACTGGAAGGAAAGAAGTGAAGAGACAAGTAATTAAAAAAAAATGCTTAGAAAGAGAAATGTTAGAGCTATAATGGCCAAAAAAAAAAAAAAAAAAAAAAAGATGGTTGGAAGAAGAAATCTAAAGAAGGAACAGGAAAAAAAAAGCAGTGAAGGGAAATGTGATCAGCTGGGAACGCACAGAAGGGAGAATCATAGGCAGCTGGAAGAGGAAGGACAGAAAGCAGGGGTAGTGGGAGCCATCAACCCACCAGGGCATTCTTCTCCCCTGCTGGGCAGTGGCCAGGGATGCTTGAATTCATGATTCCTGAAAAGGCAGAAGCTTTCTCAGCTGCAAAAGAGATGGAACCAGAGACCATATAGGGCGCAGCTAAGAAAGCTGTGTCAAGAACATGGAAGAATCTGAGGGTCCCAAGAATGCCCATTCCTCCCTAACTGACCCAACATATTCCTGCACTGGGAATAAAGAGAGTAAAGTAATAAAGGAATATGATAAGTGGAGGATTGGGGCGGTGGGTATGCTGTTTGGCAGCCTCCACCTATCTTCCTTGTTCCCGTCTAATTTGGTTGAAATAACACTGCCCCTCACTTGAGGGTAGCCTTTGAGGGAGCTGACAACCCCATATCACCCACCTTTTCCTCTTAAGAGTGATTTCTGTGCAGGGCTGAGGTAGAAAAGAAGAGAAGGTATTGTGAAACAAATTTAAGCACTCTCTCTTTTACCAAGATAAAAACCCAAACTCTTTCTGTAAATATAAATAGGATGATAAAAGGATATTAAAACAGGACTCGTTTTGTTTTCATTGAGATGTAAAAGGCTAAGAGAAAAATAAGGTGGAAAATTTCTGCTACACGGTTAAAGGAGCTAAGACTCAAAGACAAAGCAGCCCCAAACCAATTCCAAACCTTAATCATAAACCCACAAGAAAGGGTATAAAAATGTTTCAGCTTTGGAAAAGAGACTTCTTCAGAGAAAGTAGTGACATTTTCCTTGTCTGCACTGTGGAGCAAAAAGAGAATTCCTTCCTCATTGCCACAAGCTGAAGGGACCAACCACACAGGGCCCTTGACCCATGTCTCTGGGATTCTGTGAAGCCAGCCCACTGCACTGGGACTGACCCAGCGGTGTAAACTCTTAAGGGAAGGAGCTGAGATAGCAGTGCAGGGAATCAGCTTCACTGGGTGGAGGCTACACTGCCCCAGACGGAAGGCGGAGAGCCAGGATGGTCCACTGTTTCATGCTGATACAGACTTGCCACTCGAGAAGAAGTGCTGGCCAGAAGCCTTTTAAAAATTATGTCCAGGAGCGACATGGTTGGAGGGGGGAGGGGGAGTACCTGACTGAAAAGGAAGAGGTAATTGCAGACCTGAGGGCGTGCTTTGCCCATGGCTGGGAAGTGCTGTTAGATGTGTTCAATGGAGAAATCCAAGGGACGTGCAGTAGCACCCCACAGCAGAGTCAGCCAGGAACATGCACCAAGCCCAGCGCATGCCGTCACCTGATCCCATGCAAACCAGCCCACCCGGCCATTCCTCAAGCCTGGGGTGGAAACAGAGGCTGGGGGTGTGGGGAGAGCAGAGCCGAAAAAGCTGAAGCCTGGGGATTAGTGAGAAGCTCATCACAAGCAAGACAGAGAGCGGACGAAAGCGCTACGTGAAGTTTGCTCTTTTGACTGTTACTCAAGACTGCGTCCTCTAGTTACTCAAACGGTTCTGTCTTATGGCTAAAACTGACCAGAGGGCGGGTTTACCTGAGAGTTTCTGGAAGAAGTGTGGGATCCCTTGGAATTTTCTCACCAAAGTAGGAGGGCCAGAAATCACGTCACAGAATAGATTTTCAGATCAGCAGCACCTCTTGAGTTGTGGGGTATTTGGGTCTTGTAAATGGTTAGAGGAACTTTCCTCGCTCCTTCTTTTGGCCTCACAGGCTTCCTCCAGCCCCGAAGGACCTGTTCCAGGCAGAGTGAAGCACACCCTGAGTATTATAAAAGAGTGCTTCTTTCTCTAGCTTCTTGATCCTGCCACAAATTCTTGACTCTGTAGGAAAATGCGTCCTCCTGCCATTTTGCTCACTCCCTGATCCTTTGGGAGGGACCTGAGATTTGGCTTCTTTCTAGAAGTATCTGGAATTTCTCCCAGGTGATGGGGAGGGGTGGGCCACAAAGATTCTTCCGGCACCCTCTGCTTGTCTCTGGCTCATAAGTCAGGGTCATCATTGCCTGCTTAGTTTTCCCCTCTGTCTCCTAAAATACTGTAGCTTCCTTGAGGGCGGGGATTCTCTCTTATTTACTTGTTAGAGAAAGTCTGGGCACATTGTCAATGCTCGCCTAATGTTTATTAAGTCAATGCATGAACACACTTTAGCGGGTCTGAAGGACAGAGAAAGAGGAGAAAACTGAGGCGGCCACATTTCCTTCTGAACAAAGTGTCTTTCAGAACAAAGTTCTCACTGTGTTTTCGGATGGTGTAGTTGGTCCAGAATAGCGTGCACATCATCCTGGATGGGAGCAGCCCTGCCGTCTCAGGCTCTGTCCATGCAGTTGTGCTCCCCAGCCTTCGGCCGGCTTTCAGTGACCCGACCCTCCCCAGGATGGGGACTGTCCCCTGTCCTTCTTCACTGAGGACCATCCTGTAAGATCCCAGGGATGGAGGCGGTGCTCTTCCTACAACGTGGGTTTTCCACAGTCGGCACCCAGCATGCCTTCCTCCCAGCCGGGTTCCAAGGTGCTCCAGGCTTCAGCCCTTGTTCATGGTGACAGGCCCCTCTACCTGGTTTCTCCACACAAACTCAGCACTCGTGGAAGCAGAAGATGGTGCCCCCGGCCCACCTCTCACCGCATGGCTGTGGCTGGGCTCCACATAGGGCTATGTGGCAGACAAGGCCAATCCCTCTCCATACATGAAGTTAAGAAGAGGGTTACAGGATGTGATCAGGATGTAGATGCACATGTCAAACTTAAAATAGTAGATGAGGAAGTGCTGGGACTGTGCAAAGCCACCAGGAAAAATAATAATACCGTGGTCCCTCAGTATCTGTGGGGTTTTCATTCCAGGTATCCCCACCCCTCCATGGATACCAAACTCCTGGGATGTTCCAGTCCCCTGAATAAAATAGTGTCAGCCCTTCATATTCACAGGTTCACATCTAATTGTACTCTGGAAGTACCTACTATATACCATAAACTGTTGTTGGTGCATCCAAAAAAAAAAAAAATACAAGCTCTGAAGCCTGACTAATGAGAAAGCTTAATTCTGTATCTTACTAGGTATAAACTGCTATTTTGCCTGTTCTTGAATCTCTCTGGCCTTGTTTCTGTAACAGGAGGGAAAGAGGCAGGGCACAAGTTTTGAAAGAATGGCATAGCCCAAGGACACAACATAAACCAATTAGAATCAAATGGATTCAACATGGCAGACAAGTTGACTTTGATTAGACCTTGATCCTCAATTAACAAGCTAAATAACACACCCAGAGGTGCCATGTCAGTTCCAAGGCGCCATCAAAAGACCAAGGAGTGGGCCGTGGCCCAATCCTGGAAATCACCACACATTCCCCAAAACACTTGGAATAAACTTTCCATATTAGCATATGAAATTACCCTGCCCATAAAAACTAACAGACCCACATTTCACGACTGCACACTCCCTCTGCAATGGCCCACAAACAAAAGTTTCCAGGTCAGAATATTTTATTGTTTAAAAAAAATAATGAAAGGAAGTGGTCAGGTCAAGTTACTTTGAATGTTTCTTCTTATAGGATATTAAGGATGGGAAATTCCTTGGAGATTATCAAATCTAATTCCTTTATTTTGTAAAGAAAATAAGGCGAAGAGTAACTGACCTGACAGAAACTAATTGTAAATATTAGTTCTGCTTTCTTCTTTGAGACTGTTTTGCAAAAAAAAAAAAAAAATGTCTTATCCCATGTAAATTACTCAGGACTTCAGGAAAAAAAATAATTGGATGATAAACTCATCTGGATCTTGGGGAAAAATGACCCTACTTGAAATAATGCAGATGCTGACAGTCAGTCAAAGTTGAAGATTTTTAATGTTAAACAAATATTTACTGCATGCCTTCTGACAATGAGTTAACCAGCAAAGAATAGAAAAAAATACCAGTTCAGTATTTGGTAAATGGCAACCTATGCCAGTATTCTTGCCTGAGAAATCCCATGGCCAGAGGAACCTGGCAGACTACAGTTCATGGAGTTGCAAAAGAGTTGGACACAACCAAGCGATGAAACCACCACCACCACCACCCAAACAAATGCCTCTGTGTCCCCCACTCTATGGTCCACCACCTGAGGACACTCCTACCCCAAGTGTCCTGTCCAGGGCAGACCTTGGTTTTGCAAAACCCAGGAGATAGTCCTCAATCACTAGCTTGTTGTCCAGCAAGACGTCAAAACCAAGGACCTCAAAACAGGCACACATGTAGCTCCACTCAGATACTGGGGGAAACAGGTTCAGGAGTTGTGATGAAGAACAGAATGTGCCAAAATGGTTTTGGTGACTATGTCCTCAGTGTCTCCCTATCGCTTACTGCGATTTTAGCTGTGCTCTCCCAGCCAGGCGTTGAGTGTGGACAGCCTCCTGAGAGGTCTAGTGCTCAGAGGAAGACGGGAGGCGGGGGGTGGGGGGGGGGGGAAGGCCACCAGCAAGCAGGCTCCCTAACATTGACCCTGACCCGAATTCCATGCCTAGGTTCCTTGTGTTTTCAGGGATTGTCGCCAGCTTGGAGCAGGGTTTCATTATAGGGTAGGGTTGGGAGTGAACTAGTTGGTTGGCCCCAGGGCGAGTGAACTAGTTGGTTGGTCTGTAAAGCTGGAGCCAGCTCAATCTCCCAAGGACTAATTCATCTGTTTCAGCGGCTGCTGACTCTGTGGGGCTAAAGGACAGCGAAAGAGGAAAAGAAACTGAGCGGGCCATGCCTCTTATTTCCTGCAGTGTCGACCTGGATAGAGTTTGCATTCTGTTTTTGGATGACGGAGTTGGTCAGAATCACAAGCACATCATTCTGGAAAGGACACCTTGTGGTCTCAGGCTCTGTCTGTGCAGTTCTTCTCGCCAGCCCTTCGCTGACTTTGGATGACTTGCATCCCCAGGATGGCCCTTCTCCTGGCCCTCTCCACTGAGACCATCCTGTAAGCCCCCGTGGAGGAAGGGGTGCTCTTCCTGGAACCAGAGCTTTTCCCCTGGATGCTCTCCCCACAGTGGGGTCCCGAGGTGCCCCTGTCTTCACCCCTTGTTCACGGGTGACAGGCTCACTGTGTGATGAGCCCTTCTACCTGGTTTCTCCACACAAACTCAGCACTTGTGGCAGCAGAAGATGCTGCTGCTGGCAGGGCTCTTACCCCGTTGCTGTGGCTGGGCTCCACGTCAGGCTAGGTGGCACAGCAGGCCAGTCCCTCTCTGTACATGAAGTTAAGAAGAGGGTCACAGGATGTGATCAGGACATAGATACTCATGTTGAACTTGAAGTCGTAGATGAGAAAGGGCTGAGAGACTGTGAAAACACCCCAAGAAAAACAATAATACGGTCGTCCCTCAGTGTCTGTGGGGTATTGGATCCAGGAATCCCCCCACCCCCACCATGGATACCAAACTCCAAGGATGCTCTGGTCCCTCGTATACCATGGTGTCAGCCTTTCATATCCACAGGTTCCACCTCCCACTGTACTTTGGAAGTACCTACTATGTACCATAAACTGTTGTCAGCACTTCCTAAAGAATAAACAAATCAGTACAAGCTCTGAAGCCTGACTAATGAGAAAGCTTAATTCTGTGTCTTGCCTAGGTATAAACTGCTATTTTCACTGTTCTTGAATCTCTCTGGCCTTACAGGAGGGTAAAGGGCAGTGGCACTACTTTTGAATGAATGACATAGCCCAGAGATACAATATTAACCAATTAGTATCTAATTGGCTCCAGCATGGCAGACAAGTCGACTTTATTAGACCTTGATCCTCAATCAGCAAGCTAAATGACTTACGCAGAGGTGCCATGACAGTTCCAAAGCACTGTCAAAAGTGCAAGGAGTGGCCCATGGTCCAATTCCTGGAAACCTCCACCCCTTCCCCAGAATAGTTGGAATAATTGTCCCACTCATTACCATGAAATTACCCAGCCCATAAGAACTAACCAGGTCACATTTTGCAGCTGCACTCTGAGATGGCCCACATTCTGTCTATGGATTGTGTTTGTCTCTGAATCGAAATTATTCCACACTTATCATTTGTCTCTCACTGAATTCTTTCTGCGATGAGACATCAAAACCTGAGTGTCATTAGATCCTGAAACTAGGTACCATGGGTTTCATCAGGGTTCGAGTCCCAGCCTTGTGGGTTCAAATCCCAAATGGGTTTTGGCTGGATTCAAGTCCCAGCACTTGGGTCAAGTCTCAATCTGAGATAAACAGTTCCATTTCCTCATCTATAAAATATACATATGAATATTTTTTAAATCATTATAAAGGTAGCATGATACAATCTTTGAAAAACACATATAACAATGGAATGGTTGTTGTTCAGTCACCATGTCCGACTCTAGGAAATCCCATGGACTGCAGCACACCAGGCTTCCCTGTCTTTCACCATCTCCTCCATCTCCTAGTTTGCCCAAGTTCGTGTTCATTGAATCTGTGATGCCATCCAGCCATCTCATCCTCTGTCACCCTCGTCTCCTTCTGCTTTCATCTTTCCCAGCATCAGAATCTTTTCCACTGAGTTGGTTGTTCACCTCAGGAGGCCAAAATATTGGCGCTTCAGTCTCAGTTCTTCGAATCGTGTTCAGGGTTGTTTTCCTTTGATATTGACTGCTTTGATCTCACTGCTGTCCAAGGGACTCTCAAGACTCTTCTCCAGCACCACAATTTGAAAGCATTAATTCTTTGGCACTCAGCCTTCTTTATGGCCCAGCTCTCACATCTGTATATGACTATTGTGAAGACGATGGCCTTGACTATAGGGATCTTTGTGGACAAAATGAAGTCTTTGCTTTTCAATACACTGTCTAGGGTTTTCATAGCTTTCCTTCTAAGAAGCAATCATCTGTTAATTTCATGGCTGCAGTCACCATTCACAGTGATTTAGAGCCCAAGAAGAGGAAGTCTTTCACTGCTTCCACATTTTCCCCTTCTATTTGCCATAAAATGATACGGTCAGATGCCATGATCTTAGTTTTTTTGAATGTTGAATTTTAAGCTGACCTTTTCACTCTCCTCTTTCACCCTCATCAAGAGGCTTTTTAGCTCCTCTTCACTCTCTGCCATTAGAATGGTGGTGGCGGTGGTCTAGTTGCCAAGTCGGGATCCGACTCTTGTGATCCCATGGACTGTAGCCTGCCAGACTCCTCTGCCCATGGGATTTTTTAGGCAAGAATACTGGAGTGGGTTGCTGTTTCCTTCTCCATTAGTATGATGTCACTTGCATATCTGAGATTGTTGCTATTTCTCCCAGTTGTTTTCAACTTGTAACTCATCCAGCCCATTTTTTTGCATAATGTGCCCTGCATATAAGTTAAACAGGGTAACAATATATAGTCTTGTTGTACTTCTTTCTCAATTTTGAAAGTCTGCTCTTCCACATGATGTTCTGTTTCTTCTCGACCTGCATGCAGGTTTCTCAGGAAACAAGTAAGGTTGTCTTGTATTCCCATCTCTTTTAGAGTTTTCCACAGTTTGTTATGATTCACACAAAGGCTTTAGCAAAGTCAATGAAGCAGAAGTAGCTGTTTTTTCTGAAATTCCCTTGCTCTCTCAATGATCCAGATATTAATCAATTATCTTCTGCAACTAAGGGGTTAACAAAACCCTTCCTCTTCCTCTGAAGGCATTTGTTATTGGATTCAAGTTTTACCAGTTTTACTGCAATATGGTAAAGGCAGAAAGTCAAGTGTGTTTCTAGGCAGCATTGCTGCTGGTTAAAGTGATCCCACCCTGGGAAATCGCAACCCTCGCTAAGAGAAAGTATAAATGAGCTTTGTGTTCTGAGTCTTAGAGCAGAACATGGTCGTTGAAGGGACACTGTGAGCAAATCCAAAAATCAGTTTCAGAAGATACTGGTTTCTAGTTGGAACGTGGAGCTTCTAAGCCAGGAAATCTCCCTGGTTGTTACCCAGGGTAAGTCTTCTTCCTTCACTTGGAAGCTGTCACTTGAGGGACCAAAAAGGAACCCTGGGACAGATACACAGACTTCTGTGAGGACTATTCCTGATGCTGCTTTGAGGGTACTGCATGTTTTTTGCATCCTTCTGAGAGTCACGTCTGGCCTATGGCCATCCTGAAGGTCCATTCTCCTTGGACCTGGGACATCCTAGGTAGGGCTCTGCATCTTCCCACAGGCATGCTAGGGACCTAAAACATGGGATAAGACTTGGAACATATCTGAGGGTTTATGAAGCGTTCTAGTGATAAAGCATTGGCATGCGTGAGTGCTCAGTCTAGTCTGTCACTGCTTCCATTTTCCCCCCTTTTATTTGCCTTAATGTGATGGGACCAGGTGCCATTATCTTAGTTTTTTGAATGTTGAGTTTTAAATCAGCTTTTCCACTCTCCTCTTTCACTCTCATCATTACTAAGGGAGAAAGAAGATACCAAGTAAATTAGGAAATTGCATAAAAGCAGTAGGAATATATCAATAGAGTAAGAGAAGGTCTCCTGCTAGATGTAAGAAGGCCAACTATGACTTAAAAAAAATTGGAATATAATTGCTTTATAATATGTTCATTTCTACTGTAAAATGAAGTGAATTAGCTGTATGTATACATATATCCCCTTGGTTTAAAGCTCCCTCCCATTCACCCCCATCACATCCCTTTAGGTCACCACAGTGACCACAGAGCACTGAGATGAACTCTGTTCTATACAGCATGTTTCCACTAGCTATCTTACATGTGGTAGTGTCTATATGCCAACTATAATCTCCCAATTTGTCCCATCTTCCTCTCCCTCCCTGCTCCCAACCCCATGTCTACATGTCTGTTCCTATGTCTGTATCTCTATTTTTGCCCTGGCAATAGGTTCATCTGTACCATTTTTCTAGATTCCACATGTATGCTTTAATACTCAACATTTGTTTTTCCCTTTCTGACCTACCTCACTCTTTATAACAGACTCTAGATTCATCTACATTCTACAAATGACTCTATTTTATTCCTTTTAATGGCTGAGTAATATTCCACTATATATATACCACCATCTTTATACATTCATCTGTCATTGTACATTTAGATTGTAAATTGATACAACCACTGTGGAGAACAGTATGAAAGTTCCTTAAAAAACTAAAAATAAAACTACCATATGACTCAGCAAAACCACTATTGGTAATACACCCTGAGAAAACCATAATTCAAAAGAGCATATGCACCCCAATATTCATTGCATCCTTATTTACAATAGCCAGGACATGGAAACATCTTAAACGTCCAATGCATCTTCTGACCTAGTCCATTGATTTTAGAGCCAGAGTCTTGAAACGTAATCTGAAAGTCAAACTATTCTACAGTGATGTTTACCAGCTTCAGGTGGAAAAGGCAGAAATCAGATTCACTGAGATCTGAAAACAGGCATGGCAGTCGTTGGAAAGTCAAAGAAGGAAAGAACTTGGCATTGTCAGCAAGATCATAACTGAAGGGTCTGACTGTGGGAAGGGAGTCATATTCATAAGAAATGGAACTGTGAAGTAACAGGGTACCAGGCAGTAAAACATTGATGACAGATGTGTTGGTGGAGCTACAGGGACTTGGGTTCAAGACCCAGCTTTGTCCATCTCTGAACTGGAAAGGACAGAGTTGTTGTAAAGGTACAATCAGATAGTTTTTACAGAGTTAGATCGGTCCCTAGCATATAGGAAGCACTGATTTAACTATATTCTAGCTTCTAAGCTGTGATTTAAAAAGAAGAGCAAGCCCAGTTGTAGAAGGTAATGGGAAAAGTAACATACAAAGATATGCTCAGGAAGGAAAACCTCTGTGTTGAACGTTTAGAAGTTGGAAAAGTGTTTGGAAACTTAAAGCTGGGTCTAAAAAGACCCCAGTGAAGTGAAGGGCAGTTGCAAGTCATTAAGGTCAGGTAAGTTGAGACTTTGAGATGAAGGTGTAGGAAAATAATTTGGTTGTGGAAAAAGCAAGAAAGAAAGTGTTGCATGGAAGGAGGGCTGGAGCCAATCGGAAAGTAGCCAAAGAAAGTTGGAGAATATCCCAGAGAGAAGTCTATAAAGAGCTTAGGGGGATGAATGGATGTAGAGGAGTAAAAAAATAAAGCTATAAACCTATTTGTTATTTGGAAATAGAAGCAGGCCTCCACATTTGCTTGAGTAAACTACTTATCTGAACCACATTTTCATATTCTCAGTGCACATATCAGGCTAAAATATTATGACACATAATTACATGCATATCTTTCATACAGTACTTTATGACACAGAAACATAGTGTCCAAATATTCATATCCCTAGTGCTGGACATTCAAAAATATTTGTTGAATGTATTAAAACTCCCAACTTTGCCTCCTGAAGGAGCCTTAGTTATGTCATTACTAAAATGGATGTGCTAATAGAATGAAATATTAGGTTGGTACATGTGCCATTATAGTCTCGTACTGTAAACTTTAAATCATAGCTATGTTCAAATACATTTTTATTAATCAAAATAGGAACCATTACAATCAACACGTTTGCAACAAGAAAAAAAAGTTTGTTCCTGTAGCATAAAAATCCATGCTTCAGGATCTGACGAACTCTGAAAGCATTTTCTGCATCCTGTTGATTGTGGAAGCATTTTTCCCACAAAAAAATCATCAAAATGTTGAAGTGGTAGTCAGTTGGTGCGAGTTCAGGTGAATATGGCAGATGAGGCAAAATTGCCCGATACATTCAACTTTTGATGTGTTGGTGGTGTGATATGTGGTCAGGTGTCGTCAAGAATCAGGCCCAATGCTGTTGACCAATGCTGGCTACATGCGTTGCAGTTTTCAGTGCATCTCATTGATTTGCTGAGCATACTTCTCAGATATACTGGTTTCGCCAGTGTTCAGAAAATTGTTGTGGATTAGACACTCAGCAGACCACCAACCCGTGACCATGAAATTTTTTTCGTGCAAGTTTGGCTTCGGGAAGTGTTTTGAGTTGTCTTCTCAGCCCAACCACTGAGCTGGTCATCATTGGTTGCTGCATACAATCCACTTTTCATCACCCATCACAATCTGATCAACAAACAATTCATTGTCGTTGCACAGAATAAGAGAAGACGACACTTCAAAATGATTTTTTTGATTTCCAGTCAGCTCATGAGGCATGCACTTATCGAGCTTTTTCACCTTACCAATTTGCTTCGAATCCCAAATGACCATAGAATGATCCACATTGAGGTCTTCAGCAACTTCTTATGTAGTTGTAGGAGAATTAGCTTCACTGATTGCTCTCAATTGGTTATTGTCAACTTCTGATGACCAACCACTGCGCACTTCATTTTCAAGGCTCTTGTTTCCTTTGTAAGACTTCTTGAAGTACAACTGCACTGTACGTTCATTCATTCCCGGGCCAAATGGATTGTTGATATTGGGAGATGTCTCCATTGCTTTACAACCCATTTTGAATTCAAGAAAATCCCTCAAATTTTCTTGTCTGACATCACTTCCATAGTCTAAAATAAATATAAAATAAACATAATAGGCCATTAGCAAGACTTAAATTGAGAAATGTGCATTAAAATGATGTGTAACATAACCACATTTAATGAGAATGTATTACAATATCAAATGGCAAATTTCAACTATGCAAAAGGCACAGTTACTTTTGCACCAGCCTAAATACAATCTGAAGTACTGGCAAGATATGAGATACTCTACAGATAACTACCAAGAATTTTAGTGTGTGTCAGTTACTGTTTTTTAAATGCTTTTAAAATACTGGTCTAAAATATTGCATAAAATATTTTCTATTTCATGTCAGAAATATGCATGTTTCATTTTTGAAAGAAAAAATGTATTTAAAATCAAGTATACAAGGCATCTTGATTGTATGTTAATCTATAATTGTCATCCCCCAGACTAATACAGGTACCTATGATTCCCTGGTATCTGGTTGGCATAAATGTATGAGTCATGTAATGTCAGAAATGTCAGGAAGAGATTCTGACCCAGTATTTCTGAGTGAGAAAAAAACCTGCATGAACCTGGAGACAAATAAAAAATACAGTTTTCTCCTTGATTACCTATCAAAAAATAGAACCTTGTCAGTCATTTTATATGATCTAAAACTGTTTAGAGTTGTCAGAATTTGCCCAAAGTGAGCCTTGTGGAGCTCTCTGTGGAGCCCCCTGTGGAGTCAGGAGTTGAGTCCCAGTGCCCTGTTCTAACATCCCTTTCAGAAGGGTAGTTCCTGAGAGTGTGGCACCCTGATGGCATTCTAGACCTGGGACCCAATACACTTTCTCTCCAAAGCCTTGCATTCTTCCAGCAGCAAGAGAGAGAAGGGAGCATTACATAAAGTCGAGCCTGACTGTGTATTTTGTTCTTCACACTGAAATTCTAGAATATAAGACTTTCTTCTTTCACTTCTTTACTCAGAATGGAGGAGTGACTCCACCAGGGTTTTGAAAATCAGATCTAGATCAAATCCTGATTCTACCTTTTGATGCTTGAAGATGTTGACAATGTCTGTTGACCTTTGGCACTTCATTATCCATAATGTAGGGAGAGTGATACCTTTCTGGTTGACAAAATATGAATGCGCCTGAAAATATTAGAAATGTTCAATTTAATTCCTACTCTTTCCCCTCTTTAGCTGTTTTGAAGAAAAAAGGGTGAAATAGTGTAATTAGGTAGGTGCAGAGAGGAAAAATTAATGTAGATATTTTATGCTTAAAGAAGTTGCAGTACTCAATCTGGCAAAGATGCAAGCGTCCATCATTATTATGGCAAATTTTATTCAAGAGACTTAAGGAAGATGTACTGAGAGAGTCATGAATAATCCCAACTTCATGAAACTCATCGTTACTGATATTTTCAAGTTGTTCCATCTCAAAACTTACTATAACCATAAATACACTACTGGTCACTCCTCTTGGAATGTTCGGGTAGGCAAAACGTTCTGTTGAGGGTGCAACAATGGTAGTCCAAAGATTCTAAGAATGATCATGACCTAAGGACCCGAGGACTGAGTCACACTATGCAATATGACTACATTTAGCATGGAACTGGATGAGTGCTAAATCGAAAGGTTGGATTATGCCTTTGCTAATCAGAAACACGACACTGCCATTCCCATTCCCGTGCTTTGTGCATCAAGAGTCAGGTTTACATATGTTGGTGCCATTAACACCTAAACGGAAAATTCTAATAAAATCCATAAAGCACAAGGAACCCAATCATCTTTAAGAAAATAATAAGTGATTTAGTGGACACTTCTTGCTCCTCAAGTATAGGAATAAAAAATTTAAAAATGAAATTTCATCTCAAGAAAACTACAAAGGTTTAAATTTTATTTTTCAGGGCTCTGAATCAATAAGGTTAACTCTATATTACATGTAGATGATAGATCTAAAATACGTGTAACTGTATAAATAAGCTTCCTTTTTCAGGTAGAAGCTATAATCTTGTTACTTTAACAGAAATATCCATATTTACAGTTTTCTATTTTTCTAAAAAATAAGGCTTTTTAAAGATGAGGAATAATTAAGTTAGTAATTTTGAAGGCATCTCCCACTTAAGAACCTCAGTCTGAGTCAGTGGGTACTATTTCTTACCATAGTCAAAGAATTGTGTTGAGTTTCACTTGCCCAGAATTAGCAGACAAGATTTTCATGTGCTGGACTTTTTTAGGATATACATCTGTAAGTTAAGGCTTCTCTGGTACCTCAGTGGTAAAGAATCCATCTGCCAATGCAATAGACATAGGAAGATCCCCTGGAGAAGGGAATGACAACTCAGTCCAGTATTCTTGCCTGTGAAGTCCCATGGACAGAGGAGCTTGGCAGCCTACAGTCCGTGGGTTTGCAAAAAGAGACAAACCACCTAAAGAATAAAAACAAAAAATCTGTAAATTAAGAAGGAAGTCCAGAGATACAAAAAAAGGTAAATCAATCGCTTAGATGGCATTTATCCACATGCAGATGAATACCCCTTAAGAAAGTAATAGTTGACAATTAAACAGTCATGTTGTAGTGCCTGCATAAATATGACTGCTTTTCCTCTTTTCCCTACTTTGCTCATCGAATGGAGCCAAAGACACTGAGTTGTCATGTGGAAGATGTTAAGTCCAGAAAGAGAGCCAGAATAATAATTATGTTCATCGCTATGGTGTCTGGAGGATTAGTAACTGCCCAAGAGCTCTCAAACACCCTCTATGCCAATGAAGCATCACCCATGAGCATAATCTCTCATGTGTTTAATATATATCTCTCTCCACACCTGCTAGCTTACACTTACATTCTTTAAGAAAAGGTATTTTCATGCATGTAATCATATAAGTGGCATTTTGATATATATTCTGTTCTATTTCATGTATCCGGTTCTATTTCCTACTTTTTCCTACAATTACTTGATTGAAGTCTGTCCATGTTGTTACATATTAATATGTTCTTCCTGCAGTATGGTACCATATACTTATTCCACATTTTACTTGATATCCCTATTAATGAGCATCTAGAGCATTTCCAATTCTTTCCCTTATAGAAATAAATGCTTGGACAGTATTCCTTTACATGTCTCCATGTGAATATTTGAGAATTCCCCAGGAGTATATGATAAAAATTGAGGCAAGTAAATCATAAAATATATCCATATTCAGCTTAACTAAATACTGTTGATTTTCCTCTAAAATGACTGCTTCGATTTGTACTCCCACCAGCAGCATTGTTTAGCTATATTCCACCAACACTCAAGAATACCCAACTTTTAACAATAATCACTTTTAAGAAACGGTACCCCCAATTCACATGGAGTCCATTTCTGTAGTTGCCATTAAGTTAAGATATGTTCCTCACACATTCATTATTTGGATAGATTTCTATTTCTGGAGAATTCCATGGACAGTGGAGCCTGGCAGGCTACCGTCCATGGAGTCAGATACAACTGAGTGACTAACACACACACACACACTCATTTCTTTAAAGTGTTCATTCTTAGCCTTGATTCATTTTCCCTCTGAGTTACAGTACTTATACTCACATATAGCAGGTATTAATAGTTTGACATATGTATACATAAAAAGAGTTATTCCCAGTCATTATCTGTTACCTTTGTCTGTGATATGGGCTTCCCTGGTGGCTCAGATGGTAAAGAATCTGCCTGCAATGTAAGAGACCAGAGTTCAAACCCGGGTTGGAAAAATCCCCTGGCGAAGGGAATGGCAACGCACTCCAGTATTCTTGCCTGAAAAAAATCCATGGACAGAGGAGCCTAGTGAGCTATAGTCTACGGGGTCGCAAAGAGTCTGACATGACTGAGTGGCTAACACTTTCACTTTTTGTCTGTGATGAACTTCACTGAATAAAAGTCTTTGTGATAGAGCCTAATCCATTGATTTTCCCTTTATGGCTTATATTTTAAGTCTTATTTAAAAGATGGTGTAATAAAATGTTTTGTTACATTTGTGTCATTTAAACTTAACTTTCACTTTCAGTTTTTAAATATATCTGGAATTTCTTTATACAGTATAAAGTAGTTGTCTATAATAAACTGATTTTCCCAACACCATTTATGCAGTACTCCATTTCCTCAGATTTCATTGATTTGTGTAACCTGACAATTCTATCATGTATCAAATTCCTATGTGCATGGATTTGTATCTACTAAACTGTTCCACTATTCAGCATTATATTCCCAGGTGGCTCAGTGGTAGAGTCTGCCTGCCAATGAAGGAGATGCAGGAGATGCGGGTTCGATCCCTGGGTTGGGAAGAGCCCCTGGAGGAGAAAATTGCAACCCACTCCAATATTATCAAGTGGATAATACCATGGAGAGAGGAGCCTGGCATAGGGCCATAGGGTGGCAAAGAGTCGGGTACAATTTAGCGACTGAACACACTTGCAAACATAATATACAGTATAGCTAACTCTACCGTGAACATCGGCATTGGCACTGCCATAGAGCCCATGGCCCTACCATAGAGACTGCAGACTCTAGGACTGGGCCACCTCAGCCCAAACTATACAGGCAGGGCACAGCCACATCCACCAGCAGAAAGTTAGAATAAAGATTACTGAGTATAGCCCTGCCCACCACAGCAAGACCCAGTTTTCCCCATAGCCAGTTCCTTCCATCAGGAAGCTTGCAAAAGCCTCATTCTTATCCATCAGAGGGGAGACAGAATGGAAACCACAGTCACAGAAAGCTAACCAAAATGATCACAAGGAACTCAGCCTTATATAACTCAATGAACATAAGTTTATGTAACTATGCCAGTGACAATGTATATTGTCTTATGTACACTGTACTGTGTACAGTTCCTTATGGAACTATGTAATTACGCTGTGAAGGGCCAATCAGGACAGGCTAATCATGGTGGAGAGTTCTGACAAAATGTGGACCACTGGAGAAGGGAATGGCAAACCACTTCAGCATCCTTGCCTTGAGAACCCCATGAACAGTATGAAAAGATATAAATATATGACACTGGAAGATGACCCCCCTAAGTCAGTAGGTGTCCAATAAGCTACTGAGGAAGAGCAGAGAAATAGCTCCAGAAAGAATGAAGAGACTGAGCCAAGTGGAAACAATGCCCAGGTAAGGACGTGATCAGTAGTGAAAGTAAAGCCCAGTGCTGTAAAGAACACTGTTGCATATGGAATGTTAGGTACACGAATCAAGGTAAATTGGATGTGGTCAAACAGGAGGTGGCAAGAGTGAACATCAACAGTTTAGGAATCAGTGAACTAAAATGGACTGGAATGGGTGAATTTAATTCAGATGACCATTATATCTACTACTGTGGGCAAGGATTCCTTAGAACAAATGGAGTAACCCTCATAGTCAACAAAAGATTCAGAAATACAGAACTTGGGTGCAATCTCAAAAACAATGGAATGATCTCAGTTCGTTTCCAAGGCAAACCATTCAACTTCACAGTAATCCAAGTCTATGCCCGAACCATTAAGGCTGAAGAAGTTGAAATCAAATGGTTCCATGAAGACCTACAAGACCTTCTAGAACTAACACCAAAAAAAAAAAAATGTCCTTTTCATAATAGGGGATTGGAGTGCAAAAAGGAAAGTCAAGAGATACCTGGAGTAATAGGCAAATTTGGCCTTGGAGCACAAAATGGAGCAGGGCAAAGGCTAACAGAGTTTTGCCAAGAGAACACACTGGTCACAGCAAATACCCTCTTCCAACAACACAAGAGACAACTCTACACATGGACATAACCAGATGGTCAATACTGAAATCAGATTGATTATATTCTTTGCAGCTGAAGATGGAGAATATGCAGTCAGCAAAAACAAGGCCCGGAGCTGGCTGTGGCTCAGATCATGAGCTCCTTATTGCAAAATTCAGACTTAAATTGAAGAAAGTATGGAAAACCAGTAGCCCATTCAGGTATGACCTAAGTCAAATCCCTTATGACTATACAGTGGAAGTGACAAACAGATTCAAGGGATTAGATCTGATAGAGTGCCTGAAGAACTATGGACAGAGGTTCATAACATTGTACATAACATTGTTCATAACATTGTTCATTGTATAGGAGGCAGTGATCAAGACCATCCCCAAGAAAAAGAAATGCAAAAAGGCAAAATGGTTTTCCGAGGAGGCCTTAAATAGCTAGAAGATAAGTGAAAGGCCAAGGAGAAAGGGAGAGATATACCCAATGTAAAGAAGACAAGAACCAAAGAAGGCCAAAAGACCAAAGAATTGATGCCTGTGAGCAGTCATGCTGGAGAAGACTCATGAAAGTCCCTTGAACAGCAAGGAGATCAAACCAGTCAATCTTAATGGAGATCAACCCTGAATATTCACTAGAAGAACTGATGCTGAAGCTGAAGCTCCAGTAATTTGGGCATCTGATGCGCACAGATGACTCACTGGAAAAGTCCCTGATGCTGGGAAAGATTGAGCGCAGAAGGGGAAGAGGGCATCAGAGGATGAGGTGGCTGGATGGCATGACCGATGCAATGAACATGAACTTGGGGAAACTCCGGAAGGTGGTGAGGGAAAGGGAGGCCTGGTGTACTGCAGTCCGTGGGGTTGCAAAGAGATGGGACGTGACTGGGTGCTGCACAACAACAATACCCAACTGAATTCAGAGTTTCAGAGAATATCAGGAGGAGATAAAGTATTCTTAAGTGAACAATGCAAGAAAATAGAGGAAAACAATAGAATGGGAAAGACTAGAGACACTGTCAAGAAAATTAGAGATACCAAGGGAGCATTGCATGCAAAGATGGGCTCAAAAAAGGACAGAAACAGTAAGGACCTAACAGAAGCAGGAGAGAGTAAGCAGAGGTGACAAGAATACACAGAACTATACAAAAAAGATCTTCATGACCCAAATAATCATGATGGTGTGGTCACTCACCTACAGCCAGACATGTTGGAGTGTGAACTCAGGTGGACTTTTGTTCATTACTATTGATAGCTTATGGTGAATGATGTCAGATTCGTGATCTTCGAAGATTTAGCTACAGGACCAAGGACCAGACTTGATCACTCAAGAGCTTTTGTGTAGCCGAGTTTTATTAAAGTATGAAAAGAGACAGAGAAAGCTTCTGACACAGACATCAGAAAG
Source organism: Okapia johnstoni (assembly GCA_024291935.2). Taxonomy (NCBI): domain Eukaryota; kingdom Metazoa; phylum Chordata; class Mammalia; order Artiodactyla; family Giraffidae; genus Okapia; species Okapia johnstoni. Next base: position 8,362,327 of record CM044326.1, read on the forward strand.
GGGTTGGAGAGTTCCCCACTCACTAGTCTTTATCAAGGCCTTATATACTTTTGCCAGACCCACTCCCACAATACACATCTTAATAATATCAAGATTAGTCAGAAGGTTCTTGTTAAGGAGAAATATGCCCTCAAGCAAGATACTTTGTTATAATTGACTAAGACAAAGCAATGTAGAAAATAACATTTGTCCTTTTCCCCTTGAGAGCCTCAGACCCCTTACTCCTACTCAAGGGCTCCTGACCTTTTTCTCCTCCCTGGGGACCCTGGATTTCTTATCAAGCTCCGTAGTAATTGACTCTCTCACTACAAACAAAGCTAATGGAGATGATGGAATTCCAGCTGAGCAATTTGTTAAAGTGTTGCACTCAATGTGCCAGCAAATTTGGAAAACTCAGCAGTGGCCACGGGACTGGAGAAGGTCAGTTTTCATTTCAGTCCCAAAGAAGGGTAATGTAAAGAATGTTCAAGTTACCATACAATTGCACTCATTTTACGGGCTAGTAAAGTAATGCTCAAAATCCTTCCAGCTAAGCTTCAACAGTAAGTGAACTTCAAGATGTTCAAACTGGACTTAGAAAAGGCAGAAGAACCAGAGATCAAAGTTCCAACATCCACTAGATCATAGTAAAAGCCAGAGAATTCCAGAAAAACATCTGCTTCATTAACTATCTTAAAGCCTTTCACTGTGTGGATCACAACAAACTATGGAAAATTCTTAAAGAGATGGGACTACCAGACCTCCTTAACTGTCTCCTGAGAAACCTATATGTGGGTAAAGAAGTAACAGTTAGAACCAGACATGGAACAATGGACTTGTTCAAAATTGGGAAAGAAGTCTGTCAAGTCTGTATATTGTCACCCTGTTTTTTTTAACTTATATGCAAAGCACATCATGTGAAATGCTGGGCTGGATAAATCACAAGCTGGAATCAAGATTGCCAGGAGAAATATCAACAGCCTCAGATATGCAGATGATACCACCCTAAAGGTAGAAAGTGAAGAGGAACTAAAGAGCCTGTTGATGAAGGTGAAAGAGAAGAGTGAAAAATCTTGCTTAAAACTTTATATTCAAAGAACTAAGATCACGGCATCCAGCCTCATCATTTCATGGCAAATAGATGGGTAAAAAATGGAAACAGTGACAGATTTTAATTTTTTTGACTCCAAAATCACTGCAGATGGTGACTGCACCTATGAAATCAAAAGATGATTGCTCCTTAGAAGAAAATCTATGACCAACCTAGACAGCATATTAAAAAGCAGAGACATCACTTTGCTGACAAAGGTCCATCTAGTCAAAGCTATGGTTTTTCCAGCAGTCATGTATGGACGTGAGAGTTGGACCATAAAGAAGGCTGAACACCAAAGAATTGATGCTTTCAAACTGTGGTGCTGGAGAAGAGACTTGAGAGTCCCCTGGACTGCAAGGAGATCAAACCAGTCCTAAAGGATATCAATCTTGAATTTTCATTGGAAGGACTGATGCTGAAGCTGAAGCTCTGATACTTTGGCCACCTGAAGCGAAGAGCCAACTCATTGGAAAAGACTGTGATGCTGGGAAAGATTGAAGGCAGGAGAAGTGGACGACAGAGGATGAGATGGTTGGATGGCATCACAGACTCAATGGACGTGAGTTTGAGCAAGCTCCAGGAGACGGTGAAGGACAGGGAAGCCTGGCATGCTGCAGCCCATGAGGTCGCAAAGAGCTGGACGTGACTTAGCGACTGAACAAAAACCCTGAATTGAGACCCCATCCTTGATTTAGTTTTTTTTCTAATTTTTTTATAAAACTGTATTATTTTATACAAACCTTACATGAGTGTTAAAGATTTCCTAAAAAACTCCTTTGGGGGCAATATTAAATATATAGGTACAGTTTTGAAAGTCAACACCTTTATAATATTACCACCTCCTCCAGAACATAATAATATTTCCACTTACATGGTGCTTTCTCCAAATCTTCTAACGAAGTTTTAAATTGCTCTCCATGAATGCTTTTGTGCATTATTTTTATAATTAATTCCTGGATCATCTGTGAATTTTTCTGTTTAAAATAATATTGCTTTTTCTGATTTTTTATTTCTAGAATAACAAATGTTGAGTATCATATATAGATTTTGAATCAAGTTATTCACTTAAATGTTAATTCATTCCAAAACTTTATTAGTTGATTCTTTTTTGCTTTTATATGTAAATACAGTGGAAAGTGAAATTTTTTGTTTCTTGACATTCATGCTTCGTACAGCTTCTCTTCTCTCATTTTCATGTCTAGAACCTCTGCTACTATGGTTAAAAATAGTGATGAGAATCTTGTCCTGTTTCACACTTCTAAGAGAACATTTCTAAACTTTCTTAAATATGAAGTTATCTGTATACTTTTGTTAGATCTTCTCAGCACATATTTTTCTGCACTTTTTAATGTGCTGTACCTTCTTTAGGCCATTAATGACAAACTGTGTTTTAAGATTATTTTATGTCCAATTATTCTTAAGTTTCTAGGATATATCATACCGTGTATGACACATTGAAATAGTGTTTTATTGAACCTATAATTTCTTTTTGTTGTACTGACCTTATTCCATTTTAATTATACCAGCTTCACAATAATAAGAGGGACAGATATTTTGCTTTTTCTGTTATGTAAGGACATGTATAAAATGAGGTTATCTATTTCCTGAAAATGAGTAAGCCTAGTTTTAAGTTATATCTCATTCTTTTATTTATTTTTAAGAGAATGCAACCCACACTGATATTTTCCTTATCAACTTTGAGATCAATATCTATGTTTTCCTCCATTAAGTGAAAAAAATTACAAAATTTTCAATTTTTATCTTTCTTCAGTTTCTCTACTCAACTCTCATCTTCTAGATTGCTATTTTCTGGACTTTTGGTTTCCTATTGTTAAGGACAATTCACTTCATTTGTTTCTTTGATGAAGGTATAATTTATTATACTTTATTTTCCAAGTGGCAACTCCATGAATGTCTTTTCTTACAAACTATATTCTCAAGAATCCCTACAAAGAAATTCAATGTATGGCCAAGTTTATTAAATCCTTTATTTCTTAAAATGTATTCATTTCATTTCCACATTTAAATGTTACAAATGGATGTAAAACCTGAATTTAAAAATTAAGAGTTTCAATCTATTGTATTGCTTTTTTGTGCTCTTGCTTCCAGGAGAGCTGTTGAGATGTCTGATATCAACCTAGTCTGTGTGCCTTTATATATACTTTTCTCTTTCTGGATGATTTTACAATTTTATCTGTCTTTGAAGTCATTTAATTTCACTCTCACATCTCCTGATATAAGCATATTTAATCTGATGTCTATATCTCTAGTTAAATCTTGCTCATTATTTTAAAATATTTCTGCCTCATCATCTTTTCTTTACTGTCATCTCTACTTCTCACCTCATCTTCTGTCAACATTTCTCTTTTTTATACACTTTCAGAGACATCATTGAGCAAATCATCCAGATCTCTAATTGATTTTTCCATTGTGTCTATTTTGTTTTCAGCCATAATTTTTTAAATAAATAAGATATCTCCCACTCTTTAGGAATCATATTACTAATAACACTTTATCTCTGAGTGTTTATTATGCCTATGAGGGGAAAGCAAGAAGTGATTTAGTCCTGTTTGTTATGCAAAATGTTTCTGCCTAGATGAAGCCCTTACTTATCTCCATTGCTGCCAGTGTGTGGGCCTGGGGGTGTAAAAATTAGTTTGTAGGAAACAATTGTGGGATATATGAAAACCCCAAGAAACAAAGATAACCATGGAAATAGAAGCACTCTCCCATGTACCTGCATTAACAATTGAGAATAGAAAATCTCTCATATATGCAAAGGTATCAGTAGTTTAAAGTGAAAGTGAAAGTCACTCAGTCGTGTACAACTCTTTGTTAGCCCAAGCACTATACAGTCCATGGAATTCTCCAGGCCAGAGTGCTACAGTGGGTAGCCTTTCCCTTCTACAGGGGATCTTCCCAACCCAGGGATCAAACCCAGATCTCCCGCATTGCAGGCCAATTCTTTACCAGCTGAGCCATAAGGCAGAATTGCCTGTTGATGGAACATATGGTTGGTCTTGATCAAATAGCTGCTACTGTATTATTTTTAAAGAAAATTATTTTATTCTGAATATAAATACTTTGTAAAAGAATTTTAAAAGTCTTTGTAGACCTTAATCAGTTTTTGAGGGGGTTTTTTGTTTCAGACTTTAAAATAACCTTTCATCTCATGCCCACTTATTGCTAGTTGTGTCAAATGTATTCCCTTGCCTATAATTCTAATAGCATGACTTAATTAACTCATTTTATCTTTTAGTATAAATCAATTACAATTAAAATAGGGTTTGTTAAATCTCAGCGGAGTATTGTTCCATGTTAAAAACATTTTTACTCAAGAGATCAAGTGTGATTAACTTCAGTAAGAGGCTAAAGGGTCAAATTATTCTGAATAGAGGGAAAGAGTCACAGGTTCTTTCTTTATGGAATATTTTATTCCATTTCTAAATGTGAGATGATAAATCTCCATTAGTCATACTAATTTACTCCAAACTAAAATTTAAGTGTTGTTCTCAAGTAACAAGCATGCATATGAGGGTAAATCCAAGGTAACCACACAGGGGCTGTCAAGGATGATCCCCTTAACAGATTCTCCTGAAAGAGGTATGAATGGTGTATTTTGTGGCTGCCACTTGGACTTCTTGGTCTGATTTTCACTTAACAGAGTGCTTTTGAGAGTCATCCATGTTGTTGCATGTACCACTCATTTGTTCTTTCTCTTTTTTTTACTTTTATGACAGAACAGTATTTCATGGTCTGTTTATATGTACCATAATTTATCTGTTCACTGGTTAATGGACACCTGGGCTCTTACTAGATTTGGTGACTATGATTAAATTTGCCATAACTCTTCAAATATAGGTAGTTGTATGGACTCGTGCTTTCACATATTCTATGGTAAATCTCGAGTGAAAATGCTAATCATTTGTTCAACGGGAAACTGTCTTTTCCGTCATCATTAGAAAGCAATGATGGTGGAAAGGGTAGTTTCTTGTAATGTTGCACTGCAATAGTGCATATGTGAAGCATTTATGAGAGTGCTTTATTAAGTTACTTGCCAGCACATACGGTATGGTCAGGATTTTTGTTGCTATTGTTCATTTTAATTTTAATCATTCTCAGACATGGGCAGGAGTATCTCAGAATGCTTTTAATTTGATTTTCAATGACTAATGGTGTCAAACAATTTTTTATATACATATAAGGCATCCATATCTCTTTGGTGAAGAGAAAACACTAGTTCAGTTCAGTCGCTCAGTCATGTCTGACTCTTTGCGACCCCATGAACTGCAGCACGCCAGGCCTCCCTGTCCATTACCAACTCCCGGAGTTTACCCAAACTCACATCCATCAAGTCAGTGATGCCATCCAACCATCTCATCCTCTGTCATCCCCTTCTCCTCCTGCCCTCAATCTTTGCCAGCATGAGGGTCTTTTCAAATGAGTCAGTTTTTCACATCAGGTGGCCCAAGTATTGGAGTTTCAGCTTCAACATCAGTCCTTCCAATGAACACCCAGGATTAATCTCCTTTAGGATGGACTAGTTGGATCTCCTTGCAGTCCAAGGGACTCTCAAGAGTCTTCTCCAACACCACAGTTCAAAAGCATCAGTTCTTCGGCGCTCAGCTTTCTTCACAGTCCAACTCTCACATCCATACATGACTGCTGGAAAAACCATAGCCTTGACTAGACGGAACTTTGTTGACAAAGTAATGTCTCTGCTTTTTAATATGCTGTCTAGGTTGGTCATAACTTTCCTTCCAAGGAGTAAGCGTCTTTTAATTTCATGGCTGCAATCACCATCTGCAGTGATTTTGGAGCCCCCCAAAATAAAGTCAGCCACAGTTTCCACGGTTTCTCATCTATTTGCCATGAAATGATGGGACCAGATGCCATGATCTTTGTTTTCTGAATGTTGAGCTTTAAGCCAACTGTTTCACTCTCCTCTCTCACTTTCATCAAGAGGCTCTCTAGTTCTTCTTCACTTTCTGCCATAAGGGTGGTGTCATCTGCATATCTGAGGTTACTGATATTTCTCCCGGCAATCTTGATTCCAGCTTCCGCTTCATCCAGTCCAGTGTTTCTCATGATGTACTCTGCATATAAGTTAAATAAGCACGGTGACAATATACAGCCTTGATGGACTTCTTTTCCTATTTTGAACAGTGTGTTGTTCCATGTCCTAGTGAAGTGTCCAAATAAATCTTTCATTCAATCTTAATTAGAGATTTCTTTCTTATTATTTAATTTTAAGAGTTCTTTATCTAGCCTTCCTGAAGTCTTTTATCAGACAGGTGTTTGTAGGTACATTTTTCCAAGTCTGTGGCTATCTTTCCATTTTCTTAACAGTGTATTTTAAAGAAAAAATGTTTTTAATTTAATAAAGTGAAATTTATCATTTTCTATCGTTTGTGGTTTTTTGTTGTTACATTTAAGAATTTGTCTAAGATTACAAACATTTTCTTCCTTATTTGTATTTCATGTTTTACAGTTTTAGGTTTTACATTTGAGGATATGATCCATTTTGATTTGGGCTGATTTTTCGTATACAGTATGAGGTCTGAGAATACATTTGTATATGTATACACATTGATATCCAGTGTTTTAGCATCTTTTTTGAAAAGATGATTCTTTTTTCATTTCATGGGCTTGCTAAGTTGCTTCAGTCATGTCCGACTCTTTGCGATCCCACAGTCTGTCGCCTGCCAGGCTCCTCTGCCCATGGGATTCTCCTGGCAAGAATATTTGAATGGGTTGCCATGCCCTCCTCCGGGGATCTTCCCAACCCAGAGATTGAATCTGTGGCACTAGTGGTAAAGAATCTGGTTGCCAATGCAGAAGACGTAGGAGAAACAGGTTTGATCTCTGGGTTGGGAAGATCCCCAGAGGAGGGCACAGCAACCCACTCAAATATTCTTGCCTGGATAATCCCACGGACAGAGGAGCCTGGAGGGCTATGGCCCATAGTGTCACAAAGAATCGGACATGACTGAAGTGACTTAGTACCTATGCACACACATATACAACTCTGAGAGATGGTGAAGTACAGGGAAGCCTGGCGTGCTGCAGTCCATGGGGTCACAAAGAGTCGGACTTGACTTAGTGATTGAACAACAACAGCAATATATATGTACCACATCTTTATCCAGTCATCTGTTGGTGGACACTTAAGTTTCTCCCATATCTTGGTTACTGTAAATAAAATAGTGCTGCTATGGACATTAGGGTGCATATGTCTTACCAAATAACAGTTGTGTGTTTTTTTGGGGGGGGATCTATACCAGGAATTTTTGGATCATATAGAAGTTCTGTTTAGTTTTCTGAGAAACTTCCATACTATTGTCCATAGTGGGCAACACTGTATTTCCAACAACAGTGTAATAAGTGTCCCTTTTTTCCACATCCTTGTGAACACTTGTTTTTTGTCTTGTGTTTTGACAATAGCCATTCTGATAGATGTGAGATGATATCTTATTGCAGTTTTGATTTGCATCTCCCTGCTGATTATGTTCTTGAGCATCTTTTCCTGTGCCTATTGGCCATCTGCATGCCTTCTTTGAAAAATGCCTATGAAGGTCTTAAGTCTTTAATCTACTTTGAGTCTGTGTATATGGTGTGAGAAAAGAATGTTCACGTCATTCTTTTTCATGCTGATGTCCAGTTTTCCCAACACCACTTATGGAAGAGAGCACTTTTTCCCTATTGTATAAATATTGCCTCCTCTGTGCCAGTACCAACCCTGTTTCAATTATTGCATTTTTGAAGTATAGTCGGCAGTTTTAGCAATATGCTTTTAAGGTTCCTCCATGTCTTCTCTGACTTGATAGCTCATTTCTTTTCATCACTAACGGAAATTCAATTGTATGAATATACCACAGACTATTTTTCCATTCACCAGTGAAGGATGTCTTGGTGGCTTTCAAATTTTTGAAATTATGAATAAATGTTATAAAAACGTCTGTGTGCAGGCTTTTCTGTGGACGTAAATTGTCAGCTCATTTGGATAAGGACAAAGGGGCCCGACTGATGAATCGTCTGGTAAGAGTATGCTTAGTTTTGTAAGAAGCTGCTGAACTCTTTTCCAAATGGCTGTACCATTCTCATTCCTACTAGCAATGAGTGAAGTGTAGTTGTTGCCCCATATCCTCGCTTACTTTTAATATTGTGGGTGTTTGTGGTTTGAACCATTCTTACAGGTGTATGATGGGATCTCATAATTTTTGAAAATATATAATTCCTTAGTGACAGTTGATGCTATGCTTGCCATCTGTATATTTTATTTGATGAGGAATCGGTTCAGATTTTATTCTCATTTTACGACTTAGTTACTTGTTTCCTTCTTGGTGAATTTGTGCTTTCATTTTTAGCCACAGTGTTTTCTAATTTACCTTCTAATTTTCAATTATTTGGAGATTTTCCAGATATGACTCTATTATTGATTTTTAGTTTATACTGTGGTCAGAGAAAATACTTTTTATGATTTTAATCACTTTAGATTTTTGAAGTTTGTTTTATGGACCAGAATATGGTATACCTTTTGCTTTAATTCCATCAATTTTTGTTTCATGTATTTTAGAGATTTGTTGTTAGAATTGATACGTGTTTTCTTGATGAATTAATCTCATTATTATGTCAATTCCTCTTTTATCACTTGCTATATTCTATTATATTAAGTATATTTTGTCTGACATTAACATTCCCATTTCTTTTGATTATGATTTATATACTACATTTCCCCAACCTTTTTACCTTTATCTTATTTCTTTATATTTGAGAGATTAACACTGATACATTTAAGATACAGATCCATCACCACACAGATTCCTTGTCTTGCCCTTTTATAGACACACCCACTTCCTTTCTATATCAAACCCCTCCCAAGCCCTGGAAAGCACTAGTCTCTTCTCCCTTGCTATTGTTTGGTTATTTCAAGAATGTTATATAAATGGGACCATACCTGTGGGGACTGGTTTTCTTTTTTTAGTATAATTCTCTGGAGATTCATTAAGGCTGTCTGTGTATCACTAGAATGGTCCCTTCATTTCTGAGTAGTATTCTGTGGTATGAGCGTACCATAGTTTGTTGAAATATTTGCCTGTTGGGTTGTTCAAATTTAGGATATTATGAAAAAATTACTATAAACATTTATATACAGGTTCTGTGTAATAGTTTTTCCTCCTCTGTAATGTTTTGAATGTAATTGCTGGGTCACATGATAACTGCATGTTTAGATTTCTAAGAAAGTGTCAAAGTGTTTTCAAATGTAGCTATGCCATTTTAAATTTCCTCACCTATTAGTGATTCAGTTTCTCTGTATTCATACAAGCATTTGGTATTGTCATTTATTTTTCATTTTAGCCATTTGGATAGAAGTGTAGTGAAGTATATCTCATGGTGGTAATTTGTATTTCCCTAATAATTATAAACAACTTTTCATCTGCTAAATTGTCATCTATACATCCTCTGTGGTGCTGGATTGTATCTTTACATATTTTGCTCAAATTCTAATTGAATTATTTGTTCTTAATTGTCCAGTTTTGAGTTCTTTATTCTAGAGAGTGTTCCATTGTGAGCTATATGTTTGGCAAATATTTATTCCCAGTCTGCCTCTTGTCTTCCCATCATGTTAGGTGGATTCTGGTAGAGAAAATATTTTTAATGTTGATGAAGTCCAGGTTATCAATTTTTCCTTTTCTGAATTGTACCTTTCACACCTTCCTTAAAATGATGGTGTGAAACATTCTTCCTGGCCTAGAAGAGTAGAATGCCAAATATCATTTTCTGAATCAACCCTTGATTCAAGTAACTTACAAGCCAGTAGAGAAAACCAAATTAAAAACTAATCTCACAACTCATGATTAAAAATAATATAAATTAAAAATGTAATAACAGAATTTTTTTTAAAGAACCTCACTTAGCAATTAAGTCAGGAGTATAGGCCTCAGGAGTGTGTTAAGAAATCAAATGATTAAAACTATTTAAAGACCTAAATAAATGCCCAAAGAAATAATTTAAAAATTCAGATCTTTTCTTGATTAAACTAAAGGAATAAAACTTGGTTAAAGAAAAAAAAAAAGGCTAGGTGGTCATACCGTGGCATTATTATACGTATATTGTTATATGTATACATTTTAATAGTTGGGCTTCCCAGGTGGCACCAGCGGTAAAGAACCCACCTGACAGTGCAGGAGACATAAGAATGAGGGTTTGATTCCTGAGTCAGGAAGATCCCCTGGAAGAGGCCATGGCAACCCACTCCATTCTTCTCCATGGGAGAATCCCATGGGCAGAGGAGCCTGGTGGACTACAGTCCACAGGGTCGCAAAGAGTTGCCACATGACTGAAGTGGCTTAGCACACACGCACTCATGCACAGTTAATACATAAACTGGTCCAAGCCAAGACTGATGCTACATGACACCAACAGCTTACAGAATAATTATGCAAATTTATTTGTAAATGTTTATATTAATACTGTTATCTAAAAACTTCCGGATTCAAATTTCAAGTATGACATTAGGGTGTAAGGACAGTCATTTCTCAAGATTGTCAGCAACCAGATCATACTTGACACTACACTGCACATATGCGATACCAAACAGGCTTTTCTACATGAGGTCATTAGAGGTACCTGAAGCAGCATCTTGATTACTTTTTTGTTTATATTCTATGTTCTCTTTTATGGTGAAATGAAGATGATTCATTGTGAATATTACTGTACCTAGCTTTAAAATATTTTTCCTGAGAAATTTGAAGTTGCAAAAGTTGACATTCTGCTTTTAATCCATCCTAACAAGATGTGACAAATTATCTAAACATACTTTCATTTTGAATACTTGGCCTAAGTGGAATTAAATAGCTAAATATAAGTATAATTTCTGAAATATATAAAGTATAACTTATAATTCCTATAAATTATAACATCTATAATTCCTAAATGTTATAAATTCTAGCCCAAAAGAATTCTATGAAGTTTGGAACCATTACATAATCTTATCCCTATTAGTCTTTTTTCTGTTTTTATTAAAATGTTACCATTTTTGGCCCCCAAATATTCTAATCTATTTACTTAATATCAATCTAGTTTATTCAGTTCAGTTCAGTTGCTCAGTCGTGTCCGACTCTTTGTGACCCCATGAATTGCAGCACACGAGGCCTCCCTGTCCATCACCCAACTCCCAGAGTCCATCCAAACCCATGTCCATCGAGTCGGTGATGCCATCCAGCCATCTCATCTTCTGTCATCCCCTTCTCCTTCTGCCCCCAATCCTTCCAAGCATTAGGGTCTCTTCCAATGAGTTAACTCTTCACATGAGGTGGCCAAAGTATTGGAGTTTCAGCTTCAACATCAATCCTTCCAATGAACACCCAGGACTGATCTCCTTTAGGATGGACTGGTTGGATCTCCTTGCAGTCCGAGGGACTCTCAAGAGTCTTCTCCAACACCACAGTTCAAAAGCATCAATTCTTCAGCACTCAGCTTTCTTCACCGTCCAACTCTCACATCCATACATGACTACTGAAAAAACCATAGCCTTGACTGGACAGACCTTTGTTGACAAAGTAATGTCTCTGCTTTTTAATATGCTATGTAGGTTGGTCACAACTTCCCTTCCAAGGAGTAAGCGTCTTTTAATTTCATGGCTGTAATCACCATCTGCAGTGATTTTGGAGCCCCGTAAAATAAAGTCTAACACTGTTTCCACTGTTTTCCCATCTATTTCCCATGAAGTGATGGGACCAGATGCCATGATCTTAGTTTTCTGAATGTTGAGCTTTAAGCCAACTTTTTCACTCTCCTCTTTCACTTTCATCAAGAGGCTCTTTAGTTCCTCTTCACTTTCTGCCATAAAGGTGGTGTCATCTGCATGTCTGAGGTTATCGATATTTCTCCCGGCAATCTTGATTCCAGCTTGTGCTTCCTCCAGCCCAGCGTTTCTCATGATGTACTCTGCATATAAGTTAAATAAGCACAGTGACAATATACAGCCTTGATGTACTCCTTTTCCTATTTGGAACTAGTCTGTTGTTCCATGTCCAGTTCTAACTGTTGCTTCCTGACCTCATACAGGTTTCTCAAGAGGCAGGTTATTAAAAGTTGCAAATCTTAATTTTTACATATAAAAATAACAGTCTTTTAAATGATTGATTATTGCATCATTCTAATCTTACTATCTTATATGTGACTATTAGCATTTCACCATTAAATATAAAATAAAACATTACTTAGAGTTGCATGCAGATTACTTATCTCTACAAAAAGTTGAATATTAAAATGAAACAGTATGTTCAAAATACATACCTGGTTTTTTTATTAATATTTATTTATTTGCAACTGTTGATGGTTAGTTTGTAATACTGGTTTGATTTCTATCATACATCAACATGAATCAACCATAGGTGTACATATGTCCCTTCTCTCTTCCATCTCCCTCCCACCTCCCACTCATTCTCATCCATCTAGGTTATTACAGAGCCCCAGTTTGAGTTCCCTGAGTCATAAAGCAAATTCCCATCGGCTATTTATATATATTAGTGTATACATATCCGTGCTACTCTCTCCATTTATCTCACCCAATCTAGAGCCCATGATACAGAGTGAAGTTAGTCAGAAGGAAAAAAACAAGTATCGTATATTAATGCATAAATATGGAATCTAGAAGAATTGTACTGATGAATCTGTTCATGGAGATGCAAACATACAGGACAGACTTATGGACAAGAGTGGGTGAGAAGAGGGAGAAGGTGAGAGAAACTGCTTCTATTATTTACCTGTTTTACCCACACTTATTAAATATGATAGCAATCTATTTGATCATTAACTATACTCTATGGCTAGAAAATAGCCATTCCAGAAGCCTCAGCCTTCCAATGGCCAAGGTCAAACAGAACCAAATCATCAATATGGACAGAATACCAGAACTATGGCTGAACTTTTGTTACAGTTCATATACATATGTATGTGTGCATGTATATGTGTGTATGTATATATACACGCAAACATGGCAACAGAATGATTATACAGTTTGTATTTTCATGTACCTATCCTCTATAAAAGTTAATAATGGTTTAATGTCATCATTTTCTTCCTTGAATATCTTAAATATTTAATTAGAGCTATTATATCTAAACAAAAGCTAACATCCTATTCAAAAATAGAACACTAGACGAATTTCAATAAAGTCAAGACTCTTTCAAAAATGTCCACTCACTATTGGTTTTTAACCAGTCACATTATTTAACCAGCCAGGAGAAATAACTCCTGGCCAGGGCAAGGGTGGCCGAGGTGAGTCTGGTTGGGTGAGTCTGGCCACAGGCGCTGTTTGGTAACCAAGGACATTCATTCCACTACTGAGATCAGAGCAACCCAACCACCCTAAGCCAATGAAAACCAATCTTGAAAAATTAAAATATTTCATACATTTCTACCATTTTTTTTTCATGCTTAATGTTTGCAGTATTGATTTTTTTTCAATTATCTAAGGAAAAATGTTTGCAGGTTCCCGTTAACTATAAAATATATAGCACAAAATTCTAGACATCCCCATTTTATAAATTAATGACCAATGATGTACCAAACACTCCCTCATTTAATCCTCACAGAAACATCATACACCATATGAATTTGTAAGCTTATGCATAGGGAACCTGAAGCTGTGACTTGCCCAACATCTCACAATGGTAAGATGCAGGGTCATCACACTTCAAATTCAGCATCTACTCTACCCTAAATGCCTGCTGGTCATGTTAGCACCTGTTTTTCTTGGCATGAGGTCTGAACAGCTTAGTATGGAGCAGTGAGGTCCCTGAAAGTCAGAGGATTTGCTGGGGTTTATGCCAAAGGTCCAGGAATTCCCCAAGACACCCACTCAACACAGCACCTGATTCATCCTTGCGCCGGGGGTTACATCTCCTGGCAGGCAGGCAACCACACACTAAGATCAGCCTCTGCATAGCCCTGGATTTCTGCCACCCACCCTCCATTTCTGTAATTACCTCTAAATTTAACACATGATCATTAATGATGGTGCCTATGAGGATGTGATAATATTTCCCTTCTTTTATTGGATAAGTGCACCTACCCGTCTCACTCCGCGTTTTTAACAAGTGCAGTCTTAGATTAGCAAACCAGGAGGTGTTTTTTTTTTTTTTTTTTTCCCCTGACCCCTGCTTCCACTGAAAGCGTCTAGCTTTCTCTAAAGTTCACTGAAGTATTTTTCTGCTTTCCTGCAGTTTTTAAGTAGATAATAAGTTCCAAAATTCACCAGCCTTTCGCTGAAAGAAGCTTGTCACGGTGGTTGGTAGCTAATGAAGGCCCCTTTAGTTTATCTTCATCAATTGTCAAATATTTGAGTCCGTGAAGTGGTGTGATGAGGTACAAAGACAGATATTTGAAGGGATTTTAACTCATTTGAGCAATTACATGCTTAACTGCCCTGCGATAATCTGCCAGTCTGAGTCTTTTCTACACAGCACAAGTGGGGAGCGTTAGAATAGCTGGATTTAGAACATAAAGGCTTAGTCTGAATGGAAGAAAGGCACCAGAGAGATTAATTGCCAGTAACAAACAGCGGGACTGCTTGCAAGTTATATATCACATAGTTACCTACCAGCAGTGAGGGAGGCCAGCTCATAGGGAATGGCCCGGGTCGGGACAAAACAGGCATTACACAGAATCCTGAGTACCAGCGACCATCAATTTACAGGGAGGCAGAGAACTCACTTTTTAAAAAGTGCATGCATACATACATACCACACATATATATGATATATACATACATTCACAAATGCAACATATACATTAATTCATGTGCTATATACATACATTTATACATACTATACGTGTGTGTGTGTGTGTGTGTGTGTGTATATATATATATATATATATATAGTTTTAAAATAACAGCTTTTGTCAACACACCCGTTTAGAAAATTTACAGGGCCATTCTTCTAATAGTTAACAGAGTCTACTAACCCATCATTCACATATCCTGGAAATTACATGTGTTAAAGTATTAGAAATTAGCATAAATGCAATGCCTAGAGAGCCAAAATAATTTTGAAAAAGTTGAACAAATTATCTGATTTCAAAACCTACCATAAAGCTATCATAATCATGATAATATGATCCGGGTATAAAGACAGATATGTCGATCAATAGACAAAATAAAACCTTGACATTAAATAATTTCACAAGTTGATTTTTAGTCATTAAAAACATGAGTCTAAGAAAATGAATATCAAGAAAATAGATTTTTGTTACTGTAGTTGCTTTGGATGCTGAATCTTGATTTCCAGCAGGAGTTATCCAGAGTGACACCATGTTGATTATGTTACACCATTGTGATATATGATGAGATATTCTTCAATTTACTCACTTGTTTATTCACTAATTCATTTTAGTCATCTATGTAACGTTTCTTAAGCACCTGTTGAAATTTGTTCAGCTTAGGAATGGGGATCAGAGGAGTATGGGTGGAGGGGTGGCATCTCAAGGTTTTTGAAGACTAGTAGGATTCCCAGAGAAGCGGGCAGAGTTGAGCCTTTCCTGTGGAGTGACGAGCATGAACAAAAATATGGATAAAAATTGCGGTGGGTTGCGAATGAGGAGTATTTATTCTGAAAGGCCAAATTGTGGAAATGTGGGTGAAAAGGCATGGATGCCTTAATGCCACATAGACAAGGTTGGACTTAACCTGTGGGAAATGACATATTGTCAGAGAGTCAGTGGGTAGAAGCTGTGTTTTAAGAAGGTTAACCTGGAAAGAAAAGCCATGACAAACTTAGACAGCATATTAGAAAGCAGAAGCATTACTTTGCCAGCAAAGATCCGTCTAGTCAAAGCTATGGGTTTTCCAGTATTTGTGCATGGATTTGAGAGTTGGACCATAAAGAAAGCTGAGGGCCGAAGGATTGATGCTTTTGAACTGTGGTGTTGGAAAAGACTCTTGAGAGTCCCTTGGACTGCAAGGAGATCAAATCAGTCCATCCTAAAGGAAATCAACCCTGAATATTCACTGGAAGGACTGATGCTGAAGCTGAAGCTCCAATACTTTGGCCACCTGATGTGAAGAGCTGACTCATTTGAAAAGACCCTGATGCTGGGAAAGATTGAAGGCAGGAGGAGAAGGGGACGACAGAGGATGAGATGGCTGGATGGCATCACTTACTCAATGGACATGAGTTTGAGCAAGCTCCAGGAGATGGTGAAGGACAGAGAAGCCTGGTGTGCTGCAGACCATGGAGTGGCAAAGAGTCAGACACGACTGAGCGACTGAAAAACAACAACAGCAACCTGATAGGAGTTGTGTCAGGGGAAAAAATCAATCAGAAGTGGGGGAACCAGTAGGACAGCTTTAACTGTAATCCAAGCTAACCCACAATGAAGAGCAGTTGAACTGTAGTTAGGAAAGTGCAGACAGAGAGGGAAGGATATGTAGAATTAATCATATTTGTCCTCTGCTTTGCTGTGGTGGGTGACAGAAGAAGGCTCAGAAGTTGTCCCCAGGCCTTGCGGCTGGTGTTAGAGAGGGGAGTCGATATCATCAAAAAGGAGAACATGGAGGAAAAGAATGAAGAGCAGATTTGTCAAAGAAGATCACTGTTTTCCCTAAAATAACGTCAGTGATTCTGGCTCTGGTCCTCAGCTGATCAAAGAGCAGAGGTAATGCCCTCAAGAGTAGTCATAAAAGAGGACACAGATCTGGGCTTGTTGGCACTGGCATGGGAGTTGAATTTGGAGTCTAGGAGAGACAAGGAAGCAAAGGGGAGCAAGATCAATCCCTGGGGGACATCATCCCTGAAGGAAGAGGGTGCCACAGTGATGCTCATTGACTACTTACTCTCATAAACACTGAACCAAGGACTTGCACATGATTCCTTTATCTCATTGAAAATCCACAGCCACCATGTAAGACACACTCTTATTCCTACCTGGCCAGGAAATGTCAGAACTAGGTCTACTCTGGTGTTGAGACATGTAAGATGGGAAAGGCAAAGAGAAAACAAGGGGAAATCTCATCTGAGGATAACCAGGGCATTTAGGACATGAAGGTGTTTTCCTTCTTTGTGTTTCAGTTTCTACCCTCCCAAACAAGTTATCCAGTCTTGCTCTACATCTCAGATGAGGGCAGATGATGCAAGGAACCCACACTCATCAGGGGGGAGCTACTGAGCCCTTCTTTAGAGAAAAAGGCAAAAATAGATGTGCAAGATGGGGAATGGTCATTCATAGTTATCCACTGTTTGCTCCTGAGTCATCTGTATTTTCAAGACGCTATTTGTGTACTTATTTATTATAATATGTGAAAGTGAAAGTTGTTAGGTTGTGTCCAACTCTTTGCCACCCCATGAACTATACAATCCATGGAATTCTCCAGGCCAGAATACTGGAGTGGGTAGCCTTTCCCTTCTCCAGGGAATCTTCCCAACCTAGGGATCAAACACCTGTCTCCTGCATTGCAGGCTGATTCTTTACCAGGTGAGCCACAAGGGAAGCCCAAGAATACTGCAGTGGGAAGCCTATCCCTTCTTCAGCAGATCTTCAAAACCCAGGAATAAAACCAGGGACTCCTGCATTGCAGGTGGATTCTTTACCAACTGATCTATCAGGGAAGCCCCAATTAAAATATAGTAAATAAAATAAATCTTTATTAAATGAGTGGATTGACAACAAAAGCCTGAACAATCATATTTTTACACTTAGGGGTTTAACGCATGGATTTTGGCTGAGAAGAAATTAAGATCAGTAACTACAGTGTTCCATAAATGGTTTCTTATCAAACTAGTGCTACCTACTATCCATCTCCATAGAAGGTGCAGGATTCATTCAAAGTGTGCTTAATGAATCAAGTCATTCCCAAGGTTTTCATCTAATGAAATCTGATTTGCCTAGAGAAACAAATGACCTCCAAAAAGCAAGTCTCTGGCATCATTTACCCATAAGACAGATGAATATGTGATTCCTCAGTCATGTTTCTTACCCAGCTCCCTTTGAAGTCGATATATTTGGGATTAGTTTGCCATCATTTGCCAGTTTCTAACTGGCCTACTGGCCCATGCAGATCTTACCAAGACTTAATGACTGACTTGGCCTTAACTAGACATGTATGTGGAGAAGGCAATGGCACCCCACTCCAGTACTCTTGCCTGGAAAATCCCATGAACGGAGGAGCCTGGTAGGCTACAGTCCATGGGGTCGCTAAGAGTCGGACACGACTGAGCAACTTCACTTTCAGTTTTCCCTTTCATGCACTGGAGAAGGAAATGGCAACCCACTCCAGTATTCTTGCCTGGAGAATCCCAGGGACAGGGGAGCCTGCTGGGCTGCCATCTATGGGGTCGCACAGAGTTGGACACGACTGAAGCGACTTAGCAGCAGTAGCAGCAGACATGTATGTAGTGACAACTACCTCAAAAGCACTGGGTGTGATTAACCTTTTCCCTCCTTCCTCCTTTCTTTCTATAAGCAAGTACTAAACAATTAATTACTGCTTCTAGACCTATGAAAGAACTCCCAATAAAGGAGGGGCATGAATGAGTCTTCCCCTGATCCAGCCAGATCTAAGAGATGAGCCCAATCCAAGCTAAAACATTTTACAAATCTGTTTCATTTCAGTGTGCCATTAAATCATACTGTGGGTGCTAAGTCACTTCAGTTGTGTCTGACTCTATGTGATCCTATGGACTGTAGCCTGCCAGGTTCCCCTGTCCATGGGGATTCTCTAGGCAAGAATACTGGAGTGAGTTGCCATGCCTTCTTCCAAGGAATCTTCCCAACCCAGGGATCGAACCCACATCTCTTGTGTGTCCCGCACTGGCAAGTGGGTTCCTTAACACTAGCACCACCTGGGAAGCCTCCTGTACATACATCCAAACATTTTAATATAAGATGCTTGGTTTCCACATTTGCATAAGATGGTATCCCCACTTTGGTATGGGCTTCCCAGGTGGAGCAGTGGTAAATAATCCACCTTCCAATGCAGGAGATGCAGGAGATGAGAGTTGGATCCCCTGGAGGAGGAAACAGAAACCCACTCCAGTATTCTTGGAAAACCCCATGGACAAAGGAGCCTGGTGGCCCGCAAGGTGTCGGACACAACTGAGCACACACGTATGCATGCCACTTTGGCACATCACCAGACCCACTTCACCCCAATTTGAACAGCTCAGACATTGGGAAAACAGATAAGAAATAAAGTTGCCACCCTCAAGTACCTGGCAGCTTAGCAGGGATGACAAATGAGGAAGAAACAATAGACCCTGATAAAAATTATGCAAGCAGTGCAGACCAGAAAGCAGAGCTATGGTCTCTTTTTCCTTTGCAAATACTAGCACAGCAGAGGATCAGGTGACCGAACCGAGCCCCTGCCAGAGAAGCTGAAAACAAACTAGGAAGGTGTTTGATCCACAATGATGATGAAGCCCATCATTTCAGCAAGTCGTACATATGGCACTTAGTTTTGAACACAAAGATACTGTTCAGGGCCACTTCCAGGTGCCGTTTGCCATCTGCCTCCATCCAGAGCACGGTGCCCACACCCTCAAACTGGCACAGAGTCAGACAATGTGAGCTCTGTGCTCATCTTTGCTTCACCCAGTCCAGTCTGTCTCCACGCGCAGCTAATCAGCAGCTTGGTTCTCCCTTTCCACGTGGGTGCAATTCCACTGGCTTAAACCATCCCAGTCACATCATTCCTCCTCCAACTGGCTTCCACTTCTCAGGAAAGCCATGCGGATGGATGCGGCTCTCCTGCCTTCACGCCATCACCACTTGGGATTTTTCATTTGAAGCGATCACCTCGAGCTGAATTTCAAAGTGCTCTCGGAGCTGTAATGAGATTCTCAGGCACTCTTTGGAACCCAGCTGATTCTCTTGGCAACGGCACACGAACTCCACATAATCTGTTTATTCCTATTGTTCAAGGGGCAGCATATGGCGATGGCAGAGAGTACCTATGCACTGATATCGTGAATTGCCATCATTGGCAGTCGTCTGATGGCACTCGGAGGGCTGTGCATGGATGCAGTGTGGCATAAGATAAAGCCACATCAGTCAGCAAAACAACATACGCCTCTGCTGTATGGAACCAAACCCTCTCAAGTCACGTGGCCACACTGTACTGAGGCTTTCTTGCTAACCAAGGCAAATCTTTCTTTTTGTCCTTAGCATGGCTCACCTTTGGAGGAAACTGTATGTCAAAACTTGTGCAAAGGCATTTTTTTTTTAAAGATAAACCTGATGGGTTACTTCTCTGCTTAATATCGTCAAGATCACCCTTCTTCCCTGCCCTTTTATAAATGTTAAATGCCACACTTCATGGTACGATCCAGCACATGATCACCCACCAACTCCCATTCTTCCACCAGAAAGAGCTGTTCATCAAACACACTGCTCTCTTGTGCCCCTCTCAGCATCTATCTCCTCACACTGTTTCCTCTCCCTGGGATGCCATTCTTGCTCCTTCTACATAGAAAACATCTGTTTGGACTTCAAGGTCCAGTTCAGATGCTGCCTCTTCTTTGTAGCACTGAGAGTCTCTCCTCCTGAGGTGCCCAGAGTGCTTTGTACATGCATGTTACGTTCTACTCCATCCTTATTTTTCTATACATCTGATTCTCAAGCTGGTCTGACTTCCTTGAGACAAGAGTCACAACTTTCTTATCTTTGCTCAGGTCCCCAACAGAACGCATGCCACGTGCCACTCTACCATCCTGTTATGAACTTCAGTGTTCTTTAGATCCATGAAATGCAGGCAGGGTTAAGGCTTCCTTCGGAATCCAAGTCAGCTGTGAACTGAAGTCTGTGCTGGAGCCAGGTGAGGAGCAGAAGTGACATGAATAATGTACACTCAGTGGAGACTGTGGTCAGCTCCAGTCAATCGTGACTATGCAGGACTGTGGACTAGGTCTTACTAGATTGTTTGATTACCACCTCAATCCTCAGCACTCCCCATAACCGAGAGACTCCAGAAATCCAAACTTTTTAAGATTAACAATCAGAAAAATCCAAACTTCTAAAATAGCATGTAGACCAAATATAGAGCTTCCCAGGTGGTGCAGTGGTAAAGAACCCGCTTGTCTATGCAGAAGACACAAGAGACTCAGGGTTCATGTCCTGAGTCAGGAAGATCCCCTAGAGAAGGAGATGGCAATCCACTCAGTATTCTTGTATGGAAAATTCCATAGACAGGGAAGCCTGGCAGGTTATAGACCATGGGACCACAAAGAGTTGGACATGACTGAGCACACACACACACACACACACACACACACACACACACACGGAACAAATATAACACATCTGTGGATTTCAGTCTCGGCTTTACCTGACCTCTTTCAATCCTGTCCCATGATGGGGTAGGGAAGCTGAATCAGCCTCCCCCCCTCCTCACATATGTCCTCTAAAGTGCAGAGAAGAGCATGGAGCTGATTAATTATGAGTGTTAATAGCCTGACACTTAAAGTGATAAGGAGAAGCAGCTATGTCATTAAAGGGGTAGTTTAATACACTAGTCTAAATGCTACCTTTTCTCCACCTAACACACCCTCAAATTGTTACCTCCAAATATTGAAGCATAAATGTGCTTAGAATTTATAACACTGAACACAGTGGAATAAGGTCAAGCCATAAGTCTAATATTTCATATGTTTGAGTTCTGTATCTGACATTCCCATTCCCTTGGGGCACAACTTTTTAATTATTATTTATAGATAATCTTTTTCTTAACCACCCGAGAAGTGCAATTATCACTCTGAAATGCAATGGCTGAGGTATCATTTTTTCTGAAATGGAAATTTTCTACCCAAGTAGTGACCAAGGCATACAATTTAATACTATAACATCCCTGACAGCCAGTCAGAAATCTGAGTGTCCAGAATGTGAAAAGTAACTCATAATTACCAGTGGAACTGGATCATTTTAAAAAGAAAAAAACAAACCAAACCCCTTTGCTTGCTCTTAAGATCCCTTTCCCCATCTTATTCCCATAGCTATTCCTACTGATATTTGCCCTGACTACTGTCTTGGTCCTGAACATAGGGTTATTAGGATAAATAGTTTTTTACAAAATTCAATGGATGTTAGGTGCACATGTATTTTCCATTCCATATTTTGCAGACTGAATATTCTCCAAAGTGCTGGCATATTACCAAAACTGACAGTCATGGCGTGAATGGAGCTTTATCTAACATTTGAAAGGAAGATAATACTCAATGGATTTTAAATCCAAGAGCTCAGAACTAGCAGTCAAGACACTTAGGACTCATTGCCAGTTTTCCAAGATAAAATATGTTCAAAGCTAGCAGTATGTATCTGCATTAACAATTCTGTAATTTTAAATGAATGATGTTAGGGGAGGGAATGGAGTTAGAAGGGTGTAGGGGAAGAAGAGACTTGGCCAAAACTATGATGGCAGAAATCTGGCCAAAGGGTATAATTGTATATGATGCATTGCAATTCTAGATTCCAGGTGACTAGTCTATGAAGTGTAGGCAGTTATACTATATTCAATGAATTCATGTCTTGAGTAGGAAACTTGGTTTGCCTTTCCTAGAAACAGTTCATATCAGACTTCACTCTTGTAAGAGTAGAGCATAAATCACCATTGAGCTCAGCTGATGACTTTGTATCATCCGATATCACTCGTGGGTTGGAAAGGATCTGGCACTTCAGCTAGTGATTTCCACCATCTCACTAGTGTCTGAATCCCCTACATGACAGGTTAACAGAAGGTCGTCCATTTTGTAGTACTGCACCTCCTGTAGCAGAAAACTCTTTAGAAATATCTTTCCGATATTGCATCTTTCTCTTCTATGCTTCCATGTGTGCATGCGTGCAGTCGCTTCGGTCGTGTTTGACTTTTTGTGACCCTATGGACTGTAGCCCACCTGGCTCCTCCATCCATGGGGGTCTCCAGGCAAGAATACTGGAGTGGATTTCCATGCTCTCCTCCATGAGATCTTCCCAACCCAGGAATCAAACCTGTGCCTCTTTATGTCCTCTGTACTGGCAGATGGGCTCTTTACCACTGAGTCCCCAGAGAAGCCCTTTAAGCTTCCATGCATTGATCTAAGCCTGAGCCATTGAGGATGTACAAAATACAATGAACTTTTCATTTATATGACATCTATTGGACCTTTCTTCAAACAGCACTGAAGACTACACTTATGACCTTCAAATTCTTTTCAGTTCCTAGTTAAACAACCACAGTTTCTTCCATTGCTCTGCATATGATGTGGCTTCTTGACCCTTGCTTAACAGAGTAACTCCACCCTGGAAAGTAGTTCAAAATCTCACATTAGTTTCAGCAAACCATGAACCTTGTGCCAGCCATGGCTCATTAGGTAAATTCA
This sequence comes from Okapia johnstoni, assembly GCA_024291935.2. Taxonomy (NCBI): domain Eukaryota; kingdom Metazoa; phylum Chordata; class Mammalia; order Artiodactyla; family Giraffidae; genus Okapia; species Okapia johnstoni. The sequence goes on from CM044326.1 coordinate 8,385,751, forward strand.
GAAATTACCTTAGGCTAGATTTCTCTGACTTCACTTCTATTTCCAGAAAATAACATATAATTTTGATTTATTTTCCTGCTGAGCCATACTAGCTATACAAGTCATACTATTCAATATCATTTTGATTATTCATTTACTTACCTATAATTTTAAATATCTACTCTGTGCCGGGCAGTGTGATAGATCAGTACTGTGGGTACAACTGATGACAAAACAGTGTTCCTGATGTCATGGAACTGTGCTTCCTAGCTAGGTCATTGACCCAAACCAATTCCCTAGTTAAGGGAAGTGAGACTCCTTCCTTAGAACTTCACTGTCCCTTGCATGTATCTCCACATGGCCCTTGCATTTGTAAAATAATTGTTTGTTTTCATTTCTGCCTTCCCTGTTAAACCCTAAGACTCCTTAGGGGAATGGCTATGCTGCACTCCTCCATATCTGGCCAGAGGAGGGCACTCAGTGGGCAGTCATGGGCAGATTTGTCGAACACATGCCTTAGCTCTCATCTCACTATATAAGTGGCTTGTTGACCAAGATCATTCATTGATCACTACTTTCTATTGCCATTGAGAGAATTCAGGATAGATCCTTGTGGAGAAGGAAGCTCTAGAAATAAGGGTTTGCTTTATATCCTCTTCACTATGCCATGTTTAAAGCTGTAATTACTTGGTGATTCTTGAAAATTACATCAGATTAACAATTAGAATGACTCATAATATGCAGTAATTTTCATAGCCATCATCTACATAATCTCTTTGATTTTCCTTCTTTACAAAAGCATGGAATACAAAGTTGGAAATAATATATTAAACAGATATCAAATAGTTTTTAAGTACTTGATGGAGTCAGTTAATGGGTTATACTCTTATTTACATTTTAAATGAACTTTGAAAAATCAATCCTGCAAGGTAGCCTTCTAATGGATACACTTATGAATATACAATGCATTTGATATGTCATGTTAAAGAGAATAAAGATGTTTGCTGCTTCTACCGACAAATCCTATTGATACAATTGGTTCAATGAAGTTGTCAAAATTTTCCAACACAAGACAAATGACCTCTACATTTATCATCACTAAAGGTTTCTGCTAATTAGCATCTAGAGATATCATATTATAGATGCTTCTTTAAAAGCTATCAGCCCTCCAGCTCTGCGTAGTGACATGGTATCTATCAATGTCTCATGGTGCCTGCAATTCTGACAAAAGGCACTTTGAAGAACTGGCACGTACCTCCATATTTGCATTTTTGCATCTCATTATGGACATAATTGCATACCAACACAGCAATTCTTCTTCACTATCTCAAAAAACTTTATCAGCAATTTCTGAAATAAATGCTTAAATGTCAGCTATTGACAAGCAAGAAAAGCTGACCTTTGAAGGTTCTCTTTCTTCTGAGATGTGCCCTGCTATGACTTGTTTCTTAACTTTCTGTCTGTGTTTGGTAACAGAAAAGGGACACAGTGACTCTTAAGAACTGTGGTTGAGTGCGGCAAACTAGAAGGGAATGAAGGAACTGCAAAATGGCTACTAACAGTGATCTGGAGTTCATTGAAGATTTGCCAAGACAAATCTTTAAAATCACAGAAACTTCAAAGAGGGTGAATATCAACACTTTTTTGTTTACAATGCAATTTCTGCAAAACTATATATTGTTTCCACATTAACCAAAATGAGCTTATCCATGATTAATGTTATGACAAAGAACCAAACAACCTTTCTCCTATAAGCATGTAACCCATTTTACACATTGTCACAAGTGGAGGTTAAGTGTTGGACAAGCACCAACAGCTAATCTAAAACTGCACAGAACCATTTACACCCTCTCCTCCGAGATCTCGTCTCCCTGGAGTGGCCTCAGCAGCATGGATCTCCTATCATATCATACGTCTTTATCCTGTCATCAGCCCCTGTTTGGAGCTACCTCAATTTGCACAGCAATTTGGTACACATTTTTCTGAAAGCACTAATCAATTTTAACTCACGTTGAAATGCCATAGAAATGGCTGCCAATGTCCAGAAAATGCTAATCAATTTTGAAAATCTACATCATGGCTCGCATCCCAGATTTTCTACCCAATCCACATCAAACAGAAATGATATAAAATCATGTTAATATGTTCAGCCGCTTGTTTGCTTGTTGTCGCCGAGGCACTGGTCATGCTTCAATGACAGACTAACTGCCGACTTGGAAGCTCATCCAGTTTGCACGACTTCGGGCGGCTGTGTGGTGACGACGTGAAGTGGCTGTCGCACTTCACGTTCAAAGACAGGGATTTCCATCTGAATCCTTTCTCCACTTCGCTTTTGAAGAGCATAAGGGATATGTTTTTCTTAGATGGAGAAATAGGCATTTTTAATGCTTCTATTTCCCCCAAAGAACATCCCCTAGTGGAAAAGCCACTTCTTTGATAGACATGACACGTAAATTTATATTTCAGACCCACTGAGAACTCTAGACACTATAGAACAGAATGAACAGTTTAGTGGACAAAGCCCAAATAAGTCAAGCAATAAGTCTTAACAACCAGATAGTTTAAACCCCAACGTAGCAAAGAAGTCCCAGAAAGACAGCCCTTCTGTTCAATAGAATTCCACTACTCCCCAGGAGGAGAAATTTCACTAAGAAAGAAAATGGTGGCCAGCAGGTAAAAAGAGCAGAACTGAAAAGAAGCCTTGCATTTAATTCCATCTAATTTATGCTGCTGTGGGTGGGAATCGAAGTTCATCTCCCAGACATTAATTAAAGCAGAAATGTAGGGAAATGTCAGTCCTCTGGCTGCAAAGGCCCTTTTCAGGAGGAAGCCGGGAGCTGGGAAAATAGATCTGCTATTTCGTTGCTGTCACAGAGCTCATAATAGAGGGCAGCCGGCTCTATGGGTTCTCAGAAACTGTCCCGTCTCCCAGTCAAGAATCTTTCAGCAGAGAAGAAGAGGACCTGGAGCCTGGCAGCTGTATCCATGGGAATTCCCCACCGACAGGGAGGGGAAGGGACTCTGTGCAACCAAGGGCTCAGCAGTCAGCCCTGTTCTTATGTTGAGATCTCCAAGCATCTCTCCCACAAAGCATTTTTTTTTTAACCCACCCACACATTTTGCTGGAACAAAAATACTATACTCTTCTGTTTGTTCCCTCTCCTCCCTTCCTTTGGGTTTTTTTCTTCCAGATTTATTGAGAAAAATGAACATGCATCATTGTATAAGTTTAAGGGGTAGCACATGATGGTTTAACTTACATCTGTTGTGAAATGGTTACCACAATAAGGTCAGCTAACACACATCTTCTCATACCAACACGATAAAAAAAGAAAGGTGAAAAGGAATGCGGAGTTCTCCTTGTGATGAGAATTCAGCATTTACTCTTTCAACAGCTTTAACAGCTTTTCTCTATACTACACAGCAGTGTTAACTATAGTCATGTCGTATATGACATTCCTAGTACTAACAGCTGGAAGTTTGTACCTTTTTTATTCTGTTTTAATGAATTGTCAATTAAGAAGTCTTAAGGAGACAGAAGCAGGGAGATCTGGCTTTAAATTTAAACAAGGGGAAATGAAAAGGGAAAAAAGTAAGGCCAGAATAAGGCAACCTCTTTTCCTAAATTTAGAAGGCCTTGACATCTCCGGAAAAACATGCTGTGTGACGGTGCACAAAGTTCTGCAGGAAGAGAAACTGACTTAAACAAATAATTCTAGAAAAGAACTACATTTTGAGGCCAAATTCTCTCTAGACCTGGGGCACAGGGCCACCCCTGGAGGCAGTGTGAGATGAGGAATAAAGTGTTCAGCACATACTGGGCTTTCTTTTCAGAAGATGTAAAATGCGCTCTACCATTTTATTCTAGAGATTTGGAAGAAAAAAAAAAGAGCATCTGAGAGAAAAAAAGTTGTGAGCAGAGTTTCTGTGAATATATTTCTGCTGGACACAGATATGGCAGTAATTCCAATAAATACTTCTACAGAATTCTGCTTACTTCAACTACTTTTTGCTAGTCAAGCAATAAAAACAAAACCAGGTTTATCATTAAATCAAGGCACCATGGTTTTGTTAGACCAGGCAGGGGTTGACAAATTTTATCCATAAAAGGTGAGATGGTAAAAAAATTTTAGCCTTTGCAGTTTATGCATTTTCTGCCCCAATGACTCAGTTCTGCCCTTGTAGTACAAAGTAGCCAGAGACAAAATATGAATGAGAGGTCTGGATGTGTTCTGATAACACAATGAAATTGTATTGTGTCAAATTTTTATGTGCCACAAAATATTATTTTTTTGAAATATTATTTTTTTTTTATTTTTTTCAGCCATTTAAAAATGCACACAAAAAGTTTTAATTCTCACTCTGTTCAAAACCAGGTGATGGGTGGGGCTTAGGCCACCAACTGTCAACCCCCTTCTGAGTCCTCAACTCACTGGTGTTGAGCCAGTGGAATCCTTTCCTATTTTCGTAATCAGGCTTTGAGCATTTAAAACTGCAAGCTGTGTGCTAACAGTACAATTTAATTGTATCATCCTAAATACTAATGTTGGATGGAGATTCTTTCTTGTCTTTGGGTTGTGGGAGTCAGGCAATGTTTCAATATGTGCAGTCATTTTGGTCAATATTGATCAGCTACATATGACTCGGCAGGCACTGTGCAAGATAAGGCATACATGCACACATATGATATGTAAGATGAGGCATGACTTTACTGTGACTTCAAAGGTAATCATGGTAGGTACAAGCTCAAGAGGTTTGCATGGGATTTGATATTATCCTATGCTCAATCCATACCACAAATCTGTGAGAGAATGTGATTTTGCAGCTCCATTTCACAGATGGGAAAGCTGAGGGTCAGCCGGGTTGTTTACATAAGGCCACTCAACTTGTATGTAGTAGAACTGGAATTTGAACCCACACTTTTCTATTCTCTCTCCTACGGGCTCTCATCCCTTCAGATCTTCCACACTCAAGATGAAGACCTTAATTTAACCAGCGATGGCTGGGACCTAACTTAACCTGAGCTCACCGAAAGCTACTCTGGTCTCTAATTTCCCACATGATTCAGACATTTCCTTTAAGAAATGAATGTGTAGAGGCAATCATGAGCGGCATGGAGCTTCCATGCTCTGGGGGAAATTTTGCTATGTAAAAAATACAGCTACAAAATTATTGGCATCTCACAAGTAGTTAAAGGCATTTGTCAGTTGAACTGCCAAATATTTATATTTGAAGATCCACCCTGTGCTAAACATTTGTCTAGGCACTGAGGATGCCGCAGTAAACAAAATAGAAATTCCTGCTCTCGGGGATTTATGTTATACTGGGGGGAGACAGGCAGTAAACGATAAAATAAGTAAAACATATGCTATGTCAGATGGTGATAAGTGCTGTGGGAATAAAACAACCAGCGAAGGGTGATTGAGAGTACCGGAGTGGTGTGGGGGTGGGAGAGAGGCAGGGACACGATTTCCAAGAGGCTTGTCAAAGAAGCGTCACCGAGGAGATAATGTCTGAGGAAAGACCTAAAGGAGAAGAGGTATCAAACCATCTTTCCCTCCAGGGAAAGGGGACCGCGGGGCGGACGGGGAGGGGTTCAGAAGTGGCAGGCAGAGCCTTTCTCGATTTGGCGCCCAGTGGAAACATTTTGAAGGAACCATGGGAGCATTTTAAGCAAAGGAGTGGCATAATCTAATCTCACTTATAATGTGATAGAATTACTCCAGGCTTCCTTTGTGGCTCAGAAGGTAAAGCATCTCCCTGCAAAGCAGGAGACTCAAGTGCTATCCCTGGGTCAGGAAGATCCCCTGGAGAAGGGAATGGCAACCTACTCCAGTATGCTTGCCTAGAGAATTTCATGGACAGAGGAGCCTGGCAGATGACAGTGCACGAAGTTGCAAACAACTGAGGGACTAACACTGGCACTGGCTAGGATTACTCCAGAAGCTGCTTTAAGCAGAGGTGGTAGAAGGCAAGGGTCTAAATGACTGCAGTCATTTAGGTGGGGGTGTTGGGCCTTGGACGAGAGTGGCAGCTATTAAGGGTGACATCCTAGGTCTCGCTGTGATAACAAAACACCACAGCTTTGGTGGCTTACACACAACACACATTTATTTCTCATGGTTCTGGAGGCTTGAAGTCTGCAATTAGGCAAAGGTAGATCTGGTACTGAGAGCTCCCTTCCTGACTCAGAGATCCATCTCTCTAGAGTGTTTTCTATAAGGGTGCTAGTCCCACTTAAGAGGACTCCACCCTCACGTCCTAATCACCTCTCAAAATTGAGCCCTTAATACCACCTTAATACCATGTCTTAATTCTATCACCTTCAAGGTTAGGATATGAACATATGAATTTGGGAGGGGACACAAACATGCACTCTATTGCAGATGGTAAGGGATGGGGCTTCCCAGGTGGTGCAGCGGTAAATAATCTGCCTGCCAACACAGGAGATGCAGGAGATGAAGCAGGTTCGATCCCTGGGTCAAGAAGATCCCCTGAAGAAGAAAATGGCAACTCACTCCAGTATTCTTGCCTGGGAAATCCCATGGGCAAAGGAGCCCAGTGGGCTACAGTCCATGGGGTCACAAAGAGTCAGACATGACTGAACGACTGAGCATAAATACACACACACACACACACAAGAAGGGATCTGATTGAAATCCAAGCCAACAGGATTTACCAGCCATGGGATACGGAGTATGAGAGGAATAAGGAATCAAGGATGACCTCCTGCTTCTGGGCACAATCAGCAGGAAGGATGGAGTCACTAGTACCTGAGATTGGGAAGACAGTGGCAGTGGGAAGTTTGCAAGTGGAAGACTGAGGAATTTGGGACACGACAAATTTGACTTGTCTATTAGACACCAAAGCAGGGGTGTGAAGAGGCAGTTAGAGGTTAAGAGTCAGGAGCTCACACGTGTAGTATGTACCATCGGTTCAGAGATAGAGGCACGAGAATGAGAAAAGGGAAATCTTTGCAACTTAAACTTGCAGGTTAAGAGGGCAGCCAGTACAATTCCCTTTACATCTGCTACCTTATATTTTGCTTCAGCAATTTGGAAGCTTGGTCAGAGTTCACCTGTTTGATGATGACACTTTTCGGAAATTTTCTGCCTCCCTTTTACTAAAAAGTTTGATGTGATTAGCTGGAGATTTTGCGCTTAATTTTATAACTTAGAGATTTAGAGTTTGGAGATTTTTACTATTGACACTTGATAATTTTCTCTTAGACTGCTCAACTCAGAGGTGGTCTTTTTTTAAATCCTGACATTTCAAATATACTTATTATCGTGGAGCTCAGCTTAGCACAAATTGTATGACATCCATTGATCAAGTCATCATATCCATTTAAATGCTTAAAATGAAAAGAAAAAAAAAGTTGGATGATGACTGAATCCAATACAGGTGGTGTGTTTCTGCACCTTCTCTCCATGAAAAACATTAAGGGGATTGTTTTTACCTGCTGTTATTACCATGTTGGGATACATTTCCCACGTGATATCCACATTTTCAAAGGGGAATCTACTGCATGAATGGTTATAATTTCCTTTCACTTTGACAACACTGAGATGGCAAAACCAATGTCAGCCATTGGTCCACACTCAAAGGATAACACGCTGCTGCCCATTTTGCTTCTCACCGACTCCAAAGGCTCATCTGCAAAATCTTATCCAAGGAAACAGTCAGGGTGTCTCTGCCTGCCTCCCCACCTCCTTCTCTCACTTTATAGAAACAGAGGCAAATGTTGCTTAATAAAATTTTAGCTTTTTTTCATGTCTGCTAAATCTAATATTAAAACATGGTCCTCAAGAGAACTATGGCTTGGGATAAAGATTAAGGTTCAAGGATAGATTTTATGCAGCAGGAAAAGAAGGAGAGAGTATAAAACATGCTAAAGTGTATTACCTACAACTGATTCTCATCGCTTCTCTTGTCAGATGCAAATTGAAAAAAAAATCTCAGGATTGGGAATGATTACTTACGGGAAAAGGGAGAGATTTTCTTGAAACACAACAGTTCTTTTGGGAAAAGAAATTCATGAAGGACATGATTTGGTTTTTTCCTCTCCTGGGGTTGAAGTGAAAAGTTGAAAAAGAAAGAAAAAGACATTTCCTTCACCTGCATGTTCGCGGGAGCTCTGGGAAAGGAAACTTATGGACATATCCCCACGCTCCCGGGCTGGGCAGGAAGCGTCTAGCTGCTCTGAGCAGCGAGCGCGGAGGAGCCGAGAACAGCGGTCTACGCTGTCGCTGTCGCAGGCTCGCCGCGTGCCACCCACCTGGGTTGAGTCGCAGCGCGCTTTTGTGCCTTGATCTCGGCTTACATGGGAGATACTGTGTTACCCGTCCTGTTGCCCACTCCGCCCTGGCTTGAGATTTAAATAAAAACAAATTACAGGTCTTAACAGTGATAGATGGACTGCTTTTACATTTGTGTAGAGTATTTTTGCTCAAAGATTAAAGGCTTACGCATTTATCTGCATAAACTAACCTCTGGAGTAGGGTACTGCTGACATTTTCCAAGAAAAATGAATCTCCTAACTTATTCCAAAGAGAAGACTTGGTATTTGTATGGCCAGAGTGACCTTTGCAAGTGCCCTTTCAGATTAGGTGCACTACATGGAAAATTGTGCTCTTACAGTACTCCATAAATCATACCTACCAATTTTCTTTAAAGGGGTATGTAAATATCAGTGTACCAGGTGGGTAAACAACACTAACCTCGTACAAATGGCTTGAAAATTGAAGAAAAGCACCTTATTTTGCTGCTGAAATTGCTTTTGAAGCCCAACATCGGGGCTTGGTTGGTAGAATGCATGAAATGATTTGTGCACAGGGAATAGAAAATGGGCTGATGATAACCACCCTGCACACAGGTCCTGTATTTCTGAGTTCTTTCCAGGATCAAAGATACTGTTGCTGCTTATTATTTTTCTTTGTATATCCCAACTGCATGCACATGTTAAGTGACACCTTGAGCATCTGCATATTTCCAAAATGGTTAGACAGCTATTTTATCTGGTTAATACTTCTAGAGAAGTCTTCTTGTTTTGATCACATAACACTTCATTTAAGAAGAAGGCGGAGGGGAGGAAAAATTTACAGAGAAAAGTAAAGAGAGAAGCTATAGCTTTTGAAACTTCCAAGGTCTTAATATGATAAGCACCATTTTTGTGATTTAGTGGAATGTGTTCATTGCATCTCCTTATTTTAAAATAGGAACAGACAAATGGGAAAAAAGAAAAGTTCCTGCTATTGAGGCATTTTAAAGGAATGACTGCGGCATAAGATACAGTTTGTATTGCATCTGGTCTGATATGAATAGTTTGAAACTCAGTTTTGTACAGTTTTCATAAGCTAGAAATCCTTGAGTTTGACACTTTTGGGAGTTTGTGGCAAAAGTCACAGTTGATATCCTGAGAACTTTACATATAGTAAAATTCACATTTCTTAATCATGTAAGTTGCCAAAGGGGTGAGATTTTTAAAACATATAGTGTTTAAGTAGATAACTCTTGACATTCCTGTGTACTATATAGTACATATGTCATTCAGAAGCAACAAATAAATGGTGGGATACATCATTTTACGAACTAGAAGATTCATGATTGCAAAGACGTCATTTCTCTCAAAATTGGTCCACAGAGCCAATATAATCACCAAATCCCAGCAAGTCTTTTCTGTGTGTATGGAAATCCATTCTTTCTCATGTATTTCTTTTGTCCTTTCAGTTTCTTCTCTTCATTTCGTAACTTCATAAAATGAGTTCTTAGCTCATTCATTTTAAAGATTCCTTACCTAATTTATGTATTTAAAATATAAATTTTCTTCAAAACTCTACCTTAGCTTTATCCCTCAAATATTGCTGTGTAACGTTTCCACTGTCATTCAGTTCTAGGCATCTTAAATTTGTGTTACTTATTTAGTGGTATGCTTTTTTTTAAACTTTTACTTTATGTTGTGTTAATAGTGGGTAATTCTGAAGGAAATGCATTTCCCCCACAGTGTTTAGGACTAAAATTCTACTGAAATTTTTGCTTTTAAATCTGTAGTATATTCAGTGGTGTCACATGGGTAATGGCTAAATACAATATTTCATTTTGTAGGTTTTCATATATTTCATCCAGTGTCCAAGTTCTTCAACAGAGCAGCCATAATGGGAGAAAAAAATCAGATGAAGTGGAAAAGAAACAGATGAAACGGGAAATGTGTGAATTAAAAGGAATTGAGAAGACAGCTTTTTTATTTTTCTTTTTTTAAATGGGCAACTCTAACCTATAGTGTCTAAGAATGAATGCATACATGTGTGAAAAGTTGCTTCAGTCATGTTCGACTGTTACCCTATGGACCATAGCCTCCTCTGTCCGTGAGATTCTCCAAGGAAGAATACTAGAGCAGGTTCCCACGCCCTCCTCCAGGGGATCTTCCCCATCCAGGGATCGAACTTATGTCTCTTGCATCTCCACTGGCAGGCAGATTCTTTACCATTGTGCCACCTGGGAACCAATACCTACTGGGCATAACGAATAAGAAAGCGTGCTTCTTAAGTCTGGGGTGGGCAGGGGGGTTGGGGGTAGGCAGAGTGTTCCCAGTGAATTTCCTTCTAAACCTTAAGCACGTGTTCAGCTTTGAGCTCTGCCCCCCTATCATCCTGGAGCACAGTGTTTCACCATCTATACTTTTACACCTTGGTGCATCAGTTTCCTGATGCTCATAAGCACAGTCCTTGAGACCCCTTCCAAACAATATTTCCCTGCTTCCTCCTGAAAAGGTAGAGATTGAAAGTTTTTACTTTGTATTTTTGTAAGTAGAGATTAAAAAGAGTGAGCGCAATTTCAAATTAACCCCCATTAATTAATTTTATTTTTCGCTGTTGATGAAGTCAAAAAGCCTCAGATTTAAAAAAAGAATCTTTTTGAACACAAAATTTCAGAGCATGAAAATTCATAACTGGGTACAGCTATTCTTTTGATATATACATCTAGACCTCTATATTAAGCATCAAATTTAAAAATAGGTAACTTAGGCTCATCAGGCCACAATTTTTTAGCCTGTCTATAGGCAGTTCGTATACCTTCTCCAGTCTACATCAATATATGCTACCTGTCTGGAGAAAATGGGATTACTGGAAAGGATATTTTCATCCAAGGAAAGGGACTGCTCACCTGACCTCATTGTCACTGTGCATCTCTATGGCACATTGTATTTCATAGAATTTTCTTCTTACACCCACTCTTGTCTTGATTCACTCGATAAATATTTATTGACCACCTACTCTGTGCTGGGGGCAGTTCTAGGACTGGAGAATATACCTGTGAACAAACAAAACAACAAGAACAATAAAATCCTTGCCTCAAGCAGCAGAATTAATAACACTATAAAATGAGATTAGCCACATATAAGCACAGCGTATAAGCAGTTATACCAATATAAGCATATTGTTTGAGAAATGACCTTGTTTTTCACGTCACTTTAAGTTCAACATATTTCCAAGAGTCAAAGAGATCATCTCTTTCGTTTAAAAGTTGGTATGTGAAAGAATAGTCAGTATCTTGCTCTTTACCATATTTTCAAATTGTCTCCATTAATAAAACATTTTGGGGAAATATAATGTATATTATTTAATTTATTTCTAAGAAGGTATGCTCATTTTCCTACAATAGGTAGATTATATGAAACATTAACATTCACCTTTATTAATTCCTATTATTAATCATAATGCTTAGTCTTGAGTCTTTCATACATTTTATCCAACTGGCGTATCCCAAATCAACTTCCACCATCTAGGTTTTCTACTGAACTTATGGTGGGTGTTATAACACACCTACTCAGCAAACACTGATTTTCTAGTTTTAATTCTTTTGGTCTGATTGCCCTTAATATTTTGAAAAATCTGAAAGAAAGGTTAATTTCTTTCATTTATTTCTTCTAGCAGCTAACATAATGCAGACAGGAGGAGTTCAATAAATGCATTTCTTTTCTGCTAAGTTCTAAATCAGGGTCTTCTTTATTTTTTAATTACTCAATTCTAGATTCATTAAAATAGCAGAAGGATTTTTCATGATAAGTACTGAAAAATGACAATTTTTTCAAAGAAAGATTTTCATGTTAGAAAAAATCCATTTCAATAGGACATTTTGTTAAGCAAAATAAAATGTGCCCATGACATTAAAAATATACATACGCAAATTAAAAACTTCTATCTCCCTAATTAGAGAAAGTGATCCTGCATATTTCACACATTTTAAATCAACAGTAGGGAGACCACAAGGTCTCTAATAGACAGAATTTATATATATATTTATATACATATATATGGTTATATATATTTATAAATATAAATGTGTACATATTGAATACTGCTGACTTTTGTTTTTTTAAGAAAGAAACATCAGACTCCAAATTTTCAACATTTAAGAAGTATAAAAATGTTAAGTGGGAAAAAACCTTTAGATCTCACTTTATATTTTCAGTTTTATGTGCTTGTTCAGTTAATTTTACAAATACAACACAGATATGAGAGCTAGATTTGATGTGAAATAAAAATAGATAAAAATGTACTTGCTCCATTGACATTTGGGGGTAAATTTTATATATAACTTTTAATGCTAAACGTAATGTGACCTACAAGTCCGTGTTGAATCCTAAAGCCACCATGTCGATTATCAGCTCCCTTCTTTGATAATTCAGACTCTCTCTTCTTGGACAACTGCCCATAAATGGACAACTAAGAGGCTATTTGGAGATCTGATGCTACTTGGAGAGCTGATGAAAACGGGAGAAAGTGAGAGCGCCTCCATAGAGCTGTTCTTGGGTAAAACTTGGAAAAGCAGTGCTTCATCCTTCCTTTCTTCACATCCCCTTTCCCTCCAAACAACGTCTTCCTTCACTCCAAGGCCATCTATTGCCATCACTGTACTTACTGACCTTCCAGACTCCTCACTGTGAAGCATCAGCCAGCCTTGTCCACCCTGAAAACACCTCAGGGTCTCAATTGTTTCTTTTTGGCTGTCTTCCTAAGTAAAACGGATTTGTTCTGTGACCCCTTTCCTCCATTCTCTTCATTCTGATAGTTGGCGCATGTAGATGTGCAGACAAAACTGATTTATACTAACTTCTTAAGGGCTGACAATCTACATAGGAGGTTACTTCTCCCAGGCTGACTGAATTTAAGCAAGTAATTCTTAGTTTTAAGGATACATTTTTCAGATCTTTCTCCAGACCAGAGATGGGTCAATGTTTCCCATTGCGAAAGGTCAGGTTATAAATATCTTATATATTGAAGATGATATGCTTGGTTTCCTCAGCTCTGCCATTGCAGCTTGAAATTAGCCATAGACCAAAGGTAGAATGGCAGACTGTCTTTCTGAGACAGGAAGGAGGCAGGGCACAACCTTTGAAAAAAAAAGTGAGAACCATTGAGGGCACTACATAAACTAGTTAAAACCAAGTAGGTCCAAGATGGCAGACAGTTGGCCTCTGCTAGACCTCAATCCTCAGTATAAGTTCAGTTCAGTTCAGTTGCTCAGTCGTGTCCAATTCTTTGTGAGCCCATGGACTGCAGCATGCTAGGCCTCCCTCTCCATCACCAACTCCCGGACTTTACTCAAAGTCATGTCCATTGAGTCAGTGATGCCATCCAACCATCTCATCCTCTGTCGTCCCCCTTTCCTCTCACCTTCAATCTTTCCCAGCATCGGGGTCTTTTCAAATGAGTCAGTTCTTTGCATCAGGTGGCCAAAGTACTGGAGTTTCAGCTTCAGCATCAGTCCTTCCGATGAATATTCAGGACTGATTTCCTTCAGGATTGACTGGTTGGATCTCCTTGCTGTCCAAGGGACTCTCAAGAGTCTTCTCCAACACCACAGTTCAAAAGCATCAATTCTTCGGCGCTCAGCTTTCTTTATAGTCCAACTCTCTCATCCATACATGACCACTGGAAAAACCATAGCCTTGACTAGACAGACCTTTGTTGACAAAGCAATGTCTCTGCTTTTTAATATGCTGTCTAGGTTGGTCATAACTTTCCTTCCAAGGAGTAAGCATCTTCTTATTTCATGTCTGCAGTCACCATCTGCAGTGATATTGGAGCCCCCCAAAATAAAGTCTGCCACTGTTTCCACTGTTTCTCCATCTATTGGCCGTGAAGTGATGGGACCGGATGCCATGATCTTTGTTTTCTGAATGTTGAGCTATAAGCCAACTTTTTCACTCTCCTCTTTCACTTTCATCAAGAGGCTCTTTAGTTCTTCACTCTGCCATAAAGGCGGTGTCATCTGCATATCTGAGGTTATTGATATTTCTCCCAGTAATCTTGATTCCAGCTTGTGTTTCCTCCAGCCCAGCGTTTCTCATGATGTACTCTGCATATAAGTTAAATAAGCAGGGTGACAATATACAGCCTTGACGTACTCCTTTTCTATTTGGAACCAATCTGTTGTTCCATGTCCAATTCTAACTGTTTCTTCCTGACCCACATACAGATTTCTCAAGAGGCAGGTCAGCTTGTCTGGTATTCCCATCTCTTTCAGAATTTTTCGCAGTTTATTGTGATCCACACAGTCAAAGGCTTTGGCACAGTCAATGAAGTATAAATAGATTTTTTTCTGGAACTCTCTTGCTTTTTCAATGATCCAATGGCTGTTGGCAATTTGATCTCTGGTTCCTCTGCCTTTTCTAAAACCGGTTTGAATATCTGGAAGTTCACAGTTAACATACAGTTGAAGCCTGGCTTGGAGAATTTTGAGCATTACTTTACTAGCGTGTGAGATGAGTGCAATTGTGCGGTAGTTCGAGCATTCTTTGGCATTATCTTTCTTGGGGACTGGAATGAAAACTGACCTTTTCCAGTCCTGTGGCCACTGCTGAGTTTTCCAAATTTGCTGGCATATTGAGTGCAGCATTTTCACAGCATCACCTTTTAGGATTTGAAAGAGCTCAACTGGAATTCCATCACCTCCACTAGCTTTGTTCATAGTGATGCTTCCTAAGGCCCACTTGCCTTCACATTCCAGGATGTCTGGCTCTTTGTGAGTGATCACACCATCATGATTATCTGGGTTGTGAAGATCTTTTTTGTACAGTCCTTTGTAACTCGCCACCTCTTAATATCTTCTGCTTCTGTTAGGTCCCTACCATTTCTGACCTTTATTGCGCCCATCTTTGCATGAAACATTCCCTTGGTATCTCTAATTTTCTTGAAGAGATCTCTAGTCTTTCCCATTCTATTTTTTTCCTCAATTTCTTTGCACTGATCACTGAGAAAAGCTTTCTTATCTCTCCTTGCTATTCTTTGGAACTCTGCATTCAAATGGGTATATCTTTCCTTTTCTCCTTTGCTTTTGGCTTCTCTTCTTTTCACAGCTCTTTGTAAGCCCTCCTCAGTCATTTTGTATCCTCAGTATACACTCATAATACATCAGCAGGTTTCCCTGATGGCTCAGCTGGTAAAGAATCTTCCTGCAATGCAGGATACCCCAGCTCGATTCCTGGGTTAGGAAGATCCCCTGGAGTAAGGATAGGCTACCGACTCCAGTATTCTTGGGCTTCCCTGGTGACTCAGATGGTAAAGAATCCACCTATAATGTGGGAGACCTGAGTTTGATCCCTGGGCTGGGAAGATACCCTGGAGGCGGGCCTGTCAACCCACTCCAGTATTCTTGGCTAGAGAATCCTCATGGACAGAGGAGCTGTCAGGCTATAGTCCATGGGGTCGCAGAAAGTCAGACATGGCTGAGTGACTGAGCATACAATACACCAACAAGCTAAATGACACA
This sequence comes from Okapia johnstoni, assembly GCA_024291935.2. Classification (NCBI taxonomy): domain Eukaryota; kingdom Metazoa; phylum Chordata; class Mammalia; order Artiodactyla; family Giraffidae; genus Okapia; species Okapia johnstoni. Next base: position 8,401,504 of record CM044326.1, read on the forward strand.
CCCATGGCTCTATGACAGTTCTAGAGGATGACCATAAAAGCCCAAAAAGTGGGCAGTGGCCCAATTCTTGGAAATTCCCGCCTCTTCCTCAATTCTAATGAGTTAGAACAACCCTCCCACTGACTAGCTAATATCCTATGAATTGCCGTAAAAATGGACAACCCTGTATCCTGTGGCCTCTCGCCTTCTGAGATGGCACAGAGACAGAGCTGTCTAGGGAATGTGCATCTCCCTGAATAAACCTTCTTTCACTTTTCTATGGCTTGCTCTTGATTCTCTCCTGCCCAAAGCCAAGAGCCCACATTCAGTGGTCATCCCAGAGACTCACCTGAGACCTGGGATGTGATCATCCTCTCAGGTCCTACTTTATTTCCTGAAACATTTCCATAGACTTTATATACAAAAAACAAGAAGTGGGTTGGCATTGGCCCGGAGATCACAGTTTCAAACACTGTCTAAATTAATTAAATAATTGGGGTGGGGATGAAGTGGACAGAGAGATCCTTTCAACCCCCATAAACCCATACCACATAGTTAATTATTCTCATGAAAAGTGTTCCTGAATCAGTGTCATAAATGGGCTCAGCCATATTTTCTAGCAACAATTATTTAAGTTATATTAAAGACATTAAATGTTCAAAGTCTCTATGTAATTTGTCTCCCACCTCCTGCTTTTCTTTTTTTTAATGGAATATAGCCCAGGAAATTCTATTTCTCTCTTACAAGCAGACAGATTTCTTTTTATTACCAAGTGTCAGTCCAGCTTCTCTTTTTGCCTTGGCCATTAGGAAGCTCACAGAAATGCATTGTGCTCTATCTTTGTAGCTTTTCTCAGTCTTTATAAAACTTTCTCATCTTCTTCCCCTTAGGCTTAAAGTTTTTCTCCTGCATTTGTTGTTAATGGTTTATTGCAATGTTCACTGCAGTTACTTCTAGTTTATGCTGGGAAAGATTGAGGGCAAGAGGAGAAGAGGGCAACAGAGGATGAGATGATTGGATGGCATCATTGACTCAATGGACATGAGTCTGAGCAAACTCTGAGAGACAGCAAAGAACAGGGAAGCCTGATGTGCTGCAGTTCATGGAGTCACAAAGAGTCAGACACAAGTTAGCGACAGAACAACAACAAAGAAATAGAATAGAGACTGAAGAAAAGTACATAGCATTTTGGAAGGAAGAATGGTGCTTTTGCTTCCTGGTGAAACTTGAAGCCACTTTGCAAACCTTGTCAGCCCAGCATATATGCTTCAGACTAGTGTCTTTGGCCATATTGCAGGTTGAAAGTATTTCCCTACAATTGTGCCAATAGACAAAACAGTCTGTTAGTCCAGACGCCTTATGGAAGGTGTATCACTTTCTGTGTTTGTAAGTGACCTGATTCTGGCCACGTGGAGATCACATCCAACCTCTGCAGGTGGCTGACTGCCAGGGATGGGGCCTTGGTGAGAAGCTGCTGCAGCCAGGCCCAGCAAGCAATTCCCTCCTGATGGTGTTGGCAGCCCAGGGGCACTGGCTGGCTGCTCCCTGGGATCTCTAAAATAATCAGAGGGCCTCCAGATGCCAGCCAATGTGTTGGGATGAAAGAAGAGGTGCAGGGTGAGGGAAACCACTGCTGAGCTAACCCTAACATGGAACCATCCCCTCCTAACCTATCTCAAAGATCTGGAGGCAGCCTGGCAGCTGAGAGAGGCAGTGGGCTGGCAGCTGGAAGATGTGGACACAATCCAGTCTCTATGACAAGGCCATTGTCTCAACGACAACGTGACCAAGGGTAATTTAAAACTTTAACCAAACTCTTGGCCCCCAGATAACCAACATTCAGCAGTAGAGGAATATTTCTTGAACAGGAGGATGACTCTCTCCCCCTTTCTCACTCCAGTCCTACCTCCCACTTCTCTCAAATCCTAGCTATACAGCTGAGCTAACCTGTGGCCAACTCTTTAGAGTAATTAACTGTTGCAGTGTCAAGTCTCTTGTTAGATAAAAACAATCTCATTGGGGAAAATCGTGCATAAAGATATCAAGTGTTTATTATATACATATATTGTTTGCTATATATATATATAAAGTATATGTTTATACATATAAGCATATATATATATATATGTATGTGTATATATATATATATAGTATTTACTAATGCCAGTGAGCTTCCCTGTAGCTCAGACGGTAAAGAATCCGCCTGCAAGGCAGGAGACCTGGGTTCAATCCTGGATCAGGAAGATCCTCTGGAAAAGGGAGTGGCAACCCACTCCAGTTTTCTTGCCTGGAGAACCCCCTGGACAGAGGAGCCTGGTGCACTAGTACATGGGGTCACAAAGAGGCAGACACGACTAAGCAATTAGCACTACTACTACTAACGCCAATACATATATGTATTATGTATTGTGGCCAACTACTTAGTAGTTTAATGCAATAAGGCACCTTGTTGCAACCAAGTAGATAGCTGATATTTTTAGCCTCCAATATCTCCAAATTACTCCAGGTAAATGGGATGTCATACCAGTATTTGGTACTGACTGTGTCCCTCTTCAAAACCCCTTTTTAGGTATCAGGCAAATCCAAGCAGAAGTGTCGTGGTCCTAAAGACTGCATTACTCAGATGTTGTCAAGGATGTGATGCTCTTCAAGGAAGTGAGTTAACCTCAGAACTTGTGAGGCCATAAACAGATCTCTTAGAGACACCCTGCTGGGGGTCTCTCAAGACCTGGCTGCAGGACCCAGGATCAATTTTAAATTCTCCTTATACCCACGATGACAGTTGTCCACCTGGGTTGTAGCTTGGGGTAGTACTCCCAGCAACTGAGTGGAGGAGATATCAAGACTTTGCAAAAGCACAGAGTTCCTAAAATACATGGCATAGACTACATTATTCCCAGGTCTGTCATGTGTTGTTTCTAAACAGTGCAGAAAAATCAACCACAGTTAAGCAAAGAACCTGGAACACATTATTGTGAATAAATGCACCATATCTATGAGGCTTTGAAAATATGAACTATACCCCTTGGAAAAATGCCTTTATTTATTTATTTTTCCATTCCTAAGGGTCAGAGGTGCCCTAGCCGAGAAGGCAGAGCTCTTCATGATGACACACCTTGTGATGAGACAGATGTCATTGACTGGAATCTTGCGAAGCAGCTGAAGAGGAGGAAGGGGAGAGCTGCTGGAGCCCGTCCGGTGCGGACCTGATGGCGCAGTCCTAATGTGCCATTGTGTTGTCAGGCTTCGCTGATCCTCAGATCAAAAGAGCTATCTATCTTCCCCAGATCTATACAGATCCGTCCTGGGTCAGAAGAATAATCAATAACCCTTAGTTCTCACTTCACAAAAACAAAGGTGCGGTTGGTTTGTTTACTTTTCAGATTGTGTCTTGATGAGACATCATTAGTGGGCATGGTGGAATGAAACAATGTGCGTGGCTAACTCCTCAGTTTCCATTTCAGGATGTGGCATGTCACGCAGAGGCAAACCCACACATGATGTTCAGAGAGAGCTCCCGGGAGCAAGGGGGCACACACGCCTGGGCCGGGAAGGCAGGACGTAATGAAAAAGCTATCGAGGATTAGAGATGAGGGGACATTAGAGACAATGCAGTGCGAACTCCACATTTTACAGGTAAAGAAATTGGGGCTCTAAAAGGCTGTCAACCTGCTGAAGGTCACTTAGCTAAATGAAGTCGATATGATATGATACACCTGCTTGTAGATATATCGTTATTTCTTGCCTGTTATGGACAGTAGTTAGGGCTTATTACTATCGGTTGGAGTTTTGTATATTCTTGGCAGGTTGTCTTATTTTCTTAGTAAGGTGCAGGCTATCAGGGAAAGATAATAAGCTTTTAGAGTCAGAAGGGCTTGCGTTCAAAGCCTGGCCTGTCATAGACAAACTGAATCATCTTCTGTGAGTTCCTTACCTCCAAGAGTTTGCTTCTTCATTGCCATCCTAAAGATAATAATATCTGCGTCTTAAGGTTGTTGTGAGAATGAAATGGAAATAATAGTTTAAATTGTCTAGCATGATTCACGGCATGTAGCAGGGTTTGACCCGTACTTGCTTCCTCCCCTCTCTCCCTTTCCTCCACTGCAGTGTAAGTTGGTTCTAACGATTTGATGAGAATTTGTCTTTTTCTGCCATAGCTACTCCTGGAATGTGAATAACAGAATTTCTGTCTGTCTGAAAATCTGCATAGATGATACATAGGTAGATGGATAGATAGATAGACAGGTAGAAAGCCAGGTAGATAGATAATAGATAGAAGCATATATGTGCAAAACTGAATAAGTTATACCCATAGATAGGGGCTTCCCTGGTAGCTCAGTTGGTAAAGAATCTGCCTGCAATGCAGGAGACCCCAATTTGATTCCTAGGTCAAAAAGATCCCTGGAGAAGGGATAGGCTACCCACTCTAGCATTCTTGGGCTTTCGTTGTGGCTCAGCTGGTAAACAATATGTCTGCAATGCAGGAGACCTGGGTTCAATCCCTGGGTTGGGAAACTCCCCTGGAGAAGAGAAAGACTCTCCACTCCAATATTCTGGCCTGGAGAATTCCATGGACTTATAGTCCATGGGGAGGCAAAGAGTCAGACACAACTGAGCAACTTTCACTTTCACTTTCATGCCCATAGATAAATGTATGCATGTGTGTGCTAAGTTGCTTCAGTCGTGTCTGACTCTGTGACCCCACGGACTGTAGCCTGCCAGGTTCCTCTGTCCATGGGATTCCCCAAGCAAGAATACTGGAGTGGGTTGCCATTTCCTTCTCCAGGGGATCTTCCCCAACTGAGGGATTGAACCCTGGTCTCCAAGATTGCTGGCAGATTCTTTACTGAGCCACCAGGGAAGCCCAAATATACGCATACATGTTATGTTTGTTCAGCATATCCATATATGCAAGTGAAATGGGCTCACCAAGAGAACAAAGGTAAAAGCTAAGTACCAGGATGTAAACTTTATTAACATTTCAATATAAATGAAGAGAAGCAACAAAAAAAGATCTCAGATAATAAAATAAAAACAACCACCATGAGGAACAAAACTACAACAAAAATAATGACTAATATAACTGAATCCCACTGAGTCAAGATCCATAAAAACATAATGTTCTTTAGAGTAACATTCCATGATTATTTCTCAAACCAAAGAATGGTATGATAACTAGTTTCCCTGCGTACTGAAATAGTGAAGCTGAATTAGGCCTCTGTATCCCTCAAGGAGTTAAATCCTGGAGACAGAGTTTGGGACAAAGCAGAAAAGAATAGCTTCATTGCTTTACCAGACCAAGGGGTCCACAGTGGGATAAAACTGCATGGCCCAACCTGGAGGGGGTAGTAAGGAGTTCTATGATAATGGTTCAAAGAGGATGTGATCAGCTTGCAGACATTCTTCTGACTGGTTGGTGGTGAGTTATTTGGGAGTGAGCATCATCAACCTTCTGATTCCAACTGGTTGAAATCTAGTGCTTGTGGGCAACATACAGTTAGTTTCTCCCATTAGGTAGGGGCTTCAGCATCTGCAGAACAGCTCAAAGATATTGTTATGTATATTCCTTAAGAGGGAATCAGGATCCTGCCCTGAGGCTGTACTATTTTTTTTTCTTCTTTTTGACTGTTCCTCCCTTGTTTCTGCATCCCCTCCATTCCCTAATCAGATGAGTTGGAACTCAGGGAAGGTCATGGAGGCTGAATGAAGCCTATGTCCTGCAATCACAGAAAGGCTTTTGTGCCCAGGACCCCCACACAGTCCTGCTTGGTCTCAATAGGTGTCCTCAAGCTATTCCAAAATATCCCAACTGGAGAAGTGTCCAGAAAACTGAGACAGGTGAACTGAGCTGGTTCGCAGTCAGTATTCGGCTCCAGTTGGTTTTCAGTTTTCACTTTAGTTTCCTTTTCCTGGGTCTCATTCCCCGTGGTGGGAGGCCACAGGGTCAGTCACTGAGAAGATGCTCAAACCGGCCTGGACATCACACAGAACCCTGGTCATGATCCTAACAGTCTCCTCTCAACTTTTGCCTGGACTCCCTATAAATGACTTCTGCAGTTATGCTCTGAAACTCAGAAAATTCTCCAAGCTGTGTGTCCTCTTGGCCTCATACCTGCCCACTAAAATCTGCCTGTCCAATTTTTCTCCTGTTAAGTCATTTATACTCAGATTTTCAGGTCTATGGCTTGCAACCTAACCGGATGGTCAGCCTAGCTTTGATTTTATTTTCTCTGTAAAGCAATGCCTCTCTGTGGCCTTGGTCACTAATCCCTGGGTGTCTCCCTCTTTTATTTGAGTCAGGCCTGTGAAACATTGTGTAGCATTCCCCTGGGAGTGAACATTTGCCTGCTGGAGTTTCTGCTGTTCTTTCTTAGCTCTCACATAGTTCCACTATGTGCTGTATTTGAAGGTCAACATATCCTTTCAAACTTAGAGCTAATTTATGCTATATGCATCCTATTATCATTGAAACATAAAGAGGATAAACTGTATCATCTTTCAGATGTGATGGAAAAGATAATCCAGCTCTAAATGACGAAAAGCAGGTGATTCAGAGGAATAGCCCTCGTGTTTTGATGCCCTGCTAAGTTTCTTGGGCATTCTGCCATCCATTCTCATGGCAGACCAGCAAAGATGGAGACATCATGTCTACTTTACAAACAATGAGTATGATGATGTGGGACTTGACTCCCATGCCTAAGTCACACGCTAGGAAGTAGTAGAGATCAGATTTGAACCCAGCTCTGTGAAGTGAAAGTCACTCAGTCGTGTCCGACTCTTTGCCACCCCATGGACTACACAGTACATGGAATTCTCCAGGCCAGAATACTGGAGTGGGTAGCCTTTCCCTTCTCCAGGGATCTTCCCAACCCAGGGATCGAACCCAGGTCTCCTGCATTGCAGGCAGATTCTTAACCAGCTGAAGCTACCAGGGAAGCCCCGATCCAGCCAGATGAAAGTTCCCCATTATTCAACTTACCCAGGCCAGTCGTATTCCTCAACGGTTCAGAATTTTTCTATAAACTTAGTTGCCTTTAGCAGAAGAGCCTGAATAGTATATCCACGGACCTCAAAGCCTCAGCCATCACCAAGAAAATACTGTTCAGGCTCTTCTGCTAAAGGCAACTAAGTTTGTAGAAAAATTCTGGACCGGTGAGAAACATGACTGGGCTGGGTAAGCTGAACAGTGAGGAACTTTCATTGGGATGATACAAGTTGCCGAGAAACCTAGAGAATTAGCCTAGACAAGAGAGCATGTAAAGGGGCAGGACTCAGAGTTATAGCTCTCCTGCTTTTTTCTCCTGCTACTTTTCTTGAATATTCTTTGAGAAGCAACTCTGTGATGATGAGGACAGGATGAGGTGAAAGGGTGACATAGATAAGAAGCACCTAAGACTACGTGAAGGAGCAGTCTAACAAGTAACACTGTGCAAAACTTTCCCCAAAGGAACCAGAGAGCTCCTTACAGCTACATGTATTTCAAGTAGAAGCTTTGGAGATCATTTAAAGATATTATTAGAACGCAGTCAGATACCTAAATGGCAGCTGGTATGACTGAGTGCTTACACAGTACCAGGTATTTTCCTGGAGACTTTGCACATGTCTCAATCTTCCCAACAACACCCAAACCTGGATATTATCCCATTTGAAAGATGAGAAAACTGATGGTTAGAAGGGTGAAGAATTTGCTCGAATTGAGATCTGGGATCCGAGCGCAGCTAGTAGGCATCAGAAGTCTTGCTTTTATCCAAGAGGCCTTGAATGGCCCTGCTAACTTTGAGATTGTATGAAAACCACCTTCCCTTTCAAGATGAGAGGTAATAACTTCTCTGTCTCCCCACACTCACAAATATTGTCCATTTATCATCAAATAGTGATCCTATGGTCTTATTTCTTTACCATGTCAATGCCTAGCACATTAAAATGAACAATAACTGAGAATAATGATGAGTGTCCATTAAAAGAGAACAAATTAAAGCTAGATGATGCATCTTTACCAACACCTCTGCAATGCACATGACAGGTCTCTGATACTTAAGGACATATTCAAAGAAAATGCCACTTTGAACTATAAATTTATTTGCACTAAAGCAGCGAAGCATTGCCTGCCCCCTGCATCTATCTCACAGGAGATTCAGAGCCCAGTTTTGACAGCAAGCTCTAATAATAAAAAGGTTTTAAATGTAAGGTATAACAGCATTCCAATCAGTGCTTCATCAGGGTTATGCTTTTCAAATTATATTGTATCTGCTTTCACGTCCTGCCTAGTATTTGCAATAAAAACAGAAGTGCTTAAGAAAATCCTTGATCTGTGCATGTATATTTTTAATATTAATATGTCAGGCCAGTGGCAATAAGGATATTAGGGAAATGACGGAATTCTCCCCCAGCTGGACATGTTAATTGAGAAGCCAAGTCTGGGAGGCAAAGTTCACATTTGTGCAGATGGCGGGACAAAGGCGGGTGTCGACGCAGGTCAGTGTCAGCCCCAATCCAGGCTCTAATGGTTCAAGTCTCTGCTTTCTCTGCATCATCTGGTCCCTCTGGGCTGTGTAGGCTGGGGAAGTCTGTCTCTCCAGTATATATATATTTTTTTGCCCTTGACTCTGAGGTAGTAATTACTCGTGAGATGTCAATGTGCTTTCTTTTAAAAAGAGGGGGGAAAAAAGCAGAGGGAAGGAAAAAAAAGTTTAATCTTTCTGGTTGGAGGAAATATAAATTACCCCTCACTCTGCCCATTCCCTTTCAATCCCCCAACAAAAATAAAAAGAGAAACCACCTTATTTGGGGAATGGAGAATGTTATAATCACCCCAAAATAAGGAGCTGAGATCTTATGGACTCAAAGCGGTGACAGAGCCAATGCTTACTTCCTTTTTTATCTGGATAGCTTTAGACTTTATCCGCATTTATTACCAATTTTCCACCCCCAATGTATTGCCTTTAATATGATTTTGTGTCTTGCTACCCACCCATCAAGTACAGTAGTATGGTACCAACAGTCTTTAATAGTTTCAGTTTCCTAAGTGATATAATAATTTATTATCTCTAATTAAAATTCAGAGTTTGGCTTTCAGCATGAGTCTGGAAGCGAAGCCTGTTTTAATGAAAAGAGCAACTGTGAGCTTTAAATTTCTTTATGAAGGAGATAACTTATGTAATCACTGGTAACCTTTTTCAAGAATATTATCTCACTATTTATAAAACAATGCCTTTTTTACTTTAGAAAATTTCATTTGCATATGAAAAATATATATTTATTGATGCTTTTGACTGATGCACATTTTCCATTCAGGAATGCTCTTTTCAAATTGTTCCTATACCATTGAATTTCTCTTTGAAAACTCTAAGCTATGGTTCTTTAAAAGACATTTTTTATATATACACATATATGTCGATTTTTCAATTGTTTTTTTTTGAAAACAAGTTTTCAATTGTTTCTTTTAAAAATTTCTAATGTGAAAATTCAGAACCTTTTATGCTTCTGAAACTGCTTGTAATAAGCAATGGCACTATTCTTTCCCCTAGCCATGGGCATAGACCTAAAAATCTTTTCTTCCGGAGAAGAAATCATACTGGTGTCTAACTATGATGAGTTCCAGCTAAATATATTTTCAGGCTTCCTCTACAGTATTAGTAGCAGACACGTTAATTTAATTCACAAAATTTTAATCATTGAATCATTTCATTAACAAATACACTTTGAGAAAAGAGGAACCACTTTCTAGTATTGGTGCAGAAATTCGTATTTGAAAGTTTTCTCATGGAGGCAAATAAGCCACGGTTTAGATCATGTGTTTTTAAGCTTCGGCCATGTAACTCATAATGCCCTTCTTCAGGCTCTGGATTTTTCCAGACCATCAGTTTATAATGAATCATTATGATGAAACAGACACCACGGTTTATCTACCGACTACAACAAAAGGAAATGAATAGATCAATGGTTTTTTCCTCCCGTTCTCACCTCCCTCAAGCCTCCGATAATTTCCATATCACTTCTAAGATCTCTCTTCATTTTTTTCAAACTTAGAACCTATTGGTTGAACTTCTGAAATAAACTGAGCAAGTTGAAAATTTTTTTTTTTCCTGGAGGTATTTTAAAATTTATCAGAAATCCATTTGCTCCTGTGCCATCTAAGCACTCCTGGGCTTCCCAGGTCATAAAAAGTTGCTTGCCAGTGCAGAAGAAGCAGGAAACATGGGTTCGATCCCTGGGTTGGGATGATCTCCAGAGTAGGAAATGGTAACCCACTCCAGTATTCTTGCTTGGAAAATTCCATGGACCGAGAAGCCTGGCAGGCTATAGTTCATGTGGTCAGGCATGACTAAGTGACTTTGAGAGAGATTACTTAATAACATTCAAATAAGTGAATGCTATGTATAAAGAAAAAAGTATACACAATACTTTTAAAAGTATGTGAGTAAAAGTAAAAAGTAAAAAATATAAAAGGAAAAGTATAAAGTATTAAATAAATCTGTAACTATGGGATAAAGTGTGAAGTTTCTACTGTTCCTTATATAAATCCATGTTGGTGTGAAACGTGGGAAGCCAGTCAGTGCTCTCAGGAAGTGGAGTCCTATTCACCTGCTAGAACAGAACTGTAAGCTAATGAAAGGTTCCCAGGGAGGGGATTCCCAATGGTTCAGTGGGTAAAGAACCTGCCTGCCACGCAGGAGACATATGAGAGGTGGGATCAATGCCTGGGTCAAGAAGATCCCTTGGAGACACATGAGACGCAGGTTGATTCTGAGTTGGGAAGATCCCCTAGAGGAGCACATAGCAACTCACTCCAGTATTCTTTCTTGGAAAACCCCATGGACTGAGGAGCCTGGAGGGCTACAGTTCAAAGGGTTGCAAAGTGTTGGGCATGACTGAGCGCCTGAGCACACAGCAAACATATAACATGTGTCATAAACATATAATTTATTTTTAAAACATTTGGATAAGCAATAGCTCAGTCTTAACTGTTTGGCTACATTTATTTTTTAATTGATTTAGTTTTATCTTGATTTATAACATCAAGCCCTACCAATTTACACTAGATGAATAAAGCCTAGTAAATACGTCTTTTTGCAATAACGCTTTAACCATCCATAGTGAAAGCAAACCTCCATCTTTTGTAGAAACTTTTATTAGTGTAATTTCACATTTTAGGACATCTCATCATATCAGGTGAAACTGCTTTCTACAAAATATCAGTGGAATAATTCAAAGCAACACAAACTACACTGCTTCTTTTCATCTTTAACTCTTCAGAGTCATTTTGAATGTAACATCCCTTCCTTCTTTCCTCAAGGCACAGAATTTATCTCAGCTGATCTCACCAAATATTTTTTCATCTAATCATTCTAATGATTCCTGGTACCCCTGTTAAACATCCATGCATTTTGCGTTACTGCCAATGGTAAATCTAGGAAATTATAAAATTAATTTTAGACTTGGTCCTCTTTCAGTAATAAGGAATAAATATTGGCGCACTACGGTTAGCGTTAATGCAAATAACAGAAACCCTAGTGTATCCACAGACAATTCATTTATACTCCGATCAATCTGATTAACACTGATTCACCATATACATGGGTTGTTACAGCGTCTGTGTTGCATATGGTCAGTAACAATATAATCAGTTTCTGTAAACATGTCCACAGATCTGGTCTGCATTTCATGATTATCGCCACAGCATATTCACATGAAATTATGGGAAATATTCAAGTCCACAGTCTTTGACCACAGACCCAAGCAGGTGTTTGCTTAATATTTTAGTCAAAGATCAGTGAGTTAAAGGTTAGACCGAGGAGAGTGAGAATAGAAGGGTCACCACACTTGCAGGAGGGGGTGAGACTTGATCTTCTTGGGTCTGGAATAGTCGAACCCCAAGGTCACCCATTAGTGATCCTGCCTTTAAGGACTGTGAGATGTCAACAATAAATTCACCATGCCAGAACCTTTAACCCTCTTAATGCTGTGAACACCAGGAGCCAAGGCCAAAACCCAGAAGGAAAGGACCCAGGGAGAATTATTCACACAATTGTCTGAGGGACGTGACATTTATGTCCTCTAGGCTTTGCCTCTGCTAAAGCAGACAGCTAAGAAAAAAATGAGAAGGTTGTCTGAGGTCCAAACTTTTTATGCAAACAATACATCCGTGCACGGGATATAGACATGAGATAAATATGGTGCAAATAGCATTATTCAATTGTCACATTTTCAGTCTATCACAAGTGTTTTCAAGTAGCAGAGTCTTAAAGGAAGATGCCCCCCACCCCTGCCTCCACATGTAGAAACAATCACTCCATAAGAGATAATGGGATTAACATAAGACATTAGGAAATTTCTTTCTTCGTAAGAACAAGATTTATATAGGAAAGACTACAGATTTTAAGAAAGCCTGATGCTTGGATCGCAGACATAATTTTACTTAACATAACAATCACTTCATCAAGTAGTCAATTCCAAATTTATTGCAAGACTTAAATAACATGAACAAAAACAGCTTACCCTGTGTTGCCACAGTCATTACTAAAGGGAATATGGAAGCTTCCCCTGGTGGTCATTTATGTCATAAACTGACGTATTCTGGGAGCAATGATCCCCACTAAACATCTTGTATGTGTGTCCTAATCATTTCTGAAACCTAATGATTTATCAAATACGTCATCAAATAGTTTTCAAAGTCAACTTCCTCCCAGCAAACATCCGCAGTAAACATGCTTAAATTTCAACCAGCTATGAACATACTGGTGCTACCAACCCAATTTTTAAACTCTTAAACTCTTATTCCATTCCTCAAACACAGATATCAGTTCAACCGACTGTTGGCAAACAGGTTTTTGTTAGCATGCATAGGTCCACTGGATTGAGAAAAATGAGCAAAGTCATTCAACACCTACAGAGCTTAGAGTCATACTGAAGCAGCAACCTAAACAAAGGCAGAGCCAAAACCAAGAAGTGATGAAGAATTATTTTGTAGGCTGATTTTTCAATAGTGGATTCACCGATTTTTTTAAATCCCTGGAATACTGAGCAGCAATTTTAATCTGTTATTATTCTTATCCCTAACTTTGAGTTATGGACCACCCAGCGTTCATCAAGTCTAGAATCTTTCATGGACAGATGCACCAGTTTAGGTGATAAATTATGTGATCGTTCTACCTAGAGGTATATTCTGACAGTCACAATGTGAAGGCGATGACATAGCCTGCTAGATCTGAGTGGCTCCTTACAAAGGACTAAGAACCTACCCCTAAGGAATTTATGGTGCAGCAGGTGGGAGAGAAGGGAAGACTGTTTCAGGTTCAAAATGCTATGGGAGCAGAGAGGAAAAAGAAATGAATCCAGATTAGGAAAATTCACTGTGGCGCTAAAGCAGTAACAGGGAACTGGGATGCAGAGGGAACACCACTGACTCTCTTGGAATTCAATGTACATGAAACAGAGACACAGACCAGGACAGGAAGACTGGGGCATGTGGGGGGTACTTTGAGCATCAATTAAGGAGTTTAGATCCATCCTGTGAGTAACTAGGAGTCTGAGAGATTTTTAGCAGAGAAGTTGTATACTCAGATATCCCTTTCAGGGGGCTCTCTCTCCCTACTATATGTATATATATATATATATGTGTGTGTGTGTGTGTGTGTGTGTGTGTGTTTAGTCACTCAGTCATGTCTGACACTTTTGTGACCGTTTGGACTGTAGCCCAGTAGGCTCCTCTGTAAATGGGATTTTTCAGGCAAGAATACTGGAGTGGGTTGATGTTTCCTTCTCTATAGTATATATATTTATATTATTTTCTAGGCTGATTTTTCAATAGTGGATTCATTGATTTTTTTTTTTTAAATCCATTGGAATACTGAGCAGTAATGGCGATGTGTTATTATTCTTGTCCCCACCTTTGAGCTATAGACCACCCACCCATAAATATACATTTGCTCTCATTCAATCATCTAAACAATGGTAAGAGGCAGGCATTATTATTATGGTTGTTGCTATTGCTATTCTTTCACAAATAAACATTATGAAGGAGATGAAGTTACTTGCCACAGTCAGTCAGGACCAGAGCCTATATTTGAACCCAACTCTGCTCTGGTTCCATCATCTTGCACATAAAACTGTCTCTGGGGAACAGAGGCAGCGCTTAGAGCCAGCATGCTTTGAGAGGTACACAAATACCATTTCTATTTTGCTATTCTGGAAAAACATTGCATAGCACTTTAGTTTTATAATTATTCAAGTCAGTAGAACTTTCTGATTTCCTTTTTGTTCCTTGGAAAAAAAAATAAATTTACCTAGAGACTTAGAAGGAGATACCACAAAAATAGTCCTGTATGGGTTGCTAGATTTCAGGAGACACATGAATTCAATGTGCTTCTTTTTTTTCAGATTTAAGAAATACTTATTAAGTACTTGTTGTTGTTTAGTCGCTAAGTCATGTCCAACTCTTTTGTGACCCTATGAATGGAGTCCACCAGGCTCTTCCGTCCATGGGATTCTTCAGGCAAGGATACTGGAGTGCGTTGTCATTTCCTTCTCCAGGGGATCTTCCCAACCCAGGGATCAAATCCACACCTCCTGCATTGCAGGCAGATTCTTTACCACTTAGCCAACAGGGAAGCCCTTATTAAGTACTTGTGCTGTGTGTGTGTTAGCTGCTCAATCATGTCAGACTCTTTGTGACCCCATGGACTGTAGCCCACCTGGTCCCAGGCCCTTTTGTCCATGGAATTCTCCAGGAAAGAATACTGGAGTGGGTTGCCATTCCCTTCTCCAGAGGATCTTCCCAACCCAGAGATCGAACCTGGGGCTTCCGCACGGCAGGCAGATTCTTTACCATCTGAGCCACCAGGAAGTATTTGTTTCATTTCAATTTATGCTCAAAAGAACCCCCTTCCTTAGTACTCTACTGATCAGATAGAAAAACAGAGGCTCAAAGGGATAGATGTAATTTCTCCCAAAATCAATTTAACAAACAGTGGCATTGTTAGGATTACACATTCAGGTCCAGAGGCTTCCAGCTGCTTCATGAATCTAATCCCAGCTTCTCTCTTTCTGTTCCTTGGGGTAACATGAATGGACTCTTGATTTCACCAGACTCCATGTGCTTCTAAACAATATTTCAAAAATCACTGGTGTATACAACACAACACACTACTTGGATTGGTGAGTCCCAGACTAAATGAACTAAAAGTGCTGGGTTGTGGTGTAAAAACCCACAATTGTCAAAGTCTTCCAAAAAGAGACAACTTCCAGCCTCAATAAAGTCTTTCTTTCTGTCATCCTTTCCATTGCACGAGTCAAGCAAAAAATCCAGCAAAATTAAAAGCAATAGAAACAGCAAACATGAATGAAACAACAAACATTAATGAGACAACAAGCTCAACAGGGAAGAAATAAAATAAAACCCTTTTCTCTAAGTGGATTTAGAGCCATATCATCAGCCTAATGAATGAACATCCAATGGCTTTTCCAAGAAAACTGTGAGCCTTCATTTCTCCGAATTTGTCTAGAGTTACAGAGAGAAAGAAGAAATACATGTTGACCTCTTGTGAAAATATTGATAGACATTCGGGAAAAAGACCCTGAATCATGATCAATTAAAGCCCAACTCCTGGTGAGGTTTGAGAATATTTAATGCATCTTCCAAATCTGCCCCCTCGTCAGGCACACTGTGAAAGATGCTGAGCACACCTGTTTATTTTCCTCTCATTACACAAGAGTATATTTTCGGTTGGAATCATTAGTTCCAACAAATGAAATCTCTATTTTTATTCAAGCAAACATGAGTTGTTTAAATGATTCTGCAAAAGGAGGATATGCACCAAAGACAACAAAATTATGACAACAAATTATATAAACTTTTTTTTAAATCTCAAGTTATATTTTCTTCCCTGAAACTAAAACATCTACAATATGTTTCCGTTTTGGTAATGTGTATATTGTTGGGAATTTTTTTCTCCCAACTTCAAACATCTTTTGAAAAATAGCACATTTTTTTTTCTAAAAATAAGAAATGGCTCTAAAATGGGAGCAGAAAAAATGCTTGTCTCACCATAATATTTTAGAAAAAACCCAGCTGCTTTAAAAACCGAGAGACAAAGAAAGTATATTTCACTATAAATTATTCATTGCACTCATTTTGGATCAATATTTATAGATATTCACATTTTTTTTATAAAACTGGGGAGATTCTTTTAAATGTCATAATTCCCTCCTCAAAGCCGTTGTCAGAAGCACAGCTTAGTGCTGGCAATAACTGAGCACCACTTGAGGCTTATGCCCTATTTTTTCCAGCTTCAGCATCAGGACAGCTGGATACACCGTAGGTTTCTGCCAGTGTCCTAACCAGATCATCCCGTTGCTGACCTTCTACGTTCTGTCAAGTGGCTGCATTTTATAGAAACAAACAAAGAAATGGGTCGCCCTTTCCCACTGAATAAGAATGGAAATGTCACTATCGTGATTCGCAGGATTTAGGGAAAGTAGAATTTGCATTCAATCCTGTGAACCCACATTAATGGAGCAAGGAATATGTTCCTTCTAAACTGGTCTGGGGGAGTCATGGTTACACGTCATAGATTTCAGAGGACTGCTTTCCTATGTTTGGTTTGTTGGAAACAAGTGTGAAGATGAGGTTTAGAATAGGGAGGGGGTCAAATCAAAAAATGCCCTGACAGCATCAAGTCTTACCTGCTTCTTCAGTCTTTTCACGCTTCTGAAAGCTCAGATTTCCCTACTGTGAAAAAAAAAAAAAAAATCAGCACCTCCAGAGCTTATCTTAGATCCTTTGCTAGGAGCACGGCTGCAGTGAAAGAAAGGTGGGTTTCAAAAGCTCCTACAACTATTTCACCTGTGTGGCTTAAGAACCAAAAAAAAAAAAATTTCTCCTTGCACCATCAGAAAAACACTTCTTTGTACCTTTCTCAATAGGACAGTACAAACAGATTTAAGCTATTTAAAATAATATGAAAGTAGCATTCTTTTCTTGATTACCTGTCCTTCTTTTTTACTTATTTACTTATATTTAATTGGAGGATAATTGCTTTACGATATTGTGATTGTTTCCGCCATACATCAGCATGAATCATATCATGCCAGAGGTATACAAATGGGATACGGCCCCTCCCTCTAGAACCTCCCTCCCACCTCCCACCCCACCCCATCCATCTAGGTTGTCATAGGGCAGCAGATTTGAGAGCAGTTGGGTAAGTAAAAGACTTTTGGAAATTCTAAGCAGAGTGAAAAAATTTAGAGATCATCATGATTACTATTACTGGCTACACAAACAATTTTCTTTTCTATTATACTGAAGAGATGGAGCTGGTGAATTTGCATAATTGTGGATGGTTTTGTAGGAACCAAAAATGAAATCTAAATCTCAAAGTCTAGGAGATACTGCAGCCAGGTACCCTCATCTGGGTCTTGGAAGCCTTCATCTCCCTGTGTCACAAATGGGCGGTCCCAAAACAATGGCTGGGCTTTCAAAGAGCAAGAGGATTCAGCCACAAGGCCAGTGTTGACACTGAATGCTACTGTGAAAAACTTGCGCCTTTTATTCTTGGTCTTAAAATGATCCCTTCATTAAAATGGTTCTTTTCAAAAAATGCATTGCCTTCCCAGGTAGTAACAGCAATTCAGTCACTGACTATATTAAGGTATGTAATTTAGAGTATTTTGTTAATGATTTTAGCTGCAGAATGCTTTGGCAGTCTTCAGGTTGAGGAATGTTATATCAAACAATCACTAATATCAAATAATACCTTTAAACAAAAAGCACTGTATGCAAACTTTGATACATATCAAAAGAGTTATGATAACCCTTCTGGAAAATGATTGATGTAATCTGAGCATGATTTTTTTTTTTTCCTGAGTAGGGTACAAGTCACATTCTAGCAAATAAAGGAAAAAGCATTTCAGTTATATTTATTTTTCCAATATACAGGTCCATCTCCAATTTCAGATACTTTTTTCCTCTTTCTTGATCAAAAAGCATGCCTACTCAGGGCCAATACACAACCTTTCTATTGCTATTTTAAACCCCCTGTGTCTCCAGAGAATGCTGATGGAGTTCAGCATCTTGCTTGAAGCCTGAAGCCATTTCCTCAGAGTCTTCCCTACAAGACTCCAATGCCTCAGTGACTTTCTGCTTCAGCAGTTCCATCTTTGGGGCACGAAGATTGATTTTCTTTCTTCCTACAAGTGAAAGTCCAGAGTGTGAACCCCCCCGCCTGGTACCCAGAGGGACCGACAATACAACCACCAGGATCAACTTGAAAAACTCGTCCAGCGGGAGCCTTCCCACCACCTCTGTGCTTCTCACTAGGTTAAGTGCTCCATATATCAATGAAAGCAAGCCCTGCTAACCCGAGTTCCCACAGCAGCTGCCTGCAAAAAGCTCAATTTTTGCAACCCTCCGTGTCTCCTGCATAGAAAGTCTACAAGCTGCATAATAGTACACTCATGGACACTCAGGATGGATTTTGGTATGGGGGTCTGAAAATCACATCCTGGTCTAGGGCTGCGGTGAAAATAACAAAGTGCTTAATTGATCAGGAGATCGTTAATGCAGTCGTACATGTATGTGCAACTTACAAATATTATTTATGGTCGTTTTTAACACTCAGACTTCTTTAACATGTAAATAGACTGCTTAGAAATAAAAGTTTTCATGTTTCAAAACTAGGGAAGTCCCCTTTTAAAACAGACTTAACAGTCTTAGGAAAATATTTGGATTTTTAATGGACACAGTTGGAGAAAGGAAAAGACAAGGTTTAGTGAGCATTAATAATATATTTGTTTGCAGGTGGATTTTTTCTGTGCCTTAAGAAAGTACTTTTCTCTTCTATGCCAAGGAGAGTGATAGAAGAACACGGTAGTGGAGGTAGATAGGGGAAGTTTAGAAATATAATCTGAACACACATGAAGGAGAGCAACCAGATTCCACACTAGCAGCAGTGTGGACCTGTACACTTATTTTAAAAGTACCATATTCTTTTCCTATGTACAAAATAACATTATGTTCGATTAATGTCAAAGGTATGAGAATAAAGATATGGTATGTTTCCTAAGCTCTAACTCTTTGCAAATAAAACAAATAGTAATATTTAGAAGAGCTCAAACTAGAAAAGCATTCAAGTCACTTTAATAGAAATTACACTGTGATCTTAGAAAAGCATTCAAGTCACTTTAATAGAAATTACACTGTGATCTTAGCTGGGATGGGTGTTTGTCACTTCCCCATCAATATTTGACCACTGACGTTTTATAGAAGAAAATTGCAAAAAACTCCCCTCAATCCTTTGAAAAACAAATCAAGCGAGTAAATATTGCTTTATCTAAGCACAAAAACACTCTCAAAATGGTTATTTCCAGGACTTCCCTTGAAATCCAGTGGGTAAGACTTCACCTTCCAATGCAGGGACTGAGGGTTCAATCCCTGGTTGGGGATCCGAGATCCCACAGGCCTCAGGGCCAAAAAGAAACATAAAACAACAGAACCAATGTTGTAATAAATTCAACAAAAACTAAAAGTGGTGCAGCCACAAAAGAATCTTTTAAAAAAATGGTAATTTCACTATTTTGAACTAATCCAGAGTTTACTGAAAGTTGATTACATTGTTACAATATTTCAAAGTTGAAATTTACAAAAAATAACTTACTGTAATGTGGTCTGTCTTTGAAATCACCTGTAACACATATCTTTAGAGAAATAAGTGCTGTATCTTCTGATGATATATGAATTTAAATGTGGTTTGTTTTATTCACAAAGTGATTTATAGCATATTTTGCTTTCTATATTGTACCCACCTAATACTTTTGGATAAAAGTTGCCAAATAAACATTCTTTATCATGTCAAATGCATACCAGTCATTTGCATCCTTTACGAAGTCTCTCACATTTTCAAAAGAACCTATTGAAATAAAATTTGAAGAAATCGTTCATAAATGGAGCTGGAAAGAACCTCTCCAACATCTGCAGATTTAAATGTTAAATTCCTATCAAAATTTATCACAGTGATAGGGAAGCACATAATCTTATAAAGAAAAGGAAGCACATTTATCTTTAATATTAGAAATAAATAAAAAACAGAAGAGATTTATTGTCCTTCTTCCACCCTCATTAGCAAAAATCTAGCAAGCAAACTATCACAAGTAGTGTTGACTTAGCAACATTTTTTTTGGGGGGGTGGGAGTGGTGGTGAAAAGGGTAGATTAAAATGATATATGTCAAATATTAGTAGCCTTTTAAGAAGCCATCGCCCATGGCCCTTAACCCCATACAGATGGCAAATCAGGTGCAGAGCAAACGAAATTAAGATGATAGTGTGTTGACAGGAGCAAGTAGATTCCAGTTTTCATCTCCGCAGACAACAGGAATGACATCACATCTTCTCAAACTGACACCTTAATGAATTTAGCAACACCTGAACTTTTCTGGCCCCGGACACCTTTGACACCGGGAGGTCCTTTCGTGTCGGTAATAATAGGATTCTGTATCACTCCCCCACTCCGTATTTGATGCCAGAATTACCTTTTGGGCCCTCACAAGTTGACAGGGTTTCATTTTGCTTCCTCTTTTAATGACGTCTTCTTTGCAGGTGAACTGAAGATGTAATGACTTCCTTTTTTGTCCTGGAGGATTCCTAAATGTCATTGAGAGACCCAAGACATCTCAATCTGGCTTAATGCAAACAGGAAGCCAAGGTTTTTAAAGGTGAAATGGATCTTGCTAATGAAGAAGTATCGCTCTTCCTGGGGCAGGCAGCTTGTTAGTTCGAGTTAGGTGAGTGTCACGGGTTAGGGTTCAAGCATGACACGGGGTGTGACTCAAGATGTCATATTTTATTTACTGGGCTTTTAAAAAAAAATCATCGAATGCTTGGGCAATAAAAACAGGGAACCCTTTCTGCATTAGGCAGCAATCCGGAGAGAAAGGTAATGAGCTCTTGCCTCAGAAATTTGCGATGATGGGGTCCTCATGATGATCAAGTTCAAGTATGTGAACTTTAAATCTGTAAATGGTAAAGCCACCCTGTAAATACAACTGCCTATTCATTGGACCAGAAACTCAAGTTTTCTGTTTATCTCGCTTCTTCAGTCTTTTTATTTTTCCCATGAGTGACTCAATAGTTACATAGTTGTCTCTTTGTTTCCTTCCCTCTTTTTTTACACTGTAAAACCGGCAAGAAATATAATACTTGTGGCCATCGTGAATTTGGTCCTGAGGCCCAAAGTGGGGTGGAGTGGAGGCGGCCCAGATTTAAAAACTTGGCACCGTTCAGAACCTCCTACGCATTTAAATCATTTCGAAATTCTCTGCTTCGCTGGGTTTTTTTCTGATATTACTCACTGGCTGGTCACCATTTGGGGGAAATATAAGAATGGAAAATCCGATTCGTACAATGACATAAAATCCATCGTGGGTGAATAAAGCCAAGCCTGCCAGCAAAACCCACCTTAAATGTGGACGTGTTTGCCCAGAGCCGAAAGGGTTACAGAGACGCCGTCTCAGCTGTCAGCTCAGGAGCACCGTCAAATTACAAATTACACCAAAATATAATGTCCCAAAGTATTAAATGATAATGTTTTCAGCGCATCTGATCTAATGAGCAGATTTTACTCGCCTCTCCTTTTCTTCCTTTTTTTTTTAACCTTCAAATCTCTAATTACCACAGACAAAACTTTTTGCATCCAGAGGTTCCTGTGAAAATTCAGAACCTCACCCTTTCAAGAGAGGGCTCTGACTGCCACAGAACTCTCCTCTTTTTCCTTGTCTGCTGGGTGGAATCCTAAATGATTAACTGTTAGGTTTGCCCCATCTCCCTTTATGGAACAAAAATTATTCCTTCAAAGATCAGGAGGGTTTCTCAATTAAAAGAGTTCTGTGAGTCACGGCCTCTGTGTCATTTTAGGAAAAACACACAGTCCCATTTGGTTCTAACAGGTAAAATAATGACTTCTTCACCTGTCAACGGCTAGCTTAAAATTCCCGCACATGTGGGCCATTTCTGTTTCATCTGTCCTTTGAATTTCAGCTGCTTTGCTTTTCAATGCCTCCGTCTCACTGGTGTCTCTTTTGTGTGGGAGACGCTCACACTGGGTTGTCCCTCTTTGGTGCTGGGCTTTCTTTTCACAGTGACATTTCAACATAAACAGTCAATATTCATTACCTCAAAGGAGACTTCCCTCCTATTGCTGACCAATTAAATACCAGCTGAGATAGGCAGACAAAGGTAAAGGAGTTGTAACACAAGACAGGCTGCGAGCATACTTTCTGCTCCCTTAAAGGAAGAAAAATTGTCATCAAAACAAAGAAAGCTGGAGACTGAGGGACTATCTCTCTCCAAGAGACACAATTCCGTGGGATATTATGGTCCCCTATCTTTTCATCTGGCGTGCTGCAGTGTGGGGTTTTTTTTTGTATTGTGTGTATGTGTGTGTGTGTGTGTGTTGTTTTTAATAATTCAGCACCATGCATTTTTGAGGTTTCACTGAGAAGGACAATCAGCCCTTAATTAGTTCCTGACTGAAGATGGCCATATTGGCATAGGCTGTTTATTCAGATGCTGGTGGACCTGACCTTTATTTTCTTCCTCTGCTGACTAATTTGATTTAGCTTGATTTCTGTATTTCTTTACCACACAAGAGCGACTCAGGAGGTGCCACTTAGAACATCTGTTGAGATTGAGCCCTTTATGGTGAACTCTCCGCTGTCTCAGGAATTTCTGGGAATGGCTGGGAGACCCGTCAGCTATGTCCTCTGAGCTGCGCATTCACTTTAGGAGGTAAGGGGTGGCGATGTTATGATATATTTCCTTGAATCATTAAACAGTTCAACTCCCTTCCCATCCATTCCCCCCTCCCCCACACTCACACCCTCCAAGACACACCTAAAGATGTAGGACACTTGGAAAACCGTTTGCTCTCGGAAAGCTGGAGAGATTTTTTTCAACACTTCCACAAATTTCAAACTATTCTTCTTTTTTTCTTCTTCTTAGTTTTTCTTCTCCCCACAATTCTGGGCAGCATGCCTGTGCCAAGCCTCAAGAGTTTTCTTCAATACACATGACTGTGTAGTAAATAGGGCATTTGGATCTTTCCTTTATGAAATCACTCCCCCAAGTAAGCCATTTATTCCACCTCCACCAAATGTCCTCCTCTTCTGTGGCGAGGGAGCCACGTGTGTGCTGACTTTTATATTGGAAATGTAGCCTAGGTTTAAAGGCTTGCAACCCAAACTGCTATCAGGACTGCTATCCACAAATTCAACGTTTTCTGAAGGACTCATTTAGATAACAACATTCCATGCAAAGTGTGACCTTAAAGCAGAAGGTTACATATAAATGAAGTACACCCAGGCCATTCATTTTCATAAGCAGGCATATGCATCCTAGCTTTGTCATCAATTCTAAAAGGCACTGCAATATTTCTAAAACAAACAAACCAGAGTCACTCTGCATGGCAATCTTTACTCAACTTCCATTAGAAACAGAATTAAAATCAGTGCCCAATAGTCAAAGCAATCCATTGTCCAAAATTTCCATCTTATTAATCAGCTGCTTGAGAGAAGTGACATACCAGTTTCATTTTCTGAGACTCCCTCTTGTATTATTATTCTGTTTCATCTTGTGAAAACGAAACTGCTATTAATTCAAGACGGTAAACTTTTTCTTTTGGTATTTTTTTTTTTAATAAAGGAAAAGAACTTTCACTCAGGAATAGTAGTTTTGTTTTTTTTTTCCTTCCAAGCCAGATTAGGTGAATTTAATCATCAGAGAATTTTATTTTCCATGTATGCTTCCAGCAGCTAGAGGGCACAAAAGAATGCTTTTACCTTGCCTTGTCTTTTTTTTTTTTTTTTTTTTAAATCATGGAGTGGAACTATATAGACTCAGAAATAAACAAAAATACAGGGAAAGCTGGTGGACTTTATGGCGCCTTCCTTCCTCAGATGTCAATGTCTTCATATGTTCTTTGCAGCAGGAATCCAAATTCCTGATGGCAGTAATAAGCGACAGGGAAATGCGGGAACTTCACCTTCCCAAAAGAAAGAGTGAATCCCAAAGAATCAGAGCCTCAGACTGGGGCACGATAATTCCAAGTTTGGCCCATCGTTATGCTTCTGAACTATTTTGTAGAGCTCTTTGTTCAGAAGCAATCTAAACATATGTTTAATCTTTATCATTCTAGCATCTTAAATATTAATGTTGGTGGTGATTCTGCATGAACAACATCTATTATTTTTGCACTAATAAGAGGCTTACAAGAATAAACATGAAAAGCTTGGAGCAACCTTCCTGTCAATTAAGAAGCAGTCAGTAGTACTTCAAATGAACAGTTCCAGCAGACCTGATGGCAACTTGAATCCAAGTGGAAATTCAGGCTTCAAGAGCCACAGAAGATGCTCCAACTCACAACTCTTAAGTTTCGCAAACCATGCCCTCCACCCATGTATATACCCCCCATCCTGTAAAGCAAGCTACTAAGACTCCATTGTAAAAGGCACTCATTTGGGGATCATTTATTTGAAAGTGTGATGGTACTTTGGCATTTTTCTGCAAGAAACACTAATAAACCTCAGGAGGAGTCACATCTGTTGCTGGAGTACAAAATGGGTTGGGCTTCAATAGCATAATATATATAAACACTTTTTCCCCCTAATGAACTGTACCACCCCCTTAGGCATAAATGAGTTGGATCTGGATAGGATGCCATTTGCCAAATTGTAAATTGCCTACATTTATTTTGGGAGTGCACTAAACAGAGTGCTAATTGCCTTGTTTAGCACTTTCCTTTCTTTCATTTGCACTGGTGTAAAATCTTAGTAAATTAACTCAAGGCTTTTATTATGTAGGTAGCATTTGAACAACCAAGAATTAGTGAGGAGGCGGCATGAAAGGACTGATAAAAGAGGAGTTGGCTCTACCCATAATGCCATTTATATGTCCCTTGAATTAAAAGGATGGAATTAACTTTTAATCCTTGGGCTTTTTAAATAGCTGATGTTAACACAGAATGTATTACGCAGCCATTTTATTCAAATTTGCTCACTTAAAATGGGTAGAATGTTAACAACTATGATCGTATGGGGAAAGTGCAGCAAGCTGTATTCATATACACAAGTGTTATATATTAAGATTCATTCCAAATAGCAATTTATGTAGTTGCAGTCAATTGCATAGTCAAGATTCCAGCTTGTTGTCAAAGACAAAACACTCCAAAGTCATTAACATCCACTGCTGTGCAGTAGCCTATGTAAAATGAGTTGGGAGGCTCGTTGCCATTCCTAATAGACAGGTGTACACTTCAGAAAAGCCATCATCAGATTTAGCACAGCACAGAATGTGCACTGGCTGTTTGACTGTAGAGTCTAGAGCAAAATAGCCCCCAGAGGCTGAAGGTCTTGTACTCTTACAGGTGGCCCCTTGTGGGGGATGAGGGGGAGGATTGTCCAGGGAGCTGTGGAATCTTGCAGATACAGATAAACAGATTTTTCTATTCTCAGCATTCTTGGTTCAACTCAGTTCTTGGTTCACCCAGTTTTCCAGATCCTTTTAAACCTAAAGCTAAAAATGTTTGCTTTCAAAAGAAAAGGAAATATGTTGCAAATGGTGATTTAAGATGAAAAGCTATAAAAGCCTATCATCTTTGATTTTTTCCTTCATATTTTTTTTCTGTAAAAAGCGAAAGTTGTGTTTAGATAGAAGTTTGCCAATATGAGAAGCCGAATGATGAAACAAAAATTGATTCAGTTCCTTCTAATCATTTGTATTAACCTCCCATACATAGAATTCTGCAGGTAATTACAGAGAGGCTGGAGGAGATACTTAAATGAGGACAAATTCTCTAATTCTTAAGAAGTCGACTGGGCCTTGATTTTGATGCACATTGACTTTAGAAATGTTTTTCAGGAGAGCTATTATTTATGTTGTGGGGGATGGCAGAGGATACAAGAGTCCTTGCTCAAGGTAGTAGTGATGCAAGCAAGTTTTAAAGTATAGAAAGGCAGTCAGTATTTGCTATGTTGAAAGTCATAGTGAATCTAGTTAGAAAATAAATTTGAGTCTTCATCATCTTATTAGCAGAAAAACAACAATATGAGTTTTACGCAATATTCCCTAGAAATCTAAGTAGCATCAGTGATTTGTTAAAAAGGTAATATGCTAATGGAACAAAAGATTTTGAACTCAAGCAAACATTTGTGGATTCCAATTTGAGCACTGGAACTCTGACCTCTGAAAAGTGACCTCGCCTTTTTTATTATTGTTTCTTCGTCTCTAAAATAGGTGACAATACTGACGTATAAATGCTGCGGTGAGAATTATATTAATAAGACAATGTATAAGTTTATAAAACAGAGTACATATTCCGTAAAAGTTCATTCCTCTTCTGGTCCTCTTTTTATTTTTGCTCACCTGTAATCCCATCTCTTCATTTAGTTAATGAAGCAAAATTCCCACATGGATAATAGAAGGTATAATAGTATAATTACATTTGTTCTTCCAGTGTAGAACTTGATAATAGAACTCCTCAATAATAAATACCTGAGGAAAGAATAAATGAAGGAGAAAAAAATCAGACAATGTTTTAATTATTGAGGGCTTCCCTGGTAGCTTAGCCGGTAAAGAATCTGCTTGCAATGCAGGAGACCCCACTTCGATCCCTGAGTCAGGAAGATCCCCTGGAGAAGGGATAAGCTACCCACTCTAGTATTCCTGCCCGGAGAATCCCCATGGACAGAGGAGCCTGACGGGCTACAGTCCATGGGGTTGTGAAGAGTCGGATACGACTGAGAGGATAAGCATGGCATAATTATTGAAGATGCTTATGATATACATTATATATATTATACTAAAGGCTTCATGATGAAGCATATTTGTAAAGTTTCCAGGCCACAACTAAGTATGGTATAATTATTGAAGATGCTTATGATAGATAGATAGATAGATAGATAGATAGATATATTATAATAAAGGCTTCATGATGAAACATAATTGTGAAGTTTCCAGCCCAGAATGGTTTGGAGCCATTTCAGACTCGACACACTTCTTTAGACATACTATGTGGTTTACCTATCACTCAACACCAAATTGTGATTATATGTAAGTTCTGCATGAAATAAGATAGGATTTAACATATTTTTTAAATTAGTTTATTTGCCAGGGAAGCAAAATGATGACTTAACTACTAAACTTTGTCTGATTTCCCATTTGAATATAAAGCACACTTACAATGAAAATTGGTAAAAATGAAATAGGAGAAAATTGAGAGACGCTATTTTAACCTACATAATCTATTTTATGTCTTTCATAATACAAAACCTCTTCTAATTTAGGGTGATAGTCATTTTTAATGGAATGACTTAATGGCAATTCTATGAAATAATAGTTCCATATGAAATGACAGAGAAAGACCCTTGAGGATCCTTTGGACAACAAGGAGATCCAACCAGTCAATCCTAAAGGAAATCAGTCCTGAATATTCATTGGAAGGACTGAGGCTGAAGCTCCAATACTTTGGCCACCTAATGCAAAGATCTGACTCATTGGAAAAGACCCTGATGCTGGGAAAGATTGAAGGGAGGAGGAGAAGGGGACGACAGAGGATGAGATGGTTGGATGGCATCACCGACTCTATGGAAATGAGTTTGAGTAAACTCTGGGAGTTGATGATGGACAGGGAAGCCTGGCGTGCTGCAGTTCATGGGGTTGCAAAGAATCAGACACGACAGAGTGACTGAACTGACTGATGAAATAACACAGGTTCAGTTGTATGCATCATAAGAGAATTCATGTGACTAATCCTTGATTAGAGTTAAACTATGCTGAAGCTTGCTCTTTAGAGTTGTCCAAAGATTTGATTCCATAGTTATCAATGTGAAAATTTACTCTAACAGAAGACTTGGTCAAAGATTTCAGAAATTCAATTTTTTCTTTTCCATGAGATTTTCACCAAGGGCAGAAGTAAAAGACTGATCATCTGCTCTTTAGTTAGAGGAACTGAAAGTCTGACTAAAGATAGTTGTATCTATCATTTCATTTCAACATGTTTTTCTTTTTTAAATCCCAGACAAAGAGTCTAAAAATTCATTGTCCATGCCTCAATTTATCATTTTAACAAATAAACTTTTAAGAGTTTACATTCTATCTCTAAAAGACAAAAGGCTACTTCTCGTGTCTCACTTCTTAGTTTTTCTGCCATCTTTCTTCCTTTTCTTTCACCTAATCTGTAACATTTCTATCTAACAGATGTTAAAAGAGAGCTTTAATAGACACTATTCAAACAGATAAGCCATGGTTCTTTTGTTCAAAGAAAAACATGTTCTTTCTGGGTTACTTTCTCATCATATTGAGTCTTACAATTCTTGGGGTTTAGTCTTCGTGTTTGGAGTATTCATAACTCTGTTGACCCACAATCAACTTCCATCTTGGATAAACTTGTCAAATGTTTCATGAGTGTATAATATAACCAGATAACTGGCTTTGGCACATGAAGTTTTTAAAGATCCAAAGTTGAGACAATTAAAATGCCGAAAAGCCCAAACAAAAAATATTTGTTTTGTTTAGAAGGAATTTATAAAAATGACAGCATACAACTTTTGAATACGATTGTCCATAATGTTCTCAGGCTATGATCATTAGATCAAAATCAAAAATACTCTTAAGTACAATTCTGTGAGTTAAAGCAAAAAAAAAAAAAAAAAAAAGTCCCTCATAATCCCAGAAGTTATCTGGGACACATCTAACCATAGAAAATTTCTGGGACACATCTAACCCTAAGTATATTAGAAGAGATTCCTACACCACAAGAAGTTTAAATAGACCTTTCCTGGACACATGTAACCATAAGTACAGTAGAAGAGATTTCTATTCTCTTCTACCACAAGCTTCATTAAATATTCAGACAACTATGCCAGTGAACAAAGGTCCAGGGATTGACTGGCTAGCAGGTTGGTTAACACTGTTTCCAATAATAAGGTGAACAGTTCTCACAGAGGCTAATTTCTGTCTGTGTAATATACTGGCTATTCTGACAACTAGGCAGGAAAGGCCTATTTAAATGTGTTTTTGAAGTATTATAATATTTTGCTTTCTATTATTGGAGCTAAAGCTAAAAATATTTGTGTGTGTGCTTTTTAAAATAGGATTTATATATGTGTGTCCTGTTTCTGCATCCATTCAGCCAGTCTCTGTCTTTTGGTTGCAGCATTTAATGCATTTACATTTAAGGCAATTATAGATATGTATGTTACCACCTCCATTTTCTTAATTGTTTTGGGTTTGGTTTTGCAGGTCTTTTTTCTTCCCTTCTTTTGTTCTCTTCTCTTGTAGTTTGATGACCATCTTTAATGTTGTGTTTGGGTTGCTTTTTCTTTTTTATATGTGTGTATCTATTGTAGTTATTGAGTTCACTGTTCCCATGAGCTTTTATATAGGAGTCTATACATGTATAAGGTTGTGTTAGGTCGTTGCTCTCTTTCCCATTGGTTTGGTTTCTAGTAACTAAATCTGTTGCTTTTAAAGAGTTGACTCTGCCCTTCTAGCAGAAATTTATCTTAAGGAAAAAAATCTCAGATGAACAAAGGCCTTAAACAAAATGACTTAATTGCATCATTAGTTATAGAATTATTATTTTAATATTAAATAAAACATTTTATATAACCCCAAATGTTTAGAAGATGAAATATTAAGTGGTCAGATAAAAAATGTATTTATAAAGATTCTAATAACATATTATATATACATATAATATATAATATTGACTGAGGAAAAAAGTATATATACTTTACATATGACATGATCTTGACTCTATAAAAAAGAAAAATACAAGGATAAATAGAAGTGAATCAATATCATAAATAAAATACAAGGATAAATAACTGTGCCAAAACAGTTATTCTCCTTGAGCTGGAAGCTAAGATTATGCAAACTTTTCTACTCAAGTATACTTTTCATTGTAATACCTTTATAAGTAAACAAAAGTAGGTAACTGGAGAAAAAGAGAATTCTTCAACATGATTATTCAAAGCAGTTTCTTTGCGGAGATGTGACCACAGTTGACGATATAAAAAAAAAAATATTATACAACATGTGTGTGCACCTGTCTTCAGCCCATCACCTGTTTTCAAATCCAGAATCACACAAGCAATGAGCCAAGTTGAAAAGTAGCACTAGAACCTGAAAACAGGCTCCTCTGCTGAGCTAGAAACAAGTGTAAAACATCTTTCTCTAGTTTCTTTTCTAAGCGGTGATGTGAATTATTACAGATTAGTTTTGCAAAGTTCCTTACCCTCATTTTTTATTTTGGAAGTAAAAGACACATGTAGATAGAAATGGTGCAAGAAATGATAAATCCAACAACAAAGAAGCAAACACCAAGGGCTGAAAACCAAGTCCTTCCTCACAAGAAATTCCAGTTTCACTGACCACACTCTTGCAAGGTTTTAATTCACATATTTCTTTGCTGCCCCCATCTCCCATGATTCTCCTCGCCTTCTAGAATGCACACTCTCACACTCTCCCTCTAGCTCACACACACGCACAGAGTATTGCCTCTCCATTAGAGTGTGCCGTTAGCAATTCTGTTTTCCCTTTGAGCACACAAACAGCTCTTTGTGCTTTTAAATAAATTTCTCAAACAATATTTTTGTGGGAGGCTTACTTAATTTCCAACTCTCTTACTTAAATGGAACCCTTTCTCCAAGTAAGGAAGCTAAAGCTGAGAGATTAAGCCACTTTCTGAAGATCACAAAGTCAGCAGTGGAAGCCAGATCAGAATACATTCCAATGGTGGTTATTTCCCTTAAGAGGTGCCTTTCACTTTTAATCTACACGGTTAGAGTTTCCCCCCACTAAGCCTTAAGTCTCAGCAATACATATTAAATGAATACTAGATAGTGTGCTCATTGGCTGAACTTTGAGGTGTTAGAGCTCTCTGCCCACCAGTCTAAATAAAATTAAGCTTCTTTGAAGGAAACGTGGTCTCTATTAGTAAAGGGTTGAACACAGATTATGCAAATAAAGATATTGTCATTTGTCCCCTCTGTTCATTCCAAGAGCTGCTTTTCTGTTGTTGTTTTTCTTCTCCTCCAATTGAGAGATTAACCTGGTCCCAATTGAAATGGCAGTCCATATCATACCTTGCCTTGATCTCACAGCATGGCTAATAACAGCTGGGGCCCGCCAAGCAAGCGTCTTTATTTTTTCTTTATTGTTCCAGACTACACATCCGTGAACCTTCAGCATGTTATGTACTTAACCATGGTCAGGTTGATGTCATTATTTTCTGATTGTCCGGGAACTCCCGGGGTACTGGCCCATATTGACGGAGAAGGCTGGCATGCTCTTTGTAGGGTAACCTTTGAAAAAGAAGTCCCTTGACCACCTGCATGTTTAGCCTAGGGCTGTGACATTGCACTCGGCCAATTGGTACGCTTCAAAACACATATTAGCACCAGTTGGGTTTGTTCATCTTGCTTTTTAATTTTCACTTGGTCTTGTTAGATAAACCTTATCTGTGCCACAAGCAAATGCTTCACAGAGCAGATTTTTCAAGATCTCAGCAAGAAGGTCTGGTTTGTGTGGGTCAGTGTGTGCTTTGTCTAAACCTAAGCGTAGCTATTCCTCACCTTCCCCGCCTCTTTTTCGTATTTTTCCCCCTGTTGCCTGTCCATATGTCTAAGTCACTGGCCAGGCTAGCCCAAAGCAGGCACATGAGGGCGGAACAGCAAGAAGAGTGAGGCGAAGTGCTTCTCTGTGTGAACCATCTCCACACTTAGCTTTTACAATCCTGTAAAAATTGGTCTACTTGTTATCGGTTCAGACTGGAAAGCAAGCAGCCCTCGATTGCCTCGGGCTTTGATGTAAGCACCCCTGACTATTTCTGTTTAAACTCTAGCGGATGGAAGACACCTATAAAGATATTAATTAGCTCCAGTTGTCACCAGATGTGGTTTACATTCTCCGAGCCAGCTCTGAAATACTGGAATTTTTATTAGGCAAGGTAATGTTTATGGCTCTCATTAAAGTCTGAGTCATAAAAGACTGAGGGTGAGATTGGAAGGGGTGGGGAGCGGGAGAGAGTTTTCTCTTTGTTTATCAACTTTCAAAAATCCAAAAGACCTGTGCTTTAGATTTGAGTGGCATGTTAACTTTGAGGAATCTGGCAAGAGTCTTATGGTGTTTACACTTTGAGGAAATCCTTTGAGTTATACTACATAAAATGACTGGTTTGTGTCAGAATTATGAGTTACATTTATATGCTTAATTATAAGAATGTCAGCCGGGTTGCACTGCACCATGTAAAAGAATTCAGTACTAATTGTCATTGGACCGGATACTTGTTTATGGAATATATGACAACAAAAGGAATTAATCATTTATTCAAAATGGGTGAACTGTCCTTCTTAACTGGCAGGGCAGGGTGGCAGGGAGAGGAAGAGAATCCAGAAATATCTTCCAAACACTTTCTTTTCTCCAATGGTCCCCTTTCAGCCCATTAGGACTCTTAGGAAATATTTTTGCTAATTTTTCTCTTGGAGGAATAAGAAGGTAATGGTTAAAACACATTACTAGACTATTTACTTTAATTTTTTTTTTTTTTAATTTGAGAAAGATTTGCAGTCCAAACTGGCTGCTCAGATTCCTTCAATAGCTTCCCTGACCTCCTTTTGAAGTTCCCCCTCATCAAACCTACACACATAATAAGACAGACCCCATTCTTCTGCCGGCCCCCGTGATAATTCATGGTCCCTGAATGGAATCTGTCTTCGGCTTGAATCCTCTGATGACTTACATCAGTGCATCCGATTTACAGTTTCATAAGATCTTTGGAGATTTTAAATGATATTCAGAAATATGCTTATGCATTTTTAAAAGATTCCTTTTTCCTGTCTGAACTCTTTTAACAAAGGTATTACACTAAGTACAAAAGCTGTCCAATTTTTTCCAACCTTTTGGTTCTTTCTAAAACACAGTCATTTTGTTAGACATTGAAAATGTCTTGATTTAGTTGTCTTGCTATTTTGGGCCTGTCCTGCCCCCTGCAGTGGTAATAAGGATGGGGGTTCCTGCTGGGCCCTGAAGAATACCATTTCACGGCCGCCACAGAGCTGGCGGCTTTTATTTATGGAGCCAAGAAAATGAATGGGTATTAGTGTCCAAACATTTCAACATGCTCCCGCGGCCATGCACAAAAGGGACTGATTTGCAGCAAATTTCCACTTATTTTCCAAAAGTATTTACCTTACCGAAGCTTGGCTGATCACTATAATGGCATAGCTGAGGGGGGAAAAAAATGACCATTTCAGAACCCAATTCATACATATATATTTCTGAACCTTAAAAGTGTTCTACTTTTTCCGAATAAAGATAATACCCTTGGTTGCTAGGCTTTTATGGATATATGGATAAATCTAACATACTGGCGTTTGTAGTTCTCATTGTCATTTTCAATTCAAACAAGAAAAGACCTCGCACAGTCCAAGCAAAGATAGTTCGTATCAGCAGATAGAGGCTAGACATAAGGGAGCCTGCTACAAGCACCCGGGGTCATCCTTGGTCACTTCCCGAGAGCAAGTCCAGCATTTTAATGTTTGGAATTCAGTCTTAGAATTGAGGGCTAACATGTTCCATAACTATGCTTATGATTCAACTTCAGACTAATTGATGGGTAATGCTGCAATGCTATGAAATCACTTTACCTTCTACATTGTGCAATTCACTCCTTTTATCAATAAATATTCGTTGAGCACCTACTGTGTGCCAGGCATTTGAAACCAGCCTTGCAGAGATATTAAAATGGCTTGACACATGGCTTTTCAAGAACTTTACTCAGGGTGTCTGCACCCTCTGCTCAGGTAGATGCTTCAGAGATCCTGTCTCCATCCATTCTGCAAGCCCTGTCTCTGAGCATACTCTGAATATGATATTGCCTTCTCAGCTCTGGACTTTGGTTCTCTTTTCTTGGTACACAATAAATATCTCTTGCTACAAATCAAAGTTCCTGCTCTCAAATTCCAGCCAAAAGATCCATTCTTATATAACCAGCCCCCCACACGGTCCCTACTCTGAGCCTAAAATCTCCTTTCTCTGAACTCCATCACTATTGTCATGTTATTTGCATGCATGGACCACCGGATAATAAACCATCTGAGGGGTGAATGAATGTTGGTCACCTTCCCTAAGACTTGTGTGCACTTTGCACATACCAGGTGCTCTCTCAAAGGGCGAGGGGAGACCTTGATTATGGAATGAGTCTGTAATCTTATATATCCCTCCTGTTATCTTTCCTATTCCACAAGAGGCAAGATTTACAAATTAAAGCGATGTGTGAATTTTCTCTTCTTCCTGTTCTTCCAAAATCCACATTTGCTTTTCTAACATTTATGGCAATGACACCATGGCAGTAAGTCTCCTGGTCACCCTTCTCAGGGTCACCATTTTTTTGCCCAAACTCCTATGCAGAACAGTATGATAATCTGTCCAGCTCTAAGTTACAAAAACGTTGCTCACAATATAAGATGTTACTAAAGCATAAGAAATGCAAAATAAATGAAAGAAAAAAAACAGAAATTATTTCATTCTAACTCCATTAACTACTAGTTATCTGACTTTGCACTGGTTGCTTAATTCTCTGTACCTCAGTTTCCTCATCTGTAGAATGGGGTAATAATCATAGAAACTTCATGAAGTTACTGTGTGAAGTTAGTAAGTTAGAATATAAACAATGGGCTTCCCAGGTGGTGCTAGTGGTAGAGAACCTGCCAGCTAATACAGGAGGTATAAGAGACTTGAGTTCAATTCCTGGGTTGGGAAGATCCCCTGGAGGAAGAAATAGCAGCCCACTCCAGTATTCTTGCCAGAGGAATCCCACGGACAGAGGAACGTGGCGGGCTACAGCCCACAGGGTCGGAAAGAGTTGGACATGACTGAAGTGATTTAACATGCAAGCACTCAATATAAAAAACGCAGAAATTGCTCAACAAATATTAATGATTATCTCATATTTGAAAATGTATAAATTTTGGTTTACAGTAAACAAGTTTTACTTGCAGTCTTTGAATAAGAGATAATAAATCTCTCAGTTATATCTTCTCCAATCAAAACCACTTCAGCCAATGATACTATACTGCCTTTCCATATAACAAGATTAATTTTGGAAAAGCTTCTTCCAGCAAGTTTTGTTATGTAGACTTCTGATGTCCTGGGTCATGTCCAGTCTTGCGTCATTGGTTGGGCTACTCCCATCGTATCCAGGTCTGTATTATTAGCTAGTAAATTGCCAAGTGGCCTTACTCCTTTAGACTGCCAAATGGATATTCTACAGACACTCTATCAATGGCTGTTTCAGCCACACCTTTTCCTGACCCTCGTGGTTTGCCCAGGCATCTGTGCTGGCATTTGCCCTCTTTCATAAAAAGTCATTCAACTCCTATGGATTCATTTTACGACCAGAGTTCCATGGATTTTTGTTTGTTTTGTTTTGCTTTGCTTTGCTTTGCTTTGCTGACAGGTGATATAGGTCATTCTAGTCAAACTCTGCCATTGACAGGTGATGTTATACCAGTCACCTCTCTTTATGTCTCCACTTTCTCATATGTTCAATGAAATGATTGACTCAGAGGAATATTTCCAGGGAACTTTTGGACTTGCATTCACTAATCTTAAAACTTCACTTTCAGGAAGAAATAATGTCAATCCTAGAAACTTTCCTTTACATCTTCATAAAATGGACCTAGATGTGCTCTTACTGGAGAGCGCGTACATGAGTCATCACCATCTTGATGTCTGGCAAGTCCAGCGAGCTGTATCTTATATTTTGACTTGGTGGGGGCAGAAATTTGACCAACCCATCACTGAAGTCGAACACATCATTTGTTTCCCTTCTCAGGTGAAGCACTATCTCAGACATGTTTCTAAACTTAAGCAGACAAGAAACCTGCCTGCCATGCCCACGTCACAGTGAACAGAGCTACAAATATAACAGTGAATAAGACAGTTTCACCCTTAAGAAGTTCACAGGTTAATACAAGAAATGCATTTAGAAATGAGTAACTACAGGAGACGACTACATGTGAGCATTTGAGCATGTTTATCCCATGCAAGTTAGAAGGGGGTTGGAAGTGAAGGAGAGGGAAAAGAAGGAAAAAGAGGAGAGGAAGAAAGAAAGAACAATACACCTGAATCCAGGCTTGGTTTCAGGGACTAAATTTTGGGAGAAGGAAAAGTAAAGTTTTTCTTAGTATAGGATTTCTCAGAGCCTTGGATTAGGACTATGTATTATGAATCACTAAGACTTTATCTGCCAAAAAGAAAGGGTATTTTTCCCTTTTATTGTTTATGTTTAGCTGTTGACATTTTGGAAAACAGTAATATGCTACTGAATATGTGTAGATAGTTGGAGAAACCCTATCAGAGAGATAATGATAAGTATGAGTATAGTAGCTAATAGAGTCAACTAGCCTGCAGTCATGCCCTGACTCTTAATAGTAATAACTTCCTCATGGAATTGTTGTGCAGATTAAGTGAGTTATGTAAAGTACTTAGACCAATGCTTCAAACATAAAAATATTTAATAAAAGTTTATTATCTTATATCATTGCTATTATTATTGCAACAGAGTGGAAACTCATCCATACTATTCGGGACTGGAGTTTGTTTAAGAAATTTCTAAAACACTGTATGAAGTTTCCTTAGAAAACTAGAAACAGAGCTATCATATGATCTAGCAATCCCACTCCAGGAAAATATTCAAAGAAAACCATTATTTGAAAAAAATACACACAGTCCAATGTTCATAACAGCCCTAGTTACAAGAAACAAGACTTGGAAGCCACCTAAGTATCCATCAGTAGATGAATGGATAAAGATGTGGCATACACATCTTTATCCATGTGAGTATGTGTGTGTGTGCAGTGATGGGGATGATAACTTCCCTTCTGCTTATTCCTGAGTTGTCGAGAGGATTAAATGTGCTTAAATATATTATATATATGAAAGTAGAGTATATATATATATAGAATACTAAGTATAAAATATAAAATTATTGTCATTTTATATGCTCTGAACTGATTAGAAGTCCAGTCTTTTTCTGAAACACCTGACTTATCATTTTCTCTTGCTTTTGCATGACATTGTAGGATAACAAGAAATATTGAAAGAAACTCAATATGAAGTCATATGAAAAATTCATCCAACCCGGCATTCTGTCTGTGACAGACTACCAGCTTTCTGAGTTCAGTTAGTGTATCTCTAGCTCCTTTTAAATGAATGTTATTATGAAATATTTCAAATGGACAAATAATTAAAAAATAACATAACAAGCATCTGTTATTCTCCAAGTCTTGTTGTTTTTCCACTTGCTTCAGGTCTCTTCTTCAACAAAAATAAATAAATAAAGCATCACAGGTACACCTGATGTCCCTCATGTATTTCTTCTACATTCTGTTATTATCTCTCTCTTGCCCAGAGGCAAACACTGTCCTGGAATTGTTCTTTTATTACCATGCAACTTCTTACATTTTTCCCATTATATTTTAATATTTTTACTTGTACTTTAAATATACCTACACATTTTCAAACAATATGCAGTATTGATTTGCCTATATTTAAACTTTACTAAAATTGTATCATATCGTACATATTCTCTAATTAACATTTAATTTAGATCCAGCTGATTGACGCACATCTGTAAATTCACCCTCCCAGTGGTGGACACTGAGGTTGCTTCCAATTGCTTACTGTTACAATCAACGCAATGAATAATACTGTGTCTCCCTGGGCACATTGGGACCAGTTCTCTAGGACGGAGGTTCTTAAGGTATGGCCCTGAGACTAGCAGCATCGGCATTATCCAGGAAATTACTACCCATTCAAATTCTGAGGTCACAGCTGCAGAGTTTAACAAACTCCACAAGTGATTACGATGTAGACTAGTTTGAGAAATGAAAGTGTGAAAGTCACTCAGTTGTGTCTGACTCTTTGCAATCCCATGGACTGTAGCTTACCAGGCTGCTCTGTCCATAGAATTCTCCAGGTCAGAATACTGGAGTGGGTAGCTTTCTCTTCTGCAGGGGATCTTCCCAACCCATCAATGGAACCCAGGTCTCCAGCATTGCTGGTGGATTATTTACAGTCTGAGCCACTTTTGAGAATGACTGCCCAAAACCTAGAGCTCGGCTTCCTCAGTGGCTCAGTGGTTAAAGAATCTGCCTGCAATGCAGGAGATGGGGCAGGAGCTGCAGGTTCAATCCCTGGGTCTGGAAGATCCCCTGTGAAAAGAGATGGCAACCCACTCCAGTGTTCTTGCCTGGGAAATTCCATGGACAGAGGAGCCTGGCTGGCTACAGTCCATAGGATCACAAACAGTCTAACACAACTTAGCGACTAAACGCAAACACACAAGCCTGGAGCTGGAAGAGCTTGGAGATAAAGTACATATACATGTCTTTGATTTGACTAAGTATTACCAAATTGTTCTTCAGAGAAGTTGTTGTTTTTGCTGCACATCCTCATCAGAACTTTGTACTACCTCTTACTATTGTGCATCTACTGGCTGCAAAACAGCTCTCTTCTTGTGTTTTTAATTTGCATTTATTTGATCAGTATGTAAGGTTAAGCTTCTTTTCGTACATTTATGAGCCATTCATGTTATATATCTTTAGTCAGTTTTTGTAATAAGATGTTAAACCTTTATTGATTTGTAAGGCTCCTTGACTATTCTAGATGTTAATTCTTTGGTCATATATGCTGTAAATATCTTCTCCTAGGCTGTACCATACCCTTTTAACTTTCTATGCTGCCTTTCAACTCTACTCATTTTAATTTTCATGTAATCAAATTTATCAGTGTTTTCCTTATCTTTTTACCTTGTCATTTAAGAAATACATTTCTACCTGAATATCTTAAAATATTTACCTATTTTTTCTTCCAAATACTTAAAGTCTTGGATCCTGATTTTCAGATTTGGATCCATATCTTACCTATAATTTTTTTATGCATATGAGAATCTTACTAATTTTTTTCACAAAAGTCCCTGGTTGATTCAGTACCATTTGTTGAATTTTCCTTTTTTCTTTCACTAGTCTGCCATGTTAGCTTCGTTATGTGTCATGTTTCCATCTGTGGATGATGCTGCTGCTCAGCTCTACGTTATATTCCAATTTTTCTATCTACATTAATTCTATGCTGTCTTTCTTATTATAGGTTCATATTTTTCCTCAATCAATATTAATAAAGGCTCTTTTGATTAATTTTATTTTTCTGGTTTGCTATTTTATTAATTTTTAATTCTACTTTTCCTTTCTTAACTATTTTCTTAATCTATCCTTTTTCTAGATTGTTTAGCTGAATGCCTAGCTAAAAAATTATCAGCATTTATCCTTTATGATGTAACGTTTAGTGTTGTATATTTCCTAAGTACTGTCTTATCTACAGCCCATATAATTTGATCTTTACTATTTTAGTGCTCATATCTAAATCTATTTTAATTTTCTCTGTGTTTCCTTCTTTGGCTGATGAATTATTAAAGGAGTGCTTACAAATCTAAATATGGGGGGCTGTTTGACTATTTTTTCTTATTTGTCTTTATAGCATTGTAGTCAGAGAACATGTTCTGTGTGATATTAGTTATTTACTATTTACTGACCCTTCCTGTCTTGCCCAGAACTTGGACAATTTTTATTAATATGTCCTGTATAATTTTAAAAGAATGACTGCTCTTTAATCATCGAGTAAAAAAAATCAATATATACTTTTCTCTATTCCTTTTCTTTCCTAAATTCACACTTTATAACTGACCTTTCTTTCATACATAAAAACAAAAACAAAAAATCTCTCTTTAAGAGAATCTAAGAAACCCTGAGAGACTTCTCTGGTGATCCAGTGGCTGACACGGTGTCTCCTAATACAGGGGTTGCCAGTTCAATCTTTGGTCGGAGAGCTAAGATCCGACATGTCTCATGGCTCCCCCCCCCAAAAAAAATCAAAAAACAGAAACAATATTTAATAAATTCAATAAAGACTTTTAAAATGGTTCATATCAAAAAAATAGAGATCACTGATTATAAAATAAGCCATTATTTTATCCATCACTAAGAAAGAAAGCAGTCTAGCAATTAATTTTTAAATTATAAGATACATCTTGATTTCAAAAATTTGAAGGGTGAAAAAATAAAAATAATTATTTTGCATTTAACTTTGGAACTCATTTGCAGGAGGCTTTTTTCTTTTCTTTTTTTTTTTTGTTTCCTCAATTAATTTATGTTTCTTGACTTCTCATATTTTTAAGGCTTAATAGCATAAGCAATTTGTGTTGAAAAGCCTATTTTCCTTTTCTTTCTTTGTGAGTTGTTTGTGACAGTTTGATGTATTACTTTATGTGTAGGTTTTAACTCTTG
This sequence comes from Okapia johnstoni, assembly GCA_024291935.2. Taxonomy (NCBI): domain Eukaryota; kingdom Metazoa; phylum Chordata; class Mammalia; order Artiodactyla; family Giraffidae; genus Okapia; species Okapia johnstoni. The sequence continues at coordinate 8,441,873 of CM044326.1, forward strand.
GTTAATCCTCTTTCTATATAGTCTTCCTATGGGGACTCAGAAATTCTCCGAACCTTAACCTCTGTTCAGCTGCGTCTCTTCAGCCTTCACTGGCGTCAGTGGGTCTTTCTTCTTAAATAAAGGGTGTCCCTTCACTGGCTTCCATGCTCGACACTTAACTTCAAATGTAGCTCTGGGTGGAAACCCATAAGCCAAAGATCATACATTTCAAAGTATGATTTCAAATCATATATTGTAACAAAAATAAAGAGAGCCTTGAGAGAAACTCTAATTTAACTGTAACTGGTTTTCATCAGTAGAAGACATTGTATTCATTTTTGATTAAATCTAAGAGAGATTTCTGGATGAAACTGTCTATATTAATAACTACTGCTAATTTGCTTCAGTCGTGTCCGACTCTGTGCGACCCCATAGACAGCAGCCCACCAGGCTCCACCGTCCCTGGGATTCTTCAGGCAAGAACACTGGAGTGGGTTGCCATTTCCTTCTCCAATGCATGAAAGTGAAAAGAGTTATCCAAAATTGACTTGAAAAAGGAGGAAAAATCTTTAAGCCTACATATAGGGAATAGGAAATGCACTACAAGTGAAGTCAAAAGAATTGGATTCTATTTCTAAGCTCACGCGGAAGCAGTCTTAGCCTTTATTTTGTGAAGTTATCTGTAAGGCAGCCACCGGTTCTATCATCCTACGATTTTTATTTACCAGCTCTTTTCATTATTTTAAAGCCAAGTGTGGTCATTCAAATTCTTATTTTCCAATCTGAACATATGTCTTATTGGCTTATAATTAATAACTATGATCTTTTGGTACTAAAATTCATTTAAATATTGGAGCTTCTTCCTAGGTCAAAGGCTTTCATGAAATTCTGTGTATCTTGAATCACTGTAAGTTGACAAATTACACTGCAGGTAGATAGAATTATGCTGCTTAGCCAAAGTGTCTAACCTAGCCAGACCCCCTTGTTTGATAGACCCCCTTGTTTGATAGTCTTTAATTTTGTACTGCAGATAGTCTTTAATTTTGTACTGCAGATCCTTTCAGATAATAAAGAAAAAAAACCAAAAAACAAAACCTGTGTTCAATGAGAGAGAAATCAAGAGAGAGATGGCAAGAGATGTTACGAAGTAGAGTTTTATTGCATACCATTAGGATAATTCTGGCATCCTTGCCAAGTGTTTGTTAAGGAAGCCTTTGCAAAGAGAATTTCTTCCGACAGGATGACCACTAGAAGCAAGAAAAGAGCCTCAAAGCCCTGACTCTAAATGTCAGACACTCCCTGACACAGCTGGGAAATTTTCAGGATTCCTGGGTGGGTCAGATGATCTATCATTGCCCATATGATCAAAACCACCTTTGAGCAGAGTTAATTATCTATCTCTAATGACAACAAACAACACTGAATGATCTATTTACTCATCAAGTAATTACTGAGATTCTACTGTGCATCTGGTGGGACAAACAAAGGTGTTGCGGGGGAGTTCATGGATGAGTGGTGGCCCCAGACCAGGGAAAATGTTAATACGTACCATGTGATGTGTGCTTCTAGAGAAGAGAACCCAAGGATGAGGAAACAGTTCACTATTAGCAATGAGAGCGTGCAGGGCCTTATGGGCAATGTTGGGGGGCAGGGAGAGTAATGCTGGGGAAAATGTGATGAAAGGAACTAAACTTTTCTAAGTTTGAACTACTTATTCTCCCTCCCCTTTCCTGAGCATTTCCTGCACCTAGCATTAACAGTAGACAACTGCTCACTGTAACCTACAAGGGGTGTGTGTGTGTGTGTGTGTTTTAATTGCTGCTTTAGAGCATGAAAAAAAATCAGTTGGAAGGATATTCACCAAACTACTCAGTGCTGAAAAATTGATGCTTCTATTCAAATATGTTTAATATATTTTTGATGAGTGTACTTTGCTTTCTGACAGGTACAGGAAAAGCTAGCTTACTTTCTCCCATGACACTCTAGTAATTTCATTCTAACAAATCATCATATCTGCTCAAAAATGTGAACTTCTTTGAGTGATCTTTGGGTCACTCTACTCTTTATCCTGATTTCAACTTTCTACAAAATAAGGAAAAATGTTCTAACAGAGAGACAGTGAGCTACCTTCATCAAATCCTAGCTCTTCCACTTACTGGGGATAAAATTTGGAGTAGTGACTTCTCTGGACCTCGGGTTCCTCACCGAGTGCAGAATCAATAACAATAAGTGCGAAGAACAACAATATTGATAAGAGCTGAGAATAATGATTCCACTGTCATTCAGGAAATCAACCTTGAACATTCATTGGAAGGACTGATGTTGAAGCTGAAGCTCCAATACTTCTGCCACCTGATGTGAAGAGCTGACTCATTGGAAAAGGCCCTGATGCTGAGAAAAACTGAAGGCAGGAGGAGAAGGGGACGACAGAGGATGAGATGGTTGGATGGCTTCACCAACTCGATGGACACGAGTTTGAGCGAGCTCTGGGAGATAGCGAAGGACAGGGAAGCCTGGTATGCTACAGTCCATGGGGTCGCAAAGAGTCGGACAAGACTTAGTGATTAAACAACATAGAGGGTTGTCTCACAAAAGTTTTCAACCTAAATTTAATTTACATTTTTAAAAACCATTTTCAATTTCAGAATCTGTGAATTTCATTGTAAAAACTGATTTTTTTTTGCAAAAAAAACAAAAAAAAATTACATAAGAATTCTCCATTTATTACCGTGAAACTCAACTTCAACTTCTAAATCACTCTTGTTTCGTGCTTTGGCTCTCTCACAGACAAGAATCATAAAATATTAAGTGTAGGCTGCTAGTTTAGGGTGGTTCATAACTGACTTCAAATTTGTGAGAATTAAGGATGAATTGAAAGTTTCAGTCCATGCGTTAACACCATTATGCAAATGTCTGTGCTTCAGGTATGAGAAAGGGCAGGTTTCAGAGGGCTGGCATCTATATGTTTAAGACAGCTTTGACCTGGGTAGAAAGATGAGGGGTGGAGCAGGGAAGAGGGGTGTTGCTACAGAGTATGAGTCTCCATTCCGGGCAAATCAATCTTCAAATTCATTGACCCATATTAACCACGCCTGTATTTCCAAGGTTTAAATGATTCTCTTGCACTCTCCTGGGCCAGTACCAGGTGGCTCTAGTGGTAAAGAACCCACCTGCCAATCCAGTAGACATAAGAGATGCAGGTTCAATCCCTGGATCAGGAAGATCACCTGCAGAAGGAAATGGCAACCCACGCCAGAATTCTTGCCTGGGAAATCCCAAGGACAGAGGAGCCTGGAGGGAGGGCTCCAGTCCATAGGGTTGCAGAGAGTTGGACATGACTGAGTGGCTTAGCACACATGCACCCGCCAATACCACATTCTTTCTATCTACTTCAAAGTTATCAGTTAAAAATCAAATTAAAGATCCCACTGCTTAGGCCAATGTAACAGTCATGTCATATTATAAGCTTTCCTCCCATTGATGCAATCTCTCCTCACATGCTCATTGAGTTCTGCTGGAGAGCCACTTTCCCTGGTTCAATCTTTGTCAACTATTCAAGTTGACTGCCATTGACTGCTACTTTCCTATTGCTGCTTATTTTGAATGACAATATCAACTGAGCTTTGATCATCAGGGTAGAAGTGTATGCTTGACGACTGGGAGGAGATCTTTGGATCAATTACCACAAAGAACTAAGTTCTTGTAGAGTTGATAGAGTTACAAAACAGGATCTGCTGATAAGCAGAACACTGAGTTAAAACAGTGCTGTCCAATAGAACTTCTTGTGATAATGGAAATACTCCATACGTGCTCCATCCAAAACAGTGGGCACTAGCCACATGTTGCTACTGAGTACCTGAAGTGGGGGTTGTGTGACCAAGGGATAGAATTTTAAATTTCATTTAACTTTAATTAATTTAGATTTAAAGAGCCACATGTGGCCAGAGGCTACCATATTGGACAGCCCAGCTTTAAATAATCAAGCATGTAATATAAAAATGTCAGCTTGCGATGTCAGCTGGGGAGACACCATTAGTGGAACTCCTTTCCATCTGTCTTAATTATCTTTGAGTCTCCATGTCCTCAATACTAAATAGGGACTAATTGCATCTACCTCATGATATAAGGAAATGCATCTATACAAGCATAAAGCTTAACAATTAGCAAAAAGGAAACAAATATTATTCCCTTTCCTCCTTTTCTTTTTTATTTTCACTTTCTACTGGTTTCTTTCATTCTGTTCTTTGATTTAAATACTATGAAACTAGATTCCAAAATCCATTCATTCATTTCTGTTTTCTTCTGTCTCTCAAATTTATGCATCCAACCGCTGACTTAACATTTCCATTTGGATATTTAAAAGACACTTCAGAATTTACCTTAAATCCACTTGGCCCTCAGACCTCCACATCTCAGTTAGGATTCATCTAGTATTTAGGCCAAAAGTGTAAAAATCACTTGGACTTCCCCCTTCTTCTCATATTACAATTCCACTTCCTCTCTGTTCCTTTCAAAGCATTTCCTATATTCTTTCCACTCCCACTACTAACAACCCATACAGATCTGGACCATGGGCATAGACTTGGAAAGCTGTCTCTGCTTCCTCTCTTAACCATTACAGTCTATGCTCTGAATAGCACTCAGATGCTCTTAAAAACATAATGCTGACATCATTCTGCACAAAACTCACTTCTGTCTTTCCACTATTTTTCAAATGAACTTCTTACCAGAAGCTGCCAAGCTCTACATGTTCTGACCTTGATTACAACTCCAACTTCCTCCCTTACCATTCTCTGCTTCGCTCTCATGCTCTTCATGCTTCATGCTTCTTATGGTTCCTTTAGCAGTTTCAACCTTGTTCCCTCTAACTACAATACTCTTCTTCCAGACTTTAACTAATTCCATCCCTTCACTCAGAAAATTGTTAGAGTGTCACATTCCCAGAGAACAACACTGCCTTCTACAGCTTTCTTTCCTTTATTCTGCTTTATTTTTCTACCTGGTGTCTGTCACTATCTGACATTATCATCAATTTGTTCTTTTACTTATTGTCTGCTTCTCCTGTTAAGATATAGCAAATATTCTGTTTTGTCCACTTTGGTATCCCCAAAATTAAATAGTGTCTGGTGCATAGTAGGCACCAGTTAGTGATGAGTTTGCTCCAGATGTGTTGAAGACATTCATCCTCATAATGCTCAGATCTTGAAGATCAGGAATTGGAAGCTCCCAGAGTATCTGCCTCTGATAAAAGCTGCCTCATCATCTCCTCTAGTGTAACATACACAAGTTGCCATCATGTATCTGTATCATGGCATGAAAAACTTGAGAAGCCTAGTATGGATCACATCAGTGCCCAAGTTAGGAACTCCAACGATGTCCCTTAGCCTAGACTGCAATCTACATGCCTTAGAATGACATCCAAGACTCTACCATCTGACCCAAGATTGTATTATTTTCCACTTTTCCCAGGTTTCCTCCAAACAACTCCCTCTTGGTCTACAAACATGTCCTTCCATTTCTGCACCTTGCCTTGGTGCTTCCAAGAGTGTGATTTTGACCTCAACACTCAGCTCAAATTTCACCTCTTCCGTGAAGCTTACTCTTATCATTACAATAATACATAATCCATTCCCTAAACTTCTTTACAATTTTATGTTACTTTAATAGTTTTATCTGCCTCACTGTTTTCTAGTTATTTGTGCAAATAATCTTTTTCCCATCACACCTGCCTAACTGAACTCACACTTTCTTGTCATGGCAAAGAAGGATTGCAGTCTATTCCATCCCCACCCTATCCTTGATGCGGCCATCTTTTTTTCAAATCTCCAATACCAGCCCATCCAACCCAATTCTTTCATGTATTTCAATCTATATTCACAGAGTGGATGATCAGGCTGGTTCTTTGAACAGTGTTTCTCAGTCTGCCTTGGCAGGTGACTGGGCCTGCTCATACTCAACATCATACTCGATCATCCTCAAAATTTTGTCCAACAGTACAAAGTATTTACCACACTCTCTACCCTACTGAAAGTACACAACCAAGGTCTGTGCTCATAGCAATAAACACTAATTGAATCTTAGCACACCTGTACATTATTTGCTCTGATCATATTAGTCAAGATTGTTTGCAGCCAGCTATAAAATATTTTTGAAAATTTGAAGGAAGATGTATTGAGAGGATTAGGGTAGGCTTATAGAATTGAGTTCAAAATTGGGAAAGGAGTACGTTAAGGCTGTATAGTGTCACCCTGCTTATTTAACTTCTATGCAGAGTACATCACACAAGATGTTGTGCTGGATGAAGCACAAGCTGGAATCAAGATTGCCGGGAGAAATACCAATAACTTCAGATATGCAGATGACACCATCCTTATGGCAGAAAGCAAAGAGGAACTAAAGACCCTCTTGATGAAAGTGAGAGAGGAGAGTGAAAAAAGTCACTTAAAACTCAACATTCAAAACACTAAGATCATGGCATCCGGTCCCATCATTTCATGGCAAATAGGTGGAGAAACAATGGAAACAGTGAAAAACTTTATTTTCTAGGGCTCCAAAATCACTGCAGATGGTGATTGCAGCCATGAAATTAAAAGATGCTTGTTCCTTGGAAAAAAGGCTATGACCAACCTAGACAGCATATTAAAAAGCAGAGACATTACTTTGCTGACAAAGGCCCATATAGTCCAAGCTATGGTTTTTCCAGTAGTCATGTATGGATGTGAGAGTTGAACTATAAAGAAAGCTGAGCACTGAAGAATCGATGCTTTTGAGCTGTGGTGTTGAAGACTCTTGAGAGTCCCTTGGGTTGCAAGGAGATCCAACCAGTCCATTCTAAAGGAGATCAGTCCTGAATATTCATTGGAAGAACTGATGCTGAAGCTGAAGCTCCAGTACTTTGGCCACCTGATGAGAAGAGCTGACTCATTGGAAAAGACCCTGATGCTGGGAAAGATTGAAGGGAGGAGGAGAAGGGGATGACAGAGGATGAGATGGTTGGATGGGATCACCGACTCAATGGACATGAGTTTGAGCAAGCTTCAGGAGTTGGTGATGGACAGGGAAGCCTGATGTGCTCCAGCCCATGGGGTTGCAAAGAGTTGGACACAACTGACCTACTGAACTGATCTGATAGAATTGAGGGAGAGACAAAACAGTAAGGTCTCCCAAAGCAGTGTTTTTCAAACTATAATGTACTGTTCCTATTATCCAAATAGTAGGTCAACCTTCATCAAAGTCTACTTCACAGACACTACCTCAAGATTAGACTAAAGTAAAGATGACTACAGAAGACCCTCCTACTTTGGTTCCTGCTATTTTTAACTCTAGCCATTCCTCTGGAAATGTCCCTCTGGAATCTTGCATAAATATGTGTTTTTCTTGCTGTCTTCACATGGTGGAAAAATCTCTGATGTGCCCACCTCTTATAAGGGCACAAACCCTATCTGATTAGAACCCTACCCTGATGACCTCATTTAACTCTTATCACCAGCTCACAGGCCCTGTCTCCAAATACAGTCACGTTGGAGGTTACAGTTTCAATACATGAATTTTAGGAGCACACAATTCGATTCATAGCATCTTCCAACATCTATTCCTTGTTCTTTTGATAACAGAGTTGTGATGGCTTCTTAGACTTTGTATTTGCTGCTGGCCTGGGGACCACATTTTGAGAACTATTGCTTTAGGGACTCTGACCTCCCCTGGTGCAGACCACCAGGAACTCTCATTCTATTGCCTATCCTCTACTAGCTTAGAGCATGTGGCAGCGTGGTGACCCAATCTGAGGCCAGTGGATTCTCCCAGACTTGTTAATACTGAGCTTGGTGACAAAAGAGAATCCAAGCAGACAGTGATGCCCTTGTCTTAAAGGGAATATCCTATCACTTGTTCCTTCCCAGGTCCCTGGAGCTCCTTAGCTTTTGTCCTTCAAAGCCTAAACTCAAAGGACCAGCAGAACCTCAGCTGGGATTTTGGTAGAAATTCAGAATCTTTCAGGCTGCAGTCTAGATTAAGCTTATGCATTCAACAAGACCCCCAGGTTATTTTTATGCATGTTAAAATTAGGACACTGCTCTGGAAACTTGACAGTTCAGCCTTCCATTGATCGCAACACTTACCCGCATCCTCTCAATACATTTTATTTTGCATTGAGTTGCCTCAAATGAGCTGCTTCTGTCTAGCTGGAGACCAATAACCCCTACCTAGTTAGGTGCTGAACAAATGATGGGAATTTGTGAACATGTGGTTTTTGCAACAGATCTGCTACTTGGCTTCCAAGGACATAGGAGGCAAATGAAAATGGGAGCTTGAGAAACTTGCCTAAAGTCATCCAAACTGTAAGTAATGAACTAGGGTTGAGACTCCTGAAAGTGAAAGTCGCTCAGTTGTGTCTGACACTTTGCAGACTCTATCCAGTCCGTGGAATACTCTAGGCCAGAATACTGGAGCGGGTAGCCTTTCCCTTCTCCAGGGGATCTTTCTGACCCAGGGATTGAACCCAGGTCTCCCACATTGCAGGTGGATTCCTTACCAGCTGAGCCACCAGGGAAGCTGAGACCCCAGAGGCATGCTTAATTTCTGCACTGTAAGTACCACTTCTTACTTTAGCTTCTGTCTTTACCTGAAGCTAATGAGCACAGAGGATCTTAACTCTTGAAGGTGCTTTAGAGAGTATCTAGCCCCACTATTTCATGTGGATAAAGGGAAGTAAAGGTTCTACCAATAGGTAAATGACCTGTCAAAAGGTGAATGAGCCACCCAACCCTATGGCTGGCTAGTGCCAGAATTGCCACTAGAATGCAGATCTCCTGATTCCTGCCGTTATCAGGCCTGAAAAGGTACCCTTGATAGGCAAGAAACACACCCAGGTAGAGGTATTTGTAATCATCCCTCCCTGACTTAACATTTATATTTGTTGATTACCTATAGAACCCAGGCTTCCAATTCTTTTTTTTTTTTAATTTATTTATTTTAATTGAAGGACAATTACAATATTGTGATGGTTTTTGCCATATATCAATATGAATCAGCCACAGGTATACATGTGTCATGTCCATCCTGAACCGCCCCTCCCACCTCCCTGACCACCCCATCCCTGCAGGTTGTCTCGGAGAATCGGCTTTGGGTGCCCTGCTTCATACATCAAACTTGCACTGGTTATCCATTTATAATCTGGCAATGTATATGTTTCAATGCTATTCTCTCAAATCATCCCACCCTTTCCTTCTCCCACCGAGTCCAAAAATCTGTTCTTCATATCTGTGTCTTCTTTGCTGCCCTGTATGTAGGATCGTCGGTACCATCTTCCTAGATTCCATATATATGCATTAATATATGGTCTTTACACTCATTGACTTACATCCATTGATTAGGCATCTCCCTGGCCAGTGAAGAAATAAGAAAGGAAAAGAAGGGACATTTTAAAATTTTAGTGCACTGATGAAAATGATCAGTCCCTCCTGATGTTTAAACCAACTGCAGATAGAGATGCTCCATAGAAAGCCACGTTTAAATCTGTAGCTGCGTCATTCTATTACCAATCGATACAGTCACTCATGGTCCTTTAATCTTACATCATTCTTTTTTACTGGCATTACTAGATTACCATTATTAACACTCCAGTTTAATAGCCTCTAGTCTAATTATTCGATGCAATTTTCTATGTAAGATAATTCTTAACTTTTAAAGCACTGCAATCTCTGCTAAAACGGAAGGAATTTCTCTTTTACACCTGGCGCTTTCTTGGAATGCGATTCACACTTATTAAATATGTGCCGTTCAAGTGCTTTTGTGCACATTTTTTTTAAACAAAGGTCTGAGGTGTTACTTTTGTAAGTTTGGGTCTATACAAATAGGAGACAAGAATATGCTGGTGGAAAGCCCAAAGTTTTCTAAATGTAGATGAGTACAGATTAAGAAAGCAGTAATTAATTTCTTTTGACCTTGAGCTGAAATTTCTTTCTAAAGCTGTCATAAAGAGAAAGAGGCCAGAGAGGAGAAGTGAGGCTGTGTAACAATGCAATTAAACCCTTGTAATGAGGTCGGGCCTTGGACTTGTTGCAACTGATATCATTATAGCAATGAGAAGGCCTTATATGGATGTTCGGATTTTCTTTTTAATTCATGCTTTTTTCTTTCTTTTTCGTTTAACTCTTTACCACCAGGCATGAACTACTTTGTAAGGGAAATATATAGGCCCTATGTGTAAACGAACACAAATTTCACATGTCTTTTTCCAGAGGAAACATTCAGTTGGCTCAATCAGGTGATCTTCTGTATGCAAAGCAGGAAAGTGTGAAAGGAAGGGAAAGAGCTCAGGATTAAGAATCAAGACATTAACTTGTCTCTTGCATTGTGGCTCTTAATTTACAGGTGTCTCCAGTGAGCTGAGGCCAACTACTAGATTGCAGGGCTCTAGCCTTGAGCCTCCCGCTAAATAGCTGCGTGACTTGAAGGAGGTCCTAAATACTGCTGAACCTCAGCTCTCTCATTTCACCAGGTGAAAAGAATGCCATTCACTTTTTTTCTTTATGGTTTATCTCATAAGTAATAGGATAAATTTGATCTAAGTCAACTTATGATGAAGGCCTTGGCCTTGCTCTCTCTGCAAATATTTATGTCTATTGGGGACCACCCATGTTTGCTAAGAGCTTTTGATTCATAACTAATTTTCTATTTCCCTACTGTTGTTTTCAATTATGTGTCAATGCATAGTTTCCCCCTTCTATCTTTTCTTGTCTCTCTGAAGTTAAGAGGGAAGTTCTTGCATCGGAGGATACGGACAATTTTATAATTGTTAAAGTATTAGTATAATTTATATTTGCCAAAAATATGTGGGAGCCTACCACTAACACGTTCAAAACTGGTTTTCTTTCAATTGAGATAGTGCTTCATACATGAAATCACATTGTTTCTTTAAATTGAATTAAGACATCTTAAAGGAGCTTGTTTTTCTACTTATTATGTTTCTCCTTCTTGAGTTTGCATCTTTCTTATATACCGTTTTCTCCCTAGCACCTCACTACTGAGCCTGGAACACAATAGGTACACATAAAATTGTTTCATAAGTGAATGAACACAACCCTCTAGAAGAATGGTTCTCAACTTCAGCAACACATTAGAATTACCTGGAGACACTTTCAAAATCCTGATGCCCAGGCCACATTCAGATCAGTTAAATCAGAGTCGCTGGTGCTATGAGAAGGCATCAGTCTCTTTTTTTAAACCTCCCCAAGTGCAATGTACAAGGAAGGGTGAGAATCTGTCCTAGAGCCAGGCAACTCAACCTGTGGTCCAAGGACCTGCAGCACTGCTGGCTGGCTAGAACCGCAGAATCTCAGATTTCATGCAAACCTAATATGAGTCCTCCAGGTGATTCATACGCACTTAAAAGTTTGAGAGCACTCCTCCAAAACACTTTTCTGACAATTTTAAACCCATACATCCAGCTGCTACTTAAGCCTGTTCCTACTGCTTGGCACTAAACCATACCATTGCATGAAAGACATTTGGCTTCTTTATAAGTGAACAGGAGAATGCAAGCTGCCAATTTTCAAACAAGGTTCTCTTATCCAGTCAATTTCCAATGTCTAAATTCCTCCCCAAAAAGCAGGCAGAAGAAAGGGCAATGCAGTGACCTCCAAGTTGGGATAGCTGAGTAGGACTTTCCCACATGAGGCAAGTGAGGATTCTGAATACGCGGGAACAGTCCAAGCTGGAAATCCCAAGGCATAAGGTCCACAGTGAAGGGAACCACAGGCAGGCAGCAGAGGCTGTTTAAAAGCCAGGGGCACAGCTGGAAGAATGAGTCCATGAGCTGACCCCAGGGAAGCTGGGATGAAGGAGTCAGTCATGAGCATCTCGAGCTAAATGGGCAAGGTGATGGGATAGGCAGTTTCTAGTTTGTTGTTGTTTAGTTGTGCCGTTGTGCCTGACTCTTTGCAACCCCATGGACTTGTACCCCGTCAGGCTCCTCTGTCCTTCAGATTTCCCAGGCCAGAATACTGGAGTGGGTTGCCAGGCCCTTCTCCAGGGCATCTTCCCAAACCAAGGATCCAACGTGTGTCTCCTGAAAGTCTCCTGCATTGCAGGATGGAGTTCTTTACTGCCGAGCCACTGAGAAAGCCCAGTTTTCAGTTTACATGATGGAAAGTCGAAGAAAGTGAAAAGTGCATCAAAGACTGGCAGACTTAGATTTGAATAACAATGCAGCCCTTCTAGAGACTGGGAAAATTATTCAATCTCTTTGATCCTCATCTCTAAGCTGGGAACAGTAATTCTTACCTCATAAGTATTGTGAAGATTAAAAGTGGCGATGCATGTAAAGAGCTTAATATCGTGCCTGGCCCAGAGGAACTGGGAAGCTGTTATTCATTAGTATCTTAAATCTTTTCCACAAACATATAAAACTGAAAGGAACTAAAAAGATAAAGGTTGTGTTTGCTATTTTTGTACGCCTTTTCTTTCTGTTCTCATCCAAAGTAACCTAAAGAGAATTTAGTATTCCTTGGTGTGTTTGGTAAATTCCACTGAATGACTGAGTGAATTGTATTTTCCAAGATAGCCATGACAGGCTATCAGCCTCCAAACCTTCAGATGATTCCAGCTCACAGTCTCTAAGACCCTTCCTGAGCCTTCCAGGCCAAGCCCAGATTCTGTACCTGCCCCTCCCCACCTCCTCTCCATTTCTCTGAAAAATTCTTTAGAAGTGGTCAGCATAATAAAAGATGATTCCTAATGCACACCCCTGGAGAAGGAAATGGCAACCCACTCCAGTAACCTTGCCTGGGAAATCCCATGGACGGAGGAGCCTGGTAGGCTACACTCCATGGGGTCACCAAGAGTCGGACACGACTGAGCGACTTCACTTTCCTTAATGCCACACAGTTCAGGATGATTTGTTACACAGCAGTTGATAACTGGACCACTGACTTCACAATATTTTCTCATAGTACTTAAATTCCTACTGTTCCAGTCTCCTTTTAACTGCCTCTCACTGATAATTTATTACAGAGTACATTTAATTTAATTACAAAGTTAGCCTTGTGGTTCAGAATTGTATTTGGCTGCATATAACAGAAACCCAACTGAAATTATTTTCCTTTGTATTAAGAAATCCCAAAGTAGGTGATTCATAGGATGGTATGGTAGTTCTATAATGCCATCAGGTTCAGGCACCCTTTTCTCTTTCAGTAATTCTCAACATGGCACTTTCAGCTTTGTATTGATGAGACAGTTACGACACCATATGAGTTGAGGAACAATCTCAATAAAGGAAGAAAGAAAGGGGAAGGATCAAAGGTTAAAGGCTGACAGCATCTGTCCCTAAATGTCTGAGAAATAATAATTTTCATGGAAACCACCAACAGACTTCAACTCATTTTTTTTTTTTTTGGCCAAATAGACATGGTTTCTCTTGGCTGCAAAAGAGAATGAGAAATTCATTTTCACTGTTGCCTTGAACAAAATTGGGGAATTCTGCAAGGGAGGGATTATAAGTATATACCCAGTGACATATGCCATAACTTTAAAATAGAAAAAATAATTAAAACATCCCTCGAGGAGTATGAGAAGGGGAGGAGGGCCATGCTGCTTGTAGGGCCTTGTGCACAAGATGGGAAAAACTGTGCAATGAGGAACAAAGACAGAGATTGGAGTCAAGGGGTCACAGGCTCAACTTCCCACCAGGCCTCTGTTTCTACAGCCTGTAAACGGAATATTATAAGAACACTTACATAACAAAGTTGTTTTGAGGCTGAAGTAAGAAGAGCCCTGTGAAAGCACATGGCAATTTTTACAGCATGCTAATTCCCTCTTTGCCACAGTTTGCCTCAAATCACAACCCGGAAGACAAACATTAAGTTCAAAATCATCTCACCTCTGCAGCTATTAACATTCCACAGTGCTGAACTCCAGAACTTAAAGGAAGCCCCAAATCAACGAAACCTAGACTCACACAGTGTAACTAAGGATGGAGTGAGCTCTGCCTAGTGTCTTGTCTCATCCCAGATGTTTGCAGCAATTGCACATTTTTTTGAACTTCCAAAAGCAAGGGAGACCTTGGGGTCAATTCATAGACTGATTCATGCACCAAGTTATGTCCCCATACAAAACAAGAGATTCTAAAATGAAGAGTCACCAGTGAGAAAAAGGGCCTCATTTGTTGAAGAAATTGAGCTGAATGCTTCCAGAAGCCAGATACACTGAACTAGGAAAGGAAAACTTCAGTCTCCCAAACAGCCTACTTCAGGTGAAGATAGAAATCATAACAGCAAGGAAAAAGCTTGGCTTCGGCACTCTGACTTTCACTAATGTGAGAATGAAAAAATATGAAGATGGTAAAAAATCCTGTGACATTTCCAAAGCCTGATAAAAGGTTGTCCTCTGTTTACTCACTTCTCAACTAGAGAACAATTCCTACCTTGAAGAGAAGCTCTGGTAACTTGCTATTAATATAGCAATTCTAGAAGTAGACAACCAGTAACGATGCATCCATGGTTCTCCTCCACATATTTGGCTGAAACGCAAAGTCCCAGCACCTTAGGATTGCATTTATTTTTTCACTCTTCTGTGGAAGGTTTCTTTTACATTGCAAATGTCTGCAGCCCTCCTTCCACCCCTTTGGCTGACCTTTTACCTTAAAACAAATGATCAAGGCTGAACACAATCATTAGTATTCAGAGAAGTTACGAACGGCACTGAAATGTAAATGGATAAGGAAGGCACCTTCTATTTTGTGAAATAATTATCCAGCTTAATAATTATTTCCATGACTCTTTTGGATCAACTAAGAAAGGGCAACTAGAAGCTTAAAATTGTCTTTCAGATCTAAATTCAAGAAGCAGAGCCCCAAAACAAAGTTGCGCTCTAGGAAGAGATGGCAATAGGCTGATTCTATTTTGAAAAATAGGCTGTTTACACACATTTGTTTGTACTTTCAGTGTTTTTTTCACTGACCGGGCAAGGTAGAATCCAGGTTGTAATTTTCAGAGAAAATATAGTATTGGCTGTAAATACTATAAATCCCCAAAGAGGCTTTTATTCCCTCTCCACACTGTCCCAGAATTGAGCAAGCTCCAGGAGATAATGAAGGACAGGGAAGCCTGGCGTGCTGTGGTCCATGGGGTCACAAAGAGTCCAACACAACTGAGTGACTGAATGACAACAGCACACTGTCACTGCAGATAAAGTGTGAAAAATTTGGGAAGTTGGAGGGGAAGAAGATTTTTTTAACTAACCATAGGTTTTTCATACCTTCATATTTAGGTTGCTGATAAAAAGCAAAACAACGGTATTTCTATGTTGTTATCCTGGGCCCTTATGAGCTACTCAAGCTGCTTTATTCTTTATCTTCTTACTTGAAGCTACTTGGTTTCACTTTTGATTTCTATAATAAGCTGGAATAGGAATTTTTAGACAATAAGAGACACTCATATAACTATGAAAATACAGTGTTCTCATTTATGTCAGTAACTATGTCAAAAATAGTTTCTCAAAATCTTTGGTAATAGGCAAGACTATGAATCTGATGCTTTCAAATTGTGGTTCTGGAGAAGACTTTTGAGAGTCCCTTGGACTGCAAGGAGATCAAGCCAGTTAATCCTAAAGGAAACCAACTCTGAATATTTATTGGAAGGGCTGATGCTGAAGCTGAAGCTCCAATACTTTGGCCACCTGATACAAAAAGCCAACTCATTGGAAAAAACCCTGATGCTGGAAAGATTGAGGGCAGAAGGAGAAAGGGATGGCAGAGGGTGAGATGATTAGCTAGTATCACCAACTTAACAGACATGAATTTGAGCAAAGTTCAGGAGTTTGTGGAAGACAGAGGAGCCAGGCATGCTGCAGTCTATGGGGGTCACGAAGAGTCAGACATGATTAAGCGATCAACAACAACAACAAAAGATTATGAGTTAAATCATCATTTCTTTCCTCATTCATTATATACCAATTCCCTCTTTTTGACTGGTTGCAGGAGGGGCAATAATACTGGAGTGGGTTACCATTTCCTTCTCCAGGGGATCTTCCTGACCCAGGGATCGAACTTAGTTCTCCGGCATTGCAGGCAGACTCTTTACCGTCTGAGTCACCAGGGAAGCCCAGATGAGACATGAGACTTAATGGACCCACGAATGAGACATGATGGAACAGAGAGGGTAAAGTACAAAAATTATGCGATTAATTCATTGGATGTATTCATGAGAGTGACAAGCTCTAGGAAAATCTCTTCAATTTTGGAAGGCAGGTAAGCAAAGTAGAAGTAGTGTATTGGAATTGGCATGAAGAACACGCCAAAAATAATGCACCCATCACACAAGAGAGCTGTACCAGTGGCATCCTCAGGGCGGCCTGGGTTCAGTAAATGTGAAGGAGAAGGCGAGATGATTCCAACAGAAGGTAACCAGACAGGGGCACTGACCCCTGTTTGTGTGGTTCTGGGGAAACCTGGACTGAGTCCAGGATGGTGACCTCAGTGTATTTAAATCGCTGCTTTTCAAAAGCTTCCTGGGGCCATTTCACTTACCCCCTTCCCCAAACACCTTTCCCCTAATCTCCAGTTGGGATTATTCATGCCCTCCTTCTCAACTCCATATTCTCTCTCTCTTTTCTACTTGCATTAAAAATGTATGACACTCCTGGAGTCAAGCCCTATGGAATAGCTCTCATATCACATTATAGCCCACACTTATGGAATATTCACCAGGTGCCAAATAGTACAGCAGGCACAAAAGGGAGAATACTGTTATGTTCTGCGCTCTCAGGAAGTTTATCGTTTTGAGGGGAAGCAGACAAAAAAAAAAGTATACACACAAAAATGACCAACCAGCTCCCACTGATTTCACATGCAGTATTAAAGGAGTAATGAGTACACAATGAAAACATTGTTTATTATGCACAATATTTGATAAAACTAGTCATCATCTTCTAAAGATCTGGCTGATGTCTTCATCTCGGCCTCCCTGAACTACCGAGCATCTTCAAGTTGTGCTATACTTTGCCACGGGTTTCTTGAGTGCTAGCTTGTATTCAGCTGTGAGCAGCAATCATAATGGATGAGGGGCCTCTGATGGCGGGTTGAGTGAAACCTCTCTGTCAGGATAGCAGTTGATGTATTATTTGATGGGTTTAACTCTTGCCCCCAATATCTTGCAGTGCTCCTGGCTGTATGTAATTCATATTTCCTATGTCTGGCTTGTCCATGTTGATTTCACTATGTTCATTATTGGAATCTAGGACTTTCACTTCATTATTCCAACAGTGTCTCTCTCCCCTTCTCATTTCCAGTTGTGTTTTTCTTTTTCAATATTCTCCATCCATTTTCATCTAGGGATTTCATTTCCATCTCAGTCTGTTTTAACTCCACTCTTAACGTTTTATTAGTACATCTTTAGTTTTTCTGAGTTCTCTCATATGGATCAGGCATTTTTAGATGACATCCCAAAACTTTTGAAAGTCTAAGTTAGTAAGTGCTTGCAATGCATAAAATTCTCCCATTAAGAAAATTAACTCTAATAAATGCATAAAAAGAGTAATGCATTTCATTAGATACAAAATAGAATCTTCTTTAATGTCACCCTAAGTTTAATTTTGAAATACTGAGTAAATGAATGCTTTTAAATGCATATAATTTATGTAAATAGTCACTTTTTGCTTGTCCCTGAGTTAATATCAATACTTAGAAATTTCTGTAACTGATCATCAGAAGCTATACCTTCATTGGCTGGGTAGCATTTCTCAACTGCAGCAGCGCATGAGTCACCTAATATGAAACAAAACCCTCATTCTCCACTCCAGAGAAATCAAATATCTATGTGGGTTTCCGGCAATGGAATTCTGTAAAAGTTCCCTGGGTGATCTTAATGTGCAGGCAGGAATAAAAACTTAAAAAAAAAATGCTCAGTTAAATCTTGAAGAAGCACATCTGAATACACAGCATATGAGAAATGCTAGGAAGAAAATAAAAACAGCAATGCAATGGACTGTCATTGGTATATTAATTGTGCCCGTTTATTTTCACCCAGTGGAGAAGGAAATGACAACCCGCTCCAGTATTCCTGCCTGGAAAATCCCACGGACAGAGGATCATGGGGGGCTACAGTCCATGGGTCACAAAGAGTCAGACAAGACTGAGCAACTGAGCGCGCGCGCACACACACACACACATATTTTCACCTGGAGCCTCGGTGATCTGGAGAGACTGTCTCTCACACGGATAGCCAATTCCTACTTTCATATGCAAACCAAGCAAACCAAAGCCATGCTCCTCAACTCTCCCCTTTATCTGGCTCTCAAGCTCCTCTTAGGCCACTATCCATTCACCCTAACAACCCAGGGACCAGGTACCAGACAGATGCAGAAAGCCTCTGTGGCCCAGAGCCTGGCCCAGAGCCCCCTGGAGTCATTCACACTGGGCAAACCTGAACCTGGACAGCCTGCTTGCCTTGCCCACATCTCCTCACTCCCTCTGCCTAACTCCTGCTGACACCGGCGCTTCCCTCTGTGGCCCTGCATGGCATGGCCTGCCTTCTCAGTGTCTGTGGGCACAAACTTCTTCTTTCATGGCATTCTCTTCCATATCTGCGTAACTTACCATCCCTGATAAAAACAAATGGAAGTGAAAGGGAAAGATGCTCAGGCATGTCCTACTCTTGGCAACCCCATGAACAGTAGACTGCTAGCTCCTCTGTCCATGGAATTCTCCAGGCAAGAATACTTGAGTGAGTTGCCATGCCCTTCTTCAGGAGATCTTCCTGACCCAGGGATTGAACCTGGGTCTCCTGAATTACAGCCAGATTCCTTACCATCCCAGCCATGATAAAAAACAAACTTCTGATCCATTTAAAAACAATAAGAAAGGCTTCTTAGGAAAGGTGCTGTGTACACTGACATCTGAAGGATGAAAGGGAGATAGTTGTGGAAGAGAAAGAACAAAAAGATGCAGAGAGGTGCTCACAGGTCAATATCCTGGAACTTAACCTAACCAGACAAGAACTAACTAATGTGAAGCAAGTGGGAAGGAGGCTCGCAGTGAAGCTGGACATGATGTAGAAGCCACATCACTAGAGAAAGATGTGACCTTATTTGATATAAGGGGGAAGGACAGAAAGAAGTATTAATAGTTGTGCCATTTGTATACTATTCCTGACAAATGGGTTCATAGTAGCTTAATTTCTGTGATATAAAAGCACTCCTTTGTCCTTTTTCCTGTACAAAGCATGGAGCTGGTTGCCACAAGGAAACAAAATACAAATGACATGGTGGCTCTGTCTCTTTTTTTTGAATTGTGGAGTCTAGTAGAAGAGACAGTTAAGCAGTTAACTCCAGTTTAAGTGGAAGGTGAGACCAAATTCTTTCAGAGTTACCAAAATTTTGTTCGGGAACATTAGATTTTTAATATGCAACAGCTGCTTTGATGTAGCCTTAAAATATTAATATTTTTCTGATTTTTCAACACTGTTCACTTTTGCCTGCTGAATGAGGTACAGTTCCCCAGTACAATGCTCTTTCTTCTTACATTTTACACAGATTTTGTTCCTCGTATAAATATATGCATTTGCTCTCAATACAATGCTCTCCAGATTTGAAGGTTCATCTCATTAAATCTTCAGGGTGGTTTTCCTGCTATCATGGCCTCCTTTCTTCTCTCACTCAGTCCCTACACCCAGAGTTGCACATTGGTATTAAAATTATAAGCCTTTGCTGTTCTTCCTTTTGTATTTTTTCAGATGTAACTTTTCCTCTCCTTCTGTTGTTGTGGTTGTTACCATGTGGTAGTATGTATGTTTCTTGTAAATGGCCCAAGGTTGAATTTTGTTTTTAATCTGAGTCCTCTTTGTATAAGAAATTAAAACCTATTTGCAAGTGGGGTGATATAACTCATTGCTTGGTCTTATTTCTATCAATAAATGTAGCCCACCTTTCACTTGGACTATTCTCCATCTTAACCCACCACTGCAGGCTCTCAGATAAATTGTGGGCCCTTCTTCCAAGCTGGGTACCACTTCTAGGAGAGAGGAGCAGTAAAAAATAGTGTAGAATTAGGATCAGGAACAAATAATACTTGCAACTAGCCCATCCTTCTCTGAGGCTCTTTGTCATTTCTGGGAGCTTTCCTTCTTTCTCTGCTCCTCTGACCCTTCCACCTGCAACCCCCAACCCCTCTGACTCCTTCTCCCACATGCTGGTCACTGTTTCTCTCCTTCCTCCCCTGCTTAGCATCACTTTTACTCTGAGTTGACCTTGAAACAAGTGAATTCTCTCCAAAGTGTCAATTACTTTAGTCTCTATTTAAACTCCCTAGGTAACAGGTCATTGATTAGCTGGAATATGTCAGGTGGTATGGGACAGATATTTCTCAGTCAATAGTCTTTCCCTCTGGAAAAAGGGAAATCTGAGACCTGCAATCTTGGGGACTCAGAGACTCCTCCTGAAAATTCAGAAAATCTCTGTTTTCATCCCAGTCCCTAATCCTTTTCCTGAAGATGCTCACTCACACAGATGCTTGCTCTTAGCCACCAGGCCTGTTCTGACCTTACTGCCTTGCCATCTTCCTGCTTCTGATACACCTTGTGACGACTCCCAGCCCCATCCCAGCAGTCCAAATCAAGGAAATATTTGTCCACTGGCACCTGGCCTCTCCCAGTGACTGAACCTCCTGAGTCCTCAGCTTATAATCACAGTGATACACTACGGACTGAGGCTCTGGGCTTGCTCAGGTTTGAGTTCAAATTCACACCTTGCTATTGTGACCTCTAAGATCTTGAGCAGATACTTACAGGGCTTCTCTCCTGGCTCAGTGGTAAAGAATCCACCTGCCAATGCAGGAGACACAGGTTCGAACCCTGGGTTGGAAAGATTCCCCAGAGATATAAATGGCAAACCACTCAAGTATTCTTGCCTGGAAAATTCAATGGACAGAGGAGCCTGGCAGGCTGCAGTCCATGAGGTCACAAAGAGTCAGCCCAGCACAGCATGTAGCTCTCAGTTCCCTCATCTGTGTGAGTAGAGTGTGTGCTATTATATTGTTTTAAGGTAAAATTTAAATATATGGGCAAAGGACCAAGCCTCCCTCTTGACTCAGTGTTGACCATAATTATGGTTGAAGTGAAGTGAAAGTCACTCACTCATGTCTGACTCTTTGCCCTCCCATGGACTATACAGTCCATGGAATTTTCCAGGCCAGAATACTGGAGTGAGTAGCATTTCCCTTCTCCAGGGGATCTTCCCAACCCAGGGATCGAACCCAGGTCTCTTGCATTGCAGGCAGATTCTTTACCATCTGAGTCACCAGGGAAGTAAGGGTAAGTACTGGGAGAATGGCTGAAACTGGAAGAGAGGCTAAACTGACCTGATGGGGTAGTCAGCCCTACAACATCACCATAACAGAGGAAGCGTGATTCTTATAGAGCAAATCCTTTCCCAAAACACAGTTGGAAACACCAGCCTAACAGATTTTACTCATAATGTGGTAGAGGAGTAAAAATATCTCTCACTCTACAGCTCAATTAAAGCAGTTCCTTCGAATTGAAACTCTTCATCAAAACAAACCTATGTGCTGGATGTCTTATTCTAACGTTATGTTTAAATCAATAGCCAAACATAAAAGATTTCATGCAGGAGGCTACATTATTCAGACTCTTGTCATTTGCCACCTGATGGAGAGGGATGGATGGTGACCAGGAGAAATAGTGTATTTTTAAATGCTTGCAATACTTTTGCGCTGCTCTTTCTACAATCTCCATTTTTCAAAGTACTGTCTTTCAAAAGGCAACATCTTATGGGATTGAGCCAAACCTGTAGCCTTAGGTAACAATAAAATGACAGCTATCACTCAAATGCCTCACAAGTTATAATCAGTACAGAAGTTAAATAATATACCAAAAGACTCTCTATCTCTTCATGACTATAAAACTGGAAGAGAGCAACTTCCTCAGAGTTCATAATATCATAGGTATGATAAGTCTAAACCTGCCATCAGACTGTGTCCAGCTGTCCCTTCATCCCAATTTGATGTTTTTCTGATTTCTCTTCTAAAGTGGTGCGTGGAAGCTTTGTAATTGGTGCTGGGATTTTTTTTTTTCCCCAACGTTTTCTTGCCAAGGATATCATTATGAGATTCTGCAGTAACAAGCATTCTTCGGTTCAAATTTATATCAATTAGTTTAGGACAGTAATTCAATTGGATGGCCCACTGGATTTTGAAAGACTCACGACCATGTCAGAGTGACGACCTTTTTCCTTCTCTCTCAGCCAAAAGCAATTTTTTAACAAGGAGCCCTGGAAAGAAATGCTGGTTTAATAATTAGTTATTGATCATGGCCAATGCCATGGTGAACACCATTGGATTAGTCAGAGACCAGGAAATCAGGACATGGGAGTTTTCCTTGTCAAGATTAGGAGGGGAGGAAAAAAAAGCAAAGAACTAACAGAATAAGAGCTCCAACATAGCTTAATTAGATATGCTTTCATCTTTGATATTCTTTTCACTTTTAAAAGTAGAAGGTAAAATCTGTAACTTGGATAGATTCAATCCTGAACCATCTAAAAGAGCTGTGTTAATCTAAAAACAATTTAATGGTATATCTCCATTTAAAAACACTGTGAAAGACAAGATCTGAGTTAAGTAGACCGGGAGACCACTAAAGCTGCTTTGAAAACAATGCCATGCAAAGTTATTTTGATAAATTAACCCTGCTTTGGCCAGCATTTTTGCCTGGCTAAGATACCATTAACCCTCATGCCCTGAAATGCCCATTAGAAACAATTTGGATACATACACAAGAAGACCATAACAATTACAGACCGTGGCTTTAAAAGTATAATTGACTTTTCTGAGCACTAATTTAGGCATCACTTTAGGGCTGCGTAAAAATCTCTACATATGAGCCACTTAATGGAAGGAGAAACGTAAAAGAATGATTTTATTGTACTTTGAGGGGGAAAAGAATGTTTCCATTAGTGGTACAATTTCTTCCTAGAATAGGAAAAAAAAAAAAAAAAAACTGAAAATGCCCGGCGCAGTGACAATGAAGTCATAACTTTAAGCTAGTTTGAAGGTGCATAGGTCCAATCTTCATGGCTGACATGCAAGAAGGATGGTCCTTTTATGTTTGAAGTTGAAACCAACCTGATCCATGATAAAGTAGCTATGGTATAAACATACTACTTAAAGTAACATTGCTTTAGAGATGAATGTGTGGATACATAGCAAATAAATCAAATCACTCAACTCTAGTTCTAGGCCCTGGGGTTTTATCTTTTTGGAGGTCACCATTCCTCCAGGAAAAGACAACAAATCTCTACCAATTTCAAGTAATTATTATGGTTCCAGGGAGTAGAATCACATGCAAATGTTGGAACTACTTTGGGTCAATGTAAGAAAGAAATTCGATGTAAGAAACATTTAGCTTGTTGTCACACAATGCCCTAAGTTTCCACCACTTCCCTATTATTTACAAAAGATGCTCAAAACAAATCTGGATAATAATTTGACTGGGATGTCAAAGTGGAGAGCTGATGTCTGAGATTCCTCAAAGGCTGCTTCAAGACGTCTCCTGGTTTCTAGCTGATTTCAGATTTTCTGACATGAGAACTGTTCATCTCTTGACGTATGATCTATCCTGGAATCCTTCTCAGAAAGTGAAGAAACTACAGTGATCAAGGTTACCACCCCTCTTTTTTATGTCAACCTGCTTGTATGGATGAAAAGAAATCATTGACTGTTAAAAAGCTGATATCTATGCTAAATATATGTTAATTATACATTTCTGAAGATAAAATGGCACTGCACTTTTTGTGCATGTGTAAGAGAGTTTAAAAAAAGATTCTTTTTCTTGTTATAAATAACAGCCATAAGTGAAGAGCTGTGGGTTTCAAATAAAGTGTTAGTCTTGGCTTGATCTTTAATGAGCTGGCTAACCTTGGACACCACACATAGACTCTCTGTCCATGTTCTCGTCTATAAAACGAGCATGGTGTCTAAACCCTCACTATGTATGGTGTGATTCATGGACCAGTAGCACTGGCATCACCTGAGAGCTTGTTAGAAATGCAGAATCCCAGATTCCTTATCAGAACAACTGAATCAAAATCTGCATTTTAACAAGACCTGCAGGAGAGAAGCTCAGACCTAAAAAAAACTTCAAGGGACTTCCCTGGTGGTCTAGCAGTTAGGAATCTGCCTTGCAATGAAGCAGACACAGGGTTCCATCCCTGGTCGAGAATTAAGATTCTACCTGCCACGGAGCAGCTAAGTCCAGGCAGGGCAGGTACTGAAGCCCACGAGCTCTGGAGCTCCCACGACACAACTAGAGAGGCCTCGCATGATGCAGAGACGATCCTGTGTGTCCACAGCTAAGCCCCAACACAGCTAAACAATACATACATAAGTACCTTAAAAGATAATAAAACATGGAATAGAGTTGAAACATCACTTCAACTCTCTTCTAGGGAGGAAAGGGAAAGACAAACTGCTTATTAAAAAGACAGTCCAGATGGATATCTTAATTAACTTGATGGTAGGAATCCTTTCTCCCCTGGAGAAGGAATAGGCTATTCACTCCAGTATTCTGGGGCTTCCCTGGTGGCTCAGATGGTAAAGAATCCACCTGCAATGAGGAAGACCTGGGTTTGATCCCTGGGTTGGGAAAATCCCCTGGCATGGCAACCCTCTCCGGTATTCTTGCCTGGAGAAGCCCCATGGACTGTAGCCTGGAGGGCTACAGTCCGTGGGGTTGCAGAGTCAGACACAACTGAGCGACTAAGCACAGCACAGCACACAGGAATCCTTTCAGGATATAAACGTATCAAATCATTGCACTGTACATTTTAAACATGTTATAATTTTATTTGTCAATTACATATCAATAAAACTAATAATGTGTTTGAAATGGGCAGTAAAAATAAAACAAAAGCACAGCCAACACATCTGTATTTTTTATGTATGCTTGTGTATATGTGTTCACTTTCCAGTGTTTAGCTTCTTTACCCCATGGATGCCCTGAGCTTGTAGGACACATGTTTTGCTAAAAAAGAAAGTGAAAGTCACTCAATCATGTCCAACTGTTTGTGACCCCATGGACTATACAGTCCATGGAATTCTCTAGACCAGAATACTGGAGGGGGTAACCTTTTCCTTCTCCAGGGGAGCTTCCCAACCCAGGGATCAAACCCAGGTCTCCCGCATTGCAGGTGGATTCTTTACCAGCTGAGCCATCAGGCAATGTGCTCTCAAATGCCTGAGATGGACCAAAATGGGATGAGGACCCTAGTTCTGCGGTGTTGTTGGCCAGACTCGATGTTTTCCAAAGGGTCAAGGTGCCAAGAATTGAAACCTCTTTACCACGTGAGCTCATTCAAGCTCACATTCAAACTAGGGAAGTACAAGAAATAAATATCTTATGTGTCTTTTCCTTCCAGCATCACCTGATCTTTCAAGTCTGTCTTTAGTAGCCCTATGCCAAGCTGACAGCTCCCCCACCTCCACGTGGGGATTGGTGGGGACAGGTGCCCCACCCCGTGGAAGATTCACTTACGGTAGCTGCTGGGGTGCAAGCAGAGAATGAACAATAGAAGGCTGTCAAGCCCGACAGCAGCCCTGGATGTATGAGCGCCGAGCTGACAGCAAGGGCCTCAGAGGGTAAACTGCTTTGCTGGAACTAATTAAACAGATGAAATTATTACATGAATATGCAGATGTTGTTTACATTTTACCATATGGTATTATTTCAGGTAATAACTCGCAGAAGAATCCCTTCCTCTCATCAAGAGGAAATGGGTTGAAAAGAAGGCCCCCCGTGTCACCTTTCAGCTGCCAGGCAGACACTGATAACACAAGTCTCCTCTCTGAGTCGTGGGCAGTGTTCACTCCGGATCCTGCAGCACAACAGGATGGCACTGGGGCTCATCTCTGGAAGGAATAGGCGAGTGTTTGTGTGTGTGTGTGTGTGTGTGTGTGTGTGTGGTGTGGTGGGGGGGAGGGGAGACAGGGCTGCTTTAGCTGAGCTGAAATGGCTACAGCTACTAGAAAATCCACCCTGGGGTAGAAAGGCATCCGGCAATGGATGCGTTGTCTGCATGTTGCAAGGAAAAGCCAATGGACTTGCCACTGGATGTTTCCTCCAAGACTTGGGAGTGTGTAAATCAAGGCAACTGATTTGTAAACTGACGCATCAGACCCAAACCTTTCAGACAAGGATCAAATACTTCAGTGATGCCGCTGTCAGAGGAAACAAAGCGGTGAAGGCAAGGAGGTTTCACGTTAAAGGGGAAAACAGGGCAGAGACCATTCAGCAAACAGAAGTCATTCTCCTCCTCGCTTGACCCCCACTTCCTCCTTGTTCCTCCTGTGCCTCTGTTAATGCATCAAGCCATGTGGCCAGTTTCACTTCAACTTCTTCTTATCCCTCATGACCCACACCCAACTCATCACAAAGGCTGTAGATTTCACCTCCAAAAGGGTCCTCCATGTCCACCTGCTGCTTCATCCCCAACTGCTTGCCCAGATCTTTGACATTGGACTGTGATAGCAGACTTCGCACTGGTCTTCTCTCACTCTCTGCCATATTCAGTCCACTCCTCGCCCCACCATCAGAATCATTTCAAAAAGCCAAATCTGGTCTGGCTTCTCCCTGGCTTAAAAATAGTCAACCGCTTATTTATCTCTGGTTTTAGTCTCAGGCCAAACACACCAACCTGCTGCTCTACAAGGCTGTTCCTAAAATATATTCTGCCCATTCTCAACTGATTCCAATTTTCACTGGAAGGCTGTGTCCTGGACTGTCCTCCTTACCTGTAATATTGCCCTACTTTCTTTTATTAACTAACAGTGAGTCATGATGTTATGTTTGTATTGGGATCTGTTGTAAAGATTGTTTGGTTTTTTTTTTAAGGATAAAAACCATCTCATCTGTTCCCCCTAAAACCCTGCATTATTAACTTCTTTGAGATAATCGAGTCAAAAGAGCTTTCTCTGAATTCATCCACCTTTCTCCATGCTCACATCAAACATATGCGAACATATATATAGACACACACACAAATATAAAGTCTTTATTTTTTACAGACCCAGGATTCCATTATTCATGCTCCCCTGCAACTAGCTCTTGCCACTTTACTGTGTCATGAACATTATCTAGATCAAAAGAAACAGAACACATTCTTTTCAGTGCTTCAAAATATTCCATGCTACACATACACCATCATTTACTGAAGTATTTTGTTTTTACTAAATATTCAAGATTTTTCTTTTCTGTACTTTTTTCTCTCCTTGCTTTTATTTTTTCTCTCTTTGCAAGTGAAAATTAAGCTATTTCAAATTTTCTTGCATGTGAGTCCTTACATACTGATGCCTTTATTTCAAAAGTATAGGCTTCCCAAAGGGGGAATCCTGAGTCTAAAGGCACATGCACTTTCAAATATATAGATATTTCTAGATTGTTCCCAAAAAAGGTTGTAATAATGTATACATTGATCAGCAATAAATGATGTCATTTGTCCCCACCCTTCATCATTGTTGTTCATTCGCTAAGTCATGTCTGACTCTTTGCCCCCTATGGACTGCAGCACACCAGGCTTCCCTGTCCTTTACTCTCTCCCAGAGTTTGCTCAAATTCATGTCCACTGATTCAGTCGGTGATGCTATCCCACTGTCTCATCCTCTGTTGCTCCCTCCTCCCCATACCCTCAATCTTTCCCAGCATCAGGGTCTTTTCCAATAAGTCAGCTCTTTGCCTCATGTGGTCAAAGTATTGGAGCTTCAGCTTCAGCAACAGTCCTTCCAATGAATATTTAGGGTTGATTTCCTTTAGGATTGACTGGTTTGATCTCCTTGCTGTCCAAGGGACTCTCAAGAGAGTCTTCTCCAGAAACCACAATTTGAAAGTATCAATTCATGGGTGCTTAGCCTTCTTTATGGACCAGCTCTCACATCATACATGACTACTAGAAAAACCACAGCTTTGACCGTATGAACCTTTGTCAGCAAAGTGATGGCTCTACTCTGTAATACACTGTCTAGGCGTGTCATAGCTTCCAAGGAGCAAGTGTATTTTAATTTCGTGGATGCAGTCACTGTCCTCAGTGATTTTGGAGCCCAAGAAAATAAAATCTGTCACTGCTTTCACTTTTTCCTCTTCTATTTGCCGTGAAGTGATGGGACCGGAAGCCATGATCTTTGGTTTTTGAATTTTTTTTTTTTTTTGGGGGATCTTTGTTTTTTGAATACTGAGTCGTTTTTGGTTTTCTTGGTAAGTTTTTTAATTTAATATAATCTTTTGAATATTAAAATATACCATCATACTATTTCCAAGATTTGTCTCTCTTTTCTCAATATTTAGAAGAATTATTTTTATCTTAGCAAATTCATAAGAACGTCTGAAACATTCTTTTTTAAATTAATTATTTAAATTAATTTATTTAATTACTTTACAATAATATTGTGGTGGTTTTTGCATACATTGACATGAATCAGCCATGAGTGTACATGTGTCCCCCTGTCCCGAACCCCCCGTCTCATCTTCCTCCCCACCCCATCCCTCTGGACTGCCCCAGTACAGCGGCTTTGAGTGTCCTGTTTCATGCTTCAAACTTGCACTGGTCATCTGTTTCACATATGGTAATACACATGTTTCAATGCTTTTCTCTCAAATCATCCCACCCTTGCCTTCTCCCACAGAGTCCAAAAAGTCTGTTCCTTATATCTGAGTCTCTTTCGCTGTCTCATATATAGGATCATCATTGCCATCTTTCTAAATTCCATATATTTGTGTTAACACATTATATTGGTGCTTTTTCTGACTTAACTTCACTCTGTATAGTAGGCTCCAGTTTCATCCACCTCATTAGAACTGACTCAAATGCATTCTTTTTAAGAGCTGAATAATATTCCATTGTGTATATGTACCACAACTTTCTTATCCATTCGTCCGCTGATGGACATCTAGGTTGCTTCCATGCCCTAGCTATTGTAAACAGTGCTGCAATGAACATTGGGGTACATGTGTTTCTTTCAATTCTGGTTTCCTCAGTGTGTATGCCCAGCAGTGGAATTGCTGGGTCAAATGGCAGTTCTATGTTGAGTTTTGTAAAAAATCTCCACACTGTTCTCCATAGTGGCTGTACTAGTTTGCATTCCCACCAGCAATGTAAGAGGGTTCCCTTTTCTCCACACCCTCTCCAGCATTTATTAAAAAATAAATTAGACTTCTTGATAGTAGCCTTAATGTTGAGTTTTAAGCCAGATTTTTGCTCTCCTCTTTCACTTTCATCAAGAGGCTCTTTCTTTCCTCTTCACATTCTGTCATTAGAGTGATACCATCTGCATATCTGAAGTTGTTGATAGTTCTCCCAGCAATCTTGATTCCAGCTTGTGATTCATCCAGCCCAGGATTTCACATGAAATATATGTAGATGTTTTTCTGTAATTTCCTTGCTTTCTCTAAGATTCAGTGAACGTTGGCTATTTGATCTCTTGTTCCTCTGCCTTTCTAAATCCATCTTCTACATCTGGAACTTCTCAGTCCACATACTCCTGTAGCCTAGTTTGAAGGGTTATGAGCATTACCTTGCCACCAGGGAAGTTATTACCTTGCTAGCATGTGAAAAGAGCACAATTATAGGGTAGTATGAACATTCTTTGGCATTGCCTCTCTTTGGATTTGGAATAAAAACTGATCTTTTCCAGTTCTGTAGCCCTTGCTGAGTTGCCCAGATTTGCTGGTATATTGAGTGGAGCATTATGACAGCATCATCTTTTAGGATTTGAAATAGCTCAGCTGGAATTCCATCACCTGCGCTAGCTTTGTTCATAGTAATGCTTGCTAAGGCCCACTTGGCTTCACACTCCAGGACTGCTGGCTCTAGGTGAGTGATATTATACAGGTCATTAAGACCTTTTTTGTACAGTCCTTCATAATATTATATTTTGCTAGTTTTTAATGTTACTTTTATTGCTATTTTCATTTTGCCAGTAAAAAAGGATAAAAACACTGTCTTGTTTTAATTTGTAGTTCTTCAATAGTGAAATAAGTTCAGCACCTTTTACTATGTTTATTGTCTGTCAGGATTTCCTCTTCCTTGAGCTTGGTGCTCATATCCATTTCTCATCTTTATATTGTTTGTCTCTCATAAGATTTTAGGACTTGTAAACCAATTCTTTGTCTGTCATATGTATTACAAATGTATCTTCCCAGGCTAACTCTGTTTTCTTTAGAGCTTCTTGATTCCTCAAGTCTCTTGAGAAGGTCTTTTCCCACGCTAAGGTTATTCAACTCTTCATTGAATGTCTAATTAGTTTATTTTTATACTTCCTTTCTCTTTTGGAATATTTTCTGGGCAAGTTTCAATATTTATTTTTCCATGTGAACTTCAAATTCCTTCTGTCACACTCCTGACTCACCAGCAAAAAAAAACTGATTAGAGCTCTAATTATAATTATATCAAATTTAGATGCTGACTTGAGAATGTTTGAAATTCTATGATATTGCATAATAAAAATATTCCTCACTATTCTCTCCCATTTGTTTTTGACCATCAATAAGATTTTGAAATTTTCTTCACGTAAGTACTATGATTTCTTATTAAAGTTTTTCTTGGAATTTTACTTTCTGTTTTATTATTTTTAATGCATTTCTATCTTCCCACATTCATCTAATGATTGCTATAATTGAGAAGTTATGAATATTAACCCATATTACTTTATTAATTTTAATTATTCATATCACTTTATTAATTCTATATTTTAATATCTAGATTTTAGTGGCTTTTCTCAGGTTTACCAAGGATGCAATCATATCTTTTGCTAAAGGATGAATTTATCTCTTCTTTTTCAATGAGTAATTCAACTTTTTTCATTTTCTTGCTTTATTGCATTAGCTAAAACCTAAACAAGAATGTTAAATAATGATGCATGTGTGCTCAGTTGCTCAGTCATGGCTGACTCTTTGTGATCCTTTGTACTATAGCCCATCAAGCTCCTCTGTCCATGAAATTTTTCAGGCAAGAATATTAGAGTGGATTTCCATTTCCTACTCCAGGGGATCTTCCCAATCCAGGGA
This sequence comes from Okapia johnstoni, assembly GCA_024291935.2. Lineage (NCBI taxonomy): Eukaryota > Metazoa > Chordata > Mammalia > Artiodactyla > Giraffidae > Okapia > Okapia johnstoni. Next base: position 8,472,904 of record CM044326.1, read on the forward strand.
TCAAACCGCCATCTCCTGCATCTCCTATGTTGCAGGTAGATTCTTTACCACTTAGCCATTGAGAAAGCCCTAAATAATGATAGTAATGATAGTAGTAGAGTAATGCATTGTATCTGAATTTAATAAATGTTTTCAGTATTTTACCATTTAATATAATGTTTATGTTGCTGTTAATATACATGTTTTTATCATATTTAAATATATTTTCACATGAAGATTTTATTAGTAGTAGCTTCTGAATTTAAGAAAATGCCTTTTTGGTGTCCATTGATTGAATAAAATATTTGCTGATATAATTAATTTTGGTAGTAAAAGTCCAAATGTTGAATCTCTTTAAAAATTCTGTTAGCTGTGGTATATTATTCTTTTAATACTTGCCAAACAATTTGTTAATACCTTTTTAAGTTGAGTTTTAACAAAATTGCACTGTCTTATCAGGTTTTGAAATTAAGGCTCTTCAAGTTTTATAACTTGAATTGAGAAACTTTGGTTTGTATTGATCCAAAGCGTTGTGTTTCAAAGCATGACTTTTAGCCCAGTAGCATTGACCTTGCCTGAGCAGTGAAAACTGCAAAGTTGCTTGCTTCCCCAGATCTACTAAATTAAAATCTGCAGTTTGACAAGATCCCTAGGTGATTAGTGTGTACATTAAAATTTGAAGAGCACTGGTATAAATAACACAGTGGCTACCCACTCTTTAAAACTTACATCACACTCTGCCAAAAGAGCTGTTTGGTTGTGGCATCTATTTAAAAATTATAGATCACTGATTATCTTCCCAAGTTTTGCTTAAGATATCTGTTCTATCATTTTTCTACTTCTTGAGCCAAATTTGAATGTTATATTTTTCTAGGCCATCTTGTTTCATCTCATGAATACCTTAGGGTCTCAGCAGAGATACACTAGTTCCAAGGAAACCCTCCCAGCACCTGTAGCCTTCTCTCTTTGCCCATACTCCCTGCTCGTTCAGCATTCTCCTCTTCCTTTGTCATCATACTTATATTTTATTATTATGTCTACTTTAGCTACCTTTTCCATCTAGTAGACTATCAAATCCAGAAAGAAAGATACGATGGCTATCTTATCTACCTTGTTCATTTTCGTATGACTGGCATCAAACAAAGTCTCTGATACACAGTAGGCATTTAAGAAATACGCTGAAAGACAACCGGAGGCATGGATGGATCAATGGATGAATCTATTGGAAAGTTGATATTCTGAAAAGGTAGTGACTGAATTATCTTTGTATCCCTTGCACATTTCATAATGCCCAGCATCTTGTATACTTCCTGACCCATGAAGACCACTTGAATCACCTTTTAAAACATATATTGCTTTGTAAACTACACAGTGATATAATGATGGTGCTTGCAATAGAACAACAAGTGAAAAAGACATAGTTTCAGAGAAGCTTACAACGTGGTCACTTATTTTGTTTTAACTTGCTTAGTCATACAGTTTAGAGAATTTTGGAACTCTCCTTATGGCCTCAACTTTCATACATACTTGTGAAAATCCTCAGGGGCAGAAAATCATCATGTAAATGCTAGGTTTCATTTCAGAATCAGCCAAAAATAATTTACTGACAGGACCAGAAAATAAGAACTTGATAGTCAAATTTGACAGAAACCATTTCAAGATTAAAAAATCGAATGCAAATAAGGAATAGCAAAGCCAGCTTTCTAATGGCATTCCACAGTCAGCGCTGAAAAACTGTTGTCCTGGCCGTGTTGAAGGGTGGAGTGAGTGCCCGGCCCTGGAGAGGCAGGCACTGAGGCTCCACTTTCTGTACTGGAACAGCATCTTATTTATTCTTTCTAGGCACTCCTCAGTCCAAGGATAGATTGCTTCCAAATGGTGGTTTTAAAATTGTTTGTAATTCATAATATTGCTTCTATGGGGGATGTATTGAAATCCCAGGACAGACCACAGGAAGCAATTGGGTGGATATGTAATGGAATCATGATAATAAGAGGACAGACCGCATAGTGCATCTGGGGGTTTGTTTTCTGATCATGTGGGGACCCCCGAACAAATGTTGAAATAGACACTTGTATAGGTCAGAGTCTTCCAGAGAAGCAAACTACGAGGATGTGTGTATGTGTGTGTGTATTTCTTTAAGAACTAGTTCATAGAACTGTGAGGCTGGCAACTATGATATGCCAAACACAGGGCAGTTGGCAAAATCCTCAGCAAGCACTGATATTATGGCCCTGAGTCTCAACTCTGTATTCAGACCAGCAAACTGGAGCCACAGGCATGTTTGGGCTAGAATTCCTTCTTTTCTGGGAAACCTCAGACTTTGCTTCTGAGGCCTTAAAACCACTCAGTGAGTCCCACACATTATAGAGGGCAGTCTTCTTTACACTGTGACAGCTGACTATGGATGTTAGTCACATCTGCAACATATTTTCACAGCAACCTTAACACTTCACATTGAGGTCTGACAGAAAACAACAAAATTCTGCAAAGTAATTATCCTTCAATACAAAAAAAAAAAAAAAGAAAGAAAAGAAACTTGACCAAACCACTAGGCTTCACAGCCCAGCCAAGCTGACAAGTAAAAGTAAACCTCCAAACAGAGCTTGTCACCTGCCCCATTTCACAACCACTGCCCGCCACCCATTGGCTTTGCGTTGCTCCAAGCCTTCCTCACACATGCCCGATTCAAACTTTCCTCGTCTCTCCTGATCTTTACCCACCCCCCCTAAAAAACACTCTTTTTTTCCCAAACTCAAAAGTTACGAAAAAAGCAACACGAATGGACTTGGAAAGCATTATGCTAAGTGAAATAAGTCAGAAAAAGAAATAAAAGTGCTATCCATCACTTACACACGGAATCTGAAAATTAACACAAACTATTAAATATAACAAAAAAGCAGACTAACAGATACAGAGAGCAAACTAGTGGTTACCACTCTTGGGGAGTGGTCAATACAGAGGTAAGGAAGTGAACGGCACAAACTGTTAGGTGTAAAATAAGCTATGAGGATAGATTTTACAATACAGGGAATGCAGCCAATATGTATAATAACTATAATTGGAGTACAATCTTTAAAAAATGTGAATCTTTATATTGTACACTTGTAGCATATAATACCACACAGCAAACTGCATTTCACTAAAAGATAAAATGAAGGAAAAGGACTTCAGGGGTTGAAAAGAATCACAGCCAGTCACACTGTGCCCAACCAGCTCATCACTGGCCAGTTCTTGCCCCATGGGACCAGCCCCCATGTCGCTAGATTTTTTTCACTTTTTCAAGAAAAGCAGGCATTCTAGATTTTTATGTAAACACATTTTTACAGAAACACTCTGCTGGATGCTCCCCTAACATATTTCCTTGCTGTGTCTCTCTTGTAACTCTGAGTTCTCACATCACTGAACAGTTCAGCGTTTCCACAGTGTAACTCAGCCAGCCCCAGCAGGAAGTCAGGGCAGGGGTGGGAGGAGCAGGGAGGAGGAAAATGGGAAAGGACTTATTCCTACGGGCTCATTGGTCCAAAGCCAGGTTATTTCTACATTAAAGATTTTTTTTTTTTTTTCGCAAAATCCTTCCCCCTGTACCAGGGTCTGGTGGGCTTTGCCATGCACATGGGGTTCATAATTCAGGCTTTTTTAAAGAAAAATCTTATTCATGTTGCAAGTCTGCTGAGAACTCTAGGAGGCACTCAGTTCCTCTGGGACCAGTGATGACAGAGCTTCTTCAGAACAGGACACAGGACACACTGCACGCAAGATCTCAGAAAAAAATCACACCATCCGAATGAGACCTGCCTCTAAAAGAAGAACAGAGCAGGCAGCCATCATCCACTTATTAGCAATTTCTACAGGCAGAGGTGTTTCCAGATCATTTATGTTTTGGGTGGTTTTTTTTTTTTTTTTTTTTTTTTTAAGAAAATACCCAGGCCATGCAGGATGGAAAGGGTCTTAGCAACTCTGGAGGGAAGGGGAGTGGAGTCTGGCCCATCCATCCACTGTGGTCTGACATCGGCCCTATGAACGAGGTCTAAGCTGGTGCTGACTTCCCTTCAGACTGGTAAGATACACTTGAGCGCCCTGGGCAGCATGCAGACCCCCAGACCTCAACCCAGAGAGTCCCATTTATACATTTACCAAAAAATCTGTTTTTAAAAGTGCCCCAGATGTGGTGAGCTAAAGAGGAAGCTTCAAGCACAGCATCCTCAGAGAAGAAAAGTAATGTATTTGGGGAACTGTTGAAGAGAGGTTCCTTCTAAGCTGGAGATTCTACTTCAGTAGCCATAAATGTTACTTGGCAGTTTATCTGTGCTGTGCTATGCTTAGTTTCCCAGTCATGGACATGACTGAGTGACTCTTTGCCACCCCGTGGACTGTAGTCCACCAGGCTCCTCTGTCCATGGGATTCTCCAGGCAAGAATACTGGAGTGGGTTGCCACGCCCTTCTCCAAGGGATCTTTCCAACCCAGGAATCGAACCCAGGTCTCCCACAATGCAGGCAGATTCTTTATTATCTGAGCCATCAGGGTAGCCCAAGAATACTGAAGTGGGTAGCCTATCCTTTCTCCAGGGCATCTGCCTGGCCCAGGAATCAAACTAGGGTCTCCTGCACTGCAGGCAGATTCTTTACCAGCTGAGCTACCAGGGAAGCAGTTTATCTAGGAGTCATCAAAAACTGGGCTTCCCAGCTTGTGCTAGTGGTAAAGAATCTGCCTGACAATGCAGGAGATGCAAGAGACACAGGTTCAATCTCTGGGCTGGGAAGATCTCCTGGAAAAGGAATTTAGTATTCTGAACACTCCAGTATTCTTGCTTGAAGAATCCCATGGACAGAGGATCCTGGCAGGCTACAGTCCATGGGGTCCCAAAGAGTCAGACATGGCTGAGAGACTGAACACACACAACAAAAACCCAACTATGCTAAAGTGAAAGCTTTTAACTTAGATGGGTCCAGTTGTCTCCTCTTAATTGAGAGGCCAAGGATGGATTTCCATAACAGCTGGATTTCATACCTTCTGTTCATTCTTCTGTGGGATTTTGAACACGTTTATAGGGTATTGTGATGGGGAAATTTGCCCTGTGATAGCCGATTATCCATAGTATGTCTGTGTGGTGGCCAAGCAGAGAAGTTCACACACTGTTGCTTATCACTTTTCACACACCTAAATTCATTTTCCAAAGAATGGAAAAAGACTCGCCAGGCCTTAAGATAAAACTGGTGAGGCAGTTTTCAGGAGGATTTGCATTTAATCCCAAATCTTCATAGATAAGTGATTAAAACCCTCGCTGGCCTTTATTTGCTACTTTAGGTAAACAACCACAGACATACCTACCAGGGGTCCAGCTGTTAGTGTAGATGAAGAAGAGCATTGTGTCTGCCTCTGAGGGATTTTTTATGTACCTGACAGTCAAACACAGCGTTCTCGGCAATAACTCTAGGGAATCTGTTCATTTACCATCTCAGAAACTTCAGTGCACACACTGCAAAAGGATCATTCATTGGCTCATCTGCAAGGCTATATAAAACTAAAGACCCTAAAATCCTGCTAAAACAAGAAAAAGAGTAGACAGTAAGGGGTCATTTTAAGCAAACAAGGACACTTTCATTTAAAGTATGTTGGTTCTATGAATCATTTTGAAATGTAAGAATCCACAGGGTTAGTTTGAATCCAGGGCAGGGAGGAGAGTCTAACCAAAATCTCATTAAGTTGAGCAAATGCTATATCCTCCTATTCTCCAAACAGTGACTTCTCCCACCATTCCCACATCCCCACCTTTATCTTAGGGGGCAGTATGGAGTAAGCAATAGCCTCAGTTGTGTACAACTGGGCTGGTCACTAAGAAAGCGCTCTCCCTTTGTTCTTTCTACAAGCATTTGCAACTGGTTGTCTGAATCACCTATTAAGCATCAGGTTCGAGGAGTGGTTTCACCAAGGAAAAAGGGCCAAGTTGGAACCAAAGGAACCAGGTGGGTTTGCGCTAGCTGGGCACTTGGACAAACTGTCAAAAAGGCTAGTGGATCTCCCCCTCTCTTTCCATGCAGCTTTAGGTAAAATTTGGAGAGGGTGATGATGAAAACCAAGTAAGAACTAAAAATGACAACTAAAAATAACAGTAAATCACCTTAGCATACCAATATATTAGTACCTCCTGGAGAACTCAGGCTACAGATAAAATTCCTTCCCTTTCTTCAACTCCAAATCAAATCCTTCTTTGGTTTCCAATGGAATCTGATCCCAACAGAGAGTAACATTTCTTCCCTAGGTAGAATTATGACAAATTTTGCTTGGACGTTCTCAAGATTTTTCATTTTGTTTAGTCTTATATTGTGAACAGAATAAATTATAAACTCTCTGAAAATCTCCAGATGTTTGTAAACTGAAAGTCAAAGAAATGGTTGAACTATTTGTGGCTCTCCAGAACCCAAGCTCACTCTTCCAAGTTCCCAGATTCTGATTTCCTCAAAGACCTGTGTAAGCAGTAAATGTTGGCAACTTGTGTCCATAGGCTTCCCAGTTGGTGCAGTGGTAAAGAATCTGCCTGCCAAAGCAGGAGATGCAGGAGATGCGGGTTCGATCCCTGAGTTGGGAAGATCCCCTGGGGAAGGAAATGGCAACCCACTCCAGCATTCTTGCCTGAGAAATCCCATGGACAGAGGAGCCTGGAGGGCTATAGTCCTCATGGGTCACAAAGAGTCAGACATGACTGAGCACTCAGACATGCACTCTAGTGTACACACCAGGGTGACAAAAAATAAGTATCACATGGCACCTGCCCAAGTCTGGGGCAAGGAGACCAGTTCGCAGGCAAAAATATCAGTGGGGGGACGTTTATAACAATCAACATGATCACATCTCATATTTACTGTCAAGACAAGTCACTTCCAGGGATCGACTCATTTAATCCTCTCAAAACTACATGAGGTTATTGTCTCCATTTTCCAGATTGAGAAGCTGCAGTTTAAGTCAACTGTCCAAGGTCATAAAATAGTGATAGGTGGGTAATAGATTAAGTGCTTGTGAAAAAAAAGAAAAAAAAATATCATAGAGGGAGGGAGGATAATATATATAGAGAGAAAAGATGAGGGGAGCAATCTAACAAAACAGCAGATTAGATAATGAGTTTAACTCTTCTCTTGGGTGGTAGCTTTGGGAAGTAAGTGGCTTCACTGGTCATCCTGACTCCCTGGTCCTTCCTCAAGGCTCTCTGCCATCCCCCATTCTCATAAGTTTGGCTAATGCTGGGGGAGGGAAAGGGGTAACGGAGAGAATTCCAGTCCTGCTCACACGTGGGACCACAGCTGCACCACCCACGTGCCTCTGGCCGGCACCTGGTCACTCTGCCCCCCTAGTCCGAAGGGGGCTCCCCTTGTCACCAGTTCAGTTCTCCCCTGAATAACTGCATGCCCAGCTACAACTCTATTGTGGTATAAAAGGAGGGTAGTGGATGGATTGGGTGGACAGCTGGCAGTCTCCACCAGAAGAGTAAGGCTGAAAACCCCACCTGACCCCCCAAGCAGCAAGACCAGTGTGGACAAATTGGAGCATCCCTTAGGCCCCGGAGAGCAGAGGAGAAAGGGCCAGACGGGAGAGCAGAGAGAAGGACTGATGCTCAAAATGTGCCAAGCAGGGCTCTAAAGCACAGCACAGGAATTACAGTCAACAATACTGTATTATATGCTTCAAAACTGCTAAGAGACTGGATCTTAACTGTTCTCACCACAAAAAAAGATTATAATTACATGGCGTGATAGAGATGTTACCTAAAGCTAAGAAGGCAATTATATTGCATTATATAAATTTATCAAATCAACAGGTGGTACACCTTAAACTTACCCAGTGTCATAGGTAAATTATATCTCATTAGAAACGATGGGCCAAGCAGAGCGAGGGGATATTTGCCAAACAAATATAGGAGGTAAAGTTCTACCTCCTGACAACACAAAAACATAACGCTTACACAGCATGTCAGTGGTAATGACATAAGCAGGTATAGAAAGTGTCAGGCATACAATTTGTAGAGTGAAAAGTAGGTAGTCTCGTAGAGGTGGGACAGGAACTGAAAGGGGTCAAGGGTAGTGCACGCTGACACCAAGTAGAGGCACAATTGTGAATGACCTTGGATTTCACGCTGCGCAATCTGCGGGCAGTGTGCAACCATGGCATATTTTTACACACCAGCCAATGGGCTCCCCTGGTGGCTCATACAGTAAAGAATCTGCCTATAAGGCAGGAGACCTGGGTTTGATCCTTGGGTTGGGAAAATCCCCTGGAGAAGGGAATAGCTACTCACTCCAGTATTCTTGCCTAGAGAATTCCCTGGACAGAGGAGCCTGATGGGCTACAGTCCACAAGGTTGCAAAGAGTTGGACATGACTGAGTGACTAACACACAAGGAGGTAACATGATTGTATCTCTTGTCAGATTCTCTGAATTTTGAATTATCTCCTGGAGAAAGAAGTCATAGACCTGCTCTGACCAACTCTCACACAGAGGCTCTTATCCACACAAGAAACTCTAAGTGATACTCAGCTGGGAGCCTTCTGTGACAAGACTCCCATTCTCCCAGGGAATCTGTATTTCTGGTTTCCTGCTGGAAGAGTTGGAAAAAGTCTCATCGTAGATGAGAATTCTCTGCTCCCAGAGCGTGATAATACGTGCTACTGAAAATTGTGGAAGTAATTTTGCCAGGGGTTGGGAGAGCCTCCCATATATTTTGGGGGATGACTTTTCCTGATTGTTCTGGTTCAGGCTAACCATGATACTTGTTGGAATTCTCTAGGTCAACAACTGCTGACAGCGGGGGAAGTGAACCAAAAGCGTGACACAGCAAGGGGAAAATCATAGCCTAAAATGAGATTCAGCTGCAGTTCAGTCCCTGAATGATGGAGTGGTTGGAGAAGTGGCAAGGTACACATGAGTAGAGCAGAGTGTCATTGTATGAAACACATTCTATCGTGAAATGGTCCAGTCCATCTCACAAAGCGTCATAATCTTGATATCCACGCTAAGGTCCATACTGGAATGTGTTGCAGTCTCGAAGTTGCAGTTGGTATCTATTCTTTTAGATGTCTCTTAAAATAGATGTTCTTCATATTTTACAGGTCATGAATACATTTAAATATAGAATAAAAGTTGGGATGAATACACGTGATTCTGTTGAATTCTTTGGAAATGAGGTCCAAAGTCACTAATAAAGAACCTCACTCCTTTTTTTTTTTATTTAAGTATAGTTAATTTACAATATTGTGTTGGTTTCTGATATACAGCAAGATGATTCAGTTTTACATATATATGTATGTATTTTTTCATATTCTTTTCTGTTGTGGTTTAATACAAGATATTGAATATTCTTCCCTGTGCAATACAGTAGATCCTTGTTGTTTATTTGTTTTATGTATAGTAGTGTTTATATGTTAATCCCAAACTCCTAATTTATTCCTCCCCACCTTCCTCTTTAGTAACCATTAATTTCCTTTCTATGTTGGTGGGTCTGTTTCTGTTTGGTAGATAAGTTCATTTCTATCATATTTTAGATTCCATATGCAAGTGATATCATATATTTGTCTTTCCCTGTCTGACTTACTTCACTTAGTATGACAGTATCTAGGTCCATTCACATTGCTGCAAGTAGCATTATTACATTCTTTTTTATGGCTGAGTAGTATTCCATTGTGTATGTATATTTATGTATATATGTATATACATACACCGCATCTTTACCCATTCATCTGTTGATGGACATTTAGGTTGCTTCCATGTCTTGGCTGTTATAAACAACGCTGCAATGAACATTGGAGTGCTTTCATCTTTTTGAGTTAGCGTTTTCTCCAGAAAAAATAAAATAAAAATAAATGCCCAGGAGTGGGATTACTAGATCACATGGTAACTCAATTTTTAGTTTTTTAAGGAAACTCCATACTGTTTTCCTTAGTGGCTGTACCAATTTACATCACCACAAATAGTGTAGGAGGAAGTACCTCATGCTTGAACAAAACCATGTCTTCCAACAAAAGAAGGACTGGCCTGCACTTGGGATATGGAAGAACCCTAAACAGTGGCCCAGGACCTCAGGTTCATGGTTTCCCAGACTCTCAAGATCCCAGAGCTAAAAGAGAAAGAGTACAAGAGGGCTTGGGAGTTGGCTGTACTGGGGAAGAAGGAGTAATTGTATGTGAAGGTCATGCGCATGATGGGGAACAAGCACAAACCACATTTCTTGGAAAAGATATTTATCAGGAAGGAAAAAACTCTTCAGAGTCCCCATCCTTAATAGTGTTGGGGCTTCCCTGGTGGCTCAGATGGTAAAGAATCTCCCTGCATGAGTTTGATCCCTGGGTCGGAAAGATCCCCTGGAGAAGGAAATGGCTACCCACTCCAGCATTCTTACCTGGAGAATTCCATGGACATAGGAGACTACTTGGAAAAGATATTTATCAGGAAGGAAAAAACTTCTCAGAGTCTCCATCTCTAACAGTAACTCAGATCAAATGGGTGGCTATGTATTTCTAATTTTTAAAAAATATTATTTTTAAATAGATACATTCATATTAATCTTAGTGAAAGTCGTTTAGTCATGTCCGACTCTTTGCTACCCCATGGATTATACAGTCCATGGAATTCTCCAGCCCAGAATACTGAAGTGGGTAGCCATTCCCTTCTCCAGAGGATCTTCCCAACCCAGGGATAGAACCCCGGTCTCCTGCATTGCAGGTGGATTCTTTACCAGCTGAGCCACCAGGGAAGCCCAAGAATACTGGAGTGGGTAGCCGATCCTTTTTCCAGTGGATCTTCCCCACTCAGGAATCGAATTGAGGGGTCTCCTGAGTTGTACACAGATTCTTTACCAGCTGAGTTACCAGGCAAGCCCAGTATTGATCTTATGTTACTGATAAATACGAAATTTAGTTTTCAAGTCAATATTTTCAGAGTTTTATGGTCTTATATAATGCAAATAAGCACACCAGTTTGCTAGTTGGTAATAATTAGTTGGTGGTCTAAAGAGCTCCAGAGTGTAAACAAGTTCACTGCTGTTCTTGTCTCTCCTTAGGCCAGATATTCATTTGGGGTCATCACTACCTAAAAGTTAAAATTTTAAAGTGTTTCCAGCTTCATATGACGATCCCACTGTTTGAAGGCAATGAATGTTTGCTGAATTTCCCGTAAGTGGCTTCTGTTGTGATGGCTTAATCCTTCTGATTCTTCAATCCAATGTTTTCTGGCTGTAGTCCCAAATCTGATTCTGAAAGTTACTAAGCTTTACATTCGCAGGAAAAAAGGTTTCGAACCTGATCTGTTTCTGTTACATTCAAGGTTCATTTAATGTGGGGAAACATGACACATATAACCCAACCTTGTTCAAAATCACATGATGCTCTCCACAAAAGCGGGAGTGAGAAACGTGTGCTGAGCCTGACCTACCCACACCCAATGCCACGCCGGGAGTGCCAGTAAAGGAGGGAGTCCTGTCTGAGGTCTGGGTTTCTCCCCAGTCATTCTCTCTATTAATATACCGACTGTTAACAAGGATGTGAAACAGACGCTACAATTTGCATTCATAGTTTTGCTTTGGGAAAAGAATCCAGTGAACTTTTTCTTCACTTCTGAAGCACTCTTTACAATACAGACACAGAGCTCACTCTAAAAGTGAATGCTACTTTAAATTAATTAAACATTTAGTTAGTGTGCTTCTAGAGTGAACAAGGCAGTGTGCTGTATATTACAGACTTCTTATTCCTGTGTAGCTCTCACACATAGCTCCAGTGGAGCTGGCTTGTTCCGCTCTGCTGGAGAACAAGAGACTTGGCTAACGTCTGGAGAGGATAAGGTGTGTTTAATCTCGGCATGGTTTCTATCACTCCCCAAGCGTTTACTGAGCACCGGGAACTGGTGTGCAGCAGCCGACAGGCAGAAAGAAGCCTCAGGGAACGCAGTCGACCTGAAAGACAGATGACAAGTTCTGACGACAAAGAGGTGCAGTGATTACCATGCTTGGAAAGGTCACCTTTCACAATAAGGACATCTCCCCATTGGGCAGGCCCGCTATGCCCTCTCTCTAACAAAGAGAAAGATTCTGAGACATTTCTTCTCTTTGTCTGGATTTTGTGTATCTGTGTCTAGACCTAACCCTGAGCACTCTAGCCATAGGAGATAATATATCTTTAGACTACTGGGTTCAGATCCTGGGTCTACCACTTTCTAGGTGTGAAATTATCCAACTTCCTTAACTTTTCTGTGACTCAGTTTTCACATCTGTAAAATGGGCCTCATAAAAGTATCTATCACATGTGTGGTCATAAAGATTAACATACGTAAGAGGTTTAGTAGAGCACCTAGCCCACAGTAAGGTTTGTAAGTATTAGATACTGTTTTTTTTTTCCCCCTACTAATTAATGAAGGAATTCAAAGAAGGAATGAGTGAACTAATTTATAGTGATCCGAGTAGGGCTAGCTGTAATGAATAACATTTTGTAAAGAGAGAAAATGAGTCTGGGAGAACTTTAGGGTGTTCATTATTTTCATTTTCTTAAGATAGTGAGTGCTCAGTTACTTCAGTTGTGTCCAACTCCTTGCAACCCGATGGGCTATAGCTCTCCATGCTCCACTGTCCATGGGATTCTCCAGGCAAGAATACTGAAGTGGGTTGCCATTTCCTCCTCCAGGGGATTATCCCAACCCAGGGATCGAATCCACATCTCCTGTGTCTCCTGCACTGCAGATTCTTTACCCACTGAGCAACCTGGGAAGCACTGGAGATAATGACATTTATCCTTAAGGATGTCATAATACAGGAGACCTGGGTTCAATCTCTGGATCAGGAAGATCCCCTGGAGAAGGGAATGACAACCCACTCCAGCGTTCTTGCCTGGAGAATTCCATGGACAAAGGAGCCTGGTGGGATACAGACCATGCAGTTGCAAAGAGACAGGCATGACTGGGCTACTACCTTTTTCACTTTCACTAATTTATTTCACTTTGAAGAGAAAACCCATGGGGAAGGAATTATTATCCCTATTTTATGGGTTTTATTGATAAGGAAACTTGAGTTTCCAAGCGGCTAAGGAACTTGCAAGAGGCCCTATAGCTAGTAAGAGGTAGAGCTGGACTCAAACCCAAGCCCCCAGAAAGAGACCTTACTGCTCCTGGAGATCAGAGAGAAAGATGAGAGAAACAGGACTCAAAATCTCCATCAGGTCATGGCTGTGTGCTTCCACCCAGACCAAGTACTCTATTCTTTTACCCTAAATTCCCTGTTTACTGTAAATAACCCCATTTACTGATCAAGCAAATGTTTCTCTAGGTGATTCAAACAAGAGGATTTGGAATTTTTCATGAGCTTAATTGATTTCTGGAAACATACAGTCATGAAGAAATAAATCATGGGACTTTCCTTGTGGTCCAGTGGCTAAGACTCCATGCTCCCAATGGAGGGGACCTGGATTTGATCCGTGGTCAGGGGACTAAATCCCACATGCTGTAATTCAGAGTTCACATGTTGCAACTAAGATCCAGAGTAGCCAAATACATAAATAAATATATTAAAAAAAAATAACACTAAATCAGAATCTTAGTAAGTTGCATGCTTCTAAGCTTGACTTTTGAAACAAAACCAGAGGGCATTACAGTTTTAAAATAATGCCTCGTGATTGACTCAGAATAGACTGTTTAATGTCTGCACTGTGGTTCCAAGGAAATAATGATAGAGATAATCCACAATGGAACAACATGATAACCAGACAGTAGTTGTGTGTTTGTTTTTTGATTTGCATTGGTAATATTATAATTTGTGTGCTCTTTGCTTGTGCTTAATCACTCAGTTGTGTCCGACTCTGTGACCCCATGAACAGTAGTCCACCAGGCTCCTCTGTTCGTGGGATTCTCCAGGCAAAAATACTGGAGTGGGTTGCCATTTCCTTCTCCGTGGTCTTTGATGACTAGGAAATCAATTTATGGACTATTTTCGTTTACAAAGTTCATTTTTTCCAGCATTGTGTGGCATATTTGAAATATGTTTGCTTTTGGTTTTTTAAGTAAGAAACTGCTGGTATATAAAAAGATTAAAATACAGCCATTGGAGTTTTCTAAAGCATGTTATTTTATAATTCAGAAGCCAAAAAAGGATACTTCAAAAATCCAGTGATGATTGTTTACTGTTTCTCTACAGTTTGTTGCTTGTTTGGGGCTGGCAGTATATATTTGTTTACTTGGGGAGAGATATGAAGATAACTGTCACTGGCTTCAAATCTGAGCCAAAAAGGAAACTCTGATCATAGTTGTATTTCTAGGCTGCTCAGAGCAGGAAATAAACTTCAAGGAAGTTGGGAAGGTTGAGAATTAACCATGGGTACCTTCATTTCGCTTTCCAGGTGGCTCAGTGGTAAAGAATCTGTCTACCAATGCAAGAGACGCAAGAGCTAAGAGTTCAGCCTCTGGGTCAAGAAGATCCCCTGGAGGAGGACATGGCAACACACTTCCATATTCTTGCCTGGAGAATCCCATGAACAGAGGAACCTGATGGGCTACAATCCATGTGATCGCGAAACAGACACGACTAAGCAACTGAGCACACACACTCGGAACATTTCAAGTTCGCACATCCAGAAAATACTAAAAGATATTAGGAATTCCAGAAATAATTATTACTGAGTCCATGAATCAATGCTGCCTCAAGGTCAAGGAATAAACACAGAAATTGGAACAATAACAATAATTTTAGTATATGTTGTAGTTTGATCTTACTTCAAAACATGTTTTTAAATATTTTTCAACTAATTAGTGAATTATTCTCACAAGTAGAAATAAAACTTACCCCTTTCAGCTTTCTGTATTTCTCTAATGCTTAAAGTATTAATAGACCATGTAAAGCAAATTTACAGTTTTTCAAGCATAAAAATAAATTTATTAAACATAGTTTTATAGTTGAGACCATGTTGGCACCTTAAATTTTAAATTTCTGGTAATTTTCTATCCAGGAGAATAAATGGAGAAATCTACATCTACAGGGCCAGCATTCTGAAAGAACATTTCTAACGGCATGTGAGATTTTGCACCTGTAATTATTTTGGGGTACAAAATTGGCTACACCAATAATTGCGCCTATAAACAGCTAATTGTAGCTGCTGTTAGCCACTTGTGGGTGTAATTAGCTGCTTGCCCTTAATCTTCATGGAATGCCCAATTCTCCCTGTAATTAGTCAATTGTAGATGCCGTTACTTTAACAAAAGAAGAAAGACTGAATTATCTCCCTTAAAAATTTGTAGATCAAACCCTTAAATTTGAATCTCAATTTCTAGAAAATGTGAAGAGGAACAATTCCTCTGGTTAAATGGATTAGAAATGGTTTTACTTTCCTTATCTGTCTTAGAGACTCCATAACAATCAAGTTGCAGGGACATCTTTGCAAAAAAAATATATTATAGCTTTTCTGTTTATTGTTAAAAGGTACTGTTATTTTTATTTTAAAAATATGTATTCCTATTAGAACTGTGTATACAATATTTAAGGTAGCTTCAGGTGCTTAAATTAAAAAAAAAAAACACCGTGCTAGAAATAGCCTCAGCATTTATTAAATTAATTCAAACAGTGGACTTACGAAGCTTAATAAAATTAGAGACAGAATACCTGAAAGGCTGAATTAAACCTGTAGCTCTCTCACATGCCAACTGCGTGGCTTTGGACATGGTGACATCAGTATTCTCCTCCATAAGGTGGGAACAATGCTTCCTCTACCTCTCCGGGTGGTTCTGAGGTTTTCACAAACAGATGCTTGAACAATCTAAGCACTTGGTAAATATTTCTTCTCTTATTGTATCAAGTAAAATGTGCTTCTTCCTGTTCATTATAAAGCATCTTTCTAACTATAACGGTAAAGTGTGGTTTTGATATTTGCTCTTCAAATGAAGTGTTACTCACTCAGTCATGTCCCACTCTTTGAAACCCTATGCACTGTGGCCCACCAGGCTCCTCCATGCGTGGGAATCTCCTGGCAAGAATACTGGAGTGGGTTTCCATTTCCTCCTCCAGGGGATCTTCCCAACCTAGGAATTGAACCTGGATCTCCTGCACTGCAGGCAGATTCTTTACCATCTGAGTCACCAGGGGAGCTCTTCAAGTGGGACTACCATAAAAAACGTAAAATTCTCCCTAGCCATTAGGGAGTTTTCTCTCCTACGAATTTTCAGAATTGTAGTATTTTTGTTAAAAAAAAAAAAAAAAAAAAAACATGACTGTTTTACAGTGGCAAATTTTAGTGGAGGAAAACTAATTTTAAAATACCATCCTGATATGATGTACATGTATATCTTGTCACATATTGTATATATATAAATATGAACTCGGATTATGTGAGCGGCATCTTCTCTGAAAAGTTTCAAAGGATTCTTAGATCTGGACCCCTTAAATCACCATCAAGAGTCAACTGTGCCTCCCAATTATAGCACGAGGTCCTGGGAGAGCTGCCGGAGATAACCAGTCTTAGGCGGCTGACAACAGAACCCCAGGCCTCAGTCCAAATGCAGCCTGTTGGGGTGATGCTACCAATGTTCCCCCAAGATTTCATTATAAAACAAAAACTCTAAAGAGTTCTATCACTCCTGGGATCATATGAGTCTTAGCTTTCAATTGCAACCTTTCCAATTTGGCCATCAATCATTCTCTGCCCCAAAGATTGTACATATTCTGATTATCATATGAGCATTCACATGTCTGTGTGTGTGTGTGTGCCCACGCACATGTGTGTGGATGTGTGAGTGAATAATGTTGTCATTAAATAGACTAGAAGCCTTGGGAGCTTGAAGCAATATCTTTCTCCACTAAACTGCTTTATTACTGCCGTCCCCTCCCTCCTGGGCATGCAGTCAGCTGAGACTAGGCCAAATTGGCAGTCGTTTTCAGAGAGCCTGGCAAGCCCCTGATCTCTGGGAGTTCCCAGACGGTGCTTCTCTCTCAACCAGCCCTTCCAAGGGTCACTAGTGGCCCTGGCTCCTGACTGCAGTTTGCCTGGGCTGGGTCAAGAGGCGGGATGCATTCCTATCTGAAAGTCATATCGTGAAAACAGTCTCTACGCCCCATGGTATTCTCGTAGTGACAGCTCTCTTTCTGACCGCTCCCATAATTCTCTGACTCTAGAGCCTAATGTGCCAGAATTCTCCCAAGTGGCTGCAAGGAAGGGGCCCTTTGGTGACCAAAGCGTTAAATTGATAACATAGTTGTTCTAAAAAAAATAATTTGGGGAGATGTGTTGACTGTTGATAAGCAGACCTGAAATAATAATAGCAGAGACTGCTTATCACGGGCAGGCAATAGTCCTATGACAATGTTCCAGCTGATGAAAAAAATGGGAACAAAAATTAATAGTGACAGTACTGGTGAAAAACAAGCCATAAATTCGATACTAAGTCATAAAATACAGACTAACCCAATAAACACGTGCTACTGTTATTATATTAATATTGTTAAAAATATCATAACATTTTTTAAAAAATGGAATGGAGGTGGAGGAACCCTTTTTTTAGTGATAATTTTTATTCAATGCGGCTGAGAGGCAGAGAGTTTTTTTTTTTTAAGCTAAAACCACGAAAACTCTAACTCAGCCCAGCAAAGACTCTCACTTGGAAACCAAGCAGGCACAAGGGTAATATTTCTATTTCCTCCAAAGAAGAGATGGGAAGATGCTACACATTTTCAAAGGTTTGTTGTTTTTTTTTTTTAATGAGTCAAGCATTTTGCAGGTGTGATGTCAGTCATCAATATAGCATTTGAAGTAGGACTTATTCTTCACCTTCTGGAAACTAAGAAAACCCAGGAGAGTTAAGTAAGTTGTCTGAAGTGACTCATCCAGGAGGCAGAAGAGCTGACATCCAAACACAGCACTGACTGACTTCAAATTAGGGTTTGTAAATCAGATGCTGCAGCGGCCAGACCCTAAATATAGAGGGGGAAGAAAAAAAGAGTTGTTCAGTTGTGGCCCCTGGCGAATACAGGGCCAGTCTAATGAGGCGGCTGTGACTCAGTCAGCTGATTTTTGCCATTTCCAAACTGGCTGATTTTTTTTTTTCCAAAGAGCTTCAAATCCATATTTGAATATAAAATCTCACTTTTTACACATTAGCACAAATGAATCAGGCCTGAATCTGGAAGCCTGTGCTCTCAAGCCTGTGTTCTTGGCGCTCCTGAATGTTTCCAGTCTTAGTTGCTCAGTCGTGTCTGACTCTTTGCCACCCCATGGACTGTAGCTCACCAGGCTCCTCTGTCCATGGGATTCTCCAGGCAAGAATACTGGAGTGGGTTGCCATGTCCTCCTCCAGGGGATCTTCCCGACCCAGGGATTCAACCTGGGTCTCTTGCATTGTAGGCAGATTCTTTATCATCTGAGCCACCAAGGAAGACCCCTGTACGTATCCAGACAAAATCAAAATCTTTTTGAGGTTCTTTATTAACATCTGTTTCACTTTTGATATTTATCCTTCAAGAAATATTTTCATTCTAGATGTTGTTAGTATAATATTATGATTTAAGTGTGTTCCTCCACTAGAAAGTCTTAATGTAAAATAAATATTCATCGCAGGCCAGCAACGAGTGCCTTGCCGTGGAGAAAAGTAGAATGCTAGTCCCTGAGAAATTTTAAATTTAGTCTTCATCATTGGAGCCTTGTCACTTTATTAGAAGCTCTGCCAATAACTTTTATTTTTTTAATTGAAATATAGTTGATTTAAGTGTTATGTTAGTTTCTGATATACAGCCAACTGATATATTAATACATATGTGTATATACTTTTTCATATTCTTTTCCATTATGGTTTATTATAGTATATTGAATATAGTTCCCTGTGCTATACGGTAGGATTTTGTTTATCAATAGCTTGACTTTTTGTAATTTAATTTTTTATTTTATATGGGGTATAGTTGATTTGCAACGTTGTGTTTGTTTCAAATGTATAGCAGATTGATTCCGTGATACAAATGAACTTATTTACAAAACAGAAACAGACTCGCCGACTTAGAAAACAAATTTAAGATTACCACGGGGAAAGGTGAGGAGAAAGGAAAAATTAGGAGGTTGGGGGTTAACAAACAGCTTGACTTTTAAAATCGAGAAACCCAATAACGAAAAAATGCTCTACTTCTGAGAAATAAGGCTACAGCATTTTAAATTGGAGAAACAAACGCACAGAGGTCACTTGACCAGCTCAGGTTTGTCCAACTTGCCAGACACATACACAAAACGAGGAGTTCTAGGCTCAAGTATCTGGGAATGAGTCTGATGGCGGCCTTGAAATACACGTGCTGATCTCATCTGAGCTAGAAAAAAATGCCTTTGGTTTCCAAAGACCCTTATTTGTCTAGCTTAAATAGGACCAACATGGTATAAAATGAGTTGTTTGTATAAGTTTCAGGAAATCACATGCGATTTACCAAGAGCAATTTCCTAATATTTTAATCTGCTCATGACCAGCCTTGTAAATAGCAGAAATGGGTTTACCACCAGCCGCACATTTTCTGTTCGTTTCTGGCGGTTGCTCCCTGCCCCCTCCCCTATACCCCCACCCTCTGTGGGCTGGGCTTTCATCCCCGACAAGACATCAGAACTTGACTTAATAGGCAGCAGGGGTAAACCCGCCAGCTCTTTATATGGAGGGAATCCTGAGGTACATACAAGCCTGTTCTAAGATGTGATAACGTAATCTAAAGCCAGGCCTAGCCTGTCAGTTCAGGTCTAAAGGGATTTGATTCAGTGTCAGGACCTTTGGCTGCCGAGGTCACTTTCTCTTCTTGCTTTTCTTATAACAAAAGGAGGTGGGGGCACCATGGTGTGTGTGTTTGCCTGTGTGTGTGTGCGCATACGCGCGGACACACTTTTTTTCCAAGGCTTGTGAATTCCTCAGCTGCTGTTTGTTGAGCCCAGGGCCTTTATTTCGGCCTCCTGAAACATTTTCATTAGACCGAGGCCTCTGAAGTAGGCTGGAGACGTGGATTGTGCAGCTAAAAACTTAGGCCTCTCCAGAAGCAGCCTGATTGAAATCAGCGCTGTGTCAGGGCCTGTCATAGCTCAGAAAAGACATAAAACACACGGAAACATCAATAAGCAACAAGCTTCTGACAGCTCTGAGACATTCCAGCTGACAAGAAGAGAGAGGGGGTGAGGTTAGGGCTCAGGGGGGTTATTTAAAATGCCTAACAGCCAGCCGAAGTGTTGGCAGGCTTCAGGGAGGGCGGGAGAAGACGAGATAAAGTCTAGCGGGTTATCACCTGGTTCGAGGCGGCGTCCTCCTTGCAAGGCCACCGGGATGAGGCAGTGACACAACTGCTTTCCCGCTACCCCACCCTGCAACCCCCCAGCCTTTATTTTTACATGTTTCCAAGAATCAAGCTGCATTTATAGTGTTGCCCAGACATTTGTGTAAGAAAATATTTTTTAAATGTTTAAAAGAAAAAAAAAAAGAGAGATAAATCTATGAGTTAAAGAATTCTGCTTCTAGCTACAATGTACAGAAATCAAAAAGGATTAACAAGGGTTTTTTTTTTTTTTTCATTAATTTCCTGTACACCAGAAGCTTTTGTTAGGAGATCAGAGATATTGCTATTTATTGAATTTTTAATATGATCTTTATTAAAAGGCAGCACACATGTTTGGTTTTCCCTCTCTTTCTTTTATTTTTTTACATGCATCGATATAAAAATCAAAGGCCAGTTATGAACCATGATTGTTTGATTTCACTGCTTATATACTATGTGTGACGATTCAGATACAGTACATATTTAAAAATTTTTGAAAGCTACAGATAAATGGCCCCTTACTCTTTTTAATGATACATGGTTGTTGGTCTTACAATGAAAGAACTGGTCATTATGCGTTAACCCTTCAAGTATTTTACTCAGCTGGAAGACTTGAAAAACGTCTGCTGGCCCAGTGTAACCAAAGAGAGTCAGTGGGGAAAAGGGGCAGTCATTTGGACTCCAGTTTACCTCTCTTCATGGATTATGTTGGGCACATATTTTCCTATGTACAGGCCCCTGGTTGATTTTCAAAGGAAACTTTCTTTATTAAAGAAGGTGAAATGCGTCAAGGTGGGTGAAAATTGGTGAACCTGGATTCTAGAGTCGTAGGTTACAGATTCAAAAGGTGTCGGGGGTGGGGTGGGGTGGGCGTGGGGAGCTGTTATACCCCTGTGAACTTCAAGGCTAAATAAGTCCTTTCAGTTCTAGAGAGTGTTTCTGTAGATTCCGACTCTCTGTGCACAGTCCGCTTTTTCCACATTCAAATCTTACTCTTCTTATGTCAAGGATCCCATGCTCACTCATGCCATCATGTAAAACCAACCAACCTCAAAAAATGTCAAACACATAGGAGCAGTCAACAGTGGCATGGTGAAAACCTAAGAGTCCAACACTATCGTCTGAATTATGTGGGCAATTTTCCTGTTATCACTCAGCTTCAGTTTTCCATCTATAAAATGAGAATGCTGATATCGCAGGCTGTTGGACCAGCAGAAGAGATACTGTACATAAAGCTGCTTTGTACAATATACAATACTATTCATTTTTGTCATCATTTTAATAAAAGCCAAAGGAAAAGAGTCCAACAATGAAGGAGAGGAAATTAATAGCTTAAAATGTAGGCTATCGTTAACAACTGCAGTTGGACAAAAGTGGAATGCTGAGCCTATCCTGTGGATTGCTGTGTTGGGTGGCATCCACGTCTAAGCTCACACTGTTTGCCACACAACAAGGGAAAGTGAAAAGTGTTAGTCATTCAGTTGCGTCTGACTCTTTGTGACTCCACAGACTGTAGCCCGCCAGGTTTCTCTGTCCATGGAATTCCCCAGGGAAGAGTACTGGAGTGGGTAGCCATTCCCTTCTCAAAGACATCCTCCTAACCCAGGGATCAAACCCAGGTCTCCTGCATTGCAGGCAGATTCTTTACCATCTGAGCCATCAGGGAAGCCCACAATAGGCCAATAAATCAAAAGACAAGCTGTTGAGGCAAGGAATAACAACTTTATTCAGAAAGATAGCAAACGAAGAAGATGGTGGACTAGTGCCCCCAAATAGCCATCTTGCCTGAGTTAGAATTCAGGCTTCTATTATACTAACAAGGGAGGGAGTAACGTCAACCATTCCCTAGTCCTGGTCAGTCTTCAGAGATAATGGGTTAATTGATTCCCCTCTGCAGCTGCTCACAGGTGGGCCTGGTGATGCTCTTCTCTGTGAGCTAAACAAAGGTATTTTAACTTCATGCTCATTACCTGGGAAGCAGGATTCTCAGGAATGGTCATTACCCCCACTCCAGCATTCTTGCCTGGAGGATCCCACGGTCAGAGGAGCCTGGTGGGCTACAGTCCATGGAGCCACAGAGTCAGATACAACTGAGCACACGTGCACAAACGCAGGCAACATCCCTTTAGTGACTAACTTGTAATAAAATACAAGGCTTCTTCCCTATTACAAGTGAGTCCTCAGGCACCCTTCCAGCCTTGGAAGCTCAGTCAGCAGTTAAAGTGAGAAGCAAAATTCACCTTACTATGGATGACTGATTATAATAATAGGAAGAATGATATCTGATTACCAATGCCTCTGGGTTCCTTTTACATGTATTATCTTCACCAGTTCATCAAAAGTCTTAAGAGAAAAGAATTATTTTTAGCCCCATTTTTTAGATAAAACACTCAGATACATAAAATTTAAGTTGACCCCCCCACGTCCTATGGCGAGAGGTTTTTTTGGTTCTTTTTATTATTCTTATTATTAGATGTACAAGTGCTTTGCAATTTCTCTTGCCCTTGTCACAACAATGAAGTAAGGAGGTAAAGGAGCTCTGGGAGAAAGCCAGGCCCAGACTCAGCAGCAGAGGAAGGAGAGGGGACAGGACAGAACAAGGTCTGAGCCAAGAAACCCCATGTCTGGTGTGGGTAAGAGTCTTCAGTACTGACCTAGTCCTGACCCCTGCCGTGGGTGAGTCTTTGCTTTCCCGGTTCCTCTAACCTGGAAGCCTACTCATTGTTTGGTGACTAAACCACCCAACTTCAGCCTACATCGTGAGAAACCAGGGAGACACAGGGACACGTGTCCACTCACATATCTGCACTCCTTTCATGTCATTTTCTTTGTTGGTTACAAAGGAAACCCAAATGAAATTCACCTTCAACCTGGAGAAGTCTACGTACAGACCAGTAGGAAAGCTGGACCAACCCTTTGTGAACTTAGTGAAATTCTTTCCCCTGTTGAATAACTGTTTACATTTTAGATTCAGTGTGTAGAAAGCATTTTAGCCACACAAATCTACACTATGCAATCCGCTGTCTAATCATTTAAAAGGTGATGGTGCAAAGCTCAACTGAGGCTCTGTTTATGACCCAGGATTGGAGTTCACTGTGTTAGATTGTATAGTCATTCATCTACAAGCTTCCAGTATCTGGAATGTCAAGTACAAAATGAAAGTTAAATAATTAAAGCAGTTCTGGTTTTTGCAGCCCCTCTTGCTCTTTTGATATACTAAAGCATCCCCAAATAAGAAAGTTTTTAAAGTCGCATATATGACTCATTATGCATGTGATGAAATACGTAAACTTCAGGATTTCTTAGTGTCGATTATTCATTTCTTTATTAAAAACAAAACATCTATTTGTGTTACATGCCATGCTGTATACTGGGGTTTACTGGCTAATGCCCTTTGGGAGCATCAGGTTTATTGGCAGAGAATTTAAATTATGCAGCTACTAAGAAACTTTCTTTATTTAACTCTGCTGATTTTGTTCTACAGTGACAAGGACACATTTTGCCCATAAGCATTTGTTATCTTCATACTTGGAGGACTGATGACGTTTGTACCTTCCCACTGTTTTCGCATAATGAAACCTATCTACATATCCACATTTACCCAGCATTCACATCTTAGGTTCATGGGTAAATAATCACTCAATTTCCTAGGAGCCATTAAGAGACTTCTTTTGATGTTGAAGGAAATGAGAAATTTATGTAGAGAGGTTGTGAGGAACTTCATTTTTATTTATGCAGAAAGTATCCTGGAAAAAATATAGATGCCTATACTTTTCAAATGCAAGGAAACTAGTGAGATGGATAATAAAGGAAAAAAGCTACATTTCTGAATTATCCAAGCAGTAACTTCAGATACTAACATATTAAGGGCTTCCCATGATTTTTCATTATGCTATAAAATTCGATGACAATTTTTCATGTTTTAAATGTTAGTGGTAACATTTAACACACTTTTCTCTGGATTTTGATAAATGTACAATTGCGTATCATCATGCTAGAGCAATAAATGTATATTTCAACATGTGACAAAGCTACTCCATTTAATGGCTGAATAAGGAAATGAAACCTAGGGAACTTGCAGAAAAACAAATATTACAAATCTGGTTACTCAGTCACAGTGTAAACTGGAGAAAGAGGGGTATGCAATAAAATTATGCCCGGTATTTATCTCTGCTGATTTTGTTCTACACATAACAGGGACACATTTTGCTCATTAGAAGTGTTTGTTGCCTTCCTACTTGAAGGACTGGTGACTTCCACACCTTTCCACTGTCACTCTTTCACCATAAACAGAAACTAAAATCAGAAATTCACACTGCTAATAAACACAGTTTACTGGTCTTAATAGTTGTCTTACCGACTCCACACTTGTCTGGAAGTTTCCAGAGGGCGGAACACAGTATTTATAGCACCTAGATCCCATTCCTATCACAACTTATGATGCTTAGTAAAAGCTCCATAACTATTTTCAAAAATTTAATATGCTTTATCAAAAGTTTGATATTATTAATAAATTGAGCTGAACTTAATAGAGCTGTGGAAGACACTATGATACAAAGGTTAAGAACAGACCTCCTTTGAAATCCAGAAAACAGCCAGTCTTGGTTGTGAGATCTGGGCTTAAAAGACCTGACTTTAATATCTCTAGGCCTGGTTTCCTCATCTGCAAACAGCAAATAATACTAATTACTGTATTACATTAATTTGGGTAAAGTACTTAGTATAAAATGAGTACCCAATTAATGGTAGCTATTACTGTGCATCCATGCATGCTCAGTTGCTCAGTCATGTCTGATTCTTCATGACCCCGTGGACTGTAGCCCTTCAGGCTCCTCTGTCCATGCGATTTCCCAGGCAAGAATACTGGAGTGGGTGGCCATTTCCTCTTCCACGGGATCTTCTCGATCTAGGGGTTGAACAAGCATCTCCTGTGTCTCCTGTATTGGCAGGCAGATTCTTGACCACTGAGCCACCTGGAAAGCCCTAGGTATTATTGTAACCACTATTAAATAATATGTTCAATATTGTTTTACATAACTGATGGATATTCTTGACTTTGGACATCTTTTTAAAATATTCTCACACCCAAGCTCTGGAAATACAGGCACTGTTGTTTTCTTGTCCAGAATACACTTCGTATCCACCTAGGACTATAACTAGTCTGTTATCTGAATCAAGACACATTATGGCAATGAGTGTAGTCCAAGAATATTTTACTCTAGGAATTAAGTAGAATATTTATTTCCTGAACAGTTTCCTTTTATAACATTCATATATTTTAGTTATTAATTTAATTTAACTCTGAAATTTTTGAAGCATCATAATAATGGCTAAAACTATACATTATTCTTCTAGCCAGATTATTCATTTCTGGATACCTGATAATTAAACTTCCCATAAGATATTTACAGAGAAGAAGGGGACAACAGAGGATGAGACGGTTGGATGGCATCACCAACTCAACGGACATGAGTTTGAGTAAATTCTGGGAGTTGGTGATGGACAGGGAGGCCTGGCGTGCTGCAGTCCCTGGGGTTGCAAAGAGTCAGACACGACTGAGAGACTGAAATGAACTGAACTGAACTGATAAGATATTTATGTAGAGATCAAGTGTTATATTTTTTATTCCAAAAGGAAACAGACTATCAAACTAAAAGACTTTAATGGGTGGCATTTACATGCCCTTTTTCCTGTCTGTTTTCAAAGTAAATGCTTCCATTGTATGAATCAGTCCATTAATATTAGCATCATCAGATAGGTAAAGTAAATCAAAAAAACCAGTAGAATCACTACCAGTAAAATTGGGGTTTTAGGGGGTGGAGGATCCTTTGGATGCTATCTGTTATGATGACTCTCCAAAGGCTATCTAATCAAAACTGCCTCATATGCAACATCCTCTGTGACAGGATCCATTACCAAGGCTGATGTCCCAGAATCATACCCCTGCCCTTCCTTCAAATAGAAACCAATTACTCTTACCTAAGTTTCAGGACTTTCCTGGTTTGGGGCTTCCCTAGGGGCTCAGACAGTAAAGAATTTGCCTGCAATGCAAGAGACCAAAGTTTGATCCCTGCATTGGGAAGATCCCCTGGAGAAGGGAATGGCTACCCACTCCAGCATTCTTGCCTGGAGAACTCCATGGACAGTGGAGCCTGGTGGGCTACAGTCCATGGGGTTGCAAAGAGATGGACACAACTAAACAATTTTCAAGTTTCAGGAGGAAGCTGCAAAGAGAAAAAAGAAGAACAAGAATCAGTTAGAACCAACAAGGCCCAAGATGGCAGAAGATTTGACTTCCAGTAGAGCTTGAGCCTCATTATACACTCATTATAATATATTAGCATGCTAAGTGATACATTCACCAGTGCCAAGATCATTGATAACTGCCGTGACAACTGGAAAAGCCCATGGAAGGCCCGAAAGGGAGAGTGAATCAGTCCCAGGTTCAAACTACATGCATGGTCTCAACTCGTGAATATTGCTCTCACTTTTTCCAAAGTGAAAGTGAAAGATGCTCAGTCATGTCTGACTCTTTGTTACCCCATGAACTATACAGTCCATGGAATTCTCCAGGCAAGAATACTGGAGTGGGTAGCCTTTCCCTTCTCCAGGGGATCTTCCCAACCCAGGGATTGAATCCAGGTCTCCCTCATTGCAGTCGGATTCTCTACCAGCTGAGCCATAAGGGCTGCCCACGAATACTCGAGTGGGTAGCCTATCTCTTCTCTAGAGTATCTTCCCCATCCAGGAATTGAACCTGGGTCTCCTGCATTGCAGGTGGATTCTTTACCAACTGAGCTATCAGGAAAAGCCAAATCCCTCCCTTTGATGTCACCCTTCCTATATATTTGGTATCTCCACCCAAATTGAGGTGAGGAGTTGATTTGAGAGTTAAGTTCCCCCTTCTCCATTCTTAGGTCACTGAATGAAGCCTGTGCTGTTCCAATCTCAGCATCAGTTTTGCTACTGACTGGGAGACTCCAATCAGAAAAAGAACCTCCTTGGTGGAGACATGGTGTCTGGGCCAGGCTAGGACCCATCCACCAATTCGGTAATAGACAAAACAATACCATCTGCATGCTCTCTGAGGCTAAGTTCATGGTGCTCACATGACATTAATTTCCTGGCTCCTCCTATTTTGGGAATATAAGGCTACTCCTTAGGTAGGTATTTCCCCCTCGAGTATATGGCAGACAACTATGGAAGACAACTTCTCCAGAGGACTATTATAAAACAGACACACAGATATAGATCATTAAGTATATTTCTGCATTTGTTTCTTTAACAAAGGTACCTTTTAAAATCTGTCCTCCCCATAAAAATACATTTTAACTTTTCTGGGTTTTTTGGTTTTTTTCTTTTTGGTATCAAGTGTAAGATAGAAAATGAGTAAATATACCACAGGAATTTTTGAGGGTTAAGTTAAACAATTCTTGCAAAGTACTTACTCAAGTTCTTGACCTATAGTAGGCACTCAGTAAATGTTTTCTATTTTTAAATGTTACCAGCTTGTTAAAATAAATCTAAGTATCTAATTCCAGAGAGTAATAATATATTTATTGACAAATACATGATAGATAATCATGTTCATATAAACTTGTTGCTTTCCAAAGATTTTTAAAGGAATACAAAAGTGTTAAATAGACTGAAAGCTCTTAACTAATTATAATTGCAGTTATGTAGTTGATATTGGTAAAAAGGCTTATTAAATCCCACTGCAAAAGAAAATTTCCTTTTTAAGGATTGAGAAACTGATGGACACCTGATTTACTGAACTGTTTTATCATTCAGTTCAGTTCAGTTCAGTTGCTCAGTCATGTCCGATTCTTTGTGACCCCATGGACTGCAGCACACCAGGCCTCCCTGTCCATCACCAACTCCCGGAGTTTGCCCAAACTCATGTCCATTGAGTCGGTGATGCCATCCAGCCATCTCATCCTCTGTCGTCCCCTTCTCCTCCTGCCCTCAATCTTTCACAGCATCAGGGTCTTTTCACATGAGTTTTATCATTACTTTGGAACAATTATCAGAAGTCCAATATAGAAGAGCAACTTATAACTTTTTACAAGAATGAAGATGGTGAAAATGATATCAAATTATTATAATATATGAGCCCAGATTCATGCTGGCCACTTATCAGAAGTAGTATTTGGAAACTAAGCAAACCATCAAGAATTCAATCATCAATCTCTTTCTTTAAATTAAAGGTTTATAAACAAAACTTTGTGCTCATCCATGTGGTTCTGAAACCAAGAGATTGGGGAAGGAAACCTTGAAATAAGGCTGCTTTTCAATCCATATGTCCAAATGGGGGATGTGTATGATTCTGCCAGAAAGGGGACCAAGGGGACCATGCAACAGTGCTGTGAAAACTTTAATGCAGCTTTCTGACCATTTTGTTAGCTATTGCAACTACTAGTGAAATTTTAGATTATTTCATTCAAGCAAAGAATTTTGTTATGATGGATCAAAAAAAGTAGAACTGGAAACAAGCAGACAAATCCAAACGGTGGAACATTCTGGGGACAAACTGGCCCATTCTCTCTAACAAGCCATGGTTATGAGAAAGCAAATGTGCTGAACTGCAAGGAACTTGGACACAGCAGCCAATTTCAGCGCATGGTCCTGCAGTGCACCTTCTATAGAGCACTGGGGTCAATTGTGTAATCTAAGCACAGCCTGAGTATCAGTACTTGAATTTACTGAAATGGAAACATGTGGCTCATTGACTGAAAAAAGCAGATTGCAAAGCATTGCGTATAGTATGATCTCATTTTGCTGAAAAAGATACATCCACACAGAAAGAACAGGAGGGATACATGAATCATTAACAGCAGTAAAGTCTATATCAAAAGTATTTTTTAAAAAGAATTCTACTGATTTTCTGTTTATCTTGCTGAAAAGAGCACGGAGAATTGCCTTTTTTATGTTTTATAACTAAATGGACTCAAATATCAAGTGGGAAAAATGTTCCCTTGAAGTAGACAGGTCCAAGGTAACATGTAATCATTCTCACATATACTGCTTAAGAACCTGCTGTATTTGTCAGAGTCAAGTTCACGGATCACTTCCTTTTACGTTTATCTGACAATCAGGGCTATTTTCATGAGTTAGAGGAGAGCAAACTGATTCTTCCTTTGCCTGTAGTTATTAGAAGACGCACTTGAAACCCTTGATTTGAAATAACCTGTGTCTTGAGATACTGAGTTGGTGCTGAGGGAACTAATGAAAGACTGGAGATACTGGGTTCTTAGAATCCTGAGTAGTACTCTGAGAGAATGACGCACTCAGCCCACGACTTTGGTGTATAATCAGTGAATTCTAAGCCTTAGCAAGTGAATCTTCCTTTGTGTGACTATATTTATAAAGACAAGTACTGAAAAATTGCTTACAGTAACAAACAATACCTAAATTCTGCTACTGATTAAGAGCTGTTTTTATAAAAGGTTATCGAATTCTAGGTGCAGTTCACTCTCTTGTTATTTCTGTTATGTCACATGTACCCATTTTTAATTAAAGCACCCTGCACTGTATTGACTTTTTCATTTATTGGCTTTCAGTTAAGGAGCTTTGGGAAAGAACCCCATCTGTAATCCTCCTCTACTTTTTTCCTTTTAAAATGTTACAAAGATAATTATTTGGGAAATAGCACTTTCAGTATCAGAAGTTTCAGAACCATTTAAATAGAAAAAGATCTCCAAGTGTACAAAGTTGCTTTTGTGACTGGTGTGGAACTGATACCAAGTGATGATCTCTGACTCGGTATCATGAGACATAGCTGTTGTGACAACTTTGACAAACCCATGAAGGTGCAGCCTAGATTAAGGAGCATCTAACAAATTTTCTGTGAAGAGGAGGAGAGCACACAGCCTGTTAAAAATTAGACTAACGCAGTGATTTGTGGATTGTTCAGCTCGAAAGGCTAAGGTTTTTTGGAAAACTTAAATTTTTGCAATCTTCCCTCTAGTGATAGTTTGGTATTCATTCTACCTCTTTGAATGTGTTCTGTTTTTAGTAGAATGAATGCATACCTCATTCAGTATTTCTTGCATTGAACCAGGTCAACTGAAATGTCTTTCATTTTAACTAGGGTACCCAGGATTTTAAATAGACCCTGGCTTCAGCTGTCTCTTTGATGAATTTGGACAATTTCACATTATCTATATTTCCTTTCTCTCTCTCTCTCTCATGAGAGGTGAAATCATCTCAATATTCCCTTCTCCATCTCAATTCTTTGATGTAGCATTATCTCTCCCCCCCCCTACGATGAACACCCTCTAAGGCAATAATCCCTTTGCTCTGCAACAAAAGAATCTGGACTTTTTCATTAAAGTCCAGTTCAGCAAAATACAGCCATCTGTTTGACTCTGTGTCCTAAATGTCACATTGCTTTGATGAGAGGACAGATGCTCAGCTGACTACCATATAGATACAATGGGATGGGTACGGAATGTCTCCCTTTATGGCCACTTCGTAGGTAGACTTTGGGAACTCACCCAGTTTTATCCTTCGATGGATGAAAAGAAAGGGAGTGTTTGAGTCATCTTAATATTGTTATTAAGTTGTGTCTCAGTTTGCTCATTTTTTTTTTTGAAGATTGATTCTGGTCTTTGTTTCGCTTCTTTGGTAGCTGCCATTTAATCTTGTTTTGAAAAATGTCTCCACTCCTCCCTCTGCACTCCACACCTTCTGAAGATCCTCACGCTCAGGCTCCCTCTGTTCTCCCCAAGCTAAACTTCTCTGTGTTTGATTTTCCCACTCCTGATTTTACACTCCTCCACACTGATTCTGAGAGCTGGAATTATGCACTCACTTTCAAGCCTGCCCCTCCCCTCGCTTCAAAACCCACCTCTCTCACAAAGCTCTCTTTATGTGTCCTGTGGTACTGCGGAGTGGTTTGAGGAAGTGGGGAAGGCTGTGTTCACATGTGTAGTTGAGGATGAGAGAATAAAATGGATAAGTGGATTTTGAATAAACGGTTCATTCTCCAAAACGAAAATACCAAAATATGAAGGTAAAATAAATGTCTTATTAGTTATTTGTATAAATAAAGTAAATGGTATCACTTAATTCTCTAATAGATGGCAAGTTTTTAAAAGGTAGGGGTCAGATATTTTGTTTCATTTGTGTCCCACTTCTTTTACCAAGGGCTACACAATTCAGAACACGGAACATATCTATAAACTTTTCAGGAGACAGGTGCAAACTGGCAGTATTTTTGGGCTTAGATGAAAGCTTGGAGAACTTTGCAAGACCTTTTGGTTGGTTCACAGGTGGGTAACTGAGCAAAGCCTGGAAGAGTTTCCATACCCACTCTGGGTCAAAAGGCCATTTGTACCAAAACTGGAATCAGAATTGAGGTCAGTCCTGACTGGGAGCAGACAGAATCATTGTCTGCACTTTAACAGAAATAATTAGAAAGCTCAGGTTCATCTTCTGATTCATCTTAGCATCCATACCCTACTGGCAATCTTAGGGCTAACCGCTTACCTTCTAGTCAATATGGAAGCTTTTATTAAGTTTTGCGGGAGCCTAAAATGTGTGTCTGGGGGGGAAATTGTATGCAGTATTTTATGTACTCTAGCATGGTATAAATTAACTAGAAAGTCAATAGACAATCTCTAGGCATTTTACAGTATTTATTTCCACCACATTTCTGTGTGGGAAGCTAAGGGCCATGAAAT
Source organism: Okapia johnstoni (assembly GCA_024291935.2). Taxonomy (NCBI): domain Eukaryota; kingdom Metazoa; phylum Chordata; class Mammalia; order Artiodactyla; family Giraffidae; genus Okapia; species Okapia johnstoni. The sequence continues at coordinate 8,504,841 of CM044326.1, forward strand.
TAGGGGTAGGAAGCACATTTGTGCATCTGTGTAACACATTTGCCTTCAAAATATATTTCACTAGACATAATATGAGCAGTTGACAAATTCACAAACACTTTTAGAAGCTACTTGAAGACAATCAGACTTCAGAAAATAATTTAAGCAACAAACCATAAAGATTTATCCAGTAGGGAGAACAACCAGAGTTCAAGGAGATCTTCAGAGGGAAGTGGTCTCTGCTTTAAACCTAAAGATTTAGAAAAAGGAGTAGGGAGCAGGAGGAAGGGGCTGAAAGAAATTCTAGATCACTAAAGAGTAATGATCATGTCATCTGGTCCCATCACTTCACGGCAAATAGAAGGGGGAAAGTGAAAGCATGGCAGATGTAATTTTCTTGGGCTCCAGAATCACTGCAACTGGTGAGGTGCTCTGCAGAGGACGTGAGTGTGCACGCTCAGCCGCTCAAGTCATGTCCGACTCATTGTGACCCCATGGACCATAGCCCACCAGGCTCCTCTGTCCATGGAATTTTCCACACAAGAATACTGGAGTGGGTTGCCATTTCCTACTCCAGGGGGTCTTCCCAACCTAAAGATTGAACCCACATCTCTTGCATCTCCGGCATTGGCAGGAGGATTCTTTATCACTGAGCCACCTTGGAAGCCAAATTGCTCATTGTGTTTAAATGTCCACTGCTAAATTTCATTCTGCTCTTCCTCTCCCTCACCTACCTGCAAGTCTCCAAGAGTCTCAATATTGTGAACCAGACTAAATCCATTCCTTATAACTTTGCTTCAGTCACAAAACCGAAAGCCAAAGAAGAAGCTAGGTGTCTGCCTTAACCTATGGCCTACATTGGACTTCAAATCAGGTCCCCTTATAATTTAATAATAATAGCTAATGTTGATTGAAAACTTCCTCTGTATCTGACATAAATCCCCATAACAGGAAGAGAAGGTAATGTGCTTAAGTTACACAGTCAGGAAGAGGTCCTCAGATTATTTGACTCTGGGGCTCAGATTAAGCTTCACTGCTTGTCTCTGTTATGACTATGACTATGTCTGGGCACCTACCACTATCTGTTATATCATTTTTATGGCAAATTAGGCTCTAGTTCCCAAAAATCAGCAATCAAGTATATATTTGAAGCAAGTCTCACTAATAAAAAATTTGCAAGACCTATATGAAGGAAGCTGTAGAAGTTGCTACAGAACCATAAAAGAAAATTTAAATAGAGACATCCTGTACTTGTAGACAGCAATGCTGAAGACTACAATTATAGCAATGCCCTGCCAAACTGATCTACAAATTTAATCAAAGCCAAAACAAAATAGCAACATATTTTGGAACTTAAATTCTAAGAGTTATCTCAGAGAACAATAGTACACAAGAATAGCCAAGGAAGTTTAAAAAAGACAAAAAATAATAATGGGACAGAGACCACCATATGAAAAGCAGAATATATTATAAAGCCACAATAGTTAAAAGTATCTATTGGTGTTGACTTAAATAAACAAATTACTATAGAGAGTAGAAAACCCAAACCAAATGTATACATATAGATAGATGGATATCTGTATCTGCATATACATAGAGATGCATATGGATAGATATAGATATAACTGTATGTTTCGGAATATATTATGGGGCAATGAGGCATTCTGAAATATGGAGAAGTGGCAGAATATCCAGTAAACATTATTGAGAACATTGTGTATTCAATTGAAAGAAAAACAAAAAAGATATAACACTATGAAGAATACTCACAGATGAATTTAAAAACTGAAGGAAGAACCAAATTATTATCAGGAATTCTAGAAGGAATTTATTTTTAAGTATTTTATTAAGATACAAATTATAGATACCAAAAACTTCAAAAAAAATGAATAAATTTGGCTTCATTAAATCTGCAGTGTATGAGAAATACCATAAGTGGAATTCAGCATCAAGTGATTGTCTCAGAGACATATTAACTATTGAAAGTGAAAAGCTATTATTTAGAATATAAAAGAATTCCTAGAAGCCGATATGATAAAGAAAATTTACCCAAGAGAAAAACTGATACCAAATTAGCCAAAACAATTTTGAAAAAGAAGAAGAATATTGAAGAACTGACATTTATGACCTCAAAACATTACAAAGCTACAATAATCAAGACAGTATGCACTATGAGCCTAATATAAGCATGGACATATAAACAATACAATGAAGACTTCAGGGAAAAAGCAAACCATACACTTAGGGTCAACTGGTTTTCAACAAGGACTGCAAGACTATTTGATAAGGAAAATATAGTTTTTCAACATGTAGTTCTGGGACAACAGATATTCATATGTGAAAGAGTGACATTTGAACTCTACTTCACATTAAATGCAAAAATTAATTCTAAACTGATTAAACACTTTACTATGAGTTAAAACTATAAACCTTTAGAAGAACATCTTTGTGATTTTGGATTTTGGTGTCACAATGACAATAAAGCAAAAGTCACAAAATAAAACTTTGGTAAATTGCACCTGGGGTTCAAAGGACACAGTCAAGAAAATGGAAGGACAGAAAGCAGGATGGGAGACAGTATTTGCAAATCATATATCCGATGAGCATCATGTATTAAAACAAAAAATAGCAACAACAACTCTTGCAACTGAACTAAAAAAAACAAATGTCCCAGTTCAAAAAAATGGACAAAGGACTTAATAAGCATTTCTCCAATGAAGATATATACGATTCCAGTAAGCGCATAGAAAATGCAAATCAAAACCACAATATGGTACTATTTCACACCCACTAGGAAGACGATTATCAAACGGCAGATAATAACAAGTATTAGCAGTGACGTAGAGAATTTGGAGCCTTCATACGTTGCTGGTGGAAACATAAAGTGGCATAGACACTTTGGAAAACAATCTGGTAGTCCTTCAAGATACCAAACATAGTTCTCATACGACCCAGCAGTCATACCCAAGCAAATTGAAAACATATGCTCAAACAAAAGCTAGCTCATGAATATTCAGAGCAGCATTATTCATAATAGCCAAAATGTATACACAACCCAAAAGTACATGGATTGATGGATGGAGAGATAAAATGGTATAGCCCTCCAATGGAGTAGTATTCAATCACAAAAAGGAATGAAGTACTGATACATGTTACAACATGAGAGACTTTCGAAAACAATACACTAAGTGAAAACAGTTAGATACAAAATGCCACATATTGAATAGTTTCATTTACATGCAGTGTTCAGAATAAGCAAATGCTTAGAGACAGAAGTATTAGTGGCTGCCAGGGAAGGATAACAGATAATAAGCGTAAATATGTATTGGCTTTCTTTGGCTTTCCTGGTGACTCAGGCAGTAAAGAATCTGCCTGCAATGCAGGTGGCCCAGGTTCAATTCCTGGGTTGAGAAGATCCTCTGGCAAAGGGACTGGCAACCCATTGAAGTATTCTTGCCTGGAGAATCCCAAGGACAGAGAAGTCTGGTGGACTGCAGTCCTTGGGGTTGCAAAAAGTCGGAGATGACTGAGCAACTAATATAACATGAGCTTTCTTTGGGGGATGATCAATGAACAACTTTGTAAATATACAAAAACAACTGGATTGAGTGAATTTTTAAAGTTCGTGAATTATATCTCCATAGGTTTTTATTTTATGAAAGGACAAAGAGTGAACAGAAAATTTACAGAAGGTTAATATACACACAAAGGTATTCTCAACTTCATTAGCAATCAGGGAAATACAATAACATCACAATGATATATCATTTCAAATCTATCAGATTTGTGAAAGTCAACCCATCTGACAATCCCCAAAGCTAAAGAGGATCTAATATAATAAGAAGCCCTGTAGAGACTGATGGGACTTGAATCAGTACAGCTCCTTTGGAGGCAACTTGGCAACACTCTGTAAAACTGCAAATGCACACATTCATTGTCTCAGAAATCCTGCTTCTGGTTTAGATCCTAGAGAAAGCCTTATGGGGCCCAAGTCCACATATTCATTACACATATTCATACATATTCACACATATTCATTGCATCATTATTATCAATAGTAAACTATTAGAAACAATTTATAATTTTATCAGGGGCTTCACCAGTGGCTCAGCGGTTAAGAATCCACCTGCAACTCAAGAGGCGCAGGAGACTTGGGTTTGATTCCCACATTGGGAAAATGCCCTGGAAGTGGAAAGCCACCTCAGGATTCTGGCCTGGAAAATCCTGTGCAGAGGAGCCTGGCGAGCCACAGTGCATAGAACTGCAAAGAGTCAGACACAACTGAAGCAACTGAGCCCAGCATATACATTTTTTATCAAGGAAGGACTATTTCAATAAATTCTGATGTATCTGTACTATGGAATATTATGCATCCTGTTAAAGGAATCAGGCAACTCTCTAGATACTGACATGTGCAATCCTGTAAGTCATATCAAATATCTAAAAATTGCAAATAATGGGAAGAATTTTGGTCCACGTGTGATTTAAAACACACCAATTATATTTTGTACATTTACATGCTTATGTTTGCACTTGGGCGGGAAAAAGACCCACAAAGACCTAAAACCCACCACTTGCAACAGTGATCTCTGAGAAAGGAGTGGGTGCCAAGGAGGGCTTTAATTTTATGCATACCACTTGTGTCTATTTAAAAAGAGAACTGTCTCTCTTGTACAAATAAGAAGAATACTTGGAAGGAAATTAAGAAAGAGTGGAAGAAGGAAAAATGACCAGCAGGCAGCTCACATTTACAAGGTGGGGAGGGAAGCTGCCTGTCTTTGTGTGTGCTGCCTGGAACCTCACTGTGTCAATAGTTTTGTGACTATTAAACTCACAGCTATGACTTCTATTGACTGAATTCTAATTTATAATGCCCCCATAGCAAAAATCTCCAAGCAGACATCCACAGAAATGATTCTTATAAAGTACTCTGTTCTTGAGAATTATGAAGAATACTCCCTCCCACCATCAACTGAGCAAACCTGTTGGATTAAAGCCATCAGAGATTGTTCACCGAGCAGCAAGCCTGCATAATACATGTGCTCTGCTCTCGGCCTCCCGCTCCCTCTGCTACTTTGATTTAAGAGCATTAGGAAACTGTGTAATTTTTTTGGTCCTCTTTTTATTTCCATGGTAATTTATGTCTGTGGGTAAGCATTTTATTTTATCAGAGACATGGGGCTAGAGTTATTTTCCGAGGCGCTTGAGTTTCCCTTTGATGCCACTGAAATTAAAGGCAGAGCGGCAGAGAGTACCCATGCTGTTTGTCACAGAGTCAGAGGTCAGAATTACATTTGCTGCCATTTATTGTGAGTATTCTGTGCCAGTAGTTAGGGTAGCACTTCTCATGGGCAATGCAGTATTATTAATATTGCAGACATCAAAACATTTGTGAATGGGATATAATTGACTTGTCAGTCACATTAACAATATCCCCTATGGAATACCATTCCAACAATGGCCGGGCAGAATATTCCTAGGTTATTTACATCTGACTCCTTAAGTCTTAAACCTTTGAAAAAATTCTAAAATTTATTCTAATTTTAACACAATGTTGAGATACAATACTTTGTGCCTATTATATAGGAAACTTAGTAGCAAAGCTTACTGCCAACAATACTAATCAACTTTTCTGAAAGCCAAGGATTGTTTTAATCACTAAGACACTAACCACCACGTGAAAACATGGTTCACAATTTCAGATAATTTTTAGAAAAGAATTAGGGTCATCTAATATCATGGGATTATGATAAAAAAAATCCACAAATGTTTAACTACTATGTTTTGGTTATACAAACACAATAAAATATTAAAACTTTAACTAAGCTGAGGCCAAAGAGTCTATAAAGAGAAAAGACACAAAAATCCCATAATAAATATATACTTTGAAGAAAATATGTAAAGAAAGTACTAGCTAAAATGTAAATTTTATACATGATTTAAAATTCTACCTTCTATCAGTAGGTCAAAATTAATTTTATCTTGAAATGGATCCTGAAGCAAGAACAGTTCTCTAGCTAAAAATAAAATTGAAGTCCTCCACTGATTGCAATGTAAAATTAATAGGGGTTAGTAATGTATATGTAAATACTTAAATATACAGAATACAGAAAAACTCAGAGGTATTATTAGGAAGTCACTTTCTAAATGGTATATAACATTTGTTTTATAAGCAAATTGGTTATTTTAAATTAGAATTTCATCAGTGTTTAAAGAAAGAAGAGAAACGTTCAATAAAGTCAAGTGTTTTTCAAATTAATCTACCTGTGAATTTTTTTTACAATGAGATATGCTGTTTTGTTATTCAAATTTTACAGGAACATTTTATAAGGAATGAATAGCAAGCCATTTTGTTCACAGAAGAGCCTTCTATCTTTTTTTTGCCCATATTATATGTTCAGCTCAGAAATAATTCTCAGATCTTGGACAGGGTACCTTTATGTACATAAATAAATTTCAAAGAGTTGCTTGATGGAAACATTTCAGTGACATTAGCAAGCAAACCTTGCTTGAAGACACCCAGGGTTTTCCCCAAATCCTCTTTCTCTAGGTCAATGTCATGGGTAAAATAAGTTTAAAAACACTTTGAGAGTATGTTTCACAAAATTGAGGCACCAGCATTAGACTAACTCAACACTGAGGGGTCTTCTGCCTTAAACAAACCCCTGGTCTGACATCTATATAATGGACCCTTTCATTCACAAGACAAGCAGTTATGGAGCAAACCAGTCAATCTTCAAGGACATCAACTTTGAATACTCACTGGAAGGACTGATGCTGAAGCTGAAGCTCCAATACTTTGGTCACCTGATAAAAACAGCCGACTCATTGGAAAAGCCCCTGATGCTGGGAAAGATAGAAGGCGGAAGGAGAAGATGACAACAAAGGATGAGATGGTTGGAAGGCATCACCGATTCAATGGGCATGAACTTGAACAAACTCCAGGAGATGGTGAGGAACAGGGAAGCCTGGTGTGCTGCAGTCCATGGGGTTGCAAACTTGGCAGACACAACTGGCAACTGAAGAACAACACAATAAAATTAATGACAGTAGTAAGGCGGGTGCTGAGGATGTTAAGGTGAACAACAAAGTATAGAGTGAGGGAGAGAAACTTTTATAATAGTATTAGGCAGATATATAATTACAAACCTTATGAAAATCATGAAGAAGGGGAGCTATGAGACTGTGTAAGAGAAACTTTACTAGTCTGAGTGTCAGAGAAGTAATATCTGAACCTGAGAAATGAGATTAGGAGACATTAACAAACCCTGCCAATACTCCATGTAGGGTATGGTGGTCAGGTGGTTCTTAACTTGCCCTAAATTTCTCATAACCCCTCTTATGAACAGGCTGCAAGCACTGAGGCAACAAGGGAAACGAGAATGTTTGGAGGAAGCTCAGCTCCAAACCCTGCTGGACAGTGTGTCCCTTGGGAGAGCCAGGGGCCAAATCAAGTTGTAAGATGAGCATTATTAAAATTTTTAAACTGCACAAAACAAGAATCTAGTAGCTAAATATTCATCCTTGTCATCAGGAAACATTGTCATACAATTGATCTAGTTTCGTAGTTTTCTCCTCTGTATACCTTAGGTATAATTAGGTTGCCAGAATAAAAATGCTAAAAGTGTACTGTTGAACTTCCGATATTCATTAACAATTGTCAAAAAAACCAAGCTTTCTCTTTAGCCTAGATTGCATGCGTGCTCAGTTGCTTCAGTCATGTCCGACTGTTTGTGACCCTATGCACTGTAACTCGACAGTGTCCTCTGTCCATGGGATTCTCCAAGCAAGAATACTGGAGCGGGTTGCCATGCCCTCCTCCAGGAGATCCTCCTGACTCAGGAATCGAACCAGTGTCTCCTTCATTGCAGGCAGATTCTTTACACACTGAACCACCTGGGAAGCCCTTTAGCCTAGATTTATTGTTGTTCAGACGCTCAGGCATATCTTACTCTCTGTGACCCCATGGACTGCAGCACTCCAGGCTTCCTTGTGCATCACCATCTCCCGGACCTTGCTCGAACTCATATCCATCAAGTTGGTGATGCCATCCAACCATCTCGTCCTCTGTGTCCCCTTCTCCTCATTCCTTCAATCTTTCCCAGCACCAGGGCCTTTTCTAATGAGTTGGTTCTTTGTATCAGGTGGCCAAAATATTGGAGCTTCAGCATCAGTCCTTCCAATGAATATTCAGGACTGATTTCCTTTAAGATTGACTGGTTTGATCTCCTTGCAGTCCAAGGGACTCTAAAGAGTCTTCTCTAGCACCACAGTTCAAAAGCATCAATTCTTTGGCACTCAGCTTTCTTTATGGTCCAACTCTCACATCCATACATGACCACTGGAAAACCACAGCTTTGACTAGACTGCCTTTTGATGGCAAAGTAATGTCTCTGCTTTTTAATATGCTGTCTAGATTTGTCACAGCTTTTCTCCCAAGGAACAAATGTCCTTTAATTTCATGGCTGCAGTCACCATCTGCAGTGATTTTGGAGCCCCCAAAAATAGTTTCTCACTGTTTCCATTGTTTCCCCATCTATTTGCCACGAAGTGATGAGACCGGATGCCATGATCTTAGTTCTTTGAATGCTGAGTTTTAAGCCAACTTTTTCACTCTCCTCTTTCATTTTCATCAAGAGGCTCTTTAGTTCCTCTTCGCTTTCTACCATAGGGGTGCTGTCATCACATAGCTGAGGTTATTGATATTTCTCCTGGCAATCTTGATTACTTCAAGTTTAACCAGCCGAAAATGGAAAAATATCAGTATAGAGGAAAACAACAATTTAAAATTTTAATTCTGAAATTTTGTAATAGTGTGACAAAAGTCCCTCGGAACTACATGTATGTATAAATTACCAGATAGCTAGGGCTAAATAGAGACTTAAAAATAGCCTATGGTTGTCTGTTGATAATTTTTCATTCTCTTCAAACTGATTTTTTTTCCCCTTAGCAACTCTTTAAAAATCTGAATTAACATTCTGTATCTTCTAGTGTTCTAGTCTATTTATATAATGACCCTTTGTATAATGATCTCTGAAAAATAAATCCCAGTAAAAGTAAATGTGTGAAAATCACTCCAAGGTGGAAAATCTTAATTTTGCAAAAGAACCATGCTCCAAAGTTTTAGCCCATGATATTTTTAAGCAGGCTGAGATTGATAACTCCAATAATACCTACATCCTAAAGCTAGACCTTATCACATTCCTTAACAAGGAAAATGCCTAAAAATTACAAGGTGCATTTTTGGCAGATTTGACCAACAACCTGTGTCAGAAGGAGTAAAGCCATGTCATCAAGCTAATGCAATTTCCTTTAGCCAGACTTGCCACCACCAAATAGTTATTTCTTGTAAGGTTATTATAATGGCTTCATTTAATTTTACCATATGCACAACATGGGTATGGTTACTTACTGATAACAAAACTAGTTACATTCATTAAACACTTCTATAAATCTCTCTTCTGAAATAGCTGTAATATAGCCTTCGAGCAACTACAATAATGTAATTCTTCTTCTTTCTCTGTGATATTAGATGTCTACAGAGCCTGCAGCCAGCTTCCACTGTAGGTGCTGGGGTGGGGTGAGGTCTCTGCAGCCGTGTGAGAGGGTGGTGGTGAGGTTAGAGATGTAGGGTCATTGAGTGAAACTTGGGAGACTGGAAAAGTTTAGAAGTGAACAAATCTTTCCTCCACTGCAGATGAGGGACTAAAATCCTCCAGATTCTTAAAAGATGTTTCAAACTCCCTCCATAATATGTTCCTTTATATTTGCATCAATCTACTCTTTTTTAGAGAGCAATTCTCTATATTTTCCCTGCATGGGAAATAAGTTGATAATTATTGCAACATGCGGATATATGATTCTTCTAACACTAGTTTCAGAGTCTAAATGACAAATGTTGAAGAGAAAATCAGTTCTTTTTTTAAAAGACTTTTTGTTTTTGTATTTGGGTATAGCCAATTAACTATGCTATGACAGTTTCAGTTGGGTGGCAAAGGGACTCAGCCATACGAATACATGAATCCATTCTCCCCCCAAACGTCCCTCTCACCCAGGCTTCCATGTAACATTGAGCAGAATTCCACGTGGTATACAGTAGGTCCTTGTTGGTTACCCATTTTAAATATAGCAGTGCGCACATGTCCTTCCCAAACTCCCTAACTATCCCATCCCCTCTCCCCATCTTTCTTCTGGCAACCATGAGCTGGTTCTCTAAGTCTGAGAGTGTCTTTCTGTTTTGTAAATAAGTTCTTTTGTATCATGTCTTTTTAGATTCCTCATATAAAGTATGTCATATGATGTTTCTGCTTTTCCTGGAGGAAGTCAATCCTTAAGGCACTTGCAATCTCATTTAGCGCTTCCTTCTGCTGAAAGCTGCATCATTTTTAAAAAGCATTTGCCTCAAAATACATTTCAATAAAATTAGCATTCTTTTAAGAAACTTTTCAGTGTTCTAATCTTTGTAGGCACAGAAAAGTTTCAGACAATCAAGTCACGTGTTTTTATTTGGGAGGGCCTACCCCAATTATTTTTAAACTCTCTTTTGCTCCAATATTTATACGGAGAATTAGACAAAAAAAGAAAAGAAAGTAGTAAAAAAAAAAAAAAACCTGTTTCAAAGATCTGAAACATGAACAGAAAGATGCTTTGTTCTCTGCACTGGCAGTTTTAAGATTAAATGCCTCTGAAGGCTTCCCAGAATTATCAACTTTGTCCAGTGGCTGAATATTCTCTGCAGAATTTGTTCTACAGAAATTGTTTCAGTCTAGATCCATCTCAACTTCGATTTTTATGGCCTTGAGCATTTTTGAAGTCTCCTGGAATTAGGGGTCTCCTGCTTATTTTCTCCTTTTGGAAGAAGACCATGAAAGCACGGAGCTTAGGTAAGCATTCTATGCTCATGAGATCTCTGAGTCAATCACATTGAAATGGTTTCATAGACTTGAGCTCTGGATGCCAGAGTTAGTGACTCTGTAAAGTTTAGGAACTAACCATTGCATGCATGTTTATGTCGTGTCATTGTGTTACTTGTAGTGACAAGAAGCAAACAGTTTTCTCTGTCCCTCCCATGAATGCAGATGCTGCCAGTGGATTGAATCTTTAACTAAAATGCACTAGAGCAACGTGGGAGTGAATCCACTCTGGCTCACCTGCAGAGGCCTCGTGTCTGGAGAAAGTGCCACGTTTACATCAGATGCCATAGATCAAGACTGTGCAGGTCTCTGAAGTGGCAGCCACCCTTCCTGCATTTCTCAGAAAAAAACCTGAAACCATCTCCACTGTTTTCTGTTCTGTCCCCACCTTCAAGGGGGACTTGTTTTTGGAAAATCTGATTCACAAACATATTAAGTTACAAAATTATGGACACAGCTGGGGGGGAAAGAAGGTGGGAGGCATGGAGAGAGTAACATGGAAACATACATTACCATATGTAAAATAGATAGCAAGCGGGAATTTGCTGTATGACTCAGAGAACTCAAACCTGAGCTCTGTGACAACCTAGGGAGTGGAGTAGGGAGGGAGGTGGAAGGGCGGTTCAAGTGGGAGGGGACACAGGTTTAGTAAACCTATGGCTGAATGATGCTGATGTTTGGTAGAAACCAATGCAATACTGCAAAGCAAGTATCTTTCAATTCAAAATAAATAAGCTAAACAAATTTTAAAAAATCAGATATGCAAACATACAAAGTTACAAAATCATCAGCTAAGATGCTGATTTGCATAGCTCTGCCCTGTACCACTGTCTGAACCGAGTACACCCCTCTGATGGTGCAGGATCTAAAGCATTAAAAGGGCATCCTCCCCTAAATGCATCACGTTTATAGTTGATAAATAAAAAATGATTTAAAATTGTATTTTTGCTGAAATATATCCCTAGGTTCGATTGCAAACTTCTGAATAATGCTGTCAAGTCTAAAGCTTTTCATTGCTTGCTGTACATGTATGAATGTCCTGGGGACATAAAAATGCTGAGGGTAGATGTGAATGAAGTTAAACTTGCCTGATAGGTCTTCCAGAGCTGATGCAGTCTAGTAATGTGGACTTCTAAAGTCTGAATTTGGTCTCTGGTCTCAGCTCAGAGGCTGGGCCTCCCTCTTGGCTTTGAGAGCTCACAAGTCAGCAGCCATGAGCCTCTCCTGTTCAAAGAACCTTAAAGTTCTCAAATCATCCCCTTTCTCATGACCTGAAGGACATTTATAATATGACCTTTGCTTTGCTCTTCAGCCCCACTTTAGTTTCTCTCCTTAATTCACACACCTTACACTCCAGCTGTACTTGCCCACTTTTGGTTCTTGAAGTGGGTCCTGCTCTCTGCAGAGTTCTTGGCCATTACATGGAGGTGGCCCCATCGCTACCACCAGGCTCACCTTAGCAATTTCCTGTCCATCTTCAGGTCTCAGCTAAGAATACACCCTTGTTTTCTAATTTTCTAGGTGCTCTCTGGATGCCTTTTGTTTATTTCCATTGTTGCACATGTTGCATTGTATCCTAATGGCTGGCTCTTCCTTTGTATCCACCAAGAGAGAAACACAGTGAGAACAGGCACCACATCCGTCTTGGTTTCAGAGGTGACCTCAGCATCTCAGGGAATGACTGGCTTAGGGGAGTAGTGAAAGAGATTGCAGCCTCAGCATTCCAAAGGAAGAAGACATCTCACGAGGACTTGCTTCAAGTTCAATTCACTTAGGAAAATAAATTCGATGTGCAGAAAACTTTTCAAAAAGACACTCATTGTGCAAACACAGGATCTCACCTCTTCCCCACCTCACACCCCGCAAAAAAAAATTCCTATTTGAGTAAGAGCCAGGACCTGATTATATAGGACTCTCCAGACTGTGTGCTTATCAAATCTTAACATGCAGGAGTCTGACCTCGCTCAGAAAGGAAACTAAAGGAGTCATATTAGAATATGCATCTAAAGCATTTTTCCTTCAATAGCTTTTCTTTTCCAGAACTTAACTGAAGCTTGTATCTCTTATACACTCACTGTTTGTCTACACAACCAATCGTAATGATAACATGAATGTTGTTGTTGTTGTTGCTATTCTGACTCTTTGCGATCGCATGGACTGTAGCCTGTCAGGCTCCTCTGTCCATAGGATTCTCAAGGCAAGAATACTGGAGTGAGTTGCCATGAAAGTATATAGTATTAAAAAGTCACATAGTCTTAAAAAGATAACTTGTAAAAACGAGATAAGAATAATTCTCTGCTCTCAGTTATACAGAACTGCTATTTATTTGATGAATATGTTTAGAATAGCTTGATGCTAACACAATGCTAGCATAATCTGTTAGGTAACATAGCTTTTCAGAATAAGGAAAATGTGACTTGGACAAATGTTGTTTCGAATCCTGGTTACTTAACCTCTGAGAGTTTAATCTACCAATCTGTAAAAAGGGCATTTTAAGACTAATACCTGTATCTAAGGGTTATTGTGAGGATTAAATAAGACATGAAATCAATGTGAAATATCCTTAAAGAGTGCATACAATAGGCCCTGAATAAATATTACCATTCATTCCTTCTGATGTAAGAATCCTTCCAAAAAACATGCCTGTTGGGTACTCATTTTGAGCTGGAATCTGAATTTCTGAAATGATAAATGCAACCATATATTGGGAGTTTTCAAGTGTGAGTGAGTTCAGTCATTTCAGTTGTACCCAACTCTTTGCAACCCCATGCACTGTAGCCCTCCAGGCTCCTCTGTCCATGGGATTCTCCAGGCAAGAATACTGGAGTGGGTTTCCATGCTCTCCTCTAGCGGATCTTCCCCACCCAGAGACTGAATCCACATCTCCTGAGTCTCCTGCATTGCAGGCAGGTTCTTTAATAAAACCCTACAAGTGCTTTGGAACATTAAAATAAACCTACAAGGGAAAATATATTAGCCTCTCCATCTATAGAGCTGAAGAGTCTGGTGCAAAGAGATGAAAGGAGATGCCCATGAAAAAGATGCTAGACAAAAATTTCCTGTGAATGTTTTGTAAGCGCTAAGAGCACCAGAATCTCCCCACTAGGAAAGATGTGTGAATTGCTTCCTATTTCTGATAAAGCTGCTATTCTGAAGGACGTGGGGGGAAAGGGGGAATGTAGTTTATGTCCAGATATCAGAAAGCATTTTGTAAAGTTAAGGACATAAACAGGAAAGAGAATATGACAAAGAGAGTGAATAGAAAGCATAGATCCCAGCACATAGTAGATGCTTAAGAAAACTGGTTGAACTATATTGTATGTCTGTAACTCATATAATATTGTACATCAACTATACTTCAATAAAAAATAATTTTAAAAATAATCTTTTAAAAAAGGAAAAAGAAAATAGGTTGAGTCTTCACAGGTGTAGAGGAGATTGGTGGTTACCAGCAGGGAGAGGGAGAAGGACAGAAAGATTGGGGCAGGACATTGAGAGGTACAAACTACTATGTATAAAATGGATGGGCCACAGGGATGTACTATAAAGCACAGGAAAATTTGGTATTATTTTGTGGTAACTTTAAACGGAGCATAATTTATAAAGATGTTGTACATCTGAAACTAATACAATGATGTAAATCAACTATACTCCCATAAAGAAAAGAAAACTGATTGAATCCAGAACTGATAGTCAATCTACACACAATGCCATAGGCACACCATTTATTGACAGCTTGCATCCCTCCTTATTGATGAATATGAATGAGTGAGTGAAGTCGCTCAGTCGTGTCCGACTCTTTGCGACCCCATGGACTATAGCCTACCAGGCTCCTCCATCCATGGGATTCTCCAGGCAAGAGTACTGGAGTGGGTTGCCATTCCCTTCTCTAATTTCAAGCCATTAATTATTAAACATTTTGAATATCACGTGTGTGTTTAGTTGCTCAGTCGTGTCTGACTCTTTGCAATCCCATGGACTGCCCCCACAGACTGTAATACACCAGGCTCCTCTGTCAATGGGAGTCTCCAGGCAAGAATACTGAGTTGCCATTTCCTTCTCCAGGGGATCTTCCCAACCCAGGGATTGAGCTCATACCTCCTGTGTCTCCTGCATTGCAGGCAGATTCTTCACCACTGAGTCATCTTCGAAGCCCCTTTGAATATCATACCAGTTAAATAAAAGAATAGTTGTATACACAGTTCCTTCCCTGCATAAAATTTGACATGAACTTAAACATATAAAGTTTTTGATATCTCATTTCAGGAAATAAAGGAGATTCAAATCCATGTCACATGATCTGAAGCTAGAAATTTAAATTCTCAATTCCAGGAGAGAGAATGAATTAAAACTCAGGATTTACCATGAAATCCATAAATTTTCTGGACCATTTTTATTCATCATCCACAAAATGGAGACAATACCACATACTTCTATCTAGTTAGCCCTAGTTCTGAAATTCAATCAGGTGATTTGGGTAAAAGAACTTTGAGTGTGTCAAAACGCTGGATGATGCAATTCATCAGTCTGGAGCAAATGCCTTCGTAGAGTGGAGTTTATAATAAATAGGAGTATTATTTATAAAAGTGTATCTTAGGGTAGTTGAGTATGGGGATGAAGGAAAATGATCAGGCAGTTAACGCTCTGCATCTAGATTGAGCTCATCATTGATTTCTTTTTCCAACAGGGCTGCTCATTCTGGGTGCCTTTTTCTCCACGGCATCTCTGACAGAGAGGAAGGAAAGTGAAGACGGTGAGAGCGGAGCCCACTGTCTTCATGGCTATGAACCAGAACCTTGTGGTTAGAGGTTCTGTGGGGAAATGAGACCTGTACAGTTTGGAAATTATGTGTCGCATCCTGGTGCCTTAATGCAATTTGACTCCTACAAAGGAAATGTTTTTTTTAAGCTTCTAGATTTTATATTTCTAAGACTTTTTTCTCCAAGATTTCTATGTGAAAGAAAATCTTCAAGGGGAACTCCCTGGCATCCAGTGGTTAGGACTCAGCACTTTCACTGACAGGGCCCAGGTTCAATCCCTGGTCAAGGAACTAAGACCCTGAAAGCTGCACAGCAAGGCCGAAAAGAACAAGAAAAAAATCTTGAACCCTGACTGCGTCTTCTGGTACAGATAATGACAGCTACTTAAACTGTGTTTAAAAAGTGCTGAGTAGTTGATCCTGGGACCTAATGATATTACTCATCTCACCGGAGCCTGATGGACACTAAAAATAATAAATTAGAACAGAAAATGATTTTATGGGATCTGTGGGCTGACAGGCAGGCTAAGTATAATATCCTCCACTGCACTTGTCATTGAATTCTATATGGTTCAGCTCTGAACAAGGACAACAGGACTTACTATGATTTCACGATTTTTATCTTCAATCATCTATGTCTTAAACATATAAAATTAATTTGCCTACTTACAAATTCAATGAGAAGTGGAAGCCAAAAACACCCTCTCTGTGGTAATACAAACATTATTTCAGGCATCCTATTGCATGGGCAGGAGTGAAATAAATTAAAAACTGTCATGCCTGGATAATCTAGGATACAGCCTCTGAAACATCCATTTCCTTCATCTGACCGGGTAAATCTATAAATTACAAATCAAGAGCCATACCTGCTGAATCACCAGGACTCATTTGGGAAATCATTTTAAAATAATTTTAAAAAGCCTCCTATATAATACGATGGGGCCATCGCTTTGCTTTAAGCAGTTTTCAAGCCAAAATTAATTCTTATCATCGTTCACAAGATGATTGGTTGGTTATATTTATAGGAAGGTTGTGTTCTTGTTGTTGTTGTTTTAAGTAAATAGTGATAATTTGTTCTTTGAGTTTTGGGAAAGACAAGAAAACAATTTGGAAAAATAAGTTTAAAATATTGCCTCTTTTCATTTTAAGTAATGTCTGTGAATCATTGAGGACGATTTTTAATTTTGATTCATTCAATGAGCTCTCCTAATGCAATGATTTTCTCCGTGCAAGTCTTTAACCACAGTGGCCATTTGCAGCTGATGATTTTTTTTTATAAATAATTTATAAAGCTCCTACACACTTACACTTTTACACTGAAAGAGAGGGAACAGAATTGCATCTTAAACTCTATTTACAAATTTACCTTGGCAGGCCCTCTTACTTCCAATAGGAAACGATGTTGCATATTTAATTTGCTCTTTTGTTACAACGGGGCTTAGGTTAGTTAATTTCAATTTTCGATTTCAAAAGCTATCAAATATGGCTCAGATGAGAAATCAATTTTTCTCAGCTGCCTCTGTTTTTGTGATGGGAGGCCTCTCATTGGCTGAAGGTGAGCCACGTGACATGGCAAGAGATTAGTTCACCAGACCCCGTGTTGCTGCCACCTCAATTACTGCCTGCCTCTTGTAATTTAGCCTTATAACACCTAATTTCAAGACAGAACTCATATTTAATTCATGAAAGCTTCCACAAGAGTAATTGTGAAATAAATTGCCATAGAAGATATCCATTTGTGACTCATTTTAATTTTCTATGCTAGTAGCATGCTATTTATTCTACTTGTTTAACACTTTGGTACAAACATTTTTTTTTAATATTGAACTTTATGCACTGATAGTTGCATACTTTGCACCATTTTCCCACATTACATCATCTCCTTCCTGGGATTTCCTTGCATAAAACTTCCACCCACTGGTATTTCCAAAGGTTGTTAAAATAAAGAACTTATAATCTCCTAATTATTGAAAGTGTTGTTATGAGCTGCACAGAACTTTAGAAGTAGCAGCTAAAATCACAAATGACAGCAGATAAATGGTAGTTAGATGACAAGGATCATTCAAAGGGCCAAGAAATAGAGTTTAATTTAATATTTCAGACAAAGGCATTCATTACACATATTGACATTTACATTTCAACATTGGTATATATTTTAAAATTCTTGAACCAAAACATATATATTTCTTGTGTATACACACCATTTTGTCCTTTTCCTCCCTGTTGCTATGCCAACAAGGTGGGTGAGGCCTTCTCAACTGCCAAACTCAGCTGTCATCCCTTCACCCTAAAAGCCTTATAATTGCTTTTATTTGCATACGACAATTAGGCAGGATGGCTCACAGCGAGAAAAACCAACCTTTCTCTCCCCAAGTGCACACAACGCCAGCCTGTAATTTATAAAAGATACGCGCCATGTGGTGGAGCACTAAAATAGAGTGATGAGTCCTTTCATCGGATTGTAAGCCATTAACAAAAGAAAACATCCCCTTTCAGGCTATAAAAAATGCCTATCTGGTGTGAACCTGCAAAATCACAAAGTTCCCCCCATCCTCGACTCCCCCCGCATAGACCCTTCACATTCATTATCACATTGAACTCAAAAGGAGTTCTAGTGAAAGAGTTACATTTGGGTGTTTATGAGTAATGGGGTGCAAATAAAATCCACACTGGGCTAAAATTGCATCCAGAGCAGTTGGGGTTTGGGGCTAGTTTTCTTCTTCTTCTCTTTTTTTGTTTTAACCTTGTTTTGCATGGTGTTGCATGTTGAAATGTCATATTAATATAGTCATTATTACCCTTTTTCTTTGGAGAAGCCATGACAGGATTTTCCAATCAGCATTCTGGTCTGTGAAAGCTCAAGTCAGGAGGAATGTGGATGGTTTAAATCATACTCTGTTTCAGTTTTCAAAAGGTCTTCAAAAATTAGTGTCTAGTGTAAAAGGTCAAAACATGGTTGGAAATCATTTCAGTGATGTATTGTCATCATTTTTTCTGGTGACTTTAATTCTAATTATTAAGGTATTTTAATTTTATTCTTACATGCTGCATAGAATCTAAGATAAAAAATTTTAACAGATTCCCTTTTAAGCAATATTTTAAGTCACCAGTTAGGCTGTAGGGTGTTTTCAGCCTTTTCTTAGAGTTTGTACCATTAGAGACCTTTACTTTATAGAATGAACATGGAATCTGAACTTAATTTCTTCCAAATTGTCCCAGCTTTAAAACTATTATTCAAAACACAAGAATTGTGACCTATTTCTTTCTCTGAGAATCTTTTAAAAGGCAGCTGGCACTCTTTTTTCTATTCACCACTTACTGAATAAATAGTGATCATATAGACAATTCGGGGTCAGAATCGTCAAATGGATACAGCTAATCACAAATCACATGGCCAAGTGTCTGCCTCTGTGCTTCAGAGGGGATAGTAATTACAATAACATCTTGAAATAGTTTATCTAGATTAAATTCTGTATCTGACTTTTCATTCAAAATCCACAAGTGAATTACATTAAATTTGCTGAAGCAACAAGATAAAAAAAAAGAGAAAAAGTAATCACTTCAAAAAGCAATGATAAAATTAAGACCAAAGCACTGATTATCCAGAACAAAAAAAAGTCAAATTCCTTTGGAAAATTATGAAAACTAGATCATGAATAAGGTTATAAGATGCATAACAAACCTGCATACAGAAGATAAAAGACACTAACAAAAATTCATACAAAAGAGAAATTAAAGAGCCAATAAATATATGAAAAATGCTGAACTCACCAAGAAGGAAAGAAATGCAAGTTTTAGAAAAGATGCGGTCTAAGTTTTCACATATTAGAGTATAAAAATTAAATGGTGACAGCATCACTTTGGCAAGGACTTGGAGTAATAGGCTCTTTAACACACAGCCCATCAACACGTAGGTAGTTAACCCTTTACCAGAAGACAATTGGCAATATGCAATGAAACTTTAAATGGTCATTCAGTTTGACCCAATAATTTCACTCCTAATGTTTGTTCCAATGAGATCATCAGAGAAGAAATTAACATACATACACAAGGGTGTTTTTGTATCCTATTTGCTATTTTATGAATACCAAAATTTTGAGACAAGCTAAGTACAGATTAAATAAGTCATATAACACCCCTATGGTGGAATATCATGCAACTATAAAAATGTTAATATAGATCTGTTTTCCATGAATTTCTATCTAACCATGTATCATTACATGCATACATGTATATATTATTCTATTTATGCAAACATACAGAATATATTATTCCATTCACTCAATGAAAGGGTCTGTCACAACCTATCAGGACTGGTTCTGCAGTGAACTGGGTGGAGATGAAGAGGGAACTATGAATTTCTGTGTGATGTTCTAGCGCACCCTGAGCACAGTTTTCAGGGTGAAGATAGAGCCGTGAGTAGACTTTCAGTAAGCTGCGTTTTATTTTTTAGGACATGTATTGAAATTTTCCCAACATTGCAGTTTCCTTTTGTTTTTGTTTTTTTTTTCCTAGAACCACTAGTTACCTTTTTGACCTCTTCCTACATCCCATCTCATCTGCAGTTGCCTCCTTTTCTGATATGCTTACACTACTGAAACTCTTATTTAATAGAACTTGTCAATATATCAGGAGTTCATTTAGAAAGGATAAAACAATACTACAAGGATCTAGAATCTAATCTGGTATTCTCCTGCCAGAGATCTTGATACTAATTAGAATACTAATAGGAACTGATACTAATAGGAATAAGGAAAAATAATAAATGTTCATTTCCTAAGCGAGAACTTCCTGTGTGAAGAGAAAGCAGGCAAGTCCAGAGAACAAGTGACCTTGCGTGAAAGTTGGATTCTACCTCCATTCTATTGAGAATCAAAGCCTTGTTTACTCTCAGGCTTCCAACACGGTTATAGTAAGTGCTGAATAAATAGCTGTCAAAGGACGGGATGAAAATAAAAGCATCACAGTCAAGGAGGACACTCCCCAGCTTATATTACTTTCTTCCTGCTGGTCCACCATAGAGATATAGGTAACCTTTAAGAATTAAACTGGTAGTTACCTTTCATTGGCGAAGTGAGGTTGAAACCTTGTCTATGTTTCTGGACAAGTCCCCATACTATTACTCAACCATTTACATATAAATGCCCGGATACTTGAAACAAACATATTTTACAAATAATTTGATTATGGTTTGCTGGATTCACTTGATTTCTTTGTTCACTATTTCGCGTGGATATCTGGTACTTGCTCAGAGACCACAAGATTGTAGGAGCCCAAAATAAAAGAATCCAAAGAAAAACTGTCAGGAATCCACCCTTCCTAGAAACATGGAATGAAAAGTCCAACATTATTAATGTTTGAAAAACATTTCGCATTTTATTAACACATATATTATGCACAAATGAGTTTCCTTGAAATCGAAGGAAGTCTAATATACTGATTGATTAAAAGTATATGTGGTTTTTAAAAGATTACTTTCCAATAAAAAAGAAATTTCTCTGTTCTCTTAACTTTGTAGGACACAGAATATGGCAAATTGTTGGGAAGAGAGGATCAAATTAAAAGGTTTTTTTGAAGTCAGTCCTAATGTGTAGTACACATTTATTGAAGGAAAACGTAAAACCTAAGAAAACGGGCAAAAGAAAAATATGTAGGATAAAGTTTTCTAAGATTACTCTCAACTCATAGTTTGTTAATTCAATAGATTTATGCCACTTTAGGCTCTTTTGCTCCATTAAACAAAATTATAACGAAAATAATAATAATACATGCCTCTTAAGAACAGTGCTACACTGTGGTTTTATTATG
The DNA here is from genome assembly GCA_024291935.2 of Okapia johnstoni. NCBI lineage: Eukaryota > Metazoa > Chordata > Mammalia > Artiodactyla > Giraffidae > Okapia > Okapia johnstoni. The sequence continues at coordinate 8,526,300 of CM044326.1, forward strand.
TGACCCGGAGACAAGGAAAATACTTTTCTTGGAATATAATAAGAAACATAATGCATGAATTTTGATGTAGTTGGGAAAAAAAGAGAGTTCTTTATCTGCATTTCATATAAATTATTTATTATACTTTTTTAAAAAGGCTTTTCAAAATTATGGGTATTATTTTAAGAAAGTATGCATAAATTTGAAATTTCCCCTTATCCATGAAACTATTGTTCTTGAGATGAAAAATACAAATGGGACCACGTCATGAGAAAAATGCTGTATTTTTGTCATTTGCTTCTTCTAAGCTGCCTTTCATTAGTGACTGGGGCACAGGAAGGTGGGAACTGTGACTCAGTGAGTATTTACCGCCGTGGAAATATATAAAAATCTGATCACTTTCTACCCACAGAATTGTAGATAGCCACTTCACATTATCAGGTGTCCTATTTCCAGAAAAGATGTACAAAATGTTATCCCAGGATAGCGAATGCACAATTGTTAAGAACCATTATGCATTACTGTTTTTCATTATTACTGTGGTTCAAATCAGATCATATCAAAGGAGAAATAGCTTACACTTTCTTTTTGAAGCTAAACTTCAGTTCATGGTCTGATGAGATTTCCACTGCAGTAGTGGTTGGGAGAATGCCCTACGTAAATCATGATGCCTTCAGTAAAAATATCCAGGTAGACCATTGTGCCTTTTGGCTGTAATCTCCTCACAGAGCTTTCTTTCTTATCTCTTTTTTATTTCTCCCCCACATCTGTAATAAAAAAAGAATCTCCGCGTAAGAACTCTCAAGTCTTAAATGAAACCTTGTGTGGAGTGAATATTCGCGAGACATTAATAATAAATTTGGAGATGGGCGAGCAGAGAATCTTTCCTGCTTGCTTTTGTACCTCCGCCCCTGGTCTGTGAACCGCGGAGTTGACTCTGACACTTTTAGGGAACAAAGTGTCCCCAGCACTACCTCTCCCCCCTCGCTGCAAACCTCATCTGAGAACTCCTGAAATGAAGCTGTCACTCAGGGCTGCTTGGGGACCTGTCAGCACAACACTGAGCCTTTTCATTTTGATGGGTCAGCCTGCAATCCCCTTGAAAGAGATGTCCCTGCCTCTGTGGCTTCTCTTTCCACAGGAATCCTGAATCCTAATGAAACTCCAAATCGCTCAATAAAGGCAGGGGCACGAGGAAGTAATCCAATGCAGATCTGAGTGAAATTTGTATTTTATCTTTTTTTTTTTCCCCCAGACCATTATTCTAATCGTTTAGGTGGTTCACAAAGCGTTGGTTCGCAGTTCAGGCACGAGAGGAATGAGGTGTCTTTTGTCCGGATGGTACACTGAGATTAGGTAGCAGCTTTCTGAAAATGAAAGGCCGTGGCTCAAATTTCCTTGGGTAAATATCCATCCACCTAGTATAGTCTGCACCTACAGTGCTACACATACATTTCTAATGTGCAAAGCGCTGATCGAGAAGAGAGAAACTCCCATATTTTATTCCCATATCATACTTTTTCAAATTTTTTGTGTGGCCATGAAACTGTTTTCAAAAAAATCTCACGTGCACCTTTTATCATAAAATGAAGGCAGTAGCATTGTTACTCTCTACTTTATGATCAGAAAGCAGGCATGTCGCAGATACACCCTCTGGAGAGTGTCGTCCAGATTATCATTTTCATTCTGTTGTTTCAACACTCTTCATGTGTTTGAGATACTTATGTTGAGTGCCATACACTATTCACCCACTGTCCTCTCTTTGGGTGGAAAAGTAATTGAGAAAACTTCCAGAAGGAAGGCATTCATGTCATTTCCCACTAAACTTTATTTCTTAGTATATTTGTACATATATGCTAGAATAATTGTGTAAATTCACACAAAAAGGCAATCTCCCCAGAAGTTCACCAAAGAATTTTTTATCCCATCTTATATTTATTTAGAGGATGCTTTGTGTTCTCAGGTCCTTTAGAAAGAAAGAGAAAAAAAAAGATGGATGGATGTACACATACATACATATGTAGATACATAGATATATTGTATATCTATAGATACAGATATAACAAAGTTGGCTTTATTGATTTGTAACAAGCTGAACCCCAGTTAACCCTTGTTTTATTATTTAACCTTCATAAAAAGCTAACAAGCAATATTTAAAATATGTCACTGTGTCCTTGCAACCCAACTCTATAATCATATTCATTTACTTAAAACCTAAGAGCTTCCAATCCACATTGTCTGCTTCTACTCCGACACATCACCCTAAATATGTCAACTGCCTGTACTTTAACTGTCCAAAGAACATCTGTTAAAACTCCAGGTGCTTCAGGGTCCAGATGTTAGTTGCAGTTTTTTCCCAGTTGATAGATGCAACAGACCATTGCATATAAAACAGTTCTTCCACACTCAGCCTGGTTGTTTTTCTCTATATTAAAAAGAATATTTGGAAAAAAAAAACATTAATATTAAATTGCAATTTCTCTAGTTGTTTCCATGATACATTTTATTCTCTGTGCATGTACTACCAGAAAACAGTGAATTACCCTTACAGATAAATTTTGATCTCCCATATAAAGGAGGGAGAAAGAGAAGGAGAATTGTGGGGGCAGGGAGAGAGAGAGAAAATCATGAATTATAGCTCCTTTTCTTGTCCATTCTTTGTATAATATACAGAAATATTACAATAAATTCCAGGGTGCTCTCAGTTTTAAATCTCCATTTGGGATTAGATTGATGTCTACCATAGACTTTGGCTTGATTGTGGCCTCGTAACTAATTTTTTCTCCTCTCTGCTTTGTTTCCCCTGTGAATGCTAAATGCTTCCACTTTTTATATATTTTTTCACATATACAAAATGTATCCCCTTTTGTATTCATTCATGTTAAATCACATATTAACTACACACACCCACACACATACACACTGAGGCGTGGGGAAAACTTTAAACTGTGGAGCATTCTAAACTGTCTGGAACAAGAGCTATTGTTCTTTCTAAAATTGCAGAAGCCACTAATGTTGCCTAAAGCTATTTTATCATTTTGTAGCATTTTTAAAATACGAAGTATAAGGACCCAGTGGAAAAGTTTGCATCAGATTTTATTCTGTTTGTTGTGGTTCAAAGACAGACTTAGAAGGTCCACACCCCTTTAAGACTCAATATGCCTTATTAGAACCAGAAATTATAAACTGTGGGGGTTTTTTTTCATTTTAGGGATAAATGTCCAAGTTTAAGAGCTAAATAGGCAAACATGACTAGCAATGGCTGGTTGGCTATAATTCACAGCCTATGTAATTCCACTCTTGGGTTGTTAACCCTCCTCGTTACTGAGAAAAATTAGAGTCCATTTTAATTCTTATTTCTTGCAGCACAAACGATGGAAAAATGACATTCTGACAAAAGCTAAAGTTTACTGGAAACACCAACCAATCTCATCTGTGTTGAGGTCGACAGAAAAGTGCAAATGTATCAGCAACTCAACTCTGCTAGTTGAGAAAAGTCACTGTCTACCACCTGGGAATTCACTTCTGGAGCTTTGAAAACATTTCAAATGCAGAAAAGCATTGCCATTTAACTGGTGCAAAGTTACAGCAGTTTGTAAAACAAAGTTCATATGCATTAACTGTGTGAAATATACAACTCTCTTTGTGTTCAACTTGGGCAATTCTTCAAATCAATATTTTAACGGACAGTTGCTTAAAATTTCTCAAACACAGACTACCCTACAAACAGGTTTAAATAAGTAAAAACTTGAGTGTGAGAAACCCGCTTACTCCTGGGTATTTATATTTGATCAGAGGATTGATATTACCTGTCTTCGCCTCCCTAACAGTTGTCTGTTAATACCCATTGAGTCGGAATTCCAGGTCAACGCTGGGGCCAGAGAAACGTGGATGTGTGTTGCCATTTCATTCATACTATTGGCTTAAGTCATTTTATTCCACAGGAACAAGCTCAGGATTTGGGGAACGACCCCCTGCCATGAAGTCATCAAAGCACACCTGAAGAGTGCAGCTGTGCACACCCAGGGAAAGAGAAACACCTGCTGTTTGTGGAAGTGCCTCTGACTTCCAGAGTAGTATTTCCCCCTCTCCACGTCATCTCTCATTGGCAAGTCAGTCAAAATCCCTATGAGCTTTGATTATGTTACCACTGAAGTCCAGAATCTAGACAGCCACCGCATGAACTGCAAGAGGGCATTGCGTCTTCACCTTGCAAGATCCCCTAGGAAGGCTCCATCTCCTCGTGCACAAGGGAGAACTCTTACACTGCTGTTTCTTCACTCACAAAATAAACACACCCCTCTCCTGCCCGGTGTACCCCCATGAGGCAGAAGAACCGAGAAAGTGCTGAGAAGTGTTTTGAAGCTGGAGGCAGAAGATGCCATGGAAGTAAACAGTAATTTTATTAATTGCCTCGAAATAGAAAATGTGGAGTTTAAATCAATGCTACTTTCTTCAGAGTAAACACTAAATATAACAGCCAAAGCGATATGGTTAAAATTAACTTGCAGTTGCTTTGCAAGCTGGTGAGAGACAATTACAACTGGGGAGATATTGCCAAATCTCATTTACCACTTTCTTTCTTCTGAATACTATCTGTACGTTCAGGTCTTTATGAGACTTCTCAATGGCACAGGAATCCCATTGCATCTGCTTATTCTTGATTTTTGTCAATGGGAAAAAATTAAATTCCCCTGCAACACAAAGTACCACGATAAATACCTACCAGGGCTACTGCAGCAACCCCAAACTCTGGGGTCAAGCTTCTCCCCGCTCCTGCCCTTCAATTCTGTGTGTGTGTGCACAGGTGTTTGTGTGTATGTGTGTGTGTGTGTGCATCTGCATGTGAGTCTCTTACTCTCCAGCTAGTGTGTGCAAAATGGCTCTTTCTGACTGCTCACAGGATGCCAAACAGCACTGAATGGGTTAATTGGCATTTTAAAAAGGTAATTGTAAAGTGTAACCGGCAGGGTTATTGCCAGAATTGGGAGGTGGAATGTAGGTCTCCCACCCACTGGAGACTCTCACATCTTGAGGAGCAAGCTGAAGACAAAAGCAGTGCTACTACTGTTTCTCGATTTTCCCTTTCAGAGGCAACTGTTCACCCCCAATGCTCTCTTTTTGAATGTACTGTATCAAGCCAGCAGTTACAGAAGAGTACAATGTGCTCAGTCCTGACTACAGAATTACCTTGGGATTTGATTGTAGCATAAATATGCAGTAAATCATTATGTGTATGGGTTTTTTTAATCATGCATAATGTATATACACAAGACGTGTTTGGAAAAGAACTAAGAAATAACTGGAATCAAAAGGAAACGGATATATTTTAAGACACCTCGATGACTTTTAGTGTGGAATGTAAAATTTTAAATGGGCTTTTACACAGGTTACTGGAAAGCCCACATAAATGCCATTTACCTCAGCTCATGATTACTGCAAAATAGAGACATAGCCACCATGGTGAGCAGCCACCACTGGTGCCCATGTATCGTCTCGGTTTAATTTTCAAAAGGAAGAGTTTCATGGCAGTTAGCACGCCTGTCATTACACGTGAGTAAAAGAAAAACAGGGAAAGGCAATGATTAACAGGAGGTTTCTAAATGGTATGGTGGGCGACAGGGGCAAATCCTAACCTACCCTCTACCAGGATTAAACGCACACTTGTCCAGCTCACACATTCCCACACAAATCCACACACACACGCACACACACACACACACAGGCAACTGTGAACTGCACGGAGTCAAGGGCTCTGCCTTCTTTGTCCTTCCATCCCCTGCAGTTCTCAGCACAGTGCTGCAAACGTAGTAGCTGTTCAATAAACATGGTCAGATTCAGTGGCTAAGCTAGATGGAACCGATTACAGAAGCATCTTTACTTACAATATTGGGTATCATGAACTTTGGCCACATCAGAACAGGCCAGAATCCAGGTTGCCTAGCTTAAAAACAAAAATGAACAACAACAACAAAAAGCTACAGTAACTCCAATTCTAGAGGAATAAAATTAAGCTTACAGTAAGAATGTACTAATATTTCCTTATAATAATAGTTTTTGATTGGTGGCCCTTTTCTTCCTTGATGTGGGAAAAAAAGTGTCATTATAGAGATACGTAAAGATATATAAATCTCTTGAGCACATGATGGATCTTTGCTATAAAAAGAAGAGAGGATATCAATCTACCCATCACATCTTGCCCCTCACTCACGTTGCTTGTTCAGTTGTCCTGTCTGCCATTTGCCTGACCCCCCAATCCTGAAATTCTTGGCTTCAGAAAAGCCATCATCTTGAGCATTGCGTGAGTGGGAGAGCCAGAGTCTTGACATAATGTGAGCATGGCTGTTGGCGCAGTCAGAGTGCTGAAGTCTGTGTGATGCCACACACACATTCACAGACCCACCAACCCACTGGGAAACTGAATTGGCCGTCCCCCTCTGCAGCAACCCGCAACAGTGCAGGAAGCCACATCGCCACATCTTCGCTCCTGCAGGCAGCTTCCATCTTCAGAGAAACAAAGTAGTGGAGACTGCAAAGGATCAATATCTTCTCTGGTGCAAACAGAAGGGTGAACAGAACTATATTCATTTGGGACTGGGAAAAGTGCTCCTTTTTTTTTTACCTCTCCTCCTTTACTATTTATCAAAGAAAAATCTCAATTAATTCTCAATTAGCATAATTAGCCCCAATTTATGGTGACTTGAACAACTCAGGGTAACGTCAATCTATTTCATATCCATAGTCAATATTACCAGGGTAAACAGTTCCATTCCGTCTTTGGACTGGTGTGGAATTATTTTCCCACTCCTCCTGATGGAAATTCATATCCAACTACTGCCTTCTGTGCCCCTAACGAGCGTGCATTTAGACGGTTTCCAGTGGGATTTCACTGTCAGCGTTCTAGAACAGGCAGTCCGCTGCTCCCTCTTTTGCCTTCTGCCTCTTTACTTGCTTGCGCCCAGGCCTAATGCAGTATAATTGAAACAATTTTATTGTCTGGAGCTATTCATTCTAATGTTTCAATGACAGAAAATACTGGTCAATTTGACAAGTTAATATGACTTCAGTGGTCATTTGAACTCCTTTAAGCCATTGGGTGCTAAAATTGCTTGTCACCTTCCTTCACCTGAAACGGAATTCAACCAGTATGTAAGGTTGCGGGGGGAGGAGAGGGAGGGAGAAAGTTTTTCACAGAAAGGCAGCTCTGTCAGGAGTAATTGCAACTTTTGATAATTGATAGGAAACTGCCCCTTTGGTCAATGGCCAAGTCCTTCTCAAAAGCAACACTTGACCCTCCCCATCCCCACCTTCATGAAAAGCCCCTTCATGAACTTTGTGTCCAGTCTTGTCTGCTACAGCCTTGACCAGTCTTTTCTCTCCCTTTCCGAATATATGAAACACTGTCCTTAAAATACTGACTTCACCACTAAAGGATCCGATACCGTGACTCATTATTCAAGATGGCAATTAAGGATGATTCTTTAAAACTTGAGCTTCCATGGTAGCTCATAAGGTAAAGAATCTGCCTGTAATGCAGGAGAGCTAGGTTTTATCTCTGGGTCAGGAAGATTCCCTGGAGAAGGGCATGGCAACCCACTCTAGTATTCTTGCCTGGAGAATCCCATGGACACAGGAGCCTGGTGGGCTACCATCCATCAGGTCGCAGAGTCGGACGCGACTGAGCGACTAACACTTTCACAGTTTCTTTAAAACTTAGACAGCCCTGTGTTTTCCAGCAGCTCCCAACAATGGTGGTTGTGAACTTCCTACCACCCAAAGCAATCATACAACAACATTTGCACGTAAGTTGAGAAAAAATAGAAAAACACACAAATGTGTGTGTCTGTCTTTCTGAACTTTTCCTAAGTGACCTGAGAAGGGGTTGCTTTAAATAAAATGTTCTAAGTAAGTTTATATATAATGAAAAATCCATTTTTGAAACTAAATAACTTATGGGTTTATTTTGCCTAAATCAAGTTCCTATTGCTTGTGGGACCTAGTGTCACTATTTCTGATTTTTCCAAAAAAGCGTTTAATTCTAAGGACATCAGTAACCAGGGAATGTCACCTTCCCCTTAAAATGGCAAAAGCATTCTGGAACACCCAAGGTAAGATTCTTTTTTGAAAAATATCTTTTTAAACTACTGCATTAATTCTTGGGGCATTCCCAGGTGGTGTTAGTTGTAAAAAAAAAAATCTGCCTGCCAATGCAGGTAGATGCCAAGAGATGCAGGTTTGATCCCTGAGCCAGGAAGAGCCCCTGGAGCAGGAAATAGCAACCTACTCCAGTATTCATGCCTGGAAAATTCCATAGACAGAGGAGCCTGGTAGGCTACAATCCAGGGGGCCACAAAAAGTCAGATAGGACTGAGCACATATATTCTTGGGGGAATTGAATGTAACTTTGTTTCCTTAGGTAGCTGGTACCAGTCTTTCTAAGTACACTGTCTCTTCTTCTAGGCTAAGATGACCACAAACATATCCTGCCTCCTTCCATCTTTTATATTTCACAGCAGGACCCTGCACTGCCCATAGCTTAGCCTTTGCTTCCATACTCATCACCCTTGTGAAGGCTTCACACCCCTCTGCATTGGAAAATAACCTTGCTTCACAGCATCAATGTATGTCTTTTTGCCCACTTAGGACAAAGGCATGCAAATAAGTCGTAAAAAACATGATAATCAGTCAGAAAAGTCAAAATGTTCTTAGAACTTTAAACTGCTTTTCCTGCACTCTGATATTCTGCAAAGAAAAAAATCCAATTTAAATTTGTCCAAAGAAATAATCAAAATAGATTCATGGTTACCCCCACTCTCACTCCTGGATAGCTGCAATATAGTCTCTGGATGGAGATCTTAGAATATATATTTTAGGATTTTCAGTTAAAAGCAATTCATGAGAATGTTAATGCTCCATGCAGGATGGTATCTGGGCCTGTGTGGAGGCTAATGTTTTTCTCTTTCACATTTTTTTGCTTTTTCTTAGTGTTCAGACCTCCAACATGAGAACATATATGCCAAAAGTAGCTCCTTGAAACAGAAGGTGGCCTAGTTATTAAAAGAATGGCCTTCCTGCCTGTGATGATCTGTCTATTTGTGTATAAAATCGTACAACTGTGAAAGGCCTCATGCATTGCAAAAGGGAAAAGAGGGGGGAAAGGGGAAAAAAAATCAAAGTGCTCAGTCGAGATACATCAGAGAGATTACACAAGCAGGGAAGCCTAGTTTTCAAGCCCCCAGAATTCTTGACCAAAGAAGTAGTTAGTCCCAGGTCTACATCAAAAGAAAGCGGCATTCTGTGTCATCGCTAGACTTTTCTGTGATGTTTTGCCCTCAGTCTCAGAGTAATCAAAAGTCATATTAAAAAAAAAATAGAAAAGAAAGAATAGGCTATCCCTTTAAAATTAGATCATCACTCTGTATTAATATGCAGAATGAGTTGTCAATTGACCAAGCAACAAATGTACTTCCTCGTATCCTCATTTTCACTTCTATCTATGAATATTTTAAAACCCTAATGTGCACTTGGCCATTTGGGTTTTAAGCGAAGACTTATCACAGTGTAAAACCCTTCATTTTTATCCCTTAGCTGAGGGCTTCTTTTTCCCTTTTCCAGGGTGTCATTAAAAATCTGATGCCAAGAGCCAGGACTTGGCAAGGTTTGCAATATAATTTGCAATCTGCAGTGTTTGCTGGCTAGCCCCCACCGGCCCCCTCCTTTTTTTTCCCCTTACCAGTCTGCCTGCTAGAGTCAATAGGGGGCATCGCTCATCTGTCTAAAAGAAAAATAGCAGCATACTAATTAGAATTCTATTTGCCAGAAGCCTCGGAGTTGCTGTGCTTATAGATTTCAAGCTTCTTTTGTTTGAATTAAATTGCCAACTTTTTTTTTTTTCCCTTCCTTCTTTGCAGTAGCAGGAGAGAGCGGGTGCCTTATTTGATTGAAGGCGGGTGGAGGGGGCGCTGTGCGCGGGAAGAGTCCTAGCTCTGGAAATGCTGAGGAAATGTCAGGGTTGTGTTTAAAAATGCCTGGTATGCTTTTCAGGGGCTGACTCCTGTCTTTCCCGGCGTTATCTTGGGGGGGACTGGTGGGAAGGCGGGAGAAGTTCAAAGGGCAGAGACTAGCTCTCTAGCGGAGGCCCCCGGCCCACGCCCCTTCGCCTGATGCTGAAATTTGGGGGGAGAGCTGACACCCTTTCACCCCGAGAAAAGCCAGATGGTTCATGCTCGGATAAAAATCTTGGGCTGGGATCACAAAGCTGGTTCATAATGGAACACAGTATCTCTTGCTCCGAGAGAGTGCTCCTGAAAGGTGGGGGGGGGGGGGGGGGGGGGGGGCCGGGATGGAGCCAGCTAAACCAGATGCAGAGAACGGGCCATATTTAAAATTAGCCTATTTTTATGATGCTTTCATAAAGCTGTCATGGTTCCTTATTAAAATGTGAGAATTTCCCATGAAGCATTTGAAAGTGAGCTCCATGTTCCATTTCAAAAGTAACGCACCAGCAGACAATTTGGGGTTGCAGAAAAGTATCCAAATGCTTGCTAAGGAATCCTACAATGATTCAGCATGATCTCATTGTCAGGAGTATATCCCTGAATCCTATAACCAAAGGGAAGACTAGATAGTTGACGATTTTCCTCTGAACTAAGCTAATAGAAAGGCCCACAGCAGCTCACTATTAAGTTAATTGTCCTTTGAAACACAAGAAACACAGACCCTATCCGGAGACATAAGTAGAGGACAATGAAATTTACAGTCCAAATGCAACTGTCTACAAAATAATGAGATATTTTCTATATAAATGTATAGAGACAAAGTTGTATTAAATGTCATAAAATTGTACTGACTGGTACAACATGGAGACTGAGGATCCTATTTCTCAAGTAATTTTATTACGAGGAAAGCACTTTGTTATGGAGCAAACTAGTTCATTTTTTTTTTTTTTTTGCATATTGTAGCACAAATATTGGGGTCAAATCTGAAATGCTTATTCATCCGCCACCCCACAACAAAACACACTTCTTCCTGCCTGTTTCTAGAGTATGATAGCCTCTAAAATAGCTAAAACACAAACAGGAACTTCATGAATGAAAAAATGAACCATAATCTCAGTTGGTAATGCTCACCTCTTAGCCATTTAGTGTAGCATATTTCTTTACCATTAGACAGTCCAATTCAAGATAACGGGAGGAGATCTGACTTTTGTGGATCTGTGTATTTCATGGGAGCCAATTCAAAACTAATTATCTCAAAGAAATTTGCTGAACAGAATAACTGCATAAACTGAATGTGTGTACAGATGTTAGGAATGTGTTCCTTGGAACTGACACATTTTAAATGAAGTACTTTTGGGGTCTGGGTCTTGCCTGAGCAAGAACTTATTTTGCATATGTCATTAAAGAAGCAAACATTTCAAGGTGTTTAAAAATTATTATTCCTTGCAAACTCTCAGTTATAAGATAAATAGTACTAGGGATATAAGGTACAACATGATAAATATAATCAACACCGTTGCACATTATATATGAAAGTTGGTAAAAGACTAAATCCTAAGCATTCTCGTCACAAGGAAAAAACTATATGTTCTATTTCTTTAATATTGTACCTGTGTGGATGTTCATTAAACTTATTGTGACCATCATTTCACGATGCATGTAAGTCAGGTCATTACACCTTACAGGAATACAGGGCTGTTTGTCAAATTTGTTTTGTTGCTGTTCAGCCACTAAGCAGTGTCTGACTCTTGCGACCCCAGGGACAGTAGCCCGCCAGGCTCCTCTGTCCATTACATCTCTATAAAACTGAAAGAAAAAAAAAGAAATTCTATTTCTTGCACTTCTTACAGTTAAATTCGAAAATTTTTCCTCATACAAGCATTGCTTTCTCTGTATACTCCTTTCAGTCTCTTAATAGTACTCCAAGCTGTGAAGCAACGTATTGCTGCTTAACTGCATCATGGAAATCCCAGAGCCAGCTCCACTCACACATATCTTTGAATTACTTTTCCATTTCTAAGACTCCAAGAATCTCATCCTCCTTTACAAGTTCTTGTTATAAAAAGTGGCAGGAGGCAGAGTAGCAGAATGACCCACAAGATGGCACCTGTCACCGGGGGATTTTTCCTGCATTCTGCAGGCCAAATTTTGTTTGAACTCACTGTGGCCTCTGTCATATCCTCAATTTCCCTCCACTCTTGGCTCTCTGTCTTTATTCCCTTCTTGCAGGCCCAGGCTGTTTACCCAGTTTCTGAAATCTTTTCCTTCAAGAAGCCCAAGTAAAACTTTAGTTGGAAAGCGAGGCTCAGAATTCAGCAGCAGCGACAGGGAATTTGAAGGTAGACTGCTTTTCTCTGCAGCAGCCTTCCTGAACTTGGAGTTAGTGATGAGAAGGTTTTTAAAGATTGATTTTTCTCGTGACACTGCCCTAACTCACACAGACTCTAGGCCTGGAGATGAGGGAGGTGATTGCAACGCTGATGAAGCTATAGGATTTGAGTTTCATTTAAGGCACATGTATGATGAATGGCTGAAATGGAAGTGTCCTGAGACTGGTCTGTTGTATTTTAACACTGGCTAGAGTGAAACCGGTATCTCTGCATATTACATATAGGTTCTGAGTTTGCAAAGGAGTCAAAAGTCTAATAAAGGGGAAGGATAATGTCTCTGAAGAACCAACAGGTTTTAAAGGATAAAGGTTTCATCCCTAAAGAGAACATGGACACAGAAAACTCAATCATGTGTTTGGCAAGTTAGAAACAGTTTCGACTTCTCCAGCCACTACAACTGGATGGTTTGGAGGAATCTGAATATCCAGGAATTTGTTAAGGAGATAAAATGACTTGATTTCAGTGTATTAAATCAGTCAATGCAGGCAAAGAATTCTGGAACTGTGTCGGCCAAAGGTTAGCTGTATTATCAGAACCATGAAACATCTTTAAATGTGAAAGTCATTAACTTATTATTATGAGGATGAGGATGAATATTACTTTATCAATATTCTTAGAAATGAACTCAATTCAAATAACAGAGGTTTTTTTTTTTCTCCCTTATATTAATTAACTCTACCATTCAAAATCATTAAAAGCCAGTCTGCAAAAAGGAGTAAGGGCAGGCAGGAGCAGGGAGGGGGTGCTGCTGGGGAGGAAGACAGTCTCCTGACAGGAGCAATGATATCTTATTTCTGGTGATGACCAGAGAAAGTGACAACTCTTACTGACCAACCACCTCGATCTGCCCTCACCTCTTTCTTCACCCTTGCTTTGCGATGCCAGAAAAGACGATGAAGAAGCCTGCCAGGGATCAGATGAGGCGACAGCCCCCCGCCCCTTCCCTCAGCCCGTGGGGCGCGGTCTGCGCCAGCCCATCCCCGAGCGGTGCTCCGCCGCCTTCTCTCAGCATCTCAGTAATGGCGCTAGAAAAGGTCTTGAAGCATTGTAATTAAACTCATCTACAGCTGGTGCAATGAAACAAATACGAGAATGGCATTGCACATCAAGGACAGCTAACATTTGTGCTTTTTCATGATTCTTTTTTTTTTTAAATCATTGTTTCCTCTATTTCCTGTGTGAGCAACATTACTTCTGCTTCTTTTAACTCCCATCCTGCTCACTGGGGAGTCATTTTTAAGGTCAGCCAGTATACATTAATCCTGCCTCGAGTAAAAATTTACTCCTCACGAGAGGAATGACAGGCCTGTACAATAACACATGAAAAAAGTCATTCATTATTTATTTTAAAAAAAGCAAAAGTGATGGGCTGTCTTTTTGTGCATTACACAAGAGCTAGATGGGAACTCGTGTGTGGGGGTATATGTGTGTGTGGTGTGTGTGTGTTGTTACAGAAGTACTATCCCCTATTATAGTCTCCCTGATTTTCTAATTATTCTAGGCTTTCTGCACTGGAAGAATAAAAAAAAATTCACATTTTCACAACATTCAGATGGAATACCATTGAAACCTCCCCTTCAAATTCGCCTCCTGCTTACTTCTTGTGTTTGATGCTGTTCATGCCCCATTAGATGAGCTTTTCTTTTCTTCCCCGGGAGACTGAGCCAAGCAAGGAAGGGGAGGGGTAGCAGCAGGCAGAGGGGCAGGAAGGAGAAGCCGAGATCTTTACTGTGTGTGCATTTATCTGTCTCTAAGTAGGACTTGAATATAATTCAGGGAGACACTCCTCTCTCTTTTGAGCTGGGCACAGAAACAAGCTCATGAAATCAAACAAGAGGGCAAGAGCTTATCTTCCCCCAACAAATTTATCAAGAGAGAGTTTGTGGTGGGCTTATGAAATTGTCATGGAGGGACAAGGTAGAGATCAAATGTACTGTCGAGTAAGGAAACGCAGCACAAACTTTGCCCAGAGCTTGGGGACAATGATGCTCACAGATTAACCCACCCTCTCAATTAACACCTCACATGAAAATCCCCGCAAGGTCATGGGATCCGTGCTTCGGTGCGGTCAATCAGCGCCGCCCGCCTCCATACAAACCGAGATCGAATACAGAATTAACACCGGTCCCCAAGCCCTCGCTCACAGACTCACGTCAGATTAAGCCCTTGCACAGAGAAGATATGAAAAGCATTTCTAATTAGGGTCTGAGGTTACTGGTTAAAATGCAGTCGAGCAGTCTACCAACCATTCTTCTCCTTTTTTATAATTTTAATTAAACTCAGATACTATTTAATTCCTACCTGCATAGATTTAGTGCTACTTGAATGCAAACCTGATAAAGAATACTCCTGATCCCCACTTAGCTGCCACAAGGACTTATTAAAGAGGGGGTGACTGTCTCCAAGATCTTCCAGGAGTCCCTTTGCAATAATTACTTTTCTATCAAATGAAAAGCATAATATTTTTCCGTAAATAGGTTTTTTTTCCCCTGTGAAACTTTGACTTCCCTACTCTCTTGACAAAATTGTAATTATAACTTCACTGTAGGGGTTACTTTATCATCAGGCTAGCCATTAGGATGCTTTTTTCTTACACACCAAAGCTCTATTTCCTCATCGCTTATAGAAAGGTGAGATGGATGCACAAATTTTCACACAAATATATCACTAATTATACGCAGATATGCTGCTTCTGTAGTTAAAAATGTGGTGGACCAGATCCTGTTTGAATTATTAGGAATTCTGCAGTGTGTCTGAGTCCTTCCGGCATTGTCTGATTAGTAGTCTAGTGTCTTGGTACCAACTTTTAATATCTGCAGTGACCCCAGAAGCCTTAAACAACATCTTCAGCATACTAAAGCCGTGTTCCTCCAAAGCACAGGTCTGAATAATTCAGGATCTGTAATGACAGTTTTGCCCTTATGAAACCATTTGGGCAACTTTGGGACACTAGAATTCATAATGCTAGTTTCCTTTCCATGACCTTCTTATTATTCTCCCAGTGGTAGTTTTGGACAACCACTGCATCAAAAATATTGTGCTAATGTCTTGTTAGAATAATAACAATATCAGGAATTATCCAAATAAGTTCCCATTTTAAGTGTCTGTAGCAGAACTACTGCTTAACCTAGCAGCATCAGGCAGGCCTAAAACCTCCTCACTATTAAAAGTGAAAAGTGGAAGTATTAGTCATTAAGTCATGTCCGACTCTTTACGACTGTTTAGACTGTAGCCTGCCAGGCTCTTCTGTCCATGGGAAATCCAGGCAAGAATACTGAAGTAGGTTGCCATTTCCTTCTCCAGGGAACCTTCCCTACCCAGGAATCGAACCCAGGTCTGCTGCATTGCAGGCAATTCTTTACCATCTGAACCACTAGGAAAGCCAAAATACCTTCTCATGTATTGTTTTTTTAAAGTTTTATTTGCCATTTTTAGTAAAGAAAATAGCATCAAGACAGAATGTGTTTCCATTTGACAATCTATTTTACATTTAAGGCAAAGCATTTTGAATAAATGATAGCATAAGAAAATGTAGTTTGGGTTTTAACTCATTTGACACCAATGTAAACACAAGATTTGGAAAAATTTGGAAAGATTTGGGAAAATTAGAAAACACAAGATTTAGAACAATTAAAAAGAGCTTAAGGGATCATGAAATCCAGATTTTTAAGTGACTAAACTGATTTCTGACTCATTTTTTTTTCTTCTTACTCATAGGCCCCAGAACTCGGAGACAATACCCTCGAAGGACTAGGCTCTCAATAGTCAACTTGTGATCTGGGAGCACAGGGTCACATTCAGTGCTGCTTGTAAAACTGTTCCAGAAGTCATTTTAGACTGTGCTACAAAGGGCTGAATTTTAGACCAAGCAGTTTGTCTGGGACTTCAGGCATGGCGCTGGGGAGTCTCCACAAGTGTGCCCCTCTCGGCGTGCATGGGTATGTGCTCAGTCACTCCAGTCGGGTCTGACTCTGCGACCCTGTGGGCTGCAGCCAGCCAGGCTCACTGCCGATGGGATTCTCCAGGCAAGAATACTGGAGTGAGCTGCTATTTCCTTCTCCAGGGGATCTTCCTGACCCAGGGATCGAACCCACGTCTCCTGCTTTGCAGGTGGATTCTTTACCGCTAGCACCACCTAGGAAGCCCTTTCTCTAGGCAGGAAGCACAGATTTCCCATTACATCTGCTCTCTGGTCACATTTCAGTTCTAAACATGTTTTCCATTGTTTTTTTCCCGGCTCAGTTAGGTTACTAGAATTACAAAGTGAAGATTATAAATACAAAGTCCTGTACCTGTGAGTTCATATGAGATTAGGATGCTGAACAGTGGGTCCAACTGATTTGTCTTAACCCACAGGACTGAAATGATTAACGTAGGATATAGATATCGATTAACTCCAGATACAGATATGGATATGGACTTGGACATAGACATAGGTACAGATCCCAGCCATGTATATATCCTTGCTTGTTGTCTAGGCAGGAAGCACTAAAACACTGTGTAGGGCAAGAGAAGGTCACCATGATGGAATAAGTTTGTCTTCCCAATGTCTCTTTTCTTTCCCCGCCACCGCAGGTCTGGGTCCTTCGTTATCCACCTGTCACCTGGATTAGTGCAGGACACTCATCATTGGCCTCTCTTATTGTAACATCATTCTGCTCTATTACATGCAATATTAAGCTGGCAATATTTTCTTCCTAAAAGACAGACTTTGCCCATAACTTTCATGGCTTCTATTTCCTACAGAGTATCTTCACATTTGTTCCCCACCTGCTTTTCTTGTCTTTTCTTTTTGAATGAATATTTCACGTTGGAGAAGAAAATGGCCACCCTCTCCAGTACTCTTGCCTGGAGAATCCCGTGAATGGAGGAGCCTGGCGGCCTGCAGCCCATGGGGTCGCAAAGAGTTAGACACGAAGGAGCAGCTAGCACATACTTAGCATAACTGGAGCTTGATTATTGAAAACTGTTACTGTTTCACTTTTATTTGTTTTTGGTTGAAGGATGATTGCTTTACAGTATTGTGTTTCCACCTACCTTTTCAACCAGAGCTCATAAGTCTATGTGAATCTATCTTCTGACCTTGCATATCTTTCCCAATCTCAAGGTTTTGAAAAGCAGCACAGGAATACTATAAAGAACAAACCAGCATTTCAGTCCCCTGCTTCTTAACTGGGTTACCAGGGGCAAGTTACTTACCCTCTTTATGTCTCTGTTTCCTCATCTGTACACTAGGGATTGTGTCTGTACATACTCACGTGGAGCTGATGTGAAAAACAAGTGGGTTAGGACATGTAAAGGGCTGAGAACAGTGCCTGGCCCACGTAAGCCCTTCATTATAGCTATTTTTCAGTATTACTCAGCCACTCTTCCTTACCTAGAAAGTCCTTCCCTCTAATGCATGCCTGCTGAGCGCACAGGGCCATTTAAGGCCCATGTCTTCAGAAACCCTCCTTGGTGCTCTCAGACGCTCTCTCTTACGTCTTTCTTCCAGCAGCGAAGATATTCTGCAGTTGATTACAGTCCCCCATGCAGGTCGGTTGTTCTCTAGCCGTGTGCCATGAATCCTTAACAATTTGTCCCAAATTTTGATCCGTGGGTAGAATGTTCCCTGGCTACAGTTGAAGATGTGTGCTCTTTCTGGGACTGTGTCACACACAGCAGAGGGTGAGCTCCTGGAGGGCAGCCTGCCTCTGTTTCATCTTTGCATCTCCCATAGCACTGAGCACAGCCCTGCAAGCACAGCAGATGCTTGGTAAATGTTTGTTAAATTAAATCTCAGGCAATTTGCTTCGATTTACTTAGAACTCCCTGGGTAAGTAATCAGTTCCTATACCATTCAATGAGCTTTTAATAGCATTTACACTGGACTCTCCGTATAGGCTAATCAGAAACAGCTCTCCTAACTCCCTGGCTTTATACTAGGGGATTTCAGACAAACAGACTCAGGTTGTGCCTTTGCCCATCCTTAGCCAAGGCTGATACTGAATGGGGAAGCCCTGACTCTATATGAATTTCTCTCCCATTTGTAAAACAGACATTACAGAGAGAGATTCATTAGACAGACCAATCAAGTCAGAAATTTGATTTACATGGGACTATATTTCCAATGAGTGAACAGTTGTCTAAATTGGTGAAATTGACTGATTATTTTATATAAGTCTCTGTGCCTTTAGAACTTAGATGACACCACTTTGGGATTTGCTGAAAATTTTCTGGTACCTGAAATTCAGACAAAAGTACTCAAAATTTAAACCTAAATATTACTACAAATATTTCTAACAATTTAAACCCAACGATTGTCACAACTATTTCTATTCTTCTCCATGAACATTATATCTTACCTAAAACTGAATGGAAATGAATTGAAATAGCTAAAAACGAATGGAATCAGTGAGAGACTTTATTTTAGGGGACTCCAAAATCACTGCAGATGGTGACTGCAGCCATGAAATTAAAAGACACTTGTTCCTTGGAAGAAAAGCTGTGACCAACCTAGACAGCATATTAAAAAGCAGAGACATTACTTTGCCAACAAAGCTCCGTCTAGTCAAACCTATGCTTTTTTCCAATAGTCATGTATGGATGTGAGAGTTGCACTATAGACATCTAGGTTGCTTCTGTGTCCTGGCTATTGTAAGGAGAAAAACAAATATCCTATATTAATGCATGTACATGGAATCGAGAAAAATGGTACTGGTGAACAAATCTGTAGGGCAAGAATAGAGATATGGACATAGAGAAAGGACTTGTAGACACAGCGGGGGAAGAAAAGGGTGGGACAAATTGAGAAAGTAGCATGAAATATATACATTGCCGTGTGTAAAATAGATAGCCAGTGCGAAGTTGCTATATACCACAGGGGGCTCAGTCTGGTGCTTTGTGATGACCTAGAGGGGAAGGAGAGGGTGGTGAGGGGGAAGCTCAAGAGGAAGGAGTTGTATGTACATTTATGGCTGGTTCACACTGTCATATGGCAGAAATCAACACAACATTGCAAAGCAATTATACTCCAGTTAAAAATATGTTTTTAAATAGCTAGGGAAAAATAAAATGGATAACCAACAGGACCTACTGTATGTTGTGTTGTTCAGTCGCTAAGTTGCATCCAACCATCTGCGACCCCATGAACTGCAGCATATCAGGCTTCCCTGTCCTTCACTGTCTCCCAGATTTTGCTCAAATTCATGTCCACTGAGTCGGTGATACTATCTAACCGTCTCATCCCCTACTGCACCCTTCTCCTTTAGCCTTCAGTCTTTCCCAGCATTGGGAAACTCTGGTCAATATTCTGTAACAAGCTAATTGGGAAAAGAATTTGGAAAAAAAAAAGAATTTGAAAAAAGAATAGATACAGACTAGATACACCCTGATAGCTCAGTTGGTAAAGAATCCACCTGCAATGCAGGAGACCCCGGTTCAATTGCTGGGTCGGGAAGATCCCTTGGAGAAGGCATAGGCTACCCACTTCAGTATTCTTGGGCTTCCCTTGTGGCTCAACTTGTAAAGAATCCGCCTGCAGTGTGGGAGACCTGGGTTCAATCCCTGGGTTGGGAAGATCCCCTGGAGAAGGGAAAGTCTACCCACTCCAGTATTCTGGCCTGAAGAATTCCATGGACTGTGCAATCCTTGGGGTCTGAAAGAGTTAGATATGTCTGGGCGGCTTTTGCTTCACGGATACATATATACATATAACTGAATCATTCTAACACAACATTATTAATCACTCCAATGTAAAATAAAAGGTTAAAAAATCAATCAAAAGCCTGTAAAAAAGAGACCGAAATGAATGTGGACAAGTTTCATATATCTAAATATTCACAGAAGAATAATATCAGACACTTCTACTGTGCATATATTGCACACGTACATTTAAAGGCATTGGACTCCGGTCTTTCCACAAAACTGTGCAGTAGGTTGATAACAGCCCCACCCTGACATTTTATACAAATGAACCTCAAGGCTGAGAGGAGTCAGGAAATGGCAGGTGGAGGAAAAGATCTTGCTCCTCCCTGGACAGATGTTAGCGATGGTGACAGGCTCATCTTTCCTTTTTCATGGCCACTCTGCTTCCTGATGTCTAATCTTGAAGTCATAACACAAGATTGCTTTGCATTTTACTGCATGAGAAGTGAAGAGCTAAACATCACAGTATGATCTTTATTGAACTAACCCATATTGCCCATAATACTGTCCACTACAAATTTCCCTTTGGTCACTACAGCCTCGAATGCAGAGGAAATTGTAATGGCAGAAATAGGTGAGACCCAAGAATTGAGTACTAGAGACAGGTGAAACCTGGATTGACAGAACTTTCCACCTTTGGGTAAATGTTTACCTATGATTAACTCAGCAACGGGCATGCCTAAAATGGATGTTCCACATATTTTTCCATCCAAGCATCCATTTGACTCAAGGACACATGTTACATGCTGAACATTTCAGATTAATGAGCATAGGCCCACAGCAAAGCCAGGTTAATATATTTCCTGGTTGCTGAATCTGATTGTCTCCATCTGATACCTCGTGCATTAATGTCCCAGGGAGCTTAAGTTGCTAATACAGTAAATATGAAAATCATAAAAGATTTTATGTCTCACAAAGGCTTTATAAAGCAAAATCTGCATAAAGCAATATTTGGCAACATAACAACAATAATGATAACATAACAATGATAGGCAATGCTCTATCCAATGTGTAATTAATATTTTAATTATTTTTCTTCATAATATCTGCATTCCACTGTGCAGAGTAACTGCGTCTCATAATTTTAAAAGATGACAAGATTGCCA
Source organism: Okapia johnstoni (assembly GCA_024291935.2). Taxonomy (NCBI): domain Eukaryota; kingdom Metazoa; phylum Chordata; class Mammalia; order Artiodactyla; family Giraffidae; genus Okapia; species Okapia johnstoni. Next base: position 8,547,459 of record CM044326.1, read on the forward strand.
TTATTAATGTTCTAGGATCCATGTATTTATTTTTTAATGTTATTAATGCTACTAATGGCGATGAATATGAGTGTCATTATGAGGTAAGGACATGATTCGTTCTGATGATTCCACTTGGATCCCTGGAATTTAACTTTACATATTGATTATTTATCTGTGGCTGGTGCCGACTTTTTGTGTATCCCAATTGTGTATCCACATGTATATTTATGCCTACTAAATTATTTTAAAGAGTTCTAAAAATAATTGGCCTATTATCTCACACAGATAGTTTAGATTGAGATGGATAGAATTTTCAGAATTATAAATATCAAAGTACTTATTTTTAGACTTTTTAAGAAAGAGAATGTTGCTTTCACTGGCAGAGGGAATTACAAGCTTTTACCTTCTCAGCGCTGAATCTCAAGGAGATTGTCTGTTAAATTTATTAAATGTTTTTAAATAGTTTACTTTCCCCCCAGATTCTAGGCTGACCATAAATATAATGTGTCTCATGATTTAAAGCTGTTCTGTTCAACACAGTAGCACCTAGCCAAACGTGACTGACTAAGAGCTTGAAATGAGGCTGGTCTAAATGGAGATGTGCCATAAAGCTGAAATACTCTCTGAGTTTTGAAGGCTTAGTCCAAAAAAAACCCAGAGCTCATTAGTAAAATCTTAGTGTTGATTATATGTTTAAATGACAATATTTTGGACAGTTGGGCTAAATAAAATATTTACGTGTCACATTTTCTTTTCTTTACTTTTTAAATTCAGGTGCAAGGAAATCACATACAGTAGTCCACATAAAAATTTCTGTTGGGTAGCCCTGCTCTTGAGTTCAGTCTTTGTAAACTGTCATCAACCCGTTTTCCAGATGAGAAAGTCGAGTTCACAGAGATCGTATTGGGGATCTGAATCCAGCCAGCAGCTTGGCTCTAGAAGCTGTACTCTCAACCCCTGTGCCATATTCCCCTAGAAAAGAGCCACCAAATCCCTGATGGTTTGACTCCTTCCTTGTGGATACCCTGAGCTGGGTGGTTGATGGGAGACAGTTAAACCATCAGTGCTCCAGCAGCACCTGGAGAAAGGTCTCAAACAGGACTAAACACCTCCAAGGAAGGTCAGCAACAATCCCTGGCATAAAAAATATCCTCAGTTGCAGTGTGACTTGTCCCTAAAGGAGGACAAGGGCCAACTTTGGCCAAGATCATTCTGCTGGCAAAGGCAGGGGCTGTCACCATGCTCCTCAGTCCGGTATTTGCATCAGTGACTGACACTCTATTAGGATTGGTATCAAGGGGGTGGGCTCCTGGTTTCCCTGGATTTGGGCCTTTCACGCCTTCTGATTGATAGCTTCTGCTTGTAAAGCGGTCACCCGCGCAGCTGTCTCCTGCTCCTGTCCGCCTTTCCACTGTGGTTGATGCAATTCTGGTTTCATTCATCTGCCCCCTTGAATAGCAACATCCTCCAGTTGGAGGCAAACCTGCTGTTGCCGCCCCGGGTCTGCATTTGCATGCATGCGCTGTCCTGCCAAGTGCTCCACGGCCCGGTGTCTGCCAACTGACAGGCAGCCTGTGGATCCCGTCCCTGATAAGTTTTCTGGTTTCTCAAATTATCTGTGTTTTACTTCTCTTTCATGCTCAAAGCATAACAAATTTCTTTGATATGTTTCTGTGGTGCTGTGGAATGCCAATGGCATCAATTGAACTGTCTCGCGCCACAGAAAAAGCTGTTTTTGCAGAGCCTCCATTGGCCATAAGCTATAAATATCTGCTGCTTTATAATGTCTTTGATTGCTACACAAACTCTGATCATTAAACATTGATCAAAGATGGCTTGGGATCAAATGGCATTATGCTATGATGATATTCAAGTGCAACAGGCCCAGGTCGGGATTAGGTGTCCTGAATGTGCCCCTACCCTCCTTGTGGGGAAGCTACCAGTGGACTCAGACACATCTGCTTTTGTCCTCTGGGCTGATTTTAATGAAATGCATGGTGGTGCTAGAATTTTCATGGCTTATTATATATTTCTTAGGAAACTTGAAATTTTTATACAACTACTGCTGCCTTTTGGAACATTGCAAATAGAGAAAAATTAAAAGTTGAAAAATAGATGGCCAAACAGACAAGAAATAAAGAAGATAGAAAATAGATACTATTCTGTACTTTAAAATATTTTTTGTTTCCTTTTTATATTGACAAACATATATTGACGGTGGAAAATTTGAAAAATGTAGTAAAAAATTACCTCAGGCCTACGAACCAGAAATAATCTATTAACATTTGTCATTCCTTGCTATCGATAAAGATTATTTTTCAAAACACTGGACCATGCTAGGCATTTGTTCTCATCTTGCTGCCTTTAGCATTTTTTTTTTATGATGTTAGGTATAGGTTTTTTTTTTTTTTAATAAAAGCATTCTTTTTCACTTTGATACTCCTCCTGAACATTTCTCTCTGTATTAAATACTTTTCTAATATGTTAATTACCTTGATTGTGGTAATAGTTTCACTAGCATATGCATGTATGTAAATTCATCAAATTGTATACAAAAAAGATGCACAATTTTCTATGTATAAATTATACTTCAAAAAGGCTCTTAAAATATTCTTTTATAACTTCCGATATGATAAGTGTGTGGTAAATCCTGTGGATGTGTCATAGCTAATTACATATGGTTGAACATAGATATCTTTTTTCTTCATCTCTGTCAACTATCTAGGATCTTGGGGATCACTAGGATATTGGGGATCACTGAACAGAATACAGATTGAAATAGACTAATGTAAATTAAATGAGTAGTTTAAATATCAACTTACCTAAAGCCATCATTCATATTTCCATTCAACTTGTAAATAGAACAATATTCTAAGTCAATTAGTTTATTAGGGGTTTTAAAAACGCACATGGTTTTTCTTGTTCAGTTAAGCAAAGTCATGTTTCCAGGGAGAATTTTCTCTCCTACCTACAGCTGAGGTTTCTTTAACATATGCTGCCTTCCATTCTCCAAGGAAATCAAGTTATTCTTACTGTTTTTCTCTAGAGTCAGAGTCTTCACTTGTAATAACTCCAGTTTAGAAGCTTGATCATTAGCAAAATTCCAGAGAAATGACCAGGTTTTGAAAGCGCTGCATGATTGAGTATTACAGTCATTTACCGTTCAATATCTTTGATGTCAAAACAACTGAATCAGGGCAAAGTGGTTGCTTAGTACTGTCAAAAGAAAAGCACGGCCAATGGTGTGTAGTCTGGTGAAGAGAGTGTTGAGTAATGTTAGTTCTTTCACTTGAAAAGAAGATACTTAACTAGATGATCTCTAAGTTCTTATCTTTGTCTTCCTCTGAAATGCTATCATCTATGGATACTTCCGACTTCCCTAGTGGCTCAGACAATAAAGAGACCGCCTGCAATGTGGGAGACCTGGATTGGATCCCTGGATTGGGAAGATCCCCTTGGAGATGGAAATGGAAACCCACTCCAGTATTCTTGCCTGGAGTATCCCAAGGACAGAGGAGCCTGACGGGCTACAGTCCATGGGGGTGAAAGAGTCAGACATGACTTAGCGACTAAGCACAGTGGATACTTCAGTCCTTCACTCTCAGATCAGATATTTAGCACACTGAATAGACATCTTAAAAAATAAAGACCACATTTAAACATGTGAAGTGTTTGGAAACATAGATAGATAAATAGATGATAGATAGATGAGAGACAGATGATATATTTGTAGATGTATGTATATATTTGTTTCAGTGACTCTCCAGGAGACCCCACTTCCCAATATCCATGCCTTATTTTAAGCCTGGGTTGGCTCTGTGATCTGTTTTAACCAATAAGCTATGACAGAAGTGATGCTGCCTGAAGTGGTATTTTATACCAAAGCCTTGTTAAGTTGTAGAAGCAAATTTTGCGTTCTTAGAAGCCAGCTGCCAGGTTAGAAGTTGATTCCCCTCAGACTGCCATGCTGTGGAGAAGCCCAAGCAGCCTGTTTATTATATGCCTGGAGGAGAGATGGGGTCCCAACCACCAGCCCCAAGTAAGACCCAGCTAGTACTAACTAACCGTCAACCATGTGGATGAGGCCATTCAGACTTTTCAGCCATCTCACCACCTGAATGTCACCATGCCCAGAAGGAGAAATGCCTGATCAATTCACCAAGTCGTGAGGAATAATGGTCATTTTTTAGGTCCCTATGTTTTAGGATAGGTTGTGATGCAACAGTAGAGAATGATACATATTGACTGCTATGGGGAATACAGAATAGAAGAAGATGTAATTTTTTTTCACATTTGTGTAATGACAGGCATATATACGTACATATGTACATGTTTGTACACTGCATTATTTCCGCTGCAGTAATAAAGATAAGAATCGGCTTAAAAAGAAAACCACACAGGTTGACATGGGACATATTTCTTGTACTCTTTCCTATTGGAGTGGTCATGGAGTCATTAAATTCTTGAGGAATATTTGGTTCTTGTTGTTCCTGTCAGAGGTTCAAATCAACAGATTCATGAATACATTTTTCTCTCTCGATTAGGAGGAATTGTATTCCAGAGGAACACAGTTAAATTGAGTGGAATGCGTGCTCACCAAGTTCCGGGATACATAATGTGTGTGGTAACCATGTCTGACATGACAGAGCCTGATGGGCGGCTGGATGGAAATAAAGCTGCCAGCTTCTGCCATAAAGGAGGACAATAGACATTTATATTTCTCCAAGCAGCCTTCAGCCTGCCTTATAAGCAGATTTATCTCACTTTGAATATGAGCAGGGACTTCCTCCCAGAGATGATGCAAGAGCCATCATGGACCTCTCTTCCTATCTCTGTCTATCTTCCTCTGTCTCTTGCCCTCCTCTCTCTCCACCTGGTGAGATAAGCGGCATAAAATCACAGCCACCCTACAATTTCACCAGAAGCAAGAAAACGAGAAGAGGCACTGCCTTACCCTGTACGCTTCCTAACATCCCAGCCAAGGAAAAAGACTTAGCACAGGGCAAGGTTACCTTTGTCCTCGGTCTCCATCTTCAAAAGAAAGGCCAGCTGTGCACCATTAGAAACACCCCCTCCCCTGGTCAATGCAAAGACAAACCACGGACTCTACCTGTGGCAGCTCTTCTTTCTCCACATTACCTTCTGGTTCCTGCAAACTCCCACCCATGAAACATCACCGGCCGTCATGCTGTAATTCCCAAGACAACAGCTGCTCTGATACTAGTTTTGCTTTTGGCAGCTTTTTACAGGTTCAATGTAAAAAGCATCTATGTTCTAACAAGTAGGCTGCCTTTGAAATCACATTGGGAGGTTGGGTTATAGCCCATCCACATAAGTAGTAGATTTTAGCACCAAATATAGGGTTGACTGGGCTTCTCTTGTGGCTTAGCTGGTAAAGAATCTGCCTGCAATGCGGGAGACCTGGGTTCAATCCCTGGGTTGGGAAGATCCCCTGGAGAAGGGAAAGGCTACCCACTCCAGTATTCTGGCCTGGAGAATTCCATGGACTGTATAGTCCATGGGGTCACAAAGAATCAGACATGACTGAGCGACTTTCACTTTCACTATAGGGTTGACTGAGTTTTCCAGGTGGCGCTAGCAGTAAAGAACCCACCTATCAATGCAGGAGACATAAGAGATAAGAGTTTGATCCCTGGGTTGTGAAGAGCACCCAGAAGGAGGGCATGGCAACCCACTCCAGTATTCTTGCCTGGGAAATCCCATGGACAGAGGAGCCTGGTGGGCTACAGCCCGTGGGCTGGCAAAGAGTCAGACACGACTGAAGTGACTTAGCATGCACAGAGGGTTGACTGTATACTTGGAGTTGGGAGTAGAGGATGGGGACTCACCACGCTTGGGAGGTCCATTGCTTCTTTCCCACTACGATGTATATGACTCACAAAGAGAATTATACTCTGAAACCTTTGCCTCACTGAAATGTTTTCTGAAATGGCTTGGCTTTGGCTCTCTTTTTCTTCAATTATCTAGATGCAGAGGCTTGCTGGCAGAGATACTGGAGCAGGTAATAAGTTGCTTGGACTCTTCAGGCCCCTCACAATTTACCCCAAGACACCCCCCACACACACATCTACCAGGCCAGGGTGACCCTCCTAGGCAGCTCATTCTCTGTAAGCCCCTCTCATTCTCCAAGCTCAGATGAATATCCAAATGTTCCACTAGGTACTAAAAGGAGGCTTGTATCCATGAAGAGCACAGAACTGAAATCTACTATTCCAGCTGATCATCTAACTATTGGTACTAACCTCTGTCTTCAGTTTTGAATTACTGCTTGAAGGGAGAGAGACAGAGAGAAAGAGCAAGAATAGGAACTGACTGATGAAAAAATATGGAAGGTGTGGGTAAACACACCCAGCTGTCTTTAAACTATATTTTCTGTGTACTAATGATACTTAGGGCTTCCCTGTGGCTCAGACTGTAAAGAATCTGCCTTCAGTGCAGGAGACATGGGTTCAATCTCTGGGTTGGAAAGACCCCCTGGAGAAGGGAATGGCAAGCCATTCCAATATTGTTGCCTGGAGAACACCACAGACAGAGGAGCCTGGTGGGCTATATATAGTCCATGGGGTCTCAAAGAGTCAGACATGAGTGAGCAGCTAGCACAACAACACAATGATACTGGTCAACTCCTTTTTGTTATTGTTAGCATTTGTTGAGCAATACAACTTGCCTTACAAGAAAATAAAATCCTATGGATTTGGCCCCAAGGTAAGTCAGGTTCACTTCTGAAGGTCCATTGTCTAGAATAGTACCTAGCATTTAGTAGCACCCAGTTAAATATTTGTTTGATTGATTAGTGGTTTATGTACTTTAACTGTATGTTCTTTAAAGTAATTTAAAATTAATATACACAAACTTGTAATAAGTAAATGAATTCTCATTTCACTGGGTAAGTAGATGGTGTTAAGGATGTCTATCTACATTTTCTTCAGATTTGCCACCATTTATACCAGCTTGGTAGAAAAATCTTCCATTTCCCTGTAGAATTTTGTGTGAAAAAAGTTGAATATCTACAAAATTGTGTGTGGGTGTGTGTGTCCTGTAAGGTGTTAAGCAGTTATTTATAGAAGGAGGATTTTTTCACCCTCAATTCCAAGGCATATTCTATGTCTGTGTATGCACCCAGAAGTTGTCAATAAGTTAAGTTTTATAAACTAAATGATACTGAAACACAACATAACTTTCCTATAAAAGAAACCTTGTGCTGAATGCTTTTGAAAAAGTGATAGTAGCTACCTCTTTTTCTAAGACTGATTTTTTTTAATATGACAAATTCTGAAAGGTTTAAAACATTTGCATAACTAGATTTTAAAACATTTATTTTTACCATACACAAACATTACTTATACATCCTGCCATATAACACTACTTTAAAATTATGAAACAGCTTTATTGAGAGTTGATTTGTGTCTATTTTGAACACTGCATTATATTTCTAAACTTTGCTGGACTTGAGGATGCTGAGAATGCATTCAGACATAATTTTCACTAACTTGAATAATTCCCTTTATATGAAGGTATAACTGACATACATTTTATTAGTTTCAGAAGTACAACATAGTGATTTGATATTTGTATATACTGTGAAATGACCATGAGAAGTCAAGTTATCATCCATCACCACATATAGTCACAGAATTATTTTCCTTGTAATGAGAACTTTTAAGATTTATTGTCTTGGCGTCTTTCAGATATACAATATTCTACAATACTAACTGTAGTAACCAGGCTATACATCATGACTTATTTATTTTATATGTGGAATCCACCTTTTGACTTTCACCCATTTTACACTCTTACCCCCCTGCTTCTGGCAATCACCAATCTGTTCTCTGTATCCATGAATTACTTCCTTTTTAGAAATTACTTTTAAGTCCAATCTTAACTGTTTAATCAAAAGTGAAATCCTGCTTACCATAAAAATTTTAAGATTTATTCAAAACTTATATATGTCTTCTAAAACACTGGGAGCGGAAGGGAGGGTGAAATTGCCACGTTGGAGGTAGAGGAAACAACAGCTTGCGGCATAGTATATTGAGAGCCACCATAAGGGCTCATTGGGACAGTCTGTATCTTTCCCTGCGGGAGAAGAGAGACAAAAGGGAGGATTCCAGAGTGTTAAGGTCCAGATTCAGAAGCGGAACACATTGCTTTTATTTATATCCCATTGACTACACCCAGCCTTCAGAGAGTCTGAGAGGTCTGATCTCAAGTGCTCAAGTGGGCGGTCATATGACAGCAAAACTGTATATCTGGTGGGGCGGAGGAGAGTGGCCAGACGTGGGTATATTCTAGTCTGCCAGGATGAGGCCAGCTTTGGACGTCTACGTGGTCTTTGCTATAGAGTCGATTTAACCCTATTGGTCACGTTTCCCTGAAGCCCATCTCCCCCAGGGCTGCTAGGTACCATTGCAGCCATCACCTTGTTCATGGGTCCTATGATCCAAGGACTGACAACTTCCTGAGACAGTCTCCTGCATGACAGCATCTCTCTAATTGAAGTTGACTATTGATGAGAAGTAAAAGGCACTGTTTAAAACTTTTTTTTTTGACCTTTTGAAGAAAGAGCCTTGACATTAGGATTCTGCAAATGAAGTAAACCATCTAGTCAATCCTTTTCCATTTACTTACATGTGAGAGTTGGCTGCCAAGCTAAAAGGCCCTAATGTATTCTCCTCACTCCAAATACATCAAAGAAAGAGTGAAAAGATATTGCAAGGAAAGTTTTCAAAACTCTTACTTTTTTTTTTCCTTCTTAAGCTGTCTATTTAATGGAAATGGCTACTATGCAGTCCGCAGATTATCCTTAATAAAAAAAAAAAAGGAAATCCATTTGATGCTTTGTAAAGAGTAACTTTGTGACTTCCAAACACTTTTCATCCAGGTGCCTGGTAAAGGTGATAGTCTAGATTACTGCTTTTAAGGCAGGAAGTCCATCCTTGAATATGGATGCTGCCTTAATGCCAGGTAATGTAACTGCTGCTGAGGCTCAGGTGAAAAAAAATGTCTTAACCTTCTTAGCAGCCAACATTAGTCACTGTTACTATTCACACTTGCATCTTTTTATAATGTGTCCCACCTTTAAACTTGTCTTTCCAGATTTTGGAGAAAACCCTTCATCCCGCTGGGAATGCTGTCTGCACAGACAGGTTTTTCTCCGTGAAGATCTCCTTCCACTATTTTCCAAGGAGTGACATTGACTCACTGCCTGAGCGACACCTTTGCACATTGTCCAACAGCTGACAGACATCTGCTCTCCTCCTGGTAAACTGCTGAAAGCTTGACACGGTCCAGCTGATGGCAACAAGCAAAATGGGGAGGTTCCTGCTGGCTGAGGGTAACCTCAGGCTCATTTTGTCTGCCTCATGACAGACCCAAACAAGGAGACTCTGAGAAGTCATTTCAACTGAGTGTTAGCAGGGGAGGGTGTGCCTAGAAACTTCTCCTATCCCTCAAGGCCTGGTGGGTTTCTAAACCCTGTCAGAAAGAGAGTCCAAGGCAAAGATTTGCGTTAGTTATTTTATTAGTGCCATAACAAATCACCGCATGTTCAGAGACTTAAAACAATGCAAATGTATTATCTCCCAGTCCGCATGAATTTGGCTGGTGTCCCTGCTCTGGGTGTCACAGGCCAAAAAATCAAGGCAGGAATCTTATCAGGAGGCTCTGAAAATCAACTTTAAACTCATTTAAGAGTAGGTAAGGGACGGGCCTGGGGTGGACACGCCAGCTAACGCCTGAGGAACAGAGTTGCTGGTTGGACCCACTGCAGAGGCTAGACTACCCCAGGCCAGGTGGGTTAGATGAGGAGTGGGAAAAGGTACCTGACCTTACTTAATATTCGTTTCCAAACCACCCAAAAACTAAGCCATCAAGGAAAGTAGTCTGGTAGCACAAGAGAAGGCCCTTACTAGCTAAGCAATCTTTTCTTTCACCAAGTTCCCACCTGGACCCCTCCCATTCTCCTCTGTTGTGGTCCAGCTTCAGTTCTTTCCCTCATCTTCCATCTCTGCCCTATCTCTAGGACAAATTGTGGTTTCTTTCACTTCGCCTTCAGCTCTGAGAGCCTGTCTATGTGATCCCATGCTGACCGTCCCAGGTAGAGCATCCTCTACCTTTTAACACCTCCGTCTAAGGCCCCCAACACTGAACCAGCTCCCTGGCACTATAAGAAGAGTCAAGGGAGGCAGTTGAGTGTGCTGTTAAAAATTCTCACTTAGAGATAGACTCTCATTTGAAACCGCTCAGATATGAAATCTGAAACTGATAATAGTTACCTGTGTCCTTGGACAGATTAGTAACATGTCTACCTCTCAATTTGTTATCTGTAAAATGGGAATGACAAGAGCCCTACCTCAGGAGACTGTTCTGTGACTTCAATTAAATTGTGAATATAAGGACATGGAAGCAATCTAAATGTCCATCAACAGAGGAATGGATAAAGAGGATGTGGCACACATATACACAATGGAATATTACTCAGCCATAAAAGGAATGAAGGTATGTCATTTGCAGAAACATGGATGGATGACAGACAGTCATAAAGACTGAAGCAATCCAGAAAAAGAAAACCAAACATTATATACTAATGCATTTATGTGGAGTCTAGAAAAACTGTATGGACAAACCTATTTGCAAAGCAGAAATAGACACAAGTGTAGAGAACAAACATACAGACACCAAGGGGGAGTGAGGGGACGGAGTGGATGGGGAGACCGGTTAACACATATGCACCACTATGTACAAGACAGATAACTGATGAGAACCTGCTGCAGAGCACAAGGAACGCTACTCAAGGCTCTGTGGTGACCCAAATGGGAAGGAAATCCAAAAAAGAGGGGCTGTATGCTGATTCATTTTGCTATACAGCAGAAACTAGCACAACATCGTAAAGCAACTGAAATCCAAAAAAAATTTTTTTTAAATGTCCAATACGTATCAGCCATTTTATTAGTTGTTACTTACAATCACACATAGGGACTCCCAAAGTGCCTTAGAACATTACTATAAGCCCGCAAAGGAGTCTCCCTTCCTTCACCACCCAAGGACGAGGAAGAACACCTAAAAGACTCAGAAACATCATTCCAGTTGCCCGTAAGAGAGGGCCTATGGTGAGTTTGTAGCACATAGATGGAAACCTTTGAGTGTGATGGTGTTAGTATCCCAAGGGGCAGGTGGTCAAGTCTTGGGTCATGCTATTGAAATTATTGTTTTAAAAGTACATGTTTGTGCCTTATTTGAAGTCATATGTAGCAGTGAGTGGAGAGAGAGAGATTAGTAGGGGCTGAATCAGGCAGGATCTTGCAGGCCGTATGTCAAGAGCTTATCTCCATGCTAAGAGTAAGAGGACTCCAGCGGAACTTTTAAACTAGAGAGTGACATGACATGACATTTGCATTTTCATCACTTTAGCTGTCATGTGAAAAACAGATCGGAGAAGGCAAGAATGCCTGGTCTCTGGGATTAAGGCAGTGGCAATAGAGATGAAGACATGTGGGTGGATTCTAGAGATAAATAGGAGACGAAATCACCAAGACTTGGTTATAATTTGAGTATGAGAACATGAGAGAGAAGGAGTCATCAAGGATGACTTCTAGCTATTTAGACTGAGTAACTAACTAAAAGGGTTACAGTGTCACATGATGTAGGAGGACAAGCTTTGCTTAGTTTCATTATGTGTGGGAGACGGATTATAAGTTATGTTTTGAGTGTTTTGCATTTTAGATGTCTCAGGGCACACCCAGGTGAAGATGGAATGCAAGAAGTTAGTCATAACCAGCCTGGAACAATAGACATATAAACATAGACTATTTCTGATGGCAAAATGTCTACATTCTCCATTGTCCTCCTATTCTATTGTGCAGTAGATCACAATAAATAGCCACAGATTCTTCTCTTCACATCAAGAGGTAGTATGCATTTCTCTATCCGCTGAATCAGGCTTAGCTACTTTAGATGATGCAACAGTAGTATAACTGTGACTCAAGCAGGGGTTTGAAAAGACTTGCATTAGGACTCATCCCCTTTGACTGTATGTGCCACTCTGATATCATCATGTGATGAGTCCTAGGTAGCCTGCTGGAGGGCAAGAACCCATGAGAAGGTGAACAAAGCCAACCACCACATATGAGTATGAAGTTGCCTTGCAATCTGAAGTCATTCACCTTGGTCCAGAGAAAAAGAAGCTCAGCTAACCCAGAGAACGGTGAGATAAATAAAATAGTTGTTATTTAAGCTGCTAAATTCAGAGATTATTTGTTTGGCAGGAAGAGCTAACTAATGCAGAGTATTAGTTACCGTTGTTTTAAGCCAGGCACTTTTTCCAGACTCCATTACAGCTAGACATGGTCTTCTGAGCACATTCTGGCCAAGGAAATGGAAAAAAGCATGGCAGGTTCAGGGACAGACATTTTCTTAAAAGTTGGTCGGTATGACCATCTGCTTTATCTTCTCTCCTCCCTCACCTCCGTTATCTGCCACCTGACCTGCAGCTGTGATGACTGAAGCACGAACCATCATCCTGGCCCATGGAACAGGGCATGTAGCATCATAAATGGGAAGAAAGCCAGTCCCTGAAGACTTCATGGGGAAGATCCAGACACTAGCTTCCCACTGTATGCCTCACATACTTTCATAACTTCTCTTTGATTTAAGCCACTGTTATTTTGAACCTATTTTACTTACAGATGGACCTTAATCCTAAGATGCAGAGCCTTTATCAAAGTGCTACACATACCAAGTGGAGGAGGAAAGAACAACCCACTCCAGTATCCTTGCCTGGAGTATCCCATGGACAGAGGAGCCTGGCGGGCTGCAGTCCACAGGGCCACAAAGAGTCAGCTATGACACATAGACACAGACACAGACATACCGAGTAAGACTGTAGCCATTGACCTTTGCTTGAGCCCTAGTTTTCTAAACCACTTGCTTTTGTTTTTATGTTGCAAGTCACAGCAATAAGCCACTTAGCTGCCCTGCCATGTGGATTTCCCTGCCTCATCCAAACTCACTGACTTATCCAAACTCACCAAACTGTCTGACTTATCTGGAAGGTCCATAGTTGGTGCATTTAACACCTATGTTAATAACAAATAGCTCTGAATTGTGTACCAAAATTCAGAATGCAAAAAAAATTTGCATTCCTTTGTTCTTTAAATCAAGTGCAATGTAATTCACACTTCCACATCCAATGTTAACAAGAAGTCCTCCCCTTCCTCTTCTGAGATAATACAAGTGTCCTAAGGAGCATATGGAAAGGCCCCCAAGAATACAAAGGTTTATGTGTCACTGCCTTGACACTCCTTGTTGTTTTGGGGGCTGCATTCATTTATTCACTCAGTTCAAGTCAATCATTCATTAATTCAAAAAAAAAGGACACTTGTCAAGTACTTAACCAAGGTGTCAGGCACTGTAACAGAGGCTGAAATGAATGGGGAACATGATGCCCATTCCCAGCTGACCACCATCAGTCCACTCCTGTGGCTGAGCAGAGAGGTCAAGACAGTTAGTTAACGCCTAGCCCTATGTCAAGTCCCCTGCCCACCAAAGTACCTTTCCACCTCGGGGTACTACAGTCTCCACTGCTCTCAGAATGCACACATTTTCTCTTTGCTTTCAGGGAACCCAAATACTATCATAGAATATTCCACACCCCCCACTTACCTGTGAAAAGACCAAGCATCCATGCCTCTCCCTCTCAGAAACTCAGACCCTCAGTGTATCCAGACCAGAGACACATCCAGACTAGTTGACTTTTACACATAAAACAGGACCTATAGGTATCTGCTTTAGGCTTAGCATCTTTTTTTTTTCAGAAAGGAACTTAACTTCCTAAAATTTGTGGTTTTCACATCAAAATGCAGATTTGCTTATAGAAACTGAAAGATCTGGTAAAGCAGTGCCCACAGGAATGCCCTTGTAGAGTGAGTGCCCCCTCTCTGGTCCTCCAAGTCGCTGTCACTCCCTTTGGCATTGTGCTGACCTTGCCTCTCTCACAGAGGCGTGTGCGCTCACGAGCTCAGTCCATACTTGCCATGGCAGATGCTGCTATATATGTTCACTAAGCCATTTTCCCTTCCTTCCTGGACACAAAGCTAGGCCACATATTCCCAGGCTCCCTTGCAGTTTCGAAGGGAGGGACACGTGACTGAATTGTGGACAATGGACTGAGGTGGGAGTGATGGTTTCTCTGAGTAGGCTTGATCCAAAAAAGGCTCCTGTCGATTTGTCCTTGCTCTCTGTCACTCACGGGCTGGATGTAAAGGACTCCAGGTATGCAGAGTGGGGAGGAGGCTCCAGACAAAAACGACTGGGACTGACTGAATAGAATAGAGCTCCTCGATGACTGCACTGGATTGTAAGGTGAGCGAAAAATAACTTCATCTTCTTTTAAGACACTAAGACTTTGGGGCGGCTTGTTACGGCATTTTAGCGTATTTGGCAAAAGTGCACACTCTGCTTTTTGTTGAAGAAACGGAAAAGTTATATGGCATTAGTGAATGGAATATGGATAGGAAGATGCAAAAACAGGGGCCGGGAATTCAATCTTCTATAGTCACTCCTCTGACTTTTTGGGAAGAGAATAGTAATGTACTGGTGGAGGGTAGAGAGATGGTTAGAGAGAAATTAACACTGATCAAGAATCTTCTATGCTGGACACCACCCAGATTCATTGTGTCATCATAACTCCTTGGTAAGCTATGGATTACTGTCCTCTGTTTATACTTCAAGAAACTGAGGCGGGATCATCATGCGAAATGCTGGGCTGGATGAAGCACAAGCTGGAATCAAGATTGCCAGGAGAAATATCAATAACCTCAGATAAGCAAATGACACCACCCTTATGGCAGAAAGCAAAGAAGAACTAAAGAACCTCTTGATGAAAGTGAAAGAGGAGAGTGAAAAAGTTGGCTTAAAACTCAACATTCAGAAAACTAAGATCTTGGCATCTGGTCCCATCAGTTCATGGCAAATAGATGGGGAAATAGTGGAAAAAGTGACAGACTTCATTTTTGGGGGTTCCAAAATCACTGCAGATGGTGACTTCAGCCATGAAATTAGAAGACGCTTGCTCCTTGCAAGAAAAGCTATGACCAACCTAGATAACACATTAAAAAGCAGAGACATTACTTTACCAACAAAGATTCGTCTAGTCAAAGCTATGGTTTTTCCAGTCGTCATGTATGGATGTGAGAATTGGACCATAAAGAAAGCTGAGTGCCGAAGAATTGATGCTTTTGAACTGTGGTGTTGGAGAAGACTCTTGAGAGTCCCTTGGACTGCAAAGAGATCCTACCAGTCCATCCTAAAGGAAATCAGCCCTGAATATTCATTGGAAGGACTGATGCTGAAGCTGAAATTCCAATACTTTGGCCACCTGATGTGAAGAACTGACTCATTGGAAAAGACCCTGATGCTGGGAAAGATTGAAGGCAGGAGGAGAAGGGGACAACAGAGGATTGAGATGGTTGGATGGCATCACTGACTTGATGGACAAGAGTTTGAGTAAACTCTGGGAGTTGGTGATGGACAGGGAGGCCTGGCGTGTTACAGTCCATGGGGTCGCAAAGAGTTGGACACGACTAAGCAACTGAACTGAGGTGAACTGAGGCAGGAAGCTTTGCCTGTGGCTTCCCCGAATCCGGGTCTCTTCTCACCATACCCCCTGCTACTGGAGGCTCAGTCGTGTATAGCTCATGTCACTGGGGAGGAAGTTTAAGGCTATGACCAGACTTGAGAAAAAAACTGGCCTTGACTTCTGATACGTGAAGACTTATTTCTAAATGGTCTTTATTTCTAAATGGCTACATTTTAGAGTTAGAAGGAAAATTAGAGATCATTACAGCTCCCTCTCCTCATTCAGTAAGAGACTGAGACACAGAGAGGTGATGGTACCAAATGAGTGAATGGTAAAATTGGGACCAGAAACTTATTTCTGAAGCCACAGGGTCTTCTCCACCTTCCACACTCTTCCTTAGTTTAAGGCTTTGATCCCTGTCTAAATGCAAATTTTCCTGGGAAGAAACTTTTATACTTAATGTGATTGATGGTGGTAACCATTTTAAGTGACTGAGGAATGAAAATTGGCTGCAGGAAAGAAAGGGCTCTGCCCACTTCACACTGAACCTGGTTGTCCTGAATGACTAGCCAAGAACCTTCATCAGAGATCAGTCATGACCATAGCATTGGTCTAAGTTGACTACAGATGGGTAGCCCTAGAAGACCTTGCAGACCCTCTAGTTAGGAACAGAGGTTTAATCAGTGGGCCCAATGGGCCACAACAGTAACTAGGGACCAGGGAAAGACTAGACCCAGCTTCTAGCACCCTGGGGACAATGCCAGGTCTCTCCCCATTCAGCCCTTATTTGGACCACACCTTTCCAAGTGCCTGAGGCAGTCCTCTTCTCGCTTGTTGAATACACAGGCCACATTCTCCACCAAATGATCTTTGAAAAGCAGCCACAGGTTCAAAACTGACAAGGAAATAGACAAAAGGAACCCATTTGGATGCATAACCCTGTGATTCATCGATTTTTGTCTCCCAATTTAATTTCATGGCAGGATATATTTGACTAAGACATGACTTCTTATGATATCTACATTAATACCAGGGTCAGGGCACTTTCAGGTCATTCTTCTTTTTGATTCTACTTTTATTTCTAGAGTAATATCATCTTTCCTGTCTCTTTTGTAATGTGATAGCAAAATAAGTGATAAGTTTTAATTGTCTCTGGAAGAAAAGCTTTTAAAAATGTATTCTGTAATATGCAACATATTTAGAGCTTACGATAAGCAATTTCTCTCAGGAGGAAGTTTTTCAAGGGAAAAAAAAAAGTGACTCTAAAAGTAATTTCAGCAGCAAAGTAGATTAAATATCCACCATATTAGTCACAGAGCATTAGATGGAATTGAATTGACTGAGCAGAGGTCAAAGAGTGGCTGAAGTTTTTAGCCCACCAGAGGAGCAATAAAATCCAACCATACTTAAAATCATTAACTTTAAACCCTTTGATATGAGATCCAAAACCTCGCTGCTCATAGCAGCAACTTCCAAACACCAAGCCTGGTAAAAGAATAAATCCCCTCAAGGGCTCTACATCTCGAGAAATACTGTAAATGGAGTTGAGGCAATGGAAAGAAACCGGACTTTCCAGGTTTTCCAAAGAGAATGTATTTTTGCAAGACTTATTAAAACAAATAAACTTCTGGTCTACCCGCTAAAACATTCTCAGACAGATTTGTTCCACCGACTGAATGTGAGGTGTCAAAAGACTAAAAGTTAAGTTCTGGAAAAGGAAGCAAACTTCAGGGCTGTGAACTTTCTCCTTTTCAGTCTCTCAGCCTCAAGACACAGCTGAACCCTCATTGCCACCCCCTGCCAGGCCCCAGCCTCACACCTGAAGGGTGTTGACCTCTGGGCTGTTTTGTGTTGTTGTATTATTTTGTTGTGTTTTTAATGACAAACTGAGCTACAGGTCATCGAAGGTGAGAAATCTAAGAGCGAAAGTGTTCTAGCATGTTCAGGAGGGAAGCAGCAGGAAGTAAGTCTCTGAACTTAGAGGTTGACCGGCAGACAACTAGAAGCTGAAGCAATAGCTGGTGATAATTAAATGACCTAGAAGCGGTCTCACATCGTTAAGTCAATTCCTAAATAAGAGACTGAGAGAGACAAAAGATAAGTGGCCCTTCCTAATGGTTAAACAATTTATCTATTCCTTCCTGCACTCTCACGAGTTTGTTCATCATTGCTAAACGCACAGTGTTCTGTGTCCATCAATTAACGAAATTGATTTCTTTTTAATTTCTATTAAGGTTGTGAGTAGTGTATCGGTAAATAATGAGATGTTCTCTTTAACGATGGTTATGAGAAAGACTAAAGTACTGATGGGGGAAATTGGCTTTTATTTATAATTGTATGTATGACTGAATTAAAAGTGACTTGTTTCTGGGAAAACGGGTAGTCTATAGAATTACCTGGGTGCTCGTACACTTGGGATAATATTTTAGAAAAAGATGTGCTCAATTTTTTAAAAAGCTGTGAAATTGGTGAGGCAGCATTTGAAAAAAAAAAACCATATGCATTGTACCAATGAGCAGGCAGTTAAAGTTGAACTTTCAAGTAAATGAAGGGGACACTGAGAATTCAAGCAGAGAATAATTAGACCCGAGACAGAGGCATCTCCATGTGGTTTCGGCTATTCTTGGACGGGCCAAAGGACCACTACTAATCCTTGATGTTGGACAAAACCACGCATAACTTTATTTGACTAGGCAACATTTATAGTGGGAAAGGAAGGGTTTATCAAAGTCAGGAGACCTCCACAAACCTGAATATAATATACATAAATATATATATATTGCATTTGTGAAAGTGCTTCTAAAACTTTAGGGAGAGACCTTTAGGAAGATGGCCCAGTGACTTATAAACCATGCATTTTCTATGTCAGCTTGGATAACCTTGCTCCTGCCTCAGTCTTCTTATCTGCTAAATGGGATCATAGTAACAGTTCTAATCTCATAAAAATTTTTATTACAAAGATTCACTGAATTAATTCGTGTAGGCATTAGAACAATATCTGGTACATCCTACACACTTATATTTAATTTTTTTATTGCTTCTTAAAATATAAATATTGGATGCACATGGTACAAATTTTAAAAGGTATAATTCGGCACACAGTAAAAATTGAGCTGGCCTTTGTCAGTAGCCCTGGACCCATGGTCGCCATACTTTTAGGTAGCCTCTTGGAGACATTGCTGCTGCTGCTGCTGCTAAGTCACTTCAGTCGTGTTCGACTCTGTGCGACCCCATAGACGGCAGCCCACCAGGCTCCGCCGTCCCTGGGATTCTCCAGGCAAGAACACTGGAGTGGGTTGCCATTTCCTTCTCCAGTGCATGAAAGGGAAAAGTGAAAGTGAAGTCGCTCAGTCGTGTCCGATTCCTAGCGAGCCCGTGGATTGCAGCCTACCAGGCTCCTCCGTCCATGGGATTTTCCAGGCAAGAGTACTGGAGTGGGTTACCATTGCCTTCTCTGCTTTGAGACATTACTAACATATAATATATGTGTGATATGTGTGTCTATACGTTTTGAAAAGCTTAATGGTAGTGTATTCTACATACCATTTTTCGCATTTTGCTTTTTTCACCTAACAATCCATCTTGATGATAATTCCTTTTCTGTTCTTATAAAGATGCCTTGCTTATTTTAGTATCAATACAGTGTTTCATTAAATTTAAGTATCATGATTTACTAAGCAGATCTCTATTGATGCACAAGTGGATTGTTTCCAATCTTTTTTTAATTGAAATTTAGTTGATTTACAATGTTGTATTAGTTTTAGGTGCACAGCACAGTGATTCAATTATATATATATATATATATATATTTATATATATACACATCACACACCCACACACACACTTATATATATTTAGATTCTTTTCCATTGTAAGGTAATACAGATATTGAATATAGTTCCCTGTGCTACATAGTAGGTCCTTGTTGTTTATCTATTTTATGTAGGATTGTTTCCCATCTTTTGCTTTCACAAACAATAGAGCAGTGTCTACACTTAAGTAGGCATCTTTGCACATGTGTGTTTATATATATAAGAAAAATGGCTCTAAGTGGATTTATGGGGTCAAAGGATATGTCCACTCTTTGTCCCGTTCCCCGAAAGGAGATCTTCAGATGTGAATATAGTTTTCCAGTAAAGAGCACACTATAAACCAAAGGTATGATCTTACATCAGTTTTCAAAGGGAGGAATCTGTTCGCCATCTACCATCACCTGATGCAAAATGTTCTATAATTTTTAATTGTTCACAGTGTTTTACTGAGTCATCCTCTCTTCCAGAGTTACAGCACTTATTAATTAAATGTGTTTGCTCAGCCAGGAACTATGATAGCTCCTGTGTGTGCATACTTTATTCAGATCACAGTATAAAGACACAATCAGGGGACTGGAAGTTAGTACAGGAATTACTTTTCCAACCCTCTCATTTGACCTAAAAGGATGCAAAGAACACATGGTGATACATCCATGGATGTATGTGAATGAGAAAGGTCTAGAATTGTCCAGGGTCCTCATTCAGGGTTAGCTGTCTTTCTCCACGCAAGATTGCTTGCTCCCCAATCTTGGAACCCCAGGAAGCCCAAACCAGAGGCCACAGAGCAAAATTTAAGCTTATATAAGAGTAAAACAGCTTATAATGCGAGGGGGAGTGGTAGCGAAGATGAGAAGGTGCAGTTCTTATATTCATCTACCTGACAAATTTATGAAATATGTAAGATCCTATATAAATCATGCTTGACAGCAAGCTTTTAAAGTATCCAAAGTTGTATCAATATATCAGTACTAATGATTCTACTCTGACGAGGCACATACAAATATCTTTTTATCTCTTTTATACTTTTAGACATAGAAATTGTTTCATTTCCCTCAGAGGTGATACTTGTAGTTTTCTGAGGAATAAAAGATTCTTTTGAGCAAAAGTTATTGAAATGAATGTAATAATATTTTACATAAGCTAAGGATCACTTTACAGATAAGAATTGAAAACCAAATTATCTCCCCAAATTTAAAAATTCTTCCTTAAAATACAGCTCCCTTCAAATGTAGTTTTCCACAAGGCAATCCACGGTGTTTGCGTGTTTATATATCACTCATCTCAGTGTCCCTCATAGAGGATAACATGCTTTGAGTATTAATTCTAGAACAAAAAACTAATTTTTGGCATTAACATCATGAACAAGAAATAGCACTCTATGTATTATAGATAAATATTTTTTATTTAGAATTAGACCAGTTTACATAACATAAATTCATATCTGATGAAAGGAAAAACAGAAATAATCAAAACACTCTACAGCATTCTTAAGAGAAGCTTAAGAACAATGTTTAATAAATACAATGTTTGACTTCCACAATGAGATAGCAGCCTTGCTCAGTTTCCTATGCTGCAGAATTCTCCATAGAACATCTTTTATTTACCCCATACACAAAACACCAAAGTTAGAAGCTGACATGGCCTCACATAAAATTAGCTCTGCTACACATCCCAAATTATGTACATGGAGTGACTAATTGCTTCCCTGCTTGTTTGGCTGGTATCATTAGAGTACATCTCATTTTACTGTTTTTGTATGTGCTTTTACATGTTTCTCCAATCTGATATTATCTGTTACAAACAGTCAGCTACTTACGGGCTGCTTCCAAAGTATTTTATAACAAGCCCAGGCGGGTGCTTAATGAGCCTATTACAAGGGCTTCAGGAAGAAGAGGCTTTTGTGAGTCCCTTTCTGCCCCCTTTCGAGTTTAGAAGGTGGGAGAAAGTGGTTGAGAGGGTTTCAATGAGCCTTTGCTGGTCCACCCACCTGTGAATAGAACTGGTATGTTGCAGTTAGACAGGGGGAGTGGCTGTGGAGTTGAAAGCACTCCAGGGAACATCCTTGGGAGACTGACTTGGTGGCCACCTAAGGTTCGGGCTTGGGGCCATCTCTGAGTCTGGGCAAATGGAGTCTCGCCTTCACATCAGCATAAATTCAAGCAAATAACTCTTTGCCCAACTCTAATGCCATTGCCACTGTAATTTTTGAAAGACAGAATTTAGCCCTCAAAATATATTTTGATGTAGATAATTAGAGACAGAGTGATAGTGAAAATTCCCAGGAAATGAGATCAGACCAACCAACAATCCACTCCTGTCTATGCTGTTTACCAGCTCTGCAAGCTTGACCAAGTTGCTTCCTAAGCTTATTTGTGCCCCAGCTTTCCCATCTGTAAAATGGGTGTGATAATCACCCCTCCTTCAGTTGTTTTGAGGATTAAATGTTGCACGTAAATTGCTTGTTTTGCAAACATTTCTTATGAGCTGTGACTGGGGATCCCTGGGGATTTTATATATATATATATATATATATATATATATATATATATATATGCTTATATAAATATATAAATATACATATGTATTTGCATAATCCTCACTCCTTACCAGAGGCCAAGGTAATTAGTAAGCACCCAAAGGTATATTGAATAAAATTTCTAATTGTGTTCATACACCATAGTCGTTTAAAAAAAAGCAACACACAAAAGTAGCCATTACTGCTTTTATTGGCTAATAATTTATTGAAATATTATTGTGTGTATTTCCCCTTGAATTTCTTCAACATTGTTACCTCAAGCAGAGTAGATATCCCAATCTTTCATTTCATTTTTCATTTTTCCACCTCAAGGAGTTTTGTAAACTTGAAAGTAGATGTTCAAGAGTTCTTCCTGTATTCTGTAAAAGATTAATCAAAGGATTTAAAACTGAGATTCTAACATGCATGGGTTGAATGTGAGAGGCTTTAGACATTCAATTATTCTCTAATTCACTAAAATCCCCATCTGTACGGTCTCACACTAACTCACTTCTCTTATTTATTACCTGTTTGCTCCTTAAGGAATCTGGGTCAGCATCCCTGGAAGCTCATGAAGTCATCATCCTTTGTGTCCTTGGAGAGAAAAGGAAGAGCTTCTGTTCAGTCGCTCGGTCATGTCCGACTCTTTGAAAGCCCAAGGACTGCAGCGTGCCAGGCTCCCCTGTCCTTCACTATCTCTCAGAGTTTGCTCAGATTCATGTCCACTGAGTTGATGATGCTATCAAACCATCTCATCCTCTGCCACCTCCTTCTCTTTTTGCCTTCAATGTCTCCCAGCATTAGGGTTTTTCCAGGGAGTTGGCTCTTCACATTAGGTGGTCAAAGGATTGGAGCTTCAGCTTTCGCATCCATCCTTCCAATGAATATTCAGGGTTGATTTCCTTGGAGTGTACTTCAAGGAAAAGATAAAGTAGAGATTTTCCTGATGCTGAAAGAGACCAAATTTGGGGGGCAGGGCCTCTGATGGGGGAGACCTGGCCCAGCCTCATGGCAGCAGGAGCTTAGAGGGGAGCTGATTGACCCATGTCCCAAAGCGGGTAGAAAAGACACACAGCTATCAGGCAGCAGTGCCCACGAGGAGGCGTGCGCGTATGTTAGCATTCAGGTGTGACCCCATGGCCAGTGACAGGGGCTGAAAGGGCATTCCCAGGGCCTGGTTATCAGAACCCAGACCTCAAGTGACCCGGGAGAATGGGGAACTTGGTGTAAAAAACCATAATGGCTGAGACTGCCTGACCACCAGCCCAAGAGGATGGCTGCTGGTCTTGGACTAAATTAACAAAAAGAAAATAAAACAAGTGAGGACTCTCTTACACAGATTGTTGACTTTAAGTTGTAGCTCACTCCATCACTGTCTTTTTAATATGATACATTCAATGCTAAATTGAAGAAAACAAGTGGTCCATTTCAGTGGGAGAATGTTGTTAAGCTACAGTTTTAAGTGTGTGTCTTGACGACTGCTTTATACATGAAAACCTTCAATACTAGGCATTTTAAGGGTTCTCCATGCCAACAAGTGCTGTCCTCTGGCCCAACTGAGGTCTGGTTTTATTTTATTTGAGTAGAAAAACAAACAAACAAAAATTATACTTTATGTAAGAAGTGCGTTCTCTACTTTCCGGACCCAATCAGAAGCTCCATACTCTTTTGCAACCTGCCTGCCATGAAGGTGTTTGAGTTTCAGATGATGATGTACAGGCTAATGTGACAACACTTTGGAATAACCTGCTGCTGCTGCTGCTAAGTCTCTCGGTCGTGTCTGACTCTGTGCGATCCCATAGACGGCAGCCCACCAGGCTCCCCCGTCCCTGGGATTCTCCAGGCAAGAACACTGGAGTGGGTTGCCATTTCCTTCTCCAATGCATGAAAGTGAAAAGTGAAAGTGAAGTCGCTCAGTTGTGTCTGACTCCTAGCGACCCCATGGACTGCAGCCCACCAGGCTCCTCTGTCCATGGGATTTTCCAGGCAAGAGTACTGGAGTGGGTTGCCATTGCCTTCTGGAATATCCTGACTCCCTGTAATTAACTCCATTTTCACTCCATCTCACTAGGTACATGGACCTAGTGAAGTTTACTTGAAAGTGAAATGGTCTTTTCAAACAAAGTAACTCATATTGATGTATGGCAGAAACCATCACAAGAAGGTAAAAGTAATTATCCTCCAATTAAAAATAAAATAAAGCAGTTCAAACTTGCTCTTTGTCTTTCAATTATTCTTTCTAGTAGATTTCGGTGAGTAAATGTTTGAATTTTGTCTTCAGATATGTTTTTCTTTCCTCTCTCACTCCCTTCCTTCCTTCCTTCCTTTCTTCCTCTTTCTTTTCTTCCCTGAAGAAAGGAATGCTTCATTCAGTTCTTTGGCCCAACTAATGAAAAATCTCAAAGAAATGTACTCTTGCTAACTATCCAAGGGACTGACCACTGTGGGCCAGATTCAAATGGAATTTGTACTATTCATTCACAATTGAACTATTCACTATTAGGCTGCATATTACAGTTTGTTACAAACCAGAAATCTTTTCCATTATGGCAAAAGAGCATCATTTCATAGTCTCTGTTTTTGAGCTGCATCAGCATCATTTTTATGAGAAATCATGACCCTGTCACCCCTTCCCAGCAGAGGAAATTTGGTCCCACTCACTGCAACGCAGCTGTGGCTCCAATAGTGACCTCATGAGGCAAAAGGAGAAACCCATTTCTATGTTCATTCAGGTCTTTGGCCTGTCTGCTGAGAAGGCCTGCGAGCATGAAACCCATGCTAATTACATAAGTGATTTAATTTTGATAGTGTAATAGCTGACCATTAGATCACAGACCAGATTCAAATGGAATTTTCTGTCCAATTGTTCACCATTTCACTGTTCCACGGCAGACTTTTTTTTTTTTTTTACTAGCTAGAAGCATTTGAAAATAATTGCAAAGATACAGATCATCAGGGAATCTTAAAAGTAAAAAGTACACTGTGGTTCTCACACTTAGATAAATATACAATCTCAGAAGTCATGGGATTTGTTGTACCAGCCTTACCATGGGATTGATTTGGGTTGTTAGACACCATTGACTTGATTATGCTCTTCTTATACAAACTCATCATGGAAAATATCTTCTTCCAACTGTTTGAGGGTTTAGTCTTGGAGACAGCTGATGTTAGCTCTTGCAATCTAGTTAAAGAGAGACACCATTTCAACTGTTTGGCATGATTCACTAAACAAATGAGCAAATACCGCCATTGGTTAATCTTGCACTGTGTGGCAATGTTCCCTTCCTGCAAAGATTAGTTTCTTTAAAATATATGTCTTCCTAGGTAGCTCAGATAATAAGGAATCTGCCTTCGATGCAGGAGATCTGGGTTCGATCCCTGGGTGGGGAAGATCTCCTGGAGAAGGGAATGGCAACCCATTCCAGTATTCATACCTGGAGAATTCCATGGCCAGAGGAGCCTGGTGGGCTACAGTCCATGGGATGACAAAGAGTCAGACATGACTGAGTGACTAACATATACATGTACACAAGATACATAAAGGCCTGCATCAAATGTATCCTGTTTTCTATTGTAAAAGCTTATCAAGCAGTCATCTTGCTAAACAAATCTGTTAAGATTTGCTGCCTCAATTCCCAACACATGAACCTCAAATCTGTCCACCAAACTTGTTTCTCGTAGGGTTCATGGAAATATGGAAACACTCAAAAGTAGCCAGTGTAAGTTTCCTCAGTTTGACATCATGAACAGAAATCAATAGGAACAAGACATAATTTTCCCTAATGGAGACCCAGAGTTCTGTGCAGTTTAATTTTTGGTGACATCAATAGCCAAAGCACAATTCTGAAATTGACAGATACCCGTTGTCATTTTGGCTCCCTATTCCAGCTCTCTAATTCACTTCTGGGGCAAAATCATGATCATTTCTAATTGCAACCGCAGTAGCTTAATTACTAGAGTAATTGGTCACTTGTGTACTCACAATCAGAGGCAAATGCCTGATTTCCAGTGCCAACAGCAGGTGTAATTATCCGTTAGCAGAATTTCTACCTGAAATTAGAAATGACCCACCACAATTACAAGTGTTGAAAGAGAAGAGGCTGAAAATTGAGGCTGAGTCAATGTCTCATTTGGCTTAAGGGATCCGGTAGCCAAAAGAATATAAATAATGAGAATCATCTATACGACCTCGAGAAATCGACAGGAGAGGCAACTGTATCAGGGGTGGCGGGGGATGGATTGAAAGGAAGGTACAGAGAGAGAAAGGAAGGAAGAAGCAGAACCCACACTCTTACAGAAAAATAATACCGCCTCATCAAAAGGTACACACTACCTCATCAAAGCAAGCCTGACTCCTACTATCCAAATCAGAACCGCAGGAATGAGTCTCTGGTGATCAATTTCTCTTCACAGAAAACAGGAGGAGGAGAAGGCCCAACACCCCAGTACATTTTTTTTTTATCCTTAAAAAACACCCCCTCCAAATCTGAAGAGCTTTTTTCTCTCCCTAAACATGTCATGGGGCGTAGGGAACCACTTAAAGTTCCTTGCCATGCTTGCCCAAGAAGCACAAAGTGTTGCTAAAGTATAAACAGAGAGTGCTTTTTCTTTGACCCACTCTGCAGTGTGATGGGGTAGTGTTGTTAGTTTTTGCGAGAGAAAATAGCATAGGCTTTCTGAAAAAAGTGGAATTGGATTAAGGCCTTTGTGCAAGCCTCAATGCTGAGGGGAATTAGCAAGAGTTGTAGGCACTTAAAGGGGCCCTCATGCTGAAGCTTATCCCAGATTTTGCACAATAAACATTTGAATATCAACAGTGTTTTGCAACTTGCAGCACTAATGTATAAACTTCTCTCTTTTGAAACTCCCAAATCCTTCCAAATGTCTGTAACACCCTCTATCTACATAAACATATAGGAGCTAGAGGAGAAAACACCTAGTCAAGGGTACAAGTCTTCTTTTTTGAAAAAAATCTTTCTCCTTTTCTATCTTCAGGGTCTAGAATGCTTTATAACAGCTAGCTAAGCACTTCAGATGCTCTATTTCATTTTAACCATTCAACTTTCTTTCAGGCTCTGCAGGCTGATATGGGAGCTGGGGAGCGGGGAGTCCCAGGAATGGATAAGGAAGCATGATTGAGTTTAGCACTGCTTTGACCAAGATTTTTGTTGTTGCCTTTTAAAACATTAGAACCCAAGTAAGTGTTGTTTTAAAGGGACTCTTTCGGAAGTTTTCAAAAAGAAACCCAACTTTGGAAGAAACTATTTTGTCTATAACAGCCTGCTGCCTGCTTCACTGAGAATCTACGTATGAGAGCCGGTTCCCACCCCCAACACTAATCTGATATCCAGTCCTCCAGACTAAAGACAGTAGACTGATTTTGTAGCAAGATGGCCAACATCAAACTGTTATTTGATGTTCCTGACATTAAGCAAGTTCTATTTTTCTCTTTAACAGTTCCAAACTCCCAAAAGTAAAATCAAAGTGTTGCAGAGCCTAAGGGGAAAAAAGCTTTAATTCCTCTCTCTTCCGAAATCGATGAGAAGACAGACTTAATATTTTGTTTCCGGAGAACAGGATATTTGCTTTTGGTTGCTGGGATAGTGGAATTCTCCCTTTCAGTTCTTTGTGTCTCTGTGCAATGGTGTTGCTTTATCAGATTTGATGCTTTTAATTTTAGGCAAAAGCAAACACTTGGGATGCAAGCACATTTTTTCATCAAAATCTACTTGAGCAGTTTATGGGACTTGAATAAACAGATCCCCTTCTTCCTTTCCAACATGAATGCATTATCTAGAGACGATTCTAAGTAACACAGTCTGGTGGTCAGATATTACATCCATTTGAGGAGTTTGCAGGGAAGTAAATCTATGGTGACTCAACAGAGTAGTAAAACTCTTGTTGGAAATTATTTTTTGTAACCGGATTCATTTCATGCCTGAAAAGGGCAGTGGTAAAAATCTCATTGCACTGGTGGCTGGGGGTGGGGGGAGTTGGGGAATGAAGACATAACTGTCCTGTCCAGCTCTGAGGCATGTTGAAGCAGTTTGCCTATTGAATTTGATACAATGATGTGTAGATGAATAAAGTTATCTCCGATTCTGAATAAGATGGTGTCAGTGGGAGGGTAAGAAGGGGGGAAACTTGGAATCTGAAAAGAATTCTTTTTTCTTTTTCTTGAAAAAAAAAAAAAAAAGAACTTGAAGGTCAGGGTCCAGCTGCCGGGCAGGAGTAGAACACAACAAAATGCTGGACAGGCCCAAATAAAGACAACTATAGACACGCAGACATACATATTGCAAAAGTTGCTTGCTTCAAGTAACTAATGTATTAACATGCATTTCTATAGGCAAACTGCTATTTCTTCCCTTTAGGCTGTCTTAGACACTGATGCAAACATAGGAACATCAAGAGCATCTGTAAAAATCACAGCTTTAATGAAACAGATGAAACAGGCCATCAAAGGTAGGAGAAAAGAAGAAATTCTAATGATTATGGCTTAATTCTAATAGATTATAATTATTATGATTGGTATGAACCAGTTTCTGACTGACATTCCATTTTCGCCATTTAAGCTTTCATTTAAAAGGGGGAGGTGGGTGGAAGAAACCAACAGCCACTAATTATTCTCCAGGATTTGCTGTTTAACTCAATACAAGGCCTTTAATCAAATAGAGTAAAGAGATAAAACCTTTAAATGAGAATCATCACACAGATACACACATTTCCTCATCCTGTTCTTTTTATATCAGCTTGAAAATTTAACAAGTTGATTTTCAATCATTTGAGTTCTGTGGTAGAAAAAGGTGATCTGAAGAATTTGCTGGTAGTGGAATGCATTATAACTAACAAGGTTGGGAAGTTTATGGCAAATCAACTTGATCCAATACATGTTTCTTATCTGCTCTCAATATTTTTGATTGCTTTCATATCTTTACTCAAACGTGGTACTATTTTCCATGAAGTATAATGATTGTTAAAGACTTACTGTGGATGGGTGATTCTCGTCTATACTCTGATAAGTTTTTAAAAGACAGGGAGAATGAGAATAAGACTGGATAAGAGCAAAGTACAGCTTGTCCAAATGGCCTGAAAATAATGTCTCTTTCTGCCACATTAAAGCTGTTTTCTCTCTGTGGAGATATATCTGCAAAGTAACCTCAAAGTTCAAAATGTTAGATTTTTTATATACATATATGTTCATTTTTACTTCCATTTTAACATATTAAAAAAAAAACTTTCTCTCACCCCAGGTTAGTATTTGGGTTGGAAACATGCTGTATGAGAGTTTTGTTGCTCTGTTCTTTGGACTAAGGCACAACAGTAAATTAGTCAGTTATGATGGCACCAAATTAGAAAAGTTCAAAATGAACAAAAAAGCTGTCTCTATATTTGGCCTCAGAATTTTGTTAAGTCCAGAGTCAAAATGTAAACATACAGTCATAAACATAGATTAAAAGGCTATTTCATAGAAATTAAAGTTTATTTGATATTTGCAATAAAGCCAAAACATCTTGCAAATTGAAAAGTACCTAACTTCAATGACAAACTATGAAAACTAATAGTAATACTTACTAACCTAAATTATTTCACTAGCTTATGTAACAGCCTTATACTCTTCCGCATTCTATCAGAATCACTGTACTAGAGCCTTTTCTTCTATTCTGTAATGAAAAAGCCTGAGAACGATCTATAGATTGAACTGTGTTAATCTATAGGGTGTCACAGCTCTTTAATCATGACAGTTAGCTCTGTACTTCCACAGGGGAAAAAAAAAAGGATGAGTTTCTTGATTGTGCGTGTTGCCATTAGACTATTGAGTCTCTATTATGTGGTTGAGAGAGGTAAAGTAACCCAGGAGATTATTCAACATGTGAGATTGTAAACGTTTCTTAAAGATGTCTTTATAGAAAGTAGAGCTTCTCTCGTGTGGTCTTCCAGGCTGCCGCGCACAGCTCCAGAGCTGCAGTTGTTAAAGGCGGGATTGGTGACATGCTGTGTTTAATGCAACTCTTACCAACAACTTGCAGAGATTAGGAGTCTGGCAGAATGATGTCAATGGAGGTTTAAGGACTCTGCTTTCTGAAGTTGTTCTGAGTTAATAATTAATGGATATCTTTCTTTGATGGCTCTTTTATATTTAGATGCAGCTGCCTGAAAATCAGTCACAAAGGAAACCTGGTTTTGTTTGTCATTAATTTTGACTTTGCTTAACAAATGTTTTTGTGTGCCTTAGTATCACAGCCTTCCTAATTTGGCCTTGGTTTCATGTGGAGATGCAATCCTTGATTAACAAAACTGTTGTTAATTTTCAGAGGTTGGTGATGGTGTTTTGTGAGAGAGTGTGTGTGTGTGTGTGTGTGTGTGTGTGTGTGTTTTATGGAGTTAGGTCATGCAAAGCAGTTTTCAAATCTTTCAGATGGGCTAAAGTCAAGTAACAGTTCAGTGGTGATGCTAATTTTGAGGGAATATGTTCACAGAGAAGTTCCTAGTCTCACATAATAATTTATTCTGAGTTCCTTTAGCACATGTTTATTCTGATATTCTCTCCCATGCTATATTTTTAAAGGCAAGAGGAAAAATTACATAATTGTCCAGATGAGCAAATTCTAAATGGCTTATCTATAAATGAGTTCCATTAAATTATGTGCAACAATTTGATCAAATTGATAGGAAAGATAATTAAGAAAAAAATAAACTTTGAAGGATATCCAGCCTTGAAGATATTCAAATAAACTGTTGCCATAAGATATATGTCATTTACCAGAAATTTTTATTTGCACCAAACCCACTCTGTCTCAAAGATATGATCTTAGAAATAAAACAGCAAATTTGATATTTATATTATATGCATTGGAAATTGGTAGAACCATACTTAAAGTCATTTCAAATGTCTTTTTTATGCCCAAACAATTCCTGTTGACTCATTTCCAATTTCTAATTATATGAATAATTATTTCTGAGTCCCACAGTTCTCCTAAATAGCATCTATTTTAATAACGGCAATTGATACTTCCATCAGTTAATATACTGTCTTGCCTCAGCAAATAACTAAACATCTGCTGGTTACATTTATGTCACTGAGTAAATGATTTTATTTAAAAGAAGTCATGTAAATTAGAGAGGACAGACTACACAATTTTCTCTTTTTCACTGGCAGTAGAGTTTCCTTTCCCTTAAGAACTCTATCTGCCTTATTACAGACTTCAAGAAAAGTATCTCCTTTACTAGCTTTCTGTAACAAGGTTAGGGAATAAAATTTGATTCTAAAAAAATAATATGAAAATCAATTCTAGTTGATTCAGTACACTCCTTAATATTTCAACAGTTGATATTTAATTAGTTAACTGGGATAGATGATATCTTTAAGATTTATTGGTGTTGGTGCTTCATTTTACTATGTTTTGCTATTTTCTGTTATCTGACTATAGCCTTTAGATGTTAATGGAAGCTTTTGATTCCTAAAGCTCTATATGTCACAGAAAGGGAAACTAGATGCTCTCAACACTGTTTTTCTTAGATGTTTTTTTCCTATAAGCATTTAAAAGTCTCTTTCTCAGTCCCTTCTAATAGCTACAGATGGTATCCTTTTCAAAAAAAAAAACAGTAAACCTTCATCATTCCAACATCCTGGTGCTATCGGTGATCTCCTGTAACTGATAAGAGCATCTCTAGCTTGTTTTTATCTGACAGGTGTCAGACTCGAAAGCCACAAATGCACTGGGGTCATAATATACTTGTTCATGCCCTTACCTGTTTTCACTGGGAAGGTTAAAAAAAGAAACTGCTACTGTCTTCCTGGATGTGTGATTACTACTTAGGTTGAACTTGACAATCCTTGGAATGATGTGTGAAAAAGCTGGGAGGGCACTTGGGGAAAATTCCCGAACCAAATACTAAAAGGTATCAAGGTAATAAACACAAAGAGTGCAGAGAAAATAGAATTCTTTTAATTACTGCAATCAATAACAGCAGTTTTAAAACTCCATTTGAAAGAAAAGAAAGCAAAAGTTGTAGTTTCTGTGAAAAAAAAAAATTGTCACAATTCAGCAATTAATCTTACATAGTTAATATGGAAATGATTTTTAAAGAATCATGACACTTGTTGCAAACATTTTCTTTTGATAGCACCTCACAATCACACTTAAAAATTACATTTTTGTCCTCAGAGGGATAATTACAAGATCAACATTGCACAAATCATTATATCCCTGTTTTATGATTGGTTTTTCTTCTCCAATATTAATGATTTTTAGTACCCTTTTTAGAAAGGAGAAAAAAGAACACTGGAATATTTTAGAGTGATTTTTATAATCCCTGATTTAATTCTGTTGAAGTTCCTCCATTAACTAAAGATGGAAATTGTCCTTCTCACTGTTTTTGTCAAGATACATAATTTATTTCATCATTAGTTCCAAATTGTCATCCATTTACCAAGCCTAGAAAAAAATTATTTAAAAGAAATGTTTGACATTTGAGATTACTCAGAGAAAAAGAGACATACATTTAACAATATGTGTGTCTTTTAAAGGAGATTATGCAGATAGTTAGGGAACAAAACAGTAAAGCCCTTCCAGATTTTTACACTTTTTAATCTTAAGAAACTTCCTTGACATTGGAAGTTATTCTTGCTGTTGATTATAATAACTTCTTCTAAAATGTATAGGTATCTTTAAAACAGGTTACCTTTATACTGACCAGATGAAAATTCAAATCTCTATCTCATTGTTTTTAACTGTAAATACACTTTCAATGGCATACCACATAACTGAGAATATACACCTCATGAGAAATGAAGGTCTAAAGCACATTCACCCCATTAGCTTTCAACTCTGACAAGATTAAATATTGTTTTCCTTAAATTGATTTTATGTATTCCTGCTGTTTTTACTGAATCCTTCAGTTTGTAGTTTGGTTATCTTACTCTTTGCTTGAAAGACATCCACTGCGAGAATGCTAGAAAATGGGGGGAAAATGCACCATTGTTCCAATGTAATAGATATTGTTTTAGAATATTTGTCCTTGAGTTTAAAATAAAAGATATGTTAATAAGTGCCCCATTCAAGACTTTCCTCTCCAACACTAAGAAGCTTGTTTTCATTTGATGAAAACTATTAATGCTAAAACAAAAATTGTTTTGAATTCATTTATAAGGGATATACACCTACCTCTTTAGTTAAAATCAGTGATCCATTAAGGCTTTCTAGCTTTTCTCCAAGCTGTAAGCATACTGAGTATTTAAGTATGAATAAGAGTGAAGGTGGGGGGTAGGTTTAGCTAAATAAAAGATTGTTTGATATCTTGGGGTTCTTTGAAGAGTTTTATAGGCTTAGAGTTCACAGTTTGAATGAAGGACATTTTTTTAAACCTTTATATATAGAAGTTTGTTAACCTGCATTTCAATTATGGAATAATTAATTAATTACACTAATTACTTCACTAAAATTTTTACACTGTGAGCAACCTAAGTTTAACTCAAAAATTAGTGATAGATTTGATATTGAAATAATTAAAATTGTCTTAGGGTGTCAATAATTCTTATTTTTCAGCATAGAATGTTAACTTTACATGAAAAATATTCAGGTATCTGTTCTGAAATATTAGTTTAGTATTTATCAATGTTTCTAAATGTTAAACTACCAAACTAATGCACCTAAAAAGACCAGATATCTACATTTTGCATTGTTTTAGCTTTGGGAATTTGCAAATATTGGCACTTAAAGAAAATGAAAGTGTTTACTTTAAATAAATTTTATGAAGAAACTTGATTCTTATGTTAAAAAATTAAAAGTAAAGCACACGGAAGAGTAAATGGCAAAAGATGTGATCCACCTTTGGAAATTTTGCCCTTTTAAAAAAGTATTTTAATATAATCAATATATGCCAAAAATTGTATAAATTGAAGAAAGAAAAAAATATTGTTCTTTACTGAATTTTTGCAAAATTCTACTATATTAAAGCTGTTTTTAAAAGCTTTTATTCTTTATAAGAGCTTACTAAGAATAGTTAAATAAGTCTTCAAACACACAAAGCAATTAAAATGAATCTTGCAGACTTCTGTGAAATAATTTTATCAACAACAACCAAAAAAAAAAAAAAAAAGGCAAACAGAGTTATACTCGTTTCAACATTGACAAAATCAATGAGAAATAGAAAATTTACTCTCATCCTGCTCAGAATGCGTTCCCTTTTGAGCAAAACTCTCTGCTATAGTAATTCTCTCTCTAAGGATAACCGAGTTTAAGATGCTGAACTTTCCATTGGCTTATTACTTTATCATGATAGTGACTTAGAATTTTAACAAAATTATAACTTTGAAATATTTTTCAGTCTTTATTAACTATAAACTGTTGTGTGGTCTGTACAAATGACTTAGAATAGAGAAATAAGTCCTATAGGATGGGTCTGGCTATATTTTTTTGAGTTGCTTTGCTTGATTTTGTTATTTATTGTCATCTACAGAAACTGAAACGGGACATTTTATTATAAGTTTCTATGATAGAGCATATTTTATTAAAATAGTCCATGATAAAGCTATGACAGTCCATGTAAAAACTATGAAATCTGCCTGAGCTTAGTTTTATTCTTATTGTATTTTAGTCCACAAATAGAAATATAGTTGGATGTACCTAAAATTAATCTTCAAAATACTAACAACACTGACAGGGAAAATTAAAATTCTACTATATTAAAGCAAAGTTGTTCTTAAACTCTAATTATCTTATTTAATACTATTTTAATAAATCTTAAATGTCTAATTGATTGTTTCAAGTCAAAAATTTCCATAAAATTAAATGACTCACAAAACTTAGATTTTTAAAAATATTAAAGACAATGTTTGAATTCTGTTTCATTTAGCTATGCAACTTAAAGTAAAGATATTTCTTAAAAATACATTTAAATAAATATTAGTGTGATAATTAGCATTTGACTTAATGAAAAATTACTCAACAAATTGCAATGCTAAAGGACAAAAGAATTTCTATTCTTTCTTGAAATTTAAATTGCTAAAATAAAGGATTCATTGTTCATATTGAAGTGTTGCAAGACTCATTTTAATTTTAAATTGAGAAACTTAAAAATACCATTGTAATTTTTTTCATAAATGAATATTCTTTGGTATCAAACTGTGAAAAATACTTACTTAGGCCAAGTGTTCAAATGCAAACCGAGATGGATTGCTTCATATTTAAAGAAGTCCTAAGACACAGACAGAATATTATAATTTTAAAAAATATATAGATATAATTTTATAATATATTTATTAAAATATAAATATAATTTAAAGAAAATATAGGGTGAATATTTTTAGTCTTGTCATTTTTTAATTAGTTGGATACAAGTTACATTGTCATGTGAAAAGTTCAATCTTTAAAGAAATATAGCTCAATATTTAAATTAGGCTATTTTCTTCTTATTTTGGTGGTCTGTGTTACATTACTAGTTATTTATACATCTTTTGAAATGTATGCAAACTGCAACTAGCTCCAATTCTGGATGAATGTATTGACTTGTATTTTATTTGTGGTAACTGACAGAAAAGGATGTCAAAAATCTAATTCTTAACTGTAATTCATGTTGGTTTTATTTTAGTGTTTTTCTGATATAAGTATAGATCGCTATAGTTTGAAATCACTAAATAGCTTTTTGTTCCATAGTCCACATTCTAAGAATGATCAGACTTGCAATATATACTTCATGAATATTTTTAGATTTGTCAAAAAGCAACGAAATAAATTTTAACTATAAATTACTGCCTTATTTATCTACACAGATTGCAGTTGAATAAAATTTCAAAAAAAAAACCCCCAAAAAACACTTTTCCTAACTTTAACTTTTTTCTCGCATTAGAAAGTTTTTCATATAAACTGGTCTGAGTTACTTGGTCAGGAGCAGATTGTATAGTAACGAATGAGAAAATTCTAGAATGAAAAATAGAACAGAATCTTCCAGAAATAACATGAAGCAATTAAACACAGAGGACGTTTTCTGACATAATAAAGGCTATAAGCTCCTTGGATTATTATATACAGAAGTTGTTTTCTTAAAATATTTACTAACGCATTCTTAACAGGCTCAGTGATTTTATATCTTTGCATATCACATATTTCATGCATACATATACGTATATGTGTATATATCATATTCTATAAGATATTATATATTTAATATTAATGTTTGCAATATGAGCAGTTAAAATCTTTAGCTTTTAAAGTGTGAAAATATTTTACATTCAACAAAGTAAGTAAGGTTGTATGAAATAAATCATTTCAAACATTTTGTTGGGCTGGAGTTAAATGACCTCACTGTCATTGTATCTTCCTTTGGAACACATAATGAATAGATAGATCTACAAAGTAAAAATTTGAATTGAAAATGCATTATTACTTAAGCCAAAGACTTTTCTGATTAATTTAGTTTACTGATTTGGAGCCCATTAAACAAGGAGAAAAGTTGCCTGTTTTCAAAGTACTGAATTGAGGATTACCATTATTTTGAGGAGGCCACCCTACTACTATAGGGCAATGTAATCGACGTTGAATTAAGTCAAGCTCTAGTCCGAAAAGAATAAACTGTATTCGTCAGTAAATGTTCTTAATGGGAATCCTGAAAATATTTCATTATTCCTAATTAAATTAAGAGGCCATGAACACTTAACCATGGGCCCACATTCATGTTCAAGTATATATTATCAGCAAAATCATAAGAAATGGTGCATTGGGTCCTGATTTCAACCTGCATTTTTTTTTCAAATGAAAAATAGGCTTCTTAGCTTTACAGACACTTACTCTGTATACCGTTCTGAAACTTTACAATGTCATTGGCTATGTACTACCAACAGAAACCTGCTTAAGCCAACATGTTAATTAAATGTTAATTTATAAATATTTATACTGGCTTTATGTTAATATGAAGTTCAATTATATTGGCCTTATCTATATAAATAATGGATGTGCAGCCCTATCAATAAGTGTATCTCAGAAGCAGTGTATAACATTCCAAGCATGTTTATAGGCAAGCATTGTTTCGCATTTTCATCTACGTCCACAATCAGTGCATGGAGGGGTATAAGAGACCTGCTTTCCAGGTGTTTTCAGCATCAGAGGTGATGCGGCCAAATCCTTAGCACAATGCCAGTAAGCCGTGCAGAAGTGGAAGGAGTTACTAGCAGTGTTATTAGAAGGTTTCTCTTGGTAAGAGCACCACTCATACAAAGTCCAAAGGGAGCTCACTCACTCATACACATCTTCAAGGTAACTCCTCACACCCATCACACATTTTATCAGTATAATATGCACTGCCATTTAGGGTCACACATTGCATAAGGGAAAAAATTGGTGCAGGGTGAATGCATTTCTGATAAAATATACGTAGATGGCTTGGGACATGACTCTAGAGCAGAATGTACACATAGCAACAAACCAAAGCCTGTGTCTTAACACAATCCACAGCTGTATTTATACATATTGGCAACAAGAAGGAACTGTGCAAACTGAACAAACTGCATAGTCATACTGTACACTTCTCCCTGATTTGCTCTGTCTTGCTCTCTCTAGTAAAATGGTCAGGGGACTCTGGTAGACACGCAGGCAAAGGGTATCAGGCCACACAGTCTATTTGGTGCCCTTTCTGATACAATTGCTGTCAATGGCAGTTTGGGGCGAAGAGATGGAGCATGTGTGTGATCTGATGAGTTTGGTTCAATGGGGGCTGCTTCTGCAGGCAGCTAAATTAAAAACCTCCCTGCAATTTTGATTTTAATCACCCCCTCTGAGGCTGTAATTGGTGATGGTCACTTAACTCTTTCTCCCCTTCTAAATTCACATGTGCAGTGTCCCTTTATCCATGTGTTTTTTAGATCTCTCCAAAAGAATTCAAATGGCATGGAGTACATAGGCTTGCCAACACAGTATTAAGACAGGAGGGTTTCAACTCCATCAGATCTCAACAGTCTAATGCATTTTTCCCTTTCTTTTGAGTAAGAGAAAGGCGGGAACATCTTTAAAACAAAAGTGACATACATTTTGGCATTTTCAAATGTTGATGCGAAAAGCCCACATTTATAAAAGAGCAAAGGATTGTATTGTGTACATTGGACCTATGGTCTGTGAAATTGATGAAGTCCTTTGGAAATTGAAAAGCACTCTAAGAAACATTTAGAACTGAAGATCAAGCTAGAGAAAATCTAATTAAAAAAAAAATTCCAAGTGTAGAAAACCTAGTGACACTCTAAAAATGCTCAATGAAACCAAAGCAGGGCTCTCTGACAGCTAAGAGTGCTTGCAGCATTGATGCTTCCTTTTCTACATTTCTTTTTGAACACAGAGTGATAAGTTATTGGGAGTTACAGACAAACTAGGATGATTATAGAAGATACCCAAATTCCGATGCAGTCTGCAAGGTGATGGTAGGGGTGAGGTGGAGGATTAGCTGAGTTTAATAAGCATATTTACTGAGCTGTAGCAGGCCTGGGAGATGCGCACACACGCCGATGAGGCTCTTTGCCTGCTCATAAGGAGCTCGCTGTCTCTGGGGAAGAGAGCGGCCAGTCAGAGGGACATATTACTCAAATCTAGATGGAAGAACGCCGTAACAGAAACACACACAAATACACAGGAGGCAGGCAGCAAGGGCCACGAAGAAAGCCACGAGCGGCAGAGGAGTCCATATTTCAGCCAGTAAAGACACCCGAGACATAAAACGAGGCCTCTCTCACATCGCGGTGCTTTAATTGATACAACTGAGACTTGTAAAGTCATCTTCGCGACCCAAAGGATGACCTTCCGCCAAGACCGGGCCAGCCGGTGAATGGAGCGCCGTGGCCTGGGCGTGTCGGGAAACCCCAGCGGTTTTCTCAGGCTTGAACCCCGGGCCCAGGGTCAGGAGGCAACTGGGTTAAAAGGGGAAAGAGAGAGAAATGCGGTTGGGAGAGACAGCCTGATTCCCTGCCCAGCAGAACAAGCCTCCCTGTCGGAGCGGACTCACAGAGTATTTGACAAGCATATTGTGAATGCCGAACCTCAGCTGCCTCTGTGTCTGGGAGAGAGCAGAATGAGGAAGTCATTTTCCAATTCGTTTTGAAGACAGTCCTCTGTCGCATTTACACAACAGGCCAATCCCTCTGGAGGGGAAGTTAGAAACCGTCATCAGACCTGCGCTGGATGCTGCGCGCGGTCACCGCGGTGGGGTAGCTAAGGACCATCCTACCCCGACCAGCCACTGACTCTGTGGGACAACAGTGTGACACGTACCTACCCCGTGGGTCTGCAGTGTGAGTTTAAAACATCCATCCCCTTCACTACTTTCTCTGGCCGTACAGACTAAGAACTCTGCGAGCCTCAGATATTTACAAATTCATAACAGGATCTGCAGGATCTCCTGGTCCCCAGGTCTGTGAACATTAGAGTTGAAAAAAATCCAGACAGATCCCTCTTTTATTTCATCAGGAGAGGAAACTGAGGCCTTAGGAGAAGTAACTTGCCCACGTCAGTAACTTGCGACCCGTGAAGGGGAGATGGGAACCCACGTGGCTGAGGTCTTTGTTCAGTGCTGTTTCTACAACATGAAAGAATCTGTTATCCTTCTGATTCTGGCTCATAAGGCCTTCATTTAGCCTACACAGAGCCAGACACTCTAGAGAGATACGACAGTGAACCTGTTGTAATTCCAGTCCTCGAAGAACTCTTGCAGCCTTTGGGAGTGACAGAGAAATGATGAGAAGCTGCAGCAGAGTATACAGCTGAACTTGGCACTGGCTGGGTCCTCGATAGGCAAAGAATAAGACTGAGGGCAGGAGGAGAAGCAGGCAGCAGAGGATGAGATGGTTGGATGACATCACTGACTCAGTGGACATAAGTTTGAGCAAACTCTGGGAGATAGTGAAGGACAGGGAAGCCTAGCGTGCTGCAGCTCATGGGGTCGCAAAGAGCTGGACACGACTTAGTGACTGAACAATGAAAAGGCTGTGTCAGTTACCACTTTTCATTTCCCAGTTTCTACTCCTTCCTCCACCAGATATTGTGCCTGGAAAATTTTCGACTGTTCCACACGTGGTGCTAGAAATCCCTAAGTGATCCAGCCAAGAGATGAACACACATTCAGCATCAAACGAGAGACACAGGCCAAGTAGGCACAGATACAGCCTGTCCTATTTGAGAAAAGACTCAAGCCCAGAAGCCAGCTGTAGATCGCTCAGCAAAACGGATCAATACTGATCATGGCTTTGCATGTGTTTAGTCATGGAGCGAGCTGCAAAGACGCCTGAGAGCAAATTGTATCTGTTGGGTTACGTAGTGCGTTGGTATCCTGCTTTCTTCTCCTCACCCTGGGCCTCGTGCTCCACAAAGCTGGGGGGAATGCAGGATAACAGCCGCAGAGGCTCACAGACCACGCCACGCAGAGCACAGCGCCCTGAGCCAAACAGATCTTTGCTCTTCATCCCACCGTGGAGCACGCACTGGAGATTATTGATGCCAAGTACTTTCCTTCTGGAATTTTAAATATCCTCCCACTGAGCAGGAAATCATATACCATCTAGGGTTCTGATGCGAGCAGCATGAGTTTCCTGCAGCTTTGTGGGAGACATATGGAAGTGGTGTTACCTCTTTTGTGAGTTGCCAGCCCAAATGCATGGACCGTCTCTTCCTCAGAAGGTATGCGCTTCTTTTCCAAAGGATTTTCTTTATGGCAATCATCTTGCAGGGCCTGGTGGCAAGTCAGTAAGTTGGCTACAAGGCCCCCTGTGGGAAAGACCGTTATCCTGGAGAACGGTGCAGAGGCAACCCTTTTCTTCCAGACTGGCAACAGATTATGTGTATCCAACTCCCCTTCCCTGGCTGGAATGAGAGGTAAGGGGGCCTTTTCTCCTGGTGGAAGACTCTCTTACCCACATAAGATGTCCTGAAAGTGAGGTGTGAAGAGATGAGGCTGTGAGCACATAGAAAATTTAACCGAAGGCAACGCCAGAGATGGGGGCTTCGGACCGCAGCTGCACTCCAGGGTTCCCTGTGGCTTGACTGAAGCTCCATTTGCCAGCCAGGAGTGGGTTTTGATGAGTGTTATTGCCACAAGATTTTTCTAGAGGGGTGGAGGAATTATTGGTAGGAGTCTCCACATGACTATAGAACCTCCAGACGTAGGGTCTAAGAAGGCCCTGCTGTTATTTTGTCCACTGCTGCGTTCCCAGAAAGAAGAGCAGCCGGGCACTCCCCTGCCACATCCAGGAGACACGCGGCCCAAGATCGGGGAAAGCTCTCCCCATCTGCTCCAGCGACCGCATCTCCCTCATGCGTGTCGGAGCTACCAGGGAAGCAGCCAATAGATGGAACACAGAATAAGAATCGGACCATTATAAGATGTTTAGCACAAGCCAGTCTCCTTTTTAGGCATCTCTATTTACTTTAACTTCAATGAACAGTATGAGGCAAGTACTGTTATCACTTCCATTTTTCAGAGGAGAAAAGTGAAACAAAGAGAAGTGACTAAGCTGGCAGGAACACACAGCTAATCGTTGACAGGTCTTGGATAATGAACCCAGCAGTCTACTACACGGCATCAATACATTCTTTTCTCAAAACTGACAGGCTCTTTCTGGACAGGAAGGGATCCAGACCTAGAGAAAAATTCTAGTGGGAAATAGATGACCAACATGAAGAACAATGGGTAATGATGACTCCCTCAAACTCTTCCTTTATACATACCTTCAATTGCTTGGATGATGGTGGGGGTGATTTCTCTACCTCTCTCTCTCTCTCCTCCCTATTTCTGAACTCTCACACCACTATAATAAACACTATAGCATACTTCAAGGTAAAGACAATGGACTTATTAGAAGCATCCATTCCCATTAATGCACGATAAAGGGAAATTTTTTAAAGGAAAAACTACAAGAATAGGAAAAACAGAAGTTGTCACACTAACATCAACATTTTCAAAAATGTAAGGCAGAAGGGAAAAAAAGCTGACACAGGAAAACAGAATTCTAACCTCGCACTGGAAAAGTAGACTACTGACCCAGTTCATCCCAGGCATCCCAAGAGGCTCAAGAATTGATGCTATCACACAGCTCTAGAAACAGTCGTGAATAAGAGATGCTAACAAAAAGTGAGAGAAATGGAAGTGTGTTTTCAAAACCCTCAGATTCCCAAATCATTTCTTCTCCTCCACCATGGTAGAAGATGAGAGTGAAAGTGAAAGTTGCTCAACCATGTCCAACTGTGTGACCCCATGGACTATATAGTCCATGGAATTCTCCAGGCCAGAATACTGGAGTGGGTAGCCTTTCCCTTCTCCAGGGGATCTTCCCAAGCCAGGGATTGAACCCAGGTCTCCCGCATTGCAGGCAGACTCTTTATCAGCCGAGCCACAAGGGAAGCCAAAGAATACTGAGCGGATAGCCTTTCCCTTCTCCGGGGGGTCTTCCCAACCCAGGAATC
Source organism: Okapia johnstoni (assembly GCA_024291935.2). Lineage (NCBI taxonomy): Eukaryota > Metazoa > Chordata > Mammalia > Artiodactyla > Giraffidae > Okapia > Okapia johnstoni. The sequence goes on from CM044326.1 coordinate 8,589,798, forward strand.
GAACCGGGGTCTCCTGCATTGCAGGCGGATTCTTTACCAACTGAGCTATGCGGGAAGCCCAGAAGATAAGAACTCCAATCTTTTTTTTCAGTATCCATTTACTTATTTTTCTTGCCTGGAAAGTCCCATGGACAGAGGAGCCTGGCATGCTACACTTCATGGGGTCACAAAGAGTCGGGTACAACTGAGCGACTGAGAAAGCGCATTTATTTATTTGGCAGCATCGGATCAGCCATGGGGTCAGTAGCTGTGGTGTGCAGCCTTTCTGTTTGCAGTGTGAAGGCTTAGTTGCCCTGCATGTGGGATCTTAGTTCCCCAACCAGGGGTCGAACCCATGTCCTCTACATTGAAAGGTGGATTCTGAACCATGAACCACCAGGGATGTCCAGAGAACACCAATCTTTGAAGAAAGCAAAAAACAGTCTTTGAACTGGGAGAATACAAGGTATATCTGAGGGTGGGTATCACACGCAAACCAGGAGGATTCCAACACTGTCTGCTGAGGAGCCCGCAGCCCCTCATGCCCCATGGCTCCAGGATGCTGGCAGTTTGACTTTCAGGCAAGAGGTTAAAAGACTTTACCCACAGGTTAATACCTTCTCCCCAAAGGAAAGGCTGAAAGATGCTAACATTGGAGATTCCCAACTAAATGGCCAAGATACACCACACTACAGTCTAGCTCCCAGGCAGCAAGGTCAGTCAGCTTTTAAAATTCCTTTCTCTTGAACACAGAAGACAAAGGGAAATGGCGACACCAGCAAAGTCTATCACATGAAAGACAGGAATGAGAACACACAAACAGGAAAAGCAACTTGGAGGTCAGAGAAGATCAAATAATACCCCTCAGAAATAGGAGAAATGATGCTACTAGAAGCGATTTTTTGAAAGTTAGGAGCAAAATAAAATGATATCCTGTCAGATATTACTTTTTTTTTAATGGAACATTCAGAAAACTAACAAAAAAGTATTAGAAATTAAAAGTATAATAACAGAAATAAAAATATCAGAATAGAAGGGTTAGGAGTTAAAGCTCACAAAATCTGAAAGAATAAAGCAGAGCGACAAAAAGAAAATATGTGAACAAGATCTACCTACGACCTTTCATATCTCAGTTCAGAAGTTCTAGGATAAGCAAGCAGAGAAATGGGAAGGAAGGAAATCATCAAAGAAGTAATTCAAGAAATTTTTTTCCCCAGAGCTGAAGGATATAGATTTCCAGATGGAAAGATCCCGCTGTATGTTGAATATAACAGATGAAAGATCCACACAGACACATCACTGTGAAAGTTCAGAATTCTGGTGACACAGATAAGATCCTACCACCTGTAGATGGAAGACAGCTGGGCATATAGATCAAACCAGTCCACCCTAAAGGAAATCAACCCTGAATATTCACTTGAAGGACTGATGCTGAAGCTGAAGCTCCAATACTTTGGCCACCTGATGAGAAGAACCTACTCATTTAAAGACCCCAATGCTGGGAAAGATTGAAGGCAGGAGGAGAAGGGGACAACAGAGGAGAGGATGGTTGGATGGTATCACTGACGTAATGGACCCGAGTTTGAGCAAACTCCAGGAAATATTGAAGAACAGGGAAGCCTGGCATGCTGCAGTCCATGGGGTCACAAAGAGTTGGATGCGACTTAGTGACTGAACAGCAACATAGAAAGAATCAGGAATCAGAGGGCTTTGAGCTTTCTAATAGTAATACTAGAAGTTAGAAGTCAATAGAACAATGTCTTCAACAGTGGAGTAAGGGGAAAATTACATCCTAAAATTCTATTTCTAACAAAACTAACAAACGTGAAAATGAATACAAACATTTTCAGACATGCTGTGTCAAAAAAAAAAAATTTCCCTCCTATGCTCTGTCTGAGGAAGTTACTAAAGGATGTGCACCACAAAAACAAGGGAATAAACCAAGGAAGAGGAAGGTGTAGGAGAGAGAAAATAAGATCTAATACAGGAGAACAAAAAGAAGCTCCAAAGATGATTAAACGGTGGCACAATGGCAACTGAGCCCTTGGTGAAGATGGCACCCAGACCCGACAAAGCAACTCTAGGCAAGATGAAGGCAGCTCCAGGAGGAAGGATAAAATTAATAGAATACATGGTATATCGTAGATTGGCATCTTTACAAGTCTCCATGTTTTTCTTACCAGCCAGATTCTGACCCTAAAACCCTCTTATGTGGATTCACCGCTAGTCAGCAAAAATGAAAGACAGACACCTGAGTTCAAATGCTGTCCTCTGCATTCAGATCTGCACTTTGCAGAGACAGGTAGCTTCTTGCAAAGGATGTAAAAAATAATCTGCATTCACAAACAACTTTTCACAAAAACAAGGCACATTTTATTTTCTGAAGCAAGAAAAGCACTGAACAATTTTCATTGACCATATGGAAATCATGAGATAAGTGTGTATTTGTGGGCAGGAAAGATTAATACGAGGAGGTTGCTAGATCAGGGCACAGTAAGGGGTTCCAACAGTTAAGAAGACAGTAACAATGATTCAGTTTTAAGCTGGAACTAAGAACGTAACTGTCTACGTTGGGGCAGGGGAGGCTGAGCCTAGGAGGGCTCCAACAGTGGTATATATCAAATAAAAGAAGTTCTTATCCTTGTGATGTCAGACAGCTGTTTGCCATTTCTCCTGAAAGCAGCAGGAAATTGGCTTAAACTGCAAAGATCTGAGTTAGACATAAGGAAAAAATTCCTGACAGTAGGGGTTGTTAAACAATGGAACAAGTTAGCAATAACAATTGTGGAGAATGGGTTTCCCAGGGCTCTTTGGACATTGCACCCCATTTGTCTGGAAGGTTTTGATATAACCTTGCTTACTGGAGACCTTTGAGGATCCTTTCCAGTACTCTGGTCTTTAATTAGTTCAGCATGTTTGTACATTAATAGCATTATAATCCTGATCATAACTGATTAAAAGACAAAAATCAATTTCCCACTCAAATCCCTCTAACAAGAAGGTGTTTTGCTCCCCAGTATATAAGAATTGGGATGGTCTGCACATTTTCATACGTATGTTTTTAATTTCCTTAGGGAAGTTTTAAAACTGAGATTTCCATAAACCAAAGTTTAGCCCAAGAATACATTGAATTATAAACTGGTGGAAATGCTGAATACAGATGTATAATGGAAACATTAACAGGGCTTTAGCAGTGATGGCAATAGCATGTCACTACAATGCAAGGAAATCGTGTTAAAGTAACTGCTATTGTAGATAAGGGGGTGCCGCTCTTAATGATGGATTTTTCATGCATTACTTCTATGCTTTTAACATTTTTTCCATCATGAATAGTGACCTTGGAATAATGCTAAGAACCATATTTTGTATTTAACCTAAATACCAAATTTAAAGACTCAAATAGATAATACAAAAGACTTGATTCCATGTTGCTGAAGACTGTGCAAGGTCATAGAAAGCATCTGCAAACTCATATGTAATGGAAGTAAACCTTTTTTATTGAAAATATGCAATGCATAACTACTGTCTTCCAACAAAGCCAGTGATACTTCATGGAAAGGAAAAAAATGAAACTGAACTGATAACTAGATATCATGTTGGTACAAGGACAGATGGAAGGAGCTTCAGCCATCCCTCTGATAATTCTTACAGTCCCTCCAAAGCCACCCTTAAACTGTTTAAAGCAAATATGGTATATTTGCAATTACAGCTTCCAGTGAATTCCCTTAATGCTTCTTCCAACCAAATTCCTAAGACCTTCCTCCACCTAAATTCTAGAACTATGGTGTGTATCAAGGAAAACAAATAAAATAAATTGTGTATGCATTTATTCTGGTCCTAGGAAAAACTAAGATGGATTCATTTAAAATTTGTCGACTCAAACCACTTCCCTTAAAATACTCATCCCTTCTTTCCCCCACCATCTCAGCCCTCCTCTGTGACTGGCACACTCACATCACTTCTGTTTTACTTGGTCTGTCCCTGCTCTGATTCTGCTCACTCCACTTCATGTTCTAGTCTCTTTCTCTTGGAATCAGGATGCCAAACAGCCGTCCTGATAAATTCGCTGATCTAGTGGGAAATAGGTAGGTAAGAAGAGGGACACATGCTATGAACCAGATGGCCTGATATTAAATACCAACAGCTCCACCTTGATCTGTGAGCCTTTGGACAGTGTATTTAACCTCTTCATGCTTGTATGGCCTCCTCTATAAGATGGAGATGCTGATAATACCTCTCTCTTAGGGTTATTGGAAGATTAAATGAGTTAATACGCATAAGCAATGTTAACTGGAGAAGGAAATGGCAACCCACTCCAGTCCTCTTGCCTGGAGAATTCCAAGGACAGAGGAGCCTGGCGGGCTACAGTCCATGGGATCGCGAAGAGTTGGACACGACTGTGTGACTAACTTTCAATGTTAATACACAGAAAGTGAAGAGGAACTAAAGAGCCTCTTGATGACAGTGAAAGAGGAGAGTGAAACACCTGGCTTAAAACTTAGCATTCAAAACACTAAGATCATGGCCTCTGGTCTCATCACTTCATCACTTCACAGCAAATAGATGAGGAATCAATGGAAACAATGACAGACTTTGTTTTCTTGGGCTTCAAAAGTCACTGTTGGTGGTGACTGAAGCCATGGACACTCACTCTTAGGAAGACACTTACTTCTAGGAAAATACTCGCTCCTGGGAAAAAACACTAGAAGAAACACTCCTAGGAAAAGACACTTGCTCCTTGGAAGGAAAGCTATGACAAACCTAGACAGCATATTAAAAAGCAGAGACATCACTTTGCCAAAAAGGTCTGTTAGCTATGGTTTTTCCAGTAGTCATGTATGGATGTGAGAGTTGGACCATAGAGAAGGCTGAGCATCGAAGAATTGACCCTTTCAAACTGTGGTGTTGGAGAAGACTCTTGAGGGTCCCTTGGACTGCAAGGAGGTCAAACCAGTCCATGCTAAAGGAAATCAACCCTGAATATTCATTGGAATGACTGATGCTGAAGTTGAAGCTCCAATACTTTGACCACCTCGTGTGAAGAGCCGACACATTGGAAAAGACCCTGAGGCGGGGAAAGATTGAGGGCAGGAGGTAAAGAGGGTGACAGAGGATGAGATGGTCGGATGGCATCATCAACTCAATGGACATGAGTTTGAGCAAACTCTGGGTGATACTTAAGGACAGGGGAACCTAGCATGCTGCAGTCCATGGGGTCGCCAAGTCTCAGACATGACTAAGTGACTGAACAACAACAAAGGACTTCAACCCAGTGCTCTGTGACAACCTAGAGGGGTGGGATGGGATGAGGAGTGGGAGGGAGATTCAAGAGGGAGGGGACTTATGGCTGATTCATGTTGTTTTATGGCAGAAACCAACACAACATTGTAAAGCAACTATCCTCCAATTAAAAATAAATTTTAAAAAATAACACCAATTTTCCCCTTGCTAATTACATACGTTCATTGTCTGAAAGTTTGAAGCTATAGAAATGCATAATGAAGAAAACAAAAATTACCTCTAGCTCTACAAAAGTAAAGAAGATCCTAACTGCATCTGTTTAACGGTAAGGACTAGGCATTTTCTAAATTAATCCTCACAACAATCCTGTGAGCTAAGGATGTTTATTCATGTTTTTAGGTGAGAGACAGGCCCACAGAGTTGATGAACTGTAGATCTTGGATCAGAAACTGCATCTGCTTGTTTCAGAGCTGATACTCTTGACTCTTAGCTTCTCTAACCTCCTACAGAGCTTATATACATGTTCAGCCTGTCATGATTCTTCAGTGTAACCAAATTAAGGTTGTACACTATCACAGTCTAAAACGTCAACTATTTAAGGAAAGAAAGCAGTCAACGAAAGTAAGATTTTGATTAAGCTGGTTTGAGAACTTGTTTCTCTGATTCTCCTCTTCTCCCATGAGTGAGTACTCAACAATGCATCCTCTAGAAGTACACCCACTCTCTTTCTGATTTATCTTACCCTGGGTCTCAGTGGGTTTCTTATTTATGTAAGCTTTATTTCAAAACCTGCTTGCGGAAGCTTCAGGCTAAGGGCTCGCTTTATACCCAGTCCACTCTCCCTTCCCAAAGCCACTTTCTTCTGCAGTATTTTTGTGTCTGCATGCCACACACGAGCTTGGAAACCCAGCAAGACATAAATCAACTCCAGGCCCACCATCAGGTGTGGGCAAGCTTCTTGGTTTCTTCACTTTTAAAAATAGGTAAAATTCATAAGATCTGGAAATTAAATGAAATAGTGTGTACAAAATCCCAAGCATATCAAGCATCCTCTGTAACAGCTATTGATGATGTTAGTCATGGTGAGGTTTTGATAATTTATTCTAAAAAAATTGGTACTTTAGTGGGACCAGAAGATTCATACTGACTTTCTTCCCTGGACGATACTAGGGAAACCTATTGACTTCTTGGCCTTTGTGTGTCTTTTTATCAGTCTCTATACTGGTAGCATACAACCTTTTTAGATATGAACACTCACTTTTAACACATACACAAAACTCGCTGGTGTCTCCCAGGATAATAGCTGGTAATTAAGAAAATAACTCTCATCAGACCTGTTTCCCATACACTGGGAACCTGTCTTCCAGCTTCTCATGACCCTCCTGTTCAGAAATTCTCTCTCCAAACACAATATGAAAAAACAGGTCTTTACTCATCAAATAGAATCACATTCCTACCTCCAGTTCTGCCTCTTGATGAGAGAATTACAGGGTCAGCTGGATTGGACAGTTGGCTATTCTCAAAATTTACTGTTCCCTTTACAGAAGATGTCTTGGTTTACTCTCACAGATGGTCCACCATGTCCATTGTTCATGAATTTTTTAACAGTTTAATACTCTAAAAACAACCTTATTTCCCTTTATTTTAAGTTCCTGGCAGAGCATGTGGGAAAGGAAAGATTTCACTTGACCCTTTGCACTCACAACATAAACATTCAATAAACATCTACATCTAATTTGGTTCTTAATGTTGAAATTTAAAGTAGACATTTGCATTCTCCATACACACCCAGCCCTTTCCCAGTTCTGACTTTTCTCTACCTAGAGGGGCTTCTCTTTATGTTCGAACTCAGTCATTGCTTCTAGGATCCAATATTGCTCCAACATCAGCTTCTTTAGAAAATGCCCCTCCCTTGAACTCCTGACAGCTTGCCCCCAGAGCAGACTAGGACTTTCTGTCCCTAGCCACACACGTGATACATCGATGCAATCGTGTGAAGCCAGCCTGCCAGATTACAACCACAATTTGGCACGACATTCTACCACCTTCCTTCTTATCCATGCCACCCACACTCTCACCCCTAATTTTCTGCGCCCTGCTCAAATCATTTTATTACACTTAAAGTGACGATCTCTAAGTCTAGGTCTTCTTTTTCTCTGTATTTCCACCCACCTGGGTTACAGTAGATACTCAGCTCTGGAGAACAGGATAGATGATATGTTTGCCAGCACCACTTTCTTCCTCTCCTTCCCACCTCCAATCGTTTCTCTGTGTCTCCATTTTCCTTCTGACAATGTTTGTCATTTTGCTTACAGCAAAGAAACTCGGGTTATCTCAGCACCCCACACTCACATACGTTCTCATCAAAACCAAACACAAAGTAAGTGCAAAGTAAAGGGCACAGATTTCCCATTACATCTGCTCTCTGGTCACATTTCAGTTCTAAACATATTTTCCATTGTTTTTTTCCTGGCTCAGTTAGGTTACTAGAATTACAAAGTGAAGATTATAAATACAAAGTCCTGTACCTGTGAGTTCACATGAGATTAGGATGCTGAACAGTGGGTCCAACTGATTTGTCTTAACCCACAGGACTGAAATGATTAACATAGGATATAGATATCAATTAACACCATATACAGATATGGATATGGACTTGGACATAGACATAAGTACAGATTCCAGCCATGTATATATCCTTGCTTGTTGTCTAATACATCACACAATTTGGGAACCACTTTAGGACTAATCAACAAAAACCATCAAACCCAGGTATTACTTTTTACCTAATTGCCTCCCTCTTTCTCAGAGGCCTCCACTCCATAGCATCAAACTGCTTTGACTAGAAGGAAGGGGTCAAGGTGCAAAGTGACAGCTGTGTTAATGTGGGTGTCACATAAATGCATTAGCGTGGAGAACCAAACAAGGGAAAATATTTTGATGAGCAAATGGCATTTAGAAATGTTAGTGCATTTAAAACATTTTCCCAGCATGGGTACATTAGCAGGGCCATGAGGCAGCGCTTCAGGGATTGTGAGCTTAAAAAGTTACCCTTGTTCTGACACCTAATAATAACCACCTTTGGAGAATAATAAAGCAGAGCAAAAACAGAATTGTTAGTCTCTGTGCCTGAAAATATTCCATAACTGTGACTCACACAGATAAAAAAAACATCTGTATGGTATATGTTTATTCTCTGCTGAATAAGAGGCTTTTGGCATAAAGAAACCTATCGTACGTAATTCTAGATGCCAGTGGTACTTGGGACCTTTCCCTGACATCTCCTACTTGAGGAGCAGATTGGCTGCAATACACGATGCTCATTGGCCAGAGAACATTTAAGCTCGTATCAGCTTTGGAGGCATTTTCACTCTCTGGGCTAAAGAAAAACCTCAACGTGTTGGAAAAGGAAAACTTTTCTCATCTTACATCTTTGATTCAATTGCCTCTTGCAACGAGTTCTGGAAATGCCTCCATTGTCATCAATTGCTTACATTTTTCACTGGAGGAATAAGATGATTGTTGGGAAGGATCGGGTTCTCAGGGTGCGATGATATTTAGGATTGTACAATCAAACGTCAAATGCCAGCTTGTTTGACAGAGCTATGTTTATAGGAGCAGGCTCCATGATGAGAAGAAGCTTTTAATTTAATTAACTTTCCATTTCCACTGGTATTGTTCATTTGGGCACCCTAAAATCTCCTGCCAAGCTTAAACATCATTGGAAAGCTCTTTATTTATCCCTAAAGCAGAGCATTCCAAATGTAGAAGACCACCGAAAGGATTAAAGATCCTGTGCCATTTTCTTAATCAACTCCTAAAACACCAAATTGGAGATCTCGGATCTTAAGTGTCTGCCCTCGACATACAGAGCTTCTTTGACGGAGTCCAGATTCTAACCAGGGGCCCTTGTACTTATCTCTGGGCAGTTGTTGTAAAGTTCAGACGAAAAGAGAGATTCCTTCTGGCCAAACCAGTAGGGGCTGTGATGAGCTAGCTGGAGTTTTCAGTCTTTCACAAAGACTTAAAAGGAATTATGGAGAAGACAAAACCTCAGTGTAAGTTCAGCTCTGAGACCAACGTCAGCCCACAGACAGGCTCGGTCTGGCAAGACAGAGCCAATCGTAGAGGAATACTCACATCTGGGGTACATCAGCTGGAGGACACGGATCCTGCCTGAGCCATGCTGTGGGGGGGGGACCAGGCAATGGGGTGGTTACTTTACTTTTCAAGGCCTGACAAGAGTTCTTTTCTATTATAGATAAATAAACTGAATACAGGATTATAAACCGATAGAAGTTCAGGATTGGGAAGGATCTTAGAGGTCGTACTGTCCAATTTCCTGCTTCTTCGGATGATCAGATCCCCACTCTCATATCTGCTTCAGCATCAGTAACACCAACTTCAGCGTCAGCACCACTATTAGAGCATTAATTAAATGGTCACTATGCTCAGCCCTCCTTAAGCATCATTCTACTCATGTGCTCATCAATTCTGCAACTTGGGTTTTATGAACCCATTTCACACATGAAGAAACTGAGAAATTAAATAATTTGCCAAATCAAGAGGAGCTGGAATTTGAATGTGGATTATTCTATCATTTCCCCAATGGGTCACCCAATGTCAATTTGAATCCAATAAGGAGCTCAGTACTGCCCAAAGCAGTCAATTCTATTTTACCACAGTTCCCATTGTGCCTCAATGAAATAAGCTGAAATTCTGTCCTTTGATTGGAATACTGCCTGCTAAATTTCTGAAGAACAGGTCTAATCCTTCATATGGAAACCCTGAAATCATCAGAAGACGTTAGTTATGCCTCTCTATTTAAATCCTCTTCCCTTCCAGCTTCCCTGGTGGCTGAGATGGTAACAAATTTGTCTGCAATGTGGGAGACCTGGGTTTGATCCCTGGGACAGGAAGATCCCCTGGAGGAGGGAATCACCACCCACTCCAGTATTCATACCTGGAGAATTCCATGGACTGAGGAGCCTGGCAGGCTTCGTACAGATCTTGGGGTTGCAAAGAGTCAGACAGGACTGAGCGACTAACACTTTCACTTTTTTTCATTTCCTTCCAGCTAAATTCCTCTTCTTTTTCTCCCTTCTTTAACAGCTTCTTGTTACTAATGATGTGAGATTCTGCCTTCAAAACCCAAGCTTTTCTAGAGCAGGAGTCATTTCTTACTCATCCCATATCCTCAAAACCTAACACTGTGTCTGTCCTTCAGTGAGTTGTCTATAAAAGTTAAAAGAAATAGGACGTGATCAATACAACCTTCAGTAGTAGGTTTTCAAAAGGTATTAAACACCTCGAATGTTTGTCTTTTAAATTGTGGCAACTTTTCACAGTTCTTTATAGAGCACGGAGCCAAGGAAAATGGAGTCTCCATGTGTGACATGGCTTTTAATTTGGATAAGACTAGCACATTCTTTCTAGGAAATGCTGTTGTGTATTAGTCACTCAGGCATGTCCAACTCTTTGCAACCCCATGGAGTCCGCCAGGCTTCTCTGTCCATGGAATTCTCCAGGCAAGAGTACTGGAGAGGGTTGCCATTTCCTTCTCCAAGGGATTTTCCCGACCCTGGGGTCGAAACCGGATCTCCTGCATTGCCTGCAGATTCTTCATAGTCTGAGCTGTATTACTCTTATCGCAGCACAGGATGGTGTTAGGATTTTGAGTGGCTGGTTACAGTACTGACTCATGCCAAAGTCAGGAGCAGTAAAGCTCTAGGTCATTGTGTATGGGCTTTCATAACCACCGCTATGCTGCAACAGTAGCTCTGAGACCTAAGGGCAGGACTTCACCCCCAGAAAACCGACACTAAGCCCATGCATGGTCTTGCCTGCTAAGATCCTGCAGTCTATCATGGAAAAGAGTCATTACCCTTTCCGCCTTTGTTTTGTTCCTGAATTGGTGAAATCAGACATCCACTATCTTACTCCTACCATGGAAGAAAGGTCTTTCACGTCTGGTTTTCCTTTTAGGCTCTTTCCCCACCAAAAAAAAAAAAAAAAAAAAAATCCCTCTTGACTCCTCATCAGCCGATGTTCCTGCCTCTTCATCTAGAATTAATTCTGATCCTTGAAAAGAGATTTTTATGGAACATCATACTCATGATCTGAGGATCGGGTCACTCTGTTTCATCCAGTTCTGCTCTCCTGGACTTTGGATTAATTCTTTGGTCCTCTGGCCCCTGGGTTGGTAATTAATTTAGTCCCTTAGTTGCACGAGGACATGTAAGTTCAATTAAATTAGATATGTACAGGAACAAACAAATGCTTAAAGTTATCAGCTGGACTTATAAGTTTGTTTCACACTCATGAAAAGTTGGAGAGTTTACTTCCGGGATGATTCCATCTTACATTGCTACTGAGAAATGGAGTATTTCCTGCCATATCAATAAACAAGGAAGTCACAGCCATCAAATGTGAATTTCTGAGCCCCGAGGGCACCCAGGAAGAAAAATTCCACCTATCTGGCGGCCATCTGCCACTCCTCATGATAAATACTGAGGAAGGAGCTGGGAGAGGTAGATATGAAAAATGCAAGATACTGGATGCACATATCTGAGATGCACATGAAAGAAATTATTTCAGTGAGCCCAGATTTTTGCTTCTTCCCATATCAGTCATTCAGCCATGTCTGACTCTTTGTGACCCCGTGGACTGCAGCATACCAGTCTTCCCTGTCCATCACCAACTCCCGGAGCCTGATCAAACTCAAGTCCATTGAGTCAGTGATGCCATCCAACCATCTCATCCTCTGTCGTCCCCTTCTCCTCCCACCTTCAATCTTTCCCAACATCAGGGTCTTTTCAAATGAGTCAGTTCTTTGCATAAGGTAGCCAAAGTATTGGAGTTTCAGCTTCAGCATCAGCCCTTCCAATGAATATTCAGGATTGATCTCTTTTGGAATGGGCTGGTTGGATCTCCTTGCAGTCCAAGGGACTCTCAAGAGTCTTCTCCAACACCACAGTTCAAAAGCATCAGTTCTTCTGTGCTCATCTTTCTTTACAGTATAACTCTCACATCCATACATGACTGCTAGAAAACCATAACTTTGACTAGATGGACCTTTGTGAGCAAAGTAATGTCTCTGTTTTTTAATATGCTGTCTAGGTTGGTCATACCTTTTCTTCCAAGGAGCAAGCGTCTTTTAATTTCAAGGCTGTAGTCACCATCTGCAGTGATTTGGGAGCCCTCCCCCCCCACCAAAAAAGTCTCTCACTGTTTCCATTGTTTCCCCATCTATTTGCCATGAAGTGATAGGACCAGATGCCATGAACTTCACTTTTTGAATGCTGAGTTTTATGCCAGCTTTTTCACTCTCCTCTTTCACTTTCATCAAGAGGTTCTTTAATTCTTCTTCACTTTCTGCCATGAGGGTGGTGTCATCTGCATACCTGAGGTTATCCATATTTCTCCTGGCAAACTTGATTCCAGCTTGTGCTTCATGCAGCCTGGCATTTTTCACATACTCCTTTCCCAGTTTGGAACCAGTCCATGTCCGATTCTAACTGTTTTTTCTTGACCTGCATACAAATGTTTTTAGGAGGCAGGTAATGTGGTCTAGTATTCCCATCTCGAAGAATTTTCCACTGTTTGTTGTGATCCGCACAGTCAAAGGTTTTGGTGTAGTCAATAAAGCAGAAGTAGATATTTTTCTGGAACTCTCTTGCTTTTTTGATGATCCAATGGATGTTGGCAATTGGATCTCTGGTTCCTCTGTCTTTTCTAAATTCAGCTTGAACATCTGGAAGTTCACTGAGCATTACTTTGCTAGCGTGTGAGATGAGTACAATTGTGCAGTAGTTTGAACATTCTTTGGCATTGACTTTCTTTGGGACTGGAATGAAAACTGACCTTTTCCAGTCCTGTGGCCACTGCTGAGTTTTCCAAATTTGCTGGCATATTGAGTGCAGCACTTTCACAGCATCATGTTTGAGGATTTGAAATAGCTCAACTGGAATTCCAACACCTCCCCTAGCTTTGTTTGTAGTGATGCTTCCTGAGACCCACTTGACTTCGCATTCCAGGATGCCTGGCTCTAGGTGAGAGATCACACCATCATGGTTATCTGGGTAATTAAATTCTTTTTTGTATAGTTCTTCTGTGTATTCTTGCCACCTCTTCTTAATATCTTCTGCTTCTATTAGGTCCATAGCATTTCTGCCTTTTATTGTGCCCATCTTTTTATGAAATATTCCCTTGGTATGTCTAATTTTCTTGAAGAGATCTCTAGTCTTTCCCATTCTATTGTTTTCCTCTAGTTCTTTGCATTGATTCTATACATAGAAAAGTGTTAAATTCCTTAACTTGCAACATCTGGTTTTCTTTAATTAACAATAATCTTTTGATGTTTGGACTACCTTCCCTTTGTTGCAAACTTCTATATAACCTGACTCCTCTCTCACCTCCTTGGAGCAGTTTTCTCAGGGTCACTTGCCATGCTGTCTCCCATATTTGAAGTCCTAAAAATTCCCACCAAATAAAACATAATTCTCAACTTTTAGGTTGTGATAATTTTTAAATTGGCACTACCATTTCAACGTGTGGCCACTACAGTTACCAGGGCAAGAGAAAGAACACAGGAAGTCCACACTTGCTCTTGGATGCTGCTTCCCAGAAGATGCACTAGCTATTTCCCATGAGGTCCATAGTCAGGACTTGAGAAAAGGTCCCCATCTAACAGCAGTGAAAACTTCTGTGTGCCTTAGAAAAAGAAAATGACATCAGACTTGATGGGACCAGAGTATTGTTTCTGCTGCAACTGTTGTCTTACATTCCTTCTTTCATCTTTTCTTCCGGGATTAATTCCTCCCCAAACCAAGCATATTGATGAGAACTATACTTTTCTGATGCTTCCTGCCTGCCATAGCTTTTTTTAATTTTTTTTTAAATTTAAGTATAATATCTTTTATAATGTTTCATGTGTGTAGCAAAGTGATTCAGTTATACATATACACACGCATATTAGTGTTAGTCACTCAGTCATGTCTGACTCTTTGTGATCCCATGAACTGTAGCCCTGAAACTACAGGAGACTGTAACCAGGTTCATCTGTCCATGGAATTATCCAGGCAAGAATACGGAAGTGGGTTGCCATTTCCTCCTGCAGTACATATATATACTTTTTCAGATTCTTTTCCATTGAAGGTTATTACTTTGCCTTAGTTCTTATCATCACCTCTTTTTAGATTTCTCACCAACAAGCTCAGAAGATCCCACACATCAATCAGGACTCTTGTCATGGACAACAGAAAATTCCACACACAGAGATTTAAGCAAGGAAGGTAATTTACTATCTCATGTAACAACATAGTCCAGATGTAGATTTAGTTCTGAATTCACAGCTCAGACGATGTCATCAAAACTTTTCTTCTCTCCATCTCTTGGGCTTTGCCTATCCCCATGTTAGCTTCATTCTTAGGCTCCACCTGTTAGGAGCTTAAGACAGAGACTCACATAATCATATCAAAGTGTTTCTGGGGCAGAGGGAGTTAATGAGTCCAGTTCCTACACAGATCAGTCAAAATTGCTGCGTGGGTTTTTCCTAGTTTCTGTTTAACCAGCCCAAACAGGTGCACATTCCTGAACCAACCACCATCTCTCATGAGATCTGCCACTTTGATTGGGCAGACAGGTCACATGATATTTCCTGGACCTTGATGTGGAATTCTGCAGGAGCCACGTGTACATAAAGTAGGGATAAAGTGGATCCTCAAATTGAAACCTTGTGCTGTTTCATAAATAGGTGAATAGGTGTTAGCACAGACGTGGACATAGACTGTCCACTAACTATCACTCACCTTTGTGTAAACCAGCCTCCAACAGCAGAGTTATACATCTACATGGCCTGAATCTCAATCACCATAGCCTTTGCCAGTTGACTTACTCCTCCTCCAGCCCCAGGAGTGATCTGCTTGCCAGGACCATATTTCATCTCAGTAGTCGGTTTAATTCTAGATCAAATGGCCAGTTGAACCATTCTCACCAGCAGAAACTAGCCAGATCTAATCTGTCATAGAGAGTGGATTGAAAAGAGCCTCGTGTCATACTACTAAAGACCACTTCAGGGTGAATAGCAATACATCTTCGCGCAACACTGTAAAAAGCAATCAATTCTTCAGCCCCTGATTTCACTACTCTCTGATTTCCATTTCTCCATGTTATTTTATGAGGCTTTGGCGAAAGACTGCCTCAGTTGTCTTTCTGAAGTCCATGCATTACTTCATCCTCCTGACTTGTAACTGTACCCAAGAAGGAAATGAAGTTATTAATCTGGCATGATTTATTCTCAGCAAATCCATCTAGTTTCTAAGACCGCCACTTCCTTTTGTCAAGGGCTCACAAACCATCCTCTTAATAATCCATTCTAGAATTTCACTCAGGATTGACATTAAGCTCACAGGTCTATAGTTTGCAAAATCCCCTTTCCCCCTTTTCAAAAGCCAGGGCTGTGCATGTCAGCCTCCTGTCTCTCAGCGCCTCCTCCTCTTTATGAGTGGCAGCTAATGGAGGATTTGCCTAATGTCTCTTAATGAGCCAGGATTAGAAGTCAGCAGACCGTGAGGGTCCAGCCTTTTGCTTCTCCTTTTCAGCCACAATGATTTCCCCACACTGTTTTTCCCTGAGATGAGAGCTCTGCTCCAGAACTGCCAAACCCCAGATCTCTCGACAGAAACTGGTCTCTCTTCCCTCTCTCTTTGACGTGCCTCTCCCGGGGCATTGGAACGGGGTTTGAGTCGGGGAACTGCCCAGCGCAGTCCTAATCTCCAAGGAGAAAAGATCCGAGTCACTGTCACTGCTGTAGCTGATTAGCATTTCCCCAGTTCATTTATGAATTGACTGTCATGAACTGATTTCACCTGGAGGCCCTCTGAACCTGATTGTGAACGAATTGGGGGTGGGGGAGGTTAGGATCACATCTGTGCAAAGGGCAGGTTGGAACTACTTGGTAAGCCTCACCATATAGGCACCCACGTTTTCCTGAAAACCTACTCTCTCTGAGTCAGTTTAATTTAGTGAACTGCCTTCCTTTTAGCTTTCTTTCCATTTTCTCATGTGGATGCCTTTACCTTTAAATAGTAGGTCAGGGGACTTCCCTGGTGCTCCAGTAGTTAAGACCTTGCCTTCCAGTGCGGGTTCCAGCCCTGGTCAGGGAGCTAAAATCATGCATGCCTCATGGCCAAAAAACCAAAATGTAAAACTGAAGCATCAGCGTAACAAATTCAATAGGGACTTTAAAAAAAGGTCTACATCAAAAAAAAAACTTAATATTAGCCTAATTTCCATTTCACTTTTAAAAATTGCAGCCAACTTAGCATAAGCTAATTAGAAAACCCACAATAACCACCATTTAGAGCTCAACTACCCCAAAATTAGGGCTTCCCTGATAGCTCAGCTGGTAAAGAATCAGCCTGCAATGCAGGAGACCCCAGTTCAATTCCTGGGTCAGGAAGATCTGCTGGAGCAAGGGATAGGCTACCCACTCCAGTATTCTTGGGCTTCCCTTGTGGCTCAGCTAGTAAAGAATCTGCCTGCAATGCGGGAGACCTGGATTTGATCCCTGGGTTGGGAAGATCCCTGGAGAAAGGAAAGGCTAACACTCCAGTATTCCGGCCTGGAGAATTCCATGGACTGTATAGTCCTTGGGGTCTCAAAGAGTCAGACAAGACTGAGCAACTTCCACTTTCACATTTTTTCACCCCAAAATCAGAGTAGCACTAGAGATATGTCTGGGTAGGACAGATATTCAAAGTGGTGTAAAGTGTACTTAATAGTGATAGCTCTGCAATTTCCGTGAGCATTTAGAATAAGAGTGATGTAATTAGGTTTTATTTGAGATTTTTCTTTGGATTTAAAAGGAAAGAATGGGGAAATCAATATACTTATTACCTTGCTATGAAGTAAAAATAAGTGAATCACCTGCCTGTTTTAATTTATCCTTTGAGCTGAGGAGAATAATATTCACTTCTCTGGATGATTATTTTTACATGATGCATAGACACTGTGCTAATTTTTAAAGGCTAAATTTAATATTTCCACAAAATAGAGAAACCATTTTTCACTCCTGACTCACAATATAATTGAGTATAGAAATGACATATTCGAGAAGGCAATGGCACCCACTCCAGGACTCTTGCCTGGAAAATCCCATGGACGGAGGAGCCTGCTAGGCTGCAGTCCATGGGGTCGCTGAGAGTCGGACGTGACTGAGCGACTTCACTTTCACTTTTCACTTTCATGCATTGGAGAAGGAAATGGCAACCCACTCCAGTGTTCTTGCCTGGAGAATCCCAGGGACGGTGGAGCCTGGTGGGCTGCCGTCTATGGGGTCGCACAGAGTCAGACACGACTGAAGCGACTTAGCAGCAGCAGCAGCAGAAATGACACATAAAAGTTGTAGGTAACCTTTTATGCCAATCTGTACATTTTTAACAGTTCCTTTACTTTGTGCCCCAGTGTGGATCTTATGAGAAAGAAAAAGTACCTTACAAGAAATAGCACCACCACCACCAACAACAAAGCAACAGACCAAGTGATAATAATTTTCCCTCTCTTCATATGGTGGGGGAGGGAGCACAGTTTGTTGAAGGAAGGGGGCACAAAAGTTTGAAGGGGCCAAGTTTACCAAAGCACCCTAACCATAGGTAAACTGAGGCAAGCCATTAACATCTCCAGTCTAACCATACATAACGTGGGAGTAACAACATGCATCTAATGTATGACTCAGCTGTTGCTGTGACAGTATTCTGTAACAAACATTCCCTAATGCCTCATAGCTCACAGCACAATATTTTATTTCACACTCAGCAGTCTATACATTGGCTGAGATTCTGCTGTCCTGAGCTGGCCACAGGTAGGCTGAGCTGGACTTCAGACTTGAACAAGATGAAGGTTTTCCCTCTGTGGGTTCCTCCTGGTGCATGACGCACACTGATCTCATGGAAGGGAATCTCAAGGGGCGTAAAGTGAAACGCATGAGGTCTCTCATAGTCTTAGTGCCTACAGGGAATACTGACACTTCTATGCTCATTTCATGGACCAAAGCAAGGCTTTTGGCCAAGTCTTATATCGATGGGATGGAGAAGTATATTCCACCCATAGTAAATATGGCAAGGAAGGATAACATGAGCAACTGTTTCATTCTGTCCCTCTCTACATGGTTCTTATAAGGATGTTCAAATGAGTTAAGGTATATAAAGCCCAAGAACATAAGAGGCATGCAAAATGTGGTAGCTATTACTGACCATCTAATTATGTGATTAAAGGATCTTAAAATTATCAACACATTTTTCAACCCTGATTCCAATGAGCCCTTACAGACTGGCATTTTAATCACTTGATACTCAGCCATAAAGTGAGTGATTCTTTGCCAGAAGTGTTTTGCCCATTTGACATCATATATATATCAATACTCAGGATTTGGCCAAGATACAAAGAGAAGAATGTGTCTGGAATTGGCATTGCTTAGTTACAAGTGGAATCAACTTGTTTCCACTTTTTACACTTATCTGGGCAGATAAGATCAGGCAGCTGCCCTCTTTTCGGTCAGCTGGTGAAACTATTGCAAGCTGTGTTACGGAGTAAAGGAATCAGTGCAAATTGCTAAGATTTTTAGAGTGTCTGGCAGAGTTACTAGTAGTTGAGATTCAGGACCTGCTTTTCTTGAGTTGGTGTTTTCAGTTTGCTTTTTAAATCTCAATGCTGCTTCCTACTTGAGAACAAAGGATCAGTTTGGAAAATATATTTTTATAGTTTAAAAAACCCTCATAAAATATTCTGAGCAAGCAGCCCTGAGATCCTGCCCAGCGTTGGCTCATTTCTCCTGTAAGTACAACTCTTAATCTCACCATACCTACCTCTTCTCAACTCTTAAGAGACCTGGCTGGGAAAACCTTTGCTATCTCTTCCAAATCAAAACTTCTATGATATTAGCTTGACTCCCACTTAAATTGGAAAGAGCCTCAGCAGAGATTTGGCTCAGATGCAGAGATGACATCAATTGTCAGGGACACCCACAGACAAAATCTTGGTGAAGCATTCAATCTAAGGGGGTTTTGTTGCAACTGAAAACCTGTGCCACTGCGGATCTCTCTCCCCTTTTCACCACCACCACTCAACCTCCCACACTCACTCCCGCTGTGGCCGCTGGGTCCAGGCTCACGCTTGAACATGGCAGGGCCTCCTGACTTCACTTCTGCCCCAGGCCAATCTGTTCTCCCCCCAGCAGCCAGAGCGCTATCTGTAAAATCAAAATCAGACCATCCCTGCTTTGAGGATTCAATGGCCTCTTCTTACTCTTAGAAGAAAATCTCAAGCTCTTCCATGGACTTTCAGACCCATAGCCACCGGTCCCTGCGTACCCCTACCCACTGGCTCCTTCTCAGTCCTCTCCCCTCATTCCCTGTGCCCCAGCCACACAGGCGTTCTTCGGGTCCTTGATCACACCGAACTCACTCCCCACATCCTCTCACCCACCATTCTTTCCCTTTGGACATTCCCCCAGATTGTGGGATCTCAGCTCCAACATCGCCTCCTCAGAGAACTTTCCTGAACATCCTGTCCATCGTGCACCCCCTCCAGCTCCAGTGTCTATTCATCATAGTACATTCTTTAGATGCTTTATCATTGTGTGAAGTGCTCTTGTTTATTTGCCTGCTTGCTTTTTACCCCACACTAGTGCACAGGCTATGACTGGTCCCTGCTGGACCCTCAACAGCTAAGATATCATCTGGAACATAGTCAGGACTCAAGAAACATTTCAAATCAGTGATGGAAATTATGAGGTGAGCTAGCGCACGCTTTGTCTCACCAACTCAGAGATGGGGAAAACGTGTCTCCCAGTGGCCCTTTGAGTGGTTGGCACTATGTTCTTCCTAGGAGAATAAAATAAAAGTTGTAAAACCGAGTATCTCTAGCTCGTGAGGTGGGTGAAGACTCCAGAAAGTTCTGAAAGGAAGAGGTAGGGTCCAGGTAGATGTCACTGAGGTCAACATCCAAATCACTCAATATCAGGATGACTTTCTTGACCCAAGAAAGAGGAAGATCCAGGATCCAAAGGATCAAAGCAGTGAGTATAAAGAGAATCCTGAGCTGGCCCTGGGCATGACCACAGCTTAGACACAGAGGGAGAATCTCTCCCTCTCAGACTTGGGTTTCTTGTTGTTGAAATGGAAATTGTGGCAATGATTGTTCCCCACTGGGCTTAGATCTAGAACTAGAACTAGATCAAATTGATGAGAAAACGTTCTAGTACGTAATATGCACTCAGAAAATAATAGTCTCCTTACCTCATTTTCAGAAATCACATTAATGAGGATGCAGTGAACCTCTAACTAAAATGAGTTTGCACAGCAGAAGCTTATTTTCCTCACATGACCTAATAGTGGAGAAGGTGGTCCAGGGCCCAGCCCCCCAGGTAGATCTGCATGAGGTTCTGTCCACCTTCCCCACACAGGGACAAATCATCGCCATGGCTTCCATCATCCTGTCTCCCAGGACAACAGCTGAAGGATGCATAAAGAAGCAGGGAAGGGACTTCTTTCCCCTCTTGCTCTGTGTGTGTGTGTGTGTGTGTGTGTGTGTGTGTGTGTGTGTGTGTGTGTATCAAACAGAACAGAACCTTGAATGTGTCTTTTCTCCCTCTGATGTCTCCTCTCCCTCCTTCACCTTCTCTGCTCCTTGGAGGCTTATCTTCCTGGACCAGGGTAGCTTCCCTTGGCCTCTGTCTTTCAGTTGCATTTGGCTCCCCCTCCACTGGGCCCCACTTCCAGTGGGCTGCATGCCTCAACCAAAGGCCACAGCTCCTGTTGGGTGGCCCTTTTGCCCAGTGAGAGCCAGTCTCTCTGGGTTCTGGAAAACTTTTTCCTATACTTCCTTGCAGTCTCTGAGTGGTAATGACTCCCCATGACCCAGTCCTACAGTGAGTCCCCTTAACCATCCTTTGTAAGCTTCCCTTAATCCTTACCCAGCTTGGATCTCTGTAAACAGCACTTTATTAAAATCTTCTTAATTACCCTGTCAGAATGAGTCCTCTGTTCCCTGCTGGGACCCTGACTTGGACAGGAAGAATAATTTTTCTCAGAAGTTGACCAAGGCTCCCATCCCTCCTCCTGCCTACCCCAACCAAAACAGAACAAAATCTTTTCTCCAGATTTCACTCTAGGATTGGATCGTACAATAAAGCCTGGGAAAGCGAATATCTGACATTTCCCAGTAATCACCTTGGGATGGTTATTGCTTGACAACTAACAATGTCTGCCTCAAGGGTACTCCAGCTCCTTACCAAGAGAAGAAACAATGCCCATGGGCAGAGTAGGAGAGAAGGGCCCAACAGGTGGCCCTAAGCCCAGTTTTGTGGCAGCCAGCAGGAACTCCTGTGGCTCACAATTTGCCAGCAGTCACTGTAGTTATGGTGGTGGTGAGCAGCAAGAAACAGTTCCAGAGAGAGACCAAGGGAAATGTCAGAGGGCTGCCAGCCACCTACTACAGGCTCCTGGATGCCCCCTCACATCAATAGCAGTAATGAGAGGAGGTGTTAACAGGGGAGACAGACTTTCAGATCCTCATGAGCAAGCTTTGCTCTTCGAAAGTGAAAGTGAAAGTCACTCAGTTGTGTTCGACTCTTTGCGACCCCATGGACAATACAGTCTATGGAATTCTCCAGGCCCGGATACTGGAGTGGGTAGCCATTCTCTTCTGCAGGGGATCTTCCCAACCCAGGGATCGAACCCAAGTTTCCTACATTGCAGGTGGATTCTTTACCAGATGAGCCACCAAGGAAGACCAAGAATACTGGCGTGGGTAGCTTATACAGTCTATGGAATTCTCCAGGCCAGAATATTGGAGTGAGTAGCTGTTCCCTTCTCCAGGGGATCTTCCTGATCCAGGAATTTAACTGGGGTCTCCTGCCTTGCAGGCAGATTCTTTACCAGCTGAGCTACCAGGGAAGCCCTGCTTCTCAAACTACAACCCAAAAGGGAAGTGTGCTGTTACTTTGCCCCAGATTTTCTCATTTGGGTCCCCACACAGACAAAACAAAAAATCCTTGGGCCAGCGATGGAAAGTGCATCACCTGCATTTACACACACAACATATGAGTAACTCTTAATCAGCCTGAGCTGATGGAGACACTGGAGATAAATTGGGACCTGGAGGGGATATTCAGATGGCCATCTATTTTGATCAGGTATATCTCACACAGTGTCACATGTTTGTTTGTTTGGTTGGTTTTTTTTTTGAATGGCCAGTATAAAAATATCAGCCTGTCCTCTGCCTTAATAAGTAATTTTGTTGTTTGTTTGTGTTTTAGGTTTACATATCTTTGCTTTGTTTTAGAATAAAGAGTCCTGGCTTTTGAGTGAGTGAGGGCTCAGTCAGGTCTGACTCTGTGCAACCTCATAGACGGAAGCCCACCAGGCTCCTCTGTCCGAGGAATTTTCCAGGCAGGAATACTGGAGTGGGTTGCCATTTCCTACTCTAGCAAGTCTTCATGACCCAGGGATGGAACCTGTGTCTCCTGTATTGACAGGTGGGTTATTTATCACCGCACCACCTAGGAAGCCCATGATGGAAATGAGAAAAGATCTTAAAATAAAATCGAATATATTCAGACATTGAATATGTATATTATCTGTCCAGCCACCATGGGTGTTGCATGTAATTTTGATTTCTTCCTTTGTTCATAAGCCTCTTATGACAGCAACCAAGATTGCAAAATATACCAATACATTACATATATTTACCTTGTTTATCCTGTGTGTCAGCTATGAGAGTGCAAAGGCAGGGATTTCTGACTGTCATGCTCACTGCCTAGGTATCTTCAATACCTAGAATGGTGGCTGGAACATAGTAGATGCTCAGTAAACATTTGTTGACTACAGGATTGTGTTTATGGATGTGTGAATTGCAGTAGGTAACCTCTGACATTGACTGTTGCCCAGAATTTGGGCAAAACTCTCTCACCATCTCACTCCACTCTTTACCAGGGAAGATGCTCAGACTGTCCAGTGTATAATTAAGAAGGCCAGGGCTCTTTTGGAAATTCTCATATGCCTGAGGTCTCTCAAGTCCCCAGATGGAGAGATCTAGCCAGAGTCTTCCCTAGTTTGATAACTCTCAGATGTCTCAGAGTGATGCCTGAGCAGGTAAATATATAGCCATGAGCAAAGAAGGTATCTTAGAATAGTCCTCTGGAACATTACCTTCTACTGGTTCATAGAGTGTGATTTCTATTGACCAGTATCTGGAAGCAAGTATCTTGTCAAATATGACCATCATATTTGACAAAACTCTGAGGCAGATGATTGATTCTATTTTTTTTCAGAGAGTGGCAGTGTTTCAAAGACTAAGTCAAGGAGTAAGAGCCCAGTAAGAACTGTTCATTATGGGGGACAAAAGGAAGCCAGGATGAGGAAGAGAAGCCTCTATTCCTTTCCTACCACTGGTAAAGAATCTGCCTCCATTGCAGGAGACACAGGTACGATTCCTGGGTCGAGAAGATCCCCTGGAGAAATGAATGGCAACCCGCTCCAATATTCTTGCCTGGAAAATCCCATGAACAGAGGAGCCTGGTGGGCTACAGCCCTTGAGGTCACAAAGAGTCAGATATGACTGAGGGACCATCACTTCCACCACTGACCTCAGGAAGACTGGACAGATGTACAGAATATCTGCAGTTTCATCCCACTTGCCGAGCCCTGCATTCACATACTCACTGCCTTGGTGAACACACCATATTGCATCATTCAGAACATAAAGACTCTGCTCTCAAACGTTTTCATTAGAAGCATCCTTCAGGTCTATTACCTCAGATGCCTCTTCCTGGTCTATGCCACCATCTGGGAGTTTGTGCATTGTACAGCAACAATTACTTAGGAGAAACCCAAAGCTAGGCATTTGACAAGATGACCCTAATCTCCACCAAATTCTTGGCAGTAAATTTCTCCTCTTTTTTTTATTATATCAAAGACCCTCAAATTATTTGTCTCATGACCTCTTTACACTCTTAAAAATTAAGAACCCAAAGGTTCTTTTTCAATATAGGTTAGATGTGACAATATTTATAGAATTAGCAAATACAATTGAGAAGTCCTGAAAATATTATTTTTAAATCTGTATTAGAATAACCAAGATAAACCATCATATGTTAACACAAATAAGGCATTTTTAATGAAAGGTAATATTTGGAAAAACAAAACAAAAACAATGAGAAGAGTAGGATTGTTTTATGTTTTAACAAATCCATTTAAACTTCAGTTTAATACAAAAAATGGCTGAATTCACATGGCTGCTTCTGCATTTTATGTAATGTGATATCACATAACTTGCAGACTCTGGAAAGTCCCACTGTATACTCATGAGAGAATAAAATTTAGAAAGGAAAAATTAAAAAAAAAACAAAACCTCTTAGTATGATTATGAGAGTCATTTTGACCAATTTTCATTGCATTGTTTTGAGTCTATATTGTCTCCCTCCCCACTGAGGCTCTGAGCCAAAGGAATGGATGATCTTTTCTAGTGGAGGAGTAGAAAAATTCATTCTTCATGGTGACCAGAGAACTCAGGACACAGAGACATGGCTCTCCATCTCATGACATTCTAGAGTCCATTCAATGTTAGTCTTCAGCATGCTTCATCCTTGAAATCGCTTTTGCCAAGTGCAGTGGTGGAGTGGGTGTAGGAACTATGGATATACCACTCTAGCAAGAGCTGACCTTCCAGGAATTCCCTGGCAGTCCAGAGGTTAGGATTCTGCACTCTCACTGCCAAGGGCCTGGGTTTAATCCCTGCTGCTGCTGCTAAGTCGCGTCATTCGTGTCCGACTCTGTGCGACCCCATAGACGGCAGCCCACCAGGCTCCTCCGTCCCTGAGATTCTCCAGGCAAGAACACTGGAGTGGGTTGCCATTTCCTCCTCCAGTGCATGAAAGTGAGAAGTGAAAGTGAAGTCGCTCAGTCGTGTCTGACTCTTCGCGACCCCATGGGCTGCAGCCTACCAGGCTCCTCCGTCCATGGGATTTCCCAGGCAAGAGTACTGGAGTGGGGTGCCATTGCCTTCTCTGAGGGTTTAATCCCTGATCAGGGAATTAAGATCCTGCCACAGGGCATGGCCAAAGTAATAATAATTAATTAATTTTTAAAAAGAGAGTGGACCTCCAGTTTATAAGTGCAGACTACGGCACAGACAGGTTTCCTTGTCTCCCAATCTGCCCATGGACCACAGGTGAAATAATAACATTGTATGAAATCAGGCAACCTACAGGGTAGCTGGTATCTAGAAGTATCCACTTCAACCTGAAGATAAGGTATTTTTTCAGGACTGTATTCCTTTCAGAAATGATATTGAAGAAAACAACTGTGCTGATACTTATTTCTTCTTAAGAATTCATTAGAAGCGTGCAACAAGTAGCTGGCATCATGAAAGTGTCCATTTCAACCCCAAGGCCAAGTATTTTTAAGGACTGTGCTACTGTCGGACTCTGTGTGACCACATGGACTGTAGTCCGCCAGGCTCCTCTGTCCATGGGATTCTCCAGGCAAGAATACTGGAGTGGGTTGCCATGCCCTCCTCCAGGGGATCTGACCAACTCAGGGATTGAACCCACATCTCTTGCATCTCCTGCATTGGCAAGTGGGTTCTTTACCAGCTGAACCATCAGGGATTCCCTCTTGTTTCAGAAATGATACTAAACGAAGCAATGGGGCAGACACTTATTTCATTTTAAGAATTAACCAGAAGTTTTCAACATTACACATTTAGGGAGTATTAATCTCCATTCATACCTCTTTAAAGTAGAAAGGGAAGAGGAGGTTCCCTCAGAAGTGTGCTTAACGCTTCTCTGCTTACCCTAAAATGGAATTTCACAGAGCTTCAAGGGACTCAGAGTGTCCCCAGCCTCCAAATGGCCACAATCGAGCTTTGTGATTTAGGAGAGGAAGTAGCTGCTTGCAGGAACTCTGAGTCAATCCTGCTTCCCACAACTATCTGCCTCTCTAATTAGAAAATTCATTTTTTTGGTTAATTTATTTATTGAAGGCTAATTATTTTACAATATTGTACTGTTTTTTGCCATATAGTCACATGAATCAGCCATGGGTGTACATGTGTTCCCCATCCTGAACCCCCCTCCAACCTCCCTCTGCATCCCATCCTTCAGTGTCATCCCAATGCACCGGCCCTGAGCGCCCTGTCTCAGGCATCGAATCTGGACTGGCAATCATTTTTAAAAATATCTTTTATTGAACTTCCCTGGTAGTCCAGTGATTAAGACTCCATTCTTCCACTGCAGAAGGCATGGGTTCAATCCCTGGTCAGGAAAGTTCTACAAGCTGTTTGGTGTAGCCAAAAACAAAAATAAAATAAAAATAATTAAATTATCTTTTATTCATGTAAAACAAAATTATGATGAATATTCTTATGGTTAAATTTCTGTGCACATTTATGATTGTTTCTAATAGTAGTTCTTGCCCCATTAAAGAAGGAAAGGAAATGGTCCAGCGAAAGAGAATGATTTAAGTTCATGATAGCATGAAAATAGAAGTGCGTGTGAAGTGCTTAATGCAGGCCTGAGACATGGCAGGTTCTCAACAAAACACTATTTGTTTATTGCAACCATAATGTGGTGATCTGGGTCATATGCAGGTATTTTTAAAGATGGACAAAATAAAAGGGAATGCCATTGACACAGGTCCACAATATACTATGAAATGGGCTTCCCACGTGGCTGAGATAGTAAAGAATCCACTTGCAATGCAGGAGACCTGGGTTTAGTCCCTGGGTGGGGAAGTTCCCCTGGAGAAGGAAATGGCTTCCCACTCCAATATTCTTGCCTAGAGAATTCCATGGACAGAGGAGCCTGGCGGGCTAACATCCATGGAGTCACAAAGACTCAGACACAACTGAGCAACTAATACTTACCAGTTCAGTTCAGTCACTCAGTTGTGTCCGACTCTGTGACCCTATGGACTGCAGCATGCCAGGCTTCCTTATCCATCACCAACTCTGAAGCCTGCTCAAATTCATGTCCATTGAGTCCATAGAGATGCCATCCAATCATCTCATCCTCTGTCATCCCCTTGTCCTCCTGCCTTCAATAGTTCCCAGCATCAGGGTCTTTTCTAGTGAGTCAGTTCTTCACATCAGGGGGCCAAAGTATTGGAATTTCAGCTTCAGCATCAGTCCTTCCAATGAATATTCAGGACTGATTTCCTTTAGGATTGACTGGTTGGATCTCCTCCCAGTCCAAGGGATTCTCAAGAGTCTTCTCCAACACCACAGTTCAAAAACATCAGTTCTTCATCGCTCAGCTTTCTTTATGGTCCAGCTCTCACATCCATACATGACTACTGGAAAAATCATAGCTTTGACTGGACGGACCTTTCTCAGCAAAGTAATGTCTCTGCTTTTTAATATGCTGTCTAGGTTGGTCATAGCTTTTCTTCCAAGGAGCAAGCATCTTTTAATTTCATGGCTGCAGTCACCATTTGCAGCGATTTTGGAGCCCCGCAAAAAATAGTCTCTCACTGTTTCCATGGTTTCCCCATCTATTTGCCATGAAGTGATGGGACCGGATGCCATGATCTTAGTTTTCTGAATGTTGAGTTTTAAGCCAACTTTTTCACTCTCCTCTTTCACTTTCATCAAGAGGCTCTTTAGTTCTTCTTCACTTTCTGCCATAAGGGTGGTGTCATCTGCATATCTGAGGTTATTGATATTTCTCCCAACAATCTTGATTCCAGCTTGTGTTTCATCCAGCCTGGCATTTCACATGATGTACTCTGCATAGAAGTTAAATAAACAGAATGACAATATACAGCCTTGACGTACTCCTTTCCTCATTTGGAACCAGTTTGTTGCTCCATGTCCAGTTCTAACTGTTGCTTCTTGACCTGCATACAGATTTCTCAGGAGGCATGTCAGGTGGTCTGGTATTCCCATCTCTTTAAAAATTTTCCACCATAAAGTAAAAATAACCTTTTCAAAATACTATGTGCTTTGTGATCTCATTTGCTTTTTAATATGTTAAAAGCATTACAATTTTCTTTGTGTTTTTTTTCTTCTATATACTTTTGTAACTTTTTAATAAAAACTTCCTATCACATAAAAATATCCTGCTATTTTTCCAGTTAACAAAAATCATAAATCTTAATTTTTGAAAAATCTGAGAAAAACTAAAGGTACAACAAATTTGAAAGAATTTTACAGTAAACATCCATACACCCAAGCCTAGACTCTATCATTAATATTGTATATACAGTGTACCTGTTTTGCCACATATCTATGCATTTACCATCCTCTATTCATCAACAAGGAGATCAAGCCAGTCAATCCTAAAGGAAATCAGTCCTGAATATTCATTGGAAGGGCTGTTGATGAAGCTGAAACCCCAATACTTTGACCACCTGATGCAAAGAACTGACTGATTGGAAAAGACCCTGATGCTGGGAAAGATTGAAGGTGGGAGGAGAAGGGGCAGAGAGAGGATGAGATGGTTGGATGGCATCACCGACTCAAGGACACGAGTTTGAGCAAGCTCCAAGAGCTGGTGATGGACAATGAAGCCTGACGTGCTGCAGTCCATGGGGTCACAAAATGGCACACAACTGAGGGACTGAACTGAACTGAATTGATTCATCAATGATCTACCTAGGTTTTAAAATTTATTTCAAAGTAATTGCAGTCAATGTAATGCATTTCAAATAATTCAGCAGGTAGATGGTTAGCTAAGACTTCTGTATTTTAAGTTTCTTACTCTGAGGTAAAATTTATATACAATGAAATACAAATCTTAGGTATAAAATTAGTAAGTCTTGACAAATACCAACACTCATGCAGCCCTCTATCAAAATTTCATTTTTGATTAATTTTGTTAAAATGTTTTCCAGAATTGAAGCCCATTGATTTTTTTTTGGTTTCTTTTTTTTTAATTTATTTATTTTAGTTGGAGGCTAATTACTTTACACTATCTGCTGCTGACCAGCTAAGGAACCACGGCCAGATCCAGACATTCCCTGAGTCCATTTCCTCACTTACCACATGGGAGTCATCATATTACCAACTTCCTAGAGGTTTGTGAGCACTAAGTGAGATAAGACACCTAAAAGCCTTTAGTACACTCCCTCGTGTTCAATAAATGTCAGCTCCTATTATATTTATTTGCCAGAGTCAAAGGGGAAAATGAGTTATTTTCATGCTTAAGGCTACTAAATACTTTATTTCATGCTTGGTATTTCTGTAGCACTTCCACAATTTCCTTCTTATTCCAGAAAATTCAAGCACCTGGCAAATTTCCTATTTTGGAAATCTACTTTCATCCAACTTTTCTTTTAGCCTGAAGTCTGCAGTGTTTGAGGTTCAGAAGTTCATCATGTCTATTTTTATCTTTAGTTGATCTGATAGCTGTTTTCTAATAGGAACCTTCTGGGAAGGAATAAGAAGATTATAACAATACTATCCTAAAATAAACTGTAGGGACTAAATATAGCCCACTTTATTTAAGAAAGATATCTATATTCCAGAAATCGAAAGTTACGATAATGACCCTTAATGGTTTTTGAGAATAAGGATCTATGGATTCATCATTCATGTTTAGGTTTGTTTTTAACTTAAAAATCCTGTGAACTATAGTCAGGGCCTCTTCAAAGTATTGTGTGTATATGTGACACTTAAAAACAGATTCATTGGGTTACTTATTAGGGAGAATGATTCTGGAATAAAATTAGATGAGAAGTCACTTTGCACTTTCATCCAAGTTAAAACTATAAGATGCCTCAGACAAGTTCCATAACATAAAAGTCAATAAATATGCCCAATAAAATCTATGTAACAGAACATTTCTGGCAGTTTTGACTTCAAGTAGTCTACTTTGGGGTACCCAAAGGCACGTTGTTATTACAAGACTAGTGCCTCAGTTTGGGATTTGGAACATCTGATCTTTGGGTACTGAATAGATCTGTCTCCACTGGGCCCCCAGTGTGACTCCCAAGTTGGCCAGTTGAATTCTGTACAAGATTCCGTTTTCACCCAGCCAATACATTTTGTCTTCAACCAATTCTGTTTTAGCTTTCTCACTGTAGAAATTAAGGTGATTTGGTGATTTAAAGACTGTCATACCCAAGTCTTCTTACTCATAACTACATCTTTTGAATTTCCCCCGTTATTAGCAGGTGGCCCACCTTTCTTCTGCAAACTTCCATGGGTGAGATGTGGAGGAAAGTCAGCATACATTTGCTGCTGGTTACCTATTTTGATGCTTCCCAGGTGACACCGGTGGTAAAGAACCCATCTGCTAATGCAGGAGACACCGGAGGCGCGAGCTCAATCCCTGGGTTGGGAAGATCCCCTGGAGAAGGAAATGGCAATCCGCTCCAGTATTCTTGCCTGGAGACCCCTGTAGACAGAGGAGCCTGGAGGGCTACAGTCCATGAGGTCACAAAGAGTCAGACACTGCAGACTGAGCTGCACACACACACACACACACACACACACACACACACACACACACACATCTATTTTGATACCACCTAGACTATTTTAAGTTTTTGTAAAAAGGAATCATAAACTATGTATTAAATGCTTCCTCTGTGCCAATCATCATGTTAAGTGCTTCACATGTGTGATATCATTCAGTCCTCACAACAACCTTATGAGATTAATAACATCCCCGTTTACAGACGAGGCATCTGGGGCTCAGAGGCCTTAGGGAATTTGACCAAATGACACAGCTCATGAGGATCACAGTTGGAATTTGAACCTAGATTTTATCTGATTCTGATGCCTGTTCATCCAAGTGTCTTATTTGAAAGCCTCTCCCCTACTTCATGGACAACTCTGCAGAGGAAGTGGGAGTGCAAGCTGTAGACAAGTCCAGAGAAGACCAGCTGGAGCAAATCACCAAGTTCATGTCAGTTGCTGGGAGAAGCTGCTGACGCTGATGGCCTCCCTCGGTCTCATGGGGTGATGAGGAAGACAAGGTGGGAACCAGCTGAGCATCTTGTACCTTGATACTACACAAGGCAGTTTCCTTCAACTGACAGAGGGGAGCGTGCTAGGGGGAGAAGGGGAGCACATATCCTGAGCCTGTACTTCATCCCTTTAGGACATTATTATGACCCACACCAGAGTCTTAGGAGTTTTTCTGCTCTCTGGACAGTGTCGCAGTTGAAGAACCTAAGTCACAACACTACACAGAATGGTGTGACACACGCACTGGCCTCCTCAGTAAACTGATAGTCACATGAGGAAGGTGACAGTGTCTTTTTCCACTTTGAATCTGAGACGTGGCCCGACACTCAGGAGGAAATCCAAAATGGTGAACCAAGGAACAGCTGAATTAGAGTAAAACACAACTGAGCCATGTACACATACACAGAGACTTGCTATGACATCTGCATCTCAACTAAATTACTCATGCCAGGATCTCAGCCTAGAATCTTTGCCACCTTCCTCTTACCTCTAAAAATAATCTCACCCTTCAAGGCCCCAAATCAAAGTTTCACATCTTCTGTGAAGAGTTTGCTATGCCATTTTCCCAATGTTGCTTTGACTGTGTATGTTTCTGCTATTTATGCTTCGTATTTCAACACATTGTTTCTTGACTGGTCTTCTCAACAAGAGTATATATTCCCAAAGGATATAGACAGCTTGCGTTTTAGACTTTAATGAGAGACTCCTAAATGACCAGAAATCCTACACACTGCTGGTTAAGTGGATATAGTGCTTTTGAAAATCCTTTCGTAGTATTTATTAAAGATTAATATGTGCATATCCTATGAGCTAGCCAGTAGACTTCTAAGTTTGTGTTCATCAGAAATGCATATCTCCTGTTCACCAAAACACATCACCTAAAATGTTCTGGTAGTACATTTCAGTTCAGTTCAGTTCAGTTGCTCAGTTCTGTCCAACTCTTTGCGACCCCATGAATCGCAGCACGCCAGGCCTTCCTGTCCATCACCAACTCCCGGAGTTTACCCAAACCCATGTCCATCGAGTCAGTGATGCCATCCAACCATCTCATCCTCTGTCATCCCCTTCTCTTCCTGCCCCCAATCCTTCCCAGCATTAGGGTCTTTTCCAATGGCTCAACTCTTCTCATGAGGTGGCCAAAGTATTGGAGTTTCAGCTTCAACATCAGTCCTTCCAATGAACACCCAGGACTGATCTCCTTTAGGATGGACTGGATGGATCTCCTTGCGGTCCAAGAGACTCTCAAGAGTCTTCTCCAACACCACAGTTCAAAAGCATCAATTCTTCGGTGCTCAGCTTTCTTCACCATCCAACTCTCACATCCATACATGACCACTGGAAAAACCATAGCCTTGACTAGACGGACCTTTGTTGGCAAAGTAATGTCTCTGCTTCTAAATATGTTATCTAGGTCGGTCATAACTTTCCTTCCAAGGACTAAGCGTCTTTTAATTTCATGGCTGCAATCACCATCAGCAGTGATTTTGGAGCCCCAAAAAATAAAGTCTGACACTGTTTCCACTGTTTCCCCATCTATTTCCCATGAAGTGATGGGACCAGATGCCATTATCTTAGTTTTCTGAACGTTGAGCTTTAAGCCAAATTTTTCACTCTCCTCATTCACTTTCATCAAGAGGCTTTTTAGTTCTTCTCTTTCTGCCACAGCTAAAACTCAACAAATATGCAAATTCCCTCAATATTAATATTTCAGCTTAGGAATATTGTATAGCAATGATAATGAATAAAATTCAAATACATGTAAGAAAAAATTTTAATAAAAATAATACTTAGCAAAAGCAGCCAAACACTAAATACTGCAACATCCCATTTATATAAATTTCAAAACCAAGAAAAATGCAATCTACATAAATAATTAGAAGTCAGGATGATATTTGGCACTGGGGCAAGCTAGAACCAAAGATGGTGGCAGGAATGCTGAGAACGTTCTGATTATTGATCTGGTGCTAGTTTCACATTTGTTTCACTTTGTGAAAATCCACTAATCTGCAAACTTACAGGTACTTATTCTGCATGTATGTTACACTTCTGTAAAGAGTGTATTTTTTTGCTTTTTAAGTCAACCAAGGGAATTTTCAGTTCAGGCCAAGATGGTACAAAAGGGACCAGATTTACTCATCTATTTTAAGCAATTAGAAAACCAAACCAAATACATGGAGCAGTGGTTTTCAGAAACTGAATAACAAGCAGCCCAGGACCGCCACGCCTGAAAGAGGGGGAACAGATAAGGCGCTAACAGGGGTCCAGTTTCACTGGCAGGAGGCAGTCAGTCTTCAGCCCGCAACATGGGAACAGGGAACCCAAAGACAATATAATCGTCTAGTAACGTGCTTCTAAATAACCCAAGCGTCCAAAACCGTAATGAAAATTAGAGACAAAAAATACAGCTAAGAAAAATAAAAGCCCAACATATCAAATTGTGTGCAATATCATTAAAGCAGTGCTTGAAGGATATTTAAATTAAATTCTTATATTTTTATATTATTAATAGAAAAGAAAAAAGGAGCAATTATCTAAGACCTAACCTTAAGAAACTAGAAAAAGATTAAATTAAACCCTAATGAATGAAAAAAATGAAATGACGAAGAAGATAACCATAAAATGGGAAGCAGGAAAACTGTTAGTTGTTGAAAAGTTAGTTTGCCTAAAAGGAACAGCTCTAGCCAAAATAAACAGTAAAAAAAGAGAGACTACACAAATTACTGTTATCAGGAATGAAAGAGTGGACCTCGCTACAAAGCCTAAAGATTTTAAAATATCAGTGAAGTAATATAAGAGCACTTTGATGACAAGATAGCCAACAACTTGGAATATGGATGGATCCCTGAAAAATACAAACTACCAAAACTCATTCACTCATGAAGAACTAGGTAATGTCAATAGCTTGATATATATTTTTAAAATTAAGTTTATGATTTAAAAAATTTCCCACAAACAAACAAAGATCAGAGACAGATGGCTTCACTGATGAATTCTACCAAATATTTAAGTAGCAAATAATAGCAGATTATTCAAATGCTTCCAGAAAATAGAGAAAACTCATACCAGCTCATTTTATGAGACTGCCATGACCCTGATTTTAGCCATTATTATAAAATCCAGGCCAAAAATTATGAGAAAAAAGATTTGCAGACCAGTGTCTCTCATGACCATGAATACAAAATTATCAAACTTTTTTTTAGAAAATAAAATCCAGAAATGTATAAATAAGATATTATTTCAGGACTAAGTGGGGTTGATCCCAGGAATGAAAGATTGGTTTAATATTTGAAAAGGGATGTAACTCATCATATTAACAGTCTAGGGAAGAAAAGCCACATGATTACCTCAGGAGATGCCAAAAAAGCATTTGACAAAATCCAACATCCACTCATCACTCATTAAACTTTCTCAAACTGAGAAAGAGAACCTAAAAACAAAAACAAAGCTACAACTAACATACTTTTTGATGAGAAAAATTTCCCCCCTCACAACAAGAATAAGAATGAATGTTCATTCTCACTACTCCTAATCCAGCTAGGGGTCCTAACAAGCATAATAAGGCAAGAAAAAAAAAAAAATAAAAAAGGCATATATACTGAAAAAGAGAAAAGCAAATCTTATTTATAAACAACATGATCATCTATATGAATATTCTAAGAAATTATTTTTAAAGCTACTAGAACTCATAACAAGTTTAGCAAAGATATAGTCTACAAGGTCAATATTTTAAAAGTCAATTATATTTTCACATACTAGAAATAAACAACTGTAAACAGAAATATAAAAGATATAATCTCTGAAAAAAGTACAAAAACGTAAGATACTTTTGGACAACTTTATGCAAAAAAAATGTGCAAAACTTTGATGAGAGAAATTAAAGAATACCTAAATAAATGAAGCAGCACACCATGTTCACATGCTTAGTCTTAAGACACCACTCTCCCTAAATTAACACATAGTTCAATGAAATTCTCATCAAAATCCAAGAAGCTATGTTTGTAGAAATAGACAAGTCATTCTAAAATTTATGTGGAAATTTAACCAAGAATATCCAAAACAATTTTGAAAAAAAATAACAAATTTAGAAAACATGTTAATACTATCTCAAGACTTCCTATAAAACTACAATCATCATAACAGCATGATATTGCCATAAAGTTACTCAGCTAGTCCAATGGAATAGAAAGGTGTTCAAAAACAAATCTAGATATATGCCATGAAATATTTTTCCAAGACAATTTATTACAAAATGGATAATCTCAGCAAATTGCATTGAAATGACTGGACAACTGTATATGAAAAATGAACCTCAGTGTTTCTCTCATACTATCAAAATTACTAAATTAACACACACTGGTAGTACATGCGTGCTAAGTCACTTCAGTCCTCTCCAACTCTTTGCAGCCCTATGGACTGTAGCCAACCAGGCTTCTCTGTCCGTGGGATTCTCCAGGTGAGAATGCTGGAGTTGGTTGCCATTCTCTTCTCCAGGGGATCTTCCTGACTCAGGGATCAAACCCGGGTCTCCTGCATTCGCAGGTGTGTTCCTTACCCTAGCTCCACCTGGGAAGCCCAAAGCTGATAGTAGCAGACCTAAACATAAAGGCTAATCATACTTGTAGAAGAAAACATAAGAGACATTCTTTGTGATGTTTGGTTAGTCTAAATTTTTTGGAGAGGACAGGAAGCATAAACTATCAAAGAAAAAATAATGAATTTGATTTCATAAAAACTTTTAACCTGTTGCTCTTCAAAAAACTCTCAAAGACCAAAAGGCAAACCACAGACTAGGGTAAAATTTGTCCAAAACCCAAATCTCACAAAGAACTTTATACAAAATGTATAAGAAGTGAAAAAAAGACAAAAAATAATAAGAAGCAAAACTATCTAATTTTAAAAAATAGAAAATAACTGAATAAGATATTTGGATGACATATAAGCACATGAAAAGATGTTCAACATCATTAGTCATAAGGGAAATGCAAATCAAAACCACAATGACATACCAGTGCACACACATTAGAACAGCTAAAATTAAAGTGACTAATATTAAATAATCTGGCACTAAAATCGTGGCATCGGGTCCCATCACTTCCTGGCAAATAGATATGGAAAAAGTGGAAACAGTGACAGACTTTATATTCTTGGGCTCCAGAATCACTGCAGATGGTGACTGGAGCCATGGAATTAAAAGACACTTGCTTCTTGGAAGAAAAGCTATTACAAGCCTAAGACAGCATATTAAAAATCAGAGACATCACTTGCCAGCAAAGGTCTGAATAGTCAAAGCTTTGGTTTTTCTAGTAGTCTTGCATGGTGGTGAACATTAGACCATAAAGAAAGCTGGCTGCCAAAGAATTGATGCTTTCGAAACGTGGTGCTGCAGAAAACTTTTGAAGGTCCCTTGGACAGCAAAGAGATCAAACAAGTCAATCTAAAGGAAATCAACCCTTAATATTCATTGGAAGGACTGATGCTGAAACTGAAGCTACTTTGGCCACCTGATGTGAAGAGCTGACTCATTGGAAAAGACCCTGATGCTGGAAAAGACTGAGGGCAGGAGGAGATGGAGGTGATAGAGGATGAGATGGTTCGATGGCATCATCAACTCAATGGACATGAGTTTGAGCAAGCTCCAGGGTATAGTGAAGGACAGGAAAGGCTGGCGTTCTGCAGTCCATGGGGTCGCAAAGAGTCAGACACAACTGAGCAATGAAACAACCACAATATTAAATAATAGCTACTGTTTGCAAGTATGTGAAACAACTGGAAGAATCTTACCTTGCTGGTGGAAAGTAAAAATGATACAGCCACCTTGGGAAAGAGTTTTGCAGTTTCTTATAAAGTTACATATAAACCTATCCCATGAGCCAGCAATCGTCCTCTTTGGTATTATTCCAAGAGAATGAAAACACACTTCCACACAAAGAGCCCAGGTACTCGTCAGTTGGTGAATGGATAAATAAACCATGATGCATCTACACAATGAAACATTGCTCAGCAATAAAAAGAAAAATGACCAATACACAAAACATCATGGACTGATCTCAAAAGCATTAAATGAATGGGAAAAGCTTTATAGAAAGGACTATACAAGTTATGATTCCATTTACATGAAATTCTAGAAAAGGCAAAACTTTCATGACAGAGAACAAGTATCTGTGGTTGCCAGAAGGGGAGTAGAAGGGGAGTAAATTAATGACACTGGAGCATGAAGGAACATTTTAATATAAAGGAAATGCCCTACATCATGATTGTGGTAGTCACATGACTGTACGCATTTCTCAAGACTCATCAAGTTGTCTCTTAAAATCAGTGATTTTATTGCGTGTAAATTATATTTTGATAGAGCTGATTAAAAAGTCTTCAAAGAAAAAAATATATATATATATCTCTATACATTCCTACCAGGCATATGTATCCATACTTTTGAAATTAAACCTTTACATTCATTGAGAACCTATGGGATGGGAGAAAATATTTATAAATGATATGACCAATAGGGTGTTAATATCAAAAGATATAGAAACATCATATACAACTCAATATCAAAAAGCAAACAACCCCATCAAAATATGTACAATGATGTAAATAGACATTTCTCAAGAAAAAGAAACACAGATGTCCAACGGGCACATGAAAAGATGCTAAACATCACTAATAATTAGAGAAATGCAGATCAAATCTACAATGAGGCATTAGCCTACATGAGTCAGAACGACTATCATAAAAAGCCTACAAATGATAAATACTGGAGAGGATGTAGAGAAAACAAAACCCCCCTACACTGTTGGTAGGAATGTAAATTGGTGAAGCCACTCTGGAAAGCAGTATGAAGGTTCCTTTAAAAACTAAAAATAGAGCTACCATATAAACCAACAATCCCACTCCTGGGTACATATCTGGAAAAGGAGAAAACACTCTGATTTGAAAAAACACTTATGCCCCCATATTCATAGCAGTAGTTTACAGTATCCAAGACATGGAAACAACCCAAGTGCCCATCAACGGATAATTGGCTTAAGAAGATATGGTATATATATGAATGGAACATTGTTCAGCCATAAGAAAAGAATCAAATATTTCCATTTGCAACATCATGGATAGAACTAGAGAATATTACACTTAGAGAAGTAAGTCAGGCAGAGAAAGATAAATAGGATATCACTTACATGTGGAATCTGAAAAATTATACAAATGAATCTATATACAAAATAGAAACAGATTCACAGATACAGAAAACAAACATGATTGTTAAAGGAGAGAGTGGGGGAAGGGATAAATCAGGAGTATGGGGTTAACAGACACAAACTACTATACCTGAGTAGATAAACAACAAGGATTTGCTATATAGAACAGGGAACTATATTCAATATCTTATAATAACTTATAAAGAAAGATAATCTGAAAAATATAAATATATGTAACTGAATCACTTTTCTGTATGCCAGAGAGTAACACAATATTGTAAATCACTGTATTTTAATTAAAAAAAAAAAAAAAACTTTACAGTCATGTAGAATAAAATGCCAGTTATATAAAACAACAATTGGTAAAGTGGCAAGTCTTTGATAATATTTTTACATACTTGCTTGCTCCCTTTCCACCCTGAAGAATATGATACCTACATATCTTCTTTACACCAATAGTATATAAAATAGTATTGTCAGTATTTCCGTAATAATCCATCTCTAAACATTTATTAATTCTAGTCCCTGATAAAAACTTTCCATTTCTTAGGGGACAAAATGACACTATGGTTGACGAAAAACTAATTCTTAATCCATATTCAGATCTTTTTTATCAGACTATTTCATTTAACAATGTTCGTGAAGAGGTTTTCCATCTGGGTAACCATTTCCTAGGAAAAAACTCAAAGCCATACTGACTCCATGGCAAGCATTTGCTCTTTTTCTTACAACACACAGAACGTGATTCAAGGTTAAGGGTAGAATACCAAAGATTTGCTCCATGAGTAGTTTTAATGGCAAAGGAACCTTGACTTTTGCTTATTATATAACTTCAACTAAAAGCGACCTTCAACATGTGAAGATTTCATTTTCACAAATAAATGGTTAGACTGCTGTCTTTTATTAGATTCACAAACAGTTATCAGCATAGATGCTTTCAAGGCCACAATCTTTGTGTTAATTCAAACTACAGATAACAGAACGGAAGTCATGGGAGGCACTAAAAGCTAAAGTAATCATTGTTTCTTAGGAACACAGAGCTATTTACTTAAGGATCTCATTCTGCCACTTCCCAACATTATCAACAGTTATCATATTTATTCTGTTAATGGGATGGATTTATTGTTTGTGTATAATAATTTGGGCCCAAGCTGCATTGATGTGTTTTATGGCGTAGAGTCAACGCTGATATATTGCGGGTCTATAACCGCTCCATAAACTGCAGATGCCATCGTTGAAATGAATGAGCCCAAGTATCTACCGAGCTGTTTTTAATTATATGTTTATCTTCCCTCATTCCTTTGACTCACATTTTATTTATACCGCATGTGGTTACATGTGGTAGAGAAGCAATTTTAGAGGGTTTTGGAAACCCTAAGCAATCATCTTATTTTACTCAGCAAAGCCACATTACTTACTTTGACAACAATTATGTCTCTATATATCATAACATTTATACAATTTCTGGTCCCTTCCAACCACACTATTTCCATCTGAATTCTCAAAAAGACAGAAGACTTTAAAATGAATCTTATTCATTGATCTTGAAATTCCTAATGATTTTCCCCTATTATGTTTGTAGTTATAACCATGCCATAATGCCTAAGCCTAATTACTGAATTAGCCTATGTCCATCCTACACTAAAAAAAAAAAAAAAATCACAAATACTTACTGAAAATTTTAAATTTTCAAAGGAAATAATTACCCATAGTTCCAACTTAAACAGCTATTTTGATTCATAGAGTTTATCTAGGCATGCATTACCTTCATTTTTAATTAATAGGGTCTTGACAGACTAAAATTATCCTATTGCTGAGAACCCAGGTTTATCATGAGGCAGACATGGTCATTTTCTACCTGTGTGGCTTCAGCTCACACTTTCCAACCTCCCCCACACTGTTTGCAGTGATAGCTCCTCTGTCTTGCTGTCTATGGAATGAGAGCCTCTCTCCCAGGATCTTCCTGGTGACTAGCGCCCTGACTCTAAGCCTGGCTTTACCTGCCCTCTGCCCTGGAAACCAGAACTCATGCCCTTCAGACATTCTGCATTTATACCTATGTTCTTTTCTGCCTGGTCCAAACTTCCTGCTTCTCCAAGAGTGCTTTACACTCCAGTCCACTCAAATGATGGCAGCAGCTTTGAAATATCAAGCTTCACTTTCATTTTTCTATGGGCTATTAATTCCTGCACACAGTTACTGTTTGAATTTTTTTTTCAATGCTTGTTCTGATGCTTAGTATCATGAATAAAATCACTGATAGGACTTAATTAAGGGAAAAATGTTCTCTTACTTTATAACTCAGCTTCATCTAACTGATCAGATTATCTGATTTAAGAGAATTTAGAGACTGAGGGTTTTATCATCAGGATTAGGCTTTTGGAAAAAGTTGACAGTCTAGAGACAGCAGAGATTGGGAAAGTATATTGAGATGTTCAGAAGAATTACCATTACAAACACACATATACACGTGCCGCTTTGGACAGGTGAAGGGTCAAGGGCTTATCAAACAATTGCATCCAGTGCATCCAGACAGACAGGTGTAGCTAGGCTCACATGCACAGTTTAGTCTCCATCAGACTGACTGTCACTTGCGCTCACAACATTGGCTCAGGATATGTCTACTTCAGCTAACTTGCTATAAACCAGATAAACACGCCCAGCAAAGCACCAGGGGAGGTAGGCTTCTCCTGGGACATATTTCATCACAGAAGGGAAGCCATACATGCCTTCTGATAAACATCCTTGACTTTTCAGAGAAGGAAGCTCAAAAGGCCAATGGTTTGTTTCAAAGCAGGGAAAGTAGCCAGTTGAAAGCATTAGTTTCGTCCCATTTTGTGTTTTAAGAATTTAGCCTGTGCCTCAATCTGAATTTATATTTCTAGGGGATGAGTTTACACTTAGAAGCATGTGTAGAGCCTTTCATTGCTTAGAGCATTTTGGAGAGCTCCTTTTATTCTTAGAAAAGAGTGAACAACTATTTAATTGTGGCTTTGGACACTGTTCTAGTTGTTAGGGATACTGTCCTCATAGACCTTCCATTCTGGTGCAGAAGACTGACCATAAAACATGTGGCTGAATGCCAGGCAATAATAAGGATCATAAAGAAATAAAAAAAGAGTACAGGCTGAACACTGAAGTTGGGGGAAGGGAATAATTTTACAGCTAGAACAGTCAGGAAGGGTCTCTCTGAGGACCTAAGACCTACATGCCTGAGCAGCAAGACCCAGATCAATATCAGGGAGAGGAGTCTTCCAGCAAAAAGAGGACAAAGTCCAAAGTCCCTGAGGCAGAGGGAAATAGCCTTGGTCGGTTCAAGGATCAGTAAGAGGCCAACGTGCCTGGAGCGACGGAAGCAAAGGAGACAGGTTAATATTCTCTAGCATGGTCATTTCATATCATGTTAAATATTTCTCTCCATAAAATGCCTGGTAAACGCTGCTTTAAATCAAGACTTTTTCTTTTTTTCCTGACCCCCCAACCTGACTCAGAAGTCACCTTTGTTTGAATTAATTATTTAATCACTTTCATCACACACGCCTTCAAGAACCATTTTGTGTTTAATTCAAGACAGTTGGCTTTCTCTTTGAAGACAGATTAAAAATGGAGTGGCCGAATGGAGAGGT
Source organism: Okapia johnstoni (assembly GCA_024291935.2). Taxonomy (NCBI): domain Eukaryota; kingdom Metazoa; phylum Chordata; class Mammalia; order Artiodactyla; family Giraffidae; genus Okapia; species Okapia johnstoni. Next base: position 8,631,805 of record CM044326.1, read on the forward strand.
GGTGTCTTGAGCTGAGGGCCGATTCAGAGAAGCGCCAGGGATGTATGTCCGTGGTACTTGTATTTGATTCACAAGAGCCGTTTAGATTCTGGCGGTGACCGATTCCAAAGTCAGCCCAGTGACAATGATCACTTCACAGAGCAGGGAGCTAATATAATAAATAAATGAACCCAGTGTATGAGCCACACCTGCCCAACGCCCGTCATTAGGTAATCAAGGGGCTCTGGAAACAAGAGGATGGCCAGAGGTTAAGCTGGGGTAGAGAGGGCAGAACCCCATCACGCCAAGACTCCCACCCTGGCCGGTGTGTGATCCTCTGGTTGAAGCGCTGTCTGGTTTGTCTGATTTTTTTTTTTTATTAGACAGCTGTGATCTTCTCCCTTCAAACCCTTGTCACCGCTGTTCACAGCAATGTAAGTGATATGATTAGGGAAGATGGCATCTTGTGTAATCGGTCATAATCACCATCTGAGGGTTTCAGGAGCACGACACGCACTTCCAGAGCTGCCTGAAAGCCGGAGCGCAGGATGACAGGAGATCATTTTCGTCTCTCCTCCTTGCGCGCACACCTCCTCTCAGCCAATACGCGGAACTTCCCACCTTCCCACACGCTGGAGACCCCTTTCTCTTTTTTCATGTGGTAGACAAAAAAGCTGCAGTTCTCCGCCAAGGTGTTCTGTATAAGAGGATTTTCCAGATAATGGAAAGATTTGCCTGTAAGTGTGCAAATAATTCATCTTTCGATGCAATTAAAAAAATCTTTTAAAACAGGTTTTAATTCTGTCACTTAAAATATATGGTAAACCTCTTTCTTTTCTCTAAAATAAATAGATTATTATTTAGCAGTACCTCGAGGTCAAAGGAACCTCATTTTTAATGTCTGAGACGATATAATGAAGTCCTTATACCTGCATGTTCAGCTGCTTCAGTCATGTTCAGCTCTTTGCAACCTCATGGACTGTAGCCCATCAGGCTCCTCTGTCCATGGGGATTCTCCAGGCAAGAATACTGGAGTGGGTTGCCATTCCCTTCTCCAGGGGATCTTCCTGACCCAGGGATAGAACCAGTGTTTCCTGCATTGCTTGCACTGCAGGCTGATTCTTTACCACTGAGCCACCAGGGAAGCCTGATGGAGTCCTCAGATTTGTAAACATTTAGGGATGTTCATTCCTTACATAAAGGCTTATGCAAAAAACACCTGGCTGGAGACCTTAGCTCTGCTCCTCTCTAACTCTGTGATCTTGGGCGAGTTGTTTCCTCCTTTCTAAGGAGAGACATAGAGACGTTTCTAAGAAGAGACATAAGCCTTGCAGAGACATCCTGAGCATTTCTGCTAGTGTCTATGGTATCTTTGGAAAGATATCAGGTAACTTATGGAACTGAAGGAAAATATGGAAAACTAGGCCAAGTAAATGAGGGGGAACCAAGAAGTTAGGCCACAGAAAACACAGGAGAAGTCATGCCCCAGGCCGTACAGTTAGAGGACTTCACAGGACACACCACTGTCTGCACGGGTCCTCAGTCGCTCAGTCATATCCGACTCTTTGCAACCCCCTGGACTACAGCCGGCCAAGCCCCTCTGTCCATGAGAGTCTCCAGGCAAGAATACTGGAGCGGGTTGCCTACTCCCCATCCACAGATCGAACCTGTGTCTCTTGCATCTCCTGCATTGGCAGGTGGATTTTTTTACCACTGTGCCACCTAGGAAGCCCTACATCACAACTGGGGCATCGACGCAGTCTCAGGTTGCCTCTCTGCCATCTCGTTACCCCTTCAACAGTAAAAGACCACCTGTGGATGGAGACTGGGGAAAGCAGACTGGCTCCTCTTGGCATTCTTAGTGAGAGGCAGTGTCCTACTGCCTCAAAACCCACATCCCAGGGATATCCCAAAGGAAGACTGGGTTCAGATGCTGGGAAGACAATAGATCTACTAAAGAACTAAACAAGGAGGTGTGTGAAGCATCTCTCACAGTGCCTGGCACACAATAGGGACTCAATAAATGTCACCTTTCCAACTCCTGGAGCTTGCTCAAACTCATGTCCATCGAGTCAGTGATGCCATCCAACCGTCTCAATCCTCTGTCGTCCCCTTCTCCTCCCACCTTCAATCTTTCCCAGCATCAGGGTCTTTTCCAAGGAGTCAGTTATTCACATAAGGTGGCCAAACTATTGGAATTTCAGCTTCAGCATCAGTCCTTCCAATGAATATTCAGGACTGATTTCCTTGATGATTGACTGGTTTGATCTCCTTGCAGTCCAAGGGATTCTCAAGAGTCTTCTTCAACAGCACAGATCAGAAGCATCAATTCTTTGGCACTCAGCTTTCTTTATGGTCCAACTCTCACATCCATACATGACTACTGGAAAAATCATAGCTTTGACTAGATGGACATTTTTTGGCAAAGTAATGTCTCTGCTTTTTAATATGCTGTCTAGGTTGTTCATAGCTTTTCTTCCAAGAAGCAAGCATCTTTTAATTTCATGGCTGCAGTCACCATCTGCAGTAATTTTGGAGCCCAAGAAAATAAAGTCTGTCACTGTTTCCATTGTTTCCCCATCTATTTACCATGAAATTTCTTGGCTTACTAACTATCATCTAGTTCTATATAAGCCCTCCACTTCTGAAATTATTTTTTATTTACTCAGATTACTAAGCTGATCAGAACAAGATGTAAATTAAAACATATAGGTTCTAAGTGAGACCATGAAAAGTTTTGAAAAAAGAGTGAGGCAAAGAACCAAGCAGATTTAGGATTTTTTTATATATGTTGTCACGTTACATTAAATTTAGATTCTTGCTTTCAGACAGTTGAAGCATGCTATTAGTAAGACCTGGACATGTGAGGCAGCTATTTTTAATTTTCTTTTTATTCCCTTAAAAACAATGATTGGAGAGTCAGAGCTGACAAGACTTCTTGAGTTCCACCTCCTTTCAGATCTCAAGCAGGAGTTAGTGAGTTCTTCCCCCAGAGAACAGTTGTGACTACTGTACAAGAGAATACTGATGCAAAGCCACACCCAGTAATAAGCAGGTAACGAGCAAATGTTCTTCAGAGGCTTCTCACTCTCCAGAGAGTACTGAGATCTTCATCTGTTTTTCTCTCTATACCCATGGGTGTCTAGAAATCCACATGCCCAGACTGAACCCAGACCAATTATATCGGAACCATGCAGGGAGGAAACCAAGCATCAGTATTTTCAACACTACTCAGGGGACTGCTGCATGTAGCCAGCTTGGGTACCACAGCTCTCTACTCTCATCCCTTTTCATGGCTTCCCTGAACATCTGTACACAGAGGCCTGGGTCTGCTATCTCTAGTCTTCACAATCAATGGAATTAATCAATTCCATATTTTTAGCAACTTGTAGGCAATCAATATGCCAGCCATTACCTGAAATTCTGTAGTTTCACATCTGAGTTTGCTTCCTCCCCAGTCCTACCTGAGATAACGTGGTCCTAAACCTCCCCTGTCTACGCCTGCCCTCACCACTCCCCTGGCCACCAGGGCTCAGAATCATAAGTATATTGTTTCTCCCCATCACCCAAAGAGTCCTCAACTTCTCTCTTTGTCATCCCCCTCTATTAAACCTCGTTCTTCAATTGTATACCCCATTTCTAGTATATCACACCCAGAGTTCTCCTACAGCTTAATTTTCCCCCAACTCAAATCCATGAATTCTGCCCCTAGATTAATCTTCCTAAAGCTTCACTTCCTTTTTCACACCTCCTACTGTTAGTTTGTCATGAGCCGTCATTTCCCATTGAATCAACTCCAAGTTCCTAGTCAAGGCCTTTGTAATTTACAAAACCCCTCTCTTGTTCAGTCTATGAGTACTCAATCAATTAATTAATCAGTAATCATTTACTGCATGCATATGTGTTAGTCGCTAAGTAGTGTCCTATTCTTTGCGACCCCATGAACTATAGCCCGCCAGGCTCCTCTGTCCATGGACTTCTCCAGGCAAGAATACTGGAGTGTATAACCATTACTTTCTCCAGGGGATCTTCCCAACCCAGGGATTGAATCCATATCTCCTGCACTGCAGGTAGATTCTTTACCGTGTGAGCCACCTGGGAACCCCCCAATCATTGATTAGTAGATATCAATAATCCCTAATTATGTACCAGCATAGTGAGAGGATCCAGAGATTATTGGCAGCCAAAATAGAAATCTAATCCTACCGTGAGTGAATTGACTTGTATGTGTGAGCTGCTCACCCAGCTGAATGGAATCAGATCTCCAAGGACAATAACTCTCTTCTAGAAATAATCGCTTGCACCCTACGATGAAATTCCAGAATTAACTGAACACCTCTTACCCAGGTTTCACTACGAATCAGATATCCTTTGGGGCAGCTGGAGGGGAGGGAACTGCTCCATCTAGATCTCCTTTGTAAAAAAATTTCTTCACAGAATTTGCAACTCACTAACTTGTTCTAGGCACCTACTGTATGCCAAGTATATTCACTTTTTTCATCCACTGTCATGCCATTGTTGTCCCCATTATACAGATAAGTCAACTGAGACTTTAAGTGTTTAGAAAACTAGTTCTCACATTTAGTTAAAGCCAGAACTAGTTCTCTCTGGTTCCAGACCTCGAATCAAAACCACTCAGCATCAAGGCTCACTGAGGTTTAGAGCTGTGAAGAACCTGGGAGACACTGCTCTGACGCTCTCATTTTAGTGGCAAAAGAAATAGGTTAATTAATTTTCATATGTTCCTATAGGATGAATGTGTCAGAGCCAGGCAGAAACTGGGGTCTCCTCCTTCCACGTTATGTTGCTTATGCAACTCATGAAATCTTGAACAAACTAGGCCCATTGCCCCCTTGATCTCCTGTTATTCTCACCACCTAAAGTGCCTTTGTCTTTTTTCCTTTTCTTGCCCAAATCCTATCCCTTCCTCCAAAGCCATCCTAGAGCTTCATTCTCTAAGGACATTGAGCTCCACTGATTCTTCCTGGCTTTGATCTAGAGCAGGTCTGCCTGTATTTGCCACTTCACTGAGTCATGTGCCCGCTCATTGTGTTTACTAACTTGTTTCTCGTGAAGACATTGTCTCCCTAATGAGATTTTACAGGCTTTCAGCACAAGTGATCTGATTCTTCTCAGGGTTCTCCCCAGCATCAGTAATCCCAGAGGCCTTGTGAGGGACAGGGTAGGTGCTCAATAAATGCATGATTGAATTAAATTTCTATAATACAAACAACCCCTGATCATTGATAATAGATGCTTCAACTTCTTGCATTTATTATTTGAATTGTATTTACATCTGGGTGTTTCCCAGCATACTGAATGAAGACAGAAGACTAAAACTAAGACCTCATGGTCTCAGCGGTGTTGGGTGACTGGAAGGCCAGAGATGGCTGACAGGTCTCTGTTTTCTTAAGTCCTCTTCTTACGATTACCTTAAAATATTAATGTTGTTTTATTTTCAAATGTAAGTGAGCCAATGTTTTTGTATCAATTCCAAGACGGATGGTTTAAAATGCACTTTTTTGAATTGGGTTGATTCAGGTCAAGGCTTAAAAGAAAAATGCGTGTATGGATAAGTAGTTAGAGATTAAATCTGTAAACAGCCCTCAATTTGCTCATGTACTTTTGCCCTTCTTGGTTTTCTATTTTGCAGCAAAATAACTTGAATGTGTTGACATCTAAACATATAAATGCAACCTATAAAATTGATTTAAGTGAAAAATGTGTTTTAAGGTAGGAATTAGGGTAAGAGTCAACAGATAATGTAGAAAACTCAGGGGGAAAGACTCAAACCTAATAGTAAAACTCTGCAAACGCCGGTGTCTACATTTTCCTCTATTAGAAACTTCACATGCTTCATCCTTCCGTTTAGACAACAGCTTGGGTATTTCCCTATGTGTGTCTCTAGCTCTTCATAAAAAGTATTAACTACCTGCCTCAAGCTTGTACTAGGAAATTAACGTGAGATATTTTCATTTGACAGTGATCACATGAAGCCCTCTCTAATCTCCTTTGGCACATTACCCATCAGATTTATGGAAATTCTCAATGAACTCTGACACTGGAGCGTAACAGTTGCATAAACTGTATGTGAGATGTAGCTGTGATGTTCATGAAGTATACCCTTGACCTTGGCTACCGGCTAAGTCCTCACCTAGACTCCACAGTGAAATGTGCAATAAAACCAGGCTTCCAAATACACGACAGTGGGGCTGATTAAGAGGAGAAGGGCAAGAGGAATTTATAATGAGGGGGATAAAGACAGCCAGAAACCGCAAACAGCAGGGATCCTATTTCCACAGAACTTGAAAATAAAGGAACAATAGAAGGGTAGTCCTCTAATTATATTTTTTCCTCTTTCATGGTGCTCGTGTTATTTAATGCCTTGACTTCTTCAATCGTTGGAACCATAATTTCAATATAATTATCAAAAGGAAAGTTGTCAAAGTTAACAAGCTCATGAGCAACTACAGCGAGTAATATGTCACAGATGGAAAGAAAAAATTTTACGCCATTTGGCAGCAAGGTGCACTATAAAAAGACTGATATTCGAAATCAAGTTGGTAAACTTCAAACAAGACAGGGCTTTCAAACCTTATCATCTCCCAGAGTTCTGAGGTATTAAAGCAGGGGTTTGTGGGGGAAGAGGAGAAACTCAGGAAAAAGTAGTTGTGAATTTCCTTCAAAATAAACAGTATCATCATCTGAAGGAAGCATAGGGCAGTGCCTCTAGTTATCCATTGAATCCAATCTACACTGTCAGATGTTGTGTATTTTTGATGCCAAAACATAATGCGGTTCAGAGCACAGAGTCGTCCTTCCTAGTTAGAACTCTCCCCCATCACTCGCTAGCATATGTCCTTAGGAACGCAGCTTAACCTCACTATGCCTTGGTTTCCTCATTTTATAGGTCTACCTAACCTCTTAGAATCTGAAGTGAAGTGAAATCGCTCAGTCGTGTCCAACTCTTTGTTACCCCATGGACCATAGCCTACCAGGCTCCTCCGTCCATGGGATTTTCCAGGCAAGAGTACTGGAGTGGGTTGCCATTTCCTTCTCCAAAAAGTGAAAGTGAAAGTCACTCAAAGTCACTCAGTCGTGTCCGACTCTTTGTGACCCCATGGCCTATGCAATCCATGGAATTCTCCAGGCCAGAATACTGGAGTGGGCAGCCTTTCCCTTCTCCAGGGGATCTTCCCAACCTAGGGATCGAACCCAGGTCTCCTGCATTGCAGGGGATTCTTTACCAGCTGAGCCACAAGGGAAGCCCTCTTAGGATCTACGTGAAGATTAAAATTAACTTCAGCAAAGTGCTTACTGCTGGATCTGGCACATAGTTAGTGCTCAATATATTGTTAGTGTATTCCTTTCTCTCTTCTTCTTCCTTCTCTTTCTTCTCCTCTCCCTTCACCTCTTCCCTCCTTCTTCTTGAGGCGTCTTCTCTTCAAAATCTTCTCCTGACTTCCTTCCAGTCTTTGCCTAGGTAAATGGAGTCACTAACTTGCATTTTTCCATCATTAAAAGAGTATGCGATCACCAATTCCTGGAATCATTGTTGGTCAGTGTCAGAAGAGCAACCTCATCCCAACAGCTGAGGACACTGAAATTCGGCGGGTGGGGGGCAGTGACATACCCAAGCAGTAACCCAAGCACTTACTGCTCTCTAAATTAACAAAACAACGTGTGTTAGTCACACCTACATAGCATACCAAGCATCATTTCACTGGTCACTCTACGTAACTACTTTGCTATTCTGAGTATCTCTTCAAATAGATTTTCCAAGCTACCTGAAGTCCTTTGTTGAAGAAATAAAACTACCTAATTTTCTCACTGAACAACCTTGTTTAGATGGGTTTTGGCTCTTAATTTTTGCTAGCAAGAGGCAAGGCCCAAATTGTTGAGCCCAACTGTACATCAGAACCAACATTTCTAGAACTTTCTACAAAAATATCCATTTCCTAATCTCATCCCCTCTACTGAGTCAGGATTTCCAGAACGTGTGGTGATGTGACTTTGAATCTCTAAAGCATTGTCTCTGGTGATTCCAGTCTTGGGCAATCTCTGAAAGTGTTGATATTATAAACCATCATGTTTTAGCCATGATCAGTTCAGTTCAGTTCAGTCACTCAGTCATGTCAACTCTTTGTGACCCCATGAATCGCAGCACGCCAGACCTCCCTGTCCATCACCAACTCCCGGAGTTTACCCAAACCCATGTCCATCGAGTCAGTGATGCCATCCAACCATCTCATCCTCTGTCATCCCCTTCTCCTCCTGCCGCCAATCCTTCCCAGCATCAGGGTCTTTTCTAATGAGTCAACTCTTTGCATGAGGTGGCCAAAGTATTGGAGTTTCAGCTTCAACATCAGTCCTTCCAATGAACACCCAGCACTGATCTCCTTTAGGACGGACTGGATGGAATTCCTTGCAGTCCAAGGGACTCTCAAGAGTCTTCTCCAACACCACAGTTCAAAAGCATCAATTCTTCGGTGCTCAGCTTTCTTCACTGTCCAACTCTCACATCCATACATGACCACTGGAAAAACCATAGCCTTGACTAGATGGACTTTGTTGGCAGAGTAAAGTCTCTGCTTTTCAATATGCTATCTAGGTTAGTCATAACCTACCTTCCAAGGAGTAAGCGTCTTTTAATTTCATGGCTGCAGTCACCATCAGCAGTGATTTTGGAGCCCCAAAAAATAAAGTCTGACACTGTTTCCACTGTTTCCCCATCTATTTCCCATGAAGTGATGGGACCAGATGCCATGATATTCATTTTTTGAATGTTGAGTTTTAAGCCAGCTTTTTCACTCTCCTCTTTCACTTTCATCAAGAGGCTCTTTAGTTCTTCATTTTCTGCCATAAGGGTGGTGTCATCTGAATATCTGAGGTTATTGATATTTCTCTAGGCAATCTTGATTCCAGCTTGTGCTTCATCCAGCCACCCATTTTGCATGATGCACTCTGCATATAAGTTAAATAAGCAGGGTGACAATATACAGCCTTGACATGCTCCTTCCCCTATCTGGAACCAGTCTGTTGTTCTATGTCCAGTTCTAACTGTTGCTTCCTGACCTGCATACAGATTTCTCAAGAGGAAGGTCAGGTGGCCTAGTATTCCCATTTCTTTAAGAACTTTCCACAGTTTATTGTGATCCACACAGTCAAAGGCTTTGGCATAGTCAATAAAGCAGAAATAGATATTTTTCTGGAACTCTCTTGCTTTTTTGATGATCCAGCAGATGTTGGCAATTTGATCTCTGGTTCCTCTGCCTTTTCTAAAACCAGCTTGAACATCTGGAAATTCATGGTTCACGTATTGCTGAAGCCTGGCTTGGAGAATTTTGAGCATCACTTTACTAGCATGAGAGATGAGTGCAATTGTGTGGTAGTTTGAGCATTCTTTGGCATTGCCTTTCTTTGGGACTGGAATGAAAACTGACCTTTTCCAGTCCTGTGGCCACTGCTGAGTTTTCCAGATTTGCTGACATATTGAGTGAAGCACTTTCACAGCATCATGTTTGAGGATTTGAAATAGCTCAACTGGAATTCCATCACCTCCACTAGCTTTGTTCTTAGTGATGCTTTCTAAGGCGTGATAGAGTACAATAATTGAATGTGATGGAAAGCAGGAGATTTTATAGGCTCTGTGTAGTTTTTCTTTCTTATTATTAACTCCTCTTGTAAATAAATATTCTAAAGGATATGTCTTATTTTTCGAAGCATACATACATATACATATATGTTTAAATACTATGTTTTCACTAATAGTGTTTGTAGTTATTTTCATGCTTCTGAAGCCATAGTGAAACCAGGTTTTTTGAGCATGAGCCACATTGTCTCCTTACTTGGCCCTGCAATAAATTTTTCTCTACTCCAAATTCTGACATTTCAGTTTGATCTTACTGTGTATCAGTTACAGGAATTTGCATTCCATTAACAATAGCATCACTGAAATCTGTAATTGCCTACTGCTGTCCTGGTTTTATCACCATTTCAATGATCTCTCTATATTAGGACTACTTGTCACCCAAGTTTTATGATGCTACCATGACTTGTCAGTCTTAGTGGCTTTAAAAAAACAGCTCCTTCTAGAATATGGTTAAGAATCCATAGGGACATATATACATTATATTGATAATGTTTTAAAGAATTTTAATCTATTTCAATCTAAGAATTTCACAGCACCCTTGCAATGAAATAAAGACAATTTTAGGATGTCACAAAGCAAGAATCTCTGAACCAGAAATCATAGAAGTTTAAAGTAATAAATGTGGCAATTTCCAAAAATGTGCCTCTGTAGAGAAGTTTGCAGCATAGAAGAGTCTGTGGACATCTCCTGTGGCCTGAAATCCTTTGAACCACCATGTACATTTTTCCCCTTTCATCTTGATTGTAATCGCTTTTCTATTGAGTCTCCATATAACTTAAGAAAACCCCTCTTTATGCACCAACCTAGTGAGAGGGTTCAGGGAGTCTTGGCAGCCAAAATAGAAACCTAATCCTACCGTGAGTGAATTGACCTGTATGTGGGAGCTGCTCACCCCGCCGAGTGGAATCAGCTCTCCAAGGACAATAAGACCCTTCTAGAAATAATCTCTTGCATCTCACAACAGAATTCCAGAATCAACTGAATGCATCTTACCCAGGTTTGCCACTGAAGCATCAGGCCAATGCAGTTTTACAGGCAAGACAGCCTCCTCCCTGCTGTTGAAATGGTTGATTCGAAAAATAGTTGCACATATCAATGCTAAACAGTACCCACACAGAAACAAGAAAGTGTCTCTTTGATTCAAGGGAAATATTAAATGAAGACTTTGTCTTGTACTTTGTGTTAGCTATGTACTATTACTCTTTAATACAATGAAACAAAGAAACACGGATGGGACGTTGTAATGGGGTTTGAGTGAGTATCCTGGGAATGCAGGGTTTCTTTTCTGCTATAATTGCGTTACTAGTGCTGCTCCATTCAGCATAAATGCGGCTATAGTATTCATCTAAAAGATGCCCCAAGGCTTAAACCTTCCCCAAGTGGTGAGTAAGGATGGTGGGAATGTGGTTGGGGAATTTAAACCCCACTCAAACATCATTAATTACAAATTCCCTGATGAAATTAAACCTTTGTATTTCACTGGGATCATTTCTCGGCATTCTGAGTGATTCCGTTTGGTATTGTTTTTTTTTTTAATCGTGGTGCACTCAAGAGCTGTGTTTTAAGTGGACTGATTTTCTAATAAAACTTGCCAAATTAGCAATTTTTTCCAAGCGTCCAAAACTAATGAATAAATAAATTGAAAGACTTTAGAATTTAATATTCAAGTGACTTCAGTGTATCTAGCTCCAAGGCCTGAGGCAAGATTTTCAGCCTCCAAATTCAATGTCATCACTGAATACCCTTATCAGGCAAGTGGGTGGAAATGTGAGGAACGAGCACTCATGGACATCAGGGCCATGAATGATCTGAAAGCATAAAAGGTTAGACAGCCACCATGCCCAGAAAAGAATAAGAATTATTTCAGCTAATTTTAATTATGATGTAGCTTCTGTAAATTTCAGACACAAGAAAATGGAGGGAAAGAATAGAGACTGGAAATTACAATACTCCACGCCAAAAATGGCAGCAGCAGCCCATTAATCCCATAGATTCCATCATAAATGATAGAATCAATAGGAACTTGATTCCTTTGATCAATTTTCAGTCTAAAAGATTTTTCCACCAGTGTCTCCATAGTAAGCTGCCATCTGGGGTTGTCTCATAAAACCTAATACTTGATTGTAGTAATACTAGTTGGTGGCTATCTTGAGCTGCCCATTGTTACTTATTAGTAGCTAGTGCATATTGAGTGAAAAATATATGGATGAAGCTGTGCTGAGCATTTTATACACCATATCTCACTTAATCTTTACCGTAATTCTCTGACTAGGGTATCATTAATCTCCCTCTTTGCAGGTCAGGAACCTGAGACTTAGGGAATCTGAGTAACTCTCAGGTCAACATCTAGTATGAGAAAAAGCTAGAAAGTCCAACCCAGGATCATCACAAATTCACCATCTCCTGACATAGTTTGTTCAGAACCAGGCTTATTGTGTTACAGTAAAATGACTCCATTTGAATTGAGTTTTTATTTGACTCTACATATCTAGATTAATATATTATAGATTATTATAGAAAACTCACTTGAATGTAATGGAATTGTGGGAGATGGTCACAGGGAAGTTGATGAGGCTAAGGCTATTAAAAAACGATGTTTATCTCATTGCCCAACTGATAAACTACAGCTTCTGAAGACAAAAATAATCCAATCTGTTGGGTGTTGACACACACATACACACACATGCACACAAACTGTACAATTTACTTAATAAAAGGAATATCTTTTTAACATCTTTAAACTTGCCGGTCAGTTTCATCCTTCTTTTTCCCAATGGTTTCATAAGGATGGATACTTAGCTTGTGACAACAGCCCACACTAGAGACCCTGATGATGGATCCAGAAGTTTTCAGGGTTCAGTTAATAACAATCTCCAATGCAACTAGTCCAGTGCTAGAGTCAGAAGTGTAATTGTCCAGGAGCCAGGAGTGTCGGGTCCTTATCTTGGTTGAGTGACCTTAGGCAAATCACTTAGCCCCTTGAATTTCTAGAAGACTGTACAGTTATATTTTCCAGATAGATATTTCTTTGTCAGGCAATTTTGAAACCTCTTGTTTTTAAAGCAACTGGTCATTCAATAAAATAGTAATTAGAAAAGGTTTTTCTGTATCCACCTCTGACACTATAGTTTGAGAATAAGCATTGCTGTCTTTATTAGATAACTAATTGAAGAAGCAAGCTAATTTCAAGTGTCAGAGTGTTGTACATATGTGTTCCAGTCTGCATAATAGACAGAGATCTTGGGTGTAACATCTACCACAAAAACTGCCTGTTTCATTTAACAAAACTAAAAAAATTTATCATACCAATAGTGGATTTTGTATCTTTTTTAATTATTATTTTTATTATTTGATGTTCTTTCCAGAGAAGCATATTGATTGAAGAAGAATGTTTTTCTTTTTTTTTTTCTCTTTAGAAGAGAGTATTTGTATAAGTGAAATATTAGGGTCAGTGAAGGAGTTTGAGCTGTGTGTCCAGGCCAAGCAACTGGGCCAGAAGTTTCCTAGCTACCCTGACAGCGATCTCTTCTCTGACCTATAAGACCCTGAGATAAAATGTCAAAGACAGCGGGTTCATGCACAAGTCCTTATTGGTGAACATGGGTGGCCATGGAAGCTCATATGCTCAGAGAATTAAAAATGTGTGGCTCCTAGGGGTTCCCTCTTTTAGTGAGCAGAGTCTAGATAAAAGAAATGAAACTAAAGCATTCATGGTGACTCAATTTTATAGGTACTTTCACCTTCAGAGTTAAATATGCTTATGCTGTTTGAAATTTGACAATCAATATAATTTTATCATTAAAAAGAGGACAATAAAGATATCAACAGCATTTTTTTGGTAAAGAAATAATTTTTTAATATAATCAACATCGAATTGGTAGACAGGCTATTTTATTTAACTAATACTAATATAGCCTCTTCAGCTTTTTATTATTGGTATTTGCTTGATATTTGTTTCCCATTCTTTTATTTTCTTTTTTTTTTTAACTTTACATATTGTATTTGTTTTGCTATACATTGACATGAATCCATCATGGGTGTACATGTTTTCCCCTTCCAGGACCCCCCTCCCACCTCCCTCCCCATCCCATCCCTCTGGGTCATCCCTGTGCATCAGCCCCAAGCACCCTGTATCATGCATCGAACCTGGACTGGCAATTTGTTTCACATATGATAATTTACATGCTTCAATGCCATTCTCCCATATCATCCTGCCCTTGCCCTCTCCCATAGAGTCCAAAACTGTTCTATACATCTGTGTCTCTTGCTATCTCGCATACAGGGTTATCTTTACAGATTAACTAAATTCCATATATATGCGTTGGTATACTGTATTGGTGTTTTTCTTTCTGGCTTACTTCACTCTGTATAATAGGCTCCAGTTTCATCCACCTCATTAGAACTGATTCAAATGTATTCTTTTTAATGGCTGAGTAATATTCCATTGTGTATATGTACCACAGCTTCCTTATCCATTCGTCTGCTGACGGACATCTAGGCTGCTTCCATGTCCTGGCTATTATAAACAGTGCTGCGATGAACATTGGGGTATACGTATCTCTTTCAATTCTGGTTTCCTCTGTGTGTATGCCCAGCAGTGGGATTGCTGGGTCATATGGCAGCTCTATTTCCAGTTTTTTGAGGAATCTCCACACTGTTCTCCATAGTGGATGTACTAATTTGCATTCCCACCAACAGTGTAAGAGGGTTCCCTTTTCTCCACACCCTCTCCAGCATTTATCGCTTGTAGACTTTTGGATAGCAGCCATTCTGACTGGTGTGAAATGGTACCTCAATGTGAAGATGACCAGTTGTTGCCTTAAAGAACATTATAGATTATTTTTAATTTTAAAAATATATATCTGATGATTTTCTCAAAAAACTGTTTATCTGAAAAAACATACACACAATCCAATAATGACTCAACAACTTGATGTAAGATACTAAGAAAATCATTAGATATAAAAAAAAAATCCCCATCACAAACAAGAGTTACCTGGAGGACAGACTCTCTAATTTCACTGCCAAAGAATTTGAGTCATGATTTTCTACAGTTTTAAACCTCACGGTACATAGCCATTTCATTAGTATTATTTTCATTGAAAAGATAAACTCTATATGTCAAGTATTTCCATCATTTAGCCCCTTTTCATGTCATCTTTGAGTAAGACCCTTAGATTTTGCTATACGAATGATGCTTAAACATTTATATATTAGGTATGTTCTCCTTAATAGCTCAAATAATTTACATACAGATGTATATATATATATGTAAATATATGCAACATAAAATGCCTAGAATGGAATATATCAAATGTAAATAATAATTATGTAGAGTGGAATTCAAGATGATTTTTATGTTTGTTTTTATAAAATATTCCAATATCTGTAATGATTATATTTAACTTTTATAATTAAAAACATGGATGTACAAGTTCTTTCACTTATTTTCCAAATTTTATACAATCAGTTCAGTCACTCAGTTGTGTCCAACTCTTTGCGACTCCACGGACTGCAGCACAATCATTATGTATTATTTTGATAATCAGAAAAAGTAAGTGCTATTTTCTCTTCTCTGAGATAATATATATGTCTCATAAGATCACAATTATGTTTCAAATACACAGCAAAAATAACAATCAGAAATGCGTATATTTATTAATAATGATTATCTACATACGATTTGAGTAACAGAGCACAGCACAGCAACACAGTGAGACTAACTGGAGTTAATCTGTGCATTTTCTGCTGTTTTGTCTTATTTTCTAAAATGAGCACATATTGAATTTCATGGTGAAACATGAACTTTATTTTTTAAATGCAAGTCAAAAGAGAAATACCAAGTTAAATCAACTGAAACACATAGCTTTCTGAATTTTTTAAAGTCCCTGGAAAACTATGATCTTTCATTTCAAAATATACTGTGTCTCTTGGACAAACTTTTAGAGTGAAAACAAGTAATAGCATATTTTGTGATAGATTTAGAACCAGAATCAGCCCAAATATGTACTAATAAAGAAAAATTGAGTACTAAGCATTGTAAATGAACACCATACCATGATTGTATCAAGTAAGGCTAACATTGGAACCCTATAAGGGAGGTTAAAAATCCAAATGTATTTTTGTATTTCTTTAACTGGACCTTTGCCGACAGAGGTCTGTCTAGTCAAAGCTATGGTTTTTCCAGTAGTCATTCATGTATGGATGTGAGAGTTGGACTATAAAGAAAGCTGAGCACAGAAGAATTGATGCTTTTGAACTGTGGTGTTGGAGAGTCCCTTGGACTGCACGGAGATCCAACCAGTCCATCCTAAAGGAGATCAGTCCTGGGTGTTCATTGGAAGGTCTGATGTTGAAGCTGAAACTCCAATTCTTTGGCCACCTGATGTGAAGAGCTGACTCATTTGAAAAGATCCTGATGCTGGGAAAGATTGAGGGCAGGAGGAGAAGGGGACGACAGAGGATGAGATGGTTGGATGGCATCACCGACTCAATGGACATGGGTTTGGGTGGACTCCGGGAGTTGGTGATGAACAGGGAGGCCTGGCGTGAGTGGTTTTCAGGGCTGTGAAGGCACGGGCTTTTTCCAGGGTGTCCAGACCCTCAGTACCTGTGCCAGAACTTAGACGGAGCCCATCAAGACAGAAGAGGTAAATGCAGACTAAGCTTTTCCATAATACAAAAATTTCAAGGTCTCAACTTCTTTGTATAGTGGCTTCTTCTCCTCCAACTTGGCGATCACTCAGTTACTCATTTAATGCATGTTTATTTAGCACATACTATATTCCAGACACTATTATAGGTGCTAGAGTTGTAAGAATAGACAAAAAATGTAGCATAATGATAAATACCATTAAGAAAACAAGGCACAGTAAGGGAATGGAGTAAAGAAGGAATGATCCGGACTTCTGCACTGTTGCTGGAAATGTAAATTGGTGCAGCCACTATGGAAAACAGTGTGGAAGTTCTTTAAAAAAATAAAAATAGAACTCCTGTATTATCTGGCAATCTCACTTTTGGGTATACATCCAAAAGGAAATGAAAACAAGATATCAAGGAGATATCTACATTTCCATGTTCATTGCAATATTATTCACAATAACCAAGATATGGAAATAACTTAAGTGCTGCCAATGGGTAAATGGACAAAGACAACTGACAAGGAAGATTAACCTTGTGATCATTGCACTAAGTTAAATAAGTCAGACAGAGAAAGACAAACACTGTATGATATCACTTTCATGTGGAATTGAAAAAAATTGAACTCAGAGAACCAGAGAGCAGAGTGGTAATTACCAGGAATAGGGGAAGTGGGGAGATGTTGTTCAAAGTGCACAAAATTCCAGGTACAATATGAGTAAGTTCTAGGGCTCTAATATACAATATCATGATTATAGTTAATAATACTGTACAATATACTTGAAAGTTGTTAAGAGAACAGATCTTAAATTTTCCCACCCCAAAAATAGAAATAATAATTATATTAAATAAGAGAGGTGTTAACTAATGCTATGGTGATAATCATTTTGCAATATATGAGCATATCAAATCAATGTGCTATAAACATCAAACTTACACAGTGTCGTATGTCAATTATGTCTCATTAAAGCTTGTGGGAGGGGAGAGAGGAAATAGTCTGGGAAGTCTCTGAGGAAGTGAGCAGATTTCTGAATGATAGGAAAGAGTGGGCAAGAAGAAATTCTACAAGAGTAGCCTGAGCTAAGGTTGGTAAGTTTGGGCAACACAGAGAAATAATGTCACAAGACTAGAGTACAGCAATCACTGGGCAGTGGTGGGAGAAATTGGTGGGGGGTGGGGGGGGTGTCATGTAGAGATGCTCCACAGGTGATAGGAAGCCATTGAAGAAGAAGCTGAAAACCTGAGCCAATTTGCATCTTTAAGAGTTCATTTTTTATATGAAGAAAAGATTTTTGAAGGACAAGAGTGGAAACTGGTAATTAAGGCCGAGGAACTACTGCAGCTGTTTGGTTCTGGTCCGGTGTTGGGGAGCTGGTGGTTGGATGGCAAAAAGTGGTTCAGTTCCAAGAGTACTATGAAGGTGGAGGGGATCGAGCTTGCTGACAGATTGGATATGGAGAAAATGAGAGATGGAAGAATCAAGGATAACATAATTTTTGTCTAATCCACTGAGCGGGTGGTGGTTCCATTTATTAACACAGGGAAGATTGGAGAAGGACAGGGTGGGAGATGGGAAGAGAAGGGAAAGGCAAAGGAGAAAGTGAAAGATACACCCAACTGAATGAAGAGTTCCAGAGAATAGCAAGGAGACATAAGAAAGCCTTCTTGAGGGAGCAATGCAAAGAAATAGAGGAAAATAATAGATTGGGAAAGACTAGAGATCTCTTCAAGAAAATTGGAAATACCAAGGGAACATTTCATGCAACGATGGGCACAATAAAGGACAGAAATGGCAAGGACCTTACAAAAGTAGAAGAGATTAAGAAGTGGCAAGAATACACAGAAGAACTGTTCAAAAAGGTCTTAATGACCCAGATAACAATGATGGGGTGACCACTAACCTACAGTCAGACATCCTGGAGTGTGAAGTCAAGTGAGCCTTAGGAAGTATTACTACAAACAAAGCTAGTGGAGGCAATGGAATTCCAGCTGGGCTATTTCAAATTCTAAAAGATGATGCTGTGAAAGTGCTGCACTCAATATGTGAGCAAATTTGGAAAACTCAGCAATGGCCACAGGACTGGAAAATGTCAGTTTTCATTCCAATCCCAAAGAAGGGCAGTGCCAAAAAGTGTTCAAAATCCTTCAAGCCAGGCTTCAAGAGTACATGAACCATGAACTTCCAGATGTACAAGCTGGATTTAGAGAAAGCAGAGGAACCAGACACCAAATTGCCAGTGTCTATTGGATGATCGAAAAAGCAAGATAATTACAGAAAAACATCCGCCTCACTAACGACACTAACAAATTTACTGTGTGGATCACAGCAAACTGTGGAAAATTCTTAGAGACCTTACCTGTCTCCTGAGAAACCTGTATCCAGGACAAGAACCAGCATTCAAAACTGGAAATGGCATAACAGACTGGCTCAAAACTGGGAAAGGAGAATGTCAAGGCTGTATATTGTCACTCTGCTTATTTAACTTCTATGCAAAGTACATCATGCAAAATGCCAGGCTGGCTGAATCACCAGCTGGAATCAAGATTGCTGGAAGAAATATCAACAACCTCAGATATGCAAATGATACCACTCTAATGGCAGAAAGTGAAGAGGAACTAAAGAGCCTCTTCATGATGAAACAGAAGAAGGTTGGAGCAGTTAATATCTGGGTTACATTCTAGAAAAATGTTGACTACAGCAAGTATTTAATCCTGTAACCTGGCATTAAAGAAGTCCCCTAAACTAATAAACATTTTGGGATATAGTTGTTCAATTAAAAAAAGAGAAAGCCTCTTGATGAGGGTGAAAGAGGAGAGTGAAAAAGCTGGCTTAAAACTCAACATTCAAAAAACTAAGATCATGGTATCCAATCCCTTCACTTCATGGCAAATAGATTGGGAAAAAGTGGAAACAGTGGCAGACTTTATTTTCCTGGGCTCCAAAATTACTGTGGATGGTGACTGCAGCCATAAAATTAAACGATGCTTGCTCCTTGGAAGGAAAGCTATGACAAATCTAGACAGCACATTAAAAAGTATACATCACTTTGCCAACAAAGATCCATATGGTAAAACCTATGGTTTTTCCAGTAGTCATGTACAGAAGTGAGAGTCGGACCATAAAGAAGGCTGAGCAACAAAGAATTTATCCTTTTGAATTGTTGTACTGGAGAGTCCCTTGAGATAGAAAGGAGATCAAACCCATCAGTCCTAAAGGAAATGAACCCTCAATATTCATTGGGAGAACTGATGCTGAAGCTGAAGTGCCCATAATTTGGCCACCTGATGAGAAGAACTGACTCACTGGAAAAGACCCTGATGCTGGGAAAGATTGAAGGCAGGAGGAGAAGGGGACAACAGAGGGTGAGATGGTTGGATGGCATCACCGACTTGATGGACATGAGTTTGAGCAAGCTCTGGGAGTTGGTGATGGACAGGGAAGCCTGACGTGCCGCAGTCCATGGGGTTGAAAATAGTCGAACATGACTTAGCAACTAAACAACAAGATGGGAGATTGTTGAGGGTAATAGCACAAAGTTAAGATTCATGTTTTAGACACATTAAGTTGGAGATCCCTATTCAGTTCAGTTTAGTTCAGTACAGTCACTCAGTCGTGTCTGACTCTTTGTGACCCCAAGGACTGCAGCACGCCAGGCATCCCTATCCATTGCCAACTCCTGGAGTTTACTCAAACTCATGTCCATAGAGTCGGTGATGCCATCCAACTATCTCATCCTCTGTCATCCCCATCTCCTCCTGCCTTTAATCTTTCCCAGCATCAGGGTCTTTTCAAATGAGGCAGTTCTTCGAATCAGGTGGTCAAAGTATTGGAGCTTCAGCTTCAGCATCAGTCCTTCCAATGAACATTCAGGATTGATTTCCATTAGGATGGACTGGTTGGATCTCCTTGAAGTCCAAGGGACTCTCAACAGTCTTCTCCAACGCCACAGTTCAAAAGCATCAATTCTTCGATGCTCAGCTTTCATTATAGTCCAACTCTCACATCCATACATGACTCCTGGAAAAACCACAGCCTTGACTAGACAAACCTTTGTTGACTAAGTAATGTCTCTGCTTTTTAGTATGCTGTCTAGGTTGGTCATAACTTTTCTTGCAAGGAGTAAGCATCTTTTAATTTCATGGCTGCAGTCACCATCCTCAGTGATTTTGGAGCCCCCCAAAATAAAGTTTCCACTGTTTTCCCATCCATTTGCCATGAAGTGATGGGACTGGATGCCATGATCTTAGTTCTCTGAATACTGAGCTTTAATCCAACTTTTTCACTCTCCTCTCACTTTCATCAAGAGGCTTTTTAGTTCTTTTTCACTTTCTACCATAAGAGTGGTGTCATCTGCATATCTGAGGTTATTGATATTTCTCCAGGCAATCTTGATTTCAGCTTGTGCTTCCTCTAGCCCAGCATTTCTCATGATGTACTCTGCATATAAGTTAAATAAGCAGGGTGACAATATACAGCCTTGACGTGCTCCTTTCCCTATCTGGAACCAGTCTGTTGTTCTATGTCCAGTTCTAAACGTTCCTTCCTGACCTGCATACAGATTTCTCAAGAGGAAGGTCAGGTGGCCTGGTATTCCCATTTCTTTAAGAACTTTCCACAGTTTATTGTGATCCACACAGTCAAAGGCTTTGGCATAGTCAATAAAGCAGAAATAGATGTTTTTCTGGAACTCTCCTGCTTTTTCGATAATCCAACAGCTGTTGGCAATTTGATCTCTGGTTCCTCTGTCTTTTCTAAATCCAGCTTAAACATCTGGAAGTTCATGGTTCATGCACAGTTGAAGCCTGGCTTGGAGAATTTTGAGCATTACTTTACTAGCATGTGAGATGAATGCAATTGTGTGGTAGTTTGAGCATTCTTTGGCATTGCCTTTCTTTGGGATTGAAATGAAAACTGACCTTTTCCAGTCCTGTGCCCACTGCTGAGTTTTCCAAATTTGCTGGCATATTTAGTGTAGCACTTTCACAGCATCATCTTTTAGGATTTGAAATAGCTCAAGTGGAATCCCATCACCTCCAATAGCTTTGTTCATAGTGATGCTTCCTAAGGCCCGTTTGACTTCGTATTCCAGGATGTCTGGCTTTAGGTGAGTGATCACACCATCGTGATTATCTGGGTCATGAAGATCTTTTTTGTAAAGTTCTTCTGTGTATTCTTGCCACCTCTTCTTAATATCTTCTGCTTCTGTTAGGTCCATACCATTTCTGTCCTTTATTTAGCCCATCTTTGCATGAAATGTTCCCTTGGTATCTCTAATTTTCTTGAAGAGATCCCTATTAGACAACCGAGAAATGATATAATCCAAGCATCTGGAGCTCAGAAAAGACTGGAGAGAAAAACCTGGAAATAATAATGGTTTAGATAGTAACTAGTGGGCTTCCCTGGAGGCTCAGCAGTAAAGAATTTGCCTGCAATTCAGGAGACTTAGGAGATGCTGGTTCGATCCCTGGGTCGGGAAGATCCCCTGTAGGAGGGCATGACAACCCACTCCAGTATTTTTTCCTGGAGAACCCCATGGACAGAGGAGCCTGGCAGGCTACAGTTTACGGGGTCACAAAGAATTGGATGTGACTGAAGTGACTGAGCACACACCGTGACATGGCAGTAAGCGAGATCACCTAAGGAAAGTATATATAAAAAGAAAGGGCTCAGGACTGGGCCCTCACTGGGCACACCAACATTTAGAGATGAGGAAGAGAAAGAGAGACCCAGCAGAGAGTGACTGCCTGGAAGCCAAAGAAAGAAAGTGTTGCAAGGAGAGAGAATGATTAGTTGTGTCAAGCGCTGTCAAGAGGTCAAGAAAAACAAAGACAGCAGGAGAGAAAGGGAGAGAGGCAGTCAGACATCGCCTTTTGGAGCTCATCAGTGATCCTAAGAACAGTTAAGTAGGTGGTAGGAATGAAGATGAAAAAGAAGAGAGTAGAATTATTAGATAAAATTGTTTTAGAGCGACCACTGATGGATGCTGCCAGCCGGAAGGAAATACACTAACGTGTTGTAACCACCCTAAACTGAACTCTACAACAGGGCAATGGGCCAGATGCCCACTTTGAAGTATATGCTTGCCTCTCATTAAAGCTACTCATTCTAGGTTTTATAGACTCAAATAGAAAACATTTTAGGATTGGGATACAGGATTTCAAAATTGTCATTTCTCTTCTTATGGTTGCAAAAAAAAAAACTATTTCAATATAAGTAAAATAAAGACCTTATATCCTTTAGAAAAAGACATGATATGTCACTTGTGAAGTTTTACCTGTTAGATTTAAATGGAGTCAGTAGTTTATATCAAGATCCTCTCAAAATAGTATTAGAAATATCTGTACCCTGCCTTTTTTGCACTACCAATGCCAACAGTTTTTACACATTGAGATCTATATTAGGATCTCTTTTTCTTGGGTCTTTTGAAATGTGTCCCTCCTTTGAAGCTTTAATCAATTATTGATTGTTTCTTAATACATTTTGTGACTGCTATATTTGTTTTTATTAGAAATACAGATATCTTAGAGTCTTGAGACATTTTGTTTCTGTCTGAAATATTTATCATGATATTAGATGTATATTTTTATATTAGATTTATATATTTATATATTAGATTTATATATTAGATTTATATTTTTATCCCATAAAATGTAAAAAAAACAATAATTTTGTATTTTAGTCAAAATACTTGGGAGAGAAAATCTCTCTTGACATACTATACCTATCCACTTGTAGTGACATAAAATTTGTATACAGTTTGTGATCTTTAAACTGCAGATTGTTAGATTATTGATATTCATAGATCATAAATTTAGCTACCTTAAATCCTTCCACTTATAGCTATTTCTTTTCATAAACTGATATAAGAAAGATGAGGTTTAAAACATGATGCATGGTTAGTTATACGTTATTCTAAACATTTGCTTCTCTTTGGAAAATCAGTGACTTCTTTTTCTAGATGGACATGGAAAGCTGTGTGTAGTTTAATGAACATGAAACCCACGGCAGGGTCTGAGTGATCTCAGACACTTCTTCTAAACTCTCCGAGCCTTCATTTTGGTGTTTATGGTAGTGATGCTTATATTCCCATCTTCACAGGCTACTTGGCAGATGAAGGAGTTGATAACTGTGAGTGTGAGGCATATGACAGGCCCTCAGTAAATGGACTGTATTTCTATGATGTTCGTCTATGTGAATGCAGATGTTTGTGTTATGATTAATCAGATAAAAGTCTTTAGGCTCCATGAAATATAACCAGAGTTTAGAAACAGTTTCTAGACTTTATTAACACATAAAACCTTTCATTCAATCTCCACTAGGTAATATTAACTTTTAATTAATTAAAAACCTGGCTAGGTATTAAAGTGTCTTACTGCTTGATTAATGGAAATAGATTAGAAGGTAACATTTTGTCATACGAAAGGTGCATTCGATTGCACAACCAGAAAGACAGCAAATGACATGGGACACCATCTAAACAAAAATCAGCAGCTACTAATGAGGCTTGTTAGTGATGCTAATCTATGTAAATGCTATTAATTGAGAACATCTATCTTTTATCTCCAACGTTTGGTAATCAGGCAATTAAAAGACAATGACATTCCCGGTGGTTGTTCTTCCTAGGTTTTTTCTTTTTTTTTTTTCTTCCTTTTTTTAAATGATCAAAGAGTTCAGAATAAGAAAAAAGGAGTCCCTTATCAAGAGGTAGGCCTTGCCTTGGGCTACTAGGTCTCATTAAAGGCAGAAAAGCTCCGTTGATCACCAATTAACCTGATTTGTAGGAACTCTGATAAAGACCTCGAATAACAGGAGTTTTCTTACTATGGTAAATGACACAGTTTGTTGACAAAAATAAAAGCAATGCATTGAAGAAAATAAAAGAATACTATAAAGGAGTCACTGGAACTGAAAGTCACTTCATGTATTGGGAGAGAGGAGGTTTTGCCCCTCCCGTGGCCTAATACCACTTCAAGGGACTCACTCCCACCTTTAGTCAGGTAGAACCAGAGCCCAAAGCTGTGCTTCCCTTTCCACCATCTTGTAAAATCTCTGCCTGCTCCCCCAGTTACAGCAGACAACAGAGTCTATCAATTTTTCAAAGGGTGGTTGGGCACCCCATTCCTGCAACAATGGAGTTTAAATCCAGGGTTGCTTTGAGAGCCATTTGTTAAAGTTTTTGAGTATTCAGTTTTGAAAGCCAACAGTTTTATATTACACTAGACAATCGATATTGTGTTTTTATACATTTAAGATGTACTTAATAATAGAAATGGCAGTAGAAATGGCAATAATAGGAGCTATTACCCATTGTTCATACATACCACGCACAGTGCTTAGCAGCTTGCAGTGGATACCTATTGATATTGACGTGTATACCATACACAACCTCACAATGCGTATATCATTCCCAGTAGTGGCAATGATGGAATTCTAGTTGAACTATTTCATATTCTAAAAGATGATGCTGTGAAAGTGCGACACTCAATGTGCGAGCAAATTTGGAAAACTCAGCAGTGGGCACAGGACTGGAAAAGGTCAGTTTTCATTCCAATCCCAAAGAAAGGCAATGCCAAAGAATGTTCAAACTACTGCACAATTGCACTCATCTCACACGCTAGCAGAGTAATGCTCAAAATTCTCCAAGCCAGGCCTCAACAGTACCTAAACTATGAACGTCCAGCTGTTCAAGCTGGATTTAGAGAAGGCAGAGGAACCAGAGATCAAATTGCCAACATCCATCAGATCATCGAAAAACCAAGAGAGTTCCAGAAAAACATCTACTTTATTGACTATGCCAAAGCCTTTGACTGTGTGGATCATAACAAGCTGTAGAAAATTCTTCAAGAGATGGGAATACCAGACCACCTTACCTGCCTCCTGGGAAACCTGTATGCAGGTCAAGAAGCAACAGTTAGAACTGGACATGGAACAACAGACTGGTTCCAAATTGAGAAAAGGGTACATCAAGGCTATATATTGTCACCCTGCTTATTTAACTTATATGCAGAGTGCATCATGCAAAATGGCTGGCTGGATGAAGCACAAGCTGGAATCAAGATTGCCTAGAGAAATATCAATAACCTCAGATATTCAGATGACACCACCCTTATGGCAGAAAATGAAGAACTAAAGAGCCTCTTGATGAAAGTGAAAGAGGAGAGTGAAAAAGCTGGCTTAAAACTCAACATTCAAAAAATGAATATCATGGCATCTGGTCCCATCACTTCATGGCAAATAGATGGGGAAACAATGGAAACAGTGAGAGACTTTATTTTGGGGGGTTCCAAAATCACTGCAGATAATGAGTGCAGCCATGAAATTAAAAGACGCTTGCTCCTTGGAAGAAAAGCTATGGTCAACCTAGACAGCATATTAAAAAGCCGAGATATTACTTTGCTGACAAATGTCCATCTAGTCAAAGCTATGATTTTTCCAGTAGTCTTTATGGATGTGAGAGTTGGATGATAAAGAAAGCTGAGCACTGAAGAATTGATGCTTTTGAACTGTGGTGTTGGAGAAGACTCTTGAGAGTTCCTTGGACTGCAAGGAGATCCAACCAGTCCATCCTAAAAGAAATCAGTCCTGAATATTCATTGGAAGGACTGACACTGAAGCTGAAACCCCAATACTTTGACCACCTACTGCAAAGAACTGACTCACTGAAAAAGACCCTGATGCTGGGAAAGATTGAAAACGGGAGGAGAAGGGGACGACAGAGGATGAGATAGTTTGATGGCATCACTGACTTGATGGACTTGAGTTTGAGTAAGCTCCGGGAGTTGGTGATGGAGAGGGAAGCCTGGCGTGCTACAGTCCATGGGGTTACAGAGTCGGACATGACTGAGCTACTGAACTGAACTGAGATATCTTTTGTTTGACACTTTCACCCTAAAAGTTCATAAATCATCAAATGTACTTTAAAGCCATTTATTTTAAGCAGCTCTATTTGATTCTGCCTTTCTCTTCGTCCAAAGTCATAAAGGTCTTTGCTGCTGCTGTTGCTAAGTTGTGTCAGTCGTGTCTGACTCTGTGCGACCCCATAGACGGCAGCCCACCAGGCTTCACCGTCCCTGGGATTCTCCAGGCAAGAACACTGGAGTGGGTTGCCATTTCCTTCTCCAGTGCATGAAAGTGAAAAGTGAAAGTGAAGTCACTTAGTCGTGTCCAACTCTTAGCGACCCTGTGGACTGCAGCCTACCAGGCTTCTCCATCCACGGGATTTTCCAGGCAAGAGTACTGGAGTGAGTCTCCAGTGCCTTCTCCGAAAGGTCTTTAAGAAAGTCTTAAATAGACAGAAACTCCACTAGCACACTGTGAATTTCCCAGTGGGGTGGTCAGCATGCAATGTAAGTTCCCAATAAGAGTGTCAGTCCCCCAGGGACGCAGGGTCAGGTAGCCAAAGCATTGGGTGGCTATTTCAAATATAGGACTCACTAAGGGGTATAAAGTATTAGTGATGTCACTGACATGGTTTCAAAGTAAATATATGAGATTGTGGTATTTCGGGCTTCTTTTTCCCAAATGAGTCTTCCAAAGGCACCTCCAGTTTGTGGAGTGATCCCAAGTGCTCCAACGCAGGCCAGAAAGTAAACGAGATAAGCATTGTCCTCTATGTTGGTGTAAAAATGGTACATTTACTCCATCATGATGTTTAGTCATGTTATTTAGTCACAGTCTGACTCTTGCACCCCAATGAACTGTAGCCCACCAGGCTCCTCTGTCCATGGGACTTCCCAGACAAGAATACTGGAATAGGTTTCCATTTCCTTCTCCAGGGGATCTTCCCAACCTAGGAATCAAACCTGGGTCTCCTGCATTGCCGGCAAATTCTTTACCCCTGAGCCACCAAGGAAGCCCATGCTTAGAACAACATAAAAAGGAACATTTTGTCAGAACAATCAGAAGCATTATTCTCATCCTTCTTAATATTAATGCCTGCTGTATTGTAGTTGTTAGCTTCAAATCAGTATACCTTTAAATGTATTGTCCTTTAAGTATTGTTTTTTTTTAAATATGAAGTCTCTATGAACTAAAAATTGTTTAAAATGCTTGGTACATTTATCTCTATAATGTGATGAATGAGGTAAACGGAAGATTTACGTACAACATTGATTTCTCAGAGTCTTAGTAACTGCATATTATAGGATTTAGGTAGAGACGTAAAATGTTAGAAAAGGCAATAATTGGGTACTCACCTCATGTTGATAAATTCTCAATAAAATTTATCACAGAGTATATCTGAATGTTACACCCTGTTATTGAATGTTGGGGCTTCCCTGGTAGCTCAGGTGGTAAAGGATCCACCTGCAGTGTAGGAGACCTGGGTTCGATTCCTGGGTTGGGAAGGTCCTTGAAGGAGGGGATGGCAACCCACTCCAGGCTGCATTCTTGCCTGGAGAATCCCCATGGGCAGAGGAGCCTGACAGGCTACAGTCCACGGGGTCGCAGGAGTCGGACATGACAGAGACTAAGCACAGGCACAACAGTCTGAGTGTTATCCTAAGGCGATGGTTTTCCAACACTAGTGTACACAAAAATTCCTCAGCAGACCTTAAAATTCAGTAGATCTAGTGTGAAGTCTCATAATCTGAGCTTTAACAGGCATGCCCTACACACACACACACACACACAATCCCTAACCAGTGATCCTGCTAGTATTAGTCCAAGGAGCAAAAACGTTTAAAGAATGGTTCTACTTCATCCCCACAAAACATGTTAAATGCTTACTATGTGTAAGGAAAGATATCCAGAGACTACTAGCTATGTAAGATAAATTTCTTTCTTCCCCTTTTGATCTAAGGAAACAACTCAAAACAGGGGATGTAGTGATCCATCGTCAATGGCATTTGAAAACTAGAAAACCCATCTCAGGAGATTTGAATTCATGTTGCAATAACAATTTGGCCCTTGGAGTCCTTCTTGACATATTTTGCAACAAGAAATTAACCACATTGGCTCTAAATCTAGGGTGCTGGATTCTATTTCCATTTTAAAGACTCAGTAGTGGTAAGGAAACATACTCAAGAGGAGAGTGAGGACAATCGATTTATTGATTAATGATTTGGGGAAACCTCCAAGTGACCTGGATAGTGTGCAGAGAATACAAATGACACCATTTGTGTTTTTAATCCCTTTGTCAGTTTTTGTTCATCTCTACAGGGTCTGAGTTCGATGGGTCTCTGGACGACTGCCCAGTGAATTTCTGACTTTCATCAGGCCAACAAAACCCAGTCATATGATTATAAAGCACCGGTAGGTAGCTGAGGTTTTCTGGAAGAGTGAATCACTAGAATGATGGAAAGGATGGCTGAAGTCAGGTGGGCACAACCTGCAAAATTTTCTCCAAAATTCAGAAGAAGAGAGAAAGAAACTAACAAAATTGCTTGGAGATGATGGTTCTGAGAGCCACAAAAGGAACAGGAAGGGGAGAAACTAAAAGTAACATACAAAAGGATTGCCAGACTAAAGGTCTTGAAACCAACAGGTAATAATTTGACTATGTGTGTGTTCAGTCACTCAGTAATGTCTGACTGTTTGCAGCCCGATGGCCTATAGCCCACCAGGCTCCTATGTCCATGGAATTTTCCAGGCGAGAATACTGGAGTGGGTTGCCATTTTTGACTCCAGGAGAAGCAAAGGGAAGGTCATTTAAGGGTCTTGAGAAAGGAACAATGCAATCAGCAGGCATAAAAGATTTTTTGAGGCTCAGAGGATAGGTCAACTGAAGTATGAGAGGCTGAGAACTGGGGAAGACTGCCAGGCAAGCCCAGACCCCTGTAAGGCCCTGTGGCAAGTAGGGCCTTGAATACAATGAGGAAGCACAGCCAGACAGGTTAAGTGGCATGTCCAGGGCTCTCTTGCCAGTTTTTTTTGGTTTTTTGCTTGCTTATGGTATTTTTTTTGCATATATATACATATCAAACCAGGGTCTCCAACAATGCAGGCAGATTCTTTACCATCTGAGTCACTAGGGAATATATATATGTATATATATACACATATACATATATATATATACACACACATACATGTATCCCTTATTCTTAACATGATTTAATAGAACTTGTTTATTGCATAATTCTACTCTACCAGCTTCCAAAGGGGTTTACTAAATTAGCCAAAATCAATTAAATCAAAATATCCAAGGGTGGACCTCAGACTTCAATACCTTTCAGTATCCATTCTTAAAAACTACTCAGAAAATGCTAACTTGTAGCTAGGGTTGAAAACATACTTTCCAAAGGCAGCAAAAAATAACAGATGTTCTTCAGTCCCTGAGAGGCTCGGCAAGGATGACAAATAAGAGATAAGCTTCCTGGTAGCTGAGGTCCAACAGGACACACACTGGGCAAACTGTTTTCCTTTTCTGCTAAAAGAAAGGATACGCATCAGTTTTCAGTGGCAAAAACTTCTTCAAGCTAAACTCACGACACTTTAGTCGTGTCCGATTCCTTGTGACCCCATGGACTGCAGCCCACCAGGCTCCTCTATCCGTGGGATTCTCCAGGAGAGAATACTGGAGTGGGCTGCCATGCTCCTCTCCAGGGGATCTTCCCTAACCAGGGATAGAACCCACATTTCTTTACATCCTGCATTGGCGGGCAGGTTCTTTACCTTTTTTAAATGGTTTTTATGAAAATGTCACTATCCATTACAGTTTTTAAAAAAGCAATACACACACTTTGTCCAAATGTTCCCCTGCAGATAAGTATGTGTGACTAGGTTCACACCGTTAATGGCAACTCACTCAGGAATGGAAACTCAGCTCTAAGAAGACAAGCAAAATGGCCTGCTAATTTTAATTCTAACATCTTAGAGGAATATGAGATGTTTGAGCAAACCTCTAGCAGATGCTGAATTGCCAACATCTCATGAAATAATTCTCTAACAAGACCCTAGAGTGAAGATATTTTGTGATCTTATTTAAGCTAAGAACTGAATGCTTTAAACATCAGACATGAAGAAGGAAAAAGTTATCAATCCATTGTTACTATTTTTTAGTCTCTAAGTCATATCAGACTCTTTTGCGACCCCATGGATTGTAGCCCATCAGACTTCCCTGTCCATTGGATTTTCCAGGCAAGAATACTGGAGTGGATTGTCATTTCCTTTTCCAGGGGATCTTTCTACTCCAGGAATTAAACCCACATCTCCTGCTTGTCAGGCAGATTCTTTACCACTGACCCCAGGGAAGTCCATTAATCCACTGCTTGTATTTCAAGAGTAAGATTTTTTTTCAGATTCAGTGGGAGGCCAATCCTATATGGACAAAAACAAAAGACTTCCTTTGGGGAGATTCAACATTTTCATCTGCAAGTAAGTCTAGTTCTCTTCAAGAAAATCAGATACCTGGTTGAGACTCAAAGTGGTATGTCCCATACCATCAAGATACAGCTAACTAGAAATCCAGCCAGAACCAGCCCTATGCTCAGAGCTCATTCCCATAATGGTGCTCCCACACTGTTCCTCCCTGCCTTCCAACCCACAGTTGCATAGTAGATGTTAGGGTTGGCAGTGTAGCATCAAAGCAGAAAAGAAGAGGATCAAAACAAAGAGACTGAAAGACTGGATAATAGAGTAGAAAAGAGGACAGAGGGGTAGGAGTAGGAAATTTGGATGGGTTGCCTAATGCCGAACACCCTGATGAAAGACAGTTGCTTTTAAGTCAGTGATCTTGATGCTTTGCCTACATGATACTAAACATCTGATCATCTGGAAAGTCTGGAAGATCATTGGAATTCTTTATTTTCTATCTTAATGTTTAGTGTCACTTGGACCCCACCAGGCTCCATTTATGGAGAGCATAGCTGAGCGGCTGTCTAGAAAAAGGCAAGAGGAGACAACGTCCTTTGTCAGAATCAAATTAATCTTATTAATAAGGTAGAAAAGTGAAATCCAAATAGGGGTCTATCTGGTTAAATCTGGATCAACGGAAAATATGCCACGAAAAACCCTACACAAAGAACAGCAGTAATTATGCCCACATGAAAGAGAGGCATGAATCAGAATTGCACCAGCAGACCAGAAAGCATGGCTCTCAATATGGCAAGATCGCTGTAGTTGTATTAAGACGTCTTAATTATATGATTGATGTGGGCTTCAAAAGAAAACTCAGAAACCACAGTGGCTCTGAGGGCATGAGTATTATCGAAAGGATAAAGACAGCTTCCCCAGAAGAAAACCACTCTACGAGGAAGCCTGGGAGGTTTCCATGGCAGAACTAATCAATAATGTCTTGGTTTTATCTATATTAAGTTTAATAAAATTTGATGACATCCGTGATTGAAGATCACACACACAATTATAGCAACATCAAAGGTATTCAGCAGCATACGTACAGCTTGAGAAGTATAGCAAATCGGAGCCTGAATGTATATGACATCGCACACCACAGGGACACAGAGACGAGGGGACCCGGACTGGCCGGGTGCCTTCTCTCCCCACGTTTACCAAAACGGTGCAAGCTTTCTCACCAGCCGAAGCCCAGCACTCTTGCATCTCTCTCAGGCTTTCTGATCTCAGGATTTTAAAACAATAGGTACAAGAGCATGCCACCCAGGGAAGTCCTGAGTAAACAAGAGTCTCCATGAGATTGGTTCTATCTTTATCTCATTTCTTGAGCTAAAGGAAACCAGGGCATTTCACAGGACACACGGCAGAGAGGAAAGGGTGAAATCTGGTGAAATTTCCACCTACTCCCTTGGAGAAAAAAAAAAGACAAAGTGGGAGGGAGAGAGGACTTCCTTGTCAAATTTCAAATGCAGCTCTGCAGAACAAAAGAAGAAAATGAGGCCTGCAATTACCTCAGCTTTAAGAGCTCAGAACAAATCACCTTAATCCCCCAGACTCTGTGCCACTGTCATACTTTATTTTCTCCTCAACAGGTGTACAAATTGTTTGGACTGGAGCTGGAGAACACCATTCAGACTCGGTCAGCTGCACCAAAGCAGAGCCTTTCATCACTCTAGCTGCTGTCGGTCATCTGGTATTTCTTCCGAAAAAGAGGGCTTTGTGTCACTGCAGT
Source organism: Okapia johnstoni (assembly GCA_024291935.2). Classification (NCBI taxonomy): domain Eukaryota; kingdom Metazoa; phylum Chordata; class Mammalia; order Artiodactyla; family Giraffidae; genus Okapia; species Okapia johnstoni. The sequence goes on from CM044326.1 coordinate 8,664,100, forward strand.
TTGTTTTAATCAGAGTGTGAGCAGAAAATACTGTAACTTCCCTCGCAAAAGTAACTCAGTTAGCTGAGTATTTCCTGTGTTTAGATCAGAGAGGTGAAGCAACTGCTGTGCTTAGTCGCTCAGTCGCGTCCTGCTTTGCCACCCCATGGACTGTAGCCCGCCAGGCTCCTCTGTCCATGGGATTCTCCAGGCAAGAACACTGGAGTGGGTTGCCACGCCCTCCTCCAAGGGATGTTCCCATCTCAGGAATCAAACCCAGGTTTCCCGCATTGCAGGCAAATTCTTTACGTCTGAGCCACCAGAGAAGCCCAAAGCAACTGTTGCTAGCTTTAATTTGACTCTAGTAAGAGTTGGACTGAGGAAAATAGTAAATTACAACACAGTCTGTCCTGTACCTGTGATGGATGCTGTTTTATACTTGAGGATGTCTTTATAAACTGGATACCTGACATGATGCATGACGGAAGTTGAGTTTTTCCTGTTTTACTTTTGCTTTTAAGAAAACTAGCAAGTTGCAGATAAAAAACATAGTAAAGTCATAATAAGATGTTAACAAATCAAAAAGTAACTTTGCTTCTGAAAATTATTATTCTCCTAAAACTCTGATCTGATTTCATGCTCCTCTCCTAACTTAAAACAGATGGAAATTCTCTAGACAAAAGTGAAGTGGTCTGTCTTTACCAAGGACTACAGCTTCATTTCCCTATCAAATAAGTAAATGGTCCAAAATTCTGGAAATAGGACTTTCGACTCTAAAGCTGGAGTTTCTGTCATACCACATTACCTTTAGTTGAAGCAGTCAACACTGTATCTATCATATTTGAAATACCTTGATTTTTCTAGATTTTTCTGTGGCATTTTCTGCAGCTGTTTAACAGAAACTTTCTGAGATCATTAAGTGACCAAGGGTAAAGGTGACCCTGTCCTACACCACTGACGATGCCCACGCTGAGAGCCAGCAGTAAAAAGTGTCAGATCCACTTCAGATTGGGTTCTCTGAGAAGCAGAAGCTGAGAGGAGATCAGCCACACAAAAGACTTGAGTGGTGAAGTTGGCAAAGTTGGGGGCCGCCTGGGTAGACGCAGGTCAGAGCCAGAGAAGGTCGCTACCGATTTGAATGTGATTTCACCAAGAAGAACTTTGCATCTTTCTGTCACTGAAACTAACTGGCTGAGTTCTCCTCCCTGCCTTGTTTGAAGACGACATGTTGAACTCTCTGGAGCTGAATCCCCACTGAAGAGGGATATTATTAGCTCTGATTGACCAGGTCTGACGGTAAGAGAGTGCGAGTTAGTGCACCATGAATTACACAGAGTGCGTATCAAGATGAAAATAAAAGCTGCAACGTGCAGACAGGAGGGGTGAAGGGGCCATTGAAAATCAGAGAGATTAGCAACTCATCACATTACTTGTGGGTTATCAGGAGACAGAGGTAATGAAAGTGAGACCTATATCCTTGATCAATAAGAGTTTGACTGCATTTTGAGTTCATTTTCCCCTGCCGAGAGAGACAGCAGGCTTTACTATCGATCACCGTGTTAATCCATAACCAGACTGGGCCTTAGCCTGGTGGAGCAAGCAGGAAAAATAAGATAATAAGTAGGAACTCTTGATCTTTTATTATGGTGTGCTAGATAAAGAGAGTGCAGGGGTTCAAGGTGGAATACTTTATAGTTAACCCTTACATTCCTTCTTAATTTGGAATGCATGAGAAGAAAAATTGCAGCCCACCTTACTTTGACTTTTATTTGACCTTATTTTGCTTTCTTCCTAACTGAAGTGTACCAAGGACCCTTTTGGGAGATTGGAGGTAGATGGTAATGGGACTAAGGGACATTTACAACCATTTTAGGTCCATAGTAAGGAGGATGCTCCTCCAGACCCCACTCACAAAAGTCGACTCAGTTTCAGTGTTAATTGTATCTTTTACGTTTTGGGTCATATCTTCTATATTAGTTGTGATGTTTCAGAATCACTGAAACTCAGCTTTCTTTTACACATGAATTGGCAATGATACGTTTTATTGTGTATCTCAATAGTGAGCATCATTTAGTTTGTGTTTAAAAGAAAGAAAAGAAAAATGAAGACATTTAGACTTCTGTTGCCATGACTCTGTGGTCTCAGAGAAGTCTGCCGGGTTCCTAAAACCAGCATTCTCACAGATCTAGAAGCATCTCAGAAAGAGAGCAGCCCGCCTTTACTTTCAAAGCCTCCAGAGACATCTCCTTGATCTAACTTAAACCCCTGCTATAATTTAGGCATTTCCTGCTCTGCCGAATCGGCAACAAAAATTCACTCTTTGTCATTGACTCGATATTTATTTGCGGTAGTTTCCGCTGAAATGTAGACTCTCTCTACCACTAACCCATCTGACACCCTTATACAAATTAGGGTAATGTGACCCATCTCCCAAGCACAGCCACAGGCAAAGGGTGGATTTCAGCCTTCCTTCCTTTCGTCTCCTCCCAGGATCCTTGTGCACAATCCTACGAGGTGGCCCTGATAAGCACACAACAACAGAGAAAACAGGTTGATGATGTGGATTTAACCAATTCTCTTGCACCTCGCACAGACACTGTTTAGCTTTCACTCTGCGTTCTAGTCCCAATTCAGCTGTTTCTCATTTTGATGGTTTCTGTGCTTTTCCAAGTGAGTTTCCATCTGGTTCTTAAAAGATCCTCATTCTTCCACTCATTGTGTACCTATCAAGAACTGCAGCATGTCACCCTAGAGTTCACAACAAGAGGAGGAGCTGTGTATGTCAGTATGAGAGAGACAGGACAGAGGACGCCAAGTGTTCTATTTCAGAAGCATAATATAACACTTAATTTCCTCTCATTAAAATACCTGGGATATTCATTTGAAAATGACAAATTTAAGTATAAAACCTTTAAAAAGTGAAATGCCTTGCTGATTATTTAGCCCTTTATCATCGGATAACCAGGGAAGGTAAACAACTTGAACAAGTTCATATTGCAATTAAGTGGGGAAAATGGACCCTAACCCAGGACTCCTGAAGCTGGAACCAGAGTTATTTTTATGAGAGTAAGTTTAAAAAAAATCTTTAAACTGAAACAGGATACTAAGGAACTCATTTTCAGGATTAAGAACACTGGCTTTGAACTACCACACTCAATGCTTATGATAAATAAGGATGTAACTCCCTCTAAAGTCGGCGTTGTTGTTGTTTAGTCATGACTGAGTGACTAAATAGGACAAAGGACAACTCTTTGTGGCCCCATGGACTGTAGCCCTCCAGATTCCTCTGTCCATGGAATTCTACAGGCAAGAATACTTACTGGAGCAGGCTGCCATTTCCTTCTCCACTAAAGTGGCTGAGACATTGAAAATTCTCCTTTAGCCAGAGTGTTAGGGCTTTCCCAGTGGCTCTGATGGAAAAGAATCAGCCTGCAGTGCAGGAGAGCTGGGTTCGATCCCTGGGTTGGGAAGATCCTCTGGAAAGGAAAATGGCAACCCACTCCAGTATTCTTCTTGCCTAGAGAATTCATATGAAGTTTGTTGACAAAAGAAAATTTCCCTCTATCTTAAAATGATAAAAGGCAGCCAGTGTTTACCTGGAGCCTCTACTAAATAAGCTCATCAAGTCATGTCACGTGATTTGGGGATGTGATAAATGGTTTGTGGAATCGATTTGGAGTAACAGATGCCAGAAAATGAAGTTTGTTATCTGATCCAATGGGATGTCCCCATGGCATTGGGTTGGCTCTTATTTTAAGAAATCAAGAATAATTTAACAGAGTAGACGTCACCCAAAGATGAGTTTATTAAAGCTGGGACCAGCGTATAATGGCTTTATGAAAATCTTCATTTCTAATTTAAGAAAAACCATGACCCAACTTAAAATGGAAAAATAATGTGTTTGAAGATGAATACACAAACTGAGAGAAAAATTCTCTAATAAACAGCATTTTTCCTGGTTACAAAGAAAAAATATGCTTGTTATAGAAAATCTGACAAATACAAAGAAAATATTAAGTATTCATCAAAGCCATTGTACACATTTTGTAGCACAAACTCTAAACTTTTCCTCCTATGCTCATATGTAAATGCAGATTCTTGACAAAATTTAGAATATAGAGTCATACTATAAATAATAAAGTTGATTTTTCCCTTACCTTATATGAGTACTTCTCACATTCTTAAATATTGTTTAAAAACTAAAGAACAGAATCTTCTAAAATATAGTCTCTCTTTTCTCTAAATCAAAGATAAAGTTTACTTTCCTTAGTTGTAAATGGGCTAGTGTCACTGGGTCAAATTCTGAAAGACAAAGAAGATTAATTTTCACAAAGCCAGCATCAGTAATTAGAACATTCATTTCTCTTTAATTGTCAATAAAATGATAATTTCCAATTTTGCTTTTATCTAATAATAATTTTAAGTGATTCAGAATATAAATATATATATTTCCATGCTGGAAAGATTATTGGAAATATTGCTATACAATGTACCTTTGGATATTGTCTTTGTCCATTCAGAGTGATGTAATAGACAGAGAGGCCTGGCATGCTGCAATTCATGGGGTCGCAAAGAGTCAGACACGACTGAGCGACTAAACTGAACTGAACTGAATAGAATTCCATAGACTTATAAACAACAGAAATTTCTTTTGCACAGTTCTGGAGGCTGAGAAGTACAAGGCTGAGGAACTGGCAAGTTGTGTGTCTGGGGAGAGTCTAAGTCCTGAGTCATATTGCATCGTTGCATGCTGGAAATGGTGAGGGAACTCTCTGCTGTTGCTGTTCAGTCACTCAGTCATGTCCCACTCTGCAACGCCATGAACTGTAGCACGCCAGGCTTCCCTGTCCTTCCCTGTTTCCCTGGGTTTGCTCAAATTCATGTCCATTGAGTCAGTAATACTATCTAACCATCTCATTCTCTGCCACTCCCTTCTCCTTTTGCCTCCAACCTTTCCCAGCATCAGAGTTTTTCCAATGAGTGAGCTCTTCGCATCTGGTGGCCAAAGTATTGGAGCTTCAGCTTCAGTATCAGTTTTTCCAAAGAATGTTGCATTGATTTCCAGGGAGCTCTCTGGGGTCTCTTTTATAAGGACACTAATCCCATTCATGAGGATTCCATCCTCACAACGAAATCACCTCTTAAATATCCCACCTCCTAAAACCATCATAATGTGGGTAAATATTTCAACATCCTAATTTTGGGAGGACAAAATTATTCAATATATTACAGGTGTCACAAGACTCTCTCTTATTCACTCCACGTAAATATGCAGAGTCACTTTCAGAGGAAATAAAATAACGCCTCTGATCAACTTTTTGGCTTCTTTTTTAACTTAGCTATTTTCCCCAGATGTATAACAACCTGATCTCAAGTGCCTAATTTATTTCATTGTTTGTCCTATACCTGTAAAAAAAAAAATAGACTCAAGACTGATTACAATGTTCACTTTCTCTAGACCTGTCCTTCACTTTATGGTACTCCTTTCCACCAGGATCCTACTATTCCTATGATGAAATGAGGTTTTATTCCACTAAACTGGTTAATAAATATGCATTTTCAAGAGTAGCTCAGGAATTCTGAAGTATCAATAAGGCTCATTATCAACTGATGCATCAAAATTTTGATTGGTCAAAACCACAATGAGGTATCACCTCAGGCCAGTCAGAATGGTCGTCATCAAAAAGTCTACAAACAGTAAATGCTGGAGAGGGTGTGGAGAAAAGGGAACCCTCTTACATTATTGTTGGGAATGCAAACTAGTACAGCCACTATGGAGAACAGTGTGGAGATTCCTTAAAAAACTTGGAATAGAACTGCCATATGACCCAACAATCCCACTGCTGGGCATACACACAGAGGAAACCAGAATTGAAAGAGACACATGTATCCCAATGTTCACTGCAGCACTGTTTACAATAGCTGGGATAAGGATGCAACCTAGATGTGTATCAGCAGACAAATAGATAAGGAAATTGTGGTACATACACACAACGGAATATTACTCAGCTATAAAAAGAATGCATTTGAGTCAGTTCTAGTGAGATGGACGAAACTGGAGCCTATTATACAGAGCGAAGTAAGTCAGAAAGAGAAACACCAATACAGTATATTAATGTATATATATGGAATTTAGAAAGATGGTAATGATAATTCTATATGCAAGGTAGCAAAAGAGTCACAGATATAAGAATAGACTTTTGGATTATGTGGGAGAAAGTGAGGGTAGGATATGAGAGAATAGCATTGAATCATGTGTATTACCATACGTAAAATAGATGACCAGTGCAAGTTCAACGCATGAAGCCAGAGCTCTGGGACAACACAGAGGGATGGGGTGGGGAGGGAAGGGGGAGGGGGGTGCAGGATGGGGGACACATGTGCACCCATGGCTGATTCATGTCAATGTATGTCAAAAACCACCACAATATTGTAAAGTAATTAGCCTCCAATTAAAATAAATTAATTTGTTTAAAAAAATATGATTGTTAATTTTCTTCCTGCAGCCCTGGTTAACTTTTCAAGGAAGCATAAACACATGTAGCAGTTTCCTGAGGAAGCAGGTAAGACCTCTGCCACCAAATTTCACCCTTAACAACAGTGTCAGCTACCAGGCATTGTGCTAGGCATTTTCTATTTGTCCCAACTCGTTAAACAGCTCTTCACTTGCTGCATTTGACAGATGGGAAAACAAAGGCTCAGAAATCTGGAAGCCATAATCCACATGTAATCCATAAAATGGTAAAAATTGACACTCTTATATTTACTTAGAAAGCTCAGTTGGGTCAGAGAGAAAGCCCACTGCTTAGGGTGTCAGGAGAGAATATGCTTTTAATACTACAGTTTGAATGATAAAATTTTACAATTACAATGCAGCAAGAATCCAGCAGTAACAAAATGAGGAATCATTCCAAATTCTTAAGTAAATCTTATCACATAAGCATATACATAATCTTTAGCTCACTTCCCTAACCAACCAAATGTTAGAAAAGAATTTTTTTTAAGACATAAGCCTACTAAGACAGAGAGAATGGAGATAATATGAAAGGAGTGAAACTTTTGAGTCTGGAAATCCAGTGGACAACTAGTAACTGGATTAGCAGATATCCTAGAAAATGGAATCATAAGTCAAGCATGTGAACCAAATGTGAATTACTTGGCAGAATTTCCAAGAAAGGGAATTATGGGTCACACCAAGTATTTCTGAAAGTAAGAATGATGGAAAGAAGGGAGGTTAAAATAGTAAAATAAGGAAAATTGGTTGAAAAAACTCCTTAGGAATAAATCAGTTTTCTAGATCTTCTCCTCAGATCACACAGCCAAAATATCCCAACCTCACCCTAGGAGAAAAAGGACTAGAAGTTTATTCTGTGGAGTAAAGTTTTCAAAAAATTTAAGGCAAATGATTTCTAATTTGGACTTCTATACCCAGCCAAACTAAGTACAATATTAAAGGCTAGAATAAAGACATTTTTTAGATATGTCTCTAAAACTTTCCTCCTCCACTCATTTTTTTTTAACTTTTTATTTTGTATTGGGGTATAGCTGATTAACAATGCTGTGATAGTTCCAGGTGAACAGCGAAGGGACTCAGCCACACGTGTATTAATACAAGTATCCATTCTTCCCCAACTGCACTCTCACCCAGGCTGCCACGTAACACTGAGCAGGGTTCCATGTGCGATGCACTATGTACAAACTGTATATATAAAATGGATAACCTCCTGCACTCTTTTCTCAGAAAGCTGTCAGAGAATGTGTTCCATTAAAATGAAGGAGTAAACAGGTTTAAAAGATGGGGGGAGGGACTTTCTGGCCACCCAGTGGTTAAGACTCCACGCTTCCAATGAAGAAGATGAGGTTCCATCCCTGGTCGGGGAATTAAGATCCCACACGCCACGTTGTATGGCAAATAAATAAATAAATAAATAATGAATAAAAAGATGTGGGATACAGGAAGCAAGAGATACCCCCCAAGTGCAAAGGTTTTAAGAATGAATATTCTCTTAATTTCTCTTTTCCATAACAATCTTGAGTGGAGAGGACGGCTGTTGAGCTCCATGTGGTCATTTAGAGAGCCAAATTTCTTCTTCCATTCATAATCATTTCAAGGCCAAAGCTCAGGTCACAGCCACATCAGTTTTCCAGCCCCTGGGAAAAGGAAAGAAAAATAAGAGGAGTGTAGGTACGATGTTTTAAGGCCCAAACATGGAAATGGCATAATATCACTTGCGTTCTGCTCAGTTATTCACATTGGCACACCTACCTACAACAGACCACTGGAAAATCTAGTTCCTGGCTGGGTAACCACATGCTTAACATCAGTTCAATTCACTTCAGTCACTCAGTTGTGTCTGACTCTTTTTGACCCCATGGACTGTCACACGCTAGGCCTCCCTGTCCATCACCAACTCCCGGAGCTAACTCAAACTCATGTCCAATGAGTCAGTGATGCTATCCAACCATCTCATCCTCTGCTGTCCCCTTCTCCTGCCATCAATCTTTCCCAGCATCAGGGTCTTTTCGAATGAGTCAGTTCTTCGAATCAGGTGGCCAAAGTATTGGAGTTTCAGCTTCAGCATCAGTCCTTCCAATGAATATTCAGGATTGATTTCCTTTAGGTTGGACTGGTTGGATCTCCTTGCAGTCCAACGGACTCTCAAGAGTCTTATTCAACACCACAGTTCAAAAGCATCAGTTCTTCAGTGCTCAGCTATCATTATAGTCCAGCTCTCACATCCATACATGACTACTGGAAAAACCAGAGCCTTGACTAGACGGACATTTGCTGGCAAAGTAATGTCTCTGCTTTTTAATATACGATCTAGGTTGGTCATAACTTTCCTTCCAAGGAGCAAGTGTCTTTTAGTTTCATAGCTGCACTCACCATCAGCAGTGATTTGGGCCTTACCCCCAGAAAAAATAAAGTCTGTCACTGTTTCATTGTTACCCCATCTATTTGCCATGAAGTGATGGGACCAGATGCCATGATCTTCGTTTTTTGAATGTTTAGTTTTAAGCCAGCTTTTTCACTCTCCTCTTTCACTTTCATCAAGAGGCTCTTTAGTTCTTCTTCGCTTTCTGCCATAAGGGTGGTGTCATCTGCATATCTGAGGTTATTGACAGAATTCCAGTTAGGCTCTTTCAAATCCTAAAAGATGATGCTGTGAAAGTGCTACACTCAAAATGCCAGAAAATTTGGAAAACTCAGCAGTGGCTACAGGACTGGAAAAAGGTCAGTTTTCATTCCAATCCTAAAGAAAGGCAATGCCAAAAATTTTTCAACCCACCACACAATTGCACTCATCTCACATGCTAGCAAAGTAATGATCAAAATTCTCCAAACCAGGCTTCAACGGTATGTGAACCATGAAATTCCAGATGTTCAAGTTGGATTTAGAAAAGGCAGAGGAACCAGAGATCAAATTGCCAACATCTGCTGGATCATCAAAAAAAACAAGTGAGTTCCAGGAAAACATCTACTTCTGTTTTATTGACTACGCCAAAGCCTTTGACTGTATGGATCACAACAAACAGTGGAAAATTATTTAAGAGATAGGAATACCAGACCACCTTACCTGCCTCCTGAGAAATCTGTATGCAGGTCAAGAAGCAACAGTTAGAACCAGACATGGAATAACAGACTGGTTCCAAATAGGGAAAGGAGTACATCAAGGCTGTATATTGTCACCCTGTTTATTTAACTTCTACGCAGAGTACATCATACGAAATGCCAGGCTGGATGAAGCACAAACTTGAATCAAGATTGCTGGGAAAAATATCAATAATCTCAGATATGCCTAACATGCTTACTAGCAAAGAAGGGGAAAATGCATTTGGGTCACATTTTGAGACCAAGAGCAAATACCTAAAACTATATATTCCAACAGAGAACACAGGAATACTACTCCAAAAAAATCCATGTGGGAACAAAGGCCACTAAGATCATAGAGGTATCATGCAAACCACCCACCACCATTCCTGGCCACCACAAAGTCATCCTAGATGCTCTGTTGGAAAGGAGAAGGAAGAAACAAAAGAAACTGAAAAGACTTTCCATTGGCCCAAAAGGGGCAGTTTTCCAGACTGTTTTAAAAAGCAGCTAAGACTATAATTACATTCAGTGGTATGAAATAAGTGAAAGCATTAGTTGCTCAGTCGTGTCTGCCTCTTTGGGACCCCATGGACTGTAGCCCGCCAGGCTCCGCTGTCCATGGAATTCTCCAGGCAAGAATACTGGAGTGGGTTGCCATGCCCTTTTCCAGGAGATCTTCTCAAACCAGGGATCAAACCCAGGTCTCCTGCATTGCAAGCAGATTCTTTATCATCTGAGCCACCAGTATATATAGTGCATCTCTCTCTCTCTCTCTCTCTCTCTCTCTCTCTCTCTCTCTCTCTCTCTCTCTCCGCATTGGAAATGTGTCATATATTTCATAGAATTATCCTAAAAGAATCCATTAGATAATTTTTTATTGTGTATTCTATACATTGAATCAGGGCCTAAATTGCACCTAGCCAGGGAATGTAAAATTCAATATTTTAACATGAAACTATCACAGCATTGTCTGTTAATCGGCTACGTCCAATACAAAATTTAAAGTTTAAAATGTCAAAACATAAATAAATAAAATTAAATTCAAAAAGTATTTACAACGAAAAGAAATCATGTGTTAGACAGGTATATGTCAATTTTATTATGTTCATATTTCCCTCCTAGAATACCATGTTCATATTCTGGTACAAGGATGATATCTTTTCTTTCATTGTGCCTAATGTTTTCAGTTTGGTGATTTCTTATTGTTGTCTATGAGCTAATTTGATTTTTTCTATTCTATTGGATTCTTTTTTTTATTCATGAGCTAATAAAAGCAAATATGAGTATAAAAATTAGTATTACTCAATAATGAATGATAATTTTTCTCTAACCATTTAATACATTCTGTGATAGTTGCAGTAGAAGGGATACTGAACCGAGGCCCACTACATTCAATAGCCACTTCAAGCAGGAGCTACCTGTGTGATTTTAATAAATGACTCAACCTCTCTGGGCTTTGATTTCTTTGTCTTTACAGAAATAAAAGATAGAGTTAAATGTATTAATTTCTCATCCCATAAATAACAGAAATTTTAAAGAAAGTAAATTTTATAATTTTTATCTGCCTGAAAGACACTTGCCTAAAGACTGAGCCAAGCATGATTGAAATAGAAAACTCAAAGGAGAAGGAATATTTCACTCTGTACTGTCACCAAAATAATCTCACTGGAAACATTATTAATGATTCTCCCGTACGAGATAGCAACTGCTGGCTTATATTCAGATGGATGTCTATAGTTAATGTAAAATTTTCAGCATCATTTCACTTAAACTCAAAATTCAAATTCAACAAACATTCGTTGTGCCTGGAGCTATCCCACATGAAGATTATAAAACAATGATCCTGTCCTAAAGAAGCTGACAACATAGTTAAGTCATTTTCTCCCAGTAGGTTTTCAACCTAGAATCATTCCCATTTACATAAAAGGACTAAGACCAAGAAATGCTAAAATAAAACAACAAACTTTCCAAACTCACCTCAAAATTGAGTCTTCCTTTCAGAAGTTATTTTCAAGTTTTTCTTAATATTTAATATATTTTGCATATGTTATAAATAAACATGTTTAAGAGACTTGAGCTGTGTGTGTTGTGTGTATACAACTTTACTAACAGCCTATACTAATTTGTTACACACTTAATAATGCTTGAATCAAAGTTTCAAAATTAACAAAGAAATATGATTGACATCGGAACTGTAACATGTTATAAAATACCATTACTTAATTGAAAAAATTAACTCCATATAATTAACTAATACACCAATTAAGCAACATGCAATTAAGTAAGTTATCATCCCTGCCATTTAGTCATTTAATCATAAAAGCAAAGCATAGTTTTATAAACAAATGAAATAAATATGAAATCTATTAATTAAGGGTGTGTTTGGAGCTGAGAATAAACACCAAGAATAAAACTATTTCCACAATCTGTGTAATCAGAAAACAGGGTCTTATGATCCAGGGCACAATTATTATATTATATAAGGGCACAGCAACCCACTCCAGTGTTCTGGCCTGGAGAATCCCATGGACAGAGGAGCCTAGTGAGCCACAGTCCATGGGGTCCCAAAGAGTCGGACACGACTGAGCGACTAAGCGCATTTGGTACAAAGCACAGCTTGGTAGCTTCTTTTGGATGCTGACTCCACCGCATACCAGTAGCTCACTTAACCTCTCTGAGTATATTTTTTCATCAGTAAAATGAAGATAAAGTAATGCCTACTTCATTGTGCTGTTTTCAGAATTAAAGGAGATAGTGCATGGATAGTGTTTACCATACGCTGGTTATGACACCTGGAAAAATCTAGGTACGATTATTACCTAGATGATTTGGAAAATGGTCAGCTTCCTGCAATATGTGATACTAAATCAGAATTCTGGGACACCCTCTGTGTATATATATATGTACACAACCTAGTTCTTCTTATGATTGGTAGGGAAACTTTATGGTTCAGATGGTAAAGAATCTGCCTGCAGTGTAGGAGACCCAGGTTCGATCCCTGGGTCTGGAAGAACCTCTGGCGGAGGGAACAGCTACCCACTCCAGTATTCTTGCCTGGAGAATCCCATGGACAGGGGAGCCTGGTGGGCTACAGTCCACGGGGTCACAAAGAGTCAGACACAGCTGAGAGACTCACACTTTCGTTTTCATGGAAACTTTCAAAATGGAAGCAAAAGTATCATTATTTTAGTAAAAATCCTAAATTCCTCTCCTCCGATAAATTACCGCTTTCTCCTTAAGGGAATCGGGGTATTGTTATGAAAGTTTTTGTCAGTCCGACTAGAAAACTACTTCAACAAACGTGATCTGGTGATGGTAGGTTCATGTTCCTAAAAGAGAACTGAATTTCCATAGATGGGTCCTTTGAGGAAGACAACAACAAAAAATTACTCTGGCTAATGTCAAGTGAAGAAAATCTGTTGGAAGGAGATTAGGGACACAGGATAATTGGCGGAGGGCTGCATAGCCAGGTTTGGGAGCAGACGGAACAGAGGCAGCTGTGGAGAGCAGAGACAGGCCCACGAGGCCCACCCTCACTGTGGGAATCCCCCGGCCACAGACAGCCTCTGGGGAGGAGGGAGTCTTCCCTCTCCTCCCGTCTGTTTGCAAGGCTTGGGACATGCGCCTGAGCCCGTCTGTACTGGAACAGAGGAAAGAGGGGTCTGTCCCCCTGGACTTCTCTGGCAAGACAGCAGGCCCAGAACGCTGCCTAGGATAGGGGCTTGTGGAGTGTGAGTGGGTTCTGGACAACCTCAGAGGCAGGCTGGTCACAGCCAAATATGCGAAGACTCCACAGAGCTTCTTGAAGCTAAGATATAATTGCATCAACATTGCTGGGGGGAAGAACCAGAATAAGCTCCTACTCAGGGGCTTTAGCAATCTCGATACTTGGAAGGAGTCACCTGGGGAGAAGTACATAAAGCCAGAAGATAGTTATAAACTAGCAGAATTTTAGGACTGAATAAGGCTATGTCTGTGGAAATCCTTCAAAAACCACAGCCCACCATAAGGATGCAAAGTGTCAGCAAATACCTGTTAGGAAAGGAGATACTACACTTACCTATGATCGGTGGGAGACCTGACATTCTCACTCCTTACCCATCACTTCCTATCTGCTCTCTCTCTCTTTTCGTTTTATGGTGTTTTTTTTTTAATAATGCTATGTTTTAATCATAGCAAAGGTAGAATTTTAAGAAATATTTTTAATTTTAAGAAATATATTCAGAAAAGCATATATATCTTCAGGCTATGCTAAATACAGTTCCCGTTTCATAAAGCTATTCATAAATTAGTTCTCCAACAGATTTAACTGGCAACCATCAGTTATTGCAAAGAAAGAAACCAAGGATGGGAAATGGTTTCCAATGAGGCCTGTGTCAGAAGCAGCAATCGAATAAGAATTCAGGGGATGTTCTGATGTCAGGATCAGGAGGACTGGTTTGTTTGCATCTGTTAAATTTACGGTGCTTAACTTTTCAACACTGAGACTGTCAAATTTCCAGGAAATGTTTTATTCTCTCAGTTTCCTTTGTCTGCAAAATGAAGCCATCACTGAAATATTTCCAAGGAAATCCCAGTGGAGATCTTTATAGACAGAGAGGTAATTGCATAGATGGAATGAATTGGCTCTGAGTCTTCCTACATGTGTTAAGGCAAATAATATTCTGATGATACAGAAGTTAGCAAATTTGGGGTTTGAGAGTTAAAAGCCAGAGTAATGTTTAGGTTTATAGTAAAAAAGAAAGCAAAGGAGAGCAAGGGAGACAAAACAAGTTAAAGTATACTTTTCTGAAGCAACATTCAAAAAAGTCTACATTTTGCTAAATATTAAAGAGCTCGTTATGCCAAACTTTTATAAAATGGAAACAAAAAATCTATTCATTTGCTTAGAAATGTCTCTGATACATAGGACTTACGTTTTGATGAGTAATTCATTTTTTATATTTAATTTTTATCTTTTTTAAAAAGTTTTGAAAATTTGCCTACCCCATATTCTTAAAGATAGACTCTTTTTTTCCCAGAAGTTCATACTTTTTGCTTTCATTGTAGGTCCATGATTCATCTGGCATTATTGTTTGTACATATGAGGTTCAGTTCAGTTCAGTCGCTCAGTCATGACTGACTGTGACCCCATGGACTGCAGCACACCAGGCTCCCCTGTCCATCACCACTCTCGGAGTTTACTCAAACTCATGTCCATCAAGTCGGTGATGCCATCCAACTGTCTCATGCTCTGTCGTCCCTTTCTCCTCTGGCCTTCCCAGCCTTAGGGTCTTTTCCAATGAGTCAGTTCTTCGCATCAGGTGGCCAAAATATTGGAGCTTCAGCTTCAGAATCAGTTCTTCCAATGAATATTCAGGATTGATTTCCTTTAGGAGTGACGGGTTTGATCTCCTTGCTGTTCAAAGGACTCTCAAGAGTCTTCTCCAACACTACAGTTCAAAAGCATCAATTCTTCGGCGCTCAGCTTTCTTTATGGTCCAGCCCTCACATCCATACATGACTACTGGAAAAACCATAGTCTTAACTAGATGGACCTTTGTTGGCAAAGTAATGTCTCTACTTTTGAATATGCTGTCTAGATTGGTCATAGCTTTTCTTCCAAGGAGTAACCATCTTTTAATTTCATGGCTGTAGTCACCATCTGCAGTGGTTTTGGAGCCTAAGAAAATAAAGTTTCTCACTGTTTCCACTGTTTCCCTATCTATTTGCCATGAAGTGATGGGACCAGATGACATGATCTTCATATTTTGAATGCTGAGTTTTAAGCCAGCTTTTTCACTCTCCTCTTTCACTTTCATCAAGAGGCTCTTTAGTTCTTCTTCACTTTCTGCCATAAGCGTGGTGTCATCTGCATATCTGAAGTTATTGACATTTCTCCTGGCAATCTTGATTCCAGCTTGTGCTTCCTCCAGCCCAGCGTTTCTCATGATGTACTCTGCATGTAAATTAAATAAGCAGGGTGACAATATACAGCCTTGACGTACTCCTTTCCCTATTTGGAACCAGTCTGAATCCATGTCTGGTTCTAACTGTTGCTTCTTGACCTGCATAGAAGTTTCTCAGGAGGCAGGTAATGTGGCTGGTATTCCCATCTCTTGAAGAATTTTCCACAGTTTGTTGTGATCCACACAGTCAAAGGCTTTGGCGTAGTCATAAAGCAGAAGTAGATGTTTTCCTGAACTTCTATTGTTTTTTTGATGATCCAGCTGATGTTGGCAATTTGATCTGGGTTCCATCACCTCCACTAGCTTTGTTTGTAGTGATGCTTCCTAAGGCTCACTTGACTTCACATTCCAGCTGTCTTCTCTAATGATCACACCATCATGATTATCTTCTCGTGATTACATTTCTTGTAGCATTTCTGTCCTTCATTGTGCCCATCTTTGCATGAAATGTTCCCTTGGTATCTCTAATGTTCTTGAAGAGATCTCTAGTCTTTCCCATTCTATTGTTTTCCTCTATTTCTTTGCATTGATTGCTCAGGAGGCTTTCTTATCTCTTCTTGTTATTCTTTGGAACTCTGCATTCAGATGGCTATATCTTTCCTTTTCTCCTTCTCCTTTAACTTCTCTTCTTTTCTCAGCTATTTGTAAGGCCTCCTCAAACAACTATTTTGCCTTTTTGCATTTATTTTTCTTGGGGATGGTCTTGATCACTCCTTCCTGTACAATGTCACGAACCTCGGTCCATAGCTCTTCAGGCCCTCTGTCCACTAAATCTAATTCTGAGGTATTTACATGTTTTTACTTGGTTAACAAATTGTCCCAGAACCATTTATGGAAAACACTTTCATATTTTTTACTGAATTTTTTTGTGTCCTTGTGGAAAATTAACTTACTTCACCATGTGGGACTATTTCTGGACTCGCTTTGTTTCATTGGTCTATCAGTCCCACTGATTTACCCCATGCCACAGACACCACTTAACTATTGTGATTTTGTAGTAAGTCTTGAAATCAGTGAAAAATCATTAGTAAAATCCCTCAAACTTACTCTTCTTCCACAAAATGTTCTTGGCTATTCTAGGCTTTTTGCATTGTTAATTTCTTTAAAAAAAAAATCTGAAGCAGAGTTTGCATCTAGCCTTAAGCAGCGAACTTCAGGACTTTTCCAAGAGGTGGAAATATTATGTATCTTTTTGAAGCCACTCTCATTTTTTATGTCTTTCCCTGAAAAACAATCTAACTGATAAAACTTTTGTTGGCTATGATGGACCACTCGCCAAACCCTGGGCCAACTACTATGGACAGGAATTATGATTGAAGCAGCTTCATCAGAGCCCCAAGAACTGACTATGGAGAAGAGATGGATCTCCAGGGAAATTAGGGTGTAAGTTAGAATCGGAAGGATGAGAGTTGGGTACCACAGAGTACATCTACCACCTCAAAAACACAGTCCCCAGATTAAACAGGTTGGAGGAGACACATGCCTCGATTTGTCTTGTGTCTTGTGTTTAATACCATCTCTTTTTGAAGAGATTTTGTTTGTTTTTGAAAAAACTCATTTCGTTAAAATGTGCTCCTAGCTATTGAGACGCTTATACATTCTCAAATACAAATAATAACCCCCAGAGCAAAATATGTGGAAGAGACCTAACTACATAGTGCCCCCAGAGATCCCAAAGCATGTTTGGCTGAAGAATTGGCAAGTAGCTGAGCTACATTATCAGGGAAGCCAGAAGTCAATTTTGTGAAAACAAACTCTAGCACCCACCAAATGAGGATTCCTCAAAGGGTGCTTCATGTGTCTGTTGCCTTGTCTATTTGTACTTGGTTTGCACTAACCAGACAACAAGTTTCAACAAAAATGGGAAGGGAAATATTTTCAGATCGGAAACTTACTATTGCAATCTTAGTTTAAAAAGCAAGTGCTGATGGGATGGCTTCCGCTAAATATTTTCTGAAAACCCAGATGAAGTTAGGAAACATGGATGTGGCAGATGTACAAAGCCCAAAGCAAACCTCAGCCAGTCTCCTTATTAATGTCTGACAACACTGCATGAACATTATAATTGGAATGCACTGTTGAGAGATGACTCAAGTAATCCAGTTGGCAGAAGATCTAAATTCCTTGGAAATGCCTTCCAGCCTGGGTTGAACTCCTTGTTAGGAGCTAGCCAGCTGAGCTTCACGGTGTACAGCTGCTGAGCTTCGTGCTGCACAACTACGGGATGAGAATGAGACATCGCCCACCTATTAAATGCAAGGCTGTTTCAGTAGCTGCTTGATTACAGCATTCTGAGGATTACGCCCTCCTCTTTCTTCTTTGCCTGTCTCTGATTCCATCAAGCACCAGTAGAGCACCAGCCCCCTCATTTTCAGATGAGGAAACTTGCAAATAAACCCTCTAGAAACTTTTTCAAGTATGAGATAACTTCTTTGCCCTTGTTGTTGATGTTTAGTCACTAAGTCGTGTCTGACTCTTTGCAACCCCATGAATTACAGCACACCAGGCTTCCCTGTCCTTCATTATCACCTCTATTTCTTTGCATTGATTTGAACATGCTCAAACTCATGTTCATTGAGTCAGTGATGCTATCCAGCCATCTCAACTTGTGTTACCCACTTCTCCTCTTGCCCTCAATCTTTCCCATCATCAAGAGCTTTTTCAATGAGTCGTATCTTCATGTCAGGTGGCCAAAGTTTCGGAGCTTCAGTTTCGGCATCAATCCTTCCAGGGTTGGTTTCCTTTAGGACTGACTGGTTTGATCTCCTTGCTGTCCAAGGGACTCTCAAGAGTCTTCTCCAGCATCACAGTTTGAAGGCACTGATTCTTTATTGCTCAGCCTTCTTTATGGTCCAACCCTCACATCCTTACATGGCTACTGGAAAAACCGTAGCTTTGACTATATGGACTTTTGTCGGCAAAGTGATGTCTCTGCTTTTTAATACACTGTCTAGGCTTGTCATAACTTTTCATCCAAGGAGCAAGAGTCTTTTAATTTTGTGGCTGCAGTTACCATCCACAGTGATTTTGGAGCCTAAAAAAATAAATCTGTCACTGTTTCCACTTTTTCCCTTCTATTTGCCATGAAGTGATGGGACTGGATGTCATGATCTTAGTTTTCTGAATGATGATTTTTAAGCCTGCTTTTTCACTGTCCTCTTTCATCTTCATCAAGAGGATGAAGTTCCTCTTTAGTTCCTCTTCACTTTCTGCTATCAAAGTGGTATCATCTGTATATCTGAGGTTGCTGATATATCTCCCAGCAATCTTTTTTTTTTCTGTTTTATGCTTTGGTTTTCCTTTTTTTTTTATTGAAGGATAGTTGCTTTACAGAATTTTGTTGTTTTCTGTCAAACCTCAATATGAATCAGCCATAGGTATACATATATCCCCTCCCTTTTGAACCTCCCTCCCATCTCCCTCCCCCCCACCCCTCTAGGTTGATACAGAGCCCCTGTTTGAATTTCCTGAGCCATACAGCAGATTCCTCTTTGCTATCTATTTTACATATGGTAATGCAGTTTTCCATGTTACTCTTTTCATACATCTCACCCTCTCCTCCCCTCTCTCCATGTCCATAAGTCTATTCTCTATGTCTGCTTCTTCACTGCTGCCCTGTAAATAAGTTCTTCAGTACTGTTTTTCTGGATTCCATATATATGCATTAGAATATGATATTTATCTTTCTCTTTATGACTCACTCCACTCTGTATAATTGGTTCTAGGTTCATCCACCTCATTAGAACTGACTCAAATGTGTTCCTTCTTATGGCTGAGTAATATTTCACTGTGTATATGTACCACAACTTCTTTACCCATTCATCTGTCAATGGACATCTAGGTTGCTTCCATGTTATACCTATTGTAAATAATGCTGCAATGAACAATAGGATACATGTGTCTTTTTTAATTTTGGTTTCCTCAGGGTATATGCCTAGGGGTGGGATTGCTGGATCATATGGTGATTTTATTCCTAACTTTTTAAGGAATCTCCATACTGTCTTCCATAGTGGCTGTATCAATTTTTTTTAATTAATTTATTTATTTTAGTTGGAGGCTAATTATTTTACAATATTGTAGTGGGTTTTGCCATACATTGACATGAATCAGCCATGGGTTTATATGTGTTCCCCATCCTGAACCCCCCTCCCATCTCCCTCCCCATCCCATCCCTCTGGGTCTGTATCAATTTACATTCCCACCAAAAGTGCAAGAGTGCTCACTTTTCTCCACACCCGCTCCAGCATTTATTGTTTGTAGATTTTTTGATGATGGCCATTCTGACTGGTGTGCGGTGATATATCTCATTGTAGTTTTGATTTGCATTTCTCCATGCAAATGGGAAGGAAAAGAAAGCTGGAGTAGCAATCCTGATATCAGACAAAATAGACCTTAAAGTAAAGAAGATTACAAGAGATAAGGAAGGACCCTACATAATGATCAAGGGATCAATCCAAGAAGAAGACATAACAATTGTAAATATCTATGCACCCAACATAGGAGCACCTCAGTACATAAGACAAACACTAACAGACATAAAAGAGAAACTGACAGTAACACCTAATAGTAGGAGACTTTAACAACCCACTCACACCAATGGACAGATCATCAAAACAGAAAATTAATAAGGAAACACAAGTCTTAAATGATACATTAGATGAGATGGGTCTCATTGATATCCTCAGGACATTCTATCCAAATGCAGAAGAATACACCTTCTTCTCAAGTGCACATGGAACAATCTCTAGGATAGACCACAACTTGGGTCACAAATCAAACCTCACTAAATTTAAGAAAATTGAAACCATATCAAGCATCTTCTCCAACTCCAATGCTCTGAGACTAGATATCAATTACAAGAAAAAAAACTGTAAGAAACACAAACACATGGAGATTAAACAACATGCTTATAAATAACCAACAGGTTACTGAAGAAATCAAAAGGGAAATAAAAAAAATTTCTAGAAATAAATTACAATGAAAAGATAACAACTCAAAACCTATGGGATACAGCAAAAGCAGTTCTAAGAGGGAATTTTATAGCAATAGCATCCTACCTCAAGAAACAAGAAAAACATTGAATAGACAACCTACTTTACACCTAAAACAACTGGAAAAAGAACAAAAAAAACCCCAAAATTAGTAGAAGGAAAGAAATCATAAAGATCTGAGCAGAAATAAATGAAAAAAAAAAAAAAGAAAGAAACCACCATAGAAAAGATTAATAAAACTAAAAGCTGCTTCTTTGAGAAGATAAACAAAATTGACAAACCTTTAGCCAGAATCATCAGGAAAAAAAGAGAGAAGAATCAAATCAACAAAATTAGAAATGAAAAAGGAGAGGTTAACAGATAATGCAGACATGAGACTATTATGAACAACTATATGGCAATAAAATGGATAACCTGGAAGAAATGGACAGATTCTTAGAAAAGTTCAATCTTCCAAGGCTGAACCAGGAAGAAATAGAAATTATGAACAACCCAATTACAAGCACTGAAATTGAAGCTGTGATCAAAACTCTCCCAGCAATCTTGATTCCAGCTTGTGAGTCATCCAGCCCAGCATTTCGCATGATGCACTCTTTGCACTTGAACAACAACAGCAACAAAAAGCTGCTTCTTCTGTGCTTATCTTGTTTCTTTCCATGGCTCTTATTGTTTCTTCCTCTTCTGAAATCATCTACACTGAAGCCCTCCTTAAGTTTCAACCAACCAAATTTAATGAACCTTAAAACAAATGAAAGACCCAAGAAGGACTTTAGTGTTGAAGTGTGTGATGGACAACATCAGACATTTGATTTAAAGCAATTAACCTGAAGCACTGTCATCAGTATGATAACACTGTTTTAACTAAAAATCTGTCTAGAGTGCTGTGCCAGATGGAATCAAGTACACAAGATCCCAGGCTTCAGATTATACTCCCATGCTGTTTGCTTTAGATCAATTACAACAAGTCTTCTTCTTCAGCATCACTCATCATTTCTCCGTGGATCTTAGGTGCAGATAGATCTGTGAACATCCTCAGTATTTTTTTCAGGTAGTCACAAACCCAAAGAACATCCTGTAGTAAGGATGGAGACAAGGTCAGGGCCCTTTTCGGGGTATGAGACTGTTTCATCCACTTTGCTTCCTCTCTGCCTTTGATGGCACAGCTCACCCTGTAACATGGTATCCTTAGAGTTTAAGAGACCACCTTTTCTTTAAGAGCTCAGAGTCAAGTTCATAACCCACTACTAGTAAAGGAATAGGACTTTATGAAATGCCATGTTGTACTCCATTTGTGTTTCCTTTTTGCTTCCTTTGCTTCTAATTTGTTTTACTTAGCAATATAATGTGTGTGTGTGTGTGTGTATTATGAATGCAGAGTTCCAACAAATAGCAAGGAGAGATAAGAAAGCCTGCCTCAGTGATCAATGCAAAGAAATAGAGGAAAACAAGAGAATGGGAAAGACTAGAGATCTCTTCAACAACATTAGAGATACCAAGGGAACATTTCATGCAAAGATGGGCTCAATAAAGGACAGAAATGGTATGTATGGACCTAACAGAAGCAGAAGATATCAAGAAGAGGTGGCAAGAATACTCAGAGGAACTATACAAAAAAGATTGTCATGACCCAGATAACCACGATGGTGTCAGACATCCTGAAATGTGAAGTCAAGCGGGTCTTAGGAAGCATCACTATGAACAAAGCTAGTGGAGATGATGGAATTCCAGTTGAGCTCTTTCAAATCCTAAAAGATGGTGCTGTGAAAGTGGTGCACTCAATATGCCAGCAAATTTGGAAAACTCAGCAGTGGCCACAGGACTGGAAAAAGTCAGTTTTCCTTCCAATCCCAAAGAAAGGCAATGCCAAGGAATGCTCAAACTACCACACAATTGCACTCATCTCACACGGTAGCAAAGTAATGTTCAAAATTCTCCAAGTGAGGCTTCAACAGTATGTGAATCATGAATTTCAAGATGTTCAAGCTGGATTTAGAAAAGGCAGAGGAACCAGAGTTAAAATTGCCAACATTCGTTGGTTCATGGAAAGAGCAAGAGAGTTCCAGAAAAACATCTACTGCTGCTTTATTGACTACGCTGAAGCCTTTGAGTGTGTGGATCACAACAAACTTTGGAAAATTCTTAAAGAGGTAGGAATACCAGACCACTTTACCTGTCTCCTGAGAAACTTTTATGCAGGTCAAGAAGCAACATGGACATGGAACAATGGTTCAAAATTGGGAAAGGAGTAGGTCAAGGTGGTATATTGTCACCCTGCTTATTTAATTTCTGTACAGAGTACATCATGTGAAATGTCAGGCTGTGTGAATCACAAGCTTGCATCAGGATTGCTGGGAGATATATCAACAACCTCAGATATGCAGATGATGCCACTTTAATGGCAGAAAGTGAAGAGGAACTAAAGAGCCTCTTGATGAGGTGAAAGAGGAGAGTGAAAAAGCTTGGCTTAAATCTCAGCATTCAAAAAACTAAGATCATGGCATCTGGACTCATCATTTCATGGGAAACAGAGGATAAAAAGTGGAAAGAGTGACAGATTTTACTTTCTTGGGCTCCAAAATCACTTTGGACAGTGACAGCAGCCATGAAATTAAAAGATGCTTGCTCCTTGGAAGGAAAGCTATGACAAATCTAGACAGTATATATTAAAAAGCAGAGATGGCACTTTGCTGACAAATGGCCATAGAATCAAAGCTATGGTTTTTCCAGTAGTGACATATGGATGTGAGAGTTGGACCATAAAGAAGCTAAGCACCAAAGAATTGATGCTTTCAAATTGTGATGCTGGAGAAAAAGGCTCGTGAGAGTGCCTTGGGCTGCGAGTTCAAGCCAGTCCATCCTAAAGGAAATCAGTCCTGAATATTCATTGGAAGGACTGATGCTGAAGCTGAAGCTCCAATACTTTGGCCACCTGATGCAAAGTGTTGACTCACTG
The DNA here is from genome assembly GCA_024291935.2 of Okapia johnstoni. Taxonomy (NCBI): domain Eukaryota; kingdom Metazoa; phylum Chordata; class Mammalia; order Artiodactyla; family Giraffidae; genus Okapia; species Okapia johnstoni. The sequence continues at coordinate 8,687,566 of CM044326.1, forward strand.
GAAAAGACCCTGATGCTGGGAAAGATAACAAGGCAGGAGGAAAAGGGGGAGATAGAGGATGAGATAGTTAGAGAGCATCACCGACTCAATGGACATGCGCTTGAGCAAACTCCTGAAGACAGTGAATGACAGCGGAGCCTGGGGTGCTGCAGTCCATGGGGTCACAAAGAGCTGGACAAGACTTAGTGAAGAACAGTAACAACAACCACCCTACGGTCTCATACAAATACAAGGAAGGAGGGAAATAAAAGAAGCAGGTAACGAAGGGTCCAGGAGACTCCCTGAATTAATCCACAGGTGAATATCCAGCAATTACTAAGCCATTTTGAATTTCCGTGTTATCTTGAAAAATCAAAAGCTGTGGTAAAACTGAATCATGCATTTCCACAAGGCCACATTTAACAAGCATCAAATAGAAGGACCTCTCTTTAGAACCTCGCTCTGCAGTTTGCACAGTCCCCATCACTCTCAAACATCACGCCTGGTTGGCTCTGAATTATCCATCTGCAGTTCCCATTGGATCCTTGTAGGCATTTGGCTTGACCAATCCTGATCTAGTTCAACTTCTCCAACCCTCATTCAGAAAAGTAAACTTAGTATCAGAGAGTTTAAGCGAAATCAGTTTGTAATTTAGGAACAGAATAATGTATTATATAAATGGTAGCTACTATTATAATATTATGCATTAAAAGAAAAAATAATTTGGGCCAGGATGTTAGTTTTTGAGATGCTTTCTGTATTATGGTTCTGCATATTTTTCTTTTGTGACTATCCTTGATATGCATTTTTATCAGATTCCTCTCATATCAGAATGCTCTTTGGAAAAGGGAGACACAATGTGATTTGCTGAGTTTCACAGCAAACAATCAAAAAGGCCAATAATTTTACTCTCACACTGACTGCATTTCATCTTGGTATTAGATAGTCAAAGTGTCTCCTTTCTAACAAATAGCATGAAATTACACTTGTAAATGGTGTGCTTATATCTATGCAGAAAGACAAGATGATTCTAATGTATTTGCAATATGGATATTTAAAGTTTCCCAGGTGATTCCATTTTTTTTTCTTTTTTTTTATTAATTTATTTATTTTAGTTGGGGGCTAATTACTTTACAATATTGTAGCGGTTTTTGCCATACATTGACATGAATCAGCCACGGGTTTACATGTGTTCCCCATCCTGAACCCCCCTCCCACTTCCCTCCCCATCCCATCCTTCTGGGTCATCCCATTGCCCCAGCCCTGAGCATTTGTCACATGCATCGAACCTGGAATGGCGTTCTGTTTCATATATGAAAATATACATGTTTCAATGCTATTCTCTCAGATCGTCCCACCCTCACCTTCTCCCACAGAGGCCATAAGACTGTTCTGTGCATCTGTGTCTCTTATTCTGTCTCTCATATAGGGTTATCGTTACCATCTTTCAAATTCCACATATATGCATTAGTATACTGTATTGGTGTTTTTCTTTCTGGCTTGCTTCACTCTGTATAATGGGCTCCAGTTTCATCCATCTCAATAGAACTGATTCAAATGTATTCTTTTTAATGGCTGAGTAATATTCCATTGTGTATATGTACCACAACTTCCTTATCCATTTGTCTGCTGATGGACATCTAGGTTGCTTCCATATCCTGGCTATTATAAACAGTGCTGTGATGAACATTGGGGTACAAGTGTCTTTTTCAATTCTGATTTCCTCGGTGTGTATGCCCAGCAGTGGGATTGCTGGGTCATACGGCAGTTCTATTCCCAATTTTTTAAGGAAGGTGATTCCATTTTATGCAAGCAGTTTTAGGAAACACTGATTTGTGAAGTCCCAACATAATCCAAGTATCCTCCCTCTGACACCCCTGACAGATGACATGATCATTTTTTTAATGTCCTGAAACTAATCTAATTATTGGAAAGTCCTTGCTTATGGAGTTGAAATCCACCACCTGCAGTGACGGTTTTCTACCTATTTCCTTTAGAAAGCTCTTTGGGGATATTTTGCACATCTCACCCAATAGTACCTCAACTGACCTTTGAATTATCTTGTTTCTGAATTGAGATCTATTGTGGCCACCGTCCTTAGTAGTTATATGAGATTCATCACTTATGAAAGCCTTATTCTGTGTCAGACATATAGGACTATGAACTTTGGATCCTTACTCTTCTATTCTCAACAAACCAGACAACTGGATTCTGTCACCTATTCTTCAAGTGGCAAAGCCAGAACTGGGACCAAGGCAGTCGTGCTGGTAAAATCTTTGTTGCTGTTCAGCCACTAAGTCAAGTCCAACTCTTTGCAACCCCATGGACTGCAGCTCACCAGGCCTCCCTGTCCTTCAGTATCTCCTCGAGTTTGCTCAAACTCATGTTCATTGAGTCGGGGATGCTATCCAACCACCTCATCATCCGTTGTCCCCTTCTCCTCCTGTCCTCAATCTTTGCTTTACCAGCCTGGAAACTTACAGTGGTCAGTGGTGGGGGTGGTTTAGTCACTCAGTCGTGTCCGACTCTTGTGACCCTGTGGACTGTAGACCGCCAGGCCCTTCTGTCCATGGGATTTTCCAGGCAAGAATACTGGAGTGGCTTGCCATTTCAGTGGCCAGATCTGGGCATAATATTTTTTTTTTTAATTGGGAGATTCTTGGTCTAAAACGCTATATTTTCATATTTCAAGTTAATAAGCAAAGCATTGCATAATGTGGTTTCGACACAGTCTTTTATCTGACTGGTTGAAAGATGCATCTTGGGAGATGCCAGGAGCAGTTTGCTAAAGGTATAATCCACTGCACACATCCACCTGAAAACACAAGGGTTGGGAGGTTACCTTGTTAGATCTTCAAACACAAGAGTCCCAACAGAATAGGAGGAAGGACAGCCTTCAAGAGGAGCTGGTAGCAGACACTACACGAGCTTTGACCATTAAAATGAGGGTTGCATTTGGGAATGTTAAAAAAAGAAAGTAGGGGGAGGGAAAAGGGCCTAGATTGTTCTGTTTTTTGGTTTAGGCTTCACTTTTGTTTTGCTTTTGCTAGTCACTGTATTCCAGCCACTCCTCATCCATTTTTGTTCTAAATATAGTGATAACAAAATGCAATTTCAATTTTAAAAAGAACATAGCCTATAATGCCAGTGAGTACCCCTCAAAATAAAGGATGAGAACTATAAGGTAGTCTGATGTGTTCAAGTAGTTTTCATCTTCTTTTTGAATCTTATCTTATATGGGAGTGGCTTCCCAGGTGGCATTCACTAATGCCACCCACCTGCCAATGCAGGAGACAAAAGAGACATGGGTTTGATCCCTGGGTCGGGAAGATCCTCTGGTGAAGGAAATGACAATCCACTCCAGTATTCTTGCCTGGAGAATCCCATGGACAGAGGAGCCTGGTGGGCTGCAGTCCATAGTGTCACACAAGTCAGACACAACTGAAGAGACTTAACACATCTTATAATGGAGGCGTCATAAGACATTCACTCCAGATATGTGCTTGGAGTCAATGTAGTGTGTCAATGTAGTGACAAGTTAACCTCAGAGACCTCACAGATTTCTGCATCCTTGAGGACTGTAATTTTATTGGAAAAGAATTTCTGAGATGTGAATTTCACTATTTGGAGAAAAGAGTCAAGCTTGTTGAACACTTGCCTTCCATTGTAGATACTATTTAAAATTCTGTCCAATGACTGAAGAGAAAATTAAATGTGAACTCCAATTTGTGCTTTTATTTTTAGATAGCTTACACAAATTGATTCCTTTTTAATTGAAAGTTACTTGGTTTGATTATGTAACCTCCATAACAATAACAAAGTCAGTTTGCAATCACTTGTTTTAGTTCCTGTTTTGCCACTCTGCCATTATTGAATTAATTCACCTTCTAATAAAAGTAATTCCTAATGTTGAAAAAATACAGACAAGTACAGAAAAGCTTTATTAAGATCATTGTATTAAAACTAAATCCTTTTTTCTCATTAAAGAAGATACAGTCAATTTAATTAATTCACATTAATCCCTAGTTGACACTAAATTCATCTAAAAATATACACTCATATAGATTATTAACACTAAGGCATAAAAATGTTTTAAATGATTAGTATATAGAAGAAATACATTTCTAAAGATTCAAGTGATTATCTTTTAAAATGTTCTATTGCTGAACTAATCTTTCGAGGCCATATTTTCAGTTTTCCATATATTTTTGATTTAGAAAAATAAACCAGAATGATACCTTTCCCAAAGAAAAAAATTAGAAAAATTTTACTAAGATGTTAATTTAGAACTTATATTTCATCCTAAATTAATGTAAAATGATCACGGCCTAAAAATCAAGCCCCAAATTATCTTTATATTCACATCATTAAAATTTTGAAAAATAGCTCTATTTTGTGAAACTTCTTGATATTTTACTCCTTTACTCTTCTAGAAATGGGAAATTATTATAAGGCAATCAATAGTCCACCTCTAGCATTTTTAATCATTCTAGATTGTAAAGCTATTTTACTTTACAACATCATTATGTATGAACTTATTCTAATTGAAGTTTTAGAACTGAGCCTAATTATAAGTACTGGGTGTCAGAAAGCATATTTTTATTCTGGCTTTATCAATTTGTCTTCAAGCTACAGGTCACTTCATAAAGAATGTCATCATGCTATGTTAACACTAATTTCAGACTGAGTTCTCATCTCAAGTCTATGCAGATTAACCTTCTAAAAGTTTAACTTCAATTCATCAACTCCTTTATAGAGAGCTCAAAACTTCCACCAGGGCAAGGCAAGCCAAACAAAATAACTGTCCTTCCAAAGTACACTGACTTAAAGAACTGAACTTTCACATCAAATAACAACAACAAGAAATAGACTTGTATTTTATCCAGCTTTTCAATTTAATGATAAGCTCTAGACCTAATTAATAGACTACAAGATGCCAATTTTCTTTATTTACCTTTTTTGTCTCGATAAACGTGAGTGCGCCTGAATGGACACCTCTATTTTCTTTGGGGTTTTAAAGCTTCCTTTCATGTGTGTGAAAAATGGCTAAATGTGTCAGGGTTTATCAAACAGAGCCTTGCTTTTTTGGCTGGTCCCCTTAGCCTTATCTAGCAAACACATTACCCTCTCCATCAAAATGTGGCAGGGCAAACACTGCAGTAGGCCGGCGCACAGAACCAGAGCTCCCTTTAAACAGCCTCCAGGCTCTTTAAACTCAGCTAGAAAGTTGATTAGGTCCCAGATCTCGGGCATTATCTTATTTTTGATAGCTGTGCTATGAAAAGCCAATAAAGAAAAAGCTGTCTAATAGGAAGGCAAGTTAAAGTGTCTGCTTACTTAAGAGCCGCACTTAAAAGGAAGGCTAAAAAAAACGAGAACTGTGTAAACTAGTTTAACTATTTGCAAATCTCAAAGGGAGCAATGTTTAAAAAAGAATGTATATTTTCCCTTAAATTTCAGCATCACGTACAGGAAACCACAGATCACTGTGATGTGTTTTCCTTTCTGGGGACATTCTAATATCTTTGTTTAGTACCTTTTAGGCAACTTTGAAGCTATTATTAATCCAAGTATGAGAAAACCAAAGTATCCTTCTAGCCCTATAGAACGATCATGAAAAGATGTATTGGAAGTTATGTTTATTTCACTAATGCTACCTTTCTCTGACCTAAAAGAGTAAACTAATTAAAATGTGAAGATACTTAACATTGAAGCTGAGTTTAAACATGTGAGATTCACTATTTTAATTAAATAGATCCCTGACACATGCCATTTAAGAGTAAATATTTTAGTGGATGAGCAAAGTACATGCCTGTTTATTGGAATCTTAACTTCATGAAAAGTTTGGCTGCCAGAACTTCATGGATTTTCAGTGTGTATAGAGTGGGAAAAGACTGTCTTACACTATGGAGCAGGTTGAAAAGAAAAGATATGAAAGGGATATGGAATGGTGATTTAGAGAATTGAGGGGTATGGTTCTAAGTGGCAAGGTCAATGTTAACACATGTAAGAAAACACTAGCTCCTGTCCACCTTGTTTGCATGATTTGGTTTGGGGAGTGACATAAAATGAAAACTATTCCTATCTGAGGTTCTGTGATCTAACAGTAACAAAGGCAAGTCATATTCTGTCTCCATGTGGGGTAACCTAAAGAGAAGGTGGGGGTGGATGCTGTTAGCCACCTTTCAAGCACTCTGGTTTCACTTTAGGTCTGATCTCAAGTTACTCTCTGAAGTGGCAATAGATCAGCTCAAAAACAGAAAGTAAGATATTCCATAGTTGAGGTAATGCTGATGCTATTCCCCATTGAAATTTGTTTTGTCTAAATTTCAGAAGTTGACATTTGGATAAATCCACTCCCACCCCCGAATTTTATTATTTAATTCCATTCACCTTATCATCAAGATTTTAGTTTTTAATCAATATCCTAACCTAGTATCAGGAAACATCACTTTCTGTTTGTCTTCAACAGTCAAATGGAGGACAGTGCCTGGCACATACAAAAACCATATCCTGAAACCCAGAGGATATTAACATATGCTATGAAGGGCTTAGATATGTAAGATAAAAATGACGAAGGGCATGCTGACAGCCTTATCAGAGTGGCAGGAGAGATGTTTGCCTTTTAACAGACTTTTGGTGAAATCTTATTTGATGTGCAAACACTTCAGTGTCGGTACCCACCATACCCTGGAGTGGCACTTTAGCTTGGCATTTGCATGAAAAGCTCCTTAGTGTGTTCGGGGCCTAGGGAGACAGGGAGAAACACAGTAATCACTTTGCTTGTTTTGGGACAATTTTGCACTTCAGTACAATGCAGATTTGAACATAATGCCTTAGAAAAAGGACTTTAAATTCGGAGGACAGTCAGAACAATCCAGGTGATCAGAAGTAAAACTATTGTTTTCGATAATGATGTAATGCATACTATGAGCTATAATAATAGCAGATGCAAATCTAGATATAAGCATGCGGGGGGTACAGCTTTAAGAGCTTCTTCACTCGTGTTAACACACTCTTTACAGCAATCCCTGAGGCAGGCACTAATATAATTTCTTCAGATGAGGAAACTGAGGGACAGAGAAATGAAGTGATTTGTCTGGGGCTGCACAGCTAAGAACTGACTAAACTTCAAAGAAGTTCTTTTGTATTAATCTATGTGTCTGTCTGTGAGCTTGTGAGCATGGTTAGAGAGGCCCCTAGAAAAGAAATAAGACCCAATTTATTTGAGTCCCCAGAATAAACCAACACGTGAAAGTATCTTCTTCCTTGTTAGGAGTAATGTCTATTCTATTAAAGAAATGTGGTGGTAGATGGCTTTGAAAGATTTATTTTCAATGCAAACCAATGCAAAACTAAAACATTTTGGAAACATGGCTCCAAGTTGATTCACAAGGTATCTCAAAACTCCTTAGCTCAAGTGATTAAAATGTGCAGATTTGGCTCATCACAAACAAATTGGCCTTTTCTTCACCTTCCTTGATCTGCCTTACTACCCCCTGGCTACCGCTGTCAGAGATTAATATTTCTTTGTCAGCCTGGCCGTTCTCCTACTCTCCAGATATTGTGTCTGTTTGATACAGCTGTTTTTCTCAGCAGAAAGATGCATCTCTTGGAGTTTTGTAAATATTTTGGTCTTTGTCATCAAACATCAACTAAGGGTAAATAGCAACATCTAGGGATAAAAATACATTGCTGAATATGATGCTATCAGCAAGAAGGATTTACCATCAGGGTCTCCTAAACCTGTTCCAAATAAAAGGGACATTTGATAAAAGGAAATATTAACTGGAATGGGAAGTGTGGATCACAGTGGTTAATTTCTTTACCATCATTATAAAGTATACAATCAAGCCAAAAGGTACACTTTTGTCAATAATCATATTTAAGAATGAGGAAAAGTGAAGGATGGATGGATGAATGATGGATGGATGGATAGATGGGCAAGAAACTGTTAATTATAAATGTTGGGATCCCTGCCATCACCAGATACATAATTTTTCCCCAATGTTAACCTAAGAGCTGAAGGGGAAAAACACTTTAAATGTGTTGCGTTATTGAGGGGCAACTACCCACTTGACATCTTTTTTAAATCCTACCCCCACCCCAGCAGTACAGCGTTATGTAAATATGCAGTAAATCACTTTGGTAAGAATCTTCTCATCTGATCTAGAACAACAAAATGAGACTCTACTGACAAAGAGATACAGTGCTAAGATTGCCTTTCCAGGCTTCGGGAGTCATTCCAAGAGTTTCTAAAGGACAAATGTAAAAATAGCAAGCATAACAAACAACATCTCTATTACTAGAAAAGAGCACACATTTTGAAATGTTACTTTTACATACACATACAAAACCATTGCTAACCAGAATATAAAAATCCAAGAAGATGCACAAAAAACATGTCCCATTTCACTGTAGCAAAACACATACATTATTTTTCAAGCTTAGTTTAGTTACTACACATATGTGTGTACTCTGTTACTGTTAGTTTAAAAAGAAGTCAAGGGTAAGTCTCCTTTTCATAAGAAAGCACATAGGAAGTAATTATTCATGTGTCCTTCAATAGGCAATGCTAATTTCAGATCACAAATTTCAGAACCACTAGGATGTACCCAGATCATTGAGATTATTTATTTGAAAAGACACAAATATTAAGAAGTTTATTCCATACATTGAACAGGGCGTCACTTCTTTAAAAATCTTGCCTTAACCACAGGGTACAGTGGGGGCATTTAAAGGTAGTAAAAATCTAGTCTACTGCCAAAGGATGATATGTACTCATTCCCAAAGCAACTTCAGGAGACTGTGCAAAAGAGCCACTTCGTCTGCCTTTCTACTGCTTCCACATCTCAAACCTGTTATCGAAAGAAAGAGAGCCAAAGAGAAGAAAAGAAAAGCCCACACTCTCTGACATTTTCACCACCACCACCCCACTTCCCGTGCCACCCACAGTTAAGGAAATGTTGGTCCAGCTACAAATTAAAATGAATAATCTGATCACACTTAGGGAAGCAGGGTAAATAAAGGTTGTGTGCCCTGTAATTATACCAACTGAACCATCTCAGGAGGTATTTAAAATATTTGGGGGTTGCAGGTGGAGAAAGGTTTCTTGGCGGTAGTTGTTCATTGAAATCTCTTACAGGATTTTTTTGTTGTTGAAACCGAGTCTGTGATGCAAAACCTGCTGTGCTAAATTATGAACCAAAGGCTTTGGGGTGGGAACAATCAATCAAAATACCTGGAGTAGTGTGTAATGTGCACGCTCTTGTCAGCGTGAACAGGCTGCCCCTGAACACAGCCCCCCAGCAGGTTAAATAAATATGATACTATAGACAAACCGACAGGATCATAGGGCTGCATCAATCAGCTGCTGATAAAATACAATCTTCCTTTAATACATGCTGAGAAAGTTATTTAACACTTACAAAACCTATATCCATTTCTAATCTTTTTTTTTTTTTTTGGGAATCTTCTTTTAAAGTGCAACTCTTTTAAGGGCAAGAGGAAAAAGATGCACTATCCTGGAGGAAGGAAGAAGATTTAAGAAGACAAACAGTGAGGCACAGCTATTTAACTTGGTGGGGTGGGGGTGAGGGGGAGCTGGGGTGATACAAGGAACAGCGGCTGAGGGTGGGAGAACTGTTCAGAGGCTCGGTGCGAATGCAAACCCCACCTGAAGCTTTTCGATGGATCTGGAAAACGTTGGATGCCTTGTTGCAACTATTCCCGCAGTGAAACCCCTGGTGCAAAACCAACCCACGCTATGCCAATTCCGTTCTTATTTCAGTTCATTTCAGCTCTACAGTTTGTGGCATCTGGAGCGCATGAGAAACTATCCTGGATTAACTAGGGCGGGGGGGGATAACTGGAGAGGAAATCATTTAAAAGTGGATAACGGGAGAGAAAAGGGATCCCATAGGGCTGATGATAAGGGGAAAGGTGATGGAAGCCTCCACAGCGATGACACCTGGGGGTCAGTCGAAGGAAAATAGGAAGACAGTTGCCCGGAGTTCTTCGCAGCCAGGGGGTCTCGCCTGCTTGGGGACTTCGGAACAAGCTCCCCGCTCTGATCAAGTCCTCCCCTCTCCACAGTTGCAAACAGGCAAAAATGACGAGGGCCAGGGGGGTGGTGAAGGTGCCAGGACCCAGGCTCCGCTGTCATTTAAGTCGATTTTGACTTTAACCTTCTTGGGGCGTCTCGCCCTGCCCCCGTTTAGCCCCGGCGCGTCCCCTTGTCCTCCGTGGACCCGCCACCCCGGGCGCCCGTGTCGGGCCAGGCGGGGAGTCTCGGGGTGCCGGGGGATAAGGATGGGGGAGTCGTCAGAGAGAGGGAAAAGGCCCGGGCCAACGCTGACAGGCTATCTCTTAACAAGATTAATGTCCCATCTAAAACTAAGCTCTCCGAAGTGCTGTCGGACACCATAAATACTGAGGGTGAGGAAAGGCGTCGCCTGCCACTCAAAGTACCGAGCTCTCCCAGCCTGTTGAAATAACTCGCCGGGGCAGCCCGAGGTGTTGACGGCCACGTTTGTCAGCGCGTCGCGCCTCCCCGGACCCTCCTCGGTGGCGACGGCCGCTCGGAACTGATCCAACCTGGGCGGCGGCTGCCGCGATTGAGCCGCTGCTCCGGCGTCCACGCGCTCCCTCCCCTCCGGTTTGCCCAAGACCCACGTCCGAACCGGGGGCTGCACTGGCGATCCAGCTCCTGGAGTCCGAGCGACCTTAGATCACTACCGACCGCCCCCTGCGCCCCCCGCCCCACCTCGTCGCTGGATCGCCCGGGCGGCCTTTGCCACTCGAGCGCACGTGGGGACACGTCGAGACCCCGGGAACGCGCGGGACCCGAACGCGCGGCCTGGACTGGCTTCCCCGAGTCCCCTCCCAGACGCCCTACAGGGCTCCGGTTCCCTTGCTGAGCCGGGTCCTCTGCGCTGGAGGCGGGGAGGGAATGGGGATGAGGACAGGAGGTACAGATCCGGCCAACCTTGACCGCGATCTCCATCCGCCCCCAAACTTGCTTGGGGTTCCCTCCATCTCCGGGCGAGGACCCGCCTGCACTGGCTGCACCGGGGCTGCCCATGCTGGAGGAGGCGCTGGAATCCTGTCATCTTTTGGGGGGGACTTGGCGCTTTCCAGAGCTCTTTACCTGAAACTGACACCCGCAAGCACTCTCCCGGGGCTTGTTGGGCAGATGGAGTGGCAGGGCCGGGCGGGGGCCTGTTGGCGAGACACGGGGACATTTGTCAAGGGTGACCCAGCACCTCGGCTTCTGAGGCCGCGCCGGCGCGGGAAGCCCCGCGCTAATGTCATAAAACGAGTGCGACAAGACGAAAGGCCCCTCTCGCCCCGGGGCCGCCACATGCTCGCTGGGGTTTACTGCCAGGGCTGGTCGAGGCTGCGGCTTCATTTCATATTCCATTAATATTTACAGCAGCTATTGAATTTCCCATTACAAAGTTCACCATACACACTGCTAATATGAAATTTTAATAGTAGCGTGCCCATTATGAAAAGGCCCACCATTAAGAAGGGAGGTGGGAGCGTCCTAAGGAGAAGTTACCCTGGGAAGTTACCGCCCGCAGAAGCCTGGAAACGCCCCCGCGAGTCGTTAAATGTATTCATTTGCAGCTATTACCAGAAAGACGTGAACGGGGTGGGGGGGAGGGGCATTTTATCAATATCGAAGTCAACAGTGAGGGAGGGGATGGAGTGGGTAAAAAGCTCGCTGGTTAAATCGAGTCTGCAAAGTTGTGTGCGTGTGTGTGTGTGTGTGTGTGTGTGTGTGTGTGTGTTGGTGCTCTGCCCTCACTCGCAGAGGTGCTAGCGAGTGCAGTTGGTGCTCTGCCTCTTTACTTCTTGGGGAGCAAGGGAGGGAGGAATCTGCAGGAGTTTCCGGGTGATGGCGTTGGGTTCTGGCTGCAGCCAGTCCTAGGCTGAGGATGCAGGGTTGGCCCGGGTGTGTCTGGGGGGCTCTCTGCTCCCAGCTTGCCCTCCCCACCAGCCCAAAGCCCCAGACGTTCCCAAAGCTGCAGCGGTGGGGGTGCAGTGGCCCCAGAGAACTAAAAGTCCCCGCAAAGAGCTGTGAGAGTCGCCTGTCTGAAACTCCTCAGGATTGCCACCCTTAAGGTCAGGCGGTTTTCCCACTGGCCTGGGAACCGAGGTTCCTTTTCCTCGTGTTTTTGTGTGACCAGGCTGGGGAGGACAAATGCTAATTTGGACTGCAGAGAGGAAGAGAGAAAGGCAGATGGAGAGGGAGAGTTTGGCCTGGGCGGTTGCATGTGCTGGTGCACAAACCTGACCCCGGGTCCAGCCGCCTGCAGTGGTCCCGAGAGGCGCTAACCCGAGGCCCGGGGCGGCCGCACTGCCTCGCGGGCCGGGTTCCGTCCCCGCCACTGCAGAGCCGCGCGGTGGAGCGGCGGGGGCAGGCGGGCGACCGCAGCCGCGCCTTCCACCACCTGCGCGCCTTGCGACCCTGACCCCGCGGGCCAGCATCTTCTCCCGCGCGGGCCCAGTCCCGCCTCGTGGGGCGCCTGGGGCGGCGGTGTGGCTGGGATACATGCCCACCCCGCCTTGGCCGATTAACCGCAGGTGCCCGAGTGACACCCGCTGCGATTCCCCCTTTATACAACTGCAAGGACAGTCAACTTCCTGGAAGACCCAACTGGTCTCCAAACCTCTGGCCTTTTGCACTTAACACTTGTCCTAGGGTGGATAGTAAAAATGGAAGGGAAAGCGTGCCTACTTTATTAGTTGTGGAGGGGGGCGTGCGATGCAGTTTCTCCAGTCTGCACCGGGCTTTCACACCCCCGGCCCACCCCCCACGCACACACACCATCCTCTCTCCACACCCCTGGGGTGTAAATTAAGATACTACTTTGACAGCCAGGGTGGCGCTTAATAAGCTTCATTTCTGCAAAGAGAAGACAATTTCTGAATCTTTAGGTTACTTTTCAGCTAAAGGAAGATGATAGTGCCAGGAGGTAAAGATGGGTGACATTTCCGCAGGAAGATCTGATGTTGATTTTCCTCCCTGGTTTTAAAAATTATGACTATTATGATTATCCTCTCCCCCATTTTGTCTGTGTGTTGGTTTTTTTTTTTTTTACAGCCCCTAAATGTGTCATGCTTTGTCACATCCTCTGTGTGTGTTTTTAGAGAACATTTGAACAAAAGGCTCGATGCCAGGTATTGGTGACACAGGGGGTGGAATTTTCAGCCTCTCCACAAAGCGTTGGCCGCCTCTATTTGCATAAGGTCAGAGTAGTGCTTCTGATAGAACTTTAGCAGCATCCCTGTCTCTTAGCAACACCCTTGCACTCTTGGTCCCTGCATTAAATTGACTGGTCCCTTCCTTTTCTTCCTTTCAGTGGGAGGCTTACAATAAAATGTCACCCTTCCAACCTGTGCCTGTCACCCAGTAGGTCATCTGTATCTGCCCCTCCCCCTCCCCTTCCCCTACCCTTCCCCTTCCCTTTTCTCTCCAGCTCCAATTAGAGGATGAGGTGATTCCTTTGGTGGATTCTCCAAACTGTTTCATTTTATTGTGTTAATTAATATTAATACCATCTCTCCCTTTGTTATTAATAAAAAGCCCTCATAAACAGAGGCGAGATAAGGAGCAAATTGCCAGCACCTGCCGAACAATGGGCCTGGAGAGGGGTAATAAGGCGAGTTGGAGATAGAGAGAGCAAGGTTTGGGTCAGTCTCCCCATCCATTTAGTTTTTGCAGGGTTGAGCGCAGCCTGCAAGCCCTTGAAGTGCTAAGAATATGCCAGGCAGCCCTCTTGGCTCTGGGATGGGACACAGTGACAGGATCCAGATGCTGATAGGTGGTGTTAATGGAGGGTCACGTTTGGACAATAGTATCCATCACTTGCCTCCTGGCTCTTCTGTCACCTGGAGTCATTTCTGACTACTCCATCACTCAGATTTGGGATAGATTCAATTATTGCCTTCACCCTGACAACAGGATATACAAATCTATGCCCAAAGCACTAAGCAATCATTATTATTATTATTTTGACTCCAACTCTCCTCTTGCTCATTTTATTTAATTTTTTTTCTCTCTTGCTCATTTTAAAAGAAGAAGACACCCTAAGTGTTCAAAACTTCTTTCCTGTTTTAGCCTAACAACAGCTGGCGAGTTACTCAAGCCCCCCAGAATAATGGTTGCCTAATTAGTACAGAGAAACTTTTGTTTGAATGCCTGAATGATTATTGCTGATGTTTGTAATACCAGTTGCCTAAATTAAATAGTCTCTGGATGTTTTCTAAAGTTTTAAGAGTTCAAATTAGGGTCTTTGAGCTATCTTTAAAAGCATATAGAACAATGTTGCTTCCCTTTTGAGAAGTGTTTGCAACAGAGCAAAAACAGGAGTTGTATCCAAAAAAGGAGGGGGAGGAGGAAGAGGATTCAGAGAAGAGCCCTTTATATGATTACTGTTCATAAAGTTAAGACTTCATTTAAATCAGGTTAAAGGTAACATAAATTAAAGTCCTGGGAAGCTTGGCCAGAAGGAACTGAGAATCAGAAGGATATAAGGAGGGGTGATGCTGGATTCTTTAAATTTTGTCTCTTTCAGGTTCAGAGAAATTGACTTCTTTCTTGGACTAGGCGTGGTTTGCTTCCTGTAACATAGTATTCATCCCTTCAAGTGACACAAATAGGAAGGTAAAGCATTCTGCTTTTCCCTGATATTTGCACAAAATCCCAGCTTTGCTTTCTCTTCTCGTCCCTCTGCCTGGTACGCCCTGTAATTCTGGCAGTTTATTGCTAGATAAACTTGCAGGTAATGGTGTCTGAGAAAGGTAATCAGGGCTAAAAGTCAACTAGCTCCTCTTTAATAATTCACATGTCATATTTCTTCCACTATGTCAGGTTTGCTAAAGAAGATGGACAGGAGCTGATGGGCGGCCACTTGAGTTTATTATTCCAGCCTGAGAAGTGAGAAAAACTGTAAAAAGAGACGCCCCTGCACTTTTCACAAAGGGGCCGAAGCTGTGCCAACCTCCCTCCGAGTTCCTCATCTCACCTTGCTCGCCTCGCTCTCCAGATCTTCTCCAAGCTGCTAGGGTGATTTGTGAAGACGGGTGCAAAAAAATATCCCTGGGTAACCTCTTCTTACAAATTTATCCTCTGTCCCCCATCACCAGTAACTTCATTCTTATTCATTCCCAAGGGGCGATTCCTTCCTTTTTTCTCCCGGCCTCTGGCCACAATACAGAATACCTCTGCAGGGCAATTTCACTTACACGTGACGCTTCTGGCTTTAACTTACTTACAGATGACCTTTCTTATTTTTATAACTTTTTTTTCTGGGGTGTTGCTGAAGACAGCTTCATGTTCCTTCTACTTGAATCTCTCTATCCTCTTTCTTTTCAGCAGGGTGTATGGGAGAGTTTGAAATGTGCCCTTTTTCTTTATACTCTCAACAATTTGCTATTTTCAGAAAGGGTGCAGGGGACAGAGCATACAGAAAAGATGAGAACGCGTAAAAATCCATGAAGTTTTAAGCATATTCGAGTTTGATTCTGAAAGATGAATTGATATATAACCCCATTCCAGAAAGCAAGAGAGAAGAAAAAAAAAAGAAACAAGGAGTGATCCTTATCTGTTAAAACTTTGCCAAATGCAAGAATGGGTATTGAGCTCAGTTTGCGTTTTTCCTCTCCCTCGAGCATTTTTGTAAGGATTCCCAAATTACATGGACCAAGCCAGGGGGGTGATTTCGTTTACAATTTCTCTTTCCCAATCCTTTTAAAAGCAAAACACTAGAGGAAGGTTTTCCATTGTGAGGGCTAAAATTTTTTTCATATGTTAATATTTTACCGAAAGAGTCCTACAATTCCACAAAACATGTACCTGATGAGTTGCCAACGGACAGTCATTTGAAGAACAAGAATTCTGCTTTTCTTTTTAGTTCTGAAGAAGTTTAAAACAAAAATAGCACAAATAAATAGATCTCTGGGGAAATATGGTTTTATCTTCAAGGTACTATTATGGCTCCTGATGGCAGAAAAATGACAAGCATCTCTCATTCTATTCATCTTGTGATTTCATGTCACACAAATTTTCTCTTTTCCAGGGGCCTTTCCCACTCATTTTCAAGGCTCTTTACACTTGATGTAAGTTCTGCAGCAGTTCCTCTGCAGGCGATGAGCACCCAGGACTTGTTCTGCAGGCTCAGCTGTTTTCATATGAACTTGCTCCAACTTCTGTCACAAATTTGAGGTAGAGCTCTGTCTGTGCATCTGCAACAAGTTGTTGGGGGGTGGGGAGGCTGTACTGAGAGTTTCAGGGGAGAGTAAAGAATCAAAGTCTCTAAAAATCAGGCACACTGACATGAGGAGGAAAAATAGTTCTGCAAGAAACTTCTAGTAAAAGATTGAATAGAGGTGAGAAAAACAAAGTTGGGTTTGAATGAGTCTGTGGCACAAGGTGGGTGCTGGGAGGGGAGGAGGAATGTATGTTCAAGACCATCACCCCAAGAAACTGCCTCCCTACAATTTTAAGAGGTTGTTACATTTATCCGATTGGACCATCAGGCAAGCACTTGAGCTACTTTTCATACGCTTGAGGGGACCCAGCCCTCCATCAGGGGATGGGAAATGGTGACGGATACCAGCTACATATTTGGTATGTATTTGTGGTTTATCTGCTCCTTCACCTCCTCAATAACAGAGGTTCAGAGGGTCATCCACTTATTTCCTTAGATTTTTTTTTTTTAAGCAGGAGGGGGAAAGGGGAAGAAAAAGATCTGTAAGTTTGTTCATTTTAAATATCTGCCATAGTGTGCTACGTATTTCTGCCAGAAAGTTTCTTGTTTCTGGCTTTGAGTTCAAATCCTGCAAATTACCGCCCTTTGTAGGAGGCTTGCTTCCGAAACTACTAACCACGTCTTCTTTAGAACTGAGTGCTAGAGATGGAATTTAGATAAACTTCTCTCCCTTCTGGGAATACGATGTCCCCCACTCCTTCCCTCCTGCAGTTCTCTAGATAACTGCCCCTCCTGGAGATCAGCTGCCACCCTCAGATGGCCCACATCTGGCAAGTGCCACTTCCATCTGGGGCGCGGGTCTTCTGTTCTGTTGGAGGTCCTCCATTCCGCGGCGAGTTCAGAGCCCGACAAGGCTCTGCAGGAGACACGCGCACTCACGGAGACAGAACTATTTTCCACGGGCGATGGCTGATGAAAAGCATCTGATAGGCGGCGGGGGAGAAGGGGGTTGTGTTCCCCATACTGCAGAATCAGCTCGGGTCAGCGGGACCCTGAGCAGCTGTTAGGACTGCGGGGCTGACTTAAGCAGAAACCCCAAAAGGCGCATCTACCACCTGGCAGAAAAAATAAGAACAGCTCTCCGCTTGAGGTCCTTTATTTCTGTTTTAACTAGATAGGGAGAGGTAAACTCCGAGAAAAATCGAAAGTAGAAGTGTGTATGGAGCACCGCACAGGTTCTCAGAGGAACATCCCTGTTCTCCCAGAGGTTCAGAGAGAAACAGGACCCGGGAGGAGAGGGAAAGTGCAGATTTCCCTGCGTGGAGTCGGAAAACGCCATGTAGCCAAGTTGGGCGGAGGGGCTAGCGCAAACCTTCTGGGAAGGTCGGTCGCAGCAGTGGCTGGACTCCGGGCGGAGGCGGAGGGGAGGTCGCAGGGGTCTCGGGCGGCGCGGGAGGCGGGGACCCCAACTTCCCCATCCCCGCGCCGCCCCTCCCGCCCGGCCGGCCCCGCTGATTCCATCTCGAGCCCTGCTAACACCTATCATTTGAAGCCGTCTCCGCTCTGTCTCCCAAACATCTCGAGCATCTTTGATTCCGCTCGCCGCTCCTTCTTATTGAGTTCTGCGTGTCTCTCGGCAACTTGTCATAACCTGTAATAAAATGCCCTTTCTGGCGGGAGTTAAAGTCCAGAGGGCAGCTGTTCTATTTTCAACTGAGAACCGAGAGAAGGAACCGCGGCCGCCTCCCTTTTGTCTGCCTCCGGGTTTAACTCCTGCGGGACCGGCCCCGGGACCTGGGGCCCCGCGCGGATTCGCTCGGAGCTCCCGGGTCCCGGGGACCCGCCTTTCCAGCTCCCGGGCTTGGGCCCCCGCGCCCCTGCGAGAAAGTTCTGGGTCTGGGGGCTGCGCGCTCACGTGCTGCGAAGGCGTGTTGCTCAAAATGAGAAGAACCCTTTTGCACTTTGGGGTTCATTTTTTCATGGAAAGGGGGCTTTGCCGAGAAGAGCAGAACAGGATGGGAACAGATAGAAGAGAGGTCACTTCGTCAGCATCCCATGAGCTTTTCACGAGGCTGGTTATGTAACTGGTTGAAATCATGTCTTTAATTAATCAGTCTCATCTTATAACTGTTTTCAGAAGCCTGAAATCAAAATGGAAAGATTTATTCGAGATTCCCTGTCCAGCCGGTGAACGCGAAGAGTCTACACGCATTGCCATTTCATCTCAGCAGATATTAGGAGCTCCCCAGGACCCAGTTCTGCCCCACCCACCCCCAGCCACCGCCCCCTGCAAAGGACAGGGAGTTGGCGTGTCCTGTGTCCCGCAAGCCACCCGGTCCGTGGCGTTCCAAGCGAGGATGAGCGCCCCTGAACGAGACCTCTGGCTTCCCATCCTTCCCAAATCTATGGAACACCCCTCTTTGCCACCATTATGTGTTTAGAAAGAGCTGCTGGTTTCTTCTTACCTGCCTACCCCCAGAAAAGTCACCTTGGAATACCCTCACGTGCTGGTGGGAGCCAGGGTGTCTTAAGCCATTTTTCAGATTGTCCTAGGAGAATCAATGGCTGTGATGTCACCCAAGAGGAAAGACAGTGTACGCAGGGGGCAGGTACCTGGGAAAGGAGGACCAAACCAGAAACCCGGCAGCTGTCTTCCTGGTGCCTTATTTTGTCCTGAAAGTGTTAGTCACTCGGTCGTGTCCGACTCTTTGTGACCCCATGGACCGTAGGCTCCTCTGTCTATGGGATTCTCCAGGCTCCTCTGCCCATGGAATTCTCCAGGCAAGAATACTGGAGTGGGTTGCTTCAGGAGATCTTCCCAACCCAGGGATCGAACCTGGGTCTCCTGCACTGCAGGCATATTCTTCACCAGCTGAGCCACCAGGGAAGCCATTTTGTCCCAAATTTGTTTAAACAAGGAAGTAAGGCATTTCCTCATAAAGATGGTGTCCTCATGGAGATGGTCTCCCCTGTGACCTGTGGGCCCCATGTCCAACCCCAAAGCTCCTCTTCTAAGACCTACAACTGGAGAGGGGCTGTGAGATTATTCTTATCCAGTTGTAAAGCAGAAACAGCCTATCCTTAACTTAGCCCAGGCATGGTACCCTACCTCCTCAGAGCATCCCCAAGAGACTGATACCCTGATTCTGTCTGTGTGACTGGGGTTCCAGACTTCCTGTGTCCATCTCCCTCCAATTCACACCCTCTCTGCTAATTTTTTTCTGTACTGAGAAGCTAGTAAAACCTTAGAAACAATATCTTAAAACCCAAACCACATTCTGTTCCCTAAAGGAAACCTGCAGAAATTGACCAGCTGAACTCTGCAAGTGATCTCCCTTATTTTCCCCCCTAGGGGTGGAGGTACTGGTGGAGAGTTTGTGTCATAAACTGGGATAAGAGAGGGAAAGTAGAAAGATTTGATTTGAGAGTCTATGTTATTTGATATTCCTCTGCACAGAACATTCTGTTCAGTTAAGAAAAAAAAATGCATTGCTATCTTCCGCATCAGAACTTACTGGTGGGACATAGTGGGGAGAAGTTTAACACGTGTTGGAAAACTTATGCAGTGGCGGCTCTTTATCCCCCAAAGAATAAAAGTTAAGAAAAAATTAGCAAAAATATAGACAAATGCACTTGTTTAGCAGTTATTTTAGGAATACTCCAGTGCACTGTTCATTGCAGTCTCCCATTTCTCTTTGTTTATTTCTCAAGGTTGATCTGTGAGTCTCTCGTATAACCTTTGGCACAAACATGTTCAAGTGGTAGTCTGCCATCAGCCATGCAGGAGCTGTTGCCTTTGTGAAGGTGATGATTACTGTCCCTTTTAATCTCTGGACAGGGCCAGACTCCTTTCTTTGTGTGTCCTACTTTTAGAGAGACTATGAGGCGGTAGATCCTAGAAACAGTGTTCGTTTAAAACCCTGTTCTGAAATCCTCAGGACATATTTGCAGATCCTGACAATTACAGCCCCACTCTCCCCAGTTAGCTCGTGGGCTCTTTTCAGAAGGAAGCTATTTGAGGGCATGTAAAAGCCAGTAAATTTCCCGATGCACAAAAGAAAATGGTGCTTTCTGCCTACTGCCTCTTTCCACTCGAAAGTGAATAATGCCCCAGTTACCACCAGGCCTGACTTGATTTATCTTGGTTAATAGGATTAACGTGTCAGCCCCTCTCAAGAATTTCCAAATGCAGATCTGGAGTGTCACTGACTCGCTGGTGTCTTTTTTCCTCTCTGATGGGCGTAATGACGCACCTACAAGCAGAGGGCCTTTGTCCAGTGGGAGCAGACAGATTATCTGTCTCCAGTGAAATAAGGCATGTTGTGGCCACCTTTGCCAAGACTCAAAGCCAGAACCCAGTCACTATAAAATAATTGTGTCACTACCTCACCAGTGTGCTGTTCGTGTTTCATTTATCTTTTGACTGTAATTGAATGGTTGAAAAGCAAAAATGTAGACAAATTCCAGCTGTATTGAGATCTATTTCTTCCTCCAGTACCTCGGCCCATCATTAGATACTTTCCCTCTCTGCACAGGAGGTCAGAGTGTATAAATATAAATTGCATTTTGCATTACTTCTAGATGAGTGAAGCTGTCAAAGCAATAATATGAGCTTTCAGTCCCACATTCTACCACTTCTTTCCCATTTTTTGGCCAGGAGGTCATGTGCAAATTGAACGTGACAACCCAGAAGACATGTCCAACAGACTCGTATTGTTACCCCGCTCAGCCGCCTGGCTCATAACAACATTAAACCCACATTAGTCTCCAGCCTCCGCCAGGGAGGAGCCCGTAAACTTGGGAACAAGGCTTCTCCAAAAGTTCACTTCAGTAGTGACATTTCATCTGAAAATCGTAGGCAGCACTAACCTAAAATATTCTGCATCCAGGATTCATGCGGATGTTGTACTTAGAGATACCAAGCCAATGTCTTACAGGACAGAGGACAAGAACAAGATAAAGAGCTGAGAGCCCTCCAACACACACACACACACAGGAAAATGTCCACACTTGTATTTGAAACTATGCAAAATTTCCAGAGTCCAATAGTCATACAGTTAAAAATCACTTTTGTTGTTGTTTGAACAAAGAAGATGCCATCATTCAGGCAGTTACCTTAAAATATGGATTGGCCTTGTACCTGCATTTGCAAGATCTGCCTAGCGGTGTTTTAAAAAGCGTATTGCTCAAGAGAAATTAAAGTTTTAGCAGCTTAGTATCACAGTGATTAAAAGAGAACCCTCTTCAAACTATATTGCCATGAAGGAATCAGGAACTTTCATCAATCTGAAGGAAGCTGAATGGCTCAGAGGATTGGTAATTGGCTATCGACGTGACCCGTTCATGTCTTGCCCAGATTGCAGTTAGCAGAGAGCTGTTGTTCCCTGACAGGGTGTTTGATGGTTTCTAGGAAATGAGTGGCTGTTTTCATTCCTGTTCCAAATGGACAGGTGTCTACATCAGAATTGGCAACCTGGCTGGCACGCTCAAAGAGTGGCCAAAGAGCGAATTGTTTATGGAGAATAAACTTCCCTCCCTCCTGTGATCCCTGTGCACACGTGTGGGTGGAGGGGGGTGCAAAACGGAGATGCTGGAGGCGGAAAGGCTGATTCAAGTCTGTGAAACGGAAGCTGGCTGAAGCCCTTTGGTTCCTAGTGGCGCCATATGCAACTGCATCTCTTCTGGGGCTTTATCTTGTGCTCTACGACATTGTGCTGTAAATGCACAAATAAAAATCCTTGAAAGATGCTTAGGATCCTCTTTTCAGTCTCAACAATTAAAATGAGCCAAGAGTTGTGTCTTTTCGCACTTTGTTAAATAAGCATTACTTTATATATCTTGCTTTTCTCAGTAAAATGTATCTTTTTTTTCCCACCCCCTCCTTTGTAGGTCAGATGGCTTGCATGTGTTTAATTACTGAATGTGAGGTAATAGAAACTGCAAGAATCATACCTGGTGATACCTGGTTCAAAGTAGGAAGTGTTGCTCTTGTCCTTAGTGGGTAATACCATACTTTATTGTATTATACCTAAGTGAAGACTATCAGACCTATAAAAGTATTTATCTCTCCTTTCACTTTCACACATAATCCCTATAACCCCAAGCTATTGTTCATGCAAATAATTTCTGCTTCCCGAGTGTTACTATAAAATAGTACATGAGTCATATTCTTGAAGAAAAAAACGATCATTGTAATACTTCAAACTCTGATGTTTTTTATTGTTTAACCTTTAATTTCACAAATATGAAAGTTAAGGTTTTGTATAAGATTTTTTAAAAAGAAAACAAATGGTAAAAGACCTCAGACTATGAGACTAAAGCAGTCACTGTTGTTGATACTGGAGATTTACACTTAATCTGGGGTAATTTTTATTAGTAAGAATGTTTAATTGTTCCAAAATTTAGGTTTCCAGTTGCAATATTCTTTAATCTTTTTCCTTGGTTCTAACTAGTCCCTTCTCTTCTTAATGAACTATTTCTGCAAATCTGACATTAACTTTTAGTTCATTTTGACTCATTGCTTTGGGGTCAGAAATTGTAGCAGTTGGACTTGAGTTCAAGTCCACCTCTTTGGATGAAGAAAGTGGATGAAATAAAACTCAGGGAAGCTGCCTCACTGATCCAAAATGAGTCTCAACATCTGAAGGAGATTGTAGAGTCAGAACGTATTGTTTCCTTATGGTTATCATTAATCCACTTCTAGAACTAGAATCAAACCTTTCTGGAGCTTGCATATAAGGATAGACCCAGGTACCATTTAAAGATCCATCTTGAAAGAACCCAAAGGAGCTCTGAAGCCAGCAGCCTCTAGCAGCTGCAGAAAGTCAGGTGGTTCTCGGAAAACTGCCTAGGAAGGAGTCATCAATCCTGGTTTTCTGGGACTATCACGCTGAGTCAATGTGGGTGGGTGTGCTCAATTGCTCAGTCGTGTCTGACTCTTTGTGACCCCATGGACTGCAGCCCACCAGGCTCCTCTGTCCATGGGATTCTCCAGGCAAGAATACTGGAGTGGGTTGTCATTTCCTCCTCCAGGGGATCTTCCTAACACAGGGATCAAACCCGCGTCTGCTGCATCTCCTGCGTTGGCAAGCAGATTCTTTACCACTGGCCACCTGGGAAGCCTATCGAGTCAATAATTCAATTCTATTAGGGTTTGGGGGGACCCATATATTGAAATAAAATTTCATGTTGGAAATAATATTCCATAGCTTGGGAGATTCCCTTACACCTCAGAGTTCATTGGTATAATCTCCCAGAAACATGGGAAGTTGGTAAGGTAAGAACTAGAAATTTCCAATTGTAAATCATTTACATGTAACACAACTAAATAAAATCCTTGTCCTAGCTGATTCTATATATAAAACCAAACATTCCTTAAATGATTATATAGAAAACCAGTTTGTTCAGATAGCCTCTATACTTGAATCCTTATATGAGATTTGGTGTGTGTGTGTGTGTGTGTGTTTCTACTGTATCAACTGCCCGGTGATATTTAAAACTCTCATGTCTTTAGTTCAGCAAGAAGCCAAATGGAGTTGGGTTCATTCCATTCTCTCCAAACATAACTGCCTCCTTCTGCAAAGCAAATGAGAAAATTTAATGAAAATTAAAATGCAGGCAGAGGGAAGTGAGTTCTCTACCCAGAGTCACCACTGCACACCCACACAAGCAAGAGTTTGGCATTTGCCTGTCACCTGCTTTTCTGACCATAGGGAGCAGCTCAAGTGACAGGCACACAGATGGACGCCTTGTGTGATTAATGGCATCAACCAGGCCTGGTGGTGAGGATGCTGGAGATGGCGACAGACATGAGCTCGTCCCCTTTTTGGTTTAATGGTCCTTCCAAAGTTTGACGTTGAGATGGATTAGGAAAAATTCCAGCCCCATTCTTTTTTACTAGAAAAATCTGAAGGCACCCCTCCTTCTTTCTCCAGCATCACTTGCCAAGACCAGACCTTTATTAGGAAGCTATACCAGCTTCAGAATGGCCCACCAAAATTATATTCTCCTTCCACTTCCTTCTTTACTTTGCTCCTTCCTTCCTTCCTTCCTTTCTTTCTTTGTTCTTTTCTCCTCCCATCCCACTTTGTTTTTTTTTTTTTTTTCCGCCTCTTTCTCCCAAGCATTGTCTCATTTCAGCAAGCTCAGGATACAAACTAGCCCACCAGAACAGGCCCTCCAAAGAATTGCTGAGCAGGGCCAGAGTGGGCAGCATGAAGACCTATCGTCACTCCCAACCTAACACCTTTTGACTCTACCCCAGCCACCTTCAGTCCAAGCAGGTGGTTCCTGAGTATGGATCCTCTATTGCATCAAGAATACAGGAGACCAAGATTCCACCATTTAAAATAGGCCATAGCCTCAGGATCATACATAAAGTTCAGAATTCTTTCCTTTGTTAGTCACTCAAACGTGTCCGATTCTTTGTGACCCCATGGACTGTAGCCTGCTAGGCTCCTCTGTCCATGGGATTCTCCAGGCTCAATAGTGGAGTGGATAGTGATTCCCTTCTCCATGGGATGTTCCCCAGCCAGAAATCGAACCCAAGTCTCCAGCATTACAAGTAGATTCTTCACTGTCTGAGCCACCAGGAAAGCCCCTATTCTTTCCTTTACTGGCTTTTAAAATTTAATTTACGTTGAATAGGCATGCAAAAGGTAGGAAAGGGCAAAAACACTTCCTCTTATCTCCCAGTCCCTCCCATCCAAACTCACCAAAATCCTTTCTTTAAATTAATATATCTTTGGAGGAATTTTAGATATACAGAAAATTTGAATGGACCATATAGAGTTTCTGTATATCCCTTCATATCCCTTCCCAGCCTTGCCCTCCTATTACCATCTTGCATTGGTATGGTACATATGTTGCAAATGATGCTCCAATACTGATACATTATTATTAGCTAAAGATCATAGTTTACATTAGGCTTCACTCAGTCTTGTATGTTCTGTGGGTTTTGGCAAATGTATAAAGACATGTATCCACCATTAGGCATCATAGGGAATTGTTTCACTGCCCTAAATATCCCGTGTTTGGACCTCAATGTTCGGTGCAGCACTATTTACCATAGCTAGGACATGGAAGCAGCCTAAATGTCCATTGACAGGTGAATGGATAAAGATGCCGTGATACATATACACAGTGGAATATTACTCGGCTGTAAAAAGGAACACATTTGAGTCAGTTCTAGTGAGGTGGGTGAACCTAGAGCCTATTATACAGAGTGAAGTAAGTCAGAAAGACAAATGTTGCATGTTAATGCATATATATGGAATCTAGAAGGATGGTACTGATGAGCCTATTTGCAGGGCAGCAGTGGAGACGCAGACATAGAGAACAGACTTATGGACGTGGGAGGGGGAAGGAAGGAGATGGTGGGACGAATGGAGAGATTACCATGGAAACATATACACTGCCATATGTAAAATAGATGTCTGGTGGGAATTTGCTGTATGACTCAGGGAACTCAAACCTAGGCTCTGCAACAACCAAGAGGGATGGGAAGGGTGGGAAGTGGGAGCGAGGTTCAAGAGGGAGGGGACATATGTCTACTTATGACTGACTTATGTTGATGTATGGCAGGAACCAATGCAATACTGCAAAGCAATTATCCTTCAGTTAAAAATGAATAAATTTAAAAGTGAAAAAAAAGTAAAAAAACAAAAACAAACAACCCTATGTTCTACCTATTCGTCCTTCTCTCCCCATGAAGCCTCTAGCAACATCTGGGGTTTTTACTGTCTCTAGAGTTTTGCCTTTTCTCATGTCATATAGTTGGAATTATGCACAGTACATGTAAGTTTCCTCCATGTCTGTCTACGAGCTCGTTTCTTTTCATTGTCGCATGACATTCCACTGTCTGGCTGTGCCATGGCTTGTTTATCCAGTCACTTACTGAAGGACAACCTGAAAAGTACTAAGGCTTGCCAATTATGAATAAAGCTGCTATATATGCTCATATGCAAAGTTTGGTGTGGACATAAACCTTCAACCCATATGAATAAATATCATTGCTAGATAATACAAAAAGAGGGTGTTTAGTTTTATAAGAAACTGCCAGACTGTCTTTCAACCCAATGTGTCTCTTGTAGTTTTAAATGACATATTAGTTAGGTCCTATTACATAACAGGTCCTTAAGCAAATATGGAGACCTAGGCACTGCCAACAGCTCCTGGTGGACCCAAGGCAAGAGGGGTCCTCTCCATTTGGAGGAAAAAAGAGTCTCTTAAGACCATGAACTTGATCAAGCTACAGGGCTTCATGTCTTGCCTTTGTAACTTACTTGCTCTGTGACCTCAGGTAGGTCACTTAACCTTGCCATGCTTCTGTTACCTCAACTGAAATTAACTTGGTAATAGTACCCAAATGCTAGAGTTCAGAGGATTACCTGAGCTATCTCACGCATGTCTTAGTATCACTTGGTAAAAGTGCTCAATAAATGTTCGTTATTCCTATATCTTATTAGGAAAACCAGGATCACTTCCATCACTACCGCTACCCCCTCAACGTATAGCCAGTATATTCTTTAGTGATGGATTTGGGTAACACTTCAGTCAGGCACACCAAAGACAGAACAACTTATATACTGTGAAATCTGGTGAGGGAAAAAAAATGTGCAGCAGCTAAAATTAAAGGGAGTCAAAACTAGAAAGGAAATGTCTTTAAGTGCAGAGGTTTTGGTCCACAGAATAAATCCTCTCTTTCTTCCCTAGCCCTTGACTCCCAACACTGTCTTGTTGGCTCAGAATTCTCTCGGGTAAGTTCTTGGTTATGAAATGCCCTCTTTCTGGTGACCTGCCAAAGCTGCTCTGCAGACTCCCAGGCTAGCCTGGCACTGCTGGTGGTGAGCAGCCTTCTAACCCTGAGGGCCTGACTAATGCGTGTGCATGTTCCTTTCTCAGACAATTCTTCAGGCAGCAGGAGGAGGGCCATTAAGCAATCGACGTGGTAATTTCTGTTTTCTATTTCTTTGGGCAGTTCTTCTAGGATGACTTAATGATATGTGCTAACAATGAAAGATAAAGGCACCGTAGCTGCATCTCTTCCTACTTGGGTTTATTTTGGAAATTAACAAACAAACAAAAAAAAGAAATTCTCTCCTGTGCTTTCTTGATGAATAATCCATGGCTCCCACAATGCCCTCACACTAGTGGAAATGGAAACATCTGAGGGCTTCTACGAGCTGATTTGCCTTCATGATATCAGATAACTAGTTTTCCTGTTTTAACTGCATGAGCAGGGTTTAGGTGTCACGAGGTCAGAGCGCATGGAATTTTTTTTTTAAACTTAGGGAAACAATGAAACCCGATAACTTATTCAGAGCATATGGCTCAAGAACAAGCAGTCACTAATATGAGTCATATCGCATTAATAAAGCATGACACTAAGGGCATATTTGGATCAAAATATTTCAGAGTAACTGTAAAACTGAAATACAGCAACAGAGCTCAGACTCCTACTTAGGAATTAACAAAGAGGTAGGTTTGAAAAGTTGGACCATAGGACATGTGGGTCTGCCGGAGTCTTCCACAGGGATGCTGACAGCCAAGTATTAAGTCTGTTTAGCCCATCAGTCCTGTGGGAAGAACAGGAAGATGGCAGAAGATCAGAATGAGCAGAGTCTTTCTCAATCGGCCCTCCCACACCCACTCAAGTGTCTTGCAGCGCCTGGCAGAGCTTAATAGAGTCATGAGAAAGAGGAAGAGCAAAGGAAAAGGAAGGAATCGGCCCCAGGGAGAGTTCTCCCACTCTGAATTTGCTTTGGATGTTCTGAGGTGCAGGGAAATCTTTCTAGATTTTCTAGAACCTTCTGTGCTTTAAGGTCCAGCCTGGTGAATTTGGGAAATGATTAACAGCATGTTATTAAGAATCAGACCATAGAAAACAACTTGAAGTTCTGACTCCACCCCGCCCTAGTCCCATGACACTGAGCAGTTCCTCTCTAAGCCTGGGCTTTCTTGGTTGTGAAACAGAAATAATAATAGCAACATACCTCCTCCAGCTGCTGTAAGGATCACAGAAAATCAGAGCGTGGCACAGTCTCTGATGCATAGTGAGTGCTCAATCTAGCTCGTTACCGCACTGTTGTTGTCATCATTGGTATTTTGAGTCAACTACCCCAGTTATGGATACTTTTCTATCTGGAACAGGAAATAGGCAGGAAAGAAGTTAGTAGTAGCAGGGTTCAGGCATGGACACGCGAGCTGAGCATTTCAGCATCCTTAGATGCCACCAGCTGTGCTTGCTCCATTATTTAATTCGGTTCAGCAAGTGTGTTTTGAGTTCCTTCTCTGTATAAGATTCAGGAAAGAGTTCAAGAGTGTTCTGGGATCCAGGGGACACAGTAATGTTCCTGCCTCACAAAGGGGTATTTCACAAATGTGCCTGTCCAGTTAGCGGTGAAATTGGACAGAGTCTTTCAAAATATCAGATTGGCCTCTTTCAATCTGAATTAACACACACATGATCCTGACCCCTATTCTCCTTCTCCCACAAATATAGATAGATAGATAGATAGATAGATATAGATATAGACATAGTATTAGTATGAAAAGTGAAAGTGTTAGTCGCTCAGTCTTGTCTGACTCTTTGCAACCCCATGGACTGCAGCCCACCAGACTCCTCTGTCCATGGAGTTCTCTAGGCAAGAATACTGGAGTGGGTTGCTGTTCCCTTCTCCAGGGGATCTTCCCAACCCAGAGATCAAACCTGGGTCTCCTGCATTGCAAGCAGATTCTTTACCGTTTGAGCCACCAGGGGAGCCCATTAGTATAGCATTATAATGATAAGTATAGTATAATATTATAGTTAGTATAGTATAAAACAATTTCAGTTTAAAATCCCTTTTAAGTTAAAATTTAAATATCAACTGACTGCATTAACTATGTCTAAGCAAAAGAGTTTTTTTCCTAAATATCCTTTGAGGAAAACATGGTTCCAAGTGTTTAAACACTATCTCAACCTAAAGCTTCCCTGGTGGCTCAGATGGTAAAATGTCTGCATACACTGAGGGAGACCTGGGTTCAATCGCTGGGTTGGGAAGATCTCCTGGAGAAGGAAATGGCAACCCACTCCAGTATTCTTGCCTGGAAAATCTCATGGATGGAGGAGCCTGGTGGGCTACAGTCCACGGGGTCACAAAGAGGCAGACATGACTGAGTGACTTCACTTTCAACCTATAAAGCATGAAGACCCATTCTGCTTGGCTCTGAACCCAAAGTATTTGCCAGCTTCAGTGAGAGCACGGATGAGTCATGCCTCTTTAATGATTTGGCACATAACTTCTGCTTCAATTTTTAATTTTTTTGGTATAAAAGAATATCAAGGTCAGAAACTGAATGGTGGCCTACGACCCTTCACTGACTCTCCCAACCAAAAGCAGGATATATTCTTACACTTGCAGACTAGAACCTGTACCTTAGATATCTCTCCTAACCACTTGCCTTCATTAGGCCAAACAAAAACAAAATTAGGGGCTCAATTAAGATAGATAAGCAGGGTGGTAAACTGAGATGCTGAACTCATTCATGAAGAGTATATGGAAGAGGTTTGGGGGCTCAAACTGCCTTCTTGATGGCCAGTAAGTCACAACTCCACATGGCAGAAGTGTGCTGGGCTCCCAGGAGGCCTAGTCTAGCAAGCTGTCTTTTCCTCTTGAAGCTGAATGGCCTTTGGTCACCTGTCAGTCATGGAGATGGGGATGGATGCATGGAGGTCCACTGGGCCTTTTGTCTTCAGGTGCAGTCAGAGCAATTACTTTTCTGCACCAATGGGAGGATGGGCAGGGGGATCTTGACTGTGACCTTTATTTTTTAAACTTTATCTTTAATTGGAGGATAATTACAATATTGTGGTGGTTTCTGCCACACATCAACATGAATCAGCCATAGGTGTACACACATTCCCTCCCCTCTTGAAACTCCCTCCCACCTCCCTCCCCATCCCACGTCTCTAGGTTGTCACAGAGCACCGGCTTTGGGTTCCCAGAAAATTCCCCCTGGCTCTCTATTTTGCATATGGTTACGTATATGTTTCAGTGTTGCTCTCTCAAATCATCCCACCCTCTCCTTCCCCCACTGTGTCCAAAAATCTGTCCTTTATATCTGCATCTCCTTTGCTGCCTTGCAAGTTGGATCATCAGGGCCATCATTCTAGATTTCATATGTATGTGCTAATATACAGTATTGGTCTTTCTCTTCCTGACTTAATGTCACCCTGTATGATAGGCTCTAGGCTCATCCACCTCATTAGAACTGACTCAAATGTGCTCCTGACTCTGATCTTTGATTTCCACTCATCAACAGACTGATCCTCCCCCTGCGTGGGAAAATGAAAACATTAAATTTCATGACTGTGATGGTTTTTACTACCAAAAAAAAAAAAAGGTTTGCAAGTTAGAATGAAAAGTACTACATACCTGGAAAGGTGTTTTCTGTGATATCTCTCAGTTGTATGTGCCTGATCCTGAAAGGAGTGCCCTTAAAGAAAAAAAAAAATCTCTCCTCACCAGGTGAGCCTCTGCTAGTCTCCAAATAGAGTAAAGAGCATTACACCCAGCTAGTCTGCCAGGCTGCCCATATCCCATCTTGTGGTCCCTATCCAGGGAGGGGGATGCATGGATATAAATGTTTGCTTTATTCTTGAATCTCTAATGTCCTCTTTTCTGAAGTTCTGAAGCTACTTCAAAAGACTTGATTGTAATTATTTGAACCAAACTAATCTTGATGAGATTTAAAGAACACCTTCTTTAGTTACTGTCTTTAGTTTTGCTTCCAAAGCAACAGCTGGCCCTCCGAGCCCTGGTGTCCTTCCTCAGGAGTGAACTCTCCCCTGGAACCCTGCCCCCCAGCCCTCCCCCGCCCTGCAGCAACCCAGTCCTCCTGCCCGCCTGGACTTCTCTCAGCTTGTCTGCCACAAGCTCCGTCTGTTTCACAGATGACCTTTTCTCTCAGCTCCTTCTTCCAGCTTGCTTCTGCTCATCCCTTGAGCATCAGTTTGAACACGGCTCCCCACAGGAAGTCTTCACATTTTGGACAGTGGTTCTTTACCCATGCTCCCGATTCCTGGACGATGACTTCTCAGGCACTTCATGCAATTGCTTTTTGACTGCAGTTCTCCTCCTCTGAGTTCAGAGACTCTTTTTGTTTTACTATTGTATCCTAGAACCCAGTACAATGTGTACACATGGTAAGTGCTCAATAATCTTTGATGGAAATAAAAGAGAGAGAAGATACGGAGAGAGAGAGAGAGGAAGGAAGGGAAGGAAGGAAGGAGGGAGGGGAGAACGTGAGAGAAAGGGCAAAAGAGCATCACTGCAGAGGCATTTCTGATTTATCATACCTCCTCCTCTGTCATCTCCTCCTCACGGAAGCACCATTAAGTAAAGCAAAATTAAAATCATCTTTGCCTCAGTATATACTCCAATTTGATGTGTATTTATTTATTTTTTTTGGTCCTTCTGGGTCCTGCCACCACGATTTAGATATACAATTTCAAAGCCAATTTACTCAACAAGCACAAAGCATATTGTCTCTGTCATACACACCTCAGTAAATAAATGACAAAGTATGTTTTGTTAAGATACAGTGTTTTCACTTAAGGTTGGAAAGTCTTACACAAGTTTTCTTATCATCAGATAAGGCCAACTTGACAGTGGCATTACAAAACTAAGGCACTAGAAATAATAAAATTTGGGGGTGCAGATGGAGATGAGGTGTATCCTGGCAAAAATCTAGAGAAAACTGTGGGGTTTGAGTAGTTAGACATTGTATTATCATTTGATTTCACGAGTAACTAATGCTTGAGGTCTCCATTTATTTAAAGAAATAGATGCCTAGTGTTTTAAATAAAAAGAAGGCTTGACCCCCCCCCCATCCCCTTCCATGAGATGTAGAAATTAGAACAAAGATGTGTCAAAGCCCCTTTAGGTCATTCGTACAGGATAAAAAAAAAAAAATCCCAGGGTGTATAATGCTATAAAAGAGAATATTGCACTGTATGTGGATATGAACTAGACAAAAATTTTTCAAAGCAACTTTATGTTGTCTTCCATGAATTTCCCTTTTTTGTGTGCAGAGAAGATAGATATGAGAGAGCACAGTACCACAGCATTATGGAGAATAATACATGTTCATCTGCGTTACTGTCTCTATTTCTCCCTTTCTCACCTGCAGGCATGTAGTTCAGGGATGGCAGAGCTCCAGAGCAGGGCAAGAAATTGAGTGCAGGGTAGATTCACTCATGACGAGAGATTTCAAAAGTTAAAATTACAGAGTTAGGGCTGGAAAATAAGAGAGATTTACTTAGGCATTAAAGATAGGTACTGGGCAGTAAAACTGATAGATCCTTATTACATTGTCCCATAAGAGACTGGGCCACTAGGAGAAGTTAATGCTAAGGAAATTTAAAGCAAGTTAGAGGAAATACTTCTTCACCTGGTAGAATTCATTCTGAGGAATTTGCTGCCAGCGGCAGTCATAAAATCAATCACTGCGTTGCATTTTTCCAAAGTGTAAAATAATATATTACCCACTCTTCTGACTAGTTGGGAAAGATAAAAGCAATCAATTCGCCTGCTCCTAGAAGATCACAGTTGATTACAAGCAGGGTCAGCATAAAGATGTCCCCCACACTTGATCAGGATAACTAAAAGTTGTTTGCCCATGCTCACATGTCCTACAGGAAACGTCGAAATACGAAGCAAAGCTCAAATGACCTGATCTAATATGACAAATGTTTGTTGACAGGGACAAAAAATTAAACAATGAAAAAAAAAACTATACTAGGAACTAATTATAGATATTTCTAAAATATTTTTCATAAAAACATTTTTCTGATACTATACATGCAACATGATGCTTTTGTTTTTGAATCTGATTTGCTTGACTAGTACTGTCAGAGTAAATCTGCCAAACTTGAAAACAGTTAGCAAGCATGACTTTATTTTTCCCAAGAGAGGGTAGAGTTTAGCCAGAAGTTATACATGCACTGGAAATGTTAGCAAGGCAATGTTAATTCTGAGGTTGTCATGTAGAAGCTCAGTAACAAATCCCCTGGATGAAGGCATCGCAGTTTAAAATTAGCCTTTTTATGGAATCTTCTCCACTCTTTTAACGTTTTTTTCTTGAAATTTTAGTGTATTCTCTAGAATTTCACTTTTTTGCTACAACTCATGTATCAAAAGTCGTACTGTACCTTTGACATCTTAACATACGAACTTCTAAACAAGACACCCAAAAAGGCATTGTTGGAAGTATGGCTGGGGCCTGCATTTTCATTTGGGGACAAAAGAGTGTAACACAATCTACAAAAAAAAAGAGAGAGAAAAGGAGAGAGAAATTGTGCTAAAAATTGCAAAGTAAAATAAAATCCCGAATAAATAATAATAAAATCGGATCTTGAATTTCAGCACAGTGTAGCCATGCTGAAAAGGCAAACAAAAGTCATCGTTGTCACCTCCTGGAAACCAGGAAATGTTACTGACTTTAACGGACAGTGACCTGTCTAGTTTCATTACTCATGTTAAAAAATAGAAAAGCAAAAGTAAAGATAAAAGGTATCTGGGAGTTCTTTCATGATAAACCTCCATAACTTGCAATAGTAGTTATAAGTTGAGCTTAAGAACATCATTATTTTCATAAGCATGTCTTATTAAAACATTGTCCTGACCAAAAACTTGAATAATGAAAGAGTAAATGCCGTATATGAATTTCAGGAGAGTTTTCTATAGTTGCCATGGCACTGTTGGAAGCTCTATAGGAATTCCTGAATCGGCTCACGGAACAGCTTACTCCTACAAGCACTCCTTGTGGAGGGGACATTCCCTGGATCCAGCCTCCCTCAGATTCAGTTCCGAGGAAGCCATCAGCTGAGTGCCTTGGGCAGGTCATTTCACTCCCCTTGTCTCAATATCCTTATCTATAAAGTGGGTACAACAGTAGTGCCTATACCACAGGATTGTTTAAATTGCTCTAAAGTAACTAAAACTGTGCCTGGTATATCACAGAGTGCTCAGTCATTGTTATTTTCTTTCAATCCCTTGAAAATCTGGGTTTTAAAGGGCATCATCTTTCCCCTGCTTCCCTTGTGGCTCAGCTGGTAAAGAATCCGCCTGCAATGCAGGAGACCTGGATTCGATCCCTGGGTTGGGAAGATCCCCTGGAGAAGGGAAAGGCTACCCACTCCAATATTCTGCCTTGGAGGATTCCATGGGCTACAGTCCACAGGGCTGCAAAGGGTTGGATGTGACTGAGCGACTTTCACTTCGCTCTCTTTCCCCTGGGAGAGAATGGGGCATCAAAGGTCATTTCTTCCTTTGTGGAGTTGGGTGTAGGAATGGGAGAAGTTTCCATGGTTACACTCTCTCTCCTCATTCTGGTCCCTACCCTTTTTCCTGCCTTCTCTCCTGCCAGTGTGAAAAGTGAAAACGTTAGTCACTCAGTCATGTCTGACTCTTTGTGACCCCAAGCTCCTCTGTCCATGGAATTCTCCAGGCAAGAATACTGGAGTGGGTAGACATTCCCTTCTCGAGGGGATCTTCCTGACGCAGGGATCAAACCTGGGTCTCCTGCACTGCAGGCCGATGCTTCACCCTCTGAGCTGCCAGGGAAGCCGGCTTGCTCCTTAAATTCTGAGCTCCTTGATCCCGCTAAATTTGCTCACTCCTCACAGTCCTTGGGTCTCCTCTTCTGTTGGCCCAGAGTGGTTGCCTCTTTTCTCCCCCCACCAAATCCTGATGTGGCTGATTCACACTCACCCTCCAGCCCTCTCCTTGGATGCATCATCCTGGAGAATCCCCCTCACGCCAAATCTGCACTCGGTGCTCCCGCAGACATGCTCACAGGCCCCGTCTTTTAGTCACCACCTCTTCTTTTCTGCTGACTCTCTGCCTCCACCGTTAGACTAAAAACTCCCCTTGGCAGAAAGTTGGATCCTCCATGGACCAGTGCTCCTCATCACCAAGCTCCAGTCCTGGCACACTGAGATGACAGCAAGCATCAAGACCGACAGGAAAGCCTGCCCCTTTTCAGGAACATGCTTCCTATTTCCCTTTGCATTTACTCTACAAAATCACTTGCTGATGAGGCTCTGCTCAAAAGAAATGGATGCTTGGGCTATCATACTCAAAACCAGTGTTACAGAAGAACCATGTCGGGACTGCATGGAAATAATTGGCCTACCTTTTATAAAACAAACACTGGGAAAATCTATAATGCAGCCTGAGTTGCAAAAAGTTCAAAACAAAGTAAAAGGGGAGAAATAACTTTCTTTGAGGTTTATTTAGTCTGAAAAACAGGACTCCAATGGGTGGTAGTGTTGTTTACATTAGTCTAAATTGTTTAATCATATTGCAGAATTTATACTTATCTCCTAGAATATGCGGGATAGAATTAACCTTATAATCTGTTGAGTACAAATAACTAACACTTGGCTTTATAGTGGATGATCAGAAAGGCAAAAAAGATAGATCAAAAAATCAGATGCAAGCATGGTGAGGTAAAAGACGGATTCAGGCAATTTGCTCTCAGGTTCTACCCATACCTAAAAGATGTAGTTAATAGAGGCATAAGCATGGAGCAATCCACACGAATGATTCAAATATTTATTTCTCTTTGTGAATGAAGGTTAAATAAGCTTTTAGAGGTATACTATGAGAACAATACCTAGAATATTGAAGAATGAATTTACATACAGAGCCGTTGCTAAGCACTGTCTGCATATTATTTTATTTAATTGTCACAAGCATCCTGAGGTATGGAATGGTTAAAACAATACAGTTGAATAAATTGAGGCTAAATGATTAAGAAACTTGCCCAAAGTCATACAACTAACAACCAGCAGTCAGTCCTCAAACCCTTGTTCGTTTGATTCCAAAGTTTTTTCCTCGAACCTTCCAGTGAACAATACGGCCCTCACCCAAACTCAGATTCAAGATGTAGTGGGAAAAACCTGAGGCCTGGACTCCAAAAACTCACAGTAGTCATCCGTTTGAGCAGATCACTCCATCTCTGTTTCATTAGTTTTGATGGGAGAAAAGTAATATTGTTATCTGTCCTTCCTGCCTTCCAGAGCGCTCATGATGACCAAGTGAGGTGGTGTACATGCAAGAACTTAGGAAGCGGGAGCGTGCTATACAAATATCAGTTGATAGAGTTTATTTATAAGCATAGCCTGTTGATGGATTTGTATCAGTTTAGTTGATATTTAGGAAATATTTTATGTATGATGGTTGCAAATGAGTTCCACCAAATCTAGATATGATAAGTAGATGAAAATGATGGACTTTGTCCACAGAGGTAAATGGACATGTTTTGTAGAGGGAAGTGGTTGTCCCATAACTGCACTCCTGGCTTGGGGCACCAGTAATTGGCATTTTGAGAAAGTTAGAACATCAAAGATAAGGTTCCTCCTCTTAGGAAGAGGAAGGCAGTTGTACTTGGGATCAGCACTTGCTTACAAATTAAGCAAAGGTAAATCCATTTGAATGACAGGGAGCAGGGCAATTGAAAAGCAATCTTGTCTAAAGAATAGATCAGCATCTCCATGTTTATTTACCTGGAGAAGACTGATCACTTACAAACTTTAAAAATTTTGTTTCATAGCTTAATAGACCTTCACCCCCCACCAATATAGTTTTCTGTAAAAAAAAAAAAAGTGAAAATTATTATCAACTTCTATTACATGTGTAAAGCTCTGGGAAACTGTAGTGTTAAAGAGAAGAAGGTAACTTGAGATCTGACTTCATCTATCAGATTTTTCCACCTGTCCTTAGCATCCTAGCTCTCTTTGCTTTCAACATGAAATAACACCCTTGGCGATAATAACCTATTTTTCTCTCCTGCATTTGTTGAGTACTCGATAATATAGTTGAGTACTGGAATAGATATGTGTAATTTTTCTCTGCCCAGAACTCATTCCTTCTTTATGTAATAGAAGCTGGATTTTCTGTTAAGATACCACCTCTTTTCTGTATCTCAGTCCTTAAGGTTTAAATAGAGCTGACTCCACCCACTGGGTCCACCAGTTGACAGATAACTGAGACCTGACCAATCAAAACGATGGTGACTTTTCCAACGCTGGGCATGAGACCCAATCAAACCTATGGTTATTAACCCTGAAATGTTTGATGCAACTACCAAGAAAAAAAAAAAGCTAAATTACAAAGCTATAATCTTTGAGGTACTAGTGGCCATCTTTGCTGCCACTTGAAAAGAATCTACTTGAGAATGACGTCAATGCAAAGAAAAGCAGAATCAAACGATAAAAAATCATTTCCTAGGGGTATTATTTGCACACTTAGCTTTTCCCTCTTCTTTTCCATCACTGGAGGTAATACATTCTTTTTTTGATCAAGCCAGTTTCTACCCTGGTTCTATTAGCTGCAACTGGAAGCAAGCATTATTATTTCTATTAGTTGCAACCATTAGCCCAAGGTTCTATTTGTTGCAACCATTAGCCCAAGGGGATGTATCAGTTGTACAAAATTTCTATGTATGACATATACTGTCTATCAGTACTCTGAAAGCTTCTAAGGAATAGGAAGTAGATATAGAAAGAGAAATTGGAGAGCTGAGTTTACTCCGTTTGTTTCATATTCCTTCTTTGCTCTTGATTATCCCAGAATATTGAGTAATAAGTAACAGCAAATATGCATATAGTATATGGAATATGAGGGGTATTCTTTTAATCCCATGTCTTAGTTATATTATTATTCCCAACTAAGGAAAACAAAAAGAGCAAAAAAAAATTTTGTATTTAAGAAGGGTATTGGAGACATAAGTTGAGCCTCAGTGTAACACCCTCCAGATGTCAAAGTGTGTTATATTTTTCTCAACATAAGAATCTAGCAAAAGCATCCAAGGTTAAGAGTCAAATTATGCTCCTCCTCCTCCCACAGAAAAGCTGTTGAAGCTTGGAGAAAGTAATCTAACTATTTATGTTACACCAGGAAATCCACAATGCTAGGAAAAAGGATGGAAGCAAACCAGCTCGTGCTTCAGTACCAATTTTGAAAATCACAGCTTTGAATTTTAGTCCCAGGGTCACCACTAACTGGCTGTGTGAGCTTGTGTGCATATTCTCATTGCCTTGGGTATCTGTAAAATTAAGTCAGTGACACCCAACCTCCTTATTTCTTGTACATTATGTGTAAAGTACATGAGAAAAGATACTTGAAAATGACTTCAGAAGTTTGTGTCTAAGTACATACAGGATATTGTTACTACTTGAGTTAAAAAAAAAATAATTGCTTTTGCTTAAGTAAGAAAAAAAAAACTCTCGACTAGTGAGATATGGCCTGGAACTCCTCTAAGCCACAACCAGAAAATAAACTTTGCCTGGCATATGGTAGAAAAGGATAATTTAAAAATTACAGCAAGGTCATCATCCTTCATTCACACCTGATGATTTACTCTTCATATGCTATGTGCTGTCACTTCAGTCATGTCCAAATCTTTGCAGCCCCATGAACTGTCATCTACCAGGCTCCTCAGTCCATGGAATTCTCCTCCTCCAGGGGATCTTCCTGACCCAGGGATCGAACCCACGTCTCCTGCACTGGCAGGCAGGTTCTTTACCACTAGTGCCACCTGTCCCTGTGCCGTTATTTCCCGCAGAGGAAGGGGTTAACTACTGCAAAAATAACAGCAGGAATAACAGCCGGGATCAAAAGAGTTGAGTTCTAGCACTGACTCTGTCACTGGCTTATTTTGTGACCTAGGACACAGCCCCTTCTAGTCCTTGGTTGTCCTGAAGGGATTAAATTTGGAATGTGGTAGACAACACCGACACTCACCAATATCTGGCTTTCTGCTGCTTTCCAACCACCTAAAAGACTATATTTTCCAGACTCCTGGTAGTTAAGCTTAGCCAGATGACTAGTTCTGGTCAACAGGGTATGAGAAGAAAAACCAAACACGACTTCTGGTCATGAAGCCTCCCAGTACGCTCTTCCCCTGCTGCAGCCACAGAGGATGCCATTAATTCAAGTGAAAGCGTTAGTCGCTCAGTTGTGTCCAGTTCTTTATGATCCCATGGACCGTAGCCCGCCAGACTCCTCTGTCCATGGAATTCTCCAGGCACGAACACTGGAGTGGGCTGCCGTTCCCTTCTCCGGGGATTAATTCAGGGTGGTCCAGCAACAGATAGTAGAGCCTCCATCATCTCGGGCTCTGTGTAGGTACATGGAACAGAATCCCCTTGCCAGCCTGCCACTGATACGTAGAAAAAAGCCTTTGTTCTGTTAAATCACTAATACTTTAGTGCTAATTTGTTACAGCAGCATAATCTAGTTTATCCTTAGAAATAAAATAATTCCCATGTTTTCTCTAAACTCTCATTGATACGATTGCCATGTTGTATGTTTTCTCGGCCGAGATAATGGATTGAGAGCAAAAAGAAGCTATGACTCCCGCAGATCTTCTAGGATATGTTTTTTTAAAAGTTTCAAGGAGATATAGAGATATAAAGATAAGGAAAGGCTCCATGGAGTTTCTCTACCCCTAGGAGGGGGCATTCTACAGAATTTCCTCGGTTATGCTTTCCAATTCTTCCCATAGGGACTTTTAAAAAGTTAAAAGGTGTGTTTTATCTTAGTAAATTTCAAAGACAAATGGGAGTCACACTCAGAAGACGCATGTTAATGTAAAAGGGAACAGAACAAAAAACAAAGAAAAGTGAACACAACAGAAATGTAGCTTTAGTATCATTAGACGCTACATTTAATTTGTTAGTCATATTTATTTGCAGATGTGTCCCACAGGGCTTGAATAATATTCTAGTGGGCTCTACCTATGAACTCACTTGCTTGGCATATTCCAAAGTGCCTCTACAATGGAAGCACACGACATGAGTGAGAAGAAAGAGAGGAAGC
The DNA here is from genome assembly GCA_024291935.2 of Okapia johnstoni. Classification (NCBI taxonomy): domain Eukaryota; kingdom Metazoa; phylum Chordata; class Mammalia; order Artiodactyla; family Giraffidae; genus Okapia; species Okapia johnstoni. The sequence goes on from CM044326.1 coordinate 8,727,635, forward strand.
AGCATAGCTCCAGGCCCATTCCTGGTTTTCTTCTCTTCTCCCGGAGTGGGAAGTAGAGAGAAGAGAAAGAGATGGGGGCCATTTGAGGGAGATTACAGGGATGAGTGAGGACAGAAGAAGAAAGTGCCCAAGTGACCAGACTTCACAAGATAAGGAGAAAAGGAGAAGAGAATATGCAGGCAAATGCAGACAATTTCAAGCATGGCCAAGACAAGGGGAAGCAGCTAGCGGTGAGGGAGAGAACCACTTCTTGACTTGTCTCTCAGTAAACAGCTTTGAAATCTTCTGGCTGAACTATTTCTGCAACAGCCCAGGTAGCTCAAACCTCAGAGTTGCAGCTTAGAGATATGCAAGACCAACCATCAAGGTCACACTGATGGTGCAAGAGGAGCCTCCAAATGCATTTGGTCTCTTAAGAAACCAGTCAAAAGCTAGACCCTAAGAAGAAAGAACACCTAACAGAAAGCCACATGGAGCAGAAAGAACAGTAGCGTGAGTGTTCAGCATCTTCCACAGTGTCCATCCTTAAAGACTGTAGATGTGTCCATGCTCCCTTTATCTCATCTTACCAGGCTCCTCCTAGAGCAGCAGATGAATCCAACCATGTCCTAATTATACCCCATGACTCCATATTTTCAGATGATCCCAACATGTCACACATGGTAAAGAACTTCACAGGGAGGTTCACGTGAGCAGGAAAGTGGCCTCACCATGTAGGAGACATGACAATTCATAAGAAAAGGAGATAACAATTTTTAAAGGATTTATTACCTGCCAGGAAGTGGACTAAACCTTTCACCAGTTTAATCTGCTTTAAAATCCTGCATCATACTCTTTGCTTGCTTTATGTGTGGATGAGATCTCAAAGAATTAAATGAGTTCCCTAAGTTCTCACAACTGGTAAATGGAAGAGGTGGGGTTCTGAGCCAGGTCATCTGACCCAAATAGCAGCTCGGGACACATGTCACACCCCAGAGAGGATGAGAGAGCCACACTCCCCCTCACTGTCCACACTCACTGTTGAATGTCTCACACTATTTATATCCCTTGATTCAGGGATGGTCTCATTCTCACCTATGAATACCTTGAGTTTGTCAGTGTAGAGATAACTTTTGTCCTTCTCCTAATCCTTCACTTTTCTTGGTGACTTGTGTCTCCCCAAACCCAAACCTAGTTTTCAACTGTTTTAAACAGAGACAGCTTCCATAACTACTTCTTTTTAAAAGCTTGGCAGGGGCTCAAATGGGCTCACAATATTTCACAGTGGAAGAGTTGTTCATTGACCAACAGTAACAGCCATGAATATTTGTTGAATGACTGAACTGTTAATAATTGAAGAGACGCTTTCCTAGAGACACTCTGAAGCTAGTTAAAAGGCTGTTAAACAATAGGGAATGCTAGGGAAGGATCTAAGTTCAACTTTTTATTTATTCATTTTAATTCACGCATGCCACAAATATTTTTTAGCCTCCTAGACAGTACCAGACACTGTGCACGTTACTTCTGAGTGATGTAAAGCTATCTATTGTTGTATAAAATTAGCCCCAAACTTGGCAAGTTGCACAAACACTTGTGATCTCACACAGTTTCTGAGACTCAGGAATCTGAGAACAGCTTAGTGAAGTGGTTTTGCTTCTGGATCTCTTGTGAGGTTGCAGTCAAGCTACTGGCTGGAGCTCAGGTCATCGTAAGACTGACTGGAGCTGCAGAATCTGGCTCCAGCTTCACTCTCCTACTTGTTGGCAGGCTCAGTGGTTCACTGGCTCTTGGCAGAGACTTCAGTTCCTACCCTTGTGGACCTTTTTGTAAGGCCAGAGATCCAAAAGAGAGAGAGCCTGCACCCAAATCAGAAGCCATCATTGCTTTTTATTACTTAATTTCCAAAGGAGTTCTATGTCATTTCTGGGAAATAGGTTCCATCCTTCAAAGACGAGCAGAAGAGAATCCATGTATACAATTTGAAAACCATGGAGGGAAGCTGATTAGAAAGGAAATTGTTACAAAAATTTTTTCATAACTTTTTCATTTTTTGACTAATTACAATTAACGTGCTATTTTGTAACTTAATTTTCTGCTAATAAACTAGATATAGCCACATAGTTTCAACCTTTTCATAGAAGACCCAGAAAGCATCAATCCCTTAAGATATCTGGTATCTTTAGATGAGGAATATCATTTTCCCTTCATGTGTCAGGAATTACACAGACCCAAAGTTCTAGTTCCTGGAGGAGGGCATGGCAACCCACTCCAGTATTCTTGCCAGGAAAATCCCACAAACAGAGGAGCCTGGTGGGCCACAGTCCATGGGGTCGCAAAGAGTCAAACATGTCTGAAGCTACTTAGCACACATGCTTGCATCCAAAGTTCCAGTTAGGCACCTTAACAGCTCAAAGAGAATGAGGAAAGCTTAAGATGACATAGAAAAAGCTATCAGAAAGATCATCAGGGAACCTACAAGCTGCCATCTAAATGTATTTCCCAGTGCAATTCATTTAACTTTTCAATGGTCTGATTGTCTTTTGACCCACTGCACTCTTTCAAAGATTCAAATTTTCACCATTATCTTCCACGTCAAATAATGAATTCTGAAGCGGAATTTCCATCTGTCAGTTTACAGAATGCTGTGTCTCATCTCATCTCTGCATTGAAATCAAGTTCCCCTCACCTTTCAACAGCCAAAGCACCACTTCATCGTCAGCAATGAGGAAAGCCACAAATCAATTAAACTCACTGTGGATTTGAGAGTACCCATGAATTGCACTTACAGTGGTCGTACAAAAAAAGATGGCAGCACAGGGTTCTCAACAAAAGCACGCAAGTCAGGCAATGGCATATTTGGGGTCAGTGACACCTTCCCTCTTCGTCCTGTCTGTCACTCGAGCAGGGTTCTTCATGTTTTTTCCTAGGGCCCAGTGCCACATCAACATTGCAATAGTCCACATTGCTTTATTTAAATCTAAGAAGCAAACCACATGCAGGTTTCTGAAGAGCCGCGTGTGGCTAAGAAAGCCTGGGGTTGGAAGGCAGCACCCGTAATCCCCTCCCAGAGCTAGAGAGGAAGCTACTCCAGAGAGGGTTCCAAACACAACAAATGCCCCTTCGAGCTCAATTTTGCATTTCATTTTCTGCTTTAAAATCTCTATTGGCTGCACATCTGAGAAGGCTTAAGAACATAATTTATTCCATATAAAGTTCCCAGTAATTTATGCTCACCAAGTTGGCAGCTTGGGAAGAATCTTTTCATTGGCTACCATGGAAGATTATTACAGACCTTCTCTTGTAAGTAAAGATAGCCCCGGCAGCCATACTTTATTACTTTTCCTCATTTATTTTTTTATTGAAGTTTAGTTGATTTGCAATGCTGTGTTAATTCCTGCTAGACAGCAAAGTGACTCAGTTTTGCACATATATACATTCTTTTTTATATTATTTCCCATTATGATTTATCCAGGATACTAAATATAGCTCCCTGTGCTATATGGTCAGTTCTCAGATGTCTCAGTTGTGTTGGATTCTTTGTGACCCTATGGACTCTAGCCCATCAGGATCTTCGGCCCGTGAGATTCTCTAGGCAAGAATACTGGAGTGGGTTGCCATGCCCTCCTCCAGGGGATCTTCCTGATGCAGAGATCGAACCCAAGCTTCTTGTATCTTCTGCATTGCAGGCTGATTCTTGACCACTGAGCCACCCGGGAAGCCTGTGCTATACAGTAGGACCGTTCTATATGTAATAGTTTGCACTTCTGATCCCAGACTCTCAGCCCTTCCTTCCCCCACCCCTCCCACCCCCGCCTTGGTAATCACAAGTCTGCTCTCTATGTCTGTGAGACATAGGTTCATTTGAGGCAGCCATAATTTAGGCAAAAGGAAATGTACTAGCATCTCAAGTTTTAAATTCAAATGATTTTTATCTTTTTAATCTATAAATTTATAATTTCCTTTCTTATTATTTCTTAGGAATGCACACATTGAGGATAATAAATTGATATGTTAGTTGTAATAATTACTTAGATTCCTCTCTGCAGGCACACGGATGTGAACACAGTTCTCCAAGATGGAAGAGGTTACTATAACATATTGGTTTCCTATCAGAATCTCAAAAGTGAAGTCTCTACTTTCTATAATCTTCAAAGAGCCACCAGAATGCCAAGGGCTGACAACTGACCTAAAATTGGATTCGCCATCTTTGGCATTTTTATCATATAATCCCATCTGAATCTCTCATCGTGGGTTCTCTGGAATCATATTTTGATATTGCTAATAGGAGAGTTTGACACTCTCCTTGCCCTGAGAGGTCCACAGCCCTCAAAATTTTGCCTTTGTATGAGCAATGTAATCAAGGTTGGATGGTACTTGTATTGTACCTCAGCTGACTGGGTACCAAGACACAGAATCACTGAGATGATTATCAAGGATAACACAGCCTCATCAACTCAAAGCAAAAAAAAAAAAAAAAAACTATAAACTTCTTTACTATAATATTCTACTGCTCCATTGAGCTAGGAACAACAGTGAACATAGTGCTCAAAAATGTATTCTATTTCACTTATGAATTTCTTTGCAATTTGAATTCTAAAAAGAGAATTCACAAGAGAGAAGGTGGTGGGGAGGATTTTTTTTTTTTAAGGAAGAGTGTATTTAGAAAAGAATGAGAAGATGTCTTGCCACTAAGCCTGTGGGAATTTGAAATTACTCCAAGCCAAGGAGCCAATAGACTGGCTAAAACATAAGGTAGAATTCAGAGGGAGCTGATCATGTTTTGATCTCATTTTATGCTTTTCTTCATGCTTGTTTCCAAGATCTAATTGGTGCCTATGATGGAAAATGTTAACGCAGAGCAGTGGTGCAAAAGAAGGGCATCAAAACAACATAGACCTTGCCCTCTCCCTGAGTAAGTGGCCATAAGATATTGACTTTTAAGAACCCAGATTATTGCCATTCCTCAGGTCATCTAAAAGCTATCTAGAAGCCTTGGGAAGAAGAAGGCATCTTAACCTTTCTTTAGTCCAGCTATGAAAGTATCTTAGCCAATGTACAAGTCACACACAAGATGATGAAAACAACAACAACAAAACCTATGCCAAAAGCGAGCTTTGGTTGTATGAAAGTTCACCATGACTCTGAACGGTAGGAAGACCAGGTCAGAGAGAACAGTTAAGTCAAACCGTCATACTGAGAACAAGGAGAGCAACAAATTGGACAACGCTGACGTGAAGCCTCTAGTACAGTGGTTTTTTAATTTGTGGCTCTTTGTGCCTTGGAAGTGACTGTCCAAGATCAAGGCAGGGGGTACAATTTAATAACTATTGTGCTCAAATCTTTCACTTCAACAGGCTAGTTCCACCGTGAATAAAAACAAGTTATTATCAAAACTAGTTGTAACAGTGATTACTCTGTGCAATCACAATTAAAAAGCCAAAATCATAAACATAAAAAGATATTCAGAGTCTCCATCATGAACACAAACTAAAAGCCAACATCCTTAGACTTGCAGCGCTCATTCATTCAGAATGGACTGAGCTCTTTTTCTGTGTCTGGCGCTGTGCCAGAAGCTGGGAACGTAAGTGAAACAGTTCTACTCCCAGCCTCCGAGGGGCTTCCAGCCCCAAGGGAGAGAGAGACACAGAGAACTAACCGAAACAGCATGTTTCATCTGTTCTGAGAGAAGTGGAAGCACTGAAGAGGAAGCCGATGGTACCCACACTCCTGGCACTCATGCAAAGTTAGGAAGTCACTCGGGCAGGATTTTTTTTTTTGTCACTAACCTCATGCTAATCTCCTCTGATATTTCCACAATCTTGTCCACGTCTTTGTGTCTTCCTCTCTGTCTTAAACCTTCAGGTAAATGCCCAAGGGTCAAGGAGTTCAATTTATTCACTCCAGAAGGGAATCTAAATGTGGCTCATCAGTTAGCCTAAAAAGAAAATCGTCTCAAATCCACTCCTCCCCCGATGAAAATGACAGGGAGACAGAAGGCACACTCTACTTCAGAACTATGGGAGAAACCTCCAGCTTCTTTATACAAGCCTGTGGCTCAGCTGGTAAAGAATCTGCCTGCAATGCAGGAGACCTGGGTTCAACCCCTGGGAAGATCCTCTGGAGAAGGGAAAGGCTACCCACTCCAGTATTCTGGCCTGGAGAATTCCATGGGGTCACAAAGAGTCGGACACGACTGAGCGACTGAGCGACTTTCAATAATCCAAGGAACAGTGAACCTGATTGTCCCCCAGAGGAATAAGAATCCTGGTCTGACCTTCTGTACCTTTACTCTGTGCCCCTCTCCAGCTGAAGTTCCCATTTTGCTCTCCTCCTCATCTTTTCTCTGCCCTACCTCCTATACTTCTGAATACCAAATAAAATCACCTACATTGGACATCTGTCCCAAGCAGTTCTCTGAGGCAGAAGGGACCACCCTCTTTCAAACTTCCAAAGCTCCTTGTTCACATTGTCCGAGAGTATGATGCCCTGTTTGCTTGCCTCGCTGCTGCAAACTTAAAAACTCCTCCAGGCCAGGGCCCATGACTTACTAATCTTTGTGTCCACAAGTGCCTCATACCACGCTGAGAACATCCTACCTGCTTAATAAGTGGGTGTTAAATAAATGCAAAAGTGAGACATTTTCCATGGTGAGCAGGAAGATAATCACTCTTTCTCCTCCTCCAGGATTCCTGTACTTTCCATGCTACACTCACAGCCCACACATGCTTCCACCTCATCCCAACACTCATGACCCACTTCCCAAGCCAGGAAGCTCTAAATGCATGAAACTGTAAATGCAAGATGCCTGCAGTGTCACCAGGGAGGCACAGCTGATTTTGACTTAACAATATATATTTCCCTAGGACTGGCTGACCCAAGCTGACCACCTCCTTCCAAATAAGTAAGACACACGCGGGTGGTTCCTTTCTACAAGCTGAAGATTTGAATATTATCTGTCATTTTTCTGTTTTGAATTTTTAAAAAAATGACTACCTCAGTACACTGATTTTTTTCCCCCACATCGACCTTAAAAATATTGGATGATTAGACTCATGGAGATGTAACTTGTATATGTATATGGAAAGAGAGAGAGAGACACTAAGGAGAGTACTTTCTTCAATTCACTTCACCCCCATGAGAAAACCGAGAAACAAAAAAAACTGAAAAAGGAAAGAAAAAAAGGTGAAGTCAAATACTATCCACACCAATTTGGCAGGAAAGTTAATGGTTTTCTATCATCACTACTATGTAAGTTTGTTGTGGTTATGCTTAAGGCATAGTATGCTTTTTCTAGCTGAAAAAAATAATCAGTTCTAAAGTTTGATTCCTCATGAAATCCACAAAAAGAGCATGGAAATAGACTAAAAGGAAAAAACGGGGAAGATGCTTTCCTTAGTAACCTGCAGTTGTTCAGTCACTAAGTTGTGCGGACTCTGGGACCCTGTGGACTGCAGCGCGCCAGGCTTCCTTGTTCTTCACCGTCTCTCAGAGTTTGCCCAAACTCATGTTCATTGAGTCTTAGACAACTGTCTGCTCTACCCTGAGAACATTTTCCTGGGATCCCCTGAGGAAATAGGACTTCTTAGCAAGAGGGAAGTTCTCCTGACTGTGTTTACATTATTGTCTTTCCCCATTAGAACAGGAAGCTTATCAGAATGTTTGAAATGAGACTATTCCGATGTTGCAAATCATACTGTTTGCCTCCACCAACCTGTGCTCCAACTCCCAAGATGAATATGCCCAAGTATCAGTATCGCAGGTGGTTTTTTCCTTTTCCCCTCTCCCCCCTCCCCTGACAAATCCAAGTGCTCTTTTAATAAGCTCTTTAAAAGGGATAAGATTCCAAGCTTCTTTTGTGGGCACATAGAACACAGCAAGCACCCCTGATTCACCTTTGCAATACAGAAAGCGCAAGGACATGCTGTCTCCCGTCCCTGGAAGCAGCAGGCTGCGCCTTGAAGGGGAATCGCTGGCCCACCTGCTTGCTACCTCTCAGCTGAGTGGTCTGGGGGCTGGAGCCTGCTAGAAAACCCTTTCCTGGCCCCCTGGGCAAGGACAGATCACCGGGGAAAGCATTGTTTTATCCCCGAGAGAAGCTCCATAGAGCCCTCCAAGTGAGCAGCTTTCTCTCCTAAATCTAGTGTGGAATGGAAGCTGCTTCCAACAGGTTGGCCCGGTTCCACCCAGGCCTGGTCTGTTGCTAGTGGGCTCAACTTTGGTTTCTTAACTCCCCTGAAGCTCAGTTTCTTTAGCAGCAAAAAAGAGAGAAGGGTCGTTCCTAAGTCTGTGGGGAGGTGGGGTGGGGCGGCTTGTGGGAGTGTTAAGGTGCGGTGCTTAGCCGCGCGCAGGGCTCAGGGCTCGCTTCAGTCTTATTTCTTCTTCTTCTTCTTTTTTTCTTTTTTTGTCCATGCCTTTTCCTAAAGAACCTTTCTAGCTGTTGGCAATCAACTTTATTGCGCGAAGGTCGATATCCAGCGAAAATCACTCCCGAGCAAAGTCTAGAGATGGGAGGGTCAAACCTGCAAAGTAGATGGATTTCAACAGAGCTGCGAGAGTAGATGGAGCCGAACAATGCCGCGGGAACTCAGTCGCTCACAAGCCCAGCCTTGGCTGCGCTCCCAGGTGAAGGGGAGTCTCCTATCAGCCAGACCACTCCGCTTCCCCGACCTTGCTACCCACCCTGGGCGAGCAGAACAAGTGCCCTTGACGCGCACCCTCTTCGCGCTCGCCTGGAAGCGGAAAGAGGCAGGGGCGTACCTGTTCCGTCTCCAAGATGCCAAGCACAAACCTAAGAGCCCGTGGTTTTCGGCAGAGAAAACCGGGTATTGGGTACAGATACAGGAGGTACCTACTTTTTTCTCGTGCCCTCAACTGAAGCTTGAGTCCATTTACTCCCAACACTCCAGAGGTCTCCCCATCAAGTCACTTTACCGAGTTCCTGCAGATTTTTATCCCTTCCCCAACTCCATCCCAAACTGTTCTCAGCTTCAGGAGGCCATGGAGGACCAGGAGGCAGGGTATCCCCCCCACCCCATCTCCTGCCCACGCAGGAAAGCCAAAGAACTTGGTTCTGCAGAAAAGTAGACGTAGGCGGCTAAGGGTTGTGTGTGGCTGGGGGCAAGGTTACGCGAATGCACCCCAACCTTGCCAGACCACAGACCCCATTCCTGCTCCCACGGCTGGATGCCTCCGGGAGCAATAGACTTTGGGTTCCAGAGGAAATATTGAGTCTAGAAAGCCGGGAAGGGAGCTGAAGATTTCCCAGGAAAAGGGAAGGTTAGCTGGATCCACAGTGATGAGTGAGGTGGATGCCAACCACCCCTCCCCCACCACGGCTCCCTCCCACCACCACCCCACCACCACCACCACCACGTCAAACACACACACACACACCCCTGTTCGGTGAATCCCAAACTAAGGTCATAAGGCTTTCCCTACTCAGGGGCTCAGGGCTAGACCCCACAGCACTGCTTTTCCCCCCAGGAGCAGTTTCTCCTTCTACACTGTTCTGCCCACTGGTTTCAGTCCCAATTCCTCCTGGACGGTGCGTTCAGCCTGATTCCCACCCCGCACAGCACTGGGTGATTGGGGCGGGGGGGGGGGGGCTAGCGTGGCCACTGGCATCTCAGTTGCTCTGGCTGACCTGGGTAGACGAGGCTCAGACTGCTGGGTTAGCAGTGCCGTGCACTAGTCCCTCCCAGCCGCACTGGGCTCCCCTCCCAGGGCCTGCTGAAACACAGTCCATCCTCTAGTTCTCGCCTTTCTCTTTTCCTAGGTTCTTTACGGTAGCCATAGAGGTCTTATGCGGGGCGATAGGATGGGGAGACCCCCTTGCACTCCTTCTACACACACACACTTATGCACACTTCTGGCAACCTGCTACTGCCCAGGCCACCGAGCCAAAGGGGAGCAGAAAGGGGTGGGGAGGAGGAGAGAGGGAAAAACCAATGAATCAAGTTTGCTCTCTCCACCTAGAAAGTTGTGTAGTTCTCGAGAGAGGAGTCAGCCTGGAGGGAAGGGTACCAGGGAAAAGAGTTGGCTGGCCCCCGAGGTCTCAGCGAGGCCACCGCTGCAGGGTAGGAGAGAGGAGAAGGGTTGGAGGGATCCACCTTGGAAGAGGAAGGAGGCCAAGGCTGTTGCCAAGAGACTAGAGGAAGGTGATGAATCCTGCGGCCTCCCAGGCTTTGCCCCAGGCCCCCACGTGGGCAAAATCGGAGGCTGGGGAGGTTGTCCGAGTAGGGGTGGGGGAACACATGATGGGGCGTCTCAGCACCGGCCCCCAAACTCGGGTGCCTAGCCCTGGGCAGGAAACTTTCCACTTTCTCAGGGCAACCGGGTACCCAGAGATGCCAGGCCAAGGTTGGGGGAAGGGCAGAGGGCAAGGGAGCACTGTCGAACCACCCTTGGTTGGGGGCAGCGCCAGGGACTCCGAATCCGGTGGAAGAGTGAGGGCAGAGGCCTTGGTGGCGCCCAGATTACTCTGGATCGCATGTTGCTTTTCCCAGTTTCTACAGTTCCAGGTCCTGTCCTCATCTTTTATTCAGACTAGGCTTCGGGTTCTGGCCCTCTAGGGGTCCCTGGCAACCTCAGAGTATTCGCTGGGCTGGGGACGTGCCCTCCCTGGGCTGGATTCACCAGGGCCTGGGTCCCTCCTGTTCCACCTGCTGGGCACATCGAGCCCCGTGTCCCCGGTCCCCGTGGGGTAGCTCTGCCCGGCGGCCGGCCAGTGGTAGCAAGAGCAGGACAGGCAGCCGCAGGCCACGCGCAACTTTTTTTGAAACGCATTGCTGTCCCCCTGAAAGGTGTTATAACAGCAATTCAATTACTGTAAATGGCGCACAGCGTCCTCGCAGCTGGAAAGTCGGTAACAAATTGTGGCCGACTGGTGTAAAGGGAAGGGGCTAAACGCACGCTGTTTATTTCCCTCTCCTCTTTCTAATAGCCCCTCTTTCCGCCTTTTCTTCGCTGTGTACTAATCATAGCTGGACCACAGGTTAATTAGCTCCAAAGAGCTTAGCCTATCTGGACAGAAACACACTGAGAAATTGGCAGGAGATCCTAAAAACTGGAGGTGGGATCAAAAAGATCACCTGAAATTCCCTGCGTTTCCCTACAGGTCTGCAGCCTTGCCTTCAAGGAACAGAGTTCCAGGCGCAAGTGGCGAACCGCCGGGAGTGTGGTCAACTGGGCGTGTGTGGAGTAAAAATATTCATGTCTGGGCTTAGATCAAGGAGCTCTGGGCACCAGGAGATGGTGCCCACGAAATCCCACATGGCGTGGTCTGCAGGCAGCCACGGAGATGTGGGGTCTGTTGCTGGTGTGTCGCCACTTACAGACCTCTGGAGACAACCCACACACTCGCCATGTGCGTCCTCCCACCGTGCATTTCCGGCTAAACTTTAAGGAGTGGGCCATGAAATTAACAATATCAACAAAAATGAGGCAAAGTGTTGGGGGAGGCAGGAGGTGGGAGGGAAGAGCTGCCTGCTTTCCCGAGTGGCACTAAATCATTACAGTACTCCATATGCTAAAATCTAGAGGGAGGGCCGGAGGAGGGGGAGAGCCCCTCACAAGTCAGCCTGGCAACCATTTAAATAAAGGTAAAATTAACATTTGCTCCTTTGAAGTTAGAGTACAGACGGCTTAAAAGCGGATTTTATTTAATGGATGTCATATCAAAAGAGGAAGAAAGGCGTTGCCTCTCCTGGAGTTTTTAGTTTTATATATATATATTTAAATCATTTTTAGAAAAGGCCAAGACGGCAACGCAGGAATTCGAGTGCTTTCTCGCTGCCCCCACGGGGCCGGCCTCTCCCAGCCGCCACGGGAGGTTTCCAACAGTGGAAACGCTGAGTTTTCCGAGCTGCTGGTAACACAGCCAGAAGACACCTCTGGTTGCTCCCCTTTTCCCTACCCAGCTCTCGGCTAGACCCGGGCAGGTTTGCGTGTTTCACTCCTGGAGAGGGCAAGAGCGTGCGGCCTGGCAGAGAGGTTGGAATGGGGCCCCGCCGTGCGCGCTAGCCTCCAGCGCCGCTGGGCTCCCCCTCTGAGCCCCTAGCCCTCCCTGCCCTGGGCAGCGCCCCCCAGAGCCACCCTGTCCGGAGGGGTCCAGCAGCCGCGAACAGGGGTGCACTCTCAGGGTCTCCTGACTCGAGGCGGGACAGGCCGAGGCGCGCGCGTGGGGCCCAGCTCAGGGTTTGCCCAGGGATGATCCCGGAGCAGGGTGCTCGTCGCAGGCGCTACCCTGGACGTCCCGAGCTCTGGCTCAGGGGCTACCAGGGGCTCTGGGGTTGTTTTCGGCTTTGTTTGCTTTAAAACCTAGAGGCGCGGGTTCCTTTTCCGCTCCCTGAAGCCTCTGACCTGCACTTTGCAATTCTCTGCTGTGCCGCCCTTTCTTTCTCCCCCCAAGACGAGATCAGGACGGGTTTCCCCTGTCCACAGCTCCAGGGCTGGAGACCTTAGAACGTGGGGACCCGGAGGTCACCCGCAGCCTGTGGTTTGGAGCGACCACCCTCTTCCCCATCCCTTAAGTTCCTGTTTAATAGGTTGCTGAAGGGGCACTCCGCGCGGGTCCTTGGTGGGGCCGGAACTCAGGAGTTTCACCTCCCCTCCAGGCCCTCTGTGGTGGGCAAAGCGGGCAGTACTCAAAACCGCGTCCTCGTGGTGTTTCTTGATGGAGCCTCCTGCCAGCTCTGCATGCTGCAGGGAAGACCCCCGACGTCCCATTCAAGGCGCTCCGAGCCCTCTCCAGCCCTGGTGCAGCGGGGATTGCGGGCACTTGGCGCACCCGGGGTGGCCTTGATCCCCGCCTAACCCTCGCCCCGCCGGGCCGTCTCCCCGCTAGGGCCCGGGCGCGGCTCCGGCTCGGAGGCGGCGCCGTTTCCATTCGGCCGAGGGTCCTCTCCAGCCTCCCCGGCTTTCTGTCCGTTAGCCCGCCGGCTTTTTTCCCAGCGCTTCTCCTGGAAGCCAGGACAGGCCCCCGCCGTATTCCCAGCACAAAACCCCCGCTTTTGAAGCCCGACTGGGAGCCTTGGTCCCTCGTAGAAGACAGAGAAAGGGTGAGATTGAGAGCCCGGGGCTGGCCCTCTTTCATAGAGAAGGTTCCCCTTCGTTTGCATCTCTGGTCAAGTGTTTAGAAGTTATACTCAGGGCGTGCTGTCTATTCCTTTACTGTGGATCTGGAAAAAAGATCCAGACATATATATTGGAAATGCCGATCTAGAAGAGCTGCCTCCCTGCAGATATAGGGCCACTGGCTTCCAAACCTCCGGGCGGGAGGTTCTGCGCTGGTAACCTGAGTGTCTGCCAAGGGTCTGGATGTGAGATTTGAGGGGCACTCTACTTTTCCCCCACCTTCCTTCCAGAATCGCCAAATCCAGCGGTCTGAAGCCGAGTGCCTGGTACAGGCCCCCCCTCGGCCTGGTACAGGGGATAAAGTGGCCGCAGCTGAGGCCTGTCCGGTTCGCCCAGCCTCCACCCCGGTTCAGCCCCTGCTCCCCGGCTAGAAGGGGCCGGCAGCGGCTGCTCCAGGGGACAGAAGCTAGAGCAGTCAAGGATTTGAACTTGTAAAACCAGTTAGAACAACTCTTAACACTTTCCCCTTTCTGCTCACCTGTTAAAGAACACATGTTCTTAAACGGTTTGACTTGGTAATTCAGAGAACAGGAGACATTCTTTACTCTGGCCTCTTCCTCCCCTGTGAGGTCACTGCTCTTAACACATGCACTTAAGAGAAGTTCTTAGGAATCTAACTTCTGCTCATCTTGGTCTCAGACTTAATGAACGATAATTTAGATTATTTCCCCAAAGTACCTTGTTGTTTGTCTGAGCTAGCTAGGTAAATAGGAAAACTGGCAAATTGATGATGAATTAGCCGTTCTTTTTTGATCTTCCTAAAGTTGGCCAAACTAATAGAAATTCATTTTAGATGACTCCCATTTTAGCAAAACTGGCATTACTTCTGCTTGTTCACAAAGTCTTTTACAGCCCGGACTGTCAAACCAGCTTCTTTGCGTCTACTCAGCCTGGCCCCATTTCAGAGTTCCTTAGAACTGTTCTCATAGGACCCACCCGCCCTGTTCCTTTATTTTCTCCCTTCACCATCCATGGATCAATCAGAGAGACAATTGATTTTCCTGTGTCCTGTTTGAACCAGAAAATGCTGACATCCTGAAGGGTTGGATGAAATCTGAGTGAGCACAAAATCCCACAAAATATGAAGCAGCCAGGCCAATCTCCAGGTTTAACAAAGTTGTGTGTGCATATACATGTGTATGTGTAAGGGTGTACTTACATTTATCCACCCAGACTTGCATAAGATTGGCAGTAGGAAGAAATTTTAATGTAATGTAGGGACACAAGCTGAATGAGGAATCATCTTAATAATCTGGATAAATGAAGAGGGGACTCAGACCTAACTGTCTAGGAGTAAATCGCTAATTATGAAATCCAAAACTCTTTTGAGCTAGGATCCTATGCTTGCCAGAAAATGGTCATTTTTCCTCTCTTTTATTGGAAATAAGATCCTAAATTCCTTTTGACTGAAAAGAAGTTACGAGACAAGATGCAATTTTCTTTCTTTTCTGACAACTCTGTCATCCAAAGGATCACAGCCATGTCAGGGTGTCTGTCTTGGAAAGAAAAAAGGGAAGGGGAGGGAGAGAAAGAGTGAGCTAGTGAGAGAAATGCTGCAGCCCGTGGCCATCTTTGCATCAAATTTTTCCAGACCTCTATTTTTGATTGTGATCCCACTGATCTGAGTTTGAAATGCAAGCACAGTGAAGCCCCTAAGCCTTCAATCGTGTGAAATTTTCAAAAGATCTCTAGAAGCAATCTCAGGCTGCCTGACCCCTGACAGGCGCCGATCTCTTTATTCCTCTCTCTGCCGGCACTTCATTTGTTGGAATATCTTTCAGATTTGCACCTCCAGATGACAAACCTGAGTGTTTATTATGTGTACATGAATCAGAAATCTTCAAGCCCGCACAAAAGCACCATCTTAAACATAATATTTAATTTCCCGGCCTAAGTGCCCGCTTCTTTATTTGCTTTTCATTAGCTTAAATATTTTTTCCAGGTCTCCTCATGTGTCACTTTGATATTTAGATGATTCCCTCTTTTAATCATCATTTCCCCCTTGAAAAAAAAATCCCCTGTCGCCTGCGTCTGCGGAACTCACACTGCCACGTCACTGCGCAGCGGGCAGCGAGGCCGCGGAGCTGGACGCAGAACCGATCGGAGTCTGGGGGAAGCCTCTCCGGGCGGGGTCGGGGGTGGCGGTGTCACAGAGAAACGCTTGCTTTGTAGCTGGCGGCCAGGGCTGGGCTGGGACCGGAGACCACCTCGTGTCTCATTCCACCTCTCCTCCTTCAAGCCTTTTTAGATTCTTCTTCAAGAACAAAACAAAACCTCAGGTGGCATGGAAAGGTGCTGCTTTCAGCCGCTGGGAGTCGGGCCCGGAGCTGTGTCTTGAATCAGGGCGCCGAGTTCAGACATCTCACCCCAATCATGCAGGCACTCCTTCCGGCCCCTGCACCCCCTCCCACCAGGCTCTCTGTGGGCCCCAGATCCTGGGGGTTTGAGGGCGCTAGAGGCAGAGGGTGTGTGGGGGAGGGCTTCCTGGGAGACGATTGCTTTGTTAAACTTCCCTCTGTCGAATAATTCCGCGGACAAGATTTTGGGGTGGGGACGTTGCCCACCCTTCCCCCAATCTCAGCCCCAGAGTGAGCTTTAGAGCCCAGCCCGGCACCCAGGTGGACCGAGAAGACACGGAGACTCACCCTACCCTGCATACGTGGGAGGTTGAATCGCCACCCACGAGCCCAGTCCCAGGTCGCGGAGGTGGTGGGCTGAAGCCCGAACGCCCCTCCCTCTGTTTGGATAGGCCGTGTTGCTATGATTAACTTATTAAACCCCCTCGTAATTATTTTAATTCGACTCGAAAAAATACTTTGGGCGGCAGTTGCGATGTGTTTGTATTTATCCATCCCCCCCATAAAACCTGTGTTAAAACAAATGTTACTTTTCTCTCTCTGTACATAGACCCTCCCTATTTGAAATAGACCGCAGGGACTGCCATTAGATCGAATGGCAAGTCTTTATGGAAAGTGTTTTGCATAATTACATACCAAAGCCAGAACAGTCACCTCCACATTTTATGGGTCACAAACCATCAACAATTGCCACATTATTGTCCACGAAACCTTAGTCCCTTCATTGATGGAGCGGACTCCACTGCTAATCTAGAACGGGAAAGGATGGAAATTTCTTCTAATAAGAACCCGAGAAGATTATGTCCCCACTGACAACGTGTTTACATATAGTTATAAAGTTCAGAGGACCGAAGGGGGAGAGGAAAGGAAATCGGGGGAAGCCTGATTAAGAGCCACGCATCGGTCTAATATAGATAGCGCATCAAAAGGAGTGTCTGAATGTCTCTCCCCTTTTCAGATCCGACCCCTTCCTACCTTTGTCATGCAGTAATTAAGATATTCTTATTTAGACAGACAGCGTCTCTAGTAACCGAATAATATTAGCTCCTTTGATGTCAAACTTTTGACAGTTATCACACCAGCACTGGGCAATTTAGCACAAATGCCCTCCTTAAAAAAAAGAAAGAAAACCCCCATTGGCTTTGAAGAAATCTAATAAGTGTGATCCTTATCACCAAATGATCTAAATCGCTGCCGACAGGCCGCCCAGCTATAAATTACATTTGGTGTTACATAATGAAGCCGAATTTGGGTTTTAGCTCATTGAGGCAATATTGGTGGGAACTGGGACGACCCCCGCCCCTCGCAAGTCCTGTGTCCCCATTCCCGACTCCCAGAGCCTCTGTCCACTGTAAGACGAAAACCTCACAAAATCGAGGGGTCAGGGCAGAGATGGGCGAGCCAGCCGAGGTGCGGGCAGGTGCGGGCGCGGAACTCAGCGCCCTCGTTTCGGCTCCAGAGCGCAGGGCAGGTTCAGCCAGCCACCTACTCCCGGATGCCACTTCGCCGTGGCTTTCAGAGCTTAGTCGCCAAATTTGGGATTTGCCAGATGGCAGGATTATCTTCGCGTCTGTTATGTGTGCGTGTGCGGGTGGAGTGTCTCGTCTCGGGGTGGGGGCCAGGATGGGGATGAAAAGCGGAGACCGATCCGCCTTTGCCCGAGCTGCCTATCGCAGCCTGGACCCGTTCCGGGGCTCGGGGCATCTCCGGGCCGCCCCGCGGCAAGCAGCAGGCGGAGTTCCGCCACCCCCGCCCGTATAGACCGAGGCCCCGAGGCCCAGACGCGCGGAGCTAGGGGAGGGGTGAGGAGAGCGCTTCCCCAACTGGGGGGGCAGGCGAGTTGGAAGTGAAGGGGGCAGAGAGCGCGGGTGGGGAGGGCTGAGACGGCGACACCTGGAAGGCATTGTCCTTGCGAACGACACCTGTCAATCTCCGCTCCGGGGTCCCGGGGCCGGGGGCGGGGAGGCTGATGTCATCGCAGAGTCCCTTCCCGGCCGGGGGCGGGGAGGATGGGGGGGGAGGCGGGGGCGAGCGGAGCCAGGCGGCCTGGGAGACGGGTGGGGGAGGAAAGAGAAAATAAACAGCAGTTGCTCTCTCGCGCCGCGTGCTCTGCTCTGCATTTACACTGCCATCAATATTCCAACTTTAGTTATTATTTCTCATCTCGAAGGGCCTGCCGTGCCTTGTCACTGGGGGAGGGGGAATTGGTCCAAGGCCACACAACATCCTCCATCCCTGGGGGCACCGCGCCACCCCAAAAGCCTGGAGGGGGCTGACCTTCCTTCCAGACCCAGCTCCCTCTTTGCCCGGCGGCTGTTCCCGCCGGAGGTTGCGGGCTTAAGGAGGAAACACTCGGGATGAGTTGTGAAAAGTCTTCTGAGATTGCAGGGGGTGAGGGGAGAGTTAATTAACGTGGGGCTGGCTCAGCGAGTGGGAGAGCGGGCGGCGGCGTGGGTGGGCGGGCCGGGTCGAACGCGGAGATGCGCTCGGTGCGGGGGGCTTGTGATCTGGGGGCCCAGCTTGGAGGCCTCGGCTAGCGGGGCGGGGGGGTGTGGGGGGAGGCGAGAGGAGCGATGTGAAGGGGTCCTCCGCGGGGGTTCCTGGCGTGCCCCGCGGAGCATCCGGTTGGTCCGGGGGAAATTCTGATCTCCCACCTACCAAGCTGGCACCCCCACCCCCCTTAGCGCTCCTGCACTCTCCCTCTGCCTATTCTTTTCGGCCCGAGCTAATTAGCAGCCTGCCAGCGGCCTGATTTACGGAAACGCTCGGGCGGGCGGAGACGTCCGGCGACCCGCAGCCGAGCTGCCTCGGGGCGGAGAGGAGGAGGAGTCTCAGCGGCCCCCTCCGCCCGGCCGGAAACTGGGAGTTGCTCTCCCCGCTACCCACTCTCCAACCGCGGCGGGTCCGTGCGCCCCCGCGCCCCCCCGAAGCCCCAGCCTGGGACGCTGGGAACCCTGGCGCCGGCGGGGCGGGCAGGGGGCGGTGGCCGCGCGGCGGCCGGCGGGGTCCCGGCCGCCAGGTTCCAGCTCGGCTGACCCGGAGGGCGGGCCGAGCGCGCGGAGAGCGGGAGACTTGTGCGCCGGGGTGGGGCACCTCCTTCCCCACGGCGCGGTTTGCAGAGGAGAAGCGACAGGAAGGGCGGAGAGGACGCTGCACGGGGTCGGCGGCAGGCCCCCTGGCCGCGGAGGGCGGGGGCGTCTCAGGCCCGGGAGGGCAGCGTGGAAACATCAGCCCGGCGTGGCCCCCACGTCGCTAGTGACTGTCCCCGGGAAGGGGTGGTCCCTTTCCTCTCCCTTCCCCTGGGTCTCATCCTGAAAGTCGTGTGAGTCGGAGCCTCCAGACTAGAGTCGGAATTTGGAGCTGGGCGAAGGCTGGGGAGGGGAGAACCACAGGACAGGTCTAAGAGCCGACCCGCCAGGCACTTGCCTGCAAACTCGGGCGCTGTCTCACTGGCCTTGAGTTGCGCCCGATGGCCGCGAGACAGAAGACGGGAGAGGTGCTCCCAGGCTTCCCAGTTGACCCCAGAAGTTGAGGACGGAGAGAGCAAGGGGAGGATGGACAAAGTGCAGGGACCTGTTGCTGGCGCTCCAGCGGAGTGGCGCCTCTCCCCGGGGGGACAGGCTTCTCCAAGCAGCAGCATCGCACAAGGGCAAAGGAAACGAGGAAACCTCTGGGCCCTCCTCGCCCGGGAGGATTGTTGGAGGAAAGAGACCCTGGCAGACCCAGAGGGCTAGAAGCCCCTCGCAGGCTCCTTCAGACTTGGGGGCGGGGGATAGGGACTGGGGCTTGAAATCACTGGGAAGGGAACCAGTCCCCCCAAGCCTAGGCCCAAAGTTGTAGTTGTGGGGAACTTAAGATCTCCAAGAAAATGTGTCAGCTTTCTTTTAAAACACCCTAGCAGTTCACGTTCCTTAGAACCACATCTCCGACCCTCTAACTGGGGGAAGTGCAGAATTAAGACCTTTCTCCCCATCGCGAGACCTCCTGATGCCTGTCCTGGGGGTCACTGTCTTTTCCAGGTTCCCTCCTAGATAATGCCATTTGATGTCAGTGAGAACCGGAAGCACTCCCAGCGCCACCCACCCAGGGCCTCAGTTTTCTGCTCTTCTTTACCTTCCAACTTCTGCAACCAGTTCCAAAGGGTTAGTAATATCAGGGGTCAAGCAGGCCCTGGGCTTTCTACACCTCCGCTGGAGGGAGTTGACACCTCAGCTGGGTGGGGAGCTGCGCTGAGCACCCATCTCTCTCATGCATAGCGTTTAGCCCCCTGGGTGGTGGCCCCTCTGAATTTCTAACCGTGCTGAGGGCTGAAGTCACCTGCCCAGACAAACTGCGGTGGCCAAAACCTGCCCAAGTCTAAGTGGAAAAAGAGACCCATCCCCGTCAAAGTGTTGCCTTCAGGCAGCGAGGGTGCCAGGACTGCTGGGTCACCCAAGGGCCAAGCTTCAGTCTCCGGGCCTCACCAGGCCACGACTCCCAGGGCAATCGCAGGCCGGTTTCAGAATCTGCAGCCTGCCCAGCAAACGCTGGCGGTTAGACGCCCAAGTAATATTCTTCATTCCTCTTTTTCAAAGTTGATTTATCGCAATCGACAGGTTAAAGCCTCATCTGACTTCATTACTTTTAAAAGCTGTCTATTTCACAACTGTCACTTTTCATCGCTTAACTCAAATGAATACTTGAAGAAATGAATTGGAAGAGACTTTTAGATCATGTTTATAATTCTTGGTCGCCACGTTAACATTCTAATGACCTGACCCTCTGAGTTTCTGTAGACTCCTAAATCGGACCGAAATTTCCTCCATTTATACCAGAAAATGTCAGGGAGGGTGAGGGAACCGGAAATACGGACTAACAGAAGTGCAGCTGGTGACAAGTCGGCGACAGGGTGCAGCTTCAACAGAGTCTTCCCGATGGGGGCCAGGGCCTAGGCCAGGTACCCAAAGCCCCTAGGTAAGGGGGCAACTCTCAGGGCAGGGCTACGGGGAATCGAAATGCTGAAAAGAGGGCCCAGCCTACTGTCTGCGAGTGGAGCCCGGGTCCCGGAGAGCCGGGAGCAAACCTCAGAGGAAGTTCACGCAGGATAGAGTTTCTGTTCACCGTGACTATTTATTACTAGTATTATTTCTGACATTGTTTCCAAACTGGTTCTAATGGGCCCCACAACCGCAGGTTGAGAGTGAGTGGCAGGGTGAAAGGCAGTTCCTGCCTGTCGTCTTTGACTTAGAGCTGTGGGATACCCACGGAAGGCAAGTGTGGAAACGAAATCCTGTGGCTGGAAATAGTCAAATAATTTGAAATAGTCTCTTCTTGCATTTTGCTGGCATTTGCCAATGCTGGGTCTTCTGGGGCTAGCGTTACACTCTCTCTCTCTCTCACCCACCAACCCCCAGGGAACCAGCTCTCAGAAGTATAATGGGGGGAGGGGGAAGAAGGGAAAACAGAAAGGGGGGGACACCAAAGGGGGGGAAAGTTTTTTTAAAAGAGAGACAAGGAAAAGAAAGGAAAAAGAAAAATCTGTCAAAATGGAAAACTGCCTAGTTTGGGGACAAACCAATAAGGAGTGCATTAGATTTTCTTTCCTGTATTTTTTTTCTTAAAATACATGCATGTGTGTAAATGAAGAAGAAAAACATAAAAAGAAGGCAGGCTCCCGAGCCTGGGGAGGAGCTGCGTAACGCTCCGGAGTGTCCGCGCCGGGGCTGACCCCGCGAGCGCTCAGCGGTCCAGCGGATCCTGCGCCGCCGCGCCGGCCCCGCCCGGGTCCCGCTGCAAATACGAACTTCGCGGGCTCCCGGGACCACGCCGCCCTAAACGCGCCCCGGCGGAGCCCCGCCGCGCTCCCCGATGCCGCCAGCTTCGCGGTCGCGGCCCCGGGCCTCCGCCCACCCCGAGAACCCGCAGGCCGAGCGGGTCTGAGCGCTCCCCGCTTCTTGGCGCCGAGGCGAAAGGGAGGCGGCGGGAGTGACGCTCGCAGGCCGCCGTCTCCGCGGGAGCGAGGCCGCGGCGCTCGGCGCGGGCGCGGACAGCCCGGCGCTCTGCCGCGCCCTGGAGCGCCACCACCTCGCTGCGGAAACGGGAACTCCTCGGCCGCCCCGCGCAGCCTCCCGCCTCTCTTGACCGTCAAGAGTTTTCCCTGCATCATCTAAACTTGAAGACAAGCCGAAACGCACAGGCCTTCCCCGCCGTCTGTGACCGACATATCCCGCAATGTCTGCACTGGTGAAAGGGGAAATCATAGGAGAAAGAGGAGCAAATATACAGATACAGCATCACCGAGTCGAAGTGGTGATGCTGCTTTCATAGGAAACATGAAGTAAGGGAGCGGTGTCTTCTCGGAGGCTACGGATTTGGGCCGTCGTGTGCTTCGGGGCCACTCAGCTGTGGCGGCTGCGAATATCTCCCAGGAGGCGGGTGCTTATGAAGTCAGACCTTCCCAATTACGCTTTCCACCCATATCCACTCATTCTCATCAGAAGAGCATAAAGAGGGGCTGTGCCATGCCTGTCGCCAGCCTACTGGGACCTTGTCTCCCCCCCCCAACCCTCGGCTCTGCTGACAAAATAATCACAAAATGCCGCCCCTAACTCGTACACCTGTAGGCCAGTGAAAACAGGAAAGGCAAGAAGTGCAAATCACACAGCATTTCTCTGCAAGGTGCACGCTTGACTCTGTTTTATCCAGTTGGTAACTTAACTGTTTTGTTCTTCTCTTAAGCTCACACGACTAAAATTACACAGAAAATTTAACTCACTTATATGTGTATTTGTTCAATTTGTTGTTTCAAAACGCACTGCCCCAGACATAGGGTTATCAGTAAAATATTTCACAAAACAAGACTTTTTCCTGTTAAAAGTAGAGAGTATCTACTTCAGGGTCACGTGAAGATTTGTGTGGTTTCTTTGAGGCAGGTACAGAATCCTTTCTCTAATTTAGTTTTGACTGCAAGTTTGTTTTTGTTTAAAGGAACTCGGTGACTCCCACATAGAATGATGGTTGGACTGGGGACTACAGGGTGGGGGGAGACTGTGCGTGGGGTGGTGGGTAAGCCTCGGAATTTTCCTGCCTGAGTAAAGGCAACATAGAGAGCCTCTCCTGGAAACTCTGCCCTCCCTGAGTTGGCAGAGTGAGTTCTCAAAGGGCTGGCAGGCAAGGAGGGAATGCTCCTTCTCCCTGTAACCAGCACTCCTCAGTGAAGATTAGGGGGCTCTCTGAGGGCCCTTGCTCGCAAATTATAGGGCTGCATCAGGAAAATAGCCACGTTGGCTCGCTGGGTGGTTGTTCCTTCTCCATCAAGCCAGGAAAGATCCCTGAGAGACCCGATGGGAAAGAGGCCTCAATTTCCTAGCAGGACTTGAATGAGGATTCCTCACCCCAGCCAGCTGAGAAGGGGTGGCACAGCCCCTGGGCCCTCTGGGGCCCAGAAGGGATGCTACGTTGGGGTAGAAGAGAGTAGCTGAGAGACCCCGGGAACTAGGAGTCAATTCCTATCAGGGTTCAGGGGTCCACCGAGGGACAGGGATGAAAACAGAGGAGAGGAAAGCAGAGAAAATGATCGTCTTGAATCTATGTGCCTCTAGTTCTGAGAAGTCTCTAAATTGAAAAGCTTTTTCTTCTTTCTCCTTCCCTCCTTATCTTCCCTCTCTTCATTTCTCTCTCCTCCCCCTCAGCTTCTCACATTCAGATTATCTGTGTTTTTTTCCCCCCACCGAATAATTCCTGGAGATGAAAAATGATTTTTATTGCTATTACACTTCCTACCGCAAGATGCAGTGCAAGGCGGCAGAGTTTGTATTACAACTATGTCACAATGTTTCACTGATGCAAAACATGTAGCCAGAGGGTGTTGCTAATGACTCCTGGATTAGAGAGAGATTGAGACGGGGAGAAGGAGAAAGAGAGAGAGAACAAGCGAGGAAGAGAGGAAAGCAGGAGAGAGAGGAATTTCATTAGAGGAAAGGGGAGGGGGTGGCACCACATAATCAAGTCTAATAATCTCATCAGGGTATTTTCAGATTTCGAGGTTTTAAGAGTGTGAACCAGAGAGAGAGCAAAACCCTTTTAAACACCATAAAGGTTGCTTTTTTTTTTTTGCATGTTAAATAACTATTAATTATGTTTACAGTCAGTTAAGTGAAGAACGCTCCTTTGGAAAAAATCAAACTTCGGAAAACCCTTAACGTCAGATTAAAGGCTTTTCCAGGAGCCGCCCCGCTTGGAGGGAGGTGGGGACCCGGTAATCACCCCGCAGTGTGCGGACCGCCCCGGGGCCTGCGGAGGCTCACCGCCCTCGCCCGCGGTCGTGCACATACTCGCACACGTGCCCGGGGCTCAGCCTCCGCTCGGTCTTGGCGAAACAGCCCCTCCGGGCTCGGAACCCCCGGGCGCCCTCCCCCGAGACTCGCTCTACTCAGGGAAGCGGGAGGTTTCGAGGTTCCTACCGTGGCCCGGGCCGGTCCCACCGCCCTGCGGTCCGCTTCTGCCCCCCGGGGCACAGCGAGGAGGGCATCCCCTCGGGGCCGCGGCCCTTTGAACCCGGGAGCCCCGGGCTCCTGGC
Organism: Okapia johnstoni; assembly: GCA_024291935.2. Lineage (NCBI taxonomy): Eukaryota > Metazoa > Chordata > Mammalia > Artiodactyla > Giraffidae > Okapia > Okapia johnstoni. The sequence goes on from CM044326.1 coordinate 8,751,662, forward strand.
CGGCGGCGCGGAGCTCGCTCGGGGCCCGGCTGCGGAGCGGAGTGTGGGTGGCGGGCGGGGTGGAGGGGAGTGGGGGAGGCGGAGGGGCGGGGGCGGGAGCCGGGCGCTAAGCCTGGAAGCTTGGCTGTTTACCCAAACGATTTTCCTTTCAGGCCCGAGACACCAATGAGACAAGATCAAGCTCCCCTCTTCGGGGTGTGTGTGTGCGTGTGTGTGTGTGTGTGTGTGTGTGTGTGTGTGTGTGTGGCCTCCTCCAAGCGGGGCTTTGTGAATGGGGGCTCCGGGGCCGCCGACGGGGAGGGACCAGAGGCTGACCCGGGCGCCAGCGCCTCCTCCCGGGAGCAGGGAGAAGCTGGGAGGAGGGCGAGGGGTCTGAGCGCATCGCAGGTGCCCCTGACGCTCAGTTGTCCCGATTGAGGGAAGCGAGCGACAGGGACACAGGCCGCGGAGAACCGAGTGCCGCATCCGCGAAAGCCGAGCCGAGAGGCGCCTGGTCTCGTGTGTGTGTGTGTGTGTGTGTGTGTGTGTGTGTGTGTGTGTGTGTGAGAGAGAGAGAGAGAGAGAGAGAGAGAGAGAGAAAAGACACGCCTGGTCCCGTGTGTGTGTCTGTGTGTGTGTTTGTGAGAGAGAGAGACGCCTGGTCCCGTGTATGTGTTGGGGCGGGGGGGGGGGGGGCGGTTAATAACATGAATCACATCCTCCTTCCAGTCCCTTAATTTCCGATCCCTCCAAAGCCCCGATCTAGCTCCTTAGGCCACTGATTTCTTCCCGACTCCCTCGGTTGAGATCTATTAGCTGTAAATTAGGCTAAGGTTTTGGCGATTACGGTACAACGCAGGCCGTGTAATCCGCGCCGCTGGGTTTGCGCCTGGGTCCCTCGCTCCGGGGGAAAAAAAAAAAAGATTAGAAAGCAGGAGGGGAGGGATGGTCTGTATTGACAAGGCATTTGTCATTTTTAAAGGGCTCCATATCCAAGGATATCCATCAGCCTAGGGGAAGTGGGGAGGAGGCAAGGAACGCGGATGGAGGCCAAGTCCCCGGCTCCGCGCAGCAGGTGAGCGCCCTCCTGGGCGTGGCTCCCGCTGCAGTTCCAGGGGACGCCCGCCGCCGAAACGTCGTTTGCAAAATAATAACAATATTAGAGGTATTATTGATAATAAGAATCAGGAAGGCGGGGTGATATTTAATTGGGGTCGTAAGATGAAATCCGGCCTGAAGGTGTCGTATGTATATTTAGTGGCAGGTCTCCGACAGCTCAGCCCAGGCATTCAGCCCAGGCCAATGAAAGGCTTACCCAAGAATGTGTTTCTGGAAGAAAAGGGTGTCCTTCCGATGCTTCTGACTCAGCTATTATTGCTCCTGCTGTTTCGGCCTGCCCCTGTCCCCCGCTCCAAACCCCACACCGAAGGTCGTAATTTTTTCTTGTTTGCTTTAAAAATCGCCCCCCCCCCCCCGCGCCCCTCTGCCCGCCAACATTTCCCAGGAAGTTCTTATTTAATAGAAGTTCCCATCTCCTGGCGCTGACCCGGGCAGAGCTCAGTAGAAACCGGGTAACACTTGCTTCGGGCCTCAGTGTCTTGGGTTCACGGTGGTTCAGACCGGGACAAACACGCTCCGAGAGGGAAGAAGGGCGAAGGCCCTCGGGTGTTGTTCCCGCGTGTTAGGGGTGGAGGGCTGTGGCTCTGGGCTCAGAGGGGCCAGAAGCAGCTGTTGAGCATCTAGGTACGAGTTGGGGGCTGGGGGACCGCGGCTGTGCTGTGGCTGATCTGGAATAAACGCGTATGAGAGAGGTGATGCTCATGGAGGAACCAGAAGTGCCTGATAATGCTAAGAGCCACAGATAACATTTACTGAGTGCTTACTATGTACCAGACATTGTGTCCTTCCCCTGGGATACCCCGCAGTGGTCAAGTGTAGGCCGCAGAACAGGGAGGCCCGGAGGGAGGGAGCCGGCAGGTAGCCAGCGAGGTGGGAGCCCAAGGCGGCGGATAAGACGTTCCTGCCTCGCAAGGCGTCTTCTGCCCGGAGAGGAGGGGTCGCGCGGGGCAGCCAGGACCCGGGCCCAGCCGGCCTCCCGCCCTGCCTGTGGTCCTCCCACATCTGGCCTGCCCCGTGCGGCCACGCACTGTTCGGGGCCCCAACCTCCGGCCGGGGAGAAGGAAGGATAGCGGTTCCGGTGCTGTGCCCACTTCTTCCTGCTGGAATTCAGGAGGCAGGTCGACTGGGCCATGAGGAGGGCGAAGGCCTGGCGAGGGCCGGGGCGAGCGCGGGGCGCGCCTAGGCTAGGCCCGCGACCAGGCCCGAGGCCTCCTCCCGCTGCCCAGGCCCAGGGCGCGGCGGCGCTCCGGGCGAGGTGCGCCTCCCTCGCGGGGCCGCGGGCGATGCACCGGCCCCGAGGCCTCCGCCTTCCTAGCGGCCCCAGGCGCGCCCCGGGGCAGGAGCGGGGCGCAGGCCCGGCCGCTCTCCACGCTCCACCCCGCCGGGGCGTCCCGGCCTCCGCTCCGAGGCGGCTCCGGAGAAGGGGGCTCTGGCTTCCTCCTGCACGGCCTCCCTTTCCCACCCCCCCCCCCCAAACCAGGGGCTGAGACTCGCCGGTGACCCCGTGCCGTGCCTCGCGAGGGTGGAAGAAAATAGACGCCGCGCTCTGTCTGGAGACAAAAGGCCTCCGCGTGCAGGCTCGGCCGGAGCACGTTTCGCACCCGCCTCCACCTAGGCGGAGCAGGTGGTCGGGGTGGCTCGGAGTAAAGAGCCCCGACTGATCCCAGAAATGGAACCTCCGAGGCCCAGGGCATCGGCACGACCCGGGTATCTGCTCCCAAAATATCCAGTCTGCCCCCGCCCGCCCCAGTTGCCCCCATCCCGCCACCCTCCTATAAAAGGGCCCCCATTCGCTCTGTTTTCTTTTTCTTTTTTGACTTCTGGTCTCATTGAGAATCACCTGGCAGCTCGGAAACACCGGCTCCTGATATCGACCAGTAGAGGTTACTTCTTTCTCTAAACAACGACTCTAGCTTCTTCTGCTAGACTCGAAGGAAAATTCACTGGTCTTCACATAAGAAAAAAAAAAGACCTGAAACCCTTTCTGGGTGCGAGACGTGGTGGGCCGCGCTGAGCTTCCGGTCTCCCCACGCTGACTCACCGCCGCACCTGGAAAGCTAGTCCTGCGAAGAAGAAATAGTCTTATCCTGCAGTCTATCATTTTGGTATTACAAGTAACAACGGTGGAGCGAGAAATACCCTCGGCCTAAGAATATTGATAGATGATAGTAGCGATATTCACAATCGATCCTTTAATAGGCAGACGTCATAAATCATGTTCAATTCCCTGACAGCACAGTACTTCACTTAATAATATAATTAAGATGAAAACTCCAGAGGTATTGGAGGCAGCGGGTATTGATAGCATCAAAAATTGCATTCTGAATATGATGATGGAAGGGAAAAGGACTTTTGGAAAATATAAACCCCCTTTCCAAAGGGTGGGGTTTTCAGGGTGCTCGCCTCTGGGCAGCCCTTTTGACCTTTTCAACCCCCCAACTCTCAGCATACACCTTTCCCCGCCCCCCATCAGCGATCCCCATCTCTGATTGGGTGGACTGGGGGTAGACCAGGTCTTTCCCAGAAAAGGTGTAAGGGAAAATAAGGAGAAATAGGGCTTGGCCTGGGTGAATGTCCTGGGTTTAGGAATCCTATAAATATCCATTCCTTCAGCCTGAATCTGGAGGGGAAAAACGTTTAGGAGACCTAGGAAATGAAGCTGTTTGGTTGTCTCAATAAAATTAATTTCCTCAACAATGTTTTCAAAATTACACATAAATCACTGAACATACGCAGGTACACCCCATCCACTCCACTTCTGCAGTTTAACTGCCCATGAGCTTTTCCAGCGTTGCTTTCCAGTCAGAATCATGGACCTCAGGATGGAAACCAAAACTTCACTTGAAAAGTAAAAGCAGAGGGGTCAGGCCCTGTGAGAGCCTGATGATTTGCTCCCTGCTTCATGAGTAGAGCTGATTGTAAGTGCGGCTAAAATTATTTCAAAGGACGGAATATTAATCAAATCAATCTGAGCTGACAAATGAGAAATATTTGAAAGTCAGGGGTAATTTACAACTTTGTTACTAGTTAAGAATCGCCTGCCTTGTAACAGTAATTGATAACACTTAGGAATGATTTGGAAATCCCCCACCCATGCTCTTTATTTTCCTCTGTCTCTTAAGGAAGGAAAGAGAAAAAGGAAGCAAATGAGTGATCACTAGAAACAGGAAAAACACTGCGTCGTTTGTGGGGAGAACAAAACTGGATAATATAAAAGAAAAGGAAAAAAAAAAGATTAGCCCCATGGGAGGCCATCAGGAAATAAAGAAAATACAGGAGCAGGGACAGTAAATCAGAAAATGAATTCTGTAACCATACCCCATGAGCAGGCTGGCTAAAGGTTGCATTTCAAATGGCCCAGAAACCCCATCAAAATGAACAGTGCTGCTAAAAATTCTTGAAAGTAGCTCAGCTCTGAATCAAGGCAGAGCTCAGGGCATTGTCTGTTTTGTTGTTGTTAACAATGTATTTCTTTATAGCCCAGGAGCAGACGTGTGCAGGCTCTTTCCCAAATTCTATCCCTGGAGACCGGACTGGCTTTCATGTTTCTGATGTTAACTCTCCTCTCGGTCCCTGACAATCCCCTCCCCCCATCTTACATTGATTATTAGATTGTCTCAACCCCACCTAAACAACACACCAAAATAATGACTTGTTGAAAAACTATAAATCATTTCAGTGTCTGAGCTCGGAAAACCACTTCAGTCAACAGGCTTGCTGCGAGAAGGTAAAGAAATCCCTAACCTTCTGCTGAGGAAAAGCTGCTACTTCCCTGAAGTTTTATTTGTTAGATGGGGGAATTGTTCAGGTTGGTTAAAAAAAATGGAGGGGGGAGAAAAAACCTTTGGCAAACTTTATCTGGTCTTTATTATAAGCCCCAGTCTTGTCTCATTGAGCTCAGGCTGGGTCTACACAAGGTAGCTAGAGATTGAGATTTATTGGTCTCTAAATGAAAAGATTCATTTGATATAAGAGGTTAACTTAAAGTTCCTATACCGTGACTAGCTTCGGCAAATGTCTCTGTCGAGTCAGCACAAAAGCAGTTCAAAGAAATCTGAAAAACACACACAGATATAGACACACAAACACACTCTCCCACTTAAGCCGCAAATGCAATTCTCTTGTCTTTGTTGTTTCTTCTGTCATTACAAATCTTCAGCTTTCTAGGTGGCTGGGATGGTTGGCTCCCCCCACGCACATGCAGCTGAACTTTGCCATTTTGTATCTTTTGCTTTTACCAGCCCTGAATGAAAGGATAAGGGGAGGGGGAGAAAGTAAAAGAGGAGAAGTGAACTAATTCAAATAAAGCAGAATCCGTTTGTAAGTGAGGTGCAGAGAGGAAAGAGAGAGAGGGGCAGAGAGAGGGGCGGATGGGCATAGGGGCTCTAGGATGAAAATAGGCAAACTGTCTGAAAATGGATGAGATGGGTTTTCAGAGATTAGAGTCCATGAACCCAATAGGAACCTGGCAGAACGTGAGATTGTGAAGAAAGGTCCAGGAGAGAGAGCGAAGGTGCCAGAGACTTTTAGAGGAGAGCCGGGAGGTGAAACACTGAGGACCCAAGATCCTGGGCTAGAAGCAAACTATGGACATGCTAATGAGGGAAAATTAACCTTTGGGTTGGGTCTGTGACATGGGCCCTCTGCTGAATGCCTGACCCAGGGACTGCAAGCCGCTTCGCTCTGCACCAGCGAAATGAGATAATCGCCCTGAAACCCACTAGCCTTGGTGCACACAGGCGCGGAAACACTGTTGTGGAGAGGGCAGAGTAGCTAGCAGCTCCTCCAAAGAAAAGGAAAACCTATAAGAAGCCACCAGGACGACGGCCAGGCACAAAAAGCAAACCTGCAGACCCTAGGTGCATCTGCTTAAGTCCCAAGCCCCTCCAGGCTGGCACATGGAAGAAAGAAAGGAGCAGGGCCTGCAAAATAAGAAGTGTCTTCCTCTCTCTTGCTCCTTTCTGTCACCAAAGCCTCAGATAACTGGGCCTCGGTGAAGCAACACAAGGGATAAATGGATTTTATCTCCAGGAACGTGGCCGGTGGGCCAGAGGATTATTGCTGAGGCAAAGAAAATATATTGAGGAGAGAGGGGGTGGGGATGGAGAACAGAAAGAAGTTTCAGAGGACAGACTAAAACAGACCAACAGAAAAGAAATTCAAAGGGAAATTTTCAAAGTGGAGTGGCTGTGGTTACACGTCACAGACACTGAGACAGTAACACACACACACACACAGGGATTTTATTAAACAAACAAGCCAACAACCAAACGCACATCAAAAACACATTGGCTCCTGCTGTCACAGGGAGAGGGGATTTGAAATGATTGCGGGGTTCTTGTAGGGACCCTTATGACCTTTATTGCAGTCTCTCTCTCTCTCAGGGTGTTCCAGAAACCCTGAAAGCCTCGGTGGAGAAGCGGCCTCCCAGAGGCTACGCAGGGAGGACTCCCCGTTGGAGGCGGAGGGGTCGTGTTTCCAAGTAGAGACGTCAACAAACCGCAATCTTAGTGACACTGACAGCGCAAAATTATGTTTAATGTTGTGCGGGGGGAAAGGGGAAATATAAAATTAGCACAGAGAAAATGTTTCCCAGACCTTCCTTACAATTAGGGCCGGGCCTGGGGGTGGGCACAAGGCATGGTGGAAACGGGAGGCCCAGGCCGGCAAGGCCACATCGCTGAGTACAGGCAAAGCTCCCCCTCTGCCCCAGGAGGCGTTCTCACCCCCTGGGAGGAAGAGGAAGGCTTCTGGATGGAGGCTAATGACATCCCATCCCATCCCTTCCCTGGGTTCAGAACCTTTCTTTTAGAGAAGAGAGGAGGTTCTGGATGTCCCATCCTGGTGGAGATGACAGTTCACGGACTGGCCTGCTCAATCCCAAGAGCCACGGGGTTTTCAAATCAGTCATGAAGCTGGCAAAAGAGCTGCCCAGCCTAGAAAGCAGAAAAGGAAATGGGCAGGGGTGGGGTGGGGTGGGGTGGGATGGGTGGATAGACACAAAACCTCCGACACCCCCCTCCTTTTGAGATCCTGGGGTGTCCGTAAGGAGAAGATGCTAAGGGGAAGTAAGAACTATCTGATAAATTAGCAAGCTCCCCTCTGGCACTCGCTAGCAGCCCTGCCTCAGCTGCCTGGTACAGGTGAGCTGGACCCCCCACTTTCTCATGATGCTCCAGGTCTCCATAGGCACCCCCAGCCCCTGCTAGGACCAAGGACAGGCAGACTGCCACCAGGCAGTCAAGGGGATTGGCCCAGAGAGAGCTAGGGAGGTGGAAAAGTTGTCATTTTCAAGAAGGAAGCAGTTTCTGTTCAGTGCAGATTATTTCCTAAACTGCTTATTGAAAGAGACAGAAGTGTGAGTGAGAGAGAGAGACAGAGAGTAAGAGAGAGATAGAGAAAGGATGAATCCCCTATTCTCGTCATGTGGTTATAAAGAATATAATTTTGTCTTTGTCTGGAAACCACTGTATTACTGTGGTTATTAAACAAGCTGGTTTCCCTTCTTAGTGTCAAGGCAAGGAGAGAGGGATAAAGAGAGAGGGTGAGCAGACAATTCATTTTCAAATAATGCAAATTAAAAGTAAATGTATTTTTAAAAACTAAACCTGACTGATAAAGGCAGGAGATGTGAGATGGCAGTAACAGAGAGAAATGGGAGGAAAAAACACAGAAAAGAGTCTGAATTTTTTTTAAAAAAAGACCAATCTGTGCAGAATAATCAGGAAAAACAACCTGGGATGGAAAAAAGCAACTGCCATTTCCTATGTGGTAGCTCCATGACCTTAGGAAAAATGGAGAAGCAGCTCTACCTTGGGGTGGTGGTTTTACACTTTGATTTTAGCAACAAGTATCAAAATATCTAAACTAATTGATTGTTGAGTTCCTTGGCCCTTCTCCAAAGAGCAATATAGATTTAATTGTATGTTGTTTAAAACTCCATTTCTCGAACAGTGTGAAACATGTAATAAAAGTCGTAAACCGTATCGGAGATTTCCCCCCCCCCACTAGCATAAATACACGACTGACACTTGGAAATCTTAGCTAATACTTTTAATAAGCTAAAAAAGGGGGGGTGCATCTGAGAGGGGTAGCCACATAATAAAATCTAAACTGTTAATCCATTTTAACTCATTCAAAAAGAACCTGTGGTTTTTGCAGAGGAGGGGTCGGGGTGAGGAGACCCCACGTCAGACATCTGATTTGTTCGAACTCGGTTCAGCTAAACCACATTCCCCTGAAGCAAAGCAAGTAGTGAGTGGCCTTCCAGAAGACAACAGAAGGATCTGTACTGGGGAAAAGGGAGCTGAAAGTTGCCAGCGAACTGCCTGGCCCGAGCTCCCCTCTCGCTCACCGAGGCGGGGAAGCCGGTCGGCGGCCGTGGCTCTCCGCAGGCCTGGGCCCGGCTTCCCCGAGGCAGAGAGGGGGGCTGGCGGCAGGCAGGAGCGCTCCAAAGCGGCGCGGCCAAGTCCCCCCGCGGCCCCTCCCCGGCGGCCTCCCTGCATTGTCCGCAGTTCTCCCCGACAGCCCCGGCGGCTGCTCGTGTCCACAGGCAGCCCCGGCGCCCCCCCTTCCCGGCCCGGGGCATGTCGGAGGAGGGAAGGGAGACGGGGAGAGCCCCGGCCACGCCTGCGATGTGCTCCGGGATCAGCCGCAGCCCCGGGTTCGCGGCCGCCATGAAGCCGGCGGCGGCGCGCGGGGCGGGCCGGGCCCTGGAGTGGCCACGCGGGCCGGCTGCTGGCGGAAATCTGCAAAAATCCACGTGAGCCGCCCCCTCCTCCAGCCGCCCGCGGCCCCTGACACTGCGGCATTGAAGCCGGCCCGGAGGTCCCCGAGGTCTCCGAGTGTGACAGTACTCAGTATAGCGGGTAGATGGCACAATTTTCTAACATTTAGAGAGAGGAACCCACGCTGGGAGCAATAAGTCCATTTAAAAGCCCTTTATTTAAAAGGAACAAAGATAACTGACAAGCGAAGTACAGAGACATCTCAATGAAATTTCCAAAGAAGAAAGAGAAATCAGAGGCCAGAGCAAATGCGAACCGGGTTTGATGGAACAGGCCAGCACTTTTCCTCCCCTCTCGAGAAGAAAGATAAAAAGACAAAAAGAAAGAGGTGGTGGTCACTGGGGTTTGTGCGCGTTAATGATCACAGTCCAAACCAAATTCTATAAAACCCACAGCCACAGAAACTTTAAAATGGCCGGGTGGGCTCTGCCAGGGCAGGTGGGAGAGAAGCCGGATCTGTTCAGGGGAAGATAGTTGGAAGTTTTGCCCTCCGCCTTGGGGGCTCCATCCTAGCCTCGGAAAACAGCTGCCTCTGCTGTGGCTTGGCTGGTCTGGGGAGCTTGGAGACTGCAGGCCCGCCGGGCACCCACTCTGGGCACACCAGGGCCCTATGAGGGCCCCGCGGCCGAGGCCTCTGTCCTGGAGCCGCCTCTCCTAGAACGGTGTCCAGGGCTCAGCGAGGATCCGAGGACCTAAGATGTGCTCGAAGGCTGGGTACTTGAGAGCCCACTCGCAGGAACAATCGCTATCTCTTAAAAACCGAGAGGCGCAAAGGGCGCTCACTGATGTTACCTGGCAAAACCAAGACAGCCCACACTTCATCGTGTGCTCTAACACTGCCATCACCCACTCCCCACGCCCAAACCTGCAAGCTAGGTCCCCTACTCGTCCAAAAGGCGAAACCGATACCCGCAGGCCCAGAGGAGACAGAGGAGGGTCAAGAGGCCAGGAGAGGGGCGATGCCCCTCTGGTCCTCCCGGCGGCGCTGGCCCCGAGCGACCCTAACACCCTCCCCCAGCCCAAGCAGGCAGCGGACGAGGTGAGGTGGCTAAGGCCCGCAGGGGGTCAAATGATTGTATTTGGGTGGGTGCTCGCCGACGTATTTGCTGAGTAAACCTCCCTTGCTGTGTTGAAGGCGAATCCCCGTTGATAAATCCATCATTACCGTTCGGATTCAGGGAGGCAGCCGCGCCACTAAATTCATCTTACATTTGTAGCGCTTTAATAGACATTTATTAAATGCTTTTAGAGAGAGGCATGGGGCGCGTGATTACATCCTAGTTATAGACAGAACATAAAGACCCACGTTAACACCCATTTGCAGGAAGGAAGGAAGAGGTGGGGAGCGGGGAGAAAAAGCAGAGGGATGGGGCGAGGGGAGATGGGGAGGGCGGGGGCACATCGCCTGGGCGTTATTAGCTGGGGCTGCCTGGCGGGGAGCGAGGTGGGAGCCGCGGGAAGCCTCCGGCTGCGAGGCGAAGAAGTCCCCCGTTCGCCTCGCAGTTCCCTGGGCTCCCGTTTGCCCCGCACCCCGCCCCCCGCTCGGCTTGGGGGTCTTGTGTTCTCTGCCGCAGTGCAAGGGATGTCCGCGCTGCCTCCGCTGACCCTCTGCGGTCCCCAGCCCCCAACTCCTCCTTGACTGTATCCCAGGTCTCTCCAAATGACACTCCTTGGAGCAAGCCAGGGAGAGGCAGCAGGGAAGCCCCAGCACTTCAGGATTCCGAGAGCGCCTTTAAAGCGTCCCCTCCGCCCCACCCACCCCCCAACCAGTTAGCCAGAGCGCTGAGCCAGGCCTCCCTCAACACAAAGCAGACAGGCGCCTTGGCCACGGGGCGGGAGAGCCCCGCTCGTTCCAAGGCGTCTCTGGCCCGACTTGCTCGGCCTGTGGAGCCCTCCTCCGTCCGGCGCCAGGAGGGAGCCACGCCACCTTTGCACCTCTGACCATCATCCTGCCTGGGGACCTGCCCCAGGCTAGCCTCACGCCCCTCGACCTCGATCTCAGGGAGCTGGGCCTGCGGGAACGCCTGGGCCTCCAAAGGGCCTAACCCTTCCTGAGCGCCCCAGGGCCTCACCTAAAGGCCCAGTCCCCGGGCTCTGTCAGTTCTGCGCGCCTCCTCGCTCCCTGGGGACGCGGCCACCAGCCCCGGCCGAGGACAGCCTCGGTCAGGACTCCTGGCCCTCCCGGGCTCTTGGTGAGGAACACTTCCGCTACCTCAAAGTTGCTATAAGAAAATAAATACAAGTGACACTGTGCTGGGCCAAAGCTCATTAGTTCGTTGTCCAGGCCTAATAAAGAAACAGAAGCGCAAATTACAGAGTTCAGCTTCCACACACGCTCTGTCACCCGATATCAGTGGACGGCGAGCCTGATTCCAATTGCTCCGAACTTGCTGCGCAGTTCGCCCCCCACCCCCTCCTCGCAAGCAGGAGGTTGGGTGGAAAAATATAGTTCCAGAGGGGGTAATGATCAAGCTTTTCCTCTCGGAAGCCTGCGCCACCTCATTTCCCATCAGTAATCCCAATAAAATTAACGTCGTGGCTGCAATTGAAAAGAGGAGGGCCCGCGACACTCCTGAAATAACACACTCTCCCCCAGCAAAAGGTAAAAAGCAAAACGGCCCTTTGTTCAGCTAATTAACGAAGGCCCAACTCCGAAAGCAGATGTGTTTGCTTAGCTAATCACAAGCATGTTTCTTTCAAGGAACGTCATTTCGAGGGGGCCGCTCCGGGGAATGGGAAAGGGGGACACAGCAACCCCCCCCCCCAGGTCCCCTCTGCCTCAGGGGTCTCTCACCCCCAGACTGAGATCCAGAGGCTAAACCAGGCAGCTCATCTCTCACACCTCTTTCCCTCTTGGTCCAACCCCAGAGGCCCACTAGGCACCTCGGGGCTTGCCCGAATGCCAGGCCTGCAAGACGCAAGGGGGAAAAAAAATGGAAAAGTTTTAATGACACAGATGCCATATTAAATGAGGCAGTTTTACAATTCACTTTGAATAAGACGCTAACTTATTACAAGTCTGTTATCAGAAGGACGATAAGATTTATAACTCCAAGAGTCAGCTTTTCCCCTTAATGACAATGGATGTTAAAGAGAGGAAATCTGTTCTCTATTAGAGCAGATGAGAGTCCCTTCCCTGTTTTCGGGCATTTACAGATGCGTCCAGGAGGGCAGATACCAAGTCCCTTTGTGTCTCCTTGTTAAAAATTCTGCCTTTCCCCTTTGGCTATGAATCCGGCTGGGTTAGCACCTCGCTCAGTCTTTCAGCTTGAGCTTGGTAGAAGGAAAAAGAGAGAGCGAGAAGGGCAGGGAGATAGATAGAAGTGGGGATGGAAATGGAGGGACTGGGGGGGGGCGGTCTCAGGCCTTCACGCAGGAAAACTATTTCCCCCTCTTTCTCTGCCATACAAAAGATAGCTTTCTCCTAAACCAACACAGTAAGCAAACTTTAAAAAACTGGGGTCCTATTACAAACCAACGCCCAGCACTAACTGCTTTAAAATTACTGCATAATTAGATTTAGTTGAATTTCACCATTAATTAGGCAGCCGCACTGCAGGGAGCCTTTGAAATCTGAGAAAATGGGAAAAAATCATCTGAAGCACGTTTTTTAAACCTAACTTCAATAAATCTTGACGAGGCCCGGAATTCAGAGAGTAACCTCGCTCCCCTCCCAGGAGGCTGAGGGTAAGGGTCTCCAGGCCTGGGCTGGAGCTGCAGTTGGACGTTAAGGGGCGATACCCCCGGCGGCGGAGAGCTCAGCCCGGGCCCAAGTCACAGTCTCTACAGAGGCCCTCAGGAGACCCTCTATGGGCGGCCGGATCTGTCCCACGACCGACCTCCCCTGCTCTCAAACCTGTTCGATAAAGGAGATTCCCCCCCTACTGCAGAAGCGCTCCTGTCAGGGGCGCCGTCCACGTCGGCTCGGGCGTTTCTAGGGCCTGCGAACCGCGCCCCCTCCACCCCGCGCCCGGAGCCCGCCCTCGGCCCCTGCGCACCCCCAGTCAGCCCTCCTCCCGGAAAGCCCCCTTTCCTCCAAGTTTGCCACGGAAGCAGCAAGTGAGCTGTGCCCACGTCCTGCGGGGGATGGCCGACCAGTCTCCACACTCCACCATCCCGCCCTCCCCACCCCAACTCAGAGGGGCTCGCGGGACGACCCCCCAGCTGCAGCCCCTACATTTAACGAGCGCGACGACTGACCGAGGTCTGTTCCTATGGCCTCGCCCCCTCCCCCTCCACCACTCATTTAAGATCAGCGGTTGCGGATGCAGACTTTCTCTCACTCGGTTCTCGCCGAGGGGGCAGACCTGGAATAACCTCTCCCGGTCATAAGGGGCGGGGGGCGGACGGAGAAGGGGGCCACCGCGTCACCAGCGTGTCCCCTAGCAGTTCTGCCGCTCTAACTACAGGCACAAGCGAGGCCCGCACTCACTCGCCGGGGAGAGTTTGAAAAGAGGGTTATCTGCCTGCAGAAGGAACGGCCTTTAGCCGCCCCCCCCCGCCCCCGTTTTGGTTTTTTTTTTCCCCTTTCGGATACCCAATGTGTTTCCCATTAGCCGGCCCCGCCGCGCCTGGCAGCCCGGCGCTCGCGGCGCGCTGGGAGACGCCATGTTGGCTCCGCTCACAGGACCCAGTCAGGAGCGGGGCTTCGCGGCCGAGTTTCGCACGCGCGCGCGCCCCCCGCGCGCGCCCGCCCGCCGCCTCACGCGCGTCCCGGGAGGGCGGCCCGGCGCGCCCGGCACCCCGGGCCTTCCGGGGGGCGCTGACGGGGCCCCGCCGCGCGTCGGCGGGGGGCGGGGGCCGGGGGCGCCTCTCCTGCGGCTGCTCCCGGCCCCCCGGCCCCGCGGCCGGCCGGATGCTCGCCCCGGCATCCCGTCTCCGCGGGGCCGGCCCCGGGCGCCGCCTGCGAACTTCGAGCCCCGGCCCCCGGCGAGAACTCGCTGCCGAAGGGCCGAGGCCGGGCGACCGCGAGCCGAGCGCACGGGCTAGGATTCCGCCACCCACCCCCCTTCACACCATCACCACTCCCCTCCCCAGCTCTCGGTCTGCCCCCGGGTTTGTTTGAAAGTGGCGAGAAGCAGCGGTCGCCCCTTTCTCTCTCTCTCTCCTCGGACCATTGTTGCCTTTCGCGTCTAACTGGGTTCTCTCACACACCCCCCACCCCCGAGCACCAACAGGAGGAGGGGCAGCGGGGTTGGGAAAAGAAATAAAGCGAGCTCAGATCAGATGTGGGGAGGGGTGGGGGGAAGCAAGGAAAAAGAGACACTTAAAGGGAAAGAGTCGCCATGTTTAGCAGCTTTTTAAAAAAGATCTCGTCAATTTCACACACAACGCACTCGCTGGGTCCCAGCCCTCGTCTTTTGTCCAATTCAGTCGCAGCAAAGATCTTTTGTTCTAACTCAGCGTGAAAAGAAAAACTTTCTTTAAATGCTATAAACTTAAACCAAACTCAAGACTCTAAACAGATCCTCCTCCGGCCACTCTAAACATATACAAGGGGTTTTGTTTTAACCATTTGAAAAATTTGGGGTCCTAGTTTTTCTGCCTCGCAGATCCCAAGCTACATTGCTGAAACTTAGAGAGTGAGAGAGAGATTTCCAATGTCTAGAACACATGCTTAAGGCAGAATAAAACAGGGACTGTCTTTTGCTTTGAAAATCATAAATTATAATTTAATGCCAATAATAATTTACAACAAATGGCTGTTTACAATAAACTAACACAAAATAAACAAGGCAAAGGGCCTGTGTTTTACTTATTAGAGAAAACTTCACACACTCACATGGATAGCACTTGCAAGAGGAGAAAATAAACAACCACCTACGAAACCTCAATCTAGAGGTCAGCAATGTTCTGTCATAGAACATACTTAGATTTATGTATGTATATATCTACAGAAAGAAGCTGAGGGTCAGATGGAGAACTCTGCTCAGATGCACACATTAGACAGATTTTTCTGGTCTACATGTATTGACTGGAACTGAGTATCAAAGTTTAATACACTTTACAAAATGATCCCTTTTCTTTCACATCCCCTTACCCACCACCCCCTTTTAAAATCAAACCACAACACAGTGATGTATGATGGTGGTGTGGGTGCTGCAAAGCCTCAGTTATAACAAAAATTGCAAGCTCCCACACACTGAGCTTCCTTCAAACCAGGAAAAGAGAAAAGAGGGGGAAAAAAAACACAACAACAACAAACCTCCAAAACAAAAGTTAATACTTCCAAATCCACACACCCTATAAAGTTTCCTTCTTTCTTTCTCTTTTTCTTTCTTTTCTTTTTCTTAATTTGGCTTTTAAGGACAAAGTATCCCAAGAGTAGTACAGATTGTATCTACACAATCTGAAATGTCAGAATGTCGCTGTGTTTTTATGTACAGAACTCCAATGGAAAAGATTCCCTTGACCTGTGGTCATGCTCTCACAGAAGGAACGTACAGGGGGGAGGGGAAGGCAGGCCAACTGCAAGTTATCATATATACATTAAAAATAAACCCTTCAGCCACTCTAAGCTACATCACTGAATTTGAAATCCTCACAACAACCACCGTAGATGAGAACCACAGAATATTTTTAAAAATCACACCTACTTAAGGAAAAACTCATTGCAAACAACTGCCTTCTATTGACAAGTCTGGATTAGCTTGCTTGAACCATCTTCTGCATAACTGTCAGAAATGTACAAAACAGTATTTTTTCCTGATCATAAAATAGATACTGATCTCAAGATTTCTAATACTTTTCACAATACCTTCCCTAAACAGGCACTTAAGTGTGACAAATATAAGGGCCTTTTTTTTTTCCTGGAAAATCCATTTTTAATTAAAAGAAGGATTAGGTGAATGGGGGTGGTTTACCATATCAGTATGGCACTTCCTAAACCATAGATAAACCATTAACTTCAGCTCCCCCCACCCCATCGCACCCAAATTAAACAGGCAAATACACTAGTCTACCTTTGAACAAACTGGCTGAGGGAAGTGAACAAATAGAGCGAGCCCCTGGCCCAGCTCAGAGAGAGCTAGCTCACAGGGGCTTCTCGATGGAAAGACAGTGGGGACAGCCAAACAGGTTTCAGATATCAAATAATATTTTAATTTCTGAATACTTTCAATTTCCTTGGAATATAACACACAAAGACTCGACCAAACAGTTCAGTTATTATAACTTTTACAGTATACAGAAATGTTGCACTTAAAAAAAAAAAACCTTCAGTTTTTTTTTTAAAACACAAACTGTAAACTCTAAGATACTGAATCAATCACGTTACCTATAAGTGCCAACAGTGTTATTTTGTCATGCTGATTTCAATGGTATTTTTTAAAAAGGGAAAATATCAACAATTATAATACAAAGGGTTTGCAAATATACAAACAGATATAGGATTTTCATAACAATTCAAGAACTAAGCGGGACCCAATTCAAATTACAAAAGTTCACTTTTTATTCAAAACCTCAGCATGTGTCTTGGACACATTCCTTGGCTGCCAATAAATTCCACAGTTCATTCTCTTTCTTAAAATATTTTTAAAAAGCTAGGTTTGTCATGGTGTCTTTTGGTGGGGTGGGCCAGGGTAGGGGAAGTTTTTAAGTGTTGTATGTGGTTCCTCCAGTTCTCAAATTAGAGTGCTCAACTTCATCTAAAATTTTTGGTCACCACTTGTAAGTGCGTTTCCATCATCTTTGAGTTGCCTTTTAAAAGTTTTATGTCTTCCTATGATATTTTCATGGACTCAGTTTTAATTCTTGCAGAACATATATTTTAAGGATACACAGTTTTTAAGAAGCCAAGATTATATCAAAACTTATAGAACCACAGAATAAACTGGTTTGGAACCAGAAAAGTACAAAAAAGAACAGCTAGAGGTACATAGACACAGGACAATTAATAATTTGGAAAAAAAAAAGACTTACTTTCTCCATTCTGCTAATTTTCTCCCAATCTCCTTAAATGCACTTTTAGCAATATTTTTCCAAAATTTACCAAAAAAAAGAAAAAAGACTAATTTCCTTTTTATACAAAAATGAAAAGTAGCAAGTTGTTCTGACCGACACAGGAGTTTTTTTTTTTTAATGCATTCTGTAAAAGTTCATTCCACAGTCTTTTTTTTTTTTTTGGAAATTCACAGTCCATTAAATTCTTCCCCTCTCTTCTTTTAGCAAACTTGTAACATCCTTTTATATCCTTTCTTAACAGAAGGAATTTAAGCAAACAAACCAGTCTTTTGCCTTTTCTTTCTCTCTGTTTCACTCCCCCTTCTTATTTTGATTGATTTATTTATTGAATTGCCATATACGGCCAGTTAAAACTGCTGCCAGACAGTAACATATCCCGGATGAGGGTTTCGATGGGGGTTTTACCTACCAAACGGACGAAAAACAATTGCTCTATGACTGAGGAGGAGACCGTGCGGAGGGAAGGGAGGCGAAGCAAAAGCTTTCCGAATCGTGTTGGTTGGTTGGGGTACTGGCTCCTAACGTATTCTTCCAAAGCACACTGGGACTTTTCCTGCAAGCTTTCCACATGGGCTACATCAGAGAGACCACAGGCATCTGGAAGAAAGTTTAAAAAAAAAGAAGAAGACGACGACGAAGAATTCAGTCATCAGATTAAGAGGTTTGAAATGGGTCACATGAAGTGTGTGTACAGTGCTCTGTCAAACTGCCCCAACTGGAGCTGGAGCAAATGCCTACGGACTGAAAACCTGGGGGCTGGGGAAGGGGGAACCGCGTGAGACAGTCCTGGGATATTAGCTTTAAAACAGAACACAACTCAGCGTATTGCAGGCTTTCTAGGTCCCAGTCCTCAAGCTTGCTGACCGGGAGGCCCAAGCAAAGTGCACTGGGCGAATCTAGCTCAGGTCAGTAAACAGACTGATAAACAGATGAAACCAAAACTACCAGTGCTCCGCCCCTCCTCCTCTGTAAATAATAGTTTGGCTTATAATTATATGGTGGAGGGGGTGGGCAACAACCTGGCCCAGCCCCTGGTAATGGCGCCCACGACCCAGCCTCAGATTCTCCCCAAAGAGGGCGACTCATTTTTCTCCAGTCTTTGAAACTGATTTAAGTGGCCCTTTAAAACTGATCTTGTCAGTTTAGCCTATTGAAGGGCAGCCATGCAAACTGTGATCTCTCTGTTCATTTGAGCTGTTTCTTTTCCCTCCTTTTCTTCTCTCTCCCTTTTTCTCCTACCCACCCCCCTGATTTTTTTTTTTTTGTAAACCCAGGTCCCTCCGAGAAGAAACCCCCTCCCCGTTATCTTCAGGAAAACACGTTTCTTTTTCGGATATGTGAAAATACAATAAGTGCCTTTGAAATGAGAGGCTTCTCAGTGAAGGCGGTGCAGGTTGTGACCTGACCTTTGGGGGCTCCTCAGGCAAAACTGGGGCTAACACATGCATATTGTCAATCCTTAAAGCAGATATTCAAAAAAAGCCGCCACTGCGTCCACCCCAAGAACCAGAACACACATACAACCTCCTCATGTGTGGATCTAGGGCTCTGCATGTCTACAGGATGCATAGGTGTCTGTGATCAGAAATTAAAAGATCTGTTTGCATTGGACTCCTCTCCGCAAGCGTACTGTCTCTCAGAATCAGATAACAGGGACCTTTATCTCTTTGTGAGGCGATCTGCATTCTCCACACAGGCCTCTACATTTTACAAACACTAATAAATTAAACTGTTACAAGAGTATCAGGCATTTCTTTCCTTGGAAGACTAAGGTAAGTCTAAGAGCTAACAATGAGCTCAAGAAAGGAACCACTGCCCGGATGGTCTGGGAACATGGGCTGGGTGTTGGGTTGCAGGAAGGGTTGAAGGTGACTCTGGGTTAGGGGACGATCCTGTCTGTACATTTGCATCAGGCAACCGTTCTAGTTGTGACAGGTCCCCCGAGAAAAATAATCCAGATCCAAGCCTCTGCATACAGCCCTTCCTTGCCCAGACACTGCCCTTTAATTGATTACCTAAGGACTTTCAAAGGCAGAATTTGGGGGTGGTGGTGGAAGGGATGGATTTTATGCAAAAAGCAGCAATATATAAAAGAAAGTGGGTTAAGGACTCAGAACCTACGACAGACTCAGCTCAAGACTTGGGTCCCCAGATTTCCTTGGAACAATAAGGAAGAGACTGTGGATCTTTTTGTCTGCTACAGGAACTCCTCAGCTCTCCTGGTGTCCTGATTACAAGCTGCAAAACCTGCAGTGGGTGACTAGGTTCCAAGCCCTACCCAGGTCCAAATTTTCTTATCTTGAACTGGGAGCCCCCTTCCCCTCTCAGCCGTGACAAAGGGGGTCAGCTGACAACTCGGAACAAGCATGTGGAAGGGGTGATTTCCACCCACCTGAGCTCTGCTGAACTCAGCCAGGGGGGCCAGCCAAAAGGCTCAGGTGTGGCCCAAAGTGGTAAGCCAGACACCTTCCATGATCATTTGACCTCCAGAGTTAATTAATATTAGATCTATTACTCACACAGGTTAAACTACCTGCAAACTAATTAGATTTCATAATGCAGTCAGTGATGGTTTTATATCTCTGGCAACATTCATATCCAGCCCAAGTTGGCACACACTTTGGGTTGTTTAAAAATTGCCTCAGGTGTTTGCCTGGGCAGGGGAAGCGACAGGCCTGAGTCTTAAACCCCCTGCAGACATTCTGAAGAGTGATGATGGCCCTTTTCTTCCTCCTGCCCCTTCCTGACAGCTCTTTCCCCTCCCTGGACAGTCTGCATTGTTTTAATAAAAAATATGCTTTTGAAAATTGCTGTCCTCAGGTTGGTTGGACCTGGAGCTCCAACTCGCACTGAGTTAGCAGGCAAACTTCTCCCCCTCCCGCCAGGGGCAAACCTTTCCCTGAGGGGCTGATACCAGGACTGTCCCAGTGCCTACAGGCATCTCCCGGAGGCTCAGCCCGGGTGACAGGGAGAGCCATGGGGGTAGAGGAGATTCCTGCTCAGCTGGCCCAGAATGCCTGAGGTCAGGCAGGGAACAGGAGCATGCATCCTAGTCTGCTGGAAGGGCAACAGGCCTGCGAGGCTTCCCCATGGCCCATTTTGAGCGAGTCAACAGTCTGAAGCATCCTTCCCGTGGCCCAGCTTTCCTCTCCTCTCCCCAGAACAGGCCTGCCAGGGCCCCACCGCTAGGCAGAGTTCCCATTCCAAGTTTCACTCGGCAGTGTGGCCTGCGCCGGCTCTGGGGGCTCCCAAGAGTTTTAGGCCCTAACTCTGAGCTAGGAGCCCGGAGGCACGAGAGAGCAGGGCTCCTTCCTACCTGAGGTGAACAGGACTATGGCCTTGAGGCAGCTGTACTCGGCGGAGTCGACGTGCAGCGCTTTTAGCTTCTCCACTTGCTCTTGGAAGATCCGTATGTGGTCCATAAAGGCGACCACTCGGTCGGCGGACATGGGCGAGGCGTGGAGGCCGGCGGCGGCCAGGAGCGGGGCGACGTGGAGGGGCATGGAGCACTGGGCCGCGTTCAGAACGAACAGCTCGCTCCAGGTGAGGCGGAGCAGGGCCACCTGGTCGGTGATCTGCAGGTCGGGGAAGAAGGGGATGTTCCGGGCCCACTCGACGGCGCTGAAGAGCATCCGCGCGGCCAGTTCGCAAATGTTCTCGATGCCCATGATGTTGTTGGGCTGCATGCACTGGCTGCCGAAGCGCGACGTGGGGTAGGGCTCCGCGCGCAGCAGCAGGGAAATATATCCGGACAGGTAGGAGTGGCAGTTGAGGGGGTCCCCGTTGGTCAGCGCGAACTGCCCGTGGCTCGGCTGGGTGGGCGGCATCCTGCCCCTCTGCACGGCTGCGGGGAGGAAAAGAGACACTCCGCCGTTAATGCCCAGCCTCGTCCCCCCTGCTCCCCCGGCAGGGTCGGCCCCAAGTCCGCCCCTCGCCCCCCCAAACCCCCGACCCCGACTCCGCGCGGCGCAGGAACCCGCAGGCCTGCCCCTCTCTCACCCGCGCCAGGGCCACCGACCCGAGGGGCGCCGGTAGCCCGGCCGCCCTCTCCTCCGACCACCACCCAGGCCAGCTCCGGCGATCAGGGCTGCCCACTGGCCTCGGAGGCCCGCTCCGGGCCGGGAGGCCGAGCACCCAGCATGGACCACTTTGCCTCTGGGTCCCTGGCACGGTGGGAGGGATGGAGCATTGTGGGGGGCATCTTTCTTCTTTTACTGCTGAACGGCTGATATATATATATTTTTTATTGATTGGAGGAGAGGGAGCGCGGGGAGGGGGTGTGGGGGCCGAGGCTGGGGGGAGGGGGAGACGCTTTTGCAGAAGACACCGAGGAGCTTCACCCCGGACGGCCTGTGGCCACCCCAGCACCGTTCTCCATACCCCCCCACCCCGCCCCCAAGCACGCAGCCCCGGCCCCGCGGGCCACCCCTGGCGAGAGGCGAGCCGGGAGCCAAGGTCTGGCGGCAGCCGACTCGGCGTGCTCGCAGGAAGGGAAAGGGCGGAGAGACAGGCCGGCCGAGGCGAGAGGAAGCCGGGCGAGAGGCGGGGAGCGGGCGGCCGGCGCCGGCGCCGCCCGGGAGGGCCGGAGAGGGCCGGCCAGGCTCGGGCACGAGCGGTTATCTGACGCCGGACGGGGAGAGTCGCTCTCGCAGAAACACAAAGAAACCCGGGCGTTCGCTCGCCGCAATCCGGAGCCCGCGCCCGGCGCCGAGCGCGCCATTGGCCGAGCAGGGCTCGCGGCGCTCGGCGAATTTCATATCACAAAGACCCAACTCGCGCAGAGCGAAAGCAGCCGCCCCAGGCCCCTCGCCCACCCTGCTCCTACTCCCTATCGCGCTCTCCTCCTTGCAAAAGTGAAAGGAAAAAAGAAAACAGAGGTATTTTTTTTTTTAGCCGAATGTTAATCCACAGAGGGTCACATGAGCGCTGCCCGGGCGGCAGCGTTAATACGGCGAAGTGCATAAAATTGCCATTTGTAATTTGAACCTCCTGTACAAAAAGTACAATCTCAGGTTGATTTTTTTTTTTGAGAGGGTGGGGGCTGGGGAGAGGGGTGGGGAGGAGGGACATATGTTGAACATGCAGGGAAAACAAGGAGAGAGAGAGAGAGAAACGGAGAGGAAAGAGAAGTAAACCAGGCTTTAAAACCACCACCACCACCACCACCACCACCACCTACACCACCACCACCTCCACCACCTCCACCACCTCCCCCATCCCTTGCAGAAAGGCGAACTCGAATGAACTGGCCATCAATGCAAAGGAAATGAAAACAGCCCGAAGAGAGAGTTGAGGAAATCAGTCGGCCACAAAGCATGCGGATTTGGGGGGGTCTGGGTTCCACTGCAGAACTTGCTTCTAGTTTAAAAACCCCTTTCAGCTGCAATACGAAGAGAAGAGCTTGGGGCGTCTGTGTCCTTACCCAGAGCAGGCTAGCCAAACGCACCCAGGGCCCCGGGACCCCGGGCGAGGGGAGGAGAAATGAGAGGCCGATACCTTCCCGTCTCATGCCCACTTTGAGGCACTTTTTGAGGCGGCAGTACTGGCATTGGTTGCGGTGGTGCTGGTCGATGGGACAGTTCCGGTTGGCGCGGCACGTGTAGCTCAGGTTCCTCCGCACGCTGCGCTTGAAGAAGCTCTTGCAGCCTTCGCACGTGAACTGGCCGTAGTGCTTGCCGCTCGACTTGTCCCCGCACACACACGCACTCGATGTGCTGCTGCTGCTGCTGCTTGTCGCCACCCGGCCCGCCAGGGCCGCCCTGGCCGCCGGCTGCCGTCTGGGCCGGCGTGCTGGCCGGGCCCCCTTGGCCGGGCGTCTGTGGCGTGTGCGGGGCGCCGGGCGGCGGGCCGGGCACGGGCGGCGCCTGCGAGGCCTGGCTGCCCTGAGAGCCGGGCACCTCGTCCTGGGGGTCGCGCCACGTGCTGACTACCATTGCCATATCTATGGGGGCCGCGTCCGGACTTCCTGCTCCCCTGGCTGCGGGCGGCGGCGGGCTCCCGGGTCTCGGGCTTCGGCGCGCCGCCTTTTGTGTGTGCAAAGGGTGCGAGAGGGCGCGGGAGGGCGCCCCGGGTGGCTCGGGGGGGGGGGCTGGTTGGTTGAGGTTGGTTAGTTTTTCCTTTTTTGTTTCTGCTTTTGCAAAGTTTTGTCGATGGCTCGTCTGGCCCGGTGTGTTTGTTTTGTTTGTTTCTCTCGGCTCAGCTTTGTTGCTTTCGGGGGGGCTTTCCGCCGGGGAGGGGAGGGGAGAGGATGGGGCCGGGGGAGAGCAAGTGGGAGCAGAACGTGGAGAGAGAGAGAGAGAGAGAGAGAGGGAGGGGAGGGAGAGCTGCAAGTCGATTGTCTGGCTTCAAGACAGAAGTAGGAGGCAAAAAAAAAAAAAAAAATCTCTCCAAAGATCTTCCTCGCTCTCACTCTCTCCCTCCCTCTCTCGTTCACTCTCTCGCTCTCAGAGCTGGTGTGTAGCCGAGGAGTTGCAGGAGAAGGAGGAGGAAGAGGAGGAGAGGCGACTGTCCGGGGGCCAAGTCCAGGGCAGCCCACAGTCAGCCATTCAGGAAAGCCATCGAAATCGGGAGGACTCGGAGAGCAGAGGCGCCGGTCTCGGGCGCGCCCAGAGAGCCAGGCAGGCCGGGGCGGAGGCCGGCGGCCCGCGGAGTGGCCGGAGCGCTGCCCGGGTCCGGGGGAATCAGCATGAAAGTGGTCCGCGTCGGGCGCTGCGCGGCGTCGTCCTGGCGCTGGGCCGCCGCCGCCGCCTGCCCCGGGCGCCCCGGCGCGCGCCTCGCTCGCTCCGGCCGCCGCCGCCCGCTTTCGCCGGATAGAGGCCGCTCGCTGCTCCCTGCGGGCCGCCTGGGCCGCCGCCGCCGCCGCCGCCGCCGGAGCCGGAGCCGGAGCCGCTGCCGCCGCCGCCGCCGCCGCCGAAGCCTCCGGGTCGGGCCCGGAGCCGCCGCGTCTAGCGCCGCCGCCGCCGCTGAAGCCTCTGCCGCTGCTGCCGCTGCTGCCGCCGCCGGAGCCGCTGCTGCTGCCGCCGGAGCCGCCTCACACACATAGGGAAAGAGTCAACTCGCCGGCGGCGGGGGAGAAATGATAAAAAGAGAGAGAGGAGGGCAGATCACCACCTAGAAGCACATCCTTCGTGCGCAGAGGGGGGAGAAAAAGACGGAGAGAAAGAATGAAAGAGGGGAAAAAAGGCAGCACGGCACCCGGAGAGAGAAGGCAACTCGGGGAGAGGAGGAGGAGGACGAGAAAACACACACGCGCGCACGCACGCACACACACCGCGGAGAGAAAAGAACAGAGAATCAAAGTGATCAAATATGCTAAAAAGGGGGGCGCGGGAGGGAATGCGATTTATAGGCGCCGGGGCTGGCAGAAGTGGCTTCTCCGCGATCAGCTCACTGAGCTCTCTATATAGTGAACTTTGACACGACTGCTGCAACTTAGCGCACGTTGCCATGGCGACGGCGCGCCTTATAAGGCAGCCGCCGGGGTTGGCCTGGCCAGGCGCGCGCGCGCCGCCCCCTCGCCGTCATTGGCCGGAGCGCGGCGGCCCCGCCATGGCGGCCACGGGCGCAGCCCGGTCCTAGCGCGAGCGGCGTCACGGCCGGGGCGCGCGGGGGGCGGGCGGCGAGGGGCGGGGCGGGGGAAGCGGTGCCCCCGCCGCAGCCAGGCGGGGGATGGGCCCGCGCCGTCCCCGGGCGCGCGGCCACCGCGCTCTGCGCACCCCGCACCCGAGGTTTCCGCCCCGGCGGGGAGAGGAGCGCGGCGCGCGCGGAACGACGCCTCTTAAAGGCTCCGCGAGAAGCTTTGGATGGAATCGGGGACTTCGATTCTCGCAACTTGGCAATGCCACCGGATCCGCAGCTCGCGCACCACCCGGGACTCCCGGCGCATCTTGGTGCCCGCGGTGCCAGAGAAAGAGAAAAGTTGCCCAGTTTCTTTGCAGAGGGGTAGTGGGTGAGGATGGGAAGGTACCTAGAGCCCATCTGGCAGGCATTTTCCAAACAAACCATTTGGTCAAATCCGGGTGCATGGTAGACCCTTCCCTTACTCAAGTCTGATCACTTGCTTGGTTAGGTGGTTTTCTTTCTTTCTTTCTTTTTTAAAGAAAAAGAGCCGTTCAGTGCCCCCCCCCTTTATTTTGTCCATGTAGGGTTAACATTTCACAGGTATGTGGCCTGACATTTTAATTGCTCAAATAAAGAATCTCAGATGCTGAGAAGCTGAAGTAGACTTCATCTTATTGTCATGACGCAATTAAAATCAATTTTCTTCAACTTTATTCTCTCTCGTTAGTTTCAGCTAACTCCCAAGCCAGCGAGCGTCCTGCCACACACCCAGTCGTGGGGAGAGGTGAAAAGACCTTTCTGCCGGCTGATGGACAAGTGGACGCAGGCTCCAGCGTCCCCTGTGCGTACCCTCTGCACACACATGTAAGCGCACATGTATCAGATGCACATTTGTCAATGTACACAGACAAAGACTTCAGCGACTATGCTCCTAGGTCATAGAACAGTTGAGTAGGACTTCATTGTTCCTCAAGTTCCTTTTAAGCATTCATACAGTCATTAAAACACACACAGAGATTCTGCCCCAATTGGCAATAATACCAAGTACAATTCACAGGAATCACTGCACAAGCCATATTCTACCTCAAGAGAGTCGCTGCAATGAGAACAACTTCATTGCCTGTGCCATTCTGTTCAATGTGCAAAAAAACATCAAGCCGGTTGTATCTCTGAATTCTGGAGCATTTGATTTTAAACATCAAACATCTAGAATTGTCCCCCAGAACACATTATATTCCAACGCAGTAATCTTTCTGTTCGCTTTTGACCAGCTAGAGGATCATGATTATTCAACATTTATAGAACAAAATTGCAACTCCATCATACACTCTTTGCACCAAGAAGAATCTATGGACTGGTAATCCAACCAGGTTTATGAACAATTAAGATATTTTATGCAAAGCATGCTGAGCTTCAGGAAACATGAACACACATAAAGAATAAATTAATGACCACAAGGAAAGCATCCTTGATAGTTTTAGAAATCGAGGCAATGAAGAATTTTAAAAAATAAATTGTACATATAATTGACATGTGTAGATTGTACTTTGTATTCAATACCCTTTACACACCCACAGAATACGAGGTAAAAACTAAAGGAAGATGTAGGTGGAGGGGGGCTTGGTTTTAGGGCAGGAAAGATCCTCCTTGCTTCATTCTTGAAACCTTCTTAGCCCTCACCCTTTCTCCGCTGAAATCAGATATTTCACTAAAGCTGCAGGTGCTGGGATTATTTGGAAGTTTTTTTTTTTTTTAAACCTCCAGTGGACACTGAACTATCATGAACCTGGTGTGTAATGAGATTGCCGTAGAGCGAAGCCAGGCAGCAAATTTCAGGTTGATTACAGATACAATATAATTTTCTCCTAAAGAGGACAAGAAGGATGGAAAAGAAATCATTTCAGAGAAGGTTGTGTCTTTTTTCTTCTTTTGCTTTTCGGTCTCTATGATTCGAGGAGGAACTGCCTAATGCTACAGATGTCAGTAGCTTAGGGGCAAACTCAGCGAAGATGTGGTAGGGCTGGGATTGAGATAGAAAATCTAATGGGCATCCTTATCTCAATTTAATAGAAGATAAGAATAATTGATTACAGAGAAACCCTAAACTCGCCTCTTGGGTGCAGGCACTTCTATGGCAAGACAACCTTCTACAAATATGCAGTGGGAAGATTTTGAGAAGCACGAGTCCCCCCCGCCCCCCGTCCACTTAGAGATTTTTGGTATTTGAAGTACGCTCTGATGGCCTCAGATTTTAAATGAAGGATTTCCCAACCATCTTCAACAGCTCTGGAGTCTGCTAGGCATACGACCCCAGGGCTGCTAGAGAGTCAGAGGTGTTTTACTCTGTATCTTAGGACTCATTCAGTTATGGGGGTGCTATTAAAAACCCAAAAAGCAAAAAGAAAAAAATGACTATCAATTGCAGTTAATTTTCTTGTATAGAAGAAGAGAGAAGATTTCAGACTGAGGATGAAAAAGAGGGGAACAGGTTTTAAAATGTCTTCTTCAGAGATGCTCATATTCTTTGAATAAAACAGCTCTAAGGCTAAAAGATAAATATCAATATGCTGTTTTTTAAAATCCAGTCCAGTCTTTTATTGCAGATGTAAATTTATTGTAATGAGAAAAATGGCAAGCTTTAATTTGGCCAGAGAAATTTGAAAAAACATTTAACTGTAGGGGGAAAAAAAAACAACACCCAGAAATACGATTTTCTTGCAGAAAGTGGCTATAATTCTCCACAAATTAAATCACAATGTGAGTACAGACCTCAGCAAATGCTGAGTTTAACTCTGAACTCAGTAGAAACCAGTTCTGTCCACCAGGATTCATTGAAATCCTCCTTCCCCTCAATCTAGTCCGTGTGTGTTTTTCTCTTCCACCACACTGGAGCTCCATGAATAGGAAAAGGGGCTTCCATTGTGTCTCTCTGAACTTCCAAGTCAATGCAATTTTTAACCACTGGCTTGTGGTACTTTGAAAATCACCAGGGGCTGTCAGAGTTGGGTCCTCTGAAAAATTTACAGTGCTAAATCAGAGCATATGCTGGGAGGGAAAAAATTGCTTAAGACTGGAGCTAGTACAGTATCTGTCTGCCCCCTAGTGTAAGAGTCCTCGCTGCCTAAAATTCAACTTTAAAAGAAAGGAGCTCTTAAAGGGAAACGACTTTGAGCTCACGTAGGCATAGCAGAATGAAAGTTCTGTACATTTTAATCTGAATAATTCTTCAGGATTTAAAATTAATTGGCTTTGACTTGGTTGGACCGGGCTCAGATCTCGCTATCTCTGCGTTTCCCGATTCCCTGGCGGAGAGGTGATGATTTTTTTTTTTTTCCTTCCTGAACTGGGTTTATGTGCGTCCCCCTCACCCCCTCCTCTCTTTTTCTTTCTCTGTCTCTGTCGTCTCTCTCGCTGGCTTTTTAAAAATGAGGAACCGTTCCTTGAACGTTTTGGATAGAGCACAGAATTGCTTAAGTCAGCCCGACGCGGTTGCAATAGACAGCGAAAAGGTAAACGTTTGCCTGAAATTCGCACGCCAGCTCCACCACCCCGCCCGATGGTGAGTACCCTTCTCGTCGCGATTCTCCTCCTAGCTTAACCGAACGCTCGCCTCCCCGAGCCGCGGCCGAGGGCGCCGGGCAGCGCTTTCCTCCCTCCCTGCCTGGCTGGTTGTCAGTTGCACAAGGTTGCAAAATGCAGCGCCGAGGCAAATCGAACAGTAAATTCTGACACTTAGTGCGAGCCTAGCAGCTCCTTTGCTAGAAAACCGAGTCGTCTGTTGCTTGGAAAAACAAGCTTATAAGGACTGGCTTTTAGTTTGCTCTAGCGAAGGAAATGAGTTTGAGGAGATGGGAGGCACCGCAGTCTTTACGCTTCGGTTTAATCATATTTTGGCAGCTTTGCAATTGTATATTCCCCCTCTTCCCCCCTCCACCACCTCTCCTACCACACACATGTAATAAAATATGGCAATGCATTGAATTGACTGTCTCCCCTTCCCCGAGCCCCTTAAACCACAGTCCTAGGCATTTCATACACGTTAGCAATCCGATTTTTTTTGAAAAACCCCAAGTCATCCCCAACCCCATATAGCACAAGGAGAAAAGTGAGAAAGGAGAGAGAGAGAGAGAAAAAAATACTGTAAGTAAACATACCAAAACCATATTTGCCTTGTTCAAGGTCCCAAACCGCTTGCATCTTCCTTCTAAACAGGAATAACTCTCCTTTAGTTTGGCGGGTGAAATAAACCGCTTTGTTGGCCCCCTGAAAAGATGTGTCTTTGATAATTAAAGAGAATCTCCTCCTCGGTGTTTATCTAAGCGATTGTGCAAACTGATAAAAAGTAGGCACTAGCCTGCAGGGAAAAAGAGGAAAGGTGAAGGGAAAGATCTTCCACCTCAAGGAAGTGCTTTCCCATGTATCAGAGGCTCTCAGCCTTGGAAAGCCCTGCACAGTAACTTTAGAGAGACGAGGTTTCAGGGAGCTTTGTACATAGCTGCTGAGGAATGCAAGCCTCGCCTTTAAGAAAAAAAACCCCAAACCGTAGGTAAGAGATGTCTGGAGTGATCCTTGTCTCTCATCTCATTCCTTAGAAGGAAGAGTGCGTTGTTACACCTTGTTTGGGGCTGGAAAGAGGAGACTTTAAAAACACCCGTCCAATTGAAAAAAATCTCCCAACTTAATGAGTTTAGTCGGAGGCTGGGGCTAACGGCTCAGCCTCAGCAGAAAACCGCCAACAACTATAGGCGATAGTGCAGAGCAAAGACGACCCAAGGCACAGCCAAATTCCAGTGTTTGGGGTCGAGAGGGATGGAGACTAATCCTAAAGCAAGTTGGAAAAAAAACACAGAGGTGGGAGAGGAGGGGAAAAAAGCAGCAGCCTCACAGACTGGCAGACAGGCTCCCCTCACCCTGGATCAAAGATAGAACTTGAAACAGGAGGGCAACATTTTCCCTAGGAATCCGTTGAAATCCTCCTTTTCTACTTTTAACTACACCCCCAAGTGATTTTTCCCTCTCCTCTGCAGATTCATGCCTCCACCTTTCCCAGTTCTGCTTCTAGAACTTTCCTGAAGCCGGAACCTATTTCTTCGGGGGGGAGGGGTTCCCCACTCCAAGTCTTCAGATATTGAATGCTTAATTCACCCCCTCCCTCCATCCACGTCCCAAAATGAATAAAGGAAGCAGGAATACAGTAACTAGCGAAAAATGAGAATAAACTATGCTGCCTCTCACAGTTTAATGCAGTTTTAACTAATGGATTTTTGTTTTGTTTTGTTTTAAGAGAAGAATAATGGGGGAAACACGGATCTTTTATTTTAGGAAACTGTTATGGTAAGATGTATGTCAGAATTAACAAATGGAACTAACGCTCTTCGGCTGCTTCTTGTCCTTGTCTTAAACAGGAATTAAGTTAAACACAGTGCTGAATGTTAATTACATGTTTACTGGCTAATGAAAATTACAAATGGTTTTGCCACCTCAAACAATGATGAAAACTCTGAAGACACTGTAATTATATACTTTGAGGGAAATAACTCAGAATATTGATCATAAGAAGTGTAAATCTTTTTTTAACTATTCATTAATACCATAAATATGGGCTACAGAAGTTTTTCCTTGCGGTTTGTCTCATCAGTTACACCGAGGGGATGGATGGTGAGGCTCCTCTGGGGAAGTGGTGAACTCATTCTCTTCGAGAAGGAGGCCACTTGTGTAACTGGGGGTGCCCCCCTCCCTTTCGCCCCCGCCCCCTTTAACCCCAGCAGAAGGTCGAGGGATAGCTGAACAGGGGGGCTGGGCTCAGGGCAGGTGAAGGTGATCACAGCCCAGCCTCTTCCCTCGCCTCCCCTCGCCTCCCCGCCTCCCTTTCCTGCCAGGTCTGATCGGTGACCGCCTTCCCCAGCCAGGGCGCCTGTCGGATAACCTGGCGTTGAGTTCCTAATGGAGGACAACACACCGCAAACCAGCGAAGCACCCCTGACAACCCAAGTTCCCTCCTTTAGAGGTGGCTAGGGCAGTTCACTGCAACAGAAGAAAGAAGAAGAAGTGGAGGGCGGGGGGAAAGTTGAGGGTGGAGGTGTTTATTGGGTAAGATGGCTCAGGCAACCGAACCGGAACTGGTTTCTCTGGGTTTGGGAGTAGAGACATATTTTGCTGATTGAACTCCGGCCTGAGATGTAGCTCTGCACTCCGCAGTGTAGCAGCCACTTCGATCTCGGGGGTCAAAGGTGAGGTCTGCACTAACCCTAAAAGGCTGGTCTGGCCTGGCCAGAAGGCTGAGCCGGCGGAGGAGTGGGCCGCCTGCCGCTTCCGAGAGGGTGCCCGTGAATATCGCACGCGGGGGACACAGAGTTGAGAGCGGGTTTTCAGTGCAATATTGAAGATTTCTCAAGAGTGCCCTAGGCTCGTGGGACTGGAGTCCTCTTTTCCCCTGAGAATTCCCAAGGCGCTGGTCTTTGTCTTGGAAGGAATGGAGTTTCTGAATGGTGTGAAAGCGACAGAGAGGGTCGCTTCAAATCGATTTTACTTGTCCTTTCTGTCTTTTCGGATCAACGCCCTTCAATGGGCACAGAGGTGCTCTTTCAACCAAAAACTTGTGCTACATTTTCTGCCTGTATTGGTGCTAAATACAATAAGCACTGGGCAGAATTTTTTTTTTCTTTGCTCTCCAAAGCCAGAAAGCACCCTAATTAAATTGTTTTATATGGACAGTCAAGACGGACCAATTAAGTATGCATTAGTATAAAGATATAGTCTGCAGATAAGGCGGTTTAGAAAATCACGTGTGGGACAAAGGAGTGAGGGCTAGCGCTGGGGAGGGGGTGCCTGGGCCAGCAAGGTCGCTCACCTCTCTCCCTGGGCTCCGGGGGATTTCAGGAACCCGGGCCTCAGGTGAGAGGGGGTCAGGGCCGATCATAGGTGGGCCGTGTTGGAGCTTTGCAGGCCCGCGCCCCCGACCGGAGAGCGGCGGAGCCCAGGGGGTTAGCATCTCTCACACCTTCACCCTCGGCCCGAGGTGGCGGTCCCGCAGGAGCGGGCGAGGGTAGTGCTGTGAGTCCAGGTCGGGCCCACGGCTGGTACAGATCGTGGGCGCGGCCCTGAAATAAGGAAGGAGTGTGCGCCCCCGGGAGGCCCGCGGGGCCAGAGGGACGCGGAGAAAGCCGCGACCGCAGCCCTCTGGCAGCCGGGATCAGGGTAGGAAGCCCCCTTCTAACTTGTCCAAGCTACGGGCTATCTCTGCTTCTGAGGAAACGGGAGTTTCTCGGCGAGCAAAAGTGAAGTTCCCGCCCGACGCCAGCCGGCCCAAGGGGCGTCGAGGGCCAGTCGCAGAAGTGGGGAAAAGAACGGGGGTTGGAGACGAGGGCTCCAGGACAGTAGCTCGCGGTCCGGGGCAACGCAGCCTCCCTGGGCCGCCCCACACCCCTTCCGCCCTCTGAGGTGTGGGCGGACAAAGTGCAGCGCGCCCAGAAGACGACCTCTGGGGCCGCGGCCTGCGCTTCCCCGCGTCGCGGCTCAGGGCTGTGATAGGTGGTCCCTGGGGCGCGGGGGCGCGAGCGCAGCGCGCGGCCGCGGGAAGGGCGCGCGGGGCGCACGGGGCGCCCTGGATCCGGGTGGGGAGGCTGGAGTAGGGCGAGAATTAGAGCCTGGGGAAGCGGCTGAATGTCAAAAGTAAAAAGGTTGAAAAGCCAATTTTCCCGGCGCGCTTTCGCCCCCCCACCCCCCTCCCCCTTTGCTGGTTGCCGAGGCCGTAAATCAGCGGCCGGCGGCGAGGGCGGGAGGAGCCCCCTCTGCACGGCCCCGCCCGGCCCGTGCGCACCTCCCGGTGGGCCCCGGATCGATCCGAAGCCTAGCTGAGGATGTCACCGCACTAAATATTTACTGATCACACACAAATAGCCGGGGCTCCAACGATTTTCCTCTGTGAGGAGAGCTCAGAGAGAAGGGTAAATCATTTTATTAGTGTGGATAAAGCCCAGAGCACACTCCGGGCTGGAGTGTTTTAAGATGTGTCTTCAACGGGATGAAAAGAGTTAGGGAAATCGATACGGAGTGATTAGAAGCCCCCGGGGTGACCGAGGGGGCTGGGGCTTTCAGGGATTTGGCGAGGCTGAGGGGGGGGGGGAGCAAGCCTCGAGGGGGAGGCCCGAGCCCCGCCGGGGAGCTCGCGGGTGCAGGCCTGCGTCCCTTCGTCCTCGACGGGAGACGCGAGGGCGCAGCCCGCGGCCCAGCGTCCGCGCGGCCCGGCTCGGCAGGGCCGGCGCGGGGTGAGCGCTGGGCGGGCCGCCGCGGGGCCGACGGCTTGGGCTCTCAGGCTGCACGTCGCGCGGGCCAGCGGTCAGGTGGCCGCGGAAGGGGATCGCAGGCCCGGCGCCGGGATGTTGGCAGGTTGGCCACAGCTCTAGCGCTCCACGCAGCCTCCTGGAGGAACAGTGTGGCCCAAACGCGTTGCGTTTCCCCCCGCCGCGCCACGTAGCATCCCCAAACTTTCTCCTGGATGAATCTGCCCCCTTGTCTCCCTTAGTATTCCCGGAGAGGACGCAGCGGCCCAGCCCCGCGGGCTGTGTCTCCTTCCCACCCATCCAGGGTCAAGGGTAGTCGCCGGGTGGCGGGACCCGCTGCGGACCGTAGGGCAAGTGGATTCGGGTTTCGGGCAGAGAGGCAGAGGCGGGGTGACACCAGCGACGCCCCTAAGGACGTCTCCGTCCTCTCCAGGGCTGGCAAAGCAGCTTTGGGGGGCGGGGGGTCTCAAGCGACGGTCCAGCGAGGGAAATGAGTCTGTGGCCCCAAGGCAAGATGCAGGGGTCTGAAGTGCGAGGGCGCAAAGGCTTGCGGGGCTCGCTGAAGTTAGGGGGGAAGTTTGCTGGGAAGAAGAGGAAAATCTTCTCCCCAAACTCAAGCAGCAAAGTCCTGGCGCAAAAAAAAAAAAAAAAAAAAAAAAAATGCTGGCTTTTCACTTCTGGAAGCGGAAGAGGCATCGCTGTCTCCTGTGGACAAACCTTGAGGTTCGAAACAGCTGCAAATAATCAAGAAGGCACAAATTTCGGGGGGGAAAGGGGGAGACAGAAGGCGAGAAAGGGAAGAATCTCTTTCGTTTCTTCGTCCCTTTCTCGCTCTTAACCTTTCCCTAATAATCTGCTCTTCCTGAAGATGCTGATAGCTTGCTGGCTTATTTATTTATTTACTTTCCCTCTCCCCAAATTTTCTCGATTTCCTTGGCAGCTTGAGGAATTCAGTTCAGGCTGCCCTACTTGGCTCCTCGGCGCAACAGGAAATATAACTGCAGATCCAATTAACCGTTTTTCAGAAGAGAGTTTTTTTTTTTTTTTTAAATATGAATCCCAGTGGATTGGAGTGATGTGTTCAGGTGTGAAGCGATTGGTGCCTCGAATTCCTTCCTCGGTAATCCTTTAATTCCAACGATGGAAGCTCGAGAGCATCGCTGACCTGGCGGCTGTCAGGAGCCGGGTCTCTATTAACCCTTCTTGGTCTCGGCCAGAGCGAAGGTTAACTACACTAATGTACCAAAGGGGCTGTAGCAAGGAGGAAGGAAGGGTGGAAAGAAGGAAAGAGGGAAGGATGGGAAGAAGGGAGGGAGGGAGGAAGGACAGAAAGGTAAATTCATTCTAGCTGCAAGGATTTTTAAAGCTCTCACTGGTCCTCCCCCACCCCCACCCTTCCTATGAAAGCGGGTTTCCACTGAGAGAGACAACAGTCTCATCCATCAAGGACTTTGGGGAATAAGAAAACGCAATGTCGTGAAATATTTTCTTCTATTTAACTGACCACCCCGTGCACTTTAAAAATCATTCTAACATGTAAGCAACAATTAATTATTTGGGGAGGGGTTAAGCCCCCCCCCCATCTTAATACATATTTTACCTTCTTTAAGTAAAAGCTAATTTAGAATCTTGTCAGTAGTCAAATTATAGCCATAAAATCCAGATGAGATTTGGAAAATACATTCTGCAGTTTTCATACCTGGTGGCCTTTTAATGAGTAGTTATATAATAGTTATGTGCATGAAGGTATATGCACATGGGTGTGTATGTATTCTCAGAGTGGTAGAAGTTCCATGATGG
Organism: Okapia johnstoni; assembly: GCA_024291935.2. Classification (NCBI taxonomy): domain Eukaryota; kingdom Metazoa; phylum Chordata; class Mammalia; order Artiodactyla; family Giraffidae; genus Okapia; species Okapia johnstoni. The sequence goes on from CM044326.1 coordinate 8,786,151, forward strand.
ATTAAAGGTTTATATACTCGAGCACTAGATAGAGGCTGTCACTCATGTGTATATGCTGGGGTTCTGGAGGAAAACAGTACAAAAAAGAGTTTCGAATGAGTTCCTTGGAATCACTATTGTTGAAATACAAGCTGAAGCAACTTAGTATTGGTGAAGCTATTGTGCCTTGCAGAATCATAGAAAGATACTTCAAAGTAAAATGTCAGTTTTCAGTTTGGTAGCTTTGGCAGGGCATTTAAACAAAAGGTGAGCATCTTTTGTCTAATATATTTATTTAAAAATTCAACAATACCCTACTGTTTATTTTACTTTTCAATGAATTGAAGAATTAAAAGAGAATAGGCTCTAGCTAGAGATGATAGCATAAGGGATTTGTTGCCCATTTAACCAAGTCTGATGTGGTCTGTATATGCTTTTAATATTATATTACAAGGTGACTCCTGTTGAAAAAGTTTTGAAGACATCTAAAGCCACGCGGACATCAGTTCTTATTTAGAAGTGGACAGAGTGAGGAAAGATTGTCTGATTCTATGTTTTTTTTCCTCTTAAGAGACTGATAATGAATTCTTTAAAATGACAGTTCATTTTTGGTATGTCAAAAAAGGCATTAATCAAATGGTATCAAGTGCCAGTCATTTAAATGTGAAGGTGTTAGTAAGGCAAATATCCAGATAAATTAATACTGCTAATTAGCTGCATCAATGTACTTAGAGAAAATACAAAATAAAACAACAGAGGGGATTTATCTTGTTTCATTTCCTTTAGCCACAAACTCAAGTTGAATTTCAGAAGGAGAAAATAATTTAAGGGCTAATTTCCATTCTCTTGGCTTTTAGAAGGTTGAAAAACCCCAGTTTTAGTACAAAGCATATAATTAGAAAAGTAAGTAAATGGACAAAGATATACTGCCATAATAGAAAAGCCTAATGTATGAATTTAGAAAACAATTAATTAATTAATTATCAACTGTACTTCTCCTCTTAAAAGGATAGTTTCTTGAAATGGTAAAGGTACATATTAAAAATAAAGGACTACTGTGCAAAATTAAGAGGAGGCTGTATAACATAATATTCAGTTTTATATTTTTGACCGTAGGAAGTATCACTTGAGGTTTTACAAAGTGTGATGTTTAAATAAAATTTACACTGATCGATTTTATTTTGAATACGGAATAGAGAAAGGTGCCTTTCCTATCTGTCTATTACAATTTATAATGAATTAGTCAACCTTATCAAAGGGATTACAATGTGCTTCACTGAGGCAAATTGACTGAGATGATATCACTTAAAATAGTTTAAAGCAAAAGTAAAAATGTAAAAGGAAGAGAATATTGACTTCAGTGAAAAATGTCACATTGGGTATTTCTTGACAGGACTACATTACATCACAGGTCAGGGAGAAGTTAAAAATTTAGGCACTCCTATTTCTCTACAGAATGCATGTTAGTAATATATGTATTGACTCCAAAAGTTATGGTGAAAATTTTTACCTTTCATATACTTTGTTGTCATATTGCCATCCAAATAGAAAGAAGAGAAATTTAAGTGAGGTTTGAAAAAATCTTAAACAATATTTTTCTTTATAGTCTTCAATAATTATGCTTATTTACGCATTGACTTTCTCCATATGATTTTGGTTAATAGCTTTTAAAATCATGTATTACTGTGATGAATTCTACATTGTTTTTATGTTGAAAACAAATTTAAAGGCATCGGATCTTTCTCAGAAAGTGTAATTGAATATTCAGTTATTGAAGAGCTACTGTATAAATTTCCCAAGTTCTAAACACCTAAACTTACTCTTTCCTACCAACTTTTAAAATTACAACTGGCATGACTGTGGATGAATATTTTATATAAGAGCCTTTATTTCTCTTCTTGTTTATCTGGGAAATGCCTCTAATTTGTCTTTTATGCTTGAATACTTTAAAAAAGCATTAGTCCATATGCAAGAATTATTTATCCTCTTGAAAAACAGTGAATAAAATTCTAATTATAAAGAAAGAGTGTGATGTTTACTCTGAAGTTTCAGGAACATGTAAAGTTTTCTTCATAAACTGGAAGAAAGTCTATCCTAGATAAATTTAAATAGGGCAGCTGTTGGGTATGGTTTATATTCGTGTCCTTCTGCCTTTTTGCCTTTGGCACTAAGGTATCTGGGTTCTTGTCTTCACACTGTCTATTGTTAGCAGATTTTGAGATTAAAATACTTTCAAGTTGTCTTGTCTTTATAGCTTCATACATTATTAAATTGGAAAGTAATATTCAGTTCTGTGTTCAAATTGGTATGTCCAGACAATAATGAAGTGACTCTTTGCACAACTCCACCCCCACCCCGAAGTCCAACAACAACAACAAAATCCTTATATACACAAGTTAAAGATGAAAAAAAAAATAAACCTTAGGATTCAGTGTGTTGGAAATATAGGATCATTGTTTTTACAATGGAGCGCTTTATAAGACTTTTTTCATCTTAACTATCTCCCAAGATGGGACACTTCAGTTTTATACATAATTTTTGAAGTCTGAGCAACTTTTAACACTATATCAAGTTTTAACAACATATCACAGACTTTTTGAAGTGAAAGGAGATTTGAAAAATAAGCCTCCAAAGTCAAAACACACACACAGAGAAAGATAAGTGACAGGCATGAGGCTTGTCTTCGTTTTTAGGGATGTTATGAACGTTTTACTTTAAAAAATTACAATAACATGCTTTCTCATCAGGTGCAAAGCAAGATAATTATAGGGAAAAAAGAAAAGATTCCCTGTCGTTCTTTTCCACCAAAAAAACCAAATCACCAACAAAAGCCAAAGCAAACCCCAATCCTAACCCCTACACAAGAAGCCCCTTACCGCTTTAGGGAAAGTTTCTGTGTTAACTGTGGGTCCTGCCCGTGTTCCTGGCTGGTCTACTTTTAAGCTCGCCAGGCAGTGATTACACTACAGCCAGTAGCCTGGCAGCCTCAAAAAGGAGGCAGATCCTCTGAGCTCACTGCAGATGACCTACCACTTAGAGGGAAAGTTTGGAAAGCAACTGTTGAAAGTTAACCTCTCCTTTCCAAAGAAGGTTTTCAGAGGCAGGACCGTGACAGTTGATAGAACCAATTTTATTATTTTCTAAGGCATTCCTAACTTTTATGATTCCACCCCCCCCACCCTCCCCTTTCTTTACTATCTGTCTTGTGCCTCCAGGGCCAGTGAAAGAGCAGGGCAGATTCTAGATTGCTTTCAGAGTTTGCCTTCTCTGATGATGGATTACCATGTCAATTTAAACGGCATAGGATTAATTTGTTTCAATGATTTCTCTTTAGGCTGAATGCCAGCCGTTTTTCTATCTCTCCCCTTGCTCTTCAGAACAACCACCACCAAAAAAAAAAAAAAAAAAAGCCTTCTTTCCATATTCTAAGTTAGGAGACAATAATAGAAATAGACAAGTTAGGTGTAATGTTGCAACACAGTTATAGGTCTGAGTGTTTTTATCTCTGTCTGAGAGGCTGAAACATAGAGTCAGTCACATTAAACTGAAATTGGACTCAACATTTATTCAATAAATACTTGTCTTGTAGATAATCCAGTGCCGAGTGCTTTTGACACATAAGGACTTAATTTGTCTTGGATAACAAGTTATTAATATGGCACATTTAAACTTGCCACCTACAATAAGATTTTTGAGATCTATAACAACTCAGATGATCATTGTGAAAAATAATTTATGTGAGGGAAGGAGATCTTTTTGAGAATGACTATCTTTATTACAAATGAAGGTATGTACATACACATACATATATATATGTAGCTACCTACCTAGATAGACACACTAGTAACATATACATTTCATATCATATACAAACAGAAAGGTTTAATAAATTTAAAAAAAATCCATTCAATACGTAGGTAGATCTAACCCTTCCAAACTAAGAATGTGTCAGCCAGTTTTCTCTTTTGAATGATTTCTAAAGTGTGCGAGAAAAATACTGTTCAAATGCACCTTCCTTGCAAGACCAAACCCATTATAAGGATGAAATGGCACAAAAAAGCACTTAGGTGCAATCCAAAATCAAACACCCCCTCCACATTTTTCACCTAGACTAACCTTGCAGCTAGAGAGGGCATTTTGATTGTAAGATAAAGGCAATTTAAGTAAAATAATCTACCCCTAAAGTGATTATTGTATTTCTTTCTTAACGGAGGCCCTCCAGCAGATAGATGCAAAGGAACAGGAGAGGGGTTTGATCCTGTACACTGACGGTGTTGAGTACATGTGGCTATTTTGAACGCCGGGCCTCTTTTTCATTTTTTTGTTCCATTTTCATAATAACATCTTCTTTTCCCAGCATTCCCCTGCGCTGAAATTAGGCATCACAGCTCAGGAGACTACGTTGCATTCTGAATATGAACACAATGGCTTTTCCAGCCTTCCTCTTTTCCTCCGGCCTCTCAAGGCACAGGCGGCTGTATTTGAGCAGGTTCTACTTTCTAAGGACATACGCCATCAGAGGCAAGTGACGGTCAGAACTGGAATCTATATGCAATTTTTTTTTCTATAAGCAATTTTAATGTGTAAAAAAGTTGTTGGTTGTTAACCTTGAGATTGTGCATCTCTAACAAACCAAATCTTTGAGTGCTCTCCCTGGGAAATGATGTTACACATGAGCAGAAAATCCAGGCAAGAAAGGCTAATTGAATGAAGAGAGAGAATTAGGTTAAAAAATAGAGTACAATCTAGTATCACATTTTCACTAGTGTGACTTGAAATGAAGGTGTCTTCAAGTCGCCAGTGATACCAGAGTGTTTAGATGTTGGCTACAGATGGGAACACCTATTGAAATGTGTCTGAAGAAGATTAATAGGGCTTGTCACTGTTGGGAAAGCACTGCTTTGCTGTAAATTTCTACCAGCACAAGATGAATTACCGATGAATGCTCACTTATCAACCCCATCACTATCGTTCGACAGTAAATCAAATTGAGAAGTTATCTGCAATCAGAAAATTTCTTTTTAAAATAGACATACACCTTTAGGCCCTGACTCTTTACTAATCCTACTCACAAAACAATTACGCATCCCATGATGCTTCTTTAGCTTAAACAAAACTGTATCTTAATCATGTATATACTTTTAAGTTCCCATGCAATGGACAGCTGGTCATTGGCAAAGTTTCCCAGTATTTTAACACAGTTACGAAGCCTTCTTGGAAGTGCTCAATGAATATTTCATAAAGTATGTTTTCTTTGAGATATTTCTTTCTTTCCCTTACTTGAAAGGCAAAGAAGAAAGTGCTGTTTTTGGTGTTTTAAACCCTATCTCTGCCACTTCAACATCTCCTAATTCCCTGGTAAGATAAAATTATGAGAGAATTACAAGTTTGGGTAGAGAAAGGGGAACAGGACTGAGTGGATAGCAGTGATAATTGAGGAAATGCATTTTTATTTTTATGATTTCATGGTGTTGCATATGTCTAATTTCTAAGGTGATTTATCTGAGAAACAAATCAGTGGCATTAGTTCCTTTATCACCTGTTAACTGCCTCTAGGCATGGAGAGGCCTTGTGACCTAGGAGTAATAATGTTTTAATAAAACCATCAACCCTTGCATTGTTATAGGGCTCTATTTACAAAAGTTATCCTTACACGCATGACTCGTTGGATTTTTTACCAAAATCCTGCAAGACTGAGATTTTAAATTCCCATTTTGTTGATGAGTAAAGTGAGGCTCAAAGACTTATCTGAGGCTATGGAGCTAATAGGAACAGAGTCAGAATTCATACCTTGGTTTCCTAGGATCCTTTCAGGGTTTTTCACTATGTAAATGAAGAAAATTATGGTGATGCTAACAGCAGTCAACATTTACTATATATATATATATATATATATATATATATATATATATATATATATATATATACCAGAACTACGGTGAGTTTAGGCATGGATTATTATTATTTTTTTAATTAATTAATTAATTAATTTTTGGCTGTGCTAGGTCTTCGCTGTTTTTTCCATGGGCTTTCTCTATCTGCAGCGAGCGGGGGCTACTCTCTAGTTCCCTTTTGTGGGCTTCTGACTGTGGAGGCTTCTGTTTTGGAGCATAGGCTCCAGGCGCATGGGCTTCAGCAGCGGTGGCGCAGGGGCTCAGGAACTGTGGCGCATGTGTTGAGTTGCTCTGTGGCTTGTGGGATCTTCCCGGACCAGGGATGGAACCCGTGTCCCCTGCACTGGCAGGTGGATTCCTAGCCATGGGCTATTTTATTTAATTTCTTATACAACTCTGAGGGAGATACAGTTGCTATTTTCCATTATCCATGAGAAAACAACAACAACAAAAGCAAACCGAAGCTGATGGAGGTCAGGAACTTGCCTGGAACTCACATTGTTAGTAAGCTGGGACACATTATTCAAACCCAGGAAGTCTACGTTCAAAGCCACTGCCCTATCCTATGCTCTTGCCTCCAATTGCAAGGAGTCTTCAGTTGCACAGAGTAGTCACAAGGAATTCTTCTTTTTTTGGTAATATAAAAATCCCTCAGACTCTGAGGCAATGTGTTTTACAAGAATAGATCTTGGTTTGGAAATAGACCTGGGTTTAAATTCCAGCTTTGCCAGTTACCAAATATTTGACCTCCACTGCTTTGGTCTGATCCCTGGGTGGGGAAGATCCCCTGGAGAAGGGACTTGCTACCCACTCCAGTATTCTTGCCTGGAGAATCCCATGGATAGAGGAGCCTAGTGGGCTACAGTCCGTGGGGTCTCAAAGAGTCGGACTTGACTGAGCGACTAAGACTTTCATTTGACCTTTACTTTCTTCATCTCTAAAATGGGGTGCTTTGGTCAAATGAAACTATGGGCATTGCTTTTGGGTGCTTCCCTCTGTCTTGGTCTCTAAAAGGGAAGAGGTGAGGAACAGAAAAGTGATAGCCATGCCCGAGGAGGAGAGTTGGGACCAGTGACATTCGAAGTACTTAGAGAAGGTGTGACTGCTGTCTCTCAGACACCAGTGCTGGGGACACTCAGCATTGGACAAGGTCTCTATTTTCTTCCTCTCTGTTGCCAGAAAGCACTGAATATTTAAGGCAAGGATTTTGTTGTTGTTTAGTTGCTCAGTTGTGTCAGACTCTTTTGCAACCCCATGGACTGTAGCCGGCCAGACTCCTCTGTCCATGCGATTCTCCAGGCAAGAGTACTGGAGTGGGTTACCATTTCCTTCTCCAAGGGATCTTCCCCACCCAAGGACCGAACCCACATCTCCTGCATTGGCAGGTGGATTCATTACCACTGAGCCATCTGGAAAGCCCTAAGACAAGGACAGTTCTTTACAAAACCTTAGAATTTAAAACTTACAAGGAAAACTTTACTTCCCTTATTTCTCAGATAAAAGCAAGAAGAAAAACCTTAGGTCTGGAGAAGCCGGGTGACTTCTGTAAGTTCTCCTAGCTGATTGGTGACCGGGTTGAAATTTGACTCCTTTTCTCTTGGTTCCTAAACCTCCTGTATCTTCCAAACACTATGTTCCTATTCATAAACCAAACCAAACAAAGCAAAACATTTTAGATGATCTGGTCATGTCCTTATTACAAGTATTTCTCCATTTTATCTATTTTTATATGATAATTTGTATGGGTTAGTATTGGTTGTAATATGAAATCTTCCTAGATCTCCACCACAATAATTTTCCATAAAATCTATTAAACTAACCAGCAAAGAGTTGAAGCTGCAGTGAAGAATCACACTAATAAAAATATTCTATAATCTCCATTAGGTCACTATAATATTCCAATCCGTATTTATTACAACCCTCCTCTGATGCTTACATAACCAAAATTGCTAGATTTATATTCTCTAATGGTTCCCCAATGGGAAAAACCTGTGTTTTTTATCTTCCTTTTCCTGTCCCAAATCACCCTTCCACATACATTGGCTTCTTTGGGAAAACCCGTCTGGGTTTAATCAGAAGTTGCAAGACAAAATGTGCATTATTAAGAAATATAAATATTTTCAGAAGCAATCAAAGGGATGAAAGATTGATTCAGCATGTAGATTGGACCTAATTCGAAGCAGCTTTTTTCTAATGAAGGCTACTGGGATACAGAGTCAGGAGTTCTTGTGGCCGCCTTTTGGAAACACCGACCCATTAGAATAATGTCTGCATTTCTCCTGCTAGGTACAGTATGTTGAAATACTTTTTGCAAGGTGTATTCTTTAGTCTCTGGGCTGAGCCACCTTTCTTGCCACCCTTAGGGACTTGGAGTAGTTACCTTTGAGAAATTATGACTAATTTCTTCTCTTTAGAGTTTAGATCAGCAAGCATCTTCCTTTTTACAACTCGGAAGTTGGCTTTGCATTCACTTTCATAAGAACATTTTGGCCTGGAGGCATCTGTATTACAATTTCTTTCTTGGCTTAATAAAAGGTGTCACATTATCTACCTGGTCAATCTCTATCAGCTTTCAAAATAGAGACATGGAAAAACCTAATAAGCCTCATTAAGATATCTGCTTTAAAAACAACAGGCCACCTCATTTAGCATGTTGCTTTGAAATGTCCCAGCAGAGCTGGGTGGTCATTGCTTGAATATAGGTATTGCTAATTTGGGAATTTTTTCAGTCTGATAGCTCTGGAAAAAGAGTCTAATGCGTAGGTGGAATTTTAATATACAAGGGATCAAACCCTGATTGTTGTATTTTGTTTTTGTTTTCTTTTTTTGTTTCCTTTAATCCCACTTTTTGTCCACAGGGTGCTATGTGTGAGAAATGGCTTGATTTTCTTGATATGGTTTACCCATCCACAGATGGAATTCCAAAGAGGACTGAAAATGTCTTTAAAATCAACACAACTCAGGGAGTCCGAGTGAACAAGTTTTCCTTTGTTGTAGGGTATAGTATTATTGGCTGTAGGTTTTTTGATATACATTCTAAATTAGGCCTGCAAAGGCATGCTTCATCTTTAATTCATCACTCTCAGCTGAAAGAGATTAGCAATGTCTAGCACGCACCCCTCGTATGGTGCTGACCTCATCAAGTATGGCCTGAAATTAATTAGCCTCATTCATTCCAAATGGAAAAGGATAATGGAGCAGCATTTTAGAGATGACCATCACAAATTGTATGCAGCATATTTAAAAAGGCTCCTATTTTCAATCCATGTAGATTAAAATTCTTTCCAGGGCTTACAATATGCCAGAGTTATCAAGGACCCAGAGCGAAACCAGAGCAGGTTTCGGGTGTAGATATTTGTGTGTGCGCATGCGTGTGCCAGCGTCCGTGCATGCCCGGTTGTTTGTTGTATGAGTGTTACAGCCTGTGTATAGATGGGTCCATATTTAGCTGACTTGCTGTCTAGGGTGATACCTGGAATACTTGAGTGACAAAAATCTGATATTTCATGCTGTTTTAAATGATCCGGTAATAAAATATGTTAAGTAGATTTTTTTTTTTCTTTTCTTCTTGTTACCATGAAGTGGGCATGCCAGCACAAACTTGCTGCTATTTTCCAGTTAGATGCTATTCATCCTCTAATTTAGAAACCAAAAGCCTCTTAAAGAGATGCTCGATGTTTCTATTCGGAGTTATTTTTGAAACTTTCTTTGTCGTTTCCCAGTCTTTACTGTTAGATCATATTTCAAAACACGATTGAGGACTAACTTGGATTACAGATTCACTTAAATTTATCATCTTTCTAAGATTAGCTGATTTTTTCCCTCTTGGGGATTGACTAAGGAAGGCTAAATTTTTGAATATCAAAACTGCTTTCTTTTCTAGCCAAAATAATCTTGCCTGGGGTTCTTTGGGATTCTCAAAGATGTTGTAAACTTTATTTTTATGACTGGTCATTTGGGGACTACAGATTAGAGGAAGAAAAAAAACCCATGGCCTTTTGTGTATGTATTTACAGGGTTTTTTTTTTTTTTTTTACATAATATAAAATGTGATTAATAAAGATATCAGCAGCACTTAGGGGAAATTTTATCTAATGCACAGTTCTTTAGGGAATTTTTTTTTTTTAAATCCCAAAGTGACTTTATTTAGTTACATTGAAAAGTAGGTATTCCAAGTGATGCAATTGCAAAGCTTCTACTTAACTATTGGAGTGAAAAATGCACTTTCAGGCAATCTTTATAGAGCTCATTGATATGTTAGTCTCAATATGTAAGTTATTTAAGATTATTTTGTCTTAAAACAGAAACTGGAAGCATGTTGCCCATATCTCCGAAAATGTAGGATCTGGAAATTTCTCTAAGCTCACTCTTGCTTAATCTTCTCATCCTAAGGCCCCTTTATTTAATGGACATATATCATTTATATGCCTAGGATCATCAATCACAAACTGTGAACCTATCATTTTGACATAAAAGATCTATCCTTAAATCCCCCCAAACATCTAGCATATAATTTGAGGAAATTAGCTAAAGTCTGGGCTTCTGACTTCTGGGGAGAAGATACGTAAAAATGGAGAAAGCTTGTATTATACAAATTTGATTTTAAAGTCATGGTTTAGGTGAGCCAGGCATTAAAAACTGATGCAAGTGCAGATCTTTAAATGTTGACAGAAATAGATAATTTTGTTAATTATTATCTGGTCAACTTGGAATTTCATGGCTAATGAACACAGTATGAAATAAAGGAGAATATTTGCAAAAATAGCATGACTCATTAAAGTGTATATTACCAAAACTATATTTTCTCACAGGTATTTATTATTGAGACAAGGAAATTCATATGCTCTAAAATATTGCAATTTGCTTAAATATTGAACAGCATGTCTCAATTTTTATTTTAAAAATGTTTTTTATCAACTGAGGTGAAAATGGCAGGAAAACCATAAATATAAGGATTAAGGCTGCATGAAATTTGAGTTCATTCAAATGACAAACCCGAAGTAAAACTCAGATGAACCTACCAAATTTCATTTGGTATCCACCTGAAACTATAAATCCTCTTTTGGCATTTGAGAGTAGAAAGGAGGTTCACCTAAAATTCAAACCAGGTTTTCCTAAAGCTAACCCAGATTCACTCACTTTGGGGTAAACTATAGTTGCATTTTGTGTTCATAATAAAACTTTCATCCCACTTTAGCTAATGATGAATAGATGATGGGCTGGGAAAGAGAACTAGATGTTTTTGGAATTACTGCTTTGTCCTATTTTATTTTGTCTTTCCTATAAGTTTCTGAGGTAGGGGAGAACAGTGTGTGAAGCTCATTTTCAATGGTACTTGTGGAGATATGACCACATATGAGAGACCAGAGTGGGAATCAACAGTTAAACACACATATGATTTTTTAAAAAAGGAGAATCTAAATGAAATATCAGTAACTTACATTTCTTGAGTACTTACTATAACCAGGCACCATTTTAAGTATTTTGCATGTATTAACTCAGCTGACCATAACAGTACCAGACAAACACTATTATCTCCATTTTGGAGATAAGAAAGACTAGGCACCGGGAAATTACGTAACTTGCCCAAGGTTACACTGCTCCTAAAAGGGATTTGAACCCCAGCATGTTGGGTTCTGGAATCTCTGTACTTAAGCACAATGCTATCCTGCCTCCCTAGAAAAATTGTAATTTCGATGTTGTCTGGAAAACAAACTGCTACAATGATACGTGGCAGAAGCATTTTCCCATTTTTAACTGTTGAGAACGGTAGTAAATGTAATGGCAGAAACCAAGGGAGAGAAAGCTCATTCTTGTCTAATCTCCTTATCCCAGAAGTAGGAAGGGAGTTGAAGGCTCAAATCTCCCTGAAGTCTTTGCTGAGTTTCTACTTGGAATGCTACATATGTAGAATACTTGAATGCCACAGAGATGGAGATAAATGGGGTGGAATTCAAGGGAAAAAAACGAAAAAATGACAGGGTAAGAGGATGACTGGGGAGAGAAGATCAAAAGAGCTAAGAAAGGAAAACTTGGAAAAGCAAGAGTTAATCTAGAACTCAGTAGCACTCTAGAGATATCCAGAAGAAAAACCAAGGCCTACAAATGTCACCAGGGAGATTGGAAATAGGTGAAGAGGAAGGTCTGAGAGAAAAACAAATTAAGGGAACTCAGTTAGATTTTGTCATGTTCTTGAAAGACCAGTAATGAAAGCTATATATATTTTTTGCAATACTAAAGCCCAAGCCAGAAATTTCACAGGAAAACAAAAATGTATTCCCTGCCTTATGTAGGCTGAAGCAGAAAGATGTTGTTGCTGTTTAATCACTAAGTTGTGTGTAATTCTTTACAACCCCATGGACCGTAGCCCTCCAGGCTCCTCTGTCCGTGGAATTATCCAGGCAAGAATACTGGAGTGGGTTGCCATTTCCTCCTCCAGGGGATCTTCCTGACCCAGGGATTAAACCCGTGTCTCCAGCTTGGCAGGCAGAATTTTACCCCTGAGCTACTGGGGAAGCCTGAAGCAGAGAGATAGGCATATATATATATATATATATATATAATATAAATACTTTATATATTACTATATAATAGTAATATATATACATACTATTACTAATACATATACTATTATAACATAGGGATTTTTAAAACCATATATATGGATTTTAAAAAGTGCTTGACATCATAATCATATGTAGAGAAAGTCTCTCAGTTGTGTCTGACTCTTTGTGATCCCATGGGCTGTAGCCCACCAGGCTCCTTTGTCCACGGAATTCTCCAGGTCAGAATGCTGGAGTGGGCAGCCGTTCCTGTCTCTAGGGGACCTTCCCAACCCAAGGATCGAACCCAGGTCTCCCTCATTTTAGGCAGACTCTTTACTATCTGAGCCACCAGGGAAGCCCAGTCATATGTAGCCTGCCCCCGTAACCTTTATATTCACTTCCTCATTTAATCCTGATGGTGAGTTTGTCAGGTTTACATTATTAGCTCCATTTTGCAGACATGAAAATCGAGGCCCCAGGGGGTTGTGTTACCTGCCCAGGGTCCTGCAGCCTGTGGTCCCCCCATAGTATCCCAAGCTTCGTCTCCTCCCAGAACATCACACACTGTCTTCTCACACACAGCATCCCCAGGACTTCTCCTAGGAGATGACGTCAGAGAACAATTGGTTTTAGGCCAATTTCACTGCGGTGCATCACTCCCGGGGCACACGCTTAGAAGAACATGCTCTGCCGGAATGGGACACAGCCCGGTTTCTGGCGGGTATCCTCTAAGAGCTGGCCTGTCTGCTCAGCTCTCGCAGAAGCTGTGTATGTTAAGTAAACCCTCCGAAGTTGGCTTGCATGGGGAGCAAACGATAGATGGGCATCATTCGAACGTGGACTGGAACACTCCAAGCAGACCCCCAGCCTCCTGTGTTCACAGGCCCCCAGATGAAATCACCTGGCTGTTTATAGGCATCTCAGTGCTGATGAAAAGACTGAGTTACGCTCCATACTTTTCCCTGCCAAAGGAGAAAAGTTCCAGGTTCTTTAAAAAGTATGTAAAGCATCTGATCTGAAAAGTGGCAACAACATTTGGGACCAATTACTCAGATTAAGAGGCAACAATGCTCTGTTTACACTTCGTAGCCAAGAGCCGTTTGGCTCTGGCCCACAAGCAGGAGATTGTAAATTATAGAAATTTCAGCCTAACGTTGCCGTCTCTTTTGACCTGTGTGTCTGAGGGTAGAGAGAATCAGCTAGGAAAGCCCTGTTGTTACTTGCCTTAAAATGTCAATGAACGGGAAACGGAGTGTTGTCTTCCCAGGTAAGACGTTTAACATAGATCCTCTGTGAGGAGAGCATGCATTTTCTCACTCAGGGAAGGGTCTAATTGACTGAGGATGCTGTGTCAGGATGTGGTTTTTCAGTTTGCTACTCCTCAAAAATTATTTTTGCAAAAGAAGTTAAAACTAAAGGCTCTCTGACATCTTTTGCTTCACTACCATTGCATTCCACTTTAACACTGTTTTCCAGTATGCCGTGGATTAATCATTAACAAACGGGAGTTGGTGGCATTATTACTGTGAGAACGCACAGACACAGATCATGCAGGCAAAAAAGAGGCCTCAGCTGGCCAAAACGTGGAGGCTGAAAGGAGTTGGAATCATATGGGACTGAGATTTCCTTTTCTCCCTTCACTAAGGAGGCCAGCCCCCACTGCATGTAATCCTGATGATTCCAGAAGTTTGGGGAAAATTCTCGTCTTTCTTTTAACGTAATCCTGATGTTAAGGGCTTGACCTTGCCGGGGGGAAAAGGAACCACAGGGGTCAGACCACAAGAAGAAATGAGAGGCATCTATTCCTGAAGCACAGACCCGTGGAAAAGACGAGTCACTATTTTACCAATAGCTGAAATGCACGTGTGCAGAGGTTCATAATTCAAACACTTTCAATATCACATTTAGACCATCAAGCTGGACACATCACAGGCAGGGAGTGAGTGGGCTCTCTTTTTTGAAGTTCTACAGGTTGGATAATCATTGAGGTGCAAATGTGATTGGGGTTTTGATTGTGAAGTATTATGGAAATCTTAGGGTTGGAAAACTTTTTGTTTTGTTTTGTTTTGGAAAACATTTGTACCCAAGAATCCAGTGTCCACTTCATGGAGGACTCTCTTCTGAGGCAACTCATATTTGAGGACAGTCCAGTCCCCTTGGATGTCAGCATATATATGTATATATTTCATAAAAACTGATCAACAATCAACTGAATTCATTTTGGATTCTTCTGACCCTGGCTGGTCTATCTCAATAATTTACCATTTTCTGCAGTGTCAGAGCTTCCTGACATCTACAATTAACTCACAAATTAACTTAGAAATGATAGTAAGCGCTCAGCCAAATGATAGAGTGGCCACTGGGGACTAGGCTAATTTTCTCAAATAAGGTTAGGACCAAGCTACTCTGTAACAATGCTAAGGCTGGTGTGTAGGAGCAGTTCTTCAAATGTGAGCAGGAATCTAGGTGTGAGGGGGAGATGTTATCAGCATCTAATTCTGTTGGTTACTCAGTCCTCTGATATTTTTGCATCTATGAAACAGGGATAACCGGTTTTTAAAACGCCATGGAAACCTTAAATGAAGGCTCCATAATGGAATCAAGAAGTCACGGAACGGTTCCCTTGGAAGAAAGCTTGGAGAACACTGGTCCAGCTTCCCACTAAAGCCACACATCTGGAAATGGGCAGATGGGCAGGCAGACACGGATTTTTAGGACTTGTAAACTCAAGTCAGGTCACGTAAATATGTGAAGACCTGGGTGAAGCCTGCCACTTAGTCCTGGCCGACCACCTAGACAGATGGGAGCGAGAGGGGTCCTTTTTCTGAGGCTGCCACTACTGGGGGCTTCGTTTTTAGAAAGTTTTGTTCCTTCTATGGGAACCAAAGGGCTTCCCAGTTGGTGCAGTGGAAAGAATCTGTCTCCCAACGCAGGAGATACAAGAGATGTGGGTTCGATCCCTGGGTTGGGAAGATGCCCTGGGGCAGGAAATGGCAACCCACTCCAGTATTCTTGCCAGGAAAATTCCGTGGACAGAGGAGCCTGGCAGGCTACAGTCCATGAGGTCGCAAAGAGTCCACGGGTTTGCAGAGAGTTGGACATGACTGAACACACACAAATGGGGACAAAAACCATGTCCCTGGAGCATCTTTCTACAGAGTCGGAGTCTGTCCTCAGAAGCAGTACAGCTGAACCTCATCCCTACACCATATGGCAGACTTTCAAACCCTTCAAGATTACTTTCATTCTTCCCCCATCCCCTTGGCTAAATTCCCCAGTTTCCCATACGATATGGACTCAGAAGTTTTGTCTTCCTGAGTTGGCCTTAGTTTCTCAGAGTCTCTTAAGAAGCATCCAGAAACAAAATATTCAGAAGTCTCGTGTCCAGTGTTGTGTACCATGCCATGTGACTTTAATCAGAACCCTGGTCAGGGAGGAATCCCACACTGTGGAGTCAGAGCTCAATCACCAAGGAGCGTGTAAGGAGGGATTTATTGCATTTAAGAATGCCTCATGTTTATCCCCATTAAATTGCATTTTGTTTTGGCTTTTTGGTGGCTTTTAGAGTCTGTCCCTCTCATCTTTTGTTCCTTACAAATTGCATTAGCATGTCTCTTACAGCTTTGTCCAATCATTGATCTGCATATTACAGAAGCCAGTGTTTCTGGGGTTTTTAGGTTCTTTGATGTCACTAGTAATTATGTTGAAAATAGAAGTTTATTTCTTCAACTAGCTCATAAGCAGTGGTTAACAGTAGGACCTCTGCAAACTAGATTTGCCAGGATTTAAATCCTGGGTCTGCTGATATACCAGGAGCATGGGCTTGGGCATGTTGATTTGCCTGTTCCTCAGTTTCCTCATCTGTAAAATGGGGGGATAATAATATATGATTGTTTTGATGATTAAATGAGTTAATATATGTAAAGCACTTAGACTAGATGCTTTTTCAGGTACATAGCATGCACTGTTTATTATACAATGAAAATAAATCAAGACAAGGTTCCTAAGGATAGGGTCAGTTTCTCATTCATAGCTGTATCTCCAGAGACTAGCACTGTGCCTGGAATACACCTAGGGCTAAATAAATTGGGCATGTGGAAAAGTGAGTTTCCATAGTGTTCTGGACACTAGATGCAGACAGATAATATAAACAATGCTATGGTTTCCAATGCTAACAGACTTTCAGTTCCATTCGGTTCAGTCGTGTCTGACTCTTTGCAACCCCATGGACTGCACCACACCAGGCTTCCCTGTCCATCACCAACTCCCTGGAGCTTGCTCAAACTCATGTCCATTGAGTCGGTGATGCCATCCAACCATCTCATGAAATTGTACACCATTCAACTTCAGGCCATCATCGGACTGGTTCTTTTGTCCCTAATTTTTCTAGGAACGATCATGATTGTCACCAGTGTCTTTACTGATACGAATCTGTTATGTCTCGGTTTAGCTCAGAAGACCAGAAAAATCAGACACTGACATTAACTCTCAACTCAGAAAAAGGGCAAGAGTACTGTTAAGTTTTGCCTGCACCAATGGGAGAGGTGACACTGTTTTTAGCATGCAAAGTCTCTTAACCCAAGAATCCTAGCGTTCCTCACTCAGATCTTTGTGTTTAAACTTTTGTAGATTCCCCAGCCGTAGGCAAACTCCTTCCAAAAGACATGCTAAACAATTTAAACGTTTGAAACGGCATCCACATCCCCAGTGTGGAAGTTTCCGCATCTGCGTACCTTTCCATTAACACCCACAATGAAGAGCTAACATCAGGGTAGGTCTTGATTTAAGTGCATAGCAACATAATGCCCGCCCCTCCTCCCGCCCTCCTCCCCTCTTCAGCTTCCGGGTGTTAAACCAAGTTCTCCTCGAGTTGCAAATTTAAATCGTTCAGAGATACCTTTTACAGGGAGTTCTCTTTGAACTTCTGTCCAGGCTAATTCAAACACGTTCGGTATTTTCCTCCTTCTCCATTAACACGGTGGAGCTCAAAGAAGAAAATTCACCAGTGTTTTCTCCTTTGTACGTGTTCAATAGGTACCCCTGCAGCAATAAGCCGGAGGAGGAGCCGGTCTGCGAGAGCAGGGGCCACCGGTAATAGGATCCGGGGTTGTTGTGTGTGTAAAGTGCTAACACTTTTGACAGCCACCATCCTAAAGGGGTGTAGCGAGTCATTGGGAATTTGTACACAGACTGCCCTATCCATTACGCTTCGCCCATATCATACCCATAATCTCCCAAGGCAGAGATGCTATTACACTCAGTGGGCCAAGGGCTGCCCGCGCTTAGATACACACAACTCCCACTGACTCTGTGCTACCGACGTACTTCAATGGGACTTGTCAGCGGCATAAATTTAGCTCAGTACAGTCACCACCGCAGCGGGCGCAGCCAAACAGAGAGACCTGGCTGCGTGTTAAAAAGGCTGAGGAAGAACAAAAAAGCTGCCAGTTTTCATAGGAAATCTTATCCCTAGAGCAGGAAGAACTGTAGCCTGATACCCGCCACACAACCCTCATCCCACAACCTGCCGATTCCAGCCTGGAACTTGGAAGCAGCCGAAACAGAGAGGGCATGAAGAAAAAAAAAATTAAAAAATGGCCTGCTACAGGGCCTAAAACTGTGCTTTGCATCCAACCTGATTATGTGAGGGAAAAATTCCCCATAGATGATTCTCGGAACATTTATCAAAATTTCAAGGAACATCTTGGAACAAATGACCCTCTTTAAATAGAGAATATTTAAAATACATACCACAAGGTCATAAAGATGGCCAGCTCTTGAAAGCCGCCTGTCTATTTTGAGTCACACACAGGTGTCGTGGGCCTTGTGGTATATAGTATAGCATTTCTTTTTGGCCGTTTCATAATGTTTTTGCAATGGTGTCTAATGTAATTCTTTGAGAGGTCTTTCTTGGCTTTACAGGCAACCCCAGATCATACCTCATAAGCGATGAGTGTCACTGACCACAAGGCCAGCCTACAGTAAACTCCAGGATTTAATCTGTACTCTGAGCCCTTGCCACTGCAGACAATGAAGTCTATTCATAATCACAGAAAGGTTGGCGAGCAGGGCCTGGGTGCCAATCCATGGTTCGCGTCACACTAGTTGTGTGTCTTGGACATATCCCTTCCCTGGTTTTCTCATCTGTGCAGAGAGTCCCAGAAAAGATGTGTGAAACAGCATAAAAGCTCCATCAAATGGATGAATCCATGTGTCATAGAGTGTGGTACATAGTCATACTGTCTGGGCTTCCCAGGTGGTGCTAGTCATAAAGAACCCGCCTGCCAATGCAGGAGATATAAGAGATGTATGTTCAAGCCCTGGGTTGGGAAGATCCTCTGGAGAAGGGTATGGCAACCCACTCCAGTATTCCTGTCTGGAGAATCCCCATGGACAAGAGGAGCCCGGCGGGCTACAGTTCGTGGGGTCCCAAAGAGTTGGACAGGACCGAAACGACTTAGCACACAGCACACAGGTACTCAAGAAAAGCCTCCTCCTCCTATTTCTTTTTCCTCTCTTCTTCCCCAAGACAGTCTAAGAAGTTAACTGCTCATGCAAACCCAGGTCTATTAAGAAAAATACTGCATTTCAAGAAAATAAATATTTCCCCAAGAATGATAAATGGTCACATATGTAGCAGAGCACATTTAAAGCTATCCTCATCCTTTGATAGTTGTTACAGAACAGATAAGAATAATCTATTCAAAAGGAAAATAAAAAACTAAAGGGTAAGGAACCAAATTAGACGTTTACTTAGATCTGATTAGTGGCTCCTTCCAATGGTGATTTGAGCTGAGTTTAGGATCCCTGAACTGTTAATGTGCACTGGTGAGAGGTGACCATATTAAGAAGCTGAATGCATAATTCATTCAAAGCTCACATAGATTGTCTTAGTTTGGGAAAGAACAAACTCAGGTGCAATTCCATTAATGCAGCAAAACTAGTATGTTTCATGATAACAAGTTTAGGTATAGGAAACTATCTTTCTCCTGGATAAATTTAGTTTTCTTGTCATTTCATTTTTTTCCTTTTCGTTTTTTTCAATATGAGGATCCTAGTTCACAGTAGAATTAATCATGTTAATCATGTGTTAAAAAATTACATCACTCTAAAAGACTTCCATTCATTCTAAAAAAGGTGGTCTTGATCAGATTTTTATAAGAATGCATTCTTGAATAGGAAAAACCGCACTAGGTAAATTTGAAAAGTATGAGTAATTCAGGGAAAAAGTCATGCATTTCTTTTTATGTTTTCAGATATAAAAATATTGCTCTATCATTGTTAAGTAACTCCCATTGGCACATTTAATTCTCTGAAGGCTCTGATGGGAGATGCAATATCATGTTTATTAGAAGAAAGTAACAACTGAAGTTTAATAAATTTGGAAAAAGCACATGCAAGTTTGTGTGTGTAGGAGCTGAATTTTTTCAGTTATCTCTGGTTTGAAGTTTTGCAGTTAGAAATGTTGAAAGCGAAAAGAAAAATTGAATTTGCACCAAGTTCAGGGGATTTGAAGAGCTTGTATGTAAAACTTTGGTAGTGGTGGTGACCATGCAACCAGTTCTATTTATGTAAGAAAATCAGCAGAAATACAGCAAGCTTTACTCTAAATATAAGCTGAGGTCATAAATCAGGCTGTAAATGGAAAATAAAATGGATATACACACATCCAAGTATACATGATAAATTCTTTAAATTCTCTTTGTTTCATCAAAGAGAAGAGAAAAATAATAATAAAATTAAGCTGCCTTCCGCCTTCCAATGCTCCTCCTTTCATGTGGAGCTGATTGTAATAGTGGCCTCTTCAATCTGGCTAAATTTTGTGGTTAGTAAATTTTGTTTAACAGAAATTCTTTTTAAGATACAAGGTCTGTCCCCTCTTCATGCACATTTGCCTCCATCTGACTGATCCTTGCCGTCCGTCTCAGGCAGGTCAGGTCAGAGCATTGCATCAGCCTGCGACGAATGGATTTAGGACACGAAGCATTTCCTCAAAAATAAAATTCCCTGTGAAAACTCCGCAGGAACAACAAATACATCAGAAACGCGTTAGGGGAAGAGTGCCAGAAGTCAAGCTAAAATGAAGGCCGAATCCTTGAGATCAGGGAGAAGGGGAAAAGGGTCAGACAGAGAGAGAAGTGAAAGGAAAAGCAGGGCAGGAGGAGAGAAGGGACCCAAATTAGAACAAGAGGCGATGCTTATTAATAACCTTGCTGACCCACGGGCCCCTGACACAAAATGCATTAAGTATGGTTGGGACACTCTGCTCTGTCACTCACAGGAGAAGCGTGTGAAATGGTGTTGGAAGAGCAAAAAACAGCCAGGATAAGGTAAGGGCGTGGACTCACGGGGTTGAGAAGTTCCCTTTCTTCTCCTGCAGCATCCTCTCTGGGCAGCCTACCTCACACCTCCACGCTTCCAGCCAGCTAGGATTTAAAACACACACATGAAACCATGTTTTTCTTGAATGCAAAATATAACACACGTCCTGGAATTCCTTGGCAGTCCAGTGGTTACAACTCCTGACTGGGCAACTAAGATCCCACAAGCAGAGCCACCTGGCCAATTAAAAAATGAATAAATAAATACACGTTCATCGCAGAACATTCGGAAATTACGGAAAAGCAAGGAGAAGTCAATAATTCTTCTAGTCCCGCTGCTTGTGTATATCATTGTCAGTACGTGGATACACATTTTCTCATCTTTTTCCTCTGCTTTCTTACATGCATATATTCGTATGTTGGAAAAGTACAACTGAGGCCCTGGTGTCATCCACTGTTTTAGAATCTGGTTTTCTTATCTGACTAGTCCTAAGAGATCTTTGCAAGGGTTATTAAAACTATTATAAAACACGATTTTTATGTTGGCATCATAATTCCTTATTTGATGGTGAATTCATTTGAACTCTAGTTAGATATTCATGGAATGTTGTAAATTTTTGCATTTTAAAATGTTTGTGTGCATCTCTGTTCACTCTGAAAATAACTGTGAGTGAAATTCCTGGGTCAAAACCTTTTTAGGGGGCTATAATTTGCAGAGTTGCCCTCTGAAGTATTTATGCCAGTTTATATTCCTCCTGCCGTGAAAGAGAATCCAGAACTCACAAACCATCATTAATTGTTCCCAAACTGAGATACTTAGATCCTACTGTGATCCTTACTTCCTTGATTATCTGTGCTGCTAACTTCAAGTTTATCGGCTGTCTTGTTTTGTATGCATGTTATTTGCCTGTTATTTTAATTTCTATTTATTTAAAATTGGAAAAGTTGTATTTAATTTTTCAATGGTGTTAGATCTTTACATGTTAAAGATGTAAAAATTCTTTACATAGTGCATTTATTAACCCTTTCACTCTTGCCCATTGCAAACATTTCTCCATGTTGTCACTCAATTTTTTTATTGTTAATGGATTTTTAATGTATATGTTTGTCAATTTAAATACACAACTATTTTCATTTAGTCTTTCTTCCTCTGCTTTTCTGCTTAGAAAGGCCTTGAACATCTCAGGGTCAGAGAAATATTAACCTGTATTTTCTACTAGTATTTTTGTGGCTCTTGTTATTTAAAGGAAAAAAAAAAAACACTTAAATCTCTCATATATTTGGTCTGTGTGATAAGAATCTATTTCCTCACTGATCTAAATGTTGCTATTTATTGGACCTATTTCTGTATTTTAGAATTTTATTCATTATCTTTCTGTCTTCATCACTTCATTTGCCAAAACCCTCCTTTTTTTTTAATCACAATTTAAGGATATGCTTTCATATCCAAAGATGCACGTGTTTTTTTTTTTTCCTTCATTACAATTAGTTTTCTGGGTTATGCCTCCCTATTTGCTATCCCATAAGAACTCATCAAGTTCAAAATGTAAGAGAAGACAATTGATACAGCAGTGTGTGAGGATTTGAAGTCTTTAATACTGAGTTTTTTCATTTAGAAGTAAAGCAAGTCTTCTCATTTATTTTTTTCATGTGAACTCCTGTTAAAGTTGTAGTTTCTTCATGCATTTTTCAATGTGCGTGGTGTCAAATTTATTCACTGCTACTGTGAATACAATTTCTCTGTTAAATCCTATAGCTGTTTTCTGAGGAAAATGATTTACTTATGCATTTTTATTTTGCATTTTTCCCCTTTACTGGTTTCTTATTCAAAAGAATTTGCCAATGGATTCTTCTACAGATAATAATTTTGTCCCTTTCCTTCAAATTATATAATTTCTTCATTTTCCCAATCTTTTTACAAAAGAGTCAACTTCCACAGTATTTAAATTATTCTTTATTCAGAATGCCTACAGTATTTTACTACCATGTATAATGGCTTGAGTATAATGTATTTTGGAAGGGCTCTGGCTTTTAGAATGTGTTCAAGGCTTCAAATTTCGATCTCCCTTCCTGAACCTTCTGTCTACTGGTCTCACTGTATATCTCCCAGCCCTCTCTGCCCAGTACTGAACGAGTCTTAATACACAAGTGTTTTATCTCTATATAGACAATTTCATCACTTACCTACCACATTTCACTGTGGGAAAGTTCACCTTCAATTCTCAGGCCAACACATCTAAACCACTATTGTTTTACTTAGTGCTTCCCATGAAGCTGCCAGGCCATTTTCTGCCAACTTAGAAGTTAGAGTCTTGTGTAAGATTTTTTTTTTTTAAGTTTGCATTTAAAGAAAACGCTAAACTATTTTCTCACATAGAAATTATCATTTCATTTGAATTTGCTGACTTTTTGCCAGTGAAAAGTAAAAATAACGTGGATTTTGCATATGCCATGCAAAAAGGCTTGGCTCCCTGGGTTCCACTGGTGAGAACACAGTGTGAAAATAAGAGGAAAAGAGTAAGAGTGATAGTTTGGGATCTTGCCCGGGGTTACAATATGGGAAGGACGAAGGGTGAGGCCCTGTAAGATGGGGATGGAGTTGGTCTCTGAATCGCCCTGAGTCTTCATTTCTTCAACTCTAATTTTGGGCCATTGCCTGCCTTGCAAACGTAATACGGGAATGAGAGACAACGTGTATAAGGCGTTTTGGAGGACGCTTGGCAACTAGTGGGCACTTACTGAGACAAACTGTTGGCTTCTGGCTAGGTTTGAAGGGAAGGATTTGGGCCACATTATAGGTAACAAAATGGAAAGAAGATACCCTTCTTTACTATAAATTTCTACATAGTTAACCTCAAGTCCACCCAAGGACTTTAGGATTTAGCTAATAGTCGGTGCTTACCTAGGGGTGCCATTCTTAAACCGTGCCTGCCCACCACCACCTCCCAAGGAGACAGACACTGTTACATTTGTTTCTTCTCTTCTGTCTGGCGTGATCTTTTCCGTGAGTGCCAAATATCACTGGAATCAAACTTTTATCCCACCTTGATGAAGCAGGGGCTCCAAATGTTTAGATTTCCTCTTCCACGAAGGGGGACCAGAAGGGATCCTTGTTTTGTTAATACAGTAGGTAGTCCTTGTGGCCATGTGCCTGGCATTTAAGGACTTCCTTGTCAGCATGTCTTCGCTTTTCCAATTTGTTAGCCTAGAGAACATGCTTATTAGTATCAAACTTAAGCCTTTGCCAAGGCAGAGTGAAAACTTTCTTCTCTCTTTCCCAAAGTGAAGTTAGAGATCTGATTTTTTTTTTTTTTAACGTGGTGGGAGGTTTCTGTATTATTATTGTTTAAAATCAATTTCCTTTACTCCATATTCTTTTCCTGTTGTTTATTTTATCTGTCTTTCTCTCCCAGAGGAGCAGCATTAAGGTCCCCATTTGGTTTTTATTAGTGTAATCAGTTAATAGCTGTTCTATAATGCTTTACTTATTGTGTTAATTTTCTGTACTTATGTCCAGAGGCAGCTTCCTGGAAGACCACATTTAAAAAAATAGAAGATCTAACTTTCTTCTTTAATGGGTCCAGCAGCCATTTATAGTTTCAGCTAAGATTACTGAATACTGTTGATTTACAAGGTCATTGAAAAGATATATAAACTGCAGCTACTATTTTAAATATATCTATAGAAGCCTTAAAAACCCACTAGTCTGGTAAAGGTACAGACACTAACCTCAGTACCTTAGTCTCTATTATTCGACTTCTCTGTGTTTGTCTTGAAAAAGTCAGAGCTATGGGTATATGCTATTCTGTGTACTTGTCATTTTCCATGCTTTAGCTCAGTGCTTGGCGGGACCCAAGAGCCGGGAATGGAGATTCCATTCATCATCTGCTCCTCTCTCCTGAGGCTTCTCCAATCTCTGCCCCTTGGGGCCCATGTGTATACTGTGCCAGTCACTGCATGCTAAACTCTGGGTCCCGGGACTACTGTCTGATTGTTGGGGATTTTAACGGAGTGGACCTTACATGAACGTTAGTATTCATGGGACTAGTTCTCAAATTAAAACACAAGCTTCAAAGCAGAGCACAGGGACAAACTACCTTACCTGAAGGATGACAGAGAAGATACGGGTGATCCACGTGACAGGTTGGGCTCCCATGTTAGGTTGCAATTGGAATTAGGTGGAGGCATGGAAGTGAACACAGCTCAGTGATCAGCATCGTGGGTTCTAGATCTGCCTCTGGGGTGACTTAGCTTTTAAGGTTTTTAGGGGCCTCGATTTCCTCCTCTGTAAAACAAAAGTTAGGAAGAAAGTTCAAAGGTTCCTCCACTTACAGTCTAGGCAACGTTCAGTCAGTGATCTGTCTGGGCATCAACTCAGGGAGGATAGATTATCAACAGGCGATCGGATCAGGATTAGACTGCTTCCTAGTTATTGCTGAGTCTCTGTCTCTGATGGGCAAGCTCTTGGCACAAAACGGAGCCCATCCACACTTTTATCGAATGTTAGTTTTTATTGTGAGGCCAAAGTAAATTTCTGTTTGAGACGTGGTTCCCACAGTACTATGACTGTGAGTTGCAGAGAGGGGAACACTGCAAGGAAGTCCTAAGTGCTAACCGTGTGACCCGGGGAAGTCAGCTCCTCTCTTAGTCTCTTCCCCTTCATCTGTCATATAACGTGTTTGGAGATGAGTCAGCAAAGTAGCTTCAACTAAGAAAGTCAGTGACCTTGTAAGAATTGCCTGTGTTAAACAAGTGCAAAGGGTCAGATGCGCCCCAACACCTGGTACCCACAGCAGGCAGAGGTTGCTACCCGTGATTCAGTGCTCCCTGAGAAGCTGTACACGAGCTTGCCAGGGGACAGGCTGAGAAAGGGAGGATGGGAAGGGGATCTGTAGGCAACGGGCTGACTGGGAATTCTAAAGCAAGCAAGGAAATGACACCTCCCGTAACTGCCTGATTTTGAGCGGCATGATGTATCAAATGCTGTTTTTAAATCCGTTCAATGCCCGGCTCTTAGCACCATGCCCCACTGGTTTTGTCTGTTTCTGTATCATGCCGGTGATGGTGGTGTTTGAGGACGTTCCTTTTAGGCTGTGCCATCAAAGAGGGCGATGGGAGGCAACCCAGCAAAGTCAAAGCAAATTCAAAAGAAAGAGGGGAAAAGCCATATACATTTCAATGGAAGTACTTTAAGGCATTTCAAGTAGGAGTCTGAGAAATAATTACAAAGTTTAAAAAGAAGAATCTTAACTTTGATCTGATTTTCTTCTGTAAAGCAATTAAGTGCATCATTTTTCTAATCTGAAACTGAAAATTCTAGTGGTTGGACCCAGATGCTTTCATTTGTGTCTTGGGATTTCTATAATTCCCCCCTTCCCCCACCAAAAGTTAAAAAAGTTATTGAGGTGATTTTCCAGAGGGATTAATGCATAAAGCATCTGCTGCTCAGCTCTCATAAATACTATAGCAGCATAGACTAGCTAGATTCAAATGATGCAAGTGTCCAGTTAACAGCACTAAACTAAGAAATCTATAAAGTTGATTTGATGGAGATGAACTGTCAAGGTACAATTGGAATTTTCCCTTCCAATCATTGTTGGGGTTTTAATGGAAAGGCACCCAACATGGACTAGTAATCCTGGCAGTAGTCCTCAAATTCAAAGAGAGCTTCAAAGCAGAATGTAGGGACAAATTAACTTAATTAAAAGATAACAAGGGAACTAAATACAAAAAAGGAATGTGATAGATTGAGCCCCAATGTTAGGTTATTTCTTCTCAAAATTTTAAACCCTAAATCCTCCATGAAAAGTGAAAGTGAAAGTCGCTCAGTGATGTCTGACTCTTTGGGACTGTATAGTCCATGAAATTCTCCAGGCCAGGATACTGGAGTGGGTAGCCTTTCCCTTCTCCAGGGGATCTTCCCAACCCAGGAATCGAGCTCAGGTCTCCTGCATTGTGGGCAGATTCTTTACCAGCTGAG
Organism: Okapia johnstoni; assembly: GCA_024291935.2. NCBI lineage: Eukaryota > Metazoa > Chordata > Mammalia > Artiodactyla > Giraffidae > Okapia > Okapia johnstoni. The sequence goes on from CM044326.1 coordinate 8,812,870, forward strand.
CCACCAGGGAAGCCCAAGAATACTGGAGTGGTTAGCTTATCCCTTCTGCAGCAGATCTTCCCAACCCAGGAATCGAATCAGGGTCTCCTATATTGCAGGTGAATTCTTTACCAGCTGAGCCACCAGGGAAGCCCTCCATAGTTCCTATATATAAATGCTAGACTGTCAGTTCCTTGATGGCAGATAAAAGGTACTGTTCTCTTTTTGCTTCCCAGTAACCAGGCTTCCCTTGTAGCTCAGCTGGTAAAGAATCTGCCTGCAATGCGGGAGATTTGGGTTCGATCCCTGGGTTGGGAAGATCTCCTGAAGAAAGGAAAGGCTACCCACTCCAGTATTCTGGCCTGGAGAATTCCATGGACTATACAGTCCATGCAGTGGCAAAGAGTTGGACAGGACTGAGTGACTTTCACTTTCACCCAGCATGTAGTTCTTCGCACATGATATATTTCTGTTAAATGTTTGTGAAATAGTGGAATAAAAACACTGTGTTAACTTTTAAAAGGTGTGGCATATTTCCCCCACAGTAACTAGATGGATTGACCACCTGTGTACCCACTAGGAATCGGAGCAGAGTTGGCCTCTAGGCTCAGTTTGGCCAGTGCTCGTCTAATCTTCAGAAAGGGAGAAACTTCAGCTTCATATAGCAGTGTGGCTTTCTGGATTCTTTGGACACCTAAGATATGGCAGGCTTTGGGCCCCAGCTGCACGTGGTGACACTTAGCTGAGGCGCAGGAGCAGCTGCCTGCATTACACAGGGTTCCTTCCAAGTTGCCACCATTCCCTAGCATATGACTCCAGGCCAGTTTCACTTTTTAATTTACCAGCCTGGTCCATGGGACAGGCTCTCAGATCAGGAGGGAATCTTTGGTCTGCTTTGCATCAATGCTAGCTTCAAATGGGGTTAAAGATCTGAGTGTGGGCTTAACTGTTTTCTCCGGGTCCATGAAAAGAGAAAGCGCACTTCTAGGTACTAAGCTTGGAGGGTTGGTCTTTACTACATTCATTGCTATGACTTGTCTGTGCTCCAGGGGCGTTAGAGTGGTCTTGGAGTTGTGGATAATCCTCATGATATTGGATAGGAGGCCACTGGGGCTCTAGTTTGTCAAAGCATATTAAAATGCAACACCCTCACATCATCAAAAAGAGTACAGCAGTCCATCTGTCTATACCTTTCTGATATTACGTTTGTGCCGGACCTTTTCAAAATTACATCTATTCTCACAGTGAATCAAAATGGGGAAAGAATGGAGAGTAAGTCAGAATAATGCCCATTGGTGAAAGTCCAATAATTGAAATCATTATTGCTTAAGATAACATTGTTTTAATCAGCCCTATCATAAATCAGTGCTTTTCACAAATGAAGGTTTAAAGTAAAGTGCTATTAAATCAGGCCTCTTAAAAGGCATGATGCAATCGGGAAGCTCCGGAAAATGGCTAAAAAAGTGGTTTCTGAATGGATCCACTGGTTCGAGCATGTTATCTTCCACTTAATTAAAAAAAATATTACCTGGTCCTTTCTTAGAAATTACATATTGGAGGTTTGTAATGGCCAAGCCTTTAACCCATTAAAAAAATTTACTCCCAGGAACAGTTCATATTTGACGTTTAATTGATTTTTCTTGGAGAGGAAAATATGTTTCTCTCCTTCCTTTTTTGATTGACTTTTCAAAACTCACCTTGTGAGCTGTAAAGAGGGAGAGGAGTAATTGATTTTCAAAAACTTAAGTGCACATACACACGTACTCACATATGCATGTGGACACGTGTGTGGACACAAAGTGAAGTTGCTCAGTCATGTGTGACTCTTTGTGACCCTGTGGGCTGTAGCCTACCAGGCTCCACTGTCCGTGGAATTTTCCAGACAAGAGTACTGGAGTGGGTTGCCATTTCCTTGGGGATCTTCCCAACCCGTGGATCAAACCCAAGTCTCCGGCATTGCAGGCAGACGCTTTACCCTCTGAGCCACCAGGGAAGCCCGTGGACATAAAGATCTCCCCTATACTGGGAGCTGGCACTTTCCTGATATAACTCTGCACGGCAGGTGTTGCTGTCTCCAGTTAACAGAGTAGAAACAAAGGCCCAGAGAGGTTCATTGCTGTGTAGGATCACACAGGTAGTAGCGATGGGAGGCTGAGTCTTTATCCCTTCTACCATGTTGCTTGCTTTTGGGTGCACTTCATACCCAGGTGTGCAGGCGTCCATGCCAATGATCCCCACCTTCGGAGTCACTAATCCTTTTAGCCTGTTTACGCGACACCAGGTTTTGGAATTTAACAAATAACGCTACACCACCTATAAATGTCAAAAGAGCACAACTCTGATTTGTACTTTTTCTGTGACTATTGCACTGTGAGTGAGCAGTGAGATGTTGCTGAACTAACCTCCTAAGTGATAGCATCTTAAAAGAGATTTCTTGTTGAAGAGTTTGGTGTGGATGAGCAGGGAGGTCAGATGTTTTCTTGTTAGAACAATGCCCACACAGATTTCAAATGAAACTTGGGCCTCCTCAAGATTTGTTTAAAGAGAAAGAGGAGGTCAGCAGGACACTGATGTGGAAAGGGAAGAAAAAGCCTCTATTTGGTCACCTCGAGTTAGAAAATTTCCATTTCGACGTTGTCAATCCCTCAGCTCTCACATGCAGTAACTCGCCACCAAAGGCCAATGTATTCTCTTTCTTTTCTTTCCCACAAACCCCGCTATTATTTAGGTCTCTAGCAAAGCTGCACAAACCAACTGTTCCTCCTCAGATTATCCCTTTCAAGGCTCAGTTGATATGCCTCCTCGGGTTACACCTTCCAGGTTTTGTGGTCAGATGGGGCTGTGGCACTCTCCAGTATTCCACCTTGCAAGAAAATATTTATATATGAGTCTCACCAGGTCCCATTTCCTCTGGGAATGGTCCCGCGTGCAGTGCCTGCATGCTAGTGGTTACAGCTGAATCGCTGGTTTTAATGGGGCCACTGGACAGCTGGCAGGAAAACCAGGAAACTGCGCCTTCCCCTCTGTGACTTCACTCAGCCTGAAAACTACAAGGTGTGTGACTGTGGGCTGAAAAGTTTCTGAGAGGTTATATACGACACTTTGAGAAAACACTTAGAAAGAAACTTGCTGCTGTTGAAGCAATGGAAATTTGTGCCACTCACAGAATATTTATTTTCCGAGATCTGGAAACACCAGAGCTTGCTTGTACAGAGTCTTTTCATTATTATTATTATTATTTTTTCATTTTGTTACTGGTAAATAGTAATTCCCTTGTTCACCAAAGAGTTGTGAAACTGACACTTCTATATGGCTGAGATGGGGGTACATTTGCAAAACCCCTTTTGGAAACTCAATTGATTACATGTATCAAGAGCCAATGGCTTTTTTTTTTATAACTCTTGACTAACTAATTTTACTTCTAGGAGTCTGTTCTCAGTACCAAAAAGATAATGCTTGAAGATGTTATCAAACTATTGCTTACAATAGTTAGAACCTAATATAAACCCAACAATATGGGGAATGGAAGTATAAAATATTTTCTTTATATTTACTGTTATGCAACTGATATAATAACATGGAAATAGGATATGCATTCTTAATGATTACAAATACATAGGCAAAGTATCCACAGTTATAAAATAGATAAAATTTATTGTCTGATATGATGGACATGAGTTTGGGTAAACTCCGGGAGTTGGTGATGGACAGGGAGGCCGTGCTGCGATTCATGGGGTTACAGAGAGTCGGACATGACTGAGCGACTGAATTGAACTGAACTGATGATAGGCAATGTGGCAAATGCATTATAGTCATGTCTCCTTTAATCTGTTCATCAGATTAAGCCAAATTTATTATAGCTCCAGTTTACAGATGAGGAAAGAGAGTCATAGGAATTGGTTTATCTGAAGTAACACTTCTAGGGTGAAATTTGAACCCCATCCTAGTTGGCAACGGACCTTCTACAACATACAAGTCCTTGTGCTATGAGATTAATTTCAAGTAAAAAACAAACATCAGCCACCAAAAATAGAGGAAAAAACAAATCAAAAACAAATCAGATCAAAAACAACCCAACACCAATAAACAAAAATCTGACAAGCCCTATTCTTAATGGTAATAACACAAAAAAGTAAGTAGGAAAACTTAAACCAAGAGAAAGCGTTGAAACTTTAAAAGACTCATCCTACACTAAATAAGATGACAGGTAGCCGCCTAAAACAACCCTTAAATGTTTAAGGTCTTTCCTCTGGATGGGAATTAGATCCGACGTGTCTGATTTTCTACTAAAAGAATCTAAGTATTAATGATATTATTCTGCCAATGTAAGGAAGCAAATCTCATGAGAGCAATTTTTGTACACAGATGGAAAAGATTGTGTCCAAAGTGACTTGAGAATTTACTTGTAGGCTGGGTCCTAGACCAGTGATTCTTAACATACCTTGTGTGAGAACATATTTGAAAATACTAATGAGAACTAGTGTCCATCTCTGATTTTCTCTCTCCAGAAAAAAACCACTAATATAGTTGTTTCTCAGTCTCCATCTGGGATAGTTTCCTGGATTTCTGAGGATACCAAAATCTGCAGATGCTCAAACCCCTTATATAAGATGATATAGTACAATTAGCCTTCCATAGCAGTGGGTACTGAATCCACAGATTCATCTAATTGCAGATCAAATTTTGATGGAGTGAACATACAGATGAGGAATCCGTGAGTAACAAGATCCCATCTTATTACCATTTACACATTTTATTGTATATCTATCTACTCTTATTTAGAGATCTTTGAAACCTTTTGGATTCATCTCTGGTTTGAGGATTTAAATTAAAATTACCCTTTATGTTTTGGCTTGCAGAATGTTCTTTGTGCCGCAATATGGGAGGTATTCTTTTTTAAATCATTCAAACACTGATACCGTTTCTTCAGAGTCTTGTTTACACCTGCATAGCTAAGATTTGTAAAGTTAGTATAATGAATAATGTAGTTTTGATGTTTTCTTTAATGTGATCAGATGTTATTAAGGAGACTTGTATTCCAATGCATGGCTGATAACTGCCTTTCTGGTTTTCCACGTTAGGATGAAGAAAAAATGGAGAATATGCATTTTAAGGTGCTTCCCAAATGGCACTAGTGGTAAAGAACCCGCCTGCCATTGCAGGAGATGTCAGAGACGTGAGTTTGATCCTTGGGTTGGGAAGATCCTGGAGGAGGTCCTGGCAACCCACTCCAAGGTTCTTGCCTGGAGAAACCCATGGACAGAGGAGCCTGGCGGGCAACAGTCTGTAGGGTTGCAAAGAGTTGGACACTACTGAAGCAACTTAGAGCACTTGCATCATGCATTATAAGAATTAAAGGAAGTACCTGGCAGTGTAACTGATTCTTTAACAAAGAGAAAAGCTTCACAGTGTGAATGGACTGCGTATGAACAGGTTTCCTCCCACATCTGCAAAAATGCACTTTCATTAAACACATATGTGTTAAGTGCACACGCAGAAGGTGTAGTGTTAGATGGCTGTGAAAGATGGGTGGATGATGCCCTCATACACGATTTTCCCAGGACTCCTGCTGAGGTTTGGAATTGCACAGGTAGCCTCCTAGAGCTGTTGGCTATGCCACTAATAAGATTACAGCTAGAGTATGATTTAATTTTCTGAAATAGTTTCATCAGCAAAAAGAAGAAAGTTATTTTTACCTTTTCTGTTTTCTGAAGTTGAAAAATTTTCAGGTACAAATCCCCTCCAAATTTATGTGTTTTCTCTACCTTCTATTCAGGACTGTATAACAGGAAGACAGAAATAACCATGGTAAGAGGTCATTGGTCTGACTTCTGCAGAAACTTCCCCTGGGCAGTGGTCTCTACCTCTGTTACAGAAGACTGCAAAAATACCAGCCATTGTGCATATGGCCAATTATGCAATGCTCTATCACAAGGGGAAATTCCTTCCTCACCCCAGCTGGTGAGCAGTTATGCCCTGGAGCCCAGGACGGACATGCCTTGTAACTTTTTAACCTAGTTAGTGTAACTGCCAATATTATTCCTATTCATATAAATGTCTAATCCTTTCTTGAATCTTGCTAGACTATTTGCCTCAATAATATCCTGAGGCAGTGAATTCCACAGGTAGATTATATGCTGTTTTAAAAAAGTGTTTCCTTTTATTCATTTTAAATTTGTTACCTTTTAATATCACAAGATGGCCCTTGTTCTTGCATTGAGTGGTACAGTATACAGGCATTTCAAATTGAGCTTTAATTCTTCCAGGTCCTTTCTCCACCATTATTAAAATCCTGTCTTCTTCATGTACTTTCTATTTACATACATGTAATCTTGATTAAATTTTAAGCCCCCTTGGACTGGGGCTGAGGCAAACAGCCTCATACTGCTTTGGACACATAGTAGGCACTGGAAAAAGTGCTCTGTGATTTTCGATGTCATTTATTGGACAGATATTTTTAAGCACCTATTCTGGGCAGGAACTCTTTTAAGTGTTGGAGAGACAGCTTTGAATAAGAGAAGGTCCTTGCTCTGAACGACCTCATTTTCTCGAGAGAGAGAAGACAAGTAGTAAAACAATGGATAAAGATAGGATCTACATCATTTCAGATGTCTTACACATTCTGGGAAAATTAGACAATTGTCACTAGGAAAGGATGCCAGGGGGGCCACTTGAGGTTGCCTGGCCAAATATCCACCTGCAAAGGGGACATTTGAGACTGACCATCAAAGAGTCATCTATGTGATATCCCCACGTAGGTGAATTTCAACTCCTAGATCAAGGCCTGGCTCTCGCTGAGATTCAGTTGTGGCTGAGTAAAAAAATGGATCAAGGCTAAGAAGGGAAATCTTAGTTACAGAAATCATCAGTGTATTACTAACAGACCCAGGAGGAACATTTCTTGAATCCCTGGGTTCAGTAACTCCAAAGACTATTAGAGTAGAAGGAACAGGGGATTTGATCAGTTAGACTCAGCTTTCAAGACCTGTCCATGTCTCCAAATACCCAGCTGTGTGACGTTGGTCAAGTCGCTGAATTTCTCTCCTTCAGTGTTCTCACTCATACAAAGAGGGCTAAAACTTCCTTTCTTCTCCAAGTTGGGAGGACTGGAGGTCAAGCTAAATGACAGCCTTTTACAAACGGCCAAATGGTGTGAACATGTTTCTCATTCTTTCAGGAACCCATCCTTAGCAGCACTCTGCTCTCTTGCCTTGTCTTTCTACTGTTCCCTATTTGGAGTCTTGCCTCTACCTGACGCTCATCCATGGCATCCATGTACTTGGCTTTCTGCCCCAGAGGTGGCTTAAGAAAGGAGGAGGGGGGTACCTTTCTGATATTCTTGTCTATATTTTAAGGACTTTAAAGATAGAAGAGGACAGAGCTGGTTGTTGTCGGGACAGTGGCCTGGAGGTGTGTTCCCGATAGTGATTATTTGTTTTTATTTTGTTTACGGCTTAATCTTCTACGGTCAGGTTAATCAAACTTTTGTGTGTAATGACAGAGGCCTTGCCTGAATTTCTGAGGACATCCTCCCCCAGAAATGGTGACTTTGATTGAGGATGGTCTGATTACCTACCTGCAGCTTCCTTTCCTGTTCCAGGCTGACATTTTCTCTGTCTCCCAGCTATACTTTCTAATTGCCCCTTCATTTGTTCCCCCTCCCTCCGCTTGCCATTCCCCACCCCTTACCCCACCACCCTTTGGGCAATTTGAACTAGAGGCGTGCCCAACTCTGCATAATGATGTATTATAAAGACATTTCAAGGAATGAATGATTTGAATTGTTTACATGCATGGTTCAGATTTGCTGGCAAATCGCTCAGGCCTTGGTTTTATGATGTAGCTGCCAGCTAGCTTCCTTCTGGGTAAAACTCTGAAACAGGAGAAGTTTCCTTTTGGTATTCCTCACCAACACTTCCTTTGCCTTGTTCCACTCCTTTCAACACCTCCCTTCTTTTCCCGCCCCCACATAACTCCTTGGAGCTGTCAGGCCTTTTACACCTTCATGTGAAGACATATGGGTGCCTGGGTCCCTGCCCCCACCCAGACTGGCCCCCAGGGAAGGTGAGGTGTGCAAAGGAATAAATCTTCGATGGTATAATTTTAGACCCAGCGGCAACTGGGGAGGGTGGCTATTTTGGGCTGTGGGTTTTCTCCTTGACCTGAGATGATATTACTTTGCCTGCCGCTGGTGTGCTGGGCCAAGCCCGCACGTGGTCCTTTTAGCAGCGTGTTTGCCATTCCTGGGGGTAGCTTTTTCCTTTCTCTGCTGGGCAGCTCTGTGCACCTCCGGAATCCCCGTTCGTTCCTGCAGCAGCACGGCTCTGTCAGTGTGCGCCCACGTGGGATTATCGCAGGTGGTGTTTCCCGGTGGGGGCACGGGCTGCTCCTTGGGGGGCAGCGCAGATGGGCTGCACACCCTTGCTCACAAGGGGCGGGGGAGTCTTCTGGTCTGGTTTTTGCCTGTCTCTCAGCTTCCATTCTTTTTCAGCTGTTCGGTGACCGTTCAGGTGACACACAGTGCATCTCCAGGCCAGGTGAGTCAGGCTGGTCTCCAGATGACAACGTCTGAGCATCTCTCCTGTGAGACCTCTTTGGAAGCAGCGTTCAGCATCCTCATCACAGCGGTTCTGACCACCCTGCTTGCTCTCTTCCCCCTCAAGCTCCTGATGTGGCTGCTGCCTGTGGACCCCCTGTACTGCCTGGGGAAGCGAGCTGGGACTTCTGCAGCGGACAAGTGGGACAGCCGCAGGACGATCCCAAGGTGGCCAAAACAGCCGTGCTTTCCAGATGTGGGTAAGGTTATGACCAAGAGCATCACGGCTAAAGTAGCTTGTTCCTAATCTTTACAACCTGAAATGTACACCCAAAACTCAAAGATCATTGGAGAAGGAGGAATGAAATCAGCAAAGAACAGGAAAAGGAGAACAGTTTTGTTTTTTTTTTTTTAATAAAGAATATGGGCTCTTTTACTCCAAAAGAGGGCTTCCCTGGTGGCTCAGATGGTAAAGAAGTGGCCTGAAATGTAGGAGACCTGGCTTCAATACCTGGGTTGGGAGATCCCCTGGAGAAGGGAATGGCTACCCACTCCAGTATTCTTGCCTGGGGAATTCCACGGGCAGGGGAGAATGGGGGGCTACAGTCCATGAGGTCGCAAAGAGTCAAATATGACTGAACAACTAACACGCGCACGCACACACACACACTCACATACACACAGACATGCACATACACTCCAAAAGAGAGGGGGAAAGGCCTTTTATAGGTATGAAGAGAAGCCTGACTTTCTGGATGGAGCTCTTTCCCACGGGGACAATTGTGGATTTGGAGAGAGAGAAAGAAAGTGAGCGAGACTGAGGATATAACGAGAGCCTGACTAAAGAACAAAAAGTAATGGAGAGTAAGACAAAAAGGGAGAAAAAGATCAAAAGACAACGTTGCCGTCCCTTATCCGCTGTTGAATGAAATGTAACACGTATTTGTTGAGAATCAACAATGCCTGCTCCAGTTATGTTTCTATATGACAGATTCACCCTGACATATACACACAGAAAACCACAACAGACATTTTATATTATCCATCATGGTTCTGAGCATTTGCTGGGTTCAGCGGGGTGGGTCTCAAAGAGCCTTCCAGAAGGATGAGTTGGCAGAGACTGGAGTGACCGTTGAGACCGCCTCGATCACGCGTGTGATGGTTGATGCCGGTCCTTCTCCGCTGTGTCCTCAGCTGGGACTGTCAGCTGGAGCGCTTGTTCATTCCATGTGACCTGAGCTTCTTGGCCACTCAGGGTTCCAAAGACAGCATCCCAAGGGAACAAGGCAAAGGTTGGAACGTTCTTTTCTGTCCTAGCCCAGGCACATACATCACTGGCCCACCAGTCACTCAGGGCAGCTCAGACTCAAGGGAAGAGCGCCTAGTCCCCTTCTCTGGATTTGGAGAGTGTCAGAAAGCTTGTGGACACCTCTTAAAATTGCTGATTTCTCATCACAACGTTCCGGTCTCTAGGAGCTTCCTATCTAGTTGGAGTTATAAAAAATTCAGTGATGTGAAAAGGAGTGAAATATCTCTTCTCCAGGTGAGCAAGGTGACGGGGACACAGGTACCAAGGGACAGACAAGATGAACACCTGCCCACAGAAAGGCCACCAGCAGAGTGTGATTAGGGAGGCCCGTGGCAATGCACGATTTGGGGAGAATTGAAAGATGAATAAGACAGCAGTGGGTAACATTCCCTAACTCTGGACTGGGTGTTCTTGCCAGCTTCATTTCAGCCCAAAACTTTCTCCTCAGTATTTCATTCTCCGGTTACTTTTCTTCTCCGGCTCCACTGTGGTTCCACTACTGTCCTTTCCTTCAGCGACTTCACTCTTCTATGTACTGCACCTTCTGCGGTCCTAACAATCTTTCCTTCCCTTCATCTCCCCCGGCAGCACTTCAGCTTTCCTTTCTGTGCGTGGAAAAGAACTTGCTTCTCATTCTGCTTCCTTGCTACCTGCAACCGCACCGCCATTTTTCAGACCAAAGCAATGAACCCGTTGTTCCTTATCCATTATCCACCTGATTGTTTGAAATATGTGTTTTCATTTTGGTTTCCTCTTTTATGGGCACTGTCTCTTGCCTTCTGCAATGATGTCCTACATTCCATGTAGCTCATGCCTTTCTTCTCTGCTCTGTCTTGTCTATCCTAGGAGCCGTTAGCTCAGCACATAGTTACGAAACAATGGCCTTGATTCAGTCAATGCCTAGCATCTCTGTCAATATAACATTTTTTTTATTTTAGAGATTTTTTTTAAAATTAAGACCATTTTTAAAAGTCTTTTTAAAATTGAATTTGTTACAATATTGCTTGTTTCATGTTTTGGTTTTTTGGCTGCAAGGCACGTGGAATCTTAGCTCCCCAACCATGGATCAAACCTGCTCTGCATGCATTGGAAGACAAAGTCTTAATCACTGGACCACCAGGGAAGTCCCATCAATGCAACTTTGACATCTTCAAGGTGAGGTCTTGCTCTACATGCGACGACTTTCAGGTGGGGTCTGAATTTATCTCTGCTGTAGGAAACTTAGAACGCATAGAGAAACAAACATAAGGAGAAAAATGTGTATTTAAACACTGTTAATACCTTGATGTGGGTCTTTCCCATCGTTTTCCCACATATTTTTGTTTTTTAGTTACAAAAAATAGAATTATTCCTTAGATGGACAATGCTTTCCTCCAGGCCATTTACTGTTTTGTGGAATCACTTCTTAGAGAACTCTAGGCCCGGACCCCAGCTAAGTGGATGAGGGGGAATCTCAGGCCCCAGCTGGGTTACACTGAGGTGGGGTTACTGAAGAAGGTGGTTTGCAAGAGACAAGTAAACGAGACACAGGGTGAGAAGCAGAGGAACAAATGGAAGGATGCTAGAGGTACTCCTTATATTTGGCACTGACCCTGCAGTGACTTTTGTGAGATAGCCTTTCTTCTCACTTCAAATCCTTCTTTAGTGATGGAGCAGTGTCTGACAGATTCTGATATTTTCCTCTAACAGTGCCAGAGCAAGATGAACCTTTTTTGTAACCTGCTTTTTCCACTTTACATAAGCTTTTTCTGTATCATCCTATATTCTTCTAGATTATAATTTTGGTGACTGCACAGTGACCACAATGGATGTCAATTATTTATAGGAGAAGGGGAAGATCCTGCTTAAGCTCTGGTATTAAATAATTACTGAGTTCAAATGCCTGTACTATGTGATTTGGACCAATTATTTAAACACTCTTATGTCTCAGAGTCCTCGTCTGTAAGATGGATACAGCATTATGGTTAAGTGATAAAGTGAACCCAACATTCCAAGTACATAGTCTGCCACATAAATAATAGTTCAATAGATTTCACCTATTGTTAATAATAGTCATTAATAACAGTAAATTATTAACAATAGTTTATTAATTAATAAATATTAATATAGTAAATCCTCTATTACTGCTCACGTAAGCATTCCTGTATTTTTTCAACATTATAAACAAAGCTGCAATGAACATACTTATAGCCAAGCATTTATGCATGATTATTCCCTCGTGGCTCAGATGGTAAATGAATCTGCCTGCATTGCAGGTGACCTGGGTTCAATCCCTGGGTCAGGAAGATCCCCTGAAGAAGAGAATGACAACCCACTCCAATATTCTTGCCTGGAGAATCCCCTGGACAGAGGAGCCTGGCGGGCTACAATCCATGGGGTCACAAAGAGTTGGACATGACTAAGTGATTAACACTTTCACTTTTCATTCCTTGAAGTAAGGACCTCATCAGATCAAAGACTGTGGGTATTCAAAAAGTTTAAAAAACATACTGTCATTGCTTTTGCTGAATCTTCTGAGTTGTCCACATCTCAGTCTTTACCATTTTCTTCCTCTTGTCCACAGTTTCAGAGACAAATGTCTCTGATCCAGCATTTGCTCTCTGGTCACCTTCCAACAAAATTAAGACAGTGTCATGTCTGACACTTGAGTTGGGGCTGTGGCAGGAAGATTTAGCTCATTCATGGAGTTATTCACTCACATGGCAGGTACAGATAAAGTTTATATATAGACTGTGTTTATAGACAAGGTTTATATTTTCAGGGCTGATTCCAGTGTTGCTAATCATGGAGTAGACTTTGAAACTTTGTAGGAAGAGTCCCAGACAGTTCTAAGCAAGTCAGATACTGACCAAGGCTTATGATATCTATAAAATCTTTTCTCTTTAGAAAGAGGTACATTTGGAATGGGAACTCCTTGATTCTTTGACCTGCCTGGAACGATCTCCCACCTGCAAACCCTACCCTGTCTTTCAGGCTCAGGAAACATCAATGTAAAATTCTCTGAGATGCTTTTTTGAGCCACTCGTTGTGGGCATTGGAAAGACAAAGAACGCCCAAGATGCTCCTTGTCCTTCTTGGAGAAGTAGGTGTGCTAACAATTACAGACAAAGAACAGAGGGATGCACCTGTAAAGAAATCCCTAAGACTGGTGACTCAAGAGCCAGGGTGTGCATACAGTTAGCCATTTGGTCCCCAGAGGGTTTTGTCTAGCCCAAAGTTATAGCATTAATAAACTTTTGGCGTGTGTGCTAAGTTGCTCCAATCCTGTCTGACTCTTTTCGACCCCATGGACTGTAGCCCTCCAGGCTCCTCTGTTCATAGGATTCTCCAGGCAAGAATACTGGAGTGGATTCCCATTTCCTCCTCCAGGGGGTCTTCCCGACCCAGGGATTAAACCCTCATCTCTTATGTCTCCTGCATTGGCAGGTGAGTTCTTTACCACTAGTGCCACCTGGGAAGCAAAAATCCTTTTAGGTGTCAGCAATTAATGACTGGAGATTTCAGGTGAAACTGTAGGTTTCTTTCTTCCCTTGAAGCAGTGGAAGTTTTGGCAATACTGAACGCTCATTTTCTCATGGCAACAGTGAGGAGTGGCTGACCCTTTAGCCAGGGCACGGGTTCTCCTTTTTGCCACAGTCCCCACCACTCCCTACTGCATTACCTTGCCCTGGTTCACTTAGCTATGCTATCTGTGTGTACCCTGAGTTTGTGACCATTGGCCTCGTAAAGGGAACATTTTTTTTTTTTTTCATGGGATGTCAGGGAAGACAGAGAGATCTGCTAGAGAGCAGACCAGCAGGGTCAGCAAGCATTTGCTGTGTAGGTAGGTGGAAGGTGAGGCATCCATGTCAGGCAGGGTAACCTGTGCAAAAGTGCAGGGGCTGGAGCCCAAAGGCCTCTTTGGATGATGACAAACAGATAAGGATGGAAGGAGAGTCATGCATTTGAGGGAGGGGATTGAGAGAAAGAATTAGAGAAGCAGGCAATCACCATCTCCTGAGGAGCCTGGCACTCCAAAATAAGCACACTAGCTTTTGTCCTTTGAAAAACTGGATCTGATGATTGATAGTAGAAGAGCTAAAAGAGTTTCTACCAACAGAGTCCTGACTTTCAAGCACATTCTGTGCAGACTTCATCAATTCCCAACACCAAACCCATGAGACCTGCATTTTGGTTATCCTAATCCTACAGACGAAAAAATACACGTTTGAAGGAAGTTGGTTAAGTGAATTCCTCAAGGTCACAACCAGTAAATGACAAGGCAAGATGTGGACCCAGGCCAAACTAGAGAGCTTGCAACTTAACCAGCTTCCTTGATAGCACCAAGGCTTCAGAACCACTATCCCAGCAGGAAAACTGATGCTGAAGCTGAAGCTCCAATACTTTGGCCACCTGATGTGAAGAGTCCACTCATTGGAAAAGACCCTGATGCTGGGAAAGATTGAAAGTGGGAGGAGAAGGGGATGACAGAGGATGAGACGGCTGGATGGAATCATCAGTTGAATGGACATGAGTTTGAGTAAACTCTGGGAGATTGTGAAGGACAGGGAAGCCTGGTGTGCTGCAGTCCATGGGGTCTCAAAGAGTCAGACATGACTGAGCAACTGAACAACAACCCCAGCAGCAAAATCAGGGTTATATTGGGAGTGGGTGGGGGGAGGCTGAGGGCAGAACTGCTGGGAGACCAGTGCAGTGGCAAGCCAGAAAGCAGGAGGACTTCACCAGGGCAACACTGGTGCATGCAGAGGAGGCAATGGGAGGTCTAGAGCAGGATGAGTCAGAGGGATCCTCCCTCATGGGACCTGCCAGCCAGAGGAGCTTTCTCGGCTTCCTTTAAGTCCTCAGGGTACTGTGTGTCTCTTTCCCAGGGCCTGCTTTGGCCATGTCCCCATAACAGCTGTATGCATCTTATCACATCTTGTATATTTTAAGTTCTTAAAGGGCAGGAGGAATTATGCCATATTAGCCTTAATTTTTTTTTTCTTTTTTGCATTGTGGGGCACAAGGCTTTCATAAATTCCAAAATTATCTCTTTCAGATCATTTCTGCTTACGTATGCAGTTTAGAAGTTCATGGCGAGTTAAATACTTTTTCTTTAAAAATGTGAAAATAGTTTATTTCCATGATCTGCTTTAAAATACATGAGGAAAAGGAAAGATTGGGAAGTTGTTTAAAAGCAGCAAACCCTTTAAGAGTCAATGTCACATTTATTGCTATAAAATATTTTTCTCTCTCTGTTAGACATCTGGTTCCCATTATATACAGTATTGGGTACTTGAGTTCACCAGCGATTTTGCATACCAAGCAGCGTGTCTGCGGAATCCCAACTGACATCCGCCAGTATGTATGTGCAGCGTGCACTCTTGCTTTCCATTTACAGACAAGCCTTCTATCACCAACTTCATTCTTACCTGTATGCTTTCGAGGTTATTTCATTCATACTTAACTCAAGGACCAAACTTCCCATGTCTGAGAAGTGAAGAACTTCAAAACCGTGGAATCTTTGCTTTATACTAATATTATCATATGGTCCAACTATCTCTAATCTAGTTCTAAAGTCAATGAAACAGCTAAATCTTAAGTCTATATTTCCTAATAACATTGACCCAGAAATGAGAAACAATATGGAATGTTTGCTAATGAGTCATGAATTTCATGATAATTGCTTCCACATTCAGGAGAGCTCCCTTAAACCGTCTAATCTTGACATATCCTGCAACAATCCCATGTGTTGTAAATGATTTTGTTTTATTTCTAAGGTTACTGTTAAGGGCTTATTTTATGGTTCATTTCATTTTCTTAAAGAAAACCACGCACATGTACACACACACACACACACACACACACACACCCCACACACACACACCCCCACACACACACACCCCCCACACACACACACACTGCAGGGGATTTTGTCTCAATCTGTACTTTTTGAAATGAAATAATTACAAAACCAAAAGGAGCCCTTGTCATTTGGTTTGGAAATAAAAATAAATACAGTTAGGAAGAAAGTGGAAATATGGTCTATTTTAGATTTCCAATTCAGATCTCAGAATGAAAGTCAGGGTAGAGCAATGCCCTAGCAAGTGGCCGTCTGTCTTCTCTGGACTTGAGAATCTCTAACTGATTGTTATGGACACAACTAGCATTCAGTCCAGTGATAATGGAAAATTAAATACGACTTTTAAAAACTGCTCACATTATAAAGTGATCTATTAGCATTATATGACTTCAGCACTTAAAGTGACTGATTCTAATTGCACAATTTGGCCCATGGCAAGCATTAAAGAGCTGTAGAATCTTGCGGGTATTTTATCTCTTTGGGGATATTTTAAAGTGAATTTTCTTTGGAATAAAGCTTTGTTCCCGCCACACAAAAGATTGTGTGGAAGAAATCTCTCAGTTCTGATAGAACCAGAGATAATATAGTTTCTTCTTCTTTGATTCGTGAATCAATAAGCCAAATATTAAAAACATTCTTGCGTTTTCCCCTCTCTTTCTTTTATTAAGTGAAATTCTGTCTCTACAGCGTGTGGCTGTTACCCAGAAGAAATAAAGATGGATGCCCTTGTCTAATGAGCTTTCCCAGCCATCAGAGAGGTGTGCTCTTTCTGCACCTGGTTATCATACACTGTCTTTCCCAATCTTTTGTAGGCAAGCCTGTGGTTTGCTAACATGATGTCCCAGTGCCATCTCTAGAGCTGAACTTGATTTAAACAGGTTATCACAAAACCACAGGGACTTCTGAGCGGGTACTCTTCTTAGATGTACCTGTTCACAGGTTTTCAGTTTTCAGGAAAAAAAAGGATGACTATATGGGGGAATGTCATTTATCTTTGAATTTGACTTTATGTTTATGGTATCTACAGGGTTTTTCATAATTTTCATCATATGGACTTCTAGGAAGCTTATTAATTGAACGGTATTGGAAATTACAGATATTTATGCTGGGGAAGTTCTTGTTGACCTTCCATGTTTAAGCAGTTTAAGATAAACTGCAATTTCACCTTAATCTGTATACACAGGGATTTCTTATTGGTGGTTTCACATCTTCCAATAGTAGAAAAATTGCCTACCATGCTGCAGATTTTTGATGTCATGACCCACATTGTTATCCACGTAACTGACAGTGGACTCTTGGAAATGTAATTTAAAAACTCCAGGAACACAGTGAGAGCATACACACTAAACATATTTATTTAAAACATCTTTTTCTAACACTGACACGTTTTTTTCAAAGAACGGTGCTCAGCAGAGGGAAGTTTAAAGGCACTCTGGCTTCCTGTGAGTTTGCTACTAATAGTTCCCTGTAGTCTGTAATTGCTCTCTATCTTCCAAAACCGGGGCTCTGCAGAAGACAGATACTTGTTATTGACCTGACTTAGGATAAAAGGAGAAGAGGAGAGAAGATCATAGCCGTCGGCACTTTGTTTATGAAACTACCATTTCGAGGATATGCTTGAATCAGGCAAAAGTAATGCCTCTTGTTCCTCTCCCAGCATATTTTAAATGCCAACCTGTCAGGACCAAAAGAACACCGCCCAGAATTAGGGCATTATCTTTCCTGTTTGCTGGTGTAGTGTGTGACAGCGTCATTTAAATCACTACATTTTTCTCAGCTATGCTCAAAATAGATATGAAAATTAAAAAATATAAAAGTATAGAAAGAGGTAAAGAGCAAAAAAATTAAAATTTGTTTTTTGAGCCATTATAATCTATTTTAAAACTGTTTTAAACTCACAGGAAGTTGTGAAAAGAATTCAGAGACATCCCCTGTTCCCTTCATTCAGCTTTCCCAAAGATAACATCTTATGTAACCACCATGCCTTGTCAACACTGGGAAATTGATTTAATACTATTAACCCAGTTATAGACTTTATTTGGAGTTCAGCAGTTTTTGCATGCATTCTCTTTTTGATTGTGTATTAATATGTAGAAATGCATTAACCGTCAGTGTTAAGGGAGCATCTTTCATCGATGAATACCGATGGTATGTAGGATTCTAGAGAGAAGGTGGAGCTGTTGGCATTCGTGAAGTACCTTCATATTAATTACTTTATCCATGCGTTACTTAACCATCAATCCCATATCAAGTGCCAACCGGAGATGCAAACATGGTGACATTGGTCTCAAAGAACTCACAGAGGAAGATAGAAAAAAAATCCACAATGACAATGCAGTATCGTAGAACATAATACAAATGAGACAGACGGACATCACCAGGCACCTACAAGTGTCCTGCACAGTACCAGGCATTAGTGATTCAGTGGTGACTTAAGATCCCTGCTTCTCCTGCGCTGTGGATCTTCCTGCTGTGTGGAGCTAACAGGCCATTAAGAAGTACTGCCAGCAGAGTGCTCTAACAGGGGGGTTCAGAATGGGTAGGTCCTGACCAGTCAGAGGGTGCAGGACAGTGACTCAGGGAGAGGTCATGTAGCCCAGTCAGCACTGCAAGATCCTGAAACTGACTGCTGATGGATTTTGGACCTGTTCTCACTCCATTGCATTCAGAGCCTCTGCATCGTCTTCCAGGTTTGCTGCAGTGTTTGAGCAGCTGTCTTGCTCTCCTGAGAACAGTCACTGTTTCTTAGAACTGACTCAAAAGTCAGTCTTTGGTATCATACCTGCTGGGCCAGAGCTCCTCTGATGGCACTGGGGACCCTGATGCTGGGTTCACACACCAGGTAGGTTGGAGAGGGCTCCATTTTCTAGCAGTGAAGCGGCAGTGGTTCCCTGGAGCTCAGGTGGTACCAGGGCTAGAGAAACAAAACCACTGTGTGTTTCTTTCTAAACAAATTGAGGTTCCTTGCTCAAACTGTGACAACATTGTCACCTAAAAGCCCACTACAAATATGGTCAGGGGCCCCGCCTGCTTAGAGACCCTCAGTTGCTTTGCACTAGACTGAAGGTAGCCTCCAGAATGCGTTCTGGGGTCTAGAAGCTGCTACACGGACTACCTACCCATGTCCTCAGCTTCAACACATTATACTTTACTTCTGGTTCTTAGCGGTCCACTCATGCTGGCCTGTTCAATGGCCCTTTAACTGGCTAAGCTGTGCTGTACTCCTGGGCCTTTGCTCATTCTGCTTCCAGAAATGTGTCCACCCCTCCCCCCATTCTCTAAACATTCATCTATAACCTCATTCTTCAGGCTTCTATGTCAGACTTTCTATATGGAAGCACTTATCAAGATCCCACTATGAGTCCCCATTTTATCCCCATTTTATACTTCCTGTGTGTATTATAGAGTATGCAATCTTGTCTTCTGGTGTGATTATATATGTGTCTCCCTCACTAAACTGTGCGTTCCACGAAGGTAGGGATGACATCTGTTTTTGCCATTGTCTCCTCAGGACTCAATCAGTATTTGTTGGATGAATCACTGAATGGAGGGATAAATGACTAACGAAATAATGACACAGCCCGACATTTCTCCTACAAGGTTGGGTAACGCCACACCTGGGATTTGGACATCATACTTACGCATTGTTTTGGGTCCATTTCTGGTGCCTTCTCTTTCTCCCAATTCAGCCAGGAATAGTCTTTTTCACAGGAAATCATGGCTGGTATGATTTTATCGTTGACTTTTACCTACTCCCGTGGGCTTCTGCTTACGTAGTTTTATTTGGTGGAGTTGTCTTTTCAAGGCCACTTCTACAAGTGGCAAGCCATCGGTCAGGTGCCTGTCTCTTATCAAACTGGGGGCCGTTTCTCTCAAAGAACTGCCCAGAACTGCCTTGCTGATCTCAGGGCTCTGAGTCATGAGCGTGACATGTTAGTGGGGTAGGAGACTTCAACAGATGAGTATAGCACATCCTTGAAAGAATTTGTATTTTCTGGATCCTGGGTGTAAATCCCATCTTCACTGGCTGCAGGGTGGAGGAGGCCTTTACTGGGATGGACGAGGCTTGCTTGCAGAGATCAGATCAAGGAGGTATTTGGAACAAGGGTAGAGATAGAAATCAGCCACTGTTTCTGAAGAGAAGTGATCTTTGAGCTGATTCTAGAATGATGGTCAGGGTTGAGTTAGTTCTATGGGAACGTGTGGCAAGGGATAAGAGTGGGGCAGAGGGCATGTTCAAAGGCCATGGAGAGATGTTTGGTGAAAGGACTCGACCAAGACTCTGGAAAATTTGCATGCAAACCAATAGCTCTTAAAAAGAGTGGTCTTTGCTCTATACCTCAAATTTGAATTATCTAGATAACTGCTTCAGTTTTGTGGCTGACATCTCTCCAGTCTCAACATATGTTTATAATGAAATATAGATTATTTACCTTAAATTTAGGTAGAGAAGTAAACATGCAGTGTGAATTCTACTCTTTTCTTTATTGGTGTTTATCAAGGGGTATGTGTGTGTGTGTGAGTTTACATCCATTTTTCAGTCTTGCCCAAGTATAAATAAAGATCGAAAGGTTTGTTTATGGTAAGACCTATGAGATTCTGAAGAGGTGCTGCTAACGGCTACTTTGCAGCCAGAAAAGAAACAGTGTGGCCTGCCAGAAAGTGCTCAGATTTTTGGTGTTCAAGGCATGGGGACAAGGACCAACTTTGCATTTACTGACTGGTAACTTTTAGGCAGATGACTTAACTTCTCTGAACTTCACTTTTCCCCCCTGTAACTTTGGGGTATTAATGAAATTATTGCCTCATTTATCTCAAAGGATTGTTTATATGGTGTAATTTATATGAAAGAACTGCAAAAACTATGAGGCAAGGTAAATATAAGTCATTATTGTTATAGAATAAAGGCACTCTTAAAAAATTGTGACAAGTTTCAGCAAGGAAGTGCTATGAAGGAAACTTTCCTAGACCTAATGCCACTTGAAAGTTTGCAATAGTATATTTCCAACACAGCAGCGATGTGGCAGCTACACAGTCAAACATTTCAAGGAGCAATGAAAATGTGCATTTATTATATTTCAGGTCTGTATTTTACACAGAGTTCAATGTTGTAAAAATTAAGGAGAAAACCCCCAAATAAGGACTGATATGGACTCTAGATTTTTTAGCAAGAAAGGTATCAAGTAAATTTTTCTGAAATATTTCCGAGTAGCTCATTTTGTGGTACTATTCAAAATTATGTAACATTAGTATCACTTTACAGGATATAGTAATAAACTTTCCCAAAAGGTTTTATTTAACCAGGAACTGGGAGGAAATGCAAACACATTTTATATGTAACAAAAGACTACCGCAAACATTAATTTTAAAATATAACAAATCTAAACATGCATGTCCACTTCAGCACTAAGAAGTCAGTGAAATCCTTTTGGTATAAAAGTGATTTTTTTGAGAAAGCAAATAAGGTTCACATTAAAGAGGGGAGGGTTGGATTGACCCAGACTACACAAGCCCAGGAAGTGTTTGGTGGGTTATACAAACTGGGTTATTGATGAGTGGCAGGAGATTGGAATGTGGAATTGAAACAAAACTCAACCTCTTGGTAAGTAACCACCATGAACTATTTTCAACCAAGATAGATTTTTGTCTTCTTCTGTTTTTCCTTCTTTTCTCTTTCTATCTTGCCAGTTGGGACACTTGTTTCTTCCTTTACTCCTGAGACTCTCATGAATGAAATAAAATAAATATTAAAATGTTGCATATGGAGAGCACAAACAGCTTTGGAAATGCACCAGCTGCATTCATTGGCTCGCTGGTCAAAACCTTTGTCAGCTGGCCTGTGTAGGAAGTTGAAGAATGTTTTCTTGACAACTTATGACAGTTTAGCAGCTTGAAAAGACAAGACTTCTTGTTGGGGGTTGGGGGGTGGGGGCTGCAATTCACTTAAAGATGGTTGTGTAATGAAATACGTGGTGTAGGGCTAGCTTTAACCCTAGCTTTAACCCCTCTAACCCAGGAGTATAGACTGAGCTGGTGTTCCAAAACCAAGCGGGGGAGATGAAACACACATTTTGGTCACCTGGATGCTCACTGGGCACAAAGTCACCACCGGACACTTTGCCAGACTGTCCCAGGCTCTTCACTGACTCTGACTGCTTCCAAGGCGTTATCACCTCACTCACGTCAGAGCCAGCAGGCAGCTAGATGGCTCTTGACGGTCCGAGTCCTGCTCTCACCACTACCTGGGAATTTCTCTCCTCTTTAGTAGAGTTCTTTCTGTGGAGGTTAACCCAAAGTCAGGGGTTGCTTACCTCAAGCCTCAGAATGCACACACTGCATCTTTAAGAAATAGTTCACTTGTGAATCAGTAAATGCACCAGACAAAGCAGCCATTACTTATGCATTCCTGCATACCCGGGAAGGTGAAAATAATAGAATAAACATCATATACTTCATTATGATATCGGTTTACACTTCCAGGGTACACAAAAAGAGGCCATTTCATCAAGCTAATTGCCTGAAAGTAAAAGAGAGAGAACTTTAGCTATTAGTCTATTATGGGGCTTTTTTCTTAATCACAAATAGGGGCCGTGTGTCCCTGGGGGGAGGTGTATTCTAATTTACAATTGAACTACAGATCAGAGCAATCAATCTTGGGCAGCACTTTTACAGTGTAATTGCTGCAACATAACAAATAAAAAAAAAAAAAAGAAAGAAGAAGAAGAAGGCCTGAGCTGCAGTTTGAGGTGGAGATATTTCCAGGCCCTAGTTCAGGGTGGGAGGGAGAGAAGAAACGGCACGGACATGAATATGCAATGAGGGCTCATTAGCGGCCGAGTGTTGCCATGACGAATGGCATTATCCCCGGCCTGGTGCTGCCTAAACATGAATTTTATAACGACCCATTTATCATGACCTGTCATGGGCTTCAGTACTGTACTTTCTTCCAGCTCACACACCTTTCCCTGTTCTGATGGTGGAAAGCGTCCCTTTTATTATTATTGTTCCCTTTTGCATTGATTTTTGGTTCTTCACAGCAAGTGTTCATCACACAGAGCCACATGCTGCTGAGAGGTCCGTGACTTCAGAAAGTTGAGGGGCTAAAACCCGATTCCTCATTCCATCTCCTTTATGGTCACATATTGAGAAAAAAGTTGGACTCAACTTTGAAAGAAATTTCTTAACGTGGGAGTTTTTTGCACTGAGGTGTTCTGATGCTGCAGAATTTTTTTTTTTAATTAAAATTAACCAGGTTTGTCTTCCTTGCATTTATTTTCTTCCCTTTCTTGTACTTCAAGGACCCTTCCATATCTTAAAAGTAGAACTCAAACATTTTGAGGGTTTTTTTTCCCCCCAAATCTTGGAGTCATGACAAAAAAGTCTAAGATTAGAATGCTTGAAAGGTTTTTAGTGTTTAGGGTTTTACAAATGCATGAGCTGATTTCTCACTTAGAAACCCTCTTATATTGTAGCGGGAAGGTTGACCTATTCTTTGAAGACAATTTTTTAGGATGCACGTTTTGCTAATAGCACAAAATCGTAAAAGCCATCTCCCTTGATAGAAACCATGAGGTCTGTTTGAATATTTAGCAACCCACAAAATTACTATATGCAGATGTTTGAGTCTTTGCATTAGCCAGGAGGGTCGGTGAGTCCATCAAAGCTAAGCACAACAGTGAGTCAAGAATACAGTTCTAGATTGGTAGGAGTGCCCTATTGTAGTAGAGACCAAATCAATGGGATCTAGGATTGGTTTATTTAGTTACCTGAGAGAATATCCCCACAGTTATCTCTCCATTTACCTAGACGACGTGCAGGAAGGGCATAGGCACACAGAGGAGTATAACTGTTGCAGGGAGGAAGCCAGTTCTGACTCCACCTTGGAAACTGTTTCTTTGACTTGCTTTTATTATTATAATCATACTCATGGCTTGCCTGGAGGACCCTGCCCCTCTGCTTGACTATAAACTAAAGCGCCTTTGTTCAGCTCAAGGAGAGAGAGTTTGTCCCTGCCCTGTGAATAGAAGAGATTAACACACCCATTCTGAAGGCTGGACATTCCCTTGGAGATGTTTTACAAGACTGAAGAGCCTTCTACTGTACTTCCCCACTGCATCTCCCTCCCTATTCTGCCTTTTGACTTTAGTTCCTCATTGCTTCTTTCTCTCTGATCTATAAAAGAACCTGGCATGCAAACCCCAATAAACTGGTTGTTGTGAGACACTAGCCTGCCATCTTCTTGGTCTGCTGGCTCCCAGATTAAAGTCTCTTCCTTGCCTCGACACCTCGTCCCTTGGATTCATTGGCCTGTTGTGCGGCAAGCAGAGTAAGCGTGGACTCGGTAACATAATCTGATGTTGTTTTTGTACACCCAAGAATTATAGTCCTTTCTGTATACAATTTGGAAACCATAAATAGTTAATCAGACCTTTTTGCGTTATCTTTACTGTTCCCCTGGATTCCATATTAACAGTGACAATCATTTTACCTATTAATACTTAAACATTGCATGCTAAGTTGCTTCAGTCATGTCCAACTCTTTGCAAACCTATGGACTTAGCCTGCCAGGCTCCTCTGTCCATGGGATTCTCCAGGCAAGAATACTGGAGTGGGTTGCCATGCCCTTATCTAGAGGATCTTCCCAATCCAGGGATCGAACCCGCATCTCTTACATCTCCTGCATTGGCAGGTGAGTTCTTTACCAGTAGCACCACCTGGGAAGCCCCACTTAAACATTAATAATACATTAAAATAATTATAAAATATTTTATAACCATCGATAATTTGTACCTGTGAAGCATTTTGCAGTTCCAGATTTCTTTCATTAGATCCTCAGGTTAACTGAGGGAAGGGTTATTATTCCCATTTAAAAAAAGAGAAAACTGAGGCTCAGAGCTTAAATGATAAGGTCAGGGTCACCCAGTCAGAAAATGGAAGGGTTGAAGCTCAATGGCAAGTCTTTCAAGTCCTAGGTCAGAGCTTCTACATTCCCAAAGTCACCAGAGCAGAAACTGTTCCTAAAATGTCATCTCTTCTGGGATTTAGGAAGTTGGGAAAGGAACCCATTGAAAAGATGGCCATCAGTTACACTTGAGAACCTGGGGTTCTCCTATATACTTACTAGAATTGAAATTAGCATGTACCTGTCAATTCAAATTAAGTTGCCATTCCAACCATTTAAGCTGAATTGTCTTTCCTCATTTAAAAATTCAGATGGGAAGTGTTCTGCAACAAAAAGACTTGGGCATCATTCTGGCTGGTGGTCTTGTGTTATGAGTCTTCTGGCTGTTAATTGTTTACTTCTTTGTGTTTTTCCCCATGAATGAATTAAACAAAAATTTTAGAAATGATATGGTGAAGAAAGGATCCAAATATCGGCAAATGATATTAAAGAACGCTGTGATTACAACTGAACAAATTAAAAGTGTGTCTATATGACACCAAACATCTGGATGAAAATGGGAAAAAAAATAGTAAAAAACCTTGATGTTTTGTTTACTTGACGCCATACATCTGGACGTTTAAAAACATCTGGGCTTTTAACTCATTTTCTCTCAGGTTTTATCTGGGTATTTGGCATCATATATAGAAAGTTGAACAATTTAAAAAAATTAATATGGTTATTACTGAATTAGAGAAAATTATTGTATTTAATTAATCTGCAGATATTAACTAATTATTCTGTTTAGCATAACATTTAATGAGTAAAATTCTCCACCGGGCAAATAAATACAGAAAGATATAATTAGGTGATTCAAGAATAAAACTTGGCTTCAGGCACATTGAAACCTTGGTCATAGTTTACTGACAGCAGTTTCCTTGGGTAGAAATCTTTTTAGGTCCTCAGACAACAATTTTCTCTTCTGGGGAGTAGTTTCCATGTGTTATGAGAATCTGTTAATTTACAATGTGTTTTGACAATAGTAAAATTTCATAAACACTTAATAACATATGAGATACATCGAGTAATAGATGTTTGCTTTGCCAAGTGAATTACCCAGCCCGATAAAATCAGTGTAAACCCACTCTCTAAGCAGCCTTCTGACATGCCCGAGGCTGAACCCTGAAGAGGAATCCACTGAATTGAACTTCAAAGACTTCATTGCAGGGAAAAGTACCTTATGTGACTGACATTTTTTTGTGATCTCATCTAAAAAAAGTTATCATAATTATTGAACATTTCCTCTGTAGCTTATTCTCAATCCAATCAGTTATAATGAAAATAGTCTGCTTGCTTTTCAGATTCTCAAGTTTTCGAAATGATTAGTGCTTCCTTGAGATATCCCATTAATTGGACACACAACCCAGATGAAAAGCCTGAAACCCAAGAGTATATAAAAAAACATAAGGTTGTTGCAATTTAAGTGCCTTCAAAAGATCTAATTTGATTTTTAAAAGCAATTCTGCAGATGTGAAAATTAAAGGCAGGCAGAAACAAGATATGGTTTAATGAATGTGTAGGTTAAGAAACATTTAGAGGTTTCAGTAGCTTTCTTCTGAATTTTTTTTTTTTTAATTTAGCTGTTAGGTTGGAAAGATTGGTCCCACCACACCATAGAAATTGCTGAATTTTACGAGTTGCTATTTCCTTACCAATTGCTCCATTTTTCTTGCCCAGTGTATTTCTGAAGCAACATGGTGTTTCTGTGTACAGACCTTCAGTCCTCGTACCTGTCAATCAGATTTCAAGTTCTAATAAAGTTAAAGGGTCTCTTCACCGGGTTTACCTTGGCTGTTTCATCTATGACCCCATCCCCCCCCCCTCACCAGGAGCAAATTGTGCACTTATTCTCAATAAAAGAAGGAAAGAATGAAAGAGGGAAAAAAAAAAAAAAAACCCCTTCTACTGGTTCTAATGACATCTTCAGTCATTAATGAGTTAATAAAAATCTCAAAGTCATCTGGGGCTAGATAAGAGGAAGAAAGAAAAGTATTGTACTGTAATGACAGGCTCCCCGACTGCCCTCTGAGATGTCATGAGTCAGTCATGTTAGGAATGTGTGCATCCAATCATCTGGTGATTTTTATCAGCAAGCCCTCCAGCGGGAACTGACAAGGGCCAGTTTGGGAGTCACGATGAATAAACAATGACTTTGGGGATTGTTGGGGGCTGTGTAATAGAGTGAGGGGTTTATGTATACTAAAACATGATGACATTAGCAATCAATATACCAATTACCAGACAAGTTATTGGTTGAGGCATTCACGGGTCCTCGGCCTCCTTGCACTTTGAAGAGGCTCGGGGCACCGAGGCGGCTTCCTCCACGGGCAGGCAGGCGGGGCGCCCAAGGCCCAAGGCCCCGATCTAAAAGGCAAGCCCTGCTTCTCTGGCTGAGGTAGTCCAGACCTGGATATTTCGAATGGCTTTGCAGAGTTTATTATTATACAAATACAGACTCCCAAGTTTCCTTCCTAGAGATGCCATCTCTGGAGGCTGGGGTAGGGCCGCTGTTTTGCGTTCGCAATAACGCCCCCAGGTCACTCTGATCAGGCAAGTTGGGGAGTTGAGGTACAGCTGGAACTCCCCCAGTGTGGTCCCAGAGCTGCAGCTCCAGCATCGCCAGGGCGCTCCTCAGCCACGCAAATCCTCAGGCCTGTGCTCAGACCCGCTGACGTATTTCTGCAGCAATGTGGTATTTCTGTGTCCAGACATCCAATCAATCAGACACTGAAGGTGTGGCCCCAGACCTGTTGTTTTTAAACACAGCCTCCAGGTGGTTCTGATGCTTCCTCACTGTTTGTAAGCCCAGGCTGTCGAGCAAAGATCCTTGCCAGGGGTTTGTTACCCAGCACGATCAACCATCTCCTCTCAGGCGCCTCATGGGTAATTTTCTACCCATACAAGTTAAGAGGTTGAAGTGTGCAAATGGTTTACTTAAAAATAACTAAATGAGGGCAGATTCAACTTCTCTCTATAATCACATCACTCTCATTCACTCCCACACACCACCAGGTTTTCCTGAATGATCTTGATGTCTGAGTGACTTTGATTACAGAAAGGAAAGGAGAAACACTGGCTGGTGGCTTATATCTAAAATAGAACAGGGAAGTGGGTTTATAAGTAATCTTAGAAAGAAAAATCAAGGTATGTGAAGAATTTATTTGCTAATAAATGCAACTAATATTCACCTAGACAGCATATTAAAAAGCAGAGACATCACTTTGCCAACAAAGGTCTATCTAGTCAAAGCTATAGTTTTTCCAGTAGTCATGTATGGATGTGAGAGTTGGACCTTAAAGAAGGCTGAGCGCCGAAGAATTGATGCTTTCGAATTGTGGTGCTGGAGGAGTTCCTTGGACAGCAGGGAGATCCAACCAGTCAATCCTAAAGGCAATCAACCCTGAATATTCACTGCAAGGACTAACACTGAAGCTGAAGCTCCAATACTTTGGCTGCCTGAGAGAGCTGACTCATTGGAAAAGACCCTGATGCTGGGAAAGACTGGGGGCAGGAGGAGAGGGGACGACAGAGGATGAGATGGCTGGATGGCATCAGCGACTCAATGGACATGAGTTTGAGCAAGCTCCGGGAGTTGGTGACAGATAGGGAAGCTTGGCATGCTGCAGTCCATGGGGTCACAAAGAATTGGACACGACTGAGTGACTGAATAGCAATATTCATCTGGGCATTCAGTGCCCACAGGTGCTTGTGTAGATTAATCAGATCTACTTAAAGAAAAATAAATATAAGGATTTCCCTGGTGGTCCAGTGGTTAAGAATCCGCCTTCCAGTGCAGGGATTTCGGGTTCAATCCCTGCTTTGGGAAGTAAGGTCCCACGTGCCTTGGGGCAACCAACTACAGCACCTGGGCAACTAACTAAGCCTGGGTGCTGTACCTACTGAACCTGCAGGCTCTGGAATCTGTGAGCCACAACTGGAGAAGGAAAGGAAAGACTAATTTCAAGGAGAGATCCTGTATGCTGCAACTAAGACACAACACAGCCAAAATTTTATGTATGTATATAGCCATGCAACTGTGCCAGTTAGGAGAGGAAAGTGTGCGTGATTCAAGGGTGGTGTATGGCAAGGAGGAGGTCTTCTTGCAATGAGGTTAGAGATTTCTCTTATTTTGCTGGAGAGTCTTATTGAAGGGGCATTCCAGAACTTGTCAAGCTTTTAAACGAGGTGGCCCAGTCTGCTAGATATGCAGTAGGTTTAAATTAGTGTTTCCCACAAAGAGCAACTCCCAGGTTCTAAGCATTAACACACACACACACAAAAAGTCTCAGGTCAAGTGAGAAGCTGTAGGAACACTGAATAGACAGGATTGTTTGCAACAGGGGTCCTAACACTTTCCTATGTGTTACGATTCTCCCAAAGAGTGGTGCTTCCCTGGTGGCTCAGCTGGTAAAGAATCCGCCTGCAATGCGGGAGACCTGGGTTCAATCCCTGGGTTGGGAATATCCCCTGGAGAAGGGAAAGGCTACCCACTCCAGTATTCTGGCCTGGAGAATTCCAAGGACTGTATAGTCCATGAGGTCACAAAGAGTCGGATGTGACTGAGTGACTTTCACTTCAATGTATTTGATCAGCAAATCCCTTTTATAAAGGATGCGTGTGTGCATGCTTGCTAAGTTGCTTCAGTCCTACCCAGCTCTTTGCGACCCTATGGACTGTAGCCTGCTCGGCTCCTCTGTCCATGGGATTCTCCAGGCAGGAATACTGGAGAGCGTTACCAGGCAGTCCTCCAGGTTTATGAAGGATAACCTTGTAGAATCAGTGTTCCAGGGAGTAACCTTTAGGAAGCATGCATTCACACCTTCTAAGATGGCTCACACCTGTGCGGAGAAGCTAGTTATTCTCTGTGTTGTATAGTAAGGAGTCTCTTTGCTATAATGTATTAAACCCTGTATGTCTGGCATCAACATTAATTCTGCGGTGGCTTGAAGCCAACAAGAAGGTTCATGTAGCCATCACCGAAGAGTGAAGTAAGTTGTCCAGCTGTTGATGGTGCAGTTAAATCATCTCTGAGTTGTTGGCATATCTCCCAGAACAGGTACCCATTAAAAAAAAGAACAAACTGGATTTTACTACTGAGATTACATTGTGTTTTCACAAATGAGGGGTAGTTCCATCGTGCGTGTACCCAGAAATGTCACACAAAAGCAGGTGTTACCTAAGCTGGTGTTGGAAAGCCCTGTCCTCCGCCCCTCCCCCCATTCGCCATTGAGGTGCGTGTTTGCTCAGTTGTGTCGGACTCTGCGACCCCATGGACTGTAGCCCACCAGGCTCTTCTGTCCATGAGATTTTCCAGGCAAGAATACCGGAGTGGGTTGCCATTTACTCCTCTGTGGGATCTTCCTGATCCAGGGATCGAACCTGAGTTTCCTGCATTGGCAGGCTGATTCTTGACCACTGGGCCCCCTGGAAAGCCCATCCCATTGACAGCATGGCCCTACCTGTTTCCCACCACCCTGAGGTCCAGATGGTGGTGGCTGTGGCAGATCTTGGTTGCTCCTCTGGCTGTTCATGGAGGTGACAGGAGGTTGGGGGTGTGTACCACAAAGGTCAGCCCAGCAGGGATCTTAAACACACCCTTGCTTATAAAAGTCTCCTCTTGAAGCTCTTGCCAGAGCTGTGCATTAATGCCAAATGCTAATTCTTGCTGGGGACGTGATGTCTTATAAATGTTATGAAAGAATATCATCTTTCTTGTAGAAGTGAAGGTACTTTTAAGGCCATGTTAGACAAAGGATTAGTTTCCCACGTCACATCTATAGGTCACGTGGTTGCCTATCAGTGGCTTTTTTGCTAAAAACCCCACCCCGTCCCCCCTGGGGTGACACAAGAGTTGGAAGAAACTCTCACATGGAAGAAAGAAGAGAACTGACATTTGGAAGATGGAGAGAGATGAAAAATACACAAACAAGAAGCCTAAACATAAAACAATCCATCACCCATGCCAACATTTGTCATCTTTTCTCCATAGTCCTACAAGTCTGGCCAAGACACGGGGCTCCTTGGGTTGTGTCTCTGAACTAAAAATAATAGAGCAGATTCAACTTTGGGAGGTCTCAAAGGCTTTTTTTTCTCATCTCCTTTGTAAACATACTGTTGACACCATATGTGTTTCTCAGCTTTGCAACTACAAGGCGTTTAGCTGGAGGGAAGGGCTTCACTTTTCGCTCTTGGAGGAAAGAACAGAAGTTCAGCAGAGTTAACTGAGGTCTACCCACCGCTTGTCTGGTTTGTTATGGAGTTGAATATTTCTCCCCTCTCTATTCTTTGAAATGTTTTGAATTAAAATAGCTTACTCAAGGTCACTGGAGGCATATGGTCCTGCTCAAAACTTTAAACAAAACATTAGTTTTTACAACCTTTTGTAATTTGGTATTGTATACAACATGGTTATATGCAGAGTTTCTGTAATCTTTTCAGTGGGTGACAGAAATATGAGAAGCAAATTTATAAGCCATTTAGTGAAGCATTTAATCAATTTCATGCATAGGAAATAACTCCGATGGCTTTGCTTTATCAATCTTTCTCTCCAGGAGAACTCCAGTCCACATGATCTCCAAACGCCTGGGGGTGGAGGTGGGGGCATAGGGATGGCAGGGAGCAGGGTCAGGGCTGACAAGGGGTGAGAGTGTTCGCACACCTTGTGATGCACTTCAAATGTCAGGGATGTCTGAAGTCTGCCTAACAGTGTTGCCAGCATCTCAGCTTTCTGGAGGCTGTTAATGTATTTCAAAAAGTAAGCACGGGTCTAATGTTTAGAGGAAGTTTTCAAGGCCTTTTACTGCAAAGTTATTCATTAAACACCCTTTTCCCAGAGTGACCCTCATGTGCTCAGCATGGCAGACTGTTCAACTTTTAGGCTCAAAGAAATATTCAGTGGTGATTACTTTCAAACATGTGAAAAATAAAACAACTTATGTGAAAACCTACTTCTGAGACTTGAATGAGTCAAAGCAAGGTGACCAAAATAACTGAAAACCCACTAAAGTGGACTGTTGCAGTGGAGATAGTCGAGCATTTTTCGGAATACTTGAGCTGTCTTTCAGGGTTCATGTTCCGATTCTCTTTTGAATTGCTTAAAAGATTAATCCAGCTCTTGGCTGCATAGTGGGTTAATATTTTCTTTTCCGTTATGTGCTAGAATCCCTCTTATAACACTTTACCATAAACACCATCAAGTTTTTAACTGAAAAAGTCCTAAGGGATCAAAAGAAGATCTTGTAATAATCACTGTCTGCTAAACGATATTAAAATTGCCTCAGCTCTACCTTGTCCTCAAAAATTAGAACTGATTGAAAGGTACTGTAGACATAGTTTCTAATTTGGAAAATGATTTGCTTCCACTTATTTCTAAACCAAGAAAAATATTTGAGAGAATAAATTCCAGTCTAGATTATTCGGAGCTTATTTCAAATCAGCTCAATTGCTGGATTTCATCTCAGGAAGAAATAATGTTTCACATTCCCTTTTAAATAGGACATAAATGAAGATGTTCCTGCATTGGCAATTCAGTGGCATATCCTTGGATATTTATTTTGCCAAATTGTTTAAGCTATGGCAGCTGTACCATTGTTTTGAGAGCTACTTTGGTAATCCTACATACATTTGGTAGCTCTGATGGAGTTTGCCAATGCGGGTTTGCTTGTCTGTTTATCATCTGTTGCTATTCAACCTTTAACTCCTGGATTATACCTCACTTGACTTTAAAAAAAAAAAATGAACCATTTTAGAGGAAAAGATATCTTTGGTATAAAACATGTGTCACATTGTAAATATCATTAGGCTCTTGATATTTTCACTCTTCAGTGTCTTGGAGAGATTACCTTGTTAGTGCACAGATACAGATCATTCTTTCTGTTTCTAGATCCCCATGTTATGACTAGTAAAATAGCCATATTATTTCCATATATTAGAGGTAGATTCCCTTTGATATTATAAACGGCCTGAAGTGAATATACCTGTACACACTTCCTTATGTGTCCGAGTATTTCTCATGTGCTCCTAAGCATATTACTCACTTGCTGTGAGTATTTTTCTAGCATGGCTACTTAGTATGACGTTGCTGGATGTGCGTGTTTTATACTTTAAGTTACTGGCAAATTACTTAGCAATTTTAATTTTCGGTAAAAGTCCTGCCAGAATATCTGATACAACTTTCCTCAACTCTATTTAAACCCGCATGTACTCAGCCCCTCTCATTTCTTCTTTGCCTTTGCTTCTCCAAGAAGATGGAGACTCTCCATAGTGTCTTTCACCGAGTTTTCTGTCTTCCAGGGCAGGTAGGGCCAGGCAGCTTAATCACCCTCGCCAGATGTTTAGAAACAGGGCTGTGCATGTCCACCGAGGTGGCGAGCCATTCTGAGACTGGGCAGCATCAGTCAAAAACCCAAACCAAATCACACCTATCGGTCATTTTCAAATACGGTCACAAAGTCAATGATGCATTGCCATTTCAATCACGACATTGGTGCCCAGGTTCAAATGATTGTTTCAGCCAGTTTTATACCTGAGTCTTATAGACTTTTGTTATTTTAGAAGATGGCTTTGTAAAATCTGGTGTTTGCTTAGGACATAGGGCCTAGAAGGAGATTTTCCCGATAACAACTTTCTAAGAATAACTCTCCTTGCCTCCCTCACCCAATGATTTTTGTTCCTTCTTTCACCCATGTCCTCCTTTCCATCCTTACTGCTGCCTCTTTATCCAGACCCTTCTCACCAGCTCTTAACCATTTGTAGCTCCATATTTACTTAGCCTTGGCAGGCCCTTCTCTCTTCCATCCATTTCACCGAGCTAAATCTTTACAGAGCACAAATCTGGATCTGATTTTCTCATGCTTAAAATAATTCCTTATTATCCAGACTCTATGTCCTGTCTTTCAAAGTCCTCTGTGACAAGGGCTCCTCTGGCATTTTTCTTTTTTTTTTTTTTTTTTTTTTGCTTGTTTTGCTAAGTAGAAGATCTAGACAGGAGAAGGAGAAAATCAATTTTAAAAGATCGCTTGTCCCCAACCCCAGGTTGGGCTATTCCATGTGGCTTCTGCTGTCTTCCTCAGGCTCCACCAAAATAGTGTCACCATCACTGGTGACAGGGCGGGGGATGGGGGGAGACAAGGACCAGTAACAGAACAGAAAAGGGAACACAGACGTCAAATGTTGGGCCAGCTCACAGTAACATGGCTGGATTGAGTGTAGTCAAATAAAGGTTAAACAGATTTTAATGTGTTTTCAATTCTACAGTCTAAAACAGAAAGTGAGAATGTAATCAAATTACAGATGTATTACAATGTTAGGCTACAGCAAATCTCTAGTTGGCTCTACCCAAGTGAAAGCATCTAATCAGGAAGTGGCCGACTATCTAACCCATGAATTGTTTGTAACTCAGAACCTTTCAGTGCAATGAAGCCAACCTCGTATATATTAGTAACATACTTCATCTATATTATTTATAGTAAATTATATGTGGAAAATGATACTTCTGGGTCTCTTAGTAGAACATGTACATTCAGCTGATTTTTAAGATAAAAAGGATCAATTTTATGTAGTTTTCTTTATACTTTTCTGCCTGGTCTCCCCTGTGACTAATGGTATACACTTACGAGTAGGCTAATGGAAGTTAACAAAGTAATCCTGGCCTTGGGCCAGCTTCTTCTTTTCTTTAAGGATAATTGTTCAATATTGGGATTGAATCTCTAAAAATCTCTAAATTAGCTTTTAGAATGTATTTCTCAAAATGAAAACTTGGAAGCCAACTGAATGTCCAAGAGAAGTAGATTGATTCCATATACATAGCATATCAAGATTGCAATACAAGGCTACGAAATCTGTAGGCATATTCGAAAATGTGACATACTTTGGAAGAAAGTTAAAAAGCAAATCCATATGTAAGCTTAGCTCTACATGTATCTGGACCATGAACTTGTCAGTGTGGTAGATTTGAGAGTAAGTTTTTTTATTTAAAGTTTCTCTTAATGTTATAATAATGAGTTACACTAGCTATGGTGCTCTTAGTTGAGTGGTGGAACTGGACCAGAGGAGGATAATTCCTTCTTCCCTTATCCACAGATGGAGGCTGGAGGGGTTTCCTCAAGCAACTGCAAGCAAGGAGAAACTTCCCCAGGTGCCCGCATGGAGCCTGGTTTAAACAAACACTTGTATGAGAAACCTGAAGCTTCCGCATAGGATAGAATTCATCATAGCTTCCTCAGATACTGTAAACACACCCGGGTCTTTGAATCCGATAGATTGATTGTCATATAAGGAGGCAAAGAAAGCCAGAAGATGGGATTGCCCAAGAGCTTTACTTGACAAGGAACTGTGGGAAATGGGAGGATTACTGGGAATTTTAGAGATGTGCGTGTGTGCATGCTGCCGCTTCACCCGACTCTTTGTGACCCTATGAATTTTAACCCACCAGGCTCCTCTGTCCATGGGATTCTCCAGGCAAGAATACGGGGTGGGTTGCCATGCCCTCCTCCAGGGGACCTTCCCTACCCAGGATCGAACTTGCGTTTCCTGTGACTCCTGCATTGCAGGTGGATTCTTTACTGCAGAGCCGCCAGGGAATCCTTTAGAGACGTGCAAATGATGACTTATTTTTCAGATATTTCAAAGGTGAATTTGGGAAATGCTTGAAACTCTTGATAGTCCATGAATTAGATACTGAATTTTAACCAAAGTTGCGAGAATATTTGAGTTGGGTATTTTATAACCCTTGACCAGAGGGTGATGGACATGGAGAACATCCAAATCTTGCATGGACCTCTATGGTTGCATTTCTCAGTTTCTTTTCTCGTGTGCCTCAGCTTCTCTTAGCTGTGCCCTTCTCACCCACACACCCACATGAGACTTCGTATGCCCAGTTTCTCCTTAATTAAACACTGACTTGTCCTGTGTTTCTGAGCTCAGGCTCTCACTTGTTCATGGACATGGTATTACCTTCTCCATCTCCTCTGTCGAGGATGAAGTAAGAAGCCTGAAGGAGTGTCCAGAGTCTGATGTGAACCAGTAAGCTTCTGGGCTGTTTTCTGTTAAACCTGATGTGACTTCACCTCAGTCACTGAAGGTCTCTGACTTTCTCTCTCTCTCTTTCACCAATAGCAAAAAGGTTTTTAAAAATTATGAAATGCAGGGTATAGCATGGAGGGGATAAGCGAAGAATTAGGAGTTATCAAATATACATTACTATATATAAAATAGGCAAACAACAAGGACCTACTGTATAGCACAGGGAACTCTACTTAATCTCTTGTAACCTGTAAGGGAAAAGAATCTGAATATATTGAACACGTGTCTCCCACATTGCAGGCAGATTCGTTACTTTCTGAACCACCAGGAAAGCCCTATATATATTATATATGTATATGTACTTTTATATATATATATATAAATATATATATATATTCACTTTTAAATATATATATTCACTTTTTAATATATATTCACTTTTTATGTATATTCACTTATATATTTATTTATACATATAAATATATAAAAATATTTATATATATATAAAAAAGTGAAACAATTTGCTGTATGCTTAGAACTAGTTCAACCTTGTAAATTAACTATACTTCCATAAAAACAAAAACAGAAATATGTTCCCAGGTGGCGCAGTGGTAAAGAATCCACCTGCCAAAGCCGGAAATGCAGGAGACGTGCGTTTGATCCCTGGGTTTGATCCTGGGGAGATCCCCTAGAGGAGGAAATGGCAACGCACTCCAGTATTCTTGCCTGGAGAAGTCCACGGGCAGGGGAGCCTGGAAAGCGCTGGACACGACTGAGCACTCATGCACTCAGCAGCACACAAACTTGAGAGCTTCATTATTAGTGATAAGAAAATATATTAGTTTTCTTTTGCCAAATTAACACCCCAAATTAATTCAACAGCATTTGTTGCCATGCCAGTAATTTTTACATGAATTCTCCCCACTGGTCATGTCTCTTATGAATATCGGTGAGAGTGGCCCAATACATAAGCATTGCTCACTGGTAGATGATTTGCACCTGATACATATGCTAAATTTCCATGCCATGGCATAACTCTAGTTGGGGACCATATTTTTCCAGTCTTAGTTGCTGCTGAAGTATGTGGGAATTGACTTTTTCTATGTTGTGCAAACCTGTTGTGAAAGCCCAGTGCCGTCAGCACTGCCTATTTGTTCCTCTTGAGAATTATAGTTTTTAACCCTCTTTGGCTTTAGCCAGAGAAAGAAGCCAATGAAAGGATGTTGAATTTGCTTGCTGCCTCTGGGGCTACCTGATCCCACTGGGATGTGGAATCAGCCTCTGCAATGATCATCTCTTTTTACCATTCTTTGCATAAACATTCTTCCCTAAAGTGAATTTCAGAGAGAAGTGATACAGACAGCTTCTTTTTTTTAGGGTTAATCTGCCTAACTGAAGACTTTTACTGAAATAAGTCAAGCTAACAACATACAAGTATTCATGTCTCACAGATCTAGAGAAAGATGAGTTGGAAATGGTAAACATATGAGTGAGCTGGTGGGTTCAGAATATAGATTGACGATGTGGGTTATTATTCTGACTTTGCTGCCTTTTTGCTGAATGACCTTAGGTAAGTGATCTCACCTGTGTGAGGATTAAAGGAGGCAGTCAGTTCAGAATCTATGCTGGTTGTTGTTGTTCAGTTGCTCAGTCATGTCCAACTCTTAGTGACCCAATGGACTGAAGCAAGCCAGGCTACCCTGTCCTTCACTAACTCCTGCAGTTTGCTCAAACTCATGTCTGTTGAGTTGGTGATGCCATCCAACCATCTTATTCCCTGTTGCCCCCTTATCCTCCCGCCCTCAATCTTTCCCAGCATCAGGATCTTTTCCAATGAGTCAGCTCTTTGCATCAGGTGCCCAAAATATTGGAGTTTTAGCTTCAGCATCAGTCCTTCCAATGACTATTCAGGGTTGATTTCCTTTAGGATGGACTAGTTTGATCTCCTTGCTGGTAGGAGCAGAGATCTTTGCTTTATACTCCAAATGCCTAAGAAGTTCCCTGCACATAGTAGGTGCTCAGTTCATGTTTCTTGAATGAATAGCTTCCTCCCAGAGTGACAGAAAATACCTAGGCTTTTCTTTAAGTTCCTTCAAAATATTTCTCCACATTTTCTGAAGCCTGCTTCATTGGAATGTTCTTACTGTTCTCCAACAGTTAACTAACCCCAGCATTTTGTTTATTAAGCCAGACAAAAACTAGTGACCCAGTTAAGAGTCTAAACTCTCGGCGGACTTTCTCATCATCTGAAGTGTTTATTGACTTGAACTAAAGTGGATGCACAATTTGAAGCTTCAACCAAGTTTAGTCTATTTTTTTTTTTAATTTTTACTGTTCTCAAAACAAGATATTTTACAGATATAGCTTATATATCAGATAGAAGAAGGCCATTCCCAATATTATCTTTATCTTCTAGACATAAATAACAAACAACTCTAGTAATCAAAATTTACTACAATTGTAATAGATTTTGACAGAATTTATGTATTGTGTGCAATGCTAACATAATGCTGACTTCTAAGGATAGAGGCCAGAATTTCTAGTTTGGCTACGTTAACTGGAAAAAAAAAATCCACTACTGAATGTAGTTTTACTACATTTGAGATAAATTTTTATAAATAAAATTGTTTATACCAGTTTCTAATCATAAAATTGAAATTATCTGTGGCAATGTAACCACTAACACTGTGTATACTATGAAAATATTTCAATAATTAATGCATGCTCCATCTAGAGTAATTGACAGGGGGTCATAAATGTAATGGGCCATCTGTGTTTGATTTGTACATGAGAATGCTTAAAGGGATAGGCAGGTAGTTCAAGATTCCCTGGCAGAAAAGATTTGTTTCAATTTCTCCAAGTAGCAGGGCCATTTACCATGTTTTTTTCTCTTTTTTTCTCCTTCAAGTCTTTTGCAGATTTCTACTTCAGCCCCGCATTTCTCACTACTTCTCATTCCGATGCAAGTCTCTTTCCAAGTTTTGATATTTATGTGAATCAACAGCAATCTTCAACAATCAGACACAGCTCTCTGAACCATTTCGATAGCAACTTAAAAGTCACACACGTGATGAAAAAAATAGCAGAGACTCCCTCCAATGCTATGATTATCATTCATGCTGCTCAGTCCAATCACTTCAAAAATGTATTTTGCAAATATTTCTTCTGTCAGTAAGCAAACAACCTTGCTTAGATCTGTTAATAGTAGGACCGCTAGGAATTGTAGTAAGATTTTCGTAATTCACTCCTTTTTGAGTGGATCGTAATTGTCCTATTTCTGGAAGTAAAGTGGTCTTGGTGGACATTAGAAGAGGTTCTAGAATTTTCTGTGCAGGGAAAACAAAGGGCATTGAATAAT
The DNA here is from genome assembly GCA_024291935.2 of Okapia johnstoni. Lineage (NCBI taxonomy): Eukaryota > Metazoa > Chordata > Mammalia > Artiodactyla > Giraffidae > Okapia > Okapia johnstoni. Next base: position 8,851,857 of record CM044326.1, read on the forward strand.
TGCCTGGAACACTGTGCTGTGATTCAGACCCAATTCATCCAAAAACACATATTCAACTGGAATTTATTAACTATTTACCTTCTGCTAGATAATGTGCTAAACAGTGATTGTGTTGAAAGCCATATGCCTGGTTGGTTGAACTAAACCAACAAGGTCTCTGCCCCCAGGAATCTCACATTCTAGTAAATGCAACTTCTTCCTTTGATATCTCATAGGCACCATAAGCTCTATGCCTAGAAAACTAAATATGCCATCTCTCCTGACCACCCTACCCATTTCCTTCTGTGTTGCCTATTTTGGAAAAATATGCAACCATCTACCAAATTGCCCAAGTACAATTCTCCTAGACTCTTTCCCTCCTTTTTCTCCTTCACAAAAGCAATTCACCACTTCTGTCAATGCCAGTTCCTGACCACTGCATGACTCTGCTTCCATACTCAAAAGAGTATGGAATTTTGTCTGTAATATTGCAACAGATTCCACTATTACTTTCCAGCCTAGTCTTCATACTATGTATCACAGAAGGATATTTTAAACATTAAGATGCTAATACCATGATGTCATTTCCCTGTAAAAACATCCTCATAGTAATAACTCTACAACCGCCTTAAAGACAAAACCCAAACTTAACATGGTGGAAAGGAAGACTTTTGCCAATGTGCCCTGGACCTGATTCTATGGGACCACCTCCTGCCGCCTATCCTGCTCTCTAGGTACACAGAAGAGTATTCTCTGAGCACATCCTGATACCTCAGTGCCTTTGAACATGCAATTTCCTCTGCCTGGAATGCTTGGAACTTTTTGTTCTATTACCTTGGGCAACCTCTCTCCATCTATCAAACTCATCTCAGACAGATGATGCCTTTTGTCTACAGCTTCTCTTCCTTGATGTTTGCCTGGGTTATCAGTGGCCTTTCTGGGGGAACATTCCAGGTTCCCTCCATGACAGTATGGCTCAGATCTGTGTCCCTGCATGCGGCACATGTGTTGAGTAGGAAGTGTTGAAGGACATTCACAACGTGCCCAGCACAAGCTAAGTCTGGTCCAAGATATGACAGAGTTTAAAGGCAGGTCTCACGAGTCATTGTCTTTTTTAAGTGGGGTTGGCAGCAAAGCAGTTACTCTTTTTTTTTTTTTCCTCCCACGCTGTTGTTTATTCAGAATGTATTCTTTTTTGGACATGATTTCTTTCTCTTGGACATGAGTCAACATTTCAGAAAGTAGACCCTAGTCCTCTCTTTTTCCAGGCTAATTTTTCTTAAATGTTTTTTGCTTTTAAATATTTCTTAATATTCAGTAATGTCATATATTAACAAATATATTTTGATTGCCTTCACCTGTGCCTTTCATGGTTTCCAAAAGCCTCTAAGATGCAAGAAACTATTTAAATTACTTTTATCTTAATTATTGTTTCCTTTTGTCTTCCATTCATAGTTTTATTTTTTTTAAGTTTGCACTATGTGATATGAAAAGTACCCAAATAGCTCAATGCTGTCTAATTAAAAACCGACGCTTTCTCCGTGTCTAGTATAAAGCACTTTTATGAGTGGTTAATTCTTATCATTATGCTTTTAAAAAATTAAAAAATAAGACATAGTCTAAGAATATTTATTGGTATTACATTGGATTCATAGATCATTATAGAATAATTTTTTAGCATTTAGATGTGAGGATTCTTTTTAAATGTTTGGGTTTTGTTTTTGTTTAATTATGTCCATTTGTTTTTTTTTTTGTTGTTAATTGGTTTTTATTGAGTATCTTAATTTTTGAAAAAAAGTTAACCAGTTCCATTGTGGCATTCTACATAATGCTAACTGACCATATTAAAAAAAAATAATAATACAGGACAACTATCCAGTTATTCATGTATTTGACATTGTAAAGGTATAATATCTGAATTTTTAGGGTATATTTTTATTTTTTTCAGATGCATCTTTGTTTTGAACAGGCACAGCCCCTGTCTTTCAGTCCTATGGAAATGAAGGTAACGCCAGCTACCCTTCTGATTTTAATCAGAAAATATAAATATAAAATATGAATTCAATAAATATGTAAGCTTGGCTTGTACTATTTCTAGAACATGTGTTCACTATCTTTTAATAAATAGAGAAAAAAGGAGAACTTTAAAAATTGTTAATGGACATGGTTAACATTTGTGTTGAAGCAAAAGCATAGTTTAAGATAAAACGCAGTTACCCCAGGAAGAAAATGCGGTCCGTGGTCAAGGAACCTGCGTCTGTGGTTGTTCTAAATGTTGCTGAGTGTGACCTGCTCTGTAGATGTGGCTGCAAGGAGACAGAGGATGGTGACTTGGGTCATCCTTTGTTCTCTTTATGCTCCAGGCTTAGGAGGTTGATATTTGCCTTCAACATATTGAACTAGTGGTTCCTGATTCATCCTGATGATCAGAAGAATTTTAATGTATTTTTCTGTATATCTCAACACTAAAAAAACAATATTAGCTAGAGTCCCTGCCACCCAGATGTTCAGAGTTCAAAGCAAATAACAACATGACAGGCCAGAGGCAACTGAGCCATCTATCAAACAAATGTATGGCCTGATGAGACAGCAGATTAAAAGGCTTAACTGAGGATGGTTTCAGCTGGTGGAGATAAGTGTCCAACTGTGTTTTCCACCAAAATGTAGTTTCTTCTATTGTTTTTTGATACTGTACTATACTATACTCATTATAGAGAAAAATTAGAATATACAAAGCAAAACTAAGACACCCTCAAAATGAATTTTCCCTTTCACCACAAATCAGCTACTGTGATTGCACTACTATATATTCTTGTAAATAAATAAAACTGCATCTTATTCTACATACACTTTGTAACAGCCTTTTCCATTTAATACATCATCAGATATATCTTCATTACTAGACTTACTTACTTAGTATCATTTTTATGACCTCAAATTATTCCGTTTCTGGATTTACTGATGTGTATTTCAATGATTCATGTTTGTGATAGGTCCTGGTTGTTTCTAACTTCTTTATTTGAAGATGTTGCTTTAAAATATGTAGAGTAAGATGTCTTGATTGGTATAATCATCTCAAATGTTTGTGTGCTAGAATAAGAAGCTGTTGTTTATTAAGAAAGCATGTGGCAACCTGCGTGGGAGGGGAGTGTGGGGGAGAATGGTTACATGTATATGTTTGGCTGAGTCCTTTTGCTGTTCAGCTGAAACTATCACAACATTGTTAATCAGCTATATACCCAGATACAAAATAAAAAGTTAAAAAAAAAACATATTACATGCTGCAAATCAGTTCATTTATCACCTTTAAAAATTGAAACATACAGAAAACTGAGAATAAGATATAACTACTTCAAGTTGGCATGAGTCTTTATTGAAAAAATTGGAATGCTATGTTTCAAAAACAAACCAGTCCAACATTTAAGAGTGATGGTAAAAAAGTTTGGAAGGCGAGGTGGATATTTCAAAGATTAGCTCAAGAGTAGACTTTAGAGGGCTTCCCTGGTGGCTCAGCAGTAAAGAATCTGCCTGCAATGCAGGAGAATGGGTTCAATCCCTGGGTCAGGAAGCTTCCCTGAAGAAAGATGGGCAACCCACACTCTAGTATCCTTGCCTGGGAAAATCCCATGGACAGAGGAGCCTGGTGGGTTACAGTCCACGGGGTTGAAAGAGTCAGACATGACTGAGCAACTAAACAACAACAACAAGACAAGACTTTGGAGGCAAATAGACAGTTGGTGATGGACAGGGAGGCCTGGTGTGCTGCGATTCATGGGGTCGCAAAGAGTCGGACACGACTGAGCGACTGAACTGAACTGAACTGAGACAGCTGAAAAGTGAAAGTGCAAGTCGCTCAGTCGTGTCCGACTCTTGGCAACCCCATGGACTATAGAGTCCATGGAATTCTCCAGGCCAGAATACTGGAGGGGGTAGCCTTTCCCTTCTCCAGGGGATCTTCCCAACCCAGAGATCGAACCCAGGTCTTCTGCACTGCAGGCAGATTCTTTACCAGCTGAGCCACAAGGGAAGCCCAATAGACCGTTGACTGAGTCTTACCTTTCCAACTGGGTCTGGTCATGATCACAGGGGTCCCAGACTATACATAGGGGAGAAGACCTAACATCATACTTGGCACACTGTAGGCCTAGGAGAGTTGGTACCCGTCTAAATGAGATGGAAGAACTAGGGTCTCAGAACGTGAGGAAGGGGGATGTAAATATGGAGGGGGAGATGGCAAGAATGTGAAGGAAATACTCAAATGACTCTTTGTGCCTGAGAAATGGGGCGAGAACTTGGTGAAGGAATGAGAAGAGAGAAAACGCCACCAAGTGCCATATTGCAAGAGAACAATGGTTAGATGGTGAGGAGGGCAGCAGCTAAAACATGGCATTTATGTGATAATAACAGCAGCTTATATTTACACAGTACTCAGTATGTGCCAGACAGCAAAGTCTGTTAAGACTAAGTATTTATACTCTAAGTCTATTCACCTTTTAATTCTCACCATTCCCTATCTGACCTACCTCCTACACCTGCTGTAAGGATTAAATAGGTTAATATTTGCAAAGCGCTTAAAATAGTGTTCCATAAATGTTTCTAAGTAAAGTCCTCCTTTTACTGAGGCCCAGGGAGGTCAAGCCTCTTGTCTGAGACCACACAGTTAGCCAATGGCAGGAGTGGGATTGGAATCCAGCCATCTGCACCAGAGCCCATTCTTCCTTGGAGACATCCCTGGACACACAGGACAGCGATGAGGAACAGCAGCCTCTGGCCTGACTTTGTTTCACACAGAAGAGAATGGCCAGAGCTTGCTTCCTTTCTCTGCATGGATGACCCTTAAAGCTGAAGCTTTCCAATCGTGGCCCCTCACTGGCCAGCTGGTGGCTACGTTACAGCTGCCTGTCTTGCTTCCTTCCACCCAGTCCATCCTCTTTGGGGTGAACTTGGTGGGGAGGGCACTCTCTTGAGAAGTTTGGTGTAATATTTATTATTTAGCAAAATGGAAATGAAATAAAGAACCTGCTTGTCGAAATGTCACCATTACAGGGAAAGGATTTAAAATTTCTCTTACATACTCGATGTTTCCAAGACCATTGGATTAAGACTGGGCTAACGTCTTCTCTTTCTTGTCCTTTTCCCAGCTCCTATTCCCCTTCGGTGGCTTCCACCACTCAATTAGTTTCCACCCCATCATCCTGTCCCTGCTATAACTATAGTGATAATAACAGTAACGCTGTGAGCTGATGGTTGTGGAGTTATTATTACGTGTCAGGCACACTCATGCATTATCTCATCTAGTCCTCATAGCAGCTTTGTGAGGGAAGAACTTTTTTTTTCACTTGCTTTATATATGAAGAAACTGAAGTTTGGGAAAAGGTAAATCTCTTAACTGGTAAGTGGAAAAAGTTGGCATTGGAGCCCAGCTCTATCTTGCTTAAATCTGATGTCGCACCTTCTCCTCTAACAGAATCCCCTTTCAGTCAGTTCAGTCTCTCAGTCGTGTCTGACTCTTTGTGACACCATGGACTGCAGCACACCAGGCTTCCCTGTCCATCACCAACTCCCAGATCCTACTCAAACTCGTGCCCTTTGAGTCGGTGATGCCATCCAACCATCTCATCCTCTGTCGTCCCCTTCTCCTCCTGCCTTCAATCTTTCCTGGCATCAGGGTCTTTTCCAGTGAGTCAGTTCTTTGCATCAGGTGGCCAAAGTATTGGAGTTTCAACTTCAGCATCAGTCCTTCCAATGAATATTCAGGGCTGATTTCCTTTAGGATTGACTGGTTCGATCTCCTTGCTGTTTAAGGGACTCTCAAGAGCCTTCTCCAACACCACAGTTCAAAAACATCAATTTTTTGGCACTCAGCTTTCTTTATGGTCCATCTCTCACATCTATGCATGGCTACTGGAAAAACCATAGCTTTGAAAAACCATAGATGTACTTTTGTCAGCAAAGTAATGTCTCTGCTTTTTAATATGCTGTCTAGGTTGGTCATAGCTTTTCTTCCAAGGAGTAAGCATCTTTCAATTTCATGGCTGCAGTCACCATCTGCAGTGATTTTGGAGCCCAAGAAAATAAAAAAGTCTGTCACTGTTTCCATTGTTTCCCCATCTGTTTGCCATGAAGTGATGGGACTGGATGTTATGATCTTTGTTTTTTGAATGTCGAGTTTCAAGCCAACTTTTTCACTCTCCTCTTTCACCTTCATCAAGAGATTCTTCAGTTCCTCTTCACTTTCTGCCATAAGACTGGTATCATCTGCATATCTAAAGTTATTGATACTTGTTCCATGTCTGGTTCTTTCTCCTGGCGATCTTGATTCCAGCTTGTGCTTCATCCAGCCCGGCATTTTGCATGATGTACTCTGCATAGAAATTAAATAAGCAAGGTTACAATATACAGCCTTGATGACTCCTTTCCCAATTTGGAAGCAGTCTGAACTGTTGCTTCTTAACTTGCATACAGATTTCTTAGGAGGCAGGTAAGGTGGTCTGGTATTCCCATCTCTTGAAGAATTTTCCACAGTTTGTTGTGATTTACACAGCCAAAGGCTTTGGCATAGTCAATAAGGAAGAATTTTCTGGAATTCTCTTGTTTTTTCTATGATCCAACGGATGTTGGCAATTTGCTCTCTGGTTCTGCTGCCTTTCCTAAATCCAGCTTGAACTTGGTTCACATAGTGTTGAAGCCTGGCTTGGAGAATTTTGAGCATTACTTTGCTGACATGTGATATGAATGCAATTGTGTGGTAGTTTGAAAATTCTTTGGCATTGCCTTCCTTTGGGATTAAAATGAAAACTGACCTTTTCCAATCCTGTGGCCACTGCTGTGTTTTCCAAACTTGCTGATATATTGAGTGCAGCACTTTCACAGCATCATCTTTTAGGATTTGAAATAGCTCAACTGGAATTCTATCACTTCCACTAGCTTTGTTCGTCGTGAAGCTTCCTAAGGCCTGCTTGACTTTGCATTCCAGGATGTCTGGCTCTAGGTGAGTGATCATACCATCGTGGTTATCTGGGTCATGAAAATGTTTTCTGTATAGTTCTTCTGTGCATTCTTGCCACCTCTTCTTAATACCTTCTGCTTCTTTTAGGTCCATAGCATTTCTGTCCTTTATTGTGCCCATCTTTGCATGAAATGTTCCCTTGGTATCTCTAATTTTCTTGAAGAGATCTCTAGTCTTTCCCATTCTATTCTTTTCCTCTATTTCTTTGCACTGATCACTGAGGAAGACTTTCTTATCTCTCCTTGCTATATTTGGAACTCTGCATTCAAATGGGTATATCTTTCTTTTTCTCCTTTGCCTTTAGCTTCTCTTCTTTTCTCAGCTATTTGTAAGGCCTTCTCAGACAACCATTTTGCCTTTTTGCATTTATTTTTCGTGGGGATAAGAGTCTTGATCACTGCCTCCTGTTCAATGTCACTAACCTCTGTCCATAGTTCTTCAGACCCTGTGTCTATCAGATCTAATCCCTTGAATCTATTTGTCACTTCCACTGTATAATCATAAGGGATATGATTTTGGTCATACCTGAATGGTCTAGTGGTTTTCCCTACTTCAATTTAAGTCTGAATTTTGTAATAATGAGTTCATGGTCTGAGCCAGTCAGCTCCTGGTCTTGTTTTTGCTGACTGTACAGAGCTTCTCCATGTTTGGTTGCAAAGAATATAATCAATCTGATTTCGGTATTGACCATATGGTGGTATTCATGTGTAGAGTCATCTCTTGTGTTATTGGAAGAGGGTATTTGCTATGACCAGTGTGTTCTCTTGGTCAAACTCTGTTAGCCTTTGCCCTGCTTCATTCTGTACTCCAACGCCAAATGTGCCTGTTACTCCAGGTATCTCTTGACTTCCTACTTTTGCATTCCAGTCCCCTGTGATGAAAAGGACATCTTTTTTGGGTGTTATTTCTAGAAGGTCTTGTAGGTCTTCATAGAACTGTTCAACTTCAGTCTCTTTGGCATTAGTGGTTGGTGCATAGACTTGGATTACTGTGATATTGAATAGTTTGCCTTGGAATCCCCTTTAACATTCAGTTTTCCACCATCACCTAAGTTTTGGAGATACGTGGGTAGATGTGCCTAGGTTTCCTAGAGTTAGATACTGTGGCAAGTTTTACACCTTCCATAATTTAAAAAAAAATCCTACACATATTTAAAGAAGTTCTATCAATGAGCACAAAGCTGTGCTCTGTGCTTTGGGAATACAAACAATAAAGAGGAAGAGATTCTAATTTTATAATTTTATAATTTTTTTATAATTTTGTAATTGTAATTTTATAATCTAAATGATTATAAAACAAATATGGAAACTCTGGAGCTGTGACACTTATTCAGCTACAATACAAGAATAGTAGCTGAATAAGTAAAATGTAGTAGCTGAATAGTAAAATATATACTATATGAGACAGTCAAACAAACTTTGTACTCAGAAAACTATATCTTGAGATTATCTTTATTGTTTAAAAAAAAAGATTGAAAGTAAATTTAAAATATTCAAACTAAAAAGTAACAAAATAAAACTAAAGAAGGAGGTAGTTAATAAAGATTAGAAGCTAAAATTTATGGAGTAGAAAACAAACATGAAAAGGGGTAGGTAAAATCAAAATCAGGTGCTTTGAAAGATTAATGAACTAAATATGTCCTTGTAAAGCCTGGTTAGAGACAAAGTTATATAAATACAGCATTGGAAAGGAAACATAATCATAGATATGGAGAGGAGAAAACTCACTGGTGGGTATTATGTGCAGACCTACAGAAATAAATATGGAAATCTGAAGGCAATGGGTAATTTCCTAGTAAAAATACCAACACTTCAAGTGATCATTTAAAGAACCATGAATCGATTCATTATTATTGACACTGGAGAGTAAAAGATCTATTATTAAAAAAGGCACCAGACCTAAATGGTTTTATAGATAAATTCCTTACTAAAAATCAATTTCAATGTGATAGAAAAATCTATTCAACCATAAAAATGGAAGGTAGTAAAATCATTTTGTGAAGATTGCTTCTAAAGACAGCACAGAATTTGAAGACCAATTTCTACCAAGAATTATAAGCAAAATGCTAGCAATCAAATCCATCAGTCTATCAGAAGCGTGTGACACCAGTGCTAGAGTCTATTACCAGAATGCAAGCACGTATCTTAAACTCTGATTCTGGAACAGTTTGGAAATTGTAGGAGTGAGGTAAGGATAGAAGATGGACATTGGGGAAAAAAGGAAGAAGTCATTTAACTTTGAGTAACTGCACAAGTTGTTTGCGTTTATTTGATTTGTAGGATGTGCAAATTGAAGAGAGGTGTGATAAATAAGGAAAGAACCTGTAAAGAATATCTACCATGTTCTAAACCCTTGCTAGGTGCTCTGCATAAAATGTCATTAATGGTTTAATCAGGCCTGTGTTAACATGCAGAACACACCTGTGCGCAGTCACTTCAATAAGGAACTTCTTAAGGAACAAAACTGACTTATTTTATATAACTTATATTTTATATATAACTTATTGTATATATATTATACATATATACAAGTGAAGTGAAGTGAAAGTCACTCAATCGTTTCTGACTCTTTGCAACCTCATGAACTGTATAGTCCTTGGAATTCTCTAGGCCAGAATACTGGAGTGGGTAACCTTTCCCTTCTCCAGGGGATCTTCCAAACCCAGGGATTGAACCCAGGTCTCCCGCATTGCAGGCAGATACTTTACCACTGAGTCACAAGGGAAGCCAGTACGAATATAAATATATATATTATATTTTGTATGTAACTTATTTTATATATAACTTATATTATAAAAATAAACTTATTAAGGAACAAAACCCAACATATTGTTTTAAAAATGTTGGTTAGAAGAGGGGCTTTTACATAGACCATTATTATGGAAATTGACTACAAATAAACACTTCAAATACTTTATATATAACATAAAGTATAATTATGTATAAATATATGTTATATATATAAAGTATTTGAAATGTTTATCTAATATATATAATATTTCATATATTATATATAAATATACATATATAAATATATTGTATATATTATATATAAATATACATACATAAATATATTGTATATATTATATATTATGGAAATTGACTACAAATAAACACTTCAAATACTTCACTGACAGATGTCATTCATGAGACAAGAGAGACAGTAATATTAGCTGACACATGAGTTCATAGACCCTGACATTACTTTTCAAGCCCATTAGGATGGTTTTGCTGGTTGCAGCCACAGAGAACTAATACTCACCCTGTAAAGACATCCCTGCTCACTGTGACCTTCTCAAACCCTTCTTGATTGGGTCAGTGCCTGCTGGTTGTCGCATCTCTGAAAGAGGACATTCTAAGCTCACAATGCCACAATGCCAGGGCAGAAGTTTCTTTGCTCTCCAGCACAGCTCTATCTGGAGCCCCTTGGGGTCCTGTGGGAGGAGAGTGGGTCTCAAGCAGAAGGAGGAGATCTCTGGACATATTTTTGCCATGAAGCAGTCTCCCATTATGGCCCCTTGAGGATGCTTTCTCCTTTATGTGTCTCTGGCATAGCATGGGAGCTGCTTTGTAGGTTTCTGTTTTCTATTTATCTTCAGATAGGGGATTCTGTGCTACAGTTATCCTCCCTTGCAGACCTGGTGCCTTCCTATGGGGAGGGGAGAACTCTTTTCTCTGAAGAGCAACAGAGCAGAGCTCTGGTCCAAAGATACTGCTAAGAAAATTTAAACAAAGTAAACTGCGGACACCTCAGACGCTAGACTTGGTAACTTAACAAGTTGGAGTAATAACTATTAGGTCAGTGACTGTAAGCCTATCCTATAAACAATGATTATAAGATTTAAACAGGGCTTTGCCTCCCAACAACTATGTCAACAGCCAATGGGTGATAGCTGTGGAGCTACCCTGTCTTTCTGCTTCATCACTTAAAGTGACAGTATCCAGCCTTCCACTCTGCATCTATCATAAAGACACATTGATTTCCTTTCTGGAGAAACACATATTTCTTTTCTCCTGCTAAAAAGATAAATCTGACAGATTTTAATCAAATGTAGTTGCTCACAACTGCAGAAATGCGTTCAGTGCACATATGAAAACAAAAATACACCAGCAACTAAAGAAAGAGTTTGGTGGCCAGGTTTATTTGTAGAAAATACTTGTATTAACACACATGCATGTGCACACACACATGCACTCTCTCTCTCTCTCACAAGGTAGTAAAGCCTAAGAGTTGATTATTTTAAGATTCTTCAAGATAGTGTTTTGTTTGTAGTGACATCAGTAAATGTTGACTTCAGTGTAAATTTCACTAAAGATGGGCTCTTCAGATTCTCTGTTTAACCCTAAGATTCTGGTATATTGGGCTTTGGTCTTTAAAATGAGTCTTTCCCAAGGTGAAACTTGGCTTTCAGAGGAAACATCATTTGAGATGTGATATGTTATATTTGAGATCTGACAGGTTTATGTGGTATCTAGTCCATCCTAAAGGAAATCAACCTTGGATATTCATTGGAAGGACTAACGGTCAAGCTGAAGCTCCAATACTTTGGCCACCTGATGTGAAGAGCCAACTCATTGGAAAAGCCCCTGATGCTGGGAAAGATTGAAGGCAGGAGGCGAAGGGGACAACAGAGGATGAGATGGTTGGATGGCATCACTGAATCAATGGACATGAGTTTGACCAAACTCCAAGAGACAGTGAAGGACAAGGAAGCCTGACATACTGCAGTCCATGGGGGTCACAAAGAGCTGAACACCTTGGAGACTGATCAACAACAGATGGAAGGCTGCAGCATCTTCCTGCCCTCATCCAATATGTTCTCATGATGTTAGTTTTGTTCCTGACTGGGCTAAGATTTGGCTAAATGCACTCTGGAGCATCTGCATTATTTTATACATTTATATATTGATTTTGAGTAGCCCAAATTATTCTTTTCAATGTATCTAAGGAAGCCAAGATGTTTTATACATACATATTTATATATATATAACACATATATACATTTCTGAATTAAAACATTTAAACTTATTTTTTAAAATTTTTGGATACGAATAATTCTGTGACAGAAAGACTTAAAGTCTACAGGGCCTGATGCTTTTTTACATCTTACTCATTGATTAGGTCATGTCTTCTCATGGGTTGCACAGAGTTGGATTTTTAATGGCACTTTTCTAAATTTTTGAGTCTTTGGCATGTTTTTTCTTCTCAGTATAGATATGATTGATCACATTTTCATTAGAATGGAGAGATTGGATGTCTCTTGCACACACCTAGTGGCAATTTCCTGCCCAGATATCTTGGCATAATGTATCTTATTTCAGCTACTTTACAGAGGTTAAAAAAAAATAATCCACATCCTGAATTAAAGTGTGGAGATACAGTTTTTGTTTCTTTTAACTTTTTATTTTGCATTGGTATAGCTGATTAACACTGCTGTGATAGTTTCAGGTGAACAGCGAAGGGTCTCAGCCATACATATACATGTATACATTCTCCCCCAGACTCTCCTCCCATCCAGGCTGCCACATAATCTTGAACATGTATTATATAGTAGGTCCTTGTTCGTTATCCATTTGAAATGTACAGTGTGTACATGTCCATCCCAGACTCCCTAGCTATCCCATCAACCCATCCTTCCCCACCCCCAGCAACCATCTTCTAAGTCTCTGAGTCTCTTTCTGTTTTGTAAGTAATTTGATTTGCCTCATTTATTTTTAGATTACATATATAAAGGATGCCATATGATACTTCATCTTCTCTGTCTGTTTTACTTCACTCAGTATGACAATCTCTAGCTACATCCATGTTTCTGCAATGGCATTATTTCCTTCTTTTTAATGGCTGAGTAATATTCCATTGTATATATGTATCACATCTTCCTTGTCCATTCCTCTGTTGATGGACATTTAGGTTGCTTCCATGCCTTGGTTATTGTAAACAATCTTGCAATGAATATTAGGGTACATGTATCCTTTTAGATCATGTTTTTCTCTGGATATATGCCCAGGAGTGGGATTGCAGGGTAGTATGGTAGCTCTATTTTCAGTTCTTAATGGAACCTCCTTCTCTTCTGCATAGTGGCTATACCAGTTTACATTCCAACCAACAGTGTAGGAAGGCTTCCTTCTCTAGAGTGTGGAAACACAGTTTTAATTGACCATCAGTCCAGTTCTGTCTTAAATAGACCATTTTTTTCAGTAAACTTTTTTCACTCTGTTCTCATAATTTTGAATATTAAATTAAGATATATGATTCAAGAGTTGCATTTGGAAAGAAAATCATTGAAAGGAAAGTTATTTTAATAATCCTATGTAGTGATTCATAGTGTATATACATATATAATTTCACTGCATTTCAATGGGCAAAAATAGAAAGCTATTTCTCTTTTAAACGTGAGCTTTAAAATTTCCATCGAGTGTGCTCTCACTGTCATTTCTAAGTCTGCAAGAAATTAAAAACATTATTATTTATATGATAATGTATCTTATAAGTGAATTGAGCTGCAATGCATTATTGGACTAATTTTGACAACCACTTTGGTTTAAAAATGATCTTCAACTCTGATATTTGTTCTTGTTGTGCCATTTAAAGATTTTTTTTTTCTGAAAAGCATAAGGTGATATGGGAATGAAAGAAGATGAAGACTGGCCAAATTGAGTTACCTTGCAAGAATAATATTAGAAGAGCTTGGCATTTAAATTGTAAGGGGAATAAACTAACTTCTTAAAGTAGAAAGTATGAAAAGGAAGCCAATAAAAATGGGTAAGCAGTTCACTTGAAAATCATGGTGTCTTTATTAAGTGTCAGCCAAGAAACTGGTGGCTAAGGATACGTCCCAGTTTCTATTGGGTACTAGTGTCATTGAAAAGTGACCAAATTGAAAGGCCATCATGACACAGGAAATATGCGTTTTTTTCCTGAAAGAATATTTGTGATGCTCCAAACTATAGCCACTAGTAGATATGAAGGCAAGCACAAAATATTACCTGGGTCATGATTTATACATGATGGACAGACAATAAACTCACTGCCTCTCTTTGCCCCCACAGAAAGTGCTACCAGCTAGCTATAACTCCAGCACAGTATTTCAAAGCACTATTTCCCAAAGTTTTTCTTATTTAGAAAAGAAGCAATTCATTTTGTAGGACATTCCAAACTGGCAAATGGCCAACAACAATTTTGACCAAAGCGAGTGCAAAAGGTATTGCAAACCACAAAGCGCAAGAATATTTAGGAAAGATGGAAACAAAAAGGAAGATTATCCATCCTTCCATATGGCTTTTTAAAGCCATTTACAATTATGTATCGTTTATGGTAGTTTCTATAAAATTTTTTTCCATTGAGCAGGCAGAAGACTGAATAAGTTTGTGAATGCATTACACAAAAAAGAAGATATTCAGAACAATGGAATTTAGCTAATTGTTTAAGGATGTGCGTGTGATAATGACGTTGTTAACCAGGAGAATGCAGAGTGTGATCGCATTTGTTTTTTCAGAAAGGGATTTCAAGAATTTAACGAAAAATTACAGTTGCTAACGACTGTGTGACACGTAAGCAATAACAGTCCTACTACAATTATGCATCTGATTGAAAAGGTACAGTTTATCAGAAGCCTTAGAGCACTGATTTTTAAGCTATCTGCTGTGCATGCAAACACACTTTGAGAGAAAAGACAAAGTGTTCAGTTTTCTTAAGATGTATTTAGATAACTTTATACAACACACAATTTATACCATGTGCCATGCCACCAATTCATGTCCTTGACCTCTTCTGGAAACTGTAAGGAAATTTATCAACATCTATGGCTAGATGGGATATCTGGTTTGATCCCTGGGTTGGGAATATCTCTTGGAGGAGGAAAGGGCAACCTCCTCCAGTATTCTTATCTTGAAGGTCTCATGAACAGAGGATTCAGGTGGGCTACAGTCCATGGGGTTGCAAAAGAATTGGACACAACTTAGCAACTAAAAAACAACAACAAAGTCCTTATTAAGATGTACTGAAACTGAAATGTACATCAAATTTCAAAAATTTAATCCTGGAAAAGGATGCACAATATCTCTTTAATTATTATATTGAATCCATGTTAAAATGATAGTATTTTTGATATATTGAGTTAAATAAAGCTACTATTAAAATTAAAAAAAAATAAGTGGGAGAGACTTGTGGCTTTTACTTTCCTATCATTCCTACATTGTCATTTCTGCTTATTTTATCAACAATGCTGTAGACATGAACATTTGCTGGATTCTTGTCTTTGTTTCTTGTTTCTTCCTGATACACTCCCTGCTCATCTTGTTACAGACCACTCTAAATTTGGAACCTCAGAACTTCAAGAAATTAAATCTTCTCTGTAAAAGAGGGACTTCTCCAGAGGAAGCCCCCGCTCAGGTATTCCATTTAGTAAAGTACTATCAATACTTTGATGCAATAAAGAACACTCTGGAGACTGGAAGTGCTGTCTCCTGCATCCAAAGTGCCCAGCCTTCCCTGGGATTAGTCACTTGGCTGTCTCTCTAGGCAGCTAGTAATTCAGAGATAATCATGTTACCAAGATGCCGTTTAATCTGTATTTGGCATATCTCAAGTTTTCATCTTCATTAATAGAGCCATCAAAGTTTCATTGGGCCTGACTGGTGTTGGACACACTAGTGATTCACCCACAGGAGGGGTTTGCA
This sequence comes from Okapia johnstoni, assembly GCA_024291935.2. Classification (NCBI taxonomy): domain Eukaryota; kingdom Metazoa; phylum Chordata; class Mammalia; order Artiodactyla; family Giraffidae; genus Okapia; species Okapia johnstoni. The sequence goes on from CM044326.1 coordinate 8,867,523, forward strand.
GTTTGCACGCAGAGCCTCTGCTTGCCAGATGGCAGCTGTTAATCTGCTTGCATCACGGGTCGGGTGGGGGGCTAAGCTTGTCTGGCCCCCAGCCAGTGGGGCTCTCCCACACCTCTGATTACACAGCACTGTGGGCCAGCCTAGGGAACCCAGACCCCTGGGTCAGGGTTAGCTTTCCCTGCAGGTTTGAAGACCCCTGGGGGCATAGATGCCTGGTGAGAGGAAGGAATCCTTTCCTGGCCTGTTTCCTGCTGCTTCAAGCATCGAATCAAAAAATCCCTGCGGAAGGCAGGGTGGTGCAGTGGAAGGGAGTCAGAGAAACTTGGCTTCGAATCCAGCCTCTCCACCACTGAACCAGCTCTGTGGCGGCAGGCATAACTCTCGGAGTTAACCTCTTTGAGCCTCAGATGGCTCCCATTTCTGTGATGTAAACCTGGTGATATCATGGGGCCACATAGGTGCTCCTTAGAGTAATCAGGGCGGGACAGCCAGGTGGAAAGCATCCTTCAGTCCCACTCCCAGATGTAGAGCTCAGAGAAGCTGACATGTAGGTCCCTGAGTGGGCTGGACTGGGATGTTCATCACAGTGTTCTTTATCGTGGTGAGGATGGTGGTGACCTTGGGGTTCATCCCTGGAGGGATGGATAATGACAAAATACCATGCAAAACAGAGAGAAGTATCCAGATAAATCTTAAAAACTGTGCTGGGTGGATGAAAAAGAAACAGAACAAAGTCTGTGGATATCACATGTGAAAGTTAAAAACATACACACTGCAGAAGGACATGCCACATGTTCTATGTAGATTCCTAAAAATTCAAGGAGATCATCAAATCTAGCAGTGCCGTGGGTATTGGGTTGAGGAGGAAAGTGGGGAAGGGAAATGGGATAAAAGGCAATAAACTTGAGAGAAGGACCTGGTACAAGCTTATGACGATAGTGTGTTATCAGTAGAGGAGTATGATTCACTCAGTGTTCTGCCTCTGAATCTAAAAGAAAAAGGAAAGATCAAGAAAAATGTCGATGTGTTCCTGACCAGCGTTCTTGGGCTCCTTGTTGTCCTTCAGTCGCTAAGTTGTGTCCGACTCTTTGCAACCCCGTGGAATGCAGCATGCCAGTCTTCTCTGTCCTTCACTATCTCCCAGAGGTGGCTTCAACTCATGTCCGTTGAGTCAGTAATGCCATCCAACCGCCTCTGTCGACAGAGACATCCATCGTCCTCTGTCGCCCCCTTCTCTCCTGCCCTCAATCTTTCCTAGTATCAGAGTCTGTTCTTTGCAGCAGGTGGCCAAAATTTTGGAGCTTTCAACATCAGTCCGTCCAATGAATATTCAGGATTGATTTTCTTTAGGATTGACTGGTTTGATCTCCTTGCTGTCCAAGGGGCTCTCAAGAGTCTTCTCCAGCACCACAATTCGAAAGCATCATTTGGGCTCTTTAATCAATAGAAATTGATCAGAGAGGCCAGACAAGAAATTCAGGCAAGGCTTTATTGGGGTTCCCACTCTAACAGGAGGGAGCAAGAACAAGTAGCGGGTTTCTTTGTTCACTTGCTTTCCGAGAGGGCAGGCCAGCTGGTTCCTCACATGGGGTGAGGGTGGGGGTGTGTCCAAGGGTTGGACTGGAGATTGGCTTAGGTGGCTTGTCCACCCCTTTGGTGGTGCTGTGTGCAGGGGGCATGCACAATACTCTGCTTTTGTCCCTGGCTTTTTTGAAGCGACATTTGGGCTTTTTTTTTTGTCTCTTAGTATCAGATCATTCAGAATTTGCTGCAACCACACAGACACACAGTTATTTTTAGTCCCTTGTAATTTTTTTGTATTTGGTCTTTCAAGGAGACTTAGTCCAGGTCCTGCAGCTAAGGGTCTCAGGTCCCAGAGAGTTTCAAAGGGAAGGGAGAGGGTCCAATAAAAGCAGTGCTGTGGGGGCTTCGGGATCCAGGCATGAGGATGGGCACCTCTGCAGCTGTGGGAAGGCTTTCCATTTCTCTCTCTCTCTGCTCCCCCCTTCCCTTGGGTGAGAAGAAGCCTTAGGAAAATGTGAGACTGGAATGAAGCAGAGCAGTCCGAGATCCTTATTTTCCCTCATCTGAACTCTCAATCTCCGCAGACTCCAGTTGCCTGAAGGCACTCCTCTGATTTTTTCCTGTTCTCACGGTGGACCCAGTTTTTGTGACTTGCTCACCTAAGAGCTTCAGGAAGATGTGGTGCCCATTCCTGTTGAACCAGTTGGGAATTTCCTGGATCTGCAACCCTTTGGGCCTGCACATCAGTGTTGCTGCCCTGCCAATCAATGAGACCTTTGTGTGCAACAGGGCAGAAGGCTAATGGAATGACCTATCACTCACTTCCTTTCTTGGACACTAAATTAAAAAAAAAAATTAATTATTTGGGGGCTGTGCTAAGTCTTCATTGCTGTGAGAGGGCTTTCTCTAGCTGCAGGGAGCAGGGGCCACTGTTGGTGGTGGTGCAGGGGCTTCTCCCTGCCGTGGCTTCCCTTGCTGTGTGGAGTACAGGCTCTAGGCACCCGAGCTTCAGTAGCTGTAGCACGTAGGCTCAGCAGTTGTGGCATGCGGGCATAGTTGTTCCATGGCATGTGGAATCTTCCCTTTGTTTGAACCAGGAAACAAACCCATGTTCCCTGCATTGGCAGGTGGATTCCTATCTACTGCACCATGAGGAAGTCCTTGGAAGCTAAATTTTTGAGATAACAATGAAACTAAAAATCAACAAGACATCTCCAAACTAAGAAAGGTTACTCTGTGTCACACTTCAGTTTATCATGAACTTCTCTTTCTGATGTTCTTTCTCCTCCCTTCCTCCAAATCTCTTCCTCCTTCTTGGTCAGCAAATCAGACAACATATCTCTCTGAAGGCAGGGATTAGTTCCAGAATGGATATGTGATCAGGCCATTCCAACTCAAGGCTTCCTTGGGACTTTGGTTGGTGATGTAAAGAAAGCAGTGCTATCAGAACAAACAAGTTCACAATTTGTATGGAAATACAAAAAACTCGAATAGCCAAGGCAATCTTGAGAAAGAAAAATGGAGCTGGAGGAATCAACCTGCCTGACTTCAGACTATACTACAAAGCTACAGTCATCAAGACAGTGTGGTACTGGCACAAAGACGGAAATATAGATCAATGGAACAAAATAGAAAGCCCAGAGACAAATCCAAGCACCTATGGACACCTTATTTTTGACAAAGGAGGCAAGAATATACAATGGAGAAAAGACAATATCTTTAACAAGTGGTGCTGGGAAAACTGGTCAAGTACTTGTAAAAGAGTGAAATTAGAACACTTTCTAATACCATACACAAAAGTAAACTCAAAATGGATTAAAGATCTAAATGTAAGACCAGAAACTATAAAACTCCTAGAGGAAAACATAGGCAAAACACTTTCTGACATACATCACAGCAGGATCCTCTATGACCCACCTTACAGAGTAATGGAAATAAAAGCAAAAATAAACAAATGGGACCTAATTAAACTTAAACAATTTTGCACAACGAAGGAAACTGTAAGCAAGGTGAAAAGACAGGCTTCAGAATGGGAGAAAATAATAGCAAACGGAGCAACTGACAAAGAATTAATCTCAAAAATATACAAGCAGCTCATGCAGCTCAATTCCAGAAAAATAAACAACCCAGTCAAAAAATGGGCCAAAGAACTAAACAGACATTTCTCCAAAGAAGACATACAGATGGCTAACAAACACATGAAAAGATGCTCAACATCACTCATTATCAGAGAAATACAAAGCAAAACCACAATGAGGTACTATCTCACGCCGGTCAGAATGGCTGCTATCAAAAGTCTACAAACAATAAATGCTGGAGAGGGTGCAGAGAAAAGGGAACCCTCTTACACTGTTAGTAGGAATGCAAACTAATACAGCCACTATGGAGAACAGTGTGGAGATTCCTTAAAAAACTGGAAATAGAACTGCCATATGACCCAGCAATCCCACTGCTGGGCATACACACCGAGGAAACCAGAATTGAAAGAGACGCGTGTACCCCAATGTTCATCGCAGCACTGTTTATAATAGCCAGGACATGGAAGCAACCTAGATGTCCATCGGCAGATGAATGGGTAAAAAAGCTGTGGTACATATACACAATGGAATATTATGCAGCTATTAAAAAGAATGCATTAGAATCAGTTCTAATGAGGCGGATGAAACTGGAGCCTATTATACAGAGTGAAGTAAGTCAGAAAGAAAAACACCAATACAGTATATTAATGCATATATATGGAATTTAGAAAGATGGTAACAATGACCCTATATGCGAGACAGCAAAAGAGACACAGATATAAAGAACAGACTTTTGGACTCTGGAAGAAGGTGAGGGTGGGATGATTTGAGAGAAGAGCATTGAAACATGTATACTACTATATGTGAAATAGATCTCCAGTCCAGGTTCAATGCATGAGACAGGGTGCTCAGGGCTGGTGCACTGGGATGACCCTGAGGGATGGGATGGGGAGGGAAGTGGGAGAGGGGCTCAGGATGGGGGACACATGTACACCCATGGCTGATTCATGTCCATGTATGCAAAAACCAGTACAATATTATAAAGTAATTAGCCTCCAATTAAAATAAACAAATTAATTAAAAAATAAGAAAGCAGTGCTATCATTTATAGAATAATCTTATATAATCCAATAACTGCTGGTAAAGAGAGCCTGACCGAGAAGGAAGCCAAGGAAGAGGAAAGCAGGGCAGTGCAGGTGCAGTCGTGAGATGGACAAGGCATGCCTGAGTGCCAGCACCAGGGCCTCTAGACTCTTTACTTACATTGCTCAAATATAACAATTCCTATTTTGCTTTTATCTGGTTTGAGTTGGCTTTTTGTCATTTGTAAACCAAAGATTTCCGAATAACATGCCAGGAAAGTAAGGCAAAATCAGTCACACTGGGGAATACCTGCTTATGTATCAAACATTTAGTATATGTTTACTTCATGCCAGAAAGAACCTTTGCAGAGAAAAATCTTATGACTTATTTGAATCATTGTCTAATCAAGAGAACACACCTATGTGTTAGTTCAAGGATACCTGACATACCTCTGGGTACCTGAATAGCTTTGCATGTGTGTGTACATGTGTATGAGTCTTTATCTTCAATAACTAGTGGTCATGTATGGATGTGAGAGTTGGATCATAGTGAAAGCTGAGCACCAAAGAATTGATGCTTTTGAACTGTGGTGCTGGAGAAGACTCTTGAGAGTCCCTTGGACTGCAAGGAGATCCAACCAGTCCATCCTAAAGGAGATCAGTCCTGAATATTCATTGGAAGGACTGATGCTGAACCTGAAACTCCAATACTCTGGCCACCTGATGCGAAGAACTGACTCATTGGAAAAGACCCTGATGCTGGGAAAGATTGAAGGTGGGAGGCAAAGAGGATGACAGAGGATGAGATGGTTGAATGGCATCACCGACTCGATGGACACAAGTTTGAGTAAACTCCAGAAGCTGGTGATGGACAGGGAAGCCCGGTGTGCTGCAGTCCATGGGGTCACAAAGAGTCAGACATGACTGAGTGACTGAACTGAAGAAGCCATAAGTAGGGTTACCTGGATCATATAACATAACAGACTTAATTCATAAATTCTTTGCCCACACTTTTATTTGCATGAGGGTGTGAAGAACTACTTTAATGGTCATAGGCTGATGAGCTGTGTGACCTTAGGGAATTTACTTAACTTCTCTGAGCTTCTAGTGTTCTTCTGTAAAATGGAGATAATGGTAGTCTGACATTAGTCAAGTGTCATGAGTAATAAACAAGCAAATACTTGGAAAGTGCTTAGCATAGTTGCTGCCATATGAAAAAATCACTTAACCAATGATAAGATTTAGTTGCTCAGTCATGTCTGACTCTTTGCAACCCCATGGACTGTAGCCCATCAGGCTGCTCTGTCCTTGGGATTCTCCAGGCAAGAATGCTGGAGTGGATTGCCATGTCCTTCTCCAGAGAATCTTCTTGATCCAGGGATGGAACCCAGGTCTTCTGCATTGCAGGCAGATTCTTTACTGTCTGAGCTACAGGGAAGTCCTCAATCGATGATAGCTATTATTATTGCTGCCATCACCATCATCATCATGAAGGAGGTGTCACAGCTAGTCTGAATAGTTCGCATGCTTGTAGTGCTTTATTTGGGCTTCCCTGGTGACTCAGAGGTAAAGAAGAAGTGAAGTGAAGCGAAGTCGCTCAGTCGTGTCCGACTCTTTGCAACCCCATGGACTGTAGCCTACCAGGCTCCTCAGTCCATGGAATTTTTCAGGCAAGAGTACTGGAGTGGGTTGCTATTTCCTTCTCCAGCAGATCCTCCTGACCCAGGGATCGAACCCGGGTCTCCTGCATTGCAGGCAGACGCTTTACCGTTTGAGCCACCTCTACCTGTCAATGCAGGAGACTCTGGTTTAATCCTTAGGGTGGGAAGGTCCCCTGGAGAAGGAAATGGCAACCCACTCCAGTATTCTTGCTGGGAGAATTGCATGGACAGAGGTGCCTGATGGGCTACAGTCCATGGGGTCACAAAAGCGTTGAACATGATTTAGTGACTAAACAACAAGAGCGTTTTATTTATCATTTACGAAGTACTTTCGCATGCATCATCCACCATGACACCATGAGTCTACAGGGCCTCACAATAGCCATTTCATATTTTGGCTTCTTGCAAGTTGATAAGAGCAGTTTTTTAAAGGGGTTTTCATATTTGACAAGGTCTACTGGATATAGCATCACGTATAGTGAATGAGAAATGCATTTGTTTTGGCAGCAGAGTTTTAAAAGACAGGAAAACATATTTTAGTACAAATGTGTTGTTGTTCAGTTGCTAAGTCACGTCCAACTCTTTGTGATCCCATGGACTGAAGCACACCAGGCTCCTCTGTCCTCTGCTCTCTCCTGGAATTTGCTCAGATACATGTCCATTGAGTCGGTGATGCTATCTAACCATTTCATCCTCTCCTGTTCCCTTCTCCTGCCTTCAATCTTTCCCCGAATCAGGGTCTTTTCCAATGAGTCAGCTCTTCACATCACGTGGCCAAAGTACTGGAGCTTCAGCTTCAGCATCAGTCTTCCAACGAATATTGAAGTTGGTTTCCTTTAGGATTAACTGTTTCGATCTTGCAGTCCACGGGACCCTCAAGAGTCTTCTTCAGCACCACAGTTTGAAAGCTTTAATTCTTTGGTGCTCAGTCTTCTTTATAGTTCAACTCTTACATCCATACATGCCCACTGGAAAAAAGCATAGCTTTGACTCTATGGACCTTTGTCCCAAAGTGATGTCTCTGCTTTTTACTATACTGTCTAGGTTTGTTATAGCTTTCCTAGCAAGGTGCAAATATCTTTTAATTTTATGGATGCAGTCACCATCTGAAGTGATTTTGGAGCCCAAGAAAATAAAATCTGTCCCTGCTTCCACTTTTCCCCTTCTAACTGCCATGAAGTGATGGCACTGGATGTCATGATCTTAGTTTTTTGAATGTTGAGTTTCAAGCCAGCTGTTTCACTTTCCTCTTTTACTGTCATCAAGAAGCTCTGTAATTCCTCTTCACTTTCTGTCATTAGGGTGGTATCATCCATATATCTGAGGTTGTTTTTATTTCTTTCAGCAATGTTAATTCCAGCTTGTGATTCATGCAGCCTGGTATTTCTCATGATGTACTTTGCATATAAGTTAAATAAGCAGGGTGACAATATACAGCCTTGTCATATTCCTTTCCCAATTTTGAACCAGTCAGTTGTTCCATGTCCAATTTCAACTATTGCTTCTTGACCCGCATATAGTTTTCTCAGGGAACAAGTAAAGTGGTCTGGTCTTCCCATCTCTTTAAGAATTTTCCACAGTTTGTTGTGATCCAAACAGTTAAAGGCTTATTGCTGGCGGATTCTTTACCAGAGGAGCTATCAGGAAAACACTTAGCATAATCAATGAAGCAGAAATAGATGTTTTTCTGGAATTCCCTTGATTTTTTCTATGATCCAAAGGATGTTGGCAATTTGATCTCTGGTTCCTCTGCCTTTTCTAAACCCAATTTGTACATCTGAAAGTTCTTGGTTCACATACCGTTGAAGCCTAGCTTGAAGGATTTTGAGTGTTACTTTGTTAGCATGTGAAATGAGCACAATTGTGCGGTAGTTGGGACATTCTTTGACATTACTTTGACCAGAGTGTCTTCTTTTTTCTTTTACCTTACTGTGTCATTGTTACCATAAAGAAAAGTCTGAAGCATATCCATTTTTTACGTCATTGGTCACTTAGAATATTCTCAAAGTTGGAGCTCTTGGAAGACTTCTTGTATTTCATGTTACCGACATAAGCAGATTGTTGAATTTGACACAGTTAAATATTTTCTTTGTTTATGGAATGTTTTCACAAAGGCAAGCTTTCAGAAATGCTAAAACAGTAAGATTTTTTTTTTTTGCATAGGAACATACTTCTGAATTAAGTGGGTAAAAATCCACAGTTGTATTGTTTAAGGGAATGTTATATTTTTGATCTTATACAAAGTTTTAGAATAAGAAAAGGCATTGATTTACTAACATAGCAAAGTTTGTTAGATTTTTTGATCTTTTTGAATCTGGATATTATTTTACCTAATTCAGGGAAAACATGGCTTCCTTATTAACTACTAAGGTGACAACAGTGATGTGAAAAGGAAGATTTATAGAAGTTTAAAAGTATAAATTTTACCAATCTCTTGCATAAAAAAACCAAAACCAAACCAACAAGCTAATAAAACAGGACTTTCTTATATATTTATATTTTTTTCCATTTTATCAAGCTCCTACAAGAATTTGGCAGAAATACTGAGTTCTGGATTTTTTACCTTTGTTTAGGTTACTTATATAGTCCTGTTTCTAAGTGACTTCTGATGTCACAACACTAAAAAAATATCAAGAAACATTCTTTGCTTTGTATCATTAATTTATTGATCTATTCTATACTTAAACTCTTAGAGTAACTTATCAAGAGTTCTTAGTTCTGTATTATTTATTGTATATCACAAAGTGAATGCCAAATTCTAGTCTTAAATATTGACACATAATTATGAATGCCAGTCATTATAAGTAGATGAACCATGATATTCAGGTTTTTTTGAAAACTGAATATATTTTAAGAGACAGGAATTTTGTTTCTCCTAATTCTTAAGCAATTGCTTATTAGCAAATCAGACAATCTTCAAAGCTGTATTAATTTCAATGTCCATTGACAAATGAGTGGATAGGGAAGATGTGGTATATTAATGTGATGGAATATTACTCAGCATAAAAAAGAATGAAATAAGGCCACTTGTAGCAACATGGATGGGTCTGGAGATGATCATACTCTGTGAAATAAGCAGACAGAGAGACAATCTGTTCTCTGATATCGCTTGTATATGGGAACTAAAAATATGATACAAATGAACTTATATACAAAACAGAAATAGACACACAGACATAGAAAACAAACTTATCAAAGGAGTGGGGGAGGGATAAATCAGGATTTGGGGATTAACGTATACACACTACTACTATGTACAAAAGAGATAACCAATAGGGGTTTACTGTAAAGCACATGGAACTATGGGCTTCCCAGGTAGCACTAGTGATAAAGAACTCTCCTGCCAATGCAGGAGATATGAGAGATGCAGATTCTCTCCCTAGGTTGGGAAGATCCCCTGGAGAAGGGAATGGCAACCCACTCCAGCATTCTTGTCTGGAGAATCCCATTGACAGAGGAGCCTGGTGGACTCCGAGGCCATAGCGTTGCAGAGTTGTACACAACTGGAGTGACTTAGCACGCACACACACACAGGGAACTATGTTCAATATTTTGTAAAAAAGTGAAAAGAATATGAATATATAAACACACACATATATATATATACATATATAAAACTGAATCACTTCCTGTATACCTGAAATATTACAAAATATTTTAAATCAACTACACTTCAATAGAATAAATATAGAAAAGATATGCAGCAGAATTAATTGGTAATACATACAAGAGTCCATCCTAAAGGAAATCAGTTCTGAATATTCACTGGAAGGACTGATGTTGAAGCTGAAATTCCAATACTTTGGCCACCTGATGCGAAGAGCTGACTCATTTGAAAAGACCCTGATGCTGGGAAAGATTGAAGGTGGGAGAAGAAGGGGATGGCAGAGGATGAGATGGTTGGATGGCATCACCGACTCAATGGACATGAGTTTGGGTAAATTCCGGGAGTTGGTAATGGACAGGGAGGCCTGGCGTGCTGTAATCCATGGAGTCGCAAAGAGTTGGACACGACTGAGCAACTGAACTGAACTGAACTAAACTGAACAAGAGATGTGTTAGTGTTGCTGGTGGAGGGTCTGTATTAGAGAAAGAAGCACAGGGACAGGCTTCATATTATCAATGAACATTTTAGGTAACTGACTGCTAATTATTTTAGACTTACAAATATTGCTTATAGGTTTCAGATGGGTAATGCACATTCAACTCAATATGCCATATGTGAAGGTAGACTGGCTGTTCCTAGGTCTCAGCTAGCTGGCTCAGAGGAGGCCAAACTAAACTTAATAGCTCTTGAGAACCTCCCCTGGACACCACCAGGACCCCCTGTGAATGCCCGGTCCTTTGCATCACTCTGTCTGGGCTCTGCTGGGCTCTGTGTTTTTCTGCTGCGAGTCAGAGCTGCTGTGAGGTATGGGGAAGGCTGTGTGCGGGAGGTCCCCTGGTCTGTGTGTCACACTTCATCACTCTAGGCTAGAGGCAGCACAGCTTGGACCTGAGTCTCACAATTTTGGTTTTCATCAAAACAGCCCCTTTAGCCTCATCCTGCAGAGTCTTCATAGAAGGTGAGACTGAGTTTGTGGCACTGCCTGGGAAATACACAGCATCCTGCTCCATCTACGTGGCCTCCCAGGTCGTTGTTGATGCTTGCCCACTAAAGTTCTCTTTCAGTTCAGACTCCCAACCGGAACTGAATATGAATTCATGCAAACAAAGAGTTCAAATAAATGGGGTAGCAAGATAGGGAATTTCTGGTCCCATGAGTCTCGATATTTATCAATATTCTGCTACTATTCACATATTTCATTTTAAAAATCAAAATGACTGGATTTTTTTAAAATAAAAAAAAACCACTTATTTCTTTTAACCACTGCCCCCTGCCTCTGGCAGCCACTGATTTGTTCTCTGTGTCTATGAGCTTGTTGCTGTTTACATTTCACATATAGGAGAGATCATACAGTATTCGTCTTTCTGTCTGACTTATTTTACTTAGCATAATACCCTCAAGGTCTATACATGTTATTTCAAGTGGCAAGATTTCATTTTTTTTATAGCTCAATAATATTCCATTATATATTATGTGTGTGTGTGTATATATATATATATATATATGTGTGTGTGTGTGTGTGTGTATATATATATATATATATATATATATATATATAATATATAGTCACCTCAACTTCTTTATCCAATGAATGCTTAGGTTGTTTCCATTTCTTGGCTATTGTAAACAATGCTTCAATGAATATGGTGGTGCATCTATCTTTTTGAGTTAGTGTTTTCATTTTCTTTGGAGAAATTCCCAGAAGTGGGATTGATGGATCACAGTGTAGTTCTATCTACAATGTCTTGAGGAGCCTCCATACTGTTTTCCATAGTAGCTGCATCGATTTACATTCCCATCAACAGTACATCAGGATCCCCTTTTCTTCACACCTTTGCTCACACTTTTTATTTCTTGTGTTTTTGTTGATACCCTTTCTAACAGGTGTGGTTTTGATTTCCGTTTCTCTGATGATTAATGATGTTGAGCATCTTTCCATGTACCTGTTGGCCATCTGTATGTCTTCTTGGAAAACTGTCTATTCAGAGTTTTTGCCCATTTTTAAATCAAATTGTTGGGTTTTTTCCTGTTGAATTGCATTTGTTCTTTGTATATTTGAATGTATATTTAATTTTAATAGATTACTTTAGAAGATGACTTCAGCCTATAGTTAGTATAGTCTCAAAAGATAAATAGACTCAGAACTTTATAAAAAAGCTTCTTTTGTGATTTTGTGGTTATGACTATACTGGCCTTTCAAGAAACATACGATTAATAGGTGATGGTTGTAGGTTCACAAGCCATCATAGAAAGTGAACAGGGATTTAAAGAAATCTGTGAAAGATCAAAATAACAAACTTGCCATAATGATTTTTTGGGGTGGTTCAAATATTGAAGAGATGTCAGTTTTCAGTAGTCAGTGACTTCTGCATGATATTTGCATAGGGAGAACTTTAAAAAGGTTACATTTCTTTTCTACTTTCATATTTACTTTGTGTTAAGGTTATAGGATCTTGTTGGCAACGTTGCTGATGCTATTTTGGTAAACTCCAACTCTGTTCAAATGTAGTGGGATGGAAAATTTGAGCTGCAGGAACAATAAATATATTTTATGTCCTTGTAACATTCAAGCTGTAATATGTTTGAGATGCAGTGAAAGTTGCTTTTTTTTTTTTTTGCCTCACACTCTGAAGGAAGAGAGAAACTTTTGTTTATACATTTTAAAGATTTTTGTCTTTGCAGTTAACACAAAGTCAAATGTAGATATAATCCACCTTAAGCATTTCTGGCAAAATATCAAGTATACCTGTTTTTTGACAAGGGAAAAAATAAACTTTTCATCAATACATCTGCTCTGTGTATGACTTCTGTCGGTCAAGCTGTGATCTTGAGGACTTATGGAATACTGATGCTTTACAGGAAGTAAGAGGCAGATGTGTAATTAGTAATCTGAGACATCTCCCTATTCCTATTAGTTAAGTCAGATTCTGAGTTGACTGATACAGAATTTCACATAAAGGGCCCTGTCTATATATTTTTTATTCCTCTCTTCTACAAGTGTAAAATTTATGTGCTTATTTGAGTGAAATGGTCTGAGGGTATTCAAAATCAATCAGACAAAGATTATTTAATTTGTGCTTCACTGTGTTCTATAATGGATTCCTTTACAAAGATATTTGATAACATAAGAACAGTCTGTTGTGTATAAATTATTTTAACTCACCATTCCTGCATGTGTGTACTAGACTGTAAGTGCCTTGAAGAGCAAGACTATGTGGTTTTGTTCATTCTATTAACCTTATAACACCTAGTGGATGGCTTTTGAGAAATAAACACCGATTAAAACTGTACAGACTTTACCCTCCTGAAGATGTCTATCTATGGTGCTTAAAGCCATCTAATGAGACGGATTAGACAAGCCATAGAATCCTTTGTTTCACAGCTGATGAAGTCTCAAAGACAGTGAGTGATCTGTGATTCCCTGCATGCCTCACTCCATCCACTTTTTTGTGTCCTACAGCTGGACTCTTGCAGTGGTGCCTTACCACGAAAGGTGGTGGGAAAGGGGTTGCTGACAAATTTGATGTTTGCATTCATGGGTCAGGTTGGTGACACCTGATAGAAGCCTTCCTAGAAAGCCACAAGACTTCTTCCTCACCACTGGTACCTCACTTCCAGGACTAGAGGGCGTATCCAACTACATTCAAGATAGTGATGAGCAAAACCTCAGCGTGATTGACAGTGGAAATGCATTAGATGCATGGATAGTAGTGGAAATGCACCTCTGCCTGCAGGTGGTCTCCAGTAGTGATTTTCCCTTAAGCTTCAGGTTCAGTCTTTGAGTTGCTGGACCATCTTTACCTAACGTTTATCCAGTCTCATTCACTATAGACTGAGTTATCCCTCATATAGACAGGAATTTGTGTTGAGAATGAATCCTTAAAATCAGCATGGCTCATCGCCCACATGCCACCTTGTATCTGTGAGTTACAAACATTTATCTAGCCAACTGTTCTTATCTCTCAGAGTTTTAGTGAGAGGCTTAACATTTAGCTAATTCCTGCACATAATTCTGGGATGGATGATGTAGCAATTTGGCTTGACCCCTGGCACTGTGCTATATGCTGATACATTTCTATCCAATTCAACAAATAGTTTACTGAGTACATAGTACGTGCCAGGTGACTGTGCAGATGCAGGAAATGACGTATACGCAGTTCTCGCCTTCACGGAACACATAACCAGTGGGGACAGATGAGAAGAAAGGAATGACTGTTGGATTAATGTGATGAAAGAAGAGATGGGAAAAGCTTTTTTTCAGAGGGCCATGTATGCCGGAACTTCCTGGCTGTCTCAGATCTTAGATCGCCTTAACTTCTTCATGTCCTAACAGGTATAGACTCTGGTCTTAGTAGAGATGAAACGTTTTGAAAGTCCTATGGTTATAGATGAAACTGGAGTTTTATGGTCTGTGAATACACAGGAATTAAACTGGACGGTTTTAAAACTCTTTGCAGTGAAAAATTAGTCATTCCTCTAAGACTGGGAATAAGGCAAGGGTGCCCACTTTGACCACTTCTATTCAACATAGTTATAGAAGTCCCAGTCACAGCAACTAGGCAAGAAAAAGAAACAGCTGTCTAAACTGGAAGGAAAAAAGTAAAACTGTCTCTGTTTGCAAATGATATGATCTTACGTATTGAAAATGTTCAAGATTCCACCAAAAAACTCTTAGAACTAACAAATGTATTCGGGAAAGTTTCAGGACAAAAAAAATTAACATACATAAATTGGTTGTGTTTTTATGTACTACCAACAAAATATCTGAAGAAATAAAGAAAACAATTTTATTTATAATATCATCACAGATAATTGGAATAAATATATTCAAGGAGGTGAAAAATCTGACTAGAAACTAAAAGATTTTGATGAAAAAATTGAAGAAGTCACAAATAAATGGAAAAAAAAATCTCTTAATCATGAATCAGGAGAGTTAACATTTTTAAAATGCCCATACTACCCAAAGCCATTCTATGTAATTATTAAAATTCTAATAGAACTTTTCACAGAAATAGAAAAAAATCTAAAATTCATATGGAACCACAAAAGACCCTGAATAGCCAAGGAAATTTTGAGAAAGAACAATGTGGGAGATATCACATTTATTTATTTCAAACTGTATTACAAACCAATAGTAATCAAAATACTGTGGTACTAGTATAAAAACATAGATTAATGGAACAGAAAGAAGAGCCTTGAAGTGTGCATGTACGATCAACTAATATTTGACAAACGAGCCAAGAATACTCAACAGGAAAAGGCTAATCTCTTCAATAAATGGTCCTGGAAAACTGGATAATCATGTGCAAAAGAATTACATTAACCCCCTATCTAACACAATTCACAAAAACTAACTCAAAATAGATTAAATACTTAAACATAAGATGAAAAACCGTAACACTTAAAAGAAAACATAGAGTTAATCTTCTTGACACTGGTTTTAACAATGATTTTTTTTTTGGAAAAGACATTAAAAGCACAAATAACAAAGGCAAAATTAAATAAGTGGGACTACATCAAACTGAAAACCTTCTGCATGGTAAAAGAAAAATTCAATAAAATGAAGATGGAATGGTAGAAAATATTTGCAAACTATATATCTGATAAGAAGTTAATATCAAAAATATTTAAGAAATTCATACAACTCAATAGCAAAAAAAACTCAATCTAGTTAAGAAATGGTCAAAACACCTACATAGATATTTTCCAATAGAAAGGATACAAATGGCCAATGGGTATAGGAAAAGGTGTTCAACGTCACTAATCATTAAGAAAATGCAAACCCCAAATCACAATGATGCCATCTCATGCTTGTTAAGATGGCTATTATCAAAAAGAAAACAACAACAAACATAGCTTTATCAAAAAGCAATGCTGGTAAGGATGTGGAGAAAAGGAAGCCCTTGCGCACTGTTGGTGGAATTGTAAATTGATGGAGCCACTATGGAAAACAATATGAAGACTCCTCAAAAAATTAAAGATAAAACTAGCCCATTATTTAGCAATTCCGCTTTTGAGTATTTATCTAAAGGAAATGAAATCTGGATCTTGAGTGTCTGCACTCCCATGCTGCTCCAGCGTTATTCACAGTCGCCAAAGATATGGAAACAACCTATGTGTCTATAGACGGATGAATGGATAAAGAAGATGTGAAGATTTAAAATATTCCCTGATGGAATATTATCCAGCTATGCTGTGCTTAGCTGCTCAATCGTGTCTGGCTCTTTGCAACCCCGTGGACTGCAGCTCGCCAGGTTCCTCTGTCCGTGGGGATTCTTCAGGCAAGAATACTGGAGTGGGTTGCCATGCCCTCCTCCAGGGGATCTGCCTAACCTAGGATCTAACTCAGGTCTCCCGCACTGCAGGCAGATTCCCTGAGTCACCAGGGAAGCCCCAGTGAGAAAGCTATGAGAAAGAAGGAAATCCTGCCATTTGCAATGACATGGTTAAACCCTGAGAACTATGCTAAGAGAAATAAGCCAGAGAGAGAAAGACAAATACTGTAAGGATCTCACTTATACGTGGAACTTGAGTAAGTCATACTCAGAAAAACAAAGAGAAAATGCTGGTGCCAAGCGCTGAGGGCTTGGAGAAATGGGGAGATATTAGTCAAAGGATGAAAACTTACAGCTATAAGAGGAATAATTTCCAGGGATCTAACGTATGGCATAGTGATTATAGTTAACCGTACTGCATTATATACTTGAAAATTGCTAAGAGAGTAGATCTTAAACAATCTTACCATACACACATAAGTGTTGCTGTATATAAGTGTCAAATCATCACTAGTACACTTTAAACTTACACAGTGTTGTCAATTACATCTCAGGAAAATCAGAAAAAACCAAAAACCTTTTCAATCTGAAAGTATTCTTTTGTATTATTGCAATAGCTAACACTGATCAAAGGTTGAATGTGTATATGTACCAGGCAGAGAATGCAAGGCTCTGACAGGCATTGTTTCATTTAATAGAAGTAATGTTTGTGGGATCTGCTCTGTAGACTTGTCTATAAGTCCCATCATGAGTAGTGTGGCAGTTGTTGGACAGTCATCGAGAGAGCAGATGGTCTTGTCCAGATATCTTTCTGGATTTAGATAGTTGACATCCTTTTGGGAGGAATTCGCATCACCTATACCTATAATCATCTATGTTCAAAATAGATAATATTTGTATGTAAACTTTTGTTCAAGTGACAGCCAATCCATTTGATGCCTCATATAATTAAAAAAAAAACTCTCAAGACACACAAAAAATGTTTTCAAAGCAAAACAGGATCCTTTCATTTGTTATAGCTATTTATTTAAAGGGGGAATTATCTTTAAAATACTTCAATATTACTCAGCCATTAAAAAGAATACATTTGAATCGGTTCTATTGAGATGGATGAAACTGGAGCCCATTATACAGAGTGAAGTGAGCCAGAAAGAAAAGCACCAATACAGTATACTAATGCATGTATATGGAATTTGAAAGATGGTAATGGTAACCCTATATGTGAGACAGAATAAGAGACACAGATGCATAGAACAGTCCTGTGGACTCTGAGGGAGAAGGTGAGGGTTGGACGTTCTGGGACAATAACACTGAAACATGTGTATTGTCATGTGTGAGGCAGAGCACCATTCCATGTTCTGTGCATGGGATGGATGCTCGGGGATGGAGCGTTGGGATGACACAGAGGGATGGGAGGGGGAGGGAGGTGGGAGGGGGGTTTGGGAGGGGGAGCACGTGTGAATCCATGGCTGGTTCGTGTCGATGTATGGCAGGAACTACTACAGTATTGTAAAGTAGTTGGCCCCCAACTAAAATAAAAAAAATAAATAAATAAAAAAATAATAAAATAAATAAATTAATTAATTAAAAAAAAAATACTTCAGTCACTCATCTCTGTCAAGTATCCTTTTCTGCAAAGCTGTTTAAGTCTTTTTGGAATTACTCTGTGCTGCTTTCAAATGTGCTTGGATTTGCTTGTTGCCTGACTCATTAGGCTTCCCTGGTGGCTCAGCTGGTAAAGAATCCACCTGCAATGCAGGAGACCTCGGTTTGATTCCTGGGCAGGGAAGACCCGCTGGAGAAGGGATAGGCCACCCTCTCCAGTATTCTCGGGCTTCCCTGATGGCTCAACTTGTAAAGAATCTGCCTGCAATGTGGGAGACCTGGGTTCATTCCCCACGTTGGGAAGAGCCCCTGGAGTAGGGAATGGCTATCTACTCCAGTATTCTGGCCTGGAGAATTCCATGGACTTCATAGTCCATAGGGTCACAAAGAGTCGGACACGACTGAGTGATTTTCACTTTCACTTTGTTAGTCATACTTGGTCTTCTGCTACCTGCCAGGGGTTAGTGTACATTCCTTTCTATAAGGTGAAAGCAGGAAAATGAGTGATGTCTTTGCAATAGACTAAAAGTACATGCTAGGAGAAAGAGGTGGGGTGTTTAATGTCCCACTAACCCATTATTTTTGTCCAGTTGCTAAGTCGTGTTTGACTCTTTGTGACCCCATGGACTACAGCACATCAGGCTTCCCTGTCCTTTCACTGTCTCTTGGAGTTTGCTCAAATTCATGTCCATTGAGTTGGTGATGCTATCCCCACTAACCTGGCAAGTTAGTTAAGTAACCACAATGATGATGCTATGACTATAACAATGATGATGAAGATGATGACAGTGGTGCTGGTGGTGTTAGTGACAAATGGGTGTCTCAGAAAGTTGGAAAATTGCCTTACGTAAATGTTTTACTTAATCCTCACAACAACCAGGAGAAGGCAATGGCACCCCACTCCAGTATTCTTGCCTGGAAAATCCCATGGACAGAGGAGCCTGGTAGGCTACAGTCCATGGGGTCGCTAAGAGTTGGACACAACTGAGCAACTTCACTTTCACTTTTCCCATTCATGCACTGGAGAAGGAAACGGCAACCCACTCCAGTGTTCTTGCCTGGAGAATCCCAGAGATGGGGGAGCCTGGTGGGCTGCCGTCTATGGGGTCGCACCGAGTTGGACATGACTGAAGCGACTTAGCAGCAGCAGCAGCAGCAGCACAACAACCAAGTGAACTCAGTGCTCATATATTCATTTATGAAGAATGTAACCGAGCATCAGCCTCTGCATTGGACAAGCCGGGATTTGAACCCAGGTCAGTCAAATTCCAGATCTTGGGCTTTCTTTTTCTACATGGCACTACCTTAATACCTTGGTGCCAAGATTCCTTTCTAAGAGACAGGGTAAGTCAGCTCTATTATCTTTAGTTCTCCTGTGATTTAAATGGAGCTATCTTTATTTGATCGTTATCCATAAATGAAGCGGAAATTCTCCTCGTGTTGTACAGTTGGAAAAAGTAATGTTACATAAATGGCATGAAGGAGTAGCAGGTGAAGAGTCCGTCTGTGAGTGAGAACACAGCATGACCCAGAGGAGGGAAGGTGTGTGTAGGCTTGGCCTGGCCAGGACCTGGCCCCACCCTGCCAGCTGTGTGATCTGGTGTGATCTTACCCTTGTTCAGCCTCAGTTTCCCCTCATCTAGAGGTGGGGCTAAAGATAGGCCCCTTGAAGGGCTACTGGTACCCATGGAGAAGAAAAATTACAAATATCGACAGTGCCTGTCAAGGAAAGTGCAACATTGCCACTACTCAAAATGGTCAAGGGCCTATGGTGGTAATGACCATTTTACCTTCCTGCTTACAAACCACTAGTTTCAATCAAATCTGGGGATAAAATTATAACGTCTTAACTCAGCATAAAATAGCTGTTCCTGATCTGATCCCTGCCCATGCCGTCAGGCCTGTTTTTAGCCATTCTCCCTCTCACTGGGTTTTTGATTGCTCGAATGGTTTAAACATTACCTTTCTACCCCAGGACCTTTGAACATGCTGTGTCTGTGGCTTTCTATTAACTCACTACTTGTTCTTGTCTTTGAGGTCTCAGGTTAAATGTCACTTCCCCAGGGAGACTTCTCTGAACCCCAGAAAATATCAGGCCCCATTTAATATATTCCCATAACTTTTTCTTACTTGGGATACTCCTCACAGTGGTAATTAAGTACTCATCCCACTCCAGTACTTTTGCCTGGAAAATCCCATGGACGGAGGAGCCTGGTAGGCTACAGTGCATAGGGTCGCTAAGAGTCGGATGACTGAGCAACTTCACTTTCACTTTTCCCTTTCATGCACTGGAGAAGGAAACGGCAACCCACTCCAGTGTTCTTGCCTGGAGAATCCCAGGGATGGTGGAGCCTGGTGGGCTGCCGTCTATAGGGTCGCACAGAGTCGGACATGACTGAAGCGACTTAGCAGCAGCTTAGCAGTAGCAGCAATGCATCATTACTTGTTTAATGTCTGTCTCTTCACTAGGATGTAACCTCCAAGGCGCCAAGCCCATGCTCTAGCTCCAGCTCCTTTCATAGGGCTCCATTCATAACTGGTATTTGATGAGTGTTTATGGGGTGAATGAATAAAATAACCAGTGAGTTGATAAAAAAAGAATTGCCTTATTTCAAAGAATCCTCTTGTCATTTCTCAACCTGTTTTGCTTGAAGGAAGACCATGGGCTGTGAGCCATGGAGACTTTTACCAAAGTCACAGATTTTCAGCCAAAGTTGTGTCCTTTTCACTCCTGATGAGAACAAGATTTCCTGAGGAACTATTTGTTACCTGTGGCACAGTAGACAGCCTTGTGTACCAAATGAGCTTCATGCACTCTGACCAGAGGGATACTCTCGGTGATAAAAAGATACCACCTCCGTGAAACAGATGCTTCATTTTACAATGGAAGCAGAGAAGCTGAAGGCTGCAGGTGCGGGCTGGGCTGACACGGGCTCTGTGGAGGATCATTAAGAGCCTCCTTAGAAATGCGGGTTTACTCGGTGTTTAATCAGCCACAGGCAGAAGAAATGGCTTCTTTTCAGCTCGATGAGAGCCAGATCACAAAAGAAAGATAGATGGCCAATACAATCCATCACTGCAAGCATATTGTCTTAATTTGAAGGAACAGCCTGGCACTCGTACTAATCAAGGAGGAAAGTACAACACGGTTAGCATGGAGGATCGGCCAGTTTAACTCTCAGTGCGCCCCTTAAAGAAAAGCTCTCATTTGCTTCCTTAATTAATATTTTCAGGAAAGTGAGAACCTTAAAACCCATGACTCAATCACTTAAGAAGTTCCCTGGCTTGGAATCCATGACGTTTAAGGGAGGACTTTTTATATGCAAAACTTCTGTCAATAAAGAAGTATTGCAATCAATGAATGAAGTGCCTTAGGAAGGACAGTCCATTTGCTGGCTGCTTTACTTACCTGGTCATATTTGCAGCTGACTGCAAAAAAGCTACAAATAGAGACAACGTCCTGCGGATTGTGGGGTTACCTGTTGGTTGCTCAGAGGCTCTTCTCAGTGGCTCGGAACTCTGTCCGTCTTAGGTCCTCGAGAGCTCACCTTGGAGAGGCATGTGAAATGAGACTCAGCTCAGCACAGCCCAGTTTGCTTCTCGATTGCCTGAAAATGCCAGAAAAGGGATTTGAAGCTTGGGTGGGAGCCGTGACACAGATCTGAACTCAGAGTCCTTGCCAAACCCCTCTTATTTGAAGTTGGAGCAGGTAATGAGTAGTTTGGGTACTTACAAACAAGTGGATGTTTTAGAATCATTTGGTGTGTGTCACATCCGTGTTTTCCTGAGATCCCTGGAGCCTTAGCACAAAGAGCTTTCACCGCCCTCCCCACCCCAATGACTATTTTCCAGATGTTCTGAAACAATGTCAAGTGACCCAGTTTACCCCTGAGAGGTTTAGAAAGCTGCATTTATGGAGAGACTGGCTGAGGGAGGCTGAGATACTCACTCAGCAGCTAAGTCCTAGATAATCTCCCACGAACGTGGTGTCAGATCGTGCTTTACCTAAGGCACACTGAGGACGGTTTTTGGAAAGCAATATGCTAAACACTCCTACAGTGAAGAAGAAACTTAAGAAGCTTCACAATGGATGTAGAAATATTATCATTGGTTATCGAGGTAATAGTATCCAGTCATTCCTCACCTACAGGCGCAGATTTAGGCTTAAGCAGATGAAGACGACACGGAAGAAGTGTGTGGTCTTAGAGTGTTTAAACATCGGGCAGTCAAGGCAAAAGACTCTCTGTTAACATGAAACCTGAACACATGTCTTTTGCTTTTTGTGCCATCATGAATTATAGAATCACAGTTGAAGAAATGCAAGTAGCATATCGAGGTGGGGAGGGAAAAATTAGGATGTCGGGATTAACAGATACTCATGCTTGCTTCCCTGATGGCTCAGCAGGTCAAGAATCTGCCTGCAATGTGGGAGATACAGAAGACGCAGGTTCAATCCCTGGGTTGGGAAGATCCCCTGGAGAAGGAAATGGCAACCCACCCTAGTATTCTTGCTGGAGAATCTCATGGACAGAGGAGCCTGGTGGGCTACAGTCCAAAGGGTGGCAAGAAATCAGACACGACTGAGTGTCTAAGCACACAAGCACTGCCATATATAAGACAGATAAATAACAAGGGCCTACTGTAGAGCAGAGGAAACTATATTCAATATCTTGGAATAACCTACAATGGAAAAGCATCTGAAAAAGAATATATGTATGTGTATACATATATTGGCTTTGGACAAGGAAAGGGCAACCCGCTCTAGTATTCTTGCCTGGAGAATCCCATAAACAGAGGTGCCTGGCGGACTACAGTCTGTGGGGTTGCAAAGAGTCAGACATGACTGAAGCAACTTAGCACGCACGCGTATATATATTTATACACACACACATATATATAACTGAATCACTTTGCTGTATACCTGAAACTAACACAACATTGTAAATCAACTATACTTTGTAAACAACAAACAAAAAAAAGCAAGAGGCATCCTGAGGTTTTGTACAGACCTTTATGAGGACGTAATAACATTGAAACAAGAGAAACAATTGTTTGCAGACAGGAAATTGTTTCATTCTCTGCACGTGGGCAGCACATGCCAGAGCAGTCCCCAGGATCGGGGCCCAGCTCTTTGACCACATAATGGAGGCAAGTCATTGGCAAGGAGGAGCGGTATATTGCTTTATGCACACGTGCGTGCTAAGTCGCTTCAGTCATATCTGACTCTTTGTTGACCCCATGGACTGTAGCCCGCCAGGCTCCTCTGTCCATGGGATTCTCCAGGTAAGAATACAATGGGTTGCCATGCCTTCCTCTAGGGAATCGTCCCGACCCAAGGATCGAATCCGGGTCTCTTATGTCTTCTGCATTGGCAGGCCAGTTCTTTACCACTAGCATTAGCTAGGAAACTCCACATTGCCTTATACTCAGTCTTATATTAAAAAAAACGAACAAACCACCAATTCCCTCCAAACATGGACATCAGACAACATGTCAAAATCTGGCAAGAAGGTAGGATAACTCTTCCACAGCACATCTGGTACATGTAGATGGCATTCAGCAGAATCAGTTCCCTCAACACCCCAAAGTAAGCGACATGCCAAAGCCTTGATGGGAAAAGTACTTGATGATCTATAGTGTGTCAGTCACCCAGCGGCTGCCAGTGCAAAATGAGCAACCTTTCCTGGCACCAGTTTCATGATCGCTGGCACTGAACTCAGGGCAGCTATCCTGGCGAGGTCCTCTATACGTGAAAGGGAAAGGGAATATGCGTGAGGGGGTCCTAGTCTCTGCAGAGCTCAGAATGCCTGCTGGTCACCCTGACGCTTAGCAACTGTCTACACGGGAGACTGTTAGGCTGCAACAAGGCCACCAACTCAGGATAACAGTCCTTTCCCAGAGTTCAGAAATAGATGCCCCTCATCTACTAGAAGGCTGGGAATCTAGGCCAGTGCTGACAGGTTTGCCTGACTCCAACTCTGGTAAAGAAGCAGAACTCCACTCTTGATGAAGACTTGGATGCCCACGTGAGATGAGATGGCTACTTGTTGATTTGCAAACATGTGGTCTGCAACATAAAAGACTGAACCTTTTGAGTCAATTGTGTCACTGCCAGTGCTTTTTTTGATTCCTTCCACTGATCTGTTCATAGTTAGAAACATGACTTACATTACCCTTATCTTAACATCCTGAACCATCAGTGTTGTTATTGATCATCAAATTAGTTACTTCCTCTCATTTCAAATCCACTGACAGTTTTGGATGGTTTGAGTTGAGTGGGTTGGACAAGGGGAAATAGGCGATTTCCTTTGCCTCTTGTAGAGTTAATCTCTCATCCAGATACTGCTAAAGCATCTCTTTCAACAGAGGTCTTTATTCCTAGTTTAGCAGCATAACTATAAGGAACAAGTTTCTTCTTTACAAGGCTATGACTCAAAGTCCAAATGATAGATGATTTCCTGGTCCTGAAGAAGACACTTAAGCACTTCTATTTCTTTCAACAATTTATTCCAGTTTGAACAAGACAGTCCATTTCTCATGTAAGCGTGGAGCAAACAGGTTATGCGTGTTCCAAAAAAAAAAATGTATGGCATTCTTTCAAGTGTTGGATTAGAAGAAGGACTTAGAATGTTGCCAACCAGAAATAGTAGTTTTTGAGTGTCCACCATTTAATATTTGGGAGTCTCTCTCCTGTCTGCAGACTTCCCAGGTGGTGCAGGGGTAAAGAATCTGCCTGCTGATGCATGTGACACAGGAGACGAGAGTTCTATCCTGGGTCAGCAAGATCCCCTGGAGAAGGGAATGGCAACCCACTCCAGTATTTTGGCCTGGAAAATTCCACAGACAGAGAAGCCTGGCGGGCTACAGTCCACGCAAAGAGTCTGCCACAACTGAGCAACACAGCATGCACACACTCCTGTCTGCATGAGTTTTCTCTGTTCTTAAAAGTCCTATTTAGGTCTGCCGAGAGAACAAATTTTCTTACCAAGGATCTTTGGATGTTTTCTCGATTCACTCCAGTGGCCCCAATAAAGGAAACTTCTAGTTCTTAATCTGGTTTTTCTTTGTTATGTGTGGACCTCTCCCCCTCCTCTCACAGCCTGTCTACCTACCAAATAACTATTTGGGCTGCTCAGGAAGTCAGGATGGCCCAGAATCTAGAAAGTATCCACAGCTTCATCCAGCTGTACAAGTTTCTCTTTCCCCTCCCTTCTCCAGAGGATCTTCCCAACCTGGAGACTGAACCCAGGTTTCCTGCACTGAAGGCAAGTTCTTTACCATCTGAGGCACCAGGGAAGCCCTCTGTTTTCCCCTAAGTAGAAATATTTGTTTCAACTAACATGTTTTGTTAAGTGTGTTGCATCATCACTGTTAAAAATATCAATTCTGCTGCAATTATTGGCACAAGGAAACATTTGTAAATATCTTGGAAAAAGAGTCCTTTTTCACCCCCAGCAAAAATAGCTAAGTTAGCATATGTCTTTCTAAAATCTCTTTCTTTTATAAAAATCATCCCTTTCCTTCCTTCCTGATCTGTCAAAAGAGGTACATTTGCCCACATTCTCCACCCAAGGGTGAGTCATTAAATATTTTGTCATATGTACTTGGCCCAGAGAGAATCAAAGTGGCTGTAACAGCTTTGATCATAGTAGTGATTTTATTAATCTTGTGAAAGATTTTCCAACCAGCAGGTCTTTGGGGGAACTGAGACAGGCTTCTTGTATGGGTGTCTCTCAAGAGATCAGTTAGGATCAGAAATGACTGATGCTTCTCTTCTATACTCATAGTCTGTAATGAGAAGCCAAGTTGCCCAGGAGTCTAACCTACATGAAGCCTCCCTTAAAGGCTGAGCCATCCTATGTTGAAGAGGAACAACTGCCACTCAAAAACACTTTCATCAACATCTTTCTGTGCTGCTTGAACCTGAGACTCATCTCTGCCAAGTGTTACGAGAAAATTCATGCCCCATCACAGCAAAACAGCTGTGTCGCCACAGTCATGACTTTTGAAAGACTTTAAGGGAAGATATGTGTTTTGAGCCAGTCGTTTCGGCTACAACTTCCCCTTCAGGTTTTCATATCACGGTTTCGCCTCCTGGCCCTGTAACTGTTACACGTTTCTCTGACAGGAGTGGGGGAAAACCAGGACCAGTCCTTTCTGGCTCCTAATCAGAAGGTTGGTAGACATGACAATACGCCAAGAATTATTTCTGGTGGGGCCCGAAGAGCAGAGGAAGTGCCTCTGTAGAATGGCTCATTTTAACAGAAGATAGATATGCCTGACCTGGCTTTTATGACAGATGTCAAATACATCGAAACATGTTGTGAAGCAGATCAACTTATTGGCAAAGAAATGGAAGACCACCAAGAAGAAAGATAGCAAACTTTCCTTACTGGCAGTGAGCCTGATGGAGGGCCAGTGGGCGGGGAGAGTAGAGACCTGGGTGAGCCGTCTGAATTTCTGCCTTGTCCACACCAGCCTTGTCAATGAAAATCCCCAAACCACAGAGGTTGTTGGGAGAGTGCAGGGCGGGATGGAGGACCAGGGTGAGGGGCTAAGTTGACAGGAGAGGGGCCACCCTGAGAGCAAGCACCTCTTCCATGTGGCATCTTAGGTGCCTCCTGGACCTGCTCAAGAAATGTTGGTTCTTCAGCCCTCCTTCCTGAGTTCAGTTCAAGAAAGACTCCTTGAGGGTCCACCGTGTGCCAAGCACAGTGCTGGGTGTTGGAGATGAGTGTTAATATCACCCGGGTTTCAACTCTAATCCCACCCCAGTCACAGAGCTCTCTGCCTCCCTTCTTCCGTGTCCCTCTGCCTTGGGAGAACATGGGATATTTCGGTCACTCATTGGCTGCTGGGTGGTCTGGGGTAAGTTGATCGACTTCTCTGAGCCTTGTTTTCTTCAGTCAGGAAAAGGACACTTGGACTCCTGCCTCGTAGAGTTGAGAATATTGGACTTAACAGTGTGATCGTGCTTTGCTAAAAAGACCAGCTACAGAAGCTATGTAAGGGAGAGTGATGACTAGCTCACTATTTACCTTTTGTCTCATCAAGGGTACTTTTCAGGTAATTTGTATCACCCTCCACTGAGATTATCTGCTCTTAGATTATAAGCTCCCAGTACCCTTAGGCTTGAGCTCACTTAGTCAAATATTATTATCAGAAAACCTTGGGACAAATGAATTACAAAAAGGCCACTTTTCCTTCAGATGGTTATAGCCAGCACCCAGGTGTTCTGCTTGGTTAGAGAACAAACTGAGTATCAGCTGCCTTTTCGCTGGGCACCCTTGTACTGTGCACAACCCACACAACCGCTCATGGTGAACCTGCTAGTACTTCACATGGTGCTTGGCGCAAACTACATACCTAAATGTTTTCAAACTCAATTTATTACAGTCACTGTCATGCCCAGAATGCTGGCATTACATTTTCAATAAGATTACTTTAGCCGTTGGATAGACTTAATGGATAAATTACAGATAAAATATAAAAAGTCACAACAATGGGTTCTTTTCTCCTCTTAAAATGTTTCTTCCTTTAGGTCAATCATGGAAATGATATAGTATTGCATTTTGTCTGAGTTTGCTGGACATAAACTGTACAGGTTTTTGTTTCTTTGCTCTAAGTTTTCATGATCATGAACTATGGGAAATCAACACTGACATGGACTCGGAGCAAAGCATGGAGGTGACACAAATTATTAAAGAAGGGAAGGTACATCTTTATAGATATGGGCTCCCCATGATTAGGGAAAGGAGATGAAATAGAGAAGTTGAGACTAGCTTGCTGAGAAAGTTCCTTGTGATATGGAATATTTGTTGGTTTAACTCTTCTCTCTTTGCTTATTCTGTCTAGACAGTTTAGTTTCTAAAAGTAAAATCCTTGTTAGATGGAAGAGCTGAGCAGTTTCTCATTTATATATTCCATTTTGTAGTAGTAACATGGAAAGAAATCTCAAGAATGCACATCTACACAGATTTCATCCTCCACACCAGCTTCTAAGATGGTCAGATGCTTTTTCTATGGAGCAGAAAATGCAAGTCTCTCTAGAAGGGGAAAAAAACTCCAAACAAACAGAATCTAGCTTTATGTAAATGACAAAGGAATGGGGTAAAAATGGAACTAAAAGATAGAATTGCTTTGTATGTGGGGCAGTTAACTTTAGTGAGATCTTAATGATTAGATGTTGGGCTCCTCAGGAAGCAGTGTGATGCTGTAACTGTCTATCTCTTAGGCGGTCTTGAGGTATCAAAGGAAAAAGGATTTTTCATTTGAATCTAGAAAATGTAGACTCTGTCACTGGGCTGAAGGAGGAGCAAATGGTTTTTCAACCACAAGAGGATTCCACAAATTCATATTCTTTTTGATTCCTCATTCTGATCCCCCACCCCGCCTGGCTCCTTTTATTTCCCTTTGAATTTGTGTTAAATTCATTACAGGCTCTTAAAGGAGAAAGGTTCTCAAGGGTTTAATAGAGATGTTAGATGCTATGAATAAAAAAAGGAGGGTGGGGAAGAGGAATTCACCATGGCTTCTTTGAACTAAACTATAGTTCATCTCAAGTGCTTTCCCCCCTTTTGGAGAGAAATATACCCTTCTCCTCCAGGAAGCTCAAAGTCTCAAAGGCCTATATTAACTTGATCTTTGGGAATAGTGTTTTAATTTTTTCCATAATCATCATGCAAATTGATCATGATAATCTCTGGGAAGGAAAATAAGTGAACCAATGGCCTCATTAACTCCAATGCTAGGGGGACCCACGTCCCTAAGAGCTGGTGCCCTTACCCCACACTGGCCCAGGCCTTCTTTGTACGTGACGTGGTCCAGTCCCAAGTGTAAGCTGTGACTTCCGTCCCTGACCTGTTTAAATTGCCTCATGCATTTTACTCCTTTAAAAAATAATGGGGGAATAATTTGAAAGGTCCCAACCTTATAAAAGGGATGCTTGCATTCTCTAGGTTCCAGCCAACATCTCCAACTGTGCTATGACAGGACCATACCACTGATGGACGTGTTTTATTCAGACCTTACCTTAGAGACACTGAGGTCTCAATATGCTTTGGACAATAAACTGAGTCAGTCGGGATTAAAATGTGTGACTCAGATGCCTAATTCTGAATGCTACTCTGCTGAATTAGGAGGGCTTTTATTTATTTATTTTAAGAGTGTGCTTGTTTTAATTTTAATTTAACATGGAGAATGGCAGAGACAAATAGATCTGTCCCAAATAAACTGAGTAACAAATTTTTGAGCTGTGGTGGTTATTAATTTCATGTAAGTGGCTCCTCTTTTTATTTTTATAAACTGTAAAATTCAAGAGGAAGCATAACCAAATGCAATATACTTTTATTGATTGCCTGCTAAGTGCCAAGCAAGGTGTTAAATGTTTTCAAATGCTGCCTTATTTATCCTTGTCTTACAGATGAGGAAAAGGGGATGGGAAGAGGTGAGATAGATTGCCCCGCTGGAAAACAGCCCCGTCATTTACAGATCTGCCTCACCGCTAAAAAGTGAGACACAATTGACACAATTGTTTGAAAATTAACTTCCTCGGAGCAGTATCGAGCTAGACTGTTTCTCAGTGGACCTTGTCCTTCCAGTGAGTTGTGAGGAAGGTACTAGAACTCTTGGAGCCAGTGGGTACTGTGTGTCTGGATGAGGACAGTAGGTGTCCAGTACTGTGACTTGTGCCCGCTATTACCTTCCACTGATTAATTATCCATGGCTGAAAAATAGATATCTGGCGAGTGAGTGCATGCTAAGTCACTTCAGTCATGTCTGACTGCGACTTTATGGACTGGAGCCCACCAGGCTTCTCTGTCCATGGGATTCTCCAGGCAAGAACACTGGAGTGGGTTGCCATGCCCTCCTCCAGGGGATCTTCCCAGCTCAGAGTCGAACCTGCAACTCTTATGTCTCCTTCATTGGCTGGTGGGTTCTTGACCTCTAGTGCCACCTGGGAAGCCCAGATACCACTTTGCCGTACACCTGAAACGAATACAACATTGCAAATCATACCAATATAAAATAACAAATTTAAATAACAAAAGAAAAACATTAAAGCTAAGAAAAAGAAAAAAATATATAACATTGGGTATAGAGAAATACAAATAAGTAATTAGCTGGGCGGGCTTCTCACTGAAGTGGTTTCTCTTGTTACGGAGCCCAGGCTCTAGGGTGGATGGGCTTCAGTAGTTGCTGTGCCAGGGCTCAGAAGCTGCAGTTCCTGGGCTCTAGAGCACAGGCTCAGTAACTGTGGTCCATGGGCTTAGTAGCTCTGTGGCAGGTGGGATCTTACCGGACCAGGGATTGAACCCATGTCTCCTGCGTTGGCAGGCAGATTCTTGGCCACTGAGCCACCAGGGAAGCCCCAGGTGACTTTAAAGTCAATTTGATCTCTTGCAAGAAATTCTATAGTCAGTATAAACGGACACCTACTATCTGTAAGGTATCGCACTAGAAGACAATTAAATACACCTTCAGGAAACATTTGTTGAGTTTGGGCTACATGCTGGAACTTGTGCTATGAGCTCCAGATACAAAGATAAAGGGGCCTAATAGCCTGGTTGGGAGGGTGGCTTTGTGAACATACACAGTCAGTATTAGATCGATGCCAAACAGCAGAGTGACTTGAATACCTAAAGAAGACTTTGGAGATATAGGAACACTCGAGCTGGGTATTAAAGTTGTAAGTATGAGTTCTTTAGATGAAGATGTTGGGGGAAACACTTGCTATTTTGAGGGAACTTCATGTTTAATTTGACAAAGTTAGAGCATGTTAAGGCCTTCAAAACAGCCATAAACATGGTATAATTAGTGGGTCATGGAGCAGGGCTGGCACTACCATTCATTTACGGGCAGAATGGTATTTTCTCAGACTATGCTTAGAAGAACAATGGTTCCTTGAGATGCCAATTGGTATTGACTGGGAAAACAAGAGGTTTGAAGGTCAAATAAAATAGAGGGAACACTTGGTTAGGCTATAACTTCAGATTTTTTTCTGCAAGACTCTTTAACATGCTGCTCTGCATGATTAATTTGCAAGAACTTGCCCTGAACCTCTATGCCTCTCCCTTTTCATAGTGCACTCAGGGCTCCATGGGTCCCACGGTGGAAAATACTGCTTTAAGATAGAGGCAGGTGTCACCTGTCTCTAAGAAGTGAATGGCTTCTATTTCAGAAAGGAAATCTGGGCACCTGGGAGGAAGAATGCCAATGATGAGCGACTGGACGCAAGGCAGCTTATAACCAAATTGTTAAAATCTTTTAGGCAAAAGAAACAAATAGGAGTCAGAATTAAAGCACTTACGCCATGGAATGCAGTGGAGAAATTGAAAGAGACTCAGCTGGTAGCCTGGATACTTGGAGACCTTATGGAGGGGGTTGAGAAAAAATATATGAGGGGGACACCCTAGTT
Organism: Okapia johnstoni; assembly: GCA_024291935.2. Taxonomy (NCBI): domain Eukaryota; kingdom Metazoa; phylum Chordata; class Mammalia; order Artiodactyla; family Giraffidae; genus Okapia; species Okapia johnstoni. The sequence goes on from CM044326.1 coordinate 8,898,712, forward strand.
TCTAGTTGGGATACTTGGACAGGGAAGAGAAATGATAGGTAGAAGATGAGAAGATGAATTCCATTTGGGCATGATGTAATTGAGATGTCTATAAGACCTCTCAATAGAGCTGGTCAACTCAGCCAAGGGTTGGGGACCCTAATCCCCATCTCAAGACACACAGGATCACAATTTGATTTTTCTATGATGCTTCAAATGACTATTATCCAAAGGTATCTCAAGATTTGCTGTAATTGTGTTGCTTCACAATAAATATATAGAAATGCAGGTAATAGAGAGCTGTGTTTAATAGAAAGAGAAATGTAAGTCAATGATTGACTGTATTTATTGAACTACTAGTGTGTTCCTAGCCTAGCGACTGTGTGCGTGTGCGTGTGTGTGTGTGTGTGTTAGTCGCTCAGTCATGTCTGACTGTTTGCAGCTCTATGGACTGTAGCCCTCCAGGCTCCTCTCTCCATGGGATTCTCCAGGCAAGAGTACTGGAGCAGGTAGCCATTCCCTTCTGCAGGGGATCTTTCCATCTCAGAGATCAAACTTTGGTCTCTAGCACTGCAGGCAGAGTCTTTACTGTCTGAGATACCCGGGGAATCCTAGCAACAGTACATAAGGGAAAAGCAAGCAAACGAACAAAGGTAATAAATACATAAAAAAAGAAAGACAAGGAAAAGAAAAATACACAACCTTTGTTCAAGGACATTACTGTCTAAAGCTTACAGAAAATGTTGCAAGTGATTGGATTTCTCTGTTGGGATCTTTGGACATTCTGCTTGCTAGATGGTGCTTCCCTGGTTGCTTAGGCAGTAAAGAATCCGCCTGTAATGCAGGAGACCTGGGTTTGATTCCTGAATAAGGAAGATCCCCCGGAGAAGGGAATGGTTACCCACTCTAGTATTTTTGCCTGGAGAATTCCATGGACAGAAGAGCCTGGCAGGGTACAGTCCATGAGGTTGCAAAGAGTTGGACACGACTGAGTAACTAAGCATGATGACTTGCTAGATGAGCTAGGGCAAGTTATATAACTTCTTAAAGCTTGGGTGTTCTCATTTGTAAATTTTTATCTGTAGAATATTAGTACAAAAGCTGTGAGGATTGCTAGGGTTAAACTAAAATTTATTTACCGTATTTTGAATGAATAAAATAAATTTCTTTAGGAAATAATGTATGCATTGTTATCCATTAATACATTTCACTATTTTTATTTGATTTCCAGTTAATATCAAATAATAACTTGTCTATTTGAATTGCAAAAATCAAGCTGGTTTGAATTAAAGAAGTGTGAAAAATTCTTGGGTTGGCAAAATGCATAACACTTTCATCAATTAAAAATAGGTAAAATGTGTTAAAAATAATGAAAATTTCATATTTTAATTGAACTGGCTTTTCACAAGCCTATATTTTATGAAGCTTAATGAAACAAAAATTGAAATGGTGCCCATTATGAAATCTGTGTTAATTGTTATGATTCTCATAAAGTTCATATGATTCCAAAAAGTTTTGCAGTTATACCAGCTCGAAATGTACAGTACTTGTCTTTCATTCTCTCTGGATGTATTTTTGGTAATAAAGACCAATTACGCACCTTGGCAAACAGAGCTTTTGCTAAATGAAAACTTCCTTTAAAAACACTAGAAACTTTGGACATGATACTGCCAAAACTGCAGGTTGCTTTTGCTAATCTGACAAAACTTTCTTTGTTCTTTCTGGTTTCATCAAGAGCAAAGCTGTTTCTTAACTTTACTATTACCCCAATACTGTCATCATCTTAAATATCCTTGTGCTAGAAGGCACTGCAATATTAATTAAAAATACAGTCTAATTATTTACCCTAGTTGGTTCACACAAACCTCTACAGTATAATCAGTGCACTCCCTTATGGGGTTTCACAGCATTTTGGACTGAAATAGGAAGGTTTGTTACTGACTTACACTTGGCTCATGAGTGCAATTAAGTATAACCTACAATTCACCTTTAGGTCACTAGATCAAACATAACTTATCCGGCCAGTGTCGAAAAGTATGGGCTACATTGACTGGTGGGCGGCATACATGAATGGATGGAACTTTTAATTTACCTCCGGGCCTCTCAGAGACCATGTGGAGTGTTTCTGAAGACAGAGGGAAAGCAGAGGGTTACCAAATCAGTCACTGACTTCAGACAGTCCTCAGCACAAGGCACCATAAACCACGCCTGGGGACAGCTCGTCTGTGACTGTGGTTAGTGACCATCAGCAGCCTAGAGTGGCAGACAGATATTTTCTAGCTGTTACAAGTGTGGCGTGAAGACTCTGGGTGTGCCTGGTCCTGAATCATCTGGTGAGCTTGTTTTTTGGAAGCTCAGCATAGAAATGTTGCTAGGCCTAGCGGAGTGGTCAGATCTGTCTTTAAAATCTTTTGTCCTAGGGCTTATCTGTCATTATTCAATAAGGGAGAAATTTCTTCTGGAAGGACCCACAGAGGGCCCATTGGTCTCCTCCATAAACATGTCTTAGAAAGAGTGACAGTAACGAAACTGCTTTATCGGCATAAAATGTCCAAATGTTACCCGCACCACCTTAAAATTTAAATTGCCATCTGGGAGTCCTGTTCAGTTTGAAATGTCCAGCTGGCTGGCCTGAGGAAGAAACAAAGGGGCAAACAACCACATGAAAAAGTCTGGACAATGAGGAACAACAGTAAGAATAAAATAATATTTGATTCTAGTTATTGAAACTCATTAGAACTCAGACTGATTGAAGTGTACATTCTTTGACAGACACGGTGGAAGATGAGATTCTGTTCTTAAAAGTTATTTGGGCGAGGTATGGAAGACTTTGAGTATCTTGAGTGTTTTGTATCTTTTTAAAAACTTTTTATTTTATATTGGAGTATAGCCAATTAACAATGTTTTGATAGTTTCAGGTGGACAGCAAGGGGACTCGGTCATACATATATATCAGTCCATTCTGCCCCAAACTCCCCTCCCATCCAGGATGCCACATAACATTACAGTGGGTCCTTGCTGGTTATTCATTATATGTAGCAGTATATATGTGTCTATCCCAAACTCCCTAATTATTCCTTCCCCCCCTCCTTCCCCCTTGGTAACCATAAGTTTGTTCTCTGTCTGAGTCTGTTTCTGTTTTGTAAATAAGTTCATTTGTATTATTTCTTTTTTAATGATGTAGTTTTACCTACATAAGCTATTCAATAGGAAATCTTAAAAAAATTTTGAATTTTTACTTGGAAGATAATTGCTTTACAGTGTTGCATTGCTTTCTTCCAAACAGCAGTGTGAATCAGCTGTAAGTATACATATATCCGCTCCCTCTTGAGCCTCCCTCCATCCCCATCTCACTCTCTAGGTCATCACAGGGCAGTAGGTTGAGCTCCCTGTGTTATATAGCCACTTCCCACTAGATATCTATTTTGCAAATGATAATGTATATATTTCAGTACTACTTGCTCCATTTGTCCCTCTCTCCTTCCCCAGGTGGCTCAGTGGTAAAGAGTCCACCTGCCAATGCAGGAGACACTGGAGATGCAGGTTTGATCCCTGGGCTGGGAAGATCCTCTGGAGGAGGAAATAGCTACCCATTCTAGTATTCTTGCCTGGAGAAGTCTGTGGACAGAGGATCCTGGCAGGCTACCGTCCATGGGGTCACAAAAGAGTCAGACACGACTGAGTGACTAAAGCTAGCTGTTATCATCCCTCCTTCCCCAGCGTGTCCACAGGTCCCTTCTCTAGGTCTGTGTCTCTATTCCTGCCCTGCAAATAGGTTCATTAGTACCATTTCCCTAGGCTCCATGTATGTGTGTTAACATAGATATTACAAAAAAAGAAAGTTATAGGGCAACGTCCCTGATGAATGTAGGAAGATCTTAATTCATCCAGAGTCTGAAATGGTGGCGGGTATTTTCAATGACTTTCCTGATTGAATGGAACCTGATGTTTTGTCTGAGGTTAAGTTAAGACTTCAGGGTAGAAATGGGCTAACTTTCTTTTACAATTCGACAGATAGTAGCTGTCAGGAAGATAAATCGAGACACCAAAGGAAGATAGTACACGATGCTCTCCTGGGAGGTTCTGTGAAGAGGAAAGAGGACAAAGCAAGCAGAGGTGGTTGTGTTCGCGTTCTGCCTGCAGAGAAGAGACTGTGAGCTGGAGGCTCTGATTCACAGAAACATCAGAGGTCACGTGAGATATAAAGTCAAACAGAAAGAGATATATATGTACCAAAAAGATTTCATTTTATAATGAGTTGATTTTGGGAGTTGGTTGAATCCACTGGAGAGCATTATAAGACCCACCACATCTGTCCCAGTGGATACACTGTCCACCCACCCATTCACTCAACAGTATTCATGGAGCACTTACTACAGCTGGTCACTAGGATATGCAAAAACAAAAGCCCTTGACCTCACAGAACTTACACTCAGGTGAAGTGTCCAAGGGGAGAAGGCTTTCCCTATCCACTGGTAACGTGGACAAAGGGGAGGACTGCTTTAGGTGTGGAGCGGAGGTGGACAGGGCCCCGTCGTATCGGTTCTTGTACTTTTAACGTTCAGAGAAATGAGGAGCCGTTGATGATTTTTAAGTAGGGAACTAAAATGATCCGGCTGGCTTCTAAGGGTCCTCTTTCAGCGTCCTCATGGCTTCTGGCCATGTTCTGCTTCTCCCTGCTGCCCATGTAGACAGAGTTTTCTAACAACCTCAGAAGGGAACAGAGGAACTTTGGTGCAGGGAAACTGAAGAACTGGAAATGGATGAAAATGTGTTTTTTTTTTTTTTTTCAGTTGAATTTGGACTCTGGAAGCCACCGGGACTTCCCTGGTGGCTCAGATGGTAAAGAATCTGCCTGTAATGCAGGAGACCTGGGTTCGATTCCTGGGTCAGAAGATGCCCTGGAGGAGGGCATGGCAACCCACTCCAGTATTCCGGCCTGGAGAATCCCACAGACAGAGGAGCCCGGTGGGCTACTGTCTATGGACTTGCAAGTAGTCAGACATGACTGAGTGACTTTCATTCACTCACTTGGACTCCTGAGACCTACACCCGGACCACACAGTAGCTCCATGGTTGCCCTGCGTCTGATGCGCTCCTCTCCTGCCCTAGGAGCCTTCCCAAACAGCTGATCACACCATGTTCCAACACGGAACCCTCTATTGGCTGCCTCAGGCTACATCCTCAGAGTCCAATCTCTCCACAGATTGGTCCTGTCAGTCTGCCCTGTGCCGTTATCCATGAGGTTTAATCACACAAGGGCACTTCCTAAGCCGGTTCCGTAGATGCAAGTTTAGTGAGATGTTAAAAGATGCTCTACAAAAATGGGAGGGCAGTTGATGCATCAAGCAGACTGATAAAACAAATCCAGAGTATGAAAACATCCTCTCTTTGAGACTCATAAGGCAGTTAACCTCACTAAAGGCTCTGAGAAACGCTGCAAAATCTTCTTTAACCCAGCACTTCTCGAGCATAGTTAACAGCAAATACTCTCTTCTACTTAACACCTATGGTCACCTGGTTGAATGGTTTTGGAAACACTACTCAAGCTAACCCTTCACTTTTGCCAGGTTGGTCTGTCTAACCCTAGATGTGCCTTTGAACTTCCCCTGCCGTGGCTTTCCTTATCTGTTCCCTGTTTTGGAAAATTCTTCATTAATAATTCTGTCCTTCTAATCTCATCCAATTCAAATGCCATCTCCTTCATGAAGCCCACCTTGATTATTCCACCCTAGAATGATGCTGTTTTAAGTACACATACATCCCCTCCCTCTTGTGTTATACAGCAGCTCCCCACATTTTACACCATTTTACAGATGGTAGTGTGTAAATGTTGATAGTGCTCTCTCAGTTCATCCCACCTTCTCCTTCCCCCTCTGTGTTCACAAGTCCATTTTCTATGTCTGTATCTCTATTCCTGCCCTGAAAATAGGTTCATCAGTACCATATATGTATACTTATAACCGATTCACATTGTTGTATAGCAGAAACTAACACAGCATTGTAAAGCAATTATCCACCAATTAAAAATAAAAAATGTGTTATCAAGCTTATTATAAAAACAGAATGATGGTGCTCTTTTTCTGACTTTTAAAGCATTTTACTTCCTGCCTCACATTGCTCATGAACAATAATGTTTACAGGATTACTCTTTCTGTGTTTCAGTTCAGTTCAGTTCAGTCGCTCAGTTGTGTCTGACTCTTTGTGACCCCATGAACTGCAGCACGCCAGGCCTCTCTGTCCATCACCAACTCCCAGAGTCTACCCAAACCCATGTCCATCAAGTTGGTGATGCCATCTAACCATCTCATGCTTTATCATCCCCTTCTCCTCCTGCCCCCAATCCCACCCAGCATTAGGGTCTTTTCCAATGAGTCAACTCTTCGCATGAGGTGGCCAAAGTATTGGAGTTTCAGCTTCAACATCAGTCCTTCCAATGAACACCCAGGATTGATCTATTTTAGGATGGATTGATTGGACCTCCTTGCAGTCCAAGGGACTCTCAAGAGTCTTCTCCAACACCACAGTTCAAAAGCATCAATTCTGCATTGCTCAGCTTTCCCTGTTTAGAGCTGTGAAATGAATGGATCAGTCTCTTGAAGGGATTGATAGTTTTACTTTTCACATGAAAGAATTATGAAAGAACATGAGCTTTGTAATAAGACAAATAGCCGTTCCTGTCACATTTCAGCTAAGCAGCTGCATGACTTTGGACAACTTACCCAGCCTCAGTAACTCTCAGTTTTCTCATCTGTAAAATAGGGATGATAAACTGCCTCCTTGTTAGACATGGGCCTTCTTGGTGACTCAGATGGTAAAGAATCCACTTGCAATGCAGGAGACCTGGGTTCAGTCCCTGGGTTGGGAAGATCCTCTGGAGAAGGAAATGGCAACCCACTCTGGTATTCCTGCCTGTGAAAGTCCATGGACAGGGGAGCCAAGTGGGCTAGAGTCCTTGCGGTCAAAAGAGTAGGACGCACATGACTGAGCAACTCACACTTTCATTTTATTAGAGGCTTCGTGAAGATCAAATGAGACCATGGTCAGTATCCAACATGTTGTAAGCAATTAATACACACAGGCTCCAATTATTATTATAATTTCTGTTACTACTGTGTGTGTGTGTGTGCTCACTTGCTCAATCATGTCCATGGGATTTCCCAGGCAGGAATATGGAAATAGGTCACCGTTTTCTCCTCCAGGGGATCTTCCTGACCCAAGGATCAAATCCACCTCTCCTGCCTTGACAGGTGGATTCTTTACCACGGAGCCACCGGGAAAGCCCCTAGTACTACTACAAAAAAAATCTCTTTTTTTTTTTTTGTTTTAGTGACTGTAACATGTACAGTATTCCAGGGCATCAAAATTCTGAATAGTTTGATATTTTGGCACCCAAAAAGACTGCTTCTCTCTTTGTGGAGAGCAGGATATTGGATAAACCCACTGCCTATTAGGAAATGGTTTTCTTTCCAGAGAGGAAGGGAATGTGGCTGTAATAGCCATGCTTCCTGGATTTTCTGGTCCACCCAGATTTTAAGAGTAAATCTCATCAGCAAACAAAGAATTAGTCCAATGAATCTGATTTCCGGTTCATTGTGAACGCTGTGCGTTGTGCGGAGAGGTGTTTAGTTCTCACTTGTGATTGATTTGCCTGGTCTGTGGCCTGAATATCAGGAACCTGACAATCGTGAATCCGTGGCTGGGCAGAATCAGCACTTGATTGCATTAGTCTAGGTTTCCCTTGAATCTTGACATGTGATTGTCTGATATTAAAGTTCAGCAAAAGAAAATGCCAAAGATTATTTTGTATCATACATGGTAATTATCTGTGAATTAAAGTAAAAGAACAGGATATATGTATACATATTTTCATGTTTCTGCTCATTCAGTAAATATTTATTGAGTACCTACTATGTGCTAGGCACAGTTATGAGCAGTTGTGATATAATAGTAAACAAAAGACAGATATCTTGGGACTTCCCTGCTGGTCCAGTGGCTAAGACTCTGAGCTCCCAAAGCAGGGGGCCAGGGTTCTATCCCTAGGCAGAGAATTCGATCCCACATGCCACAACTAAAACCTGGCACAGCCAAATAAATTATTAAAAAAAAAATCATACTAAAAAACATCAAAGTTAAAAACAAAAAAGACAGACATCTCTATTATAATGGAGCTTAATTCTGTCTGGAGAAGACAGAAAACAAACAAGTAAACAGATGAAGATATTATACACGAAGTGGTGGGAAATGCTACGAGAAAAATCAAAGCAAAGGTAGGCAGGATGCAGAGCTGGGGAGGTCAGGGAAGGTTCTGGGTTAGGATGACATTTGAGCAAAGGTGTGAAGGAAATGTGAGAAGCATGTAGGCTAAGGAACTCTGGAAGGGAAAAGAACCCTGTCACCTAATATGGAAGAGGAGAAAGCTGAGATAAAGGGAAAGAATGGCTTGACATTAGATAAAGAAACACACTGGATTTTCTAGCCACGTCAAATTTGTATTTTATCTGATGTAAAGGAATTGGGAAGCCATCAGGGCCCGTTAAGGCAAGACACTACATTTGTCTTTTTAAAAGATCCTTCTGGCAGCAGAGAGTGGAGATTGGGTTGGAGAGAGCCAAGTGGTATGGAGAGAGGGGTGGAGGGATATGAAATAGCTCAGGTAGGAGATGATGCTGACTTGGACTGGACCAAGGTTTATCAGCCTCAGCACTAGTGATATTTTAAGCTGCATAATCTTTGCTGTTGAGGGCTTCCCTGGGCACTGTAGGCTGCTTAGAAGTTGCCCTGGTCTCTACCAACTGGATGTCAGTAGCATCCTTTCTCCCCAGGTGTGACTGCTCTAGATGAATATCTGCAGAGAGGCAAAAGTGCTCCCAGTTGAGAGTCACTGGACTGTGCTGCTGGTAGAGATGGATGGAGGAGGACGGATGTGAGAGGTCTTGGAAGGCAAGAGTCAACGAGAGGTGATGTACGTGGGCTGGTAATGGAGAAAACAGAGGGAGAGAGAGGAGCCAAGAGACTGGCCTGGATGCTGTGCTGTGGCTGTCACGTTGGAGGAGGGGCGGGCTTGCTGCTGAAGATACTGGTTCAGTTCTGGAAGGGCAGCACTGGTCAGCCCACGAGACCCCTCTCTCCTGCCGAGTGGAGGTGGGAGCAGCGAGGCCTGGAATACGGCAGAGGGACCTGGGGGAGAGGCAGGTTTCTACACTGGTGACCGGGGCCATGATGGGAGGAGATGGAACCAATCAGGGAGCTATTTAGAGGAAGACAGGAAAGACAAGGGCTGAGGGTAAAGCCACAGAAACCCGAAGGATTGAAGCCTTCATGCAGAGCCAGCCAAAAGGCCAGAAAACTCCCTGGGGCCTGTGATAACCTGGCCCCTACGCAGGAAATGGTGTGGGGATCAAGACAGCGGGCTCTGAGTCCAAAGACCTGTGTGTTTGCCTCCTGATTCCACCACTTAAATTTACATGCTTGTGGGTACATTACTTAGCCTTCCTAACCCTTGCAGTGATGCTGGGAGGGATTAGATGCAGTGCTGTATTGAACATCTTTTACTCGGTGCCTGGCTTGTAGGAGGTCCTCAGTTAGTGGTAAGTGTAGAAAGAGGTGTGGAGAGGCACAAAACTTCAGATGCTGCATATACACGGGGATGGAGATGTTCTCTGAAGAGGGTCAGTTGGAGGCCCTCCGCGGTGTGCACAGAAGGAGCAAAAGCATCTCAAGCAGCATGTCTGAGTAGGATCTGCTGAAACCCTACACAGCCCCAAGGGGGTAAGGTAATGAAAGGTGTTTTCCTCCCTCCAGGACAGGTGCTCAACTGATACAATTTAGAGTCTCAAATTCCAGAGCTTACTTGTTTGTTCTACATACAAGTTAGCCCAGCTCAGCACACCTGTGGACTAAGATCTTATGATGCACCCAAGCCTGTCTTTTATTAAGCTCTTTGCTAGCCGTCAAAATAAGACCAAATGTCCACGCGTCACTAAGTATGCGCATGGACGTAAAACGAGCCATTGTGAGGACTGCACGGTGAAGAGCTCAAAATAGCACGTGAATCCCGGGGCTCTGGAAAATACAGTTACATGATTAATGTAACCAGCGTTAGATATAAAATGAAATTAAATATTTTATATAGCGAGAAATGCCTACACACACATAAAATTCCCTGTTAGTTGTATTTGAGGTTTAGCCATGTTGAATCGATAAAAAATGATTTAGAACGGATGGCTTCCAGCAGCTGGTTGCGCTTTCAGTCTTCCATAAAGAAGTTAAAATTAATTTTAATATGTTGATGGTGCTTATTGATGATAATATTCATAATAAATATCCATTGGAAAAATTCTCTGGCACATCTATGTGACAGGGAGGTCAAAAATGTTAATGACAATCACAACTACAAAATGCAATTCAGTCAATTACTTTAATTAAATCTAAAACTACTTTATGTCTTCTCATTTATACAGTAAACTAATAGTGGGGAAAGGGCATCATCTTTATCTGGCTCGTTTCAGCGTCCAAAGATGCGGTCTCAGGTTGTGTTTTCACACTGGTAGCTCTTACATCCTTGTGGAACATTTAAGGTAATTATGGGTCTTACAAGTAATGCTTCTGCTTCTATGAAGGGGAAAAAGGTGGAGAGTTCCTTCTGAACGCAGTTTTATAGAAAGAGAGTTTTCCCTTCACAGATGCTAATCTTGTATTTACAGACTGGGTTATGTTGGACGGAGCCAACATTCCACGGTAAATGGTAGAAGCGTCTACATTTCAGTGAATCCTTTTTAATTATATTGTTTGGTATCAGAAGAAAAGGAACGCAGCTGTCTGAGTTCTCACTGCCACACAGGTTACAGTGCTCCCAACTCACTCAGTTCTTACAACCCTAACAAATGCTTTTTTTAAAAAAATTTGTGGGGTCATATTAAACTTAAGAACTCTTTTATCTTAATGTTATTGAACTTGGAAAGTAGAAAGGTGAGCATTTTAAATAATCAATCAATCAATCAATCAACAGTTTATTCAGTATTTCTACACTGTCATTTAATACCTACTATGTGCTAAAAGTGTTGTGGGCATCCAAACACAGCTATAAATTACACAAGTGAAATCCTGACCCTCCCCTTAAGGGGCTTACATTTTGTTTGGAAAGAAATGAGAAAACAAACAAGTGAATTGAATAATATTAGACAGTGGCAAAGACCATAGGGGAAAAAAGTAGGATGATGGTGAAACTGGCTCAGTTGTGTCTGACTCTGCGACTCCATGGACTATATGGTCCATGGGATTCTCCAGGCCAGAACACTGTAGTGGGTAGCCTTTCCCTTCTCCAGGGGATCTTCCCAACCCAGGTCTCCCACATTGCGGGAGGATTCTATACTGTCTGAGCCACCAGGGAAGCCCAAGAATACTGGAGTGAGTAGCCTATCCTGTCTCCAGCAGATCTTCCTGACCCAGGAATCGAACCAGGGTCTCCTGCATTGCAGGAGGATTCTTTACCAACTGCGCTATATGGTAGGGTGACAAACTTTTCAAGTTTGCCCAGAGTTATTCTGGTTTTGAAGTAGGAAATGACAACCCACTCCACTATCCTTGCTTGGAAAATTCCAGAGACAGACAACCCTGGCAAGGTCTGCCTGGGGTCGCAAAGAGCTGAACCCAACCGAGCACATTCACACGCTTTCTGGTTTTAGCATAGAAAGTCTTGCATCCCAGGAAAATCCTCTGGTCCAGGCCAACTGAGATAATTGGCTGCCCTTGTAGTGGGAAAGAGAATGACTAAGAGAAACCCATCTTTTGGATGAGGAGTCAGGGAAGGCCTTCCTGGGGGGTTGACATTTGAGTCGAGACAAGAATGATACAAAAGAGGCGTCTTCAGATTTCTGTCGAACCATCAGGATGAGGCTCATCCCCTCCTAGAGAGGTTCCAAACAGAAATTTGTGTTTTGAGAATATGAGTAAACACTTATGGAATATTTTCCATGGGTCAGACAATGTAAATATTTTATATCATTCAATTCCTAAGTCCAAGTGGTAGGCAATGTTACTCCCATTTTACAAGTCAGACATGAAGTGACAAGCATTGTCTGAAGTCTTGAGGCTAATGAGTAGAGAGTTGGATAAAATTTTGCACTGGCAGTTTGACCTATTTTAGGGAGAAAGAATCATTTCCTGCTTGGAGAGGAGATAGAAACAGAACTTTAATTTCACAGAACCCAGATTCTTGCTATATTGCCCATGAAAACTTCTCTAAACTGGATTAGCTTGGACATTATTCTTTATCTGATCTAGACCTGATGGCATCTGGGTTAAGCAGCCTCTAAAGAGTTGGATACTTCCTAAAGAGCTCAAGATTCCTCGGGGAAATATTTATTGGGGTACAAAGGCAGGAATTGGAATTTCTGAAAATCACAGATGAGGTAAAAAGCAAAAAATAGACTCTTTCTTTTAAGTGTAACTGGAATTCTATTTATCTCTGAGCTAGTGTTGCCTGTAGACAAATTAGGAGGCATATATTTTTGTCTTATTACTTAGCTTCTGGCATGGGTGCATTCCTTAAGTCTTTTCAGAGCAGACCTTGTATACTATATCTTTGGATTTTTCCATTGCAACTAACAGGTCCTTGCATTTAGTGTGAAATCTATAAATATTTGCTGAAATTCAAATATTTGGAGGATCAGCATTGGTATCCTAATAAAGTTATGATTATAATTTTTAGTAATTTTCTACAAGATAAATTCTGCAGTGACTCACTTCTGGGTTTCGCTAACAATCACTTGGACCTCAAAAAGAAGACTATCCCTTGCCATAGTTGTAGTTTAACCCAACTCATGCCATGATGACAAGTTCTGAATGTATACATTTATTTGCATTAAAATACACAGAAAGCAATCCTAGAATGATAGAATGAGGACACTGAAAAAGCTACTCCTCCACAAAAGCAATGAGAACACTGGCAAAAATCATCAAAAACAACTTTTTCAGAACTCTGAAAATTAACCAAAAGCTTACAGTAACCCCCAAAGTGTTTATTCAAGGAAGATGACTAAACCATGATAAGAGGAGTGAGTGCTGTGACATTTTAACTTACTCATGTCCCATCCTGCTCTTCCCAGATCTGCAGTAGCCTTGAACACCAACAGCCTCATAAACATGGTAGGTATGAAAATGAATGGTCTAGAAGCCATTGAAGGGGGAAAAATGATATTGAAGCCCCCCACAGGCCCCATCCCCAGAAATCTGTCACTATTTCATCTCAGTCTCACAATTTGTCTTTATTTGATCTGACTCAGAGCTCACTTTACAAACTGCCTTTTCTCTAGGGTCTTGGTTAAAAATAATTAGTGGCACTGTTTAAGTCAATAAGTATCTGAGTTGCTGATGGAGCTAGCAAGAGTAGTTGGAGCTAGCAAGAGACTAAACAGAACACTAAAAAGGAAAAACTGAGGAGTAAGGGTAACAAAAATAAAAACTTCTACAGCAACAAATCTTGAGCTGAGGGGGATCTTATTTACATCATGCTTTTTAAAGTGTTGTTTTCCAAAGAAACAGGAAAATATGGCTTACACCTAGGGGAAAAGCAATGAAAACAACACTTGAATTAGCTCAGGTGTTGGACTTATAAGACAAGGACTTTAAAAGAACAAAGGGAAAGTATATCTAAATAATTAAAGGAAACTATGAGAATATTTCACCAAGCAGATAACATCAATAAAAAGATAGAAATTATATAAAAAAAAGAACAAAATAGGATTTTTGGAGTTGAAAAATACAAAAATTGAAATGAAAAATTTGCTAGGGGAGCTCAAAACATATTTGAATTGACCGAGGAAAGAAAGACTGAGCTTGAAGATAGTTTATTGAGATTACCCAGGCTGAGGAACAGAAAGAAAAAAAATGGGTAAAAATAAATGGTGCCTCAGAAATCTATGGAACACTATCCAATGTATATGTGTAATGAGAGTTGCAGAAGAAAATGTGAAAGAAAAGGGTTGGAAAATATTTGAGGGAATAATTGCTGATATCTTCCAAGTTTGATGAAAAACATTAACCTGCATATTCAAGAATCTCAAAAAACTCCAAGTAGTACAAACTTAGAGAGATCCACTTTTAGCCACATCATGAAATTAATCCCAGATAAAACTGGAGATTGTGGCTAGCACACCTGGTCCACAAGAAACACTAAAGAGGATTCTTCAGGCTGAAGAATTAAAATGATGCTAGTCAATAACTCACAAATATATGAGTACTTACAAAGGTCCTCCATAGGCAAATATAGAAGATGGGTATAAAGTCTTTTGGCTTTTAAAACTTTTCATGTCTTATTTTATTTATTTTATTTATTTCATGTCTTATTTATTTATTAAACTATATAAAGCAAGAACTTTGTTGATGTGCTTACAATGTTTAAAGCTAATGGCAATAATTGCACCAAAAAAGGGGAAAAAATGGAGGTATATTGGTGCAAAGTTTTGGTATTAGTATGGAAATTAGGTTGGTATTCATCCAAACTAGATTATTGTAAGTTAGGATGTTTATTATAATACCCAGGGCAACTACTAAGAAAATAAAAATTAATAGCAAGGACATTAAAATAGTATACTATTAAAATGTCTAGTTATGTGAAATAAAGCAGTTATGGATGAATGGTAAAACAAAAAAGACGTAAGCTATATAGGGAATAAATAGCAAAATGGCAGCTATAAATCCTATGCTATCACTAATTACCTAATATAGATGGATTAGCCACTTCAATCAAAGGCAGAGATTGGAAAAAATGGATAAAAACATGATCTGACTATATGCTGTCTATAAGAGAAACACTTTAAATCAAAGGCACAAATATACTGAAAGTAAAAAACAAAACAGAAAACCTATACTAACAAACAGTAACCAAAAGAGCACTGGAGTGGTTAGACTAAGTCATATTAAATCAGGCTTTAAGACAAGTTGTTGTTAGATGTAAAGAATGACACTTTATAATAATAAAAGGATCAGCCCTTCGGGAAGACTTAGGGATAAACATATATGCACCCCAGAGTACCGAAATCTATTAAACAAAATCTGGCATAATTGAAGTGAGAAACAGAGAACTCCACGGTAATAGTTGGAGACTTCAATAGCCCACTTCCAAAAATGAATAGAACGACTGAACAGAAAATTAAAAAGAAAACAGAAAACTCAAACAATGGTGTCAACAAACAAAACCTGACCGATACCTATAGAACTCTCCACCCAACAACTACAGAATGCAAATTCTGTGGGACATTCTTCAGCAAAGACCATATTAAGTTTCAAAAGTTCAGAGTTCAAAGTGTTAGTCACTTACTTGTGTCCAACTCTTTGCGACCCCCTGGACTGTAGCCCGCCAGGCTCCTCCGTGCATGGGATCCTCCAGGCAAGAATACTGGAGTGGGTTGCCCTTCCCTTCTCCAGGAGATCTTCCCACTCCAGGTATCAAACCCAGGTCTCCCATATTACAGGCAGATTCTTTACTGTCTGAGCCACCAGGGAAGCCCATAATAAGTTTAAAAGGACTGAAATCACACAAAGTATACAAGTACATCCTTTGACTACCGTGGAATGAAATTAGAGATCAATAACAAGGATTTTTAGGCAAGTTACCAATATATGGAAATAAAACTACATTTTGTGGCTCAGCTGGTAAAGAATCCCCTGCAATGCGGGAGACCTGGGTTTGATCCCTGGCTTGGGAAGAACCCCTGGAGAAGGGAAAGGCTACCCACTCCAGTATTCTGGCCTGGAGAGTTCCATGGACTGTATAGTCCATGGGGTCGCAAAGAGTCAGACACTACTGAGCGACTTTCACTTCACAAATAATCGATGGGCCAAAGAATAAATCACAAAGACAAATTATTAAATACTTTGAGGTTAATGAAAAGGAAACAAAACCTACAAAACTTATGCGATGCAGCTAAAGCAATGCTTATAAGAAATTTATGCTGCTAGGCTCAGTCACTCAGTTGTGCCCGACACTTTGCCACCCCATGGACTGTAGCCCAAGACACTCCTCTGTCCATGGAATTTTCTAGGCAAGAATACTGGAGTGGGTTGCCGTTTCCTACTCCAGGCAGTCTTCTCCACGCAGAGATTGAACCCGCTTCTCCTGCATCTCCTGCATTTCAGACAGATTCTTTACCACTGAGCCACCTATGCTGCTAAGCACCTATTAATATGAAGAAAGAGCTCAAATCAATAGCCAAAACTTCTACCTTAAGAAACTAGAAAAAGAAGAGCATATTAAACTCAAAGCACAAAAGGGAATAATAAAGAATAGAACTGCAATAAATGGAATAGAGAATAGAAAGCAATACAGAAAATTATTTGGGTATTTGGAAATATCAATGACATTGACAAATCTTGGGAATTCACCGGCAGTTGAGTGGTTAGGACTCCATACTCTCCATACAGGGGGCATAGGTTCGATTCCTGGTTGGGGAACTAAGATCCTGCAAGCCATTAGTGAAAGTAGCTCTGTTGTGTCCAACTTTTTGCGACCCCATGGACTATACGGTCTATGGAATTCTCCAGGCCAGAATACTGGAGTGTGTAGCCTTTCCCTTCTCCAGGGGATCTTCCCAACCCAGGGATTGATCCCAGTTCTCCCGCATTGCAGGCAGATTCTTTACCAGCTGAGTCACAATTGGGAGCAGCCAAAAAAAAAAAAAAAAAAGAGAGAAGACTCAAATTACTAAAAATTAGGAACAAAAGAGAGACATCTTAACTTACCTTACGAACATAAAAGAGGATTGTAAGGGAAAACTATAACTAGTTGTTGCTAACAAATTATATAACCTGGATGATATGAATAAATGACTAGAAACACACAAACTGCTGATACTGATTTGAGAAGAAATAGAATAAGCGAATAGACCTATAAAAAGTAGAGATTGAATTAGAAATCAAAACAATTCCCACAGCGAAAAGCCAAAACCTAGATGGCTCCACTTACTACATCTTTCAAATATTAAAAAAATATATACACAATGAGACCAGTATTACCCTGATGTCAAAAGCAGACATGACATCACAAGGGCTACAGACTATTATCCTTTCATAGCATAGCTGTAAATATCCCCAACAAAATACAATGTATTAGTGGAACAAAAAATAGATACCACATACACTTCGTAATAGAAGTAGAAAAGGCATTTGACAATATTCAACATCCATTCGTGATAAAAACACTGAACAAACCAGGAATAGAAGAGAATTTTCCCAAACTGTGCTGATTACCCATGAAAGATATATAGCTACAGGCATACTTAGTGGTGAAAGATCAAGATCAGAAGCAAAATCAGGATAAAGACAAGGATGTCTGCTCTTTCCAATTCAATTCTACATCATACTGGCTATTCTAGCCAGGACAACTGGACAAGGGAAGGAAATAAAAGACATCTATCTAGACTAAAAACAAAGAAATAAAACTATTTGAAAATGACTAATCTTGTAGAAAAATCTTAAGCAGTTCACTAAAAGATTGTTAGAGCTAATAGATGAGTTTAGCAATGTTGCAGCATACAAGATCAATACAAAGAAATCAGTTGTTCATTAGTAATGAAAACCTGGAAATGAAATTAAGGAAATAATTTAATTTTTTGTTGTTTAATTCTTTTTTTCGTTCCATTTTATTGAGGTATACTTGACATATAACACTATGTAAGTTAAAAGTGCATAGCATTTGACTTACATACATCATGAAATGATTAACATAATAAGTTTAGCCAACATCCATCACCTAATGTTGTTTTTAGTTACTAAGTAATGTCCAACTTTTGCAACCCCATAAACTTGGGATTTCCCTGGCAAGAATACTGGAGAAGGTTGCCATTGCCTTCTCCAGGGGATCTTCCAGATCCAGGGATTGAACCTGGGTCTCCTGAATTGCAGGTGGATTCTTTACCATCTGAGCCTCCAGGGAAGCCCATCATTTAATATAAATACAACATAAAAGAAAAAGAAACAAAAACTGATCTTTTTCCCTCGGGATAACTCTTAGGATTTACTCTTCTAACTCTCATGTGTAACGTACATCAGTGTCAACCGTATTAACCATAACATCCCCATTATTATTTATCTTCCAACTGGAAATTTGTGCTTTTTGACTACCTTCACCCAATTCTCTCTTCCCTTAGTCCCACCTCTGATAACTACAAATCTGAGGTCTTTTTTTGGTGAGTTCGTTTTTTGAAATAAATCTGACCAACAGCATTGTTAGTTCCCAGTGCTCAACATAGTGATTTGTAATTTCTGCACCTTATAAAATAATCACCATGATAAGTCTAGTTGTTATGCCATCTGTCTCCGTACAAAGATACTACATTATAACTGAGTGTACCTCTTATGCTGGCATTTTCATCCCCAGGACTCATTTATTTTGGTACTAGAAGTTTGTCCCTCTTAATCCCCCTCACCTTTCACTCATCCCCCATACTCCTCCCCTCTGGTAACCACTAATTTGTTTTCTGTGTCTACGAGTCTGTTTCTGCTTTGTTATGTCCCTTTGTTTTGCTTTTTATTAGATTCAACGTCTAAGTGGAATCCCATGGTATTTGCCTTTCCCAGTCTGACTTATTTCACTTAGCGTAATACCCTCTAGGTTTATTCAGCTTGTTGCAAATGGCAAAATTTAATTCTTTTTAATGGCAGAGTAATATTTCATTGTCTAATATGCATATTCTTTGTTTCATCGGGTACTTAGGTTGCTTCCATATCTTGGCTATTGTGAATAATGCTGCAATAAACACAGAGGTGCATATATCTTCTTGAATTATGGTTTTTTTTTTTCCTTTGGAAAAATAGAAGTGAAATTGTTGGAATGCATGGTAGTTCTATTTTTAAATTTTTCTTATTTCAAATATTTGTTTTGTTTCATGTCTTCCTATTTTTATTATTTTGAGGAACCTCCTTAATGTTCTCCATAGTGGCTGTATCAATTAACATTCCCACCAACAGTACAGGAGGGTTACATTTCTCCAAATCTTTGCCAGCAGTTGCTAGTTGTTGTCTTTTTGATAATAGCCATTCTGACAGGTGTGAGGTCATATCGTATTGTAGATCTGATTTGCATTTTTTTATGATTAGTGATGTTGAGCATATTTTCATGTGTCTGTTGACCATTTATATGTCTTATTGGGAAAAATGCCTATTCTTGTTCTCTGCCCATTTTTCAGTTGTTTGTTTGATGTTGAGTTGCATGTGTTCTTTGTATATTTCAGATATTAACCCCTTATCAGATATATTGTTTGCAAATATTTTCTCGCATTCAGTAGTCAGCCTTTTCCTTTTGTTGACAATTTCCTTTGCTGTGCCAAAGCTTTTTAATTTGATATATTCCCATTTGTTAATTTTTGTTTTTGTTTCCATTGTCTAAGGAGACATATCCAAAACCATATTGCTAAGACTAATGTCAAGGAGTTTTCCTTCTGGGATTTTTATGGTTTTAGGTCTTACATGTAAGTCTTTAATCCATTTTGAGTTTATTTTTGTAAATAGTTGAGAAAGCAGTCCAGTTTAAATTTTTGCGTGTAACTATTCAATTTTCCAAACACCATTTATTCAAGAGGCTGTCTTTTCCTCATTATATATTCTTGTCTTGTTTCAAATTAATTGACCTTGTAAGTGTGGGTTCATTTCTGAATTATCTATTCTGTTCCATTGATCTGGCTTTTTAAATTTTGGCCGGTATCTTACTGTTTTTTTGTTTGTTTGTTTGTCTCTTTTGAACTTTTAATTTTGTATTGTGGTATAGCCAATTAACAATGTTGTGATAGCTTCAGGTGGACAGAAAAGGGACTCATTCATATATATATATATGCCCTCTTCCATCCAGACTGCCACATAACATTGAGCAGAGTTCCATGGGCTATAATAGGTCCTTGTTGGTTATTCATTTTAAATAGAGCAGTGTGTACATGACCATCCCAAACTCCCTAACCATCCCTTCCCCCCAGCAACTGTAAGTTCATTTTATAAGTCTATGAGTCTCTTTCTGTTTTGTAAGTTCACTTGCATCATTTATTTTTAGATTCCACATATAAGGAATTCATACAATATTTATCCTTCTCTATCTAACTTACTTCACTCAGTATAACAATCTCTAGGTCCATCCGTATTACTCCATGGCATTCATTCATTCATTTTAATGGCTGGGTAACTTTCCCTTGCGTATATGTACCACATCTTTATCCATACCTCTGTCAATGGACATTTAGGTTGCTTTCATGTTTTGGCTATTGTAAACAACGCTGTAATGAACACTGGGGTGAATGTACCCTCTTAGATCATGTTTTTCTCCAGATATAAGCCCAGGAGTGGGATTGCAGGGTCATATGGTAGCTCTATTTTTAGTTTTTATAAGGAACCTCCATAGGGTTATCCACCAACAGTGTAGGAGGGTTCCCTTCTCTCCACACCCTCTCCAGGATTTATTGTTTGTGGATTTTTTCATGATAGCCATTCTGGCTGGGGTGTGGTGATATCTCATTGTAGTTTTGATTTGCATTTCTCTAATAATTAGCGATGCTGAACATCTCTTTGTGTGCCCATTGGCCATTGGTATGTCTTCTCTGGAGAAATGTCTGTTTATATCTTCTGCCAATTTTGGGGGGTGAGTTTTTGTTTTAATGTTGTTAAGCATCATAAGCTGTTTGTAAATTTTGGAGACTAACCCCTTATTGGTCACATTATTTGCAAACATTTTCTCAGAATCTTTGTGTTGTCTTTTCCTTTTGTTTATTGCTCCCTTTGCTGTATCATTCTGTTTTGATAATGATAACTTTTTGGAGTATAGTTTGAAATCAAAGAATGTGATACCTTCAGATTTGTTCTTCTATCTCAAGGCTCTTTTGGCTATCTGGGATCTTTTATATTTCTGTGCAAATTTTATCACTATTTGTTCTAGTTCTGTAAAAAATGCCACTGGTATTTTGATAGGGGTTACATTGAATCTGCAGTTTGCCTTGTAGTATGGTCACTTCAACAATATTAACTCTCCCAATCCCTGTGCGTGTATGTATTTCCAGGGCTTGTGCTGTCTTGAGTTTCTTTCATCGGTGTCTTATAGTTTTCTGAACACAGGTGAGATTGTTCCACCTTCTTTTGAGATTTATTCCAAAGGATTTTATTCTTTTCGATGCAGCTGTAGATGGGATTGTTGTCTTAACTTCCTTTCTGATAGCTTGTTGTTAGTGTATAAAAGCACGACAGACTTTTATGTGTTAATTTTGTATCCTGAAACTTTACTGAATTTGTTATTAGTTCTAATAGTTTTTTGGTGGTGTCTTTGGGATTTTCTGTATATAGTATCACACGATCTGCAAACACTGACAGCTTTAGTTCTTCCTTTCCATCTTGGAATGCTTTTATTTTATTTTTTTTTTTTATGATTTCTGTGACTAGGACAAGAGTAAGAAACGAAAACTGCCAAAAATCAATGAAAGAAATTGAAGAAGACCAAAATAAATGGAAAGTGTGTTTCATGTTCATGGATTGAAGAAAATGTCATTCAAATGGCAACAGTTCCTCAAATCATCTGCAGATTTAAGGCAATCCCATTAAATATCTCACCTGCCTTTTTCCTTTACATTGACAAACTCATCCTAAAAGTTAAATGGAAATGAAAGTGGCCCAGAATAGACAATCTTGAAAAACAACAAAGTTGGAGAATTCACATTTTTCAGTCTGATACTTACTAATCACATAAGACATAATAATCAAGACAGTGTGGTTCTGGCTAAGGATAGACATTTAGATCAAGCAGCAAAAGCAAAAATAGGTAAATTAGGCTCTATTAAAATTGTATAAAAATTTTACATTTCCACCATCAAGAAAATGAAAATACAACCCACAGAATAGGAGAAAATATTTTTAAATCATGTATCCCATAACAGACTTATACCCATGATACACCAAGTAGTCTTATAACTGAACAATAAAAAAAAATAACTCAATTAAAACTGGACAAGGAATTTGCATAGTTTCCTAAAAGAGATACACAAAGGGCTAACAGGCACATGAAAAGATGCTCACTACTGTTAACTCCTTAGGGAAATGCAAAGCAAAAACCGCAGTGAGAATGCACTTCACACCTGCTATTCTGGCTAAAATGAAAAAGACAACAAAAGTGTTGATGAGGATGTAGATAAATTAGAACCCTGATGCATTGTTATAAGAGCATAGAATGGTGCAGCCACTTTGGAAAACAGTTTGGCACTTTCTTAAAATATTAAGCACAGAGTTACCATATGACCCTGCAGTTCCACACTTAGGAATATTCCCAGGAGAACTAAAACATGCATGGAAATATATGTTCACAGAAAACTTCTTCAAGAAAGTCCTGAACAGCATTATTCATAATGGCTTCAGAGTGAATGCAACCCAAACGTTCATCAAGTGACGACTGGATAAACAAAATGTGATATATCCACACAATGGCTACTATTTGGTCATAAAAAATAGTAGGAATTATTCATACACATGGTGGCTACAACAGAGATAAACCTTAAAAATATCATACTAAATGTAAGAAGCCAGACACAAAAGGCCACATATTGTATGATTCCATTTATGTGAAATATCCAAAACAGGCAAAGCATAGAGATAGAAATTAGATTACTGGTCAACAGGAATTGGGAGGAGGGAAACAGGGAATGACTGTTAATGTGTACAGGGTATCTTTTCGGAGTGATGAAAACGTTCTGATAGTGTTGATGGTTCCTCAACTCTGTGAACGTATTGATACTGAAAGCCACTGAACTGTGCACTTAAATAAACAGGGTACATTGTACAGTACGTAAATTTTATTTCAACAGTGTTGTCATCGAAAATACTTTGTAAGTTAACTTCCATAGGGAAAAATAAACATCTTAATGGACAAATTTCTATAAGATAAAATAAGTGTGGCCAGAATTCAGAAGTATCCTGATATCCAATTTTCTGCTGTTTTAGGTGATTGTAAGGCTGTTTAGCTGAATTGTATTCCCCAGCTGATTTTGCAGCTAGAAGTAATCATTTGACTAAATTCCGGCCTAGAGTGTAAGAATAAAATGTTTTGTGAAGTTGCTCTCTGTGGTTTTTAGAGGGAAATTGCTGGCCCTCTACCTCCTCATTCTCATTTCAGGCAGGCTAGAGCCTGGACTTGAGGATATTAAATCATTTTTGTACAGGTTGTCAAGAGCAAACCCTTAGGGTGTGCCCTAGAGCAAGATGAGAGGAAACTGGGGGGCTAGACCGTCTTGAGGAGGAGAACCTTTTGAATCACTATGATGAGATGCATTTGCCATATATTTTGCTGCTGTTCAGTCACTTAGTTGTGTCTGATCTTTGTGAGCCCCATGGACTGCAGCAGGCCCAGCCTCTCTGTCCTTTACTATCTCCCAGAGATTGCTCAGACTCATGTCTGTTGAGCCGGTGATGCCATTCAACCATCTGTCACCCCCTTCTCCTACTGCCCTCAATCTTTCCCAGCATCAGGGTCTATTCCAATGAGTTGGTTCTTCACATCAGGTGGCCACAGTATTGGAGCTTCAGCTTCAGCGCCAGTCCTTCCAACGAATATTCAGGATGATTTCCTTTAGGATTGACTGGTTTGATTTCCCTGCTGTCCAAGGGACTCTAAGAATCTTCGCCAGCACCACAGTTTGAAAGCATCAATTCTTTAGTGCTCAGCCTTCTTTATGGCCCAACTCTCACATCCATACATGACTACTGGAAAAACCATAGCTTTGACTATATGGACATTTGTTGGCAAAGTGATGTCTCTGCTTTTTAATATGCTGTCTAGGTTCATCATAGCTTTTCTTCCAAGGAGCAAGCGTCTTTTAATTTCATGGCTATTGTTATTTTGGATACTTTAAAAGCAGTCAAATCAATCTTCCAATTTCTATAATAACATCTTTGAGATCATGGTAATTCTTGTTTAAGATTCCTTTTCTTTCTGTGAATTTATGCTCAAATGGTTTCAAATGAACAACTCCAAAGGTACAAAGATAAACAAGGCATCATGATTTTCCTCTGTGCGTTCAACGTGGGGTGGAAGCATTTGTCATGTGCATAAATAATGAATGTAAAAAAACAACTGAAGCCAGAGATTCAGGTAGAATTTTGTGAGAAGCAAAGGAGGGCTGGGGAAAATGGAGCAGATAGGGTAAGCATGAGTTAGAAAAACCATTTACTAGCAGAGAGAGGTAATATAACTTCTCATTTCATTCTATGCATTTTTATTACATAATTTATTTTGTGTCTTGATAATGTGGAGTTGTTATTATTGTCAAAAACTTTTTTATTGTGAAATGATCTGAGAATAACAGAAGAATTCAAAGATAGTGCAGAGAATTCCTGTACAACTTCCACCCAGTTTGCTGTAATGCTAACCTATGATACAAAGAAATTAACTACAATTAAGTACAATAATATTAATGGAAGTCGAGACTGTCAGATTTCACCAGTTTTTCTTTGAATACTTTTTCAGTTTCCGTTCCAGGTTCCAATCCAGGATCCAGAATTGCATTTAATCTCTAACTTCCAAAATCTTCTGTAGCTAGCTTTAGAACACAGGGCATTCACAGACCACCTCTCCAGTCTATCTGAAGTCAAAAAGTTTGGGATGGGAGCCCCAAAGTGCCAGTTCCAGGCCTGAATCAGTCATTAATGAAATACTAGGACTGTCAAGAGGGTGGTCGTGGGGCTCAAACCTGAAAGTGTCCTGAAAATGATGGAGAAATATTCTCCAGTGAGATCAGTTATTCATTCATCCATCACCCAGAAAATTTTTCCTGAGCACCAGCCACGCCTAAGACACAGGGCCACACAGCCCATGAGTCCCATTCATTGCTTGCCAGCAGTTCTAATCCTGTAAAGCTGATCATTAAGTATTTATCGAATGCCTACCATGGGCCTTATGACACGCATTATGAACTTTCCATTAGCCTGTACTCCATGAATATTCCATTACAGGCCTGAAAGAGTTAAGGTGCCGCAATGCCTCCCCTGGGCCTGGGGAGTCCTGCACCACTCAGGGAAGGTTGCAGAC
Source organism: Okapia johnstoni (assembly GCA_024291935.2). Classification (NCBI taxonomy): domain Eukaryota; kingdom Metazoa; phylum Chordata; class Mammalia; order Artiodactyla; family Giraffidae; genus Okapia; species Okapia johnstoni. The sequence goes on from CM044326.1 coordinate 8,923,736, forward strand.
GCATTAGGCTCCAAGTATGTATTTTCTTTTCCCCTCTGTTTATGTCTCTGTTTTCTGTAAAGTCTCCTAAACTGCAGCCGTATCTCCCAACTTCTCTGACAATGCTATAAATTTCATTAAGAAGATGAAGCCTGTGGGGCAATTAACTCCAAAAGTGGTACAAAGCAATAGCGAGGAGATACTGGCCTGTAGTACTTAGCACTTAGCTCTGAAATTGAGATAAGCCCTATCAACTCGGGGTTGTGTTTAATGTTCACTGCCGCTTCCAGACCACAGCTACAACCCAGCGGTCACCGTGTTAACACTCCCCAATATCTATTACAATTAGTTTTTGATTAAGAGGCCTAACATGGCTTTTGAAGCCTTTTATGTTGTGTCAAATGGCTAGTGATGGAGTGAGATGGCTGGACACCTCCCAGTAACAAAGCATCTTGTAAAAGGTTTCAAGTGAACTATTTTATCATCCTAATGGAAACCAGATGACTCTAACTCCCCCCTTAATTTCAACTATTTACTGAAGAGTCCTTGTTTTGAATTACTTAAAGATTTATTCTTAAACGACTACCTCATGCATCAAGAATCGCTAATAACAGAGCCATTTGGAATTTGGGAAGGCTTTTAAAGATGACGGAGGTGATTTTCACAGAAGGTTTATTTTATTTTTATTATTTCTTTCGATTTTTAAGGGAGCAAATGCCTTTGCCCTTTTCTGGTATTTAATTATTACTTTAATGATTGTTTAGGAGGTCTTTCTCTGAGTTATGCTTTCTCTGCTGGGGCTTCAGTCGATAGTCTTGGCCTATTTTCCATGAGAGAGGTCACTGGTATTTTGTGAGGAAAAAACTACTTTTTGTAGCTATGTATGATTTAATTCTGTGTGAATGGAAGCTATATGTCATTTTTATAAAGGTACATCAAGATCAAACAAAGTAGACTGATTTAAAAGCTCTTATAAGCTATAAAATATACATATAAATTTAATCAAAATAGTACATAAATAAGATGTAACATGTGAATGTGAATGTGAAACACACTGGATTTTTTTGCAGCCTTTTTTTTTTTTTTTTTGCTGTCTCAGTAGCCTCGGCTATGTCCCTGCTTTGAACCCCTGTTTTGTGTTATCTGGGGCTTGGACTAGATGCACCCTGAGTTTTTGTTTACCACTAGGAGTCATTGATTCTGTGCTATCAGATGTGCTGGAAACTATTAACTCCTGGGGTACAAAAACCTCATCAAAGGAAGCAGTGTGGTGTATGGGTTCAAGCCTTCTCAGTAGCTTCGTGTCCTTTGGTGTGATAACCAACTCACTAAGATGCAGATTCCTTCCATGTGAAAATAAGGCCAATGTTATCCATTCCACATGGGCTTCCCAGGCGGCTCAGTGGTCAAGAATCTTCCTGCCAATGCAAGAGTAGTGGTCGTTTAGTCACTAAGTCGTGTCTGACTCTTGTGACCACATGAACTGTAGCCCGCTAGGTTCCTCTGTCCATGGGATTCTCCAGGCAAGAATACTGGAGTGGGTTGCCATTTCCCTCTCCAGGGGATCTTCCTGACCCAGGGATCGAAACCAGGTCTCTCACATTGCAAGCGGATTCTTTACCAACTGAGCTATGCTGCTGCTGCTGCTGTTAAGTCGCTTCAGTCATGCCCGACTCTGTGGGACCCCTTAGACGGCAGCCCAACAGGCTCCCCTGTCCCTGGGATTCTCCAGGCAAGAACACTGGAGTGGGTTGACATTTCCCTCTCCAGGGGAACTTCCCGAACCAGGGATCGAACCCAGGTCTCTCAAATTGAAAGCAGATTCTTTACCAACTGAGCTATGAGTGAAACCCAAAAAGGGATGCTGTGGCTGCATGGGCCAGGGATGCAAGAAACTTGAGTTCAATTCCTGGGTCAGGAAAATCCCCTGGAGAAGGGAATGGCCACCCCCTCCAGTATTCTTGCCTGAAGAATCCCATGGACAGAGGGGTCTGGAGGGCTATAGTTCATGGAGTTGCAAGAGTTGGTCAAGACTTAGCAACTAAACAACAACATTAGATGATGGATGTTAACTAAACTTATTACGGTAATCATTTCATAATGTATGGAAGTCAAATATCATGCTGTGCACTTTAAACATATATAGAGTTACGTGTCAATTATACCTCAACAAAATGAAAAGAAACAGAATTAAACAAGAAAAAATGAAACTATTTTCTTAATTTTATTTTCCAAGTTTTCATTACTAGCGTACAATTTTTTTATATTGATCTTAGTGACTAAACAAGAACAACAGCAGTCTATTCTACATAAGAACTGGTAAATATCAGATATATAGAGTGCCCAGTAAATGGTAGCCTCTTGATAATTTCTATTTCCCTTTTATTCTTTCACGTTCTGTCCCGGTTAGTGGTGTCTGGTACAATTGGAATGAATTTTGTACCATGATATTTATTGTGTATATCGTGATATTATGAACATTTAGTGAGCACTCGCTAAGTTCTGGGTGTCCTACCAGATCTGGGAGGCCTGAGATTAGAGGCAGAGTCTTTGTTCAGACATAAACTGGTTCAGTAGGCAGAGAATTTTAATAGAGTCAGACAGAGATGGGCAGAGGAGGGGTGACTGCTCAGTCCAGATTGCATTTGGGGCTTTATCATTTGTAGGGAAGACCTGGGTTTGATCCCTGGGTTGGGAAGATCCCCTGGAGAAGGGCATGGCTACCCATCCCAGTGTTCTTGCCTGGAGAATTGCGTGGACAGAGGAGCCTGGTGCGCTACAGTCTATGGGATCTCAAAGAGTCGGACACGACTGAGTGAGTACATTTTCACTTTCACTTGCTTTTCATATATGCTCACATACATTATATAAGGGAGTCTTTCCAACTATGCCCTGAGCCTAGCAGGGCAGTGATATCACCTCCACTTTACAGATGAGGAATCCGCAGAGCTGAACTGTCACTGTGTTTAGTTAGATTCCTAAGATTTTTCAAAATGGGACTCGCTATCACAAATGCCATTGCAGTGAACATATGAAAGGTTTAGACCTGAAAAAGCTACAATAGATCCATTCACTCAGATTTTACTTGTCAGATCCTCCTTTTTCTAAGTGTTTCTGTCGAGAGCCCCTTTATTTTATTCATTTGAATACGTGCTCCCCATTAATGCGCTGTTCGCCAAGTGCATCATCACCAAGCAAGGCGAGGGAGGCTCACAGGTGAGAAAGCACCAGCTTCTGCCTTCGAAAAGGAGTTCAAGGTCCTGTGGGGATAGAGCTGGGTGCACCCGTGGCCCCCACAACTGCAGTCCTGAGGTGGGGCTGAGACAGAGGCCGGCAGAGGGGCTGGAGGGCACGCAGAGCAGAGACACCCTGACCACTGGGATGCGAGTGAGGTGCGGCTCTCTGTCAGAGGAGGTGCTTGAACCTAGCTGAATTTTATAGGACAAACAAGGAATTGCTCAGGTTGAAAGTAAGGGTGATGTGGAAAAGGCTTCATATTCTAAGAAGTCAGGAGAGATGAGAGAGTATGAGAACCAGGGCAGCTGCCAAAGGTGGGCAGAAAGCTCGGGGTGGGGATGCGGTCCTGGAGGAGGGCAGAGGGACCAGACCCCCCAGCCCTGCCACGCCACACTAGATCCCACACGCCCTCTGCAGTTTATCTCAGCATGCACCCCACACTTCACTAGGAAACCAGCCCTGTTGTGCCTCATTTTTTTCCTGCTTCCACTTATGCCCGTCCCAGTTTACTGCCTTTGGCTAGTCTGGTTTTATAGTTCACCTGAGCCATTGGTTAGAGGCTGTTATTAGTATAACCAACCTTAAATAATTTGATTTTCAGGTTGGGCACGTCACAATATCTCCTGTGGGCTTGATAGTCAAACTACACATTTATTTAGAAATTGGTTTCCTCACATTATATTTGAAAGCGGTGCTACTCACTCATCTGTAAACCATTAGGCCACATATAAAAACGTATCTTGTCTGACTTTTATTCACATGGTTCTGAAAGAAAGCTTTAGGTACTAATAGTCCACTTCTCTATTGAGTCGATTGTCCAATTTTGTTAGTTTTTCTTTTTCTGAGTATTCCTATAGAGAACTGTGTGTTTAAAAGAGAGTGTGTACAACAGACTTTAAAGGTACACTCAGACTCTCCTTCCTCAGTAAATTTTCAGGAATTTTTGTTTTTTTTTGTTTTCAATTCAGATGAGCAATTAAACTGGGTCGACGTGACCCGTGGTTAAACGCATATTGTTTGGCTTGAGCTGAGTTTCCATGAGTTGTCAACAGTTAAAAGCCAAGGAACTTAGAGATTTTACAAAAAAATCTGGCTTCTTAAAAAAAAAAAAAATCCTAAAATGTGATGCCCTGGGCTTACAGGGGGTGATTCTGAAAGGCTCAGGTCTATTACTCTCAGTTCCCCACCGTCCAAGGATGTTGACCAGGCGGGGGTGGGGGTGAGAGTGGGAGGGCACCTCGCTTATCAAGTTTCTTTGCCTGGAGCCCCGGGCGTTTGTCTTTTGTAACCACAGATCTGACTTGAAATTTTCCCAATGAAAAAATTGGGAGGAAGCTGATGTCCACACAAAAACCTGCTCTGGAATATTTTATAGCAGCTTTGTTCACGACTGCCCAAATTTGGAAGTGGTCAAGTTATCCTTAAACAGGTAAGTGTGTTTAGTTGCTTTTTTTTAAAGTGTGTCCTTAAACAGATAAGTGTGCCCAATTCTTTGAGACTCCATGGACTGTAGCCCACCAGGTTCTTCTGACCGTGGAATTCTCCAGATAAGAATACTGGAGTGGGTTGTCATTTCCTTCTCCAGGGGATCCTCCCAACCCAGGGATCGAACCCAGGTCTCTTGCACTGCAGGCAGATTCTTTACCGTCTGAGCCACCAGGGAAGCCCATAAACAGGTAAATGGACAAATAAACTGTGCTACAAAGTAATGAGCTATCAAACCAGAGAAAGACAGACAGGAAACTTAAGTACATATTACCAAGTGAAAGAAGCCAGTCTGAAAAGGCTGCATATTCTAACTGTATGATTCTAACTAGACGACATTCCAGAGAAGGCAAAACTATAGAGACAAGAACAACGTCAGTGGCTACCAGGGGCTGGGGGGTGGGGGCGGGGAGGGATGAACAGGGGGAGCACAGAGAATTTTAGGGTATGAAAATACTCTGTGCGGTACAATAATGAGTGATGCATATCATTATGCCTGCGTGCTAAGTCACTTCAGTTGTCTAACTTTGTGTGACCCTATGGACTGTAGCCTGTCAGGCTCCTTTGTCCATGGGATTCTCCAGGCAAGAATACTGGAGTGGGTTGCCATGCCCTCCTCCAGGGGATCTTCCTGACTGAGGAACTGAACTCACGTTTCTTAAGTCTCCTGCATTGGCAGGCGGGTTCTTTACCACTAGTGCCACCTGGGAAGCCCACATAGCATTATACATTTGCCCAAACCTAGAGAAAGTGCAACACCAAGAATGGGCCCTAAGGTAAACTATGGACCCTGGATGATCATGCTGTGTCAATGTAGGTTCATCAGTTCTACAGATGCACCACCGTAGTGGAGGATGTTGACAATGGCGGAGGCTATGCATGTGTGCAGTGCAGAAGAGATGTGGGAATCTCTATGACCTCCTCTCAATTTTGCTATGAACTGATCACTGCTCTAAAAAATAGTCTTTAAACAACAACGGAAAATGAGGGTGCTGATCAGTTCATGTGAAAATTAACCCTCTCAGCTCACAAGTTTCACTATAACAGAGGGTCAAAATAACGAAATGAGGTAGCTAATACTTTTAGACTTTATAGGTTAGTAGAAAAATACATTTCTTGAGCAGTTTTACACACTGCTAGGAAAGGAAAACAAAGATATAGGCCGTGTTCTGCCAAGTATCACTTTTCAAATAATTAGTCACTGAGAAGTTTTTCCTCCATGATCCCACTTACTTCCTATTATTTCCATCTCAAAACTGAGTAGGTGAGAAATGTAAAAATAAAACAGTAATTTTTCCCTCTCTAGCAAACCAGAAATCAGCATAGTGTCCTCATCTACTTCTGGGGAATTTCCTTGGCACCTACTCTCCTGAACTTGGTTGAAAGTGCTAAGTTTTTCCTGGTGTTAATTATTAATGTGACCTGTTTATGTACCAGTTATCCAGCTAACCATTAATATCTGTTTACTCATTGATGACCTTTGCAATTCCGTACCACTCTCCTGGTTGTAAATGTCAACCTTTTTTTCCCCCATATGCACAATGTTTTCATCATATCTTCTGGCTGCCTGAAACAGTTCCTTCACAGAGTGAAATAATATCAGGTAACACAGATATAATCTTTATGTATACGAAACTAAGACAAGTGCTGTTGTTTTAAGAGGATTAAGACCGAGAACTTTCAATTTTGAAATGAGCGAGAAATATACACAAATTGCAAAGGCAAGGCTCCCTGAGAGGGAGACAAAAAATGACCAGAAAGCAAAGTTATTTTTCTTCTGTGCCTGGGTGGAGGGGCAAGCATGGACCAGCTCTGGGGAGGGGAACCCAATTTTCCTTTTGTAAAATGTCAGTGTTAAGCACTTGTACCTTGGAGCAAGCCTGCGGGATTTATTTCTAGTTAGCCAGTCAGTCCACATTAACCCCCAAACTAGCAAGACATTACCATTCGCTCATATGCAATGGCTAAAGCCAAGACTAAGCAATGCAGCTGGGTTAGGACTGCAACTGGTGACCTTAATTTTACCCATCATTGGAGCCTGTGTATATTTGACTTGTCTTAATTGCATTTACCTAATTTAAACAGACAATAGCAACCCAAGACATTTTTCATCCCCAAATAATAAAAAAAAAAAAAGGAAGAAGAGCTATTTCTTAGAGATGAAGCATAGGACCATCTTGCTGTAGTCTTTGTCCAAATGACAAAAACAGCCATTTTCCCCCCTTTTGGTCCATTAATATACCAGCACAGGGAAAGACCCATTGAAATATTATTATCTATGCATAATACCATTTTAAAGTCTCACGGTCCTTCCATATTGAAATATTTAAAAATATTAATATCATCTCGGCCATAAATAACCATTATGGCATTCATAGAGATTAAAGTATTGAGATATGCCCTAGGTGTACATTCACATTTTCTCATTCATTGAGTTCTAACTCCAGTAAAATGAGTGTTTTTAGATACGGCCCTGAACACTTGCTGTGTCTGTCACTTCGTGTTGAATTTATCATATAGAATTCAAGGCAGAAGATGGGGAGCAATCTGTCACAAGCGATTGTATTCGTAATCTGTGAGGGTAGGGCTGGGGGCTGGGGAGAAGATAAGCCTTCGGGAGCCTTGGACCACTCCTTCGGCTCAGTGGCTGCCGTGCCAAAGGGATTTGCGTGGACTACGTAATGCCTTTCCTCAGCCTGGCTCTGTGTCGACGGTGATGCTGTACTTTATACTCATAAATGCTGCTCAGGTTTTCTCTGCTAAAGGATAACTCAGCTTGTCTTTCCCAGTGAGTTTGGTAATAAATAGATATATGGGTGAGACATGGGGTGTTCTGACTTAGTGAGATACTCTAGCGTCCTAAAATAGACGAGTAGATTCAATCATGGTGCCAGCAACAGAACGCAAACTTTCCAAACACAGGGTCCGGGGTGTTATGCTAAGTTTCCAGTGGCATGAGATGAGAAGCAATTCAAAGTCAAAGTTTACTATCCCAATTTCATGTCAGTCCTGTGCTTCTAATGGGGAAATGTGGTAAAAACAAAACAAAACAAACCACATCATTTTATTTGAAAATGGCATATCTATTGGGAAATTTGAAATTTGAAATTATAGGTAAGCAGAACAGCCAAGTTGATTCTTGGTCTCATTGAATGTGGACCTTTTGCTGTGGGAACCAAGCAGAGTATTTTCCCAAGACCGCTCTTCATGGCTGTACTTTTTCCCCCTCTGATGTGCAAAGCAGGCATTCCTTTACAAGCTCTGGAGTTTGGAAGTCAAGGACTCTTCATAGCCTGCAGATCTATCTCCGGGTATCAAAATCAGAGGCTCTGAACGGTGCCAATCAGAGTCTCATATTTACATTTCCTCTCTGTGTCACATGGTCAGTAGGCTTAATTGACACATGGAAAATGTTCCTTTACACACCCTGTTCAAGGCAGCTCGGAAATTTGGGCTTACGAAATCTTGACTCTTCACACTCTGAGCGTAGGCGCCTCTGCTTCTTCTGAATCAAGACAGCATTTCCATCATCACCGTCTAACTCAGCAGGAGTCGCAGAGCTGGTGATGTTTAGAGAGAGGCTATTCCATGGAAAAGAAGCACGTCTGCTCCCAGGCCCCTTTCTGGGACTCAGAGGGTTGGACAGTTTCGGTCTCAGGCGTGTCGTTATTTGGGCCATGCAGCATTTCTTTCTTAACATTCAACAATACATCAGTGGCCTCTTTTATTATTTCCACCTGAATTGGTCCCTGGCTTCACCACACCCTGGCTGTGTGGTCTGGAAGAAGTTGCTTGACTTCTCTGTGCCTCTTCCTTTGTGTGTGGGGAAGCATTGGGTTGTCTTGGGGAGCAACTGCTCTTACACTTGTAAAGTCCTAGAATAATGCCTGGCACAGTCTGAGCGGTCAGCAGACGATAGATGCTGTGATTTATTGTTTTGCTCCGTCCCCATCTCCTCTAGTTATTGTGTCCTGCTGGGGATGAGCTTTACTGCTTCTGTGACTCTGCTGCCCACGGGAGCATCGGTGCAGGGATCGGTTGTGAGACGTTTGCTGAGCCCAGTGACCTAGGTCTAGGAGCTAGTTATTGAGACATGTCTTAAAGCCATTTTCTTTGTGGTCCAGTCACTTCCCAGCGGGGAGGGGAGCGCTTCCCAGGTGGCTAAGTGGGTAAAGAGTCTGCCTGCAATGTGGGAAGCATGGGTTCGATCCCTGGGTAGGGAAGATCCCCTGGAGGAGGAGGGCATGGAAACCCACTCCAGGATCCTTGCCTGGAGAATTCCCTGGACGGAGGAGCCTGGCTGGCAACAGCCCATGGGGTTGCAAAGAGTTGGACACGACTGAAGCGACTGAGCACCCACGCACGCACATCCCTGGGGGTCGAAGTGGGTGGGAGCCAAGGCTTTCTGGAAGCTGGTCTTCTGGTTCTCATCCTCTCCCCATCCATCAAAATCCACCGCCCTCCCCTGTCTCTTTGCTCTCAAAGACCCGAGCCTCTCTCCTCCTCCTGGCTGGCATTCTCTCCTCCCAGAATGTGGGGCTTTGGGGAAACAAAAGCCAGGTGTCTCAGCTTTGGCCTTAACACAAACCTCCCCTGAGTCAGGGGCACGGAAAGGCCTGGCTTCCTTTCCAGAGCAGAGAGCTGGCAAACGCGGAGATAAAAACACAAATTAATATATCAGTAAATCATCCTGCCATGCTGACATACGCTCTAATCAGGAAGGCAGTGAAAACACAGGGAGCACGCCAGCAAGGAATCTGGCGGAGGAGGGGGGAGTCACCGAGACCAGAGCTGGAAGGGGAGCGGAACCTCGGAAAGCTTCAGGGTCTGAACTTTTCCCCTGATAGTTCGCTGGGTGTGCAGGGAGCACCAGCTAGCCACTGCCAGGGGGTGCCAGGGGAGATGGGAGATGGGAGGACAAGGGGGAAGGAGGAAACTAAGAAGGAAAAGGAGAAAGGGGCAGAAAAGACAGGCATTCGCGGATAAGCGAGAGGCAAACATCAAGAGCTTACCTCATGCCAGGCACTGCGTGTGCTATGATTCAGCACCTTTGAAAGTACAAGTCACTCAGTCGTGTCCGATTCTTTGCAACCCCATAGACCGTAGCCTGCCAGGCTCCTCTGTCCACAGGATTCTCCAGGCCAGAATACTGGAGTGGGTTGCCATTTCCTTTTCCAGGGGATCTTCCCAACCCAGGGTTCAAACCTGGGTCTCCCACTGCAGGCAGATTCTTTACCGTCTGAACCACGAGGATGTCCTGTAATCATCACAACCACTTTCTGCAATGGATGCTTCCTATTATTCCCTCCCCACCCCCAAAGTTTTCTTTTCTTTTTTTTTTGATGTAGGCTATTTTTAGTCTTTATCGAGTTTGTTACACTATTGCTTCTTTGTCATATTTTTGGTTTTTTGACCACAAGGCATGTGGGCTCCTAGCGACCAGACCAGGGATTGAAGCTTCACTTTCTGCGTTGGGAGGTGAAGTTTTAACCACTGGACAGCCAGGGAAGGCCCCTATCCCCATTTTAAAGGTGAGAAAACTGAGGAGGTCAAGGCTGAGTGGACATTTCCAATGTCTACATCTAGTAAAGTGATGGAGCTAGGCTTTCTGACCCCAAATTCAAGGCTGTACTCAACCGCTTTCCTGTCTGGCTCCCCACTGACAAATCCATGTTCTAATAAATCAGCAGAAGTGGAAATTAACTTATTCTCAGCTGGGGAGTTTGCTGATGGTATATGGAGAATGAGCTAATCCCTGTTAGAACAAGGAGGAATTAAGAATGTAAAAGAGAAGGAAGGTCTACTCCCAGGATTTCACTATGAACAAAAGCTTTCAAAATAAAGACAGCAAATTGTCACATCCTACAGCTGATGAAGAGACTGCCCAAGCATGACCCCAGCAGCTCCACCCAGCCCTGTAAGATATACCTGGCCCCAAGGGTTAGTGCCATTTTTATAGATGGAAACTGAGGCTCAGAGAAATTAAATGATGGGGCAGAAGAGTCAGTAAGAGGCAGAGGTCAGGAACAAACACAGATCTACCGGCTCAAATCCAGCACTAATTGGATGCCAGATGGTATCTGTCAAGGTGGTCCAGAGCCTCACGCTCAGGGGCTGGCCAGAGGTGGTGTGTAAAGCAATATCCCTTGACCCCATGCAGGTTGGTGGGCTTCCTAAGGAAAGATGCATGTTGAAGTCCAGTGGTGAGGGTTGACTCACACAGGAGTGGGATTTTTATAGGTGGGTCCCAGCTCCCAGGGGGTGCAGTGGTACAAGAAAATCCCTCCGCCAATGCAGGAGATGCACGAAATGAGGGTTCCATCCCTGGGTTGGGAAGATCCCCTGGAGGAGGAAATGGCACCCACTCCAGTATTCTTGCCTGGAAAATTCCATTGATGGAGGAGACCGGTGGGCTACAGTTTGTGGGGTCTCGAAGAATCAGATATGACTGAGTGACTGAGCGTGTGCAACATTCAACTTGAGCAAAAGCAGAAAAACAGTGCAAAACTCTGGGATGAAGAGGAAATGCAGGTGGGGCTTCAACGTGGTGACTGAGTGTAGACCGCTTGGCACGCGTATGGAGAGGAAAAAGGTGGGAAAAGAAAGTCGGAAGTGAGAGGGGAGGGAGGGGAGTGATTGTGTGGATGAGCTGGAAGTTGTCCTCAGAAACTAGAAATGTTGCCTAGAATTTTTATGCAACAGACTGCCATGAAAAGGGAATAGAAGTGTGGGGGCTGGAGAGGAAACATCTGTGTAACAGAGTGTGTGGGATAAGTTCAGAGCCACGCCTAGACCAGAAGGTTCAGGCAGATTGATGGACATCGTTAGGAAGAGAAAAGAAAATAACATCTATAATCTCCAGCCAAAATAAAAGGAAAAAAAAAGGGAACGGGAAAAGGAAGAGTGAATAAAATCATGTTCTTTTGAGTGGTCCCTGGAGTCATAGCAGAAATACTGTGGTGTTAACGATGAGACCAGTATTTCCTGAGGATGCCTAATAACAGCCCCTCCTCTTTTTTTTTATTTTTATTTTTAAGAACTATATTCAATACCTTGTGGAACTGTCCCCCTCATTGGTGATATTAAGTTGGACCCTTTTGACCCATAAATTTATCCTCCCTAGTTATAGTGCATAATGAGTTTTGAATGCTGGCTAATAATTCTTCCCATTCTTGCTGCTTTCACTGTGCCCACCTCTGTGAAACCTCTCCTAAGGCATGAGCTGGCAATCCAGGCTTTTTAGAAATCTTCCCTGTGGAAGGATCATAGGATTTCGAGTGTCGGCTTTAGAGACTCTTCCAGGAGTGAATACAGGAGCTTGGCGCCCTGATGGTCTCAGAGCCAGTCTAACTGCCTTTGGGATTTTTCTTTCTTACTTCCTTAGTTCTTAGCTTCCATTCAGAAACAGCAGAATTTTCCAGCTAATTGACCTCCAAATAGTTGAAGCATGATTGTGTTATTGCTACTAATATTGGCATTGCATAAAAGCAGCAGAATCAGACTGCAGATTATACATTGCAGAGGCCCTTTAAAGAAACAGTTAATCCGGAGATTAGGCTGCATCTTTTGAGAACTTTTTCAAATTTTTATCATGCACACATGCTCATCTGATGTTTGTAACAGTGGCAAGCATATTGTTTGTCAAATGATAGTCAATCGTAGTATGAGAAATACATGACAACCTACTGGCGAGGTTAAAGAGGCCAGGAATTCAGCCATGATCAAACGCATTCCTCTTGTTTCTACAGCTCCACGAGGCAAGAGTGTAAATTCACTTGTGGAATTTATACTGTTTTCTGAAAATGAGTTTGATGGAAACATCTCACTGGGATGTTTCTGGGTCTTTCATTTTATGCATTTTTTAATAATAAACTACAGACTCAGAATTTAAACAGTGCAGAAATTAATTGGCCTCTTGCAGTGAAGTTAGCTTCTGTCATTGAATACATCCTTACCACTAGTACCAAATGGTTGTATATAATCGGGATCTCTCTTGAGTATGTCTAAGAAGGGGCACTTCGTGATTTAAACAGATATATTCAAGGAAAATAAAAGTTAACACTAAAATGGTTTCCAGGTGCAGGGAAATAACAGTGTCACTTTGTGCAACATTTTAAGTATTTTGTTTCATACTAAGCATTACTTAATCCCCTCCTTCCCATTTTATTATGAAAAAATTATTTTGAAGAATAAAATTTGCTATGAAAAATTTTGACCATCGAAGTTGGAGGAACTAGTGAGTGCCCATGTACTCACATCTTGAGTCCACAGTGAGCATCAGAGTCATTTCATCCTCTGTCTTGCTATCCCTGCATCCCTCTATCCAATCATGTTGAGTTTTGGACTCATTTCAGAGTAAGTTGCAGGTATTGATACTCTTCATTCCTAAACATTTCAGCACCCAGATCGGCAATTAGAGTTCAATATTTGTTTACAGGATTTTTTTCTGGAGTGGATACCGTGTCATGTACAAACTATAAGTGTATCTTCAGATTTAATTTGGCAAATGTATACAACTATGTAACCAAAATGATTGTCAAGATTTGGAATGTTTCCAAAATCTCAGAGAGTTTAATACTCATCCTGGCTGATTCCTCCTCCTTTTTTCCTATAGACAACCATTGCTCTGATCATCTTTATACCACAGGTGAGTTCTGCCTGTGTTAAAATTTTATATACACACCATCATACCATAAGAGTGTTTCAGTAAGGCTTTTTCACTCAGCGTAATGCTTTGGAGATTCTTCCATGTTGTTGGAGTCTGGCTAGTTTATTCTTTTTTATCACCAAGTAATATTCCATGGTATGAATATGCCACTGGGCACTACCAGCTTCCCTGGTAGCTTAGATGATGAAAAAACAGCCTGCAATGCAGGAGACCCTGGTTTAATCCCTGGGTCAGGAAGATCTCCTGGAGAAGGGAATGGCAACCCACTCCAGTATTCTTGCCAGAACAATCCCTTGGACAGAGGAGCCTGGTGGGTTACAGTTCACAGGGTCACAAAGAGTCAGACATGACTGAAATGACTTAACACAGACAACACACTATTTTAAGAGGGATGGAATGAATATGTGGTACCCAAGAAACTCTACAGAAGAGTTTCCTGGATGATGTGAGGTTGGGTGACAGAGGAGGATTTGGGATAGTTCCCATCAAAAGAACACATTTATGAAAGGACATGAGAATTACCTTCAACTATTTAAAGTAGGGGTTAGCAAATGTTTTCTCTAATGGATCAGCTAGTAAATGTTTTAGACTTTCCTGGGCCAGATGGTCTTTGTCCTAAGTGCTCAATTCTGACCTTGCTGTAGAGTGAAAGTAACCACAGACGAAAATGAAGAAAGTATAGCTATGTTCCAATAAAGTTAAATTTATGGACATGGAGATTTGAATTTCAGATAATTTTCATGTGTCATGACATGTTACTCTTCTTTTGATTTTGTTAACCACCTGAAAATTTGAAATCTACTCTCAGCTCATGATCCATAGAAAATCAAATCATAGTTTTCCAACTCCTGATAAAAAAGACTGTTAACTTGAAGAAAGAATGGTAATTATTCGGTATAGGGCTAGTGGGCCACATGAAAAAAGGAGGCACATTTGACCTAGAAAACTAAAGATCTTTCTATTGAGTAGTGTTGAAACAAACTGTGTGTTCCTCCCCTTGATCCCCCCACCCCCTCGCCTGACCCAACTGCTACCCTAGGGTTAAAGGGATGGGTTTCAGAGCTTGTCTGTTTAGTTCAGCTCCTAGCTCCTAGTTCAGCTCCTCAGCTCCTAGCTAGCTATGGGATTCCATGTAAGCTATTTAACCCTTTCACTTTTCTATTGACTCATGGATAAAATTAGAGGCATTGTAAGGATTCAATCAGTTAGTGCTAAGAAGAGAGCTGATTTACAGTCAGTGTTCAATATACGTGCTCAGTGTCTGGCAACATGCAAAATGTGGAATAAGTGCTTTCATTATTGTCATGATAGTTATCACTGTGTTATTGTTATTATCACAGAGAACTTAGAGAGGCACACGGGTGAGTTTCATTGAAGGGATTCCGACTTTTCACGGTAGATTGAACTAATAGATGCTTAGATGCTTTCCTGTTCTAACAATCAGTGTTCTCTCTTCAGTTTATTGCCTGAGGCTTCCACTGTGAGATTCGACTGCGGTTGAAATCTGAGAAGAAACAGCACAATATTTTAATCATTAATGTCAGCTAGCCTATACTAATAAAGGTAAAAGGGTGTTTTCTTTCTACCTGATCTCTCTTGATCTTGGGTCTGGGGTCTACCTCCGAGGACACTTTATTAACGATAACTTGTGCAGGTGCTGAGTGGTAGTCAGACTGCTTTAATTTGTTCCCCGTATGAGAAAGTGAGAAGAGGAAAGATCTTTGCTTTGCCTTGGGAAATGGGTCACACCAAAAGCACTAAGGAAGGACGTGATTCTTCCTGTGAGCTGTGGTCACTTATCAGGTGATGCTGAATGGCAGGACGGCTGTGAGAGTGTTTTATGACTGGATCTTGGTGTTATGGGATGCTCTATGACTGTGCTCCAAGCCCATCGTGACTGCTGCTGCCTGCAGAGAAAAGAGGCATGAAGGTAGACCTCCACGTGCACCTCCTCATCCCTCAGGTCTGACTCTCATCCTATACTGTCGTCTCTGACATTTGTGTTTTCAAGCCTGTTTATCTTTAGAAACGTCTGCTTACTTCATTTTATTCTCTGCTAGTGGGCTAGAAATGATGTCTTGGAATGCTGAGCACTGTGTAAAGACACAAGAGAGTACTAGAAGAGAACTTGGGCACAGTTTTTGGCACCGTCTTCATTTTCCAGGTGAGGAAACCAAGGTCCAGATAAGATGGAACCTCAGGGTATCCTTACAGCTTCCAGTCTGGTGCTTTTTTAATTTCACCACATTAATCTTTGCCAGTGGGTTTTCCTGGTGCCTCAGCGGAAAGAATCTGCAATGCAGGAGACGTGGGTTTGATCCCTGAGTTGGGAACATCCCCTGAAGGAGGAAACGGTAATTGACTCCAGTATGCTTGCCTGGACAATCCCATGGACAGAGGAGCCTGACGGGCTACAGTCCATGGGGTCACAAAAGAGTTGGACACAACTGAGCAACTAAACAACAACCATCTTTGCCAAGTGCACAGGATCTGATACATAAATGCTTTAGGTCATGGCAGGGGCTGGACGGGGGGGCCAGAAGGACATGATTCCACATTCGTGCCCTAAGGGAAGAGTGTGGGCATTGTTTCCCTTTATAACTGGAATAATATTCTCTGTTCTCTTGAACACTTGCAGATAGCATGTTGTTGTTGTTTAGTTGCTAAGTCATGTCTGACTCTTTGTAACCTTGTGGACTAACATAGTCGGCCAGGCTCCTCTGTCCATGGGATTAACCAGGCAAGAATACTGGAGTGGGTGGCCATTTCCTTCTCCAAGGGTCTTTGTGACCCGGGAATTGAACTTGTGTCTTCTGCATTGCCAGGCAGGTTCTTTACCGCTGAGCCACCAGGGAGGCCCACAGATAACATGAATGACTATTAAACATGAAAACCGAAATTATTCTTTAAACCTTATTGGGCGGGGTGTCTTTATTATTTCATATACTGGAAACTTAAAATGTGGCATTGATCTCAGCCTTCCTGTAATTCCAAAAAGTCTTATGATGAGAAAGTGAAATCACAGTACTTAAGTGGATCATGGCACAGGAAGAGATGGTTATGGAAAGAAGAGCTGGTTGAGGCACAGAGAAATATCAAAGCAGACCTCCCTGACATCAGATGAGGAGCTTAAGAAGATGTCAATGTGTTAGAGAAGGAAGAATAACAGAGAAGAAGAAATGCCAGCTAGTAGGAAAGAGGGAAGGAAGTGGACCACAGCAGTTTCCAAGAAGTTGAGGTAGAGGGGGAATGTGGGGTTCCCTGGTGGAGTGAGGCTTCTAGCCTTTTGGCGACAGTAGGAATAGGTGTCCCCCTTACCTGCTTTACTTCCACATCACTTAATAAAAACTTTCAGCCATCTAATGTGTTTTTTGGAAGCATGCAAGGATTTGAATGGACTCATTATTTTCCACCTTGACCTAAGATGGTTTACAGAGCAGTAAGTTCCAGGGTTGCACATAGCAATGTCATGAGAGTTATTAATTTTAGGAGTAAAGATTATTGCTTCCTGACTGACTTTCTGAGCTCTTAGGATTTGGTAACTATTGTGTGGGATGTGAATGGATTCTGCTTTTTATAGTATAATAGAAAATAATACACTGACATGAACTAAACGAACTAAGTTGATAATTGACCCAAATTCCTTTTTTTTAAAATTGTATCTACAAAATTGGAAAACTAACTTAACCTCCCCCTTGCATAAGATATTTATGCTAGAGTTTTATTCTCTCATTTTAAAATATCTATGCTAATAACTTATTCATCTAAAAAGTCCCTGTTTGAGGAGAATAAATAATGCTGCTGCAAACACAAGTTGAAGGTCGAAAATTTGTTTATCACAGCAGAGGCTCCGAGTTCACACATGTCCATTAAAGGTATTCAGTACAGGGTCACAGAGGGTCAGCAAGGGACAGTCAATTAGACGTCTGTTTTCCCTTTCAAAGTCCTGTCTGTTTCTTTCACCCTCTTCAAAATGCCCTTAAGGAGATGTATATATCCTGAGGTCAAAGTAAAAGAAAAAATAACAAGAAAGTAAAAAAAAAAAAAAGAAGAAAGGCTTATAACAATGAGATTTTTGAATTATCTGACAATCATGTGCATTTTAAATACCCATCATTATCAAGAGAAAAATGATGATAATGATGACAAGGGTCTGATAAGATGTGCTGCGAAGTAGAGTAAGATTCCACTTTCTCAAGACTTCTGACTCAGGCAGCAAAAGTTACAGAATGAAGGCATTGAGTTTCCCACCGTGGACGAAGGCTTCAAAGTTGTAGCAGAAGTATTTGCTTAGAGTGGGGAGGATCAGAACTCTCTGGTATTTACAGCGGAGAAAACAACAACAAGCAGCCTATCTTTTAGAAAAGGAATGCATGGTTAAATTGGCTCAGTCTGTCCTTAGCAACCTGAACTCAGAGACCACATTTTTCCCTCTCTAAGAAGCAAGTGGGAACTTGAAAACTATGTAGCATGTCATGAAAAGGGAGCGGTGAACTTTGCCCAGGTCTGCAGCCAGCACTGAAATCTGAACCTTTAGAAGTCTCAGAACTGGTGGCTTCCCACACCCCCCCACCCCCAGCCCCCTTTGAAATCTCTGTATAGCTCCTGCCTTTACCAAGCACCTTCATTTGGAAGAAGAGTCGCACTGTGATGAGAAAACCTGTTCTCTAAGTATTTCTGGTGTCATAAAAAAGGAAGTCCTCCAAACAAAATTAAAACGTTACATCCACCTTTATAATTATTATATTTAACCTAGTTTTATAGAGTTGGGGGACAGGAAGTTTTTTGTTTTTGTTTTTAATTCATTTTGAAACTAGCTTTCAAAAGTTTTGGGATTGCCCATGTAGAGATGATCACGGGCTGGCAAGATTTCCCTTATATTGTTGAGGGGAAAAAAGGAAATCACGAAAAGTCTCTGCATTCGGGCAGCTTGCAGTCTGAATCTTTTCACAACAGCAAGTTACATGGTAACTTGAGCTGTGTTCGTTCCTGAAATTCTTTCACATAATTGAAGATTAATTTGATTCCCTAGATTGTTGAGGGTTGTTGACAGTGGGGAGCTGGGGTGGGTGGAAATAGATTATTCAAATCACAGAGAAGGAGGTGTGCCCTAAGTGACTGTTCCATTACTGCTCAGAAATGTTTGCCTTCCTAAGTGTTCCTCAGTCTCCGTGTGGCAGAATCGCGTCGGCAGGGAGGAGAGGGCCCTTGCCAATGTTCAGAAAGCAGGTGAACCTCAGAGAAACCGAAATATTTTGTCAAGAGAGCTCTATGTATTAATGGCTCCTCCAGAATCCATTAACGCCGACTCAAGGGCCCTGGCTTTCTTAAGTGTGTAATGTAAACAATATGAAAGTCAATAGTAGGGGACATTCCAAGATAGTATTAACACGATTGATTTATTGATGGTTGCACAATGGGAGGTTATCTTTTGTTAACTGACTCAGTAAATAAGCTGGAAGGCGGCAGTGGACAGGGAAAAAAGTAGCCGGTGGAGGTGAAGGGGAGGCACCTGGATTATAACTTGTTCAACTCCCAGCCTGTTTTGGTAAATTCCAAAGACCACTTCCGCTGCCAACTTCAAACATTGTTGAACAAAATTAATTCTGCCTGGAACTCTACATCTGTCTCCCAGGAGGGGAAGACTCAAAGGCCATGGATTTCTATCAAGCACTATATTTTTTAAACTTCTGCTTCAGGAAGGTTCAAAACCTAGTAATTGCAAGTTGTTAAAGTAAGAGCTAGGGAGAGAAATAACTCGGTCAACTCAGCTTCTTTACAAATCTAGAGACAGTCCGGAAGATTTATGTACAATGTGTGTGATACTTGTAACTTCTGAGCAGTGAGTGATTGAACTAAAGATAGAAAAAAATAATCCATCTTTTCCTGTTTGCAATCGATATGCAGCACTTCTCCACAAAGGCTCCTATAATTTGGTAGCTCCTCTAGGAGAAAAAATTCAACAACAATAAACCTTGTATAAATTCTGGGCAGTTCCCAGTATTGTATCGACTGAAGTCACATACATAATTGAAGTTACATCTTTTGGATGGATATGTAACATTTTTGAACTTGTTTTGATGGATATTTCTGAGACTTTTAAACTTTCATCAGAGATAGTTTAAAAACTAAAAAAAAATAAAATTCTTACTGTCTTAAGGAATATCAGTTACATTTACGCTAGTTTTCCCTTGGTCTCCTTAAGGCTCTTTTTTTTTTTTGATATGGGCATTCTTTAACTCCTGGCCTTTATCTTTCCTCTGCCGGCTTGCCACCAAACCATTCCAGCTACTGGTTATACTCTCTACAGGGGAGTCCAGAGTTCGGTTCAAGGAGGTATTGACACCTGTAACAACCTGGTTTCTTCTCCCGCTGTGAATCTGCCCAGCTGCCCCTTCAGCATCTGCCTTCCTAACTTCTCTACTTCTGTCCCTCCCTGTGCTCGTCATTGTCTTTGGTCCCCAAACTTGAAGTCCATCTTATTTCTCTTCTTCCCTCATTCTCCTCAGCAAGTTCTCAAGTCCTATAGATCCTGCTTCATTTTTCTATTTGTTTCTTTTATGTAAGGTTCACACACTATAAATTTTGCCTTCCAGCTGGGATAAATTGGCCCAGGGATTGGCATATACTAAGTGTTCAGTTAGCATCTGCTGAATGAAGAAATGAATGAGTACATATCTTTGCCTGCGTACTAAGTCGCTTCAGTTGTGTCCAATTCTTGGTGATGCCACGGACTGTAGCCCACCAGGCTTCTCTGTCCGGGGGATTCTTCAGGCAAGAATACTGGAGTGGGTTGCTGTGCCCTCCTCCATGGGATCTTCCTGACCCAGGGATCAAACTCACATCTCTTTATGTCTCCTGCATTGGCAGGTGGGTTCTTTACCACTAGAGCCACCTGGGAAGCCCTACAACTGTATTTTTCTTCATGAAAATAATCTCTAATCACAGGATTTCAGGGCTCAGAAACTATCAGTTACTAGTTGACTCAAACTAAGTGCAAACTATTCTTTCCAAGATACCCACAATCTATTTTTTTTCCTCTCTTCTCTTCCACTGAACTCACAAACATCCTATGCTCAATCCAAAATATTGCTCAAGCTCCCAGAAATGTTTTATATCTGTCTATTGCCATATCTACCTCCATACCTTATGTTCATTTCTTCAAGCAGAATATTTGATCATCTTTCCAAGATCAAGCTTTGCCAGGTTCTTAAAGCCCAACTCAAATGCTACCCCCTCCATGGAGCTATTTTTGGTTCCATATGCCTTTCTCCCAGTCAAGTTGGATGTGCTCTCTTCCTTTTGGAGCATTTATTGTATTTAGATTGTGTTATAGATATCTCTATATTCTTTCCTAGTAAGGATATTACTTTGTTCTTTCCTAGTAAGGAATAAATCAAAGCAAACACTTGAGAGACAGTGGTTAAATCTATGTCTGGATTCTCAGTGCCTTATAAATAGTAAGTGCATACCATATTATCATTGAATTACATTGGTTTTTATTTCTTCCTTACTGTTGCAAGATTTTTTTCTTTCTCTTTTGAATGCATGCTGTTTAGTATTGTGTGTATTTGTGTGTGTGTGTCTGTGGTTTTGTGTGTGTGTGTCTGTGGTTTCATTATTTGCTAGCCCAGTTAACATCTTTCATCTGGAAATACACGGCTGTTAAGCACTATTTTAAAGCAGTTTTCAAGATAAATGGAGGAATGGGGAGAAAAACTCCAGTTTGGATTCGTGCAGCTCACTTTGACTTTACTCAACTTTATGCTCTTTCCCTGCCTCCTTTAAAGTCTGGGAATATGTTACACTACAGTTCCAGTGCGCACAGAGCTGCCTGCAATTTGAGAGGCAAACTAACTCTGTGGGCCACTTTTTAGAAGCCTGTGGTCATTCGGGAAACAAAGGCACTCCTGTTTCCTCTTCTCAATAACAATTAAGACATCAGATTAATAGAATCTTTAAATTCTTGAAGGATGCTTGCAGAATAGTTTGTGTTTGCGGAAACACAAAGGAATACTTTCCAAGCCATAAAGGTCACGGGAAGAAATCAGAGAGAGACTGCTTATGGATAGGGGGTGCTGGTCGATCTTTGGAGAATGGCCTGCGTCCTTCTCAGTGTATGCTGGCTTTGGAGTTACTGGGCCTGTGGTTTACCCCGTAGAGCGATTTCCTGGGCAAGGAGTTCCTAGTGTTGTGAGAGCTTGCCTTCAGGAGGAGGAGAAGAAATAGGGAGGAGGAATTGGAGAGGGAAGTCTCTCTGTTCACATATAGTGTTCACTTAATGAGTGTAATGTTGTTGCTAAATGGGATTTAAGCACAATACCTATCCCTAACCTTGTCACCAGAACGGTAGTCTACATGCCCCTTTATTCAATACTGTCTGCCTGGTAACTATGCAGAAGTCTGTTCTCCTAATTTTCTAAGTGGTAATCCTAGAATTATCTTGGCTCAGAAATAAATGAAGAACTCGTGTACAGGACTCAAATTTCCCTACAGGGGTTGTAACTGAAACAAGGCTTAAGTACCGGGACACAAAACCTCTCAAGCAATGGATAACACATCAACTGCGCAACATTCGATCTAGAAGGCCCTCAGTCTTTTTCTTCTATAAAGCTCGAGATCAAGTTTGGGTAGGGAGTGAAAAAGCAAGGCAATTTAGCTCGTTTAAAGGCTTGCTCATTGGGAAGGACAGAGCTATATTTAACTCTGTGAGGTCCTCCAGGGAAGCTAAAACAACAGGTAATCAAATGGTAAGTGTGTTTCTGCGTGTGTGAGTGTGTGTAGGGGAGCGTGCAGGAGGAGGGAAGGTTTGTGGAGATTATAATGTGGGCCACAGGAAAGAGTTTGTTCAGGAAAGACTTCATAACTACACAGAGTAGCATGCAGATGAAATAGACTACAGGTTGACCACCTGTTGCATATTGCAAATGTTTATCTGATTGTGATGCCCTCAGGGCCTGAATGACTCTAAATTAGCTAATTTCTTAAGCTCCAGCTACCCTCCCCCATATAATAATAATATTTATAAGCCATCTGCCATTTATTGAGCACCTATTAGATACTAAATACAATGCTTTATTTCTAGAAATGTCATTTTGTCGCTTTTTAAAAAATAATTGAAGTAAAATTACAATGTTGTGCTGGTTTCAGGTGTATAGCAGAGTGATTCAATTACATATATGTGTGTGTATATACATGTGTATGTATGTATATGTATATGTATTGTTGTTGTCTAGTTGTTCAGTCATGTCCAACTCTTTGTGACCCCATGGACTATAGCTCACCAGGCTCCTCTGTCCATGGGATTTCCCAGGCAAGAATACTGGAGTGGGTAGGCATTTTCTGCTTCAAGGTATCTACCATTGAGCCAGCTGGGAAGCCCATAAATATATATATGTATATACATATACATACACACACACACGCACACACACATATATATATATACACACACATATATACACACACATATTTATATATATCATATAACTGCCATGTGGTTGAGGTAGATTTGGATCTAGTTCTGTTTCTGACTCTGCTTTGTGATCCTCTATAATTCCCTGCTGTACTGGCATTTCATGGCTTTAAATTCGTATGTAAGGGCACTTTGACCTTCTTAGAGAAGAGCATTGGAATGTGTGCACTTTTATATAGATATAAAATTAAATCTAAATCTACATTTTAAGTGGAGTGGGATCCTTAAAAAAGGAGTAATGAGTGACTCATTTATGTTTTAATTTACATTCATATCTTCTAGAACTGTAAACTGTACTCCTCCTAGGGAAGGGAAAGAAAAACAACTCCCTTCCTTCTTTTATCTGTAGTGATCCTTAGTGATTGTGCTCTGCCCTTTCACCTAGATATGGGATTATAGGGGTGGGACAGAGATTCACTTCAGTTTAGTCACTCAGTCGTGTCCGACTCTTTGCAACCCCATGGACTACAGCACACCAGCTTCCCCATCCATCACCAACTCCCGGAGCTTGCTCAAACTCATGTCCATCGAGTCGGTGATGCCATCCAGCCATCTCATCCTCTGTCGTCCTCTTCTCCTCCTGCCTTCAATCTTTCCTGGCATCAGGGTCTTTTCCAGGGAGTCAATTCTTCCCATCAGGTGGCCAAAGTATTGGAGCTTCAGCTTCAGCATCAGTCCTTCCAATGAATATTCAGGACTGATTTCCTTTAGGATGGACTGGTTGGATCTCCTTGCAGTCCAAGGGACTCTCAAGAGTCTTCTCCAACACCACAGTTCCAAAGCATCAATTCTTTGGCACTCAGCTTTCTTTATAGTCCATCTCTCACATCCATACATGACCACTGGAAAAACCATAGCTTTGACTAGGTGGAAATTTGTTGGCAAAGTAATGTCTCTGTTTCTTAACTAATACTAGGCTGGTCATAGCTTTTCTTCCAAGGAGCAAGCGTCTTTTAATTTCATGGCTGCAGTCACCATCTGCAGTGATTTTGGAGCCCAAGAAAATAAAGTCTCTCACTGTTTCCATTGTTTCTCCATCTATTTGCCAGGGAGTGATGGGACCGGATGCCATGATCTTAGTGTTTTTGAATGCTGAGTTTTAAGCCAGCTTTTTCACTCTCCTCGTTCACTTTCACCAAGAGGCTCTTTAGTTCCTCTTCACTTTCTGCTGTAAGAGTGGTGTCATCTGTGTATCTGAGGTTATTGATATTTCTTCCAGCAATCTTGATTCCTGCTTGTGCTTCATTCAGCCCAGCATTTTGGATGATGTACTCTGCATATAAGTTAGATAAGCAGGGTGACAATATGCAGCCTTGACATACTTCTTTCCCAATTTGGAACCAGTCTGTTGTTCCATGTGCAGTTCCAACTGTTGCCGCTTGACCTGCATACAGATTTCTCAGGAGGAGGACAAGGTGGTCTGGTATTCCCATCTCTTGAAGAATTTTCCACAGTTTGTTGTGATCTACACAGTTACAGGCTTTAGCATAGTCAATAAAGCAGAGGTAGATGCTTTTCTGAAACTCTCTTGCTATTTCTATGATCCAACGGATGTTGGCAATTTAATTTCAGGTTCCTCTGCCTTTTCTAAATCCAGCTTGAACATCTGGAAGTTCATGTTCATGTACTGTTGAAACCTGGCTTGGAGAATTTTGAGCATTACTTTGCTAGCGTGTGCGATGAGTGCAATTGTGTGGTAATTTGAACATTCTTTGATATTGACCTTCTTTGGGATTGGAATGAAAACTGACCTTTTTCAGTTCTGTGGTCACTGCTGAGTTTTCCAGATTTGCTGGCATATTGAGTGCAGCACTTTCACGGCATCATCTTTTAGGATTTGAAATAGCTCAACTAGAATTCCATCACCTCCACTAGCTTTGTTCATAGTGATGCTTCCTAAAGCCCATTTGACTGCACATTTCAAGATGTCTGGCTCTAGGTGAGCGATCACACCATCATGGTTATCTAGATCATGAAGTTCTTTTTTGTGTAGTTCTTCTGTGTATTTTTGCCACCTCTTCTTACTATCTTCTGCTTCTGTTAGGTCCATGCCATTTCTGTCCTTTACTGAGCCTATCTTTGCATGAAATGTTCCCTTGGTATCTCTAATTTTCTTGAAGAGACCTCTAGTCTTTCCCATTCTATTGTTCTCCACTATTTCTTTGTACTGATCACTGAGGAAGGCTTTGTTATCTCTCTTTGCTATTCTTTGGGACAGAGATTAGCAAGATGGAAATTTGCCAGGAAACGAAATAGCAAGACAGAACTGAGTGGCCTATAACCATGTGTCTGTGGTCCTTTCTTCTATTTGGTATGGCAACCCTCAGGCCTGTTCAGTTTAGCATCTTTGAATTCAAACCCTGGGTAAGACAGGTTGATGACAGTGAATAAATTCCAGGTGGAAAGCTGATTAACAGGAGGGTTCAGGTAAACAGAAGATTCTGCTAAGAGTTGAAGTTAAAATCTCAGGGCATTTTAGTGCAAGAATATTTCCCTTTTTCATACCTACCTACTCTCTTACTGAGATAGGTTTCAATCAAGGATTGTATCTTTTGGAAGATCATTTAATGTTTTTTCGTAAATAAACCTCACATGAGTAAGAAGTATACTTCCTTGAATGAACACATGGTAGTTTTAATGCAGAAGCAATTCAACAACTATTTGGAAAATCAAATTTAGAAACAAATCTTTAGCTATGGAAGGCTTATCAAGGTTTATCTCAAAGTAAACAAAGGGACACTTTAAATGTGAAGAAGTCTCTTGGACCTCTTTGGACAAGATACCTCTCAGGGTCTGAATCTAAAGTAGCCAAACTTGCTTTCACTTCTAGGTTCATTCCTTGAGGGATAGGGATGAAGTTGCCAAGGGAGCAGAAATCCGCTGTTCAGTTCAGTTCAGTCGTTCAGTCGTGTCCAACTCTTTGCAACCCCATGAACCACAGCACGCCAGGCCTCCCTGTCCATTACCAACTCCCAGAGTCCACCCAAACCCATGTCCATCAAGTCGGTGATGCCATCCAGCCATCTCATCCTCTGTCGTCCCCTTCTCCTCCTGCCCCCAATCCTTCCCTGGCATCAGGGTCTTTTCCGATGAGTCAGCTCTTTGCATCAGATGGCCAAAGTATTGGAGTTTCAGCTTCAACATCAGTCCTTCCAATGAACACCCAGGACTGATCTCCTTTAGGATGGACTGGTTGGATCTCCTTGCAGTCCAAGGGACTCTCAAGAGTCTTCTCCAACACCACAGTTCAAAAGCATCAATTCTTCAGCGCTCAGCTTTCTTCACCGTCCAACTCTCATATCCATACATGACAAGCCTAGATACTCAGTTCAGTTCAGTTGTTCAGTCGTGTCTGACTCTTTTTTGACCCCATGGACTATAGCCTACCAGGTTCCTCTGTCCACAGGATTTCCCAGGCTGATTCATGTGAATATATGGCAGAAACCACCACAATATTGTAAAGCATTTAAACTCCAATTAAAAAAAAAAGAAGAATACTGGAGTGGGTTGTCATTTCCTCTTCCAGAGTATCTTCCCGACCCAGGGAATAAACCTGCATCTCCTGCTTGGCAGGCGGATTCTTTACTACTGAGCCACCTGGATTGAACTTGAAATGTTCCAGCTAGGGGTGACTTGGCAATCTTGGATCATCAGGCTATGAAGTTGTTGGCATAAGTGTCCTTGAAGGAGTTTCCTTCCTTCTTTCCCTTCCTTCTATCCTTTTCTTTTTCTAAATGTAAAAAATTTAAAATTCTAATCTTACTTAGGTATATACAGATTTGAAAGTAGGCATAGTCTTTGAGTTTGTGGCTTTGAAACAACTGCAAATTGAAAACAAATTTACAGATTGAATTTCAACAAAATGGCAAACACAACATTCAAATTAACAGCGTTGATTTAACATGATGGATGACTGTTTGCTAACAATGAATCTCGACTCATGGCATTAATACTGGGCCAACTGGTAGGATGAAGATGTTTTGGTTTTGGCATGCTTATATTTCCATGCAATGTATCAGATGATTCTTCCAGCACTTCGCTCTGCTTAAACTACTGCAAGGCTTTGGTCCACACAGCATACTGGTACATCATTTGACCTTCACTTGACATTAATCCGTAACTTAATTACTGAGACAGATCCAGATTTTGCGGGGCCTGAATAGAATACAATTTTGAGGACTTTCTTTAGTACAAAGAATGAAAACAGAATTGCTAGCACACTTTTCAAGGCCTTGGAAGGGGTCTGTGCACATGAGGACTCTGAATCTCAAACTCCATTACCTTCTTGCTAAATCCATCTGTGTTCACCAGTCAAATCATTCTCTATTTTTTTTTTTTATCCCTTCTTGCCAATAAAGCAGTACAATCCTGAAACAATCAGGAGTGGCATTTTTTTTTAATGTTAAGAAGATCAACTTTAAATGGCATCATTAGTACTTTTAAGGTTATTCTCAAAATAAAAACAGAATTAAACATTATCATTGGTAACAAAGAGAAGGTTGAGAAGAACCTGTCTATCAAATTCTCTTCCACTGATACATTTCCTCAGAGGAGAGATACCAGGGTGAAGCTTTAGGGCTCTTGCCATTTTTGCCGTGTTGGATTTACAGTGGTCAAAACTTGGGAATAGAGAGTTTAACAGTTCCCTGGAAAATCTTTTTTCAACCTGCCGGGCTTCTCAGGGTTTGATTTTCGAGCACAGCCACTGTGAGTTGACAACTCCTGGGCTCCATATTTTGCCTGATTCCTGGCCTGATTGCAAGGTTGGGAGGACCTGTGGGCAGGCAGGGCCAAAGTGAACCTTAGGCCATTATTTCTCTGGGGTCCAGAGGGACACACATAATACAGACGTCAGGATTTTTCTCGGGAATGGTGTCTCAGAGTCCAACAGGTGTGATGAGATCTGCTGAGTCACAACTCTGGAGGCAGGCAAACAGTGGGCACAGACAGTGTGGAAGGGTCAGACAGGCAAAGGAAACAGGGTCAGAGAGAACTTGGAGCCAGGACGTCAAGCATTCACATTGTGATCAAACAAGTCTCATGTTTTGGGCCCAAGGTCTTCCTGCCTTTCTTCCCTGGGGGATCTCCCATCTACAGGACTGTTCTTAGGCTCACATAAGTTAGGTCTGCAGCCACATGTAAGAACAGGAAACAGATGTGTCTCTTTCTTAGTGGGGAGATTCTGGAATTGAGACAGACTGGGATCTGTGACCCTTTACTGCTGTGCTTGTATCGGGACAAATGTCTCCTCAGACAACAGAACACAAAGAAACTATAAGAGACTAAAAATAATTGTGTGCCTGGGTAGTTGGGAGAAATTATGGACTAGATTCTTTACCAACTGAGCTACCCTGGTGGCTTCAACGGTAAAGAATCCGCCTGCAATGCAGAAGACCTGGATTGCGAAGATCCCCTGCATGAGGGCATGGCCACCTACTCCAGTATTCTTGCTTGGAGAATCCCCATAAACAGAGGAGGCTGGCGGGTTGCAGTCCACGGAGTCGCAAAGAGGCGGACACGACTCAGAGACCAAGTACCCATGCATGCACATGGACTAGACACAAAAAGATAAAACAAACAAACAAACCCAAATTCCACTTCTGAAGAGTTAAGGGCAAAAGCAGGGTGCCGGGGGCAAAAGTAGGGTTCTGTTCATGTCCTCTGCACCCAGCACCACGAAGGGGTGGGCACACCACCTAACCCAACCCTCCGGCCTGATGCCTAGACCTGCCTCTATGCTCACCCCAATAAGAAATGAGCTCGCCTTGCTGCAGGGAAGGAGCAAGGGAACATGCTGTCTGTTCTTGCTCCCTCCTGCTGGAGCAGAGGCCCCAGTAAAGCCTTGCCTGAATTTCTTATCTGGCCTCCGATCAATTCCTATTGATTAAGGAGGCCGAGAACTCTGGTAGGTAACAGAATTATTTTTACTAGAGCTGACTGGAGAATGAGCTATACAATCATCAAGGTCTGTCCTCCTTCCTTAGGCTCTCTTCCTTTTAAGATAGGAGAATCTTCCAGGAAAACCCCATAGACCGTAGCCTTCAGGTTGCCAGTATCCAGGTTGCAAATTCTGATTTTTAGTTCCAAGAAAATGTCTCTCTTGAAAAATATTTGAGGCTTGGCACCAAAACTTTATATCTCCCTATCTTAACGGGGTTACTGTGAAGGTCAAGTGTGAAAGTGTTTAGTAATTGGTGAAGATCCATGCTGTACCAGGTTATTGTAATCCCATTTCTTTCCACTGCAGATGTCGATTTTTATCTCACCTGATAATTGTTCTCAGATAAGATTATCTCACTTTCCTGGTGACTCAAGTGGAGAAGAATCTGCCTGCCAATGCAGGAGATGTGGGTTCAATCCCTAGGCTAAGAAGATCCACTGGAGAAGGAAATGGTAACCCACTCTAATATTCTTGTTTGGGAAGTCCCATGGACAGAGGAGCCTGGTGGGCTACAGTCTATGGGATCTCAAAGAGTGGGAAACCACTTAGTGACTAAATAACAACAAGGATGAGATTATCTCACCTGATAATATATTTTATCGAGATATAATTGATATAGAATATTATATTAATATCAGATGTACGGCATGCTGTTTAGATTTTTCTGTAGGATATTGATCAGCAAATAATTCTACTCAATGTCCCTTACCACACATGGTTACAATTTTTTTTTTCTTGTGACTATAAATTCTTTATTTTAGTTTCCTTTGTCTCTTTTTTATGCATTTTTTTTTTTTCATTTCTATTTCTGGTGAAAAATTATTCCTTTGGAAGTTTTATATCAGAAGAAATATTTTTAGACAAGGGAGAGTTCCTCAGATTTAAAAGAGAACTTTTTATTTTTTTTAAACTCATAGCTGTTTAAACTACCAAATTAACCTCTTTATCTAATCAAATAGGCCTTTCACACAATACACTCAACTGATGCTTGGGGAGAATAGCTTTCATTCCCAGTCACATGAGGTCTTATCAGTTATAAGACAGAAAAAGACTTAGCCACTCTGGCATTGTAAGAGGATCCCTGTGGGCTGGTTCATTTTCCTTGAAATATTTAGGAGGGGTGGTTCTGAAAGTTTATGATGTAAACAGGTTGTTTTATTCAGGGAACCTTCTCTAAAACACTTAGCAGGGCTCATCTGATGACATTAACTTTGGTGGTAATTTCCATGATGTCAAGGTCACACTGAAGATTTCAGAGGGATTAAAGCCAACTTGAACAAGCAATGCGTTACAGTCCATTGACTTGACTTGGCAGGCTGCACAGCAAGTTGGCACCTTTTCACCGCCTGATCCTATACAATCCAAGTTTGTGGTGGTAGGCTACTTTCAAGTGTCCAGAAGAGGTGAAACAGGCAAGGTGGGAACCTTAAGACGCTGAGCAGGTGTGGGTAGACCTCCTGCACAATATGCTCAAAACCCACTTGATGTCCAGAGCCGCCCCAGGATTAAAATATTAAGAATCAAGTTCTTTTTCTTCTCTTTTTAGAACATTTCAATAATGAACTCAGTTTCTATTTACCCTTCTTCTGCCCATTCCCCAAATTTTCCAGATATGCCTTTTTCCTAAGACCTTTTTAATCCTTCATGTGATTATCAACTCTTCTGTGAAAGGAGTCAGGTTTGCCCAGGAACTTCACTGAATAAAGATGAGTGTATATTTTAAAAAGGAAACAGCTGGATGGCAAAAGCCAGGGAGGGAGGCAGCTCTTGTTTCATTAGGGAAGGGAAGTTTGAGGGCTCAGAGGGAACTGGCCGGCAGCCATGGCGGGGAGAAGAAAAGGAAACACACGATCATAAAGAACTAATCATGAAAAATGGAAAGTGAGGGCGGGCCAAGAGCAACAAGCAATAAATAGATTTGGAAGGGGGGAAAGACGAAGGCGAGTACAAAGCCATCTCAGGAAAGGGGCAGCGAGGGCGTGTGCATTTCATTTGAAAAAAATTAATAATTCTGAAAATCATTCAAGTGTCCTATGGCAAATGTCTGAAGATAACTTTTCAAACTCTGGTTTTATTTCTTTTGTGCCATTTTGGAGTCTATTTCAGTGCATAGGAAAACAAAATAGAACTAGAGGGACAGTTGATGTATAATGTACCAGAGTATTTGGTATCTTCCTGTTTTTTTTGTTTTGTTTTTTGTTTTGCTTAATTTCAATTTCTGCCTCATGGTAGGGAAAGGAAGCAGTTAGTTTGGCTCTGTAAGGTCAAAGACGACATCCAGACTGATAAATCAAGGGTTTCTAAGAGTAACTCATATGGATTCTAGCTTTAATTAGAACTCTCATAAATATCTTTATCTGTGCAGCAATCACCTAATGCCTATTTGTATGTAATAGGGGAGTGATGGTTTAGGACTCACAGGTATATCTCAATATTTTCAGATGAAATTAGCATGGATTGAAGGAGGACCTAAGAGGAAAACCAGATCCTAGTCTGTCCTTCATCTTGAAATCTGTTCAACAAGATAAAATATACAAACATGGCCAACAGTTCAGATAATCCTAGAGAGAAGACGTTTAAAAAAAAAAAAAAACTTTTTGAAGTTTTCCATCAGTTGCAGACAAGACCTTACCAATGAAAGGGTACGGTCTTTCACTGGATTGGGGGGGGGGGCTGCTTATCACCTTTTTTTCTTTTTAAATTAGTTTTTAATAGCAGCATTTGTTTAAGGAGAGAAAAAAATGCATGGTGGTGAGTTCTGGAATGTACATTAATCTTGTTAATGACACCACACTGCATGGTTGGCAAAACAGGACTTCAAATCAACCTGTTTTTTTTTTTTTTTTTTTTGTGGTAGCAATACTTGAGAAATAAGCCCAAGGAAACAGAGATACATGAAAAGTGCATGAAGACAGGAGACAGGAATTTCCTATGATTTTATGTTGTTCTTAATTAGGAAGCATATTGGCAGCAAATGCTAACATGTGTTAGGATGTTTAGTTGGAGCCAAATAAATGTTTTCTATTACAACTCCGAGTCCCACGCCTAGTCAGAACCCATTCAGTTCTAGCTCATGGCTTACAAAATCCCTTTAGAAGTCACTTCGGGGGGCAATTTTCTGTTGGTTCACAGGGCAAAGCCACTTTTCATCACATGTTTTCCTAAAGGGTCATCGTCAACTCAGGATGCAAGTCAAAGATTGAAGGGCGGTGACCTCTGCTCTTGGAACCACTCTGCTTGTGGTAACGAGTGGCCCTTAATAATCGCACTCAGTTTGACCTGAGGGTTGGGACTGGGTGTCCAGGCACCCAAGCAACATCCTCTCAGTGGTGTTTATTTTGTCTTGGTGGAGGAGGAGAGAAGGGACAAAAATGGAATGTGTATCAGAAAAAGACGGTGAGATAGGGTAGCTACATTAGATAAACATTTATTCATACATACAAGGAACCTGTATAGGGAATGTTCATTAAAAGCATTGTTTGCAGCAGTAAAACCTCGGAAACAATCTAAATATCTATCACAAAGGAATGGATAGATATACTGTGGTATGGAGTACTCCAGAGCAGTTAAAAGAATGAGTCAAAATTCTGCAGTGAGGCCAACTCTCAACAATATATTAGGGGATTACATAGGGGATATGATCTTAACAGATACACACCACTATATAAAAATAGATAACCAGCAAGGGCAGGAAACTATACTCACTATTTTGTAATAACCTATAAGGGAAAAGAATCTGAAAAAGCATAAATATACATATATATATGTATGTGTGCATAACTGAATCACTGTGGTACACTAACATGACACTGAATCCACTATGTTGCCGCCGCTGCTGCTGCTAAGTCGTGTCAGTCGTGTCCGACTCTGTGCAACCCCATAGATGGCAGCCCACCAGGCTCCCCCGTCCCTGGGATTCTCCGGGCAAGAACACTGGAGTGGGTTGCCATTTCCTTCTCCAATGCACAAAAGTGAAAAGTGAAAGTGAAGCTGCTCAGTCATGTCCGACTCTTAGCGACCCCATGGACTGCAGCCTACCAGGCTCCTCTGTCCATGGGATTTTCCAGGCAAGAACACTAGAGTGGGTTGCCATTGCCTTCTCCACTGCTGCTACTTAATCGCTTCAGTCATGTTCGACTCTGTGCGACCCTATGGACTACAGCTTGCCAGGCTCCTCTGTCCATGGGATTCTCTAGGCAAGAGTCCTAGAGTGGATCCCCCTTCTCTGGGGGATCCTCTGAACCCATATATCAAACCCAGATCTCCTGTTTTGCAGGCGGATTCTTTACCATCTGAGCCACCAGGGAAGCCCAAGAATGCAGGAGTGGGTAGCCTATCCCATCTCCAGGGGATCTTCCCGACCCAAGAATTGAACCAGGGTCTCCTGCATTACAGGCGGATTCTTTACCAGCTGAGCTACCAGGGCAGCCCACTACTACTGTACATAAAAGATAAATTCTTACATATAAAAGAGATAAATTCTATATATAAAAGAGACAAATTCTTTACCACTGAGTCACCAGGAAATCCCATGGATCCACAATACTTCAATTAAAAATACGTTAGGGGAAATAAGCATGTTTTAGAACATTCTATGCATTAAAAACCCAATAAGGCAACAGTGTATTTTGCATGGGCTCATATAAATGTATGTAAGAATATCCTGACCTTCTCTGGTGGCTCAGACGGTAAAGAATCTGCCTGTAGTGAGGGAGACCCAGGTTCAATCCCTGGGTCAGGAAGATCCCCTGGAGAAGGGGATGGCTACCCCCTCCAGTATTCTTGCTAGGAGAACTCTATGGACAGAGGAGCCAGGCGTGCTACAGTCCATGGGGTCACAAAGAGTTGGACATGACTGAATGACTTTGAAAGAGAGAGAGAGAAGAATATACCATTTAATTCTGGAGGATACGCATTCAGAGTAATTCTATCTCAGAGAAGCTGGAAAAGGAACCAAGACTGCTAATAAAATAAAGGAAAATCTCTTTTCTTTCTTAGCATATGCTTTTTAAAAATAAAGCATTCATGTCCTATTTCTAAAGTTAAAAATTAATTGAAAAGGGAAAGAGTGAATGATTATGAAGCTGTTTCATAAAATTGAATATCAAAGCATTTTCTCTGCATTTGGATCTTCCACTGCAAGCTGGCTGTACAACCTCTATGAGGCCTTTAGGGGTAATTTGTACACAGATAATTCTATCTGGGTCTTAGAAATCTTAAAAAAAAAAAAAAAGATTCTCTCTAAGTGGCTTTTTTGCTGCCGGGTCTGAGTAATTTTATACACTTTTATATACATAGCTGAAACGACACAGGAACTCCAGAGTACCTGCCTTTAGGTTGCAAATCTCCCTCATTTTTTTTTTTAATGTCAATGAATTTCGTGTCAATGAAATTCAGGTTCTAAGGCAAGCCTAAGATTTTTACTCACTATGTTGTAAATGCATTGCCTGGAACTCTTCAGCATTTTCTCACATGACTTTACATAGCTAGTCCCTCTTTCTGGAACATTCTTCCCTTCAATTCTTTTTTTTTTTTTTTTTTTTGCTCTAGAAAGTAAATTTTATTAACTAAAAAAGAAAAAAAACAAATATTTCCTTGTATTTAATCAAAATATAAATGCATCTGACTGCAACTGTGTTATTTTCCTTAAAAATGAAGGAAACAAAAAATTGTGGTTATTCACAAGCAGTATTATTTGCTATTTAATTATTCGTCCTCCAATTTTTGCACAGTCTATTTCCTCACCTCGTTCAGTTTTTTCTTACTTGTTCCTACTTTGCTTTCTCTGGTGTCTCTGTTAGTCCTTCCCCCCTGTTTGTAATTATTTACGTATCTTTGCTCATTTATTTATTTTCTCTCTCCTCCTCTAGCATGTACATTTCAAGAGAGAAAGGAATTCACAGTGCTTTTGTTGTTATGTCTCAGCGCCAAGAACAGTGTCAGGAACATAGCGGGTGCTCAATCAATATTTGTCCATTGATGAACAGGCCCGTGGCGGAGTTCTTGTTACTTGTCATTCATCCATGCGTAACACTTTCCAAGCTTTGGAAATTATTAAATCACTTTTCTGCATTTTATATTTAAAACTCCCGTTATTCTTAACAAGATTCAGTTTAAACTGCTTTTCTTTTTCCATATAAACAATCCCACACGTGATATGGGTGAAAAAAAAAAGAACCAAAAAAGAGAGGATGTACAAAATAGCGTTCTTTTTCTGAAAAGAGATTTTTTTCCCCCCACAGTCTTAAATGAAAATCTTTTAACCAATATATCAGATCTTTCATAAACCATGAAATGAAATGACTGGCTATCAGAACTAATTTTGAGAAGAAAAACTGTCATCTCCAAAGCAGTAAAATGTCCATAAAACTCTGTAAACTAATTACTAGGTTAAGTAAAACCATCGAAATGTATCAGGACCTTCAAATGTCTTCAGGGCGGACATAATACAGTAATTCTCGAATAGTCAATCAGGGAAGATACAGCAATGCGCAGGATTGTCAGTGTGATAGTCTTAGTTTTGGTCCTGACACATATAAAAAGACTATTGTTGGCAGATGACACACACGGAAGAGGTGTGTGTTAGTGCGGCCTGATGTGAGCTGGCCTTTGAGGTCTGTGGGTCCTGAGCTCAGTAGAACTTAAATGGAGATGATGTACCCATTTATTCTGCTCAGATGCTAAAGGATACATGCCTTTAAATCTATCTGAAGTTTCTTTTCATCCTTCCTCACCAAATGAAGTAGAAAGGTTTTTCTATGTGGTGCTTTTTATTTTAAACTATTAGATGCCCTTATGTATATTACATTTTTGCATGTGGGTAACAATTAAAATAGTTTCCCTGGTGACTCAGTGGTCAAGAATCCACCTGCAAAGCAGGAGACATGGTTTCAATCCCTGGGTTGGGAAGCTCCCCTGGAGAAGGAAATGGCAACCCACTCTGGTATTCTTGCTTGGAAAATTCTGTGAACAGAGGAGCCTGGTGGGTTACAGTCCATAGGGTTGCAAAGAGTCAGATACAAGTGATGCAACTTAGCATGCTCGCACATGCACTTGAATATTGCATTTTTGCATGTGGGTAACAATTACGATGGGCCTTCCAGGTGGCTCAGTGGTAAAGAACCCGCCTGGAATGCAGGAGACATGGGTTTAAACCCTGGGTCAGGAAGATCCCCTGGAGAAGGAAATGGAAACCCACTCTAGTATTCTTGCTTGGAGAATCCCATGGACAGAGGAGCCTGGCAGGCTACAGTCCGGAAGGTCGCAAAGAGTTAGACACCACTTAGGGGCTAAACAACAACAACAAACAATTAATATATGGGCAAAATCCACCAGAAGCCTCAAAATAACAGATGCACAGTGGAAGTCGTCGTGTTCCTTTGATTTAGCAAAAACTTCTATGTTCTAATACGATATGTTGATAATCCAGAGTAAGTCACTAGGATTTGATAAACTCATTGGAATAGTGAATATTTATTTTATTAGGTAATTTTATATAAATTCGTATTTATATATGCTGTATAAATATATTTTTAAATATATAAATCACATACAAGTTTACATTTAATATAGATTTAAATTATTATATATTAAATATATTAATAAAAATTGTATATCTAATTTGTATTAATTTAAATGTATACCTACATTGGTGAAACTGGGAAAACCCAAAAGCTAATCTTATACTCAACATAGAATGTCATAATTCTAAATTATAATTGACTGTTTACATGTATGTCTTTCTAATACTCCTTGACGATAAGAGCCTCTACTTTATTTGCTTTATTCCCCAGTGTTCAGGTTTTGGAATGAATGAATAGCCCTTAACATAAGCCTATCTGTGATTTCCTTCACATCATCTTTTCCTAGAGGTATGACTCAAAGATAGAAATTTGTCCAGGGTACTGTTGGTCCTCAGAAATATTCCTTATACTCTGTCACAGTGATTTCTACCCTGGCTCAAGGCAGTGATTCTTGAAAGAAGAGTGGAAGGAAGCACATCTCTTAAAAGTGATGAGTATCAGACCACAAGCTCAGAAGATGGCAAATGAGGAGTAAAACTGGGAACACACATTTCACTTAACCAAATGGCTTGCACATTAGAAACTGTGCCCCCTCCCCCGCCCCAATTAAAGTGGAGGGAAATCTTCGTGGTGGATGGGTTCTTTCCTCTGTGTCTGAATCTGCCATTGCCTGGCTGGCCTGCATGTCCCTTTGGAATTGATAATGAGGTTCAAGAGAGAGGTATAGCCCTCACTAAGCATGTCACCCCTATTTAGCACCTTTTCCAGGATGGCAGCTACTATTGTTTTATTATGTCCCTGATCAGCTGTCACTATTCATAAAGTAATCACTGCCATTAACACGTCATGCCTCGAGCCATCTGCTGCCGCATGGCACACTCTGAGCTGCGGGTTGCAAGCTAAGCAGGTGTCACCTAAGAACGACAGTACCATAGCAAAGGTGGGAGGTCATCCTTGTGAAAGAGGATATGTCACGTCAAATGATTCTGTTTTTTTTGATGTACTATAGTGCAGTGGGCTATGATATTTCTTGCTCACCTGGCATAAGTTTAAAAGAAAAAAATCTTATTTGAGATACTTAACTTTCATTATTGGTAAGTTACAGGGGCAAAATGTCATGGAAATTCTTGACTACAGTAGCAATTTGACTGTGAATGGACTATTGCACTAAACTTGCAGTCAAATGGAAAATTTTCATGAACCAATTTCTGCGCCATCAAATATGCATCTGACAAGCATTTATTGGACACTTACTATGTGACACTGACATACGGCTGGCACAGCCAAAATGTAAAATCTCTACTTAAAAAGAAAACCACCAACTAATATACACAGTGGACGTCCATACTCTGCTGAATGCCTGACCCTGTTCTGTCCTTAATGCTTATCTTGATTTTGGACAGTTTTCAATTTCTTATTACTTTCCATTTTGATTGGATGTCATGTGTTGTATTGGAAAATGAGTTTGCAGAGGAAAAATATAATGGTTTAATTGGTGGTTGAAGAGATTTTCAAGGGAAAGTTTGGTTTTACCTTGAGAATCTAACCTCTATGCGGGTATATTGTTTGATTGCAAACCGATTAAGGAAAGTTATGTAATCCTGAACTCTACAGAAAGCAAAGATGTTCGTATTCTATGCTAGGATTTTCCTACTAGTTTTGAAACCAACTTACTTTTGAGAAACCATAAGGATCTCAAGCTCTTTCCTCTTCTTTAAAGATTGGTAGAACCATCTGTTGTAATCAGAAAGATACAATCAAGCTTTATGGGCTTCCCTAAGATCTCAGTTGGTAAAGAATTTGCCTGAAATGCAGGAGACCCCAGTTTGATTCCTGGGTCAGGAAAATCCACCGGAGAAGGGATAGGCTACCCACTCCAATATTCTTGGGTTCCCCTTGCGGCTCAGCTGGAAAAGAATCTGCCTGCAATGCAGGAGACCAGGGTTCGATACCTGGGTTGGGAAGATCCCTTGGAGAATGGAAAGGCTACCCACTCCAGTATTCTGGCCTGGAGAATTCCAGGGTTGCAAAGAATAGGACATGACTGAACGACTTTCACTTCAAGTTTTGTTTTTGTAGTTTATATTAAGAACAATGGTTTCTATTTTCTTTGCAACATCTTTAATTATGATATATACTACATGTACTTTTCAAGGGTCCCCCTTTCTCACTGATGATTATGATATGCCCCAATTTTCATCCTTCCCCAATCCCTGGTTATGCCCTGAGAACTGAGAATCATGGGTTTAGCTTTCTAACAGGGAACAGAATATGTTTCATTATAGATCAGTCACTTTATTGCTTAACTGAAAACAAGGAATGGGGCCACGTTAACTTTAAAGATAAAACTAGGAATCTGAAAGGTATGCCTTCATGATATTAGTGAAGTATTAGAATAAAAAAAGCATATTTCTTCTAATGATTGATGGCCCTTTCTAAGAAGACTAAGTATAAATCTGTGAATACTGGTTATATTATTATTTGCCGGGAGCAGGCATTCTGATGGAGTTGAAGTTCACTGTTTCATATAGAGTTAATAATTTTAATAAAAAGTTAATTATTTGATATTTACGTTACATCAAAGTGCTGTAGCTCAAATTGCTTTATCAGCTTGGCTCCTCAAAATATCACATGTGTCTATACTGGGCTCATAAAAACAAAGACTGGGATTCCTGAGTCTTGCCTCTAAGCCCTTACAGTCCACATATGATTGTTCCACATTTGCTTGTGTTGTTCAGTTTGTAAGTTGTGTCTGACTCTTTCTTTTTTTTAATAATTGTGTTTATTTTGACTGTGCAGGGTCTCCTTTGCAGTGCGGGCCTTTCTCTCGTTGCGGTCGGTGGGGACTACTCTCTAGTTGTGGTTCATGGGCTTCTCGTTGTTGTGGCTTCTCTTGCTGTGGAGCACGGGCTCCAGGGCACAAAGGTGTCAGTAGTTACAGTTCGTGGGCTTGGTAATTACAGTTCCTGGACTCTAGAGCACAGGCTCAATATTCGTGGCGTATGGGCTTAGCTGCTCCATGGCACATGGGATCTTCCTGGATGATTGAACCCATGTCTCTTGCATTGGCAGGTGGATTGTTTACCACTGAACCACCTGGGAAGTTCTGTGTCCAACTTCTTGCTACCCCGTGAACTACACCACATCAGTCTTTCCTGTCCTTCACTATCTACTGGAGTTTGCTCAGATTCATGTCTACTGAGTCAGTGATACCATCTAACTATCTCATCCTCTGTCACCCTTCCCCTCTTGCCCTCAGTCTTTCCCAGCATCAAGGCCTTTTCCAATCAGTCAGCTCTTTGCATCAGGTGGCCAAGGTATTGGAGCTTCAGCTTCCCCAGGTCCTTCCAATGAATATTCAAGGTTGATTCCCTTTAGAATTGACTAGTTTGATCTCCTTGCTGTCCGAGGGACTCTTCAGAGTCTTCTCCAGCACCACAATTTGAGGCGTCAATTCTTCAGAGCTCAGCTTTCTTCATGGTCCAGCTCTCACATCCATACATGACTACTGGAAAAACCATAGCTTTGACTCTACGGACCTTGTCAGCAAAGTGATGTCTCTCCTTTTTAGTATGCAATGGCTAGGAGACATTTTGCTGAATATTTTGCCACTTCTTTTAAAATAATATTTTTGTTGAAAACTTGGTAAGACACTGTGGACTTAGAATCAGATCAGAGAATATTTTATCATATCTTCCTGCCAAAGGTTTTAATTCATCCCAGAAGCAGAATAAGGCTTGCCACAGGTTTGAGGATTGTGGAGGTAAAATAGATCCCTGGGAGAATGTTCTTCTGAAGCAAGTGTCTATATTCATGTTTTACGCATCAGGATTGTGCTCCCACTGCTGTTAAGCAGGAGGGCAATGGAGTGAAAGAACATCAGTAGGCTGTTAACAACTGAGGTTGAAGGCCCTCCTTGATAAATGAATATATATATTTTTTCAAAAAGAAGATATATGTATCTGCATATATATTCACATGTGTATTTACATATGTAACCATACATATGTATTTGTATATATTGTACAAATATCCATATAGTATATGAATATGTACATATATATAATACATATGCAAGTATATACAACTTCTTTGTAAAGTCTTCAGGATAAAAACTGAAACGTTTCTAGTCACTTTGCTATTTGATGGCTATCAAGATGAGTCACTATTGCTGTGTTGTTCAGTCCACAAAGAGCAGTCCAAAGAGTTGTCGTGTCCGGCTCTTTGCCACCCCGTGGACCGCAGCATGCCAGGCTTCCCAGTCTTTCACTCTCTTCTGAAATTTACTCAAACTCATGTCCATTGAGTCCATGATGCCATCCAAACATCTCATCCTCTGTCGCCTCCTCCTCCTGCCCTCAACCTTTCCCAGCATCAGGGTCTTTTCCAATGGGTCGGCTCTGCATCAGGTGGCCAAGCATTGGAGCAGAGATCTGCGTCCCATATTTTGTCCTCTTATGTTCTAAGTGAGCAACTTTTGGCTCCTATGAGCCTTCTATACCCTTGCAATATTTTTCTTCTTTTCTTTTGTCTAATTTAGTCACAGTCTAACTGATAGACTGATAAAATAAATGTGCAAACACAGAAGAAAAAGCCACAGATCTACAAATGATGGGTCCCAGACTCCTAGAAAGCGTTTTCTCATTGAACACACATTTATAAAGCATATGTGCAATGCCAACCCTGTTCTAGACACCAGATTCAGTGACAGTCAAAAGAAATTATTGAGAAAAATATGTGTTCTATCAGATACTGATTGTTGGACTTTCAGAAACTAAATTAATAGACGAATGACATTCATTCAAACTTTAAAGTAATTTTATATATGATTTTTTTGAGAACTTCTAATGGATTTTTTTTAATAAAAAGAATAAGATTATTAGCAACAATACAGGTATATATTTTTAGAAAAGAGCTCTTCCTGTAGGAAAGCAGGCTGATTTAAATTCCTCAATGATCAAAATGTTAAAAGTAATTTGCTTTGAATGGAGTCATCTATAAAACATATCCATATGAAAAAACTTGTGAATGTGTAATGGACAAAAAATAATAAGACTATTGAAATAATGTATTTTCTTTACACCAACTCTATCCATTAATTTTTTACAGTTTTCTACCATGTAGCATTACCTTTCATAAAAAATGGTATTTTAAAATGAGATGGAGTTGGTAAAAGAAACAACGGGTAGTTAATGGAAGAAGGATTCCAAGGCTGTGCTCTGCTGGGTGAGGGAGAAAGGAAAACAAAATTCATCTGGGGGTCTCTCCAAGTCAGAGGTTGTGGTTCATAGCCTTTAGAGGGTGAGCAACGCTCAGAGCCAGGGATTTTTATATCTTTATTTTCATTATTTGTTTCTTTTCTCTATAGAAATCAAGCAGAAGCTATTTGAAATAATGAAACTCCCTTCAATATAATACTCTATAAGCAGAGTCATGAGTCTTACACATAGAAAACATTTTTAAATTTTGCCATGGATTGTTGGGTGGTTGCGGAATAAATTCAAGATGATGATATTCTAGCTTGAGGCAGCCTGGTGCAGTAGGAGACACATGGCTTATCACTGAGATTGATCTGAGTTCTGATCTGAACTCTGCTACACACTTGAAAGTGTGCAAGTTACTTGACCTCCATATAACTAGTTTTGTTCACCTCCACAGCTGAGATTACTTTTCTAGCAAGTAGGATATGATGGTTACCTTCCATCACCGCCATCCTTGATTCTGATGATCTCCCTAATGAGGAGAGGATGGCTTACTTATAACTAGAGGTCATAACAGTATTATGGCGAGAACCACCCCCTTCCCCACCAAGATGTTTGATACCCTTTAGTATTAACTGTCAGCTTGGTAAAAATGTACATGCTTGCAATTCCTAAGAAAAGCGAAATCGAATGTTTGCATTCTCTTACTTATGTTGAGATGAGAATCCGCGCTGTAGTCCCGTTTTCAGAAAGGGAATCATCTGGGGTAGGAATGCTTTATTTCTCCATTTATTCAACAAACACTGAACACCTGTTAGGTGTCTGGCCCCAGTGCTAGGCATTTAGAAGATAAGGATAAATAAGATACGATTCCTAACTTCAAAGAGCTGGAGTCCAGGGTGAAGACCACACACAGAGAATCATATGCAGTAAATGCAGGGGTAGAGCGCAACCCACTCCAGTATTCTTCCCTGGAGAATTCCATGGACAGAGGAGCCTGGCGGGCTACAGTCCATGAGGTTGCAAAGAGTTGGACACAGCTGAGTGACTAACACTTTGACTTTAATATGTAATGCCATAACGGGTTTTATCCTTAATTCTAGACAATATCTTTAGCACCGTCTTGTCAGGAATTGCTTGCAACTCTTATAGGTTGTGAACAACCCCCAAAACATTTACTTTCCCAGTGTCTGAGTGCTCTTAACCAGAACTTGACTAGATGAGGTATAAACTCTCACTCACAAAGCTTCAATTCCCGGCCCTAGGCAAACTGCTCAATCCAAATAGTGGGCCACTTCTGGAGCAGTCAGTTCTAATATGAAAAGAATGGATTATAAACAAAACAATGTGTTTTTGAAATAAGCACACATCCCAAAAAAGGTATTTACTTAGTGTGGCTTAATGGCTTTCAATGTGCCA
Organism: Okapia johnstoni; assembly: GCA_024291935.2. Classification (NCBI taxonomy): domain Eukaryota; kingdom Metazoa; phylum Chordata; class Mammalia; order Artiodactyla; family Giraffidae; genus Okapia; species Okapia johnstoni. The sequence goes on from CM044326.1 coordinate 8,966,664, forward strand.
TTAAGCTCAACTCAGTAAATATTTCGGATTACTAAAACATGCACAATACATCCTAAAATAGTCATTTAACCTGTAAATACAATGGAACTAGGCAATCTCTCTTTGAATCCTACCCTCCATTTTTTGCTAAGTAATTTTCTTAGCTCACCTTAGAGTAAAGGAATACATTTTCCCAAGGTTTGTGAGTGCTTACTCTGTTCCAAAACTCAAGGAATAGCTGAGAAGTACATTAGTCTGTCAAGTGGTCTACGAGAGGGGAATTCCACCTGGTTAGGATGTGCTAAACTTTCTTTATTAACAGAAGCACGAGCAAAGCATAAAGGGCCCAAGAATATTAGTGGAAAATGAAAAACGTCTACAGATTACAGTGACTGCTTTAGAGAAAAAAATATATATATATAAAAACACCCTTCCCAGTTCACATCAAGTAAAGTTTGAGGCATTTTAATTTGACAAACTGGGTATTTGAATTGGGAATCTGTCCAATTGTGATCTGTCATCAGGAGAAGCAGCATCAAATGGGTTAATAATTGCTGACTTTTTTTTTAACAAGCAGTTTTATTGCAGAAATGGGAGTTGAACCGGAACATTCACAATCAGAATGAAAGGGCAGGCAAGCAGATCTGGAAAACTCACTCTTGTATATGAAAAGGGAAAGTTTTCATGGATTTTAGAGAGGTCAAAGGAAAAGGCTTATTTTATATTTGATGATAGTTTGATTTAGATCTTTAAGGACAAGTCACCAAACATTCAAAATCCATATATAATACTCAGGATAAATGGTACAATACTTCCATTTGATAATGGGAAAGGCAAACATTTATATTTGACAATACCTTATATAGAGTTTATAAGATATGTCTCTAGGTGGTTTCACAAGAAGTCAATGTGTAATTTAATATATTGACTTCTATTTCTAAAGAATCATGCAGTTTACCTGGCTATCTTAGAAGTTACTGCTGCACCTTGAACCACGACTGGAAAAGGGCACCAATCATCCAGTGTGTACCTTCTGACAATTTTCAGATTTTTACCTGGAGACACCCAGGGACTTCTCTGGTGGCTCAGATGGTAAAGAGTCTGCCTGCAATGTGGGAGACCGGGGTTCTATCCCTGGGTCGGGAAGATCCCCTGGAAAAGAGAATGACAACCCACTCCAATATTCTTGCCTAAAGAAGCCCATGGACATAGGAGCCTGGTGGGCTACAGTCTATGGGATGCAAAGACTTGGAAATGACTGAGTGAATAACATTTCACTTCACCCAGAAGCAGAGAATCATTTATGGGCGAATGTTATAGGAGAAAGAGCACTGGACTTGGGAGTCAGAAGACTGAATTCAAAGTTTCAGCTCTTTCACTTAAAAGAATATGTGGCCATAGAGAAATGGCTGATTCCAGTGGTTCTCAACCACAGCTATACAGAAAAACGACTTGTCCAGCTTAAACACACATCCATGGGGACCACACGGCTGAAATTTTGGTTCAATACATCAGAGATTGGTCTCTGTACTGTTCAAAAGCAAATGAGGTCCATAATGACTGATAAATCCATTGAACTTCAGTGTTCTCATTTGTAAAATACCAATTGGATTCCGTATCCATTGCATAGAGTTGTTGTGAAGATTAAATATAATGATATATTTAAGGCGCTACCAATACCGTGCTTAGAAGAGGTTCATTTTTTTGTCTTTCGGTGGCTCTTAGTTTCTTTGGGTTCAGAGCACCCCAAAGTATATTCGAAGGATGGGATGCTCTACGGGAAAACTCTGCACCCACCAGTCACACTTGGCAGTGCCCAGGATGTTCCCTTCCAGACTGTTGGTGGGACTGTTCGTGCATGAAAGTTTCCGAGAGGACCCAAGTAAGTGATCTGGCTGAATGTGTTGAACACAGTGTTTCTCAAAGTAATTTAGTCACCAAATTCCTTTTCAAGTGGCAATTATTATTTATTCATGTTTAGTCAAACATGCTTTGGGGATCACTGCTAAGATCTCTAACTTATATTCTAAAGTTCTATAACTTCCCTCAGGAAATTTACTGAGTTCTATGGTCTAAGACCCAGCCTTTTGTGGTGCATGCTCAGTAGCTAAGTTGTGTCTGGCTCTTTGAAATCCCATGGACTGCAGCCCACCAGCCTCTCCTGTCCCTGGATTTTCCAGGCAAGAACACTGGAGTAGGTTGCCATTTCCTCCTCCAGGAGATCTTCCTGACCCAGGGATCGAACCTGTGTTTCCTGTATTGGCAGGCGGATTCTTTACCATTGTGCCACCTGGAAAGCCCCAGTCCTAAACAGTATCTACTCTTTTCCTGAACTACGAGCTTGAATAAACTTTTGTATTAGAAATGATTCTATTTAATGATTGTAGGTTTTACTTGAACTGCTTGAGTTTATGAACTCAAATGATTTAGAAAGAATTAAGCCATCAATTTAGAAATAAAATTAATAACTAAACCAAAGTTAAAGTTAAATGAAGTTCACAAGCTTATAATTATTAAATACAGAAGACATTTTCCTTTTCTGAGATTATACTTCACCCTTGAAACCAGTGGGATGAGATAAAATTAGAAGTTCAAGTTATGATTAGAACTAAATTAATCCAATACTCAAAAATAAACTTGGTGGAAATTTTATATAGGTGCATAAAAAATAAATAAAATTGGTTTTGAAGGAGAGCATTTTTCCCCTTAAGCCAATTTAAGAGCATTTAGGAAACAGAATATAATTAAGTAGATTTTTTTGGCAACATCATTTGCTTGGTTGGTACTCTTAACCTAAGTGGAATATTTGGCTTCTAATATGTCCTCCTGGGAATATAAAACAAAAGTGGCAAAGTGTATCTCTGGTGGAGGTACATTTATGGAAGAATTAACTACTTATTCAAGCGTAAGTGCTTCTACTTAAGAATATACATCTACTTGGATATATGGTCCTGGGATGGATGAATGTGTCAAGTTCACAGTCAGGTTGGGCAGAGTTTGAAGTAAGAATTTGCTCCAAAAACTGCTTAATTTTTTTTTTTGCAAGAATCTTGATTTTTCAGGTTTAGTATGAAACTCTCAGAAGAACAGCTTTGCATGTGAGCTTTCCAATATTCCTACTCTGGCGCTGGCCAGAAGTACTGTGAGAACACCCTTTCATTTGGTATTTGAGCCCTTATGCCTCCATTCCTGGCTGCAGACCAAAGGAACAAACACAACTGAACATTTCAGAACCTCAAAATAGTAAACTAAAAATGATTTGCTCTGCTTTGGGTTCTAAAAATTATTGACCCCAAAGCCTTTCTCCAAACAATGCAGTTGATCCATTTCTAATGAGGATTACTGGATTTTAGAAACCACAGGAGAACTTTCTTTTTTGATTGACAACTGAAAACAAAAAGTAATAATAATAATGATCAAAATGATTGTAAAACAAGTATCCTGTCACTGTAGCAGAGGCTAGATTTTATGAACATGTTCTATGTTCCAGGGTAAAGTAATTCAAAGAACAAAGGCATTGGAGTTTAGAGTAGGATGTCTGGGTTTTGATGCTGACATCATCTGTTCTAGCTGAGGGAAGAAAGCACATTTCTGAGGCTCAGTTTTCTATGGGTAAAATTAATAAGAATAATGAAAAATCATCACATCCATTTAATTGGGTCATTATGATGAGGAAAGTATTTTAAAAGTACTCAGTGTCCATGCACTACGTTCCTTAAGGTAACTTCCAGAGTTCCTGGACGTTTGAACTTTACGATCAAACACACTTGAGTTCAAATCTCTACCCCTCTGCTCTTGAGTTCTAAATCTGTGCCAGTCAGTAAGAATCTTGATTTTACCATCTGTGAAATGGGGATAGTGTTGTAGTAAATTAGAGCATGAAGTAAATTAGAGTTGAAGTAAATTAGAGAATGTACATAAAATATTTGGCACATAGTTAATGCTAGAAAAATTGGTGGCTATTAATAAATGTGTGAAGTGATGATGGTGGTTTTATATGTTCATAATTCTGGTGGCCAGTTCAAATACAGATATGTCAAGATCTGGACAGACCCTTGAGAACCCTTCTCCCAGAAATTTACATAATCTACAGAATTTTCTAGATGAGTGGGCACAGGAGGTGATGTCAGTTTGAATCTGGTGTATCCCTATTGACGTAGCTTGCTTGGGCAGACCCAAAATATGTGTAGGGCTGAATGTAAGGACCTAGGAAGTAGAAGATGCTTCTGGACTAATGCTGAATAGGAGGCAATGTTGATCCTGGAAATTTTTGGAATCTAATTTTGGCAGTAAAGAGAGGTAGATGAAAAAGTGCAAATGTATGCATAATAAAATCATTGTGGAGTTAAAACTTTAAGCTCACAGCTTCTTAATTCCAAAATATTCCTTATTATTTCTAAAGGTTATTTTTTATATTAGAAATTCCATGATATCATTGTTGTCTTAAAAACAAATATTCATAGTCAAAATCCGGCTGGCCCCAAATATGACTGGTAGCTTCTTTACCTGAAACTCCCTATACATATCAAATGTTGGAAATTAGTAACTATTAGGCTTGATTAAATATTAACTTGTCACATTCTTTATCCAATGAAGCAACTGTGTTTTTAATCTACTCTGGGTAAATAGCTAGCCTGCTATCACATTAAGGTATTGATCACATGGTATTTTCTCTTTCTCTCTTCAGAGGCCAAATTCTTGAAAGAATATTCTCACGGATAATACTTCTACTTCATGAATTTTGAATCCATAGCTCTCTCTATTCCCAAGAACCTAAGCTCCGTTCCTCATACTCACTCTGGTTTCCAAGGGCCATATCCGGTGACAATTTGTGAATAATTCTTCTCTGTCATTTTGCATCATTGACTGTCCTTTTGAAAATCTCCTCACTTGACTTCTGCCTCGCTGTTTTTGTTTTCTTCCCAGTTCTGATAACTCCTTTTCTGTAGCCTTAAAGCAACTGCTCAGGATTTGTTTTTTTTTTTTTAGCATCCTCTCTTTGCCTGAGACTGTCTCTAGGTAAACCCATGCATTCTTGCTACTGCAGTTATCTCCTGCTCCCCAAGGGCTGGGCCACCATTGTTTTTCTGTTATGCTTGTAATCTTCACTGGGAATTCTTCAAACTCAGTTTATTAAATCACAACAAATAAATTTACTCTGTGAACCAGCTATCCTATTCCCTCCTTTTAGTTTCAGCAATTTTGTTTGTACATGAGAATAAAACTCTCCTGATGTTAAAAACTCAAAATGTCAGTATTATCTTGGTCTCTGGACTCTCGTTTGACTTCCAGATCCTAGGAAATTCCCAAGTGTGGTTGTAAGCGCTGCCATTTTATCTCACAGTGCCTGTCACTTTTATAAGATGGATAGACTGATGCAAGGGTCCGTGTAGCGTGCTCTGATACTCCTCTCACGTTCTCAAGATAGGTGCTAGAGCTCCATCCATTACTTTGGCATTCCGGGCATGAAGAAGGATCACAGAACCAAACAGCCTCTGACAGCTGAGGGGAGCTTTCCTGAAGGCAGCACCCAACAATTTCTGCCTATGTCTACTGCATCGTGCGGAGAGACATGGGATCTCAAGGGGAGCAGAGAATGGCAGCTAAAACACCTAGACTCAGAGCTTCTCCAATAAGTTAGAATTACCATGAGTAAGGAAGACAGTGCAAAATGGTATTGCGTAGGTGATCAGGAAAAGGATATTGTGTTAATGGCTACAAACCTGTTCTTACTTCCCTTTGTTTTCTTAAAATATACCTCCACTGACTTTGGTAAAATGAAATGAACCTAACACTCCTTATTCCCACCATCATCACCTTAGTCGACATCCTCATCATGGTTTTTGCTTAGATCATTGCCATGATGAGTGGACTCAAGAGTGTCAGTACTCCACTGCTGCTGTTTTTCCATGTTCATCATTTTCTTGTTATTCAATAAGAAAGTATTGATGACAGGCACTGTGGTGCATGCTACAGATAAATAAAATCTTAACCTTTGGCTTCAGTCACTCACAGTTCAGCTGGAGAGACCAAGATGGAGCCAGTTGATTCTAATGCAACAGAGTCACTGACATAACAGAGATAGAGGCAAGGAACTGCAGAAACAGAGGGAAATCCATGGCTGATTTAATCTAGAAGCGGCTGAGATTTCATGGAGAAAGTGACATTAATAGCTGAGCTGTGGATTATTGGGTGATTCTCGGGACAACCCAGAGAGAAATAATAATACCTTTTCTGTTTTTGTAAACTACTAATTATCAATGAAAAACAAAATGGTTATATACCTGACCTCGCTCTGAATTTAATTTTTAGAGAAAGTCATCACAAGCACAAGCAATTTTAAGTATACCATTATAGGGCACGATATTGATAAATGCGAGGAAAACTGGTTCTTAAAGAGTGTACCACTCACTTACCATACCCTGAGATTAACGGCGAACTCATTTGTCAAAAGTGCACCTAACCCACAGAGAATTCTTCCAATTAACATCAAAAGCGATCATTCTTAACCTCTCATGCATTAAGCAAATCCTGTCTGCACCCAATGTTCTGTTCATAATCAATGGAGCCCTTTATGTATGTTATTTCAAATTTATCACCGTGTATATTACTAAAATGAGCGAGTTAATAAATGAATCTGCTGTAGGTCCAGAAGCCAGATTTATCTGTGGTCTCCTGCTTCTCATGGGATATTCTTTTGGTCTCTGAGATCCTTCACTCTGCAGTTTCTCATAATTTGGGATATTTATTGATAGCTACTGACAGCATGTGTTGGTACTCATAGATGGACAATGGCTATATCAGAAAAGTGGTCATTTGGGGATTAGTTATATTCTGAAAATGTCAGGCAAGTCACTATCAGGTTATGTTAAAGAGACAATGCAGATTCTAACTATTATATTGTCAAAGAAAAAAAAGCATGAATCAAGATAAAATGATAATACTAAAATAAAATGATAATACTTAATGCTGGTGAGGTTATGGGAAGATGGTATGTCTACAGACTTTGAAGAGTAAAATAGTGCAACACTCCTGAAGGCCAATCTCAGGATAGGACCCCTAACATTATTACATCATTTGACCCCTAATTCCACTGTCAAGGATCTACCAATGGAGATGACTAGAAATTTAGAATTGTGAGCAGGCCTTGGTATAGAAGGATGAGTATCAGATCACTAAGTAAATTGAAGGCTACTATGGGCTAGAATGTTATGGGTCACTAAGATTAATATTTATGAGTAATTTTTATTCACATAGGAAAGTGCTCATTATGTTCAGGGATAAGAAAAAGAAGAAAACAATTGTATTGAGATATTACCTATCTGTCTATCTATCATTTATCTCCCTCTCATACACGCACACACACACACACACACACGCACACACACACACACACACACACACACACACACACACACACAAAAGACAACCTTCAAACGACTTGCCTCAATATTAGCAATTTTCTAAGTTTGAGCAGTTTCTATTGTCATCTTTACATTTCTCTAAATTTTATAGATTTCGATATTTGAGAAGTATGAATTTTATAATCAGAAATGTCACTCTTAAAGGAGCATGTTATAGAGGAGGAAGGGATTATTCCTGGGCCTTTTTCATTCCTCTGCCATCTGAGTTGATAATTCTCAGACCTGCATATGGTGTAAGATGTCAGTTCAGGCTCTGGGCAAGTCTCCCTGCCACCCTCCCTTACCTTCCCTCCCTTCGCACTGCCTTCAGATTTCTCTTTCTAAACACACCCATCACCAAGTTATTTTCCTTGTTGAAACATAGTCTAAACCTTCCTGAGGGCCCACAGAATAGACTCCCAAGGTCTCTGCTTGGCTCCTCCCGGGTCTTCAGTCTGCTAGCCCTCACATCTCCCAGTCTTCTTGCATCTCAGCAAAACAGTAATCAATACCTTGGTGGCACTCTTCACCTCAACTTGAATTTCATTTTGCTTGTTGAAGTCCTATCCTGCTCAGATTCCTAGAGAGTTCATTCAGAATTCATGTCCTTCCGAATTATTTCCTCTGGGCACTTCATCGATCTCTTTTATTACACTTCTCAAGATTTTACTTGCATCATGGTCACTTGTGTCTTTCTGTTCTTATATTGAGACTTGATTTTTAAACCCCTCAGTTATGCCTTCCTCTATAATCTTTATGGAAAGGTTCTCCAACATTAGCCTGTATCACAATTATCTAAGAGTTTGTTGAGACTGGTTGCTGAACCCCATCACGTATTTCTGATTCAGTCTACCTGGGATGGGGTCTGAGAATTCTCATTTCTAACAAAGTTCCCAAGTGCTGCTGCTGCTTCTGCTGCTACAGGGACCAAACTTTGAGAACCACTGATTTTCAAAAAAGAAGGAAAATCAAATAACGTAAATATACTTCAACCTTTCCATAACAGATAGATCAAAGACATTAAAAGCATAAGATTTAGAACCAGAAATTTGGCTTTGAATTCCAGTTGGGTCATTTAATACTTGAATAAGTTCTCAACCCCTCTGAATTTTCATGTTTTCAAATTTAATATTATTTTTATTGAAGTATAGTTGATTTACAATGTTATGTTAGGTACAGCAAAGTGATTTAGTTATATGCAAATGTATGTATTACTTTTTAGATTCTTTTCCATGATAGGTTATTATAAGATGAATTTTCATTTTCTTGCCAGAAAAATGAGAACATTATTCCCTCTTAAATGGAGTTGTTCTACGAATTATATGAGATTGTGTTTATAAAGTATTCAGCAAACTGTGGCTATTATTATTACTAATCCATTCTGTCTATGCAATAACTTTATAAAATAGATTTTGCTACCACTTTGCAGATGAGGAGACTGAGACACTTAGAGGGTTAATACCTTGCCTAAAATTATCTGCTTTATAAATGGCAAGACAAGATCTGGATCCTTTAAAAACATTTTGATACTTCTCACTCTCCCTTAACATAGCCTTATTTTCATAACGCACACTCAGAACAGATCCTAAAGTTGGACTTCATATTTCTTTGTGTGAAATCTTCCACTGGCAATACCACATCTCAAAACATCTTCCTAAATCCAGATTTCCACTGTGATGGACACAAGTGTAATTTCCATTTTATTTTACAAAGCTGTGAGAAATAACAAATTGGGTAAGGTGAAAGTTAAAAAGGAACTAGCTTAAAAAAATGAAAACCAAGTTGACTAAGCCAGGTGTTGATGCACAATGCTTTGCTACTTAGTGGCATTAATAGTTTCAGGAGCATTATAAAATATAGTTTAATTGTCTTGACTGTTGATCTTCTTGAGGAGAGTGGAGGTATTTTTATTATAGATTTTTATGATAAAAACTTGATTTCAACAGCGTATTTGAAATTGCTAGACACTGAAACAATAGAGGAAGACCATTTTGTAAACTGAAAAGTCTCATGTGTGAACACTGAATGCTAGGATTTGATTTCTTTGTTTCTATAGAAACAAAAAAATGAGATTAAAATAAGCTAAAATGGAATCAAGTTTTATGAAACTGATAAAGGAGCTTATTTTACTTGTTCCCAGTGTAATGTGGTAAAAATTAAATTTTTATTTAAAACCCAAGCTGTCTGTGGACACTTCTGTTTTTTACAAAGACATTCTTTCTTCCTTTAAAAAGAAAAAAAAAGTTATTTATTTATTTTTGGCTGCACAATGCAGGATGTGGGATCTTAGCTGTCTGACCAGGGATCCAACCCTTGACCCCACAGTGGAAGTGTGGAGTCTTAATCACTGATCAGGGAAGACCCCACTTGTTTGAGGAAGTTTCAGTTGGGATGGTGGAGAGGGCTAGTTGGCACTGTGGTGAGTGACAAGATTTATATCAATTAAAAATCCAATCTCTGCTGTTTCGTTCCAGTTTAAGACCCTTCTTCACTTATTACCACTGCCATCCCCTCCAAACTGAGTGAAGGAGTGTCTTAAACAAAAAAACCACAGTCAGTGCTCTGTGAACTGTTCAGGTAGTGAGAAACAGCTTAGCAGAGATTTCCCCCCAGTTTTATTGAGATATAATGAATATATAGCGCTGTATAAATGTCAGGTGTCCGTCACAATGACTTAACTTGCATGTACTGTGAAATGACTACCACGATAAGCTTAGTTAATATCCATCATCTCACACAGATTAAAAAAGTGTTCCCATGTGATGAGAGCTATTGACTCTCTTAACAATTTTCACATATACCAGAGAGCAGGGTTAACTTAGCAGAGATTTTATGAGTTTGGGGAGAGTCAAAGATATGCCAGCAGCAGAACAGTCAAAGAACAAATATTCTCTGTGACAAAGTTAAGAAAAGCAAAATGTGAGACAGTCAAAGAGCATATGGAGGGCTAGCTCTAACCCAAGGAGAATGGCGCAGTGTGAGGTCCCCGTCAGGGCGTGCCCAAAGAGCTTTTAACAAAATAGATGCCAAAGCCTCATCTTTGATTTGTTTGTGTCACTACAGTGTAAGGGTTGGGAAGATCCCCTGGAGAAGGGAAAAGCTATCCACTCCAGCATTCTGGCCTGGAGAATCCCATGGACAGAGGAATGTGCTACAGCCCATGGGGTTGCAAAGAGTCGGACACAGCTGAGTGGCTAACACACACCCACACCACACACACAGACTGTGGATGATGGTATTTTGCATTATTTGGATTAAGAAGGAAGAGAAAACTGATTTCAAGAGAGAATTCAAGAAGCAGGTAAGAAGATAGTTGTAGAGGTGAGGATGGGAAAGAGGGTCTGGTAGCAACCCTGGATCCATTTGTTCTCAGGCCCAATTATCTTCCTGCAGTTGGATTCTGTTATTTATTTTTAAAAGATTCCAACTATTATAGGGATGAAGACAAAGTCTTTCTTACTTACTTCCATTTCATCAATTCAATTAAAGGTAGGAACCTTCTTATGTTGAGAGAATAATCCTTCACCATCTTGCCTTCTGTGCTCTTTTTCCTGAAATGAATGTTTTACCTGAGGTGTTACCATCTTGATGCCTTGGTGACCCTATAGACAGACGTGTCCACACTGGCAGCCATGGATGTACTCCTGCTTGCATTTCTACAGGTTCTGCTGTCCTTGTTATACATATGTGGCATGACTAACTTGAATCTGACAGGAGAACAAATGTTTTTGCAACAAAAGAACACTCAGCTTACTCTACCTTTGATGTGAAACTTTACTCACCAAGAACATATGGGAGTTGGCAGAGAAGAAACGGAAAAGCCAAATCTACCTCAGTGCATTCACAGTGGGGTTATATATATAAAAAAAAATTGTTCTCAGTAATAATGTCTATATAGCACATAAAACCACTCTTTTAGACAATATGGTCCAGGGGGGAAAGTTTTGGAAATAATGGATACATTCTTTAGTTTTATGATGTGTTCCTTCCAACCTCTCTTGATCTCAATTGGAGCATTTGCATAATGGAAACCATTATTTCTCCCATCAAACCTATAAGATAGTATCAGGATCTATAAACAGCAGGTTGCAGAAAAAGGCAAGAATATGAAAAATGGAAATGGAGCCTAACCATCTCACCTATCTTGCTCCCAGAGTCATCCAATAGAGGACTTGGAATGATTTCTTTTTTTGCTTCTTCCCTTAGAGAGGTATAGTTATATTTGATGCATTTTCTTGTTCTGTCTCATATTAAACAATCTAATATATAACTTACAGTTTCCCTAGAAATATATTATGAATAATGTGGGGAAAAAACTATCGATGACATTTATGTAATGGGCACTGTACTGATAGGCAGTGAGGCTCCCAGAGGAAGATGCAATCAAATTAGGGTGAGAAGCAAGGAGAAGTGAAAGCACCCGTGACAGAACCACAGGTCAACTGTATGTGGCATGTTGATTGGGATGTACTTCACTGCCAACAGAAATGCTAACTCAGTTTTCTTAGGATCAGGATTTTTTTTTAATTGGGGGTATAGTTTCTTTGCAATATTGTGTTTGTTTCTGCTGGACAATGGAGTGAATTGGCTATATGGATGCATATATCCCCTCCCTCTGGTACCCGCCTCTCATCCCCTCCCATCCCACTCCTCTGGGTCAGCACAGAGCACCGAGCTGAGCTCCCTGTGCTATATGGCGGGTTCCCACTAGCTAGCAATTCTGCACGATCGTGTATGCATGTCAATCCCAATCTCTCAATTCTTTGCACCCCCTTCCCCACGGCCCTGGGTTCACACATCTGTTCTCTACATCCATATCTCTATCCCTGCACTGAAAATAGGGTCATCTGTACTATTTTCTTAGCTTCCACATACATGTAATACATGGTATTTGTTTTTCTCTTTCTGATTTTCTTCACTCTGTATGAGAGTCTCCAGGTCCATTCACATCTCTACAAATGACTCAATTTCATTCCTTTTAATGGTTGAGTAATATTTCATTGTGCATATATACTACATCTTCATTTATTCATCAGTCGAAAGACACTTAAGTTGCTTCCGTGTCCTGGCTGTTGTAAAACAGTGCTATTGTAAAAGGAACACTGGGGCGCGTGTGCCTTTTTGAATCATTATCAGTATATTTATTATCTAGTATAATAAAAAGTCTACAGGTAGGGTGGTAGCTGTGAGTTTGCCTTAGCTACCCAGAATCATCATGTTGGCTTAGATCAACAGCATCATCAAGAACTGAAGACTTGTAATCTTTCTTTTGCTCTATGTGATGGTTTTGTCCCCCCGTCACTACAGAGCTGCTGCAGCTCTCAGTGTTAGCCCTTCTCTCAGAGCAGACAAGGGACAGAGAGCAAAGGACTTTCCCAGAGCACCTTGAGTTTCCTTGCTTTCATTTCACTTTGGTTAGAGTTTCATCAGTCTCATTCCACAGTCAAGACCTGCCAAGGGAGTAGAGTGTCTATGGTGGGTCCACCCCCACAACTGTGGGAACCAGACTCCCCTGAAGAATATAGGTACCCAATACCTGAAGAAAATTGGGGTTTTGCAGCCAAGGAATAGAGGAGGATGGCTATAGAGAGGAGACTATAGGGACCCTGTGACAGCAAGATTTGATAAGAAGATATCTGCATTTTGCAAAATTTTAAAATGCTGTGACACAATTGAATCCATTAGATGCCCTGATTTGAGAGGTCAGAATGATTGAAAAATGGCCTTTCTTAGAGTGACATTTTCCTATATCTATGCTATATCAAAGAAATCAAATAAGATTCTCAGGACTTAACAAAGAAAATAGAAATTCTAAATAGCAAAAGCCCTCTTTGATTCCAGTTAACCTCCTGGGTTTTACAAAATTGCATTTGACTTAGCTGTAGAGTCTGGTATGAGATTTATAAATTTGGTTTGGTGGAGTCCGCTGCATGGTTCCACTCATTCAATCTGTTTGTAATTAGTTTGGTTTTATAATCTAGCAGTTCACATCCAGAATGCAATTAAAAAAAAAAAAAACTAACACATGAATAAATTTATCTTGAAATTGCATTACATTATTTGGAAGTTTCCAAAAGATTCAAAAAAGATTACTAGTCCAAGGAGTAATTTGAGAGCTAAGTCAAATCAGGAAGTACTGTATATATTTTTTAATGTGATGTGATAATGTGATATAAGATTTATTGTTTTCATTCTTTTTTCTTCTGCATTACTATTTATGTATTTACTTATTGAAGTATAGTTGATTTACAATATTGTGTTAATTTCTGGTAGGAAGTACTGTATTAATGAGAGATTCACCTTAAATATATTTGGTAATGCTGCATAAGGGAAATGACTCTGCTTAACACAAACAGAGTTTTCAGTTTTTCACTATCATCACCCTTCTAGCTCACACTTTTGTTAGTTCACTCAGGTCTTCTTTTACCTGGACAATTCCCGTGGACTTGAACTGGGCAATCCCCTCATCATGTTGTTGATCAAAGTGATTTTCTAAAATACAGATATGATATTCTTTCCTTGTTTGAAATTTCAGTGATTCCATCTGACTTTAGAAGATCACACCCATGATCCTTGGTCTGATGCCTAAGACCCTTGCCAACTTTGCTTCTATCTGCCTCTACACCTTCCTGCATTGCTAGCTCTGTTAAATTTCAAAAGTATCTCAAAGCTTGCACTCACTGTAGACTCCGGGCATGGGGAGTTGTTTGTGGTTCCCCAGTCTCCCTGTGTTCTTTTGTGTTTGCCTGCATTGGAGCATTCCAATATTGCTATCTGGCTTATACTTTTCTATCTATTCTGCCTAATAAATTATTTTATTTCTCAAAATGCAAATGCTCCCTTTGCAGTGAAGTCTTTCTAGAACTCATCTTTCTCCCACTTCCAACTCCTGGTAGCTTGTAGTTTATACTCTTGTAACATTGTCTTCGTGTTTCTAGTATAGAATTTGGACCTAGATGTCACAGGCACATTTAACATAAGCTCCAAACTCCACAAAAGATGGGGCATCACTTACTCAACCTAAAGCCATAAAAGATATAATTGGTTACCGTGCCTTCAACAGGAAATGAAAAGATAAGAAGAGGTAGTTCTCTGCAACATTTTAAAGATATCGTGTAAGTAAGTCTGACGAAGACATGTCTAGATTCAAGCTATGCATTGAGCATCTCTTGGGTGTTTTCACTTATACTATCTCAAAATAACAAATCTATTGAAAGTCATGTGGGTTTATGGAGTTTATAAACATTTTAGAAGTTGAATTTGAAAATACAATTGATAAATCTCTACATGTAAGTGATGATATTTAAATAATTTTCACCATCCTCCATTCATTGAAGATTGCACAGGTATGTCAAAAGCAGAAGGTTTTGAAGGTCTAGATGACTGCATATAGACATTCTTTTTGTACTTTTCTTTGATTCTCTAACATGAGTACAAATAAGAATGACCAAAAAAGTTACATGATAAAATGTTTATTATAGTTTATTATAGTTTAGTATAGTTTAGTATAGTTTAGTATAGTTTAGTATAGTTTAGTATAGTTTATTATAGTTTAGTATAGTTTATTTAAAGTACCTTTTAATAAGGTATATGTCCAGGTTTCATATAATTAAAGTACAGTGTGACATCTCCCCCTTTTTTCTCTGAGCTTGCTATTGGTAAAACTTACAGTGACTGAAATTAAAAGATGCTTGCTCCTTGGAAGATAAGCTATGACAAACTTAGACAGCATATTAAAAAGAAGAGATACCACTTTGCCAACAAAAGTCTGTCCAGTCAAAGCCAGAATTTTTCCAGTAGTCATGTATGGATGGGAGAAGTGGGCTGTAAAGCCTGAGCACCAAAGAATTGATCCTTTCAAACTGTGGTGTGGAGAAGACTCTTGAGAGTCCCTTGGACTGCAAGGAGATCAAACCAGTCAATCCTAAAGGAAATCAGTCCTGAATATTCAACGGAAGGACTGATGCTGAAGCTGAAGCTCCAATAATTTGGCCACCTGTTGTGAAGATCTGACTCATTGGAAAAAGACCCGGATACTGGGAAAGACTGAGGGCAAGAGGAGAAGGGGGCGGCAGAGGATGAGATGGTTGGATGGCATCCCTGACTTGGTGGATGTGGGTTTGAGCAAGTGCCGGGAGATAAAGGACAGGGAAGCCTGGTGTACTGCAGTTCATGGGGTCACAAAGAGTCGGACAAGACTTAGTGACTAAACAACCTGTAGCATAAGGCTTTGCACTCATAATATGAGCTTAATAAATATTTGCTGAATGAATAAATGAAATCCTAAATGTTATTTTCATATCATTATATCTTGGCATTGACATATACGCAATGCCAATTTTTGTTTTTTGAACACAGTGAGGCTTAACCTACAGCAAAATAGACTCCATATGCAGCACCAGTGTGGCACCAAGGAAGCCCTTTTTTTTCAGGGTAGGTTTTCAATGTCATCTATATTTGCATTCCCAAGATGTTGCAAGTTGGCAGCATCAAGTGTTTTGTTCCTGCCCATTTGGCTGAACTACATGCAAAGGCAGTATAAAATTCGAGTTCTATTGATTCACAGTAGGAAAAAACCCAACTCTTCAATACAGAGAAGCCAGTTTTTCACCTCACCTCTTCCCTCTTTCTGACTTTTGGATTCTTTCTTTGTTCTTGGCGTCTTTATCACAGTACAGGTAGTTCTAGTGCCAACCATCCAGTTTTGTTCCTTTTCAACAGCACCAGTGGTAAATGACTGTTAATTAAGATACTGGTGTATGGCAAACAAGGAGAATGTGGCTCAAGGACACCATGTCCTTCAAGATCTGATTGGGCTAGATGCAACCTCGGTTCTATTCTGAAGCATCAGTGTCACACGAGACACGGAGTGTGCTGGGTCTGTGCAGGGTCCTGGGACTCTGCATTCTCAACAAGTGTCAAGGCTCTGCTCATGTGGGTGGTCCTTGGGCCCCATAGAAAGGCTGGTCCTGTTAGTTCAAAAAGATAATTAAGCAAACGAAGCACATGTATTTGGCTGTGCCGTAGTTGAGTGATTCTGCCTTATATATATGTTTGGTGAAATTGTGCAGCCATGTACATTTCAGAGCCAGAATGTTGAGTTTGAATTGTAGCTCTATTCCTTACCTGTATGTCCTCCTGGGTATATTACCTAACCTCTTTTTTGCCATTAATGCTTCCCTGGTGGCTCAGTCGGTTAAGAATCCGCCTGCAATGCAGGAGGCCCAGATTTGATCCCTGGGTTGGAAAGATCCTCTGGAGAAGGGAATGACTATCCGCTCCAGTATACTTGCCTGGAGAATTCCATGGATTAGAGGGGCCTGGTGGGCTACTGTTCATGGGGTCACAAAGAGTAGGACACAGCTGAGCGACTAACACACTTGGGATGATAACAGTTACTACCTCTTAGGATCTTGAAAGGATTTAATCTGTAAAGTACTACACGTACTACAGGATTTACTACATGTAAAGTACTTTGAACAATGCTTAGCACACCATACATATCATATAAATGTTAGCTCTGACCCTGTAAATTTCAAGTTCTTCAACATCAATCTCCTTTCCCTCTGTCCTGAGGTCACACTGCCTTTTGTCCTACTCCTTCCTATAGAACAAGATGCTCATATCTGTTCAGGAGTGCAGGTGTGAGTATTTAAAGACATTGATGACTTCTGCTCTCTCAGGGAAATCCTCTCCATTAAAAGAGCCAGAAGACTGCATTATGAATTTATAAATTCACATAAAGTAAAGACAGAGAGGGAGATCAATCCCAAAGGACTTATTATTAGAATCGGGCTCCAGATGGAAAATTTACGTGATTCGGTGTAAGTTTAAATTTAGAGTTGTTTTCCTCCAAAGCTTAAAAGAAGAGGAAGGAATGTTGGCCTTGGCTGGTTAAATAAATGTAAGGAGCCTTCTCTGTTTCCAAAAGTTCAGTGTGGGTAACTGAGATTATTCACAGAATTTGTCAATTTATCTCAACCAGGTTTCTCACTTCTCACTTTAAATATTAATTTCTCTTTGAATAGTTATTTCTAAAAGGCTTTATTATGAGACAACTCTTTTGCAGTAGGATGAAGAGAAGAATTGCAGTGGGCAGAGATAAAAAACATCATGGGAACAAGAGCCCCCACTATGAAGACACAGGCGGTGGGGGTCCAGGGAACACAGGCGTGAGGGCCCTGTGGATTTCAGCGTATCCCTTCGCCCTCTCTACCCCACCCTCTCCTTCCTCTACCTCTTTCTCTTCCCACCCATCCCGTTTCCTTTATTTTTTCTAATCAACATCTTTTAAATTTTTTTTTTTTGGAGCATAGTTAATTTACAATATTGTTTTAGTTTCAAGTATACAGCAAAGTGAGTTAATTACACATATACATATAACCACTCTTTTTCAGATTCTTTTCCCATATACGCCATTACAGGCTATAGAATACAGTTCTCTGGACAATTTTATCTTTCTCCATTTCTCTCCTGCCCCTTGTAGCTTTGCTTTCTACATCTATGAGTCTATTTCTGTTTTGCAAATAAGTTCATTTGTACCATATTTTTTGGATCCCCATATAAGTGATATCATATAATATTTGTCTGAGCATCATCTTAAGAGTGGGGTAGTCATTCATTTTTTTAATCAAATATGAAAAAAAAATGCATAGAAGTTCTGTAATCAACGTCAATAAGGCCAGAGTGGATAAGCAACTCTACTTTTAATGAGACACTTCTACCTCAGAGGCTCCATTTAATCTTATTTTGTCATTTTATCTTCTGTGGCTTAACAGTCTTACCAAGGAAACACATGCAAGATTTAAAAATAACATGCAAAGTAAACAGCTATACATGATCTTTTCAAGAAAATAGAGGTAATATGATCAAGGCCTGGTGATCTTAAATTAACTCATTTAAAGACAGGATTCCTAGGTTGGTTATGCATTTCCTTACTTCCAGTGGTGTGATGGTAAATGTTTAACAACTGGCTCCTTGGAAATAAAGCCCTTTTTGTGGTGTTGAATGATTTCCATAATAAGCCAACTATAGCCAATTGTGAGCTACCAATGAGCTCCACGGAATGCAGAGTTAAGAAGGACACACATGGGCTCTTGAAAACCTATTCAAGCCAGCTCCTGCACAGCTCTGTTTAGATTCCAGAAAAGGTTAGAGAGATGCCAACCATCAGGACGGTCCAGAGAACTGGCCTGTAGAAAGAAAGCTGGATGGCTTGTCTATGCAAAGGTGAGCTTTGATGTTTAGTCACTCAGTTATGTCTGACTCTTTTGCAACCCCATGGTCTATAGCCTGCCAGTCTCCTCTGTTCATGGGATTTCCCAGGCAAGAAGACTGGAGTGCCTTGCCATTTCCTTCTCCAGGGGATCTTTCTGATCCAGGGATTGAACCTGCGCCTCCTGCATTGACATGCATATTCTTTACCACTGAGCCACCAGGAAAGGTGAGCTTATAGAATTCAAATAGGCAAGTTGGATCAACCATGCTTGCCTGCCTAACCTTTCATAATCCAGTCGACATTTGCTGGATTTACACTAGTTTAAAAAAATGAATTAACCAAGTGTTTAGACAATTCCATAAGTGTCAACGTGGATACGTCAACAGAAACACTTAAAAACTGTGACGCTGAAGATATAGTCGTCTTATCTCTTTCTAATCTCAATAATTTTAGATCATTATCTTACCTAATCTCATTATATGTTTGGAGATTTAGTCTAGAAGTTCAAACTCTTAGGTTTCTTCTACGTTGGAAGAATTCATTCTATATTTATTTGCCTTGATGTCCTACTATTCCACCTTCAGTAAAAGGATTAGGCGATACGGTGCCTGTCTTCAAGGGATGAACTGAAGTCTGGGACATGGTATCAGCACACCATTCTCAGGATCTGTGTACACACAGATGTAGCACACACAAATGTAAATATGTGTGAAGCATTCACAAGGAAGACGAGACTAACCTAGAGGGCAATGTGTAGTCCTACTGGGGGCAGGGGAGGTTGCCTTGGGCAAGTGATGCTTGCAGTGTGATGTGAAGGGTTACCAGGGGCCACTCACATAAAGGGCTAAAGACGAGGTGGGCTATGAGGTGGGGCAGGCTTCCCTCGTGGCTCAGATGGTAAAGAATTCGCCTCCCAATGTAAAAGATCCAGGTTCAATCTCTGGGTCAGGAAGATCCCCTGGAGGAGGACATGGAAACCCACTTCAGTATTCTTGCCTAGAGAATTCCATGGACAGAGGAGCCTGGCAGGCTACAGTCCATGGGGTCGCAAAAGAGTCCGACATGCAGGGGGCAGCTCATATCAGGCCACTAGTAGGGTAAGCACGGTGCATTTCAGCTGTTGAACGAAGGTCAGGCTGGAGCCCAGGACAGGACGGGAGTGGGTGGACAGGAGGGCAGCCCCTAGGGGCTGAGTTTGTGGGCTTGGGTCATTGGTTGGGGGATGCTAGTGGCAATAGGGTGAACAGTTGCATGAGGTCTCGTCACTCTGGAGAGAGACACACATTCAGAGTGTTTTCATGACAGAGTTCATGAAATTTCGGGGTGTAAGCAGTACTGCACTAAACCTTGAGTGACCTGGAGCCGAGGAGAAAATGCTCTCCATTTCTGGACAGTCTACAGAGTGAATGAGGGACACAGTATGGACTAAAGGAGTGTCACGTCTCAAGCATTTGACAGATTTGGGAACCCCAAGAGGGCGAACCCTGAGAGGGAGGAGCCCCACTTTCTAAAAGCACGGTGTTGGCCGCAAGGTGGGACAAGGAGCGGCTTTTCGGCCGCAGAGTGCACATGTGCAGTCGTGAAGCTTGTGTGCTCGACAGAGGAGCCCAACACAGCAGCCGTGAGCATTCAGCACAGCCCCCGGTTTAGCACCCAAGGCTGCACCACGGAGAGGGACCGCTCAGGGGCCGTGTCTCCTGGATTTCTTTTCTGGCCAGCCAGGCTCTGCCTAGGAATAACTTGGGGAAAGGACTATTTGCTGTGGGGGGTTAGGGAGAGCAATTCCTGAGACTTTATATCAACTAGGCAGGGTTTTAAACTTGAAGTTTTGTGTCTACAGGTTGGTGGGCAGGAGTTACTTCACTATATAAGGTACATATTTATCTACACATGCATGTGAGTATGTGTGCATGTGATGATATTTCTTAAATTGAGCCATTTTCCCTCTTCCCTAGTGCATTATTTCCCACTTCCCATCACCACTGCCACCAACTCTCTTGTCCAAAATACTCAGTTGCCTCAAGGAAAATTACAATTATTCTACTCGGACTGAAACAGGAAAGAAGGACAAGATTCAGCTTTTAACATCAGACACTGGATTTTATTGCATCTGCAGCTGTCATTGGAAAAAATAAAATAAAAATTCCTTTAAATTCTTGTTAATCTATTTGAAGTCAAGCTTGGAAGTGAGCTCACCTATTTCTTCCAGAGAAATACCTCCACTTCCATCAAAAAGGCTGAGCCATGAGGCTTAGCATTCCTCAAGAAGGGTAGCCTTTGCAAATCAGACAAGAAGGAGAAGAAACCACCCTTTAGCTCAGATAGAATGTATTAGGGAGGAAGGAGATTGAGATGTGTAAGGATTAGGCTTGATTCTGAGTAACAGTGGTTGAAATAAGATAGAAATGTATTTTTCTCCTGTATAGTTGCCTGGAAAAGGGCAGTTCAAGGATAGGATGACACTCCACAGCATAAGGGACTCAGGCTCCAGATTTCTTTATACTCTACCATGATCCCCATTCCAAGGTTGCCTCATAGTCCAACAAAGATGCTCTAGCTCTATCCATCTCATCTGCATCCCAGCCAGTAAAGACAAAAGTGGATAAAGAAGCCCATTCTCCATAACTTTAAGGATACTTTCCCCAATTTGACCAATGCTTCATTAGCTAGAACTTGGTCATTTGACCATCTAGATGTAAAAGGAAGTGGAAAATGTAAATACTATGTGTGGAAATCAAGTGCAAAGCTAAAATTCTGGTCAACCAATAGTGAGGGAACAGAGTGGCATGAACAGATCTGGAGATGTGTCAAAAATGACCAAAGATTTAGGGGAGTCAAGGGCAGGGGGCCTAGACAACTTCCCTGGCATGGTTTCACTCCCCTTAGAAAGGCCCTACTGATGCTGGAGCCACAGGATAGCATCTGAGTTTGAAAGATGTCCCTGAGCGTGCACTACGTCCATGCTCAGCATGAGGTCTGTGGGTCTCAGAATTTCCCACAATCCTCCATGAGGAGATATGGATGTATTGGTTTGGGCTGTGGGCTTGCAGAGGTCCAGGGTTAGGATAAAGATGCAATGATGCACGAACCCTTTGAGACCAGAGGCATGGCAGATGAATAAGTGAGAAAGGACTGTTTGTCTCAGCAAGGGGCCAGAGCTGCCTGTCCTCATGTGGATACTGGATGTATCCACAGTCCCCATGTGAATCTGACCCTCCCTCCCAACCCCCCACCATGTCTTCCTACTGCCC
Organism: Okapia johnstoni; assembly: GCA_024291935.2. Classification (NCBI taxonomy): domain Eukaryota; kingdom Metazoa; phylum Chordata; class Mammalia; order Artiodactyla; family Giraffidae; genus Okapia; species Okapia johnstoni. The sequence continues at coordinate 8,988,515 of CM044326.1, forward strand.
TGAGGACACAGAGAACCTCCTCACATACAGATACCATCCCTGCAGGGAGCAGGGAGGCGGGGCGGAGACCCCAAAAGACTAAGCATTTATCTGAGAGACATAGTTAGTTACCAGAAAGCGATGACTTCAACTGGCAAAGACTCTCACTCTGAAACTTGGCAAGGTAACTTTTCCCTCTTCCTATGTGCCAGGGTTGTGGGTGTGTGTGGGAGGAAAGTGTACAGAGGAGACAAAGCCTCTTGAGAAGGCTTAGGGGAATTATGGCAAATAAAGGTGCCAATTTTTTCATTAAGCATCTGAGAAATAGCTTGACTGACTTTGCTATTGTGTGTATGGACATAAAACCAAACTCGTAATACCAAATCATTTATTTTTGCGTTTACTCTTATAAGGCTGCAAAATGAGTGAAAATTCAAATTTTTTGATAGTTTACATTTCTTGTCTAAATGGGGAATTTAGCTGTATATCAGTCTGAAGATTTGACCTTAGGGAGAAACCATTCATACAAAAGATCTTGTTAGCAAGTGATAGCTCTTTTAAAATTGAAACTAGGAAAGATTAAATTGAATGGTCAAGAGAATTAGCCTCGCACATAACAGGTGCTTTCCAGTCATTCAGGCATGTGAAATTCATGCAGATGCTCTCAGAACCTCTTTTGAAGTACCAGATAAAAACACCAGCATGGGACAGTAGACATTTCAGCTACACAGCATCCCTTTTCATCAAAAGGAGTATTCAAATGCACTTCAGATCTGCTGATTTCTGAAGCTACCAAAAGAATTTGTTTTCTCCTTTCAGTGTTAAATCCAGACTCACTGACTCCGGACAGAAAGCAATTATATGGGGGATACTGAATTGCTATTGCCGGCAATTTAGATAAAACCAGGGTGCACGTGGCATGCACGCATGCGCACACACCCGCAGACGCAAAACCCAGGAAATACTGACGCCGTGAGCACTGTATTAACTCATGTACAAAACTACTCAGACAACTTGCATAGGTTTGTCCCTGGAACAAGATGACGGTTTTCTCACTGAGAAAACTATGGTTAAAAAAAAAAATTAGTTTGTTGATTTAGCAAAATGTCGGGATCATATTTTCCAGGTATTCATGGAGTTCAGGCTGACTAGCTGACATCTCTATAGTATTTAAGTATTTGAACCATTGTCACCAAACTACTACAGGTAAACCTGTAGGGAAAGCTACGAAAGAAGACTGCTCTCTTCTGCTTTATTTTTATTAAAAATTATTTTAAAGTATGATATTTAATTAGATAAGGATTTCTGTCCAGCGCCTTTCTTCCTGGGCTTGGCCCCACTCACCTGGCTGGTTGCCCTGCATGTCCTTGGCTTGACACAGCTTGGCAGCACGAACCTTAAACTGTTGTAAACACCTATAAAACGTGGCCTCTTTATATAGTTAGTGATGAGACCTTGACAAGGTGACACCCATAATCTGATAAGCTAGGGTCAGGAGTCACTTGATGGCTTTGCTTTTTCTTTGGATGTCAAAGAGCCAGAAGCTTTTAATGTCTTTAATAAGTAAATTACCCAAACATGCACAGTCCTGTTTCACATATTAACTCATCAGAGGACAAAGTGAACCTGGGGGGGAGGCCTTTGAAAGATCAGGGGTTGTTCACCTGGTGTGTTGCAACTCTGAGACCAAATTTTGGTGGGAATCATCCAGATATCTGAGATTGATTTGGGAGAGATGGCGCTGAGAGCAGGAGTCGCAGAGCACAATTTTAAGTGAATGGTTAGACTGCAGCCATGAAATTAAAAGACCTTTGCTCCTTGAAAGAAAAGCTATGACAAACCTAGACAGCATATTAAAAAGCAGAGACATTGAGTTACCGACAAAGGTCCATATAATCAAAGCTGTAGTTTTTCCAGTAGTCATGTATGGATGTGAGAGTTGGACTATCAAGAAAGCTGAGCGCCGAAGAACTGATGCTTTTGAACTGTGGTGTTGAAGAAGGCTCTTGAGAGTCCCTTGGACTGCAAGGAGATCCAACCAATCAATCCTAAAGGAGATAATCCTGAATATTCACTGGAAGGACTGATGCTGAAGCTGAAGCTCCAATACTTTGGCCACCTGATGTGGAGAACCGACTGACTGGAAAAGACCCTGATGCTGGGAAAGACTGAAGGCAGGAGCAGAAGGAAATGACAGAGGATGAGATGGTTGGATACCATCACTAACTCAATGGACATGAGTTTGAGCAAGCTCTGGCAGTTGGTGATGGCCAGAAAGGCCTGGCATGCTGCAGTGAATGGAGTTGCAAAGAATTGGACACGACTGAGCGACTGAACTGAACTAGACGTTTTTCCATTGTTAAAAATGTCTATATTTCAGGGGAGAAAATAATCAGCAGGACTTTGATTAAGGAAGAACATTTTCCCTACAGCAAAATGAATTTTAGTGTTAGAATTTGCATTTCAGTTTATCCATTTATTTGTGTATATGTATGTCCATATATGGGCTATCCTGGTGGCTCAGTGGTAAAGAATCCACCTGCAATGAAGGAGCCACAAGGAGCCATGGGTTCGATCCCTGAGTTGGGCAGATCCTCTGGAGGAGAGCATGGCAACTCACTCCAATATTCTTGGCTGGAGAATCCCATGGTCAGAGGGACCTGGCAGGCTACAGTCCACAGGGTCACAAAGAGTCAGACACAACTGAAGTGACTTAGCACAGCACAGCATGTCTCTATATATATATATGTAATGTGTGCTTTATAATGTCTTGGAGATTGAAGTGGCCAGATTTCCTTTGTGACACTCTTTGGGAGTCAGTGAATGTGGGAGCAGTTGGCTAGGGAAAAGGACAATTAAGTTATAGCAAGAGTTTCCCCCCATGATCACCGTATGGAAGATGGCTTGAGTGAGTCATAAGCTCATGAACAGAAAGGCCTGGGTACTGGAAAATTTTAGTTGATACTGATACATCTTTATTCTCTTCCAAGTCTCTTTTACATAACTAAAGATTAGATAGGATGTGAAACAAATATTTCAATACCTTGGATGAAAGAGTATTGAGTAAACAGAGGGAGGGGCGCCTCTTGAATGTGAGAGATTTTTCTCTGCTTTCCTCCTCTGGGTTTTCTTGAGTTTCAATCAGTGTTTGAGAATAGATGGGGAGGCACCAGCCAGGGCATGTTTGGGCCTTTTGGAAATAGCTCTCCATTTATTCCCAAATGGACAAAATTCTGCATTTGTGGAGGAAACTTAAAATATGTAATCTTACAAGGTTTCAGAGCAAATTACTTTACTCTCCACAGTCTTTATGAAATTAATCTAATCATATTCTTAATTCCAAATTTGGTTTTGCAAGTAAGCATCCTGCCAGAAAGGTCTTAGTCCATGCAACTCAAAGGCCAAATTTTCTTTCTAATCACAGATTGAAATCCCACAGTTTGTAACCCCAAGGGTAATTCTAGGTTGAGTCTTGTAGATATTTCTCAAGAAAAATAAGTGGGAGGCAAAAGAAAACATTTATAAACATCCCAGGCTCTCTCTATAGGAGGGAGGTGTGTGTGTGCTAAAATCACTTCAGTCATGTCCAACTCTGTGACCCCATGGACTGTAGCCCATCAGGCTCCTCTGTCCATGCAATTCTCCAGGCAAGAATACTGGAGTGGGTTGCCATGCCCTCCAGGGGATCTTCTCAACCCAGGGATCGAACCTGCATCTTTTATGCCTTCTCCATTGGCAGGTGGGTTCTTTATCACTAGTGCCAACTGGGAAGCCCTGGGGGGAGATAAGTAGTTTCAAATGAATATTTGGTATTTTTTCACCTACACCATTTGATTTCATTCTGGGCCAAGGCAATTTACTACTGAGAACAGGCAAAAAACTAAGTTAATTTTTAACCTATCCAGCAGAGTAAGAGGTTGTCATATTACCTGGAGATGTGAATTTTTATCCATTATCTAATCTTTAACGTTCTGCTTTTAACACTAGGGGTTGGTGATGGCCCAATTTCTAGCGCCGATTTCCTCTTGAAACTATGGTTTCCTGTATTATTTACAAAACCCTCTCCCATCCTACCCCTAACACCAGCCAACCCAGAGTTTTTCTGACTTTAAAGCCAGTCTGCACTTGACATACACATGAGTTTGGCAGTCAAACCCCTTAGATAGGCACGGTGGAAGATGGGTGTGGTGTTCACGTTTAATATCACGTTCTTGTTTCTGTGTCACCAAATTATGATTCGATGTGGTTCAGAGATGTATTTGATTTTGCCTATCCTATACTGTTGATGTAAAAAGTTTTCTTCAGCTTTATTGAAATATTGACACATATGGGGAATTAAAGATATGCAATGTGATGATTTAATACATGTATTACAAAATTCTTACTAAAGTAAGATTAGTTAAGACCTCCATCCTCTCACATAATTACCTTTTTTTATAGTATTAACTTTTCAGATCTACTCTTTTAACAACTTTCAAGGATATAATACAATATTGTCAATTGTAGTCACCATGCTGTGAATTAGATCCCCCAAATGTATTTGCTTTACAGTTGGAAATTTGTAACTTTTGACCAGCATCTCCCCTTTTCTCCTACCCGGCAACCCCTGGCAACTGCCATTCTACAGGTTTATTTTGACAAATAACTTGATCAACTATAGGCACAGACTCATGAAAATTGGTTATAATCATGAAATAGAGCTACACTTCTGTAGTTTTCTATCTCATGTGACCTTCTATAATTGGCCTTGCATAAATCACAGCGAAAAGATAAGTTTCTGAACATTTTTTCCCCTAGACTTACTCATCAAATATATTTTCCCCACAGGAATATCCAGTATCATCTAAGTGGATAATTAACATTCAAGGTGCTAAGACCATGTCCACATGATGAAAAGTGTTTTGGAAAGGAATAAATGAGTGCCTTACTAATGATTCCTTTCTCCATTACAAAAAGTCACTGTATTATGCTATTCAGACAGTCCATTGTCCGATAATGCATTGATAAATGGAGGAATAGACAGTCACATTAAGAACATCAGAACATCATTTGCAATTCTCAAAGTCGGTATTCAGAATCAACAAGCTATGAAATTTCTCTCCGAATTAGAGGTATTAATCCAACCAAAGGAGCGGCCGCCATTTGCTCAATTGGAGGCAGAAAAATAAAAGATATAACTGTGTTCTCAGGATCCTTTAGACCAGGGGAGATGTTTTTCAAGCTACTTTTGCTGAGACCCCACAGTAAGTAATAGATTTTACATTGCAAATCAAATGCAAAAGTTGTCAATGTAATGTTTACTTTGCTGCCAGCAATGCACACCTGTTTTCTGTTGTATTCTATTTCACTTTGAACAGAAACGCTAGTTACAAACCACAACATTGATATCTCTCAGTTCAGTTCAGTTGCTCAGTCAAGTCCGGGTCTGTGCGACCCCATGGACTGCAAGTATGCCAGGCCTCCCTGTCCATCACCAACTGCTGGAGCTTGCTCAAACTCATGTCCGTTGAGTTAGTGATGCCATCCAACCATCTCATCCTCTGTCGTCCCCTTCTCCTCCTGCCTTCAATCTTTCCCAGCGTCAGGGTCTTTTCAAATGAGTCAGCTCTTCGCATCAGGTGGCCAAAGTATTGGAGTCTCAGCTTCAGCATCAGTCCTTCCAATGAATATTCAGGACTAATTTCCTTTAGGATTGACTGGTTTGATCTTCTTGCTGTCCAAGGGACTCTCAAGAGTTTTCTCCAACACCACAGTTCAAAAGCATGAATTCTTCAGTGCTCAGTTTCTTTATGGTCTAACTCTCATATCCATACGTGACTATTGGAAAAACCATAGCTTTGATTATACAGACCTTTGATATCTCTAATAGGAAGCTATGACCCACAGTTTGCAGCAAAGTAGTTATAGTCAATCTATATTTTTTGATGAATACGGGTGATAGATATGGAGCTTTCATGAAAATTTATATTCATAAACTAGGTGGACCAAACTAGGTGGATCCTCAGGACAGTGTGGCATGTGATAAGGGCTTGATCAAAATCTGATGAAATAATTAATGGGACATAGTAGAAAGGAAGAAGGTGCTATGGATATGCCATAGCAGACTAGCCAAACAATTAGAGGGGTGACCTAATTTGAGCAAATTTGACTGTTAAGGAAAATGGCAACTGGTGTGCCTATAAGTGCCATATATTTTCTATGACAAATAGAGAGATATTGAGGGTAGTTTAAAACCTTTTGTGAGAAGAAGATCTGGATTTGAATCCCAGATTCTCCACTCATCCCCTTTGCAAATACACATACATGCTCCAGCTCATCTGAGCCCTCATTTTCTGGCCTTTAATTTTGGGGTGTTATATCTGACCAGGCTATGAGTTGAATTTCTAACACTGCGTAGAATAAACATTACAGGCCTCACATGTAGCAAATGCTTAATAAATATATCAGTAAAAATATTTTGGGTGTCAGATATTGGCTAAGTCCTTTGTTTTCAGCCACCATCTGGCTTTAGCATTCTATCATGCTAAGCTTCGAAACATCTCACCAGGCACTGCCCTACCTGCCCTGCCCAAACTGATAAGTGAAGTGTTAGTTGCTCAGTCATGTCCAACTCTTGGTGACCCCATGGACTGTAGCTCCTCTGTCCAGGGAATTTTCCAGGCCAGAATACTGGAGTGGGTAGCCATTCCTTTCTCCAGGGGATCTTCCCAACCCAGGGATCAAACCTGGGTTTCCTGCATTCCAGGCAGATTTTGTACAGTCCTAGTCACCGCTTCTGCGCAAACTGATAACTAGTAGGTAATCATGATGCCTCCACCTTTGTAACCGTTGAGGACCCAAGGGAGCGCTGTGGAAATGATGACTGAGTGTCTCTGAAGGTAGGAGACACTGCCCTGAGCCACGCTGGCTATGACAGCAAGCTGTTACACTCCAAGTCAGAGTATAGCAGGATATTGTCAGGCCACTTTTATCTGTTTGTTTGTTTGTTTTTCCTTGAGGGGGGGATTTTTTAAAATTGAAGTACAGTTAATTTAAAACTTTGTAGTAGTTTCTGGTGTAGAGTGAAGTCCCTCAGTTTTGTGTATATTTATATATATATTCTTTTTCGTTATAGTTTATTACAAGATACTGAATATAGTTCCCTGTGCTGCACAGTAGGCCCTTGTGGCCTATCTCTTTTATATATAGTTCTGTATCTGCTAATTCCAAATACCTAATTTATCCCACCTGCCTCTGCTATCTCCTTTGGTAACCATACACTTGTTTTCTATGTCTGTGAGTCTATTTTTGTTTTGAAAACAAGCTCATTTTTATCATATTTTAGATTCTACGTAAGGTGTTATCGTTTGTTTTTCTCTGACTTTCTTCATTCAATATGTAATTCAGAAAGATACATGCGCCCCAACGTTCACTGTTTATAATAGCCAAGACACGGGAGCAGCCTTAGTATGCACTGACAGATGAACGGATAGAGAGGATGTGATACGTGTCATAAATATACAATGGAATACTACTTAGACATGAAAACGAAATCAAATTAAGCCTTTTATTTTGGGTGCATGTGTTCAGGAAAACAGAAAAGAATTGAGATAGTATGAGGTGCCAAGTTTGGAAATGCATGGAGGTGACCATTACCAGGTTGGCAGGGGCACAGGGGGGAATTCAAAGAAGGAAAACTGTGGGCAGTTTGTGGGGAATTCAAAGAAGGAAAACTGTGGGCAGTTTGTGCTTTGATTATTATTATTAATCAAATACTTAGTCAATACTAGTCTAATACTACACACTGGACTAATACTTAGTCATCAAAAATCCCAAATTGAACACCCTCCCACTATACTTTTATTTCTTTCTTCTCTTCTTCCTTTCCTTCCCAATTATCTCTTTTTCATTAGCCATAAAGTTAGAAAATACATAATACTGTGAACTGTAAATGAGTACATTTATATTCAGCTGTATTTTCACTTATGTGTCTTACTGGGTGGTCTTTTAAGGAAGAAAGTTAAAAATTTCAAAGCTGCCATTAGAGAATTCTTAATAAAATGATTCTGTATTCATGTTCTATATTACATATCATACACACAATTTACATTGACTCCTGTTAAATTTTAAGTCCCACTGCATATTATTGAGGGTGACATGCACAGAAGGATTTTAGCTTTTAATTTCACTTAGTAACAGAATATCATTTAATAGGTACACATATACCTAGGTTTGTATAGAAATGTTTAACATATTCTTATCAATAATTTTCTGTATGTTTGCAAAGATTTAATATTAAAAATGTAAAGAATAAGGGAGTTCTGTTGTAGGTTTCCAAAGGACATGTCTTTCCACACTTGAGATTTCAAGAAAAAAAAAGAAGCACAGAAGTATCTATTGGAATGACTGCAACAGTCAGCAAAAATTTCATGATATAAACAGGAAAGATCTGTAAAGTGGATAGTAGGGGCTTGGGTGTCTCTGCTATAAATTCTTGATAATGATGATCAAGAGCAGAACTTTTCAAATTTTGGTGCACCTTCACAGTCAGTACCTCTCAAGTTTTGGCGTACCTTAAATTTACTAAAGGTGTTTGCTAATAGTACAGATTTGGGGAACCACTCTCAGAGATTCTGATTCAGAAGGTTTGAGATGAGGCTGCGGTGTTATTTATAAGCACTGCAGGCATTTTTTCTGATTATAGCTTGGTCTGAGATGATTCAGATGATTTTGCCTTCACATATTTCAAATGTAACCAAAGCAGTACACCTGTTTTTAACACTCTGTTTACTCTAACAAGCACAAAGAAGTAGGAATTCGAGGCAACATGCCAATCTGTATATTTTACTTTGTTTTTCATCTTTGTTGTATACATTAAAAGTTACCCTAGTTGTCTTTATTGAGTTTTCTGAAGAACCTCCCAGTTCCGCATGTACCCAAATACCACCATGCACATAGATTGGTTGAAGCATCATTTCTTAAAGCAAGTATAGATCTTTACATGCTGGGAGAATTATTGTAATAATGAGAATCACTAAATAGTAAAAACAAATTTGTGAAAGCAGCCAACATAGATTCTATGAGTTTAAAAAGAGGATCTAGCCAATATTTTATAATGCCTATGAATGGAGTATAACCTTTAAAAATTGTGAATATGCTGATATTGTATACCTGTAACATATTTGTATAGCAACTATACTTCAATAATAAAACTAATAATAAAATTAAAAAATAAAAAGAGACTAGCATGTTGAACACACAGCGGAGTCTAGAGTCCTTCATTCAGCAGTGACAGCACTCTATAGGGTAAGGAAATATTTCTAGCCAACTCCAAGGAGATGTTTGCAAAATGGATTGCAAGCTGGTACTTCCCTGGTGGTCCAGTGGTTAAGAATCTACCTTCCAATGCAGGGGACATGGGTTCGATCCCTGGTCCAGGAACTAAGATCCCACATATCTCAGGGCAGCTAAGCCTGTGCTCCACAACAAGAGAGGCCCCCACGAGCCACAGGTAGAAAAAGCTGACCCACTGCAATGAAAACCCAGCAGAGCAAAATACAGAAGGAGAAGAAATGGAGTATAAGGTGTCTTGTAATGACTTAGCACCACAAAGACATTCCATTCTGTACAGAAGTTCTGTATTCTTTTATATACTAAAAAGTCACCTGGACAGTGGTCCATTAGCCAGGTGGTCAAGTGACCTCTTCTATCTTCCTTCTTCCTGTGGTCCTTCTATTAAGTCTTTGATTTGGAGAAGCATGTCCCATGGGAAGGGAGAGGCTTACTTCCTGGACAGTTCACTGTCCTCTTTCTCCTTCTACTCCATCTTATTTTCCATCTCTCACTTTCAGCCCCAAAACCATCATCAAAACATCCATAGTGTCTTTTTTCCCTCCCCTTCTCCAGCCTGCTCTGCAGAGTCACACAGCCTTGGATAAGATGCCAAGGAAAGTCTGGAGATGGTTTGCCATGGAAATCAATCATTGAAGACACAAAGGATTGAAACAAGATTTATGTCTCACATACCCGTAACTTTGTCTTTCCCCAAAGTAATAATGACAATCAGGAAACTTACATAATGTCTGTGAATTTCTAGGACAAATGAACTTATGTCTATAAAATGCTCTACAATTCATAAGCCTGTAGGGAATTGTAATTAGGCATTACTATTGTTGTCATCGTTCCTGTCGTAGCTGTTTTGTGAGCAGTGAAGTCTTAAGACAATTAAAAGGGTTTGGGTTGGGGGAGCAAGAGGAGGGTACCTGGATGACGGCTGTTCACTTGGTGGTAAGCCTCAAGAAGCTGAGCCTTCAAGTCACCTAAGGCGCCCAGTTAACAATGAGAATCCTTCCCAGGTTTTGGTTCAGGATCAAAACATCTTCTGAAAGCCAGCTCCTAGAGCTTCTCTCTGATCTTCAGAGTGCTGCCCTTGGCTTCGGGGGCTCTTCTCTGATGCCACCCTTCCATCAAGCCCCTTCCTTTTCACGGTGCCCTGCCCAGCCCCCACCCTGTACTGTTTGGTGGGGTTCCTGCCAGGGCCCAAGAGACCACTCTCTACACGCTTACTAAAACAGGGGGAGAAAATTAAAGGAGGAAAAGGCAGGAGAGAAGTCTCTTGTTTCTATATTTCCATGCCAATTCTCTGAAACCTCATTACGCATTCCATATGTTGACTAAGCTTCAATCAATTGTTCACGCATTAGAACAATGATTATCTCCAAGTGTATGGTTTATGGATCTTGGAACAGAACAAGGGTGGGCCGTGGTTTTTATGGGAATATGCACTCTGAGATCAACCCACCAACTCGGTAACAAATGTTTAGGACTTAACTCTATTCACAAATAGAGATACTCTGACATCTGACTAAAAAGAGCTGGAAACAAGGAGGAAGTTCCTGAGAACGACAGCAGTCTCTCTAATGCCAAGCGGGAAGCTGTAAACCCTGGAAGGACGTACACAGTGAACTCTGCTCAATATATGTGGAGTCTTCTCATATGAAACTTGCTTCCTGAGAAATAATAGACCCACTTAGTGATCACTCTTGATATTTTCTTTGGCTTTGGCAAAACTTTAGGCTTGTCTACAATTGTGTCCTAAGAAATTTACCTCATTAAAAATGTAAAACTAATAGGTACGGCTTTATTCTTGTTGGGCTTCCTTGGTGGCTCAGATGGTAAAGAATCTGACTGCGGTGCCGGAGACTGGGTTAGACCCCTGGGTCGGGAAGATCCCCTGGAGAAGAGAATGGCAACCCCCTCCAGAATTCTCACCTGGAGAATCCCATGGACAGAGGAGCCTGGTGGGCTATAGTCCATGGGGTTGCAAAGAGTCGGACACGACTGAGCAACTAGCACTTTATTCTTGTCACAAAGCAATACATCATCAGTGAAAAAATACTACAAAAGTAAAGTGAATAAAAAGAAAGTATGAACTCAAAAGCATAATTCTAGCATCCACACTGACCTCTTCTAACATTTTCGAGAACATGTATAAATATACCACACGTATATTTTAAATAAATATTGAATCATATTGAAATACGCTAGTGTAATCTTTTTTAATTTAGATATAGCACAAATCTCTTTCCATGTCACTTATGTTATAATGATTAAAGTAAAAATGTGTAGTATTTTATTTTATGGTGGACCATTTTTTAAAAAAATCTATTCTTCCATTTTAGAATTTTGGTTACTGTTAAATTTTCACAACTTTATATTCTTATAATTCAATTGTATTAAAGTATATTTATTCCCTTTGGATGAGAAATTATCAGGTATTTAAATTATTTTGAATACTATATCAAAGAGATAGTACTCCCATGTTTACTGCAGCATTATTCACAATAGCCAAGATATGGAAGCAATATAGGTGTCCGTCAATGGTTGAATGGGTAAAGAAGTTGTAGCACATACACATGGGGTATGGACCTAACAGAAGCAGAAGATATTAAGAAGAGGTGGCAAGAATACACAGAAGAACCCTACAAAAAAGATCATCACGACCCAGATAACAACGATGGTGTGATCACTCACACTCACCTAGAGCCAGACATCCTGGAATGTGAAGTCAAGTGGGCCTTAGGAAACATCACTACAAACAAAGCTAGTGGAGGTGATGGAATTCCAGTTAAGCTATTTCAAAACCTAAAAGATGATGCTGTGAAAATGCTGCACTCAGTATGTCAGCAAATCTGGAAAACTCAGCAGTGGCCACAGGACTAGAAAAGGGCAGTTTTCATTCCAATCCCAAAGAAAGGCAATGCCAAAGAATGCTCAAACTACAGCACAATTGCACTCATCTCACACGCTAGTAAAGTAATGCTCAAAATTCTCCAAGCCAGGCTTCAACAATACGTGAACCATGAACTTCCAGATGTTCAAGCTGGTTTTAGAAAAGGCAGAGGAACCAGAGATCAAATTGCCAACATCCGCTGCATCATCGAAAAAGCAAGAGATTCCAGAAAAACATCTATTTCCGCTCTATTGACTATGCCAAAGCCTTTGACTGTGTGGATCACAATAAACCGTGGAAAATTCTGAAGGAGATGAGCATAGCAGACCACCTGACCTGCCTCTGGAGAAACCTGTATGCAGGTCAGGAAGCAACCGTTAGAATTGGACATGGAACAACAGACTGGTTCCAAATAGGAAAAGGAGTACATCAAGGCTGTATATTGTCACCCTGCTTATTTAACTTATATGCAGAGTACATCATGAGAAACGCTGGGCTGGAGGAAGCACAAGCTGGAATCAAGATTGCCAGGAGAAATATCAATAACCTCAGATATGCAGATGATACCACCCTTATGGCAGAAAGTGAAGAAGAACTAAAGAGCCTCTTGATGAAAGTGAAAGAGGAGAGTGAAAAAGTTGGCTTAAAGCTCAACATTCAGAAAACTAAGATCATGGCATCCGGTCCCATCGTTTCATGGCAAATAGATGGGGAAACAGTGGAAACAGTGGCTGACTTTATTTTTCAGGGCTCCAAAATCACTGCAGATGGTGATTGCAACCATGAAATTAAAAGACACTTACTCCTTGGAAGGAAAGTTATGACCAACCTAGACAGCATATTAAAAAGCAGAGACATTACTTTGTCAACAAAGGTCCATCTAGTCAAGGCTATGGTTTTTCCAGTGGTCATGTATGGATGTGAGAGTTGGACTAAGAAGAAAGCTGAGCACTGAAGAATTGATGTTTTTGAAATGTGGTGTTGGAGAAGACTCTTGAGAATCTGTTGGACTGAAAGGAGATCCAACCAGCCCATCCTAAAGGAGATCAGTCCTGGGTGTTCATTGGAAGGACTGATGTTGAAGCTGAAACTCCAATACTTTGGCCACCTCACGCGAAGAGCTGACTCATTGGAAAAGACACTGATGCTGGGAAAGATTGAGGGCGGGAGGCGAAGGGGATGACAGAGGATGAGATGGCTGGATGGCATCCCTGACTCAATGGACATGGGTTTGGGTGGACTCTGGGAGTTGGTGATGGACAGGGAGGCCTGGCGTGCTGCGGTTCATGGGATCGCAAAGAGTCAGACACGACTGAGTGACTGAACTGAACTGAACTGAGCACATACACACACACACACACACACACACACACACACACACACACACACACACACTCACTTACTCACTCAGATAGTATTCAGCCATTAGGAAGAAGGAAATCCTAACATTTGCAACAACATGGATTGATCTTGAGTTTATTATGCTAAGATGATTCAGACAAATGCTATACACTATCACTTATATGTGGAATCTAAAAAAAGTCAAGCCCATAAAAAAGAGAATAAAATGGTAGTTACCAAGGGATGGAAGGTGGGGGGATGGGAAAGATGATGTTTAGGGTACAAACTTGCAATGAATAAAAAGTCCTAGAGATCTAATGCTTATCATGGTGAATACAGAGAACTATATAAATGGTAAACTTGCTAAGAGACTAGAAATTATTTGCCACAATGGAAACCACCTTACAATTTATAAATATATCAAATCAATATATTGTGCACCTTAAATTTACCTAATGTTATATGTCAAATATATTTCAGTTAAAAATTTACCTGTACTAATGGTGAAAAATAAATTATTTTGAGCAAGTGACATTGGCTTTCTAAGTCTACTGATTTGATCAAGTTGTCTGGACAGTTTAGATGGTAAGATGCCAGAACGCCTAATTATTTCAGTCAATGGGAAGAAACAGCTGGTCAAACCAGGGCATGATGGTCTCTTTTTCCCCTCTTAAATGGAAGACATCAAATTCTTAGGATAGCTTACAATCTCATCCTGCCTTATGTGTGACAGAAAGTGCTAACTGACAGGAGACACAGGTCGGCAGCAGGCTTTCATTTCTCAGATGCCATACGAGCAAGAATTCCTTGTATTAGTTTTCTCAGTTAAGTCTATAATTCTCCAATAATTTCTCAAGTAAGTCCTGTTAGGGGCTAAACTCATTGCCCTTCTAACAAGCCCAGTGAGGAATTGTTAGATGTAATGTGAGTAAAGACATAAAGCAAAACAATATCGCCTATAGTAGAAGAACAATAAGAATTTGGCAGATAGATTTGAAGACAAAATTGCATTTCAGGGTCCTTATGGAATCCTTTCTGGACAAGAGCAAACTAATGGAACTGTAGAGCGGAACTACCGGTCACTGTTAATTCAGTGAAATTAGCCTCCAAACATACTGAATTTTTCACTCTTCAGCCATCTATGCCATCATTTTCAAGGTAGATTTATTTGATAGAAAACAGTGAATGGGAATTAGAAAAAGTGAAGCGAAAACATTTGTAATCCAAACTTGTGAGTGAATGTTTATTTATCGATGCCCCAAAGAAGAGTTCTATACAGACCCCATCTGATTAGATGGGGATCTATACATAGCACAGATCTGTTTATAGTCACATTAAGAGAAAAAACACACAAAAAATCCGACAACGTAGGTGCAGCACCAGCTGTTCCATATGTGGCCACCATGATTTCCACATTAGCACCTGTTGAATTAGAGGTATTAACGCTAGTCGATACTGAATCGGCATCTATTTAGTGGAGTGTTCTTAGATGCGAACATGGTAGGGTAAGGAGCCACATTAACAGACCAGGATATATCTCAAAAGTCATGGAAAGTTGTTCTCACAAAAGGTTTCTAACAAATGAAACAAGCTGGGGGGAGGGGTGCCTCAGAGAACCCCAGGACAATTTTAGGATGGATACTTTCAGAAGTCCTAATTTACCCAAGCAGCCATTGCTGACCGCCTTCTGACTTTGCAGTCCCTGTGGCTGACCCTGAGGGTCAGTCCTGGGTGTGACTTCAAGGCTACATGGACTCATGCAAAGAGAGGGCATTTCATTCAAATGGCTGTTATCATGACCTTGCTTTTTAAGTACAACTTCAGAGAGTTTAGCCCCCTCTTTTTGGCTTTTGACTGGAGTTTGTGGGAGGTTGATAGTTATCAAAATTCGTATTAAAAATTTGGGAAAATTTCTATTTATCACTTGTGTTTCCATACCCAATAAGTTTATGATTTGATTATTTACAATGTTTACAAGACAGTAAAAATGAGAATACCATTAGACATAGGTAACTACTGAATAGAGAATATGGAAATCTTAGATCTTTGCTAAGTCATTTCCTTCAATTTCTCTCTCCTTATTAATAATGTTATTATGACACTTTAGGGGCTTCCCAGGTGGCACTAGTGGTAAAGAAGACATTTTTTATGCAGAAGACATAAAAAAACACAAGTTCAATCCCTGGGTCAGGAAGATAACCTGGAGGAGGGCATGGAAACCCACTCCAG
Organism: Okapia johnstoni; assembly: GCA_024291935.2. Lineage (NCBI taxonomy): Eukaryota > Metazoa > Chordata > Mammalia > Artiodactyla > Giraffidae > Okapia > Okapia johnstoni. The sequence continues at coordinate 9,004,275 of CM044326.1, forward strand.
TATTCTTGCCTGCAGAATCCCATGGAAGAGGCTCCTGGCAGGCTACAGTCCATAGGGTCACAAAGATCAGACATGACTAAAGCGACTTAAGCACGCAGGCACAACACTTTAGATCAAAGTGCTTTGTATGATCTCTGAATTAGGCATTAAGGAGATATGCAGAAAAGAAACTGCATTGAAAATCTGAAAGATTATTACTTTCTCTGGCTTCATTCAGGCACTACCAGAGTTTTTGGTACCACATTAATTTTAAAGACATATAAAATATAAAAGTTACAACAGTCTTTGATAACCAGTGATTTTTCTGACGTGTGAAACGCTTCCAAATGATTATGAAAACTTTCCCTGTTACAGCGTGAGGAATTAGACCTTTTCTTTCCTCATCCACCCTTGGGTATTTCACTTCCTACTACATTTGAGTTTTGTACCCTGCCTCAGCTTCTTAGGGCTTCCCTGATAGCTCAGTTGATAGAGAATCTGCCTGCACTGCAGGAGACCCCGGGTCGATTCCTGGGTTGGGAAGATCCCCTGAAGAAGGGAAAGGTTATCCACTCCAGTGTTCCGGCCTGGAGAATTCCATGGACTGTAGAGTCCACGGGGTTGCAAAGAGTTGGACATGACCGAGCGACTTTCACTTTCTTTCAATTAGTTTAAAGACACTTAATAGCATCTGACAGCTTTATGGCAGGTACATCAGGACCGCCTGGAAAGCTTGTTACACAGGATGGACACAGGTTTCTGGTTCCACCCCTAGAGCTCCTGATTCAGTAGTCTTGTGGTGGGCTGGGAATCCATATTTCTGGTCAGATCTCGGTTGATACTGAAGCTGCCAGTCCAGGGACACTTTGAGAACTATTGCTTTGAAGAATTTCAGTTTTGTATTCTTACATGCTTTACTTTATTCAAATACATGTGCATCAACCTCACAGTTTTAAGAGAAAGCTGATACAGCAGAAAGATGTGATAATTGCTGAGTAAGGTACTGCTTTCTTACTAAAGTTACACATTCCTGATTTGTATCACTTCCGATAAGTGACTTTACTGATATCCAGGTATTGGCTTGAATGCCTCACTTGAGAGAGTGTTATTTGTGATGAGAAAGCATCATCAAACAGCAGGGGGAGGTTCCGTCTAAGATATGAAGGGACAGGGGATTCCTTGGAAGTTCAGTGGTTAGGGCTCTGCACTTCCATTGCAGGAGACATAGATTCCGTCACTGGCCGGGGAATTAAGATCCTGCATGCTGTGTGGCACAATGAAAAAAAAGATACTATGAGACAGCCACTATGGAGAACAGTGTGTACACTCAGTCACTTCAGTTGTGTCTGACTCTTTATGACCCCCATGGACTGTAGCCCACCAGGCTCCTCTGGCCATGAGATTTCCCAGGCAAGAATACTGGAGTGGGTTGCCATGCCCTCCTCCAGGGCATCTTCCCAACCCAGGGATCAAACCTGTCTCCTGCATTGCAGGCAGATTCTTTATCACTAAGCCAGCAGGGAAGCTCTATGGAAAAGAGTAGGGAGATTCCTTAAAAAGCTAAAAATAGAGCTAACATATGATCCAGCAATCCCACTCCCTCCTGGGCATATATCTGGACAAAACTATAACTTGAAAAGATACATGCTCCCCAGTGTTCATTGCAGCACTACTTAATATAGCCATGACGTGGAAGAACCTAAATGTTCATCAACAGCAGAATGGATAAAGTAGATGTGGTATGTTTATATAAACAATGGAATACTACTCAGCCATAAAAAATAATAATGCCATTTGCAGCAACATGGATGGACCTAGATATTGTCATGCTCAAGTGAAGTAAGTCAGAGGAAGATCATATCATATCACTTATTTGTGAAATCTAAAAACAAAAATGATACAAAACAAACTTACATAGAAAACAGAAATAGACCCAGAGACATAGAAAAAAACTTATGGTTACCAAATGGGAAAGTAGGGAGAGGGATAAATTAGAAGTCTGAGATTAAATTTACACACTTCTATATACAAAATAGATAATGAACAAGTACCTACTATTTAGCACAGGAAGCCATACTCAATATTTTGCAATAACCTATATGGGAAAAAAATCTGAAAAAATAGATGCATACATATGTATAACTGAATCAGCAGAAACTAATGCAATATTGCAAGTCAACTATTCTTCAATAAAAAAAGATATAGTAATTCATGATTTGCTGAATGAATATACAAGTAAATTAATTATATCCTTTTGAATCCATATGTATAGTTATTTACCACCACTGCTCTCATTTTCATCACCATCTCCACTGTGAAAAGAAAATTAGGAGGAAAACTGCTTTCTTCACCTAATCCTCTCCCTTAGCCATCCTGTGACATTTCACTTTTCCCTGAGACCTATGGAACTTTTATCCTCAAGAAACTTAGGGGGCAAAGGAGAGCAGAAATCACCATCCCCGTGGTCAGATGAAGGAATGAGGTGCAGAGAAGGGTTTTTTTAAATGCCACTAAACTAATAAAAGGTGACATGGGACTGAAGCAAGACTTTGCAGTCCCAGGGTGAGTGTGGTCTTTACTGAATGGGGCCTTCACTCTTGTCACCAAGACAAACAAAGGGTTACAGGCCAGGAGCAGCTGTCTGCTTGACATGGACTTGGGTGGTAACGACAAGGAATCAGCTGTTAGGGCTGTGTGATCTCCCCAAGGACACTGATCTCTGTTAGCCCTGCAATCAAGAACTTGGAACACCTGTGGAGCCCCTCTTCACCCGGGGGCCAGCACACCTGTCAGCCACTGTCTTTCCACACTCAGATCCAGGCAACAAACCAGAGCAGCTCAGGTAGAGCCCCTCCTAGGACCACATACTTGAAAAGTTCTTGTTTCCGCCTTCCTTGTCATCTTACCACTTTTCTTGCCTAGGATCTAATTATTCCCTCCTCTTAGAATGGAATTGACTAACTTAAAGCCTGGACCACTTGCTCTGTGATGAGAGTTTGGAAAGAGCCTGGCCTGTTTCATTAGCATTCATGGGTCATTTAAACTCATCCCACTGATGCTGAGACTTCATATGTACTTGTAGAATGAATGAGTGTTACCCAGAAGACAGAACCAGATCACTGGTTGACATTTGATGTACAACAATGATTTTGTGTGCCTACCCCTTGGTGGTGCCTTGCTTCTCACACTGTTCGTTGAACCCAGGGTAGACAAGGCACAAGCGGGGAAGCTGGAAAGAAACTTGAGGAGCTATAGAAACTGCAGACATATTTACCCTCTCTGGGCAATAGCAAAAGGGGTTTTCTCAGGTGAGGCTTATATACTTGTACAGAGCAAAAGAGGATCATGGCTATGCAGGTACAATGTGACGTGCATTCCTAGTGCTACAAGTGATCTCAGCTGTTACACATGCAGAGTCATTGTTTAGAGCACAGGGTGAGAGGGTGTGAGGGAGTGGGGAGAGAGAACCTCACTGGTGCCATCTTGTTAATTTCCCCACATTCTTTGTTAATTTCCCTACAGGTGGGTACCTTACTATGTAAGGGGGTGTGTTGATGTAGGGAACTCATGTAGTCTCTGCTCTTCAAAGATTTTAGTAGGGAAGACAGACAAGTAAGCAAGTAATCACCATGTGTGCAATGGTTTGAGATCCAATAGAAAAAGCTCTTATGACCTCTTGACTGTCTTACACAGAATCACAGAACATTCCAGAGCGCTCAGTTCTAGCTGATACTGCAATCTGAATTTTTGTCTCCAAGGCCCAGTTTTAGTTAAGAATTCACTGCCTTTCCCTGTTTCTTGCTCTACCTAGCTCTGTCCCTGGCCTTATTTGGCCTTGGATGTGAGCCTTACTTGCCTCCAAGCATAATTTCAGTCCTATATAGTGACACCAGCGTCAGTGGGTAACTATAGCAGCTGTCTAGACCTGTCTGTCTTGGAGAAGGAAGTGGCAACCCACTTCAGTATTCTTGTCTGGAGAATTTCATGGACAGAGGAGCCTGGGGGCTACAGTCCACAAGGTCACAAAAGAGTCGGACATGACTGAGCATGCATGAGCACACAGACCTGTCTGTAAGTTAAAGCTGTAATTCTAAACTTGGAAAGCCAAGGAAGCAGCAGCAAACCTTCCCTTTCAGAAACCACCAGTCATCCTGCTGAAGGAACCTGGATGGATTTGCAGCCTCTCTTGAATCTTCTGGAACAGAAGGTGTGAGAGAGATCTAGGGACCAATTAAAACTGTCCCTAAATGGAGGCCAGAATTTCGTAGGTCAATAAAAGTTGGCCCAGAAATATTGCATCATTGTTCTTTTTTCTCAAATTTGGAAGAAAACCTGTCAGTCTAAAAACAACAGTATAGCAGAAGATGTTAATAACCTAGGTGTGTGTGGCAAACATCATAGAGCATTTTTTCTCTAAATAAAATGCCACTCTTTAGAAAGAGCTGAATTCTAGAAACATCTGACGGTGCTTTTTGGCATTAATAAGAAGTTTGGCCCTTAAGGAAAGGTTAATTTACTTGAGACGAAACCGTAGCTATTCAACTTCCTATCACTCTCTCCAGAAACCCCTGCAGCCTGGGATCCTCCGGGCAGGCGTCATTTACCTTTTTTATCTCCCTATCATCAATTCTGAGATTCCAGTGGTCATGTTCAGACATAACTTACCAGAAGAGCTATTTCATTCAGAAACATCTTAATTTTCAATGACACGCTGAATCTCCAAATCTGCGCCAAGGAGAATTCTCTATTTTGACATGTTCATTCTGGTTGAGTAAATTTAATGTTTAAGAAATCAATTCAAAAGTTAAAAATGATGTGTTCTTTTCTTTGGATTTTTTTCTGTCTGAGCCAGGAAAGACTCTTTCTTTCATTGCCCTTTCTGGCATATACAGACTTTTAATTTCTATTTTCAGTGTTTGTAAACTATAATGGAAGAAATGTGTCTTCTGTGGAATCTGAGTTGGGAATGAAATCTCTGAGAACTTTGGGGACATTGGCAGGGATCTTCCCAAGAGGCAGAGCAGAGGGGTCTGAGAGCATTGCAAATACTTTTCTGGGGGCTGAGTTGCATGGTGGGAAGAGCCCTGCTTGGGGAGCAGATGGATCTGTATTTAGAGCCTAATTCAGCTACTTACTGGAGCAGGAAATGGCAACCCACTTCAGTATTCTTGTCTGGAGAATTTCATGGACAGAGGAGCCTGGAGGGCTACAGTCCAGAGGGGTTGCAAAGAGTGGGACACAACTGAGCGACTGAACAGCAGCTACTTCTTTCTTATGTGATTAACCTCTCCACTGAAAAGCAGGAGTTATAGGGTCTTGCTTATTGTGTGAAGATTAGTATCTGTGAAGGGTCTAGCACAGTGCCTGGCTCATCACAGATGGAGGGGATTATTATTACTGTTTTCTATTGACCAAATTCACCTGGGGCTATTCTGATTTCTCTGATGGGAATTGAAGTACCCATACAGATCCATCATTTAAGTAAGTGCTTACACAGGGCTGCCTGGTTCATAGCCCTGGGTCACTGTATGAAATGTACTTTCCACTTGGAAAATTGACTGCTATGTAGAGTTCTAAACAGTGGAGAGGAAAACAAAAACCTACTTAGAAGGCAAAATCTCACAGGTAACAAAATACTTCTGAGAAAAAAAAGGCTGGACCTAAAAATCAGAGATATACTGTTTTTTGTTCAGTAAATATTTAATTATATAACATGTGTAGGACCCTGTGGGGGATATGTGGATAGTAGATTTAAAAGTTATAGTTACTATTAATACTTTTTATTTCCTTCTCTGTGCTGCTTCTGCTACTGCTGGTAAGTCACTTCAGTCGTGCCTGACTCTTTGTGACCCTATGGACTGTAGCCTGCCAGGCTCCTCTGTCTGTTTGATTCTCCTGGCAAGAATAAGGGAGTGGACCGTTGCCCTCCTCCAGGGGATCTTCCTGACCTAGGGATCAAATCCACAACTCTTATATGTCCTGCATTGGCAGGCATGTTCTTTACCACTAGCCTCACCTCTATAATCTAACTCAATTTAGAAGTCCTCATTCCTTCTCAGTAGCTAGAAGGTAGTATGATGGTTAAATTTTAGAACCAGTTCAATGTCCTAAAGCTAACTGAGTCACTCCTGCTCTGTTCAGTCACCTCTAATTCACTCGGTCTGTGTACAGAGGAGCCCTGCGGGCCATTTACCAACATTCCTGGGCAAGAACTCATTCTCAGAGATTCCGCTGAAATCCTGCTTCATGTCATCATTGAGTGAAGACCTCTGCCCTTATCCCACATGCTGTAGAACTGTCTCTGGTTGGGTCCAAGAAGACTTTTCCAACATGGTTAATGCATATTCAGACTCTGTTCTTGCTGGGCCTGAGGGCTAGGTGTGAGGCTATTCAATCTGCAATTTGGAAGGTCCAAGCACCATTTTGAGTCTGGTATATAAGAGACATTTGATACCACTAATTAAAGTGAAGAGAGACATTAATGGATTTGATATGTTCACCGGCTATTTAGGTAAAAATGCCTGCTAGCCTTCTAAAATGTGGGCCTGGAACTCCAGAGAAAAGCTAAGAGTGAGTGATGAACATTTGAAAAGACTCTGTTCAGTGGTGACACCTGAAGCCAGGGGACCAGGAAGGATCATCAGTGAAGTGTCAGAAGGTGGAGGGTTGGGGGGGATGATCTTCCAGACTCCACCTTAGAGGAACTTGTCTCCTGCCGGTAGGTTCACTACACCGCAAGTCTAGCATGCCATCCTTATCAAGAGGACTGGGTATGATGTCCTATGCTAGGACTTCCTGCATTGTCTTCTTCTTGATGAAATGGTATCCTGGAGTTCTAGTAAATTATTTCCATTCTGGCCTGCACATGTGTGACGTTCTTCTCCATAGGAAGCAGAAGGTGGCTGGAGAAGGGTTTTACAGTGACCTGGGAACCTGGGTGAACATGGTGACTGAGTAGTATTGTGTCAATAGGGCCTGGAAGCAAATGTAAGTCTTGTATTTCATGACGCTTCTGAGGCAGCCATTGATGAGCCAGTTCAAGCTTAACATCCAAGTCTGTACAAGACAAGATGGTAGAAGAAGAGCAAATGGTAAGTCCAAGAGGGCTGTTAACTATGGAAACTGATAAGAAGTTGAGAGGTGAATGGTGGTGAGGAGGGTTATAATGTGAGCTCTGCGAGGGGGTCCTTTCTCTGGTTGATTGCCTGGACTCACTTTACTTACATAAGTCCTGGTCTAACTCTTAATCCAACCCCCTAATTCCTTGACTCCTCCAAAGCTAGGTTTCTTACAGGGAGGCATGTCATGAAACTTTGGTCACTGGGTGACTTTTTGACCCTTAATTTTCAGGTTGTCCTGGCATTTACTACCTGCCAGTTTAGGCTTTGGCCTTGGTCTGTTCTACCTCTTCCCTGACCCCCTTTGATCCCTGCTTGGTTTCATTTGTTGGATTCCCATTGTCAAATGCCTTGCCTAGGACTCATTTCTGTTCCTGGGACTTTCTTTGGGATGACTTTCCTAGCACTGTGGGTACATCTTGTCTTCTGGTGCTTGTTGGGTGAATTTAGACTCAACTTTCTTCTTAATATTTGGAGGTCCTGTTGGTTCAGTGCACTGATCTTTTCAGGAAACTACTGTGTGTTACAATTATCTCTCAAACGGTTTTCAATGTAGGCTTCTAATTCTTATTTTGCAGGCCACAAAAATAGGCTCAGAGGGATTCAGACATTTGCTGAAGGTCACACAACTAAGAAGTGCATAGACAGGCGCTAGGGTTAACGGTCAGATTGGCTTGATTTCAAAATTCAATCTCTCCATAACTACAGATGGCTTCCAATGAGGAATTGAGAGAGGTGACTAAGACTGTGTTCAGGAAGAGTAGGCCAGGAGTTTCCGATCTTTCTGGAGGTACAGTGCGTGAGTGATTAACCTCAAGAGGGGTAGACTTGCTCATGAACAGGGCAGACAGAAAGGTCATAAGTGTGAAGGACTTTGAGGGATTTTTCATTCATAGTTTCAGAGGAGTTGTCAGCATGAAACTCATCATAAGGGACCAATTCTATTTTTGTAGATTTAAAACCAAGACAAAATGTCATGCTTCCTTTAGAAATGGGTGCTATGAAAGAATATGTACTGGAATGGTGAGTGACAAACTCACCTGGCCTCTAGACAGGATCATGTTATTTCCAGGATGTCAAGACACATATGCTATGTATCTTTGTGGCAAATTTGCCCACCCGATTGTGCCAGTCATCTTGACCACAACCTCCAGGAAGTATGAACTGAACATTTGTGAGAAAAGCACAAATGTCGCCTCTCTGGTTAGCTATGAATAGAAGTGGCTCCACTTTGCTAGTTGTTCCTGATGTAAAGCATCTTCATCCAAACTATAGCTTTCCCTCCCGCCCCAAGTATATGCAGAATAGCTAACATTCTTCCTTTTCCTTTTAGAAGGCGGATTAGTACCACCTGTCTCAGCTAACATTCATGGGATTCAGCAGGAAAAACAGTATTAGGAGAGGAAAGCTCCTTTGAATGCAGTATTTTAGGATTATTTCTTTGGTTGCTAAACTGCTACCTTTGTATTCAAAGGTGATGAGACATTTTCTGGCTGAGAGACAGGCATCTCAAAAAGGTGTCAAGTTAAAAGAGGGCTGATGAAAAGATTGGAGCCAAAGCCTTTGCAGGAGGGTGAGCGATTGATTGCAGGCGTTGCTTACATTTTCTTCTCACTGTTACAGTTGAGAGAAGGATTGTGGTCATCACCCTGCTGCCCCATCCCACCCCTTCTTCTGTGGGAGGTATTAACCTGAGCTCTCATTCCAACTGGATCTTTGCCATGGAGGCTGCTCAATGGCTTTCACTGTATAGGCAAGTGGAGGATGCCCGGCGGTTCAAAGGTCTGTCTGAGTCCTGAAATTTGGCATTCAACAGGATGGCATTGTGGGCCAGGCATTTAACCTTTCACTGTCTGCTTTTCCTCTTTTCTAACGTGGAGATAATGGAAATCTCTCGCAGAAGCATTGGGAAGATTAATGAGTTAATGTTTTCTGAAGTGCTTTGAGATTCTCAGATGAAAGGTGCTACATAATAATTATAATAACACTTTGTTCCAACATAGTGCCTTTCTTCCAGGGAGCTCAAACTGCTTTACAAAAATTATTTCATTAATCCTCACAGCATCTCTCCATGGCAGGTAGCAATTATCATTCCCCCTTTTCATATCAGGAACCTGGGGCACAGAGAAATAAATGGATCTGGCCAAGGTCACACAGCAGGTTATTGGTAGAATCATCAGCCGAGTTCAGATCTGATTCATTCATTCATCCACTCATTTGCTCATTCATTAGATATTTACCCACAATTATACGCCAGATACTTGAGCTATTTGATTGAGGGTGGCATGATGCAAAGTGAGATAAAAATATATTCTTTGCAATTGAAAAGATTGGGTTAGTCCACTTGGACAAACAGCTAAATAATTACAATAAAACATAGGAAGCATATTATATGATGCAGTAATATAAACAAGCGTACATCCAGAGTAAGCACCACAAAAGAAACAAGTGACTTTGGCTTTATCAAAGAGAATTTATATGAGTGAGTTTTGAGTGATGAGTTTATCAGTAGAGAAAATGAAGTTGAGGAAACATATCTTAGATAAGAGAATGAAAGAGCATGATAAAACTGGGGAGGGAGACCCACTTGGTATGATGGGAGCAAAAGGTATTTTGGACAGAGGAATAGACTAAGAAGTATGAACTTTATGCATGAGGCAGTTAAGAAGCTTTGGAGGTTGTTCAAGTAGAAGTCAGCTTTATATTTAAAAGGTAGCTCTGATGACTGACTATAAGATGGTTTGGATGCAAAATGGATCTAAGTCCAGAGACCAGGAAAACAGGTCTCTGACTCAAAGTCCAGATCAATTACTAGGTCATTCTCGATGATTTTATAAACTACAGCTCCAGTGTTGTTTTGAAATTCTTAACGTGGTGATTCAAGAAAAGAGCTATAACAATGCTCTTACATGGCTAGGATGTTTTCTCATTTCGAGAAGCAGACAAATGTCTTAAAAAAAAACAACCGAATCATCTAGAATGCAGCTTTTCAATGATGGTACAGTGAGCATCTGTCATTCTTCAGCTCTGAAATCCATCAGGCAAAATGGCTAAGTCTACATCAATTACTTATTATAATAGAAAGAAAGCCTTTGTTACACTATTTGTTAAATATCTCTCCAAATTAGATACAAGAGAATGATCTTCAATGCAGAAGAGTGTTCGTTTTTGTTTCACATGATAAATCATTCTTTGGTTAGACATATTTATTTTTAATTTTTACCCATCATTATAAATATACAGTCAATTTTAAGAACAGTTTCCTGATCACTTGTATTTTTTTTTCTCAAAATCTCTAAGTGTCTAACCATGAAAATATTAAAACCACTTTGCCTTTTTTAGAAGATTGCAAATGTTTTTCAGGTATGTATAGATGTAGACCCACAGGTCACTTGTAAGATGGAAGAGGAAGGTCCACTTGATAACACAGCTACTCTCCACCAGATTATTTTATTGCCATTACTCATGGATAGTAGTGAGCTGGGAAAAGTCAAAACTCAAATTATTCTACAAAATTAAAATCCTGAAATGTTGTTGGTTAAATTACTCTGTGCCTTTTGGACATACAATAAATTCTTCTTGAGTAGCTTGCAGTTAGCTCATTTAGAATTAATACATATTTTTGAGCAATGCTTGTTTCATAGTGAAAACATCATATTTGTCCTTAAGTTTAATGTGTATATAGTTAGAATAGGCAAAGTTATGCTGCAATCACAAACATTCCTAAGTATCAGTGACTTTTACACAAAGGTTTAATTTTGTCTCATGCAAAGTTCTTTGCAGTTCTAAATGACTCTCCAGATGTTATCTTCCAGGTGATAGCTCTGAATTCTACCTTCCCATCAATATGTCCTTCAATGATTACCAGAGAAGAGCAAGAGAGAATTCCAGGGCTGACAATTAAACACTTCCACTGAGAAGTTACACTCTTCACCTCCCCTCACATGTCATTGGCCAAAGCAAGTCACATTGTCATGCCTGATTTCAAGAGGACAGGGAATTATCATCCTTCCATGTTCCCCAAAGAGGGGATCTAAATATCAGTGAACGATATAACATTTGCCTCAGGCTTTTCTGATGATCTTTGAAAGTTAATATTTTGTTCTTTGAAAAAAAAATTGCACACACAGGTATCTTGATACTTGAAAACCAAGTAGCTTATTATTTGTATTATTGCTGGAACCCTCTGATATTATTAATTTCATTGGTTAAATATAGTCTATGATAGACAACTGTTTGTTGGTTAATATCTCTCACCTGACGGTAAAATTTTTCAGTGTAGGGACTAGGTCTGCATTCCTAGTTTTTTGACAGTCTCACACTCTAGAATAGCTTCCCTGGTGGCTCAGTGGTAAGGATCGGCCTGCCAATGCAGGAGACCCAGGTTCGATCCCCGGTTGGGGAATATTCTCTGGAGAACGAAATAGCAGCAACTCTAGTATTCTTGCCTGGGAAATCCCACGGACAGAGGAGCCTGGTGGGCTACAGTCCGTAAGGTTGCAAAGAGTTGGGAATGACTTAGCAACTAAACAACAATAATCTAGAAGACTGACTGGCATAGATCAGGCACCAAACATCTTCTGATACATTGTGACATGAACAATTTGTATTTCATATACTCCTGGAAGAAGGCAGAGATGGGTAAGTAGAGTTTATTTTTCTTTAAGGAGAAAAACAATTATATTTTATCATAGTAGGAAGTATTAAACAAATTTCTATAGTTGAACTTCTGGTGTGTTTTTCTAATTATACATTAAAAAAGCTGAAATTTCCAAGAAAATGAAATGACTTTCTGAAAACATTCTTACATTTCTGTTGAAGTGCAGTGGAGTTCATTGGTGCTTGATAGATTGAGGGTTTCATGGGGAGTCTACTTCGTAAATGAACTTGGGTAGTAAACTAAAGGAAACCTTACACTTCTTGTAGAGAAACTCATTCTAATTCATTGCAATTTAGGAACCATTAATGAAACTTTCTTTCAGTATGCTTTTTTTTGTGTTTAAATTTACCTTTATGTATCTGAAGTCCGTGAAAAGGCTTATGGTATAATAAAATTCTTAAGGTATAATAAAAAGGCTTTAACCTACTTATTTTCTCCTTGAATTTTATTCACATAATTCTAATAATTCCTTCTAGTATATTTAAAAGAATCCTTCTTCCTCATTGGAAAGCATATCCTTGAAGGTTCTCAGTGTACCCATCCCTCATTAGCTGCAATCTGCACTTGGGTTTATAGTCTTCCTCACATGCCAGTTACCGCTTCCCATGACTCTGGTCGCCCACCGACGTCTCTGAGAGATTTTGACACAGAGGCATTAAACCCCACATCTATGTGAGAGTGGTTAGGTTCTTTAAAGCACAAATAAAATAATTTGTTTCTACTACATTAGCACCTACACCAGAACCTCAACATCTTCAATTCTTTGACTCTAACTTATATTTCGGTATCTCTGGGGGACCAAGGAATTTTCCTCCTTTGTTTTTCCTCCTGGAATCTGAAGAGAGATAAGGGGTCATGGAAGGATTTGGAAGACAAGTAGAAGCCACCTTTTATTGAGTCAGCACCGAAGGTAGAGTGATGAAACCAAATATTCCAGGATGGGTTATGTAAGGTCTTCTTTCCAGCTCCAAGCTATGTGCATTCCATGGTGGGTAGTTCAGCTCAGAACAGTCCCATGAGGAATTCTAAGGGATGGAAGGAAAGGACAATGACCCTAAAATGCAAACCATTGTTTCAGAGTGTGTTCTTATTTAAAATTTCTTGTCAAAATCACTAGATAACTAAGAGTGACCAAGGTCGTTGGCATGGAAGAACAAGTCGAGGTGGAGAAGGGAGAGAGAGTGATGTCAAGAAGTTATAGGCAGTCAAGAGATGCTACCTGAAGACTGACAGGTTATCAGAGGCTGCCCCTATTTTACCAGATGCATCCTATTTTAGTAATAGCTTTGGCTGGGTCATATTTGAAGCAGTCTCAATTCTTTGGGTGGAAATGGGAAAGCATGAAGTCATGGGGTAAAAGATCAGGGTTTTTAAATTGCTTCACCAGTTTTTAAAAAAGACACATTTGTCTGTTTTTTCAAATTGCTATCTATTGGAAACATGGTTTCTGAGTGAAGAACTTCTGGAGTTTGTTTAATAAGCAAACTTGTATTTTATGGTGTGTGATATTTTATCATCACACTCATATTTTATGTTTTGCCGTTTTTCCTCTCTGTACTATTTCATATGTTCTGATTGTTGATATTGTTCAGGTATACTAGTCATTTTTAACAGCCATCTATAATATGTTGTATTTAGCTAAGTTACAACATTTAAGTTGGCTTGTATTTAAATTTTAGAGTCAGTGATATTTCTGATTTAAGACCGTATCAATTTACATAATGTAAGATATTTACGTTGGTGTCTTAATTAGATACTGGCTAAAGGTTGCCCTCTTTTCCTTCCTTTTAATTCCCAAACTTTGAGATTTCTGACTCCCAGTGCTCATCTCCAAAACTATCAATCCCAAGAAGGTGATTTTCATGTAATAATTTTCTGCTCATACTTTTAACCTCTTTTGGTGCGCTTCTATTATTTCTTTGTCCTTACTGGTGGTTACACGAGCTCCCAGTTTAATATCATTTGCACATTTCATTAATATGTGGCTTACTCCCTCTTCGAGATCCTTAATAAAGATGTTAAATTAGATTGTATCTGACATTGACCCCTGGGGCACCGAAATGCTTTAACGATATCCCGGTTTCCTGTCTGCAGTTTATAGAGTTCTTGCGGAATGCACGAGGCACAGCTTCAACCTGGGATAAATCTTCAATTTTAATTCTAAAGCAGAAGTCAAGTCATGTGGTTTGGGATAACTTGACATTGCCAGAACATACTTGTAGTTGCTAGGAAGTCATATTTTAGCAATTAAGTACAGGTTTGCCAGAATTATATGTCAGATTGCCAATCTGCTGACAATTACAAGAGATAGTTGCTCTATCCTGTTTAATGCTTTTCAGTCAAACTGAGAAAGGTCTTGCTTTTCAAAATGAAACTCGGCTTTTTTATTTCAAAGCTAGCAATCACCTTTCACCAGCTTTTAAACAGCATGCCTCTTCTGTGTTTCAAAGCAGATTTATGAAAGAAATAGTCATATCAATATACCAACATAGATGGGCTTCAGGGAAACGTTATCGGGTGCCTCACTGAGAATCTGGACGTGAAATCAACTTTCAAATTTCAGGAATTTAAAAAGAGTTCTTTTTTCTAAATTGGAAACATTTATTTTTTAATGTAGAAGGTATAATACCATATGATGTTCTTGGCACAACATTTAACTCTCTCATCCCATTTGGTTTAATCAGAGAAATCTAGGTATTTGTATCAGATGCAAAATTTCTTCAAATAAGTTGGGGAATAGTATCTGAAGAAGTGGGTTGATTACCAAGTAACCCAAAATTCCTACAAAATGAAATTGACTATGTTAAATGGAACATATTCTTTCATTGTATCACTGTAAATCCCTCTGTGCTGTGCTTTGCTTAGTCACTCAGTCATACTGTAACCCACCAGGCTCCTCTCTCCATGGGGATTCTCCAGGCAAGAATACTAGAGTGGGTTGCCATGCCCTCCTCCAGGGGATCTTCCTAACCCAGGAATTGAACCCATGTCTCCTGCATTGTAGGCGGATTCTTTACCTTCTGATACACCAGGGAAGCCCAAGAATACTGGAATGGGTAGCCTATCCCTTCTCCAGGGGATCTTCCCCACCCAGGAATCCAACAAGGGTTGGATTGCAGGCAGATTCTTTACCAGCTGAGCTACCAGGGAAGCCTGTAAAGCCCTTTAAATCCCTCTAAATGGTCAAATATTTTAAAAGGCCCATGTTAGTTCAATCTCAAGGACTTCTCTCATTATACCTGAAAGTAAGCTTCCAGAGTTTTGCAAAAGTTTTTTGATGTCCCCTTGGGGGACACATTGTATTAGCCTGCTTGGGCTGCCATAACAAAATAACATGGACTGGGTGGTTTGAACAACAGAACATCATTTGGCACAGTTCTGGGGGCTGGAAATTCTACAAGCCTGAGGCGTCAGGCAATCTGTTTCCTCAGTAAGGACTCACTTCTGACTGCACACAGTTGCCTTCTCCTTGTGTTCTCCCACGGAGGAGAGAGAAGGCAAGTTCTCCGGACTCTCTTCTTATAAGGGTACTTATCTCGTCAGGGGGTCTACCCTCATGGCTTCATCTGAACCAATTACTTCCCAAATGTTCCATTTTCCAAAACCACACATGGGGGTTTAGGACTTCAACAGATGAATTTTTGCATGTGGAGACACTGTCTACAGTACAAATGAAGATGATTGTTTAGATTCAAACAAAGATGACAAGAACAAATGTAACCGGAACTTGAAACTGGCCTTGTAAATACAAGTTGTTTGTATCTGTAAGCCCAACCCAAGGTTGGTTTTAGCACCAGTCAACAGAAGGCTGCTTTGTTCTATGAGGTGGTGTCGAGAAGATGCACCAGTCTTATGGGGATTCAGACTTGCAGATGTGTGATGAGTCATCTTGTCTCAGAAAACACAATGTTCACCCAACTAGCTCCTTGCATTTGGGAACCTGAATTTCAGGACATCCAAGAGAAGTTCTCTTGTCACCTGCTTATTCTTTGCCCCAGCCTACCCCATGAGGAATCACTCTTCTCACCTTCTTTAAGAAATGGACAATGATTCAGGCAGTTTAGCCAACAAAACAAAACAGAGTAATTGATTTGTGTGGTGGCATATTTAGATCATTGCTGCTTTGTTGCTTGGGTTTCGGTGGTAGAATTTAGATGGTTCTCTTAATTCCTGGCTGCTATTTTGGGTGAATGATTGGATATAAGAGTATTAAGTTACACTGTCCTGAGTTGTCTATAAGAAGAATTAGAAACATGAGATGATCTGTAGTTTGATGTTAAGTTATGCAGAGGGGCTCAATCAATGTAACTGGAGTTAATGTTCCCCAGGACCTTTCCTTAGCCAAAGGTTCCTCTTCTATACTCTTTGCTGGCTTCCAAATCCCTTGATTTCTAAAATTTTTTATACAGCTTCCTCCTAAACAATCCCATCTGTAGACCCAAAATGACAAGAGTGCCCAAAGCTGGTGGTAGGTTTTTCTCTTTCACTCTGTGCTGGGCTGCTGCTGCTGCTAAGTTGCTTCAGTCGTGTCTGACTCTGTGCGACCCCATAGATGGCAGCCCACCAGGCTCCCCCGTCCCTGGGATTCTCCAGGCAAGAACACTGGAGTGGGCTGCCATTTCCTTCTCCAATGCATGAAAGTGAAAAGTGAAAGTGAAGTCACTCAGTCGTGTCCGACTCTTATCAACACCATGGACTGCAGCCCACCAGGCTCCTCCGTCCATGGGATTTTCCAGGCAAGAGTACTGGAGTGGGGAGCCTTTCTCCAGTGCTGTGAGATGTATCTTACTATAATTCCTGGGGGTAATTCAGCCTTTGTTCCCAGATGGTGCTAGTGGTAAAGAACCTGCCCACCAATGCAGGAGATGGTTTATTCCCAGGGTTGGGAAGATCTCTGGAGAAGGAAATGCAACCCACTCCAGTATTCTCATCTGGAAAATCCCATGGACAGAGGAGCCTGGCAAGCTATGGTCCATAGCTTTGCAAAGAGTCAGACATGACTGAAGTGACCTAATATTCATTCATAGCATAAGCAAATCAGTCTGTCATGGATGAGTGTGTTCCCCTCAAATTCATACGTTGAAATCCTAATCCCAGTGATATTTGGAGGTAAGGCATTTAGGAGATAAGCAGGGTTAGATTAGGTCATGAAGGTGGGGCCTTCATGATGAGATTAATGCCTTTCTAAAAAGAGATCTCTCTCTGCCATTTGTGGAAACTGCATGAAGGGAGCCTTTTGCAAGCCAGGAGAAAATTCCTCAGCAGAACCTGACCATGCTGGAACCCTGATCTCGGATTCCCAAGCATCTAGGATTGTGAGAAATAAGCATTGCTTGTTTAAGCCACTCAATCTATTATTGTTGTTTAGTCGCTAGGTTGTGCCTGACTCTTTGCGACCCCATGGACAGTAGCCCACCTGGCTCCTCTGCCCATGAGATTTCCCAGGCAAGGATACTGGAGTAGGTTTCCATTTCCTTCTCCAAGGGATCTTCCCAACCCAGACATTGAACGTGCATCTCCCACATTGCACACAGATTCTTTACCCCTGAGCCACCACAGAAGTCCCCATTCAGAGCATAGTGTCTTGTAAACAGCCCAAACTAACTAAGACACCATGAGCCTGTAGGTGTGGCTGTAAATTCCAACTTCTGTCTACATCAGAATCATTAGCCAATTAATTTGCAAGCGCTTTTGATCAAGTTTATAATACAAAATGGAAGTTACTGGTTGTTCTACAACCAAAGCTCAGTGGTAAAGAATCCACCTACCAAGCAGGAGACGTGGGTTTGATCCCTGTGGGTCGAGAAGATCCCCTGGAGAGGGAAATGGCAACCCACTCCAGTATTCTTGCCTGGGAAATCCTGTGGACAGAGGAGCCTGGCGGGCTGCTCTCCTCGAGGTCACAAGAATTGAACGCGGTTAAGTGACTAGACAGCAACAACATAACCATTGCAGAGGTTGTGCTACTTGGCTGCTCTTTGCAATAATTCAATCTTGAAAAAATGAGATGTTGCTCCTGTGACATCTCCATTCTTCCTTCCTTGAAAGGAGAAGTGCTAGGTCCAAATATTTCCTTCTGATTCCTTGAAGTGAATAGACTCTACATACCAGGTCCTGGGGAAAGATCGCCCAAAGCTAGTCTCTTATCTAGTGTGTGGCCTGAGAACAGAAAGAGCTAAGAAAAGAAGCAGCAAGGAGAAACATTCTCCTTTAGTATAAGCCACACCGGGCTTTCTACCTTCAAGTGGTGTTTGCCCACTTGTCAGAACTAAGTAGAATATAATACACCATATTTTGCTCAGATCTGATGTTTATACTCCTCTAATGTTGGAAAACCTACTTATAATTATTATTTAGTATGTAATAAAGGAATTATTCTGTGATATGCTTATAATATTCTATTTAATCTGCTTTTTAGAATAAATAGTGTTGCTACTACTCAAACGCTACTCTAGTCTTTGAGCCAAACTGCTTCTAAAATTGTGTAAAAAATAATGTATCCGGTAAATTCTTTAGATAACCAATAGGCACACATTAAAGAAAAACTCATAATTAAAGATAACTTTTCTCTTAGACTTTCATGGTTGGCAAACTACCTCATTTATGTCTTCCCACTTGACATTAAAATTAAATAGCACCAAAAAATAATGAGAAGCATAGCCTTGATTTTGAATGTTTGCAGTAGTGGAGAGAACTCTCTGATGGAAATGATAAGGACAGACATATAGGCATACAAGGACACACTGCATGTGCAGGCAAGTGCGCACACCAGCCACTCACGGCACTTCCCTCCTTTGATAGGGAACTCCGTATTAAGGTCTTAGTCTCTACATTGTGTTCAGTGGGGTCTATCACACCTTGTCTACCTTGCAGTGTGTCTATGTCAATCATCTATAAAAAAAATACAAGCCAAGTTGTGTCACTCTCCTTGCACTGAAGCTTTCTCTGTCTCTTTATGGTTTTCCATTGGTTTTTGAGCAAAAATCCTATCCTTACGATGACCTCAGGACTTTGCATGATCTGGCCCTGCTACCCCTGTCAGCCTCATCCCTTCTTCCTTTCAGCCCCACTGGCTTTCTTTTAGAAACTTGAATTCATTTTTAACATTCCTTTCTAAGGAAAGAGCCCTTAAATCCCACGCTAGATCCCTGTTATCTCCAGGCTAGGTCCAGGCCCCCTGACATCCTGCTCTAGGTATGGGGCCCCCTCACACCTTGCTCTGGGGACCCCTGACATTCCATACTAGATCAGGGACCCCTGACACGTGCTTGAAGAGCCTCATGAATCCTCCTTCACAGGCCTCCTCAGTTTTACATATCTTAATCCTTTATCTAATTGGGTGATGATAGATTAAGATTGGTCTTTCCACCAGGCTGTCATCTCCATCAGTGCAGGGATACAGTACTCCAGAACTCAGTAAAGTACCTGACACAGAATGTTTCCAAGGGGAATGAAGGAAGAAAATGAGCTGATGTTGGTGATAACCAGCTTGAAACACAAAACATGAACTTTCTGTGTGTGAGCTGAGTAACTACAGACGCAAATGTATAGATATTCATTTTGAAAATGTGCTTGCAAGTAGAGGTTGACCCCTGGACTGCCTAGAAGATTCTCCCAGGCAACATGTTAAACAATAACAGAGCATTTCTCCAAGATTTTGGAATTTGGTTATTATGTTTAATGTAAGTGCCTCACTGTTCATTCTATTACCAAGGAAACTCATCAACACAAGTGCCAGAAATAAAAGACATATTAATGAAAATGAAATTCAGATAATATGTTTATTTGCTATCAAATAAGCCACCTTTCTTCTTTTTAAGCCTGAGTGCTTTTACCAACTCTGTATGTAACATTTAAAAAATAATATTCATTTGCATTTTACATCTCAATTGCAGTTAACATCTGAAGGATTAGAGACAAATTGTTCTAGCTGATAAGTACTGAATTAAACTTGGAGAAACATTATTTTTATCTGATGACCTTCATCATGGTGAATCTGTCTAGGTTTTAGTACAAATCAAATTTTCAAATACAGTAGAGAGAAGTAAGAAGATATGACATTTTATCTCTGTAATAATTTTTTGGATTCTCAAGACTTATTTAAAGCTTATTTGGCATCAATCATTTTAAAACTCAGTCTTAAATTTTTCTTCAAAAATGAATTTTTAGCATGCCATATAATTCTAAACGAGAATAAGATTTGTTTGAATTTATGGATGAAAGTTGATTTCATTAAGCCGAAGCTTTCCCATTGAAGGTTTTTATTATAAGTGTATCACACTGGGAAATTGGATTAAAGAAATAACCTTTACCATCAAATCTATACACATATGTGAAGTTGTTTGTCAGCATAGCATGACAATGGAAAAATAAAATGAAGCATTCTGAGCTAGAAATTTAGAGATATCACTCTTTCAGAATGAACACCTCAAGTTTACAACTATTGTAAAGGAAAGTCATGAGTTTTACAGGCAAGACTATTTTTTCTTAATAGGCAGTTAGTCAGTGCAACAAGTAGAACAGCGTGATTTCAGAGGTAAACAGAGAAGATAAAAAAGAAAGTGTCTGTGTATTTTTTTCCTCTGTAAAGTTCAGATCATGCATCATTTCTAATGAGCTTGATAAAGCATAGCAAGGCAAATGTGCTGAAATTCATCATGTTTCCTGCTTCAAAAGTGACAGGCAACCTAAGGGGAAAAAGTCTTTATTTTGTAACAATAAAAAAAGAAGGTGAGATAATCACATTTAAAACAATATCTAATCACATTTAAAATAGTTTTGTTATATTGAGAATTTGTTTAATGCTGTACCAAAACTTACTATTAGCACCTGGAAGCAAGCAATTTGATTTTTATATTAATCTAAATGTTGGAGAAAAAATTTCTATAGAAACCTCTTCAAATTTTGAAGAGTGCTATGCTTATAATGTGAGAAATCAGAGCCATGTTTGCAGTTGTTAGAAAGGTAACATGAACTTTCATGCTATCCTGTTAAATGGTATGGCATAAATAATCTGAGTCTAAATGAAATCCATTCTGTAGAGAACCAGTATTACTTACATTAATTTTCTGAGGCTGTTTGCTTATTTCTAGAAACAGTTCAACAAAGCACCATTTCCAAATAGGTATCGTTTGGCTTCCATCATTCCCTTTGGAAATCAATCATATTTTCTTGCAATATGGACCCGTGCATCTTAGACCTCACACAGAGAGAAGAAGTGTTAGGAACTAACTGACTATATGGGACGTAATCATATGTTTCATGCCTCAAGTCATTCTATCTTATCTGCCAGTAGGCGAGGGAGGATGGAACATGATTTGATCATTGTAAGAAAAGCAAAACTACTGTCAAAAAGAAATGCTAATTTGCACAGTCTCAAAACTCTGAACCCACATCTGATTACAAAACATGCCATTTTTTATAATGGTTAAAGAAGGCAATTTGTCTTTATTAAGAAGTTTAAAGATCATGTTTATTTAAAGTTATTATCTTCACAGTAATGAACAAATCACAGGAATGTTATTCAAGGGAAGTAGCTCTTTTTGTTTGGAATATAGGAAGTATCTTTACACAAAATTTAAAATATAGAGGCACATTTCATTCTAATTAATTACAAATAATGAAGACACTAAATTTTCACACTGAGGTGCTGAGGCTCAAGAGCTTCAGGGTTAAGATGGAGACTGTTCTCTCTAGCTTTCTTTGCATGTTAGAACACATTATGTTTGGTAGATTTAGGGGGGAGAAAGTCCTGTGGGAATTATAGTAATTGATTTTATATGGTATGAATAGACGCCTACTTGCAGAGCAAATTCTGTCATTATATCCTTATCATTGGCCTTTTGTTTAATGGCATTCTGCCCAATCTACTTGCCATTGAATAATTAATATGCCAAGGCATCTTTCAGGCAAACTTTGTTTCTTTCCACATTCAAGAAGAGCTTCCCTTGTCTCTGTCTTTGAGTTTTTTAACAAGAGAGAAAATGATAAATACAATTATTAAAATATATCTGGTCAACTCAAACTTATTCTATATGATGAAAGAAGTTTATCCATCTCACAAGTTTATCCTTCTGTATTATCACCCAAAGTAGTGTTACTTGAAGGACTATGATATTTATTTCTTCCCTCTGCTCCTTCAGATAGAAGAAATTGAAACTCCTTAGCTGGTTCTCTTTCCTGCTCCTGCTGTTGCTCTAGAATCAGTGCAGAGGATGAAGATGGCAACACTTCTCTAAAGGATGGACTCATGGTCAAGAATGCCAGGTATTCCCCAAGGAGACTGATCAGTAGCATGTCATCCTTCTATCATGATCTGGGGACATTTTCCATTTTTGCGAATGTCCTGTCTGATCCCTAAGTTTTTTTTTTTTTTTTTTTTTTTTTTTTTTTTTTTTAGCACTCGATTCAAAGGAAGACATTTGGAGGACTATAGTACATATCCTTAAATGAACTATAGTTTTTGACATTCCTTCTTTTCGTTTTGATCCCATTTTCTCCCCAGAGACCATTATGTCCTTTCTTTTAGGATAGGACACTTTTACATTTCAACCCATGGTTCCCACTTGGATTATTAAATCTTTCTTCTAATGTCTTAAATAATTACTTCTGTTTATTGATGTAAGTGTTCATTGTGTTATACCTTCATTCCTTCCCACTTATTCTTCAGTGAATAAAGTCTGATAGTTTTATCTTTCACATTCTTAAAGAATCAGTGATTACAACCATTACTTTTTGTTAACTTTCCATTTCTTTTCAAAGGCTTCTCAATTACACAGAACTACAAAAATCCAGAGGTTTTTGCTATGAACTTCTAGGTCCCCACAGAAACTGAACTACAATGCACAGTTTAGAGTTTCAAAAAGAAGTGGCAAAACAGTCTGTTTTCACTCCATTAAATAATACTAAGATTAGAATTAATTTTAACACACATGGTATAGTTTAACATTCAATGACAGAAGAAAGTCCGCTGGGGTACATGGTGAAAGCTCTCCTGGAGTAAGTAGGCTGAAGGGAGTTAGTACTTTATATACATCTTTGTTGATGGGGCTGGGTTGACATGACTCACAGGTTGTCTACAATTTTGATGAAGACAAATAGGTACTTTTGCGGGGGCTGTGGGAGGGTTAGGAAGGTCCTTGACAATGGTGCAATCCACTAAAGATGTTATTATCTGGTCTTTCCCTATTTAATCATGGGCACCAGGCCTTCCTTCAGTGTTTCTTCTGTCTTTTGTTTTTGGTTAATGCTCTCCCTGCCAGATCTGCCAAAGGGTTATTGTCAGGCAGCCAAAGAAAGCTTGTGTTC
The DNA here is from genome assembly GCA_024291935.2 of Okapia johnstoni. NCBI lineage: Eukaryota > Metazoa > Chordata > Mammalia > Artiodactyla > Giraffidae > Okapia > Okapia johnstoni. Next base: position 9,027,339 of record CM044326.1, read on the forward strand.
CAGTAAGACTGTCACTGGTGGGGGCTTGCCCATGGCTCCTCAGCTGCCCTGTTAATGTCATCACACTCTAGGTGCGGTGTGTGGGGAACATATGGCCCAGCAGTGGCCAGAGGGCATGTTTCTTAAACTACAAGTCTGCGGCCTTTGGGCTGAGACTGGCAGGCTTTGGAACATCAGCTGGGATTTAGCTGGAAAGAAGCCTGTAGTGTCTGTGTGGCTCATGCTCGCTAATCTCTGAATTGTTCTTGAGTGGCACTTTCAAGTGGCACCTTTTTCTGCTTCCATTCCTGCAGCAAAAATTCAAAAGCAAATCATCCTAAGTTTGGTCAATAAAGTCACATGCAAGAGGAAAAGGATACCTATGTCCAAGCTCTAGTTCTGGCTTGAGGATTTGGGGAACTGCCAAGTATTTGAGCTTCTACTAATTCTGCTAATGAAACCGATAATCTAGCAAAGTATCTCTGTTGTTTGTAAAGACAAACTATATAGCTATGATGCCCTGTCAAGAATGTGCCATTTCCAAGGCTAGACAACACACATCTTTCAAATGATCTTGAGAAGGCATGGTGGCCACTCAAGGTGTTATAAAATAAAAAATAAGTAAATATATTTCCTTTTGTATTATAAGTGATGTTAAGTGAAAGTCGCTCAGTTGTGTCCGACTCTTTGTGACCCCATGGACCATACAGTTCATGGAATTCTCCAAGCCAGAATACTGGAATGGGTAGCCTATCCCTTCTCCAGGGGACCTTCCCAACCCAGGAATCAAACCAGGGTCTCCTGCATTGCAGGCAGATTCTTTACCAGCTGAGCTACCACGGAAGCCCTATGATGTCAAAGTTACCGAAAACTTTAACATCAAAAAAAATGACATTCAAGCTGAATTTATTTAGTGTTTCTTGAGGAGGCATTGGAAAACCAAATGTCTTGGCTTTCCTTGATAGAACTATGGGAGTGACAGTCAAGCAATTTTGCTTAGGGATGCTTAGGAGACGGATTTATTTCAACCAGGGCATAAAATTCTGTGAAAGCCTTTTTCTTCCTTGCTTCCGCTGCTGCCTGTTCTTCTACCCAGATGGGTATCAGAAAGTGGGACTCAGGTTTGGGCCTGCTGAGGGAGAGGAATACTTGGTGTAACTATTTAAAACTGGATTTTTGCTATTTGAATGTAGGAAACCTAATTACACCCTGGTAAATTCTCTTCAGTCTACCAAACACAGAAAAAAACAGTGACAGAATCTGAAAGGCCAGAAAAGAGAAAAGAGTTCCTAAGACCTAATGAATCCAAACTAAACACCTCTCCACAGAAATGTCAAACATTTCTCTTAGCACAAAACAAGGCTTAAAGAATTCCCTGCTTTTGTCTCTGGCCTAATTCCTTAAGCAGAGAGGGGGATTTTCCTCTGGGAGTGTTATTTCACAAAGAACGAAACAGCAAATAAACAAAAGACTCTCAAAGAGAGAGAGAGTATAAATAAAATTCATGACTCTTTAAAGAGTTTACACTGAAAGAATGTGGAGGATTATTTACAATTAAAGCATAGCCTCTAGAATACAGTTATTATATATCTAAAACAAAGAATAAGAGTTCATTTCATTGGGTTCACAAGAAAATGCACCTGGTGTTCGAATGAATTATGAAACTTCATTTTCTCAAGATCTTTTTATGGTCATTCTGGTGATATTTATGTTTAAAACTTTTTACACAATTGATAAACCGTTTTGTAATTCATTGATACCTTATTTTGTTTTACGCTGCAGGTGATATGAATTGCTACTTGATTAAAAAAGTAAATCAGCCTGAAAGACAAAGTTCCAAGAAAAAAGTTTTATTGTGGATGCATCTAAAAGGAAATTTCTACATCTCACAAACACCTTTAATATGTGTGTTCAGTGGTAAAAAAAAATATTCTTTGGGTTGAACAAAAGAAAAGTTATTTTTTTAAGCTATTACAGAAAAAAAAGTTTGAATTAACAGAAAATAGGAGAAAGAACAAGTTTAGAGCTATCTAGCAAATCCTGTGATAATACAATAGGATAGTTAATAACAGAAATGAGGTTAGATAAGGGGTAAGATGAATATGAAACAAATGCAAGATTTCAGTATTAATGTAATAGGCAGATAGAAATAAGTGGTTATTAAGATAAAGAAGCAAAGGCTAAAGAAACCACTTGATTATAAATTATAGAGCAATTAGCCCTCTTTTCAAGTGTGTGTATGTGTGTTTACTAGGCATTTGAATTCTACTTTGAGAGTGACTTCAAAAAAAATGTGGATGATAAAGTTAAAAGCTATGGTACGAGGGCCACGTAGACAATGCAGGTTAAAGGTAGGGTCCTAGGAAAAGTAGGATCTTCTGGAAGGCTTAAGGCATGGGCCTGGGAGATGGGCTGAGGATTTAGGCACTTGCAGAGTTTACGGCAAAGTTTAGATTGAGTCTTATCCTGACGTGCCTGTCTCAGTGAAATATCTGAAGCATTTGGCCCCACGAGATTAAAAGAGCAGTGCTTATATTTAGCATCTGCTGCCCCCAACTCCAACTTTGCTACTAATAAAATTCAGCTCTATGGAAAAGAATTTGAATTCCAGCTGGGCGGTTTTCAAAATAAGATGAAAAGTTAAGCAGGCAATTGGTGTGTATTTAGGGCTCAAAACACCTTGCCCCCTAGAAGACTTGAAGGAGTTAATCCCTTCTCAAGATAATCCACTAAAGAGCATCCTTCATTATGATGTTAAAAGCAAGGATCAGTGCCGGGGAATCTAACAATAGGACAGGGGGCTTTTCAGGCCCAACCACATTCTTCCCAGGTTAGAAACAGAAACTGCTGTGATTCCAGCTGAAAAATAGAGCAGGACTTTTATGTTAAATATTCAGATGGAAAGACGGGGGAAAAATCTACCCCATTAACAAAATTCCTCATTGGATAGATTTTTGGGGGAGAGTAGTCCTTCTGTGTGTGTGTGTGTGTGTGTTTTCTTTAATGAATATACTGTCAGAAAGGAATAGCTACAACTCAACAGTTACACAGTTTGGAAACACTTTTGATTTCATAGAAAAGTGAATTTTTGATTGAATTGTATGAAATTATTGCTCTCCCCCACTTATAGCCCCACCCCTCCATAATACATTCAATGAACACAAAACTCATTATCAACTTTTATTAAAAGCTATATGCTAAAGCTGTTATTTGGTCAAAATTTGATCCTGTGCTTCAAATTTATAGTCATGTTTGATTTCTCAAAAATTCTTAATTATTTTATATAAGAAGACAAAGTATTTAGTGTTTATAAGCAAATGAATCTAAAATCCAGATTTAAAATCTTGTTTCTACTACATCTTATAGTATTGGTAATTACAATTTACTGTTTGCTATTATTTTCAAAATATTATGTAAGAAGATAGTTTCAAAAGTTAAAAAAAAATCCTATAAATTGTTTAATACAAACACATATCTGAGGTAAACAAGAATAACTTGGCCATTCCAACCTATAGGAAATACTTTATTCTCTTTTTTCTTTCTTGTTAAAACCGTAAGTATTTTTGGTGAAAGGCGTATTTCTTTTTAAGGACCGTCATCCTTACCAAATTGAAATAAGACAGGGAAAGATACTTTTAAAAGTATGTTTCAAGTGGAATCAGCAGCATTCATGAATGTGTGTTTGTATGTTTCGCCTCACACAATCTCTTTTGTGCGCCTGTGGTGTCCCAGGCATCTGGGCTCTGAAGGCCCCGAGCTGTGGTTACAATCCTCAGGAGCTGAAGATGAGCAAGCATGTTCTGGAGAGTACAGCTGGGCATGTGACGGGGTAGTAGTAAATCACTGGAACCAGAAGAGCTTTTTAGAAAAGAAAGAAGCAAAGGCGGCTGTGATTTATATTTGGATGGGCCAAAAGAACCATCTGGAAACGTTGGTAAGACAAAGAATTTGAAGAAGAGAAAGCATATATGATACATAAATAGGAGCCCTTTGAAATATGGTCAAAGACCTACTATTCGAAATATCAGAAGCCAGTATTTTATTTTGCTTTATTTTTATTGGCATATAGTTGATTTTCAATATTGGGTTAGTTTCTGATATGCAGCGAAGTGATTTACTTTCATTTTCTTTTTTCAGATTCTTTTCCCTTATACTTTATTAAAAAATATTGAGTATAATTCCCTGTGCTATACAGTAGGTCCTTGTGTCCTTGTTGGTTACCTATTCTGTATATAGTCATGTACATATGTCAATCCCAAATTCCCAAATTATCCACCCCCACCACGCTTTTTCCCTTTGGTAACCATAAGTTTGTTTTCTATGTCTGCGGGTCTATTTCTGTTCTGTACGTAGGTTCATTTATATCCCTTTTTTTAGATTCCACATATAAGTAATATCATATGATATCTCTTTCTCTGACTTACTTCACTTTATATGATAATCTCTTGGTCCATCCATGTTGCTGCAAATCACGTTATTTCATTCTTTATAACTGAGTAATATTCCAGAAGCTAATATTTTAAATAAAATTTTATTAATATTTTATTTCCCAGAGAAGCAACATGGAAAGAGAAGAACCATTGAGGTTAGAATTTCAGCACTTGCCGATGATATGACTTGCTTCTGTTTCCTTATTTATATTCTCCGACAGCATCTACACGTGAAGTGTAGGTTAATATGAAGATTCTCAGAGGAAACACATCAAAACCTACATTGTCAAAATACTCTGGTAGTAAAGAACAGAGGCCTGAATCTTGGCAGATGGTGTATGTATTTACTATGTGAGTTTGGGCAAGGACGCTCATCTTCCTAAACCAGAGTCTGGTTATCGGTGAAGTGAGAACGGTACCAGCTCATAGGACTGTCAGGAAAATAAAATATGGCCCATAAATGATGCAATGCGTAACCTATAATGAGCCCTTGGTTAAGTTTAGAAAAAAGAACAGAAATATATACATATGTTGCACAGTGTCAAACATACGTCAAATGCACAAGAAAACTTAGATTCTCTTCCTTGGAAACATATACTTTCTTTTTAAAAATTTTTTATTTTACTGTCACTTGCCAAAACCTTTTAGTCTTTTTCATTTTCCTCTTATCACCAAGCTTTTAATCTCTCTTTTTAATCAAATGAAAGAGTCTTTAAATTCTGTAATGTTTTACAATTTTCAAAAGTTTCACAGACATCGTTTTATATTCATATAATCCCTTAGTAAACTTTTTTTCCCCTGCCCTTATGTTTCTACTCCCCCCTTCCTTCTCCCCACTGGGAATCACTAGTTTGTTCTATCTGTGAGCCTGCTTTTTTGTTTTAGTAACTAGTTTGTCATATTTTTTAGATTCCACGTATGAGTGATATCATACAGTATTTATCTTTCTCTGCCTTATTTCACTTAGCATAATATCCTCCAAGTCCATCCATGTTGTGACAAAGGCAAAATTTCATTCCTTATATGTCTGAGTAGTATTCCACTGTGTGTGTGTGTGTATATATATATATCATATCTTCTTTATTCATTCTTCTGTTGATGGACATTTAAGTTGTTTCCAAAGGAAAATATATATAAGGTTGATTCAACGGATGTAATTGTTGCTGAAAATTTTGCTCTTCTAGCCAAAGTATTTTCCTAGCCTATATACCTGCAGTTGAGTTTAATTAAAAAGATTTTAAAAATAATTAATGTGAACTCATTGTCTCCTCATCATATATTTACTGAGCTGCCATTTATCATGAATAATGAAGCAGGAGTTACATCCACTTTGCTTTTTTATCTATTGTTACCTTATTTAATCCTCCTAACATTCATGTAAATTTACTAGTCCCAAGTTTTCTTTTAATAGATGAAGAAACAGATTTAAAATGTGTCCTATGTCCAAAGCCATAGAGCTGGTGAGTAAGTAGCAGAAGCAGAACTCAAGCAGAACTCAAGGCTTCTTCTCTAGATGTCTTCTCCATGAAGCCTTGAGAAGGCATTGAGGTTCCCTTCCCACTTATTCCCTATTTGGACAGAAGAGCCTTATAGTCTCCACAAGAGCCTGTGGTACATCAAGTCTGGAGGAAGGCTATTCTCCTGGAGGAGCCAAGGAATTCTGCTTGTTTCAGTTTCTGGTTAGCCCTTTTAAAAAGTCATTGATTTATGGCCCTTTTATCCTATCTTGTTTAAAAAAAAAAAAAAGTACAATATGAAGAAGCTCCTATTGGTCAGAAGACAGAACACATTTCCATGGTCAAATAAATAATTTAAGCCGCCGATTATCACAATTAAAAGCCAGTTTGGGGGCAAGTCTGCCCTGGGCTCCATCTGCCATCCAATCACAGATTATGGCTTGTATGGATGGATTTCCAGCTGTGGGAGCACAGAATCATTGGTGAAATAAGAAAAGAAAAAACTAAAGATGTTAACAGAGTAAGATATTGAAAATTTACCACCTACCATAGTATTTGTCATTAGTTTCTCTTCCTTGTGATTACATGTTTGTACAAATGCATTTAAAATACATTCAAGAAAGAAATTAACAGAAATATTTTTCAAATAAGTGCCATTTATACCAATAATAGGACATATATATCTCATAATTACTATTGCTCACATCTATATTGTGAGGTAAGCAAAGTTGAAATGAAATAGAAGCCATATTTTAATGTGTGCTCAATCACTCAGTCATGTCCAACTCTGTAACCCCCTGAACTGGCCCAGGTGGTGCTTGTGGTAAAGAACCCACCTACCAATGCAGGAGACTTAATATGTTTGGATTCAGTCCCTGGGTTGGGAAGATCCCCTGGAGGAGGGCATGGCAACCCACTCTAGTATTCTTGCCTTGAGCATCCTATGGACAGAAGAGCCTGGTGGGCTATGGTCCATAATGTCACAAATAGTCAAACATGACTGAAGCAACCTGTCATGAACATAGAGACTGTAGCATGCCAGGTTTCTCTGACAATGGGATTTTCCAGGTAAGAATACTAGAGTTGGTTGCCATTTCCTCCTCCAGGAAATCTTTCCAACCCAGGGATAGAACCCATGTCTCCCTGTCTCTTTTGTCTCCGGCATTAGTAGGTGGATTCTTTACCACTGTTGCATTTTTTTCTAAAAAAATAAATAATGCAGTTAAAGTGTGTACACACCAGCTGTCTACCAATTAAGATATTTTAAATTCAATTATATGTTAAATTATGAAAGCCACAAGGGGCAGTTTGAGGATTACTTTTGACATCTAAGAAATTTAAAATGTTTTTTGATAATTATAAAACATCCAAAACAGGTTAATTTTTGTAACTAAGAAAATTACATGATTAAAAGTGAGGACTATTAAAAACACAAACTGTTTTTTCTAAAACTTTACACAGCTGGAGAAAATATTTCCTATCATGTCCAGAAATAACTTCTATGTACTTATATCCAACTGGCATATCTCAAATTATTTTTACACCTCCAACCATAAAACCTACAATGGCAAGCAAACTGTAAGATGACTACCCAACGATCATAGCCTCCTGGTATTCACACGCTTAGATAATCCCCCTTTCCTTGAGTTTGTGTCTGTGGCTTAATTCTAACAAATAGTGAAAGTGAAAGTCGCTCAGTCATGTCTGACTCTTTGCAACCCCATGGACTGTATAGTTCTCCAGGCCAGAATACTGGATTGGGTAGCCTTTCCCTGCTCCAGGGGATCTTCCCGACCCAGGGATCGAATCCAGTTCTCCCGCATAGCAGGTGGATTCTGTACCAGCTGAGCCACAAAGGAAGACCTCTAACCAATAAAAATGCAGCAAAAGTAACAGATATTACTTCAATGATTATATTACATAAGATTTTAACCTTTGTCTTGCAAGGTAACTTTATTCCTTGCTTGCTTTGTTGAAGCAAGATGCCACGTTGGAAAGACATATGTAGCAAAGAGTTGAGGGCAGCCTTTGGCTAACATCTAGGCAAGAACTAAGTCTTTCAGTCCACCTTCTCTTCCCCTGCCAATGATGCTGATTGACAACTGTGTAAGTGAGCCTAGAAGTAACTTCTTCCCCCATTGAAACTTCAGATGAGATCCCAACCCTAGCCAACATCTTGACTGCAGTTTTGAAAGAGATCCTGAAACAGCAGATTCAGCTAAGCTGCATCCTGATAACTAACCCACAGACTGTGGGATAATAAATGAAAATATAAAAGGGTTAATCACTCTGTCATGTCCCACTCTTTGCCACTCCATGCACTGTAGCCCGCCAGGCTCCTCTGTTCATGGAGTTCTCCAGGCAAGAATCCTTGCATAGGTAGCCATTCGCTTCTCCAGGGTATCTTCCGACCGAGGGATTGAACCTGTGTCTCCAGTGTTGCAGGCAGAATGTTTACTGTAATATGCATTGTTTAAGCTGCTAAGTTTGTAACTTTTTATGCATCAATAGATAATGCCGAACACACACACATACACAAACGAACACTATTCCGTTTTCATGCTGAGGAGAGCTCCGTGTGTAAGCCTATTCATGTGGCTTTTAAAGTAACTTAGTTACTTTTCTTTCTATGTCCATGACCCACGTTTGTATTCTTCAGGTTCTTTACAAGCCTAAACTCTGAGTATGTGGAGAGGAGTCAAAATGGCATCATTCTTGCTGTTCAATCGTTAAGTCATGTCTGATCTTTGCAACTCCGTGGACTGCAGCACGCCAGGCTTCCCTGTCCTCCACTATCTCCCAGAGTTTGCTCAAGTTCATGTCCATTGAATCATCATGGTATATGGGCATTACCATGTACTTCCATCTCTTGATTGAAAAGTAATTCTAAAATTTATCTTAAGGAAATATCTAACAAGGTGACGAGAATATCCTTTGCAATGTTGTTTATCACTGTAAAACTGGTAACGACTTGAATGTCACCTCCTTTAAAAAGTAATTTGATAATGCTGGTGTGTGTGTGCATGCTAAGTCACTTCAGTAGTGTCTGACACTGAGGCTCTATGGACTGTAGCCCACCAGACTCCTCTGTCCATGGGATTCTCCAGGCACGAATACTGGAGTGCATTGCCATGTTCTCCTCCAGGGCATCTTCCCTACCCAGGGATTGAATCCACGTCTCTTAAGTCTCCTGCATTGGCAGATGGGTTCTTTACCATTAGAGTCATCTGGGAAGCCCAATAATGTTGGTGAAAGTGAAAGTTGCTCAGTTGTGTCCCACTCTTTGTGGTCCCGTGGACTTTACAGTCCACGGAATTCTCCAGGCCAGAAAACTGGAGTGGGTAGTTTTTCCCTTCTCCAGGGGATCTTTCCAACCCAGGGATCGAACCCAGATCTCCCGCATTGCAGGTGGATTCTTTATCAGCTGAGCCACAAGGGAAGCCCAGATAATGTTGGTATCCCTCTGCAAAAAAATAAAAAGAGCTACTAAATGAAATAAAATGTGCTTTCAGATATGGAAAGATGTTTCATGTCTATTGGATTTTTTTTTTTAGTTGGAAAAACTTATCAAAAACAAGTTAAAAACTTCTCTTACACATGTTATACCTGTCTAGAGGTTTTACTAAAGCATTTTCACCAGTTTTACTGAGATATAATTGACATATGTAAGCTTAAGGTGTACATCCTATTGATTTGGTACACTTATATACTGCAAAACTGATTACCACCATGATGTTAATGAACACCAGCACCACATCACATAATTAATACAGTCATGTCTGGCAGTATCCACAGGAGCTTGATTCTAGGACCCCTGTCAGATAACAAACCCTGAGGATGTTCAAGTCCATTATTTGCATGTAAGCTAGCACATCCTTCCATATATCTTTAATTTGTCTCTAGATTACTTATAATACCTAATCCAGTGTAAATACTATGTAAACATTGGTGAGTGTGCAGTACATTCTAGGTTTACTTTTTGGAATTTTCAGGTGGTTGAATCTGAAAATGTAGAACTTGCAGATATGCAGAGCTGACTACATTTCTTTTGGGGGGTGAGATCATTTAAAATCCACTATCTTAGCAACTTGATTGTATATAATACAGTCATCATTGTTTAGTCACTCAGTCATGTCCAACTCTTTGCGACCCCATGGACTGCAGCACGCCAGGCTTCCCTGTCCTTCATCATCTCCCGGAGTTTGCTCAGACTCATGTCCATTGAGTCTGTGATGCCATCCAACTATCTCATTCTCTGTCATCCCCTTCTCCTCCTGACTTCAGTCTTTCAGGGTCTTTTCCAATGAGTCGGCTCTTCGCATCAGGTGGCTAAAGTATTGGAGCTTCAGCTTCAGCATCAGTCCTTCCAGTGAATATTCAGGGTTGATTTCTTTTAGAATTGACTAGTTTAATCTCCTTGCTGTCCAAGGGACTCTCAAGAGTCTTTTCCAGCATCACATTTCAAAGGCATCAATACTTTGGTGGTCAACTTTTTTTATTGTCCAACTCTCACATCCATACATGACTACTGGAAAAACCATAGTTTTGACTAGGCAGAAGTTTGTTGGCAAAGCAATGTCTCTTCTTTTTAATATGCTGTCTAGGTTTGTCATATCTAATACAGTATTGTTAACTACATCACTATGCTATACAGTAGATCCCTAGAACTTATTCCTTTTATAGCTAGACATTTGTACTCTTTGACTAACATCCCCCTCTTCACACCCCCCCATTCCCCTGGCAACCATCATCATTCTAGTCTCTGTTACCTTGAATTCAGCTTTTTTAGAATGGATATAGAAGTGATAACATACAGTAGTTGTCTTTCTCTGCTTGACACTTCATTTAGCATAATGTCCTCCAGATTCATTCATATTGCTGAAATGGCAAGACTTCCTTCTTTCTCATGGCTAAATAATATTCCATTGTATGTGTTTGTGTGTATGTGTGTGTATCACATCTTCTTTATCCATTCATTCTTTGAAGGACGCTTAGGTTGTTTCCATATCTTGGCTCTTGTAAATCATCTCTTTGAGATCTTGTTTTCATTTATTTTGGATATATTCTCAACGTGGGATTTCTGGATCATACAATAGTTCTCTTTTTAATTTTTGAGGAAACTATACTGTTTTCCATGGTAGATGAATCAGTTTATATTCCTACCAACACTGTGCGAGTGTTCCTTTTTCTCCACGTCCTCACCAACATTTGTCACCTCTTGTATTTTTGATGATTGCCAAAAATACAAGGTGTGAGGTGATATCTTAGGTTTCAATTTGCCTATCGCTGATGACTGGTGATCAGTACCTTTTCATGTACTTGTTGGTCATTTGTATGTCTTTGGAAAAAAATGCCTATTCAGTTTCTTTGCACATTTTTAGATGGATTGTTTGGGGTTTTATTTGCTACTGAGTTGTCTGAGTTGTCCGTGTATTTTGAATATCAATCCCTCATATATGGTTTACAATTATTTTTTTCCATGCATAGATTGTTGGTTTTTTTTATTTTGTTTTTTCATGTCAGAAGCTTTTTAATTTGATGTAATCCCACTTTTTAATCTTTATTTCTGTTACCTTTGCTTTGGGTTCTATTTTTTTTTAAGTAGAAAAATTCCTGGAAAAATATTTATTAAAATGCTGCTTTTTTCTTTGGATGGACTAAATCAGAGAAGCAAAAATGAACTATCTGGATTTTCTATATTTCTTGCAATGAATATGTCCCTGAAAAAGTATTTCCAGGCTTTCATTATGTTCATATCTTGAGGTGAATTCAAATTATTTCCTGAAAATAAATTCCAATACCGACTTCCGGGCCTGTGCCCATCACCTTTCCTTAAGTGTGCTTTTGTGAAATACTTCTCAACATGGTGCCAATATTTTGTTTTCATAATGAGTTAAGTCCAGTTGTATTTTTTTTTACCTTCATTTATTTCATTAGAGAAGAGGAAAAGAGAAATATCATACCATACCCTCACACCTCAGACCTAGGCTTTAACAAAACCTTTTAGCGATTCACTTTAGCTTTAATAAAGCTTAAATTTACTGATGACATCAAATGATTTTGACCATTAGTGAACATTACCTCCCGTGCTATCCTTTCTCTGTTTGTTGTTGTTATTATCTAGCCACTAAGCCATGTGTGACTCTCTGTGACCCCATGGACTGTAGCCGGCCAGGCTCCTCTGTCCACGGGATTTCCCAGGCAAGAATGCTGGAGTGGTTAGCCTTTCCTTCTCCAGGAGATCTTTCTGACCCAGGGATCAGACCCACGTCTCCTGCATTGGCAGGCAGATTCTTTATCACTGAGCCCCCTAGGAAGCTCTCTCTGTCCTATATTTATGGTCAATTCTTCTGTTAACTAGAGCTCCTGGTATTTTTCTGGATAAAGGTTTAACTGTTAAATAATGGAATAACCAAATATATATGATTCTTTTATATAAATTAAACTATGTACATGTATGGTCAATCTATTGATTTATTAAGGCTCATTTTCAGTAATGCTTATGCCATCTTGATCATGATGTTTGTCTAGAAGTTGACCTATACTTGTTAAACAAGTTGGCTACTGACACCCAAGTGATACATTTACCTTAAAAACATCTAAAACACATTCTATCCAACAAACCACATATATAGTGTCCTTTGAGAAATTCCAACTAGTAATTACTGCTTTTGGCTCTAAGAGGCATTGTTCAAAAAAGTCTGGGAAACACACACACACACACACACACACACACAATTGAAATGACTTAAAAAGTCTTAATTTTTACTTTGTTTTCTGGAAGAGTTATATATGATCTATGCTAACTTAAGATTTATTCAGAACCCTTGGTTTTCAATTTGGTGGAAACAGCCATACGTGTTACAAACACAATAATCTGTGTTCATTCCTTTATGAAATTGAAAAGCTCACATGAAACAAGCATGATTTGAAATTTCATCATAAGGTATGTCTCCAAACAAGGTTCACCTTAGAGCCTACTATTTTCTCTGAAAGGGACTATTTCATTTATCTCACAGCCTAGCTTATCTGGCCTGTGTTTCTTTACTTGGTCATGCCCTCCTCTCACCCCCAGTGGGTCACACTTTCCCCAGCCTCTGATGTTCATTCCTTAGTCTCATGAAATGGGGCTTTCACATGAGGGGCAAACACTTTAGCAGAGGAGGTGCCAGAGTACTTCCTAGAAAAACCACTGGTATCAGACCACGGGGCACCAGTGCAGGCTTGCTGCGGGGCCATCTCCCCCTAACAATTTCTATTACACATTCCTGGTCGTGCACTGAATATTTTACCAAAGACAAGCATCCAGAACACTACACTAGCACAATAAAGCCTTCTCCCCCACCAGCTTCAGAAATGAGTGACGAGAATTTTATTAGTCAAAGAAATGTCTATTGAAGCAACGCAAGAGTGATTTTATTGCTGTCTAAGTGGGAAGCTTTATTGTGTATGTATTTGTTTGCTTTTAATCATTCTGTGATATCCAGATGGATAGTATAGAAATATAGTTTTGTTTTTTTTTTGAAGAAAAGTTCAAATGATTGTCTAAGAGCATTAAGGAATATAATTTAACAAAAATAAGTTTCACTGGTTATGAAGCCTATCTTGAAAAGCTTGAGGATAATGCAAGAGATTTTCTTATTAATTATTAATACTAATCATTAGTTATTATATCCTTTAATCTGGAAGGGAAAACAAGAAACCTGACATTCATCACAAACAATGGCTTTTGTTCATTTGAGCTTTTATAGAGATTGTGTTTTATGGATTTTGAAGGCTGTCTTGGCCTCTTGTGAATATGCCGTATTACTGAATTTTTGGACATCAAGGAAGGTCATGGTTCCTTCCTGACTTCACAATGTCACTGTACAGCTCAGTGAGTTTTTTCATTTCAAACACTGTCTGAAATGACCAATTTCTCCCTGTCTCCAAAAGCCACAGTGCTTGTTAATCAACAACTTTTGAGGCATCTCATTTTATACCAATTATCTCTAAGTCTTAACAGTGTCTCTTTGGTACCAGCATACGTATCATTTCAAGTTTCAGTTCTCAAGTCTGATAAAACTAATAAACCCACACTGCCAGAGGTGGCACATTAAGCTGGTAAAATGGTTTTCATCTTAATTGGATATGAGCACTGTTATCGCTAATAACCCCAGGATACTTCTAATTGGACTCTCTCTCTTTTATTTTTAAAACACTAATCTCATTGACCAGCCTTAATTTCTCCATCCTCCACTCTCTGAACCCAAATCTTAAAATGCAATATAGAAATATTCTAATTTCAGGAAGTTATTTCAGCATTATTTTTTATGTTAAGCCAAAAAAGGTAAACAGTTTTGCAAAAATAAAAGCTCCCTTTTTAAGTTCAGAAAAAGAAATACTAGTAAGACTACTTTATTGATATTGCAATAATGTGCCAAATGCAGTTTAGTTAGCTGCCAGCTTCATCTAAAGACACTTAATTATCAATTTTCAGTAATTTTAAAAAAAAAATATTTTCTTCATTTATTAATTTGGCTGCATCAAGTCTTAGTTGTGACATGCAAGATCTTCATTGCATCATGCGGAATCTTTCACCCATGGACTCTCCAGTTGTGGTGGGCAGGCTTAGCTGCCACGCAGAATGTGGGATCTTAGTTCCTTGACCAGGGATTGAACCCGTGACCCTTGCATTGCAAGATGGATTCTCAACCACTGGACAATGAGGGAAGTCCAAATTTCCAGTAATTTTTAAATGACAATGATCTTCTCTATAGCATTATTTATTGCAATCTCAGTTCAAGCTATACAGCAGAAGGAAACACTATTTTAAAAGTTATCACAAACACAAATACTAGATTTTTATTTCATCTTGGTGACTATATTCATATAGGTATATATATATAGTTATATATATTATATAACTATATATATATATATATATAATTATAGAACTCTGGATGTTGACATAAGGTTAAGAAATGAAAAGACACTTCCCATAGACAGCTGCAGTTTAGTTGCTGGTAAATACACACTGACAAACACAGGATATAAACACATAATGCATTATTCCACAATATCAATTTTAAATTAGGTTTTGGTATATGAAATCAACTTTGATTTTCCTTTTTACTAGTTTTTTTAGATGTGGTGGGCATATGCTCAGTACTAAAAGAATAAGAAGATGCATAAAATCTTAGCGGGCAGGAGGTTGAAAAAGAAGAGAAAGAAAAATCTTTCTGATTCAACAAACCAGCAATCTTTTCTCCAATAAGTGTAAAAACTGAAGGTTGCTCATGCTTCAATTGTTGAAAAATGTCATGTGAGCCCTTCACTGGCAGAAAGAATTCATTTTTAATAAACATACTAATTTTTTTCTGGAGCAATATAGGTTTTATCTGTTGACCGTGGGCCTTTATAATTATCATCACTATTCCCATATAATTAAAAGCCTTTATGTAGATATCATTAAATAATTATGGGTGTGCAAAAGAAATGCTTACCATTTCTTCAGTCCATAAAATGACAATTGAAAACACTATTCATTAATTTATATTTACATTTCTGGAAATTAAATTAGCAATACCTGGGGCACAGTTGAATATAGATCAAAGAATTTTTAGTCTTCCCTAATACCAAAGGTATAGTAACATCACATACACCTATTATGTTGACTTAGGAAATTATGCATCATTGTGACTATAAAAAGATAACCAAATTTTCAACTTTTGTCTGTGTGTATAATATATGCATATATCCTATATTATATGTTGAATATATCCTATATATATGTATGTGTATATATATGACATATGGGTATACATAGTGAAAAGCATATATATACACATTATGTAAACATACATATGTATGTATACACATACATATACCTATGATGGTGATAAGGATGACGATTTTAGGGAGTGCTAAAGGTCACACTGTAAGATGCTCTGATGGTCTCTTTGGGGAATATGTCTAAGTGTGAAACAAGGGCCCGATCTTTAATAAATGCATAATCTGATTATACAAACTTAATCTACATATGCAGTTTAAAAAGATGATTGAAATATAAAGCAGAATATGGTGTTACATGAATCATTAAAACCAGTTACATCTAAAGTTTTGACCAAAGACTCTTACTAGGAAAAAAAAAAAACAACCTACAGCTGCATGTAATCTTGATTTTGTATATACATTTCTATGCATCTTACATGTTCCACTGCAACAAAATGTTACACACATTAAATGTAGACAAAAATAGTAATAGGAAGAATGAGATAAATCAACATCAATGTTGGTAGGAATTTTGATATTCCCACCCATAGGGGCAATTTGCCCACTTTCAAGAGATCTGATACAGATAATACATGTTTTTTTGATGTTTGTTAGTAGATTAGGTCATTGTGTTCTACTTAATAGATGTGATGGGCAAGGACATTCCAGCCTACTAGAAGAGGAAAGGGCACAGAGAGTATTCCCCAATACCAGAGGGTGAGTCCCATCTTACCCTGTAAATGCAGGGCTCTGCCATTCCTTAAACTGTGATGACTTGCATCTTCACAGACCTTTCCCATCACCTACATACCAGACAGTTTTACCCCCAAGATATTGGACTCTAGTCTTTTCCTCTTGCCAAGATTCCAGTCCCTTGTCTGCTGTCTCTGCCATTTCTTCCATTTGAAGAGTTTGCTTTGCAGCTTTAACAACAGTGCTGGATTCATCCTTCTTCCCTAATTACTATTTCATAGTTTGGAAAAGTTAGGTAACTTGCCCAAGGTCAAGCAGGCTGTGATGAGCAGGGCAAGAACTTATGTTGCCTCTACTATTGGTATTGTCTTTAGATTGGGACCAATGTGGTAGTGACTCTACTATTGGTATTGCTTTCGCACTAAGACCAACATGGTGGTGGCGTGCAGAGTATTCATTTAACAGGTCACCTTTGCTGAGATAGGTATTTTGTTGGGCTGTGGGGATATATTGTTAAGTAAAGGCTAGGCTCTCACAGAATAGAAAGTTCATATTCTAAAGGGAAATGATGTGAAATAAACACACCTACAAACGGAGGAAGAGGGAATCTCAGATAGTGGTGAGAGTTTGGCAACTCAAAAGAAAGACCTTGAATGATAAACTAAAACATGATATCTTTGCAGGAAGGGGACAGAGATTTGTTTAAGTGATCAGGAAAATATCTCTGAGGATATGAAATTTGAACTGAAAAGAGCTGGTATGAAAGTCTTTTGACAGAGGATTCCAGGCAGAGGTAGGGCCCCCAGGGGAAGCTTAAGGTGGAAGTTAAAAACTCTAAGATGGAAATAAGACTGCCATGTTTAAAAAGCATAGGAAACAGCTCTGGAAGCTGGTGTGTAGCGAGTACAAGGGTTGGGGAGGGGATAGTGTGAGGTGAGGCACCTTGTAGGACCTAGTTAGTCAGATTAAAGAGTTTAGATTTCATGGTAAATGCATTAGGAAGTCAAGGGAGATTTTTAAGCTGGGGAGTGACATGGTCTGATTTATGTTGTTTAGAGATCGATGACCACCACGTGGAGAATGGACTCTAAGATAGCAGAAGTAGCAGCAGGGGGCCAGTGAGGAGGCTATTTCAGGACTGGAGGCACGAAATGAGAGTGCGGTGGACTAGGATTGTAGCAATAAAGTCAGAGAGGAGTGGTGATGGATATAGAAGGAATTTTGGATGGATCCGTTGCTGGCAGTGGGAAGGAAAAGGATCAGGGACATGTGGGTTTTCAGTTAGAAAAACCCATATAGTTTCCCCCCAAACCCAAAAAACCATATAGTAAGTACAGCGAGTACACTGTCATATGCTAAGATGAGAATAGAAATTTGGTGTGTGGGAAATTACGACATAAGATCTGGCCTTGTTATGGTAAGATCTTTGTCCTGTAGGCAGTTGAATACATGAGTCTGGAGTTCAGTAGAGAAGCAAAATGTAGAGATAGCACTTTGGGAGTTAAGAATATATAGATGTGTCTGTGTGTGTGCTTAGTTGCATCTGACTTTTCATGACCCCATGAACTGTAGCCCACCAAGCTTCTCTGTCCATGCAATTTTCCCGGCAAGAATACTGGAGTGAGTTGCCATTCCCTTCTCCAGGGTATCTTCCCAGTCCAGAGATCAAACCCGAATCTCCTGTGTCTCCTGCATTGGGAGGTGGCTTCTTTACCACTGAGCCACCTGGGAGCCCTAAGAACGGAGAGCTGGTGTTTAAAGCCAAATAAAACCTGAATTAGACCATGTAGAGGAAGTGACTATACAGTCAGAAAAGAGAGAGGATCAGGGTTATTCCAATAATAGGAGATAAGATAGGGAAAGAGGATCTAGCCAAAGGAGCTGAAAAGGAATGGCGTGAATGGGGTGCCATTGTGCTTTCTAAAAGGAAGCCCAGAGGGGACCCAGGCCATAGCTGCACAATCATTCAAGCATCTAATTGAGCATACACTATGGAATAACACGAACTTCCATCTGCGGATATAAAAGTAATTCCAGTAGTCATGTAGGGGTGTAAGAGTTGGACCATAAAGAAAGCTGAGAACCGAAGAATTGATGCGTTTGAACTGTGGTGTTGGGGAAGACTCTTGAGAGTCCCTTGGACTGCAAGGAGCTCAAACTAGTCAATTCTAAAGGAAATAAACCCTGAATATTCATTGGAAGGACTGATGCTGAAGCTGAAGCTCCAATACTCTGGCCACATGATGGGAAGAACTGACTCATTGGAAAAGACCCTGATGCTGGGAAGGATTCAAGGCAGGAGGAGAAGGGGACGACAGAGGATGAAATCATTAGATGGCATCACTGACTCAATGGACATGCCTTTGAGCAAGCTCCGGAAGATGGTGAAGGACAGGGAAGCCTGATGTGCTGCAGTCCATGGGGTTGCAAAGAGTCAGACATGACTGAGCGACTGAACAACAACAAGTAATTGAGACTCACCATCTATTGGGAAAGAAAGATAAAAACATGAACACTGGCAGTGAAATTTGTATCTTGCTTTCCTTTTCTTCTTTAGCCCTGATTGCCTGGCCTCTCAGGAGAGATAGCTTAGATGGGTTGATTGATTTTTTGGTCCTTCTGTGCTCCTTCCCCAAGGTTTCACCACACTGAGACTCAATTCAGCCAGACATGTGGGGAGAGTAACTTGGAAACCCAAGAGACCGTGTGAAGACCTGGTGTGCTTAGGGTGTGAAGAAATGATGTTACAGCAGATCCATTATCTGGGGATGAGAAGGGGATGGTGGGAAAGCAGCTCAGATTGAGTCTAACCTGAGTTTTCTCTCCAGTTTCCTAAGAGAACTTATAGCCCCTTCCAATTCGGTGTCACCTCTATCAGCTCCAGTTCCTCCCCTCCACCTCAAATTTTTCCAGTAAGGTTGGTTTGGGGAATTTAGTAATACCACACTTTGGGAGAATATGAGGAATATTCAACATTTTCTTTACATTTGGTCCTTAATCAGACAGTCCCACCACTGAATCTCCTTTTTGTAGGAAGAGTCTTTGAGAATTTAGAAAGTTATCGTGTATATAATCTATATTTTTAATTCCTGACATCTATACATTTAAGGGGGCTTCCCTGTTGGCTCAGCTGTAAAGAATCTGCCTGCAATGCAGGAGATGTGGGTTCAATCCCTGGGTCAGTAAGATCCCCTGGAGGAGGACATGGCAAGCCACTTCAGTATTCTTGCCTGGAGAATTCCACGGGCAGAGGAACCTGGCGGGCAACAGTCCATGGGATCACAAAGAATCAGACATGACTGAAGCGACTAAGCATACACATATAATGAATACTGAATTTATTTATAGATATGGATATATTCACAGGCATAGAAACAACACTCATATCTGAGTACACATCTACATTTAATTTATGTGCTTGTTTTACAGCTTGTCTTGGGAAGTTTTTAAAAAATAGCTACATGTGGAAATATTTTTAATAGTTACAAGTTTAATTTTTTATCCTCTCCTTGCTTAAATTCCAGAAGTATTTAAGCTAGCTAATCCAAGCAGGCTGATACATCCTTCTTTGCACAATTTTACGATGTTTTCTGTACTTTTGGTTACTGTTCGGCTTATTGGTTGGGTTGGAAATGTCTTTGGCCTTAATCATTTGGCTGTTGGTACTACCAGGCCATTCCACTTGATTGCGTACTTCTCTATAGCCACACCTCTCAAGGCTCCCTTGGCACCATTTTCAGGATTTAAGACAAACTCTTAATGAACCCAGCATTTTGTTTGGCATCTCTATTCAACCCAGACCTGGACCGAGCACTTGAAAAATCCAGCAGTTGGACAGCCCCTGGACTTACCTCTCTCAGGAACACAAATTCTAAGAGAATGTAACTGGCTTTCATACCATGTCTACCCTCCATATTTTTCCTTCATAAAACCTGAGGAAATAATTATTAAAAAATCCACAAAACAGTCATTCATTCTCCTCTGTGTCCTACTTTCCTATATCAGAAATCGATTGAGCTAAACAGACCTCAGGTGGCATATGATGTTTAATATGTGGGTAATGTAAATTTACAAGTGGTTTCTAAAGGACTCTGCATGTAAAACAGGGGTGAAAAGTCAAAATACCTCTCCTGGCAAGGCAAATAAATAAATGACAATGGTTGCCACTTATTGTACCCCTACTGTGTGCCAGAGACATTTAAATTATTCATACACATTATTTCATTTAATCCTCACAAAGGCAATAAGGTTTGCACATCTGTGCGAGAACTTGTAGCTCAGTTTCAACTGTTTCCATGTGAAAATAGAGACCTTGACTTGGAACTCTGTAATTTTTAAAAATTAAATCTCTAAATTTCAAAAAAGCCACATATATTACATATGCATTTATTTTACATATATGCAGTACTTTTATATACACATTATTTTGTAAGTACAATTTATCTTATGTGTGCATTTCATTTCTTACATCATATTATATACTGTGGAAGCCAAACAAGGCACTTCAGTGGGCTGGTGGCAACCTTTGGGCTTAGTAGGCAATAAGGTCTACAGTATGTTCAGGGTGGGTAAGAATAGCCTAGAACTGGGGGAGCTGTTATATCACAGGACATGTGGCCCTTCATTTCCTTGTCCCATAAGACCCTGAGTTGACCTAGAAGCTAGAGGTGCACTGCTAACTAAAGATTTTTCTGGGTTTCAGCTGCATGTCCCTAAGATTTATTGCGATATCAGGGGCTCAATCAGTGCTGTTAAAACTGAACAGTAAGGTGGGACTCCTCATAGAGAAACAGGCACCACACAAGGCTCTTCCTACTATCATGGGAGCATCTGATCCAGAAGTAATTATTTATGCAGTATCCGCAAGCTTCCCTAGTTATGCCTTTATTCACATTAGATAGAAATGCTTGATAAAAATATCAACGAGCATCTTTGAAGAGGATATTTTCAGTTTGATAGGGATCAGTGTCTTTTGGCCGGAGGAGGCAATGGCAACCAACTCCAGTACTCTTGCCTGGAAAATCCCATGGACAGAGGAGCCTGGTGGGCTCTGTCTATGGGGTCGCACAGAGTCAGACACGACTGATGCAACTTAGCAGCAGCAGCAGTGTCTTTTGGCATCTTTTATTTTTATTTCTTATTGAAGGATAGTTGATATAAAATGTATTAGCACAGTGATTCAGTCTTACACACACACACAAACACACACACATACATATATATATTCCTTTTCAGAGTCTTTTCCCTTATAGATTATTATAAAATATTGAGGATAGCTCTCTGTGCCATACAGTAGGTCTTTGTTGGTTATCTCTTTTATACATAGTAGCGTATGTATGTTGATCCTAGTTTTAGCAGTTTTTAAAGCTTGTTCTTCTGAGCTTCAGAAGGCTATGAGAGGCAGGGTAAGGATGCACCACCCCTCCATAAGCCACCCTGGCTGCTTGTTTTTGCTGTATACTTAGGCTCTGACTAACGTTTCTTTTGAAAAAGGGGTTCTTTGGCACTGAGAAAAGTTATCTGGAAAAATTAAGTTCTAGCACTAAAAATTCCAAGCATTTATTTTTTTTTAAATTTCAATTTCCTGCAAAAGTTGTGAGCTTTTCCCTACTCATGAATAAATCCTAGAAAAATAGAAAAGATGCAAATAGTTGGATTAGCCATGTTTTTCTTCCCCTCCACCCCACCCACCACCAGCATAGAACTATAGGATCCAAACTTCTCAGATGGAATTCTGGGATGCTAGGCCACCCCCTAAACTACTGACATACTGTTTTCTTGGCAGGACGGCTTGGTGTCCATCTGCTCGGGAGCACCATGCCAACTGAACCCGGGCCTCACAGGAAAGCCAGCAGCGCTGGGATCCCTCTGGCGCAGCAGCCTCTGGATCAGAGCACACGCTGAGTACAAGAGATCACATTTGTTGCTACTGTAGATAAAGAACAATCAGCAAACATCCAGATCACGGGCCCCATCTCCCAATCCTTCTCCCTTCTAGACATCGGCAACTGAATGTGGAGACCTGGCTGACTAGGAGATGCCTGAGATTTCCTTGTTTGCAAATATCCTTTATGGAAAAGAACAACTGATTTCTATCCCCCCCCCATTTGTAAGGTAAGGAAACCATTTCCTCCAGCCCTGTCTCTAGTCTCCTTACTCTGCCATTGAACCTCTGTGCCGTAGATTAGGCCAGGTCTTATCATAGAGCTAAACAGAAGCAAATAGGTGCCTGGATAATACTTAGACCTTCTTTTGCTTTTCTCTCTTTGTCTGTTCTTTTTCTCCTCATCCCTTCCCTTTTACTTCTGCTGAGGTCTTTGTAGCCTCAGTGAAACAAATGCACTCTCTTAAAGGGAGTGACTGCTGCCACAATCAACCTGAAGTTTGAATGGATATTGACACCCTGCAAAGCTGGCACATATACACACGCATGCACATCTCTGACCATGTAAAATATGTGCTTGCAAGCACATGTTCCCCTGTAGCTTCAGAGCATCTTGTCTGCGGTAGTGCAAGCATCCCTGAGTTTTCTTTTTTAATCAAGGACCCCTTTAATTATCTGCTACTGACTCCCCATGAATATCGTTAATTGAAAAATATCCCACTGCATTTATTAAGTACACTCTGTGGCTTAATTGAAGATAAATAGGGAGTTTCTTGGATTTTACAAAGCATACAAAATAATTGTAGGGCCTCCATCGCTACCTTTGTGAATTCTTAAGAGCTACTGCTGCTGCTGATGCTGCTAAGTCACTTCAGTCGTGTCCTACTCTGTGCGACCCCATAGACGGCAGCCCACCAGGCTCCACCGTCCCTGGGATTCTCCAGGCAAGAATACTGGAGTGGGTTTCCATTTCCTTTTCCAGTGCATGAGAGGGAAAAGTGAAAGGGAAGTCGCTCAGTCGTGTCTGACTCTTAGCGACCCCATGGACTATAGCCTACCAGGCTCCTCCATCCATGGGATTTTCCAGGCAAGAGTACTGGAGTGGGGTGCCATTGCCTTCTCCTCTTAAGAGCTACGAGGACCCCAAATTGGGGATCACTGTTATAACTGAATGTCCTGGACAAAAACTCCGAGGTTTGGACTCTGGTGGAGCCAACAGTCAGGGAATCCAGACCCTTTATTTTCTCATGTGTAAGCCAAGTATGGGCTGCCCAGGTGGCACTAGTGGTAAAGAACTTGCTTGTCAATGCAGGAGACATAGAGATGTGGGTTCAATCCCTGGGTCAGGAAGATCCCTTGGAGAAAGGCATGGCATTCCATCCAGTATTCTTGCCTAGAGAATCCCATGGACAGAGGAGCCTGGCGGGCCACAGTCCGTAGGGTCACAGAGAGTTGGACACAACTGAAGCCAACATAGTACAAGGTGAAGTACAGAAGTGGTTGCAGTCCAAGGCTGCTTCTGACCGCGTGGTTTGACCTTTCCTGGATCTGAGCCCTGCAAGACAGGTAGGCAGATATCTCCCTTGTGGACTTTTCTAGCTCCCTGTTCTACCAGCGTGCTTCTGTCCTGAAGACCATCCTTTGTGTGCAGGCCAGTGGAAATCCAGAAGGAGATCCCAGAGATGAGTAGGAAGGAGCCTAGGGCCAGAAATGAGATCTTCTTCTTGGGAGGTGTTAATCCAGCAACTCACATTTCTACCTCGTAGAGCTCTTAGGGATTTAATGGCTTCTAACATGGCTACATCAAAGACAAAGCAGGATATGGGGCTGTGCTGTGGGTCTCTGGGACCTGTTATCACTACTTAAGTATTTTTTCCAACATGCTATTGAATGTAAGAGTCCACTTCATTATTATTAAACTCAAAACATGCTACATTCCAAAGATATTTTGGAAACAATAGATTTTTGATATTTACTGGTGGTTTCCATCATTTCAACAGACTTACATTGAGGGAACAGCTGGGATCTGCAAGCCTAAACTATAAAACTGGTGTTTAGAGATGAAGCTGATAATTCTCCCACTTGTTTAAAAGATTGCACTTAAGGCAGAGATTTCACCTGAGCTGGTCTCATGCCAGAAGCCAGAGAAATGCACAGACTTGGAAAACTTTGTGACATGTGTACCATATACCTAACACATGGTGTCATTTTTATCTGGGGTCAAAATAAACAGCTATTGAGTGGATATGTTCATGGAGAAAATCTGATCGCAGATGGTAAGTTTGTGTATACTTTCAGAATAACCTTGGTTATATAGATCATGATAAAAATAACACAACTTATAGCTAGTGGAAAAAAACATCTTCTAAAGGGACTAGTAAATTCCTAAGCAACTGGATCCCTTTTACTTAGAATCCACAGGATGAATCTGAGAGATCTTTTTCAAAACTCCAAATTCTGTGATTCTATGTAGATCAAATTAAGAAAATGTTAAATTAGAAATGGATGAGTAGTGTAATCCTTGTTACCAGCAAGTCAGTTATGGCCTGAAGATATGATGTTTCATGTTCAATTCATGTCTGGAAAAAGAAGTTCTAATTCTAACTACCTAAAATGAAATAATGAGGCCAGTTTTATTGCTGTTACAGGTGTATCTAGTATTTGAAATAAGATTGACATGAATGATAACACATCTCTAATCCTATCCTGAATGGACATGAACCAGATGGGCAAGAACACTCTGGTGACCTTTGATAGTGTGAGGTCAGATGGAGAGGGGGCCCAAGGCTTTGCTTTAGCCTGCACCCCCAGAGCTTCCCCCATCATAAGCATTCTCGGCATAATTGGTGCAGTACAGTTTTAGTCATGTAGGGATGTGAGAGTTGGACCATAAAGAAGGCTGAATGCCAAAGAACTGACGCTTTTGAACTATGGTATTAGAGAAGGCTTGAGAGTCCCTTGGACTGCATGGAGAGCAAACCAGTCCATCCTAAGGGAAATCAAACCTGAATCTTCATTGGAAGGACTGATGCTGAAGCTGAAGTTCCAATACTTTGGCCACCTGACGGGAAGAACGGACTCATTGGAAAAGACCTTCATGGAAAAGACTGAAGGAAAAGAAGGAGGTGGCAGAGGATGAGATAGTTAGATAGCATCACCCACTCAATGGACATGAATCTGAGCAAACTCCAGGAGATAGTGAAGGCCAGGGGAGCCTGGCATGCTTTCAGTCCATGGCTTGGCAAAGAGTTTGACACAACATAGTGACTGAACAATAACAAGAGTATTTAAGGTAGAGGGCGAGGGTGGGAGGATGTGGGAGAATGGCACTGAAGCATGTAAATTATCGTATGTGAAATGAGCCGCCAGTCCAGGTTCGATGCATGATACAGGGTGCTCGGGGCTGGTGCACCAGGATGACACAGAGGGATGGGATGGGGAGGGAGGTGGGAGGGGGGTTCTGGAAGGGGAACACAGGTACACACATGGTGGATTCATGTCAATGTATGGCAAAACAAATACAATATTGTAAAGTTAAAAAATAGATAAATAAAATAATTTTTAAAAAAAATTAAAAAAAAAGAGTAAGGTTAAAGATACAGGGAGAAGGCAATGGCACCCCACTCCAGTACTCTTGCCTGGAAAATCCCATGGACGGAGGAGCCTGGTAGGCTGCAGTCCACGGGGTCGCTAAGAGTCGGAAACGACTGAGCGACTTCACTTTCCCTTTTCACTCTCATACATTGGAGAAGGAAATGGCAACCCACTCCAGTGTTCTTGCCTGGAGAATCCCAGGGACGGGGGAGCCTGGTGGGCTGCCGTCTATGGGGTCACACTGAGTCGGACACGACTGAAGCGATTTAGCAGCAGCAGCAGCAAAGACACACAACCCAGGTTCAAATCCTGATCATCTCCATGTAACTTTAACCAATTCCTCCATTCCTGTATTTCAGTTCCTTTATTTGTAAGAAGGTGATTAAAATTGCTTTTCAGTGGAGATTCAATGAAATTATATGTGTCAAGTATCTAATGCATAGTATTTGAGAAACATGTTAATATATTATTGTCACCTGTTTATTTTTACTTACTTATCTTGACACTAAATGAAAAGTTATTTGAGCACTATATAAAAAGAGTGCCTTCATGGACCTAAAACATCACCGGTGATAGAATTATTTTTCTTTCTTAAATTAAAACATTTTCAATACATCAAGAAGAGTGACAATCTATAAAGACTTGAAACCTTAAGTTTTTATTTTTGGCTTGACTTGGACCTGCTTAGTTTTTCTGTTGTTTTTTATATGTTCCCTGACCATCAGGGAATTGGAAAAAGGATTAACCAGCCTAAAAATAATATAGACTTTAGAAATCCACTTAGCTCGAGAATGACTTTCTGAGGCAACTGGCCTTTCCAAAATAAATTTGCAAACACTATCCTTATAAAAAATGAGAATTTGGCGAGGTAAAAGAATTCAGGCCATATCAGCTTGTCATTCCAAATCCTAAAATATTTAGTCTTACTTCAAGATAAATAGCAACAATTGAACTTAAGCAGCTAAGAAAAATAAACATACAACTTCTTGCAAATGTACAAATAACTAGATGGTTTAAAAAATGTTATCAGGAATGTCTTTACTACTAACAAGGTCTAAATTAAACAGTGAGCACAGATAATGTTTGTTTCTGGTGTATGGCCATCCTGACAGAGGGCTGTCCAGCCTCAGGGTAGATGAGGCTTAGCATTTGTGACACTTGGGAGCCACGGATGGATAGATTCCAGCTGTCTGCCAACCAGAGCCTGGCAGGTCTTCGGGAATGTGGTCAATAGTGTGTTCTCCCCAGTCCAAGTCTTGGGTGATAGTAATATTTGAATTGAACCTCAAAGAATGGTTGAATGTTTGTGCGCTTAGTCACTCGGTTGTGTCAAATTCTTTGTGACCCACTGGACTGTAGCCCTCCAGACTCTTCTGTCTATGAGATTTCCCAGGCAAGAATACTGGAGTGGGTAGCCATTTCCTTCTCCAGGAGATCTTCCTGACCCAGGGCTCGAACCCAGGTCTCTTACATTGCAGACAGATTTATTTTTTTTATTTTTTTTTTTTTTTACCATCTGAGCTACCAGGGAATCCCCTCCAGCTGCAAGAAGTTTCCTCCCTTCCTCCTCTCCACCTTCTCCATGGCACCAGTTTCCACACACTTCAAAGCATGAAGTTAGGAAATCATGGAAAATCATGGGAGACAAGATGATCATAGCAAAGTCTGCTTGATGGCTGAAAGTACTGACATGAGAGTGAGTAGTATAAAACCAGTATTGAAGGGGACTCTGAGAATAATGATGATTTCATGAGGTGGTCTTTCTTAGTTACTTGATTAAGTATACATGCTGGAGTGAGCCTTGAATTCAGATCTCTCCATTGTCACCTGTTACCTAAGGCCCTGGGGCATGTGGATGGTGCTCTTTGACAAACATCTCTTACATTTTTTTTTAAAAAAAAGCATGTCAAAATTGCATTGTTGTGAGGCTAGATGATTGATTATTATAATAGTTATTGTTACTACTATTTTAGTTTGCAATATGACAAGTACCTTGCCCTGGGAGATAGTTTTATGTACTTAATATTTACTTTGCATCTAGTTTATCAGTGAATTCAACTAAAATCACAGGTGTCACAGACCTATGTCCTATGATACCCTATTAAATATAAGATATTTTTTCCAACTCAGGAATAAAAAGATATCTCAGGAACCTCTGTTTCAAGAGTTTAATTGGGTAATCACTTCAAGGAATAGCTGGGGTTTTGTTTATAGGAAATGGGTTTAAGAGAATGCTTTTAAGTACATATTTCTTTTCAGTTTGCTCTAACTTGCCAATATCCAGCTTATTGTATACTAAGATTTATTCTCTGTAAAAGCATCAGTAAGTACAGAATTAAATCATAGTCTAATAATTTGAGTAATTGCTATAAAAGGATATTTGTGATAACATTTTTTTAAAATCCAAATTTCTAATAATTTCCTGTTTTCTTAAAGCTCATAATACTTTTGGATTATAACAATAAAGCTGGAATTTTGGTTCTCACTATAAGTAGTGATATCTTAAATAAGAATCATGGTATCCAAAACAAAAACTTTGAAAACAGTTTGAGTTTTAGTCAGAGTGGCAAAAATTAACAAATATTAAAATCTCACTCACTTGCATGTTTTGACATATTTTTTCCCTAATGATAATGTAAATATGAAGGAATCGACTGGCTATCTCTGATATCATATAGTTAGTCAACATAAAGGAAGAAAATTGCCTTAGATCAATGGACCCCTGGATTCAGCAAACAGAACGTAAGAGCAAGATAATATGTTATTGCATTTTCTACCCTTTTTAATGTCTATGTTTGTTGCTATAGTAATGGTTGTGGTTATTTTCCTTGGCAAACATGAAATTTTTGTGGTATTTGATCCAGTTGTTTGACTTCAAAGCTGAAGACATGGCACAAACTGGACCAGTCATATTCTTCATTTTATGAACCATGGTACAGAGGTGAGCACGTGTCCTAAACTGAGCTTATCAGAATTCTCTCTTGCTTGTTTTATTTTATTTTTCTTTCTTTCTCTTTCTTCCTTCCTTCCTCCCTCTCTTTCTTTCTTTCTCTCACTGCAACTAACAGTGGACAAAATTCTTCCTTCTTGGGTTGTTTGAACTCTTCTCCATGACTCAGGATGTACAGTAAAGGATTAGCCTTGGCCAAGGAAAAGTTTAGCCCTTTTTCCCCTCTCCCCCTCCACTTTCAGTGAGGTAATCTTCAAACCCTTGCATTGTCCTTCCTGATACGAGCATCTTTCTTTACCTAGGAGTCTTCAGCCAGGTCAGATAGTCTATGCTAACAACATAGTTTTTGGTGGTTGGTCTTGGGTCATGTGCCCCACAGCTCAAGTTCTAGAGGGGCTGGAGACTAAGATTACTTAGCCTGTCTAGAGACAGCCAACTCCTAATCAAAACTCTGGACAACAAAACTTGAGTGAGCTTCCCTGGTTGGGTATATTCTTTGCATATTGCCACACGTGATCACTAGAGTAACATGTGCTATACGCACAATTCCGCTGGGAGAGCACCACTGGAGGCTTCGTGCCTGGCTTATCTTGAACCCTGTCCCATGCGCCTCTTCATTTTGCTTGTTCTATTTGTATCCTTTCACTTTGGTAAACTATAACTGTGAGAATAATGGCTTTTTCTCAGAATTATGAGTCTTACTAGTAAATTATTGAACTCGAGGTTAGTCTTAGGGACCTCTCAAACATGATACAGGACATCTGTGTTCTCCACACTGGAGGAGGGCCCAGAGAGAGATGAGAGATAGGAAGAATGAATGGAAAACAAGAGAGAAAAAGAATAGTGTCCTGTGTCTAGTTTTAATCCTTGAGACTCTTGAAGGTACATTATTTCCTTAATTCTTTCAGTCTGTGGATTATCCCGCTGCTGCTGCTGCTGCTAAGTCGCTTCAGTCGTGTCCGACTCTGTGCGACCCCATAGATGGCAGCCCACCAGGCTCTGACATCCCCGGGATTCTCCAGGCAAGAACGGTGGAGTGGGTTGCCATTTCCTTCTCCAGCGCATGAAAGGGAAAAGTGAAAGTGAAGTTGCTCAGTCATGTCCAACTCTTAGCGACCCCATGGACTGTAGCCTACCAGGCTCCTCCGTCCATGGGATTTTCCAGGCAAGAGTACTGGAGTGGGGTGCCATTGCCTTCTCCATGGATTATCCTAGTATATGCCAATAATTCAATCCATCCCCCCTCCTTCAAACAGTTTATATTGCATTTCTGAAAAGTTTTAAATTATTATATCATATTTCACTTTCAATTAAGTATAGTTAAAAACATATCACTTCTCACCATTAAAAAAGTGGATGTAAGACAGAAAACAAAATAAGCCTTCAAAGTATTTTTGAACCTATCAATAAAGTTCTTGAAAAATACACTCATTTCAAATCAATTAATCTAGGAATGGGTGTATCACTTTGACAGGTCACTTGAAACCCCAAGTTATTTCTGAAATGCTCTTAAGAATAAGAGATTTGAAAACTGAACTTAGTGTTGTCTACTAATCTTATACTTTTTATAAGAACTGTCTGATATATAATTTTCTACATTTTGGGCTCTCAACATTACTTTTGTGAGATAAGCGACAACGTTCCATCACTGTAGGGCTATAAAGGTAAACACTAGCAGCTTTGATGCTGCTCAAAAGAGACTATTTTTATAGAAAAAGCTACATTCTTCCACCTCAAAATCCCAAACACTATCCCACAGGAGAGCAATTAGCATGTAAAGCCTCTATAAATTGCATGAACACGTAGACATTTATATCATTAGCATGCATCATTTTATTGGTAGAGAAAGGACTACATTTATTACCTGCCTGATACCAGTCCAAGAATGGCAATTAAACTTCCACAAGTGTATCAGAATTGCCTGAGTTTTTTGGAAACCAAAGGAGCTTCATATTTTGATAAAGAAATCTACAGACATTAAAAGCAAAAAATCATGTTTGATGTAAAATATCAGGAATGTTCCCTTTAAAGTGAGGAATAAGACAATGAGCTCCCCTGTTACCCCCTCTAGGTCCTAGGAAGCGCAAGACTTGCCTAGACAGCTGGGAAAGGAAATATGAACTTTAATTATTGTAATGAAAAAATTTTCATGATCATAGTATAATTTGAGGGGATAGTAAGGTAAAAGAATTTTGGAAATTTGACAGATACAAGGTCAGTATTTAAACAGCAATACATGTAATTGATTTAGTCCCTTTCAGCAATGACCAATCAGAAAATGGGATCTTTAAAGGATTCTAGGCCCAATACCCACCAGGTGTCTAAGAATAAATTTAAGAAAATAAATAGACGACCTGTATGGAGGCTATTATACAATAGTATTGAAAGGACACACACAGAAGACTTAAATAAATGGAGATATATTTGGTCATCAGGGAAACACAAATTAAAAATGACAAATCGTTTCAAATTCATCAGATTGGCAAATATAAAAATAAAAAAAGAAGAATTGGATATCACCATATATTAGAGAAAATGTGAGGAGAAGGTAGTTTTCATATACCATTTTAGGGGCTATAAATTAGAACAATCCTGGTAGAGGATAACTTGACAACATTTAACAAAGCTAAAGATGTACATTCATTGTGAATTCCACTTCCCTTTACTTACATAAGAGAAACTTCATCATGTGAATCGTAGCTTGTGACTGTGAAAAACTGGAAACCTGAGTGTATGTCAACAGAAGAATTAATGAATGTGGTTTATTTCTACAAGGAATGGTATATAGAGTTAAGCATAGGGTGTGTTACACCTTCCATTCTCTCATCCATTGTTCCACCATGTTGGCTTCCATTGGTGGGTTTATATTAGTGGTTGACTCTTTGTGGAACATTCCCACCCTCCCTCACTCTTGACTTTTCTGTAGCAGCAGACCCAGGGGATTTTCTGGGTCTTCCTACTGCAAATCCTCTTGTGAGCACTGGATGAGCAGAGGACTGTGAAGTCCTCCACCTTCTTTGCTCCCTCTTAGCTTACACTGCTGGGTCCTTCCACATGGCTGGAGAACATGTGGACAAATGATCCATCTAGGAATAAAACTGTGTCCAGGCTGAGGGTCCTTGTCAATGACACGCAGGGAAGCATCAGCAAGAGCAAAAGCCTTTGCTCAGATCCCAGGGAACTCAGTCTGCTTCTCCTTGAACATTTTGCAACATCATGCTTGCCGGAGATGATCACTGAAAGGCACAATCCAGCACAGTGTTGACATCCTGAGGGTTGGAAACAGAGCATCACTAAGTCTTTGAGACAAGACGGCAATGCTCAGTGATTGCTCTTCCCGGAGGGTGTGGCATTTAGTGCACGACAGGGCTTTCCGTGCGGCTCACTGGTAGAGAATCTGCCTACCAATGCAGGAGATGTTCAGGGTTCAACTCCTGGGTTGGGAAGAATCCATGGAGAAGGAAATGGCACCTGACTCCAATATTCTTGCTTGGGAAATCCTATGGACAGAGGAGCCTGGTGGGTTACAGTCCATGGGATCACGAAGAGCTGGACACAACTTAGTGACTAAACAGCAAAACAACAAGGGTTCTGGTTGGACCCATGTCCTGGGAACCTGAAAGTCTCAGTACCTCTCCTTTGATCCAGGGTTCACTTCTTCTTGGGAATAGTCTGGAAATGTGATCTCCTTATCTGCTTAAGCTAAATGGCTGCATTTCCCTTGAATTACTTGTGTTAGTGGAATGACAGAGGCTCTAGGATCAGGTAGACCTTGGTTTGAACTGTGGCCCTGTTACTTCCCAACCATGTGACCTCAGTCAAGTTGTTTTAATTTCTCTTGATCTTCCCCCTTTTTCACCTATATATTGGGGTTATAAAACATCTCCTATCTCGGTGTTTTGGGGGTGGATACAATGAGACGGGTTTTCCAAGTGACGCTGGTAGTAAAGAACCCACCTGCCAATGTAGGAGACATAAGAGCTGCGGGTTCCATCCCTGGGTCAGGAAGATCCCCTGGAGGAAGCCATGGGAGCCCACGTCAGTATTCTTGCCTGGAGAATCTCAAGGACAGAGGAGCCTGGTAGGCTACAATCCATAGGGTCGCAAAGAGTCGGACATGACTAAAGCGACTGAGCACGTACCCACACACAATGAGATAGCAGTTGTAAGACATCATGCTGGTTCAACATGGACAGGCAAAAAGCATACAAATTTCTGATCCAGCTGACATGTAGGACTGTGGGGGTATTAATAATTCTTAGTCCAAATCACATGTGACTACATTTAAATGAAACTTTTTTTCGCAGGACTGGAGCTGCGAGGACTTTGTATTTCCCCAACCAGATGACTTCTTCCCAGGCACATGGGTGGCTAAATTTACCAAGTAAGTGAAGAATTAAACGAGCCAGGAAGAAAGCCTGCCTCTGGAAATTGAATATCCTTACCTAGGAAAGTTGTAAAAAAAAGTGGAAGTTGCTCCTACTCTCTGTGACCCCATGGGCTATAGTCCACCAGGCTCCTCTGTCCATGGGATTCTTCAGGCAAGAGTACTGAAGTGGGTAGCCATTCCCTTCTCCAGGGGATTGTCCCGACCCAGGGTCAAACCTGGATCTGCTGCATTGCAGGCAGATTCTTTACTGTCTGAGCCACCAGGGAGAGTCTCAAACAAAAAATTAAAAGCTGAAGTCTTCATTTGGAGGGATTTCACCACAACCAGGATTCAGATTCATATTGTTATACTTCTATTAAACATCAGCCTGTCTAGAAACTCCCAATCCAAAGTGAGAGTGAAAGTTGCTCAGTCGTGTCCTACTCTTTGCGACCCCATGGACTAAACAGTCCATGGAATCCTCCAGGCCAGAATACGGGAGTGGGTAGCTCTTCCCTTCTTCAGGGGATCTTCCGGACCCAGGGATCAAACCCAGGTCTCCTGTATCGCAGGCAGATTCTTTACCAGCTGAGCCACCAGAGAAAACAACTCAGTGAAATAAACCAGATGGTGATCACTTCATTTTGATGACTTGGTACACTTGCTGTCTTTAAAGGTTAATCTGAAATAAAGAAGAGCAAGCCTTACTCCTCTCTCCTAGAGCTTCTGTGTAAAGAATGATCATTTCTTTCTGGTCTTTAAGCTGGCTGAGTTCTTTTCATCTGGAAGTTCCCCTGATTGCTATCTTGCCAGTCCCTGCTGTGTGGCAAGGTCAACACACATGGGCTTGATGTAGCTGGATTCAAGTTATGGCCTGGACACTTCATATGTGATGCCACCCTCCTTTACTCTGCAGTTTAGGAAACTGAGCCCCAGAGAAGTGAATTGCCCTTACCAAGGCCTTGAGGTGATTAAACCAGGTAATGTCTGCAAAAGTTCTGGGATACTAAAGGCACAAATAAACAGCAGCTGCTAGTATTATTTTTTTCA
Organism: Okapia johnstoni; assembly: GCA_024291935.2. Classification (NCBI taxonomy): domain Eukaryota; kingdom Metazoa; phylum Chordata; class Mammalia; order Artiodactyla; family Giraffidae; genus Okapia; species Okapia johnstoni. Next base: position 9,061,498 of record CM044326.1, read on the forward strand.
TGCCGTTAACTGCTCTTCTCTCAGGAAAAAACTGAGGAAGGGGTGGGTTATCACCCTTTGCTTCTTTATTTATATTGAAGAAGCTAAGCAACACAGCCAGGCTAATTCTGGTGCACTATGTTAAGGCCTGTGGACCTCCACGGATTAACAGATTTTAGAAATTTACAATTTTTTAAATGTTGTTCTTGAGGATGGTGTGTGTGCTCAGTCATGTCTGACTCTTTCGTGACTCCATGGACTATAGCCCACCAGGCTCCTCTGTCCATGGGATTTCCCAGGCAAGAATACTAGAGTGGATTGCCATTTCCTTCTCCAGGGAATCTTCCCATCCCAGGGATTGAACCCATGGCTCTTGCATCTCCTGCATTGGCAGGTGGATTCTTTACCACGCATTGTTGAGGGGTATGTGGATAGAGGTGTAGCTCTGTAGACAGGTTGGTTAACCTGTTTAATGCCCCAATCTTTGCCTTTTCTTGTACTTCTGACTCCCAGTCTTCTCTTTTTCATTTTCCTCCTTTTATATGCAGAATATCCTCCTTCTTCAACCAATTACTTATCTACAGATGTTGAAATCTAACCTTTTCAAGATAGTTTTCCCTGGCTTAATCCTCATTTCTGTACCATACCCTTTCTCACTGTTGTGTAATCTTGGGTTAGAACAGTAGTTCTTTTGCTCCCCTCAGGGACATTTAGCGATGTCTGGAGACATTTTAACCTGTCAAACTGGGTTGAGGGCATCTAGTGAGTAGGAGTCAGAGATACTGCCAAATATCCTGCAAGGTACAGGACAACCCCCATGGCAAAGAATTATTAAGCTTAAAATGTTAATAGTGCCCAGGTTGAGAAATCCTGAGTTAGGGTGACTGCAGACTTTTTCAATCAAATCTGGACGTTTTGAAAGAGAAAGCCAGCCCTCTTTATGCATCCAGACAAAACTATAATTCAAAATGATACATTCTCCTCTGTATTCATAGCAGCACTATTCATAATAGCCAAGACATGGAAACAAACTAAATATCCACCAACAGATGAATGGATAGAGATGTGGTAATATATACAGTGGACCACTACTTAGCCATAAAAAGAGTGAGATAATGCCAATTTCAGCAACATGGATGGACCTAGAGATTCTCATACTAAGTGAAATAAGTCAGAAAGAGAAAAACAAATACCATATGCTACCTCTTATATGTGGAATCTAAAATACAACACAAATGGACTTTTCTACAAAACAGAAACAGACTCACAGACTTAGAGAACAGATTTGTGCTTGCCAAGGGGGAGAGGGGTGGCAGAGGGATGAATTGGGAGTCTGGGATTAGTAGACGCAAACTACTATATATAGAATGGATAAACAACAAGGTCCTACTACAGAGCACAGGAAGCTATAGTCAATATCCTGTGATAAGCCATAATGGAAAAGAGTATGAAAAAAATGGTATATATACATATATATATATATATATATATATACAGAATCACTTTGCCATTTAAAACAATTTTAAAAAGAAAGACAGCCCTTTTAACAATTAAGTTTAGATAGCAGCTATAAAGGGGGACTAGCTTTGCAGGTATACAAGATCTATGGTCCTCTATGCTGAGCTTGTTTTCTTTTAGAATGATGAGATATTTTTTGAAGGTATAATTTTAATGCACTTTCTTATTTGCCTATGGCCTTTTTCACCAATTAGATTCTTAGCTACCCAAAGATAGGGGGTGTAACCTCTCCTCCTTCTGGGACTTTATACAGAGCACGTACTTGATAAAACTTCTTGACTGGCTGTGGTTATTTATAATCTGTGTTCACAACATTGTCCTTGAGAAAACCTACTATAAACTTTTCAACATTCAATTACATTACACATCAAAAATGTGGGCAAAATGATGGAGAAGAATTCAACAAGTACCATTGCTCATAATGTAGAGAAGATTCTACCTTCTATGATATGTAATTTAATGAAATATGCTAAGCAAAGTACAAACCCCTTAATTGGTACTCAGTTAAATTACTCATGTTTACTGTAAATGTTCTTACTGCACAAAATGTGCTTCTATCGAATTAGATAAAATTTTATTTTGAAAGCATGGTATATACATGTAAAATGAACAAAAGATATGTAAATATATATAAGATCCCCAAATCCTACCCTGGATGTAGTAGATATACAATAAGCATTAGTTCTCTTTGTATTTCCTTTACATAGAAGAGCTTAAAAATAATTTAAAGCCATTAAAATTTATTTTGTAGTTTTTGAAGTATTGATTCCAGGGGATATTTAAAGTTAATTAGATGATTAAAATTAATTGATATACCAGCCCTAGAAGGGCTCTGTAACCAAGTACCAAAGGCTAAGTGGCAGAAATTTATTGTCTCACAGTTCTGGAGACTGAAAGCTCAAAATCAAGGTGTTGGCAGCCTCGGTTCTCTTCCAGGCCCCTTTGCTTGGCCATATGGATGCGTCTTCTCCCTCTTCCCTTCTTCCCTCTTATGGATCGCTGTGTCCAAATCTCCTCTTTGTACAAGGACAGCAGTCACATTGGATTAGGCCCCACCGTGATGACCTCACCTTCTCTTGATACCTCTGCAATAAACACCCTGTCCCCAAATTAGGTCCCATTCTGAGGTACTGGGCATCAGAACTTTTAACATATTCCTTTAGGGGGATACAACTGATGATTAAGAAAATGCCATAAAGAGATTATAATCTAAATTTAAATTTTGGAGAAAGAAAAGTTTTATCATTTGCTCTAAAAGGAAAATGAGACTCAATCCAGTTTGGAAATACAGGATGAGCCTCATGTTACTGTAGACCACTGTATTGTAGGAGAGTAGTTTATCTTTAAAAATACTGAGAAGAACTTTCCTGAGGAAATCATATAGATCTCTCTTCTGAACATCTCAAAAATACTTTGCCTGCCTTGTATTTATTTATTTTTCCCCCCGCTCAAAATCTCTTGTCTTTGATACCAGACACCCTATGGGTGACAAAGCAGAATGGAGGAAGTAAGATCATTTGTTTCACACCTTCTTCTCTTTCTAAAAGCAGAAATAAATTTGCTCTCCGATTGGCTCCATGGAAGGCATGTATGTTTGATCTGTTAGAGCATGAAAGAGATTATGAGAGTCCAGGCTTGTTGATCTTTGAATGGATTGTATTCATAAAATAAGCAGGGTGGAGGTGTGTCTTAAGGGAAGCCCAAGGATCTTCCAGGCTGGGACCCAAGCCAGGTGAGAGTTTTTGGCTGCCTCTCAGGATGAAGCACATTACACAGTTGCTGTCTGCCCACTGCATCAGGATAGAATAAGGTAATTTTAAAGTATATGTATACTTATACAAAGTATATGCATATATCTTTAAATTTCCTCTTCTTAGCCTGATGTATATACATTATATTATAAAATATATTATGTAGATCTATTATAAAATATGCATCATATTTTCTATATCCCTTTGTCTGTCTGAAAACGATGGTGCATTGGGAGTGGGTTCCAGCCCCCATTCTGCCATTAAACTTCTAAGTGACGCTAGACAAACCCTTCAGCCTCAGGGGCCTCTGCCTTCTCAGCTGTAAAATCACGATGTTAGTTTGGGTGCCAGACAAGATCCCCTCCAATGTCACAATCTCATGAGGGAGATTGTTCCAAGTATTAAAAGTGATTTTTTGGACCACAGAGGACAAGATGGTTGGATGGCATCACTGACTCAATGGGCATGAGCTTGACCTGCCTCTGGGAGATGGCGAAGGACTGGGAAGCCTGGTGTTACGTGGTCCATGGGTGGAACCCGATCCTACATATTTATAAAGGTGAAACTGGAGGGCTGCCAAGCGCCTGCATTTAAGTGATTAACAAATGTTTCCCTTTAAGTGGACACCTCTTGTTCTAAATATATTTGACAAGAATGCAAAGAGTCATCTGGAGGGCGGAAAGGGCGCCGCTCCGGCCTTCTCCGGGGAGGCGGGCGGGCTCGCAGCCCCGGCCCCGGCCCGCCCGCTCGCCGCCCGGTGCCAGCCGGGTTCACGTCGCGGGTGGGCAGGCTGCCAGCGCCAGCGGCTCCCCGCTGTTTAACGACAATAGATTTACTGCTTCTCGGCATATTGGTGTTATTTTGTATAAACAAGGTTAACACTCCTTTTAAATTAAACGCACCACCTGGTGACTGAATGGGTGACCTTGCCAGCTCTTTCCACCTGGGCTTGGAGAAGCCCGGGTTCCCGCTCGGATTTCCACCCGAGCGCTCTCGTTGGAATCTCCATCTCGGCTTGTTTAAACCGGGTGCTGGGAGGGAGCGGGCCGGGCCGATCTCTGGGACGCGGCGGTGGGAGACCCGCCCCGGGTGCGCCGCATCCTTCCACCTCGCACGTGGCGTCGGGTTGGATCCGGGCCCGACCCCGGGCGGCACGGCCGCCGCCGGCGCAGCTCAGGGACCCGCCGTGGTCGGCCGGGCCATCGGTGTCACCGGGGAGTGACAGGCAGCCTTGCGGGCCCTGCCAAGGCTGCCTCCAAAATAGAGATCTCCAGAGGGGGCCCCACCGTGAAAAAGGTTCTTTGTGTTTCACTCTAGCGTGGTATTGATCTAATATAGGGCTCCGCACCCTCCCCACCCTCGAGGAATTTGAACACCTGGAAAAATTCTCTCGGCTTTACATTTGAGGAAATTTAATGGTGTAAACAAACTCAGCGGGAAGCCCTCTTTGATATGAGAAGGCGGAGATCCGTGGAGCTGAACGGGTTTGAAACGACTCTGCCTGGGAACGGGCCATTCTGCCAACAGTTTTAAGGACGGCTTGTAGTTGTTTAGGGAAATTTAGACAGCGCTGTTTTGGAAGCATCTAGAAATTTCAAACCAAATAAACTTTAGTTACTCATTGAATTAAAGGCATCTCCTCAGCGCCTCCTTGCTGTTTGCCACCTTCTGAATTGGGCGAATTATTCAGTCGTCGCTGTTTCAACTTTCTAGACGGGTTTGTCAGCTCTATTGCGTGCAAAGAACATCGGTCCCACCCGGAGAGGAGTCCCCAGACCCAGAAGTCCCATAATACCATTGCTGTGTTCCCACAGAGTTCTGCTCTGTGCACCCAGGATTTATGGCGTGAGTCATAAATCTTTTATGTTTAATTGGAGGATGATTGTTCACAATGTTGTGTTGGTTTCTGCCCTACAACAGGGGGACTCAGCCCTAAGGCTATATACATTCCCTTCCTGTTGAGCCTCCCTCCCATCCCTTAGTCCCCATCCCACCCCACTAGGTCTTCATAGGGCCCTGAGCTGGGCTCCCTGTATTATACAGCAACTTCCCACAAGCTAGCTATTTTACACATCAGTTCAGTTCAGTCGCTCAGTCGTGTCCGACTCTTTGCAACCCCGTGGACTGCAGCACACCAGGCCTCCCTGTCCATCACCAACTCCTGGAGTTTACCCAAACTCATGTCCATTGAGTCGGTGATGCCATCCAACCGTCTCATCCTCTGTCATTCCCTTCTTCTCCTGCCCCCAATCGTACCCAGCATTAGGGTCTTTTCCAATGAGTCAACTCTTCGCATGAGGTGGCCAAAGTACTGGAATTTCAGCTTCAACATCAGTCCTTCCAATGAACACCCAGGACTGATCTCTTTTAGGATGGACTCGTTCGATCTCCTTGCAGTCCAAGGGACTCTCAAGGGTCTTCTCCAACACCACAGTTCAAAAGCATCAATTCTTCGGCGCTCAGCTTTCTTCACCGTCCAACTCTCACATCCATACATGACCACTGGAAAAACCATAGCCTTGACTAGACGGACCTTTGTTGACAAAGTAATGTCTCTGCTTTTTAATATGCTGTCTAGGTTGGTCATAACTTTCCTTCCAAGGAATAAGCATCTTTTAATTTTACAAATGGTGGTGTATATGTGTTAATGCTACTCTCTCAACTCGTTAAGAAGGAGAAGAATGAATATCATATGTTGTTCAGTCACCAAGTTGTGTCTTATTCTTCGTGACCCTATGGACCGCCTCTTGCCAGGCATCCCTGTCCCTCACTACCTCCCGGAGTTTGCCAGGGAGATTATCATATATTGTGATATTATATATGACAGTAATATATGACGATATCATATATTAACTCATATATACAGAATCTGGAAAAATGGTACTGTTGAACCTATTTGCAGGGCAGGAACAGAGACCCAGACTTAGAGAAGGAACTTGTGGACACAGAGGGGGAAATTGGTTTATATTCTTAGCAGCGTAGAAATAACTAGTCAAATAGCTTCCACTTAAGGTTCTCTCAGTGGCTCAAATCAGAATAATGGAAATGTTTCTATAATTAGTAAGTGATAGAATTTTAATCACCAAAGTGCTAACAATTTTATAGAGATTTTATTAAAATTAAGCCTAAATTTATGTTTATTCATATCTTTCAATGTATGAAGTAAAATATTTCCTTTCTTCCAAAATCACCCTAAAATATACACTTTCTGTGTGTGTGTGGTGGTGGGGAGAGGGAAATAAAACAGCCTTACAATAACAAAATCAACTGTCCATAATTGGTATGTGTCACGGCCTCTTGTTAGTGACATTTATCATTGAAAGTGGACAAGGTGCTAGATGTGGGGGACACAAAAATGAATAAGGCGCAGCCAGGAACCTGGTTAGTTAAGGACAGAGGAAACAAGTGTCACGTGAAAAAGCACTATGAGTGAAGGCAGCACAGTGCAGATGGCGCATCGCACGATGCTGGGCCCCCAGGGACTTCACAGAGCAGGCAGTGCTGCGTTCTAGGCAATCTTCGTGTTGTTTTGAAACAAGTTGTAATAGAAATATATAGAGATTACTGTTTTGCCAGGTATCCTCTGAACCACTTGGCATGATCCTCATCACAACCCTATGAAGCAGCAACTGTTGTCAATGTACAGAAACTGAGGTGTAAAGAAATTAAGTAATCTGATCAATGTTTCACAAGTAAGGAATTCAAGGCCAGGCAATCTAGCTTGAGCCTGCATTCTTTTGCTGCCCCTCTATGATTCCATGGTGTTGCATTGACATTGATACATATTACTTTCTTCCTTTCAAATAGTTTATCTTCTAGGCACTAGCTGTCACAATGGGACATAAACTTTTAAAAATTATTCATTGCCAGATGTTGTTACAGGCTTTATAGTCAATCATCTCTTTACCTTCTTCCCTCTAAACCCATGAAGTAGACACTTCCCCACTTTACAAATAATGAAACTGGACCATTCTTCATCATCACGACCAAGAGCATAACCAACTTTATCTTCCTCATAGAAAAGCAACCCACTCCAGTATTCTTGCCTGGAAAATTCCACGGACAGAGGAGCCTGGTGAGCTACAGTCCATGGCGCTGCAAAAGACTCAGACATGACTGAGCACAGCAAACATTGAAATTAAATCCAGAAGAGTACTTACAGGTATAAGATCTTGTGTTAGGCAATGAGTCATGTCCAACTCTTTATGACCACAAGGACTGTAACCCATCAGGCTCATTTGGCAAGAATACTGGAGTGGGTTGCCATTCCCTTTTTAGGGAATCTACCCAACCCAAGGATCGAACCTGAGTCCCCTGCATTGGCAGATGGATCCTTTTTTTTAAATTAATTAATTTATTTTAATTGGAAGCTAATTACTTTACAATATTGTAGTGGTTTTTGTCATACGTTGACATGAATCAGCCGTGAGTGTACATGTGCCCCCCATCCTGAACCCCCTCCCACCTCCCTCCCCACCCCATCCCTCTGGGTTGTCCCAGAGCACTGGCTTTGAGTGCCCTGTTTCATGCATCGAACTTGCACTGGTCATCTATTTCACATATGGTAATATACATGTTTCAATGCTATTCTCTCAAATCATCCCACCCTCTCCTTCTCCCACAGAGTCCAAAAGTCTGTTCTTTATATCTGTGTCTCTTTTGCTGTCTCACATATAGGGTCATCATTACCATCCTTCTATATTCCATATATATGCATTAGGAAATGAAGAGCTAGGTTATATTTGGATTTGCTCCAGTGATTGTGAGCTGTATCCACTGATTATTCCACTTATATAAAATAATATTATACAATAAGAAAGAAAATTAGGAAGACTATGAAGAAAACAAAAACTCACTGGAAAGTCCATTGCTGAAAATAATTTGACATTTCTCTTCCAGTCTTTTTCTCTAACACATATGAATTTTGTTAAGAAAAAAATACAAATGATTAGGATCACCCTCATGCAGTTTGCTTTGTTACTTTTTCACTTCATAAACTTTTTTCCACTTTCAAATATTCTTTAAATTATTATTTTTAATGATTATATAATATTAATCATAAGCATTATTCTAGTTTTACATAATACAGATTAATAACTTCCTTATTCTTGGATAAGTAGGTTATTTCTGACTGTTGCTGTTATCTAATATATATAATCCTGCATATATAATTTGGTTGCCTATATAATTTCCCCCCAGCCCCAGACTGAGTACTTAGAAGTGGAGTTATTAGATCAAAAAATTCCTGTTTGCTGTTTTATCAGTAATATAAACATGCAAATGTGAGTGAGTTTGGAAGGAATAGGATAAGATTGGAAAGTGGAAGTGTTTGCAAATTTTGCTACTGTGCTTGTTAATTTCTATAAAAATTATATAAAATATAAAACATTAGAAAGGTTTAAAAATGCTTTCTTTTTTCCAAAGAAATGAAAATTAGTTTGGATTATCATCTGTATTTCACTCTGAGACTTTCATTTTTATCAGATGTCTTTAGGGTTGGATTTCTGTCTTTGGGATATTAATGAGAATAAAAAGATACATAGTGAGAATGTTGGATCTTAACATACTCATTGTGAAATGGAATTACCCTAAGACGCTAGTAGTAAAGAATCCCCCTGCCAATGCAGACGACATAAGAGACTTGGGTTCGATCCAATGGCAACCCACTCCAGTATTCTTGCCTTGAGAATCCCATGAACAGAGGAGCCTGGTGGGCTACAGTCCACACAAAGAGTCAGACATGACTGAGCAGTTAAGGTGAAAGTGAATAAGGGAGTTCAGGTTCAATTATCCATTCTCAACTGTATGTTCCAAGAACAAAGGGTAGAAAGAGCAGAAGGTTGTCATACAAAACTTTCATCAGAATTTATAAACTCTGGAGAAATACACTATTAAGTAATACACTCTGATGGCCAAAAAGAGGCATTATAGCTTCTAAAGGCATCTCACTTTCTGTTGTTTTATGCCTGGATAAATTTGCATTGCTACTTTGAAGTTATGGTTGACAGTGTTCAATGTAACTTCTTTAAGGTTGGAAGAAAAAGGACCAGTCACCTATTGTTGTGTGCTAAGTCACTTCAGTCGTGTTTGACTCTTTGCAACCCAATGGACCATAGCCCCCCAGGCTCCTCTGTCCACAAGATTCTCCAGGCAAGAATATTGGAGTGGGTTGCCATTTCCTTCTCCAGGGAACCTTCTCCACCCCGGGATGGAACCCGAGTCTCCTGCAGCTCCTACATGGCTGGTGGATTCTTTATAGCTGAGCCCTGCTCCCCGCCCCCCGCACCTGGGAAGACCTGTCACCTATTACCAGAGTTCCTGAATTGCCCCCTCTTACCTCTTACCTGTATTGTACTCAAGCCCTTCCTGATTCCTCACACATCTGCCTGGACCACAGTCTTCAGGATGTCCCCACTGAGTCTGATAGCCCATGCTGCCTTCCGCATACCTCTTTGCATGAGCTGTGCTTGGGTTCTCCCAGATTTCTGCTTGGGCCTGGCCAAGGCCACCTTACACTTCACCTACTCAGCTCTGACCCTAATCCTTTGTTCTTAGACAAGAATAACATTTGAGTGGAAAACTTTTCTGTTTAACTGAGGACAACATTAAACAGATTTGCTTTAATGAAATGAAATGAAGTCTGAATTTATCTGACAGTGTGGAATCAGCAGAGAGAAATAAACACAACTCTAGGGAAGTGGAAAACTTTTGTGTTTGATTTTGCCATTTTTCACTTCCAGGGATTTGGGTGTTATTGTAAAGAACCATGTTTCCAAATCTACTGATAACAGAACAGATCCATATTCAGCATGATGGAGCTTCTGTTGGGAAAACTGAGGTTCTCTTTCTATTTTTGTCCAAATAGAGAAGCTTGACACAGCTCCAAACTTCTGCTTTCTGACACTGTGCCATGCTGGGAGATGTTAGATGTGTTTCCCACAGGAAAGCAATAAGTCCCTTCTGTAGGGAGCCAGACAGTTCCTGTTGGGGTGAGGGTGGTCATGGCGATGGTGGTCTTTGCATAAATCAGCAGCTCATCAGAGAAATAGCTGCAAGCAGCTCAGATGGTAAAGAATCTGCCTGCAATGCAGGAGACCAGGTTCAATCCCTGTGTTGGGAAGATGCCCTGGAGAAGGGAATGGCTACCCAAATCCAGTATTCTTGCCTGGAGAATTCCATGGACAGAAGAGCCTGGTGGACTACAGTCCATGGCATCACACAGAGTCAGACATGACTGAGCAACTAATACTTGCACAGAGGAAGTATATGAGTTCCTTCTGTCTTTCCTCTGTCTGTGTTGTTCAAGGTTATAAGTTCCAAACAATACAATCTACTCTAGCTGGTCTAAGTGGAAAATAGATTTAATAAAGGACATTAGTAGCTCCCAGAACCATTGTGGGGACTGGAGAAACAGATTTGAGGCTAAGTTTCCAGAAACATATCCCACATCCAGTCACAAAGGAGGATCCAGTCACATCCTCTGCAGCACGAGGAGACAGTTGTCATTGCTCCTTGATGAGTAGAAAACTTTCAGAACTCTTCTGCAACTACAGCTGCTGCCCACATTGATAGATGCCAAGTGTGTACTTGGAACTCACTTTGCAACCCAGAGCTGGAGGCTTAAGTTGCCACCGGTTCCAAGAGAACTGGAAGCTATACCAGGAGCCTGAACCAAATTCTTATTTGGGTATGTTTCATGCATATGGCAACTTGAGAGGTGCAAAGGGACCTAGAAATTTGAATCCTGGCTCCTACATTGGGTTTCAGGGTTACATGAAGATTCCCCAGCTCTGATGTCTAGCATACACATTTGTTCAGCAGGAAGATGTCTTCCTAATTCTAGACATGAACTTGCAACCTTGCCAAGGGTTTTCTACATGGGCTTCAGAATGAGTCAGCCATGGATTCATATCCCTGCCCTGTCTGTTGCTCTCTAAGTGACTGGAATCAAGCCCTGTTCTCTCTCTTTCTCATCTCAGCTTCCTTATCTGCAAAACACACATGATACCACACACCTCAGGGCATCCCAGGTGGCGCAGTGGTAAAGAACCTGCCTGCCAATGCAGGAGGTGCTGGAGATGCGAGTTGGATCCCTGGGTTGCAAAGATTCCCTGGAGGAGGAAATGGCAACCCACTCCAGTATTCTTGCCTGGAAAATTCCATGGATTGAGGAGCCCGGCAGAGCTGCAATCCATGGGGTTGCAAAAAGTTGAACATGAGTAAGCGACTGAGCATGCATGCATGCACCATGTACCTCAGGATATGTGACAAGAATTTAAACAAATTCAAAGCCTTAGTATAGTTCATTGTAATGGAGTGAGCCATTCAGTATATGATGTTTTACACTGTAATTACTAATAGTAAGGTTGAATGTATATGGTTTGAAAAAGAATTAAAAAGAAACATTTATCAAAAGTCATACCTTCTTAATAACAATCCGACTAATCACAAACCAGCAAAGTTCAACTACCATTTCCACCCAAATTCAACTTAACATTTATTATATTTCAGTTCCTATAAAGGATTCTATGGCAATCGCTGAACAATGGGAAAGTTTGAAGTCAGATGCTTCCTCAAGTGTTTCCAAAATAAACAGTTACAGGAAGCTCACTCCCCTCTGCCTTAAAACTCAGGGAAGGGGGGTGGATGAGCAGGGGGTAGGCCTGTTACTCTACTCCCGATCGGAGTTGGGGAGCTGATCAACGCATGGTTAAGTGTTTCTGCTGCACTTGTATTATGTTTGACAGTGATGACAATGTAGTACATACTGCATAAAATGACAAATGCACACATTTCTTCCTCTCGTACACACTGCTTCTATTTTTCTCTCCAGCCTCCTGAGTGAAAGCCAGTCATACAAAAAGCATGCAGAGTGGGAGTTCAGATTGGCCGGGGCCAAAATTACCCATGAATTCCAGATTTCCAGAGTTGCAGAGGGGGAGCTAACTACTCAAGGCAGAAAGAACAAGAAAGGCTACATGTTCAGGAGTTAATAGATTAACGGGGATAGGCTTGGTCACATGGCTGCATTTCTTATATCACAAAACCGGGTCCCTTTCCCATGATGCAGGCAGTGCTCATGGATGAAGGTGTCAGAAAAAAAATAAACCAGCATCTCTAAATAGACTGTAGGTTTACATTATACAGGGCAACACTTTTTAAAATGCTTTTGCTAGAGTAATTTTGCAAAATCATCTTTATATGCCACCCAGTTCTCCCTCTTGGCTGGTACCCAGATGTTTCCACTTGGATGTGAGGCCCACCAGGCAGCATCCAGATGTTTTGAGGGGGCAGAGGAAGTTCTTTCATTTGCGGCAAATTTGAGAAGTGAAGATTCACTGACTCATGTAATATTCGTCTTCCTACACAGGGAATTTGGAACCAAGCTGTTTGCCCACTTTCCCAGTCCTGTGTGGGGTCACTGAGCTGGGGTGGGGCAGTGAGAAAGCCGTTTGGCTGGGATTTTGTACAGACGGCACTGGACTCCCAAATGCCTACCGCAGTTTCTGATTAGTCCTGTGCTCTCCTTTCTGTTCTGGTAAAGGCTGTTTTGTGGAGGAGGAGGAAGCTTCGGGCTTTTCTGGAGACGTTTTCCTGTAACTCCAGGTCAAGGCCCCCTCACCCCTCCATCTCGTGTTCGATCTCCTGCAGTCCTCTCCTAAGACTGGCCCTGAAATCTTCTCTTCTAAACACCCGCTGGTGACTGCTCATCTCAGTAGAACAACAGATCTTCACAAGACAAATATTTTCAATAGCTTGGTCGTCTTCTTCCTATTTCGCTCTGATTCAGTTTCGTTTCCTCCTGCTGCTCCTCTTCCTTCTGCCCCTGTAGCCCCTGCCACTGACCCTCCTGCCTGGCTCACTGTTTCATTCATACTTCTTTTCTGTTACTCGTGTATACTTGGCACTCACGTATACTCCTGCCAGGATGAGAGGGTGGATGGGTGGGAATATTCAAAAGTGTTCTTCCCCGAGTGTTCCCCTGAGCCAGACACACTTCACCCAGGTCTCTCCCCAAGAGTTAACTTTTTGGAAAAATCTCCCATTTTCACCCTCCATAAAATATCAGTGCCCCCTGCCTGACTAGTCTGGATTTAACTTTATCCTGCTCACCATTTCATATCACTGCCTGACATAACAAATTATTGTTTGCTTAATTGATTCTATCTGTTTTTCTCCACCAGAATCTAAACTCCAAGAAGACAAAGTTTGTGTCTGTTTTATTTCCTGTTGTATGTCCAGGGCCAAGAATTGTACCTCGCACAGACTGGACACTCACTCAACAAACACTTGCGTGAATAAGTACAGTTATTGTGATGCTTATGTTTCCATGTGGTTTGTGAAAGATCTGCTCGTACTTCATGGCCATTGCTTGGACTCTTGAATTCTTCTACCCATAATGCCTGTTTCCCTGAAGAATTAGGTGAGGAATGGAGTAAACCAGCTATGAATGGAGTAAACTAGCTGTTTCCCAAGGTTTTCAGAGCAAACATTCAATGGTCAGAATGGGATCAAGGGCTTTGGTTTTTTGCTGCTTCTTTGGAATAAATCAACACAGATCTTTATTAAAAAATAGTAAGTCCTGGAGAAATAATGTACAGCATGGTGACCATAGTTAATAATACTATAATTTTGCAAGTTGCTTAGAAAGTAGATCTTAATAGTTTTCAGCACAAGAAAAAATATCAATATGTGTAACTATGTGTGGTGATGGAAGCTAATGTGATCATTTCACAATATATGCAAATATTGAATCATTATGTCATACACCTAAAACTAATATACTGTTCTATGTCAATTATTTCTCAATAAAAAGTAAATAATTGAGACATCACATTTTTATTGTGTGAAGTGATACTTTCCTGCACTTTGTTCAGGAGCTGAGCTGATAAGGTTCATGAGAACATTACTCTCCCTACCTCAACTTCATTTATTTGCCTTTCTGGACCAGGGTGACATCAGATATATGGTCTTTATCCTGGAAATTTCCCATTAAAATGTTTTATATATATATATATAAACACATATATACACACACAAACTTACATATACATACATATACAAATATATATATATATACATAAACATAGATACTTATTTATACATGCTAAGCTGCTTCAGTCATGTCTGACTCTTTGTGATCCTATGGACTATAGCCTGCCAGGCTCCTCTGTCTATGAGATTCTCCAGGCAAGAATGGTTGCCGTGCCCTCCTCCAGGGATATTCCTAAGCCAGGGATTGAACTCACGTCTCTTGCATCTCCTCATTGACAGGCAGGTTCTTTACCACTAATGCCACCTGGGAAGTCCATATATGCTTATATACATTATATATAGATATAGTGTATACGTGTGTGTGTGTGTGTGTGTATATATATATATATATATATATAAATATAAATATAATATATATATATATATATAAAATCTGATCTCTTTTGAATATTTAAAAATATGTGATGAACTAAAATTTCTATACTTTTTTCTCTCTCCTTTTATTGGTCCCACTCTATTGGAATCCTCTGTACTCTGTACATAATAATTATACTCCCAGGTCTCTTGTAGGCCAGTGGTCTCCAACCTTTAGAGCATCAGGCACCAGTGTTGTGGTAGAAAATTTTTTCAAGGACCTGGGAGGGAGTGGTTTGGGGATGATTCAAGCACATTACATTTATTGTGCACTTTATTTCTATTATTATTACAGCAGCTCCCCCTCAGGTCATCAAGCATTAGATCTTGGAGGCTGGGGGTCTCTGGGACTAATTCCTTCACTCTGTTTTGCCATGAGATCACCAAGACCTCAAAGTAAGTTCTCAGTCAATATTTGTAAACCCAGTGACTGATTTTTGGGGCCTCAGTATCACAGCATGGGCTTCCCAGGCGGTGCTGATGGTAAAGAAGCCGCCTGCCAATATATGAGACATAAGAGACTCAGGTTCAATTTCCAGGTTGGGAAGATCCCTTGGAGAAGGAAAAGGGAAGCCACTCCAGTATTCTTGCCTGGAAGATCCCGTGGACAGAGGAGCCTGGTGGCTACAGTCCATAGGATAGCGCAGAGTTGGACACAACTGAAGTGACTTAGCACGTATGCAATTTCAAAGCATAGAAGCGTGAACTTAACTTCCAGACCTCAGTCTAAAGAATGGTAGTGCACAGCTTTATCGCAATCCAGAATTTCTTAAAAGCTGCTGGGATGTGTTTTTGATGACTGTGATTGCTTTACTGTAGGATGAAATTACAAAGATGATAGAATAACTGTATTGACTAAAATGAACCATTTTATTTCTGATTTTGTAATTCTTTTTGTCAAAATGGTTTCCCTCTCAACAAGATGTGTTTTTCTACGTAAAAAAAGAGGAGGGCTCTGTCAAAAGCGACATACGATGCCCTCAAGAAACTCAGGGAAGCCAAGTATTAGCTGTGGATAAACTTATTCATCATGACACAAGTGTTGACCTAAATTCTCTCTGATTGTATTAAGGCTCAAGGAGGGCATTTTAGACATGCAATTGGCCCTGCAATCTTGACCCTGAAACACACTGACTGAACACCTTCTAAGGCTGGAGCTTCATATTTGTATTTTGTCCTTCAAAAAGAGGGAAAATCCTAGCAAGGCACTGTCCTTGGTTGCATGATGCCTGGAGAAAAGAAAGAAAAAAACAAGATTGAATCTCCTTTTCATTTCAACAGTTTTAACTCCCCAGGTTAAACAGGGGAAATAAAGATGTGTAATTGGGAGTCCAAGGCCATCCGGAGGTTTTGTGCTGAGCATTGCCTCATTGCGTCCACTCAGGTTTCTTAAGTTCCAGAGTGTCAAAAGTACAACATTCATCTCTTTTTCTGCTTGAATCTTGATGAAATAAATGGAGATATCATGTAGCCTATTAAAAAAGGATGTATAAGGAAAACTTATGATTTTTTAAATGTATATCTGTGCTGCTAGTAATTATACTAGAAGTTAAAAGATGCTTTTGATGTTCCCATTTGCTTACTTGTGCTTTTTGTAAGTCAGCTGCAAAAAGAAAAAAAAAAATCTTTGGGTGTAATTTTGAAGATCTCTTTTGTAGAAACACTGGAGTCTTGTAATTGGTTGAGTACAACTAGCCAGTCTGAGAGGGTGACCTTTCACCCCAACCCAAAAAAGAGCACTCGGGAGAGAGAGGTGCCGTAATCTGGGTTTAAGGCTTCTTAGCAACATGTTGAGAGCCTGCTCGCTGCTCCACACACAGACAGTGGCAAGAAATCCCAGCCTCAACATGAGTTTAGCCCTTGAGAAAATCTACTTAGAATGAAGAAAGGATATGTCCCACTCCCCTTCGCCAGGTGGAGACGGATCCTCATAATTAGTTGTAGGAAATTGTTTTGAGAAGGAAAGGAGAGATTAGCCTGAAAGAGGCCACTATATTCAAGTCCGGATTTTAGAGTGATGGTCCTGCCACCTTGACTTCATTTTTTCTTCTCTCTGTCCAACCCTTTAGCATTATACCTCTTCCATCACACGCTTGATATGTAGCTTTGCTCCTTATATTCATCCTGGCATAGATGCTAACTCCCAGCTCCAGAGTCCAGCTGGGAGTTAGAGTCTCTTCAACTCCATTTACAACCTGGGGGCCCTGTATCTCACTTTTTTCAGCTTTCAGGTAGGCATGTCCATAGTACTTGCCCTATAGATTTGCTGTGTTAAATAGGGTAATGAAAATGAATGTCTAAGCCTAATGTTTAAAGGCTCCAGTAAGCACTACTTTAAAAATGCCACACTCTTTCTCTGCATTATGGTTTCCTTGAACTGACAACCTGGTGGTTCTACCTGGGTGCCTTGATGAGGTTTGGAAATAGGACTCTAACATCTTTCAGACACTGTTGTTAGGATCTTATTTAAGGACATCGGCGTTGGTGGTTTAGTTGCTAAGTCATGTCCAGCTCTTTCAACCCCGTATATTATAGCCCACCAGGCTCCTCTGTCCATGGGATTCTCCAGGCCATGATACTGGAGTAGGTTGTACTTTCTTTCTCCAGGGGCTCTTCCCTACCCAGGGATTGAACATGGGTCTCCTGCAATGCAGGCAGATTCTTTACCAAATGAACCACCAGGAAAGCCTTTTATAGAATTGGGACTCAGTATACAATTACTAAAATTCATGTTAGCAGGTTAATTTATAATTTGTTATGCTAGAATTCATTTCTGGGGATATAATATCATTTCTTTCTGAGCAGGAAATTTAATAATATCACATAGTTTTTATTGAGAGCCTAACATGTGCTGGGCCATTTACTACTATTAACAGGTGCTGAGGTATGTTATTCCTCATCCTAATAATATCCCTGAAAATTGATTTAATTATCTCTCTTTTACAGGTGAGGCTAAACTGAGGTTCAGCGAGGTTAAGTAGCTGACCCAAAGTCTCAAGGCAGGTTCATATGTAACAAGGATAGATTTTAACACCAGGTTCACATGACCTCATTTTCTTCTGCTCATTCCTTGTCACCACAGTCTTGATAGTAGAGTAAGTTGCTTTAGGTGCTGCCTGGAATGTCTGATATTTAAACGGAAAATTCTGAAGGTGCTGGGACCAACGACTACTGTTAACACAGTGTCCTGGATGCTGTTGACAACCTCCATTCCTCTTTTCATCCTTCTCATTCTCTTTTTCTGCCACTTCTGCTCCCTCTTCTTTCTTCCAGATGTCTAAACAAAGTAATCAAATGAGAAGCAAGTTCTATTTTACATAAGGAGGTAGAGATTGGGTGTGTGTTATCTGTTGGGGGATTTGGAAGATATTCTCCAAGAATTGAGACTGATGCCTGAGTGTCAGAACTTGTAGGACTAGGATTTTATGGACATTTATTCCTGGTTCCTGCAAAACTGTAATATAAAGCAAATATCCAGAAAATCTGTTACTGGCAATAAGACTATTGCCCAGGATAAAAAATTCACATTTGCAATTCACAATTGCATTGCAATGCTTAATGTAAAGCCAACTATAATATGAAATTAAAATAAATTCAGCCTAAAGTCATCGGATAATTAGATAAATATGATCTGTATTTAAGCAGGTCTAATTAGCATGTTTTTATGTAACAAAGTTCTAAAGAAGAAAAAACTACACTGCCCACTTTCTTACCATAGGGATCTGAGGTGGCAAAATAAATGTTCAACTCAGGTATCTGCTACATCTTCCCAAAGAATTGTTTCTTTAATCTTTATTCAAGGTAGAGACAATGTCACTCTCAGATCTTTGTGGGTGGCAGTTGAGACAACATTTTAGAGACTTGGGCTTGGACTCTGGGTTCAATTGCATTTGCCTCCCTATCTTGACTTCTCCACTGGTTCTCTTTGCCTGTTTACCTGTTAGGTTGTCTTTGAATATTGTAGCTATATAGTTCACATTAAGTTATTTTGAGACAGTAACAGAGTAAAACAAAGTATACTAGAATAGACACTGTGTAGTAGATCTTGTAACAGACAGGTTCTGAATAGGGTACTTGAGCTCTGGATGTTCTTGGCATGTCAGATTTCCCATGGTAGTTAAAAAGCTGGATGAGATTTTAATCTCATTCAGGAAGGAGGCTTGTCAGAGAGAAAAACAAATATCATATATTAGCCCATATTTGTGACATCTAGGAAAAATGGTATTGATGAACATGTTTGCAAAGCAGAAATAGACACAGATGTAGAGAACAGATGTATGGATACCAGGTGGGGGTGGGATGAATTGGGAGATTGAGATTGATGTGTATATACTACAATTTATATAATATAGATAACTAACAAGAACTGACTAACTAACAAGAACTCTACTCAGGGCTCTGTGGCCACCTAAATAGGAAGAAAATCCAAGGAAGGAAGGATATATGCATATGTGTGGCTGATTCACTTTGCTGTATAGCAGAAATGAACACTATATTGTAAAGTAACTATACTCCAATAAAAAAAAAAGTAAAAAAAAATCTGAAAAAAAAGTAAAGTTGCTTGAGTCGAATCACTTCATTTCTTGAATTTCTGAGGCAATAGTGAAGTGTGAAAAGTGAAAGTGTTAGTTGCTCAGTTGTGTCCGACTCCATGACCCCATGGACTGTAGCACGCCAGGCTCCTCTGTCCATAGGAGTCTCCAGGCAAGAATACTGGAGTGGGTAGCCATTCCCTTTTCCAGGGGATCTTCCTGACTTAGGGATTGAACCCAGGTCTCCTGCCTTGCAGGCAGATTTTTTACTATTTGAGCCACCAGAAGCAATGGTATAGTCATGCAAATAAGTAAATATTGGAGATCGTATATATGTTCCAGAAGCATCTACTGGTAGCTACTCCTATTTAAAATGGCTGATTGGGCTCAAGTTCAGAGGAAGAGTTGAGATTATTCCAAAACTTAGGCAATTTGAATCTACTGAGAAAGATGGGTAATAATAATATGTTTCAAATGTAATATGCTTTGAGGGCTTCCCATGTGGCTCAGTGGTAAAGAATCTGCCTGCCAAGCAGGAGATGTGGGTTTGATCCCTAGTCTGGAAGATCCCCTGGAGAAGGAAACGGCAGCCCACTCTAATTTTCTTGCCTGAGAAATCCCATGGACAGAGGAGCCTGGTTTGGATAGCATCACTGACTCAATGGACATGAGTTTGAGCAAATTCTGGGAGGTAGTGAAGGACAGGGGAGCCTGGCATGTTAAATCCATGGGATAGCAGAGTCGGACATGATTTAGAGACTGAAGAAATAGACAATGTAATCACGCTTGCCAGTATCTGGGAAGAAGATTCCCCCATGTGACCAGCTGTTGTGTCCCTTGCCTTGCAATGTCAGAAGTTTAGCTGAGAACAACATCATCAGAACTCTTCTTTCAGAGCTTGTGAGTTTTTTCGATCTTGAAGTGTCTGCCTGGATGTATGCAAGAGGAGTTTCTCTGCAAAGGGGCATAGTTTGCAGTGTGGGCTGCTGCAGGAAGGGGCATCAAGGCACAGGCAGTGAGTGGGACAACCTTTGGCTACGGTGCGCAACAGGCAGACACTAGGCTGCAGGAAGTAATTAAAACCCTGCTTGAAAGATTGCAGTGAAGACTGCAAGACTTCACAGGATTCTTCATCTGTAAGAATCCACTATTGGTCCCCGTTAGAGGATGTCAAGAACAGTTATTTACATGTACTTATGAAACAAAATAAATTTATACTCACGCAGTACAGTCATGACTCTAAAGGACTAAGCAGAATGTAATTTACTCAGCTAGATACTTTGAATGGAAAACAGAAATTTAAACAGAATGTTGATAAGGAAATTTGAAATATTGTTCTGGATTGCTTCTAAACATGGTTTTCAGCCCTCTGGCCTATACATATATCTGTCTACATCACGCACATCACCTACCCACTTTGAGAACCCGAAAGTGGTGTGGGTGGATCTGGGAGGTGTTCGTGAAAATTTTCAGAGAAAAAAAAAATCAATGGAAAAATGAATAATTCTTCTTTGTGTATTTCTAATTTTTTAATAGTGTAAGTTTTAAGTTGTCTAAGTAACAGCTCCACTGTGGGATTTGGCAAAATGTGGAAATTAACAATCGTTGAGCCCTTGAGGGAAAAACAATGACCAGTCCCTCAGAGCTTGCCATTTTGCCAAAGTGGGAAACTGTGTTTGATTTCACATCACCAAGTCTTTTTCTGAAAATGTGTGCCAAGTTAGAAAGAATCGCTTATAGGAAAGAAGCGGGGTAATGTACTTCTGAAAAATGCAACACAAAGTTATGTCTAGTGGTGTTGCTGTGTTCACTACCCTGGGAATGAGTTTCTATTCACAAACTATACAGGGCTTGATGTGTTGCTGACTTTTCAAGGTTGGAGTCCAGAGGCTTGATTTCTGGGGGGGTCTTATCTGTATCCTTACACCCCACACCATCAGCTACAGTGGTGGATACCTTTTTGGTTGGCAGCAAATGCCCATGGAATGAAACAAACTGACCAAACTAAATGCATGCCAAGTCGCTTCAGTCATGTCTGACTTTTTGCAACCCTATGGACTGTGACCCACCAGGCTCCTCCCAGGGAATTCTCCAGGAAAAATACTGGAGTGGGTTGCCATTTCATTCCCCAGACCAAACTAAATGGGGAGGGGACAAATAAAATATTCACATTTAAAAGAAAAAACAATAAGAATTAAACTTATGACAAGCATACAAATAGAGTATGAGAAAGACTAGCCACCAGAGAATTTACAATAGAATATGCACCATTTCTTTTCCCTTCAAGGAAATGGACTTAGGGTGCTACACACATTTTCTCTTCTGAAACAGACATATTTCTCCAATCAAAGTAAGTTAAACTTTAAAGAAATTACCTTTGGCACTGGAGGATTCAGTGTTTTCCTTACGTGTGTTTTTTTTTTTTTTTCCAAAAGATTAATATTTTCCCTGCCAACCTTTGAATTCAAATGAATGTTCTCATGGCTTTGGAGATTTCGTTTGCATCATTAGTCAGAAATCCCTTTTAAAATGAGTGAATTAATTTGTTGGAATTAGGTTAACAAGTCATATCTTAAGTGCACTGGTTTACATTGTGGTTTGTGGTGAGTTTATGGAGGTTTTGAGAGAAAACTTCAAGTGCTGAAAGCAAACCTTTCTCAGACCATGGTGCCTTTATGAACTAAGCACAGAATTTCCTTTTGTGGTCTGGGGTGATGTGGCTTTGGATAATAAATATTCGTAAGAAGATTTCCTGAGGTTGACTGGAAGGCATCACTGACACTTGAAGTGGTTGAATTTCAGAGCTTTCCACAGTGGAACTGGAAGCCTCTCTCTCTCTCTCTTTCTCTTTTTGACATAAAATAAAAGAAACATCCCTTTGTGGTCATGTCCTCATAGACAATAATGATCTAATCTCATTGTTTTTTTTCTTTTTTCACTCACACTCCTTTTTGGTGTGTGTACCAAGCAGATGAGCATCATCATTTTGAATTTCTTTCTTGAAATATCTTTCACTATCTCATGTGTCCAACTTTTGGATAAGGAAAATACAACCTTTTGACTCCTCAGCTATCAAAGAGTCCTGTTAGGAGTCTGAGCAAGAAACACACACACATACACGGAAACCCACAGCATGCTCACATTAACTGTGGAAACTGTTTTCTATTAATGTGTAATCAAGAAGCAGGCAGACCATTCACTTTGAAAAATAAAAGAAGAAACCTGTGTGCCCCTGCCCCCACGTGACCTTCCTGACTGATCTCCACTGCCCAAGGCCAACCTGTTTGTCCAACTTAGCTTCTCAAAGAATCCATTCCACTGGGGTCCCAGAACCAGGACCAAATCAGGGGAGGAGGATTCTCTTTTTTTGGGGGGGGGTGTCATGAGTTAAAATATTCCAAAAGCTTCAGGCTTCCATGGCAGTTGACCTTTCGAGCATGTTGCAGCAAAAAAAGTTAATTCACTTCACACATGTTGTGGAGCAACAGGTGGTGGACAGCCACGGGGGCTGCCTGCATTCCTCCGTGTGCAAAGTCCTGGCCCCTGGTATTCTGGGATTTACACTACCTCCCCCAGGCCCTGATGGACAAGCTAATGGGTGTGCTGGAAGGCGCTGGGCTATTGATTCCACTGTAACAGAACACCACCCCGTCAATGACACTGCAATGAAATGCTTCAGCAACCCAGAAAGGGTGGCATTCGGCTGTTGAACAACTGGAAGAAATTTGCTCGTAGGCAGTGCGGCAGAAATGAAAAGGGCAACAAATTCAAAGCAGTTAATAATTTTAAACAGTTTAGCTTTCCTTAGGCTATATATCTTTTGCCTTAATTAAAATTTTATTTTAGTCAGAAAAATAGATGGGAAATATATGATGATATGAATATTTTATTATACAAACTATTATTAAACAGCTGCTGACGTAGTCTCTTGTCAAGTTTCACTTCAGTTGTTGGAAACACAGTTGCTATTTTTTAATAGTGTCCCAACATCTTCCTTCTGGAAATTTTGGTGCTGCCATATTAATTAAAAAGTGAAAGCATTAGTCGCTCAGTCATGTCTGACTCTTTGTGACCCCATGGACTGTAGCCTGTGTTCATGGGATTCTCCAGGCAAGAATACTGGAGTGGGTTGCCATTCCCTTCTCCAGGGGATCTTCCCGACCCAGGGATTGAACCCAGGTCTCCTGCATTGCAGACAAATTCTTTACCATCTGAGCCACAGGAAAGCCCATATGAATTAGAAACAGAGGCCAAATGCTCATAATCTTTCTCATACATGGATAGGAGATCCATAAGGCAGATCTAGGTGTTGGAACATTGGATAATTCATTGAGAAGGTTAGCCTTTGGACAGAAATTATATTTGTGTAACTCAAATTATTCATTGTGAGCCACTATTCACCACAAGTCACCCAAATTGATCTTGGTCATTCCGGTGACATATTTTACACTAAATAAAAAATCCCACCATACAAAGTCAACAAAACTGAAGTAGAAATACAGAAGCTAGAACCGATAATTGTTTGCAACTTTTGTAACTTTTATCTACCTGTTATGAAGTTGTGTGTGTGTGTGTCTGAAAGTATGTAAAGAGTAAAGCAGTTGGATTTCATCAGTTTATGGAATTTCAATGCTAAAACAAATCTTAGAGTTACCTCCAAGGTAAAACCGACTGAAAATAACCATTATTGTTCATCCATCTTTCCATCTTTTATCTCGGCATCTAGTGCCTATCACTGTGGCCTTGAAATGCTCCTTCAAACTAATTTGATTAATTTCAGTTTCTATTGTGTGCTAGAAGGACACATTTATCATCTCCCTCCATGCTGAAGCCGATAAGTGATTGGGTAGTGGTGAGCTGCTAAAATCCTCCTCCTGCCAAGATGAAGAAAGGCTGGGATGGAGGAAGTTATTGAGGATTCATCTTTGAAGATGGAGTTGTTCATTGTAACTGTGACTTTGAGGATAGAGTTCTTCCGTCTTTGCCATCTTCATCCTGTGAAAATCTGGCTATGCTGCGCCTTCTAAATACAGCCAGTGTACACATGTGTCATCAGGTGATGGGGCAGCAGAAGAGGAATAAGACTAGAGCCTAAGTGTGTGTTGGTGGGAGGGGATACGGCACAAAGAGGAAGGGCCATTGAGCCCAGAGTGGGGACCTGTGCGCTTAAATTCCAGTTCTGCCACTAACCAGCTGTGTGCCTTGAGAGATTTACTTCTCCTCCTAAGAGACCTGATTTTATGATCTATAAAATAGAGAGGGAGGATTTATTCAATTAATATTTATTGAACACCTACCATATAGTGTGAACTCTGGTAGATTCTGAGGATTCAAACGTGAACAAAGAGAGGTAACACATGTCCTTCATGGGGCTTCGAGTCAACTGGGAAGGAAGCATTCTTCAAGCGACTCTGATACAGTAAAATTGCAAAGACAGAAATAAATGGTGATCTGAGTGCATGGAAGGGATTTGACCCATTTAAGGAGGAAGTAAGTCTTGATCTGAGATGTGATGAATTAATGCAGTGCAAACATAATATTCTGGGGATGAAGCAAGGCAAGTGCATGGGAATGAGGGGTGAAAAGTAAGGGATCAAGGGCAGAGAGACAAGGGTGAAGAGACAGGTATATGGTGAGAGGATGAAGTTCTGTCAAATCTGAGCTGGAAAAAGCTTGGTGGAGAACTTAGAGTAGATGACCAAGAGTGGAAACAGGTCAAGCTGCTGTAGTAACCAGTCAAGAAATGATGATTGGTTGTACTAGACCAACAAAATGAGGAGATATTCAAGAGACACTGTAGACTGCATTTGGTGATGAGTTGGTTTTAAAATTGAAAGAGATCATATCCTCAAGAATGGGCCCTTGGGTTCTGGATGGAATGCCTCAATAGATGATGATGTTATCCATAGACTGGGAACTCTGGAAAAAGACCAGATTTGTGGAAGATGATTCTGAATTTTGTTCAGGACACAAGAGTTTGAGGGGCATTTGATTCATCAAAGAGAATGATGAGATAATCCCTAAAATCTTTATCACTTCTAAAATTCTATGATTCTCAGAGATGGATGCATTCCAGATCTCGCTTACAAAGTGGCATAAGGAAGTAGAAATACCTACCATCAACTTTTCTCACAGATGGAACTCCAATCCCAATTTAGGTATTTGCTGGCTAAGTGACATTAGTTAATTTATCTCAACCTCAGTTTCCTGTCTTCAATAGGAGTGATGCCACACCCCCTTTAAAGGTTGAAATGAGTAGTTGATAAAAAGTAGGCACCGTTTCTAGCTTGGAGCCAGACTCAAGGAAGAGCTAGACTTTTAAAATTTAACTGAACCAGGCTTGCTGTGATTTACCCATATTGCCCTGTGTTAACAGAAACCCCTATATTATTCCAGACTGAAGGCCCTGTATATGAAATTCACTTAGTAAATATTGGTTTAAAGATAACAGTGACTGTTGTTCTAGGGCCCAGTTCCACTCCATCCAAGGATAGTCTGGTATTTGCATGGGGTTCAATGGAGTCAAGTTACAGTACAAGGTTCCCCAGAGGAAAAAATTCTGGGGTTGAATTCTCTGATGAAGTTTCTTTTTAGCTACTGCTACACAAGTGTATTACATTTTCCCATGAGTTCTTAAGAAAGGTAGGTTCTGACAGCTGCCTATGGTGTTACAGGTATACCTCATCTAAAAACATGACTGTGCAAACTGGACAAAATGAGGGAACTGTAGGAAGGAACTTCCTTCTGTTCTTCTGTTTGTGGGCATGTGTGTGTGAAAGAGAAAGGGAGAGAAAGTTCAAAATCTTGGCACATTTATCATTACTGAAATGTTCATTACCTGGAGTCTACTTCCCAGCAGTACAAAATCTGCCATTTTGGTTAGCTAACTCAGCTTCCTGTGGCCACTCCTATCCTGGTCTGGAGACTGAGAGGTGGCTGGCCATGGCCACTGAAGAGTGAGGAAGCTAAGATCATGATCTCACTCTTTGACTTTCCTTAGGAAAAATAACGCAAGAGCATATGAAAGGTTTGAGGATTCTTGTAAATGTATTTCCCTACCACCATGCAAAGCTGAGATGATTATCTCAGCACTTTTCAAGTCTTTTCCACTTTTGACTTCCAAATATAGAGAGAAAAGAAGCCCTGTACTCTGTCAGCACCCTTATTCCCCTAAACATTCTAAATTACTTGCATTTCAATTCTAATTTGTTATTACATACGAATGCTATACATGCTTTGTTCCTTTAAAAAGAAACTCCATTTAAACAGAAACTATTTTCTTCCTGGCACTTAAAAACTTATTAACTATCTTGCTTCTTCCTTCTTGCTAAGTTTACTTACTTGTTAGCAAATTGCGTTACTCTCATCAGTTAACATTGGCACAAAGCTAACAATTGTTATGCATACTTGCTTAACATTGCCAAATTTGCAAAGTTTCCTGCAAAAGTTTTCAAAAATAGGGAGAAATTAATTTGGATGATACTTGTTGAGTTTTGCTTACGAGGCTTTCAAATGTAACCTTGAGTCAGTCACCTTTGGCAACATTAGCAGTTTCAAATATTTGAAAATTTCTGGGAATATCTAGAGTCACAGTATTTTGGTGAAGTGAGAAATGTAAAATTATTTCCCTTTCAATTTAACAATGACTTATTGATCCATATACTGGATCTACTAAGATGACTCAATTCTGCCTTCAGAAAGTTTTGCAGATTTTCCCACTTTCTGGCTAGGTAAGAATGTGCTTACATGAGTAGCTGGCAGTTGAAAATATGCCAACTTCATTCAGTGTGGAAAAATTAAATTTGACAGTGAATTGAAGTTATTTGATGCATATAGTTTTCTACATATTTTAAATGGTGTTGTCATGCTTATTATAGTCAGTTCATGATTTTCTGTATTAATGGAAAACAGGGATAAGAGTGAATAAATAACTTTTTTAGCCAATTATTTCAACATAGTTTCCTGCCAAAAGTTTTGAAGGGTCTGACTGATTGGTTTCCATTTTCAACCTTTATCTGCCTGAAGAGTTGCTAAAAAGTTGGAGCCATGACCAGTGAAATGGGAGGCAGTGGAGAACTGGTGGAAACAAGGACATATCAGAAATTAATCCCTGAATAGTTATTGGAGATAAAGACATTGGCTGAGAAAGAGATGGAATCTGGCTGCTAAGTCAACAGTCTTTTGAGAATTCTGTTTTGTCAGAGAAGGAGGGCTTGTATCGACATTTGGAATTCTATAGTACTTGGGTAGTAAACCTACCCTTTGAGTCCTATACATGTGTTCCATCAGCACTAAAAAGATAAAAGAAATATTTGATAACACTCATGTTTACTGTGGACTTCCCTGATAGCTCAGTTGGTACAGAATCTGCCTGCAATGCGGGAGACCCCGGCTCTATTCCTGGGCTGGGAAGATCCACTGGAGAAGGGATAGGCTACCCACTCCAGTATTCTTGGGCTTCCCTTGTGGCTCAGCTGGTAAAGAATCCACTTGCAATGTGGGAGACCTTGGTTCGATCCCTGGGTTGGGAAGATCCCCTGGAGAAGGGAAAGGTTACCCACTCCAGTATTCTGGCCTGGAGAATTCCATGGACTGTACAGACTATAGGGTCGCAAAGAGTCAGACACGACTGAGTGACTTTCACTTTCAAGTTTATTGTAATTACAGATTTTTCCCATTGAAATCTGCCCTGCCCCCTTTGATATAGTTGCCACTTTCTTGGCTTTCTAAAACGCAACTTCGGCTAGGTCTCTCGTTTCTTGGTTTATCCCTTGGTTTTCTCTGTCATCTTTGCACCTGGGATAGTTCTTTGTTCTCATGTGTGTCCGCTTTCTTACCATCCATGGGTGAGCTGGTGACTTCTGAAACCATGGCTGATCTACAGCCTTGTGTCAGTCAAGATTCCTTTCTTGTCAAGGATAGGAACAAACTGAAGCGACCTTAACGAAAAGAACGAGTAAAGAGGGGAAAGGTGGAGAGGGATGGGGGACCTTGGGAGAAAGGGATGGGCCCGAAGGCTAGGAAAGAGAACAAGAAACAGGGTGGCTTCTTCCTCAGTTTCTCTCTCTCTGACACATATAAATGCTCACCACTGAGAATCTATAATTTGTCCTCTGCATCTCCTGGTTCAGCACCTGTGGTTTCATCCAGACTCGAATTCAAATACTTTGAATGTAGAGGGCTAACTGTATTACGCCACTTTATATAAGGGACTGGAGCATCCTTAAGTCCCTTATATAAAGGGATTTTGGTATCCCTGGGGATCCTCGAACCAGTCTCCTGAGGATACCTCGGGATGACTGTGTTTCCATGTCATATCTCTGTCTACCACTTTTTGTTTTTGGCAACAAGCTTTCTGTTTCTGTGTGTCTTTTCAAACTTCTGTGCTTACCCATCCTCAGTTCAGTGTTCTCAACAGAGATTACCTTGAATTTCTGAGTCCCAAATCTGAACCCTTTGATGACTCAATCAACTGAAGCCAGTGAAATAGTAGCAAGTATATCACAAAGATCTCTGTGGAGGGGGAGACCTTCCTTGTGGCAGAGGGGATCTCTGAGTCATCGTATATCTTAAAGTGTGTATTACAAGGTTGACCCTCTGACCTATGTCCTTGGCTAATGACATTCCACCAAGGGTGGAATTTCCCATTTGTGTACCTTCAACTAGGCAATCCTATCTACCTTTCCCATAGCCACAAAAAGAAAAACAAACTGACAAGAAAGCTGCACAATTGCCTCAGTTCTCAGATTTGCCTCAATTATTCGTAACCCATCTCAATCTGTAATTTCTTTTTGATCATTCCATCTCATAATTCTTTTCGAATGTCATATGAATTAACCTTTTCCCACCCATTTCCTTACCATGCCTCTAATCCACGCTGTTTTCACTTCTTCTCATTATTACATTTACTTCCCACCTCCACTTTCCTGTTTCCATCTTCTCTTCTGTTTAAGTCGTTTATTATAGATTGAATGTTATATGTTGGAACTCCAAAACTCATATGTTGGAGCCCTAATGCCCATGTGATAGTATTAGCAAGTGCGTCCTTTGGGAGTTAGTTAAGTTTAGATGAGATCTTGAGGATGGAGCCCCGTGAAGGGACTAGTGTCCTTATAAGAAGAAGAGACACCAGAGTTTCCTCTTTCTACAATATGGGGACACAACGAGAAGGCAGTCACCCACAAGCCAGGAAGAGAGCTCTCGCCAGAAACCAAATGGGCTGGCACCTTGATCTAGGACGTCCTAGCTTCCAGAACTATGAGAAATAAATACTTGTTGTTAAAGCCATCCAATCCATCATATTTTGTTATAATAACCCAGCCTAAAACATCATTCTTTCAAATAATTAGCAAAAAATTCAGTGACCACCATGATACAATATGGAACGTTTGAGAGTTTGCCTTTGGGGTGCTTTGTGCAGAATCCACCTTCCTTACTCCAAAGTCCAAGCGAGTTCTGCTTTCATTGTTGTTGTTGTTCTGTTTCTAAGTCATGTGTGGACTGCAGCGCACCAGGCTTCCCTATCCTTCACTGTCTTCAAGTTTGCTCAGACTCATGTCCATTGAGTCAGTGATGCCATCCAACCATCTCATCCTGTCATCCCCTCCTCCTCCTGCCTTCAATCTTTTCCAGCATCAGGGTCTCTTCCAATGAGTCAGTTCTTCCCATCAGGTGGTCAAAGTATTGGAGCTTCAGCTTCAGCATCAGTCCTTCCAATGAATATTCAGAGTTGATTTCCTTTAGGATGGACTGGTTTGATCTCTTCGCAGTCCAAGGGCCTCTCAAGAGTCTTCTCCAGCACCACAATTCAAAAGCATCAATTCTTTGGTGCTCAGCCTTCACTATGGTTCAACTCTCACATCCGTATGTGACTACTGCTTTCATTATCTGGTCCTCTGATCCTACAACTGCAGGTGGGATTCCTTCACCTGAAGACTTGGCCACTCCACAATGTTCATCTCCATAGAGACATCTAGGTTTTACTAAGCTGAATCCTATACATAGAACTACTATTTTATCTAATGAAAGAAATTCCAACCATGAACTTTCAATTTATGATATTAACAAAAATGTTTTAGCTTTTGGTAAAATACTCTTTGTCTCCATTTTATTGTTTCAGGTGAGAGTCATCAGTTAAGCTCATTTATTGTGTGACTGATACCTTGTTTAAAAATGGTAGCATTCCAGCTCTTCCGTCTGGAAGCCCACCATGACATTGCTTCTCTGAAATCAACCACATCATCAGTATCCCCTTTGGAAGTAATGAGTCTTTGATTGTGTGCGAGAATCTCAAGAAGGGTGGGACTTGAATAGACCAGAACCCTTGAAATATCCCAGAAAGATGCCAGAGGCCCTGCACTAAATCAAGTTGTCTGCAAACAACGGAGAAAAGTGAGGACGTTCATTTGGGGATGGAAATCTATTTAATTTATTTAAAACTACATTCAACAACAATGATTCACCACTAATGATGAAATGTTCACTCAGCTACTTTTTCTTTACTACAGACCATTTGAGGTCTCATTCGCACAGAGCCTACAGTCTCTTGGCTTACTGTAAGCTTTAGATTAGCTGTGATATCAGAGCTGGCATGGCCCATGGCAGCTGCTAATGCAACGCATGCCTATCACTTGCTGTTGACAGGCATTAATAAAAACCTAATTTGAGGAAATTATGAAAAACCTACTCATTATGCAATCTGGTTTATGTTTTGGCATGTGGCAATCATTGGCTTGATAGCCGAGAAACCTTCATTTCCAGAACTTTACGGCCTGTGTTTCAACTGCAGACCCAGCCAGAGCCCCTCACCTCTCCTATGTGTTTGATCTTCTAATTGCCTCAAGACACAGCCACGGGCTTGCTGTGCGATGCTGCAGGCCTCCGCCTGAGCTGAGGTGTGATGGACACAGGAATCTAGCCTTGCTGTCAGAAGGCCTGCTTAGCTGTTTCAAGAAACTTCATTCCGACCTGTCTATCAAAAGCATTCCTCTCAGGCCCCTCCTCTCTTTAACTTGTTCCTCATGGCCACTTTGAGCTTTCTAGAGTGTTAGCAGAAAATTTCCCAAGTCTGGGAGAAAAAGTTCCCACTAGTCTCCAGTTTATACAAAGGGCAAGTTCAGAGAACAGGCGTGGCCTTGACTTGGCTAATAAATGATATGTAAAACATTTAATTGTTTGATTGAAAGAAATCTTCCTATAAATGGTGAAGATATTAAAATGCCAGTGGAAAAGGGTTAAGAGAACTTGGAAATAATCTGGCTTCAGTTTCTGGGCTTCTAATGTTGTCCTTTTAAATATTAAACTTTAGAGGAAAATGGCTGGCGATTTTGTATTTCCGAAGAAAAGTTGGTTTCTCTCCTGTCTCTGGCCGACACCATTAAAATGTTCCCCGATAAAGATAAAAAACTAGACTTAAGATAGTCAAACAAAACTCTAGGAAAAGACTCTCCTGTTTCATCTGCCTTATCCTTTTCTGACTTATCAAATGATGCCCTGTCCAGCCCAATCCGCCTTTCCTTCCTCTCTCCTTCCCTTCCTTCCTCACTTCCTTCCTTTTTCCTTCCTTCCCCCAGCTCTCCTTCTCTCTCTCCCTCCCTCCCTTTCCTCTTTTATCCTTTCTTTCTCTTTGTATCTGATTCTGATTGCTCTTTCTCTATCATAAGCATTAACTTTTATTTCAGTTAGAAGCTTTAAAGTATCAATTTAAGCCTGAAAACAGCTAAGTTGGACCCAGAAAGTAGAAGATTCTTCCCTGCTAACACTGCAGTCAGACTGACTTGTTTGTCCCTTTAATTCAACACTAGGAAGTTCTAACAAGACATCACAGAGTAAACTGCAGGGCAGGAGCTGTTCTCCCCCTGTCCTGGTGCAGTGAGTGCTTCCCTGGGTGATGGGATGTTAACATCATGCTCGCCTTTGCTCAAATGTTACATGACTGGAGATGTGTTTGTTTGGTTGAAGACTTTGTTCCTTCTAAAATTAGAATGCTTTTGATAGACATCATGCCTCAGGGGCAGGTAACATTTTTAAAACTTAATTGATCATAAATTATTGATTCATGCCACAGAATATTAGGGTAGAGAAAGCTGAGATCATCTCATAGACTATTTCATTAAAAAAAAACCAAAACCTTTATATGGGTAAGCTTTACATGTAAAAATGCATTTTAGTGTCCTACTGATGCATTGTTATCACTGCAAATTATCAAGATACCATTTCAATTCACCCCCAAAATTTCCCTTACATACTTACTAGAAGTATCTGTAAGTGGTATCATAAAGTATATATTCTTTTGTGTCTGTCATCTTTGACTTTTTGGTGGCTCAGACGATGAAGAATCCACCTGCAATGTGAGAAACATGGGTTCGATCCCTGGGTTGGGAAGATCCCCTGGAGGAAGGCACGGCAACCCACTCCAGGATTCTTTCCTGGAGAATCCCCATTGACAGAGGAGCCTGGTGGGCTACGGCCCATGGGGCTGCAAAGAGTCAGACACGACTGAGTGACTAAGCACCCATCACATCTTTGACTCAGTGGAACACTGCTGTATTTGTCAGTAGATTCCTTCTTATTGCTGAGTTGTGTTTCCTTGTATGGTTACAGCACAATCTATTTATCTGGATATTCACCTCTTGATGGACACTTGGATTGTTTTTTCTATCATGAATAGAGCTGCCCTGAAGATTCCTTACAAGTCTTTGTGTGCGATATGTTGTCATTCCTCATGGGTAAAGACCTAGGAGTGAAATTACAGCCTCAAATGATAAGTATATGCTTAACTTTACAAGAAGTTGCCACCTCTTTTCCAAAGTGCTTTTTACTATTTTATATAACACTTGTTCCATATCCTTGCAAACGCTTGCTATTGTTCATCTTTTAAAATTTTAACTATCCTGGTATGTGATTAGTGGTATCTCATTGTGGTTTTATTTTGCATTCACCAAATGACTACTGCAGTTTAACATCTTCTCATGTGTTTATTTTCCACGTGCTTTTGTGAAATATTTGTTCTAATCATTGTCCATTTTTTTTCAATTGGATTGCCTTTTCATTACTAAATCATAAGAGGCTTTTTTCTAATATAAATTTTGGTTACATGTTCTTTATATATATTCACAGCAAATATTTTCTCCAAGTATTTGACAGCACAAATCCTCATCATTACTTTAAAAAAATTTTCAGTTATTTTCAACTGTTTAGTCTTTCAGATGTAGTCTGTGACTATTTAGCTGAGTTAAAAAAAAGCATCACTTTGAAATTTTAATTTGACTTGTTAAATTTATCAATGAATTTGAGAGAAGCTAGGCAGGTTTATAATATATTTTTCCTTTCCTGTCATATGGTATGACTTTCCATTTATTAAACTCTTATATTTTAGGAGAAGTTTTGTTTTTTAATAGAGTCATGAATATTTTTGTTAAAGCTTAAATATTTATTGTAATATTTGTTATAGTGTAACAGCTTTTACCACTGTATCATCTAGCTATTATGGAAGAAAGTTGTTATTTTAAAATATTCATTGTATTACCTGGGACAGATTATCTTTCAGTAACTGCCCCCAAATCTTGGTTCAACACAATAAACGTCTATTTCTTCATCATGCAAAGCCCTCTGTGGGTCTAGGCAATTCTCCAGGGAAATTACGCTTCGTATGTTGACTCAGTAACCATACTGAATTTATCTTGGGGCTCCCTTTTATCAAAAAATGCTTTCACAGTTGCACTTGCCTTAGTCAAGGAAAGGAGAATTGGAGAATTAAGCATTGACATAATTTAATCTAAAACATAAAAAAATGCTTTAGCTTAAAATAGGCAGGGGTCACTAGTGCATTGGCCAGTAACTAGTCACATGACCATGACTACTCTTAAGAAGATAGGAGGTATGCTGACGTAGAGGAACATGGGATATTCGTGAATATTGGTACGTCCTCCATATTTGTTTTGTTGATGCAAATCTCTTAGTAGGTATAAGAATATTCCGTTTGCTTTTTTGCAGTTTCTTGGCAGTTCTTTACTTTATCTTTAAGTAAATGTCTTAAATTAATACTAGGGATATGGGGACATTCTAACTCTTACTGAACTTAAAAGGCAGACCTCAAATGTTGTATAAGTAAATGTAAACTTTGCTATTGAAAACTGAAAATGAAAAGCAGCTTCAAAATATAATAAAATTATCTTGTATTAAAAACGTATTGAATTTTTCAAGTGACTTTTCAAAGTCTATTTTAGTAATGCTTTTATTTCTTTGATCTATTGGTACCGTGAACTTCCAAATGTTCAACCTGGTTTTAGAAAAGGCAGAAGAACCAGAGATCAAATTGCCAACATCCACTGCATCATTGAAAAAGCAAGAAAGTTCCAGAAAAACATCTATTTCTGCTTTATTGACTATGCCAAAGCCTTTGACTGTGTGGATCACAATAAACTGTGGAAAATTCTGAAGGAGATGGGAATACCAGACCACCTCACCTGCCTCTTGAGAAACCTGTATGCAGGTCAGGAAGCAACAGTTAGAACTGGACATGGAACAACAGACTGGTTCCAAATAGGAAAAGGAGTACGTCAAGACTGTATATTGTCACCCTGCTTATTCAACTTCTATGCAGAGTACATCATGAGGAACATTGGGCTGGAGGAAACACAAGCTGGAATCAAGATTGCAGGGAGAAATATCAATAACCTCAGATATGCAGATGACACTATCCTTATGACAGAAAGTGAAGAAGAACCAGAGAGCCTCTTGATGAAAGTGAAAGAGGAGAGTGAAAAAGTTGGCTTAAACTCAACATTCAGAAAACTAAGATCATGGAATCCAGTCCCATCACTTCATGGCAAATAGATGGGGAAACAGTGGAAACAGTGGCTGACTTTATTTTTCTGGGCTCCAAAATCACTGCAGATGGTGATTGTAGCCATGAAATTAAAAGACGCTTACTCCTTGGAAAGAAAGCTAGGACCAACCTAGACAGCATATTAAAAAGCAGAGACATTACTTTGTCAACAAAGGTCTGTCTAGTTAAGGCTATGGTTTTTCCAGTGGTCATGTATGGATGTGAGAGTTGGATGGTGAAGAAAGCTGAGCGCCGAAGAATTGATGCTTTTGAACTGTGCTGTTGGAGAAGACTCTTGAGAGTCCCTTGGACTGCAAGGAGATCCATCCAGTCCATCCTAAAGGAGATCAGTCCTGGGTGTTCATTGGAAGGACTGATGTTGAAGCTGAAACTCCAATACTTTGGCCACCTGATGCAAAGAGCTGACTCATTGGAAAAGACCCTAATGCTGGGAAAGATTGAGGGCCGGAGGAGAAGCGGACGACAGAGTATGAGATGTTTGGATGGCATCACTGACACAATGGACATGGGTTTGGGTGGACTCTGGGAGTTGGTGATGGACAGGGAGGCCTGGTGTGCTGTAGTTCATGGGGTTGCAAAGAGTCGGACACGACTGAGCAACTGAACTGAATTGAATTGATTGGTGTTATGAATACCAGCATACTGTTTTATGTTAAATCATCCTTATATTCAAGGACTATATCATTTTTGATTATTTTTATTGTGATAATACACTTGATTTAATTGAATTATATGTAATAATATTTTTAATAATATTAATCATTGAGATGCATCTGGAATTTTCCTTTCATTGTTATCTTTGCTAACTTTTAAGCTATTGGGGATTTATTGCCTTTAAAAATGAAGTGAGCAGTGTTCTCCCTTTTTACATGCTCTGAAATGGCTCATAATATGGGAAAATTAAAAAGAAATGCACCTATAAAATACTGTAGGCATCTTGTGAGTGAGGGATCGTCACTCAGTCATGTCTAGCTCTTGGAGACCCCATGGCCTATAGCATTCCAAGCTCCTCTCTCCGTGGGTACTCTCCAGGCAAGAATACTGGACAGAGTTGCCATTGGCTTAATCCTCAAACGCTTGTCATTTTTTTCCTCTGTCTTTTGTCTGTTTGCATGCAAATGTATACAAACCATTTTAGAATTGATTTTGATGGTTTATACATCCTCAGAAAAGTTTCTAAAATTTTGATATTTTCATAATATTGAAAGTTTTCTATATTATTTAATGCTTTCCTTAAAACACTTTTATTTTTTTTTGTATTTATTTGTGAATAGATTTGACAATTTTTAGAACATTTCCCCCAAATATCAATTCTTAAATTCATTTTCAGTACCACTTTGTTTCTTTATTCTGATTTATTCATATTGCCTTAGTTTTCTATTCTTTTTCTCCTACTTTCCTTGGTTTTCATTTTATCATTCTCTTTCTAACTTCTTTATTTGAGTTTTTTTTTTCCTGTTTAATAACTTAAGTGTTTGCATCTGCAAATTTCCTTCTGAATACATCTTTGGCTACATTCGTTGCCTGATGTTATGTGATGATGTAATGTATATTACTGCCTAACAAGTTTGTAATGTTATTTTCCTTTCCTCTTTGAGAGAATATAGTGGGTAGGCTGCATAAACTCAGTTATGCATTTTTATGACATAATGCTTTGTTATCAATATCTAGCTTAATTGTATGGCATAATAAATGGAACTCATGCAGTTTCTATTTATTGAGATTTTCTTTGAAGTCTAACACTTGCATAATTATAAATCAGTGATTCTCATATTTCTGAGATTCTTATGAATTCCTGAGGTGCTTCTGGGAATGCATACATCTAGGCCCTTTTTAAAGATTATGATTTATTAGGGGTGAAGGTCCTCATTTTCCACCCATACTTAACTAATCCTGGTATAGCTATATTCAGAGAAATATAGCTATGAATGATGG
Source organism: Okapia johnstoni (assembly GCA_024291935.2). Lineage (NCBI taxonomy): Eukaryota > Metazoa > Chordata > Mammalia > Artiodactyla > Giraffidae > Okapia > Okapia johnstoni. The sequence goes on from CM044326.1 coordinate 9,098,472, forward strand.
AGTGACATTTGAATGAAATCTATATTCCCCATTTTGGGGAGACAAAGTTCTGTATTCCAGAATTGATTTTCATTCTATTTTTCACCTTCTTAGAAATGACTCTAGCCATTTGAAAGAAACTGGGATTTAATACAAGAAATGTATTTACAACGCCGTTAGCAACACTGAAGGAATGGGATCTACATTGGACATCCAGGGAAGCTCCCAGAATACGAAAGAATGGACCTGGCAGCAAAGTTACTATTTCTGAGGCCACTGCTTTAGTTGCAACTGCCTCTCAAAACTCAGCAATTTCTAGAGACTGGAAACTAGAACCCTGCTTCTACCAAACCTGTTTCCACAGCCTAGCTTTCAGAGAGAGCCAAAAAGGAGTCAGGGATCTGATAAATGTCTTCCCTTCTGCTTTCTAAATCCTAACAAGGGTACCAAAGTGACAGAACTAATCCACATCTATAACTGAAAAAAAAAAAGTCTGGAGTTTAGAGATTTTAGCTTTCCACCCTCTCCCACTAGACAGAGGATGGCATGGAATTTGAAAGCATTATGTACTGGTAGAAACAACTTGTATTAGGGGTGTGTCCATGGACTTGAACGGATGACCTGAGACATCTAGAAGGAGAAATCTATGCTATGTTAATTGTTCATGATGGAGATGAGGAATTTAAAGACTGCTTCAAGATTTTGGTCATGGGTTGGGGTTGTCCCTGAACACGACAGAAACAATGAACAATGTTGTGTGTATATAAAGGAGTATAAGTGGAAGTAAGCAGTAAATATTAATATTATTTTACAAATTTTGAGTTCAAGTTAACAAAGAACTGTGGCTCAGCTGGTAAAGAATCTGCCTGCAATGCGGGAGACCTGGGTTCAATCCCTGGGTTGGGAAGATCCCTTGGAGAAGGGAAAGGCTACCCGCTCCAGTGTTCTGGCCTGGGGAATTCCATGGAGTGTATACTCCATGGGGTTGCAAGAAGTCGGACACGACTGAATGACTTTCATTTACAGAATATGTAGAATATAATAAAATATCTAAACCTAAACCTACCAAAAAGAAGAAAAAGTTAAAATTTGAGAAAGAAGCAGTTTATACATTTAATATGAAGAAAAATTATATCCAATATTGAAGCCATCAGAAGAAATATAAAGGGAAATTTAAATTAGATACAGTATCAAAAATAGGAATATATAAAAACTATTTCAGTAAGATATGTGTCAGGACAAAAAATCAGTTACTGTGTGGGGACATGGAAGACACGGACTGAATTTCTTATTCTGTCTTTATATGGTATGTTGCATAAGAAAGTAGTTTAATGAAGCTGATTTTGTTACCTATAAAGCGACATGTGGTAGTTAGCTAATGCTGCATAACAAAATTCCTCTAAAATTCATTGGCTTGAAACAACTAACATTCAGTATTTCTCATGAGTCTGAAGGAGGTCAGCTAGGAGGTTATTCTGGATAAGACTAAAGTTATTCATGTACCAGTAGTCAGTTGTGGTCTGGGGAGATAGTTCTGCTGATTTAGGCTGGGCTCTTTCACACTTGTGTAAGTTGATGAGCTGCAGGCTGGTCTAAGACAGCTTTGTTTAGGACAACTAATATCTCCTCTTCATGGTAACAAGCTTTGGGCTTGTCCACTTGGCAAAGAAAAGTTTTAAGAGAAAAAGTCTAAGGGTCTTCTTAAAGATTAGGTCTGGAATTGCAACCTTGTCATTTTCAGTGAATTTAAGTCATAGGGCAGCCACAATTTTAGGATTTGGACAAAAACTCAAACTACAAATGGTAGTTGTATTTAGGGGAAGGACTTTATGGGCATTTTTCATTTTCTTCTTTTTGCTAATATTAGTTTAAAAGTTTTGAAATTTATTATTATAACTAGAAAAAGTATACTTTAAATATATGCATTATTTAGAAAGTATATTTCTTAGTAAAATAAAGCATTAATTCATTTGCAGCCTGAATATTAACTAAGGTGACCCTCTGGTTGGAAAGTTTAGCAAAAATGATTTGAAAAACTTTTCCTAAAATTATGCGTCAAATTTGCATAAAATGGCCTTTTTCAGATTTCTATGAATTCCCAGAAGATTAGTTTCTTTTGACCCTACTTTCTCTGCCTACAGAGTACTAGGTCTCAGCCACAGTAGGTATTGCTTCATTTCTGTACACACTGGCCCCTGGTCCCTTTAACTTGCTCTTTTTACAAGCAGCATTAGCAGCAGGCTTGGGATGAATGCATACACAGACTTTATTGAGGGTTTAGGGTGGTCAGGGTGATATGAGAAGGAACTTCACACTATGGTAGAGGAAACAACTTAAAATATAAAGTGCATTTATCATTCAAGTTCCTTTTCTCAAGATGCTCTGCCCCAGTCCTGGCCCATAGACCTACAAGCTCTAAGCCTGCAGCTTGAATTTTCATTTCCTCTCCAGACTTTTTTACATCTTGCATGTTGTATCCAATCCTAAAAATTCTTGATTTTTTTTTTCTCATGAAAATCAGTCTTGCCAATTCTCTGTCCTCTGCCTCCTTCCTAATATGCCTTTTGAAAGATTCAACCTTTTAATCCAAGGATTTCAATAAACATTTCACTTTAAATACGAAGAAATGGGAGTCATTCCAGAAAGAAGTGTTATATTTTTCTGCAAACACCAGAAATAACTGTATGTATCACTATTTGAAATCATATAAAACTCCCCTCCACCTTCATTTACTCAGTAAATATTTTTAAAATCTCTACTATTTTCCATGCATTATGGTCCTCCTTAAGAATTCAAAAGTGAGTATATTTCTGTCCTTATGGAGCTTGTTCTTCTAATATCATCCCATTTCCTAAAGTTGCTCAGAGAATGAAATATTGTTCTAAATTCCTGTCTTATAGATAATCTTACCTCAAAGTTTTTGCATATTATTTAAAAAAATAAAGTGTATATACCAACCTCCAAGGACATAATAGTAGTAGAACCTGATACTAAGGCAAACAAAACAAAACAAAACAAAAAAACAATGAAAATTGTTTGCAAAATCTCTCAAGGAAGAAAATGATTCATTAATTTACCAGCCAACATTTTCTAACCATTTCCTTATTCATTAAGCAGCAAACTCCTAGAGGTCAGGATGGTCCAGAAGGAACTTATCATATATTTCTGGACTTAGACCTCTCTCTGCCAACTGGGGGAGGCAGAATGTATGTGTAAGGAGCAATTAGAGAGCATTAAATACTAAATACCCAAACACAACCATAATTTCAGTGGTCATAACGAAGGGGAGATGTCCATGGGGATTAATATGCCCCAAGAAAACTTCGCACAAGAATCAGGTCTTGATACACTTGAGCAATGTCAAAAGTATCTTGGTCTACTCCAAACTGGACCCCAAATTGGGTCAACTTGTAAGATAAATAAGCTGGATCACATTTATGTCTCAAAATTAGCCTGGCCATACAAAACTATACCAAAATGTTTTATTTCTTTCTTTATTCTGGCATGTACCAGTCTCACATGTCTTTAACTCTATTCAATGCTACATCACTACATGCATAAGATAAAACACTTAATCATAGTCCATTACAAAGATTTTAACAAGATAATAGAAAATCTACAGATTCCTTTGTGGGAGACAGTCAACCTTCAAGAAGGAAAAAGGCTTGATGGGGGTGGTAGTGGAATTCAATAGCCCATTCAGTGTTGAAATGTGAACACTAAAGCCACTCTTTGGATAAATTCAAGACAGATTTTGCCTTCAGCTCTAGCTGGGCAGTTCCCAGATGAGAGCAGGTCTTCAGTCTGTAGAGAAGAAGCGAGGAATAATGCCTCTTTGAATTAGTTTCAAAATAGTGCTGCAATGCAGACTGACAACTTCTGATGCCAGATTGAGAGAAGTACACATAATGGCAGTCTGTTGAAGAAGCCATTCTACTACTAAAGAATATGGTTATTAACATAAATAAAAAACCAAATGCAAAAACAAAAAAAGCCAGAATAAACTGACATCAGATGACTAACCTAACGCTGAGATACCAGCATTTTATCAAGCCAAGTATATATAAAACTTAAAATCATAAAAATAATACATAGAAACTTTACAACTTGCAATCACTGTAGATTTTCTGTACAAAATTTAAATAAACAATAGCATTTTGCAGTAAAATAAAGCACACATGAACCCACCCTACTATAAAAGTAGAGAGTGGTGTAATTGGACGTGACTTTTAAGGTTGCCATCATTTCTGAGCAAATCAGAGGGATGGTCTCAGGCACCTATCAGAATTTTTCCCGAGATACAAGTTTCAATCCAGTACTATCATGAAACTATGAGAACAAGTCTTTCCTGTAGTTGAGTTTTCTAGAAGGTAAATGAGCATCTACCTCTCAACGTGGCTTCTTTGTAAAGAAATGGCCATCCAGGAATAAAGAAATTATAGGAATACTTGAAAAGGTGGTCAGCCTGTGGTGTAAGGTCATGTGCATAAGAAACTTGTGCCAGTCCTTTGGACTCGAGTGAGCAACACCCCGATTTGTGCTTCACTCCTGCACTGAATGTCAGTGCACAAATACTCCTGTGAGAGAACATCGCTTGTCATCTTTAAGAGTTTTGGGGTTAGTTTGCTGGGGCTGCCATAACCTAGTACCCAGAAGAGTGACTTCAGTTCAGTTCAGTCACTCAGTCATGTCCGACTTTTTGTGACTCAGTGGACTGCAGCACGCCAGGCCTCCCTGTCCATCACCAACTCCCAGAGCTTACTCAAACTCATGTCCATAATCAGTGATGCAATTTAACCATATCATCCTCTGATATCCCCTTCTCCTCCTGACTCCAATCTTTCCCAGCATCAGGGTCTTCTCTAATGAGTCAGTTCTTCACATCAGGTGGCCAAAGTATTGGAGTTTCAGCTTCAGCATCAGTCCTTCCAATGAATATTCAGGACTGATTTCCTTTAGGATAGACTGGTTGGATCTCCTTGCAGTCCAAGGGACTCTCAAGAGTCTTCTCCAACACCACAGTTCAAAAACATCAATTCTTCAGCGCTCAGCTTTCTTTATAGTCCAACTCTCACCTCCATACATGACCACTGGAAAAACCATAGCTTTGACTAGATGGACCTTTGTTGGCAAAGTGATGTCTCTGCTTTTTAATATGCTGTCTAGGTAGATCATAGCTTTTCATCCAAGGAGCAAGTGTCTTTTAATTTCATGACTGCAATCACCATCTGCAGTGATTTTGGAGCCCTCCAAAAATAGTCTCTCACTGTTTCCATTGTTTCCCCATCTATTTGCCATGAAGTGATGGGACTGGATGCCATGATCTTAGTTTTCTGAATGTTGAGTTTTAAGCCAACTTTTTCACTCTCCTCTTTCACTTTCATCAAGAGACTCTTTAGTTCTTCTTCACTTTCTGTCATAAGCGTGGTGTCATCTGTGTATCTGAGGTTATTGATATTTCTCCCAGCAATCTTGATTCCAGCTTATGCCTCAGCCAACCCAGCATTTCTCATGATGTACTCTGCATATAAGTTAAATAAGCAGGGTGACAATATACAGCCTTGACGTACTCCTTTTCTTATTTGGAAACAGTCTGTTGTTCTATGTCCAGTTCTAACTGTTACTTCTTGACCTGCATACATATTTCTCAAGAGGTAGGTCAGGTGGCCTGGTATTCCCACCTCTTTAAGAATTTTACAAAGTTTGCTGTGATCCACACATTCAAAGGCTTTGGCATAGTCAATAAAGCAGAAGTAGATGTTCTTTTGGAACTCTCTTGCTTTTTTGATGATCCAACAGATGTTGGCAATTTGATCTCTGGTTCCTTTGGCTTTTCTAAATCCAGCTTGAACATCTGGAAGTTCATGGTTCATGTACTGTTGAAGCCTGGCTTGGAGAATTTTGAGCATTACTTTGCTAGAGTGTGAGATGAGTGTAGTTGTGTGGTAGTTTGAGCATTCTTTGGCATTACCTTTCATTGGGATTGGGATGAAAACTGACCTTTTCCAGTCCTGTGGCCACTGCTGAGTTTTCCAAATTTGCAGGCATATTGAGTGCAGCACTTTCATAGCATCATCTTTTAAGATTTGAAATAGCTCAGCTGGAATTCCATCACCTCCTCTAGCTTTGTTCATAATGATGCTTCCTAAGGTCTGCTTGACTTCACATTCCAGGATGTCTGGCTCTGGGTGAGTGATCACACCATCGTGATTATCTGGATCATGAAGATCTTTTTTGTATAGCTCTTCTGTGTATTCTTGTCACCTCTTCTTAATATCTTCTGCTTCTGTTCAGTTCAGTTCAGTTCAGTCACTCAGTCGTGTCCGACTCTTTGCAACCCCATGAATCGCAGCACGCCAGGCCTCCCAGTCCATCAGCAACTCCAGGAGTCTACCCAAACCCATGTCCATTGAGTCGGTGATGCCATCCAGCCATCTCATCCTCTGTCATCCCCTTCTCCTCCTGCCCCCAATCCTTCCCAGCATTAGGGTCTTTTCCAATGAGTCAACCCTTCACATGAGGTGGCCAAAGTATTGGAGTTTCAGCTTCAACATCAGTCCTCCCAAAGAATATTCAGGACTGATCTCCTTTAGGATGGACTGGTTGGATCTCCTTGCAGTCCAAGGGACTCTCAAGAGTCTTCTCCAACACCACAGTTCAAAAGCATCAATTCTTCAGCACTCAGCTTTCTTTTTTCTTTTCCAACTCTCACATCCATACCCGACTACTGGAAAAACCATAGCCTTGACTAGACGTTGTTGGCAGAGTAATGTCTCGGCTTTTCAATATGCTATCTAGGTTGGTCATAACCTTCCTTCCAAGGAGTAAGTGTCTTTTAATTTCATGGCTGCAATCACCATCAGCAGTAATTTTGGAGCCCCAAAAAAATAAAGTCTGATACTGTTTGCACTGTTTCCCCATCTATTTCCCATGAGGTGATGGGACCAGATGCCATGATCTTAGTTTTCTGTATGTTGAGCGTTAAGTCAACGTTTTCACTCTCCTCTTTCACTTTCATCAGGAGGCTCTTTAGTTCTTCTTCACTTTCTGTTATAAGGGTGGTGTCATCTGTATATCTGAGGTTATTGATATTTCTCCCGGTAATCTTGATTCCAGCTTGTTTATCTTCCAGCCCAGCGTTTCTCATGATGTACTCTGCATATAAGTTAAATAAGCAGGGTGACAATATACAGCCTTGATGTACTCCTTTTCCTATTTGGAACCAGTCTGTTGTTCCATGTCCAGTTCTAACTGTTGCTTCCTGACCTGCATACAGGTTTCTCAAGAGGCAGGTCAGATGGTCTGGTATTCCCATCTCTTTCAGAATTTTCCTCAGTTTATTGTGATCCACACGGTCAAAGGCTTTGGCATAGTCAATAAAGCAGAAATAGATATTTTTCTGGAACTCTCTTGCTTTTTCCACGATCCACCAGATGTTGGCAATTTGATCTCTGGTTCCTCTGCCTTTTCTAAAACCAGCTTGAACATCTGGAAGTTCACAGTTCACATATTGCTGAAGCCTGACTTGGAGAATTTTGAGCATTACTTATTAGCGTGTGAGATGAGTGCAATTGTGTGGTAGTTTGAGCATTCTTTGGCATTGCATTTCTTTGGGATTGGAATGAAAACTGACATTTTCCAGTCCTGTGGCCACTGCTGAGTTTTTCAGATTTGCTGGCATATTGAGTGCAACACTTTCACAGCATCATCTTTCAGGATTTGAAATAGCTCAACTGGAATTCTATCACCTCCACTAGCTTTGTTCGTAGTGATGTTTCCTAAGGCCCACTTGACTTCACATTCCAGGATGTCTGGCTCTAGGTGAGTGATCACACCATCGTGATTATCTGGGTCATAAAGATCTTTTATGTACAGTTCTTCTGTGTATTCTTGCCACATCTTCTTAATATCTTCTGCTTCTGTTAGGTCCATACAATTTCTGTCCTTTCTTGTGCCCTTCTTTGCATGAAATGTTCCTTGGGTATCTATAATTTTCTTGAAGGGATCTCTAGTCTTTCCCATTCTGTTGTTTTTCTCTATTTCTTTGCACAGATCACTGAGGAAGGCTTTCTTATCTCGCCTTGAGATTCTTTGGAACTCTACATTCAAATGGATATATCTTTCCTTTTTTCCGTTGCCTTTAGCTTCTCTTTTTTTTCACAGCTATTTGTAAGGTCTCCTCAGACAACCATTTTGCCTTTTTGTATTTCTTTTTCTTGGAGATGGTCTTGATCACTGCCTCTTGTACAATGTCATGAACCTCTATCCATAGTTTTTCAGGCACTCTTCTATCAGATCTCATCCCTTGAATCTGTTTGTCACTTCCACTGTATAATTGTAAAGGATCTGATTTAGGTCATACCAGAATGGTCTAGTGGTTTTCCCTACTTTCTTCAATTTAAGTCCGAATTTAGCAATAAGCAGTTCATGATCTTAGCTACAGTCAGCTCCCAGTTTTGTTTTTGCTGACTGTATAGAGCGTCTCCGTCTTTAGCTGCAAAGAATATAATCAATCTGATTTCGGTATTGATCAGCTGGTGATGTCCATAGAATCTTGTCTTGTGTTGTTGGAAGAGGGTGCTTGCTATGACCAATGAGTTCTCTTGGCAAAACTCTGTTAGCCTTTGACCTGCTTCGTTTTGCACTCCAACACCAAATTTGCCTGTTACTCCAGGTATCTCTTGACTTCCTACTTTTTCATTCCAGTCCCCTAAAATGAAAAGGACATCTATTTTGGGTGTTAGTTCTAGAAGATCTTGTGGGTCTTCATAGAACCATTCAAGTTCAGCTTCTTCAGCATTACTGGTTGGGGCATAGACTTGGATTACCATTATATTGAATGGTTTGCCTTGGAAATGAACAGAGATCATTCTGTCGTTTTTGAGATTGCATCCAAGTACTGCATTTCGGACTTTTCTGTTGACCATGATGGCTACTCCACTTCTTCTAAGGGATTCTTGCCCATAGTAGTAGAATAAATGGTCATCTCAGTTAAATTCACCCATTCCAGTCCATTTTAGTTTGCTGATTCTTAGAATATCGACGTTCACTCTTGCCATCTCCTGTTTGACCACTTCCAATTTGCCTTGATTCATGGACCTAACATTCCAGATTCCTATGCAATATTGCTCTTTACAGCATCAGGCCTTGCTTCCATCACCAGTCACATCTACCCCTGGGGGCTGTTTTTGCTTTGGCTGCATCTCTTCATTCTTTCTGGAGTTGTTTCTCCACTGATCTCCAGTAGCATATTGGGCACCTACCGACCTGGGGAATTCATCTTTCAATGTCCTATCTTTTTGCCTTTTCATAGTGTTTATGGGGTGTTCAAGGCAGGAATACTGAAGTGGTTTGCCATTCCCTTCTCCAGTGGACCACGTTTTGTCAGCACTCTCCACCATGACTCGTCCATTATGGGTGGCCCCACATGGCATGGCTCATAGTTTCATTGAGTTAGACAAGGCTGTGGTCCATGTAATCAGATTGGTTAGTTTTCTGTAATTGCGGTTTTCAGTCTGTCTGCCCTCTGATGGAGAAGGATAAGAGGCTTATGGAAGCTTCCTGATGGGAGAGACTGACTGGGAGAGAGTGACTTAAACAACAGAAATGTATGTTCTCGTCATTCTGGAAGCTAGAAATCCAAGATCAAGGAATCTGCCATATTGGTCTCCTCAAAGGTTTCTCACCTTGGTTGGCAGGTGGATGTCTTCTCTTTGTATATTTACAGGTCTCTTTTTTGCAAGTCTACTCTTTCATAAGGACACAAGTCAGATTGGATTAGACCCCACCTTAATATTCTCATTTTAACTTAATCACCTCTTTAAAGACCCTGTTTCCAAATATAGTCACTTCTGAGCTATGGGAGGTTAGGACTTCAACATATGAATTCAAAAGGGACACAATCCAGTCCATAACACTCTCTCCCACCTTTGCTTTGCTCTTCCTCACCCAGGTACCATCACCCAAAAGTGTATGTGTGTTGGCTTTTTCTTTTTCCTCAACTTTTTATTTTATATTGGACTATAGCTGATTAACAATGTTGTGTTAGTTTCAGGTGTACAATAAAATGATTCAGTCATACATATACATGCATTTATTGTTTTTCATATTCTTTTCCCAATTAGGCTGTTACAGAATATTGAGCAGAGTCCTCTATGCTGTACAGTACATCCTTTTATACATAAGGTTGTAAAAGTGAAAGTTGCTCAGTTGTGTCCAACTCTTTTCGACTCGTGGACTATACAGTCCGTGGAATTTTCCAGACCAGAATACTGGTGTGGGTATCCTTTCCCTTCTCTAGGGGATCTTCCTAAACCAGGGATCAAACCAAAGTCTTCCACATTGCAGGCAGATTCTTTACCAGCTGAGCCACGAGGGAAGCATACATAAGGTTATCCATTTTAAATACAGCAATGTGCACATGTCAGTCCCAACTCCCTAACTATCCTTCCCCACTCACTCTTACCCCTGGCCCCTGGTAACCATAAGTTCCTTCTCTAAGTCTGTGAGTCTGTTACTGTTTTGTAGGTAAGTTCATTTGTATATTTTTCTCTTAGATTCCACATATGTGATATCATATGATATTTCTCTTTCTCTGTCTGACTTACTTCACTCAGTATGACAATTTCCAGGTCCATTCATGTACTGCAAGTGACATTGTTCATTTTAATTGCTGAGAAATATTCCATTGCATATATGTACCACATCTTCATTATCCATTCTTCTGTTAATGGACATTTAGGTTGTGTCCATGTCGTGGCAATTGTAAACAGTGTTGCAATGAATACTGGGGTATGTATATTCTTTCAGACTGTTTTTCTCTGGGTTTATGCCCAGGAGTGGGATTGCTAGTAGTTCTATTTTTAGTTGCTTAAAGAACTTCCACATTGTTCTCCATAGTGGCTGCATCAATTTACATTCCCACCATCAGTATAGGGGGCTTCTCTGATGGTTCAGAGGGTAAAGCATCTGCCTGTAGTGCAGGAGACACAGTAGTTGTGGGTTTGATCCCTGGGTCAGGAAGAATCCCTGGAGGAGGAAATGTCAACCCTCTCCAGCATTCTTGCCTGAAAATTCCCATGGGCAGAGTATATTGGAAGGCTATAGTCCAAAGGATTGCAAAAGAGTCAGACACAACTGAGCAACTACGTATAAGCCCAACGGTATAGAAGATTTCCCTCCTCTCCACGCCCTCCTCCAGCAGCATTTATGGTATGTAGATTTTTTGGTGAGAGCCAAAAGCAAAATTACAATGAGATGTCACCTCACACCAGTCAGAATGGCTATCATCAAAAAATCCACAAACAATAAATGTGTGTTGGCTTAATAGTCCATTTCCGCTAAAACATAAGGTCCCTGTGGGCAGGACTGCGTTGGCTGCCAGGGCCATGGTAACATTTCTGCATGGAGAATGTTGTCTGGACGACAGTGAAACTGGCTGACAGTTTCAATGGAGAACCAGAAACTTAAAAAAAAAAAAAACACGGGGAATATTAGTCAGCAAAAATAGGTATTTGTGAAAGTCTTGAGATATATTACTTTAATTGTCCAAGGCCTTTTTTCAAGCAAAGACCCTGCACTAAGTAAAGTTTTATAATTTGTGGTTAAAATGTTCACATAAGCTTGCCAACAATATATCCTTGGGAAAAACCATTCTCTTTTACTGGAAATATATACTTTTTTTTTGGTACTAAAATACTTTAGAAAAAATATGATAAGATTAAACAGACTTTTCAAAAATGGAATGTCCTTACTCAGAAACAAATAAACAAGCAAACGAAAAAGAAAGAAAGAAAGAAAAGAAAAAGGACAAGAAAATATTTCTTTAAAAATGTTGCTACTCCTGAAACCCCAACATCTGGGTATCATGGTTGTGGGCCTACTTTCTGTCATCAGTTAACTGACTTTCTGTATATCCTTCCAAGGCTTCTTTTGTAATGGATTGTGACATGTGGGGATTAATTTCATTTCCCTTTTTGCACTTAAAAATGAAAATTTAAAAAGCAAAGGAAATATAAACCTACCCACAGATCTTTTTTTTTTAATCTGTAGTTCTCACTGGTTTTACATGAAATTTCCAAATTGAAAAGTCTCGAGAACTTAAATCACAGAAAACAGTTCATGAATTAGAGCCATTGTTGAATAGGGGTGAAATAAACATATCAAACGGGCTTCCCTGGTGGCTTAGAGGTAAAGAATATATCTGCAATACAGGAGTCACAGGAGATGCAGATTCAATTCCTGGGTTAGGAACATCCCCTGGAGGAGGGCATGGCAACCCACTCCAGTATTTTTGCTGGGAAAATCCCATGGACAGAAGAGCCTGGTGGGCTACAGTCCATGGGGTTGCAAACAGTTGGACACAACTGAAGTGACTGAGCACAGCATGGCAGACATATCAAATGCCAGTATTTAGCCTAGAATTTCTCTTAGAAAATAGTTCTCAAACTTGAGTGTATATCAGCATCACATAGATTACTGGTCTTCCCTCCTAGAGCTTCTGATTCAGTAGATATAAGGGTGTACCCAAGAACATGCATTCCTAACAAAGTCTTAGGCGATGCTTATGATTTTCTGTGGTGTTACTTTTGGAACCTCTCTCTAAGACATCATGATGGCATTGGAGTGGTAGCAGTTGGCTTTCCTGAAGAAATTTTCCCAAAGTCCTAGGTGATCCTGATAGTTGGCAGAAAGTTTAGAGTAGAGAGTGTTTAGCAATTACATGATGTTTCACCCTCTTGCTTTAGAAACCAAACTACTTCCATAGCTAATTACATGGGAAAAGAGAGGGAAACTTGGTAGATATTTAGTCTATAAAAAAAAAGCATCATATGGGAGAAATGGATTGGGAGCTATGGATTAACAGATGTAAACTATTATATATAGAATGGATAAACAACAAGGTCCTAATGTGTAGCACAGGGAACTATATTCAATATCTTCCAATAAACCATAATGGAAAAGAATATAAAAAAGAATGTATATATATATATATCACCACCTGGGATGCCCATTATATATAAGGGAATTATATATATATATATATATATACTAGTAGTGAAGAACCTGCCTGCCAATGCAGGAGACTCAAGAGACGTGGGTTTGATTCCTGGGTTGAGAAGATTCCCTGGAGCAGGAAATGGCACTCCACTCCAATATTCCTGATTTTTATGGACAGAGGAGCCTGGCGGGCTACTGTCCTTGGAGCCCCAAAGAGTTGGACACAACTGAGTGAGCACACACACACATATACACACACGTATATGTATATGTGTGTATATATATATATATACATATATATATATATACACAAAAAAACAGGAAGTAGTTTCATAGGAAGACATTTTACCCTTTCATAATTTATCTTTAACAGGTCTATTGCTATCTATTGAGAGATCAATTTAATGAAGTTATTTGTGTCTCTTATCTTTTAATTTAATAATTCAAGGCTACTAGCAAATTCACAGATCAAAGGTTTAAGTCTTAATTGGTCACTTGCCTTTTAAGGTGCCTTAATCATTTGAATGTAGTTACACTGCACTGTTAATATAAATTTCATGGCTTTTTTTCTTTCATTTCTGTTCAAATACTCATTTTGAGGTGTTCCTCATTTGTTCTCCTTCAGTCAGCCTGGTTTTCTCAATCCAATGATGTTGGTTCTGATAGCAACTAGCATATCGTTAACTACTCTGAGTGGCTATGCACAGCACTGTAATCCTCAGAGTGTCATCTGTGAATAGAGGGGTTGTGAATCCTATCTTCCTGCCACTACCTACTCCTCCACACCTGAGATTAAATGAATTAATTGATTAAGCTCAATGTCTTTCAAATAGTGGGGGCTTCGTAAATACCAGATGCCTCTGCATAAAGGAGTAGAAGACTGGAAGCTAGTTAGACAATTATGGTATTGATATAACAGGTCAAGTATGCTCCCCAACCACCCAACTGTTCGCTAAATTAGGAAAAATGCATGCATGTTGTTTTGCCTTGAAGCAATTTTGAGCAACTGCACTTGATGTAAAATAAAAACCTAATGATGCAGATCTTAAAATCAAGCCTGTGCCTGTACAATTTTTAAAAACCAAAACATAGTATATCATTAATGCTAAAAACATAAATACTGATCTCATGGATGGAGTTAAGATGATGAGAGCCTCACACACCTGAATTGCCTCTTCTGGTCACCTTCAGTAGACACAGATTATAACCCAACTCAGAACACAAAGAATAAAAAGTGAAGGTGAAAGTCGCTCAGTCGTGCCCAACTCTTTGTGACCCCATGGACTATATACAGTCTATGGAATTCTCCAGGCCAGACTACTGGAGTGGTTAGCCTTTCCCTTCTCCAGGGGAATCTTCCCAACCCAGGGATCGAACTCATGTCTCCCCCTTGCAGGCAGATTCTTTACCAGCTGAGCTACAAGGGAAGCCCTTAGTATGAGTCAAAAAATAGGTAAAAACAATTTTGTTGATTCTGGTATAAACTGCTATTATATATTGCTATATGCTGCTGTTTATCCCTTGATGTTCACCCTCTACCTTTTACATTAGCACAGAATCCCTGAGTTTTAACTGAATTTACAGCTGTCAGGAAAAATAAGAACACCTTTTTTACCTCCCATGAAGCTAAGTGTGACTGTGTAACTAACTTCTGGCCAATGAGGTGAAAGTAGAAGTGTATGCAACTTCTGAGAAATGTCTTTAAAGCAGGGACTGAGAGGCATTGTAGATTTCCTTGTCCCTTCCCCCACCCTTCTGTTATAGTGAAGACAGCATGGATAAAAATGAAGCCGCCATCTTAAACAGGAAGTGACTTTCAGAGTGGAAGTCACCTATGAAAAAGCAAAAAAGTAGGAAGGATGTGAGTTCTGAACTTTGTGGAAGAGGGCCACTATGGTCACCATAATTTGCCTGAAACAGGAGAGATCAAATTCTTACATTTACCATTGTTAGTTGCAATTTCACTGTTATGCACAGTAAAATCCAACCTTAACTATTAGTCTTATTGCAGAAGGATTTGGAGGTCAAATATGAACATAACATTACAGGAACTTCCTTGTCACCCTCAAGAAACTATGACTTTCTTGAAAAGGTGTATTTCTTTCTAACTTTATTTGCTCATTATTTAGAATATAAACAAATGTTTACAAAAACAGGACAATTCTACAAGTCATGTGTGCATTCATAATAGTATTTTTACTGAAAGAGGTTTCTGTGAATATATGAGAAAAATATATTAAAAATTAGGGTTTTATGAGACAAAGTTACGGAGTTAAAAAATAGAATATATCTGCAAGATTCTTCTATTTAGAATTATATGCATCTTTGGAAGCCACCCCAATTCCTTTGCAAAACAGAGCAGAATAAAGAACAAATCAACATAACACAAACAACTTTTTAGAATATAGTATAGATGCAACTTCTAACCAGTGCTAGTCCTATATTGAGAAGACCCCCTGGAGAAGGAAATGGTATCCATTCCTTCTGGAGCCTGGCAGGCTACAGTCCATGGGGTCTCAAAGAGTTGATGCAACTGAGCGACTAAACAACAAAAACAGATTATCCATGAAAATGTGTGTCATTACCTGATAAGAAGGCTGCTTTTGCACAGGTGGAGATTGAGCTTCTTCAGCCAACAGCATCAGCAAAGCTCTGACACCTACCTATTTAACCCTTGCCTTTCCTTTGATCAAGTGGTACCAATTTAAATGTCAGCTCTGGCAAAGGGATCAGGCACTGACCAAAGTAGAAACTGAGGCCATCGGTTCATCCCATGCAAACAACTCAATGACCACCATGTGATAACTTTTGGTTTTCATAGATCAGGAAAAGATCTTTACCAAAAATGTTCAGTTGTCAAAGAACCATTTTACCTCTTGTGTGCACACATGTGCACATGTACACAAATATGTTTTGAGAAAATGAAGATAAGAGAACTGATCTATCCTAAAACTTTAAATCTTGATTAAAGGCATTCACATATTAATATACGAAGGAGTCATGGTTAAAGGTTAAAAATGCATATGCCACCATGACATCATATATTGGTTTGTTATATGGATCTGTTATTTGGGTGGGCGTAGAAAGCAAAGCATTTGAAATGAAGTAAAGACAAATGAAATCTCTAATCAGTTTATGGTCCTGGAGAATTTTCAAACCAAAATTATTATAAGAGTAATGTAAGCAGAAAGATATAAGAAAAAAAGCGAAAGAAAAGAAAAGACCAAAAAAAAAAAAAAGAAAGCTAAGTGGAATTTAAGTTGTCAGGCTACAGTGTAGAACTCCATTACCATATCTTTCCTTTTTTTAATAGTATTCTCTGAAAAGCACTAGATGTAATAAAGTCAATTTAAAATTTGTTCTACCAATCTTTTGCATCTGTAATTTTCCCATTAAACGTAAATGCCCATGAGGCAAGCTATTTGCATTACATTGCATTTGCAGTCTTTAAAACAAACTATAAATCCCCTCCTTGTTTCATGTGATTGATGCTGTGTGTATAAATACCACCATAAACCTCAAAGGGGGCTAACAGTGACAGTAAATTAAAGTTTTCAAGTCTGGCAGCATCTCAGCACTCCAGCCCTTGATCTTAAGCAGTGTTGTTAACCCCCGCCTCATTGCCCTCCTGAACTCACCTTTTTTTCCCCTTCTTTCCTGCTCTGCCCCCCATTCTGATTTCCTTGGGAAACACCTTCCCAGCCATGCAAGTCACACCAGGACAGGGAGAGGCAGTTAATTAAATCGAGGCTGCAGTGGGCTTGCTGGAGAGCTAAAGGCCCTGACTTGCAGCCTTCCAGTATCTGAGATCAAGAATCTTGCAGACCCCTTCCCTCTGTAAACAATGGTCAGCCACAGAGATACTGATTAACTGGAAAAACCCCCATGATTAGCTGCTTTTATGGTGATTGTCTTCTGCTCAGCGGCCTTCCCATTGGGAGAAGGAGGAGGAGACGAGTAGTTGATGGAGAAAGGATGCAGAGGAAAAGGAGGAAAGAAAGACTTCTCACTATATTTTTCAATTTGCATGTATCGAATCACCTCTCCATCCTCATTATTTTATTCTCCATTTTGAAAGGGTGTGACTGATGTAATTACTTTTTATTAAAAATTAGTCTGGCCAAGAGCATCTTCACCTAGATTGGAGGGGTTACTTTAAACATAAACAAAGCTAATGCCTTTCTAGAGCTTCAGAGGACCCTTTAGTCTCTGTAATTAATTGATGGGTACAGCTGGTAAATTATTCCTTGTCTCCATCTCACTGCAGTTGAAATAGATTTGGAGAAAATGGTGATCAAAATGGTGATCCTGGAGAAATCATAACTGTTGATCCACTGACTTTGCCTCCCCTGTATGGTGAGTCTTCTCACACTTGGAACAGTAAATTCCTTGACCAACCTCATGTGATTGCTCCCAAAATTGAGCCAAGGCTAATTGATTCAGAGTGTGTTGTGGTTTCTTATTGTTATCTCAAATGGATAAAAGGGACATAATTGTAAAATCCCATATCAATTTTTTTCTCTGTATGTTTCATATATGACTTCAAAATAGGAATGTAAATTAGCAGAACCTCACAGCTCATATATGCAAAATTCTTAGGGGAATGACAAATCATCAAGGAAATGCTCCCCACATTTTTTTTTTTACTTTTTTCCCTAGAATAAAAGGGACATAATTGTAAAATCCCATATCAATTTTTTTCTCTAGCTGTATGTTTCATATATGACTTCAAAATAGGAATGTAAATTAGCAGAACCTCACAGCTCATATATGCAAAATTCTTAGGGGAATGACAAATCATCAAGGATGGGCAGTAGTTTTTTTTTTGGGAGATTGTCCTTTTCTCTCTTCAAAGTTTCTAATGGAGCCTGTTCCAAATACAAAATGTGAAATCTTAAAGGCAGATCCTAAGGACAGAGCCATAGACACCAGTGTCTTCCAGTAAACAACTGGGTCCACCTGGTTTTGAGGCTATTCATACAAGAGTTTAGAGCCTGATGTATCTTCTGGCCATCTGGTTATTGTTTCTGCTGTTGGAAATAAACAGAATAAGTAAACTAAATTCTAGTGTGTGTGTGTGTTATACATGTGTATCGGGTATAGAGAGACTAAGAAACAGAATGGTACAGTAGAAAGAGAGCCTGAAAGAAAAGTGCACATGTCGGAATGGATAGAATTTGGTGTAACAATTAGAAACAGGGAAAGCTAAATGCAATATCTTAAACTTCTGTCTTCCCTTCCCCCTTCCTTCCCAATCATTCTTCCTCTGTGTCTTTCTTTTCCTTCTGGATTAACAATTTACACATTTTTGAAGGTTTATCACCCCCCCCCCAAGAATTTTGCATAAATGATCAATGGAGGTTCTTTTCATCTGCATTCTTATTTTGAAGTCATACATGAAACATACAACTTGAAAAAAATTGAGGTAGGATTTGAAGATTTTTTGTTTTTCTTTTAGTCTAGGAAAAAATACAAAAAAAAAAAATTACTCTGGGGAGTGCTTGAGATACCCCAGTGCACCTTAAATCAATTAGTTCTGGCAAAAGTTTGGGGAACAACCCCACATGATTATGCTCAAAATCACACAAAAGCCCTTTACAAAAATAAACATTTTCTCTCCATACCTTGATGGTGTTAGTGGTAAAGAGACTCCACCTGCAATACAGGAGACTAAGGGGATGCAGGTTCAATCCCTGGGTCAGGAAGATCCCCCTGGAGGAGGAAACGGCAACCCACTCCAGTATTCTTGCCTGGAGAATCCCATGGACAAAGGAGCCTGCGGGCTACAGTCTGTGGGGTCATAAAGAGTCGGGCACAACTTAGCACACACACACTCCATATCTTGGGCTTCCTAGGTAGTGCTAGTAGTAAAGAACCCACTTGCCAATGGAGGAGATATGAGACACAGATTTGATCCCTGGGTTGGGAAGACACCCTGGAGGAAGGCGTTACTACCCAGTCTAGTATTCTTACCTAGAGAATCCCATGGAAAGAAGAGCCTAACAGGCTACAGTCCATAGAGTTGAATATAGTTAAGACTGAAGTGACTTACACATGTACATGCACACTCCATACCTTTCTGGCCCTAATGTAACAGTTATCCCGTCAAGATGCACCATTTCAGAACTCGTTTCACTTTATTCTTATTCCCAACTCATAAATCAAAATATATTCATTTGTGTCCCATCTCCTTGAAGGACTCTTTCAGGTTAGATGAACTGACAAACTGATTCCCATTCCAGTGTCATCAGAAAATAATTCAGATGTGTGCCTATTTGATTCACAAAATTTAAGGCCTAAAATCAAAGGAAGGACTAATGGTGTAAAACACCTGGTCTCCATTTATGTGGTGAGAGTGGGTATGATCTTAAAGCAAATAGGAGTGTATTCTATGAATAATTCCTACCTGCACATTTGCTCATGGTCTTCAAGGGGCTTCCCTGGTGGCTCAGTGGTAAAGAATCCACCTGCAATGCAGGAGACCTGGGTTTGGCAGATCCCCT
This sequence comes from Okapia johnstoni, assembly GCA_024291935.2. Lineage (NCBI taxonomy): Eukaryota > Metazoa > Chordata > Mammalia > Artiodactyla > Giraffidae > Okapia > Okapia johnstoni. The sequence goes on from CM044326.1 coordinate 9,117,953, forward strand.
GCAGAAGGAAATGGCAACCCACTCCAGTAATCTCACCTGGGAAAGTCCCATGGACAGAGGAGCCAAGTGGACAACAGTCCATGGGGCCACAAAGAGTCAGACACAATTTAGCAACTAAAACAACAAAATCAGGGGCTCTTCCTTTCTGGGATTCCTTGTCCCGGGGGATCTGCAGACATTTCAAGCTCTGAGTGTGAGTCTTGGATGAGTTGGTGGTGAGTTTAAATATTAATCTCAGGGACTGATATTCTCATGTTGTTCTCATGTCATTGAACCTGTCAATATTCTTTGATGTCAGCTTACTTTTACTTAATTTAAATACATAGAAAGGTGATTACCTTTAAGGAGAATAAAAAATTCAATAAGGCACAATGCCTGCCTTTGAGGAGAGTATACACTATTATTATTTAATATGAAATAAAATATAGTAAGTGATTGCAAGTGGTGCAAAATGTGATGAGAATTCTGAGGCAAAAGATACGGTTCTAGACTTGGCTCATAGTATTATATCCCTTGTTCTTAAAGGGCACCAAGAACTAAAAGGTCTTTGTCCTTCACCTCAGAAAGTTTCTGTCTTATTTAGTGAGAGTGGGTATAGAAGTGAGAATGAAATGTAGAAACACTCAAAGAGAAATTAATACAAATAATGACCAATTAATATAAATATCTAATGGCAGGGGCCAAATTCTAGCTCGAAGGGGAGTTATGAGTACCTGTAGCACGTCTTCTGCAATGTCATGTAAGAAATTGATGAGGAGAATGGTATAATAGAAAATACATCTATTTCAGTCAATATTAATTTGATTCTTGATACCATGCACTTTTGTTGAATGGATTATGTATCAAAGTGTGGAGGGAATGCGAATTAGAATTGGGACCAGGACAGACAGAGCTGAGAGCAATGGGGAATGCTACCCAGGAGGAAGTTTTTGTCTTAGGCAAATGGAAAACATGGATTGGAGCAAGGGGAGATTTCCTGAGTAGGGGATGACCTAGGAAAGTCTAGGGGTAGAAACCAACAAATAAAGATGGGCGATGGTAGGGTGCTTGACATGGCCAAGAAAGATCTCTACAAAGACCAGAGAGGTGAGAGAGTCAGAGGGAATGGCTGTTCCTGTTTTGAACCACAGATTGCTGGGAAGGTCAACTGGAAGGTCAAGATGATCACTCTGGTAATTTAAGTGGGCAAGTGGGCTGGGTGGAGATTGTGGAAAATGGGGGGAGAGAGTATGTTTGGTTGGATAGCTGCTCAAATCAAGCCTTTTGTTTACAGGTGGACATGAAGCTCCTGTGTTGCCAGATTTGAATTTTGAAGAAAAAGTTAACAATCTATATTTTTTCTTTGAAGTCTGTCAATTGTTAAATGTTTGCCACTCATTCAAATATCAGGCCCTTTCCTACAGATGCATCATTAAACAAAAAAGAGCAGAAAGGCATGTTCCAGTCTTCCTTGGTGAGAGCTCTAATCTGATTAATTTGGTCTTACCTAAATGTATTTAATTATTTTTGGCCTGACAGTATAAAGTGATTGTGGAAAAAAAAAAAATCTCTGTTGCTATTGTGAGAAACATGAACAAAATTCTCAGTTTTCCACTTTAAAAGATTTGCAAAGTTGTTTGATCTGTTTCATCATGACTTTCTGTTAGGAAGAAGACATATTACATACTAGAAATATAAGCTGCTAAGTAGTGCACACAAAGTAAATTTTTACTTTTGATTCTACTGTAGTTCTGAATTTTTGTGCTTTTTTCCAATCCTGAATATATATATTCTTGATGTTTACTTATTCATACATTTTAATACCCCCTATTATATCATCTGGGGAAAAATAACTTCTTTGGTTTTGTTTTTTTTTTTTTTTTTTATGCAAAACGAGAAAGATACTGCTAGCAAAATCACAAGCCCAGAATCTCCGAATGAGTCATATAATCAAACCCTACAATTGACACAGACTCTATAAACAGAGACTGTCAGAATTGAAACTCATAGTAAAAAACAGGATTGTAGCAGATTCTGTTGTGTTACAGGACTCATTTCTGTTTCATTTCAGCTATGCATCCATGTTCTTAAAACGTTCAGATTTGGCAAGTACAGCATTTCCACTGCCCAATGTCAAAGGCATCCCTCTTCAATATTATAAAAGCTCACATCTTTGTCAGGTCATTACTGTTTTTCAGGAATTAATTGATAGGGATTACCTGAAGAATCCAGAGAAAGAGCAGGTGCTTCGACCTGGCTATCACGGAGGCGGTAATAAACGTAATGATGGCTTGCTGCCTGAGGATTCGTGGCACCAGGTACCCATTTCAGCCCAAACAGATTGCAAATATATCCCTCCTCTCCAATCACCCTATTAATTTGGAAATACTTAGATCTAAATTTCAGCATAGGAATCTACAGATCCTACCAATTACAATAAGCCACCTTGTCCTACTAAAACCGCCACAGTGCTGTTTGGTTTAACAGAGAATGATAATTTAACTTTGGAATAATCTTGTCGTTGTAAAAAGAATTAAAATTATAACTCTCCCACAATCGTGCTGTGCAGCTTTCTATAGACAGTATGTGCCGAATTTCAAGTAATATTCTTCTGTTGCCCCATATCCCCAGGTCCTGGATAAAAATGAAATGTGCATTTCATAAGAAGATCCCAGCGAGCAGTAATAAGAAAAAGCATTCAATCATAGTCAATTGGTTAAAGCTTTGGGGATGGGCTCAAGTCACCATTTTCTTCTTCTTCTTTTTTTTAATAAGGACACAAATAAAAAAAATTAAACTAAGCTATTTTTCCGCCTCCACAGATCGAACCAGCTAGGGAAATAGATACCGTTATATCTTTAGCAACATGAAGATAATGTCTACTGGATTTCAGAATTAGTAGAAGCATCATCAATCACCTCAATTACAATAAACAAAAATTCTAGTCAATGTCATATAAGATCCTTTAAGTGTAACCTGAGGTCAAATAAAAGTATATACCTGATGCCATTGTGTTACTGCCCCCAATTAAAAAAAATGGGAGGGGGAGAGGAAGCGTATTTTTTCCATTGTTTCGTTGCTCAGTCGTGTCCGACTCTCTGCAACCCCATGGCCTATAGCCTTCCAGGCTCCTCTGTCCCTGGGATTCCCAAGGCAAGGACACTAGAGTGGGTTGCCATTTCCTTCTCCAGGGGATTTTCCAGACTGAGGGGTCAAACCTAAGTCTCCTGCATTGGTGGGCAGATTCTCTGAGTCGCCAGGGAAGCCCTATTTTCTATTAAATTTTTATATATATTAAAAAATAGAAAAAAACCTGGTGTTGCCAGTCTTTGAATTCTCAGGATTTCTATTTTCAGAGTTGTCAAGAAAACTGAAAACAGAAATTGCCCTGAGGATGTTTTAATTATTTGAAAAATTAAGAGGCATGTATAATTGTATATTTCTAAGGTTTTTAGATAGTCCTTTGAATTGGCTTCTTTTTTGGAAAGCATTTTTTTAAATAAGGAATTTTATCATGCTAGATGTAAATAAATCAGTTTTCAAAAACAAAAAATACTCCCCAGTGTGGTCAAACATATTTTCACATTGGCATCCTTTGGTCTTGCACAGAAATAAAACATCTTCCAAAATTTTGAAATCTAGGAAACAAAACCCAGACTGCCCAAGCAGGCATATTTTTGTGAAAATCTTGAGTAAAGCTTTTTTTTTTTCCTTTTACCTACTAGGAAATCTTTTTATAGCCAGTATTGCAGCTAGCATATTATGCCACTCTGAAACAGTTGGGAACTTGCATTCATTCACATTCACTGTAAAAGGAATTTTGCTCTGTCTCAGCTCATTATAAGCAGATGCTACTGAATATATTGAAAAAAAATTCAATGGTACCTAAGAATAAAAAAAAAAAACCCAACGCTTAAAACAATAGTTGTTTAGAGAGACCTCCACAGATCCCAGTGCTCCGGAACCTTCTCCTGGGTTGTGAACAATCAAAGATTTATTCGAGCTCTCTGCACACTGGGAGATGAAGACCCAGAAGCTCATTATCATGTCTATTAAAAAGCAGAAACTGGGGTACATCTAAGAAAAGATGTATTACTTTTTAAACCGCACAGCAAACCGCAGACCAATAGGGACTTGAACTATATAAAAATACTCTCAGTAGTAGGAGAGTGGGGAGGGAGTGGGGCGCGGGGGGTGAAATTCACTCTCCCAAACAGCAGGAAAATACCACACTAGTAACTTCCATTGTTGTCATAGCTTTGGAAAAGTGGCTCTATCCTATCCTCCCTGAAAAGTGATTTTTGAAGTCAGACTTTTGGTTTGATCAGAAGACTAAATGGGATTATTCGAGTAACTTTGAGGACCCAGCTCCAGGAAGGGTGAGGGAGGGTTTGATTAGCAATGACCAGTTAAATTCTAGTTAACCTCAATTAGAAACCTTCACCTTTGCTAATTGGATTAATTTGTCAGCAGGCAGTGTACTTATGAAGTGTACTGAAGCCAAATTTGTGCTACTCTATGATGAGATAAAAATCATCGGTATGGGGTGACTCATTTCTTAAGAGTGCATCTATAGCCAATTTCTGCAAAGGTAGGACAAAGTTGAATTTTACTATCAAGTTGGACGAGACATTTATTACAGTGATTCTCTTCGCAGCCTGAAAAAAAATATGCCCAGTAAGCAAATTCTCTTTCAATTAAAAGCTTTCCAAACTTAGGAGTTAATGAAACTTTAATTAAAGTCAGTGGATAAGTCATGTTCAGGAAAAAAAAAATAAATCAAGGTACTCAAAAGTGTCCTTTTCATTCTCTCTTGACTAATCAAGAGATACTGTTTCTCTTTCCTTTATCTATTTTTTTCTTAGTGTTTTGTGAACAGAAGGACTCAGACCAACAAAACCTGTTGCATCATAGACCATCTCATCACCCAAAGACAAATAATGTCTACTTTCTCATTAAAATGGCAAAGCACGTGACCATGCTGTATCCAGTAACATGTTTCAGAGAGTGGCAGTGTGCTTCCCACATGGCTCAGTGGTAAAGAGCTCATCTGCCAAGGCAGGAGCTGCAGGTTCAATCCCTGGGCCAGGAAGACCCCTTGGAGGAGGAAATGGCAACCTACTCCAGTATTCTTGCCTGGGAAATCCCATGGACAGCGGAGCCTGATGGGTTACAGTCCAAGGGGTGGCAAAAGAGCTGTCTGTGAATGGGTCCAGTTTGGAGAAAATAAAATGACGATGTCAGTCACACATATTTCCCTGTGGTGGAAATAAAATCCCTCCAAGCGGGTCCAAGCTGGAGTGAACAGAGAATCTCTTATACTTGAAAATATGTTAATAAGGCTGCAAAATATTGTGTCTTCAAATTGGCTAAAGGGCAAATAGCTATCGTCAGCATCATCCATCTCCTGGGTGAACCGCACCCATCTGCTTAAACAGACACAAGGCTACCAATGTCGTGTACATGCTTCAAAGTACAAAAGAGAATCTGTGGCATTTTCTGCTTTTATCTATTTCACAAAGGGAGGCATGGGAAATTAGTATTCCATAGATATTCTAAGGGAATATAGGTTGTGTTTAAGAGGTCAACCTTTTCTCTTTTCTTTTTTCTCTTGTAATAAAGGTGCGACGAATAGGACCTTACATTCTTTGCCTTTACAAACAAAGCAGTTCACAGGAAGGAGACAGTAAAAATGATCAAATTGTGACAATTAATGGCAATATACAGTGCTTCCTCTGTGTGTGTGTGTGTGTGTGTGTGTGTGTGTGTGTGATCTACCTATGACCAGGGCACTGAACATTCCTTGTCTATAACCTGAACCAAACCTCATTGTCACCTGTTGATAATGAGAAGAAAGGAAACCAAGCATCAGGATCAGGGCACAATAATGTCTGTTGACGATAAATTATCAAAACAATAATCATGTTTAGCCAATCCCTTTGTGTAAAACTGTTATTATGATTCCAGTGCCAGCTGTCTGAAACTTTAATTTAAGTGCTTGCTTGAGGCAAGACATTTGGAATGCTAGTTTAGAATGTTTTATAGCTCAAGCAATATGTTTTACTAACCTCAAATACTGTGATGATGGTTTAAATGGTGACTATAATTTGTACATGGGGGCTCCAGGGTGAGTTTTGCTTTTCCAGAGAAGTGTCTGCTGCATCAAAAATTCAGACATTTATGGGTTATCTTGGGCTCCCTAAGCTTGGGGGCCCTGGATGCTGCATCTTCCTGCCCACAGGTAAGTACTGCAGATGGTTAACTTTGGGGAAGTTGCTTCGAGTTGCCGCAGTTGGAATGTTCCTCAGAAACAGCCATGTTCAGTGGAAAGCACAATGCTAGAAAAACTATGGTTGAGTGTTAGGTGGGTAGGTAACTTTCATTCTGTTCCTCACCAACCATTCTCTTGACTCTAGACCTTGAAGAGAAGGCAAAAACCAGATCCTGTCACTGTTTCCACCACATATTCCTCATTCCTTAGTAATGGATCAGCAAGATGTTGGTATGTTGATAATAAAGGATAAGACTCTACCTTAAATATAGGAGGCCCCAGGATATAATCCATCTATAAGAATTTTTGCAGTTGTCCTTATGGAGCATAAGTTAGAAGAATAGAAAGATGAAGGCCATTTAAGATTAGTTGCAATGTATTTCTTTATATTAGACTATTGTTAAGATAGTATAATTTTAGTAACATTAGTATGTCACTTTAGAATAAATTCTAAAGCATATTATATCCACCATCTCAATATCATAGCAGCATCTTTTCATGATAAAGTCTCATTTTGCAATGGAAATTTCAGGAATTTGAAGAAGTTATATTGTTACTGAAAGGTAGGGGTCTGGCTGCTCTCCATTCAAAAGCCATTATAGAGGCCAGGATGAAGGAAAGGAAAGTTTGCTTTATTTCTAATGCTGGCAACTGGGGGGTGGGCAGGGCAGACATCTGTCCGAAGGCTGACCCCCACCACTGACACTCAGTGGACAACAGCTTTTATAGACACGGTGGGGAGGGGAGGCTACATGCAGAAACAGCACAGTCAGCTGACAGTCATGTTCAAATTGATCATTGGTGGTTCTGACCCGCACCATCTTGGTTATTTTAGGTACAGTTAATCTTATTGGTTTGCTTCCATTTCTTTGAGGCCAGTTCTCTGAACTGTGATAGCTTATGTCAGAGCACAGTCTGGTCGTCACGTGGTTAGAGGATGTTTCACTGGAATGCCTCACTGTTTTGGGAGTACCCAATTTTTAAATCCTCAAAGTTTAGCACATAACTGATGCCTGTGATGATGGAACTGGACTCAACCTAAGTCAACTCAGTTATTTACTGGGTTTTTACTGGATTATTTACAGTAGTGGTCAGTGTCCACACAATCAAATGGATCAACTATTTGGCAACTCAAAGTGGATAATATAGCATAATATTTCGGGGTCTCACTTTTGAGGTGAAATTGGCATGACTATTTTCTTGCTTTGTCTATTTTTTAAAATTGATTTTCATGCAATGATCAATGTTGATAATATTTTTTAAAATGTTCATTCTGTTAACTGTTAGATGATAAGATAGTGAGAGATTTTGTTTTTTAATAAAATGCTTATGTGTTTTCCATTAAGAAAATTAGATTTTTTTCATCATAATAATATTTTCATGTCTCTGTGTGCAGTGACCAAGCTTTCTCTTTAAAATGGTTCAAGCACCCAGTCCTTTTATTTCATCTCTATAACATTTATGCAGGCCTACATTTTTATGCCAGTATTTTGACTCCTGGTAAGGCCTAGTGAAAAGTTTGCACTCTATTGCTTTTCTTATCATCCTTAAATACCATCTTATCCTTTTTGTCAATCACTTTCCTGCTCAGTCTTCTGCAGGCTACTTTTCCCACCAGCTTTCTAAGTAGATTTCACACATTCATTTATTTGTTCATTTACCCACTTATTCAATAAATGGTTATCACCAACTACAATGTCAACAGAGTAGGCATTGCGGGAACCGCAATCAAGTAATGGTTTCTACCCTCATGGGTTTTAAAATCTAGTTTTGGAAATAAAATCCATAAAAATAATTTCAGTATAGAGGCCCTAATATCAGATTGTCTGTGATGGAAACCATGTTCCTCAATTCATCAGTTGTATCTTTGGGCAATTTACTTCATCCAGCTAACCCAAGGGATTATTGTAAGCATTAGATGAGACAATACATGTAAAGCCTTGGAGCATTCTGGTTTAACAAAAGCACTCAAGACAAGTTCAATGGAACGGTTAAGGGGAGACGAATAAGTACATATAGTTTAAGAACATTTGAAACAGACCAAAAGAAGGAAGGAAAGGACGGGGCTGAGGTCTTTCAAAGAGAGGAGGAAACCATTCCACACACGAGTGCTTACAGGAGATCCCAGGATCAAAGTGATGTTGAGGATGTGACTGGAAGGATTGATCAGCATATGACTGACGGGTGACGAATGAGGGGTGCAATGCCTGGACCGAACCAGCACAGTTTCCTGAGGAGCATTCGTAACTCATCACGCCAGTTCACCTGGTAGGATTGTCCTTACGCTACTCCCTGTGCGTAAGGGAGTACGATGTTCCTTCTTCTGGCTCACTGCTGAGCTTTCTAGGGATGGCTTTGTTGAGCAAAGAACATTCAGACTTTGTTGGGAGACATTGCACCCTACCCACTTCTCTTTTACTGACCTCCTGGTGCTATTACATTACATTAAAAGGTATGCCTGCGCACATGAGAAGATACTCAATATCGCTAATTGTTAGAGAAATGCAAACTAGAACTATAATCAGGTACCACCTCACAATGATGGTTAGAATAGCCATCATTAAAAAGTCTACAAATAACAAATGCTGGAAAAGATGTGAAGAAAAGGGAATTCTCCTACGCTGTTGGTGTGAATCTCAAGTGGAGAACAATGTGCGGGCTTTCCCAAAAAACTAAAAATAGGGCTGTATGATTCAACAACTCCACTCCTGGGCATGTATTCAGAGAGAACTCTAATTCAAAAAGACACACCCCCCCCATTGCTCGTTGTAGCACTATTTACAATAGCTAAGACGTGCAAACAATCGAAATGTCCATCAAGAGTCGGGCAAGTAAAGAAGAGGTGGTATATTTATACGATGGAATATTAGTCAGCCAAATAAAAAGAATGAAATAATGCCATTTGCAGAAACATGGATGGACCTAGATAGTATCATACTAAAATAAAGTCAGAAAGAGAAACAAATACCATATTATATCACTTATGTGTAGAATCTAAACTATGACAGAAATGAAGTTATCTACAGAACAGAAACAGACTCACAGATACAGAGAACAGACTTGAGGTGGCCAAGGGGAAGGGGTGGGGAGGGATGAATTGGGAGTTTGAGATTAGCAGATGGAAACTATTATATATAGAATGGACAAACAACAAGATCCTACTACACAGCCTGGGGAACTATAGTCAATATCCTGCAATAAACCATAATGAGAAAGAATGTGAAAGAGAATATAAATATGTGTATAACTGAATCACTTCGCTGTATAGTGTAGAAATTAACGCAACATTGTAAATCAACTATACTTCAATCAAATAAATTTGAAAAGGAATATGCCTATGAATTTCTTCCTAAACTGTTAGCCACTTGAGATCAAATCCTTTGTCTTTGTAGATACAACTACAAAGATGCACCGCCTGCCACCACATGGACACTCAAGAAACACATGTTGATCTCAAGAATATCACACATAATCTGGTTCTCAAAAGCAAGCGGTAGACTTTAAGTCCCTATTGCCTGGTGCATTGTGAGTTTTCCAATATTTCTGTGCCTTTACCGGGTCAAATTCACTCATGTTAGAGTGAGAGTGGCTATCTGAAGCCCACTGTCAACTCCTTTGAAACGTCAAGAGCAAAGTCATCAGTGGACATGATTTCCTTGCCTTTTCACTTTGGAGTGTCATCAAATTTTATTTATTTATTTATTTATTCTAATTAGTTTATTTATCTATTTTTTAACTTTACAATATTGTAATGTCAGAAAATTTCTCCTACTGAAGGAACATCCCAAGTTTTACCAAACTGAATTGACCTTGAATTGGATTCATAAACTCTAAACATGAGAGTGGAGGGTGGTTTTTTGATACTTTTCTTCTCTTGGCAAAGAAAATAGTAAAAGACATATGTGACAGGGTGCGAGAGTTACAAGGGATCCCTTCCCCTCCTGCCTCTTCATCTCTACTAGAACACTGTAGAAATAAAGAATTTGGTTTTTTAAACAATTCTTACTCAGAAGTACACACACATCCATCTTAAAGGGGTAGAAGATTATTAAAAAAAAAAAGACAACACAACTTTTCTGTCTCCATCATATTTTAGAACCAAATGGAGTTCAAGTACATTTGTCATACTTACTTTACTTTCAGATAATGCACTAAATAAGTCACTAATGCCTTTAAGACAGAGTCAGAAATTGCATTCCTGTAACTGAGGTCAAATCTCATTGAAGAGTTAGGATTCTTGGATTGATTTATATCATTTCTTTACTCACTTCTTTTTCATTTATTTCTTTTCTTCCTTGACCCGGAGAAGAGGCCACCGACTAACAAAAGCCCCGGTGCCACTGAAACTCTGGATGAATAACACTGACCCACATTAGCAAGCTGAGAATCCCATCTCTTTCTAGAGTACAGAGTAAAAAATTATAGAATAAAAAATAAAGAGGTTATCAGTATTATAGTTTGTCTTCTCTTGTGATGCAGATTAAATGGTTATAACTTCACTAGACTTCAATCTACTTGACATCTGTCAAAAGGTTGGGGTCATCTTTCTTCCATTAGTAAGGGTCTCCATTTCAGCAATCTCCTCCATACCCATATTCATGTCAGATATAATTGTCTGCTTCTTGTCAATCTTCCCTGTTAATGGAATCAACAAGTGCTGAAACTAGGCAAAGAGAAAATGCTGGCTCTTTTCAGGGACTCAGAGCAAGGAGTAAAAGGGAAGCACGGCGCCTGGACCCCTTGTCATCTAGTGCCTCTAATTTAGTCTCCAACTCAGAAACTTCTTATTATGCCAACTTCTAAGCTACTTTAGTTGCTTTGCAACTAAAATGCTACAAATGCTTCAACTCCAGATTTCTATTTGTGGGCCTGATCTGTCTCCGGCTGTCATTTTGGTAGATGCTAAAACTTTTGAATGGGCAAAATGAGGCTAGACATTGCATAAACATAATCTGTCTTTGGAAAGGATGGGTAGATTTTTGCATCTAGTTTCAGTGTTAAAAAGTGTCCAGCTATGATATACTTGACCCCATTACCTCAGCCTCAGTTATTACGTTACTCAGTTACTGTTCTGATATGTAGACTCCCAGTCGTGTCTGACTATTTGCCACCCCATGGACCGTAGCCCGTCAGGCTCCTCTGTCCATGAAATTCTCCAGGCAAGAAGACTGAAGCGGGTTGCCATTTTACTGCACCACCTAAGCCCACAAGCTACGCATCTGCTGTTTAATTCAAAATGTTGGAGAGAAGAGTTTGGAAATACACTTTCTTAATCCATACTTCTGACTGCTTCAAATTCTTATTGATGTGTCATCGATCCTGGATTCTTTCAGAAGGAACAGGAGTCACTACATCAACCAATTGTCCCATCCCCTCGATTGTGGGATTGGACTCATGAGTTTGTTTTAGGTCATCTATTCTTCCTAAAATGCATGAGTCTAAGAATCTTGTTGGATAGTTACAAAATCAATAGCATATGATAAAGGGTGTGGTTAGCAGAGGAAAACCACATGTCCAGGATGCACTTTGAAACGAAAGGCCAACCTTTAACCACGAGAGCCCCCTGGGTACTTCTTACCCAGAAAATCTCTCACTAAATCATGTTCCAGCTATTTATGAAAGCTCTGATGCTGTTTTTTTTTTTTTTTCCTAACATAAAAGCAAACTTAAAGTGGCTAAAAAAATCCTTATCTAAGCAGTTTCAGGTAGTAATGCTATAGTTTAAGTATCATGTAAGCTTTTCTTCATTTGATTTCTAAGTTCATTCTAATGTGTTTACAGTTGCATTTGTATCCTCAATTCATGAGTCAGGGGCGAGAAATGAATATAACAGCTTGGTGGAGGCAAATACAACATGGCTAACAAATAAAAGGCTTTTTGCCCTGCTAGCATAGGAGAGAATATCTTGATGTTGACATGATATATATCATTAAATATTATATATATTTATCATCATATATTATTAAATGCCATGTATTTTTATTTATTCAATGTACATGAACTTGGGCAAACTCTGGGAGATGGTGAGGGACAGGGAATCCTGACATGCTGCAGTCCATGGGATCATGAAGAGAGGGACACGACTCAGTGACTGAAGAACAACTTATTATATACGTATATTATTAAATGTGTATTACATAGACTAAGCATATGCTGTATATACATATACTGTATCATATATATACTATGTATACATAACTATATATGTGCATGTGCTATATATGTCATTTAACTAAATATATGTTGTATAGTGTGTTTGATAAAAGATTTTATATATTTAATGAAATATGAATATATAAGCTATATAAGACATATCTAATAAAATAAACACCTTTGGTTAAACATGTTCCAGATATGTAATGGCTACCTGACCTTGGGCAAAGTTTTCTCTAGGACATGGATTGCACTTGTCATGACTGATGCATTTCCGCAAGCCAACATTCCTCCACCACCATCCCCCTCAGTCCAAACACATACACTCCATTTTAAAATTATTCTGCCACTTTTGTTCAATTGAATTTGTTAACTGCCAAATCACTGAGTCATGCCACCCTTTTCCTCCTCAGAAGTCTGTGCCAAGTTCTGTCTCTGAGGCAAAGCAAAAATAAACACCTTTCACTAGCACTTCAGTCTCGTGTAAAATACGAGGGCATCCTCTCACTATCTGCAGAGCAGAACTGGAAAACATCCCTTTCTGGATTTTCTGCCTTTCTCATTCTATTTTCTCCCAGAGTCTGTTTGCAAAACATTTTATGGAATTGGCAAGTTATTTGCACTGCTTTTGCATTGCAGTCTGCCTAATTCAATTGCAATTATTTGTAAACTGCCGCCATAACTCTTTCTTGGCTAATGTCTGCAAACTGTTTACTAAACAATAAACTTAATCATGCATTCATTGTTGCAAATGTCTCCAAATGGTTTCAGAGGAGAGCTGACTTGACATTTTTGCCTATTTGCAAAGCCATGAAGGATGTTTTCTGAATATACGCTAAGTTCTATAACATGTAGTCACTCCATTTCCTGCACTTCCTCTGATCTGTGACGAACTGGGATGGCCCCTCTTTTAGGTCAGCCAATATGCTGTGCCAATACTGGTGGATTCAAAGCAAACTGGGCAGGAGATGATGCAATGGTAGCAGGGAAAGAAGAGAAAGTATGACAACATGGTACAGGTAAACGTCAGCCTATATAAATACCAGATGATTAGTCACCAGGCATAATAACCATACTATCGTATTTAAGGCCCTGTGTGAGACTCCTTGACAGGGGTAGGGTATAAAGACGATGGCTCTGCCCGTTGGGGAGCTGACGGGATGTGAAGATGAGAGGAAGAGGAAAGATCAAAATAACTTCCAATTTACAACCTAGATATCTGAAGAACTCACAATGCTACTAATAACAGACAAATCATGATGAGAAAATGATCTGGAATATGTGAGAGATATGGCTCAAAATGTCTTGGTTTGAGCCAGCAACAGCGTAATTTGCCAGAGTAGTTTATCAAAAATGCTTACCAAGGAGTCTGAAGTGGAGTGTGAAACTGCAGGAAAGGTCTGGCTGGAGATACTGGCTTGGGAGCATTGGTATAGGGTGTGGCTAACTTTGGGAATGAACAAGATTTCTCCTTGAAAGAGGTTGGACAGGCAAATTCTTGGAGAAGAGTGGAGGAAGATGAAAACTTAATGAAGGATATGGAAAAGGGTGGTGAAAAGACATCCCAGTCGTTACCTGGTCATAAAAACAATGGAAGCATTTTAAGAAGTCCATGGTGTGAAATGATTTGGTGTAGGTATGTTGAGAGGTATGCGGGGATACATTGAGAAGAATGGGAAAAGCATGCAGAGCTCATGATGAGCAAGCGACAGGAGATCCAGCTGCAAATGCTGGGATCTAGGATGAGGGATGCTGATGGAGCCAGCGTTGAGTACCAGGGGCTGCCCCCTGGAGAATTTTAGCTGTGAAAAGGAGGGAGTAATAGCCAGTGCACGTTCTACAATTTTCCCATTTTCCTCTCCTTCACAATCTTGGTTCAGGTCATTTTAGCTAAATTGTTAACACCTCCTCCACCATCCTCAGTTTCTGTTTAGGAACTTACTCAATTAATGAGAAAAAAAAATAGAGCAATCAGAGAGCTTCCAGGCATTTTACTGTGTGTCTGTATCCCTTGTAGTCTACCTGCTTTTCCCCTTGTTACTATGAATGATTAGCCTAAACTCCTCCATCAAGCCATCCATCCCATCCCTTCCTGCCTACTCAAGAACATTGTTCTGGCAATTTCCTCCTCTCTCCTACACCCCCACTTCGCCTCATCTGTGCTTGAACGCTCTAATTTCTTTCTCTCCTGTGACTCCCCTCTTTCTCCAGGTCTTGCTCCATCTCTCTGCCTGTACTTGCTGCTGTCAGTTCATCTCACCCTCCTCTGTCTAGATTTCAGTCAAATCAGCTGTAACACTTTACCTGTTCACTGAAACAACTCTTACCAGGGTCAACATGCCTTCCACATAGAATGACACCACTTTCTTTTGAATCTCTCTCCCCACCTCACTTGACACTATTTCCATCTTGTTGCTGATACCTCCTCAATCTTCTGACTTTGGAACAGCAGAGCATGCCAGGAACTGGTTTTTCTGCTTCTCATCTCTATCTATGGAGAAGAAAATGGAAACCCAGTCCAGTAGTCTTGCCTGAAAAATCCCGTGGACAGAGAAGCCTGGTGGTCTATAGTCCAAAGGGTCGTGAAGAGCTGGACATGACTGGGCTACGAAGCATGCGTGCAAGCATCTTTATCTAATTTTGACTTCCTAAGTCCTTTACTTTTGGGATTAAGATTTATCCTTTACTTTGGTTTTCAAACATCACCTAAATACTGATAAGTCCAAAATCATATCTCCAGCCTGGGTTTCTTCCCCTAACTCCAAATATTATGTGGCATCAGTGACATAGTAGTATATTGACTGGGGGACTTTTCCTGGACAGGATGGATCATGGGGATTGACTTCCTCAGGACTAGTTGATGACTGGGATTCCCCATCAGGGAATATAAAGGAGCTAATGTCAACAATTCGAGCACAATTGGAGGATAAAAAATGAGTTGCCAGAAGTAAAGACTCAGAGTCAGATGAAGGAAGAACCACAGCTGGCACCAGATTCCTGGCAAGGTAACATTTAAGTCAGACATGGAGCAGATAAGATGATGGATGACTTCCAAAAAACCCAATCAGCAATCCATGGGAGATTTCCAATATGACAGAGAGTAGGTTCTAGGCCTAAGCTCTAGTTTCGGCATTTAGGTTTTAAGAAATACAGAGCATGACTGCATGGTGTACCCCAGCTTGAAATCTTATTCATCCAGTGCAGACTCAAAGCGTTGCCTAGTATAACCAATTCTGACCTGCCCTGAGTGTCTGACTGCAAGAGAAAGATGTTTAACATCAGTTAAAAAAAACAAAAACAAACAAACAAAAAACACTCTGCAATGCCAGGGTCCTGATTGGCTAATTCTGCAAAGGCCTAATCTGGGAAACCCACCATCAGGCTTCCCAAACCATTCCACTGGAATCAGATATTTTCCTCTTGTAAAACCGGCCACAAAATACAACTTGTAAAATACTCCAACCACTTTGCCAAACCAGCCAGCGAGCACCACGCCTCTTGACTTTCTAAGAATGTCTGGTCTATAATGAAAAACATAAGGACCCCACCCCCACCCCAGCTTCTACATATGAGCTTCAGTTCGATGACAAAGAGCACTTCATTCTGCTGGAGCATCCTTTCCCCACTACAAGGACCAGCACATCCTCACAGCTGCAAAACCACAACTTAGAAACCACCCCTCTGTGTTCACTGGTGCCCAACTCAGGGTGCAAACTTCTGCTCCCAAACTGTTAAAGTGAATAATCAAAGATCAGTTAAAAATGTGACACTTACTTGAATCAATGTCTTCTTGAAGGCTTTTGAAAGGTGCAGCAGGCATAAAATTTAATATTGATTGTTGGGGTACGTTCCAGTCCCCCGTTCAGAGTCATTTCAGAACGACAAATAATTTGTTTTGACCTGCCCTGGGCTCGTCTACTGGACACACACGTATCCCAGGTTCTCTTAGTTGCAGCTGAGCTTTCTTTTTTCTGTCCACTTCTCTCAGTTTTTTTCCTCCCCTCCTTAAATTTCTTGGTTCCTGCCGTCCCCTTCTGCCTGCTCCTCTCAGCTCCTGTTCTAATTTCAGCTGTCATTTCCCTGGCTCTCCCGAGTGCTCTGAGCTCCTGTTCTAATTTTTCATGTCTTCTCCCAGGGCCGCCCTCCTTTCTGTCTCTCTGACCCTCTCCCGCTCGCCTTCCCTTTCTCTCCGACTCTTCCTCTTCCAGGTCCCATCGGAGGCTTTGCCTCAGGTTTTGCTGCCGCTCCTGTCTTTTGCAGACTGTTGAATGCAGCCAATAATAGGGTGGCCGTTCCGCTCTGCAGAAATCTCAGATTCACAGAAATAAAATAGATATTTTTTCATGTTCTTCTAAACCCAAATTTGAATCTCATTCCCCTAAATATTTCCTTCCTCCACTTCCATATTCTACTTGTGGTTGGAATGAATCTAAGAAGATTGTTTTTTTTTTTTATTATTATTCCTCAGTTGACAAGGGCAAAATATTGGGAGTTGATCTGAGAAGTCTTATTCCGATACAGTTTGGTCCAATTTTATTTTCTAAAGAGGTTTAGAGGAATTTCCAATGAGTATCCACGGAAGCGTGAGCAAAAAATCTTCTACTGTGAGTCCATCATTCATTCCAACAATACTTAAATACATGACTTAGTTAAGGTCATGTTTTGTAAAGGGATGTTTCTCTAGGGTCTATCTCCCCTCTCAGTTGCCTAAAGAAACAATCACACTCTCGTTAATTACACGTGAATGATTTGCATTATTCACAAACTGCTTCACTAAGGGTGTTTATTGCCAAACTATCTTGGTGGAATTTTGAACATGCTGGTCTGTCCTGGAAGAAAAGAAATTCTTAATGAATGCTGTGTTGGGATATGAAAAGGAATTAATTCATCGTTGCTTTGAATTTAATATCCGAGGACAGAGATGGTAGTGAGTTCTACCTACTTTTTCTTAAGGACAAAAAGCCTCCTCATATAAAATTTTTCTAGCTTTGGAGATCTAACTAGTTCCATATCAAAAAATGCATTCACTCCCTTATTAAAGATTACAGAGACTTCATCCGGAGACATTTTGATTTCTAGGTTATGATCTGAGGGTGAGGGCATCTTCTAGACTTACATAGAATGTTCTCATCACTTGTTGGCTAATTGAAATAACATAGCTCCTGGTTGTTTCCAGGAGCCTGTTTTCATTTTATGTCATTGACTGGTTGTTTTGGCATAATGCCTTCTTGTCTGAAACGTAACATTTTACATTTGTTGGGAATATATACATATGTAAAAGAGGAGAAAGTTTGTATTGGAAAGGTCAGAGTTTAACACTGTACATCTTGCCTCTTATTCCTTCAAGGAGCCATTGACAATCTTTCTGGAACTAATTTTTAAGGGCTTTAAGAAATTACAAATGACACAATTTCTTGGCTCTGTACTATTGTTATTATCTTTACAGATGGCGAGTGAAAATTTTAGGTTATAACATCCAACTCACATTGACTCAGTAACCTTACTGAGTCCACTTTGTACCCAGCTCTGTGATGATGGGTGCAGGAGCCATAAAGATGAATAAGCCTAAGATCCCCTGGAGGTACTTTAGCTAAAGGTCGTGTCAGAGGTCAACCAAAAAAGTTTTAGCCTCATCTGAAAAATCTTAATCCCAAATAGCCTTCTCCACAAAATAACCCCAGAGTTAAACCTCTCTGGGGTATCTGATTTCTAAAAAAAAGAATATAAAACATATGAATAAAAGGCTATACACATTCGACTTTTCAACTCATTACTTAGAAAATTGGACAGAATATATGCGAATTTCTTAAGTACACGGCAGAGAGAAAAGAGCACGAAGTACATATTTCATCCCATGTAAGTTTCTGATTATTCCCTGCTTCTAATTAAGTCTTCCCCCCATCCCCCAACCACATCACGTCCCGCTGTTTTTTTTAATTTCCATAAGAATGATCAGACAAACAAAGACATTGGGGAGGAGGAAGCCCCACAGCTCTGCTGGGAAACAGGAAGTGATGTGAAACTTTGTTTGCCCTTTCTGCTGTGAAGAAGTTTGCCAAAGAGCTGTAACCCTGCGCCTTGCCCTGTACACCACCTCCAGAAATGGCAGAGGTCAGCGTGGGAAAAGAAGGTGCACCCTGGGCCCAGAGTGACAACAAAAGTCAGTGCTTCCAGGCATCTCAAGATGAAAAGTAAAACCACTGAGACCGTGGAGTGGTTCAGAGTTGCTTGCTTTCTTCCTATCTCCCTCCCCTCCTTTCTTTTTTTGTTAAATTCCGAGTTATTATGAGCCTATTAAATATGTTGATCTTTTCAAACATCATCTAGTGACCTCAGCTGAGCCAAAACTAAAGCAGTCTTCTGTTTGGCTGGTGCTGAGGGCTTCAGTTCCTGTTTTCCCTCCTCAGTTGTCTATAGCTATGAGAATGAAGAAGGAAATACTGTCTAGGACAGGGGTGTCAGCTGCCTTTTCCATAATTATGGGGTTTCACAGAGATGTCTATTAGGGTTTTTGAAGTCCATGGGGCAGGGCTCCGTCAGAATCTCTTCTTTATTCTATAAACTGGAGTCAAACTTATTGTATATTTTGAACCATTGAAGATATACAGAGATTTCCATCGTTGAATACGTACAATGAAATGAAAAAAGGAGCAATACCAAGAAATTGAAAGAAAATAAAAAATAACAGTGACAACAAACAAAAATCTGCAAGTATATGGATATTTCAGGAAGTAGCAGCAAAGTTCCCTGGATCAATTATTTTCAAATTTTGTTTTACCTATATCCTGAAATACCCAGATGCAATGTGATAGAAAATACTGATTTTAGGCCCAAATGATGATATGGCCTTTCTGAAATTGCTGTTTCTATTGTTCAGTTGAAGCCTTGGTCATACTGTGTCAAAAAAGAAGGTTCTTATGAGATATATTTATGCTTTCATGCAGCCCAGATTCCATTTATCAGGCCAACATTTAATTTTCTACTCTAAGGGACTCACTTGGAAGAGTGGACTTCATATCTGAGTATGTGGCAGCATCTCTGGGAGGATCAGTTCAACACAGCTGATGTGCTTCAGCCCTCCACCTCCAGGAATTTCTCATTCAGCAAATTGAATGAAGCCTGAGAATATACATTTTTTAACCCTTTACCAGATGATGACAGAGACAGGGCCAGAGGTAGGAAGGAGAGGAACTTGTTATTTGATCATTCCTTGTTCACCATCTTCCCTTCCAGAGGAGCATCCATACCTAGCCTGCAGTATGGGAGATACATTTGAAAAGCTCTTTCGACTTAAGTGTAGCATGCCGGTCGGCTCCACTTACCTTGTTTTATTCCTCAGAAGTGGTGGGCTGTGGATTCTGAAGGAAAAAGTGGAAGGTGGTCAAGATTATGTGTCTTCCGAGTGATAGAGACAGAAATCCTGTCTGTTTCAGTTCTGGAGGATAGAAGTTCATGATCAGGATTCCGGTTGGTTGATTTTGATGAGCTCTCTCTTCCTGGTTTGCAGATGTGTCTTTATAAGGCCCTTGTTAAAAGCTTCCTGATTCCTGCACTGCAAAGGGTACTTCAAATATGCTGTTTTATGGATGTATAGGAAGACTAGCAGTGATATCAGCACCTCTGTCTTACCAAAAACAATGCAGTTGTGTTCATGTCTCTGAATCAAGTAACTTCGCTTGGCCTTGGTTTCATATTCTATAGCAACGCCCCCTGCACTGCCTCCTTCATGGGGTTGTTGTGACAATACTGTCTCATAACACTGCCAAGGAAAGAGAATTTTGGCCTAAGAGAGTGGTTCTCTGAGTATGGTTCAGGGTAGAGAAGCATCAGTCTTACCTCCTTATCATCATCTGGCCAGGGAGCCTCACTTTGAGAATCACTGACCCAAAATAACATTTCTCAAGCTTCTCCTGATGAACTTGTTAAACACACCCACTATCAGGGCTTTCTCCAGGAAATTGTGATTTAGTAGATCTGGGATAAAACCTAAGAATCAATATTTTTATTTCATCTAATTTTTTTTTTAATGAATGCTCCAAATGAAACAATTTATAGGAAATTTATTTTTCTGCAATATTAATTTAATAAGTATTTGCAGGTTGCTTGCTGAGTTAGATAACCAGTAGCTGAAATTCCTAGAAGCCTATATATTTGATTTCCAGGTGAAAAAGAAAGAAAAGTTGCCTGAATCAATTTAGCTATTGGAGGTTAGGTTGGCTGTTGATGGACCAGGAATAGTCTTTGGGTGTGGTAAGCGGATAAGGATAACTTGCAAACAGAGAAGTGGAATTTGTAATAAAAAACAAACAAAAAAACAAAAAAATAACCCTGAATATCACAAGCTTGAGAAATAGCTATCGGTTTGAAAAGGGTCTGAATTGCCCATCTTTGTCCTTACTACATAGGGCCATGACTACTTGCTTGAGACTTTCTCCACAAGACTTTGAACTTCTTCTGGAGGGCAGGGTCTGAGTCTTTGCCTCTAACTCAGTAGGTGATGCTCTCTTGCAAGTCCTTAAATGAATAAACAGAGGACAAGTGGGTCAGAGGACAAGCTGGAAAGATTTAGTTTGGTACCAGATGATAGGAAATTATATAAGAATCTATAAGCCAGGAAACAAGACCATCCCCAAGAAAAAGAAATGAAAAATAGCAAAATGGCTGTCTGAGGAGGAAGCGAAAAGCAAAGGAGAAAAGGAAAGATATACCCACTTGAATGCAGAGTTCCAAAGAATAG
Organism: Okapia johnstoni; assembly: GCA_024291935.2. Classification (NCBI taxonomy): domain Eukaryota; kingdom Metazoa; phylum Chordata; class Mammalia; order Artiodactyla; family Giraffidae; genus Okapia; species Okapia johnstoni. The sequence goes on from CM044326.1 coordinate 9,139,093, forward strand.
CAAGGAGAGATAAGAAAGCCTTCCTCAGCTATCAATGCAAAGAAATAGAGGAAAACAATAGAATGGGAAAGACTAGAGATACCTTCAAGAAAATTAGAGATACCAAGGGAACATTTCATGCAAAGATGGGCTCAATAAAGGACAGAAATGGTAGGGACCTAACAGAAGCAGAAGATATTAAGAAGAGGTGGCAAGAATACACAGAAGAACTGTACAAAAAAGATCTTCATGACCCAGATAATCACAGTGGTGTGATCACTCACCTAGAACCAGACATCCTGGAATGTGAAGTCAAGTGGGCCTTAGAAAGCATCACTATGAGCAAAGCTAGTGGAGGTGATGGAATTCCAGTTGAGCTATTTCAAATCCTGAAAGATGATGCTGTGAAAGTGCTGCACTCAATATGCCAGCAAATATGGAAAACTCAGCAGTGGCCACAGGACTGGAAAAGGTCAGTTTTCATTCCAATCCCAAAGAAAGGCAATGCCAAAGAATCCTCAAACTACCGCACAATTGCACTCATCTCACACACTAATAAAGTAATGCTTAAAATTCTCCAAGCCAAGCTTCAGCAATATATGAACCATGAACTTCCAGATGTTCAAGCTGGTTTTAGAAAAGGCAGAGGAACCAGAGATCAAATTGCCAACATCTGTTGAATCATTGAAAAAGCAAGATATTCCAGAAAAACATCTATTTCTGCCTTATTGACTATGCCAAAGCCTTTGACTGTGTGAATCACAATAAACTGTGGAAAATTCTGAAGGAGATGGGAATACCAGACCACCTGACCTGCCTCTTGAGAAACCTGTATGCAGGTTAGGAAGCAACAGTTAGAACTGGACATGGAACAACAGACTGGTTCCAAATAGGAAAAGGAGTACATCAAGGCTGTATATTGTCACCCTGCTTATTTAACTTATATGCAGAGTACATCATGAGAGATGCTAGGCTGGAAGAAGCACAAGCTGGAATCAAGATTGCCGGGAGAAATATGAATAACCTCAGATATGCAGATGACACCACCCTTATGGCAGAAAGTGAAGAAGAACTAAAGAGACTCTTGATGAAAGTGAAAGAGGAGAGTGAAAATGTTGGCTTAAAGCTCAACATTCAGAAAACTAAGATCATGGCATCTGGTCCCATCACTTCATGGCAGATAGATGGGCAAACAGTGGAAACAGTGGCTGACTTTTTTTTTCTTGGCTCCAAAATCACTGCTGATGGTGATTGCAGCCATGAAATTGAAAGACGCTTACTTCTTGGAAGGAAAGTTATGACCAACCTAGACAGCATAATAAAAAGCAGAGACATTACTTTGCCAACAAAGATCAGCCTAGTCAAAGCTATGGTTTTTCCAGTGGTCATGTATGGAGGTGAGAGTTGGACTATAAAGAAAGCTGAACACCGAAGAATTGATGCTTTTGAACTGTGGTGTTGGAGAAGACTCTTGAGAGTCCCTTCGACTGCAAGGAGATCCAACCAGTCCATCCTAGAGGAAATGAGTCCTGGGTGTTCATTGGAAGGACTGATGTTGAAGCTGAAACTCCAATACTTTGGCCACCTGATGTGAAGATATCACTCATTGGAAAAGACCCTCATGCTGGGAAAGATTGAAGGCGGGAGGAGGAGGGGACGACAGAGGATGAGATGATTGGATGGCATCATCGACTTGATGGACATGAGTTTGGGTGGACTCCAGGAGTTGATGATGGACAGGGAGGCCTGGCGTGCTGCCAGGGGGCCGCAAAGAGTCGGACACAACTGAGCGACTGAACTGAACGGCCGGGATACATAGTGTGTACCTGAGAGCATGTGTACCTAAACACCATAAAATTAGTTTAATGAAGGGAACACACTAATCCTTGAAATTTTACTTTGGTGAAGATTAGCAGGCAAATAGAGTGTAGAGGTCAAAGGCAGAGGATTCCATATGAGGCTAATACAGTGGACTAGAAAAGAGATACTCTAGACTGCAGTGAGGTCTTTTCAAAGACAACCGAGAGGGGTGTGAAGAGTGGAGAGAGGGCTGGAGTAGGCTCGCCAAGACTCAGTCTCTAATCAGAAGTGGGGGTGGAGGGGGTCTTTGATGGTGACCTGAGCTTCAAGTTCAAGTTCCTTGGGGAGAGGAGGGCATATGGTTAATTAAAAACTAGAATACAAAAGTGTGTGTCATAAGATGATGAATTTTTTTTTTGATTGAAAAACTCATGAAACATGCAGGTCCACTGGAAACATAGGTTACCTCTCAGGAGAGAAATATTTGAGAGCACCAGCATTTACATGGCAATGCTTTAGGAGTGGATGGTTCATCTAGTTTTTCGGTTGTTTTTTTGCTTGCTTGCATTTATCCACCCTCTCACTGTGTGTGTGCTAAGTCACTTTAGTTGGGCTCGACTCTGTGACGCTACGGACTGCAGCCCGCCAGGCTCTTCTGTCCGTGGGATTCTTTAGGCAAGAATACTGCAGTTGGTTGCCATGCACCTATATCAATTCTATTAGTATAATAGATGGGATGGATAAAAGCTGATAAAGGGAACAAAGAAAATATTGGGAGCAAATGATTGTAATGTTTTCTTTGGATAAATTGTCTATTCTTGTATTCAATTTCATTGCCTTCCTATGAACTGACTTTCTATTGGATTCTATATAAATAGAATTTGCCTTTACTGTGGTGTCATAAACTCAGAAAACTGAAAAGAACTTCACAAAATGACATCCAGATTGACACCTCTCTGGGCAATTTTGGTTGCTCGCTCCTTCCACAAGCAAGCGTGTGCTAGATGTTTGGGTATCACATGCCAGACACTGGTTTTGACCCTGGGTCCTACGATGAACAAGACAGGCCCTGATCTTGTAAAGTTTATATTCTTGTGGGAGAAGATTTGGTCAATATACTACACATGTCTGGCACTTCCTTGTGATATAACAAATATATTTTCCACTGCCATTCACAACTCCATTTAATACAAAGGGGAGTGTGATGTGTGGTGGAGAGTATTTTATTAGATGTAATCACTCTTTTCCCTCTGATAGTGATGGAGGTATTTCTATTCTTTCCACTTCAGTCAAGATGAATCTCATCCATCTGTCATAGGATTCAAGGAAAGACTGGTGAACAATTTGTATGACAGCTTTAGCAGGAGATATCCACTCTTTCTTTCGGTCTCCTAAAGTAACAGTGTTAATGACTTATTGGGCCAGGATTAGAAATAGAAGCAGCCATGCTGTTTTACAAATCTTGTGTTTAACTCTGAGCAAATGCACTTTTATCCTTCTAGTGATCATATTACCCATTAGTGGAAGGGCATACATTTCAAATTCCAAAAGTCTGATGAATCAACTAGAATGTAATTAAACTTAACCAGATCTCGTTTTTTCTCCTTTGGGGTTCTCAGCATCTTGCTTAAGAAGGCCATGGCTGGCAAAGTACATTTTGAATAGCTGAGAGTGTAGACTGAATCCATCTGAATTTGAAAGTACTCTTGACCAATGTGGATTTAACTCACGGCTCCACCATCTACTAAGTGTGTGCCCTTGGAGGCTGATTAACTTCTCTGGGTTTAGTGACCTTCTCTATAAGATGGTTATAAAAAGATCAATCTCAGAGAGTTCTTGCAAAGGTTAAATAAAATTACACAGATACAGATACAAGAGATATTTGGGGTATCTCCCTATTTTCCAACTCACAATCTTTCCTGAGAAGTATGGCCAAATTGCATGGGTAAAGCTGGAGTAGCATATATATATATATATATATATATATATATATATATATATATATATATATATATATTTTTAAATTGAAGTATAGTTGACTTACAATGTTGTGTTTACTTCTGCTATACAATAAAGTGATAGTTATACATATATAACATTCTTTTTTATATTCTTTTTCATTATGGCTTCTGGAGAAGAAAATGGCAACCCATTTAAGTGTTCTTGCCTGGAGAATCCCCATGGACAGAGGAGCCTGGTGGGCTACAGTCCATGGAGTCTCAAGAGTGGGACACAACTTAGTGACTAAACCACCATCACATTAAAGCTTATCTCAAGATATTGAAGATAGTTGTGTGTGCTATACAGCAGGACCTGGCTATTTATCCATCCTATGTGTAATAGTTTGCATCTGCTAAGTCCAAACCCTCAATCCGTCTCTCCCTAACTCTCTCCTTGGTAACCGCTAATCTGTTCTCTATGTCTGGGAGTCTGTTTCTATTTCATGAACAGGTTCTTTGAGCTTGTCTCTCTTTTGTAAACAGGTTCATTTGTGTCATGTTTTAGATTCCACGTATTAATGATATCATATGGTATTTGTTTTTCTCTTTCTGACTTACTTCACTTAGTGTGATGATCTCTAATTGCATCTGTGTTGCTGGAAATGGCATTATTTCATTCTTTTTTATGGCTGAGTACTATTCCATTGTGTGTATATATTACCACATTTTGGTCCATTCATCTGTTGATGGACATTTAGATTTTTTCCATGCCTTGGCTATTGTAAACAGTGCTACAATGAACACAGAGGTGCGTGTATCTTTTTGAATTATAGTTTTGTCTGGATATATGCCCAGGAGTGAGATTGCTGGATCATATGTTGATTCTATGTTCAGTGTTTTGAGGAACCTCCATACTGTTTTCTATAATGGCTGCACCAATTTATGCTCCCATCAACAGTGTAGGAGAGTTCCCTTTTCTCCATATCCTCTCCAGAATTTATTATTTGTAGACTTTTTAATCATAGCATTCTGACTGATGTGAATAGAGAGGCCATATTTAGGATATAATGTCTCCTTACACTTTGTTGACTAGAAAAGAATAGGAATTGGTCCCTGCCCTAAACTGGATCAATTAGGCCTTCTCTTCCCATATTTGATACTTGCAACTGAGAGACTGGCAGCTGCTGAACAGAGTTACACTGATGCCAGAGCTTAGAAGGTCAATGAATTCCTGCTGCCAGAATCTTTGGGCTGCCCTGGCATTCCCTTTTCCTAGAGATCACTTCTCCTTTGAATTCTGTGATAGATCTCAATTCTCTTCCAATAGATGTCTCGTTAGTTGGAGCTGGATTCTGATTACTCACATTCAAAATAAGCTCTTGAAATATCTAAAAGTGAACGCTTGATATACTTTCAAATCTGCTCCTTCTAGTGTTTCCTGTCTCAACAGTTGCACCTCTACCCACTACTTGCTCAGTTGGACCTCTTGGGATCTTCCAGAGACTGTCTCCTTCTTCAGCATCACATCTAGACTCTTCTGAAGTCACTTGAGCATCTTCTGCTTTTCTAAGTATCTATTCTTCCAACCCTGCATTTAGTTACTATTCTCTCTCACCTGGACCCATCTCTCTCAAAATGGTTTTCTCAACATCTCCTTCAGCTTTCCTTCAATTCATTCTCCATACAAAAGACAGAGGAAGAGGAATTCTTCCCAAAGTGGATCATGTAACTTCCCTTCTGAAACCCTTTCAATGGCCTCCCACTGTCCTTGGAATAAACTTTCCCCTATCTATCATCACTTTCAGGGTCCGCTTGCTTTAGCCCTGTTCACCATTCCAGCTTCACTGCCCATTTCCCTTGCCTGTGTCTTCTGCTCCTCAGAGCAGATTTTACCTGAGTTTCTCAATGGTTACTGATCCTTCCTGCCCTGGGGCCTTTTCCTGTATGATTTTCTCTCTTAGAAGTTTCCTTCAGATGACTTTTATTCAATCCCTCATTGGTCAGTTTCTGCATGATGTTCTCTATCCCTCATGTCCAAGGTTGATCTTCTGATAATGCATTTTCTTCATAACTCTGATAAAAAAGGCATTTATAGTTATAGATGTGTTTTGCATGGTCATTTATTTAATCCTCTTCTCTCTTACAAGCTTTGGTGCTCCTTAAAGAGGAGACTTTAGTCCATGAAAATGAGGCCATATGCTCCATGAAGACAGAGCACGTGGGCTTCACTTACCCCTATCTTTAGTGCATAGGGTGATGGTTTACGTCCTGGTGTATTTCTTCTCAGGTCAGCAAGATACAGGCTCAACTTCTGATACAGCATGGATACCAACCCCTGACCCCACTGATGACTTCCTCATACCATTTTGTCTTGAATGGGCATAGGCAACCCTTACTGGTCCCTGTCATTGACAGCTAGCAAGTGATGGACACCCAAGGCTCCTCTTTGTCCCAGGACAGCAAGAAGTAGCCAGGATGAACAGTGCCCAACCCTAATGATTTGGGGTCCATACGCTTGAGGGGGAAATGTTAGGTAGAAGTTAGACATGGGCAAGGAGGGGTGCCTAGCTGAAAAGGATGCACCTGATCTCTAAAACCCCATCCCAGACACACCCCTATGAGTCCCAGGATAACTCACAAATAGCTACAAAATAACCACAGAGACTTTTCCAACTCCTGAGCATGGGCCCTAGGCACACAGTGAACACCAACTAACCACAGAGGCTTTTCCAACTCCAGCACATGCACAGCTGTGTCCTCAAGTGACCTTAAGCAGCCAGGAACCTATTAAGTGTTTATAAATATTTTATATATACATACATCTGATTCTAACAGTCTGAATTGTGGGAAAGGCATGAGCAATAGAGCCTGTTGTTATGTAACTTGCATAAGTTATCTAGGTGTAGAGAAGGAATTGGGCTTTCCAGGTGGCTCAGTGATAAAGAATCTGCCTGCCACTATAGGAGATGCAGGAGACACAAGTTCAGTCACTGGGTTGGAAAGATCCCCTGGAGAAGGAAATAGCAATCCACTCCGGTATTCTTGCCAAGATAATCCCATGGACAGAGGAGCCTGGCAAGCTACAGTCCAAGTGGTCACAAACAGTCAGACACAACTGAATCGGCTGAGCATGCATGCACACATAGGGTGATGGATACAGGATACCTGGGTGTTGCCATGGCATCATGAAGGTGAACAAAGGGATAATGTTATGTTACCTAAACCGAGGCGAGGTGAGTTGGCATCATTCAGCCCATCAATTGACCTGGAATCAAAGAATTAAGGCCATAAAGCACCTTGACACTTTCAGATGAAAATACTGGGTGAATATTTTCTTCCACTTCTCTCTGTAACTGCAGAGTTGTCCTAGGCAAGCAGTGCGAAAGCACAGAAATAAACCAAGGTCGATGAAATCACTATTACTTTCAGAGGGGTTATTTTCCATTCGTTTTAAAATTAAAGTCTCATGCAAGTAGCAGAAAAACACACCACAGATTCTTTAGCTTGATTGTTTCAACTTTTAATAGTAAAGTCAATATGCGCCTCCAACTAACTGCCGGGGATTGTTCTGTGATTGCCAGGTTGTTTTATGTGTGCGAGGCAACAAAACAATATAAGGTGACAAACAAAAGATGGAAAAATATAAAAAGGGGGGAAAAAAAAGTTGGCTGTGTGCTACCTCAGGCTTTAAAACTCTTCTTATACACTTCACCACAAAGTCTATTAAAGCAAAATACAGTGGAAATACGATATACTGCAATGAATGTCTTCAAACCAGCAATTTAGCGCAAAAGCTGAGGGCAGTTCTTATGCACCGACTTTTAATACCAAGACGATTTGTGGTCTCACAAAGTTCCTGCCTTAGGCAAAAGTTGTGCTGAGTTCTAATAGGTCTAGTTTGTTGGCTGTCAGAATAATGGAGAATTCGGTAGCAGAGGGGCTGGGTGCTGTAAACAGCAGAGATAATTAGAAGGTTTGCTGGGAGGAGAGTGAAGCTGGTTTATATTCAGTCGCAGGGTAAAGTGTTTGTTCAGGAAATTCCTGGTTCACACAGAGTAGCCTGGTTTCCAGAATGTTAATTTAGGGAAATCTTGTGGGTCACCAGACAGGCAAGTTTTCTTTTCGACTGTAATGCTACTGTTATTATTAACAGTGTTAAGTGGGAGTTCATTGAACACCTACTATGTGCTTGACCCGAGTTCTTCTGTGCTCACCTAGTTCTTCTGTATTCCTATTCTACAAAGAAGGAATTCAAGGCTCAGAGGGGTTATTGATGTCATGCACACACATGCAGTAGGGTTTACAATCATTTAGAAACTATGTTCTTCACACTATATCGTGCTGTCATCCTGTGGGGCAAGGATAATATTGCCAATCAGAGTGTTTAAATGAGGATCCTAAGCACTAATGTCTGGTTTAAATTTGCAATAATCATAGAGAAAGTTGGCTTCAGAGATACAAGTCAGGATCTGAAGTGAGGTCTCTCATGACTAATTATTAATGGCAGTTCAGAGATGAGATTTTCTAATGATTTACTTTCATTTTATGTAGATTAGTATAGAATCTAGATTGCTCTTTATAATAAGGCTCTTTTTCACTCTTTGGGGCAAATTTTGTTTTCTTGCCTGGGAGGACCAGGCGGCCATGTCACTGCAGTATTCCGGTGTGATCCTTTATGCTGCCTCCAGGCCACCTTGCCAGGGGAGTTGTGGCCAAGGAGAATAAGAAAATCCAAAGGTGATTTCTCGTGAAGTGTGGGAACATAAGGGATGGTTCTCTGGTCACTACCACTTCAACTTTGGCTCTATTTGTAAACTTAAGCGCAGAAGGCAAGTCACCTAACTTGATGAGGGACAAAGCCCAGGGGCAACTGCTGTCTTGGGTAACTTCTTTACAAATTTGGACTAATTCTGTTTTTCTAAAATAATAGTTACTAGTATTTCTAAGCACACTGAGGGTGTCTGCATTCTAGCCACCGTCCGCCCCCCAGCCCATGAAAGCTGTAACAAAACTGGGGGATTGGCGGAGAATGAGAAACTGATGTTATCATAGGCAGAGGCCAAAGAGCCTGGGATTACACAGGTTGGAAAGGGGGAAGTTGAGTGATGGCATTAATCTCAGTATAGACAGTACTGAAAGTTGTGATCAAGGGCTCCTTTACCAAACATCCACTCATTGGAACAAGATGGCTTCCTCAAGAGTCTCCTCCATTGCTCACCTACCAGAAAAAATTAGCCTTTCTCCTCCTTATTCCACATTCATACTCATAAGGGTTTGATTGTTGTACTGGCCTTTTGTTCAGTTATTTAGGGGAAGCGGCCAGTGTAGAGCAAAAAACACCAGTTGAGGATGAGATGTAGATTCTATTCCTGCTTCTGTTGTTTCCATGGTGACTCTGAGGCTCAGTCTGCTCATCTACAAAATGGGGATGTTAAGTTTTGCTAATCAAATGGGAGAGGGTATATACAAGTGCTTCACAGTCCATAAAGGGTTTTTATAGGACACTGTTGTGTCTCTCATTACATGATTTAGACTCACTTTTTACTTGAGTTATTGATAGAAGAGAGAGGTTGACAGCTTGATAAGCTTTTGGTTATACCCTGACATCCCTCCCCTTAGCATCTCTGAATGCTGAACGCTATTCTAAGGGTTCCTTGGAGGGCCCTAGATGAATTGAGTCACAGCAGTGACCAAGTCAAGCATGGCCCCTTGCACGGTCTTCTCATCTAGCTTCTGTTTGTGGTGTCCATAAACCCTGTCTCAGATTCTATTTTCTTGGGGATCCTAGATAAGATAAGACTGTATCACAATGTGTTGCCATGCCTCTCTAGCCCTCTATGTTTTAGGCTCTGAAATGATCACAGTGATATTCTCATCCCGACAAATTATCAAACAGTGTGGCTTCTCTTTGGACAATAAAGTTCAAGGAGACTCAGGATCTGACTGGCTCTAGGTGTTTCTTTCAAGCAGCAGGGAAAAAGCAAGCTGAACATTCTTACCAATCTTAGACCCACACTCTTGCTGATGGAGACACTAACAGTATAGAAACCTTTTGCTTCAATATGCTTCCCTGTAACCAAGTTTCCAAAGCCCTCTGCCACGCTATTGGTCAAGCCTCCATTACCCCTCACTTGGATGACAGGTATAGTATCCCAATGTTCTCAGCATTTAGCTTCTACCTTTCTGACTACAATAGCAGCCTAAGCAATCTTTAAAATTTCCAAACAAATCACATTACTCTCTTATATAATATCTGTCCAAGTTGTCCATTGCTTTCAGGATGCAAGCCAACTGTCTCATCACAAACCTTGATGCCTTTTGAATCAGGTACCTGCCTACCTCTTTAACCTGGCCTCTTCCATCATCCCTTTCCTCCCTCATCACTCAAGCTACCCTCATCTCCTTTCAGCTCTTGGGCCTCTTGGCTGCCTAGGATCTTTTGCTCCTATAATTTCCTCTGACAGGAAGGCTCTTTCTCCATCGATTTCTGCGACTAGTTCTTTCTCTTTCTGGCCTCTGGTTAAATGTCATATCTGCAAAGAAATATTCCCTGACTACTCAGTTTATGCAGGATTTCCCCTCTCTCCTCATCTGTCATCAGCTATTATTCTCTATCGCAGGGTCAGCAAACTTTTTCACTAAAGGACCTGAGAATGAACATTTCAAGCTTTGTGGGCCATATGGTCTCTGTTGCCACTATTCAGCTCTGCAGTTTCACGGTTAAGGAAGCCATAGACAGAACGTAAGTGATGGGAAGTGGTCCTGTTACAATAAAACTTTATTTATAGAAACAGGCAGCAAGTGGGCTAGGTTTGACTTTGGAGGGGGCATAGGTTGCCAACCCCTGCACTATTACCTTATGGGGTTTAGAGTCTTCGATGGCAATTTTTTGCAATCTAAAATAACCTATGTTCAGTTATGTATTCGCTGTCTGTCCGTGTTTGTTGTCTGTCCTCCCCAGCTGACTGTACATCTATGAGGCAGGAATCATGTCCCTTTTTTTAAACCACTGAAATCTCAGTGCCTAGAAAAGTTGCTGGCTCAGGGTAGACACTTGATATACATTTGTAGAATAAACAAACAACAAAATATCCTTCTTGTTATTTCTCAACTCAGCATCTTATATCCTTACAGTTTGCTTCATAGTACTGATCTCAGTTTTTGGAGACCTAATCCATCTGTTTTTGCAAGCCCTATGGGCATGGACATGCTGTCTATCTGATTTAACTGATAACTCTTAGTAGCTAGCACCGTACTTGGCATGTCAACAATCAGACAATTGGGGTGAGTAAATGAATGGATGAATTTAGATGATTTCCATGAGTAAAAGGAAGCATTGATCTCCAATTATGATAGATATTTGTTTAAAAATATGTCAGTATGAATAGAATGAATAGAATATGCCTACTGGATCTGCATAGCCATGATGAAACATTTCTAAAAATTCTCCAAATTATTAAGTCTTGATCCACTTTACAGATTTAGTAATCAGACAGATCCTCAGACTTTTTCCATGTAGTTTTGCAATAAATGCCAATTCTCCTGAGGAGCTGACCCAGAGGCCATGTGATACCAGATTCACCTGAAGACATTTCCTCTTTGCCTTGTGGTCTGTTGGTGCCTGCTGCTGATAAATGGTTTTGTTGACTTGTGGCCATGGCCATATCTCTGTCTCCACGAAAAAGCTTAAAACTGAAGTTAAGGAATGTCAAACTGGAAAGAGACATAATACATCATAATAGAGATGAAAAAATAAGCCATGGACAGTGTGATGATGATATGTCCCAGTGTGCATGGGGCAATCTCTGCTTTTGTCATTATTTTTCCAGCAGTCATTATTAATAGTTTCCCTTTTCCCTCTCAAAAGTGCTTGATTTGGACAATAAATTATCATGTCATGGGAAACCTAAAGAACGAGTTACTTTTCTTTCCTAAGGACAAGCTGAACATGCTCTGGATGCCTAGTGAGTCATTGGAGTTGGGCTTAGGAATGACAGGCTGTCTTCTCTGGCTTGTTGTGGACAATATTTCTGTCCATGGCCATTTATGGAAGCCTTGGCAGGAATGACAGGGGCAGTGCCAGCAAAGAAAATTTAAATATTTGATTTATCCTAAAGTGAACTCTCTGTGCCTCACATACATGGTAAAGCCAGTCTCGCCAGGTTTGAAATGCCTGACCCAGATATTTGGAAGTTGCTGGTGCCACTGACTAGCATATGTCTTCACAGAGGTACTCAAAATGCTCCAACTAAAAGTGCTAGACTGGGTGGGAGGACACCCTTCCTCCCCACTGACTCCTCAAACCCTGATTTTCTAGCAGCCATTAGAAGACTCAGGCATGAATTTCCCATTGACCAGCACATTATTGAGGTTGATGCCAAGGGCAGTACTTAGAACATTGACTCTGGAAGCAGGCTGCTGGGCTTTCCATCCTGGCTTAGATATTTGTGACCTATATTGTCCTGAGCCTTCCTATACTTTATCTCCTTACTAAAATGGGAGTATAGTCTCAATTTCTTAGGGTCGTTGTGATGACTTAAAGAGTTCATCTCTGTAAGACACCTAGAAGAGTATCAGTTTGAGATTAGCAGATATGGACTATTGAATGGATAAACAAGATCCTGTTACATAGTACAGGCAACAGTATTCAAAGCCTGTGATAAATCATAATGGAAAAGAATATGTAAATGAACATATATATATATATATACACATATATGTATAAATCAATATCAAATATGGAACTAAATTATCAATAATTGCTGCTGTTTGCGCTTAGTCACTTCAGTTGTGTCCAACTCTGGGCAACCCTTTGGACTGTAGCACACCAGGCTCTTCTGTCCATGGGGATTCTCCAGGCAAGAGTACTGGAGTGGGTTTCCATGCCCTCCTCTAGGAGATCTCCCCAACCCAGGGATCAAACCTGGGTCTCCTGCATTGCATGCAGATTCTTTATGACTGAGCCAGAAGGGAAGCTCTAGCAATAATAGCTACCCTGATATAAAAGAATGTATATACATATAACTGTGCCACTTTGCTGTATACCAGAAATTAACACAACATTGTAAATCAACTATACTTCGGCCAAAAAAAAAAAAAAAAGGCTATGGGACATACTGTGCTGTTGTTTAGTTGCTAAGTCATGTCTGACTTTTTGCAATACTATATGTAACTATAAAATTAAAATTCACTGCTTTAAGAAAAGAAGAGTGTCAGGCACATAGTGCTCGATGATTGTAAGTTATTTTACTATGTGCTTGTACCTAATGCTCTTGAAAGGATTTTCAGTGTTTAGGTAAAAAAAAATTTTTTTTCAAAGGATTTGAGAACTCTTCACTAGCACGTGGAGTTCTGTGTAACAGCCATCTCATAAATCTTCTTATTGACATGTTTGCTTTGAAGTTCATGAAAGGGTCTCATTTTCCTTAACATTTGCCTCATTGAATAATGTCCCCAAATTTTTTGCCATTTATGTACCTCTGTGAACCTAGGGCACAATAAATAAATAAATTAAATTAATTAGAGCAGATAATTAGTGTCTACATTATGTATCATCCACATAACTCAACATTGCTCCTTTGTTCCCAAACATCCAATTTGACTGACACATAAGAGTAAAGTAATATAAGGTTCAATTCTATGTACTAGCATCTGATTGTATCCTCTTGAAAAGTCAGATAATTAAATAATTCCTCAGTAATTTTTACTATTAATTTCATATTAATACTGGTTACCAGAATTATTATTCCTTAAGAGTAGCAATCATTGCAAATTTGGTTCCATATTGAATATTGATGCCTGTTAAATGATTCTGAATCTTAAAACTATTGTGTGTTTTTTAGGTCTTAAAAACATGTACTCATGTAACTTTTCCATTTCTTAGCTCATTTAATTTGTAATTTAGTTAGGCAGTTTTGCAAAGTTAATTTGGTCATATTTGAAATCTAGACATGGTTGTTATTTGCTCTGTAATATACAATTCATGAGCAACAACTATTTTTTTCACTGTTCTAGAATCATTGGTTTGTTAGTTCAGCGAGTGTTGTCAGAAATCTTAGAATATATTTTGTAATCCTTTCTTTTTCCAAACAGGAGGCCTGAAGAGGTTCCATGACAGACCCAGGTTCAAAACACAAACCAGCCCACGCTCATGGCTGTCTTATGTTTCTTCATTCTTTTTATCATCTCTTCCCTTCCCTTAAAAATGCTTATCTGTTTTTCCAGCTCTCATTGTCTCAAGCCTTCTAACCCTTCATCCTTCAAGCAAACGTGGCTGGTCCTTAGCTGTAGGAGGGCAAGCAGCAGGTTCTTGAAGGTAGAGCCAGACATGCTGATAGTATGATGGGGAGACGGAATTTGAACCAGGGAAGCTCCTGAGGGTTTTGAGTAGGTGAATGAGAAAGGAGGGGGAGGAAATAGCCTGGAATAGACCGCAGAGTCACAGAGGGAGAGCCATGGTGAACAGGCTACTTAGTCATCTTCCGTATCAGACCCCATTCCATTATCAACATGTTCTGTCCACCTCCGCTGAGTAGGGTTTCTCAAAGCTGCCCCTTCCCCTCCAGTTTCACTATTACATCCCATCCAGCCCTCCACTTTCACCATTCTAGCTACTGTGATTCTTTTACCTGGACGCCCTGTCTTGACTTTTCCCCACCCAGGTCCACCCTGCATGCCCCTCTTTGCACAAATCTGGCCTCATCACGTACTTCGTTTCAACCTCAGCAAACACCTTATTGTCTTACAGGGGGAAATCCAAATAAGCATCACCACATGCTGGTCCTCATCTGTCTTTCTGGCTCACCTCCAACTCTTTTCATTTTTTTTTAATTAATTTATTTTTTTAATTGAAGGATAATTGCTTTACAGAATGTTGGTATTGTCTGTCAAATCTCAACATGAATCAGCCATAGGTATACCTATATCCCCTCCCTTTTAAACCTCCCTCTCATCTCCCTCCCCATCCCACTCCTCTAGGTTGATACAGAGCCCCTGTTTGAGTTTCCTGAGCCATACAGCAAATTCCTGTTGGCTATCTATTTTACAAATGGTAATGTAAGTTTCCATGTTGCTCTCTCCATACATCTCACCCTCTCCTCCCCTCGCCCCATGTGCATAAGCCTGTTCTCTATGTCTGTTTCTCCATTGCTGCCCTGTAAATAAGTTCTTCAATACCATTCTTCTAGATTCCATATGTGTTAGAATATGTTCTCTTTCTCTTTCTGACTCACTTCACTCTGTATAATAGGTTCTAGGTTCATCCACTTCATCAGAACTGACTCAAACGCATTCTTTTTTATGACTGAGTAATATTCCATTGTGTATATATGTAACACAAATTCTTTATCCATCTGTCTGTTGATGAACATCTAGGATGCTTCCATATTCTAGCTATTGTAAAACAGTGCTACAATGAACAATGGGACACATGTGTCCTTTTAAATTTTGGCTTCCTCAGGGTGTATGCCTAGGAGTGGGATTGCTGGGCCATGTGGTGATTTTATTCCTAGTTTTTTAACGAATCTCCATATCGCCTTCCATAGTGGTTGTATCAGTTTACATCCCCACCAACAGTTCAAGAGTGTCCCCTTTTCTCCACACCCTCTCCAGCATTTATTGTTTGTAGACTTTTTCATGATGGCCATTCTGACCGGTATGAAGTGATGTCTCATTGTAGTTTTGATTTGCATTTCTCTACTAATGAGCGATGTTGAGCATCTTTTCATGTGTTTGTTAGCCATCTGTATGTCTTCTTTGGAGAAATGTCTGTTTAGGTCTTTTTCCCACTTTTTGACTGAATTGTTTGTTTTTCTGGCATTGAGCTGTGTGAGCTGCTTGTATATTTTGGAAATTTGTCAGTTGTTTCATTTGCTATTATTTTCTCCCATTCTGAGGATTGTCTTTTCACCTTGCTTATAGTTTCCTTTGCTGTGCAAAAGCTTTTAAGTTTAATCAGGTCCCACTTGTTTACTTTTGTTTTTATTTCTGTTACTCTAGGAAGTGGGTTATAGAGGAGCTTTGATTTATGTCTTTGAGTGTTCTACCTATGTTTTCCTCTAAGAGTTTTATAGTTTCTGGTCTTAAATTTAGGTCTTTAATCCATTTTGAGTTTATCTTTGTGTATGGTGTTAGGAAGTGTTCTAATTTCATTCTTTCACATGTCACTGTCCAGTTTTCCCAGCACCATTTATTGAAGAAGCTGTCTTTGCCCCATTGTATATTCTTGCCTTCTTTGTAAAAAATAAGGTACCCATAGGTGCATCGGTTTATTTCTGGGCTTTCTATATTGTTCTGTTGGTCTATATTTCTGTTTTTGTGCCAGTGACATACTGTCTTGATGACTGTAGCTTTGTAGTATAATCTGAAGTCAGGAAGCTTGATTCCTCCAGCTCCATTCTTCTTTCTCAAGATTGCTTTGGCTATTCAGGGTCTTGTGTGTTTTCATATGAATTGTGAAATTTTTTGTTCTAGTTCTGTGAAAAATGCCATTGGTAATTTGATAGGAATCATACTGAATCTGTAGATTGTGTTTGGTAGTATAGTCATTTTCACAATATTGATTCTTCTTACCCAGAAACATGGAATATCTCTCCTTATGTTTATGTCATCTTTGATTTCTTTCATTAGTGTCATATAATTTTCTGTGTACAGTTCTTTTGTCTCTTTAGGTAAGTTTATTCCTAGATATTTAAGTGTTTTTGTTGAAATGGTGAATGGGATTGATTCCTTAATTTCTCTGTCTGATTTTTCATTGTCAGTATATAGAAACGCAAATGATTTCTGTGTATTGATTTTGTATCCTGCAACTTTGCTAAATTCACTGATTAGTTCTAGTAATTTTCTGATACTATCTTCAGGATTTTCTATGTACAGTATTACATCATCTGAAAACAGTGAGAGCTTTACTTCTTTTCTGATCTGGATTTCTTTTATTTCTTTTTCTTCTCTGATTGCTATAGCTAGGATTTCCAAAACTATGTTGAATAGTAGTGGCAAAAGTGGACACCCTTGTCTTGTTCCTGATCTTAGGGGGAATGCTTTCAGCTTTTCACCATTGAGAATGTTTGCTGTAGGCTTATCATACATGGCCTTTACTATGTTGAGGTAGGTTCCTTCTATGTCCATTTTTTGAAGAGTTTTAATCACAAATGGATGCTGAATTTTGTCAAAGGCTTTTTCTGCATCTATTGAGATTATCATATGATTTTTATCTTTCAATTTGTTAATATGGTGTGCCATATTGATTGATTCACGTATATTGAAGAATCTTTGCATTCCTGGAATAAACCCAACTTGATCACAGTGTATGAGCTTTTTGATGTGTTGCTGAATTCTGTTTACTAAAATTTTGTTGAGGATTTCTGCATCTATGTTCATCAATGATATTGGACTGTAGTTTTCTTTTTCTGTGTTGTCTTTGTCTGGTTTTGGTATCAGGGTGATTGTGGCCCCATAGAATGAGTTTGGAAGTGTTCCTTCCTCTGCAAATTTTTGGAAGAGTTTTAGAAGGATAGGCATTAGCTCTTCTCTAAATGTTTGATAGAGTTCTCCTGTGAAGCCATCTGGTCTTGGGCTTTCATTTCTTGGGAGATTTTTGATCACAGCTTCAATTTCAGTGCTTGTAACTGGGTTGTTCTTAATTTCTATTTCCTCTTTGCTCAGTATTGGAAGATTGAACTTTTCTAAGAATCTGTCCGTTTTTTACAGATTATCCATTTTATTGCCATATAGTTGTTCATAATAGTCTCTTATAATCCTTTGTATTTCTGCATTGTCTGTTGTAACCTCTCCTTTTTCATTTCAAATTTTGTTGATCTGATTCTTTTCTTTTTTTTTTCCTTGATGAGTCTGGCTAAAGATTTGTCAATTTTGTTTATCTTCTCAAAGAAACAGCTTTTAGTTTTATTAATCTTTACTATTGTTTCTTTCATTTCTTTATCATTTATGTTCAGATCTTTACGATTTCTTTTCTTTACTAATTTTGGTGTTTTTTTTTTTTTGTTGTTGTTGTTCTTCTTCTTCTCCTTTTTCCAGTTGTTTTAGGTGAAAAGTTAGGTTGTCTATTCGATGTTTTTCTTGTTTCTTGAGTTAGGATTGTATTGCTATAAACTTCTCTCTCAGAACTGCTTTTGCTGCATCCCATAGGTTTTGAGTTGTCATATTTTCATTGTCATTTGTTTCTAGAAGTTTTTTTTTTATTTCCCTTTTGATTTCCTCAGTAACCTGATGGTTATTTAGAAACGTGTTGTTTAAACTCCATGTGTTTGTGTTTCTTACAGTTTTTTTTTTCTTGTAATTGATATTTAGTCTCATAGCATCATGGTTGGAGAAGATGCTTGATATGATTTCAATTTTCTTAAATTTACTGAGGTTTGATTTGTGACTCAAGATGTGGTCTACCCTGGAGAACGTTCCATGTGTATTGAGAAGAAGATGTAGTCTTCTGCATTTGGATGGAATGTCCTGAAGATGTCAATGAGATCCATCTTATCTAATGTATCATTTAAGACTGTGTTCCCTTATTAATTTTCTGTTTTGAGGATCTGTCCATTGGTGTGAGTGGGGTGTTAAAGTCTCCTACTATTATTGTATTACTGTCAGTTTCTCCTTATATGTCTGTTAGTGTTTGTCATATGTATTGAGGTGCTCCTATGTTAGGTGCATACATATTTACAATTGTTATATCTTCCTCTTGGATTGATCCCTCGATCATTATGTAACGTCCTTCCTTATCTCTTGCAATATTCTTTATTTTAAAATCTATTTTTTCTGATATGAAGATTGCTACTCCAGCTTTCTTTTGTCTCCCACTTGCATGGAATATATTTTTCCATCCTCTCACTTCACTGAAAGTGAAGTGGGTTTCTTGTAGACAGCATATGTATGGGTCTTGTTTCTGTATCCATTCAGCCAGTCTGTGTCTTTTGATTAGAACATTTAATCCATTTACATTTAAAGTAATTATTGATATATATGTTCCTATTGCCATTTTCTTAATTGTTTGGAGTTGATTTTGTAGATAATTTTTCTTCTCTTGTATTTCTTGGCTGTATAAGTCCCTTTAACATTTGTTGTAAAGCTGGTTTTGTGGTACTGAATTCTCTTGTCTTTTGCTCTTCTGAAAAGTTTTTTATTTCTCCATCCATTTTGAATGAAATCCTTGCTGGGTACTGTAATCTTGGTTGTAGAGTTTTCCTCCTCAGTACTTTAAATTTATCCTGCCATTCCCTTCTGGCCTGCAGAATTTCTGCTGAAAGATCAGCTGTTAAGCATATGGGGTTTCCCTTGTATGTTATTTGTTGCTTCTCCTTTGCTGCTTCTAATATTCTTTCTTTGTGTTTAGTCCTTGTTAGTTTGATTAGTATGTGTCTTGGTGTGTTTCTCCTTGGGTTTATTCTGTATGGGACTCTTTGTGCCTCTTGGACTCGATCGACTGTTTCCTTTTCCATGTTAGGGAAATTTTCAACTATAATCTCTTCAAATATTTTCCCATATGCTTTCTTTTTCTCTTCTTCTTCTGGGACCCCTATAATTTGATTATTGGTGCATTTGATATTGTCCCAGAGGTCTCTGAGACTATCCTCAGTTCTATTCATTCCTTTTACTTTATTCTGCTCTTCAGAAGTTATTTCCACCATTTTATCTTCCAGCTCACTGATTCATTCTTCTGCTTTGGATATTCTGCTATTGATTCCTTCTAGAGTATTTTAATTTCAGTAATTGTGCTGTTTGTGTCATATTTCTCACTTAATTCTTCTAGGTCTTTATTAATTGATTCTTGCATTTTCTCCATTTTGTTTTCAAGGTTTTTGATCATCTTTACTATCATTATTCTGAATTCTTTTTCAGGTAGTTTGCTTATTTCTTCTTCATTTATTTGGACTTCTGTGTTTCTAGTTTGTTCCTTCATTTGTGCAGCATTTCTCGGTCTTTTCATTATTTTTTGAACTTGTTGTGTCTGAGGTTTCCTCTTCTCAGGCTTCAAGGTTGAATTCTTTCTTCCTTTTGGTTTCTGCCCTTCTCAGGTTGGTCCAGTGGTTTGTGTAAGCTTCATATAGGGTGAGATTTGTGCTGAGTTTTTGTTTGCTTGTTTGTTTGTTTTTCCTCTGATGGGCAAGGCTGAATGAGGTAGGAATCTTGTCCACTGATGACCGGGTTTGTATTTTTGCTTTGTTTGTTGTTTAGATGAGTCGTCCTGCACAGGGTGCTACTGGTGGTTGGGTGATGCTGGATCTTGTATTCAAGTGTTTTCTTTGTGTGGGTTCTCACTATTTGATATTCCCTAGGGTTAGTTCTCTGGTAGTCTAGAGTCTTATAGTCAGTGCTCCCACTCCAAAGGCTAAGGGCTTGATCTCTGGTCAGGAATGAAGATTCCACAAGTGGTTTGTTATGTCATTAAATGAGATTAAAACAAATATCCAAAAACGAGAGACCAAAGATGAACCCCAGAAAAATGGCAGTTACAAAATCAGGCAAATAATAATTAAAATAATGGAATATACACATAAACATATACATTCATGAGCAAAGTCAAAACAGTCCAACAAAAATAAAGTACAGTAGATTGACTTGGTGAATAAAGGAAATTAAAAATTGTATTTACCAGTTAAGAACAAAGAACTAACTAAAGCACAAACCGGAAAACCAACTAAAGCAAGGTGCCAAGTGTGGAATAAAGCTGGAAAACAAAACTAACAAATATATTGAGAGGAGAGGAAAGAAAGACAGAATAGAGATGCAAAGTTAAATAGAGGCAGATGAAGAAGATTTATATACATTAAAGATTAACTGCAAGGAGAAAAGAACAGTGGGAAAGGCAAACAAAGGAATAAAAGTAGAAAAAATATAACAGGCTTAAAAAATTAAAAATTAAAATTAAAAAAAGAGAGAGAGAAAAGGAAAACTCCACAGAACTACAAAAGACCAACGTAGAGGCAGAGATTTATAACAACTATAAAAAATGTGACTGAGAAAAAAAAAAAAACTCAAAAGCTTAGTTAGATTTCATAGTGCCAATAAAATTGACAGCTACAACAGAGGGGAGCAAAGGACAAAAAAGAAAAACTCCAAAAGAATCTACAGAACAAGTCAAAACATAAGAATAATAAATATTTTTCTTGAGTCTCTGCTGTCAGAGTCCTTTCCCTTGCTGGGAGTCACAGTTCACCTCATCTCCCTAGGATGCCCTCCAACACTGTGCTGATATCTGGACCTGCTGTTGGGGCAGCTCATATTCTGATCTGGTCCTACTCCTGTGTTTTCTTGCCTCCAATGCGCACAGCTATCAGAACTAGTGTGTTCTCCTTTGTGGGAGCTCTCAATGACCTTTCATATATTCCATAGACAGAAAGTCTGCCTAGTTGATCATGTGGATTTAATCTGCCTATCGTACAGCTGGTGGGAAGGTTTGGCGTCTTCTTCCTTAGCCACACTGCACCTGGGTTTCAATTGTGGCTTTATTTACACCTCTGCATGTGGGTTGTCCACTGGGGTTTGCTCCTGAAGCTGCCCTGGAGGACTTGGGTTTGCCCCTGTGAGGGCCAGGTGCGGAGGTGGTGCAGCAAATTGAATGGCAGGGGTTTTGGCAGCACCAGGTACTCAGGGGAGTTGGCGGCTAGGGCAACAGGAAATGTAGTGCTCTAGAAGGGTATGGCAACTAGTATTAGCCCAGACTCTCCAGTATTCTTGCCTGGAGAACCCCCCCTCCCTGACAGAGAAGCCTGGCAGGCCACAGTCTACAGGGTCACAAAAAGTCGGACACAACTGAAGAAACCCTGCGTGCATAGACACAAGATATTCTTCGCCTGTGGCAGCTTTGCCCCAGTGAGAGTTGAGTGTGAAGGTGGCACAGCTGCTTGGCTTGCAGGGACCCTGGCAGCACCAAGTGTACAGGGACACGGACTGCCTCCGCAGCAGCAGTTACGGCCCCATCAGAGTCTTTGTTTGAGCCTTTTGTAGCTGGCGTCAGAAGGCCTCTTTGGCCAGTCTTTCTCCACAGCTCGGCCCCTTCAGGGACTTAGTGGGCTGTGTTGCCTGCGGCCCTTCTCTGTTGTTCCTCACGTCAGGCACATAGAGGGCCCCCCAACCCCTCACCCCCACCCCCACCCCCCGCTAGGGTCCTACTCTGTAGATCAGCATATCAGGCACTTAAAGGGGCCCCCCCTGCTTGGGTCCTACTCTGTAGTTCGGCGCATCAGTCACTTATAGAAGCACCATTGGTGGGGTCCTACTCTATAGTTCAGTGCCTCGGCGTTTGATGGGCCAGCCTCTCTATTGTTCAGCTGCCGTTTCTGGCCTGTGGGGGGAGAGAGGCTATGGTGATGGGTCCACTCCCTAAGCGTGACTCAGCAGTATCGCCTTGCTTCCATGGCTGCCTGACTTTCCTCCACAGTCATTTCCCACCAGGATTTCCCTCACATCCCCTCAGTCTGTCTCTCCGCAGTCAACTGCAGCCTTCGCCCTGGGATTGCTCCACAATCCCTAAACTCCAGCTCCCAGCCGCTGTGCCTTCCAGGGGACCTGAGTCCCTGTCCAGGGTATGTATGGCTGCAGCAAGGACTGTCTGATTCTCATTCCATTTACGCTGCCACAGATCAGCTGTTTCACTCTCAGGCTTAAATGTTTCTCCTCTGACTCAGACAATTGCCCTGATGTGGGGATTGGACCCCTGTTTCAGTTGCCCACCGGCCAAGGGCAGGTCCATTCCTACTAACACTCCTGTTTTTCCCCCAGTTCCTTCATCCTACCAAGTTTTGCGTGCTTCTATATATTCTTTTCTGCTGGTCAGGTATGCCTGTCTGCCTTCAGCTGGTGTTCTGCATGCACTTCCGTGTCTGAAGGTGTATTCCTAATGTATCCATGGAGAGAGATGTACTCCACGTCCACCACTTCCTCATCCATCTTGTTCCGACTCTTGCAGTCACTCACTGTGCTGGCTGGCTATGCTTGCCCTCTCTGTTCACACCATGGAAAGTCCTCCCCCTTGTTTCCTTCCCAGCTTCTCCACCCAGAGAAGTGCATTGATCTTTTCAAGATCAATGTGTTTTTTCATGTCCGCATGTTTTTTCTTGAATATATGCCCAGAAGTGGGGTTGCTGGAACATACGGCAGTTCTATTTAGTTTTTTAAGGAACTATTCTTCATAGTGGTTGTACCAACTTAAGATTCCTGCTAAAAGTGTAGAAAAATTCCTTTTTCTCCACACCCTCTCCACCATTTATTGTTTGTAGATTTTTGACTTAATTTTTCTTGGAACCATATCACTGACCTCATTCCATGACCCTCTCAGTCATCATGGCCGTATGACCTCATGTTTTGCACTAAGAAATATCAGTCTATGTGGAAGTTTATCAACCATTCAAAATCAACCAATCTTCTGTCTTCTCTTTTTCTTTTTTTTTCCTTTAAAAGTTACCATAAACTTTCCTACTTAAACTGTCTGGCTTTATTTTCTGTCTATATGAAGAAAAGTTCCTGGACATTAATTTTGTCTTATTGCTTTGTTTAATTAAACACTCTCTCTTTGGCATAGCCCAGGCCTGATTTAAATTTCTTTTTTTCATTGCCTATTGTCTTTCTTATTACATTTTCCAGGAACTGTACTAATTTAGGAGATCTTTTATCTCAATCATACTCATCAAGCAAAGAGGTAATTTTTTTTTTCTGAAAGTGTTTGTGAAAAAGTTTTGTATAGCTACTTCCTCTAATGGATTGTTCTTTTGTACTTCTTACTTAATGTCATTGCTCTTCATTCTAAAAAGGAGCTCTGAGCAGCAATGCTGGTTGAAGAGACACACTATCTGTTCCTTTGAAACAACTGAATTTTCTTTTTAATTTTACTTTTTTTAATTGGAGGGATAATTACTTTACAATGTTCTGTTGGTTTCTGCCCTACAACTTATGGTTGATTCTATAAGTATATATATGCTTATGAAATATATATATATATATCCCATATAAACATATGTATACACATACACACATACATTTAAATAAATAAATATATATATATATACATAAATCAACCATATATATATATACCCCCTCTTTCCTGTGCCTCCATCCCACTTGGCCCATCCCTCTAGGTCATCACAAAGCATTAAGCTGAGCCCTTCGTATTGTACAGCATCTTCTCACTAGCTATCTATTTTACACATATAGATAGTGTATATATGTCAATGCCACTCTCTTGATTCATCCAACACACTCCTTCCCCCATTGTGTCCACAAGATGTTCTCTACATCTGCATCTCTATTTCTGCCCTGAAAATTGGTTCATTGGTACCATTTTTCTAGATTCCATATATATGCATGAAACAGCTGAATTTTAAACATCCTTGGGTAACACCTGAATGTGCCTCTTGTGACAGTCCTAGGTGACACAGTCCTAGGTCCACTTTTATGTTTAGGTTGATATATCTATCAACAGTCTCAAAGTTTAGGGACAACAGATTTATTTTTGTTAATAATTTCATACAAACACTTTATCTATTTTTTTTTGTTTTACTATTCCTTAATCTTATGTCTACACTTTCTTAGAAAAATTTAATACTGGTTTTAAGTGCCCGTTCGCAAGACAGTGGGATCAACAGTTGCTATTCTCGTATCATGAGTAGATCTCTCATAAGGAGCTTGAATTTTTGAGCCAGGAGAGAAGAGAAGTTACCTGTTGATCTCCCCTCTGGTTCCTGTGCTGCTGGCCCTAAGGCTCTGAACCCAGCTGATGCACTAGCCCAAAGTACAGCTTTTAGTTCTCTATCCTGTCTTCTCCTTGCGCCTGTGTGAACCACAGTGGGGTTGAGCTTGGACAATTTGTCCTCTTGTTCTTCTTCCGTGTTTTTTTTACACTAGTCAGAATAAAATTCTGAATCTTCCATAGATCAGAGTGAAGGGAAAAACAGGGTTTTTTTTTATGCTTATCCATATCCATCCCATGCACGGGCACACGCACACACACACACACACACACAGACATATACACAAATTTGTGCAATAAAAATAATGTAGTAATGCTTAGTTTTGAACACCTGTTGTTCACCAAATGTTTTGCAAACAATATCCGCAAATCTCTCCAAAGCCCTGTAAACCAGGCAGGAATGATCATGGGTTATTGTGTTCAGTGGATCACCGAGCTTTGAGGGACACTCAAACAGGTTCAGCTGACCTCATGGGATGTCATGTAGAGGGCAGCCTTGAGGGTCCTTAACTCATCCCTCAGCGGTCTTCACCTCTTACGGCACATTCCCCACCATTTTGGGACATTAGACTGTTCTGCGTTCCCTTCCCCTTGAAAAATATGCTTCCTGGAATTTCTATCCTTGGCAAAGTCCCGAGCAACCTTACTCTCAAACCTTCCAAATCTAGACTTACAAACCCCGAGGTTTCACCCGAGATCATGACAGGAATACCCAAAGGCCTCTAAATCCATCTACCTATTGGTGGAAACTTAACATAATATATGCCATTCTTTTTATATGCTTCTTTTCCATGGTACTCAGGTAGAAACCAGGAGTCACCCCCCTCAGTTCCTCGCTCTCTGTCAGTATCACACCACGCTGATCAATGTGTCTTATAAGACTGACGGGGGCCTGACTTATGGGCTCCAGAGTTCCCGGTGTTCAGGCCCCAGGTGCCTTGTGTCGGAACAAGTGTTTGAACTCCATTCATTGACCTCGCTGCCCTGGGTCTCACAGGCTCAGAGTCTGCCTCAGTATAGCAGCCAGAGGGAAATTTCTAAGATGGGGAACTAAACACTCCACTCTCAGGAGAGAAAATTAAGAAGCCCCCTGAAGAACACACCCAGGTTCAGTCTTACAGCACCGAGAACCAGTCTTCTCTTGATGACTTTTCCTTTCAGACTTAGCTCCCACCTCCACTCTCCAGGATGTATACAAGAATTCCATGCTCTGAAACTCCAGGATCATGAGTCAAGCTCTCAGAACCTGCTGCCCCTCCATCGGGATAATGCCATCTTGCCTTCATCCCCACAAGGGCCAGAGACATGCATTCACACCCACAACTGCTCCAGTGTATGTCTCGGGGCTACCTGGTACATAATGCTCCCTGCATTTTTCACCCACGATTGTATGATTCATTCATCTGTCCCTTCTTTTTCTCTCTTTGAGAAAATAAACTCCGAGAGAACAGGCATTTTGTCCTTCTCTCCAGTGTCTCCAGCCCTTTCCCAGCATCTTTTTTGCTGGATGGTTGGTTTGTAAAACCTCAGGAGGATTGGGAGCACATGTGTCTCTTTGCAGGACCTTCGGGCTGCCAGAGCCCGGTGTCATGCTGAGTGACTGCTTCCTGAGTTGGAGAGACAGAGATGGCCCCAGCTCCCCTCCCTCCTGCTTCACGGAACAGTGATGGCTCTCCAAGACCCATTCCACTGGCATGAAAACATTCTTCTTTAATCGCACGCCCTCAGACAGGCTTTTCTCAGCACCTGAATGGCTCTGGCTATCACCAGTCAATTGTCATTCTGGAAACACTGGAGGATTTTTGCAAACACACTCAGAACTTGGGAGCAGGGGAAGGCAGACCTTGTGTGATTGCACTGGGACTCAAGGGCAAACCTCGGCTCCCTGGCTGTGGCCACGCGCCAGGCCTCTGCGCTTGCAAAGACAGAACAACCTTTTGAAGTGCTGCAGATTTAAAGCAGGGAATCAGTTAACATCTCCCTAAGCAGTCAGTAGTGGGAACAAGGAGGGTGTTTGATCATGGGGAGAATGGCCGGGCCCACGCCTCCCGGGTGATAAAGCTCGCTGCAAAGCAGAAATTAAAATGAGAGGAACTGGGGAGTGGCAAAGGCACTCTCATTAAAGAAGCGGCAGGCATGGGGGTGTTTTGTATCAGGAAATCAGGTGTGAGGTTGGAGGGCTTTAGAAGCCTTGTTCAGGCTTTTCCTGGTTGGTACTTGTGATGGAAATCAGATTGCTATCAGAGCCCTAATGCCAAGTGCCTCTCTCTATTCCTCCTGATGGAAGGTGACTGATCAGGAGAGCAGGTGGCATTGGCCCTGGGATGCGTGTCTCTTTGCTTGGGCACTTCACTTCTTTTCATGTTTTCTATTCACAGACATCAGTATTATTCATGATGCAGGCAGCAGTGGAAAGCAACAAGAGCAAAGATGTCAAATTTAAATTCAAACCTGAGTTCTGTCTCTTATTTGAGTCCATAAACAAATCACTTAGCCTCTTTGACTCTTCAATTCCTGATATGTTTCGTGGGAAAAAGTCAGTGCTGAACTTATGGCATCATGAGGAGGCTGCAAAAATTCTACCATCAATGCACTCAATTCTGGTCAAATCTATTCACTGTGAATATGAGTTCCTCATATGATATCTGTATTCAGTGCTTGGGGATTCTTAACTATCTTTCCAGCTTTCTTTTTAAAAATCTAATTAATTTTACAGTAGGTCCTTGTTGGTTATCTTTTTTTGGCTGCTCTGGGTCTTCACTGCTTGCGGGCTTCCTCTCTAGTTGTGGCATGTGGGTTTATGGTTGTGGTGAACAGGCTTCTCAAGTTGCAGAGCACGGGCTCCAGACCTCGTGGGCTCAGTAGTTGCAGCCCATGGGCTTAGTCGCCTCGCTTGCATGTGGGATCTTAGTTCCAGGACTAAGGATTCAAGCTGTGTCCCCTACACTGAAAGGTGGATTCTTAACCACTGGACCACCAGGCAGGTCTCCTTGCCTCTTTTTATCTGAACTATAGATCCATTAAAAAAAAAGAAAAAAAAAAACTGCTGCCACATGCCCATAATACAAAACCACAAAATCACCGTTAAGCATTTTTCCATCAGATCAAGAAATAAAATCTGAAGCTACCACACTGAAAAAAGTCATAGACTTGTAGTGTGGCCCCATAAGCTATTAGAGTAATGGGAACGCTCCTTGGATCTATTCCTTGTTGACTATTAGAATTATTAATGAACAGATTAATGCATTAGTGTATAATTAGAAACCATTTTCTGCACTTTGGAGGGAGAATTTCACAAAACCTACAAGGAGGTGTTCTGTTATCATTTTTTAAAATTGAAGTATAGATGATATGCAATGTTGTGTTAATTTCAGGTGTATGGCAAAGTGATTCATATAAATATATATCAATATTATATATGTATATGTATCATATGTATATGTACATATTCTTTTTCAGGTCCTTTTCCATCTACTACCATTACATCTATTACTGGCCCAGCTGAAATGCCACAGCCTACATCAGCTGATTAAATGAAAGCTGAGCTGGAAGTAACCAGTTTTCTATGAATAACAAAGTAATCCACCAATGAATCTATGTGTCACTGCCCAACCTGAAATTAAAGATCAAGGGACTAATTGCAGTGAGTATTGGAAGGCCAGCCTCAAAGCCCAGAAATGTCACACTACCATGACTCACAGGACCTTAAGGCAAAGCCCCAAGACTGTCACCAAAGAGACTCAGCCTCCTACAGAGGAGGGGAAATACCATTTTCCAGACTAATTAATTTCCCGTTTCCATAATATAGTTGTACTTAGTGTACTGCGTGCTCTTTGTAATCTAATTTCAGTTGAATTACTTTTTTACAATCTGCTCAAAATGTGTTTACGACAGAGAATCATTATAGAAAAAATTTCTTTTCCATTTCAGCTTGCTTCCCCCCTCCTCCCCTTCTTTCTGTGTCTCTACTTTGACATGTGTTTCCCTCTGTTAAACAGATCAACTGAGCTGAGCAATCCAAGTTTCTTCCTTCTTCATTTTATCGTCTCCTCAATCTCCTTCCTTTGTCCATTCCTTTATCAAGAAAAGCAACTTGTTTTCTTCAACAGTTTTCCAAGTAGCTGATACACATAAGTTAAAATTTTCTGGGCTCCTGTTAAATTACTTGGTCTGTAAATACTTCCTGAAGATTTTCTATAAAGAAATATAACTTGTAAGGGTTGTTACTTCCAAGGAAATCAAATACACAGGAATAAAAATTAAAAAGAAGTCTACATTTCAGTATGTATTAATTGATTCAATACTTGCTCAACTATTAATGTTTGGTGATGTTGTTTAGTCACTAAGCCATGTCTGACTCTTTTGTGACTTCGTGGACTACAGCCCGCCAGGCTCCTCTGTCCATGGGATTTCCCAAGCAAGAGCCCTGGAGTGGGTTTCCATTTCCTCCTCCAGAGGATCTTCCTGACATAGGAATTGAACTAGTGTCTCCTGCATTGGCAGGCAGATTCTTTACCACTGAGCCATGAGGGAAGCTTTTTCTTAGTGTTCAAATAACATGAAAGCAGTTAAAGACATAAGAAATCACAAAATAGCGCAGAAAGTACTCATGTACTAGTTTCCCCCAATAAAACATCATACATAATCATAGTCAGTTTCAAAAACCAGGAAATCAACAATGGTGCATATTATTTCCTCCAAAACAGATCCTATTTGCTTGACTATTTTAAAGTGTCTTGCGCCTCAAAAGTGTGTTGCAAAGACAAAGTTTTCAACTGGGGATGATTTTGCTTCCCAGGGGATATTTAGCAATGTGCAGAGACACTTTTGGTCCTTACAACTGGGAAATGAGATGGTGTTACTAGCATCTACTGGGTAAAGGTTGAGGATGCTTCTAAATGTACTAGAGTACATAGAGCATCCCAACAAGAATGAGTTTTTTTAGTTCAAAATATCAAGAATGCTAAGGTGAGAAAACCCCACTGTAGAATAATAACAGGCTTCACAGTGAAATCACTTCTCTCTTTCTCACCAATACTGTTTAAATCCGGGAGTTCAAACACAGATATCTACTGTGGGCAGCCAAGCAATAACCAAGAGTGGGGCAGGCTGGACAGGAGAGTGAAAAACTAGGGCTTCCCTGGTGACTCAGTGGTAAAGAATCCGCCTGCCAGTGCAGGAGACTCAGGTTCGATTCCTGGGTCAGGAAGATCCCCTGGAGAAGGAAATCGACCAGCCCGATATTCTTGCCTGGGAAATCTCATGGACAGAGGAGCCTGGCGGGCTACAGTTCATGGGGTCACAAAGGGTCAGATATGACTTACTGACTAAACAACAGTAACAACAAGGAAGCACACAGCCTGTCCAAAGGAAACAGCTACTGGTGAGCTCAAGGGAGAAACTGCCATGTGGAAGCAGTGACCTACTTTCCTGGGTCACCAGATAGTCCCTTAGGGACCAAATATTTGGATTTTGAAATATGGGCTTGTAAATTGAATTTTCAAAAAGTAAATCCAGAGAACCACTATTTTTGGGAAGACCAAAGGCCAACCAGATATGCCAGGGTGCACACATGGATCATTGGATTAAGACTTGAGGTCACTGGTTACCTGTGCAATTTTGCAAAGTAGCCCATCCTTCAGCCGCAGTTTCTCCAGGAGTAAAATAGAAATAATATGGACCTCCCAAGATAGTTTTGAGAATTAGATAAAATAAAGACAAGCTTAGTACCCTGCTTTGTGCAAGATAGGTACTTACGGTTGTGCCATAATAGGAGAAAATACAGATTATAAAGATGTTGGACTTTCATTTTTCAGCATCTTCTTCCCTACTCATTGCTAATGAGTCACCATCACCTTGCAACAGGCTGAGCCTTTCTCAGATAGAGGAACCTGATAGCTTCTACCTGCAGTAGGAACTGCCATTTGTGTAGTATTTTTCGCTGTACCGCGAGTTTTGTCGCCTACCTTTGGAAAAGAATCTCCTGATTCTCGTTCAGACCAACATACATACTTCTTAGGGTTTGTTGAGGGCACATTTGACTCAGTGTAAGCATCACTAATTTGACCATTTTTATTGAATTGGACAGACGTGTAAGTAACTAGCCTGTGTCAAAACTCCACTGAATTCATAGGTGCATTTGCTCAAAATGGACAGGCAGGTCTATTTCACTAGTGGGTATCATGGGACACTTGTTACGTGTCTAAGTATTGCATCTATTTTTGCTTTACTCCAGGGGTGAGCTGTCTGTGCTGCCACGGGTATTCTCACTCAACTCAATATTCCCTGGGCTTATCTTTTGTTGACTCAAGTGTGACATAGCTGCTATCATTAGCCACATCCACTCTGCTCTATTTTCCACAGGTAAGACTTAGAAACATAGGATTATTGCCTATCACCCAGACCCATAGGGAATCTCTGACCCACATTGTCTTGGAATAACCAGGCTCTGGGAATTGGGGGCAGTTTTAGAGCCAACATTATAATCTGTGCCAAACGCTGTCAGTGATTTTGGGCAATGCATGTATACTCTTCCTTTTTTAATTTCTTCCAGTGTCAGATTGGACTTTTTTGATAAGTAACTAGACTCCTATAAGAAAGTAAGTTGACTATAAGTGCTTGGGTGGGGAGACTGGTGATTCATGCTAAATTATTCACAAATCATAGACATGTATTATTCACAATGGGTACACTGTTTAAGGCTCTTGGATGAAAAAAATAGTTTCCCATATTTCTTTAATTAATTTTTTTGGAATATAATTGTTTTACAGTGTTATGTTAGTTTCTGCTATAAAGCAAATTGAATCAACTATGAATATCCCCTCCTTTTTGGATTTCCTGCTCTTTTAGGTCACCAGAAAGTTCTGAGTAGAGTCATTCGTGCTGTACACTCGGTTCTCATTAGTTATCTGTTTTATGCATAACATCAATAGTGCATATATGTCAGTCCCAATCTCCTTTTTCCCCCTTGGTATCCATACGTTTGTTCTCTAGGTCTGTGTCTCTATTTCTGCTTTGTAAATAGGATCATTTATGCCATTTTTCTGAATTCCACCTGTATGCTTTAATATGCAGTATTTGTCCTTCTCTTTCTGACTTGCTTGGCTCTATGTGGCAGTTTCTAGATCCATCCATGTCTCTACAAATTGCATAATTTTGTTCCTTTCTATGGCTGAGTAATATTCCATTGTGCCACTTCTTTATCCATTTCTCTGTTGATGCATATTTAGGCCGCTTCCACGTCCTGGGTATCGTAAATAGAGCTGCAATGGACACTGGGGTACATGTGTCTTTTTGAATTATGGCTTTCTCTGGGGATGTGCCCATGAGGGGGATTGCTGGGTCATATGCTAGTTTTATTTTTAGTTTTTTAACGAACCTCCATACTGTTCTCCATAGTGGCTGTGTCAATTTATATTTCCACCAACAGTGTAAGAGGGTTCTCTTTTCTCCACACTCCACATTTATTATTTGTAGATTTTTTGATAATGGTCATTCTGACCTCTGTGAGATGACACTTCACTGTAGTTTTGATTTGCGGTTCTCTAGGAAGGCAATGGCACCCCACTCCAGTACTCTTGCCTGGAAAATCCCATGGATGGAGGAGCCTGGTAGGCTACAGTCCATGGGGTCGCTAAGAGTCAGACACGACTGAGCGACTTCACTTTCACTTTTCACTTTCATGCACTGGAGAAGGAAATGGCAACCCACTCCATTATTCTTGCCTGGAGAATCCCGGGGATGTCGGAGCCTGGTGGGCTGTCGTCTATGGGGTCGCACAGAGTTGGACACGACTGAAGCGACTTAGCAGCAGCAGTAATTAGTGATGTTGAGTATCTTTTCATGTATTTGTTGGCCATCTGTATGTTTTCTTTGGAAAAAATGTCTATTTAGGTCTTCTGCCCATTTTTTGATTGAGTTTGTTTTTTCAATATTATAGCTCTCCATATTTCTTAACATCTCTTAATAGTATCTGTATCAATTTTGGTGAATTTGGAGGATAGACTGCTAAGGATAAGTTAGGGTATGCTATGATAACAAATAATCCAATAATCTCAGTGACATAACAATGAAAACTTGTTTCTGTTTCATCCTTCATGTCTAAGGAATATTGGAAAGGAGGGGAGGTGTTTTCTTGTCCTTTTCTCAGAAGCCCTGGTAAATTGGTGCTCCACCATTGATGAAAACATTCCAATACCAGATTTTAGGGGAAGAACATGTAGAGAGTCAAACACTGCCTTTTTTTTTTTTTTTTTTTACTATTTTGGTGAATTTCTAAATAGCA
This sequence comes from Okapia johnstoni, assembly GCA_024291935.2. NCBI lineage: Eukaryota > Metazoa > Chordata > Mammalia > Artiodactyla > Giraffidae > Okapia > Okapia johnstoni. The sequence goes on from CM044326.1 coordinate 9,171,791, forward strand.
GTTTTTTTTATGTATTTAAACATAATAATAGCATAAAACATTTATTGCATTTACTGTGTCACAAACTATGCTAAATATTTTACATGCATTTCTCATATAACTCAACAACCTCCTGAATGAGTGTACATATACTAATTAGCATTCAGTATACATATGTTCATAGATACACACATACTAAACTTTGTAACATTCATATGTATGCCCATTTTAAATCCTTCTCTCATCTCTTAAGATTACCTTATGAGCAGTACTTCATGTGCACTAGAATAACTTATCACTCCGCGGCATCCCACCCTGTAGCCTGCAAGGAATAACACTAAGATTTCATGATACCACCTCCTGACTGACTGAACAAGAATGGACTCTTTGCCAAGTAAGGCCAACCCACTAACCTTGCCCAAGAAAATGAAACTGAGGAGCAGAAAACGAATCAGGCATTCAAGGGTCTGTACTGGAGCTTGAGGCCATTTTCAGCAGTGGGCCCATGTTTCAGTGCTATTCTCTCAGATCATCCTACCCTCGCCTTCTCCCACAGAGTCCACATCTGTTCTCTTTTTCTGTCTCGCATACAGGGTTATCATTACCATCTTTCTAAATTCCATATATATGTGTTAATATACTGTTTTGGTGTTTTTCTTTCTGGCTTACTTCACCCTGTATAATAGGCTCCAGTTTCATCCACCTCATTAGAACTGATTCAAATGTATTCTTTTTGATGGCTGAGTAATGTTCCATTGTGTATATGTACCACAGCTTTCTTATCCATTCGTCTGTTGATGAACATCTAGGTTGCTCCCATGTCCTGGCTATTATAAACAGTGCTGCAGTGAGCATTGAGGTACATGTGTCTCTTTCAATTCTGGTTTCCTTGGTGCATACACTGCCTTTTAAAGCACTCAAAAGTAGCACACTTCAACTTACCTTTTGGTGACCAATAGTGTCACATGTTGCATCCTAGAAAAGAAGAATAGCTAGAAACCTTGGCGAACCCTAGCACTGTCACTATAGAAATTTTCTCAGGGACTTCAGTAACACAAACTACCCTATGTATCACAAATGGAAGAGAAAATTAAAAAAAAATTTTCAAAAGCTATCTATATATATATGTGTGTGTGTGTGTGTGTGTGTGTGTGTGTGTGTGTGAAATATTATACATACATCTCAGTTCAGTTCAGTTCAGTCACTCAGTCATTTCCGACTCTTTGCGACCCCATGAACTGCAGCACACCAGGCCTCCCTGTCCATCACCAACTCCCGGAGTTTACCCAAACTCATGTCCATTGAGTCGGTGATGCCATCTAACCATCTTATCCTCTGTTGTCCCCTTCTCCTCCTGCCCCCAATCCTTCCCAGCATCAGGGTCTTTTCCAGTGAGTCAACTCTTCGCATGAGGTGGACAAAGTATTGGAGTTTCAGCTTCAACATCAGTCCTTCCAATGAACACCGAGGACTGATCTCCTTTAGGATGGACTGGTTGGATCTCCTTGCAGTCCAAGGGACTCTCAAGAGTCTTCTCCAACAGCACAGTTCAAAAGCATCAATTCTTCAGCGCTCAGCTTTCTTCACCGTCCAACTCTCACATCCATACATGACCACTGGAAAAACCATAGCCTTGACTAGACAGACCTTTGTTGGCAAAGTAATGTCTCTGCTTTTTAATATGCCATCTAGGTTGGTCATAACTTTCCTTCCAAGGAGTAAGTGTCTTTTAATTTCATGGCTGCAATTACCATCTGCAGTGATTTTGGAGCCCAAGAAAATAAAGTCTGACACTGTTTCCACTGTTTCCTCATCTACCTCCCATTAAGTGATGGGACCAGTTGCCATGATCTTAGTTTTCTGAATGTTGAGCTTTAAGCCAACTTTTTCACTCTCCTCTCTCACTTTCATCAAGAGGCTTTTTAGTTCCTCTTCACTTTCTGTGATAAGGGTGTGTCATCTGCATATCTGAGGTTATTCATATTTCTCCCGGTAATCTTGATTCCAACTTGTGTTTTTCCAGCCCAGTGTTTCTTATGATGTACTCTGCATATAAGTTAAATACACAGGGTGACAATACACAGCCTTGATGTACTCCTTTTCCTATTTGGAACCAGTCTGTTGTTCCATGTCCAGTTCTAACTGTTGCTTCCTGATCTGCATACAGGTTTCTCAAGAGACAGGTCAGGTGGTTTGGTATTTCCATCTCTTTCATCTAGTTATTATTATATGTTATAAATGTTATTTTCATTTCATATAATTCATATGTATAATGCACTACATATATGAAACATTTGACATGTTTATATATATAAACGTGTTTATATATATAGTGCTCCATGTGTCAGGTAAGTATGGGAAATGGTCTGTATAGTCAATCCCTCTTTTAGATATTTACAGGGCTCATTGTTTATTTACTCTGCAAAGTAAAGCAGCAAACAAATTTAACCTCCCTAGTTTTTTTTTTAAGGCTGTTTTATGCAGATAAAATTTATACAACATGGAATTCACCAATTTTAAGTGCAGTGACCACCACCACCTACTTTTAGAGCATTTTCATTGCCCCAAATGATTCCTAACTATTTGCAGTTAGTCAATCTCTGCTCCCACCCACAGGTAGTGGTGGTTTAGTTGTTAATTTGTGTCTGACTCTTGCAACCCCATGGACAGAGAATACCTGGCAGGCTACAGTCCATGGGATTCTCCAGGCAAGAATACTGCAGTGGTTGCCATTTCCTTCTCCAGGGGATTTTCCCAACCCAGGAATTGAACCCAGGTCTCCTGCATTGTAGGCAGATTCTTTACCAACTGAGCCACAAGGGAAGCACCCTACCCACAGAGGCAGGCAACAAATAATCTGCTCTCTGTTGCTATAGATTTGCCTTTTCTAGACTCTTAATATAAATGGAATTGTACAATATGTAGCCTTTTTGTTGTTTTGTGTCTTTCATTTAGCATAATGAAATTCATAAATGCTGTTTCATGTAGCAACAGTTCCTTCCTTGTGTTGCTGAATAGTATTCAGTTGTACAAAACATTGTCCATTCATCAGTGAATGAGGCTTCCAGTTTCTCCACATCCCTGCTAACAATTATTGCTGTCTGCCTTTTGATTATAGCCATCCTAATGGGTATAAGGTATAGCATGGTACCTTACTGACTTTAATTTTCATTTTCCAGACAACTAATGATATTGACCAAGTTTTGTCCCTACCAACAATTCATATTTCTTTAGTGAAATGTTTTTTCTAAGAATTTATATAATTTTTTCAGATATTTGATAGAATTCACCAGCAAAGCCCTCTATATCAGATATTTTTGTGCAAAAAATATTAATTACTAGAATGATTTATTTGTAGGTCTATTTAGAATTTCTTTCTGTTTTCTTTTTCTGGAAAGTGTTTTGAGAAGTTGTGTTTGTCTAGGAATTTGCCCATTTCATTATATTGTCTATTTTTTTTAGCATAAAGTCTTAATAGTATTCACTTTCAATCTTTTTAAATTTCATAGAATTGATGTCTATGATGTCATCAATGATGATGTCTCCTTTGATATTTGATAGCTTATGTTTGATATGTAATAACTGGTTCTTTCCTCTTTTTTTCCTGTTTAGTCAGGCTATACATTTGTCAATTTTGTTGATCTTGTCAAAGAACTAACTGTATTTTATTTTTCTATTTGTGCTTTTGTTTTCTGCTTATCTACTTTTTGAAAAGTTTTGGTTTTTTTTCTATTTAATTTAGTTCTAACTTAATCTTTATTATTTCCTCCCTTCTGTTGATTTTGACTTTAGTATATAGTCTTTTCCTAGATTTTTATAATATAAGCTTAGGTACTGATTTGCAATTTTTATTCTTTTATAATATAATCATATGTAATATATATTTGATATATCATGTTTCATTTTAATTCATTCAAAATATTTTCGAATTTCCTTTGTGATTTGTTCTTTGATCCATGAATTATTTAAAAATATGCATTTAATTTCCAAATATTTGGGGGCTCTTCAAATCTTTCTGTTGTTGACTTTTATTTGAATTCCATTGTAGTCAGAAAATATATTTTGTGTGATTCCAATCCATTTATTGTGGCACCCCACTCCAGTACTCTTGCCTGGAAAATCCCATGGACAGAGGAGCCTGGTGGGCTGCAGTCCATGGGGTCTCTGAGAGTTGGATGTGACTGAACGATTTCACTTTCACTTTTCACTTTTATGCATTGACAAGGAAATGGCAACCCACTCCAGTGTTCTTGCCTGGAGAATCCCAGGGATGGTGGAGCCTGATGGGCTGCAGTCTCTGGGGTGGCACAGAGTCGGACACGACTGAGCGACTTAGCAGCAGCAGCAGCAATCCATTTATTGAGACTTATTTTATGCTTATGGTCTACTTTGTGACTTAATGCAATTATTGATACAAATGGGTTTACTTCTGTCTTTTTCTATTTGTTTTCTCTGTGTCATATGGATAAGTCATTTTTCTTTGGCTACTTTCAAGATTTTCTTTGACTTTAAACCGTTTGACTATGGTATGAATGGATGTGGGTCTTTGAGCTTATTCTGCTTAGAGTTTGTTGAGCTTCTTGGATGTGTTTTCATTAAAGTAATTCATCAAATATGGGATTTTTTTTAAAAGAGGCTTTATTTTCTAGAGTAGATTTAGGTTCAGAACAAAGCTGAACAGAAAGGACAGAGAGTTCCCACATACCTTTTTTTTCCTTCACACAGTCAACATCCCACCTCATAATGGTACAATTTTACAGTTGATGAACCTATACTGATACACTATTATTATCCAAATTCCATAGTTTACGCTAGAGTTAACTCTTGTTGTTACACATTTTAAAGCCTTTGAGAAATAGATAGCAACAACATAGATTTACCATTATATTACCATATAGAATAATTTCACTGCCCCTCCCAAAATTTTATGTGCTCTGTCTATTGAGCAAACTTGGAAAGTTTTTACCCATAATTTCATTAATTTTTTTTCCTGCTATTTGTCACTCTCACTCTTTTCTCATTCTGAGAATTTCATTAAATATATGTTGATATGCTTGACAGTGTACCATAGGTCTCTGAGGTTTTATTCATTTTTTTTCATTCTTTGTTCTTTGAATTAAATAACATCTCTTGATCTATTTTTGACTTATTTTCGAGATAAATTTGCTCTTGAATTTCTCTAGTAAATTTCTTATTTCAGCTATTGCATTTTTTAAAGAAAAACTAAAGTTCTTTTTATTAAAGTAAAATTTCTTTCCAATATTGTGTTAGTTTCTGCTGCACAACAAAGTGAATCAGGTATATGCATACATGTACCTTCTCCCTCTTTAGCAGCCTTCTCAGCTACCCTCGTACCACCCTTCTAGGTCATCACAGAGCACTGAGTTGAGCTTCTTGTGCTTTATAACAGGTTCCTAGTAGCTATCTATTTTACACTTTTACACTATTGCACTTTTCAACTCCAGAATTTCCATTTGATCTCTCTCATTTTTTATTTTATATAAAATATGTATATATATATATGCTTCACAATGTACATTATAGATATATTAAAATATATGTGCATAATATATGCATTTTAGTAGTGTACTTTTCTATTTATTAATACTTTCTCCTAGATAAGTTTTTGCTATTATACCTTAATTCTTCAAGCATTATTTCCTTTAATTAGTTGAACACATTTTAAGTAACTAATTTGAAGTCTTTGTGTGCTACAGTTAACATCTGGATCTCCTCAGAGACAGTTTATATTGACCATTCTTCCCACAAATGGATCACAGTTTAATGTTTTATTGCATGTCTTATATATTTTTGTAGAAAACTAGACTCGCTGGATAATGTATTTTAGCAACTCTGGATTCTGACCCTCCCCTCCCCAATCACACACACAGACACATGCACACACACACATGCGCGCGCACACACACACACACAAACACACACATGCTGTTGTTGCTATTTGTTTGTTTGTTCAGTGATTTTCCAGGAAGAATTCTTTGCATTCCAGTTTCCTCGCAGTGTACAGCTATTGGTCATTCTAAGTTTTTTTTCGTATGTGCAATTTTGTTCTTGTTTTTAATTCTGGATTTCTAGAGTTAGTCCTAAATCTGTAAAGCTGCTGCTGCTGCTGCTAAGTTGCTTCAGTCGTGTCTGACTCTGTGCGACCCCATAGACGGCAGCCCACCAGGCTCCGCCATCCCTGGGATTCTCCAGGCAAGAACACTGGAGTGGGTTGCCATTTCCTTCTCCAATGCATGAAAGTGAAAAGTGAAATTGAAGTCACTCAGTTGTGTCCGACTCTTCACAACCCCATGGACTGCAGCCCACCAGGCTCCTCCGTCCATGGGATCTTCCAGGCAAGAGTACTGGAGTGGGGTGCCACTGCCTTCTCCATCTGTAAATCTATCCTGATTCTAATGGGCAACTCAGCCAGTGACTGGTCCTAAGTTGTTCTCAAATACTTCAGCCAGTAAGGCTTTCACTCTGATGGGCTTGTGTCTGGGGTCAGGAAATTCACTCAATGTTCAGTTAATTTAAAAGTCTTCTTTGGCTTTTGTTTTCCATGTCATCTCTATGTATGCACAAAGCTTCATATGCAACTAAAGATACAATGTTGGTTAGGGACCTCTCTGGCTTTTTTCTTTCTTTCTTTTCTTTTTTCTTTTTTTCACGTGGCTGCAACCTTGAGCAGGTGTGTAGGCTTTCCAACCTCCAGGGTTATGTGGGATGTAGGTGCATCTTAAGGTGCATAATACCTGTCTTATTTCCCAGACCTTACTAGTAAATTTCTGACAGCTTTTTGCTTGCCTCAACCAGAATGCAATCTCAGCTTGCTGTATCACTGGTCTTCTTCCTTTGTTTGCCAGTAAAATTTCTACATATGGGGCTTTTCCGTATTCCACTTCAAGTCAGTTCTCTTTGTCAGTGAAGCCATTGGTTTTCATGACCTTCTGGGTCCACTAATAGAATTATGAAATCTACAGAGTTGAGATGGGGGGAGGGAGGAATATAAACAACCTCAGGAGAAAACCTGCTCTTACTTCAGTTTTCATAGTTGTTTTTTAATTAACGCTTTTCAGTTCGTTGGATGCCCTTGATGGATTTTCAGAATACTGAAATGATTGCTTTTAATAGTTTTGCCCAGTTTTATCATTGATTTTTAGAAAAAAGTACTGTGGTCTTCTCATACTGTCATTCAGAACTCCTATCTCCTTTCCACTAATTTAATCAACATTTCTAAGACTTATATGACAGTGGAACTTTTTTCAAGAAATATCTGTTAGCAGTTTGTAGAAGTAGTACTTCTTGAAGACACTTTGGGAAACACATAGATAAAATGGAAATAGATTATCTATTAATCTCATGCTATTGTAAAGCAATAAATCTAAATTGCTTTACATGTGGTCTACCAATGGCAGACCATGCTCATTCCATGCTTGTCAACACTTTGAGTGATGGCAAGGAGCAGGGAGTCAACAGATCTACATCAAACTGCAAATTGTAGATCAGATATAGACTGCATATTATGAATTATTTAAGCTGTATCAACTTTCTAATATTTAGCTGAAAGATTACACATAAAAATCCAGATGTAGATTTTTCTTTTCAGAAAATATCATAATACTATACCATCCCTATGTAGAACAAAGAAGTTACTACTAACCATTTAAAACAATATGGTTCTCCACTGACTCTGCACACTTAATTTGTTAACTACCTACACTCAGAAGTCACTTGAGTTTAAGGCATCACCTCTCAATGACATGCTCAGATTAATGAAGATTGTTTACTCATATTCTGATACCCCTGGTTATACCTTAGCCTCAGAAGTGGCAGAATACTAGCTCATACTTTCTTATTCAGGATCAGAACTCTGGTGGCCACCTTCTCAAGCTTGATTTTCATCATACCAATGGCATGAGTTTACATAGTGACTGGTTACTGTTATGCTTTTATCAGTGAAGCAAAGTAAAGCTTTCTGGCTCTTTCAGTGATAACCTTCCTTACCTGTTTTAGGTCTGGGCTCTGAATCCATGCCCTCCTCCAGGGGATCTTCCCAACCCAGGGATCAAACCCAGGTCTTCCGCATTGCAGGCTGATTCTTAACCATCTGAGCCATGACGGAAGCCCAAGAATACTGGAGGGGGTAGCCTATCCCTTCTCCAGGGGTTCTTCCCAATCTAAGAATCAAACTGGGGTCTCCCGCATTGCAGGTGGATTCTTTACCAGCTGAGCTACCAGGGAATCCATGGATATTTGTATTTATTTTGCACGTATGAGTGCAAATGAGTGCAATTAAGTTACTAATATGAGTTCCTTCATATGAGTGAATTTAAGTTGCAGGCAAGCAAGTTGACAAATGATGGCAAAGGGCGGAGAGTAGCCATGAGTTTATGTAGGAAGCAATACTCTGGTAAACACTGAAGTAGTCAGGAAGCCCTTCTGAAGGGTTGAGATTTCAGGGGTTATTTTTAGAGCTAGGAGGGAAATCTTGGAGGTATAGAGTAGGTAGGGGTTAAAAGGCACATGGTACAACTTCAGAGAAGGCAGGCAGGTGATAAAGAAGTAGAACCAGAAAGTTATTGAGAAGATAATGATAACAAAAAAGTGAAACCAATGAACAGTAAGGACAGTAAAGACATATTGTGTATATGTGTGTGTTTGTGCATGCTTAGTAGTGTCCAACTCTTTGCAACCCCATGGACTGTAGTCCCCCAGGCTCCTCTATCCGTGGAATTTTCCAGGCAAGAATACTAGGGTGGGTTGTCATTTCCTTCTCCAGGGGATCTTCCTGACCCAGGGATCGAACCGATATCTCTTGCATCTCCAGCGTTGGCAGGAGTGTTCTTTACCAGCTGAGCCACCAGGGAAGCCATTTATATATATGGCTTTGGGAAAGAATTGAAAAGTATATATATACATATATATACTAGGTATTCTTCAATTTTCCCTAATTCTTTGTGATGATGAGTGCTTGCAGCCTTCCAATCTGCACACACTTTTAAAGGGACTCGTTCCCATTTTCCATTCCCACTCAACTTCACCTTACCTCGGGGTCTTCCACAGAGCCCCCACCCCTAATCCCGCCTTGAAGAATTACAAAGCTTTGGAACTGTTAGGAAAGACAGCTGGCTCTCAGTGGGTCTATTAACTTTTTTTCCATGAGTTTCAAACTCACTCACCTTTATTTATTTAGCAGAAAATGAATTTATTTCTTTTCCCAAGTTCTCTGCAGAGTGGACTGGAAAACTCTCATGCCCTGCAAAGTCACTGTTACCATACAGAAATCAATATTAATCATATATAGCTTGATACTGTAATTGAATAGTTTTTTACACAGATGATATTAACTGATAAAATATGGCATCCTCATGAGAAAACATTACCTTGAAATATTAGCGTTATGATATGTTAATTTCTTTGGAGGATATGACTACAGATATATGAGCAGAGGTAAATTTTCCAGCACTTCGGCTGACAAATTCCATGTCAACATAACTCTCAAGAATTTGTATTACTACTTGGCGATGACTTATATGATGATGTATAACAACTTAAGGGGTTTTAAAATGCAGTATTTTGACTAATGTGGTTTGGTAAATAGCATTTGTGATTAGTCCCTTTTCTTTTTCTCCCCCCAATTTCTGTAATACTGACAAAAGCCTGTAATAATAATAAAAATCACCACTCCAAATGGAAAATGCCCCACTCCATCACCAGCAGTTCCTGGGAACGCTCCAAGTTCTGTGCATAACAGAGGTCTGAAAGCCTAGTGAAGTCAGATACACACTGTATTCACTGTCACTTTAGTGCCTCCTGCTTCTATCAGGGCATTTGGCCTCAGGTTCTTATTTCTAAGAACATTTGTCTTGGTGATTCATTCTACACGGACCATGTGATACTGAGGCTCTGAACCCTCTGTGCTGTTTCCGAAGAAAGACTAAGGGATGAATCTATCTTTCTGATGCTCTTAAATATAGGAATTGTGAAACTGTCCCTAGAGAGCTTGGTTCAGGAATGGCGACCATGCTCCTTAGGGTTCAGCATAATTTCATAGATGTGGTTACATTCTGTCACTTTAGGATGCAACTAAAGCCAAAACGGTGACCATTTGTAACCATTTCATTAGCTCCAAGGACAAAAGCATCAGAATTCCCTTCTCCTGGTCATTGAGAACAAGAGTGGCCTCTTGCGATGTTCCTGGATACTTGTGACCTGTTCTCAAGAGAGGCAGGTGGCCATTGCCTGATCATCTGCTGGCCTGCGTCATTTGGAAGGACTTAGCAGTCTCTATTTTTCTATTTATATGCTTCATCCTGGCTCCCTGCTGGACTCATCAGAAAAGTAGAGTCTTCCCAAGAATACCACAGCCCAGGTAGAATGGGTGATCTTTTGTAGTCAGGACAAGGTTGTCTGGGGACAAACACATGTTTGCCTTCAAGAGGAAGAGCCTCTTGGCTTCTCCTGCCAGACCTCCATGTTGAAAGTGATTGACACAACGAACAACAGGGCTCGGCCATAAACTCTTTGCAGAAGAGATTTCCTACTGATGTTCCTGGACCCTCCCCACATGTTTCATTCTAACACTGCCTTTCCTCTATCTCAAGTGGAAAAATGAAATCGATACGAAGCTGTCTTAAGAAGAAGCATGTGGTGGCTGGCTAATAAAAGAATAATTCGATGGAAGACAAATGCTCTCAATCAAGCTCTGTTTACATAAGCCTTTTAGAGCTGCTCCTTGCTGCTTATCTTTGTCCCAGGGTCCCCAAACTTCCACCAGTGTGCCAGGCATGATGAGCAGAACTTCCTGAGCACTGAAGACTGGGATGCAGTACTTTTGACCACTGGTACTTGGTAAAACTCCAAACCTCAGAAAAATCTTCTCCTCTCCTCCCTAGCTTCTCTCATCCTCTTGGACATTTCCCGTCCTTCACCTCACTTTTGTCTCTCTACTGGGCTCTAGCCAGATGTTTGGCCATTTGTGGTTGCCATTGCTGTTGTTCAGTCACCAAGATATGTCCAACTCTTGGCAACCCCATGGACTACAGCACACCAGGCTTCCCTGTCCCTCACCATCTCCCAGAATTTGCCCAAGTTCATGTCCATTGAGTCAGTGATGTCATCCAACCATCTCATCCTCTGTCACCCCCTTCTCCTTCTGCCTTCAATCTTTCCCAGTGTCAGGATTTTTCCAGTGACTCAGCTGTTGGCATCAGGGGCCAAAGTATTGGAGCTTCAGCTTCAACATCAGCCCTTCCAAATAGTATTCAGGGTTGATTTCTTTTAAGATTGACTGGTTTGATCTCCTTGCAGTCCAAGGGACTCACAAGAGCCTCCTCCAACACCACAGTTTGAAAGCATCAATTTTTTTGTGCTCTGCCTTTTTTATTGGCCCCATAATGTGAAGTTAAATGGCCAGCACACTTGATCTGGGCTGCCAGATGTTCCAGAAGCAGCTTCTGGAAAGAACTCCCTGTCACTAGACTTCTGACATAGAATCCTTCCATGTCAACATCCCCCATGGCTGACATAGTTCTTTCCACACAGTGACACGTCCTGAATAATATTCCCTTTTCTGGATGTACCACAGTTTACTTACCCATTCACCTGCTGAAGGGTAACTTGGCTGTTCAAGTTGTGCCAATTCTGAATAAAGCTGCTATTCACTCCAGTATTCCCGCCTGGAGAATCTCATGGACAGAGGATTCTAGCATTCCATGGGATTGCAAAGAGTCAGACATAACTGAAGGGACTTAGCATGCGTGTATGAAGCATTGTATGCAGATTTTGTGTAGACATAATTCTCCATTTCATTTGGGTAAATATTCACGTAGTACTATCATTGGATCACATGGTAAGAGTATGTAATAGCCCCTGACATCCTCATGCACCCTTGTCTTCTCTTTATTTCATGTTCTTATATTATAACCTGGCTTATTTTTCACTTGTGCCATGTTATTAAAACATTTAGAATTAGAATCTACTTCTTTCCTGCAAAAATTATGGCACTCTTTAGTGGTTATTTTGTTAGGCAATAGCTATGCAAAATTTTTTTAAAAATGAGTGAATTTTAAATATTTTTATCCAAGTTAACTATTTTAATATTCTTGTGAAATTGATGTGATATGTGCTCATCTCTAATAGGATTATTACATGGTTGGTATAGGCTGGTCTTGGCTAAGTCAGGAATAGGGCCAACAAGAGGCTGTTATCAAGCTGTGATGGGCAAGTGAGCTCATCATTTTGGTAACCTATCAGTGTGTCATTTCTGAAGAATATTGTTCTCTTTGGAGCCAGCCCATGGATAATGGTTGAAGTTCTCTAGCTTCCTTCTAAAAGTGACTCTTGAGGGACTAGGAGGAGGAGCGAGATGCATGGACACCTCCACAGGTCGAGAGATGACTGGGAGCAATGAGGTTTGGTGATGGAAAGAGCACTGAGCTAAAGAGCTTCACATTCAGCTTTGCTACAGCCTAATTGTGAGTCACTGGAAAAATCACACAACTTTTCTGAATTAAATTTTCTCTTCAACAAATGGGCGCAATAATTCCTACTCTACAACTTCACTGAGAGAATTTATCTGAGATCATTAATACAAAATATTTTATATCTAATAAGAATTCATTAATTACTATATGTGAGATATTGACATTTACAGAGGCCTTCATGAGCCAAACAGGTCACACTAAGGCAGAGCAGGTGTTAGTCAGTATCAGTGCATCTCAGATTTTGACGTCATACTGTCCTGTAATTTCTGTGGAACTCCAGTTTTGTTCAAAGTCTTCCCAAACTAAAACAAATATAATTAAAAATGATCAGTGAAATGAAATTCTATCCGTACTCAAACATTTACTGATAGATTTTTTTTTTATAATAAATGTATCAAATAAAGGGAGAGGTGAAAGGAGGTAAGAGTTTTGCAATCTGGAAGCACCATGAAAAATCAAGGCATTACTGGAGCTGCAGCACGCCAGTGTGAACACATGAATCTAAAAAAATGAGTAGATGAAAAGGTACACACACACACACAAAATTATGTACACACACACCAGTGTATACACACAAGCACAAGAATCACACACAACCATAACCACGCACACAAAAACACACATGCACACACCCCTAGGCCTGAAATAAAACGGACCCTTTGATATTTACATTTCCTAGCTAGAATTTCTGTGCAACACAAAAATTAAGTGTTGGAACATAAACATTTTAGTTTTAGCACAAAGACTTCAGGCAAGGCCAGTGTCCCACAACGTTGTCTCTTTTCGAGAAATCATGTATTTTTAAAAATTAATTAATTAATTTCTTTATTTAGCAGAGCCAGGTCTCAGTTGTGGCATAAAGAACTTTTTAACTGCAGCACGTGGGATCTAGTTTCCTGACCAGGGATTAAACCTGGGCGCCCTGCATTGGAAGCATGGAGTCTTAGACTGGACAACCAGAGAAGTTCTAAGCAATCGATTTAAAATGGATTTTATATTTCATTTCTCTAAATCTGTTTGTTGTTGCTGTTCAGTTACTAACTCGTGTCCAACTCTTTGCAACCCCATGGCACACCAGGTTCCTCTGGCCTCTGCTGTCTCCCGGAATTTGCTCAAATTCATATCCATTGAGTCGGTGACACTATCTAACCATCTCCTTCTCTGTTAACCTCTTCTCCTTTAGGCTTCAATCTCTCCCAGTATCAGGGTCTTTTCCAATGAGTCAACTCTTTGCATTAGGTGGCCAAAGTATTGGAGCTTCAGCAACAGTGCTTCCAATGAATAGTCAGGATTGATTTCCTTTAGGATTGACTGGTTTGAGCTCCTTGTTGTCCGAGGGACTCTTAAGGGTCTACTCCAGCACCACAATTTGAAAGCATCAGTTCTTTGGTCCTTAGCCTTCTTTATGGACCAGTTCTCACATCCAAACATGCCTACTGGAAAAACCATAGCTTTGACTATATGGATCTTTGTCAGCAGTGATGTCTGTTTTTTAATATAGTGTTTAGGTTTGTCATAGCTTTCCTTTAAAGGAGCAAGCATCTTTTAATTTCAAGGCTGCAGTCATCATCCACAGTGATTTGGGACCCCAAGAAAATAAAATCTGTCACTGCTTTCACTTTCCCCCCTCCTATTTGCCACAAATTGATGGGACTGGATGCCATGACCTTAGTTTTTTTAGTGTGAGTTTCAAGCCCCTGGTAGCTCAGACAGTAAACAATCTACACGCAATGCAGGGGACCCTGGTGTGATCCCTGGACAGGGAAGGTCTCCTGGAGAAGGGAAGGGCCACCCACTCCAGTGCTCTTGCCTGGAGAATTCCATGGACAGAAGCAGGCTACAGTTCATGGGATTGCAAAGAGTAGGACATAACTGAGCGACTAATACTTTCACTCAAGCCAGCTTCTTGATTCCAACTTGTGTTTCATCTAGCCTGGCATTTCACATGATGTACTCTGCATATAAATTAAATAAGCAGAGTGACAATATGCAGCCTTGTCATACTCCTTTCCCAATTTGGAACCAGTCAGTTGTTCCATGTCTGATTCTGTTGCTCTGGACCTGCCTACAGGTTTCTCAGGAGACAGGTAAGGTGATCTGGTATTCCCACATCTTTAAGAATATTCCACAGTTTGTTGTGATCTACACATTCAAAGGCTTTAAGATAATCAATGAAGCAGAAATAGATGTTTTTTCTGAAACTCCCTTGCTTTTTCTGTGATACAAAGAATGTTGGCAATTTGATTCCTGGTTCCTCTGTCTCTTTGAAACCTAGCTTGTACAACTGGAAGTACTCAGTTCATGTGCTACTGAAACCTAGCATGAAGGATTTTGAGCATAAACTTACTAGCATGTGAGATGAGCACAACTGTATGGTAGTATGATTATTCTTTGGCATTGCCTTTCTTTGGGATTGGAGTGAAAACCGACCCTTTCCAGTTCTGTGGCCACTGCTGAGTTTTCCAAATTTGCTGGCATATTGAGCGCAGCACTTTAATGGCATCATCTTTTAGGATTTGAAATAGCTCAGCTGAAATTCCATCAACTCCACTAGCTTTGTTCCCAGTAATGCTTCCTACAGCCCACTTGACTTCACACTCTGGCTCTAGATGAGTGACCACACCACTGTAGTTATCTCAGTCATTAAGATCTCTTTTTGACAGTTCTTCTGTGCATTCTTGCCACCTCTTCTTAATCTCTTCTGCTTCTGTTAGGTTCTTCCAAATCTGTCCTTTATTGTGCTCATCCTTGCATGAACTGTTCCCTTGATATCTTCAATTTTCTTGAAGAGACCTCTAGTTTTTCTCATTCTATTGCTTTCCTCTATTTTTTTTTTTTGTATAGTTCATTTAAGAAGACCTTACCTCTCCTTGCTATTCTCTGGAACGGTTCCTATGCAATATTTTTTCTTTATATTTTTTTCTGTACAGCATTAGATTTTACTTTTACCACCAGTAATGTCCACAACTGAGTTTGTTTTTGCTTTAGCCCAGAAGCTTCATTCTTTCTGGAGATAATAGTAATTGCCCTTCACTCTTTCTCAGTGGGCTTCCCAGGTGGCACTCTTTCTCAATGGGCTTCCCGGGTGGCACTAGTGTTAAAGAACCTGCCAGTGCAAGAGATGTAAGAGATGTGAGTTTGATCCTTGTGTTGGGAAGATCCCTTGAAGGAGAGCTTTGCAACTCAGTCCAGTATTCTTGCCTGGAGAATCCTATGGACAGAAAACCCTGGTGGGCTACAGTCCACAGGGTAGCAAAGAGTTGGACATGACTGAAGCAGCTGAGTACACACACACAGACATGCCCAGAGGTCAAAGTGAGTGAAAGCCAAGGCTTGCTGCTATAAGTAATAGAGTTACAGCTTGAAAAGAATCTGTGCTTTCCCAGACTCTTTGCTCAGTTCCATTGACATAATGTACAGTTATCTCCATCCACGAAGATGACTTCAAAGTTTTGGACAAAACATTTGGTTCCCTATTTCTAAAATCTACATTTGAGTTAAGAGAAACTGGGCTCATCTGTTCCAGATTCCTTTCATTTTGTTAAAATCTCATCTGAAAAATCCAATTTTATATACAAAAGGGATTTTGAGCCTAGACAAAATTTTTTACAACAAAAAGAGATATGTGCCAGAGGAAGTAAGTAGGAACATGAGTTTACAGTTGATTCAAATTCAGAAATGGTAGGACTTGTACTTTTAATTGTGTAATGTGGACAGTGGACAGTCAGCTCTGACCATGCCAGGCCTTGTCCAAGGGACAGGATAATATTGAGTATCCTTTTTTCCCAAGTTACAAATTGGCCATGCTCTTCCTATATAGAGTGAGCTACCAGACTTTGATGTACATTAGGCTGAATTAATGCAAAGTTCCCTATTAATTGGGCTCCCCCAGTGGCTGAGATGGTAAAGAATCTGCCTGCAATGCGGGAGACCCAGATTCAATCCCTGGGTCAGAAAGATCCCCTGGAGAAGAGAAAGGCTACCCACTCCAATATTCTTGCCTGGAGAATCCTATGGACAGAGGAACCTGGTGGGCTAGAGTCCGTAGGGTCACAAAGAGTTGGATGTGACTGAATGACAACATTTTTACATTTTCGCTACTAACTATCTTTTTCCCTGTTAGTTAACCCCTGAATAAAAGTAAGGTCCACTTATTTGAGAAAGATATTAGGAAATTGGAGGAAACCCAGAGGAGATGTAGGTTTTGAGGCAATATGAGACAGTCAAAGCAACTGAGAGCATTTAACCTGGCAAAAGAGCTCATGCCTACCAAGAGTTAGTTGGGTGTTACATGGGAAAATAAGAAGACAGCAGTAAAACCACACATTAGTGTGTATGTGTGTGTGTGTGTGTAAGAGAGAGGGAGGTGGGATAGAGAGAGACAGATTGTTACTATATACTCATTACATATATACCTCTTTCACTAATATCAATAACCTCAGACATGCAGATGACACCACCTTTATGGCAGAAAGTGAAGAAGAACTAAAGAGCCTCTTGGTGAAAGTGAAAGAGGAGAGTGAAAAGGCTGGCTTAAAATTCAACATTCAAAAAATGAAGATCATGGCATCCGGTCCCATCACTTCATGGCAAATAGATAGGGAAACAATAGAAACAGTGACAGACTATTTTTTGGGGCTCCAATACCATTGCAGATGGTGACTGCAGCCATGAAATTAAAAGACGTGTGCCCCTTGGAAAAAAAGCTATGACCAATCTAGACAGCATATTAAAAAGCAGAGACATCACTTTGCCAACAAAGGTCCATCTAGTCAAAGCTATGGTTTGTACAGTAGTCATGTATGGATGTGAGAGTTGGACTATAAAGAAAATTGAGTATTGAAGAATTGATGCTTTTGAACTGTGGTACTGGAGAAGACTCTTGAGAGTCCCTTGGACTGCAAGATCAAACAAGTCAATCCTAAAGGAAATCCTGAATATTCATTGGAAGGACTGATGCTGAAGCTGAAACTCCAATACTTTGGCCACCTGATGCAAAGAACTGAGTCATTGGAAAAGACCCTGATGCTGGGAAAGATTCAAAGCAGTAGGAGAAGGGGATGACAGAGGATGAGATGGTTAGATGGCATCACTGACTTGATGGACATGAGTTTGAGCAAGTCCTAGGAGTGATGGACAGGGAAGCTTGGCGTGCTGCAGTCCATGGGGTCACAAAGAGTCAGACACGACTTCGTGACTGAACTGACTGACCGATTTCATACACTATCTATCCATAATTTATGTTATGTCATGTAATCCTTATTGACAACCTTGCAAGGTTTGTTTTCTTATCCACATTTCACAGGTGAGAAAACTGATGATCAGAGAGTTTTAAGTCAGCTTGTTCAGGTGAATTTTGGACCCAAAGATATTTTTACTGAAATTTCACACTCATGACACCACATAGCCAGCCTCAGAATCCCAAGAGATGAATTTGGATGATACATACTTTGTAATACTTTATATGGGCTAAAGACTTTAAATAAAATTTATATGGATAGAAATACACTTTATAATAAATACTTTAAAAAAAATGATCCATTAAAACCAGAAGGAAAAGTAAAAAAATGTTTTTCAAAAGGGTAACAGAAGCAAAAAAAAAGAAAAAAAGAAATTCAGTGGTTGTCTTGAAAAAAATATTTTAATTCTCTTTCCAGTGGAATTATCCATGCTGAATTTGAATGAAGATGATTCAATGAGTAGACACAGATGACACTGAAGGGCTGCAGGATTCCATTATTTCATTCATTCGTGGGTGAACTCCCTGCAAAGCGGGAAAACACAGGATATATACGTTTTGACGCATCATTGCTGACTTTATGCCTGGTTCTTTAAGTGGGACCATTCAAAGACCTTGTTAAATAATTCCAGGACTGATTTACACAAGGCTAAGCCTTTTAATCAATTTTTAAAAATTTATGTTGAAATCTCTTTTCTGGCATCCATTGCTTTAGACCTTTCAATCCCTCACCCCCTTACATAGATCAAACTCAGATCATAGGGATGATATTGACTACAGTCCAGGGAACCTTTTCTCCTAAGCTTGATTCAAATTTTCTGTTTTATTTTGTTCATCAGCCATTAAAACAATAAAAATGTCACCTTCACATAGCTTTTTTTTTTGCTTTATGTTTCACTGATTCTGGGTTAGTTAAGTGTAGAATGGAAAGTGATGAAACGCAGTGGCTCAGACTTCAGCGCACTGGCAGAAGAATTCTTGAACAGAAAAGTTGGTAGTTAACAGAGCTCCATTTAGAAAGCACTCACCATAATGCCAATTCAGAGTAAAAGTTGAATACAAGGCAGTTGTGGAATATGGTCAGCCAGCCTTTCCACTAACTGATTTTATGGCTTTGGACAATATATCTCTCGATTAAAACCCATTTCCTCAGGTTTCCTTTATTCATGCCAAATGAAGGAGGTCAAAACCAAATGGATTCCAGGACCAGTTCTTGCTCCAACATTCTATAGGTTTATAAAACACAACAGAATTTTTAAGTATATTTTCAGATTTTGTTTTTATGTTTCCTGTCTTATATATTCCTTGCATTTTCTAGAGGCAAAAGTGATGAAGAGGCAGAAGCATATTTAAGGAAAGGTAATAGACCTTTAGAAATAAGAAAGAAAAGTGGCAGAAACAAGACAAAATGGAAGTGTGTCCAGTGTGATGGCAGGCCTGGCCAGAATGGGGGGTGGGGTGGTGATTAGGGAACCCAAATTGTTGGTGGAAAGAGAAGGCTGAGAGTTGTTTTTCGGTTTGTTTTTTATTTTATTGACGTATAGTTAATTTACAATGTTGTGTCAGTTTCAGGTGTACTGCAAAGTGAGTCAGTTAGATATATATATGTTTAAAAATTCTATTTCCTTATAAGTTGTTACAAAATATTGAGTAGAGTTCCCTGTGCTATACACTAGACATTTGGCCCTTGTTGATTATCTATTTTATGTTACAGTAGTGCATGTATGTATATTTTAGACCTTTCAATCACCCCCTCCAGGTTCTTACACAGATTAAACTTAGATGATAGGAATGATGGTGACTGTAGTCCAGGGAACCTTTTTTCCTAAGCTTGATCCAAATTTTCTGTTTTATTTAGTTCATCAGCCATTGAAACAATAAAAAGGTCACCTTCACGTAGGTTCTTTTTGCTTTATGTTTCGCTGATTCTGGGTTAGTTAAGTGTGGAATGGAAGGTGAGGAGATGTGTGGATTTTTTGTTTGTTTTCTGTAGCCCCTTGTTTTTGGAATGGCTTCCTTATCCATCCTAATTTATCCCTCCATGCTGAAAGTTCTTATTTAAATGCTCCCTTCCCCAACATAATAATCTTTTTCAATGCGAATCACATTTGTTTTCTAGCCAAGTTCTGTGACGGTTGCCTTCCCAGTAGATGGTGGCCACTTGGGCAAATGGGAATTGGGTCTTATTGAGGTCTGAGTCACAGCTAGCACAAAGACATGACACAGTAAATAAACGTGTGACATGAAACTGGACTTCTCTGGTGAATGAAAATACTCGTGCCTCCTGTTGCTCCCTGCTCTGCTGTTGCTTTCCTCAAGTTCAGGGGCCCCTGATGACAGGAAGACATCAAGTCACAGCTTCTTGGGACCTTGCTCTTCAGGTCCTCTGGGCTGCTCACAGGTTCCGCAATACTCACTCTCTCTTCCTGTCTTGGTCTTCGGAAGATGACAAGCCTATTAGATATTGCAGTTTTGTATCACTGTGTTTCCACATGCCTACGCAAATAACTCAACAGCTCTCTCCAAACACAAACACCCTCACCTCCAGGGTTGCTGTTAGGACTTTGTAATACATTTCCCACTTTGCACAGCGATGCAGCGGCTAGACATGAGGCCACCAGGTGAAATCCAAGACGATCTCTGTGGTGCGGAAATAAGGATACGTAGCGCCTTCCAGAAGACATCCGGGTACTTGGAATCAGGTTTTTGTCTTTGGCAATCTGGGGCATAATGGGGTTGATACCTGTTGTATGACTCCAGAGCATTCTGTCACTTGGCTGGTTAAAAAGGTAGGAGGGAAGGGTGGTGGGAGGGAGGAAGCTGTACTTGATCCTTATGGAAGCCAGTTAAAATTAATTGGAAAAAGCTTTTAAAGACCTAAGACGCAGACCAAATGTATCGCCAACCCGCGGCCTCATCCCGCACGGAACATGAAGGTCACCGCGAAGCTGCAGATTTATGCGGAAGGGTTGGGTGATGGAAAATGAGACAAAAGCATTTGGATTTTATTATTCCATTTACTCTGACCCTGGGCCATAAAGGGTTTGGAGAGCCTGTTTTATGTATTCAGCTGGTTGCCACACTGACAGGCATTTGGAGCCACTTAAATAAACCACCTTGGTCCCACAGCTGCAACAACACCATATCAAATATAGGTTAGGCTGGAAACGTGGAGCCTGCAACACAGCGTCTCCAGCAGGTGCACGGAGAGGATTTTTTGTTTGTTTTTTGTAGCCTCCTGTTTTTGGAATAGCTTCCTTATCCATCAATTGGTTTTGATTTAAAATTGACCCGGATACAGAAACTAATTTTTTTTTTTTTTTTTTTTGCATAAAGGATGTGCACTCTTGAGGTCGACCCCAACTTCCAAGGAATGCTCTCTTTCCACTGAGTTTGAGTTGGGTTTCAGAGACTTTGACTAGTGGTAGAAAGCTGGTGAGGTTTATTTTATCTTATTTTATTTTTCTGGAGATTTGTACTGATTCATATTTACCTTTTTCAAGTTGCTTTCTTTTAAGTTGGATTCTCTGAACTTGGTCGGTTGTGAAATGTCCCCGTACAACTGAAAAGCAGACAAAGGAAAGGATTCAACATGGAGGACAGTGAAATTGAATCCAAAAGTGAGCCTCCGTGATAGACAAAACATATGTCCTGGGTTTTTTTGTTTAGCTGTGGGCACATGTGAACTAAACAGAGCAGAGAGAGAAACCTGGAATAATAACAGTTCCATCCATGCAGATAATGCCTTACAGGTTTTAATGTTTCACCTGTGAACCTCATCCTAGAGCAAGAGAAAGTTTCCATTTCATAGATGTGAGGACTGAGGCTAGGAAAGGTTAAATGATTTGACTGGGAGTCATGGGGCTTGAAAGGAATACTCTTTCAGCTGCATGGGATTGCCTACTTACACCCTTCTTTTTGGACTTTCCCAGGTAGCTCAGTGGTAAAGAATCCACCCACCAAGCAGGAGACGCAGATTCAATTCCTGGGCTGGGAAGATCCTTTGGAGAAGGAAATGGCAACCTACTCCAGTATTCTTGCCTGGGAAATCCTATTGACAGAGGAACCTGACCGGCTACAGTCCATAGGGTTGCCAAAGAGTCAGGCATGACTTAGCGCCTAAACAGCAACAACAACAACCCTTCTTTTTATCACAGTGTCTCTGCTTGCTGCTCAGAGAGAGATGCAATAACCAAACAGAATCCAGAGACATCCAAATATGAGGAGTGGCCTGAGAGCTTGGGGCTTGAAATGCCCTTCCACCTTGAGAGCGTACTCCTTCAGAACCCCAGAGAGAGTGTGGACAAGCTAATTGAGGATATCTGTTCTATTTCATCCTATTCCCCTTGGGTCTGTTCCTCATAGAAAAGCCATCAGGAACTTTGAACTATTAACCACTTGTCACTGATTTTACCACTCTTTTTCCTCACCCCATTCACCCCCGACACTCACCCCAAAGCACCCTGAGAATTCTACAAATGTATTACCATTCTTTGATGTTTCTTTCTGTGTCTGAAGATTGGAGAAATTACCAACAGAAACCTCATGATGATTAAAATTACATTGTTTTATTTAAATTTCAAATTTTGTGAACGAGTGTTAAAATATCAGTAGATCTCAGTTGGGCTTCCGAACAGCTTTCTGTAAAAAGACTCACATGTTTGCACAAAAATAAGGCAGTCACCTAATATACAGGTGCATATCCTTGCATTTATTTTCTGTTTTAGTTTGAAAACAAGCATATGAATAAATATGTCATATTGTACTCTTCAGGTTACGATATTAAACCAAGAAAATTTTCAGCTGTATTTTTTTGTTGACTTTTTTTCTGTTCACTTTGTAAAGGTGAGAATAAGATTCAACTTTCTAAATGACAATGGTAAAACTGCAAACTTTGCTTCTTTAGAATTTCCTCAGGATTCAGTAGTGACTTACCACATTCATGGTAAGGTTGCCAAAGATCACATACGGCCTGATTTTCTGGGGAATCTTTTTGAGACATGCTTGCCCTTCCATCTTTTCCTGAATCACCTCCTAGCCAATTTACATGCAGCCGTACTGTGTTCCTGATGGTAAAATAATCACATGAATATCTTTGCGTATTAGGGTTGGAAAACTGATGAGCTCTTTGATGAAACTGTAGTCCTGTGGTAGAATGAAATGATGACTATTATGTGCTAAATTCCACATGAACAGTTGAAAATTAAATTATTAGTATGTTGATCAGGCTTTTATATTTGTTTCAAACTCAGCAGCTAGAAGCATATATGACTTAACAATATGCTAGATGATTTTTGGTGGAACCAAATCTTCGGCTAATTTCCAGCCTAGAGAAAGTTCTGCCCGTGTTCCTCCCTTCCTGTTGCCTCTTTCTTGCCCCTCGGATGTTTGAGCCATGCAAAGCCCCTGTGGCTACACCTTACCCAGGCCTCCTCTCTTCTGAAATACTCTTGGCTCCAAATTAACATTCACCCTCCACCCCCAATCATGACTTTCTTTCTTCTGTGCTGTTACCCTCATTTGGCTGTTCTGTAGAAAATTTATGCTAATTGCATGAGAGTTGTTTATACCAAAACGTGAAGAAATGATGAGCTTGTCTTAGGGCTAAACAGAAAACTTTGGATTCAAAAGATAACCAGTGATTGCGTTTGTCCACACTAGACTCCAACCAGTAGTGAAGTCATGTTTTTGATGGAGGAAGATTTCTTTTTTTTTTCCTCCCTCTATATTATTTCTTTTTTAAAAAAATTGAAGTACTTGTAGTTGATTTACGATGTTATGATTCAATTATACATATATATGGATGTATTGCTTTTTCAGATTTTTTTCCCTTATAGGTTGTTACAAAATATGTAGTATAGTTCCTTGTGCTTTACAGTAGGCCCTTTTTGGTGTTTTATATATAGTAGTGTGTCTTTGTTAACCCCAACCTCCTGTTTTATTCCTCCCTCACTCCTCTTCCCCCTTTGGTAATCTAAAAGCCTCTTCTGGAGCTAGCCAATCTTCTCTTTCATTCCCCTCAATTCCAATGCTTTAGACAAATATGGGTCAGTCACTGGGTGCTCCTCTTTTAAATGGTTTCTGACCTTTGACCTAACTTACGCCAAAATAGGTTTAATGCATATTTTTCAATGGATTGACTAGGTATCTAGTTAGCACTGGCTGTTTGGGGGGGTATTATATAGTGAAGTCCTATATCCTCATTCACAGCATTTTGATAATGTTGTGCTGTTTTTCTTTTTTCTCCTTGTGGGACACAATCACTCAGAAGAGACTGATAGAGTAGCTGTTGATTTTGTTAGGCTATTTGGAAACTCTGTTCTCTGAGTCGAGAGACTCTATTCTCTGTTCATCTAAAGATGGCCTGAGATCTGTGATCAGGGTCTCAAAAAACAGGGTGGGAAAAAAATCACCTCATATTCCAATTTCTGAAAATGCGGAGACTCTTTACACTGTTGGCTGTGCCGCTGGGCTGATTAAAAGCTGTGTCAGCCTGTGTGTATGTTTCCAATGCACATATCGTATAATAAAAGCTAATGGTGATTCTTGATGACTTTTGTTGAAACTGGGGCACCTGCACTTTAATTGACATTTCCCTCCCTGAAGCACAGCTTAGGAAGGTCTGTCCCAGCCCACTTGCAGCAGGGTGGAAAATCGCTGGGCTTGCCTTTAACTTCTCCAGTCATCAGCTGGTATTCATTTGTGGTGGCACAAGGTGGCTTCACTTCAGCCTGGATTCTGAAACTTACAGGGAAAGTCGGCCGAGCGAGGTGGGGATTGAATCCTGTCTAAAGTTAGAAATGCTCTGAACTTGATACACAGCTTCCTTCACCCCGTATTTTGGCATTTCTAGGAAATGTTACATAAAGAGAGATCAAAAAAATAAAATTTGACTCTACATTACAACTCTGGCAAATACATGTTATTGTGGTAAAGCTACATGGAAACTATCAGCAGCACAAATTGCTACCATGTGAACAGAATTCTTGGTAGGGTTAGTACCCTCCTTGCAGACAAAGAGAGACCGAAAAATATGCAAATTTCAAGCAAAAACAAATTCACACTTTTCTTAAAGCCAAAAGCCTTCACACAATTTGGAATGAGCAGCCTGCTTGAGTAACGTTCTTATATGTAAGTGGAAATCCTTTTTGATATTTACACTACTGATTTCTTTAATCTCCACTTTGGAATTAATAGACAATAACATCAGATCGCTTCCTCGGCTGCCCCAGCACTTGTGCATATTTACCCAAGTGTCTAGAGTAGGGATTGTACACAGATCTCTAATCCACCTGCCTGTGTTAGTTAAAAGCCCAGATAAAATCAGCAGCCCTTAGATCTTAACCTTTTAAGTCTGAAATGTTTTTAAAGTCTGGCCATGGCAACTGAAGTCAGGGTGTGCACAGGAAGAAGGAGGGGACAGAAGAGAGGGAAACAGTGGGAGGATTAGGATACAAAAATGTTCTCAGCTCGAACCATGTTGCATTCAAATGAACCCAAAGTGTTATAATAGTAGAGACAACATCCACACAAACTGGGACAGTGGACTTCAGTAGATGAATCAATGGTGCAATAACACAAGACTGTGCCTGGCTACCTGGCTGTTCACCCAAACAACTTCAATTCACTTTCAACTTTCTCTATGGTTGTATGTGGGTGAGTGGGTGGTGGGAACGGAGGGCAAAAAGTATTTTTTGGATCTAGATACCTTCCTGGAAAATGCTGAATGCAATAAAAAATTTAAAGTATAACCTCCTTATTTCAGCATTTAAGTCTCAAAGTATTTTCTAGATCCAGATACCCTAATGACAAAAGCTGAATACTTTAAAAATACTAAAAATTTGACCTCATTGTTTCAGCGTTTAAGTCTCTAGAGCAATCATTGACCATAATTACATGCCTTATTTTCCCAAACTTAACCTGTAAATCTAAATAAATGGATCAAAACCGAAACAGAGCTATTTTGCACTTTTGTTTAACACAACTCATGTGCTAGTCAATCGACATTTTTTTTTTCCTTTGGTCAATCTCATCCCTCCTCTGTCCTTCTTCTTTGGTAACTGAAAGTTTGTTTTCTATGTCATAAATCAACTCTTTTTAACTCAGTATTTTGTTGTATTCCTTGGACAAATCTGCCTCTCTAGATAAATTAAATGGTGATTGATATAATTTCTAAACTGGAAGAATTTACTAGTTTTTAAATCATTTACTTTATATTCCTTAACTAGAGAAAATAAAAGAAATCAGATTCAAAAAAGAAAGTGATTATAGCATCTTGACACCTCTCTTAAAATACCACATTTGTTCAAACCACAGATCCAAAGCAAAACTGGCCACTTGTTGTTAAGCAAATGATCAAAAGATTGTTTTCTGCAACTGTTTAACATACTTAGTTAGACAGGTTGATATTGCCAACCTAGCATGTTTCTACTTGAAGAGTTCTCTAGTAATGATGATTTAAACTCAGCCTGTTGCTGGGCTGATCCCTTTAGGACAGCGATAAGAAGGCTCATCTTTCCCCATTCATCACTGCATCTCCATGTCTCTTTGAGGGCAGGCACTTCGTTTTCTATATATCTGCATCCATGGCATAGAGTGGATGCTTAATACATATTTATCAACTGACTGCTTGAATTACTTAAGAGTAGAAGCCTATAAACTTTGGGCTAAAATGCTCCCCTCAAATCCTTCTTCAAGTTTTTGTTTGGTTGTCTGTTTGTTTGGTTTGTTTTGAGTTGTCTTTTGCTGCCATGCCTTGTAAGTGACAAGAAGTAGTGGGATTGATTCTCCAGGTTTTCCCACGGAGAGGTGAGCGGAAACAGTCATTCTGTCCAGAATGTGTTTGGTCCTGGGTGGTTGCATGTTTAGCACTGAATCCTCACTTTCCCTTTTCCCCCGAGTGCCATTCACAATGGCAAGTTGAATATCCAAGCCATGTGTCTGCTGTCAAACAACTGCATTACGCCAGGCATGGTACCAGTGGCTTCAGGTATACCATCTCATTTAATTTTCATATTAACCCCTGAAGGTCAGTCACAGTATTGCCCTTCTACAGACTCTGCCACTGAAACTCCGTGATGGTAAGAACTTGCCTACATTCCTGCCACCCTTGAGTGACAGAATGAGGGTTAAATATAGGTTTTATGCCACAGCTCACAGTGAAAACTATCTCGCTTCTTCTCTGTGCTACTTATGACCCACGGTGTTGATCTTCTGAAGTGTTTATCACTGTTCTGTCTAAACGCATTAACTCAACAGCAGAAAGACAAACAACTCACATTAAAAAAGTGAGCAAAGGACTGAAAAAGACAGTTCTAAAATAAAAGTATGCAAATAGGCTGTAAGCACATGAAAAGGTAATCAACATTATTAGTCATTAGGGAAATGCAAATAACAACCACAGGGAGGGTAGTGAGTAGGAGGGCGGTTCAAGAGGGAGGGGATATTCATATACCTATGACTGATTCCTGTTGATGTATGGCAGAAACCAATACAATATTGTAAAGCAACTATGCTCCAATTAAAAAAAATAAATTTGAATAAAAAATAACCACAAGAAAGTATCACTTCACTACTAGGGTAGTTATTAAAAAATGGAAAATAGCTAGTGTTGATGAGAGTGTAGAGAAATCGGAACCCTCATTCCTTTGCTGATAGAAATGTATAATGGTGCAGCCACTGAGGAGGGCAGTTTGGTGATTCCTCAAAAAGTGAAATGCAGAATTACCATAGGACTCAGCAGATTTACTCCTTGTTATATACATTCACAAGTTGAACATATGTTCAAACTAAGCTTGTACACACATGTTCTTAGTAGCATTATTCCTAATGGTCAAAAAGTAGAAACCATCCACATCCCATCAACTGATGAATGGATACGCGAAATATGATATATCCATCCAATGATACATTATTTAGCCATAAAAAGGAATTGAATACTGATACATGTTATAATGTAGATAAAATTTGAAAACATTATTCTAAATGAAAGAAGCTAGACACAAAAGCAAACATAGTATATAATTCTTTCTATGTCCAAAGTAGGCATCTCTATAGAGAGAGAAAGTAGGTGAGTGATTGCCAGGGCCAGGGGAAAGGGGAAAATGGAAGTGATCAGGGCTTATTTTAGGAGTGATAAAAATGGGGTTTATTTTTGGAGTGCTAAAAATGTTCTAGAATTAAACAGTGGTCATGGTTGCACAATGTTGTGATCTAAAAGCCACTGAACTGTATACTTTGGTTAAAATGGTGAACTGTATGTTATGTGAATTTTGCCACAATAAAGAATTGCTTTACAATGTGATTCATGGCTGCCACTCAGCTTCAATCACCTTAACTCAATCCCTTCCTGACACCTTTTGAGGGAATTCCCATAGATGGGGAGACATGCCAGAATGTCTCCTTATCCAGGTCTTGGGTGAGCAGCTCTTTTGATTTTGTGAGGTGAGCTGAGATGGGTACCGGCGGGGGGGTGGGCTTCAAAAGATGGGGTTCATAATGAAGTTTCCAGCAATTTCTCTCTGATCTGAGTTCAATGAGGCCTGGAAATCTGGATCTACATTATCAAGTGTTTGTGGTAGGCAGCAATACAGATTAACAATTCTGTTCAGGGCCTTGGTTATTATTGTTCAGTCACTAAGTTGTGTCCAACTCTTTGCAAGCCCATGGCTACAGCATGGCAAGCTTTCCTGTCCTTCAACATCTCTCGGAGTTTGCTCAAACTCATGTCCATTGACTTGGTGATGCCATCAAACCATCTCATCCTCTGTTGCCTCCTTTTCCTCCTGCCCTCAGTCTTTCCCAGCATCAGGGTCTTTTCCAATGACTCTGATTTTTGCATCAGATGGACAAAGTATCGGAGCTTCAGCATCAGTCTTTCCAATGGATATTTGGGGTCCTGAAATAAGCCACGAAGTGGAAAGAGGGTGCTGGGTGAACCAGGCCTATGATGTCTAGAAAAACAAGGACCTGAAGTACTTATGCAGATTTATCTTTTTAACCAGGATTCCAGTACAATTTTTTAGAACTGTGGGAGTCGAGACATTGGAGGTGAGGAAAGAAAAATGTGGTCTTGCATCTTACACTTGGGGTTACCATTAAAATTAATAGTGAGACACAAAGGATGTCCTCAGCTCTTACAGAAGTGCTTAGGGATGTTAATACGTCTGCCACATAGCCAGATACGTGTTATAGTGCCATTTTGTTGAGGAAAGTAAATCCAATGAATGTGGAAAAAAATATCCTTTTGACTGGGTGAATGCATCTTTCTTACTCCCTTCTTCTGGCTTTCTCTCTCAATCCAGGCCCAACAAGGGTCCCTATAGACACAGAATAAAGCAGCATTGTTTGGCCAGGGATTTAATTTCACTCCATCACAAGCGACCATCGCAGCCCTGTCATCGCAATTTGTCACACTTTTTTGTGCGCTCTATCTTTCTGAAGTTCCATCTCCTCCGCAGCCCACTGCATAATCTCCTTCTCTGGGACAAAGCTCCCCGACAGAATGAAAGAGGTGAAATGGGGAATGGAAAGTCAACGGACACAGTTATCAATTTGAGCCCCACACCCCCTGACTCCTAGCATTCCATCCCAGCTCCAAAGAGGAACTAGTGGGGCCTGCTGTGTAGGGAGAAAAAGGCACCGCCGTAAAGCTAGCTGAGGCCAAAGGAAGAGCTGGTGGCTGCTGGGCGATGTAATCCAACGCCCTCCTGAAAAGACCACCGCCTCGAGGAGCTCTGGCGGCTTCCCCATCAGCGGCCAGGACCCAGCTACTCATGGTTTGTTAGGATGCAGTCTGCATTCATTCTGAAAAGACAAACTAGGAAGGGCATCCCAGGAACCAATGGCTAATATCCCACCCCCTGGTTTTAGCCTCTACACAGGTCTACAGAATCCACCTGCAATGCAGGAATCGTGAGTTCAATTCCTGGGTCGGGAAGATCCCCTGGAGAAGGGAATGGCAACCCACTCCAGTATTCTTGCCTAGACAATCCCATGGACAGAGGAGCCTGGCAGTCTCTGGGATCACAAATAGTTGGACACAACTGAACACGCATGCACACACTGGTAACCTAAACCTGAATATAGGTGGAGATGAATTCTAGAATACAAATATATCTAAGTCAAATCAAACCTGTTTTCACTAGTGGAAGCTCAAGCTCCAATCCTTGTGTGTGGTTTTTTTTAAAATTTTTCTTTTTAAGGTGATATGTAATATTTTCATTCTTATTCCATTCAAGAAATTTTCTCTCTCTCTTTTTTTTTTGGTTTTTTTTTTGGCCTAAGGTCATGTGGAATTTTAGTACCCAGACCAGGGTCCAACCTGTGCGGCCTGCAGTAGAAGGGCCAAGTTATGACTGCTGGATTTCCAGGTAAGTCCCTCAAGCTCCAATCTTTAACTGAATGTTTTAGGCAGACTCCCTTTAGCAATTCCTTCTTAGCGATGGAACAGGATTTATTTTAAGCATGTATGGCATATCTCATGGGAACTTTTCCTCTTCATTTCCTGCTACCGTGATCAGGGTGGGATGTCCGTCCTTTGCCTCTTGTTTTGGTTGCTGTTCTATACCTTTCCAGAGGGTCGCCAGTGAGGGGTTAGTGAGTTCCCAGGTTTGGTTTTTCATTTTTTTATTTAAAGACAGGAATGCTCCCACATTTCAAACGTTTTGTACCAAGACGCCTCCCCTTCACAACCACAGAGAAGAAAATTGCTATCAGAGGTAGTAACACATTTTTGTATTACAAAGTGTGTGACCCAGAGCATAATTGGAGTTACTGCAAATGCATGGATCCTGATTCACCTGTGCATTGACTAGGCAATTTGTAGTCAGTTATTCTAATTTATTTATTTATGTTTAATGTGATGAATAGAATTAATAAAACAATTAGGAAGTTGTTATGGCCTGGAAAGAAAGAAATCATCTGTTTTTGTTTTTCCTGACAATTTTAAAAATGTTCAGGGTGGGGGCAGATGTGTATTTGATACTTGGCTCTGTCACTCATTAATTGTATGATCTTGGAGAAATCACATAGTGTCCCAATTGAAAAAAAATAAGGAAAATAATAATTCTCATTTTTTAGGGGCCTCTTAGAATTCATAAGTTGCAAAGCTAGGACTCTATAACCTACAACCTATAATATTATTATTTCCATAGACCTAAGGATTATGATTTTCATAAATGTATATATACTGGAGTGGGTTGCCATTCCCTTCTCCAGGAGATCTTCCTGATCCAGGGGTCGAACCTAGGTCTCCTGCATTGCAGACATATTCTTTGCTTGCATCATTGCAGGCATCTGAGTCATAATTATATATATTTGTGTGTAGCTTGAGCTCCTAGCTGGTTCTACTTCTACTACTATTCCAAATTATTTGTAACTAATCTCATTTTTTTACCTTAATTTCCATCACTCATGTATTCTAGAAATATTGACCTCTTTTTTTTTTAAATCAAGATGAACAATTTGCCACTTCATGAACTTCTCAGTTTTCCTCTCCCAAGAATGCTGTAAGCCCAACTCTTAACATGGCTGAACCCTTCTTATCAATTAAGGTTTAGCTCAAAGATCACCTTCTCAAAGAAGCGTCCCTGGACCACTGTATCTAACCTCGTTCCATCCCTGTCTCTCTTCATCACATCACCAAGACAATCAACTTTATTATAGCACTTATTATGATCTGAAATTTATATTAAAATATATACTATCTGCCCTCTCCTCACCTAGACTCTGAGTGCTAGAATGGCAATGATCCATTTCTGGAACAGTGTCCTATCCACAGGTTTCCCTGGTGGCTCAGTGGTAAAGAATTTCCCTGCCAATGCAGGAACTGCAGGAGACATGTTTTGTTCACAGGGTCTGATCAATGGGTCAGGAGATCCCCTGGAGGAGGAAACGGCAACCCACTCCAGTATTCTTGCCTGGAGAATCCCATGGACAGAGGAGCCTGGTGGGTTACAGTCCATGGGATCTTAAAGAGTCGGACATGACTGAAGCAGCTGAACACATACATCCTATCCACAGGGGCCAGCATGATGCCAGTATATAATAGTTGCTCAATAAACACTTGTCAAATGAGTTTTCTTTTTTACTTACACAGACTATTGATTTCTTTTGAACCATATTTGCCTCTGCCTCTTTTTCTTTCAAAGAACACTCATATTAAGCCTATTATTTGCAGAACACGATGTCATCTACTTGAGTTTCAAAGATCATCAGGGGACAGAGAGAGTTGCATCTCTGCAGTTTATCTGGGAGAAGGCAGGCTTTAAGGACCCGCACAACAACTGTGGGAGGAAATGCGGGCTTGGGAGTTGTGCAAAGCTGCACCGAGGAATTGCCTTCTGGGCTCAGGCTTGGCCTTGGAGGATGAAAGAGCCTTAAGGCACAGAACTGATTTTTGAACCAAAGGAAGCCTGTGCATAGCTAATCGCATGGCTGTGTGAAAAAAGAGAGTGTGTTGTTGCAATGATGATTTATTTGGTGCGGCTGGAGTGTGAGCTGTCAGGAGGGGTTGAAGTACAAAATGAGTTTGAATAGATAGGGTGGGGTCCATCTCAGAATACCTTGAATGCCAGCCTAAGGCGGTTGTATTTATGCATAGATCCTGGGAGGCCTTGGACTCTTGTTTCTCTGATTCTCTTGCCCGGAATGTGCTTTTTTTCTCTTTTTGCTGCCACTGACTTTATGTTTTCTCTCACTTGACATCTTCCTCATTTCTGTTGGCCTGTAGCAGTGGTTCTCAGTTGAGGATGATCCTGCCTCTCTAGGGACATTTGGAATGCCTAGAGACATTTTTTTTAGTTGTTACAGCTAAAGGGGTACCAGCATCTAATGCGTAGAACCCAAAGATGCCGCTGAACATATCATGATACACAGGATGGTCCCCATGACAAAGAATTATCCAGTCTAAAATATCAGTAGTGTCAAGGCTGAGAAATCCCAACCTATAGGGATTCATGCTCTTCATTCAGTCTCTATCTCTTTGTTCTGTCTTGCCTTGTATAGTCATTTATTAGGAGATCAGGGACCATGCTTTATCCCTTTGAGTCCTCAGTTCAGAGAACTACCTCCAAGACCTTGTGCTGGATGTACACTGTGCCCTTACAGATGGAGGGTGACAGAGCCCTGCTTCTGTCTCAGTGGTGTCCTCTGGGGATGGGGAGCCTTTTCCCTGGTGGCTCAGATGGTAAGGAATCTGCCTGCAATGCAGGAGACCCGGGTTCAATCCCTGGGTCAGGAAGACTCCCTGGAGAAGGGAATGGCTACCCACTCCAGTATTCTTGCCTGGAGAATTCCATGGACATAGGAATCTGGCAGCCTACACTCCATGGGGTCGCAATAAGCCCAGGGTGAGCAGTCAGTGTGTAAACTGAATATTTTGTCAAAGAACTGAACCCAAAGCTGAAAAGTAGAGATTCTGTTACCAAGTTTATACCGCATCCCTGGAGCAGCACTTTTTTAAGGGGTGGAGAGTCTTTCCCTCTCT
The DNA here is from genome assembly GCA_024291935.2 of Okapia johnstoni. Classification (NCBI taxonomy): domain Eukaryota; kingdom Metazoa; phylum Chordata; class Mammalia; order Artiodactyla; family Giraffidae; genus Okapia; species Okapia johnstoni. The sequence continues at coordinate 9,204,984 of CM044326.1, forward strand.
CCCTTAATATTCTTCTTACCTATGACAGCAATAGCATGCCTTGTGTTGTCACGGTTAAGAGATAAATCTCTAGTGAGTCCTGTGTCACATTCTCTCTATATTAATAGCTTGGTTTGACCAAACAATAGCACAGTGATATTTGGTATCAAGACTTGAGAGGTGCTCTGAATGTCACTTAGGAAATTTCCTTGTAGCTGCAAACACCTGAAGAAGAGCTGCAAAGAGAGCTAGTAAGGTACCAGGTGAGAGTGAGGCCTAGTAGGATGCAGGCTTGGAAAGTCACTGATGCCCTGATCTCCCAGTCATCCCACTCTCCCCTTCCCACCCTGTGTCCATATGTCCATTCTCTATGTCTGCGTCTCTATTCCTGCCTTGGAAATAGGTTCATCTGCTTCATTTTTCCAAGTTCCACATACATGCATTAACATACAATATTTATCTTTCTCTTTCTGATTTACTTCACTCTGTTTCACAGACGCTAGTCCATCCATGTCTCTACAAAAGACCCTGTTTCATTCCTTTTAGTGACTGAGTAATATTCCACTGTATATATGTATCATATCTTCTTATCCATTCATCTGTCATATATACACTACCATGTTTAAAATAGATAGCTGGTGAGAATTTCATCTAAAGCACAGGAAGCTCAACTAGGGTCTCTGTGATGATTAGACGGGTGGGATGGGGGTGGGGACGGGAAGGAGAGATGGGATATACGAAATATTTGAAAACATATAGCTGAGTCATTTCATTGTACAGCAGAAACTAACGCAGCATTGTAAAGCAATTATTTTCAAAAAAAGACACTGATGTCCTTCCATAAATTTGGGAACTCACTGAAACAGCCCCAACACAATATTTTGAAGGTCTTTCCTTTCAGTGAAACATGATAGTAGGGAAAAAAAAAATCACCAGGAAGGAAACTACAGAGACCCAATCCTGCTTACCAGAGAAGCATCTGGATTATCAGTTAGTTACCAGGAATTTCCTTGCAAGTGCAGGTAAAGATTTTGGTGATGCAAAGAGGAAGGCTTCTGGAGTTGTAAGGCAGGGACATGCAAGAGGTGGATCCGTGAAAAAAGCTCATTGCAACCAGTTCCCACCCTAGCGAAGTTTCAGTATAGAGAGCTAAGTCTCAGCTGTCTTAATGGAATCTCCTTTAGGGCCACAGAAGCAATGGATGTTCATTATATGATGAAAGTCTGGCAGGAACTTATTATGCTGTAGTTGGCATCCAAACTTTGAGGAATTAGTGTCACAGGAACACTTACAAGAGAAATGGCTTATTGCCATAAACTGGTAAAAATCCACCTAGTCATGGAGCTGAATATTGGGGAACACAGAAACGGGTTCAGCGTGATGTGACATTCTGTTTTATTTGGCAAACTCTGTCCAAGCTAATCCTCTTCGCTCTCCTCGCCTGGACTGGTTGTCAGCTTCACTGTGTAACCTGGGCTAGTTTCTGAGCTACGGACCTAAGAGCTGGTGTAGTATTTCTCCAGGCAAATCTCTGGGTGGTCTTGTCCTGCACAGAGGGAAAGGCGGAGAGCAGGAGGCTTTCCAAATCGCTCTTCCAAGCATCAGTCTTCAAAGGAAAACGACCCACCTGGGAGGACAAGACATTTCCAAGAGGCAGAGGGAGGCAGGGTCCTGAGGTCAGGCAAGCCCAGAACAGAGGCCTTGCCCAGGAACAGCTGTGCTGCTCGGCTGGCTTCCACACTTGGCTGGGAAGATCACTATTTGTAGGCTAATTTCTTGCCATTTCTTTCACATGAAATACATCCATGGAGGAAGTGAAGAAAAAAATCATTGCATCTAAAATACAAACCTCTAAGAGTTTGGATGCCCTGAACCATGTGTGATTTTTAGCTTTTAAAGGTTGCTTTTGCTCCTTTTCAAAAGCATTATTGGCCTGATGTCAGAGGAGAGATGCTAATTGTATAAATTGTTTAGTCCAGAAAAAGATTTTCCAATCTCTTTGGGCATTTAAAATACAGAGTCCCACACTGTGACTATCTTCAGTAATTCATTAAATGTGGAGCACTGTTTATATCAGGTGGCATGCCGCATGGTAGCTACCATGGACTAACCTTTCACAACTGAGAAAAGGTAAATGGAGGTAGGAAAAATGGGGGACAGTTGCGTTGACAACAGAGCAATGCTGGACACAGTGGCAGACTTGAACTGACAGTGCTTTGAAAAAGAAGCTGCATCTTGGATGAAACAGCAGCCCTGAACTTCGCTGCTGGCTTTTAATCACCGACTCTCACCTGTGTCCTGAGACTTTTACACCAATGTCTCACTGGTTATGGTGGTGGATGGTGATGCTGGTATTGGTGGCATAGGGTATGCTGGAAGGAATTTGAGGCATGAGATTAAAAAAAACAAACAATTTTCAGTAAGCTTCTTGGAAGGATTGAATTGAGGTAACCCATATAACATGGTCTGCACATGGCAGGTGAATATACAATAAATGTCCCCCGCAGTCATTATCTATTAGTATTTATTAACACAAATCAAGACAAGAGATTTGAGAGTCAAGATTTTCTAATCAAAATACTCACAAGTGTATTCATTTTAGGTGGCTTGGGTAAAGGAGGTTTCTCAGATCAAACTATAAAGGGTGATGACTCTGGCTTAGGACGGCCACTGAGAAAGAGAAAATATAAGTGGACAGAGACCTTCTCCAGGCTGCAGAGAAGGATCATATTTCAGCTGAGGGGGATGGTTTCCCGAGCTATAAACTGATGTTCAGTCCAAGAGTCACTCATAATATCATTTAGCTCTTGAGAAGGATTTCATTCTTTAAAGAAAACGAGGGAGACAAACAGATGCAGCTGGTCTGTGAAGAGTCTAGAAATGATGAGGCTGCAGCTCACAGAAAGTGTCAGAATGACAGTGTGTGTCCTGCTCTCTGTCCCCTCGCCAGGTGACGCGTGGAATGATGCTATTGGACAGGTCGGAGAGAGGCAGAAGAGGGAAAATAGCCGTCCACTGAAAGGGATGGCGAGGTCTTGTTTATCAAGTGCTTTTTGAGAGAACAAGCTGGCTGTGCAAAGTTGGTTCCTCAGTGGTGTCCTTTGTTAGAAACATCATGCGTCAGAAAGCAATCTGGCTTTCATTTGGGGAGTGTGTGACTTTACTGACAGATATTTTTTAGAACATTTAGGCTTAATGTCAGTGAAGGGTTCTAATCAAGACCATCCATGAATTGTCATATCCTCATTTCTAATCACTCATTGGTCACTTCCGTTTCTCCACCCACCCATCCAGATTGAACTGCCTGAAGATGGTAGGTGTTGTTTATTAATGTTCATGGAATTCTTCTAATGAGCATGGATCATTAGTAGTGAATACTGCCATTTCATTCATAAATGATTATGTTCTTAATTCCATGCATGTTTCTTCTTGTCCACTATTTATTAGGTCCTGTGGTTGGCTTAGTATGGACCACCCTAGGGCAGTATCCATATTCTGGGTATTCATAGTTTAGGGAAAAAAATAAAACAGCATCATATATATAATGCAGAATAAGCTAAGTATTTCAAATTAGGTAAATGCAAAGTTCTTAGAAAGTTGAGAGGAAAAAGAAATCCCAGAATGAATGCTCTTGACCGAACTCATTACGATGAGTATTGCTGTTTCAGAAAACTCAAAGCACCATGCTCAAGGATCTAGATGTAATGTACTAATTCTAGGCATTTGGGAATCACCAGGGAATAAAATAGAGGTGGATTTTTGCTCTCATGGTTTTTAAATTCCCTTGGGAGGTGAGGGTTGGTTATAGGCAATGACCAAATCATAATAAATTTTTTTCTGATCTTGGTAAATCTTCTGGGGAAGAAGAAGACAAGCTTTCTCCAGAAGTTACTGAGCTGGAATTATTTGGCTGATCTGCCAGGCAGTAATGATCCTGCCCTTGCCACATGCTGCTATATTATGGCTAGAAATAAAAAGGACTAGTGAAATAAATTGATAGATGATTAAATTATTTTATTTGGAAATGCAGCTACATGGATAGATGCTCTGTGCCATACCATTTGTGAGTTAAAAATAGGAAGACTGCTCATTGGCAGAGATCTTTACATCTATATGCATACATGAATATATGTGTAAACTATGATGTTTCTCCATCTAGATTCAGAAAAAAAATAAGAAAATAAGTATGTTAACAAGATACATAGAGGAATACCCATAAGGACATATAGATTCTGGCTTTCTCCAATCATAAAACCCGGTTTGACAATTCTTGATGAAATTGACAAGTGGGTTTAGGCTAACACCTGGCCAATTCAGTCAAAAATGTCAAAAATTCTTTGACTGAATTGACAGCTGTTGGACTGACCGACTGGTCAATTCCATCAAAGCAGTAGAGCCATTTGTGCTTGTAGATACATTTCAGACCCAATATAGAAAAAGAGAATTTGGGGAATTAGCACAGGGGTGATCTCCTTCAGTACATTCAGACCCAGAGAATGGATAATAAGTCACCAGTTTCTAACACCATTTCACATCAATTGCAAATTTAAGTCATAGCATCATCTGAAAACCAGTGCATAATAACCTTGACTGGAAATAAATCAATGCCACCTGTCCTTGACCCCCTTGCACAATTGACTATGAATGTCTTATACTTTCCTAATAAAGCCCAAGTATTCAGGGGTCCAGTCTCAAAGCTTCTGTTTTATCACAGATGAATTCCCATGAGGGTACTATTGAGGAGGCGTATGGGTGAAAGAAATGTGCATTTTAATAAAATGATAATAATCACGGCATATCATGCTCAGAGTCTAAGCAGAAAAATGTTCATTTTCAATATTCTCAATTCAGCACTTTCTCCCTTCACCATGGTAATTTCTTGATAGAAAAAGGCTCTTAGAATAAAACTTTGGGAGTTAAAGTGAACTAAATATACTTAAGTTCTGCCCTTACTGCATGTTTACTGTGAAGACACACAAGCGCGTAGGAATTTCTCTCCAGTTTCTGGTTCATTGACCCCTGCTTGGTGTTTAGCCTATGAGGACAAGTATAAATCTTGAGAAACCATCGTGATGGCTCAGACAACCCTCCTCGGACTCCCGTGGCCAGGAGACACGTGCATCTGCATAAAGTCTGCTCCATTAGAGACCAAAAGAGCCGACCAGGCTCTCCCACGGTTTTGAGTTAACACTTGCCTTTGTGTCGCCCACTCTTTTCTGAACTTGAAATCCAATTGGCCAACAATTAAAGCCAATTAGCACATGAGGAAAATAAACCAAAGACGCTCCCCTTGTGTTTTCCACGGCCGCTGGAAAGCTGGTTAGCTCAAGGCATTACCATAGCTGTGTATCAGGCCGGCCATATAACAGAGACTCGTTGGCTTAAAGTATTAGAAGAACTGGGTTAGCGGCGGCCGCAGCAGAACCGTGTTATTCTGAGCTAACAGCTGCCAAACATTCTTGACGGGAGGTGGAGCAGATGTCCAAGGACAATCAAAGAGAGAAGAAAGTTTAAGCCAACGTTTGCCTATCTCATATTCTCCGCTTGATCCTCAGCCTCAAAGACAACGCACAGCTGCTGCACCTCAGGGTCTGGAGGGCTGCCCCCAGCCCCCAGCCACCCCCCACGCCCCACACCACGGTAATTCTCTGAGAGCAGGGACCAGCTTTCCAGCCCAAGTTCCCCCTCACGGGTCATCTCGCTGGAGAGAACAGGTCTTCCCAAAGACTTTTCAATTTTCTCTACACTCAAAATATTTGGGTCAAAATTCCACAGTGTGCGGTAGTCATAGAATCGGGGGCTGAAAAAAAAACACCTCTCCAGGTCAACCCTAAACAGGGCAGCTTATCAGGAGACACGATGTGTTTGGCCAAAGCAGCATGTTCTTCGAGGTAAGAAATCATCTGTTCAAAAAGTGAAGGAAAGAGGAACAATCCACACGAAATCTAAATGTTGCGGATTTGCCCTCAAAGCTGTAGACAGTTTCTTTCACTGTTTCAATAATATAAGGAACGTGAGGGTGAGAAATTAGAGTATAAAGGTCTTTTATGGATAAACAGACATCATATGCATTTGGATGGAAGCGTTTACTAAAACATTGGCGTGTTGTCCCTCCTGGGGGAAGGGGGGCCGGGCTTCATTTTTCATCAGTGCATTTCAAGTCCCATAGTGTGGCAGTATGCATATTTGCTGAAATCCCATATTGTTCTACTTTATCCAGCATGTCTAAAATGGACAACTCTTTCATGTTATTAAACAGCATTTGAGGTAAATTAAACAGTAGCATGAAGAGCCTGAAAAGCTCACGCGAAGAGCCTGTGGTATTGTCAAAACCGTGACGCATCTCATGTTGTTCCATAGATGAGGAACAACTCAAATTTTGTATTTAAAATTTAAAAAAAAAAAGGTTCCTTGGAGGATATTGGGAAAACTAAGTGTTATGTGGCATTTTGCATGTACCATCTCACCTCTAAGTGACATGCACTCATACTGAATTATAATTGTATGATCAAAACATCAACCCTAGTTCCTTCCTTTGCCATGCATTTCTAGGCAGATATGCTGTTTTATATATTCCTTCATATCCCAGAACCAGGGCATAACACACGCTTAGCATGTTCACTGAACAAATAAATAAAATGACATGACTGAAAATGAATAACTGAGTAGACTGACTCACACACCAAACCCACTGAAAACGTGCCAGTAATACTCCTGTAATTGAGTTACATCTAGAAACAAAATGGTCTATTTTCCGTGGATTACCTGAAAAGCGTGCAATATGACATCGTTTCTTTTAAAAGCAGGAATTTGGAGTTCTTTTGTTTCAACAAAAATATCTATTTAAACATAACTATTGGAATTAGGGTTTTAAAAATTACATCTATTTCTACCCCGACAACTAATTACAGGGAGAGTTTTCACACATACTACCACTGCAGGTGCAAATATTTAATTGTGTGTGCAAGCCAGGTGGTGGGGTGGCTCCTTTACTACGTGTTCAATTGTGTCTGTTCTAGTTGCCCCTCAATTAGCCGTGGGTGCCAAAGCAGAGACCGAGCTGAGGCCCTATTAAAATGAGGCCTATGTATTCCACAGCCTTTTATCTGCGTTGTGCCTTTTGCATTTTATTTCAGTTGCTCCTAGCTGGGGCCCGGGGGAGTCACTTCGGCGAGCTAGTTAGCCAACAGCAGCTGGACTTCGCCTGATAAGAATTGCACACAGTTGCCTAGAAAATGGTCAGCTCCCCTCCACGAGTCTGGGCATTAAACTGGTATCTCTATTAAGAGCGACACGGCTGACTTCTTCTGAAGGTTCTTGAAAATCATGTGAAATTTTTCCCTGTGAGATCAGAAAAGTTTGAACCAAATGCATGAAAAAGACAGCCTTCCTGATTGACCAGTCTTCATTATTTTCTCAGTTGCCATCACCTTTTGAGACTTTAAGTAACAGAAAGTCTATTTGAGTGGATATTTGAGGGAAAGGGATGATATTTGAGCTCTTGATTCTTTCATTTTTTTTTTTTAACATAAAGAATTCAAAAGCCTATTTTGGGAGATAGAACAATTCTACATAATCATGTCTGAGAATCTACAGGGTCAAAATTTGACCAAAACTGAGATAGTGAAATAATCAACTGGATGTTGAGTTCTGTTGATTTGGAAAGGGTTTGGAGTGAAGAAAACAACAGAAATTTGTAGTCAGTGACTCGAGTTCTAGTTTCCTTTCCCTCGCTGTGTGACTTCAGGCATGTTACTTAACTTCTCTGACCATCCGTTTCTTCCCTTAAAAATAGGGCCACTGATGCCTACCTCACAGGGCTTTGTTTGCGGGCTGAAGGAGATGGACTTAAAGGAACTTGTGTAGTTCTAAGTCCAGGTTGCATGTTCCACAGAGAGAACTTGCCTTCTCTCAGGACAAAAATAATGTAGGAGAAATTTCTGTTCAGCTATATGTGGGAGAACTTAGGGGAGGCAACAGCCAGACATCCTGGACTTATATCTAATTTTTACCCTCCAAGAGCTGATGACCATGCTCACATCTTCAGTTGATGTATTATTGGATTTTTAGCTAGAGCAATAAATCACAGTCCTCTAAATCTTAATGTTTATATATTTAGGGAACTTAAATATGTTTCAATAATCTGGCATCATTCCATTTAAACACTTTTCCTTTGTCACCCCTGGCTGTTCATTCTTTGGGGAATGTAGATTTTCAAATATTGAGCTTAAATTTTTCTTCATCATTGTTCTATTTTTGCCTAGTTTTGAAACTCGTTTATTTATAGTTGTTGACTTCTTCTGATGCTGATAGGGTGCCATGTATCAAAGGTGATTTGAAGTTTTGTCTTCACATCCAAAGTCCTTAGTCATGGTAACACACACGCACACACACACACCACACCACACACCACCAAGGCTTTCCTGGGATTTTTAATAATCCATAGTGACATCTTGTATACATGAACGTTTTTTGGAGGCAAGGTGCTTGGCCTGGGCACAGAGACTATGGGAACGCTAACATTTGGTTGCCAAAGGAATATGACATCATTAATAATGATGGGCTCCGTGTGATATGCTAGGATGATCAAAGAAGTGATTCCAGCATCTAGGAAACTAACAATGACTCTTCCATTTGAAACCTGGATAGTTATTTCCCCTGCCTGACTTGGATATCCTGGAGAGGGCTGTATATATCCCTTCTCTTAGCCCTTTGCTTTTCTCTGGCTAAAGATGATCTCAGTGAGAGACTCAAATTCAAAAGAAAAAATAATTTGCTCACAGGAGACTTTCAGACTGGTGGTAAAACGCAGGGTAGAGGTCATTCTCTTTGGGATGAATTCCAGTTCCTCTTGAGCCGCTTTCTCCTCTCTGGGGGATGAGAAGGTGGGTGTAAGTCCTGCAGTAACAAAGGTGCAGACACCAGGCCCAGGGGAAAGGCACCACCCAGAACCTCCCACTTACTGTTCAAACAACAACTTATCAAACAACAGCAACCATTGCCACCCATTCTCCCAACTGTTGTCCTTCAGAGTTTGAGAACGACTTCCTTCTGGTGCTCAGGGGCGACAAGAATTAAACCCAATTTGAAAAGCTCTGGGAGTTTGTAATGCGGCTTACAGGAAGGGGAAACTTTAATTGGCAAAAACACTATTTTTCTGTGATAACTGTGTAACATGGCCAGAACTTCTTAATGATAAAGACAGAAAATAGAAAACCTCTGTCATTTTGAATGTAAAGCATAACAATTAATAATAACACTATTGTTACTATTAACCATTTATTATAGATTACCATGGGCCAGGCACTAGGCTACTTGTTTGCATATATCTTTTAATTTATGTGTGAATATATGTGTGACTTACACATAAATTTGGATATTCACACATAACTGGACTTTCCTTGGATATTCAAAGTCAGCTGGGCCCAAACCTCCATCTTACTTATGGTGGGAAATCTGATGTCTCCCCCTACCTCCCAAATCTCAGCGACGTCTCTGATCACTTCCTCTCTGGCCTGCTTCTGACTTTTCTCGAACTCTCGCTCTCACTAGCCTCTCATCTCCCGTGCTTCTTCCCTCTGCTCCACAGTGACTCAAGCACGAATCTTCTCTTTGCACTACTTTTCCAGAACCCGCTTGCACGAGACACCGGTGTACGCAGCAAACCGTGCACTTGGTTGGAAGCAAAGGACAGCTTCACAGCAGAGCAAACAACTTGAAACGTAACGCTGGGCGTTCCTGACCTCTGAGGGATCTCTGGCCACCCCAGCTGACTAATTCCTCCCTTCACACCTCAGCTTTGAGACACAGCAGCTCTCCCATCAAAGTGACATGGGGCGCCAGTGTAAGCAGAGCTGTCCCTCTGACAGAGCAGGAAGGGTGCAGAGAGGTGGGTTCTGAAGGGCTTGCCTAGGAGCTGGACGCTGTGGAAAGGGAAGAGCTGGCAGAGGCAAGCAGAGTTGTGCTTAAATAGACTACACAAAATAAAGGGAAAAGGAAAAACCAGGATCTCTCCACATTGTATTCAGGGCGACAGTATTATACTGTACACTTAAGCATTTGTTAAAAGGGCAGTCTCACGCTGTGTGTTCTTACCACAATCAAATCAAAACAGCACAAAACAAAATGAGCTGATTTTCTCTAGACTGTTCACCTAAAAGAAACAAGAGGACTATTGTACTGACTTAAAAACAAAACCACAGACCAAAGAACCCATCTATTGGAGCCCTGGCTTGTCCAAAGTATTCAGGGCTAGGCATATGACTGTTTTTTAGTTTGTGTAGTGTGGGTTTTTAAAAATCAAAATAGGCATAGACAAGTGAGTATCTGAATCATAACCTTTTCTCCATATAATCGATTAAGTTGCATGATATATAAGGAAATGATTCCAAATTCTGTTTCTTGATATATGACATTTTCCCTTTTCCTGTACCGGTTCTTTGCAATGTATCGTGTGTTTGGCATAGGAATAACTCTTTATGATCTAGGTAGACAGAAATGCCTTTGTACGATGGATCTGAAAATGGGTGACACCTTTTGTAGGACTGGACTCATTCACTCATCAGAAGTCTTCATGTCCACATATTTCTGCAAATTCCTTTCTTAGATATTTCTCTGTTTTGTAGATATGAGCATCAACTTTATTAAGAAGAAGAAAGCAGGTCTGCTTCCTATGTGACTATTCCTAAGTTCCTAGCATGAGGTTGCTACAGCCCAGGATATAACCAGGATGTAATCAGCAATCGTAGTAAATCAGTGAGTTCCCACAAGGAAGTGAAGAGAGGCAAAAAACAAAAAAAGGAAATTGGAAAGAATCAAATTTCAAACATGAGTTTCCAGAGGATTATTAATACAAAGTCATAAGGAAAAAATGATGGTTAAAATGATAAAAAATAGTTGTTCAACATCCCTTATAATTAAATGCAATAAATCCTTAAAATGACTACATATATATGCACACACACACACACACACAAAGTTACTTTAAAATGCTTTACCTCAATCTTCAGGATGTGATTTATCCTTTTGGAGTGAGTAATGCCTTGGAGTGGTCTTGATTATTATTATTATTATTATCCTACAGTTTGACTCCAACCCTAATAATCAATGGTTGGATGGCATCATAGACTCTATGGACATGAGTTCGAACAAGCTCTGGGAGATGGTGAAGGACAGGGAAACCTGGCATGCTGCAGCACATGGGGTCGCAAAGAGTCAAACATGACTGAGCAACTGAACAGCAACTCATCATTAATACTAGTAATAAAAAGAAATTGAGGAAGGCTGAGATGCTGCCTTTTTGAGCATCCTTCCTTCTCTGTTCCCTGCAGATCAAGATCAGAACTGAATCCTGCCTGCGGGGAGCTGGAGGCAGATACCCCACCTTCCCTAGGGCTGCGGTTGGCCCCTTGTTCGGAAACATGTGGGTTTTCAGTAGCTCATGGGCTTCAGAAACATTGTGAGATGTCAGACTTTCATTCATGGTAAGTCTAAGTAGCTCTTTCCAGGCTCTTGAGAGCCTAACAGATGAACTACCAAGAACAAGGCTAGGGAGTGGTTTGAACTGGTTGGGATGGTGACTTCCAGGTCACAGCATTTTTTGTTTCTACAGGAGGTGGCAGAGAGTCATTCGGGGTGTGCTTGTGTGTGTGATTTAAAATAGAATAGAATGGCTAATTGATTCCCAAGGTGAATGTGTAAAAATACAGCCAAATACCCTGGCTCTCACAGCAGCCGTTACCCACCTCAGTGACGAGGAGGGTCCGAAGTCATTTGTCATTAATACAAAAAAGTGCTATGGTCTGAGAATCTCATACTGATATTACAAATGAGATTGTCTTTTCCTGTAATAACAGCATTCACACCTACTTGCTTTCTGATATGCCTTTTAAAAATGCGCTTTAGCTCATTCCAATAAGCAATTCTATCCCATATGAAGTTCATGTACCACATGAAGAAACTGACTTTAGTAACTATAGATGGATACTTAGGCAACAATGTCCCCTTCACTACCAGACATTTCCTCGAACTTTCAGATGATTGAGACTTTCCTTACTGTGACTATATGAATCTTATGATATTTCATGCTGCTTTTGTATTTGCATGTTAATCACTGGCAAAACACACTTTTGTGCTTGGGAGAGAGCGATAGTAAATGGATTTGAAGGTCTTTGGGAAGGAGGGCTGCTTTATTTTCGCAGGATTTAGAGCATCTGGCACTGAATCTACCGCATCATAAGTGGTCAAAATAGATTTACAAAAATAATGTTTTACTCCTTCAAACTCTGGAAGATCTACTTCAGTTCCTATAGCAGATATGCTCATAAAATACGAGCAAACTAAGGTTTTGTTTTCCTTAAGGAGCCAAAATTTGAGGAGAGGTGACTAGTTAGCAAAAGGCAGTGGTAGTTTGGAGCTGGGATTCCTTTGCAGTCCAAAGCAAAGCCTTTCAAATATATCTGTTTTGTAAATCCATGCTTTTATGTAAAGTATTATCTCCTATAGTATTTGCCTTGCTCAAAAGCATTTTCCAGAATAATTATTAGTTAAGAGGCAACTTCATCTTTTTCCATTTTATTGAACTCACTCTATTTAAATCACTTGAAAGTGAGTAGGCTGATCAGGGAACTCCGATGACTCAGTGGTAGAGAATCTGCTTGCAATGCAGATATAGAAGACATGGATTCGATCCCTGGATCAGGAAGATCCCCTGGAGAAGGAAATGACAACCTCACTCTAGTATTGCCTGGAGAATCCCATGGACAGAGGAGCCTGGTGGGCTACAGTCCACAGGTCACAAAGAGTCAGACACGATGACTGAGTGACTGAACACACACACACACACACACACACACACACACACACACACACACACACACAGGCTAAAGATCACAACTTGAATAAGCAGTTGCACACCTAGAACTCTAAGTTGGAGCCTCACTTTCCTCATTTGTCAGAGCTGTTCTGATGATTTTTTAAAACGAGATAATAGTGTGTAGCATAGTAGGAAGTGCATGGTAAACCATAAAGGGCTAGACGAATACAAATAATAGCTGAGGTTCTCAGCTCAGACACCTGATGTGCACAGATGTATAGACAACCTTGTGCCCAAGTTCAGAATTACAGGAAGGTCTCAGGATCATATGTCACCTTGGACCTCTTCTGCAGCCTGGAGTGACAGACTGTCAAGTTGTAGACAAGGGAAGGTCTTGTCTGTCAAGAACTCAGCTGATTGAAACATTCCTGCTCCATGTATGTGGTCTTGATGGGCTGTAGTTGGTCTCATCTGAAAATTCAAGTTTTATTACAGATCCAAACTGAAATGCTAACTTTTAAAGTGCCACGTGCCCTGCTCAGAGAGGCCCCAGCAGTATCCCCTGCCCCTGCCACAGTCCTTGTGTGCTAGCCTACATGGAAAAAGTTCTGGTTGGAAGCCACTGCCCTGGGTTCGGGTTCCAACCTTATCGTCTCTTCTGTCTTGATTTTGGCTTCTCCATCTATACAACAGGGCTCCCAGCTACAAAACGAAGTTAGGTGAATTCCAAGGATTCACTGATTCACAATAGCATCGGTTCAAATGAAATTGACAGACTCAGGATGATCACATGTATCCCAAAAGTGAAGTGAAAGTCGCTTATTTGTGTGTCTGACCCTGCGATTTGTGGGCCGTAGCCCACCAGGCTTCTCTGTCCATGGGATTCTCCAAGCAAGAATACTGGAGTGGGTTGCCATTTTCTTCTTCAGGAGATCTTCCCAACTTAGGGGATGAAGCTGGGTCTCCTGCATGAAGGCAGATTCTTTACTATCTGTGCCACCGGAAAAACCATGTATCCCACAATTACATCAAAAAAATTTTTTTTGCTATTCAGAATCACACACATCATCTTCTATTTGCAACTGCAAAAATCTAGAGTAAATGATCCACACATAGAAGGATCACCCTCTTCTTCTCTTTCCCACTCAGGTCTCCTTTATTTATATTCCCCTTCTCCAAATGTGGCACTTTTGAATGTGAAACCACTTTTACTTGAATTTAAACAAAGATGGTGTCTTCTAACTAGATTTACAAAGTCAAGTCAAGGACTGTTATAAACAGTTTCAATGGAAAATATTTGCCATTTCATTGCCTTGGCTGAGATGGAGTTAGTGAAGTCTGCTGTTCCAACTCTAGGTAAGAGTACACAAATGCAGGTTGATGTTTCCCAGAAAGAGGAATTAGGGAAAGAGAAAGTGAACGCCTTCTTTCTGCCGGGACACCTTCCAACCCCAGTGAGGTTCTGTCTCTACCTTTCTCCTTATCCAGAAATGTCGTGGGGAGGAGAGAGGCAGACAGCTGTTTGACCTCCAGAGCAAGACCTTATCTTGGAGAGGGAGTGTGTGTGTGTGCTGGGGGGGAAGGTGGATCCTAAAAAGCTCTCCCTGCTCTCCTTTCAACATATCTGCCTCCCCAGATGAATCCTCGTAATAAAAAATAAAAGCAAGAGAAAGGGGAAAAAGAGAGAGAGAGAAAGAGAGAGCACATTGAAACCCATTTTAAATGTGTAACAGACCAGGAAGAAATAATCGAATCACTTCTTTATCCAAAATTTGGATTGGAAACCTGGTTTGAAAAACCAAAATTACTGTGGCTGGAACCTCCCCTCCCAGCAAGTCATTGGCAGCATTAACCCTGGTATTTATTGCTCATTTTAACTACAGTGCCTCACAAGCACTTTCTCAGTCTACATGGCAAAAAATATAATTCATATGCCTAATATTTTGCCCCAGCTCACCTTGCCTATTTTACAGTGTTTGAGACTGTTTGTGTGTTTGCTATATATCAGCTGACACCTCTGTAAAATCTTTATATCGAATGCCTTTGGCAACTATGTGCCAAATAATAGCGTTACCATTTGTAATTTTTGTAGCTTGGTTTTCCTGTAAGCTTTGCTCTGTGCATTGCAAGTAGGAAGGATTTAAAAAGCCTTATTGATGCTTCTTCCTAAATGACCTTCCTCAATGGTATGAGTTGCAATAACTATTCCACCCGGAGCTTCTTGTTTTTCTCTTCCAGTAAAGATGCTCATCAATTAAAGAAATGAGGGGTTTTAATTTTTATTTATTTTTAATTTTTTAAGATGCCATGGCCTTTCTTCTCCTGAATCCTCATCATAATTTATACTGAGTTTTCAGGCTTTTAGACATATGCATTGCTCTTTATAGTAGTCAAAATTATTATTTCTTTTTATGTAAGCACCTTCCTGCTTTCCTAAAAAAAAGAATTTGATGTTGACAATGAAGATAATTAAATGATGAAATACATGAAATTACATAGAGTTCCAAAGCCATGTGGGAAGGAGATGGATCCTCACTTTATTCCTAAGATGTAGATAGAGATAGTTCAATGAATCCCCTAGAACATAATAAGCCCCATAGGAGTGGGGACTTTGATCATCACCAAATCTCCACCATGGAGTTAAGTGTCTAGACACCTACTTGTGTTCATATAAAATTATTTGTTGAATTAACTTTAAAGTCATTTTGTACTTTCGTAGAAGCTAATGTGTCAAGGAAATGTGATGGGATGTATAAATCATTACAGAGAACTGTACATTTAAAGGAATTGAGAACTCTGCTGGTAGTTATAGCCCTTGTGTATTATACACCAGAAATGGATGGAGAGGTGGGAGGACTTGCCAAAGGAAAGTTCTAAAACTAATAGCTTCTGCCTTGCAAGACAGAGGTGTTCTACTATATCAGTGTAGAGCAACCTAAACAACATTCACTCTGTGAATAATAAGCCATTTGCTATGGCTCCGGTGAGGGCCACAGCATGGGTTTGTGTGTTCACAGAGACAAAACCCTTTGGTTCTGACTCATATCTTTGCTTTGAATTTCCTTGCCTCTCATGGGCATGTATCATGCCCCACACCTGCTGCTGAGGTCTGCAGAATGAGTTAGAGGGGGAAAGTGGCCACAAAAGGAGAAGAAAATAACAAGGAATACAGTCTTCAATCAAGACAACCTAAGAAAGCAGGACGGAGTTACATTATTTTAGACATTGTAATCATTACTTTGGAAAACAGTCAATGGCCCATGAGAAGAATTCCACAATGTGGCCAGTGGCCTTGTGTCAGATGACAAAATGCCTGTTTAGACCTCTGATTGCAGATGGCAATTGCATGCTCACCCATATGAGTGAGGCCTGGAGGAGGGGGGCTGCATATTAGATTGTGCATATCATAATGTAATCACTTCAGCATTCAAACTCCAGATTAGGAATTTGACATTTAAAAAATTCCACTGAAATTGGACTACAAAATATAATAGGTTTAGGCACCTGCTCTAATAAGATTGCATAAAAATATCCCAACAGCCTTACCATAAACATATTTTACAATATCAGAGTCAAATTTTATTACATCATTATGAGAATGTTCCATTGGGCCACATGATTGGCTGTTGAAACAGTGCTGGATGTTGATCCTGTAGCACAAACATGCCATCACACTTCCCTAATAAAAGTTTTATTGTATCCCCATGCACATTAAAAACAACACTAACTGCATTAATACATTGTAATTTACTTTTTTGTTATAGAACAAATAACAAACCTGGTGCTAATGAGATCATATTTTCCATTATCCCAAAGCAACCTGTTAGTATATCCAGTCCTCCAAGATTTTGCTTGAAAAAAATGAAACTCCCTCTTATTATAGTGTGTACTAGTCTAGAATGTTTTTATTTCCTATCCCACTCACAGACATCACATCATGTTCTAAACATCTGCGTTTGTTTGAAAGACAGAATTATAAAATATATTGTTTGATTTTCATGGTATGATACTTTTCTTCAAAAGGCAATACACAAGATTCTTTTGTTAAAATTGTCTTTTTCTTTGATAGCTTTTTCATGTTCCGATAAACATAGGTGTATTTGCAGCTAAAATACAGATTCAACCACTCATTGTCATCACTTTTCCCTTTGGCTGTGGTCTGAGCAGTTGTAAGTTTTTAGTATACAGTTTCAATTTGCCTTGTGTGCAGTACCAGAAAGAAACCAATTTCTTATAAGACCTGGATGATTGTTTTTATAACATCGTCTGGTGGTGTTTCAATGAAGCTATTAAATGATTAAGCTTTTTACTTTGATAAATTAAATCACTAAGGGATGTCGTGACTTTCTTGGTTTTTATTCAGTTCAGCATAAAGTGACTTATCACCCAGCCTCTCACCAGTGCAAACATTCTCCTACTATCAACGTTCCTGGGCATTTGTTTGGAATAGTGGTGATGGGGAGGTAGGTGGAAGGAGGAAAATGTAGATTACATTTGAGGGGAAGAGATTTCAGAAATCCGAGAAGAAAAATAAGTCTCCAGAGACTCTCCTTATCCAGAGATAGGATGGGTCTCTATTGCAAACTTCAAACTGTGGTTATCTCAGGCCACTTTTGTTTGTGTGGGTGTCTCTTCTGCCCTCTGTGCGGGCTGCTCTCTGTGCGCACTGGGCAGCTGAGCTTCTAGGGGATAAGATAGCAGAGAGCGTTTCTGGATGAATGATTGCAGGAATTCTCTCCGTAAAGTCTCCTAAGGCTTAAACAAGTGACTAGAATATCGCCTCTGCTGTCACTGAAGTTTTTCCAACATTAGATAACTTAGGGTTGTGTCTATACTGCCCATGTACACACACACGTGCATGCTAATTTGTCAGAGAATTAGGTTTAGAGGCTCATAATGATGTTGAATCAATGGTTCCTTAAGTTTTACTTCTGAATAAGATGTAGCTACTGCAGAGCCCATTAGGTGTGTTTATTGTAAAACGGTTCCAAATTCAAAATGTGATCCTCTTCATGATGCACTCTTGACGAGTACAGAAATCACGACCTTTTGTGTATGAACTATGCTGTGACTAGCAATTGTAGGAAACTTAAATGTAACTCGCTTAATGTCAGAATAATCGATTGAATCCTTAAAATTAATCATAGTCCATTTAGGTAGTTCTCTATTCTTACATTTCCGCCCCCTCCTCTCTCCCCCACTCCCTAACTGGGAGTAAGAAGGGCCATGTTACTGAACCAGGAAGATCTCTTTGCAATTTTCTTACTGCTTGTGAAACAGTCACCCTTACAAATCACATGTGACTATATTAAGGAAGAAAATAATAAAGATAATAATTAATAACATTTATTGATCACTTACTGAGTGCCAGATCCTATTTAGTGTTAGTGTTAGCCACTCAGTCATGTCTGATTCTTTGTGACCCTGTAGACTGTAGCCCACTCGGCTCCTTTATCCATGGAATTCTCTAGGTAAGAATACTGGAGTGGTTAGCCATTCCCTTCTCCAGGGGATCTTCCCGACCCAGGGACTGAACCCGTTTCCTGTATTGAAGGCAGATTCTTTACCATCTGAGCCACCAGGGAAGCCCTTGTCTTTGCATTATTATTGTTAGAGAGGTTTGCATTTATTAATTCATTGATTTGGGGGAAAGAAAAAACAAAAAGTGGTCTGGGCCAGAAACTATTTTTATCTCCATTTTACAAGTGATGAAACTGAGGCACAGAGAGGTTTAGTACCTTATTTACCTGATGTCACAGAGTTAGGAAGCTGAGACTCACACTTGGACAACCAGCCTCATGATCATTTGCTCTTGACCACTACAAAACATCCAGGGGAAATGTTCATTTGCAGACTGGCTTTGGCACAAAAGGATTAATTGTTGGTCTCACGAAGCATGTAATCTCTCATCCACACGGGTTACTTTGACTCTATGACACTATTATGAGTCTCATCATAATGTTACGACCTCATCTGAAGGCTGAAAATCGTGAAATGACTATAGGCTAAATCAGACTAGTGGCCTACCAAGGAGAGAAGACCATTTTTGTCAGGCTGATAAATTGCCTTTTTAGATTATTAATTCATCCATCCACTCATCCATCCATCCACTCTTCTAGCTTTTCTTGAGTTGTGTACCCTCTCCTACTCCTATCACTTCCTTATGATAGAGACACCTGAATTTGAATCATAACAGCCAACTGATGTTTCTTAGACTCAGAGCATGTTCAGTTTCTCATCTGTGAAAAGGATATATTAACAGCTGCCTTACAATTTTTTTTTTAGAATTTAATGAGATAATGTATATAGATCCTCAAAAGTATATTATTAGGTAAGTCCTATGTCAAATATAATGTTAAATTACAAAAAGACATGCTAGAGAATGAATGGTATATAGGGTGTCACTCTGACTGTGATATATGTGTGTAGGTAGTATGTGTGTGTAATGAGTTCTCCCATGTTTTAGTTATCGCATTATCATGTTAGGTGCTTTTTGTACATTTTTTTCATTGAATCCTCATACCAACTGTGAGTTGAATGTCATATTACAGATGACGAAAGAGAGGACAAGGAGAGTAAGTAATTTAATATTATGGTCTGGATATTTGTATCCCCCCCAAAAACGTATATGTTGAAATCCTAAGCCCTAAAGGTGATGGTATTAGGAAGTGGTTCCTCTGGCAGGTAAGAGGTCATGAGGGTGGAGCCCTCATGAATGAAATTAGTGCCCTTATAAAAGAGACCCCACAGAAATCCTGAGCCCCTTATACCATATAAGGATACAGAAATAAGTCAGTCTCTTGAAAGAGGATCCTTACATGACCTGATGGCACCCAGATCTTGGACTTTGAGCCTCCAGAACTGTGAGCAGTACATTTCTGCCTTTTATAAGCCACCCAATCTGTTGTATTTTGTTATAACAATCTGAATGAACTGAGATACTCAAAGTCCTAGCTCTTAGTGAGTGGTAAGAACAGAATTGCAATATTTACATGTTTGACATAAAATTTATGTTCTCAACCAGCATGACCCAAACATATCCTTCAGCAAGTTGCACTTTGCCTGTGTGCTCAGTTGGTGTAACTCTTTGTGACCCGGTAGACTTTGGTCCATGGGATTCTCCAGGCAAGAATACTGGAGTGGATTGCCATTTCCTCCTCCAAGGCATTTTCCTGACCCAAAAATCAAACCTGAGTCTAAACACATCCTTCAGTAAGTCACACTTTAGAAGGAAAGATTCCTTCACCTAGTTGATAACAGATTCATTGCTTTTATTTTTCCTCTTTATGTAACTGCATGCTTCTTGCCTGTCTGCCTACTTATCACAGATAATAATATCACATGGATTAAAAACCATTCTTATTAGAAAAAGACAGATCCACGTTCTTGACTCTTCCACCTCTTAATTCTGTGGACTTGAGTTGGTTACTTAATTCATAGAATTGTTATGAAGATTAAGTGGGTAAGCCTGCAAGGCTTAAGCTTTACAAGGGTTTTGCAAATAATAAGTGCTCAATAAAAGGTAGAATTTCATGTATAAGATTTTTCTTTGCCAAACTTTCTTTAACGAACATATTAGTCTTATACTCAGAAAAAGTGCAATAAATATTATTGTCAAAAATGAAGTAAACCAATGACCTGATGTAAGCCTCCAAGAGTTGTTAAAAAAAGCAAGAAAGAAAGAGAAGCAAAGCCACCTTTGTCTGAATGCTATATGCCAATGATGGTTGCTAACCACAGGTGGGTATCGAAGCCCGGAGGGAAACCAATTATGTGCAAATCCTTTGACTTAATGAAAAATAAAATTAAGCAGACTAATACCCAGCAGGTACTTAAACATCACCTAATATTATAAAAGCCAGTGTTTCTTAAAGAGGAAAAACGTCTCTGGAGAAACTAGAGAAAAAAGAAAAACGCCTGACCCAGGAAAAAAATTTCCTCCATGCAGGACTATTTTTCACAGCATGCCTGAAAATCGCCAAGCAGTTCCTCCTATAAACTACCCATTTGTCTGCGGGGGCAAAGGTGTTTACCCAGACCTCAAAGCAAATGCTTTTGTTCTATGAGTAAATTAAATTCAGGTTCTGGTGTGTTCTGAGGGGTGGGGTGGTGAGGGGTTAAAAATTAACATGCTTTGAAAAGGTCCATTTTATTTATTTTTAATATGCAAGGCAATCTTTCATATTTTATTGACATTAACTCACCTTATTTTTGCAATAGTTTGGAAGGAAGATGTTGCTGTTTATCTGTTTTACAGATCCTCAGAGGTTACACAGCTGAACCAGTCTGTGACTTTACCACTCAAAAATACAAGGAAATGCATCTGTTTTCCAAACATCTTCTTCAGGAATCAGGCAAACTGAGAGCTTACCCTCTCTATGTTGAAGCACCAGTTTTGGTGATCAAAAGTGTCAGTCGCTCAGTCATGCCCAACTCGTTGGGACCCCATGAACTGTACCCCACCAGGCTCCTCTGTTCATGAAATTCTCCTGGCAAGAATACTGGAGTGGGTAGCCATTTCCTTCTCCAAGGGACCTTCCCAACCCAAGGATCGAACCCAGGTCTCCTACATTGCAGGCAGATGCTTTACCGTCTAAGCCATCAGGGAAGCCCTTTCTGGTGATCAAAATTCCCTGCTAATTGAAGAGAAAATCACCCATTAAACCTCATTGTCCTATTTTTAAACCTAATTAGCCAAGCAATTTTGGGAAGTCAAAGGACATGGGGAAGTTAGATTGGGAAGACCTAAAGAGGGAAGGAGTGTGAGTCTCATGAGGTCTGTGGGGTGGGCTTTGCTGGAGCCTGGGGAAAGCCCTCCACAGGGACTCTTCAACGTCTTTGCCAGGCCCATCAGGCTGTAGATTTTCTTTGAATCCCTCCTGAGGGTCTGCAACACGCCCTGGGTCTGTCTCTTCCTTGACTTCAAAACAGACAAGTCAAACAGTTCATCTGCGGGGCTCAGAGCTGTGGTTCACTAGACAGCTCCTTAGTGATGGCTCCTCAGTGTCTGGGGACATTCACAGAAGGCATACAGGCTGTCCTTCTCAGGGCATACAAGAAGTTCTTGAAGAGAAAGTCACACACTGATATTTTCAAATGGCTGGGAAGGTAATCCGGTTCGCTTTCTCTCCGGCATGTTTTTGCACACTCGCCAAAAAAGTCAAAAGACAGCAAAGGGGTTTGTAAGTTGCATTGACAAGTTGCTGGGTCATTTTCCTCAGCTTCCTCAGTTTATTTATTTATTTATTTTCTTCCACACCCATTGAGTCTCTTTACCTCCCTTTTCTTCTTTCCCTTCCTGGGGTTGGCCTCTGCCTGTCTCTCTCTAACGGTCTTCTCTGCCACCTTCTCGCCGGCGGCCTCGCCCCACCGTGCTCCTGGGAACCGAGCGCTCAGGACCGGCAAGTGGCAGGCTCCAGCCCTCCTGGAAGCCACGGCATTTCTCACCCGGACCTCTGGCTTGCATTTTCGAGACTCTAACTACACGGCACATACTGCTTTCAAAGGTTTCCGTAGCGCTTTTCATGTAGGATGTAGTTATTAACTCTCCTTCACCGTTTAAAGACCGAGTCAGTGGGAGTGAGCCGCGTCCTGTCGGCCCACGCTTGAAGAGCTGATGAAATCTCGGCCTGATCTGTTATCTCCCAACGCTTTAAAGGTCTTGGACTGGGAGATTAGAACAAGGTTACAGTGACAATTTGTTTACACGCAGGGAGAGATTAAGATCTCGTTGAAAAGGAATATAAATAACATCATCTTGAGCTGCCACAGCGTGAGCCCCATTGTAATCAACAGTGGCCTGATTTCAGGGATAATTTAAGACCAATTTATTATCTTAATTAAAAAAAAAAAAAAAAGAAGGCAGAATTCAATGTTTCGGATGCCAGTTAGATTGTTGGGCAAGGATGCCCCTGGAGGTTCCACATACAAAATAGAACCCTTGCCAGATTCCAAAAGGGGATCTGCTGGTGGATAAAAATATAAAACTTTTTTTTTTCCTTTGTATTTTTCAAGTGCGAGCATCAGTCACAGATTAAAAAGCGAGACAGTAACTCTTCGTTTGTATTGACTTTTTAAAAAGACAAATGGATAGAAGGTTAAAAAGAGTCATTCCCAGGCACTCTGGCATTTAAAGTCTTTGGTATTTAAGGTGAAATCTCCCAAAGGTTCCCCCCCCCCCCCCATCTAATGAAACTTGCTAACATAAATTTTTTTTTTTTTTTTTTTTTTTTTTGTTATCAGCAGGCCTAATTTTCTAATGCCCCTTGTAAGAATTCTTTGACTTTTCAAGGCAGAGAAACTAGGAACAACCCAGCCCCCCAAATGGGAGGAAGGGTGGGAAACCTGGGAGCAGGGTGATTTGTAATCACACCACCCACTGGCCAGGCCCTTTCAAAGCTCTCCTGCCCAGTGTAAACCTCACTTCGGGCTTTCTCTACAAAAGCGACCACGATGAGCGCCCAACGCACAGAATGAATCAGGCCACAAAGAGCCCTTTGAGAATGCTAAAGGAAATGCCCCACTGAGAAGCCAGGTGGACAGCAAACGTTCCCTATCCATTACAAATGAGTTCAGGGACAGGCCCACCCCTGGTGGGACCCCTGGCCGTACCAAAAGCCAAACCCAACCAGCCCACTCATTTGAAAACCAAACATGTTGCCTTCTGCCTCCCACCCCCCCTCCCTGTTTACAAACACGTTTACAAGTGCTTGATAGGTGACCTTATTTACTTAGGAACCTGTGGATTCATTTATCTTGAAATTAGTAGGTAATGAAGTGGAAAACCTCAACAGCCCTCCCACTAATTAACATGATAATAAGATTGTTTTGCTACAGAGGTAAATTAGCATGTATGAGGCAAAGGGGAAGAATGATCAATAAAATGTCTGAAGGGTACTACTCCCAGGTCTCCGGGACAGAACAAAGAAAGCAGAGTCCAGATTTTAAGATCTGTCCGTTTAAATGGATCTAACACTGAGACGGGACCCTCCCGCAATGACTTGATACCTCCTGGAGAAAGAGGTGTGCCAGATTGAAAGGAATTAATTACAAAGCACACTTTTTGGTGCAGAAGAAGTTGTTTTGAAAAGAAAAGGGGAAAATTGTGGAAAGTTTCAGACGCCAATCTCAAATCAGCTTTGATGGGTGTTGGTTGGGAGGTGCGGGGGTGGGGGGGTGTCAAGAATGTGACCAGGTAATTACATCCATAAAAAATGGTTCCATTTGTTTCTTTTTTCCTATTTCCCCCAAAGTCAAACAGCTCAGATATAAAACTTAGAAGAGAGATTCTTTTTGCACATGCAGTGTCAACATACATTTTCATGAGGTGCTTTAACACACAGAGTGCACAGCTCAAATATTTATTTATTCCACAGAGTGAGGTGTGTAGAGTAAATAAATATGACTTTAAAAATTGCCTCAATATGTATTTACCCAGTAGACTCATTTCTTGGGTAAATTACATGGATTTGGTAACCTTCCATGACATTTTCCCTTGATTTTAAACATACACAAACAAAGAATTTAAATGTCCGAAGTGTCTAAATAACCTAATTGAACTTGTGACACAAACCAGGAGGGGCCGGGAGACCTGGCTGTGGAGGAAAAAATGCGAGGGTTTTGGACGGATAAAAATGAGAACTTTCAGACAATCAGCAGCAACCCACAGAGACTGAGCATCCCCAGGACTTGGTGGGAGGCTCTTTCTATCTACGGCATTCCTCATAAATATAAAAATGTTATTTATCACACTTCACCATCGACGGTCTGTCTTCTCTCAGAAATGGATTTTCTTAGGAAACTCCACAATCAATTGGCCCTTCCCCTCAAAACCAGTATTGTGCCAACCATTGGTTTTGCATTTAATTTCGACAGTAATCATTTTCTAAAAACCCCTTCCTTGCCCGTTCCATTTAAAGCTGAAGGGTGTGTCAGAAAAGAGTTTGTATCACTGACGACGAAGCCTTCTCACCACATTTTCAAAGGGGGAAATCTACTCAGCTCTTACCAGTCAGAAAAAGGAAGATTCTAAGTGGACTTTCCAAGCCAAGTTAGTAATGCTTTCATTTTGGAAATCATTTAAAATGATAGAAGTCCTTGTTTTGCATATGCCATTAAAAGAAAGCTTTGGAGGAAAGTAGTTTTTTGTTTCTTTGCTGTGTTTTTCCTCCCTTCTTACTTCTCTCTCTCCCTCCTTTGCTTCTCTCTTTCTTTCCCTCTTTCTTCCTCTCTCCTTCACTCCCTCCGTCTCCCCCTTTCTCTCTCTTTCCCCAGCATCTATAGGTTCTGAAAAACTTGCCAACATCTCTGTGTTGTGCAATGATTTTACTTTTAGGCAAAGTATCATTGCTTAAGCTAACATGTTTGGAGTGAGAAGGAGAACCTAGTCTAATTCCTAAGAGGCATTAACATGATTTTCTTAATTGTCCTGGATATAATTAGGAAAATCGATATCTCTAATATTTGGGGGCAATGAATGTCAGGAGGCTAAGCCTTACACAGAGAAGCTTGGGGTTGCTTCTCCAGCAGTTATTTCATTTTTGAGGCATTAGGGAGCCATTGGTAAGTGGGGCTGGGGCTGCCTGTGTTGGTAGATGGACTCCCAAGGTGAGAACGGAGGCTCCAAGAGGAAGGAATTGTGCTCACTGCATCTACTGGCTTCCGCCACATATACTGGCTTATGACAGAGTAATGCAGGAATCACCCTGGTGATGATCCACTGCTTAGGTGAGAAAAATGAACACTTCTAGCTTTTAAATATACACTCAGATACCAGCACAGGACCATGTTTTTTCTGATGTTTTCAGCCCCATAGTACATCCCGCTTTTGTTTTGCCCGGTTGAGAAATACGGAAATCCTTACAATGTGAAATTAAGAAAATCGGGAAAGCTATACGTTCAAAGGATTCTCAATCTTTTTGGCACTTTGATACCCAAGCTCTTTTCTGTCATCCATAGCACTTTCACCGAACCAAATAGGTCCATATAAGGCACAGGCTAATTCTAAACCTGAAGCAAACATATGAAAAAGAAATGATTCTGATTTGAGAATTTTCCAATATCTCTGGAGATCATTTGAGACACCCTGGAGTGTCATGAAACCTTGTCTGGGGATAGCTGTTCTAGGGGGAAAAAAACTATTTTTAATAACTGGAGCTGATTCCTCCAAGGGAGAACTCCCTCTGGGTTCTGTAGCGTAGCTTCAAATCCAAATTCCTCATCTGTGAACAGTTAGAATATGATGTAGCCCAGGAGAGTCAGAACTTGAATTCAATTCAAAGAAACGTACAGTTGGAGAAATGACAACTATCCTGCCTTTGTACTGGGTAAATCTTCACAGAATATAATACTTTCCACTTCATAGGTGCAACACACACCCTCTGATCTTTCATAAGCTCATAAAGTAAGGATTAATGTCTCCATTTTACAGATGGTGAGATGAAGGCTTAGAGAGCCATATAACTATTTTAAGGTCAAACAGCTAGTTGGAGGAGAGCTGGGGTCTGAAGTCAACTTCTTCTGATTCTAGCAAATCTCTTACCAATATCTTATCTCCTCTTTGGGGATGATGTATTGCCTCACTGGAGGTTTCCCAGAAGGCAGTGTTGAAATCAGTCTGAAGCCCCCCACCCCCCAACCTCTGTGTGCAGAAAGCACTTAGTTTTGGGAGTACATACTATAGTATCCTCAATTTTTTTGTGAATAATATTTAAAACCATGACTCATCGTGAAGTGCTAAACATTTTTTCTCTGGGCTAAGAGTTTTACAGCATACGCAAAGTTCTCACAATTTAATAGCAAGTCTCCGTCATTCGGTTTTAATGATTTTATAAAATAAATATCTAAGATTGTTCCAAAAAAAATTGCTTCAGTGGGAGAATATGGAAAATATAAATTGAACTGACTATGATTCCCTCTTTTCTTATTAAGGGTGAACATGTAACTAGACATTTTTAGAAGGGTTCTGATGAGTTGCTTGTAATGAGTAGCTCTGAGAATAGTAGTAATTTCAGAGTTTCTTCCCAGATCTTTTTTTTTCTTCTTCGTAGATCAACAGTAAAATCAGGATCTTGTTTCAAGGTGTGAAGCCCTTGCATATTTATAAAATCATGTCCTCTGCCTCATATCCTTGGAAAATTTCTAACATGAAGCAGAGGGAAGGCACAGACAACCCCCAAGATCCCAACGGTCTTTTCTATCCCTGGGCAAAGGAAGCTTGGACCGTCCTGGCCCGCCTTCTCATTTGCACTGCGCTGGGGAGCTGCCGGCCACCCAGCACTGTATTTCATCCACACATTTTCCCAGCCATGTTGCTTTGCAGTTTGACCGGCAAGCAGGGAGACCCAGGTCTCCGGATTTGCAGCAGGGATTCCATGTCTCCCAGGAGCAACAGAACTGGAGGCAGGGTGGTGGGGGTGAGAAGGAGGGGAATGGCACTTGGTGGGGTCCAGAGGCTAGTGAGGATGCAAACCAGGTAAGGGGGACAGCCCGAGGGTTGGGAGTGGCTGGAACCTATGATCTCCTCTCTAGAAGGAGCTCAGTGAGAGTTCTCCTCAATTTGGATTCAGGGAGGTTTTCAAGGAACAGATTCTAGGGGCCTCTATGAGAGCCCTTATGCATTCCTGTTCCTGCTCTGGGCCCTGGTAGGGGGCTCTCAGGCCCTCTGCCTGTCTTCCCCGCCTGCACATCCACAGACAGTAGAGGGGCCCGGGGCACGTATAAGCAGGAGTGCCCTGCCGGCGGGCCCATTAGCATCCTAAGACGGGTCCCCAAGGGATGGTGAGGACATGGATTTTGGTCATCAGGCAGCCCTTTGGAAAGGGAAAATCTACTTTTGTATTCATTAACTGGGTGAATGACAGCAAGATATTATCGAAAATGAATCACTGGTGAGTCTGACTGGGTTATGTTCAAATAATGACACTTGTTAGCCTGGCCCAGCAGGCCTAGCATTTCTGGGCTTGGTGTTGTCTGTGTTCTGTTCTGAATGGTGGCCCGATGGATGGCTTGGGGGCGGGGCACGCAATTTGCAGTTAAGCTACTTCGCAGGTATTGCTGATCCTTTGCTGCTGTTTTAGTCGCGCAGTTGTGTCCGACTCTTCGCGACTCCATGGACTGTAGCCCGCCAGGCTCCTCTGTCCGTCGAATTTCCCAGGCAAGAATACTGGAGTGGGTTGCCATTCCCTTCTCCAGGGGATCTTCCAAACCCAAGGATTGAACCTGCGTCTCCTGCATTGGCATTCTCTGATTCTGTGGATTCTCTACTGCTGAGCCACCAGGGAAGGGCTGTTGTTGATCCTTGCTGAGGCTCTATTCCTTCAACTGAAGGGTGAGGTCAGGGGCTTTCTTGTTAGGCGGACCTGAAAAATGTCTGTCACAATCCTAACATGGGGAGGGGGCTCTCAGACAAAAGCTAGCTTCTATGTTCTTAGTTCTAAGTACTGGTGAAGCAAGATTGCTCATTCCAGCAGTGAAAGAAAGCGTGAAAATATAGTGAAAAGTGAAACAAAGTACAAAAATGGACATCTGCCTCCTCGGAGATGCCTTTGCCCAAGAGACCGCACAACTTCCTAAAGTTTGTGTTGGGCAGAAAGTCCAAAGTCCAGGGTTGACATGCGTCAGGGTTTTGCCAAAGAAGGAGAGTCTGTCTCCTTGCTTTCAGTTATCAAGTCAGAGAATTTTGTAGAGCCATTGGCGTTCTTTCCTCAATACCCCTGTGAGCAAGTGAATCAAGAATGAGCGTCCCCAAACTCCATTTCGGAGCGTGACTTTGCCAAAAGTCACTCATTCGTTCACTCGTTGATGCAGATGTGGTGCTGGGAGGTGGCAATGGGCTACTCAGCAAGACAGATGCTGTGCTGCCTTTGGAGGGGGAGGGCAGGATGAGAGCTCAAGCAAACACAATAAGCAATGGATGCTGAATCGGATTCATGGCAGTGAACAAAACCTAACTGGGAGATAATGTGATGGCCAAATGAGAAAGGAAAGGGTGGACTCGGATGCGAGTGCCAAACAAGGTGTTTCTGGGGAGGGCATGTTTAAAGTGAAATCAGAAGGGTGTAAGAACATTTCAGGTAGAGGGGACAGCAAAGGATAAGCCTTGAGGAGGAGACAGGCTTGATACGTCTTAGGAATAGAAAGAGGGCCAGCAGGGCTTGACCTTGTGAGAGTGAATGGATGTTAAAGGTTGCTGTTCGAGCTGAAAAAACAAACTAGGTAGGACACGGAGGAGTGCTAGTCCCCTCTTTCTTGTTCTGGGTGGTGAGTTATACTTAGAAAAATGGAGGGGATGTTCTGGCTCGTTCTTTTTATGCTTCATCTCTACACAAACTTTTCTTTTTTTGCGACTTGTTATTTTTATAATTTTTAAAAATGTAAAAAAGGATAGATGCCACAGATGCTGCATATTATAAAAGGAGCTGGACATGGTGGGGATGGGTTGGTTTGAAGACAAGCTGGCTTAGATCTGAATACCTCTTCAGCCATGTGCTAATCTGGGTTCTTAATTAACATATTTAATCTCGCTGGGCCTCCCTCTCCTCATCTTGAAAATAGATTCAAGATTTAGATGGCAAGGTGAGTAGCATAGTGTCTCCAAGTATCTCTTGGTTTGGAAGAAGCAAATGAATTGTCCAGCTTGCCTTGCACACAGGTCTAGATGATGATATTTACCATATTTACCATCCTAGCAGATGTCTGGGGCCCACTGGAATGATCAAATTCAGTAAAATGTATGTTTGACATGATAGCGTGGAAAGTACTTGTTTTAATAATAGGAAACTAAAATAAAACAGAAATGGATGAAAGCTGTTTGTAATGGATAGAACCTTCCGTCCAGGATTGAGGTACATGATTACAAAAGATGCAGCCTTCCTATTGAGATCAGTTTCTCAGGTGACCCTGGTTAGAGTTCTATAGACATTAATTCTGAAGTTGATTGTGTCACTTTCCTTTGAAATATCTGACCAGGGGCACTGATCTATTTTCTCTTTTTAAAGCATAGATGGTGACTCAGTGTGTCACGTCTTTTGTTGGTTTTTAATGTTTTGAAACTCTTAAATGATGATAAGATAGAAATACATTTCCAAGCACATGAAAGACTCCAGTTCCAGTTGAAGATACTTGGAAGCCATTGGAAAAAACCACTGGGGCTTGACAGGTGGCTCAGTTGGTAAAGGATCTGCCTGCAATGCAGGAGACCTGGCTTCCATGCCTGGGTTGGGAAGATTCCCGTGGAAGAGGGCATGGCCACCCACTCCAGTATTCTTGCCTGGAGAATCCCATGTACAGAAAAGCCTGGCTGGCTACAGTCCACAGGGTTGCAAGAGTTGATAGCAATACCAAGAAAAAAAAAAGAAACACCATCAGTCTATGACGATGTCAGAAGTCATTGGTGAGAGTCATACAGTCCAAAGGACCGTGGCTAATGCTTCCCTGTTTTCTGCCAATGAATACCTATGCATATCCCATTAGGGTGCTTGCATTACTACAGGGGCCAAACTCTCCCTTTATACATGTGTAAAGCTACCAAAAAGAAGAAAAAAACCTCTGAATGAAAGCTAAAGAGTTTTAATTCTTTTGGCTGTTTTTCCTTCTCTCTGACTGCAAATGTGAATATGAATTCCAAACACCTGGCAGGCTTCACCATCTAAGTACTAGATATTTAGCAAAAAGGTCAACAGGCATATAACCAGTTCAGGCACATAACACACATCTCATTTACTACTCTTCTCGTGAAGGGGAAACAGACTCCTGCACAAATCTCTCTCCTTCCTCTTCAATTTGATAAACCCGTGGCTCTTTTGTCAGGTCAGACCAACTCTAGCCAACTTGTGACTGAAAAAGCCTGGCAGATGGATTTTCAGTCACCACTCAATGAAGCTGGTTGACAGAGCTCCACAGAATCCTTCTGGAGGGAGGCAGGCTTTTAACTTGATTGATGAAATTATATCTAAATCTCATAGATTTGAAACTTCAAAGGCATTTTTCCCTACTTAGGGCATCCTGGATGAAGGGCGTATGCTATTTGTACCAAACTCCCAGGCTCAAGTGGTTTGCAAATTGACCCCTTTGTAATAGGTTAAAGGTTTCTTGCTAGATAACGGTGGTTCATTTTGATTAATTATGTCAGGGAATTAATGTATGATTACTAACTTTTAGCAGACCCTGCTCCTTCTGACCCCGAGCTGCTTGTTTGTGTGGCTGGTTGTAATTTTCGACCGATGGGTTAGGAGGGGTCACTGCGTGGTCAGCATATTTTAAACAAAGGGAGAAAAAGAGAAGCAGAAGCTTCCAAATGGACTGGACACTGCAGTTCAAGGCCTTGACAGAGGAGATCTGTTAAGTGTTTTAACAGTAGTTTTTTCTATATTTACTCTTGCTAGTAAAAGAAGGTTCGCTGGAGTGGAGAGTAACCTGGGAAGAGTCGGAGAACAATTTAACAGTTAAATGTTTGCCCATAAATTTCACTTTGTACTGGTTTCAATGGCCTAGGACCTTGTTAAAGATTAAATGGCAAAGTGTGGCATTTCAGCTTTTGATAGATCCAGAGAATCTGAGTGAAGGGATCTTGTTAATGATGAGGTTTTCTAGTAGATGGTGTGTAGTTTCAACAGTTTTTCTCAGATGAAGAATTGCATACTTAGAAGAAAGGTAACACAGAGTAAGCTGATGACATCTCACGTCAAGTTAATTTTGTTCCAGTTATTAATGTCATTTATGGGATGACATTCCTCCAATCTGGAAGCATTCTATGCTTTGGCATGAACTAGGAACATCATGGCTCATGTTTCACTCTACACGGTCAGTTCAAAATTCCCGATGCCCACAAAACGAGACTGGCTTTCTTGGTATTTTTAACTACTGGAAAGTTACATGCACTTACCACAAGAATTAGGTCTTCAGGGTTTTGAGAAAGACACTAAGGATCTGTTCTGAAAATGAGGACTCTCTTCCTGAAACCTCGAGGCATACTCTCCACAAATTCCTATAGATGTCATGTTGTCAGTGGTCTTCCAACTGTGATCTTGGTGAAATAGAATTATTAGGCCACGAAGAAGAAAGGCAGGCCAAGGAGGAAGAGGAGAGCTTTATGGGGAAAGCAGAAGAGCCCATGGAGAAATGATGAAGGAAATGCAGGGATGCATAATTACAAAGAGGGTTGAACCCAGAATTAGGGTGAAGGAGGGCCAGGTAGTCTGGTTTTGGAACAGTTCTGTATGTTAAAAACTTGGAAGCAGAGATTAGAAATAAAAGTCAGAAAGAAAGAGAAATTGTTATACATGGAAGGTTTTACTTAGATACTGTATTAAACTTTTCAACATTATAAAACACCCTCTATATAAGGTCATTCATGAATAAATTGTGCTTTAGCTTTAGGATTGACTTAGCTCTGTACCAAAGGATATTGGAAAGGCACCGGAAATGCTGACAACTGCTGATCACCCGTAGCCTTTATGGACAACATAATCACAATTACTGTATTTCCAACAAGCTCCTTTCAAAAATTAGAGGTGTTGATGACTTTAATGGGGACATAGACCATTTGTCTGTTCCATTATTGCAATTACTGTCTGGCTTTGCATCTTCTCCTGACGGTGGCTAATGCTGTATACGTCAAAGGAATGTGCAAACCTCCAATAACGCACTTACAGTCCAGTTCACATCAGATCTTCATCTCCCCACTGTGTGGCCCCATCTTCTAGGTACACACAAACATTCACTGTCCTGAGTACAGGGTTCCGGTGAGGAAGTGTATGTGTGTGTATGTGCCCTTGCATTCCAGCTATAAAAATAGATGACAGCAGAGGAGAGGAAGGACCACAGGAGTATAAGTGGTGAGGCTGGAGGGTCCTAGAGAGATGATGTCACCCACTTCCCCTGCTATGGCATAATTGCCTCCATATTATGCAGAGACTCATAAAAAATAATATTCCTTGGATATACCTTGAAGTATTTTTTTAAAGACTCCAAATCACAAATCAACTTTAATAATTATCTTCTCTCCATTCAATCTCTCACTGTCTTATTTTCATTGTTACAAACAGATAAAGAAGTATTTATCTTATATACAATATATCTCCAAATTTTACATACAATTTATATATATGTATGCATAAAATTTTATATGCATAAAATTTTATATATATGTATGTATCTTTAAAATATCTTAAATAGGCATGTTATAAATATATATCTCCTAAATATTTTAAAATCTTCAAATACTTTTTTTCTTAATTCCCAGATCACATGATTTTGGACTAATTTGACTGTTATTTGTACTGTAGAAGTGATAATTGTTTTTTTTAGTGAAAGTGAAAGTAAAAGTTGCTCAGTCCTGTCTGATTCTTAATTCTCCAGGCCAAAATACTGGAGTGGGTAGCCTTTCCTCTCTTCAGGGCATCTTCCCAACTCAGGGATCAAACCCAGGTCTCCCACATTGCAGTCAGATTCTCTACCAGCTGAGCCACAAGGGAAGCCCAAGAATCCTGGAGTCTGTAGCCTATCCCTTCTCTAGGGGATCTTCCTGACCCAGGAATCAAACCAGGGTCTCCTGTATTGCAGGCAGATTCTTACCAACTGAGCTATCAAGGATAACTGGCTTAATCATATATGAACTTTTAAATAATAAGACATAACACAGCATCATTTATCCATATACAACCAGAAAAGATTGTGTTATCTAAGGTAAGGACTCTATCAGAACAAGCGTCTGGAAAGCTGGGTGCCAGTTTTCAACTCTGGTTTTCTGGAGAAAATAAATGATTTTCCAAAAGGGCACATCCCTTCCTCATCCAGACAAGCTGACTGCCACTCCCTACTGCCTAATTTTAACAGAAGCATAACGATACTTGTGCCATAGTTTGAGGTCCTCATGAGGGATCCAGGATATCAAAATCAGAATCAAAAGTAGGACAGAAAGAACTTAAGCAAGAAAAACAACAAGCAGAAAGTATTCATGATGCTTTTTATCCAGCTTAACTGATTTTATGATTGTGAAGTTAACCAAAATGAACAGCTGACTGTTGATGTCAGCTGCAACAGGGTAAGGTGAAGCTCCATTCTTTTCCATTCTGAGGAACAGAGTGATGAATTTATTTAGATTTCGGTTAGTGTCTCTGTCCATTAGCCTTCAAGAAACTATTCTTATTTATCAGGTACCTGGATCAACCTAAAGAAAAAGGATCCAGAAACTTCTCCAGTTGGACATGGAAGAGTAGGATAACTCATTATTTCAGTTTGCCTGGACCCAAGGGGATTCCTGGACTAGGGAGCTTTCTATTTTAAAACTAGGAAAGTCCCTGGCAAACCAGATCAAGTCAGGTCACCCTAGATATGGGAGTCCTCTCCAGTAGCCAATTTCTGACACTATGGAAGTTGGATTCTGACTCTGAAAGACTGAAATAATTACCACAGATTAGATATATTGTCTTCAAAGTAGCTTCCAAAAATGAATAACAACATGGAACTAGGCACATTAAAGATAACCCTCTCTTGTTCTGCTCTTTTATATCTTATTGTTGGGTGAACAAAATATTTACTTGCATATTAATTGAACTATGTTTCAATTTTTCTAAACCAGAGATTGCTAAATGAACTTCAATAATTCTCACAACGAAAATGAAGCTATTTTTCAAATGTTATTAACCATTTGGAAACCTATCGTTTAGCTTGGCTGTACGCGATCACGTGCATCTTTTAGAACAGCCACAAATAATGTGACATTCTAAAACAGAAAGTACAATAAACATCTGCCATAAAATTTAAAAGAGAATATTCTAAATATCCAATATTTTCCTTTTTTTTTAAGTTCAGAGGTGACTTTCAACAGAACTTCAAAACCAAATTGGGCAACAATGAACATAGAACTGTTCTTTTTAATCATGAGCAAAATCTATCACACATGTTCTTTCAAGTAAAGTTTATTAGAAAGAAACTGCTACCAGAGAACCACATGTTAACTCTGACTTGGCAAGGTCAGGCCAGGGCAATAAACCCTTGAACCTTACAAATATGCAAAGCTGACATAAATAACAAATTAAACCCAGCCAGGTATAACACTTTGGTCACTTGGATGTGAGGCAGATACCAATTCCAGGGAACAAGAGCCTGTTGATTTGTAAGAAAAACCCGGTCTTACCCTCTTTGTTTGCTGCCCATTAGTTTTGCATCTGGGGGTCACTCTGCTCCTTCCTGCTGAGACAAAACCTAATAAAAATGATTCTGCTGGGTTCTCTGCCAGTGCCTCCATGCTACAGCTCATGTGTTGTTGGTACGGTACATTGGACTAATAATGTAGTGTGTTTTTATGAAGGAATGAAGGGCCTTGAGTGGGACTGACATAGGTGTTTTGGGATTTTAAAGCCATTTCTAAATAAAGGAGGCTGCGGTGTTCTTCGGGAAGGCCTGGGCTCTGGGATAACTGTGTAATCAACACGCAGGAGAGTGGGATGATTTTCAATTCAACCCAATATAGGAAAGGGGATCAGCAACTGTGAAGAAGAACGCCAAACAAAAACCATATATTTTGGGTTTATCTTCACCTCTTTTTATATGTGAAGAGTATTGAGGGAAATCAGAAGCTAGGGACTTGAAAGAGGAAAAGAGAAAAAAATTTTGAATACTGTCCATAATATATGCTAGGAAGTATTAATACCAGTATGCCAACCATTAGTGTGAAAGACCAGCATTTTTGTTTGCTGAATACATCCTTTTGCTTAATGAGTACTGAATGTAGGAGTTTCCAGGACCAATAGCTTAATAGCTCCAATGTTGTCATCCTGCATTGTTCTCATTAAGGATTATACATTTTGACAGACCTAATCTGTAATGTATTTAATTACACAAACACAGTCTATCAAACTCAATAAGTTGGAGGTTGGATTCAAGACTCTTTCTTTGAGGCTTTTGTTGTGGGGTGCTGACTCTGTCCTTTCTGCATCCACAGTTGTGTGACACCAAGGCCTGTTAATGTAAAATAGCCCTTTGGAATAATACTGTTGAAAAAAATGCTCTTTGGCTTCCATACTAGAAATGGCTCATGACAATGATTTTCTTTTGAAGTCAACTTTGTTCTTCGCCAGCAGGGAAGAGCATAAGGATGACACTGGATTCTTTCTTCAGGCAGAAGCCATTTGACTACATGATGGAGAAGAAAGAGTGGATTCAGTAGACAGGTCACTATCATATCAGATTTTTGAATTTTGAGAATTACCTATAGTATAGGAAGTGCGTTTATAGATCAATAGTGAAATTCTCAACATTTGTTGAAATAAATTTGCAATTTAAATTTGAAACACATTTTTTTTTTCTAATTTACAATTTGTTGAATCTAGATAATAATCTCTTGGTTTTCTTGAATGCAAATTTACTTAACATCATTACTATGATGTTAAATGAAATCTAAATGAAATCTTACCTGATATCTCAGAAAATTTCTGAAAAACATTTTCCCTGAAATTCAGAGGACTGCAGAAATCATTGTGGAAACTCAGGCAATAGATGGAGTGAGTAATATTTCTGCTGTGCCAACTGAACTGTTATGAGGTGCAGCCTTCACTCTTTTAAATTTAGGAGAGAGAAGAAAGAGATGTTTTTTGAAATTGGCCCAAAATAAGGACAAGAAGTTTGGCTAAGGCCTTTAGGGGAGTAAAAAATCTAAAAAACAAACCAAAAAAACACTGTAGCACTATGAAACTGGGATGCTAATAATGAACAGTATGCAATGAAACTATAGAGATTATTTAGACATCTGGATGACAACAAATGATATCCCATTGTCATGCTTTCTGATTTATATATTTTACTTTTATTTTCAAAAATGCTCTGGTGATGTCACTGGCATATTTTTTTTTTAATTACAAAAGCAACTTATATTAGGCAGCTCAAATTTTGAACTAGACAAAAATCTAAGTCAAGTCTCTGCTCTACTTTTTGAATTCTATAAAGGAATTCCTTAATAGCACAGAAAAACAATGAATCCATTGTATGGAATGATGGCCCATGTCGTTCTCTATGCAACTCATCTTTAATACCTATTCTGTCTCTTGGTTAGACAGGGAGGTTGCATTTTATAGTTCTTGCCCTACCTCATATTTGTCATCAAGACCAGGGTTTCATACTGGTGTGTTCTGTTCTCTTTACTTGGTTGGCACAGTTATTTCAAAACTGGAAATTTTAAGGCATTAAGTGGTAGAAGCGTGAGTGTCCCAATTTGCCATTAGTTTTTCCTCTTCAATAGGTTCACATCTCTGCTCAGTTTACACGTGAATGTTACCACCCCTGCCTCAGTCATTTGAAATTTTATAACTTGATATAGACTATCGAGCTGGCTTCCCATCCACAGGGCTGGTGTGGATTCATCAGTTAATCCACCGCCCCAACCTTGACCCAAGTGGAATTCTTGCTTTCTGGGAAAACTGGATACCTGACAAGTTTTTCAGTTTCAAAATCAAGTTAATCTCAAGTTATTTTGGCAAAAAATCGAATAACCTTGCTCCTGCTTCTTTGTTGATTCTGTTGGTGGGAGCTAACTAGAGAGAGTGGGGAGGGACAATTAAGAGGCTCTTGTACAGGAAGTGGAATCACGTATATCACTACCTTATTTATTTTTGGATTCTTGTGGATCTAAGGCTGTTGCCTGTAAGTCTCAAGGACTAAAGGATCAGGATGTGTAGAAATATATATACATACATATATATATATATATATATATATATATATATATATATATTTTTGCTAAAGAGGAAGGCTTGTTACTTTTGTCTATTCATCTTTGGCCTCAGGGCATGTACTCTCGAATTGTATTAAATATTACATGAAAATGTTTACTTAAAGCCCTTTCAACTGACAAGTTATTAAATGCTAGCTCAAATGACAAGAAAGTTCAACATCCAACTTGTTAATGGGTGAGTAAGGGTGGAACATGTTGATGCCTGTATCAACAAACAGACATGGAAATATCTTCAAATTCATTTAACCTGTTGAACAGTGGGGTTCCAAAGAAGGAAAAATGAGGCAAACAATTTTTTTTCAGATGCCATTCAAGGGCAATCACAGCTGGCAAAAGCTCACATGCTTATGCATATACTGAGAAAGTGAAAATTATAAGCTTAATTTTTACAACAGATGTTTGGCAACTAATTAGGAGTATCATTCAACTCAGACCCCAGAATAATTTGATTGTTACCCTGGGTATTCAAAACAAAACGGCATTAAAAGTATAAACAGCAAATAATGGCAGAAATGATCATTTCAGTTCCTTCTTCCCATAGAGTAGCTAGTAGACTGTCCACATTTGAGTTACTATTCTTTACCTGTTTATCATTAAATAACTTTTTTTTAAACTCCCTCCCTTTAGTTCAATACTAGGTCAGCAGCAGTGACGTTAATGCTAACAAGCAGTCTCCTAGCAGAAGGTCAGTAGAGAAGTGTAATCAATTTAGAACTGGATGTTGTAACTTACTTGAATCAAAGACTTTTCTTAAGGTGACATTAAGATGAAATATTTAAGATAAACTGGAAGATTTGACTGGAAATTCACAATGGCTCTCTGAAATAGTCTGCCCTGATTTACAGATCCTCAATTTTCAATTTATGAGCTGAGAGCAGAGTATACCACTAGAGGATGAGAATCGAGTAGTCATATTAGAGGCAGCTCATATATCCTAAAGACAGACTTTGGAAGAATTAGAAAGTATAATAAAGTGCCTGTCCCTTTAAGACAGGACCTGGCTCACTGCCAATTTCAAACCTAAAGCATTAGATATTTTTAAAGCCTTTAAAACTGTCACTTCTTCCCCAGACTTTTTGTCATCTCTAAATGAAAAAACAGTACCAGAGAGATTTGCCCATATTGTTTCAAGTCTCCTCAGGATATTTTTGAAAAGTAAATATTTATTGCCGACAATAATTTCTTTGCTAAGGTTAACTAGCACGTCAAGTACAAAGCGGGGCATCTGAAAGACAGAGAGTCGCTCAGTCACTCTCAAGTTACATATATTTATAGGGAATCTGCAAACAAGACCAGTCAAAGTGCATACTATTGACATTTCTTTACCTTCTTCAAAGGAGACACTAGTAGTATTTTGAAGACATCAGCTAGCTGTTGGGACTCAAAACAGGTTAAACTTAGGCTAGAGGCCACAGGAACACTGAATAAAGAATCAGCACTACCGATGTGCTTTTCCTTGTCCTTGAGCTCCTAGAGGTAGACTGTGACAATACAAACACCATTGGCATCTGCGAGGACATGTTCAGAACACGATTGCTTAGTAATCACTCACTGTGTGTTTTCCTGTCAGATATTCAAATCGGTCTAAGCACCTCCCTCAGTTTACTGCCAGCTTGTGCTAAGGGATGTTTGGGGCTTATTGGAAAAAGAAGTATTTATATTGAGATAACTTCAGAAAGGCAAAGTTAAGCAAGTTCCTCTGGTGCACATTCCCTTAAAGATTTTTAATATATACCATGACTCTCAACATCTAGAGAACCCATTTAAGTTTTGAGGAACATTTAGCAAGACAAAACTAGGAATCAATAGCTCATACTTTGTTAAATGCTGCCTAGAAGTATCAAGAAAATAAAACTGCTATGGCCTGGAGAATTTCATGGACTGTGTAAGTTCATGGGGTCGCAAAGAGACGGACACGACTGAATGACTTTCACTTTCACTTCCCAAGGCCCCTATGGGTTATAGTGCTTCTATTAATTGATTGGGTTTCCTAGGCGGCGCTACTGGTAAAGAACCCCCTTGCCAGTGCAGGAGACAGAAGAGACATGGGTCCAATCCCTGGCTCAGGAAGATCTGCTGGAAGAAGTTATGGCAACCTACTTCAGTATTCTTGCCTGGAAAATCCCATGGACAGAGGAGCCTTATGGGCTACAGTCCATGGGGTCACAAAGAGTTGGACACAACTGAAGCGACAGAACACACACACACACATACACTGATTAGTTAGATAAATGGGTCACACTACAGGACTTTGGAGAGGACCTCAAAAAAGGGCCTACAGTTTTTCCAGATAAATACAAAAGCTATTTTGAGAGCTAGAATAGACTTTGACGACAATAATTCTCCATCTCTCTATCTAGAATAAAAGCATGGCATGAATGTACATTCGTATGTGATGACACACACAGACATACACATATTAGGATCTGTTAGAATCAGTTAGGATTTGTACTTGGCTTTAAATAACAGACCTCAAAAACTCAGTGGTTTAAATAATTTGATTTTTTTTTTTTTTTTCCTTTCACAACACAGTGATTCTAGAAACTGGAAAGGG
This sequence comes from Okapia johnstoni, assembly GCA_024291935.2. NCBI lineage: Eukaryota > Metazoa > Chordata > Mammalia > Artiodactyla > Giraffidae > Okapia > Okapia johnstoni. The sequence goes on from CM044326.1 coordinate 9,245,061, forward strand.
ACCTGGATCCGCCTTTTGGCACCAGATCTTTAACACAGATCTGGTTAGCTCATGGTTGCAGAATGACTTATTACATCTAAAGTCATCATATCTGCATTATGGTCAGGAAGACTGGAAAGGGTGACATAGACAAAGGTGTATTGAGTTGGATCCTACTACCAACCCTACTCAACAATTTGTGTTAATATTTTATTGGCAATAACTTGGTCCCATGGCTATCTCTATTTGCAAGGAAGGGTGAAAAATACAATTTCTTTACTGGGGAACCTGGGTTCTGTTAGTAAGAAAGAAAGAGTGAATACAAGGTAGACAACCAGAGCTGTTGCTGTAACATGTTCTTTAGTTTGCCATGGGTCTTGAAGAAGGCTGTCTCAGATAAAGATATTTGGATGAACATCCAGTTAACAACTTAATGTCTGAGAAAGCAGCCAGAGCCACTGACTATCAATAGAGATTGTCAAGAAATATATTTCCGATTTCCAAACACCAAAAAATAAAAAAGCTCTAGGGTCAACTGTTGGGAAAGTTATTGGGGCAGGACAAAAGTGTACACATTCCCAGATGCTTTTGATGCAGGGAAGAGCAATAATAAGACTTGCATGGCTGAAAGTATACTAGAACTTTTCTTAAAAGGCAGTAAATATTGAAAATAGCACTGAAATATTCAATCTGGGATAAGCTTTCATTTGATTTATTCTTATATTAGACTAATACTCTAGTAACCTCAGGATCTTTATAGTCTATACATTTTATCTATATTTAGGCTAATATTTCAATAAATTAATTTTGTTTATAAAAGCACTCTTGGCTCTTAAAAAATTGCTGGAGGAATCCTCATTAATGAGTGCCAAAAATACCTCGTGCATCAGGCTTCTAATACCTGAAATGCTCTCACAGTGGTGATTATCTTGACCTGTAGATAGACGCAAGATCCTTGGGGTCTGAAAATAGGATCAGGTGATACAATCTATATTGATATCAGAGATTGCTGCAGTTGCCATGACTCCAAGCTATCTTGGTTTTCTATTTCTTTTTTCTTCTCCTAGTTTCTTTTCTTCCATATGCTCTCAAATTATGGATTTTTGTTAAAAGCACAGTCCTTTGCTCTTCCTTTTTTCTTAATGATGTATTTTTCCTTCACATTGGCCTCATATTGAGATCTCACCTAGAATATAAAGGAGCTGGATAGCTATTTTCCAAGATCAGTTTTAAAATTAAAATCCCATGATTCTTACTATTATGACTTCATAACCTACATAATTAGGCCTGTAGCTGATCATCTATGATCATTTTTGAGCTGTGATCACAAATTTCTATATTCCTATTAGATATGTCTGCTTGTGACTTCTTCTGTCATAGATATCAGTTCTACAAATGAGCTGTTGTTGTTGTTCAGTTGCTCAGTTGTGTCTGGCTCTTTGTGACCCCATGGACTGCAGCACACCAGGCTTCCCTGTCCTGCACCATCTCCCAGAGTTTGCTCAAACTCATGTCCATTGAGTTGGTGATGCCATCCACCCATCTCATCCTCTGTCGTCCCCTTCTCCACCTGTCTTCAATCTTTCCCAGCATCAGGGTCTCTTCCAATGAATCGGCTCTTATAAAGAGTCTTTAAAACCCATACAAAGTCTTCTTTATTTCTGTTGATAGTATTCATTTCTCTCTGTCTTCCAATTAAATTAGTCTTTAAATTCTGGTAATTCTTCTTTCATATTTTCTCCTAATGATAAGTGGAAAGAGCAGGGGGTTTGCAACCAGGCTGATGAATATTTGCATACTAGCTTGGCCAATTACTAGATGTATCATCTTGGGTTGGATGAGATCAGAAAACATATAAAAAGGTGAAAATATAAGAAAACAGTTGACTTAGCATCCTATGAACAAAACAAAAAATCTTGTGAGAATACTGAAGACAGATCAGTCACTTATATAGTTAGGTGATCAGCTTTGCAATTTCAGCCTGAAAGTGTGGCAAGTCTAAAAGAATGGCATAGACAAGGAAGATGGTGAGGGAACTATTATTATGGAGGTGGGACCCTACACAATATATTAAGGAGAAAATAAGGGCTGTATGGCTGAACAGAAAGAAATTATTTAGAAATATGATTGGAAATTTGAATTGTCTTAGATTAGGAAGAGTCTTGAACCCTAAGCTGCAATATTTGCACCTTGATTTAAAGTGGTTAAAGGGTTCTGAATAACAGAACAATGTGAAAAGTGCAATGTATTATTACATATATTTAATAGCTGACAAAAAAATCCTTTGTTATTAGAAAAATTTAAAGAAAAATGAAAGAAAGTGCAAAAAAGAATGAATGAAAAAAAACTGCGATGGAAAGTGAAGCAGTTGAACAGAACACTAAAAATCTGATGGAAGATTTGAATTGGGTCAAGCTAGTTTATTTTTTATTCTTTAAATTTTTTTAAAGATTTTTTTGATGTGGACCATTTTTCAAAGTCTTTATTGAATTTGTTACAGTATTGCTTCTACTTATTTTTTAAATTTGTGTTTATTTTTTGGTTTTTCGGCTACAAGGCATGTGGGATCCTAGCTGCTCAACCAAGGATTGAACCCACATCCCCTGCAGTGGAGGGTGAAGTCTTAACCACTGGACCACCAGGGAAGTCCCAGGTCAAGCTAGTTTAGACTGGTAGTCACTAGCTAAACTAATATGTATCTATTTTATGCCCTGAGAAGTTTAATAAATCTAATTGACTGTCCAGTGTGTGGGTTGTGGTGACGGGATGGCAAGACTTCAATACACCCTTGTTGAATAAAGGAATGGGCCTTTTAGACCACAGTCAAATCCAATCAATCTGAACTTAGCAATGTGCTAAATACACATCTTCATGCACCCCAAATGGGGTTAATATAACACCTTAAAAACAGTAATAATGGAAGAGTGAATCGCCAACAAAATATAATGATTATACCCACAGAGAAATGGTTCACAAATGGAAAACTGAGAAATGAAAACAGAAAGATTATATTAGGTTAGGATAATCATCAAAATTGGGTTGGTTTAGAAGAATGTGCGAAGAAAACAATGGCACGCCACTCCAGTACTCTTGCCTGGAAAATCCCATGGATGGAGGAGCCTGGTGGGCTGCAGTCCATGGGGTCGTGAAGAGTCGGACACGACTGAGCAACTTCACTTTCACTTTTCACTTTCATGCATTGGAGAAGGAAATGGCCACCCACTCCAGTGTTCTTGCCTGGAGAATCCCAGGGACAGGGGAGCCTGGTGGGCTGCCATCTATGGGGTCGCACAGAGTCAGACACGACTGAAGCGATTTAGCAGCAGCAGCAGCAGCAGTAGAAGAATGCAACTTGCTTCTTCTATGAGCTTCAGGAAGACTTGACTGCTTTAGGAATAACCAAGGGGCTATCTGCTCTGGAGAACCTTTAAAAATTTGTCATGGAACATTTAGTATCTCATGGTTTCATCTTGCTTTACTCTTAAAATCAGGACAGAATGAGCTATATATAGGTTAGCATCTTATACAAAGTGATTGCTCAATAAATACTTAAAATCATGTTTTATAAGAACTGGAAGGGTACTTGGAGATCAGCTAGTCCTGCCTTCTGTCTCCTCATTATTTTAAAGATGAGAACATTGAAATTGGAGAAACTGTGAGACATGTTGACAGATTGGTATAAAGATCTATCCACTAGGCAGACAATGCTTTCTCAGAAGAGATCCACTGACCATGTCTCTTAGACTTAAATAACTCAGAGCATTTATCAAAAGTTAATTGTTTCCATAAAACATGTCAATAAAGTTACAATCCACACAATTACAAGAACCATGAGTATAGGAATGATGAATTGAAAATGCTGGCTTTTGGTAAGTTCTCATTGAATGAATAAATACTCACCTTTCCTTTATAAATGAAAAGTCTTCAATGAAGCCATGGTAAAAATTATTCAGAAAGTAGATCACTTGAATCTTGGCTGTTTGAAAACTACTTGCACACATATTACATTCTATTTTAAACGGCAAATCATTTTCATAATTGATTACTGCATTTATTTTCTTAAATACCTGATTATTCCAATGATTAAACTAATTAGATTTAATTATTACATGTATGTTCCCCCAGCTCTTGTCAGAAGCCCTCCTCTTTGGGGTTATCAAACCAAAAACATTTCCTTGTCTTTGGAATTTAAAATTGTTTATCATTTTCCTTCTGGTACAATGAATCCATTTTTAGTAATTCCAGAATGAATCATATTTAGGGATGACTATCCATTTTTGCTTTGCAGTGTTTAAAGAATTTGAGAGGAATTCTGCTTCTTGCCCTGACATGGGAGGTAGGTGAACGTTTTCCTTCCCAGGCAGAGTGGGGATTAGACACGGCTATTCCTGTTCTATCAGGGACGGTCTCTCCATGCCCCTTCACACTGAATGGGCCTCTTCCTGAAGATTAGGAGATAATGCATCTGGAATAACATGAGCTCATCCAGGTTTGTGGTTTATCTGATCAAATCCCAATAATCTCATAGTCCATCTGGCTGCACATACATTTGGGTAAAGTTTAAATATCACAGGGCCAACAACTTGAAAATAGGAGAAGAAAAAGTTCCATCTTTGAGTTCAGGCTAAACATTCCTCTGCCTTCGGTGATGTGTTTTTCTTTCAGCAGCTCAGAGAGCATTGTTGGCAGAAGCCTCTTCAGTGTATTTGTTGTTCCTGTAGTAGGATGTGCTCAGCAGGCCCTCCGAAGGAAGCGTGAACAGAGCCCAGATGCAGCCCGTCCCCATTGCTGAAGCAAAAGTTGAAAAGGTGTGAAAACATGAATCTAGAGATGGAGTCGATTAGCCTTTCAACATTCATTTCGAGGGAGAGCATCCCTATCCTGGGTTAGCGACCAGTCAGTGACAAAGCCAGAGAGTGTGACAGAGAGAAATATTTGGCCTTTGGTTAATAGGCAGTTTTGAGTACAAGACATCAGCAGGCAGTTTAGTACTAGTTCAGGTCCTGGAGTTTGAAATAAAACAGATCACAGCTGGAGGCCAGGCTTTGATACCTGGTAGACTTGTGACTGGGCTTCTCAGATGGCTCAATGGTAAAGAATCTGCCTGCCAAGTAGGAGACTCGGGTTCTATCCCTGGTTTGGAAAGATCCCCTAGAGAAGGAAATGGCTACCCATGCCAGTATTCTTGTCTGGGACATCCCATGGGCAAAGGGCTACAGTCCATGGGGTCGCAAAAGAGTCAGACTTGACTTAGTGACAACATGACCACAATAGACCTGTGACTAGCAGGCTGTTCCCCTCTCACATCTGAGCGCAGGAGGATGAGGACCTAGCCTACATCTCAGGAGTCTTGTAAGCATCACATTAGATGAGGGATGTGAAGTAAATGGACAACACAAAGTCTAGCAAAGGGTAAGCATGCAGTAAACAGCAACAGATGAAGCAGAACTGATAGTCTATCCTCTTGAGAATGCATTTCCGAAGCTTTCATAGATTTCTTACTAAACATACAGATTAAACAAACAAACAAACAAATCCCTCTGTGGGCCAAAATACTCTCCCCAACACTGCTGATGAGTGTGAAAATTGGTGTAGTAGAATTTCTGGAGGATAATTTGTTAATATAAATCCAAAGCCCTAGGTAAGTGCATATGCTTTACCTAAAAATTCAAGTTTTTATATTTGATATTTCCCCAAGGAAATAATCAGAATTATAAGCAAAGAGTAAACATAAAACATCCACCACAATGTATTTTTCATTTACGTGGTATTATTTAAAATAGTGAATGTCCAAAACCCAAACAGTAGGGTAGAATTAATACATATAATGGAATACCTTTATAGCTATCAGAAATCTTGGTTCAGAAAAGTATTCCATGATCAAGTGTCTTTAATATACTATTAATTTTTTTAAAAAAACAAAAGTTATGAAGCAGAACAAATGTAATGAGAGCAATAGTTCTAAAATCTAGAAAGATATATGGCGAAATGGCAGTTCTCTGTGTTGTGGGATTACAGATTATTTTTATCTTCTTCTTAGTGTTTCTGTCCTTTTTTAAAAGTTAAATTCTGTATAAAGTCACTTTAAAAAGGAACATAAAAGAGAAATACTGTTATTTTTTCCTTTCAAGTGTTCTTCACTGTCCTAATTTCCCCCTCCTGCTGCCCTACATACCCCTACTTCCAAAAACCTGAGACTACCTGGGCAACTATTGACATAGATATGTTCAAATGTAAAAATACAAATTTCCTAACAGTCAAGTCACCTAATTAAAAGTACACTTGTTGAAATGACAAAGAGAAAAATAAAAAATAATTACTATAGAGCTCTTGATTTTCTTTTTTTTGGTAATGAACAATTTGGGTTTAAATTGCAGCTAAATAAAATACCAGAAAAAGTAATCAAGTTCAGCATGAATAAAGCTTTGGCAAATATTTTAAAGAATTTCCAAAAATATGAATAATCAAAAAGTATTCCACAGAATATTCTGGGACATCTTTTGGTGCCTAAAAGGGACCTCCAGTGGCCAGACCATTCAATAAGCATGAAGTGAAGTGGACATCTGATGATTTTTCTCAAGATAATGGTATTCTTCATGTCATGTAGTAGGTAATGATAACCTCAAAATTCACTATCTAGAATTCTTCTCACTAAAAGTCCTGAACAATTTAACAGGCAAGTATGAAAATCACAATGGCCTGATTCTTTGACAAGTTAGCAGTCATATTTTCACAAATGTGTAAAAGATTAATTTTCTGTGATTGGAAACAAATACTTAGATTTTAGCATAGAATGGGAGAAACCAAATAATGAAAAACCATTAACTTTCTTTCCCCTCTAATATAATATGAAATAAAACAAATAATTCTCAGTCATGGATTTATAGAAAGTGATTCTGTACCCTCAATGGCCTATCTACTTATTAAATATTTATTTCTTTAATACCAGCTCTTGAAACCCAAGTTTCAGAAAATGAGGCTCTGAGGTTTTGTGACCCCAGAAGAGACTCTCAACTGGTTGTTTAACACTGATTGTTTTTGGCCAATTACCAAAGAAGTACTTGACTAGTGTGCAGAATAATCTTTAATTTTCAGCCGCAGTATAGAATCACATGTAGCTAAACTATAAACAAACACAAGCATTAGGATTCTCTAGATCATGGTTTCTATCAATCTCCACCAGCAGAAGCAAACAAATAAAAGGGAAAGATCAAATAGGGCTAATCAGGACACACTTGGCTATTTGCAGGACATTGAAGGACTGATAGATGCATTTCTGAGTTATTTTATTTTTTCTATTCTTTTTCAGATTTTTTCTCACTTAGGTTATTACAGAATATTGAGCAAAGTTTCCTGTACCATACAGTAGGTCCTTGTTGGTTATCTATTTTAAATATAGCAGTGTGTACTTGTCAATCCCAAACTTCTAGTCTATCCCTCTTCCCTGCCCCTTAACCATAATATTGTTCTCTAAGTCCGTGAATCTGCTTCTGTTTTATAGATAAGCTCATTTGTATTATTCTTTCTTTTTTTTTTAAGATTCCATATATAAGTAACATCTTATGGTATTTGTCTTTGTCTGACTCACTTCACTTAGTGTGGTAACCTCTAGGTCCATCCATCTTGCTGCCAATGGAATTATTTCATTCTTTTTTATGTCTGAGTAGTATTCCATTGTATATATGTACCACATCTTCTTTACCGATTCATCTGTCGATGGACAATTAGGTTACTTCCATGTCCTGGCTATTGTATACCATGCTGCAATGACTATTGGGGTGCTTGTATACTTTTGAGTCAAGTTTTTCTCTGGATATGTGCCCAAGAGTGGGATTGTTGGATTGTATGGTAGCTCTATGTTTAGTTTTTTAAGGAACTTTTTTTTTTAACGGTAAAACATGGGAAATATGACCTGACAAATGAATTGCCAACTACTCCTAACATTATGGGCAAATCTAACCAGTGCTCAGTGAGTGAATTACAACCCTGCAAACTTCAGGCTACTTTCAATAGTTGTAGTGATTCTGTGACTGTACAAGGATTAAGGGGCTTGATTCTGACCAACTCTTCCAATTAGCACTGTGTTAATTTCTGCAAGTTTTACTTCTAAGGCTTTAAAGACACTAGGCTTTGATCCCAAGATATTCAAGACCTCAACTGCTCTAGACCTGCTCTGTCTGTCTTCGGGATTACATAAAAAAGTTCTTCAGGCTTTGCGAAGACATACTGCTGCCTCCTCTTTTAGAGATGGGCTTGATTTGGGATGATTTCATACAATTTCTCACCTTGTTGAGGTTAGAGCAGGTTTGAGATGCTGAGCAGAACTTGAACTCCTGACCTTGCCACATTGCTTTCCAGCCCTGACAAATCGCAATAAAAATACATAAACTGTCTAGGTGCAGAACATGACAGGGAGGCCACAGAAATCCTGACTCCACGCCATGGAACATTAGAAAATTGTTTATCTTGCATTGCCAGCTATACCGACTGTCGAAGGGAAAAAGGTTAGACATCGTTTTCTAGTTGCAAATTAGAAGCGAACCTATCACTCGTTTGTGCAAACAAACAACATTCCTGGAGTATCACATGGACATCTGACACACCACGGCTGCTAGCACACCACGGAGGGCCCATCTGTTCCCAAACTGCAGTTGAACTGCACGTCCGGAGTTGGTTCCCTGCTATGGTCTCCTTCTGGGAGACCACGATGAGATGTGATCATCTCCAGGTCACAGCAACTGAGCTCCATTCCCTCGTCGTGCTGGCCTTTAAAAGCCTTGCACTTCGGCATCTCTGCCATAAAGTGGGAGAGTTGGCATTCTTTAGGACCTGGGGGAGTTGTTGTGTTCCACTGGAATGTGTTGAATGGCTTGTAAATTAGAGTCCCTAATGAAAACTCGCTGGTGTCCAACTGCAGCAATCATCTGGTTAAAATCAGGCAGTAATTCCACTAATTTTACTGCCCTTCTCCCAGCCCTCAACGCCTCATTTAGGAAAAAATGTTTATGTTCCCCTCAAAACACCTGCGTTTTAACTTCAGTCCCCAAAGCAATTATAGTATTATTTTATTTCATTTTTTCTTCTTTTTTTTTGGTCTTTCTGTTGTGGATGAAGCACTTCTTCCTTTTGTAAAATAAAATGTAAAGCATAAAAAAATGTAAAATGTAAGCAGAAAAACCAACTCTGAAATCTTTAACTGTGGACAGTCTAAGTAGTCTTTTTTTTTTTTTTTTTTTTGTACCAAGAGCCTAGTTTCCCAGCTGTTGCTCAGAGTCCTTTAGATATTTTTCAGAAAACAATACAGAAGTTTACATTGTGACTAAACGAGCTCAGATTTGAAGAGAAGAATGATGTGGCTGCCATTTATCCAATTAAAAACCTTCCTTGCTGTGGCTTTTATCAAAATTTAGTTCCACAGAGGCCCTTCACTTTCATCAACTTAGCATCACTTTAACAACAAAAAAAGTGTTTTGATGCCCAAGAAAGTAGAAAGTTCTTTGGAAAATGTTTGAAATAAAGTATGGAAATTTTTTATTACTTGATCTTTTATCTGCATAAATAGAGCATTTCCTGGTGGTTAGTTTTTCTGGTCTCCATTTACTTAAATTTCCTGAAAGTCAGGTGAAAATTTTTCTCTCAGGTAAAATTTCATAAATTTGTATTACATTTTCTTTCTTAATAGAAAACAGAAGGAAAAGAGTTTTGAGTAACATACACACACATCTCTGTTTCCAAAGCATCACCTTTCCCCTACCCTCTCTTCACTCTGGGTCTGCAAAACATCTGTGAGCTGGGTAGGCATTCTGGGTAATGATATGCAAATAAGCCCACCAGTTAACAGAATTTCCTTGTCCAATAATAAAATTGGACCAACATGTAGGTTTTTAAATTGGAGCCAGGCTTGCCCAGGCCAGATGTGCAAACAGGAGCACGCGGTCCTGGTTTTAGAGATTGGAGCTGCGATGCCGCGTGGGGCGGGTTGGAAGGGAAAACCACGTGACACGCTACTGCATGAAGACCCAGAAATGGCTGAAGCACTTCTCCTGTGTTGCATATTAGCCGTGTGTAGGTACCCATACATTTCTGTTCACTGGGGAGAGTCACCCACGATGACCCCCCAAGCCTGCCCCTGAGGCCGACCTAGAGTGGCCGCCTTGGTCTGGCTGTGGGAAGGCTCCCTTTCAGCTCGCCGTTCTCAGGGTGCTGACTGATGCCCTCACTTCAGTCTGAGTGATAGCCTGAGGCACTCAGGTCACCTCACATCTAGAGAGGTGTCTTTCCTTCCTTTAGCCTGAGTGTTAATCCTCCTGAAGTGCAGAGTGAGGAACAAAAACTGATGTCCCGTGTCTCATACTATCCATTGGGCATCCTTAGAAAATGCGGTTGTCACTAGGGACAGTGAGGAGCGGAATCCACAACTTTAATCCCTACCCCGTGAGAGGCAAGTCAGTGCCTGGTGCTTCCTGCTTAGAGAGCCAAAGTGATACTGTTAACTCCGCAACAGTAAAAGAGAAGCGGCTGTTGAGAAAATCGAAAGGAACCAGAGAGAAACCCAATGAGTTCAAATCAAAATTTGGAAAATAGCTTCAAGTAGGGTTTCAAAGCTTTCTGTTTTTTGAAGTGAAGCAACACCTTACCAATTCTTTTTTAAAACTGAAAGCCAAAAATGTATAACATTATGGATGTCACAATTAGTGCTCATTATGTGACCAAGGCTCACTGAGGATGAGAAAATGAACAAACATTTGGATATACTTCCCCAGGATGATGGATATATTTAACTGATGGCTATTGAATTTATCAGGGTCAGTTAGCATAATGAAAACATATTTTATTAGGCTATTAAAAGGATAAATTGTTTTCATATTTATTCATCTGTTCCCAAGGCTAATTTGGGGAGTTTAAAACATGCTTTTCATGTTTCCAAAATGAACAGCTAAATAAATAAAGCATTAGTTTGAGAACAGAAGTATCCACCATGGATGTAACACAGTATTTCTCCCCAGTACAGACTTAAGTAATGATTTTCTGATTGTTCATCCATCACAGTAAATAGTCCCCAGAATTCCCAAGCTAATAACAAATAAAAGTGAAAATATAAATCAGTAAGGAAAAAACAAAATCACACACACAAGCAAAACAACTTAGGTCAGCTTGATGCTTGCTAAATGAAACACAAAAATGAATACTATTCTATTCGTTAAGCTGAGAACACTTTTGCTTTAATTCACTGCTGAGTGCATTCTTAAGGACTGAATAATGTGAATAATCTGGAAAATCCCCATTCTATTTTGCTTGTTTCAAAATCAACATTCCCAACTCAAATGAAACTTTTAGATACTGACTCCCAAAGCCTGTTTGGGGTTGTAACAGTTTTCAGGGAGGAAAAACTTTCAGATCAGGCGATGCCCACTTTGACACCTAGCAGTGGAGTCTACACACTCCATTGTAGCCTGCACTCCAGCCCCTCAGCTGGCAGCTCACTCTTTGGATGTTATAGCAAGAACTCTGACATGACTTTTCTTTGATAATGGACTTTATTTTATTTTTTAATCTATTTTTAAATTTAAATATAGTTGATTCACAACGTTGTAATAATTTCTGCTGTGCAGCAAAGTGACTCAGTTACATGTACAAATACATATATATATATATATATTTTTTCATACTCCTTTCCATTATGGTTTATCCCAGGAAATTGAATGTAGTTCCCTGTGCAGCACAGGAGGACCTTGTTATTTATCCATTCTATTGATACATATAAGTTTGCATGTACTGACTCCAAAGTCCTACCCTGATTTTCTCTTCCATTAATTTCTTCTCAGATTCAATCACTGGCTTTCCCCTCACTGCCTCCTTCTTAAATGCTGGTAGTTTTGATGGTTCTGTTTTCAGTTCTGCTCACCTTCCACTCTCATTGTAGGCAGTTCTAAGAACTCTTGTGGCTTTGATAATCATCTGTGTCTTTCTTCAGCTCTGACTCTTCCAAACCCGGCTGTGTTTTTAACTATCTGAAGCAGGGAACCCCAACCCCCGGGGCCACAGACCAATACAGGGTCACGTAGCAGGAGGTGGGTGGGTCACGTGGTGGAGCCGCTTGCTCATATTCATAGCCACTCCATATTGTGGCCATTACCACCTAAGCTTCCCCTCTGGTCACATGAGAAGCAGGACTAGATTCTCCTGGGAGCTAGAACTCTGCTATGAGTCCCATCTGCGAAGGATCCAGGTTGCTCCATTCCTAATGAGAATCCAATGCCTGTGGATCTGAGGGGGAACTGAGGCGGTGATGCTCACCCTGGGGAGGGGCTGCAAGTGCAGATTATCAATAGCAGAGAGGATTGATGGCACAGAGACTATAATAAACCAATTGCTTGCAGGCTCATATCAAAAGTCTATCAGTGAAGGGCAAGTGGTATAGTTATTTCATTGTATATTACAATGTAATAATAATAGAAATAAAGTGCTCAGTAAATGTAATGAGTTAGAATCATCCCAAAACCATATCCCCATCCCTATCTGTGAAAAAACTGCTTTCCATCCCTTCTGAAAAATGCTATACTTGTGTGCTCAGTCGTGTCAGACTCTTTTGTGACCCTAGGGACTGCAGCCCACTAGTCTCCTCTGTTCATGGGGTTTCCCAGGCAAGAATACCGGAGTGGGTTGCCATTTCCTCCTCCAGAGGATCCTCCAGACCCGGGGATCGAACTTGCATCTCCTACATTGGCAGATGGATTCTTTACCACTATGCTACCTGGGAAGCCCCCATCCCACACTTGATCTTAGTCGAAAGGTCAAGAAGCGACACCTTATTCTGCCTCATCACTCACCAGCATGACCTGCTCACCATCCTCCAGGGACACTGGGCTGGCATGTCTGTGCCTTGGCCTGTATTGTTCTCTCTCTTTTAACTTGACAGTAGCCTTAGAGTCCAGAATTTCTAAACCACTTCTTTGATAACAAGCTCTTAGAGGACAGAGATGGGAGTTAGGTTAGTATATTATCATGATCAATCACACCTTAACAATAGGCGGATGACATGGTTAGATAGATAATTATTGATGGAGGGAAGTGTTGGCTAAATCACACTTCAGGCTTTATGAGGAAGAAAAAGCAAAGAAGGGAATTTCAATGCAAAGTAAAGTAAGTTGGCTTGGAAGCCTCAAGTGTAGATGTGTTCTCTTCTGTGTCAAGGAAAACACAGGTAAATAGGTGTGTGAAATGCACATGATTGACCAAAGAGCGAACTTGGATAGGAAACCAAAGAAGAACGAGATGGACCAGAAAAGAGGCTGTCAGTCAGTGAGGACGTAGAAGCTGATCCCAGGCACACCTAGGCTGTTAGAGAAGCTGGCATCTCTCTCCACACCCTAGTAGCAGCAATCTAGGCCACAATTTACATTTTACATTTGTGTTAGTGCTTAGTATTGGGTAGTGGAAGTGGTCGGTAGATTAGAGAGAAACAGACCGAGCAGCAGCAGTAGAAGAACAGGCAGGCATGCAAAATGGGCAACAAAGGGCAGATAGAAGTATTCGCTTCGGCTTTAAACCAACGTGTGTGTAATTAACAGCTCCAATTCATGATTTAATTTCCCCAACATATTACTCTTTATTGCAAACCCTTCATGGAACATTGTCATTTGGCTGTGAATCAGAAAGATGCTTCAAGACGGGCCTGACACAGTTTCCTTCAGTTGCTTGGGACTAAATTTGGTGCTTTTGACAGACAGCACCTGGATTGCAAAGCCTGAATGCCCTCCTCACCTCAGGAGTAGGTGTATGGAGGAATTTAGCTGAATAACACGGTGTGTTCTTGTTATTGTGACACTGCCTAGGGATTAGCAAGTCCACTTTGGGAATTGTGACTTTTGTCCCGTTCAATTATTCATCTCTCCACCAAGACCACCCACAATTGCTAATTAACACACATTGTAAAGAGATTCATGCTAAACAGATACCTTGATTTGCCTTCTTTCTCCCCTTCCTGGTTCAGAATTTCATATGGTAACGGCTTCCAGAGTCTTCTAAGGAAACTAGATGTGAAACAGAAACAAAAGCTAAATTCTCCGTGTGGACCCATGGCTGATTCATGTCAATGTATGGCAAAAACTACTACAATATTGTAAAGTAATTAGCCCCCAACTAAAATAAATTAAAAAAAAAAAGCTAAATTCTCCATTTCTCAGAGGGAAAACAAAAAACACACACATACACAGCAACCCCACTGCCAAAAAAAAAAAAAAAAAAAACCACTGAATTTCTTTAACTCTATCAATTTGGTGGTATAGAATGTGATACAGGCTGAGAGAAAACATACCTTGTAGACAGAGGGGAGAATGAAAATACTGGGATATTGTGAAATTCATTGAATATTCTTAAATTTTCATGGTAAGGTGTGACAGGTTCAGCTTCAATATTCATCTCTAAAGTACATATGAGCAAAAGAAGAAAAATTGGTCACAAGGAAATATGAATTATTTAAAAGATGACTCCACTCACACAAAAAGGAAATTAACAGCATACAGTTCTCTTAATAATTCAAACAAAATTCTCTACTTTCCCTTAATCAATTGTATGTTTTAAATAAAGTATTTTTCTGCTGGAAATATTCCAGTAATTTCTTCAACTGTCCACTCTGTGTACACACAGGCAGAAAGTACACATTCGAGAATGTTCTATAATTAATTTTAAGTGAAAGAACAATGTGCTGACAAGTAAAGTAGGGAGCCCATTATCTGAACAATTGGAACCTCACTTACAAATGTGGGTAAACTCTTTTTCCCCTCTTCTTAAACACACATATATCATGCAAACAGAAAAAGATATTTCCATTTGCAGAAGGGCTTTTTCATTTTGTACATCTGCAGACACAAAAAAAGCCATACTCAACCACAAATTAGATCAGGGAGCTAAAACAAGCTCATATTATAACAGGCCACAGGTCTGTGAAAAATATACTGTCTTTTGGGGTTGGAATTTTTTTATAGTAAAGCAAAGGAAAAGTCATTTTATGATAAAATATCATACCATCTGTTCTTGCATGTAAGAAAATTTGGCTGAACTGATCCAATTTACAGCAAGTTAAAATGGGTAGGTCTGAAATCCTTTCACCCTCAACCTTCGGTGGTTCAGCGTGTGTAAGAAAAATACAGTTGGGAGAAGAAGAGAAAATGTAGTAATTCTATTTTAAATTATTGGCCCAGTTCCTACACTTTGTGGCATGTACCTGGTATGTTTGGGAAAAAAACTCATATACTTGCATGCTTCTAGAAAGAATCACCTTTCATCTCCAGTTAAGTAGGTACCCCAGCCAAATGGTGCACGAATGCCTTAATTTTAATCTAGGAAGGAGGTTTGAACTGGAAATACTTAAAACCACAACTTTGAAATGGCATAGGGTTGTCTAAAATCCTACATTTCTGTGGTTATAAAATTGAGTAATGCTTTTAAGATTGTATGAAATTAACAGTTTTATTTTGCATAAGACATATGTTGATTCTTGAATCTCCCCAGCTTTTAGTTCTATTTAGTTCTTGAAAGGTACCATATATATGAAATCTACACTGTATGTATCAATGTATTTTGATGTTTTGTTGAATGTTCTCCAGTTCAAAAAAGTCGTAATATCCATGAATGTATTACTTTTATATTAAATCCAGTATATACCAAGGGTAGAAAAAAAAATCTAAACGGATAATTAAAACATTTGTTGGAGGAGAATAAAATAATGATGATGAGTCTATAGAGATTTAAAAATATATATATAACTTTAGCTCTATCTGTTTTTTTTCCCCCTCTTCAGTTCAGTCACTCAGTTCAGTCGCTCAGTCATGTCCAACTCTTTGAGACCCCATGAATCGCAGCATGCCAGGCCTCCCTGTCCATCACCAACTCCCGGAGTTTACCCAAACTCATGCCCATCGAGTTAGTGATGCCATCCAGCCATCTCATCCTCTGTTGTCCCCTCTCCTCCTGCCCCCAATCCCTCCCAGTATCAGGGTATTTTCCAATGAGTCAACTCTTCGCATGAGGTGGCCAGAGTATTGGAGTTTCAGCTTCAACATCAGTCCTTCTAATGAACACCCAGGACTGATCTCCTTTAGAATGAACTGGTTGGATCTCCTTGTAGTCCAATGGACTCTCAAGAGTCTTCTCCAACACCACAGTTCAAAAGCATCAATTCTTTGGCGCTCAGCTTTCTTTATAGTCCAACTCTCACATCCATATATGACTACTGGAAAAACCATAGCCTTGACTAGATGGACCTTTGTTGACAAAGTAATGTCTCTGCTTTTTAATATGCTATCTAGGGTGGTCATAACTTTCCTTCCAAGGAGTAAGTGTCTTTTAATTTCATGACTGCAATCACCATCTGCAGTGATTTTGGAGCCCCCCAAAATAAAATTCTGTCACTGTTTACACTGCTTCTCCATCTATTTGCCATGAAGTGATGGGACTGGATGTCATGATCTTAGTTTTCTGAATGTTGAGTTTTAAGCCAACTTTTTCACTCTCCTCTTTCACTTTCATCAAGGGGCTCTTTATTTCTTCTTCACTTTCTGCCATACAGGTGGTGTCATCTGCATATCTGAGGTTATTGATATTTCTTAGAGGATTGTATTATGATATTTAGCTATGAAAGAAATCTCAACTTTGAAAAGTCATCTAAAATGGAAGATTTGGCTTATATTTTAAGTAGATACCCCTTCATTCTCACATAACCACATATCTAGTATAACTTTTCAGTATAACTGCCTGCCAAATTTTACTTAAAGTTTTTAGCTTCTTAGTGTCTTGGAATAATCCTATATCTAAACCTACAGCAAATGCTTTGGCTCAAGGCATTAAAATAGCTGATAATGCAGATCACCCTCCCAAGGTCAAGGATCTAATATTTAGAACTAGAAAACTTAGTTTTACCCTCCTCCTAACTCAAGATGGGACAAACCAGACAGAATACATACTCACAATTTTACAGTAGGTGGGTTGTCATGTTGTAGATGAAACTTCATGCAAAAAAGCAAAGGGAAGTGGGAATATCCTTTTAGTGTTGGGATAATATGAAAGACAATGTGAATAATTTAGATTTGAATTATCTGGTTGGGCCTTAGTGCCAACTAAGTTAAGGGGATATATTATCATATGGCAGAACATTTATGGTGAACAAAGAAGAGCAGAGTTAAGATAAAGAGTTAAGATACCTGAAGGATTCATTTACAAACTCAGTTAATAATGCTTTCAGTCCTAATTACTGAGTTTGGCTATCTAAATAGTTGATCTATTTGCTGTATTATACAACTGCTTAATTCTCCACTCTGAGTTGTTGAGAAGATTCAACGAAATAGTATATTTAAAGAATTTAGTAGTATCTTCTCTACATGTTTACCTCTTTCCCACTTCACTAATATTGTATTAGTATTTCCCACTTCACTAATATTGTATAAACTAGTATTGGAGTTTCAGCTTCAACATCAGTCCTTCCAGTGAACACCCAGGACTGATCTCCTTTAGGATGGACTGGTTGGATCTCCTTGCAGTCCAAGGGACTCTCCAACACCACAGTTCAAAAGCATCAATTCTTCGACACTCAGCTTTCTTCACCGTCCAACTCTCACATCCATACATGACTACTGGAAAAACCATAGCCTTGACTAGACGGACCTTTGTTGGCAAATAATGTCTCTGCTTTTAAATATGCTATCTAGGTTGGTCATAACATTCCTTCCAAGGAGTAAGCATCTTTTAATTTCATGGCTGCATCAGCAAAATAAAACCAGCTTGGTCTACCAGGCTTGTGATGAGAACCAAATGAGAGGGTCTATATGAAGTTCCTTGAAACATCAAATAAGAAAGCACTGTACAAATACATGAGGATTATTAGCACTTGTCTGTTCCATTTCTGTTGCCAGGCAAAATCCTTGGCCACTTGCCCTGACCACAACATCCTCAACACAGGCATGGTGCAGGGTAGAAACCGGAAACAGGCCACTTTCACATTATTTTAAAATTTGCTATGAAATTCTGCCAAAACTTTATAAATACCAGCCAGGGCAATGGGGGTGTTGTACCACATTCTTTCCACCTCATGAGCCATTGTTTTCTGTTCTGAACTAATAAGTTAAAATGCACTGAGTTGCAGTTGCTTAGCTGGGTCAGCTTGTGAAATGCCTGCTATGTAATGCTTGATTCTAGCCAATTATCTTTAGTTCCTCTCTTTTATTAGTGTTAAATTTGAATTACAAGGGGAAGGCTGGGAGTGGAGTGTGGACCAGGCTCCAAAACCTTTAAGACAGTGAATTCATTTGTACTGTTTTACGATTCCTCTTTATAAACATCATTGGTTTTAGACCACTGCTGACATTTTCGACTACTCCAAACCTATCCTTCCCTTTCTTTTTGCTTTAAGTTTGTTTCCTAAAATCTGAAGATGAACTTTTCTGTTGCAAAGTTTGAAGGAAAAAAAAATACAACAATCTAAAGCTTGTAGTTAACAAAATAAACTGCAGATAAAACCCCTGAAGGTCTTGGCAGCAAATGTTTCCCACTAAAATGGGACTCTGCACTCCTAGTCTGAAACAAATTAGGAAGGAGGGGGGAAAAATCAACAGCTCTGGGGTGAAACTGGGGTTGGTGCTGCCTCATCATTTTTTAACCAAAAATAAAACAAGCAAATTTTGTGTAATGGCAGGTCAAAAAAAAAAAAAAAAAAAGAATTAAAAAGTCCCTCATCTGTTCAGTGTAATTACTAACAGAGTGCAGTCTTACCAGCTGCAGGGTTCATGGATAAATGGAGAGAACCATAATTTTCTCTCCCTGGGGTTAAACCTCCAAACTTGGAGACTGTGCCTCTATAGTACACTTCTAATATATCATGAGAAGCCAAGTTAGAATGTTTTTAGAATATATCTCTATTCTTTTCTTACCAGAATGAAATAATCATGTGTAAATACAAAACTTCAAGTTCTGGAAGAAAATGAAAAAACAGTATTATTTCTCCAACATCTTCCATCCTGATCCTCCGTGCTTTCTCTAATGATGGGTCCCCTGGTTTTGTCACCAAGAGATGGGTGAAACTGGCTGTACCTTAGACTTGTCGGTTGTTGCCAGCTTTCCCCAAATGCTCTCATTTTGCTACAACCAGGGAAAGTTTTTTGCTAGTTGTTGTTCAGTCACTAAGTTGGGTCTGACTCTTTGCGACCCCATGGACTGCAGTATGACAGGCTCCCCTGTCCATCAGTATTTCCCGGAGTTTGCTCAAATTCATGTCCATTGAGTTGCTGATGCTATCTAACCATCTCATCCTCTGCCGCCCTCTTTTCCTTTTGTCTTCAATCTTTCCAGCATCAGTGTCTTGTCCAGTGAGTCTGCATCAAGAAGCCAAAGTATTGGAGCTTCAACTTTAGCATCAGTCCCTCCAGTGAATATTCAGGGTTGACTTTCCCTAGTACTTTTCCCTTAATTTTCAAACCCAAGTGTACATTAAGGAAAATTTGGCCCATGTTTTCTGATTCATTTAAGCTTAGTTCATTGAACTTTTTTTAAATAAAAGATTTTTAGCATCCAAAAACCCAAGGGAAGGTTTTTTGAAAGCATCTTTAAGCTCTTATTTTATTAGCACAAGGATGTCAGATTTGGGCTGAAAGGAAATGGAATTTGTGCTCAAAAGTCCCAATTTGGGATTGGAGTTGAACTCATCAAATTCATGTGAGGTCTAAAGGAAAAGCAGAAAACTTTGTTTTTTTCACCTCTTGCTAGGTTTTTCTTAATGAGTAATTTCACCTTGTCATCAGGGTGGAAACATAGATTAATACAAGGGGGTAAGTATTCATTTCATGTAATGTGAATGGTAGGCTGGAAATGTGGAATAACAGAAACTGTCAAAAACTATTACGAGTATATACAAGATCTGCTTAACCATCTCACTATCTTTACACTTGACCCAGACAGAAGGATGTATATTCACGAAAAAGACAACTCACTAGTAGATGGACAGAGGTGAATCAAATAGAGGCTCCTCCTGGCTCCTCTGAGCCAGGAGAAATTCACGGACGATCCACCCCTGGACACACCATGTTCACCCCTCTTTGAAGATGCAAGAGGGTATTTTAGGAGGTTAAATCAAAGTCATCTTCTCCATAGCAATGAGAAGGATATTTCTAGCTCTCCATTTTTGTATCATCGTTGCAACAAACCCTACTGAGAAAAAACAACCAAGTTTTACCTGTTCATCTTCTCCATTCAGGAAATGATTAAAATTCAGGCCTGGAATGTTGGTGGCAATTTTGTATAAACAGAGATTTGGATTGTACCTGTGTAGACCAGTTGGGCTTCCCAGATGGTGCTAGTGGTAATGAACCCACCTGCCAACGCAGGAGGCGTAAGAGATCTGCATTCGATCCCTGGGTTAGGAAAATCCCCTGGACGGGGGCATGGCAACCCACGCCAGTACTCTTGCCTGGAGAATCCCATGGACAGAGGAACCTGGTGGGCTACAGTCCATAGGGTCACACAGAGTTGGACATGACTGAAGCAACTTAGTATGCATGCAGACCAATTAAAAAATATTGAACAGTATGCTCAGTTTCACCAATTAGAATAAGGAAAATCATTCAATAGCCTTGAGGGTTTTTTAAATTAATTATTTTTTAAAAAATTAAATTTATTTTTTAATTGGAAGAAAATTGCTTTACAATGTTGTGTTGGTTTCTGCCATTCAGCAGTGTGAATAGCCTTGAGTTTTCATTGGCCACCAGTAGATGTCTTGTAATAATTTCTGCCTCCAGCCATGTATTGCAATGTTGAGAGCTGAATGTATCAGAGTGAAAGGTCACAGTTCTCAACCAGGATCCATGATTTGGACAAGGTGTTATAAGAATTTCCCACTTTTTGCCAAGTTTTGTGTTATCTATCAAATAACACCTACATGGGCTGTTGCAAAATTAAATGAGTTAATAGATGGTGTTGGATTCAATATCTGGCATAAGTAAGGAGGCAGTAAATACTACTATCATATTTTATTCAATTTCAAGATCTTCTTACATTTTAATATTTTTGAAATTGGACCATGTCTTACAATAGACAGTATCTTGCTACTGTCCAGGTGGTAATTGTGATACAATTGTCATTGCCTGTCACATGTGTAAACATCAAAGACTGTAGCATCACAAGTAGCAGACTGATTGTTAATAACTTTCAAAAATTCCTGAAGCAATAGTGAGCAGTCTTTGTAATCATTAGGATCCAAATAGATATAGAGTGGGGGAGGAGAGATAACAAGTTAGGCATGTTTAGTTACATTCCTGAATTGGGAGTCAAGAGTAGGCTAATTCTTCATAATTGGAGAGCTGGTCTAGAAATCTAGCACCAATGGCATTTAGTTATTTTGTTAGAAGATAACTTCACAATCTGTCTTGATAGCACTGTGGACAATACTGGAGTTGAAAACTCAGATATGGACTTCAATGATTTGGAGTAAAAAAGTGCTTCAGTAGAGTCATGTTCTGAAAATAAGAAGTATCAGTATTCCTCAATTCATTCATTTGGCATAAACACACACACACACAACTAGAACAATAGATAATAAAAACTGATATATGTAGACTAAAATTATCCTCTCAGTAAGTATAAAGTAAATATTCTAAGTGATAAGAAAGCTTATGCCATAGTTTTCTTGGTAGTGGCTTTTCCATTTTTATTTGTTTGTAACAATACACAAACTAAAGATTTGACTTACAGTTGATGGTGTCTTGGATATAATAAAATATGGCATCAGTTTGGCAAGGATCCAGTGCAGAATGTGTTACTAGAATGAAACCTGGCGCACTTGGATCTTTGGAATACTTGCTAAATGTGGTGAGCATGGTAGGGTGGACTCTGAATGCTGTAACTTGTACCTACCATGCCATACTAACCTTCTGCATGCTTTACAATATCCAAGCTCCACCCCTACAGGAGGGTCTTTGTACACAATGACATTTATGCCAAGACAGTCTTTCCATTTCTGGGCATAGACCCAGAGAAAACCACAATTTGAAAAGATAAATGCACCTGAATGTTCACTGCAGCAGTATTTACAATACCTGAGACATGGAAGAAACCTAAATGTCTGCTGACAGACAAATGGATAAAAGAAGATGTGGTGTGTAGACACACACACACAACACACACACACACAAATACATTCAGACCATAAAAGACAACAATATAATGCCATTTGCGGCAATATGAATGGACCTAGAGATGATCATATTAAGTGAAGTCAGACAGAGAAAGATAAATATCGTATGATATTACTTATTCATGGAATCTAAAAAAATACTGATAGAGATGAATATAATTGACATAGAAAAAGTATGGTTTTCAAAGGGGAAGATTGGAGGAGGGATAAATTAGGAGTTGGGATTAACATACACGTACTACTATATAAAAAAATATTGTTAAGCAACAAGAACCTACTGTATAGCACAGAGAACTAGACTCAGCATTTTGAAATAACCTTTAAAAGAAAAGAATTTGAAAAAATATATGTATTACACACATATATATAGCTGAATATATATAGCGCGCACGCACGCGATAAAGAACAGAGTCCCTTTACTGTACACTCAAAACTAAACCAGCAATGCAAATCGACTACACTTCAATTAAAAAGGAAAAAGGTGTCCTTCTCTCCTGTACTTGGCCTATACTGCTAGATAGTGCTGATACTCACTCATATTTCTGCTTCTCCTCTACTTGGCCACACAAAAGGACCTCACTCGAAATTAGTCATGGCCGTGTGATTGAAATACACAGATAAGCAACATATTTCCCTCCCTGGCGAAAGCATTTAGGAACCAGCATTGTTTTCATTATTCTTTCTCCCTCTGCTGCAGCAAAGCAGGATGCATCATGTGGAGATAAGGATTTTGAGATAGATGGAAGTATCCTGGAATGCCAAACCATCAGGTAGAGATCAGCTGTCCTAGAGAAGGATCTGGAACCTGCCTGCCATGAATCATTCCTGTTCAAAGTGAAAGTGTTAGTCACTCAGTTATGTCTGACTTTTTGTGACCCTGTGGACTGTAGCCTGCCAGGCTCCTCTGTCCATAGGATTCTCCAGGCAAGAATACTGGAGTCGGTTGCCATTCCCTTTTACAGGAGATCTTCCAGGGATCAAACCTGGATCTCAACTATAGTTTATAGAAAGTTGCAATAAATATTAGTTCTTGTGATTTTAGACTTCTCTGGTGGCTCAGGTGGTAAAGAATCCACCTGCAATGCAGAAGACCTGTGTTTGATCCTGGGTTAGGAAGATACCCTGGAGAAGGGCATGGAAACCCACTCCAGTATTCTCGCTTGGACAATCCCATGGACAGAGGAGCTATAATCCGTGGGGTCGCAAAGAGTGGGACAAAACTGAGTGACTTTTTCTTTTCACTTTCACTTGTGATTTTTAAGAAAGCTTTATTTCTTTAAGTCATATGTCCTATTTTAGACACACACAGCCCCCTGGACCACTTCATAGCATCAGTTAGAACTTTTTGCTTTTCTGTGTGCTCACGTGATGAATGTGTGTCTCCCTGGTTTACTGAACTCCACGAGGGCAGGCCCCATGCTCACGTTTACTCAGTATTTTATGCCCAGAAGCCAATCCAATGATTACAGCTAAAAGATGTTCAGGGAATGTGTTGAGGGAATGCTATTAAACATTCAAACACATCTTTCAATTCCCAGAGGATTTTGAATCTGAATTGTCCAGGAAGATGGATCTGGACATATCATATAGATATTTGAAAAGAAGTGATAAAAGAAGCATCATTTCCACGACGGAATCAAAGAAAGAATTAAGGACCAGAATTAGGAACGAGATATTTGCTCTGTCGGTTAATAAATTCATCTTTCTTTCTTGGATTATTCTGAGGATGATGTATATTTTTATGCTTTTTAGTTCAGTTCAAACTACAACCTCCCTGGAACAAACAAAAACTGATGTGAAGTCCCTATAGATAGCACCATGATTAGCTATATCCTGCTAATTGTTGATGGAAAGACTTGAAAATTAAAACAACAAAACTAGTGATAACAGAAACCCTCCTGGATTCTCCTACTCTTCAGCCCCTGTGCTTTTGCAGTCAGCTGAATCTTTGCTATGAATAGCTTTGCTCTGTCCTTTTAACAATAATATCTTAAACTTTTATAGTGCCTTGTAGCTAAGCATCTCCAGACATTTTACAATAGCATTGAAACGAAAGCCAGTTCTCTCAGAATCGCCACAGGAGCTGCACTAAAAGCCAGCAGTTTGTGGCTTCATCCTGAAAACAAATGCAGGCTGGTGGGCTGATGGAATGCAGGACGACCCTTCTCTTCCATCCCAAGGTGGAACTTGCCCTTCACCTCATGCTAGTGGGAGGTGGGCGAGGAATGAGTATTCATAGCCTCGGAAGACTTGTGACCCACAGACATGAGCAACACTTAGTGAAGGCATAAAATCAGTTCTTTCCATTCTCAGAGTCAACATCCCTCAGACTTAGCTTTTTTTTTTTTGAATGAATTTATGGTGGAAAATTAGATTATTTGTAAGCACAATCAAATATTTACATGACAGAAAACTAATTTCCTTATTTAAGCCATCTCAAAATTTGTGCTTGGACATATGGGAGTATTGGAAATCTGCTCTTTCCTTATGCATAGGATTGAGTGTATATATATGTGTGTGTGTGTGTGTGTATATATATATATATATATATATATATAATGTATTTAATATGCATTTAATGTAACTTTATATATAGTCTATCTACACACATTCTCTCTCCACTGTCTATCTATCTATCTATCCATTATCTTGCCACTCTTCACATATTGTTAAAAAAAGGCTAGGTTAGGATTCTTTGAGTCATAATCCAGTTTTTTCAATTACAATGATCTAATGGATAAAGGATAAGATTCAAAGCCAGAACTACATTAGCAAAGTGAAGAGAGAATTAAGGCAATTATCTCAGTAATTAAGAGAACTGGACAAATCTTTTATTTGGCTGAGAAGTCTAAGGAAGTTGAGGCAAATGTAGGCTGGGGAGGCAGACACAATTGCATTTTCTGAATAAAAGCCTCCTTTGGCTAATTCACTTTGGTCATTGAACCAGAGTTACCCATTTTGACTTTTCCCTCTTAGCCTAAGTGAGGTGGAGGCTTTTGGTCATTAATAATTGATTATTTAGGAAAAGCTCTCTCTGAGCAGCTGCAGAAGAGAGCAGGGAATAAAGCTGTTTAACAACTCCGGGTTTTCTCGAGCACACCAGCACATTCCTTGAAGGTTGGCCATCTGGAATAATAAAGCGTACCATTCTAGTGGGGCTACAGCCAATCCCTACAGATTGAGTGTTAGCAGCGCTCTCTTTGTAATAGTGATGCAAGCTGTAGCACCCCTGCCCTAGGAAACCATCCAATGGGATTTCTTAAATCCCCTTTACGAGGACTTTTCACCCATGTCCCTCTGCATAAACCCCAGACTCTTGTTGGCTGACAGTTCTCCTCCCTGGCTGATGCCACACTCCAAGAGGGCAGACCTGGGGCACAACTGTTTTCTTTGCCTCCGTTTTTACCACTGAGCTCAAGTTCAGTTGTAGCTGCCTTTAAAAACGACAAATGTGTTCTAATTTTAGAGCATCATAGCAATAATTGTTTTTATTTCGGTGGTGAGGAAAAGTGAAGGAAAAACAGCTTGGGACTTAATAACCGCCTAGCCTGCAGCCATCGACTTTATTCATGAGATTTTTTATCTTCCCTCTCTCTCTCAGTTCACTTTTAGCATCTTCTTTAAGGCTTTAAGGCACAGCATTAAATTACCTTGCAAAGGTTATATGTTTATTTACAAAGAGCTGACTATGAATGGGCCAGAGGCTGGCTTTTGGCAGTAAACATCTTCTGCTCTCTAAACCACGAGGCCAGCTGAATAAAGTGATGTTTAGAACTTCAGACATAGTATAGTTTATGGCTTCATTAACAACCTGACCTGTATTGTGTACAAATTTCAAGAAAGTATGATGCCTATTTATTCTCCAAGGTGTGCTGCTTGGTGGTACTTTATTTTTACAGAGAAACTGTAACAATCATCCTTCAAGGTAGGAGTTTTCATTTGGATATAACAAATTGGGGGTGGGGGGGGAGCTTCCCAGGTGGTGCAGTGGTAAAGAATCTGCTTACCAATGCAAGAGGCGCAGGAGACGTGGGTTTGATCCCTGAATCAGGAAGATACCCTGGAGGAGGAAATGGCAACCCACTCCAGTACACTTGCCTGGAAAATCCCATGGACAGAGGAGCCTGGTGGGCTACAGTCTGTGGGGTAGCAGAGTCAGACACAGTTAGCAACTGAGCACGCATACAACAAATTAGAAATTCAGTAACATTTATACAGTATATATAGTAGCACATATTTGTGTGCTAACTATATGCATAGTCAGGTGGGTAGTCTTAACCTCACCCTAGATCACAGAAATAAAAAAAAAAAACTGACATGACAAGCTGATTCACAAAATAAACATTTTATTAGGGGCTCATTTATCTGTTCATTTCAAAAACCTGGAAATATATTTTTAAATCCAAGATTTTTAGACAAATATTTGAGTTCATTTTTCTAAAAAAGGGAAAACAGCTAAAGGGAAAATAGCCAATGATATGCTTAATTTTCTCTTTATAAATAGCCAAATATGGAAAACAGAAAAATCACAATCTTTTTTTGTCAAAATTAGTCAACATATCACTGAAAAGTAATATTTGTAATATGATGAATTTTGTGTGCATTTATTTGTGTGTGTGTGTGTGAATAGAAAAACACGAAAAGTTGAAAGTTAGGTCTGGGCTTTATTTCTGTAAATAAATATAAGTGAAAATAATCATCATAATGATAAGCACTAGCCTTTCCTCTTCATTCTGACACGCCATAATGATTTCAGCCCTTTGGGGGAAGCACAAGTTCCCATTGAACACACTGCATGTGTTCGCTCTTAAGTTCTCAAATGTGGAAATTTCTCTAGACTGGCCAGCGCATCCTTCCAGATCACCACCCTGTCTCCTGTCAGTCTTTATCACTCAACACCATATTAATTTGTACTTTCAATGTGTGTGCCTGTACGTTTATTTCCCCAATTATGCCAACAAGCTTTGGGAAAGCTGAAAAATTATCTTTATTGTATTCCCTTGCAGCATTTGGCTTTAACTACTTCCCTCCAAGGAGGTTCTCAGTAAATATTGTTCCTCGGATTGACTGATATTAAACAGCGATGTTAGATAATGATGATTTTGTGCTCAGAGCACTGTCTGGCACTTACTGTATATTCCATAAATGCTACAAATTTAGTCAGCTAGTTAAGGAAGCTGAAGAAAATAAAATATTTCAGTATCTTACTTGCTTGTGCTTAGTCACTCAGTCTTGTCCGACTCTTCGCAACCCCGTGGACCATAGCCCACCAGGCTCCTCTGCCCATGGGGGTTCTCTAGGCAAGAATACTGGAGTGGGTTGCCATGCCCTCCTCCAGGGGATCTTCCCAACCCAGCCTCCCACATTGCAGGTGGATTCTTTACTGTCTGAGCCACCAGGGAAGTCCATCTTCCCTTGCTTAACCCACATAAACGAGAATGTGATGGAAAGCCTTATTTGTCCTCTAAATAAAATGATCACTCCATCTTTCTCATGGATTTACTTTTTCCTTTGTTATGATCACTGCGTCCTTCTTTACCTAGTGCAAACCCCCGCGATCCGTCCAGTTCTCGCTAGTGGTCTCCGAGGACGGCTCGTACATTTTCCAGATTGCCGTGTAGAAGCCTGCCATTTCTTCGGTCTCCCACAGCTGTCTGTCGTGCTGGGGCTTCTCAATGCGAGCCGCTGTTCCCTGATGCTTCCCAGCTGCAGGAGGCTCTGTCTGATGACTCCTTTTGAGATTTTTATGGTTCATACCCTCACTTAGCAGGGTTCTGTTTAACTACACCATCCTAATCGTTGCAATTAAAAAAAAAAAATCATTAGAACCTTTCAACTTATGTTGGAATATGTAAAATTCTTGCTTGTGTAATGCCTAAAACAAAATGCTAAGCTGACAGATTTTACTTTTTCTTTGTGAGTAGATGTTTTTCCCCCCACTTAATTTTCAATTCATGTAGGAGAAACCTGCGAAGGGGCATGGCCTTAATGTCCTGAGGATAATTATGACCAATGAGAAGTTTTCCAGGAATTTTGTAATGGGCCAGGTCTGCACAAGACAACTGAAAAGTCAGCTGCCTGTGAACTTAAGGTGAGGTTACAAAGATAAATCGTGCCTCAGCTTGTTTTTCTCATTCCTTGATAATTTAATGGAGGCAAGTTTTCTTCTAAAAAATTCTTTGGGATTAAAATATATAGAATACACTACATAAAATAGATAACTGACAAGGACCCACTCTATAGCACAAGAAATTTAACTCAATATTTTGCAATAACTTGTAATGAAAAAGGACCTAAAAAAGAATTTATATATATTTTTATATAGCTATGTATATACACATACATATATATCTATAACTGAATCACTTTGCTGTATACCTGAAACTACACCAAACTGCATATCAACTATATTCCAATAAAAATTTAAAAAATAAATAGCTTGAAATTTCACTCAATAAAAATAAATAAAGATATAAAATAAAAACAAATTTTGTGCTTTCTTCCTGCTTGTTCTACAGTTCTTTTTCTTAATCTGACAGATCATCATAGGTTATATCTGTTAACACTCCTAATGAAATCTTTGCTTTTGAGAAACAGAAAATAGTTTTTATGGCTGGAAGTTTCCCATTTCCCAGTGAATTACATACTTTTTTAGTGGCAAGGAAGAACTGACCTAGCAATCCAGGGGTAAGCAGTCTCCATTGCAGAAAGAGGACTGTGCCCTAAAGCTCATTAAAGAGATTAAGCCTTCCCAAGGAGAGAAAAATTTCAGGAAAGATAAAGCAGAGAAATAGTGCCAGGAGCTGAAGATTGAAAGGATATCATGAGGAAAGAATATTCTTTGTGTTGATGCAACCTATTAAGTTATATTTGATTTGTGCAAGTTGTACACTGAGCGAATTTAGAGGGCATTATGCATCTCCTGGAGAAGGGAATGGCAACCACTTCAGTATTCTTGTCTGGGGAATCCCATGAACAGAGGAGCCTAGCGGGCCACAGTCCACGGGGTCACAAAGAGTCGAACACGACTGAGCAACTAAGCATGCATGCATCCATGAACCCATGTGAATTGTGTCTCCCAGAGATTTAGTTGCTCAGTGGTGTCTGACGCTGCAACTCCATGGACTGTGGCCCACCAGGCTCCTCTGTCCATGAGGTTCTCCAGGCAAGGGTACTGGAATAGGTAGCCATTCCCTTCTCCAGGAGATCTTCTTGACTCAGGGATAGAGCCTGGGTCTTCTGTATTACAAGCAGATTCTTTACCGTCTGAGCCACACAGTGCATAACCCTTAACCTTTCTTCATCGTATCTCATTGACCTGAAAATGATAATCATGAGGATAGTAGGAGGACTATGAAAGTGCCTAGAACAGAGTAACAGAGTAGAGAATTTAAGAAGTTATTTCCTTTCATGCAATACCTATGTGACAGGTATCAGACATCAAAGTGAGTACCCGGAAGCACTGATGACATGGATGAGGCTGCTCAGAGTTCTTTAGATCCAGATGTTCCTGGACTCAAACCCTCAGATGGCATAAAAGGGGGGAAGGGGAAGGGAAATGGTGGAATAAATCTCTTGGTCAAGTTGACGATGGCTGCTGCAAATAATGATTCTCCCCCATATCAATGGCTTAATACAATATAATTTATTTCTAGATCACATAAATTCCAAGGTGGTGTCCACCAAGAAGAAAGTCAGAGACCCAGGTGTTTTCCATCTTGTGACTCTTCATCAAACCTGCAGCTACCATGATTGCTCCAGAAGGGTGGAATGAGGGAAAAAAAACAGAAGGACTGTTGCTGGTGGCTTCCCCTTGGCCAACCTGAAAGTGGTTCGCATCCCTACGCTGACTGACATTGCTTTGGTGTCATCCCAGCCATATGTCCAGAGACACTTTCAAGGGAGGCAGTGAAACACAGGTGACCTGTGTGTCCAGAAGGAAGGAAAAAAATCAGTCTCTTTCATAGTTTCACCAGAAGCACCTGGATTTCATCTTTTTATCCTAGTCAATGTATCCTCCACAGGTTGGGTCTTCTGGATTCAGAAACCAAACTGCATTCCCACAGGAATTCTTTGCTTCTTAAACAACTTAAAACAAACTATTTAAAATCATGATATTTGTGTCTATGTTTGAGTTAAGCTTAACTAAGTTAAAAGCTAGATGTCTCTCTATATAATTTGTTTAGATTTTGTGATTCTTTAATGGAAAAATAGATCATCTATTTTAAAGAATTTTGACAAATGCCAATTTGTTTTTCTATCAGACTGTAAGAAAGAATCCTATTTTCCCGGGTTTTCCTGATTTCTGATCGTGTTGAAGTGCATGGAAAATATACACTGGATTCTCTGTCACTCTTGTAACACCACACTGAGGATAAAGAAACATGTGAGACACCTCTCAATTGTCTTCTCCACATTTGCAAAGAATTTCTTTTACTTTTTGAATCAGTTTGGTTGACAAGCAACTAAGTCTTTTCTGTCTCCTCCTTCCCACCACATTAAATCTAATACTCTGAAAATACAGTATTACAGAAACTTATCTGCAATCTCTGTTCTGCCCACACTTCATTTACATCTTCCTTTTGAAATACTAGCAAAGGAATCTTTGCTAGAAAATAGTAAATCTCGTATGTTTAGCCAGAGGGCCTTGAATTCATCAGTCTCCTTCCTTCCCTCCCTCCTGTTTCTTTTGTTCTTCCTTCTTTCCTTTCTTTCTTTCTCTCTCTCTTCTTTCCTTCCTTCCTTTTTTTCTTTCTCAGTTTCTTTTTCCTTCTGTTTCTCCCTCTCTCCTTCCTGCCTTCTCTCAGTCACTTTTGCAACTGAACTTGTGACCTTAGGGAGCTAGGTGTCTTGCTCACGGGCTGTTTTATTTTATTTTATTTTTTTTTTGTTTGTTTTATTTTTTATTTATGTCTTATTGAAGCTTCAGACTGAGATTTTCCTGGGCGGTGCTCCATGTCCAATCACATCACGTTGCCACTTGTGGTTCTTTCTGCAGGCCTTGTGCCCATCGTGGTGTTGGGTTTTTCTGCATGACGATCTATTTTCCTCTTTGCCTGTCTTGAGTATCATCTCCCTCAATGTCAGCTTTGAACATTTTAATTCCCACCTTGTCTCTTATCCTCTTCAGAAATTGCCTTAAAGAAATACAATTTTATAAAAGTAAATGAACTTGTCATCACGCTCCCAGTTTAAATGCTTTTCCCACACCTTGAAAAGCTTTACACCTACAGCACTTAAATATGTTGTGCATTTAATTAAAGGTGGTGTTTGCTGTCATTTCTGTAAGTCATCAAGCAACAGGCTCTTAGACACAGAGTCCCCTGTTACAACACTGCTTCAATGGGAAAATCAGATTCTCCTTACATCATTGTGAATTACAATGCCTTTTCCAGGAACATAACTCATGGTAAATACAGGCACTGCTTGTAAACTTAGTGAGCTGCTCCTTCCTTTTCAGCAGTGAGGGTTAAAACAGTGGGCATGGTTTTTAGAGAAGAACTGCTAAACGCCTAGTGTTGGAAAGAGGAACTCTTGGAAGTTCCTGCTGGGCGGGTCTCTGGCCACTCTGAAGAGATATTGCTGGAAAAACTGCATTCTTCTTGTCCTGCTTCTTTGTGGTCTGATCCTGGATTGGCCCATCTGAAAAGTGTTTTGCTGAGACCATGTACACATGTCGTAGCTGAAGTAATACCCTGCAAGTGTCCGCAGAGCACAAGTTGAGCATGAACCTTCTGGGGACTGATAAATTCTAAAATGACTTTGTGAATGTTGACTTTTGGCTTGATTCGGTTTGAAAGGCATGGACCGTGCTCCGTTTCTCTTCTAAAAATACTCAAAAGACCAACTCCAGTCTGAAGTTATCATAAACGGCCATGTCAGTTATAAAATTGTGGTCCACTTCCTCTGGGGCATATTCAGGTAAAAATATTGAACTCTTCACACTAATATGCGCTAAGATTCAAGAATCTAAAAGCCAGTGAGACCATTTCTGCTTTCCACCAGCTCATATACCTAAATGGGACTTATTAAAGGGGTGAAAGATATAAGCAAACATATTTATAATAAAATAAGATAATGCAATAAGAAGAAAAGTGTAAAGTATAACTTAGAAAGTTCTTTAAAAGTCCGGGTACACTAGAGATACATCCAGGATGGACAAAACAGACCTCACCCTCCTTATCCTGCATCCATAGATTACTCAAGGCGACATTCAACCTGTAGGGTAGAAATAAACTTTCCCCACTATTAGGGGCTTCCCAGGTGGCTCTAGTGGTAAAGAACCTGCCTGACAATGCAGGAGATGTAAGAGATGCAGGTTCGATCCCTGAGTTGGGAAGTTCCCCTGGAGGAGGGCATGGCAACCCACTCCAGTATTCTTGCCTGGATAAACCATGGACAGAGGAGCCTGGTGGGCTACGGTCCATAGGGTCGCAAAGAGTTGGACACTACTGAAGCAGCTTAGTACACACAGCAGTGTTACACTGGATTATGAAAATATATCGAGTCGGTGCAAATGACCTACGTGTGTAATTTAGCTTTAATTCCATGAATTACTATGAGGCTGCGGAGTGGCCATGGGCTATTCTTCGTTTAGCCACAAGTAGAAGTTAACACAACTGATGAACATGGGGTGTTCAAACCCATATATGTACATACTTAGGCCAGAGCTGAACCTGGGAAATCTCTTTCTACATCTTTCTCATCTGAAACAGTGTAATACTTCTTACAGTTCAATTTTAGCCAACTTAAAAAGGGAAACATTCTTTGAACTTGAGTCTACTTCCATTCAACCATCTGAAATAAATTCTTTCCTTTTATTCATTCAGTCTCCAAGGACTGTTCTATGAGTGGATGTCATGTTTTGTACCTGGCCCTGTGTCTCACATGTTTGGGGACCTCACTCAGCACAGGATGAAGGAAAGGTGAGTGAAAGGGTGAACAGATTCGCCAGCACTGAATTTCCATGTTATCATCTCTGCAAGAACCCATCAGCTTCCTCCTATCCCCATTAGTCTGTGGCTCCCTATGAGGAGTTTGTATTATTACTAGTTAGTTATCTTCCATTCAAAGTCATGGGTAAGCCATCTAGTCCTTGAAAACAATTTTCACAAAATGTTCTTTCTCTTCTTTGCCAAAATCTCAAAGAGGGAAATAAGAGGAAAGGAAGAATTTAAATATGATAGTAAAACTTTTGTGTATGCCCTTGGTCTCCCTGGGATACGCTTGGTTTCCTCCTTTCCCCTTCTGAGTGGATAGACACAGAAAGAATTACATTTGAGGTTTTTACATGGATGAGTAACATCTGTTTTAACCTGAATGGTTCAATGTGTTTCTGAAGAACCATGTTTACAGAATTAATTTGGTTGTAAATATGAGAACAAATTTAGGCTACAAATTTAACTTGGTTTTTCCCTAAGGCAAGCTAATTCATAAAATCTGAAATATTGTTTTGGCCATGAAGTAATCTTTCCTCTAACTTAATAAGTAAATGGAAAGAGAAAACATAATAAAGCTCAAATCACAGCAGCTAAAAAGTTAACACCTTAGTGGTGAATAGCCAAAATAAGAAAGAATGGGCTGTTGCCAGCAGGCAAAAGGTCCCAAACCTGTTAAACCTCTTTCTTAGAGCTGTAACACTTTTCTTTCAAGTTATTCAACCTTTCACCCAATAGGTTTCTTTCTGTGACCTTTGAACCATAGTTATTTGTTTAGCATTGTGGTAATAGAGTTTGGAAATCTGAAAAACATTAAGTTAAATGCAAGGGTGTTGAGAAGGTGGAATTCTTTAAGTGAGCTGCAGAAATTCTATCTGGTAGATTTAAACTTTTTTTTTTTGTCTTCATTGGAGTGAGGGAAAAGAAAAATATTGTGGGTCTTTGGAAACATCAAAGTTTTCTTTTCTAATAAAAGGAAAGAATGTTATTGATGATATGTCTGTGTGAAGAGTGAAGAAAAGTAATGATATCTTTTAGCATCTCATTTTTAAAAAATTATAAAAGTAAAAAATTTAACAGACCAGTCAAAATTTTAATTGAAGTTAGATATACTGTCAATAATCCTCAGCCTGGAAAATATACTTTAATATTCATATGATCATAATTTCCAATCTGCAAGATTACTAA
The DNA here is from genome assembly GCA_024291935.2 of Okapia johnstoni. Taxonomy (NCBI): domain Eukaryota; kingdom Metazoa; phylum Chordata; class Mammalia; order Artiodactyla; family Giraffidae; genus Okapia; species Okapia johnstoni. The sequence goes on from CM044326.1 coordinate 9,279,342, forward strand.
ATGCTCAAGATTCCTACAGAAGTTTCTCCTTCTTTGCTGTGCTTAGTTTGATGAATTTGTTTCGTTCTTCCTTCAAATGTATATGTAGATAAAATTTAGACCCTTATATTATGATTCTTTTGAAATAATATTAGCTGTGTGTGAAACTTTGTGTTCAATTTAATAATGTTGTAATATAATTATATTAAATGTACAGGTTTATTACCCCCAAATATCATGATTAAAGAGTGCAAACTTGAGAGTCAGTGTCAGTAACTTTTTCTTTACAATAATTATGAGCATTTAGAATACTGCCCTTTCATTCACATTTTTAGCTTCATGTATCTTTGGCCTTTCTGCTGCCAGAGTTTTAGTGCTAAGACTTTTCTGGATTATTATTAATAATTTGAGATTTAATATCTAATCGACAAGAGAGGAGCTTCTAATTTTTTGGTCAGGCAATGAGGATTGACAATGGTCAAAACTGTTATGTTATAATCTTCTGTGAAAGTAACCAAATAAAATATTTTGCAATACCTCTAGTAGTGTCAGCTTTAGAACTGTTTTTGTCTGGAATAATTTGAAGGATACAAAAGTGTTTCTGATCTCTAATATCTGTGTATCTGTCTGTCTGTCTGTCTATCTACCATCTACCTATATTCTTCTTAAAATTATTTTATTTATTTTTGGCTGTGCTTGGTCCCTGTGACGGCTCGGGCTTTCTCTGGTTGCGGTGAGGGGCTCTTGGCTGCGGGGTCCAGGCTTCTCCTTGCAGTGGCTTCTCCTGTGGTAGAGCAGGCTCTAGGGTGCCTGGGCTCAGTAGTTGAGGCATGTGGGCTCAGCAGTTGCGGCTCCCAAACTCTAGAGCACACGCTCAGTAGTTGTGGTGCATGCACTTGGCTGCTCCGAGGCACGTGGGGTCCTCCTGGATCAAGGATCAAACCTGTGTCTCCTGCATTGGCAGGCAGATTCTTCACCACTGAGCCACCAGGGAAGCTTGTACCCTTGTCTGAATCTACAGTACTCAGTCCCTTCATTTACTTACTTATTCAGAAAAATGTGTGGAGCATGTATCCTATGACTAGTACTATGCAAAGCACTAGAGATCAAGACAGACAGACAAATCTCAAAGAGCTCCGGATTAAAGCACTAAGTGTTAGTCACTCAGTCTTTGTGACTCCACGGACTGTGGCCCGCCGAGCTCCTCTGTCCATGGAATTCTCCGGGCAAGAATACTGGAGTGGTTAGCCATTCCCTTCTCCAGGGGATCTTCCTCACCCAGAAGTTAAACCCAGGTCTTCTGCATTGCAGGCAGATTCTCTACCATCTGAGCCACCAGGGAAGCCCTAAAGCACTGAAGACCTTGGTTAAATATGAAGTCCGATAGATGACGATATTAGGCCCTCTAAGGAGCTGTGGGTCTATATAGTGTACTGTCAATGATGCTAGATCTAAAGTAATGATACCTGGGCTTTAGGCCTATGGCTCGTCCCAGTTTGCACTAACTATCCTATGAAACACCTAAGATGGGTCTCTTTACTTCTCACCCTCCTCTTCGGTCAATTCTGCATCCATAAAGTCTTAAAGGAGCCCTGGAAAAACAAAGGCATCCAGGCACTCCCCGGCACGAGCGTGCTCTTCCTTGCATCCCCACGTTGTCTTTTGTGAGCCTGCAGCCTCACGTGGGGTACACTGGTGAGATATTTGTTTAAGTGTCATTTTCTCCCATCTTCTCACCTCTGTATCCCTAGCTCCTAATGCGAGGCCAAGAATGTAGTATGAGTCAATAAATATTTAAATAAATAACTGACAGGAGCAAACAGAAGGGAAAGGAACAGGGGAAAGAGAAACAGCATGAATCTGGCAGTGATTATAATCTTACCTAAAAAGATGTCTTATGTGTTTTCCATATTTTATTCTATAGTAGAAATCTTGTGCTTTGGTGGTGTTTATTACTGAAGGCAGCTTTCACTGCCCATATGGCCGTGTAACTCTATTAGAGTCTGCTGTATGAATGGATGAAGGACATATCGAAACAGAGAACTAATGTATACACGCCCAGTACCCCATGGCACACGTAAGAGCAAATGCTTCCCTTCCAAGTCCTCATTCTACTGGTGATTTACTGACACATGGCATCAGTTGTCTTCAGGACAACAAATAATCTAATAATCTGAAACTTGTTTGATCACCTGGATAAAACTCCCAGATTGTTATGCCTACTGACATTAAACATCTAGGTCTTTTCAGATATTGATTACATTGCAGTTTCTACACACACAATTAGTTTCACCATTTTTACAAATCTCTCCAGTGAGTTTGGTCAAACAACCAGATAAGTCATCTAAGAGATTAATTTGTCTGATGTGCTTTATGTAATGTGTGCCTAATAAATATTTGTTGAGTTAGTGTTTTTGCTGAGTTAATGTATTTGAGTAAACTAGGAAGTCTCTGAATATCAGAAATTCCATGAGAAAGGGTGACTGGGTTGTCAACTGGATATTTTCAAATGAGTTGTCTTCAGAGAACAATATCCACTCTTAAGCTTGGGATAAATGTTCATATGCTGAACAAATAAATGCACGTATCAATTTCACAATCCATGAATGCAGATACCAATAAAATATAGAAATAAAATCCACCAACATTTTTGAGGTATATTCAGTGCTCCTAAGATCTTTGTCCAAGGATTAGGCATCCCTAAGGATTAGGGAGATAAGGTTTCAAGTTTTCATTTGTTTTAGGAACTTCTTTTTGACTTTAATTCTTATGAACTCAACAGCAACCTCAGGAGTTAATGCTCTTGAAGGGGAGACAACGCTATATATTCCAATTCTATCAGTCACCATAATCTATAGATGCTTCTCAATATATCATATTGACAGACTGCAACATTTGTATATATTGCTGCTTAAGGAAAATACATGCACAGGCACATAGACTTGTTGGGTGAACATGCTTCATTGTTATGGAAAAAAAAATTGCAATCCAAGCTATTTCTTATATTTTTTGTTCAAATCAATTAGAGAGCAACATCAAAGAGATTGGTATATTTGCTGTGCTAGAATAATATTCGAAGTTTAAACATTACTATGTGATTTTAGTAAAGGATGAGTCTATTTATGGATTTATTGAGGGCAAACTAAGGGCAATTGTGGATTTTCTTTCTTAGATGAAAAAAAAAAAATTATCCTAGCTTTAAAGAACCATCTGTCTATCCTCTTTCCTCATGGGGTTTTAAAAATGTAGTACCAAGGAATTTCATTGATCCTATTTTACATCCCCAAGGATTTCTCCATGTCCTTTCCCAAGTATTTGCCATTTCCCATGAAGCTATATCCAACTTTTTAGTACACAGTGTCCCATTCTTGCTTAATCCCACCATGCATCTATTCTTAGCTGTAGTCTTATTCTTAGCCATAGTCAGATTTTCTTCTAATGAGTGGCTTTATACTGCCCCTCCCATTAATTAGCATCATTATGAAATATGACTAAGATTATATCAAAGGAATTTACAGCTCACTGATCTTTAGAAGGTCACTTCTTAGTTGTAATTTTTTAAAGCATTCAATGCCAGTCTCAAACAGAATTATGACTTCTTCACTGAAAAATTCTAGTTTGCTTGTCTCCTAGTATTTTCATCCTCACTTTAACTTCATGCACTTGTGGTCTCAGAGATCCTCTTTGTTCCCTATATATATTCTATTCTACTGATATTTACTTTGTCATTGATTTCTATCAATAACACCTTGGTAACTTGTTTTCACTTGTCATGTGCTTTCCCTTTTCAACTAGATGACGTGGGTTTGGATCTTCAAGATTGCTCTACTGTTTAGACAAATCTCTTAATTGAGTCTGCAAATCTCTACTTACTCTAAGCAATTCTCTGCACAGCTACCTAAAATACAGCTCAGAAACTCTCATTTTTCCAGACATGATCTGAGAAATCTTTTGGATTCCATAACATACATGAAAGTGACACCTTACCTCGTGACTTCCCAGTGCAGTTTGATTCTATGGATATCTCCGACTGTACCAAATACCTCTCCTGACCTTCAACCAGCGCCCAAGTTGTGTTTCTTCTCCTCCGGTGTGGATAGAGCCTGCTGAAGGTTTGAGAACTGGAAATGATCATCCATTACTATCCTCCCTACACAGAAGACGGCTTCAGTAAGAAGCTCAAGTACATAGGAAAGATGAAAGTCTTTGCGGTCAGACAAACCTGGGGATGAGTCCCACTCCCCGTCATTTCCAAGTTATGTCAATTTAACTGGAAAATGGAGATAATCCAGCCCTTGAGTGATGAAGTGAATGTCCATGTAAAAGTATATTGTGGAAGAATGGAAGCATTTATTAATGAGTATCCTTTGTGTAATGATCAAGTTGAAGAAGAGAAAAAGAAACATTATGAGTTCTGTTGTTGACTGTGCTGTGACAGTCTGGCCAACAGGGTACAGTGGGCCGGGTCTGGTAGCCGTTTAGGCCAGTGGTTCAGAGAGGTCTAAGCTCCAGTCTGCTGCCCTAAGGGCTCCTGATTAGCAAGAGTCTTGACTTTTGTGTGAGATTTCCATGCCCTGGAAATTGTTTTCACTGCCAAATAGCTTCTCATTAGTTTTTTTCTTCTAAATAACATCTCACTTCAGATTTGCTCAGAGCAGCAGATCAAAGAAAGTGTGTGAACTTTGGCCAGGGCAGGAGGCAAAAGCAGGAAGGGTGGTGACAAAGTGAAATGCATTTTCCAAACTGATTTTGTCAGGGCTGAAGGCTTGTGAAGAAAGATCGTGCCCATCCTTTTATTTCCCTTCCATTCATTAAAGTCTGCTGCTACCTGGAAAAAAAAAAAAATCTAGTCAAAAATAGAAACAGGAAAACTTTTATTTTGCTCCTTCCTATAAATACAGATTGCCAAAGTAGACTGTTCCTATGAAACCTTTAGTAAGCAGAAATTGTGTAACGCCAATAAGCAGTTACTTTAGGACAAACTTGATAATGGATGCATAGAATAAATCAAGACAAAGCCCAGATGCTCACAGATACAGTTCAGAGCTATGGCATCTTGACACTGAGATGCTGAGTGCAGTTCCTGGGGAAGGAGCTTGGCAGTGCCACTTTTATGCTTAGGATGTGTGAAGTCTGTAATGGTTCACTAAAAAATACATATTGAACTCTGTTTTTGCTTTTTGTCTTTGTTGGGGTTGGGGGAAGTAAAAAGTAAATTCCATTTTGGGTTCTTTTGGTTGTCCAAAACAAGAACTAATAAAAGTCTTTAAAAAAACAAACAACAAAAAAACAGGAGCATTGTAAAGCAAACTTTCAAAAAGTCAGGGATATCTACTGGAATCAAAGTGAGTTGAGTACTTTAATTAAATGTATAGTAAATATGTAAGTCTGATTGGTTAAAAACACATGGAGAAATTAATTGGAATCTCCACTTATAGAGCATATATAATAATAGTGACATGTACTGTTTTGCTTTTCCAAAGTAAAGGTGCTTTGTTCATTACATTTGGCCCTCATGATCCACCCTACTCATGAGATGGAATCAGTTCAGTTCAGTTCAGTCACTCAGTTGTGTCTGACTCTGCGACCCCATGAATCACAGCACGCCAGGTCTCCCTGTCCATCACCAGCTCCCGAAGTTTACACAAACTCATGTCCATAGAGTCGGTGATGCCATCCAGCCATCTCATCCTCTGTTGTCCCCTTCTCCTCCTGCCCCTAATCCTTCCCAGCATCAGGGTCTTTTCCAATGAGTCAACTCTTTGCATGAGGTGGCCAAAGTATTGGAGTTTCACCTTCCTTCCAATGAACACCTAGGACTGATCTTTAGGATGGACTGGTTGGATCTCCTTGCAGTCCAAGGGACTCTCAAGAGTCTTCTCCAACACCACAGTCCAAAGAATCAATTCTTCGGCACTCAGCTTTCTTCACAGTCCAACTCTTACATCCATACATGACCACTGGAAAAACTATAGCCTTGACTAGATGGACCTTTGTTAGCAAAGTAATGTCTCTGCTTTTAAATATGCTATCTAGGTTGGTCATAACTTTCCTTCCAAGGAGTAAGCGTCTTTTAATTTCATGGCTGCAGTCACCATCTGTGGTGATTTTGGAGCCCAGAAAAATAAAGTCAGCCACTGTTTCCACTGTTTCCCCTTCTATTTGCCATGAAGTGATGGGACCAAATGCCATGATCTTAGTTTTCTGAATGTTGAGCTTTAAGCCAACTTTTTCACTCTCCTCTCTCACTTTAATCAAGAGGCTTTTTAGTTCTTCTTCGCTTTCTGCCATAAGGGTGGTGTCATCTGCATATTTGAAGTTATTGATATTTCTCCCAGCAATCTTGATTCAAGCTTGTGCTTCCTCCAGCCCAGCCTTTCTCATGATGTACTCTGCATATAAGTTAAATAAGCAGGGTGACAATATACAGCCTTGATGTACTCCTTTTCCTATTTGGAACCAGTCCGTTGTTCCATGTCCAGTTCTAACTGTTGCTTCCTGACCTGCATACAGGTTTCTCAAGAGGCAGGTCAGGTGGTCTGGTATTCCCATCTCTTTCAGAATTTTCCACAGTTTACTGTGATCCACACAGTCAAAGGCTTTGGCATAGACAATAAAGCAGAAATAGATATTTCTCTGGAACTCTCTTGCTTTTCGATGATCCAGCGGATATTGGCAATTTGATCTCTGTTTCCTCTGCCTTTTCTAAAACCAGCTTGAACATCTGGAAGCTGGAACATTCCATCTAAAATGGCATAGGGATCATTAAAAATGAAAATGGTATTTCCCCCAAACATTGATCTCTTTATTACGATTTGGCTAAACAGTTCTTTCCAATAGCAAGTACATAGGAAAATCACATTTTCTTTTGAGTAAATGTGATTTTTCAAAGCACAAAAAATATTCTAAGTATATGTAAAATTTTTATTATGGGTGAAATTTAATACTGTTTCTGTTCAAGAGAAAATGTTTAGAAAATATAAGATCACTATGAAAATATGAACTAAAATTTTCTCATTTCATTTCTTTTCAATTATTGGTGCATTCCTTCTGCTATATAGTGTATATGTATATATGTGTGTGTGTATAAAATCAAAATATCCATGGTTCCTCTGTTTGTTTCCATCTAACAACATGTATTTCTTTGAAATACAATGTCATTCTTTGAAAACAAGATGTTTGATGATTTCATAATTTAACATAATAATACAGTTAACTGATCTCTTCATGTTGCAAATTCAGTTTTAAAAAAAAAAACATTTTTACTATTATCATGTCTTTTAGTTATTTTAAACGTTTATATTCAACACCAGAGGCTAATGTTTTGCAGTTAAACTTTTGTATCAGGGGGTATACATTAAAAAAAAAAATGTATGTGTTGCATCTAAGAACATTTTCATTTAATAAGTTCACAGTTGGCCAACAATCTCATCAGATCGTGTTTTGAACAGCTTAACACTTTTCATTCACAAAACAAACATGTAGAAAAAGATCACTGTTGTGTGAGAACCAGGAACTTCTTCACGAAACTCTGCACATGATGATTATAACCTAGAGGAAAAGGCCAGGAGAGGAAAAGCCAAAAAACTTACCCAGGGGACTTGTGGGCACACAAGCACATGAGTTATAAGGAGTAACTGAGCACCAGGTGAATTAGGAGTGACGTAATACAATTTAAGGCCTCTCTTATATTCTCACCCATTTCTTGGCTCCCAGATGACCAAAGAGTCTCTCATCACTCAAGCTCTTTGCTTCCTTTGGACCTGGGTTTGGTCTCCTTTATTGTTACACATTATAGTACTATCAGTACATTACACTCAGGAACTCATTGAGATCAATATGTTGGTTGGGCTAAATTCTTTAATAGCAAGATTAAACTATATATCTGCATTATCATGCATATTCAGACAACTGTGTTGAATGAATGAATGCATTTTCTGAATTATTAGCCACTGAAGAATTTTCAATGACCAGAGCAAGTTGATGAAAATTTCTCACCTTTTCTAGAGTTCTTGATTCTACCTCAAGTTATCCCTGAAAAGGGATTGTTATTGTTCAGTCGCTAAGTTGTGGCCATCTCTTTGTGACCCCACGGACTGCAGCATTCTAGGATCCCCCGTCTTTCACTGTTTCCCGGAGCTTGCTCAAACTCGTGTCCATTGAGTCAGTGATGCCATCCAACCATCTCACCCTCTGTTGCCTCCTTCGCCTCCTGCCCTCAATTTTCCCAGCATCAGGATATTCTCCAATGAGTTAGCTTTTCATATCAGGTAGCCAAAGTATTGGAGCTTTAGCTTCAGGATCAGTCCTTCCAGTGAATATTCAGGCTTCATTTCCTCTAGGATTGACTGGTTGGATATCCTTGTTCTCCAAGGGACTCTCAAGAGTCTTCTCTAGCACCATAATTTGAAAGCATCAATTCTTAGCCTCCTTATGTTCCAACTCTCACATTGGTACATGGCTACTGGAAAAACCATAGCTTTGACTATACAGAACTTTGTCAGAGAAGTAATGTCTCTGCTTTTTAATACACTGTCTAGTTTTGTCATAGCTTTCCTTCCAAGGAGCAAGCATCTTTTAATTTCATGGTCACAGTCACCATCTACAGTGATTTTGGAGCTCAAGAAAATAAAGTCTGTTTCCGTTGTTTCCCATCTATTTTCCATGAAGTAATGGGACTAGATGCCATAATCTTAGTTTTTTTTGAGCGTTGTTTTAAGCCAGCTTTTTCACTCTCCTAGTCACCTTCATCAAGAGGCTCTTAGTTCCTCTTTGCTTCCTGCCATTAAGGTGGTATTGTCTGCATATCTGAGACTATTGATATTTCTCCCAGCAATCTGAAAAGGGATAGTGGGACAAAAAAGACTAGCTCCTTTGCAATTATGCTTTCTTATTTGTCTATAGAATTTCTCTTTTTATATTCTTGTTTTTTTGTTAAAAAGATAGTGCATTTGGCAACAATTTTTTTTATTATAACAGAAAGTAGAATCTATTAAAAAGGTTTTATGCCAGATTTTCTGGTGGAAATAAGAAGCTACAACTTACTTTTTTCATTTGTGTTACATATATCATTTAGAGAACAATCTGACTCTTCAGAAAGTCTCCCTTGTGAACAGTATCTTGGTTGAGTCACCATGATAAAGGTTAAAATCATCAGTTAAGTTTTTCAAAATTCAAATTTTATTTTAAAGTATTTATTCATTCAACTATTCACTTTTTCATTCATTCAGTATAGACAAAATATAGTGCTTCATAAAATTGGTGAAGGAGAAAGCAAACATAATTTAATTATTTGCCTGAAGAAAATGAGTCCTCATCAAAATTTTATTTTGATATTAGAATAGAAATTTGAAAATTGATAGAAAACTGAAAAACTGAGGCAGAGTTTCTATGAATCTTATACCCAGTTCTCCCTATGATTCACATCTGACCTTAGTATGATAAACTTGTCACAATTAATGAATCAATATTTATACATTGTAATTAACTAAAATTATGCTTTATCAGATTTTTTAAAGTTTTTAGCCAATGTCCTTTTTATACCAGGCTGTAACATTATTCTCTCATAAAGCAGATTTTCCCCTGTTTAATGACCTTTCAAGTTTCAGGAGTACTGAACATGTATTTTGGGTGGCTTCTCAGGTGGCTCAGTGGTAAAGAATCTACCTGCTAATGCAGGAGAGGGAGACACAAGTTTGATCCCTGGGTCAGAAAGTTCCCCTGGAGCAGGAAATGGCAACCCAATCCCGTATTCTTGTCTGAAAAAACCCATGGGCAGAGGAGCCTGGCGGGCTGCAGTCCATGGGGCTGCAAAGTGTCGGACAGGACTGAGTGACTGAGCACTCTTTCTCTTCTGGTCGTGTATTTTATGGAATGCTGCTCAACTGGGATTTATCTGATGTTTTTCTTGTGGTTAAACTGGAATTACAGGTTTTGGGTAAGAAGACAATCCAGAAAAAGTGCCCTTCTCATCACATCTTATCAAAGGTATCTGCTGTCAACGTGACTCATCAGATTTCTCTACTGTAAAGTTACTATTTTTCCCCTATTTTCATATTATTCTCTTTGAGAGAAAATCACTATGTATGGTACACACTAAAGGAATGGAGAGTTATGGTCCACCTCACTAAGAGTGGAGCATCACATGAATTATTTGGAATTCTTCTACTTGGGAGACTTGTCTATTCTTTTTTACTTACTTATTGACTTATTTACTTTTTGCATATCGATAGCCAATTATTCTTACATTGCCTGTTGAGATCATTATCTTTTAACCATTGGATTTCCTTTGCATTTTTGTAAAAAAAATATCAGTTGTCTATATTTGTATGGGCTTATTTCTGGGCTCTCTAATTCACAAATATCATGCTTTCAGGAATATTAAAGCATTATATTAAACTTCAAATCAGATAATGTGAGTCCTCTAGCTTTGCATTTCTTCCTCAGAATTATAAAAACAATTATAAATCTTTTTCCTTTCCATATGAACTTCAGACACAGTTTGTCAATTTGTACAAAATAGTTTGCTAGGATTTTGACTCTTGATTGAGATTATACAGCATCTCTAGATCAAATTGGGTATATCTGACTTGTTAACATCACTGTATCTTTCAATTCATAAATACAAAATATATCTCCACTTATTTAGATCTTCATTTTATTTAACTGTGTTTTGTCATTCTCTACATGTAGATTTTAGATATTTCTACTCTTCAAATATACCTATTTAATGTTATAAATCTTCCTTTCTGCTCTGCTTTCACTATGTTCTATAAGTTTTGATAAGATGTATTTTATTTTCATACAGTTCAAAACATTTTTTCAGTTTTTCTGATGACTTCTTTTTGACCCATTATGGGTTTCTAAACATCCATGGATTTGGTTTATTTTTTACTATTTAATTGCTAAAATACTGATTTCTGTTATTTTAATTTTACTTTAATTCCATGGTTGTCTGAGGATGTATTTTGTATGATTTCTATTGTTCTAAATTTGTTACTGCAGGTCATCAGTTTTTTTTTTGTTTTTTTTTTTTTTAAGCCAGGATTTCTGCTTCATTGGTATATTCAGTTTCAACTTCTCAGATTTGAATAACCTATCATATTTTTAAAAATGGTATGTTAAACATGATGCCCTTGAATAATGTTAATAAGAGCCATAACAGACAAGCAGATCATTATGGTGGCATTTGCTGTGGGAGGCATTATAGGAAGTCAAAGTCACTGGCCTGGTGTAGAGTCAAAGCCCCGAGGTATGACAGGGCACACTCTCTGAGCTGATGCTTTAACATCAAGAGGAGGGAAGCCATGATTAGATCTTCATTTTTCTTTTCATTTATGAATGGGAAATTTCATAGGTTTAGATAATCAAAAATTCTGTTTAAGGACTTGAATTAAGTTTTTGATCTGTAAAGAGCAAATTGCTTCTCTGTCTATGAGTCTGGAATGCTCTTCACCTTCAGGAAAAACATCTCAGTAATACTAGGATGCTAGTAGGAACTGGAGGACACCCTTGGCTGATTGTTAGAATCTTCTCAATAATGTATTAAACACACATATTTCCTAGAAAAATCCACATACTTTTTTCAGCCAAAATGGGATCTGGCCTAAGAATCTGTGTAGTTTAAAGATATTCAAGTGTTTCTGATGATCTGTTAAGTTGAGTTAGTCAAGACCTGAGGAATGGACCATCAGAGTAGCAAAGAAATAAAATCTTTAGCAGTTCTGTGTTTAAACGTGAGCTCCTATGAAAAGTCACAAAAGGAACAAAGTGTCAACTGTGGGTTGCCTCGTCCAGTAATATTCTTTTTCTTTTAAATTAATTTTTACTGGAGTATAATTTCTTTGAAATGTTATGTTTCTTTCTACTGTACAGCAAAATGAACCAGCTGTATATATACATCAGTTCCGTTCAGTCTCTCAGTCATGTCTGACTCTTTGTGACCCCATGGACTGCAGCATGCCAAGCCTCCCTGTCCATCACCAACTCCCGGAGTCTACCCAAACTCATGTTCATTGAGTCAGTGGTGCCATCCAACCATCTTATCCTCTGTCATCCCTTTCTCCTCCCTCCTTCAATCTTTCCCAGCATCAGGGTCTTTTCAAATGAGTCAGCTCTTCGCATCAGGTGGCCAAAGTATTGGAGTTTCAGCTTCAACATCAGTCCTCCCAAAGAATATTCAGGACTGATCTCCTTTAGGATAGACTGATTGGATCTCCTTGCAGTCCAAGAGACTCTCAAGAGTCTTCTCCAACACCATAGTTCAAAAGCATTAATTCTGCGGTGTTCAGCTTTCCTTATAGTCCAACTCTCACATCCATACATGACTACTAGAAAAACCATAGTCTGGACTAGATAGACCTTTGCTGGCAAAGTAATGTCTCTGCTTTTTAATATGCTCTCTAAGTTGGTCATAACTTTCCTTCCAAGGAGTAAGCGTTTTTTAATTTCATGGCTGCAGTCACCGTCTGCAGTGATTTTGGAGCCCTCAAAAATAAAGTCTGCCACTGTTTCCCCATCTATTTGCCATGAAGTGATGGATGCCATGATCTATACATATATCCCCTCTTTTTTGGATTTCCCTCCCATTCAGGTCACCACAGGGCACTGAGTAGAGTACGCTGTCTTGTTAGTTATCTAATTTATCCATAGTATCAGTAATATGTATGCGTCAATCCCAATCTCCCGATTCCTCCCACCTCCTCCCCCTCCCCCTTGGTATCCATATATTTATTCTCTAGGTCTGTGTCTCTATTTCTGCTTCACAAATAAATCATCCAAACTAGTTTCCCCATTGTCTCAGTTTATGCTTTTATTATAATAAGAACTGGGAAATAATTATCTCCAGCCTTTTGTCATTCCTCTCCATTTCCCTGTCCCAAAAGAGGAAAACACATTTAAGGAAAGAATAAAATAGGGAAGGAAAGAGAAACCAAGCAAGTGAGTATTTATATACCTTAATATATTTCTAAGCAAATGTGGAAACATTATTTCTATTTTTTATTTTGCACTTTAGGAACCCTGGTGGCTCAGTGGTAAAGCATCTGCCTGCCAGTGTAGGAGATACAGGTTCTACCCCTGGATCAGGAAGATCCCCTGGAGACAGGAATGGCAACCCCACTCCAGTATTCTTGCCTGGAAAATCCCATGGACGAAGGAGCCTGGGAGCTACAGTCCATGGGGTCACGAAGAGGTGGACATTACTGAGTGACTGAACAGCAACAAGAGAACACAATTTAGTATGAAAAATTTGAAGTTAGCAAAGGCTTCTGTAAACCCATTTTTAAAGAAGCTTTGATAAAGACATATTGCACCAACCTTTTTTTCTAAATTCCCAATATGTTGAGTCATACAGCTTATTCCATTGCTTCTCTCTGAACTTCTTAAAATGGTGAAAGATAATCACAATGGTTAATTCTTTGAAGACTTGTGAATTGGTGGACTGTAAACTAATAACATCAAGTTCTAGTCCAAGCAGTTTAGCTCCTGTAGAGCTCCTCTTAGGAGCATTTTATTTTTTTTTTCAAATTGAAGTATAGTTGCTTTACAATCCCTTATTTTTTCTGTTGCACACCAAAGTTAATCAACTACACACACACACACACACACACACACACACACACATACATCCTCTCCCTCTTTTTTTTAATTAATTAATTTTTGAGTTTACCATTGATTTGTAAAAATGTTTTAATTGGAGGATAATTACTTTACAAAGTTGTGTTGGTTTCTGTCTTACAACAATGTGAATCAGCTGTAAGTATACATATAGTCCCTCTCTCTTGAGTCTCCCTACAAGCCACCCCTCAATCCCACCTCTCTGGGTCAAAACAGAGTACTGAGTTGAGCTCTCCATGCTGAACACAAGCTCCCCACTAGCTGTCTGTTTTACATGCAGTAGCAGATACATATGAATTCTAATCTCATAATTCGTCCCACGCTCCTCTCCTCATTGTGTCCGCATATCCATTCTCTACATGTGCGTCTCCATTCCTGCACCTGATACTTCCTTTCATTTTGGGGGTCTGAACAGTCAACTGGGTCTATATTAACTCTTTTCTAAGCTCCCCCCAAGTATTTCCAAGCCTTAGCCTTACTGTAAGGCTACTGAAGATACTTGAATGACTTCAGGGTAAAGATTCACTTCTCAAAAAGTGTAAACTAGAACTAGAACTTTGTAGGATGAATAAAGCAGTGAAAAACAAAATGCTTTCCAGGTGTTTTAGCCATCAAGCCTAGCTTCCAACCCCATCCCTCCCTCCTGATTATACTCATGGAGGGTTGTCTTAAAGGAGGCATATATCGAGTTTCTTTTTTCAAAGTTAGATGATCGCTAATTTTCTAAATGATAGGCAAGAGAATTCTGAGTCATTCAACAAAGTGCTGGTGACCAAACTCTCTTGGCAGAGGGGAAAAGCACTTTCATGCTCTCTTTTTCTCTCATTTTTGTAAAAAGTGACTCTGATCCAGCTGAAATCTGGGTGAAGATTGTGTGTGCGCGCGCGTGTGTGCACACATGTGCATGCCTACGTTTATCTCTTTTTTCTGGACAGCCTCCAATTACACCGTCTTGAAGGCTGGTATCATGTTCCCCTTCTTTCCTTCTTATTTCTTCCATCCTGATAGCAAGATTTCTCTGTCCCCGCTTCTTTCTGTGGTTCCCAGAGAGGGACGTGAGTTTTCAAAGTGTCAAGGCAGGGTAAATGCTGATGTATAGGCCACAGTTGTTTCTCTGAAAAGGCCTTCAGAGTCCTCGCCTCTTCTCTGTTCTCTTCAAGTTGGAATGATTCATCAGCTGGCCTTTAGCAAGAAAAGAGCCTGGCCTGAGGTCTTGGGCCTTTGACCTCTGTGAAGAGAAAGGTTACACCAAGCGCAACTGTGCAAGGGCCAGGGCGGCAGCCACGGGCATAGAACCCCGAGGTGGGGGCGCCAGGCCCGGGGAGGGGGCTGGTGGGAAAGAGGGGGAATTCAGCAAAGTGAAGAGTCTATTTCTAAGAGACTCAGTGGATCAGCTGACAGCCGGGGTCAGGGGTCATATTTATGCTTGATTCCCTGAACATGTTACAGTAACATCTGCTTGTTATCGGTCTTGAGGGAGCAGGCGTGGGGACCATGCGCTCTGACCTCCTTCTATAAAAGGAGGCGGGAGAAGAGATTAGGGGTCCCTATTACTGTTTGTGTTAGACTTAATGCCTCCCCCCTCTCCTGGGCCTGATTTGTCAGCTTTCTCCCTTTTCTCTTTGTCATCTTGCTAAATATTTAAATGAGCCCCGTTGTCAGTGGTAGAGCATTAGAAACTGTAGAAAAGAAAGTTAGGTTTCAATCACAGGGAAATCTTGGTAAAAAATATACAGTGAGAAAGAGAGAGAAAAAAAAAATCAACAACCGAGGAGATTCCTCACAAGCAGGAATCAAATTGTTTCATAGAAACTTCTCGGTTTTGGACATCATCATACATAGAATAAAAAAATCGGTTGTAATTGTGTTCTGTCACCTTCTGCAAAAAAATTCCTAACAAGAAAGGTGGTTTGGTCATTCAGTTACCAGGGAATTCTAACTTTAATGTATGATTTGCCTCAAGGTTGGTATCATCAACTCAAAACAAGGACAGAACCCACCACCGGAGCGGGAGTTGAGGGTGGAATAGTAATTCTTCTTTTTGATTAACCTTTTTAATTTGAGTCACTTTTGTGACTTTTCCACAAATTTCCCTAAACAATGTTTCCTTCTGTCACCAATGAATTACAGCTTTTCCATGCAAATATTTCCCCATCTCCAATTTCTCTGGCAAAACTAATAATCCATGGAAACATAAAGCAATTTCTGAAAAGCAGGCTGAAAAAAGAAGAAAATGCACTGAGCTGCTAAGTTCTTTTTTCTTCATTTTCTGAAACAAACAAACAAACAAAAAAACACTTGCTGTATTCCTACTGACTTCTAGAGGAAACAATTATCTATAATCTTGTGTTTCCAGCTTCCATGATTTTTGTTCAGAAGTTTCTTCTGGAAGGTCTCAGGTTAGTTTTGTAAAAATCTCTTGGTCCGCTGTAGATGGAGCTTACATAATTGATACCTAGTAGATGCCTTAACCACTTACGTGACATTTTGTTTTAGCCTCAAGCCTTACATGGAAGGAATAAAATTTGGGAGTGAGGGTAGAGACTGGACATAGAGGATATTATTTTTAGCTAAAAAAAAAAAAGAAAGTTAAAATAAGCAAATGTAATTTCATGGAAGGCAGCCACCTCTGGGGTCCAAGTCCACGGCAAAGTTCACACAGTTCAACTTCCATGTAACTGTATGAAAACAACATGTTTGCTGTTTATAAGGAATTGCCTTGGGGAAACCAGCTTTAAAGAGGAGGATAGATTGCTCTGAGGAAAACTGGATGTGAGTGGATGGGGCCTCTTTAAAGGTAAGGGCTTAGATGTGTGTGTGTGTGTGCGTGTGTGTGTGTGTGTGCAGTGGTAGTGGGATGGGTGATGGGAGTTGCTGTTCAAAACCACTTTGTGATTATAAATAATAAAAAAAAATTCAATCGGAAGTGCGTTCTGCCAAACTGGACAATAAAGCTCCTAGCAGGGCATTGAGATTTTCTTAATCAGGGTCAGACCCACATGCATAAGGCCAATGAGTTCAGTGGGAAAAAATGACTCTTCTTCCCTGTTTTTTTTTCCCTTTCCTTTTTTCTTTCATTTGGAAGGGACCCCCTCATAAACATGCAGAGCAATTTTCCAGTACATTAACCCAGGAGGGATCCTCTCTCTGTCGGCTCAAGAGACAGAGAAGTTGAGAACCAGGGTGAGGGGAAGATGGATGAGCCTGGGATATAAGAGAGGGCAGTTTTTCCACTGTCCTGCCCTGTACACCTAGGACAAAGACTTCATTGACTGCCATGCTTGACATCAGCCTCATAAACTAGTAGTCAGGCACAAAGGGTCTGACACTTGAAAGTACAAGTCCCTGCCTTCTTTCTATTGCAGCTGTGCAGGGGGGTTGGGCCTAACAGTGGTGCCCCTTTGTCAGCCCACAGGACAAGAGGTGAAGATAAATAGTGTTGACTTTAAGGTAGTCACCCAATCTTGCTATTTCCCCAAAGACAACACTTCCTCTCAGGCCGCACATCATGGCCCCAGGAGATATAGCCATCTTCCCTTTGGCCAGGGAGCTAGGGTAGAGTTGGCCTGGGTAGCAATGAGGGTGCAGAGTGGACGTGTAGCTGGAGGGAAGGGGAGAAGACGGGGACAAGTACAGAGTTGTGGGATCCGTTCCTCGTCCTCTGTGAGGAGGTGGTATGGTTTTCATGCATTCCAGCTTGGTCACAGTGGTTTCTTTCATTCTCTTGGGATCCCCAGAAATGGTCCTAGAGGGGAAAAAACAAATGAAGGAAGCAAGACTGAAAACCATGTACACTGATATTATCCAAAAGATTAAAAAAAAAAAAAAGCAGCAACTCACATTGGTATTTCTGATTATCACAAGACCAGACAGCACAATACTTTTCTGGGAACATTTTGGCAATAAAACTTTAGAACAAGCACATAAGTTGAATGCAATCATTTAAGAATCGTATGTGCTGAAGGCAGGGACACAGCTGTATGATTTGTTGGGATTTGATTGTTGCAATCGCTAGTTTTTTTATTATTATTTTCTTCATCATTAGTTTTTGCTTGATACATTTTATTTATTCTATTTGCAGCAGCAGAGATAAACTGTTTTGTATTATTTCTATCTGTGTTAGAAGAGAGGGGATTTGAAATACAGAACACTGAACCCGTTTGGATTTGAAGGCTTGTGTGCTGTGCTTAGTCGCTCAGTCGTGTCTGACTCTTTGTGACTCCGTGGACTGCAGCCCACCAGGCTGCTCTGTCCATGGGGATTCTCCAGGCAAGAATACTGGAGTGGGTTGCCAAGCCCTTCTCCAAAGGATCTTCCCAACCCAGGGATCAAACCCAGGTCTCTCACACTGCAGGCAGATTTTTTACTGACTGAGCCACCAGGGAAGCTCTTGACGGCTTATGACCAAGTTCAACTGCTTAGAGACGATCACTCTTCCTGGGTGTCTCTCTAGACCTTATGAATGCAGGATGCTATTTCAGATGTCTTTTCACCCTCTAAAGAGGCTCATCAGATGATGATTTACGAGCCATTCTCAATGACAACATCCATCTCAAGTTAAACCTCTTGTCTTCAGAGTGGACTTAAGAGTCTCAGAGCAGACAGGTTCTAAAGAGCTCTCCAAAATATTTTATGTGCACAGAGAGAAGGGTGTGGTAGCTCAAATCCCTACAGGTTCCATGTTCAAGCTGAAGAACGGTTATAATTAGGATGTGAACGCCAGAGGGGAGTTCCATTTAAACCCTAACAGTGGAACTCAGATCAATCACACATTAGCTGGTTTATAAGATCTAGCTTCCCTTCCCTTCCCATTGCCTTTTCAAAGTTTCTCAGTTTAGAGCCTCCTTCTATTGACAATGCCACTTGGCATCATTTGAGAATATATCCTTTATCCAAGTTATTTCAAGAACTCTGTTCTCTAAAACTGTGCTATAATCTCATTTTAGAGAACCCTGCTTGAAGCTAAGATGTAAAGAGACCACATTGATGGGAAACTGAGATTAGCTCCTTTCTATGAATCCTTTAAGTAAACATATTTACTCTAAAAACTAATAGTTGCAAGTTGAGAAACAAGTTTCTTGAAAATAGAGGACATATTGACTAGCTTTCATTCACACCCATTTAATCTCCTTTTTAAGGGAGTCCTGTAGCTGATACATGTCATGAACTTAGAATACCTGTTTTGAACTTGATCTGCCTTTGAACAATTATGTGGCAATAATTTTGTGCATGTGTGTTCAGTTGTGTCTGACTCTTTTGCGATCCCACGGACCATAGCACACCAAACTCCTTTGTCATGGGATTCCCCAGCCAGAATACTGGAGTGGGTTGCCATTTCCTCTTCCAGGGGATATTCCTGACCTAGGGATTAAACCTGAGTCTCCTGCATTGGCAGGCAGATTCTTTAGCACTGAGGCACCTGGGAAGTCCAGCAATAATTTTGACTTCTTGATAAAAGCATTATGTCTTGAAGGAGGTGGATTTCATTCACTGCCTTTTGTTTTCACTTCTAGAGTTCCTAAATTCATTGTTTCCAGGATCTAGTCATGTTAACTTACACTTCAATAGAGCCTTGATTGTTTCCAGAAACCTACAAGTTATCTCAGAGTGACACTTCTATTTTCGTATCTCGGAAATGGTTTATGGGGAAAACTGCAAGGTGAGCATAATTTTGTCTCTCTGCTTCTGCCTAATGCCCCCTTCCTCTTCCCAGAGCCATTGGATCGTCATTTCTCTGGGCTCTTGGATATTCCTCTGGGGTCTCTTCATCCTTCATCCTCCGGACTCCCAAACTAGCATTCTGCATAGAACATCATTTGGCAACTCTCAGATATGAAGTGCTAAGCCTCCTTATAGCAGGAAAAAAAAAAAAAAAAAAGCTGAACAGAAGCAAAGAGAAACCTAGTTTGTAGTTACAGGAAAGAAAAGTGTAGGTAATGTCTAGGGGATTTTCATAGGATGATGAGATGTGAACTACTGGGAAATTTGTTTCACTTTTCTGTGTCCATTTTTGCCTCTCCTAGTCCATTCTTTTCCAGAGAGTACATTGTTTCACAGGTTTTCATTGCCAAAATTCTGAAGTAGAGATTGAATATTCTAAGCAGATCTTCTCAAAAACAGCAAAGTGATTAGCCTTAACTCTCCTCCTTCCCTATGCTATCCATCTTATTTCTATCTCTTGACTCAAAACACAGAAGGAACTTTCCATTAGAGGTTATCTGTCAAACCCTACGGTAGGGAATATCTCTTAATGTTCTCTTCTGAGTCTCTTCTTCCTGAGAGGCAACAACTTTGTGGGGAAAACTCATGAACTGGGTGCTGGGAAGCCTCCCGTTCTAGTCTAATCCGGTCCAGTCTGTGGTCTCTTCACTGAACTTGGACACTCATTTCACCTCCCTCAGTTTTCTTATCTGTAAGATGGACAAACTACACATATCTGTGTGATTGTTTTCGTTCTTTCTTGCTTGTCCCTTCTATTCTAACAGTGGGCTGCATTTTTTCCCCATTGTAATTATGGGAAACAAGCATGTTTAAACAAATAAGTGAACACTGAAAAATATAATCTCAATTTTAGTTATTGTTGGTATCACAACTGGAAAGGTCCATGAATTTGATGTATATACATGACCAAGCATTTCCTCTCTTCTTTATTTAGACCTGGGTCATGCACTTGGAATTGATACATTATGGGAGTTTTTCTTAGTTCTGGTTGAGGACACGTGGTTTTGTAAACACACCATTAAAAGCTGACTTGCTGGGTGGAGACCCTCGCATGTGGTGGTCCCATGGGATTCAGCGACTGGCCTGGCTTCCCTAGTCTGAATCAGAGTTTAAAAATTCTTTTAGATAAACATTTGTGTTCTGCCTTGTCCAAGGTCTTTCTGACAAAAATATATTTTTATTTGCATACTATTTGACATTTATTTTAGGTAAAAGATCTATTTCAGCCCATTTGTGTTTATGCTGATACAGGCTGTGGGCCACCTCCTCCCTTTGGTGAGTGTACTGGGAGCTGGGTTGAGCCAGGAGGCCTTACTTTGTCTCTCACTAACTTTGTCTCCTCGAGCTAGACTGTGGCTTCAAGGAAAAGAAAGAGAACTCTCTCTGTGCAAAGCACAGTGCAGGTCCCATACCCTGTATCCTTGTAGAACCAAGGCCAAGGAAATACGAACAGAGTGAAGTAAGTCATAAAGAGCAAAGCAAATATTACATATTAACTCATATGCGTGGAATCTAGAAAAATAGTTCAGATGATCGTATTTGCAAAACAGAAATAGAGACACAGATGTAGAGCAAAGACATGGACACCAAACGGGGAAAGGAGGGATGGGTTGGGTTGGGAGTTTGGGATTGACATGTATACACTACTATGCATAAGACAGATAATGAGAACTGACTGTATAGCACTGGGAACTCTATCCAGCGCTCTCTGGTGACCTAGATGGGAAGGAAATCCAAAAAAAGAGGGGATATATGTATTCATATAGCTGATTCACTTTTCTGTACAGCAGAAGCTAACAGAACATTGTAAAGCAATTATACGCCAATAAAAAAATTTTAAAAAGGAGAGAGAATGGCTGCCTTGGTTTTGTCCCTCTTCTCCTTAATGTTGGCCCAAGGGACTTCTGTTAAGAGCCTGTGAATACCTATCTTGATAGGTATCAGCATCTTGATACTGAACTTACAAGGACATGGGTCACTTGCATTAAAGGGTTAATTGTTGTTTCTAATCCTCTAACTTTGCTTTCCCCTCAGTGATTCAACCTCGTTTGACAGACTTAGTAAACGTGTCCAATTTGATGACCTGTGAACCTCAAACTCCACCCATGTTAAACTCACTTCCAGTCTCCCCTCAGAAAAGCAGACTCTGCTTTCTCTTTCATTTTCCCATTTCTATAACTATCATTGCTTTTCTTATGCAAACTCAGAAATGTAGCTGCATCTGATTTTTTTTTTCCTTCTCTTTTCCTCTTGCTCCCCATGTACCAGCAGCGATTTGCTCCTACGGAGTCTTCTTGCTCCTACATCCTGATTCTATCCTATTTCTATGGCCCTGTTTAGTTGAGGCTCTCAGATATTCATTGCTGAATTACTGCGGTAACACCCGAGGTGAGTTTCTTTTTCATCGCTCGCCTAACACACTCCTCCATTCCAGCCACCTCTCTGCTATGTATGTTAAAGTGATCTGTGCCTCAATCGAGTTTTCTACCTAGAAGGAGATAGTTTTTGTTCCCTTGTACCTTTCAGCTCACATTCCTCAGCAAGTCTGCCTTGATTTCTCTAGAGATGAGTGAACATGTACCCTCTGGCTACCAATTGCACCATTAGTCTTTATCATATGCTTCATTATTCTCATTTGAGAAAACACATAAAATACCTATTGTAGCTTTCTAGAAGCTGTTTGAATTGTGAACAAGATGGTATGAAGTTTACAAATCTGGTCAGGAAATTCAGTAGAGAGGTCGGTGGCAGTAATAAGACGGTGACACTCTCATGTGCTAGGAAATATTCTAATCATTTATTGTCATTGCCAATAAATGTCCTTTTCCACAGGACTGAGAAAGATGACAGTGCTGACAATAACCCTATGAGGCTGTTACTCAGTATTCCATTTCACAGATGTGAAAACAGAGGTGCAAACAGGCTCAGTCCCATGAAGAACAAGTTTTAAAAAAATGATAAAAGATTATGAAAGCCTGGCAGGAGAGATGACTCTTGTCCAGTTGAACTAAACAATACGAAGGAGGTTTAAAGGAAGAAGAAAGTGATTTGGTATTTTCCATGTAATTAGTTAGAAATGCTCCATCTTTCACTCTAATATTGTTGTAGTTCTATGAGTTCATCTCTGCACTCCTTATTGGATGGGTCACTCCTTCAGTTCAGTTCAGTCTCTCAGTCATGTCCGACTCTTTGCGACTCCATGAATTGCAGCACGCCAGGCCTCCCTGTCCATCACCAACTCCCGGAGTTTACCCAAACCCATGTCCATCGAGTCAGTGATGCCATCCAACCACCTCATCCTCTGTCGTCGCCTTCTCCTCCTGCCCCCAATCCTACCCAGCATTAGGGTCTTTTCCAATGAATCAACTCTTCACATGAGGTGGCCAAAGTATTTGAGTTTCAGCTTCAACATCAGTCCTTCCAATGAACACCCAGGATTGATCTCCTTTAGGATGGATTGATTGGATCTCCTTGCAGTCCAAGGGACTCTCCAGAGTCTTCTCCAACACCACAGTTCAAAGGCATCAATTCTGCGGCGCTCAGCTTTCTTCACCGTCTGCAACTCTCACATTCATACATGATCACTGGAAAAACCATAGCCTCGACTAGACGGACTTGTGTTGGCAAAGTAATGTCTCTGCTTTTAAATATGCTATCGAGGTTGGCCATAACCTTCCTTCCAAGGAGTAAGCATCTTTTA
Organism: Okapia johnstoni; assembly: GCA_024291935.2. Taxonomy (NCBI): domain Eukaryota; kingdom Metazoa; phylum Chordata; class Mammalia; order Artiodactyla; family Giraffidae; genus Okapia; species Okapia johnstoni. The sequence goes on from CM044326.1 coordinate 9,302,359, forward strand.
ATTTCATGGCTGCAATCACCATCAGCAGTGATTTTGGAGCACAAAAAAATAAAGTCTGGGTCACTCCTTAGGACAGATATTAATTCTCTTTGTTTTCTCCACAGCATCTAACCCAGTGTTTTTCATATAGCAGCTGCATGTTGATAGATGCTTAATTACCTTTTATTGTCTTGAGCACAGAGATGCTGCATTTCAGGGTCTTTTTTTATTGTTGTTTTGTTTTCTCACTATTTCTAGATATATATACTGATTTAATCATTTATTTTGATTTTGGAGAAATAAATTACTTAGTGTATATACTGTGTATATGCCTATATAGATTAAAGAGCAATGACATTTAAATTTTTGATTAATTTCAAGACAGAATACTTTTGAATCAGTTTTCCTTCAATCACCTTAATCAAATTTTTGCCAAGTAAGAATGGACTTACAACATAAGGAATTAAGGCTAGCATAAGTGAGCCAATGTTGTTGTTCAGGTGCTGAGTTGTGTCTGATCCTTTGTGACCCTAGGGACTGCAGCACAGCAGCCTTCCCTGTCCTTCACTATCTCCCAGAGTTTGCTCAAACTCATGTCCATTGAATCAGTTAGGCTATCCAACCATCTCATCCTCTGCTGCCCCCTTCTCCTCCTGCCCTCAATCTTTTCCCAGCATCAGGATTTTTCCCATTGGGTTGGCTCTTCGCATCAGGTGGCCAAAGTATTGGAGCTTCAGCTTCAGCATCAGTCCTTCCCATGGGCCAATATCAGTTACTAAAGACTTTTCACAGAACGAGTGACGTTACCTAGAGCTTCTCATTCTGGTAGTATGTCCTTTCTAATGTTCCAGTGACTTTCTCACAGGGCTGTTGAGAGGATTAAATGTAACAAAAAGTTAACTACAAAAGAAAAGAGTTTAACACATAGTCATTTCGTATTTGTTACATGTCGTCATCATCGTCAGCAGTATTATCTTCAATGCTGTTATCAGCTTCATTGTCTTCATCACCACCATCCTCATCATCAATGTCACCATCATCAGCATCATCCATCATCGCCACTCATTTACAGGATCTGTAAATGTCATTGACTCTCAGTGACCAAAATTACAACCATGGTTCTAGTATTAATGTGATACTATGTTGGGCTGAGTGATCTTAGTAAAGGACTTACAATACTAGACTCAGGTAATTTTCCCAGAGCAAAGACTTTGTTGTACTTTATTCATATACAACTAGGAATCATTGCTTCTCATGTATCACATATGACTTTCTTCTTGGGAGGGTGAGCTGTGGTGTCTTCTGCTTAATGAAATTATCTGTGACACCCTACATACTCTCACCTCCAAGTTGACCCTTATTAGCGTCCTTCATGGAGAAGGCAATGGCACCCCACTCCAGTACTCTTGCCTGGAAAATCCCAGGGACGGAGGAGCCTGGTAGGCTACAGTCCATGGGGTCGCAAAGAGTCGGACACGACTGAAGTGACTTAGCAACAGCAGCAGCAGCAGCAGCATCCTTCATCCCCAGATGGATTCACTTACAGGCCATTCAACAAATAAATACATTTATGTTTAAGTTCATTTTAAAGTTTACTAGCAACTGAAAGCTTTGAAATTTCTAAAATGAAGCTGAATTTATGATTGACCAGAAAATTTTTTTGTTAAACAAATCACACATCCTTTAAACTAAATGCAACTGAAAATTATGCAAAAAAAGAAATTATTTGTAATATAACTGAAAAATAGATTTAAGGTAAGATCTATTTTGCTGGTGATTCATTTGTCCTTTCCAAGGGCAGCTAATACATATTTAAACAAAAGAAGTGATTTGTTGAGTGATATCTATTGAAAACAGTCTTGTCCAGAAAGTTTCATGTTCAGAAATATTAATTTGACTTTCTTTTCTGAAATCATCTGAAATAAAAATAATGCAAACGGTTTTAGACGTAGACACTATTATCAAGGACACAATTCCTTTCAGCTTGACTTCCCTGAAATTCACATTTATTACTAGTTAAATTATTGGCTACCATAAAAATAATGTAAAAAATAAAGAGAAAATTTAAATGTATGTCTGAACACATGGGTTGCTAACACCGAATTTGTTGTTTTTTATATCTGATCCATCCTAATGTTCTACAGTTACAGAGTTACTTAGTATATAACCTGCAATTATAAGATACGTCCACATAGCTGGTTAACAGAGAAAAGTAAAAATGTTTAAAAGATTATTTTTACCTTACAAATTTCTCCCACTCACCTCCTCTCAAGCGATAGTTTAAAAAATCCTAAAAAGACTTTGAAGTTTACAAAGAATTAAAAATCAGTGTGACAGGTAACAGAAGTTTTCCTAGTCCATCATTCATCATAAAAATTTAATTAAATTAGGAATTTGTGAATCAAATATACACACTATAGTGGTTCATAACACTGTACAAGATATGGTGATCAAAACCATCCCCAAGAAAAAGAAATGCAAAGGGCAAAATGGTTGTCTGATGCGGCCATACAAGGGGAAAAGGAAAGATATATCTATCTGAGTGCAGAGTTTCAAAGAATAGCGAGGAGAGATAAGAAAGCCTTCCAAAGTAATCAATGCAGAAAAATTGAGGAAAACAATAGAATGGGAAAGATTAGAGATCTCTTCAAGAAAATTAGAGATACTAAGGGAACATTTCATGCAAAATGGGCTCAATAAAGGACAGAAATGGTATGGACCTAACAGAAACAGAAGATATTAAGAAGAGGTGGAAAGAATACACAGAAGAACTATACAAAAAAGATCTTCATGACACAGATAACCATGATAGTGTGATCACTCACCTAGAGCCAGACATCCAGGAATGTGAAGTCAAGTGGGCCTTAGGAAGCATGACTGCGAACAAAGCTAGTGGAGATGATGGAATTCAAGTTCAGCTATTTCAAATCCTAAAAGATGATGCTGTGAAAGTGCTGAACTCAAGATGCCAGCAAATTTGGAAACTCAGCAGAGGCCAGAAGACTAGAAAAGATCAGTTTTCATTCCAATCCCAAAGAAAGGCAATGCCAAAGAATGCTCAAACTACTGCACAATTGCACGCATGTCCCATACTAGCAAAATAATGCTCAAAATTCTCCAAGCTAGGCTTCAACAGTATGTAACCTGAATACTTCCAGATGTTCAAGCTGGATTTAGAAAAGTTAGAGTAACCAGAGATCAAATGGCCAACATCTGTTTGATCATAGAAAAAGCAAGAGAATTTCAGAAAAACATCCACTTCTGCTTCATTGACTATGCTAAAGCCTTTGACAGTGTGGATCACAACAAACTATGAAAAATTCTTAAAGAGATAGTATACCAGACCACCTGACCTGCCTCCTGAGAAATCTGTATGCTGGTCAAGAAACAACAGTTAGAGCCAGATATGGAACAACGGACTGGTTCCAAATTGGGAACGAATACGTCAAGGCTGTATGTTGTCACCCTGCTTATTTAACTTCTATGCAGAGTACACTATATGAAGTGTCAGACTTGGTGGAACACAAGCTGGGATCAAGATTGTTGGGAGAAATATCAATAACCTCAGATATGCAGATGACACCACCCTTATGGCAGAAAATGAAGAGAAACTAAAGAAACTCTTGATGATAGTGAAAGAGGAGAGTTAAAAAGTTGGCTTAAATCTCAACATTCAAAAAATGAAGATCATGGGATCTGATCCCATCACTTCATGGCAAATAGATGGGGAAACAATGGAAACAGTAACAGATTTTATTTTGGGGGGCTCCAAAATCACTGCAGATGGTGACTACAGCCACGAAATTAAAAGACACTTGCTCCTTGGAAGGAAAGCTATGACCAACCTAGACAGCATATTAAAAAACAGAGATGTTACTTTTCTGACAAAGGTCCATCTAGTCAAAGCTATAGTTTTTCCAGTAGTCATGTGAGCATTGTGATGTGAGTGTTGGACCATAAAGAAAGCTGAGCACCGAAGAATTGATGCTTTTGGATTGTGGTGCTGGAGAAGACTCTTGAGAGTCCCTTGGACAGCAAAGAGATCCAACCAGTCCATCCTAAAGGAAATCAGTTCTGAATATTCATTGGAGGGACTGATGCTGAAGCTGAAGCTCCAATACTTTGGCCACCTGATATGAAGAACTGACTCATTTGAAAAGACCCTGATGCTGGGAAAGATTGCAGGCAGGAGGAGAAGGGGATGGCAGAGGATGAGATGGTCAGATAGGGTCACTGACTGAATGGACATGAGTTTGAGTCAGCTCTGGGATTTGGTGATGAACAAGGAAGCCTGCCGTGCTGCAGTCCAGGGGTCTCAGAGTTGGACATGCTGCTAACTGAGCAACTAAACTGAACTGAACTGAATGAATAAGGACCTACTGTATAGCACAGGTAAATACACTCAATATCTTGTAATAACCTATAAAAGAGGATGTAAAAAAAAGAGAAGGGGACGACAGAGGATGAGATGGTTGGATGGCATCACCAAAGCAATGGACATGAATTTGAATACAATAATTGCAGTGTTGATATTTAGATTATCTAAATATTGTTTGGTCTGTAAAAAATAGTTACTAGATAAATTAGAAATGCAAACTTCATTTTGGGGGGAAGGTGGATTTTTAAATGACTTAACACCTTCAAAGTACCTGTTTATCAGCAATGACTATGGAACTGCATCTCATTCCTTGTAGAACCACAGAGATTCTGAAGTATAAACTTTTGCAGGGGACATTTTTCTTGTCATTCCCAGGGTTACAACGTGGATTTTAAATAATGTTCTTAGCTTTTTAAGCTGTTTGCACTCTTCACTAATCAATTCCATTTTTTAGCACCATTCTCCCAGCAATTAGTTCTAAGAATGAAATATTTTACCTTATTAACATTTCATTTGACTATCCAGCTTCATTGTTTGAAAACAAATTGAGCATCTCTAGGATGAATTTAACAAATTTTGCCTCTAGAAAACAAAATTATATTCTGAATTCACTGTGATTGTGTCAGCACTAAATTACACTGGAAGTTTTACAATAAGGCATTAAATTCACCTTCAAGTTGTATATTAAAATATCCTTCCTCAAATAAGTAATCTTTAACTTGTGAATTCATGAGGGAGTTTTGAAGTATTTTTGAAAAATTAGGGAAAAGGGAAGGAGCTCCATCTTTCTGCTTGTAACTCCAAAGAGTTGGTCTTGAAAAATCAAAAAGGATTTGTGTAAGATATACCAATGTGCTTATGGGATAACCATGTCCTCATCTTACTCTGAAGGAAGATTTCTTTGTTATAACACATCAACCTACAGCCAACCATTTGGTTATCACAAAAGTACAAGTACTTGAGCAGTCATTGAGATTAGAAAGCCTAATAAAGAATCAACCGAAAATTAGATTTTAACACAAACATGCCCTCCATCACACATGGTAACAGAACACAGAATGCATTACAGAAGAGCCTTGTCTCGCATGTGATAGGAAGGTACTGGAAGAGGAAGCACTTTTGCATTTATTCACACCCCAAAATGTCCTGTATCAGGAAATTCACTCCATCAGAGAAGAACGATTTCTATCCTCATTTGTGTTTGAAACATGAAAACAACATAACAGCTGCATACTGCATTGAATAAGGAAGATCCACATGCATTTAAATCACTTATATCTTACTTTTTTATGATGCAATTGTGAATTATGTTCCTTTTGCATCTGTAATTAGAGGGCAGAACAGATGGCGAAGGCTTCGTTTAAAGTGATGTGTCCATTAAAATAACCTATGCTGCCAAATGATTGTTCCCTATAACAGGGTATTCATTCACTATGGCAGGCACTTTGCTGTACTGAAATATGTTGCAAAGGCCCCTGGACTATACATGACGCTTATTATTTTTAAGGGCTTTCCAATAAAAGGGTTCACTGTAGCACAGCTAGCTTTGTACCTCATTTATCTTGCGAGCATATGTTTTACTATATTGTTCTAATTAAAAAGTGACCTTGTATATAATGATCAGAACTCAGTGCTGAAAATGATTCATATAGGAGCTGGGGATATGAGAAGACAGTCCAAGCCATATTAAACCGGGCAGTGAGGCAAGGGGGTAGGGCAATCTCTTCTTGCGCGTTACTTGGAGATGATTTTTAAAGAGGAAAAAAAAATTAAACAAGGGAAAAAAAGGGTAAAAAAGTCATCATAAGATTTGGTTCAAAGATGCTCATATGAAGTTTAATTATTTTACATCTGGCCAAAGCATCCTGACTTCTGTGTTGTTCAAAGCTATGAAAGATGCACTTTGTTTTGCTTTGCTTGGTCAAGATTGTTGCAACTTCTTGGCACGTCAGATTCTAATCAGCCATAATAATAAATACTGTTGAAATTTCAGTTTTGTCAGCTTCTGAGGACAAAAAAGAGCTTTCAAATACCACTTCACAGAATTCCCCAAATTTTACAAAATTATAATTTCCGCATTATGAAGCTAAAGGCAGTTTCAAAGAGATTAGGAGAGCAGCCTGACTCATCCACTGGTAAAAACATCTAAAAAGAAAAATTTTGGAAACGATAGAAAAAACATTGAAAACAACCGATAAAAATATAAATAGCTTCTCTATGTAATTTATGGAGAAAACATTTTCTAGGTAAAAATTGGTGAAAAAAGGCAAGAGCACATGTTACAAACTTCACAAATGAAATAGAAGTGCACACATCTAACTGAAGAAATTGTTTGTAACCAGTATGAAAGGAACTGTCATCCCTGATACGTGAAGAACTCACACGAATCAACAAGGAACTACTGAGACTCAACAGGAACATACTACAGTGTAAACTATCTGTTTACAGCAGAAAACACAAGTAGTTTACAGACAGTTTACAGCAGAAAATACAAATTGCTAATTAAAATAAAAAATAAGTTCAACTTAATTTGCAATCAAACTCTTTTAAAATAAATAAAAAGAAGTACCATTTTCAACTAATATTAGGAAGGCTTTTAAAATGTTCATGCCCACTTCTTGGGAAGTTTCTGTAAGAAGGTCTTTGTGGTGATGCTAACTTGGGTCAGAAAGATATTTCTGAAATGTGTTTGAATAATTTAGGTCAGGTATATTAAAAAAAAATGTATGCATTTTGTCTATTACTTCTACAAGTCAATGCTAAGGGATCAAGCAGAAATGTGGCAAATCTTTGTGCACTTGGATTTTAATTATAATGTTATTTATCGAATTTTTTAAAAATGTAAGAATCACCTAATTATCAATACCCTGGTAATAGTTTGATAAGTTTTAATATTTTCATCCCCAAATACTTTAGCATTAAAAATCATGTTCTTAAAATCTGAGTTCTGTTTGCATTCAAGGAAGAAATCTTGTCATCAGGGATTTATTCCAAAATTCATTGTGAAAATTCCCTTCTGGCAGACCAAATTCCATCTCTCAGGGAGCCTCTTCTTAATTTTAGCTAATCAATAAGAGATTCTCATACTTTGGCAGTTTTTTGTCTACCCGCTTTTTTGCGAGTAGTTAATGGTCTGTAAATACCATTTAAGAAACACCAAGGGAGTACACCATTAAGAGGAAATCTTCAGGGAACCCTTTCATAGGGAGAAAGTCTTTGAATAATACAAATATTTACCCCTAAATAATTTTTTATTGGTTTTAAATTTTATTTTAAAATCTTTTAGGTGGAGCTTCCAGTCATCATAAGAGTATTTTTATTTCTGAAAAAAAAAATCACTCCCTTTTTTATCAGAGTTCTTGTTTCCTCAACTTCTTTAGTAAACTTGGGTTTGGCTCTATAATAAGAGGGTGGGCTGAGGATGTGGAGAGCTTCTGAATGACAGTGCCTGATCTTCAGATTCTTTGAATTTGCGTTTATGGTATCTGCCAACCTTTTGATAGGCATTCCCAACCTGGTGTGGAGCTGAGAGGTGAATTAGCCAGAGGAAGTGAAATGAAGCAGCTTCGCCAGAACTTTACATTCTCATGGGAGGAACTTAGACACAGCCACAGGCTCAACACTCTTATAGAAACACTGTGGAAAATCACCACCACTCCCTGCCGCTAGGAGTGGGGAAACTGAGGTCCACGCCTAGACCTCCTACTTAACTCTAGGTCATCTCCCACTGTCTCTGAATGTCCCAGTGTGAACTGAGATGATAATTACCACCTGGTTCATAGGATAATCATGAAGATTAAGGCAAGGGTGATGTGGAAATGATTTTCAGTCTTGCATGGGGAAATCAAGCACTTACCACGTTATGTGCGTTTTGATTGCTTTCTTGTCAGACTCTATTCTGGGCTGGAAAATTCTACAGAGCAGGTGCAAAGTCTCCTTCCCTTCTCCTTGCCCAGAGCTTACTCTAGATCCTGTCACAGAGTCCTTGTTTTATAAATATGTGTATTTTTTTTTTGCCTTTCACTGGATCTACACATAAAGGAGTAGTTTCTGAGTGCAATGTTATTGTATTTTAAACTCCTTAGAAGATGCCCATATATTCCAGGGATCAATAGTTCTGCCAGAGCTTCTGTTAGTTTTATTTATCAGTATCTCTTCCATTATCATTAACTACTTCACGCAAGGCCCTGAACAAAATTTAAAGATACTTTACCTGTCGGTTAGAATCTTAGAATCTAGTTTCTTCATTGCACAATATGATTATTCAGTAATAAAAATATTAAGAATTGGACATCCAAGATTCATTCAGACTTCTCACAATGGTAAAATATTCCAGACCTATACTTTCTTGATTTGAAATGCAATCAGGGCAGGAAAAAGTTACAGGACTAATATAAAATAAGGAATAGCTGAATATACATTAAAATATGATTGCCAAACATACCAAGAGAAAATGGTTCTTTGGTGTTTTTTATTATGAAAGCTCAATTTTAAAATATCAATATTTTATGCTTTAATTTTTGATCTCTGACCAAGCTATTTGTCACTGTTGGAATAGTGTTCTGCAACCACTACTTATATGCTTTTTCATTGTGAAATGGGTCTTTGGTGATCATTCTTTTTCATGGAGTGCATCTATCTTTCTCAGTTAAGATTTTTGGCTTTTACTTCCCCAAAGGTTACATCTATAATAATTGTGTTACCCTACCTGCCAGTGGCCATTTCTCAATTATTCTAACTCAACTATTTGTGGTTTCCAGCAGGAGTATGCTTCCCATACATGGATGCTTGTTTCATGAATACCTGTGGTTTATTTCCTCTTCTCCAGAAAATTAAGAGGCCATAGATCAGAGGAGAAAATGCTAATTCAAAGGCCAGGCATGGCATGGTTGGAAGTTTCAGATGGTTTAGAATGCTATGATTCCTTCAAAGAGTTTCTTGAGTCTATGCAGTTTTCAATTCATTAAGATCAGTCCAAGAATATTTGCAGCTTGATCTATCTGCCCATCCAGGTAAGCTGTGTGTGTATGTGTGTGTGTGTGTGTGTGTGTGCATGCTCACTGAGGCTTGGTGAGACTTTAAATATGGTTAATTCTTTTTTTTTTAATTTTCATTGGAGTATAGTTGATTTACAAATTTGCTTTAATTTCAGGTGTACAGCAAAATAGATCAGTTGTTTATATACATATATTCATTGCTTTTCAGATTCTTTTCCCATATAGGTTATTAAAGAATAATGAATAGAGTTCCCTGTGCTATACAGTAGGTCCTTTTTAGTTATCTATTTTATATACAGTAGTGTGAGCTTTGTTAATTCTGATTGTGAAGGAAGGTGATCACTGACATGTTCTCACAGGGGACAGTTTTCCAGTTTTGAAGAGACCTGTTGGGATAAACACATTCAAGATAATAGCATTGGGACAGGACAAAAGCCACATCATTGTAAAAATGCCTTCAACCTGAAACATTCTGATGGAACTATGCATGAACAATGGACACACACTGCCTAATGTGGTATGTAAAGATAGCAATAACCCTTAATGGCGACTGTAAAATGAAGCATTATGTTAGCCAGTAGAAAGGAAAATGCAAATTGATTCCCTTTTTGTTTAGATGTAAGTGCTTATCAAGGTTAGTAGGTATTCAAGGTCTGTGACACCAGAATAATTTGTTTTATTATAATACATGGAAAAAGAGAGTGCTTGGGGCTTTCTGAGTGACTTGGATGGCCAGAGAAAATTCTACAGTCTCGGCTCTTAACAATCTCATTTCAACATATCTCGGACTCTATCTCACAGACAGAAAGGAGGTTCAGAACTGAAACCTTTTTAAAAATGAGATGATGGTATTATAGACAAAAGCTAGTAATATTTTTTCCTTGGAAAGAATATAGCATTGAAACTTGCATTTTGATTTGAAGGATTTTAGAATTGCCTAACAGACAAAGGCTTTCCAAGTTCATTATCTCAGGCTCTTGGACACTAGCAAGATGTTCCCTGTTGACTCTTTCCAATCACAGGGGCTCTCTGGACAGCAGACATTATGATATGTGTGAGTCTGTTTGGCTGGAGTACAAGCCCCACCCAACCCAACCGCCAGGTCTCTCTATACTAAATCTAAGTCTATGGGACTCTTTTATTCCGGTCTGGTCACCAAGGTAACAGCTTAATTTTTGCATGCTGTCACATAGTGACACCTATTGTTTGATACAGCAATTTTTGGCAATGCCTTCATACATATCTACCCAGATGGTAGCTCAGGAAGAGGGAAGGTGAGAGGGCAGAAGGAATCATATTGATGGAAAAAGCTTTTCATTTGAAATGCTGAGCCACAGTGAGAGCTACTGAACGTCTTCCCTGGGTACAAGTGATCTCTCATAACTAGGCTAATTTACAGAGATCCTGACAATGGTAAATATGGCTGCTCAGAATTTCCTTTCAGCTGTTAAGTAGACGAAAAATGCATTTCAAACATGTGAATCCTTAAACACATGAGTGAACAGATAAAGCCAGCTCCATATAAATGGACTTAAGCACAGAAATGGCTATATCTCTCTAATTCTTAAGTAGGATTTGGTATTTGGAACTTCCTTCTAGTGGGTTACCGAGTGATATAATTTTAATGAAAAAATTTAGCCTTTGATTCAGTGGGTTGTTGAATGATGGGCATAACTAGTTAGTTACCACTCTGGGGAATTGTGTGAGTGCAATACCTGGAACAAATTTCTCCCCCCTTGAGAATAGATCACTGTCTGTCAAGGGAAAATCACCCAGATAAATAAAAAAATCCTAAAAATGAGATTGACTGTAATAGTAGTCTTTGCTTTGCAAATCAGCAGAAAATAACTTGAGCTAGCTTATTCAAAAAAGGGTATTCATATGAAGGATACTGAAATTGTCATGAAAGGGCTGAATTAAGTGGCGTCAGAAAACATGGAAACATTGATATGAGGTCTGGATCTTCCTTCTTGAGACCTATCATTAGTGAACTCAGTTCCCAGGAATTTTCTGTTACAATAAAGAAACTCATGTAAGAAGGAAGCTGATTGGCCCAGCTTGGGCCAGGGACCTGATAACTCTGCATATGGTAGTCAGAGGAGCAGGGTTGTAAAACTCTCACATGACCCACCACTAAGGGGCCTTTCTGCGGATTAGCGGGAGAGCCAAAAGAAAGAGAAAAGTGTGAGTTGGACACCACATCAATTATAATGGTAAAATAACAAAGGTTCTTGATTTTGGCAAATACTGATCTCATTTGAGAGGAAGCAACTCTGAGTCTAGAATAAACTACAAGTACCATAGCATGGAGTTTCCCTGGTGGCTCAGTGGTAAAAGTACTTGCCTGCCAATGCAGGAGATGCAGGCTCAGTTCCTTTGTCAGGCAAACTCCCTGGATAAGGAAATGGCAACCCACTCCAGTATTCTTGCTTGGGAAATCCCATAGACAGAGGAGCCTTGAGGTCTACGGTCCGTGGAGTCGCAGAGTTGGGCATGACTTAGTGACTAAGCAACAACAACAATAGCAGAGTCCTTGAGCCTTTCATAGTCCATCTTTCTTCAGTTTTTTTTGGCCCCATCTCAGGCCACAGTATTCCCCTCCCACATACTGTAAAAAATTCACACATAGAGCAAAGTCAGATATAGAACTTACTGTAGTTCCCTAACCATGTAGCATATCATCTGTACTGTTACCCCCTTGCTTATGCCATGCTCTGTGACCCAGCATACGACCCCCCCCCTCTACCTGGGTGTTGGCCTGGTAGAGCACTTAGCAGGATTTGAATATCACCTCCTCCAGGAAGACCTCTCTGTCACCACCATCGATCAAGTCCTGAGCTCACTGTGGATTCTCTCCAGTGACTAGAACACGAGAAATAGATTTATTTTTCATGTTTGTAGCCAAGGATGAGGACTGTATTTCTTTTGCAACTTTGTATCCTCTATTGCATCTGGGCCAGATGCTGGCACAACAAGAGCTCTTTGAAAAAAGGAGTGAGGCGAAGTCGATGTGAACACGAAGTGGAGGGCTCTAGAACATCTCTCCTTCTCTGCTGCTCCCCAGAGCAACATGGCTGTCCCCTGGACCTTCCTCTTGCAGCCTATAGGTGGCAATGAGAGGTTTCTCCCTCCAGCTCTTCTTTCCTTCAGGTCTGATGGTAATGACAGATCATTCAGGAGCATGCTGTGTTTGGAATGAAACCAAAACAGCAACAGTGTTATACACACTTCAGCCCCTATCAATCTTGACAGGATTTTTATATGGGGATTTTATGACGAAAGGCTTCATATCCCATCACACCTTCCCTGAGCCATTCATTCCGGGGGGAATATTTATCTACAATCATAAAAAAAAAAAAATCCAAGAAAACCTGCGACATATTGCTATTACCCAGTGTAAGCAGCCTCCATTGTTTCTGTTATTGGCTACACAGATCCACATGCAATTTCAGTGTGTGATGTATATACAATGGACACGTTTTTATAGTTATACATTCACTTATACCAATTATACAAGCATATGCTGTATACAGCAACCTTTCCTGGACATAGCGTGGCAAAGTCACACACACATACACACACAGAAAACAAAAGGAAAGGAAAGAATATTATTGGTTTCATGCCTTCACAAATAAGCATCATTTTTATATCAGAAGTTGGGGGGTGGGTGATAGAAACTAACCAAACATTGGAAAGCAATTATACCCCTATCAAAATTAATTAAAATAAAAGAAGTGAGAGGAAGGGCACAGAATTTTAAATGAGATGAGATACAGGCTTTTCTAAACATTTTACGTCTTTCACCTTTTTCACTGTGTCCATTTTGCTAAATCTGCTCCCAGCAATCAAGGCCAGCACACTCATTTGCCTAATTTGGAATTAGAGAGAATGCGGATTGATTTTTCAGCTTCTCTCAGAATACAGGGGAAGGGCCATCTGTTAGGATGAATGGGGTGTGTAAATCCCTCTTGACTCATCTTCTCTGACAACAGGGATGGAAGAGTAGTTGGTGGACCGCGGCATTCTCTGGATTCGTGGTAAGAAACTCAGCTTCCCTCCGAGAAGTCCATCAGTTAATATTAACAAGCAGAAAGAGCGAGAACCACTTGGCAGGAAGCTCTGAATTTCCCCCAGACTCTGAGTCAAGAGGTCATCAAGGAAGGAGTCTGGCTGTAAAGTACACCTATCTTCCTGTGATGAGAGTGACGACCCGGGTGACTGGAAGCAGAGTGTAGCCTGCTCTCCTTTGGCAAACAAACACCCACTCCAGTAAGTGCCTTTTAATGTGCATCGAGGCTGTGTCTAGGAAAAGGATGCACAGTTGGCAAGTACAGAGCTGTAAGGGGATCACTTTGACATGCCGATAAAGCTTATTGGTTTACTTTGGACTTGGCTTTATCATTTACTGAAGGATATTATTAGTGCGGAGATGATAGCCATTTTCGGACTTCTCGAACAAAAGCCAGTGAAACGTATATGAACAAGAGGTCTGTTATGGAGAATCCTACCCTGTTTGTTCAGTGACTTTGGGATCCTAATCATGCAACTTAACAGAGATAAGACTCAGAGCAGAGAAAAAGAGCCCACCCAGTCTGGGGCCCCCGGGAAGACGAAAGTCAGTCGTGTTAAAAATGGAAGCCCATCCAACTCTGAGCATGTGTGTCGTTTTCTCTCATTGCAAATATGATATTATAAAAATAGGCTTGCTCTTTGGAGCCAGATGGCACGCAATACGTCTGAAGCTAAATCCAGTCTTGTGACAGTGGTCATCGCCAGCGAGGAACCACTTGGTCTGTGATGCCAAACTATTCGGTTCTTTGTGAGTCCTTTCCATCAAGCAATCTCTTCTGTATTTCTCTGAGTGTAAAGAAACATACATGCCCCTTGATGCCTGTGGGACTATTGTTTTGCGAGGTATCAGTTTGTTTGTTCTGTGTTTCATCCACCTCACTCTTGTTTAGAAAAAAAAATGAAGAACACATAAATAATAACCTTGGTACTTATCATCAACTAGCTTGTTGCTTCACAGTCTGATCTCACTGCTTACTTTTCAATGATTTCATTGATTGATGGATGTATCCATTAATTCAGCAAAGTCTTCAGTTGCATACAAACCAAGATTGCAGGAGCTCAAGTCAAATGATATAAGTTGGGTTCATCAACACACAGATTTTAAGAACCGTGTCATCTTGGAAAACTCTTTTCATTTTTCTCAGTTCTAGCTTCTATGGCTTATTTATATTGACGATAATCCTCCTAATTGTACCTTAAACTATCATTTATAAAAGTGATTTGTAAACTGTAAAGTATGATGCAAATACTTTTGATTCTCAGAGGTTAGGACTGGAATGTTATATAAGTTAAATATAAGTATATTTTAAGCATCTATTGCATGCTCAGAAATACGTGAGATGTTTTGTAGATAAAAGGACTAAATTGACAGAGTTTCTATACTCAAGAAAGTTCAAGTCTATGAGAAGAAAATAATTTAGTCATGGAAAAGACACAAATTTAGCCATTGAGTTGTATGAAAATTTTCTATAAAGTAATCTGTTTGTCAGACAAGGCCATTAACATTGTGATTTTCTGTGCTGCTTGGTCTGATTTTGCAATAACCTATGTAACTGACAATAGCTCTTATTTTAAGATAAGCTTCCTCTAAACATAATAAATTATTCACTTTTATTTAAAAAGCAAAATTCTGCTTGTTAAATAATTTCCTACTTTCACAGCATTTTGGAAATTTAATGATGGACACTGAATCTAGGCTACTGGTCTCTGTATTTTTCTAGAAACCAAAAAGATTTTCAAATAATAATTGAGAATATTTTTATTATTAACAGCAAATATTCAATTGTTAAGGCAAAACTTCCAAATGGAGGCTTATCAAAAAACGTTTGCTTAAATATTGATTGGCTCTTTTATTTAACGGGTGTGTGTGTGCTCAGTGTCTCAGGCGTGTCTAACTCTTTGTAACCCCATGGAATGTAGCTGCCAGGCTCCTTCCTCTATCTATGGAATTGTCCAGGCAAGAATACTGGAGTGGGTGGACCCAAGGATCGAATCCCCATCTCTTGCATCTCCTGCATTGGCAGGCGGAATCACTGAACCACCTGGGAAGCATTCTACTTATTAGTTATGTGAGTCAAGAACTGAACTTTTGGAAATTCAGTGTTCTGACATGTAAGTGGGAGAAAAATGTCCCATTTAAAAGATAAAACATAAAAATATGCATAGAGCACTTGTAGTAATTAGGTTCTGCACTTGTAGCAGCTTAGGTTTGGGTGACCTGAAAGACAGTAGTTTGGAGGAATAGAAGTTTCTTTCTTTCTTTCTTTCTCACATAGCCACCCAGGTGACAGATCATGCCTTCCTCATGGGTTGTAAGAACTCCACTTCCACCATGGATGCCAGCAGGACAGATAAACTAGACAGACGTGGGACCCTGCTTAGTGACTTGAGGATCTGGTCCAGAGAACCGGTGCACCCAGGGACCTCTGTCTGCCCCATGGCCAGAGAATCCTCAGGGCAACGATCACCCCTGAGAAATAGGCAATGTGTCATTGCCCTGTGAGTCCCCTCATCCAGCATTCTTCAGGGTACTTACAGCATTGTCCTAACAGGACTAATTAGAATTTGGCTGATTGTTAGTGATTTTCCCTCCATGATGGCACTTTCTATGCTAAAGGTCGCCTTACAATATTATGAAACTCAGCCTTGAAGATGTAAAGACAGCACATGTGGGGTGTGAAATGAGGCAGGCGTGTGTTGAGATGGGTGTGTAAAGTGATTCATTCAACCAGGCAGAAGGGGGCAGTTGTGTATGGGAGGCCTGTTACACCATGATGGGAGCCTGCTGGGCGATCCTCAAAGCGTGTCACTAGAATCCTGGTGGGATTTTTACGAACTAGGAATTGCCACTGCTATTTCAGAGCAAGCATCCACTGACTCAGAGTCTACAGGGTTGCAGTAGAGAGACCTCTTTTCCCCCAGAGGCCAGAAGACCTCCCGGCTCTGAGTAGGTGCCACAGATGGTGCTGCAGGTAAGTGTCAGATGGGGAAGCAGCATGCGTCCTTGTCACCTTGCCTTCCCCAGCAGCCACTTGCCTGAGCTGCTCTACACTGTCAGCCAAGGCTCAGGTGTCTGGCTCCCTGCCCTACTCCTGGAGTTCGCCTTGACATTGCAGCTTGTGCACCCTGCCCCTTGGAGGATGAGAAATCACAGGCAACAGAAGCCGCTGGAAGTGACACCAAACGGGGATTCTGGCCTTGGCTCTCATTTACGTCTCTCCTCTTTTCTGCTTCCCTTGTAGCTCATATTTGCAGTGTCACTCTGTGGTATTTGGGACCGATGTTGGCCCCAAAGACAGTGGACCCAGACGCAGTCGATCTTATATTCCCTATCATAGTCACGTGAAGATGAACCTGCCTTAGAGGAGTTTGGTTTTACCTGGATTGAATTTGGGCTTCACAGTTGGCTTAGCAGGTAAAGAATCCACATGAAATGCAGGAGACACAGTAGATGTGGGTTTGACCCCTGGGTTGAGAGGATATCCTGGAGGAAGGCCTGGCAACCCACTCCAGTAGTCTTGCTTGGAGAATTCCATGGAAAGAGAAGCCTGGCAGCCACAGTCCATGGGGTCACAAAGAGTGGACACCACTGAAGTGACTGAACACACGCACACATCCTGAGTTTGAGAAGACACAGAATTGTGAACGTCCAGCTAGTTTAAACTACACTGATAGAACCAGAGGAAAGGTCAGGCCCAGGGGTGTCTAGAGCCTTTCTGAGGTTCAAAGACTTCTGAACCACTTCTGACTTTTTTTTTTTTTTTTAACATAACTTGCATATTAAGAAAAAAGAGAGAGAGGACAAATAGAAACTTTGTGGCATATTTAACATTTTTTACATTTATCAAAATAACACTTTCCTTAGGTATAATCCAGCTGCCTTTTAAAGAAAATTAAGATGGAGTTCCTAAAATATATAAAAGCATGGAGGATTAAGTAAAATAGTTTTATTTTTATTTTTTTTATGAAATGATTTTATTCCTACTTTTTAGTTCCCATGCAGTTTACTCTGATAATATGACTCTGTAACTAACAAAGCAGTTGGACTAACACCCGTAAATACAGCATGGGAGACAGTTAATACCCACTAATGTTTCTCTAAGTAGGATGGTTTTTTATTGGGGTATATATGGGGTGATTCTTCCTCTTGCTGTGCCTGGGACAGTCCTGGTGTAAACCCTTTGTCTCTGCATAATCATTAATAGCTTTCAAAGAGCCTCCCAGTTTGGATGATAAATTGTTTAATCAACTTAGCAATATGTTTAAACCCCTATGCTGAATGCCTTCTTTCCACGGTCCCCACATGGCTCAGTAACTCTCTGTAAAGCCTATTTATAGAAACATCAACATTCTCGGTTGGAGGCACTTTGAGAATAATAGGCTTTGGAAATGAATATGGGAGTCATCTCCATAGAGGGGACGCCATAAGTTAAGGTGGTGAAGTTGAGGTCTTTTTCAAAGACAGCAAAGACTGCCAAAATGTCATGGTTATGCCTACTTGTCATAAACCTCTTTGTGCCTTTACATGGAGCCCTTTATTCTTTCTCTGAGCAGTGGGACAGAGGAATGCAGTGTCTTGTTGTATCAGGTAGACTGATCCTAGGATTTGAGACCCTATGGGAATGGATTTATGAGGAAAGGAGAGGGTCAGTTCTTGTGGCTGATTTCACATGAACTTTCTGTGGCCAGATGCTGGATAAGATGCTGGACCAGTCTGCTACCAGAGATGGGTGTGTGATGAGATCTACATAAGCCCTACATCAGTTTTGGACTTGGCATTTTCCATACAGTGACCCCATATACCATCTCAGTCGATCCTCTGATTCTACTATGAGATTGGCAGTACTTGTAATATCATTCCTGGTTTACCCTTGATTAAAAAAAAATCAGAAGAATGTAAAATATACAAGTAACTCAAGGTGACTCAGATAGTACAGATTCTTTACCTGCAATGCAGGAGACCTGGGTTTGATCCCTGGGTTGGGAAGATCCCTGGAGGAGGGCATGGCAGCCCACTCCAGTATTATTTCCTAGAGAATCCCCATGGACAGAGGAGCCTGGTGGGCTACAGTTCATGGGGTCACATAGAGTCAGACACGACTAAGCGACTAAGCACAGCACATCAGCACATCTGAACAGGGTTCAGACCAAAAAATCCTTCAGACTTGAATCCAGAGTGTTTCCGTGCCGCTGTGCTGGAGGGGAAAGTTAGCCAAGGCTTGATTAGTTCAAGTTGTTAATGCTCGGCCAACGCTATAATCTACAGGCCCCACGTGACAACTGATCTTACCAGAGATGAGCTTGAACCATGGTTTGTCAGAAACGGGATCTGTTTCCACGCAGATCCTGCCATTTCCTACAATCACGTGCAACGTATCAGTCTGAACCTCTTTTTTTTTTTCATCAATTGCATTATGTGGAAGGATGATCAGTCCTACTTCACGGGTTTGGTTGTATTAACTGAGATTTGTATAACATGCCTGAGGCATATTACACAGGAGGCACCAAACAATCCATTTCTTCTTTAAAGTATGTGTAAAATACTTAGGTTTTTAGTATGGCTTTAAGTTCCAGTTGTGATTTCTAGGACAGAGACAAGACACTTGAGGCTATTTCACATTTTGGTGAGTTAAGTGAAACCAGCAGCTGAATTTGCTGGCAGATAATAACGCATGTGTCCCATCACTGCTCCTTCTAAACATGGAATAAGTCTGAAATTTTCTACCACTGGAAAGAAATGTAATATTTAAAGGTAATTTGACCTGTACATGTGTGTACCATGAATATTTAATGAAACCTATGGCAAATGTATTTATATAGCATTAAACTGAGGATATTTATTTCTGACTCATTTTCCAGGATATTATTTCCTCAGCAGATGGGAAGTTGCCCTCTATAAAAATGCTCCGTTTTAAAGGTGAGCTTAAAGATTGTAGAGTGCAGCTCTTCTTTTTTCTGGTTCAACTGTGGATGCTAACTCTGCCCCCTTAAAAAGAAGAAGAACCATTTTAAAAGGTCAAGATGTGTTCCAAAGACATTATAGATTAAGGGTTATTCCCAAGTACCACTCTTTTGACCCTTTTATTCTATTGTATATAATGTTTACAGATATAGACAGCAGAGCCTAATGTTTTATTTCCCTTTAATATAGATCGTTATGCTCCTTTATAGTATTTCAATTTGCAAGTGCTTTAAATAAAATGGTTATACATGTTTCAAGTTAGTTGATATAATACCTAATTCAGAGATGTTTTAAATTTATTTTTTTGGATTGGGTAGGATACCCATGTGGAATGAAGTTATTTTTCTCTGAGGCAGCTGCAACTTTGGGATTAAAAACAGCAAAAGCAAACAAATAAGTGACATCAATAATAAAAGAACAAATATAAGGTGCTGTGTCCAGATGCAATTTGATAAATTAGGACTTCCCTGGTGGCTCAGACGGTAAAGCGTCCGCCTACAATGTGGGAGACCTGGGTTCAATCCCTGGGTCAGGAAGATCCTCTGGAGAAGGCAATGGCACCCCACTCCAGTACTCTTGCCTGGAAAATCCCATGGACGGAGGAGCCTGGTAGGCTGCAGTCCATGGGGTTGCAAAGAGTCGGACACGACTGAAGGACTAAACTTTCTTTAAAGTTTATTAAATTTACCATTAAATCAGGGGTGGTAGGTTTGGGTTTCATTAAATCAGATGTGGTAGATTTGGGGTAAAAGCTTAAGTTGTGATTTGATCACTTAACAATTATTTATTTATTTATGGCTGTTCTAGGTCTTTGTTGATACACAGGCTTTTCTCTAGCTGTGGGGAGCAGGGGCTACTCTCTAGTTGCGGTGCATGGGCTTCTCATTGCAGTGGCTCCCCTGTTGCAGAGCACTGTCTCTAGAGCACGTGCAGCCTCAGTGATAACTGCGGTTCCAGTCTCTAGAACACTGGCTTAGTAGTTGTGGTGCATGGGCTTAGCTGCTCCACAGCATGTGGGATTTTCCTGGACCAGGGATTGAATTTGTGTCTCCTGCATTGGCAGGCAGATTCCTTACCATTGAGCCACCAGGGAAACCCTTTGATCACTTTTTATAACTAGAAAATCTCAACATAGTTGAGGAGAAAACATTACAGAAAAATATGGATCAGCTCTTCTTATCCTGCTGGGTAACCGTGTGAGCTAGAAAAGGCAATCGTACTCACAGGTCAAGGGTACAGGAAGAGCCAAGCTTCCAAGGAAGATTGTGCCAGCTAAGTCATAACTGCAAACTTTTTCCATTCCCTGATATGGTTTCCATTTTATAAATAACCATATTCCTCCTGAAAATGTCACTGTCTTAAGGAAAATAAATCCACTATTTATAATCAGCATACTCTTTTAATATGTCATTAGCAAGAGGTCATATTTTGCTATATCTCGGAAGGGAAATAAAACTCATTTTGAAACTTAAACAGCTTTAACTATTTAAAAGCACAGAATTCCAAAAGAGCTTTTTCAAAGACCGCATGTTTAAAAACTGTAGCCCAGAGGAACTGATAATGTGCTCACAGTAGAAGAAGAGCTTGTAGTTAACACGGAAGTTTGGTGCACACGTGATGTCATTGTAATAGTTGCCAAGTTCCGCCCTGACTTTCTCTGATCTTCATAGTTGAACGGCTCTTAACTATGATGCTTGGGGGTAAATTGCCTGTTATTTAAGAGTGTTTTAAAGTCTCATGGCTATGCCTCCTTGTCATAAACCTCTTTGTGTCTTTACATAGAGCTCCTTTTCCTTTCTGATGGGGATAGACAATAGAATGTAGTATGTTGCTGTATCAGTTAGTCTGACCCTAGGCTTGGAAATCATGTGGAAATTAATTTGCAGAAGGAGCAAGGATCAGTTCCTGTGGCTGGTTTCAGATCAACTTTCTGTTGCTAGCACTCAGTGGGCCTAGCATAGTGTGACCCAGTGCGCATGTGCACACGCACACATACAAACACACACACACACACACACACACACACACACACACACACACAAATAGCTAATGGAAACAAAATTCTCACAAGATACTTACCCTTACTGTGTAAAATGACAGGACGGTATTTTCTGTTCCAGCCCATCTCATTCGACTAAAAAAAATAAAGTGGGTCACAACCCACTGAACTGATTTCTCAGTCCACTAATAAGTCATGACCTAGAGCAGGAGAAGCACAAGCATGGCACCTAGCAAGGCACATCTTGTATGTTTTTAATTTTTTTTTATTATTATTACTTTTAACCATGTGTATATTTATTTGGCTACACTGGGTCTTAGTTGTGGCTAATGAGTTCTTTAGTTGCAGGATGCTAACTCTGAGTTGCAGCATGTGGGATCTAGCTCCTTGGCCAGCAGTCAAACTGAGGCCCCTGTATTGGGAGCATGGAGTTTTTGCCACTGGACTACCAGGGAAGTCCCAGTGTGTGTGTGTGTGTGTGTGTGTGTGTGTGTGTGTGTGTGTGTGTGTGTTTCCAATAAACTAGTGTTTTAGAACCTACTGTTATAGCACATAGAACTCTGAAAAGTGAAAATGTTAGTCGCTCAGTTGTGTTCAACTCTTTGTGACCCCATGGACTGTAGCCAGCCAGGCTCCTCTGTCCATGGGATTCTCTAGGCAAGAATCCTGGAATGGGTTGCCCCTCCCTTCTCCAGGGGAATCTTCCTGACCCAGGGATCAAACCCGGGTGTCCTGCATTGCAGTCAGATTCTTTACTGTCTGAGCCACCAGGGAAGCCCCTAATACTTTATTGCTAAAGAAAGTTAACCATCATCTGAGCCTTCAGGGAGTCATAGTAGTAACACCAAAGTTCACTGACTATAAATCAACAGAAAAATGTAATAATAATGAGAAAGTTTGAAATGCTGAGACAATTACCAAAATGTGACATGAAGTGGGCAAATGCTGATGGAAAAATGTCACCAACAGACCTGGTTAGTGCAGCATTGCTACCAACTTCAATTTGCAAAAGATGTAATATCTGCAAATTGCAGTAAAGCAAGCACAATAAAACAAGCTATGCCTGTAGTGAAAAACAATAGATGGTGAATGGATACTCTTAAAGAAAATAGTTTTAGTTTTTGTATTTATTTTGCAATTGAATCTTGTGAGCATATTTTTAGCTTACAAAAAAAATTGGATGATGGGTCCCTGAGAAAGAAGAAGGTGTGGTGTTGGGCTATTTTGGTCTCTGTGTCTCTCCATGAGCTTGTGTCCTGGAGAAAATGGAAGATGAAACCTACAAAACTGGTACCTCCTCACTAAGTTCTCATCCTGGGAGGGTCTTACTGGCTGCAGCAGCCATGGACTGTGCCTTGGAGATCTTTCTTTCATAGAAGACCTTGCCATTAAGAGGCAAGGAACACAATCAGCTGACAACCTGCAGTTACTGCAACTCCAGGGACCACTTCAGCTTTTCAGCTGAGACCACTCTCCTCCCAGGCAGCCAATGTCCAAGTGTGGCAGAAAGTACCAGGGTCCTTCAATAAGGTAGTTTTTTCACTGGAGTTCCTTGTTGGTGTGGCTGTTCTTAGTCAGATTTTGATCGCAGTCAGAGGCTCTCCTGTCAAATTTTTCCTTTTTCCTTTTAAATTTTCATGTGCATTAACCCCTAGTCAATCTCATGCACCCTATATATTTGACCCCCTCCCCACAACCTCTCAGAGCCTGGAGACATGGCTTATCTCTTCCTATTAAGAGTTAGTATTCTCCCTGTATGGGAAGAAGCCAGGAATTCTCACCGCTAAGTCCACTGGGTCCACTACCTCCTTTGCTGCCTGCCATACCAAAAACAGGGGTTAAGTCATAGCTTACTGAAGATATCCTGAGCCTGGTGAGAACTTTGTGCCAAAGGCGCAATAAGAAAATCAATATTACAGGCAAAAACTGGGGGGCACCTATAGACTGGATTTGTAGGGTGCTTGATCAAGGTGATTAGAATACAGCAAAGAGTGAAGAGGATAGGTCGGTCTGTCAGGATGTAGGATTCGACACCAGGGAATGATGCAAACTTGTTGGGAGGCTGGCTCTGGAAGCCTGGAAAGCAGTATGGCCCCACTGAGTGAAGCTGAAAAGCTGAATGACTAGGGCAGGTGGTTGAGGAAGGAACTAAAAAGCTCAGCAAAGCAGCCCGTGCTGGAGAGGATGGAAGATTATGTTCTAAGTCAGGGCCCTGAGGACTCAGTATTCACAAGGCTGCTGTGAATGTGCCAGGGGGAAAGGCACCTGCATCATTAACTCTCCTCTGCAGGCTGACACAGAGCTTGTTCATTGAGAGCAGTGGGGATGTCAGAGTCCCAAAGCAATAGATACCAGGTGGTGGCACTAACCACCAGTATTCAGGGACAGCTGTGCAATGAGTGAGATCAGGGTGGTACCCAAGGGGCCTTGCCTCACAGAGAATTGAAGAGATTATTAATTGGATGAATAGGGCCCATTTTTCCTGGGGACAAAATAAATGGGCAGTCATTGAGGGTTCTACCTAATGCGTATAATCAATTTAATAAAGTCCACACAACTTTAAAGTTCCGCAACTAAGAACTTTACTTTGACCCAAATTCTATCATCTTTGAGTGGAACCTGGAGTAGGAAAAGGATCTGCCTTGGGAGCAGGCTACAGGGCTTGCATTCCAGCTACTTGGGTCACACAATCACATCTCAGCGGTGACAAGTGATGCTGAGAGGAGTGCATGACAAATTCCAGTGGGAGGGTCACAGTGCAAGACTCCAGGATTCTGAAACAAGGGAATGACATTTGCCATGAAGAATTAAACATCAGTATCCTTCTATGGGCTGAAAGAGATAGAAAGTTTAAGAACAAGTGACCATGGATCTAGAACTGTCATCATAAACTGGCTTCTTTCAGTTCTGTGTTGATCAATCAGGCAGCACAAGAATCTAACATTACATGGAAAGGAACATGTAAGATAGTGCCCAAGTAGAATCAGATGGTGCTTTGACTCACTGAGAAATGTGGGGATTAATTGCATGAAATAGGGATGGTTTTCCCAGGGACAAAATATGCTGCAGGAGAGCCTAGTGGCCCCATCTCAACTCTCCTCAATGACTTTATGGGATCTCCTGTAAGACAAACTGATGGAGGAACCAGATCTCAAAGATAATTATCAGGGATCATCATCCAAGGGAAAAGCCATGAAAGGATGATGGGTTGCATCATAGCCATAGTCAAAGGTGGCTTGAAAATCATTAGTAAGATAAGCTCTTCCCAGTGAGCAGAGCTTTGAGTGATTTACCTGTTCAGCCACTTTTTTTGTGGCAGAAAAAGTGGCCGAGCTGAGACTATGTATAGAATTGTGGGTGGTGTCAAATTTCCTGGCTCAGTGTAGGTAAGAAAAATACTGAAAGATTAGAGAAAAAGAGGTAAGCAAAACAGAAGGAATGCCGAGGAAGCACTTACAGCCACACTCTGGAATCATCTATAAGAAGGTAAAGGGTGAAACCGACCCAGTAAATGTTGACGAAGACAGGACCCAGAGTGGGGTAGGTGGGGGTCACAAAATTCCAGATATTATAATCCAAAAGTCATCATTCTTTGAAGAAGACCCAGACATAGGCAAGAACATAAATACAAAGCAATCCATCACTGTAAATGCTATATCGCTAATTTGTCTGTTAGTGCAAAGCAGATCAAAAACACTTTAAAAATATTTGGAGCATTAGAGGAGATTCTAAAGTACTTCTGGATTGTTTGGAAGAATAAATGGAAATTAAAAGCTCAATATATATCCCTATAAATTTAAGGCTTAGATATCAACTGTCATTATTTCTACACCATTCATTATTATTTTATTGTAACTAAACAGATTTTTGAGGGATTTCAGAAATTTATTCTAGTTTTATTTTTCACACTGAATCATAAATTCCTTAATTGCCAAGTTTTCCATTGTGTAAGTTTCCTAAAATCAGCTCCCTGTTGTTGGGGAAAAGCCACAGTATCTTAAACTTTCCACTGGGGTTCATATCACAGGCTGAAAATATGTGACTATAGTATGAAAGCTCCTCACACGCTGGAAAAAAATTTTTAAGCTCATCTAAATGTTACCTTTTCAGGCAATATAGTCTCTCTTCTTCTCTAATTTTACCTGTATGTTTGTTGTCTGATGCATGTGTGCGTGCTCAGTCACTTCAGTCATGTCCGACTCTTTGTGACTCTATGAACAGTAGCCCAACAGATTCCTCAACCCATGGGACTCTCCAGGCAAATACTGGAGTGGGTTGCCATGCCTTTCTCCAGGGCACCTTCCCAACCCAAGGATTAAACCTGTGTCTCCTGCATTGTAGGTGGATTCTTTATCAACTGAGCCACCAGGGAAGCCCCTGTTGTCTGATATTGTAATGATAATTATTAGCATCACTAAATCACTTATTGAATCTTACATTCCCCTCAGATTTTAAAACACAAGAATCTATAATAGTATGGCCAGAGTTGGTCACTAATCATTGCAATGAAGTGCCATCCCTGTAATTTTTATGTTTCCTCTTCAAGTTATTTCTTTATTTTTGAAAAGAGTTTTTATTATTGCAAAAGTAATATATATATATATATATATATATATATATATATTTTTGTAGATGTCTTTAAAACTTGGACACATGAAATTTAAAATGTTTTAAAATTTTACATTATCTTTAATCCTACCACTAAGAGATCACTGACTATAAACACTACTATACCCCTATATTCCCTGTTTTTTTCTTCCAGTTAAAGGGGGAAGAAAAAAACTGCCAAAATGGTTTACAAATAGGTCATTTCAGTATGGGAGTACAAGCAAAAATGGCAGGGAATTACAGACAGAAAAATAATAGAGCAAATGGAAAAACAATAATAGGAAACAATAGAAGAAAGTTTTCCTGACGTTGAAGAAAAAGGGAGTCTTCAGATTCAGACTCACCAAATGCCTACAAAATATATCAAAGAAAAGAGAACTACACCCAGTCTTATTATCCTGAAAAATCAGCATTTGAAAATAATGTTATGAGCTGTAGCACAGAGACCACAATGCAACAAAGAAAGGGAGCAGAAGCAAATTTGTCATAAATTTTTTCTTTTCATAAATGCTTCCAACAAAGGAACCGTATCTGCATATGCTTTGAGAGTGAAAAATTGTAATTCAAGGTTTCTAAATAAAGCGAAGCTATGATTCATTCACAAATGAGATAGAAAAAATGTTCTCAGACCCAAAGGATCCCAGAAAACAGACCATTTATACTTTTGTGAAAAAAATTGAGGACATATTCTAACCAAGTGAGAAATGAATCGAAAGAACTGAAAGGATATGATGTAAATAAAAAGAGTGGTGAAAAATGAAATTCATGAACCTTAAGGCTGTTTTAAAAAAATATTGACCACAAAACACGGTCAAGGAATATAATACACATGTTAAAATTACTCTTGAAAAAGGAGATTAATACAGTAAAAATAGTTTGTCAATAATAATATAAATTGCAAATTTGAAATTATTGTGAAATATAAAGGAAATAGGAAACTGAGAGTAACAGAGTTGAGTCAACATACTTCAGGGTTTAAATAAAGACCATTTCGCGATTGATATTAATAGAAGAGTAGACAGAATATATAACTTTCTAATCACTGGAAAGTAAAGGAAAGAGCAAAATGTGTAAAGTGTTCATTAAAAAACTTATTTTTTCATTAATAAATTTTAGGAATTTTTCTGAGTTTAAATATTTTCTTCGATAACACCACAGAACATTCTATTTAATACTCTCATACTATTTTAACTTACCTCCTATATTAATGTACTGAATGTGTTGTCACACTTTATTCCAACCAGTTTATATCATTTTACAGTCCCACTAACAAGACTAAAAAAGCCCGTCACCTATATGCTAGCTAACATGCTGTTACAAGAAAAATGTACCAATACTGACTGTCACATTTTAGCTCAGCCACTAAATATTTCATTCATAGGAGATTTTTTCTGACTTGAAATAAAAAGTTTAATTTTGATTAAAAATGAGTTAGTGATATATTTATATGCTGAGTGTATTTTTCCCCACGAATAATTTAAAATGTGTCTTTCAGAATAGACCAAATGCTAAACATTTTCTCATTTTAGCAAATGTGGTTTCTGGCCAGAATTACTGTCAAGTACCTTCAAAATATTTGGTAATAATTAATATAATTTTGTTTGATAAGACAAGACCCCTTTGGTGAAAATACTTACAAAAAAAATTGTGAATATGGTCAGGGCAGATAATCACTTTGCAAGTGATATTTCTGATTTTAGTATGGTCTATTAATATGAAGTATAAGTAGAATATATTAGGCTGCAAGTTTTTCAGAAGTCTGTTTTTATTTGTACCTCCAGTACTCTTGCCTGGAAAATCCCATGGACGGAGGAGCCTGGTAGGCTGCAGTCCATGGGGTCGCTAGGAGTCGGACACGACTGAGCGACTTCACTTTCACTTTTCACTTTCATGCACTGGAGAAGGAAATGGCAACCCACTCCAGTATTCTTGCCTGGAGAATCCCAGGGACAGCGGAGCCTGATAGGCTTCCATCTATGGGGTTGCACAGAGTCGGACACGACTGAAGCGACTTAGCAGCAGCAGCAGAGGGAGGAATAAAATCAGGAATTGCTATGTTTCCTAGAGATCTTTTTTCTTGTAATGTGTCTGCTATCATTCTACCACAGTCTTTTCTTTTTCAGGGAAAAAGTATAAAAACACATAAAGAAGGCTGAGTGCCAAAGAACTGATGCTTTCGAACTGTGGTGCTGGAGAAGACTCCTGAGAGTCCCTTGGACAGCAAGGAGACCAAACCAGTCCATCCTAAAGGAAATCAACTCCAAATATTCATTGGAAGGACTGATGCTGAAGCTCCAATAATTTGGCCATCTGATGTAAAAAGCCAACTCATTGGAAAAGACCCTGACTCTGTAAACATGGAGGGCAGGAAGAGAAGGGGTGACAGAAAATGAAATGGTTGGATGGAATCACTGACTTAATGGACATGAGTTTGAGCAAACTCTGGGAGATAGTAAAGGACAGGGAAGCCTGACGTGCTGCAGTCCATGGGGTCACAAAGATTAGGACATGACTTAGCGACTGAGCAACTGAAAAACAACAACATGATATGGCATATCAAAGAATGTAAAGAAAAAGTTAAGGCTCTCAAATAAAAATAAAATCAAGCATTAATATGGGTAGTGGAATAAAATATTTTTATTTTAAAATCTTTAATATTAATACCACAATAGAATGCCAGGTAACTTTTAAAATTGAAGTATAATTGATTTAGAATATTATTTATATTAGTTTCAAGTACACAGCATAGCAATTCAATATTTTTATAGATTATATTCCATTAAAAGTTATTGCAAGATAAGTTCTGTAATTCTCTGAGCTAGACAATATATCTTTGTTGCATATCTATTTTATGCACAGTAGTTTGCATCTCTTAATCTCATACCCCTATCTTGCATCTCCCCCTTCTTTTTTCCCATTATAACCTCTAGGTTTTTTTTTTTTTTTTCCTATACCTGGGAGTCTGTTTATGTCTTAATTCATACGTGTTTTATTTTTTTAGATTCTACATGCAAATGATATCCTACAGTATTTGCCTTTCTCTGTCTTACTTCACTGAGAATAATAGTCTATAGGTGCCTTCACGCTATAAATGGCATTATTTCATTCTTTTGTATAGCTGAGTAACATTCCATTATATATATATATATATATATACCACATCTTCTTAAGTCAATCATATGTTGATGGGCACTTGGGTTATTTCCATATCTTGGCTATTGTGAATAGTGCTGCTATGAACATTGAGGTGCATGAATCTTTTTAAATTAGTGTTTTCATATATATACATATATGTCCACTCTGACAGGTGTGAGGTGTTATCTCATTGTGGTTTTGATTTACATTTCTCTAATAATTAGTGATGTTGAGCGTGTTTTCATGTTCCTGTTAGTTATTTGCATATCTTCTTTGGAAAATTTCTGGTTAGGTCTACTGTCCATTTTCTGATTGGGTTATTTGTTTGTTTGTTTTAATACTGAGTTATATGAGCCATTTATATATCCAAATATCCAAAGGGTTTTGGATATTAACCCTTTGTAGGCCGTATCATTTGCAGATATGTTCTTTAGTAGTATGCCTGTGTTTCTTCCTTTTAGTTCCTTTCTTTTTGGGTATCTATCATAGGTTTTTGGTTTGTGGTTACATGGAGTTGACATTGACCTGTAACTACATCTACTTGTTTCAATTAAAAGATGCTTGCTCCTTGGAAGAAAAGCTATGACCAATCTAGATGACATATTAAAAAGCAGAGACATGTTGATGTATGGCCAAAACCACCGTAATATTGTAAAGTAATTATCCTCCAATTAAAATTAATTAATTAATTAATTAAAAATAAAAGCAGAGACATTACTTTGATGACAAAGCTCCATCTAGTCAAATCTATGTTTTTTCCAGTAGTCATATACAGATGTGAGAGTTGGACTATAAAGAAAGCTGAGCGTCAAAGAATTGATGCTTTTTAAGTGTGTTGGAGAAGACTCTTGAGAGTCCGTTGGACTGCAAGGAGATCAAAACAGTCAATCCTAAAGGAAATCAACGCTGAATATACATTAAAAGGACTGATGCTGAAGCTGAAGCTCCAATACTTGGGCCACCTGATGAGAAGAACTGGCTCATTTGAAAAGACCCTGATGCTGGGAAAGATTGAAGGCAAGAGGAGAAGGGGAAGACAGAGGTTGAAATGGTTGGATGGCATCACCAAGTTGATGGACAAGAGTTTGAGTAAATTCCGGGAGTTGGTGATGGACAGGGAAGCCTGGCAGCTGCTGTCCATGGGGTTGTAAAGAGTTGGACATGACTGAGCGATTGAACTGAACTTCTTTCAAACAGATTGTCATCTAAATTCAAACAAATTCTAAAAGATCTATACTTTGTACTCCCATTGTCTCCCCTCCACTTTATGGTTTTGAAATCATATTTTACATGTTTATCCATTAGCTGTTGACTGTGGTTACTGTTGCTTTTATAATTGTCTGTTAATTTTCATACTGTCTTACGTAAATGGTTAATCCCCAGTGCTTGCTATATATTTGCCTTTCCTAGTGAGGTTTTCTCTTTCCTATTAGATTCTTACTTCTTTTCCACTTAAAGAAGATCCTTTAGCGTCTCTTTTAGAGAAGGTAGAGTATGAGGGTTTTTTTTTAGTTTTTGCTTGCATGAGAAGTCCTTTATCTTTCTATTCTTGATAGTAATCTTTCTAGGCAGAGTATGTTAGGTTTCAGGTTTTTCCCTTTCAGCACTTTGAATGTATCATGACACTCCCTTCTGGTCTGCAAAGTTTCTGCAGAGAAATCAGCTGATAGACTTATGGTGATTCCTTTATATATGACTCTGTTTTTCTCTTGCCAACTTTAGTATTCTCTTTAACTTTTGCTGTTTTAATTATGATATGTCTTGGTGTGGGTTTGTTTGGATTCATTCTGTTTGGAATCCTCTGTGTTTTCTATCTATTTCCTTTTTCAGGTTTGGAAAGTTTTCAACCATAGTTTCTTCAAATACATTTCGATCCCTTTCTCTCTCTCTCCTCTTTCCAGGACTCCTACTATGTGAATGTTGGGCGCTTAATGCTCTCCCACCCAGAAATCTCCTAGACTGTTTTCATTTTTTAAAACTGGCTTTGCTTTTTGCTATTCTGATTGAGCAATTTCCATTTATTCCATCTTCTGGATCACTTTTTTATTCTTCTGTATCACTTAGTCTGTTATTCATTTCTTCTGATGTACTTTTTTTTTCCAGAAATTCAATAAAATAAAATAATTCCATTTATAATCTTGTTAATTCTTCTGATGTCTTTTTATGCTAGCTATTGACGTCTTCATTTCTGATTGAATCTTTGTATATTTCCTAATTCCTTGTTAAAATGATCAATATGTAGATCTATTCTTTCCCGTAATTCGGTTAACTTTTTACAATCAAAACTTTGAATTCCTTATCTGATAATTTCCTAATTTTTTCCAGGAGTTTTCTCTTGCTCTTTCATTTTGCTTAACTTTCTCTTCCTCCATGAATTTAGGTGAAACACTTACCTATTGTGGTCTTGAAAGGGTGTCCTTAAGTGGATGCTTTCCTATACAGACTGTATATTCCCAGTGCCTCTGGGGAGAGAGCTGGATTTGATGATGGCAGTTGTCAGTTTGGTAGGGGGTCGGGCTGGTGGTGGAGGGGCTAAGGCCAGAGCCAGGTATGAGGCAGGACTTTCTCTCTGCTCTGTAGCCATCATCACCCTATTGAGAGTGAGATCTGATCCTAAACTGCTTGAGTTGCATTCCTGAGTGTTGGGGCCAGAGCTGACTGTCCCTTTCAGTGCATGCTTTCTTCTTGGTGGTATTTAGAAAAAAAAAATATGCGCATTCCAGATAAATCAGCACTTCTGCATTTAGGAATATGTACTAAGAAAATTCTCAGTCAGGTCCATATGTGGGCATGCGTGAACTTTTTGTTTGTTTGCTTGTTTTTTTCCCCAGCGTTATTTGTGGTGTGAGAAACTGGAAAGTATAAAGTATTAGTCACTTAGTTGTCTCCAGCTCTTTGCAACTCCACTGACTGTAGCCTGCCAGGCTCTTCTGTCCATGGGATTCTCCAGGCAAGAATACTGGAATGAGTTGCCATTCCCTTCTCCAGGAGATCTTCCCAACCCAGGAACTGAACCCAGGTCTCCTGTATTGCAGGCACATTCTCTACCATCTGAACCATATCAAAATGCTTATCATTGGAAGTCTGAGTGGCTAGAATTGGTGAGTGTACACTGTGAAGTGCCATGTGGCAGGGAGACAAAAACGGAAGAGGTAAGGTGCAGAAATACGGATGCAAAACAAGTACTGAGGAGGAAAAAGTAAGCAGCTGAATAGTGTGACAATAGTGTTACACCATTGCACAGTTGTCATACAGTACTATTATACTGAATTTGATCACTGGTAGTAGTATGCCAGGTCCTTAAGAAGTTAAAAGTACCATTGCCACGGATAAATAAGAAAATCAGTACAAGTGAAAATGAAGGGGAACTCAGCTGACATAAAGAATGTTTAAGAGATTTTAGTGAAACTTACAAGTTTTCGAAAAAAGTAAGATATGTTTCTGTACCATATGTATAACCATTTGTGAGTATTTTATGTGTGTACATACACACGTACGCACATACATACACATATATATCTGTTCATATATACATATGCATATACACATCTATCATAGATACACGTATACAAGTACACAAATATATAATGTGTATGTATACAAATATACACATATACATTTATTACATCTATCTAAACTTTTGGATAATGTGAATTATTTTGGCATGACTCTATATTGCATGCATGCATGCTTAGTCTCTTCAGTCATGTCCGACTCTCTGGGACTCTATGGACCATGGCCTGCCAGGCTCCTCTGTCCATGGGATTCTCCAGGCAAGAATACCGGAGTGGGTTCCATTTCCTTCTCCACGGGACTCTATATTATATTTCTTTAAAAATAATAAAGTGGCAAATATGAAAGTTCTTCATATTTAGAGAGTATTGCTTTCTATAATAGTCTTTGTGATGTTATTTTTTGTTGATTTTAAAATCATTCTTATCTATAATGCTCTTTAGAAATAATGTGAATGATAGTTTTAATGTGAATCAGAAGTGGAATTTTGACAAATAAGTTTTACATGCTTTTTCTTATTTTTATAAATAAATTTATAATTTCACAGTGCTAAAGGAAATATGATACTCTGGACATTTTTTTTAAAGGATTTTTATTTAAGTATATCTTAAATTCAGGAAAGTCCTCAACTCATAAGTGATCACATCAATAAATTTGTACAAGATTTTCGAAGTAACTGTCACCAAGATTGAGAAATAGAATTTCCCCTTCATCACAGAAGTGTTCTCCCTGTCCCTATTACAAAGATAATCAAACTTTAAAGCTGTGTATTAGTTTTCCCTTTGTATAAAATGTATATAACTGAGTCATACAGTAGGTATTCTTTGATTTCTGCTTCTTTTTTACCCATTATGTTATGACTACATTATTTGTCATATTCCATATATTTAAAATTCCACATGTAAAGGGAATTTTTATTTTAGAGTAAAATAAAATTTTATTTTAAAATTCTTAATAAAAATACATGTATACATGGTATTGATTAAAAAGATTCTGAGTATCAGATTTCCTTGGTGGTCCAGGGATTTAAAATCTGACTGCCAATGCAGGGGACACAGGTTCAATCCCTTGTCCTGGAAGATTCCACATACCTTGAGCAACTAAGCCTGTGCGCCACAACTACTGAAGCCCATGTGTGCCTAGAACCTGTTCTCTACAACAAGGGAAGCCCAGGCATCACAACTGGGGGGTAGCCCCCTTCCCCAACACCCACCTCCCCTCCCCGCTGCTCACAACAACTTTTCAACTAGAGAAGGCCCATAGGCAGCAAGGAAGACCCAATGCAATCAAGAATAAATAAATAATAATAAAAGATTTTGAATATGTGTCTGGATTTAAGGGGGTAGTTTGTTTAAGCTAATTGTCTTGAAAAAAACGTAAAAATCTGGGATATATACAAATATAAATATACACATACCATCTATAAATATAAATATCTATTCACACACACACACCATGATCCAAACATCCAAGGGCTGTTTAGGTGATGGAGATAAACAGGACAAGATTGAATTTATCCACATAACAAACTCTGTAGTAGTTTTTCAGTCTCACTACTGTATAGTATTCCATTGTAGAAATATTCCATAGCTTTTTTATTTTTCCCATTGATGGACTGATGGATTCCCTCTGATGATAGAAACAAGGTTCGATGCTGTAAAGAGCAATATTGCATAGGAACCTGGAATGTTAGGTCCATGAATCAAGGCAAATTGGAAGTGGTCAAAACAGGAGATGACAAGAGTGATCATTGACATTCTAGGAATCAGTGAACTAAGATGGACTGGAATGGGTGAATTTAACTCAGATGACCATTATATCTACTACTGTGGGCAGGAGTCCCTTAGAAGAAATGGAGTAGCCATCATAGTCAACAAAAGAGTCCGAAAAAGCAGTACTTGGATGCAATCTCAAAAACGACAGAATGAGCTCTGTTCATTTCCAAGGCAAACCATTCAATTTCATGGTAATCCAAGTCTGTGCCCCAACCAGTAATGCTGAAGGAGCTGAACAGTTCTATGAAGACCTACAAGACCTTCAAGAACTAACACCCCCGAAAGATGTCCTTTTCATTAAAGGGGACTGGAATGCAAAAGTAGGAAGTCAGGAAACACCTGGAGTAACAGGAAAATTTGACCTTGGAGTACAGAATGAAGCAGGGCAAAGGCTAATAGAATTTTGCCAAGAGAACGCACTGGTCATAGCAAACACCCTCTTCCAACAACACAAGAGAAGACTCTACACATGGACATCACCAGATGCTCAATACTGAAATCAGATTGATTATATTCTTTGCAGCCAAAGATGGAGAAGCTCTATACAGTCAGCAAAAACAAGACCGGGAGCAGACTGTGGCTCAGATCATGAACTGCTTATTGCCAAATTCAGACTGAAATTGAAGAAAGTGGAGAAAACCATTAGACAATTCAGGTATGACCTAAATCAAATCCCTTTTGACTATACAGTGGAAGTGAGAAATAGATTTAAGGGACTAGATTTGATAGACAGAGTGCCTGATGAACTATGGGTGGAGGCTCGTGACATTGTACAGGAGACAGGGATCAAGACCATTCCCAAGAAAAAGAAATGCAAAAAAGCAAAATGGCTGTCTGAGGAGGCCTTCCAAATAGCTGTGAAAAGAAGACAAGTGAAAAGCAAAGGAGAAAAAGAAAGATATACCCATTTGAATGCTGAGTTCCAAAGAATAACAAGGAGAGATAAGAAAGCCTTCCTCAGTGATCAGTGCAAAGAAATAGAGGAAAAAAAATAGAATGGGAAAGACTAGAGATCTCTTCAAGAAAATTAGAGATACCAAGGGAACATTTCATGCAAAGATGGGCTCAATAAAGGACAGAAATGGTATGGACCTAACAGAAGCAGAAGATATTAAGAAGAGGTGGCAAGAATACACAGAATACCTGTACAAAAAAGATCTTCATGACCCACATAATCACGATGGTGTGACTGCTCACTTACAGCCAGACAGCCTGGAATGTAAAGTCAAGTGGGCCTTAGGAAGCATCGCTATGAACAAAGCTAGTGGAGGTGATGGAATTCCTGTTGAGCTATTTCAAATCTTGAAAGATGATGCTGTGAAAGTGCTGCACTCAATATGCCAGCAAATATGGAAAACTCAGCAGTGGCCACAGGACTGGAAAAGGTCAGTTTTTGTTCCAGTCCCAAAGAAAGGCGGCAAAAAAAAAAAAAAAAAAAAAAAAAATAAAAAAATAAAAAAAAAAAAAAAAAAAAAAAAAAACATGCCAAAGAATGCTCAAACTACCACACAATTGCACTCATCTCACATGCTGGTAAAGTAATGCTTAAAATTCTCCAAGCCAGGCTTCAGCAATACGTGAACTGTGAACTTTCAGATGTGCAAGCTGGTTTTAGGCAGAGGAAACAGAAATCAAATTACCAACATCCGCTGGCTCATTGAAACAGCAAAAGAGTTCCAGAAAAACATCTACCTCTGCTTTATTGACTATGCCAAAGCTTTTGACTGTGTGGATCACAATAAACCATGGAAAATTCTGAAAGAGATGGGCATACCAGACCACCTGACCTGCCTCTTGAGAAACCTGTATGCAGGTCAGGAAGCAGCAGTTAGAACTGGACATGGAAAAACAGACTGGTTCCAAATAGGAAAAGGAGTACGTCAAGGCTGTATATTGTCCCCCTGCTTATTTAACTTATATGCAGAGTACATCATGAGAAACGCTGGGCTGGAGGAAGCACAAGCTGGAATCAAGATTTCCAGGAGAAATATCAATAACCTCAGATATGCAGATGACACCACCCTTATGGCAGAAAGTGAAGAAGACCTAAAGAGCCTCTTGATGAAAGTGAAAGAGGAGAGTGAAAAAGTTGGCTTAAAGCTCAACGTTCAGAAAACTAAGATCATGGCATCTGATCCCATCACTTCATGGCAAATAGATGGGGAAACAGTGGAAACAGTGTCAGACTTTATTTTTCTGCGCTCCAAAATCACTGCTGATGTTGACTGCAGCCATGAAATTAAAAGACACTTACTCCTTGGAAGGAAAGTTATGACCAACTTAGACAGCATATTAAAAAGCAGAGACATTACTTTGCCAACAAAGGTCCATCTAGTCAAGGCTATGGTTTTTCCAGTAGTCATGTATGGATGTGAACGCTGGACTATAAAGAAAGCTGAGTGTCAAAGAATTGATGCTTTTGAACTGTGGTGTTGGAGAAGATTCTTGAGAGTCCCTTGGACTGCAAGGAGATCCAACCAGTCCATCCTAAAGGAGATCAGTCCTGGGTGTTCTTTGGAAGGATTGATGTTGAAGCTGAAACTCCAATACTTTGGCCACCTCATGCGAACAGTTGACTCATTGGAAAAGACCCTGATGCTGGGAAGGACTGGCGGCAGGAGAAGGGGACGATAGAGGATGAGATGGTTAGATGGCATCACCGACTCGATGGACATGGGTTTGGGTGGACTCCGGGAGTTGGTGATGGGCAGGGAGGCCTGGCGTGCTGCGATTTAAGGGGTTGCAAATAGTCGGACACGACTGAGCGACTGAACTGAGCTGATGCACTTTTGGACAGTTTCAGAGTTTGGGACTTTTTTGAAAAATGTCTTGATGACCTTCTGAAACATGCCTTTTTGTACATATTTGTATTGCATTTCCCATTATTATTTGTCATATTGATTCTTGTGTCTTTTCTCTTTTATTCTTGATCAGTCTTGTAAGAATTTCAACAGTTTAAATATTGTTTTCAGATATATAACAGCTGGCTGATTTGATCCTATTGTTTATTTTTTTATGTCTTCAATTAATATTTGTTATTATTCCTTGTGCTCTACTGTTTTTAGGTTCAATATTTTAACTTTTCATGATTTGTGTATAAAGATTTAAAATTTTCAGCCTTTGTTCCTTTCCCAAGTCTATATACAAGGCTAAATTTTTTCTTCTCAGCATGATAGTCATCCCACAAATTAAATAATGTGCATATACTCGCTGCTATTCTGTTCAAAATATTTTTCAATTATATTGTGATATTTCGTCTCAGGTGTTACTAAGAAGTGCAATGCTGGATTCATGTCAATGTATGGCAAAACAAACACAATATTGTAAAGTTAAAAAATAGATAATAAACTAATTAAAAAAAAAGAATTGCAATGCTTTATTTACAAATAAATGACATTATTTGAGTATCATTTTACAAAATCAATTTCTAGTTTAATTATAACATTGTCAGAGATGCAGTCTACATTATTTTAAGATACTTCAAAATTTTTTAGATTTGTTAATGATATGGGTAATTTTAGCTAAACTTGGCAGCATAAACTTGAAAAGAATGTCAAAAGTAATAGTACTGTTATATACAGTGTTGTCTGAATATCTTGATTAGGTCAAAATGGCCAATCATGTTCAGATGTCCTACATTTTAACTGAATTTTTGCTGTATTGCTTTATTAGATATTGAGAGAGATATATTAAAATCTGCTTTTCCTTTTAGTGCTGTCAATTTTAGATTGATGTAGTCATGCTGTTATTACATTCTTGGTTTTAAATATTTTAATCTTTTTGATAGAATTGCCCTCTTAATATTATGAAATATGACTTAAAGATCTCTAACATTATTTGCACTGTTTTTTGGTTTCTTGTTTTCTTATGTTTAATGTATTTTGATAAACAGCATATAAAACTTTATACAGTTTGAGAAAATTATCTTTTAATTAGAACATTTATTGTCCTTACAATTGCTTAGCTGTTAATATGCTACACCTTTCAGTTTTCATTTTATTATTTGCTTTCTATTAATCTAGTTTCACTCTCCTTTTTCTCTATTTTTAGTTTTGGTCCTTCTCTATGTTTCCCGTCCCCACGCCCCACTGCAAAGAATTCCCTGCTTCTTCTCTTAGTTTATTTCCTTCATATTATTTTATTACTACCTAGACCTACCAACACGTATTCTTATTAAAAGTAGTATTTTTAACAATATTTGGACCACTCAAGAACCGTAGGATTTTCACCTTATACATGTTATTTGTGTTATAGGTGACATGTATTTTACTTAAATCAATATTTAAAATCCAAAAATATATTATTTTAATTATTTCTGCATAATTGCATCTATTTGCCCTCATTGTATCCTTTTTCACTCCTTTCCCTTCTGTATTTCAGTGCTTCCATCTGCAGTCATCTGTCTTCTGTCTGAAGAGCACCGTTTCATGTTTCTTAATGCAGAACTGCCGGCAATGCATTTTTTGTTTTCATCTGAGAGTTTCTATGTTTTGTTGTCAACCTTGAAGTACATGCTCACTGGGTATAACATTCTATGTTGGTGCTGGAAATTCTGTTGTCGCACTCTAAGGGTCATAGTCCACATTTTTCTGGACATGTGTTTCTGCTGAGAAGCTCATTCTCAAGTTTATTTTCACTTTTTAAAGAGGTATATCCTTTGTCTAGATTCTTTTAAGGTGATTTATTTGTTCTTGATTTTCAGAAATTTTGACCTGATAAACACAAATATCACACTCTTTGTATTTGTTTTGTCTGGGGATTGGCGCATTAAACATATCTGCAAAGCTCTTAAGCTATCTCTCCATTTAGTTTTTGTCCCGTTTTCTCTTTCTTCTCAAATTCTGGCTTCCAAGTATATATGCGTTAGATTTTTTATTATACTCCATAGCTTTCTTACATTATTTTTTGCTTTTGTACTACCCATGCTCCTCCCTCTTTGGGTTATCCAGTCTGGATAGTTTCTTCTAAACTACCTTCCGGTTCACTAACCTTCTTTTAAATTGTTTAACTTGTTGATAAGTGCATCATTTGGGTTCTTAATTTCAGTTATCTTGCTCTTCACTTCGACAGTTTCTAATCATCTTCCTTCATCTCAATTTCATTTAATTTAAAAATCTTGTACATATCAATATTAACCTTGAACACAATTATTTTATTTTTTCATTATAGTTGATTTACAGTATTGTATGCATGGTGATTCAGTTTGCTTTTTCTGATTATATTCCATTATTGTTTATTATAAGATAGTGAATATAATTCCCTGGGCTGTACAGTAAATCCTTATTGCTTATCTACCTTATGTGTAGCAGTTTGCATCTGTTAATCTCATATTCCATGAAATGTTTGACTTTACCCCCTCCCATTTTAGTATAAAAGAAGCCTGAATTCTGACTCGGGCAAGATGGTTCTTCAGAGCTCGAGTCTACCATTTTCTCAGTTTGCTGGCTTTTTGAGTAAAATCACTATTTCTTGCCTCAACAATTCAGCTCTCAAATTTTTTGGCCTCTTATGCAGTGAGAAGTATGAGCTGGGG
Organism: Okapia johnstoni; assembly: GCA_024291935.2. NCBI lineage: Eukaryota > Metazoa > Chordata > Mammalia > Artiodactyla > Giraffidae > Okapia > Okapia johnstoni. Next base: position 9,342,309 of record CM044326.1, read on the forward strand.
CTCAGTAACAGTTTTTCAATATTAAATTTTATGAACTGCTTGTAATTTTGGATATTATCTTCTTGGTTGCTGCATACTATTATTTTAAAATTCAGAACTGATAATACCAATATCTGGAACTCCTATGGTTTATTTTTGTTGTGTATTTTTTCTACTGACTTTTGGTAAGTTAGTTTTCTTTTTAAATCTAATAAATTCTTTTACTGAATTCTTGATCTTATATATGAAAAAAAATTTAGAAACAATTTGAGGCTTTGGAAGATGCTATTTTCTTTCAGTGAGAAGTTACTTTTGCTTTAGCAAACTGTCTGAGAAGTGGTAAATTACTTTCTTTTAATCCAATCATCAATTAAGTTGATTCAAAACTGAGCTTAGGGCTTTTTCAGAACTAGTTTATTTCCACTTTCTCTTTAACACTAGAAATTGTATATTCTGAGTTCCCTATTCAGATCCCTGGTTGTTTGTGAGAGCCCCTAGACTTTATGGGCTCTGAACTCCAATAGTTTCAAACTGGCTACAAAGGACAGCTGGAAGTATTGGTCAGTCTTTCAGATTCTCAGTCTCTCAGCGGACACTTTCTGCAGTGCATATCAATTGGTCTTGGGAATAAAACATTGCCTCAAGGAGAAAAATGATGTCAAATGAGAGATTAATTTCTCTGTGTTTCCCTTATCTCTGGAATCTTGGCTTCCTTATCTTTATGGTCTAAGTAGCACTTGGATACTTAGATTGGATGTGATATCACATGTGTGTTTCTGTGGTTCATATAATTGTTATACATGTTTATATATAATGCCATGTGTGTATCTATATCTATACCTATATCTATATATCTTCCAGATTTTTGAATTGTTTTCATCAAGAGTTACCCTGCTATACCATCTTTCCTTATATCTAGGAGCATATTCTGGATCTTTCTAATCAACACCATTGATACCATATTTTCATTGACAATTTTAAAATAAAAACTTGGTTTTACCTAAAATAAATGAATAGATGGGATACCATAAATAATATAGTACACTGAGAAATTATATTACATGATTTGTTGGCACTCTAATATTTAAACTTAATTTCTATTTTAAATTTGTAGATCATGACTCTGAAAGGTAATAATGTTCAGATGTTATATCCCCTGTTATAGGACACTTCTAGCAAAATTATGGGAAATTTTACTTCCAGTGATAATATTAATGAGCAGTAATTATTAATATTAAGTATGCATCAACAGTTTCCTAAGTACTTTACACATTTAATTCAACCTAATATCATTAAAAAATTATAATAGAATTATAAGATGCATTTCACAAAGATAGGTAGAGTAACTTTCCCAGTGTTATTTACCATATGAGTGAGGAGAGATGAGTCACATTCAAGTTGTTCAGTTTTTGTACACAAATTCTTCACCTAAAGTTAAAGAAATCTTTGACATGGTATATGGCATTCCTTTTCTCTTATATGGGAGTTCTATATTTTTTCTTTTGACCCCAGTTAAAAATCTAAGCTTTAATTTCATTTCATAGCCAACCAAGTCGATATATACCTATTCTAATTTTTGAGGTCTACTGATAATTTTTAAATTTTGCCCCAAAGGAACACTTCAAAATTATTTCTTTCAAAAATGTAATTCCCAAAGTAAGAAATATTAGCAAGGAGAATTTCTTAAATGTTTGAAAAATAATCTATTTTTAGAAGTAATTGTCTGATTTACAGTGTACCTGATGATTAACTTAAATACTCTATTAAGCTGGAAAATAAGTAGCTATTAGTTTTGCAATTTCATAGCACATCTATGGAATTATTAGTGCTACTATTTTAAAATAGCCTTTTCTATTTAAATATTAACTTTTTTTTTTAAATTTTAAAGAGATTGTCCAAATTACAAGGATATTTTTGGTACATAGGTTTATCACATAACCGATTGCTAAACTTTCAAATTGAGTTATGAAAATGTCTATGGAGTTCCACTCTAAATTTATTATTACTCTTTTTGAGTATAAGATTTTTAATTTTTGACAGTTCATATGAGAACAGCCTCAAATGTGAATTTGATTGACTTAGACTAATAAGTATTTTTTTTTACAAAAATATTTTTTTTAAAAAAATTAGAAGGTAGTTGGACTTTTTCAAATGGAATTATTTGCTACAGTAGTTTTCTTATGGGTGATGATGGTATTTTTTGGCTGTGTCACTAAATGTGAATAGCAAGAAAAGTGAATGAGCAGATAATTCAGACTTAAAAACAAGGTGTTTTAGCTATTGGCAGATGTCAAGACAACTTGAGACTTAATGATTACTAAGCTGCATACCTGCCATCCTTATCTGTCTCCAGCACAGTTGACAAAACAAGGTAGTCTTGATGTCAAAACAGATTAGGAAGGAAGAAAGCAAGACAGAAACTTAGGCAGAGTTAAGAAGTCTTGCTTTTCCATTTCTTTTTTTTTTTTAATTCTAAATTATCTCCTAAACAAACTCTTATGTGAACCCAAAATAAAGCATTTACTAAACCACAGAAAATTTATCAGAAAGCCTTCTGCACCACTAGATACAACAATGTGGCTGATAAAATTCTATTGATCAACTTTCCCCCCAGGTAAAACCATGGACCTTCATAGCCCTGGTATGAGTGATAACTAACAGTGCATGGCAATGGTGACCTCTTTCTCCTCCTTACTGAAGCTCTCTTTTAATGATTCTCAGCATGTTACTCCCTCCTGGTCCTTCTTAGACTCTTCTTGGCTTTGTTTTTTTTCTCCCAGTTTTATGAAGTTATAACTGGCATATAACATAGTACAAATTTCAGATGTATAACATAGTAATTTTATATCTGTATAATTATGAAATGATTACCACAATAAATTTAGTTAACATCCAATACCCAACATAGTTACAAAATGTTTTTTCCTTGTGATGAGAACTTTCAATATATACTCTCTTAGCAACTTTTAGATATACAAAACAATGGTAGCTCAATGGTAAAGAATCCACCTGCAATGCAGGAGGTGTGAGCTCGATTCCTATGTTGAGAAGATCACTTGGAGAAGGAAATGACAAACCACTCCAGTATTTTTGCTTGGGAAATCCCATGGACAGAAGAGCCTGGTACGCTACAGTCCACAGGGTCACAAAAGAGTTGGACATGACTTAGTGACTAAACAATAATTGATATACATAGTCACCATGCTATTCATTACATCCGCAGGACTTAATTTACCTTGTAACCAGAAGTTTGACCACCTTCATCCAGTTCCCCCAGATTTTACCCCTGCCTCTGACAACCACAAATTTGATCTTTGTTTTGATGAGTTTTGTTGCTTCAGATTCTGCTTCTGAGATTATGCAGTATTTGTCTTTCTCTACTTAACTTGTTTCACTGTGCATAACCCCCTCAAGATTCAGCCATACTCTCACAAATGGCAGAATTTCCTTTTATGGCTGAATAGTATTGATATGTTAACATATATATATATATAGTAAGTATGTATATATACAGTAAATATATATAAAGTATGTATATATACAGTAAATATACATACATACATATATATATATATATATATATAGTAAGCATATGTATGTGTATATTTAAAAATGTGTATTTAAAAATATTTGTTTGGCTGTGGTGGGCCTTAGTTGTGCCATGCAGAATTTTGATCTTTGTCATGGTGGGGAATTTTTAGCTGTGGCATATGGGATCTTATTCACCAACCAGGGATGGAATGAACCCAGGACCAAAGCATTGGGGGTGCAGTCTTAGCCACAATTCACCAGGGAAATTCCCTTTATGCATTTTATTTACTTATTTACTGATAGACACAGGTTGTTTCTAAGTCTTGACTATTATAAATAATGCTGCAATAACTATAAGGGTGCAAATGTCTCTTGAAGATAGAGATTTCATTTTTTTACGATGTATACCCAAAAGCAAGATTGTTGGATAAAATGGTAGTTCTATTTTAAAGATCTGCTGCTGCTGCTGCTAAGTCGCTTCAGTCGTGTCCGACTCTGTGCGACCCCATAGACGGCAGCCCACCAGGCTCCCCCGTCCCGGGGATTCTCCAGGCAAGAGTGCTGGAGTGGGTTGCCATTTCCTTCTCTAACGCGTGAAAGTGAAAAGTGAAGGTGAAGTCGCTCAGTCGTGTCCGACTCTTGGCGACCCCATGGACTGCAGCCTACCAGGCTCCTCCGTCCGTGGGGTTTTCCAGGCAAGAGTACTGGAGTGGGTCGCCAGTGCCTTCTCCGTAAAGTTCTTCTAGAACATCCAAATTGTTTTCCATAGTGGCTATGCTAATTAACCTTCTTACCAACAGTGCACACCTGTTCCCCACATCCTCACTGACTCACTTTTTTTTTTTAATTGAACTGTAGCAATTCACAATGTTATGTTAGTTTTAGGTGTACAATAAAGTGATTCAGTTATTCATATGCATATATTCTTTTTCATATTCTTTTCTATTATGGTTTATTGCAAGATATTGAGCATACCTCCCTGAGCTATACAGTAGGGCCTTATGGTTTATCTATTCCATATCTATAATATATCTAAACTCTTAATTTATCACTGTGTATATCCCCTTTAGTAACCATACGTGTGTTTTCTATATCTTATTGGATGTGTGACACTATCTGCAAATATTTTCTCTCATTCTATTGGTTGCCTTTTCATTTTGTTGACTGTTTCTTTTTCTGTGCAGAAGCTTCTTAGTTGATGTAGTCCTATTTGATTATTTAAAAAAATTTTTTTGCTTATACTTTTGGTATCATATCCAAAAAATCATTGCCAAGATTTATGTCACTTTTCTCCTGTGTTACTCTCTCATGGTTATTCTTAGACTCCTCTTGGCCTGCTGATTTCTTCTTTCTTTCATTCTTTCTTTCAACTCTTGGTACATTACATATTGGGATTACCAAGGTTTTTGTCATCTTTGGTCTATTCACCTATACTCTCTTTTAAGGCTATTTATGCTAGTTATTTCTTCATCCTGTCCAGACTCACAGACTCACACACTCAATTGTATAAAAATCATTTTCTTGTTTTGATGAGTAGCTGATATCTATCTTATCAAGCTAGAAAACTGAAGACATCTTAGTTTTTCTTGAATCAAAACCCTTTCTCAGTGTCCACCTCTTATGTAGGCTTTCTGTTTCTTTTACTCCTTTAAATATTTTCTTCATAAAGAAACTGAGGTGAGCTCATTCAAATATAAATCTGTTTCTATCCATCTGAAAGTACTAACTGCTCTCCAACTTGTTGGATAAAGTACACATCCCCACAAAAGATGCCCAAGGTCTTTTTGTGATCTGATCCATCTCTACCTCTCCAATCCCCTCTTCCCAATTTCCCCTTTCTTCATTCAATAAATACTTACTGATGCTTCCTAGATAGTATTGTGAGCAGGCTAACATGATCCCTTCTCCAGGAAGCTTAGATTCTGTTGGTGGAGAGAGGCCATTAAATATATGAATGCACAATTATAAACTGAGATCAATAAAATGAAAAATATAACATGTAGAAATCTGGTCTAGCCTGGGGAGTTAAGGAAGATTTTACTGAGAAAATGGCACCTGATCTGACACATAACTGATGGGTAGACATTGTTAAGGAAGTAAAGAAACAGCAAATATGGCAGACGCAGTCAAGCCTGGGGCAGAGCATTTGCAAAGACTCTCTTGTGGGAATTCACTATGCTTAAAGTACTGAAAGGAGACTACTGTAGCTGGAGTAGAGAGGAAGGGGATGTGAAGAAATGAAGAGGTGACGTGGAGAGGTGACCAAGGACCAGACCGCTTCCTTTACCTCATAGGCTCTGTTATGAATTTGGTTCTTTACTCTGAGAACCCATAGTGGATGTGACTGGTGATAGAAGCAAAGTCCGATGCTGTAAAGAGCAATATTGCATAGGAACCTGGAATGTTAGGTCCATGAATCAAGGCAAATTGGAAGTGGTCAAACAGGAGATGGCAAGAGTGAACGTTGACATTCTAGGAATCAGCAAACTAAGATGGACTGGAATGGGTGAATTTAACTCAGATGACCATTATATCTACTACTGTGGGCAAGAATCCCTTAGAAGAAATGGACTAGCCATCATGGTCAACAAAAGAGTCCGAAAAGCAGTACTTGGATGCAATCTCAAAAACGACAGAATGAGCTCTGTTCATTTCCAAGGCAAACCATTCAATATCACAGTAATCCAACTCTATGCCCCGACCAGTAACGTCGAAGAAGCTGAAGTTGAATGGTTCTATGAAGACCTACAAGACCTTCTAGAACTAACACCCAAAAAAGATGTCCTTTTCATTACAGGGGACTGGAATGCAAAAGTAGGAAGTCAAGAAACACCTGGCATAACAGGCAAATTTGGCCTTGGAGTACAGAATGAAGCAGGGCAAAGGCTAATAGAGTTTTGCCAAGAGAAAGCACTGGTAATAGCAAACACCCTATTCCAACAACACAAGAGAAGACTCTACACATGAACATCACCAAATGGTCAACACTGAAATCAGATTGATTATCTGATTGAGAAGATAAGAGAAAGATGGAGAAGCTCTATACAGTCAGCAAAAACAAGACCGGGAGCAGACTGCGGCTCGGATTATGAACAGCTTATTGCCAAATTCAGACTTAAATTGAAAAGAGTAGGGAAAACCATTAGTCCATTCATGTATGACCTAGATCAAATCCCTTATGAGTATACAGTAGTGGTGACAAATAGATTTAAGGGACTAGATCTGATAGACAGAGTGCCTGATGAACTATGGACAGAGGTTTGTGACATTGTACAGGAGACAGGGATCAAGACAATCCCCATGGAAAAGAAATGCAAAAAAGCAAAATGGCTGTCTGAGGAGGCCTTACAGATAGCTGGGAAAAGAGGAGAAGTGAAAAGCAAAGGAGAAAAGGAAAGATATTCCCATCTGAATGCAGAGTTCCAAAGAATAACAAGGTGAGATAAGAAAGCCTTCCTCAGGGATCAATGCAAAGAAATAGAGGAAAACAACAGATTGGGAAAGACTAGAGATCTCTTCAAGAAAATTAGCAATACCAAAGGAACATTTCAGGCAAAGATAGGCTCGATAAAGGACAGAAATGGTATGGACCTAACAGAAGCAGAAGATATTAAAAGAGGTGGCAAGAATACACAGAAAAACTGTACAAAAAAGATCTTCATGACACATATATTCACGATGGTGTGATCACTCACCTAGAGCCAGACAGCCTGGAATGTGAAGTCAAGTGGGCCTTAGAAAGCATCACTACGAACAAAGCTAGTGGAGGTGATGGAATTCCAGTTGAGTTATTTCAAATGCTGAAAGATGATGCTGTGAAAGTGCTGTACTCGATATGTCAGCAAATTTGGAAAACTCAGCAGTGGCCACAGGACTGGAAAAGGTCAGTTTTCATTCCAATCCCAAAGAAAGGCAATGCCAAAGAATGCTCAAACTATCGCACATTTGCACTCATCTCACATGCTAATAAAGTAATGCTCAAAATTCTCCAAGCCAGGCTTCAGCAATAGGTGAACCATGAACTTCCAGATGTCCAAGCTGGTTTTAGAAAAGGCAGAGGAACCAGAGGTCAAATTGCCAATATCCACTGGATCATCGAAAAAGCAAGAGAGTTCCAGGAAGACATCTATTTCTGCTTTATTGACTATGCCAAAGCCTTTGACTGTGTGGATCACAATAAACCGTGGAAAATTCTGAAAGAGATGGGAATATCAGACCGTTTGACCTGTCTCTTGAGAAACCTGTATGCAGGTCAGGAAGCAACAGTTAGAACTGGACATGGAGCAACAGACTGGTTCCAAATAGGAAAAGGAGTACATCAAGGCTGTATATTGTCACCCTGCTTATTTAACTTATACGCAGAGTACATCATGAGAAATGCTGGGCTGGAAGAAACACAAGCTGGAAACAAGATTGCTGGGAGAAATACCAATAACCTCAGATATGTAGATGATACCACCCTTATGGTAGAAAGTGAAGAAGAACTAAAGAGCCTCTTGATGAAAGTGAAAGAGGAGAGTGAAAAAGTTGGCTTAAAGCTCAACATTCAGAAAATTAAAATCGTGGCATCTGGTCCCATCACTTCATGGGAAACAGATGGGGAAACAGTGGAAACAGTGTCAAACTTTATTTTTCTGGGCTCCAAAATCACTGCTGATGGTGATTGCAGCCATGAAATTAAAAGATGCTCACTCCTTGGAAGGAAGGTTATGGCCAACCTAGATAGCATATTTAAAAGCAGAGACATTACTTTGCCAACAAAAGTCTGTCTAGTCAAGGCTATGGTTTTTCCAGTGGTCATGTATGGATGTGAGAGTTGGACGGTGAAGAAAGCTGAGCGCCAAAGAATTGATGCTTTTGTACTGTGGTGTTGGAGAAGACTCTTGAGAGTCCCTTGGACTGCAAGGAGATCCAATCAATCCATCCTAAAGGAGATCAATCCTGGGTGTTCATTGGAAGGACTGATGTTGAAGCTGAAACTCCAATACTTTGGCCACCTCATGTGAAGAGTTGACTCATTGGAAAAGACCCTAATGCTGGGAAGGATTGGGGGCGGGAGGAGAAGGGGACAACAGAGGATGAGATGGTTGGATGGCTTCACTAACTCAATGGACATAGGTTTGGGTAGACTCCGGGAGTTGGTGATGGACAGAGAGGCTTGGCATGCTGCAATTCATGGGGTTGCAAAGAGTTGGACACGACTAAGCAACTGAACTGAAGTGAACTCTGAGAACGGCTAGAAGCCATTGAAATTCTTCACGTACAGTTGTAAAATACCATGTCATAAAAATTTTGAAAAGAACCTCTGACAGCAGTATGGAGAAAAAAAACTGGAGACAGGAATATTTTTCCCACTGCTGATGGGAATATAAAATAGTACGGTAATTGTTGAAGAGTTTGGCAGTGTCTTAAATTTACCATATGACCCAGAAATTCCATTTCTAGTTATCTAAACAAGAGAAATGAAAACATATGTCCACACCAAAATATGTAAATATGTACGTGTATGTCCATGGTACCATTATTCACAATAACCAAAAGTAGAAACAGTCCAAATGTCTATCAACTGGTGAAAGGGTAAATAAAATATGATATAGCCATACAATGGAATACTATTCTGCAATTAAAAAAAAAAAAGGGTACTTATAAACGCTCCAACATGGATGAAATTCAAAAACACTATGCTAGGTCAAAGAAACCAGACACAAAATATTACCTATAGAATGATGTCATATACATGAAGTTACTCAGAAAAACAAATCTGTGGAGACAGAAGTGGAGTAGTATCGGACTGGGGATTCACTGGGGGAAGTTAGGGTTAGAGATGGTGTTAGGGTTAAGTTCCATCCCTGGGTCAGGAATATCCTCTAGGGGAGGAAATGGTAACCCACTCCAGTGTTCTTGCCTAGGAAATCCCATGGACAGAGGGGCTTGGTGGGCTACAGTCCACGGGATCACAAAGAGTCGAACACGACTTAGTGACTGAGCATGCACGAAATGGCAGAGGGGAGTAGGAAGTGATTGCAAATAGTCACAAAAGATCTTTGGGGTGATGAAAATGCCTTAAAATCAGAACGTGATGATGGTTGTGCAACATTTGAATTTGCTAAAAATTACTGAATAGTGCACTCAAAACGAATGAGTTTTATGGTATATAAATGATGTCTCAATAAAGTTGTTGAATGAATGAATAAGATGTGGATGTACAAAACCAGTTGTCACTGTGATGGCTTAGGTAAAAAGTGATAATGTTTGAGACTAGAGTGATGGCTGACATGAGGAGAGTGAAATAGGTTTGAGAAATAATAGGACTTATAATCAAGAGAACTTGGGAAAGATTGGGCATGACAAGTTCAGCTTATACTCTGTCCTGTAGAAATATCAAACTTCTTGTAACTACTCAAACAATCCATGCCCCTTCTTATCTTTCTGTGTGTTTAAAAGTCCTGGGTTCCTCAGGAGTGCTCTTTGCAACCTCATCTACCTACTTATTCTAGATTGGGCTGCCATAAGAAATCGCTATACGTCAGGTGACTTAAACAAATATTTATTTCTCACGGTTTTGGGGGGATGGGGGTCCAAGAACAAGGAGCTGGCATATTCAGTATGAAGTGGGGATTCTCCTTCTCATTGCAGTTGGTTGATTTCTTGCTACATCCTTACATGGTGAAGAGAGAGAGGAAGTTGGCCCTCAGGCCTCTGCTTCTAATGCCCCAATCTCATAATGGCAGCTCCACAATTTTGACCTCACCTATACCTAATTTTATCCCCAAAGCCCCATCTCCTTATACCATAACATTAAAGATTAGGGTTCCAAAATACAAATTTTGGGGGAACACACACATTCAGTCTATGACACTGTTATATACCTGATCATCCTTTAAGACTCAAACCAAATGCAATCTCTCCTTTAAAGAATCTTCCCTGACCACCTCATTTCTTGTATGCCCCCATAGCACTTCCTTTAGCATTTATTGCACATCCTTGTCTACTCCTTCCACTAGATCACTGTTGTCAGACATTTAATATTTAGTCTTCACTTCTGTTACAACGTCCCTGCCAGACCTGACTAGTGGCTCACGACAATCTCTCCTGCTGAGTCAGAACTCCTCTCAAAACAGTGCCAGAGGTAGCTTCTACTGACCACTGTCACTGATAAATTCCTGAAATCTATTTGCCATACCTGTTGTAATTGTGATGTCCTTGATGACAGGCATGTCAAATATCTATGGGTCCCATGTACCAGAAACAGAGAATAGATACAATAAATGCATTAAAATCCTTTTGAAGAAGATGCTTCCAGATTGATCAATACCTGACACGTAAAGCAATTTATTTCTACCTACCATATCTCTTTCATGGCAATGGCTTCTAATTTGCACCATTAGGGAAAAAAAAAATTTAGCTGAAAATCATAATAGTTCCTTTCCATTTTTTTCTTCTAAATCCTGTGTTTTAAGTGTATGCTTAGCCCATAGTTTTCCATCATAAACTACCAAACTGCAGTCTATAATGGGACTTTACACAATGGCCTTTATATTTTAGACATTATGCCTTTGAGAGCTAAAGCGTTTTAAGTCAGGCATCAAGATAATGATTTAGTTATTTATTCTTTTGAACCAGTTACTTTAGTGACTCACTTTTCTCCCTAACCCAGGCTATTATGCACTAATCCATACATTACTTCCCTTCAATACAGATGACACAGACTGTTTACTCAGGATGATTTTGCAATATGCACATTAACAAAGACTTTGTGAGCAGGAAGAATACCAGTGATTCAACCGACTTTAAGAAAACAGCTGAGTGCTAGCCCAGCTTAGCAGGGTGTTAAGCATCCATTAATAATGGCAAGGCAACAAACTTGAAGGTTTTGATTTTAGTTCAGATAAGCACTACAGATTCAAGACTTGGCTTACTGCATCTCTGGGTTTCTCTTAGGGAAAAGGTGGCCTATTCCAAGAGGGGAGCTTAGCTATTTGAACGTTGGAAAGCAGACATTTTTATAGTACTTTGTGTAATCGTTATTATGATGTGATGCACATTAAAATTGTTATCAACGTCGAACTTTGTAGGATAGCCCAGATTTCAAAGGGCATATTTGACTCTGGTTTTCCCCATGACTATGTTTCTCAGGTCACTTGTATTGATTTTTTGTTCAGCAAGTACCATCACTATAGTCTAAAGCTTTTATTCCCATTTAGAAACTGTAATCAAACTAATTCCACTCTCAGTAGAAAAAAATCACTATTCTCATTCAATTTGCATTGACTATCACATAATATTGTACACACATCTGTCCCCTCCACTAAGCTATATGTTCTTTGAAAAATGGGGACCATACTGTTTATATTCTATCAACACCTCTCAGGTGTAAGTGCCCAACTTCATGTTACTAAGAATCTGTTTTGCAAAAAAAGGAAATTACTTACCTGCTAATATGAGGACAGTTTCTCATGGTTTATGGGAAATTTCATCACCTTTGAAATGGTTAGTTTTTCTCTCATTTCACAAAAGCAGTTTGTTTTTCTGATAAGTGTTGAGCGATGACTATGTCAGTCATTCTGGTGTCATTTTGCACAGATTTTCTTATTTTATACTCATAACTCTTCCTGAAGTAAGTGCTATTATTACTGCTCTTTTATGCATAAGAACATTGAACACAGTTCAGTGACTTTTCCATGATTACACAGGCCATGAGTCTGTGGAAAGTCGATTCAGAGACAGATTCTCAACTCTGAAACCCAGAAGTTCCATTTCATTGTTCTTCTGTGAAGAAATCTATTTTCTCCCTTACTCTCCAAGATGAGAAAACAGAAGTTTTGTTTTCATTGGGTTTGGTTTCTTATGCCTCATTTTTTCCCCCAAGAAAAATGAAGTCTTTTGATAGTTTGCTGAAATGAAAATCCCAGTGTTTTCTTTGTGTCTTTTCTTCTGTTGATTTCCAAATTCTGGTCTATCAGCAAGCCTTGTCATCTTTCAAAGTCTGTCCAGAGTCTCACCACCTCTCATCACTTCGATGGTTAGCACTCTGCTGCCCGCCACCCCTAGTTCTCACTATCCCTACTCCCTAACACCCGCCCCCCTCCAACTCCACCTACCACCCTTGTACACTGACAGACAATTATCAAAAGGCAGTCAGATCATATCACTTACCAGCCTGGAACTGAGGGCCCACCCATCTCCCTCATAGTAAAAAACAGTCTCTCCAACAGCTCTGCACAATTCACCTCTTCTGTCTACACCCAACTCTCTAATTGGTATCATTCCCTCTTCCCCTGTCCTGCACTAATTCCACCTTAGCCAAGCAGTCTCCTTTCTGTCCCTCCAACTCATGACATAAGTTCACATATACACATGTGCATTCCTTCAAGCCTTATTCATCCCACAAATAAAAATTCAGTACATAATATGAGCTAAGAGTACAGAAAACATAAAAAATAAGATCCAGAATTTCAAAGATCTTAAAAACTGGATGGGAAGAAAAGTCACTTTCATAATAATTTCTCATTTCTTTCACCAGACAAGTACAGAAGTTATTGGGGTTTTCCTGATTGAAAGGCAAAGAATGAGGTGATGCCTTTAAGGCTGAAACAAAAATAGAGGAATAAAGCTTGGATCCTTAAATGACATAAGCTTCAGATACTCGGAAATGGACATCATTAGCAGCCAATGCATATGAAGTTGCAGGAATGTGTATTTGATAAGCTGAAGTTTACTTTAGCTTGTTTTCTCTTTCAAAATCCTCCCTAGTCTTTCTCTATTAAGCATCGCTGATCCTGCCACATGAAAGTAGTCTGTTCTTCCTCTAAAACATATTGTATCCCTTTAGGAATATCACAGGCATTATTTCCTGCAGGAAGCCTTCATAGCTTTTCTCTGAGATGGGTCTCTGAAGGCACCTTGAGATTTTACTTCCCAGCTTCTTTCCTTCTCCTGTTATAGCTCATATCTTAAATTATAAGTATTAAATGCCTACTTGTTCAGTTTGCCCATGAAGATTGCAAACCAGAAAAGTTTGGTATGACGGCCACATCTCCCCCTTTGAGGTATCAGGTTTAGCACAGTACTTACATTTAAGTAGCTATTTCATAAATATTAATTGAATAAATACGTTGCTTTACATCAAATTATATCTTAAATATTTGATTTAGAGTGTTCATATGTAATGATTAAGGAAGTAGTTAATTTTTAATAATTCACCACTGCTTCGGTGAATAAATTGAGACAGTTTCAAAATATCTGAGTTGAGCGAAGAGGGTGAGGGGCAGATTAAAGCCTGCCCAAGACATCTATGGTTTCCAAAGGACTTTGCAGAAATAAGTAATGTATTTATAACTATTGCTTGTATTTCTGCTCTCCAAATCTCCAGCAAGGTGGGCCAAATGATCTTGAAGAGAGTTCAAATTAAGAAGCATTCAAAACACGAACCAAGAAAGACAGAAGAAGGGAAGTAGGTAAAAATATACTAGCTCAGTCTTGCTACTATTTCTTGGAGTCAATCTTGGTTTAAAACATAATAAGCAGAGCCCAGCTTGTCATACCTACTTTCTCCTGGGGGTTTGAAACTGTAATGAAAGCATTTTAACTCAGTGGTAACTGGATTAGAGTAATGCAAGAACCTGCCACCTTGGGACCTCCTGCTTGTGGCTTGGCCTGAATAAATGTGCATGGAAATTGTTTTCAACTGATGGCTGTGCGAGATCACAAGTTATAGTAATGTTGACAGTCTCAGCTTGGAGCCTGACAAAATAGCAGAAAAAAAAATGTGGAACAGGGATTGAAAACAGCTCATTTGCTGACATGAAAGCGGTGCTCAGAGGTGGAGATGTACCACCTCTGTGGGTCAATGGTGACAATATTTGCAAAGTGCCACCAGCGTCTCTGCTGCAAATGGGAGCAGCTTAATACGAATCTTTGCCGCCAATCTCAAGCAACTTGATTTCTTTCCCAGCCTCCAGGACTCATCAGAAGCCATAAGGAGAAGTTTCTCAGACTTAAAGTGTGCAAAAGGATACTAAATCTTCCATCTCCTGAAGGCTGACTGGGAAATGAAAAGGTATAGTTGTCACATTCTGACACAGTAGAAGATGGTGGAAATAATCTAATCGGTTTGTTCGCTGCAGAAGCATCCAGAGGTTTCAGTGTGAGTCCCGCCTTTCTTATTTTGCAGGTTTATCGTACTGTGTCACGGAGGCAAAACATCTGTCGAGGAAGACAAGGAGGAGGAGACCCGCCATCTTCCTTGTGTGCATTCACAGAGAAGTTTCGGTGAATTTACTGCCAGTGAAAAGTGACAGCTTGTCTGTTTCGAAGATCACAGGCTTCGGGGCAGCACCAAATGGTTCCTGACTGGGAGCAAAGTATATGTTTTCTGCACCGTGTAACTGCACCTTCATGCTAAACTGGGCCAAGTGGACACAGAAGGGATGTTTTAGATGGCACTTAAAATTAGAGTATTTTGAGCCCTCATGATTCAGAACAATCATGGGATCCAATTTTGCTTTTTGGAAAGCAGAGCTGTTTCCTCAAGGAAATTCACCGAGAGTCCATTTTTCTTAGAAGGTTAAATGGATCTACAGAGCCAGTAAAATCATTCGATCATATGCATTTCAGCAAGGACTCCAAATGAATTCTGCTTCTTTTTTTCAAGCAGGTGGTAGGATCTCCTCTTTACAGATGAATTAAGTGAGGTTCATGGGTCATATGAGTTTATATATATGTACAAATATGCAGTCGCTTCAGTCTTGTCTTTTCTGCCCTATGGACTATAGCCTCTTGGGCTCCTCTGTCCCTGCGATTTTGCAGGCAAGAATACTGGAGTGGGTTGCCATACCCTCCTCCAGGAGATCTCCCCAACCCAGGGATCAAGCCCATGTCTCCTGCATTGAAGGCAGATTTTTTTACTGCTAAGCCACTGGGGAAGCCCATGTGTATAGATAAGTACAAAAATATATATGTATGGCACAACAGTTCTAAATTGTAGACCAGAATTATACCTTGCTAATCTAAGCAAGAGCCAGTAGTCCTCAGGAGAGAATCTAGCACATTGTAAATACTTAGCAAACTGCTTGCTGGATTGGATCTCTCTAGACCAGTCAGCAGCTTGAAAGACTCATATTTCCAAACCTTATGAGAAAGAATATCATTGTCTACAATTACTTCAAGTAGAGTGTTCATTTGTTCATGAATTCATATCTCATCTCCTTGCATGAGGACTATGAGACTTTTAGAATCCATACCCTATCATGATTTTAGGTAGTTTGGATTCCCAAAACTATCTAACTTTTTCACATTTTATTGTAAATTGTTTGTTTAAATTCTACCTTTTGAATGGGGATTAAAATACAGTACCTAATATCACATCAGGTTGGCATGCCAAAAATTATCCAGTTTCCCTTCAGTTCTGAAACAGAGATAATAGCTTGTTTTGGACTGACCACCCCCCTCTTCTTTTTTTCAACTTTAATCTGTTTTGTTTCAAATTTTTTATTGGAGTGTAGTTGATTTATAACATTGTGTTAATTTCAGGTGTACAGCAAAGTGAATCAGTTATATATATATACACACACGCACATATAGAATCAGTTATACATATATAATCTCCATTCTTTCTGTATTCTCTTGTTATTTCTGTTTTGCCATTTGATGTGTGTTGGTATGTGTGTGTACATATTTTTTCTCCCCTTTTTACACCTTGTACACTGTACCATCTCTTGTTCTATAAATACATCAGAGACTATGACACTGGGCGCAGAGTCCACCTCTTACCTGGATGCATGGAACTAACCCCCAAAGCTTCACAAATAAGAAGAGGCAACCATTTCAAAGCCATGTAATGGATGCAGGCTGCCTGTATATTTAGTATCTAAGGAGCAGCTTTTCCTTTTCTATTTTTTTTTCCTCTTTTCCCTCAGAAGAAGCTAAAACTTTATTATTAAACCACAGATAAGTATATCAACTGCTAGGAGGCTGGCACAGCAGAATACAAGGAAATAAGAGATAAGGGAATTTGGTCAAATACAAAAAGTACTGTGGAATTTAAACCAAATGACAGCAGATAAGGCTTTCCCTGAGTTTCTATTAAAAATGTAATTTATAAGAAATCCAAAAATATTTCTTTCCAGACCTAGTACTTTTGTTCCTATATTACTCATCATAAATGTATAGGATCTTCATCAGTGCTGGAATTCTATTCACAATTGCAAAAATAAACTTTGCTGGAGTCATGTTAAAGATGTGACAGCTTCAGATTGAAGCCTGTGGATCTTTCAGTAAAGTTTGTCATTTGAGTAAATAGACCTTATTTACACACTTAAGAAAGTAATCCCATAAACCTGCATGGAAGCCTAGTGATAAAAGCAGGAGTGACTGAATAGAAATCACCAGGAATCAAAACACAGATTTAAAAAAGGAAAAAAAAAGAAAAAAAAAGCAGTGGCAGGAACTCTGCTTAAGATGCTCTTTAGAGAAAATTCATAGTGTTTTTATCTTATCATTTTATTATTATTTTAAAGGTGTAGAACTCTCTAAGGATTCAAAGGTTCTGTAAGTAATGGATACTTACTGATATTTCATGTTCCATGGTGGAATTTAAATTGACCTAAGGTAGATAGGTTTTTCTGAGGTGAATCCCCCCAAAAGTGAATGTGCGTAGGTCTGGGTGGGCCACCTCAGTGCCTTTGACTCTATTGACCTCAAGGAAAGGAAAAGAATTGAAATCTTGACAAAAAAGGACTTTAGTGGTTCCCTGGGATGATAAGGCCTCTGGGGCCGGCAACTTGAGTGTGATCTGTGGTCTCAGGTGAAGTGGTCCATGGTGTCTGCTGCATCTCTAGAGGGCAATAGCCTTCAGTCATAAAATGTCTCCCTGCATAATACAGCACATCTGTCAGCATCCCACACACTCAGTTTATATCTGTCTTGGGATGGCTCATGGAAGGGAAAGTGCACCCTATTTGGATAGTAGATATTCAAGCCATTTTATTTGATTTTATCTTTTGTTCTTATATGATATGATTATATATATATATATATATACACACATATATGTATATATACATGTGTATACATGTATATATACATTTATCTAGTTGAATTTCTGTTTTAAAGCATTTTGTTGCAGATGATAGGAGAGGGTATTTGTCTGTATTTCTCATTTTGAAAACACAAATGGTGTCATATGATACTTGCTGGTTTGCACCTTATTTAGTTAATGATAACTTACAGTATACAAAGTTATACAAAATCTTTAATGACCTAACGTGAAGCTTTGCATTTGCCTTTAAATATGTGCTGGTTTGTTTTTATAATTTTGTGTCTATAATGTTTGCAAGCAATATGTGTGAATAGTCTTTATTATTAATAAAGAAACCAATTTGGGTGGAAAAAATATATATGTATATATCTCAATATTGAAAAATAGAGCAAGCCTTACATAATTCTTTAGAGCTACAGTTCCTGCCACATTGAGAGGGGGAATCAGTATTATCAAATTTCAATAACAGTTTCTATTGACTGTGGCAATGATCCTTCCTAAGCATAGTAAATTCAGTGCAATAAATGGGTCACATATTACAAATTACACATATAGCTCTGGGTATCAAATCATTATTGAATTTAGCCATCACAAGCAAAATGATAAATCCATCAGGAATAGGTCATGTAGACAATTGTGACAGTTACAATATCATAACCTAATACCTATTTTTAAAGAAAATTTCAAATTTTGAGTATCCTGCTATTTAACATTATCAGATAAAAATTTTATGGACCTAGGATGTTGTTGGTATTTAGAAGGTATTGAGAAATCCAGGCATACGTGGAACATGGAAAATGAAAGTTAAATCTCTCCAAATTTAATTATTTAGATGCTGAGTCATTATAGCTAGAACATTTAAGGCTGTCCACTTTATTTTTTCTTTTGCCTCTCAAACTGTCTAGTTTTCTTACTAAAAATTTGAGATGTGGTATCAAAAAACATTTCTATTCATTTTAAAACAGAATTCTCATACATTATGGTGGCTTCTGGGATCTGACCCAGAATAAGAAATCAGTGTGAGGTTGGATAAAGGCTGAACACCTTATTCTCCATGTGTCTTACTATTTATGCAAAAAATCTGCTTCTATATTATCTCTGTATAGTCAAGTAAAATTCCTTTCTAGGGCAAGCAAGAACGTTTGATTAATGAGTAACTACAATCAATGAATTACTATGTGCAAGGTGTTTAGAATAGTATCTGGCACATAATGCTGTGCAGGGGCTGATGATCATACTATTATTCTTATTTATCAATCCAGATTTCTTAATTAGAACACAATCATTATTAAGGGAATCTAATTTGTCTGGAACTCTTAGCCAAACAAAATCTACAGATGCTGGAACTCATGGCAGCATGTGGACATAAGTTCTTAATCTTCTCTTTCTTAAATTGGTGTGATACTTGATTTTAAATTTTAAAAATTATTGAGACGTTTGTATATTCATTGTTTATATTATATGAGAAATAATTGGTAACCAAAATAGATCTTGTCCCTTTGAGAACTAATTTTAAAATAGTTTTACTTAATGTTTCGATTAATGAATCTATGCTGTGATTTGGTGACATCTTGAGTTTCACTTACAGTTATAAACCTTGTTTGTGGAAGAGTTTATATGGGTGCATATAGGCATAATTATCTGCTTCTCTGTGTCCAGCTTCTATGTGTGTGAATTTAGAATGACCTGTGGCTAAACTTGACTTCTTCCTTTGTGTTTCACAAATTCAGAGCACTGTTCATACTTATGACATTAACTGTAGGGAAAAAAAAAAGTGTAATGTATATATGTATATATATATATGAAAGCAAAAGAATAAATCTTTTTTAGCTATTTAGTTATTAAAAAGTGTGTTCTCTAGAGATTTTTTCATATATATATGTGTGTTATGCTATATATAATATATATAAATTATATGTTTGCAAATATCATCTATTAATCCATTTAACTTTATTCTGTTGTTATTTTAAGATAACTTTCAGAACTACTTTTAGTTATGCTGGATGAAATAAAAATTTGACCTTGTTCTTCTTTAATTTGGAAATATTTTGCTGTGTATTTTTGTGCTTTGGTATGTTCTTAACTAATTACAGAGGATATATAATAATATCCTTGAAAAAATAGGGTAGTTATTTAATTAATTAGATAAAAGTACTGTGAATAACATTACCTGCTTTAATTTTCAGATTTACCTGCAATGCCATCTGTACTAAAATAGTTCAAAACCAACTATGTAGTAAAATGATAATTAGGGAATAAATGGCTAGGAGTGTAACTGATTACAAATCAAGTAAATTAATAAAACATTAACTTAATATTTTCTTTTCAGTAGTAATGTCTTCGGTTTCATGTACAAATCAGATCTAAAGTCTTGGTTGTAATCTTATTAAACATAATAGAACATTTTTTTGGTAATTGATCACTTAGGATAGCTTTAAAAAATTTAAATGCTTATCTAAAATAAATCAATTAGTGAAACTTTTGTTTGCTTTTCTATTATTAAATTATCTTACAACATAGTGGAAATGTCAACATTTATCAATCACTTGAACTTTTATTAAAACGGTTAAGAAATATTTCACAGAATTCCTTGAATTAGTTACAACTGTCTATGCTTTTTATTTCACCTTGATAGCATCCATATTTAAGTAATTCTGCATTTCTTTAACCAGTAAACTCTGCTTTAATTATAGAAGTATATAGGCATATTGTATTGTTTCATAAGAATTCTGCCCAATACCAATCACAATAGGTTTTTTCATTGCTGTCATATTCAGCAGAGCTAGAGACACACACGCATACATCAGCTCATCAGACTGTTCTATCCTCAACGTGTGTGTGTCTTTGTGTATGTCACACCCTCTAAATTCAGGTGGCCTCAAGCTGTGCCATATAATTCCAGCCTCAATTAAACTTTCCAAGGTCAGCAGTGCTGTACCAGGTCAGACATAAATAAGGCAGAGGATAGTCCTGGGGTACAGAAAAGCCATATTTATTCTTTATCCACAGTTCATGGCTATCAAATGAGGCCTAGCAGAAAGGAAAGACAGAGGAAGAAAGAAGTCTCAAAAGGTACTTTACACTTGAGTGTAGCCTTTGTTGAAAAAAAATCAGCATATGAATAATTCAAGACACAATGAATTAGTAGTGGATGTGGATGTGGGTTTTGGGGTGTGTGTGTGTATATATATATATATATATATATATATTTTTTTTTTTTTTTTTTTCCCTCTAAGAATACAACTTTAACCAGAGTCCAGTGAAGAATATGTTGGCATGGCTCCAGTGTGTTAACCCAGAAATCAAGAGATCTGATTTCTTTCTTTTTTTTTTTCCCAACCACTAACTGATAGGGTAATCTTAGAACAAACTGTTTTGGTCAACCCAATACATATTTTATCATCCTCAGTTTTCTCTTCCATAAAATGAGAAGTAGATAAGTCCATTGAATCTTCAAGTTTTAAATTCTACTTTAGTCTGACTTCTACTTGATAGTCTTAGTAAACAAAGATCCAATAAACTAAGTTGAAGAGAAAGACTTGACTGAGAGAATATATTTCTATATAATGCATAGGGATTAGTTTGTAGAATATATAAAGAACTCATAACAAAAATAGCTTCCCTGATGGCTCAAGCAGGAAAGAAGCTGCCTGCAATATAGGAGACACAGGTTTGATCCCTAGGTCGGGAAGATCCCCTGGAGGAGGAAATGGTGATCCACTCAAGTATTCTCACTTGGAAAATCCCATGGACAGAAGAGCCTGGTGGGCTACAGACCATAGGGTACCAAAGAGTCGGATACGACTGCACACAGGCGTATAACAAAAATAAGATAAACTTCCCAAAAATGTACAAAAAGAATTAATAGGTAATTCAGCTAAACAGGAAATTAGGTTGACCAAGAAACACTTGAAAAGATATTAAATATCCTTAATAATTGGGGAAATGTAAATTAAATAATGTTATACCTTTTGGCACCCACCAGTTTGGCAAAAAATTAATGTCTGATCACATTAGGAATGAGCTAGGAGTGAGATTCCGTAATCATGCACAAGGTATGTCAGTGCACTACACACAAATCACAAGCACAAAATCAAATCACAAATTTAAAAATTTGGAGGAAACCACAATGAGATCTGTAGTGTGTCAACTACAAATTGGCACTTGCTGAGAGCATTTGCCAGCAACTAAACAAGGGCCTTTGGCATGTGCCTCTGTGAGACTGAGCCTTGTGCTGCTGCAGCTGCTGACCTTCAACACCCCCCTGAGGGGAATTCAGGGAGGAGAGAGAGGCAGTGTGCTCCAGGGAAACTGGTAGAACAGGTCTTTAGATAGTTAGATATTTTCAGGAACTGATTTCATGATCCCAATCCTTGCATCTCTTCAAATCTAGAAAATCACTAAATCCCTTCCTGGTGACATCAGCTCCTCATGACTAGCAGGAAAGCTTCTGTAAAGTAAGGGCTGATTGCACTGAACTCCTCCTTCACCAAGACCTTATCTGTTGACCTCATTGCCTCTTTGGAGCAGTTGCTCAACTGCTGCCTGAGGTCCTGTCTCCTGGGCTGCTGTCTTCATTTTGCCCCACATTTGAAAACTTAACTTGCAGCTCTCACATCTGTGCATCTTTTTAGTCGGCAGGAGCAGTGTGTGCTCTCCTAGCTTGCGGCAGCTCACAGTCTCAACTTTGGAGGGTGCGACGTTCTCCTTAGTGACGGCAGATCCTTGCAAACAAGGTTGTCCGTGCATGCTATAATAAAACGAAGGGGCTGTGTGACCAATGGGCAATTCTGAACACCGTTCGATCGAGTTTGCTGTTCTCCTATCACATCCGGCACAGTACTCTTTTTAACTGGGCTGAGTAGAGTTTGAGCCTTGATTTAAGACTGGGCCAATGGACTTTTTAGTAGCCTATCCAGGCAGATTGCTTTAGATATTTCTCATAAGTTAAATATTAAGTACTAAATGCACTACATAAATTGGGGGAGAAATCAAAGGGGGGAAAGATAAGGAAAAAGGTAGATTTCTGGGTAGATGGCGCAGTTTGTAACTCCTTATCTCCCCCTCAGATTTCCCCTGGAAATCACATTGCCATATTTAGCAAAACAACAACACTAAACAAGCATGGGACATACTTATTCCAAAAACTTGATTGCTGTTTGTCTGAAGTAAAAGTTAACTCAGTGTCCTGTATTTTATCAGTAATCTGACATGGAAATAATAAATAAGATATAGAGTAAGAAACAATATATAGAGTAAGTACTCAAAATTAGGGACGTGCTAGCTATACAAAAATAATTTCTGTAAATGAAGGGCAAATGATAGATGCGAGTCACAATCCTCCCATGAGAAAGCAGGATACCCAAGACGCCGTGGGAAACAAGGAAACAAACAAGATTCCTTGGCCCAGACAGGTGAATAGAGTTTATAAGGCAGAGGGAAACGAGAAACAGACAGCTGAGTGTGGAGGAAGTGTGAACAACTAAAGGAAAATCCCTCTATAAAAAGATAATGAAAGTGGAAGAGGGACATTGACTTGATGAGTTCAGCAGACAGTAAATTTAGAGGAGAAGAAGGCAAACTTGAGATACAGCTCAACTGGTCCAGAGGTGAATCAAAATAAAGACTGTAGCAATGGAAAGTCTGAGATATTCAATGATTTGAATGAACAAATGCATTAGAAAACATCTGAAAAAATTGAGCATAAATCATTTAAAAGCAATGATTTCTTAATTATAATATGGAAAATTCCATATTGTGCAAATAAAAACCAATAATTGGAGAGAGGAATAGGAAAAGGATGCAAAAGCATGCTGAATTTCTAAATATGAATCTTGACATGCTTGAAGTGAAGTGAAAGTCACTCAGTCATGGTCCATCTCTTTGGGACTCCCTGCCAGGCTTCTCTGTCCATGGAATTCCCCAGGCAAAGAATTCTGGAATGGGTAGCCATTCCCTCTGCAAGGGGTTCTTAATGATCCGAGTATGAAACTCAGATCTCCTTCTTTGCAGGCAGATTCTTAACCATCTGAGCCACCAGAGAAACCCCTGATATGCTTAATTAGAAAAAAAAATTAGATTCTAGTAGATATGGAGTAATCATAAAGGCAACCACTTAAAAATACAGTGACAATTCTCTGAACCAAGTAATCATGGAGACGTTAAAAAAAAAAGTAGAGAGAAAGGAAACAGAAAATTCAGAAAGTTTAGTAGACTATGATAAGAACAAATGAAGCTGACAAATATGACTGCCTTAAACTTTTCTATTAAATGACAAATACATTTGTGGCTCAGCTGGTAAAGAATCCACCTGCAATGTTGGAGACCTGGGTTCGATCCCTGGGCTGGGAAAATACCCTGGAGAAGGGAAAGGCTTCACTCCATTCTTCTGGTCTGGAGAATTTCATGGACTGTATAGTCGATTGGGTCCCAAAGAGTTGGACATGACTGAGTGACTTTCATTCACTTTAATTTTTGAGTCACAGAACAATATTGAATTTGATGCTATTATAAAGGGATATTACTAAAATACATAAAGGAAAAATAAAAGAAGCCCCAGATTATATTACGCAAATCAAGATGAACCACACACAGAAAAGCAAGGAGAATGGAAAAAGGAACTCAGGACGCAATATCAAACAGATAATTTTATAGTACCAAAAAGTCACAGAGCCAAATTACAAAGCATGGAAATCTAGGAAAAAGTATCTCCAATAAATATGCAACAAAAGTACAATTCTAGCAGAAGAATTAGCAAATTAATGTTAATTTTTTGTAAGTATATTGAGAATTATTTCCCAAAGCCAGAGAGTACCACTTTTTATCAGGTTCCTTGTAAAACTTATCAAAAAATATATATAACATTGGTGACAAAATACCTCAAAATTCTAAAATGGAGAAACATCAGAGGTGATAGCTTTGGGGAGTTTCTCTGTAAAGGACTCTCTAGAAATCATAATTTAAAAATGAAAGGTAAAATCATGCAAAATTATATATGGAAAAGGGTCTATAAATATATAGTGGGAAAACTTTTGAAAAGAAAAGATACATATTTTAAATTTTATTAATCAATATTATTAAATTTGAAAACCTCAATATAACAGAGATTTTTATAAGAAAGCAAAAATTACCAAAATTAAATTTATAAACATTAATGTATTAATAACTTCAGAACAATGTAACAATGACTAAAAAAGTACACTTAGTCAAGATAGTTTGAAGGGTAGCTTGCTTCAAATTTATCAAGAGAAATGTGAAAATCATGGTCTGTAAGAAAGTAAAGAAATTAGGTAAAAAGATGGAAAAATTCGCAGTTTATTTCAGGATGTACGTAATCGTGATGATGCCAAATTCAGCACATACACACACACTAGATACTAACTCTGCTGTTAATTTGATTACTTAACAAAAGTTTAAAATCTTTGATAATGAATAAGTTTTAAAAATGAAAATCTCCCAGCTGCAATAATGCTTTATAGTTAGAAAACAGCTAACACAAAAAAAGAAAGCCTGTAATATTAGCTTCTATGATGAAAGCCTACAATAACTTGCTGATATTAACAATCAGCCCATGGAAAATCATTTAATGACATGGACAGACATTTATAATGTAGTAAATGAAAATAGCTCATTGAAAAGAGAAGTATAGTACAAACTAGTTTTGTGTTTAAAAACACATGCGTGTAAAATATAATTCAAAAGTAACGGTTATAGTCACTTAGTTGTGTCTGACTCTGTTGGATCCCAGGCTCCTCAGTGCAGGGATTCTCCAGGCCTCCAGGCAAGAATACTGGAGTGGGTAACCATTCACTTCTCCAGGTCAGTTTTCATTCCAATCCCAGAGAAAGACAATGCCAAAGTATGTTCAAACTACCACATAATTGCACAGATCTCACACGCTAGCAAAGTAATGCTCAAAATTCTCCAAGGTAGGCTTCAACACTATGTGAACTGAGAATTTTCATATGTTCAAGCTGGATTTAGTAAAGGCAGAGGAACCAGAGATCATATTGCCAGCATCCAGTGGATCATAGAAAAAGCAAGCGAGTTCCAGGAAAACATTTATCTATGCTTTATTGGCTATGCCAAAGCCTTTGACTGTGTGGATCACAATAAACTGTGGGAAATCTTTCAATAGATGGGAATACCAGACCACCTTATCTGCCTCCTGAGAAATATGTATGCACCTCAAAAAGCAATAGTTAGAACTGGACATGAAACAACAGACTGGTTCCAAATTGGGAAAGGAGTATGTCAAGGTTGAATATTGTCACCTTGCTTATTTAACTTACATGCAGAGTACATCATGCAAAATGCCAGGCTGGATGAAGCACAAGTTGGAATCAAGATTGCCTGGAGAAATATCAATAACCTCAGATATGCAGATGATATCACCCTTATGGCAGAAAGTGAAGAAGAACTAAAGAGCCTCTTGATGAACGTGAAAGAGGAGAGTGAAAAAGCAGGCTTAAAACTCAACATTCAAAAAATGAACATCATGGCATCCAGTCCCATAACTTCATGGCAAATGGATGGGGAAAGAATGAAAACAGTGAGAGACTTTCTTTTCTTGGGCTCCAAAATTGCTGAAGATGGTGACTGCAGCCATGAAGTTAAAAGATGCTTGCTCCTTGGAAGATAACCTATGACCAACATAGACAGAATATTAGAAAGCAGAGACATTACTTTGCCAACAAAAGTCCATCTAGTCAAAGGTATGGTTTTTCCAGTAGTCATGTTTGGATGTGAGAGTTGGACCATAAAGAAATCTGAGCACTGAAGAATTTATGCTTTTGAACTGTGGTGCTGGAGAAGACTCTTGAGAGTCCCCTGGACTGCAAAGAGATCCAACCAATCCATCCTAAAGGAAATCAGTCCTGAATATTCATCGGAAGGACTAATGGCTGAAGCTGAAGCTCCAATATTTTGGCTACCTGATATGAAGAACTGACTCATTGGAAAAGACCCTGATGCTGGGGAAGAGTGAGGGCAGGAGGAAAAGGGGACGACAGAGGATGAGATGGTTGGATGGCATCACTGACTCTAGGGGCATGAGTTTGAGTAACCTCCGGAAGTTGGTGATGGACAGGGAAGCCTGGCATGCTGCAATGCATGGGGTCACAAAGAGTCGGATGTGACTGAGTGACTAAACTGAACTGATAAAGCATACAGAGCATAATTCAATAAAACTTGCTATCCATCTACTTATACTCCAGACACATTAACTGTTTAATTTGGGCATTCCATATATACTCCAAGGTATAAATCCATTTAAATGAGATGTCTGTAAAAAATTAGGAAGTGTATCTACAAAGAACTCAGTCACAGAGTAGAATAGTTAGCTCCATACTGTTGGATCTTACTGCAGGGTCATTTCTTGGGGCTTCTGACATTCACAGTCAAGGACACATCATAACTGAGGAGGAGACAGGTTGGTTAAATAGTGTTGGACTGAGTATCAGAATAGTGGGACTTCATTGTTGTTGTTTGTTTTACTTAACTGATTTCCTTACCAGGGCTTCTGTCTTTAATCTCTAACCTGAGGATAATTATTTCTATTCCACAGATTTCTTCTTAAGTTTACACCAGAAACCATTAACAAAACCTTTTACCTCACAGTAAATGTTAATTCAATCTGATACTATAAATATGCCTTTAAAGAGGAAATTTTCTTTTAAAATACAACTTTCACAGTTTGTTTTTCACTTGCTAGTGCATTTTTTTTCTCTTCTCAATCACAGCTAAAATCAATCTTATTTAAAAGAAATTTATATCAAGCTACATTTTTCTTCCCCTTGTTTCTCAAAGAGATTTAGCAACATGCTTTGTATATCCAGTATAACACCATTAAAATTTACCTCTAAGTCCTGTGGACATAGCTCACCATCTCCTAAATATTTGATCTTTAATATCAGGAGATAGTAGAATACAGTGGGCCCCCTTCCCTGGTTCCTGTACCCTATTAAAGTCACTTTGCTGATTTGCAATTATCTCAAATTGAGTAAAGACTAATTTAGGGATAGAAACCCTGTACTTTCACAAGTCCATGTTAGGTTAGTTACATTTACTGAGTTATTAATTAACTTACAAAGGAAAGAAGAAGGTGTGTTTTGCACTTTGTTTTGTGAGATAGTTCAGTCTGTTTGAATTTCCTAGTTTATCCTTTATCTAAAACTTGATTATGTCTGAGAGAGATCTCAACAGCAGGTATGCCAAGGCTCCTTTTTCAAGGGCGTGCCAGAGATTGCAAAACAGAAGCATCCCAAATTCATTTTGGCAAATCTGCTTGAAGCATGAAGATTGACACAAAGTTCACAACAATCCTTGCGCCAAGTGTATAGAAGCACAGAGATGCAACCAGGAAAGAAGATAAATGCCAATAATGGTTAAGATATTATCAGTAACAATCAGAGCTTTGTAGCTGATAAAATTCCCTCATATATTTAATGTAACTGGATGATCATTTTTATTTATTTTTAAATGTTATTAGAATACAGTTGATTTACAATATTGTATTAGTTTCAGCTAATCAAGGAGATCAAACCAGTCAATCCTAAAGGAAATCAACCCTGAATAGTCATTGGAAGGACTGATGCTAAAGCTCAAGCTCCAATACTTTGGCCACCCAATGTGAAGAGCCCACTTATTGGAACAGACCCTGATGATGGGAAAGATTGAAATCAAAAGGGGAAGAGGGTGGCAGAGGGAGATGGTTAGACAGCATTACCGACTTAATGGACATGAACTTGAGCAAACTCTGGGAGACAGTAGAGGTCAGGGAGGCATGGCATACTGTAGTCCATGGGTCCCAAAGGGTTGAACATGACTTAGAGACTGAACAACAACAACAGTTAGTTTCAGCTACAGAGCATAGTGATTTGGTTATACTTATATTCATTTTTTTCAGATTCTTTTCCTGTATAGGTTTTTACAGAATATTGAGTAGAGTTCCCTGTGCTTTACAGTAGGTCCTTGTTGGTTATCTATTTTATATATAGCAATGTATGTATGTTAATCCCAAGTTCCTATTATATTAACTCAGTGAATTCAGGGATACGATGGCTAAAACTTTATTTCAGCTGTGCAATTGCCAGATATTCTGCTGTGCACTTTAAATGGATTAACCCATCTAAAACCTTGTGTTTTATAATTCTTGCTTGCTAGATCAAGATACTAATGTCTAAGGTCTATGAAGAAGTGACGTGACAAGAGTCACAAAGCCACAGAGTGGCTGAGCCAGGGCTCACATCTAGAGTGATGAGGTAGAGGTAGCTTTTATTATTATTTTAATATCTGACACTGAAATTTTCCCAGGGAGAGAAATGTAGTAATGATTTATTGTTGTTTAGTTGCTAAGTCATGTTTGACTCTTTGCAACCCCGTGGACTGTAGACCGCCAAGCTCCTCTGTCCATGAGGTTTCCCAGACAAGAATCCTGGAGTGGATTGCCATTTCCTTCTCCAGTAGTAATGTTTATGTTTGGCTAAAGTCTTTTTTTTTTTTTTAATTTTATTTTTGGCTGTGCTGGTTCTTCGTTGCAGCATGCAGGCTTTCTCTAGTTGTGGAGAGCAGGGGCTACTCTTGTTGAGAGTTTCTCATTGCAATGGCTTCTTTTGTTGAGCACAGGCTCCAGGGTGCACGGGTTTTGGTGGTTGTGGCTCGAGGGCTCCTGAGATCAGGATCAGTAGTTGTGGTGCACAGGCTTCATTGCCCCAAGATATGTGGAATCTTCCCGGACCAGGGATCGAACCGATGTCCCCCACATTGGCAGGGATTCTTCACCACTGAGCCATCAGGGAAGTCCTGGCTAAGGTCTTAATGAAATAGGACTTCTTGATATCAGAGGGCAGATGATGTAGTCGATAGTGATGAGAGGAAGAAGAGAGAATGAACGAAGTAAATCTGAAAACTTGTTCAATATGGGAGGGATATCCTGATCATAAATCACCATAGTCCATTAAACACATGAATATAGTTTTTTGTTTTTGTTTGTTTTAATGGTGAATGTTGAAAAGAAATTTTTTTAATGGGGTAGCTGTTGCTGTTTAGTTGCTAAGTTGCACCCAACAGTTTGTGACCCCATGGACCTGCCAGGCTCCTCTGTCCATGGGATTCTCCAGGCAAGAATACTGGAGTGGGTAGCCATTTCCTCCTCCAGGGGATCTTCTTGACCCAGGGATCAAACCTGCATCTCCTGCACTGGCAGGAATGTTCTTCATCAGAGTCACCAGTGAAGCCCCTATATCTGTGAATTTGTTTCTATTTTGCATGTTCATTCACTTGTGCTATATTTAAATTGCATGTAAGCGATATCATACAGTATCATACAAGTCTTGTACTCCACTCTCAGCAGCCCTAGATCCAGTGAAATGCTGTGTCATGGAGATGGCAGGACCAGAGCATTACAAGGTAGATAATGGGATCATTCACAGGAAAACCATCAATGTTGCTTCCCAGCGGAAAGGTAGTCCTGACCATTGAGCTTGGAGTGCAGGGCTATCCTGTGGACTGTAGCCACAGACTTCTCTGTCCATGGGATTCTCTAGGCAAAAATACTGGAGTGGGTTGCCATGCTCTCCTCCAGGGGATCCTCCTAACACAGGGATTGAAGCCAGGTCTCTTACGTCTTCCTGCATTGGCAGGTTCTTTACCACTAGTGCCACCTGGGAAGCCCGGAGTCTGCATGGTCAATAGTTATAAAATGGAGCCTTTCTAAAATGGTGGGGTAATTACTGCTTTTAATAATTTAAAGTATCGTAGTGCAGAAATAGAACAATTTTTAACCCACTAAAGAAGAGAAGTCATAGGTCTCTGTTCTTGTGGCATGGGAGCTGTGGATAATATTAGAGACTTCATATAATTCTAAGGATTAAAAATAAGGCAAACAAGAAACGGTTCCAAGAGAGTAATTTTCCTGAAAGTGTATCTTATAATTACTTAAAAAATTATAGATAGATCCAACCAGTCTATCCTATAGGAAATCAGTCCTGAATATTCATTGGAAGGACTGATGCTAAAGCTGAAGCTCCAATACTTAGGCCACCTGATGTGAAGAACTGACTCATTGGAAAAGACTGTAATGCTGGGAAAGATTGAAGGTGGGAAGAAAAGGGGACGACGGAGGATGAGATGGTTGGATGGCATCATTGACTCGATGGACATGAGTTTGAGCAAGCTCTTGGAGTTGGTGGAGGACAGGGAAGCCTGGCGTGCTACAATCCATGGGGCACAAAGAGTCGGACACAACTGAGCAACTGAACTGAACTGAAAAAATTATAACATGAGAAATGAATACCTGGTTGATATATATTTTTTCCTATCATAAGTTCTCCAGAATTTTTCATTAGTGGAATACACATTTGAGCAACTGGTTGAATATGCTGATTAGACTGACTAAAGCAGGAGAGAGATGGTAGGAGAAACAGAATAATATTAAGTACAATTCTTTGTTTTCAGGATCTTGGCATTCAGCAGCACCCAATCACCCAGGTAAAAGGAGTAGGGATTGAAGACCAAATCTTTTGTGGGAAACTAGTTTGGTATCCACTTGGGAACTAGTTTGGCTTCTCAGGTGGTGCTGTGGTAAAGAATCTGCCTGACAATGCAGGAGACACAAGATAGACACGGGTTTGATCCCTGGGTCTGGAATATTCCCTGGAGGAGGAAATGGCAACTTGCTCCAGTATTCTTGCCTGGGAAATCCACAGAGGAGCCTGGCAGGCTATAGTCCATGGGCTTGCATAAAGGCAGACAGGACTGAGCGACTGAGGACACACACTCACAGCTTGGTATCCAC
Organism: Okapia johnstoni; assembly: GCA_024291935.2. Taxonomy (NCBI): domain Eukaryota; kingdom Metazoa; phylum Chordata; class Mammalia; order Artiodactyla; family Giraffidae; genus Okapia; species Okapia johnstoni. The sequence continues at coordinate 9,373,652 of CM044326.1, forward strand.
TGTGATCGACCTCATAGCAACGGTTAGGTGTCTGCAACACGGATGCATTAATCAGAGGCTACAATTACTGAGAATAGATGCTGGTCCCTCTGGAAAATAAGCAGTGCTCTGAAGGAAGAGATAATGGAACAACTTATAATCAACATATGGTGAGACACGTCCCCTTTAGCAAGGTGGGAAACACCTGAGTCCTGCCTACTCCTCAATATTTCCTGGTTGACTGTTTCTTGGAGCTCCATCTCAGAGGTATGTCAGCCATCATAGGATCTTTATGACCACCTTAATCACAATTTAAACCCATTTATCCATGTGCTATTACAAAATGGAAGAAACAACTAGAAACATTCCTTCTTATGATAATTCTGCACATTCTTTAAAGAACATTATAAAACTGCCCCTCAGTTTTTGGCTTTCTTCTCTGAAGAACAAATAATTTGATCTCCTTTTATCTTTCCTCAGGGGTCCCATTTTCCTGTCCTTTAATCATTGTTATTGTTTCCATCTGCACCAACTTTAATGCTTTCTATTCCTTTTAAAGTACGTGTCTGCTAATTAGATACAGTACTATAAAAATTAGAATAGGTCTAAAATACCTGTTGATCTATTATTGGAATAACTATCTCTATTTCAATAAGGCAAGGTATCAAAAATGTTGGTAAGGCCAAGGGAAAAATAAAAATTTAACTGCTACCTGAGAGGCTATTTCCAGTTCCAGAAAGTAGTTCTAAGTAGTAGGAGTTGCCCTAAAGAGAAAAGCAAAGATGCAGAACAATGTAAGAAAATGACTCTTATGAAAGTTAAATTAAAAAAAAAAAAGAACACAAAAATTTTATCTATAAAATGATTACAAATGCAAATGTATGCCTGCATACAAATGGGCAAGCACAGAAAAAGAACATGGAAGAGGAAATTTTTTCTTAGAGCAGCACAACTTTTCTGCATTTTTTCAATTTTAATTTTCCTGATTTTAGCAGCACTGTGTGTGTGATAACTGAAACACAGTTTTATAAGAACTATCTGGAGAATAAGAAAAAAAATTTAGACCACCTAATCATGTAATAATATTTAAGATTAGGAAAAAACTTAAAGTTCATACAGATCTATATTATTTTAATGCATTTTATAAATCTTACAGAGATCATCTACTTTTTGCTATTCATGCTTATAATGAATATAGGGTGAAAAATTGATATAATTTGTACTCTGGAATGTCTTGCCTGATCCTTTAACCTAGAATGACAATAAGAAGTCAAAAATTTAAAACCAGATTAAAAATAGAATAAGTATGCTCAGAATTTTAGGTCTAGAAGTACCTTTATATATCATTTTGTCTAATACCCTAATTTCACAGATGACAAAGTAATGACCAAAGAGTAAGACTGGAATTTTCATGGTAATATATTAATTGAAAAACACAGAATATAGAATTATTCTGCTGTGAGGCACCTCTAGATATTTGTAACTCACACACTATTAAATCCTGCACATGACCCAAGAGTAATAGAATCTCATTAAATGAGAGTGTTGGGACTTTGTAATTTCTCTCTTGGTAGAGACCATGTTTCCTATCAGTTGATATTTTCCTTAAATGTGGCTAATGCAGGGACTAATAAGTACTTGGTCTTTACTCAGCTCACAAGAGAATATCACAAACCCATCATTAATCATGATTTCATAAAATTCCAACGAATTTTGAATACAAAATGAAATTTTATTGTGTTTTATAAAGTTGATTTCCTTTATGCTCCTTTTAACGGATAGATAAATAGATGATAGGTAGACACATAGAAACATAGCTATAGGGATTCTTACCTGCCTAATCTGGACCATAAAGAAAGCAGAGCACCGAAGAATTGATGCTTTCAAATTGTGCTGTTGCAGAAGATTCTTGAGAGTCCCTTGGACAGAAGGAGATGAAACAAGTCAATCTTAAATGAATTCAACCCTGAATACTCATTGGAAGGACTAATGCTGAAGCTGAAGCTCCAATACTTTGGCTACCTGATGCAAACAAGCCAACTCATTGGAAAAAACCCTGATGCTGGAAAAGATTAAAGGCAGAAGGAGAAGACAGCGACAGAGGAAGAGATGGTTGGATGGCATCTCGATGAAATGGACATGAACTTGGGCAAACTCTGGGAGAAGGTGAGGGACAGGGAGGCCTGTGTGCTGCAGTCCATGTGGTGGTGAAGAGTAGGACAGGACTTGGAGACTGAACAACAACAGTAATCTTAATTATCTGCATTTTTGTTTAATTTTTAGTTGATAGCTCAAAATTCTGTTTGAAATTTTTGAAACGTTGGTGTTGGGTTTCTTATTTTCCATCTTCTATCTCTAGAATAGTTTTTCATCTTAATTTTTGATATTCATCATAAACTCTATCATTTTTCTGACCTTATCTGAATTAATAATACCAGCACATTGTTTCCATCAATAAAATAACTATCCCATGTAAAGTAAAACTGTTAGAAGTCTTGAACTTCAAGTGGATTCTTCAGACTTCTCCTGTCAGATATTGAAAAGAGCCTGGCATTGTGCCTGGCATCTAGTTGAATTTCAGTAAAAATTAGATGAATAAAAGAAAGGCATCAACACTCATTTCTGCCTGGCAGAAATCAATGTCCTAGACAAGGTAACTTTGGCATCATTGTTTCTTTTCACTCCCAGCGTGGCAACTTGCCTAAGGAGGCTTTGGAAGACATGTTTTCCAAATAAATAATCATATTAAAGCTATTTATGTTCATTTAATTTTTCAAAGGGTGCTCAGAAATAATGTTTCTTTGATGTCATCAGAGTAGAGACATCCCTGGGCATTCACAAGAATTGATTTCAGGACCCCATGGATACCCAAATCCACAGATGCTTGATTTCCTTACATAAAATGGCACAGCACAGTTGGGCTCAGTATCCACATGTTCCATATTCATAGATACAACCAACTGCAGGTGGAATTGTTACATCCAATGAACTAATAGATATGCAGTTGGTTGAATCCAAGAAGGCATGAGCCTTCGGATACTGAGTGCAAACTGTACCCATATGAGATGGACACCTTGATGCTTGCAATGTAGAGACAGAAGCTATTTCATTTTGTTGAGTTCTAAAGAGAAATATTTTAACTGCCATGAGCTCTGTGTTTGGTTCCAAATATTGAAAGAAATGTCCTCAGTTCAGAGGTGATAGGCTCTACTTAAAACATATGTTCCTTTAGTGTTTTTGTGTTCTAAGTCACATAAAGTTCAGGCATATACTGTATGCATGGCTTCCCAATCTATGTGCAAAATGAAAAGTCATTTTCTGGAATGCTTTGCAAAAGGTTTGGCATTGAAGAAAATCTAAGAAAACTTCCTGTCCCTTTCTTTCTTTCTCTTCCTCCTGTTTTTGCTTTCACTCTCTCTCACATACCAATACACACTTACACACAAAGATTCACACCATTCCATGTCTTTTCAGAAAGAACACTGACACAAAATGACCAAAAAAAAAAAATGTTTTTTCCCCCTTCCATTCAAAGTAAATTGAACTAAGGATATATAAACCTTATCAAAAAGGATATATAGATATATAAACCTTATCAAACTCCTTCTATATCTATAACCTAAGATGGAAGTTATATAAATCAGTAATCTTATAAATTTTAGTATGTATAATATAGATCTATAATTTTCATATGCAGGCTTTTAAAAATATTTTAGTCAATGGAATTGGGTGAAATACGATGGTGGTCCATACCTTGGTGTGAGAAGGTAAATTTCTGTGCCGCAAGCAGTTTATTAAAAGTAAACAAACTTCTATTAATGTTACTTAAAATGAAAATAAATATTTGGAAAAAACCTTCAAATGCTATAAATCAGGTTTTGTTTGTTTGCTTTTGCACTTATTCACTGTGCTGTGAACGTCCATAGGTTAAACACGCTGACTGAAAATATCATTCCTCAAAGTATGGTTTGTTAAAGTTGTTTACGTCTAGCTATTCCCATAGAAACTTGTTTTCAACTCTGCAAGCCTATAAAACTGTAGTCTTCTTCCCAGCCCACTTAATTACCTTCCTAACTGAACTATGGGCTTCCCTTGTGCCTCAGATGGTAAAGAATCCACCTGCAATGCAGGAGACATGGGTCTGATCCCTGGATCAGGAAGATACCCTGGAGAAGGAAGTGGTAACCCTCTCCAGTGTTCTTGCCTGGAAAGTCCCATGGACAGGGGAGCCTGGTGACTGCAGTCCATGGAGCCGCGAAAGAGTCAGACATGACTTAGTAACTGAACAACAGCAGAATTGTGCGTTCTCAGTGGTCTGGCCGTGAATCAAACACACCAGGAATAGGAGCGTATTGGGATCTGAGTAAGTGGGGGGAAGGTTCTTGTTAACAGTAGCTTAGACGTGAAAACAAAAGTAAAACTTGCAATTTGAAAAATGGAGACTATTTTTTTTTCTTTCTTTTTTAGTTCAATTGTATTTTAACCCAGTTTAAGTGAATTTCCTAGTTTTGCCATTAAGAAAATATGAGGAGGGGGCTTCTTGGTCCAAAGATTTTTTAAAAAAATAAATGAAAGTGTCTTTATTCTGGAAAGCCAGAGTCTAATGGTAACTCTGACCGTGATATGAATGCTTCAGGAGAATGATTCACGAATATTGTGAATGTTCTTGCTCTTTTATGTGTGATTACTGATATTTCTGTTGTAGTCTCTTGGTAATAGATTGTCCTTTATATGTACTTACTTTTAGTTTGAATGGATCTTTCTGATAGTGTTAGAAAAACATCTTTTTTATTTTAACTAGAAAGCATGTATTATGAGCAAATGAGACTATTTGCTTTGGTATCTCTTTTTCTCCCAGGTATGATCGTTTATTGTACAGCTATAGAATACGAAAATGAATTTATTAAGTTTACTTAGAAATGATTCAAAGATATCTGTACGAGCTCCTTGAGCTATGTCAACATTTTCTTGAAAGATACCTGATATTATTTGATGTTTACTTTTTTAAGTATAGTATTTGTAAGTTAAAGTGCATGGGGACATTTTATTACATTTTAAATGTAATTCCTGATCCCCAGATGCTGTCCATATAAATCTGAACAAACTCAAGACATCGCTATCTATATTAGATCAACAAATCCGCTCAGTCCCTGGGCTAGTGTTAAGAATAAGCAGCAAAAGTGAAATTCCTTGGTAATAAAACTTCTGTTTCTTGACAAGTGTGATGTAAGGACATTTTTTGCTATGCTGCCTACACCTTTCAGAGTAGGTTACACTGTACGGTCCGATTATGTCTTCCTGTAACCTCTATTTCAAAAGTGCATGCTGTGTAAATAATACACTTTTCTAACAACTGTTTTAATGGTCCCTGTTTTTAAGGTCATCTTCATGTGAAATTCAAAACTGCAAAGTGCTGAAAATCCAATTTTGTTTCCAAGGAAAGGATGTTTTCTTTTATTTTTTTTCTTTGGGTTTTTATTACTATTTCTTAAAATGGCAATCTCAGTGGGAATTGGCATACTCATACATCAAACTTCATTTGCACTAGCATCAGGTTAAACAATTTTTTAAGCTTTAAATGCATCATGAAATTGGGCATACCTATGTGGGCAATTGCTATTGACTTCTAAAATTATTTTATTACACATTTCTTCTTGAAACCAGACAAATAAGATATTTTCAGGGCTAGAAGACACAAATTTATTTCTTCCTATTACCCCTAAATGACACTGTAAGATGCTGTGACTTCTGGTTGGTGGGGGGAGGGGAACCCCACTCGCTTATTACCAGCTAGTGCACCTCCAGAATAATTTCTAGAGCTATTTTCCCCCAAATAACCACAAATATGTATCTATCTATATATAGAGAGAGATATATAGCATTCATTATTTTTATCTGATTATGACATGCTGTTTCAGAAATTTGGAAAATTATATAAAATTACAGTGGAAAAAAAATCTTTATAATTCTACCCAGAAAATCATGATTTATATTTTGAGATATCATAATCCTTTGCCAATCTCAGCTTTGCCAACCAAAGGTTTGAGCTGATACTGTTTTGTATTATCATGCCAAAATTTAAAATCCACAACCTATTTGCATACATAGCATTCAGTTCAATTTCCTTGAATAAATGTAACATGATGAGACCTCTTTAAACTCCATCCATTTTGTATATAAAAATATAGGAAGAGACATGCAAAATGTGATTGTGTACAAAAGCCAAGGGAGTATTTAAATTTCTGTTATCTGTTAAAAAAAATACAAAAGGGAAACACAGGTTCAAAAACAAAACACTAACAAAAGTTAGAAAAATTCAAATCCAAATAGTGTGTAGGTGAAATACAATTAGAGGAATATATTACCTTTGCCCATAAATGGTGTTAAAAATAACATTTCACTGGAAGATTAAAGATGGCAAATCAGTAGCATGATTAATTACAAAAGCAGATATGTTTTTAACTCTACATATCTCTTTCACTTTGTAACAGGTTACTTTAAGTGCAATGCATTTTATTGTTTTTCCAGTAAAACCCATATTTCCCATTAACTCTTAATATAATTGCAGTTTTCTCATTCATTGCAGTCCCAGAAATTTCACTTCCGTATTGATAAGAGTTACATGCATATATCCTTACAGTCTTGTTGATTTATATTGTACCACTTTTTTTAAGTGAGATCACTGTGCTCTGTGACTAGATTTTTCTCTGACATCAGAATATAGGTTTTCTCCTATGCTGTCATGTTTTCTTTTAAATAGGCTGTATAGATTCCCATGAATAGATAAAAACATAATTTCTTAAAGCTGCTTAATTCTTTATGAATGGACTTTCACAATGTTGGATATATCATTAAAACATCTTTACGATTTTATAATTAAAACATCTTATTATTATATTACTTTGCATGTTTTGACTACTAGGCATTTTTAAAGACCCTTGATAAGTTTATTTTCTATGCTCTTTTCTTTTGTTAAGGATTTTTTGTTTATTGCTTTTACTTGTTTCTAAAAGAAATATTCTGTTCTAAGAACTTTTAAAATATAATAGTTATTATTATTTTTTTAGTTTTGATTTTTCCTGAGTTAACCGTTTGCTTTAGTTAATTTCCAAGTTTTAATTAGAACTTAGAAGTTTACATCTGTGTCCAGTCAAATCCAACAATCTTTTCCTCAGTGTTTCTACTGTTAACATTACATAATTCAAGTATCTGTAGTCTTACGAGCATATACATATTGGGTTGGCAAAAATGTTCACTTGGGTTTTTCTATAACAGCCTATAGATCAAACCAGTCAATCCCAAAGGAAATCAGTCCTGAATATTAATTGGAAGGACTGATGCTGAAGCTGAAACTCCAATAGTTTGGCCACCTGATGAGAAGAACTGACTCATTGGAAAAGACCCTGATGCTGGGAAAGATTGAAGGCAGGAGGAGTACGGGATGACAGAGGATGAGATGGTTGGATGGCATCACCGACTCGATGGACATGAGTTTGAGCAAGCTCCGGGAGTTGGTGAAGGACAGGGAAGTCTGGCGTGCTGCAGTTCATGGGGTCCCACAGAGTCGGCCATGACAGTGACTGAACTGAACTGAAAACAGCTTATGGGAAACCCAAACGAACTTTTTGGCCAACCACATACAACTATCACACTCAGAGTAATATTCTTATGAGCACATATCCCTAAATTTCTTACAAGTGTCCATAGAGATTTTCCTTATATTTTCATGAAAAAAAATCCATGACTCAGAGTCATTATCCTTTCTCCTGGAGAGACTGAGGGAATGAACTCTCTGATTGACTAGAGATGTTTGTACTTTCTTCTTTCTTCCAGGTAAATTATTACCCAGGAAGCCTTAATTTCCTCTGTAGATATGTCCTTCCGGGCACAGACCAATAGTTGGCCTGACATCCTCTGACACATCCTTGACATCTCTTCTAACAGAAACCTCAGAGGCATTTTGGTATTTGTCACCCCAAAATAAGACACCCAAATGCCAGAGGGACTCCTGCATGCCAGGTAGGTGGGTATTTCCTGGTGCCTGAAATATCATTGATTAATCGTTGTTCGTAGTGATGGTGAAATGGAACTCTTATTCCTGAGTGTTCATATGGGAGGGTTGAGGAGAAAGTAGAAATTCACATTATCTTCCTGTATTCCAAATTCAGAGGTTTTCTCCAAAAATTTTAAAAATAATTTTCAGCTGGAATTAAATATCAAGCAATTGATACATAAAATTTAACACTATAAGGTATGCTAAAATGGGATTTTTTTTAGCAAAAGGAAAATTATAACAGCAGATGGAACTGAGGATCTTCTTCGGGAAAAATTAAAGATTACCGGAAAGGGTATCTTGATAAACATAAAAGGTTTATTTTCGTAGAACTTTCATTTCATATAGACTCAGAGTTTTAAAAGACTCATGTCTTTTTAAAGCAAAAACAGTAATACTATACTGCGTGATATATAGCATATATAACAATAAAATATAAGAAAAAAAGAACAACGGTGAGAGGAAGGTAAATTGAATTACACTGAATTTTAAGATTCTTACATTGTTTTAAAAATTGTATAATATTATTTGATGGTAGACAATGATTATTTAAAGATAAATGATGCAATCACTGGAAGATTCATCAAATAGAGTGCAGAAATATAGCTAAATGCTTAATACAAAAGAATACAACAAAAAAGTGGGAAAGAAATGGGGTAAACATGAAAAAAATTCAAGATAGAAGAGCTTAATTGAATCATATTGATAACTAAATTGTCAATTTATTAGACAATGTATTAAAAGACATACATTTCTAGACTAAATTAAAGAGAAAAGAATTGAAACATATTTTTTAAAAAAATATAAGCAAACATATAATTTTGAATTAAATTGGGGAAAATGTGTACTATGGTACGCTTATAACAATGTTAAACTAAGTAGACTTTGAAAAACAGTGCTAAATTTGTTTTTTTATAATGTTGACAGGATCAAGTTCATTAAGAGCTATAACAATATTAATTGTGTATGCCCTTTTAAAACTTTTATATACATGAGAGAAAATTTGGCAGAAATAAAGAGGAAAATGAACACAAAGCATAGTTTGAGATTTTAACAACATTTTCTCAATATCTGATAAAACAGGCAAACCAAAAAAAAAAAAAAAAAACCCAAACAAACAATAAAAATACAGATGATATCAAAAGTGTTATCCAATGTGATCTAGTTAACATTTATTGAATATTTATCTAACAAATATTGCCTGGAGAATTCCATGGATAGAGGGGCCTGGTGGGCTACAGTCCCTGGGGTCACAAAGAGTTGGACACAACTGATAGACTAACACTTCTTTTCACTATTTAACAAATATACATGGAGCATTTATTAAAACAGAATATAGAATGGATACTAAAACATGTTTAATACATATTGAAAACATGAAATCATTTGGTTTATATCATCTGACCACATTAGTTCTTAGTTAGAAATTAATAGTGATGAGATATAAGATATTGCTATTAGATATTTCTTAAAATTCCCAAAGTATTTGGAAATTCATCAGCAAACCTCTACATAAAATATAGATCCAAAAGTAAATCACAAGCAAAACTTAGAAAATATTTTGGGTTAAATAATAGTGAAAACACAATATATTAAATTTCTTGGATGCTGTGAAAGTAATGCTAACAGAAAATTTTATAACTTTAAAAGTTTATAAGTCAAATTAAAAAAGAGGCAAAATCAATAATTTGAGCTTCCACATTAAGATAATGAAAAAACAAAAGCAAATTAAACCCAAAATAAGTAAAAGAGAAAATAATCAAAATAAGATCAGAAATCAATGATATAGATAATCATATAGAGCATCAATAAGGTCAAATGCTAGTTTTTTGAGATTAATAAGTTGATATCAATTAGCCCCAAACTAATCTGTAGGTACACCATGATCCCAGTCAAAATCCCAGAAAGCTAATTTGTGCACATTTACAAGCTTATTTGGACTTCCCAGGTGGCCCTGGTAGTAAAGAACCCACATGCCAATGCAGGAGATGTAAGAGACGCAGGGCGGGTTCTGTCTCTATAGGAGCACCTCCTAGAGTAGGAAATAGCAACCCACTCCAGTATTCTTGGCTGGAGAATCCCATGGGCAGAGGAGCCTGGAGGCCTATAGCCATAGGGTCACAAACAGCCAGATGCGGCTGAAGTGACAGTGTAAACACACACACACAAGCTGGTTTAAAAGTGTATATGTACATTGAAAGAACTTAAGTAGCCAGAACAATTTTGTAAAAGAAGAAAAAGCTTGAGGAATTATACTACCTGATTCTAAGATTTCTAAAACTATATTAATCAAGGTATTGTAGTTTCGTCTTAAGAATGGACATGTAGATAACAAACTGAATAAGTTACATACTCAATTGGATTTAGATTTATACAGACAATTGATTTTTGATAAGTTTCACTGAGGGATGGGAAAACATTTTTAACAAATATTCCTAGAGCATATTAATACACATTAAAAAAAAAGTTAACTTCAATCCTTATCTTATTCCACATACAAAAACCAACTTGAGTTAAGGCCAGAATGTGAACTCTAAACCATAGAGCTTCTGGAAGAAAATAAAGGGGCATATTTTCACAACCTTGGAGTGAAAAACAATTTCTTTCACAGACACATAAAGCAATAACCATGAAATTTACAGATATGGAAATTTTCAAAATCATTTTGGTTTCTCAGAAGGTTCTTTTATAGACTGGAAATATATATCTCATACTTGACAATAATTTGTATCCAGAACTTTTACAGAACTCCTAAAAATCAACTATAAAAAGACAAAGAACCCAGTTAGGTAGGCAGAGAATTTTAACCAACACTTCACCAAACAAGATATGAAAATGAATAGTAAACACATAAGAAAGTGCTCAGTATAATCATCATGAAAACATACATTTAAAACACAATCATACTCAGTAGAATTACTAAATGTAAAATCTTTTGAAATTATATATATGTGATAAATATATGTATATAAAGCATACATACATTTTAATTTATTTACAGAGAGAAATGACTGTGTCTGAATTAAAAAAAAAAGAAAATAGTTGCTCAGTCGTGTCTAACTCTTTGTGACTCCATGGACTATAGCAGCCCAGGCTTCTCAGTCCATGGAATTCTCCAGGCAAGAATACTAAAGTAGATAGACATCCCTTCTCCAGGGGATCTTTCCGACCCAGGGATAGAAGCCAGGTCTCTTGCATTGCAGACAGATTCTTTACCATCTGAGCCACCAGGGTAGAGAGATACCAAATACTTTATTAGGAATGTTACCATGAGCTATGCCTTCTGCAATTCTGGCTGATAGATTAAATTAAGCTTTCCGATGCCAAGTACCTAAAAGATATCAATACTTGAAGCCACAGGAGCCCCATACCATCATGCATAAGATCCAGTAAGTGAGACAGTAATCAGCGATATATTTATACAGTATCAAGAATTTTGGTCTAACTATAAACACACATATAGCTAGCCATGTATGCTATGTATGTGTGTATGTTTGCATGTGTGTATGGGCAAGACCAATCATTAGTTATTGGCTATGACTGGTGAGACAAGACAAATATTTGTTAAATAATTTAATTTAATTATTCCAATAAGCTTTTGAAGTTAGTAATATTGTCTGATTTTACAGATCAGAAAACAAAGTTGTAAATAGTTGTATAGAATATATCATGTCATTTTTCCTTAATTTCAATTACTGTGTGTGTGCTCAGTAGTTCAGTCGTACCTGACTCTTTGCAACCCCATGGACTGTAGCTTGTCAGACTCGTTTGTCCGTGGGATTCTCCAGGCAAGAATACTAGAGTGAGTTGCCATTTCCTCCTCCAGGGGATCTTATCGATTCAGGGTTTGAACCCATCCATGTCTCTTGCCTCTCTTGCATTGGCAGGCAGATTCTATACCATTGCACCACCTGGGAAGTTAATTGCTAATTTTATTATTCACTTTTATAGAAATTTAAATGGCTAGCAAATGATGGATCTGGGGTTTTAATTCAGGTCTAAATGTAAAGTGTGTTACTTGACCACTGTACTTTCCTGTCTCTGGTGAGATGGTTCAGAAGTGGATCAACAAGGCCAGAACTGAAGCCAAACAAAAGCTTGCATTTAAGAGTTGGTCTCAGGACCCCAGTGAGTCACAAATTCCAGAAGGCATTGAACATATACATGGTATTTGAGTTGTTTTTATGTATGTTTTTATATACTTTTTTTTTTAATCTCCAAGTGTCTCAGTGAAGCAGAAGCCAGAGGAAGATCCTGAAAATTTACAGCATGTAAAAGATGGCAAATGGAAGTTAAAATGTACAGTACTCATTATCACTAATTTAAAATGTATAAAATGTCATTGATATTTTCTTTATTTCATGTGCTGCTTTTATGATTCTCTTTTACAGGACATAAAAATATTTTAAAGGCTTTCAGTTATAGGTTCATTTGCAACCTCTGTCTCTTAAATCTCTTTTTTCCTGTGAGTTATTCATTTCCCCATCAGGATGGATCCCCCCGGGGTCGCTGGGATTAGTCGTGGGGGGACCATCTGGAGTGACCGTACTTATCTCCACCCGTGAAAGCCCCCTGCTGCAGGGGGCTGCCATCAGCAGGAGCCAGTGACACTGCTGCCCTACTGCTCACCCCGTAGGCCTCCTTGGCACCTGACCTTCCTCTCCATCACACGGGAGGAAACTGTGGGGAGAAGGCAGACAGAAGGCAAGGCTGGCTTCCTTTGGGAGAACCACAGAACCAAAACAGCTCAGAACGACTTTCAGAGAACAAAATGGAAGACACGTTGAGAAATCTTTATTTCATGTTTTTCTCTATAATATGCAGCCAGGTTTGTCCTTTCCCATTAGGAAAGCTGCTGCCTGTGGGCTCTAAATTGGGATGTGGAACTCAGGCTACCAGGAAAGCATTAAACAGTGGATGAGTCTCTCAACTGAGAAGATATAACCCAGGGAACAAAGATTCCATTTACTCTTATTCAAGTATGTGAAGGTGCAGTTTAAGCAACATTTTTATGAGTCGAAACTCATTCCCAGGAGTCGAGTTGGAGCAGCCTCTGGAGGGTCCATATATCATTGGCCTGCTGCAGCACTATTACTATTAATATGAGTATATGTCTGCAGATGGTGATTTTGGCTTGCCCTGACATGATCGATAAATACAGATAATTCACATACACTGGATTTTAGACTTACATCAGAAAGGTGAGAAAATCACTCTTGGAAGCTAGTGCTTGAAAGAATCTTGGTAAAAAGCTTTCAACAGAAAGATGTGAGCCTGGCTTGGATTTTTCAGAGAGGAACCACTGATAAAACATTTCTGTGTCATTCAGAAGTCTTTAAAGATGTATGTACACTTTGGTGTATGTGGTAAAAGCAGAGATGTAAAAATTCCACTATGAAACAACCTTATGAGAGCACCTCCTGATGACTCTTATAAGGGTGGATTCCCTGGTGGCTCAGATGGTAAAGAATCTGCCTGCAAGGCTGGAGATGTGGGTTCAATCCCTGGGTCAGGAAGATCCCCTGGAGAAGGGAACGGCAACCCACTCTAGTAATCTTGCCTCGAGAATTTTATGGACAGAGGAGTCTGGTGGGCTATAGTCCATGGGGTTGCAAAGAGTTGGGCATGACTGAATGACTAACCACCTGATGACTTAGGATACACTGTAAAGCCACATTCCAAATAACTCTGGGATCCTCAGTCTGGTGAAGAAAGCAGGAGAATGTGGGAAAGTTAGAAAGGCTGACTCCAGAATTAAAGAGGTGATTCTTACATAAGCAACATGTGATATTAACTGTACGTAGCGGAAAGGAGCAGATTTAGTGAAGAACTAAATAGTAGAAAAAACACTGAGTGAAATTCCAGTTGCTCAGAGATACAGGTGACAGTAGGATTCCTGAGTTTGAAAGGCTATGGTAGTTTTTAGATCTGTACAAACTGGAGAGACACCTGTTACATTAATTATATGGACTGGAATTTTCTCCTAGCAGAACTAAAAGCATAATGGTCAGGTGGGAACTATTCATGTTTTTATTTAGGAAGAAGGGGTATGTATGTGTGTGTTTTATAAGCTAGTAAGAAAGATGTGGGGTGGGATGAAGTTTTAATTTGGGGTGACATAGAGGTCAAAGATATTTGTGTAACGTATACAGTGGAATAGGTGGCCTACATCTGTTTATAAACTGGTGGAGATCTTTTCTAGCTTCTTCCAACCAGTTGCTACTGATTTGTTGGCAATATGAAGTGAAGTAAAGTAAAAGTGCAAAGAGTCATGTCCAACTCTTTGCAACCCTGTGGACTGTAGCCCACCAGGCTCCTCTGTCCATGGGATTCTCCAGGCAAGAATACTGGAGTGGGTTGCCATTCCCTTCTCCAGGGGATCTTTTCAACCCAGGCATCAAACCCAGGTTTCCCACATTGCAGGTGGATTCTTTACCATCTGAGCCACCAGGGAAAATTAAGAAATGGCCTTATTGTTTGAAAAACCTAATAAAAGAGAAGGACCATTCATTGTAAAGATGAGAGGCAGAGACGAAATAACTCCTCTTTAATGCAGATTTATTAATAGTCATTCACTGGTTTTCAGTAAGATACTCTTCGCGTAACCTTGACTTTATTAAGGAGTCCTTAAGGTGCATTTGGAAGACAGATAATGAGTTTGGGGAATAGTCTTATCTACATCAAGCTAATCTTTAACAGCTTGGAAAGGAACTAGCATAAAGTTTTCCAATTTGAGTGACAGAAGCATGTTAAGATGAAACCGTTTCAAACGTCCTTGTAATAAGACTTTACGGCACATGACACTGTTTTTAGAAGCATGCTTTGTGGAGCAGTGGGAGCATAAAATAAATAATATGAAACACGATGGAGCTTTAATACTATTCTTGAGGGTCAAACGAATTGCCAGTTAAGGAAATAAAGAATTCGACTCTCCGAAGCCTCTGAGTGGCACTTTGTATCTGGGTTAATAAAAGCAAGTCAGACGTCCCTGGGGAAAAAAAGTGTTTCATTCACATTGGCTGTCTCCTTTAAAGGGAGGGACAATCGGAAGGGAGGGCTTTTGAGTGGCAGGTCATTGTGGACACTGCACATGCCACATTGTCAGGACTTCTATGGAGAGAAACCGGCAGGAACCTTTCTGACCCTTGGCTAGTGCAGAACTCTGTGTGTGTGTGTGGGTGGGGGGGCGGTGCATAAGAGAGCTGAGAGCCGAAAGCAAGAGGGATGAAAAGAAAACTAATTGAGAAGTATCTTTTTAATGAGACAGCTCATATTTACCCATGCACAGATTTCCAAGTTCAGATTTTTCTTCTTTAGTGAAAACGCCAGTTCCCTTCTTTAGCATAAAAGTCGCCATGTCAGGATAGGCTTATTTCTCCCCAGTTTCTATGCACCAGTTACATCACATTCTGAGCTGAAATAAGCTACAGTCTTCAAAGCTTTAAACATGTTCAATAGCTAAGCTTTCCATTTCTGTGGGTTCTGATCACCCGCAGTTTTGTTGTTTGAAGTGGTTTTGTTTGTTTGTTGATTGGTTTTCTTTTGCTTTTCCTCCACTTGCCTCTACTTCCTGGGGTCTTTCCTTTCTTCTGTCTTCAGTCCTTATGTATTTAGCATTTCCCCCCACATATCAGCAGCCCTAAGGTCATGACACAGGTTCAAACCAGAAAGTCTCTGCTGTTTCTTGAGAATCCCCTTTCCCTGGCAATAAAGTACTCCCAAGACTTGCTCAAGAGATTTAAATACTTTCTTGCTATTTATTTCATTTTTTCTAATTCCAGCACAAAATCATTTCTTCTTCTCAATGAGACACAAATGGATAATTTATTGGCATTGCTGAAGGCTAAAAAGTGTCATTGCAGATTTCTCTGCATTGGTAAGGTGGGAATTTAACAGTGAGAAAAGTAAGAAGCGGTTCTTTTTACACAGAAAATTCAGTCCCAGGGTAAGAAGGCTGGGATTTAGTGATTTGGTTAAGCTTTTTTTTTTTTTTCCCCTTTAAGAAGCAAGTGATAATTCATCTGCAAACACACCTTTCTTTGCTCTGTTGTCAATAGAAAAGCTGTTTTGCTAATGGTTATCTGTCTACAAGTCCTTGACCTGCTTGTAAACACATTTCTGCAGGAAAACCCTGGGCCCTGGCCTCGGGACTTTGCGTCAACAAGAGATAAAGTGACCACAACTTAACCTGAAGTGGCCTGGAGTGCCCTCTGCTGCCCCTGGACCAAGAGCGTCCCTAATCTCTCTGCTAGAGGAACAGAGTGCTTGGAGGCTGGCCCTTTGCAGGACTTGACCTGAACTGCTAAATTGTTCCTGTCAGGATTCTATTTTTAATAATTGTATTATTTCTCTGCCAGGAGCCATTTTAAACCATCTTCCCCTTAATCACAGCAGAAGGGATTTCTCTTGACTGATAGAAGTTAGTCGGATCTGCATCTTTATGATTCTGAAAAAAAATTGGTGGCTCAGACGGTAAAGAACCTGCCTGTAATGAAGGAGACTCGGGTTTGATCCTGGGGTCAGGAAGATCGCCTGGAGAAGGCAATGGCTATCCACTCCAGTATTCTTCTGTGGAGAATTACATGGAGAGAGGAACCTAGTGGGCTACAGTCCACGGGGTTGCAAAGAGTCAGACACGACTGAGCAAGTAACAAACACACATACACACACACACACATACAGAGTTATGGCTTACCCATGGAGTCTAAAAAAATGGTACAAATACATGTATTTACAAAACAGAAATAGGGTCGTAGATGTAGAAAACAAACTTTTGGTTATGGCAGAGGAGAGTGTCTGGGATAAATTGAGAGAGTGGGATTGACATATACACGCTGCTGCTGCTGCTGCTGCTAAGTCGCTTCAGTCGTGTCCGACTCTGTGTGACCCCATAGACGGCAGCCCACCAAGCTCCTCCGTCCATGGAATTTTCCAGGCAAGAGTACTGGAGTGGGGTGCCATTGCCTTCTCCATATACACACTACTATGTATTAAAGAGGTAACTTTAAGGATCTACTATATAGTACAGGGAATTCTTCTCAATACTCTGTAATGGCCTATTTGGGAAAAGAACCTAAAAAAGAGTAGGAAAAAAACACCAAATGTTAAAATCACTGTGTATGTATGTGGGATGAGTTGTGTTTGACTCGGGGCACGATAATTTTCTATCTCATATCTAGTCCTCTATATAGCTGCCCTCTGCTCAGAATCTCATAAAAATTGTGTCTCTTTCCAGAACTTCTCCAATTTTCTCCTTTTCTGCTCTTTTCCTGTCTGTTTTACTTTCTCGTCTTCTTTCAAACCTCACCCACCTCGACCTTTTTGGAATTTACACGGTAGAGTAGTCACGTACCCATGTGAGAGTTGGACCATAAAGAATGCTGAATGCTAAGGAGTTGATGCTTTTTAAGTGTGGTGTTGGAGAAGACTCTTGAGAGTCCCTAGAACAGCAAGGAGATCAAACCAATTAATCCTAAAGGAAATCAATCCTGAATATTCATTGGAAGGACTGATGCTGAAGCTGAAGCTCCAATACTTTGGCCACCTGACGTGAAGAGCTGACTCATTGGAAGCCCCTGATGCTGGGAAAGATTGAAGTCAAAAGGAGAAGGGGGTGGCAGAAGATGAAAAGGTTAAAGAGCATCACACACTCGATGAACATGAGTCTGAGCAAACTCTGGGAGACAACGGAGGACAGGCGAGCCTGGTGTGTACAGTCCACGGGGTTGCCAAGAGTCATACGTGACTTAGTGAATGCACAACAACAACAATTATATGGTGAAGTATGACTTCCATGTTTCTGAAATGTTTGAGTGCTGGTAGAATTCTATATTGATACCATTTTTTTCCCCTTCAAATTCACAGTTTTCTTAGGATAAGACTTTCCTTCTAAACTGCCCATTTCAACTGCAACCTTCCTAACTCATGTCCTGCTTCTCCAAATATGTTTCTTACCTCAGATTTTGCCTCAGATTTGACTTGTTCAAAATTAAGAGAAACCATTAATAAGAACTTACTGATGGGTGCTTTTAGAAGTAATAAAAGGAAAATAATGCCTAGGTTCTTTCCACGAAGACATCTTGGTTTTGATAGATCTAAAGTGACAATCTAACCAGTGAATAGAGAGTTTGCTAAAGTATTTGCACATCAAAGCAGATTAAAAAATATGTATTCAGTGCAATTTTCATGTTGTTTTTACAACTACACAGGTAAACTGATTTATTCACTTTGTAATTTATGAATTATTTGCTGTGGTTTTATGTTTATGCTTCATGTTTCAAGCACAATTCTCAAAAGTATAGCACGAGCAAAATCTTTTGGTGTATTTTCTGTGGCTAAGGTCACTGTTCTCTTAATCATGAAGTATTCAGAATTTCAAAATGATATTAAATAAAAATCACCCTTTATATGGGATAGAGCTTTTACATTTTGTATGTCTCTATGCTGATTTAGTTCTTACATGAGGTATAAGTAAGAAGGAAGGCAAAAAAAAAAGGAATGTTTTGCATTTGCTAACTTGAGTCACTAGAATACTAATTCTTTAAATATCAGTTTTTCACATTTGTGATATAGCCTTTGATACTATAAGCTACAGCTCTCTCCTTGTGAGTAGTATATGGCTGATAAAGATGCTTTATGAAATATAGCCACAAAGTATGCAAAAGAAGAAAATGTACAAAAGAAAGATAAGTAGTTCAATTATTTATCACAAAATAAATATCCATATAATCCCACCCAGGTCAAAAAATAGAATATCTCAGAAGCTGCTCCCTCTCAGTTACACCTCCTATAGCTTTTTCTGCCAGCTCCCCTGGTGGCTCAGTGGTTAAAGAATCTGCCTGCCATGCAGAGACACAGGTTTGATCCCTAGGTCTAGAAGATCCTCTGGAGAAGGAAATTGCAACTCATTCCAGTCTTCTTGCCTGGAAAATCCCATGGACAGAGGAACCTGGCAGACTACAGTGCATGGGGTCACAAAAGATTTGGACATGACTTAGCAACTAAACAGCAACAACAATAGTAGCTCTTTCTAAAAGTAATCATTACCCTGGCACTTATATAGCCACCTTTTCCTTTCTTTGTACCACCTAAGCTTGCATCGTAAACACTGGTTTAATTTTTGGTTTTTCACTTTATATGAATGAAATCAAACAACACTTATTCGTCCATGTTGGCTTCTTTTGATCAGCATTATCTTTGTGCAGCTTGTTGTTATGTGTTTATATTTCTAGCTTGTTCATTCTCACTGCTGAATTGTATTTCATTGCATTAATACTTGGGCTTTCTAAGTGGTTCAGCATAAAGAATCTGCCTGCAATGCAGGAGTTGCAAGGGACGCAGGTTCCATCCCTGGGTCGAGATGATCCCCTGGAGGAGGGCATGGCAACTCATTCTAACTTTCTTACCTGGAGAACCCATGGACAGAGGAGCCTGTGGGCTACAATCCATAGGGTCACAAAGAGACACCACTGAAGCAACATAGCATACATGCACATATTAATATCTATATACCACAATGTTCTTACTGTTGATACACATTTAAATGGTGTCCAGATGCTCTGAATGCATCTACTGGAATGTTCACAAATTTTTTCTTTCATTTGATTAATGCTGTAAATCCAATGATTCCTTTAAATATTAAACCTGCTTTGAACCAATACAAATAGTTATCATGGCCTATTATATTTTTATTTTGCTGTATTTCATTTGTTAACATTTTACCATTTAGATACAATAATTTTACTTTATTGTAACCAGATCTTGGTTATGAATTTATGCTGTCCTCGAGAAAAGATTTAAAGAGTAAATTTCTCTTTTACTCCTGTGTTACAGAATTTCTTCCCTTGAAATTTTGATGCGATCCAACCATGAAGCCATTTGGACCTTTGCCTGCTTTTTGTACTTCCTTTTTTCCTCCCTCCCTCCCTTCCTTCTTTTTTAAATTTCTCTTTCCCTTCCTTTCTTTTTTGTGTGTGTATATGTGTGTGTAATGACATTTAATTATGGATTTATATTTTTCTATTTCTTATGTCAGTTTTTCTATTTTAAGGAATTTGTTCATTTTAATTGAATTTTTAAATTGCTAAACATGTTTATAACACTTCTTGTCTTCCGTTTAATGTGTGTAGTCTCAGCAGTGATGTTTATATTTTCCTTTTTAATGTTAATTATTTTTGTAGTCTTTCTCATTTTAATCAGTCTTACTACAGGTCTTTTAATTTTGTTTAAGTGTATCCAGATAACAGACTACTGTGTTCATCATTTTAAGCAACCCTATGGTCTGTAGCCCAACAGGCTCCTCTGTTCATGGAACTGTCCAGGCAAGAATCTGGAGTGAGTAGCCATTCCTTTTTCCAGGGGATCTTCCCCACTCAGGGATTGAACCCAGGTCTCCTGCAGATTCTTTACTGCTGAGCCACCAGGGAAGTCCCATTTTAAATTAGTTTTACATTATTTAATAATTTTATATATGATTTCCATCATTTTCTTTCTTTGGGCTTACTTTACCATTTTTTTTTTCTCAATTTTTTAGATGAATGGTTAGATGGTTGATTGACTTCTACCTTCTTTATTCTCTAATATATGTCACTGAACTTATCCCATTGGGCAAAATCTTTACTTGCGTGTTTGGATAAGCAGTATTTCATTTTCTTTTAGTTGAAAATATTTTTAACTTTCTATTGCTAACTTTTCTTTGACATCTGGGTTACTTACAAGAGATTACTTTTACACACAAGAATGTTTTTCTAGCTTTTTGTTACTAATTTTTTAAAAAAATAACCGTATTGCAATCAGAACATACTCTGTAACATTTTGATCCTTTGAAATTTGTGATGATTGTATTTATGGCTCATTATGCAGCCAATTTTTAAAAACTATTATATATATGCATTAAAAATATGTATTCTGCAACAATGGGGTGCCATGCTTTACATATTTTTACAAGGACGATTTTGTGAGTATTGTTATTGAATATTTTCACATCCTTATTAACTTTTCACTTTGCTTCTTTTATGTTTTCTGATCTTTGTTGACTACTGAGAGTTATAGTTCAAAATATCCCACTAGAACTACAGGTCTGTCTCTATTTTTAATTGTGTCCACATTTTTCTATATATTTTGAGGCTATGTTCTTAGTTGCATTCTAATTTGAATTCTTGTAGTTATTTTTATTACACTTGAACTTTTCTTGCCTTCAAGTTTACTGTGTCTTCCATTAATAGAGCTAAGCACACTTTTTTTTCTCTTTTTGATCAATATTTATATGTCATATCCTTGTCCATCCTTTATTTTCAATGTTTACAAATGTATTATATTTTTATTATATTTTGGATATCACTTATAGTATATAGTTGGATTTTTAATACATTCAGATTTTTTCTTTTAGAACTTAGAGCACTTTCTACATTTATATGTATATACTTATATTTGTTTCATATAACATTTTATTCAATTATTTCTATTTTTTACGATAATCTAAGTTTATCTTTTCTTTATATATATGAAATGCTTTGAAACATATATATATATTTAAATTTTATTATTCTCTTTCCAGTTGCTTGAAAGTCATATATTCTTTTGCTATTTTATCTTTCTCTACCTTAGAGAAAGATATGAATTTCTCAGATTATCAAAGTCATACTGATTGACACTTATTTTCAGACAATGCAAGACATTTAGTGCACTTTGTTTCCCTCTTATTATTTATATGCTACTGCTAAAATTTAATTCTTAATATATAAACAAAGGACATTATTTTTCTACAGTTGATATTAATTTTCATCCATTTATGCTTTTATTTCTTTCTGGATCTCTGATCTTCCATCTGGTGCTAGTTTCTGCTCTCTGAAAATCTCCTTTAGCACTTACTTTGTATAGGAATGCTGGAAATGAAGCTCTTAAACTCTATTTTTGTCTAAAAATTGCTATAATTCTCTTTTAATTTGAAAGAATATTTTTTGCTGGATATAAAATTTTCAGGTGGATGTTTTTCACTTTAACATTTAATTTTTTTTTTTTAAGAAAAAATTTCCATTACCATCTGCCTCCTATTTTTCTCTATTGAGAAGTTGGGAAATCTGCCTTTTCTCACATTGAAATATTTTTTTAAGATTTTCTCTTTAATATCTTGTTTTTGCCAATTGTAATATAATATTTCTAGGTGCAGATTTACTGTTATTTATTCTAATTATAATTATAGTGTTTCTTGAATTTGAGATCTTTGACCAATTTTCTGATTTTTTAGCCATTATCTCCTCAGTCATTCTTTCTGCTCCATTCTTAACTTCCTTCTCTCTTCCTCACTCCCCTCTCCCTTCCTCCCTGTTACTTCTTCAAATCCAATTTTACACAGATTAATTTTTATGTCATGTTCTATTTCGATTTTTCTATTTGTCTGATATCATTCTGAAATGTTTCAGCTAATGTATTTTTCAATTCACTAATTATCTCTTCCATTTTATCTTTTTCTAGCATTAATCTCATCCAATAAGTGTTTAATTTTATTTATTTTTTGTCCAACTCTAGCCTTTCAATTTGACTCTTTTTTTCTTTTATTTCTCATCTCCTTTCTCTTTCTTTTCTTCCTCCTTCTCTTCTTCCTTCTTTCTCTCCTTTTTCTTCTATTTTTTAATTGTTGTCTTATAGATATCTTTCAAGATTTTCAAATATATTTAATGCTTGTCGTTTGGAACAAAGCTGTTTTAAAATCTGTTTTTGATTATTCCAAATTCTAAAACCCCTATTAATGTATTTCTCCTGGGTTTGTTCCCGTGGTCTTGAATTATTCATAGGACTGGTCATGTTTTTTGCCTGATATTTTATTTGAAAGTTATTTGTAATAATACTTTGAGGCATGCATGATTTTATCTTCCTCTAAAATATTTCACATTTTTCTTTGACAGGTAGAGGCTTTCTTGAACTCTGGAATAATCTTAATGATACTCCTATAATTGAGATGATTTGAAGTTGATTTGCAGAATCTTCAAATAGATAGATTTTTATATTTTGCCTAGCTTTTCTAGTAATGTTCAGCAAGAAAATTTAACACAATTAACTAATGCACTGTACCCAGAAGTCTAGGCAGCAATATTTCTCCCATATTAATACCTAAAGATTGTGAGTTAACTCTATTGCCCTTAGTTCTTCTCTTTGTTTTTTTGTTTTGCTTTTTCATGGAAAGGCATTTGCTTCACTTAGTATGATAATCTCAGGTCAATCCATATTGCTGCAAAAGTCTTTATTTCATTTTTTTTTAATGACTGAGTATTATTTCATTGCATATATGTACCACATTTCCTTTGTTCATTCATCTGTTGGTGGACATTCAGGTTGCTTCCATGTCTTGGCTATTGTAAACAGTGCTGTAATGAACACTGGGGTGCCTGCATCCTTTCACAGCATGTCTTTATCCAGTTATATGCCCGGAGTAGGATTGTAGGATCATATAGTAGCTCAATTTTTAGTTTTTTAAGAACCTCCATACCGTTCGCCATAGTGGTTGTATCAGTTTACATTCCCATCAATAGTGCAAGGCAGTCCCTTTTTGCCCACACTGTCGCCAGCATTTATTGTTTGTAGATTTTTTGCTGCTGGCCATTCTGACTGATGTGAGGTACTATATCATGGGAATTTTGATTTATATTTTTCCAATAATTAGCCATGGTGAGTGTCTTTTCATATGCCTCTTGGCCATCTGTATGTCTTCATTGAAGAAATGTCTATTTAGGTCTTCTGTCCATTTTTTTGATTGGGTTTTTTTTTGCTCTTTTGAATATTGAGCTGCATGAGCTATTTGCAAATTTTAGAGACAAACCCCTTGTGGGTTGCATCATTTGCAAATATTTTCTGCTATTCTGGGAGTTGTCTTTTCATTTTGTTTATGGCTTCCTTTGCTGTGCAAAAGCTTCTGAGTTTAATTGGGTCCATTTGTTTATTTCTGGGTTTTTTTTTTGTTTGTTTGTTTCCATTATTCTTGGAAATGGATTGAAAAAGATATTGCTGCAATTTACATCAAAAAGTGATTTGCACATGCTTTTCTCTTAAGAGTTTTATAGTATCTGGTCTTACATTTAGGTCTTTAATCTATTTGGAGTTTACTTTTGTGTGTGGTGGAAACGGTGAATTAAATAATGTCACTTGGAGCAACATGGATGGGCCTGGAGATTATCATACTAAGTGAAGTAAGTTAGACAGAGAAAGACAAATGATATTGCTTATATGTAGAATCTCCAAATAAGTGATACAAATGAACTTACTCACAAAATATAAAAAGACTCACAGATTTACAAAATGAACTTATGGTTAGGGTAGTGGGGTAGATTGGGAGTTTGGGATGACATTGTATACACTACTATTTTTAAAATAGATAACCAACGAGGGCCTACTGTAACAATAAACAAAATAAAATAAAATTTCTCATCATAAACACACATACACACAAGAACATTCTTTAACACCATACACAAAAATAAAGTCCTTCTCTTTCAAAAGAGGAAACTTATTGTCTTTACTCAAGTTAGGAATTAATGCTTACTTAAACCCTCTGTAGTGTGATAGACTTTAACTAACTGCTTTAACAATTTTTATACCATTCAGTTCAGTTCTTCATGAATTATTTCCAAGGTTGTGGCTGTCGGTTAAAAGAATCTTCTTTTTCCCTATAGATATGAGCTATCCTTTAGGGAAGTCAGTGATTTTCTTTTTTTGAACAGCAAATATATTAGGTTTCTTTTTTTTAAACAGGAAATTAGGTGCATTTAGAATTATCCCTATCTTTAAATATATTTGGAAAATAGAGACTCAATTAATTGTCAGGAAAATATTTTTGCCAAAGAGAGAAAAGAAGTATTTTGTTTAATCCTGTTTTAGAAATTATATTAAAGTATTGTAAAGAATGGCTTTCAGCATTCTTCATGAATTGTCTCCATATCCAACTCTTTGTGACCCCATGGACTGTAGCATGCCGGGCTTCTATGTCCTACACTATCTCTCAGAATTTGCTCAAGTTCATGTCCATTGAGTCAGTGATGCTATCTAACCATCTCATTCTCTGCTACCTTCTTCTTTTGCCTTCAATCTTTCCTAGCTTCAGTGTCTTTTCCAATGAGTCAGCTCTTCACA
This sequence comes from Okapia johnstoni, assembly GCA_024291935.2. Classification (NCBI taxonomy): domain Eukaryota; kingdom Metazoa; phylum Chordata; class Mammalia; order Artiodactyla; family Giraffidae; genus Okapia; species Okapia johnstoni. The sequence continues at coordinate 9,398,805 of CM044326.1, forward strand.
TCAGGTGGCAAAATACTGAAGGTTCAACTTCAGCATCAGTCCTTCCAATGAATATTCAGGGTTGATTTCCTTTAGGATTGACTGATTTGATCTCCTTGCTGTCCAAGGGATTCTCAAGAGTCTCTCAAGCACCACAATTTGAAAGCATCAATTCTTTGGTGCTCAGCCTTTCTTATGGTCCAACTCGCATATCTGTATATGACTACAGAAAAACCAAAAACCAAAAACACCTGTTTCACTACAGAACAAATTTGAAACACTGTATACTGCACATATGTTGTATACTGAAATATTGTATAAAGAATACATGTAAACCAAAATTTTGAAAACATTCATTTTATATTTTGAGAATTGTTTGATTATAAGGAACAAAATCTATTCAAACAAAGGAAAAAGGCAGTTTATTAAAAGAGCTCATAGAATCTAAGGTTAGATATGAAACCATATTTTATTTCCATACTGGAACAAAGATGGATAGTCAGGAAAAAAGACAAGCTTTCTGTAGACTCTCAAATTTCATCATTGCTTTGTATTTTTTTTTTTTCTCTTTTGCAGAATAACTCCCTCAGTTTAGGTAAGCAAATGAGTAATCAGTACCACCACCACATATCTGTATTACATCATTTCCCATTTCAACCTGTTAATGGAAAATTATTCATGTTTCTCTCTATATTATTTCCATAATTCTAAGAGAAAAATTCGATTCATTTAGATACAGTCTGTTGGTTATCCATTCCTCAGTGATCTATGGCCAGAGTGTGATGATGATATTCTACACAAGGACCTGGTCCATGGGGTAAATAAAAGTTGAGATAACAAAATGTGAGATCTAAAATTGTACATTTTTTTCCCCTGTCACTATCGCCGATTCTACAATTTTTTTTTAAATAACAGTATTTTTGAAGAAATCAACTTTGTCTTGAATTACTTCCCAAAACTATGCTTTTATATTTTTATTCCATGATTCTTCTTTCTTTTGTCTGCCTAAGGCAGCCACTGATCTGTATTTGACTCCTGTTTTACAGTTAAAGCTTCCTCTCCTGGACCCTGTATTCAAAACTACCAACATCTCCATTCTAGTCAGTGGATTCATCTAAGCTACATTCATATCAAGGCCACTCAGTGCCCAGGGGACACCAGTGGTAAATAACTCGCCTGCCAATACAAGAGACATGAGACGTGGGTCGATCTCTGGGTCAGGTAGATCCCCTGGAGGAGGGCATGGGACCCGCTCCAGTATTCTTACCTGGAGAATCCCATGGACAGAGGAGCCTGGTGGACTAGAGTCCATAGGGTCACAAAGAGTCCGGCGTGACTGAAGTGACTTAGCACAATAGCAACACAACTAGTGTCCAACTGTATTTCACTTCATCTTTACAAATTCTCTTAAAGAAAGAACATTTTTCCCCACTTTACTCTCTCCTCTGCTTAGTTCCTCCATTGCATAAAATAAAGATGGATTCTCCAGTGTAGTGAATGAGCAGGGGCAAAAACTTTGCACAACAGCTTGACTATCGTGATGACCCCATTTAAAATGAGGAGTTGAGTTTTTGACTACTCTTCATTAATCAGCATAGGAAAAGCTCTAGGGAACCTAAGAAGTAGCGTGGGGCTGGCCAAGGCAAACATTTGGCAGCAGAGGGTGGTCACAGCCGAGATTTTTAGGTTCTGGTGGTGGTGATTTTTGGAGGACATGGTCACTCTGCAGTGACATCGCTGTGGTTCATTGAAGTCTATGTAGGGGGGAAAAACACAACCAGTTTATCAGCTTAAGGTACGACTTCTATATAAACTTCTCCCAGGATTATTCCTTGTTGGAAACTTGGCAAAAATGATATCATGAGGAGTTAACACTTTCATTAAATCTTGGCAGCCCCTTCACAATGTCCAAGGTTGACCACCTTCTCATGTGTTTCACAGATAGTGAGTTATGGTCTCAACTGGAATTTATCCCTAAATTATTAACAGGTATTCTTAATTGGGTATTCATAACTCAGACTCTGACACATATAAATGGAATCTGCATATAGGGATATTCAGAGTATCTGCTCTGTATATATTAAAGTAATCTGTGCCCTTATCTTGGCTTACAAATCAGTTCATAAGCTAATTTACATTTAGGCAGCAAATGAATAAGTGAAGAAATTTGGTTATAATATGAATAGATTGAATTTGAATATCTTACGAGAATCTTTTGTTTCTTTAATTTTTATTATTGTTTCTCATTCTTAACAAATTAAGATTTTATACAATGTTTGTTTTTCACTTGTATTTTTTGGTCCTTGACCGAACACCATCCAAACATTTATTAACATCCTCATTAACTGATTCCTGAATCTATTTCTTATTTCCACACCTGTAACCCAGAGACTGTCACAATTTCAATGATAGAAATAAACTTGCAGCTTTGATATTCCTTACCAGATTCTATGTTCAATTTTATATATTTAGTTTCTTTGAAAGCTGAGTTTATTTGAAACAAGCTGGGTTATTTGAAGGAAGTTGTGGAGTGAAAAACGTTTTTCCCACATTGGGCAACTTTGTAATTCCTGAGCTGACTGCACTAGCTTATCAAGTTCTGTCTTCTTACACTAGACAGTTCTCTGGACTTCAGATGATTTCATTCTAAGTTCAGTACTTGAAAACTTAGATTGGGGAAGTTTCTGGCTCAGTTGAATATCTTAATATTCAATGAAACAGGGTATCTTTTGTTTTTTAATGCATGTAAGTCCTCTGTAAAGCCTAGAGTGCATGCTTTGAAGGGCTAAAGGAACTGTCTTTCATTTAAGCTCATTCCCTAGTAGTTAGTACCATAAACTATGACCTACTAAATTAGGAAGTGTATTATTAGAAATTATAGCAGAATCCAAATTTGGATCTGTCTATCTAAAATCAGAAAAGTCAAGTGATTGGAAAAGACCCTGATGCTGGGAAAGATTGAAGGAAAAAAGAGAAGATGGACCCAGAGAATGAGATGGTTAGATAGGATCACTGACTCAATGGACATGAAGTTGAGCAAACTCTGGGAGATAGTAGAGGACAGGGAAGCCTGTCCATGGGGTCGCAAAGAGTCAGACATGACTTAATGGCTAAAAAACCACAATCTAAAAACAAAGCCAGAATATGTAATTTTACAAAGGTGGACATAGTAGTACTGTCATAAGAAAATTTTAGCAAAGCTGGGCAACCTCTTCTAGGGTGGATGCCTTAAAATTTATGTGATAGATATATAGAATAATGTTACCCAGTAAATAAACTTGGAGTTCTTTTTTGGCTCTTCTAGGAAGGGACGAATTTTCTCGTGTGCCATTGACTAAAGAATTATTCTTTCTTCTCCCATTGAGAAGGACATTCAATACAAGATATAGGGTGGGATGTGAATAAGAAAAGGTATCTTATTTATTAACTAAGGAAAATCCACCACCAACCATGGGAGTGAGTCTAATCCTGAGCTTAGGAGGCCTTCACATATATAATATTTGCACAGAATTAAGCCATTTATGGGTTTCTCAGGTGGCGCTAGTGGTATAGAACTCTCCTGACAATGCAGAGACACAAGGGACTCAGGTTCAATCCCTGGGTCGGGAAGATCCCTTGGAAGAGCATATGGCCACCCACTCCAGGATTCTTGCCTGGAAAATCCCATGGACAGAGGAGCTTGGCAGGATACAGCCCATAGGGTGGCAAAGAGTCAGACATGACTGAAGTGACTAAGCATGTACGCACGCAAGCCGTTTATAAATATTTTCAAGTACTTGTTTTCAGAATAGATATCCTATTTTAAGGGCTTCCCTGGTGTCTCAGACAGTAAAGAATCCACTTGCAATGCAGGAGACTGGGGTTTGATTTTTCTGAGTTGGGAATATCCCCTGGAGAAGAGAATGGCTACCCACTCCAATATTCTTGCCTAGAGAATTTCATGGGCAAACGAGCCTGGCAGGCTACAGTCCACGGGGTCTACGGTGTCGCAAAGAGTTGGACATAACTGTGTGACTAATACTTTCATCCTATTTAAGCCCCTACTAACCATCCCAGCATTGTTATATAATTATTGACAAGATGACCCTTTCCTCACTCCTCAAATCCTGTGTTTAAGCCTCTTTCTCTCACTGTAAAAAAATAGGAAATCAACATACCTTGTAAGTTCTTTTTGGATTTAAGTGCAATATTCAACAAAATAAAGGTTAACTTAGCTTTTCAGCCTTGGCATTTAGTAGAAGCAATGGAAACATCGCTTCTATCAACAACTGCTCTATCAACAATAATCAAGTCGTCTCTCCAGTGGAAGACACAGGAGGCTGTGTTGTGAGTGTTGTTTCTCACCATTCAACCATTAATAACACTCCATGACATGTACTGTCACAACTGGGTGGCCCTTTCTAGAAAGTGGAATTGTTTATAAACACACATGGTATTGAATATAAATCCTTCAGAGGTTTCTAAGTGTTATCTCTCTAAAAGACCTCTTCTGTTCGTCCCATAGACTTTACACTGTGAGAAGATGATACCATTGCCTAGCTCTTTAAGGGTGAGTCTTTCTTGCTTTCTCATTTCAAATTTTCAAAGCTCTGACGAGAACTCAGCCCTTTTAGACTGCTGTGCTTACACGCTCAGTCGTGTCTGACTCTTTGTGACCCAAGAGACTGCAGCCTGCCAGGCTCCTCTGTTCATGGAAATTTCCAGGCAAGAATACTGGAGTGGGTTGCCATTCCCTTCTCCAAGGGATCTTTCTGACCCAAGGATCGAACTCTGGTCCCTTGCATTTCAGATAGATTCTTTACCGTCTGAACCATCAGGGAAGCCCAGTAATGTTGGTTAGTGTGATGAATAGTTCTACATGTTAACCTGACTGGGCCGTGGGATGATGAGATTTTGGGTCAAACATTATTCTAGGTGTCTTTGTGAGGATGCTTTTGGTTGAGGTTAGCATTTAGATCAGCAAACTGAGTACAGTAGATTGTGCTCTCTAAGATGGGTGGGCCTCATGCAATCAGTTGAAAGCATGAATGAAATAAAAATCTGACTCTCGTACAGGTAAGAAAGAACTCTTCCTGCCTGATGTTCTTCAAGCTGGACATTGCTTTGCTTTCATCTTTTCCTCCCTGCCTTCTGACTTGAACTGAAACATTGACTTTTCCTGGGTTTTTAGCCTGCTGACCTTTGGACTGGAGCTACACCATTGTTTCTCCTGGGTCTCCAACTTGCCAACTGTAAATCTTGGAATTGTTAACCTTCATAATTTCATAAGCCAATTCCTCGGCCAGGCAGGAAGGACCAATCTCTTCCTTTCTCTTTCTCTCTCTACCAGATGAATAAAGTTGAAAGAGTGAAATCATTTTAAACAATAGATCTACACGTAACCCCACTGTGTCAATCAAACACATCAAAAAAGACTACCTATTTCCGGTTGGTATCCAAATCAAGCTCCCAATAAACACACTCAACTATTGCTGTCATTTTGTAAGGACAAAATACTGTTATGGATGGAATTAGACATAGAAACATTGTTTTCAGACAAAAGAGTATGATCTTCTTTAGTGATTAGCGTTCTCTGTTTCTGACATGTACATATACATGTCTATTTATGCGTTTATGTTTAAGTTGCAGATAAGCTGTAGGCATTTAAGTGCAGTTATATTTGTAAGTTAAACTGAGAAGAGCAAACATATCATTAGCTCTCCAACTATGTGATTATATGGCCTTAGCATGACTCATGGTGAAACATGACAGCTTATGTGAACACTAGATATTCACAGAGAGTAATGTGTAAAAGACACTTTTCTGTAATTGGTCCCAGGGCAAAGGGCTGATCGCCTGTATAAAAGCCTCCAGATATGCGTGTGGTCTGGCGTCTAATTAGTGAAGCGAAAAAGAGTTGAACTTTGGAAATTGTGATGAGTCCGTGATCTTTTTTTTTTTTCCTTTAAGGAAATAATCACTATGCCCTTGAACTCCAAAAGGCCCTGAAATCAAGTGATTCTCCTCTTAAGCTTCTTAACAAGCCTGGGGATTAGAGGCAAGCAGTGGAGAATGGTTCATATTAGAAATAAATGATAATGGACAATAGAAATTCACCTATGAATAAAGTACAGGCACTCTGAGCAAGTTCCTTTCACTGAGTTTATTTATTTATTTTTTTTGCAAGATGTTGTGATTCTCCTGCTTCAAAACTATGCAAAATACAGATAAATGATCAGGCCACCAGAGAGAGTAAAGTTGAACGCGGAGTTCTGCTTAGAGCAATTCTGTATACAAATGCTGTCCCATAAGCAACCCCATGGCCTGTAGCCTGCCAGGCTCCTCTCTCTATGGGATTTTCCCAGGCAAAAATACTGGACTGGGTTGCCATTTCCTTCTCTAGCGGATCTTTCTGACTCAGGGATTGAACCCGTATCTCCTGCATTGCAGGCAGTATCTTTACCATCCGAGCCACCAGGGAAGATGCTGTAAGTGTTAATAGTGCTAAATTAATTAAATCAAGTATGTCATGAAAGTAAAATATAATAAAATGACAGCTTTTATATGTATATTTTTTTCATTAAAATAAATCAGTGCAACTCCATCACTTCTTTACCATTGTGAAGACTTAAAATTGTGAATGAAAAACACATTACCGGAGGCTTCAAATTCAGAATCTTGTGCACATCTGAAAGTCAGCTCTTAAGTATATCAAGAAGTAACTAAATACTATAACCAAGTGATTCTTCATATTTTATCTGTATGGACTGAGATTGTGCTGATCTGTGTGTGCAATTCTTTTGCTGACTGTGGATCCCATGCTCACCTTTTAAATGAAGAGCTTGACTTACTGTTGTTCACCTTGAAGGGAGACGACATTCTGCACAGGGTCTGAAGATGCGGCATGAATTACCTCTCCCCCTGCCACCCGCCCCCCAAGAAGAGAATAAAATGTAATGGAGCAAGGAAGAGGGTGGGAAGAGGGAAGGACAGAGAAGTGAAATACAGCAGGTTTGGGAAAAGGATATAGCCTTTGTGATTAATATTAAAGTTCTGGGCTCACAGACATCAAATTTTACTCTCTCTTCTTGAGGTGTGGATGGACTTTACCAAACCTGGCTTGGAGAAAGGATCTCATATTAAGTGATACTAAATAACAGGGAAAAACATGTCCTTATGTTTTCTGTTTTTTAAAGAGCATTTAAAGTTAAACTGAATTTTGGAAAACATCCTGTAGGCTTCAGAACTTTCCAATATCATATACTCCTTTGACCTCTCTAGCCTCTGTATTTTTTCTCCTACCTTGCATACAGAATTTCCTTAATACTTGCTTGAATTTAATAAATATTGAGATGGATTGATATGCTCATAGCTTTTAAGCAAATCTGAAGCGAGCTGATTGTTAAGTTTTTAACTCTGCAGAAGCTTCTAGTACAGAAAATCAGCTGCAGCTGTGTGTTCAGCCAACAGGTACTGTGTGTGCTGAGTCACTTAGTTGTGTCCAACCCTTTGAAACCTCATGAACTTTAGCTGGCCAGGCTCCTCTGTCCATGGGATTCTCCAGGCAAGAATATTGGAGTGGGTTGCCATTTCCTTCTCCAACCATATATGCTGAGTACATTCTATATTCCCAAGCAGTGTACTCAGAGCCACGGATGCAAAGATGAGGGAAATGCAGTCACTGGTCTCAAGAATCTCATTGACTAAGGGTATAGGCAGGGTGTCAGGCAGGAACAAGGCCTGAAATGGTGGACACAAAGGTCAGGGTCTGGGAAGTTGGTGAACGCCATTTGTGTTTGTTATATGAGATGAAAAGTTTGTAGCAAAATGGAGAGAGGGTGCCATGTTTAGAGAGGGCAGTCCAAAGTCTGCTCCAGTTCATTGCTGCTATGTCCAAATCATCTCAGATCTGAGATGATAGAAAGCTGGCATAAAAATATCTTATGAGGAATTGTAAAATAACTTTATGTTGATTGATTTTTTTAAATGCATTTTCACAGAATGTGTTTTTTTGCCCTTTACTTTGTAGCTTGTCTATCAATTCAGTTTAACTTCATTGAGCTATTGCTGAGTACAGTTAGGGTCCTTTTCACATCACTATAGGATATACTTATTCCTTATTAATAATGGTTTTTCCAACAATGAGGGCCTCCCCGATGGCTCGGAGGTAAAACAATCCACATGGAATACAGGAGACACAGGTGCGAGTCTGATCTCTGGATCAGGAAGGTACCCTGGAGGAAGAATTGGATACACACTCCAGTATTCTTACCTGGAAAATTCAGTGAATAGAAGAACTTGGTGGGTTACCATTGACGGGATCTCACAGAGTCAGATGTGACTGAGCACACACACATTCCAACAATGATGTTCTCTGTTTGGGTGAGAGGTTTCCAGTTTATTTGTCATGATAACTTAGGATATGATGCACTAACAATTGACCTCATGATTTCAACAGCTTAAGATAACAAAATGTGTACTTCCAGGATGTGCTCTTTGAGGCTGCAACCGTGCTATGGACGGTCTTCTCTTTGAGCTCAGGCTCATAGACCAGTTTCTTTCTAGAACATAGGGACCATTGAGTCTGAGAAAAGAAACACACTCTGACTCTTCAAATTTCTCCTTGGAATTGACACTCAGCACTTCAAAACCCATTTCACTGGCCGAAGCAAGTCATTTGGCCATGGAGTCGAGGAATACAATTCTCAACCACTGAAGTGAGAGAGAGAGGGCATTCACGAGCAATTCTATTACTGAAAAAGTATTTTCAGTCAGTTCAGTATAATTGCTGCTGCTGCTGCTAAGTCGCTTCAGTCGTGTCCAACTCTGTGCGACCCCATAGATGGCAGCCCACCAGGCTCCCCTGTCCCTGGGATTCTCCAGGTAAGAACACTGGAGTGGGTTGCCATTTCCTTCTCCAATGCATGAAAGTGAAATGTGAAAGTGAAGTTGCTCAGTCGTGTCCGACTCTTCACGACTCCATGGACCGCAGCCTACCAGGCTCCTCCATCCATGGGATTTTCCAGGCAAGAGTACTGGAGTGGGGTGCCATTGCCTTCTCCTCAGTATAATTGAGAAGATGTCAATTGGAGGTAGCTGTTAGTTTAGGTTCCTCAAAGTAAAATCTGCTGTGCCCTCAATGTTGACTTCCTTTGTTTTAGGAAACAAAATATAGCCATTTAGTGAGGTGAGTAAAGGCAAATATATAGTCTGTTCTAGGAGGAAATTGTGAGATTCTATGAAACTGGTGTACAGTTGTTACAAAGATGGGCATGTTACAAAGATGGGCATGTTAAATGTACTATTTAGTAATGTGAATTGGAGAAATCATTGACCTTTGTCAAAGGATGAAAAGTGGTCAAAAAGAAAGATATATGGCCCTTTGTGTGGAGTTCTTTAAACTTGGTGTTCCTATCAGGGGGCAATAAAGTAAGCCCTTGGGCCAAAACCAGCCTGAAACTGTTTTTGTTGATAAAATTTTATTGAGACACAGCCATGCCCATGGATGCTTTCATACTACGATGGTAGAATACATTGTTGCCACAGAGACTGCAGGATTGCAAAGCCTAAAGTACTTATTATCTGCCCTTTATAGAAAAAGTTTGTTGACTCTTGACCAAATTTACAGGTTATTATGATTTTCTGGGGCACAAATTTATTCATTTGTTCAATAAATGTGTTTAGATTTATCATGGGCTTCCCTGGTGGCTCAGACAATAAAGAATCAGCCTGCAATGTGGGAGACCTGAGTTTGATCCCTGGGTTGGGAAGATCCAAAGGAGAGGGGAATGGCTACCTGTTCCAGTATTCTTGCCTGGAGAATTCCATGGACAGAGGCACCTGGAGGGCCACAGTCCATGGGGTCACAGAGTTGAACATGACTGAGCAACTTTCACTTTCACATATTTATCATTATGTGTCCAATTCAATGAAAGATGTAATAATGAGCAAAATAGGCTCCTACCCTCATGTAAACTGCAGCCTGCTGGAGAAGACAGATATTAAATACATGATCTCTTAAATGAGTAAAACATTTCACAGTAACTTATGTGAAGCAAAGAATACATATAATGAAGGGAACTAATTAACAATGGAAGGCCAATGATGTCTTTCATAAAGATATGATTCTAGAGCTGAGATTTGAATTAGGAGTTAATGAAGTGATGAGAGTATCATGTGCCAAGGTCCTGGAGAAGAAGGAAGCATGTCACATATACAGAAATCAAAGATATTCAATCATCCTAGTGAGAGAGTACATGGATGTTCAAGTTAATTATGAAGATGGAAATGAAAGATTTCAAGAGTGATGTAGGAGGAAAAATCAAGAGGACTTGGTAATAAATAAGAGACAGGTGTAAGTGAGAGAGGGGAATTAAGGACGATGCTTCCTGGTGGGCTAGTGGTTAGGTGCTCTCACCACCACGGCCCAGGTTCTATTCCTGGTCAGGGAAGCCTTTCTTCTGGGCTTCCCAGGTGGTGATAGTGGTAAAGAATCTGCATGGCAATGCAAGAGATATAAAGAGGCACAGGTTCAATCCCTGGGTTAGGAAGATCCCCTGGAGGAGGAAATAGCACCCCATTTCAGTATTCTTTCCAGGAGAATTCCATGGACAGAGGAGCCTGGTGGACTACAGTTCACAGAGTGGCAAAGAGTCAGACATGACTGAAGATCTAAGCAAAGCAGAGAAGGTTTTTGATTTGCCCAGCTAGATGAAAAGTTGCTGAAGCAGGTACATGAAGAGAATCAAGTTTGGACAAAAGGATCATAAACAGCCAAGTTCATTCAAAGACATGGCAGTCTCAGTGAAGATTGGAGTCTAAATCTCAGTGGGAGGTTTAAGCTGAAGTATAGTTTGAATAATAAGCTGAAATATAATTTAAGTAATCCATTACAGATCAGAGTATATACAAAAATATATATATAGGGTGAAGAGTCTTGGGACTGAGTCTTCAGGACTCCAGATACATAATGTCTGGGTTGGAGAAGAGACACAAGTAAGAAGAACATAATTTCATGAAAACCAATGGAAGAGAGTGCTAGAAGGACAAAGAAGTTCTCTGATGTGGCTTTAAGGCATTAAAGAGGAGACCCATCACAATGATTAGAGTAAATCTCTCCAGGCTCATTGCCTTCAGAAACTACTGTGAGAAATGGTAAAAATGGTCTCAAATGGAAAAAATCCACTTGAAAAATCCATGGTGTCAACACCTTGAGTCAAGTTACGGTAGAGAACAAGAGGAGGGGAGATGCTTTGTGGAGACCAACTGCACTTCACACAAAGTTCTCCACTGCCTTCCTTTCAGACTGAGTAAATACTCCTAGAGTGAGTCTTGAAGAACATCTGGAGAACTTATTTCCCTAGGTTTATGGGAAGAGACTCAAGAGTGTCAAAAATTTAAATATTGCATCAGTATTATTTTTTGTTCTCTAAACCTATTATATATTCTGATCATCTCTTCTCTTACTAAAATCAACAAATTAACCATCAATTGGAAATTTTATCTTACACACAGAAGCACTAAGGGGTTTTTGGAGAATACACAGAAAACTGACATAATCTCTAAATTAGACATGCCTCTAAGAAAGGAAGTTGCCAAAGGTCACCAGGAAATTGTCATCCCTCCAGAACGTTTAACAGTCTTGTAGAAGATGGCAGACTTTCCAAAGAAAGTGTAATAAGTTTTTAAGTAATTTTATCTATATTTTGGGAACAAGGGTAAGAACATTTGGGATAGAAAAATACGTCTTTTTTTTTTCTTTCTTTCTTTCTTCAGAGACATATATAAATAAAATAAGACAGGAGGCAACTGTAAAAGACTTTACCTTTCATGTCAGTAAAAGGGAGCTTAGATACTTTAAGAGATGAGTCTGCATAACTTAAACTCTTGGGAGAATCAGTGACAGAGTGACTGAGATGCAGGATAATCTACCAGGGCAAGAGATTGTGCTGTTTTTTCTTTTTAGACTTAACACTGCTGATTCTTATTTTAGTCTTTCTTCAAGAACTGACTTTGCTTTAAAATAGTTTGTTAATGTTATTTTAATGCTTTATTTCAATCCCCTGGGTTATATATGTCCCTGCCTTGTTAACCATGATTTTAAAAACCTATTTCTGTTCAGAGACTCCTCACTCTAGTTGGAGTGGCTTGTGGTCTAACAGGCTTGAGGCAGGATGAAGTGTGAAGGGGACACTTCTCTTTAGAGCAATCAGACTCCATCTCCAATTTTGATTTTTAAAATGTACCCTGGGATCTTATGCCCTGTATTCCTCTTGGAATATACTGTGCATACTTTCCTTTCTTTCTTCTTCTCATGCTACATGACCATCAGTTCTTCATTCAGGAGTCACAACCATCTTTAAAAATGCAAGTCAAATAACCAGAAATCTTATAGTGGTCTATGATTTAACTGAGCTATGTTAAAAAAAAAAAAGACACAATAAGTTGCAAATTGAACCTTGACTCCTCACTGTGCTTAAGATCCTAGCAAAGTCCTTGACATGACCTTCCAGTCTTTTCCTGTGTAATTGGCACTCTTTGTCTCTATTTAGACTCTTCCATGCCACTCTCTTCCCACTTTTTTTTTTCATTTGATGTCCCTCAATTCCCCAGATACACCATGCTCAAGACTGCCTCAGTGCCTTTGCACGGGCTATTCCCTCTTCCTGGAGTGCCCCCATCCATACCCTGATCTTTGGAACTTGTGAATATGTCACAAGGTAAAAGGCACTTTGCTGATGTGATTAAGAGTTTTGAGATAAGTAAGGAGATCGTCCTGGATTGTCCAAGTGGACCCAACATACTATTAAGGGTACTTATGAGAGGGAAGCAGGAGGATCAGAGTGAAAGGCAGAAGAAGTAAGAATGGAGGCAGAAGTCGGAGACATGATGCTCTACTGTTGGCTGGAGCCATGCACCTAGGAGTTTGAGTGACCTCTTAAAGAAGGTGGAAAAGGCAAGGAAACAGCTGACCTCCCTGAGTCTCAAGAAGATACCAGCTCTGCCAGTTTCTTGAATTTTAGCCCAGTGAAATTAACTTCAGATTTCTGACCTCCAGAGTGTAAGAACTGTGTGTTAAGTCACAAACTTTGTAGTAATTTGTTCAACAGCAACTAGCACATACTTCCCCCTGTCCCACCTCCTTACCTAACCAATCCCTATGTTCTTATGTCATTTCTTTAGGAGATCCTCTTGTGCCTTTTCTTATCAGGGCGGATCCTGTCTCCCATTTGATATTTTCAAACTACCCAGGCAGAACCCTTCCTTCACAGCAACTGTTACCTTTACAGATTACAAATTTCTGTGATTACTTGATGACTATCTGCTCCCACTTAGGCTGTGTAACTGTCCTGGGGGAAAGGTCATGGTTCATCCAAGGCAATGAATGAGTTAATGAATGAACTCATGAGTGATTGTTCTAGAGGTAGTGATGCTAGTTGTTTTTACATTAGAAATCTTAAAAGACTTAACATTGCTGATTAATTAAGTTAAAAGACACTTGTTCCTTGAAAGAAAACCTGTGACAAACCTAGACAGCATATTAAAATGCAGAGACTTGACTTGACTTTACTGACAAATGTCCATATAGTCAAAGCTATGGTTTTTCCACTAGTCACGTATGAATGTGAAAGTTGGACCATAAAGAAAGCTGAGTGCCAGCTACAAAAGAGAATGCATTTGAGTCAGTTCAAATGAGGTGGATGAAACTGGAGCCTATTATACAGAGTGAAGTAAGTCAGAAAGAGAAACACCAACACAGTATATTAACACATATATATGGATTTAGAAAGACGGTAACGATGATCCTGTATGCAAGGAAGCAAAAGAGAGATGTAAAGAATAGACTTTTAGACTATGTGGAAAGCAAGGGGGGGATGATTTGAGAGAACAGCATTGAAACATGTATATTACCATATGTAAAACAGATGATCAGTACAAGTCTGATGCTTGAGCAGTCAAGCCTGTGCTCTGGGACAATCCAGAGGGATGGGTGGGTAGGGAGTTGGGAAGGGGTTCAGGATGGGGGGACACATGTGCACTCGTGGCTGATTCATGTCGATGTATGGCAAAATACACCCCAATATTGTAAAGTAATTATCCTCCAATTAAAATAAATTAATTAATTTTTTAAAAAAGAGTGTACACATCTTGGTGAGACAAAAGTAAAAATAAAAAGACTTTGTTGAATGTGTTACCAACAAAAAGAAGAAAGAAAGCTGAGTGTCGAAAATTGATGCTTTTGAACTGTGGCTTTGGAGAAGACTCTTAAAGAAGATCAAACCAGTCAATCCTAAAGGAAATCTATCCTGAATAGTCATTGGAAAGACTGATGCTGAAGCTGAAACTCCAATACTTTGGCCACCTGATGAGAAGAACTGACTCATTGGAGAAGACCCTGATGCTGGGAAAGATTGAAGGCAGGAGGAGAAGGGGACGACAGAGGATGAGATGGTTGAATGGCATCACCGACTCGATGGACATGAGTTTGAGCAAATTCTGGGAGTTGGTGATGGACAGGAAGGCCTGGCGTGTTGCAGTCCATATGGGTGCAAAGAGTTGGACATGATTGAGCAACTGAACTGAACTGACTGACTGAACTGATATGAAAAAAGGTGAGAGTTTGGGGGAAAAAAAAGCAGAAGGGGGCAGTTTGTTTTTTTGAGTTATCCATCTTCATTTTTGTTTTAACCTGCCTTGAGCAACGATCCCTGAGGAAAAGTAACAAGGATGCCAATGCATGCCTCTCTTGCTCCCTCCTGACAGAAGGTGTGCAGGCTCCGACATAGTGGGCTTAGCATAGTGACCTTTATCCAAGCATATGGGGAGCTGGATGGACAGTAGCGAGGGAAAGTCCAGAAATGATAACACTTCAAATGTCAGTCTCCAAAGAAATAATGTGAAATTCACCTAGTGCTGCAAAATATAACAAGCTCAATTTTTTTGCTGAATGCTTGAGTAAATGAAAACACCTATTTATAATCAAATGTTTAGCGGAGATCTCAGGTGCGAGCAGCAACCAACTTTGACAAGTTTAACGAGGAAACATACTTTTGACGCCACCAGGGAAATGGGAAGAATGCAGAAGCAGGCTCAGAAAAAAGATATTGAAAGAAGCCAGGAAGCAGCCAGGACCTGGGCAGTCACTGCACAGCTCTTGTCCTGATGAGCGTGGATCCAAGAGTACACATAGCCAGGCCCGCCATGGCTCTGTCTCCTGTCCCCGGACACCACTGCTGGCACGATTCCCTCCACTCAGGGAAATCAGATGTTATACCTACTGCAGCCAAAATGAATGGACCCCCACCCCACTCACCTTCTGAGCATCCTGCCTGCCTGCACGCTCAGTCACTAAGTTATGTCCACCTCCTTGTGACCCCATGGACTCTAACCCACTAGGTTCCTCTGTCCATGGGATTTCCCAGGCAAGAATACTGGAATGGATTGCCATTTCATCCTCCAGGGGATCTTCCTGACCCAGGGATTGAACCCATATCTCTTGCATCACCTGCATTGGCAGGCAGACTCTTTACCACTGTGCCACCTAAGAACTACTCCTCATCCCCCACCTTCTGAACATTCTGAGCATCACTGGCTTTCAGTTTAAGTCTCCAGATGCTACCAGCTGCCCTGGGACATGTGGTTGTGTGTTTGCTGCAGAAGCCAGGACAATGAGGCGCCCGTCTCTTTAGCCACCACAAAAAGAGGGGGATTCTGTCTCCCAGCAGGTTTAATTTTGTAAGGAAGGTGAATCCAGAATAATTTTTTTCATTTAAAAATCATAAAAGGCAAATATCCACACAAGCAGCATCCTTCTTTGCTTAAGCTGAAGAAGGTAAAAATTGGGGATTTCAGTGCTCATGTTGTGAAAAAACTCCTTTGATTTGAATTCTTGCTCTGAAACCTTAGACAACTTATTTAACCTTTATATGCAAGGGGTGAGAGGCTTCCCTGATGGCTCAGTGGTAAAGAATCCCCCTGCAATGAGAGAGACATAGGTTCAATTCCTGGGTTGGGAAGATCCCCTGTAGAAGGAAATAGCAACCCCCTGGAGAATTCCATGGACAGAGGAGTCTGGCAGGCTACAGTCCATGGCATCACAAAGAGTCGACTATGCCTGAGCACCTGAGCACACGGGCAAGGGAAGTGCTGAGCTCGTCCCTGACTTTTAAGGCATATAACTAGTGCTGTAGCTTATAAGAGCTGTCCTTCCCTTTTGTCAAAGTGCATGAAGCAGGAATTTCTTGTTTTTGGAGTTAATTTTTCTCCGAGGAAGGGATTATGTTTCCCCCATTCTGTTGGCCTTGTAGGAAAGTGGGCACTGTAGCATACACGGCCCCAATTTATTTTTAATTCCACCTGATTTTGTTGTTGATGTTGTAAGCAGCACATAAAAGAGATCTATCGAGTTACCCGATCAATGTAAGCTTATTATTGCTTACCCAAGTGTTTAATAAACCCAGCCCTGTCCTGGGCATAGCCTTAAATACTTCATTGACTGTAACAAAGCTACTCTTTTCTTTTTTGGCCAAAGTGACCACATAAACTATAATTAAGCACTAATTATGGGCTCTGCTGGTCAGATAGGAGAAAGCAGAGTTCATTATAAAATCACCAGAACAAAAATTGGAATGAGATATACATTGCTGGAAAATATTAAAAAATAACAAAATAAAACATAAGAATGAGAAAAAGTAGAAATTTGTTTCCTTTTTTCTCTACTCCTCCCACTTCCCCCCATTTCTAGGATATGGCCATTGACCTCATATACTACTTTTCTGTTTTGTTAAAAATAATGATAACAGCAAAATATTTTCAAATGATGACTTATTTTTTCAGAGCCAGTACAATTATGAGAGCATCTGGGTCATGATCTACCCTATGGATAATGATAAAACAAATGACTTTTCTCAGTTCTTACCATTTGAGAAAACTTGATGCTAAATTAGTTCAATGAATGAAAAGTTAGCTTGAAAGTCACTCTTTGGCTTATAGATATTATTGAAAAATATGATTTCTATGAGAAGTTTTCATTGGAGGGAAGTATATGATTTGAGAAGTAGAGAAGTATGGCTTATTTTGAACACACACACACACACACACACACACACACACACTCTCCTAACAGGGCCACCTGCACAGCCTTGCAGGCAGCTTGCAAACATCTCTGTGATCTCACCCTGCTACTTGTCAGGAAGAGTGTCCCGGCCATGGCCATGTGCATACTTTACAGGAGCTTAGCATAGAAAGGACATATTTAACAGTTTATAACTGTCTCAGTGACAGCAAGTTCTAATTTAAAACTCCTGTGTAATACTTGTTAGGAAGTTTTAATATCAAAAGGCCAGCCAAGGTCTTTTATGAAAAATTTCTAGACAGTGAAAGAAACTAATTCTTTTTAGCGATGTTTGGCTTCTCCTAGGCTGTAAAGGATCTTGAATTCATATTTTATATCCATGATTTGTTACTGAAATTTTCTCACTTAGAGAACAACCAGGAAAAAGAAAGATAGCAATACTCGATGATAAATATTTGAGTGAGATGTTCACGTAGAATGCAAAAACTACCACTAAAATTTTAGGGTGCTTCATGTTGTGCTTTTGGGGAGACCTCTGCTGATTATATTCTTTTATACAAGGCAAAAGGTGAAGGAGCGACAGAGGATGAGATGGTTAGGTAGCATCACTGACTCAATGGACATGAATTTAACCAAGCTCCGGGAGATAATGAAGGACAGGGAAACCTGGCGTGCTGCAGTCCATGGGGTTGCAAAGAGTCGGACACGACTTGGTGATTGAACATTAACAATACAAGGAGTGAGCTGTCTGGCTGACACTGGAATGCTTTTTGGATTTACATCGCTTATAAAAGGATCGGCATGCTCCCCAGGCTCCTGGCTCCTTCTCAGCTGACATGGATAACCTCACCTCTATACCTTTACATATAAGGAATCCAGTGCTTGTTACAATTACTGTGGAGGTGTGGTCACAGGTGAGGACACATAGCTCCCTCTCGGTGATCAAATCCTGCTTGGCAAAGGGCCATTCATCTTGGCAAAGGGCCACTGTCTTGGGGCGGTACTGGCTTGCACACCACAAGAACTCAGAAATGTGATAGCCTCCTTCCGCAGTTGCCTTCTGGGAATATCTTTCTCTCTCTACAAAGCAAGCACACATATATCTATAGGCACTGAAATAGAAGCATATGTATGTGTGTGAATAAATGTGAAGATGTGTGAATAGAACTGGGAAGACGTGCACAGACAATATTCCAGTGAGGTTTTCTTGTTAAAGAATTCTTCTTATAATTCTTCCACGAACTTGTGAAAATGGCCTAAAAGATGGAAAACAGTTATCCAGAGTATTTATTGTTTTTGCAGTAATCTCAAATTACTTGATATCTTATTGAATATTAATCTTTCCTAAAATGAATTACCTGGGCAAATATTACAGGACTATTCATAAGCTGATATCTAGAGAGTCCAACTAGATTATAGAATGAAAGGCAATCACTATTAAAACATGACGTATTCATTGTTCCTTTTCTCATTTATATGACGTGCTATTTTTAATAGTAATATATGGCTCTCTGATTTCAATTTTTGTCTTAGTGAATTGTATGCATTTTTGGTAAGCTGTCTCAAATATTCTTTGGAAAGAATTTTGTGTGGGGATGTGAAAAGATTGCTGGGAAGAAGGATAGTAAATAAATAAATAACATCTGATCTGTGTGGAACATTTCAATTTTTTAGACGATGCATTTGACATCATGTTAGTTCAATGGATGACACACATTGATATGATTACCATTTTCCTTCTTTCTCAATATAATGAAAAATGGGAATAATCTTTTATACTAATGAGTTTGTGTTTAAAAGCCTTATTGATTTCTTCAAGCTAAGGCATTGCATTTCTTTATAATTCATGCTTTACCAAGATTTATTAACAAATATAGTAGAAAATGGATTTTCCAGACACCTATTAGGAGGTGGATGTCAGTCCAGAGCACACAGCCTCTTGAAGTCTGTGTTAGGTGAAACAGTGACGATATTTTTGGCTGAGTGATAGGTAATGTGGAGCTGAGAAGTTAAACCTGGGATCTTTGGTTGTTCTCTTCACCAGGGGCACCTCATAAATGGTAACTCTTTTGAAATCTCCCATTGTGCCCTCCTCACTCTGCTTTCCCCATCATGGTGTATTAAATAGGCAGTGCTTCTCCCCTCTCCTTTATATACTATTCTGCCCTCTCCCTTGTCTCCCCAGCCTCCCCTAGCCACACGTCTCTCTGTCCGTGACTCCTCCATGTGTAAACTAAAAGACATCAGAATCACAGACACGTTTCTTCAAATAAAGACGTCACTAATTGACAGAATTCCCTCATGTTGTGGCACTTGAGGGCAACGGTTACATTTTCTCAGCTGGACAAAATACAGATTTCTCCACATGTGGACAGAAGGTCGTGGTGAGCTGCCCTTCCCTCATCAACCGCTCTGACGTTTGCTAAGTTTCTGAAGTCAGCCCTAACGACTCCAGTATGGTCTCGCTCTTTCCTGAGACTGAGTTTCTCCAGAGTTCACTGCGGGTGTCAGTTAGCAGGTAGCAATTACTGTGCTTCTGTCCTGCACTTTTTCCATGTTACTTATCCCCCTTCCCGAGGTGGGGAGTGAGAGTCCCTGTGCTCTGATGACTGTAGCACCCGGCCTGTATCAAAGGCCAACTAGGCTTAACATACTGAATAAAGTGGCAGGAGACTCAAGGGGGATTCACACTTTTGAGCACTTATTATTTTTCAGCAATGTCATTAAACACTTCACATATGCTCTTTATTGCATTCTCAGAACAGCCCCAGGGGTGGGTGGTCTTCTTCCCAATTTATGGATTAGAGCATTGAGGCTCAAAGTTTGGTAACTTATAATTTGAAAAGCTACATGCACCCCAATGTTCACTGCAGCACTATTTACAGTAGCCAGGATATGGAAGCAACCTAAATGTTCACTGAGTGATGAATGGATAAAGAAGATGTGGTACATTTATACAATGGAATATTACTCAGCCATAAAAAAGAATGAATTAATACCTTTTGCAACAACATGGATAGACTCAGAGACTGAGTGAAGTCAGATAAAGATAAATATCATATGATAGCACTCATATGTGCAATTTAAAAAGAATTGTACTAATGAACTTATTTCCAAAACAGAAATAGAGTCACAGATACAGAAAACAAACTTATGCTTACCAAGGGGGAAACAGGAGAAGAGGTAAATTGGGAGATTGGAATTGACAAATATACACTATTATATATAAAATAGATGACTAATAAGGACCTACTGTATAGCACAGGGAACTCTACTAAATGGTCTGTAATTATTTTTATGGAAAAAGAATCTAAAAAAGAGTGAGTATGTGTATATGTATAACTGATTCACTTTGCTGTACAACAGAAATGAATACAACATTATAAATCAAGTATACTCCAATAAAAACGAATTAAAATAAAAAATTTGGTAACTTGCTTAGAGTTGGGCTGCCCAATCTTGTCTGCCCAATCCACTCCGTGTCACTATCATGCTCACCACGGAATCAGAGTGCCTTGAATAAACAATGTTTAGCATAGTAATTTGCCCATAATTACTCATTACTGTCAATCGGACAGAAGCAGCCAGAATAATTTTGGCGAATATAAAGTAGGTAACACCATTCTCAGGTTCAAAGCCCATCAATGGCTTTATAGCATACTCAAAAAAAAGAAAAAATCCAAACTCCTTACTCCAGTCTACAAGACCAAGCTTCCCCTGGCTTCTGACTACCTCCCTGACCCACAACGACTGTTTGAAATGGACTCTCTATGGAAAGCCTAAGGTCTAAGTTGTTTCTTGCATTGCTCAACTCTTGCATGTGGAATAGATATCACACTGTGAGTCCCCACATGCAGGTCTCTCAGCCTATAAGTAAGCAAGAAGCCACACAATAAAAGGAAACCAATATGGGTTGAATAATTAATAACGATTGATCTATATATCCTATACATATTTCTTCATTTGTCTTCCCTGAGATATATGTTTGCCTTCCCTTCTACAAATAAATCAAGAGCCTTCAGGCTACAACACTTGCCCAAAGACAGACCTGCTGAGATTGGCAGAAGGGGCATTTTGTACAAGGTTGTCAGCTGAGGCATAGAAGTCAGGATCTGATCCAGACCCACACACTCCTTTATCAGATGCCGCAACTCTGTTCACTTTCCCCCAAGTCACACCCTCTTCTGAGTCTTCCCCTGCCCCCAACATCCACAGATAAAGGCACACACACAACAAAGCAACCTCAAATCTGTGGAGGACAGCCAAGGATTTGAGGCTGAGGTTTCCTGTGCCAAGAGTTGCCCCACTAAGCCGAGAATATAACACCTCCTTTTGGCTTCCGTAAAGCTTCAAGACAAACCTTAAACCAGATACACTCCTTTTAATCCTATTGTTACCATCTCGTGTGGTGCCAAAGTAAAGAAAGGACATGCCTTTAAAATGGGGACTCTAAGAAGATATAAGTAGGATACACAAAACACACACTCAGAGCAGCTCCCAGGAGGGTTAAAGCGTGATCTCGCCTAACCACACTTCCTCCTTCCCATCACCCCCTTCCTGTGCAGTAATAAGTAAATAAATGAACCAACAAGCTACACTCTGCTGTCTTCTTTCAAGAGCATACTATAATGCAAGTTTAGTTGTTTCTTTTTTCTTTCTTTCAAGGGAAGAAAGTGCACCTACTGTGACTCAGACCTGACAGCAGTTCCTTTCTATGTATTATTTCATTTATCTTTATCATCTCCTCTTAAAGGCAAGCATTAATGACACATGGGCTGCAGCTCAGAGAGGTGAGTTTATTTAATGTCAAACAGCTAGCAAGGAGCTCAACTGGGATTTGGATTCAAATCGGGTGATTCCAATACCCCCATTTTTTTCACTTTCTTCCATAGGCAATACTGAATGAACATGGTGCGTGTGTGTGTGTGTGTGTGTGGTTGGGCAGAGAAAGGTGACTGCAGTTGATTATTATTATAACAAGAGCTCAGACTGAATTTTTTTTTTTAAGTCAGGGACTAATAAAGATGGCTGTGCTGAGCACACAAGGTATTAACATGACACGTGTTGAGATGTGCTTGTTGGAAGGTGGATATCTTTGTGTTTTACCTGCTTCCTGACCCACTCATGCAGGTTGGGAAGAGTTGACACAATCAAGCAATAAAGTGCCTGACAGAAAGTGGCTTGTGTGCAGTTCTGAGCTCTCTGGCTGGGAGACAGGACTTCCTGGTGAGCAAAGCTAACAGTAGATGAATTAGTGCTTTTTATCAGCAGGCGTTCCAGACCCCTTCATTTCTGAGGTGAAACCACCAAAACCAACTCAATCATGTCAGTATTATGACAGTCCTTTGTCTACACAGTGACATGGGATTTCTCGGGAGAAAGCTAGAAAGAAGCTGATATGCAAAAATGTTTATTAAAGCAACAGGAGAATAAAACAGTTAATTCTTTTTCAAAAGTACCTGACATGAACAACTGGAACCTAAACTGTGCAGAAAGCTGAGAATTTCATTAACTCTGTTGCAGGATTTCTCAAACCCATATGACTCCCAAAACCAAGCAGCCATCAACAGCACAGTTCTCCTTCTAAACCTCCACTGTGGAATACCAATTACCTTGACAACATGGAAAATCAGGACCCGATGTCCACCCCTGAATACGCCTAGATTCAGAATGACAACTTGAGAACACAACTTACAGACTCACTTCTACCTTGATTTTTCAATGAGAGCTATTTGAGGCATGTAAAAAACATTCATTTTCCATTCCCATATTTCTTACGAAATGAATGCTCCTAGGTATGCATTTGATTCTCATTCTGGTGTCAAGAACCCAGTGCAAATGTCTCATAGGGTAAACTTTAGAGTTTAGTCTGTTTTTTATTTCCTCTCAACTTCTTGCAATATGCTTCACTTGGCTAGAACTTTATAACGTGATTTGATACTATCATTTGTCATAACTACTGAATCTGAGTGATTTCTTGGATTGAAGTCTGCACACTTCTTAGTACCAAGTGTGGAGATGCTAAAATGACAACCCTGAGGTCAGATATTAAAACATACAACCTCTTCTCCTCTTGTAATGCTTGGTTGATAAGCAGTTATTGTCCTGAAAGCCAGTCATTGGAGTTGAAAGATAAATATTATTCCATATCTTATTGAATAAAATATATTATATCACAGGTGATGGAGACAGATTGACTCAATAAATTCTAATAGTGTATGCTGAGAAATAGTGGCAATAAAAATGCTGATGACTTGACACAGGGAGAATATTGAATGTCATTAACATGCTATTTCCTCTCTTCTGATCTCCCTGTCATGTTCTTTACGCTGCTATCACCTCCATCAGTGGATTTTTCTTTGCTTTATCCGTATGAGAATAAATGGCATGTTTAGTACTTAAAGTTATCCACTACTCCACTGATTGCAGAAATGAGGCAGTAGCCTAAGCACAGAAAATTAATATAAAGTTTTATATTTAGCCATATCATCAGCCTGTATTTGAGCATGCTGCAAGAATGTGAACTGCCACTGAGCACGTGGTCCTTCCACAAAGTTTTGTCGAAATTCTCATTTGTGCTAATTTTAATTAACTGAATCAGTTTAGAATGATGAGTCAGAATTTACTTTTCGGATTTTATTTTAAGACAGTTTCGTGACATGGATCTTATTTTATGAGATGCAGTAAGGTGAGAGTCATGAACACTTTAAAGTTTGTTTTAACCTCAATTGTGTTTGTATATTGTTCGGGGTAGGCGATAAACACACACATCATTTGTTAATAGAATTTAACTTTTGAGTTACAACTCCTAAATTGGTATGAAAAAATATGTATTATGTTAGGAGAGTGGTGACTCATCATTCATGAGAGAGTCTCCCATATGAGGACCTTTCATAGGGTTCTTACTCCCAGTCTTCTCTGAAGAGTTCTGGATGAGATGCTCCTATTTGGCATAGTTCCCTAAATTGTCCACAAATACTCTAATCTCAAAATATCTTGAGCTGAAGTTGTCTTTTTCTGGAAAAGCCTTTTTCTCTCCATGTCCTATTTCAGTGAGTGATATCACTCCCTAATCTGCACCCCCAAACCAGATTTTCACATCTTCTCTCTCCTCTTCTTTGCCCAAAGCCTCAATGAACAAGCAGTTACCAAGGACACAGGTGTTTCTTTCTGACAGTGTTTACAATCTATCTAGTTCTCCAAATCCTGTTTCTGGTCTTCTTCAGGTCAATGTCATCTCATCCTCAGATTGCTACAATAGCGTCTGAACTTTTCTTCCATCTTCTGAACTGCTCGCATCCCCACCCCGCAGCCTGTCACTCATTCTCCATATTCACGCCTAAAGTGAAGTCGCTCAGTCGTGCCCGACTCTTTGCAACCCCATGGACTGTAGCCCACCAGGTTCCTCTGTCTATGGTATTTTCCCGGCAAGAGTACTGGAATGGGTTGCCATTTCCTTCTCCAGAGGATCTTCCTGACCCAGGGATCGAACCCAGGTCTCCAGCATTGTAGGCAGACGCTTTACCGTCTGAGCCACCTAGGAAGTCCTCCTAGGATAAGGCGTGATTTTATCAAATCCCTTCAATAGTTCCTCACCATCAGCAGCAGCTTTTCCCCAGGGGCAGGGGCACGGATATGTCTTGCCTTTAAAGGCTGTAATGGGGTGTATTTTAATTACTATGCTGTTGTCATTAAAGAAACTAGCAAAATATTCCTTCCTCAAAATTGAAATATATCGAGAGGCTACAGTGGTGACTTTAAAGCCAAATATAACTGGTGTTGGTGGATCTCCAGCTGATCCGCTCCTGCTGTCTCTCTCGCCTCCATCACGTAGAAGGAGAACACCCTGGGGTGCTTTGGTTGTCACAGTGTGCAGATGAATTGTTTTTTATCCTTAAACCTATGTATTTATGTTCATAAATTACATGGTCAAACCTTTAATACCTTGGCTAAAGAAAGGAAGCCTAGAAATGCGATGTTAGAATATGAGCGAATAAGCAGTATTAAAATTGGGCGATGAGTGTCAATGGAGCCATAATGCTCAATTCATTTAATCACGATATGTATAAACTACAGCAAGATATGTACAGTAATCAAAAGATGTCTTCGGTAATCTTGATGTCTCCAGTAATCTAGTAATCCAAATCAAATTTTAAAAAATTATGAAAAATACAATAACATTTTTCCATGTATCTTTTAAAAATTTTATCTTTTCGTGTATTGAGAATAAGATAGTCTATCTTTACCCATGATAGAACAGCACCTGCCAGTAGCATCCTGAAGTTTACAGTTTAGAAGTGAATTATAATATTAATAGAAAAAATTAACTAGTTGTATGTTTGACTCTGTGTGTGTGTGTGTGTGTATGTGTGTGTGTGTGTGAAGGGGTATATAAGAGGGACAGAGAGACAGAGATTTCAAACCCCTAAGTGCAAATTAGTCCAAGAAAGCAGTTTTATCCACTCCTTATGTTGTAAGACATATTTCATTTTTAATCTACATTATATGTTACATTCTGTACAAAAACTTATGTGGTGTACACATCTTGAAAATTGTTTGTTTACAATTTTTCACTTAATTAATTTTCTAGTAAATAGCAAGAGGGGTGTTTGTTCTTGGAAATAGTAAAATTAGCCTTTACATATAATTACTATTAATAATAATTTTAACAGAATGTTAGAGATTTTTTCCCATCTCCTTTTTGGCCAAAGCCCCAGTGGTTGATGGAGAAGGAAATGGCAACCCACTCCAGTATTCTTGCCTGGAGAATCCCATAGACAGAGAAGCCTGGTGGGCTACAGTCCATGAGGTTGTAAGAGTTGGACACAATTTAGTGGCTAAACCACCATCACCCAGTGGTTGAGAAAAGATATAATGTTCCAAGAAATGTCCCAGCATAAAGAGAAGAGCTGGTCTACCATGGCAGGCTGAGCTAAAACTTGCTCTGCCAGAGTTATTGACCATCCACTCCCAGGCCATACGAGTAAGTGGGTGAGACAAAACAGGAGCACATCTTCCACAGTGCAGAGAGGTGCTTTTCTTATCTGTGCATGAGAAAAAAACCTTCAAGTGGCCTGCTTCTTAGAAATCGTTGGGGTGTTACCATCACCTAGAGACTACTAAAGGCAAATTCAGGGACATTCTGAAACTTCTGCAGATGACTATGATGGTATGTATCCCCCAGGTACCAAATATGGACCTTTGAGATGGAGCTTGCTAGAACTTCCCAAAAAAAGAACACTTGGAAAAAATGGGGGAGGGGAAAGGGACAGGGAACGTCCGTGGTGGTCCAGTGGGGTTAGGGTTCCACACTTCTAATACAGGGTGCATGGGTTTGATCTACAGTTGGGGGACTAAGATCCCACAAGCCATGCAGTGTAGTCAAAAGGAATAAAGGAAGAGAGAAAGAAAGAAACACCACTTAGGAAGGCCACCTGGACAGGTGAAGAGACCCAGAGGAGGATGGCCATTTTACTTTCTGAAATGATTGCTCTTATGTCTAAAGAGAACTAGAAATTTTAAAGACCTGTATGATGATGTCATCTAGGAGTGGGGAGTGACTAACCTTCAGAACACGTAGTGAGAGAATAAAATTATTTCTGCTTGGTCCTAATCAAGTCCAGTTTGATAAATTATGTAATGATAACTATTAAGAGTTTTATGTTTTTTCAAGTTTGATATCACAAGTTAGGTTCCCCAGAAAGCAATGAACCAGGTTTCTGTGGACTGGAAAGTTTGGGACATTTTCTGGGATATTCTCTCAAGATCCATACATGTGGGGAACTAAAGGTATCAGGATTTAACAGAAGGAGAAGTTAGATTGTGATGCATACATAAAATAAGTCTTAGTTGAGCTGGGATCCTCCTTCAGAGTTCTCTAAAATTAAAACGAGGAACTGAGCTTCTTATATAGACCAGGCCTTGCACATGGTTTACTCCAAGGAAGGGCATATGAGCTTGAATTCTTTGTTCTAGGAAAACTCACCATGTCAAGATGGAGGTAGTGTTTCAGCAGCAAATGAGTCATTGGAACTGCCAATGACTGGGAAAATATGTCATTCAATCCTGAAGAGTGTGTTTGGCACCTCATAACATTTGTTACCATCTATGTCTTACACTACTAAGATCTACCTACTTCATATAAACTTAAGGATCACCTTTTTCACAATTATGGTGGGTTCTTTTCCTGAAGAAATGGATGGGATGAAATACACAGCCCCCGCACTGACACTGTTCATGAGGTCATGTAGCCAACATTCGCTATTTCATTTGTGAACTATCCATTCTAGCTTTCCTTCGTTTTAGGAGGATACATTTGTTTGTCTAGGTAGCTTACCTGGGCAAAGGGTAAAATGCTCTTATTTATGAAAACTGAGAGTGTCTGGTCACCATGCTCTTCTCAGGCTAGGCTGCTGCTTTTGCCCATTTGCTATCACAATTAGGCACAAGAATAGTAAGGCATCCTCACATAGTGGGGATAAATAAAGTTATTCTTTTTTGCCTCCATTCTGTAAATGCATGTCACTTATATCAGCCATGGTGGCATATTTTCAAACCACTGGTACCATATTATCTGCCAGGTCTCGTGGCTCAATGTCAGGGTTATTTGTACCATATCCTGAGTTTGTTGCAAAGCTCTTTCCTTCTCCTGGCTTTTCACAAAACTGACAGCCTTTTAGGTTATTAACCTTGGTGGCTCAGATGGTAAAGCGTCTGCCTACAATGCGGAAGACCCAGGTTCGATCCGTGGGTTGGGAAGATTCTCTGGAGAAGGAAATGGCAACCCACTCCAGTACTCTTGCCTGGAAAATCCCATGGATGGAGGAGCCTGGCAGGCTACAGTCCATGGGGTCGCAAAGAGTCAGACATGACTGAGCAACTTCACTTCTAGGTAATTTGGGACTTCATTCTTTATCTGTTTCCCATATACAACCACACTAATGGTTGGGCCCATGACGATGTTTTAGAATTCTGAATATCAATGCCAGCTCAAATACTGTCTACAAAAACTCTCATAATGTTGAGATATTTCCTTTTTTTAAACCCAATCAAGTTGATCAGTTTTTAAAGAGACCAAGAAAACCATTCATACATACACTTTCTGTGGTATTGCTATAGCTTTTCCCCCTGGAAATCTGATTCTTTCTTCAGTCAGTGGGTTCTGAACTATAAACTGGGTCATGCTCAGTATCTGAAGAAGGAAGTGGATTTTTGATTGGGGTGGTTGCCTTGAACCATATACACTTTGTGTTTCTTTTAATCATATAGATGGCACTCTTGTTAATTGCCCATCAATCTTTCTCATAGGAAGGTGGGATCTATTATCTATTCTCACAATCATCTGTAGGTCCATTAATTCCAGTTGTCTTTTTTAAATTTCTAACTTATTATAATCTTTGTATAGAACTTGCTCTGGTGGTAAAGTGTCATTACTTATCCTCTGCTGCTGCTGCTGCTGCTAAGTCGCTTTAGTCGTGTCCGACTCTATACGACCCTATAGACGGCAGCCCCCCAGGCTCCTCTGTCCATGGGGTTTTCCAGGCAAGAGTACTGGAGTAGGGTGCCATTGCCTTCTCTGACTTATCCTCTAATATTTCTGAATTCCAAGATCCCATTCTATCATTGAGCCCGTTTCTATAATAGTATCTGCTGTTGTCGATGCTGGTTCACACCACTCAGTTACCACTGAACTTCTCCATTCCTCTCATCAGTTTGCTTGCCGGTTTGATTAGCAAGGTGACCTCTAATCCTTTCTGCAGAACACAGTCAAATGGTGGGTTTCCCAGTCTTATACACAGCATCAACTTTAGCACATCCATTGTCTGAGTCTTTTGATCCCCTATTGTATAATCCGCAATGGCAGTTCTGTCAGTTCTGCTTAGCCTCCTGAGGGTAATTGATTCCCCCAAGCTTCTAAGAGACATCCTAACAATGTGTTAAAATCACCATCTGAGGTCTTTGCCAGATTGTTGTTTCCAATATTTTAATTAGAGATCCCATTTTGGTAAACTCTATCAGTCCAAAATTATATTCTATGCCACTTATTTTCAGTACCCTCTGAATCCATTCTCTGTATAATTACTTTGTTTCTGACAGTACATGTTGACTATCTCTTATAGCAAATTCCCTTCCTCCCTTGGTAGGGTCAGTGATTCCCTGGCTAGGTATCACTGTGACTTATCCTTAGTTAAAGTGGTCAGAGGAGACTAGCAAGCAGATTTTGAAGGGCACACATTTTGTTTTACAAGACAGAAAACCCTGCATAGTCTTCACAAAAAAGGTGGGCTCTAGGTTTTAACAGAGAGGAATAGATCATTTCCATTGGCCTAGATGGTTCAGTGGATTTGGAGATTCAAGGTTTTTGACGCAAAACTTCAGATGTTCCTATCCTGAAAGTGAAAGTCACTCAGTCATGTCTGACTCTGCGACCCCATGGATACAATCCATGGAATTCTCCAGGTCAGAATACTGGAGCCTTTCTTTTCTCCTGGGGATCTTTCCAACCAAGAGTTCAAACCCTGGTCTCCTGCATTGCGGGCAGATTCTTTACCAGCTGAGCCACAAGAGAGGCCCAAGAATACTGGAGTGGGTAGCCTATCCCTTCTCCAGCAGATCTTCCTGACCCAGGAATCAAACCAGGTGTCCTGCATTGCAGATGGATTCTTTACCAACTAAGTTATCAGGGAAACCCTGTTCCTATCCTAGTTCTTACTAAATATACAATAGCATTATGCCTTAAAATTTTACATACCTTAATTAAAACATAATTATTGATAAAAATGCTATCATCTGAGTCTTCAGTGAATCATAACCTTTTTGCTCAATGTTGATGGCTGCTGACCGATCAGCATGATAGTTGCTTAAGGCTGGGGTCAGTTCAGTTCAGTCACTCAGTCATGTCTGACTTTTTGTGACCCTGTGGACTGTAGCATGCCAGGTTTCCCTGTCCATCACCAACTCCCAGAGCTTGCTCAAACCCATGTCCATCGAGTCGGTGATGCCATCCAACCACCTCATCCTCTGTCATCCCCTTCTCCTCCCGCCTTCAGTCTTTCCCAGCATCAGGGTCTTTTCCAATGAGTCAGTTCGTCGCATCAGGTGGCCAAAGTATTGGAGTTTCAACTTCAACATCAGTCCTTCCAATGAACATTCAGGACTGATTTCCTTTATGATCAACTGGTTCAATCTCCTTGCAGTCCAAGGGACTCTCAAGAGTCTTCTCCAACACAACAGTTCAAAAGCATCAATTCTTTGGCATTCAGCTCTCTTTATAGTCCAACTCTCACATCCATACATGACTACTGGAAAAACCAAAGCTTTGGCTACACGAACCTTTGTTGGCAAAGTAATGTCTCTGCTTTTTAATATGCCGTCTAGGTTGGTCATAATTTTTCTTCCAACAAGCAAGCATCTTTTAATTTCATGGCTGGGATGGCTGTAGCAATTTCTTAAAAGACAACCTGAAGTGTGCCACAGCAGTTGACATTTCCTTTCCTGAGCTATTTTTCTGTAGTATGCAATACTGTTTAATAGCACTTTGCCCATATTAGGAGTTTGTTCAATATTGGAGTTAATTCTTTCAAATCCTTCCACTGCTTTATGAAATAAATTGATGTAATATTCTAAGTAGCTTGTTGTCATTTCAACAATCTTCATAGCATCTTTGCCAGGAATAGATTCCATCTCAAGAAACCATTTTCTGTACTTATCCATAAGAAGCAAGTCCTCATCCATTCAAGTTTTACTGTGAGGTTGCAGAAATTTAGTCTCATCCTTGAAGGCTGGAATCAGCTTCTGCCTAGCTCCTGCTAATGTCGATATTTTGACCTCTTCCCATGAATTACAATCATTCTTAAAGGTATATAAAATGGTGAATTCCTTCCAGAAAGTTTTCAATTTACTTTGCCCATATCCATCAGTGGAATCACTATTTGTGGCACCTGTAGATTTTATATAATAAGACTTGGAATTTGAAGTTACTCTTTGATACATGGGCTGCAGAATGGACACTGTGTTAGTAGGCATAAAAAACAACATTAATATCATGGTTGACTTTCATTAGAACTCTTGAGTAGTCATGTGTACTGTCAATAAGCAGTAATGTTTCAAGATGAATCTTTATCTTTTTTTCTGAGCTGTAGGTCTCAACAATGGGATTAAAATATTTAGTAAAGCATATTGTAAACAGATGTGCTGTCATGCAGGCTTTGTTGTTCCATTTATAGAGCACAGGCAGAGTAGATTTAGAGCCCACAGTTTTTAAAAGTCCTAGGATTTTCATAATAGCAAATGAGAAATGGCTTTTACTTGAAAGTCACCAGCTGCAGTAGCCCTGAACAAGAGAGTCAGCCTGTCACTTGAAATTTTGAAGCCAGGTGTTGACTTCTCCTCTCTAGCTATGAAAGGCTTAAATGGCATATTCTTCCAGAGTAAGGTTGCTTCTTCTACACTGAAAATTCGTAGTTTAGAGAAGCCATCTTCTTGGTTAATGGTTTCAGTTAGGCATTCTGGATAACTTGCTGCCAGCAGTCACTGTTTTCATCTTGCTCTTTCATGCTATAAGGACAGTGTCTTTCCTGACACCTTATGAACCAATCTCTGTGAGCTTCACACTTTTCTTCTGTAGTTTCCTCACCTGCCTCAGCCTTCCTAGAATTGAAGAGAGTTAGGGCCTTGCTCTTGATTAGGCTTTGACTTAATGGACTGTTGTGATCTTCTACCCAGAGCACTCAAACTTTTCCCCAATCAGTAATAAAGTGATTTTTTTTTTTTTTTTACCATTTGTGTGTTCACTGGAGCAGCTTCAAGAAACTTTTCATTCAAGAACTTTTCCTTTGCCTTCACAACTTGACTAACTCTTTAACTTTCGTACTATTTCAGTTCAACATGCCTTCCTCACTAGACTTAATTATTTATAGCTTTTATTTAAGGTGAGAGAGGTGTGACTCTTCCTTTCACTTGAAAACTTAGAGGCCATTGCAGGATTATTAATTGGCCTAATTTCAATATTATTGTGTCTCAGGGTGTACGGAAGCCTGAGGAGGGGGAGAGAGACTGGGGAAGAGCTAGTTGGTAGAGTAGCTGGAAATCACACATCATTTATGTATTAAGTTCACTGTCTTATATGGGTGCAGTTCATGGCACCACAAAACAACTGCAGTCATAACATCAGAGATCACTGACCATCTCTGTTGTTCATTGTTCAGTCAATAAGTCATGTCCAACTCTTTGCGACGCCATGGACTGCAGCACGCCAGGCTTCCCCGTCCTTCACTATCTCCCGTAGCTTGCTCAACCTCATGTCCATTGTGTCAGTGATGCCATCCAACCATCTCATCCTCTGTTTGCCCCCTTCTTCTCCTGCCCTCAATCTTACCCAGCATCATCATATCGAATATAATAATGATGAATATGTTTGAAATCGTGTGACAATTATCAGCCTGTGTCACAGAGACACAAAGTGAGTAAATGCTGTGGGAAAAATGGCACCCATAGCCTTGCTCCATGCAGGTTGCCACAAACCTTCAACTTGTAAAAAATAAATAAATAAATAAAAAAGGGCAATTATTTTGAAAGCACAATAAAGTGAAGGGTAATAAAAGAAGCCATGCTTGTATTCATCCTTCAGAACTGAGGCATTCATACACAGTTGCTGGAAATATTACTCTTTTGACTCCATCTTCAGGAATTGCCCTCAGCTGAGGAGAACTACTGAGCTCAAATCTGTACATTTCCCTAGAGTGTTGGCACAGACCCAGTGGCTGGTAATATAGAGGCCAAAGGTTCAGGCTTCTTGCTTCAAGGCAGGCACTTTTGAAATGATGATCCATCTCCAACATTCTCCAGGGAATTCTGGGATTGGGTTGATACTCTCTAAATTGCATTACTTCCTCTGCTGCAGTCCTTCCTTCCCTCCTCCAAGGAGTTGATCTTGCAGGCACTTCTCAATAAACTTCCTGCATAAAATCTCTGTGTTTCTTTCAAAGGACTTGGTCTAAGATAACAAACATACTCTGTAGTTGCTGGACTTATGAATGTCATTGGAGATTGTTCCAAATATTCTTATCCAAAGTGAAGTATTTATTTTACTTGGAAATGTTATAATATGCCATGGAAATTGACAAGAAGATTGGAAAAAAATTTCCCTAAGAGTTTGGGAGATTATGCTACTGTAAAATGAGCTTGTAAGTCTAAGGTTGGTTAATGCTAGACTATAGGATCATTTCCTATCACTTGCTTCTTAGATTCTATCCTTCTCACATCCCAAGTTATTTATTTTCTCCTAACTGTATCTCTTTAGGGGTCTTTTACTATACTATTTTCTGTTCCCTCTTCCTTCACATAGCTAAGTAAAGTGACACCAGAAGTACAGCTTTGCTAATAATTTTACGTTGAAGTATTTTTCTGGGAAGGGACCATCTCTAGAATGAATTAATTAATATGGTGATATCATGCTGGTATAAGTTTTATTATCATAAGCTTGTCGTCTTCAGTTATAACAGCAGGGGCTCAGGTCGGCCAGATTCAGAGCTTCAACTTTGATAGAAAAATGATGACAGTGGTGTGAGAATCAATAGAGTAATGTCTAGAGTACACTCTTGTTGGTTTATAAATTTTCTGATAAGTATGAGTGTAGAAGGTCAAAGCCAGACTTGAGATGTCAACCCAACTCACCTCAGCTACTCAGGGTTTATTAGGGAGGTTCTGTTAGCCGTAGGATTCAGAACATCCTTGTGGTTGGATAACTAGCTCAGGACTGTGAGATACAAAGATAACAAGATGAATAAAAAATTCTTTCGTCTTTCTTTTATCAAAAATAAATGTCTATACATGTCAAAATTAATCACATTGCACACCCAGAATTAATCACATTGCACACTTTATAACTGATTCAGGATTATGGCAGAATAATCTAGAAAAGGACTGGAAAAGCTCTCCACCAGCAGTTCCCAACCTTTTGGGGAACAGGGACTGGTTTCACGGAAGATGAACTGGGGATGGGGAGTGGGGGTGGGGAGCAGCTATAAATACAGATGAATCTTCACTTGCTTACCTACTGCTTACCTGCTGTTGTGCAGACCACTTCCTAAAAGGCCACAGACGAGTACCGATCTGTGGCCCAGGAGTTGGAGACCCCTGCTCTGAGCCACCCTAAGAAGTAAGAGTCTTTCTTTGAAATGGTTCTGTAACAAAAAATGACTTTTTGCCATTGTTGTTCAGTCACCATGTTGTGTCCGACTCATAGTGACCCCATGGGCTGCAGCACGCCAGGCCTCCCTGTCTCTCACCATCTCCTGGAGTTTGCCCAAGTTCATGTCCATTGCGTTGGTGATGCCATCCAACCATCTCATCCTCTGTCACCCTCTTCTCCTTTTGCCTTCCATCTTTCCCAGCATCAGGGTCTTTTCCAATGAGTCAGCTGTTCACATCAGGTGGCCAAAGTATTGGAGTTTCAGCTTCAGCATCAGTCCTTCCAATGACTATTCAGGGTTGATTTCCTTTAGGATGGACTGGTTTGATCCTCTTGCAGTCTAAGTGTCTCTCAAGAGTCTTCTCCAGCACCACAGTTTGAAAGCATCAATTCTTCACTGCTCTGCTTTCTTTATGGTCCAACTCTTACAACTGTACATGACTACTAGAAAACTTTGATCTATGATTTCGAAAAGGCAGATTTGTGAACAGCAGATTCAGTTCCAGAGAATGAGGCACAGCTTCTACTCAATGATTTTAAGGGAATCGACCCCAGATATGCTATATGTAGTATTGTCAAGTCAGTTTGACAAATGTCTTCTGGAAGAGCACTATAATCTCCCCATAGTGGATTTTTATTTTTCCAGAAGACAATTGGTGCACATATTATTTCTATTTTGTCAATATCCCATCTTTAGGTATACCACTTCTCTCTACCCAATATGGTCCTGGCAGGCCCTCTCTCATCATATCCCACAAACTCTGACCACTTTTTCTGACACAGGGTTGGTTTGTGGCAATGACTGAGCCAATAATTAAGCTCCATCTCCTTAGAGAGAGTCCAAGTGGAATCTTCCCTGAGATTGCTTCGTGCCTATTGGAAGAGGCAATATCTCTTTATCTCTACATTTTACAGCTAAAAAGAGGTAAGCCAGAGATGGCCAGTGGTTATCTTGCTCACACAGTGAAAGAAACCTTCATTTCAATGAAATGAGAGTTTAGAAGGAGATGCAAAGAAAGATCACTAACAATATTCTTGGGGTCCATGGGTCTGATTGAACATTTAGCTGACTGTTCTCCTGGACATCTTTTAGTGAGCCAATGAAATTCAGTTTCTGCCTGAGATTGTTTGAATTGTTTTGCCACTTCAAAAACATTCAGCCTATTTTAACAAATTATTTGGATGAATTGTATTTGAGTTGAATCTACTACTACTTAATTCCTCCAGTCCACATTCTCCACACCTAGTTTGAGTCAGGATAAACTATGATTGCTGCATATAATTGTGTTTTTTGTGTGTTTAACTGGAGACATAAAGTGACAGTGAAGGTCACTCAGTCGTATCTGACTCTTTGCGACCATATAGACTATGCAGTCCATGGAATTCTCCAGCCCAGAATACTGGAGTAGGTATCCTTTCCCTTCTCCAGGGGATCTTCCCAATGCAGGAATCGAACCCAGGTCTCTCACATTGCAGGTGGATTCTTTACCACCTGAGCCACAAGGAAAGCATAAGCCAGGAAGTTTTAAGTGTCTTTAAGTGAAGAATCTGCTATGGCCAATAGCTCAGAAAATGTTCATTGGATACAGATATACTGGATTAATAAAAATGTGAAAGTACTAGGTAAATAATTTCAATGTTATATAAGTGATGATCAAACTAAGAATACAGGTTTCCATTCAGTTTTAAAAAATCCCAAAGAGGTATGTGATGAACAAAGACTATAAGAATACGACTAAGGTAGCCATGAAACTTCATTCTTATTAAAATAGAAAGGATTCCCTTATCCATTAATGATCTACCTTTCTAAGTAATATGTAGTTTTTGCCTCTCTGCCAGTGGGCATGGCTAAATATCGATGCAATCACATAGGGTGGAATATCAGTGAATAGGAGGCAACATTTTGTATTTATACTATACTTCTCTAGAGTCAAAACCCAGTAATACCCTGGGGTTTTAGGATTTCTTTTCTCAGTTGTGAGCATAAGAGCAGGAAAATGAATGAACAGGAAGGGACTGGGAGAAGGATGGGGTGGGAGGCTGGGGTTAGCAGATGGAAGTTGTTATATGCAGAATGGATAAACAGCAAGGTCCTACTGTACAGCACAGGGACCTAGATTCAATATCTTGTTATAAACAATAATGAAAAACATTAAAAATGTATATACATGTATAATTGAATCACTTTGCCGTATAGCAGAAATTAATACAACACTGTAAATCAACTATACTTCAATAAAAATAAGAAAATGAATGAAGTTAGCTGTAAGAGATTACTTGTATTTTACCTGATTTTCATCTAAAAAGTGTTCATTTCATATGGTTCAACATGAGTACTCAATGATTTTAATTCTAATATTATTACAAATGTAACATTAGCATTACTAATGAAAGAACACTTACTACAAAACAGGAACTGGAATGAGTCCTTAATTTACTTAAAAACATGTGATCTTTCACAGCATTTACAGTTGTACCAATGAAAGAAAGTGAAAGTGAAAGTCGAAAGCGTTTGCCTGCAGTCCAGGAGACCTGGGTTCGATCCCTGGGTTGGGAAGATCCCTTGGAAAAGGAAATGGCAACCCACTACAGGACTCTTGCCTGGAAAATCCTATGGATGGAGGAATCTGGTAGGCTATAGTCCATGTGGTTGCAAAGAGTCGGACACGACTGAGTGACTTCGCTTTTCAGTTTCCCTACATATCAAGGCAGCCGAGAATATTGGGCCTTGATTTTAGGCTTTAAATGCTGTTGTCTGGCTTGATGGTTCTAGTAGAAGCAAAATCTAAAACAAACAAAACAAAATAGTCCTTGATATGTTTGTATAAAACCAAATGTGAGAAAACTTTTTCTCTAGCCAAAAGAGGAAGGAGGCTGACTAATCATAAACAGTGGTCAGAGGCATTGCTTCAATACTTTGTCATCTTCAGGTCCTAACTTGTCCTTTGGTTTTTATAAAAGCACAGATGAAATGCTAGATGAGTTGGGAATTTCCAAATCATTTATACAGATGTTCATATTTTTAGGCTAACAGACAGGACAAAGATATCTTCAAATATTTTTAAATATCTCCTTTGAAGGTCCTGTAGCATAAACTACAAGCTACGTGATCTTGGGCAAGTTGTTCCATTTTCTTCGGCTCAATTGCTTGACTTTAAAATTAGATCTAATAATATCCATTTCAAGCGATTATAAGAAACTTGAATAAAACGACAGATATGAATGGGCTGCCACTTCAGAATACTCAGTAAATATTATTCCTTTCTTTTTTCCCCCTCCACTTACCATTTGGTTTTTGTCTTTTTATATTATTGACAATTATTAGATTCTAACTTACTTTCTATGGTGTGCAGATGCAGCTATAATTGCTAGATCCTCTTATCAGGCCATTGTAAATGTAACATTTGAATCGATCAAAGGCATCATCTTAGCACTGAGTACACAATTATATGTACATATTACCTCTATACCATGTCATCCATGAAATCCCCAAAGTCTCAACATTGAAAATAAGAAGCTGCCAAAGTGGAGCAAAGATACCTCTGCTTTCAGTTGTCTACAGATTGCATTTGTGATGTTTAAATCCTAAACTATGACTAATGGTGCTGGTGGGAAGTGAAATGTCAATACCTCCAGAAGTTAATCAAATGTTTCATTGCTAGATGAAGTAGAGGAAAAAGGAAACATATGATAATGGCCTATCTTTAGAATCCAAGAGAATCCCATAGCATCTTTCTGCTAAAGTTAAATTTTAACTTAATTTGTTCATCACATATAGACTTCCAGATGTACAAGCTGGATTTAAAAAAGGCAGAGGAACCAGAGATCAAATTGTCAACATCTGTTGGATCATAGAAAAAGCAAGAGGATTCCAGAAAAACTTCTGCTTCATTGATTACACTAAAGCCTTTGACTGTATGGATCACAACAAAATGTGGGAAATTCTTCAAGAGATTGGATTATCAGACCACCATACCTGTCTCCTTATAAACCTGAATGCAGGTCAAGAAGCAACAGTTAGAATCAGGCATGGAACATAGGACTGGTTCAAAACTGGGAAAAGAGTACGTCAAGTTTGTATATTGTCACCTTGGTTAACTAACCTTTATGCAGAATACAGATGCAAAACGCCAGGCTGAATGAAGCCCCAGCTGGAATCAAGATTGCTGGGAGAAATATCAATAACCTCAGATAGGCAGATGATACCACCCTCATGGTAGAAAGTGAAGAGGGACTGAAGAGTCTTTTGATGAAAGGGAAAGAAGAGAGTAAAAAACTGGCTTAAAATTCAACATTTAAAAAATGAAGATCATGGCACCCAGTCCCATCACTTCATGGCAAAAAGATGGGGAAACAATGGTTTGAAACAGTGACAGACTTTCTCTTGGGGGCTCCAGAATCACTGCCAATGGTGACTGCAGAGCTGTGAAAATAAAAGACGCTTGCTCCTTGGAAGAAAAGCTATGACAAACCTGGACAGTGTATTAAAAAGCAGAGACATTACTTTGCTGACAGAGGCCCATGTAGTCAAAGCTATGGTTTTTCCAGTAGTCATGTATGGATGTGAGAGTTGGACTATAAAGAAGGCTGAACACTGAAGAGCTGAAGCTTTTGAAATATGGTGCTGGAGAAGACTCTTGAGAGTTCCTTGGACTGTAAGGAGATAAACCAGTCCATCTGGTTTGATCAGGAAATCAGGACTTCCTGATTTTCTTATATTCTGATATTCAGGATTCCTGATCAGGATATCAATGAATATTCAGGAAATCAGTCCTGAATATTCATTGGAAGGACTGATGCTGAAACTGAAGCTCCAATACTTTGGCCACCTGACGTGAAGAGCTGACTCATTGGAGAAGACCCTGATGCTGAGAAAGAGTAAAGGCAGAAGGAGAAAGGGATGACTGAGGACTAGATGGCATCACTGACTCAATAGACATGAGTTTGAGCAAACTCTGGGAGATGGTGAAGGATAGGGAAACTTGGTGTGCTGCAGTCCATGGGGTTGCAAAGAGTCAGACACAAATGAGCAGCAACAAATACCTGTTTTATGCTAGTCATTCTATTAACTTCTTACTAAACCTCATGATAGCCCATGGACACCCCAAACTTTACATGTCCATGATGAAGTTTCCATCTTGTACTCATTCCCCACATTCTTTCTCTTCTCCCCATTGTAATGAAGGGAACTGCCAATGTCTATCAAACTGAATCAGAACTAGGGCTTCATCTGGGGTCCCTTCCCTCTCCTATCCTTCATAACCAATCATTCCTATTGTCCTGTCAATTCTTACTCTTAATCCACTTTGGTTTTATATCCCATCACCACCTTCAGCTTTTATCCAGATTAAAACCTTCAACAATAGCTCTGTTGTGGCATGCATGTTTCACAAAGTAACCAACTACCTTTTCTTATTTAAAAATATTCCACATGATTGGAGATAGGAAGGTATTAGCATGATGGTAAAGATCCACTCTAGCCTATTTCTTCAACTAATTACAATTGAAATCTTTGGACAAACTACCAAACTGATTATTTGAGGGCTCTGAAAAGTAAATAAAGCAGGTGGAGTAGAGCCAAAACTTGAGGTAACTCTATAGAGCTGTTTGCTGACATTTTTTTTTCTATCCTGTCATACATTTTCTCTCAGCATGGCAGGAGTAGTGCAGTCTTCAGCTAAAATTTTGTGTAAAATTCTGTGTTTCTGGCTAAAGGAACAAAGAAAAGAGGATTCTCAAGGTGAGATGTTATCTAGAGATGGCTACTCAAAGGAAGAGAAGGGGTGCCCCTAATCCTCTGTATAGGAACAGGCAAGTGTCATCCACACCTTGAGCTACGTCTTTGTGGGAGAGACCAACGGTAGCTTAACTAAGGCTTAGATGAACAAAGAGATGGAATGACACACACAAATCTTTCTGTGCAGTCTCTGAAGAGTATACATACGGAATAAATACAAACCAAAGACGGTAAATGCTTGCAGAACTCAGCTGAACTCTGCACAAGTATCTGTCTAAATTCTGAGCTGTTCAGCATAGTAAGTGTTAGTCGCTCAGTCGTGCCCGACTCTTTGTGACCCCATGGACTGCAGCCCACCAGGCTCCCTCTCTCCATGAGATTTTCCAGGCAAGGATACTGGAGAGGGTTGCCATTTCCTTCTCCAGGAGATCTTCCCAACCCAGGGATTGAACTCGGGTCTCCTGCACTGCAGGCAGATTCTTTACCGACTGAGCTACAAGGGAAGGGCAGTTTCAAATCCTCATAGCAAACACTTTGAGAATTTAACCTAATAATGAGGTTCTTCCCACAGAAGAGAAGACACAACCTAATTAGACTGATTGCTTGCTGAAAGGAAAATAATAATATTTTTCAGAGAACTTCCAAAAAAAAATAATAATATCTTTCAGAGAACTTTAACAAAGTACAGTGACCAACAACTTAACATTCACAACATTCAGGGTGTAATTCAATTAACTGATTCAAAAACTAAACAAATTTCAACAGTAGCAAATAATAAAATGTGACAGAAAAACATAAAATGTCACAAAATCGTAAAGGTAAAAATAAACATATGCCAAGCCTGAGGTCGGTCCAAATGCTGGAAAAATCAGACACATGCTTTAAAACATACTTTAAATTTTATTAATATTTATGTAAAAAAAAATACATTGAAATGAGTAATAAAAATGAGAAACTGTCAACAGAAATAAGAATTATACAAAGAACTAAATGTGAATTTTAGAGCTGAAAAATAGAATATAACAAATTTTTTTAAAAAATGCTGATTGGATTCAATAATAGAACAGTGACCAAAGAAAAAAGAGTAAACAAGCTTGAGGGTATATCTGTAGAAATTATCCTAAGGCTAGAGAGAGAAAAGAGTTAAAAAAAACAAAAAGAACAGAGTTTTGGTTTCTTTGAATGTGTAATTGAAGTTCAAAAGAAGTGGGGGAAGGATATTGGGGTTGAAATAGTATTTAAAGCAATAACAGTAGGAAACATAAATTCTTGAAAAACATATTTATAGGTTGAAGATTGGCAAATTTCAACCTAGATAAAACAAAAGAAGATCATGTGTAGATATATTATAGTCAGTTCACAACTAGAGATAAAGAAAAATGTCTAGAAAATGGCATGACATATAATGGAAGAAAAATTTGAATAAATTTCTCTTTAATTTCTCTTTAATATCCTTAAAGCACTGAAAGAAAGAGCAACTCAGAATTCTATCTCCAATAAAAATATTCTGCAGAAATAAAAGTGAAATAAATAAATTTAAAA
This sequence comes from Okapia johnstoni, assembly GCA_024291935.2. NCBI lineage: Eukaryota > Metazoa > Chordata > Mammalia > Artiodactyla > Giraffidae > Okapia > Okapia johnstoni. The sequence continues at coordinate 9,440,307 of CM044326.1, forward strand.
ATAAACAAACACTAAAAGAAAATTTATGAAATTCTAGAGGAATTTCTTCAAGGTGAAAAGAAAATGATACAGAGATTAGAATTTTTAGGAATTAAGGAAAAGCAAGAAAAATATCAAATAGCAGGATAAATATAAAAAATTACCTTTACTGACTAAAACAAAAGTGTATACTTGATTACTAAAGCAAAAATTAATACATTTTTGAAATTCTTGAGGTATATAGAAGTAATGAGTATGACAATTGTAAGATGAAGATGATTGTGGTGGGGAAAAGAACTAATATAGTTGCAAAGATTTTCATTTTACATAAAGTGATACAATATTAAAGGTAAAAGATTAAGTATGTATGCTGAAATCTCTAGAGCAATCACTAAAATAATACAAAGAGATATGGACAAACATTCAGTAAATAAAATAAACAGGTGAAGTAAAAAGAAAGTAATAAAATTATGGACATAAATCCAACTCAATCAATGATTATATTAAATGTTAATAGTTTATATACCTCGATTAAAAAAAAAAAGCATAAAAAAAATTGCCAGAGTAGCTTAAAAAGCAAGACTCCACTATGTGCTGCCTATAAGAAATGTATTTTTTTTTTAATTTTTTAGATTAATTTATTATAATTGGAGGCTAATTACTTTATAATATTATGGTGGTTTTTGACATACATTGGCATGAATCAGCCACGGTGTACATCTGTCCCCCTGTCCCTAACCCCACTCCCACCTCCCCTCCCCGTCCCATCCCTCTGGGTTGTCCCAGAGCACTGGCTTTGAGTGCCCTGCTTCATGCATCAAACTTGGACTAGTGATCTATTTCACATATGGTAATATACATATTTCAATGCTGTTCTCTCAAATCTTCCCACCCTTGCCTTCTCCCACAGAGTCCAAAAGTCTGTACTTTATATCTGTGTCTCTTTTGCTGTCTCACATATAGGGTCATAGTTACCATCTTTCTAAATCCCATATATATATGTGTGTGTTAATATACTGTATTGGTGTTATTCCTCCTGACTTACTTCACTCTGGATAATAGGCTTCAGTTTTCCCCACCTCATTAGAACTGATTCAAATGTGTTGTTTTTAATAGCTGAGTAATATTCCATTGTGTATAAGTACCACAGCTTTCTTATCCATTTGTCTGCCGAAGGACATCTAGGTTGCTTCCATGTCCTGGCTATTGTGAACAGTGCTACGATTGGGGTACATGTGTCTCTTTCAATTCTGGTTTCCTTGGTGTGTATGCCCAGCAGTGGGATTGCTGGGTCACATGGCAGTTCTATGTCCAGATTTTTAAGGAATCTCCACAATGTTCTCCATAGCGGCTGTACTAGTTTGCATTCCCACCAACAGTGTAAGAGGGTTCCCTTTTCTCCACACCCTCTCCAGCATTTTTTTGTAGACTTTTTGATAGCAGCCATTCTCACCACTGTGAGATGGTACCTCTTTGTGGTTTTGATTTGCATTTCTCTGATAATGAGTGATGTTGAGCATCTTTTCATGTTGTTAACCCTCTGTATGTCTTCTTTGGAGAAATGTCTGTGTAGTTCTTTGGCCCATTTTTTGATTGGGTCATTTCTTTTTTCTGGTATTGAGTTGCTTGCATATTTCTGAGATTAATTCTTTGTTGGTTGTTTGCTATTATTTTCTCCCATTCTGAAGGTTGTCTTTTCACCTTGCTTATAGTTTCCTTAGTTGTGCAAAAACTTTTAAGTTTAATTAGGTCCCATTTGTCTATTTTCACTCTTATTTCCATTACTCTGGAAGGTGGGTCACAGAGGATCTTGCTGTGATTTATGTCAGAGAATATTCTGTCTATATTTTCCTCTAGGAGTTTTATAGTTTCTGGACTAATATTTAGGTCTTTTAAATCCATTTGTGTGTGTGTGTGTGTGTGGTGTTATAAAGTGTTCTAGTCTCATTCTTTTATACATGGTTGACCAGTTTTCCGAGCACCACTTGTTAAAGAGATTGTCTTTTCTCCGTATATTTTTGCCTTCTTTGTCAAAGCTAAGGTGTCCATAGGTGTGTGGTTTTATCTCTGGGCTTTCTATTTTGATCCATTGATCTATATATCTGTCTTTGTGCCAGTGTCATACTGTCTTGATGACTGTAGCTTTGTAGTATAGTCTGAACACAGGCAGGTTGAATTTCTCCAGTTCCATTCTTCTTTCTCAAGATTGCTTTGGCTATTTGAAGTTTTTTGTGTTTCCATACTAGAACAAATTATTTGTTCTAGTTCTGTGAAAAATACCATTGGTAGCTTGAGAGGGATTGCATTGGACCTATAGATTGCTTTGGGTAATATACTCATTTTCACTATATTGATTCTTCCAATCCATGAACACGGTATATTTCCCCATCTATTTGTATCATTTGATTTCTTTCATCAGCGTTTTATAGTTTTCTACATATAAGTCTTTTGAAGAAACATTTTAAACATAAAAATAACATATTGAAAGTAAATAAGTGAAAAAAATTGCCAAGAAAACAGTAAGCCTTACTATTTATAAAATAAAATTAAAGAGTACTTCCAGATATAAAAAGAAATATTTCAATAAAAATATTCAATATGACAAATGGAATAATTCAGAAGGAAGACAAAAATTATTAATATACATGTGCTCAGTGATACAGCTTCACATGACAATAAATGAAAAAGGACAGAAGGATACAGATAATTTCAAAACTATTGTAGTAGACTTTAATAACTGTTATTTCTCATGAATTAATAAAATAGGATGAAATAAGTAAGAAAATAGAAAACCTAAAACCTCTTTTAAGTACCTTGTTCTAATCAACATTTTCAGTCATTGTATCCAATAACTGCACCTTACACATGGTACAGTCGCTAAAACAGATCAGATATTAGGGTATAAGACAATTCACATTAAGTGTAAAAGGATCAAAATGATATGGAGTATTATTACAAAAAGATTAAATTTGAAATCAATAAAAAAAAGTAGGAAAACCCACATATCTGAAAATTAGACAGCACATTTCTAAATAGTTCATAGGTCAAGGAGAAAATCATGAGGAAAGTTAGAAAATAGTTTTAATAAAAATATATGATATCAAACTATGTGTGGTGTAAATAAAAGATATTTGTTATTTTTAATTATTTTAGCAAAAAGAGATTCATCTTAATAAGCTAAAATAAGCCAGGTAAACAAAGACTTATTTTACAAGAAATGCAAAAGGAATTTCTTCAATCTGAAAGTAATGACACCAGATACTAATTAAAATCCACAGAAAGAATTTAAGAGAATTTGAAATGATAAACATGTAGATAAATACACAAGAATGCATAATTTTTTTCTGTTTTCACTTCCTTTTTTCAAAGGCACACGATTACATAAAGCAGTCATTATAACCCAGTATGGTTGAATTTACAATATATAGCAGTATAATACATGTGACATTAACAGTACAAATAAAAGTGGAGGAAATGAAGCTATACTGTAACAAAGTATCTATATCTTATAAGAGTTAATCTAATTTGTGATAATGACTATGTAATCCATAGAAAATAATTAACCATATGTATGTAATCACTAGTGAAAATAAAAATGGTGATATAGGTACTTAACTGCCATATTGCTATTTGCTATACTGCTATTTATAATTTTTGTTACTTTATCTGTTTCTCCTTTGTAATGATCTTAGCTTTTGGAAATATAATATATATATACACACATACATATATACCAAATATATATAATACTATGTATAATACCAAATATACATTAATAATACAAAGTATATATATAAAACATCTTGTATTATTATACCAAGCTTTATATAATTTATATTAAATATGTATCAAATTATATGTATATAATATATAATAATAACAAAGGAGAAAAGGAGAATCTGAGTAACAAAGAGAGACATGGGAGACATTAAACCAAATAGTAACATGACAGATATAAATTCAATCACATCAATAATTATATTACATATAAGTGGATTAATCCTACAATAAAAATAATCAGCAATTATCAGATGGATTAAAAAGGCAATGTTCAACCAATGTTTTCTATAAGAAACTCATTTTATATTTAATGACACAAACAGGTAGAAATAAAAGAATAGAAAAAGACATACCATAGAAATAATAAACCATGAGAGAAATGAAGTAGCTATATATAAATATTAGACAATATGGACTTTATAAAAAGAAATGCTGCAAGAACTCAGTGTTTCTGAAAGATACAATACATATAATGTATATACATCTAATAAACCAGAGCACATGAACAAAAACCTGATAGAAGTAAAAAGAACACAGATAATCAATGATGATATTTCAATACTCTAATCTCCAAAAAAGAGAGAGAAATCTCCAGTGATATAAAAGACCTGAATTACTATCAACCATTTTGACCTCAGTGAGAGTTATGTTATCCTTTATCTCAGGACATCACAATATACTCTTTTCAAGGTGGTATAAAATATTCTTTAGGATGGACCATATGCTAGACCATAAAAGTCTCAGTAAAGTGAAAAGGACTGAAATAATACAAAGTGTGCTCTTCAATCACAAAGACATTAAATTAGAAATTAATAACAAATATATTTGGGAAACCCCCAAATATCTAGAGATTAAATATTACACTTCTACTTAGTAATTCATGGGTTAAAAAAGAAATCACAGAGATAATTATAAAATATTTTAGATGAATGAAAGAGGAAATATCAAAATTTATGAAATGAAGCTAAAGCAATGCTTAGAAAGAGATTCATAGATTTAAAACAGCTTTATATATATATACATATACATATATATGTAAAACTCAATGTGCAACACCTACCATACAACTTAGCCATCTTGTAGCTCAGTTGGTAAAGAGTCCGCATGCAATGCGGGAGACCTGGGTTCAATCCCTGGATTGGAAAGATCCCCAGGAGAAGGGAAAGGCAACTCACTCCAGGATTCTGGCCTGGAGAATTTCACGGACCGTGTAGTTCATGGGGTTGCAAAGAGTTGGACAGAACTGAGCGACTTTCACACACACACCCCAGTGGCTCAGTGGTTAAATAATCCATCTGCAAGGCAGAAGATGAAGGACACACAGGTTTGATCCCTGGGTGGGAAGATCCCCTGGAGGAGGAAATGGTAACCCACTCCAATATTCTTGCCTGGAAAATTCCATGGACAGAGGAGCCTGGCAGTCTACAGTCCATGGGATTGCAAAGAGTCAGATATGACTGAGCAACTAAGCACAGACACATTTTTAACTCAGTATCAGGTCAAACAGCCCCATCAAAAATGAGCAAAATGCTTGAATCTACTTTGCCAAATAAGAGATGAGTGGCACTGTATGTAAGCATATGGAAAGTTTAGTCATCAGGGACATGCAAATTCATACTATAATGAGATATAATTACAAACCTATTTACTGTAATGCAAAAGACTGATTATATCAAGCATTGGTAAGGATATGCAGAGTTGATATTTCCATATGCAGCTTTGTGGGAAATGTAATGTGGTACAACTACTTTGGAAAACAGTTTAACATATTCTTAAAAAATTAACCAACACCTACCATACAACCTAGCCATTTCAGTCTTAAATATCAGGGGAAAGAAAACCCTCAAATAACATCAACATGTGAATGAATAAAACCTTATGTTCTAACCTTACAATAAAATACTATTAAGCAAAATTTAAGAAAAAAAAAGAAATAAACTATGAAACACACAAGAACAGGAGACTAAGGATAAGTCTTAATTATTAAGCTGTGTGAACCAAACCAGGCCAAAAAGGGAACATATTGTATGACTCTATAAATGCATACTAGCTATGATTTATTTTTTAAAAAAGGCTAGAGCATACAAACAGGAAGACATTTTATGACTGTCTGGGATGGGGGTGACAGAAATGACAGATTACTAAAGGTGCTTAGAAAATGTTTGGTGGTGATGGATATGTTCATTATCTGTGGTGATGGCTTCTACAGGGGTGCACTTATATCAAAATGGATTAAATTTTACTCCTTAAATATGTGTAACTATACCTCAATACAACATATCAAAACTAGATAAGTAAAACTGTTATGGTACCCTACTGTCACCTGGAACATTTTTCAGTTTTTTAGCATGGCATGTATCAAAGGCCTCTATGTTAGCCTGAATTAGTCCTAGCTTTGAGTGACAGACCCTGGTCTAAGCTCAGGGTCAGCAAGCCTTTTCTGTAAAGGGCCAGATGGTGAGTAGTTTAGGCTTTGCAGGCCACACAGTGGTAACCACTCCACTTTGTCTTTGTGACATCAAATCAGGTATAGATGGTATTTAAAGGAATGGCACAAGCGTGACCGAGTGAAACTTTATTTACAAAAACAGATGGTGAACTGAATTTGGAAGGGTGGGCGGTAGTTTGCCTATCCTCAGTTTGAAAAATAGCCTTTGTAAACATAGGTAATCCAAGAATAGGGTGATGACTCCATTTACCTCCTGGTTTACTATCCTTAACGTGTGGTGTCTACCTCACGGCACAAGATGGCCACTCTAGCATCAACCACATCTGTATTTCAGCAAATGGGAGAAGAAAAAAAAGAAAAAAAAAATCATGTCTTTCTCTTGGAATATTCCCAGAAAGTTATGCACACTATAATTTATAGTTGTCTGTCTGGAAATTAACCACATGGCCACACTTAGATACAAGGGAAATTGAGCAGTATAGTCTTCATTCAGGATGACCAGGTATCCAGATAATTGTCAGGGTTCTACTACCAAGAAGGAAGGATTAGGTAAAAATTCTCTTCTGCGTTTTTCTAACTATAATATGTACAGAATCCATAATTATATGAAGAAAGCAAAAAGGAAAATACATTTTTAGATAGAAATCATAAGCTAAGTTTTATTTTGTGTCATTTTTAAATACTGTAAGAATCATGTTTAGTCTTAAAGAATATTTGTTTATGTAAAGAAATATAGGATTTCCCTAATGACATAGAGATAACGTCAGACGAGCTTGTGTATTGGATTCAGATGAGCCTGGATGAGAATTCTGGCTTTCACTTATTGTTTATATGAAAGTTAATAAGTGCCCTTTGAATCCTAGTTTGAGACGTGAAAGTGAAAATATTAGTCGCTCAGTCATGTCTGACTCTTTGCAACTCCATGGACTGTAGCCTGCCAGGCTCCTCTGTCCACGGGATTCTCTAGGCAAGATTAGAGAGGGGAGCCATTCCTTTCTCCAGGGGTATCTTCCCAACCCAGGGATAAAATACAGGTCTCCTGCACTGCAGACAGATTCTTTACTATCTGAGTCACCAGGGAAGCCTAGTTTACTAATCTGTATAATGGGCAGATATAGTTTATTTAATACATTCACATCTATGTATTGGGGTAGGGAGAGTGCTGCTTATCTTTTCAACACTGTAGTTATGATATTACAAGTTAGGATGATTTCTAGCGGCTGAAAGTGAAAGTGAAAGCCGCTCAGTTGTGTCCGACTCTTTGCGACCCCATGGACTATGTAGTCCATGGAATTCTCCAGGCCAGAATACTGGAGTGGGTAGCCTTTGCCTTCTCTAGGGGATCTTCCTAACCCAGGCCCAAGTCTCCTGCATTGCAGGCGGATTCTTTATCAACTGAGCCACAAGGGAAGCCCAAGAATATGGGAGTGGGTAGCCTATCCCTTCTCCAGTGGATCTTCTTGACCCAGGAATCGAACTGGGGTCTCCTGGATGCAGGTGGATTCTTTACCAACTGAGCTATCCAGTGTCTACATTTTATTAAATCTTCATAGGCAGAGCACAGAAGAATTTGAGGGTCTGAGGACCTTAGGTCCGCCATAGACATTTTTAAAATTCACATTGGTATACATCACTCTAAGTAACTGATAATATCTCACTTACATATAAACTGAGCCACTCATCACAAAGCCATTCCTGAAACCTACATGCCAACAAATCTCCAGAAAAATACTGAAGCCAGGGTCTTAGTTTTCAGCCATTCTTACATTTGTTGCTAAGAAAGGCATTGCTATTACATATTTAAATGTGATTATCACCAGCTTGTGTTTTGAAAACAGTTTGCAACTATCACTGTATTTTATTTTAAGACAGCTTAGTTTGGTAATCCTTGTTTGACAGGTGAGAAAGCCAAAACATAGAACAGGTACCTGCCTCATAATGACAAGCAGACGTTTGTTGCTGAAGCTTATTGCCATCGAGGGAGTATAAGGAATATAAGAAATACCGGGTTGGTTAATTTAAAGAAATTATAATCAGAATGGTCCACCCTTACATTTGCAATACACAGGTGCTTGGTGCTGGCTGTCTTAGTGGCTTCAACCATGGGTACAGTATTGAAACACAGTTGCCTTCAAATTCTAGACCCCTCTCATCCACTCACAGGTTTAGTAACTATAGAACCTACAGGAACTATCTGTCTCATGCATAATCTTGAGGAGTAAAGATACTAATGGGTAAAATCTGAATGAGCAGTGTAGTCATTCCTGTAGCCACCTGTCTCCCACCCCTCAACTGGTGATGCAGATTGCAGACCAAGAACAAAGCAAAAACTGGAGCAAATTGCCCACCACCTCCAGCTGGTTGCCCACCACCTCCAGCCTGACCACAAGCTCCCTGGAGATATACGACCCTTCTCTGCAGTCATCTCAACCACCTGCCTACCCTCACCCAGCAACGCGCTAGCTCCAAATTTACATTTGGAAATTTTCAAAAGTAACAGTTCCTGACCTCATAGGCTTCCCAGGTAGTGCTAGGGGTAAAGAACCTGTCGGCCAATGCAGGAGATGTAAGAGAAGCAGGTTTGATCCCTGGGTGGGGAAGAGCCCCTGAAGAAGGAAACGGCCACCCACTCCAGTATTCTTGCCTGGAGAATCCCATGGACAGAGGAGCCTGGCGGGCCACAGTCCTTGGGGTCGTACAGAGTTGGACATGACAGAGGCGGCTTAGCACCTGGCCTCGGACCTCCAGAGTTTCTGACTTACCTGGACTGGGATGGGGCTTCGGTTTGAGAGATTTTAAGAGCATCCCAGGTATTTTTAATGTGCAGCCGAGGTTAAGAACCGCAGCTCAGGGGCTCCCTGGCTGGGACCGTGGGCTGCCTCAACTTTCCCGTGGATTTCAGATTTCCTGTTGCTGTCTGGCTTGCTCTGCCCGATCCCCTGTTCAGAACTCCCACCCAGTTCTGCACTTTCTGGTATTTGTGTTGTCCTCATTCACTGGTACTTTTCCAACTTCCAGTTAGATGCCTGCTCCACTTCGCAGGTGTGTCTGAGTCAGACCCAGCCTTTGCCTCGGCCTCTCTTGCTGCCTGGGTCCTGAGTCTGCCCCTGACAACCACTGTCCAAAGCTTAGCACAGCCTCCAAAACTTTGCTCCTTAGGGATGCTTCCCTGAGGTTCCTCCCAGCCAGGGGCGCCCTCAGAACAGATTTTCCCAGCAAAAATACTGGAGTGGGTTGCCATTTCCTCCTCCAGGGGATCTTCCTGAGCCAGGGATCAAACCCACATCTCCTGCATCTCCTGCACTGCAGGCAGGTTCTTTACCTCTGAGCCATTGGGGAATGAACACTGATACTGTATAGTAATCTCTGATGTTCCTTTGCCCTGAGAGAGATGGAGGGAGTGCGGTTTTGGGGGTGTGGGTGTGGGGGGTGTAGGAGGGTGTAGGGCTTCTGGGGGTGGAGGGGAGGAAGTGAGAAGGGGAACAAAATGCCAAGACATATTCCCCTGTGATTTCCCCATTATTATTAACCGCAGATAATTTAAGTTGATAAATTTCATGTTGTCTAGTACATTTTTCATATTCTATTAAGCCTAGTGTATTTTTAGCTTTGTATTAAAAATTTAATATTTATTACTAAAGGTATAATATAAATGATTTAATATAATTTAACTACAGTGCCTATATTTTTGAGGAAATTTAAAGGAAAAACTATTAGCTACACAAAACTCCAAACTTTGACCTGTATTGAGTGAAATTTGGGTCTGTAACTCGTAACATTCTTTGAAAGAAATATTCATTTGATACATGGTGTAAATAAGCGAAAGAAGGGGGAAAGCAGTCACTTCACACCTACAAAAATGGAAAATGCTGTGTCTTCTGTCAAAGTATTCGTCCTACTCAAAGTTAGTAGAGAAGAAAAGCTGGAGTTACTTTTCATTTATTTATATAAAGCTACCGATTGATAGTGACCACTCCTTGTCCTCCCCTTCCTCTCCTTCATTATTTCCCAAATGGAGTTAACTGGGAAAAAGAAACTGGAGGCATGGGAGGGAGGGGCTCAGTGACTCAGATTACTGTCACCTGTTTTATCATTTTATGGGAACTAGTAAATGTATGGAGAAGGCAATGGCACCCCACTCCAGTACTCTTGCCTAGAGAGTCCCATGCACGGAGGAGCCTGGTAGGCTGCAGGCCATGGAGTCGCTAAGAGTCGGACACGACTGAGCGACTTCACTTTCACTTTCATGCATTGGAGAAGGAAATGGCAACCCACCCCAGTGTTCTTGCCTGGAGAATCCCCGGGACAGGGGCGCCTGGTGGGCTGCCATCTATGGGGTCGCACAGAGTCGGACATGACTGAAGCGACTTAGCAGCAGCAGCAGCAGCAGCAGTAAATGTATAGATATCTATTTATTATTTTATCTCAATTTGCAGTATCATGAATGAGTCTTATTATGCAGTGACTGACATTTACTCAAAATTTCTGAGATAACATTTCATTTACATAATTTCAAGAGAAATTGTCTAAATATAGTAGCCCACCCTGTTTCCTGTCAAAAATTGATCAGGATAAGAAAATATCAACTGATTGCTTCCAGTTGATGCATCGTCTTGTACTGAATCATTTGTCTGTGATTTAACATTGAACTGATTTTTTTCATTCTATTTTTCTTTTCTATGCTGATATCAGTAACATTGCAGTGAATGACTCTGCGCTTGTTATTTCATATTTTGAATTTATTCTTTTGTATAGATTTAAACATGGGTCAAATATCATTAAACTTCTTAGTTTAACTGATAAGCCTATCTAATACATCCAGTTCTCTAAGCTTCCTAAGGGAATGAGAGCCATTTAAAAACAGGCCCATGTGTTGGTATAGAGTACTCAGACTGAGGAAGGAGAAGAAAGCAGAGTATGTCGTCCCCTACTTTATGGTGGGTTGGTCCATTTCAAACAGTGTTATTAAATCCAACCATTATTACTGTTTTTATGGTGTTGACAACTTGAGGTGAAGTTGCATGAGAATTCTTTACAATGTAGAGTGTGTGTGTGTGTATGTTTGCACACTCAGTCCTGTCCAACTCTTTGCAACCCCATAGACTGTAGTCTACCAGAAAATTCCTCTGTCCATGGAATTTTCCAGGCAAGAATACTGGAGTTGGTTGCCATTTCCTACTCAAGGGGATCTTCCCGACCCAGGGATCAAACCCATGTTTTTTGCATCTCCTGCATTAGCAAGCGGATTCTTTCCAACTGAGCCATCTGGGAAGCCCCATATATAGAGAGTACCCAGTGTGAACTTTTAAGGCGATTCACAAATTGGGAAGGGGAATATGTGATACAACTATCTTTCTTGTTCGGGGACATTTGCTCTTTGGCCTCTTCCAACTGGTCACTGTGCCCCGTGCCTGTTGGGCTAGGTTGGGTAACCAAAGGAAGAGCTTTGCAACAGGTGTTCTTTTACAGGTGTTGCTAGGGCCTCTTGAGGACTTTCTTTTTTTTCCAGTTAGATATCTATCAGACTTTGTGGTTCACGTTCTTCACTGGTCAGTCTCTCAGCTGTAATCAGCAGAGTCTGAGATACCAGGCGGAACTTTGTGCTATTGTGGTACATGCAACAGCTTTTTCACGTGTCTGTGCTCCAAAAAGATGGTAAATGCTTTATCAGCAATCATTTTATTGGCTCTGAAAGGAGGTTTGATCCTGGTTCTAGCAACCAACTAGAATCTATCCCTTTTCAAAACTTACATTGTTTAATTCATAACTAATCATAATTATTCTTCTGTTACGAGACTATTCCATGTCTTAACGGCCATGATCAACCTCTTTATGTTCGTTGATTCCTTTTATTTTTTTCTTCTCTCTCTTTCTCCTTCTCTTCTTTTCCTTTTTTTTTCTTTTTGTTCTCATCGCATTTACTTCCTTTGCTGACACCATTTGCAAAGGTAGTCCCTCTGTCACTTCCACTGGGAGAGCTTCCACAAAGGTGATTTTAGGCATGAGGTACTACAGCAGAATTTAGTCCCTGAGTTTGACTGAAGTAGCCAAAAACTTGTTATGTTGCTCCTGTTGTTTCTGCAAATTCTATCCCCTTTTCAAAATAAAGGATACAGTCACTTAAACTTTTCCAGTCAGGCTCTTCATCTCCACAATGACATTCTTCATGCCTGGGGTGGGGGGTAGAGGGCTCTTTATTTCCCCTCTCCACAGAGCATGGTCCCAGCTGTGTGGCTCCCTTCATGAATATGCATGAAATCAGATATGACATTGCCCCGCTCCCATTAATAATCTTGTCATCTGACTTGTGCTCCAGAAAGCTCCAGCCCTGGGCTTCTCAGAGCAAATGTAGCCTGAAGAAAAACAAGACAAAACAAAACAAAAAGACCCTATCTTTTTGTTTATCTTCTTTTAAAATTTAATTTGGGTTCAGTATTCCAACATTTGGGCAAGGGCTTGTGAGAGGAACAGAGGAGGCAGGAAGGGAGAAAGGGAGAGGGCTCAGAGGAGAAGTCAGCCCCGTGTGAATGGCGTGGCTTGTTGGGAGTCGAACGCGGTGGGTGTAATGGCATGCGAAGTGACCTTGAATATAGGCACTGTGGGTAGCCCCAGCTTTTTTGTAAAAGAAGCATTTGCAGTGGAGGTTTGGGTTTCAGGCCTCCCAGTCATCAATCATCTCAGCCCATTCTTCTCTTTGACAGCTCAGTACAAGGCCTGACATTTGACACCCAAGACCCCAGGACTTACACACACAAGCTGAGGCCCTGAGGGAGGGGAGGAGGGGAAGAGAGAGAGAGAAAAAAAGCTTATTTTATTTTATTTTTTAAGCAGCAAACAAATTCTGTCACAGTAATTCTGTAGAAGAGCATCACGTTGAGTTTTGCTACCGCTTTGTGATTTTTCATGCTGCCCAGGATTGTTAAAATAGCTTTGTGTGGACAGTTTGGGGTAAATATCTCAGCTTGGCGGGCCACTTACCATTTGGCCAGATTGAATCCAACCTCAGCATTAAAGGATGGATTGGTGGACAAGGGGGTTATCACTTTCTGGACAATGGCCCATGACACTGTGACCTGAGTGCCATTACATCATACTGTCACTTCAGGGGGAAGGCCACCCTCAGGGTACTTTCCCTTTGGAACACTGGAAAAATAAAAAAGAAAGATAATAACTCAGGTTCAGATATGAGCTCACTGAAGTCTGGGGTCAACTAATGCAAGTGTTTCAGGGATCAAATAATGGTAATTGGTGCTAAGAATTAGGTAATTTATGGTTCTAACTTTGAAAGAGTCTAAAAGGTTTATAACATGCAAGTCCCAGGATTTCATGGGTGAAGGTCCAGGTGGCTGTGCTTCTAATCCCTGTTCATCGACAGCCAGTTAAGCTGAGTGCCAAGCCCTGAGCATGTGAGGCCAAGGGTATGCCATTAAATTCTTACCCAAGTCTGAGATCTGACAGATCAATCTTTCAAAGACTTTTGACAATGACTGTATGCCCAGCGCTATACTGATATCATAGAAAATGCAAATACTTTAAGAGATGATCCCAGCCCACACAAACACTACTAGACTATTTGGAGAGATAAAGCATATGTTGATAAGATAGTGCATAGCAGGGTGGTAAAAACAAATGTATTCTGATAAATCAAGGAGGCTGTTTCCAGGATTACTCAGCACATCTTTCATTCTGGAAACATTAGCGTCTCACACACAGATTTGAGAAGAAACCTCATGGTTCTTCTCAGTGCAAATGTAGAAAAATATTTTGGGGATTGCTTAGGAAATATAAAAAGCTTCCTAACAATTATTAGCAGTATAGGTTTAGGGGTCAATATTAAGTATGGTTCAGAAAAATTGAGCAGAGACTGTATAATAGCGGCAGTGAATGTCATGGCTGAAGTAGAAGCGGTTTTTCTCTTTGTTTTTAATAAATTTCCCAATAATTAATAGCGGACATGAATAACTTATTAATAAATAAATGTTATGAATGTTGAAAAAAATAGGGCTATATAGTTTTGGGGGGCAAATAGTTACTCCCTAGAATCATATATCGGTTCCATTCCATTCTATGGATTTTCTCTCAGTGTGGAAAGTCTGTTAACATCCTCCTTTCCCCTCCTGGAAATAGTTAATATTGTTCATGCTTCTGCAAGAGCAAAGGTGAATCAGCCTCTGAGCCTGAGTGAAGCTCTTTAGAATAGATGGGGGCTCTTCTTCTGTGCACTTGAATAGCACTAACGAGTTATAATAATTTGGGAGTAACTTTTCGACCTTGCTCATTCAACTGCGAGCTTCTTGAGGGCCAGACTCTGTCTTTGTCAGGCAGTTTATACATGTTTATTCCTCCAGAGGGTAGATCCTTACCAAAGGAGGCATTTGATGTCCTACTGAAGACTTAACAAGTATATGAATAAAAATCTGCTTTGATATCTCCTTAGACAAATTTTATCACTATAGTTTTAGGATGTAGGCAGGCACACTGGGGGAGGAAATGGCAACCCACTCCAGTATTCTTGCCTGAGAAATCCCATGGACAGAGAAGCCTGGTGGGCTACAGTCCATGGGGTTGCAACTAAATCAACACCACCACTAGATAGGCACACATTCCTTAGTCTTTGAGCTTTGCTTTGTTATCACTTTTGGCAGTAAGAAAATTTATTTTTCTGACTTTTCTCGAGCTTCTTGTCAAGAATAGATGAATAAAAACTTACCAGACTCTCATCTACTTTCATTGAAAATGGCCTGTGCTTTGGTTCTTCCATTAAATTTGCTCCTCCTTTACCTTTCTTTCCTTGTTCTTAATTTTTTTAAATATGTCTTTCTTTTTTTTTTGAAAAGCTTTTAAATTCTCTAAGGAATGATACTGTATTTTTTTGCTTTTTTAATTCTCCAAAATAAAGTGCCATTTATAACGATGTAAGTTTCAGATAGTTAATTCCTGTCCAAAACAGCTTTTTTTCCCCAAGTTATTTATTTACTTTTTCAAGTATCTTGCTATTCTATCAAGGTATCCATCTATGTTTGGATAAATCTGTGGTACTTTTATTTGATGTCCTTCTTTTTCCCCTGGAAAACTTCACCCACTGCTGTTGAGAATTCAAAGTCCAAATCATGATTTTTTCCCCCCACTTCGTTAAAGAAGTACAGAATCTGCAATATTGCAAAATGAAAGGTCTTAATCTTGAGGGGAATTCTCTGATCCATAAAATAAGAGCTTTGCTTAGCCATGAGCTTGTAGAAGTAGTGTTTTTCATTTTGTACAAAAAATCTACAGTTAGTCTGAAAATGTCACACAGTGGAGATAATTAGTTCTAATGTAAATAGAAGGTATCACTGAAAGCAAACTCAGGACAAATGTCTTGGTTTTCTTTTAAAAGTTAGCTATTTCCTAGTGTGGGCAAAAAAATAAAAATGAAATCAAACATTTGTAGTTAACAATACTGACTACCATCATTTTGATACTTTCAAGCTATGGAGACAGCTGACTTTCAGTGCAATCAGGATGCAGACTGCATTGTTGGGTGGAGGAACTCCATGGCTGTTTTTCTCCTCTGGGTTCACCATGTGTCACTACAGAATTGGAATTCAAAAGGTGAGCCTGTATTTCTAATCATGTTGATATTTCCCACGTAGCTTCTTAGTCAGCTCCTTGAATTCTTCACACAAAACTATAAAAAGGTCATCAATTATAAGGACCTTATGTAAATACTGGGCAGTTTTGTGATTCTATTCTGAGCAACGTTTATATACATCTGCTCAAATAAATTAATTTTCTCGTCCCAAATGACTCATTTAGTGGAAATAGAAGTTTTCATGCCAATGCAAATAGAGAAGGGAAAGAAGGCACAGGAAAATGAGGAAAATGGGAATTCACTTTGTAATCTACCAGTTTATGAGTGTTGGCACATAGTTTTTAAATGAGAAAGCATTAAGCAAATATTTATTAATATATGGGGAAGGAAAAGAGAGAGATAGGATTAGGAATCTAATCTTCTTACATGGAAAGTAACCATGTTGAGGGTTTGGTATGCATATAGACATGCCTGCCTTCTAGTCCAGGTTGCACTGTTTTCCTGGCTTGGGAATCTGACTCACTTCAGTTAATTTCTTAGAGCCTAATTTCTACATATGCAACATCATAATGTAGTTTTTCAAACCATGATCACTGGCAGCTAAATGACACAGCACTTCTATCTTCTGTAGGTGCCAGGGGCAGCTCCACATGTATTGGGCATCCCATAACAGATGAAGAAAGGCTTGCAAACTTTGCTCAGTCATGTTGCAGGCTAAGGTGAGTCTGACAAATCCTTGAAACTCCACCTGAGGTCTGAAGTCATGGCCATGTGGATTTTAAGAGCAACAAAGTTTCTATACAAAGCTTCCACCATGTTTCCATCAACCCATTGCAATGTGTCATATAGACTGCTCCAAAAACTATATTTTCTTCCCATCACTTGTTTGATCTCAATGAACTTCCTCTTTTGGCATTTATACCCTCCCCCATCCCCACCATCTAGCATTGACTATCCTAGTTTTGTGCTATTCACTGACACTGTCATTTTATGAATTATCCATCCCGACCTTATCGCCAGCCCTTTGGCATCTCTTGAAATCTCTCCCCCTTTATACATGACCTTTTTAGAGCATTGGCATTCTCCTCCAGCTTATGCCCATGATTATTTTTTCAAAATTCAGTTCATCTTTCTCCATCCAAGAATCTTCCTGAATGAAATTTACCTTCTTTGAATTGCTGCTTTATTTTGTGTTCCTCAACTTTTCTGCACAATGGATGCATTTATGTTTTTCATACTTCTTTTCCCTTGCCATTCTTAAAGCTTTCCTTTCTTTTCTATTGAGAATTCAAACTCTTCAGGAGATAGCATTACATTTTTAAAACGTGTTGTATTCATTATATGGCCCAGCAGAGTTCCTTATATAGGATAAAAATTTTAATAATTGATTCTTGAATATAATTGCAATTAATTGAATGCTACTACAGATTCCCATTAGCTATTACTATTAATTTTGCATGCATTCTGCTTTTTCTATCTCCTTTCCCTAAAAAGGTAGAAAGATTGATTTATTGATTTGCATACAAGTATTGGTATTCATCTATCTGTATTTTTAATTATATCATGGTAATGCCCCTGAAAACAAAAGTTCATTTTTAATTGTGGCATTTCTTGGTCCTAGAATGTGTCCTTACATATAGATTCAAGGTAACACATTTCTAATGGAAATTAACTAGCAGAATTTTACTAGCAGATCTTCAAGTTTCACACTTTTGTTCTTTTCTAATTCCAGTCCTAGAAACCTGGCTGTATCATGTGCTTCTGTGTACTTGTCCAATAAGACCTCAATCCAGATTTAAGAATTAAAGTAAAGTTGTGTTATTTCAGTTGTATTTTTATAATTCTTAAAATGCATTATTATTGTATAGATGAATGAGTGACTTGATCTCTACCTCACTAAGTAGAATAGGGAGTTTGGTAATTCACTCTGGATCTTTGAGTCCTGCTACACACTTTTGTGCCCTTAAGTATAAGGATAGCAAAACCTAGATTATAATGATGAAAGAATGTACTATATGCTTTGAAAAGGATGAAGATAAACAGTAGAAGAGAAGATTAGGAATACTGGTTCTGCAACCACAGTATTGGTTTGAATACCAACCCACCACCCCCTTGATTCTTTATGCTTCAATTACCTTATCTATAAAATGGAAATAAAATGCAGCTTCATGGGGCTATTTGGAGGATCCAATGGTATATGGAAGTAATGTGCTTATACAGTCTCTGGCAGAATATGGCTTTTCTTCCATCCATGCTAGCTATTATTTTTATGATTCTAACCATGAGTTCATCAGGTGGATAGTCCCTGTGCTTTTGCTGTGGGTCAGTCCATTTGACTGAAGCCACAGACAAGTGCATGCTTACTAAGCCAGCACAAGTTCCCAGCTTCCAGCACCATGTTTCTCAGTTCCATCTGTGTGGGCTGAGTGTGAAGGAGGATGGTGAAGCTGAAGAGGGAAAAAACAAGGCCCCTGAGCATTAAACAAAGTCTATTCCCCACGCCTACTCCAAGAGATTAAAGAGATGGATTCTTGAGCAGTTCTTCAGACTGACTAATTTATATGTATATTGAGGACTCAGCCAGAGAATTTTTTTTTAAAAGAACTGGGGGAAAATATGATGCTCTCACAGTCCCAGCGGTGTTGCCACATTCATTTTACTAGCGCGTTTATCCTTTAGTACTTTCATGGATTGACATGAGGGAGGAATTCGCATGTCATGGAAGATAACATCTCACTGTTGCCAAAGGAGTCTATTCAGACATGCATGTTAGTGGGTTGATAACTTATTCGGTATTGCAGAGGACTCAAAGATAGACATTTCGCCTTTTATCTCCATCTCTGTGCTCCCTGCATACTAAAGATAGTGCAAAACAGCCAGATACATCTTAACTAACCCACGCAGAAAAGAGGGACTTCTGCTAGCCTGCTGCCAGGGCTGCGAAGTGAAAGGAACAAGGTGTCACAGGGCCTAATGACAAATGAATTAAACATGTTTATGTCCCAACTTGAGTGGTCGTGAATGTATTTTTAAAGCTCAAATCTAGTGATAATTTAGCAAGAAGAGGTGTAAAATAAATGGGATGCAGACATTTTGCAGCAGTCTGGTGTGGAGGGGTGGGTGATAAAAAAGCAAATAGTGAGGTTGTGATAAAAAAAAGAAAACTAGGTAGGTTAACTCATATGGATATTTATACTAGTTGACACACATTTTGAGAAGGAAAGAAAAATGAAAACTTATTTAAACCCTGGCTCTAAACACATATTAAAACAGAAGCCATTCTAGTTGCCTCTGTATTCTCAGAAAGGTAAAGAAGCAAGATTCTCTATTATACACTGTACAAAAGGAACATCTATCTTTTTGTCAGCACCAACCACTGAGTATTTATCCTTTACTCAAATAGTATGTGTCCTCTCTCAATTACCTATGGGTGGTAGTAAAGTGGGATCATTTAAGATAATGTTCAAGATAACATTTCAAATATACAAGATGAAGTTGACCATGAAGATAGTGATTCCATTATTTTAGATCAGCAAGATCATAGCAACTCTGACATGATCCAAAAACTGAAGCCCAAAAGTGAAATTTTGGTCAGAATTTCTAACTCACTTTTTGTGTTTAGCTAGAATTTGTAGCTATGCTATTAATATAAAATATAGTTATGTAAACAAAAATTAATATTTTAGAGAAAAGTGAAACTCTTAATGCTCACTGTTACTCTGCTTAAAGAGCTTGAAAAATGATTCAAAGAATATGAACCAAGATGGTAAAAAGTGCTTCAGTTGGAAGATTTCAAGTGATTTTTATATTTTGCTTTCTAACTCATTTCCAGATTTTCCAAATATTCTAAACTTAGTATGTATTCTTATAAACAAGAGAAAATGTGTAAGTGCTTCTTAAACATATTTTATTTATTAAAACCCATTGTTTGTATGATCCATATGGCCCCAAATTATTTATATATATATATATATCAAACATATTTTATTGAAGTGCAGTTGATTTATAATGTTGCATTAATTCCTAATCTAGTGTTCTACTTAATGTTCTTACATGTTCCTTTTAAACATCTTTGAAACAAAGAAATGTTGTATTTGAAAAAGTTTTCCTCGTGCACACAGTATTTAGGAAAATATACCGTGTTTTTCATGGTCAAGTAGATCAAAAGACTATTTATTTTGAGATCTTACCAGGTCTTCAGTAGAGTTAATTGAATATACAGAAATGGGTTCAATTTGTTTTTTCAAGTGAAATTTATAGGTGGCTCAGATGGTAAAGAAAAAAAAAAAGAAAAATTAAATTTCACTTACATCCATATTGTTATCAAAGGGGAAGTTTATATAATAATCAATAAAATGTTTCTAGGGGCAAAATATATTTATTTGGGATAAAATTCTTTATGGGAAGTAGGATGGGATTAGGAGTCAAAGATATAAAGGGGCAATACAATATTTCTGCCTTTTAATAAAAAGCTTTTTTATGTATTTGAAAAAAATGATGCTATAAATCAAATTAATATGGGGTTTATATTCTATTGGGTACGTTTAAAAAACTAACAAAATAAATGTATTTTTGTCCATGCAAAAAAAAAAAAGAATCTGCCTGCAATGCAAGAGACCTGGATTCTATCCCTAAATCAGGAAGATCCCCTGGAGAAAGGACTGGCAACCCACTCCAATATCCTTGCCTGGAGAATCCCATGGACAGAGGAGCATGGGCTACAGTCCATGGGGTCACAGAGAATTGGACATGATTGAGCAGCTAACATTTTCACTTTTCACGTGTAAGTACAGTGTGTGTGTGTGTGTTTGTGTATGCGCTCAGTTGTGTCTGACTCTTCGTGACCCCATGGATTGTAGCTCATCAAGCTCCTCTGTCCATGAGATTTCCCAGGCAAGAATACTGGAGTGGGTTGCCATTTCCTACTCTAGGGGATCTTCCCCACTCAGGGATCAAACCCATATCTCCTGCATCTCCTGTATTGGCAGGCAGGTTCTTTACCAACTAGGCCACCTGGGAAGACCACCTGTGGGTAGAGTACTAGGTGTTATTAATATATGTAACTTAAAATATTATACACCTAACAGCATGCAATCTGTTCACACTCTTTGTAGGGTTTGTGTTGGTATTCTGAAGTATATGAGCCCTGCCTCCCCTTCCTAACTCCTTCTTCTGCTTTCAGTTGATTTTTTTAAAATATGTTTGTACCTGTCTACAAATGAAGTGGAAAACAAGTGTTTTTTTCGTTTTATCATTATAGGGAACTAATCTGAAAATTCCAGGTACCTATAAATTTGTGTCATCTCATTTAGCTACATGTGCTAAGAGAAAATGTTTACTCTTCAGCTTTGTGTCATGTAGAACTAGCTGATCTTTAATGGAAAGTTCCTTTGTCTCAGCCCGAGTACTTTCTATCATTGGGAGTAGATGGGAATAAGATTGCTTTCTTTCATTTTCCAGTCTAACAGTGAATGAGTTCTGATTGGTCAAGAGCTTCATTGAAATCCTTGAGTGCACAGGGTATTTCACTAACTCAAGAACTATTTAAAAATAAACTATAACTGTAAATGCAATTTTATGGTAAGGCCATCAGTTTTGAAAATATAAATCTATAATATTTATATATGGGCTGCCATTGCACAGAAGTCATAACCTCCCATAAGAATGTGTATGTGTATGCCTTTGCATCCCACCTCAAATGATTTTAACTTTTAGCTTTTCTTCATGAGCACCCAGATTAGTGTCTGTGACTTATGGCTGCATCAATTCATACAGAAATGCATTGTACCACTGCAAGGGAAGTAGTTCATCTTCTACATGGCAACACTAGCACATCTCCAAAGCCTGAAAGGACTCGAGACTTGCAAAGTCAGAATGGCTTTAGAAAGAATTTGGGGCCCAATTATAAAGCTGACAAGCAGGAGTTTTCAGAAAGAGAACAGAGCCATGCTGGGTGATATGTCTTTATTGATATGTCTATTTATAAACTGACATTGGACTAGAACACTGAATACTTGGACCCAAATACATGAGTGCATTATTAACTAATATTCTACGAATTCAGAAGTCTATTGATTTGAAAAACAGCTGGTTGATAATCATTGGTCTACGAAAATTTTTCTTTGAATTTTCAAATTAATTAGTGGGTTTGAACACAATAGCATCAATATGTTCAATATTTTAGTTTCTTATTTAGAACTAATGTGTAAGTTCCCTGAACATACAACATTAGAAATTATTCCTCTGTGTAATGACTCTTATTTCCTAATCACTCTCATTTGGAGTTTGTTTATATTTATAAACACATAGAATTTGAAAGTACCAAAATATACTAATTCAAAAGAAGTCCCCTTTCATGGATAAAGTATTTATGAATATCAATCATATGGGAATTTCTTTGATATTTCTAGTGAGATCCAAGTGCATTTCAGTTCAACCGTCAGTTGTATCAGGATGAAAATAGCTATGTGTTATGGTCAACTTCACATCCAATGAATTGTGTCTATAAATTTACACTTTCTTAATACCTCTGGCTGTAGATTTGATCCTGATAAATGTGACAACATTGGAGGTTCATTAAAAACATGGCCCACATTAGAAAACATCCATTAGATAGTATTTTATTCAATAGCAGTAATTGTATCTTGGTTTAAATAGCTTTTGCTTATTACTGAGCAAGAAAGAGAGCAAATAATACTGGCACACACTTTAATTTTCAGTAGATGATTAGTAAATATTGTTACATGGAATATTTTTGTGTCATTCTCCACTAAGGCATTAAGCCACATAACTTCAACTAGAGTCTTTATGTAGCTAATTCCCAAATATAAATCTCCAGCTGCCATATTTTTAATGAGCTGTTTGAATTCAACTGCATGAGGAACTTTCTATATGGCTGTTTCTCCAGGCTGACAATACCAGCATGTATCTTTCAAGCTTCTGCCTTCTCTTTTGCACCTTGCATGTGTGAAAGTCAACACCCCTGCCTTCACTTGTTAAATCTTCATTGGCTACTTTCTCTTTTCTTCTCTCTACATGCCTTGAGAGGCAAATGAAGTTTATTGTGTCTGTCTTTGCGGTTTTTCCCATGCCCACCTTTTCTTTCTATTTCCACTCTTACTACATACGGCCAAGTTCTCAACATTTACTGTACAGACTTCAATAACTTTCCAGTTGATCTTTCCTTCCACCAACCATCTCCTTTGACCTTAGCCCACTTTAGCATAACTACAAATTAATATCTCTTTTGCATATACTTGGGATATTAAAAATTATTTTTTTAAAACCTTTAGTTGTTCTCAAATCCAAACTTCCAGAATAAACCTTTCCACAATTTGGCTCCAAACTTATTTTCTAAGGAATTCTGCTTTTAGCTTTGACATAAAAAGAGCTTGGAAATAGTCACTCCCAGATTTCTAACAGGCAAAAGCTGGACAAGATGAAAATCAACAACTTTTCTTAGACCCATCAGAGAACTGACATGACAAGGGAAATTGCCATCCTGAAATTTGAAGACAGTGTGACATCTTGAGAGACATAATGTAGATATGTTTACCAGGAGCAGGAGTCTCTGGGTCCATAAGCTGATAGGAACACGAAAATGGTAATGTGACAAATTACTGGAGTGAGAATGTGGATTAGTATGAGGAAAAATACTTAGAGGCCACAGTCTTAGAAGGTACCGACACCTGTATTGGGCTTTCATTCCAGGAATGCTATGAAGATCCAAAAAAGGCACTCCCCTCAGTGGTTCTGGAAGAGGGAAAAGGGAACAGAAAACTTTATGAAACATATCCAGAGTCTTTTCCATAACAGAATTCTGCTCTTCATGGAAAGGACTTTGCCAGAGCATAGTTCTAAAAAACAATTCTGCTAGAATAAGAGAATTCCTCTGTACTCCAGCTCCATACAGCCTTCCTGTTGGACCTAAAGTGGGAGGGGATGGATTACAGGCAACTGGGAACTTAATCAGAAAGTTATACAGCATTGCTACCCTCTGTACCTTATCACCACACCAATAAGGACTCAGGAGAGTCATGGTAGATTATGGCTGAAGGAGCTGTGGCACACAGATCCTCTCTGAAAAGCAGCACATAGGAAAGTCCCAAAGTCGAGGGAAAGGACAAAATTAAGGGCAGAGAAATTTGAAACCTCTGAAGCCTGTAAGTACAGAAAACATGAACACAGCCCAACTGTTAGGCAGATTAATGTAAACCCTCACACTAAAAATCTGTTTACCTCAGTTCCTATTCCCTGATACTACATCTGCAAACTTAAAGCAAAAATAATAAATCATGCAAGAGGCAAGGAAAAAGAGTGTGAAAAAAAAATCAGAACACAAACTCAGCTATGATTCAGATGCTGAAATTTTCAGACAGGGAATTTAAAATTACAGTTTCATATGTTAAGGTCTCTAATGGAAAAATGTAGGCAATATACAAAGAGAAAATTAAAAACAAAACCAAATAAAACAAAAATAGATAGATACTGAAAAAAAGAATAAAAAGAAATGATAGAAATCAAAAACTCTGTGTTAAAAATGAAGAATGCCTTCAACAGGCTCATTAGTAAACTTGACATAGTCAAAGAATGCCTTCAACAGGCTCATTAGTAGACTTGACATAGTCAAAGAAAGAATTAAAAGACTTGAAGATGTGGCAATAGAGACTTCCCCAACAGAAGAGTAAACAAACAAATAAAAAAACATTTAAAAACTGAACAACGATACGAAAATGTACCTAAGTGGAGTACTACAAAGAATGAAAAGAGAGCATGAAACAGAGGTATTTGAAGAAATAGTGGCTGAGAAATTCTAAAATTGACAGACACCATACCGCAGATCCAGATGCTCAATGAACATCAAGCAGCATAAATACCATACATGTGGTGTGCACACACACACAAACACACATTATATTCAAATTTTAGATAATTAGGTACACAAAACTGAAGGAAGCTGGAGGGGGAAAAAGAATCTTAACTTAGAGGAATAAAGATAAAAATTACATCAGATTTCTTTTTAGGAAACTTGCAGAAGAGAGTGATGTGATATATTTAAAGTGTTGAAAGAAAACACTTTCAACCTGGAATTATACATCAAGCCAAATTATCCTACAAAAAGGAAGGAGAAATAATGATTTGCTTAACAAAGAAAAACTGAAAGAGTTCATTGTGAGCACAACTCCTCCATAAGAAATGTTAAGAGGAATTTTTAAGCAGAAGACAAAAACTATTCAATACATAGGTCAGAAATCGGGATCAACATAAAGAAAGGAAGAGGATAGAAAGAAAATTTATTATTACTATTTAATTGATCAAAATGATCGGTTAAATACTAAATTAATGCTAAAATAATTAGTAACACTGAACTGAGTAATTTTAGTATATATATGCATACACACACACACACACACACACACACACACAATGAGTTACATCAATAGTCTAAGGAATAAGAACTGGGAATACTGTATTATAAGGTACCTATGAAAAATGTGAAGTATGCAGCCTGTATTTAAATGTGGAGAAAGATTATTTCAAAATTTGTATTGTAAAACCTAGGGTCAGTTCAGATCAGTTCAGTCGCTCAGTCGTGTCCGACTCTTTGCGACCCCATGAATTACAGCACGCCAGGCCTCCCTGTCCATCACCAACTCCCGGAGTTTACCCAAACTCATGTCCATCGAGTCGGTGATGCCATCCAGCCATCTCATCCTCTGTCGTCCCCTTCTCCTCCTGCCCTCAATCCTTCCCAGCATCGGGGTCTTTTCCAATGAGTCAACTCTTCGCATGAGGTGGTCAAAGTATTGGAGTTTCAGCTTCAACATCAGTCCTTCCAATGAACACTCAGGACTGATCTCCTTTAGGATAGACTGGTTGGATCTCCTTGCAGTCCAAGGGACTCTCAAGAGTATTCTACAACATCACAGTTCAAAGCATCAGTTCTTCAGCGCTCAGCTTTCTTATAGTCCAACTCTCACATCCATACATGACTACTGGAAAAACCATAACCTTGACTAGATGGACCTTTGTTGACAAAGTAATGTCTCTGCTTTTTAATATGCTATCTAGGGTGGTCATAACTTTCCCTCCAAGGAGTAAGCGTCTTTTAATTTCATGGCTGCAATCACCATCTGCAGTGATTTTGGAGCCCAGAAAAATAAAGTTATGTCACTGTTTCCACTGTTTCCTCATCTATTTCCCATGAAGTGATGGGACCAAATGCCATGATATTAGTTTTCTGAATGTTGAGCTTTAAGCCAACATTTTCACTCTCCTCTCTCAATTTCATCAAGAGGCTTTTTAGTTCTTCTTCACTTTCTGACATAAGGGTGGTGTCATCTGCATATCTGAGGTTATTGATATTTCTCCCAGCAATCTTGATTCCAGCTTGTGCTTCTTCCAGCCTAGCGTTTCTTATGTGTACTCTGCATATAAGTTAAATAAGCAGGGTGACAATATACAGCCTTGACGTACTCCTTTCCCTATTTGGAACCAGTCTGTTGTTCCATGTCCAGTTCTAACTGTTGCTTCCTGACCTGCGTAAAGGTTTCTCAAGAGGCAGGTCAGATGGTCTGGTATTCCCATCTATTTCAGAATTTTCCACAGTTTATTGTGATTCACACAGTCAAAGGCTTTGGCATAGTCAATAAAGCAGAAATAGATGTTTTTCTGGAACTCTCTTGCTTTTTGATGATCCAGCGGATGTTGGCAACTTGATCTCTGGTTCCTCTGCCTTTTCTAAAACCAGCTTGAACATCTGAAAGTTCATGGTGCACATATTGCTGAAACCTGGCTTGGGAAATTTTGAGTATTACTTTACTAGTGTGTGAGATGAGTGCAATTGTGCTGTAGTTTGAGCATTCTTTGGCATTGCCTTTCTTTGGGATTGGAATGAAAACTGACCTTTTCCAGTGCTGTGGCCACTGCTGAGTTTTCCAGATTTGCTGGCGTATTGAGTGCAGCACTTTCACAGCATCATCTTTCTGGATTTGAAATAGCTCAACTGGAATTCCATCACCTCCACTAGCTTTGTTCATAGTGATGCTTTCTAAGGTCCACTTGACTTCACATTCCAGGATGTCTGGCTCTAGGTGAGTGATCACACCATCATGATTATCTGGGTCGTGAAGATTTCTTTTGTACAGTTCTTCTGTGTATTCTTGCCACCTCTTCTTAATATCTTCTGCTTCCATTAGGTCCATACCATTTCTGTCCTTTATCGAGCCCATCTTTGCATGAAATGTTCCCTTGGTATCTCTAATTTTCTTGAAGAGATCTCTAGTCTGTTGTTTTCCTGTTTCTTTGCATTGATCGCTGAGGAAGGCTTTCTTATCTCTCCTTGCTATTCTCTGGAACTCTGCATTCAAATGGGAATATCTTTCCTTTTCTCCTTTGCTTTTTGCTTCTCTTCTTTTCACAGCTATTTGTAAGGCCTCCGTAGACAGCTATTTTGCTTTTGTGCATTTCTTTTCCATGGGGATGTTCTTGATCCCTGTCTCCTGTACAATGTCACGAACCTCTGTCCATAGTTCTTCAGGCACTCTGTCTATCAGATCTAGACCCCTAAATCTATTTCTCACTTCCACTGCATAATCATATGGGATTTGATTTAGGTCATACCTGAATGGTCTAGTGGTTTTCCCTACTCTCTTCAATTTAAGTCTGAATTTGGCAATAAGAAGTTCATGATCTGAGCCACAGTCAGCCCCCGGTCTTGTTTTTGCTGACTGTATAGAGCTTCTCCATCTTTGGCTGCAAAGAATATATTCAGTCTGATTTTGGTGTTGACCATCTGGTGATGTCCATGTGTAGAGTCTTCTCTTGTGTTGTTGGAAGAGGGTGTTTGCTATGACCAGTGCGTTCTCTTGGCAAAACTCTATTAGCCTTTGCCCTGCTTCGTTCTGTACTCCAAACCTAGGGTAAATTACTAATTTTAAAAGAAAAGCATAAATGACATGATAAAAGAGAAGATAAAATGGAATGATATAAAATGCTCAGTTAAGACCAGAGCAGGCAGAAGGGGTCAGGGGCGAAAAATGAACTCAACAAGAAAAAAGTAGAAAGATAATAGATATTATTCCAAGCATATCTACAGGTACTTGCTCTCAGTGTGAATGGTCTAAAAACATTAATTGTTGGAGTGAATTAAAGAAACCAAATAAGTCAAATAAACCCTCAGTTTCATCTTTTGGACTTACCTATTCCTATTTTAAATAGAGTACACTATGATGTTAGAAAACAAAAGTACAAATGGCAGTCTCCTAAACTCCGCCCACAAATCAATTGTAACATGTAGATTCAATTCAACTGATTGATGGAGAAGGAAATAGCCTTCCACCCCAGTATTCTTGCCTGGGAAATTCCATGGACAGAGGAGCCTGGTGGGCTACAGTCCATGGGGTTGCAAAAGAGTCAGACATGACTTAGCGACTAAACAGCAAACAGAACTGGTTGAAGTGAGTAGATATTTTACATCTGTAAGCATTTAGGAGTAATGTTTTCTAAGATTGAGAATTAGGTCAACAGAAAACTGAAAACTAGTCTATTATATTCTGCTCATTAAAGGTTTTAAGAATGTACTTATAAAGTTATGCTGTCTGAGACGTGTTTGCTGTAATGATAATTAAAATAAAATATCTAAAAATATAATTTATATCCATACTAAATTTTATCTTTTTAATTAATATGAGTAGTGACTTCTCTTATTGCATCTAAGTGGCAGGTAAAATTATTGTATGTTGCCATTTGTTATGGCTCTTCTAGAAAATGTTAGTTAATAGTGGTATAAAACTTGAAAACTTCCTTCCAGAGTTCGTAGAGGTCTGGGTCTGCAGCCTGCAAAAGACACATAGGGTACATGTTTAGGTGAGTTTGTAAAGACTTTGAGAAAGCAAAGATGGAGAATAAAAAGTTCTATTGATGTACTTCTGCTACAGGTTTTGTCTGTTAACCTCATGGAGAATTTATTTATAATTAAACTACCAAAATCTTTCTTGGCCAATGTGTTCTTTATTTTGAAAGATGAACAAAAACTGTCAAATCAAAATTTGTGAAATGCAAAAAAGAAGTCCTGTTTTTACAACTCTATTCAATACACTTTTTCCCTTCTAAATAGGTCATTACACTTCAAGCATTTCTTTTAGCAAGTGATTCTTTCTTCCTTTTTTTTTTTTGTTATAAATCTCAGCATAATCAGCAGGAATTTAAATAACTTTATTATTTGCATTTCAAATTACAGTTGAAGAAATTGAAGTTGGTTTTAGAAAGCACAGCAAGGAAAGGGAATTAACAAGGAAATCAGTTTTACCTGAACCATTTTTTTAAATTTATTTTTTTTATTGCAGGATAATTGCTTTATAGAATTTTGTTGTTTTCTGTTAAACCTCAACATGAATCAGCCATAGGCACTATTAATTTGTAATCCCTTAAACTCAATGTAGTCCAAAAATGTGCATTTCCGTTCTCCTTTGAATTTATAAAAAGAATGAATAAATCATGTAGTCAAGTTGGAGTGTATGGACTCATGCGCATTCTTCCACAGAAAGAAAATAAATACTAGGTGATTATTTCAGCACAAATAGATTGATACAGCTACTCATTTCCAAATGCTAACTTTATCTGTGAACAGCAGATGCAGACAAGTATGGGTGCCTGATAACAAGGATACAAGATGGATACAAATGTTATCAGCAATCTCTTGTGCATTAGGAACGTGAGCCCCTAAGGCCGAGTTGACACCACAAAGGTAAATGCAAAATTTTCCTTTTCTTCAGAGATTTTTCCAGTCAAACTCTGGTTTTCTTCCTGATATTCTAGATATAATTTCAGCATTTTTTTTTTCAAATTTGAATGTTTGTATGATCACCTGGCAATTTTGTTAAATGCATGTTCTGAATCAGCAGATTCTAAGAATTTGCATTTCCAGCAAGCTCGTAAGCAATGGTGATACTGCACTTTTTAGGACCACACTTTTAGATGTAAGTTTTTAATTTATTTTTTAATTGAAGGATAATTGCTTTACAATATTGTATTGGTTTCTGCTATACATCAACGTGTGAATCAGCCATAGGTATACTTATGTCTCCTTCCTCTTGAACCTTCCTCCCACCTCCCACCCCTCTAGGTTGTCACACAGCACCAGTTTGAGCTCCCTGAGTCATAGTTAATTCCTGCTGCTGCTGCTGCTAAGGTGCTTCAGTCGTGTCCGACTTTGTGCAACCCCATAGACGGCAGCCCACCAGGCTCCCCTGTCCCTGGGATTCTCCAGGCAAGAACACTGGAGTGGGTTGCCATTTCCTTCTCCAATGCATGAAAGTGAAAAGGGAAAGTGAAGTCTCTCAGTGGTGTCCGACTCGTAGCGACCCCATGGACTGCAGCCTACCAGGCTCCTCCGTCCATGGGATTTTCCAGGCAAGGGTACTGGAATGGGGTGCCATTGCCTTCCCCGAGTTAATTCCTACTGGCTATCTATTTTACATATGGTAGTGTATGTTTCATGCTACTCTTTCCAGTGTCTAGAAGATTACACATTTAAGAGGAGCTTAGTAATGTACACATTGTTACAAATTATTACTTTATATTAAATATCATTTTTTGCTCTTTGGATACATAATAAAATTCACAATGACTTCCTCATTTATATCTTGGTAGCTTTTGATACTGCAGATAATAAAAAACAAATCTCTTTGTTTTGGTCACTTAGGAGACTTTTTTCCCTTTGCAATGATTTAGATCGGCCCCCTTTGTAGTGAATCAGATTTGGATTCCCAAAAGTTAAATTCTGTGTTTATCAGTAGAGGGACTATCTTTTCCATTCAGGCAAAAATCACTTTTGGATTTGTCTCTTCACTTTGTTTTCACTCATAAGTCATCATCCTCTGTTACACGTGGAGAACACAAGGTCCTTTAGTAAGTAAGCAAGTGTTAATTTCAGAGTAAATACCTCACTATATTACAAAAACAAATATAGCTTATCCCTGACTTTGAGACTGGATGATGTAGCCAAATAATTTCAAAGTAGTTTTTGAAATAATTAAATATTTAGGATACTCAGAGGGAGAAGTGATCTGTTAGTTATCCTCGAGTTAGAAGAGAATCATGGAAAGCTTGGTGAAAGAGGTTGAACAAGGTTTAGAGGGCTAAGAAGGACTTGGCCATCTAGACAGGGCTGTCGATGACATTGAAAAGGAAATCCATGCAGCATTCTAGAAGTCTGTGAAGGTCTGGCTGGTTTGAGGCAGTGCATTTGTTACTGATGAGGCAATCAGTGGAAAAGAAGGCAAAAGGTAGAAAGGGAACAGGCTACAAATAGTGTCAGGCAGTTGCAAGTTTACGTGTTTTATCCTGGCAATATGAAGTCATTTATGATTTTAAGTAGGGTAATGATGTGAAAAAAATTATTTTACTGTGAGTTCTTTATCTATCTTCTCTTCAGTGTTATGCAGAACAGATTTGTTCGACAAAATGTAAGTTTCTACCATAGCATTTTCAGAGTTTAGTGCTTCTCAGACTCTGCATATATATATATGTACCTATATATGCAGAAAAGAAAGTTAAGGTGTTAGTCACACAGTTGTATCCACTTCTTTACAATTGCATGGATTGTAGTCTGCCAGCCTCCTCTGTTCATGGAATTCTCCAGCAAGAATACTGGAGTGGGTAGCCATTCCCTTCTCCAGGGGATCTTCCTGATCCAAAGATCAAACCTGGTTCTCCTGCATTGCAGGAAGATTCTTTACCATCTGCGCCACCAGGGAAGCCTGATATAACTATGGCTATGTGGTATAAAATGTCTAGGTTTTACCTCAGTTGTTTTAAATTTTAATTTAAAAAAAAGATTGCAACCTATAACTATATTAAAAAAAAAAAGATCGGAGTGTTAATTCATTTGGAAATTACTAAAATCCTGTACTAAACCCTGTACTTCTATTCATAATCTCTTTAAACCCTATTTCTTCTAAGTTACACTTTTACAGGTTATTGCCTTTGGACAAAATCATAAAACTTTCTGCTATGTCTAGATTAAACTTTACTAAGTTTAAAAAAGCAGAATAAATGGCTTTATTGTATTCTTTAGAAATTATTCATATTAATTATAACAGATTCTAGCAATGGGTCTACAAACAAAACATTAGAAAAATTTTTCACCAAGTTTTTTTAAACAGGTTTAAACATACATAAATTATACAGATTTGTATAATAAACATCTCAATATCCTTCATATAGATTCACCAGCTGTTCTAATTTTTCACATTGGTTTTTTCTACATACAATTGGGTTAGGCTGAAGTATTTGAAAATAAATTTCAGGTATCATAACACATTCATTCCTAAATATTTCAGAACAAATCTCTGCCAGATAAGTAAATTCTCCTTCAAAAAGTACAACAGTGTTGTGATAACTAAGAAAAGTAGCAGTAATAACAATACTATAATAGTACTAATAATGTCCTTTAGGAAGTTAGGATTAGGGTTAGAGTGAAGAATAGAAAACTTTTCCACCCTCCATATCCAGGTAAAATTTGTTCTGCAGAAATAGTAGAAGTTAATGCCTATTCACTTGAGTGAGGGACATGGACCTACCTTGAGCTCGGGATCCTATACAAATAACAATCAGAGACTGGATAATTCCAGGATATGGATAGAACACTCTTCTGCTTAAGACCCTCTCCAGATACAAGATAGAATTTGGTTGCCATGGGAAGAAAGGCAGGAATACTCAGAAAGAGTCACTCTAAAGGTACACAGTCTCTTCATAAGAGTGAAGCTCAACCAGGACAACCAAAAACCACTCTTTTTTCCCCATAATGAGCCCAGCATTCAGTAAGAAGCAATAGCAGCCTACTAATAGTAGGCAAGAACTTGGGAATTAATTATGTGCAGGAACTACTAAAATATTAGGGTGAAGCTGGGACACTTAGGAAAAAACCCCATGTCACCCCTAACCTGTCATTAAGCACAAGGTGCTAACATTCCACCACTGCAGGACTTTGAAATCTGTGGTGCCTTAAAGATAACTATAGGAGTAAAGCCCCAGTTCCAGCTTCTTATCTTATATTTCACAATAATATTTCACATTAAGAGCCAGGAAAAAAAAAAGTGTGCCTGATTATGGCTCTAAGTGTTATTTACTTTAGTCTCTACATTTTTATTTATAATGTCTCCAATCTCATAAAAGCTATGAGACAACTAAATAAAGCAAGGGAAACATAATCATTCATTTTCAAAAGAAAAAGAAGTTAGAAACAGACCAAGAGAAAACAACCACTTTAAAATAACCATGAATAATATGTTAAAAGATGTAGTGTAAAAGTTGACAATATGAATTAAGAAATGAGGTATTTTAGTAGAGATATGAAAGCTATTTAAAGACAAATGGAAATGCTAGAAGTTAAAAAAAATAAATAAGAAATGAAGAATTATTTTAACAGACATTTCAGCTAATTGGACAAAAATGAGGACTGGATGAGTTAAGTTAATAATAGGTAAACAGAGATTATCCAATAGGATCACAAATAGAAAATAGAGGGAAAAATAAATAAGCAGAACATGCAAAAGCTATGAGAAAATAACAAAGCAGTCTAACAAAAATCTTCCTGAAGGAAATGGGAGAGATTTTGAGCAAAGAAAATGGCAGAAAAGATAATAGCTGAGAATACTCCAAAATTAAAGAAGGGATACTAATCATGGATTGAAGAATCCGAGAGAACCCAACCGATATAAATACAAACTGTAACAGAAGAAAAAAAAAATTTTCTAATTCAATTGCTGAAAACCAAAACGAAAGTGAAAAACCTTAGACAGCTCAAGTCACATATATTTTAGAGCTGAAGAGGAGAAAAGTACATTGCATTTACCATTTCTAGTGTTCCGCCCTCACTCCTGAAATGATGTTTCCTCTGGTATTCTCTCCTCAGTCTGAAGGACTTCCTTTTAACACTATTTCAGGGCAGATCTGCTGTTAATTAATTCTCTTAGTTTTCTTCTTATGAGAATTTCGTTTTGCTGTTGTTCCCGAAGGATATTTCCACTGGATGTAAGAAACTGTTTTAGAAGTTGCCTTTTTGTGTGTGGGGGGCTGGGAGGGCACATTAAAGGAATTGCACTGTCTCCTGGGTTTCATGACTTCTGGTGAGAAGTCCACCGTCATTGCTCCCCAATATATATATATATCTTTTTTTGGCCTGTTTTCCTGATTTTCTCCTATATCATTGGTTTTCAGAAGTAATATTACTGTATTTGTGGGTGTGAACGTCTTTGACTTTTTTTGTTGTTGTTCAGATTTCTCTGATCTTCTTGAGGTTCTAATTTATAACTCGCCACATTTGGGAAGACTTTCTGCTTTTACTTTGCTATGTATTTTATCTTTACCAATCCCTCCCTTCTTTCCTTCTGGGGTGCTAATATTATGAATGTTAGGCCTTTGGGTATTATCCGATAGGACCTTGAGGTTTGATTTAAAATACTGTTTTGTCACTGTTTTTCTCAGGTCTTTGGGTTGGATCATCTCTGTTGATCCATCTTTAAGTTCGCTGAGTCATTCCTCTGTCATCTCCATTCTGCTATAAGCCTATACAACATTTTAAAATTTTCAGATATTTTCTTTTATGGTCCTGTTACCAATTGATTATTTTTAATAGTTCTTCCTTCTATGCTGAGACTTTATACTTTTTTTTTAATTCCTTAAAGTGCTTACCTTTATCTTATGGAGAATGGTCACATTGCTGCTTGTTAATTCCAAAATCTGTGTCATTTGGAGATTGGCATCTGTTGATTATCATTTTTGCTGCTGCTGCTGCTGCTAAATCGCGTCAGTCGTGTCTGACTCTGTGCGACCCCATAGTCGGCAGCCCACCAGGCTCCTCCGCCCCTGGGATTCTCCAGGCAAGAATACTGGAGTGGGTTGCCATTTCCTCCTCCAGTGCATGAAAGGGAAAAGTGAAAGTGAAGTCGCTCAGTCGTGTCCGACTCTTCGCGACCCCATGGGCTGCAGCCCACCAGGCTCCTCCGTCCATGGGGTTTCCCAGGCAAGAGTACTGGAGTGGGGTGCCATTGCCTTCTCCGTATCATTTTTGAGGATTGTTCAAATTTTTCTGGTTCTTTGTATGCTGAAGAGCTTTGTATGCCACCTAGGAATTCTGAATAATATGTTGAGAGGGTTTTGGACCCACTAAAATCCTCTGGAGAATTTTGAATCTGTCTTTAGCAGCCAGTCAACCCAGTCAGCTTCAGATCACAAATTCTCTTTCATCTTCTGTGGGCAGCTGTTAAAGTATCCATTTAGTCTGAAAGGATTTACTGTGCTGTTTGCGGCTATCCTGTTGAATGCAGCACCAAAGACTCCGGTAGGACTTGGGCAGTACTTTGCATCATAGTTCAGCTCTAAACATGTTTGCTATGCTTCTTGGGTGTGTTCTGTGCATATACAGCTTGGAGAGAAAAAGGGGCCTCCTGCCAGCGGATACACGTAATTAGGGTATTTTCTCTCTCTTTCTCAGTGTTTTCCCAGTATTCTCTAGCACCAAGAGATCCCCTTTTCAGCCTTTTGGCTAGGAAATCAGTGTTTTTCTCTCAGAATTTTAGCCCCTTCACTGATACTCATGGGGAGAAACACCAATTTTAAAAAAGCACTGTTTATAATAGCCAGGACATGTCCATCAACAGACGAATGGATAAGGAAGCTCTGGTACATATACACAATGAAATATTACTCAGCCATTAAAAAGAATACATTTGAATCAGTTCTTTTGAGATGGATGAAACTGGAGCCCATTATACAGAGTGAAGTAAGACAGAAATAAAAACACCAATACAGTATACTGATGCATATATATGGAATTTGAAAGATGGTAATGATAACCCTATATGCGAGACAGAATAAGAGACACAGATGCATAGAACAGTCTTATGGACTCTGAGGGAGAAGGTGAGGGTGGGATGTTCTGAGAGAATAGCATTGAAACATGTATATTAAAATATGTGAAACAGAACACCATTCCAGGTTCGATGCATGAGACAAATGCTCAGGGCTGGGGCAATGGGATGACCCAGAGCGATGAGATGGGGAGGGAGGTGGAAGGGGGGTTCAGGATGGGGAACACATGTAAACCCATGGCTGATTCATGTAAATGTATGGCAAAAACCACTACAATATTGTAAAATAATTAGCCCCCAACTAAAATAAATAAATATATCTAAAAAAAAAAAGTAATGAGTATATCCCCCATGTTCTTCAAATAACATAAGTCTCTTTTCCTGTTTTCTCTATACAGATTGATAAGTTTTTTCTGCAAGGTTTTATGTGTCACATCAATCAGCTATTTCATCCAAATGAGCATGAAGTGATCAGAATAATTTTTATGAATATTTACTCTCTTTTTGTCAGGAAATCAAAATGTAAGAGGCATGTTATTTATCTATCTTAAGCCACTTATAGAAATGTATTCTCTAATTATAGAATTCTGTCTAGGCATATCCAGATATTCCCTACCTAAGCTATCAGGATTTGCCTCAATGTTTAGGAAGTTCTTCCTACCTGGACTGTCTAAAAGGTGTATGAAATAGGACACTTTTCTGTATTTTTAAGAAATATTTAGAATTTCTTAATACATTTTATTTTAGGTGGTTTAAAGATCAATATACCATTTTGAATTAAAGTTTCATATAGTGCTAAAGATTTTCCATCATATATTTCTTATGTTAATATTTATTTTTGCTAATGTAGTCCAAAGGTTGTGCTAAAAACCTAATTTGGATGCTCTTATTCATCATGTGAGAGTGATACAGAGCACATTTTTTTGGCTACTGAAATTAAAGTGTCTTATTATAGGGTATTTATGCTATGGATGTTCTTAGTAAAGTGGAATTTTTATATTATGTCATTAAAATGAATATTAAAATGATACAATGGAAAATATAGATTTTCCTATTTCTTTGGCATAGAGAAATTCTAATGTGAAGTACAAGTGGCATCTTATAGAAAGATCTAAATTGAAGTCTGTGATTTAAAAGAAAGGCTCTATGATTTTTAAAAGATCTACTTTAAATTTCCTTAACTATTTCACTAATTAAAGTGATTAAAGAATAGAGTTTCTATATACTGTTACCATCTTATGTTTCTGCAAATATTGTATTCATGAATAAAACTAAACAGCTGACTGCTGAACTTGGACACAAAAGAATACCAGTCTAGGTATCACACCTTACTTTCGGTAATCCTAGATTTTTTTGGACATATCTTGTTGACTGGATGTTATCTATTCCTTTCCCTTTCTGGTAAGACCACTCCAGATCACTTTTGGGAAACCAAGCTCTCTGATACAGTGTGATCTGATTCCTGTATAGGGGAATTTTTCTCAAACTTTAAGTGTACCAGGCATACCTGGGGTGCTTGATGAAGCACGGATTTCTGGGCCCACTCCCAGAATTTCTGAGTCAGCAGGTCTGAGGTGGGGCTTAAAAACTTGCATTTCTCACAAGTCCTTAGGTATTGACAATGTGGCAAACCAGGGGCAACACTTGGAGAAGCTCTGATCTAAGATAAATCACTCTATTTTCTCAGTGCTGGAAAGTAGTTCCACTGGTATCAGCTGAACCATCATAGCCTAGATCATTGTAATTCTCTCCACGCTGTATCAGAAACACAAAAGTATAAACTCGGTGTATGGCAGTGTTGAAATACAAGTATGCTGTTTGTTAGAAGTCTAAGCTTAGTCAGTTGTGTGCGGTGGTCAGAATCACAATGATAGCAAATGATATAATGTCCGGTGAAATAAGTGATATACTCCCATCTTTGTTAGGAGTGTAAATCAGAAGGCCCTCTGTTTGCCTGGCCAACATCACTTCACTCAAGTCTTCCTTGATCTAGCCATTCACCAAGATGGGTTATAGATCATTTCTTATACAGCTCTCAAAACATTCTGTGAATATATCTATCATTGAACTTCACTATTTAAAAAAAATTATCTTTCTATGTATCTGTTTTATTCATTGAACATTTGGTCTTTGAAGGCAAGGGTCATTTCTTATTAATCTTTAACTTCAATGCTTGGGGCAAACTCTTGTGGGTGGTTGGAGCCCAATAAATTTTTTGTTGAATAAAAGAGATTCATGATGGATGATGAGTGAAAGGCAAAGTGAAAAAATAACCTGTCCAAAATGATTTCCTGAGAGAGTGAGTGTTTGCATTTCTTCATACACTCATGCAAGTCTGCACACAAGAAGCTATTGTCACCATAACAGTCCTTTACTCTTTTCAAGAAAGTGTCCATGTGCTTATGACTTGTACAGAAAATGACAAATAAAATCCTCAAGGGGATAAGAGGTGGTAGACTGGAAAATTTAAATTCTAGATGGAAAGGCACAAGTTGAAGGAAAACATGTCCTAAGTTTAAAATTCATTGAAAGCATGGGTGGGGGAAGATGGATCTAACACACAGTAAAATAAGCTAGAATTGGGTGTTTCCATTGGGATTTAAGAAACTATATTAGCACACCTTAAAAAATATACTACAATGCATTGTGATGGATACAGAGCACATTCATCCTTTACCTACATTTTTGTGCTTTTGGAACATTCTCTGCCTTTAAATACTAAGCCATATTTCAAGACCCAATAGCAGTTCCCATAGTTCACCTGTTCCTGTTGCCACCTGCGTGATCTCTCCCTCCATTGAACTAATATAACACATGCTTTACTTATCAAAATTCTGTCATAATATACACAAGCATCTATGGATTACAAAGTGTCTCTGATGAGATTGTGAGTTCTTTGACGCTGTACATCAGGAGTGGCAAATTGAATGTAATGTGCATATTGCTTCTCACCAAATGGCAACATTTCCCTGAAGTCCTGGGATAAGAATAATGCTGAAAGTGTATAATATTCTCCCAATTGCACTTAGAATGAGAAAATGTCATTACTTATACCAGATATGGTATTGTCATGAAATTTTGTATCCCTAGAAACTTGTAGGGCAAGATTTGTAGCAGAGAAGGACCAACAATAAATAAAATGCAGAAATTAAAAAGAATGTAACAGTTACTGAATTACTTATACAAAATATATGTTGAGATTTAAAAACATAATCAAAAAGTTCAAAGTTAATTTTATTCCTAAATAATAGATTTATGAGAAATAGTAATGAACTCATGGGTGCACGTAATTAATTTTGGGGGAATATGTTCTCCACCAATATACTCTTTGTTTGTAATACCCAAAATAGAAATATCAGGTCTTTACATATGTATTTAAGGTAAACAAACATGGCTCCAAATAAATATTCAACTTTAATCTGGAAGCTCTGGATGATATCTTTCTGTAATTGTTAGTTTTCTATTATGCATAATCTATTATACAGCTGTTTTTAAAATGAGGAATTTATGCTGTAATTGATAGACTATTAGGGTTTAAAATGGGAGTGAATTTAATAGACTAGCTCATATATTTAATTCTGTATTCACAAAGGACTTCATGGCATGCACAAGAAATTTTGAATTTATTTTGATCTTAAAAT
Organism: Okapia johnstoni; assembly: GCA_024291935.2. NCBI lineage: Eukaryota > Metazoa > Chordata > Mammalia > Artiodactyla > Giraffidae > Okapia > Okapia johnstoni. The sequence goes on from CM044326.1 coordinate 9,479,601, forward strand.
CTGGACAGTATTGACTAGTATTGACCCAATAGTTGATTCTTCTTCTTTTTTTTTATTTTGTTTAGATAAAATTAATCTAGGGAATTTTCTGGTGGTCCAGTGGTTAGGACTCTTTGTTCTCACTGCAGGAGGCCCAGGTTTGATCTTGGTCAGGGAACTAAGATTCTGCAAGCAACATGGTGTGGCCAAAAAATAAATGAATAAAATTAATCTAGTTGCTCTTGTGATGGAAATAAGGAGAATTCTTACTCATTTTCGGTAATGAGAAATTCCCTCTTCTTATGGATCTCAGTGACATCTGATTAAAACATGAGTGGGCAATGCTGTTAAATTCATTTTTACCCAGAGTTAAGGACATCATGCTTACCCATGAGCATGGACTCGTAAGCCCTGAAAGTCTCTATTATGTGCATAAAAGAGAGTTCAATTGTTTTTACTTCTTCTGAATGATGTTTTTATTTCTCTGTCTTTCTTTAGTTCTTATTCATACATGAGTGTTCTCAGCTTGATGTTTATTACAGTTTTTCTCTGTGCCAGACATTTTGCTCAATGGGGAGCTACACAGATGACAATGACGTAGATCATGCCATTCAAGAGATCATAGACCATTAAAAAGACAGATAAATAAGCAGGCAGTTAGACTAAAACTTAAGCATCATGATAGGAGTATTTTGTAACCCTTTAATCTTTAATCTTTTGTGTCTCACCATTTAGGGCCCCTGGTATCAATATAGTCTGTATTCCTAGTTAGTATTTTTGGGTTTGGGGTTGTTTTTTTTTTTTTTTCAGTTTTTATAGTTCAACTTTTTTTCCCTACCATCTTTTCCACAACAACAATATCTCATTCTTGCTGAGCATCACTGAGTTTAAAACCTTTAATTATCCCTCATATACAGTACCTACTTCCTTGATGTAGTGATAATGGCTGCAATGAGGCATGAGAGCAAATCTAAACAAACGATGTATGTCCCTTCCAGGGTCTGGATTAATTGATACATTTAAAGCGCAAATTACCTGTGAAGGAGCGGTACATAGGTGGGGTACAGTAACTGGCTCTGATTTAAGACTATTCTAAGCAAGACTGTTCTGATTCAGTCACATCCTCAGTGTCTTCCCCCGGACATGCCTGGCTCAGATTAGGGGACAGCTTCCTTCTGCTTGCTTTTGCTGTGTAGCTTCTCATTACTCAGTATGTGTTTTGTCCTGGTAAAAATCCAGAATGTGGGCAGATCACGTTCAAACGGATGGAAATTAGGCAAACATTTGGCCACCTCATCTCCTAACCCTGAAAAATGCACCAAACTCATTTCAAAATCTCTGATTTCTGTAAGAAAATGGGGGAAGAAATGGATTCAGAGCTAGCATGTTCTGAAAAACATGTATGTGACTGAATAGTGAAATCTTTGGACGGGCTAAAAGGAGAGACATTTTGTGAAGACGGCATATGGCACGTGCTGCCATATATTCTCCCTATAAATATAGACATTGTAATTCTAAGTAAAAGTGAAAAGAGCATAATATACTTGCTCTTTTGTAAATTTTTTGTTCATTTAACAATGTTTCATGTTTTTTATTGTCTGTACATTTTGTTTGATGAATATTTTCCCCACAGAATAATCAGTACATCTATCCCATATTAATATATATATTAATGATTTAATCCATTCTCTGTTATACATTGAGTTTGTTTAATTTACAATATTTTTGAGAAGGATAAATATTTTTTACCTCTTTGGCTACCTCTTTTGAGTAAACGCCTTTAAAAGGAATTATCTTTTCAAGTACATTTTTTTCAATTAAAAAATATTGTCATATTTCCATTCAGAAATATTATTTGCATTCCCAATAACAATCTCTGAGATTGTTAGCCATTTATAAAATATTCATTAGGAATTTAGAATAATTAGAAGTCTATGTTATGTGCTGAGGGTATTTCAATAAGACGTAAGTCCAAGCAAGGTTTACAACTATGTTTTCAAGTTCCCCAGTAGTTAAAGGACTATGCTCATTGTCTATTTCAACTTGTGTCAGTTCAAATTTATTAACAACAACAAATTTGTAATATCACTGCATAATCATTTGAAAGTCTCAGGATCTATTATGATATTCTTTTTTTTATTCCAAATATTTGTAATTTTTGTCTTCTATATCTTTATTGACTTTTCTAAGAATTATTTTTTGACTTTGTTTATCTTCTTTATTGTATGTAAATTTTCTATGTTATTAATTTATGCTCTTATATTTATTATTGCCTACTTTTGGGGGATTTATTTTTTGTGCTTTTCCTATCTTTCTTACACACTTGGCACTTTGACTTTCACCCTTCTTTTAAACTATAGACCTTAATGTGAAAGATTAAACAATAAAACTAAAATGATAATGTAGGAATATAAGCATAACGGAAAAGGATTCTTAAACAAAAGCCAAAAACTTTAACACCAAATTAAAAATTGATAAAGAAAAGTTATTACATTAGCTGAATTGTGTTTATATTCTTTAAAAGAAACCATTGAGAGTGAAAAAGGAAGGTACAGAAAGGAAGAAGCTGTTGAAAATAAACACAACTAACAAATAATCTTATTTGAAATATATTAAGGACTACTAAAAATAAATCTTAGGAAACAAAACAATACGAAATACGGAAAAGAACTCAATCAGGTACATCAAAGAAGAAACTACTGAAACATTTAATAATCATAGAAAAATTTCTTCATATGTTAGTAATCAAAATTGTCAATTAAAATTACAATGAAATGAGTAGTTCACATTTACCACAAAGGCTAACAAGATTGATAATTTTACAATAACCATAGTTTGTAAAAGGAATTATGGATGTTATAATTATTGAATGGAAGATAGCTGCAGACAGGATATTTTCTAGCACAGGATACTGAGTTAAATATATGGTGTTTTGCCAAGAGTGAGAGATTTAATTCCATGAGAACTTTAATTCCAATGATCTTGCACTTCATCAGCAATCCTGTTTCCTTTCCTGCTGTCTTTTTGGAACTCTATATGAAATGCAGAAAGACAGAAGAGGAAACTTTGGGCCTCAAAAAGTATCATTTGTACAGAACAGGTATAGTTGTTCAGCATTCTTCATGGAACAAAAACTGGATTTCTGAGATAGGAAGAGGATGGTATAGCATCTGTAAAAAAAGGCTTTGATTTATTTTGGGACCACTGGTGGCTCAGACCGTAAAGAATCTGCCTGCAGTGAGGGAAACCCAGGTTCAATCCTTGGGTCGGAAAGATCCTCTGGAGAAGGGAATGGCAACCCACTCCAGTATCCTTGCCTGGAGAATTCCATGGACAGAGGAGCCTGGCAGGCCACAGACCATGGGATCACAAAGAGTTGGACATGACTGAGCAACTAACACTTTCACTTTTTCACTTTCATGATTATGAGACAAAGCATGAAACAGACAATTGTTATTTTTTCCGGTTCAATTTAATTGAGTTTATAGCCAGTAGAAATTCTTTCCAAGATATTGTAATAAGTTTTTGTTTATTTGTTTTAGCTTTTTGTTGTTCACATTTTGACATGTGTTGATATTATTTTCAGGTATCTATTTTTCACCTATTGTAATAGTCATACTATATTACTGAAATCATTTGTCTTTTTCACTAGACTCTTTAAGTTCCATCAAGGTAGGAGTATTAATATGTTTATTTTCTTGCTTATCATAATTTCTAGGCACAATAGAGATACTTGACTTTATTTATGAAGGAATAAATAGATCAATCATACATTCAATTTTATCATGAAGCTTTAAGAGAATTAGTCCATATTGACATTATATTCTAAAAGTTATATTATTAATATTCTTGGCATTCAAAGGAAGCACTCACATATAGCTGCATATATTACACACTTATAGTTGAATAATGTACAGTATTGCATAGAGTATATTGAAGCAAAAACATTCAGGGTTTCCTGAACATGGGAAAAGGTACACTACATTAGACAAATGATAAATTATCTATCTTGAATGAACAAGTTAAAAAGATTCAAAATATATAATAAAAGCTTATGCGTGTGTTCATCCTAAATCTCTTCAGTCGTGTCTGATTCTTTGCAACCCTATGGAATGTAGCCCTTGAATTTTGGACTATAAGTTATGGGCTTATTAAGCACAATAGAATGCTTCCCTGATGGTTCTAGTGGTAAAGAACCCACCTGCCAATGCAAGAGACATAAGGGATGCAGTGTCAATTCCTGGATGGGGAAGATCCCCTGGAGGAGGACATGGCAACCCACTCCAGTATTATTGCCTAGAGAATCCCATGGACAGAGGAGCCTGGAGGGCTGCAGTCAACAGGGCTGCAAAGAGACACGACTGAAGTTTCTTAGCAGGAATGTACGCAACATGATAGAGTAGTCAAACTTGTTTTATTAGGCACTGTTATGACTTAAGTAATATTGCAGGGAGAATTAATATCATAGCCATTAACATAATGAATTATGATTAGGCAGGAAAATGGGATGAAGGGCTTGTAAGAAAATAAAGAATTGGCGAAACATCAGAGAGAGCTTCCCTGGTGGCTCAGTAGTAAAGAATCTGCCTGCAGTGCAGGAGCTGCAGGAAACACAGTGCCATCCTTGGATTGGGAAGATCCCCTGGAGGTGATTCCATGTTAACCCACTCCAGTATTCTTGCCTAGAGAATCCCATGAACGGAGGAGCCTGACGGGCTACAGTCCCGAGAAGTGACTGAGCACACACGCATAGCATGAAAGATGTGGAGGGTGGAGGAAAAGGAAAGAGGAATTAAATATGGTTCCTGGCAAGTATATCATCGAGACTCAGGAAATTCTCTCTGCTGGGGGTTCTCTTTTCACTTTCCTGACTCTACGTGTGTTCTCCGACTACGGGGATTTATCTTCAGGTCTCTTTTATCTCTGTCCTCATCTGTTCCTCTCTCTCTGTTCCTCCAACTTCCTCTTTTTCTAATTCTTTCACACTTTCTTCATCTCTTTTCCTTACATTTCTTTATTATATTGTGTATTTTTCTCCTTCACTTGTCCCTTTCAATTTCAATTTAAGGTTGAAATTCATCCATGTTTCCTTCATTTAGTCAACAAGTCAAAAAATTAATTACCTATAACTATAACATGGCAAGGTTCTAGTTAATTAGAATGCAAGGATTAATAAGACATGATACTTTGCCTCAAGAGATTTTACCATCAAACAGTGATAAACATTCATTCATTTCTCTATTTATTCAATCATTATTTATTTACTGAGGATATATGGTTGAATAATACATGATCTATATCAGCAAGGAATTCTAAGTTTGGTCTAAGAATATTTAAAATACGTTTAGTCTTTATCATGATAATACGTGGAAGAATACAATCCACAGGGTTGCACTGATTCCAAAGGGATAGGGTTAGAGGTGGGGAAAGGAATATCATTATTTTTCTTCCCTATACCACTTTTATCTCAATGAGAAGGTATCATTTTATAATTTAACAAATATGATTAATAAAAAGTTTCAAATACAAAGTTATGATTCTGGATGTTTGTGTCTTCTCATTTCTCAGGGTCCCTTTGTCTTCACAATCACACTCAGTTATTATTAGTTTTATTTCCATGTACTTCAGTTCAGCTTTTCACCCTTTGATTCAGGGTCTATTAAGAGGGAAAAAAAAAAGTTTTGTCAGGCAATTTTAGTCTCATCATATTTCTACTCTCGCTTAAAAATTGTATTGTCTACAAAAAATTGTCATATATCTGCTTTTTTACTATGCCTTTATTTAAAATTTGCTCCAAAAATTATTGCTTTGGTGGTCAAATTCATCTTATTTATTTCTTGTGTCTTAGAAATTCTTTGAAATACAATGTCCTTTTTCACAAACATTTCAGTCAATAGTTAATAAGTTTCTTTTACATTTCTGTAAATTCTATGTAGCCGGAAACAATCAGTAAAGAATCTGCCTGCAGTACAGGAGACTCAGGTTCAATCCCTGGGGAGGGAAGATCGCCTGGAGGAAGGCATGGTTACCCACTCCAGTATTTCTGCCTAGAGAATCCCATGGACAGAGGAACCTGGTAGACTACAATCCATAGGGTCGCACAGAGTTGGACACGACTGAAGCAACTAAGCAGCAGCAGCTGGAAACAATAAGCTTTATTCTAGAACTCTGTACATCCTCTTCTCTCCCAATTACTTTTCATCTCTAAGAGAGACAGAGGTTTATCTTGACAAACTTAAGCTCTTAACAAGAAACCTGTCTGGGCTGAATGTGCAATCACTTCCATCACATCTTTCCTTTTCTTTTTTAAGCAGCTGCCCCCAAATTTCAACATTGAAATACAAATACATCATAATAAAGACATGCATTTCCAGGTTTCAGTGGAACTTCATGGCAAAGAACGTGTCTTCATAAATGTGTATGAGCAAGAGAAAGCATTGCAGTCTGACTGGCAAAGCATCGCTCTCCTTGTCAGATCTACAAGCTCCTCTGGTTTTGTCACCTCCCCACTACCAAATGTAATAAGTGCTGAGTCAAGCACACGGTTTGCTGTTGTAAGTGACACTGCACTGGTTTTCTTTACTCTTCGGAAGGATCTTCCCATGCCAAGTCAATTTGTAATGGCTTGAATCTTTCAGCAGTCCTTTGGTCTGACTCCAGAGTCCTTCTCAAATGTCTTATGAGGGTGACCTCTTCAGGTAAACGTCAATATCTCAGAAACCTAACCTAAAATCCAAGAGGCTTTTTCAGCATCTGAACTTTACTCTTGGGGCTCTACATAATGTTCTTTGAATCCATGGAGGGACTACTCGGTAACTTACTGATATGTGATCCAGTTTGTTTGGAAGCTTTCACTTATAGCCCCACAGAAGGACAGACACAGACTTGGAAGATGAGAGGCAAATGCGAGCTGGCAGTTCTACGGCCTCCAATTAAGATTTTTAAGTGAGGAGGCGGGAAAGGGGGGAACACAAGGTGTACAATGCCAAGAATGAAAATCAACAAATAAGGAGCAAAAAAATAATCCAGCACTTTCTTTGTCATAGTTAAAGAATCTCAAATGTGCAATGAATGTGGAAGAGTTTGTTACAGATGTGGGTGGAGGGAAGTGAAATGGGGAGACCATGATAACCAAGTGCTTCTAGAAACAAAAAAATATATAAATTCATTATAGAAAATTCATGAATCATAAAAGACACATTTTTGGGTTTTTTTAATACTAATACTTTAATACTCTTTAGAGTTAAGCTATCCTAATATTACTCTTACCTAATGTTATTTTCTGGCCCACTTTTGGTTTATTGATCTATATAAAAGTGAAATGCATTGATCAGAATTATAATCTTCTTTTAGACAACAATGTAACATCAATATTTCTCTGCTTAGGGTGACTGAAAAGTAGCAAGATGTAAGAAAAACCTTTTATCTCTCAAGAAACTTACTCTTTAATGAGAGAAAAGCCACTTCTATATTTAAAAATAAAAGATAAGAAAGATATAAAAGCAAGGTATATTCACTACCACCATTGTTTATAGGTTGAACACATGCATGCACATGCGCACATGCGTGCGCACACACATACACACATTCACACCGCTCCTTTCTAGATCATCCTAACTGTTAGCATTGTCATTGTTAACACCACTATATCTTCAATAATATTAAACATTTCCCATTTTCTTCTTTTAATTAGTAAACTTAATTTTTAAGAGCAATATTTTAGGTTTACAGAAAAACAGAGCAAGGACAGAGAGTTCCTATATATGCACTCCCAACCCCCAAGCGTCCCCTATTACCACCATTTTGCACTAGTGGGGTACTTTTATTACAACTGGTGAACTAGTATCAATATATTGTTACTAAACCAAATCCACAGTTTCCATTAAGACTCACTCTTTGTGTTGTAAATGCTATGGATTTTAACAAATGACTAATATCACGTACCTAAGATTTTATTAAACAGAACAGTTTCACAGCCCCAAGAAGCTCTTTTTTAAAAATTAATTTTTATTGGAGTATAGCTGCTTTGCAATGTTGTGTTAGTGTCTACTGTATAGCAAAATGAATCAGTTATCTGCTCTCTTTTGAACTTCCTTCCCATTCAAGTCACCACAGTGCATTAAGGAGAGTTCCCTGTCCTATACAGTAGGTTCTCATTAGCAATCTGTTTTATGCATAGTATCAATAGTGAGTGTGTATATATATACATATATATATATATATATATATATATATATATATATATATATATATATATCAGTCCCAATCTCTCAATTTCTCTCACCCCTTTTCCCTCTGGGTATCCATATGTTTGTTCTCTATGTCTGTGTCTCTATTCCTGTCCTGTAAATAGGTTCATTAGTATCATTTTTCTACTTGCCACATATATGCATTAATATATAATATCTGTTTTTCTCTTTCTGATTCACTTCACTCTATATGACACTCTCTAGGCCCATCGACATCTCTACAGATGGCCAAGTTTTGCTCCTTTATATAGAAAAAACATTGTTAAACCTATCTCCTGTGTGCCGTGGAAGTATGTTTCTTATAGTAAGTAATCAACAAGATGTGGAACGGCTAGGGCACTGGATATGCCCTTTAAGAAACAATTTTAATAAAAACTGCATGTTTTCTCCAAAATAGACACATGAGTCTTACACTCTAACCAGCTGTTTGAGAGTATTTATTTCCCTTTGCTGTTTCCAATATATTACTAAATTCTGAAATTTTTGCCAGAGGGCTATCTTTGTTTAGTTGGCATTTCCCCCAGTTACTGGTAATATCGAGCATCTTTTCATATGTGTAATTGACTACTTATGTTTCTTTTTATGGTCATTGCATTTTTTATATAATTTGTTGATGAATTGGGGTTGAGTACTTTGTAATTTTCTTATTAATCTTTAGGGTTTTTATATACTCCAGATATTTATCCTTGACTGTTAGGTAAGTTGAAATATTGCATTTCAGTTGCTGCTTGTTCTTAACTTCACTTGTAATGTCTGTTATTGCACATAAGTTTGAGTGAAAAATAAAGATAAAGAGGAAGTCTAGAACCTAACATAGTAAAATGGCAAGTGGTTGGGAGTGGGGGATGGAAGCCAAGAAAATAAAAACATATGCGATGGTCCTAATTTGGCAAAGAGCCCATCCTTGTTCTGGTGACTAGTTTTCTCTTGATTTTCTGAGGATCTTAAGCCATATTTCCCCCCTTTTTCTTCTTTAACTTTCTGCAAGTGAATTTCATTTGGTTTTTCTGCCACCCAACCATGCCGTTCCATGAGATGTGCCCCTGCTGTTCAGATTTCCTCATTCAGAGACCCTGTCGTCTGTATTTGATGCTCTATAAAGAACTGTGCACACTCACAGCTCTCTATAAATAATTGAAAGAGCAATAATTTGCATATACAGTGGCCTGTAATTGGCTGTGATATACTCACTGGTAATTTTGCATGAGGGATGCTCCAGTAAAATAAATTGTGCTTGTCTGTGTTTACTCTGGACAGGTGAAGTACTATGTGGCATGCTGAATTTTTATATCAAGTTTTAATTAGGTCATCTCGCTTGAGTTACCAAAATAACCTGCTCTCCCCAATAATGAGAATGGAATTTATTTAGAAATGAATATCAATGACTCATCTCTATATTTCAGATTCGGAGAAAACTCTTCTCGGTAATAGATTCAAGTTAAATATTTTGCATCCTAATCTAGTCAGGCTTACTGATTGATTCTCTGCCAAGAAGAGCCCCTGCCAAGCCAGAGAAGGGAGATATTGAGGTCAGGACTCCGTTGCATACCCAAGAGAGCACGTGGAACCCGCTCTGCAGGGCTGCAGGGAGTGATCAACCTTCTCCTTTTCTGTAAATGTCCCTCCAGCCAGCAGTAGGTCAGATCGGAGGAGAACATACCTCCAACACCAACTCACTTTTGGCGCATTACATTTTCACTAGGTGAGTCCTCTGTTTCAAAATGACAGGCTTTTCCTTTTTTTCACAGAATAAACCTTTTTGAAGAAAATTCTTTGAAGCTTATTAGTTTCAGTTTGGTGCAAGTCAAAGCATGGAGGATGCTAGGAAGAAGTAGTTTTAAGTTACACTAATACTTTTTATTATTGTGATCATAATTTTTAACCTCACAAAGGACTTTTCTTTGTATTCTTACCCCAATCAACCAAGGCAAGCCCCTCCAAAGAAGCAATGATGGTAATATTGTTCAAAAGGCTAACTTACAGTTTGCATGTGCTTTGAGGCCTAGCCTAGTCATTTCATGTCTGAAATGATGTGTCTCTGAAACATGTGCAAGGCACACCCAACACACACAAAAATAAGAGAATGTGCTCTCAGTGCTTTATAATCTTAGATTCTCTGAGAGACATCCTTTCATAGATATAAGACAGGAAGGCAGTATCCAAATTAAGAAGTTATTGGAGAAGGAAATGGCAACCCACTTCAGTGTTCTTGCCTGGAGAATCCCAGGGACAGGGGTGCCTGGTGGGCTGCTGTCTATGGGGTTGCACAGAGTCGGACACAACTGAAGCGACTTAGCAGCAGCAGCAGCAGCAGCTCAGAATTAAGTCAGTGATTCTGCCTTGAAAATGTGTATTCGCATGGAAACAGTAGGTATCAAGATTTCCTAAGCTTTGTTGGATCTATGACTTTCCCCTTGAAACACAGCCACCGGGTTAGAAAGGCGATGAGAGTAAAGTTCCATCTTTTTCAAAGATAAGAGTAAGTTCCATCAAAAAATGTCAGGCAGACATGATTTTGTAGATATTTGTACCAGGAGTTCTGGCAAACACTGGTCATGTGGAATGAGGGCTGTGAAGGAGAGAAAGGTGGGGTGGGTAACAAGAGGATTATATGTAAGAAAAAATGTGATGCAGAGACAGGACGTGTGCAGGAGAATTCCCTCAAATATCAGAAGGATGTTCCAAAGCTGCTGGGCGGGCAAAGAATAACAAACATCCTACATGAAACTAAATCTACCTAAATAGAAAAATAGTTAAATAAACTACATGTATGTGTATTATTTATAACATATATATATATAACATATGTATAAATAAATTATATACATATAAGTATAAATTATATATATATAGATTATATTATATAGATCATATATAGATTATATTATATAAATTATATGTAGACTTGGAGAAGGAAATGACAATCCACTCCAGTATTCTTGCCTGGAAAATCCCATGGACAGAAGAGCCTGGCGGGCTATAGACCATGGGGTCGCAAGAGTCAGACAAGACTTAGCGACCAAATCACCACCACCATCTATAGACTGTATTATATGTTATATATATAGAAAGAGAAAGATATAGATGTGCTTCCATAGGATATGAGATCAACTAAAAGTCACATTTTAAAAACATTTAATAGCATGATGCATGAAAAAATATATGACAGCATACAGATATAAAACTACAAATATAGAATAAAACATGTAGAGAAAAATATTAGAAAATATAACAAGACACTAACCATGGATAAAAAGGTGAAGTTTTTACTTTCATTCCTTTTGTATTTTATATAATTAATACACATCACTTTATAATGAAAGTTGCTAAAGAATCGATACTTTCAACTTGTGGTGCTGGAGAGGACTCTTGAAAGTCCTTTGGACTGCAAGATCAAGCCAATCAATCCTAAAAGATATCAACCCTGAGTATTCATTAGAAAGACTGATGCTGGAGCTGAAACTTCTATACTTTGACCACCTGATGCAAAATGCCAACTCACTGGAAAAGACCCTGATGCTGGGAAAGATTAAGGGCAGGAGGAGAAGGGGGTGACAGAGGATGAGCTGGTTGGATGGCATCACTGACTCAATGGACATGAGTTTGAGCAAACTCTGGGAGGTAGTGAAGGACAGGGAAGCCTGGCGTGCTGCAGCTCACGGCATCACAGAGTCAGACAGGACTTAGCCACTAAACAACAACAACAAAATTAAAAGCCTAGCTCCTTATGGGTTTACAGGCATAAATAGGTTATCATTACATTTACCTGGGCAAAGCACAACAAGTCTGCTTGAGATGCTCAGCTCTGACCACAGCCAATAAATACCTGAAAAGGGAGAAAAGCATCTGCTGCCAATCTACCCACATGTCTGGCTGCCAAGACCTTTTTATCCAAACTTTTCTTGAAAAGAAATGTGACATTCAGTAGCCTCCATATTGTTGCCTTTTTCATCTTTCAGCACTCAATAACCCAGTTTCTGCTCTCACTGTTCTGTGGAAAGACCCCTCAACCAACTGCTGCTGCTGCTGTTACTAAGTCGCTTCAGTCGTGTCCGACTCTGTGCGACCCCATAAACGGCAGCCCACCAGGCTCCGCCGTCCCTGGGATTCTCCAGGCAAGAATACTGGAGTGGGGTGCCATTGCCTTCTCCGCCTCAATCAACTACCAAGCAGCAAATCAAATCTCTTTTTTCCCACTTCTTTAACATTCTCTTGGTGTTCTATTTTTCAAAATCTTCTAAGGATATAAGATGTAACCTCTATTTCCATGTCTCTGTGACATCACACTCTCCAGGTCTTCCTTTGACCCATTTATTAATTTTTGTTTGTAAATGCACATTTATTTGGGGTTCTACTCTATTCCAGAAATATCTGTGAGCAAGCCTTTGCCCTAACAGAACTTACCTGATGGGGAAGGTGGAGAGGGATGTTAAAAAAGTAAGTAAAGATAGACACCAAGCGATTTCATTTCCTATTTCTGAACCTGTCTGGTGCTGCATCATAGGCCTCTCTCATTTACCCTTGGTATTTTTCAGGTTTCTCTCTTTATGCCTCTTCTCATTCTTCACACTTTTCTATCTTTTCTCATGTTTTCTACTAATCTGTTTAGTCTTGATCTCACCCCAGTGTTCATGTATACAACTGTCCATCCACAGATAGCTCTACCTACACATCTGGCACTTGTCAAAAGCAAGAAATGTCAAGATAAATTCATCATCTTCCACTTTAAACCTGTCTGTGCGAGGGTATCTCCACCTCCAGGCAGCCTACCTTGCCTGAGGAGTACAGGATAAACATGCAGAAGGTCGGCAATGATCGTTCCTGGCGTCTCTAATCTCCCAAGGTACCAAATTAATGTCTTCCAGTAGAGATAATTTGGCTTCCATCTCTGAAATAATCCAGAGCATAAGCACCATGACTTCTTTATTCTAAAATATATATATATGAATACATGCGACATGAACCACACACATGTACACAGTCAGGCTTCCCAGGTGGCACTAGTAGATAAGATCCCACTTGCCAATGCAGGAGACATAAGAGACATGAGTATGATATCTGGGTTGGGAAGATCCCCTGGAGAAAGGACCGGCAGCCCACCCCAGTATTCTTGCCTGGAGAAGCCCACAGAGAGAGGAGCCTGGGAGGCTCCAGTCCCTAGTGTCGCAAAGAGTCAGACATGACTGAAGCGACTTCATACGACTTCACACACATGCACACTAAATTCTTTGAGGTCAGGTCAAATTCCCATATTCCAATATAATTCTATTAATTTGAGGACCCAGGTGTTCAAAACAAGATGTTAACATCAGAAATCTTGGTTTTAGATCCCCTTCACACCTATAATTCAAGTTAATATCAGATTCTGAGCACCATGGCATCTCCCTTAGGACCAGATGCACACCAGACCCGCAATCGATGTTTGTATTAAGAGATTAATTCTTCTGTTTCCTGAGAGATCCACTGTCGTGAGGCTGCTGATGGCCTGCTCAAGAAAGCAAGCAAGACTGGTAACTTGTTTCCTATTTCAACATAGGGTTTTGCATGTTTTTGCTGGGAAGTAGGGGACAGATATATCCCTTTGAGTAAACATTATGTGATGTGTTTTCTGCACTTACTTCTTGGCTTTGCTATTGTCAAAGATGATTTAAGATCTCTTTTTTTGTTGTTTGTTTCTTTGCTGTTTTCTTTAATGGCCATTTGTCCATCAGGGAAATGTATTGTATTTTCCACGGTCTATTCTTTACCTTTCCCTTTCTTAAAAAAAGGGAAGCAGCCTAACGTGAACTGGGCTGACACTGGCACCCGAGTCCAGCTTGGCACAGGTTTCCACCCAGCTCCCTGGCAGCCTAGCATGTCCGTGGTCTGGCTGGATCAGCTGACAGTCCCACGTGCAGCTGAGTCTGGCTGAGGGGAGATGCTGTCCATTTTCAAGAAAGCAAAGGTAAAGCTGCCACAGTCTGTGGTCCCAGTGCCGGCCAGAGGCAATCTGTACCCCGCTGGTGAGAACCTGCTCTATCCTGTCCTCTGAAACCTCTTCTTCTCTAGCTGGAGAACGCTTACAAGGTGAAAGGTGAACTCCATGCATATTTTAGAGAATAAGTTTATTACAGCTCTTAAGAGTCCAAATTCAATCTGTATCATCACCTTCCCAAAGCACTTCTGCTCTCCCCTGCAAACTTCTGCATCCACTTTCACTCTGATCAAGGTGAAACTGAGGCTTCCCAGGTGGCTCAGTGGTACAGAATCTGGTTGCCAATGCAGTAGATGCCAGTTCAGTCTCATGGTCAGGAAGATACTCTGGAGAAGGAAATGACAACCCACGCCAGCATTCTTGCCTGGGAAATCCCATGGACAGAGGAGCCTGGTGGGCTATATAGTCCATGGCATCACAAAAGAGTGAGACATGACTTAGTGACTCAAACAACAACAAAAGTGAAACAAACACCCCATTCCTTTCACAAACCCAGTCCGTTTTCTCTTTCCACAATCCCCTCAATATTTTCATCCGCATCACTGTTTTTCTCTCTCTCCTCTTCGCAGCCAGGAGAAGAGAGGCTTGGGAAGGAAGGTGTGAAACAAGTCTCATCTGCTTTTGCTACTTCCAGAACAATAAAAACTCTCACAACAATACCCACAATAATGAAGAAACCAGGCCAGAAAAAACCTCTAACTTACATTCGGGGTGTTTTAAACCCCAGCACTGATCAGAGCTCATTGAGAGATGGGGATGATAGTCACACACACAAATGAGGGTAAGAACTTTTGAAAGCATTTCTTAGAAAAAAAAAAAGAAAGGAAAGAAAGAAAAAGAAATTCACCAGTTCTGACAGAAATTCACAAACACAGGAAGTGGAGCAGTGATTTGCTAAAGGTGTTGTTGTTTGTTGGTTTATTTTTCTCCATCACTCCCCTTTTGGGGAATCACTGTGTACCCACGGCAGCCCCAGACAAAAGGAACAGGGCAGGTTTTAGAGGCTTCGGAACAGGGGGACTAAGGAGGCGAGGGAAGAGAGGAGCATGATTGATGGAGTTCTGGTTGGCTTATAAAGGGCAGCCGGGAGTGCAGAGAAATAATCAGGGAAAAGGGCGTCCCGTGCTGGCTTTCTCAGAGGGGCGAAATGAATCCGGCTCCTCTGCATTATTAAGTTGTCAGGCGGGCTGATGATGAAAATCTGAAGGTCAGGCATAACAAGAAGCACCTTATGGGGGGGTCACGACCTTTCTGGAAGTGCTACACTCATGTTTATCTGCACCTAACCCTTATCCACAATTCTTCATTTGATAAGAACATTGGAGGGGGGAGGCTGGGAGGGGTGTCTCCTCATATGTATAAGCAGTGAGCGAAATTAGGCTTCCCGTGAAACTGATGGTGGAGGCTCAATTCACAGTGAAAGATAATAAAACCAAAAGGACACACGAGGGATGCAGGCAGAAATTGTTCGCTACAGTGGAACTCAATAAAGGGAACAAGAGCTTCCCTAAATGACAAATTTGGTACAGTGGTGCTAAAATCAGGATTCTCCCTGGAATTGAGGCAGCAATTCACGCCCGGCAGTACCACTTCTTATTTACTTTGGAGATCCTAATGGCCTGGGGAGGGGTGGGAGGGGCGGTGGTGCTTTGCGGGAATGTTTATTTCTTGATCTGCTTGTTTTAAGTCAAAGACACGAGGTGAAGGACGATCGGACAGAAATGCGCGATTTGATAGTAATTTTGTTTGTTTCCGAACTGGCAGCGGAGCCGCAGGTCTCAGGGCATCTTGTCTGCATGTGCTGGGGCTGCGAGTTTGTAGTTTTCGCTGAATTCCCCCCCACCCCCTAGGTGTTCTCCACTTCTTGAGAACTGAGGAAGTGCTTGGGATTCTCAGCTGGGACTCATAGACCAAACCTCTCACTGATCACAAAAATAAACATATCACTTGTAAAAATAACACTGGAACGATTCACAACCTACAACGCAGGCTTCTATTGACACTTCCAAATCGAGTTGTTTATCCCTGTCTGTAAAAGGAGCATTCTTCAGATTTAGAGTTTTTGGCAGCCGTGTGTGTAAAACACTGCATTTGCAAAATCTCTTCTAAAATGCAGATATATTTGTAATTGTACAGAAAGGGGAACGCTTGGTAAAATGAGGACAGAAGCAGTTTACCTGTGGAATAAAAAGTGAATCACTCTGAAAGCTAAGGACTTCAACCTTTCCAGAAAAGAATTCTCTAAAATGTGGAAGGAAGGAATATTTTCTCTACTGCTCTTATGTATTTTTTGCTTATGTCTCTTTTAAGGGGTAAAACCTGATTTTCAACAAGGTACTTTGAGATAGTTCATTTGACAAAATAAGTAGATTGTGACTTGAGTGGATGATATTCAATTTGGGTTTACATTCTTAAGTAAAAGGAATAAGCTGGGACTTAAAAAAAATATTTTGGTCAGGTTCCTTAAGTTATCTCCATAAGCTACTTGCCATCCCTCTGCCAACTCATATGTACAGAAACATTATCCCAATAGATAAACCACAGATAAACTAGGAGAAAAACTCCATTTTAGTTTCTCAATTCTCATCTTTTATTTTATGTTATTTTTTTGTGGTGCTGTGTGGCATGTAGGATCTTAGTTCCGTGACCACGGATCTAACCTACATCTAACCTTCCTGCATTGGAAGTGCTGAGTCTTAAACACTGGACTGCCAGGGAAACCCTAGTTTCTCAATTCTGTGCAGGAATAAAAATACAGGTTACATATATAACTTGACCTGGACATCACTCACAGCCTATACATTTGAAGATTTCATCTGTGCTTTTTGCCTCACAGGTACCTCCCCTGTGTAGCTGAGACAGAATCTTTACCTTCCTGCAAGTGTGCATATGAATGTTTGTTTAAAAATTGGATTCCCTCTATAAAAATAACATCATAAAATAAAGGGAAATAGGAATATTTGGTAGCAATATTACACTGAAACATTTTTTTTCTTTCTTTCTCTCTTTTTTTTTTTTATCCTTTGTCCAGAAGGAAAGAAAAACAGGCTTGTAATTGATGAGATGCTTTGGTTTAGGCAACATTGACCCAGAAACCAAGGTAACAAAGTGAGCCCATTATTGCAGGGTGGCTGCCACATTAGGTTACACCAAGGGATGACTTTACTTGCAGAATGGAACAGGTGCTAAGAGATGAACCCACAGGAATAGTCCTTCTGCAATTGTTTTAAATACAAAACAATCCTTTTTGTTCTTTTGTAGGCTAAAGTAAGTGTGCCATCTGGAATGTATTTTCTATTAATACTGATCAGGAAATATTAACATTACTGGTTTGCAATTCAAACATATCTTTAAAAAGTCACAGTTCAGCTTGCCATGAGCTCCATTTGTCAGAATGCATCCGTATAATGAGCCAAGATGTCTTTAGGGCTAGGGGTGAATTTTCCAATAACTTTGTGAATGATCAACCACCCGTCACAATGTGACTACGTGGAATGTCACAAATATTAACCACACTTTTGGTTTGCAAGGAAGAAGAATAAATTTTTATTTTGTAATGGTCTTGTTTTTCAGTCTATGGATTTCTTCTTAAAAAAAGTAGATTTGAACTTGTCTGCAATAAAAGATATGTACACATTAAACAGAATTAGATCAAAAACATCAGCAAATGAAATTGAACATACTAAAACTGATGTCATTATCAGCTGGTGACTTTGAACGTGTAAGAAGAGACTGGATCTCCACCTCCTGGCTGATGGTTTTCTTTATGAGTCTCAGCTCTTGCTTTCACTGACTCATGTTTGCAGTTCGTTTTGTCTGACCTCAAAATATTCTTTTGATCAGATTGTATCTGTGGTTCTGGAGCCATGATTCTCCATTCTCCTAGGCTTGGACCTAGCTACCTATGACATTCAGAAGTTTGTTTTAAAGTGTGTGACATTTGATTGAAAGGAAGGGGCCCAGTGTATTAAACCATGATACTCAGGGTACGGTCTATGGATGAGCAACATCCATCCCTTGACTGACCACAGGCACTGAAGTTTGTTAGAAATTTGGAGAATCTAGATCCCCTCACCCAAGAATGGCATTTTAAACAAGATCTGAAGTGATTCATAAGCACATTCTAGTTGGACTGAAGTAGATGCCATTTGGCATTTGGGGGCCTCATTTGGCTGAATCAAGGGTCAGCCTAACCTTGATGACATAACATTTCCAGATGCCTCTGCCTCAATGGTACAATTATCCCCAGGGACCAAAACTGACAAATGCATGGACTTTCTCTACTTGTCTTCCCCAGTAGAGAAGAAAGCATCAGAACTGAGGAGATGCCAAGGAGAGTTCTTGGGGAATCACAAATCCCTAGAGAAAAGAAGGGCTCTATTTCTCATAATGTGTTTACTCTAAAGGTAACTAATAACACAGGCTTCCCAGTTGGCTTAGTGGTAAAGAATCCTGCCAATGCAAGAGATGTGGGTTCAATCCCTGCATAGGGAAGATCCTCTGGAGGAGGAAATGGCAACCCACTTCAGTATTCTTGTCTGGGAAATCCCATGGACAGAGGAGCCTGGCAGGCTACAGTCCATGAGGTCACAAAGAGTCAACATAACTGATCAACTAAGCAAGCACACACGCAGCTAATAACACATAGTCCAATGGCAAATACCTGTAGGAGTGTAGGAGTGTAGGAGTGTGAGTCAGTCATGTCCAGCTCTTTGCGATCCCATGTACTGTAGCTCTCCAGGATCCTCTGTCTGTGGAATTCTCTAGGCAAGGATACTGGAGTTGGTAATCATTCCCTTCTCCAGTAGGACTTCCAAATCTAGGGCTCGAACTCTGGTCTCCTGTACTGCAGGCAGATTCTTTACCATCTGAGCCACCAGGGAAGCCCCCAGGAAATACCTGTGCATCAGGGTAATTGTAAGTTGTAATAACAATAATAAAAACAAAAACTCTTTCTTTGCATCAGAGATGCTCAAAGAATAATGCCTTCTGTTCTCATGACACCTGTTATTAGCTGCTTTTTTCTTTCCTTAACTTTGCAGAGGGCAAAAATACTCTCTGTGTTTTTAAAGATACTGGAAGTGATTGCCACCTCTCAGGGTATCTTTATTTTATTTTCACCTCTGCGAGCCAACTCTACTGTGACTTTTTATTGCTGCCTTTTTTTTATCCATTTGAAATTTCATAGGCCAATCGATTCAAATCCATTTTAAATCTCAATGGGCTGGAGCTTGGCATGTGAGTTTGTTGGCCAGGTGCAAGCTTCTCTTCAAAATATGACAAAAGTCATGGCTGAAATATAGAGCGGCAAAAATGTAGGAGAGTTTTGCCAAGTTGCAGCCAAACAAGGCTGACTGTTATTAGCAAGGGGCAGAGGGGCAAACCGGGGAGGAGGAATGTGGGCAGTGTGCCCTTTGCATAATGATCAATCTAGTTTTTTTTTTTTTAAAGAACACGCCACTACCATTCATTCTTTGAGCTTTTACAATTTTTCCATTAATAAAAACATAACTCGGAGAACTAGCAATGCATTAAACAAATAAGAGAGGTGAAAATGGAAATATTTTAATGATCTTTAGCCCAGTGTTCAATCCCTTAGAACTTCTATCCCAAAGACACCTCCAAATTCAGTTTCCACCACCAAAGCATGAAGCCTGACTATGGCACTTGCAGTTTATGTACCACTGAGCAGATGCTGCAAAATAAAGATGAAACAGTTGCTGGTTCATCTTAGATAATCACGGCAGATTAAGCAGTAGTTTCATTACAGTGTTTTTACTATGCATTATTTTTACTAGGCAGCGTCCTTTGAAATAATGGGAATTGATTTCACAGATCTTTTGCATATTACTGATGCTCAGTAATGTTGCCGAGTAAAACCTTTTCCATCCTGCCGCTGTGAAAAGGGACTAATTGGGGAAGAAGAAGGTCCCCCCCATGGAAGGCTCTCTCTTCCGCAGATTTGAAGCTGGGAATCAATTGAGCCAGGGAAACTATATGTGGGCCTTTGTGGTTTTAGCAGCTGGAGCTTTGTGTCCTGATTTAGCTGACCTAAAATTCACATGCTCCCAGATCACAGAGCGTCGGCTGTACTGCCCTTGGTTTCCCCTTCTTGGCCCTCAGCTCCCCCCTCCCACCACTGTATTTCTCCTGCTGGATAATAAAACAAAATGGAGATGAACTGCTGGTGAACCAGGAGGCCAGAGAATGAATGCAGAGACAGAGATCACCGGTGTCTTCTGCCGTCAGACACAAATCTTAAAACGCATTTGATTATTTACCTTGACTTTGGGTCCCTGGGTGTGCATTTCATCTCTACCTGGCTGTTTGGCTTATTTCCCCAAAGAACTTACCTGAAAACATATTCTCTAACAGACATGTGGATAGAAGATAGAACTTTTTTCTCTCCAAAGTCGTCTCTGTCACTGGTCGACTTGGCAATAACAGTTTCATTCCTCCTAGAAATCATTTTTATCGGAAGCCTCTTTTTTTTTTTTTCCTCCTCTGAAGCCTTCGTCCTTAAGTCATTTCCTCTTGCTGGGAGTGTGAGATCTTATGTGTTTGGGGAAAGAACGGTGAGAGGAAACAGGCCATCTGGTCTCCGCTGCAGTGCCTTATCCCAGTTTAGCTACAGGACTTAGGCAAGACAGTGAACTTTGCTTGTACCTTGCTTCTTTTCTATATAACTTTCTCTTTCAAGTGATTAAGGCCTCCTTCACCTTCATCACTGTTACCTTTGAGGAGTTCCACTATAAAAGCTAAACTCCCATGTAAAAATTCATTTGCATCACATTATCAACACTGTATCCAGGCCAGGCTGTCCTGAGCTGAACACGTTAGGAAAAAGCTGGAAGATTTACTCATTTTATGTGTCAAATTCTGAAAACAGGACATGGCAAGGTTTTTTCTTCCATTTAGGATGTGAAAATATTTCGGCTGTGAAAGCATATAACACATGAAAATGTTTTAAATGATAAAGTTGGAAGGATTCAGTAGCAAACATTCTAAAATGATTTGAAGTATAATTTGGGTGAGAGAAATCTGTTTCTGTACACTTCAAGGATAAAATGATCAGCAACGCCCCGGGAATATCTGTGGTCCCATAAGGCTTTGCAGGGAGTTCAAAGTCAATTAGTTCTATCCAGGGTTACAACTGCAACAGTTCAATAATAGCTATGGAAATTTCCCAAAATATGCCCCCTAAAATACTAAGTCAGTGATATGTTAATGGTTATTCTAGACACACATGTTCATGCACATGCACGCACGCACGCGCTCGCACACACACACACACACACACACAAAGTTTTCATGGTGAAAAACAGTTTGGAAGAATTTGAGATGAAATATACTTAAGATAGTTTTTGATTGCAACATGTTTAGAGCTTTTTATCTGCAGATGTTCACTATGAATCTCCTTGAGAAAGATTGCCCTCACAGCATCTTTACAATGTATATGACCATTAACTCTTTGTGGGGAAACACCAGTTAATGCCTTAACCAAACCATGCATCTCAGAACACCATTTATTAAACACAGATATAAATTCAGCCTGTTGGAATTAAATAGAAATACAGATTGAATGGGACTCCTAAACATTACTTTAAATAGATGAAATTCAAACATCTTGAACAATGTTTTTTTAGGCAAATCTCTTATTTACTATTTTATATCATTGTCTTTTTTGATAAGGAAAGGCTGTCTATAGATAACAGCTTAGTGATGGGCAGTTTTAAGAGGCAAATAAAGATGGTGCATGCATTAACTTTTTGGCATAACTCTTGTGAGTTATTATAGTATTAATAGCCTGTCATGAGGAAACACCACTATATCATTTCAACCAAACCACCTATTACACATAGATCAGTCAAAATTTTAATAACATCAAAATATTCTCCATTCTCCAAACTCACCATGGACTTCTCTGTTGTCCTGCCTTGATTTACTAAAAGGTTTTTTCTAAAACCCCCTTCACCATTATGGCCCCTTTTTCAAATCCTCTTCTTCCTCCAAGAACCATGCCAAATGCTAGGACGATTCCTTTTATCTTCTTATAACTACTCTTTTTCTCTGGTTCTCAGCAGTTTGTACTGCTACTGATATTGGACATATATTTCCTCTTTTTATGCTTAGCTCTTAGTATTATTTAAATTCCCATTCCTTAAGCATTTTTCTAAGCTTATCACAGTGCTCAATTGCTGTAAAGGATCTCATTAATATGCAATCTATGCAAAGAGGAGTACCTATCTGTCTCTCCTGCATCACACCACCTCTACCCCTCTCTAGTCACTCTCTAATAAAGAAGGGGATTTAATGAAGTTTGCTGAAATAAATGGACTGTACTAAAATTGATTTCAAATTTTGTGACTAAATGTCTGAGTTGATGGTATGCAATCTTTCCAAGTTTCTTTCGCCTTGGCCAATGTCCTGAAAGTATCCTGCATAAACGTTTTGCTGTGCTCACCGAAGTTTTTTGCTACTGTTGTTCTAGACACTCTTTTAGCCCTGAGAAACCAGGAGAAATTGATGAAGGATATTCCTCTCCAGCATGGCACATTCCTCTTGAGGACCAAAGATTTATTCCTAGGGTTGCAGGAACCATTTTTGGAAAAGCAGCATTCTCTGTTTGATTCCAGATTTGCAGAGATGCCATCTCTTGGTTTATATGAACTGAGTTAAAATTACCCCTCTACTTCGGCTCACTTGTGTTGAGGATCTGTAATGCATCAAGACTTATGTGAGACATCATGGGTACAAAGTTAATTGAGACATCTCAGTGGAGGCTAATGGTGAAGACCTATAGATAAAGACATTATTTCAACAAAATGTAATAAATTCTAAAGCTGAAGTATGTACCAGATGCTACCTAAGTTCAAAAAGAGCCATTTGCCCCAAAATGAAGTTTTAAAAACCCAAAGTAATCCCTGTTTCTGGGCTTCCTGGGTGATAAAGAATCACCTACCAATGCAGAAAATGTGGGTTCAATCCCTGGGTCCAGAAGATCCCCTGGAGAAGGAAATGGCAACCCATTCCAGTATTCTTGCCCAGGAAATCCCATGGACAGAAAAGTGTGGTGGGCTATAGTCCGTGGAGTCGCAAGAGAGTTGGATATGACTGAGCAACTAACTAAAGGACCAACAAAAACAAAAATCCTGGTTTCTACCACCCTTGGACTTCTTGGTTATGTTTATACCTAAAATAAAATTAGGGGAATTAAGTTTTTGGCTTCTCATATCTCTCCTTGGAAAACTTCTACACTGATAAAACTCAATAATATAGCCCAGTCCTAGAAGTTTGTCTTTAGTAGTTTCTCCAATTGAAGTGGGCAGGGAGCTAATTTTCATTCAGCTGGAATCAATTTTTTCTACTCAAGTCCATTCACTAGAATTAATCGTTTCGGAAGAAGCTCAATTTTGCTGGAAAATCCAGAAAAGATTTTAGTTACAGCTCCACATAATAAAGCAATTGTGTAATTAGTAATACATTTGTCACTCCTTTAGAGAGTGGAAAAAAAAGTAACACATGTGTGGCTTTAGTGTAAATCCTGACAGTGGAGACTTTTTTTCCAAGGGAATTATACTATTATACCATAAAAATGTCAAGGCACAAGTTTACTGTTCCTACTAATATTCTAAAATATTCTCTTTGGCTGACATCTCTGTCAATTAAAATTAAACAAAATTGCATTCTGCCATCCACACTTCAAGGAGGAAGCTTTCAGTTTTATGGCTGTTCTTTGAATTGATTTTTAAGATGGCATCTGTAAAACGTGGCTGGAACAAGATGAGGTGGGATGAATCTAAAGACCAGTCAATTCAAAAAATGTTTTTAAAGATCGTGAATTGACAGGCAGAATAGACTGCACATGTCTCCAGGTTTGTCAACGATTAAACTACATCCAGCAATTCTTTTGAATGGATTGTTTGTCCTGATATAATTCAGTGCCAACATGCTTCTGACTTGTTTTGGGTTTACAATATTTTTACAGAGAGTAACATAAACAAGGAAGCTGGTGAATGTTGCTTCCAGTTACTCAGTTCGCACAGATTTGGGAAGAGTCCTCCTCCTGGTGTTTCCCACAGAGCAGCACTGTGAACGTGCTTTCTCACGGGACTGTGGTTCTCTGGGAGGACAGGCAAGAGCCATGTGGACAGTGGATGCTTTTGGCAGGATGAGGCTGCCAATAAAATCTTCAGGGAGATCACCCTCTGTGATAGGAAGAGGAGCAAAGTAAAATCTCCATTACAATTCCCCTAAAAGAAATTGAAGAAGCCATCTTTAGGCTCAGCCCTCTGATTGCCAAACTTTAATGTGAAATGTTTTATGAGTGCATTTAATGCAAGTATTATTTAATGATCCAGAGTTTCTTAGAGCCAAAGTAATTCCTTCATTCTTGGTTAAGCACCTTTTGGAAACTCAGTATGCCTTTTCAGGTCACCTGGTTACCACTTAAAGGAAAGAGATAATATCCTAAGCAGTTTAAAAGGGTTTGTGCCCTTTACAGCAGGTTCAAAATGGTATTCTGGCTTGGCTGCTGTCTTGAGTAATTCGTGGGGTTGTGGAGGGTAGAAGTGTGGCTTGGAAGATCGGTATTCTTCATGGGCGTATGCTTTGTCTAGACACAGAGGAAATGGTACTCAGGAAAAAGCACTAAGGATTGGGGGAATCTTTCTTCCTTGCTTTAAATGGAAGAGACAGGACTATTTAGGAACAGTATTTGGGTGTATTTAGGTCTTGTAAAAAAGGATGGCATCTTTCTCAGTGGTCATGTGTAAACTTTCATGAATTCTAATTCTAAGGGAGCAGCATCATCATGTTCAACTTTCCTGTTTCTTTTCTTTTTTTTTTTATGAATTTCCCATTCCTGGCATATAGTAGCATGTAGTATAGGCTTCTTAAATATTTTTGAAAAGAAAGTCCATCTAGTCAAAGCTACGGTTTTCCAGTAGTCATGTATGGATGTGAAAGTTGGACTATAAAGAAAGCTGAGCACTGAAAAACTATTGCTTTTGAACTGTAGTGTTGTAGAAGACTCTTGAGAGTCCCTTGGACTGCAAGGAGATCCAACTAGTTCATCCTAAAGGAAATCAGTCCTAAATATTCATTGGAAGGACTGATGCTGAAGCTGAAACTCCAATACTTTGGCCACCTGATGAGAAGAACCGACTCACTCGAAAAGACCCTGATGCTGGGAAAGATTGAAGCAGGAGGAGAAGGGGATGACAGAGGATGAGATGTTTAGATGGCATCACAGACGCGCTAGTCTGAGTTTAAGTAGGTTCCGGGAATTGGTGATGGACAGGGAAGGCTGGCGTGCTGCAGTCCATGGGGTCGCAAAGAGTCAGACATGATTGAGTGACTGAACTAAACTGACTATTTATTTTATAAGTGAATGAATGATTAGATTGGACTCCGTTGCTCCAGTTCCTTAAATATCTCTGCCACACAGGGTGCTCAGGGCCAGTGCACTGAGATGACCCTGACGGATGGGATGGGAAGGGAGGTGGGAGGGGATTCAGGATGGGGGACACATGTACACTCATGGCTGATTCATGTCAATGTATGGCAAAACCACTACAGTATTGTAAATTAATTAGCTTCCAGTTAAAATAAATAAATTAATTTATAAAAAAACCCCAACAACAACAACAAAAAACAAAACTCTGTCACAGAAGTAGAGTAACTGAAAATGCCTCAGGAGAGAATTATGTGGGGGGAAACTACCATATTGGGTCTCCTGGGGACTCATGGAGACCACACTGAAAGAAAAATCAGGAGAAAGACAGAGGCTGCTTTCAGCCCTCTGGATTTCATTTTCTTTCTTCTCTCTTTCAGTCTTGAACACTCAGTAGCCATGGGTCTTGTGTCCTCTCTCTTTATTCTCTAATTCTGTTCTTGTTGGTGAAAGCATTAATCTCTCAGTTGTGTTTGGCTCTTTGTGACTCCATGGACTATAGCCTACCAGGCTCCTCTGTCCATGGAACTCTCCAGAGAAGAATACTGCAGTGGGTTTCATTCTCTTCTCCTGAGGATTTTCCCAATCCAGGGATCAAACCTGTGTCTCCTCCATTGCAGGTAGATTCTTTACCATCTGAGCCACCAGGGAAGTGACTTGTTGGGTTAGAGTGTATCTTTAAAGGACATCTACTTCATGTTGCATGTCCAAATTCAGTAGAGGGGCAGAGCTCAGGAGAGGGATGGGGATAAAAGGTGCCATAGACTACCCACCTCCAAAATTCATATGTTGAAAGTTAATCCCCATTGTCATGGCATTTGGATGTGGGATCTCTGGGAGGTGATTAGATCTAGATGGTGAGGATAGAACCTTCATGAATGAGATTAGTACCTTTATAAAAGAGATCTCATTGCGCTTTCTTGCTCCTTCTGCCATGTGAGGATACAATGAGAATATGACCATCGCTGAACCAGGAAGCCAGGTCCTTACCAGACACCGAATCTGCTGGCCCCTTGATCCCAAACTTCTCAGCCTCCAAAATTGTGAGAAATTAATACTTGTTGTTTAAGCCAACCCAGGGCTTCTCTGGTGGCTCAGAGGTAAAGAGCCTGTCTGTCAGTGCAGGAGATGCAGGTTCCACCCCTGGGTGGGGAAGATCTCCTGGAGAAGGAAATGGTAACCCCCTCTAGTATTGTTGCCTGTCAAATCCCATGGACAGAGGAGCTTGGCAATATACAGTCTGTGGGGTCACCAAAGAGTCAGATACAACTTAGCAACTAAGTGACAACAATAAACCACCCTGACCACAGCATTTTTGTTATAGCAGCTTGAACCAACCAAGTGTCCAGACATGGGCAGGGTAGGCAGTAAGGTCCCCCCTTGAAACAAGTGACTAAGGACCTCTCTGAAGTATTTGAGGACCCACAGTGGAGGCAAAAGGACTGTCTTAGAAAATTCGACATCTGTTCTTAGCCACATTGTATAGTTGGCCTGAAAGTTTGATTTATAGCATCTTCCTCTGCCCGAGCCTCAATCTGGAAATAATAACAGGCTCATTTTTAACATAAAGGCATGCTACACAAATACCTGGAATATCTGACATGGTAACACAAGGGCTATTTTAGTTGATTATTGACTCATTCCACTTTTTAAAAAATCTGATAAATATTTATTAGGCTCCTACTATATGCAGAGGCACATTTCTAAGCATCCAAATACAGACATTTGGAATGACTAAACGCTTTCTTGTAGAAGTGATATTCCAGTGGGGCTTATGGAGAATAAACAAGATAAATAAATAAAATCAGTCAGTATCTATGTATATACACATAAGAGTATGTAAGTGTGTAAAGCATATGTGTGTGTGTCTAAAATGTCCTAGATGGTAAAAATATTGGAAGAAAAAAACTAAAACAGACAAAGGGATAAAGAATGTGGGAGAAAAGGGGTGGGAGAGACTGGGGAGGTAGAAATAGTTTCAAAGGGTGTCAGGGGAAGATGCCCTAAAATGGATAAAGACTTGGGGAAGATGAGAAACAAATCCTGCAGATTCCTGGGAGATGTGCCTTTCAAGCAGAGGGAACAAAAACAGGAGCATCACTGACATCTTGGAGGAACAACATGTAGGATAATATGCCTGAATATGAATTAACAAACAGAAAAGGAAAGAAAGATGAGACCAGAGGGATTAATGTTTTGTGAGTCATTGGAAGGTCTCTCGGTCTAACCTGGAGTGAGATGAGAAACCACTGAAGTATACTGAACAGAAGAGCTTAACAATGATTTTTGATATTTTTCCAGAGGGCTCTGTGTTGCTATCTTGAGAAGAGAATGAAGATGGGCCAGACTGAACTAGAGAGACCAGTGAGTAGGCACTTGTACTAATCTAGGCAAAGATTTATAATTTGCGAAGAAATATAATTTGTGCTTTCATAAGGGATGATGATGTTGATTGGAGAGTTCAGAAAATTGAAGCAGATCTAGGACTAGACCACTAAACTCTCTTCTCTTCTTTGGGCAATTTTATCATGATCCAATACTTTAGATATCATCTTTGCATGAATAACTTTTCAATTAAATCCACAGGCTGTGTTTTCTCTGAGTTCAAATCGGTGTATTCTATTGAGATGTCTTGGTGATTAATTTGTATCAACTTGACATATTTCTTGGGTGGCCCCACACGGTATGGCTTAGGAAAACTCAGCAGTGGCAAGAGGACTGGAAAAGGTCAGTTTTCATTCCAATCCCAAAGAAAGGCAATGCCAAAGAATGCTCAAACTACCACACAATTGCACTCATCTCACACGCTAGTAAAGTAATGCTTAAAATTCTCCAAGCCAGGCTTCAGCAATATGTGAACCGTGAACTTCCAGATGTTCAAGCTGGTTTCAGAAAAGGCAGAGGAATCAGAGATCAAATTGCCAACATCCGATGGATCATCGAAAAAGCAAGAGAGTTCCAGAAAAACATCTATTTCTGCTTTATTGACTATGCCAAAGCCTTTGACTGCATGAATCACAATAAACTGTGGAAAATTCTGAAAGAGATGGGAATACCAGACCATCTGACCTGCCTCTTGAGACACTTTTATGCCAGGTCAGGAAGCAACAGTTAGAACTGGACATGGAACAACAGACTGGTTCCAAATAGGAAAAGGAGTACATCAAGGCTGTATATTGTCACCCTGCTTATTTAACTTATATGCAGAGTACATCATGAGAAACACTGGGCTGGAGGAAGCACAAGTTGGAATCAAGATTGCCGGGAGAAATATCAATAACCTTAGATATGCAGATGACACCACACTTAAGGCAGAAAGTGAGGAAGAACTAAAGAGCCTCCTGATGAAAGTGAAAGAGGAAAGTGAAAAAGTTGGCTTAAAACTCAACATTCAGAAAACTAAGATCTGAATCTTGAAAAAGACCCTGATGCTGGGAAAGATTGAAGGCAGGAGGAGAAGACGACAGAGGATATGGTTAGATGGCAACACCGACTCGATAGACATGGGTTTGCCCAGGTATGTGGTCAAACATTATTCTGAGTATTTCTGTAAGGGTGATTTGGATGAGATTAACATTTAAAAATTTATTTATAGACTGAATAAAGCAGATTGTCCTCCTTAATGTGAGTGGGCCTCACTTAATCAGTTGAATAGCACAAAAAGATTGACTCTCCCTTGGGTAAGATGGAACTCCTCCTGTCTTTCTACCTTTGAACTGACATATCAGGGTTTTTTTCTTCCTTTGACTTAAACTACAGCCTTAAGTCTTCCTGGTCCTCAAGTCTAAAATTATACTATTGGCTCTCCTGGGTACCCAGTTTATCCACTCACCATGAAGATCTTTGAGTGTTGAGCTTTGAGCTTCATAATTGCATGATCAGTTCCCTATAATAACTTATATATGCATATATTCTGTTTCTCTGGAGAACTCTAATACAAATTTCATCCTGAGCATCTGCAAGCCTTTAACATGTATATGTCTAATATTAAACTTATATTCTTACTCCTCACTACCCCATCCACCATTTTAGCCCTCTGCCAGTTTCCAATAAATGGATTCACCATCAATCTGGTTAGATAAATCATAAAGGAGTCATCCTTGGCTTTTCCCTCTCCCTCATCTGCTAAGCCCATCTAAACCATCTGCATACTCAGTTGTTTGATAACCTCAATAGATCTCTTAAATATGGACACTTACATAAATTTCCATTGTCTCACTGTAATTTCAGCTACCACCATATTTGCTGGTACCATATTTGCTGGTATATTTTCAGTTACCACCATATTACTCTGTTTTACCTACAATCACTTTAGGCTTCTCCACTGTGTACTGATCTGTGAGATTTAGTCTTTCAAAACATACATTTGACTATTCTACTTCATTTGAAAACTTCAGGGTCTTCTTATTGCTCTGAGAATAAGAAATATAATCCCCCACTCGACTTCCAAGACTCATAACCCCCTTTGCTTGTGACAAGTATGTGCTTGTTGTCCCAGACTAATTCTTCTCAGCACCTCTTTTCAATTTCAAATGTATCTAGGTTTGGACAATAAATTAAGTGGTTACTTTTCCATGACCAAGATTAAAGTGAACCAGTTTATATTCTCAACTGATGAGCACCCAAATCATTCTCAGCTACTTAAAGAAATATTTTCTGAACAAGCAGACCCATCTTGATTGAGACAAAACACGGGTGCTAGCAGCTCAGGAGCTATGTTTGCAAAAAAGTTCCCCAGAGAGGAAAAAAGAGGCCATGGGGCCCTTGACCCAATGAGTAGGGGAAGAAAGAGGTTGGTGACAGAAAGCCATTAATTCATGCACTGTGAGTTTGAATGATGTGTTTTCTTTACACCTTCGAGTAGTTAAGATCAACTGGAAGTCTAAAGCCCAGTTCAGCCTTCCTGAAACAGTTATAAACCATGGAAGTTAGTCCAAGCCTCAGGATTTCTTTCAGAAATTAAACCCAGAGGGATAGGGTGGGGAGAGAGGTGGGAGGAGGTTTCAGGATTAAGGGGGAAGCACATGTATACCTGTGGCCAATTTACGTTGATGTATGGCAAAACCATAACAATATTGTAAAGTAATTATCTTCCAATTAAAATAAATTAATTAATTAAAAAAAAGAAATTCAATGTCTTCTATTACATGAAACCCAAATGTATTTTCATTTCATGATAAGTTTAAAAAGATGACATGAGTTTCTGTTTTCAGATACAAAAATGAAAAGAAAAGAAGTATAGATAAATCAATATTATTTGTAATGTTATCGTGTTACTTGAATGTTGGCCTTTTCACATATTTAAATTATTTATTCATCATTTATATTTGAAGATTGTTAAAGTTTCAACAATGGAAACAGTGGAAACAATGGAAACAGACTTTATTTTCTTGGGCTTCAAAATCACTGCAGATGGTGACTGCAGCCATGAAATGAAAAGACATTTGCTCCTTCGAAGACAAGTTATGACCAATCTAGATAGTGTATTAAAAAGCAGAGATATTAGTTTGCCAGCAAAGATCCGTCTAGTCAAAGATATGGTTTTTCCAGTAGTCATGTACGGATGTGAGAGTAGGACTATACAGAAAGCTGAGTGCTAAAGAATTGATGCTTTTGAACTATGGTGTTGGAGAAGACTCTTGAGAGCCCCTTGGACTGCAAGGAGATCCAATCAGTCTATCCTAAAGGAGATCAGTCCTGAATACTCATTGGAAGGACTGATGCTGAAGCTGAAGCTCCAATACTTTGGCCACCTCATGCAAAGAGTTGACTCATTGGAAAAGACCCTGATGCTGGGAAAGATTGAAGATAAGAGGAGAAGGGGATGACAGAGGATTAGATAGTTGGATGGCATTACCAACTCGATGGACATGAGTTTGAACAAGCTCCGGGAGCTGGTGGACCCAGAGGCCTGGTGTGCTGCAGTCCATAGGGTTGCAAAGAGTTGGACATGACTGAGCAACTGAACTGAACTGAAACTTTCAGGAAAATGGTAAAGCCTACATGGAGATAGTGCTATATGGAAGTTTCCTTACCTACAATAAGGAGGTAATATATCTTTTATCTCCTAACATAATTGTGAGGAGTAAAAGAGAGAACTTGTGAAAATGTATAAGGTGTTCTGTTTCAGTTGATGGACCCAATATATTGCAAAACTATAGGTTGTCTTTTTTTGAGACTACCTTGTCTATTTATTGAGTCCTTAAAATATAACAACTATACATACACTTGGGCTTCCTAGGTGGCTCAGTGATAAAGAATCTGTCAGCCAATGCAAGAGACACAGAAGACACGGGTTCAATCTCTGGGCTGGGACAATCCCCTGGAGAAAGGAATGGCAACCCACTCTGAATTCTTGCCTGGGAAACCCCATGCGCAAAGGAGAATGGTGGGCTTCAGTCTGCAGGGTTCCAAAGAGTCAGACAAACCTGAGTGACTATACACACAGTGCATACACTTAGTCTTATCTTCATGATTACATGTTTCATGTTTTCATGAAAAATCTACCCACCTAATTATCAACCAAGACCTCAGATGGTGGATATTTAAGAAATAAGGAATGCACATAATATTTAGAGTCCTGAAGTGACAAGCCTTTGCAGCTGCACACAATCCTCTAAGTCATGTACTTCTGAAATGACAACCTTGAACTGTAAATAAAGCGTAAATCTCAGAAGAGCTTATAAGATAGTTATGAAGAGAAAGCACATACATATAACCATAAGTAAACATGCAAAATAACTGGACACAACATTGCTTCCTCTATTATTTTCAAATCAATCATTTATGTATATTCTTTATTCAATTTGCCTCTTACATAGACATTTTGATTGGCTCTTCTTATTTCCCCATGTTCCTTAGCCTAATTGATTTTTATTTGCCTCACATTTAGATTTTGTTAATTGCTGTACATATTCTGGAAATGATTTCCTGATTTTTTTGTCCATAAGTCTGAATTATTTGGTGAACATCCAATTCTTGATGCTCTGCATATGTTAGGTTGAGAACACAAATATCAGTATGTTTATATCAACTTAAGATCCCTAAAAATTGACTTGGACCATCATGGAATTCTGAAATGTGCTTTGAGACAAAGGTATGTCTGTCTAGTTTGTTACTGTGAAGAAAGATCCCCAGAGGGGTCTGGCCTGACCCCTGAATGTTTTCCTTCCTTGCTAGAGGAGGACATGTTTGGTCCACTTCTGTGCCTGCCCCCACTGCTCACTATCTAACTGTTTATTATGATTCCCAGGCAGACCTCTATGATAAATAATGAAGATTTGCTTTACATGTAGATATTTGTATTTTATAAATGGAGTCCAGGTTTCCCAGCTCACACCATCCTGGAGGGGATATAACCAAATGGGTGAGGATGACAATAAGAACAGCCACAAAAGCCTCCCACAAGCAACATGACTGCATTTATGATCCTGAATTTAAGCACTTCCCTGATTCTGGCAGAGGCCTAGCCAACATCAACATCCTTAACCACTGTGACTTAAGTCCTTTTTTCTTTTACAATTAGTTCTACTCTCTCTTGGCCATTTCTAGTGGCCTCTTTTTCCTCAACAGTCTCCATTTTTCACTCTCCAACTTTCTGCCCTATTGGTTCCTGGTTTGTCCCGAAAATATGGTTGAATCTAAGGTTTGTCATAGTTCATGGTAACATTCTCTTCATCACGATTTTTTTCTTTTTTCATGTCCTTGGTCACCCATGTTGCCACCACCATTGTGGTAAGGAAAAGTGCCAACCAAAATTACAACCGTATTACTAGACAAAAAAATTAGGAACCTTGTCTTGGTTTCTTTAAACAGATTTATTTGACTATTTTTTCAGTTGATGCTACCACTTTCCCCCAGAACTTGGCAGAATCTGTTAGAAAGATAGGGTAGAAGAAAATATGACCATCAGTGAAGAACTGACAGTCAGATCTACCCATCCACACCCACATTTGAACATCCTGATTCCAGCTGGAGTGTATCTTCTCTTTCTTTGCTCAAGTGTGCTGCTTCCCCATCCAGTCTAGCTTTAGGGGAAGTCATTGGCATGTCACCTGAGAGGTACTGTTTAGGGAACTGCTGATGATGTCAATGTATGCAGTCACTTTAAGTAACTTAGAGTGTTGCGTCTAGACCCATAGGTCGTAACGCACGGCACTGATGCTATGTAAGCTCTCCAGAGGTTCCATCAAATTTCTATTGATTTGTCAAGGTTTTCTTCATTATAACTATATATTTATCTGCATTAGTTGGTATAGAGGCTTAACTTTGATGATAAAGAGAAGTAAAACTACTCAAAGATAAAAATTAGTACCTTTCACAGATTATTTCAGAGAAAAGCAGGAAGTCTGAGTGGGTGCTGGGTAATTCTGCTACATGAGGTTGAAGAAGCTCAGCCTCTTCTAGGGTAATAAATCTAGCTGCTCAGCTGTTGCTTAATTCAATGCCCTTAACTGTGTGGTCAAACCTGGCTCACAAGTTCCATGACCTCGTTATTAATCCAATCCATAGGAAGGAGGGAAGGAGGAAGGTGAAGTAGTAGAGGGAAGGGAAGGAAAGAAGGTATTTTCCTTATGATAGTTTGCTTTCATCCCTTTGGCAAGAAATGTACATGTCTACACAAGGTCCAAGTAAGTCTGAGAAATGTCACTTTTACATAGGTGACCATTTGCTACCCAAAACCCAAGATACAGGGTGGATCATATCAGTGAAGAAATAATGGCAAAAGAGTGACTGGATGACAATTAGCAGCCTTCATCACAATACTGTATGGAGATGCCCCTTGGGTGAACTACTGAGCTAAACAGCTCATGTGATGTAAGATTCAGTGGGCACAACTCCCTTGAGTTATAGGTGATGCCTCAGGCTGATATTAGAACTTGGTTGGCAGAATCCCTGAGTATGTCAGGCTGTAACTGAACACAAGTTTAGTCACTTACCACTCAACAGCCAATAGATAGAGGGGTAAAGCATCAGTAGGGAAGAAAGGTACTTTATTCAGAAAAACCTGGCAATCTGGGGAAATGGTGGACTTCTGTACAAAGACAAACTCTAAAGATTCTGCTCAGTCTTGACAATTTTTAAAGGTGAAAAGGAGAAACAATCTCAGTCAATCATCAAGGCAGGAGTTCAGAAAATTCCGTGGACTAAGGAGCCTCGTAGGCTACAGTCCACAGGACCCCAAAGAGTCAGACACGACCAAGCGACTTCACTTTCACTTTTCAGATTCTTTGTCATCTTTCCACTGCGTGCAGGTCTGATGACTTCTCCCCATCTTCCTTGGGATGTTGTCTTGCTCACATGGTCCATCTGCAATTGGATGTTCTTTTGCCTGTGTGGCCCACCTGTAAATTTACTAAGGGGAAACTAGAGGTAGAGGGTCAATCATTCTTTACTGAATTCTTCAGTCTTACTCCTTCTAATCCAGGAAAGGAATCAGCAGGGAAGGTAACGTGTGTATATTTAGTAAAGCAGGAATCAGGAGCAAAGTCAAATGTTACCTAATGATCTCATATTTATGATTAAGGTCTAAGAAAACAAAACAAAACAGGAATAATCAAACAGAAAAGAGGCAAAGGAGCTGCTTACAGAGCCAAAGTGACCTACTGGGTAAGCTAGATAGATGATGTGGAGGGAAAAACCAGTAACCAGAGGGATAATGGCAGATGCTTCATGGATGTGGTTAGGCTCTCTCAAGGTTGTCTGAGTCTTCTCATTTCCTTTCAACTTGTGAAAAGTTTTAGAATTCCAAACAGTGCTGAGGACACAAAAACATTGTCAGTGACTAGTGTCAAAAGTGAAGCAGGGGGCCAAACCCTATGGCTACAATAATGAACAGGATAGACAAAATGACTCCCCCCAAAGCCACAGAGGGGAGGAAAAGGAAATAATTACAAGCCGTTAAATGATTGCAAATGTGTGAAAGGCTGTGAAGATGTCCAGGCTGCTAATAATGTGTGTGTCACAAGTGATCTAATCTAGCCTGGGGTTGTGAAAGGCCTTTCCAAGGAAGTGATGCTTCAGTTTTCAGTCTGCAGGATGGGTAAGAATTAGTGGGGGAACAAGAAAAAGGTTAAGGGGTGAAACAGCATATGCCAACTCAAGAGGGTAAGCTGCAAAACAGATTTTTTTTTTTTTAAATCTCAGGTTTCTCATCTATTAAATGGGGATAAAAATACCTCCTTCTAAAGACTCTTATTAGGCTTGAGTCAAATAATTCAGTTAAAGATTTAATAACAAGCCTGGAAAGAGAGAAAGGGCAATAACTGGTAGCTTTTATTGTTATATTAGCAATAACATTAAGCCTACTCACCTAGGAAGTGGAAGATATGTTTATGCAAATACAATCTCTCATCTGACACTGGAAACATCTTGATATATTTTATGACATATATATATATATATACACACACACACACATACATACATATGTCCAAAATTGCCTAGTGGCTCTGATGGTGAATCATCTGCCTGAAATGCAGGAGACCTGGGTTCGATTCCTGGGTTGAGAAGATCCCCTGGAGAAGGGAATGGCAACCCACTCCAGTATTCTTGCCTAGAGAATTCCATGGACAGAAGAGCCTGACGGGCTGTAGCCCACGGGGTCACAAATAGTCAGACACGACTGAGTGACTAACACTTTCACTTTCACATATATATATATCTCCATGACATATCACTTAGTAAGCAGAAATAACAAACCAGATAACAAGGTTGAGCAAATAAAAATTTTAAAGATAGTTATATCAGCTGTAAGTAACAGCATATCCAATCAATGATGTTAATGATGGCTAAAGTAATAAAGGTATCTATTTGTCTCCCCATCCAGAAAGACCAAAGATAGGTGGTTCTCTAGCAGCTCCAGGATGTCATTAAGGTCTCTTCAATACTCTGTTCCAGCTTTCTCAGCATTGCCTCTTGATTCCAAAATGGCTGCCACAGTCTTGGCAGCTCAACCTTCTCCAAAGACATTCAAGACAAAAGTGAAAGCCACAAAACAAAAGGAGTGTTTCATTTCATCATTTCAAAATCTTTCCCTGGAGCCTCCTAACAAGTTTTTCTTTTGTGTAACTGTCCATTTCTAAGCTGCAAGTGACCCTTGGGTAAGTCACCAAGGTCTTTGTCATATAGTTAGGCTGTTCTTAGTGGCTGGGGTTGGGTAGATTATTGAATCAGGAAAAAAAAAAAAGATTCAGACAGGAAGTGATTGTGGCTGTTAAATATGCAACTAACAATATCTCTCTGTTGGTTTGGATATGATTTGAGATGGCAATGCGTGGTTGATTTTATAGGCTAACGCAAGAAGAGCAACCCTGAAAACAAGTGCATATGCAAATAGTCAGGAGATCTTCCAGCTTTACACATGAGGGGAAGGATGTGGGGAAGTACAAAGCAGATTGTAATTCAAGTCAACATTTTTTTAAATGCTAGGAACTTTTCTCATAACATCTCATTTAATTCTCACAGTATCCTGGAGAGGGAAGCATTATGCTTCACCAGAGATAAGTTAACAGCTCAGAGAGTTAAGTTCCTGGGTTCAAGGTCACATATTGATTGGACAAAGGGCAGAACTGAGATCCCAATTCAAGTAAGTCTAACAATAATTTCAGGCTATTATTACCTTAAAGATGGCAGAACCTGTATTAAAATGTGTAAATGTGGCTCAAAGGGAATTAGACCTGTATGAGCTTGAGGTACAGAAACTATTAATAATATGAGCTAGAATTGTTTAAATACCAACTTATGGATCAAGCACCATTCTAAGCTCTTTGAATATAAATATCTTACTAATATATGCTACTATCTATCATCCCCATTTTATAGACTACAGCACAGATGCTTCAACACCATGCACAAGCCCACCTAGCTGGTACATTGAATGCTGAAGGTTTACCTTGAAGCTGTCTGACTCTAGAGCCCATCCCATTAACCACTTTGTAAATCTGCCTCCAAGAGTTCCCAGTCAATGCTATGAGCTCTGGAATGTTCTCTTTAATGGAAAAAGAGGCAAACAATTTCCCTTTCACTGGAAGGTAGCTTAAGTCAGTTCAATTGATACAACTCGACGATAGCAACAAACCACAATGATGGCTTCTTATGTCTGTATTTGTAGTCCCAAAGTTATCAAAAGGCCAGATCAAGGTTTAGATGATGGTGAGAGTTAATAGATTTGTTTATCCCTATGATCTCTAATACTAATTCAAATTTTCTATTTAATTTTCTTAAAAGACAATAGTGGACTGAAATAGAACACAGATATAGAAAACAAACTTATGGTTACCCAAGGGGAAAGGCAGGGAGGCGTAAATCAGGAGTGGGTGATTAACATATATACACTACTATACATAAAATAGATAAACAACAAGGACTTACTGAAGAGCACAAAAAACTATACTAGGTATTTTGTAATAACATATAAGGGAAAATAATCTGAAAAAATATGTATAGTCACTTTGCCATATACCTGAAATTAACACGGAATTGTAAATCAACTATATTTCAATAAAAAGCTAAAAAAAATTAGTGGACAGAGTGGGTAATCACCACCATCAAAGGAAATGGAATAACAAAATAAGTCAAGAAATATACAAACAAATTATTGCAATAAAGTAAAATTGCCCTGCAAACTGGGTCTATGTTTTTATGGGATTAAAAAAACAATTTAGAGGGTCTCTGGAATGGAATTTGGCAATCACATAAAGACTGAGACGAGGAAGAAGAGATGAATTGTGTTGGTGTACAGAGGTGTTCTTCTCCCATCTTTAGGGGTGGATTCACAAATTTAAGTGACAAAATGATTTATAAAAGTCCAAATTAAGAGCCTTTTGTCTGACAGTATTTGCATTTGAATTATATTTTCTTTGTGAAGATTTTGACCTTGATCTTTCTCCCACTAGAACAGCGATATACAATGAAACCATTTGAAATAATCCACAGTGGAGTAAGACCCGGGTTGTCACTCCCTGGTCACCCAGAGCCAGCACTCAGTGGTTAAACCCATTCACAGCTGGGTTGCGGGAACAAAACAGAAATATAATCCTGTCTTCTGCCCTAATTCTTTTTTTCTTTTTTGAGCAAGCAAGAAGATGTAAAATAGTAGAAACATTACTACTGTCACAGCTAAGGAAATAGAGAGGAGACAAATTATGTATACATACCTGTAACATATATGTGTGTGTGTGTGTGTTTGTGTATGTAAGAGATTACATTTATTAATTAATATTATTCACGCAAGAAAAGAAAGAAAATAGCTAAATGTTTTACAACTTGAAGTTTATAATATAACATGCAAATATAAAAATGTTAACATTTAGTTTCAAAAAACATAGCTTTGTTTCTTTCCTAAACTAAATTGCAGAATGGAAACTATGATAGCTCAGTTTAAAGAGTTTCATAATAATTATCATGATAGGTAAAAAAAAAATATTGAGGGGAAATAAACTGACCCAATAGTTACCATAATTCTCACCTCTGCTTGACACACCAGGAGTTTTTATAGGACCAGTTCATTTTTCCGGTTTAGAATGAGGCTGGAATTAATTTGAAAATTTTTCCATTTATAAAAAATATACCATGATATTAACTGTGGTTATTTCTGGTATTGGAGATCATGTAGAAAACTTGTTTTCTTCTTGAAATTCTTCTGCATTTTCCAAGTTTTATATAATAAGCTTGTGCTACTTAGATAATCAAGTAATTAAGAAAGTTATTTTAGGGGAATAAACTGTTCAACATCATATTTTCTTCGTATTGAGAAAAAGCAGTTGTACTGAATCAAAAGATTAAAGAAAACTGGAGTTCATTTTCACTCAGTAAACTACCTAAATTTAGATAATAGACAACTGAATCAGGTAGTGCATCACAATAGAGGCTGTTTAAATAGTCGTTTGGGGAGAAGGATGTGCATATAATATGTGCATGGGGGGCCAAACACATAACATATGTAAATTCTTTATGAATTTTTTAATCCTTCAAATATTTTCTACCTTTACCTGGCAAATTTAAGAACATTATTTTTAATTCTTTTGAGTAATAATATATTTCATTTGCATGTGAAAATACTTTTTATCTGATTCTGAACTTCATAATTTTTTTTTCTATAGAAAAAACTTACCTTTTTCTTCTCTCCGTGTGTGTACAAAATTTGTTACTCCTTCATAGGCGTTAAGTATATTTAGACTTGAACGTGTATATATTCTCCCGTTTTAGTACTTACAGGGATTTTGGAAGATTCTCACATACTAACTTCTTACAAATTGTGGAAACTAGTTCTGTCCTGGATCTGTGCCCCCGACACCCCCACCAATCTGTTTTATTATTTACCATCATTTAAAATGTACTTATCTTGTTAGCACTTACAGTGGCTCTCTCTAACTATAACTTCAGGAACAGATTAAGTTGGCTTTTCAAAGCCATCCATCATCAGAGATGTTTTTGTTCATGTTTTCTTTTGTAAATCATTTTATTCTTGTAAGGTGTCTCTGGATGCTGGCATGATAATAGGCTATATAAATGATTTTATCCTATATTTGTGTTGTATATACTTTATTGTAATAGCACTCTCGGGTCAAAAGCAGCCAATATTATTCCGATTAATTCCTGTCTAGACACTCATAAATTGTCCTTTAATTTGCGGAGAGAAAACAAAGTCATATGAAGCATAACCTTTCCTGGCTGTGGGAACTGCACCTGGTTTTTCTGGGCGAGAGGAGGCCCGCCTCCTGGCGTCCTTCAAACCAGCAGGCTCGTAGCTACAAGGGTGAGCGTCGGGTTTTCTATGCTTGGCTCAGGTAGCCAGCCAAGGCCTGCCAGTTGGCACGCTGTCCTCAAAAGGAAAACACAAAACCTAATCCCCCAGCACACTTTCAGACAAACACTCATCTTATTTGCTCATATTCATCTCCCCAGAAGGAAAAAAAAAAAGGAGGAGAAAATAGCTTGCTTAATCCCAATACTAACACAATATTGATTCACATTCATGTTCCCTATTTATTGATGTGCATTGCATACAATGGGGGCTCTCATTTAGGTGACTGTGTTGAGAGGGGGGGCACAACTGCATTAGAGAAAGAGATGAAGCACACAGTTTATACAGCCCTAATTTTATGTAATATAAACCTTTCAGACTCTGCACACAGGAGTGAAAATGTATGTCCTAATGAAAAGCCAAATGCATACCAAATGGATTTATCTTAAAGCTAATTATGGCTGCAGAATATCAGTCCTGCAAAGTCCACCATCATTTCCTAAACTTGTATAATGAAATTAACTTCCTTCGCTTTGCAACAGCTTTCTGTATATCTCATTAACCAACTGTAAATGCTTTTGTGCTTGAGAGCAGAGCACAGGGTTTTGTTTTGTGACATCTAGTGTTCAATGTTTTGAAATTATGCAGGTGGTATGAAACGCTGTAGGCTAACTATATACAGAGCTGGAGTATATACTGAACACCAGACAGCATATAGGTATTACTAGCATATGGCTTCTGCAAGAAGAAAGCAGATATGAAAAACACCGCATTCTTTTTTTGCCCCTTGGAAATTTTTATTGCCTAGTGGCAGCTGTATTTAATAAAATATTAGTAGCCACTTGAGGTTTAAAGGTGTAACACAATTCCTTTTCAATATAACAGTTCCATAAATTCAAATATGAAAACTTCATAGAAGCATGATATGGCTATAATTAAAAAAAAAAAACCTTGGTATGTGCTTTCAAAAAACAAAATTAGAGTTCAAAAGGGAGGGGATATATGTATACCTATGGCTGATTCATGTTGAGGTTTGAGAGAAAACAAAATTCTGTAAGACAATTATCCTTCAATTAAAACAAAACAAAACAAATTTTGGGCACATTGTATCTGTAGTTAATCTATAATGTGGAGTTCAGGTGATCATTCAGTTGGAAGTGATTCTAGAGACCTCTATAACAGAGACTGATGGTTTAATTTGTTGTTGTTTTTAATCACTAAACCAGCAACACAGTCGTCTACTCACTGCCTGTAAATAAGTTTCTTCCCTTCTCTACTACTTTCTTTATGCCTTTTAAAGTCTTCTTTCTTTCGAGACTATCAAGTATGAAAGTGCTTAAGAGGCTGTCAAGCTCCACACAAATCTTAAGCTTTATTGTTGCCATTTGCAAGTTCATAAATAATACACCCCCTTAACCACCCTGTCCAATCCATTCTGGTATAGTCAAGGGCTCAGAGAGGCAGAGACACAGATTGACTGAGAGGCTTTGGATTGGAAAGACTTTGGGTGGTCCCCTTTATCCATGAAATTATCCAGATAAAATGAAGAGAGAAATAGCCCTTTTCTGGAGGAAGGTTGGACCTTTATAGATATCTGGCAAAGAATCTAGAGGAAACAGAATATGAAAAGGTTCAGAGTTTTAAGAGACATGGGTTCATTCATAGAGTGTGTCTTTGAGTGTGGCCATAGGAGAGGCAGAGGTTGCAGTGCCTTCCGAAGGGCTCATCTAGCCCACAGCAGAGTTTTGATTACCTAGCACAGTGTTTCTTAAAATGTTTAAATGTTTCAGATTGTACACACTCTTTCTAGTCTATCACAATCCCCTTGTTCACTTGCTAAGTTATGTTGCACTCTTTGTGACCCCATGGACTGCAGCATGCCAGTTTTCCCTGTTCTTCGTTATCTCCCCGACTTTACTCAAATTCATGTCCCTTGGGCCGGTGATGCCATCCAGCCCTCTCATCCTCTGTGGCACCCTTCTCCTCCTATCCTCAATCTTTACCAGCATCAGGGTCTTTTCCAATGAGTTGGCTCTTCACATCAGGTGGCCAAAGTATTGGAGCTTCAGCTTCAGCATCAGTCCTTTCAATGAACATTCAGTGTTGATTTCCGTTAAGAATGACCAGTTTGATCTCCTTGCAGTCCAAGGGGCTCTCAAGAATCTTCTCCAGCACCACAATCCCTATGATTCCCTATCAGCTTATACCTGAGACATTCCAGGTCAAGACTCCTAACCTAAGACATGGGGAAAATGAAAGACAGGAGGGGGCACGTGTGCAAGAGTAGAAAGTTAAGTGAAAGGATGAAATGATATCAGATCAAGACAATATCCTCCCGGTACCTGCAAAGGGAGTGTCCTGGGAGGGTTCTAAGTGCTGTTGTTGTTTAGTCCCTTAGTCGTGTAGGACACTTTGCGACCCCATGGACTGTAGCCCTCCAGGCTCACCTCTCCATGGGATTCCTCAAGCATGGTTCCACTTTTATTCAAAAGATTATTTGGGTGGGGCAGTAAACAGAATGGTATGGAAAAGAGAGCAGGAAATACAGCTCAAGAATCTTTGGACATAGCCCCAAAAAGAAAGAGATGATGCAGGACAGACTAAAGGCTGCAGCCCAGGGAACATGGAGAAGGTAAGAATTCTGGACATGTTAGTGAAGTAGGTCAATAGAAGTTGATACTGCCTGAAAGGAAAACACAGAGGTTAAGGGAAAGTTTTATATAATTTTAAATGTACAAGTTTATATACAAAACTGAATGAGAAGCAAATAACAGAGATGGAGAATAATTTGAGGAAGACAATAGTGAGTTTTCTGTATAGGTAATATGTTAGGTGAAGATGATCAGCTCAGAATCAGTGTAATTTTGGAAAGCAGTATTGGCTGGAGGTATACACTTGATGGTGAATTGTAGGAATTTCAGTGAACATCAAGGCTGTATATTATCACACTGCTTATTAACTTATACACAGAGAACATCATGAGAAATGCTGGGCTGGAGGAAGCACAAGCTGAAATCAAGATTGCCGGGAGAAATATCAATAACCTCAGATATGCAGATGATACCACACTTATGGCAGAAAGTGAAGAAGAACTAAAGAGCCTCTTGATGAAAGTGAAAGAGGAGAGTGAAAAAGTTGGCTGAGAACTCAATATTCAAAAAACTAAGATCATGGCGTCTGGTCCCATCACTTCACGGCAAATAGATGGAGAAACAGTGGAAACAGTGACAGACTTTATTTTTGGGGGGTCCAAAATGACTGCAGATGGTGACTGCAGCCATGAAATTAAAAGATGCTTGCTCTTTGGAAGAAAAGCTATGACCAACCTAGACAGCATATTAAAAAGCAGAGACATTACTTTGCCAACAAAGGTTGATCTAGTCAAAGCTATGGTTTTTCCAGTAGTCATGTATGGATGTGAGAGTTGAACTATAAGGAAAACTAAGCACTGAAGAATTGATGCTTTTGAACTGTGGTGTTGGAGAAGACTGTTGAGAGTCCCTTGGACTGCAAGGAGATCCAACCAGTCCATCCTAAAGGAAATCAGTCCTGAATATTTATTGGAAGGACTGATGCTGAAGCTGAAACTCCGATACTTTGGCCACCTGATGTGAAGAACTGACTCATTGGAAAAGACCCAGATGCTGGGAAAGATTGAAGACGAGAGGAGAAGGGGATGACAGAGGATGGTTGGATGGCATCACCAACTTGATGTACATGAGTTTGAGCAAGCTCCAGGAGTTGGTGATAGACAGGGAAGCCTGGCATGCTGCAGTCTATGAGGTCGCAAAGAGGTGGACACGACTGAGTGACTGAACTGAACTGAATCTTACTTGGGAAAATAATATCCATTGAGGAGGGAAAAGGCTTCCCTGATGGCTCAAGCAGTAAAGAATCCACCTGAAAAGCAGGAGATACAGGAGATGGAGGTTCAATCCCTGGGTCAGGAAGATCCCCTGGGGAAGAAAATGGCAACCCCCTCCAGTATTCTTGTCTGGGAAATCCCATGGATGGACAAGCCTGATGGCCTACAGTTCATGGGGTCACAAAGAGTCAGACACGACTAAATATTCATGTACCTGAGGAGGGAAATGCATGAGGAGGGAAAAGGGTGAGGGGTGGAGGGAAATGCATGAGGAGGGAAAAGGGTGAGGGGTGGCTCCCCTGGGAATAACAGTGTTCAAACATTGAATCAATGAGGAAGTG
This sequence comes from Okapia johnstoni, assembly GCA_024291935.2. NCBI lineage: Eukaryota > Metazoa > Chordata > Mammalia > Artiodactyla > Giraffidae > Okapia > Okapia johnstoni. The sequence continues at coordinate 9,524,210 of CM044326.1, forward strand.
AAAACAGAGATTGCAAAATATAGTTATTAAAAAGGTAGAGGGACTTCCCTGGTGGTCCAGTGGTTAAGACTCTGCACTTTCAATATAGGGGTTGTAGGTTTGATCACTGGCTGTGGAACTAAGATCCAGTGTACCTCACGGTGAAAGTGAAGTCGCTCAGTCGTGTCCGACTCTTTGAGACCCCATGGACTGTAGCCTACCAGGCTCCTCCATCCATGGTATTTCCCAGGCAAGAGTACTGGAGTGGGTTGCCATTTCCTTCTCCAGCAGATCTTCTCAACCTAGGGATCGAATCCTGGTCTCCAGCATTGCAGGCAGATGCTTTACCGTCTGAGCCACCAAGGAAGCCAATGTGCCTCATGGTGTAGCCAAAAAATAAAATAAAATACATGTTTTTAAAAAGGGAGAGAATCAAGAGACAGGGTCTGAGATAATATTGAGGATGCATTGCTTAATACTGTGTGCCATTCTGTAAGATGCCAGGGAGATGGATTTCCAACGGAATACTCTAATCTGCAACTTTCTTTCTGTCTTTCTTTAAGATTTGTTGTTGTTGTTGTTGTTCATACACTGACTTATGTTTAGCCAAGTGAGCAGAGCCCATTCTGAATACATTGAGAACACTCATCGAGAACAGTTCTTTCTAAACAAATGAACCCCCTCCCCCACCCAAATAGCTTTACTGGAACAGCCTGTTTGTTTTTGCGATGCATTTCATTCCTGTTGTGTGTTGACTCGATTACAACGTTCTAAGTGACCCCTTTTATTTTCTGCAAAATGCTGTGATAAGGCTGGAGCTCAGGAAACAGGACTTGAGAAGTTCAGGATTTAAATCTAGATGAACTTTAAAATAGAGAACTTGAACCAAATTCCCATCTCTAATCCCAGGAAAGAAGAATCACATGGCCCAATCAGGTTGAACTTTTGTTTTGTTTTGCAGCAAACTTCTCCAAAGGAGGGTCAGGAACAGAAATTACTGTTGCTATGGTAACTTTTAGTTACCATAGCTTTTAGTTTGTGTGTGTGTGTGTGTGTGTGTGTGTGTGTGTATTTTCTATCTTGCTTCTGCAGTTCCACAGTAAGATAAAGGTTGCTAAAAATTCAGTGTTTTTTTTTTTTTCCTAGCAGCTAAAGGAAAACACATATCAAATTTTACTTTGAGGTCAGTGCTTTTTTGTCATATATATTAAGACATGATGGAATTATTTAATTACCTTTGCTAGCAAGTTTACAGACAAGCATACCCCTCTCTTATTGCATATTCACAAATAGGATTATTTACATCCAATCTAAGGAGTGCTGACTGGTGTCATTGGAAGCTGACGCTGTATCAGCATTTAAATTCCCACTTTTCTGGGCAAAAACCCAACTGAATGATTCAATTAAACTCTTTATGTTATATGTTATCTAGAAGTTCACAATATAAAGTGATTCTCTCAGTCTAAACCCCTGCCTTTATGATTGCAATTTGGTAGCAAGACAATTTCCGAGGACTATTTTACTTGAACTGCAATGAAAACGTTAGGCCATAACATACTTTTTGATGCAGGTTTTATGAACGACACTCCAAAACCAGCCATTATTTCAAGCACATGCAATAAATAACCTTCATTATTCATCAGAGTGCAAATATGCGTTTGTGTTTGCAAATATGGTGGTTTCCTGAGCAAATAAGCCGGCAATCAACAGCTCCTTCAGCCATTTAAGGAGGTAACAAATGGATGTCAGCCTCTTTGATTGGGAAAGACCATCTCCAGAGAGATAAACAGCCCATCCTTCAGCATAGACTTTGTTTATTGCTTGTACCCAGTACCTAGGAGCGTGTCATATTGTAGACACTCAACTGATACGTATTGAATAAACAAGACTTAACCTAGATCCCCTAGTGACCTTGGAGGTGTAATTTCTCCAATGATTTTAAAGGAATTTATTTTCTGTTTCTTTTGAAATTATCAACCCCACCAAACTCTTTTAACAGGCTTACCAATTAGATTTAGCATATTGTAATTCTGAGACTGAAATGCTAGAGAATTTCTTTCTTTGAAGATGCTGCTGTTGCCAGCTGCCTAATATCCTTTTTCTTTTTAAGAGATGGAAAGTCAAAAATATTTATTCTAAGATTCCAAAAGTACATAAACACAAAAATAATGTATCAGCCACATTGGATGGATAAATCCAATGTCTGGTAAAGCCATTTGATGTCATTTGTTTTCAGCATTTGCGAGAGACATTTTCTGTTTGAACTCCTTCTGCTCGAGACCCCATCACATGAGTTTCTTTGTTAATTTAACATTTCTTGCTCCTGCCTTTGGGCTGATGAAACATCTCAGCCTCCTGTGTATAACCCTGCAACCTCACCATTCCAGCTTCTTCATTAGAATTATGCTGGATGGTTGGTTTGTCCATGCATTTATCCAGAAAAATTTAAGTGTCGATCACATGTCATCTGCTGTGATATGTGCTACACACTTGGACACAGAGATGAATAATTGTTATTAAATATTTACCCCCACCCCCCCAAAAAAAATCAGGCATTTAAGCCCTAACCCCTAGTGCAATGATATTTGGAGGTGGGGCCTTTGGGAGGGAATTGGGTATAGACAAGGCCATGAGTGAGACCCTCATGTTGGGATTAGTGCCCTTATAAGAAGAGAAACCAGAGTGTTTTTCTCCACTATGTAAGGACACAGAGAGAAGCTGGTGGTCTTCAAGTCAAAAAGAAGGCCCTCACCAAGAAGCCCACCATGCCAGCACTCTAATCTGGGGCTCTTAAGTCCAGAACTGTGAGAAAACACAATTTTGTTATTTGAGCCACCTTATCCATGACATTTAGTTCTAGCTTCTGAGCATACTAAGACAAACTAAAGTCTCTACATCTCGATGCCAAGAGTTGATATATAACATCAGCCAAATCCAATGTAGTCGTGTCATAACTCCAGAGAAGAAAGAAGTTAACTGCCTAGAGCAGTCACAGATGAGGGAACATTTATGATTAGTTTTGAAGGCATGTACTAAAAATAGAAAATTGGTAGAGTGAATTCTTTGTAGAAGATGCAGAATGTGCAAAGGTCTGGAATCATGCAAAGGTGTGGCATATTCAGGGAACAGCCATATGTTTAGTGTAGGTAAGATATAGACTTGGTCAGAACAGAGATGAAAATGAAAAGATAGGCTAGTCAGACTGAGAAAAGTCAAAGATTCTTTGCTAAGGAATTTAGGCTTCATTTCATCCCATTAAAAAGGTGGGGGGGGGGCAGGGGGAATGAACGTATGGTTGCCACAGGGAAGGGATAGTTAGAGAGTTTGGAAAGGTCATGTACACACTGCTATATTCAAAACGGATGAACAACAAGGATATTGTAAAGCACAAGGAACTCTTGTTATGTGGCAGCCTGGATAGGAGGGGGATTTGGGTGGAGAATGGATACATGCATATGTATAGCTGAGTCCTTTCACTGTTCACCTGAAACTAACCACAGCATTGTTATTTGGTTATAAACTCCAAGTTGCTTCAGTCATGTCCAGCTCTTTGCAGCCCTATGGACTATAGCCCACTAGGCAACTCTGTCCATGGGATTCTCCAGGCGAGAATACTGGAATGGATTGCCATTGCCGTGCCCTTCTATCCAATACAAAATAAAAGTTTAAAATCTGAAGAAAAAAAAAAAAAGGTGGTGGTGGGGTCACTGAATTTGCAGGCAAGGAAGTGATAAGGGTAATTTTCTTTTTATCCTGATAAGAACACTCAGCATGAAAACTAACCCTAAGAAATTTTAGCTATATGTGTGGTATTGTTCACTAAATGCTCAAAGGTATACAGCAGACCCTTAGAATGTAACCATCTTCTATAACTGAGATTTTGTACCCATTGAATACCAACCTCCCATGTCTCCTTCCCTCAGCCACTGGTTCCCATCATTCCAATTCTGCTTTTGTGAGTTTGACTATTTTAGATACTTCATATAAGTGGAATCATGAACTATTTGTCCTTCCACAACTGGCTTATTTCACTTAGCATAAAATCCTTAGGGTTCATCCATGTTGTCACAAATACCAGAACGTTTTTCTTTTTAAAGCTTAAATAATACTTTACTGTTATGTATACAGCACATTTTCTTTATTTATCTGTTGATGGACATTTAGGCTATTTCCATAAAGCTATGGCTAACAATGCTGCAATGAACATGGGAATGAAAGTATCTCTTCAAGAGCTTGATTTCAATTCTTTTGGATAAAGAGTCAGAAGCAGGATACTGGGTCATAGGGTCGCTTTTTTTAAGGATGAGCTGAAGCGGTTAAAAGGGTAAGACAGATAATGCAGAAGCTAGTTAAAGGCTGTTATGGTCTGTGGGAGAGAAGGAGAGCCTGAGCTGCACTGAGGGGATGGAAAGGAGCCAACAGACTTGTGCTGACCTCCACACGACTAGCCTTTCATGAAAGAAAAGGCATCAGTTGTCTACTTTCTCCGGTTGCCAGAAGGTTCTCTGTTCCCAAACTTCTCCCTTCGCCAAAGTACCTGATAATCCCACTGCATCTCACTCAAATCAGTTCAAGAAGGAAAGGTCCCTTGAAACAAAATAAAACAGAACAAAAACAGGTTTCTGGGAGGCACGGCACATTATCAATAATATCGCCTTACATTTGCCCTGGGAAATATTTCCCAAAGTGTGTTCTGTGGGACACTATGGTCTGTCAGACATTAATATTTATTCCATTAAACAGAGAAAAAGGGTTTGTGATGAAATTTCTTGGAGATTCTCTGGGTCAAACAGATTTATTTGCTGCAATGTTTTTAAGCCTCAATTCCTAATGTGCACTATAAATATCTAAAAGAGGGATATAGTCTGTATTTTTTCTCAAGGGCATTGGGCCACTTTTTCATAGAGCTTCTCCTATGAATATAGTTTTAAGTGACAATTTTGAAAACCTTGGATATACAGAGGGCTTATAGGTAACAAAGGACTATCCCTCAAGGGCTTCATAATTGGGGCAAGGCAAACTTTACTGCAGATATTTTAGCAGAAAGAAGCAAATGCTCAGAGTTGCCAGTGCCTTATTCTTACTCATGTAGGAGGAAGAATTTGGGACTCAAAACCCAAATTTTCTGACTTCAGGTCTTAGGGAGCTTCCTGCTGGGCCACAAATACCGTTGCTGCCATAGCTAAAAGCAGTGGATGGAAAGAGACAACAGAAACAGTAAGTGAACGGAGCTCGCCAGAATGCTTAACGACTTGGAGGAAAAAAGTGTGAACATATTCAGACATCCATGTCATCTATGTAAAATCTTGGAAAACTGTCAGCACTGGTATCCAATATGTGATATTCAACTGGAGAGTGCAAATGTACTCTGTACAAACTGTACCTATTCTTTGACATTACCACCTGAAGTCACTGCAATCTTAGGTGGAACTGGTGCTTCAAGGGTCCTTGCTTCTTTGCATAATCATTTATTTGTTCAGTGAACACTTATGAAAACATATTGATTCAATCATAGTATCTTTTCAGCCTAGATATGGTTCTGACTCCCCAAAGCTGATACAGCTATTTCACAAGACTCCCTTAAGCTGAGTAGTCTCTCTGGCTATATAATGTTCATAATATGAAAGGTCTGATGCTTTCGAACTGTGGTGCTGGAGAAGACTCTTGAGAGTCCCATGGACAACGAGGAGTTCAAACCAGTCAGTCCTAAAGGAAATCAACCATGAATATTCATTGGAAGGACTGATGCTAAAGCTGAAGCTCCAATTCTTTGGCCACCTAACCCGAAGAACCTATTCATTGGAAAAGACCCTGATACTGGGAAAGATTGAAGGCAAAAGGAGAAGGGGGTGGAAGAGGATGAGATGGTTAGATAACATCACCGACTCAACAGAGATGAATTTGAGCAAACTTTGGAGATAGTGAAGGACAGAGGAGTCTGGAATGCTGCAGTTATGGGGTAGCAAAGGGTTGGAAAAAATTTAGCAACTGAACAACAACAAAAAATATGAAGGGTCACCTCATTTTAAGATAATCAGTTCCAATTAGATGAGGAAGGCTTTGCCATAATTATGCAAACTTGGAAAGGAAGTTGGGTATAACACAGGCCCTGCCTGCAGACTCTCACCGGAATACCATTGCTCAAGTAGTCATTCAACATTATACAGCAGTAAACTCAGTGCAAAATGTATGCTAAAAACTAGGAATAGTCATGGGCAACAGAGATATGACCTCTGCCTTCACAAGAAATTGGACTTCACCAGGGAAGGCAACTGTAGAATACATCATCTTAAGTGATTGAGTAATTTAAAGCGAAAACAGGCACAAATACTAGGAATGATGAAAAGCTCTAAAAAGGAGCCTAACAATTTTTCCAATAAGGTGGTCAGTAAAGACTGCGTGGAGTTTCTTTAGCTCATCTCATCTGAAGATATCTGCAAAATGAGGTGACGGAACTCCAGCAATATTTTCCAAAGAATCCTCTACAGAACTTGGCCCCATTTATTTGGGAGTCACCTTGATTATACAAAGTTCAGGGGCTTCTTGACAGAAGAATCTGTTGGTCTTTAGTGTGCGAGTGTTCTTTTGAATCTCAAAGGGCAGCTCTGGAGAGGGGCAGCTCCCAAACTTGATGGGGAACATGTTTGTGTAGAATACTTATTGAAATGGTGTTCCAAGGAAGACCATTTTAAATCATAACAATAGATGTCCAAGATCTCTCCCAGTTTTAAAATTCAATTTCTATATCTTCAAGCATGTCTTTCACTTTATAATTCCCAGCTATTTTCAACTAAGATTTTCCTCAGGCTGTAGACCAGTGAGCAGGTCAATGTAACTCTATATTGTGCGCATGTTAAGTTGCCTCAGTCATGTCTGACTCTGTGCGACCCTATGGACTGCAGCTTGCCAGCTCCAGTTGCAGAGCTGGGGCTTCTCATTGCATGGCTTCTCTTGTTGTGGAGCACGGGATCTAGGGCAGGCGAGCTTCAGTGCTTGCATCTCGTGGGCTCAGAAGTTGGGGCTCCTAGAGCACAGGCTCGGTATTTGTGGTGCACAGGCTTAGTTGCTCTGCAGCATGTGGGATCCTAGTGGATCAGGGAGTGAACCGGTGTCTCCTGTATTGGCAGGCAACTTCTTTACCACTGAGCCACCAGGGAAGCCCATTGGCATCAATTCTAAAAGGGATTCCTGGGTGGACACAACCTGCTGGCCGCCCTGTTGACTCCTACAAAGTATGTTAGTGGATTCTGTGAGAGCTTTTCTGCTTATTGTGACGCTGTGCTACTCTCCCGGGAAGGAGAATCCTGACTCTCAAAGTCTTCCTCCAGTCTGTTTTTATATCTGCGTCACATACAGCAGCCCACTCAAAGCTTCTGTCATGTCAGTCTCTGCCTGCCTGGATGATACAGGCTTTTCCCTAGGTGGCAAATCTTTCATAAGTTTACTGATAACCCCGTGGGGGGGGGTGGGCAGCTGGAGTGGGAAAAATTACGTGCTCATCATCCAGGGGTCATTTTAATAGAAATATTCCCATTGATTAGAGTTCCATCCTTTGGGGCCAAAGTCTTTATCTGAACATGTCTGTTATTCACTCTACATGGTGATTCTATCAGTAATGGACAACAGTTTTCAGGAATATCCACCCTGACCCTGAGATTCTCTTCTCTGAGTAATACAGACTTCTGCTTTTCCTATGGATGGACTGGTATTTTTTCACCGTAACTGTCATGTCTTAGTGTTTCTACATGTTTCTTAGGATGTAGCATGATAGATAAGCACAACACTCTGGTTGTTACCTGATCTCGATTAAGATGATCCCTTCTTAAATACAGTATCTGTATTTCTATAACGAAAGCAACACTGTATTGGCTTACTGGCTATCACATCATACAGTTGACACCCATGGCTTTATTTCACAATTGAAGCCACGAATCTTTTCCAGAGAGGCTTTGATTAAGCCACAGTTTTCACATCCAGTAATTCCAGGCCTTTTGTTTTCTTTGGATAAAAGTGCAAGACTTTACATTTGTTCCAATGACATGACTGTATATTTTGGCTCATCATTCACATCCATTCACATTCTTTCATTCACTGTGTTCAAGATCCTTGCTGGGTTTGTGTAAGAAAACTTGATGAGCATGCCCTCTATATCATCTTTCTGATCCAAGGTAAAAATGTGGAACAAGATGAGGCTGAGTGCAGGGTGGTCATGACATGCTCCTAGAAACACTGTCTCTCAGTGACATTCATTCACTTAATTACCCACCTCTGGGAACTTGTTCAGCCAAGTCCAAGACTCTTTTATGAGCTCAAATCTTACTGTTTGGACTACTAGTATATCAGGAAAGGCTCTGTATACTCAGACAGACTTTTCAGAAGAGTTCTTAATTTTCTCTGCATGTCTATGTGGGTTTCTGTATATGTGTGTGTATTTCTCTGTGTGTGTGTGTGTACAAAAAGATTTAGGAGCTCCTGAATAGCATAAGAAAAAAAAGTACTTCTTTTTTAATAAGAAGCCGTATGAAATAGCTTGTGTTACAGGAGTGAAGTCCCAGAAAGTCATGTTTGTGATCTGTGTCTGCATCGTCTCTGGGATTTGTCACAAACTGATTCAACCCAAAAGTTATCTGAAAAAATTAAGCTCTCAAAGAAATCTTGGCAGTACTCTGCCTTTTCCTGGATTCCAAGGAACAATTTTGATTTGTGATCTCTTAAGTCTGTAACAATTTGCTGTTTCTAATTTATTGCTTCATTTGTGACTGCTGCTAAGGCAAGGTAAATTTATTCTGATTTGCACAACCTAAGTCCTTCCTCTGACAGTGACTAATTATTACCTGAGTTAAAATAATGAAAGTGTCGGAAAGTGTCCGAATGCAATTTGTTAGGAAAACATGTGGCATGCTGTGTTACCCCAAACCAGAAAAGCCTAAGTGATCAGAAACCATGGAGAATTAAGAGATGTTTTTTTCTTCTCTCAAAGGTTATAAATCAATGTAGAAAATTTTAAGAACTTTCATGCCAAAGAACTGAATTTGGTGACATAAAGAGTCCTTGTCAGTTCTTAAATGTCTCATATCTTAATAAAAATAATACTTTTAGAGAACCCACCAAAAATGATACAATAACAACTTACAAAGAGTAAAGAGAACCAATATTTGGCAAATGCCTACTGTGTTCTTCATTTCACCATCCTGCCTATACCAGGTGCTTCATCTAATTTTCATAACAATTATTTATGGACGCATTTAAAATTTTCTTATTTTATTCCTCAGTATACAGGAACTTGAAGTGTGTGTAACTGTCTCAAGGACAAACTGATAAGTATGAGAGCTGTATTTTCAACACCAATTTCTGATTTGAGAGCTGCCATACCAAGGTTCCGCTGAAAGTTGATTCTATTTAACATGCAAAGCAATTTAAAATATAAAATTACCCAATGAAGCTCCTATTCAAGAAGCTAGATGTATGGAAACACATATTTATATAATAGAACTAATTATTAAAACATAGAGTGATAAACTCAGACCTGAAGTGAGTAACAGAATTTGACAGAGAAACTGGAGAGCCAAAGAATTCCTTGTTTGTATCTTTTCCAAAACCAATGTCTGGCTCAAAGTTGGATTCTTTCTGACTTCCAACTGCTCTGTAACTTACTCAGTCTCCAAATACCTTTTTTTTTTTTTTAATATCATCACTCTCTTTAAGAATTTTTAACCCAAATACGTTAAACATGTCAGGATTACTCCAGGTAAAATATGTATAATTATAATAGTACTGATGATGAAACTAAGTTTCCAAAAGGGGTGTCATTTTAAATTAATGGTATAATTTATATGTGCACAGTATATTTGTAAAAAGTACTAACTAAATTATGGCAATTTTAAACTATAACATAACAAAAATGTGGAAGCTCTGCTTCTTCCTGACAAAAACTCTGTTATAAAGATGAATACTTCAATAAATCTCAGTTAAGATACTTTGGCTTACATTAAAGGTACCGGTATTGCTACTTTAAGGCACTGTTTCAAATGCATTCCATATTTTGTATTAAATAATATCAACCAAATACTTTAAAAATATCGTAGGAAATGTTCATACAGAGGAAGAATTTCTTGATTTGATCATGTTTTTAATTGTTAATCATTAAAAGAAAAATATTTCCAGAGTTTTCACCTGTGAGGTGCTAATATATGTTGTCGATGTGGCTAGGAGGGAGCCTCATCAGTACAATATATTGAGGGTATCTGACTAACATCACCTTCAACATTTCTTAAAGGGACCGTAACCTTTAAGAAGGTGATTGTAACTTAGCAACATGGTCAATCAAAAATCTCCTCTATGGCAAAATTAACCTTCAACCCAATAGTCACTAATGCAGTGAATGTGGCACGTAATGGAATAGTATCCATCCCTGAAAAAGAATGCATGTTGACACATATTAATATTACCACATGGATGAACTTTAATGACATTATATTAAGTGAAATAAACCAAATACAAAAAGAAAAATCTATGATTACACACACTTGAGGTATCTTGAGAAGTCAAATTCATTGAGACAGAAAGTAGAGTGGTGATTTCCAGGGGCTGGAAGGAGGAGGAATGGGAAGTAATTATTTAATGGATAGAGCTTCAGTTAGAGAAAGTGAAGAATTTACGGAGCTGGATAGTGGCAATGGTTGAAAAACAATGTGAGTGGACACAATGCCACTGAACTTTACATTTAAAAAGGCTTAAAAGAATAAATTTTATGTTATGTTTGCTTTATCACAATGAAATATAACTGATTTTCAGTTTAAGAAATGTATGGTTTTGTAAATTGCTTCCTTGTAATTTGGTTCCTAAAATATATTTTCTGATAGGAAAGAAGTTAGGATAGGGTCAAAGCAAAGAAAAATTTTAAAGCTAGGTAAAATATTTTTTAAACACTATATTGTTGAAGAGATAATATGTGCATCTAATAAAGACGTAAATTTTTCAACAGTGTATATAGTAAAACTTAAGTCTTTCTTCCTAGTTCCCCTGTCATTGAAATCAGCCATTATTATCACTTTTGATACATTTTTCCAAGAGATTCTCACATAAATATATAAGTATTTATGCAAGTTTTGTTTTTAAAAAACCTCTTGCTTTCTTCACGTAAGACATCTTGAAAATTCCTTTTTTTAAGTTAATTAATTTATTTTAATTGGAGGTTAATTACTTTACAATATTGTAGTGGTTTTTGCCATACATTGACATGAATCAGCCATGGGTGTACATGTGCGCCCCATCCTGAACCCTCCTCCCACCTCCCTCCCCATCCTATCCCTCGGGGTCATCCCACTGCACTGGCCCTGAGCACTCTGTCTCATGCATCGAGCCTGGACTGGCGATCTGTTTCACATATGATAATATACATATTTCAACGCTATTCTCTCAAATCATCCCACCCTCACCTTCTCCCACATGGTCCAAAAGTGTGTTCTTTATATCTGTGTCTCTTTTGCTGTCTCGCATATAGGGCCACCATGACCATCTTTCTATGTTCCACATATATGCATTAATATACTGTATTGCTGTTTTTCTTTCTGACTTACTTCACTCTGTATAATAGGCTCCAGTTTCATCCACCTCATTAGAACTGATTCAAATGTGTTCTATTTAATAGCCGAGTAATATTCCATTGTGTATATGTACCACAGCTTTCTTATCCATTCGTCTGTTGATGAGCATCTAGGTTGCTTCCATGTCCCAGCTATTGTGAATAGTGCTGCGATGAACATTGGGGTACATGTGTCTCTTTCAATTCTGGTTTCCTTGGTGTGTATGCCCAGTAGTAGGATTGCTTGGTATTATGGCAGTTCTATTTCAAGTTTTTTAAGAAATCTCCACACTGTTCTCCATAGTGGCTCTACTAGTTTGCGTTCCCACCAACAGTGTAAGAGGGTTCCCTTTCCTCCACACCCTCTCCAGCATTTATTGCTTGTAGACTTTCAGATAGCAGCCATTCTGACCAGCGTGAAATGGTACTTCATTGTGGTTTTGATTTGCATTTCTTTGATACTGATGCTGAACATCTTTTCATGTGTTTGTTAGCCATCTGTATGTCTTATTTGGAGAAATGTCTGTTTAGTTCTTTGGCCCACTTTTTGATTGGGTCGTTTATTTTTTTGGTATTGAGCTGCATGAGCTGCTTATATATTTTGGAGATTAATTCTTTGTCAGTTGCTTCATTTGCTATTATTTTCTCCCATTCTGAAGGCTGTCTTTTCACCTTGCTTATAGTTTCCTTTGTTGTGCAAAAGCTTTTAAGTTTAATTATGTCCCATTTGTCTACTTTTGCTTTTATTTCCATTAATCTGGGAGGTGGGTCATAGAAGATCCTGCTGTGATTTATCTCAGAGAGTGTTTTGCCTATGTTTTCCTCTAGGATTCTTATAGTTTCTGGTCTTACATTTAGATCTTTAATCCATTTTGAGTTTATTTTTGTGTATGGTGTTAGAAAGTGTTCTAGTTTCTTTCTTTTACAAGTGGTTGACCAGTTTTCCTAGCACCACTTGTTAAAGAGATTGTCTTTTCTCCATTGTATATGCTTGCCTCCTTTGTCAAAGATAAGGTATCCATAGGTGCATGGATTTATCTCTGGGCTTTCTATTTTGATCCATTAATCTATATTTCTGTCTTTGTGCCAATCCATACTGTCTTGATGACTGTGGCTTTGTAGTATAGCCTGAAGTCAGGCAGGTTGATTCCTTCAGTTCCATTCTTCTTTCTCAAGATTGCTTTGACTGTCTGAGGTTTTTTGTGTTTCCATACAAATTTTGAAATTATTTGTTCTAGTTCTGTGAAAAATACCGTTGGTAGCTTGATAGGGATTGCATTGAATATATAGATTGCTTTGGGTAGTATACTCATTTTCAGTATATTGAGTCTTCTGACCCATGAACATAGTATATTTCTCCATCTATATGTGTCATATTTGATTTCTTTCATCAGTGTTTTGTAGTTTTCTACATATAGGTCTTTTGTTTCTTTAGGTAGATTTATTCCTAAGTATTTTATTCTTTTCATTGCAATGGTGAATGGAATTGTTTCCTTAATTTTTCTGTTTTCTCATTATTAGTGTATAGGAATGCAAGGGATTTCTGTGTGTTAATTTTATATCCTGCAACTTTACTATATTCATTGATTAGCTCAGGTAGTTTTCTGGTGGTGTCTTTAGGGTTTTCTGTGTAGAGGATCACGTCCTCTGAAAACATTGAGAATTTTTTTACTTCTTCTTTTCCAATCTGGATTCCTTTTGTTTCTTTTTCTTCTCTGATTGCTGTGGCTTAAACTTCCAAAACTGTGTTGAACAATAGTGGTGAGAGTGGGCACCCTTGTCTTCTTCCTGACTTTAGGGGAAATGCTTTCAATTTTTCACCAGTGAGGATAATGTTTGCTTTGGGTTTGTCATATATAGCTTTTTTATGTTGAGGTATATTCTTTCGATGCCTGCTTTTGGAAGGTTTTTATCATAAATGGATGTTGAATTTTGTCAAAGGCTTTCTCTGTATCCATTGAGATAATCATATGGTTTTTATCTTTCAATTTGTTAATGTAGTGTATCACATTGATTGATTTGCAGATATTGAAGAATCCTTGCATCTCTGGGATAAAGCCCACTTGGTCATGATGTATGATTTTTTAATATGTTGTCGGATTCTGTTTGCTAGAATTTTGTTGAGAATTTTTGTATCTAAGTTCATCAGTGATATTGGCCTGTAGTTTTTTTGTGTGTGTGTGGCATCATTGTCTGGTTTTGGTATTAGGGTGATGGTGGCCTCATAGAATGAGTTTGGCAGTTTACCTTCCTCTGCAAATTTTTGGAAGAGTTTGAGTAGGATAGGTGTTAGCTCTTCTCTAAATTTTTGGTAGGAAAATTCTTGAAAATTTTTGAAAATTTTCAAGAAAAATCTTGAAAATTCTCCCTTTGAAATACTGCCTTATTCTTTTAAATTGCTGCAATAGTAGTTCATTGAATGAGTGTATCTCAATTGATTTAACATTCTCCCAGAGATGGACATTAAGATATTTTTCTAATATTTAGAATCATAAGTGATTCTTCAGTGCCTACTATTTTATGAATACTATTTCCTAGTGTGGGATGTTCTTCAGCTTTCTAAGCCTCAGTTCCCATGTTTGTAAAATAAACATACCATGACAAACCTAGGCAGCATATTAAAGAGCAGAGACATCACTTTTCTGACAAATGTCCATATAGTCAAAGCTATGTGTGGAGAGAGAGCAAATTAGCCAAGGTGGCATGTTCAGGCTCTCTCATCCCACATTTTGTAAATAAGGACTATGTAACAGCTGAGAACATTTACAGCCCTGCGTATGCACATCATGAGATAGTCACTTGGTCAGGAGCTGCTTTGTGCTTGTAGGGATATATGAGTTCCACCTAAGAAAGTTGTGACATTTTACTGCTCCATCAAGGCTGTGTCAATTGGGTCACCCATGAAAGGAGAGAATACAGTGTGTCTAATGCTATGGCTGCTACTTCAGCTAGGAGAGAAAACTTATGGCTGCTGAGTCAGCCAGGAGAGAGGTTGTGTGCGGTTATGTTGTGTTATATCTGCTGCTACAGCTGCTGTGTCAGAAGGGAATAAACGTGTCTGCAGTTCCTACGGCTGCTTGAGTCTTCTTCTAGCCTCTTAGCTCACACCTCGCCTACTCTGGGTTCAGTGGACGGTGTGGACAGTGTGAACAGCAAGACAACTGGTGCTGTGGATAGGATGAAGAGCAATACACCATGGTATTTCCAGTGGTCATGTACATATGTGAGAGCTGGACCATAAAGAAGTCTGAGCACTGAAGAATTGATGCTTTCAAACTGTGGCGCTGGAGAAGACTCTTGAGAGTCCCTTGGACTGCAAAGAGATCAAAACAGTCAATCCTAAAGGAAATCAGTCCTGAATATTCCTTGGAACGACTGATGCTGAAGCTGAAGCTCCCGTACTTTGGCCACTTGATGTGAAGAACTGACTCCTTGGAAAAGACCCTGATGCTTGGAAAGACTGAAGGCAATAGGAGAAGGGGACGACAGAGGACGGGATGGTTGGATGGCATCATCAGCTCAATGGACCTGAGTTTGAGCAAGCTTTAGGAGAAGGTGAACGACAGGGAAGCCTGGAATGCTGCAGTCCATGGGATTGCAAAGAGTCAGTGACTGAACAGCAGCAACAAAAAAATGACTTATTTCGTGGACAGATGAAACAAGTACGTAAAGTACTGAGCACAGTGTCATGTTTGTGGTGTATATTCAGCAAATGCAACTTCCAGTTTCTTTCCTCTCCTGTAGCTCACATGCTTTTTCTAGGATAAAATAATCATAATTGGAAGTTAACAGAAGATGAGGATCTAAGATTTTTGATGGCATAGGGAGGTTAAGAACGTATAGTAATAGAACCGAACTGCATGGATCCTATCAAGCCTTACTGCTTATCAAACATGTAAGTATAACCTCATGCTTTCATTTCTATTACCCACCCTGCCTCCAGCCCATTTCCATAGAAATAACTAAGGTACCTGTTCATACAGTTGCATGAAAGCATGCAATTGCATGCTTGGAGGAAAGCATGTATCTGCAGTGTTTTTGGTTTTTCTTTTTTATATACTGTAAGCTTTCAGAAAATGATAGTTGATGAAAGAATTTACTGGTCTTTGAAAAACACTGCTCTTATTCATTTACTCTAAGTAAGCAGGGTTGTTACTCTGCATTTAACTACCTGGAAAATGGCCAAGAGCTCTGTAAACGAGTGCCTATTTAATTATTGTCTAAAAGTATGTCTAAAGAGAGTGCAAATCATAGGTTCATAGACTTGTGGAATGTTAGCATAAGAAGAAAAATATTATCACATCTTTCCTTTTCTAGTGGTAAATAGAAACTAACTGGACAGTTCTATTTACTGTGTCTGAGCACTCTGTGTAAAGTCTGCTTTAACACTAAATATCTATTGGATATTTCCTCTGAGAACAGGTCTTATTATTAGATTATATCATACAAGATGAGTCAATAAGGGAGTTATTTTCTAACCCAGCTTGCCAATGGAAATACCTATTTTAAAATTATTCCAAGACCTTCTTTGTAGGAGGTTAGGAAAAATATGCCCATGAATCATAAAAATGGCAAGCCCTGGGGCTGAGTGGGCCTGATATAAGAGATGCAAAGAACCAAGAAAAAGGTGCACTACAGGTATGCAGAAATAGGGGATAAACAAAAGAAGTAGACATTGGATGAGATGGATAAGGCAGAATAGTATACACAGAATGCAAAAACAAAAACCACAAAATGAACTTGAAAAGTACTTGACCTGGAGAGAATAAGAGGATAGCTTTTACTACAAATGTTAGGAGGAAAAAAAAAACCAAAGCATGATTTCATTGCATAATTGAGATTTAATTAGGCCAAATTAGGCTGTACTTTTACTAATATTGCTTTTATTTTTCAATTTAATCCATTTTCAATCACAAAAGGTTTTTTTTTTTCATTTTTCTTAATATCCTATCATCATCAGTAACTGCTCACCTGTTTTAAAAATATCTTGACCCGAATAAGAAAAGCCTCCTTTTGAATTAATTACTCCTCTCGGGGAAAGTGAAGGTACTTTTCCTAATTCAAATTCAAACTAGCAGAGTAAAAGAAAAAGCCACACACACACAAACCCCACATTCACTGTTTCCCTTGCTGGTCAAACAATCTGACAGGAGAGGGAAAGAGGTTGTATTTAAATGCTCATTTTGCCTATAAGGAATTTTCATATCTCACAAAACCAAGTTCTTCTATAAGATTGACATTTCAGAAGAGGAAGGAAGGCAGACAGGTGAACTCATATCAAAATGGATTTTGCCAACCTCCGGTTTTAAAGGTCAAGGTTGTTGCAGACTCATGTTGTGTTTTCAGTCTAAAGCTCTCACCTTCATTGCCAGCATTCGGGAAACGCGCATGAACAAAAGGAAGAGAATTCTTCCCTTGCTCTGGTTGGGACTTCAAATACCTGCAGAAGACAGCTGCGTTAGACGAGCAGAAGGACTTCCTGCCACTGTACGATTCTTCTAGAGGAGGAGGGAGGATGTTTAGTTTGTTTACTTATGAATTCCGGACAATTCCTGAGGAATGACACATTAGATAACTTTACCTTGTAGTCTCCACTGTCCCAGGCTGCAGTGGTCCATTGTGGTCAATGTGTGTGACCTTTTCACCTGTCAGACCGTTTACTCTAGAGTTGGTTCTTGGAGAACTATAATGGTCCATCAAAAAGTGTACACATTGTCTTGTGAACCAAGACACCCAACTTAAACGAATGTGCTTTTAACTGCCCTGGCTTTCTGTTCACAAGGAATTCTGGCCACACAACAAGAATTCCACACAGCTCCTGCCCACAGCCCATGAGGGAACAGCAGTGAAAAGAGAAAGTTAGGAATTTGTATCTTTCAAGGATGTGAAACATTTGTATAAAAAGTTCCTAACAGTGTCACCTTCATAAGAAGAGTCATTCACTTGAGGGTGGTTTTAAAATTTGGCCTAATTGTTCTAGATATGCTGTCTTTACTAGCATAAAATGTGAGCTTAACTCTCACAATGTTTTAAATATTATTGGAAAATATCATATATTGTTGTGATATATATTTTGTGATATTTTGTGACCTAGTACAATTGTTTGTAATGCAGGAGAGGAAGAACTTTTTCTTAGCGTCCCTGGCTAGGTCTGAAAATTAAACCTATGAAGACAAATTAACAGGTGAAGAAGATACAAATTTATTTAATATGAGTTTTATAGGATACAAGAGCTTTCTAAAGGAGATCAAGTCTTGAAGAAAAGGTTGAACTTGAGTATTTGTAGGCTAGGTTTCGTGGAGAGTGGACTGATGTGGAAAATTTCAGCAGGTTGGAGTATAACTGCAAGAAGCTGGCAGAAACTTAGCAAGATCTTGCCATTCGTCCCTCTAACAAGGATGTTCCTTTCCTCCATATGAGGAGGGGTCCTCTAACTTGATATACCTGAGGGTTTTATGACCCGTTGCAGGGGCGAAGAGCCAGAGAAACTTCAAAGTGACTTGGTACTTCTGCTGTTTTCTCAAACTCCCTCAGCTGAAAACATTCAATATGCTGAAATGCCTTATTTTGAAGTGGCATGTCCTGATCCTCATCATTCGTATTTTAGAATATTACAGAATTCCAATACACAGGCTTCTGTGTTACATTACACATACTCAGCACACCATATTCTACCTTGGACACTCTTACTACACACTCAGGCATCCACACTCAAAGAGGAAGAATTGATGTTTTCTGAACTCAAGTAAGGTATAAGCTAATGGAATATTAATAGCATCCTCAGAAGTGATCAGTAATAACCCTCTACTTTTAAAATGACTTAACAGTGACCTAGCGCATTCAGAAAGGTGGTCCAGCAGCAGATAGCAGGGTAATGACAGGGCAGAGGATGGAACCCGGTCCTCCTGGGTCCTGGCCCTGCCAGCCCTCAGCTCCTGGTTTTCAACAACCACTCAAATTCTCTGTAGACTCGAGATGCTCAGCAAATGTCTTCAGCACCATCAGATTGTAACAAATAAGCACGTGCAACTGAACCACTTAGGTTCCTAATATTTGACATTTAACACCCCATACTGAGGAATATCTTTGACCCATCAGGGCTACATCTGAACCTGAAAGAAAAATGTTTATGTTGGTTATTAGACATCTATATGCCTGTCTCCCTTCCCGACTCTTGGAGACATATGCGGCTATTGTCAGCTCCGTTTCCTGTGTTTAACCCATGCTCTGTCTCCTCTGATTGCCCCTAATGGAGCTTGACAGTTGCAGAGTTAATCTAGGCTCTGGTTTCCAGGTCTCAGTTCAGGAAACAATCGGTCCCCAGAGTGCTGGGGCTTCTTGCAAGGCTATATTCCCCTTGGGGCCTTTCCCAGCCCAGCTGGGGAGCTTTTCCCATTGTCTGCCAAATGGACACCAATTAAGTCAACTGTTCTCCAATTAGAATTTAGCAGAATTCCTCTTGTTCTCTGGTACTCCCGTTCCCAAACAGCGGTCTGTTTTTGGAAT
Source organism: Okapia johnstoni (assembly GCA_024291935.2). NCBI lineage: Eukaryota > Metazoa > Chordata > Mammalia > Artiodactyla > Giraffidae > Okapia > Okapia johnstoni. Next base: position 9,543,279 of record CM044326.1, read on the forward strand.
TAGTTACACAAGGAGGAAAATAAATAAATAAATGGCAGCCCTTTCCTGTAACCAGATCCCCCTGGGTTTTTCCTGTCAGCCATTCACACAACATGATCCCCAGATAGATGGCAACTGCTTGGTAGCTCTGAGGTTTATCATCTGCATAATCCTTCCATCGGGCTGTTCCTGGTACAGAGCCCAAAGCTAAGAATAGAAGGAGCATTCCCCAGAAGGAGCATTCCCCAGAAGGAGCACTCAAGTCGCTGGGAAGAGGAGGGAAAACTCCTCTTTGTACCAAAAAATGTGGGTTTGCTTTGAAGAGATGAAAGCATGGTGTTTTGCTTTCTGGAGGAAATGCCCCTCCATTTGGACAGCCAACTTTCAGACAGATGTATTCTTGTGATGAAGGATTCTGCAGAGCATGGCATTTCCAGGCAGCGTTTTAGATGTCAATCAGTGGTGTTTGAAATCACTCAGGCTGTCACAGCTGGGTGACACCGGGCCGAATCAGGGCATCTTTAGAGAATGGGGCATCGTTGACATCAGAATGTACTTGTTTGTGAAACATGGTCAGTCACAAATAAGATCTTCTGCAAAGAACCCTACTTATTATCATATATTTTTTAGCAATCTTTTCAGCATATTCATGTGGCATGCTCATAAAGAACAAAGAAAGGCATGTGGCTAAGAGCCACACTTCTTTCAGACTATAACCACCTGGGGCTCTTATTAAAATAAGATTCCAATTCAGGAGACCCAGGATGGGGCCTGGTCAGCTGCACTTTTCATAAGTTCCCTGGTGATACTGAGGCTTTGTAACCTTCACCACAATTCGTCCCAAGCATTCAGATTGATAGGCAATAAACTGATAAGTAATTAAGTCGATAGGTAAAGGATCCATCATTCTTACTGGATTGGGTCCACAAGGAGGAAATAGAATTAAAACTTGAATGACATGCTCAGATATTTCAGATAAAACATCTTGCCAATCTGTGGTTAATTTTTTTCTTTCCAGTAGTACCAGCTCATCTATCTGCTCATTTATTCGTTCATTCATTTGACATTATTCATTATTAATTGACAATGTATCACATGGGAAGCGTTCAGGAAATGTGCTAAGATACAAAAGAAACATACTGGAAAGGTCTCTGAACTCCAAACAAAAAGTAAAGAAATGGAGGTTTAATATCTGCAGATGTAGCGACTGCCATGTAAGCAACAATCCTGCAAATGGCAGTGGTCTTTAGATGGTGGCTGAAGTCTCCCCAGTGTGCCAAGGCAGACTCTGCTTGGCCTTATCCGCTTTAGACTCGGAATGGGCAGTTTACTGGCTGACACAGTCACAGGCCCAGCTTTGATCTGGTGAGGGGCGAGTCTACACAAAGCCAGGGATGATGGGAAGTAGGGACCACTAGGGGTCCTATTTGGAGACCTACTGGCAGCCGCAATGTAAATGACAAAATGAAGAACACAAAATTAAGAGCTCTACAGTTGCAGAGAATTCAATCAACGTGAGTTATATTTCCAGGAGAAGGCTTCAGCTATAAGCTAAAAAGGTGGAAAAAAGAGTCATGTATGGTAGTTATGTATTTATTACTTCCACTATTAAAGCTAAACAAATGTTTACTGAAATCAATTAGACAATAATGAAAAACCAAAAAGTTATTTCTAATAAAATTTAAAAAGTAAATAACTATTTACAATGGCCCTTTACCTTGATAAAAGCAGCATAACATCAAAGAGTAAGATCTGAAACAGAAAAACTAAAGGCCATATAGAAAATTATCTGTTATGGGGGAAAGGGGCCCCCTTAAAAGCAGACGATGACAATATACCAACGATCTAGGTAGGTTTTAAATAGCATGCTTCACGCTTACTGCAGGCTGCGAAAGGAATTCCTTAACTTGTCACAAATCACCCACAATCCCACCAGACTTCACTCAACAGTCAGATACAATGATGTGAAAATTCCTACCTCCACATACTTTGCAGCTATATGCCACAGCCTCAAAGAAAATATCAACTATTAGCAAAATGAGCCTGACTCGATTTTCTCTGAATCATATTTGTTTGGAAAGTGATCAATAAACCTTGCATAAAAGGAAAATTGACATCTGCCTTTTACAAGAAGAATGACAGCCTAAGGAGCCACTTCTCTCTCTCTGAGGTTAAATCCCAAGAAAACAAAAAATGCAGGTGAATGTATCTTAGGGCTGAGTTTGTAATAGTCAAACACCAATCATTCATCAAGCTTTGAACATTAAGAAATAATGACTTCACAGGGTGAAATACACAGAGCTGTTCATTTTTTCCTTTTTTTTACATTTGATGTATTTTATTTTATTTTTTTACTTTCTCTTTCTATGGCTCTCTCTCGCCAGCCACCTGATTCTATATTCTGGGCAGTTTTCCAGGTTTGATGTCCCTTGCTATTCTTCTTTCTGGTTGTAGTCCTAAGAAAGTAATGGCAAAGCATTACTAAAATATTGTTACTTTCTATGGGGAAAAGTAAGAGGATGCTTTTATTTAATTTTCCACTAATGAGGCCACTTGGAGAGGTGCCCAAAATACCTGTTTAAGATGATGGAAAAACATCTAGATCTTGATGGGATGTGGCAACAAACTTTTGGGCTGTACTGGGGAACTTGGGACTACCCCATCATTCCTTACCAGGGACTTAACTCCTGTTTTAATTCACACCCTCAGCAGAGGTGCAGAAATCAGGACAGAGGGGTAGAGAAGGGATAGTTCTCTCCTGACCCAAAACAGCCCAGCCTGAAACATTTACAAGAAAGTTTGTTTTTAGGAAATTTCCAGTCCAATTATACTCTCCCAAGAGACACAAATAGTTCAGATAGCATTTAGATAAGCATCCAAAATTTTGGGAACTTCATAAAAAAAAACCAGAATTAGCAACTTTTTGAGGCTTGGCCTTCCCTGACTAAAATAGCTCTTTCTGGGAGAGGCAGCCTCTCCTGGTGGTCCCAGGATCGAGGTTAGAATCAGGAGGTTCCGGGTGTTTTGATTTCAGCTTTCTTTCTCACTTGATGGGTGGCCTGAGAAATAAAATGAGTGCTAGTCTCCAGACTTGAGACAAAGGGACAAATAAAAATCAATTTCAGGTTTTTTTTCAATTGATTAATCAGGTTGATGAATGGGGCTATCCATGTAATTACTTTTGCTCTTGAAGAGGATATATGGAATTCACAGAAAAGTCATCTGAGGTGGGCTCTGATTCTCCCCACAGAATCCTGGTCACCTCATTTGCCTGTACAATTATCTGAGATTTAAAAGCAGTGGAAGTTCTTCCCGGCCTCTGGTCAGTTGCACTTTGGGAGGTATTTTTAGACAGGTCACCATGGTGACCTAACCTAATATTGGCTGATGGACAGGGTGCATTTGGCAGAGAAGACAATGGTACTTTTGATGGAAAGACACCACAAGAGAGAGAGCTACTTCAGAGAGACAACATGGAGATATAATCTAAGGGCAATAGACACTTAGTGAGCTCTTCTACTTCAATATGCAACCTCCTCTGCCTACTTTGATTCTGTGGGTAAGTATATAATGTTTGATGATCTAGGCTGCAAGTGAGAAAAATCCAAATCAACCTAGTTTAAACTGGAAATGGAATGTTCACCTACAAAGTCCCAAGGGATAGGAAGGAGAGGTTTGATCACAGGGTCACCTCCATTTCTTGGTGAGTCTCTGTACTCTGTCTCCTCTGCCTATTAACTTTGCCCATAGGTCAGCTTCCCTAATGGTGGGAAAAATGATTGTGGAGTTTCAGAATTCACATCTATGCATGTACTAGCCACTAAAACAGAGGAATCCATGATCCATTTTCATTCCATTCCCTGGCTTCATTCTGATTGGATCAATATCTCATCCCTGAACCCAGCATGGTAGCAAGTAAATGAGATTAGGCTGATCATCTTGGGCTAACTGAGACTAGAATGGGGTTGAAACTTGGGTCAACCCCAATCAACTGATGACTGCTACCAGGTAGGGAAGAGGTACAATGAATGCTGGGGGAACCAGCAATGTCCCTTACCAGAGGAATGATAACCCTCTTCTCAAGGTAAACAGATTGTGTATGTAGTAGTTAAATGATTCATTCAAGATCTCTCGGTCAGTCTGTGCTGAAGCCAAGGTCTTAATCAATATCTAGTGTTGAATAATACCAAAGATCTCTACATAACAAAGTAATCTTTCAAAATGCAAATATGCTCACATTATTCCCACCTTCACCATCAGCTCCCATGAACTTCAGGGAAAAATCCAAATGCCCTGGCTTGACTTTCAAGTAGCTTTGTGCCCTGATTTCTGCCTATCATCCCAAACTGATCTCATGTCACATTTTAAACCACTTAGCATTTCCTGTGCATCTTTTTATATTCTGTGTCCATGCTTACCCATCTGATTCCTACATTTCAGTATTACCATTATACTGCAGTTGGTCAATTTCTAATGGTTGGACAATTATCCATTTGTCCATAAAATAGAGTCAGGATGAAAATCAAAGTCTTTGAAGTCAGCCAGACTAGGGTATGAGCTATGAATTCCCAGACAGCCCAAAGGATTTGTTTGAATACTGAGCCAAGACTTGGTCAGATTTCAGCCTCATTTCCACCTGCGCTAAGTCATGGCCCTAAAGGTGACCCCAAATCCCATGATGAATCTTTGCTCAAGAAAATGCTTTGCTACCAAACTGGAAAATGTACATTGTCTCAACCCACTTTGCCAACCTCTCTTTAGTAATTCTCCACTTTCCCCACTTCTGTAACTTTCCACTAATTCCCTCAATTGTTTCCTCCTTTTCACCTACCTATAACCCACTTTTTCCCCCTCTCTGTTCTCCCTTTAAAAATGTTAGTCATCTTAGTGTCAGCTGACCTGAACTCAGTTTATATTGAATTCTCTCTCCCATACTGCAGTAGTCTGAATAAAATCTGTCTTGCCACTTTTTAGCAAATGTCCAGGGCTTGTTTCTTTCTTTTTTTTTTTTTAATGGTTAGATTCCCAGGTCTGCTGCTTAGTAGTAAAGTGGTCCTTATCGAATCAACTTCTATAAGCCTTCATTTTTTTCCACCTATAAAATGAGAATAATCATACTTATCTCACAAGGAAAAATGTGTTTAGAACAGGCCCTGGCACTTAGTAAGCCCATAATAAATACTACCATTATCACCACTCTGTTCCCATGTCTGAAAGCCCCCAAGTCTGAAGGTCAAGGCTGTGTTTTCACCTAGCTTGTCTCTCCACTGCTGAGCTCCTGGTCTGCCAAGGCCTCCAGGGCATCTTCATGACTTTCTGTAAATTGCATGTGTCTAAACCACATCCAAAAGTTTCTCTAAAATGTCCCCAATCCTTTATTTCTTTTCTTGCTAATCTGTTCCTCTCCTAGCCCTTTCTCTTTGAACTCTTAACAGTTGCTACTTGGTGACTTTTGAATTTCACTGGAAAAGCCACAACTCCGATACAATCTTTGCCCTGAGGTGCCTTAATGCATTGAGAGGGTTCCAATAAAAATTTCACACCTTTAATCTGACCTTTGGCTTGGCAGTATTTAATCAGCTGAGTGGTTTACATGGCATTTGAAGTCTTGTTAATCCTATCTCTAGAAGCTCTCCTTTTTCCAACCTTACAAGTCTTTGAATATCTGCAAACAACCTATTTCTTTTCACTCCTGCCTGCAAACTGGCAAATTATTTCTAGTGTGCATTCTAAGTCACTTCAGTCATGTCTGACTCTTTGCGACCCCATAGACCATAGTGTGCCATGGTCTGTCCATGGGATTCTCCAGGCAAGAATACTGGAGGGGGTTGCCATGCCCTTCTCTAAGAGATCTTCCCAACTTAGTGATCAAACCCACATATCTTATATCTCCTGCTTTGACAGGTGGATTCTTTACCACTAGCAGTACCTGGGAAGTCCATTCTTTCTAGAGTTCATCTCACTTTTTTTATTATCTTGCAAATTCAGTTAACACCAGCTAAACATTCTGCTTTCCAGCTTCTTCTCTCAGTTCAATACACGAAGTCCATCTTCCAAATGAACCAAAGTGACAGTTTTCCTATATGTTTTCCCTTTGCATGATAAAGATCTTCATAATTCCAACCTATGATACTCATTTACTCACCTCTGCTGCCCCACTGCTAAACTAATGTCATCTATGTTTAGTTTAGGTTATGATGGAAACTCACTTTTGGTACTGGTTTCTATATTGATCAGAATAGAAAAGGCTATCCATGATAATAAACCCCAATGTTCCATAGCTTATCATTGAAGCAAGATTATTTCTTGCTCCCTCAGAGTCCTTGTTTCAGGGACTCATGCTACTTGCATCTGGTAGGTCACTAGCTTCTAGAACACACTTCTTTCTAAGTCTCTTTAGAAGGGGAGGGAAGAGCATAAAGAACTCACACCCTCACTGAAAAACCTTTAGCCAGAAGTGACACTGGTTACTTTTATTCATAGTGTGTTGGCCATATTCTAGTGGTCCCACCTGTCATGAATTGATTCTGGGGAAATGTCGGGAGCAAATGCCACATCTGTTTGAGCACTGTGTTTTGTCCCATCTCTTCTACCTGTTTGTCTTTCTCCATGATCTGGAGTTGAGAGGGCACTCTCTGCTTCTACCTACCTATCCGTTTATGTTGGCTGCACTGGGTCTGCCCTGTTGCGCGTGTATTCTCACTGGCTGTGGCGCTCAGGGCGCACTTCATCTTGTAGCACTTGGGTGTCTTACTGTGGTGGCTCCCCTCGTTGGAGAACACAGGCTCTGAGTGTGCAAGCTTCAATAGTTGCACGGGCTTAGTTGTCCCAGGGCATGTGGGATCTTCCCAGACCAAGGATGGAACCCTTGACCCCTGCATTGGCAGGTTGATTCTTAACCATCGGACCACTAGGGAAGTCCCATATATCTTTGTCTTAAGAACAGGGAGGCATCAGATATGAAAAGCCCATGATTCATGAAAGAGGGAAAAATTTATCTTCATAGTTCTGATCTGTCAGGGAAGAACTACAGGAGAGAGATTTTCTAAGGATAATATCAATGCATTTAACTGGAATAGGTTATTGTTCTTGAATACCGAGTCTATGTCCTCAAAGGAGGTTATTTCAGAAGGGAGAGGGATTCCATGTGGGTTCGTCCATTTATTTGATTTGTTTTTGATTTCTTAATACTAATACCCATTTGGGCCCAATTCTGGAAATTCAAATCTAGCAATCTTAGGTGAGACTCAAATTTCAACATTTTGCTAGGTAATTTGGATGAGCAGTCTGGATGAAGGACCACTAGAAACAAGTCACCCAGGAATGTGTGAATTTACCAGTAGGAGACCCAGGGTAAGAGGTGAGAGTTTGAAAATGCTGGCAGGAAAGTAACAATATGTTTAAGGAGGCAGAGGATGTAACACTTTGTCAGTGGGTAGGCCTAGTCATGAGAAGAAGGAAGATATGCCTTCACCTGCAGTAGAAGAGAAGGTGGTAGAGAGAAGAGACTGTGAAATTCACAGCCCTGGCCACTTCAGATTTTCCATTTACTCTTCATTTACTTAGTCAACATTTATTACTAGCTCTACTCACCAGCCAGGGACTCTGGGAGGTGCCACAGATAAAGTGCTGGAAAAGGCAGCCATGGCCACTGTCCTCAGGATACTCACAGCTGGTGGACATAGAGTTAAGAACACAGCATCATGTGTGCAGTGATTTTGGAAGAACGGGGAAGGAGCCTGTGCGGATCAAGGGAAGTTTACTGGGAAAAATAAAATTCTTCTCAGAGCTTGAAATGTGAAATAAGTATCAGAGGCCACACTTTTGAATCCTTTCTGTGATGGGTGAGGAATGCAAAACAAACAAACAAACAAAGCTGAACTTGGGCCTCATTGTCCACAGGATGCTGAAAAGAACATGCACGTGGAGGAAGACAGACCTGGAGGCAGCACCAGCCCCAACATTAGCTGTGGGACCTGAGCCAGTGACCCTCCTGGTCCCCCTTCCTCAGTTAGACAATCAGTCTTATAACACCTCTTTATCTGGTTAGAGCAGCTGGGGTCCGGCTTAATGGCCACCTCTTCCTTCCTCCTTCCACCACTCTCCACCTTCAAAATAAAAAGGAATACTAATACTGATAGAAATAGTAAAAATGCTGTCAGTATAGAGCACTACTAATGGTGTAAATACATCATATTATATAGCAATCCATAGTTTACATGATGCTCTTATACCCATTATCATCTGAAGTTACTACTGCTTTTCCTTCTCTTCCTTTTTTCTCTTTTTGCTTCCTTCCTTTCTTCCTTCCCTTAATGTCTTCTCCCACATACATAGTGTTTTGACTGGCTTAAAGAGTACTTATACTAATAGAGTAAATAAATTAAAATCAAAGTGACAAAAAATTTACAGTGACAAAGTGAGCCTAATAACAAGATCGGCCACAACGCCCTTATTTATACCCTGGGCAGATTCAAGACTTGGATTTCTCTTTTCTAGGAGCCAAAGTAAAAGGATAAATATTTTTAGATTTATAGTGCATATCATCCACGAAAGGAGTGATTACCAGTGCTTTGGATTTACAACTAGTACTGACACTGATTATGGACCTGCACTTCCTCCTGGGGGTGTCTCATAAATGGGACACTGTGAGCTGGAGTAAAGAATGTTCAAGGCAACCTCCCACCAACTTATTGAAAGAGCTTTGCTGGGATATTTTCTCCAAGATTCCTAGTGTGGGCTATGGCGAACAAATTCTCTTGGAGAGGAGAGAAAGATGGTGCAACATGAATACCAAGCCTTCTTTGATTTGGGTTGACCCAGTGGGAAGATAGGGCTTCCCAGGTGACTCAGTGGTAAAGAATCTGCCTGCAATGCAGGAGCCACAGAAGACTGGGGTTCAGTCCTGGGTCAGGAAGGTCCTCTGGAGAAAGACATGGCAACCCACTCTAGTATTCCTGCCTGCAGAATCCCATGAACAGAGGAACTTGGTGGGCTACAGTCCAGTTCAGCTCAGTTCAGTCACTCAGTCGTGTCTGACTCTTTGCAACACCATGGACTATAGCATGCCAGGCTTCCCTGTCCATCACCAATCTTGGAGCTTGCTCAAACTCATGTCCATTGAGTCGATGATGCCATCCAGCCATCTCATACTCTGTCATCCCCTTCTCCTCCTGCCTTCAATCTTTCCCAACATCAGGGTCTTTTCTAATGAGTCAGTTCTTCGCATCAGGTGGCCAAAGTATTGGAGCTTCAGCTTCAGCATTAGTCCTTCCAATGAACATCTAGGACTGATCTCCTTTAGGATGGACTGGTTGGATCTCCTTGCAGTCCAAGGGACTCTCAAGAGTCTTCTCCAACACCACAGTTCAAAAGCATCAATTCTTCAGCGCTCAGCTTTCTTTATAGCCCAACTCTCACATCCATACGTGACTACTGGAAAAACTATAGCTTTGACTAAATGGACCTTTGTTGGGAAAGTACTGTCTTTGCTGTTTAATATGCTGTCTAAGTTGGTCATAACTTTTCTTCCAAGGAGCAAGCATCTTTTAATTTCATGGCTGCAATCACCATCTGCAGTGATTTTGGAGCCCCCCAAAATAAAGTCTGTCACTGTTTCCATTGTTTCCCCATTTATTTGCCATGAAGCAATGGGGCCAGATGCCATGATCTTAGTTTTTTGAATGTTGAGTTTTAAGTCAACTTTTTCACTCTTCTCTTTTAGGAGAGGGCTACAGTCCATGGGGCCTCAATGAGTTGGACATGCATGAAGTGACTTAGCATGCACACAGGGGCAGATGCTATGTAGAGTTTGGGGAGAGATGGATAAGCCATGCTTTCTATAAGCATTTCTCATGGGATCTCCATAAGTGTCAAAGAGCAATGAGCTCAAGGTACCCCTGCATGGTAGTTCACACAAATTTATTTCTCAACTTTAGTTTCTCCAACTCGAATCCTTGGAATCTTTCCATAAGGAAACACAAATTATGTTAAAGGATCATGCATATGTGCATTGTCACTCAGTCATATCCGACTCTTTGTGACTGCATGGACAGTAGCCTACTAGGCTCCTCTGTCCATGGGATTCTCCTAGCAAGAACACTGGAATAGGTTGCCATTTCCTACTTCAGGGGATCTTCCTGACCCAGGGATCGAACTCTCTTCTCCTGCGTATCCAGCATTAATGGGCAGATTTTTTTTTTTTTACCATTTCACCAGCTGGGAAGGCCTTGAAGGATCATGAGGACATCCTTTCTGTATCTTATTCCTATTATTCCTCCTTGGCCTTGAGTCTCACTACAGGGAAAGCATCACTGTCTTCTCTTGCAGCAAAGGCAAAACTTTGCCTAGGAATCTAATCCAGGATATTTTACACAGTATGGTTCCTTCCGAACTCTGTCAATTATTCTCTGTATATTGATTTGATGTTCTTGCAAGTTTGGTAGTTTAATGGTGTTTTTAAATAAATGTTATTTCCTAACAGTATAAAGAAGAATCCTAATTGAAATCCATTTGGGTCCAAAGAGGGTCTTTAGGCCCCTAATATTCAGCTAATCAGCTGATCATTGGCACAGCAGATGGCCACTGCTCCTTTGCAGTACAGATTCGGAGGCGGCTCTGGCTTGTTGAGCCCATTCCTACCTGGCAAGGTCCTGGATGTCAGAGGATGTTCTCAGAAGCAGGAAGAACGAATTTAAGGACAGATGTTTGGGTGGGAAGCGCTGCAAAATCCTGCTGGTGTCACCATCTCCACCATCACAATTTCTGGGCACAGCCAGTATTCAGTTTCACAGCCAGAAACTAGGTCCCCTGGCAACCACTCCTGAGGGCTTTACAAGGAAGGTTAATATTTGTCGTCTTTGGGCAGTCTTAAAATTACATTCTCTTGGCCATACTTCTTGTAACTCTTAACCTTCAGATGCTAAGGGAAGTTGCAGATGCCAGACCTCCACGGAACCCCATAGAGAGTCCAGCCCTGAGGAAGCGCCCAGAGCTTGTGGCCTGAACCCAGACTGTTTAGGTCTGTGCAGTGAGGGACTCCCTGATTCAGTTACTTTGCTCCTCTGTGTCGTGGCTTCTGCAACTGAACTGAACTGAACTGTCTTCGCTTCCCACTTTGTCAAACTGAGGGTGGTAATTTCATAAGGTTGTTGAGAAGCTTCCATGATTCCATGCATATCACTGCTTAAAATAGCACCTACCACAATGTACACATACTTTCTGTCCTTAAGAGTTGTGATTTGAGCCACTACAAAGGAGCTCCCCTGGTATCTCAACGATAAAGAATCTGCCTGCAATGCAGGAGACCAGGGTTCGATCCCTGGGTTCAGAAGATCTTCTGGAGGAGGAAATGTCTACCCACTCCAGTATTTATGCCTGGAGAATTCCATGGACAGAGGAGTCTGGTGATCTATAGTCCATGGGGACCCAAAGAGTTTGACACACACACACACACACACACACACACACACACACACACACACACACAAAGTCTTATAGAGTTTGCTGAAACAGTTTTGAGCAGCAGCTGGCTCTCCTTTTCCTTCCCTATATGCATGTTAACTTAGAGACAGTTCTAGGAGGCCTTAGACATTCACAATCATTAAACAAATGGGAAATAAACATTTCCATTTGCTGTGCTAACCTCCTACATATACCAAGTGCTTTACATATGCCATCTCCTATCGGCTTCTTGGCCACCTATGAAGTAGGTACTGTTCCACGTAATAGAAAGACGAAGCTGTCCTTCTCTAGATGGAGTATGATTACCATCCAACACCTAATGACTTTAATATTCATCTCATCCAGGTACAAAAAAGTTCTTCGTGACCCAGACTATCACAATGGTGTGATCACTCACCTAGAGCCAGACATCCTGGAATGTGAAGTCAAGTGGGCCTTAGGAAGCATCACTATGAACAAAGCTAGTGGAGGTGATGGAATTCCAGTTGAGCTATTTCAAATCCTGAAAGATGACGCTGTGAAAGTGCTGCACTCAATATGCCAGCAAATCTGGAAAACTCAGCAGTGGCCACAGGACTGGAAAAGATCAGTTTTCATTCCAATCCCAAAGAAAGGCAATACCAAAGAATGCTCAAACTACCACACAATTGCACTCATCTGACACGCCAATAAAGTAATGCTTAAAATTCTCCAAGCCAGGCTTAAGAAATATGTGAACCATGAACTTCCAGATGTTCAAGCCAGTTTTAGAAAAGGCAGATGAACCAGAGATCAAATTGCCAACATCTGCTGGATCATCAAAAAAGCAAGAGAGTTCCAGAAAAACATCTATTTCTGCTTTATTGACTATGCCAAAGCCTTTGACTGTGTGGATCACAATAAACTGTGGAAAATTCTGAAAGAGATGAGAATACCAGACCACCTGACCTGCCTCTTGAGAAACCTGTATGCAGGTCAGGAAGCAACCGTTAGAACTGGACATGGAACAACAGACTGGTTCCAAATAGGAAAAGGAGTATGTCAAGGCTGTATATTGTCACCTTGCTTATTTAACTTATATGCAGAGTACATCATGAGAAACGCTGGGCTGGAAGAAGCACAAGCTGGGAGAAATATCAATAACTTCAGATATGCAGATGACACCACCCTTATGGCAGAAAGTGAAGAAAACCTAAAGAGCCTTTTGATGAAAGTGAAAGAGGAGAGTGAAAAGCTGGCTTAAAGCTCAACGTTCAGAAAACTAAGATCATAGCATCTGGTCCCATCACTTCATGGCAGATAGATGGGGAAACAGTGGAAACAGTGGCTAACTTTATTTTTCTGGGCTCCAAGATCACTGCAGATGGTGAATGCAGCCACAAAATTAAAAGACACTTACTCCTTGGAAGGAAAGTTATGACCAATCTAGACAGCATATTAAAAAGCAGAGACATTACTTTGCCAACAAAGGTCCATCTAGTCAAGGCTATGGTTTTTCCAGTGGTCATATATGGTATGAGAGATGGACTATAAAGAAAGCTGAGTGCCAAAGAATTGATGCTTTTGAACTGTGGTTTTGGAGAAGACTCTTGAGAGTCCCTTGGAGTGCAAAGAGATCCAACCAGTCCATCCTAAAGGAGATCAGTCCTGGGTGTTCATTGGAAGGTCTGATGTTGAAGCTGAAACTCCAATACTTTGGCCACCTGATGCGAAGAGCTGACTCATTGGAAAAGACCCTGATGCTGGGAAAGATTGAAGGCAGGAGGAAAAGGGGATGACAGAGGATGAGATGGCTGGACGGCATCACCGATTTGATGGACATGGGTTTGGATGGACTCAGGGATTTGGTGATGGACAGGGAGGCCTGGAGTGCTGCGGTTCATGGAGTCGCAAAGAGTCAAACATGACTGAGTGACTGAACTGAACTGAACTGAACATTCAGGTAGGATTACCAGTAAAATACTGGATGCCAAATTAAATTTGACTTTGGTGTTTTTTTAAAAAAAAAAAGATGTTTTAATGCAAGTATTTCCCTAATACTGTGTGAGATATACTTATACTAAAAGTCATTCATTTGTTCATCTGAAATTCAAATTTAAGTGGGTGTCCTGTGCTACATCTGGGACCCTAACTCCAGGGAACTAAGAATCTTCTGGGTGCCAAGCACTAGTCTTAGCCCTTAATGCAGTTAAAAATACTGACTTCATTGGACATGAGGCAAGTCATGGAAAAGGACAGTTTGGATCAATTTATACACCTCTTTGCCAGCTAGTCTGATCTTTCTCCCAGTATTGTGATTGCCAACATCACTTCTGGCATTAGAGAATTTTGTTACTTTGCAGCCCATGTTTCACAAAATTAGCCTTCTGCTGTGCTGGTAAGATTCTTCAATGATGAGCCATAGGCAGGGCTATTTTTATCTTGTTTTATTTTGTGTAAATCACTAAAAACAAGAAGCAGGCTGAAGGGTAGAGAAGAGCCTTGAATTTAGACAAACATAATGTTCAAGCTCAGAATCTCCCCCTGACTGTCTATGAGCATCAGTTTCATCATCTGTAAATTCTCCTTCCATCCCAGGGGGTGCTGAGGATTGAAGAGAAATGTCTTCAGTGCGGTACCGCCATGCCACTCCGCCTTTTCACTGCAGCACCGGACGAGTGCCCATCAGGGGTCTGTTCTCTGCTGTTTCCCTTTCCACTTTTTAATGATAGGCCATAAGTGTGAAGATATTAAATTCTTCATATAAGTCAATACCTCCATGGGAAAAAAAAAATCTACTTACATTGTTTCCTATATTGAGGGCCTAATGAAAACCAGAACTTGGGAAATTTTGTCAGAAACTGCCTTCAATACAGAAGACCCAGGGTTCAATTCCTGGGTTGGGAAGATTCCCTGAAGAAGTGAATGGCAACCCACTCCAGTATTCTTGCCTGGAGAATGCCATGGACAGAGTAGACTGGTGGGTTACAGGACAGAGTAGACTGGTGGGTTACAGGACAGAGTAGACTGGTGGGTTTCAGTCCATGGGATCACAAAGAGTCGGGCACGAATGAGCCAGCAACATTTTCATCCTAACTGGGCAGAGACTTCAAGAGTGGGAGGAGAAGAGGACATTTCCCAGAGCAGGCTCACCTCCTAGGTGTGACCTGTGATGTTCATAGAATTCTCTGAAGTGGAGAAAGCAAGGGAGCTGGAAGATAGAGTTTTTATCCAGGGTCTGAAGGAAGGTAGATTAAAAAAAAAATGCACCTTGAAGGCTTGTCCTGAAGAAATGCTTAGACTCAGACTACACCCTTATGAGATTGGGAAAAAAGGGTGTGCTAACTTCTGGCCCAAGATTTCCCCTTTGTGTGTTATTTACCTTATGCATTGCTGTCCCAGATGGTGTTAGTGGTAGAGAATCTGCCTGCCAATGAAGAATTCTATCCCTGAATTGGGAAAATCCCCTGGAAGAGAGCATGGCAACCCACTCCAGTATTCTACCGTGTGGAATTCCATAGACAGAGGAGCCTGGCGAACTACAGTCCATAGGGTGGCAGAGTCGGACACGACTGAAGTGACTTTGCAGATGTCATACATGCACCAATCAAAGAATGGACAGGTGATGAAATTTGCATGAAAATGGCAAGTCATCCTAGCAACCCTTCAACCAGACCTTCTGGTGGAGCCACAGTGCCATGAACAAAACTCTGGTTTTGACCGAGTTCGTTTATCCAGAGCCCATCTGTATGATGTATTCCCTTCAGCAGGACCATCCTCACTTCCTAAGGCCAGATGCACTACTATACACATATCAGCTGGTGCCCTCTTTTTTCTAGGGGCGGCATAAAGGAAATGAATCTGAGCTTCAGTTTAATTTCCCCCTACAAAAGGTTTAAAAGCTAAACGCCATTTCTCTACCTCAGTCAGGCTTTGTAGCATCTCCAGCATTGTATGAAATTTGCTTGTGAAATAAAGACAAACACAGGCTTGACAGAAATGGCATAAATAATCAATCCTCCGTATATTTATATAGAATCTAGGTGCAGCTCATGGATGATCGCTTTGTACTTTATTTCTTTACTTTTCCAAGCAACTCTGATAGATGTGGTGGGGCAATTTGGGAATATGCCCTCAGAGATATCCTGAAAAATTATCAACCCTATATTAGCTCTAGTTAATGTGGAGGGAAAACAGAATGGAAATCCAAGAAGAATCTTTTTCAGAGTAAGTAACAATTGGCATTTTCTCATCCTTGTTTGATCAATTTCCCAAACATTATAACGTGTGTATCACATTACAGTTTCACGATGGAAAGTCTTGTACGAAGAACTGGAAATGCTTTAACGAGATGCATTTCTTGGGGAGGTTTCCAGCCTCAGTATGCAATCCCTAGACACCAAAATCACTTGGGACCCATTCAAAAATTCTCAGCAACACACAAGGAATGCCAAGTTCCGGAGAGAACGGTGTGCGTCCCGTGCTTGTTGAATATACATCTTCACAGCAATATGGTATTCCACTTATTAATTTTGTTTGCCACAGATGTCTTCATTATGTGTATTTAATTTTAGTGCTTAATACACTAACGGTGTGTGAGAAATACTCCAGATATCCTTAAGCAAAAAGAAGAGACTGTTTAATGCTGTAGGAGAGCCTGCTGGGAACAAATCTAAATTTAAAGTTAAATCAGTTTGGAGAAAATCTCTTCAGAGGCCATGAGTGTGTGTGTCTCCTTATTTGTGATGAAGTGGAGATTCTGAGAGGGAAGATACTAATCAATGAGGCCGTAATTTACAACAGCAGTTACAGTGATCCTATTTTTCGCACAGTAATTGCCACATGTTGACTGTACAGATGTCCGAACACATGGGAGCACTTCTCTTTTCGAAGACAAATGAAGATTTTCACTTTGTTTGGTAAACGTGTCAAGATTTATCACTTAGTCATGTGCCATACGTTAGGATGTTTATAAAATTTGGCTTTCTGCACTCTGATTATGTTGTTTAATGATTTCAACAACATGGCAGTGATGAAGCCAATATTTTCTGGATGCAAATGTGTCTCAAGTCTTAGCGTAGAGTGTGAGCAGTGTTTCAGAGGTTAGACACAGGAAAACAAGAAATCCGTCTATGAACATGAAGGCTATACAAACATGCTAATGCTCTTGTCCTCTGTGTTCTGGAAAACAGAGACCAAGTAAAATAGCTTTGTCCGATAAGCTCAGATTAAAAGAGGCCCTGGCCAATTGGATGTCCTAGCTTTTTCTTGTAGACTGAGACAAAATGCAGCTTCCAAATGCAATGGAATTGAACAGAATATTCAACTTCCTCTTGTGAGATGCACAAAAGACAGGTCCTGAGGAGACAGTGAATACTGGTCAAAGACAAGCTCAGAAATAGGAATAAATCGAAGGACAAGATAAATCTAAGGACAAAAAAAGCATTTCAGAAACACACAAACCTTGATCCTGTTTCAATGTCAAACCAATGCTCATCCAGGTGGAACAGACTTCACACTGTTTGAGATACCTTCTTTCTGAGCCAGGAACTCAACTTCCTCTGAGTTTCAACGGCTTCTCTGAAACACGTTCAATCCGCAAAAGTGATGATTTTGAAAAGAATTAAAATAATGCCATTGGCTATAAAGATATTGACTTACAGTTTCGGCTTAAAATTACGAAAACTCAAAATAGCCAGAGTAAGAGACTTTCTGCTCTCTCAGCCACTCAAGAAAGGTCAGGGTTCATGGAAAGAGAACATTCTGAAAATTGCTCCGAATCTTGGTTATTTTCATTATCGGCACTGTCCCAGAAACATTTAATTTCATAGAAATTGAATACAATTTATTTTTTTTAATTTATGGAAAGGAAGTAAAGTTTTATAGAATGGAGAAAAGAATTCTGTTCTGTATTCCATAATAGTTTTCAATATGAATATCTTTTTATTCAGCCAGATGAAAAGCCACAAAGGCAGAGGAATCATTTTGATTTTCTTCTATCTCTTTATAATAGTGCTAGGCATACAGTTCATACTCTTTAGTCATATATTAGTGAAATGAGTATATCAATTTTGTTAAGCATTATAGGTGCATTGTTTAATACAGTACCTAGAACAATATACGAAGGCAATGTATTTTTGAAAGACTGAATAGCTGAGCTGAGTCCAAGGAACAGAGTCATGACGCATCAGACAGCTTGGTGATGGATTCACATGAGCCCTTATGAGCAATTCCCCAGAAACACCTAGGCTCTGCCCAAAGGTATTTTATTACTAAGGCCAGAATTTTCTTTAGGTGGCAAAATAGGTGGCACCTGATGAACCCCCGGCTTTCATTTGGCCCGTTTCAAGAGTGGTTCAGTCCCTGACACTCAGTTCGCCTTAACTAACCAGAAAGTCTGCTGAGTGCTCAATGTTAATGACAAATAGAAAGTATTTACGGGAGCTGCAGAAAGTTTTGCATCATCCTCCGGGAACTCATTCTTGAAGATCCAGGTGTACCCTATTAGTGGCTCTCTTGCTCAGGTAACAATTATCTGTAAACTTCTACCCAATAGCATGGGCACCTTGAGGCATGATGTGCTCAGTCACTCAGTCATACATGACTCTGTGCAACCCCATGGACTGTAGCCTGCCAGTCTCCTCTGTCCATGGGACTTCCCAGGCAAGAACACAGGAATGGGTTGCCATTTCCTTCCCCAAAGGATCTTCCCAACCCAGGGACTGAACCTGTATCTCCTGTCTCGCTTGCACTGGCAGGCAGGTTCTTTACCACTGAGCCACCTGGGAAGCCCAGGTACCTTGATAATGCTTCTGCAAAAGTTCAAAAGCATTCTTAAAAGTTTATCCTTACAGGAAGGTAAATAAGTGGCTTTGGCCTTAGAAAACAGCATTTCCCATTACATTATATAAAAAGTCAATTTGGAGAAATGGAATTCAAACACCAAACCAAAAGGATAAAGATACAAAGAATGACTTGGTGTTGGTATACCGTTTAATGCAACAAGGCAAGTATTTTAGAACTATTAACAGTAATGGAGTATTCTTAAATGTTTGCAAAATGTGTCATCACTCCTAAAGAGAAATTTAATTTTCTTGTATATGCACCCCCATGATGTCAAAAGAAATATCTGAAGGATGGCATATGTAGCAGGTAGTAAGTTCCATGAAAAGAATCCCAAAAGAAAGCACAAACAATTTCACTAAAAGACATTTAAAATAGTAGACAGTAGAAACGGCTGGGACTAAAATGAAAAGACAGTTAAAATTGTATTCATTTTGTTTACCCCCAGCCTAGGTCTATTCTCTATATAGAGTATTTTTTCAAAAGCTGAATATACAAATACTCAACAGATGGGTGCAGGCTGCCTTGAGGAAGACTTAAAGAGAACACCTGCCTTCCTTTTTTGTGATTCTTCCACAATTTCTGGGTGCATCAGATGATAATGGGGCATTCTTGTTTGGGAGATATAAATTCTCTTGTCCTAAAGTAGATGTGGGAGTTTTTGTAGACTCTACTTCCATTGCAGAACCTAGGGAGGATGTTGAGACCCCCTGATGTTGGAGGAAAAAAAAATAATAATTTATTCTGTTGGATTTGCCTAATTGGAGGCAAAAGTTTTGTGGGAGAACGGGGTGGTGGAGATGAAGATTTGAATCACCCTATGAATAGATATAAGAATAATACTGGTGCTCTGTGACAACCTGGAGGGGTGAATGGAGTGGGAGGTGAGAGGGATGTTCAGGAGGGAGGGGACATGTGTATGTTTAAGGCTGATTCACGTTGTTGTATGGCGGAAACCAACACAATATTGTAAAGCAATTATCCTCCAATTAAAAATAAATGAAAGCAATTTAAAAAAGAATAATAAATATTTCTTAGACATATATCAAACGATGTTGCTTATACATGAAATTAAAAAAAAAAAAGACACAAGTGAAAATTTTTACAAAACAGAAATAGACCCACAGACATAGAAAATAAACTTATAGCTAACTTATAGTGGAAAGGGAAAGGTGGGATAAATTAGGAGTTTGGGATTAATGGATATACACACTACTAAACTGTACATAAAATAGATAACCAACAAGGACATACTATATAGCACAGGGAACTCTACTCAATATCTTATAATAACCCATAGTAGAAAAGAATCTGAAAAAGAATCTGTAATATATAACTGAGTCACTTTGCTGTATATATGACACAAACACAACATTGTAAATCAACTATACTTCAATTTGAAATAAAAAGAATAACAAACATTTTCTGCGAATGTAATAGACCTCATAAACAAATAAATACATAGACTGTTAAACAACAACAAGCAATGAAAAGCCACTGCAATACTAACCTTGTCCTGCTATATCCTAGGAGTTCTTCCTCTTAGTGTCTCTCATATCAATTAAAGAGATTTATATGGATCTTATTATTAAAATGTTTCATAAGTTGTTATACATGAGTCTTACCAACTGAGAGTTTCGATTTTTATTTTTATTTTTTTAATAAATTTATTTATTTTAGTTGGGGGCTAATTACTTTACAATATTGTAGTAGTTTTTGCCATACATTAACATGAATCAGTCATGGGTTTACATGTGTCCCCCATCCTGAATCCCCCTCCCACCTCCCTCCCCATCCCATCCCTCTGGGTCAGTTTTATACTTCAATATATGCCTGATTCTCAGGCTTCCCATGTGGCTCAGTGGTAAAGAATCTACCTGCCAAGCAGGAAACATGAGTTTGATTCCTGGGTCAGGAAGATCCCCTGGAGAAGGGAATAGCAACCCACTCCAGTATTTTTGCCTGGGAAATCCCATGGACAGAGGAGCCTGGCGGGCTAGAATCCATGGAGTCACAAAGAGTCGGCCACAACTGAGTGACTAAGCAACAACAATATGTGATTCTCACACTGGGACTGTGCTACGAAGAACCCCTTGAGTTATATTTTTTGCACAATTAGTCTTTTGCTTTCTTAAATTCAGAATAGCCATATAAAATCTCCATGGAAGCCATAAAGATGTCCTTTTTGGAAAGGTGCACATTTGTGCCTATATTTCAGGGTGGAGTGTGAACAGTTCACTCTCTTTTAACAGACAAAGAATTTTTTTAAAAAAGTCCAGGAATCATCCCAACACAAAAACCTGACCTCGCTGGCCTCTGGGGCCTGAAGCCTAGACAATCACCCAAGCCCGGTTTTTCCTGAGAATTGCTACAAGGCAGATCTGAGAGAGGACAAATATTATACCTTTTGTAAGCAAAGTCTGAGGTCTGAGGACCTATCGGGTTCTAGCTATAAAAAGAGCAGGGTTCAGACCTCATTCTCAAGGTAGATGAATAAAGGGAAAAAAATCAACCGTCCAGATCTTAATTCTTTAAAATTTAAAAGCTAATTTTGTGTCTTTTAGTCAATTTCCTGAACAGGAAGGAAGAATTTATTAACTGCCTTCTAGTATTAAATGGAGTACTAATGGGTAAGTACAACAATTCAACAGGTGCCAAGGAGATCTATGGAGGCATTATATCAATTTTCATCGTAATGTCCTACAAATGCATTTGTAGACTGATAGTTCTACTTCTCCCCACCTCTCCCCATTCCCGTTTAATTTATTTTGAGAACCTTCTTCCCTGGTGGCTCAGACAGTAATGTGTCTGCCTACAATGCCAGAGACCTGGGTTCAAACCCTGGGTAGGGAAGATCTCCTGGAGAAGGAAAAGGCACTCCACTCCAGTATTCTTGTCTGGAAAATCCCATGGAGGGAGGAGCCTGGTAGGCTACAGTCCATGGGGTCACAAAGACTTGGACACGACTGAGAGACTTCACTTTCACTTTGTCTTACTCCAAATAATAAAACGGCTGCTATATCATTTTAGAGAACAGAATGCTATAGGATCTTACTTATGAATTCCTCCTATGGAAATGCTTTTGCACAGTTTAAGTAACAGAAAGTAGGTGAGGACAATTGTTCAGCATTTAAAAAAAGAGAATAGTAGTGACCAATGCAGTAGAGGATTTGAATCAGGCTTAGGGAAAAACTCCCTGACCCAGAGGCCAAGATTTTAATGCTACGCCAGGAACATTTATGTAAAATGCACAATGAAATCTTAAAAGAAACCACTCTCTACAGTAAAAACACTGTTTTACAGACTGCATTCTATTTTTGTTCTTCATCTTTTTTTGGTAGAAATTGAACTGGATTTAGGTGTCAATAGAAACCAAATACATAAAGCCACAAGTTTCACAGAAGTTGATGAAAACATAACCAAAAAAAAAAAAAAAATGCTTGCATACTCTGTTGTATCTGACTCTTTGCAACCCCATGAACTGTAGCCTGCCAGTATCCTCTGTCCATGGCATTCTCCAGGCAAGAGTACTGGAGTAGGTTGCCATTCCCTTTCCAGAGGATCTTCCCAACCCAGGGAGCAAACCCTGATTTCCTGAATTGCAGGTATATTCTTTAATCTGAGCCTCCAGGGAAGCGCTACCTTGAAAGCCTTGATGAAAACATGAAGGCCAACAATTAGAGCCATGCTCAGTAACCTTGTTCTCTCACCTGGATCAAATGCCACTGAGAAGAACCAAAGAGAAATTTCTTCCAAAATGATTTTTTTTTTTAAAACCATACAGCAGGGCCATTTTTTATTTGTGCAGAAGGTGTGGTTTCACAGCTTCCCAATCCTGTATCCCAGTCTCAGTCACTTCCCTCTATAAGCCATATAACCTACTCTCTCCTTCCTAATGGAAAGAAAGGTGACCTCAGATGGAATCACTAGGACTCTGAGTAATCTTATTTTCTTAGTGATTTAGGATGGGAGGAAATGAATACCTTTTACCCTTTTTGGTTGTTTACCCCGAATTTCTTTGTATATTATGATTTGCCTCAACTTCCCCTTTTGAACAGTTAACTTTTTCTTTCTTTGTTTAATTTTAATAAAAGAAAAATAGTAGTGATGGAAACTTCATCATTGGATGAAACAGGAATCTTAGGCACAGGCAGAGAAAAGCCTGGAGAGAGAGAGGGCCATGGGATTTTTAGATTATGGAAACATTAGGAATGTGAAAAATAAATAAAGGTCTATATGGATCAATGGCCACACCTCCTTTACCAGGTCACCCTGTGGAGACAGAAATTTATGATGAGGGGAGGACAGAAGCGTGGAGGGGTTTTCAGGCAGTACTGTACATCCCCAAGACTGGAAGGGTCTTTAAATTTTTTTCCTCAAATAAGCATCTTGTATGATCACAGACACTGAAGATGGATAGCACTTAAAAACATCTTTCATGGCTACACACACCAGAAATGACACGCAATATTGTCAGGACTCATTTAGATAGAATCCAACGATCTCATGAAAGTGAAAAGTATTAGCTGCTCAGCCATGTCAGACTCTTTGTTACTCCATGAACTTGATCCCGCCAGGCTCCTCTGTCCATGGATTTTTCCAGGCAAGAATACTGGAGTGAGTTGCCATTCCCTTCTCCAACAGGTCTTCCTGACCCAGGGACTGAACCCCACTCATCCCTTTTCTCAAATACACCATCCAGGAGCCTTTAATGATCTTACGTTTGGAGACATGACTATTTAAGCATGTGGTTTTAACTACTGTGAGAAAATATGTCCTTCTTTTATAGTATGCTAAACCAAAATTCTAGAACTCAAGGTTCTGGAATTAAAATGAATATGAAGGGCTTCTAATCTGTACTAAAGTTATGGAATGCTAATCTGAATTATAAATGCATTGTTGCCTTATTGATTAAAGCTGTACTTTTTCAAAGGAATATTTTGCCTGTGATATCCACCATGGTTATACTTTTAGTGTAAATTTGTAAAGTAATACTTAAATAGATTCATTAAAACCATATATAACATCAAAATACTCATTGTGGATTGTTCATCACAGTGAAAAGCTAAGTTCCAAACACTAAAAAGTTAAAAACCAACCCAAACAAATATACCACAAAACAAGCACGCACACACACAAATATGTTGTTAGTCCTTAGTTAGAAAACTTAAAATATTTTTTTTCAAATTTCTAACTAACCAAAGTGAAGCAAGCAAGTTTACAAAGGTAATAAATTCAACCAAGTGGGGGAATTTGAGAAGTAATAGCAGTAGAGTATAAATTACATGCAAGCACACAGACATTGCCACACAGATGTAAATAATCTTGCTTCAAATGGACCATAAAGTTTAAATTACTTTCCATACCAGCAATATGAGGCCAGGAAAAAGCAAACAACAACAACAGCAAAAGCCCCCAGCTAACCTTGGTTAAAATAATACTGTGACCCTCTAAAGAAAAACACAAGAGAAGGGTAGCTGATAATTTAATGGTTGCCCTGGGTTTTCATAAAAATGTCACTTCCACCATTAAGAGTATCATTTGCTTCTATTTTCCCAGAGCTTGGAAACAAGTAAGAGTCAACTCTTGGCCATTAGCATGCATGTGTCTCAAATTGTTATACATAGGATGTAAAACTGTTATAAGACTTTTACAACAAGGATATTAAAATATCAGTGTGTAGCATCCATTTTTTTGAATTTTGATCAAAAGATGTGATCAAAAATTTTCACACCTATTGGATGTTCACAGTATGTATGTACTTCCATAAAAGAGTAAACAATTACATTAGAATATGATTAAAATCATTTTTTTAGTTACAAAGGCAATATATAACCATATGAGGATAATAGGAAATATAAAAGTAAAAGGAGGAAGAGGAGAGAAAACCGTTCAACAAATGACTTTCTCATATCAATTTGTGTGGGGGAGATTATCTCCTTATATACACACATACTCAAAAATATGTAACCATGTTGTTCATATTATTTTGCAACTAGATCTATAAATTCACATTATAACATGAGTAACTTTTTATACTATTTAAGCTACTTTTTCCATAGCATTTTTTATGTTTGGAAATATTATACATTCTATATTGTCTTCAAATAATCTAATGTTTCCATAAATCATTTTCAGACTTCAGTTATTATATATATTATTGCAATAACTTGAACTTATGTATCCCTAATTTTTCCCTGTAGTGTAGCTTCCTCAAAGTGAATTTCTAGATTCAAGAATGTTGTTCTCCAGAGGGTTTGTATTTCTTTCTACCATAACACACAAGCTATCACTCACTACAATAATTCATGACAATCTCAAAAGTGGGGACATTGTGACAAATTATTTTAATTCATAATTTTTAATCTGCAAAGTTGTTATCTATATCAGTAAGTGTACTGGGCAATTTTTTATCAAGGTGTAGTCATCTTATTGATTGCAAGAGCATTTCATTTATAAAGGATGCTATCTTTTGTTGAGTCAAATATTTTGAACATTATACTCAGATTTTTATTTGTTTTATGTTTGCTATGGTGTTTTTTAATGCAAAACGTTTTTTCTAATGTAATGATATCTGTCAACCATCATTCCTTTGGTGTTCTGCTCAGAAATCCCTTCCCATTGGAATAATCATAACTGAACAATTTATTGAAGGTGAAGGTTTACATATTGATCAAATGAATATAATTATTCATTTGTTTCTTCTTTACTTTTCCTTCACTTTATTTAAATTTTAATATATCTGGGACTTATTCTGGCAAATAATATTAAAGAGGAGTTTATCTTTTGCCCAATGATAGCCATTCAGTCCAATATGATTTACTGAATAATTTAATCTTTCTCATTTGATTTGAAATGCCATCTTTTTTAAGTGTATTTTAACAACCACATGCAAAGCAATCGAGTGTCATACACCAAATTCTTCTGTGACTATAGAAGATATAATTGTTAATTTCACCTTTTAAAAATGTAAGTACATGCTTATTATATCAAAGGAGCTTAGCAGAGCACAATTTTTTGTTGCAGTTGCATGTGAAAATATTTAGATCTGGACTGGCAGTGTTTCCCAATAGTGCCAAGTAAAAGCAATCACCTAGATATTAAACTCTGAAAAAAAAATTGAGGAATATAAATGTAGGGGGAAAAAAAGAACTTGACTTACTATTTTTTCCAGAAGTATATGAGCGCTAAAAAAATAAGGATGGGCAGAATCTCTAGAACATGATCAATTATTCTTTATTTAAACATATGAATATTATGACAGTGAAGAACTCCTTTTAATTAAATATCTACCCAGGAGAACCGGCTTTCATAAAAATGATTTACAATTTGGTTGAAGAAGAAAATATTTAGAATTTTCCTATTACCACCTTTCTTTTCTAGACAGTAAACCATCTAGGTTTATTTTAGGGGGGAGAATGGGGGTTGGTTTTTCGTTTGTTTGTTTGCTTAGATAAGCACTCTCTTTAGATAGAAGCCTGGTTATATCTGATGCTTTTGCCCAAGTGTCCTTTTGAAGAGGAGAACACGAATAGGCACATGCTCTGGGTGGTTGATTCCAAGATAACTTTCACATCTGTTGTATCACCAATGCAAAGGCAAAGCTTTCATTTTCTCACTCCCTATTGAATTCAAAGTGGATTCTGTCATGTCAAATTAGAACCACATGAATTTGTTCCACAGTCTAATAAAATCTCTTGATAAAAGAATTTATGGGATCTACTTTCTCAGAAGCAGCCTAAGAGATATAAAGCAAAAACTGGACCCACCCACATGCGTTCCCACCTCAACTTTGCCCCTTAGAATCTGTGTGATGCAGAGAAGTTATTTAATGTCCTTGGGCCTCAGTTTCCACGTCTGTAAAAGGAGAATCAAAAAATAAATAAATAGATAAATTATTCCTATTGATAAGGTTGCTGTGAGGCGTGAAAGGAAGATATAAAAGCCTGGCACCCCCTAGGTGCTAGGAGAGGGAGAATCCTCATATTTTAAAACTGTACACTCCATGGCTAGAAGGTTGGCTTTTTAACTCCTTTATAGTTTTGAATTTGACAGCAACGATGTAACCAGACTTTGCTGTTTGAGTGGAACAGAAAATAAAAAAGCTTAAAGAAAACGGCAGAAGATAAGGAGCCAACCCAAGCTAGCAAGTCATCCTGCCCTTGGATAACTGAAATCAAGACTCAAATGTGACCTTATGGGTAACATAAAAATGGAAAATTTTTGTTATTTTTTTCCTTTTCTTAAAATAATACTAAGGAAAAATAAAGCAACCAAGCCATACTTTATTCTTATTTAACCAAAAGATTAGCACAGTGGGTTGCTGGTTTTCTTCTACTTTTTTCCTTTTTTTTAAATTTTCCATTAAGCAAGTTCTTTTAAAACAAATTTGAACTTTTCCCATCCCAGTGATTCCCACGGACAGTTGGCAAAGAATCTTGGATAACTTGCAAAACTGGGATTTTTTCCAGGCATGAGTAACTTGTTAAAAAGGCACTATTTCCTTAATACTAACAGTAAATAGAGTTCACATTCACATAAATCCTTGGTGGCCCATGGGGAAAGTTTTATGTGTGAGTGTGTGTGTGTGTGTGTGTGTGTGTGTGTGTGTGTGTGTGTGTATGGAATCTATTTTTTTAATTCATAAAACACTTGGCTCTCAGCATGTCTGTTTATATTCCACTTCTTAAAAATAAATACACACGTTTATGCCAGTTGAGGTTAAAAGGTATCCTTTTTCCAGTTGCCTGCTGTGTGCCAATGATTTTATAATGGATGGGTTCAGGATACCTGGCTAGAATTCTTGAAGAGTGTTTCTCTTCTATTTATTCTAATTTACAAAAAAAAAAAAAAAAGGGTAAAACTGAATCACCATGTAATTAAGATACATGTTTTCATGAAATTTAATTTTGTTGGGAGAGCTCAAATAAATATTTTCGAGACTTACAGGAAAAATTAAACATTTAATTTTAAAATCAAATGGCAAAGTTAATTTTCTTTTATGCATTGGGACAGTGTAAGTTACTGCAGTAATCTGTAGCAGTTATTACTATGGGTATAAATTGTCTATTATTTATCAATGGCAAATAATTGCAGAGGACTTTCTAGGTGGCACTAGTGGTAAAGCACCTGCCTGCCAATGCAGGAGACTCAGGAGATGCTGGTTTGATCCCTGGGTCAAGAAGATCCCCTGGAGAAGGGCATGGCAACCCATTCCAGTATTCTTGCCTGGAGAATCCCATGGACAGAGGAGCCTAACAGGCTTCATACGGTCCATGGGGTTCCAAGAATCAAATATGACTTAGCGACTAAACCACCACCAATGATAACCATGGGACTTTTCCCTCTTACGAAATCATTTGAAGAATATGTACTTTAAAGTTACCCCTTATTAAAATCTGTTTTGTAGATTTTTTTTTCATGAGACTGGCAGCTATTAAGTGAGATTTTACAAGGCCACACAGTGACACAGCAGTGGACCAGCATCTAAAACATATGAGGAACATTTCTACCCGCTCTTCTTTCGCAGGGATGTGTATGTACCAGAATTCTCTCTGATTCTCTTTATCTGGGTGACAAACACCTCCTGTCTTTGCAGTGCAGGACTGGGTATATTCTGATAATAGGCAGTCCCATGAGATATCTTGCATTTCCTGCTTCCGGTCAGATGTTCCACAAGAATAACTTTTCTACATATGTTTTTGCATTTTTGATCACAATCCCAGCTGGAATCAGGAAGTTTGGAGGCAGCATGGAAATGGAAAATAATTGAAAGTCACAGCGGCACTTTTTTTTGACTTTCAAAAATATTTGATTTTCTGGCATTCCTGAAGGGGGAAAAAAAAAGCCTATATCATCCATTACTTACTTAAAAAGTATGCTACCACCTCAGTTCTTGACTCAAGATACGTTTTTATTTAAAAGAATAAGAGCACAGTTATAAGGGAATAGGAGATTTCCCAAGGTCAGACAGTCAGTCACAGGGAGTTATGGGGTTGGAACTTTTAAAATTGCTAATTGAGGGCTTAGTTGAAGCAATGCTAGTCATTATCATTAGCCTCGGTTACTTTTCACGCTGGTGAGAAACATACCATCATTTAACTTCTTCTAATGAATGTATTCAAGTAAGTTAAATATAGGAATAGAGCAGAAATTATCTTCTCAAAAAGCTTAAAGGTGGTATCTAAACATGGTTTTGCTAAGTCCTCTGAGCTTCATTTTTCTTTTCTGCCAAATGATATAACTTCTCTTAGGATGTCTATTAGAATTAATTTAAACTGTGGCTCAAGCGCTTAGATGATGTGTGGCCCCTAAAATGGATCAAAAAACACAAACCCCTTTACTGCTCATCTTCCTTTTTTCTCTCCTTTCAGAATGTGGGCCTGACAATCCTTAACAAGACGGGATTTTCAGAGACACAACTGCATCCCTGGACCTTGCCAACTAGGCTAGAATGGATTCTGTTGGCCAGTAAGATCCAGACTGAAACAGAAATAGGCAAAATTCTGGTTTTCTTGTTAAATTTGTACAACCACTATTTCTATTACTAATGCTTTATTAAATCTAAACAAACTGCTTAAGTAAAACTAAAAGTAATCCACACATTGACTCCTAAAATTCTGAACCGTTCTCTAGCTAGAGACCCTGCCCCATGGCTTTAACTGTGACCCAGGCAGCTGAGCAAACATAATGAAGCTGTCCAGAGTCTTCTCTCTTTCTGACTCTCCTGGGCTCTACTTGAAACCCCAGGAAGAGTTTATTTTTACTGTTGGTTTGTTGTGTCCTGTTTTGCCTTTGGTTTGGGGGAGTTTTTTAAAAGATTTTTTTCTATGAAAATTCCAAGTTTTTTTTTTTCTTCTTCTTTTTTTTTTCCTTTTGTCTAGAATATGTAGAATGAAAACCAGCATTTAGTGGGGATCAATCATAGTGCAGGCTTTTTCCATTCCTTACTTCATTTAATCTCATAAGATCCCAATGATGCAAGTATTTTTATCATTTATAATGTGGAAAGGGGGCTTAGTGGCAGTTTAGTTGGGTCAATTTCATGAATGGGAAGATAGCAGAGCTTAGGTTCAGATCCAAGCTTGTGTATCTCCAAAGTCTGTTCTTTGTTCTTAACTCTCTGTCCTTCTCTGTCCATTCAGGGATGAGATTATGAGCACCTATTATCAGAGTTCATACAGTAGAGTCCTCCAAGAGTAAAACCTCTCAAGTCAAGCACACTTAGGAATCTGACTTTAAAATGTAGAGCAAACACTGTTTTAATCAATACTAACTGTCTTGAGTGGGATGATCACTTTTGTGATGATGTAAAAGAATATCCTCCTGCTTGGAGATGCCAGTCCAGTGTTAGGTACTCAGGATCTTGTATGCAGCTTACTCTCAAAGGATTCAGCAAAATAACTGATCAGTCCAACTGTAGGTCTCTGTAGGTCTTCCTTTTATTAGTCACCATTTCCTTGCCTTGAACATTTTTTAAAATGAAAAGTTGGAAAGTGTTACTTTTATGTATTTGGGATACTAGAAAATTCTTAATCTATCATTATCCATGGAATAAGTTTTCTTATCTCCTGATTTTTCTATATCTTGATTTATAATCAGTGTGACAATATTTTTTTTTAATTCTAATTTTTAGAAGACAGACAAGGCAAGCAGATATTACTGTTTTTTTCTTTTTCTTTCTTTCTTTTTTTTTTTTTAAGTAAGTATTAGTGTTTCTTGATTCATTATCATATTGCTACTAAGGTCTGTCTCTGAGCTTCAGTTCAGTTCAGTTCAGTTCAGTCGCTCAGTCATGTCCGACTCTTTGTGACCCCATGAATTGCAGCACGCCAGGCCTCTCTGTCCATCACCAACTCCTGGAGTCTACCCAAACCCATGTCCATCGAGTCAGTGATGCCATCCAACCATCTCATCCTCTGTCATCCCCTTTTCCTCCCGCCCCCAATCCTACCCAGCATTAGGGTCTTTTCCAATGAGTCACCTTCGCATGAGGTGGCCAAAGTATTGGAGAACTCCATGAGGCCAGATCTTCTACTGGAATTATATACAGATGAGCTTGACCTAAATATAATGAAAGAATAAATATTGGTGCCAAATAAATATTTGCCTCCTTCCTTTCTCCCTTCTTCCCAAAGCATGGGTTCTGAAGCTAAATTTAGCTTATTCTTTCATTGTATTTAGGTCAAGCTCATCTGTATATAATTCCAGTAGAAGATCTGGCCTCATGGAGTTCATCATCTGGTTGGGAAAAGATACCTACAATTTTTTATAGCAAATAAGAGTAATGGCACTGGACTGGAAATCAGGATATCCTAAATGTAGTGTTGTGTTTACAAACAATTTACTGCACCTATATGTCTTTGAAATGAAATGAAATGAAATGAAATGTTAGTAGCTCAGTCATGTT
Source organism: Okapia johnstoni (assembly GCA_024291935.2). NCBI lineage: Eukaryota > Metazoa > Chordata > Mammalia > Artiodactyla > Giraffidae > Okapia > Okapia johnstoni. Next base: position 9,573,931 of record CM044326.1, read on the forward strand.
CGACTCTTTGCTATTCTATGGACTGTAGCCCACCAGGCTCATCTGTCCATGGGATTCTCCAGGCAAGAATATTGGAGTGGGTTCCTCTGCCTTTTCTAAAACCAGCTAGAGCATCTGGAAGTTCATGGTTCATGTATTATTGAAGCCTGTCTTGGATGATTTTGAGCATGTGAGATGAGTGCAATTGTGCGGTAGTCTGAGCGTTCTTTGGCATTGCCTTTCTGTGGGATGGTTTAAAATCATCCGTGGATGGTTTTAAATTCTACATGAGATCCTGAGATTTCTTGGCTGGATCACTGGGAAAAGTGGCCAGGGTCTCTTCAATATACTCACCAATATATAACCCCATATTTTTGTTATTGAATTTCCTGGCTCCTACTTTTACATGGTGGGACTTTGCCTTAACTTTGTTAAGACTCTGTGGCTGAGGTCTAGTCTCTTTTTTTTGTAGAAAAAAGGGACTAGAACAGTTTAAAGTTTAAACATTTTAGAAGTACTGGCTTCATTCCCAAACCTCCTCCTCTATATAAATAAGGACTGCAAGAGAACTGAGTGGAATATTAGGTGGCTAAATAAAAGAATAAGAAAGCTCTTTATTACTTACGTGAAGTTTTTTTAAAGTAGACAATGCTAAAAGGGAGACAATGAGTATAGTATATTTGTATCCTTGTAATTATATATGCATTTTATATGCACACATATATATTTACTTCATTTATGTATATATACATATATTTATTTTATCTGAATAAAGTGTCTCCAGAAAGATACACAGGAAACTTATGAGAAATGATTGACTGTAACACCAGGTCAAAAGACAGATTTTTTCACAATATAAGCAGCTACATTCTGAAGCAAATGAATGTGATAGATAAAATATAAGTTTTGAGGTGAAATAATGAAAAAAAAATGACTTGATAAGTACATGTCTCAAGATATTAATTGTTCTGTCTTTGTGCTACTTGAAATTACGCTATACTTTGGAAAGCACCAGAAATGATCAATATAAAATAATTTACAAAGGTTCTGGTACTTTCAAAATATTCATTAAATAAGTGGTACTTAGTATTAGATGTACATATTTTTCTTTTTTAAAATAGGTCTTTCTTATGAGATACTGTGTCCCACACATTCACAAATACTGGGAAGAAGCTGATCAAGGGGAGACTGAATATAAACTTAAAAAGATACTTTAGTGAAACTTGGATGTATCTACAAGGTTTCAAGTACTGGAACTCAACTGTAATTAATTAAAGATCTATTTTTGTCAAATTAGTGCAGCCACTGTGCAATTTTAGCCTCTTGTGCTATTATGATATCCTTAATGCCATCTCAAAATTATTTTTAAACCATGTATTATTAAAAAAGGACTCCAACTTGGGCATTCATTAGGTTAAGATGGATAAGAATAAAGCTTTATCCTCAACAGATGCCCCACTTTGGCATAACAATCTAATTCTATTTAATTTATTCACTGGAATCCTCACCCCCTCCTGTCAAAGTGAATCAACCTGAGTGCTAATTTTTGAAGCAAAACCTCTGTGATCATTTCACTTGTGATTTAATCCAGATCTAACCTCAGGCCTTTAGAGGTTCGAGGTCAATGACCCAATTTATTCTGCCATCAGCCTCTATATCAGTAACCATTGTTATTCCTCTCAAGGTTTTTGCTACATATATTAGTCCTTGGATGTGTATCCCTCCCAAATTATGCAGGGAAGTTAAAGGTGATTTCAGTTTGCAACTTGGAGAAACTTGGTAAGTGCTTTTGGAGTCTTTGGTAAGCAGAAGAAAAACTCAGTGTGTATGATCTTTGCCTCCAAAAGCAGAAACAAACAAGTAAGAAATTATCTGCCTTGAAACATATACATTACCATATGTAAAATAGATAACCAGTGCCAGTTTGATGTATGATGCAGGGCACCCAAAACTGGTGCTCTGTGACAACCTGGAAGGATAGGGTAGGGAGGGAGGTGGGAAGGGGTTCAGGATGGGGGGACACATGTATACCTGTGGCCTATTCATACTAATGTATGGCAGAAACCCTCCAATTGAAACAAAAATAAATTTAAAAATTAAAAAAAAAAAAACTATCTGACTTTCTCCAATAAAAAGAAACTCAGTCATTGGCATCCATGTTGGTTGCCCGAGAGTTTTACAAAGAAATCCTAGAGCTTCCACACGCAATATGAAATCTATAAAGAAAATAAAGTTATGGATAGTACGCTAAGTGTTCTTAGAGATGAATGAACTAGACTTGGGCCCAAATCTGGGGACCGTATTTCACTTTTTTTTGAACAACTAGTATCTTTTTAGTCTCCTTCATCCATAGCAGTTGATACACTTCGTGAATTTCCCTTTATGTTTTAAATAATTTTCCCTTCCCTGGTGCCCCACCAGTGTGTCTGCGGAGAGTAGCACTCACACTGGAGAAACTCTCCTTAAGTAAAGGAGAAATCCCAGGGACATGCCGCCCAACGCAGGAATCGCTGCTCAAGGGTTTCACCTGTCCCAGGAGGAGTTAAACTGGGTTTCTGTGTCAAAGATGCTGAATGAAATCAGGGGTGGAATTGTTAAAATTGGAAATGACCTATTTAACGATATGCACATTCCTGTGATTGGTATAAATACGTCCAACTTTCTAATTCTCTCATCAGAATGAACTTGTCATACCCTTTGATGCAAGAAGTCTTCTTAACAATGTATTAAAAGAAAAAGAATCTGTATCACGGATCTTTATAATTCTTCGTAATCTTTATGATTTCTCGTTCTCTTAATCATAGCAACACAAAGATTGTTTATACCCGCCTGCACCTTAGGGGGAGAAAAATGGGATGGAAGTTGCTCAGAGAAAGCATAGAAAAGAGCTTGCACACTAAAACAACTCATTTCAGCTCCACCACAGATCAGAAGTGGAACACACAGATACCCGATGATTACAATGCAATGTTGGGTGGTCCTTTATTTCCCAAATTTCATTTCTATGTCTGTATACTTTGATTTTTCATAAAATTAAATATGTGGAAAATCACCTAACAATTTCTATTTCACTCTTCCTAAATCATTTAATCATCAGCTATAAATCCAAGGAAAATTCCAGGAGTTATTACTCAGGAAGGTTAACTGGTATTTCCCACACATAATTATATTTTACTAATGATACATGAGTGTATCTTGGTATCCACTAATTTATTCTGCAAAGAGTGTATTTTGAAATGCCCTAAAAACAAAAATGTATAGTTTAGGCAGAGCTTACCTGAACAAAATCAGACTGGAAGGACTGTAATGTATCCCAACAGTGACTTATTACTGAAAAAATGTAGATTTTTCAATTAGAGGCCTCTAAGGTCTCTTCAAATGGATTTTGCATTTAGAACTTACAAAAGTATATCTTAAATTTTGCATTTGCCTATGAGTGTTTTAGTTAACATTTCGTCACACTTGGCATGAACTTCACATAGTTTTGCTTTTTTTTTAAAACCAAATAATATTTTGTTTTTAGAAAATTGCATTACTTTCTTTTCCTTGTTTTCTTTCTTTTTTTGGATATGTGACCTTTAAGAAAAGGTGGTGCTGTATATTTCAGCCATCAAGCATTGAGAAAATTGCCTTAACAGTAAAATAGTCTTCTTACTGCCAAATGTACAGATATTCACTAACAGCAATCTTGGTCTCCCAGTCCCAGAGCAGTACTTCATCACTCCAGCATGGTGGCCTTGACAGAAAGCTTCCCTGAAATCCATCCACTTCTCTGTCATTCAGAGCTTTCTGGTTCAAAGCAGCTTCGGGAACACACAGGCTGGCTGACCCGTTGCCCCAAAGCCTGACGTTCCCAGTTGGCTAGGGATTTCTCCAAGCACCTCGTGACCAAGGCTAACTGGCAGCTCTGACCACTAGGGCTGGTCTCCATGACATTTTTGGATAAAAATTGAGGGGCTCAGAGAAATGTAATCCTGTGTCCTGGTGTGTAAATAATAGAAATATGCATGTGTCTGCATGTTTAGTCACTGAGTCCTGTCTGACTCTTTGCAACCCTATGGACTGTAGCCCACCAGGCTCCTCTGTCCGTGGGATTCTCCCGGCAAGAATACTAGAGTGGGTTGCCATGCCCTCATCCAGGGGATCTTCCCGACCCAGGGATCAAGCCCTTATCTCTTTTGTCTCCTGCATTGGCAAGCAGGTTCTTTACCACTAGTGCCACTTGGGAAGTCCACAAATATGCATATATTTACATGTAAATATATATTTACATAGCTTTACCAAGAATTTATAGTTAATCAATGAAATAAAAATGTATTTCTTTAAAAGATATATTGTTTGGGGAAAAGGTTATTTTTTTAAGAATTTTTTTTTTTAATGAAGTTGCTGAGGAACTCATGTAAATGTTGATGGTGCCAACATGCCTAAAATTTGACTAATTTTACAAGACTAAATTCAGGATCGGTATCAGTTCAGTCGCTCAGTCGTGTCTGACTCTTTGTGACCCCAAGGAATGCAGCATGCCAGGCTTCCCCGTCCATCACCAACTCCCGGAGTTTACTCAAACTCATGTCCATTGAGTCAGTGATGCCATCTAACATCTCAGCCTCTGCTGTCCCCTTCTCCTCCTGCCTTCAATCCTTCCCAGAATCAGGGTCTTTTCCAAGGAGTTGGTTCTTCTCATCATGTGACCAAAATATTGGAGTTTCAGCTTCAACATCTGTCCTTCCAGTGAATATTCAGGACTGATTTCCTTTAGGATGTACTGGTTTGATCTCCTTGCAGTCCAAGGGACTTTCAAGAGTCTTCTCCAACACCACAGTTTGAAAGCATCAATTCTTTGGCACTCAGCTTTCTTTACAGTCCAACTCTCATATCCATATATGACCACTGGAAAAACCATAGCCTTGACTAGACAGACCTTTGTTGGCAAAGTAATGTCTCTGCTTTTCAATGTGCTGTCTACGTTGGTCATAGCCTTTCTTCCAAGAAGCAAGCGTCTTTTGATTTCATGGCTGCAGTCACGATCTGCAGTGATTTTGGAGCCTGAGAAAATAAAGTCTGTCACTGTTTCCATTGTTTCCCCATCTATTTGCCATGAAGTGATGGGACCAGATGCTATGAACTTAGCTTTTTGAATGTTGAGTTTTAAGCCAGCTTTTTCACTCTCCTCTTTCACTTTCATCAAGAGACTGGTTCTTCTTCACTTTCTGCCATAGCGTAATGTCATTTGTGTATCTGACGTTATTGACATTTGTCCTGGCAAACTTGATTCTAGCTTGAGCTTCATGAAGCCCAGCATTTTGCATGATGTACTCTGGATAGAAGTTAAATAAGCAGGGTGACAATATACAGCCTTCACATACTCCTTTCCTGATTTGGAGCCAGTCTGTTGTTCCATGTCTGGTTCTAACTGTTGCTTCTTGACCTGCATACAGATTTCTCAGGAGGCAGATAAGGTGGTATTCCCATCACTTTAAGAATTTTCCACAGTTTGTTGTGATCCACAGAGTCAAAGGCTTTGGCATAGTCAATAAAGCAGAAGTAAATGTTTTTCTGGAATTCTTTTGCTTTTTTTATGATCCAACAGCTGTTGGCAATTTGGTCTCTGGTTCCTCTGTCTTTTCTCAATCTAGTTTGAGCATCTGGAAATCCATGGTTCATGTATTGTTGAAGCCTGGCTTGGTGAATTTTGAGCATTACTTTGCTAGCATGTGATTTGAGTACAATCGTGCGGTAGTTTGAGCATTCTTTGGCATTGCCTTTCTTTGGGATTGGAATGAAAACTGACCTTTTCCAGCCCTATGGCCACTGCTGAGTTTTCCAAATTTGCTGGCATGTTGAGTGCAGCACTTTCACAGCATCATCTTTTAGGATTTCAAACAGCTCAACTGGAATTCTATCACCTCCACTAGCTTTGTTCATAGTGATGCTTCCTAAGGCCTACTTGACTTTGCATTCCAGGATGTCTGGCTCTAGGTGAGTGATCATGCTATTGTGGTTATCTAAGTCATGGAGATCTTTTTTGTATAGTTCTGTGTATTCTTGTATTCTCTCTTCTTATATCTTCAGCTTCTGTTAGGTCCATACCATTTCTGTCCTTTATTGTGCCCGTCTTTCATGAATTGTTCCCTTGGTATCTCTAATTTTCTTGAAGAGATCTCTAGTATTTCCCATTCTATTGTTTCCCTCTATTTCTTTGCATTGATCACTGAGGATGGCTTTCTTATCTCTCCTTGTTATTCTTTGGAACTCTGCATTCAAATGGGTATATCTTTCCTTTTCTCCTTTGCCTTTCACTTCTCTTCTTTTCATAGCTATTTGTAAGGCCTCCTCAGACAACCATTTTGCCTTTTGCATTTCTTTTTCTTGGGGATGGTCTTGATCCCTGCCTCCTGTACAATGTCATGAACCTCCGTCTGTGGTTTCATCAGGCACTCTGTCCATCAGATCTAAACTCTTGAATGTATTTGTCACTTCTACTGTATAATCGTAAGGGATTTGATTTATGTCATACCTGAATAGTCTAGTGGTTTCCTTACTTTCTTCAATTTAAGTTTGAATTTGGCAATAAGGAGTTCATGATCTGAGCTTACGTGAGGATACAAATAAACAGATTATTTCTGACTCCTACATGAAATTACTCTATTGAAATCATGAAGAGAGGAATAATGAACAGTCGTGCTATTTTATATGATTTTCCCTGGTAACCAATGAATTCAAGCAAAAAGATTTAAAGCGGCAATTTTGATATTTATCACAAAATTCAGATAGCAACAATGTTCGTGTGTGTGTGTGTTTGTGTGTATGTCTTCCTATTTCCCTTCCCTGTGTGGCTCCATCTATGACTGGGAGGGTCAAATACATTGAAAGTTCATTTCTGGGCCAATTCTGTCAAATTCTATGATGTGAATTCATGTCTACTAGGGCTTAGAACAGCAGAGACTGATTTAAGTTCTTAGGTTGAACTGGCCTACAACTGTTAGGGTAAAAGGCCAGTTCAATCCATTAATTAGTCTAATGGGCTTCCCTGGTCACTCAGTCGATAAAGAATCCACCTGCAATGCAGGAGACTGCCTGCCAATGTGGGAGACCTAGGTTCGATCCATGAATTGGAAAGAGGAGGGCGTAGCAAGCCATTCTAGTATTATCGCTTGGGAAATCCCGTGGACAGGGGATCCTGGTGGGCTACAGTCCTTGAGGGTCACAGGATTTACTGACTAAATCTCCACCACTAAAACTGGGGGAATACAGAAATAAAATCACCCCCTGGAAAACAATTACTACCTAGCTATGTTTGTTTGTTTTAAGATTTAGTATTTCAGACAGTTTTGTAAATGAATTCTTGGTGGTGATAGAATAACTTTATGTGAAACAGCATTGTGTAGATTAGCCTGTGGGCACTGAACCAAAATATTAAAATCGGTTAGAGGATTCACGTGATTTTTGTTAAAAACCTATAGCAGCCTTGGATTCTGGAAAATAATTTTTCTTCCATAAAGGCTTTCTTCCCAGTAGTGAAGTTCCATACAAGTATTAAATCTCAAAACAAATTAATTTATGCCTATCACTTAAAATTTTTACAATTTAGACATTTAAATATCAGAGTTCCATTTAATGGTATGAACAGGTTGTAGAGATTTGTTAATTTGAAATTCCATTTGGTAACAGATGCAATAACTTGTCTGGCATTAAAACTGAGTTTAAGGTAATCACTGCACTTGCTCTTTTGTTCTAAGTGCTTTACAATCCTTAATTCACATAAAACATCTGTGAAATTTAGTTAGGAGTGTGGTGAGTAAAATTTAATCCCTGTTTTTATACCAGCGTGTTCTGAAACATGCTTACATATATTTCAATCTTCCTGTGTGAAAACTCCTTGTGGGAATCAACAGGAAAGTGTTTTAGTGATATTCTAAACATTTTGGGCAATAGAAGATTAACACACTAACAGAATTAAAGCTATGCCAAGCTGGAGACTCTTTCCTCCTTTGATTCTGACACCAATTGGAGGAACAACCACAGACACAAATGAAGATTTGAGGATCATTTTGGTGGCTAAATGTCTCTGTTAAGGTGAAAGCTGTTGGTTTCTTTTTTATGTCATTGATTAAATAGAGGCAAAGTGGAGTAAATTATTTTGCTGAGGACATCACTGTTAGGTAGAAGTGGTCCATGTGTGTCACGTCCTACATGCAACGCAGACAGCAATAACCAAATGTATTCTTTCTCGAGAGCCCGGGAGCAGCCTCAGACTCCTTCTGGGAGCTATGTTCCTGGCACCCATTAGCAGATGAGCAGAGTTACAAACCAGCAGGAATCTTTCTAAGTTACTGAGAAGTAAGAGATAACAGAGCATAAGCATTGGAAACACTTTTCCTGTGTGGATGTAACATAAAGGATGCTGTTTCACCTCTAAGTCATGTCTGCTCTTTGTGACCCCGTGGACTGTAGCCCACCAGGCTCCTCTGTCCATGGGATTTCCCAGGCAAGAATACCAGAGTGGGTTATCGTTTCCTTCTCCAACATAAAGGATGCCAGTAATAAAGCTACCAAAGAATTTTACATGAAAGATATTTCCTTTAAATCCCATCTCCCCAAGTACTATTCTGGATATATCTATCTAGCACTGTGCTAGATGGACATTATGTCACACACACTGCGTCTTTATTTCTGTCCCATCACATTTCACAAAGGATTTGTGATTGCTCATAGACATTTTACACATTTGTTGTTGTTTTAGTTGCTAAGTCCTGCCCAATTCTTTTGCAACCCCATAGACTATAGCCCGCCAGATTCCTCTGTCCATGGGATTTCTCAAGAAAGAATACTTGAGTGGGCTGTCATTTCCTTCTCAAGGGGATCTTCCCAACCCAGGGATCAAACCTTTGTTTCTTGCATTGCAGGTGGATTCTTTACCACTGAGTCACCTGGGAAGCCCGCAGATCCACATTTATGTATACATATGTTTGTGTGTGTGTGTGTGTGTGTAAATATAGGATAAACAAATGATGAAGGGGCTCCTATTAAGGGAAAAAGTGGATAATGGACAATAATTAGGGTAAGATAAGATTAGGAAACAAGGTATACCTTCTACAAGGTGTTACAGAGTGGATGGAAATATATCATACTTTTGCCTTTAAGTTTGCTTCCCAGTGATCAAATCAAGAAGAAAATGCCGTCAGTTAGACGATATGTTAAACCCAAACAAGATAGATTTTCCAGATATTGAGATGAGAGGGAAATCTTGCCCAGAGGTTCTCATTTTAAAGAACCCTGTCCTGTTTGATGAATGGGAAGCTTGCCAGCATCCATCCAATAATTCAAATATTCAGTTGGATGTGACAGTACTTATCATAGATTGTGAAGTAGACCAGTGACCTAGCACCCATGTAAAATACAGGAAAAGGAAGTCTATGAAGAGGTAAAATATTGTGTGTGTTGGGGGGTGGGGAATGTAGCTCTATTGTGATCTTTCATTTACATAGAGTAGGATTTAGAAAATTGACATTCAAATCAAACTACAGTCTGGTGGGTGGGGGAGGTAGTGGTGAGTAAAATCCAAAGGGTGGGGCATACATGCTCCCATTTCTGACACAGAGAACTGTGGTCTTTGATGTGTGCTACCCATGAGCCTTCGGAGTATTGCATCTCACATTCAGGTATCTGGTATGGATGAAAGAGCAGAGAGCTTAAAAGGTAAGCATCTTTAGTAAAAATCTGGGGTGCAGATATACGTGGAGCTCATGAAGGGCATAACAGTGCTTTGACAACTGATTACGGGCAGCAAGATGTGAAAGTCCATTTGTCATATGGCACGTATCTTCCCCACCTCAACATAGAGGAACTAGATTCTTTCTTAGGAAATGTTCCTACTCTGTTCTAGATGGGAAGTTGTTGTGCAATGCCTCTGAGTTCTTCTCTGCATATAGTGTTTTCCAGGAAGCATTCATTTTACTATTTATTTGTTTATCTAAAATGCATTTGTTTTTGGCTGCACTGGGTTGCTGCATGGGCTTTCTCTGGTTGAGGCAAATGAGAGCCTCTCTGGTTGCCGTGGTCAAGCTTCTCACTGCAGTGGCTTGTCCTGTCACTGAGCACAGTCTCTAAATGCAAGGACTTCAGGGGTTGCAGCACTTGGACTCCTGGGGGCATGTGGAATCATCCCAAACCAGGGATCGAACCCATGTCCCCTGCATTGGCAAGCAGATTCTTAACCACTGCACCACTAGGGAAGTCCCAGGCAGCATTAATTTTAAAGGATGATATATCAGTTTCAAAATCAAATAAGTTTGATAAGTTATGGGGAAAACAAAGTTCAACAAATTATCTTGCAGGACTTCTCAAAGCCTTTGCTAAACAGAAAATTTCCAAGAGCAGTCAGGTTTTCTGATGCTGATTAAATTGTCGTTCCCTCTTTTCACAAAGTGCTTCGAAGAGTGGCATAAATTCTACAACAGCCATTGTACAATTTATTGAGTATTTTAGCCCAGAACATTATTTTAGTAGACATTGTGAACTTTGACATAACGTTGCCAAAGTTCATCCATGTTGGAGCATGTATCAGTACTTCATTTCTTTTTTATGGTCAAGTAATATTTCATTGCTTAGACATATGGTGTTCATTTGTCTAGTCAGAAACTGAAGGACTTCTCTGTTGTTTCTACCTTTTGGTTATTAGAAATCATTCTCCTAAAACCATTCACATACAAGTGTTCATGTGGATATATATTTTCATTTTTCTTGAGTATATACCTAGCTGTAGATTACTGAGTCAAGGGTAACTCATTTTTAATCTTTTAAGGAACTGCCAGATTGTTTTCCAAATTCAGGGCACCATTTTACATTCCATCCAGGAATATGTGTGTATGTTCTAATTTTTCCACATCCTGAACAATATTTGTTACTCTCTGTCTTTTTGATTATACCATCCTAGTAGGTGTGATCTTTGCAACCCTGTGGACTGTAGCCCACCAGGCTCCTCCATCCATGGGATTTTCCAGGCAAGAATACTGGAGTGGGTTGCCATTTTCTTATCCAGGAGATCTTCCCAACCCAGGAATCGAACCCGGGTCTAGGTGTGAAGTAGAATCTCATTGTGGTTTAGATTTGCATTTCCTTAATCACTAATGATGCTAAACATCTTTTCATGTATTTATTGGCCATTTGTATAAATGATGAAGGTATAAATTGGAGAGAGAGTCTGCTCGCATTTTTTGACAATGTCAATTTCCAAGTTCCTTCAAATTAAAATTTAGTTCTATTTTAAAAACAAAGATTAAACTTACTGTTTCTAAATCAGAATATTTATGTTTACTTGAAAGGGAGAATGAATTCTATGGAAATAATCTAATAGAAAAATGACCACATAATAAGGTTTGAACTTGTTATTAACAGAAAGAAAACTAATTGGGTTTTCATTTAAGCCCTGCCCTATATTTTGGCTCTAAGCAAAGCTTGACACTGAGTAAAGATTCACAGAGGGTTTGATTAGCTTTTCTTTTCCTTCTCAAGCCAACATAATTAGTTTTAGGAAAAAATAATATAATAAAGACAAGTACTGTCTGACCAATCTTTCCATTTCATTTTTCTCTGCTTCTCATCTTCTGCCAACTCCAGGAATAGAGGTTGTTTTTTGGAATCCTGAGCAGGAAGAAATGAAGGAGATGATAAGAGGATAAATGAGTATTAGAGACAGTGTTTCATGCCTCAAAAATGTCTTCCTTTATTTATACCTATTAAAAAGAAGTGAAAAGACCTCAGGCCGGATATTTGATCCTCTGAAAAACTTTTCAGTTCCTAGATCATATGCTTGACTCTAGATTAAAAAATTTACAGCACAAACTAGAACAATACACAAGTTCCATAGGAAACTTTTATTCAAACAATAGCTTTGCTATCCCATTTTGATTATGAAATGATTCTTTGTATTTCAGCCCATTTACAGTATCAAACTTGGGTTACGGTTCTAGAGGTTCAACCTGCTAATTAGAACAAGATAATCACATGCAATACGATAGAGGAAGAGAAAAATGGGCTTTGGAAATTCAGGCGATGAGCAGGAAATGTACAAAATTGAATTCCCAAGATCATGGGAAGGAATCCTAGGGAAATTAAAGACACCTTGCAAAAATTAGGTTAGCTCTCTTTATATTCTCAGTTATATGCTTCATTAACTCAGTGTCAGCTCATCAAATAGAGAGGTACATATAACATACTAATACTATAACTGTTAAAGCTTTGCTTCTCAAATCGCATATAGTAGAGAAAGTCAGAGCCACTAACTAATCAACTAGCCAAGAAGTATATGGACAAGTGATCTAAATTTCATTCTCTGTTTCCTCATCTTTAAAGAGGGAGAAAAGCATGCACTTTCTGTCTCCACCACAGTTTATAAAACCACATGAAATGATGAATGTGAGAACACTTTGGAAATTGTAAAGTTACGTTATTAATATTAATACTATTATTGCACAGTTTGGCCACACTTTAAACTCTTAGCTGCTCACTGGTAATCATTCTGAAAAGAGAAGGCTGAAACCACAGCTAAATTATGATTCAAGATTAATCTGTGAATTCTTCTCTTCTACCAGATTTCCCTGGTAATTGAAAGTTGATGTATGATTCCATTTGTAAAAAATGAAAGGGATGTTCTGGCACTGACTTACAGAGTTTTCAGTAAAATAGATGTACTTTTGACAGGTGTAAAATAATGAGACTTGAGAATGAGGCTGAATGAGGAAAGATGCTCTTTCCAACTTAGGTGGCTGAAGTTTATCTGCAGGCAAAGTGGTGCCACTGTCATGTGACAAATAAACATAAGGTGCACTAAAATAATTCCTCCCCCAAACTTCTCCATCTCCCCCTCCTCAGTCTCTTTGTTGTGATTCACAGATTCCTGAGGCTTGTCAAATTACACTGATATAAAAAGAGGCTGCTGTAAAGAGTAGAGACTCCAGATTCTGTGTTTTCTCCTGGTGTCAACATCTAAACTGAAAGAGCAAAATAGAAATTCCAAGAAAATTTGAAGAAATGTCACCATTGGTAAACAGTCCTAATGAATGCATGGATTTAGGACCTTATTTATACTGAGATTTATTTAGTACGTACACTGCACTTGGAGTCTAAACCCTGGAACAAATTGTTTCTTCATTGGTTGAATAACTCCAAAGCCCTTGGTACTTTTAAAAGGTAAAGACTGGCTTCACTCACTTATGATTCAGACTCACGTCTCCCAGGCTTGAATAAAGTGGTAATAATAAAACACCAACACGAACACAGGCAGATCATTGAGTAAGTGGCTTTTAGCTTTGCCTTTAGCCAAGTGAGGTTGAAAAATTGTCCCCAATGAAGCTTGGCCAAAACAAAATATCTCTCCCAGTGGCCCATTAGCTGCCTTCTTTCTTAAAATAGCATATCCTTCGGGTACATACCTTCAGGGAATTTATGCACCTGGCCAACCATGTTAAGATATTTTACACTGGTATTTTCTCTGCCAACAGATATTATTTGTTTCCCAAGGATGCCCTCAGATGGACTCTTTTACCAAATCCAGGCCATGAATATTTTCTGCATAGTATATTATTGAACAATCAAATGAATTTCTTAGATTGCCAAATAGGAAAGGAGAAAAAAGAAAAAGAAACTTTTCTCTAGATGACTTTCATTGTTGTTGCTGTTGTTCAGTCACTCAGTCATGTGCAACTCTTTGTGACCCCATGGACTACAGCACGCCAGATTTCCCTGTCCTTCACCATCTTCCAGAGCCTGCTCAAACTCATGTCCATTGAGTCGATGATGCCTTCCAACCATCTCATCTTCTGTACCCCCCCTTCTCCTCCTGCCCTCAATCTTTCCCAACATCAGGGTCTTTTCCAATAAGCTGACTCTTTCCATTAGGTGGCCAAAGTATTGGAACTTCAGCTTCAGCATCTGAATATTTCAATGAATATTCAGGGTTAATTTCCTCTCAGATTGACTGGCTTGATCTCCTTGCAGTCCAAGGGACTCAAGAATCTTCTCCAGTACCATAGTTCGAAAGCATCAGTTCTTTAGTCTCAGCCTTCTTTATTGGCCAACTCTCACAGCCATACATGACTACTGGAAAAACCATAATTTTGATTATCTGGACCTCTGTCGGCAAAGTGATGCCTGTTTTTCTTAATACATTGTCTAGGTTTCTCATAGCTTTTCTTCCAAGGAGCGAGTGTCTTTTAATTTCATGGCTGCAGTCACCATCTGCAGTGACTTTGGAGCCCAAGAAAATAAAGTCTGTCAAGGTTTCCACTGTTTCCCTATTTATTTGCCATGAAGTCATGGTACTAGAGGCTATGATCTTAGTTTTTTGAATGCTGAGTTTTAAGCCAGATTTTTCCACTCTCCTTTTACTCTTTCATCCTGAAGTAAATTATGTCAGCCTTTATTAACTCATAACCAGGCTTCCCTGGTAGTTCAGTCGGTAAAGAATCTGCCTGCAGAGCAGGAGACCCAGATTCAATCCCTAGATCGAGAATATTCCCCGGAGAAGGAAATGACAAACCACTCCAGTATTCCTGCCTGGAAAATCCCATAGACAGAGGAGCCTGGTGGACTATAGTCCATGGGATTGCAAGAGTTGGACACGACTTAGCTACTAAACCATGCAGACAGAAGGGAAGATGAAATTTCATTCAGGCCTGACGTTGATGGCACAGGTTCTGATTCCTTGCTGGATTCAATTCTACCTACCATCTTGAAAAATGATCCAATGATGTGTAGCTAGTACACATCACCTACATCACCGCTGATGCCACCTACATCACCACTACTATTATACTTGCTTCTGGACATCCTGGGCTTGAAATTAGGATACTGTAATACTGTACTCTATATACAGTACTGTATAGTAAAGCACACGACCACTTGTAGAGGAGGAACCCACATGATAACACACCCAGACATGGGAACTACCTTGTGTAACTGGACATGCAAGCACACATTTGCATCTTTGAAAGTTCAAAACAATCAAGGTTCACAAATAGGGGACTTACTGTATTGTATGTAGTATACTCTATTAACATTTCCTTGAGAAATAAGTACCCATTGCTTGAAAATAAAGGTTAATTTTTTCATAGTCCAAAATAGTGCTTTGTTCATTTTTCTATGCTCAGCCCCAACCCAATGCTGACATTTATTGAGCACCAGTTTGCTTAGAAATATAGGTTATCTCCAAAGTCACTAAGTGAAGCAAATACGAGTTTAGTTCCTCTGTCATGTTCACAGTCCTGAAGGTCCTTGTCTGGTTATGTCATTACACGGGATAATCAGAAGGACGTGTCACAGATACTTTCAGGTGTGAGTTGGAAAGGTTACCAGATTTAGCAAATATTTGGCATGTAGTTATGCTTAAAAGATATTCGTCATTTATCTGAAATTCATATTCAACTGGATGGCCTATATTTTATCTGGCAATCCTATATGGTGGAAGTGTTGTAAAGGATGAAATTTGCTTTAAAATAGTGAATTTGCTTGAATATTTGGTGAAGAAATGGGGTTGCTATTTATAGAATACATTTGGAGAACATGCAAGGTAAAGATGACTACAATTGTAGTTGGAAGGCATAATAAATTGTCATGAAAAATTTGTTTCAGGTTTTGCTTATGAAGACTGGAAACAAATACATATTTGTAGGCAAAGTTGGCCAAAGGGTATGCTTAGCCAGCGCTAGCAAAACAAGAAGAGAATGAGTAAGGTCAGCCTTACAAAACTTATCAAGAATTTTGTGATCAGAGAAGCTATCAAAGTAGAAGAATTTTGAAGTTTAGGACATTGTATGAATTATAATATACATACAATTTATTTATTCAGTATAAAATATATATAATCTCCTAAATCTAAGTAATATAATTAAATTAATTACTATAATAAAGGTAAATAGATGTGACACTGAAAGATGGACTATCCAGGTCAGTAGGTACCCAAAATGCTACTAGAGAAGAGTGGAAAAAGAGCTTCAGAAGGAATGAAGAAGCGGAGCCAAAGTGGAAACAATGCCCAGTTGTGTTTGTGCTTGGTGGTGGAAGTAAACTCTGATGCTGCAAAGAGCAATATTGCACAGGAACCTGGAATGGTAGGTCCATGAATCAAGGCAAATTGGACGTGGTCAAACAGGAGATGGCAAGAGTGAACGCCAAGATTTTAAGAATCAGCCAACTAAAATGGACTGGAATGGGTGAATTTAATGCATATGACTATTATATCTATTACTATGGGCAAGAATTCCTTAGAAGAAATGGAGTAGCCATTATAGTCAACAAAAGAGTTCGAAATGCAGTACTTGGTTGCCATCTCAAAAACGACAGAATGATCTCTGTTCATTTCCAAGACAAACCATTCAATATCACAGTAATCCAAGTCTATGCCCTGACCAGTAATGCCGAAGAAGCTGAAGTTGAACGGTTCTATGAAGACCTACAAGACCTTCTAGAATTAACATTCAAAAAAGATGTCCTTTTCGTCACAGGGGACTGAAATGCAAAAGTAGGAAGTCAAGAGACACCTGGAGTAATAAGCAAGTTTGACCTTGGGGGACAAAATGAAGCAGGGTATAGGCTAACAGAGTATTGCCAAGAGAATGCACAGTTCATAGCAAACACCTTCTTTCAGCAACACAAGAGATGACTCTACACATGGACAACACCAGATGGTCAATACTGAAATCAGATTGATTATATTCTTTGCAGATGAAAATGGAGAAGCTCTATACAGTCAGCAAAAGCAAGACCAGGAGCTGACTATGGCTCACATAATGAACTCCTTATTGCCAAATTCAGACTTAAATTGAAGAAAGTGGGGAAAACCACTGGACAATTCAGGTATGACCTAAATCCAATCCCTTATGATTATACAGTGGAAGTGACAAATAGATTCCAGGGGTTAGATCCGATAGACAGAATGCCTGATGAACTATGGATGGAGGTTCATAACATTGTACAGGAGGCAGTAATCAAATCATCACCAAGAAAAAGAAATGCAAAAAGGAAAAATGGTTGTCTGAGGAGGCCTTACAAATAGCTGAGAAAAGAAGAGAATCTAAAGGCAAAGGAGAAAAGGAAAGATATACCCATCTGAATATAGAGTTCCAAAGAATAACAAGGAGAAATAAGAAAGCCTTCCTCAGAGATCAACGCAAAGAAATAGAGGAAAAAAACAAACACTAGATCTCTCTTCAAGAAAATTAGAGATATCTAGGAAACATTTCATGCAAAGATGGGTACAGTAAAGGACAGATGTGGTATGGACCAAGCAGAAGATATTAAGAAGAGATGGCAAGAATACACAGAAGAGCTATACAAAAATGATCTTCACAACCCAGATAATCGCGATGGTGTGATCACTCACCTAGAGCCAGATATCCTGGAATGTGAAGTCAAGTGGGCCTTAGGAAGCATCACTACAAACAAAGTGAGTGGAGGTGATGGAATTTCAATTGAGCTATTTCAAATCCTAAAAGATGATGCTGTGAAAGTCCTGCACTCAATATACCAGCAAATCTGGAAAACTCAGCAGTGTCCACAGGACTGGTAAAGGTCAGTTTTCATTCCAATCCCAAAGAAAGGCAATGCCAAAGAATGCTCAAACTACCGCACAATTGCAGTCATCTCACATCCTAGCAAAATAATGCTCAAAATTCTCCAAGCCAGGCTTCTAACAGTATGTGAACCAAGAACTTCCAGATTCAAGCTGGATTTAGAAAAGGCAGAGGAAACAGAGAACAAATTGCCAGCCTCCGTTGGATCATCGGAAAAGCAAAAGAATTCCTGAGAAACATCTACTTCTGCTTCATTGACCAAGCTAGAGCCTTTGACTTTGTGGATCACGGCAAAATGTGGAAAATTCTTAAAGAGATGGGAATATCAGACCACCTTACCTGCTTCCTGAGAAACCTGTATGCAGGTCTAGAAGCAACAGTTAGAACTGAGGATGGAACAACGGACTGGCTCCATATTGGGAAAGGAGTACATTAAAGCTGTATATTGTCACCCTGCTTATTTAACTTATAGGCAGAGTACATCATATGAAATGCCAGGCTGGATGATGCACAAGCTGGGATCAATATTGTCAGGAGAAATATCAATAACCTCAGATATGTGGATGACACCACCATAATGGCCGAAGGCAAAGAAGAAATAAAGAGCCTCTTGATGAAGGTGAAAGAGGAAAGTGAAAAGGCTGGCTTAAAACTCAACATTCAAAAAGTTAAATTCATGGCATCCAGTCCCATCCCTTCATGGCAAGTAGATGGGGAAACAATGGAAACAGTGACAGACTTTATTTTCTTGGGCTACAAAATCCCTGCAGATGGTGACTGCAGACATAAAATTAAAAGACACTTGCTCCTTGAAAGAAAAGCTATGACAAAGCTAGTCAGCACATTAAGAAGCAGAGACAGTATTTTGCCAAGAATGGTCCATCTAGTCAAAGCTAAGGTTTTTCCAGTAGTCATGTATGGATGTGAGAGTTGGACCATAAAGACGGTTGAGCACCAAAGAATTGGTGCTTTTGAACTGTGGTGTTGGAGAAGACTCTTGAGAGTCCCTTGGACTGCAAGGAGAGCCAACCAGTTAATCCTAAAGGAAATCAGTTCTGAATATTCATGGGAAGCACTGATGCTGAAGCTGAAACTGCAATACTTTGGCCACCTGATGCAAAGAACTGACTCATTGGAAAAGACCCTGATGTTGAGAAAGATAGAAGGTGAGAGGAGAAGGGGATGACAGAGGATGAGATGGTTAGATGGCATCACTGACTTGATGAACATGAGTTTGAGCAAGCTCCAGGAGTTAGTGATGGACAGAGAAGCCTGTGTTGTCTATGGGCTTGCAAAGAGTCAGACACGACTGAGAGACTGAACTGAATGTATATCATAAGTAAATATATAATTTCCAAAATATAATAGATAACTATTATGATTATGCTAATTATTATAATATATAAATAATATTACATTTATATAGATATATTCATAATATTTTACTTTGAATTTTATTGGAAAATACAGGGAAGTTTAACTTGGACACACAGCACCACCATCACCATCACCACCACCACCACCAGCATTTTTGTTTACTTTCCAGGAAGGCTGCAATTGCAGATTCCAAAGTGTAAACATATGCATCAGTGGGTCTATTTTCAGCTCTTTGCTATTTTTGTGGTTTAAAACTGTTCCAAACTACTCACTGCCTTGCCCATTTTGTGGGACTCCTTACTTCTAAAGTATCGTGGCCTTTTGATCCCACTCTATCCAAAACTTCATTCTTCCCAGACCTCCCTATCTCATCTAAACTGTGCAGAGATGCATCTTAGATTAAACACGTCCACTTTAAAGCATGAATGTATAACACAGAACTCTCTTCTGGGTACATTTGCATTTTTAAATTGGAGCTTGAACTAATCAGATCAAGAACTCTAGATCTAGTCATTTAAGTATTTAAAGGTTGAAGGTATTTAAAGTATTTAAAGGTTTCTTGTCTCACCTTAAATGGGAAAAGACCTTTACAGACCAAAGGTATGAAAAAATAGTGTGAAAGTATGTATTTGCAACAGATCAAATGTACTGGTTAAGACTGACCATTTTGTTATCATCTGCTTTGGTCAAGAATTGAAATATGGGTAATTTTGATGGGATTCCACTATTAAACTTGCAATTAGCCATTTCCATGGCTCTGTCTCTTATTTATAAGGCAAAAATAATTCCGAAACTACCTCCAAGCATCAATTTAATTTTTTTTGGTTTTCATTCTAATGAAATGTTTTTTCATTCTAATGAGAAAAAAATAGAGTGAGATCAATTTGAATATTTCACCATCAATATTTCAGTGATCAAACCACTGATCGTACTGTGCTTTTCACACAGACATATAATGAGAGTGCATTATACACACACACACACACGCCACTTAATCCATTTGTTGTATTTTAAAATTGCATCTTTTGTGGGAGCCTCTAGGTAGAAGCATAATTAAATCATTGTTTATGAGGATATACTCCTAAAATATAACAGCAGCAATATTAGCAAATAAAAGCAAGTCACTAAACCAATGTACTTTATATTACTCCTTTTTCTGGCTGGCTCTGCCTTTACAATTTCCTTACAACCTTAAATTTTTTTTAAGCAATATTCTTTCTCTCTCTCTCTCCTTTTATTTTTATTTTTTTGTTGCACTAGGTCTTTGTTGTGGAGTGCAGGCTCTTCATAGAAGCTCTTTAGTTGCATCTCACAGGCTTCGTTGCTCCAGGCATGAGGTATCTTAGTTCCCTGACCAGGGATCAAACTCAGTGCCTTTCACTGGAAGATGGATTCTTAATTACTGGAGCTCCAGGGAAGTCCCCCTCATAGCTTAACTTTTGCCTCGTGATCTGTGATATAATACTAGGGAGGAGTGAGAAAGGCATATATATATTTTGGAAATTATGTATTTATTTATGATATAATATTTAGAGGAGTGAGAAGGAAGGCAGTGTGGGAGGAGTCATTTTCAAGACAACACAACTGGTCTGTTTAAATACAAACTTGGAGAATATGTGACTTCCATGCAACAGGAATATAGGTAGATTAAAAAAAAAAAAAACTTACCAAAACTGCTTGGCTTATTTTTAAGCTGATTCAGGGAATACAAACAAACAAACAAATAGATATTTCAGCCTTCAGTGATTTTCTTACTAATATTTGACATATTTTCTAAACTTTGACACAGCTTTACCTTTCTTGTTTAGCACTACCAATATTTATTTACTAATTATGTTTTTTTTTTTAAATCTGAACTGTGTCCATTTCTCCATGTTACCATAAACCTATATTTCTCAGCATCTATGGTGACTCATATTGGCTCAAGTTTCTTAATGAGTGCTTTTTTATAATCTGCAAATCTCTATTTCTCTAGATAAGTTATGGATAAATTCTAAAACTGTTGAGTTCAAACTGTTGAATTCAAATGGTATATCTATCTATCTATCTATCTATCTATATATTTATATATAGATATAGATATAGATATATACACACACACACATATATGTATATATGTATATATATACACATATAAGCCATAAGTAATTTATATATATTTAATGGTGTGACCAATTATCACAAAGTTCTTGGTAGTTGTTTGGCGTCTGGTCTTGAGGAAGAGGAAGAAATCAAAGATGACCTTGCGGTTTTTAATTCTTATGGTTAGAAAGACAGTGAAAATTAATCAAGGTGGAAAAACAGAGCTTAAATTTTCATTTACTGAAAGTCAAAGATTTATTGACCACTAATACAAAGCACTAATACAAAATACTAGTACACTAATGCATTAAGTGTATTACACTAAGTGTAATACTAATACACTAATACACTAAAATATTAATACTAATACACTAATAATATTGAGAACCAATACAAACAAGAGATGGCAAGAGTGAACGTTGACATTTTAGGAATCAGCCAACTAAAATGGACTGGAATGGGTGAATTTAACTCAGATGATCATTATATATATTACTGTGGGCAAGAATCCCTTAGAAGAAATGGAGTAGCCATCATAGTCAACAAAAGAGTCTGAAATGCAGTACTTGGATGCAATCTCAAAAACAACAGAATGATCTCTGTTCATTTCCAAGACAAACCATTCCATATCACAGTAATCCAAGTCTATGCCCTGACCAGTAACACTGAAGAAGCTGAACTTAAATGGTTCTATGAAGACCCACAAGACCTAACATCCCCAAAAGATGTCCTTTTCATTATAGGGGACTGGAATGCAAAAGTAGGAAATCAAGAGACACCTGGAGTAACAGGGAAATTTGGTCTTGGAGTACAAAATGAAGCAGGGACAATGCTAACAGAGTTTTGCCAAGAGAACACACTGGTCATAACAAACACCCTCTTCCAACAACACAAGGGAAGACTCTACACATGGACATCACCAGATGGTCAATACAGAAATCAGATAGATTATATTTTTTGCAGCCAAAAATGGAGAAGCTCTAAATAGTCATCAAAAACAAGACTGGGAGCTGACTGTGGCTCAGATCATGAACTCCTTATTGCCAAATTCAGACTTAAATTGAAGAAAGCCAAGAAAACCACTAGACCATTCAGGTATGACCTAAATCATATCCGTTACAATTATACAGTGGAAGTGGGAAATAGATTTAAGGTACTAGATCCGATAGACAGAGTGAACTATGGAAGGAGGTTTGTGACATTGTACAGGAGACAGGGATCAAGACCATCCCCAAGAAAAAGAAATGCAAAAAAGCAAAATGTCTGTCTGAGGAGGCCATTCACAAATAGCTGTGAAAATAAGAGAAGTGAAAAGCAAAACAGAAAAGGAAAGGTATACCCGTTTGAATGCAGAGTTCCAAAGAATAGCAAGGAGAAATAAGAAAGCCTTCCTCGGTGATCAGTGCAAAGAAATAGAGGATAACAATAGAATGGGAAAGACTAGAGATCTCTTCAAGAAAATCAGAGATACCAAGGGGATATTTCATGCAAAGATGGGCTCAATAAAGGACAGACATGGTAGGGACCTAACAGAAGCAGAAGATATTAAGAAGAGGTGGTAAGAATACACAGAAGAACTGTACCAAAAAAGATCTTCATGACCCAGATAACCATGATGGTGTGATCAATCACCTAGAGTCAGACATCCTGGAATGTGAAGTCAAGTGGGTCTTAAGAAGCATCACTATGAACAAAGCAAGTGGACGTGATGGAATTCCAGTTGAGCTATTTCAAATCCTAAAAGATGATGCTGTGAAAGTGGTGCACTTAATATGCCAGCAAATTTGGGAAACTCAGCAGTGGCCACAGGACTGGAAAAGGTGTTTTCGTTCCAATCCCAAAGAAAGGCAATGCCAAAGAATGCTCAAACTACAGCACAACTGCACTCACCTCACACACTAGTAAAGTAATGCTTAAAATTCTCCAAGCTGGGCCTCATCAATACGTGAACCGAGAACTTCCAAATGTTCAAGCTAGATTTAGAAAAGGCAGAGGAACCAGAGATCAAATTGCCAATATCCGCTGGATCATCGAAAAGCAAGAGATTTCCAGCAAAACACCTATTTCTGCTTTATTGACTATGCCAAAGCCTTTGACTGTGTGGCTCACAATAAACTGTGGAAAATTCTGAAAGAGATGGGAATACCAGACCACCTGACCTGCCTCTTGAGAAACCTGTATGCAGGTCAGGAAGCAACTGTTAGAACTGGACATGGAACAACAGACTGGTTCCAAATAGGAAAAGGAGTACATCAAGGCTGTATATTGTCACCCTGCTTATTTAACTTATATGCAGAGTACATCATGAGAAATGTTGGGCTTGGTGAAACACAAGCTGGAATCAAGACTGCCAGAAGAAATATCAATAACCTCAGATATGCAGATGACACCACCCTTATGGCAGAAAGTGAAGAAGAACTAAAGAGCCTCTCGATGAAAGTGAAAGAGGAGAGTGAAAAAGTTTCCTTAAAACTCAACATTCAGAAAACTAAGATCATGGCATCTGATCCCATCACTTCTTGGCAAATATATGGGGAAACAGTGGAAACAGTGTCAAACTTTTTGGAGGCGGGGCTCCAAAATCCGTGCAGATGGTGACTGCAGCCCAGAAATTAAAAGACACTTACTCCTTGGAAGGAAAGTTATGACCAACCTAGACAGCATATTAAAAAGCAGAGACATTACTTTGCCAACATAGGTCTGTCCAGTCAAGGCTATGGTTTTTCCAGTAGTCATGTATGGATGTGAGAGTTGGACTATAAAGAAAGCTGAGTGCTGAAGAATTGATGTTTTTGAACGGTGGTGTTGGAGAAGACTCTTGAGAGTCCCTTGGACTGCAAGGAGATCCAACCAGTCCGTCCTAAAGAAGGTCAGTCCTGGTGTTCAGTAGAAAGACTGATGTTGAAACTGAAACTCCAATACTTTGGCCACCTGATGTGAAGAGCTGACTCATTGGAAAAGACCCTGATGCTGGGGAAAATTTAGGGCAGGATGAGCAGGGAATGACAGAGGATGTGACGGTTGAATGGCATCACTGACTCAGTGGTCATTGGTTTGGGTAAACTCCAGGAGTTGGTGATGAACATGGAGGCCTGGAATGCTGCAGTCCATAGCGTCTCAAAGAGTCGGACATGACTGAGTGACTGAACTGAATACAAAGAAATGTACTCGACACTGTGGCAGGTATGATGAGGATTAAGGCAGGGCTCCTGAAAATAGAGTGATGTTGTGATTTTATGGTTGAATTTAAGACACTTTGAGAAATTTAAGGGAAAATACTTAGAGATGCTAGTTTTGTTGCCTTCTACACTGAAGTGCAGAGTAAAGTTGTAGAAAGAAAACATTTCCAAGGACTGTAATACCAGCTACTACTACTTCCTCTTAAAATACAGACTATCAGCTATATACAGAGCTTTGGCCTCAGAAATGAATATCTGAATTATCATTTTTTTTTTATTCTCTGTCCCTAAAAAATTTTTGTGACCTTGAAAAATTGTATTTACATCTATAAAAAGGTGATAAACCCTGATCATACTAACTCATCCATCCAGATACTAATCTATGCATTTAAAACATGTCCTTCTGAGTGACCATGATAGAAGAAGAGCAAGCTGATAGTTCAAGCAGCATTAATTAAATGCTGTAGTTTGCAAGTGGCACACATTTCTACTCACATTTCATTGGATTGAACTAACCACATGGCCACTTCACTTCAAGGGGGCTGGGAAACATTAGTTCTCATGTCTCTGGCCTTACCTTAACTGAATGCTTGTGAACATAAATAACACAGGATGCCAAACTTACTCAAAAGAGTTTTAACGGAGTGTAAATCTGCCTCCCCTATTTGAAAGTCTCCTTGATTCTACATGAAGTTTTACTGATATCTATGAAACAATTCACTTCCCTCTCCTAAAAATCTCACTCTTTCCCCATCCTATCCATTAGAATGTATCTTGGAAAGCAAAGCCTCCATCAGAATATGGTATTACATGACACTGTAACCTTTTTCCCCTCCAGAAAACCACTCTTTATGAATAAAACATGGGTGACCTTTAAAAACTTAGCAGTTGTACTAGGTGATTGCATATTAACAAGCTTTTTGAAGAAATAGGACAGGCACTATATGTTTCAGTTAAGAATAGATAATAGAACTATTCAAATAATGTATTATGTTACTCTATACAAGGAAAGGCAACAACTGCTTTACAAAGTCTGCTTAAACTTCCTTGAATGTAATTGTATGTGACTTCCCACTTATCTTAATTGTACTTTTACCCCAAAGACTCCCATGGAAGAAGCAATTCTTCCTATCTACTTGATTTTTTTCAGTTTTTTGTTAAGTATCTCCAAAAATGTTGAGGTCTGTTGAGTAGGGAATAAAGAAAGGCAGAATTCCTTAGAATAGACTTCCAAATACAAATCCTCAGAGATTTCTCAATACCTGGCTGGCGTATAAAGGTTACTCAATACGTAATTATTATTTTTAATGATATTGCTATTTTTTTAATTTTTAAAATATTTTTATTTATTTGGCTACACCAGGTCTTAATTGTGGCATATGGGGTCTTTAGTTGTGGCAAGTAGGATCTATTTCCCCAACCAGAGACTGAACCTGCATTGGAAGCATGGAGTCTTAACCACTGGACCACAAGGGAAGTCCCTCAATACATAATTATTGAACACGAAGGGTGTTCTTAGAGGATAAACAAGATGAAGGTAAAAAGAGATTGCTAGAGAATCTTATCAATGTTATGAGGAAATGTTTAATCAAATCATAAGAAAAAGTTTTAGGTTGAACTCATGGGGAGAAATATCTGGAAGGAAGTGAATGAAATAAGGATGATTCAATCAACTCACAAAAACAAACAGAAAGAGCCCTCTGTTTGTGTGTTTCTAATTCAGTCACTTAGGAGAATTATATTCAAACTAGATTCTCTAGGGTTCTAGGGTTCTCAGGGGATAACTCAAGAGGAACTAAAGCAAGAGGGAGTCTTCATTCAGGGAAGCTCAGCATTTGTTTGTTAATAAAAGAGGTGCTCTATATAAGATCTCACTATGAAAAGGTTCCATTTCTACGAAAAATAATCTGACAATTATCTTTCAGAATATGATGATTCTTTCAGGCAAAATTGTGTGCCCTGGTCTCAATCGACAGAATGAGATAGAGATACAAAGATATGTGCCTTTTTTCCCATATCGCTCTTCTTCCCATTTTCATTCAAAAGTCTCCTCAGGTGGGCTTAGTTAATAACAGTGACATCCTGGGAGCCAGAGGCCTGATACATTATTCTGGTGCTACGATGTATACCATAGAGCTTGGACGGTTCCGCTTCCTATAGGGAGAAAAGCATTGAGCTTGAGAAATGTCCTGACATTGTTGGAATTACTTGAAAACAGCTCTATGTAAATAACAGCTCTGTATTACGTAGGTCACAGTTTTATTTGTTCTGTTGCAGTGGAGAATGGGTCAGATTGTAGAGCTCTCTTGAAGACATAGGTTACACCACAGCCAGACTTCCCACCTCTCTATCCTTCACATTTTGGTTTAAGTATGTTTGGCCACACTTAGTAATCAGTTACTTTGGGCAAGTAGTTTGAGCTCTTGGGATTTCAGTGTCTTCATATAGGGAATGCCCTAGCCTGTTTACCTTGAGAAGGGCAACTGAGACCTTAAATGAGGAACTATTTTGAAAAACAAAATATATAGAACTAGCCATGTTCCTGCTGCTTTTGTTAAGTTCATCAAATCTGTTTGGTGTATGTGCATGAGTGTGCTAAGTTGCTTCAGTCATGTCCAACTCTTTGCGACCTTATGGACTATAGTCCACCAGGCTCCTCTGTCCATGGGATTCTCCAGGAAAGAATACTGGAGTGGGTCGCCATGCTCTTTTCCATGGGATCTTCCTGACGCAGAGATCAAACCTTTGTCTCTTATATCTACCTGCAGTGGCATGTGGGTTCTTTACCACTAATGCCACCCGGGAAGCCCATCTTTTGTATATAATTGTAGGTAAAATTAATCCTATTATATCTGGGGAGACTTTTGTCTAAGCAGAGCTTTAAAACATGTAGCTCTCCTGTATGAGAGGCATTAACAGTGTAGCTTAAAAAAGTTGCGAACTCAAGTGGTGACTTCTTTAAATGGTGAGGAATAAGGCTGGGAAAAGCTTTAAACACTTTACTTAATAAGAGACTATTTCTACTTTGCAAGCAGCTAGTGTTTTTGTCAACATACACTACAAGATTTTCTTTGGAAAAAATATATACATATGCTGGATAATTTGTTTATGCAGACGTCAATAGGGTATATATTTCACAATGTTTGCAGGAGGAATAAGAGATGCTTTCGGTTCAGCTGGGCTAGATGATGATGTCATCAGGACGCCAATCTTCATTTCACCGAGTCTCATACTCAGGAACATTATGAGGATGGTTTCTTGCAGCAGGTGAGCAGGAGTTGACACAGCTAGGGCTCAGAAAACCTGCGGCAAAAGCCAAGAGAGGAAGGGCCCTTTCTGAGAATAAGAGCATTGCAAGTCTCTGGGAAAAAGACAGGTTCCTACTGGAGGGCGTGTTCTCTTGGCAGCAGA
The DNA here is from genome assembly GCA_024291935.2 of Okapia johnstoni. Lineage (NCBI taxonomy): Eukaryota > Metazoa > Chordata > Mammalia > Artiodactyla > Giraffidae > Okapia > Okapia johnstoni. The sequence goes on from CM044326.1 coordinate 9,601,529, forward strand.
GCATTCTTGATGGGGCTTGAGGGTAAGCTATGTGCTTTATCTGTATACAAATGAACATGCACCATTGCCTGAGTCTATTGGTCATTATAGTGTCCTGTGTTGACTACAGTCCTTCAAATCACCATTGTTTTTGTGGCAACTGGTCAATGTTTATGAAACACCAAGTGAAAATGAGCTTTAGATTCTATAGAACCCTAAAAAATAGTGAATACAGATTCAGAATTATTAAGCCTGGGATTATTCAACACAGATACAGATTATTAAGCTGATAGAAAATGAAAGCATGAATTACTCATAGAATATTTGAAGAACTTTTGCAGTGCTCCATAATCCAATTACATACGTCAAAGTCTGGGTGGTCTTTCAAAGCTGGGAGTTCCACCAGGAATTTTACCATAGGAGATGTCCTAAATTATTTAAAACTGGAGCCTTGACTGAAATGATTCCAACTTGTGGAGTACTCCTTTCATTCAAATATATTGGTAACTTGTTCTTTTTAATCTCAGAGAATAAACTAGGCAGTTTCATTTAATCTACAATTATGGCAAGAAGCCTCATAACTTTGCTTTGCTTTGCTGGGCAGGCTGGGATAAGATCGCCTCTAGGTGGCTCGGCGCTGTTTCATCCTTTTACTGTATGCGCTGCCTCTCCAGAGAGCTGGGGGTAGATATATCCAAGCACTGAAAAGACAAAATCACTTACATTTGTCATTTTAGCATTTAGGCTCCTAGGATTGTCGAAAGGATTTCTGATATATAAAATAAAGACGTCTCCGTGCAGGAGGGCGTCCAGGGATGTTTGCATGGCAGTTCCCCCAATGTATGCAGTGTACACAGCAGTTCACTACTGGAGCCAATGTGGGGAGGAAGGGAAGGAGCGCTGCATGAAGCCCACTTGAGAAGTTTTCTCCAATGTGTCATTAAGGTGTTTCAGAGCATCTGTGTGGCTGCCACATGAACTGGATGGGAACACAAAGTAATCAATTTCAGTTGAGAGCACTAATTTATCACCTTGCCATCTTTTATTGCAAGATAGAGAATCTCAATCCCTTATTCTCTCACTTTTTGTCTTTCACACACACATACACACACACACATCTATCTCCCATACATACACACAAACTCTTACACTCAACCAAATGTTTTTTTTTTAAATAAATTCATATCAAACTCCCAAATCATAAATTTTTATCTTTTTCATCTTCAGTTAGCATGGATTTAGACTTGCTTCACTGACATTTTTTCATGTATTTGGAGGCTTTTTACATTTTCCTCTTTTGACTCCTAAAATAAGTTTGAGTATGATTACAGCATTAACACAGGTCTGCTTCCATAGGTCTCCTTCCTAAATTCATTCTCTGTCAGTTAGTAAGGAAAGTTTTGATATTTTGCTTTTTAGAGCTAAAATCCCAATCTGAAGGAACAGTTTAATACAGTAGCTCAAATCTTAACTTCTGGGGTCAGGCTGGCTACAAAGTCAGATCATCAAAATGGAAACTTAAACCCTCGAAGCACTTAGGAGGAAGCACAGCTTGAAAGGTGGCATGACCATCACCCTTTTGCTGTCACTAGCCCAGCCCAAGGGCCCCACTGTGACTTATACTGGCAAGTCCTGCAGGGTGTCTGACATGACAAGTCCGAGGCAGGATCCCTTACCGGACATGGGACAGAATAGTCCAGGGAAGAGCACGTGGAGATGGCAATCATCTTCCAAAAATAGATTTTACAGGTCTTAAAAGTCCTCAGAATAAATGTTGCATTATTTTTCTCAGCATTGAAAGTTCAGATTTCTAAGGAGACTTGAAAAGCACCTGAGACATTTTATGGAGTCCTTACTTTTAATCTTTTTTTTAGCTGAATCTAGATTCAACTTTGCTATCCTGGCCACTTCATTTTTATTTCAGTAAACCCTAATGTAGGAGCTCTCATTATGTAAAATGACTATCTTTGGAGTGTATTTTTTCTGAAAATCTGGCATTTGTGTATGTTATTTATATCATAATATGCTGCACTCCCCCCACACCAATAAATAAATCTTGCTTGGCCACTGAGGCCAAAGTTCATTTGTCCACCCCAGATGTGTTTTCCTTCAGAATCCCTACAAGTTCTCAGTGTTTATTTCATAAACTCTAAAATCCCACCACAAACATGTTTTTTTTCCCTTTTAACTCCTAATATACTTTTTTTTCTCTGCAAGCCCTGATGTTCTCTCTGTTACTCCTAAAATTTCTCCCTAGACCCCAATTTCCTAACCAAAGCACATTACCAATCTGATGCTTTCAACAGCCTGGTAGCACATCAATAAACTAAAGATTATTGTGCCTTGTCAGGTTTTATTTTGTAACATTATGGGAAATTCTCCGCTGTCTTGGATGAGTGCGTCAACTCTGATTGCTTGACAATTAACAGAGCTAGTAATAGAAAAGGCAATGCAATTTACCTTCGTACAAGGGATCTCAGTTAACAAAAATTAAACTATTGAACTCTCCTCTCCAAGGAAAGGGATGTCGCCTCATTATATTAAAAAGAAAAACAGATTCCAGTGGCAAGTGGGCCCTCAGTCTGACTGGAGGAATTTATTGTTCCGATTATGTGCTTTTCTGACATGCATACAAAATTATGGCTTTTAAACTGGACCAAACTCTCTCTTCATTAAATGAGTATTTCCCCCCTTTGGTACTATAATTCAAAGAGAGCCTTCTAGATAAATAATGTCGAGGGGGAGTATCTAAGTGTGCTCCGTGGTTTGGATGTTGAGAATGTGTCCCTTATCTACAGGCCTGGAGTACAGCTCTTCTCTCTCTATCTCCTCCACTCTCTGCATCTCTGTCTGTCGGTATCACAGCACTAAAGAAGAAAATATACAGTGTAATTAAATACAGAACCATCACGCTAAAAGGGAGGAACTCCCACAGAGCAGAGTGCTGGGTTTTACAGACTCCCACGGAGACCATATGAAGCTTGCATTCAAAATGGCATCTGCAGCTTTGAGCCTGCCTTCTGCCCTTTCTGAGATTCTGCTTAGTTCAAAGAAATACTGTGTTTGAACACAGACATCCCGATAACTCCGTAAAGTCACAAGGGAAGTTGAGTCTTTGCTTCCCTCTTCCATGGGAATTTAAACCTCTAAAATCTCTCTCTCTCTCTCTTTTTAAATAATTTGTTATATACCCTCCTAATGTTCTCAAATTGGTTGTCTAAAATCATGAGTGAATGATGAACAACTTTAGCTTTAAGCAGTATGAAAGATGAGCAACTGTTAGGCTCTAGAAGAGGCTGTTACAGTTCTAGTTGCTATGGAAGACACACAAAATTACAAGACCTGTTTCTATCTCCAAGACGTTTATGGTCCTGGGATCAGCCAGTGATAGCCTGTGGGCCAAATTTAGCCTGTCACCTGTTTCTGTGTGATCTGCAAGGAAGAATGGTTTTTATATTTTCACGTGGTCAAAAAAAATTCAAAGCAAGGAGACTTTCCCAGCAAGAATATTGGAGTGGGTTTGCCATTTCCTTCTCTGGGGAATCTTCCATACCCAGGGATCAAACCCGCGTCTCTTATGGCTGCTGTATTGGCAGATGGGTTCTTTACCATCAGTGCCACCTGGAAGACCCGGTCAAAGTAAGAAAGGCTCAGGAATGAAGGATTGGTACTCAGTGCCATTGAAACAATTAATTCTGCTTCAAAAAATGGAAAATGATTGACAAAGTATTATGAGCAACAAGAATATTATTTATTGACAACATAAGGCAAAAACCATGTATACATATCCACTGTGTTTCATATTTCATGAGTCATTTTTTTGTAACTTTAATAAAATGAGGTTCCTGCTGTAACTTTAATTACATGATTAATTCCAAATGATTATCTGCTAAAATCAGTGTGTGTGAAAATTCGATGTATGGTTTTACATATGGTCACTTCAATCTTAAAACACAGAATGCAAGGGTTAAGAACATTATGAGCTGTTTATGGTGCAGGCTTCCATACTATGCACCACTGGTAGAAAATTATTTAAAATGTGGTAGGCTTTGGGACTTAAATAGAAAGTAATGTAAAATAAAATACTTCATTATGCAATTATAATACAGTTGCATTTAATTTTTCTAATCATGTAATTTAAACATACTTCTCTTGTTTCCTTTCTGTATCCAGGCTTGGACAACTTCAGTGGCTACCTTGATTTTTATTTACCATCCGTTTTGTCCACAGAATGCTGCTTGACCTTATTGATATCATTGCACTATTTTAAAATAGTTTCCTCTTTCCTTTATGGCTCTGTTATAAAGAGTGCAAAAAGAATAGAAAATATCTTATTGCCATGTGTTTAAAATAGCATGCATCTTAAAGAAGTAACAGAAATTATGAAAGCAGGATCAGGCAGTATTCAACCATGACACAGTTGAGGGAGAGGAGAGTTGTGTCTAGAAGACAACACAACTAGTTAAATATGTGAAATTCAGTTGTATGGACACAATATTATGTATTTTAAGTGTGTGTAGCATGGTGGAAGGTTCATCTTTCTATATCAAGTGGGTATGACTTCAGTTCTCATTTACTTGTTAAATATTTATTGAGCACATACTCTGTGCTCTAGCTTTAAGGATATGGGACTAAGGCAAATGAGACAGACATTGACTATAGTCTAGAAAGGAAGACAGGCAAAGGAGGTGATTAAATACAGAGTGATCAGTTCAGTTCAGTTGTTCAGTTGTGTCCAACCCCATGGACCGCAGCACGCCAGGCCTCCCTGTCCATCACCAACTCCCAGAGTTTACCCAAACTCATGTCCATTGAGTCGGTGATGCCATCCAACCATCCCATCCTCTGTCGTCCCCTTCTCCTTCTGCCCAGTGCACTGTTAAAAAATATGCAGTGGATATTGAGAAGAAGTCTCTTAACCAAGACTGGGATACAGGGGTAGAGGTCAGTGCAAAGCTTTGTAGGTGAGGACAAGGTGACATCTCCCCACCCTTTCTTATCTCCCAGCCTCTTTGGCATGGCTGCTGTTCACACTGTGAATGTTGCCAATGTGAGGCAAAGGTCAGCCATCCTCCATCCTGACAACTTTCCTCTTTTCTTCTTCTTTCTCTCTCTGCTAAAATACAGTTTTGGAAATGGTGATGTCATTAAGGTAGGTGGAACTTTTAGTACCATTCTTGGAGATTTGTAAAAGTACTTGAAACAGGGATCTGCTCCCATAAACAAACAGTAATGTTTAAACAATTAACAATCATCTATGAAAACAGTATTTAAAATCATTGCTTTTTTTATTAAGTGTAGAGAGTAATAACAGATTTTAAATATCTAAAAATACCACTTTGTTTCACTTTCATAAATATGGAGCTGTAATAATTTCTCTAAAAAACAAAAAGTCTTCCCTTGGTTTCTAATCCACTAATACAATCCAATGTGACCTCGTCGATTTCAATGCAATGGCCATATTTGAACAGTGATCTTTAAGGCCATATAATACTTTCCAAAGATAGGTAATGATGAGTGTTATGGATTTGTGCTTTAGGGTTTAAAATTGTCCTGTGCTGCCCTTAGCCTTCTTACACATACAAATAGTACAAAGAGTTTAAGATGGGGGGTGTTGGGCTGGACTGGTGAAAGGTTTTTCTCTTCTCATGGAAAACAAACCTCTATCAGATGTGTTGAAATCTCTTACTTGACCCTTGTCTAACCTTCAACCCAAAATGCACAAAGTAAGATAGGGCTTATTCCAGAAAGCTGGTTTAAACAAACAAGCCAGCAGTTGACTATGTTTTTGAGAGGCTGATTTTCTTCCTTCCCTCACATACAAGCTATTTAGGAAAACAAGAAGCCTATGATTCTAAGGTAAGTCACAGAACTCTTGTTGGGAGGTTGTAAGACTCACAGCAACTATTTGAACACTGGTGTCCAAAATATCTGGTTTTCTGCTGCCTAAGTTTTCCAGAGTGAGACTGCTTGCTTCTGTAGACTTCATGAGTTTTCATAATATGTAAGAGTTCTAAAATTCTTGCAACAACTTAGTTAATTAAAACTTGAAGTATTCTCATTTATTAAGTGGGAGTTTTTTAATAGTTTAATTAAAAAAAAATAGCAACAGCTCTTTTTCTATGAAGCTAGCCAACAGCTCCTCTGAGTTTAAGCTCCTTTTTTGCTAAAGCTGGAGCTTTCTAGTTTAGGTAAAGAAAAAAAAATGTGAATCATTGTGTGCTCAGAATGAGCTTTTCATTAATACTAAAATTTAGATGTTATTTATACCATAACAAAATATGTAGGAAGTAATATTCTGATTACATTTGAGAGAAAGTAAATAAAAATTGCAAAAATTATTTGCAAAATTATCCTTTGGTTGTACAAATAGAATTTGGATATTGTATATATCTGCATGTAACCAATATGTTGCCTTGACTGACTTATGAAATTTATAGGTGCTTTCACCAGAAAAAATATCTATAAATTAACAATGTTTTTACATACACTAAAATCAAGTTTTGAACACACCAAATCCTTTTGACTTTAGAATTAGTTTTATCTGTATGTGTTTATCTATATGTGAGCGTGTGTGTGTATGTGTGTGTGTGTGTGTGTGTGTGTGTGTGAGAGAGAGAGAGAGAGAGAGAGAGAGACTCATTCATCTCCCTCATGGCTCAGACATGGAAAAGATGCAGCAAAGAGCCTGGAGCTCTTGAGAATGTAATTGAAAACGTGAGAGCATCAAGATACTGTTGACGAGTATCAGGGAGGCTGAGGGTATGAACTGAGAAAGATATACACCAATGGAAGAGTCAAGAAAACCACCAAATTGCAGGATTCATGACTCCTAACATCTCACTCATTTCTTTAGGAAGCAAACACAGAACTGAGAGTGCTCATCTCAATTAGGGGCTGAACTGAAACTAGACCACAGAGGTCTCTAAGTCCTAATATCATCCTTCTATTGCATGAAGAATATTGCATATTCTTACTTTTAAAAAGTGTAATCCTCAGTGACCTTAACCCACCATAAACATCTAAGGACATATCTGAAGTCTCCTGTTGACCCGACTGTCTTGCCTTCATAAGTGATCTTCTTCATCCTTGAGATTTTGCAAAGTTGATACAAAATGCATGGGCTGTGGACTAATTAAATTGATCCTAATTAGTAGTTAGAAAGACTTTTAAATATCCAAATTGTTTCTCTTTTCTGGAAATTTCTCATCTTTTATCTCTTTGAGTATTGACTTTCTGCTCTTGTCTCTAGTTTGTAGCACTGATCCTCCTTTCAAATGTACATTAGACTTTCTGTTTCTATCCTCAAACACTCTTAGCCCCTCAACAATAATTTCTATCACTTTATTCTCTGTGCTTTTCTTTTTCAACTTCCAATATTAAAAATTTGTTTTCTACACATGTCTAATATTCTGTTCCAACCATCTTTTGAGGTTTCTCCTCATACAAGGACTTGATAAGAATGTCACTCTTATGAGAATGTATCTGCATGGCTGTGTGTGTACTGTATGTATATTTGACTGTCTGCTAAGCATTTGAAAGTATACTGTGGTATGTTAGACTTTTGGGGCTTGCATTCTCTTCACTTCTGTCCTTTCATTTTGACAGTTTCCTTTCTGTGCTTATTTGCATAATCCTTAAAAATTATTTTTGCTTATATAACTTGACTCTCTCCAACTAAGGTACAGGCATATCTTATTTTATTGAACTTTGGTTTATTATGCTTGTAATTTTTTTTTTTTACAAATTGAAGATTTATGGCAACTTTGCATTTATCAACACCATTTTTCTAATAGCATTTGCACAATATTTGCCTCTGTGTCATGTTTTGAGAATTCTTAACAATAGTCCAAGCCTTTTCTTTATTGTTATAGTTGTTATGGTGATCTGTAATCAATGATCTGTGATATTACTATTATAATAGTATTGGGACATCATGAACTTCACCCATGTAAGACTGCAGGCTTAGTTGATAAATGTGTGTGTTCTGACCATTTCACCAACTGGACATTCTTTCATTTCTTCCTGTACCTTGAGACACAATAATATTAAACTTCGGCCAATTAATAACCCTACAGTGGCCTCTGAGTGTTCAAGTGAAAAGAAAAGTTGTGTCTTTTACTTTAAATCAAAAGTTAAAAATTACCAAGTTCAGTGAGGAAGGCATGTTGAAAGCTGGGATACACCAAGAGCAAGGCTTCTTACACCAAACTGTTGCTAAGATGTGAATGCAAAGGAAAAGTTCTTGAAGAAAATTAAGAGTGCTACTACAGTGAGCATACTAATGAAAGAAAGCAGAACAGCCTTATAGCTGATATGGAGACAGTTTGAGTGGCCTGCATAAAACAACCAATGAGCCAAAACGTCCCCCTAAACCAAAGCTTAATCCAGAGCAAGGCCCTTTTTCCTTCAGCTCTTTGAAGACTGAGAGAGGTGAGGAAGCTACAGAAGAAAAGCGTGAAGATCACAGAGGTTCTTTCATAAGGTGTTAGGAGAGACACTGTCTCTACAACGTAAAGTGCAAGGTGAAGAAGCAGTTACTGATATAGAAGCTGCATCAAGCCATTTACAAATTCTAACTAAGGAAATTAATGAAGGTAGCTTCTCTAAACAACAGGTTTTCAATCTGGAAGAAACAGCCTTACATTGAAAGAAGATGCCATTTAGGTCTTTCATAGCTAGAGAGAAGAAATCTATGCCTGGCTTTAAAGCCTCAAAGGACAAGCAGTTTCTTATCAGTCACTCTGGTGAACTTTAAATTGAAGCCAAGCCTCATTTGTGTGTTCAGTTGCTCAATCATGGCTGACTCATCGTGACCCCTTAGACCGTAGCCCACCAGGCTCTTCTGTCCATGGTATTTCCCAGGCAAGAATACTGGAGTGCGTTGCCATTTCTTATTTACTATTCTGAAAATCCCATGACCCTTACTTATTTTGTTGAATCTCCTTCTTTATATAACGAAAATTGAGCACCAAAAAATTGATGCTTTTCAACTGTGGCGTTGAAGACTCTTGAACTGCAAGGAGAGCCAACCAGTCCATCCTAAAGGAGATCAGTCCTGGGTGTTCATTGGAAGGACTGATGTTGAAGCTGAAACTCCAATACTTTGGCCACCTGATGTGAAGACCTGACTCCTTTGAAAAGACCCTGATGCTGGGAAGGATTGAAGGCAAGAGGAGAAGGGGACGACAGAGGATGAGATGGTTGGATGGCATCACTGACTGGTTGGACATGAGTTTGAACAGGGTCTGGGAGTTGGTGATGGACAGGGAAGTCCATGGGGTCGCAAAGAGTCAGACATGACTGAGCGACTGAACTGAACTACCTGAAATCTACTCTGCATGTGCTCTCTAGTGAAAAACATGGACACCAGCACATCTATTTACAATATGGTGTAATGAATACTTTAAGCCCACTATTGAGATCTGCTGCTCAGAAAAAAAGATTCCTTTCAAAATATTACTGCTCATTGACAATGCACTTAGTCACCCAGAAGCTCTGATGGAGATGTACAATGAGATTAATGCTATTGATTCACTTGTTTCATGCCTGTTAACTCAAGATCCATTTGCAACTTAGGGATCAAGGAATCATTTTGACCCTAAAGTCTTATTATTTAAGAAATACAATTTGTAAGGCTGTAGCAGCCACGGTGATTCCACTGATGGATCAGGGCAAAGTAAATCAAAAACTTTCTGAGAAGTCATGATTCTAGGTATCACTGAGAACATTCATGATTCACAGGAAGAGGTCAAAATATCAACATTCACAGGAATTTGGGAGAAGTTGATTCGAACCCTTGTAGATAATGTTGAAGGGTTCCAGACATCAGTGGAGAAAATATCTGCAGATGTGGTGGAAATAGGAAGAGAACTAGAATTAGAAGATGCAACTGAATTGCTGAAATCTTATGATAAAATTTTAACAGATGAGTGAATGAATAAAGAAAGTAGTTTCTTGAATGGAAGCTAACTCCTCATGAATATGCTGTGAAGATTGTCAAAATGACAAAACAGATCTAGAATAATACATATATTATTATGGTTGACAGGGTTGACTACAATTTTGAAAAAAAAAAGTTATACTGCGGGGGAAATATTATTAAACAGCATTTCATGCTGCAGAGAAATAATTCATGAAAAGAAGAGTCAATTGTTGGGGAGACTTCATTGTCCTCTTATTTTAAGGAATTGTCCACAGCCACCCCAACCTTTAGCAACCAGCACCCTTATCAGTCAGCCATCATCAACATTGAGGCACGACCCTACACTACCAAAAGATTATGACTCAAGCTCAGAATGATTGTTAATATTTTTATCAATAAAATATTTTAAGTAAGGTATGTACATTTTTTAGATATGTTAATATTACACACAATAGACCACATTATAGTGTAAACATAACTTTCATATGCACTGCAAAACCAAAAAAAAAAGTCTGAACCTACAAAGTCTCTGAAGTGCGTCTGTAAACTGTACATTTTTTTAGCTATTTCAATGAATTGTGAAATGTTGAATCTGAAAGGAACCAGCATCATCTTGTCTGGTATCTCCAGGTAAATATCTCCAGATTGGTGAGACCAATTCTTACCACTCTATAACCATTCTCTCATCTGAAAACTCCTCTTGGAAATTTACAGTTCAGTCATTCTCATTCTGTTTTTGCCCTTCTCACCCAAGATTTGGAATTTTGGTTGTGCATTTAGTTTATAAGTACACAATGTAGTCGAGTCTCTCAATTTGTTGATGAGGACACCACATTTAAACTATTCTGTTGACTAAGTTCATGCTGGTATAATAGGCTGACACATGACTGAAACTTGGTTATTTGTCTTCCAGCCCTTTTGAAAAACAAGTAAATATTTGTTTTTATTTACAGAAATCAATAAACTGCTTTCTATCATGTGTATGATATCCAAATGTTATGCTAAATAACATTTCAAGCCTTTTGGGAAAATATCACAGGAAATTCTGAGTTAACTGTCTCTCCTGTGTAAATCACCAATGGAGAAAGCACTATCAGTAGTTATATGGTACTCTCATATTTTTTTTAATTGAGGTATAGTCACTTTAAAATGTGTTAGTTTCTGCTGTGCAGTGAAGTGAATCAGCTATTCAGTCAGTTCATTTCAGTTGCTCAGTCATGTCCGACTCTTTGCAACCCCAAGGACTGCAACACGGCAGGCCTCCCTGTCCATCACCAACTCCTGGAGCTTACTCAAACTCATGTCTATTGAATTCGTGATGCCATCCAGCCATTTCATCCTCTGTCGTCCCCTTCTCCTCCTGCCTTCAATCTTTTCCAGCATCAGGGTCTTTTCAAATGAGTCAGTTCTTTGCATCACATGGCCAAAGTATTAGAGTTTCAGCTTCAGCATCAGTCCTTCCAATGAATATTCAGGACTTTATATTCATTGGATGAATATAAAGTCTGTCACTGTTTCTACTGTTTCCCCATATATTTGTCATGAGGTGATGGGACCGGATGCCATGATCTTAGTTTTCTGAATGTTGATCTTTAAGCCAACTTTTTCACTCTCTCCTTTCACTTTCATCAAGAGGCTCTTTAGTTCTTCTTTTCTTTCTGCCATAAGGGTGGTGTTGTCTGCATAACTGAGGTTATTGATATTTCTCCCGGAAATCTTGATTCCAGCTTGTGCTTCATCCAGACCAGCATTTCTCATGATGTACTCTGCATATAAGTGAAATAAGCAGGGTGACAATATACAGCCTTGATGTTCTCCTTTTCCTATTTGGAACCAGTCTGTTGTTCCATGTCCGGTTCTAACTGTTGCTTCCTGACCTGCATACAGATTTCTCAAGAGGCAGGTCAGGTGGTCTGGTATTTTCATCTCTTTCATAATCTTCCAGTTTGTTGTGGTCTACATAGCCAAAGGCTTTGGCATAGTAAATAAAGCAGAAATAAATGTTTTTCTTCTAGAACTCTCTTGCTTTTTCGATGATCCAATGAATATTGGCAATTTGATCTCTGGTTCCTCTACCTTTTCTAAATCTAACTTGAACATCTGGAAGTTCACGGTTCACATATTGTTGAAGTCAGGCTTGGAGAATTTTGAGCATTACTTTACTAGCGTATGAGATGAGTGCAACTGTGTTGTAGTTTGAGCATTCTTTGGCATTGCCTTTGTTTGGGATTGGAATGAAAACAGATCTTTTCCAGTCCTGTGGCCACTGCTGAGTTTTCCAAATTTGCTGGCATATTGAATCAGCTATTATGTATACATATATCTCCTCCCTCTCAGAACTCCCTCCCTGATTCCATCCATCTAAATCATCACAGGACACCAAGCTGAGCTTCCTGTGCAATACAGTAGGTTCCCACTAGCTACTTGTATTACACATCACAGTACACGTACCTCAGTCCCAATGTCCCAATTCATCACATCTCCCACCCAGTACGCAATGGAATGTTGCTCAATCATAAAAAGGAATGAAATTGGATCTCTTAAGAAATTTATTTCTAACAGTTACAGATTTGATGTTAGCTAACTCTAAGCAGGCTTTCTCCCAATATATAAGATCATGAACTGGCAGAAAATATTTCAGATGGTATGTCTTTAACATGTTTTATTCCAAAAGTTCTTATTACTTCAACTATTTATTAGACAACTATTATGTGCTAGTTAGTGTCTGTCTTACTCTGGGTTTGCCAAGAGGTCCTTGGACAACAGCTTGTATGCTACTTGTCTGTTAAGTAGTAAAAATCCCAGGAAAGCAAAAGAGAGGGAAAAGAAGAACAGAGAAGGGAAAAGAGAAGAGCCCATCTGAGGTTTCTTACTGGGCCACTTGCAACACTGTAAGAGATCTCAGGTAACTGCTTTCCAAGAGATAATTTAAATGGCTGTGCCTCCTGACAGTCCATTCCAAAGAAAAAATGAATAAGGTGTTATCCACCGACTCTGGTCTCTTATTGGTCCAAGGCTTGCCACACGGAGGGCTAATTCACTTGCATTTCTGAATTGCACATGCCTCAGCCTCAACTGTGAAGCCCTTGAGAAGGATGAGTAAGAGGAGAGGTGCTGTAGGGCTGTGCCTCTGTAATGCTGGGTAAACTTCTCGTAGAACTAGTCTTTCCAGTGTTAGGCTAGGAAGAGAATAAGTAGCCAAGGGCCCTGGGCAGGGATTAGGCTGATAGGAGCAGATACATGTGCTAAGAAGGGTTTTCTCCTTCCAAGGAGGGTAATGATTCAATGTGAGTACCACAACCAACAGCAAAAAATTGTAATTGCTATGTAAGTTCCACAACAGTGATGCTGTGAGACCAAATGTGAGGGCAAGTTAATGCAGTGAAAACATATTAAAAAGCAGAGACATCACTTTGCTGACCAAGGTCTGGATAGCAAAAGCTATGGTTTTTCCAGTAATCATGTATGGATGTGAGAGTTGAACCATAAAGAAGGCTGAGCATTCAAGAGTTGATGGCTTTGAATTGTAGTGCTGGAGAAGACTCTTGAAAGTCCCTTGGATAGCAAGAGCAAATCAGTCAATCCTACGGGAAATCAACCCTGAATATTCATTGGAAGAACTGATGCTGAAGCTGAAGCTCCAATACTTTAGCCACCTGAAGCAAAGAGTGGATTCATTGGAAAAGACCTTGATGCTGGGAAAGATTGAGGATAGGAGGAGAAGGGGCCAACAGAGTATGAGATGGTTGTATGGCATCATCGACTCAACGGACATGAGTGTCAGAACTCCAGGAGATAGTGAAGGACAGGGAAGCCTGGCATGTTGCAGTTCATGGGGTGGCAAAGAGTCAGACTCAACTTAGGAACTGAAAAACAACAATTGAAAGTAAAGAAATACCTAAGCTAACATCTAAAGATGGGATTGAAGTTATTTTATCAAAAACAAATTAGACAGAGGATAGAGGGAAGAGCTTTTCAGGATGAGGAAACAGAATGAACAAAATTATAAGGAAGAGAGGTGATAATTAGGAAGGTATGTAAATTATACAATAGCTTTGTCCAAAATGTGTGCATGAGATGTATAGTGCTGACAATTTTTCTACTTGTAAGCAAATTTATTGATTGCAAAAGAGGTATACAAAACATTTTGTAGAGATAACCTTTATGGTTGTTATCTGTGAGAGAAAGAAAGCAGCTGTCTTTGAAAGAGGGAAAGAGTACAGCTCGCTATCTAACTATCTAGCCCCCATCAAATATTCTTATTATAATATAATAACCATAATTAATAAGGATGATAGACAACCATTTGTATTTGCAATGAAAGAGTAATTGGTGCTCATTTTCTTTTGGTAATGCTACTATTGAATTAATCATACCCTTGATGAATTACTGAAACGCAACGTTATACTATTGTAAGTGTCCCCACTTTTTGCAGCTGTTTAAGACTGTTTTTATTATGAAGTGCTATAGTCTTGTAATGGTAAAATTAAACAATTGATAGAGATGCGGGAAAGATAACTTTTCTGGCTATTTCTTTAAAAATGTGTCTTTCTATTGTGCATGTATGTGTTTAAAGTATGTACGTGTTTTATTGTATTTCTTGATAGAAGACCAATTGATTTTTTTTTCAGATATCCACAAGCAAAACAGGCAGAAAGAAAGAATAGAATTTCTTCTCCCCAATTTTGGTGGATTGAAGCCAGGAACGTAATGACAATTTAATGCACTTCATCATGTCACGTAGAAATATAAAACCCATTGATGTGAAAAAAGAAGGAATCTCTTGTGTAAGTTTAGGAAATTAGAAAGTGTTTGTTTCTTAGTCATTGAAATCTCACTGGTCAGCTTGATTGTTTGCTCTTTAGCATAGAAATTCAATGTGACAACTTCAAATAGTTTAGAAATTTGGTGTAAGTATCCTGTTCTAGAAGTGATTTGTTCAGTCCATTTATTCCTACAATGCTGCTAAATGAATTCTACACAACAAACTCACTTCAGTGATTTTCAATTCTCTAAATGACCCCTAAATTCCTTATTATGAGGATTGCAACATAACTTTGTGAAATGGACATCGCTTTCCTCTATGGGTGAAATACCATATAGTTGAAAAAATATTAAGAACTAATGTCATGCTTTGCCTATCAACTTTGATAACCGTCTCAAAATAGTGATAACTTTTTCATTGTTGATTGTGAATTTGGCAAGGTAACTTGTCTTGTTCTTCCACTGGGTATTAATTCATAGCAAACAGCACAATTATATTAGTGAAGATTCCATAAGCCCCAGCATATCTTTCTACAGCAGCAAACACGCTGTCGCCATTATGGCCAGAATTGTGAGTTTCCTTGGCTGATGCTACTATACTGTCTGATGACATCAGGGGCTTTCAGCTTTCCTGTTGTTACAAATTGACAGCATTTTAATAGCATGCAGGAACAAGATAGCTCTGCCCACTAGTATTTTCCTATAGTCAGAAGAACCATATGTTAACACAGCTCAACATTGCATGGATTTAGATGGAAAATGAATTCTATCTTGTCTCTTGAAATATAATGACATGACCGTACTGTAATATGTCTACCATATGAGGCAGCTGTTAGGTTCTTCCTAACAACTACTATAAAGCTATTTTATTCTACTGGCTAAACATATTCATTCTGTGCTGAGTACCTTAAAAACTCAAGTGGCTGACTCAGAGTTTGCTCCTAGAATTATTGTTGGGGTTTGTTTGGGGCCCTCATTCTGAGAGAGCTGACAAAGATAGGATTTGTATAACTGTAGATCAAAATATGCTGGTCAGAACTTTTCTGGTGGTACAATGGTTAACAATCTTCCTGCCAGTGCAGAGGACATGGGTTCTATCTCCAGTTTGGGAAGATTCCACGTACCTTGGAAGAACTAAGCCTGTGGGTTGCAACACTGAGCCTGCACTCTAGGGCCTGTGAGCCCCAACTGCTGAGCCCGTGTGCTCCAACTGCTGAAGCCCATGGGCCTATAGCATTCAGCATGTGAGACCTTACCCAGTATTCTTTGCTGCTGCTATATTTACTCCACTAAAATCCAAGTCACATCTCATTTTTATTCCTCAGAAAAGGTTCACTTGTTCTCAAATGTGCATATTGTAGGAGTTATACAGGTTTCTTATCTTTGATTCAGAACCTTCCACAAACTGGTCCCAATCTGTCTATTCACTTGCTAGGTTCCTGATAAAGTGCTGACCAAGTCAAACTCTTTGCCTTCGGTGAACAGGTCACCATGTTCTTAGGCACCCTCATGTGGGCAATTCCTTTGTGTGGATACCCTTGCCCAGCCCTTGATGCCTCTGATTCAACTCATCCTCCCAGGTCCAATTCACATACACTTCCAGCCCAATACCTTCATCTTCTTTTCAAGGTGGAATAATCTCCTATGAAATTCCAGGAGCATGTATCATGCACTTTAATTATTGGATCTAATTTAGTAATAAAGAATAATGATAAGTGGTCACTAGAAGCATAAACTCTGAAGCCTGAGAGAATTATTGTTAATTCATGACTACTCCTAAGAGGCTGACCTTGAGAAATTGACTTAATCTCTAGGCTCAAATTTCCTAATCAGAAAAATCATGGATAATAATATGACCCAATTTGTTTGTTTAATTCTGAGTCTTAATTTAAATCTTCCATATAAAATATTTTGGCTACTTCCTGGCAAATATATCGACTATTATTTCTGACCAATTATTATCATTCCAGGAAAAGCTAAGCCCTTGATGTGCCTGTATCTTCAATCATTCCATAAGTCTTCTTGGCTCAAGCAAACTTCAGTGATTCTGCATACCATGAATTATATACTCTTACAAATTATAGCTCAAAAAATATGTATTCAGTGAATTAATCAACCAATACTTTGTTAGGCAAAACTTTCTGATCCTTTCCTAGTTAATATTTCTATGTAAACCTCTTTTTATATCATGTAAAATATTTTATTAAAATAACTTAAGTAGTAAGAGTGGCTCAGAGGTAAAGAATCTGCCTGCCAATGCAGATGTGGGTTCAAACCCTGGGTCAGGAAGATCCTCTGGAGAAGGAAGTGGCAACCCACTCCAGTATTATTGCCTAGGAAATATCATGGACAGAGGAACCTGGCAGGCTACAGGCCTTGTGGTCACAAAAGAGTTGGAGATGAGTAAGCGACTAAACAACATAAGTAATCATCTATGAGAACCTTATATTTTTGAAACTCTATTAATATTTCTTAGCTTTTACATGTAATATGTTATAACCTTTTAGTAGGGTACATATAAAACACCTCCTTGGAAGAAAAGCTATGACCAACCTAGACAGCATATTAAAAAGCAGAGACATTACTTTGCCAACAAAGGTCCGTAGAGTCAAAGCAATGAGTTTTCCAATAGTCATGTACAGATGTGAGAGTTGGACCATAAAGAGAGCTGAGTGCTGAATAATTGATGCTTTTGAACTTTGGTGCTGGAGAAGATTCTTAAGAGTTGCTTAAACTGCAAGATCCAACCAGTCAATCCTAAAGGAAATCAGTCCTGAATATTTATTGGAAGGACTGATGCTGATGCTGAAGCTCCAATACTTTGGCCACCTGATGTGAAGAACTGACTCATGGGAAAAGACCCTGATACTTGAAAAGATTGAGGGCAGGAGGAGAAGGGGATGAAAGAGCATGAGATGGTTGGATGGCATCACCAACTGGACATGAGTTTGAG
Organism: Okapia johnstoni; assembly: GCA_024291935.2. Taxonomy (NCBI): domain Eukaryota; kingdom Metazoa; phylum Chordata; class Mammalia; order Artiodactyla; family Giraffidae; genus Okapia; species Okapia johnstoni. The sequence goes on from CM044326.1 coordinate 9,619,150, forward strand.
TGAGCTCCAGGAGTTTGTGGTAGGCAGGGAAGCCTTGCGTGCTGCAGTCCATGGGGTCACAGAAAGTTGGACACGACTGAACGACTGAACTGAACTGAACTGATGTCGCACTTTATCAATAAAAATAACAGGCTCTTGGAAAATTGGATCTCATCAGAGAAGCTTTGAATTTTAATTTTAGATATCTATAATACAAGCAGTGTGTGATATTAATATTGATAATAGTACTGATAATAATTAGCATGTATGAAATAATTTTTATCTGTAAAGCAGATAGCTTTCATAATATTTGGACATTATTATTATAATTATATGGATGAGTAAATCTATTTTAAGTTCATTAAAAAGCAAAAAATAATAATTAAAAGTATAACAACACACGCTTTTGTCATTTTGACAAATGAGATGCTATGAAAAGGCCTCTTATGGAAAACAACTAGATTTTGGATAAAGCATATTTTAAAGGCATCTCTGGGCAGGGAACTTCATGATCGTTCCTGTTCAAACAAATAACCAAATCAAGCCAGAGAAGAAGTATTGAGCATGAAGAGTAACTAATAACTTGATCTACTAGAAAACGCCAATATCTGCACTGAAGTTCGATCCCTAGATCTGTGCCAGAGCTCACCAGACACTACTGCTTTAAGTCTGAAGTCTTGTAAAGGATGAAAGAGCCCAAGATTGGCCACATCCTCAGGTTCCTGACAAAGGCCATCGCATGGTGTCTCTGAAGTAAGAGCCTCAGGATTGGCACTGATGAAAACTAACCACAATGGGTTTAGGGCCAAAGACCACCAAACAAAGAAGAAACCTTCCACCAGATGTAAGAGTCATCACGGTGAGACTTGAATCCCTCAGAGAATGTCAGATATTACAAATATCTTAATCAGAATATTAAAAAAAAAAAACAGAAGGGCAATGCCAAAGAATATTCAAACTGCTGTTCAAGAGTGCTCATTCCACATGCTATGCAAGGCTATGTTCAAAATCCTTCAAGCAAGGCTTCAGCAGTATGTGAACCAAGAAAATCCAAATGTACAAGCTGGAATTAGAAAAGGCAGAGGAACAAGAAATCAAACTGCCAACAACTGTTGGGTCATAGAGAAAGCAAAGGAATTCCAGAAAAGCATCTACTTCTGCCTCATTGACTATGATAAAGTCTTTGACTGTGTGGATCACAACAAACAGCAGAAAATGCTTAAAGAGGTGGAAATACCAGACCACCTTACTTGCATCCTGAGAAACCTGCATGCAGGTCAAGAAGCAACAGTTAGAACCGGACATGGAAGAGCAAACTGGTTCAAAATTGGGAAAGAAGTATGACAAGGATTTAACTTCTATACAGAGTACATCGTGCTAAATGCCAGGCTGGAATAATTTCAAGCTGGAATCAAGATTGCTGGGAGAAATATCAACAACCTCAGATATGCATATGATACTACTCTAATGGCAGTAAATGAAGAGGAACTAGAGAGCCTCTTGATGAGAGTGTGAAGAAGAAGGTGAAAAAGCTGGCTTAAAACACAATATTCAAACAGCTAAGATCGTGGCATCCAGTCCCATCACCTCATGGAAAATAGAAGGGAAAAAGCTGGAAACAGTGACAGATTTATTTTCTTGGGCTCCAAAATCACTGCAGATGGTGACTGCAGCCATGAAATTAAAAAACCCTTGCCCCTTGGAGGAAAAGCTATGATAAACCTAGACTATGTATTAAAGAGCAGAGACATTACTTTGCTGACAAAGGTCTGCATAGTCAAAGCTATGGTTTTTCCAGCAGTCATGAATGGATGTGAATGCTGGACCATAAAGAAGGCTGAGTGCCAAAGAACTGATACTTTTGAATTATGATGCTGGAGAAGACCCTTGAGAGTCCATTGGACAACAAGGAGATCAAACAATCAATCCTCAAGGGAAGTTATCCATGAATATTCATTGGAAGGACTGGTGCTGAAGCTGAAGCTCCAATACTTTGGCCACCTGATGCGAAGAACTGACTCCTTGGAAAAGACCTTGATATTGGGAAAGATTGAGGGCAGGAGGAGAAGGGGGTGATGGAGGATGAGATGGTTGGATGGCATCACCGACTGGATGGACATGAGTTTGAGCAAGCTCCGGGAGTTGGTGGTGGACAGGGAAGCCTGGTGTGCTGCAGTCCACAGGGTTGCAAAGAGTCAGACATGACTGAGCGACTGAACAACAATGTGCCATCTTATACAGAAGCTACAGTTAACCCAGTTTCTACAACATGGTCTTTAGTCTATTCATCCTCTCCTCTCATCATCATCTTGTCTTTGCTTTGGCTTTGAGGCTGGGCTAAGGTAGTGCTTGGCATGAATCTCTCTGTGGATATGTTCCTAAGTTAGATCAATCTTTACTGGCCTTTGTGAACACGTTAAGCATAGAAGGAAGGAAGGAAGGAGAGTTACATGACACATACTGCCCATAATTCCATCCTTCGTCTTTTCTTTCTTTCATGATTTCCTGCTATAACATACTTCCAAATTCCAAACTCTATCAATATCCATTGCCATAATCCTGCAGGAGCAGAAAAACTAATGAAAAATAAGATAAAAATATAGGGAAGGTAGGGTGTGCGATGGAGTGTTGTAGATGTTGTTTGTATGTATGTCTGTGGAATAGTATGTGTGTGTGTGTCTGAAGGAGTGAGTGTGGACAATATGGAATTTCTGATAAAGAGGTGGAAATGGGGAAGAAAGGAAAAAAAGAAACAAGAGATAGGCAATGCATTATTTCACCTAACGATAAACTGTGTGATCACTGAGAAATTAGCTTAAATGTAGAATTTGACTGCGGTAGTTCTAATGCAATAATACTAGTTATTCCACTCGCCTTTCCATAAAGTCTTCTCTCCAAATAGATTCTATTTTTGAGGAGAGTCATTTAGCCAAGTTTGCATAATTGTTTGTGCAGTAAAAATGGAAAGATATGACTGTTTGAAGACTTTGGCAGAGAAGTTACAAAAGTATAGCGGACAGTCTGTACATGCTCATTGGTAAATAAAAATTACGAAACTTCAGGTTAGAAGAGCTCAGTTTGCCTTGAACTATGAAATAAACTTAAGATCCCTTTGAATTTAGTATCTTAAAGGACAGTCTGTCATCATTAATTTTTTGTTGTAAATTTTAAAAGAATTGTATTTCTAGTTAACTGGACACTTTTATTTTTCTTAATCTCACTTAGAATGATAATACTTAAGAAGTTAGTCACATTTGTAGCACATCTGAAAAGCTTCATGTCATCAAAGCATTTCTGCGGCTTTCAGACATGGGTAAATCTTTCTGATATTTCAAAACCTGGATGTTCATGCCTTGAGCTGATTTTTCTTCATAACCCCTGTCTCCTTAGTGCACTACATTCTGCATTGTTCTCTGAGTCTTACAGTGCTTCTGTATTGCAGTTGAGTTTCATACCATCTAAAATATTATTTATTTTTTTAACCCCTAAAATAAAGGATAATTTGAGTGTGGGCCTACCTGTAGTTTCAAAGGAAAATGACAATTTAAATGTATGAAATAAATTTTTAAAAATATCATGTATTAAGATCACACGTATACAGAGCAATTTATGTGGCAATTTGTTTCTTAAGAGATAAGAACTCTTCCACAGTAAAGTTGGATAACCTTAAATGCACCATACTTTTTGGAGGATTTTGCGGGTTATGTTTCTAGGAACAAGTGAGTATTCTTATGGAGCTGTAGAATTAGATTTAAAGACTTATACATAAATACATCTCTGATTCTACTTGTATATTTCCTGCCACTGGTATATCTCATCTTTGCCAGTGGCTTTGAAGTAGAAAATTAGACATTTGTGTTCTGTTGACTACATCACCCTTGTTTTGTTGTGGTTGTTTCCCCATGAGTTTAGAGAAAATTATTGTTCCAAGAAGTGAAAAATTTAAAACTTTGCCAGAACATCTGTGTCAGGGGAGTAAGGTTTATGTGATCCATATAGAAGTGGAGTGCTCATTGTATAATTCTTTACTATACAGATGAATAGTTTTGAAACAGGAGGGAAGGGGCAAGGTACAACTTTTCAAAGAATGACATAGCCAGAGGACACAGCATGAACCAATTAGAATTCAATGGGCCCAAGATGGAAGACACATCAACTTCGACTAGACCTTGATCCTCAATCAGCAAGCTCAAATGACGCACAAGAGGCACCACGATCATTCCAAGACGCACTGTCAAAAGACCAAGAAGTGGGCGGTGGCCCAATTCCTGAAAATCTCTACCCCTACCCCAAGATAGTTGGAATAATCCTTCCTCTAGTTAGCCTCTGTGATTACCCAGCCCATAAAAGCTAACCAGGCCACCTTTCGAGACCACCAGACTCTCCCTCTACGATGGCCCACACTCCGTCTGCGAAGTGTTTCTCTCTAAATAAATCCATTTCTTACCTATCATTTTGTCTCTCACTGAATTCTTTCTGTGGTGAGACATCAAGAACCTGAACTTCATTAGGTCCTGAAACCACGAACCATGGGTTTTGGCTGGGTTTGAGTCCCAACCTCATGGGTTAGAGTCTCAAACTGGGTTTTGATTGGGTTCAAGTCCCAGAACACAGATTAAAGTCCCAATCTGAGGTAAACACTTTTGGTTTGACAAAATAGCCACAGATAAAAAAGATATTATAATGTCTCTGGCAGAACTAACAACAACAACAAACTAAAATATTTGCAGTTAATAAGGCTAATACTACTTAAAGTGTAAGTGTTAAAACACTCAGTCATGTCCAACTCTTTGCAACCCCATGGATTGTAGCCTGTCAGGCTCCTCTGTCCATGCAATTCTCCAGGCAAAAATACTGGAGTGGGTAGCCATTCCCTTTCCCAGGAGATCTTCCCAGTTCAGGGATCGGACCTGGCTCTCCTGCATTTCAGGCAGATTCTTTACCATCTGAGCCACTAGGGAAACCCCTATCCTACTTAAGCTAAGGATAATTGACCATGTATTGTCGGAAATTTTACTTTCCATTATGGAGCAGACAGGGGATGGGACAGACACATCACCAAGCTCCTTAGTGTGGCACAGAATTCTTTCAAAATTAAATCTTATTCTAACTTTTAATATCACCTCCAATCACTCTCTCCTATAACACAGAACCGTGTTTCCCCATATATATAGGCTTAAACTCTTTTTTTGTCCTTGCCTGACACTTCTCTCCTGCAATAAAAATCCCTCCTTCAAATTCCTACTCTTCCTTAGAGACCTAACTCAGAACTTGGCTGCATCAGTAGTCCCCTTCTTAGCGATGCCAAGAGTACTTATCTACTATACATAAATATCTGTTTACAGTTCACTGAAACTCAAAAGATGTTCATGGAGGAGCTTATACCAACAAAAACAACAACAAACCAATAATGTACAATTTTTTCTTCCCCTAATACCTAACACAAAGTCTGGAAGATAATTGCTAATGAATAAATGATGAATGAATGACCTTGTATCAACCATAGTACCTCTGAAAGATTATTATAATGGCACCAACAATGAGATAACTAATATAATTTCACCAGTTTTAGAAAGCCCATAAACTGAGGCTTTGTGGGGACCAGAAGTCCTATCGCCTGTTTCTTTGCATTGTATTAGCAATTATGTGTTATATTCCATGAAGGACCAAGCTTTTATTCATAATTATATTTTTTCTGTCAAAGATAAATCAGTTATGAAGGTAAAAGCTATGATGATGCTGAAAAAATAAGGGAAATCTTAAACAGCTGGAATACTCAAACCATAGAAAATCATGCAAAAGAAGTCTGAGTGTGTAGTCAACAGACTGAATATCTCAAATTTGAGTTGTAATGAAAAGACAATTGAGAAAAAAAATAAGTAGAATCAGTTGAAAAGTGAACATAAGTCTTCATGATACAATATCAAACATTTTTCATCACTATTCATTTTTAATCTTAAAAAACATATTGGTAGCATTTAGTCCCAAGTTTCCAAGCCTTGTTCTTCTCCTTCACTGTGATGTTATCAGCTGGAAGGGAAAGCTGGCCACAAAATTGTTATGTTAAGCACTTTTCCACAGGAACTTATTGCTTTAATAAGTTGGGAAATACTCTTAAGCAAAAAGAAAAAGTCATTGAAGATTCATTAGAGAGGAAAAAAAGAAAAAAGAAAAAAACTACTTGATTCTCCATAGAATTCACACTTTCCTTACTATGGGATACAGCTTATACCCTGAGGTCTCCCCAAGGGTAGGAATAAAATAGCTACTTATCTCTGGAAAGAGAATTTTTTGTTTGCAGTCACAGCAGGGTAAGACAAAAATCCACATACTCGCCATTTGTATACCCAGCAGTTATCCCGATATCCCATTGGACTAAGGATTCCAAGGTAAACAATGCCTCACACAGGTAAGTGCTCAATAAATATTTTTGAAAGAGTGGATAAACATTAGAAAACATGCCAATGCTCTTTGATTACTGTAAGACCCCTGAGTTGATCAAATTCTCACCTTATAGGAGTGTATGGGAAAGAAGTAAAACTCCATCTTCAAGAGGATTTGCATATCAGTGTAATCTGCTGCCTTAGACCCTCTTTAGAATTTAATCTTTTATTCTAATAGTCTTATAGATTTTAACCAATTCTGAAAGCCATATGCAAAAACACAATAAACATGCTTTATGATCTCTGAAAAGATAAGTATCTTTTCCGTTTCAAGATTTTGTTTCTAGTTAACCTTATTGGTTAAAACTTGTATTAAAAAAAAAAAAGGCCTTAATATAACACCCATTATAACTGAGAGATAGAATATTTGCAGTCAGATCCACTACCTCCAGCAACCCCTGGTCAGTATTCTTTCACTATAGGTCATTTTAGCCTTTTCGAAAATTTCATGTAATTTAATTGTGCTATATGTAGCTTTTTATGTTTATCTTCTTTCCCTCAACAGAATGTTTTTGAGATTTAAACTTGATGATGCCTATGTCTGTAATTTGTTTCCTTTTACTGTTTAGTATTGAGTTTAAAGAATCTGCCTGCAATGCAGGAGACCCCTGTTTGATTCCTGGGTAGGAAAGCTCCCATGAAGAAGGGACAGGCTACCCACTCTAGTAGCCTGAGCTTTCTCGGGCTTTTCTGGAGGCTCAGATGATAAAGAATCCACCTGCAATGTGGGAGACCTAGGTTCAATCCCTGGGTTGGGAAGGTCCCCAGGAGGAGAGCATGGCAACCCACTCCAGTATTCTTGCCTGGAGAATCCCCATGGACAGAGGAGCCGAGAGGACTACAGCCCACGGGGTCGCAAAGGGTCAGACACAGCTAAGTGACAAAGCACATGGAGGCTAAAGACAAATAGCAATTTATCAAATCAACTAGTGATGGATATTTGGGTTGTTTCCAGACTTTGGTTATTATAAGTAAAGCTTATAATTACAAAAAAAAAAAAAATGTGACTTAAGACAGATCAGCTTATGGTTAAGAAAATACTGAGTATCATTAAAAAAAAAATTCTGAGTCATGTGGATACTCCATGAAAGGGAAAGCGGATGACTCACTTTCCCAGCAGTGAGCCTTTCTGTGGGTTTCCTGCTTTCCCGCCACCTCCTTCCACTGTCCCATAAAGCCCCACCCATAGCAAAAGCCAGGCAATTTTTCCTACTTATATAAAGTTGGGATACTTTAGCGTGAAGTTGTTTTAAAGTTTCAGTTCTATATGGTCCAAAAGGGCAAGAACAGGAGAGAGAATGGAGCTCCATCCAGATTCCATCTGTGACTAAAACCCAATAACATTCTTTGGTACAAAACAATCACCCACTCACCCAATGGTCTCTCTGGATGATTGAAAACGGCTTAAGCAAGTACACAGGAGTTTAAAGAGCCACTCAAAATGACCGAGAAGCAGGCTGTCCACAGAGGAGCCGTGTCACTCCATTGACAAAAAAAACATGGGGTGGGCAGGTGATGGGCTTCCCAGGGGCTTGCAGGCTGAGAGAGAGGGAACCTGAGTGAGCATGGGGATAATAAGGGCATGGAGCATCCTGCACTATCCCACTCCACTATTATATGAATGCGATGTTTGTTAGGCTAGCTCCCTTCCCAGCCACCCTCCAAGCAGTTCATAGACAATAAAACACCAGGAATCCCTGAAGAGTGGTAAAACGCTGACATGATTTAAGAAGGAAGACTCTGATAAGAAGATAAAAATCTAATAAACAGAGTCTAGAGAACCTTGGTGCGTCTCAGGCGCTCAGCCAGGGTAAGCAAAACCTTCCCAAGGAAAACAAGTGGAGCCTTAATCGTGAGGACGTTCCGCTCACAGACCATCTGAAGGAGAAAGTTAAGGCCGTGACCTCTGCAGGCTGCACTTATGAGCGCTTTGACAAGAAAATATTTGATTTGGTTCAAGAGGCAAAATCAGTCACTGGATTTCTTTTAATACCTTTTTTTTTCTTCAAGAAAACAAAAAATCATGTATTTTGTATGTGCTTGAGAGAGAGAGAGTTCTGTGTACGTGGTAAATATTTCTCCTACCTTTGTAGCTTTTCTGTTTAACTTGGTTTTAATTTCTTCTTGGATTTTAATCAACTCCAGGAAAAGGTGGATTCACAGGCCCATTGATTTCCCTTTTTTAATTAACACAAAGCTCCCAAAGGCTAATCTTAAGTTTCACACGTGAATCTGCAAATATGTAAAGACATACATTCTCTACCAGAACCAGGTCGAGAGAGTCATAAGCTGTTTATTGCTGAAGACTTAGGACAACCTCCAACAATTCATCTGTGTCTTTGAAATCTAGAACAGAGAATTGCATAGAAAAATATTGAAGTGCTACCCAGGCTCTCAGCCTAACTCAAAACAAAGCCTTTATATTGGTTGAAAAGCCGAGCAATTTTGTCATACCACTGATACTTGTGTAATAAGAAATATTTATGTAGTGATGTATGCATTTGGTATTAAGAGAACATATGTAGAGTTAGGAAGGAGAAAAATTTTATGGAGATTTGAAAGAGCTCTTTTGGTATACTTATAAGAGATTCAGGGCTTGCAGATACTTCATGATTAGCTTAATTTTAAGATTCAAGGCTTTCTTTTCACTAATACAGAGGAGAACTGTACTTGTGCTCATCAGAGGTAAATAGTTTATTTTTTAATATTTATTTCTCCTCCCTAAGAAGAAGAAAAGTGAGACATAGGTATAAATGGGCACATCTAGAAGGAAACAGGGAAGAAATGAAGAGGGGGGCAGAATTGAGAAGAAGATAACCTGGGGCAGAAATGAACAGCCCATGAGAGATGAAAGGACCACAAAAGAACAGGTTGAGGTCCTTTCTCTCATCCTCTGAATACATAATTGGAAAGCAAGACTGGGTCAAAGCATTGAGAATTATCCAAAGCACTTAGGGCTCAGGAAACTTTCAGGTCCATCTGATAATCACAGGTTCAACAAAGAGATGGGTGAATGGGGCACAGGTAGGAAAGGGAAGAGATAAGAGCAAAGTCTTGGGTTATGCAGCAGGTGAGAGCCTGATTTGCAAGTATCCCCTGTTCTATTTGCTTAGAACCCTTGATGGTAGAGTAAATTTTCTTGAGGACATATTTAATTTTAGAATTTTAGAGCTCTAAAGGATGCTGCCAACAGGAAAGAGTGGGCCAGTAGGCTCATGTAAATTTCCTGTATGGCAAAACTGTATTCTTTAAACCAAACTTTTTTTAATATAAGAAAATTTTTAATTTTTTAAATTAAATTTTTAATTTTTTTAAAGCAGGTAATTTTTTTCATGACCATACATACTTCAAACTGAAATATGATTCAACAACTATGTAATCAGTTTAGGACATTAGCTAAGAAATTTTTTCTTTTGGATTTCTGGGATATTTAGTCTATTTACATTGATCTGTTAAACTAGAACCACTTTATTTGGTAACATATAGACATATCTGCAAGAGGCCAGTCTTTATTATCATGCCCTCCTTGAGCATGAAAACAGAAGATCAAAATTGCCTGTGATATTTGCTAGCAAACTCTACAATTAGAATAAAGAAAATTCAACTACATGCACTTAAACAACTCTGAACCTTGACATTAGAAATATGTTAGTGTACTTGTTGTTATTCAGATTTAGATACCTTATGCTTGGGCTTGCCTGAGTTAATTCTATCTTCCTGGGTAATAACAATTAGGTTAAAGAACTGTTTCCCTGGTGGCTCAGTGGTAAAGAATTTGTCTGCCAATGCAGTTGATGTCAGTTCAGTCCCTGGGTCAGGAAGGTGCCCTGAAGAGGGAAATGGCAACCCCTTATGTATTCTTGCCTGGGAAATTCCAAGGACAGAGGAGCCTGGCCAGCTATAGTCCTGCTGTCCATGGGGTCACAAAAGAGTTGGACACGATTTAGGAATTAAATAACAACAGTGATCACAAATTGCTGTTTGGACAGCCTGTTTTATTTAGAAAGCATATTATTACAACTTCGGGGTTTGGTGTCAGGTAACAAGGGTTCAAATCCTGGTGCCGTCATGTACCAGCTGTATGACCTTGAGCAAATGAATTAACTTCTGTGATACTTAATTCTCTCATTGATAAAATGGGGTAAAATAGTACTTATCTCAAAGGGTAGTTATAAAAATTAAATGAGTTAATGTAAAGAAGTTAAAACAGTATCTAGTATAGATTAACAATTAGCTATCTTTTTAATGTATGAAAGTAATATGTGCACGTCAAAATTTTGTAGGACATAGAAATGCATTTCCAAAAAAAAGATATCTTATCCTAATAACTAGGGATGATCACTTCTTTTCCTAGTTTTTAGTCTCTGTGTTCATTTAAAAAAATTTAAATTAAGTGTATGTATGCTTTTATTTAATTCCTTTAATCCTCTTTCTTATTAAATTTCATAGGTAGATGATAGAGATTTATATGGACAAATATCTAATATTCTCTCATATGAATATAATAAAGTTGTTAATCAAATCCTGTGGATTTGGATGCTTTATTAATGCCATTGTAAATAATGCTACACTGAACATCTTTTTGTACAATCTCTGTCCTGTTTTTCCTATATACTTTGGGTAATTAAAAATAAATATTGTGTTACTGTGTGGAGAATGCCAATATAAACATGAATAGCCATTATATAATCTCAAATTTGAAAGCAGAAACAGCAGAAATTGAACCCCTTGAAGTCTCCATTCAAATTTAGGGGTACCAATATATCTGTCCCTTCTTCCTCATCTCTCCCTCAAAACTCACTCAACCCTCTGGATTTCCTGAAATTCAACAAATAAATTGTTGAAAATTTAGTTTAGTACACATTAACAAATAGACACTTAATTAAAAGCTAATATGAGCAGTTCAATTTGATAACAAATAATGAAGAAAGTTGGAAAAGAAAATGGCACCCCACTCCAGTATTCTTGCCTGTATAATTCCATGGAGTCTGGAGGGCTATAGTCCATGGAGTTTCAGAGTCAGACTTGAGCACACACTGAAGAAAGTAGACATCTCAATTGAATAAGCAGTATTTATGCTCATTTGGAAACTCAGTTAGTGCCATCTATGAGTGTGAACTAAATGGATGTCTCTCAACCTATTTTTTGATGTGTGGTTTGTGTGTGTGTGTGTGCACGCACATGTGAGTGTGTTGCATAATGACTTCTGGGCTGAGATGGGCTCCACATTGTTCAATGTCATGAAAGATCATGGATCGTAAGAAATTCTACCAACTCTACTTAAGTTTAGAAATATTCATAATATTGTATCACAAGTTGAAGATTACAAACCTTTTCATTTAAGACTTCTTCCTAACTCAGGGGATGCAACCTGATTTCTCAAAATGACTGGCTCTCATAGTTTTGAGAAGGCTGAAGACTAAGCATTTCAGGCCAATAAATGAATATTAATTTAAAAGAAAACATACAGAATATTCATAAACACATCCTTAGCAGTCGTTTTAGTTATAAGACTCACTTTCTGTTAAATGTATTTAGTATTTTAAATGAAATATATGTTTTTTTTTCCAATTTCAGATAGTATGGATTTTATCTGTAAAATAATGCAATTTTTAAAAATGTCTTTTTTGTAAAGAAAAATATTAAGAATAAAAATCTTTTTCAATTATAGTTTCCTCATAAATGCCCAATAGAGGGATTGCTGGGTCGTATTGTAGTTTTAGTTTTATTCCTAGCTTTTTAAGGAATCTCCACACTGTTCTCCCTAGTGGTTGTATCAATTTTCATTCCCACCAACAGTGTAAGAGTGTTCCCTTTTCTCCACACCCTCGCCAGCATTTATTATTTGTAGACTTTTTGATGATGGTCTTTCTGACTGATGAGAGATGATGCCTCATTGTAGTTTTGATTTGCATTTCTCTAATAATGAGCGATGTTGAGCATCTTTTCATGTGTTGATTAGCCATCTGTATGTCTTCTTTGGAGAAATGCCTATTTAGGTCTTCTGCCCACTTTTTGATTGAGTTGTTTGTTTTTCTGGTATTAAGCTGTATTGGAGAAGGAAATGGCAACCCACTCCAGTGTTCTTGCCTGGAGAATCCCAGGGACGGGGGAGCCTGATGGGCTTCCGTCTATGGGGTCGCACAGAGTCAGCCACGACTGAAGCGACTTAGCAGCAGCAGCAGCAGGCTATATGAGCTGCTTGTGTATTTGGGGGATCAATGCTTTGTCAGTTGTTTTGTTTGCTGTTATTTTCTCCCTTTGTGAGGGTTGTTTGTTCACCTTGCTTATAGTTTCCTTCATTGTGCAAAACCTTTTAAGCTTAATTAGATCTAATTTGTTTCTTTTTGCTTTTATTTCCATTACTCTAGAAGGTGGGTCATAGGGGATCTTGCTGTTACACATGTACCCCAATGTTTATTGCAGCACTATTTACAATAGCTAGGATATGGAAGTAACCTAGAAGTCCATTGACAGATGAATGGATAAGGAAGTTGTGGTACATATACACTATGCAATATTACTCAACTGTAACAAGGAATGTGTGAGTCACTTTTAATGGGATGGATGGATCCAGAGCCTATTATACAGAATGAAGGATGTCAGAAAGACGAATATTGTATATTAACACATATACATGGAATCTAGAAAGATAGTACCCATGACCGTACATGCAGGGCGGTAAATGACACACAGACATAAAAACAGACTTTTGGACACTGTGGGAAAAGGACAGAGTGGGATGATTGGAGAGAATAACATTGAAACATATGTATTACCATGAGTAAAACAGATAGCCAGTGGGAGTTTGATGTATGACACAGGGAACCCAAAGTTGGTGCTCTGTGACAACCTAGAGGAGTGGGGTGGGGAAGAAGGTGGGAGGGAGGTTCAAGAGGGAGAGGATACACGTATATCTATGGCTGACTCATGTTGATGTATGCTAAAAACATCACAATATTATAAAGCAGTTATCCTCCAAAAAAAGAATAAAAATCTCAAATAGCATCTTTAGAGAGACAAACTAAAAGATAAAATACAGTAGTAGATAGAAAAAGCAAAATAGAATGCTTGCTGGATTATCCCATTTATTAAGCTTAGGTCAAACACATTTTGTAACCACAATGTGCTTTTGTTACCATTTTAACAAACCACTTATTACTTGGCAATCTTTGAATGTCAAGAAATACTCCATGTATGTGTGCTTAATTGCTCAGTCATGTCCACTCCTGTGACTCCTTTGACAGTAGCCTGCCAGGCTCCTCTGTCCATGGGATTCTCAAGGCAGGAATACTGGAGTGTGTTGCCATTTCCTTCTCCAGGGGATCTTCTCAACCCAGGGATCAAACCCAAGTCTCCTGCACTGGGACACAGATTCTTACCACTGAGCGGCCTATGAAGCTCCTAAGAAATGCCCTGGGAAGGAAAGTTTTACAAATGGATCTAAAAAACTAAGCACTTTTCAAACACTGTTTAAAAGGTTTTTTTCTTAACTTTTAAAAGTTTACTTTTCAGTTTTGTAAAGCAATGAGAGACAAGACGTAGATACTTTCCTATTTTATTTTGAAGGTAATGATTGATTATTGTGACCTAAAAATTACCCAAAATATCTCTAATATTTCCTTTATCTCAGCTTCTAATATTCCATTCCTTTGAAGGTGACAAAAGTTAAATATTTGGTCATTCATTTATTCATGGTGTGATAAAACAAAAGCATATATATGCATTATAATCATACGTAAATTTGTATATAAACTTATCAACACTAAATAGAATCATGTGATATATTATTTTATAATTTGCTTTTAAATTTGCAATATATTAACTTTATATTACTTATAACTTTAATTTTTTGTTATTATTTTCTATATAAGTGAACAGGGACTTTGTTTTCACGTCTTGTTATGATAACTAGTTGAAAAGAAAAATTTCAGTGAAATAATTTGGAGTATTCTTTGGTGGAAACTTGATTTTAAAGGGGCAATACAGAATCATCTATGTTGAATGCACAGTATTCTCTTAACTGTGTTCTGCAGAGGTAAGCAAAATTTGGCTAACCATTTGCTATCAAAGATTATGTGCTGGTGCTGCATGAATCCACAATTGATTATTTTGCTTGGCAGAAACCAGAGAGAAAAGATTGCATGATCATGAAGAATGTCTAGAAGCAGCTACTTAAGACTGTGCAAAACAAATTTTTGAGAAATCAGTTTTCACAGAATGTGGACACAATCTGATAGAAAGATGGGTTGCCTCCATTAGGTACACCCCAGGCAGCACAGATACATTTCCCAGGCTGCTCTCCAATGATACGTGGCCCACGGTGTGGAAGAAATGGCTTGAAGACAATGGTCCTGATTCAAGCGGAAGCTGAGGCTCTTATCTCTTTCTCTTGATCCTCTTAGTTCTTCCTCTCATCACATCCCAAGGATCAAGATCCTTCTCTAATTGTGTCGTGATCTTGTGATCCGCCATCATTTGCAAGTAGAATATGCCTCCTGGGACTGAACAAACCATCTTAACTTGTTGCCACTTTTTTCCTCCCCAAATGGTAATGTTGTCGTGTTTGTTGATGATTACTTATTACAATTCTCCTCCTTTCCTTTCTTTTTCAAAGAGTCTCAAAGAACCACTCTGAAAAACTGAGACATTCATTTGCTTCAGTGAGAAGATACAGGTCTTGGCAGAGATATAGAAGAAAAAAAAACAACAAAAACTCCTTGACCCAAGGGGGGAAAAAATGGAAGAGGGAAAGGGCAAAATGAGGTGATTGAAGAATAAATCTAGAGACAGAATAGACTTGATTCCAAGTGAATAATCAGATTGACCTATAACACATTAGATGCCAGAGACATTCATGCTCTGTATGGAGTCTTTACATCAGAAGAAAAGAAATTTACATGAATGTGCTCCTTCCCTTGCATGTGGCACACACAGAAATCTAGAAACCAATTTATGTCTTTGCCTCCTTCCCCCCACCCTCTAAGTATGTATTTTAAACCAAGAAGAAGTCAAAGCCAGTTATTGTACACAAATCATCTCTTGGCTGAAGTTTTTGGTGGCAGCCAAGAGAGGAGAAGGGAAAAAAAATTAGAAAAATTTCAATTTCAGGACCATTATTATTTTCATTAATCATAAGAGGCGCTGTCACCCCTGTCCTTATTCTTTAGAAGGAGATCTATTATACGGTCCATTTAGTCCAAGCCATATTACCTCATATGTTTTCTTGGCTGACCAAATAAGACTTAAGAGATAAAACAATTTACTGTTCATTATGATCCGTGTCACTGGAATCAATCTATTAACCTACATTAACTGGATATGTGACGATATCTCACATACACGCTTCCTCAGTTTCAAGAAAAGGCAAGAAAATGGGGAGGGGGCAGCAAGACTGAGAGAAAAAGAGAGGAAAGGAAACCAGGACCCATAAAGTGCGGTAGACGTATAATTTGCCAAGAGAATACAACTTCATTTTCCAGTGCCCACTGCTGTGCCCTCCACATCTTCACGCAGCCCCTGACCTGTAAAGAAGTCTAACAAATTGGCTTCTATTGTGGAGCCAAAAGGTGCCATCAAAGAAGGGACGGTTCGCTGGTCCTAAAGTATGATGGGAAATCTCAGGCTGGAATAAAGAGCCACGGTTTTATGAAGTTAACCCATTGAGGTTAAAGGCAAGCAGGAAGCCACAGCCTATGGGGCAGTAACACCGGGAGGAGAGAGTCCCTCCAGCTGTTTCATTCAAACACAGGAAAGGCAGCACCAGGTGAAATGAGAGCTACACAAAGTTAAAATAAAAATCAGCATCATCTCCCTATTTTAAGCTATAAAAATTCCCCTGCTGGGTCTCTGGACAGCCCCTCTCTTTCATTCTCTCTCTGTCTCTGTCTCTATTTCTCTCTCTTCCATGGACGCGGGATCATGAACATCTCAAGAGAGAGAAATAAATCCACTGGTGGTTTTGATGCATCCTTGCACAGAAATATGGCTTTAGAATAGATAGTACAGAAGTTAAGGTGGGAAACCCCCAGAAGGTGCACCCAGCACCTTTTATCCTGTATTTACAACTACTTGTCAAGTGTTCATCTGGGTATTGGCTTGCATGATGTCAATTTCTGTCTAAGGCTCTAAAGCCTAGGCCTTGGTTACCTGGCCCATGGACAGGTTCCTCTACACCCAGATTATCCAAAAATCTAGATCATCCCTGTTATCAAGGAGTTGAGCATTGCCAACATAGTGGTGTCCAATGTGGGTAAGATCAACACCTGTTTCCATTGTGAGATGGAGGGGAATAAAAACTGCAGACTCTACTCATTCTCATTCATGGGTGATTTGCCCCACTATTTACCAAGGAAGGTGATAGAAGGACAAAGCTCTGTTCCTCATTCAACCTTTCAGTCCCAAGAAAAAGGAGAAATATCTGTTTGATAACTGCCTGTTCCATAGCTCATGGTACAACTGAGGGTGGGGCTGTAGGTGAGGGGTGAGAAGTGAGGATGAATTTCTTGGCAGCTGCAGCTGAGTCATTGCTTACCAATCTATTCTGCTCTCAAGAACAGGAAGTGGAAAGCAGTTGGCATTAATGGTAAGCCATGTCACTTTCAGGATCACAGAGACATTAGTCATACACAAGAAGAATGCTGAAGAAGTCTGGGGTTGTATCATTAAGAGTGTTCTCATGACATCATTATACTGTTCATGGGTTTCCATGGGTGCATCCCTGGGCCAAATCAGTGAAGTCATATTCCTTTTGATTCATATCCACACAACTGTTTTCGTAAAGACGATGAGGTGTGTCTTCTGTTTGAAGATACACAGTCCGCCCATTCTGCCTTTCTCTAGAGATTCAGTTTAATTCAGTCACACAGTCATGTCCAACTCTTTGTGACCCCATGGACTGCAGCATGCCAAGCTTCCCTGTCCATCACCAACTCCCGGAGCATACTCAAAATCATGCCCATTGAGTCCGTGATGCCATGCAACCATCTCATCCTCTGTCGTCCCCTTCTCCTCCCGCCTTCAATCTTTCCCAGCATCAGGGTCTTTTCCAATGAGTCAGCTATTCGCATCAGGTGGCCAAACTATTGCAGTTTCAGCTTCAGCACCAGTACTTCTAATGAATATTCACTACTGGTTTCCTTGAAGATTGACTGGTTTGATCTCCTTGCTGTCCAAGGAACTCTCAAGAGTCTTCTCCAACACCACAGTTCAAAAGAATCAATTCTTTGGCGCTCAGCTTCCTTTAGAGTCCAGCTCTCACATCCATACGTGACTACTGGAAAAACCATAGCTTTGACTAGACAGACCTTTGTTGGCAAAGTAATGTCTCTGCTTTTCAATATGCTGCCTAGGCTGGTCATAGCTATTCTTCCAAGGAGCAAGCATCTTTTAATTTCATGGCTGAAATCATCACCTGCAGTGATTTTGGAGCACAAAAGATAGTCCTCACTATTTATATTGTTTCCCCCATCTATTTGCCATGAAGTAAGGGGACTGGATGCCATGATCTTTGTTTTCTGAATGTTGAGTTTTAAACCAACTTTTTCACTCTCCTCTTTCACTTTCATAGAGAGGCGCTTTAGTTCTTCACTTTCTGCTGTAAGGGTGATGTCATCTGCATATCTGAGAGTACTGATATTTATCCCGGCAATCTTGATTCCAGCTTGTGCTTCTTCCAGCCCAGCATTTCTCATGATGTGCTCTGCATATAAGTTAAATAAGCAGGGTGACAATACATAGCCTTCACTTACTCCCCTCCTGATTTGGAACCAGTCTGTTGTTCCATGTCTGCTTCTAACTGTTACTCCTTGACCTGCTTACAGATTTCTCAGGAGACAGGTAAGGTGGTCTGGTATTTCCATCTTTTTAAGAATTTTTCACAGTTTATTGTGATCCACACAGTCAAAGTCTTTGGCATAGTCAATAAAGCAGAAGGAGATGTTTTTCTGGAAATCTCTTGTTTTTTTGATGATCCAAAAGAGGTTGGAAATTTGATCTCTGGTTCCTCTGCCTTTTCTTAATGCAGCTTGAACATCTGGAAATTCATAGTTTGTTTACTGTTGAAGTCTGGTTTGGAGAATTTTGAGCATTACTTTGCTAGCATGTGAGATGAGTACAATTGTGTGGTAGTTTAAACATTTTTGACATTGCCTTTCTTTGGGATTAGAATGAAAACTGACCTTTTCCAGTCCTGTGGCCACTGCTGAGTTTTCCAATTTTGCTGGCATATTGAGTGCAGCACTTTCACAGCATCATCTTTTAGGATTTGAAATAGCTCAACTGGAATTCTATCACCTCCATTCACTTTGTTCGTAGTGATGGTTCCTGAGGCCCACTTGACTTCATGCATGCTCCAGGATGTCAGGCTCTAGGTGAGTGATCACACCATCATGGCTATCTGGGTCATGAAGATCTTTTTTGTACAGTTCTTCTGTGAATTCTTTTCACCTCTTCTTAATATCTTCTGCTTCTGTTAGGTCCATACCACATCTGTCCTTTACTGTGCCCATCTTTGCATGAAATGTTCTCTTGGTATCTCTAATTCTCTTGAAGAGATCTCTAGTCTTTCCCATTCTGTTGTTTTCCTCTATTTATTTGCACTGATCACTGAGGAAGGCTTTCTTATCTCTCCTTGCTATTCTTTGGAACTCTGCATTCAGATGGGTATATCTTTCCTTTTCTCCTTTGCCTTTGGCTTCTCTTCTCAGCTATTTGTATGGCCCCTTCAGACAACCATTTTGCTTTTTTGCATTTCTTTTTCTTGGGGATGATTACTACCTTCTGAACAATGTCACAAACCTCCCAGGCACTCTGTCTATCAGATCTAGTCCCTCAAATCTATTTCTCATTTCCACTGTATACTCATAAGGGATTTGATTTAGGTCATAGCTGAATGGTCTAGTGGTTTTCCTTACTTTCTTCAATTTAAGTCTGAATTTTGCAATAAAGTGTTCATGATGTGAGCCAAAGTCAGCTCCCGGTCTTGATTTTGCTGACTATGTAGAGCTTCTCCATCTTTGGCTGCAAAGAATAAAATCAATCTGATTTCAGTATTGACCATCTGGTGATGTCCATGTGTAGAGTCTTCTCTTGTGTTGTTGGAATAGGGTGTTTGCTATGACCAGCGCGTTCTCTTGGCAAAACTCTATTAGCCTTTGCCCCGCTTCATTCTTTACTTCAAGGTCAAATTTGCCTGTTACTCCAGGTATCTCTTGACTTCCTACTTTTGCATTCCAGTTCCCTTGAATGAAAAGGACATCTTTTTGGGGTGTTGTTTCCAGAAGGTCTTGTAGGTGTTCATAGAACCGTTCCACTTCAGCTTCTTCAGCATTACTGGTTGGGGCATAGACTTGGATTACTGTGATATTCAATGCTTCGCCTTTGAAACAAACAGAGATCATTCTGTCATTTTTGAGATTGCACCCAAGTACTGCATTTCAGACTCTTTTGTTGACTGTGAGGGCTACTCCATTTTTTCTAAGGGATTCTTGCCCACAGTAGTAGATATAATGGTGTTCTGAATTAAATTTGCCCATTCCAGTCCATTTTAGTTCACTGATTCCTACAATGTCGATGTTCACTCTTGCCATCTCCCGTTTGACCACTTCCAATTTTCCTTGATTCATGGACCTAACATTCCAGGTTCCTATGCAATATTGTTCTTTACCACATCAGACTTTATTTCCATCACCTGTCACATCCACAACTGGGTGTTGCTTTTGCTTTGGCTTCATCTCCTCATTCTTTCTCTAGTTATATCTCCACTCTTCTCCAGTAGTATATTGGTCACCTACTGACCTGGGAAGTTCATTTTTCAATGTGGTATCTTTTTGCCTTTTCATACTGTTCATGGGGTTCTCAAGTCAAGAATACCGAAGTGATTTGCCATTGCCTTCTCCAGGGGACCATATTTTGTCAGAACTCTCCACCATGACCCATTCATCTTGGGTAGCCCTACACAGCATGGCTCATAGTGTCATTGAGTTAGACAAGGCCGTGGTCCATGTGATCAGTTTCATTAGTTTTCTGTGATTGTGGTTTTCATTTGAATGCCCTCTGACAGATAAGGATAAGAGGCTTATGGAAGCTTCCTGATGGGAGAGACTGACTGTGGGGGAAACTGAGTCTTATTTTGACGAGCAGGGCCATGCTCAGTAAATCTTTAATCCAACTTTCTGTTGATGGGTAGGGCTGTGTTCCCTCCCTGTTGTTTGCCCTGAGACCAAACTATGATGGAGGTAATGAAGAAAATGGTGACCTCCGTCAAAAGGTCCATGCACGCACTGCTGTACTCAGTGGCCCCAACCCTGCAGCAGGCCACTGTGACCCACACCTCTGCTGGAAACTTCTGGACTCTCACGGGCAATTTCGGTCAGTCTCTTGTGGGGTCACTTTTCCTTTCTCCTGGGTCCTGGTGTGCACAAGGTTTTGTTTGTGCCATCCAAGAGTCCGTTTCCCCAGTCCTGTGTATATTCTGGTGGCTCTATGGTGGGTTTAATGGCGACCTCCTCCAAGAGGGCTTATGCCACACCCATGTCTGCTGTACCCAAAGTCCCTGCCCCTGCAGCAGGCCACTGCTGACCTGTACCTCCACAGGAGACACTCAAACACTTTGGCTCAGTCCCTGTGGGGACTCCTGGTGCACATAGGTTTTGTTTGAGCCCTCCGAGCTTCTCTGGTGGTTACGGGGTTTGATTCTAAACATGATTTCGCCCCTCCTACCATCTTGCTGGGGCTTCTCCTTTGCCCTTGGGCATGAGGTATCTTTTTTTGGTGGGATCCGACATTCTCCTGGTGATGGTTGTTCAGGAGCAAGTTGCAATTTTGGAGTTCTCGCAGGAAAAGATGAGCACATGTCCTTCTACTGTGCCATCTTGTAGATCTTGTAGATTACTTGTATGAAATGTCCAAAATTTCATAATCCATGGAGACAAAATATCCAAAATCGATGGAGACAAAAGCATATAAGTGTTTGCTAAGGGCTTCTCCTCTTTAGCTTCCAAAAGAAAGTGAGCCAGGGAAGCCAAGTCTCCTATTCCACTCATTTTGACTTATGTGAGAAGCCAATTGATGATTTTGAGTAGAAGAATGAATGATCAACTTCCTGGCTAAGGAACCATTCATTCAGGAGAGCTTCCAATCGAGGAATTAAAAAACCACTCTATCAAAAGCATCACAGGGTAATACAATGGAAGCAGGAGGGATAACCTTTTTTTAGGCTCATCAAAATCTTATCGCATGAAAAAATTGCTTAACTTTTCTCAGCTTTATGTTCTCCCTCTGTAAACTGAGGAGCAGAGACAGACCAAAGATTTCAAACAGAACTCAGTAGCCCATTCCAAGAGGGAAGGGGGAGAGTTTCACAGGCCATCCTTGTTCCAACTTGAGAAGCACCATTTGCTTCTGCTTCATCTATTTGACTACTGTTTATTAGGGTTTTATTTGAAGTGAGATTTTTTTTTCGGTCATTAAAATACATTGAAAAAATCCAATAGGCTAGATGAATTCTAAATTCCTTTCAGCTTGAAAAATGTATGAGTCTATTACTAAACACCTCAGATATGGGCACATTGAATAGAAGAGAAAATGTATATCAAATTGGGGTGGTGTGGAAATTGACTTATGTTTATAAGTAGAAGCAATAAAGTTTCTCTTGGGAATCCCCAGGATGTCTTACCCCTGGACATCATCCCTCTGTGTATTTTTGTTTACCTCTTATTGTGAAGAAGGGGGAAAAATGGAGGGGAGAAATGTTGGCAAGCAGAAGGGAAAGGATAAAATTCTAGTGTAATCAAGACCAAAGCAATTTTTGGAAGCTGGGAGCATTCAAGCAGTTTCTATCTTTTAGGTGGAGCCTGGAATTTTCATTTAAAACAGACCTTCTCTTTGTAATGGGATGGACTAACTTGTTGAGAACTTTCGATAATGATATTTTCCTTGGGGAAGCTTCAGTACTTCAAAACCAGTCAGTAAGAGAATCGAAGGGTTTGATAAAGCCCTCTCCCAGCAGAAGCCCAAATGGGATCACCACCTCCAGTAATAGTTGTGATTTCTGGGGTGTGGAGTTTCACATATCCTCAGGATTTTAGCAAAATGCTCAAAAGGAAAAAAAAAAAAATTCTACTTAAGTCTCAAAGGTGATGTGGGAAAGAGTGTTTATGCCTTCTCAGAGGCCAGAGATGAGACCAGCTGTACTCAAGGAACTCTGGGCAAAAAGCTCCTTTGGTTAGCATAAGCTAAATGAGAGAAAGAAACAGCCAGCTGCATCCTCAGCCCTAGCGGGTCCCAGAGAACACACACTGCCTGCTTGCTCACCCCAAACTGGCAAGTGGTAGAAAGAGGAGTTGGGGGGAATGAACAGGTCTCCAGACACAGTGAAGTAGTCAGTCACAGGGGAGCCTGGAGATGGAGCTGGAAACCCATGGAAGGGAGTTAACATCGAGCTATCATGTCGGTAGGTTGTGCAACACAATATTGGGCACAAAATGCAGGCAATCTTAATCTGTAGTCATCAGCTGATGAGACCAATGATGCATCTGTTGCAAGAGACTGAGGAAAGATTCAATCTTGGATGCAGAGCTACAAAAACATCCAGTCAACAGAACTCCAAATGCATGATGTCATTACTCTTTGATCCTGGCTTTCCATGGTGTGTTCCCGCCTTGGAGAGAGGGAGAAAACTCCAGAAGTGATATCTTCATAGCTCATCTCCCTCATTGTTGACATGTTCCTTGAGTTCCATCAATGGTTCTCTGCATTAGAGTCCACCCAGTTCCTCAAGTGAAGTCTTTTGTTGGAGATAAATTCTTTCTCTTGTTTGTTTCCCCTGTTCTTATTCCTTGTCCCTTCACCTCACCAAAATACTTCCTAGACTCAGACATCATAATTCAACAATAATTTGACAATCAGAGTAAGAAACACAGAGGAATCACTTAATGTCTTAGCCTGGAACATAATAATTGGTTAGCATATGAGAATTATTGTTGTTGCCAGTATTGTTGTTGTTATTATTAATACATTAATATCTGTCTCCCTCTAGTCCAAAGTCTAGCTCAGCACTGTCCGGAGAAATTTCTGCAAATGATGGAAATATTCTATATTCATGTTGTTGTTTATGTGGCCACTAGCCTCCTGTGGCTATCAAATACTTAAAATGTGGCTACTTGAAATGAGAAACACAATTTTTTATTTGATTTGATTTACATGAATTTAAATTAAAACAACCACAGAAGAGTACAGGTGTATACCCATCCATCTTTCAAGAGTGAGGCTTAGGACATCCTTATTCTTTAAACCAGTAGTTACAGAACTTACATCAGCACAATCTGGAAAACTTGTTTAAATGAAGACTTTGGGGCTACACTGGTGACTCAGATGGTAAAGGATCTACTTGCAGTGTGGGAGACCCGGGCTTGATCCCTGGGTCAGGAAGATCCCCTGGAAAAGGGAAAGGCAGACCACTCCAGTAATAACGCCTGGAGAATTCCACGGATAGAGTATCTTGGTGGGCTACAGTCCATGGGGTCACAAAGAGTTGGACATGACTGAGCAACTAACACTTTTTGGTCTCTAATCCTGGAGTTTCTGAATTATAATGTCTAAGATATAGCCTGAGAATTTTTATTTTAACAAGTAATGCTGGGGTTGCTGCTACAGAGACCAGACTTTGAGACCCACTGCTTTAGAGCCATCCACACTTCTCCATTCCAGACGCACATGAGAACCAGATGAGGGTGGGGGACTGGTGTCCAGGCTCTGCCCCAGAAACACAGACCAGAATTTTTAAAACTCCAGGTCATTTATTTTTCTAGAATAAATAAATTCTTAAATTATTTACATTTTATATAACTAATAAAATTCTTAAATCAGGAGACACGTGGAATCAGGTCAGTGCTTCTCAAACTATCTTGTGCTTATGAATCACCTGGTGCTTATGCTTCATCACTCAGTCGTGTCTGACTCTTTGGGACCCCATGGAATGTAGCCCACCAGCCTCCTCTGTCCGTGGAATTTTTCCAGGCAAGAATATTGGAAGGGGTTGCCATTTCCTACTCCAGGGAATCACCTGGTGGTCATGGAAAAAGCAGAGACTAATTTCCTAGGTCTGGGATGAGACCCAAGAATCAGCATTTTTAACAACCTCCCGATCATGTTGATGCTACTGGATCCAAGGCCCACAGTTTGAGTAACAAGGGATTCGGTGACCCCTGAGGGAATCTTTAAATGCTGCCATTTCTAGAGCTGGGTAGGGTATCTGAATCTTGGCATGCCCACCCAAGTCTAGCACTGCTGGGGAAAGACTGAAAAAGCAGCAAATAGAGTGATGACAAGAACTGCGAGTCCAGGGAAGGAGGAGAGAAAAGTGGTTCATTCCAGGCAGCTGGGTCCTGGCTGTGAGGCTGCCAACTGTGAATGATGCTGGCGAGCTCCTTCCTCCAAACAGGAGGGAGGCAGACGGAATTAGACTTTCGTTCTCAATATCCTATTAGGCTCCATGTAGAGTTCAAAGTCTGTAAAACATCTCCACGGGTTTCCAGCCACAGCAGAAGAAAGCTGGGGACCAGACCACCCTATGGTTTAAACAGGGCAGTTCCAGGCTCAGAACTGTCAAGCTGTCCAGCATTCAGATCCTTTAAATGAAGAAAGAAAACCAAACATTGAAGGCTCTATTACATGATTGGATAATAACCAAGGGGCAGTACAGTACTTGTAATGTCAAATAAAAAGAACACTTAATGTTTCTTTTTCTCATTTCAGGTCAAAGGTGAGTTACAATTGAGGCTTCAGACTTAAGCTGTTAGATAGTGAGGTAAAGAGAAAAAAAAAGAAAGAATGTGCAGATTCACCAAGGAGAGTCCAGGAAAGCCTTTACATCAACCTTTAGTATTTTTTCAGGGGAAGGGATGAACATAAGAATAACTCAATTTTTTTCTTTGCAAATCTGAATTTTCTTTGTAACATACTTGCTATGGTATCTTGAAATCATATCATCAAGAAAAAAGTGTTTTTATTTCCATACAATTTTAGTCCATTGCCACGAATGGAAATATATTTAATAATGATGATTGCCTGGTGGTCTCTATAACTTTTCTTTCTTTCTAACAAAAGAGGAAGATGAAAACCTGTAAAACCATCCAAAGAAAAGCACTCCTTTTGAATTTTAAGTAGATAATGGGCTAGGCTGGTCCAGGAGTCATTATAAACAGGTATTCAGCAGTGGAAATTCTCTTAATTCTCTTCTTTCTGTCTCTGTCTTTGTTTCTCTCTCTCTCTCACACACACACTGATTACTTACAGAGTTGATATTATAATGATCCAGGAGACCAAATAGAGAGTGGGAAGTGCAGAAATGCAAAGAGTGTTTTAAAGATTGAACTTGACTAACTTGTAGAGCAACTGTGTTTTTCCACTGAGTTTGGTTTTTCAGATGAGAACATTTCTCTCTTGTCTCCAGTAAAAATGACTCTATTTGCTCTTTTTCAGGGACCCCACCCCCAAGGGTCCTGTCCTAGAAAATGAATAATGATGCTTTATTTTTCATAGTACCTTTTCCCAAGAAGTTCATAATGCTTGAGCAAAGTGATCTCATAAATCTTTAAGACACTCTTGAGAGGTAGAAAGCAATAGACTCACCCCCATTATACAGGTGAGGAAACTGAGGTGTACTGAGTGATCTTATAATGACAGAGCTTGAAAAAAGCTGATTTTTTTCTAAATCATTCCCCCCGAGTGCACGCATGCCTTCCTTGTTAATCTGTCATATGTGCCAGTATCTGCAGGCATGAAATACTCAATTCAGGAGCTCCAGAAAATGCCTCCACTTTTTTACGTGCATTACACTAATCACAACTAAAGAATGTCCATGGTGGAGACACAGATTGCACTAAACAATTGCGTATGAATGTGCATGTAGGCATGATGGTGTCGTGTGTACAGTGGGTATTGTTTTGGATCTTGGAGCTTACCTGGACACAGTTTTAATGCATTTTAAAAGACAAGGGCCTGCTCAAATCTTTTGGTTTCAGGAGTGAGCCATGCAGTGATGGAACTGAGATCTCAGTGACTGATCAGTGGTTTCTAGTCTTTCATCTGTCACCCTGTCCTTCAATTCCAACTCCTGCAGCATTCAAATGCATCCTGGAAAGAGGTGAAAGCCTTGCTGAAAAGTAGGAGCTCTTAGCAAGAATACCATGGGCATGTCCCCCAATATTATTACCCTTCTTTCTTTGGTGCCAGCCTTTTAAATAGTAGAGAACTTCATTCTTGGACTTCTGATTTAAAGCCTGGTGATTGTCTTGGACTTGAAAATCAGTGATTAACTTGTGGCACCCATAGGTCAATCTTTCAGGATCTTAAAACAACGTAATTCATAAACTCTCCTTACTGTCGGAGGGATGAAGAATCGTGCTGCTCGTGACTAACTCCTCGGGAGAAAGGTAGTTTAGAATGCCCTAGGGTAGAGACATCGCAGATCATTAGGAAAAACTTGAAGGACACCAGATAAAAGGAAGTGAATTGAAATGGCATATATTTCTCAGATGTTTGAGCATTTATTTAAAGAGTCACCTTTTCTCCCACAACTGTTACTAACACAGTGAGAAGCTATCTACCCAACCAGTCAGCAAAATATTATTTATTTCTTCAGCCATCTTTTTTACATTTTTTTCTTTTACCAAATGAATACTATTTCATCAGTATCAATCTTTCTCTGACATAGTTTGTTGTTGTTGTTGTTCAGTTGCTAAGTCACGTCTGACTCTGGTGACCCCATAGACTGCAACATGCCAGGTTTCTTTGTCCTTTACCATTTCCAGAGCTTGCTCAAACTCATGTCCATTGACTCATTGATGCCATCAAACCTTCTCATCCTCTGTCACCACCTTCTCCTCCTGCCTTCATTCTTTCTCATCATCAGGGTCTTTTCCAATAAGTCAGCTCTTCTCATCAGGTGGCCAAAGTATTGGAGCCTCAGCTTCATTATCAGTCCTTCCGATGAATATTCAGGGTTGTTTTTGTTTAGGATTGATTGGTTTGACCTCACCACTGTCCAAGGGACTCTCAAGAGTCTTCTCCAGTACCACAATTAGAAAGCATCATTTCTTTGGTGTTCAGCCTTCTTTATGATCCAACACTCAAATCTGTACAAGACTTCTGGAAAAACCATAGATTTAACTGTATGGACCTTTGTTGGGAAAGTAATGTCTCTGCTTTTTAATACACTGTCTAGGTTTGTCACAGCTTTTTTTCCAATTAGCAAGTGTCTTTTAATCTCACGGCTGCACTCACCATCTACAGTGATTTTGGAGCCCAAGAAAATAAAGCTTGTTAAGGGGGAAAAAAAAAAAATCTCTGCTGTATACAAAGAGGGAAACTTACCTTTCCCTTTCCCTCTCAATTTGGAGATCTCTGACCTCAGTATGAACACTTCTATCTCAGGAACTCACCGCTTCATAAGGAAACCCACTTCACTTCAGCTGCTGGAAAATTCTATTTTCTTTGGAGCCCAAACCTTCTTTGTCATTTCAACTCATTTGTCCCAGTGTAGTTCTTCCAGATTAATCATCTCTTCTCTCTTTCAAGTATTTAAAAGCAGTGATGATGCTTCTCCATACAATCCATCTCTTTTCAAATGTTTCAACTGCTATGCTTTGATTACTTTTTATCAAGTCAATTCTACGTTATGTTAAGCATTCATATAAGGAAAATCAAGGGCAGCCCTTTTTAATTAAATGTAGAGTTAACTCACCAACTTAAGACTCACACATTATTCTTCAGGAAGATCACAGAGGAATAGCATGGCTATTGGAAAAGGACATCTAAGTGTTTAATAAGCAAAGGAAGATGAAAGGAATATTTCCAGCAAGGTTGGGGGTAGAAATAGCTGAGGCTTAAAAGGACATGGGGTAACTGAGACTGAATTTAAACAACGCTGGAGAATAGATGGACGGGTCATGGTGGCGATGTCTGACAGAATGTGGTCCACTGGAGAAGGGAATGGCAAACCACTTCAATATTCTTGCCTTGAGAACCCCATGAACAGCATGAAAAGGCAAAAAGATAGGACACTGAAGGAGGAACTCCACAAGTCAGTAGGTGCCCAATATGCTACTGGAGATAGTGGAGAAATAACTCCAGAAAGAATGAAGGGATGGAGCCAAAGCAAAAACAATACCCAGCTGTGGGTGGGACTGGTGATAGAAGCAAGGTCTGATGCTGTAAAGAGCACTATTGCATAGGAACCTGGAATGTTAGGTCCATGAACCAAGGCAAATTGGAAGAGGTCAAACAGGAGATGGCAAGAGTGAACAGCGAAATTCTAGGAATAAGTGAACTAAAATGGACTGGAATGGGTGAATTTAACTTCAGATGACCATTATATCTACTACTGTGGGCAGGAATCCCTTAGAAGAAATGGAGTAGCCATCATGGTCAACAAAAGAGTCCAAAAGGCAGTACTTGGATGCAATCTCAAAAACAACAGAATGATCTCTGTTCATTTCCAAGGCAAACCATTCAATATCACGGTAATTCAAGTCTATGCCCCAACCAGTAACACTGAAGAAGCTGAAGTTGAATGGTTCTATGAAGACCTACAAGACCTTTTAGAACTAACACCCAAAAAAGATGTCCTTTTCATTACAGGGGACTGGAATGTAAAAATAGGAAGTCAAGAAACACCTGGAATAACAGGCAAATATGGCCTTGGAGTACAGAATGAAGCAGGGCAAAGGCTAATACAGTTTTGCCAAGAGAACGCACTGGTAATAGCAAACACCCTCTTCCAACAACACGAGAGAAGACTCTACACATGAACGTCACCAGATGGTCAACACCGAAATCAGATTGGTTATATTCTTTGCAGCCAAAGATGGAGAAGCTCTACACAGTCAGCAAAAACAAGACTGGGAGCAGACTGTGGCTCAGATTATGAACTCTTTATTGTCAAATTCAGACTTAAATTGAAGAAAGTAGGGAAAACCACTAGACCATACAGGTATGACCTAAATAAAATCCCTTTCAATTGTACAGTGGAAGTGAGAAATAGATTTAAGGGACTAGATCTGATAGACAGAGTGCCTCATGAACTATGGATGGAGGTTCGTTACACTGTACAGGAGACAGGAATCAAGATCATCCCCAGGGAAAAGAAATGCATAAAAGCAAAATGGCTGTCTGAGGAGGCGTTCCAAATAGCTGTGAAAAGAAGACAAGTGAAAAGCAAAGGAGAAAAGGAAAGATATTCCCATTTGAATGCAGAGTTCCAAAGAATAGCAAGGAGAGATAAGAGGCCTTCCTCAGTGATCAATGCAAAGAAATAGAGGGAAATAACAGAATGGGAAAGACTAGAGATCTCTTCAAGAAAATTAGAGATACCAAGGGAACATGTCATGCAAAGATGGGCTCGATAAAGGAAAGAAATGGTATGGACCTAACAGAAGCAGAAGATATTAAAAAGAGGTGGCAAGAATACACAGAAGAACTGTACAAAAAAGATCTTCACCACCCAAATAATCACAATGATGTGATCACTCACCTAGAACCAGACATCCTGGATGTGAAGTCAAGTGGGCCTTAGAAAGCATCACTACGAACAAAGCTAGTGGAGGTGATGGAATTCCAGTTAAGCTATTTCAAATCATGAAAGATGATGTTGTGAAAGTGCTGCATTCAATATGCCAGCAAATTTGGAAAACTCAACAGTGGCCACAGGACTGGAAAAGGTCAGTTTTCATTCCAATCCCAAAGAAAGGTGATGCCAAAGAATGCTCAAACTACCGCACAATTGCACTCATCTCACACGCTAGTAAAGTAATGCTCAAAACTCTCCAAGCCAGGCTTCAGCAATACATGAACCATAAACTTCCAGATGTTCAAGCTGGTTTGAGAAAAGGCAGAGGAACCAGATATCAAATTGCCAATATCCGGATCATCGAAAAAGCCAGAGTTCTAGAAAAACATCTATTTCTGCTTTATTGACTATGCCAAAGCCTTTGACTGTGTGGATCACAATAAACTGTGGAAAATTCTGAAGGAGATGGGAATACCAGACCACCTGACCTGCCTCTTGAGACACCTGTATGCAAATAAGGAAGCAACAGTTAGAACTGGACATGGAACAACAGACTGGTTCCAAATAGGAAAAGGAGTACATCAAGGCTGTATATTGTCACCCTGCTTATTTAACTTATATGCAGAGTATATCATGAGAAACGCTGGGCTGGAGGAAGCACAAGCTGGAATCAAGATTGCTGGGAGAAATATCAATAACCTCAGATATGCAGATGACACCATCCTTATGGCAGAAAGTGAAGTGGAACTAAAGGGCCTCTTGAAAGTGAAAGAGGAAAGTGAAAAAGTTGGCTTAAAGTTCAACATTCAGGAAACTAAGATCATGGCATCTGGTCCCATCACTTCATGGGAAATAGATGGGGAAACAGTGGAAACAGTGGCTGACTTTATTTTTCTGGGCTCCAAAATCAGTGCAGATGGTGATTGCAGCCATGAAATTAAAAGACACTTACTCCTTGGAAGGAAAGTTATGACCAACCCAGACAGCATATTAAAAAGCAGAGACATTACCTTGCCAAAAAGGTCCATCTAGTCAAGGCTATGGTTTTTCCAGTGGTCATGTATGGATGTGAGAGTTGGACTGTGAAGAAAGCTGAGCACCAATGAATTGGTGCTTTTGAACTGTGGTGTTGGAGAAGACTCTTGGGAGTCCCTTGGACTGCAAGGAGATCCAATCCATCCATCCTAAAGGATATCAGTCCTGGGTGTTCATTAGAAGGACTGATGTTAAAGCTAAAACTGCAATTCTTTGGCCACCTCATGTGAAGAGTTGACTCATTGGAAAAGACCCTGACGCTGGGAAGGACTGGGGGCAAGAGGAGAAGGGGATGACAGAGGATGAGATGGCTGGATGGCATCACTGACTCAATGGAAATGAGTTTGAGTAAACTTCTGGAGTTGGTGATGGACAGGGTGGCCTGGCATGCTGTGATCCATGGGGTCTCAAAGAGTCGGATATGACTGAACGGCTGAACTGAACTGAACTGACCTGGAGAATAAAACAATTGGAAGTAAAAAAAAAAAGAAAATTATGTCTTATGACAATTACCATGGCTAAGAAGAAAATTAGCATAGTCCTGTCTAATTTAAATGTGTTGAAAGTGGCTGAGCATGACAGCAGAAAATTACAAGGTTTACGGCACAGGCTTTCGTTAAAATGGTGGCTATCGGAATATTGTAGCTTTTTTCTGCTGATAGCGATGATTATTAAGTTACCTATAAATATTATCTTTTAATGCTAGTTGAGATTTTACTTTCTGTCAAGTTTAGGTGGGTTTTGTGTATTTTGCATTTACTTAGTATAATTTTGGTTTTAATTTATCACTAATAGGTTTAACTGTTTTTTAGTGCCCAGGACTTGTTTCTTTCCTGGGTTCCACTCTTTCCAGCTTTCTTCCTTCTATCCCTCTTTCTTTGTTTTAACTATTGGACCCAAGAGGAAAATGAGGAAGTCTTAAAAATGGAGACTCTTAAAAAGACTTTTCTCAACTTTGTCCACTTTCTCACAGCAAGGGTCTTATTCCAGAAAGGGTCTCAATTTCCAATTTAACTATACTTTTATTTTCAAACAGAAGTCCGCCGCGCTACATAGCCATCTTTAGTTCACTCTGCAACACAGTTTTCTTCATTGTTGTGTCTATTACATTGTTCCTTTCAATTACTTACCACTTTCTCATGTTTCTTCATATTACTTTACTTTTGTGTAGAGGAATTCATCAGGCCAATACTTTGTACATTACACACTCCCTCACGTGATCAAACAGAATATGTATCTTTATTTAATTATCTACAGTTAGTTAGTTGTTAGAGGTATGTCTCAGTTCAGTTCAGTTCAGTTCAATCGCTCAGTTGTGACCGACTCTTTGTGACCCCACGGACTGCAGCATGCCAGGCTCCCCCGTCCATCACCAAGTCCTGGAGTTTACTCAAACTCATGTCCATTGAGTTGGTGACGCCATCCAACCATCTCATTCTCTGTCATCCCCTTCTCCTCCTGCCCCCAATCCTTCCCAGCATCAGGGTCTTTTCAAATGAGTCAGCTCATCACATCAGGTGGCCTAAATATTGGAGTTTTGGCTTCAACATCAGTCCTTCCAATGAACATTCAGGACTGATTTCCTTTAGGACGGACTGTTTGGATCTCCTTGCAGTTGTATGTCTAAGCAACTTAATTAACGAAAGATTTAACCCAGGGTTTCTCAATCTTGTCACTATTAACATTTTGATCCTGGTACTTTTCTGTTGTAGGGTTCTATCTTAGACAGTGTAGTGGCATGCCTGTCCCCCTACGAAGTGGCTACTAGGACAAACACCCCTTTCCCCAGTTGTGACAAGTACAGTGTCTCTAGATGTTGTCAGATATCCTGGGAGACAAAATCACCACCAGTGGAGAACCACTTATTTAACCCAATCCAAAACATAAGTCAATTGTTGGAACTTCCGTGGCGGTTCAGATGTTAAGAATCCACCAACCAATGCAGAGGATGTGGGTTCAGCCTCTGATCGGGCAACTATGATTCCCACATGCTGTAGGGCAACTAAACCCACTCGCCACAACTAGAGAGAAGCCCGCCTGCCACAAGGAAGGGCTTCCACACCACAATGACAGGTCCCACCTGCCACAGGGAGGATCCTGTGTGCTGTATGCTGCAACTAAAAAACCCAATGAGGCCAAATAAATGTTTTTTAAAAATATTCAATTGTGTGGAAAGGCAATAACACACTAGTCTTAATGGGATTAGTTTGTCTGCCATATCTGTTCAATTATTGGAAATAGAAATTTATAGTTGTCTCAATCACATAGAAGAATTGTGTTGGCCTACTCTTACCAGAGATAGGAAGTAGCAGTAGTTGAAATAAGATAGAAGTTTACTTTTTTCTGTTATGGCAAAGAAGTCTGGAAGGTGACCTATGGTTGCTCTTTCAGGGGTACCACATCACTGTCACAATGCTGGGCTCCACGTTTGTCTTTTTGCTTGATCATCCTGGGAGCTGGACTTGAATCATGCAGCTTCCATGTTTGTGGGTTATCAAGTCAGCCTGGCTGCTCTAGTTTCAAACTGCAAGTAAGAGCCGGAAATGCTAGGGTAAAATGGAGTGAAGAAACTTTGCAAGAAGCCCCACAGTTACCAGGAGGCTAGAAGGAAGTCTCAGTCAGTTCAGTTCAGTTCGGTCACTCAGTCATGTTCGACTCTTTGTGACCCCACGGACTACAGCACGCCAGGCCTCCTTGTCCATCACCAACTCCCGGAGATTGCACAAACTCATGTCCATTGAGTCGGTGATGCCATCCAGCCATCTCATCCTCTTGTCCTCTTCTCCTCCTGCCTTCAGTCTTTCCCAGCATCAGGGTCTTTTCCAAGGAGTCAGTTCTTCACATCAGGTGGCCAAAGTATTGGAGTTTTAGCTTCAGCATCAGTCCTTCCGATGAATATTCAGGACCAATTTACTTTAAGATTGACTGGTTTGATCTCCTTGCAGTCCAAAGGACTCTCAAGAGTCTTCTCCAACACCACAGTTCAAAAGCACCAATTCTTAAGTGCTCAGCTTTCTTTATAGTCTGACTCTTACATCCATACATGACTACTGGAAAAACCATAATTTTGACAGACGGACCTTTGTTGGCAAAGTAATGTCTCTGTCTTTTAATATGCTGCCTAGGTTGGTCATAACTTTTCTTCCAAGGAGCAAGTGTCTTTAAATTTCGTGGCTGTAGTCACCATCTGCAGTGATTTTGGAGCCCAAGAAAATAAAGTCTCTCACTATTTCCATTGTTTCCCCATCTATTTGCCATGAAGTGATGGGACCGGATGCCATGATCTTAGTTTTCTGAATGTTGAGCTTTAAATCAACTTTTTCACTCTCCTCTTTTACTTTCATCAAGAGGCTCTTTAGTTCTTCTTCACTTTCTGCTGTAAGTGTGGTATCATCTGCATATCTGAGGTTATTGGTATTTCTCCTGGCAATCTTGATTCCAAGGAAGGAAGGCTAGGATATGTATTTTTCAGATGAATTATTACCAACATTTGATAATAAGAAAGAAAAAAGGAAACTGCATTTTGTGTTCACAGCTAGTAATGTTTCCCATTCATTTATTCTTTTATATTCAGACAAATACTTCTTAAACATATACTGTGTGCCAGACACTCTGCTTAATGAGAGTCCCTTGGACAGCAAGGAGATCAAAATAGTCAATTCTAAAGAAAATCAACCCTGAATATTCATTGAAAGGACTGATGCTGAAGCTGAAGTTCCAATACTTTAGCCACCTGATGCAAAGAGTCAGCTCATTGGAAAAGACCCTGATGTTGGGAAAGATTGAGGGCAGGAGCAGTAGGGAGCAACAGAGGATGAGATTGCTGGATGGCATTATTGACTCAACGGACATGAGTTTGAGCAAACTGCAGGACAGGGAAGCTGGCGTGCTGCAGTCCATTGGATCGCAGAGTTGGACACGACTGAGCAACAGAACAAGACATGCAGCTAGATGTTGGAAACAAGATCGAGTGAACTTTGCTGCCTGGGAGCATATAATTTATAGGGATAGGCAAGTATTTCATAATAAATTAAGTAATTGATGAATAAAATGCAAGTCCTAGAAAAGCTACAAAAACACATAGGATGCTCTGAACCTCTTAAAGGCAAAATGTGTTTTCCTGCTTCTTGAGCACATATAAGTTGTTTGGCATGTAGTATGTGCTCAATAAAACTTTGGGGACAGATGCACAGTCTGATCTGGATCAAATACCTATGTAAAACCATATGAAGTTCTGAAATCAAAATAACAGTGTAGCTATACAAGTAAAAGTCAATTTCCATTCTATTTTAGTTTCACAGATTGTTACTTCAAGCTTAGGTTGCAAAATATACCATTTCAGCAAAGTCCTAAAGAAATTCAGTCCCCCTATTAAGTAAATTCACCTCCGTCAATATTTGCACTGAAAATGTCAACTGTCCAAATATTTTATTTATTAAATTATTTCTGCAGAAATTTAATATGAATTTCACCCAATAACCTACAATTTGGGCAGCTCCAAAAACAAAACTAGACTCCATTGTTCCTATAGAATCTTGTTTTTATAACCCTTTTTTTTTGCAAGTATATCCTGATTCCTATGTAAATAAGTTCTCTGTGGTGGGTGTACAGTTTATAGTTGCTTTAGAGGAATCTAGAAATCAGTGCATTTGGGAAGTAAACAAATTCATTTCAGCCATATTAACCTTAAATATCACTCTTATTTGGGCAGCACTAAAGCTTACCCGCACTCATACACAAACTCATCCAGAGACTCATAAACAGAGTCTGTCAAAAACATCTCCATTATTATCCAGTACCGTCCAGTCAGTTCAGAAAACAATAACAGTTGAAATATGTCTGTACTGGAAGACACCTTCCTTTTATTGCCTTAAAAGATATTTTTCTGTGGCTTTATTTGGCTACAAGAGAGCAATGGGCAATCTCAGAAATTTTCTATTTCTTTTGTGAAGCTAAACTAACCAGCACTCATACAGGGATTGTAGAAATAAACCTCCAGTCTCAGATTTTGTTTTTCTAATTCTACTGAAACACTATTAAAAGTAAAGTCTTAAAGACTGTAACATCATGGTTTCTTAACATCATGGTTATTTTGTGATTTAATCTGTAGGTGTTAAATTGGTCCCAAAGCTCATCTTCTCTCTATAAACAAGAATAGCCAAATATGTTTTAGCTCCAAATCATAATGTAACTTAAAGGCCCACTCTATCTGCTACTATTTAGAGTTAGAAATAAATTTGTCTTATGAACCTTAAAATTTATTCACGTTTGACCAGTCTAAAAAAATCAATAACCTGAAGATATTTAGAAAGTTACATGTGCAGCTCATCAAAAATACATATTAATAGTTGGGCAAGTTTAGCAACTGAAAGCACAATTTTTAATAATGAAATGAAAAATAATTGGTTAAAGTTTGGGGTGAAATTTATGTATACCTTTGAGGGGATAAAGCACTGACATCCATTAAATACTCACATCCATTGAATCTAATATGTTTCTGCCTGTACTACTTAGATAATCCAGGCAAAATTTAGTGGAATGTTTTACTGTTATGTTATTTGCATTATCTGAGTGGTCTCCTGGCATTAACTAATTTGTACTACCAGTGCTGATAGCAGAATAAGCTGGAAAAGGGCAATCAGCCAACTTTGAACAGGTAATGTTTGTATTTCTATCAACTCTTTCTGCATTTCCTAGTGCTTGCCATTGGAGACCATAGAGGTCAAACTTCAGGTGCAAATGCTATGACAGATTTGTCACAATTAATGAACCAATATTAACCCATTATTATTAACTAAAGCCTGCACTTTATCTGCACTTCCTCATTTTTTCCTTAATGTCCTTGTTCTATGGTAGGATCCCACTCAGGAAACCACGTGACATTCAGTTGTCATGTCTCTATCGGCTCCTTTTGGTTGGGACAGATTCTCAGATTTTCCCTGTCTTTCATGATCACAAAAGTTTGAGGGAGTACAAATCACATATTTTGTAGAATTTTCCTCAGACAGAATTTGCCTCTCACTTTTATTTTCTCACAAATAAAGTGGGATTATGTGGTTTTCTGAGGAAGGACCCAGAGGTTATGTGCCACTCACATCATATCCAGGTATATACTATTGACACAACTTATCACTGTTGATGTTGACCTTGATCACATGGCTGACATAGTGTTTGACAGGCCTTGTACTGTAAAATTATTCATTTTATACCCTTTCCATACTGCACTTACAGAAGGAAGTCATTGTATATAACCCACACCTATGCAGGAGGAATTAAGTTCCCCACCTTGAGGGCAAAGTAGCTATATAAATTATTTCAAGTTCTTCTGCCTGGGAGACTTGTCTAATTCTCCCTCATCTGTTTGTTTATTCAATAACTTATTTATATCAGTATAGGCTCATGGACATTCATTTTATACTTTGAGTTATAACTCAGCATTCCTTTATCTTGGTCAAATTGTTCCAGGTTTGGCCACTGGGTGCTCTTTCCACTGACTCTTGTGTCCCTTTGACACAACGTGGGGTTTGGAGGGGATGCTTCATTTCTAGCACTTGAGACTCATCTGGTACCTGCTCTAGTTCTGAAATCAGTCATTTCTCCAAGGAGCCCTGGTTCTTCTTATTAGAGAATGGTGTTTAAAACCAAGATCTGGGTGCAAGGTTCTAGAAGTTTTGAAATATTGCCCTCTATATTACTACAGAATAAATGTTTAATGCAGCTTAACTAGAGCAGATACTCTTGAAAGGAATTAATCGTTATTAATGATTGCCTTCTGCATTTTATCCTAATATTTGTTTAAACTACTATGTGGTGTAATATTGTAGCAAATTGTCTAGATAAGATACTCCATTTTCCCTATCATTTTTGTCTTCTTGTTAAAGATATCGTCACTTCCATAAAAAACAATGCAAGGAGTTGAGGTAGGGGTGAATTAAAACCAAACTATGGAAGCAGCAGCATGATGAAAACAGGTTCGTGTTTGCAGCAAGGCAAGGGTTTCCTCACAACATCTTTATTCAGCTTTTATAAGAAATTCTTCAAAAGATGAATGTTCCAGCATCTCACATGGATTGCATTCTACAGTGAGAAAATAACTACAGTTTAGCAGATGTATAGAAGTGGCACCACATATTTCTCCAAAGAATACACACGTATTCATGAGTATATTAAGTAGTACATTCAGCATATATCCCCTAGCCTCCTATGGATAACTGTAGATTGTGCGTGTGTGTTTGTGCACACATCACACAGGCACATGCAGTTTGGGCAATCACAAGTCCATGATCTTTGTTTTTCTCACTGTTCATTGTGTCACTGATTTTATGCATGTGCTCCTTTACGTTGCTTAGGGGGAGAAAAAGCGGTACATAAAAACAGATTATCTTTTAGAGCACCCCAGGGTTAGTTTCATTTTCCCCTCATCTTTTTATGAAGAAAATGATAGGAAACATAAACTGGTGCCCTTAAAGAAGAAAAGGCATGAAATGAAACAAGTAAGCTTTCAAAAAATACGCAAAACACGACAGGCAGACCTCCAGCTTGGCGGGAGGGCTAAGGGTAAAATATGCACTGTGTACACGCACCCAGTATATCTTTAGCACTTAAAAAAGATAAAAGTGGTCTTGAAAGTGAATGAAGTTGACTCTCAAAAAGTGAGTTTTAGATGTTGAATATTTAATTCACTGATAAAAGGGACCTGATTTTCTGCACACGGCTGCCATAAAAAAAAAAAAAAAAAAGCACATCTTAAAAGAGAAGCAATGAGCAGAAACTGACCTTTCTGTGAGCAAGCAGATGAGAGAAGGTATTTGGCTAATCCCAGCAGTCTCTGATTGGCCAGACAGCACCGTGTTGAAAATGTCTCCATCTGGGCTAATCTGCTCTCAGTTGGATGAGCTGAGGCCTTCAGAGTTAACCTGACATTTAACAATAATTACCCTTTCGAATGACCCTGGCCCAATCGTCTGCTCTCTTAGAAATCTCTTTTTTTGTGCGTGCTCCCAAACCCCTTGACTTTTGTGTTAGAGATAGGGAAAAATAAAAAAGATGAGACGATAGAGCTTGTGTGCAAACACCCAGAAGTGTGCGGCTGTGTGTAGTTATATACCTATACATTATATATAAAGACATATAATACCATAGATGATTACTAGGGATCTCCAACTGGTTATGGGGCCTCATTTAATGGCTCTATTTTACTGCTCTGCATTCTACAGTTTAGCAATGCCTTGTAATATTAAAAAGAAAACACGGGAATAACACCACCAATTAAAGTGGGACAGAATTTGTTTACTGGCTATTTTATGAAAGTCAAAGTTCCAGTCTTGCCTTGCTCAAGCCCTTGTGTGTCCCTTATCAGACACCGCGAGAAATGGTGCATGAAAAGAGGTTCAGATAGAAAAACCAGGTTCAGGGGTCATGAAGGCTAACTGTGGATGAAATGTGGCCATTTCTTTTTACCTGAGGCTGGCTTCATCTTTTCTTAGAAAGGTCATTGTGATAAAACAACAACAACAAAAAACATCTTGGAAAGAAAATCCATTCTAGGGTTTTATTTGATTAAAAAAATAAGAAAAAGCCTTTCCCAGTTTAGATTTGCATTTTCCCAGAGCTTCCTTAATGAAAGCCAGTATAAGACAAGATGGTTTCTAACACTAATATTTAGTAAGGAACTTCCCACGGGCTGAAGGATGGAATTGAATAGCCACCCACAAGTTTAAGTACTTGCCTTAACTTTGTCAAAGTATCAGACCTGATTAGCTTGGAAAAAATGGTCTGGAACTCCAAAAAGCACAATTTCTTGAAAACTCTTTGTTATGTGCTTTTTTTGTGCCCACTTTAAATACCAGAAGAATAATCGTTTATGAACATTCCTTTCTACCTCCTCGATAACTAAAATGTGAAAATACACATAGACATAATATGTGTATTTTATGTGTATGTAAGAAGCCCTGACAGTGTATTTCATTTTGAGCTGGTCCTTCAGATACATAGCTCAGCTAATAAAGAATCCGCCTGCAATGCAGGAGACCTGGGTTCGATCCCTGGGTTGGGAAGATCCCCTGGAGAGGGTAATGACTCCCCATTCCAGTATTCTAGCCTGGAGAATTCCATGGTCTGTGTAGTCCATGGGGTCTCAGCAAGTCGGACACAACTTAGTGACTTTCACTTTCACTGTCTTTCAGGTGTATACAAGACAGCTGGGGAGAACAGGCACACAGCTTGGTCTAATGCACTCTTGCCAGTTCCATGTTTACCCTCCAAGGCTCTCAAGCCCACTTATTTATAATTTGGAGAATTCTTTCCTTGAAATAAGCCTCAGCCACTCCTATCCCTCTGCCTACCTACTTTGATTTCACTTGCCGGAATTTTTTGTGTGGGTTGCTCAAATCCTAACTATGGTCAACTATCCACTAACCTCATGGGGCTATTACCATGGCCTGAACTTCATTAGAAGCCTAACTAACTGGACAGAGATCTCTCAGGAAAAAACTGAGTAACTCAAAGAATGACTTAGCATTCAGAAGTAAACAGGATGTTGTTGGGAAAGAAGAGGGAGGTCCCTCAGGGGAGAGTAAATGCTTTTTAGGAAAGATGGACAAGTTCTGAGAAGAATAGATAGGGGTAGGATAGATAGAACCAGAGATCAAACTGCCAACATCCGCTGGAACATCAAAAAAGCAAGAGAGTTCTAGAAAAACATCTATTGCTGCTTTATTGAATATGCCAAAGCCTTTGACTCTGTGGATCACAATAAACTGTGGAAAATTCTGAAAGAGATGGGAATACCAGACCACTTGACCTGTCTCTTGAGAAACCTGTATGCAGGTCAGGAAGCAACAGTTAGAACTGGACATGGAAAAACAGACTGGTTCCAAATAGGAAAGGGAGTACGTCAAGGCTGTATATTGTCACCCTGCTTATTTAACTTATATGCAGAGTACATCATGAGAAACCCTGGGCTGGAAGAAACACAAGCTGGAATCAAGATTGCCAGGAGAAATATCAATAACCTCAGATATGCAGATGACACCAACTTTATGGCAGAAAGTGAAGAAGAACTAAAGAGCCTCTTGACAGTGAAAGAGGTGAGTGAAAAAGCTGGCTTAAAGTTCAACATTCAGAAAACTAAGATCATGGCATCTGGTCCCATCACTTCATGGCAAATAGATGGGGAAACAGTGGAAACAGTGGCTGACTTTATTTTTCTGGGCTCCAAAAGCATTGCAAATGGTGATTGCAGCCATGAAATTAAAAGACGCTTACTCCTTAGAAGGAAAGTTATGACCAACCTAGACAACATATTAAAAAGCAGAGACATTACTTTGCCAACAAAGGTCCATCTAGTCAAGGCTATGGTTTTTCCAATAGTCATGTATGGATATGAGCATTGGACTGTAAAGAAAGCTGAGCGCAGAAGAATTGATGCTTTCAAACTGTGGTGCTGAAGGGGACTCTTGAGAGTCCAACTGCAAGGAGATCCAACCAGTCCATCCTAAAGGAGATCAATCCTGGTTGTTCATTGGAAGGACTGATGTTGAAGCTGAAACTCCAATACTTTGGCCACCTGATGTGAAGACCTGACTCCTTTGAGAAGACCCTGATGCTGGGAAAGATTGAGGGCAGGAGGAAAAGGGGACAACAGAGGATGAGATGGTTGGATGGCATCACCAACTCAATAGACATGAGTTTGGGTAGACTCCAAGAGCTGGTGACGGACAAGGAGGCCTGGTGTGCTGCGGTTCATGGGGTCGCAAAGAGTTGGACAGGACTCAGCGACTGAACTGAATTGAACTGAGGATAGTTTATGACAAAGTGTGTCTGGGCACAACATGGATTTCCAGTCTCTTCCCCTGTAAAGAGTCAATTTTCCCTGGTTGGTAAATGTCAAGGATGAGATTTATGACAATTGTGTTCCTTTAGGAGAATCTGTCCATAGGTAGAGAAGAGAATTCAGAGTAAACCTCTCTGCATTGGTTGTTTTTCAGTTGCCTATAGCTCGACTGGGGCTTCCCTGGTAGCTCAGCTGGTAAAGAAGCCGTCTGCAATGCAAGAGACCCTGGTTCTCTTCCTAAGTTGGGAAGCTCTCCTGGAGAAGGGAAAGGCTACCCACTCCAGTATTCATGGGCTTCCTTGGTGGCTCAAACGGTAAAGAATTGGCCTGTGACTGGGGAGACGTGTTCAATCCCTGGGTATGGTTCTTCTTGTCCAAAGAATCGACTCTGCACATCAGGCGGCCAAAGTATTGATAGACAGATAGGTAGATAGATAGACAGATAGATAAAATAAGCATTGCTTTACTTTTTTCCCAGGGTTGGTGTCCTGAAAAACCACAAGCCTTCAGTAAAGTGGCCATTATCTTTTTTCAACAGTTAGCTAATCACTAATCTTGTAATGCTTCTGCATAAAATGGTATCTAAGAGTGTCTCTTCAGCATGCTCAGAACCTTCATTATTTCAAAATTTAACTTGAAAATAAATCCTGTTAGTTGAGTACTAGATGCTAGCAGACTTCACTGACTATATTGTAACACCTGATGATTTCCAAAATAAAAAAGATATTTGCTAAGTTTGCTCTATCATACAAGTCCTGAAATTGCCCACTTTTTTAACAATAGTACATACACATGGTAATTATCCTAACAACAAAGTCTTCTTTTGATAGCATTTAAAATATTTTATCATTTATAAAATTAATGATATCAATAAATAATTAAATTGCATTTATTAAAATTTTAAAATTAAATCAAGATTACTTTCTCTCTGTTCATTGGAGAAAGTTTGGAAAAAATCGAAAAGTCAAGGAAGGACAAAATTCAGTTAGTTGCTACATTCCTTTTTTTATTCCTAAAGATGTCATTGAGTAGTAATAGATAAATCATATCAACTTTCACTAGAA
Organism: Okapia johnstoni; assembly: GCA_024291935.2. Lineage (NCBI taxonomy): Eukaryota > Metazoa > Chordata > Mammalia > Artiodactyla > Giraffidae > Okapia > Okapia johnstoni. The sequence goes on from CM044326.1 coordinate 9,662,074, forward strand.
ATTGACAAAAAAGCCAGACCATATTTGCTTCATAGATCACCTCATTTAATTCCCCAACAACCCTATTCAACAGGTATTATTGGGTTTTATGTTTAGATTTAAATATAAAAAGACGTTTAGAGAAGTTATAGAATTTATTTGAGGCAGAGTTTCTCAACCTCAGCCCTACTGACATTTTGAGCTAAATAATTCTTTGCTGTGGGAGCTGTCCTGTGCATTGTGGATTGTAGCAGCATCTCAAGTCCACTAAATGCCAGGGACCCTGCCTCCCCAATGGCGACAATCAAAAAAAAATATATATATATATATAGGCATTAAGAAAGGTCTCTTCTGTGCAACATAATCACCTCCTGTCAAGAATGACTGACTCAAGATTCTACTTCTAGTCAGTGATGAAATCCTAGGAATAAAAGCCAATTCTCTCTTTACAGCTGTGATCTTATTCCAAATGTAGTTTACACTTTGGTGTTCTCACTTAATGTGTGTAATTGAATCAACCATTTCTCTTTCATTCACTTTCCTTTTTGGATAATACTAATAATGTCTTAATGATTATCTTTACATATGATCTTGATTTTTTCTATGTTCCTGATTTCCCTTATGCTGTTCTTCCCAAGCTGAAACCTCTGAGTCATCGTGTGTGAATTTTGCAAGACCTCTGATATAAGTTGTCATATTAGTTGAGAAAACAACCTTGTATCAAAGCATCTTGTTTTGTCCCTGGCCTAGCACGTTCATTTGAGACTTGTAACTGCTGATCTTAAAATCACGTGGCTGTTAAACATTCAAAATCAGCTAAAATTCCCCTTGAGAAATAAAAACACATGTGTTTTTATTAATATCATCAATGAAGTAAGTATTTTATAAGTAGAACACAACAAGCAACAATTATTCCCGCGTATATTTAGCCTGCTAATTCTTATTGAAGTCCCTTACCCTTCTGAATACCTCTGTCCACCCAAAATTTCCCAGGGGAAGCTCCAGTCAATGGAATAATTTTTATCAATACGTTTAAAATAAGTCATTTTCTTCTGTATTGTGATGGAAACCACTAATACCAGTTCTTTGCCTTGAACTCCAGTTCCTCCCCCAAAGCTAGACATCTGCAATTCAATCAAAGAAATTAAAGGAAGCATATCTTAATATGCATTTGCTAGATTTAGAGTATGCTGCTTTTCCTAAGTTATCTCATTTAATTTGTATGGACACTATTTGAATTTGAGAAGCTTCCCAGGGGGCTCAGTGGTAGAGAATTTGCTTGCCAGTAAAGGAGACACAGAAGGTGTGGGTTCAATCCCTAGGTGGGAAAGATCCCCTGGAGGAGGAAATGGCAACCCACTCCAGTATTCTTGCCTGGAAAACCCCATGCACAGAGGAGCCTGGTGGGCTACAAGTCCATGGGGTAGCAAAGAGTCAGACATGACTTAACAACTGAGCACACATACATTTGAATTTTGCAGATGAGGACACTGAGATTTAATATTAGTTATCCAAGTTCACAAGTTAAAAAGTGGTCACACTGATACTTTAAAGCAAACCTCTGCTGTTTGGATATCTAACATACTGATAGACCTCAAAGACATTTTTCCTGCTGCCAATCTTGGGCAGGGCAGAGGAATTGGAGCACTGCCCTTGAGAAAATGCCATATGAGATATTACCATAGAAACATACGTCATCGAAGGTCATAAGATAACAGAGGCATTCTTATCTAGGCAAAAGCATATGCTCACATGTATGAAAGTTGCTTGTATATCTTTATCATGGACTTTGGCAACTAGGCTAAGGAAAATGCAAAAAAAAAAAAAAAAAAAACCCAACAATAAAACCTGGACATATTTGAAATTAGGAAACTAATTCAGCATAAGCCATGAAGTTAGCATTCATAAACTATTTCATTCTTGTCATACATTTCAAGTCAGGTCTTTTAATCAGTCATCACAAAGCACATATAAGGTTCACTGACAGGTTGGAAATGTGGCCTTTCTCTCAAAGTATTTAAGGGTCTTACTCTTGGGGGCTCCTATGAGATTCCCCAAAAGGCTGATAAACAATTCTTTCTGCACAATACCCATTCACAGTCTATACAGCAAAAACATGTGTATTAGTGACATCTCTACCATGCTATTTTCTCCATGGCATAATAAAAGTAGTTAATTAGATCACACTAGAACGCCTATCAGTAAACTGCAGAAGTAGAAATGGTCCCTTTTAAACCTATGGAGCAGAGAAAGAGCTCTTTGTGAAATTCTTCTGAAATTAACACACATCTATTCAGAAGAAACTTACCTGCTTTCATTCCTTTTATCTACACCCCTCCCCCTGCTTTATTTTTTAAGTCACCCAGACCTTGCCTTTCCAGTAATGTCATAATCAGCAGGCTGAAAGCAAGGTTGCTGATAATAGTTCTTTATGTTGCTCTTTGTTTAGTATCTGATTCAATACATCTGTGTGGACACCATTTCATCACCTTCTTAGTAACAGAGGTGAAAAAAATCAATGGCAATCAGATTACCTTGTTAACAGAAAGGCTAAAGGGCCAGTGTGTTAAGTTCACAGTGCATCACCTTTCATTTAAAACATTTCACTTTTTTTTTAATTTATCTTTATTATTATTTATAGCACTGAGTCCAGAGCATTCCCGAACACAGAGTGTGGCCTTGCATTTGTCTTCTGCAGAGCCAAGCATTTCTGCCACATCACGGAGTAGGTCAGGGACCTCTCCGGCAGGCCCAGTGCAAAGCCTGCAGAGAGTCCACTGCTGCTACTTCTCCCAAAGTGCTTTGGAAGAGTCCCAAAGGACTCTGATTGCCAGGCTGGTTTTGTGATCCACGTTGTCATACGATATTGTATCTGTTGTCGTGTTTGTTATTTACTGTTGGTTCTCATTAAGATCACTGTTATTATCCACAGCAGCTATGTGCTCCGAGCTATGTAAGGGCTATTATAATGTGCCCAAGGAACAAAAGCTCTCAACAGGGAACTTACAGATGAAAGGTGTGACATTGGACTGCACAGGCCAAAACAATGGAGACGGATGCAGGGTAGTCATACACAGAGAGTTAGGTGGTTATTGCAAGAGGAAGTGCTTTGAAGAACAGGTCGGTGTGGAGGAAGGTTTTGAAAGTGGAGAAGGATGTTGTGTTACTGCAAACATGTTATTGTTTGAGCTTAGTGGGTGATTCAACAACTTTTGAAAAACCAAAGAGACTATCGGACCTATAACTCCAAGTACTCACTGAGAGACATAAAAGGCACATAGGCAAGAGGACAATTTCACTGCAGTTGATTTCAAGACCAAATGTTATGAGGAGTGACCACTGCTTACCCTTCATTATAATGCAGTGGCCAAATGTCAACTGCCTACACTCAATTAAGGGACTTAATTAAGAGTGTCTGCATGGGTTTCTTAAGCCTGAACTTGTGACTCTGCATTTTGGGAGGGGGGATATTTGGAGGTTTTTCAGAAACCCCTAAACATGAACTTGGCCTGAGTTTTGGCAGGTGGGCCCTTGGAGTAAGCGATCTTGGAAACTGATGTGGTTGGGGAGTTGACTGAACTTATGGACTATCAGTTTTTGAAAAACCAAATCAAATCCAGATTATAATATAAAATAATCATAAATGTTCCAGTTTCAGAGTGAATTCAGGAGATTATGCCCACGGTAGCTCCAGGCTGACTGCAAAGTCAATAGGCTGCATAAGTATTGATCACTCTCAGACAACCATGAGATTTAGAAACTTCACTCTCTTGACTCTTCATAAGATTCTCAACAAAGTTCACATCCCTTTGCACTTGGGAATGGAACGCTAAGATCATGTAAATTGTAAATGATGGAGTTTGTCAGGTTTGTTTGACTTAAGGCTATTTGTTCCGCTTCATTGTTGTTGCTTGGCTTCCCAGGTGGCTCAGTGGTAAAGAATCCACCTGCCAATGCAGGAGATGTCAGAGATGAGGGTTTGAGCTCTGGGTCAGAAAGATTCGCTGGAGAAGGAAATAGCAATTCTTGCCTGGAAATAGTATTCTTGCCTGGAAAATTCCATGGACAAAGGAGCCTGACGGGCTATAGTCCATGGGGTCACAAAGAGTTGGACACAACTTGAGACTAAACAAACAAAAAAAATTACTGGTGCTTAGAGGTGGTCCCAGAAATGACAGCATCAGCTTTCCTTGGGAACTTGTTAGAAATGAACATTCCTGAATGGGGGCACAAATTAGCCTCATCTTGTCAGGGGAGCTACACTCTCCTCAGATGGCGCTAGCGGTAAAGTGCTCACTCACCTGCCAATTCAGGAGGCATAAGAGACACGGGCTTGATCCCAGGATCCAGAAGATTCCCTGGAGGAAGGCACAGCAACCCACTTCGGTATTCTTGCCTGGAGAATCCCATGGACAGAGGAACCTGGTGGGCTACAGTCCATAGGGTCACAAAGAGTCGGACACAACTGAAGCACTAGTACGCATGCACATTCACTGCAACAGGCTTTCTAGGTCACCACATTTCTACTGAACCAGCTATGACAAACCTAGATAGCATATTAAAAACAGACACATTACTTTGCCAACAAAGGGCTGTCCAGTCAAAGCTTTGGTTTTTCCAGTAGTCATATATAGATGTGAGAGTTGGACTATAAAGAAAGCTGAGGGCCGAAGAATTGATGTTTTTGAACTGTGATGTTGTGAAGACTCTTGAGAGTCCCTTGGACTGCGAGGAGATCCAAGCAGTCCATCCTAAAGGAGATCAGTCCCGAATGGTCATTGGAAGGACTGATGCTGAAGCTGAAACTCCAATACTTTGGCTACCTGATGCGAAGAACTGACTCATTGGAAAAGATCTTAATGCTGGGAAAGATTGAAGGCAGGAGGAGAAGGGGATGACAGAGGATGAGATGGTTGGATGGCATCACCGACTTGATGGACATGAGTTAATTCCCAAGTTCTGGGAATTGGTGATAGACAGGGAAGCCTGGTGGGCTGCAGTCCACGGGGTCGCAAAGAGTCGGACATGACTGAGTGACTGAACTGAAGAGTCTCTGGGCATGAGGTCCAACAATCTGTATTCTAATTAGGCATCTAGCTGACTCTGATCACACTGAAATTTGAGAACCACACATGCCAGCTTGGCAGGTTCTACAGTCTCCAGCGTCCCTCTGAGATGCTGGTGAAAAAACAAAGAGCACAGCACAGAGCAGAGGACCCGGCAAGAACATGGTCTATGTCTCCCCATCACTAGGACAAACACAGAGCAATGTGGATTACTAAAGAGAAGATACTGATATGCTACTAAGCCTAAGTCTTTATTATAAGATGCAACATAGTAAAATCCTGGGCAGATCAGATTAACTAGGACAGACGATCTCAGGCAGTCAATGGTGTTCATCTCAGAGGCTAAAAAGCTAGTCCTCGGCACAGCTGTTATCCAACCCTCCACTATCAAATTTCTAAAGGGCCTTTAATGCACCAAATTCTAAATTCTCAAAAGATGTTTTAATCAATGTATTTCTTTTTATTTTAAAGAAAAGTTACGCAGTTACCAGCCAGGACACCTCAAAAGCATCAGAAGTTTAAAGGAGACATGATAAGGAAATAAAGTGAGTAACCTTGGACTGCGGAGAAGGCAATGACATCCCACTCCAGTACTCTTGCCTGGAGAATCCCATGGACGGAGGAGCCTGGTAGGCTACAGTCCATGGGGTCGCTAAGAGTCGGACACAACTAAGTGACTTCACTTTCACTTTTCACTTTCATGCACTGGAGAAAGAAATGGCAACCCACTCCAGTGTTCTTGCCTGGAGAATCCCAGGGACAGAGGTGCCTGGTGGGTTGCTGTCTATGGGGTCGCACAGAGTTGGAGACAACTGAAGCGACTTAGCAGCAGCAGCAGCAACCTTGGACTGGATTCTGATCCAGAAAATAACTTGAAAAAATTACAGCTTCATAAATGCTCAAATTGCCCTATTTTTAGCCTCTTCAGCATAGATTTTTGAGTCCTTTTGACATAGCTACAGTAGTCTTTGATCATTTACTTGCTTTCTGCTAAACCAACTTTGTCTTGTTTTGTTGCATATATATTTCTCCTCTATATTTACTACTATTGTATGTTAGCTTTGATAATGGTTTTAATTTCAATTTTTCTGAAATTATACTGTGAAACATTTGTGCTAAAAGTAAACAACATAAATAAATACATTCTAAACCAACAGTTCTTTTCACAAATTATTTTGGCAATATGTATTAAAAATGGTTGTAATATTCAGACCCTTTGGCATGAAACATATATTTCTGAGAGTCTATCCTGAGTAACTACTGACAATTTTGGATAAAACCTGTGTGTACAACACAATGGTGTTATTTTTAAAAACAAAAAAGTGACAAAAACAAAACCTTATACCTTCAATCCCAAACCAAACAAATTGGGATGAGTAAAGTGAGTATCATGCGGAATTTAAACATGCAATTATGAAAACAATTTAGCATCTTTGAAACATGCTTATATAATTAAATGTGAGGAAGGAACAAAATGAAGTTGTTACATATACCATGATTACAATTATAAAAGACATATGCCTATGATAAATATTTTTTTTCAGATGATAAACACAAATGAATAGTGATTGTGTTGGTGGGTTAATAATCCAAGAAAAAAAAAGAAAAATTTGGCTTCATCAAAGATTCTGTGATGCTCTCATATTACTATTATAATTTTAAAAATTACTTAAACCACTCTAAATGGCCATGGTATCAGAATGGTTGCAATATACCCATCATCTCTTCATTTTATTGCTCACCGCTTCTTTTGATATAATATGTAAATATTATTTGAATTAAATGTAATACAAATCAACTCTGAGTTCTTTTAGAAGCAGTTTTGCTTTGCTCTGTTAGTTCCCTTCCATAGTTGTCTTCCTTCTGGGCCACTTGGTCATTGCATGGCGCTTACCCGGCCCTCAACGAACACCATTATTTTGACTCATTGTCTGGGACAACTGTTGCCAGAACGATAGAGCTATTATTGCTTTAGATTCTGTTCTCTTGGCTTAATACAACCACATATTAAAGACTGAATAAAAAGGACCAGTTGTACTTTGCATCAATGCTTGTGAGATGTATACAGATAGAAACAAATGCAGAACTAGATTTAAAACACGTTGAGACCATTAACCTTGATATTCTGATCTTTCTAGGCAACTGAATCTATGTCTCAAATCAAGGTCACACTAATTAATACAAACTCAGTCAGTTAAAAAAAAATTGATTCTAAGTCCCATATTCCTTTTATTTGGCATCTCAGATATGGGTTGAATTTTATGTTAATCAAGTATGACCATACAATCTTGGAACTTTTTAGCTATACTGTCCAATTGAGTCTCTCCAGTTATATCTGTACCATACTAAGATGGTGGAGTAGAAGGACATGCGCTCATCTTCTTCAAGAACTCCAAAATTAAAACTCGCTGATGAAAAACCATTGACAGGAGAATGTTGGATCCCACCAAAAAATGATACCCCATGTCCAAGGGCAAAGGAGAAATCCCAGTAAGATAGGTTTAAAACTCAACATTCAAAAAACTAAGATCATGGCATCTGGTCCCACCACTTCGCGGCAAATACATGGGGAAACAATGGAAACAGTGACAGACTTTATTTTCTTGGGCTCCAAAATCACTGCAGATGGTGACTGCAGCCATGAAATTAAAAGACACTTGCTCCTTGGAAAAAAAACTATGACCAAACTAGACAGCATATTAAAAAGCAGAGACATTATTTTGCTGACAAATGTCCATCTAGTCAAAGCTATGGTTTTTCCAGTAGTCATGAATGGATGTGAGAGTTGGACTATAAAGAAAGCTGAGCACCAGAGAATTGATGCTTTTGAATTTTGGTGTTGGAGAAGATTCTTAAGAGTTTCTTGGACTGCAAGGAGATCCAAGCAGTCCATCCTAAAGGAAATCAGTCCTGAATATTCCTTGGATGGACTGATGCTGAAGCTGAAACTCCAATATTTTGGCTGCCTGATGTGAAGAACCGACTCATTGGAAAAGATCCTGATGCTGGGCAAGATTGAAGGCAGAAGGAGAAGGGGACAACAGAGGATGAGATGGTTGAATGGCATCACCAACTCGATGGACATGAATTTGAGCCAGCTCCAAGAGTTGGTGATGGACAGGTGTGCTGCAGTCCATGGGGTTTCAAAGAGTCGGACACGACTGACTGAACAACAGTAACAATTTATCTTCTAGAGTTAATGAAATACTGAGAATTAGAAGAGAACACAAAAAGATTGTATTTCATGCTATGAGTTTACAAACTATGATGTCTTCTACATGCTTGAAGAATCATGTCTGCCTTCATAGCTAAGAGTTTACATTCACCTTCATGTACTTGTTATAGCTGCTTTCACTGATCAAGCAAAATAACAAAATCTTATCAGATTTTGTATGTGCTACCACTGCCAAAATCTTAGTTATTTGTCACTTTTCTGAGTTTTGACGGTGAGCTGCATACATTCCTCACCCATAGAACTTACCTCCTGTGCTGAAACAATCCACTGTTTTACTTCTTATCTCTGAGTTCCTTAAAGGCAAGGACTACTTTTTTTCTTTTCTTCAAGTATTCAATTCCAGGACCACCATGATTTCCAACTAATTTTAAGCACTTGAGGAATATCTGTGCTAAAGAGACAGTTGACCAAACTGATTGTAATAAACAGTGTTGGATATAAATTAAAGATCAAGGGAGAGGAAAGAAACCCTTAACTGGATGGTTAAGTTCTTCAGACTTTATCCCAAAGCAATTAATATTTATTGAAGTTTGTGTGGGGTATGTTTAGGAAGACTAATCAACATTTGTTACTTTTTGTATACTAACCAAAAGTATTTAGAATGTCCATTTGACAAAATAAACAAATAGATTAATTAATTAATTAAAATAAATAATAGATTACTTAATTAATCAAAATCTCAAAGGAAAAATACGGTACAGAAGTAGAAAAAGGGGGCAAATACTTGACTAAATTCAACAGGGTCTTCATTTTTCACTCATTGATGTATATTTAAGCACCTTTCAGTTTTTAACTAAGTTTAAGATGAATCACATGTAACTACTAGGAACCTCTTCACCACAGAATCCCGCTGCTGAAGTAATTTCAATTAATTAAGTGTTACAGAGGTTAGTAATGATTTTATGCTGCAGAATGAAGTCATTGCACGAAGTGGCAAGTTCCTCATGTGTTTTCCCTCCCTTCATCTGGATTATGGCAGGCAGAAATTGAATTCTGTCAATAGATTTTTAAAAAGCCTTATTCCTGGAATGACTTCAAGCACAAACCCAATAACTTGTGTAAAAAAAGGAAGAAAAAATAAATAATCACACATAATCAAAAGTAATGCACACCCAACTGAGAGGTTTTTGCAACTTTCTGAAGTGAGATTAAGTTAAAAAAGAAAGTATGCTTATACATTTTCAAATTATCTTTTTAAAGTTACAAAATATCAAAGAATTTCAGTTTCTTATTCAAGCCATACTATCCAATGTAAAAAGAATTAAGGACAAAATAAGAAAAATAATCCCAAATAATCAACAAATATATATTTTATCCATATGAGAAGTCCAGCACTACATTAGTTGAAGTCAAGAATAGTAGAAAGAACTATGACCTTGTACTTAAGTAATTTATAATCTTGTATATTATTCACTATATATACATAGTATATTATTCACAATATATACATACGCATTTAAAAATAAAGGCAGTGTGTAATAAAGCAACAACTTACATTGTGGAGGAAGAGGATATTAAAGAGATGAGCCAATTAATATTATTCAATGCTACTTGTAGCAAACCTGTGCTAACAATTTTAGTTAATTTTTGTTTATACTTTCTCTACCAAAGAAATAATAATAAAAGTAATTCTTGTCATATTTGTTAATGTTGAGAAAACACATGTGAGAATAAAAGAAATGAAAATCTCCTATACATTTACTATTAATCAAGTTTAACTTTTAGAATTTCCTCCAGAATTTTCTATGACAATGGCATACTAATATATATTGATCATATCATGTGAGCAGTTTAACTACATTTTTCCCTCAATATCATGAGCACTTTCCCATGTCATCAAATTTTTTTCTCTAATATTATTTTAAATCTCTAAACCATTCCACTTTATGGATATGCCATCATTTAACTAATCTACTAGGTATTCTTAAATTATGTCATTTAATTCTAGCAATTTCCAATTTTAAAAGTAACTTTTCTACCTCATACATCTATACTGTAACATTGTATTTAATTGTATATTTAATTGCATTTACTATTTTGTATATACAATTGCAATAGGAACTAAAAAATTAACATTGTGTCAGAAAAATGAAGAAACATCAAGATTTCTCACTCTTCACATGACTCTAGATTCCTAAAAGTTGGCATCGCCATGCTAATCATCCTTAGGTAGTATGACGCATGTAGCAGAAACAGTAGGTATATGTATTGGATCACTCCAATACTTTGAGACTTCAATCCTTTGACCACCTGATCCGAAGAACTGACTCATTTGAAAAGACCTTGATGCTGGGAAAGACAGAAAGCAGGAGGAGAAGGGGACGACAGAGGATGAGATGGTTGGATGGCATCACTAACCCAATGGACATGAGTATGAGTAAACTCCGGGAGTTGATGATGCTCAGGGAGGTCTGGGAAGCTGCAGTCCATGTGGTCACAAAGAGTCGGACACAACTGAGGGACTGAACTGAACTGACTGATATTGGATCACATAACTTTATATCAAGTACATATAAGCTCTCCTTTGTGCATACACACAGAAAATTAATGAAGAAGGGACTGTCTTAATTAATGCATTAACTTGCCAACAGGGTAAGTAATAAGAAAAGTAGAAAATTGGAACTAGATAAGTAAGAATTTTGGTCTTCTCAGGTGGCACAGTGGTAAAGAATCCACCTGCCAATGCAAGAGACTCAAGAATCCTGGGCTCAATCCCTGGGTTAGGAAGATCCCCTGGAGTAGGAAAGGGCAATCCACTCCAGTATTTTTGCCTGGAAAATTCCATAGGTAATGGAGCCTGGGGGCTATAGTCCATGGAGTTGCAAAGAGTTAGACATGACTGAGCGTGCATGCAAGTAAGAATTTTACTCTAGAAGCAAAAGAGACAAAGAACAAGGAAAGAAAAGATAAATTGGTTTAAAGAAACTAAGGACAGAACACTGTATTTGATGGAATTCCATAAAAGAAGGTCATGGTATAATTGAAGCCAGAGAAAAGAAGAGAGATAACAGGGTTGCTGCTGCTGCTGCTGCTGCTGTTGCTGCTAGGTCGCTTCAGTCATGTCTGACTCTGTGCGACCCCACAGACGGCAACCCACCAGGCTCTGCCTTCCCTGGGATTCTCCAGACAAGAACACTGGAGTGGGTTGCCATTTCCTTCTCCAATGCATGAAAGTGAAAATTGAAGTCGCTCAGTTGGGTCTGACTCTGTGCGACCCCATGGACTGCAGCCCACCAGGCTCCTCTGTCCATGTGATTTTCCAGGCAAGAGCACTGGAGTGGGTTGCCATTGCCTTCTCCAGATAACAGGGCAGTTGTATCTAAACAGGAGCATTAGTACAAGTTAGGCTAGGAGGAAGTTAAGACTTCTGCTTCTAACCAAGAGAAAGTAACAAGAAATGGATTTACTTGCTAGTCTGAAGTACTTTAAAAATCCAGATGAAAGAGAAAAAGCCAACAGTCTCCATGATATTGGATGTCAAGCAGGAGAGCAGGAATGTCTAAGAGATAGGAAACAAAACAGGGAATCCTTCTAGTGTCTCAGCTTACTGCCTTGAGGGAGTGTCCAAGCTGTGGCTCAACACGGGGCAGACAGGCAAAGCAGGGCTGATTTCCTGAGCCAAGGACAAAATGATGAAGGTCTGGAGAGATTGAGGCATAGAGAGTTCACAGAACAGGAACTGTAATGTAGATTGCTAAACAATGAGAGAATTCCAGAAATCCTCTGGAGGCCTCCCCTGGAGGCATTTAGCACAATACTGATCAGCACATATGTAAAGAAGTTACTCAATGCCAGGCAAAGAACCATCTGAAAGGATTAGAGGGAACAATATTCAGCATCACACATGACTGGAAATAGTTCTTGCTTCACATTGTCAGACTGGAAAATTTCCTAATTCGTTATTAGATAGAGTGCTTAGAAGAGTCTTATCTCATTTGTGGGAAATGATAAGCCTTAGATCGTGCTCTGGCCTTGCCTGACAAATATGAAAAGCAAGATGTGAAAAGGTCAAACTGTTTCCAAATAACTTAACTGCATCCTAGAACAGAACTCAAGAATATTTATAGGAATACAAAAGTACCCAACACCCAGCAAGGTAAAACATCTAGCATTTAATCAAAGATTACAGGGATTGCAAGCAAGTGGAAAAGAAGAACAATTTTCATAAGAAAAATCAATCAATTAAAGCCAATCCATTTAAAACTAAGATCATGGCATCTGGTCCCATCACTTCATGGGAAATAGATGGGGAAACAGTGGAAACAGTGTCAGACTTTATTTTGGGGGGCTCCAAAATCACTGCTGATGGTGATTGCAGCCATGAAATTAAAAGATGCTTACTCCTTGGAAGGAAGGTTATGGCCAACCTAGATAGCATACTTAAAAGCAGAGACATTACTTTGCCAACAAAGGTCCATCTAGTCAAGGCTATGGTTTTTCCAGTGGTCATGTATGGATGTGAGAGTTGGATGGTGAAGAAAGCTGAGCGCCACAGAATTGATGCTTTTGAACTGTGGTGTTGGAGAAGACTCTTGAGAGTCCCTTGGACTGCAAGGAGACCCAATCCATCCATCCTAAAGGATATCAGTCCTGGGTGTTCATTGGAAGGACTGATGTTGAAGCTGAAACTCCAATACTTTGGCCACCTCATGCGAAGAGCTGACTCATTGGAAAAGACCCTAATGCTGGCAAGGATTGGGGGCGGGAGGAGAAGGGGACGACAGAGGATGAGATGGTTGGATGGCATCACTGACTCAAGGGACATGGGTTTGGGTGAACTCCGGGAGTTGGTGATGGACAGGGAGGCCTGGCGTGCTGCAGTTCATGGGGTCGCAAATAGTTGGACACGACTGAGCAAGTGAACTGAACTGAACTGAACTGAATATTCCGTTGTATAAATGCTCCACAACTTCTTTATTCATCTCTCGATAGACATCTAGACTGTTTCCATGTCCTGGCTATTGTAAATATTGCTGCAATGAACATTGTGGTACATGTATCTTTTAGAATTGTGGTTTTCTCAGGGTATATGTCCAGTAGTAGTATGATTGCTGGGTCTAAGGTAGATCTGAGGCTTACCTGGTGACTCAGATAATAAAGAATCTGCCTGCAATGCAGGAGACTTGGGTTTGATCCCTGTGAAGATCCCCTGGAGAAGGGAATGTCTATCCACTCCAGTAATCTTGCCTGGACAATTCCATGGACAGAGGAGCCTGGCAGGCTACAGTCCAGGGGGTTGCAAAGAGTCAGTCAGACACAACTGAGCAACAAACACTTTCACTTTTCATGGTAGATTTATTCCTAGTTTTTTAAGGAATCTCCATACTGTTTTCCCTAATGGCTGTATCAGTTTACATTCCCATCAACAGTTCAGGAAGGTCCTCTTTTCTCCACAACTTTTCCAGCATTCAATGTTTATAGATTTTTTGATAATGGCCATTCTGACTGTAGTGAGGTGATAACTCATTTTAGTTTGATTTGCATTTCTCTAATAATGAGTGATGTTGAGCATCTTTTAATGTGTTTATTGGCCATCTGTATGTCTTCTTTTGGACTTCCTTGGTAGCTCAAATGGTAAAGCGTTTGCCTGCAAAGCAGGAGACCCAGGTTCAGTCCCTGGGTCATGAAGATCCTCTGGAGAAGGAAATGGCACCCCACTCCAGTACTCTTGCCTGGAAAATTCCATGGACGGAGGAGCCTGGTGGGTTACAGTCCATGGGGTTGCAAAGAGTCGGACACGACTGAGTGACTTCACTCACTCATGTCGTCTTTGGAAAACTATCTGTTTAAGTCTTCTGCATATTTTTGATTGGGTTGTTTGTTTTCCTGATATTGAATTGTATGAGCTGCTTATATATTTTAGAGATTAACCATTTGTCTATTGCTTCATTTGCAATTATTTTCTCCCATTCTGAGGGTTGTCTTTTTATCTTTTTTATAGTTTCCTTTGCTGTGCAAAAGCTTTTAAGTTTTATTAGGCTTCATTTGTCTATTTGGGTTTTTATTTCCATTAATCTAGCAGGTAGGTCAGAATTTGAGTCAGTTGTAGTGAGGGGGCAAACCTAGGCTCTTAAACAGACTGAGGTACGTGTCAGAAAGAGAAAAATAAATATCACATATGGAATCTAGAAAAATGGTACTGATGAACCTAGTAGACAACAGACTCATGGACGTAGAAGCAAAAGGTGAGGGTAGGATGAATTAAGAAAGTAACATTGACATATATACACTATTATGTATAAAATAGGTGGTGGAAAGTTGCTAGATAGCACAAGAAGCCAAGTCTGACACTCTCTGATGACCTAGAGGGGTGGAATTAGGTGGGAAAAGGGGTGAAGTATATATGTATCTATATATTTATAACCAATTCATGCTGTTGTACAGCAGAAACCAACACAAAATTGTAAAGCAATTTTCTACCAATTAAAAAACAAATATTTTTTAAAAAGCCAGTATTGATATGGATTTAGAATTTTCAGACATATACATTAAAACAATTATACTTAAATGTAAGTATACTATATAATGTAAATTAAATATATCAATTATAATAGAAACAATTATGCATATTCCATATATTCAAATAATAAATATTAACATGGAAATATTTTTAAAAATATAAATTCTAAAGAATAAATTTGTAATGCCTGAGATAAAATACACATTAGATGGATGTCTTAATTTGAGCTGCTATGAAAAATTACCATAGGTTGGGTGTCTTAGACAGCGGATATTTATTTCTCACAGTTTTAGAAGCTGCTGCTGCTGCTGCTAAGTGGCTTCAGTTGTGTCCAACTCTGTGCAACCCCATAGACGGCAGCCCACCAGGCTCCCCCGTCCCTGGGATTCTCCAGGCAAGAACACTGGAGTGGGTTGCCATTTCCTTCTCCAATGCATGAAAGTGAAAAGTGAAAGGGAAGTTGCTCAGTCGTGTCTGACTCTTAGCGACCCCATGGACTGTAGCCTACCAGGCTCCTCCGTCCATGGGATTTTCCAGGCAAGAGTACTGGAGTGGGGTGCCATTGCCTTCTCTGTTTTAGAGGCTGGCAAGACTGAATTCAAAGTGCCAGCAGATTCACCATTCAAAGATTGGTGAGGGAACCAGTCTTCTGGTTGTATTCTCATATGATGGAGAGAGACAAATGATTAGGTCTCTGGTCTCTTCTCATAAGGGTATTAAACCCATGATAAGGAAGCTACTGGTATAAGCTTATCTAAATCTAATTACCTCTCAAGGTCCCATATCCTAATACCATCACACTGGGGTTTCAAGATGTGAATGTTGGATAAGCATTCAGTCCATAGCAGTGAAATTAACAGGAGATTAGACATTGTAGAGGAAAAAAAGTAGTGAATTTTAGCACATAGCAATAGAAACACTTCAAAATGAAACACCTATATAGGCAAAAAAGATTTTTTAAATTAAAAAAAGAATGCATTTATTTGATAGATCTGGAGTGGAGTAATTTCTGTCTGCTTGCTAAGACTTTCACTTAGAGATGCAAGAAAAAAGTGTCCCTGAATTTACTGTCTCTGAGCATGACAGCAAAATTGAATAGAGTAATACAGGAGTTACAAAAACACAGTGAGGTGGGGGATAGTTTCTGTAAATCAAAAATAACTGAAAAGAACTTGTTTGTATCAGAAAAGGAATCTAAAATCTTCGTTTGAAAAGGTCAGTGAGCTGAATGACAACTCCAAACGGCCCAATATAAATGTAATTGGAGTCCTTGAAGGAGATGAGAACATAGAATAAAAGAAAACATATTTGAATAAATGACGACTAGCAATTTTCCAAACTTGATGAAAACTGTAAACTCACAAATCAAAAACATTCCATAAAACCCACAGACAAGAAGAAAAGTATATCAAGACACATATTAATAAACAAAATTTTCAAAGCCAACAATACAAAGAAAGTCTTAAAAATAGCCAGAAGTTTAAAAAATAGAAAAATAAAATGTACTATGCAAAGGAGCAAAGATAAGGATGACAGCAGAGTCCTTTTGTAACAATGCAAGCAAGATGCCAGTGGAACAATGTCAAGCACTGAAAGAAAAAAAAAAAAAAAAAACCTGCCAATCTTGAATTTAATACACATGTAAATTACATTTGCAAAAACAAAGGTGAAGTAAAGACAATTAGGAATAGAAAAGCTGAAACACTAAGTCTTTCAGTGATTTATGCCTAGGTCAAATTTATAAAGGCAGGTCATGATATAGAGAGAACACCATTGAAAGAAAAGTTTAATTCTGCAGTTCTTTTGGAAGTGAAGGGCGCAGAGTGTCATGAAGGGCCACAGAGGGAGCACCAGTGTCAGTCAGGAGGCAGAACAAGTCAGCCAGGAAGCCTAGGCTCAGAGCCGCTATCATGTTCTTCACAGAAAAGGCAAGCTAGAACAGGAAAAACATCTTAGGATTCACTAATAGGAAAAATTCTTCCAGGTTTTGAGTTATTGGGGCTGCTGCTGAGTATCTGATACCCAGCCCTGGGTTGACTTAGGGCAGGAGAAATAGCTGTTTGGTAGGTGAGCTAGAAAAGGTGACTGGGGATATAAACTCAAGATTGGTTGATTCGCATATGAAAGGCACACTCACCACCTCTCCTGTTAGCAAGGGCTGGGAGAGGCAGGCTTTTTCCTGCCAGTAAGTTCTCTGCAACAAAGATGCCAAAACGTCATGAAACATATAAAAAAATATAATATTACCATTGGTCCACTGATATTTGTATGTCATGATAAGGAATCTTTGGGTTGATAATAATGGAAACTTTTAGGGATTTTAGTGACTATTTCTAGTAAAGTAATGCACAAAATTCTCCAAACCAAGCTTCAGCAATATGTGAACCATGAAATTCTAGATGTTCAAGCTGGTTTTACAAAAGGCAGAGGAACCAGAGATCAAATTGCCAACATCTGCTGGATCATCGAAAAAGCAAGAGAGTTCCAGAAAAACATCTATTTCTGCTTTATTGACTATGCCAAAGCCTTTGACTGTGTGGATCACAAGAAACTGTGGAAAATTCTGAAAGAGATGGGAATACTAGACTACCTGACCTGAGTCTTGAGAAACCTGTATGCAGGTCAGGAAGCAACAGTTAGAACTGGACATGGAACAACAGACTGGTTCCAAATGGGAAAAGGAGTATGTCAAGTCTGTATAATGTCACCCTGCTTATTTAACTTATATACCGAGTACATCATGAGAAATGCTGGGCTGGAGGAAGCACAAGCTGAAATCAAGATTGCCGGGAGAAATATCAATAACCTCAGATATGCAGATGACACCACCCTTATGGCAGAAAGTGAAGAAGAACTAAAGAGCCTCTTCATGACAGTGAAAGAGGAGAGTGGAAAATGTTGGCTTAAAGCTCAACATTCAGAAAACTAAGATCATGGCATCCAGTCCCATCACTTCATGGCAAAGAGATGGGGAAACAGTGGAAACAGTTGCTGACTTAATTTTTCTGTGCTCCAAGATCACTGCAGATGGTGACTGCAGCCATGAAATTAAAAGACGCTTACTCCTTAGAAGGAAAGTTATGACCAACCTAGACAGCATATTTAAAAGCAGAGACGTTACTTTACCAACAAAGGTGCATCTAGTCAAGGCTATGGTTTTTCCAGTGGTCATGTATGGATGTGAGATTTGGACTATAAAGAAAGCTGAGTGCAGAAGAATTGATGCTTTTGAACTGTGGTGTTGGAGAAGACTCTTGAGAGTCCCTTGGACTGCAAGGAGATCCAAACAGTCCATCCTAAAGGAGATCAGTCCTGGGTGTTCATTGGAAGGACTGATGTTGAAGCTGAAACTCCAATACTTTGACCACCTGATGCGAAGTGCTGACTCCTTTGAAAAGACCCTGATGCTGGGAAAGATTGAGGGCAGGAGGAGAAGGGGACGACAGAGGATGAGATGGTTAGATGGCATCACTGACTCGATGGACATGAGTTTGAGTAGGTTTTGGGAGTTGGTGATGGACAGGGAGGCCTGGTGTGCTGTGGTTTGTGGAGCTGCAAAGAATCGGACACGACTGAGCGACTGAACTGAATTGAACTGAGTGACTATCACAGTATATATTGAATAAGTATTTGGTGCAATACTTATTGCCCTAAACAAAATAGAAAACATTTTATTATGAACACAGAAAGAAAGAACATAAGTAGAAGAATAATGGGTCTTCATGGGCCAGGCTACAACTAAGTTTTCCGTTTATAGGGCATTAGCCAGGAGAACAGATTTGGAGTTTTTTCCTCTAACAATATTTTGTTGGAGGAAAATATTTGTAGTGGATTTGTAAAGTGTGTTAATAATATAGTTAGGTCAATTGGCAGGTCAGGCAGTTATGTTCTTGGAGGATAGACATTAATAAACTAGTAAAGTATATGTAAAGATTAGTGATATTTTCATGTAGCTAAGGGTAATGAGAGGGTCATGGCTGAAGATGCAGGACAAGAGGTCATGGCAGAGAACAGTAGGAAAAGGCACTGGGAATTGAGTGCACCTCTCCTAGGAGGTTGACAGATTGCCTGATATGAGACAGATAACTCCTGGGAAAAACAATAATCTCCATTAATTTTTAAAATGGTACAGGTAGTAACAGCCTCTACCAGATTTTCCTTTAGACTTGGGAATGTAGAAATATACATTTCAGCAGAGAACAAAGCATATCCAGGATTTTAAGCTAAGTATATAGCAAGCTTAGAAATATAAGATAATCCCGACTATCAGAGGAAGAAAAGCAAAAATATCCTGTGTCCAATTTGTGCCTTAGAAGAGGCAGTTGATGGATATCTCTGAAACAGCAGCTTTAGCATCCAGGATGAAGTGGAAAGGACAGGGTCATCTCCAGTGATGAGATCTTGGGTTGGAATGATGTCATCTGAAACAGTACCATTTCCAGTGATGAGATTTTGGGCCAGGGAGATTTCCATGTAGGATGTGGGACTACAGTATTCTTTTTTCAGTAGCTAGCCACTGGGGTTTATGTGGGTCTCAGCATGGGCCATGCTTAGTTGAAGCAATAGCTTACTTGGAGAAACTGGGGCTCCACGTTGTAAACCAGTAAAACACCCAGACTAGGAGTAAGAAGGTCAGCGGCCACCACAGTGGCACCTAGCTGTACTTAACAGAGATTTTGTTTTAGTATTTTAGTGGAAGTTTAGATACAAATGGGCCCCCTATCAAATAAGCAACTGCTTGATCCGTGGGACAGTCTATGGCTAATGGGTTCCAACAGAGTATGTGCCCTCTATATGGCTTTCAGCCTTTATGGGAAGGAGGTAAGGTCAAAAATTTGTAAAGATTGGTTAAGGCTTGGGGCAAAATAGAGACTTGTTTAAGGAGTTTATCTGTTCAACCGGAATTTGAAAGAAGTTTCTAGGAAAACTATTATCTATTTGAGTTAAACCAGATATTTGGTACTTAGAATCTGCCTGTAATGTGAGAGACCTGAGTTCAATCCCTGGGTCTGGAAGATCCCCTGGAGAAGGAATGGTAACCCACTAGAGTATTCCTGCCTGGAGAATTCCATGGACAGTACAGTCGATGGGGTCACAAAGAATTGAACACTACTAAGGGACTAACTCTTTCACTTTCACTTTCAGGAACATAGAGGTTTTGAAAACCTTTTTTCCAAGAGCCCAGCACTGTGTATTTTGAAAAGTGAAATATGGGTCTTAGTAATTATCAGTAATGTGTATAACCCCAAAGGGAATAACAAGTGTCCTGAAAAAGCCTTGCATTATGACCATAGAATATGTGTACACATGTGTGGTTTTGCTTTATATTTGAGGAATCTGTGAGGGAAGATTCACAGACCCCTTTCCTTTGAAAGGAACAAGTCTAAGTAGTGGCCCAACAGTCTAAAATAAATATAAAGATGGAGCCATGTGTTGGTCAGGGCATCCAATGTGAAGATAACTGCCTGAATTTGACCAAGCATGTGGACTTCTGTGTCCCACCCTTTTATCAATGACATCTGGGTTAAACAAGGGAAAGTAGCAATATTTCACTGTCCTCCATCACACATTACTGCTAATAGTGCCAACTGCATGTCTAAGGACTTCCACTGCTGTCAGTCCGTTGATGCCAAGAGGTCTCTCTGGTTGCCAAAGAATTTGGAGGAGGATTGAGCTCCTCCAGCATCATGGCATCTAGCAAGGGGCTGAAGGCAGTGGAAGCCACCTGCTTCTGCAGGTGGAATATACCAGAAGACCACAAGTTGCTCCATCCTGTCTCGAGGGGACCTTGATAGCCCTGACAAGTTTGTGGAATGTAGTTTCCATAATCCGAAGCATAATGGGTGACTGAATGTGGAGAGTCACAGGCTCAGGGTCTGTGAGACCTTCCATCTCTATGAGAGTGCAGTGTGAAACCAGCAATTGTTTTTTGAGTGGTGTACAGCGTGAAGCCAAGAGGGGTAGTTTCTTGTATCAGAAGCCCTTCAGCAATTAATGGGCATCATAACTGGCTCAGAAACTTCAGGAGGCCTGAAAAGAGAAGAGAGAGAAAACCTTAGTAACCTTGTGTTAGAAATGATGTCTTAGTTATGACACCAAAAACATGATTCATAAAGAGGGAAAAAATAATTTAACTTCATGAAAATTTAAAACTACTGTCCTTATAAGTACACTTTTAAGAAGTTAAAAATGATGAGCCATGGACTAATAAAGGACTTATTTCTAAAATATAAAAAGAATTTTCAAGGTTTGAAATAAGAATATAAACAAGTGGTTAAAGATGAGCAAAAGAGGTATGAACACACAAAGAAAATATACAGGTGTAAACTTATTTGATATCATGAGTCATTAGAAGATAAAATTATAACACTGAAATACCACTATCTACCAGTTCAAATACCTAAATTCAGGGGGCAAAAATAGTTGATCATATGAAGTGTTTGTAAGGATATAGAGGAATTAGAACCCTTATACATTCCTGATGGGAATATAAAATGGTACAACCACTTTGGTACAATCATATAAAATATGATCAAATAGTTGATCATATGAAGTGTTTGTAAGGATATAGAGGAATTAGAACCCTTATACATTCCTGATGGGAATATAAAATGGTACAACCACTTTGGAAAACACTTCGACATTTTCTTCAAATGTTAAATATTCATCTACCATATGATCTAGACATTTCATTCTTAGGTGTTTATCCAAGAGAAATAAAGGTATATGTCCATAAAAAGACCTCTTTACAAATGTTAATAGCATCTTCATCTGTATTAGGCCAAATGTGGAATCAACCTAAAAGCCTGTCAATATGGAATTGCAAAAATAAATTTTGGTGTGTCCATAAAATGGATTGGTGCTTAGTAGTTAAAAGGAATGAAATATTGATACATTCAACAACATGGATAAACATCAAAGTGATTGTTCTGAGTGAAATAATTTTGAGAAATGGGGACATGTATTGAATGATTTTATTGATATAAACCCCTAGAAAATGTAGATTGATCTGGAATGACAGAAAACAAGTAAGTGTTTGCTTGGGTATGTTCAGTTCAGTTCAGTTGCTCAGTCGTGTCCGACTCTTTGCAGCCCCATGGATTGCAGCATGCCAGGTTTCTCTGTCCATCACCAACTCCCAAAACCTACTCAAACTCATGTCCATTGAGTCAGTTATGCCATCCAACCATCTCATCTTCTGTCGTCCCCTTCTCCTCCTGTCCCCAATCCTTCCCAGCATCAGGGTCTTTTCCAATGAGTCAGCTCTTCGCATGAGGTGGCCAAAGTATTGGAGTTTCAGCTTCAACATCAGTCCTTCCAATGAACACCCAGGACTGATCTCCTTTAGGATGGACTGGTTAGATCTCCTTGCAGTCCAAGGGACTCTCAAGAGTCTTCTCCAACACCACAGTTCAAAAGCATCAATTCTTCAGCAGTTTCCTTTTCAGGATAAATTGATAGATGATGTATGATGGAGAGAGATGATTGATAGGTAGGAGACTGTGGATTTACAACAAATGAACACTCTTCCTTCTTACCTACTTAGCCATCACTGTAAACTCCGTCATATGGAAGGGACCTCCTTTTACAGAGGGGTCAGTGCCAAGGTGGATGGAGTCAGTAACCCTGCCTGAGGCTGTGAGGCTGGAGAGAGGTCAGTACCTGAGCCCTCTCACTATATCCCTCTGTCTGTGATACAACTGGAAGGGCTGGAAAGGGCTGAGAGGGAATCCTTCCTCTCCCACCCCCTGATGCCCAGAGCTTTGTCACTCTCCAAAGACACTTCACAGAAGCCCCATATTTCTCATTTAACCCCTGTACAGACTCAACCACGGATACCCAGGATCATAACATGAATGTGTGGAAAGTTCAGAATGTTCTCAGCGTATGATGCAGCAAATCTGCAGGGAGATTTTAGTTCATTTTGTGGCACTTCTGCTGTTCTAACAAGATATACAATAGCACTGAACTACTCATCAGATGATTTCCAGGAACAAAGCACTTTGTGGATCTATTAGGAAGCCATGGGGTCAACGCCTAATGCTTCTGCACGCAGGAGTTTGAGCCTGGCAGTTTCCCATTCTGGCCAGGCTCTAAGGGAAAGAATAAGGCTTTTAGTTTGGGAAAAAGTCAGAAGAAACAGTTATAAAATTTCATAATGACAAATAGTGTTCCTCTTATCTTATTAAACTCCCAAAACTTTTATCACTGAACATCACTCTTGACTTTGAAAAGCTAGGCTAAAATAATTATCTGGGGGTTCTTTATTTTGAAGTCAAGATTGAACAAAAAAATAAAATAAAATAAGGTTGTAGAGCAGAGAAAAAATGTCTCTGAAAACTTAAACCAATGGATACTAAAATTTCTCTAGCAAAAGAAAGAAGAGCAAAATGATGAGTTCACTGTGGTTAATTGTATTAATGTGGTATGTCTGAATAGAATAGTTAATTGTAAGGAAAACTGCCTGTAAGCTCAAGAAAGATTCTTGGTTGATTCTCTGTCCCTTTCTCTCTTTCTGCCTCCCCCTTGCCTTAAAATCCATTTTATCTTATTTTTTTTAAACAACTAAAACTGACGGTTAGAGGTAATCTAATAAAGAAGTGAAAGATGCTCAGTCGTGTCTGACTCTTTGTGACCCCATGGACTATACAGTCTATGGAATTCTCCAGGCCAGAAAACTGGAGTGGGTAACCTTTCCCTTCTCCAGGGGATCTTTCCAGCCCAGGGATTGAACCCAGGTGTCCTACATTGCAGATGGACTCTTTAATCAGCTGAGCCACAAGGGAAGCCCAAGAAACTGGAGTGGTAGTCTATCCCTTCTCCAGCAGATCTTCCTGACCCAGGAATCGAACCGGAGTCTCCTGCATTGCAGGCGGATTCTTTACCAACTGAGCTATCAGGGAAGCTCCAATAAAGAAATAAAGTGCTACCTAATGAAGAAAGTGGTAGCCTACTATAGAATTCTAGAGAAATCAGATGAATAACAAAAAAGAATTTGGATTATATTTAATTTTTAACAAGCAGGATATCACATTACCAAAGTTTGAAAATATTACAAAGTTTACCCAGATGCTTGTAATATTATTAAATTGTCAAGTTAAATGACAGAAAAGTGAATTTTTGTCCATTTAAAATAAGAGGGTTTTGGAGGCACTGAGCATTCTTTGTGTAGAGGTGAGGGCGAAGAGGCTGTATTGCATATTTTGCATATTTGCATCATAAACAAATTACATACTCGTCCAATGCAAATTTTGATGAATAAATATTTCTACAAGTATATATGACAGGTCCTTCTGGATAAGATCAATGGGTCTTCAAGTACATTCTTCATATCAAGTTGTAGAACCAAGAGGCTAGTTTTGGGCAGTCCAATAACTTCCATGATTATATCATTGAAATCTAGAAATACATCTTTGGTTCCATTTTAGTAAAACAATGAGGAGCTACTATTATCTATGATTGTATATAAATCCTCTTGAATATTTATATATTAATTATTTTATGCCATCGTTACAGTCCCTAGGGTTCAAAGAAAGGCACTTGCTTATAAATTATTAAACTAATACGGTAAGCTCTTTAATTTAGGATCTCATTTAATTCTCACAATAACTGTGTGTTAAGTACTCTTACCATTCTCTTTCTACAGATAAATCTGAGATATTGACAAGGTAAATAAATTTCCCAGGATTACAAAGCTGGCTGATGCTTTGTAATCAGGTAATGAATTCAGATATTATGATTGTAATAGTCTACATGCTTAATCAAACCTGTTAGTCACTCAGTCATGTCCGACTCTGCAACTCTGTGGAATGTAGCCTGCCAGGCTCCTGTGTCCATGGAATTCTTCAGGCAAGAATACTGGAGTGGGTTGCCATTTCTTTCTCCAGGGGATCTTCTCGAACTGGGGATAGAAGTCTGGTCTTCTGCATTGCAGGCAGATTCTTTACCATCTGAGCCACCAGGGAAACTACATGCTTAACTACTACCCGGCATTGCAGAAATGATTTCTCTGGACTGATTTTCTGAGATTTGAGGAAAAGTTGTGTGTTCATCCTACATATCATCATAATGTTATGGAAGGAAAGATCATCACTGTAAATAATCAACAGTGATTCACTAATTGGCTGTACTACTAAATATATTCATTTTCAGGCATGAGTCTGGCTTTGAAAACAGATCAATTTTTTTTTATTTTCATCTTTACAACAATGTAATTATAAATTGTCATCATCGGCAGCATCGTCATCACTACCCTTGTGATTTTGTTTAGAACTTTAGAATTTATTTATGGTGAGCCCTGTAGAAGGAACTGTAACTATGTCCCTTTGTTCAGTGTTAGGCTTTAAATTTAAATAAAACTTTAAATGGAACAAATTTAAATATAATCATGTTGATAAAATTAAGAGATGAATACAGAAAAATATTTGGAAGGTGTCATCGGCAGGGTAAGTTTGTTTATAAAGATGTTATAAAGATATATCAATAAAAAAGACATCTCTTTGTCTTCAGGTCTTAACTTTTACTTGTTCCACAACCATATCCTCTCACTGGTAGAATGTTGAAACTCAGCGATGCTATGTGTGTGGTTCAATAGCTCCTAAAACTATTTACTTAAAGTAACAATACTTTCCACTGTGCATTGTAAATGAAGGACTGAAATGAATGTAGTACCATTGCATTTAATTGGAAGATTTAGTCAGGCAGGCAAGAAAATCCCCTAACCAGAAATAGCGACATGTGGGCTAGAGTTGTAGCCACTAGTAATTGCTTAATGGTACAGAGAATCCCGGTGAAAAGCCCGCGAGATAGTCTTACTATTAGTGTAAACCAAATTCAAAGCTTTGGTTTGCTTGCTTGGGCATTATGTGCACTTATGAGATTAGATTAATGATAGTCCAAACGGGTTCTGTTATGGCAAGTACAATCTTAATGTTTCATGGCTTTAACCATATTATTTCAGCAAGTCCCAGGTCTTAAATGAACCTCATTATTACAATCTAAGTAACTTTGAATGAATTCAGCCCCTTAACAGAGAATGTCTGTCTCTTCCAATTCCCCCATTTCGCCTGTGATCCTATAACCCCATGAACTCAGAACTTGTAGTAACCCTACATTGCATTCTTTCCTGGAAAGGCCAGGGCTAGTCCAGTTCTTAGGACTCCATGGCTCCATTTATATCAACTCTTTTCTGCCCATTTCCACAGTTGTAGACATGCTTTAAACCTAGTCATTTCACTCCTGGTGGAGACTAGAAGCCTGCTGGTCAGCATCTAAGGTTGCAGACCCCAGGCTCTCTAGAGTTTTCAGTCACAAGCTGTCATATTTCTTTAACTGTGACACTTATAAGGCACAGACTCAATGGTCTCTTCCATCATATTGTAACTCATAAACTTCTCTGAATAATAAGTTAACTTCATGTTTGCTTTACATACTTTGTTAATCTGCCTCACCCTTCCCATGGATCCATACCTGTCATGATCTATTATTAATAAACTTCCCCAGATCTGAAATCCAAGTGACCCCTTTGAACTTTTCTTTCATGCCCCAGCCAATCACCAAGTCCCACATGGTATTTCTTCATACTAATCCCTGCCTTTTCATGCCCGCCATGTTCATAGCACTTCAAGTCTGCAACGCTTTATACCTATGTAATGATAGTGATTTCTGGGATGGCCTTTTGGACTCAGCTCTCATCTCCTAATTGTGTACTGATACCAGTACAAATTTCCAAAATAGAAAAATAAACAAACAAAACAAGAAAAATAAGATCTTAAAGCATTCAGATTTAACAACAATTTCTCACAATGTATATATGATGCAGGTTTTTCCCACCTGAAAAATACGCACAAGAGAGCCTGAGAGACACAAGTGGGACAGGTTTGTTTGGAAAGTCAAGAGGAAGTATCAGTATATGAACCAGACCTTGGGGCCTGTGTAGACTCTTTCAATTCTATCATTAGCCACCCCCATCTCTTAAGTAGGGCTTCCCCGATGGCTCAGCATTAAAAGAATCTGCATGCAATGCAGGAGACCCCAGATATGTGGATTTGATCTTTGGGTCGGGAAGATCCCCTGGAGGAGAAAATGGCAACCTGCTCCGGTATTCTTGCCTGGAAAATCCAATGGACAGAGGAGCCTGGTGAGCTACAGTCCATAGTTTCACAGAGTCAGACATAACTGAGCAGATACACACACACACACACACACACACACACACACACACACACACACACACTCTTAAATTCCCTTCTTTAAAGCAGAACAGCCTCATCAAGGAGGCACTATATAAGATTTCTTTATCTTATTGTAAGCTGCAGCTAAAAAAAGCCTAGGGTATGCAAAAATATAAAGTTGAAAATGATTGTCTAGCAACTAGAAGCTGTTCAGACAAATATTACATCACTGAATCATACATAGTATGCTTTCAAGGATGATTTACTGCTATGAGGAAATGTTCATGATATAGTGTGTTAAAAATGAAATTAATTATAATAGTCATGTTAGTACTGAGACTTCACTGATTGCTCAGCCCTTTACCCGCATTCCTTTTTTTAGACATTCACTGCAGAGGCAAGATAGAAAACTGTTTAAAACTGAACATTTTTTGGTTTGTGTGCTTTCAAAATTTTTTAAATGAGACTCTTTATTTATCAGAAAACTATTATTTCAGAAAGCTAAATATTAATCCAAGTTCAAACATGATTAGTCATCCCATTTATATATCTTTGCAACCTTGCTAGTGTCCTTAAAGGATTATTAATTGCACTCCATTCTTATCATGGGTGCAATCTACTAGAATATATATCCCTTATTAAACTGTAAGTTTCTTGAGGGGAGAGCCATGTTTGTGTCTCATTGCAATGTTGGGCACAGTAGAGCTTCAAGGAACATCCACAGGGACAAATGATCTTGATGATAGGAAAAGGCTGTGTTTTCTAAATATTCTACAATTAATAATCAAATAGCTAGCAAGGAAAACAAATATTATTTTTTTTAAAAAAAGCAACTTGACAGTGTCTAATAAGAAATATAAAGAAGAACATAGTCAAATAAGCCAAATATCCCCATTAGATTATTACTCTCATTAACAATGTTGATATTTAATTAAAATATAAAGAACACATGCATGATTTAAAAACTCGAAACTACCAAAGTAAAAAGTAAAAGCTTCTCTCTCAACAAACCCCACCCAAAACTCAAATGCAACTAGAATATGTAATTTCTTATGACTTCTTTCAGAGACTATGAACAT
Source organism: Okapia johnstoni (assembly GCA_024291935.2). NCBI lineage: Eukaryota > Metazoa > Chordata > Mammalia > Artiodactyla > Giraffidae > Okapia > Okapia johnstoni. The sequence continues at coordinate 9,690,066 of CM044326.1, forward strand.
TCATGGATGTAGTCATTTATGCAATATAAGCACATATATATATATGTGTGTATTTATACATAATAGTAGATATAAAATATATGTGAAATACATATGCATGTGTTTATATGTATACCTAATGAAAAATGTCATATGTGTATAAGAAATCATATTATATATACCACAGTCCCTTTGATTTTTTAACTTAATATGCCTAGGGATCTTTCTACTCATAATTTAACACTATTCTATTGACAGATATTCTGTTATCAAAGTTATTTTTTCCAAGCATCTTTGCAAAAAGATGTGTATTTATGGCACACAAGTATAAATTGCATATGGAAGATTATATGTATGTATATGCTTATATGTGTGTGTGTGTGTGTGCGTGTGTGTGTGTGTGTGTAACTTATATAACCTCTAGAAAAGTATTTATTTTGAACTTGGAGACACATCAATACATTTTTCTCCAGAAAGTCTGGAGGAGGTGATAAGCCTGCCTCCAACCTCTCTAGTTCTGGAGAGAAACCAATCTTAGCATTTAGTTCATCAAAGAGATGAGAAATGGTAATCTGTCATCACTTCACTTTGCAATTTTTAAAACTATAAGTAAAATTGAGACACTAAATATATTTTTGTATGTATTTCTCCAAATTGTTTTCTATTTTTTAATCAATTTATTTGAGCTTTTATAAATGACAAAAATAGACCTTTGTCAAATGATGAACACAGTCTTTCCTAGGTTGGCTTTGATGGTCAGCCTTTTAAAAGTTGCAGTATTAGTTTTTGTTGTCATGCAGAATATTTTTAGTCAAGTATATCTACCATATTTTATCATATCTGAATTTTGTGTTTATTAGGAACATTTACCCACTCCTGGATGAAAAACAAATTCACACATGCTTTATTCTAAATGGTTTATTTACTGATTTATGAATCCTGATTTTAAAACCTTTTAATCTTATTTATATTTATATATTTGGTATATGGGATTCCCAGGTGGCTCAGTGGTAAGGAATCTGCCTGCCAGTGTAGAAGACAAGTTGTTTAATCCTAGGTTGGGAAGATCCCCTGGAAGCCAAAAATGTCAACCCACTGCAGTACTTTTGCCTGGAATGTCCCGTGGACAGAGAGGCGTGGTGGAGCCTGGCAGGCTACAGCCTGTGGGGTCCCAAAGAGTCGGACGTGACTGAGCAACTGAGCACACAACAACACACAGCATACGTTTGATATATAGAAGGTTTGGCAAAGTCAGGAATCTTAGGTTGGCTCATGTTTTTGCTTTTCCATATAATTACCTGGTCTCCTCCCTCCCACTCCCTCCACCCACAACCCCGACCCTCAGATGCTCCACAGGTCCTCTCCTAAGGGAACAGCTTGAGGGAGTAGCCTCGGAACCCTGGTTGCCGCACCTGGTATTTACCCACTTTGCTCACTGAGGTTCCATTGTCAAGGTTGGTGTCTCAGTGACGTATCTTCCTCTAGTAGGGGCCACACTAAGGGGTTCTGAGGACTCACTCCACAGAAACCACGCATCAGAGAAAGCCTGGATTGTTTACTTCCCTCGGGAGTTTTCACTCCTCATAAAGGCAAGTGGTGAAAGACTTGGCCTTCTCCCTTAACCGTGAAGAGGGCTGGAAGGAACTGCCTTGCGATCTCCCACAGCGCCTCTTTGTATGCAGCTCTGTAGCTTCCTGGCTCCAGAGGATGCCAAGCAGCCTGGGGAGCTCTGGGGCTTCCTCCAACGTCTCCCGCCCCCTTCATTTAGTGATGTGGATATTTGGACGCTTCCGGCCAACAGCCCTTTCCACAGGGTGAGCGCGGCTGACAGAATTTTGTCCTTGCTTGTTTGTTTTCATTCTTCTCCTATGGCGACGTTGGAGGGTGGGAGTGGGAAACTTTTGAGATCTGGTTTTACTCCCCTATCTTAAATAACAGGAAGTTCAAACTATTGTAATCATTTTTAAATCATCCACTGTCATGGGAAAATGGCTAAAATAAATAGCCCGCAGTGTTCGCTTCTGTAAAGAAGATGGTGTCTCTTGAGAAAAGATCATTAAAATCCAAGAAAACGTTCAAAAGGAAATTTTGATCAATGTTATGAATTGATCCATACTAATACAGGAGAACTGCTTCTCACTTAAATCTTCTTTGGAAGCAACAATTCTTATCAAATTCTTCAAAAGCCACTTAAACTTGAAAGGATATAACATTAATCCTTTTTGCCCCTGCTTCCTATCACTGGCAGAAGCAAAATTTAAAAAAATTATGAATCTAGAATACTAATACAACAATGCAATCCCTGTATTTTCCCCCCATGGCAATTCAACAGCTGTTCTATGGGAATCAAGCACATTTACCATTGAAACAATATGGAAAATTAATAACTCTGAGCACAAATTAGATCCCTGCTTTACCTATGAGTTTCCAGGCTCAAATATGATTTTAAATATAGGTAAACAGGCTTTAAACAAATGTCACAGACTTGTATTGCTCTAGGAATGCATTGACAACTTTGAGTATTCCAGCTTTACATTTTTCCCAGTCAGATTCAAATAATCATCACTGGAATTCTCTTCTTTTCCCACTTCTCAGCATTCTTGATTTTTCTTCACATTTTCACAAAGCTGATATAATCTAAGGTGGGGGGGCGGGCGTGGGGAAAAGCATACATGGATCTCTTTCCAACATTTAGGTTATGACTCTTAATAGAAGCTTCATGTTTTTGACCCACAGAAGATCTGTGGAAGATGCCCTCCAAGATAAATTTTTTTCTGAGCCTCCAAAGATGAAAGACTCCTACAAGAGGGATAAAATTTGCCTCAAGCTTTCCAACTGTGCTATCCAGGTTCCTTACTTGTGTACCATTCCAGTTAACTGTAGTCAAGTCCACCAAGCAGAATCACCACCCATAACCTTGTCTGCCATTTAGAAAATGACTTCCCAAACCACAGAGAGTTAATTTGGAACACACCTTTCCCTACAAGGGTTTGTTTCTATTTCTGAAGAGTCCAAGGTGGTGATAACCAGAGCAATATCTTTTCTGACACTGATATTTCTGTTATAAAAATATAACAAAACCTCAAAACTCAAAACACAGATTTCCGCCCCCCCCCCCCAAACTTCCCATACAAGGTCTCAAACTACAGCCCTGGGCCCGTGGGTTCCTTGGGAGCTACCAGATTGTGCAATGTACTATCACAGGATGTCAGATGAGAGCCCTGCTCCAGTCACATCCAATAAGTAATCTGGCATGAAGAAAAGTTAACTGAATTAGTGGCCAACTGGGACACTTGGTGACCTACTCTTTAGGAACTAAGTCCTCTGAACTTTTCCATTCGGCTTTGCCTTCATACTTTAATAGGGACCGAATCCCCATTAACAATTGAGCAGCGACAATAAGTGCCATCAGGAAAAGGAAATTCAATTTTCGTGGGGGATGACAGCCTTACCTTTTCGCGCTTAATTGGCCGTATTGTCTCCAAAAGTTAATTGGTTACTTAGTCCAGGTAGTTAGTAAAATGTTTAGCTGCGTCAAAAAGCTCAGGCTCCCACTGTTAATGGGGCATGAAATGGAATGTTTGATACTGCAAATAAAATCAGTGATATTCAAGGATGTTATGGTAGGTAATGCCTTGAAACTGCCATTTAATGGGTCCTGGAAGATTAGGGTAGTGTCAGCCGGAACCGCCCGGTCTCTTTTCTGACATTGTTAGTTGCCTCTTCATTTACTTAACGGCTGTCTGCACTGATTACATAGGCATAAAACTCCCCACAAAAAAACAACAGAGACACGCTCTATTAGCAGTCCAATTAGAACTATTTGCATATTACAGTTCATTTCTGCTTAAGTGAATCCCTAATACAACTTTAGGGAAAAAAAAATTCTATTGTGTCATTTGAAAGAAAGAGAAAAGACTTAAAGGTGATCTCTCTCTTCCTCTTCCTTTCCTTTTCTCACTTGATCCTTTTTCCTTTTCTCTCACTTTCTCCCTTCCACCTCAAACATTTATTATCTATCTTGGGTAGAAAGAAGAAAATAAAAACTTTAAGCTTGAGACAGTTTTGTCGATGTTCCTGAAGAGGAAGACATCCTTGTGGTCATTCAGTCCTACAAAAATGCAGAGTGCTGTCATGCCAGGGGAATGCTTCATTTAGAGAAATGAGTCTCCTTTTGAGAGATGTCTCCAGTTTGTTTGACATCCGCTATTGCTTTAAATTTTCAAGCAAGCAGTTCACATCTGTAGCAACGTCCCTGGTGAGTCAGAGCCCTTTATAATGGCCTCGGTGTCACCTACCTACCCAATCATGGAGAACAGAAACAGGATTCCAGTGTTTGCCTCTGCACCTCTCAAGGTTCCAAACATAGTAAGGCTGGTGGGTGTTCAACTGCACATGAGGTTAACACATGAAACTGATTCCTTTTCATACAGGTGAAGACTGTGGTTAACCTGGCTGAAGCCAGACTAGAGATCTTACTCTTTCAGAAGCGTCTCTTCTTTTCCAAAAGGTCTTTCTAAGTAATAGCATCGCTTGGTGGCTATTTAGAAAGGCACTGAGTGCTCAGTTTCTCAGCCATGTGTGATTCTTTGAGGCCCCGTGGACTGTAGCCCACCAGTCCATGGGGTTTTCCAGACAAGAATACTGGAGTGGGTTGCCATTTCCTACTCCAGGGGATCTTCTCAACCCAGGGATCGAACCCATGTCTCTTATGTCTCCTCCATTGGCAGGAGTGCCACTTTATCACTAGCGCCACTTGGGAAGCCCATCTCTAGGACACTAATGAATTAAAAACAGTGTGCTTTCTTAAGCTGATGCTGTGAGAATGCATGGAGTATTTTAAGAGAGCAAGAAAAGCTTACAGCAAATGTTTTTAAGATGTTCCATAGACGTTCATATTATTCCCAACTCTCCTTAAGTCCTGTGAGTTAACAGGAGACAGAGAGATTGTAGAGATGGCTCTTAGGCTGCCAAGGAGCTATTTTTTGGTATTGGAAAAGGGCCTATCGCACTTTAGGAGAGAGAACACAATGACTGGGGACTGGGTGTGACAGCGGGTCCAGCGGTTGCATAAAAAGGCACCTCCCTGAACAGGGGTGAGAATGCAGACGCCAGGTTAGGAAGTTTAAAAGCACTCAGGATCTTACATAAGTCACTACTGCTGACCCCCACTGATGGCTCTGCAACCTCTTGCTGAACATTTTATTCAGAATGAATAAATAGCTCCTCCAAGTATATAAATTCAGGGACACAGGACTAGAAACCACTCCTAAAGCATCGGGACTTGACAGCAGAAAAGCAAAGAGCCTGAGAGGGAGAGAACACTTTCATTTGGGGAATTACTGTGACCGTGAACTTCATCGGGCTGGCATGCCCCTCTTTAAATAAAGCCCTGGGTCCCCTCCAGGGTTCAGTGCGTGGCCCTGCATTTTCCCAGACCTAAGATCAGTGAAGGCCTCCACATCTGATCATTGATTTGCCACCTCATCCCGGACAGATTTGAAGATGACACGTGCATGGGAATGAAGTGCAGCCATTCGGTTGACACTGGGGATGGCTTCTTACAAGAGCCCAGGGACACCGTCGATGTCCACATGCCAATGTAAATACCATCAGTGTGTTTTCAAAGCCTCCACCAGCCTATTCTCTTTTGCCTGCCACCCTCACTTCAGAGGTCAGCCCACCACCTCTACGACTATTCAGATTCGCCAGTTGATGGAAGAGTTCAGGAGCTGATCACAACAAACAGGGGAACAGGGACGGGGAATATGGAAGGTGATGAAAAAGCTATTCAAGAAATACCAGCGATTTCTAAGGAGTCCCTTTTTTGTTGTTTTTTGTTTCACATCTCATCCGCTGTTTTAAGTGCAACACGTCCACAATTGTATGAAAACGCGCAAAGGAGAGACAGCAACAAAAATAAGAGCCAGGGAAGCCCAGAGCAGCGTAAACAAACCAAACAAAAAAGCCGATCAGAGGGGAAGGCAGAATCCTCCATCTGTCATTTTCAATTCTTTTCACCCCATGAGTGGCGACGCAGTGTGAAACGCGTTGGCGCTGGCTGCCACAGGTATTGTCTGGATGCCCCGTTGGGTCCTCCGTGCCCTCCCTCCTGCTTCTCTGCTGCTCTCATCAACGCTGCCGCCAGATGAGCACCAGCAGAGGCGGAGGCTGACATGCCGGCCCGTTGCCTCGGCGCGTGGCCCTGCCAGTGGTGGCAAGACCGTGCCAGAGACGGTGAGCCAGGCAGCCGGAGACACGCACTTTCGCCCCTGGAAGCAGGCTTTGCACCCCGCCAGGAAAATGGCTCTCAGGAAAAGCACTGTCTGCTAGTAAAATGGACTAAATCAGTAAACAGTGATTAAGGCTCTGGCTCCGGCTGACTGTTGTCACCACCTCAGACACATGGCTGCTTCTCCTTACACACACACACACACAAACACACACACACCCCAAAGGGGGAGGGAGGATCCTCAGGATGGCCAAAGCTGAGGGAGGGAAGTGAGAAGTTAGGCAGAGAGAAGGATTCATGTTCCTTCCAGGCGAGATGCTTTCTTATCCTGAAAAATAAAATGAATATTTCAGGATCTTCATTTCCCTCCCCGCCCCCTCTTTTTTTTTTTTTTTCATTTTGGATGTGTGATGAGAATTGCCTTTCTAAATAAAATATCAAGTCATGAAGGTAAGCAGGCGTTTGTCCAGTTCCACATCCCCTCCTTCTTTGTCTGGTTCGATACTATTCATAACACAATCTCAATTCTTCAGATATGTGGGATAAATCAGAAGTAGCATTTAAAAACGTTGATGTGTGCTGTTTAGTAGAAGCATGTCATTTCACTGAGTTGCCTTCTTAAGCCAGAAGAATAAATTCCATATGCACAAGTATACATTGGCATCAATCCATCTATTTATAGATAGAGATAGATACCATATATGTCTATTCATGAGGCTTTCCTGGTGGCTCAGCAGTAAAGGGCTTCCCTTGTGGCTCAGCTGGTAAAGAATCCTCCTGCAATGCAGGAGACCTGGGTTTGATCCCTGGGTTGGGAAGATCCCCTGGAGAAGGAAAAGGCTACTCACTCCATTATTCTGGCCTGGAGAATTCCATGGACTGTATAGTCCATGGGATCCCAAAGAGTTGGACACGACTGACCAACTTTCACTTTCACTTTTCTTCAGCAATAAAGAATCTTCCTGCAATGCAGCCAGAACAGAAGACACCAGGTTTGATCTCTGGGTCGGGAAGATCCCCTGGAGGAAGGCATGGCAACCCACTCCAATATTCTTGTGTGGAGAATTCCATAGACAGGGGAGCCTGGCAGTCCATAAGGTTGCAAAGAGGTGGACACTGAAGCGACTGAGCATACACACATATCTATATATGGATACATATATTCACTATATATAATATCTATCCTGTTTTTAATCTTTTTACAACTCTCTAACCACTATAATTGGAAACGCATTAGGTTTTTATCAAAATGTTTTCACGTGGTACATACTCACTGTACCAGCACTTTGAACCAGAGAGAAGGGGGATTGGAACTCTAGAATACAGGAGTATAATTCAAAAACACTCTTGACAACCGGGAGAAACGGTCAGAAACAAGCAGAATTGGGTCTTCTGAGCGCAGTCCCAAACACCACAGAAGAAAAAGCAATGAACAGTACAGAGACAGAATCTAGGTCTCATAGTTGCCAACAAGCTGATCATGAATTAGAAATGTGAACCAGGAGAAGCTGGTGGATTCATGAAAAGTTACTGCACCATGGCCAGCTCCTAGAGGAGATTGTATTTAGCCTTGTGCTTGTGCTGTGCTTAGTCACTCAGTTGTGTCCTATTCTTTGCGACCCCATGGACTATATAGCCCACTAGGCTCCTCTGTCCATGGGGATTCTCCAGGCAAGAATACTGGCGTGTGTTGCCATGCCCTCCTTCAGGGGATCTCCCCAACCCAGGGATTGAACCCAGGTCTCCTGCATTGCAGGCGGATTCTTTACTGACTGAGCCATCAGGGGAGTCCTAGACAACCTTAACTTGGTTCAGAGTGGGATGGTTCAAATTTGCTTATGAAGAGTCAAGGAAGTGGGATTTCTTTTAATCTAAAGGAAAAGAAAAATATGGCAAAAATTTAATGTGTTCACACAGGGAGATGAGAGTCCTCAAAAGAAATTACCAAATATTTGCATAGATTCTCTCCCAAATGTCTCAAAAACAAGAGTTTTGTTAATAGCAACTCAGGGGTTTTTTTTTTGTAGTCAACTTTGAGGGTCATAGCATCTCACATTTGTGGTGACCTCTACAGCAAAGCTAACATGGTTCAGAAATGTCTCTGAGTGCTGTAAACCAGACACACTCAGGGAAGGGGAAAGGAAGAAATGAGGGGGAAAATCCCAAGATGGGGAAAAAAAAAGAGAGAAAGGAGAGGTTAAGTTTATTTGTGGATAGTCGGCTAGTAGACACTGCTAAAGTGAATGCAGGGATCTTGATTTATTTGACCCAGACTTGTCAGTGGGATGTAATAACAACAGTAATGGCAATAATAATAATAAGGAAGAAGAGGGAGGAGGGGAGAGGAAAAAGGGGGAGAGGGGGAGAAGGAGGAGAAAGGGAAATAATATCCATAACCATGCTAAACGTTTCTTGGTCATTAACAATCATTGATATCCATTTTGATCACAAGGTAACTGTGTCCTAGGAAAGTGCTTAATTAACTTACTAACCTGCTCTCTCTAGGACTTCCCAGATGGTGCAGTGGCAAAGAATCCACCTACTAATGCAGCAGACACAGGTTTGATCCCTGGGTAGGGAAGATCCTCTGGAGTGGGAAATGGCAACTCACTCCAGTATTCTTGCCTGGGAAACTTCATGGACAGAGCAATCTAGCAGGCTACGCTAAGAATCAGACAAGACTGAGGGGCTGAGCACCATTCTTTCCAGGGATTTTTGACCAGCATTTAATCACTTCCCTGTTAACAACCAAAGTATTGAGAAAATTCTCTCCATGTAGGCAAATCACTGAACCATTGTAAGGTTTATTATTTCCGAGTCTAAACTGTTTGTGTCTATTGAAAGTGGTGGTTAGAGTCTCAATAATTACAGAAGCACTCGGAGCTGTGAGGCCACTGTTTGACTATAGTCATTGCTGTGAGCATGTTGTGAGCATATATGTGTGGACCAGCTGTGGAGTTGGCTGGACTCAGTGAACACCGAAACTGCAGAGCTTGCCTGGGAACCCAGAAGTCCCCTACGTGAAGTCACAGCACCCTAACACATAACAAGACCCCATCCCCCATCCCCACCCCCAATAGATTGTAACCCTTATGCTGGGGTATACTCAGTGTTCTTGGGCTTCCCTGATGGCTCAGATGGTAAAGTGTCTGCCTACAATGTGGGAGACCTGGGTACAATCCCTGGGTTGGGAAGATCTCCTAGAGAAGGAAATAGAAACCCACTCCAGTATTTCTGCCTGGAAAATCCCATGAATGGAGGAGCCTGGTAGGCTACAGTCCATGGGGTTGCAAAGAATCGGATGTGACTGAGCGACTTCACTTTCTTTCACTTTCATCCTCAGTGTTTGGAGGGTATCCTGATGGTCTGCTCTTTGAATGAACCCTCCTGTGGCCAGAACAGGGATGAGCACTTGTCTTAAACCTCTCCAATCCTTCATCAGGCTACGGTGGGGAAGGGACCCACTCTGCCACTCTGGTCATAGCTTAGGAAACTGGCTGTGGTGTGTGTGTGTGTGTGTGTGTGTGTGTGTGTGTGTGTGTGTGTGTGTGTGTGCACGTGCGTGCAGGTGTATGTGTGTGAGAGAGGAAGGGAGCTGGGGGAGGGGAGAGAGAAATGGTATAGTAACCTTTCCAGAGAATTTTAAAGGTATTTTTATATTTTCATAAAATAAACATTGCAGAATTGCCCTAAGTAAACACCACCCTGAATATTAGCCCCCTTTTTGAACCATGAGGGCTTCCCTGATGGCTCAGACTGTAAAGAACCTGCCTGCAGGAGACTCAGGTTCGATCCCTGGGTCAGAAATATTCTGTAGAGAAGAGAATGGCAATCCACTTCAGGATGCTTGCCTGGAGAATTCCATGGACAGAGGAGCCCGGTGGGCTACAGTCCGTGGGGTCGCAGAGTTGGACAGGGCTGAGTGATTAATACTTGCACTTGCACTATGCACTGTTTCCAGTGGTGCTTGTGGTAGTTCAAGGGTGCCTCTTATCAGCATTTGGAAGCCAGATTACAGCCTCATTACTGCAAGTCATTGCTTTCTTTTACATATAGTAATAGTATTATGTGTAGTATATCATATATATTGTATGTATATTGCTCATATGTATACATATGTGTGCTGTATATATATACAACATATAGCATACATTTGTCATATTATGCCAAGTGCATGTCTATAAATATATATGTATGTATATATTTTATTCAAGAAAATGAAGTAGATTATATCAATTCTAATTCCCCAAAATCTGCCTTTATTGTAATTGGTATCTCCATTGGTCTCGGTATTAACAGACAAACCCTGTTCACCCTCCCTCTTTATTAGGGAGAACATTTCTCATTAAAATTATATATTTGAGAAATTAGTAAAGAAGTTAGAAAGTATCATAAGGTGATAACGTAATGGAGTAAAATAGACTCCAACATCTCTTTACTCCCATTGCTTTTGCCTTTATTCATGGATAATTGGTGATGTAAATCATTGTTTAAAAGGTTTTAAAAACATTTTAGAAAGCATTTTGTTCTTGAGAAGTTCATTTGGAAATCTACAATGCCATCACAAATTTAGTGAAAACACCCTTTGCAAATATGTTTATATTGATGCTATTTGCAACCTGGCAGGATAATGCCATTTCTGCAAATAGCCAATGGAAGTGGGTTGTGATAATTTTCTTCATCTTGTTAAACTTCCTCCTCTCTCAGAGTGTAGGTATGATCAGAGGTAGGGGTGGTATTATCCTGCTATGTAATCTACATGGGTCCCAAATCCAAGCAAAAACAGGGCATTTGCTATGTGAACTTATCATCAAAACAAGACTCCTTCTGATGATTGCTACTTGAATCCCCTCCCATAGACATTTGGAGTTGCCACTGTTCTACAAACCCATCAACAACTTCTGATGTTAAGAGAGTCATAGTTGCTATACAAAATGAAAAGCACACCAGGACATTTACTAAATTTTCTAACACTTCTCCTCCCAAATATCAAAAGAACCAACTTGCAATGATCCCTTCACTAAATTTCCCTTTACCCTCAAACTCAACCTGACACAGCAGCTATTTAATATCAGTCTATCCTTCCCCCCCAAATAACCCAATCTGAGTCCTTCCTTTGAATTAAGGAGCTATCTTCAAAAAGTATTGCTGACTGTCAATGTCATTGAGGGAACAGTATACTTTAGTGGAAATGAAATAGGGGGAAAGGGAGAAGGCCAGAATCTTTAAAGAAAGTCTTAGCTGTAGAGGATAAAACATATTTGGTTAAAACTGATTAAGCCCAAGATGGCAGAAGATTGGACTTCCAGTCGACTGTGAGCCTCATTATGGGCTCATTGTAATGCTTTAGCTAAATGGCACATGCATAGGCACAATGACAGTTCTCAGGCCAAATATGAAAGGCCAAAAAGTGGGTGGTGGCCCAATTCTTGGAAACCCCTGCCCCTTCTCTAAAATAGTTGGGATAATCCTCCCACTCATTAAAGTGAAAGTGTTAGTCTTTCATTCCTGTCCAACTCTTTGTGACCACATGGACTATAGCCCTCCAGGTTCCTCTGCCCATGGGATTCTCCAGGCAAGAATAATGGAGAGGGTAGCCATTTCCTTCCACAGGGGATCTTCCCAAGCCAGGGATCAAACCTGGGTCTTCTGGCCTGCATTAGATTCTTTAGTGTCTGAGTCACCAGGGAAACCCCACTTATTAGCCTATGAAATTACCCAGCCTATAAAAACTAACCCCACCATATTTTTAGGCCTCTTGCCTTCTGAAATGGCCCACCTTCTGTCTGTGGAGTATGTTTCTTTCCTGGCCACCCTCACTTTGCAATATGACTGCATACCATGGGGCCGCTCTCACACTTTGAAACAGACTGCAATCTGTCTATGGAATGTGTATCTGTAAATAAACCCACTACTTACTTATCACTTTTTACCTCACTGAATTTTTTATGCAATGTGACATAAAGAGCCTGAGCTTCATTAAGTCCTGAGACCAGGTGTGTGATTTCATTTTAAAGACAGTGGGTTCAAGCCCCAATGTGAGTTGTGTGGTTTTAGCAGAAGCATGAACATTGAAATGATTCAATTGCTGATTCTAATACTATTAGCTGAGTGAATTTATAGAACTAGCTTGATCCGCCCAGTGTTCAGATTCTTTAACCACAATATAAAAGTGATAGCAGTAAATGAGCTAACCTTGTAAATTATAAAGTTACATATACATTTCATTATTATGTATTAATTTACATGTAACATCAAATAAAATAGTATGTTATTTTGTGTAATCAAAAACCTAAGGAAATGGAGAAGGCTAGGATTTCTTTCTTTCTTTTTTACTTTTTTGAGATATTACACAGAGAAAGAGGAAGGCAGAACCAACTGGAGCACTCTAGGTTAAGTTGTGGACAACTAAGGTATATGCAATCCAAGGCCACCTTAAACTCAGAGAAGAGAGAAAGTAAATAGAAACGGAAATGCACAAGAAAGATTGGATGCTTCTCAACTGGTCCAGCACCAAGCTTATTCACACTCCTAAATTATCCTGCTCTAAGGATTGTTGTACTGGGGGTCATTGTTCCTTGATGGTCAAAGTTTAGTGTTCTTTGCACCCAAGATGAATCAGCTCCATTAGGGAAAAGTGATCAGAAATAATTTTATTTGCTATATGTGTACCTCTGTTTATAGGAGTTACTCCTAGAAGAAAGCATTGGTGAACAAGAATTCTTCTAGTATGGTTGTGGCCTTTAATCAGAACAGCAGTTTGAAACTGAAACAGATAGTTTCAGACTGAAATGCAAATCAGATTCATGAACATACCCCCATATATTCACCACTATTTTCATCATTGATTAACCAGCCACATGACCTTTTCAGTAAGAGAAATAATTGGCAGTTTTAGCAAACAAAAAATTGATCCCATTACTCAGGATGAGAATTTTCCACCTTTTTCAAAAGAGATGCTTATTAAAGAGGTCAGTTTCTTTTTTTTTTTTTTCCTTTCAGGGTCATGCATATGTAAGTAAGCATGGCTATTATGTGCCATCTATGAGAATGGACGGGTGAGCCATAAACACAAACATTCAGACGCAGCCGGGTCTCCAGCGTTCCTGTTCGCCAATTACAGTAATGCTGATGACATATCTAGTTTAATGCACATGGCATTAAAGTAGTCCCCCTTTTTCTAGGAAAATCTAATTACACCAAACCCAAGCACTCAATCAAAGCTGTTATTCTGTGGCTAAACAGGCTGGCGTTAATGCAATTTGAGGAGATCCAGGCCGTGACTGGAAACGTCATGTATTAACAATATCTAATGGGGGCTCCCGTAGGTAAATGAATATGCTAACAAGCAAGATCACTGCTAAATCTAATATCTTTAAGCTGTTTAATTCCAAACAGTCCCTTAATAAATCAATTGACCGGGAGAGCTGATGCCCCTATCAATTATTCAAGAGGGCAAATAAATATTTCAGATGATTTGATAGGAAGGCTAGTCCCGGTCTCATAGAAAGCTTTGCATTTCATTAGCCTCTTGCTAAAAGTTTTATAATGAACAGAACACAGGTGGCATCCCCACTGCAGAAATGGGAACGGGAGAAGTAGAAGACTGGAGATCAAGACTCCCTTCATCACCGCACTACTCCATTATCCAGACTTTTCTTTTGTAATGTGAAAATTGGAGTCAAGTCCCCCAAAGAATTGTCATTCTCTGCAACCACAAAGGAAATTAAAATGATCAAAAGTATGTCATATTGCAAGGGTCTTAATTGTAATTCCTATTGGAAATGCAATTATCAGATACCAATATCACAGATATAATTTATGCAGTTCCACATCCAAATAGCCCTTCACCAAATATTTAATATTATCAATTCCATTCTCCAAAAGAAAAAACTGAGTTCCCCTAGTCATAAAGTGCTGACTAGGTCACCTATGTTTGAAAGCAGGCACTTTTTTTTTCAGTTTTAGAGACCATTATTCATATTGAAAGCATACATTCCTGTTTAACTTGATGTCTGTCTTTTGAATAATCTATTCCAGCTTCTGATCCTTTTTTACCAGAAAAAAAAAAGAAAGAAAAGAAAACCACATTAAAGTGATTAACATCATTTTCCTTAACGTGCATGTGAATATATGTGCACTTAAAATGAACTTATTAGAGAAAAGTTAGAGGGAAAAAATGAATGAAGTCAAGTTACCAAACCCTAGGATATAGGACAGGAAGAGGGTCCCCTATAGCTTCTTGGTTTTTATTGTGGGTGTAGTAACCCAGATTCTACTGGAAATGTTTGAAAACTGCTGAGGTCTTAAATAAGTATTCCCATATTATCTGTGAACGGGAAGAATTTTTTTCTATTTTCCCTTAAGCATTGGAATTGATCAAACAACTATTTGGTCAAATTTTGTGTGTGTGGGCCATGAAACTAAAATCGCATGTCATTTCTTAACAGCATTTTACAGTTTACAAATGTAAAATCTCAGTTAAATTACTGTAAGCATTATTGTTATGAGAAGTACGGTAAAGGAGAAAAAGAATTTAGATCACCTGAAAAATAAAACTTAATTGTCAGAAGGTTTGAATATAAAAACATTTGATGACTATTTTTCTAAATGGAAAAGATTCATATAAAAATCACTGAATGAGGATTTTCTGTGCAGGCAGTTATACTCTACAAAATACTCAATGAGCTATGAAAGAGACATTTCAGCTACAGAAAATCATAATTTAAATGTTAGATTTGTTCATTTTCAGCTTCGTGAATCAATAGAGGAAATCCTTTATATTATTCTTAAGTAAAATCTGGTCATGTTGAAAATCAGATTTTGGTATTTCCATTTACCAGAAATATCTTTTCAGGGAGCCATCTAATTAAATGTTTATTTGTTTAGTATTCTAAATCCCATCGGAATCATGAAGGATTTGAACAAGATGGCAGACTGAGCACATGAGGAAATATTCCCATTCTATCCTGTTCCCAGTAACTAGTCACTTCAGAAAGCAATTTTTTTTTAACTTAACTATATCTGAAAAAAAGAACAGAAACATACTACATCAGAAATTAAAAAGAAACCTGGAAGATGAAAGGCATGTGAAATTATATTAAGGAAGGAGATAAGAACCAGAAATCTATCAAGAAACAATGATGTTGAAGGTGGTATTATCTCCTGGGTTACTCCAAAATGAAATGCAAAAGAGACATCCCATGGAGTGATGCTTTTGTTATCACATCAGGAGGGTTCAGGGAACCAAGCTCACTCCAACTCTCAATCTTTCTGAAGGCACTGGGAAACGGAGTATGGTGACACCCATGCTGAAATGGACACACCCATACTCAGAAGACAGAGAGACACTCTTCCCTCCACATCAGGCAACTCACGTCATGTGTCTATGCCATAACCAGAGGAAGGCCTCTGTAATTGAATGCGGGCACAAGTCCAAGAAACACACAACTGATCAAAGATGAGAGGGATATCTACCTTCACAAATTATATTTTGGGAAACAGAGAGTTAATAGGGCAAATAGATCAATATATTAAAATGAGTGAGTTAAAATCCTAAAAAGAAATGTAACAAGTTGTATAATCTAGTAAAGAAGTACATAAAGATTTTAGAAATGAAAATTCGAATCATAAAATTATTATTAATATTAAAGCAATATGAATTTGATCCAATGATCAAATAGCAGAATATGTACAAGTGAAGAATATATTTAGTGATCTGGAAGACAGGCAGATATTTACATAGGCCCCCATCACGCTATTCTGATCAGAATTGATCTTACACTAACTCTTGCTAAAATCTATCTTCAGACATGTGATGCTCCAGAGCAGCTGTTGAAGACAAATACACCATCTCTCTCCTCCTCTAGAATCCACATTTTATTCTCAGATTAAAGTAAACCATCAGATCACAATTAAGAGCAAAAATAAAAACAGAGTTGCCATGTGATCCAGCTGTCTCACTCCTGGGCATGATATCTGGAGAAAACCATAATTCAAAAAGATATACGTAGACTCCCCTGGTGGTCCAGTGGTTAAGACTGCACTTCCACTTCCGGGGGCATAGGTTCGATCCCTGGTTAGGGAAGCTCCACAGTCCATGGAATTGTCCAGGCCAGAATAGTGGACTGGATAGCCTTTCCCTCCTCCAGGGGATCTTCCTAATCGAACCCAGGTCTCCCACATTGCGGGCAGGTTGTTTACCAGCTGAGCCACAAGGGAAGCCCACAAGCCAAATGGTGTAGCCAAAAAGGGGGAAAAAAAAAAGGAAAACTAACTAAACAAATTCCTGAAAAAAAAATTAAAAAGGTACATGCAGCCCAATGTTCATTATAGCACTATTTACAATATCCAGGACATGGAAGCAACCTAAAGGCCCATCAATGGATGAGTGGATAAAGATTATTGCAGTACATACATACAATAGAATATTATTCAGCCATAAAAAGGAATGAAATTATGCCATTTACAGTGACATGATGTCATATCAAGAAAACAAACTTATGATCACAAAGGGGGGAGGGTTGCGGGAGGCATAAACTGGGAGTTGGAATTGACATATATAGACTACTATATATCAAATAGATAACTAACAAGGACCTATTCTATACCACAGTGAACTCTACTCAATACTCTTTAATGGCCTATATGGGAAAAGAATCTGAATAAGAGTGTATATATACATACATACATACATATATAGCTGATTCACTTTGCTGTACAGCAGAAACTAACACAACATTCTAAATTAACTATACTCCAATGAAAATTAATTTAAAGAGTGTAAAGTCATCTTAACTTTACAGAGAAATACCTTGTCTTAGTTGAGATTTAATATTATGCTCTCAGCTTTCACTGAAGGATATTATAGGAAATGTCCTTTTGAATAATTTTTCATGCTTTTACAAGTTCAAAGTTGAAGATATTGCCACTATATTACCTAATGTCCCTTAGATGAAGATTTATATGATGTGTTTTGTGCTTGACATTTAACATCAAAAAAGTAAATGTTTTATCAGGTGATTTTCTTTATATTGTAATAAGAAATCTATCCCTTTTGCTTTGTCTGCCAGGAAGGCCCTAGTTAAATTTAATAATTAACTAAATGATTCCAGATATATATATATATATATATATATGAACATATATTTTTATGTTAATAACAATATTAAACCTGCTTTGTTACTAAAATTTAACTTAATCTTTTACAGAAATAGGATGACTAAATCTTTAAAAATACTTTAAACTACCTAAAATTTTGTAGCAGTTTATGAACATTTAATATATGTGATAAGCCATAAATTGGATAGGGTGCCATAATTTATCAAGGAGCATCTCCTCAAAGTGATGTATTAGGATCCTATAGAACATCAGATTGAGTTCTATTTTATTAGAATCAAAGCAACCCATTCTAACTTCTAATTACTCTCAAAGCTGGTCAAATACTGCTGTCACATCTTCCTCAGAAAAATGAGCTTTACAAAGAAGTGTCTTACTTTCCTCATTACTAACCATGTAAACTTACATCTTGCACTCCTATCCTGTCATGAATTGGGTTTAAAGGGAAGGGAATATGGAGGAGGATGTGAAGTTTGATGGGAGTTTTACTCTATTATATTATTACTTTATTTATTTTATTATTTGATGAAGTTTTTACTTTATTATATTTTTTCTAGCAGAAATCTGTAAGGAAATAAAGTCCTTGAATAGCACTGTAAACCAGTTAGACTTATACAGTACACTTGGACCAGAGACAGCAGAATAATGCTTTTCTCAAGTACACTAGACTATAGTTTATGCCACAAAACAAATCTGAATAAATTTAAAGAAATTGCAGCTAACATTGTATCTTTTCCAATAACAATGGAATGAAATTAGAAATCAATAGAAAAGGAAAACTGGACAATTCACAAATATGTGATAAGAGAAGGGAGCATTTCTTAATGATAGTAAAAGGGAAGAAGGAAAGATAGGGATGGAAAATGTAGGTGAGTTTACATAATCATCACCCAGGAAAGAGGGTATCTTTTGAATGTGTAGTATAGAAGCCTCAAACTATTATAGAATTGTCTGTTTCTCCCTTCAATTCTGCCAACATTGCATGGTATCATTTGGGGCTCTGTGCATATATACTTATACTCAATTCATCTTCATGATGACCCTTTTATCAATATGTAATTTTCCTCTTTGTCTCTAAGAAGAGCTGTTGGTTTAAAGTCTATTTTGTCTGATATTTGTATAGTCACCATAGTTCTCTCTTTGGTTATTATTCACCTGGAAAATCTTTTCTACTTCCAATTTTATCCTTTTTGAGCCTTTAGATCTAAAATGAGTCACTTTTAAACCATGTGTCATGGGATCTGGGGCTTCCCAGGTGGCCCCAGTGGTAAAGAATCCACCTGCCAATGCAGTAGACATAAGAGACGTGGGTTTGACCCCTGGGTCAGGAAGATGCCCTGGAGGAGGACATGACAACCCACTTCAGTATTCTTGCCTGGAGAATCCCATGGACAGAGGAGCCTGGAGGGCTACAGTGCATAGGGAGGCAAAGAGTGGGACACAACTGAAGTGGCTTAGCACACATGCACACATGTCATTGGATCTTGTGTTTCTTTTCTAATCCATTATGCCAAGTTCTGCCTTTTGAATTGAGTGTTTAATCCATTTACACTCAAATTTTGTGAGAGAGGACTTACGTCTGCTTTTTACTTGTTTTCTGTACCTCTTATATCTTTTTTGTCCCTTTTCTCCATTACTGTTTATTTTTTGTTTAGTTGTTCTTTGTAATAGTGTGTGTAGATTTCAGGCTTCCCTGATAGTTCAGGAACCTGATAGCTTCCCTGAGAGTGTGTTTTTGGACTTTGCTAGTGGCTCAGCTGGTAAAGAATCCACCTGAAATGCAGGAGACCTGGGTTCGATCCCTGGGTTGGGAAGATCCCCTGGAGAAGGGAAAGGCTACCCGCTCCAGTATTCTGGCCTGGAGAATTCCAAGGACTGTATAGTCCATGGGGTCGCAAAGAGTCGGACACGACTGAGCGACTTTCACTTTCATTTTGTGTAGATTTCTTTCTCATTTTTTTTGGTGTATATTCTAGAGATCATTTTAGGGGTTTGTCTTTTAATTCCTGTAGTAAGTAGAGTTACAAACCGGATTTATAATAATACTTGTTTTTTATATTGGCCCATTTAATTATTTAATCAGGGATCTTTATATCTACATAGAGCATTGAGTTATTGTCTGGACTCCTTTCATTTCAACTTGAAGAATTCCCTTTAGAATTCCTCGTCGAGTAGATCTAACTGGTAGTAAACTCTCTCACCTTTTGTTTATGACAAAGTATCTTACATTTCCCTTCATTTTTGCAGAACAGTATCGTATGTGATGGATCACTCTTGTCTGGTTGCTTTCATCTTTTGTCTTTGCCAGTCTGACTACAATGTTTCTCTGTGTGGAGCTATTGAGTTGATCCCACTTAAACTTCATTGAGCTTCTTAGATTTATAGATTCATGAATTTCATCAAGTTTGATAAGCTTTCAGCCATTATTTTTTCAAATAACATTTCTGTCATTTTCTGTTCTATTTCTGGGACTTCCATGGTTGGTCTGCTCGGTGATGCATCCAAATCATGTTGATGATAATCTTTTTTTCTTTCTAGTACTCGGACTTGATCATTTCAGTTGCTCTATTTTCTAGTTTGCTGATTCTTTCTTCTGATTGCTCAAATCTGTTGTTGAAACTCTAGTCAAGTTTCCATTTCACTTGTCTTTTTCAGCTCCAAAATTTTTGCTTGGTTACTTTTTCTAATTTCTAAATTTATTGTTATTCTCGTTTCATTTATATAATGTTTTTCTTTTTTCCTATCGTTCCTTGACTATATATTTCATTAGCTATTTGAAACAGTTATTTCAAAATCTCTGTCTAATTATTCTAGCATCTGAACTTCTTTGGGGGCAGGTTCTGTCAAGTAATTTTGTTCCACTGAATGGGCCACGTTTTCCTGTTTCTTTGTATGCCTTGTGATTACCTTGTTGAAAATTGGGTGCTTGACAATTATAATGTGGTGACTCTGGAAATCGTACCTCCTTCTTTCCCAGAAATTGCAGTTTTTATTTTGTATGTGCATGATTGTGTGTATACGTGTGTTTGATTGTTGAAGGCTGTGGTAGTCTATTCTTTTGAGACTTTCCCAAGTTATTTTTTCAAAGACTATTTTATGTCCCGTATGATCACTAAAGTCTCTGAGTTTTTATCTTATGTCCAGCTAATGTTTTGATAGAAATTTCCTTGAATTTCAGGAGCTCTTCCACTCATTGTGGATTGACTTGACTATTCTGGGGCACTCCTTCAACATTTATTTTGGCCTGCCCTAAATTTAGGAATCAGCCCAAGGTGAAAGCTTAGGTTTTCATAGGATTCTTTTGAAGAAGCGTCTTACCTGGATACGTGTGTGGCCTTCTAAATTCCTTTTTATTTTTTGTAAGTGTTTTATTTTGTATTGGGGTATAGCTGATTAACAATGTTGTGATAGTTTCAAGTGAGAGGTGAAGGGACTCAGCCTTACATATGTCCATTCTTCCCCAAACTCCCCTTCCATCCAGGTAAATTCCTTTTAAACATGATTGCTTTTGAATATCTTAATTTCCCTAATTTTACTCTAGCTTTTCCTCCCAGCTTTAGATAGATAGTTACTGTATAGTCACCTCATAATCATCTGCTCCAGGCATCTCCTGGTCTATTGTCACCTTAAATTTTTTACAAGGTCTATTGTTTTCCTGTCTGAATTCTGATTCAGGCAAGACAGAGAGCATTAGCACCTTATATTAGTCTTTTAGCTATCCCCCCAAAAGATTAGAAAAAATGTCTACAATGATTTGCAGATAAGATCTATGTTGTTCCCTCTGGTTCAAGAAAGGCACCTGGGTAAAAGACCTACTGCTGTGCCAGGCAAAGAGTGGGGTCAAACATGTATTAGAACAACACAAAGTTTTCCATTTAAAAACAAATCTTTCTTGATTGGCTCATCATTTGATTGCCCTAAGCCTGTGGTTATTTTATAGAGCTCTGACAAAGTTGGCTCAGACAGTTTCTCCTTGGTTTTATATTTGTTTGTCTATTTGTCTCTTATTTAATATTTTATTTGGGCAAGGGAGAAGCAAAATCTTAGAGATTCTTAGTGCATAATTTTGTTTCCTAAATGAATTTTTAAGCTGCCACATTGTTGAAAGCCTTAGACAAATGGGTGTACAAGCCAGAATGCTAAATTAAATGAAACAGAACCAAGTTATAATAGCTTAAAAGTGTTATCAGCTTTAAAAATAGGACTACTAAACCAATGGATTTTTCGCATACCAAAACTAAACAATGTAGAGACTGGCAGTCTTTCTCGCTGACAAGGTCTGCATGTTTTTATATAGGGAAATGTTTCCATTTCTGCAATAAAAAATATTCAGAATAAAAAGAGATATGGATAGCTAAGAATATATGAAGTTTGCTGAAAAGTAAAGTTCTACTCACTCATAATTTTTTCAGTTATTTCTAAGACAGTAGTCAGCTACTTTTCCTTAGACACTATTTCCAGTAAATGCTCCAGGCAGATTATATGAAAATCAAGTGAAAAATGTTCATTTCAAAAATCAGATTTATCTTCAGAAAAGACAAAGAATACTTAATACCTGTTCATTCCTCAGCAGAAGCTACAGATAATAACCGTATCTGAAAATTATGCTGGTCATGAACATGTTATACCATCTAGAGAAGCTTCCTAGTGCATCTAAACACACACATAACAAATTCATCTGCAGTTTCGTCCCACTGACCTTAACAGACCTTCACAAATTTGATGGTGCTTGTCACCATTTCCCTTGGGTCTTTTCTATTCCAAGCTAAACAGCCCCTCTTTTCTCTGTGAAAGTGAAAATCACTCAGTCGTGTCCACTTCTTTGTGACCCCAGGGACTATACAGTGGGGTATATTCTCCAGGCCAGAATACTAGAATGGGTAGCCTTGCCCTTCTCCAGGGGATCGTCCCAACCCAGGGATCGAACCCGGGGTCTCCTGCATCGCAGGCGGATTCTTTACCAACTGAGCTATGAGGGAAGCCTGATCATTTCTCTGTAGTATACATCACGTACAAGGGGACCAAGAGTGACCTGGAACGGACAGCATCAGTTCTAGAGGTAGAAATCTAGATTCAAATCTGGCACCAGCACTTGCTCACTTTATGGTTATGAGGATGTTATTTTTCTCTCCTAACTTACATGTAAAAGTGATACCATCCACCGTGGGCTGTAATATGAATAAAAGCTTGGCACAGATTGATACACATGCAATGGCATTTGTTACTGATATTCTCCTTGCTCTTTTTTAATATTATAGTTTGTCTCGTTTCCTCAAAAAAACAAAAAACTGGTACCACAACTGTACAAAACATTCCCAAGTTTGTCTAAGCAGTTTTAGGGTTTGGGGTACAATAGGACTATTCCCGAATGAATATTATATTGTATTCCCTCAAATCTTAATACCTTTGTAGCCATATCTTTCCAATAATACTTACCCTTAAGCCTTAAGTAATTTTCTCTTTTAGCTTATAGATAGAAAAATAAACTGACAGACAGATATAGATAGCACTACTACTGCTAAGTCACATATTTTCTAACCTATGTTTTCAAAATTTGCCTTTTGAAACCCAAGTATAAGGTCCTATAGCTTTGTAAGTTTCATCTTCTTAATTTGAGTTTATTTTTGGTATCAAATCATCTCTCTAATTTCTGATATCCTTATTTTTTTTGCCATTAGCAGATTCTGTTAATGTGCTTTTTATCTTCTTACAAGTTATCAATAAAATGACAAAATAGTTATTTACAGCAAGTTGTATGGCGTGTCACAAGTATACCTCCCTCACAACAAATACGTACATGGCATCATGGCATATTAATAAAAGCTACATTTATTAAAGTTATGTAATTTGTTTTATAACAATTAACTCTTCAAAGCATTGCAAAGAGCTTAAAAATTAAGTATCAATCAATGTCTCCATTTGCTAATAAAGAAATAGTGTCATAGAGTGGTTTGCAAATTTCCCTGAGATGACTCAGAGTTCTCCCTCTACAATAACTCGACAGGATTTGTTGTCAGCAACAGACTATCACAGATTATCAGGAAGCTTGAATCAGATAATAACTACAGAACTACAGAACGAATGAAGCTTCATGCCCTTTTGAGATGTTCTTTTTCTTACACTCTATACTTTGATCTATCATTGTATTTTGGAAATTATTTTAAAAAATCCAAAGCAGTTTGATATAATATTCAAATATCGAAGTATGGAGAATATCTTTATCTAATTAAAAGTATCTATTGCCATGAATTCGGTTGTCCACTTTTTACCATTTAAGATTACTTTCTGACAGTGGAAGTTTTATGCAATGGGTTCTGTCTGGAAACATTGTATAAAATCATGAAGTCCTCTCTTTGATATTTCATTGTAGATGCATAGAGGCTCACTAGTACCCATTGAATTTAAAACCTGATGATATTTTTTCCCATAATGTTACAGTTGCCATACAGATATCATTTTTATGAATCATATTTTAGAAACAATTTCCAAATAAAATCTGAAGAAGCATGGGGAAGAGATTTGCAAAAGCAAGTATATTTTAACTGATGCCTCATTCAGACATTGACTAGACCTCGCTGGGGATGAGCTACTTGTTTATCTACACAGCATTTTCTTCTCTTTTCATTAATTTAATTTAATTCCATTGATATGTAACCTGAGAGTAACATTCCCCTACAGTATGCCCACTCCATTTGTAAACTGAATTGAAGTCATCATCCCAGCTTTAACGGCTGTGAAGGACTGAGAAATTAATAGCTCTCTCTTGAATTAGTAAATTATATTTTTCCAAAGAGAGAAAAGTACCTCATAAAAATAAGTGACTAGAGTCACTTTTATTTTATTTTTATAACAAGTCTTTTTATGCTATAGTTTTAAGCCCCCTTTTACAATAACATCTTACATTTATATAGTGCTTTATACTTTTAAAGCACTAGCATGCACATTATCCTATTTTATCTTCACAACAACCTTCAGACTTAAGTAGGGAAGAGCTAAGAGGAGGGCTGTGTCGCAGACTGCAGTGGGCTGATGGGCCAGGCCAATGTCTCCTGACTGCTAGTCCGGAATGTTCTGTGATTTTCCCAGTTACCAGGAAAAGGCAGATAGAGAAAACACTAATGGAAAACGAGATTTTTACTAGAATGCATGTCCTAGCAATATACAATACTGTATAATTTTGTTTTATTATAAATTATATGTCATGTAATATGTAAAATGCTTGTTGCTGTTGTTCAGTCTCTCAGTTGTGTCTGACTCTTTGAGACCCCATGGACTGAAGCACGCCAGGCTTCCCTGTCCTTCACCTCCCTCCTGGAGCTTGCTCAAATTCATGTCCATTGAGTCAGTGATGGCCACGCAACCATCTAATCCTCTGTCATCCCCTTCTCCTCCTGCCTTCAATCTTTCCCAGCATCAGGGCCTTTTTAAATGAGTTGGCTCTTCATGTCAGGTGGCCAAAGTATTGGAGCTTCAGCTTCAGCATCAGTCCTTCCAAAGAATATTCCAGTGAATATTCTTTAGGATTTACGGGTTTAATCTCCTTGAAGTTCAATGCTCATAATAATACAATTAGTAAATAACACAATTTAATGATACAGTTAGTAAATTGTTTATAGTAATAAAATTATATATAATTACCAAATGCACTGTGTTCATTATAATAAAATAAGTAAAAGTAAGTCCTTAAGAACATTTTTGACTGAACTGAGGAAAATAATGTATATTTTATATTTTAAAATCTTATACACAACTACACACATAATATGCATATTTCTTAATAATATAAAGAATGAATCCATCTTCTGATTTGAATAAGCAAGACTCATTCAAAAAGTTAAGCTTGTAGGTTGTTTACTTTTAATTAATATTTTAGTTTTAAAGGAAAAAAACACTAGTCTGCCCTTTAGCTTTTAAAAAAACTTAATTTTAATATATTTCTCCATTTGCATTAACTACTGTATTTGGTGATTACCCCAAGTACCATATGCTGTATAGAGTTCATATGTGTGTGTACACACACACACACACACACACACACACACACACACACATATATATATATACATATATATATATATGTATATATACCACTTCTGATGCCATAGTTTGTTGGTAGAATTCACAGAGTTTCACATATACATAAATAATTTTCCCATGATGTTTGCCAAGTGCAGTCACACAGAAACATATTTTTTTTCTTCTGAGCACCTATTTTGCTCCAGGGACCATTCTAAGTGATGGAGTTAAAAAGAAAAGGTGTCCAATCCCTACTGTTGGAAGGGAAACACTTTAAACACTAATGATAAGATGGTGGTGGTTTAGTCTCTGAGTCCTGGCCGACTCTTGAGATTCCATGGACTGTAGCTTGCCAGTCTCCTCTGTCTATGGGGTTCTCCAGGCACAAATACTGGAGTGGCTTGCCATTTCCTTCTCCAATGATGATACTACAGTAAAAAAGAAAAAGAAAAATATATATATAATATTTATCAATATGAACAGCAGAATGATTAATCCTTCCTGAATTATTCAGAAAGAAATTGCAGAGGAGGAAATATTTTATTGGGTTTTGAGTTGAGCAGAAGACTACCTAGAAAATCTAGGAATGAACATGAAAGAAAGTGCTGAACAGAAGCAAAGGTGCTGGAGCCCCAAAAGAAGGAATGGGAGATTTTTACTAGAAAGAGGAAAAGGGGACTGTTTTGGATCTAGCTAAGAACGAATCTGAAAGAAGAGGCTAGAAAATGTGAAGCTGATGCCATGTGCACTGGGAAATCATAAAAAAGGAGTAAATAAATACCAAGTGAAAGCGTTAGATGCTCCATCGTGTCTGACTCTCAGTGACCCCATGGACTATAGCCTGCCAGGTTCCACTGTTTGTGAAATTCTCCAGGCAAGAATACTGGAGTGGTTTGCCATTCCCTTCTCCAAGGGATCTTCCACACCCAGGGATTGAACCCAGGTCTCCTGTATTGCAGGCAGATTCTTTACCGTCTGAGCCACTAAAGTTCAATTCCTATAGTAAAGTATTATCATATAATTGAAGAATTGTTTGTATATGAAGAATAGAAACTGACTCAAACTAGTTTAAATCTCATGATCTTCCCCAGCATACACATGCGCACACCCGCCGAGTGTTTCTCCTGACCAAGGGTATGTATGGTGTGCTGTGAAGAAAACTCCCAAACATCAAAGACGAAAGCCTGGAAGTCTCTCAGGCAACCAGGAGACTTTGTTCCAATTATAGGAGCTTCCTGGTCTGTGTGTTTGCAAATCTCTCCATCTGGCTTTTCTTTCTCCACAGATTCTTTCCTTGAACCATGGCAGACGATGGATGTTACACACTCCTGCATGTACACGGACTCTTAATTTGAGTTCTGTGCAATTCAACTTGTAACAAGACACTAGCTGAGCTAGATTGGACCTGCTGAATAAAATACCAGTAGGGTGGCAGGGAAAGGCACAGAGTTGTCTTTGAACTTCCTTCCTGCAGTTGAAAGAGCACGAGGCACGCTAGATTTTGGTTAAGAGCAGAGATGCAGAATATAAATTGTCTATGTTCAGATTCCAGCTTTAACCTGCTTGTTATATCATCTTGAGCAATTTACCTAACAGCAGAGACTATAAACCATATTACCACCATTTTACTTGTGCAAGGCCACTGAGGCATAGAAAAATTAAACAACTAGTTCAGTGCATGCATGGATTAGAGCACAGATTTGCACTCTGCCCCTTGAGGATAGACTCCTAACCACTAAGATACTCTAGTTGTTAAGGAAGCACATTTAAACACCTTGCTTTCTTTGACAACAAATTTTAAAATATCTCTTTGTTTTAATGAGGAGTTTAAACAGGACAGTAACTATCGGTGACAGACAGGGAAGGGAGGAAAAATTTGAAACAGAAGATTTGCCTATAAAATATATAATTTCTTTGAAAGAAAATGATATAATGAAATTTTTTTGCACCACTTTCTATTTAAATTTTTTTCCCAACATATATATTTGGGATTCCAGATGTATCTTTCTGTGAAAATAACCTTTAATATATTTCTAATAAATTACTTGGATAACAAATTCTTCCCTTTACTATCATCAACGCTGGAAAACTAACTCACCATCACATTACTGGATAATTGTGAAAATATCTAGGCTAGTTTTATAATATTATTTATCTTTCTTCCTATAAACCCAGCAGGTGAAGAAAAATGAAGACAATTTGGTAAATAATGGATGCAGACATGACTTATTGTTTTTTCTGCAATGAGAAATAAGCACAGTTTATTACGTGACCTTTCTTCAAGTGCCTGTCAAGAACTCAAAAGTAATAAAGCTTTACTTGCAAAGAGAGACTGATTTTAAAAAGATACACACTTAAAATGTTGTATCTCTTTATTAAAAGTTGATCTTCTATTTGTGAGTCCATAGAAATAATGGTCGCTATGATTTTACCCCCACAAAAAGCTTATGATTGTCTCCTATAAAATTTATGTCATCTACACCATGTGAATGAGTTTTTGGATAGACTTCAGTTTAAAATGCATTAAAAAAATAACGTGTTCTGTAACATATGCTTTTTTTCTCTTTTCCAAAAGGTCATCTTGGATTCTGGTCTTTTTTTCCTCCATGTGAGGCTTGAAGGTAAAAAGATCTTTTGACTTTTAAGGTCCCCGAGTGTCCAGCCTCAGGCTTTTATTTCTATTAATAGGCAATCTTACCAGTTTCTTCAAACATCAATACTAGGATTTCACCTAATTAGAACTTTTTGGAACTACGTGCATGTAATGTAAGACCTTAAGTGACCGTGTATATCATAAAATATTGTTGTAGATAAGCTTCAGTAATGCTACATTAAACAATTTCGTGCACTGAAAAGATTTTGTTTTGTTTAACCCTCTTGGTGTTCTAAATTTTTAAGATTATTCACAAACAAAGCAATTTTTTTTTAAAGGCATAAACATCTTACACACGTTCCCTTTGTCAGGCCAAGTTTTTATTAAGGTCTTAAATAAATGTTTTTTAATGTGGAAAGTTCGTATTAAATATAAAAGTAGAAATGTTCTCTGAAATAAATACAAAATTAATAAAATTAATGAAAACACAGAAATTGTAACCCAAGTCACAACAGAAGAGTTTCCTTATTATGGCATGGGAAGTAAGCTATTTTTATTTTAATTTCTATAAAGAAAGTCAGAATCTATTTTATAGAAAAAAACCGTTTTAAACATGTATTTTTGGTCTTAGCTCTGTAATTAGAAGAATACTGAAGTATCTTCCTACACAAGAAAGAATGTTCTAGGTTCCAGGGATCAAAATATTGCTGGTCTAAACACACACACACACATAAAATGAGCACACACACAATAGTAAAATATTTTATTTTCTATAACGGCAGTAAGAAAGGGACGTTTGTTTTGAATTTTACAAACGATAATCACATAGCTTTTAAGTTTACCTGTAAAGCTCATAATCTAAAAGAGAGGAAAAATTAAGAAAATATGAGTTTCTTGTAATAAAATATGTTCTATGCCAGGTGCAGCTTTGTTTTACTTTTACATTTTGATGTGACACTTTGGCTTTGTGTTTTCGAAAGGTTTTCTTAGAAGCTGCATTTTAATTCCATTTGTTTGTAATCAACTGAGGGAAACTAAAAAGAAAAAAATAAGTAAAAATGAACCAAATACTGAAAATGTCTGCAGATAAGTTCCTAAACTTCTTTCTGCTTACTTAAAATAATCAGGGTTTGCAAAATTGTCTCAGTTTCTTTAATAAGAGATAAATTGCCTAACTTTCATTCAGAAGAAAGCTTACATTGCACTTGATTTGTAAACTGACTCAAAACATTTGAAATAAATAATTTTTTTTAAGACATCCTAATAGCTACTGAAGAACAAAACAACAAACTATGTTGTATACTCATTTGTATTATCACTTTTAAGTTGCATGCTTAAGTTTTTTTTTTTTTGCTTTCAAAAGAGATAACCTAAAACTGCATCACGTGGGGGGTGTGTGTGTGTGTGTGTGTGTGTGTGTGTACCTGTGGATGTGTGTATTTTTGAGAGAGCTAGGAGAGAGAACCTATGTATGCAAACATAATTTACTTGGTTAGTCTTTTAACTAACATCACAGGATAGTCATATCAAACATAAGTGAAAAGCAAAGGAATTTACCAAAGCAAACTGGAAATCAGGCATAAGAAGTCTTTTACAGTCACAGAGTAGATGGCTTTGTGATGCATTTTTATGCCAGATACTTTAAGATATTAGAGGTCCAAAGATTCATAAAAATTTTGAGTCTTTGTCAGTCTCCTGCAGCAATCTATCATTAAGTCTCTCACTCTTTTTTTTTTTAGCACTTTCCCCAGCACTGGTGGAGTGGGATAAAAACAAAATTATAGAAACATTTAAAAACATATTATCAATTCAAACTATCTTCTGTATTTTCTTCTTCAGTGTATTTTTCTACACTATTTTCCTAACATGCACACCTACATTCTGACATCATATAAACACTGATAACACATAGCAATATAAATTATTCCTAAGTCTTTGCTTGTTTCATTCTTTACAACTAAACAACAGGGAATGAGATAGATATATAATTGCATTTGTCTCATTATTCATCCTTGCATTGAGTCTACAATCGGGACTACTTTAGGAAAAACAGACCTTAGAGTTTAGAAACTTATACCTTTGATATTAGAGCGAATGAAATGTGGCCTGTCCCTTTAATATGTAAATCGATCGAAATCCAGCCTTCCACATTGCGAAGGGCTCCTTGCTTATTACTTTATGACATTTCCAGACTGAAGGTGCAGGAGGGGCGCACATTAATTTGCTTGATGTTTGACTAGAGAGGCATCCCATACCTATTAGAGGCCACTTTGGGCCCACTTCATTTCAGAGTTGTTGTCAGTCACTTGAGAGTGGTACAGCCTGTGGCCTGGGAAGAATAAACACATCATAGATTATGTAAAGCGGTGATGTATGGGGGTTGCTGAACGCCAGCACCTCTTTCTGAGGATAAGGAGGATCAGAAAGTGGGAGTAAGCTTAGGGTAGGAAAGAGTCTTAAGAGACCAGAATCCCACCAGTTCCCTTGGAACCTCTCAACAAACTGAGCAGGTATTTGCTCAAACAAAACAGGTATTTGCTTCATTTTTGTTTTGCTGTATTTTGTGGTGGTCACTGGGAAAGAGGCGATGGGATATGGCCCTCATTATCTGTCTCTCTTTCCACTTACTACACACTGAAATGAAACAAAACACTGAAGGACTGATACCACAGGCAAACCTGGAACGTTTCAATCTCAACCAGTTTAAACAAACAGTCAGGAATTGACTAATTTCTCTGAGTCTGCAATTCCCCAATGCTCCATTTTACACATTTTTGAAAGCTTTTTTTTTTTAAATAATAAAAATTTAGCTTTAGAGAATGAGAAAGTAATTCTTTTTCTGTTTTTTTTTTTTTGCTTGATTCCAGAAATTACAAGTATATTTTCTTCCACCTTAGCTACAGGATGAATTAGTGACTACGACATTTTCCAGTTGGGTAGTCCATGAATTACAGCATTATCTAGTGAGAAGTTTCAAAAATTCATTAAAAAAAAAAGAAGTTTCACGCAGAGGAAAGTGTTTTACTTTTCTATATGTTCAACATCAATTTATTCTAGCTTCTCTGCATTTCACCTTGAAGCCACTGTTGGTGAGTCTGATTTTCACAAAAGCATTTTAGCTCCTATGGCAGCTGGTCCTCATGAAAGGCTGTAGGATTTGTACTGAGAAGTAATTATTTCCTACAGCTTTAACACTGTACAGAGTCTTGAGACTCTCACAGGATGCTGACAGACATCTATTATCATCTCACAAGTTATATGAAGCAGCCTGTCTTATGTGCTAACTATGCTGACACCCTGCATGCCTTCTTTGTGTTGGGCTCCTGATGTCCAGGAATGGCCTCCTCTCTATTCTGCCTAACATCTTGGTTAAGGAAACACCACATGGCCTGCTTTTATTCCTTGTGAAGGAATCAAGGGAGCTCCATGTGTTAAAAGAAAGAATCTGTTTATGAAATTACAAATTAAAATCTCATATTTCTTTCCCTAAGGCTACGACTCTGAGCCTTTGGGAAGGAGTCAGCTATAGCAGAGAGCTATCCCTCTCCTCTGTGTTCGCCTTAAACAATCCAACAGCACATTTTTATTTAGTTAAACAAAGTGAGGAAAGCAGGGTGAATTGAATTTAACGGCAATGATACGTCTCTTATATACATATATATAAACATATATTTGATATCATATATCATGATATAATACAATGTCATATCATATAATATTATTATAATATATAATATATGTTCTATATTAATTATAGTATAATCATTTATTAATTATATAACATTACAATATGTGTGTGTGCACATGTGTACATAATCAGTTGTGTTTGACTCTTTGCGACCGCCAGGCTCCTCAGTCCATGGCATTTTTCATGCAAGAATACTGGAGTGGATTGCCAATTCCTTCTCCAGGGTATCTTCTGGACCCAGTGATTGAACCCACATCTCTTATGTCTCCTGCATTAGCAGTTGGGTTCTTTACCAGCTGAGCCACTGGGGAAACCCCATAATATGTGTATATCAATAAATATATATAACAAAATATATGTAATTATATATTATATGTAATATATAAAAAACATTATAATATGTGCATATCAAGTAAACTGTATATAAAGCAAAAGAATATGCAAGCGTTTCTATATATTTAAATAACCCAAGTAACAGTGAGCCACAATAATGAAAACTATTTAGTAGTTACCATAACCAAAGAGCAAAACAAACAATTTCTCCTAGAAAAATGGAAAAATATAAGAAAGTAGAGAATCCACATATAAATTCCATTTTTTTGCAAATGGACCAAGAATAACGGTTTCTTTTTTAGAAGCCTAGATTCTTGATCCATCATGATTAATATATAAATATTAGCAGCCTTCCTTTCTATGGGCCTCTCCATGTTGGTTGCTTAGGGTTACCTGGAAATATCTAAAAGAGATGGAGTAAACTGCATCCTGTATATAAAGTATATAACATGCACTCATGTGTTTGTAGCATTTATATCCATGGTCAACATTTACTTATTGATAGATTACACCAACCACTGTGTTAAGGACTTTTCCTGCACCTGAGGGCCCAGATGTAGTTACTTTTAGCAAAATCCACAGAGTCATTTAGTTTTGGAAAACTAGAAAAATAAAATAAGATGAAGATATTCATGAATGCCTCTCCATACTGACATAGTCTTATCAACATTGCCAGTAAGGTTTTATCAGCTTCAGGCATAAGGCAAATCTATCTTATTAGTGTGAAAACTAATGAAAGATCATCCTGACAATGATAATTAATTGCAGTTGTTGACAAAGACTCAGTTCCTTTGCACTCCCTTTTCTGTTGCTCTTTCCCGGTCTTTCAGCCCTCCTCTCTCAATTAGACATATGGAAAGTGTGGGCCTCCCTCCCCTTTGAAGAAGAAGCTTTTAGATTAATCATATTATCTTAAGGTTCCAAATCTCCATGCCTGTGTGACCTTTCTTCCTGTTAGAATCCATTATCTTAAACTATCACAATAATCCTGGCTTTAGGGAGGGAGAGAGGGAAGAGGAATCAAACCTAATAGATGGCAAATAAGATTAATCTATGATCTAAGTGCCGATTACACTTGGCCCTGCCCTTGAACACCCAGGTGTAACCTTGAAATTCACATCTGCTAAGACATGGCAATTG
Organism: Okapia johnstoni; assembly: GCA_024291935.2. Classification (NCBI taxonomy): domain Eukaryota; kingdom Metazoa; phylum Chordata; class Mammalia; order Artiodactyla; family Giraffidae; genus Okapia; species Okapia johnstoni. The sequence continues at coordinate 9,723,165 of CM044326.1, forward strand.
GATTGAGTGTCCCTGAAGGCCTTAAGGGCAGCTGGCCAAACTTTACCCATTACTCCCCAGTGAGATCCTGCACTGTCTCAACCTTCAACTCTTTTTTACTTGTGGAATTTGGCAGCTGTGCTTTTTCATGTTTGTTTTGGGATAGTTCACATTTTTTAGATAAAAAAACTTATTTTGGGTCCTTGATTTTTGCTTGTCAGAAGCGCCCGGCCATGGAGGGAATGAAGTTTTACCTGGACCTCACAAGAGGAAAGAAAATGATCCAGCCCCTCAAAATCTGGATCCTTTGGTGATAGCTGCACCAAAATAAATGCAAGCCCTTGCTTCTTTCAAAACAATAACATGCTGATCTCCCCAAACTACATATGTTTAAGAACAACCAAGAGGAGGAAAAAAAACACAAAAATTCTTCCTTGTAACATGTGTCTTCTGAACTTGGAGCTGATTATTTTTCTTCCACATGGCCTGAGGTCTTAGAAAGGACACCCTTTAGGGAAGATACGGCATGATTTGGGGAAGTTTGAGCTACTGGAGACATGGACAGGAAAAGGGTAGTGCTTCAAGAAAACAATTTCAGCCAAAGAGAAATATCACTGGGTCACATAGAGAGAAGGAAACACAATCATAATGCAGCCTCATTAAAGGTTGGCTCTGTCTCTTGAGATTCCAAGTTAAGCAAATACAATGTTCTTTCATCACGCATCTGTATAGTCCACAGAACATGATGAAGCTAAGAAGATAGGGTAAAATTAAACCCAATTTTAGAGAGCGAGAAGGAAAAATAGGTCTAAGCAAAAAGTAACACATAGTCTTCAAAAATAGTGGAGGCAAAACTTGATGGGCAGAAAATAGGACTTTTTTTTTTTTTTCCAAAAACTTAAATAAAAAATGCCAGGGACATAGGTTATGGAGCCCATTCTCAGACCATTCTCATTAGCATCAACCTTGTCTCAACATTGTCTCTCTGGCATATCTTCAACCATACCATATCTCTCAAAACAGAACAATTTTGGCTGATTTAGTTTTGTAAAAAGCTTTCTTGACCACTTTAACAAAAATGGACATGGGCCTATTCTTGGTTGGTATGGTATACTATAGGATAAGAACCTCAGCTCTGTAGTTCCTGAGTAGTTACTCTGTATTTTCTCAGACTTTTAAAACTTGATCCCTAAGCTATTAAGAATAAATCCAGTCTTATCAGTAATGATTCCTTTATTTTCTTTCAAGATTAAGTTACTACATTTTTTTTTTCTTCTTCACAGGTTTAATAAAGCAGGTCTAGAAATAAATTTTTACAGGACTCATCTTTTGGAAACTTCCTTCTGAAGCACGTTGTTTTGGAGACATGGCTGGGGCGAGACCCTGGATGGAGATGAGATGCAGGATCTTGGGTCTGCCGTGTAACGGATGCTTCTCAGTTTGCGCAAATGTAAAAAGGGATATGGGAGTAATTCTGAGTCTGTCCAGCTTGAGGATTTAGTAGTTGTGTGTGCAAAAATGTGTGATACTGCTGCACAGCTGGGCTGAACCTCAGTTCTGGTGCGCGTTGGCTCTGTCACCCCGGGTCAGGTGCTGACCCACTCTGCACGTCAATTTCCTCCTTTTAGACCGGGGATATTAGTAGTTTCGGTATTTCCCAATTTTTGAAGGTTTGCTTTACACCATTTCACTTTTCTGAGTGACCTCACACGAGTTACCTGTTTTTGCTAACAGAAAGAAATTCAAAGAGAATTTCTGCTTTATAAGAAAAAAAAAAAAAGGCAAAGGGTGAAATTAGTGTTCAGCATCTGTGTCGCAGAGAGCCCTTCTAGAGGCAACCCACACCCCAGTTAGAGAGAGTACATCTCCGCCGAGCCCCTTCCCTGGAACAGCACTCAGCATCTGGGGATGAGGGCACTGCACTGTGTCTATGAGCATCTGGCCTGGATCTCGGCGTGTTCTGCTCATCCGTGTGCAAGATGTGTGCTAAGGTAAATGTCTCTCCTGTTTACATCATTTCAGTTTGCACAAGTTTTCAGAGGAATACTCTACTTTCAGATATCGGGGAAATCAGTGTTTACCTTCTAGTATTTTTGCCAGGGCTTACATGGGTTAAAAGAGGTAAATGACTTAGAGTGTATTTGACTCATAATGTATAACTGTTTGCTATTGTTATTGCCCTTGACATGGCCATCATTAGGGTCTCAGTCGATGACCTTATTTTTACTTTTTAATGTTGTTGCTTTGAACTGGAGAAGACTGGGAAACAGCAGTTTTACTGCTTTGTTTTGTTTTAAGTTTTTGTAAGGCTCACAGCTGAAAAAACAGTGAAGAGATGAAGGATTCCGGACACTCTGGTGAAAACACAAAGGATTCTTCGGGGCCTCCTTTCTCCTGCGTGTGAGGACAGTGGCATTTTGACTGAACGGAGGAGCCCTTGTCAGCTGTCCGGGGAGGGTTAACTCACACCTCGGCAGGAGCCCCATGCCATTAAGTCAGGAGAGTAATGAAATTTCATTTAATTTGTCAGGAAGAAAGTGCTAATGTTAAAAGGCATTTAATAAAAAAGGGAGAGATTCTTTGAAAGGGAGTCCTTAAGTAATTACTTCAAGTGTCTTAGGCCTCCTCACCAGAATATCTACATTAGTGTCTTACAGAGCCAGTGTGTAATTAAATTAGTGCAGCATTTACATTCCCTGTAGTTTTTTTTTTTTAAGGAAGTATGATTTTATGAATAATCTGCCTTAAAAGAGAGAGAAAATGACTTGATCTAATAAAATTAGATGTTGGTGTTTTTTCATAATATTTTAACTGAGAATTGCTGAATGAAAGTTGTGTGTCTGTGTGTGTCTGTGTGTGTCTGTGATGGGTGATCTCAGTGTGGGGTGACTGTGCTCTTCCCTCATTTCTACTTGGAAAGGTGCCGTCTTTTATCTTTGCAGACCTGACATGGAGAGTCAGGTCAGCAACCATGGGCTGGCGGCATACGGCTGTGGCCAGCCTTGTCTAGGCCAGGTTCTCTTTTCAACTTGTCTGGGAGGAGAGGTTGGAGATGGATATTTGAGTGAAAGGAAATGCTCGAGAAGCAGGGCGAGTCTGCTCCATCTTCATCATGGCTCTTGTGTGCACAGGTAAGTTCAGCCCTCTCACCACCAACAGCCAGAGGAGATTACACATGTGCCAGGATAGTGGGCAGCCCGCGGGTCACAGCCAGACAGATTTACACCTCCAAATCAGGTCACATTATAGGAAAAAAATCAACATTTCTAGAAGTAGCCTGCTGCTTCCCAGGAGGCTTAGAATCTGCTTGCAATGCAGGAGACCAGGGTTTGATCCCTGGATCAGGAAGATCCCCTGGAAGAGGAAATAGCAACCCCCTCAAGTATTCTTGCCTGGACAATTCCATGGACAGAGGAGCCTGGTGGGCTACAGTCCATAGGGTTGCAAAGAGTCAGACATGACTGAGTGACTAACACAGTTTACTTTAACCTGGTGCCATTTCCAAATTGAGAAGGAAATGGCAACCCACTCCAGTATTGTTGCCTAGAGAATCCTGTGGACAGAGGAGCCTGATGGGCTGCTGTCCATAGGGTCGCACAGAGTTGGGCACGACTGAAGCGACTTAGGATGCATTTCCAAAATCACTCATCAAAAATCCTTATGCCTGAATTTGTGCACAAATATTAGGTGAATGTTTTACTTGTATCAGCTCTGTCTTCTGGGAGTGTGTCATGGTATGAACATAAATTGCTAAGCTGAAGACAGGTATATAAAGCTGTATGATGGGAGATGTGGTTTTAAATCTATCTCATATAGTTGATTGGAAGGGTAAATGAGGTTGGGTTATCAGAAAAGTTTGTTAACTATAAAATGCTAATAGTACTAGATATTTTTATAACAGCAGTTGAAGTGGTTTTACTATGCCAATCTGATCACATCTCTTTCCTTACTGTCATTCAAAGGCTTTCCACGGCCCTCAGTGAAAGCCTGAACTTTTTAGTAAGTCATGCATTGCCTCTGTTAATTTCCAAAACTCTCATCCTTCATAAATCTCTTCAATGTCAGGTCTTAAAAGTATAAGAACTCCCTCACCTCTGGACCTTCACATGTGTTTTTCTCTCTGTCTAGAGCTGCGCTACCCAGTACATTAGGCTGAAGTGGCTATTGAAATTGAAACTAAAAAAAAATTAAAATGAAATAGCATTAAAAATGTTGCTTGCACTTGGCACATTTTAGGCACTCAATCATCGTACGTGGCTAGTGGCCATCATCTTGGACGGTGCTGTTATTGATTATTCCATCCCTGCAGAGATTTCCCTTGGACACCACAGGTCTACAGTGATCAGAAGATCACTACCTTCATTAACTTTTCAGCTTAGATATCCTTTCCACAAGGAAGTCTTTCCCAAAGCCACCCCATGCCTTAATGAACTGTTGGATTGTCCTCTCCAATATCCTACCACATGAAAGTTACCTGGGTGCTTATCTGAACTGCCTGAGCAACCATGAGCTCAGTGAGATCAAGGACTTACCAGAGTATTGTTGTTCAGTCACTCAGTCATGTCCGATTTTTGATACCCCATGGACGGCAGCACGCCAGGCTTCCTTGTCCTTCACCATCTCCTGAAGTTTGCTCAAATTCATGTCCATTGAGTCAGTGATGCTTTCTAACCATCTCATCTTCTGCCGCCTTTTCCTTTTGCTTTCAATCTTTCCTAGTATCAGGGCCTTTTCCAATGAGTCAGCTCTTTTCAGCAGGTGGCCAAAGTATTGGAGCTTTAGCTTCAGCATCAGAATATGGACCACCATCATTTTTCCCCCTTAGAGAAAAAATGGTAACAAAAGTATCCATTGAGTATTTACTAGGCGCCACTCTATAATTTGCATGTATGCCCTCACTTGATGCTTGAGTAAGTGCTATTTATCTCACTTAGGGCGTAAGTGGGAACTAGCTGTCATCTCAGTGCAGCAAAGGAAGAGCCTGAGGAAGCCAGGACCTAAACCACCAGCCCAAGTCTGCAGAGCTGAAGGGGAAGAGTGGGCGCTAGAACAGGCAGTCTGAAGGCAGCTCTTACACCGGGCACCTCCCTGTTATTAACACCCACACAATTTTGTTGAAAGAATGTGAGGTACCCAGGCACAGGCATGAAAGTAGACAATAGTTACTCTTTCATAACAACACTTTATTTTAAAATTATATCCATTTTCCCCCCAGCTTGAGGATAGAAAAGTCTTGTTTTCTTTTGATAAGTGATTTCCACTTTCTTCCTTCAGCTCGCCACTGAAGTGGGGACAAAAAAAGGCAGAGCATACCCGCTGCACAATTAAGAAATCTGAAGTTCAGAGAGGGGAAGCAAGATGAAAGGCTAGCAGGCTAACTCTGTAAAGTCAAAGTAAACCCGTCTTGGCAAGTGTTCAAGTGACATGATGTACGTGGGCTAGGGCCCCGAGTCAGTGACTTTGATTTTCCTTGGCTCTAATGTTTTCTTTTTCTGATTTCCCAAGTCATATTAATTAGTGGCATCATTTCTTTCTCATAGCTGTGTGTGTTACTGATGTTAATTGTTAGATAATGAAATAACCAGACATTGTTTTCAACGAATTAAGATGATGTCTATAAATAGGTCCCCGCTCAGCATTAAGCCTCATGGCTACTGTATCACTGCAGCTACTGATAAATCAATATTTTAGCTATCCTCATTGATTATTATTGTTGCTGTTATTACTTCAGATCAAATGTTGAAATCACAATAAAACTTCTTTTAAAGTAAATGTATTTAATACAAAATTTTGGTTAAGTGGGATTCCCATTATGACTAAAACTGAACACTTTATATCTTTCTTCAGAGTTCAAAATACATGAGGAAATAGGGAAAAGGTTGTATTCATTGAGTCCCCAGTGAGATTGTATTCTATTTTGTTAGGAAACTAAAATATTAAAATGGGAAAGTTTATGTTCTGTATTTTGTAAAAGAAGGTGAAAGTGGAAGTCACTCAGTTGTGTCTCTTTGCGACCCCATGGACTATACAGTCCCTGGAATTCTCCAGGCCAGAATACTGGAGTGGGTAGCCTTTTTCTTCTCCAGGGGATCTTCCCAATGCAGGGATTGAACCTAGGTCTCCCGCATTGCAGGGGGCTTCTTCACCAAATGAATTATGAGGGAAACCCTACACTGGGGGCTTCCCTGGGGGCTCAGTGGTAAAGAACCCATCTGCTAAGCAGGAGATTCGGGTTCAATCCCTGGATCGGGAAGATCCTTTGGAGAAGGAAATCATAACTCACTTTTAGTATTCTTGCTTAGGAAATTCAATGGCCAAGGAGCCTGGCAGGCTACAGTTCATGGGGTGGTAAAAGAGTTGGGCATGACTTAGTGACTAAACAGCAAGAACAACAGTACTCTATGAACTTTACATATGTTGACCCATTTATTCCTAGTTTAAAATCGGTAAGTCTATTATGTCCATTATACAGAAGACAAAACTGAGGGGCAGGACTATGACAAATTGCCCAAATCGTATGGCCAGTGAATGACAGAGTTGGGAGTTGAACTTAACGTAATTTTAGAACCCACTTCTTAACCACACTGGTCTTTCTCACCTCCTCATCAACAGGTCCAGATACATACATACAACTACATACAGACTTTACACACACAGGAAAAGTTAAGAATGACCTTTCTGAAGAAACAGGAAAAGCAGAAAGATCCTCTCATGTTTTTATTTCAAGATAGCATCTATGTGCCAATAGCTGACCCATTTGAAAACAGAAAACTTGTGCCCATGTCTAAATAGGAAAATGCAAGAAAAGATTTCTGGTAAAATTTGATGCATTTACCTGGTTTGATAAAGAAAGAGATCAGTTAAAAAAAATCAGAATCCTTTGAATACTTTCTAAAATTCTATTATAACATCACTTTTGTTCAACAGGAGCAAAAAGCTTTAGAGAACTGTTCTAAGTTGGTGTCACTTAAGTGAATTTTGATCTTTAAATAACCATCTGTATTTGGCTACTGTCTGATATTGGTCTGTAGAGAGCTAAATTTATAGTCCCTTTTCCTAAACATAAAGAAAAAAAAAGAGCAAAACTAAGGCAGGTTAAAAACATGTTCTATTAGTACCTGCTTCAATCAAAACACAAGTATCAGTTTTTCTTCCTCATCATAATGTCACTAATGACATTTTACAAATATGGATTGCTTTTTTTTTTCTTCTGAGCAATTTATAAAGAAGGTACAGGGGTTCACTCTGTCATTTGACCAGCTTAGTTACTTAGCAAGACTGATGGAAGATCCAACCCGATCAGGTCTACTGTGATCCAACCTTTAAGTGAGAAGGAATAGAAAACCCAGAAGCTATCGAAAGGTCCATTAAACTGAAAGGAAAACACATCCCTGCTTCTGAATACCCGGAAATAATTTTGAAACAAAAAGAAGGTGATCAGTGTTTTTGACTCTAAAGCTTATTCTAAAGTAAGGAAAGAAAAGAATCAGAAGAGACCACTCTGCTTTTCCTAAGAATGCTTTTTGGAAAAGCAGCATTCCATGGAAGGACATAAAACAGCCAAACCTTTTAAACACGACTCTAACAATTGCTAACATTATCTAAACTCCTGGCAAAGAAAACATCAAATGACCAAAAATCATGTTTGTGGTATTTAAAACACACACACACACACACACACACACACACACACACACACACACACACACATACATATACACACATATTGAAATGGGAGAAACAGATTCAGAAGAAATGATTTGTAAGGATGTGGTTAAAACTATTTATATACTGGGTTCTATTTGTTTTACAGCTAGTGTTGCACGGACAGCATGAAAGGTTATCTTTGACAAGGTTTTAGCTATTATTTTCTTCCAGTGAAATGGTATTTCTTGAGAAAAAAAGGTCTTTGGAACAAAATAACAATAAATCCTGATTTAGATACATAAACCTGCCATTGATATCACATAATATCAGTGTTCTTTCTCACTCGATACAGGCGTTTTAAAGATAAATGGTAAACCTGAACTGGAAATCCATCTGGCCAGCTGCCTGCTCTAATGAATAACCCCACTTTGGCGCGTGCAATGTAAGCAGAAAGTTCTCTCCCAGCCTCTTTCGTCTGTCATGAATCTACGAGACAGCCGACATAATATCTGGGCGACAACGGTGCGCTAACAGTGCAGTGAGTTCCATTTTCTTTGCTTTCTATTGATTTTCACTTAATAACTGGCGAAATACTAAACGTCCACCCTGAGTACCTAATAAATCCTGCCTGAGCTTTTTATTGAGGAGAATTTAATAAAAACAACCATTGCTGCTGAGGGATTTTTCTTCTGGACAGAACATAGGGGTAGGGGACATCGGGGTTGGGGCAAGAGGAAGCCATCTGATTTTTTAAGCGACTTTCCTTCCCTTTGGAAAAGCGGTACCCATGTCAAGGACACCTGTGTGTTTGAACCAGGTTCCTCAGAGAAGATGCTGTAAGTTCTTCAGGCTAGTTGTCTGGGGAACAGGAGGAAAAGGGATGCAAAGACTTGGCCAAAATCATCTTTCTGGTCCCCTGGTGTCCTCTGATAACCTTGCTTCAAGCTTCAGTTATGGACTTCTTCATTGCTACCTGTAGCTCTCAACAATCTATAGAAATGTGCATTTTATTGTACTATGTAATCTTTATCTGATACTAGAAATAAGGAGTATGGCATGCTTGCTGAATCCTTGGATACCTTTAACAGAATTCTAGATATTGAAAAAAAACAGGTAAACATATGAAGGGAGAGAGTACATACAAATTATTCCATTTAATGCTAATTTGAGGCTCACACATTCACTTGTGGGGCAAAGAGCTCTATTTGTGGCTTTTTAAAGCCCAAAGAGAATTGGAAAGCCTGGGTTTTGCACCCATCTCCATCATCCTCTGCATACACTTCTGGAACAATTTCCACTGTTGATGCTTGAGGAAAACCTCTTTATTTTGCTATGTGGTCTTTTAGAAGCATTTCACAGCTATGACTCCCTCCCCACCCTTTATGTTTTAATTGGTCTTGAGGCTGTTTTCACATCATGGGGCTTAGTGAACAAGCACTTTAAAATCTCCTGTGTGTGTGCTCATTGCATTCCATACTCAATAAAATTCCTACCCAAGAATCCACGTATTTAGAAAAAATACAAGTAGAAATATAACGTGTATTTTAAAAAACAAAATCCATGAATTTTCAGTTTGAGTATCAGTGTTATAAAAACCACAGTCACCATGCAAAGCAAACCGTGACTCAGTTACTCGTCAGCGACTCCATGACAGCTTTTCCTGCAGAATCTGGGGACAGAGGCGGTGGGACACAGTTCAGGTTCATGTCAAAGGACCTCGATTGAAATCCTGGCTTTCCCTCCTCTGAGGTTTGGTAACTTTGTCTATAAAATGAGGATACTGTTAGCCAACAAGCATGGTTGACATCACCTTGGCAAAAATCAATAAATGTATGGGTGCTGGACAAATGATGCCTATTTATTTCACTGTTACCCCAATGACAAACTGTGGTTAATCAACTGGGCTATGGTTTGAAACTGGCAAAAATCTCGGAAATCCCCCTTGTTGCCCTCCACAGTTTACAGGTGAGTTAACTTTCTTCTCAAATGGAGCTCGTCTCAAACATTTTTGCTTAGAAGAAGTCCTGAAGTGAATGGTACAGTCTGGATGACGATGGCATATCAATGTGGGTTCATTAATTGTCAAAAACGTGGAGGATACTGATAGTGGGGGAGCCTCCGTGTGCTTTGGGGGAAGAATTGGGAACACTCTGTACTTTCCTCTCAATTTCACTATGAGCCTAAAACTGCAGCGAAAAAAAAAGTCTATTAAAAAGAGAGGAAAGAAAAAATAGCAAAAAACGAAGATTCCCTGCACATAGAAATACTCAATAATATTTGCTTTTATTATTTACAAATGTTACTGAACAATAATCGAAATTGGGTTGTGACTCTTTACAAAACAGAAGTCTGATCATTATTCCGGTGTAATTTTCACTTAATATAAACATTGACACCTTCTTGTTAATCCCAATTTTTTTTTTTTTTGACAGGGATGGGGTAGGGTGGGTGTTGGGTCCTTTCTTTCTCTGATTCTTACTAAAAACTAGAGTGCAGTAAAATCTTTAACACTTTTTCTTTTTCCAATCATTTTGTTTTGCCACTTTTTCAGAGGCGAGCTTTCTTCTTTTTCTTCTTTTATTAAAGATGCCTATGGAACCTAGTCTGTTCTGTCCTCAGCAGAATGTTTTGGTTCGGTCTAGTCAGATAGGCTAAACAACACTACAGAAAATTCAGCGGGGCCTGTGCTCATCCCTGAGCTGAGATTTGGGAGAGGCCATTTCTGAGTTGGAGCTCAGGGATTTGCAGGCCTCTTGGTGTTCCCTTCCTCAATGGGTCCACAGAAAGGTGTATTGCTATTCGGATAATGTCTTCCACTGCTCCATGAAAGGTTGTTGTACTGAGCTCTGATTGTGACAAATGATTTACTATTAGGAACATTCTGTAATTATTGTTCGGTGGGACCGCAGACCGATACATCATTAACATGATAGACGGCCTTTTATATCAGCAAAAATAACTAAATTAATAAAAATGGCTTCATTCCAAACCCTGTCAGAAAGCCAATACTCAGAACAATCAAGTAGCAGTGATACCTGAGAAAGCCATAGTTTATATCCCCCAACAAATCATGTTTTATGCATAAGTAGTAAAATATTTGTATATATAATCTCTATAATATAGGTCTGTGTAACAGAACAGATTTTTATAGATATCAGCCATAAACAAAAATAGAGGATGTTTAAATATTCTGTCCCAAATGATTTAGATTTAGATTTATGCCTTTATGCAATCAGGTTGCAGTTTTAGAATATTAGAATCTGCCTATGACATCTTTCTTTCAATTCTCAAGCATCGGGAAACAATTAATGAGGATCCTGCAAACGAGAATGCCTTTCCTTGATCTTTCTTCCTTCTTTCCTTCCTCCTTTCTTTTCATCAACAAACTCCTGATTTATGCTTTCAATCCTTAGCCTCACTTTTGTTTTTACCCTTTGACGCAAAACTAAATATTCAACATTTGATGAGGAAGACAACTTTCCTGCACCCAAATATCTCAAAGCCTACAGCAGTGCTTTACTGAGAACAGTCTCCACAGCAGCAGATTTAGGCCCTCTGAAAGAACTGACCTATTGATAATGATATTTGTAAAGACGCAGCAAGCACAGCAACACTTGGTGACCTTAACTGATGATTGAGAATTGTTGTGTCCGCTAACCTTGCACAGAGGTCACTAGAAATGGGAGCATCCCAGGTGATGCTAGTGGTAAAGGATCCGCTTACCAATACGGGAGACATAGGAAACTCAAGTTCAATCCCTGGGTCAGAAAGATTCCCTGGAGGAGGGCATGGAAACCCACTTCAGCATTCTTGCCTGGAGAATCCCATGGACAGAGGAGCCAACACAGCGCATGGACAGCTAGGACTTGAATTTCCCTAGAAATTGGGGAAGGAATAAAATAGAATTCAATCGTTCTCTTTTCTGCTGTTTTCTGCCTTTCCTACTTTCTCTCTTTCAACATATTTTGTCCACAATCCCTGTTCAAAACTCTTAGGGTATAATGTGTTTTATAAATCAGAACCATTAGGATGTTAGAAAATAACATGGTACACATATCCATACATTACCCTCTTATCACAAGTGGAGTCTGGAGTTTCATACATGAATATGTCTGCAACAACACATATGAACACTCACAGTAAATGGGCATAAATATTACACAGAGCTTACATCAGCCTGGGTTACATTTTGCTATAGTCTTAAATGCCTGGTGGCTCAGGTGGTAAAGAATCTGCCCGCATTGCAGGATACCCAGCTTCGATTCCTGGGTTGGGAAGATCCCCTGGAGAGGGAAATGGCTACCCACTCCAGTATTCTTGCCTGGAGAATCCCATGGACAGAGGAGCGTGGTGGGCTACCATCCATGTGGTTGCAAAGAGTCAGACATGACTGAGCGGCTAACACACACACACAGTACAGATTGGCTTCCTTGCCCCCAACACACACACACAGAGACACACACATACACACATAAATAAAAAAAATACCTGTTGATTTAACAAAGATTCTTAGTTTAGGAATCACACAGAGGGGATTGTATGTATATCTCTACAAACCAACACTGAACATTCAGTTAATACAATTTAGACCTCAGTTCAGTTGCTCAGTCATGTCCAACCCTTTGTGACCCCATAGGCTACAGCAAGCCAGGCTTCCCTGTCCGTCAGTAACTCCTGGAGCTTGCTCAAACTTTCCCAACAGTAAGTAAACTTACCTTTGAATATCTAAAAAAAAAAAAAAAAAAAGATTTTTGCTTTTTTAGAGAAGTTTTAACTTCACAGCAACATAGAGTGGAATGTACAGAGATTTTCCACTTATGCCTAGCCTCACTGATTATCAAAATCCCACCAGAGTGGTACATTTGTCTGAATCGATGAATCTACACCGACAGATCATTATCACCCAAAGTCTGTAGTTGACATTAGAGCTCACATGGGTATGCCTTATCATAGCACATTTGTTCTATTTCAGGGCATTTCCACTCTTGGTAGTAGCTTAAAACATTAGAAGTTGCCATTAAGTATATAATCAATAAAATATAGTTTATTCATTGACTAACTGATATTGTAATGCTATTGATATCTCAATACACTCGATACTGCCGTTTAGAATTATGCCCTTGTTACTTCATTCTTGTAGATAAATTTTGAATGATTTCATGCTTCAATCCTTGTTCAACTCTATCCACCGCCAACGTTATTCACAGTAGTGTTCATGCTCTTTGGTGGGCTTCCTTGGTGGCTAAGATGGTAAAGAAATCGCCTGCAATGCAGGGGATTTGGGGTCCATCCCTGGGTTGGGAAGATCCCCTGGACAAGGAAATGACAACCCACTCCAGTATTCTTGCCTGGAGAATTTCATGAACAGAGAAGTCTTGCAGGCTACAGTCAGTCCATGGGGGCCGCAAAAAGTCAGACACAACTGTATAACGAACACTTTTCATGCTTTTTGGGAAAAGGTGCAAACATAGTCTATATTTGCTTACATACAAGATTTTTACTAAATAAAAACATGGCTTAAAAACAAGATTGCTGTCTAAAAAGACTTGGATAAAGCTACTTATGATATCTCATGTCTTCAGATTCTTGCAGCACAAATGAAATCAGTCTCAGAGGCTGGTCAATGTGATCCAGAATTACAGTTCAAAGTCCCTCAGATGATATTAGAAATCATCCTAAATCTGAAAGCAAAATAAATGTAAAAGTGATCCAGTCAAGTACTGTGTGAGGTGAGGAGCGGTGGGCAGGTGAAGGATGCAGAGAGACCTTCTCTAGACAGACAGGGGGAGACTTGGCCGATTGTTTTTATGGCTAAAGCTTGATTGAGACCTATTTTAAACCTCATCTTTTCTGCGTTGGCCTTCTCTTAAAGGAAGACAAATGCCCTTGAAAAGGCGTCTTAAAAGTATGATTCACGGACTTGGGAAGAATTACAGGATGCAGACGGCTGAGAGTGTGGTGCCTCCCCCGAGAGGAGTTCACATTTCCTTCCTCTTAATCTGAGTGAACCATTAAAAAGTTACTTAGTTCCCTGGAGACCCTTCCCAAGGAATCTCCTAAAAGGAAATACCCTGCACTGGAAAGGTGATTTACCTAGACAGGATTTAAAAAGCCAGGTTCCAGTTCAGAGATACCCAGGGACTTCACAGCGGCTGGTGTATTATGCTTTTATGGATTCTCTCCTAAATTAGTTAACAAATCAGAAGTAGGCTGAACAAGAAAACACACACACACAATTACTCTTGTATACTTTATTTATTGATTCTTCCATGCAATTAAATCCTACATATGATAGCTTCACAGCTATTGGAATATCAAACTGTAAATATGCAATCAATTGATTATGCCTGAAAATAGGCTCATGTCCAAGCAATACATGTTTTGTTTTCTATTCTGAGAACGGTCTTAATTATTTTATCTAGTGGGAAAACTATTTTCTTAGGGATAGGCATGTGGGAGGGGAGGAAAATTCTGTGTTCTGGACCTTAGGGAGTGCTGTGGTAATTTCATGTCTGAGGTCTTTGGGAAGACGGACTTAAGAGCTGATTCCCTTTTATGGCAAAATAACTTATGAATTTGTCTTTTTAAAGTCCACTGGAAATGGAGCATGGTTACAGAAACTGCAGCTGTGAATATTTGTAAAGCAGCTTGGTTTCCCATCTCTGGCAATTCCCTGTTCCCAGCCCCCATCCTCAACGAGTGTCTTATCCAGTGTTGGAGTTAATGATGGAACAGGAAAGAATGAATGAGAACGTTGGATTGTATCAGTTCCTAGCAGCAAACTCATTTCTTTTCGAACGTTTTGTAGGCAACAGATAAGCAGTTGAGCCCTGCCTGACATTTATTAGGGATTTTTGCATTTCCTAGGTCCTGGCTCACATCGGAAGGAATTTTACTGATGGCCGTGAGAACTCTGTCACAATTCCTTGCTCAAATGGCATCAGGATTCAACATTTAAAGACTCTCTAAGCTGATTAGTTAAAAGTTTTCTCAATAAAAATGGAGAAGAATTATAAACAGAAATGCGGAGAAATTAGAATGCTGGAGCTGGTCCTATGTAAAGAAGATTCTACATAGTGAAACACACAGATGAATCCAGGAGACTCGGCTGAGCAAAGCAGGAAATCTCATTATCATCTTTCACTTTTATCTCCTGAAACTGGAAGGACTAGATTCTGAAATATTTTGGTTTAATAAACAACAACCATAAGAATCCTTTTTCCTCCAAGAACTTCACATTTCTGAGCTATAGGGGAGGATCCTGATACCATACATTATTACAAAGCAAAGCCAAGCAAGAAAGAAGTGTTGGGAATACTTGGATCTGCATACTTTTAATGAATATAAACTCTTTAGCATGGGAAATGAAATGCAAATCATGGGTAAATGTATGATTCTATTTACCAAATAGTCACAATCAAGTGATCTGATTATAGGGCAAAATTAGGAGAGACATTTTAAAACTGTCTTTGTAGTGTCATTGAAAATATGAAGGTATTTACATTTGATAAGCCATTTATCTCATTATTTCTTGTCCAATGAACTTCGCAAAAGAATTAAGAAAAATTCCACCACCCCCCCTTTTTTCTTCCTTTTCAGAAAACTCAATCCACAGGCTTGTATATTATATTCACATTTTTTGTATGTGTGTGCTTCCTTTTGTGTTTTTTGGCTGCACTGGTGGAATTTTCTATGATAAGAGGACCACCAATCCAGTGTGCGTGGTGTGGGGTTGGCCCAGTCAAGTGGGCCCCACTGGGCCTTCAAGGAAAAGGGCCAGGAATTCACAGGGCTTGATTACTGCCAGGGCTTTTTCTGATTTTAAGTGAACTATGCTCTTCCTAGTAAATCAACGCCTGGACATTAGAGATTTAACTTCAACTCAGGGAAGTGAGCAGAAACTCGGTAAAGAAGCCACAACAATGCCTACGTGAGATTTTTCCCAGCTTGTTTAAAAGTGAAAACAAGGTTGTTGTGTGAGCTACGATTAGTTTTAAACAAACTTCCATGTAAAGTATATAAGCTTAAGTAAAAGTGTCTTCATTTATAAAGGACAAACATTTTGTTGTTTAAAGCTTTCGGTTTTGTATTCAAGACACATCTGGCCGCCATACCTTTTTCTTTAATTAAAAAAAAAAAAAAGTTAAAATCAAGATGTTAGGATTTTTCCAGTTCTGATTACTCTATTTACCATCTATTAATGCAATCCAATTTGGTAAATATTTATGGGCCACATAGGTCATTAAATCGTTGGGCCATGGGTTGGTGAAGTGAAAATGAAGGAGATGACTTTGGCCAAATGGCTTAAATGGTGAGTAATCAGTTTTATATTTCTATCTTAATATGGTCATCAGGATTAAATTTTTATTCATTTTTTTAATTTCTTGGCCACACCACATGGCACGTGGGATCTTAGTTCCCTGACCAGGGGTCGAACCTGTGCCCTCTGCATTGGATTCTCCGAATCTTAACCACTTGGCCAGCCGGGATGTCCCAGTATTTCCTTCTTAATGGTTTGGTTTCATGACTGAGACTGATTTTTCTTCTCTCTTTGTACCCATACCCTTTAATATGTGACCTTGTCATGTGACTAAAGGGGAGAGTATATTGACTGTCCTTTGGCTTTAGTTCCCCCGTGGCTTGCTGTGGCCGAAAGAACAAGGTGGAAATGATGGTATGCTTTAACAGGCTTTGGAAGTTTCTGCTTTGCTCCTTGTGCTTCTGCTGCGGCCTTGAGGAGCACGTGCCTGGTTCCAAGAGGAGGAGGAAGAACATAAAGACTGGAGACGTCCCATGTGGGTCACCCCAGCCAAATTCAGCTTGATAAAGGAAGCCCCCACTGACCTGTAGATTCACAAGTGATAATGAACAGTCGCTGACTGTCTAAAGCCGCTGCCTTGAGAGTGGTTTGTTGTACAGCAGCAATTATCTGATACAGTAAGACTCATTTGTTCATTCACTTATCCATCTTCCAACATCAGTTGGACACCTAATACGACCCCAGTTCTATGGCAGTAGTCTGTGATACAAAGGTCTAACCTCTCGGGGAAAGAAGTAAAGGAACAGCAAATTATATACATTTGCAAAGTGCTGAGATGAAAGCATACTCTCGGGGCTATGATGAATCCCATAGGGTGCTACAGAGCACATTCTGGAAAAGGAGAGATAAGTATAGAGGAATTTTAAAGAGCAGGAATTGGGTGGGCTTTCTTGGTGGCTCAGTGGTAAAGAATCCGCCTGCAATGCAGGAGACACAGGTTCGATCCCTGGTCGGGAAGATCCTCTAGAAAAGGAAATGGCAACCCATTCCAGGATTCTTAACTGAGAAACCCCATGGACAGAGGAGCTTGGTGGGCTACGGTCCACGGTGTCTCAGAAGAGTTGAACATGGCTTAGTGGCTAAACAACAGCAACAGGAATTGGGAAGGCCTTACATTTAGATTTTGAAGAGGATAAGGATAGAAAAGGATTCTGGGTTGAGAAAGCACACAGCATTTGTAAATATCCTGTTGCTGAGAAAGATCTTGGTACGTTGAGGGCAAAAATGAGGAATTTCACACAGTCAGGAACCATATCTCTTATTTTCTTGAACTCCATATGGTTTTTAAGATGGCAAACTTGGGTAAAGCTCAAAAATGCCTTGATGATAATGTTGATTAATGTCTTCAGAAAAAAAACTAGAGATAATGCTTAAGGAAAGTCATCTTAAAATTTCCCAGCTCTCTATCTAAATTCAGACCTAACTTCTTGAGAATGTCAGACTTAGGCAGGAAGCCTTTTGATTATTTGCGGTGTTTTTCTCTTCGCTTCCTGCTTTAATCTTATAGCACAGGGACCAAGCTATTCTAAGGGGAACCACTTCCTTGGTATTTTTGGCATGCCTCTTACCAGGAAACTGGTGGAAGTGTCAGGGGTACCCTTTTCAAGAGATTTCCACTTAAACCAAGGGGGGTTGCATCTACTTCCTAACCATTCAAGGCTTTGGCCATTTGTGGTTTACTCATGTTCACTATCATGAAGATTGTTGAGAAAAACTCAGGAAGTCCTTAAAGGCCCCAGAACCATATTTCCTTAGCTTCCAAGTTATAACTCTGTTATTTACAAGAAACTTTTTTTTTGTAGAGATATACTGAAAATTAGTGTGTTTCAATTGGAAAGAAGCTCTGAACTCACTGGGTCCAGTCCTCTCCATTTACCAAGTTGGATGAGCCTGTTCTAGGTGCAAAGTAATAACAATAATAGTGACTAATTCAAAACTCTCATTAATTAAGGACAAAATGGAACTGAATCTCTTGGCTTCCAGGCTGGTGAGTTTAGGACTACAACCTCTTGCATTTTTTTTTAAATTAAACTGTTTTCAAATATTTATTTGAGCAAATATTTTCTTGATTTCTTTAGAATTATTACTCAGCATCACTATTCATTCATTCTGATTTTTTTTCCTTTGATTATATCTTTATTGTTATTTAACACAGTCCAAAAGTTCTTTACCTACGAGAGTTCAGATTTTGTATATTAAAGGCGTTCCTTTTAATCAGTTCTCTAACTTTGAGCTTTTTATTTTTATTTTTACTAGAGTATAGTTGATTTACAACTTTGTGTTAGTTTCAGGTATATAGCTGCCTGAATCAGTTATACATATTATATACATATATTTATACATATGTGCATAATTCTTTTTCAGATTCTTTTCCCATATATGTTACTACAGAATGATGAGTACAGTTCCCTGTGCTATACAGTAGTATACAAGTTTGGTATTCTAGATAAGATGCATTCTTGATTTCTTACACAGCTCATATAATGTAGAACCCCAATCCTGATTCATAAACAAAACTTACACAAAGAGATAAACAAAATAGTCTGTGTCTTAAAACAAGAAAGAGCAAGTCAAAAGAGAAAATGGCATCCAGGGTTCCAAAAAGAACTGAAAGAATGAGTTTCACAGGTAAGGTGATTATTCTGCAGTGGCAAAATGATTAAGGAACTTGAGATGGAGGTGTTTGAAGTGGGGAAATGGACAGGAAAGAAAGGAGAGGAAAGAAGACACTATGTCTTTAAATTGAATTGAATGTTCTGTGACTTTAAATGAAAGCTCTTCTGTTGTTGGGCAAATAAATTTAAACCACTTAACATGGCAGAGAAGGTCAGGCAAGCTTATTATAGTGATCATAGCGTTACAGCTATTGCCATTGACCGCTGCTCTCCGGAATCACCAATAATCAGAGACCACAAGCTGTGTTTGCAGAGAAAGGTCATCATTCATTTTTTTCAAAGCATTAATATCTTTTGTTTGTTTGGCTCAACATGAA
This sequence comes from Okapia johnstoni, assembly GCA_024291935.2. Classification (NCBI taxonomy): domain Eukaryota; kingdom Metazoa; phylum Chordata; class Mammalia; order Artiodactyla; family Giraffidae; genus Okapia; species Okapia johnstoni. The sequence goes on from CM044326.1 coordinate 9,742,103, forward strand.
ACAGGAATCGATAGAGGTAATTCACAGAGCAATTAGCCCCTCATCTGTCAAACGGCATCTGGGTGTATTTAACAAAAAGACCTTTGGAAAGGTTTAAAAAGGAAGAAAGTGCTTATACCATCAACGATTTATATTTTCTACATGACATGTTGTGTATGTATCTGTGAAAAGGGGGGCCCTGGGACTAAGAAAATATACATAGAGCATGCTATAAATCTACACTTCAATGTTATGATGTTGCAGTGTAGAGATAGACCAAGAAAGGCTTGGATTACATTCTCGCCTGGTTTCTGTGAAGAGGGCAAACAGCTTTGGGGTTTTGTGTCATGGACATACACAGCCTTGATACAGAAATTTCACAAAAAGAAGACCTCAAGGAAAAACTGGTTTGGGGAGGTTAAGGAATTGGGAAAGAACAAGTGCTCCCTCTTGGCATCAGACCTTTGTGCTGGGGAACAAGATGCTCGTAAGACCAGCCACTGATCCACTGCATGGAAACAGCCCCACCACAACTCAGCCTCAGTCATGCCACCCTGGAGTGGTCCTATCTCCACACCTAATTTGCCTTTATTTGCCTAAGAAAGGAAAAAATGAATTGCAAATTAACTTAAGAGACTTCAGTATTCAAAAAAATAAATAAATTCTGTTCTGGCTCTATTTTTCTTTATTGAATGTCAGTTATGTGGACTATGGAATTAATGCAGTATCAGAGAGGTAGGCTTTTAAAAAAATTCAGCTTAGGGAGTTGTCTACACATTTACACAAATGCTATTACTCTCAGCAGGACCAGATGTATTTGGGAAATTTGGGGAATAGTATATTTTCTTTTCAATTCTCTGGCTCTTCCTTCTCATTTTTTTCTTGACTTTTTTTTGCAGGGGGGGGGGTTTCTCCCAGTCCTATTCCCCTACTCTTTCCTTTTTTTGTTTTGGTGTTCATCCAGAATATACCATCATGACCAAACCAGAAGTCATGAGATAAAAAAGAAAATTACAAAACTTTGCCTTTTCTATGACTTCAGAAAATATGCATTTTGGGTTTTGAATTTAGTTTTATTCTTAATACCCAGCCATTCCGATAGGTTGATGATCCATCTCTCAGTCTTTTTCAAGATAACTATAAATGTCTTATTTACAAATTATGTGATACAGTTAAATGAAAAAGCAAGAGACTGCACTGAACTTTGAGTATGATTACAACTGTGAAAAAAATATCACAGTAAAAGACTGAGAGGAAACAATACTTAAATAATGCTGTCTTTGGGTAGAGAGATTATAGAAGTTATTTTTGTTTCATTTAAAATTTCTGTATTTTCAACTTTTTCTATAATAAACATACTACTTTTTAATTGGATAAACTAAAACATCACTTAAATTTAATTAGGTAGCACATACATGACAGTAGTGCCTTATATTTCCTACCGACCTCAGATAACCAGAATTTCACTTTTTATAAACATTGTCAAACATTCTTGTTAAATTTCGTTTTCATGGCTAAAACTAAAACCAGTTCTTAGAGCCTCATGAAATTGTACAGACCATGTACAATTCCAATCTGACTATAAGACTGAAGCTGAGGACAGTGGGATAGCAGGAAGTAACTCATAGTACTTCTAGATTTACAAAAGAATGAAATCCTGTTATAAGAGAATTTCATTGTCAAATTTTGGGGTTCATATGATTATTCTGTATGTAGAATTTTATTCTGGAGGCATTGTGACCCAGTGTTCCTTCCCCCTCAACCTCCCAGCTTTTTTGTCATTATTTTTTTTTCTTTTCTGTTTATGTCAGCTGTGCTGGAAGTTTCCATACGTTCAACACATGGCTTCCTTTATGTAGAAAGGCTCTCTGCAGCCTATACATTGGCTAATAATTATTTCCCACACTTCCTGTTACTAAAGCAAATATCACAGTCAGCAGTTACATAGGGTCTATTTTGCTCTTATGAAAATACTATAATACACGTCAACAATAATCCAAATCATCCCGCCTTCTAAATGGTTACCCAGAAGAAGCTATTATTTCCTTGTTGGACCGTCTTAGGGGTGGGTCTGGGTTCCACGGACTTTGCACATTCTTCTGATTTGTGAGTCAAACCTGAGTTAGAAAGATGGACTGCCACCTCCTCCGGGCTCTGTTTAGTGTCACGGGGGTACAGTTCATCAGACAAACACCTCATAAGCATCAGTTCTGGCTGCTTTCCAGGGAAAACCATGTCATGCCATTGAGTAACACTTAGGACCCAATCTTTCATCTTCCTTCTCCATAACTAAATAAATTGGGTAAAGGTCTTGCCCTGTCTCAAGATAACAAGAAGTTTAAAGAACTTACTTGTGTTTCATGTGGCAGACACCAAGCTTTAGAGAAGTGAACAAAAACAAGATGGTGGCTTTCCTGAAGTTCAAAGGCAGCTCTGATAGCAAATGAATATAGACAATCCCTCTCGTTTCCCTGAAGGGAGCAAATAACATCGCTAATTAAAAGGAAGGAGATTCAGAGAGAGGGCTAAAAGAAAATGAACCTAGACTTCTCTAATGCTACTTTACTTAAAACCTGATGATCATCTAGAGTAAGACTCTTTCTCTCTAAAACTTTTTCTGCGAATGATCTGATAGTAATTTTACGCCTTGTTCAGCAGTTACTAAACTCTGCTGTTGTAGTATGAAACAGCCAATGAAATATTTAAACAAATGAGTGTTGACCATAGGTCAATAAAACTTTATTATGGACATGAAGATATGAATTTTATATAATTTTCATTCCTCTCAAACTATCATTCTTCTTTAATTTTTTTTTCAACCATTTGCAAATGTAAAAACTATTCTTGGCTCACAGGTAATACAAAAGCAGCCATTGGCCTGGATTTGGTGCTTGAGCCACTGTTTGGCATAGAACTCCCTGTTCTAGAGCTCAGAAATTCTAGTTCAAGTTTGTATATCAGATTCTACAGAATGACAGGCCTTTCTTGGCTACTCTCAGTTCAGTGACAGCTGTCATTTATTATTCAACTATCATCTCCCAAGAATAAAGGTTCTTTTCTTTACCTCTCACCTTATCTTTTGTTATTTCAGAAAAGGCTCATTAAGCTTTTTAAACTCATTGAATTTAGTAGAGAATCTTAATTATGTGTGACTCAGGTATGGAGTTGGGGGAGAATTTGCATAACCAGACCAAATTAAACTGCATAAAATCATGTCTTCTGATTTTCTTATGTTACATTTTTCAGATAAAAATCCAAACTGGTCTTAAAGTCAATATCAATTTAAACTATAGCTTATTCAAATAATAATATAAAAGTATTATTGAATAACTTTGAAAACTTTTTGGTCACAAAGGAGAATATTCTCTTTCTGATGTAAATGGAAATAAATGAGTGAAAACCTACATTTGTGTGTAGACCCATACGTAACAGAAAGATAGAAATTAAAATATTAAAAATATTTTGGGGAAAGTTAATTACTTCTTTCCACTCTTTTTCTAATTTCTAAGTTGTTCACAATGTGTATACTGCTTTTACCAGTAGGAAAAAAAGTATTACAATAACATATTTTGCTCCAAACTTTTAAAAATATTTCTGTGGACTGACCTATGCTTCTGTAGCAATCCTGGAAGAGGAATCATGAAATATACTGCATGATTCATTGACCACTGGAAGACTTTGTGATAGCATTGAAGATAACCTCCAGTGAGCTCATAAAAATAATTACCTGAAAGTTGTACAAATTCAGCAGTTTTATGACATACAAAATAAAGTAAAGGAAGGAAGAAACAGGCAATAATACAAGTAAGATCTCATAAAAGGGACAGGGATAACTATATGTAAAAAGAAATAATAGATGTTACTAAATTCTGTAAAATTGTGGCAGGTCAATAGAATTAAATGAGAGAGAGCCAACAAACCCTTCCCTCCCTTGCTATTCAAAAGAGGAACAAAAAGCTAATTACTCTCTGGCATCAGAATCTTATATTTATGACCAAAGGTTTCGTAAAAGCTTGCCTTCCTCTTTATTTGTAATTTTCCTAAGAAGCAGTTTGAGGCCAAACATTCAACTTTCATTCGTGGGGATAGTGTAATAAGAAGGGATTCTTTCATGTACTATTCAGTGCATTTCTGTTTCAACTTTTTTAAGGAAAAAATCAATCTCAATTGACAGTACAACACATGATTCCTATTCATATGTTTATTCCTATTTATATTCTAGACATCACCAGGAAGAGAAAAATATGGCTTGCTTTTTTCTGAATATATAAAAATAAGACTTTGAAAGAAACTTTAAAAAGAATGTCAGACTAAAGATATATTATTAAGTGATGGTTTTAAATTATCAAATAGTGAAATAGCTTTATTTATGTTTTTCACTCCTTAGAAGATAAATAAGTCTATGAGAACAAAAGAACTAGTGACTTCTTAGAAGTCAGATAAAGACTTTTGAGGCATTTGGACCTAAAGCTTGGAATTTCATCATTAGACTTGGCATGTCAATAATTTTAGACTAAAAAGCACTTATAGAAACATACCTGAGGGAGCTACTATTGTGTGTCTCTGTTCTGCTCTCTTTTTTCTGCTTCCATCCCATGGAAACTGAGCTCCCAAGCAATCTACTTGACTGACGGACTTGTAAGGAAAGAAATTATAGCTGTAGGACCCAACTGCTTTACTTCACCTTATCAAATGCACTCACCAATTTATGCTCTTTTTCCACAGTCTGACAAGAATCAGAACTGTTTCAGGGCTTTTAGAGCCCTCTTGTCTCTCCGGAGGGTGACATTCTATCTTGACAACTCAGATCCAGCCACCAGGTACCACCCACCAGCCACCGATAACTTTCCAGCCTGTTCCAGGTGAAACAAGAGGAAGCATGACTCCAGACTGCAGTTTGAACTATTCTATATTATGACTCGTAAGTTTGCTCTAGCATTCAAAACTCAACATGGTAGACTGAGCTCTGCAGCATAAGCTGATGATTGAAAGCTTGTAACAAATGAGAGTCTTGGATGCGAGGTGGGGTGGGGATTGCTTTTTCTGTTTGGTGAGGGAGACCTGCCACACACTCAATAACTTTGTGAAGCTGTGAGTAAGTGCTAAGTAAGTCGTCCAGAAAACAAAGATAGAAATTGACTCCATGGCTGCCCAGGGAAAGTCATGAAGAACTTTGAACTAGAATGGGAGTTGGAACTTGAAAAATCAGTAAGTTTGGGGAGCTGCAGAGAACAGGAGAGGCAGAAGGAAGTAATGAGCTGCGTTAGTGACTAATGCATTGTGTCCCAGGACTTGCATTGGTAGCACTACATATGCAATCCGGTTTAATTCTCACCTAATCTGAAGCTGAAACTCAGAGAAAATAGAATTTTCTGAAGATTTCACAGCTAAGAAATATGGGAAAATGGATTCAGACCCAGATCTGCCTCAAATATGGGAAAATGGATTCAGACCCAGATCTGCCTCATTCTGAAGCTTACATTCTTTTCAGGACACCAAACTGTGTCGAGGATGTTTTTTGGAAGGCAGACTGGTGGGAGCTAGAGTGAAGAGGTATGAATAAACACAAGCTACAGGATGACAGAGCTTCCTTCCTGGAACAGTGGTTGGGATGAATCAATAAATACCAAACAAAATTCTTTTTTTTTTTTTTCCTAGGAAGAATTGCAAGATGAAATCACATGCGCTTGACAAACATTTAACAAATCTGAATTTATTTCCTGATTACAAAAGTATTCCATGTTACTGTTAGGATTAGGAAACTATAGAAAGAATCACCAGCTATAGAATCAGAGCAAGGGACTGTTAATATTTTTCTGATCTCTTTCTTTTTTCTTCAGATATACACAGTGTTTATAAAATTTGAATTTTGATTTTTATATGATGTGTAATCTGATGTATGAAATAATAACATGCCAGAGTATTTTCTTATTCTCTCTTTGTAAACATATTTTAGTGTATACAAACTATTCCATATGTAGAGAGTACCATAATTTAATAAACTCTTATCATTGAACATTAGTGTTATTTCTAATTATTCTAGTTTTTAAAATTATAAATGATGCCTAATTTTGTGTGTAGATCATTTTGTCCATTTCTGATTTTTCCTTAAGAAAACAACTTTTAAACAAAAAATTCAGTTTGTTTTATTTTCTATGGTATAGAAAGTTTAAATCTAAATATCAATCTTGTACCATTCTACAACCTGAAGCCCTGAGCAGAGCCTTGAAGGAATAAACCAGCCTACCATAAGCTTGACCCAACCATCATCACCACTACCATCTTCACGTGGGAGAGTTAATCCTCTCCTGCATCAGGAAGAGAGAGAAAAAAGCTCAAAGAGAGAGAGGGAAAAGACACTGAAGAAAAGATGAAGGAAGAAGGCAAGAAAAAGAACACTAATTTCTTTTTCTCAGAAACAAATGAATTTTCTGTAGGGAGGCAAACTTTTTTTTTTTTAGAACAAACTCCATGGTGGTCTTGGGGGTGGTTAGGAAGGACTCATTTTGGATTTTGTCAAAATGGTTACTGGCTTTTTAATGTTGAGTAACCTTCAGAGGTGGTACATCTTCTGGTGCATCTCTTCATTTGGGAATATCACACAGTGACGGAAAGCACCCAGGTTCGAATCCAAGCCACTCACTATAACAGTTCTGTGACTTTGGACAAGTCCTTGAATTTCTCTGAGCCTCAATTTTGACAAGAGTCAAAGGAGATAATGATGCTAACTGGGAACATTGGATCATGACAATTAAATTAAATTATGTATCATGAGGCAATTGCACGCCAAGAGCTCCTTTCTCACCTTCTCCCATGCTTTTACTTTTCACAGGTGGCAGGAAGCTTCATTTTCTTCAAGACATTTCTTCATTTGTAAAACTAGAGTTCAATAATTAGACAAAGTTCAATGATTTGACAAAGTATCCCTAGGTACTGAGGATTGAAAGGTGTTGCCCAGTCCCTTATGGGGATCACAGTTCAGTGAAAAGACAGGAAGGGTAACAGAGTAATGTGTTAAAATGTCCAAGGGAAAGAACTGGGTACAACGTTGTGTGTGTTCCCAAATAAGGGAAGGAAAAATCTATTTGAAGAGGGTGCAGCAGAGGAATAACCACTGAGATGGGTTTTATGAGTACACGCTTGCCAGGCAAAGACAGGAAAGGGGAGTTCCTGGTATGAGTTAGGGCTTGGTCCATTGGCAGTGGGGTGAGGGTTGCTGTTTGGCCTAAGAGTCCTTAATAGAAGCTAAAAGTTATTCAAATGCCACTTCTGGGGCAGACCGCTGCCTGGTCCCTCATACAGGAAGCCCTCTCAACGTCTCAACACTTTAACTGCTCTCCATTTGTGGATTTCTTTGACATTTACTACTTCCTGCTTTGCATCAGAGATATTTGTGTACTTATTTTACTTTCATTACACAGCAGAGAAACTAGAGACTGTTTCATCCTGGTATTCCCCACAGTGCATTCAACTTAAAATGACATGCATACATATACATGAAAGCACAGCAAAGTCGCTTAGTCGTGTCTGACTCTTTGCGACCCCATGGACTGTAGCCTATGAGGTTCCTCCATCCATGGAATTTTCCAGGCAAGAGTACCGGAGTGAGTTGCCGTTTCCTTCTCCAGAGGATCTTCCTGACCCAGGGATTGAACCCGGGTCTCCAGCATTGCAAGCAGACGATTTTACCATTTGAGTCACCAGGAAAACAGCACAGGGGAAAGATATTCAATATCTTGTAATAACCTTGAGGCCTCCACCGAGTCATACTTGTCCAGTTTGTTAACGTGGTTGGTTATGCTGGTGTTGAGAGGGGCGGGCGCGACAGGGTGGATGACGGTGGCTCATGGGACTGTTGCTGATACCGCTGGTGGTAGGTGTAGAGGAGCAGCGTGAGAAGGCAGCCCAGGGTGGAGCTGCTGAGCCCCACGGTGATCATGTGGAACAAGTTGAACCCCCCACACCTTTTCTCTTTATATGAAAGCCCATATATTTCACTTTCACTCTCTCCATCATGGTGGAGTTCTTGGTCATTTTATTTATGGACCTTACATGGGTGAAAGGAAGCTCGGCTTTTTGTTACACAGCTTGTTGCATATTAAGCATGGATGAGTGTGCTACACCTTCCTCATCACCCAGGAAATTTGACTGAGCTTGTTTTATTCCTGCTCTTAAAGCAATGATTTCTTCAAACACCACTGATTCTTGTAGAACACACACACACACACAAAGTCGAGGTATCTCCTCTTTACTACTCACTGAATTTACGGCTTCTCAGGCAGAGGCTGAGGACTGATCAAAAACCCCCATAAGATGTGATTTGCTAAATTCTCAGCAGAGATAGAAAGTGGCTGGGAACTTGAGTGGTTAAGAGATCAATTTAGGGACATTTTGTTTCTCAGTCTTTTGGGTTTAGACCCCTTTCAGTCAACTAATGAGCTATGGTTACCTCCAAGTCAAACCTGTCAAGAAGATCATTAATATTCACCTTATTCTCTGGCTTATTATAGATAGAAATGAGTTATAGTATATTACAACAATTTGATTCATAATGGCTTACACCTATTAAGCATTAACCATGGTCAGGCACTTTCTAAACATTTTGTCAATACTAATTAAATTCATATCCAAAGTATTTCAATGCCATTAGCATCTTCATTAAATAGATGATGAAGCCAAAACATGGAGAACTCAAGTATTTGTAACTTTCCCAGGGATTACACTTGATAAGTGATGATCCTAGACATAAACCCAAAACAATTTGCTATCTAGCCTGGGCTTTTATCCTCTATGTCATCTGGATTGAGGAAATACTATTGTCTCCATTTTATAAAGAAGGTACAGAGACTTTAATGGCTTCTCTAAGTCTACACACTGGAAAAAGGCAGAGCCAGGATTTGGAGCTCAGTCCATCCAGCTCTAAAGCCTGAGTCTGAATCTTTATGGTTCTCACTCTTGGTCAAGTTTATAGCACTTTTGGTTAGACCTACAGGGTACCTTCTCCTACCTATGGGATTTGTCAGGAGGGCTTCCTAGGTTGAGGAAGAAGTAAACAGGTGGCTTCCTGAAGTCAGTCTAGTAGTCATGGATTGAGGTCAACTGAAAGAGGCTAGGATGACTCTATGAGTTAATTAATTTCAGGATATTTGGACTATTAGGGATGTTTCCTATAGGATCTGTTGAAGACGAGTTCCCCCAGTATGCTGTGCACTGAAAACTATAGTCACTTTACTACATTTTGTTATGGTCCAGTCTTGAGGCTGAGGTCTAGGACAAAATGAGTCAAGAATCCAAGTCAAAGAGCAAGAAAGAGATAACTTGAAGGAGTAAAGGTACAAAGCACAGAATACCAAGATCATGTTCATCTTTTGAAATACTGAATGGATACAAGTCAAAGACAAAGGAAGCCATGGATGGTTCATTTCTGGAAGCAAGGCTGATGTAGACACCTGAGCCGACAGGCCAAAATAAGCATAGCCCTCTAAAGACAAGTAGAAATGAACGCTGATCTGGATTGTGAGATCAGAGTTGAGTTCAGTAGGAAATAGATGGAAAATAAAAGTGGTTGACTGAGTGCTACTAGTGTAACCTATTGCTCTGGAATTCTAAACGGACAGGCTCCTGTTTGTTCATTATGGTGGTTGTGTTTATACCCATCAAATTCGTGGAGTCTTGAAAATGGACTGATGAATCACCACAGGAAGCTTCTGCTAATTAACCTGAAGTATCTATTTTATGTGTTTCTTTCTTTCAATGATGTAGGATGAAATGACTATGTTGTCTTTTCATTCCCTGAGGTACCAAAAGAGACAGCGGGATGTATAAAGGAAGGTATTTCTTATCTATTTCGATAATAAAATCAGTGGTATGTGTCTATTTACAGATGGTTCTTAACAATTGCCCCTCTTAAATGAAACCTGATGATTGGAAGTGGCTGTACTTAACGGCAGTGAGTTCTGCCAAATAAATAATGTTCTAGGGAAACAAATAAATGTAGTTAAATTTGACAAAGTAGTCATGGTTTGCTTTGGAATCATCAACAGCTACTTATATGACAAATAACCCTCTAACAATCTCTTTAGGTCTTCCAGTTGCTTATATGAGATTATTAAGCCAGTCAGAAGGTGATAAATTTGGTCAGATTAACAGAGAGTACAATGGATGCCTTAGCAGTAAAGTTGGTTTATCAAATAACCTTAAATTGGTTAAGAAACAAAACAAGTTCTTTTTGTGTTGTTTTACTTTGTTTTCCAACTCTGATTTTCAACCATGCTATGCCAAAACATCCCTTTTCAATTCTTGAAAAATAACTTGGCAGGTCTCTATAACTTTCTAGTCCTTCTCAGATATAAAAACTCAGTGTAGTCCATTTTGAAACTAAAATCTCATGTTAGATTCAAATTTCTTCTCTTGGAACCCTCTTACACTGTCAGTGGGAATGTAAATTGGTACAGCTACTATGGAGAAAGATACAAGGTTCCTTAAAAAACTAAAAGTAAAGCAAATATATGACCCTGCAATCCCACTCCTGGGCTTATATCCAGGGGAAAGCATGATCCGAAAGTATAGATGCACTGCAATGTTCATTGCAGCACTTTACAACAGCCAAAGCATGGAAGCAACCTAAATGTCCATTGAGAGAGGAATGGATACACATATACAATGTGGGGTATATATATATATGGGATGGAATACTACTGATCCATTAAAAAGAATGAAACAATGCCATTTGCAGCAACACAGATGGACCTAGAGAGTGTCATACTGAGTGAAGTAAGACAGAAAAGAAATATCATATGACATCCCTTATACGTAGAATCTAAAAAGAAATGATACAAATGAAATTACTTATAAAACAGAAAGAGACTCACAGACTTATGATTGCCAGAAGGAAGGGCTAGTTAGGGGGTTTAGGAAGGTCATGTACACACTGCCATACTCAAAAGGTCCAACAAGGACCTACTGTATAGCCCAGGGAACTCTACTCAATGTTGTGTGCCAGCCTGGATGGGAGGGAAGTCTGGGGGAGAATGGAAGGATACACACACACATATATGGCTGGGTCCCTTCGCTGTACACCTGAAACTACCACAATATTGTTCATTGGCTATACCCCAATGCAAAATAAAAAGTTTAAGGTTAAAAAAAGAAAACCTGAGTTCTCTTCAGAAGACAACAATAAAAATAACTTTGTTACTACATTATATAAAAAAAAAAATTCTTCTCTTTCCCCCAGCAGACCTCACAACAGACTCGATGGTGATTACTTGGATTGGAAAAGGGGGTTAAGAATTTTTATTGACACTCTCATCATTCTCTCTTCTCCTAGTCAAATTCTCCTGGCCTGCTCGATCTGACTCCTATCAGGAAGAGCTAAATGCACATTTGGCTTTCCCTGTCCTTGAATGACCTTCTGCTGTTGAATGAAGGATGTTGGGAAGGAAGGTAAAGGAGGAAGGATTTATCTAAATTGTCAGACAACTCAGATTGGGACATGACCCTTGGCTTCATTGATTCTCTTTGCAACTGGTAACTACCACTCATCATATATTCTTTCCCCTTGAAGTGTGTAGCTTAACCTCAGGCAACTTTCTGAAGACCTTGCCTGTTTCCTTGATGTCCCCAGAAATTCTTATTCTACTTCTCCATTGGCCAAGTAGCCTCCGGGGTGGCCCTAAGTTTCCCGAACACTCTTTAGTTTCAGTGCTTGCTCAGCTGAAGATGAAACCACCAAGCGCAGTGGCTCTGTCTTCTTCCCAGGCACGCTGAAACGTAATTCCAGCAAGCTCCACTGTCAGTGGTGCTAGTGGTAAAGAACCTGCCTGCAAATTCAGGGTTCACAAGACACTCGGGTTCAATCCCTGGCTTGGGAAGATCCCTAGAGTAAGCAATGGCAATCCACTTCAGTATTCTTGCCAGGGAAATCTCATGGACAGAGAAGCCTGGTGGGCTCTAGTCCATGGGGTTACAGAGTCGGACATGACTAAACACAACTACACACATACTAGTAGACTTGCCCCCTTTGATGACCTCTTTTAACCAACATTGAGCCCAGTTTCTATGGGCATTTTGCCCTAAAACACAATTAGGCACTTGTTTAGGTCACATAGAATCTTCCTCACTGTGTTCTTCCACTCGGTCATGGCGGTAATAAGATACACTGCAATTTCTTGGTTTCAGCAAACACCCAGCTGGAGAGTAAGTCAGTTCCCTTTCTCACAGGTGCCTCCAAGCTCTATAAGTTATCCCCTCAAGTCCCTTATTCTGCAACCAGTTACCTTGGGAATGGGGAGGAAATAGCCTCTCTCCATGGGCCTGCACAACTCATAGAGCTGAGAGATTTTTCTCCTCCGTGATGTCCACCACCAGTAGACTGGGAAGGAGGTATGAGATTGAGTTGAATGAGACTGGCTTAGTGGTATCAGACTCCTCTTACATCACCCGGGGGAAATGTCTGGCCCCAACTGCAGTTGGCTCACTGGTGACTTGAGTGTGGGGCTCCCATGAATCTCATTTTCAGTTGTATACCATGCTTACTGCTTTCAGGAAAAGTACAAAAATTTTAGGTTTTATAAACTTAAATCAGTCATAAAATAATGACACTCTTTACCTATATATATATATATATATATATATATATATATATATATATATATATAGTGGCTTAGATGGTAAAGAATCTGCCTGCAATGAAGGATATCTGGATTCGATCCCTGGGTTGGGAACATACCCTGAAAAAGGGAATGGCAACCCACCCACTCCAGTATTCTTGCCTGGAGAATTCCATGGACAGAGGAACCTATCGGGCTACAGTCCATGAGGTCACAAAAAGTTGGACACGACTGATGAGTGACACTTTCACTTTCAGCCATTCATATATATATATTTATATATATGTTTGCATATGGAAGACAGGATGGGTTTTATTTGCAAGGGTGAAATGGATGCCATAATGGATGCCATGTCACTTCTATTTTTCCCTGTCCACTGAATCCTCCACTACATGACAAGCCAATGCATCTAGGATCTCCAACACCAGAATGCTAGTCCTAGAAGGGAGTCGCCAAGGATTCTCCACCCATTAGCAGGGACACTGAAACACTTGTCCTCCTCTTCATCTGAGTTCTTTCCGGAAGCAGTAGTGCTTTTGACCACAATGTGGCCCACTTGTAATCACTGATTTGTCCTTATTTCTAATATTTCAAAGAGCCAGCCATGAAAATAAGCACTTGTGGTAAGCAGCCCTTTGCTCCAGTCAAATGAGCACCAGGTCACTGCTGCCCCTCCTGTCTACGGCCTCCACTAGCTTCTGAAGAGCCAAAGTACTTCCTCACTCATCCCCTCCAGTGTCCTTTAGAGATGTCCACACTGCTTCTTAACAAGCACAGTTCTGCGTCTTGCTTTTTACTGGAAATCGGCTCAGTGCTGACCGGATCTGATCTTTCAGTGGGTGGAGGGGAATGAGGGGTCAAAGCTGCATTTGACCCTTTGTTCCGCAGCCTTACTTCATAGCTGAGCAGTCAAATTCTGATTTAAACTTCTTTTTTCCTAGTCCCTAGATCAGTTTCTTACCTTGGAGCATGTCCCCTTTGCTGATCTCATACATTTTCATTTTATTTGATACTTGATGTTATGCTTGGATTATAGAACTTCCATTCAGTAAAGGTTCTGTAACAAATTGTTCTTTTGTACAATTGCCAACTCTCTCAGACTAAAAACTTATTGGGGGAAAAAGCCAGATAAAGAATTAAATGGAGTCCAAATTATGGGACCGGCTAATAAAATCAGATTTTCTTGACACTTTTAGTCAATGCAAAAATAATTGTGGGAATATAAAAGGTTTTTTATGGTCAATTATTCTTGTCTTAGTAAGTATCTATAATCATAGTCCCCTTGGAACAGGTAATAATCCTCCACTGAGAAAAGTGAGACTTCCCTACAGATCCATAAGAATGGTAAGACGTTATCACATGCATGCATAAAATATATTAATATTAAAATGTGCTGGCTTAAGGTCAAGCAGGTAGGCGTCTTTTTTTCTACCCTGAAAAAATATATATACTCTCTGACTTTATTGGGCTACTGACATCCAATTGATCTATATTATTCTTAGCTGGCAAGAGCTTATATACCTAAATGCCTAAGATAATAGGTATTACAGTATTAGGCAAAAAGCCTCCATGCAGTCTATAGCAATATCAAAAAGATAGAAAGTGTAAAATAAGGGAGATTAAGATGACACCAGAAAGCTTTGAATGAGGTGTCATTTTGCATTTAGAGAGACAACCAGTAAAGTTAAGACAGAAGCAAAAAAATCCCCTTTCTCACCAGCTGCCCTTAAAGGTTTACAAATGATCTGTTAACAGAAATGAGTTTCTCTTGGGCTTCAGACACCATTTATTACGCTGGGAGAGAGACAAAAAAAAGGAGATGGAAAAGACTGGAAAATTATGCTTATTTGAAGGCAAAATGCTTCCCATCAGCAACATGATGAAAATGCACCAAAGGTGTCAGGCAGATGTTGACATGTTACTATTTTTCATGAGGCTTTTCACTGAGGAGTGAGTGCAAAGAACTTTTGGGGTGTTCTTTAGAATATGAATGGAAATGCACTGCTAGGCTAGATGCCTTGCCTGAGAAATTGTGATTATATTTGATGATGAAGAGGAAGAGGAAGTGTGTCCTAAATAGGGGGCTTGAACCTCGATTCCCTGGCTGCCTCCCAGATGTCTTGTGCTACGAATGGGCTCATCTGATCTCTCTTAGTCAATTTCATTCTGGAAAGTAGCCAGTGGGCCTAGTTCACGACCCAGTGATGTCATTATAATTCATTCTCCCTCACCACAAAGACTTCGGAACTTTCCAATTTACAATGGGTCTTTTTAATAAAGAAGAGTGTCATGCACAGAATTTTTAAGTGTTTCTAATAATTTATCTTTTTTTTTTCTGTTTTAGCCTCAAAATGGCCTATGGTATTTCTATGAAGACTCGATTCTCAAAACCATTCAAAGAATTTATATCTTTGTTAAACTGCATGGTAAGTTTTAAGAGCTGAACTAAGGTCATCGAAGCTTCTTTCAAGAGAGCATCTTGTTCAAATAAACAAACAGACAAAAACTAAATTTTTATCTTTATTCATAAAGCAGATTAGGGCCCCTCAAATGTACTAAGACTTACCTGATCTTACATCTTGAACATGGATGTACAAACTCTAACTAGGATAAATGCCAGTTTTAGCAATGTTCTCTGTGTTTTGAGCCTGGCTTTCCAAGCTGAGGGAGGGGCCAGGGACCAATAGAGACATGTGTAAGCCAGTTAAGAGCATTTAAGGTCTATGGCCTCATCTGCGCATTCTCTCAACACCTCTCCTGGGCTGTAAGAAAATATTCACTGATGAAGATCACGTATAAATCGAACTCAGCATTGAGGAGGTAGAGCCCCACCCCCCGCCCTAGTCCCTCACCTCCTTGAACTTGGTTAACCCTCCTTGCTAAAATAAAATCGGCTGAGATGACTTCACTTATCCTCGGCATGGTTCTTTAAAGCCCTGGGTAGAGCAAGCCGAGTGGATGATCAATGGATGTGTGGCCTGTGCTGTAATTTAACTTGCTCTGTCTGACAGGAGATGTAGAATAGCTAAAGAGAGGCTTTACTTGTAATCTTCTTATCACCTTATCCTGGAGTGTTTGTGAAGAGCAAGGCCTTGCCTGCCCTAACTCCCAATTGAGGGTTAATACTAAGAAAGAGAAATGGCCCTTTAGTAGGTCTTGATGGAGCGACCTGACAAAACCCTTTCTGGACACGTCAGGAACTCTGGCTTCGCCAGGCTTCATGGACACTGGCTTTCATGAGCTACAACACGCTTGTTTTTCTCCTCTATGCTTTGTAGAAATAACTTGCTATAATTGTGATGTGCTGAGAGCAAAATAAAAAAAAACACCATACATTTGTTTTCATTCCTTTTCTAAGGTATGGATTCTAAGTCAGATCTTTGTGCACGTGAGGTTGCTTCAGTCTTTTCCAACTCTTTGCAACCCTATCTTTGGACCATAGCCTGCCAAACTCCTCTGTTCTTGAGATTCTCCAGGCAAGAATATTGGAGTGGCTTGTCATTTTTTTTCCAGGGGATCTTCCCAACCTGGGGATCTAACCCTCATTGACAGGCAGGTTCTTTACCTCTAGCGCCACCCGGGAAGCTCAGATCTTCACCGCTGGATTATGATTAGGCAGAGAAGGAGTGCAAAGAGAGAGGTGGCCACTCTGCCAGTGCAGGATGGGGAGGAGGTGGGGTGCCCTGAATACTGAGATGCCGATATAGAAAAGGTCAAAATTGATGGGAGCGAGGGACGAGAGGAGGGGAGGAGGAAAACAGAGAAAAGCAGAGAGAAACAGAGGCAGAAGGAGAGAGGGCCAAAAAGGGGTGGAGAGAAAGGTTATTAACGAGAAGTAAACCCCATTTGGGGGAGCTTAGAAGAAAGAAAGCTCAGGATACAGCCAAATTAGGGAGGTTTGCATGCAGAGAGAGGGTTGCACAGAGAAGGGGCATTGACCTTCTCCGGAGGCAGTTTTCCTGTTTTCACAGAAAGCTGAGCCTCCACAGAAAAGCCTGTCAGCGTCAGGTTCTCCAGTGTCAGGTAATTCACACTCTCCCTGATGACCTTGAGGTATATACAATTCTTTGAAGTGAGCACTCCGTGAATCTGATCAAGGGACTATTTTATTTCCAAGGAGCAGGTCGGGGATGGGCTATGCCCTCAAAATGATCCTGTATGAGTGGGATGGTGGTTATAAAAGGCAACAGTCACAACTCAGGGGACAAATGTCACATAGCCATAGAGACAATGGGCTGGGGGACCCAGAGAATAAGTAGAAGGGGACACAAACTTTGCAGAGTAGCTATGATAATGATGTTACTAATAAGAAAAGCAGCAATTTTAATGACAAGATTCAATGCAACTACTGATATTTTTTCAACCCCTATCATGGGTGTGTGTCTCCTGTAAATGTGTCTGGATTATTGTTGAGCTCAGTTGTGTCTGACTCTTTGTGACCCCATGGATTGCAGCCCATCAGTCTCCTCTGTCCATGGGGATTCTCCAGGCAAGAATACTAGAGTGGGTTACCATTTCATTCTCCTGGGGATCTTCCCAATCCAGGGATCAAACCCATGTCTCCTGGAGCTTCTGCATTGTAAGCAGATTCTTTACCCACTGAGCCACCTGGGAAGTCCTATATATGTATGTATTCAAATGTGTATGGATCTATAAATACATCTAATTTTCACAGAGTCTCTCAAGGTAATAATTATGATTCTCATTTTATAACTGAGGATATTAATAAATGCTTGAAAAACTTACCTAAGTAAACATGTCTGCGTATTTAGAAAGTTTGATCAAGGTACGTTGCATAAAAGCATGCAGCTATATCTATGGGATCCATCATATACGTGACCAGAGTGGGAAAGAAGGAAAAGGGGGAAGGTGTTAAGTGAAGGAAGACAGAATAGGGAGATTTGGTGGAAACTGGCTCACTGAATGTTTTATATGCAGCTCCTAGAGAACTGTATTATATCTTATAGGCAGTGGTAGATAGGGGAGTTTTAGTAGGGAAGTCATATGATTAGATTTGTATTTGTGAAAGATACTGAAAGGTATTTGATTAGAGGAGGGGTGAGAATTCTCATAGGGTGTCAACGAGAAGTTCAGGACCATCATTCAAGCAAAGCATAATATGAGTTAACAACTCACAGAAATAAACATGGTAGTTTATTTAATCCTAACGCTGAAAACTATCACTCCTTCCTTGTACCCTCTCCATCTTCTGGCAAAGAGGGTTGAAATAATCTGCCTATGGCAGCACAATCAGTGATAGCAGAACTGAGAACAAGTTCTCAAAGTCAGGATGCAGAACTTACTCTTATATTCACCACCCTGTAGTTTTAAGAATAAGAATAAGAGTAAGGAAAGAAATTGAAACTATGAGCTGGATTCTGAAATCTTCCTGAATTAGAGGGCAAGTAAGGATGGCTGTAGATAAAAGAGAGTGGAGAGATAAAAAGTGGATAAAAAGTGGAGAGATAAAAGAAGGTGGAGAGTCAGTGCCATTTTTATGAGCACAGGAAAATCATGGTCCAAAGAGATACTGAGGATCAAGAACAGTGACCAGAGTTCTGACCCTGAGGAATCTGGGAAATGAGTATAAATCACCCTCTTCCTTTAGGGACTGTGGAGGGAGCAGTACCCTCAAGGACCACTCCCTTTCTACACACTGATTCAGTTGGATTGAGGTGGATTACAAGACCTCAGCTTTGCTCCTGAGCTCTTTCTATAAGTCTGATGTGAATCCTCAGTTGACAACCACAGAGTAAAGTCAAGGAAGGGGTACACTGTCTGACAAGCAGAGATAAAGGAAACTTTTCTGGACAGAGTGGGAATTCTAGCAGGACAAGTGGAAGTGTTTGAAGAAGAAGGGGAAACAGCCGTTGATGTTATTACTGCAATTGCATGTGTATGCTTGAATCACATTCTTCTCCATCACTTGATATTATATTGATTCCATGACAATGGTTCATTCTGATTGCATTATTCTTTTACTGCAAGCATCTAAAATATTTTTGTTCAGAGAGGCATGGTGTGTGAATTATTTAAAAAAATGAAAAAACAGTGATAATAAGATATAGCGATGTGTGGTTGACTATTGGCTTGTAAATACTAGAAGATACAAATCATTAAGTACTTCTAGGAGAGTGAGTTTTTCTCTGTTTATGCTGTGGAGTGATGGCTTGGGCTGAATTATCTACCATGTCGCATGCCAGCACCTTTCTTTGCATTTCCCTCTCTCATATACTAATTGTCCCACATATTAAAAAGTCTCTGATCTCACTTAAACCAGATTTAAGAAAAAAAAAAAACAAAGAAACAAAGTAAAGATGAGGGACAGAAGGAAGGAAAAAAGAAAGAAAACTAGGAAAAGGAATCAAGAATTCCTTATATATCAAGGACAAGTAGAATAAATTTTATGGCACATGTAAGGCATAGGAAGATTTCCTGGAGGAGAAAGGACAGTTCATGATTATTTATTAGGCTAATGGAAGAAACAATAAATGAAATCAAGCTGTTTCCTGAAACATGGCAGTATATAGATATAATCAAAGGATATTGCAGCTTCATATGTAGTGTGTGCACAGGTGATGATTCTAAAGAAGTAGATGGAATTAATCAAAATCTTTTTTTTTAAAGCTATTAAGAAAGAGTTCCGTGGTTTTTATTATTAACTGCCAGTTTAAACATTTGATTTTGATTATACTTGAAAAATTAATTATACTATAAGAATAGGGAAACAATAATTCAGAAACAGGTACTTGAGCTTGTCAGTCAAATATGAACTCTGCATATGAGTCCAAAACCTCATTAAATCAAGACAGTATGCATTCATTTATAAGTAGCATATATTTGAGCTGTATAATATGGCTGCATAAGTAACCAAAGTAGGCGTGGCCACATAATGAATGACTCAAAGCAGGAAAGAATATAATCTTGTTTACCCATGGGACTTTGCTGACAAAAGTTTGTCTAGTCAAAGCTATGGTTTTTCCAGTAGGCATGTATGGATATGAGAGTTGGACTATAAAGAAAACTGAGCACTGAAGAATTGATGCTTTAGAACTGTGGTGTTGGAGAAGACTCTTGAGAGTCCCTCGGACTACAAGGGGATCAAACCAATAAATCCTAAAGGAAATCAGTTCTGAATATTGATTGGAAGCACTGATGCTGAAGCTGAAACTCCAAAAATTTGGCCACCTGATGTGAAGAACTGACTCATTGGGAAAGATGCTGATGCTGGGCAAGATTGAAAGTGGGAGGAGAAGGGGACGACAGAGGATGAGATGGTTGGATGACATCACTGACTTGATGGACATGAGTTTAAGCAAGTTCCACCAGTCATACTCTAATGTGAAGTCAAATAGGTCTTAGGAAGCATCACTACAAACAAAGCTAGTGGAGGTGATGGAATTCCAGTTGAGCTATTTCAAATCATGAAAGATGATGCTGTGAAAGTGTTGCACTCAATATGCCAGCAAATTTGGAAAACTCAGCAGTGGCCACAGGACTGGAAAAGGTCAGTTTTCATTCCAATCCCCCAAAAAAGGCAATGCCAAAGAATGCTCAAACTACTGCACAATTAAACCTATCTCACATGCTAGTAAAGTAATGCTCAAAATCCTCCAAGCCAGGCTTCAGCAATACATGAACCATGAAGTTCTAGATGTTCAAGTTGGTTTTAGGAAAGGCAGAGGAACCAGAGATCAAATTCCCAACATCCACTGGATCATCAAAAACGCAAGAGAGTTCCAGAAAAACATCTATTTCTCCTTTATTGACTATGCCAAAGCCTTTGACTCTGTGGATCACAATAAGCTGTGGAAAATTCTGAAAGAGATGGGAATACCAGACCACCTGACCTGCCTCTTGAGAAACCTGCATACAGGCCAGGAAGCAACAGTTAGAACTGGACATGGAACAACAGACTGGTTCCAAATAGGAAAAGGAATACGTCAAGGCTGTATATTGTCATCGTGCTTATTTAACTTATATGCAGATTACATCATGAGAAATGCTGGACTGGAAGAAGCACAAGATGGAATCAAGATTGCTGGGAGAAATATCAATAACCTCAGATATGCGGATGACACCACCCTTATGGCAGAAAGTGAAGAAGAACCTAAGGGCCTCTTGATAAAAGTGAAACAGGAGAGTGAAAAAGTTGGCTTAAAGCTCAACATTCAGAAAACTAAGATCATGGCATCTGATCCCATCACCTCATGGCAAATAGATGGGGAAACAGTGGCTGGCTTTATTTTTCTGGGCTCCAAAATCACTGCAGATGGTGATTTCAGCCATGAAATTAAAAGACGCTTACTCCTTGGAAGGAAAGTTATGACCAATCTAGACAGCATATTAAAAAGCAGAGACATTACTTTGTCAACAAAGGTCCATCTAGTCAAGGCTATGGTTTTTCCAGTGGTCATGTATGGATGTGAGAGTTGGACTATAAAGAAAGCTGAGTGCTGAAGAATTGATGCTTTTGAACTGTTGGAGAAGACTCTTGAGAGTCCCTTGGACTGCAAGGAGATCCAACCAGTCCATCCTAAAGGAGATCAGTCCTGGGTGTTCATTAGAAAGACTGATGTT
This sequence comes from Okapia johnstoni, assembly GCA_024291935.2. Lineage (NCBI taxonomy): Eukaryota > Metazoa > Chordata > Mammalia > Artiodactyla > Giraffidae > Okapia > Okapia johnstoni. The sequence continues at coordinate 9,763,273 of CM044326.1, forward strand.
GAAGCGGAAACTCCGATACTTTGGGCACCTGATGTGCAGAGCTGACTCATTTGAAAAGACCCTGATGCTGGGAAAGATTGAGAGCAGGAGGAGAAGGGGACAACAGAGGATGAGATGGTTAGACAGTGTCACCGACTCAATGGACATGGGTTTCAGTGGACTCCAGGAGTTGGTGATGGACAAGGAGGCCTGACGTGCTGCAGTTTATGGGGTCGCAAGGAGTCAGACACAACTGAGCAACTGAACTGAACTGAACTGAACGGTGGGCTGTCCTAGTCACACCTGTATAGACATAGGGTTGTGTTCAGAATGTTAACAGGAACATTGATGAGCTTGAACAGAGAGGAGATGACTGTTAGGATTTTTTTCTTAGTTAGTGACAATTTACAGAGACATAATAAAAATTAACTTCAAAAGCTTGTATGCCATCCTCGAAAGTCTTGTTAAAACAATTTCAAGAAGGGCAATTTTCATCTAATTATAAGAAAGAACATTCTAATAATCAGAATTTTCCTAAGATAAAATGGACCTGTATAAGAGGTAATGAGTTAACTTTAGCAGAAAATTTTGATCTCAGGACTAGGTTATCATTTGTTGGACCTATTAACAAAGAGATTTGGGTGTCAGGTGGGGATAAAAAGTAATAATAATCATAGTAATAATAACAATAGGTGATAATGAGTTCTTATTGTAACCCAGGTACTTCTTTATATGTATCATCTTATGTACCCCAATACCTCCAGTAAGAGATTGATGATATTCCGTTTATCATATAGGTAAGAAAAATGAAGCCTCATAAATTACTCCTTAAAGGCATAGCCAAGATTCAGCTGCATACTTTTGACAACCATGCTATAGTGCTTCTGCAGGTAGTTGCAATAAGAGATCTTCAAGGTCAGTTTAAATTCTAATGATCATTGATTTTGGAAGTTACCTTGTAGGAATTTAGAGTAGTGATTTGGAGTCAGACCAGGGTTCAAATTTGGACTGTCTCCTGTCATTAATGTGTAACCTTGGATAATGAACCTAAACTCTCTGAAGCCCAGCTTTTCATCTGTGAAATATAAATTACTGTGTTTAATTCATACGATTGTGAAAATTAAAAAAGGTCATGCATGCAGCTTTTAAGCACAGTGCCCAATGCTAGTCATACCCTTAACCAATCATGGCTAGTGCTTTAGTGTTTAAAACGTAAGGTATTATTAGTATGGTGTTCTTTGCACTACATACTCTCCTCCTAAGTTTTAGTACCATAATGTTAAATAAAAATAAAACATTGATTCCAGACCAAATTTCAAGCCTCTTAGAGGATAACCATTTGATTTCATCCTTTAGTTTCTTCTGCAGTAAGATATCAACTTAAAATTAAGTGACAGTTTATAGAAATATTTGCAGTATATGTAAAAAAAAAAAGACAATATCAAGAATATATGAAAACAACAAAAAAAGAATGCATGAAGACTTGTAATTCAATAAAATGGGCAAAGAACAAGTACTTCAGAAAAAAAAAGAGACACAAATAGTGAGTAAACATAGGAAAACATGCTCAAACAATTATTTTTGGCCCAACTGTCTGGAAAAATCATCACCATCATCATTACAATTTTAATACCCCACTCAGTCTCTTATTCCCCCTTGACTCCACATCTCCCTCCAATTATCACTCCATTACCCTGTTCCCTTTATAGAAAACTCTTCAACAGTTTTGTCTATACTCACTCTTTCCACTTCCTAACTTCTCTCTTGCTTTTGAATCAACTCAAATCCAGGTTTCTCTCTGTCACTTTAGAATAAAAAGTATGTTTCTCTTAGAGTTGTTGACTGCCATCTCGAAATCATAGCGGAAGCCAATTCTACACAGATCAAACAGATAAGAGGTTCCAAAGTGACATCACTGAGATTTCTAACTAACTTTAAAGGCTACTTGACTTTTGGACATTTCTGTTATCATTTAACAGTTTGGATGAAGTTTCTGTTTCCTAGAATAAACATGGATGAGTATGACCAACAACCTGGGAGAGTCCCTGGATGAAGATGGACTTCCGGAGAGGAGGGAGTATGTGGGGGTCAAAGACTGGCAACTTCTAAGGAGAAACGAGGTAGAGGAAGTGATGCATAAAATGCCGATCAGTATTCAATCCAAACAGTGTTTGCAGATTTGTATCTAAAGAGTACAGGGAAATTCACGTATGAGACATCAAATCAGCGAGAGATTCAAACAGGATCTGAAAGGGTTTGTAAAAGGATAAGGTGATGCACTGAAAAAAATTCAAGAAACATTTTTAAATATGTGGTTGGTTTGCCCCAAGATTCAGACTAAAATGGTTTTAAAGTCCAAGTTGCTTAATCTATCATTAAATTAAATTAATGTTTCCTCCTTCCTTCCGTGTGTGTGTGTGCGTGCGTGTGTGTGCGCGTGCGTGCGTGTGTGTGTGTGTGTGTGTGTGTGTGTTTTGTTTTAGTTTATCAAGCCAATATTTAGCCATGACCTTGGTGAGGTGCCCTGATAGCTCAGTTGGTAAAGAATCCACCTGCAATGCAGGAGACCCTGGTTCGATTCCTGGGTCGGGGAGATCCGCTGGAGTATGGAGAGGCTACCCAGGCCAGTATCCTTGAGCTTCCCTTGTGGCTCAGGCTGGTAAAGAATCCGCCTGCAATGCGGGAGACCTGGGTTCAATCCCTGGGTTGGGAAGATCTCCTGGAGAAGGCAAAGGCTACCCACTCCACTATTCTGGCCTAGGGACTGTATAGTTCATGGGGTCGCAAAGAGTCAGACACAACTGAGCGACTTTCACTCACTTCACTCACTTGGTGAGGTGCTAGAGATGCTGGCATGAGTAAGATATTCCTCATGTCCTCATGTAACTTGTATAATGTAACACAGAAGACATAAACAAAAGACTTTACTTTTACTTATTTTCAGTGTGGTGAGTGAATTTCTTGGGTTTGACTTTCAAACCTTAATTAAAGTTCTTTAACTTTCTTTAGGAGCAAACTCTAAGATTCCTAAGCCCAATATTTAATCTATAAATTTGCCTTTTTGAGTTTTTTTAAAGTCTCACATCTTTCTGCTGTTTTTGACCTTAAATAACCAAATAGATATGGGAGAAGGAGAATGATGAAACAGGAACTCTTTACAGGGGGAGAGATCCAGGGACATCCACCATACAGGGGACATGAACAGAAGCAGGGCCTGCTGAGTCTTTGAAGTAAAAGTCAGTCATGAAGCTACCCCACCAGAAGGTGACTTATTCAAAGTTTTAATCACAACATGGAAAATAATAACCAGAAACTTGGATTATAAGTCTTTTTTTCTTTTTAGCTGCAGCACACAGTGTCTCTAGACAGACTGGTTCCAAATAGGAAAAGGTGTATGTCAAGGCTGTATATTGTCACCCTGCTTATTTTACTTATATGCAGAGTACATCATGAGAAATGCTGGGCTGGAAGAAGCACAAGCTGGAATCAAGATTGCCGGGAGAAATATCAATAACCTCAGATATGTGGATGACACCACCCTTATGATAGAAAGTGAAGAAGAACTAAAGAGCCTCTTGATGATAGTGAAAGAGGAGAGTGAAAAAGTTGGCTTAAAGCTCAACATTCAGAAAACTAAGATCATGGCTTATTTCATGGGAAATAGATGGGGAAACTGTGGAAACTATGTCAGACTTTGTTTTTTGGGCTCCAAAATCACTGCTGATGGTGATTGCAGCCATGAAATTAAAAGACGCTTACTCCTTGGAAGGAAGGTTATGACCAACCTAGACAGCATATTTAAAAGCAGGGACATTACTTTGCCATCAAAGGTCCATCTAGTCAAGGGTATGGTTTTTCCAGTGGTCATGTATGGATGTGAGAGTTGGACTGTGATGAAAGCTGAGTGCTGAAGAATTGATGCTTTTGAACTGTGGTGTTGGATAAGACTCTTGAGAGTCCCTTGGACTGCAAGGAGATCCAACCAGTCCATCCTAAAGGAAATCAGTCCTGGGTGTTCATTGGAAGGACTGATGTTGAAGCTGAAACTCCAATACTTTGTCCACCTCATGCGAAGAGTTGATCACTAGAAAAGACCCTAATGCTGGGAAGGATTGGGGGCAGGAGGAGAAGGGGACGACAGAGGATGAAATGGTTGGATGGCATCACCGACTCGATGGACATGGGTTTGGGTAAACCCTGGGAGTTGGTGATTGACAGGGAGGCCTGGAGTGCTGTAATTCATGGGGTCACAAAGAGTCAGACACGAGTGAGTGACTGAACTGAACTGAACTGAACTGAACTGATTATGGGTCCATTGAAGTCATTTTCTCTGTATTTTGCACCCTCTGTTGCAGTAAGTAATTTTTATCTTGCACTTGTAGATATTTTTTCCTCTAAAAAGTACTCTCAACTCAAAACTTGTACTGTACATTTCTCAAGTAATGCTTATGTAACTATATACATTAGGAATATAACAATACTCTAGTTTATGGCCATCATTCACGAGCATCATTCTCATAAATGATATTTTCATAATATTTCTGAATCTGAAGAAGAATTTCTATAAATAAGATGAATACTAAAAGTAGGGGCATCTAGAAAGTAGAGACCGGCTTTCAGAGAAGGACACATTGAATTGCGTTCTGAATTTTTAAAAAATATTTTCAACACTAAAAATTTTCTTAGTGTGTCTTATAATGATGACTTAATCTCCTGAATTAAATTGTTTTTTTCACCATAATTTTATGCTTTTTATTCAAAATATGTAAATTTTTAAAGTCTATATTAAGCATTTGTACTCAACACAGAATAAATGGCCACAGCACAGAAGGTTATCAATACATTTGAGTATATTTAAATATGTCATCCTAACTTAATGTTTAAAGATGCTCATGTTTATGTTATAATAATGTATACACAATAAGAATATGTGCATTTGGAGAGTGCTTCACTACTTTTTTTATTGTGCCAACGAAGACTTATTATGTGGAAAAGACAACCTCATATCTCTTATTCCCTACAATTTCAAACAAGAGAATTGTTGCCATAATTATGGTCACTGTTGTCTTCAAACAAATTCATGGGTATTCTACTTTCTCTTGAGTGGCAATGAATTTAAAAATAGTAATAAAAAACAACTTCAAGCAAACAAACAAAAAACACATTCCCTACATTCAAAGAAATGGAACTCTCCTGGGACAGTCACTCTTCTTGGAAAAGAACTCTTTATTAAAATCTCTTGAAAAAAAAAAGAGCTAACCATGTAAAGCAGTGCATGTCATTGCCAAAGGAATGATAGAGCTACTAAACAAGATTCTGTCAGAGTTGGAATGTTTGCGTGGACTTGGAAAAGAGTTTCACAAATGGGGAAATCTTAAATTGAGCTTTAAAGAACTGATTAATCTTGGACTGTGGAAAGATGGGGTAGGTAAAAATCTATTTTACATAATAAGACAAAAAGGAAAGAAGGAAGGAGGGGAGAAAGGAGCAAAAGAAGGAATGAAGGATAAAAAAGCAAGAAAACCTAGTCTTCCCCTTTTTCTTGGGATTTAGAAAGAAATGAAAGACTAATTCTCAAGAAAATAATGAGAAATCATCAATTGAACACCAACAAAAAAAAAAAGAGAAAAAGACAGGAACAACACATATTTTTAAAAAATTCCACCAAAGATCTATGGACAAAGAAATACAAAAGAAATAAACTCTGGAAAATCAATTTTTTTCTAAGTAAATGAAAAATACAGGACAAATTCAAACTTCGCTTAAGGTGGGAGCCAGTGTTCTGAGCAACAAACCTGTCATAAAGGACGGGAAGAAACAAACTGGATTTTGGTGAATCTGTAGGTTACCATGGCAAACTGATCACTGATCTTGAGAAATACCAAATCCATAGAAAATCCTCTCAATCAGGTTTGCCCTTAACAGGGGGATGTAGATGACTACACAGAGGCTGGGAGTAAAAACAGAGAGATTTCACTGACTCACAGCGTCACATTTGTCAAAATCTCAGTTTCCTGACATGTAACTGGGATCTTACCATCATGTAGCTTCATGTCTGTGGTCTCATAATCCTCTGGACCTTGGAGAAACTATAAAAATAGAGATTATTTCCTTCATTTTCTTAAATTCTTTAAAAGTAAAAATGCTTTAAAAGGCTAAAGAAAAAAAAAATCATAGCAGTGTATTATGAGGTCTTAATATTTTAAATCTATTTTTGCTTTATTGACTATGCCAAAGCCTTTGACTGTGTGGATCACAATAAACTGTGGAAAATTCTGAAAGAGATGGGAATACCAGACCACCTGACCTGTCTCTTGAGAAACCTGTATGCAGGTCAGGAAGCAACAGTTAGAACTGGACATGGAACAACAGACTGGTTCTAAATAGGAAAAGGAGTACATCAAGGCTGTATATTGTCACCCTGCTTATTTAACTTATATGCAGAGTACATCATGAGAAATGCTGGGCTGGAAGAAACACAAGCTGGAATCAAGATTGCCGGGAGAAATATCAATAACCTCAGATATGCGGTTGACACCACCCTTATGGCAGAAAGTGAAGAAGAACTAAAGAGCCTCTTGATGATAGTGAAAGAGGAGAGTGAAAAAGTTGGCTTAAAGCTCAACGTTCAGAAAACTAAGATCATGGCATCTGGTCCCATCACTTCATGGGAAAAAGATGGGGAAACAGTGGAAACAGTGTCAAACTTTATTTTTTGGGGCTCCAGAATCACTGCAGATGGTGATTGCAGCCATGAAATTAAAAGACGCTCACTCCTTGGAAGGAAGGTTATGGCCAACCTAGATAGCATATTTAAAAGCAGTGACATTACTTTGCCAACAGAAGTCAGTCTAGTCAAGGGTATGGTTTTTCCAGTGGTCATGTATGGATGTGAGAGTTGGATGGTGAAGAAAGCTGAGCGCCGAAGAATTGATGCCTTTGAACTGTGGTATTGGAGAAGACTCTTGAGAGTCCCTTGGACTGCAAGGAGATCCAGTCAATCCATCCTAAAGGAGATCAATCCTGGGTGTTCATTGGAAGGACTGATGTTGAAGCTGAAACTCCAATACTTTGGCCACCTCATGCAAAGGGTTGACTCATTGGAAAAGACCCTAATGCTGGGTAGGATTGGGGGCGGGAGGAGAAGAGGACGACAGAGGATGAGATGGTTGGATGGCATCACCAACTCGATGGACATGGGTTTGAGTAGACTCTGGGAGTTGGTGATGGACAGAGAGGCCTGGCGTGCTGCAATTCATGGGGTCGCAAAGAGTCGGACACGACTGAGTGACTGAACTGAATTGAACTGAACTGAATATTTTAAATTACTGTATAATAAAAATAGCACAAAAAGTAGAAGAAAGTATAAATGAATTTACCCAGTTAAAGTTATTTCATTATACACAGAATGGCATAAAGCTAATTCAATGTTTATTGTGATAAATTAAGAGTGCATACTGTAAACTTAAGTGTGACCATACAAATAATAATTCAAAAAATATAGCTAAAAAACAATAGAAGTGATACAGTGAAATATTTAAAATTTGTAAATTAACCCAAAGAGAAAGCAAGAAAAGGGAAACAAGGAAACAACAGAAAATAGAGAGTGCAGACAGGCAACCAGTAGTAAAATGTTTGACTTAAATTTAGACACATAGTTAAGTAAAAATATAGTAAATGTAAGTGAGTATAATACATCTCATGGAAAAATTTAAGAATTTCAGGATGAAAATAAACAGACTCAAGAATGGGCTTTATACAAGAGATACACTTTAACCATAAAATCGCAGATATATTGAAAGTAAAAGAATGGGAAAAAATACACCATGGGGAAAGTAATTATGAGATTGCTTACCAGTTATATTGATATCAAACATAGTAAACTGGAAAACAGGAATATCATTACCAGAAATAAACTAGGTCACTTCATAATGAAAAAAAGCATCAACTCATATTGATAAAGATATTCACAACATAAAACAATCCTCTATAAACACTCATTTAATCAGTTTCAAAGTAGGTGAATAAAAAAATTATAGACCTATTGAGAGGACTACATAAACGCAAACTGATATTTGGAGATTTCAATATCTCTCTGTCAGTAATTGACAGATGGAGATTTCAATATCTCTCTGTCAGTAATTGACAGATAAAGCTAACCAAAAAAAAAAATCATTACAAATATAATATATTTGAACAATATTATAAAAAAACTTGACTTAAACTGACACTAACAGATATTATACTGATAATTATGAATATGGATTTTTTTCAATATACAGGGATTGTTCAACAAGTTACAGCACATGATGTACTATAAATTTTAATACATTAAAAAATGTTGAAATTTTATAAACTATTTTCTCTAACATCAATGAAATTGCATTAGAAGTCAGAAACAATAAAATAGATAAGAAAACTTAAGACATTAAAATTTAAATGATAGGCAAATAACCTAAATAACCCAGGGGTCAAATAAAATACCACAAGTGTAATTAGAAATTATTCTAACTGAATGCTAAATACAAATATTACATATCAAAATTGGTAGGATGTAACTAAAGCAGCTCTTAGGGGAAATTTGTATCTTTAAATGCTTAAAAGTGAAAAGAGTCAATTTAGAAAAATAATCTGTAATATTAACTTCCACTTTAAGAAAATAGGGAAACAATAAAGTAAATTCTAAGACAGGAGAGGTGAAGCAGTAAAAGATCAAAGCAGAATGAAAAAAATGATCAAGCAGAACCATGAAATAGAAAACAGAAGGATGGAATAGAATAGAGAGAAGCAATAAAGAAAATTACCAAAGTAAACAGCTCTTCAAAAAGAATAAAATTGTTCAACTGCTTGCTAGATTGATCAAGTAAAAAGAGAGATGGTACAAATTATCAACGTCAAGGAAAAAAAGAGAGACATCCTACAAATCCTATAGGAGTTAAAAGGATAATATTAGGATATTTTGAAAAAAAAAATAGCAATAAATTCAACAGCCTAAGCAAAATTGACAATTTACTCGGAAAAAAGAAAAACAACCTTCCAAGTAGTAAACAGAAAGGAACTGAAAGTTTGCACAGTCAGTTCAGGCTGCCACAGCAAATTGTCAGAGGCTGGGTGGCTTAAAAGACCCTGATGCTGGGAAGGACTGGGGGCAGGAGGAGAAGGGGACGACAGAGGATGAGATGGATGGATGGCATCACCGATTCGATGGACATGGGTTTGGGTGGACTCCGGGAGTTGGTGATGGACAGGGAGGCCTGGCGTGCTGCGATTCACAGGGTCGCAAACAGTCGGACACGACTGAGCGATTGAACTATGGCTTAAGCAATAGAAATTTGAGTCTAACAGTTCTGGAGGCTAAAAGTCCATAAACTAAGTATCAGCTAATTTGTATCTTAGGTTTTTGATGAGAGTTCTCTTCCTGACGTGCAGATGGCTGTCCTGATATGACATCTCATAGCTTTTCCTGGGCCCCCTGCTGTTTCTCATGAGGGCGCTAGTGCTATCAGAACAGGACCCCAAGATTATGAGCTCATTTGACCTTAATTACTCCCTAGATGCACCATCTTTACATAGAGACACAAGAGGGTTAGGACTTAACATGTATTTTAAAGAACACAAACACTCTGTCCATAAAGCTCTGTACTTATTAAAATATTAAATATGAAATTTGAAAGTTTCTCCTTCTTCCTACCCCATCAAACAATCAAAGGAAGGAACAAAGACTCTCTTCAGACCCTGATGCCTTCAGTGGTAATTGCTTTCAAACATTTAAGGAAAAATTACTACCAATGCCACACAATATCTTTCATAACATAGGAAAGAGGAAAAATATCCCAACTTGGTTTATGAGCTCAGCATAACCTTGACACCAAAATATTAAGAAATAGAATACAGCAATACTTGAGAAATATATTCTGGCTAAATATGATTTTTCACAGGGAGGCAAGGTTGGTTCAATATTCAAAATTTAAATTCATAATATTAATAGCATAAAAGGGAAGAATAACATGACTATCTCAATAAATGCAAAAAAATCATTTTTAAAAATTCAGTGGTCATTCATAATTTAAAAAATTGGAATGCTAGGAATATAGCCCAGAAAACTAGGAGTATTCTTAGTCTAATAAAGGGTTACCTACTTTTTTTTTAATTTATTTGTGATATACTCTTGTATTTTAAGTGTCCACTGTCACCACAGCATTGGTGAGCCACACTTTTTTTTTTCTTTTAATGAAAAGTTGCAGGAAAAATGGAGAAAAGGATTACATTGAGCAAGGCACAGCAGGGTAGTCCCTAGATCCTTTCAACAATGTGTCTTCCTGAATTTTTTTTTTGTCAGCCAGAAAGAACCCACATCTTCCCCATCTCACCTTACCTCAGCCTTGCAGATTTCGATCTTCTCTTCTCTGGATATGGCCTTCAATATGCTATCCCCAGAGAAAGAAATTAATTACTGCTCTAGCACTTCCAAACTGGCAAATCCTCCTCCTGCCCTGTAGCCATCCAAGGCTCTGAGAGTCACATGCTGACCTGCAATTATATCCATAAGTGGACCAATTTTATTAACCTTGAAGCTTACACAATTTTGACAGTCCTCTTTAAGAAAAAATATTAATAATATACAACATCAGATACAAAGTGCAATATTTATTGAAAATGAAAATAGAAGCACAACAAATCGTAAATTAAAAAAAAAAACAACTTAATAATTGTCACTGCTGCTGCTGCTGCTAAGTAGCTTCAGCCATGTCTGACTCTGTGTGACCCCAGAGACGGCAGCCCACAAGCCTCCTCCGTCCCTGGGATTCTCCAGGCAAGAACACTGGAGTGGGTTGCCATTGCCTTCTTTGAATAATTGTCACAAATGTCACTAAATCCAGATTTTGCCATGATAAATTTCAAGTTAACACTTTGACATCTCTGTAATACTTTTTCTTACATTTTTCTACATATACTTTGAGTAGTTCTTCATGTAACTAACTTCATAATATTTCACTCTATAGAGAAATTCGAAAGATAGATTTTCTTTCAACATTGTGATAATTAAGCTAGAGCATTTAAAATGCTGAACATTTAGGGAAAATATTTAAAAATTTACAACTGTCATTAATGACAATTTCATGTAAAATATAGAATTACTGTTAAACATAGGAAAATCTTTCCCAAGTCTTTTTTATATAGGAGCTATAAGATTTCAGGGCATTATAGTTTTTCTGAGGGGTGAAATACTCTTTGACATCACTCATTAGCCAGTTTGCCTACTTTTGAGTAAGTAACATCAGTATTTTTAGCTCTTTCAACACAAATTATTTATGTCAAATCACCTAATACTGATTTTTCCCCCAATGTATTGATGCTATTCACTATGTTTGATTATTTGTAAAAGTGTACTTGTAAGAGTGTACTTGACTGCATTCCTACCCCAGAATTGCTAATAATAAATTGAGTCTGCACAGAAATAATAGTGATTCATGAAAATGTATCATCATAAACTCAGACTAAACAGATTCCCAATTCGTCCTCTAAGGTAGGTCCCCAAAATGACTGGGGCCACTGCAGTGTTCTACCCAGCATAAGGGAAAAGGTGAAAAAAACAAAGTCAAAACACAAAGAGACAGAAATCTTAACCCATTACGTTTAAAATATCTTCTGCACAAAATTAGATGACTATGTCATGCAGTGCTGTGCCCTTTCCTTGGGCCTTCAAAGTCTTGAGCAAGTGAGAGGCCCTGAGGCCTAAGCCTCCTCAGTTTCCATGAGAATCAGCCTCTGATTTTGCCTGTAACTATGTTTTCATCTCCGCTGCCATCTATAGATACACCGAAAGGATATAACATATCTACATTTCCATTCACATTTCTGTTCCATAAATCCTCTTATAGCTAACACAGTGCTCTATGCCTAAAATAGTTTCTTACTTATGGTGAGAGCAAGATATGAGCTTTTAGAATTAGTTGAATTGGACTGAATTTAATTGACAGTGTAAAAAATTTAATTGGGTTGGTTTTTATCCTTTTTATGCCTTATGGCAAATGAGAAGAATGCAGGCTCTAAAACTGCTGCCTTGTACAGTGTCTTGCATATATTTGGTAGCTAATCTTAGTAGTTGCTCAGCACTTTTTCTTTTTTAATCTGGATAATTTTGGCTTGCCCAATAAAGTGGCCCTGGAAAGTATTATGCTCCTGATGCTGGCTAGTAAATATCTTCATTTCTTAATTTTCTAAAAATAAGCCTTCTTAATTACATCTGTGGATTAAATTCACTTAGCCTGATCTCTTTTATGAACTGTTAACGGGGGAACCTTCCAGGATGGGATTAAATTTTTGCTACTGTGTAGTTTTCCCAGAATGAGCTGGTATGTAATTTTTCCTAGCATATAATTTTCATCTTATTTTCTATTTTTTCATCTTGCTGCTGTCAGCTATAACTTAGATAACATCTTTAAATAGATACCTGGAAGTTTAAAAGAGCAGTGTAATTTTTTTTCTTTTTAATTTATAGCACAAGCGTCTGTGTAGACAGTATACAAAATGACCAAATTTTGTCATTTTAATAAAAGTCCATGAATTTGGGTTGGAAGGGGCCTATTCCAGAATCCCCAGGAACCTGAAATAGAAGGGGAGAAAATGGCATTATTCTATCTTCCCAAGATAGGGATCTAATTCATATTATCATCATTTGTGAATGGAGGAAATTGTATACATGTTCAGTCCAACCTTCCCAAATTCTCATTTATCATGCAGGTTTTCCTCAGTTACCATCAGTGGATTATTTCTCTCCTTTCGGACACGTCGTTTGGCTTCATTATCCTGCCAAGTTCTTTGGATCATGACTTATAGCTCTTTTCCGCTAAAGATGCAAAATGCAAATAGAGTGTAAGATAGACGAGTGATTTTTCCAGGAGGAGGGCAATGTGGCGGGAACGGCTCTCTCGTCCTTCCAAGACCCGGCTCTTTCTTCAGTTACAACCCCAACAGCTCTCCTCCTTCAGAGCCCCAAGAGGTGACTTGTTAGAGAACATACAACACACCGTCGGCTCAGGAAGGGCCCCCAAATTAATCTCGCCCAGTACATTAGGAAACACTTCGCTGACATTTGCTGTCCTTGTCAGCCCTAATAAAGAGATTTTTACCTGTATTTGCCTATTCAACACTTCAGCCCCTCAGCCAATTTTGGAAATTATTTCTGATTTATGGCTTTCTCTCAGGCGGCTGTCACCCTGCCTGTCAATTATGCCTCAAAGCAAATGCTAAGTGAATGCTGGCTGGAAAATTAATAAGGGAAACCTTTACTCAAAAACCTAGAAAGAGGCTTGTAAAGAGGATCATTCAGCCAGGCTGCCTGTGCTATTTATAAGCCAGATAGAGATACGTGGAGAATTTAGTCACACACAGAAGGGAGAAGCATTTTTTTCTCCCTCTGTATTTGGAGTTTGGCCATTCTGGAGATTGCAAAAACCATCATGATGGAAGTTCCGTGGTTCAGTCTCTTCAGATGGAGCCTGGGTTATGCCAGGCTTTGAAGAACGAAAACGGTTTTTCTTCCTTTTGTAAGTTCAAACCATTCCTTTTAGCATGCGTGTGTGCTCAGTCGCTCAGACGTGTCTGACACTTTTGCGACCCCATGGACTGTAGCCCAGCAGACTACTCTATCCATGGAATTTTCCAAGCAAGAATATTGGAGGGGGTTGCCATTTTCTACTCCAGAGGATCTTCTTGACCCAGAGATCGAACTTGAGTCTCCTGCATTGGCAGGCGGATTCTTTACCACTGAGCCATCTGGGAAGCCCACATATATGATATATGGAGTAATGAGTAATGGAAAATTGTGTATGTGTGTGCTAAGTTGCTTCAACCGTGTCTGACCTTTTGCAACCCTATGGACTGTATAGTCTGCCAGGCTCCTCTGTCCATGGGATTCTCCAGGCAAGAACACTGGAGTGGGTTGCCATGGCGTTCTCAAGGGAATCTCCCAACCCAGGGATCGAACCTGCGTCTTTTATGTCTCCTGCATTGGCAGGCAGGTTCTTTAGTACTAGCACCACCTGAGAAGCCCTAGTACTCAGCCATAGAAAAGAATGAAACAATGTCACGTGCAGCAACGTGGATGGACCTAAAGATGATCATACTGAATAAAGTCAGGCAGAAAAGACTATTATATGATACCACTTATATGTGGAATCTAAAAAGGGGTACAAATGAACTTATTTACAAACCTAAATATAAACTGTTCATTTCAGCACAAATCCACAGACACCACCTTGCTCTTTTTTTTTTTAACTGAAGTATAGTTGATTTACAATATTGTGTTAGTTTTAGGTGTACAGCAAAGTGATTCGACTTACATATAGGGGCTTCCCTGGTGGCTCGTGGCTCAGTGGTAAAGAACCTGCCTCCCAATGCAGGAGGTTCAGGAGCCTCGAGTTTGATCCCTGGGTTGGGAAGATCCCCTTGAGGAGGAAATGGCAGCCCACTCCTGTATTCTAGCCTGGAAAATCCCATGGACAGAGGAGCCTGGTGAGCTGCAGTCCACGGGGCCACAAAGACTGGAGCACAGCTGAGCATCTGAGCGTGCATGCCTGCATGCGTATGTGTGAGTATCTACATACTTTTAAAAATTCTTTTTCATTACAGTTTGTTACAAGATATTGAATATAGTTTCCTGCGATTTACACTAGACCCTGTTGTCTATCTATCTTGCATATGGCAGTTTGCATCTGTTAATCCCATACTCCCAATTTATCCCTCCCCCTGCTTCCCTTTTGGTACCCATAAGTTTGCTTTCTATATCTGTGAGTCTGTTTCTGTTTTGTAAGTAAGTTCATTTGTACTATTTTTAAGATTCCACATGTAAGTGACACCATATTATACTTGTCTTTCTCTCTCTGATTTACTCCACTTATTATGATCATCTTTCAGTCCATCCAATGTACACCTGAGGAACACAATTTTCCAGTTTTCTGAAATTGGGAAGCTCTGATCCTCAACAGCTATGTGGATGTTAGATTCCAAAGAAAACACAAAAAGCAAAGATAAAACTCCAGATTTATTAATATGTATTGTTTTAGACACCTGCTTTTGATTGTCAAATTAAATAACATAAGTAAGTTTCAGAATATTGTGCCTTGTTGTTGAGTTTTGGCCAATATTAGTTGAATTGATAATTAAACTTACAATTGTGTATGTGTTAGTTGCTTAGTTGTGTCCGACTCTTTGCCACCCCATGGTCTGTCCATGGAATTCTCTGGGCAAGAGTACTGGAGTGGATTGCCATTCCCTTCTCCAGGGATCTTCCCAACCTAGGGATCAAACCAAGGTCTCTTGCGTTGCAGGCAGATTCTTTACCCTCTGAGCTCCTAGGGAAGCTAAATTTACGCTTAAATTGATAATTTCTCTGTTCCCTCAAAAGCTTTGGAAATAGTAGTGTTTTCACTCTTTTATTTGAGAAGAAACTGGAAATCATAAAAGTTCAGTCCTTATCCCAATTCTAATACTCTTCTTGTGGCTGAGCCTGGATTTGAACCTGTCTTTCTGACTTTTAAGTTCCTGTGTATACACATGTGCACACACACACTGGAAGCAAGAACATGGCTGTTTAGAACTTAATGATGTTATCTCTCCCTACAAATTAGTAATAAGGGAGTATCAAAGGAAATGGAAAAAGGAAAATATCAGATATTAATTAGATATTAGAAATATCAATTAGATATTTGGCAAATTAGAAAGAGGTTAGAGAGAAGAATTGGAATCCAGGGAAAAACTTTCTACTGAGTTGTGTTTGTGAAGTGTATCACTCAGGGACAAGGTTTTCTCAGCATACACGTTTTAAACCATTTTTACATGCTCCATGTTGCTTGTCAGCAGGGATTTGAAAGGGATAAATGTAACCCTTTGAGGTTTCACAGCTTTGCACTTTGAAGAAATGAGCAATCCTTCACCAGTTATCAAAAACCCAACATTTCTCAAAGAGATGGATGTAGCATATTTTGGAATTACACAAGTGGAGGTAGCAAGTCCTGGGCTCCAAAATCTCTGCAGATGGTGACTGCAGCCACAAAATTAAAAGATGCTTACTCCTTTGAAAGAAAACTATGACAAACCTAGACAGAGTATTAAAATCAAAGACATCACTTTTCCCACAAAGGTCCATATAAACAAAGCTATGGTTTTTCCAGTAGTCATGCACGGATGTGAGACTTGGACCATAAAGAAAGCTGAGCGTGGAAGAATTAATGCTTTTGAATTGCGGTGCTTGAGAAGGCTCTTGAGAGTCTCTTGGACAGTAAGGAGATCAAACCAATCAATACTAAAGGAAATCAACCCTGAATATTCATTGGAACGACTGATGACAAAGTTGAAGCTCCAGTATTTTGGACACCTAATGTGAAGAGCCAACACATTGGAAAAGACCCTGAGGCTGGTAAAGATTAAAGGCAAGAGGAGAAAGGGGTGACAGAGGATGAGATGGTTGGATGGGATCACCAACTTTATGGACTTGAGTTTGAGGAATCTCTGGGAGTTGGTGATGGGCAGGGAAGCCTGGTGTGCTGCAGTCCGTGGGGTCACAAAGAGTCTGATATGACTGAGTGACTGAACTGAACTGAAGATACTGAAAGATTGACCCATGGGGTGTCATAAATTTTGCCTGTGCTCTACTTGCAGTTGGGTTTTCTTTGCCCAAAGCTATTGCCTTAGTATTCTGGACCCTCCCTCCTTCCAAAATAAGCATTGGCTTTCTAAATTGACCTTTGGAGAAGCACTATTGCATGGATGAATCCCCAGGACCTGTAGCCCAAGCTCAGTGCTGGTCATTGTACCTTTAGGAGCTCTGCTTTCAAATTCTGGAGATGACAAACTCCTTTTGCTCCCTTGGGCATCGATGTGTTGGCTATTGATGGGTTTTTCTAAAGGAGACAGTTGGCATAGTGGTTGAGCCCACTGCCTCTGCTCACTATTGTGCCCTATTCCATCAGCTTTCTTGCCTGAAGAAATGGACCCTGACCACAGTAGGTGTGAACAATGCTTCCTCTCAGAAAATACAACCTAAGATCCCTGGCTTGCAATAGCTGCAGTGCTGCTTCTTAGCTTAACAAAGGGAGAAGGAATGCTTATTTGAAAATATTCAGTTACAAATTAAATATAATTTCCTGACATAAACAGTCAATAAATATGGATTGAGATAGGAAAATAAAACAATTTCAAATTCATAGACAATATTATCTAAACTTTTCTTATTGAGACCCCCATCAGAAAAAGAAGAATTTAAAGATTACCCACGGTATGTTGTTGGTGTTCAGCTGCTCAGTCATGTCATGCCCAACTCTTTGTGACTCCATAAACTGCAGCATGCCAGGCTTCCCTGCCCTTCACTATCTCCCAGAGTTTGCTCAAATCCGTTTCCATTGAGTCAGTGATGCCATCCAACCATCTCATCCTCTGTCACCTGCTTCTTCTCCTGCCCTCAGTCTTTCACAGTATGAGGGTCTTTTCCAATGAGAGGGCTCTTGGCATCAGGAGGCCAAAGTACTGGAGCACTGGCTTCAGCATCAGTCCTTCCAGTAAATATTCAGTGTTGATTTCCTTAAGGATTTTCTGGTTTGATCTCCTTCCTGTCCAAGGGACTCTCAAGAGTCTTCTATAGCACCACAGCTCAAAAGCATCAATTCTTCAGTGCTCAGCCTTCTTTATGGTCCAAGTCTCACATCCGTACATGACTACTGGAAAAACCATAGCTTTGATTATAGGGACTTTTGTCAGCAAAGTCTCTGCTTTTTAATACACTGTCTAGGTTTGGCATAGCTTTTCTTCCAAGGAGGAAGTGTCTTTCAATTTTGTGGCTGCAGTCACCATCCATAGTGATTTTGGAGCCCAGGAAAATAAAGTCTGTCACTTTTCCCACTTTTTATTTGTAAATTATACATGTGTGAGGGCTTCCCTGGTGACTCAGATGGTAAAGAATGTGCCTGCAATCCAGGAGATCCAGGTTCAATGTCTGGGTTGGGAAGATCCCTTGGAGAAGGGAATGGCAACCCACTCCAGTATTCTTACCTGGAGAATTCCACGGACAGAGGAGCTTGGTGGGCTGTTGTCCATGGGGTCACAAAGAGTATAATAAAAAATACCTAAATATGCAGATTTTAAAAGGATGAGCAAAAAGTAAACAGAAAAAGAATTTTATCCAGCAAAAGATCATCTTACATACTTGTGCATACTCACAGATGCACCAGCCATGCTTCAGAGAGCTCTACTCCCAGATGGATGATCGCTCAAGAAAGTTCAAGATACGTTTCCTCTGCTAATCCTTGCAGTCACTATTCAAACTTATATCACACTGAACTTTCTGATCTGGTCATCACTCCAACTTAACTGTAGTGTGAGATTACAGAGGCATTCAGAGAAACTGACAAGTTCTGTGAATGCAAATTTTTAGCAGAATAAAATGAAACAAAATATGTGGTTGTTTCTGCTTGACACATAGGGGAACCTAAACAGAGCATGGCTGAAAGAAAGACAGAGTTTTCATGATCTGTAAGAGCAGAGTCCCTTGGACTTCAAGGAGATCAAACCAGTCAATCCTAAAGGAAATCAACCCTGAATATTCATTGGAAGGACTGATGCTGAAACTCCAATACTTTGGTGACCTGATTGGAACAGTTGACTCATTGGAAAAGATCCTGTTGCTGGGAAAGATTGAAGGCAACAGGAGAAGATGGTGGCAGATGATGAGAAGGCTGGATGGCATCACCGACTCAATGGACATAAATCTGAGCAAACTTTGGGAGATAGTGAAGGACAGGGAGGTCTGGTGTGCTGTAGTCCATGGGGTCGCAGAGTCAGACAAGTCTTGGCAACTGAACAACAAGATCAGGATTAGAAAGAATGCAAGAAATCAAGAGAGGGACATAAAACAAGGCTGCCTGGTCCTGAGTAAGCAAGGCAGGTTCCACCGGCATGTGTGTTCAGTAAAACCTTTGTCCACATGCCAAACTTCAGCCTGCTCGTGATGTTCATGGATTGTGTCATCCAATGCTATTAGCAAATTGTATAGTTAACTTAGTGCAAGAATTTTATCACAACTATGTATTTCCTACTTATATATCAGAAAAAAACCTGATACTCAACCCCTACAAGTCTTTTGAACAGAGAGATTGGATTTTTAAATATGTGTTTACAATTAACGGGGATTATCATAACCCTGTAAATTCAATGTGGGCGAGCAGCCCACTGGGTTCATTTTTAGTTAGTTGTGGCAACTGGTTAGAATGTCCCTATTTTTTCCCCTCCCAGAAAAGAACTATGAACAAAGATCTGGAAGCTCCCCAATCTATCATTCCAGTTCAGAAACATGTCATTTTTCTCCTTGACCAAAATGCCTCCCAGCTGTCTACTCCTGCCCTCAGCCCAAACAAATCTCAAATAGTTTTGTTCAGTGATAGGAAGACATCCTTTGTCTGACACTCCAGAATTGGTGTTAGGCTAAATGCTCAGGATAGCATGAAATAGCCAGTGAAAAATGAAAATATCTCAGTGACAACACAAGGGAATATTCTATTATCTGAGGTACCAACTGCAAAAGGATAAAATACCAGACCCAAAGAATATATGCGTTGTCAGGCCATATGTCTTTGCAATTGCCCTCGATGGTATAATCATGATGGCAGGATTTCATCTCCCCCTAAATACTGTGCATATAATAATGGCTTTCAGAATTTCACAGCATGTGCCTTGATGTTCAAAGACCAATAAGTTACTATTGATCATTCAAGAGAGCTGGAGTTTCGTGAGAGCGACTTAAAGGATTTTGAGTCTGATCGTGACTCACATGAGGCCACAAGATTGTCTGTGGTTTTCCTCTGTCTGCAAGATCACCACTGTCCCACAGGCTGTGACACTAGATCAGCATATTTGTGGATACTTTTGTTCTTCCAGATCTCATGAGGTTAATAAATGCATTTGTTTCTCTCTCCTCGGAGATATGGGTTTCCCTGGTGGTTCAGTGGTGAAGAGTCCGCCTGCAATGCTGAGACATGGACTCAATTCCTGAATTGGGACAATCCCCTCTAGAAGGAAATGGCTACCCATTTCTGTATCCCTGCCTTGGAAATCCCATGGACGGAGGAGCCTGGTGGGCTACAGTCTATGAGGTTGCAAAAAGTTCGACACAGCTTAGAGACTAAACAATACCAACAACCTCAGAGACACACATCTTAAAATCGGGCAGAATAAACCCAATCAATGTGAGCAAATTAAGCCATGCCAGAACTTTATTTCACCTCAGAAACAAAAGGAAACAATAAGAGAAAGAGATGTGTCACCAAGTAAGCTTAGAATTTAGCCAGGATGACCAATTATAAACTTGAAACACTAAAAATCAGAGTAAGTGAAATGTGTGTGTTATCGACACATTTCTATATGAAAGTACAGAATAACCTAATAACATACACATGTTACATTATCATTGTCGAATTGTGTGATATATTAGCCTTGTAAAGATTCAACAAAAAACTTACACTTTTATATTTGTATAGCATATTATCATTGTAAAGTGGATAAAAATAGAAAACTGTAAGGAAGATAATAAATCATCCTTTATTCCAGTACTTGATGATAACTTCCATTGATGACTTTTATTGTACAGACTATAAAATTTAGTTTCCTAAATTTTACATTTACTATCACAATATAGGCCCTTAAACATACTTTAATTGCTGCATAAAACAGTATTACATTGATATCGCATAATTTATTTACTCAACACTTTCTATTCTCTTTCTTTATTTGATTTAATATTCTATGTTATAAGGAAAACTTAAAAAAAATAACATCTGTTTATATTTTAGATTATTCATTAGGATAGACACCTAAGGGTGTGATTACTTGGCCAAAAGCTATGGAGATTTTTAAGTCTCTTTATTATTAATACTAAATTGTTTTCAACAATATAGTAATATTCATGATAATAATAATTATTTCAGGGGGAAAAATTGTATATAAAATATTCAAAATATTTAAATCAGTGACCCTACTTTTAGACAGGGAAAATGGGAGGATAAAAGTAATCAGGAGGAAAGCTGGAAGTATTTGAATTTCTTAAGCATTTATATGTGTCAGCTTTTCTTACAGTGAATGGTTCTGTTCCTGAGATGCATATTTGCCTACCCATTAAAATAACCAACCAAGTAGCATAGTCAAAATGATTTATCCTCTTGTTACCTCATCACTCATAAATAAATCACCCAATAAATATTTTCATTTTTTAGTGAAAATATTTTAGGCCAATTCCAGTCACTAAATCAGTGGTTCTTCACTTTTTTATGATTGAGAATATGGAAATATATGAAAGCTATTGATTCTCCTAGAAAATGTCCACACACACACACACACACACACACACACACACACACACACAGAATTTTGCATCCATTGTCAGGGCTCCACAGAGCCCAAGATGATCTTTCTGCAGTCCCTTCTATGTAGTCTTTTGATTAAAAAGCCTAAGACAATAGCTCTTCTTCAAAACCTTTGAAAGAGAAATAAATAGAGACAATATTTTAATGCCATAACCAAATTCTTTAACATTCACAGAATCATCAAATTATATTATTGGAAAAAATTATAGTGATATTTGGTTAAATAATCTACACATCTAGGGGGACACAGATTCCCTTTAGAACACGATGAAAGCAGTTGGGGGAAAAAAAAAAAAGCCCCTTTTTCCCCAGGGAGAAGTGCTCACAGTCACAGTCAGCCACCGGGATGACATAGCACTGCTGGGTTCAGGTGGTGGGTTCAAACTTCTTCTGAATTCTCTCCTTAATGTCCAAACAGTCCACCCTCTTTGGAATCATTGAGTTCCACTCCACCATCTGCCCAATTGTACAGATGAAAAAAACAAAGGCTAGAGTAGATAAAAGGTTTGTTCCCACTCACACAAGGAGTTGATAGCAATGCTGGAACTCTAGTCTACATTTTATGACCTCTCAATTGATACAATTTTGAACCCATTTTACAGATCGGAAAATTGAAATTTACCATCATCCTGTTTCACATGACAAACACCAGAGAAGAAAGTGACTACATTTTCAGGCTCTTGAGTTTATACATGAGTTTATGTCCCTTTTCCTCCAAGAAGAAAATAAATTTGTTTTGGAGAATTACATCTTGGGAATAGGTCAGTTAACTGAAGGTGGTCAAGTTAAT
The DNA here is from genome assembly GCA_024291935.2 of Okapia johnstoni. Lineage (NCBI taxonomy): Eukaryota > Metazoa > Chordata > Mammalia > Artiodactyla > Giraffidae > Okapia > Okapia johnstoni. The sequence continues at coordinate 9,785,452 of CM044326.1, forward strand.
TATTTTGCTCAAATAATGCATTTTCACCGAAGTATTTTGTAATTAACTATAGAAACTCCATGTTTAAAAGCTGCACAGGTGTATTTGCATACCTGGGTAACTACCAGTGCAGGTGTTAGCTTGTCCATGCGCTTATCCAATTTGCATCAGCAAACATGAACTGACTTCTCATTGAGAGCTTGCCCTTTTGCCCTTTCAAGTTTGACCCTTCCAGTTCTGAAGTTGACAGTAATTATCTGGTTTAACTTTTGAATATGGAATGTCTACAACCAAAGTTCTTCAAATAAACTTCCCTCAGGCCCACTAATTTACACCACGTATGGAAAGAAGATATAAGAATGTCCTGGTTTTGATAAGGTCTTTTATAGATCCTAGTCTCCAATTTGGGAGCACAGAAGTGAGATGCCACAAATTGTCAGGAAGCCCACCTTCTTGAAACCAACATATCAATAAATATGTAGACAACCAGGTCCACTGGGCATCACTGCCCATCACCCACTAGTTGTTTAATCATATCACCACTCTCAGAATCATCAGAGGCAATTTAATCAAATGGTGGCTAGCCACTGGGTAATTGCCTTCTAGTCCTGTTAGAAAAATAAAGGTTGGCATTTATTAAATGCGTATCCTCTTGCCTGTTGATTGCTCTGCTAATTTCTTCTTTGTAATCCTTTGCTCTAGCTTTCGAGAGAAGGCTGAATTCCAGCCTAGTGAATCAGTACCCAGAGGGACAAATTAAAATACAGAGCTATGTCAGGGGCCTCCAGGGTTGAGACCCCAGAAAACTCAGGTCATAAAGCAGAGGGGTCATCCACAAGTGAGCCAGAATTCCTTTTCCTTTGCACATTTTCTGCTTTTCTGCTAGATACATTTAAGAGGTCTATTTGCTTTATAGGGCCATTTTCTGTCACTCATACTCTGAAAATCAGGACAGTCCACACACAGAAGATGACTTTTGTGTCCATTTCAAAACTGACCTGAAACAATGGAGATGTACTTCTCAGGATTGCACCTGTACTCAGCTGTTAGAGGAGAAAAATAAAGAAAATGTTGGTTTTTTAACTATTTATTTATTTATTTGGCTGCACTGGGTCTTAGTTGCACTGTGAGGGGTCAGTTCGCTGGCTGGGGAGCCCACCTATGGCCCATGTATTGTGAATGCAGAGTCTCAGTGACTGGACCTCTGAGGAAGTCCCAAGAACAGGTTTGCATGTGTGCCAAGTCACTTCAGTCATGTCCGACTCTTTGCGACCCGATGGACTATAGCCCACCAGGTTCCTCTGTCCATGGAATTATTCAGGCAAGAGTACTAGAGTGGGCTGCCATTCCCTCCTCCAGGGATCTTCCGGACCCAGGGATCCAACCTGCATCACGGTGAGTTCTTAACCACTCGTGTCACCTGGGAAGCCCCAAGAAAAGGTTTAAACACAAAGATTTTGATTCAGTTTAAAATCATTTCATCTTGTTAGGGGTTAACTAAAATGGCCGCAAGTATTTTTCAGCAACTACATGCTTCTTTCTATAGAGATCATTGACATACACCATCCAGTCCTACTCTGTTGATGCTAATTAAGTGGGCAGATCATCAGACCATCGATTACAAGAAACACCACTGTAGCTATCATATGTCGTTTGACCAAATGGTGTGGTCTTTGGTAAAATTTTTGTTTAGAAGGGAGGGAAAGGAAAGAAGCTTTTTCCACACGGATGTTCTTGCCACAGTGTGTCAGACTTCTAGTTATCTGAACTCAGAGAGATGTGGAATGGGCAAAATTAGGTGGGCAGATCATGTCAGGGTTGAATTCTCACTAAATGATGATCCTGAGTGATGTTTTTCCTCACTGAGCTTAAGCTAACTCATTTGCTAAATGGAAACAGTGAGATTTCCCTCATAATCCGTTTCAAGGTTTCAGTGAGGAAACACATGGAACATTTAGGGTTCTGCACAAGTAGAGACTCAGTGAATGATAACCATTGTCAGTAATAAAGTGTGAATGATATTATGAGATTTTTTTTCCATTTGTATATAAACTTATGACATGCTCTAGCCTGAAGCTTGGCAGAAGTGAGATAGCCGACTTAAGTTCCGAGAGAGGATCTACGGTCTTCTAGATGATCTGTGAGTGGCCACTGCTCTTTATTCCCATCAACCTCCACCTAATACTGCAAGTGAGCAGGCTGGTATAGAACCCCAGGAAATCTCTATGATAAAGTTTAAAAAAAGCAGTCCTGGGAGCCTTTTTACTTCAAGCAAGTTCTAACATGAACATAAATGGAATCTTTAGTGAGGGACAATTCAAGTTTTCATAGTAGAATTTCATGGGTGACAGAATTAATTTGGAACACTGAGCAGAAGATTTCATTGAATTTCTCTGAGGTGAAAAGAAATCTCATCATTTAGTCAGGTAATTTATTTAGTTTCTGGGAAAAAAAAGCAATGATTTCTCTTTCAATTAAAAAAATGAAATAAAAGTTTTAGACAGAAAATTTTCCAAGTAGCAGAATAATAGCAGAGCTAGTTCAAGCCACAGTTCAAGCACAATGATTTATTTGAGCTGAGGAACTTTCCATATAATCACGCTTAATATACATTTTCTAGTTGTTGAGATACTACTGTATGAACATGCATGTATTTCCAAATTCAAATAAAAGAACTATAAAATATGATTCAAGTCATATGCTTATTCTCTTTTCTTTAAAGAATGACATGTAGAAAATAAATTGGGGTATGGATTCATAAAAGACTGTATAAAAGTATTTTAAAAAATTAATAGCCAGGTGACACCTGAAATGGAGTCTTTGTAATACCCCCCAAAAGATCTGGTCTCACCAGCCCTGAGGCTAGAAATGTTGGACAATCCAGCTGGTTGTAGTAAGGTTTCAGAGCTGGTAGACACAATTACCTGAATTTGTCCACCCAGCTGGTTAGTTTGCTGGTCTAGGCACTGTGGACTATAATGTACATGATGCATATGGAGTAGAGAATAGAAATGATGATCTAATTCAACAACAAGAAACAGTGAAAACTTGGCCTGCTCCATCATCTACTTTTAGTTTATTTATTTACTGTGTAAAGCATGTCAAAAAGTCGAGTCTGAACCCAATTCAGAGCTGTAGAAACCATTTCTCTGCTGACGAATGTTTATAGCACCATCGTGTTTATTGTCATCAATATCATCATCATTCTTATCAGCTGTCTACTGTGTAGCAGGAACTGTGCTGACTTTTACATACATTATACTAACTGAGTCTCCAAGTCATATTGGGAATTATGTATCCCCACTACAGCTATGAAGACAGTGACATTCAGAAAGAGCCTTTCTGTACTTGACAGTCTGGATATAAGATAGAAATACCATTGTCTGTTTCATGAAAATTCACTTTGCTTCATTTTGCCACTTCTTTCATCAGTGTGCCTTCCACATACCAGTCACAGCATGGGCAGGCAGATAAAGGACTTATCTACAATCTACCAACCTGGGTTTAATTCCAGGCTCTTATTCCTACCTACTGAGCGACTGGCTTTGGGCATGTAGCTGCTAGCCTGACTGTCCTATCTCCCATTTAAAGATGAGGAGACGTGCACCTACTTTATAATAAACAGAGTGCCTAACAGAGCAGGCCTCAGTAAAACAGTTTTGCTATTGCTTGACTTTCTTGTGGTGGAGGAGCCAGGTACCATGCACGCTCAGTTGTGTCCAACTCGTTTCAGCCCTTTGGACTATACTCAGCCAGGCATCTCTGTCCATGGGATTTTTCAGGCAAGAATATTGGAAGGATTTTTTTCCAACACAGAAATCGAACCTACGTCTCATGTCTCCAGAATTTCAGGCAGATTCTTTACCCTCTGAACCATCCTCATGTCTCCAGAATTTCAGGCAGATTCTTTACCCTCTGAACCATCGGGGATGCTGGAGGAACCACAGTTATCTACAAAAATGAAGAGACATGATTGTTCACTACCTTAAGAACTTTTACAAAAGACAGCTAATTTTGATTCATTTGCTTAAAAACAATAGACAGGTGGCCTATGGTAACTTTGAAGGAGCTTGTCAAAAAATCAATCAACCCTGTGCCATTATGATGTTGAAGTTCAAAGGAGGCCAGAAGTCACTGTTCTGCTTCATCCCCTGGGTTAGAGTGGCAGTTCAACCTTTCGGGGCCTCACACAGTCCCTGGGGCCTCTTTACAACACCCTGGGTCTGTTCCTGCTACTTTCCTAAGAATTTTAACATTTCTGACAAATGGGGATGGATGTCATCAAAATCTGCCTCCCCAGAGGGAAGTCCAGTTGTCAGTCTTCTGCCTTTTAAATTACAAAAAAATGCGTATTTTTATTTTTTGAAAATATGTTTTTGCCAATTTTCTCTTGGAAAGTCATAAATATATAAAAAGGGAATTTCCTTTTCTCTGAATAATTAGGAAAGAAAAATGTAGCTTTTGGTCAGGGCACATCTGCTTTAGTTTTTTCAGTTATGTATTTAAAGGGAAAGGCTGTCAAAAGGAACCAGTCCTTTTTGTGCACTTACAAAATGCTGAACTCCTAAAGTTTATGTATTTACAAACTTTAAACAGATCCTGTATAAACTGACTTTGTATAAAAGTATTATTATCATTTCCATGTGATAACAACAATTTTATTTGTATGTATTTCTATTGCATTTATAATCATTTTGTTTGCAAATAAACGTATTTGCATTTATTTGTAATTTAGACATGTACTGAGAAACTATCTGATATGGCTGAGACCTTATATTTAAGATGAGGGAACTCAAAGAGGTTAAATGTCTTGCCTTGTTAGGGGATAAATGCCCAGGGTGGCACAGTGATAAATACTACAGCCAATGATCTGGGGTCCAAGCCTCACCTTCCTTCCCCCTGGGCAATACTTCCTTTTCAATCTGGCTTGTTCAAATTTCTTTCTCCTTAATTCAGAAAACATGTTAAGTGATAAATAAATTTGATTGACTTAATATAGATGCTACTTGAAATCTTACAAGCAGGATTTCTTTTGGTCACTGGACTCACTGGGACACATGAGCAGAGCAGACTGGATCCAGTGCGGGTTCAGAGGGTCACCACAGAACCCGATACTTCAGTACTGGGATGGAGCTTTGAGGACTGAGAGGTCCATGCTTGCCACCTTTGGTTATTTCTGACTTAAAAGCTCTTTCTGACTGTTGCTGTTTAGTCACTAATTCATGTCCAACTCTTGGCGACCCCATGGACGATAGCCCACCAGGGTCCTCTGTCCATAGGATTTGCCAGGCCAGAATACTGGAGTGGGTTGCCATTTCCTTCTCCAGGGGATCTTCCCGACCCAAGGATTGAACCAGTGTCTCCTGCATTGCAGACAGAATCTTTACCATCTGAGCCACCTGGGAAGCCTTTTGACTTCAAACATAACTAAATAGTATTCAGTCTTATTATCTTGTATTAGAGAAAATGTTATCAACTATTTCCTGGCCAAGCTAGCATCTGATAGTAACTCCCTGTCTGTCTCTGGGGCAGATTGAAAGAGTGGTCCCAGTTCCCTCTCCCTCCCTTCGCCCATTTATTTCCCCCAAGTAAATGTGCAGTGGCTTTCACAAAAGCAGAGTGTGCTTCTCCATCCCTGGCTTTGAACTTGGCCAAATTACTTCTTTGTAAGTTATTTGGCTCAGCACAAGCAGGGCATCGAACTGTGTCCATGTCCTTGGGCTTGCCTGCTTGCGTTCCTGCCACACACCATAACAGCTTCCTCCAGGTAGTTCCTTTTGAGTTCCAGAAGGTCTATGTGTGGAACTCAGTGGAGCCCAGGCTGTAATAAGGTGAGAAGCCAAGTCCAGCTGGATCCACCCCTTGAAGCAGAGTGGCCCAACTGACCCCCATGTAACCCTCAACAGAATTACAGACACAAAAGAAAATAAATACTTTCCGTGTCCTCCACGATCTTGTGGTTGTTGTTCCATAGCAACTGATGACCAATATAGCCTCTGATTGTACTTTGATGATAAAGTACAACAGTGCAACTGTAAAAGGGATAGCCATCACTGATCTAATGTTTATAAATCTAAGGTTTTTTACAAATGAACAATTTCCAGAATATCAGTGTATTACTGTTCTCTTACAGAAATTAGGCTCCCATTTAAAATAAGACTTAGAAAATATGACTCTTGGTTGAAGAGGTGGACTGAGAAAGCAAAGAATCACTTTTTGCAACATTATTATGTGCTTCATCCAAGTACTGAAAAAAAAAAAATCTCTCATTTGTCCATTAATATATTCCACAAACTGTACTTTATGGGGCAGGTAGTAGCTTTATCCAGATGAGCTGCCCGGGTGCCAAAAAAGCTTCCAGCTTAAAAGAGAGACAGAGATTCAAATGAACAATTGGTCTACAGCCTGATAAGAGGCTAAAATGGGCACATGAATTCTATAAAATTTGAAGAAAGCTTTTAAATAACAATAGATGAAATGGATTGTGTAAGTATTGCAAACCCAGTACTGATCTGGTCCTTCATATCAATTGTCTTATTTAACCTTTCAAACCCTCCAAAATAAAATGGAAATAACTAACACTACTTCCATTTTATAGACAAAGAAATGAAGATCCACAAAGGTCAAGTAACTTGCCCTGGATCAGATAACCTATAATAGTAATGGTTGCATTGGACCTTGCACAGCCTGATTCCAGAGCCCAAGTTCATCACCACTATACCACAGACTGGAGATCAGGTTATACCTAAGCCGATTCTTAAATGATAAATGAAAGGTCTGCAGCAAATAGCCACGTTGTTTGGAGTGGTTTCTGTTAGAATCAGCAGGCTGGCCAAACTCAACATCCTAGGACCTGAGGATACTCTTGATTCACCCTGATGTTCATATCTACAGGGGCCCGGATTTCTTTCTTTTGCGAATCATGCTAAATAGTTAACTAACAATCTTGTCTCTCCTTCCTATTCACAGAGAATTCTGACTCACATATTTTCCATCTCACTTTATCCTATAAACTGCCAATGTCCACAGGAGTGACACAGTCCATATCTTGGCGTGTAGCTCTTGACTTCAACTCCAGTTCACCCTCACCTCTATTTTATAGTTTGATGACCTCAACTTTGACTTATCACTAGCAGGAACTGTGCTACCCATTAAAATGTAACTATCCCATTCTCTGACCACAAACTCTGTAATTACAGCTCTCTAGATTCTCCAGTTCTATTCAATCCGCACACAATACCACATTCCTTAGAAACTTTCTTAAACTTCTTTTAGTCTCTTCTACTTTCATCACTTATTTTAATATATCGCCCGACTTAGGAAGCACATTTCCTCAGTCCTTTGGCCCTTTTAACACCCTGTCTCCCCATGATATCCATTCAAAACATGCACATCAGTGGACCAGTTTTGGGCAGCTGTGTCCCACTACAGATTTGTGACTCTTCAATAGAACTACATTGTGCAGCACACAATTATCTATATTTGTGTATTAAGTCATCTCTCCCTTCTTAACTGCAGTTAGCCCAAAGTTTTATCTATGTTGTGGGTTGAATTATGTCCCCTCAAAATGTATATGTTGAAGTCCTACTCCCAGTACCTCAAAATGCAACTGTATATTACAGGCAAGAATACCTAGTGGATAGCCAGTCTCATCTCCAGGGGATCTCCCCAGCGACCTAACCCAGGTCCTCACATTGCAGACAGATTCTTTATCATCTGAGCCACCAGGTATTAAGACAGGGTCTTTAAAGAGGTAATTAAGCTAACGTGAGATCATAAGAGTAAACCCTAATCAGACATGACCAGTGATTTGATACTTTGTTGGGACAGCCCTAGAAAATGTATACAATTGTTATTGAAACTGAGTTCATGTGCCCAATGCACAGTGATGCCAAACAAACCAAAACCATGATGTTTGGAGCAGAGAAAGGCTTATTGTGAGGGCCAAGTACAGACAATGGGCAGCTCATGCTTAAAAAGCCCAAACTCTCTGCTGGTTTTCAGGGAAGAGCTTTTATAGGCAAAATTTGGGGAGAAGGCTGCTGGGTGTGTGATTTTCCTCTGATTGGTCACTGGTGGGTCACCGAGTGGTGTTTCAGGCATCTCAGTCACGCCTTCTAGTTCCAACCAGTCTAGGTTCCACATGCTTGTGTGTAGCTTGACGTTATCATCATCCACTTGGGTGGAGGCATTAGTTCCTGTAGAAAAACTCAGAGATCTGTATCAGATTGTTACGTGTAGCTCTTGAGGAGGAACCTGGACTGTAGCTGATTATTCTTTTTTCTTGACTATTTTTCCTTTGTTTCTGCTTTCCCCCAATCCCCTAATTTGTAACTCTTTGACTCTTCCCTTTGAAACTCAGGAAACATCTCAGAGGCTAAAAGCCTTTCCCTACATATAGGAAGCAGGAGACCTAGGAAGACTTTTGTACCCAAGAGGGTCCCACAGGTTTCTTCATGGTTTCACAATCAGCTCCTATAAATCTCCCATTTTGTCTTCTCTTTTGTGTAGCAGGTAAGCTCATCTCCTATTTTGGGGGGAACATAGGTGATTTCAGGCCTGAATTCTACCTGCCTACTGTTATACCTACAAAATCCATTCTTCTCACTTTCCATCTCAAAGAAAATAAGACTTTCTTCCTCTTCTCAAAGCTGACCTTCTATTTTTCACTTTGGAGCATATGTCCTCTGTTCTTTGGGGAGATTCAAGTTAGGGAACCTTTGACCAAACCGCCTGCCTTGGCCAGGCGTGATGACAACCACTTGCGTGAGTTGTCTCAAAATAGGAGGTTCTGATAAGGAATATGGTGGTGTCACCAAAGACTAACTGGAATAATTCAGAATGCACCAAAAGGAGGAAGGAGACTCCAGCCCATAAGACCGTTTTACCATCTTCTGTCTGGAATTCACCTTGGCTAAGAGATGCACATACAACAGGGAAGGATACTGGGTCAGACCAAATATACGTCAAGCAAGATGACTGACCAGACACAACCCAGCAACTAACCCATTACCATAAAACCTAAGACTGTGGGCCACATGGCAGAATCATCCTCCTGGGTTCCCTCACCCTGCTCTCTCTGCTCGGGCACCCCTTCCCGCGAAAGTCGTTTGTCAGCATGTGTGTGTTCTCAGTTTATTTCTGGGTGTTAGACGAGACCACTCTTGGACCCTGGAACGGGTCCCCTTTCCTGAAACAATCCCATACATGATTGTTTCCCTCTCCTTTCTCCTAAACACTCCCATCTTTGTTGCCAACCAAGAGTTATGCTAGCATTACAGCTATACTTTAAACAGTGATATAAATAAAATCTTATTCCATCTTATAATACCCTAAAGAAATGATTACACATTCTCTTTCTCATCCTAGTCAAACTTCTTAAAAAAAAGAAGTCAGTATATCCTCCTCAGCCCATGACTCACTAAATCTAGCCAAACATCCATTTACTACACGGAAACTGATTTGACAAGTCAACGTAGACTTCAAAACAATCGGGTGTGTTTCCATTCCAGCCTTTTCTGATTCCTCTCGTTTGCAAACTGTCCACTTTCTTTCCTCTTCTGCTTTGTTTTCCTTCCTAACTTCCTAACAGAAAGGCTGTTCTTTCCCTACTTACTTCTAATGTCTCTTATTTCTTCTTATTTTTACGTCTGTTGATGTTCCTGTGAATTCTGCTTTTCTCCTTCTTCTTTCTTCTTTTCCTCTACTGATGTCTATCCTATATTCTACCAGAATTTCAATCCCTTGGAGTTATCCTGATGACTTTTTTTTTTTTTTCCTCCAGCAACTATACTGTGGTGATTAAGAACACAACTTCAAGAGCCAAATTATTGGGTCTACCTTATGGCTCCACTACTTCCTAGCCTTGCAACCATCAGGAAGTCACTTAACCTCTTTATTTGATTTTTTAGTCATCTTAAAATCGGCTTGATTGTTTTGAGGATTAAATGAGTTCAAATATGCTAAGCGCTTAGAAATTTCTGGAACTTAACAGACCTCTAGTAAGTGTTATCTATTATTAAGTAACTGTCCAGAAATCCAAATCTATATTTAAAACCACAACCATCCCTGGACGTCCCATGAGTACCTCAAAATCTTATCTCAAGCTGAAGTCATCATCTCCTCACCACAAAATTTTTTTCCCCTGGATACTTTCTTTGAAAGATTTGTATCACTGTTTCCAGATAAGAAGCCAGAACGTGGCTATCAGCTGAGATTTCTTCTGTCTCCTTCCTATCCATCTTCCAATAGTTACCAACCCCCGTCATTTCTATTGTCAACTTTCCCTGCAGCCTGTCTCTTCCCTTTCAACCCTGCTACTGCTGCGATGCAGGTCTGCATCTTTGATGTGTGTGGTTATGTTGGGGGAGTGAGCATATAGACCATTACAACTAACATCCCTTGACTGGATCCATTCTTCCAGAACGTTATTCACTTGGCACTCAGGATACGCTTTCAACAACAACCTTCATGTCACTCCTCGGTTTGAATCCCTTCAACACCTCTTCATCAGCTTCAACGCAGTGTCCATCCTTTCCGCCTAATTTACAAGCTCCTCCGCCCCCGCCAGGATTTAAACAAGGCTCTCAACCTTTCCAGTGTAAACTCCCATCACCTCCCCAAAGTGCCCTACAATTCAGTTAAATTCAACCACTTGCTCCTGAAGATTCCTGTTTTCTTTCAATTGCCTTTTTCCTACCTACAATATAGCTCTAATTAGAGACTAAGCATGAAACTCAAATAAAAGTCCTAAATATGTAATATATTCAGAAATAAATTCAGATGAAAGGAAAACCTAGATGTAGTAAAACTATCTTGATGATTTAAATAATCTAATTATATAAAATAAAAACTATTTTGACTTCTTGTAATCTTCACTAATTTCTCTCCATTTAACAGAAAACTTTTGAAAATACATTTTCCTTTCCCCCTTTTTTTACAGCTTGATTCACATTTATTATTCCGTTTGGCAATCCCTCTCCCAAAACCAGGCTTCCTAGGTGGTGCTAGTTGGTAAAGAACTCACTTGTCAATGCAGGAGATGTCAGTTTGATCCTTGGGTAGGGAAGATCCTTTGGAGGAGAGCATGGCAACCCACTCCAGTATCCTTGCCTGGAGAATCTCATGAACAGAGGAAGCTACAGTTCACAGGGTCAAAAAGAGTCGGACAGACTGGAGTGACTTAGCATTCACTCACGCACACTGCCAATACTAGGCTGAAAACACTCTGAATCTAGTTATAGCAAAAATGAATCCAATTTTGAAAAAAAAAAAGTAGAATCAAATGGCTTGATTAGACAGAAAACAAAAACAATGAATAATATCATTGGAGTTGCCTTCATGTTGTCCTGTGTGTATGTGTGTGTTTGTGTGTGCCTACATTTGTGTTCAAACCTATACATTTATTATGTCAGTAATAAGAAAAATATGTCTAAAAATGAAATAATTACCAGTCAACAACTGTAATGGGATCCACAGACATGGTCTCTTAGCATAAAACACTTGGAGTTAAGTGTTACTGCATGCAAATGTGGCGACACCTGCTAGTTCAATGTATACTTTAACACAGACCCCCTGGGGATTTGCTATATTCTTGCCAGATGTAACTTTTAGATTTTCCCTCTGGTTTAGATAGCATAACTAGTAGAAACAGCCATATGACTTGGGGACTTTCTCAGTATCAGTGTTGATAGAATTACATTTGAACTTAACTCTCTTTAACAGGATTTGAGGAATCTTCCCACATCTCAGAGTGCATGATTGTAAGTGTTTCATTCTTGGCTTCAAGCACCCAGGCTTTCTCTGTCTTGTCTTTTCCCAACCAGTTCCCTGGCTCTGTCCCCACACATCTCTCTATTTATCTCTATGAATGCTACTGCTTTGTTTATAGTATAGGTGACAAGACACAAACCAGGATTTGGAAAGAGTGCGTGGGATGGAACTGACTTTAAGTTGCCTTTTAGGAAATGTGCTATAATTGTAACATTTGATTCTGGCATTTTGTAGCCTGTAGCCCCCTCATCTTATGCTATGTGTGAATTCCAGTCGGGTGATTCATCCTGACATGGGAGTTCTTTGCTTCTTCTACTGAAAAAATGTGAGAGAATGAGGGGAGAAGTGTCTCATTCCTTCTGATTTCTCTAAGTAATCTTTATTTTTTTCCCATAGCCGGGAAAGAGATTTTCCGATGAGAAATCTTACAGTTATGACATAACAATTCCATGTTTCACAACCCAACTCACTTTTCTGGTTGCTCTTTTCTACCCTATTTCTCACAATTCAAAGTAAATTGTGAGATTACGAGGCTCGGGAAAGAGGAAAACTGCATATTACAGCCTTGATAACCCTTCATGGAGAACAAGTCACAACTGTGCCACGAATTCCAATTTTAGAGTTGGATTCAACAAGAGTGAGTAGAAGAAACACAGGAAAGCAGATATGTGTTTTTAAATCATCCTGACCAGAAATGTTTATCTAGAAACACTGGGCTCCGGCAAGATGTCTATCATCTCCTCCTTTGCATATATTCCAGTTTGGACAGAATAGTCCTTATCTATTATCTAAGTACTTTTACAACCTTATTTTGGAAAGGTCTCCGTGGTCACACGTACATTAAATTAGAGAGGAAGGCAGTTGATTGCATAGTTTTTTTAACTGAAATAGTTTCTGTAAAACAATGCAGAATTATATTTATACCATCACTTCCAAAGACAAAGATAAATGGAATTGTCACAGCTACTGGGATTGGGATTGAAAACCTCTTTGTTTCATGGGAAATACATATATTTCATAACCCAGATAAAGCAATGTACTGAAGGTAAAACTAAAATTGCTAAGGCAAATAATCTATCCAGAGGTTAGATATTTTGAATTAAGATACTATATTTGTACACAGTCTGATTTCAAGCAAGTATTTAAAAGTCATAAGAATGTGCTGTCCTTCACTTTCAGAGATTCTGTAATAGATAAAATGTCACAAAGAAGTTTTAACATCCAGCATGTCACTTCTCTACACTTACTGGTATATATCCTTCAAATCTATACCCCATTTCTACCTGTTTCCATGATCACTGGTATAGGGTTTCACTATTTTTTATTGGTAGTGGTGATGATTTAGTTGCCAAGTCCTGTCCAACTCATTGTGACCCCATTGACTGTAGCCTTCCAGACTCCTCTGTACATGAAATTCTCCAGGAAAGAATATTGGACTGAGCTGCCATCTCCTTGTCCAGGGAATCTTCCCAATGCAGGGATTGAACCCTGGTCTCCAGGATTGCAAGCAGTTTCCTGCATTGCAGTCAGTTTCTTAACCAGTTGAGCCACTATGGAAAGCTTGTTTTTATTTTCTTAGTCTTCCGTCTTGTCTTCTTGCCTTCAACCTTCTCCAGCTCTTTTTTGCAACCACCAAGCCTCTTCTTGTGCCTGAATTAATTCAAAAAATCAGTGAGGATTTTTTTTTTAATTGGAAATGACAAAACTCTATTTAAAATTATCTAAACTGGGGCATTTTTGGTGGTTCAGTGGTTAAGACTCTGAATTTCCAATGCAGAGGGCATGGGTTTGATGCCTGGGCAGGGAACAAAGATCTCGCACACCTCATGGTGTGGCAATAAATAAATAAATAAAAGCATCTAAACTGAAAAGGGAATTTATTGAGCCATGCAAATGGGGAATGTGAAAGGTTGATACAGATCTGGCTCTCAGAGGATATTATTTGGACTGTGTGAGTCTCTTAATTTCATGAGCTTGATTAATTATGCTTGCCTCTTTCACAGAATTTCTCAATGTGATAACAAGATGTTTTCAAGAACTCTAACCTAAATTTCACTCTACCCAACCACCCCCTTAGAAAAAAATATGTTTGGTGTGGGGGTTGGGGAGAAGAATACTTGGGAAAAATTATGGCTAGTTCCACGTGGTTTATGTTGCATTCTTAAATAATCAAATGTTATGTCCATGAGCAGAGGGCCATTCAAATGGATAAATCTGGAATGAGAGCCCAGAATTAGAACTCTATCAAATGTGCAATACACAATAATCAATGTAGTAGATGAACAGACAAGTAGAGGAACTATGCAACATGATAAAAAAAAAAGTAATAAACAACTGACAGTAAAAACGATGTTACGGGTATTCCAAATATTGGCATTATAAAACATACAGGTTAACCATATTTACCATGTTCAAGGAGATAAAAGACATAATGGAACACACAGGCAAAGAACTGAAAATTATAAAAATGAACCCAATTAGAAGTGTGAATTAGATTAATGACTTGATTGGTTTAAGAGGAGATTGGACACAGCTAAAGAGAGAATTCATGAACTTGATACCACTTTGAAAGAGCATGTACTGATTAAGACCAGAGAAACAAAAAGTTATAAGAAATAAGGAGATATGTAGCGTGAGCGGGCACGCTCAGTTATTCATTCGTGTCTGACTCTTTGTGACCCTGTGGACTGTAGCTAGCAGGCTCCTCTGTCCTTGGGATTCACTAGGCAAGAACACTGGAGTGAGTGGCCATGCCTTCCTCCAGGGGATCTTGCTGACCCAGGGATGGATCCTGAATCTCCTGCAGCTTCTGCACTTCAGGCTGATTAATTATCACTGAGCTACCTGGGAAACCCCAAAATATAGCATTGTAATAAATTAGTTTAGTCAGGTAAATAGTATAGGATAATCTTCATGCAGAAAAAAAAAGTGACTACATATGGAATCTCAGAGATGCAGAAAGAAACAAAAAGCAGTAGCTAAACGGTGAGCTGGTGAGCAAATAAAAATAATTATAGTACATATGTAACAATGATAATTGTAATAGTTTGTGGTTTTAAAATACAAATTATTAAATTACCCAAAAAGTATGATATAAAAGTTAGGAAATACAATGATCTAATTTCCTTTAACTGCCCTGTAAGAGGGTAGTAATGAATAAAATTTGATTTTGAAAACTCAAGCAGTCATAGTGTGATTCTATGACAACTATAAGAAAATTGTAAAAGGTACAATTCACAAGGTAATAGAGAAAAAATTTGGATTAATAAAAGATAACTAATCAACATAAAAACATGAGAGTAGAAAAAAAGGAACATGAAATTAGCAAAATGATATGTTTAATATCAAGTATATCAGAAAATATATTGAATATAGGTTGACTAAATTATTTGATTAGAATACAAAGATTGCTGGTCTTTCAGAAACCCTAAAAACCAAATTCTGTACTGTGTAGAAAAGACATCTAAAGCATAGGGATATAGAAATATTTAAAGCAAATGAGTGATAAAAACATACAATACAAATATTAACTAAAAGAATATTTTCATGTTATACTTAACAAAGTAGACTTTACAAAAAAATACTAATACAGATTACAAAGGATAATTTTTGATAATAAAAGTGTCAATTAAATGGTCTCTCAATTAAGTGGGATGATAACAATTTTGATATGAATTGCATTTTATTTGTAGATTGCTTTGGGCATTTTAATAATATTAATCCTTCCAATCTCTTGAGCACAAATATATTTCCATTTATTTTTGCCTTCCTTAATTATTTTCATCAATATCTTAAGAATTTCAATATCTTCACCTCCTTGGCTAAATTTTTTCATAAGGTTTTTTTTTTTTGATATTGAAAGTTCTTATCATAAATAGATGTCACATTTTGCCAAATGCTTTTCCTCCATCTATTGAGATGATCATGTGAATTTTATCCTTCATTTAGTTAACATGGCATACAATGATGATTGATTTGCAGATGCTGAGCTATCCTTGCATCCCTGGAATGATTCTCACATGATCATAATTTAGGATTCTTTCAGTATATCATTGAATTCTGTTTGATAATATTTTGTTGAAGATTTTTACATTTATGTTGACAGATGGGCCAGTGATTTCTTTTTCTTTTTTGCTTTGTGGTATCTTTGTCTGGTTTTGGTATCAGGGTAACCTTGCATTGTAAAACAAATTTGGAAGTATTGCCTCTCTATACTGGGTTTTGTTTTGCTTTTTTTTTTTTTTTTTGGTATTGATTCTTCTTTGAATTCTTGGTAGAATTCACCAGTAAAGCCACCTGGTCTTGGAATTTGGTTTTATGAAGGTTTTTAATTACTTATTCAATCTGTTCTCTAGTAATTCTTCTACTCAGATTTTGTGTTTTTTCATGATTCAATCTTGAGAGTTTGTGTGTTTCTAGGAATGCATCCATTTATTCTAGGTTGTTCAATTCATTGGTGTATAATTGTTCATAGTGATCTCTTATGATCCTGTGTATTTCTGCGGTATCAGTTATAATGCCCCTTCCTTCATTTCTGATTTCATTTATTTGAACTCTGTTTTTTCGTAAGTCCAGCCAAAGGTTTGTCAATGTTGTTTACCTTTACAAAGAGCTAGCTTTTATTTTCCTTTATCTTTTCCATTTTCTTTTTCAGTCTCTATTTCACTTGTATATGTTCTGATCTTTTGTTGTTTCCTTCCTTCTACTCATTTTGAGCTTTTTTATTTTTTTTTCTAGTCCCTTGAGGTGTAAAGTGAGATTAATTTTTTTTTTCATGCAAAATGCATGTATCTCTACGAATGTCCCTTTTTAGAGCTGATTTTGTTGCATCATAAATTTTGATATGTTGTATTTCCATTTTAATTTGTCTCAAGGTATTTTCTATTTCTCCTTCACTATTTTTATTGAGGTTGTTTGATCTCTACATATTCATGACTTTTTTCTAGTTTTTTCCTTGGAATTGTTTCTAGTTTTATACCATTATTGTAGGGAAGAATGCCTGATATGATTTCAATCTTCTTAAATTTATTAAGAATTGTTTTGTGGCTTAGACTTAGATCTTATGATCTATCATGGAGAGTGTTCCATCTTCATTGAGAGAAATGTGTACTCTATGACTTTTGGATGAAATGTTCTCTATATATCTATGAAGTTACTTTATTCCAATGTTCTGTTTAAGGCACATATTTCCTTCTTGATTTTCTGTCTGGATAATTTATACATTGATGTAAGTGGGGTATTAAAATCCCCTAATATTATACTATTGTCTTTTTCACCTTTTACATCTGTTAATATGAGTTTTATAAATATAGGTGCTCCTATATCCGGTACATAAATATTTACAATGCAATATTCTCGTGTTGGATTCACCCTTTTATCACTATATAATGTCCTTTTTTATCTTTTCTTATAAACTTTGTTTTAAAGTCTATTGTTTTTCTGAAATAAGTATAGCTACCTCAGACTTATTTTGATTTTCATTTTCATGAAACATCTTTTTCTCTCCCCTCTCTTTCAGTCTGTGTCTGTCCTTATTGAAACAGGTCTCTTGTAGGCAGTGTATAGATGTAGATGGCTCTTGTCTTTTACCCATTCAGCTACTTCATATTTTTGATCCTAAATTTTTGACAGCTATTATTAAATCTCACTAGGAAAATATTTATTTCATCTAATAAGATGCAATTGCTTCTAAAGAGACATCTTCTCATGACCTAGATTTTTCTGGGATAAAATGCATTCTGTGTTCTAAGTATTCTTTCCTTTGCCACTGTATAGTCAGCTACCTAAACCAGTCATCCACCACAGGCCTGGGGCTGAAAGTTAGTAATCTGTCAGTACTTAAAGAATGCTATCTTATTATTGGTATATTTAGCCAAAGTGAGATTTATTTTTCCAATCCATAGATGTCTGCATCACAAAGTAGGTTCATTCTTCTTACCAATGTCATTTCACTGGAGGGAGCAGAAGACATTCAGCCATAATGGCTGTGATCTCTCACAGATAAATAACAACCACACATACGCTGGTGACTATGATCTGTAAAGTCAGTGAGCAAATTTCCCACAATCCTTGACAACCTAAGCCTTGCAAGTATATCATATGCGTGCCATGAATGGTACTTTTAGAGGGAACAAATAACACAGTAAAATATAATCAACTCTTCAAAATTGCTATGTTGTAAAAGGACCTTTTTATTTATACTTTATCTTCACAGGATAATTCTCAGAATAAATGGTGAAATATAGGTATTAAAGAAATGAGGTAATAAACTTTTTTTTTCCCCATCCCTGAGGTTTTCTTATAAGCCCGAGTGTCCTCTGTTACTAGTTCTCACTGACTGAATTTCCTTTTATTTGAGTATCTAAACCTCATCAGTGATAAGTAAAGAGTTTCTATGGATCGGTTAAGACTCTAAGATCTGTTTTATTTATATTTATCTGCTTGTTTTACCAGTGATCATGTGAATACTATGGTTCTGGTCTAACTTTATTTCTAGCCTATGCCCTCTCTCCTCTGTAATTTCTTTTCACATCAGTATGTTGAATATTTAATATGTACTTATATTTATGCTAAGAACTTGGAGATACAAAGATGAATAAAATGATGTCTCTTCCCTCAAAGAGTTTCTAGGCGTGGGAGACATTCAAGGATAAAAATAGCTACTCACGGTCACCGATAAGATTCTTCCCTTCTCACACTCACTTATACAATTCTAGAAGCAAGAAGAAATGCAAAAGGCCCTGAAGTTCACTGTAAATATTCACTTAAAAGGAAAGCAAAATACTTATTTGTTATTAAGGTACTTAACAACTCCAGATAGAAATAAAACTGTCTAGTTGGCAAATTTACAATTTTAACAATAATCTATTCTTCAAAAGATTATATATTTTTTGTTAGATATGCTTTAAAAGTCATTGAATTTAAACTAAATATTTTGGTACTGAATATTTGTAAGTTGCCAATGAGACAATTTTGACCATATTACTGTCATTTTTGGCCAAGCAAGAAGTTAAAATTTTCTTTCATGGCTTTATGAATAGATATTTTTACACATAGATATTCATCTTAATTTTTAAATAATTGAAACTGATCATATATTTTATGTCTTGAACCTTGACAGAAACATACACATTTATTGTATATAATAGATGTATTCACAAGATAGGCTAAAACAGGTTCCTCACAACTCTCAGGTTTGCCAAAGACTGATTTAGACACACCCAAAGTTTAACTCAAGTTTCTCATGCCTAATTAAATTTAAGGCAAAGTTATATAGACCTAATTTAATCAAACATCCATCAATTCAACCCCCACTCCATATCTAGGTTTGCATCATGCAGCATAAATATGGTTGTTTGAGACCCATCCCTGTAAAGAGGGAAGACATTGTGATAAACTGAATACACAGCCAGAAAACCATCAGTTTCATTTCCTTATTTGGAGAGTGAGCAAATCTTTCACTTTCCCCAGAAGATTCCACTTTTATACATAATATTCTCATACAATTATTAACAGTATTCTCTTTCACTGCTAAAGACAATATGTTGCTTTGGATAAGAACTATCTGATATATTTATACTTTACTTACAGGATATAAATTGACTTTTCTAAATTATACTTTCTTTTGGCTATGATTACTAGTTTGGGGCCATAAAATGAGATTGTTTCTGAGATATTAGTTCAGCAAATGCATAAGGAATGCCTGTAAGTATTCAAAGGCAGATTAAAATTTAGATGATCAGCAAAAATACATACTCACTTTATCCCAGAATATTTACATGTAAATCAAGCCAAGAAATAATTATCCAATTTTTCAAAATATTTATAATCTATGACCAGAAAGATAAAGCACTGAGATCCTACCTAGTATTTATTACAGATTTTCTTGGTTTCAGGAAGCCATATTGGTTTTTTTAAGGTATATTTTCAAGATTCTTTATCATGGCTATCCCTGATTTAAAGCAACTCTCATCTAAACACAAATAGCCATACTATTCAAAGAAATGGGAACTAGGTGAAGTTTTCCTGGAAAGGATGTGTCAGTTTAAGCAATAAACAGAATTTTAGCCTGTTTGTTACTATCTGTTCAGCACAGCTGACTAACAATGGAAGATTTAGAATTAGCCATTCATATGAAATAATTGATTTTGGCATACATGTTAAGCACAGGGAGAAGGAAACAAGATAGAATGTCTTCTAAGAAGACATTCCTTAGAAATTTGTTTTGCAAATTTTGAAAGAGGTGTTGGCAGCGTTTTAATGGGTGCTAAAGATAGGAGTGTCAGAATACACTTCTCCTGGGCTCAGAACAATATTATCTGCAAAAACCTGGGTTAATATTAAGAAACTCACAGTGAAAAATTTGCTTCTCTGATCACAGAACTGTGTACCTTTCACTCTGGTTTCATTTTCTTACTTCAATGCCAAGAGGAGAAGAGAGAACCAGATATGCAAATTGAACCCAAAATATAAACAAGGATTCAGTCCCAGGGTACAATCCTCAGAGGAAAAAAGGAAGTTTATGAACTCCACGTTCAGTGAAAGCAGGCTACAAAAGAGTTTAGTTGTCCTCCTAGAAAACAAAAATTAATTTGCTTTGGCCAAATTAAAATTAATTAAAATTATGCAATGTTGCCCTTGTGTTAATTTTAACGGTGAGGTTGTTGTGATTTAAGGCTACAATTAGTTCTAGTGTTTGAAAGAGAAGCTCTGTAATCGAGACAGGACATTTTAATAATCCTGGTTATAAACATTTAATACATCATCTTTAGGGACTCACAAACACATTGTAATTAACTTTTACAACGGAAATAAATCAGATTGCATTAGCATATTGCAAAGGAAAAAATCATTTGCATGATTGAAAACAGCTCCAGAAAATTATGTATAACAGGCTTCATGCAAACACCAGCATAACTTTTCCCAGGTTTCTTATATGGGGATTCTTTTTAACAAGTACAGTTTAGGATTCTACAGCTAATTATAACTTTCACCATAAAAGGAAATATCCTGGTTTTGAAGAAGCAGCAAGAGTCATCCTCTGGTCAGTAGAACTATGTCCAACTTTACTGTAAACTAATTGGGAAATACTCAAATTAAAATATGATGACTTGGTCTGTAGCTACTTCTATGCTACAAGGAAGTAATTTGGTCAGGAGAAAAGAAATTTTATTCATGAGTTATTCATCTGTCTAGTGCTAAGATCTTTAGCAGGAAGAGGGATGCTGATATTGGACAAACAAGTGTTCCTTTGTCCAGCACTCAATCTGCTTCATAGAACTACCAGTGCCTTCCTGACTGGTTGAGCTGTGACTGACATGCAAGCTGTGATAGTGTGCACGTTCACTTTGGAACTGAGCCAATGGAACAAGTTCTTATTAAATATTGGCTATTATTTTTACCAAAGAGATTTCAGGTCAGTTGTACCAGTTGGATGCACCATTCATCCCTGGGCTTTGGTCAATTATTTTGTCTACCGAGTGATCACTGGGGCCTGGTAATTATTAAAAGCACAGATTCTGTAGTCACATTTCCTAGGTTTGAATCACTTGGTGACATTGTATTCCATGCCTCAGTTTCTCTATATAAAAAGAGGATAATAAAACATGTGCTGAAAAGTACTCTTGTGAGGAATAAATGAGATAATGCATGCCGATCATCTTAGAATGATGTCCAGAAAACTCAGTTAGTAAGCACTCAATAAATATTAATGATTATCACTGTCATTAACATTTCTATAGGCTACCCTTAGGCCAATGCCTAAGCAAAGAGGGGAATCAGTTCATTATGGTCTGCAAGCTGGTGACTTTCCTGTATAGACTTTAACCAGGGCTTTAACAAATATGCAATTTCCATTCATTTATTCAATTAATATGGTGCCTCTACTATGTACAAAATATTATCAGATTTTCAAGAGAGGACATGTTTGTGACATTGGGACTGAAGACAAAATAGACACAGCAGAGTCAGGGATCAATTAACTGGTCAAAAGTCTCACCAAGTTATGACATTAGGGTGAGGAGCATGGCAAGTTTATATTCCAGGTGTCTAGGCAAAGTACCTAGAAGCCCACCTCCCACACTTTCCCAATGCTCCCTCCAAAAGGGAAACAGATAAAAAAAAACCCTAAGAATCCCCAAGTAGAGTAGGACAAAAGTCAACATTTATGGCTCAATCTTTGGTCAAAGGAAAGGAAGCAGGGTAAGGAGTGCTGGTGAGAGTACTCTGAGTTGCATTGAGACTGTTCCCAGGATGGTGCTGAAATAGTCCTTTCTCCCTGTTACTCAGATTAATGATTAACAACTAAATGAAAAGGAAGGCAGGTTAAAGCTTATCATTTTGATACAAAGCAAGAGAGAGATTGTGGATTGTACAAAAACAGGTTAGTGGTTTCTCTTCAAGTATTTCTAGTTCAGATTTACATTTAATCTTGACTCTAGAAATCGACCATGAATGAACTGAAAATGCAATTTGCTCTTATAAGTTCTTCTTCATTTGGGTCTTTGTTGTAAAAGCAGAAGGGTCCCTATTCTGTCCCTTTTGGGGGGAGGTACTTGGACTCTTTCAATGGGAATCTTCTCATTTCTCCTGAGGCTATAGTTTATTGACTTAAAAGAGCAGTAGTTTAATTAACAGAAGAAATGAAGCCTATTGCATAATTAACTAGACATTTACCTAAAATCAATAATCTAATTGCCACACCTACAGAGGGGATAATGTTTATCCTATTGAAAACAATTCATTTGTATCTACATGTTAACAAGGTGATTGGTGGTTTGTTTAAGAGACTAACCTGATCTGTAAAGTGATAATTTATTGAACAATCAATTAATCTTTTTAGTACTACAAATATAAACAAGCAAGGAAGAGCCACAGTGTGTCTGCTTATGAAAGGTCAAGTTTAACAGACCCCCATTTTGAGTTCTTTCTCAATCAGCACAAAGATGTACAGGCAACGAATAAAAATTTTAGTTTCACACTATCCCCTTGGACGTGACACTTTCACAGGGAGCCAACAACATGCAAAACATTTGCAAATACATAAAGTAGTTTAGACCTGTATCCTGTCTACAATGAATTCTTACTCTAAATTGCATTTACCCTATGACATCTACACATCAGCCAGTCCCAAATGATTCTGGTCTACCCAGCTATATATACTTACCTATTGTCTAGGCTTTTAACTCAACAGAAGGAAGAAGTGTTTCCTATCTAGAAAAACAGATTATTACGTTTATCTAAGACTATGGGTCAGTGTCAAAAAGCTTTAAGTTTTAAGTTGAATTAAGTAGCCCACAGTCTGCATGATTGTCCAAAGTTTATTTCAATTTTTTCATCCTGAATAATTGAATGTGAGGTTTCCCAAGATGTAAGGTACTCCTTGCTTTATAACTGTTTTCAAAGCATTTCATCTCTTAAAATAATCATAGCCTAGTATGAATTCTCTTGCATCTATCTTCAAATTTGACTAACATTTAAATTCCACGGTTTATACCAAGATAGTCCAACCTGCTAAAAACATAAATGCTATAATAATTATATCAACCTGTGTCCAGGTATGAAGAGCAATTTAAATACCCTAAAGATATCAGAGACTTGGACTCAATGTCTTTACAAGCTTCATAAAATGGGTGTATGTCTACAGAAGGGCAAACAAGGAGGTGATTATGGAAAAACACAGCATGCCAAGTTCATCAAGTGAAAAAAATTTTTTAGGTTTTAGACAAGGGGTTTTAACTTTGAGTTTTAAGCAGAGTCATTCTTCCTTTCGTAGAAGGCAATGGCACCCCACTCCAGTACTCTTGCCTGGAAAATCCCATAGACGGAGGAGCCTGATAGGCTGCAGTCTATGGGGTCGCGAAGAGTTGGAGATGACTGAGAGATTTCATTTTCACTTTCATGCATTGGAAAAGGAAATGGCAACCCACTCCAGTGTTCTTGCCTGGAGAATCCCAGGGACACCTGGTGGACTGCCATCTATGGGGTCGCACAGAGTTGGACACGACTGAAGTGACTTAGCAGCATTCTTCCTTTGGGGTTCTAGAGCAAGGGGTCTAAGATGAAACTGCATGGGCAAAAGTTGCATCTTTATTTTCCCTGGTTTCTAACTGAAAGGTAGCATTCCCTTTCATTATGGATATGGATAAGACATCGTAACAGTACTAACAATACCTGTGAAATGTCACCAAGAGATATCACAGATATGTTCGTATTATATTCCACGTGTTACAGATAACTCAGAGTATTATGTGTGCACAATACATCTTTGAACCATAGTGGATGGGTAGATATGAGACCTGTGACTAGAGCCCATTATTTACTATCCTAACAGAAAAGTATATATTGTGGTATGATGTTTGTCTTTTTAAACATTTTAATGATGGTTTTTTAAAATGCATTTTAAAAATGTATTTAATGTATCATTTTTTAAGTTTGATTTTTTTTTTATGAGAATGTTTCATAGGCTTCAGCAGTCTTCCAGAAGAATCCATGGGCAGATTTTTTTGGAAAGACTCCTGGCTTGGAGTTCCATAGCATGGTGATAAACTTCCCTGTATAGTGCACAAGGCAGACTTGTTCATGGGTCAGGGACCATTTCCCTGGCTGCGGGCTCAGATTCAGAATCCTTCTTATCCAAGCATTATTACCAACTATAGGCTTCCCAGGTGGCTCAGAGGTAAAGAATTCACCTGCCAAATGCAGGAGCCGCAGAAGCCGTGGTTTCAATCCCTGCATTGGGAAAATCCCCTGGAGAAGGAAATGGCAACTCACTCCAGTGTTCTTGCCTGGAGAATCTCATGGACAGAGGAACCTGGCAGGCTACAGTCCATGGGGTTGCAGAGTCAAACATTACTGAGCACACTCATGCACGCACTAACACCAACTGATCAGCTCAACTACGGGAACTATTTTGGGTGAAATTTTCTACAAATAATGACTGTAACAACAGCTATCATCTATTGAGTACCAGTACGTTACATATGTTATCTAATCAGGACTCACCATGATCCCGTGAAGTGGGTGTTATCATTGAATAGATATGAAAAGTAGTCTAGAAGGGGATGGAGCCGGTTTTCTAAAATCTCTGCTTCTTCCGGTGTCCTAACACCAACAACTGCATTTTTTAAGAGAAGTAATGAGGTCATGTATGTTGATAGACCTGCATATTAGCCAAGAAATAACAACATAAAGTATATATTTCAGCATTATGGTAATATGTGGCTCTTACCAGTCGATCTTCCACGTGGCTTTGCATGACAATTATCTAATGCTTTATGGTTGCTGTTGAAAACAAAAAACAGATTTTTAAGAAAATCAAAGCATAGAGAGTGAAAGGAATGTTCCAGTCAGAAGATGTTGGCATGACTTAAGTTCTTCTTCTTAGCAGCACTTTTGTGCTTAGTACTGAGATGGCACGGAGTTGAATACAACTATTCCTGGGCCTTCAAGGGACGAATGAGTGAAGGCGAGATGACAAAAAACTACCCAACATAAAAGATAAAATGATAGAGCTGAGGTTTATGGAGTAAGCCATATGTCAAATGCTTTTCTGAGAGATCTTTATATACTAAGCCACTTAATCAAAATACTTTCAAGAAATACAGTAGGGAACTAAGGCAAAGAGAGGTTAAGTTAGTTGCCTGAGGACTCACAGTATGTGGTGGCAGAGCTGGGATTCTGACCAGGGGACGTGCTCTAAATTCCTGCCACTCATAATGAACCAAATGTTCCTAGTGCGGTGGCACCAATGATGAAAGGAAGATGAATTCTGATAGAAAAACCACCAATCATTTTCTCAACCTATGTGTTATATACACTTGAACACTCATTGGAGTCACCTGACTTAGTAGATATTACTAGTCTCTACTATGATAGTATTGGTCACTTATGACAATGCATCATCTCAGTTGTTACAGAGATTTATAACCATTTCCCATCTGACCTGTGGAAGCAAAGAGCTGATTAGGAAGATCAAAGGACAATTTACATTTTGCATAAATATTAAAAATTCCCATAAACATTTTCCACTGAAAAAGTGGCCAAAGCACTTATTTTAAATAAGGAGATTATCATCCAGGAAGAAAAAAATCCCAATGACTTTGGGAGGTAAATATCCCCTTCCACATTCATATACATTGATTTTTTCTATAAATTTTTAAAATTCTGGAGATACATTTAGAATAAGGATACTTATTCACATTTTCGGGATCTTTCTATTATATTATACTTGGAGGTAAGAGAACTTAAGTCCAAACTAATGTTTTGCCTCTTCATTGATTCTCAGTTTAAGAATTTATTTTTTCTTGAGAAATCATTTCTCTACTCAATCAGGAAGGGTTTTTTTTTTTAATTGTTTATTTTTTTAATTTATTTTATGCTGGTTCCTAACATAATTTGAAACATTTAAATAATTTTGGTCATCACAATGCCTTTTTAAGATGCATGTTCTTCGTTTTTTCATTGGGTTTCTAAAGTCATCTATTTTGACTTTACTGCTGCTGCTGTTGCTGCTGCTAAGTCACTTCAGTTCTGTCTGACTCTGTGCGACCCCATAGACGGCAGCCCACCAGGCTCCGCCATCCCTGGGATTCTCTAGGCAAGAACACTGGAGTGGGTTGCCATTTCCTTCTCCAGTGCATGAAAGTGAAAAGTGAAAGTGAAGTCACTCAGTCATGTCCGACTCTTCGCGACCCCATGGACTGTAGCCTACCAGGCTCCTCCGTCCATGGGATTTTCCAGGCAAGAGTACTGGAGTGGGGTGCCATTGCCTTCTCCAACTATACTGCTACTATTATCCAATTTATGATTTTTCTTCTTTTAAGAGTGTACTCAATAGAATGCCCTGTGTGCATGTGTGTGCTTAGTCACTCAGGTGTGTCTGACTCTTTGCAACCCCATGGACTGTAGTCCTCCAGACTCCTTTGTTCATGGGATTCTCTAAGCAAGAATACTAGAGGGTTGCCATTCCCTTCTCCAGGGGATCTTCCTGATTCAGGGATGGAACCCTGGTCTCTTGCATGGCTTTGGAGTCTTTACTCTCTGAGCCACCAGGTAAGCCCATAGAATGCCCTACTAATGAAAAAAGACTAATGTTCTATCTTGACTCAGATGAGTCCTTCAGGAGTCTATGTTCAGGATACATACCAGAATAAGAGTTCTCATAGCATATTTCAAGTATTGGAAAAGAATAGAGTTTACTTATGTCTAAATAGGTATCTATTTCTGGACCTGAGTGAAATGTGAGGGTCCTCCAAGATATAGTGTTAAAATCATAACAGAGAAATTAGGCAAAGGCCTGGTAAGAATTGGAGCAATGAGCAGGAGAAGCCAAGTAAAGCCAGAGCAAATAACAGATTGGCCACAAGTCTCAAGTGAGAGTTTAGAAGAACTGAGGAGATCAAGCAAGACAAGAAACTATAATTTGCACACTGGAGACCCAAGCGAGTTTGTCCAGTCAGGATTCCAGAATAATGAAGCCTTTATTCAAAATCCATAGATCAGCTCATGAGACTGTCCCCTTGACAAATATTAAAATCTTTGTATTAAACCCTCCCCCTACTCTCTTTTACTTTGAATTTTCCTTAACTTAGCAGGACTCCCCACACCTTTGCTGGAATCAAACTCTGCAATTTCCTTTCACTTCTTGAAAGTGGACAAAAGATAGGTTTCTCATATTAAAGAAGCTAGAGTTGGAAAGATCCAGGAGGTAAGAGCCAGCCCACATAGGTAGACCATATCACTTTTTTTAATCATTATACAGGGACGAGTTATGATTGAGATTTCTTTTAAAACAGAATTTTCACTCTACCCCTCAAACTGCCGTTGATAGTTTGTCTCCAATAGTTGGCCCGTTATTGATTCTGGCCTTCCATTTTTCAGAGGACTATTGTCTTAATGCTTTTAACCCTTTCTAGGTTTTGCTTCTTCATCTCTGTGTTTTACTTTTATTCTATTGGACTTCAGCCATACGCAAACATCCCAGCTAATCTTTCCAAATTAGCACAGCGCCAGCTCTGGAGGGTCTCATTAGATGTGCGGCTGAGATTTATCAGATCTCATTTGCCTAATATGGAGCCTAACTTTCGGCACCTGGCCCTTGCAGTGGGGGGTAAGGGAGAACAGGAACGGGTCTTTTGTCACTGCTATGCAGACTCACTAATTTGCTCCGCCTAATAAAATTACAAATGAATACAGCTTTATTCACATTGCCTTTATAGGTTATAATAACCTTGGTACCCCATAACCTCCTGCTAGCTGAATTAATCAGATCATATTAATATTTCTTCTTACTTTCTTTTAACTGGTTCTTCTCTTAATTAAAGGGGCCAAAGACGTAAACAGGGTAGGTGACTAGAAACATGGCGTCAGGTTATAAACAAGGCTCATTAAAAAGATGGATGTGCAAGCCGACTGCAAAAATTGCTTACTTCGCAAGTGTACATTTTGTAATTTCCTGACGACTAAAAGAACTAATGCCGGGCCCCACCCCCTCCCTTTTTTCACATGTATAAAAGATGATAATTTTTGAATGCCGGGGTGGGAATGGCAAAGCCCAGGAACCTATTCATCAACTAGAATAAGGTCTTTCATATTATAAAACTCCGCTCCTTTCCGATGAGCCTCCAAATGTGAAACATAATGGAAAGTAGAGGAGAGGAAACAAACAAATACCAAAAACCAGTTAGTGATCTAAGAAGGAAAAAAAGAAGATGAGGAACTTTTAAAAGAGAACATTAAAATGTATTAAACCACAGTTAAATTTGAAAGAGAAAATCAGGAATTTCTTAAAAGACAGGTAAGTCTTCTGAACTTGCAAATATTCGAGGATGCATAGGACCTGGACATATGGGTTTGCCTGCACAGAGAGCGCAAGGAGAGCTTGATCTTTACGTGTGAAGACAACTGTCGAAGTGGACAGTCCACAATATCAAGCTTATACGAAGTTTTAAGGGCAACAATCCAGTAGAGCTTGAAATGGTATGATTTAGGAAATTTAATTCTGGTGTATTTTCCACTGCTGTAAATACTTTGTACCCAGTCATGCACTGACATGATGGTGCACCTAGACAATGCTGATAAATAAATAGGTTCACATAGATGGAATGATTTTTTAATATTATACATGTATTAGATAAAAGTATACATTATGTATATTATTTATTTATAATATATAAATATGTATATGTATAATATATGTTTCTATTGGTATACTCACACAAATTTAGAGGCTCATTCAGTTACGGTCCTGGTTTTTGAAACTTTTGCTCACGTTCACTTGCCCGAGCAAGAAGTCACCAGCATTTTTATTCTCACAGCAATTACTAGCAAAGCCCAAGCCCGTGATTTCCTGTCCTTCCATCTCCCTTCTTGACAAAAGAGAAAGTGATTCTGACAGGTTGATGCACAGCATGACCAGGCAAGACCTCACTCCTTCATGAATAAATTAGAGATGAAAGTTTAACTGATCCCCTTGCATTTTTATGGAGGGACCTCATCCTAATTTACCTAAATGCTTTGAGTAGAAGGAAAGAAAATGTAAGAGGCTAAGGTGGAAAGGTTAAAATCCGTGTTTAAATGGAGGGTTTTTTTTTTTTCCAACATACCACAACACATGGATGCCTGCAACTATGCTGATGATTCCTTACTCAAACGTTTGAGGGAGAAACCAAAGAAAGGAAGATTTTTTTTTCCTCTGCCACTATTGCTTTTCATATGAGCTGCTGCAGGTGTGACCAATAATTCTTAGTTCAAGAAATCCAGTTCAGATAAGTTGTATATAAAAATATATAATGCAAGACTGGAGACTCTGAACAATCTGTATTGAAGATATCACTTTTTCTCAATGGAGCTCAAACTCTGTGCAAATGACATTTTTTTTTTTCCTTTAAGCATTTCTAGGATATGCTTCAGCGAGTGACTTATTTCAGTATGTTCCTCACCAATGCATTTTCAGTACTAGGTGGGCGTACCAGGAGGTGGTGGGTATGGTCGAAATACACGGTTTTCCCATATAGGATCAGACCAGTGGGCTGATGGTTTTGGAATCCTCCCTCTGGCGGTGGCCATTAGCTGATGCTTCAGAAGCCAGGAATGAATTTGCATGACCCCAGGCCCTTCAGATGTCCCCTGTGGAAAAATAGGAAATTGGCATGGAGGATCATTTCACGGATGTGCTGAAGTTGTCATTCCTCGAAAATCTCTGACTTCAGCTCTGTGCCTGGTGAGCTCACCTACAAATGTCTTCTGAGCTGTTCCTGTTTGCAGTTGATCGTTTTATAGGGAGAAGAGCCCTAACCTCATTCTTAATCCTCCTTGCCTTTGGTTCATGAAAAGGTTGCTAAACACTGAGA
This sequence comes from Okapia johnstoni, assembly GCA_024291935.2. NCBI lineage: Eukaryota > Metazoa > Chordata > Mammalia > Artiodactyla > Giraffidae > Okapia > Okapia johnstoni. The sequence continues at coordinate 9,815,553 of CM044326.1, forward strand.
ACTGATAATATTGGGATTGAACATACAAACTCGTCAGGCATGACTGAAACCATGAGGGAGAATACTTTTAAAGAAGGGTCAATGAAGGAAATCAAATCATTTCAATCACTTTTTTTTTGATGGCAGTTTAATATTCAGCTGCAAAACAGCAGAGGAAAAATAGAGGGACGCCTCTTCATTTTCTAATTCCATTATTCCCTTAAAACTTAACCAGATATTCTTAAGGTTTAAATATGTGATTCGTGTTTCAAATGATGCTTTCTTAGCATAAAATCATTTTGACATCTCACTGTACTTTGTCCGAATAAGGAAAACTCTAGTCCATGGCACACCACATAAACATTTCTATAGAAAGCCTTTTGATTTTACTTAAGCTTTTTGTAATTGCCATATGTGTTTCAAAAATAAATAAACCTCAAGGATAAAATATACTATTTTCATCCCAGCGATTCTGAATTTTAATAACCATTCTAATTTAGTATTAACTAAAAGCTTTAGTAAAAACTAAAATTATTTCTGTTTCACAGAAATAACTGTGAGACACAACTATTTCACACTGTGTTTATTGCTGAAATGACTAAAGTTTTGGAAATATTTACCACGATCCACCATTAAAATTTCTGACAACACCTTGATGAGCTTTTGGGCGCACCAGAGATGATTTCTACTGAACAGAAGCACCGCATTTTCAGAGTCCTGCAGACTAGCTGTGTATATTTTTCTAAATTAAAACGCTTTTTTCCCCCTTCTCTTTTGATCATCTTTCTGCAATGGATTGTCTTTCTTTCTCTCTCTCCATTTGTCATTAGAGGAGTGTAATTTCAAGACCCTTTTATTCTACTTGCAACTTCCTCTAAACAAAAAGACACAATAAATAAACACAGGAGATAAGACAGTCCCCCCCCCCACCCCCGCCCACTCTTTTCCCTTGAATCTCTTGAGCCGCCAGAACCACTTTAGTCCTTCAAATATTGTCCTGAATTAGTATCCACGCTGATACAGGAGGCAAGAGTGTATGATAATAATAAACACCAAATGGGCTCCCAACTGTAATATGTGTACTGATATATATTTTTCTAGTACTTTTGGCAAACCTATCTTGCTGACTATACTGATGAAGGTTGCAAGTAATTGTGTACGCGTTTCTGTGAAAGATAAATGACCTTCCTTCCCAAGGACGCTTGGCCAGGCCTTAATCCTGAGAGTGTGTGTGTGTGTGTGTAACTGTTTTTTTGAAGGCCTGACAAGGCATCTTGATCATTTCCTCCTTTTGAGGCCTACCCACAGCCTCGCACACGGCCCCCCTCTCTGAAATGTTATTATTCTGTCATGAGGCCTTCTACGGCCAGGATGTTACTTCATTTCCACGTTTTGTCTCAGCCCGAATGTGAATGATGCTCTTTCAGCAATATACAGCCGCTTGAACTCCCCGCTGCTGGCTTACATAAATATACAACACCCGTCTCGCCCTATAACTCACTTTAGGCCTGGAAAAATAGTGACTTCCTTTATTGGTCAGATTCTCTCGCAATTCCCAACAGCTGTATGTTCTCACCTCTGGGGATCCTTATCTTCAAGTTTCCATTTGTCTCAGCACTATTCCAGTGGATTGCCAATAAAAATGATTCCCGTTTTTATAACCCTTGAGAACACAGGAGCCAGCTTTCCAGAGAACCCGGTCCTCCCACCCTCGCCCCCCACATACACACACAATCAAACAAACAAAACCTTCTTTCGACTTACAAAAAAAAAAAAAGATGTGTTTCGTGCTGAGGAGAGATGGCCTTAAAACTGAACAAGTTGGAGGGAAAATCTGTATTTTTGTTCCTTGAGACAACAAATTGGGAAATATGGCATGTAATCATTAAAATAACACATGTTCAGAGGTGTATTTAATATCTATAGAGGTAAGAAACTATATTAACAAGGAATACCGCGTTCGTATTACATTAGTTACTTTATCTTTGCTAAGAAAACTTAATCACTTCCCTGTGCCTCTAAACTGAGAGGGATTTTAAAACTGTGTGGGTTCTTTAAGTTTATTATTAAAAGAGTTGAGGTAGGAAAGAAGAGTGCTTTTGAAATGGAAGTTTCTATACAGTTAAATGGTAATACAATGGGTGCTGGGTGGTAGTTCAGTTGCTAAGTCATGTCCAATTCTTGGGACCCCATGGACGGTAGCCCGCCAGTCTCCTCTGTCCGTGGGATTCTCCAGGCAGGAATACTGGAGTGGGCTGCAGTTTCCTTCTCCAGGGGATCTTCCCCACCCAGGGATTGAACCCGGGTGCCCTGGATTACAAGCAGTCTCCTGACTGCAGGTGGATTCCTTACTGACTGAGCTACCAGGGAAGCCCGATGTAATGGTTAAAGGCACTTAATTTAGTTACTGATGCCAGTGAGTGATGAACTTGAGGGAGGGCTCTGCTATTTAGCGCTATGGAATTTGGGATAACTTGCTGCTTATCTCTGAGCCTCAGTTGCTACATCTGTCAAATGGGCGCTAAGTTTCTCCTTCTCAAGATGTTTTGAGAATGAAAAGAGATGCAATAACTAGTAAAATTCAAAGTGCTCTCCAAAGAGAAGATCTATGTTATTTTGTCCCCTCCATAATAAAGTTGTGGTTATTCTAGGAAGTCTTTAAATAAAACTGTTCTGGAAGAGTAGGGCCATGAGAGAAAGAGCATGAGCAGTGTGGGTAGCAGTATCTATGCCACAAAACCATACACTCAAAGGAAGGGCAAGAACAGTAAATACTAATGTGTCGAAGCTACACTTAAGAAAACAGAGATGTGAATTTAAGAAACAGGGAAATGACCAGATTAAAGTCAGTGATACCCCTCTCTTTTATGGCCTCATGAGTCTCCATAAGAGGAAGCAAGATGGTTGTAGACATATAGCATGTGTTCGGTTCAGTTCGGTTCAGTCACTCAGTCGTGTCCAACTCTTTTCAACCCCATGAACCGCAGCACGCCAGGCTTTCCTGTCTATCACCAACTCCCGAAGTTTATTCACACTCATGTCTATTGAGTCGGTGATGCCATCCAACCATCTTATCTTCTGTTGTCCCCTTCTCCTCCCGCCTTCAATCTTTCCCAGCATCAGGGTCTTTTCCAATGAGTCAACCCTTCGCATGAGGTGGCCAAAGTTTTGGAGTTTCAGCTTCACCGTCAGTCCTTCCAATGAACACCCAGGACTGATCTCCTTTAGGATGGACTGGTTGGATCTCCTTGTAGTCCAAGGGACTCTCAAGAGTCTTCTCCAACACCACAATTCAAAAGTATCAATTCTTCAGCACTCAGCTTTCTTTATAGTCCAACTCTCACATCCATACATGACTACTGGAAAAACCATAGTTTTGACTAGATGCACCTTTGTTGGCAAAGTAATGTCTCTGCTTTTTAATATGCTGTCTAGGTTGGTCATAACTTTCCTTTCAAGGAGTAAGCATCTTTTAATTTCATGGCTGCAATCACCATCTGCAGTGATTTTGGAGCCCAGAAAAATAAAGTCTGTCACTGTTTCCACTGTTTCCCCATCTATTTGCCATGAAGTGATGGGACCAGATGCCATGATCTTAGTTTTCTGAATGTTGAATTTTAAGCAACCTTTTTCACTCTCCTCTTTCACTTTCATCAAGAGGCTCTTTAGTTCTTCTTTTCTTTCTGCCATAAGGGTGGTGTCAACTGCATATCTGAGGTTATTGATATTTCTCCCAGCAATCTTGATTCCAGCTTGTGCTTCATCCAGTCCAACTTTTCTCATGATGTACTTTGCATATAAGTTAAATAAGCAGAGTGACAATATACAGCTTTGATGTACTCCTTTCCTGATTTGGAACCAGTCTGCCATTACATGTCCAGTTCTAACTGTTGCTTCTTGACCTGCATACAGATTTCTCAGGAGGCAGGTCAGGTGGTCTGGTATTCCCATCTCTTGAAGAATTTTCCACAGGTTGTTGTGATCCACACAGTCAAAGGCTTTGGCATAGTAAGTAAAGCAGGAGTAGATTTTTTCTGGAACTCTCTTGCTTTCTCAATGATCCAACATATGTTGGCAATTTGATCTCTGAATCTTCTGCCTTTTCTAAACCCAGCTTGAACATCTGGAAATTCATGGTTCACATACTGCTGAAGCCTAGCTTGGAGAATTTTGAGCATTACTTTGCTAGTGTGTGAGATGAGTGCAATTGTGCGGTAGTTTGAGCATTCTTTGACGTTGCCTTTCCTTGGGATTGGAATGAAAACTGACCTTTTCCAGTCCTGTGGCCACTGCTGAGTTTTCTAAATTTGCTGGCATATCAAGTGCAGCACTTTCACAGCATCATCTTTCAGGATTTGAAATAGCTCAACTGGAATTCCATCACCTCCACTAGCTTTGTTTGTAGTGATGCTTTCTAAGGCCCACCTGACTTCACATTCCAAGATGTCTCCTCTAGGTGAGTGATCGCACCATCGTGATTATCTGTGTCATGAAGAACTTTTTTGTATAGTTCTTCTGTATATTCTTACCACCTCTTCTTAATATCTTCTACTTCTGTTAGGTCCATACCATTTTTGTCCCTTATTGTGCCCATCTTTGCATGAAAATTTCCGTTAGTATCTCTAATTTTCCTGAAGAGGTCTCTAGTCTTTCCACCATGTGTTAACAGATGGAATTCTGAGGGGAGCTTTGTGCCCAGCGGAAAGTGACAATTTCTTATGCAAAACTCTGACTTCTGGAATTGTTTTCCTTTCCTGCTCCCACTGTCCACCATTGCCCCAAAACAGGAATGGTTGTCTTGGAAAGTAACCTAGCTGTGTTCATCATAGTAAACCCATCCCCAAAGACAGCTCCCAAATTAACTAAAATTATCCTTTCAGCATTTACTGCTCAATACAACCCAGAATACCTTGGCCACCTAATGCAAAGAGTTGACTCATGGGAAAACACCCTGATCCTGGGAAAGATTGAGGGCAGGAGGAGAAGGGGACGGCAGAGGATGAGATGGTTGGATGGGCATCACTGATTCGATGGACATGAGTTTCAGCAAGCTCCAGGTGATGGGGACAGAGAAGCTTGGCGTGCTGCAGTCTGTGGGGTCGCAAAGAGTCGGACACGACTGGGAGACGGCAACAACAACATCCCGGAAATGTAAAAGTTCTTCCTTCCTGCTCTCCCTCCTTGGATGTACATGCAAAAGTTGCTTTTTATAAATTCTCCTTGACACTCTCCCATCAGACCCAAATCTCCAAAACTGTCTCTCTGAATGGGAGGTGATTTTAATCTAAAAGCCTGCAACACTGAGCAGCCCCGTCTTCTATTGCCCATTACCTCAAACAGCTGTGGGTAGAACTTAACATTTTCTTAGGGTCAAATGTTCCCTTGTTGGTGGGGAATTTTTTCTGCTCTAAATGAAATGTTACCAAATCTATTTTCCCCCCACAAAGCTCTGGGGCTGTTTTATTTATCTGACCGTTCTGAGGACTGTAAAACATGCTGTTTCACGTTGTAACATAAGCTCTTTTTTAAAGTGTGCCCTGAGTATTTGCAATTGTTATCAGGCCCAGATGTATCCGAGTGTCAGCGTGAAGCTCGGGTAGTTGGCTCAGATATACAGAACATAATTAGCTCAAAGGCCTCTGTGCTAAGTTTGTGGTAGCAGCATTGCCTGGGAATAACCATTTGCTTCTCTTCCCTCCTCTTCTCCCCACAACTCCCCACAACCCCCCACAATTGTGACAGATTAGACTCTCTTTTTCCTGACACTGAAGCTGTTCAGAGAAGTGCAAAATGGTGTCTCTGAGATTTTTTAGTGAGAGAGAGAAAAAGAGCCAATGGCAAAAGTTAGCTGGAATAAAGAAGCAAGATGAATAAAACCTGGGACTGGAAGTAGACAGGTTTAGAGGGTCTCAAATAGAAAATGTGAGTGTTAAGCCTGTTTGCTTGAAATCCCAAATCATATTATTTTTCTTTCTTCTCCATTCAGTTTTCTCTTTCTAGACCTTCAGCGCTAAAAAATAGATCCAAGAAGGGATATTTACATTTTATAGGCAGGATTTCCCAACCAGTGCTCTCTCCATCTGATATGATGCAACCAAGGAGGGGCATGGGCTAACCAGAGTTGCATTCTTCAGAAAACTGATTAGTATATTCGTTTCAGAAAAAAAGGGCAAAACCGAACAAAAATAGGTATGTCAGTTACCCAACGCAGTCCACACCGGTGAAGGCAGCATAATTCCTTCCTGACCCTTGCAGGAAATCAGTTTATGCCCTGAAGCATGAAATTTGATTGTAATTATTTTAGCTTGCTCCGCTACATATGTTATTGATGATCTTTCCTAAAAATCACCAGCCTTTTAGAAATCCTGCCATAGTACTTGACTCAATGACCTGTAAGGTATACATAATAGAAAATAAACCATGCAGGGTTTTGCTATTGATTGTTCCACAGAACACGCTTCCTAAAGAGCAAAGTGCCCATGTTATTCGACAATGGTATATAAAGCAAGATTGTGTTTACAAATGTCTAAATATTTATAAAATGTGCAAATTCCGCAGGCGTTAACCAATAGCCTGGAAATCTTGAGTGTCTTAAAAACTCAAAGTTCAAGTTCAAGTAGACATTTTGCCCTTAACTTATGAAAAGCTGCGTTTTATTTTTTCTTTTTTTAAGTTCACTGAAGTGATAAGTTGAGATAATTATCTTGCTGATACAGGTTTCCAAACCCATGGCTGAAAATACACATTGTGGTGAAGACTGCAGCTAGTCATATGCACATAGCAAAGTTCTAAATAACCTTTCGATCCCTCACTTTGCTTTCCTGCTCAATAAACGAGTAAAAAGACTAGATATGTAAATAAAGAATAAGGCAATCAATAAGCCAGGTAGTACAAAATTAGAACTTCCTAGCGGTGGTCCCTGAGTCCCAACATGGAGACTTGCAATATTTATGTGTTTGTTGTATTTATGGGTCTGGTTGCAGAACTAGTCTCTTCTAGCAGTGTCTTATCTTAAGAAAATCATAGACTTGTCTTGGTAGGCGGGAAGTTCTTTCTCATAATACAGGAAATGCATGACAGCATATATAAGTTTTCTGTTATTTTTCTCTTTGGAGAATGTCGCCTTCTGTTCTGAACAAGAAAACCTAGTTGAGAGATTTAAATCTTAATTGCAACTTGAATTCCCACCCATATCCCCTGCTAGATCAAATTTTACTCAGGATTTGAAATGACTTCAGGTACATATCTCTTTCTCTTTATTCTCAGCTTCCAAAAATATAATGCAAACCTACTATATGGTGTGTGAACAAACATATACAGTTATTGAGGGGAAAAGCGGGGAAGGATACTAACTATCCTTTGAACTGACATTTACTCACTGCTATATTTAAAATGGGTAACCAACAAGGACCTACTGTATGCACAGGAAACTCTGCTCAATGTTATTAACAACTTAAATGCAAAAAAGAATTTGCAAAAGAATCGATACGTGTATAACTGAATCACTTTGCCATACATCTGAAATGAACACAACTTGTGAATCTACTGGGCTCCAATATAAAATTTTTTTTAAAAAAATTAGTAATGTAAGGAATTCTTGATAATCCTGTAATGAGTAGGAAGGGGGAGCAGGGAAGGGTGTGCTCTGAGGGAACACCCAGAGAAACAGGATCCCAGAGGGAGGTGGTGGAGGGAAGGAGGGTCTTGGGGACGGATATTGAATGAGATTTAAAGCTCCAATAGGAGCTGCAAAGTCACATGAGAGGTAAGACACATTTCACACAGCAGTATTTCTCAGTGAAAGCCACTTGAATTTGCTTGAAGGTTTGAACTCTTCATTCAGAGAAAAAGTCAGCCTTAGTGCATTCAGAACAAGGTACCTACAAGACAACTGCTCTGCGATTTGTCACAGGGGCACTCAGTCTCTGGGTGTCCCAGTAATTCTTTCTGATTCCACTGTGATTTTTTTTCCCTAGATCTCACTCCCACAGCCCCTGATTTTGCTCTGATTAGAAAGCCTCTCATTAAGGGCTAGGATACCCCAAAGGTACAACTCAAACCAGGCAAATTCCAATACAAAGAGGTAGAAGGAAGATATTATAAGATATCATTCTATTTAGAGAAGAGGATGAAAAAGAAGAGGCAGATAACAGAGGGAAAGTGGAGTCTCCTCTAAAGATGTTTCCTACATTGTGAAGAAAAGAAATAAAAGAAAGAGGCACCCAAATGCTTAAAGGAAAGATAGCAGGTAAATAACTGCAAGAGAATGGGAGAGAGCACAGACATCTTTGTAAGCAGAGATGCGCTACTATCCTCCCCTATCATACCCACCCGGTGAGATTTTGCAAGACCTCGCCCCTCCTCTTATGAGATAATTTTTCCCTGCAGCCTCAGTTCTGCAAAGTCAACACGGCTTATGAAAATCAAGTTGTATTCTGTATATTTAATACATCATCTCTAAGGATAATCATCCCAGAATCTGAACTTGTTTCTGTTATCTAGCTCCGCTTGACAATGATTTATGAACCAGAAAACAAGACAGCTTCATTTTCATAAAGCAAACGGAACCTTCTGGGCCAGGAGGAGCTGAGAAACTTGTTTTGACTAGTAAACTGAAACAAACATGACATAAAAGTCAATACAACCGCACCACTGGGCTCTCATTTTACAGGATAACTTTTTCCCCCAACCCAGCAGGATGACAGTTGAAATGGTGCATTATCCAATAGCAATTTTTATCTTACTAATTACCAGTCTGGCATGATCATGAAGGGTGCTGAAAAATGGAAATGAGCACATGACAATCATCTCCTGGAGCTGTCAGTCTGACTTAGGAAGTGGGAGCTTAAAACAATGTTTTTAAATAAATATTTTACAGTTTCTATTAAAAAAACCCTTTGATGCCTTTAACTTAAAGAGATGTCAACATTATTCACCTGATGTGGGCATAAACATTACTCATAATGAACATTTGCTAAAATCATTTAATGATGGACATGCAGTACACTAAACATTGTGAAGACAGACCTTTTCCTGTAAACATACATAACATATGCATAATTGCATATAGAGTAATTTTGCTCATTCACATGGGATGGAGGGCAATTTATCAGAATGGTAAAAAAGGCGAAACACCACAGTTCAAATCTGAGCATAGCCATTTATTTTGGGAAAGTCTTTATGTTTCCTGTGCATTATTTTTCTCCTCTGTAAGAAGGGAATAATTAAGACCAGTATGAACCTTACAGAGCTGTTGAGAGAGGATAAAAGGAGATATTATGCCCTGTGTACCTTCATTGCTCTGGGTGAGTTATTCAGCAAGCATTATGGTTTGTCTGTCACCTTCTTCCATTTCCTGTTGGAAAATAAGATAAAGGTAAAAACCATTTGAACAGTATCTACTATTTTAACACGTGAGAGTATGATTTATCTAAATCTCCTAAAATTATACAACAATGGTGACTTTCAAATTACATCATGAACACATCTGGGGGAAATGGGATGATAGTGGCTAAAGTGTCTGATTTAGTCTTTGAAAATTGTCTTAAAAGGAGACAGGAACATAAAGCAATGGGCATTTTAATGGACTGCACTTGGCTAACTTCAACGTCTGAATAATTGATTTAAAATCATAATCCTTAGACATGCTGCTAACTATTAAATGTATATGCAAAGTATTATACAGCATATGTGAGATCTCCTATAACTTTCATGTATATTAGATAATCTCTGCCTAGAGTTGATTTAAAGCTAATACACTATAGAAACACATTTCTATTTGTGAGATAAAATGCACAAGTTAGAAGGGTACCCATTTTTGCCTACCCCAAGCACTGCTGAATGATTTTGTCAGTCTTTTTAAGTGAAAATGAGAGAAAAGAACAGAGGTGTCTTTGAAGTCACCTCCACCTCTTTTCCTTCTTCTATTTATCTATTATCATTTCTTACATCTTGGAATTTATATTTAAAAGATGCATAACTAATAAATGTACATTTAAAATAATTGGTGGTTGTTTTTTTTTTCTTTTTAAATCCTTGTACCTACCTTCCAAGACTAATATTTCCATGTAAGAAATATTACATGGCCAGTGTAGTAAGGGTACTTCTACACCATCTACCTTCTTCCATCATATACCCATACCTTAGCCCACCTACTCAAAATGCTGCTATCTTGAATTTTGTGATAATTATTCTCTTTTTTCCTTTAAAGCATTTTCCCCTTCATATGAATCCCTAATCAGTGTGAAATTCAGATTTGCTTTTTAAATTTTTTTATGAAAGTGGAACAAGATGTGTATATCTTTCTCTGTCTTCCTGCCTTCCCTCAACATTAAGTTTTGAGGTTCACTGATGGTCATACATATAGCTGTTCATTCTTTTTAATTCAGTGTATAGTTGTCCTTGTATGAGCATGTCACAATTTATTCTTTAATTCTACCACTGGTGAAATTTGGGTTGTTTCCAGTCTTAGGCTAGTTTGGCTAGGCACATTTATAAGAATTTCTGCAGGTATACATCTAGAACTATATAATTATGTTGGAAGGTACACATATTTCCACATTACCTGATAATGTCAAAACATTGTCCAAAATGGTGACATTGATATTCTCTCCATTCAGCAGTGAATGAAACATCAATTCACCAAGTCAAAATAAGGAATATATTCACTGAAAAATAATTCAGTCTTGGAATATTGAATCATGAGGGCATCATTTTGATTTTGCAATCAGTTGTCTTAGTCTTATGAGTATAATAGCCTTCAACTAGCATGTCCTTGGCTAATTAACTCAATAATAGTGTTTGCTGTGAAAAGTGAAAGTGAAGTCACTCAGTTGTGTCCAACTCTTTGGGACCCCATGGACTGTAGCCTACCATCCTCCTCCCTCCATGGGATTCTCCAGGTAGGAATATTGTAGTGGGCTGCCATTTCCTTCTCCAGGGGATCTTCCCAACCCAGGGATTGAACCCAGGTCTCCTGCATCGCAGGCAAATGCTTTAACCTCTGAGCCTCTAGAGAAGCTGAGTCAAGATGCTTGGCCAGGACTCTGCCCAGAACAATCCAAGCAAATGAAATGTCATACAGTCTTCAGAATCTCAAAGATGGATACAGAGATAAATAAAAACACCAGAGCCCACCTTTCCCTCCTGTATGCTTCATTTGAACTTGGGGAAAAAGAAAGGGACAGCACTTGTGCAGTGTGTATATCAAAGAAAGGAGAACTCAAACAATAAAACTTGAATCCAGTGTTTCCTGTTTGAATGATTCAGAAAGACCATCCAGGTGATGCTGAAATTTCCTTTCAGGTCTAAATATTATAATGTCAATACTAGAGTACAGAGTAGCTATAGAGCTGTTTGGATACATGAATTTGTTGTTCAGTTGCTAAGTTGTGTCTGACTCTTTGTGACCGCATGAACTGCAGCATGCCAGGCTTTCCTAACCTTAACTGTCTCCCAGAATTTGCTCAAACTCATGTCCACTGAGTTGATGAGACCATCCAACCATCTCATCCTTTGTCTCACCCTTCTCCTCCTGCCCTCAATCTTTCCCAGCATCAGGGTCTTTTCCAATGAGTCAGCTCTTCATATCAGGTGGCCAAAGTATTGGAGCTTCAGCATTAGTCCTTGCAATGAATATTCAGAGTTGATTTCCTTTGGGATTGACTAAAGTTTGATCTTGCTGTCCAAGGGACTCTCAAGAGATTTCTCTAGCACCACAATTCAAAGGCCTCAATTCTTTGGCACTCCTATACATCACTGGCCATAAATCCTTAGTCAATGATTTTGACTAACTACTCTGCTGTTTTACAAGAAAGACTTTATCAAAAGATATTTTCTCTGATAGGATCAAATGTTGTAAGCTTAGTAAATGAACAGACTTAAATAAGTCTAATTCTTAATGATTTCTAGCAATTAATAGACTAAATAATTTTATGACCAGTCATGTGACTGATGGGGAATTGTCACATATCAACAGATATTAAAATCATATTCATGTTAATGAGAATGTATGAACAGTAGCATTTTCACAGGGCAATTTCTCAGCACGTCAACTTAATGGTTTTCCATCAGATGAAGAGGCATAAAATACTTAAAAAAGGTTAGGTTAGGTCCTCATGTGGTGACCAGACCCCACTGAAAAATACATGATTTAATCATTTCCTTTCTAAGAAAAATCAGCAGTAGTTACTATATAATTAATCTATCACAGGCAATTATTAAACTGACTATAAAAACAGACAAAAATGCTGGGTTGACCCTGCCCTGTCTTCTTGTTCAGGTGAGTAGAGAGACGGTCCAAAAGTATGAATCGTCTCCTTCTCACCTAAATCAGGTAAATGCAATGGGAATACAGCATTTAGGGAGGCACTTCTAATCAAAATGAAGCAAAAATATTAAACTGACAAAATTTAATCTAGTCATCCCATTTTGTGAAGTACAGTATATCTTGGAATATCTGTATAACCAAAGGACATAAAAGCCATAAGTGGAAATGGACATAAAAGTGTAAATCTTCCTGGATTGTTTATTCTCAAAATACATTTTTGAATGTTTAACAATAAACATTTTAGATTCACTCATATAATTTGTTAACAAGAATTTTGGACTGCCCAGTAGTATCTATTTGCCAATATGTAGTGCTCTTGTCTGAGAGCATCTGAGTATGGAGTTGCTGTAAGTGCAGAAGCAATTACATAAGTTAATAAAGAAAAGCATGGACTAAATCTCAGATCCAGTTGCTATAGCTCCCCTCCATCTGATACATATATTTTTTTCTCTTGCAAGTAACCCATGTTGATGGCCATGGGCTAAAAACCTCAGTGTAAGGTGGAAGAAGTTATAGATTCATTTCACACTCTTCCAATCAATACATTTGGATTATTTACTATGTGCCAGGCTCTGAACTAGGTGCAACGATTTTGACTAAAAGGAAAATACTCACAGATTCCTTTATGTTTTCTTTTTTTGTTACATTTTTAAAATTTTTAATTGAGGTATACTTGATTCACAATGTTGATTAATTACTGCTATATAACAAAGTCAGTTATACATTCTTTTTTATATTCTTTTCCATATTGGTTTATCATAGAATATTGACTATTGTTCTCTGCACTGTACAGTAGGATCTTGTTGTTTATTCATTTTATCAGTAAAAGTCTACATCTGCTAAACCCAACCTCCCACTCCATTTCTCCCCCAACCCCCTTCCCTTAGCAACCACAAGTCTCTCCTCTATTTCTGTGACTCTGTTTCTGCTTCATAGGTAGGTTCATTTGTACCTATTTTAGATTACACGTGAAAATGATATCATATAATATTTGTCTTCCTCTTCCTGATTTACTTCACAGATAATCTCCAGTTGCATCCATGTTGCTGCAAATGGCATTAATTTGTTATAGCTGAATAGTATTCTATTGTATATGAAAGTGAAATTTGCTCAGTTGTGTCTGACTTTGCAACTCTTTTTGCCTCATCTCCTGCATTGCAGGCAGATTCTCTGCCATCTGAACCACCAGGGAAATGGTAAAGAATCTGCCTGCAATTCAGGAGATCAGGGTTCAATCCCTGGGTCAGGAAGACCCCCTGCAGAAGGGAATGGCTACTCACTCCATATTCTTACCTGGAAAATTCCATGGACAGAGGAGCCTGGCAGACTACAGTCCACAGATTCAGACACAACTGAGTCACTATTTAGATCAGGTGTTCCATTGTATATATCCTTCATTTTTCATTTGAGGTAGTCATGGTAGGGAGGTAGGGCTCACATCCAGTAACTAGTCGAGTACACATCTGGGGCAACGTGTAGTAAATTACATGATATTGGTACTGCACACACAAGGCTGATGTTTTGTTCTTAGCCCTGGCACAGAACTGAACTGTGTATTTGACTTTAACCTTAAGTCATGGAACAATTTGAGGTTCTACTGGAGATAATAAAATTCCCTTTATAGCGTATTATTTGCATCCAGCCTGAGTTTTGGTATCAATTTAAGGCTATTGTTGACAATAATTAAATTTTATGATCAAGGCCACATATGAGGAAATTTATAATGTTAAGAACAGACACGACCCCTATTAAGATGTATGTCCTATTTAAACATGAGATCTAAATCAAGTTTATAATTTTATTACATTCACCAAGCAATACACATTTATTTTTGATATTTAAAACACATAACACTCTTTCAAGTGTTGAGTCTCTGGGTTTATATTAGCATTATAGATAGGCATATGTAAGTCAATATCTCATCGTGTAAAGGAAGAAAAAGCCTTACAGAATTTTTGTACAGAATTTCATTTGTTTTAAAACAAATGTGTGTCCTTTCGAAATGCACCATTAGCTACAGAATATATTGTAACTTGGGGATGCCCAGGTGGCTCAGTGGGTAAGGAATCCACCTGCAATGCAGGAGATGTGGGTTCAATCCTTGGATCGGGAAGATACCCTGGAGGAGGGCATGGCAATCCACACTAGTATTCCTGTCTGGAGAAACCCATGGACAGAAAACCCTGGCAGCCTACAGTCCACAGAAATGCAAAGAGTTGGGCATGACTGAAGTGACTGAGCATGCACGCACGCATACTGAAGAAAGATATGTATGTACAGAAATTACAAACGCATCTAATTTAGGACTTACCCACCTGAAACATTCCTCCAGAGTTTCAGTTCTGACGCTCGTCCCTCTTTCCTGCATGTGAACTCCAGAGATCTTTGGGCAAGGAGAACAGAATGGAAACCCTCCAGGTATATAGCATAGTGGAAGTAAGCAGGCAGCAAGATTACCCTAGAAAGCCATTCATTATACGTTTTCAATATCCCTTAAAAGGGTTTCCCACCCCTAACTACATATTTATATGTATTTACTTGATAATCAATAAAGAAAAATGGCTGCATTATTCTGATTAAAATATCAACTCTACGTGTTACTATAAGATCACATTTAAGAAGCCAGAAAAGGGGAGATAGCAGTTCAGGCTACCCTCCAGCCCATGATATATGATATTTTCAGGCTGCAAGGAGAATAGACACATTAAGAAAATAGTGCTAATGATATTAAAGTACTTTACAAGGCTTGTTACTAAGAGCTGACAAACCTGTCAAGTGTATAATGTAGGAGGCTATCGTAACGTTCTCAGAAAACCATACCTCTACCCCATTTCACTGCAATCTCCTAATAATGGAGCTGCTATAAATTCTAGCCAGCAATGGGACAGCCATGGCTTCTCACCCCAATGTGAGGACATGATAAATATAAAAGAAAATGGCTGTCAGTTTTGGCGCCCGAACCTTATTACAAAGTCTTAATCTTACTGGCCTCAGCACCTTTTATCACCGCCTTGTTATGAGCTGATGGCTTTTTTATTTGCTAGGAGATGGAGGATGTGTCATTTGATGTCCTTTTATGTAGCCACTGCTCTGTCCTCTCATGAAAAAAAAAACACACACACATTTTATATGTTTATTACAGTAACCGATTAAATGCAAGACTCTCGCTGTTGGCTCAGGTACTGTGGGTTTAGAATTTAACAGACTCTGGATTTAAATACATCATTATGAGTATTTATGTGAATGGAACTCAAATAGGAAATGAATTTTTCTCAGCACGGTAGAGAGTGCATTGCAATATTCCTGCTTGTTTATTCTTGCTATTATTGTTATTGGGATTGGCCAATTTTGGTTCTAAGGTTAGCTGGAAATCCCACCTCTTGCTTTTCTCCTTTCTTTAAACATCTAGCCCAGAGGAAGAAGGCCTTGTAAACACAGTCCAGTTCAAACTAGGCTCGCATTCAGTCAGCTTGATCCTTAAGATGAGATAAATTGCAGTGATCTAAATATTAGTCTAAAAATCTCACAGCTCACTTCCCATCTTCTTCATTTATGGCAAATGAGACTCTCAACTTCACTGGAGACACTGACCCTGCCAGAACCTTTATCCACCGGAAGCGCTGCAAAGCGCCGGCATCAGGTGCTTAAAGAAACCTGTCATTGATGGGCTGGTCTCAGGCTGTGGCCGGAGACTCCATCAGTAGATCTTATCTTCAGTTTGTGTCCATAAAATGTGATGGCTCAAGAGTCTAAACACAAAGAGCCTTATCATGTCTGTTGTGCCTGCCAGCTGAAAATCAACCATCCCTCTCTCACCCCCAGTGGGGAAAGTCGCAGTTTCATTCAAGGATAGGTCTTGCATGGCTGTAGTCTGCAGACGTTGGAGCACATGCTCACCATAGGTTTCTTTTCTCCCAGAGCGTTTGCATTCCAGAGTCAAAGGCCAGGGGTCCCTCGAGATTTATTTCTCTCTGTCTTGTAGGAAATTGCCAAGTTGGTTGCTCTAGTTACTCAGTTCGTGTATCTGTCTCCTAGCTCTGAGGCAGTGTCTATAGGAAGCTGGCAAAACTGGTTTAAAAATAAACATTCAGTTGTATGACTAAGACTTCCTTTAACTACATCCTACCAAATAACTGATCTCACTAAGTTTTTGCCTTATGAGTTATTCATTTTACAAAAGGGACAGAATTAGCTAGCAAACTGGGCCTTATAACAGCACAAGTCACATTCTCTCTTTTAATAAATAATATCTTGAGAAATTGTCTAAGTTACACAAGAATACATTTTGTTCTGGGGTCTAGTTTTAGCCCATGAGAAGGGATGGAAAAGACCTTATGTTCTTTTCTTTGGAAATGAAAGCATTTGAGTACTTGCATTTCCTGAATGCACGTGACACAGGAGAGTTAAAATCTCTTTGAGTATTTTTAGAACCTTGACTTTTCCCTTGAAATGTTCTGTCCAAGGAGTCTTTATGCTTAAAATGCAGCTTGGACATGAGTGGGCACCCAAACCGCCCCTTCTGTGATCATTCCTGAAACAAGCTGTTCGTGATTTGCCACTCTATGAGGAAAAAGCTGATGAAAAACGTAATACATTGGAAAAGGCAAATTGCATGTCTAGAAATTTAATTAAAAAGGAAATAACCCTCCCTGTATAAAGGTTGGCAGTCTCCTGCACAATCCTCTTCATACTCCTCTTCTTCTTTCTCAATCCAAGTACAAAAAGTCCTTACCAATGATATCCACACATGCATATTAATGAGAAAAGGCAGTCTGCTGCAAGTAACACAGAGGTTCTTGGCCCCTGAGAAGAGGTGAACAGGTTAACTGGTCTATAACTTACAGTATCTCCTCTCATTGACTTTCACTCTGCATCCTTCAGCCTGCTCCTGAACGGGTGATGATTTCAAAACCCACACTAATAATCACAGCATTCCCATGTATCTGAATCACATGTTCCAATTTACAAAACTTTTGCAAGTATATTTTTTATGTCATCCTTACCATCACCCTCTAATATGAATGAGTAAACACCAATAGTCTCCTTTATCAGACAAGGGGACTGACGCTAAGTTTGCCAGATAAAACTCAGGATGAGCAGTTCAATTTCAATTTCAAATCAACAATACTTCTTGCATAAGTTATATCCTGATATTTCCTGGATTTTTTTACCCTAAAAAATTATTTCTTATTTATCCTGAATTCAAACTTTACCCAGGCACTCTGGATTTTTATCTGCTAAATACATAAATTTCAACTGAGGTCCAAAGAAGAATTGGACAGTTCATGTAAGTAATAGATGTCAGGGTTGTTCCAAGACATTATAAGAGTCGCAAACTCTAAGATCTGTATATATTGTCTCATTTGTGTGAGGGTATTCTCCCCATTTCCTAGATAAGGAAACTGAGGTCTCAGGGAATAAGCATCTTGCTCAAAGTGGCAGAATAGGGGTACAGTTCCAGACCCACGTTTTTTAAGCACTCCACGGTTTTCAATTCTCTGCCGTGTTTGGGAGCTGGGATTCTGGCTCTTTCTTGTGGAGTCCTCTTTGATTGCATGTTTCAAGCAACTGCTTTGTGGCTTGCATGCCAGATGTTGCAGAGTCCACAAAGGCAGTAGGAGGAAGTCATCCACGGATGCCCAGTGTGCACTGGAGTGTCAACTCCCCTTAGTAGACATTTCTACATGAGATTTTGCACTAAGGGCATCCTCAGTGAACTCCTTGACCCTATCCTGAGAAAGACATCATCAAGTGAAGTCTGACTTGCACCAAATAAGAAGTAAGGCACAGATAAGGGCTCCTTACCATATGCCACTCGTTCACACTCCTATGGAGGTCTTGTGGAGAAAAAAGAGCTGTGGCAGTAGGCTTACTCTGCAGAATCAGAAAGCCCGAACGATCTTCAGTGTGGGCTTCCCTGATGGCTCAGTGAGTAAAGAATCTGCCCGCAATGCAGGAGACACAGGAGACATGGGTTCGATCCCTGGGTTGGGAAGATACCCTGGAGAAAGAAATGATGACCCACTCCATTATTCTTGCCTGAAAAATCTCATGGACAGAGGAGCCTGGCTGGCCACTGTCCATGGGGTCACAAAGAGTCGGGCATGACTGAGCGAATGAGCAAGCACAACACAACAACTTCATATGCAAAACACAAACAAAACAAAACAAAAAAGCCCCAAATCTATAGATAGGATTGTTGGGTCAGAAACCAAATTACTGCCATACATATTATTTCCAAAAGGGGGAAAAAGGTGAAAAGAAGAATGAATTTTAAAAGGCTGAAAACATGTTGCAGTTTTTACATCTGTTCAACATCTCAAAGGTAGACTTAGGAGCTTTTATTTTTTCCTTCAAAGCTTTAGATCCTCTTCCCTGTAAACTGCCAACAGCACACAGTATGGAATCTCTGGATACGCAGAGAAGACACATGAATTGTACTCTTACTGAGCGATCCTTGTACTTATTTATCTGTCAGTATGTCACTGAGCGTTTGAAACATCAACTCTGAGCCAAAGTTTCGGAGGCTCCAGCATGCTTCCCAATGGTTTTACTAAACCATTGGAGCATGTTCTTTCTCTTCTTTCTGTGTAGCTCCCTTTTTAAAATGTCACCGTCTTGATTAATTTTCTGTTCCCTTTCACATTCAGATGACATTTGGAAAACAATCCT
Organism: Okapia johnstoni; assembly: GCA_024291935.2. Classification (NCBI taxonomy): domain Eukaryota; kingdom Metazoa; phylum Chordata; class Mammalia; order Artiodactyla; family Giraffidae; genus Okapia; species Okapia johnstoni. The sequence continues at coordinate 9,834,532 of CM044326.1, forward strand.
CTCTGGAGAACCAACTTCCCCGATTGCTGACCACTCCATGGCACTTGCAGTCAAGATGAAAATTATACTCCCCTCAGAATTTCCACACTCAGAAAAGTGTAAGATGCTTTAATTACCCTGTTGTGAGTACCATGTAACCACATGACTAGCACTATGGTCATGCGTTAATGAAGTGAGAGAACATTGAAAACAACGCTAAATGGTATGTTCGTGGCTTTTTACAAGGATCATTCTCTTCTCCCTATTGTGGGAGCTATAGAATTGAATGCAATTTCTTCTGTGAATGTAAAATAGAACTGTGCTGTAAATATGCAAATCTGGTGAAATATTTTGGAATTTTCACTAGTTGCCCTTACTCCTACCTCCACCCCTCTCAAGGTTATGATTTAACCCTGAGACTGGGATCTGAATAGAGGAGAAAATTTCATGAGGGATGTTACAGAAAAGTGTGATCCTGTAAGGCCAGGGAGGGAAGATGGGAGAGATCAGAGGGAAAGGGGATTGGGCACTGTTATCCTAATCTTCCTGCTTCTAAACAAAAAAAAAAGTGAAAGTGTTAGTCAATCAGTCGTGTCCGTGTCTGACCCTTTGCAACCCCATGGACTGTAGCCTGCCAGGCACCTTTACATGTAAGCCAGAAATGGAAGTTTATATGATAAATGGAGAGGAATATCAAGGATGGAGGTCCTTTGCCCAGCTCAGTGTCTGGACCTGGTAAGAGGTTATTCAGAGCCTTCATATACAGCATCTCAGGGCTGTCATCTCACAGTGAACTCAGTGGTAGCAGAGTTGGAGAGAAGGAGGGCACAGTTTACTTTTCCCACTCTACCTTCCCATACACCTGGAATGGGCCTAATTTAGAGAAGCACCCACGCGCCCCCTGGAGATAGATCGAGGGACAGTCAGCCTGCTGTAGGGCGCTCTGGGATTCCAAGGCAGTGCCGCAACTCTGAAGGACAAGCCATCAGGAGCACAGCCCAGACTCAGGGCCAGATAAATGATGTGACGGCAACTCAGAGGAGCCAGTCACAGCGTGAGAAGGACGGTGTGAGGCGGACTGGGGAGCACCGGGGGCTTGACGAGTCTGAATGAGATAGGCTGCAAGTCAGATCAGACAAAGGGTGCAGACGACACACGCAGCCTTCATACTGAGACTCACCCATGCAGGAAGCAGCCCGGAGCAGCAACTTGGTGAAAGAGGCCAGAGATCCCCTGAGGACGCAGGGACCCCATCTCTCCTTGAACCATGAGAACAGAGACGTGTTTAGACATCAACTCAGAGAAGAGATAGGAGGATGGGGAACCTCCAAATGACTGGAAATTTTATCTAAAGGAGATTACATTGTCTTAAAAAACTCTTCCAACTGTACAGTTAAGTTGAGATCACTTATGCTGTTAGATTGTTCTCCATTGTTGGACCCTTTCCCCTCCATCAAGCAGAGGAAGAAAGGACTCATGAGAAAAATCAAATAAATTAATTCAAAAATAAAATAAGTGTATGAACCTCCACGTGTGTTTGTGCTTAGTCTCTCGGTTGTGTCCATCTCTTTGCAACCCCGTAGACTGCAGCCCACCAGGCTCCTCTGCCGATGGGGATTGTCCAGGCAAGAATACTGGAGTGGGTTGCCATGCCCTCCTCCAGGGGATCTTCCCAACCCAGGGATCGAATCCAGGTCTCCCACATTGCTGACAGATTCTTTACCATCTGAGCCACCAGGAAAGCCCACATGAACTTGCATAGTATTTTGCAAGAAACTGGGTTATACTGTTACATATGTTTATGTGATATGCAAATGTGCATTTCAAAGATCTCAATGCTTTGTGAACCAAGGGTTGACCTACTCAAGGCACACTTGGAGGAAACCAATAATCTAATTAGAAATATTAAGTACCTATGTGAACAAAACAATAAATAGAAACTTTACCAGGTAACATAAAACACTATTTAATCAAATGAAAAGTGGAGATGTATGTTACATACAAATATTCAATATTATGAAGATATATTTTTCTAAGAGTGTCTATAGTTTAAATACAATACAAATCAAAATTGCAGTACAATATTTAATGGCACATGTCATGTTGATGCTTAAGAACATGTACAAAAATAGTCAAGAAAGTTTAGCAAACAAGAGCATAAATGGAACCTTACTTTATTAGATTGCCAACCATACTGCAAACTTATAATAAAACTGTGGTACTGGAAAAGCAATATATATATATATATCAATGGAATATATCAATATCAATATAATATATATATAAATGGAAGAGAAAAATATAAAAAAAAAAGACCCATGTGCATTTGATCATTTATTTATGATGTAGTTTACATTTTATATTCACCTGCTTTCCTAGTGGCTCAGACAGTAAATAATCTACCTGCAATACAGATGACCCTGGTTTGATCCCTGGGGTGGGAAGATTCCCTAGAGAAAGAAATGACAACCCACTCCAGTATTCTTGCCTGGAAAATTCCATGGACAGAGGAGCCTGGATAACTACAGTCCATGGGGTTGCAAAGAGTCACACAAAACTGAGTGACTAACACTTCTGCATACATTTTATATTAATAGGAGAAAGAAAACTGTTTAATTTTTGAACTGAATAATTAATTAGAGCCTTAAGAAAAAAACAAAATTCAAAGTAAACCTCTACTTTACAGCAGAAAAAAAAATCATTATAGGTGTATCAGAGAAGTACATACATTTGAAACCATTAAAATATTAAAAATATTAAAATAAAGTTCTGAGCTACATGTACATGTGCATGAAATGTACTTGTTTGGAAGAATTTAATGTATTAAACTAATACATTATATTAAGAGAACATATGAACATATAAAGAGTTACCACACATCATTAAGATAATACACCTCTTTGATAAGATTCATCAAGTAGAATTGAAATACCTTATTTTCTCTTTGTCTTTAAATATAAAGTATCTAAATAGATTCTATCTTCAAAAGATTAAAACGATCAGGATAACACCTATGTGAGACTCTCCTTTCTCTTTTCACAGACTCCTTATTTCCACCTTCTCCCCCGCCACCAAGAAATATCCCCTTTCTACAGTTTGCTTTGGGTCCTTTCGAGTGCTAGTTTGGCACATTTATATACGGTCCTCTTTGCATGTAAGCATGCCTGCATTACGTGTTGACTTCTGTCTTTTTTCTTCACTTGACATGTCTTGGAGATCTTTCCGCACTAGGCATTTTTAAGGGGTGTCTAGAATCCTATGGCACAGACACATCAAAACTTTGTTGCTGTTGTTGTTTAGTTGCTAAGTAGTGTCTGACTCTTGTGTGACCCTCTGGACTGTAGCCCACCAGGTTCCTCTGTCCATGAGATTTCCCAGGCAAGAATATTGGTGTGGGTGTCCATTTCCTCCTCCAGGGGATCTTTTCAATCCAGGGACTGAACACGCGGCTCCTGCATTGGCAAGAGGATTCTTCACCACCGAACCACTAAGGGAGCCCACCTCAAAACTTGAATAATCACTTACCAACTTCATGAACATTGAGACTATTTGTTGTGCTTTACTATTACTAACAAATCTACTTTGAAAATACTCACGAACAATGTTTCTCTGGCCATGGTAGTAGTTTTTTACAACACATTTCTAGAAGTAAGGTTGCTGGGTCCATTTCCATTTGAGAGTACAAAACTTCCTGCCAATTCCTTTCAACAGTAAAGGAGTATGTATCCTTGCCAAACTCTACTTATTAATATCTTGGTAATTATTATTAAAATAAGAAACAAAAACTGATGTTTCTTTATTTGCTTTTGTCTGGTGACTTGTTTCCTAAACATATTGTTTTATAAATTATGCTATTTTACTGTTTCATACATTTATTGTCTTTTTCCTGATAATTCACTCATCATGATTTGCTCATTCTCCTATGGAATTTCTTACTGATTTGTAAGAACTCTTCATATACTAGAATATTAATATTTTGTTTCAAAGCATTACAAATATTTTCCCACAATGAATTTTCAAAGACAAGTAGGAGTTTATGTCAGGAGTTATGACCAACCTAGACAGCATATTAAAAAGCAGAGACATTACTTTGCCAACAAAAGTCTGTCCAGTCAAGGCTATGGTTTTTCCAGTAGTCATGTATGGAGGTGAGAGTTGGACTATAAACAAAGCTGAACACTGAAGAACTGATGCTTTTGAACTGTGTTGTTGGAGAAGACTCTTGAGAGTCCCTTGGACTGCAAGGAGATCCAACCAGTCCATCCTAAAGGAAATCAGTCCTGAATATTCATTGGAAGGACTGATGCTGAAGCTGAAGCTCCAATACTTTGGCCACCTGATGTGAAGAACTGACTCATTTGAAAAGACCCTGATGCTGGGAAAGATTCAGGGCAGGAGAAGAAGGGGACAACAGAGGATGAGATGGTTGGATGGCATCACTGATTCAATGGACATGAGTTTGAGTAAACTCCAGGAGTTGGTGATGGACAGGGAAGCCTGGTGTGCTGCAATCCATGGGTCGCAAAGAGTCGGACACGACTGAGTGACTGAACTGAACTGGCTGAGGAGTTTATTAGGGGATAAAGTGAGCATATTTAGGCATGAAGAAATATTGATTATTTATTTGAATCGAAGGGTTATATAATACACTTAATTTGTATCAATTCAGGTCAAACATTTTATGTATAGAGACAGTCTTATCAAAATATAAATACAAGAGAGTTCCTTTAGCCATCTCGTACTAGCCAAGTCTTATAAGGTAGAAGAGCATGGCATATGGCTGCCTACACTACACTGTCCACACTATGAAAGGTCTAAACAATCAGACCTACTCAAAAATAATAACTATCATCTGTCTGCCATGTTCTGTATAATTTCTTTCAAGTTGTATATGTGTGTTTTGGGAGAGGGAGGTTTTCTTGAACTGAAAGTGGAAAGGGAACATGGGAAGGTGGTTAAAGCAAGGTGTGTGTGGGCATGCTGCTGACATCTGGAGGGTGGCTGGCATCGCCCATATGGTTCCACACATGTCTTAGCCCTCAAAGATGACATTTTTGAGACCTGTAAGGCCAGTTTGTTCTCTTATATGATATTAAACGACCTGCTAAAACTCAAGAACTGGTAAAGAGGAAGCTTCTTTCCTTCCCACTCCCTCTTTTCTACCTCATATGCCTATAAAGGTAACTGCTTATCCAATAGGATATTAAGAAAAATTAGGTGATCAGATTACTGAATTGATAACCATAGTGATCATATAAGCATAAAAAGGTGACACAGATCCTTTTGTTAACCCATTCAAAAGACGCTTTGTTTTTTCAGTTCAGTCACTCAGTCGTGTCCAACTCTTTGCACCCCCATGGACTGCAGCATGCCAGGCTTCCCTGTCCATCACCAATTCCCAGAGCTTGCTCAAACTCATGTCCATTGAGTCAGTGATGCCATCCAACCATCTCATCCTCTGCCATCCCCTTCTCCTCCTGCCTGCAATCTTTCCTAGCATCAGGGTCATTTCCAATGAGACAGTTCTTCCCATCAGGTGGCCAAAGTATTGGAGATCCCGCTTCAGCATCAGTCCTTCCAATGAATATTCAGGGCTTTCCTTTAGGATTGACTGGTTTGATCTCTTTGCAGTCCAAAGGACTCTCAAGAGTCTTCTCCAACACCACACTTCAAAAGCATCAATTTTTTTCTCTTTTTTTTTAACTTTTTTTTTTTTTAATCATCCACTATGAGTTAGGCAAGTAGTAAAGAGAGGTGGGAGAAGTAAAGAAATTGTTTGCCTTGCCTTCAAGAAGTTGACTTATAGGGACAGGGGCTCTGTCCTTGGCTTAGTCCTGAGTTTGGTTCCAGCTCAGAATATGGCATTTAGCAGGAGGGCTTTAAATATGTGTTTGGTCAGTGGGACTCAGATTTAGGATTTAATGGTCCAGTACAAAAATAAAAACAAAAATAAGTGATAAGTGACACACAATTTACTGTCAATATTCTAATTTAGCAACTAAGTTTATTTAAGAACTATTAATCAGATAGCGATAGTAAATATATATGGACCCAACAGTGGAGCACCTAAATAACTAAAGCAAATATTAACAGAACCAAAAGGAGTCACATTCTTGTATTTCTGCTCTACAATAATAGTAGGAGAATTCAATACAATATTACTATAGTAATAGTAGGGGATTACAATACCCCACTTTCAACTTTGGATAGATCATCCAGACAGAAAATTAATAAGCAAACAGAGTGCTGGAATAATACTATAGACCAAATGTACCTAATAGACACATGCAACTCATTACAACCTGATAGACACATACAGCACATTACATCCAATAGCACCAGAATACACATTCTTCTCAAGCTCACACAGAACATCATCCAGGATAGGTCATATTTTGGAACACAAAACAAGCACTAACAAATTTTAAATGATTGAAATAAAATTTAGGATCTATCTTGACCAAAATAGTAAGAAACTAAAAATCAAAACCAGAAGGAAAACTGCTGCTGCTGCTGCTAAGTCGCGTCAGTCGAGTCTGATTCCGTGCGACCCCATAGACAGCAGCCCACCAGGCTCCCCCGTCCCTGGGATTCTTCAGACAAGAACACTGGAGTGAGTTGCCATGTCTTTCTCCAATGTATGAAAGTGAAAAGGGAAAGTGAAGTCGCTCAGTCGTGTCCAACTCTTAGCGACCCCATGGTCTGCAGCCTACCAGGCTCCTCCGTCCGTGGGATTTTCCAGGCAAGAGTACTGGTGTGGGGTGCCATCGCCTTTGCATGTAAATTAATCTACACACTTCTTAACAGCCAATGAAGAAATCAAAAGAAAAATCAGAAAGTATCTTGACACACATAAAAATGAAAAACACATGAAAACATGTGATAGAGCAGAACTGTATTTAGGGTAAAGTTTATAGAAATAAATACTTACATTAAGAAAAAGAAAATTTTCGTATAAACAATCTACCTTTATACCTCAAGAAATCAAATAGAGAAATAACTAAGCCCAACATTAGCAACAGAAAGGTACAAAAAGATAAGAACACTAATAAAGAAATGAAAACAAGAAAGACAATAGAAAAAAATCAAGGAAACTAGTTTTTTTGAAAGGTAAAGAAAATTGACTAACCTTTAGCTAAGCTAACCAAGAAAAAAGAGAGAATGCTCAAATAAAATTGTAAATAAAATAAGAGAGAATACAACTGACCACAGAAATACAAACCATCAAAAGAGGTTATTATGAACAATGATATACCAAACATTGGATAACTTAGAAGAAATTAATAAATTCCTATATTACACAACCTCCAAATTGAATCAAGAAGAAACAGAAAATCTGAGCAGATCAATCAAGACCACGGAGGTGGAGGCAGTAATTAAAATCCTCCCAAGAAAGGACAGTCCATAACCAGACGGTTTCCCTGGTGAATCTTATTCTAAAGAAGAATTAACATCGATCCTCCTCAAATCCTAACAAAAAAATTGAAGAGACTGGAACACTTTTGAACTCATTTTATGAGGCCAGCATTACCCTGACAGCAAAGACAGGTAAGCACAATATAAAAAAAAAAAACAACTACAGGCCAAAAATCCCTAATGAATATAAGTGAAAAATATTCTGAACAAAATTTTAGCAAATCAAATTCAACTGTACTTTAGAAGGATCATATGCCATGGTTAAATGAGAATGATCCCTGGGATGCCAGTTTGGTTCAATATATGCAAATCAATAAATGTGATATACCATATTAATGGAATGAAGAATAAAAATCACATGATATTCTCAACAGATGTAGGAAGAAACATTTGACAAAATTCAACACCTTCTACGATAAAAGCTTTTAAAAATTGTGAATGGGAAAGTTATACATGAATATATAAAGGCTATATATGACAAACCCACGATGAACAAAATCAATGGTGGAAAGCTGAAAGCTTTTCCTCTAAAATTAAGAATAAGATATGGGTGCTTGCTCTTACCATTCCTATTCAACATAGTACTAGAAATTCAAGTCAGAACACTTAGGCAAGAAAAAAAAGTAAACTCATCCAAATCAGAAAGGAAGAAACAAAATTGTTTCTATTTGTGGATGTTATGATATTATAGATGTAGCAATCCTAAAGATTTCACCAAAAGCTTTTAGAACTAATAAATGATTTCAGTAGTTGAAGGATACAAAATCAGCATTCAAAAATCAGTTGCACTACTACACACTAACAATAAAATATCTGAAAAAGAAATAAAATAACAATTTATAATCATATCAGAAGTGATAAAATACTTAGGAATAAATGTAACTAAGGAGGTGAAAGATCTGTACCTGGAAAACTATGACACTGATGAAAGAAGTTAAAGAAGAAACAAAGGAAAAGATATTTCTCACTCATGTATTGGAAGAGTATTGTTAAACTGGCTGTACTACTCAAAGCCATCTATAGACTGAATAACGTCTCTATCAAAATTCCAATGACATTTTTTACAGAAATAGACGAAACAATCCTAAGATTCATATGGAACCACAGAAGACCCTGAATACTCAAAATACTTTTGAGAAAAAAAGAGCAAAGTTGGAGGCATCCCTCCTCCTAATTTCAAATATGCCAGAAAACAATAGTAATCAAAAGAACGGTAGTGGCATAAAACACACACATGGAGTATAATAGGTAGCACAGAAATAAACTCACAAATAGAGGGCCAATTAATATTTGTAAAGGGAGCCAAAAATACTCAAAGGGGAAAAGACAGTCTTTTCAAGAAGTGATGCTGAAAAAACTAGATACTTACTGCCAGAGAATGAAATTGGATCCCTACCTTATATCACTTTAAAAAAATAATTTGAAATGGATTAAAGACTATAATATACTATCTGAAACTGTAAAAACCCTAAAAGAAAATATGGAGACGCTCCTTGACACTGAGGCTGGCGATGAGTTTTTAGATCATGCCAAAAACACAAACAGAGGCAAAAACATACAAGTGGAACTACATCAGACTGACAAGTTTCTGCACAGCGAAATAAACAACAGAGAGAACAAGCAACCTACTAAATGGCAAAAAAAAAAAAAAAAGAAAAAAAATCTGCATATCAGATATCAGATAAGAGGTTAATATCCCAAATATGTAAGGAACTCATACAACTCAATCGCAAAAAAAAATTCTAAAAATTTAAAAAATTGAGAAGAGGACTTGGGCAGACATTTTTCTAAAGAATGCAGGCAAGCAGACAAGAGACACATGAAAATACAGTGAAAATTACTAATCATCATGGAAATGTGAATGAAAGCCACAATACTATTCCTCCTCACACCTGTTAGAATGGTTAAGTGTGGGTGAGGATGTGCAGAAAAGGGGAACTTGGTACACTGTTGATGGGAAAGTAAACCAGTCCATCCACTTGGAAAATATATGGAATTTTCTCACACAGTTAGAAACAGAACTATCCTATGATCCAGTCACACCAATTCTGAGTTTATATCTGAAGGAAATTAAATTGCCATCTCAAAGAGATAGCTGTGGATTTATGTTCACTGCAGCATGTTTCACAATAGCCAAGGCATAAAATTATGGGGCTTCCCTGTAGCTCAGTTGGTAAAGGATCCGCCTGCAGTGCAAGAGACCCGGATACATTTCCTGGGTCGGGAAGATCCCCTGGAGAAGGAAATGGCAACTTACTCCAGTATTCTTGCCTGGAGAATCCCATGGAAGGAGGATCCTGGCAGGCTGCAGTCCATGGGGTGGCAAGAGTCGGACACAACTTAGCAACTAAACCATCACCACCACCAAGACATAAGATTAATCTAAGTGTTCATCAACAGAAAAATGGATAAAGAAAATGGGATATAATTTGGGCATAAAAATGAAATCCTGTCACTTAAAATGAACTGAATGGACCTTGAGAGCTTTATGATAAATAAAATAAGTGAGACAGAGAAACACAAATTCTGTACACTCTTTCTCATATATGGGATCTAAAATGAAAAGTCAAATTCATAAAAACAGAGTGGAGTACTAGTTGCCAGAGGCTGCAAGGGGTGGGTGGTAGGGAGATGTTGATCAAAGTGAAACATCCAATTGTAAGATAAGTAATACTGGGGATCATATGTACAGCATGGCAACTGTAGTTATCAATATTATATTACTGGCTGGGAAGTTACTAAGAGAGTAAATCTTATGTGCTCTTATAATGCACACACAAAATTTTAGTTATGTGAAAAAATGGATGTGCTGGGTTTCCCTGGTGGCTGAGCAGTAAAGAATCCACCTGCAATGCAGGAAACTTGGGTTCAACTCCTGAGTCAGGAAGATCCCCTGGAGAAGGAAATGGAAACCCACTTCAGTATTCTTGCCTGGGAAATCCCATGACAGAGGAGGCTGGTGGGCTGTGATTAAACAGCAATAATGGATGTGTTAACTAACCTTATTGTGGTAATCGTTTTGCAAGATACATATCAAATCACCACACTGTATACCTTAAACTTACACAAAGTTACATGGCCATTTTTTTCTCAATGTGAATGGAAAGAAAGATAAATTACAAGTTCAAAAAATTAAAAAAAAAAAAAACAACTTGTTCATACAAGAAGGCTAAAAAAAAAAATCACATGGTCATATCAATAGAAGCAGAAAAAACATTGGACAAAATCGAACCCATTTGTGATTTTTAAAAAATCTGAACTAGGAATGGAGAGGAATTTTCTCACCTTCATAAAGGATATTTGCAAAAAAAATCCCTGCAAATATTCCATGTTCACTTTATTTCACTTTGCAGACATTGCATCTTCTACAAATTGAAGAGTTGTGACAGCAAGTGTCAAGGAAATGTATCAGCACCATTTTTCCAACATTTGCTCACTCTGTGTCTCTAGGTCATATCTTGGTAATTCGTGAAACATCTTATACTTTTTCATTAGTATCATATTTATTACTGTTATCTGTAGTCAGTCATCTTTGATGTTGCAATTTTAATTGACCTGGGCTGCCACAAATCATGCCCTTATATATAAGACCAGAAACTTATTAGATAAATGTTGTCTGTATTCTGACTGCTCCACCAACTGGCTGTTCCTCCATCTTTTTCTCTAACTTTGGGCCTCCTTCTAACCTGAGACACAACAATATTAAAATCAGGCTAATTAATAACCTTATAATGGTATTTAAGTGTTCAAGTGAAAGGAACAGTCATATGTCTCTCATTTTATATCAAATGTCTGACTCTTTGCAACCCAGTGGATTGTAGACTTCCAGGCTCCTCTGTCCGTGGAATTCTCCAGGCAAGAATACTGGAGTGGGTAGCTGTTCCTTTCTCCAGGGGATCGTCTCAACCCAGGGATCGAACCCAGGTCTCCCACACAGCAGGCAGATTCTTTTCTGTCTGAGCCACCAGGGAAGTCCAGAAATGATTGAACTTAGTTAGGAAGGCATATAGAAAGCTGAGATAAGCAGAAAGGAAATTAAAATGACCTACTCCAGTGAAGACATGAATGATAAGAAAGCAAACAGCCTTACTGCTGATATGGATTAAGTTTTAGCTGTCTGTAGAGAATACCAAACCAGCCACAACAGTCCCTTCAGCCAAAGCACAATCCATAGCAAGCCCCTAACTCGCTTCAATTCTATCAACACTAAGAGAGGTGAAGAAGCTGCAGAAGAAAAGTTTGAAGCTAGCAGAGGCTGATTCATTATGTTTAAAGAAGAAGCTATCTTCCTAATGTAAAAAAAAACAAGGTTAAGTAGCAACTGCTGATATAAAAGTTGTTACAAGTGATCCAGAAGATCTAGCTAAGAAAATGAATGAAGGTGGCTACACTAAACAACAGCTTTTCAATGCAGCCAAAATATCCTTCTACAGAAAGAAGATGTCATCTAGGACTTCCATAGCTAGAGAGGAGAAATCAGTGCTGAATTCAAAGCTTCAAATTATTGTGGTAATCATTTTGCAAGATACAGTCATATCAAATCATCATACCATATACTTTGAACTTTCACAAAGTTACATGTCAATTTTTTCTCAATGACACTGGAAATAAAGATAAAGTGCAAGGGCAAATTCCAAAAAACTTTTTTTAAAGAAACTATTAATCATACAAGCAGAGTAAGAAAGAAAAAAAAATCACATGGTCATGTCAATAGAAGCAGAAAAAGCATTGGACAAATATCTGCAGGTTTTTTTTGCTGACTCTCCTATTAGGAACTACTGCAGCTGGTGACTAAGTTGAGGCCAATGCTCATTTACCATTCTAAAAATTCTAGGGCCCCTTAAGTATCATGTTAAATCTGTCTGCCTGTGCTCTATAAATGGAACAATAAAGCCTGGATGACAGCACATCTGTTTACAACATGGTTTACTGAATATTTTAAGCCCATTATTGAGATCTACTGCTTAGGGAAGCTAAAAAAAAAAAAAAAAAAAAAAGATTCCTCTCAAAGAATTTTGCTCATGGACAATGCACTTGCTTCCCCAAGAGCTCTGATGGAGATGTACAAAGAGATTAATATTGTTTTCATGGCTGCCCTCACAACATCCATTCTGCAGCCTATGGAATCAAGGAGTCATTTTGACTTTAAAGTCTTATTATTTAAGAAATATATGTGAGGCTATAGCTGCCTTAGATCCTCTGATGGATCTGAGAAAATTCGATTTGAAACATTCTGGATAGGATTCACCATTCTAGTTGCCATTAAAAACTTTTGTCATTCATGGGAAGAGGTCAAAATATCAACATACACAGGGGTATGGAATAAGTTGATGCCCATTTTCATGGATAACTTTGATGTGTTCAGGACTTCAGTGCATATGTGACAGAAATCACAAGAGAACCAGAATTAGAGGTGAAGTCTGAAGATGTGACTCAATTGCAATTTGATGATAAAATTTGAATAGATAATTTGCTCCTTATGGATGAACAAGGGAAATGATCTCTTGCAATAGAGTCTACTCCTGGTGAAGGTGCTAAAAAGATTATTGAAATGACAACAAGGAATTTAGAGTATTACATAACCTTAGTTGACAAAGCAGTAGCAGAGTTTGAAAGGATTGACTCCAATCTTGATGGAAATTCTACTGTAGGTACTGTAGGTAAAACAGCACTGCATGTTACAGAGAAATCTTTCATGAAAGGAAGAGTTGATAAATTCAGCAGAATTTATGGTGTCTCATTTTAAAAACTGCCACAGCCACCTCAACTATGATGTCCTTCAGTAGGTGAATGGATATATAAACTGTGATACATCCAGAGAGTGGAACATTATCCAGCACTAAAAAGAAATGACCTATTAAATTATGAAAAGACACAGAAGAAATTGCAATGCATATTACTAGATGAAAGAAGCCAATTTGAAAAGGATACCTACTGTATGACTCCAACTATGATACAATAAAAAAAAATCAGTGGTCACTAGAGGTGACCATGCGGGGCTCCCCTGGTGGTTCAGTGGTAAAGAGTCTGTCTGCCAATGCAGGAGACATGGGTTTGATCCTTGGGTAAGGAGGATCTTCTGGAGAAGGAAATGATAACCCACTTCAGTATTCTTGCCTGGGAAATCCCATGGACAGAGGAGCCTGATGGGATGCAATCGATAGGGCTGCAAAAGAGTCGGACACGACTTAGTGACTAAACAAGAACAAGGCATGGCCATGGGGCAGAAAGATGAATTGGCAGAGCACAGAGGACCTGAGTGCAGTGAAAGTACTTCATACGATGCTATAACAACAAGTGTCATTATAGATTAGTCTAAATCCATAAACTGTACATCACCTTGGGTGAATGAACTCAAAGATAGATGACAAACTTGGCGATTATGATGTGTCGATAAACAGTAATCCCGGGGAAAAAAAAATACCATTCTGGTGAGTAATGTTGATAATGGGGGCAGCCATGCATGTATGAGCACAGGGGTATAAATCTCTGTTCCTTCTTTTCAACCTTCATAAAACTGTTCCAAAATTTGTCTTTAATTTTTTAAAACTATGATCTACTAGTATCATTATTTTGAAACCTCCTCCAGAATTTGGGCAGATATGGCAAGCTGGCCCCACTCCTAGCCAGTGGCTGATTCAGCTTCTCTTCTTGCCTAAGTTCCTTCTACCGTGTAAAGATTTTGCCAGTACTTCTTTGGATACCAGGCCAGCTCTGCCCATCTCTGCCCACCACCATCGTCAAAGGTGTTCAGACTACTGGACCTGACATCTGAACCCGAAGGATTGAAGAACCAAATTATATAGCTTTTCTTTCTACATTACTAAATATAAATGACACTCTCGGTTAGTCTTCATGGACACAGGACCTATGGAAGACATCTGGAATGATTAACCAAGTTATACGTGAGAGTGTATGCCTTATGATTCAACAAAAGGTGCATTTGTATTATGTGTTCATCTCTAAACAAGATTCATCCAGTTTTTTCTGGCTCAAATCCTGTGTTAACAAACACTGGAACCCACGCCTTCTGTCAATTACAACCTCAGGAAGAAGTTGCGAATTATGAGAGAAAAAAAAACAAAAAAACAAAACTTGGTATTTTATTTCCAATGATAAAAATGCATTTCTTCAAGGAAAAGGGCCAGCACTTAATCAGTGTTTGCCACATGCCATCAAGCTCATTTTCAAAATGGTAATATCTACTTGACAACCAGGGATAAAAGTGATCTTCTTTGAAAACGAGGCCATAATCCAGTTAAAATAAAAATGTCTGATACAAGGTAAGCTTTAATTTAATTTAAGTCTTGGTAAACAGCTTGCCTAAAAATGACTTTTGCAAGTCACGTACAGTTTTTCAATCTGTCATTTTGTATTGACCTTCACAGGCCTGAAAATATATTGCACTGGACTTGTGAAGCTTATGAGAATGATATTAAACTTGGTAATATTTTTAAAATCTTATTTTATATCCACTCTCACTTTTACTTCACTGTGTACAATTCTTGGGAGGAATGATTTTATAGTGTTCTTAGATATCTACCAGTTTTCTTGTTAATTAGAATTTATGGAAGCTGATGTAATAAATCACTGTAAAGGTAGAATGTTTATTCAAGTAAAATGCAGTGAATCACATATCCAAAAGAATAGTCCCCACAATATTTCAATGCTAGGTAGTAGGTTTTGTTTTAAGATTTCAAGAAAGTGTGTTTAAGGCCTAGCACTCAGCTTATCAAAATTTGCATATGCAAGTAGAATTTGGAATAACTTACTTTAATTAAATCTTATTTTGTTGAATATAATTCTTCTATAATATAATCTATTTCTCCTATTTCAATTTTCACTTTTCAGTAATCTCATAATAGAAATGAATCTTCTTTAAGGTGTGGTACCTTTTGCTTTGTTGGCCAATGTGGAGCTCAATTCAGCATCATACATTCATATTTCATACATATTTCACTTTATAGTCAGCAATCCTCCACTAATTTTGGGAATAATCAATTGCTGAGATAATCAGTAACATGCTACATAAAAAAATAACATAAAAACTATATAAATATTAAAATGAAGTTAAGAAAACACTACGTCATGTGGTATGCACAATTAGAATCTTCTAGAAAGGTGGAAAAGTATACACTATAGTACTGTAGTCTTTCTAAGTAAAATTTTTAAAAAACTACAAAGTGCTTTATAATCACAAATAAAATAATAAAACTCTTTTTTGGATGTCATGTCTTTAAATTTCATTTTGATAGACTATGTTAATTACCTAACCATTGATTTGTATTTTATAAAAATGACCCCAAACTGACTTTTTGATAGAGACACTTATAAAAGTAGAAAGGAAAAGATTTTCTATCCTAGAATTCTAGTCCAAGAAGATTACTAGTTAACAGGGTGGCTAAAACAAGAATATTTCAGACTGCAAAGCCTCCCTCCTTTTTATACTTAGCCATAGGGGGATAGGTGCCACATATATAAGAGACTAAAGCAAGAAAAAGAAAGAAAAGAGATACAGTAATAGAAGACCCACCACAGCAGACTGGCAGAGCATAGTTCTGAAGGGAGAGTCCAGAAGGACAGCAGTGCCCAGATGATGAGGGCTGCTGGTCTAGAAGGAGGTAGAAGTTTCCAGAATGAAAGTCTTGAAAAAGTAACTGAAGTATATGAATGTCTTGAGAGGAGACTGCCAGAGAATTTAGTGATGACTTAGTGGTGACTACCTGGAAAGTAAGTAAAAGAACAAAAAAATTAAAAACAAAGGAATTATTAACTCTATGAAAAACAGAAAATGTGTAAGAAAAGGTTTGTTTATTCCCTACCACAGTGCTCAGCAGAATTCATTGGTAATATTACACACTGAATATTAATAAAAAATACAATATGACAGTATTAAGAATATTAAAGACGTAAGTATAGTTGGGAGCTGGAGTGGTAAAGAGAGACAAATCTTCTTCTTCTTTTGTGGAAAGTCCATTGATAATGCCCCAAATTCAAATAACTTTAAGAAGGCGGAGAAGAGGAAGAAATAGTTGTTAAGACATAGCAATACAAGCATGTTGCTTACAGATAGGAAAGTGAATTCTGAAGAAATATAATAGAAATGTTGGAGGCAGCTGCAATTATGAAACGGGAAATGAAGGGTAGAACCAGGAATGGTCATTCTTTAGAGTTGGGAGTCAAATATTTGAAACTACTGCAGGTGTAACTATACTACATATTGTCTGCCTTGTGTATAAATGCATTTTATTTAGGAGAGCAAGGCAGAAAGTCCAAAGTTTAGTCTGTGGAGAATCATCAAATTTCAAGACCTTCAGAATTTTTAATAAGCGATGTTATCGTTCTATCAACAGAATACATGTCCTGTACCAAATGACATAACATCTACTTGCAATTAATATAGACTATGTATCTAACACAGTACACATTTTTAGGTCTCATGTGCATTTTAGCAGTCATTTAGCCCTGAAAATGCAAAAACACGTGAGCCAGGCTCTTCAAACTTGATTTTACTGGCACAGTGGGATCACAATTTTCTGAATAAAATATATAAAAACAAACACCTTGAGGTTTCACGAGTAGAAAACCATCCATACCACAAGGTCGATTTTAATGAAAAAGTCTCAGTGTTATAAAGCTCATAATTTTATTACAGTTGATGTACATTCCAAATGATGTACAATAAACTTTCAACTTCCTTCTTTTATGCATTTAATACAAAAACTAGACTGGAGCTGGTTCATCAGGTACTCATCAGATGGGGATTTAGAGATGAATAATGCAACCAAGGTGTCTGTCTCATGATTCTGCTCACTCATTAAGTATGATATTCTGAAATTCTCAGAAAAATGCTAAAATCCCTTTATTTATGTTTTTATGTTCCTCAGCCAAACAGTGTTCTCAAATTAAGATCACTAGATTGGTTTCTTTAATTAAAGGTTAAAGACCTCTTTCAATTTAGGTGCAGTCGATTAGAGACAGACTATGAGGAAAATGCATGGCTCCATATCCACGAAAAGACTTTCCCCAAGTACTTTAATACATCTTACTTGGAACCTAGAATTCCTTTTCCTCTGGGAATAATACCAGAATGAGAGCAGCTAATACACTGAGTGTGTTTGGTGTTCATGGGAACCTATGGCTTATGTATTTTCTATTGGCAATAATCACATGTGTATATTTGGACATGCAAATATATTCAAATCATGCTTTGTGTCAAAAAAATTGATAGTGTAGTCAATTGGAGTGGTTTAAGTTTTTCTTTTCTTACTTATTTCTAAAGGCACATAGAGCACTAAAAATACAGATGTGTGCCCAGAGGTTCCAGGCAGCTTATGTTTCAGCATGAAATTCAATATTTGATGGTATGTTATTTTCTCATTCCCATCAACATTTTTTGCATGAACTGCATTATGCATAGCCTAGGATTTGGGGAGGAGGTGTACAAATTAAATCTCATTGCTGTGAACAATTTGCTTCCAGGTAAAATGCCAAAAAAAAAAAAAAAAGGACTTTTGCAGTAAAGTCATTTCAATGTAAATCTATTAAAATCTATTGTAATAAAGAGCTTTGAAAAACTAAACTTTTTTAAAACATTATTTTGAACCAAATACAGTATTTCAAAATAAACAAATATGGACAAGCTCTGTCTTGGACATATTACTGCATACATATGACTTTCTTATTTCAAAAGAATGGGACCTTTTTTGTAAGTGTTCTTTTCTAAAATGTGAGAGAACAATGTCCGTTCCAAAGTAGATTTTGCACAGTCTCTGCATTCTCAAAATTATTAACTTGGTGAATCAGTGCATCCCTTCACAGATATTGTGAGGAAGACTGGTCCCACTCCCTGTCCAAAGTTTCACACAAGATTAATCAGTAATTTTTTTATTTTTTAGATGAAATTAATAAACCCAATGCTCAGTTGTCTTATGTAAGATATATGATATAAATAATTATAACCAAAAAAAGTGGTATATTTCATTACAGTTTATACGAAGGAGTTTGGTCCATAGTTCCACCACCCACATGATACACATTTTGAAACTGAACAGTTCTCCTCTCCAAAACCACCATAATAATTTTTTAAATGTATAATTAGAGCACCTGCCTCAAATCCTTTGAAAGGTTTTTAGTTCCTTTCTTGGGAGATGCAATTCTGGCTGTTTCTTTTTTAATCAAAGCTACTTTGCTAAATTGCTTTCCAACCAGACCTCAGAATATTAGCTAAGGCTGGCCCTGGCCTTGTTGCAATTTGAATATTAACAGTCATAGTTTTACAGCCGCTCCGTGTTGAGTAATGCACTGCAACTCCCACAATTCAGCCGTCCTTCCTTCCCTTCCCTGGCTGGCCCTGGCCCTTGGAATGTTTGTGGGGTGTCACCGTGAATGCGCTCGGAGCAGAGTTATATGGCATCATTTGGAGAAACATTGCGTTAATAACCAGAGTTCAAGGGCAAAGGATATAAACGGAGCAAATTACAAGTCTGAACAGATATATAGCTTTTGCTAAAAGGGACATGGGCTGCTACTTTATTTACTGGGCACTGGTTCACTTGTGGAAGGTGCCGGAATGCACGAAGGCATTTTCAAATGATCGCATCACAGTTTAAGTAAACAACAGAAATTTTCAGGCTTGAAAGGATGGCAGTGCAAGAATCACCGGGTCTGAGTCTCCTAATGAGAGAATACGACTTGCTATAAAGTACCTCAAGTTTCCGAGGTAATTTCACAGATGATAATATCATTTTATGTGCCACCATGAAGGTACGGTGGAAGAAGCCCGCTGGAAACCTAAATTCAGTAGATCATTTTAAATTGCAACCTGACTCAATTGTGTCCAAGATTTCTTGCTACGATTATTTTAACCAGGGGTCACCACCTTAGTTCAAAATTAACACCATGAAGGAGTGATTTGTAAAAACACTCTTTTATTTTTATATGTGGGGGCTTCAGGGCTACCCGAAATAATGAAATAAAAATGAAACCAATAATGAAATAAAAAGGGAACCAAAGAATTCAGAATGGAAGCAGAAAGAATTTTTTTTAAAGGACATCTTTGTTAATAATCAAAAAAGAAATAATTTTCACTTTCTAATTACCAAATATTTTAATTAATATTCTGAATAATACTGAGTGTACTGTAAAATATGTGGCCTAATATTTCCCTATTGGTAGGATGAAAGGCTACTTTTTTTTTTTTTTAGCAAAATAGCTTGGAAACTGTTATGAAACTATCAAAATGTCCATAAAGCATGGCTTATTTACTCCATTAAAATTTATTTGAAATAAATAAATTCAAACATGAAAATTTTTCCTTGAGATGTCCCTTACTGTAGTATTTACTTTACTGAAATCTAGAAGCAACCTGAATATCCAACAATGGGGAAATGGTTAAGGAAATTACTACATATGCTCCATAAAATATACTATTATTAAAACTGATAAATAGGGTTATTCTCTACTACCAATAATTAAAAAAAAAAAACTATTTTGACATTATACAAAACACCCCCACAGGATTCAAATGTACTCTTTTATAAAAGTATTTAAGCATCCAGAAAAATAATTTTTTAAAATGCATGGATTTATGTGTGTACTTGTTTCTTTTCTTTTTCAGTATATACTATCAGTGTTGGCCGGATGGGATTATTAGGTTTCCTTTAATTTTTTTTTCCTGTTTTCTAAACTTAGAGCATTAAAATATAGCATTTAAAAGAGAAATGAATGCAAGTTCTTTCTCCCCTGATCACTTTTCAACCACAGTGAGATAAAGGTACATCTTTGTGACATGGTTCAGTCTCACTTACTGCTATTTTAAACGTGGCTTTCATTTTGTTAGTGGTGTAGTGGGGAGACAGAGGGGGTTGGTGACTGCTCTAAAGCACAATTAGAACATTTCCCTCACACACACACACACACACACACACACACACACACACACACACACACACACACACACACACACATATATGCATATATATATATATACGTATGTATAAAGCCACTATATTCTCTAAACTCTTTTGCTCTCAGAGGTGACTGCATCAGCGTTCAGCCAGGACTGCCTTATTCCTGGACAAGAGATGTATTACCTTCAGCTCGCCGCTTGTACAGGAGGAAATGCTCACGGTGAACCGACCTGTCCTTCAGTTGCCAAAGAGCCCGGATGATACAATAGCTCTCTACCAGTCCCATCTCCATGATGCTTCACGATATATTTTTTCCTGTTAACCCGTCTGTCTGCTTCAACCCTCGCTCTCAACCTAATGAGTTTTAAAAAGGACACTTCTTAAACCGAATTGCCTAAAACCGCTTGCTGTCATGTTTTTGCAAGGATAAACAAAACATATTCAAATTGCTCGTGACTTTTAAACACGTAAGAGCCAGACAAATTATGAAAATTTTACACATTCTAATCTGCAGATATCTCTAGAACACATCTTTCTATCTCATTTTGTTCTTTTTGAAATTAAGTTCTATTAAACATTTAATATCCAATTGTCTTATCCTGCACAGACCATCTAAAGTGCATCCCCCTCCACAATTTTTTTAAACGTATTTTCAATGATTTTGCTATTTCCTGAGATGAAAGGATGCAACTGTTCAGGTCTGATTTCATACTGCTTCTCAGATCCTGATAGAACATCATTCACAGACACGACAAACAGGAGTTAGAAGCTCTTTGGGAAGGGGAGGCTTAGGCGGTTGTTCGGATGGCAAAGTGATTTGTTAAACGTCAGTCCAAAATTCTGCGAGGTTCTTGGCTCTCCACTTTCCCAGAGCGCGTTTAGCTTTCTCCCAGAGATGGAATAGAAACTCATCCTCAAAATCTAAACGTTCCCAGCCGGGTCCTTTTGTGCCTGCGTCTCGCTCTCCCGGCTCGGGCGGGAGGCTCGGGGCTTGTGAGTTTTTACCTTCCGCGCGCCCCGCCCCTCGGACCTGGGCCGGGAGACAGGCCATCCATCACCCACCCCCCTCCCGCCCGGCTCGCCGCCGCGGCCAGTCGGGCGGCAGGTGGGGCCACCACACCTGCGGGACCGCCCGCCCCATCCCTCCTCTACCCTCCGCTCGCCTCCGGGGCTGGCGGTGCCCGTGGGAAGCCCCGCTTTCTCCGAGGCCAGGACTGGACAGGTGCGCTCAGGTGACCGGGCGGAGTCCGCAGGATCGCGGGGCGATTCCTTTTCGCAGACACCTGCTTTGGATCTTGTGTGTGGACCCACGGGCCCTTACTGCGGTTTTAGTCTCGCCAAACCGGAAGAATCCTGATGCTTACCTTTGGGAAGGAAGAGGCAGTGACAACACATGCAAGTGATAAAGGTCTTTGCCTCTGGTCTGTTTGTGATAGTATGACCAGGGATGGAGTTCGCCAGCCGAGTCTGAATTCGGCATGTCCTCTTGCACACTTCAGACAATGCCTCACCAAGATCTAACTGGACAATATTAACACTGCACTAATAGCTAGTCTCCATACGGTGCCCAAATCTAAGCCATATCTTAAGAGTCACGAGAACAGATTGCAACAGTGGAGAGAAAGAGCTGAACCTCAAATCACAGGAAGTCTTCCTTTTCCAAATAGGCAAAATAATTGTATCGCAAGCACCTTGCTTTTGGAATTCTGAGTTCCTAGGCTGCTCTGTGGAGGCAGCTACAATTAGTCCTGCTAATGTGGTACAGACTTTGTAACAGGACTCTGTAACTCTTTCTGGTATAAAGGATCCAAAACTTCTACTTTATCATGTAATTTGAGAACAATTGAGGACAAGCAGAATCGGACAGCCTCCCCTCAGCAGTGTCTATATAGTTGTCAATTACAACCAGGCAAGGCTTTGGAACAGAACAGACTCTGCTGCTGGTAACATCAGCACGTCAAGGTTTCTCAAAGAAAGCATATCTTTTAAAAACAAAAAAAGCAACCACAGCAGCAAGCATCACCCCAATCCTCTACCCCTGTCTTGCTTCTGAATCATAAATCATGAAATAGAGAGTGAGCAGTGACTCCAGCCTTCCTGCCTTTAGCAACTGGAACTGATAATGCCAAAAAGGAAGAGAAACAAACATTTGCGCTATATCGCTGTTGGGGGAGGGTGCCTGTGGGAAGTTCCAGGTTCACCATTTGTTAGAGACCTCCCCAGGTAGGAAGGGTCTCTCTTCAAAGTTAGTGGTTCTCAAACCCGGCTTCACAAGAGACTCACCTTGGAGTTTTTAAGAAAATACAGGTGTTTCCAGGGTCTTCTAGTTTATAGTCTATGGGAACTTGAATTTGTATCCTACTGTTGCGTGAAAATTGTCTACATTTTAATTATGTTGAATCGGTTCAAAATAAAAAGATGCAAGCTTTCAGTTACAAGATAAATAAATACTAGTGATGTAGCATATGCACGATGATGCTTATATAGTTAAAGCTGCCCTATAATGGATATGAAAGTTTAGAGAATAAATCTCGAATTCTCATTACAAGGAAAAAAAAATATTTTTTTGTATCTATGTGAGATGATGGATGCTCACTAAACTTACCATGGTAATCATTTCATGATGTATATAAATGAAATCATTATGCTTGTACTTTAAACCTGTACAGTGATGTATGTCAATTTTATCTCAATAAAACTGGGGGAAAAAAGAAAATACCAGTGCCCAGAGCAACATTCTGATTCTCGTGGTCTTGGGTGTGGTCTGGATAGAAGTACTCTGGAAAACCTTTCCTGTCATTGGAATGCGCAGCCCTCCAGCTGCACATTCCAATTTTGTTCTGTTTTATGGGATATATGAATGGGAGTCATGGGGGTATTGTTCTCTTCTGTTTCGTGGGATGCAAATGTCCCCTCTCCTTCACCCTTTACTCTTCCCTCTAAACAGAGCACAGAACCCACAGTGGATAAACAAAGTCTCTTTTCTTTGTGAATTAGAAAAGAATAGTGAAATACAGTTGACTTATAATATTGTGTTAATTTCAGATACACACATATATTCTTTCTTTACATTCTCTTCCTTTATAGGTTATTACAAGTTATTGAGTATAGTTTTTCCTTATCCTTAGCTTGCTCCTATTCACATTCTGGTCTATTCATTCTAGATACTAAAAATATATCATTGTGTTGTGAGTGTTTACTCACTAAGTCATGTCTGACTCCTTGCGACTCCGTGGACTGCAGCATGCAATCTTCCCTGTCCTTCCCCATCTCCCAGAGTTTGCTCAAATTCATTTCCATTGAGTTGGTGATGCTGTGTAACTATTTCACCCTCTGCCACCCTCTTCTCCTTTTGCCTTCAATATATCATTACTCATTTTCATACCTTGATATTAATAGAAGTTGTTTTTGCTATTGATAGTTGCATGTTTTCAGTATTGACTGGAGTGGGGGGATTTTTACTGAGGGATTCTGAACTCTTTTTTCTTAGAAAGTTCCACCTTGAGCTTGTGGCTTTTTATTCATCGGCTTCAGGCCCACTTTAAGCTTCCCCAAGTCACACTCCGATGTCTGGATCCACATTTTGTATGATCACAGCATCCTTCCTGTTCACCAAAGTGGAACTGGAGTTTCTCTTTCCCTGGATTTTCCGTGCACTCTGTGGCCAGCAGTGCCGCAATGCTGGATTATGTTGTACACTTTTCCTTGAGAGATAGATGATCTGTTCTTTGATTAGACACTCTGACCTTTTACGGGTGTTGATCATTGATCTTGATCTGGGCTGGAGAGAAAGCTCTTGACTCTGAAAAGTTCCTCTGCTGCCAACACCGGAGGGAAATTCAATTTCTGCATTCACATACCCACGGCAGTGGGATTTCTCTTCAATTAGGATTTCTCTCGTTATTATTTTACTTTTATTAAGCAAGCTGCAGCCTCCGTTTCCCAGCTCTGGCTTTTAGTTACAGTAATCAATTTTTCAGTGTAACTGGCTGTAATTGTTGGCTTGGATATTGAGCTTTCATGGGCTTAGACATAGGGTGTTCCCATGAAGGGTCTTCTCCATACCTCGTAGACAGATGGATAATAATACCATACATTAATACCTCCACATTGGTTTATGTGTGTTTGACCACAGTGCAAGCATCATTATTTTTGCCCAGTAAAAGCTATTAGAGATCTATTTGGTAGGTTTTACGATCAATAGCTCCTGTGATATTTGTGTTGCAGCCACAGAATAATCAATTGAAGGTCATATAAAGTAAATTACCATCCTCCTATAATGATTCTTTTTTCTGGATGAGAATTGGGTTTTATTATTTCATCAGGAGCCTCTCTCGATGCATGCTCTGTCTGTTTGAGAAAGAGAGAGAGAAAAGTTGTGAGCGTATTTTGAACACAATATTAATATCCATTACTAGAATTTATGTTATCGGATTATTGAATTAGTGGATTCACACTGGAATTCCTTCCAAACCCTTTCTTATGGACTCAGTGCCACAGTTAATAATAGGCAGGAGCACACAGATGTCTTTTGATACATGGTGGAGTGAGTCACTTGGCAAAAGTCAATCTTTGTAGCTGTCTCTTTAAAGCAAATTTAGAGTTGGTTAAGTGTGTTCTATTGACAGGGGGCCTGAATTTCTCTCTTCAAACCCTTTTGGAGACTGACTGGTCAACTAACCAGGGGATGGAGGCCAGAAGGATGAATATACTGGTTCACCGTCCACTGGTACCTCAAGGTACACCCGAGATCAAAGTGAAGTGGGGCAAGGGCGCTGTACCTGCTTTCCCGGTGGGGGCGGGGGTGGGGGGCTTCTCCCTCTGCTGAGATGCCTAAGCTGGATTTCCGACTCGCGTTGTGAGCCAGAGTGATGGCCCTGCCTCTAGGAAAGATTGCAATTTGCCAACTTGAGGTGTACGATCCCCCAGCTGTCTTAAAGGGACCCATTTTCGGAGTTCAGTCTTTCTTTTTGTGGGTGCAATCAGTGTGCACTGAAAAACTGCAGCCACAGTTGGGTAACTGCAGCCTCAACAGGCCACCAGGGGCCTCTTTGCTCCAAATTTTGTACCTGCAACTAATTGCACTTACAGAAAATGGGAGTGTGGCAGGAGATTTTTTAAAAATTTGGGCCAGTAAATTCTCCATGGAGGGACTAGGCGAGGAGAGAGACAATTACTCACTTGCTTAAAGACAAAGGCAAATAGAGGCATCATTTGCTTTATATGCTTCATCCAGCCTGGAGTGCAGGGCTTGGGAGCCAAATACCAGGTTCCACGAGTACCCTGATCATTTGGGACACGACCCATCTGTGACATTTCACAAACGTACCAGAAATCATTTGTTGAAAAGTACAGTGGAAAAGACACTGGTGAGTTTAAGGCTACGTGCTTCATGCTAGGTTGCTTCAGTCATGTCCAATTCTTTGTGACCCTATTAATTGTAGCCCACCAGGCTCCTCTGTTCGTGGGATTCTCCAGGCAATAATACGGAGTACATTGCCATGCCCTCCTCGAGGGGAATCTTCCCGACCCAAGGATTGAACCCATGTCTCCTACATTTCCTACATTGGCAGGTGGGTTCTTTACCAGTAGCACCAACTGGGAAGCCTGTTAAGACAATAACTTTTGTGATAAATTAATGTTTTTTTTTAAAAATTGGAAAAGACTCCTTTGAAGAAAGGTTTATTAGGGATATTACTTTTCATTTGCTTTGGGGACAATTAATTCAGAAATTAAGATTAGTAGTGCCTCTAGATTTTAATCAAATGTTAAATTAACAGATATTTTCAATTTATATAAATATAATATATATTTATGTACTTATATATATGTATATATATTTGCATTCAGTTCGGTCTCTCATTCGTGTCCAACTCTTTGTGACCCCATGGATTGCAGCATGCCAGTCTTCCCTGTCCATCATCAACTCCCGGAGTTTTCTCAAACTCATGTTCGAATCAGTGATGCCATCCAACCATCTCATCCTCTGTCATCCCCTTCTCCTCCTGCCTTCAATGTTTCCCAGCATCAGGGTCTTTTCAAATGAGTCAGTTCTTCACATCAGGTGGCCACATATTGGAGTTTCAGCTTCAACATCAGTCCTTGCAATGAATATTCAGGACTGATTTCCTTTAGGAGGGACTGGTTGGATCCCCTTGCTGTATAAGGAACTCTCAAGAGTCTTCTCCAACACCACAGTTCAAAAGCATCAATTCTTCGGTGCTCAGTTTTCTTTATAGTCCAACTCTCACATCAATACATGACTCCTGGAAAAACCATAGCTTTGACTAGATGGACCTTTGTCAGCAAAGTATACATATATTCGTGCATACAAATATAAATATATTAATGTACTTATATTCACCTCCTGTGCTGTGCTAAGTCACTTAAGTCATGTCCAACTCTTTGTGACCCCATGGACTGTAACCCGCCAGTCTCCTCTGTCCATGGAATTCTCTAGGCAAGAATACTGGAGTGGGTTGCCATGCCCTCCTCCAGGGGATCTTCTTGACCCAGGGATCAAACCTCAATCTCTTTGGTCTCCTGCATTATGGGTAAGTTCTTTACTGCTGAGTCACTGGACCATGTACTTATATATATCATATATTCAGGTATTTATGTATTAATGTATTTATATCTGTATTAATGTCTTTATATATGCATTTATACAAATTATACCTGAATGTCTTTATACACATATGTATACACAGGCATACATACAAACACAGATATTTCAAATACACATGCATATTTTATTTACCTTTTTTTATGAGCCCCAGAAAAGAGGGGCTCATAATCTTCATTCTGAGTCACTTCCATATCCTTGTGACTTTGTGTGGAGAGGCTGTGGAGCTGTGTCACATGGACCTCATCCTACCATCTCTTCTGTATAAAGTAGCAACAATCAAGCTGAGCTTGAAATCAAGAACTTATTTTCCACCTTTTGTAGATGATCATAAATTAAACATATATTCTGGAAACCAGAAATGAAATACAAATCTTATTGGAAATTTTACATACTCTTCCAACAGAAATAGTTTAAGATATAATTTTATCCCAATGACAGATTTAATAGCAAACAAATCAGGAACAGGTCTCAGTAGTTCTTACAGTTCCCAGGAAATTGATCAGAAATAGTATAGTAAGTAATGGTTGTTCAGTCGCTAAACCGTCTCCCACTCTGCTACTCCATGGATGGCAACACACCAGGCCTTCCTGTCCTTCACTCTCTCCCTGAATTTGCTCAGATTCGTGTCCATTGAGTCGATGATGCTACCTAACCATTTCATCCTCTGCTGCCCACTTCTTTTGCTTGCATCTTTCCCAGCATCAGGGTCTTTTTCAGTGAGTCAGTTCTTCCCATCAGGTGGACAAAGTATTGCAGCTTCAGCTTCAGTATCAGTCCTTCCAATGAATCTTCAGGGTTGGTTGGTTTCCTTTAGGATTGACTGGCTTGATCTCCTTGCAGTCCAAGGGATTCTCAAGAGTCTTCTCCATCACCAGTATGGTACCAGTATAGTAGTAGCAGTAGTTACAAAGTAAGGAAGCCCAAGATACCATGACAGACTACTCTTGGATTGAGATGATTAAAGGTCAGGAATTGTCCCTCGTCCCTTTCAGTTTACCTACTGTCTTCATATTACAACTTGAGAATAAATCATATTTTGATGGTTTTTTTCCTACAGAATAATGTCAAAAAGAATTGCTAGGTTCTCCCAAAAGTTTACTTTGAAAATTGACTTTTAATGTAAATCTAAAATCCGACAACACAGCGCTGAGTGTATCTTGGTAGCAATAATGGCATTTGATTTCATCTAGGTGTGACAGCCTGGGGATTTAGTTTCGTAAGAAAATGCCTTCAAGAGCCAAGTTGCCACTGAAAACACAAATTAACCCTCAAGCAGCTTGTTAAGGGCCACCCAGTCTGCACGAGGACTGGAACTTTCCAGATCTCAGAGTGGTCTTTTCATCTTTCTGCATCTTTTCATGGCACCTTATAAAATGAAGCCTCCACCGTGGCCCCTTGGAGAGTTAAACCTCTCCATTTGCCCTTAGTCCTTCATTTCTAAAGGGGATGGAGAACTTGGAGAGGATTCAGAGAAGAGGAACCCAAACAGTTTTTGTGATGAAACATTGAGACACGTTTAGAGAAGTCTTTATTTTACAGAGGAGGAAGGTCAACATGAGAGTATGAAATGATCTATGAGGAAATTGCAGGACTTTTTCTTCAGGGGTAATATAGTAACAATTTGGGAAATGGGTTTAAATTAGGGACAATTCCATACATACAGAAAAACATCTTCTGAACTGTTGATAGTTTAAAAAAATAGTTTTAACGAACAACAGAGATGCTGCAAAATATCAATCCTTATAATTAAAAGTGCTCATGCAAATGAAGCATTAAATAAATAAGAAGCTGTTATTAGAACTGATTGATGATGATAATGCCGGTGATCATTAGAATCACTTCCTTCCAAGTTTCTGTAACAACTTCCCACTCTCTTAGTCACTTAGTACTTGTCTTGCCAAACCCCAACCTTGGATTAAATCAACATCTGTCTTCTCCACAGTTGTGCCAGCAGCTTCATTTAGCTAGTGTGGTCTGACCTTGCCTGGATCACCTTGGTTTGACTCTTAAGTATAAAATCCTGAGCCTCAGATGAGCTCTTAGTGCTGCCCTGAGGTTCTGTTGAGTCTACCTGCTAAGTTGGACCTCCAAGACAAAAAACAGTTCCATGCCTTCTTCTTTCTCCTGAAACTTCTAATGTAAGCTGACCTTGCTTCAAAAGGCAACTGGAAAATAGGTGCCATCAGTTAGGAATTTCTCATCTTTTACATAACTTTCAGTAGTAAAACTCACTCACATCTGCACTGTCTTATCTTTTCCCTTTAAAATTCCAACCGAAGATAGGTGCCTTCTGTTTTCAAAGCCCCATGACCTGGGTTCTGAATCCTAACCTCTCCTCCCTTTCGAGGATTTGTGATCTTTGGTTCACCAATCTCCTGAATCCAGCACTCCTTTACTGGATCAGCTTACAAACTAAACAGTTGTTGACCTGAAACAAATAGTCCACCAGATATTTCTCTAGCAAAGACTGGGTTTATTTGGGTTCAGCGGGAAAATGCAGTTCAGATTCTGCAACCACGATGAGCTGCCTCCCCTGCAGAGTAAGAGAAGGAGAAGGCTTTCATAGAGAAGAGAAGGAAGTTGAGAGGATTATGATGAATGGAGAGTCCATGATTTTTTATCCACGGAGGCTTTGTCAGGAAGAAGTCTTTGTTTTTTGTGTGTGTTCATTCTAAGTCTCTTCAGTCATGTCTGACTCTGCGACCCTATGGACTGTAGTCTGCCAGGCTCCTCTGTCCATGGGATTCTCCAGGCAAGAATACTGGAGTGGGTTGCCATGCCCTCCTCCAGGGAATCTTCCCAACTCAAGGATCGAACTCACATCTCTTATGTCTCCTGCACTGGTAAGCGAGTTCTTTACCACTAGTGCCGCCCGGGAAAGCCCATACTTTGCAGAGTGGTATCTAAATCATTTGGGGAAAAAAAATAAATCATTTGGAAAGCTAATCTGATTTGAATGTTTCATTAATTATCACCTAACAATTGTTCTGACTTTTGAGAAACGCACATGCTGCTTCCAAGAGTCTCCTCTGTTCTTTCCTTTCTTCATCCTCCTAATATGGTCTGTACACCTTGTCAAGAAACATTTACAGTAAAAGAGTCTGCTGCATAAAACTGTATTGATAATAATAGTCATATTTCAGAAAATACTCAATTTCTTTCACTTAGCTTGTTTAAAACTGAAACAGGTCTGAAAAGGTGGCTGAAGTATCAGACAAAAGTCGTCCTGGGTGTCTGTAAGTTTCCCAATTTTTTTTGAGAAGAGGGAAGGGAGTGAAACAGGAAAGGGAGGTGATCCTAAGAGAATCGCTAGGAAGAAAGTGACGAGTGCACACCTAAAACAGCAAGCATTGGCAGGTCATGGTCTTCAGCTCGAAGAAGAGAAGGTTCACCTGTGTGTCTCCCAGCTCAGTACCTCAGAGCATGAGGGCTCCCCCTTCTGGTCTCCAACTCTATTTAACTGATTTCCCAATTGAACTAAGCTTTCTGTTTATTTCTGGGCTTTCCAGGCAGCTCAGATGGTAAAGAATCTGCCTGCAATGTAGGAGATCCAGGTTTGATCCCTGGGTCAGAAAGATCCTCTAGAGAAGGAAATGGCTACTCACTCCAATATTCTTGCCTAGAGAATTCCACAGAGAGTACAGTCCGTGGGTTTGCAGAAAGTCGAACACAACTGAGCAACTAACACTTTCTGTTCATTAATTTTTTACACAGTTATAACTGTGTAACACCTAAATAAAACAAAACAAGAAAAAAAACTAAGAAAAATCAAACAGTATCTCTGGTTAAGGATGATAGTTGGTCTTCAATATCCATTGCCCCCTTCTTCTTTCATTAAAGAACCTATGCTTTTAGTTGACCCCATCAACACCTGAAATAGGCAACATCTCCCAGACCCTTGCACTCAGGTGTGGCCATGCAAAGAGTAAGCAGATGTAAGAAGCATCGTCCAAATGAGAGGACCTGAGCACTTCGTCGCTTCCTCCCATGCTGATGTTAGCCTAGCTATACAATAGAAGGGTTTGGGCCCCTGGGCATAGGTTCTTTAATCAAAGGAAAAGGGGGCAATGGATACTGAAGACCAACTATTATCCTTTCATACAGATACTGTTTTATTTTTGTTAGTTTCTTGCTTTTTTTGTTTGTTTGTTTGTTTTGTTTTACTTAGGACTTGGACCCCTGATGTGATGTTTGGGGAGACACCATAGCAGCCCTGAACTTCTTACTGCTCAAAGTAAGAAGGGGATGACAGAGGATGAGATGGTTGGATGGCATCACCAACTCAATGGACGTAAGTTTGAGCAAACTCCAGGAGATAGTGAAGGACAGGGAAGCCTGGTGGGCTGCAGTCCATGGGGTCGCGAAGAGTCGGACACGACTGAGCGACTTCACTTTCACTTCTCACTTTCATGCACTGGAGAAGGAAATGGCAACCCCCTCCAGTGTTCTTGCCCGGAGAATCCCAGAGACGGGAGCCTGGTGGGCTTCAGTCTATGGGGTTGCACGGAGTCGGACACGACTGACGTGACTTAGCAACAGTAGCAGCAGCTCTGGTCACTATTTCTCAGCCTCCTTTGCAAACCTCTATTTTGATGCCTTTTCCACCACTTTTCCTTGGTCAGGCCTTTTAAACACAATGTGTCCAAAAGCAAACTCTTGATTCTCAACCTCCCAAATTTGTTCCTTCCTCAGTCTTTCTCATCTTACTAAATCAATAGTAAACTCTCTAACTAGAACGTGGGAGTCATTTTGATTCCTCTCTTTCCCTCACTCTTCAAAACCCAAATTTCAAAGTAACAGTGTTTAGATCTACCTCAAACATTCAAATCACAGGCATCTATTTCTGTCCATCTTTTCTTCAAGCATCCTCTCATCCAAGACAGCATCATCTCGCTCCTGGGCTGTGGAACAGCAACTGATCTGATTTTCCTAATTTCTCTCTTACTTCGTTCAGTCTCAGGTTAGTCTAAAAAAAAATGAAGCATACCACCCAGTTCTCCAAACTCTGCAGAAGTTTGAAATGATACTAAGGACAGAATTTGGCTTATAACATGGATCATATGCCCTGTAAAACATTGTTCCCAGCCACATGAACTTGTTTTTAGTTCCTCAGGTAAACCAAAGTTTTTCTCTTCCCAGAACTTTGATACCACACTTACCACACTTACAATGCTCCTGACACCAGATGTGTGGGGTTTTTCCTACACCAAATACTCTCTGTGACACCAACTGCATGCCCTATAATTTAACTCTGATGTTACCTACATGGGGCTTCCCTTGTGGCTCAGCTGGTAAAGAATCCACCTGCAATGTGAGAGACCTGGGTTCAATCCCTGGGCTGGGAAGATCCCCTGGAGAAGTGAAAGGCTCCCCATTCCAATATTCTGGCCTGGAGAATTCCAAGGACTACACAGTTCATGGGGTCACAAAGAGCTGGACCGACTGAGTGACTTTCACTTTCACTTATCTACGTGACAGAAGCTTCAGATCCCACAGATGATGGTTTCAGTCCCACAAGGCTGCCCCCGTGCCCCACTCTAGATGCCATTTGCAAATTCACATTGTCACCTGTGCTTCTGACCCACCACCTATTAATCCAAAGTTTTGATAATATCCTCCTCGGGTTCAGTTTGTCTGCTAGAGGGGTTCATGTGTGCGTGCCTGCTAAGTCGCTTCAGACCCCAGGAACTGTAGCCCACCAGGCTCATCTGTCCTTGGGATTCTCCAGGCAAGAATACTGCGGTGGGTTTCTATTCCCTTCTCCAGGAGAGGGGCTCAAAGACCTCAGGAAAGCAGTTTGCTTACCATTTACTGTTTATTATAAAAGAAGGTGATAAAGATCCAGCCTCCCTTTCTTGTAACTGTCACCAAAGGTTGAAGAAAAGACCTAGTGAGCTTTTGTAAACTTGCCAGTGACTGAGCAAATTCTATATGAATTTAACTCTGAAAGTGAAAGTCACTCAGTCGTGTCCAACTCTTTGCGACCCCATGGACTATACAGTCCATGGGATTTTCCAGGCCAAAATATTGGAGTGGGTAGTCTTTCCCTTCTCCAAGGGCTCTTCCCAACTCAGGGATCGAACTCAGGTCTCCCACATTGCAGGTGGATTCTTTACCAGCTGAGTCACAAGGGAAGCCCAAGAATATTGGGGTGGTTAGTCTAGCCCTTCTCCAGTGGATCTTCCTGACCCAGGAATTTAACTGGAGTCTCCTACATTGCAGGCAAATTCTTTACCAACTGAGCTTTGAGAGAAGCCTGAATTTAACTATAGTAAGCTGATTAACTGGTTTCCCAGGTGGCACTAGTGGTAAAGAACCCACTTGCCAATGCAGGAGGTGCAAGAGACAGGGTTCAATCCCTGGGTCAGGAAGATCCCCTGGAAGGGGGCATGGCAACCCACTTAAGCACTGCTGCCTGGAAAATCCCATGGACAGAGAAGCCTGGTGGGCTATGGTCCATGGGGTCACAAAGAGTCGGACATGACTGAAGCAACTTGGCCCACGTGCAGGCTGAATAATAGTCCTCCAAAGATGTCCACGTCCTAATTTTACAAGCTCATGGACATAGTCTTTTATGTGGGAAAAGGTAACTTTGGAGATATTATTAAGGTCCCTGAGATGGGGAGATTATTCTGAATCATCCAATGTAATCACAAGGAATAAGAGAGACAGTAGGGTCAGAAGTAGAGAAAGAGATACAGCTGAAGCAGAGGCTAGAGTGACGTGGGGCCACAGGCACAAGGACCAGGCAGCTTCTAGAAGCTGGAGAAGGCGAGGGAGCAGACTGTCCCCTCGTCTTCAGGAAGAGTACAGCCTTGCTAACCTGCTTTAGACTCCTGACCTCCTGAGCTATAACGTGCTGACCTCCTAAGCTATAAGCTACATGTGTGTTGTTATTTGGTCACTGAGTCATGCCTGACCCTTTTGAGACCCCCGTGGACAATAGCCTGCCAGGTTCTTCTGACCACGGGATTTCCCAGGCAAGAGTACTGGAGTAGGTTGCCATTTCCTTTATATCTTAAGGAGTATTATTGAGAGTAATAACATATATTTTGGGATCTGTGTAAGTGGCGGCTATTTGAGAAAAATTAAGTGAACTTAATAAAATTAAGAAATTCCAAATTTTGAGCCTTTGCATAATATCTAACTGAGATGTATCATACCAGTTAAACAAACCACACTAAAACTGGAATTGGAGAATTAAAGCCATAATTGATAGCAGCAAAGGGTAGATATCATATTGAAAATAAGTAAATACAGAAAACTCTATGAGTGATATCAGGAACAAATTTAAGTACTCAAAAGAAAAGCATATTTGTAAAAATACAGTAGTTCAGTTCAGTCGCTCAGTCATGTCCAACTCTTTGCAACCCATGAACCGCCGGACGTCAGGCCTCCCTGTCCATCACCAATTCCTGGAGTCCACCCAAACCCATGTCCATTGAGTCGGTGATGCCATCTAACCATCTCACCCTCTGTCATCCCCGTCTCCTCCTGCCCTCAATCTTTCCCAGCATCAGGGTCTTTTCCAATGAGTCTGCTCTTCGCATCAGATGGCCAAAGTATTGGAGTTTCAGCTTCAGCATCAGTCCTTCCAATGAACACCCAGGCCTGATCTCCTTTATGATGGACTGGTTAGATCTCCTTGCAGTCTAAGGGACTCTCAAGCGTCTTCTCCAACACCACAGTTCAAAAGCATCAATTCCTCGGCACTCAGCTTTCTTTATAGTCCAACTCTCACATCCATACATGACTACTACCATAGCCTTGACTAGACGAACCTTTGTTGACAAAGTAATGTCTCTGATTTTTGATCACAAAATGGATATGGAATCTAAGAAGCTATAAGGGTCCTGGAGGAAGAAGACAGGACAGCTGGAACAGAAACAAAACTCAAAGACAACATTAAAGAAAACTTGACTGTGTTAGAAAAACTAGAATATGTATATCAAATGGTTCCGTACCAGCATAACCAACCTGTGTGGGAAATTAACAGACTGGAAAGATAATTAAATCATTAAAGTAACTACCATATAAGCACAGGGGAATGCAAAGGAAACAAACAAAAAATTACCTAAAAAATAACAAAAACTGGGCTGACAGACACGTTTTTGTTGAAAGTGCCGAACATAATATAAAGCATCTCCTCACTTGTAGGGGAGACAGACTGTGATTCATCTCTGTTGTCACTAATCAAGTTTCCTCTGGTATGGAAAAGCTTCATAGGTACAATTTCAAATATTTTGAAAGTTGATCATGTGTGAATTATGATTTTTGAAAGTAAATTCACACTTATATACTGGCCAACAGAGAAGTGAATCAAAGTGAATAAATTACGAAGGGGAATCTCATGGCTTTAAACAGCCCCATCTTCACTTTTTCAAACTGTATTCCAGTTTTAGAAATGCAAATTAGGAAACCAGTTAAAAGGATGCTCACATGTTGAGAAGTATGTCCCGCCACCAGGCAAGTATGGTTCTGTATTACTCTCTTCAGCTTCTCCTTTCTAAGACACCTTCCTGGAACTGGGAAATGAGTTCTGTGTGTGTAGCTTGGTTATTTGCGTTTGATTACTCCTCAAAATAATAACTGATGGAGTTCTGTTGCAGCATTTGGTACACATGATGCTGAACTGTGAAGTATCCCCTCCTCAGTACCTCTGCTTCCTATGGAACAGCAAAATGATAGCCATTTCATGCCAAATGAATTATTTTCATCATCAGAACTCAGATTGAATGCTCTGAGTCACTGGTTTTAGGCTGGAACTGAGCAAAGTATAATAATCATCCCAGGAGCAGCAGGCAGTATCTCTCATGAAGCCTCATTTTTTTCCTCCAGATTTTTAGTTATAAAAGGTATTATAATTTGGTTTTTTGTTTTAATATAAATTTATTTACATGTATACTGACATATGGCTTCCCTGGTGGCTCAGTGGTAAAGAATAATCCTTCAATAATCCTTCTGCCTGCTGATGCAGAAGACCCAGGTTTGTTTCTTGGGTCTGGAACACCACCTGGAGATGGGAATAGCTACCCACTCCAGTATTTTTCCCTGGAGAATCCCATGGACAGAGAAGCTTGGTGGACAGCAGTCCACAGAGTGACAGTCGGACATGACTAAGCAACTATGGTTTTCACTTTACATAGTGACTTATGGCTTCTCTTGTGGTTCAGTGGTAAAGAATCAGCCTGCCAAACGCAGGAGGCATGGGTTCAATTCCTGGGTTGAGAATATCCCCTGGGGAAGGAAACCCACTCCAGTGGCAACCCTCTCCAGTATTCTTGCCTGGGAAATACCATGGACAGAAGAGCCTGGTGGGCTACAGTCCATTGGGTCTCAATGAGTCAGACATGACTGAGCAACTGAACAACAGCAACAATACTGGCCTATAGTAAAAAGCAACGCAAAAGATCCATTTCCATTTTTTATTCCATTTTTTTGTTTTTCTTTTTCTTTTCAACGTATAAACTCACTTTCCCCTCTTCTCTCTCTACACACATCAGCCTACTCCCCCACAGGGAAATAATGTGAATTACCTAGAAATAATCCTTTCATATGTCTTCAGGAATGTACATTCTTATCCGTTATATATCCTATGATCCTCTGTGGGTGATTCAAAAGATAAGTGTATGCAAGTTTGGAGTGTGTGTGTGTGTGTGTGAGATTACTTGTTTTTTCCAAAATGGGCTACACCCAAAGATTTTCCTATTCGGCAATTCTTCACGAATTTCGTCTATGTCATCTGATGCACCTCTAATTTATTTTTTATTTTTGGTGATTGAATCATTGTCCATGGCATGAATGTACTGAACTTATTTTTTTTTTGTCATTATGTAGCAAGTATTCACATATATGAATGTTTGTGTATGTTTATGTGTATACATAACCATCAATATCCTACACACTGACTAAAACGGAGAGAGAGGGTTTCATTCATTTCATTTCTTCATTTCTTGGGGTAGAATGGGACTAGTGAGTGGAAGAATATATGTACTTTTAAAATATGCTATCAGGTTGCTTTTCTAAAATGCAAAAAGTCTTTGAAGCACAAGCTGGAATCAAGATTGCTGGGAGAAATATCAAAAACCTCAGATATGCAGATGACACCACACTTATGGCGGAAAGCAAAGAACTAAAGAGCTTCTTGATGAAAGTGAAAGAGGAGAGTGAAAAAGTTGGCTTGAAACTCAGCATTTAGAAAACTAAGATTATGGCATCGGGTCCCATCACTTCATGGCAAATAGATGGGGAAACAATGGAAACAGTGAGAGACTTTATTTTGTGGGGCTCCAAAATCACTGCAGATGGTGACTGCAGCCATGAAATTAAAAGATACTTGCTCCTTGGAAGAAAAGTTATGACCAACCTAGACAGCATATTAAAAAGCAGAGACATTACTTTGCCAACAAAGGTCCATCTAATCAAAGCTATGGTTTTTCCAGTAGTCATGTATGAATGTGAGAGTTGGACTATAAAGAAAGCTGAGCACTGAAGAACTGATGCTTTTGAATTATGGTGTTGGAGAAGACTCTTGAGAGTCCCTTGGACTGCAAGGAGATCCAACCAGTGCATCCTAAAGAAAATCAGTCCTGGGTGTTCATTGGAAGGACTGATGCTGAAGCTGAAACTCCAATATTTGGCCACCTGATGCAAAGAACTGACCCACTTGAAAAGACTGATGCTGGGAAAGATGGAAGGCGGGAGGAGAAGGGGACAACAGAGGTTGAGATGATTGGATGTCATCACCGACTCTATGGATATGAGTTTGAGTAAACTCTGGGAGTTGGCGATGGACATGGAAGCCTGGCATGCTGCAGTCCATGGGCTCACAAAGAGTCAGACATGACTAAGTGACTGAACTGAACTGAACTGATCCAATTGCTTTTCTAAAATGCAAAAAGTCTTCACATTTTTAGAAGCGCTATATGCATGTACACCTTTCCACATATTCCTGTCTCAATAGGTGATGTAGCATTAAAAAAATACCAGTTTGATGAATTAAAGTGATATTTTCTGTTTTGTTATTCTCATTTTCCCGCTGCTTAGTGGCTTTGACCATCCTTTTCTTTGTTTGGGGACCACCTAAAGTGGCCCTCCTTGTCTCTTCCCACAGCCTCTGCCCACTCTTCTGTTGGACTGTCTCCATCTTGACAGTTTGTAAGTGTTCTTGTGTATTCCTATTAACCTCTTTTCTCTTTTACTTTTGTAATTGAAAGAAGCTTTGTTTTAGAAAAAGAGACAGAAGATAAAAGGATCTGAATTTCATTCAAAGATGAAAATGCTTAAAACATTCTCTCTTGGAAAGATTTGCATTTTAATTGGTATCAAGCCTGAAAAGAATGAAGATCCTAGAGATACTTCTGATCATCAAGGAAAGGGTATAAATCAAACCTCTTGGATGGCTTGATTTGCACTTCTCCCACCAAAATCTAGTCTGTACACACTACAGTATCTGGATACTTGATCATGCTGGAAAGCTGAGTATGTGTTGTGTCCAGACTTACGGTGGAGAAGGGGCCAGGGCACAATGACAGGGAAAGCCGTTTTTAGAGACTTAAACTTTGGGTCTTAGGCAACTGTAATGGACCATTTGTTTTGCTTTGCTTTGTTCTTATTTTTTATTGTGGTAAACTACATATAACATGACATTTTCAGTAGAGTTCAGTTCAGTGGTATTATGTGCATTCATATTGTTGGGCGGTCATCACCGTCATCTGTCTCCAGAACTTTTTCATCTTCCCAAACTGAAAATCTGTATTATTAAACACCAGCTCCCCCTCCCTCCTCTCTCCACCCCTACAACCATCATTCTGCTGTCTGTTTCTTTAAGTTTGACTACTCTAAGAATGTAATATAAATGGGATCATATGATATTTGTTTTCTGTGACTGGCTTTTATCACTTAGAATAATGTCCTCAAAGTTCATCCATGTTGTAGCATATGCTAGAATCTCCCTTCTTTTTAAATTCTGGAATATATGTATATATATATATATATACATATATTACACCACATCCTATTCATCCTTTCCTGCATGCATTTATGGACACTCATACTGCTTTGACATTTGAGCTATTGTGAATAATGCTGCCATGAACATAGGCATACCGTTATCTTTCTAATATTGTTTTCAATTTTCGTGATACTATTCCTAGTTATGGAATTGTTGTATCATGTGACAATTCGGTTTTTGATTTTTTGAGAAACCGCCATACTGTTTCCCATAGAAGCTACACCATTTTACATTCTTACCAACAGTGCAAAAGAGTCCCAATTTCTCCACATCCTTGTCAATGCTTGTCATTTTTTTAAAATATATATTAGCTATCTTAATGGTTGTGAGTTAGTACCCCTATTGTAGGTTTGATTTGCATTTCCCTAATGATTAAAGATGTTGAGTATCTTTGCCTGCCCTTATTGGCTATTTGTATCTTCTTTGGAAAGACCTTTTGTTTTGAGATTGCCCCAGGCTTGATTCCATAAAGGGAGCTGATATGCAGACCTCCTGGGCACATGGAAAACAAATTCTTTAGTATTTCCAGAGCACCTAGAATGACTGGAACTAGAAGGTTGATGTTTGCCTTCACAATTTAGAGACAACAGAGGCAGGTGGACATAGAGCAGCACCTCTCACCCTCCCATCCCTCAAATAAAAAAGACAAAGACAGCAGGGGTCTCTGAGCAAACTCTCTTCTCAGTCTCTGTATCTTGTGGCCATAGATTCCCGATGTGGGTACCAGTATGGGTTCCACTACTAACTACGCATATAAACTTGGACAACTTAGATATGTTCCTCACCTTATAGGAGGAGCCTTGACTTGCTTTTGCGTCCAATTAGGAAAGCATCTCCAGGAGCTGTTCAGGCATTATTGGATCAAGAGTTGAATGTATATGTAGTTGCTTTGAAATTGATTTAAAACATTCTAGAAACGGAACTGCTTTGGCTACTTTTCAGAGAAAGGCTAATCTCATTCTGTGAGCTGGTAAATCCTGGGGAGTCATCATTAAATATCTCCTTAGAGTGAGAATAAGATGGCAGTTTAAGTTTGTTTCTTCATAAATGTTTATTGTTAAAGCCTCCTCTTCAGTAAAGATGCCAGCGGGGAGAGACTTCCCCACTGAGTGAAGCAGGACGTCCCACTCAGAGGTGTGATTCATGACAGAAGGTTCTGGGCAATGGAATCTGCTTCCTCCTTCCCCCATTCAAAATTTCAAAAAGCACAGATGAGCTACTTGCTGGAGAATGCTTGCCTACATGCTTGAAGACTGGCCTTTTATAGCTGAGAATTGAGGTCCCGGGGGTGTGGACTGGCAGGTTGAGCCCACGCCAGCCCTGCTAAATAGCTCCACGTTGTTCTCTTTACCTCCTCCTCATGGAAGCCAGGTGCTTTGCGAACCCAGAAACATTATTTCTGCCATTTACATCATGTTTTTTAAAAGTTTGGAAAATATAAGTAGAAATAAAATCTGTCGGTAGGCAAAATGTGTTATGAATTACAGCATCTCTCTGAAAGAAATTGAGCCAAGAGGATATTTTGATTCGAACAAGTCATATAATTCAGGCCAAAATGGCTTCAGATATGAACTTCCCCAAAATAGTGATGGTTTGCCACGTCACTCAGCTGACATAGATAGGGTGATGCCCACTTCTAGGATGAAACGAAACTTCTGGGAAAATTCAAAATTGGCTAGTACCTTTTTACCTCTGGAGGGTATGGGAGGAAGAGAGACAAACCAGGGAGCAATACTACACTGTAATCTGTTAGGCATCAAAGAAACCTTTCTCTAGGTTTTATAAATCCAGCTGCATAAACTGCACTAGACTCGAGCCTACACACACACACACACACACACACACACACACACATATAGGCACAAAGAATAGAACTAGGGACCACTTTAACAGCAAAGTGGCTGTAAATCAGTGTGTTGGAATTTCATCAATATGACATCATTCCCAATGTGACATCGGAGAGCCCACCCTCCATTTCCTCTCCCTCTATCCCTCACACTCGCCACCTTTCCTCTTAAAGAGATGATGAAGCTGCCCGTGCAGCACAGAAGGATAATAAAAACCTGTATCCCTTAAGCTGAATTCAGCCCACTGAACTGCACAAGCAGCAGGAACCAAAACAAAGCTAGCAGGAACCGTTTGCACACAGCATCTGTTATGATCGCATAACCACGAGACAGCTGTTTAATCCCAACTGCTAACATAAGATCATTTGTGTGTTTGAAGAGCAATCCCATTTGGATTTCCCCTTTTATTTATTTATTTTCTAGCTTTTCCAAGAGAGAGGCTTTCTCAGCTGTAGGATGCAATTTGTGTTTCTGTCTTTTCCCACTTTCACCCTCAGCTTCTGAAGGAGAGGGGTGTTGTGGTTTTCTAACTCTGAATACTCAGAAGGGAGAGGGGATGGATGTGTGGTCTCCTAACCGAGCAGGGCATGGCCCTTTCTCAGCCTGTGGGACCTGCTTTTTGCTCTCCAGAACATTTATAAACCATTCTGGTCAGATTATGGGAAAAGGCCCTCACATGAAACGCGTCTGGTGGTCTCAGCCAAATTCTGGTGAGACTTTAGTTTTCTCAGCACCACCCAGGATTGGAACCAATTCATGTAAAGCTCAGTTCCAAAACCCAATCATTAGGCTCACAACTACTTTGAAAGGGTCAAGGAAGGATGTCAGCAGTTTGGGTGGCCTGTCTGAATGCCCACTTTGGAACAGTGAGCAGGACACCTACAAGCCTT
Source organism: Okapia johnstoni (assembly GCA_024291935.2). Taxonomy (NCBI): domain Eukaryota; kingdom Metazoa; phylum Chordata; class Mammalia; order Artiodactyla; family Giraffidae; genus Okapia; species Okapia johnstoni. Next base: position 9,876,216 of record CM044326.1, read on the forward strand.
ATAATGGTGAGCTTCAGGGTCATACTTTTTTCTGTTTTTCCATTTACATCATATGTCACTGCCTGCAGACTCCCTAAATGCTCAGTAGAGAATATGCACGCTTCACTGTTGAATTGCAGCCAGCATATCACAGAAGGAGTTGATGCCAGTGGCAAGCAGGCCAGAGCTGATCACATGGGCTCAGGGTAAGGAGAGCTGGCCATGCAAATGTGAACAAGCATTAACCTTGAAAACTGCTTGAAATTAGCATTACATAAATCTTTCTTCACCTCTTGCTTAAATATTTCATTCCAGCAAACCCTCCATGTTGATCCCAACATGGCAATAATATTTATGATATTAAGTTTATCTTTCTGGGAAAATAGAAAGTCTATGGCTTATATATTTCTTAAACCTGATTCTTAGGACAAGTTCATTTCTAGGTCATATAAACCTTGGGAATGGAAGGGACTTTTAGTCCATTCTCATTTTTTTTTCTTTTTAAATTTATTCCTGATGTTTAATTTAATTTTCATTTTTTTTGAATTATTGACAAATAAAAGTTGCATATACTTAATGTATCCCACTACATATTTGATATATGTTTCCATTGTGATCATGATAATCAAATTAATTAACATTTTTAAAAGATTTTTTAATGTGGGCCATTTTTAAAATCTTTATTGAATTTGTTATAATATTTCTTCTGTTTTATGCTTGGGTTTTTTGACCCCCAAGGCATATGGTATCTTAGCTCCCTGACCAAGGATTGAACCCGGACCCTTTGCATTGGAAGTTGAAGTCCTAACCACTGGAACGCCAGGGAAGTCCCAATTAATATTTTTGACCTTAACTTTTGAAAAATATAAGTTGTTTAAGAGGAATTTACACCTCTCTGAAATGAAAAATATCACAAGAACAATTTTTGAATGACCGCTGAACTTCTGATGAAAGCGACCCCATTCTCTCTTGTGGCTTCACATTCTCACAACTACTGCTTTATTCTCCCTCCCTGACCCTTCAAAGACTAGGTATTGAGGCTTCTACAGAGGTTTATGTTCTGTGATTTAGTAGGAAAAACAGAAATAGTCAGTGATGGAAGCAGTCAAAAGAGAGTAACTATCAATGTTGGAAAAAATTAAACATGTAGGTCAGTCTAGGTGGTGATTTATTACCATACTTAGATAAAACTCATTTAACTTTAGCTTGACATTCTTTATCACACACACAAAAGTTTGCGTCCAGCTGCAAGGGGTGGGGGAGTAACTGCGATCTCTATAGATTTTGAACATTCATCTTAATGGTCCACTTCCCCTCCATGGGACAAAATCGCCAACATCGTTAATGGGAGAAAATCCTTTATCGACTGATTCATTTCCATGTTTTGTTTCTGCAGCGAGACGGGATATCCTGTAAGGTGGCAAAAAGGGAGGGAAAATTAGTACTATCCGTTTTTGATTTGCCATTATTATTATTGTTATTTCTGCTCTCAAGATGGTATTTTATTTATCTACTGGTTTTCATATATAACACGTATTTTTGGTGATGTTTTTATCCTCTCCCGTCACAGTTTACCCGGTTAAAAAATTACTACTACTCTTGGCAGGATTTGGAAGGGAGTTTACTTTTGCCACATAAAGAAGTCATCATCATTTAATATTTGCTTCTTTTGTTAAAACTAACTAATGGAATAGTTACTAGGTACCCCCGTTTACTGAATAAAAGCTCTGGTTTATTTTATTTGTTTTGCCTAAGTATGGGAAACACTTTTGATTGATTTTAGAAGAACTACCAGAGTGAAGAGAGACATTCCACTGTCTGAGCAAGCACACACAAGTTAAAAGTATCTCTCAGATGCTCATTAGTCAGCTAAAACCAGGAAATAAATATCCTACTGTTTTGTGATCACTTCCAGTTACTGCTGTCACAGGAAACATAAACGAGAGGGAGATGATCTGAGAAAAACTGGGTCCCAGTTGGGCCCCGACCAATTCACATACCACACACACCTCACCAGGACACTCAGCCCTGGTGAAAAGTACCAGATGCGTCTGCTGCTACCCCAGAAACGTTTGAAACTGGCCACATTTATTTCTGAAACTTCAAACACTCAAAGTTTTAGAAAAGTATTTTTTCTGGATTATTAAGCTTTGTTGCATTTTTGTCAAGTACAAAATGCTACATTTCAAAGCAGTATATATTTCTAGAACAAAGCTTGAAGATTTTCGTATTGAATAGACTTTTCTTCCCTGGTGGTTCAGATGGTAAAGAATCTGACTGCTATGCAGGAGACCTGGGGTTCAGTCTCTGGGTTGGGAAGATGCCTTGGAGAAGGGAATGGCAACCCACTCCAGTATTCTTACCTGGAGAATTCCATGGACAGAGGAGCCTGGTGGGCTACATTCCATGGGGTCAAAAAGAGTCAGAAAAGACTGAGCAACCAACACTTTCACTTTCACTAGTAAGAATTAATAAAATGTTTCTTTGAATTCTGAATATACTTTAGTGTTTATGAAACATAGAACAAATCTTGGCAAACAACTATTCATAAGATCTTGATTTTACAAATAAGCACCTTTGAAATGAGGACAGGTAGGCAGTATATTGCTTGAATCGGAGGACGGAAAACAGAAATAAACCAATTCTAAATTATCGAGAGATTTCATCTTGCAAGATGGATCCTTCGTACGTTATATTTTCTTCATTTTTGCAGAATGTGACTCCTGAAGTGGCAGCCTTTTCTCGAGATGTTCATCTTGAATATAAGAAACAAATAAATCAAAAAATGAGTAAACAGACAATGGAGGTGAAGTGTTAAGAATGTGGACAGTATGCGAGTAGGAAGTTGTCCTCCGCAGCCCAATGCGTCATTTCCTGTAGCTTCTGTTTCCACCTCACCTTCCTCGTGTTCATTCATCCCCCTGTTTTTCCATGGTCTATGTCCTGTGGCCTGTAAGGCTGTTTCATGCTGAGTTCCAGCTTTGCTTTTTCTAATCTACATTTCCCTTCAAGATTAGACCAGAGGTCAAAGAGAATTTCTGCTTACCCACTCTCTCCTCCTCTGATTATTTCATATTACATCAATCTTCCTTGTGATTCTTAATAACGAGTTCTAGCGTAGAATGTGTTTGATATCTTTTAATATAAGACACTGGGGCAAATTAGAAGGACCCCAAAATTTACCTGCCACACATCCTTTGGAAAAAGTGTGTACCTCAGTTAAGTCGTGGGAGGAAAAATGTTCGCAGTTTCTGCTAAATCGCTGGACTTTAGCCACCCTTTTCTCCCTCTTCAAATCACCTCTTACGTCCCTCCCAACAATCGGCACATACAGTGGAGGAAATGGAAACTGTCCAAGACAGTCACTCCCATTGTCCTTGTAAATCTGATGGGACATAACTCAGCACAACACAAACCGTAGATTTCAATTTACTTGTTAGAAATATTCCAGGGAACATTTTACACTTTAAAATACGTGCTTTCATTTTGTTAACCAGCTTGTTTGCTTCTGCTCAGTTTTCTTTTTAAAAAAATTGATAGAATTGATTGGTAATTTGGACATTGATAACAGAAAGATTCATTTGACAAATGAGTCAAAGAATGTTTAATATAAAAGAGGATTTTCACTGAGCAAAAAATATTTTGAGACAAACAGCCCGATTAAGCATTCTATATGATCAGAAAAGAAAACTATGCCAACCACTTCTGGGTACTTCATTCCCTCAGACAACTGAAGTGGTAAATTGAGGCAATTATCCCAAACACCTTTCCTTATTATAGGGACTGTCTAGGTAAGCAGGTTCTGG